>JAFJYJ010000005.1:12232500-17232500 GCA_019022615.1 Acacia melanoxylon
CATCCAAACACACATGAATACTATAGTATTTGGATAAAAATTCAGAAGTGCTTCTGAAGGTAAAACTATGGTTTTGCAAAAATTTAGCCAAATACTTTAAAAAGGTTCAGAAGCTAATTTTTCTCAAAAACCATGGTTTTGGAAAAGCTAATTTTTCCCTTGTCTCTATTTTTTCTCTTCTTCTTCCAGCCGTGCTCACCATTTTCTCAAACTCTCGGGTCAAATCTTCAGCTGATCCGGAGAATCATATGGCTGGTGGTGGTTCCTCGTTGATCGGAGAAGGTGGACGGTGCCGGTGGCTACTGACAATCTTGGTTCTAGGTCTTTGCTGCGTTTTGTTGTTATTCTGGACTTTGACAGAGAAGAAATAAAAGGCAAGTTTGAACTGTGAGCTTTCTATTCTCTTATATGCTACATTTGCTGTGCTTTGGAATTTCATTGAGAAAGGAATTTTTTTTGTCATTGTTGTTGATTATATCTGAAATTAAAAATCTGCATTGCTCCAAATATGAAAAAAAAAAAAAAAAATCTGTTGTCATTTTGCTACTGTGAAAATGTTCTGAGAATCCTGAGTTTAGCTTTTTAATCTCATTGTGAAGTTGCTCTGACTTTGAATTGTTTATGTAAATCATATGTTGCTGCTGCTGCTGTGATACATATGAATGCATACATATCATGTTACAATTACTAATTAGCAACAGGTAGCTATGAAGAGATCAGGTTGATTCTGAAATAGGAGTCAATTAACACGTACAAATTCACGAATGTATCCCAACCATTACCTCTTACCTTTTGATACAACAACGTATGGTGATTGGCCTGCATATGTTCTTATTAGAACATGTAACAGATGACCCGTTGGAGTTTGGATTGAAAAGTACTCTTTTCAGACCCCTAATTAAAAAAAAAAAAAAAAAAACTCTAAAATTTGCTTTGGATAAACCAGTGTTGTTGTCTATCAGCTATATGCTATTCTGAAAAAACATTTATAAAGACCTTAGTTAAATTTTGTGTGTTTTAAAATAAAACATTTCTCTTATATGTTTAAGGTTCTATTTTTTAGTCATCAAACATTTAACTATCGAATAAATTACGTATATCAATAAAAAAGATATTGTTTTAGATAATTACTATTTGTAAAATATTATTGTCTATACAATTTATTAATACATATATGTTTGATTTATTTTTTATCTTGTTACATAATTGGTTAATGATACAATTTTAATTTTGTACACAATTTTGTTTTTTTTGTATTTATCATAAAATTTAATGTTAAAAATATTTAAAATAAAATCCTATCATTTATATGCAATTATCACAAAAGTTAATGTCTTTTTTTTTTTGATAAAAATAAAACGGGACACCTCGTTAACACCTATGGGAGTATTCCACCCATTACAATCCTGACGCAAGATAGCACTAAGCTCCATTGGAGCCTGATAGATCTCATAATAACCCAAGGCCGCCTCAAGGCCCTTCTTCGCTAGGAAGTCTGCCGCGGAATTCGCCAATCGGGGTACATACGTAAGCTTCGTAATCCAATCTTCTTGAAGCAGCAATTTAACCTCGTTGATAATACCAGAGTCACGATGGTTACACCCCTGATCACATCGAAGTAATTCGAGGCACTCAGAAGAGTTTGTTTCCAACCATACTTGCCTCGCCCCAAAGACCGAGCAAGCTTCAATCCCAGGAAACATGCCCAAATCTCTGCAGAAAGTTCGTCTCCAGTAGCCATAGGGTGGAAGAAACCCTTGAGGAAGTTGCCAGATGAATCACGAATCAGCCCACCACAGGCTTGCTTACTAAGAGGTCGAGAAAATGCTCCATCCACATTTACCTTTACCCGCCCCTCCTCTGGAGGGCGCCAGCTCTCCCGAGTAGGAGTCAAGGTGACTCCTTGAAGTTTCAGCCCAGCCAGACGGTCATTAGTAGATGTCATGCATTCCACCATAGCACACGTGCTAGCAATCAAAGTAGTATTCGTTGTGCATTTTCCTTCAAAGACAAACAGATTCCTCCTTCGCCAAATCCACCAGCATAGGATAGCGAATCTAGAGGCCCACTCCTTACTTGCTCCCTTCCCTCCACTAATGTTCCACTAAACCCATTCTGACAAATTCAAATTACAGAACCTTCGCCACATCTCAATAGGCACCACCTTCCTCCAAACTGATCTCGAGTGGGGGCAGTCTCGAAAAGTGTGTAAGATGTCTTCGACTCCTGCCCCACAAAGACTACAACTCGGGTCCATTGTTAGGTTGCGTTTCACTCTATTTGCATTCGTGAGTAAGCCCTGCCGAGCAACCAACCAGAGAAGGGTCTTACAACGATACAGAGCACGCACTTTCCATAGACGACCCCAATCCCTCCCCTGATCCCTCATATCACCTGAAAGGACTTGGTACGCAGATTTCACCGTGAATTCCCCGTGCCTCTCCCACTTCCACCTAACATTTGAGGTGGTATTATTAACTTCAATCCCACCATGTACCTTAGCCCATGTGTGTTTAATTCCCTTCCATATATTAGAGCCAGGTCGTGATGGTTCAATATTAAGGAGAAGATCCTCCCCACATTTGTACTTGTCACGAACCACCTTTACCCATAAATCCTCTCTATGAGTTACCAATCTCCAACCCAACTTCATGAGGAAGGCTTGATTTTGATACTTCGCATGCCTCAACCCTAGTCCTCCACGCCGTTTAGCCTTACACACCTCATCCTAAGCCATTAAAGGTGTCCTACGGTGCTCTGCTGAACTTCCCCACAAGAAAGATCTGTTATGCTTGTCCAACGCCTCCCAATCCGTACTAGGAAGGTATGACGTTTGCATAGTATATGCCGGGATGGCAGAAGATACCGAGGAAATGAGCGTAGACCTGCCAGCTAAAGAAAGTGAGCTGGCTTTCCACCCAGTCAAACATTCCTTAACCTTATCAATGACCCCTTGAAAATACTCCTTCCTAATCCTCTGATGGTGGAGAGGCACTCCAAGATATTTACCAAGATCCGCCGTTAGGGAGAAGCCAAGGACCGTACTAAGCTCTGAGCACCTGGTGTGGCCGATATTCTTAGAGAAGAACACCCGAGTCTTAGCCACATTCACCTTAAGACCTGAACTAGCACAAAATTGTGACAAACAGTCCTGTACCATCTCTGCTTGTTGGATAGAAGCTTCAGTAAACATAATGATATCAACTGTAAAAAATAAATGAGAGATAGGCGGGCCAGTCTTCGTAAGGCAGATGGGCTTCCAACGCCCAGCTTCCATACGCTCTTGGATCATGTGAGCCAACTTTTCAATGCAGATTACAAAAAGGTAGGGCGATAGGGGATCGCCCTGTCTGACCCCACGTGATGATGTAAAAGATTCTGCCCGATTCCCGTTCCATAATAGCTGAATATTCGCCGAGCTAATACAATTTTCAACCAAATGGACAATGTTACTAGGAAGCTGTAACTCCTGCAGACATTGAAGAAGGAACCTCCAATTCACTCGATCGTAAGCCTTCTCTAGATCGATTTTGATAGTCATGAAGCCCTTCTTCCCCCGCATAGTTCTCATAGAATGAATTACTTCCTGAGCAACAATAATATTGTCCGCACTCTGTTGACCAGGAACAAAGCTGCACTGATTAGGGGAGATGATATGGGCATAAAGCACTTCATTCGGTTTGCCACAATCTTAGTAACCAGCTTGTAGATGACATTACATAGACTAATAGGCCTGAGATCCCTACAAGTCTCCGGATTGTCCTTCTTCGGAATCAAGACAAGAAGTGTCCCATTAACAGCACCAATTTTATCAGGGGAAAGGAATACCTGCTTGACGAGATGGACAACGGAGTCACGAACTGTATCCCACTGGTGTTGATAAAACAAAGCATTAAAACCGTCCGGGCCTGGCGATTTTAGGGCACCCATACTGAACAAAGCATCTCTAATTTCGGATTCCCCAACTTCCTTTTGACACACACGACTATGGACTTCCAAAAGCTTCGGGTATGTGACGCCACAAGAAAGGGTTGGTCGCTCCATTGATTCTTCCGTAAACAAAGTTGAGAAATACTGTGTCACATGCCTTCTAATGTATTCCTCATCAAAGCACCATTCCCTTTCTGCAACACACAAAGTATCAATTCTGTTATGCTTTCGTCTGCCATTTGCATAAGCATGAAACAACTTAGTATTGTGGTCCCCATCCAGAGACCAGTTAATCTTGGCTTTTTGGGCCCACAACAACGCTTCCTGGGTTAATGTCTCATCAAGCTCCATCCATAGCTTCTTCTGGAGCTCTTCAAGGAAAGGGTAATTGCCACCTCTCGTGATTTCTCGGTTGATCCCATCTATCCTACGTAAGAGTTGGTGTTTCCTTCTCTGGATATTTCCAAACACATTCTGATTCCATTGACGGCAAGCATAAGTGAAGCTTTCAATGTTACCTACCCATTCAGCCGAACGGCCCCACTCCTTTTTAACCAACTCACTAAACGTCTCATGTAGGACCCAAGATGCAATAAAACGAAAAGGCCTCTGTCCCTTCACTGGTGCTTGCGCCCTCTCCAGGCATAACAATAATGGCCTATGATCTGATTTAAACTGTGGTAAGTGGAGAACCTTTGCTTCTGTAAATTGAGAGCACCATTCTGCATTAGCAAAGATCCGATCCAGGCGGACTTCTGTACTTCCTCTTTTCCAAGTAAAAGTCGGTCCATCAAATCCCAAGTCCAATAAGTCCATGTCCTCTGCCCATCTAGAAAACTCTCAATCCGAAGATACTCTTGACACCGCGCAAGAGCGCCTTTCTTTGGCAAGGATGGTAGCATTAAAATCTCCCCCGATACACCACGGTCCCTGAATATCGCCCTTGATCCTGAAGAGCTCAGTCCATAAAAAACGACGGGTTACCTGGTTCGGGCTTGCATACACTACTGTTAGGTGCCAATTCTGTCCCTTTGTGTTCCTGATTTGCATGTGCAAATATTGTTTGTGTTTTTCCACCACCTCAATCTGAAGGGACGCTTCCTCCCAGAGGCACCATATTCCCCCACTATATCCTTTTGCAGCAGTAAAAGAGTACTTACTAAAACCCAGATGTCGAATTGTCTTCTCAGTCTTTCGATCATCCGAGCGAGTTTCAAGAATTGCCAAAAAATCCAACTTGTAATGTGTTTTAAGATCTCGTACTAGGCTAGGAAATGCCTTCGAGCCTGTACCCCTTGAGTTCCATATCATAAAATTCATTGGGACTTGGTATCATGAACGGGCCCCAATCCATGGCCCAAACAATTATCCACTTTAGTCTTCTCAAGAGACAAATCCACCGACCCCACATGATTCCCCTCCATTTCCACGTCCTCACCCACTTCCTCAGACTTCGAGCCTCTGCATGTGTCCCGTTCCTGTGAAGGCAGCACTCCCACCGAGCCACTAGACACCACGTGATCATGCATGATTGTGTGTGAAATAGGAACTTCACTTGGGCTTAATTCTTGAAGAGAAGTAAATGCATTTTTAATTTCCATCAGTGGGCCTTCATTCTTGTCCAGCTCCCTAGCCTTCATTTTGGGCCTGCCACCTAACTTGTTCTCCTTCCCATAGCTTTTAGGCCTTTCTTCCTTCTTTCTTTTTGTACCTACTGAAACCCATTCTGAATTAATTTTCCCAGAGTCAACATTTGCTTTTTTTGATACACCCAAAGTCGATCCCCCTAAATTCTCACGTTGTTGGATTTGCGCGCCCGAGCCCTTCATTCTCGCCTGAATATTCTCGGTCATCCTCTGCTTATGCGTCATATCCGAAACCCCATGATTCCAGCCCCCATTTTTCGCCACTCCCCCGATCCTCGCCTCATCCTTGTTTCCAGCGATTCCATGCGTAGCTCGGCACCAATCTTGGCTCCAAACCATCTGAGGTCCTAGATGGTCGCTGCCGTCGATAACGGCCTGATGCGGAGTCATCCCCTGCTTTGCCGACGGCCCCCGCTGGTTCATCCTACCTTCCGCCATCTCCTTCGCCTTTCCCATCGGAACACTCTTCCTTTCATCCTTACTCAACACACCCTATTCGGTTCCACCATTAGAAGCCTTCTCCTCCACATCAACGTCCTGATCCCCCTTACTACGTTGCCGTTGGCGACCATGGCCCCTCTCAACCTCATTCGTTACATGCTCTCCTGATCCTGTTTTCTGATGAGGACACGACCCTTGGGCATGACCATACAAACCACAACTGAAGCAAACAAGGTGCAGCCCTTCATACACCAGTTGCTTGTTCTCGCCAAACACTGTGAATGCTGGGAGAAGGGGTTTATGAAGATCTACTTCCACACAGATACGAGCAAACTCACCCTTATCATAGATGGACGTAGACCTATCAATCTTGATGATCCTTCCAATCATATTACCAATCATACCTAGAGATTCAACAGTGCAAAACTCCAGTGGTAGGTCTGGGATCCTAATCCAAACTGCAACCTTTCTCTGTCCATCTGCTTTCCTGGGGTTGAAGTTTGGCCTCCATCGTTGGACAAGGAGATAATGATCATCTATCATCCAGGGCCCTTCAAAGTATGCGTAGTCACGATCCTCCTTGCTAGAAAATGATACGATGTAGTACTCATTACTCAATGGCACTACCTTCAACGGTTGCTTTGGCTTCCACATCCTCCAAACTTTATCAATGAGCACATGTTTTGGCACCGACAAGCCTAAAACCTTGATTATCAATGAGTTCATCCAAGGTTTACACCACGAAGTATACTGCTCCGACGTCACTGACAGGACCGGGTATCTACTGCTCTGTGCATCTCTCATGTCATCATCACTCACATTCCCTTCCTCACCCCCTTTCCAACCTCTAACTCCGCATGCTGCTTAGCAAAGAACCCCTTCCAGCCACTAACAATATCATCCGCTTTCCCATGGCTAACCAGAAATCCAAGGCCACCTGGAGACAATAACTTTTCCCTATACGATATCGAAACTGGTCTCCTATCCCCCTGAAGACTCCCCTGGTTCTGCACACCTTTGCTTACCTTCCCACTACCACTCCCGAACACAAACTGATCCCCACCAGGCATTCTGCCCTTCTCACGACCCTGTTCTCCACCATCCCCATCGCCACGCCCCTTCCCATCTCCTTCCGTTCGCTCCGATCGCTCACCCTCTGAATTCTCGCTCTCTCCCATTTTTATTCAAAGTCCTATGATATTTAGTTAATTTTTTTTAATAATGGGTTAAGGAGCATTTTTACCAACAAACTATTGGTCCAGGAGCACCCAACAC
This sequence comes from Acacia melanoxylon, assembly GCA_019022615.1. Taxonomy (NCBI): domain Eukaryota; kingdom Viridiplantae; phylum Streptophyta; class Magnoliopsida; order Fabales; family Fabaceae; genus Acacia; species Acacia melanoxylon. The sequence continues at coordinate 12,239,793 of JAFJYJ010000005.1, forward strand.
AATAAACTATTTTGTGGACCTTAAATGCCAACCAACTTTTGAAAACATTAAATTTGCACAAAACCGTTAGTTTACCGAAACGTCCGTTACAAACTGCAAAACCAGAATCATCACGAATGAATTCCCCAGAACCAGAGCAAGCACCAATTTTTGCAATCCCTAGAAAACACCATTGAAGCTCCACTTCTTCCCCGGATAGATCGATCGGCACATTCTTTGCGTGAACGAAACGATTTCGCAAAGCAGTTGTTTGCAAAGTTCAAACTTTAACATAAGACCTTGCCACCCAAAAAATCTGAATATAACCAAAAATCAACTGCGATGTAGGAAATACAACCTTGAGCCCTTGGCATTAATTATGAGCTATATTACAGAAAATCGTTCTAGACCCACGGCAACGCATATAACACTCTAGAATCTTTCAATGATAATCTTAGCAGCTAAAAATGAAAATCCAGATCCACGCAAAGGAGCGAGATTCAACATATACCTTAATGGAAAAAGAAGTTGGAGCACCGCTATGGGGACGAAGGAGAGAAAATGAAAATCCAGATCCACGCAAAGGAGCGAGATTCAACATATACCTTAATGGAAAAAGAAGTTGAAGCACCGCTATGGGGACGAAGGAGAGAAAATGAAAATCCAGATCCACGCAAAGGAGCGAGATTCAACATATACCTTAATGGAAAAAGAAGTTGGAGCACCACTATGGGGACGAAGGAGAGAAAGTGAAAATCCAAATCCACGCAAAGGAGCGAGATTCAACATATACCTTAATGGAAAAAGAAGTTGAAGCACCGCTATGGGGACGAAGGAGAGAAAATGAAAATCCAGATCCACGCAAAGGAGCGAGATTCAACATATACCTTAATGGAAAAAGAAGTTGGAGCACCGCTATGGGGACGAAGGAGAGAAAATGAAAATCCAGATCCACGCAAAGGAGCGAGATTCAACATATACCTTAATGGAAAAAGAAGTTGGAGCACCGCTATGGGGACTAAGGAGAGAAGGATCAGAGGCAAAGGAACCAAAAGCGGAAGAAGCACAGAAGCCGATGAGGATGAGTCGAATCGAGGAGCAAGGAACCCTTCTACCGCCGGACGACCACCACGGGGCTCAAGCTTATCACCGTCCGATCACCTTGCCGCATAACTCGGGATCTTTCACTTCAAAATAGAATATGCACCGTCTCGGATAAGACAGAGTGAGTTAAAGGGAGAGAGATAAGATTCGGCGGCGACAAAAGCTAAACCGAGAATGGATTTGGGTTTTTTAGGTTATAGAGAAGCAAAAAAGATAAAACTTTAAGAAGATCGAAGGAAATTGAGATAGAGATTGAATGATAGATATAGAGATATTGGGATAAGTAGAGAGAGATTGCTTCTTCAATGTTTTCTCTCTTCGCGAGAAGCGATAACGGAAGTTTGGGTAAACTAACGGTTTTGTGCAAATTTAATGTTTTCAAAAGTTGGTTGGCATTTAAAGTCCACAAAATAATTTATTTTGTTGGGTGCTCCTGGATTTGTTAGTAAAAATGCTCCTTAACCCTTTAATAATTTGAGCATGAAAAATGATTCTGATAAAAACATCCAAACACTATCATTTTATCAAAATCATTGTTTTTTCATAGAATCTATTATAAAAAATCACTTTTCTTGTTTGGATCCTCTTTTTTTAGTTTATCTTCTCCTTATAAGTAGAAGTTAGGTCAAACAAGTTTTTACAAAAACTCTTATAATGAAAAAAGTTTTTTGTTTTTTTTTTTTTTATAATGAAGAAAAAAAAGGCAAAAGTCAAAAAACTCTTGAGAGGAGCTTTTTATTTTAATTTTTAAGCTCTTAGTAAAATTATTCTCCAATCCTTTCCTCCTCCGGCAAGTCCGCTCTATCACTCCCGATTTTCTTAGTCTCATTGGCACTAACAACTTTTTGTGGCCAAAAACAAACATTTTTGTATTAGGTTCTTCTGTTTTCTTCGTTGTTTCCGATCACAAAGCTTGCAGCTTCATTGTTGTAATTCCGAATATATGTGTATTTAAATATGGCCATTGTTACGTTACATGCTAACAAGACAATGTGATTTGAATCGATCTTGAGAAGAACCACGGTAGTGATGGCGAGGGCCATGGGGTGTTCGGAGACTTCTACGTGATGCTTCCCAAAGAGATGGGCATCAAGAAAGTGGATAAATTTGATGTTCGATTTCAACTACTTGACTTCAGACACGCCATTTTAAGCTAAAAAAGTTTATATAATCTTCAAGCTGTTATAAATATATGTATTATGTGGATGTCCATTGCATAGTAACCCTTCAAGGTCTATAAATACAGGTCTTGTGTAAACATTCTTAATACACTTGAAATGAGAATTCCTTCATCTCTCTAGAATTTCTCTCTGACTTCTCTCTACTTTTCTATACATTTTCTTCAGTTTTATAACACGTTATCAGCACGAAGCTCTAATCAATTGAGCTTAGTGTTGTTCATCATCACCATCATCCTTTTCCTTCCTCTTTGCACCGTAGAAGATTTTCAAATCATTCAAAAGGAGGAGTTTTTAAGCTGAAAAGATGATTTTGGATCGGTAGTTGTGTAATCTCTTCACTCAGGTATGTTTTGTATTAAATTTTGGTTGTTGATTTTTGAAAAATATCCCTGCGTGCGTTGCTTCTTGCGAGTGAGAGAGAAAGAAGATGGCAAGGTTCAGGAGAGGAGGAAGAAAGAGAAAAAAAAAGGAAGGAGTCACGGGAGTTTGAAAAAATTGGCTGTGGGTCCCACGTATTTTAATATTATATTTTTGCATAGTAAATTCCAAAAAAAAAAAAAAATCTGTCGGATTGTTTGAAAAAAATGTCCGTGGACCCACGTGTTTTTATTATTATATTAATATTTAAATACTATTTAAAAAAAATTGCACAAGAATCGTCTTGATTTCTAGAAAGTTTTTATTATTATATTTAAATAGTAATTATTATTTATATTATATTATTAAATAATATATATTTAATAATATAATATAGTTCATCAATTAGACGGAATGCGTGTAGGTATATTTATTTTTCTTCTCCATATTTATCTTCAACTTTATTTATTGTTGCTAACATATTTATGTTTAAGTATTTATTTTTATGTTAGCATTTATTTATTTATGTTTATTTATTTATATTTTATAATTATTATTAATTCGACACCTACTTGGGGTTAAACCTCCCTAACCTAAGTCTAGATTTAATATTTAGCATTTACTTTTATGCTATTTAAATTAAGCATTTATATTTATGCTATTTAAATTAAACATTTATTTTTATGCTATTTAAATTAAGCATTTACTTTTATGCTATTTAAATTAAGCATTTACATTTATGCTATTTAAATTAAGCATTTACTTTTATGCATTTTAATTAAAGCATTTACTTTTATGCTTTTTAATTTTATTATTAATAATAATAATAATATATTTCTCATTATATCACCAGACGTCATATATAATGGTCGAAACCTTTGTTTATCCCGAAGATAAACAATTGGAAGCCATTTTGATTGTATTTCTCTTGAAGAAAAAAATGGCATTGAGATATATGACAAAAGTTAGTCAGAAAACCAAAAGAAGCCAAGATGAGGCATATATTGGCAAGAAGCCAAGAGGAGGCATAATTTGGCACTGAAGCCAAATGATAATTTGGCCGATGATATGAGACATATTAGCCTGGAGTTATGAGACTTGGTCTGATCCATAATTTTTGTATGGTATCATTTGTATAAATGTCTCAAAATTATATATTTGGCATTAAAATATTCTTTTGTTCTTTAAAACAAATTAATGAGAGATTGTATGACTTTTTTAGAAGATGGTTGTTCTTCTAAAAGTTTATTATAAATGGGTATATTCAATTTGCTCCTGAAGTAGCAATATTGTGAAGGAATCAAGAAATATTTTGAATTAATTTCCTGTATTTATATGATCAAACAAAACAATGAGTTTTTGTTTTAAGGATCATGAATTTCCTCTAACAGGCTCAACTCCATTCCCGAAGTGAATGTAGTAATGAATAAATTTAATTGTGGTTGTGGATATGTGTGTAAATTTGTTTACGTATGGACATGGTTGAAATTATGATGGTTCAAATCCTCAGGAAGTGAGGAAAGATTATTGATAAGAACCAGCGAGAATGAGATATTGGTATAATAAACATGATAGAAATTCATGTTATTGTTGTGGTGGCAAGGGTCATTAGTTTTTGTATTTATTTTATGCCATGCTATATTTGTTAAATGTCAAATATTTGATATAAACTATCGATAAGATAAGTATGATATGTAAATCGGCCTCAAAATCAATTTCAAAAGTATGAGGCGTTGATTTTCGGAAAATGAGACCAATTTGGAATTTTAAATAATTAGGGTATTATTTTATAATTTTACGTGGTAGTAAAATAACATTCATAGAATTTGGGGTCATGTTATGTATTTTTCCCCAAACTCAATTTTCAAACCTTCCCACGTGAAGGCACGGCTGAAGAGAGAAAAATTTGGTCGTGGGTCCCATGTGTTTTTATTATTTTATTATTATGAATAGTAAATACTATTCACGAAAAAAATTGATATTTTTGAATGACAAGTAGCCATAATATTATGTTTTTATGGCAAGAAGTAGTCATAATATTATGATTTTATGACTAGAAAATTTATCATTTTTATTGCCATAAATTTATTATTTGATGTTTAAGACGTTTATCAATTTTTATAATTGTTCTTTTATAAAAGAACAATATTGGTTTAAAGAAATGGCATGACAAGAAAAAATTTATGGATGATTATAAATACTAAGACCTGAAGGTATATGTATATACAAAGAATTTTAAGTTAATATGTATATACAAAAAGTTTTAAGTTATTGTCTTAAAGACAAATAACTTGCGTAGAAATTATGCCACATATGAGTAATAATTCTAAAGGCTAATAGTCTTAGAGACTAATTAGCATAGTTTGCCCACTACATTTGAAAGACCAATGTTGGACTATATTTGGTAGTATAAATTTAAGGCTCCCAAGAAGAGCTATGAAAATATAAATTTGATTTAAGGCTCAGAAGAGCTAATATTTTGTTACTCGAAGGGACAAAATTATGCATTGAATATGCATTTTATTCTACCAAAAATGAAAGAAACTTTTTGAGTTTCAGAGCTATCTACAGAAATGGATATCATATAGAAAAGTATTAAACCACATACAATTGTAAACCAGAAGTTTACAAATAATAAGTCAAGGTTTGTAAAATGTAAACTAGAAGTTTACAATATGACCAAAGTGAGGTCATATGTGATTAATAATGATATGAAAAATTATTGAGAATTCATATCTTGATATATAAACAAATATTATAAATAGAAAGTGATTATTCATTTTTCTAAAGCCGATACAAGGAGGAGATATTTGAGATATTTTCCATTGGGTGTGCGAAGTGTATGTAGCGTAGCACTATTATAATACACTAATATGGTCCTCAATGGAGGATGAGAATATATGTTGGGTGTAAAACTCCTTTGATAATAAATTAAAGGATTTGTAAGTGAAAACCCACATTTTGATTGAAGTCCATTAATGTTTGTGAAGTATTTTTAAAGGACTCACACTTGAGGGGAGATTTTAGAATACAAGTGTGAGTGAAATTTTGAAGAGTTATATACTTCATACATTAAGCCTTTCTTATGAAGAACAAAGTCCATGAATTTTAAGGGGAATGTTGTTTCACACTTGAGGGGAGATTGTTAGTATGCAAGTGTGAGCTAATTTGTAGAATGTCATACTCATACTTCCCACATAATGACAAATATGATCTCCGAAAATGAATGATAAATTATGATTGTGGATCATAATGTTACGAGAAACTTAAGTTTACTAAGATGAGATATATGTTACGATGAAACGAGAAGTTTCTTGATCAAAACAAATTTATTGTTGGCATGACTTGTTTGATCATCCAAGTCATATATATATAATACAAATAAGATTATGTATTGACATCCATAGAAGAATCAGAAAATTCTTCATGAATAGCAGTTTGTTCTCAAATATAGATGACTATGAAAATATCATAGGTCATAATTGGTAATGGATCTCTTGAAATATATCAAACAGATTTATATGGGCCCATTGAAATAACATGTAAACCATACAATGATATGTGAAATTTGATAGATGCATCTATAAGATGGTTACATGTGAGATTATTTGCTTGCAACATGAAGCTTGCAGAAATAATTGCAACATAAAGATTGCAAATGAGATTGCAATATGAAGATTGCAATAATGTTTGATGTTTGAATAAATTAAGCGCGCAATTTCAGAAGATATGATTTAAGAATCATAATTAAAGCCTCCATAAATAAGTCTGTATGAATGCTTATGAGAACAAAATTTTATGTTGGTATATTTGATATTATATAACAGCATTTATATAAGCCAACAAAATTCTCCTGGTAAAATTGGCTTTTGGTTAGAAGCCAGACAAATTTCCATCTTAAAAAGGTTGAATGTGCAATGATTATAAATCCACCACAATGCACATAGATGGATATTGAAAGAAATTTGAGATATATATTGTATAAGTATCTTCTATTTCTTGTTTGTCTCTATATGAAACAGAAAGATGTTTCTAAAGGAAACAAATGGATTTAGGAGACTTATACTGCATGATTAGTCAATTGTCATTTGACATTGTTTTCTTACCATGAGGGGGAGAAATTGGATAGCTGGAAAAATGAATACATGGAATGCATTATAGCAAAGTATATATCCTCAAAAAAGGTAGTATGAACAGAAGTTCATCGATTATGCATTCATGAATTATTTGCGGATAATATTACGACCCAAATGAGATTTATTAAATCTCATACTCCAATGAAAATGCTCCAATATGTATAAATATGAATGTGGCATGCTCGAAGCATGAGAAACTATTCGGTTCCAATTATAAATGTTATGGATAAATTGGAGCAATAATTAAGATGATCATATTAAGGAGGTAGATACTCCGTAAGAAAGTATCGAGACATAACTAATTGTAAAAACCTCAAGAGAGGTTGATCGTCACATTTTGAATTATATTGATATTGATAAGTTATGTCGAATTGGAAAAATGGAACCGAAAAGATAAAGTTTTCAACAACAATTTTTGATTATGATATCACGTGATCAAATGAGGATATTATATAAAGATATGTCACAAGAAGTTGACATATAGATGATTGGCCAAGAGAATAAGTGAAATTGAAAATGACGCAAATATAATCATATTATGATAGTTATGGACCAGAAGTCCAAATTGAGATATATGAATGTTTATGTGAAAATAAACATTATCACAAAGTTTAATATGATTATGATGTGATTTTGTGGTGGATACAATATTTTATTAATCGCGAGTTTATGAAAGAAAGAAAAATTATGCGTCTATTAGATATTGTTATATAGCCTATGCATAAGGCTTACTAAAACATGAAGATTACATGAAGAATCTTCAAAGAATCAAAAAGTGCTAGTAGCACATGTCCTTAAAGGATTTAAGGTGGTAGGAAAAGACTTAATGTCACAGAGGAAGACACGTATAAACGACTTAAGGTGCATGAAGCACATGTCGAAAAGACATAAGATGCCAGAAGCATTAAAGAATTTAATGTGCCAGAAGCACGAGTCCCTGAAGGACTTAGGATCCTAAAAACATCTAATTAAAAGTTATTGAGAGCGATAAAGGAGGAAAAGTCTATGTATGACTTAAATCAATTGAAAGACAACAGATAATCTTCTCAAGAGATATGTGGAAAGAAGGGTATAAAGAAAGTGAATCAATATACCCATGCATCTTTATGAAAAGATCTAGAAGTGAATGTTTTAATTGCAATTTATGTTGATGATATCAACATTATTGAAACGTTGAAGAGCTTCAATAAGACAATTAATTGTTTAAAGATAGAATTTGAAATAAAGTACTTGAGAAGAAAGAAATTACAGATTGGATTACTGATTTAATACCTAATGAATGAGATCTTTTGTTTATATAAAGGAGGTCCTTAATTGATTTTATATGGATAAATCATATCCATTATATACTTAAATTATTTGCGAGGCGGATAAAAACAATTTCACCTCGAAAGAAGTTGAAGAAGGGCACTATCATGTTTATTAACATGATATAATTCTTCACCAACACAAAAGACAAGTGGAAGCAATGTAGTCATCGGGGGAGTAAATATGATGTAATTTAGAAAAGCTGAGTTGATGTATTTGTCTTCTTTTTTCTCTTATCTGGTTTTGTCCTGGATTTTAGAAAGGTTTTTAATGAGGCAAAGATTAGAATATCGATGTAATTAAGAGGGGAGCGTCGATACGCGTTGTCTTTCTTTTCCCTTATCTAGGTTTTTTGTCATTTTGGGTTTTTCCTAGAAAGGTTTTTAATGAGACAACGTAAGAAAGTGTATCAATGGATGATGTCTTTCTTTTCTTTAGGTAGGTTTTTATCCCACTTGGGTTTTTCCTAAGTAAAAGTTTTTAATGAGACATTCATAATGGACATCCAAGGGGAAGTGTTATAAATATATGTATTATGTGGATGTCATTGCGATAAGAATCCTTAAAGCGCCTATAAATAGAGGCTTGTCAGTAAACATTCTTAATAGACTTGAAATGAGAATTCTTTCATCTCTCTAATTTCTCTCGACACTTCTCTCTACTTTTCTATACATTTTCTTCAGTTTTATAACACAAACAACTTTTAACTTTTTTTTTTTTAAAAAAACTTTTTTTTTTCAGCTTTGACTTAAAAGTTAAAAGCAATTTTTAGCTTAAGAAAGAGTGGCACCAAACAGGTTCGTACACTTTTGATTCAGAAATCATTCTCTAAAAGTTAATTCAAACATTAAAATAGGACATTAATTTTTAATTTAGCCCTTTTTTCGCCGGATCCTGCAATTTTAATTTTCCTTCTAAATTATATATGTTTTCACCATCATAAAGCAAATCCTTGAAAATCATAATAAAATTAAGGGTTAAATGCAATTTTAACAACTAAGATTTTTTGTCAAAAGCTTGTGACATAACAGTGAAAAAATAGGCACAATCTTTTAAATAAGCACTTTTGATGTGGCCAATCGATCCCAAACAAGCTAAATATTTTTGCAGGAGCCAGCAGACCAGCCTTCTTTGTCCAGATTGCAGAAAGAATAATAAAGTCACAGACCGAGTTTCACCAAAATAAATAAGCAAAGTAAACAAAAGTTGCATTATCAATCCACATAAATTATAAAACCATCACTACATCACCAAAATGGGCAAGAAATCCTATTCAATTTATGCATCGGCCATTATTAGACTAAAAGCAATAGCATCAGAAAGACCGAAACACTATCGATTCAAAGCACTCTATATGAAACAAGATGCTCCACTGAAACACTCATAACCAAAATTAGTGAGGGATTTATACTGAAGTGCAACTGTTACTTCTTCTCGGATTGTTATATGTATGAGCACTCTGAGTTCAACTTACTACAACTTTATAAATATCAGCAACAGCGTAATCAATACTGATTAAACCATGAAATTCAGAAACCCGAAAGATTATATGTTTTCCACGCTCAAATGGAAATGGGGAAAGACATTTCCACAAGCACTTGGAGTGCAACATTTTGGGAACTCAAATTATCACCTACCACTGAAAGTACCAGACCTCATGCTGCTCCAGGGAAACTTAGCAACACCATCAGCACGATTTGGCCTTCTATCGTTGAAACCCTTCTCAGGCCTTCTATCGTTGAAACCCTTCTCAGGCTTAGACCTCTCAACTTGCTTCTGATCAAGCCAATGCCTCTTGGTTTCGCCTTCCTCAACGACGCTAGACTTGGACTGTTTGTTGACCCGCTTCTTCTCCTCCTCGACTATTCGAAGCGGGTAAAGATCCGGCGAGATGGAAAGCGAGTTCCTTAGGGTTACGTAGGCCTTTTTGTAGTCGGGCTTCGCAATCAACAAACCACCGCGTTTCTTCTTTTTGCCCTCCATATTTAGGGTTTGTACTTTATCGACCTCGAAGCCGTATAGGGATTCGAGGACACGCTTAATCTCGATTTTGGAAGCAGAAGGGATGGTCTTAAGCGCAATTTCGGTGATGTTTGTGAATGAAGATGGCATGAGTAGCTTGATGGGTAGATTTGCAAAGTGAACCACCCTCCTTCCTAATCGGCTTCCCATTATCTCAACTCTCCGGAACCCTCTCAAGTATTTAGTTGCGGCGCAGCCGACGATGTCTGAAGAGTCCTTCTGAATCAAAGCAGCGATGAGATCTGTGAAGATTGGGAGGGGCGATGGCAATCAGGAGAGACCGGAGATTGTGAAGATTACGCTTTCTTTTTTGGGCCAAAGATTGGGCTTATCAATTGTCATGTAATCCATTGTTTATGAAGGGAAAATGGATCTTTGCCCATAGTTTCCTCTTGTTGGCAGCTCATTCTCTAGACATTGTAACTTAATCTTTATAATTTTAACTTATTCGAAAATTATTCCCTAAACTTTAATTCATGACAAAATTCAATATATATATATATATATATATATATGGGAAATACACTTTTTATGTTGTAGGAGAAGTGTATACCGTATCATAGTTACTTCGATTTTGTGCTTTGAGTTTTTTTTTTTTTTAAGATGTGGGTCCCACCATTTCATATGTGTGTAGGAATTTTCTTCTTCTCTCATGTAACATGAGAAGTGTAAACTCCTATATATATATATATATATATATATATATATAGAGACGGATGCACACTAGTGCCTATGGGGCCAAGTGCGGTCATAAAAAATTTTAAAACTATATATATTGTGAAGGTGATGGTCGATGCTTCAGGTCGCGGTGCTGCTTCATGAATCAGGAATGGGTCTCGTGTCTGTGGTGGAGAGTGACGGAGCAAAGGTACATCGTTAGTGATGGAGGAAGCTCGTCGGCGAGAAAGAAGATGAAGGGCGAAGGTCGAGTGTGCATCAGCATGTTTTGGTTTATCAAGGAAACAAGAAGGAAAGGAACTCAAGACTTACCTCGTTCTGGTTTCGAAAACAGAGCACCGGCTTAAACTCTCACTCTCTCTTGGCTTTCTCTCTTTTCCCTCTCGGTTCTCACTCTCCTTCCCCTCTTCTTTGGGTTTCAACCTTCCTCTCACTCCGGTTTCGGTTTGGGCCGGCGCCAATGAAAGAGAGCCAAGGCAACAACTTAAATAAAAACTTAAGGATCCAGTTTGAGAACGAAACTAATGGTCAAAGGAGAAGAACACGCAGGTATTCGTTAAGTTTGAAAAGCATGGTCATTTGCGTGAATAATCGTGGTTGAGAGATACGCTGTAAATGTCGTGTGCGATCGTCGGGTATTCTTTAGCTCACGGCGCTGGTTCTCCCCTTCTTCGTAATGTATCAGGTCTGCTCTATTCATTAGGACGAAGTCAAACCTAATTTCTAAAAACGCCAAAACGCAGCAGCTCCATATAGGGACCTAGGTGAAACGTTTAAAAAGTTTCGTAGAGGGACTAAACTGAAACTTTTGCAACTTGGGTTAAAACTTTTATTTTCAAATTTGATCTCATTTTTTTAGGCATCTACAATCCAAAATAATTAATCTAATATCAAATATTCTCTCGAGAAAATCAATGATTAAGAGTAATTATAATTTATTTGACAATTTTGTTTATATTCTTTTGTCTTTTAATATATTTAAAAATTTCTTTTAAAAAAAATTTCGAGGGTGCTGCCCCCGAACCCCACCACTAATTGTGCACCCACAAAACTAAATCTCTAGCTCCGTCCCCGTATATATATATATATATATATATATTTAATCACTTAAAATTTAAAAATGTAGTCTATCTATAAGAGGAGATGATATTATATGAAAAATTTATGTGCATGTTTGGATTAGCGATAGAAACTGCTTATCCAACATGATTTACAGTATATGAGGTGAGATAATTTTTGTCTCGCCTTACGTAAAAGTGCTTGTGCATCGCTAATACAAACAGACCTTAAATGATTCTTTCCCTTCTTTGGGTTACTTGCCAACCAATGACGGACCTTCTTTGTTACAAGGGGGGCCATGGCCCCCCCAAAAAAAAACTTTGTTTAGAATTTTATTAGTAACTTGTTTGAGCCATAAAGTGTTCTGTTTCAGTAATTCCTAGTAATCACGTTATAGTTCAGTACTTCAGTTCAACAACGCTACTAAAGCAAACATGATAGTAGTATAATTAATTCATGGAGCAGTTTCACATTCACATTAAAATTTGACAACATATATTGAATGGAGTATCTACAAATTTATTCTTAATTTATATGCATTTCCTGCTATCTACCAAACTATTATTTAGGTTTAATTTGGTTCCTGCATCCCTTCTCCATGTAAATAAAGGGAAGTCTAGAGAGCATTTTGTTTAATTAGCAGCAATTATAAATATACACGCAACACAAATTTAGACATGTAGGATTTTCATGCTGTTATGACATCTCACTATTGATTAGAATCATTTTATAATAATTGCTGTATAAATGGACTGCTTAGTATTTAATTTAAAAGTGTTATAAAACTGAAGAAAATGTAAAGAAAAGTAGAGAGAAGTCAGAGAGAAATTCTAGAGAGATGGAGGAATTCTCATTTCAAGTAACTTCTGAATGTTTACACAAGACCTCTATTTATAGACCTTCAAGGGTTACTATGCAATGGACATCCACATAATACATATATTTATAACACTCCCCTTGGATGTCCATTATGAATATGTCTCATTAAAAACTTTAACTAGGAAAACCCAGGTGGGATAAAACCTAGCTAAAGAAAAGAGTACATAATCCATTTATACACTATCTAATGTTGCCTCATTAAAAACCTTTCTAGGAAAACCCAATGGGACAAAACCTAGATAAGGAAAAAGAGTACAACGTGTATCGACTCCCTCTCTTAATTACATCAGATTTTCTAATGCTGCCTCATTAAAAACCTTTCTAGGAAAACCCAGTGGGACAAAACCTAGATAAGGGAAAAAGAGTGCAGCGTACATCAATTGCTCTACTAAAATACATAAGATTTACTCCCCCTGATGACTACATTACTTTCAATGTCTTTGTGTTGGTGAAGAATTATCTCATGCTAAGCATGATACATAAGTGTCATTCTTCAACTTCTTTGCTTGAGGTTGAAATTGTTCTTTATCCACCTGCAAATACTTTAAAATATATAATGGATATTACTTATCCATATAAAATCAATCTAGGACCTCCTTTTGTATAAACAAAAGATCTCATTCTTTAGGTATTAAATCTGTAATCTCATACAGAATTTCATTCTTCTCAAGTCATTAATTATTTCCAATTCTTTCTTTAAACAATTAATTACTTTATTGAAGCTTTTCAGCGTTTCAATAATGTTGATATCATCAACATAACTTGTAATTAAAACATTCACATCTAGATCTTTTCATAAAGATGCATGGGCATATTGATTCACTTTCTTTATACCCTTCTTTCAAAATATATTTCTTGAGAAGATTATACCACTGTGCCCTAATTGATTTAAGTCATTCATAGACTTTTCCCCTTTATTGTTCTCAATAACTTGGATTAGATGCTTTTAGCATCCTAAGTCCTTCAGGGACTCGTGCTTCTGGTACATTAAATCCTTTGATGCTTCTGGCACCTTAAATCATTCGGGGACATGTGCTTCTAGCACCTTAAGACTTTCAGGGACATGTGCTTCTGGCACCTTAAGTCCTTCCTTACCACATTAAGTCCTTTTAGGACATGTGCTACTAGCACTTTTTGATTCTTTGAAGATTCTTCTGTAATCTTCATAATTTAGTAAGCCTTATACATAGGCTATATAACAAAATCTAATAGACGCATAATTTTTCTTTCTTTCATAAATTGCCAGATTAACAATATATACAAAATTATTGTATCCACCACAAAATTATATTTCACATCATAATCATATTAGACTTTGTGAAAATCTTTATTTTCACATAAATATTCATATATCTCAATTTGGACTTTTGGTCCATAACTATCATAATATGATTATATTTGCGTCATATTCAATTTCACTTATCCTCCTGGCCAATCATCTATATGTCAGCTTCTTGTGACATATCTTTATATAATATCCTCATTTGATCACGTGATATCATCTTTCAAAATTGTTGTCGACAACTTTATCTTTTCGGTTCAATTTTCCAATTCGACATAACTTATCAATATCAATATAATTCAGGTGCAACCGAACCTCTCTTGAGGTTTTTACAATTAGTTATGTCTCGATACTCTTTCGGAGTATCTAGTTCCTTTCGGCATGTCCATCTATACTCATGTATTCAAGCTACACCCAAGAGTACATTGTTCTCCCCATATTTCAAAGCGGATAGAGTTGTACGGTCAAAGTATAACTCTAAGACATAGTATTAGATGACATCCTACTTTAATATGATCATCTAAATTATTGCTCCAATTTATTCATAATATTGGAACCGAATAGTTACTCATGCTTCGGGCATGTCACAAATTGGAGCATTTTTATCTTTGGAATATGAGATTTAATAAATCTCATTTAGGTCGATAATTCTATCGGCAAAAATAACATGAATGCATTACGATGAACTTCGGTTCATACTTCTTTATTTGAGGATATATACTTTGCTATAATGCATTCCATATATTGTCTTTTCCAGCTATCCAATTTCTCCCCTCATGGTAAAAACAATGTCAAACGACAATTGACTAATCATGCAAAAGTATAAGTCTCCTAAATCCATTTGTTTCCTTTAGAAACATCTTTCGCATTTCATATAGAGACAAACAAGAAATAGAAGGTACTTATACAACATTTATCTCAAATATTTTTCTATATCCATCTATATGCATTGTGGTGGGTTTATAATCATTGCACATTCAACCTTTTTAAGATGGAAATTTGTCTAGCTTCTGACCAAAAGCTAATTTTACCGGGAGAATTTTGTTGGCTTATATAAATACTGCTATATAATATCAAACATATCAACATAAAATTTTGTTCTCATAAGCATTCATCCACTTATTTATGGAGGCTTTAATTATGATTCTTAAATCATATCATCGGAAATTCGCGCTTAATTTATTCTAACATCAAACATTATTGCAAACATCATATTGCAATCTCATTTGCAAACTTCATGTTGCAATTTATTTCTGCAAACTCCATGTTGCAAGCAAATAATCTCACATGTAACTATCTTATAGATGCATCTTTCAAATTTCTCATATCTTTGTATGGTTTACATGCTATTTCAATGGGCCCATATAAATCTGTTTGATATATTTCCAGAGATCCATTATTACCAATTATGATCTATGACATTTTCATAGTCATCTATATTTGAGAACAAGCAGCTATTCATGAAGAATTTTTTGATTCTTCAATGGATGTCAATACAAATTCTTATTTGTATTATATATGACTTGGATGATCAAACAAGTCATGCCAACAAATAGTAAACTTCTAGTTTACTGTAACATATATCTCATCTCAGTAAACTTCTGGTTCACTGTAACATTATGATCCACAATCATAATTTATCATTCATTTTCGGGAGATCATATTTGTCATTATGTGGGAAGTATGAGTATGACTTTCTACAAATTAGCTCACACCTGCATACTAACAATCTCCCCTCAAGTGTGAGATTTAACATTCCCCTTAAAACTCAAGGATTTTGTTCTTCATAAAAGATGGCTTAATATAGGAAGTATATCACTCTTCAAAATTGACTCACACTTGCATTATAGCAATCTCCCCTCAAGTGTGAGTCCTTTAAAAATACTTCACATCTATTCATGGATTTCAATCCAAATGTGGGTTATCACTTACAAATCCTTTAATTTATTATCAAAAGATTTTTACACCCAACATATATTCTCATTCCCCATTGAGGACCATATTAGTGCATTATAATAGTGCTACATGTACTTCTGTACACCCAATGGAAAATATCTCAAATATCTCCTCCTTATATTTGCTATAGAAAAATGAAGACTCATTTTCTATTTTTCCCTTGGTCATGAATTTACAATATTTGTTTACACATCAAGATATGAATTCTCAATAATTTTTCATATCTTTATTAATCACATATGACCTCACCGGTCATATTGTAAACTTCGGTTTACATATACAAACTTTGCATTATTATTTGTAAACTTACGGTTTACAATTGCATATGGTTCAATACTTTTCTATATGATATCTATTTCGTAGATATCTTTGAAACTCAACAAGTTTCTTTCATACTTGGTAGAATAAAATGCATATTTAATGCATAATTTTGTTCCTTCAAGAAACAATACATTAGCTCAGGGGAGCCTTAAAACAAATTTATCGCCAAATTTAGTCCGAACATTGGCATTTCAAATTAAGTAGGTAAACTATGCTAATTAGTCTTTCAAGACTATTAGCGTTTAGAATTATTACTCATATGTGGCATAATTTCTACTCAAGTTATTTGTCTTTAAGACAATAACTTAAAACTCTTTGTATCATACAATATTTGATACATATACCTTCAGGGTCTTTATATATAATAATTTATAAAACTTTCATACCATGCCATTTCTTTAAACCAATATTTTTCTTTTATAAAAGAACAATTAAGAAATTTGATAAACTTCTTAATATCAAATAATAATTTTTATGGCAATAAAAATGATAAATTTTCTAGTCATAAAATCATAATATTATGAGTACTTCTTACCATAAAAACATAATATTATAGCTACATGCCATTCAAAAATATCAATCTTTTTTTTCGTGAATAGTATTTTACTATTCATAATAATAAAATATTAAAAACACGTGGGCCCCACATGCCAAATTTTTCTTCACCCTCACCGCCTTCACGTGGGAGGTTTGAAAAAATTAAATTTTGGGGAAAATTACATAACATGACCCCAAAATTCATAAATATCATTTTAGTACCATATAAAATTACAAAATAATACCCAAATTATTTAAAATTCCAAATTGGTCCCATTTTCCGAAAATCAACGCCTCAAACTTTTGAAATTGATTTTGAATTTGATTTACATATAATACTTATCTTATCGATAGTATTATATCAAATATTTGACCTTTAACAAATATATTATGGCATACAATAAATACAAAACTAATGACCTTACTACTACAATAATAACATGAATTTCTATCATGTTTATTATACCCGAGATTTCGTTTCGTGGTTCTTATCAATAATCTTTTCTCACTTCGTGGTGAGAATTTGAACCATCATAATTACAACCATGTCCATATGTAAACAAATTTACACACATATCCACAACCACAATTAAATTTATTCATTACTACATTCACTTCTGGGAATGTAGTTGATTATGTTGGAGGAAATTCATGGTCCTTAAAACAAAAACTTACTGTTTTGTTTTATCACAAGTAAGAAATTATTAATTCAAAATATTTCTTGAGTCTTTCACAATATTGCTACTTGTGAGCAAATTGGATATTCCCATTTATAATAAACTTTTAGAAGAACAACCATCTTCTGGTGGTCATACATTCTCATTAATTTGTTCTAAAGAACAAAAGAATACTTAAATGCCAAATATACAACTGAGACTTTCATACAAATGATACCATACAAAAATTATGGATCAGGCCATGTCTCATAACTTCAGGCAAATATGTCTCTTTGGCTTCAGGCCACATTATCATTTGGCTTCGTGCCAAATTATGCCTTCTCTTGGCTTCTTGCCAATTTCTGCCTTCTTGGCTTAATTATGCCTCTTCTAGGCTACTTGACACTTTATATCTTTATTTGGCTTCTGGCCAATTTTTGTCATATATCTCAATGCCATTTTTTCTCTTCAAGAGAAATACAATCAAAATGGCTCCAACCGTTTATCTTCGAGGATAAACAAAGGATCGACCATTATATATGACGCCGATCATATAATAAGAAATATAATAATTATAATAATAATAATAATAAATAAAAGTAAATACTTAAATTTAAATAGCATAAAAGTAAATGCTTAATCATAAATATGTTAATGACAATATAATTAAAAGCAATAAAAGTAAATGCTTGAATATTAAATCATGACTTAGGTTAGGAGGTTTAACCCCAAGTAGGTGTCGAAATTAATAACAATTATAAGATATAAATAAAAGTAAATGTTATGTTAATAACATAAAAGTAAAAGTTATGTTAGTAACATAAAAGTAAATTGCTGAATCATAAATATGTTAGTATAAAATAAATGTTATGTTAGTAACATAAAGTAAATTGCTGAATCATAAATGTTAGCAGCAATAAAAATAAAATATTAAATTAAAACAATAAAACATTAATATATATATACTGCTCAATCATTGTATAATCAATGTGCAATTTAAATAGTAAAAACATTGCATCATCATTGTGCAATCAATATTTTGTTTTAAATTTCTGCCGACAGGTTTGTTTGTTTGTTTTTTTTTTGAAATTTACTATTTAAATAGTAATTATAATAATAAAATATTTAAAACATATGGGTTTGTCAAATTTTTCAAACCATCGACGTTTTTTTTTTTTGAATTTACTATTTAAATAGTAATAATAATAATTAAATATTAAAAACACGTGGGACCCACATAAAAATTTTCTCTCCTTCTTCCTCCTCTCGCTTTCTGCGCCTCGTCTCTCTCTCTCTCTCTCTCTGCAACTCTTCTTCCTCTTTCATTCACAAAGATCATATTACTTAAATCAACAATTTAAACTTCATAGAAAACATACCTGAATGAAGAGATCGCATAATCACCGATCAGAAATCAATTTTTCAGCTTGAAACGCCTCCTACGGAGAAATTTGAAAAACTTTTTCTTCTGCCAGGGAAGGTGAACGACTGAGTGAAGAGATTACATTACTACCGATCCAAAATCATCTTTTCAGCTTAAAAACTCCTCCTTTTGAATGATTTAAAAATCTCGAAAATCTTCTACGGTGCAAAGAGGAAGGAAAAGGATGATGGTGATGAAGAACAACACTAAGCTCAATTAGTTAGAGTTTCGTGCTGATAACGTGTTATAAAACTGAAGAAAATGTAAAGAAAAGTAGAGAGAAGTCGGAGAGAAATTACTAGAGAGATGGAGGAATTCTCATTTCAAGAACTTACGAATGTTTACACAAAGCACCTCTATTTATAGACCTTGAGGGTTACTTATGCAATGGACATCCACATAATACATATATTTATAACAAAAAGGGGTCATTATCACTTGAATTCAAACTGTAAGGAGTACTTGGGATAATTTATTTGTTCATGCATCGTGCTAGTGGAAAAGTATGCTCTGAAAAATGTTAGGATAAAGAGCAACTGGCACAAGCTTTGACCAAACGCCAAGACAAAATTTTCCAACAGAAATATGCAAGTATCCAAAGTTAAACTAACATTTAACATTATCCAATTTACATCAATACAATGCTGAGAGTAAAAGACTGCATCAGCAAAACCATCATCATAATTAACTGCTATTACCACACTTATTATCTCTAACTCTATTCACTTTCCTATTTGATGTACTGAGAGAGCCACCTGAACCCTTCGCCATATCCCATCTTACGCACGATGCTGCACATGAAAACCTCCAGAGGGCGGACATTGGAGTCGGCCAAGTTGACCTTGCCCTTGCCTGTGGTGAAGTTTGTGAGCCCCATATTATATCGAAGCTCGTCCTCTGAGGCAGGTCAATCTTATTTCCCAAGATAAGGTACGGTACGGTTGCTAAGGACTCATCAGAAAGAAGGGCATCTAGCAACCTCTTTGATTCAGCAAATCTTTCCTTGTCATATGCATCTACCAGGTAGATCACAGCATCAACCTACGTGATAGAAGAAGTCACACATGGCGACAAGTAACTGGCATTGTACTGATATACAGATATCAAACGAGGTTGGACACATGATATGAGCTATCAAAATGCAATGCATACAGAAGCGTCAAATACAAATAAAAGATATCAATTCTAATAAAGGAAATCAACATCTAGAAAAACAGGATCACTTGATTAATTTCTCTCCGTTTTATGTTTCTGGCTTGTAGATTTGTGCACATGATTGCTTGGCCTGGTCTTTTACTGTTACCATGGCTGTTTAAAAAAATTAATATAATGTAAAATTAAATATTTGGCCCCCCCAATTATTTATGTCAAGATCCGTCCCTGTTGCCAACCATCGGGAGTTTTGAGTTTAATACCGATATTTTATCAACACATCTAATAAATCTAAGCGCAGTGCTTGGTGTAGCATATTAGTTTCATGAGATCTATAATTTATTTTCAATAATGACTAGCATTTTAAATACTACAAAGATTAAGTTACATTTAAGTAACATTTAAGAATTAGGTTCTAATCAAGTTAAAAACACATGAATTGGGTTTTGATGAGTCAAAATTTAGTAGCTCACCTACAATTGAGATAAAATTACAAGATTTGTTTTTTAAGACTGGTAGGATTTTGTGAAATAACATTAACTTACCACACTTATTTTTATTCTATTACTATCATTTTTAGAATTATTATCTCAAACTCATTAAATATTTCAATGGCAATCTACGCTGCAATCACACCATAGAAATTGGTGCAGACCAGCTACATGAGGCTCACCCTCCTAACTCACTCTTTTTATGGCTATTTCAAGGATCAAATCAGAGAGATCCATGAGATGACAACAAATCAGTGCATCACTATTAAGACCTTGAGAGAAATTATAGCTTCGAGGGTCATGACATTGGAGGTGATGGTGTCTTAAAAAGATTTGTTCTGTACATATATATATCTTCCAGCAGCAGGAAGGATTCAATTTAGTGGCCTCATGAATGTGGTCGTCATCAACAAAACAAGAAGAGCAAGCCACTTGTCATGATGCAACAAAATGATTGCAGAAGACGTTTTGCAGGACTGATCTTGTGGGGAGCAGAGATTTGGGTTCCCGGCGAAGCTCTCGCCGGAGAACACACTGAATTGCCCGCCACTTGGGATTCTGCCGGTGAGATTGTTTTGGGACAGATCCAGCGTCGTGAGGCTCGTCAAATTTCGGATTTCTTCGGGGATTGGGCCTGTTAGATGGTTCCTTGACAGGTTTAGAATATTCAGTACCGTCATGTTTCCAATTCCTCTCGGGATTTCTCCTGCCAGCATGTTCCGGCTGAGGTCCACGGTCGTTAATGAAACACAGCGAGATACGGATTCAGGAATTGGACCAGTGAGGTTGTTGAAGCTCGTGTTCATCTTTGTAAGCATCCGCAAATCGAAAATCTCCTCGGGAATCTCGCCCACTAATTGGTTCATGTCTAGTAACAGACTTTGCAAGCCCCGAAGTTTCCCGATCGCTGGAGGGATTTTACCGGTGATTGAATTATTCGACAGTGACAAAATTCCGAGAACATCGCTTGACATATCCGACGGTAACTCGCCGGATAACAAGTTGTCACTGAGTTCGATCATCGTCACCAAAGGAAGATTGAAAAGCCCAGGAGGGATAGAGCCATTGAGGAAATTATTAGAAATTCGAACTTTTTCCAAAGACTTGCACCGACCGAGCTGCTCAGGAATTGGACCGTCGAAGGAATTATTCATGAGAATGAAGGACATCAACCTGCCTCCTTTACACAAATCTTTAGGAACCAACCCAGTGAAATGATTGCTCGTGACGTCGATTATCTTAAATTTCCCGTTGCTTCCCAGATTTTGAGGCAAGATGTACGAGAAATTGTTCCCCCAAACCTGAAGAACTTCCAAATTCGAAAGGTCTCCGATGAATGGTGGGATAATCCCATGAAGCTTGTTGTCAAACAAATTGATCCAATTTAAGTTCTTTAATTTGGAAAAACTGGAGGGTATCTCTCCGGTGAGGGAGTTGATGGATAAATCCACCACCATGAGGCTAATCATACCAGAGAGTTCATGTGGAATAGTTCCGTTTAGATTGTTCATTTGCAGAAGCAGAACTTGCAAGTTCTTCAAATTGCCCAAGCCCGGTGGAATCTTACCGGATAGATTACAGCTTGCTAAATCGAGCAGTTGAAGCGTGTTCATCGTACCTAGCTCCGGTGGGATACCTCCTTCGTACGCATTACTATACCCCAAATGCAATCGCTTCAGCTTCTTCAATTTCGCTAAACTCGCCGGGATTTTCCCCCTGAGGTTGTTCTCATTCAGCTTCAGAATTTCCAAGCTCTCGAACTCTGAATAACTTTCCGGTATCTCGCCGGAAAAGTAGTTCCCAGCAAGCAGGAGCTGCTTCAGATTCTTCAATTTCACAACATCCTCCGGCAACGAGCCGTTGAAGCTGTTATCATAAACGTCTAGAACCTCAAGCTGCGTCATGTTGAGAGTGATTTCACCGTGGAAGTTTCCGGTGAAGGCGTTGTGGGAAATGTTCAAAACCTTGAGAGAAGTAAGGTTGGCAAGCTGCTTGGGAAGTTCGCCGGTGAGGTTGTCTTGAGAAAGGGTGAGAGAGACAAGCTGGTCCAGTAGGCCGATCTCCGGCGGAATAGAGCCAAACAGGGGATGGAACGAGACATTCAAAGAGACAACCCTGAAACTATGGTCGCAGGTAACTCCAGAGAATTTGCAGTGAGCAGAGGGAGAAACAGAGGGTTTCCAATCCTCCATGGAAGAAGGTGAAGCTTTGGGTCCCTTGAGGGAAGCTTTGAGCTTGAGCAGAGCATCGAGGTCAGAGTAGGCACTGGACAGAGTAGAAGTGAAGCAGAGTAAGGAAACGAGGAATGTGATGTTATACACTGTTGATCTTCCCATATCTGTAGGTTTGTTCTTGGTGGGACGATGATGGAGAAGATGAGGTTCTAAGTTCGTATTTAAGACTGCATGTTTGTGATATGTTGCTGGAGGTGTTGTTAACTTCTTTGTACAAATATTGTGTACTTAATATAATATACTTATTTCTAAATATAAGATAAAGTTATAATATTTATTAATATTTTTTAAATTTATCCTTATTAATGCTTTCCTCTCAACAATAATCGAGAGAGAAAAAAAAGGCGAATTAAGAAAGATAACTATGATTTTAAAAAAAATAAATGTCATATTAACTAATTTAATTTAATTAGATAAATATATCTTATATTAAGAATTTTGTGAAGTAATAGTAATTAATATTTGAATGGGAAAAGAATGTTTTGCAAAATGTGAAGAAGTTGATAATGGTGGAGACGCCAATAATAAAATTAGAGGGAGGCATTTATTCTTGGGGTTCAATATGCTCTCTGGTTTGTTCAGTGGTAACAGAATTTTGAATCTTAATTAAATAATTTCAGTTGCATCACTCAATTCTTGGTTCTTTTTCAGGTAAGAAACCAAAAGATTTGGAATGAGAATATAAGAGGAAGAGCATGTGTGAAGCCTATAAGGGAAAAAATAGTGTTTAAAAAAAAAAGATCGATTGAGGTGCTTCAAATGTGAAAAAATTAAATACTCCCTTATGTAAATTTTAACAATATATTGTATTTGGTTTTTGATAGAAAATAATGAAATGTAAAATTCATATTGCTGACTTCACCTAATTCGATAAGGCTTATTCTTGCTGTATTCATTTGGCCTCGTGCATGTGGTCTAAGTTTTGAGTTTATATAAACACCCTTCTGTTAAACAATTGAATTTTTTTTAAAGATTTAATTATTCTCAAATACAAATCTTCAAGCTTGAAATGGTAAAAACTGAATTATTTTCTCTTTACCAACATCACCTTCTTCTTCATCTACTTGCTAGACTCATCCACTGATGATGTTTTTGGAAGTTCACTTGATAGTCTTGACCTTGATCCAACTAGTATTTGTTTCTGACTTTGATACAGAGAAAATAATAACAATTCATGTATGTGAGTATTTATTGTTGTTGTTGTTAGGCAAGTGATTATATGTTACCATTAATTGACTTATTATATAAAGGAATTTAGTTTATATGCGTCTCTTAAATGTTAAAGCTGATGTTGTTATGAGAAATATTTGTTTATTCACTTATTATTACTCTTACTTTATTAATAAAATTAAGCCAACAAAAAAAGAAATCAAAACTATTTTAAAAAAAGGAAGAATAAAGTGCGAAAGATCAAATTCTTTAAAAAATAATAATCTAAAAGTATCAAATTCTCCACTTTCTATCTTCTGGGTTTTCCTCACTTGTAGTCTAAAGCTTTTGTTATTTTATGAGCTTAATTTATTCATTTGACAGAGCTCTTGAGAATGATAATAATAATAATAATAAGTGTTTTGATTGATAATACGAATTTTAGGCATATTTATTATTAAACATTTCCAAAAAAAAAGGGTAATTTGGTAGCCATCAATATTATTCCATGCGTGACATTAAAACTGATGAAGCTGTTAGGTTCTGATTCCGGACAATTATATATGCAAAATCAACAAGCATATATTATAGTGTCTCTAGTTATTTTATACTCTCTCTCTCTATATATATATATATATATATATATATATAAAAGACCTTAAATTGCATCAAACACGAACAGACCAACAAGAATAGAGGAGAGAGGATCATAAGCTTAATCAAGTGGAGTTCTTAGATGGAGAACGATAGAAGTGTTCCTATTGGACAACATCAGAATCAGTCAGGTATTCTTCTAATTGTTTAAATTCATGATCTCTCGAAATTTTGGTTAATTTATTTATTAAGGGGAGGTGCTGATGTGTGTGCTTGACAGATAGAAGAAACAAGTGTTGTCCTTATGTGAAGAAGAACGGAGAAAGGGGTTTCCTTGAAGGATGGTAATTAATTAACCTTCATTCTTTCTTTCTCATACTATAATATTTTACCATATCGATCATAAAATCAATTTTATATTTACTATAAATCATACATACACACACACACGGGTTATCTTCTTAAGGGTTAAGTAACAAATTTGTCTTGGAAGTTTTTGGACCTGGCTTCTCTCCGTTTCCAAAGCCATTCGCGCTTATACGTCGACGTATAAGCCGCCACACACACAATGATCCTTTTTTTGCCTGTTTTTTTTTAAAATAAAAAAGGACCATTGTGTCCGCTGCAGCTTATACGTCGACGTATAAGCCGCAGCGGACAGACGTCCGCAAAGGACCTAAGCCGCTTCCGAAGTTTTTGCTGAGGAGTAATGTTGCTCTGAAAGTTTTTCTTGTCTAATTGTGGCCCTAAAAGTATCAAAACATATGATATTAACGCCATTTCGTTAAAAATTTAATAGTCATTATTAATTTTTTAATGAAATAAAGCGAATTCTTTATATTTCAAACTTCCGGCGTAACATTGAGAAAAAAAAAAAAAACTTACGTAGCCATATATTTCCGAGCTTATACTTCCAAACTAGATTTACTACTTAATCCTTTTTCCTAAACCCTATTTGATATATCTTAAAGGGAAAGAGATATCTTCATTTCTCTTCCCATCCCCTTCCTTATTTATACCTTTAGATTAATTCAGACGGTTAAGATTTATTATCATATAAAAAAATAAGAAAATAATATATAGAATAATTTAATAAAAGTATAAAGATATGAACAATTGAGATTAAATTTTAATAAGCTATAACAGTCACCGTTAGAGCCTCTTCTCCTTCATTGCAGCACCCTATTGTCGTTTGCGATTTTCAGACCTGAAATTAGATCCAGTTGCTGCTTTGTGGACAAAGATCGAGGAAGGATTCTCCCTAAGTTTAATTAGATAATTTAATTTAATACTTTTTTATTAATTGATTTGAATGATTATAATTTGTAATTTGTGATAATAATATATTTGCAGCTTGTTTGCCTTGTGCTGCTGCTGGCTCTGCGATGTTTGCTGTGATGTTACTGCTGCTTAAGAGGCAGCCACTTATATTATATATATTTTGTACCACTTTTAATTCCCTTTTTATTCCTAATTATCTTTTAAATAAGTAATACTATGTTGTTTGATGATTTCAGTATTAATAATTGTAATTTTATAGTACCATCTTTCATCGTTAATTTATCAAGATAGTGCATCTCAAAATAAATGCATGCATCAATCAATATATTCCGAGTTATTTTTTTATATCATATTGTCACAAAACATATGAATACAATGATATTAGAATATGTTTATATGCATGTTAAATGTGAAAATAATGTCAAAATGATTAGTAATTGTTTTTAATTTTAATTAAGAAAACCAAGATTTTATTTTTTTTTTAAAAAAAATCCACATCATAAACGCAGGCGAGTTTTCACCAATAAATAAATAAACATTGTCCAATAAAGAGAAATTAGTGCTCACTCTTCCAAAAATGTGGTTAAAATAAATTTTGTAGTTAAATAAAATCAGCTTCACTTTATTGATCTTCAATTTTTGTGTCCTATTCCTAAGGAATATTAACATGAAATAAATCTATATAACCAATAAAATTTATAGCAAATCACTTTATATATAATTTAAAAATATTACAATTCATTTTAAAAAAATATTGTATGCAATATTTTCAAATTTCAACCCAATATCTAATCTAGTCTAGATAGTAAAACATAAAATTTATCGAAAAATGCACTTAAGTCCCGAATAAGGAAAAATACGATAAAATGGTCTCTTGAAATCTCAAAATTGCGGTGAAGTTCCGTGTAACTTTTTTTGCAATATTTTCCATATGTGAAGACACAAATGCCCCCATGTGCCTATATTGACTAGTCTATGTACATGTTTTGATAAGTCCATGAGACTGTTTGACAAATCAATGCGTATGTTGTGAAAGTACATGAGCTCCATGGGGCATTTGTATTTTTTCACATAAGGAAAATATTATAAAAAAGTCACATGGGCTTCATCGCAATTTTAAAATTTCAAGGGATCATTTGTCGTATTTTCCCTTGCTCAGGACCAAGGTACAATTTTCCCTAAAATTTATACCAGTCAATCCATGAATTGCTAAGCTGTTCATTGAATTGGCCATTTGAGAATGTAGTTAGGGAAACAAAGTAACAATACTCCTACATTGTTGCAAAAATAGAGCATTTAGCTTAATAAATTAACAACCTAAATCATCACCATCCCACCACCTAATTAAGTTGATGATGATCATTCTTTTTGTTCATCTTAACCAAACAAATCTTATTACCTAAACCCAATCTAATTGATATTTAGACTCATGACTATACTGTTCATTATAATGTTAGAAGTGAAGCAGATATAATATAGGCCACTTAAACAGTTGCAGTTCTGTAGCTATATATGTACCTCAATGTTTACATCACAAACTCATCAACTCAGAATTATTGTTTCTGGTACTTGAAGTTCATCATGGGGAAGAGTTTTAGCTTCCAATCTGCACTTGTTCTCTTCTGGCTTCTCTTCTTTATTACTGTCAAATTTTGCTCTGCTCATTTTGCATCTTCTGCAACTCTTCAATCATTTCCAGGTTTGAAATATAATAAGCATATATATTATATTTTGCTACCCTATAACAAGCATGATTTACTACTTCAAAATATGTTATTTAAATTAAAATGAAATTATCCAAACCAGATTTAAAATCAAGTGAAAATGTGAGGGTTAAAGGTAAAATTTATTTTAGGTTTTGTTAGCTTTTTTGGCAAATGCTAAATATTCATGAAAGGAGAATATATTATATGGTTCTTATCAGTCTCTTCTTCGTTTGCAGAGAATGAAGGCAAGCCAGAAAACGAGAACTTGGGAAACAAAGGCTCACTAAATCACATTGAAGAAGACAACTTCAAATCAATAATCAAAAAGCTCTTTTCCAAGAAGCCTCTTACACAAAAACCATTCATATTCAAGAAGCCATTCATCCAAGTGCCTCCAACTTTTGAAGAGAAGCCACCAGTTCAAATGGTTAAGAGGCCAAATTTTCTGCTCATTCCTTTCCTTAAGAATCTTTTCCCATTCATGAAGAATAAGCCACAACTTCAGAGGCCTACTTTAAAGCCGATTCCATTTGTGAAAACCCCAAAATTCCTACCTTTTCCAAAATTTACAAGGCCTATTCCAAAACCAATTCCAATTATCAAGAAACCATTTTCGGGCTATGAGAAGCTTACTCCAAAACCATTTCCAGCAATAAAGAAACCGATTTCAAAATTTGTTTCAGAACCAATTCCAGCAATGGAAAGACCTATTCCAGAGTTTGAAAAGCCTATTTCAGAATCAATTCCAGCAATAGAGAAACCATTTCCAGAGTTTGAAAAACCTATTTCAGAAGCAATTCCAGCAGTTGAGAAACCATTTCCAGAATTTGAAAAGCCTATTTCAGAAGCAATTCCAGCATTGGAGAAACCATTTCCAGAGTTTGAAGAGCCTATTTCAGAACCAATTCCAGCAATGGAGAAACCATTTCCAGAGTTTGAAGAGCCTATTTCAGAACCAATTCCAGGAATGGAAAAACCATTTCCAGAGTTTGAAGAGCCTATTTCAGAACCAATTCCACCGATGGATAAACAAATTCCATCAGCACAAAAACTAATTACAAACAATGAAAAGTCAATGCCCATCTCAAAGAAAGGCTTGCTACACCCTCAGTTGGCTCATACCACGGATCCAGAATCATTGAAGTTGAAGGGGTATTTATTCAAGAAACGTATCTCCAAATTACCATTCCCTCCAAAATTTAAGAAGCCCCTTCCAGCTCATAAGCCAAATCCAATTCCATGAGATCATTCTTGTCTGTGTTACCTTTATAGTCATCCCATGGCCACCCTCTTATTTATGATCACTTCTATGTTGTCTGTATTTTGGATTGAAGAACGAAATGGTAGCGATGAGACATCAAAATTAATCAATGAATAAAAATTGCGTCGTTATTTGTGTGCATGACGTACGAGCAGCTGGACCACGAAAGTATCATGCTATGTTTCCTTTAGAAAAAATGATCGGACTAGAAAATCACGAACGTGGAAACTTGATAGTGACTGTGTTGTAACTCAAAAACTTAACTTGATTTTACCTTTCCTTTTCCAGACCACGTTTTATCCGAAGTACTACAAAAATTTAACGAGGTTTTGGACGAGTCAGACTCAGAATAAAAATGCTAGATAAAATTTAAGTTCAATTTTAAAAATATTAATCATCGAAACTTAGAAGGGGAAAAAGATGACAAATAGGCATTCTTTACAACCTAAAGGAAAATGACTCGTCTTCAAAAAAGCTCTTCCACGTATGTCTCTACTGAAGAACCTAATGATATAAATAGCTGATAAGATTGATGGCATGGCACAGAGCTCCATGTTATATACCATCCTACGAATAGCTGATAAGATAGTCTGAAACAAAAGAAAAGAATCTTAAAACGACGATGCACTAGACAACAATGAAATACATCTAGATGTCACACTCGTACTGGCAAGATCAAAAATGAAAATTCTACAATTTGAAGCGCCGAGATGCCTATAGTTATAGGATTCAAAAGCTTCGCCAAGCCATATCTGATGAGGAAAATTGGCGGCCACAATCTGTTGAGTTCTCATCATTATCCTTAAATCACCATGGCACTTGAATGTCTTCTCAATCTGTTACATTCTAATCCTGACTTTTCTTCTTTTTGTCTTTCTTCTTCTTAGGAGCCTCAGCAGAATCATCAGCTTCAGCATGCTTTTTCCTCTTTCTCTTCTTCTCCCCGGCATCAGCTTCATCCTTGTCACCCTGCACCTGGCCATCCTCAGCAGAATCCTTACGTTTTTTCTTCTTCTCCTTCTTCACAGTCTCCGTCTGATCTGGTTCCTTGTCAGCATCCCCATTACCTTGTAAAGCTTCGTCTTCTCTGCTTTTCTCTTTCTTCTTCTTCTTCTTCTTTTCTTTCTTTTCTTCAGCGACATGAGGCTCTTGCATTTTCTCATCCACAGGCGCACCATGAGGAGTTTGACCAAGAGTAGAATCAGATGTAGGATTATAAGTCTACATAAAACACATAAGTCAACACGTTAAAAAAACAGTTAGGTGTATACTTTTACATACAACAAATTAAGCAAGTATCACACCTTAGCTGGGGTAATTAAGCCTCCAGCTCCCTTCTTCCGATCTCTGTCATAACTTGCTATCTTTGGCTTTCCTTTTGCTGAACCAGCATATTTACCAAGTTCTCTACCTTCAAGATTCCTTAAGCGTGCTTCAAGCTGTGTGAAAACATTTATGAGAAATGGGAGCAAGTGAAAGCAAAAGTAAAGCTAATTAGAGAAGATAGCACATGTACCTTGGCTCTATTCTCCAAACCCATGGAATTATCTTGAACATCTCCAAGAGCATCGTATCTAATTCCCAATGCCGCCTTCGCAGCAAGTGACCGAGAAATTTTCCCCTTAAACTTTGGAGCTGCCTGACCAATCAATGAAGCATGATAAATAAGACCATATTTTGGGGTAGCATGCTTAGTCTTGAGGGCTCTAAAAAGAGCCTTTTCAGCACCAAGAATCTGTACAGTGCTCCCAGGCTGCTTTGCCAGATTGAGTAAGCTACCACCATGGGCAATAAGGCGAGCACCAACAAGCTCCCCAACAAGAGCAGTCAAATTGGGTGCAATAGTGTTCATCCTGCTTTTAAGATAATCATATAGTTGTGCTCTGTACTCTGAGAGAGACAAAACCTGGTCACATAGTTCTCTAATATTCAACAAGTCAAGCTCACCAACTTCAGTTCCCATGGAT
Source organism: Acacia melanoxylon (assembly GCA_019022615.1). Lineage (NCBI taxonomy): Eukaryota > Viridiplantae > Streptophyta > Magnoliopsida > Fabales > Fabaceae > Acacia > Acacia melanoxylon. Next base: position 12,270,506 of record JAFJYJ010000005.1, read on the forward strand.
ATCATAGCTGCTTCTTTCAGTCCAGCCTCAACTTCCTCAGGCAAAATCTGAGACATTTACATTAACAGAACTTATAATGATTCATTAATGAAATTTTAGCTCCAAGTAACTAAATTAAAACGGTCATTTTGCAATTATAAAGGATTCAAAGAGATCAAGGATCATTATAATTAACCACAAAAACAAATAAGATTCAATCCAGCAGAGAAGACATAAAAGTGAATGAAGGCTGTGACAGTATAATCAACATAACCAATGATAAATCCTACCTCAGAAAAATCAAGCTTTGCAGCATTAGTGCGATCGCCCATCAGTTTGACTGTTTTTGCATACTGGATGTTGTCTTGTATTATTTTTGAAAGCTCAGGGAAATGCCAACCATACCATTCTCGAACCCTCATGGCATATATATTTAGCTCTTTATCAAGATCATCAAGAAGACCAATGGCTTGAACAATCATGGTATCCACCTGAAAAATAGATAGTAACATTATTTTACTATTTAAGGAATTAAGAAATTCAAAATCAATAAATGCCAAATTCTTACAAGCCATAATGACAGAATGAAATGAACTAAAACATGAGAACTCTTAAAATAAATTGAGCTCCTAGTGAGAAACATCTAACAGGAACAGAGTTTCATATGGATTTCTGCAACATACAGTTAAAGTATTTCACTGAAAAAGAACTAGGGCTTATGCAGGCAGAAATTTAGAAAGACATGAAAGAATGAAACGGAATTTCCAAAATGAATCACCCTGCATCAAAGAGTTAACATTTTGACATGATGATGCAAGCAAGTGACTAAACATGTCAATTTGCCAATGCCAGCAGTGTATTCACGGGATAAGAATAGAAAAAGAAATAAAACCAGATCACTATGTTCAAACCAAGATGAAACATACCTTATCGGCACTGAACTTCAGCTTGTACCTTGATAAGCTATGGGACAAACCCAAACTCATAGGTGCCATATCTTGTACAGCAAGACCATGTATCAGTTCATTTAACTGATTCCTTACACCTCTCATTAACTCCATAACAGCACTGTTGTGGACGCATTCTATTTTCTGCAATCATAATTGTTGTTAAATTTAGTACTTGGGTAAAACAAACTGTTATTAAAAGCTTCCAGATGGTGATAAACAGTCATACCAATTTGTCCTTTATCATATTCCCCAGTTTTGAGTCAGCAACAGCTAAGGTTTCACTCTCACAATGGGCACGCAAGAACTTGCGCAGACCTTTACTAGCTTTACTTTCAATTAACAAGGATGTAGCCTCCAAAGCTTCGGACGTGTTATCAAACTTAGAAAATGCTTTTAACTTGACCACCTGATGGCATGCAATACATGGTAAACTTCATAGCTCATTTCAAAATTGAAGCACACATAATAATTAAAAAACCGGTGCATAGAGACAAAGAAATAGAACCTGTCTAGCTGCATCTGCAGTCGAAAACTGCTGCCATAAGTCCTGCATAAAAATGTTTCGTATAAAAGAACAATCAGACCAAAGCTTAAACGGTACGAAAATTGGAAAGGTAAACAGGATACATTCATATTAAACTATCATCAGATTTAGCGGAAATCCAAACAAGCTCAATTGTATGAACCAGCAATTTGCATTGTCCCAAATCTTTCAAAACATGCGTGCCCTTCCTTCTTTGAAAAGGCAATTTAGTGTGAAAGAAGATATGAGAGAGAAGACAAACAAGTCAGCTTTCAAGGATGCCAGAATTGATGCATAAACAAAAAAAAAAATCCAATTATCAATGCCAGTTATTCACTCGCAATTTGAGTATAGTCGCAACCTCAACTCAAACCCAAGGCCTCATTCAATACTCAAAACGAAAGTTGCAACCTAACTTCAAAAATATTTACAATATAAGGACAAGCAGGTTTCAAAAATAAAACACCAAAACAACGACAGGATAGGGGGAAAACATTTTTATAGGTAGGCCTGACAATGAGACCAAAATCACGAGAGATTAGCTTGAGACGAATAGAAACGGGAAAAAAACCTCCAGTGCAGGCTTTCGTTCTTTAAACCTTAGTAGAATAATTACCTCTACTTTAGAAAGTTTCCCTTCATCAAGAACCTTAAAAAGGGCAAAGCCCGCCGGTGTCTCAAACAACACGAGCATTTTCTCTAGTCCCGAGCAAACCTGAAAGGAAGGGGGAAAAGAAAACAACTTGTCCATCAAAAACCTCCCTAAAATATAATCAATTTAAAAATAGAGATCTTTTTCATGAATAAACAACTAACTTAATCCACTACACAAATTACATATTCATACAACAAGAAAAAAAGCACTTTCCTCAGGAAAGTGCTCCATTAAACCGTTTTTGCCTATAGATACATGGGAAGCTCCAACCCAATGCAGGAATCACAGTAATAAGGAACAACACGAATGAAAATTCCGAACTTTATGCTCAATAATTTTCAAAAGACTTTAACCGAAGCAGTAAAGAAGTATAATGAAATACAATAAAACAAGTAAGCAGCTAACATAAAGAGTGGAAGAAGGAAAAATAAAAAACAAAACACAGAGCGTGTTAAGCAGAAAGAACATACCTAGGTGAGTGACGATTATGACGGCAAGGGTTTGAGTATTTGATACTCCGAAAGAATTTAATGAAAAACCCGTTGCCAATGCAGAAGCCAGGCGGCGGGGTGGTCTCGGTTTCTCGTAGAATTTATAGAAGAAACCACTCGAGAGAGTGGCGCTAAAGGTTATGCCCAAATTTTGGGCCTCAACTATTCGGGCCACCATTATGCATACATAATTGGGCTTCATCTATTTGGGCTAACTGATAAGAAGTTCGTTTCAACTTTTGGAACGAAAAAGACTATAAAATGAATTAGGGAAAATTAATATTTTGGTCGTTGACAAAGTTGTAACTGGGTCCACACACTTTAACTCTAAGATAATTTCGGTCGCGATTTTTGACTCATCGTAACTCACTTCCTATAGTTTTAATCATTTTATAATATAACCCCACATTTATTTTAGAATGTAAGGACTAAATTGTAAAATGTTTAAAACTATAGGGATTAAGTTGCAGTAAGCTAAAGTTTAGGGATAAAGTTACAACCAATTCAAGATTATAGGGACTAAGTTACACCGAGTCAAAGTGTAGAGACTAAGTTACAACTCAATCAAAACTATAAGGACCAAAAAGATAAACTTTTCCAATAAATTAATACAAGAAATAAGGGAAATTTTCTGAAAAATCAAAGGTTGCATGATTTATAACTTAAATGTATCTGACTCTATATGTAAATGCCTTCTGCTCACATAGTTGAAGATAGATCACACACAACTGAAGAATAGTACACTTTTAGATGTTTAAACAGATTTCAATTACTTCTTGACAATAAATTTTGCAATGATGATTTTTTGCAGCAAGTTTTCCCAAAAACAAGAATGGATACATGAGTCTGGCAATAGTCTAGCAAATGTGACAGAAGTATAGTGCAATGTTAATGGCAAGAAGCACGTTTTAATAAAATTGTCTTTTATTAAGAAAAATAGTACCTCCAGTTTTTAATATACAAACTATTTAGAGAGTCAATCCAGGTTCTAAATACAAGATATATTTTTTATATGAATTAATTTTTTTTTAATTTATCCCTATTGATACATCAAAGAATCGTAAAGTATCCGTTGGAGAAGAAGGAAATAAAGAGGAGGGAATATGAAAATTAAAAAAGATGAATATGGTGTCTTAGAAAATAAACAATATATTAACTAACTTAACTAATGTAATCGAATTAGATAAATAATTCTTATATTAAGGAAGTGAGGGAGTAAGATGCAGATATGATGCATAGAAAAATAAAACAGAAAATTGTGTTATTATTTTAAAAAATATAAGAATATAAATGTGGTGTGCGGAAAAGGAAAACGGACAAAGCAACAGTTTGGTTTGGGAACTTGGGTTTTTGGGCAAAGACGATAATATTAACAGAGTTCATGCAAATGGAGCCAAGGCAGTTACGTTCTCTTCTCTCATCACTCTCCGCCACGTAACTCTCAGATGTGTCACACCCCTCTCTCAGCTTCTCCTTCTCTTTTCTTCTTCTCTCTCTCTCTCTGATCTCTGCGCACTCTTGAAGTAAGTTAGTCGAAGATGAACCCTCACAGCCTTCTGGCTTCGGCCGCCATTAACATTGGCCTGGCCTTCATCATTCTCTCTCTCTTCTCCATCCTCAAGAAGCAGCCTTCCAACGCCACCATCTACTACGCCCGCCGCCTTGCCCGCCGCCACACCTTCGCCTTGCCCTCCGCCTCTTCCCTCGCGCGCTTCCTTCCTTCCGTCTCCTGGATCACCCGCGCTTATCGCGTCACCGAAGATGAAATCCTTCAATCCAATGGCCTTGATGCTCTTGTCCTCATCCGACTCTTCAAGTTTGGGTCAGTTGGCCGTTTTTTCTCCTTTTCTTTAATTATTTCTTTCTCTTACCAATACCATTTATTGAAATTTAAATCCTTACGCATTTAATTTATCTCCACGAAATCGAATCTATGAGATCAAGATAGTAATGACCATATCTTGATAAGCATATATGACAGTGAAGCATTCATGATCTAGGCGCTACTCTAGCATGAAAATTTTGTCTGAGTTCCCAAAGTTAGTTGGCTTGAATTTTTACCGTTGTTCTTATTATATTATGTATATATATTTGAATTTTAATGTTCCTTGCAGCATCAAATTTTTTGCGGTGTGTACTCTTGTAGGATTGGTGGTAATTCTCCCTGTTAACTACGGTGGTAGGGAAGCTTCAGAAAGAACTTATTATTCAATCGATTCGTTTACAATATCCAATGTTAGTATAGGATCTAATAGGTGAGAATGTCTTTACATCAGACTGTTGTATCTGATAATATCTTCTGCACTTCCAATTAGATTCTCTGATGAAATTATTATACGTGAACAATTTGTTTTTCCCTAAGATTCTATTATTGTTTGTTGTTTGAAATCTCAAGAGGTCATTTTTAAAAGATGGTTATAACAATTATGAATTTCATTCATTTTAGATCAAACTGACTTGCTATATAAAGCTCGCGCGCAAGAGCAAAAGAGCAGTATATTATTAGTTTTCTGAAGAAGGAAAAGAATATACCATGTGGCATTACTGTACATCACTCTGTTGCCTCTTAAGAATATTTCTCCTTCTGTTGTCTTTCTTTCCTCCCTCAAGCTTCATTTTATGAACTTTAGGCCTTGAAAATGTTAAAAGAACTTGTGTGTCCACAGTTTCCAATACTAAAACTACATGTGATGTCACTTCATTGCTTAAACTTTTAAGTTGAAGTAGTTATTGACTTGATATTAGAGCTTATATGACTAAGTGATCAAGAGACAGATCCTAGATATCCCTTATGCTTTTTTGTCCCCACTTAACAATTCAAGTTAGAGATTATAATAAAATTGCTTATGAACCTTCGCTTAACAATTTTAAGTTTTTAAGTTGAAATGATCCTTGACAACCATAAGAGGAGTTTATTATGGATCTTCTGCTGAAGTTCTACTGATCTTGTTCTAACAATATTTGCCTAGACGATAATCTAGGGCACAGCTTTTGATACAGAGTACACTTAAATGTGTTGTGGCCTTTTGCTTTCCTTACAGGCTCTGGGTGCACTTTGCATGTTTGTGTTTCATATCTTTCTATGGAATGTATCTACTGTATAAGGTATATTTTGAAGTTTGATATCTACAGAGTTCATGTCCCAATAATTTTTTATCTTATTTATGCAAGTTGTAACATAACAGGTGCTTTTATGCATCCCTTCATCCCCAGGAATACGATGAAATTTTGACCAGAAGGATTGAACAAGTTCACAACATAAAGAATAGACCTGATCAGTTTACCATCCTAGTCCGTGAAATTCCCTTGTGTGTCGAACATAAGGTGCGTGGGTGTTCTGTTGATCACTTCTTCTCCAAGCACCATCCCTACACATACCACTCAAAACAAATGATATATGCCGCAGAAGATCTTCAGGTGTTGCTGGTAAGAGATGCCCTGTTGTTTAAGTTTTAGCTTTCCATGTTGCTTGTTAAGAATCGGTTATTATTTTTATATGTGCTAACTTTTGATTTTGAACACTGATTTTTGTCAAAGGATTCAATTTCGCAGCCTCTTAATTCTTATATGCTAAATCTAGTTTTTATAGTTCACCATTCTTATATATTGTTCAGGAAGTCTATTATCATTTGTTGGGTTAGTAAAATCTCTGGATTTTGAATTTTACAACTATCAAGTAGTTCGAATATCCTGCATATAGACATAGCAATATTGATTGATCTCTTTCGTCTGTTGAGTCCTGTGTAATTGCAAGTCCTCTTGTGTCTTTAAAATTGTTGCTTTCCTAATGAAAATATAATTTGTCTGAAGTGAAGCTTACCCTTAGTCTTTACTCCTCACAGTATGTCTTGTTTCTAGTGGGTCCCCTCACAGATTTTATAATATATGTAGAACCAGGCAAAATCTCTTGCAAGAAGAGTAGAGGATTTGAGAGAGACTTCCAAGGGTAAGAAGCATAAGAACAAATTTTCACTCCTTGAAGCATTGAAAAACGATTCTTCTAAAGAAGCGTTGCTTGAGGAAAAGCTTCAAGCAATTTGTCACAAGATTCACCAGTTACAGAGTGAAGATGTGCTCAAGCAAAAGGTCAGTGTGATGCTCACAATTATGTTTTGCTTTGAATGAGAACTTTGCAATTCATCTTTTCCCAAAAGCCCAAAAAAAAAAAGTGTTTATAAAATCGGTGTCATAGGGTGAATTGTTTCATGTGTTAGGAGTTGCCAATTGCTTTTGTCACATTCAAGACCCGCTCAGGTGCCGCGGTAGCAGCTCAGTTGCTGCAGCACTCGCATCCACTTCGGTGGATTACTGAAATGGCTCCAGAACCAAGGGATGTTTCGTGGAGGAATATGAACATGTCATATAGAGTGGTGCCACTTTACAGACTTGGTGTCCTTATTGCAGCATCACTGCTTACATTATTCTTTGCCATCCCTGTTACTGCTGTGCAAGGCTTGGCCAAATATGAGAAACTCAAAAAATGGTTTCCTCCGGTCATGGCTGTGCAGTTAATGTAAGATTGTTTCCCTTGGATATACGATGTTTCAGCATTCTGAAACATCAAGTCTTACTTTTTTCTTCCATTATCTTCTTGCAAATTTTCCCTTGGATATATAATTTCTCATGCTATTTGCCAGGTCCTAGAAACCTTCAATTGGGTATATTTTGAATCATCACCCAAACATATAGAAAAGATGGCTACCAAGTTATAAAAACCATTACCATTAATATGAGTCTCTCAAGAAAATCTCTTACCGATAGGTTTAGAATGAAATTAGGATAAGAAAAGGGAAAAGAGAGACAATTTAGAGCCAAAATCTGTAACTCTAACCAAACACTTTAGAGACAGAATCTGTACTCTAGTCAAAACACAGTAATTTCCATATAATATTCTTCATAATCTCTTTAAGACAGAATACAAATATATATAGAGGTATTCCTAAATAACTATTTATCATAACTATCCTACCACATATAAGAATAATTAACTTCCCTAATCACAGCAGATAAGAATTAATAACTACTCCTAATTTCCCTTGAGTATCTAAACCAGAATATGACATGTGTCCCTAACAATACCCTCCCCTTGAAAATAAGCCTTGTCCTCACGGCGGAAAAAAGGAAATTTTGGCCAAATTGGCGTTGGCAAGTTGCTCATTGTTCGAGAATTCAGGTGTCTTCCCTGTATCTTTGGTAATCTCCAATATTTGCAAAGTCGATGATGAACAGCGATGGCCAGGGATTAATCTGTCTCCACAACGGAAGCACAACCCTTATTGCGGCAATGTTGTCTCTCAATTTCCAAAAGGTGCGTTGACGGCGTCGAGAGAAATTGTTTTTTGGGAATTCAAATTTTCAGAATTTGAATTCCGATTGTTAACAGAAGTTATTGCACCGGTTTGATAAGCAGGAGTCGAATATTGATTGTGTCTTTGCGATGCAGCGCCGAACAGATATACAGTTCTGGAATTTCCTGAAGTTGCAGCGTTAGCATAGGAATTTGATGGATTTAAATAAGTAGGCGGGTCCTAGGGCTGACGTGGTAAAAAATGTTCATTTTCTCGCCAATTTTCATTAATATCCGATTCTCGTGTGGTCTGGCTTTGTGGATTAGGGCGTGAATTCTGTTGAGATTGAGATTTTGCTTCATATTCCAATGCTAGACTTACAGCTTTATAAACTGTCAGTGTTTTTTGAATCTTAACGTCCGCTTGGAATTCTTCCTTTAGTCCATTGATGAAAACTCCCAACATACAATGTTCCGACCATCCTTGTACACGAGACTAGCGCCTGACAAATTCTTGTTTGTATTCACTAACGGAACCAATTTGTTTAATGCCGCATAGATGAACATCAGGGTTCTGAAATTTAGCCGAACCAAATTGTTCTTGGAAAACTTGCACCAATTCTTCCCAGTATCTTATAGTTCTTCCCGAAGAAACCCAGGTAAAAGTGTCTAAGGCGTCTCCCTCTAAATTCATTGCTGCTACATCAACTTTCAAATCCTCAAGTGTCTGGTAATATCAAAAATATTTTTTTGCTTTTAAAACCCAACCTCTTGGATCTCCTCCTTCATATTTTGGGAATTCTACCTTTGAATAAGGTCTTTTAGAAGGATTTCTACTCCACCAAGGATTTTCTGTACCATATTCATCATGTGCACCGTAATTTCCTCTATGAGTATGACTTGTCTCTCCATGAATCACGATTGGCGTCTTCTGCTTCTTCAGAACATTGATTTCTGCATTCATCATATTTAATTGCGCAAGAATGGCTGCTAATTGTTGCGAACTAGAATCAGGATGCATTTGTGGGGGCGGCCGTACTAAAATTACAGTGGGATCATTATGTGGGTTTGAATTTGGTGGAATTTCTGGGTTCTGATTTGGGTGTAATGGTGAGTTGTTTTCGTAAGAAGAAGTACGGGTGTTAACCATGGTGAATTACAGGTCCAGAGATTCACCGCTCTGATACCAATTGATAGGTTTAGAATGAAATTAGGATAAGAAAAGGGAAAAGAGAGACAATCTAGAGCCAGGATCTGTAACTCTAGTCAAACACTCTAGAGAGAATAACGTACTCTAGCCAAGATACGATAATTTCCATATAATATTCTACATAATCTCTTTAAGACAGAATACAAATATATATAGAGGTATTCCTAAATAACTACTTATCATAACTACCCTACCACAGATAAAAATAATTAATTTCCCTAATCACAACAGATAAGAATTAATAACTACTCCTAACTTCCCTTGAGTATCTAAACCAGAATATGACATGTGCCCCTAACACTTACTTTGCATGTTAATTTTTTTCTTAACTTCTGTGTGATTTTATTCTTTTTCTACAGTCTCTCATGTAATGTAGACCCACATAGACAAATGTATTGATAAGGGGACTATAAACCAAATGAATTCAAATCACTTCTGAGTTTGAGTGCATTTGGTTTAACTTCTTAGTTTATATCAAATTGAATGGCTCTATGATTCTTTCCAATTATGTATCTGTTTTTTATGTTAAGATTATGTTCAAACACTGCCATAATAATGGTTGTTTTCATTACTCAAAGGACTTTAAATATAACTTTCTTAATAAAATATTGATATGAAACAGGGTATCAAAAGAATTTTTACCTAGCACTGCATCTATTTACCTCTCACTTCTTCTATTCTCATTGATGCAATAATCAAAAGCTTTTCATAGGAAAAAAAAATATTTATTTACTTATCCTGTTCTGACACTTAACACGTTTATTATACTTTAGACCAGGACTAAGCTCGGTAGTGACAGGTTATCTTCCTAGTGCTGTACTCAAAGGATTTATATATGTCGTGCCCTTTGCAATGTTGGCAATGGCTAAAGCAGCTGGATGTATTTCAAAAAGTAAGGAGGAGATCAAAGCTTGCAATATGGTTTTCTACTTTCTGGTTGGAAATGTGTTCTTCTTGAGTGTCTTATCAGGATCTCTTCTAGATGTGCTTGGACTATTCCTCAGTCATCCTAAGAATATTCCTGGTCACCTTGCCCAGGCTGTCTCTGCCCAAGTAAGTTGGTTTTGTTTCTGCTGTTCTAGCCATATTCTGCCTTCCCTGTGTCTTATATTTATCTCTTTCCAGCACATAATTTTCCATTTAATATCTTTAATACTTGTCCAAACAATATAAATGAATGTATTTCAAACACTCTAAAATGATCCTCAATTATGAAAATACCTCATCCTACTTCTATAGTTGTTTATATTTGAGAACCTGCACAAGTCATGACTTGTTCACCATCTTGATGCAGGCAGATTTCTTTGTGACATATATATTGACAGATGGTCTGTCGGGGTTTTCTTTTGAGGTTCTGCAGCCTGGCTTACTACTTTGGGATATTATGAAGTCTTGTTTTTGTGGGTTTCGACGAGACAAAAGTCCATATCTTTACTCTCTGCCCTACTTCAGAATCATCCCTTTGGTCTCTCTTTCAATACTAATTGGTTTAGTGTACGCAGCTGTAGCCCCATTGTTGCTCCCAGTTCTTGTTGGCTACTTCTGTCTTGGCTATGTTGTCTATATCAACCAGGTAAGTGTCTCAGCATCAAGGACATTCATTAACCTTCTTCCAAAAACTATCATGCACATGCACTTCAAAAGACATATTGGGGATTTGATATTGTCTGATTCCAAGCAGGTCAATTTTTTGGACATTTGTTTTCCCACTAGATTTTTAAACTTGAAACGTGGACACATGTTACATGCCTGCGACTCCTAATGCTGAAGCTTGAGTTTAGTTAAGAGAATGAAGGTGGCGACGATATGATTTCTATCTATTTGGTCATAGATGCTCTAATTCCCTTCAAAAGACTACTTATATTCAAAATATTTTTATTAGGGAAAGGAACATAACAGTTCTACTAATTTTATAATGTTAAATTGATAGAATGGTGACATATATCGTTTCCATCTTCTTTCTCCTGTTCTTGATATGTAACCTTTCCCCACAGCATCTTGAATCCTTGTCGTTCTAGTGTTCAAATAACATTCATCTTCTTTTATGCATATTTAGTTAAATTTTGCTGTCATTTCATTAGTTTTAGACTTTACGTTATTGTTGTGTTGAAGGGATATAAATACTTTGCAGATTCAAGATGTGTATGAAACGACCTACGAGACATGTGGACAGTATTGGCCGTACATTCATCACTACATTCTTCTTGCAATCATTCTCATGCAGTTTACCATGATTGGTCTATTTGGATTGAAGTTGAAGCCAGCTGCGTCCTTTGCAACAGTTCCACTAATATTGTCCACTTTGATGTTTAATGAGTACTGCAAGATGCGTTTTCTTCCTTCCTTTCACCATTATTCCCTTGAGGTATACACTTGACAACCCCTTATATATATTGAAAATGCCTAGAAATTATTGTAGGAAAAGCTTAGATTTACAGTTACATTCAATAGTTCTCTTTTTCTGTTCAGTGGATCAATATTGTAGTCCCATATAAGCAATTTAATCACTAAAAAATCTCTTAAGTTGCAATATGTAATAACATGTTGTCATTTCCTACACCAGATCTTATCATTGCTTTTTGCTCACTTCTTGTGGAATTTTTTTTAGTTATCAGATTGTTTATGTGGGACTGCACAATAATTCTTCTTTAATCTTAATTATAGGGGTCTCTATTTACACAAGATCCCATAAGGATGCCTCATGAGTCATTAGATTCACATTCCTCATTCTATCATCAGATAATAAAGCAATCTCAAGTTTAGAATGCAATAACTGTGGAGGCATAAATATATTATTAATTTGTTTGTCACCATCTTTGTGATTTGGTGTGTGCCTTAATGGACTCTTATTTTTTGTGGGAATAGGAAGCAGCCGAAAATGACGAACTTGATGAGAATTGTGGTCTTTGGAGGTTCACAGTGAGAATGCAATCAATGCATATTGTCCGCCAGGTTTAAGACCTGTGACCTTCATGCCATCAGAGTCTAGCTCTACCCCATTAGTCTCTTAACTCTGATCTTTTAATGTAATATCTGTGCACCTAATCTAAACCCGTTATGCCATTCATGTCTCATTCATTCTTAAAGTTCAGAAAGGACACAATTTCACAGCCAAGGTCGTGATGGAAATGGACACTCGATAAATTTCAATGTGCAACTTCTCAAGTTTTGGGTCCACAGAGCCGGGGGCAATTAAAATTAATAAATTAAAAATCGGATCAGAACATAAAATGTTAAGGCATTAGATTGTGAATTTGAACTCTTCCAGAGGTTGAAGGATAAAATGGGTGTGTGAGTTATGACAAAAAAAAAAATGTAAATCCTTTATACCATTGATGTCTCATTCATTCTGAAAATTCAGAACGGGCAAAATTTGACGGCAAAGGTAATGGAAATGGACATTTTATTAAATTTTTGGTCCGCAGAGCCAGAATAAATCATACATACATCTGGGTTTAAAACTACATGACTATATAGCTATTATAATCAAGATGAGACAATAATGAATACATGGGACTACAATATAATGGATAAAGTACTCATTACTGGAACTGCAACATCAAATCTTGTGAGATGATTCGCTCTTTATGATTGTTTCCCAATAAGCATTATCCCATTGGTCTCTGTAACTGTCTTCCATGTTTATTACCTTCTTTATGGTCTCAGCATACATTCTCTCTCTCCACTCGTCCGCCGGAGGCAAGCCTGATTCTTCGGCAAGCCATTGGCTGTACCCAACCTGAAAGAAGAGTTTACAATCATGTAATATTAATGGGAAAGGAAGTTATGTCCTCCACAGAACTCATTTCTCTTATTATATGATTTTCATCTATTTTTCTGACACAGTTTGTGAACTGTCTGAGAAGTGGGTATAATACAGAGATGAATACCTCCTCAAAATGCAGGTAATGAGTAAAGTGCTTGGGAATCCCAAGTTTCTCCAATTTCTGATAGTACTCTTCAACATACTTCGTCATCTCCTTTTCCGTTGGTATTGGGACTTTGCCGGATAAAACTCGTGCCACCCACTTGGATTGTAACTCCAATATTTGGAAGATGATGCCCTGTTCAGAAGTCAATCCATTCATTTCAACAAACCAAGCCTAATTTGGAGTGCTTTTCTAGAAACAGCTTTTTCATTTCCATTGCAATAAAAATAATAACATTGCACCCACCTTCAGTTTGAAAGATCACTTTTACATTTCTCAACGCATCAATTACAGAACAAAAAATTGAAATGAGACAAGTTTATTATGGTTAAATTCTTGAGCAGGCTGTTAGGAAGCATCATTAGCATACTTTTCAGTGAGATCCTAGATTTGGCAAGTTTGCATGTCCAGTTAAAATTGAGTTAGATCTACTTACCTGTCATAAAATGATCTATTTTTGAGGTTCTCATTCGCTGGACTTATTATTTCTTCATATGAATGTATATGCATTAATTTATACATAGATGAAGTTCCAAAAACAAGCTATTTCTTATCAGACACGCTTGCTGTTGTTTTGTTGGTGTTTTTCTCCTTATCTTCTATACAAAATTGAAAGGCATTAAAGGAACAGTTTACCTTGGAAAAAGGGGGTAGGGTAAAAAAGAGAAGAAGAAGAAGGAGATGAAGGGGCCAAAAAGTTACCAGTGACCTTTTCAAATATGCCAATGAAGGAGAGCCAAGGAGCTAATGCAGGAGGGAAGACATGCTTGTATAATGGTCCAACACGATTGTCATCAATGGTTACTATTCCATTAGTATTAAGGAATGGATAGTTGTACTTGTATCTGTAAAATAATGCCACACAAAAAAAAAAAATCATTAGATAAGCAACAGCTTACATCAAGTGAAGAGAGTCCTCATTCATTATAGCTTCCGAATATGATATGTTGTACATATATACAGACCCAGTACAATAGCATATGGCATCAGCAGAAACAGAGGATCCATCCTCAAAAACAATCAAGCCATCTTCAGATACACATTTGACCTGAAAAGAGGCCATGGAGATCAATAAGTTAGTTTTTGCTGGTTAAGAATTTGTTTTCTAGATATGAGGTAATTGTAATTGTAAATTAACTAAGAAGCTATCAAGGTCAATTGTTTCAAATACCATGGGATGCTGCCATATACTATCATGATTTGCTAACTTCATAGTCTTTACATTTGGAGTTCTTGTTGATATATGAATCTCCTTAGCTACTGTTGCAATATCTCTTGAGATATCAAAGGCACTGGTCCAAATCCAATTACGACCACGCTCTGTTAGGAGGAAGTTGTTTTGCAATGAATTATCAGCAAGAATTTAGTTAGTTTAGAAATTGGTTAGCGTAATTGGAGCATGAGTAAGAATTAAATTAACTCAATGTTTTTTTCGCTAATTAATGAAAAATGTTTAATTTTTTATATAGACAGTGACAAGAAAAGAGGGGGGAAAATTAACCTTTAGAAATGTTAGGACCTATTTGTTTCAACTTTTTCATGGAAAACAGTTTTACAAAATTTTAAAATGTTTAATTCAAACTTTTAAAAATAATCAAATTTTTTAAGAAATTCTGATTTTCTTAAAAATTTATTTTAAATAGCTTTTGAGATGTAAAAAAGACTTTAGGATCATAGCCAAATGCAAACCAATTTCTGCTTTCCATGATAAATCATTTTTTTGGTATTAAAAATTACGTAACCTGGGGTACCAAAAAAAAAATATCCTCATTTGCCTTATACCAGAAACGTTATGCACGGACTTGGAGAGGGAAAAAATCGCCATTTTAATATTAACTATTTTATTCATTCCTAATATTATATTAATTATTCCCCTCCTCATCCTTTATTTATTCGGGGCATATATGGAAAAAAATAATTAATGCTCCGTATAACCTAACCTAACAAGTGTTTATAAAAAGGATCAAATAAACTTATTATTTAGAAGATTTATAATAAAGATTGGAGTTTATCTCAAATTTTTTTTTTATGCATGGACTTGGCGAGGGAAAAAATCACCATTTTAATATTAACTATTTCATTCATTGCATTTCTCTTTGTTTCCCTCCCCATCCCGTTTCCCTCCCCATCCCATCTGGGTAGGGGTAGTAATACGCTAGAATCAATGGCTTACAACTTAAAGTTTAATAAAGAAGTAAAGTATCTCCTTCATTTAGAAGCTTAAATATATAAACATGCTAGGCCTATTTTATGAAGGCTTGACATGTTTACACATTTTAAATATAATTTCATTTATATTATATATATGTGTGTTATATTTATATTTTTATCATTTTAATTTTAAAACAATTATTAAATTACCATATTGGGTTCGTTTTCTATAATTTAAAAATCAAATAATAGTATTTTTTAAATTATTTTTTATTTAGATTTATTAAATTATAGGAATTAAATTTTATTTAAATAACATTGTAGGCTTTAATTTATAGGCCTTTAAGCCTATTTAGAGTCACCAAGGCCTAATTTTTTAAAACCTAATTAAAACTCTACATAAGTAGACCTTTAAAAAGGTTAAGGCTTGACCTTGAAGTAGGCCTTTTTAAGGCTCAAACTTGAGTATAAAAAAAGTCGTTATAAGGCTCGGGGTTAAGGCATCAAACTTATTTATGAGCCAAAAAACACATAAAAAAGGTGGTTAACTTAATGATTATGGGGTAAAATTTTAACTTTACCCTTATTTAGGTATCTCATCTTTATTGATATAATTAATGGGGCGTAAGAAAAAGATTCCCTACACACACGTGAAATTACAATATATATAATCTAATTATATATATACCTCACCATTTTTGGCAATACACTTCTCCTACAATATGAGAAATGTTTTTCCCATAATTAATATGAGAAAAATTATCACAATCTCATCTATTTTCAGGACCCCCTTATAAATAAGACATCTGTTCAAGCCTATTTAGGCAAAGTCCTGGCGATTCGACATGTTTTCACCCTTACATCTCAAAGATATCTTATATTAACAAATGAAATAATCATAAAATTATTATTATTATACTACATAAAAAATAAATAAATTTAAACTATCAACAATTTAATTCGGACAATTTACATCTCTAAACTGCTTGAAAATAGAAAAGAAAAATAATGGTTTTATAAAATATTGAATCTCAATAATTCAATCAATCCGGTACTAGAGATTAGAAGAGGAGAAATAAAGGGAGAAAAATTATTCGAATCCGAAGATATGCAATTTTATGTCACTTCGAAAGGATAAAAGCATCCTTTCATAAAATAAAAAAAGAAAAACAAAAGGAAGAAAGAAAGAAGGGCAAATACCTACACTCATTTTAGTTTTGATCTCCATAATTTTAAACATTAGGTTTCGATCCCTATAGTTTCTCTCCATCTAAAACATTGGTCCTTATAATTTAATAAGGACCTAAAGTTAGAGTTAACGAGGTTAAATTTGCTAATGTGGAGAAATATTTACATACTCTATAAATCTATCTAATGAAAATATAACAACTGATATCATTTTAATTTTAGTTGATTGATGACTACAACAGTGTAGTTTTGAGAAAAAGACCTATAGCGAACATTGTTGGCAGCGAAGAGAAGTGAGCTCCATTGTCAAGTTAACATGCCACATAAATAATACTCCCTCCGATCCGACAATTATAAGGGCGGGATGCGGAGAATTGGTTTTGGTCAATTATAAGACAACATTTTAATTTTTGTCAATTTCTTCCTAAAATACCCATATTTTATTCTCTTAAGTGTATTTGATTTTTGGTGAGTGTATGTGGGCTATTTTGATGGTTTAAAAAACTTTTAAATTGATGATTTTAATTTATTTATTAAGAAGGTGATATTGGTGGAGTCAGACTCAAAACATATTTACACACACAGATATGTGTATGTATGTCTACACACAAATATATATAGACACACACATTGTGTGTGTGTGTGTGTTTATACATATATGTATATTTGTGTATCTATGTGTGTGTACATATATGTATATCTTTGTGTGTGTTTGTCAATGTGTGTATGTGTACAAACATATATAAATATGTGTGTGTGTGTTTATACCTATATGTATATTTGTGTATCAATGGAAGGTATATGTATATCTTTGTTGTGTTTCAAATATTGTTGTGTGTACACAAATATATAGTTGTGTGTGTTTATACATATATGTATATTTGTGTATCTATGTGTGTACATATATGTATATCTCGGTATGTTTGTCAATATATATGTGTGTGTGTGTATGTATACAGATATATATCAATATGTGTATGTTTATGTGTGTGTCTATATATATATATATACGTGTGTGTGTGTGTAAATATATGTACACACATATGTGTGTGTATAATATACATATATAACATGCCATATACATATAGTGAAAAACCATTATTTCAATTAGAAAGCGTATAGAAAGAAAAAATTTAGGTTGGAGAAGTATGTGGTAAGAGTTGTTGATTTACTTTTACTTATGTCATTTTAAATTTATATGAGGGCATTTTAGGAAAATGAGTAAAATTAACTAATTTAACTCCTCTCCTTAATCTCTCCAAAATCGGTTAAATATGCCACATAAATAATATTAATTGGTGTTAGTGAAGGCAAATTTAACACCATTAACCCTAATTTTAGGTCCTAATTAAATTATAGGACTAATGTTTTAAACGGAAAGAAACTTTAGGGAGCAACCTACTTTTTAAAACTATAGGAACCAAAATGAAAATGAGGGTAAATTATAAGCACCAAAAATCATATTAACCCAACAAAGAAAGTCTCAGCTTAAGGATATAGATTTCAGAGTACCTGATTGCGAAATGGTTCGGGTACCCTATAATTGTGGCTGTGAATCTGATATCCTGACCACTTCTCAATCCCTGAAACACATTGTTCACACAAATGTAGAACCCAAATTAATCAAACTCAAATTTTTGCTGAGGTTCTGAATTTGATTTGATTATTAAACCATTTCCCATTCAACAATCAATCGAGAATCAATACACCAATCCAAGCCCTACCTGGAATTTGAGATATTCTTGGCTCTGTGAAGTGACCCGAGCACACAACAACCGCTTGAAAAATGTCCTGAAACAGAGAATCGGCGCCGCCGTGACTCTTCGATTCAATGATCCATTTGTCATTCCTCCCATCCACTCGCTCGATCCGAAGCACCTCTGTATTGAATCGAATCAGCTCACGAATCCCAAAGTCATCAGCGAACTTGTTCAGAAACCAGAGCACCTCCTCGTGACCTGGAAAAGCTCTAGGATCCCCGTTTTCGCGATTCTCGGGAAACGGATAGTCCAGAAAACCCATAAGCTGTCTAGGAAGATTGGTGCGTAGAGAGAGGTAGAGACTACCATGGACGACTTCCCGGGTCGGGTCGATGCCTATTGGTTCGGAATCTGTTCGCGGATCGTATTTCCAGGTGCCTCCGATTTGATCGCTTCTCTCGAAGACGATGACTGTGTGGCCTTCGCGCAGAAGCTCGCGGGCGGCACAGAGACCAGCAACGCCGGCTCCGATTACAGCGACAGTCAGGGATTGGACCATCTCTGTAGTTTAGTGCAATGGTGGAGGAGGAGTACGGAGCAGAGATTCCGTTGAGGTATTTTTGATGATTCTCTTTTAAAGTGAATGAATGGGATTTTTTTGATTCAGTGTAACTGACAGAAGAGAAAACCAAAACGATGACTGTGTCTGGAATTCTTTTGACTCCATAATGATTGTACAGGGAATTCTTTGGACTCAATGGCGGCTACATGAGGACGATGCTTCCTCACGAAAAAGTAGTAGCTTATGTCTAATTTAACTCTTCCTATAAAACTTTGTTGAATTTTTTAAAATTATCAAAAAAACTAATAAACTATTTATTTATAAAATATGCCAAGCATCGTTAAATTATAGGGTTAGCGAGCAATTTAGCTAACGAATGTTATATCGAAGAAATAACAAAGACAAATAACATTTAAATTGGACTAAAAATACTAAAAAAAAAAATCAAAATGTGACGTCAACACAAAAAAGTTTTTACTCAGGAGTCTTATCACAAAAAAGTTTTACTCCAAGAAAGCGGCAAAGACAAAAAAGTTTTACTGGCATTTTTGTGCTGATTGCACATTTCTAAATTTTTTTGGTCCATTTAAAAGTTATTTGTGCTGGGCGTTCATGAGATAATAGTTTGTTGGCCAAATTCCTCCTTAACCCTAAATTATATATCAATTTATATGTTAAGTTAATTAGTTTAAAAAACTATAAATATAAATATTTTATGTAACTTGATTAGCTTATTCAATTCCTTAAAAAAAAAAAAAATCAACTGACATACAGACTTTGAGAATTCATGGAATATAGATTTTGGAATGACACTAATACTAATAACAGAAAAATTAAAGAGCAAAGCTAATATCTTCTGTCAGGTGATACTTATGTTTGATGAAGAATCAAAATGAGGCTTGAAAAAACACTCATCTACACAAGTAATAGTTAAAGCTAATGAAGATCCTAGTGTAGAAGGCGTGCTGTGAATCCAAAAAAGTGTACCACACAAAAGCACTTGGAAAGAAAAGCAATTCCTGGGACTACTTGATTTTGTCATAAGAATTTTGTCCAAACACACCTTATTAATTTGGAATTCATGTTTGAAACGCAACTGGACAAATCAATTATGGATTCGTTGTTAGGGGTTTTGGGAAGGAGAAGGAGAAGAAGAAGAAGAGTGAAGAATGGAGTGCCAATAAGCGTCGTCCCGCTGGTCAATGTGAAAGAGTTGCATATCCAGAAATTTCGATAGCACCTCACTGAACATCTTCTCTCTCCATTCTTCTAATGCACCTTGCCCACTCTTCTCTACTAGCCAATCCTTGTAATCCACCTGTTCATCCATTTTAGTCTCTTTTAATTGCAAATCTCAACTCTACGACTCTAAAAATGACTTCATTACTGTCAAATTCATATGGTCTAGTTTGAGGTTAAATTTTATAGTGAAATCACATAAATATCCTTAAGTAAAAAAGAAATAACAACCATAATCTTAATCATCATCAAGTATACAGATACCAAGTGGTTGAAAGACTTCTATATATGTACCTGATGAGGACGAAGCAAGTGAGTTTGATGTTTGGGGATTTGGTTGTCTTCCATGAACTTGTAGTGATTTTGAACAGAATCCATCATCTCCTCTGTTGAAGGTAACTCAACTTTTCCAGATAGTACTTTTGCCACCCACTTGCTCTGCAATTCAAATATAAGAAATGCTGGTTCCTGCATACTCATCCAATTTAAAAACAAATCAAATTCTATATCTACAATCTAAAAAATACATATTACTCCTTCGGGTAGTAAATATAAAATTCAGTTGATTTTTTTTTTTAAAAAAAAAAATTGATTAATGTAGCTAAATATGTTAGGGAAAAATCTCACTTGGAGGACTAGAAAAAATATAAAAAAAAAAGTCTTCAAGAACCTCATTGAGATAGATTCTAAATGTAAACTTATACTACCTGGGTTAATTATAAGATTTAGTTGACTTTTTTGGAGAGATTAAAGAACCTAAATAAGTTACTTAATCATTTTATATATTGTGTTTTCTTAGATTATGTATTAGTTTATTGGTCAAACTATTTAATTTGAAGAGAAACAAAATAAAAAATACTCTAAGCTAATTTAATTAGCTTCCTTAATCTCTCCAAACAAAGTTTCAACTATGCCTTATAATTAGAACCAGGAGGGATTTTATTGATAAGTGTATATAACTATATATTGTCAAATCATAGAATGATAAGTTCATCTATGTCACTGAGGTTTCTAGAGATTTATTTGATAGAAGATTCTACATTGATTTTTTTTTTTTTTTTTTTTTTTTTGTCCTTTTGAACTTGAGTGAGATTTTCCAAATAAATTACTTAATTATATTCTATGATTTATATCATTATATTATATATCAGTTTATAAGTTAAACAAAATATTTTACACACACACACTTTAAAGCAATTTAATTAGCTTTCTTAGTATCTCTAAAAAAAGTAAACCATGATTTATACCCCTTCCAGTCCTAAATATAAGACATAGTTGACTTTTTTTTGGAGAGATTAAGGAAGCTAAATAAGTTACTTAATCATATCATATCTAATTATAAGACCTAGTTGACTTTTTTTGGAGAGATTAAATAAAACTAATTAAATTAGTTTAGAGTATTTTTATTTTTATTTTTTCTTCAAACTAAATAGTTTGACCATTAAATTAATATATAATTTAAGAAAACACAACCTATAAAATGATTAAGTAATTTATTTATAATTATGTTTTATAATTAGGACCGGAGGTAGTTTATAAGTCAAACTAATTTGTTTGGAGAAAAAAATAAAAATTCTAAAATAATTTAATTAGCTCCCTTAATTTTTCTAAAAAATTATCTTACATTTAAGGCCGGAGGGAGTATTTACTACTAGAGGTCGTATTTCCTTGGCCAAAACAGTATTTTTTGTAGCTTTGCCTTATTGTTTGAAGAGGACCTATAATTTGATCCAATGCATTATATTTCAACAATCGTTAGATGTAGTGTTAACAGATCAAATTTTCCACAAGAAGGAATAATACGAGGATTCAAATATCTGACTTAATAAAAAAAAAATAGTTTGAAAATAAAATAATTTGGAGAAGAAAATAAAACTGGTTACTACTAACATGAGAAGTTATGCCAATGAAACAGAGCCAAGGAGCTAATGAAGGAGGAAACACATGCTTGTACAGTGGCCCAACTCTAATATCCTCAACATTTACTATTCCTTTGGTCCTCAGAAATGGAATATGATATTTATATCTGTCATTTCATTACACAAAATTTAAGAGTCACTAACATATATAGAATGCAATAAATAAAATAAAGTATGAAAATAATTAATATTGTAATACCCGGTGCAGTGGACTATGGCATCTGCATAAACTGAAGATCCATCTTCAAACGCAACCAACCCATCTTCATAAACACATTTTATCTACCAAAAAAAAAACCTTTTGATTTCGACATTGAAGGAAAAAAATTTCTTGGAACTATAGACTTGATGTTATTACTTCACATGTCATCAGAATCTTTTCTATAGAAAAAAACCTATCTTTTCAAAATCAAAAAACAAGGAAGGCTCAAATTATATGAGAGAATGTAGAGAATAGAGATGATGAAACATTTATACAACAACATTTGTTTGGATAGAGAGAAAAGTTTGAGGAAAATATAGGAGATGGAATATTATGAAAGAAAATTTTCATTTTTTTTTTTAAAAAATAATATTTTTGGGAGTTTTCCCTTTTCTTACTCCTAATTGTCTCTCCATTTAAAAATAGGATAAATGTATAACATTGTCATATTGTGTTCTATTAACAACTAATATTTAAATAAATTGTAAACCTAAAGATCTCGCTTAATAATATCATTAAGTGTTTTCCTTCAATATTCTTCTACTTTTTTTTTTTTTTTTTTTTTAGAATTTCATATTGCTTAATGTGAGTATATCCTCATCACCGACACATCAAATATTTTTTTTTGGACATATCAAAACCACCTCATACACGTTTATTATTAAAGAAAGGATTAAATAGCAAATTCACCCTGAAAGTATACATTTAGGAGCAATGTTTGCTTGGAAATTTTTTTGGTCTCAATGTCGCTCCAAAAATCTAAAAACATAAAGCTTGATATTCTTTTTTCCCCACCGCTAACTCCTTTCAGTCTGTCAAATGTTAGTTGACCCATCACACGTGTCATATACACACCTCACTTTTTTACCAAATAAGATTTACCAGTCAAATTTATAAATAAAATAAAATAAAAATCTTCTTCCCAAAAATTGTCTTCGATCGCTCCTTTTGGAAAAATTACCCCCATGCTACTTCTTCAATCAGTGGGAAAATTCTGGTTGCTTGATCTGGGAAAATTATAAGGCCGAGATCTTCGAGAAGATTACTAATAGCAAGAGACTGAATTTTGTTGTGCATTCTGAGGATGACAATCTTGGAGAGAGAGAGATGATGGCGACGACAGAGAGGAAAGCGTCTGGAGGGGGAAGAGAGAGAGAGAGAGAGCAATGCCGGCGTCGATGGAGAAGGAACGCATCGTCGTTGCCTCTAGTATCGGACCCCCTTCACAAGACTCTCCCTTCGCCTTTATAGTTAACGAACATCATGGGCTTGTCGCCGGCGTCGAGAGTCACCTTGAAAGGTAGAGCTTTATGTCATTTTCAACAAGAGAGGTCGGAGAGTCACCGTCCGATAAGTCGTTTCACGTCAAAGACGGTGTTTTGTGGGTTCATGGCGACTTGGTTCATTAGCGATGATCTTAACACAGTCAGTGGTGCCACATGCCGATGCCACTATAGGTGGTTCTAAGGTCGATTTCGATGGCCTTTTTAGTCTTAGATGGCAACAAGAAACTATGTTGAGTGGTGTGTGTGTGTGAATGAAACAAAGGATTGTGAAATTGCTGATCTCCTCTACTACCAAAGGTGTTGAGTCCAGGGATCAGAAATCAAAAACCCAAAAATCAAAACTCAAAAAATTATCTCCATTTGGGAAAATTTCTTCTTCTTCTTCCTGAGATCGATTGGAACGGGATATTGAAGTGTTCTACAGTGGTTGCGATGAAATGCTTTTGCAAATGACGAATCACTTCACAAATTGAGGTCCAAGTGATTGGTGCTTCCGGTTGTAACCACTCAATGGCAATTTTTTTTTAAAAAAATTTCATCTATATGATTTATTTAATTTCTTGATTTGATTCCATTAATTTCTATATATGATTTATGTTTATGGATTCATGGATGTGTTCATGTTTTTTGTTTACTTACTGGATTTTGATATCTTCTTCTTCTCAAAACCTCTCTTCTTCACTGTCGGTGGCTTCTCAAGATCTTTGTTTTGACCATCTAGTTTGTTGCGAGCGTCCCAACTTTCTTCTTGTTGCGGAGTCTGTCTCGCCCAATCAATCCATCTAGTTTTCGCAATAGATTAGTTTGATTTTCAGAGGAGGTAACTGTCACCGGCGTTGGAGGAGTGGTATGGTTGGGTGTCGTGGCGGAGGAAGGGGGTGTCGTGGGTGAGGGAAAATAATGGTCAAAGGATATTTGGGTATTTTGACATGATGTAACAATGAGGTGGCAATGAGTTGGGTTATTATGTGCCAAATGGGAGTGCCACTTGGGATATTCAGTCAAACAAAACGATCTAACATTTTTAATAAAGCGCAACATTCTTTACGTTTTTAGACTTCGGGAGGATATTGAGACCAAAAAATCTTTCAAAACAATATTGCTTATAGGCGTATACTTCCGAAACAGATTTACTTCTTAACCCTTAAAGAAATGGGAACGGATCCTCTCATTGTCCAAATTTCTCCTCACCCCTCATCATCCCTCAGAAGCAATCTACACCATTGATTTCACTTAATCTTGGCCATTCATTTTTTTAAAATATTTCAATTTCTTGATGGAGTGACTAAAAAGATGAGGATCTTGGCCTTGCGAAAAAAAAGATCTTGAAAAATATTTTAGCGTCTTGTGATAAAAAGGATCTAAATGAAAAAATACTTCATGATCTTGAAAAATTATTTTAGGATTTTGAAAAAGTATTTCAGAGTATTGAATAATACTTAAAAGATATTGACGGATACTGAAAAAATATTTTATGATTTTGAAAAATTATTTTAGAATCTTGAAAAAATATTCCAAGGTATTGACTAGTACTGAAAATATACTTCAGGATATTTTTTCAAGATCCTAAAATAATTTTTCAAGATCATGGAGTATATTTTCAGTACTGGTCAGTATCTGAAGTATATTTTTAGTGCATGTCAGTACCTTGAAATATTTAAGAAAAAAGGTCTCAGCATTTTTAGAATACTGACTTTTACTGAAAAAATATTTCAAGATCTTGAAAAAATATTTTAGGATCTTGAAAAATTATTTCAGGGTATTGAATAATACTAAAAGGATAATGATTGGTATTGAAAAAAATACTTCATAATCTCGAAAAATTATTTTGGATTTTGAAAAAACATTTTAGGGTACTGACTGATACTAAAAATATTTTTTCAAGATTCTAAACTAATTTTTCAAGATTATAAAGTATTTTTTCGGTACCGGTCAATATCCTGAAATATTTAAAAAAATGAATGGCAAATATTAAGTGAAATCAATGGTGTAGATTGTTTTTGAAAGATGATGATGGATGAAGAGAAATTTGGAGAATGAGAGGATTTGTTCCTGAAATATATGTGTGTACGTACCGGAGAGTGGTGGCTTAAGTTTTGAAAGTCTTGCAGCATCACCCCATTCACGAACCTGGGATTCATTCGAACGGCTATATGAACCTCTTTTGCCACTTTTGAAATATCTCTTGATATGTCAAACCCACTTGGTCCCTTTCCTATTACAACCACCACCTGTCAATATTTGAACATTCCCTTCATTCCATCATATATAACATGTGATCTTTATTATTCAGATTTTCTAATCTTTTTACTTACCTGTCCCTCAAATGGGTCGGGTGCCCGATAATTGTGGCTATGCATTTGGTATCGCTTCCAATTTTCAATACCCGGAATCTCCCCCAGTTTTGGCGCGGTGTTGTGACCGGAACAAACTATAACTGCTTCGAACGTTTCTCGGCTCAACGATTCGGTTCCCCGACTCCTCCACTCAACCAACCAGCCCTCCTCCTTCCTTTCCCCGACAAGCTCCACCCGAACCACCTCCGACTCAAACCGGGTCAACTCAAGGATCCCGAACTCCTCCGCAAAACCATCAAGGAAACGGAGCACCTCCTCGTGACCCGGGAATGTTCTCTGATCACCCGTTTCGCGCTTCACGAACGGGTAGTCTAAGTATCCCATGAGTTGTCTGGGAATGATAGTGCGCATGGAGAGGTAGATGCTGCTGTGGATGATTTCTCGGTTCGGGTCGCCGCCGAGAGGGTCAGATTCAGTTCTTGGATCGTAGGCCCAGGTGCCTCCTATACGGTGGCTTTTCTCGAAGACGACGACTCGGTGACCTTCTCTTTGAAGCTCTCGAGCTGCGACGAGGCCGGAGACACCAGCTCCAATGACGGCGACCTTAACGGAGCGAGCCATGGCAGCTATAGAGGGAGGGGGAGAGGGGGAGTGGACTTTAGTTATCGACGGCAGATCTGAACGTAACGAGATCCGAATATCGTAGCCGTATTTTATTTCATCTTTGGTTGACTTCAACAATATTTTTTGGTCTGATCATAATAATAATCAAACAACTACTACAAGGAGTTCATGGAATAGAAAAACAGCAAATGGCGTCAACAAAATAAAATAATGAAATAACAGCAAAATAGCCAGTACCCCCGTCCACATGGTTGGAGAGAAAGAAGGGGTAGCAAATACATCATTCTTTTCCTACCATCTGATATCAGAATAGAGGACAAAGAAAGTGGTGTCGAAAACACCCACCCTAGGCTCACTCCCTTGGAAGCTTCAGCTACAAGAATATCTGCTACAACATTACCTTGTCTAGGATAAAAGGAGAGGGAAAAACAAGGATATTGAACCGGCCATTGAAGTCAAGCGATCAATGAGCCATATCCAAAAATTAAACCGGAATAACATTAGGCTTAGGCTAGATGTGTGAGTTGTGAAGATTTTAAGTTATTAACATAAAATTCTAAAAAAAACTAAAAAAAAACGAATTAAATTATTTTTTGATAAAAAAATAATGAACCGGTCAAACTAGTTGAACTAGACCGGTTCACAAGTTTCCGATTCAAACCAGAAAGTATGATCCAGCTTTGATAACTATGGAGAAAACCCAACCTTAAATGCAAGGAGGTTAATGATATCCTAAACAATCCCCAACTTTTCCAATAAAAAAGATCTGGCTGTCTCGTTTCAACACATCTCTTCAGTAGCAGACAATAAGATTCAAAGGCAATATAAATCAACTGCCAGTATTAAAGCTCGTCTCATGCAAGTGCTTCAGTAGTTCATCTCTTTATTGGAGGTACATAAAAAAGTTTGTCTTTATCTTTGTTTTTGATATATTTTGGTGACTTCAACGTATTCATAACTTCCCATTTCTGTTAGTCTTTTTTTAATCTGTTATACTTATTCCTATGGCTTGGTCGCAGTATTATTTATGCATTATTGGTCTCAACAAAATGTGAGAATGTCGGCTGTCGTCTGCCAGAGGAGTAATTTTATATTTTTTATGTAGAGTAGTTTTTTTACCATATATTTTTATGTAGTTGTTTGACAGAGTTTATATGAATATTGTCAGATTCAATTATACACAATTAAGACATTTTTAAATAAGTGGTCTTACCTTACTAACTCTTTCCATTAAGACTAACGTCTAAAATGTAAGAAAACATTAGAGTTTAAAAGAGGACACATGAATAATATGATATTAAAAGTGTCGTTTATGGAAAGAAAGTCTTACATGCCAATAGGTGATAAAGCTATTGGCATACATTACATTCACACTTTATTATACGAAATTATGCGAAAGATGATTATTATCACGGGTCGCATTCCACTCATCCCTACTTTAGAGAGTACTTATAGAAATTATTCCATTATTAATAAGGAAAAATTAATCATTTAGTCCTTCTAAGTTTGAACCTAGTTGTGACTCAATCCTTTAAATTTAACTCATTGCGACTCAATCATTGGAGTTTGGTCTATTTTACTATTCCATCCTTAACCCTAGTTAATCAAACAGGCTTAGAAAGAAACGGTGTTAACTAAAAAAAACAATGATATAAACCTGAAACACTAATTACTGTTAATTATAAAACATAATTGACTTTTTTGGAGAGATTAAAAAGTTAAATAAGTTACTTAATCATTTCATATGTTGTATTTTTTTAGATTATATATTAGTTTATTAATCAAACTATTTAGTTTGAAGAAAAAAATAAAAATAAAAATACACTAATTTAATTAGCTTCCTTAATTTATCCAAAAAACTAATCATCTTTATAATTAGGAAGAGTATTACTAATCATCTAAAGGCTCTAACAACATAGGGTAGATGGTACTCCTCGTATCTTTAACACTATAAGATATATTTACTTAATTTTATTAGATTAAAAGAGTTAGTTAATATAACATATATTTTTTTAAATCATCCTAGTCATCTTCTTTAATTCTCTCATTCCTTCTCCTCATAGGTTATTGTGTGAGGAAGCATCAATATGGGTAATTTAGGGAAAAGATTGACAAATATGAAACTTATGTCTTATATTTAAGACCAAAATCAATTCTTCTAATATGTCTTATATTAAAGACACAAGGGAGTAGTAATTTTACAAACTGGTTTGGAGAGATTCATTGTTAGGGGTTTTGGGAAGGAGAAGAAGAAGAAGAGTGAACAATGGAGTGCCAATAAGCGTCGTCCCACTGGTCAATGTAGAAGTGTTGCATTCCCAGATATTTGCCTACCACCTCACTGAACATCTTCTCTATCCATTCTTCCAAAGCACCATGCCCACTCTTCTCTGCTAGCCAATTCTTGTAATCCACCTGTTCATCCATTTTAGTCCCTCTTAATTATAACATTTTAGGATAAACACACAACAATATAACAATATATAGGGAAAACTCCTTTTAAGGTCTCAAGGACAAAGAAAATGTCAAAAAGGTCCTAAAGAATTGTTAAAACCTATAGATGAAGTTGTTAATGTCCTACTAAAGGAGTTTTTAATGAAACTTTTTTAACATCTGAATTTCCTCTAAAACTTTTGACATTTTTTTTTCCCATTGGAATCTTAAAAGGATTTTCCATAATATATATTCCCCTTATATGCAAATCTCATTCTCAACCCAGTCTCTTAAAATGACTCTATACTGTGAAACTGAAATTCATATGGACTAGTTTGAGGTTAAATTTTATAGCGAAATCACACAAATGTCCTTAAATGGAAAAATGAAATAACAACCATAATCTTAATCACCAAGTATACAGATATCAAGTGGCCTGGTTGAAAGAATTATATATATACCTGATGAGGCCGAAGCAAGTGAGTGTGATGTTTGGGGATTTGGTTGTCTTCCATGAACTTGTAGTGATTCTGAACACAATCCATCATCTCCTCTGTTGAAGGTAACTCAGCTTCTCCAGATAGTACTTTTGCAACCCACTTGCTCTGCAATTCACATATATGAAATAGTGTATCCTGCATTCTCATCCAATTAAAAAAAGAAAAAAAAATCAAATTCTAGAATAATTTAAAAAGAAAATAATTTGGACAAGAAAATAAAACGTGTTACCACTAACATGAGAAGGTATGCCAATGAAACAGAGCCAAGGAGCTAATGCAGGAGGAAACACATGCTTGTACAGTGGCCCGACTCTACTCTCCTCAACATTTACAATTCCTCTGGTCTTCAGAAATGGAAAATAATATTTATATCTGTCATTTCATTTCACAACATTTAACTATTTAAGAATCACTTGATATATGGAATGAAATAAACCAGAATGCAATAAATAAAATAAATTTATAAAAGTAATTATACTGTAATACCCGGTACAATGGACAATGGCATCTGCATAAACTGAAGATCCATCTTCAAACACAACCAACCCATCCTCATAAACACATTTTATCTGCATAATCAAAAAAATAAGCCTTTCCATTTCGCCATTTAAGGAAAAAATTTCTGTGAATTATAGACTTAATGTTATTACTTTATATGTCATCTGAATCATTTCTATAAACAAAGAATATTAAGGAAGACTCAAATTGTATGAGAGATGGTAGAGAATAGAGATAATGAAACATTTCTACAAGAATTAGTTTTATCTTAATAGGTGAAGTCTGCTGTATGGATTGTATAATGTCATTCTGCTTTATCAACAACCAAATATTTTGATAAACTGTTAACCAAATGATCTTACTTAATAATTTCATCAAGTGTTCTTTTTGATGTTCTTATACATCTGGATGTTCTTTTAGTCGTGTTAGAACTGCCTTTAACGATTATGAAAACGTTTATAAGTAAAGGAAAATGTATTGGTGTAGACGTACCGCAGAGTGGTGCTTTATGTTTTGAAAGTCTTGCAGCTTCACCAGATTCATGAACATGGGATTCATTTGGACTGCTATATGAACCTCTTTTGCCACTTTTGAAATATCTTTTGACATGTCAAATCCACTGGGTCCCAGTCCTATTATAACCACCACCTGTCAATATTGGAGCATTCCCTTCAATCCTTCATACTGCTATATAACATGTGATCTTTTATCGTAAGTCAGATTGTCTAAAATTTTCACTTACCTGTCCCTCAAATGGATCGGGTACCCGATAATTGTGGCTATGCATTTGGTATCTCTTCCAGTTTTCGATACCCGGAATCTCCGCCAGTTTTGGCACGGTCTGGTGACCCGAACAAACTACAACGGCTTCGAACGTTTCTCGGGTCAACGATTCGGATCCCCGACTCCTCCACTCAACCAACCAGCCCTCCTCCTCCCTTTCCCCGACAAGCTCCACCCGAACCACCTCCGACTCGAACCGGGTCAACTCAAGGATCCCGAACTCCACCGCAAAACCGTCAAGGAAACGGAGCACCTCCTCGTGACCCGGAAATGTTCTCTGATCACCCGTTTCGCGCTTCACAAATGGGTAGTCTAAGTATCCCATGAGTTGTCTGGGAAGATTAGTGCGCATGGAGAGGTAGAGGCTGCTGTGGATGATTTCTCGGTCCGGGTCGATGCCGAGAGGGTCGGCTTCAGTCCTTGGATCGTAGGCCCAGGTACCTCCCATACGTTGGTTTTTCTCGAAGACGACGACTCGGTGACCTTCTCTTTGAAGCTCTCGAGCTGCGACGAGGCCGGAGACACCAGCTCCAATGACGGCGACCTTGACGGACCGAGCCATGGCAGCTCTAGAGGGAGGGGGAGGAGAGAGAGAGAGGAATTTAATTATCGACGGGAGAGATGAAAGTAACAAGATCGAATTTCGCAGTGGCAATAGGTTTCATATTTGGTTGACTTCCATGATTCAGTTCATCTCATTATTGCTGGTAAATAAAAAGGTTCATGTCTTTATCTCAACCTTTTGTTGGTTTTGATAGTATTTTGCTGACTTCAACGCTTTTCTAACTTCCCAGTTCCCATCTCTGTTGTCTTTTTTTGACCAGTTATTCCTTAGACCTGATCCCTATATTATCTATGCACTACAGGTCTCAATAAAATGGGGGGATCACATGCTCATCTAAAAGATGAGCATCCATTTGATTTTGTGGTGGGATCATTTTTTTTTTTTTTAATTTTTTTTTTTAAAATTAAATTATGTGATACGTGCTGAAACATTTTTTTGTATCCAGTATCTCAAATTAATTAATTTCTAGTTCTACATTTAAAAATATTTTTCCTGCAACATCAGTATCCTGAAATAATATTTTTCTAGTAGTACCTAATATTTAAAATCTTTTTTTAACGTCCAATATATTGAGATAATTAATTTTCTAGTAGTACCATATATTGGGGTCTGGTTCCTCTCATTTTCCTCTTCTCCTTATCTTTCTCACAGTCTCATCTGAACCGTCCAAATCTCGATCCAACGGTCCAGCTTTTTTTTTTTTTTTAAAATTATTATTATTATTATTTTTTTTAAAAAAAAAAAATTCGGACGCATCTCATCTCGGCCGTCCAAATTTGGATTGACGGCGGTGAGAGATCTGGCCCGGACGAAGGATGGGCAGAGGGAGGGCATGTGAGAAGACCCCCTCCCCATATATTGTGGTTGACCCACCTCTCTCCTTTTTCATCCATGGCATGATTGAAGGCTCTTCTAATCCTAGTGCCTATTTAATACTCCCTCCGGTCCTAATTATAAGAGCTAGTTGACTTTTTTTGAGAGATTAAGGAAGTTAATTAAATTAGCTTAGAGTATTTTTTTTTCTTCAAACTTAATAATTTGACTAATAAACTAATATATAATCTAAGAAAACATAACATATGAAATAATTAAATAACTTATTTATCTTCCTTAATCTCTCTAAAAAAAGTTAACTAGCTCTTATAATTAGGACCGGAAGTAGTACTATTTTCACATGCATGCCATGCCAGTGACTTCTTGTCCTTATGCCTTACCCCAAATATATATTACATAATATTGCTCAAATCATTACCTACTTCCCTTAATTTACTCTTGAATGTGCGAAAAGAATCTACTCTATTTTTTTAATAAAATATTAATTTAAAAAAATTTAGAAACGTGAAAAACATCCCTACATAACAGAAATTAAGAAGTATGAAATACGACACCACGAAAAATGTATGAAATATTCTAAGTTAGGAGAGACATTATGTTTTGAGATCTTATGAGTATTAAATAATGATAAGGAATAAAAGCCAAAAGTATAAGCATACTCTTGAAATTAATTTGTATGGTTATAGGATGTGAGCATGATTTTGATGATAAAGTAAATTAATTTTTTTTATTGTATTCAAATTTGGAAAATGTGAAAGGATAGATTATTAGTTGGTGCATGTGTTTATGTCTATTATTGTCTTGTGAGAATTTTTAGGATAGTTTAATTTGTAGGCTTGAATTGAGAGATTTATTGGATTATCGCATAACTATGTTTGCTATCGGAAATTGAGGATATAAGAATGTCAATTGTAAAGGAAGATTTTGATAGTATAGCGTTGAAAGTGAATGAAAATTTTAAAGGGTCCAATAGTTCTTTATAACGCGTCAAATACAATTAGTTATTAAGGTAGCTAACTAATGCTATAATTAAGTGTTTTCTTTTAAGGAAGAAAAAGTTTTAAATAAACTTGGATTCACAAAACGGAGAAAATGAATTGATTTGTAAAGTAAATTGGAAAGGAATAATTTGAGAAGTTGCGCCTTTGAGTATGTTTAATAGCAATAACAAGAATAAATGGTACAAACGCTAAAAATGTAAGAATGACGTTTGAATTGAGGATAAAGTAGAAATGTTGCTAGAAGCCGTGGTGTGTGTAAATTGCGATAAGGTATATGAATGAATAGTGGATTTTAAGAAGAGGATTTGAAATTAACTAGATAGAATAATGATGATGATGCTTGACGGATTTAGTTTGATGAGATAGTAGGTATGTGTTATTTAGTTTATTAAAGATGCTGATATAAAAAGGGAAAAGATGTTTATATTGAAACTTATTGCAGTTAATGAAAAAGGATGACTAACAGAGGAGTGTGTAAATTTATTGAAGGATTTAGTGGGTGTATTAGAGTCTTATGAAGGCAAACTGATAGAAGCTTGAAACAAACATTCCTTAGGATGCATAAAAAGTACTCCCTTTGGTCCTAATTATAAGAGCTAGTTGACTTTTTTGGAGAGATTAAAGAAACTAATTAAATTAGCTTAGAGTATTTTTCTTTTCATTTTTTTCTTCATACTAAATAGTTTGACTAATAAACTGATATATAATCTAAGAAAACACAACATATGAAATGATTAAGTAACTTATTTAGCTTCCTTAATCTATCCAAAAAAAAAGTCAAATAGGTCTTATAATTAGGACCAGAGGTAGTATAAAAATAAAACTTGTGTTAAGTGATTGACTTTATTATGAATTTGAAATGTTACAAGGATTTTGTAAGGTCTTGCCGTTATTTTCAAAATATATTTTCTAAGTGAAGAGTTCCTTTAAATTATATTTCTGCAAGTAATTAATGCATTGTTGTGGGCAAGTACCTTTTCACGACGTTGAGTTTTTAATATATTTTGTGAACTCAAGTTATTGTTAGTAATTTACTGGACGATTTGATCAAGTTCGAAAATTTTCTAAGAAATGTTCAAAATCTCGTTTAAGAAATAGACGCTTTATGTGTGGTAAAAAAAATTAATTAATTGTGATTTATCAATTAAAAAGAAAATATATTGAAATTTACATTTTCATGCTCAAGGGATTTTACATACTTTCAAAGACGCTCAGTTGTTCTTTTTCCACGATGTTTGCATGAATATATTTTCATAGAGAATATAGAAAACCATTCGGGAAAAAAATTGAAACATGGAATTTTAATCATGTGAAATTTTCAAAAGTTATGAAATTTTACTAATTTTTTACTTATTTAAAAAATAATTAGAAGGATGAAGATAAGTTGTTAGTCAAATGGTTAATATTGATAGGAAAAAAAAATACATATATTGAGGTTTGATTGAGGATATTGAAATTCAGTAAATATGAGTTTGATTTGTAGTAGATTATTTTCAGGAAGTTGCATTGGAAGGTTGTAGAATAAGATTAACATAAACAGGTTGAAGAAAAAGTTCAAAATTGGTTGAAGTATAAAAAGGTATAGTTAGTAACAAGACTTCGGACCGTGCGTTGCGCACGGAGTATAGAGTTCTATCCTGTTTTAAATATAAATAACAAAGACACAAATATAATAACCAAACTGTTTTATTAATTAATAGGTAAAATGTAGAAATCAAGAAATACATAAATGAAAGTAATAAAATATTGAATTCATTTAAATATGAAATTCAAACCACAACAATAACAAAGTCAAACAAAGTTTCCCTTTATTTCAAATATGAATGTGATAAAATGTTTTGGAAAACTTCTATGTATACAACATTAACTGTGTTGTCAATACACTTATTAAACTCACTCAAAATCAGTATTTTCAAACTTTTAAAATTCTTTACCCTAGATAAAGCAACATAAAATTATCCATGTGAAAAAATTGGACTTGGTAGGCAAAGACATACATTTGACTTCGATTGTCCTTGGCTCTTGTTAATTGTCATTGCAAGTGAAATGATAAATAAAAATTACCTTCTCGTCATCTTGAATGGAAGTTTAGATTCACATGAGTTCATGTCTATCCTGTGTAGTAAAATGTCTTGGCCCGCGCTAGTGCCATACAATGTCTTCGCTTTAATGACATTCTTGCCAAGTTGTGTAATTTGAAGCCTCGTACCATTGCACAATCCTGATGCCTGGTCTATGTTCCTTATTAACATAATGGGTACTCCCACCTTCAAAACCAATTTATGATGAGGAATCCCAGAACATTTAATTGAATTTAAAAACTGTGTGTCATATAGATCATTAAAACTATCATCTGAATAATCTATACGATTTATAGAGTCAGCATTAAAGGACTTTACTTCATCTCCAGGCAACAAAGAACAAATGTATTCATTCAATGAATCGACATGTTCCGTTGTTGGGGTTAAAATGGACGTGTTGTTTAGATAATCTTCGTCGAATAAACGCTCCACTAAATTTGGGTATATAGATTCAACAATGCACCTTATTAGATTATCATAATCAAAAAGCAACAAATTTGATGGTAATGTTATGTTTGCAATATCATCGTGCGGTAATCCAATGACACCCTCTCCTACAAGCAATTAGCTACGTACCTGCTAATTGAACTTCATTGAATCCCTAAACGTTTGGTCAAAACCCTCGATACAATGTCTCTTCACCACAGGCGCTTCATCCAATATAATGAGGTTAGTAGCTTTTATTAAGTTTGCCGTTGGTGAATTATAAGTAATTAAACTTAAAGAATCTTCATTAACGTCAATAGGAATACAAAACCTTGAATGCACAGTTCTACCTTATGGTAGTAGAGTTGTTGTTATTCCACTGGATGTTATGTTAAGGATGATTCCACCGTTTGCTCTTACTAAAACTGTCAATACATTTCATATGAACGTTTTACATGTTTGATTCTTCAAGTTAGAGAGGGTTATATTTGGACCCGTGCGTTGCACGGAGTATTGAGTTTGATTCTTTTTAATGTATGAATAACAAATGCGAAAATCTTAAAACCAACCTGTTTAAATAATTAATAGGTTAAAGTGAAAATTGAAGAAATATAAGAATGAAAATAATAAAATATTGAATTCATTGAAATATGAAATTCAAACCACAATTATTACTAACTCAATCAAAGTTTCCCCATACAACTATGAATATGATAAAATGTTTTAGAAAACTTCTATGTATACAACATTAATTGTCTCGTCAACACACTGATTAAACTCATTCACAATCAGTATTTTCAAACCTTTGAAACTATTTACCCTAAATAAAGCAACATAAAGTTGTCTATGTGAGAAAACTAGACTTGGTAGGTAAAGACCTACATTTGACATCGATTGTCATTGGCTCTTGTTAATTGTCATCGCAAATGAAATGATGATTGGAAATTGCCTTCTCGTTATCTTGAATGGAAGTTTAGATTCACATGGGTTCATTTTCATCCTGTGTATCAAAATGTCCTGGCCAGCGCTAGTGTCATTCAATGCCTTTGCCTTAATGACGTTCTTGCCAAGTTGTATAATTTAAAGCCTCATACCATTGCACAATCCTGATGCTTGGTCAATGTTCCTTATTAACATAACCGGTACTCCAACATTCAAAACCAATTTATGATGAGGAATCCCCGAACATTTAATTGAATTTAGAAATTCTGTATCATATAGATCATCAAAACTTTCATTTGCATAATCTATACGATTTATAGAGTCAGCACTAAAGTATTCAACTTCATCTTCTGGCAACAAAGAACAAATGTACTCATTCAATGAATCGAGAAGTTAGGGAATGACCTAGCCTTCCAACGGAAAAACCACGTTCACGATGCTTCCAAATTCTTTTTTCCCTAACAAATGTAAGAAGTTAGGGAATTGAGAATAAGTTAGCGTTCTTGCGAACGGGCCATCCTTATTCTTTTCAAACCAAGCAAGGAACATTGAATATTGTAAATGATTTCGTAATGTTGTGCGGGAAGCATTCAAAAGAGTAAACAATTTTTGTTATTGATTTCCCCTCTTCAGCCAAGTTTTTGAAATTAATAATTGGAAAATATATATTTTTCAAAATACATGGTAATAATATTGTATTCAAGTGCAAAAACACTTGACAATGGAACTATAGAGAATGTTTTTGTAATATTTGAAGGTTATCCGAAAAGTAAATGGATGGATGTGTTACGCATATGTACTCCAAAATTTGAAATAATACATTATCAATTTCATGAATCCGAATATTATAATCTGTAAATAATTTTAATGACCCAGCATATATAATCTTCAATCAAACTAATCTCAAATGGGTTGTTACAAACTAAAGATGGATAAAACATTAAAGATAAAAAATAAACTTATATGTGGAAACAATTGAACGAAATTAAGAAAAACTTAAAAAATAAACTTATGAAAGGACGGTACTATCAAAATTCTTGATTATCATCTAACCTTTCCTTCAGCAACGATGCCTCTAGGATATTTGGAAGTATCCCTTGTGCGTTTTGCCAGATTAAATGGGAAGACAGGTTTTGCAATTCAACCTGTCTTGAAGTTATAATGGACTTGAAGATAAAAAAAAAAATCAAACCCATTAACCCTGCATCAGGGATACTTCCATTACGGATGTCTACAATGGACTTGAAGTTATATGTCTATTTGTTAATTACAACATCAGATTCTTCTATGAACGTGTAAGCGTGGAAGTTGAATTTCCAAGGGTTTGAAGTGACTCTATACTTATCATCATTTTCGACTACCTCAAAATTTTGAAAGTTGTAGACCAATCCTTGTTTAGGGTCATCAAGCAATTTTTGGATGAGATTTTTGTGTGTTGTGAAAACTTCTATCGTTGTCTCCTAAAAGGACAAATAATAATTTGTGTGGACAAGATATTAACAACTTGCGTATCATTAGTATAGTACACAGTAGGAGAAGGATGAGTTTTTAGAAAATGTAACCTTTTTTGAATTAATATTGTGAACAACAACATACCATTTCATCAGCCAATATCATTTCTATCTTCCATATCGGGTATGGTGTAGCCTTCTTCCTAACCACCCACTTTCTGAGAACTTTTGCAACGACTGACCAAGTGTCTTTGCTATCATTGACGTTAGAAAAAAAAAAGACTTAGGGCCCATTTGGATGGGCTTTTAAAAAAAATGTTTTTTTTAAGCTCCAAATTGGAGCTTTTAAAAAAAGCAGCATTTTAACTTTTTTTTGTGACTTTGCTTTTTTTAAAAAATATCATATAAACACATAAATTAATAAAAAGAGGATTTTTTTTTGTATTAAAAAAGTGCTTTTTTTTTTAAAAAATAATAAAAAAGCCCATCCAAACGGCCCTTACTCATATCCTGTTAGATAGGGAAAAAAAAAGATCTTTTCACTTAGGAAAAAAATTTGAAGAGCATGAAAGGAATGAAACATTAGTTACTTACTTTTGCTTTCTGATTGATGGTGTTTGATATTCAACTCGCAACAAATATATAACGTGAAATTCATGTTGGCGGGATCTGTTGAGCCAGTGTAATGTCTATAACAGCTTCGCGCCAAATATACCTAATAAAAAACAATTGTATGTAGCGAGTTGATGATATTATTTTAATTTTTAAAAATAAACATAAATTAATGTCTTCGGTAATAAGATTAAGTATCTCGACATAAATTAAATTTCAGGTTATAATTTTTTCAAACGCTCAGTTAATAGGTGATCTGCTAATTAACATGAGAGACAATTGGTTATAAAATTGTGATGTACGCTTTGTAAAGTCTGGCAATATTAATAAAAGGATTTCTTATTGATAGCTGGTAATAAGAGAGGAATTCAAATATGTTATCTTATTAATTCATCATGACTCGTTATTAAAATATGAGCCGCGTTTGTAGAAGTTGGGAAGATTAATAAAAGGATTTATTAATCAATAGTGTTTATAAAAGTAAAATATAAAAATTTGAAAATGAAGCGCCAGACTACAGAGATCAAGGTTCGGTTGTCTGCCACTGACATTTAAAAGCGTTTACACGTGTGAGAGTTTTATAATAGCATTCGACCTACAAACGCCGCAGAACACTGGGCAGGTAGTTGTGAAGGTGATTAATGAAATAAGTAGAACATAGACGGATTAAATGTTGACCTACAACTTATGAAGTTATAGTGAATGATGAATATTATGTCTGGCACAGACAACCAGTACAAATAAATGATTTTGACAATAACATACTAACCATTTAAGATACTGAACTACTTTCAACTACTTATACAAAGCAGAATGGGAATTGGTGGAAAAAGGAATACTACTAATGTTTGTAATTAATTGCCAACGTAGTAAAAAAAGAGATTGGACCACGGATAATAAATATAAACTGATCCAAAGTCAAACGATATCTAACAATCCCATATGCAATGTGGTCCATTCTAAAATCCAGAAAAGAAAAAAAGAAACATTTACAGACCAAGAACTTGTGTCTTTGGCAAAGCCAGTTCAGGGAAATTAGGATCTACGAATACACGAGTTGCACCGAGCACAGAAGAAATCTCCACACCTACATACATTCATAACAGAAGAATCATCGAGGAGTTATTAATGTCAACCCTTCATAAACTGGGAGAAAATAAAGTGCAGCAGCAATAAGGGTTTAAGTAATAGAGGAATGGGTGTCTTGATCGACTAGGAAAAAAATAGAACCGGCACTAATGAGGATCAGTAATGGACATAACTGATAGGGAGAAAGAAAATGTAGCGCAACGGTGTAAGGATATGAAACGACTTTGAACGGTTGTTTGTCGACATTAATTTATTTGAACGTCAACAAAATGGTTATTACTGCCATGAGGCTTTTAAATTTTTAATTCCATAACTGCAATTTTATTAAATACGCAAGGTATTAAATTTATACAAATGCATACATGTAATATGAGTTAATAAGAATATTGGTTAAATTAAAAAACGAATTGCTGAAAGTATTTTTAGATAATAAGAAACACGAAATAATGATAAATGAGCGTTAATGTGCCACATTAATGTGAAATGCTGGGAATGTTAATTTGTAAAAATTAATTTCCAAGAACCTTATAATTGTTAAAATAGGATATTAAATTAAGTGATATCTGCATATAATGATTAACGGATACAAATTTTTCTCCTTCTTTTTCTAACAATTGACTTTAGAACTGTTTTTGAAAAAAAAAAAAAGTGTCACAAAATTTTCACATAATTGGAAAATGGAGAGTATTATAATTAAAACATCTGTGGTTTTCATATATTAAAACATCACAAGGTGTAATACAAAAAGTTTACGTTCGCTTCATTCATATTAAAGCTAGCAACAACTGATTAATGAAATGAAAAATGTACAAGGACGTGAGTTTTGTAATTGTAATGATATGAATACAAATAAAAAAAACTTAACCATACATGATGAAATACGAAATAGCAAACGGACTTGACATATATTTGACAGATATAAAAACTGAGACAATCTAATGGAACAGAAATAATTTCGCCGAAACCTGGTATTAGCGTCTTAATGAAAGATTTCATAAACAACCGAATAAAAACAAATAAAAACATCACAACCGTGAATGATAACTTACAAAAAATTGTCCAAAAGTGACAACAAAAAAGGGTAAAGATTTTCCAGAAAATCTGTAACACCCCGTTTTCGTAAACGTTTTCTCGCGGATATTGATCAGAGTTGAGCAGTTGGAAATTTTTTCGAATTTAAATATGAAATAGAGTCACTGAATAACATTCATAGTAATATGTCTGGTAGTCATAAGTGGTACATGATCATCCGAATATTTCTAGACAAAATAGACTATAATTTATTTACTTCATCCGCCTCTCTATGCTGACCTCTTTCCTTTCACCTCGTCCCGAACACCATGGGATCCGAAGCTATATCAACAGTGAGATCCAATGCCCGTTGGATCTCGCGTAGCTGTTAACCTCACGCTTATGTAAATGTATATGCATGACGAGATATCCACAACATTTCACAATATAAAAACACATCTCCACATATCGGCAATAACTTTACACAGCCCCCGCAGATGTATGTTATCCCAGTCTGCACACTCTCCGGTGTCACGATAGCATGTGTGACTATCTGCATTTTTCCCTATTTCGTCTTATTAGGCAAATGCGCTACCGACCTTTAATTAACTTCCGGAAGAGGTCACTCGAAGGTAAAAACTCACCGATCAATATTTTACCTTGACTTTGGAATTCCTATTCCTGGTTCTCTAGATAGGATCCGTTTCCTATTTATTCCATTACTATTCACTATATTATATAATAATACAATTTTACAAAAATATCATGATATTTTTTTTTCTTTTATTTTTTATTTATTTTTCTAAGCATAAAATATTTATTTATTTATTTATTTAATAATTTGAATTTCTCTAATTAAAAATAATTATTTAAATTATTTTTAATTCATTTACTTTATACCTTAATTATCCCATTAATTACCAGATTAGCCACTTACTAATTTTTGATAATTTTCTTAATTAGGATAAATCATTATCTCACAATTATTTTACTTACATTGGTATTTTATATCCCATGTAAAATATTAAAAATCATGGGGTCAATTATGATCCCCAAAATAATATTAAATCTTGCCTCAATATTTTCCAAGGAAATTAATCCCAAAAATTTCCTAAATTAGAGACAACATATTCTCCAATTTTTAATAAATATTTCATTGCCTCTTAGGATTTATCATAATATTTTCAAGGTATTTTATGGCCCACAATTGCATTTAGGGATTTTTAGCTCTTTATTCACCCTAATTTCAATAGAAATTACCTTAGGAAATAAGATAATTATTAGTTATTATTTGAAACCACATATTCACCTATAACATTTAAAGGAATATTTGTTTATAATTAATGGTCATCCGGGTATTGAATATCCGGGTATTACAAAATCAAAACACACGCCTTAAGGCGATAACATAAATGTCTGGAAACTACACTACAAACGTGCAGAAAGTTACAATCTGTAAATGAGAAACATTTAAAAGAGATAATTTCAAAACGCCTTAAGGCGACACATTGAGATGGCTGGATGATCCTGGGATTGCATTGTCATCGGTAATATGGGTGGCTGATAGACGGTTCAGCTTGAAACGGAAATCAACGACAGAATAGTGATTATAGTTGAAGACAGCTTTGGAAAGATCACAATGGCTTACAAATATGATTTGCTCATCTACAAAATTAACGGGAAAAAATTAGCAACTTCATATATGAGAGAAAAAAAACTGACAGTTAAGTAATAGTAAGTTGTTAAGGAAAAAACGTACCACTGGTCCTTATCATCTTCACAAAAAATAATGCAACTACGACGTCATCCTTGTCTAAGACCTTGGAATAACTGACTGAGGCCCAAAAAGCACCTGAAAGCAATCCACTACAAAACAAAAAGCAAGTTAACATGGAATTGAACAACGTAGAACAACCAACGTAAACAGAATTTACTACATACCATTCATCCATGCGCAACAGAGCTAAGGAAAACAAACCCTACATCCAGAAGTGAAATAAAAATATCGAGGAGGAGGGATTAAAAACATAGCAGAAAGAATGAGGGAAAAAATCTGACAAAGTTAGCACGTTCGAATCTGACAGGACAACATTGTATGTAATATGTTGATGCATGTAGGTGTACGGAATGTCCCAAAAATGAGACACGACTTTCACAGTAATGGCCTAGTTATAGCTTCGTCCATCAAGGGAAAGAAAAGACAATACACGCCGCCATTGTTGTAGTATATGGACTTTGGTACAAAGATGATTAGACAACAGTTTTGAAACTGACGGTACAAAACAGAGAAAGAACGTGTTAAATAGGCGGGCAACCTCATTGTGATGTTCAGAAGAACAATTAAATGTGACCGATAAGATAAACCAATTGTTGAACAAAGGTCATTAAATGACGAAGACAGTCAGTATGCATATGCATGGGTAGAAACGAAGGACCAATAGTTTGGTTAATTGGATATGCATCGGGAGAAAGCATCCACCGTCACACCATAGCCCTAAACAATAATCCTAATTTTTCTTGGAGAAGTGTACACGTCTACACTAAAATGAGACGCAAATGAAAGATGATTGGTTCGGTAGTTAATGTAGAAAAAGAGTCAATCGAAGTTGCCAATAGAATTGAGAGTAAGTTTGAAAAAGTCTTTCAATATTAAATGAGTTCGAACTGGCGTCCACGTGTATAGTTGAGACAGTGATCCAGGTAAGATCCAATGAGATGTGGAAAATTCGACAGGTAGATGGAACACGTGGACCAATGATTGAATGGCTAGGAGGTTTAGAGGGTTATATTTGATATGAGTTTGTGACCCTTAAGAGGAGTGTAATTAGGAAATGAAAATAGCTTATACAAAAAAGTTATGAACAAATTGGA
This sequence comes from Acacia melanoxylon, assembly GCA_019022615.1. NCBI lineage: Eukaryota > Viridiplantae > Streptophyta > Magnoliopsida > Fabales > Fabaceae > Acacia > Acacia melanoxylon. The sequence goes on from JAFJYJ010000005.1 coordinate 12,313,795, forward strand.
AACAAGTGAAGTGCAGCAAAAACGTAATCTTTTTTTTTTATAAGAAAAAAGTTTAGGTGGGGGTAGACACCGGTACTTCACTAAGGTCAGGACATGCCTCCAAGCTTAAAGAGCGCTTATAGAGGTACTTTCAGATCGCCCACCAATGAGGCTCTCACATCAATCAGCGGGTATCGAATCTATTCCATTTTAGGGTGAAGACCGGCGCTTTAACCAACTGTGCAACAAAAAGGTAGCTTGAAAACATGTGAGATTTGTGTCCGTTTAGATAACCATGGAAAAACATTTTTTTGGGGAAAACATGATTTAGAGGAAAAAAAAACCCCAAACACTCTCATAAATGCTGAAAGAGCTTTTTGGTTAAAAAACCATGGTTTTAGAAAAAAACTATTATTTTTAATACCAGTCAGTATCCTTAAGTATCTTTTTAATACTCGTCAGTATCCTAAAATATTTTTTCAAGATCAGTCAATACTTTAAAATATTTTTTCAAGATTCTAATTTTTTTTTTTTATAATCATGAAGAATTTTTTTAGTACAAGTCACTATCTATTTAGTACCCGTTAATACCTGCAATATTTTTTCAAGATCAGTCAGTACCCTGAAATATTTTTTTAAAAAATACAAATCAGTATATTTAAGTATCCGGATAAGATGTTACAAATGACAAACGATCAAAATTGATTTTTTTTTTTAATTTTAATACAGAGGGCAAGCTTAAAGCTTGGGCTAAGAGACAGACTGCAACAAGACTAAGGAGGAAGATCGATAGCATGACATGCATCACTTAGTATTTTTATCCTACAATACATAGGATGATAGGAACATCCTGTAACAAAATAATTTAGGATCTTAGCTTTCTGCATCCGCCTCTCGTGCAAGTACTCAACACGTACAACAATAAGTGATCAAAATTCACTTTAAAAAAACAGTTTTTTGCGGCGGAAAATTCCCTCGCAAAACAGACATTTTCCGTCGCAAAACTGATTTGCGGCGGAAAAAGTGCCGTCGCAAAAATCGCCCTCGCAAACCAATTTTCCGTCGCAAAAATGTCTTTTTCCTCGCAAATTCAAAAATGCGTGAGGGAACATTTGCGAAAATTTTGGGAAAACTTTTCCCTCGCAAAATTTAAATTTATTTTTTTAAAAATAAAATAATTACATAAAAATATATTTAAAATTAGAAAATAAAAAACTTGTATATCATAAAAATAAATTGTAACAATCATAAGAATTTACATAGCAAAAACAAAATATTACAAATTATAATGTTTCGACCAAAATGAACTAAAAAAGTCTAAACAAAATATTAGAAAATTGTGACAAAATTGTTTGCTTTTATTTCACATGTATACAAGAAGGCAAAGCAATGTCAAACAGAGCACACACATCGGGCGTAATAATTAACAAGGTTTGGTAGCATTTATGGGAAAAAGTAAAACATAAGGAAACAATAAGATGAACCAAATAGAGTTCCGTTAAAATCCATGACTTGAGAAAATAATGTCTCCAAGTAGATGTGTATGATTGAAGTAAGAAAGCAAAAACCTTAAACAAATGATCGTATTGAAAACAAACTTATGAACTAACCCTTCTACCAACAACTTGAACTTCTCCATCTTTGTCACTTTATCTTCTTCTTTACTGATAACAACAAGTTCAACAGTCTTAATTCCCCCGCAATTCGAGACAAAGCTTCATTATATTTTTCCCATCTTAAGATAAATTTAACAAATAAAGGAAAGACCGGAAAACACCGTAATGTCTTCATCAAGTATCAAAACCATTGATAAAATCATAAAAACTTGCCTTTACTACAAGCGATGGAAGCAAATTTTTTAGATAGTTAAGTTGGAAATTGATTTTACTTCTATCTCGCATCTTGGGGTACAATTGCAAGCTTTTTGACATCCAAAACGTTAATGTCTGCAAAACAATAAAAGCTATAAATATAGGAAGCATTAAGGGTAAGAAAATCATAATCACTAAGGAGATCAATTACCTCTGGCTTCAATTTTAATTTTGGAGCATACAAAATGGATTCCCTTACAATATTAGCATCTATATTCAATTGTGCACCTCGGATTATTTCCATGTCCAGTGTGATAACAACAGAAGGATACGTATATAGCATCATGTAGTCCTCAGAACTGATTTGTTCTTCGGGCAGCCCTTCTAGAATGTTCTTCAGCTTCATGATGCCTTTCTGCATAAGGTCCCATCCTTGTTCTAATTCGATGGTCGACATTTCGGGAAACCACGTTTTTTTGAGACACCAAAATCGACTAAAATCTTTAAATTCCGCTCGCCTTTATCCTCGGTTCTCGGTTCTCCCGAACTGACGCTATGATAAGAGCCGAGATCCAATTGCAATTTGGATCTCGGTAATCTGATTAACCCTACGCTTAAATACGACTACATATACACGACAAAGACAATCAATACAACAGTCCATAACAGATGTATGATTAAAAACACATAACCACGTATGTAACATAACCACGTATGATACAATAATAACCTCGTATGTGACATAACCACGTATGTGACATAACCGTGTATATAACATAACCACGTATGCTACAACAACAAACAGAACACAACAAACATATATAATCATACAATAACCATCGAGTTAGTGTTAAAGACGCGAACGTACCTTTTGGCGGTACAACGGAACTTTTACGGAAAAACGGTAAATTTCCGATATGGGAAAAAACGGCGGTGTGACGGCGGCTGACACGGCTAAAATGACAATGTACGATTATCTCGAGATATCCTATAAGGATAATATTTAACAACTTTTAGCAGCATAACAGGCATTTTAGGTACAAATTACCATTTTGCCCCGAACCCCTAATCGACGGAATTTCGCGAGCTTCCATTTTCGCTCTATCTCTCTAGAATTTTGACAGATCTTTTCCCTCATCATATTTTCGAAATATATATCATATTTACCCCTAAATATGATATCTAGACTATCTTGAAAAATTAAAGATAAATCTAAAGCATTCCTACTATATCTACCGAAAGAACTACGAAACTAAAGACCGGGGGACCGAAGAACTTACCCGAGACTTTGCTCGGACTTTCTCCGAGCTTCTCTCTCTAACTTCTCTCTAAGAGGCAGATTTTTGGTGTGAGAAATGAAGAAGAGGAGCTTGGTATTTATAGAAGAGACGGATGGCGAACGGTAAATAATTCGAACTTCGGTCTTGACGAATATGGACCGTAGGATCGCATTTTGAGGACAAAACACTCTTGGCCATCCATGGTCAAGATCGAAATCTAAGAGCCCTAAAGTCAATGGATGAGTTGTCATCCATGATGGCTCTTGCTTTATGGCCTCGGCCGATAAAGCTACCGATCGGTGTCCGTTTCGCGATTTCGCGAAACTCAAAAATCCGGCGTGTAACTTTGAAGATCTTTCCATCCTCTTTCATATTATCTATTTGGATCCTCTTTTTGATCATATCCAAGTATTCTCCGGTGAGTCGGAAGATATTCGGACAAACGCGTCCCGATTCTAAATCGCTTCCCGATAGAACCAACTTCCGGACAACAATTCACCAGATCGTAAAACGTCCGGTTGTTGCCTAACTTAATCTCGTGTTTAAAAAGACGCAATTGTTTCTATAGGTTCTCACTTTGCCTATCCGACTCTACTATATCTCGATCAACTTTTCGTCTTATTTGAAATCGGGGTTTTGGTTGCGGAAACAACGCTCGGTAAATTCTTTCTTCGTGTAAAAATTCACTTGTTCTTAATTTGATCAGTCTGAAAAGACTTTTACCTGGTTTTACTGTAGAATTTATTTATAACCTTTCCCCGGCCCGCCTATAAGTTCGACTCACCGCATTATATTATTATTTTATTAAAAATGCCTTCACATTTATTTTTTTCTTTTATTTTTTATTTATTTTTCTAAGCATAAAATATTTTATTAATATTTTATTTTTTATTTATTTATTTATTTAATAATTTTCAATTTCTCAATTAAAAATAATTATTTAAATTATTTTTAATTCATTTACTTTATACCCTAATTATCCCATTAATTACCAGATTAGCCACTTACTAATTTTTGATAATTTTCTTAATTAGGATAAATCATTATCTCACAACTATTTTACTTACATTGGTATTTTATATCCCATGTAAAATATTAAAAATCATGGGGTCACTTATGATCCCAAAATAATACTTAATTTTGCCTCATTATTTTTCAAGGGAAATTATCCCCAAAAATTCCTAAAATTAGAGACAACATACTTTCTAATTTTTAACAAATATTTAATTGCCTCCTGGGATTTATCATAATATTTTTAGGCCATTTAATGCCTCAAAAATACATTTTATGGATTTTAGCTCTTTATCTCTCCTAATTTCCATAGAAATTACCTTAGAAAATAAGATAATTATTACTTCTTATTTGAGACCACATATTCACCTATTTTCAATAGGTATTATTTATCGAAATATAATATTCGAGATAAATAATTACGGGTATTACATCAAATTTGCCCCCAAATTTTACTGTGGTGGTGAGAAGTGTGTGAGAAACTATATGCAAGTAAAAGAGGAAAGTTCAGTGATTTTACTCATTGAAGGAAACTAAGGAAAAAAGACAGAGATAGCAAAACGCATACCAAGGCATTTATAAGTCTCAGAATTGTAACATCAAAAGAGGAAAGTTCATAATGAAAGTATTCTAAGCCACGGCCAAAAATCACAAACTCATAACCATTGAAATTCTTTTCCAATAGTTTTTGAGCTAGATATTATAATATGAAACGGAGGGTGTAATCATGCAGCCCACTAATAACATATCCTAATTCTGATTTGTGGGTCTTATGACCCAACAAGCAGTGCTCAAAACCTTCCCTTTTGTCGTTGGCTACAGTCCCACGTCCTACCCATCTCCCAGTTCCATGTGTTCTTTCAGATTAATCTCACACAAACACCCACACACACAACCATCACTTGCTGAACTAAACGATCTAATTAATCAACAAAAATTAATTCCAACTCCTTTAGAAATCAGAAATCAAAATCAATGGATGGGTTTTTCAAACCAGAGGAATTTGATCGATATTGGTGTTGCTCAATTGGGATTGCATTTGAATGACAAAAATCATACGAAAATGAGATTCTAGGACTCATGGGATCCCCACAATTTCCAGAGAAAAACTCAAGAGCCATTGGAGGAAAACAATCGCTAAAACTTCGAAACTAAAGATTAAAGAAGAAGAATGTAATAGCGGTGAGGGTAAAGTGACCTAGAAAGTATTTAATAGTGACAAGACTATATCGCACCAGTTCAAATCGCGAACGACAACGAAGATCCGCGAGGACGAGCATCAATGGAGCCCTAGCGAGGACGAGCGGGAGACGGAGACACTGCGAGCCGAAGAAGGACGGAGAAAGAAGAGGCGGGGAGGCAAAGACTAAAAGGGGCGGCGGAGAACGGCTCGCGGCGCGGTGGAGAACGGACGGAGCGACCACGCGGCGAGCGCGAGAGGAGGAGAGGAAGAGACCGTGCGTGTAAAATGAAAGAGGAAGGAAGGGGATTATAAATGATTTTGCGAGGGAACATGGTTTCCCTCGCAAAATTAAGTAATTTTGCTAGGGAAAATGGGTTTCCCTCGCAAATCCAAATATTTTGCGAGGGAAACCTTGTTCCCTCGTAAAATGGGGGAATTTTCTCCCCAATTTCCGTCAATTTTGCGAGGGAACCATTTTTCCCTCGCAAAAATCACTATTTTGCGAGGGAAACCTTGTTCCTCGCAAAATGGGGGAAAAATTGGCGGAATTTTCTCCCCAATTTCCATCAATTTTGCGAGGGAACAATTTTTCCCTCGCAAAAAGTACCATTTTTGCGAGGGAAAATATTTTGCCTCGCAAAATTGATGGAAATTGGGAGGAAATTTCCCCCAATTTTGCGAGGGAAATAATTTTCCTCGCAAAAATCATCTTTTTGGGAGGGAAAATTATATCCTCGCAAATTTGACAAAATTTGCAACGGAATTTGTTTCCATTGCAAATTCCGTCACAAATTTGACATTTTCTAGTAGTGATTGATGATAGAAATATTCTCAAATAAAATTGAACTAATGCCATTTTGGGCATAAACTGACTCTCTTGGATGTTGGAAATCAGTTTGGGTGAGCCTAACTTGATACCAATTAACATGCACGGATATATATATATATAGATGCACACTCCATATATATTATCAGCATGTTTAAGAACCACGTGCTTATTACGGGAATTATATATATAAGACCAACGAGAACATCTAATTAATATGGATTTTTGTGCACAAGTAATCAATTAATTCCTGCTTTCAAAGCTTTATTTAAGTTATAGCAGCATATATTCAGCAGTACGAGGTAAATATACAGTACACACTCGAGATGTAAAAGCTATATATAATTCTGCAAATTCAGATTATGCAATTGATAATGAGATAGAACCAGACAAAGGAGAGCTTAATTATTTAAAATAAGGCACATATAGTTTTTGTTTGAGTCATATATATGGAAGGATAATTAATATGTAATTAGGGTTTTAGAGAAGTTGGTGTCTCTCAAGGGATTATTCACGGGAGGGAAAAAGGGCTTTTTGGGGAAAGGAAAAGGCTTCTTCGCAAAAGGAATTGGCTTGGGAGTTGGTTTCTTGATCAATGGAATTGGCTTAGGAAATGGTTTCTTCACAAAATTAAAGAATTGGCTTTGGAAGAAAAGGCTTAGGAAAGGTTTATCTTGAATCCAGGAATTGGCAGTGGCTTCTCATCCTCAACTGGGATTGGCTTTCCTGGAATCAAAGGCATGTGAAATGGTTTCTTTTCAAAAGGAATTGGCTTGGGAAATGGTTTCTCCACAAATGGAATTGGCTTAGGAAATGGCTTCTTCACCAAAGGAATTGGCTTTAATTTGGAATAATGAAAGGCTTAGGAATTGGTTTCTTCACAAAATGAATTGGCCTGTGAATGAAAGGCTCAGGAATTGGTTTCTTCACAAATAGGAAAGGCTTTTTGAATCTAGGAATTGGCAATATTAATGGCTTCTCATCATTCATTGGAATGGGGCCTGTTTGGGTTGGCGGTAGGAATGGTGGCTTAAAAGCTATCTGACTTTGAAAAAAGCTCAGTAGGAAAAAGTCAGGTTATAGATAATGATTTGTGTTTGGATTGATGATGGTAGAAGTGGCGGGGCCCATGTCAAAAAGCTGAGAGCATTATAGAAAAAGCTAAATTCTGGAGCTTTTTCCTTAACTGACTTTTTGAGCATTTTTGACTTAAAAAGTTCACCTAACTTGCAATGGGCAATCCAAACAGAAAAAATTTAGCTTTTTTCTCACTGGGTCGTTGGCTTAAAAGCCACTGAATTTTTTACACACCAACACTGAAAAATAAGCCACTCCAAACAGGCCCATAACTGGTGGGAATGGCTTCAGAGTGGAACCACTTTTAGTGGCACCTTGAAGAATGGCTTCTTGAAGAATGGTTTGTGTGGTATAAACTTGAACTTCCCTTCTGCATCCACATCATGATGATTAATATTCTTCAACTTTGGTTTTGTCAAGTCCTCATTTCCAAGTTTACTTCATTATCTGCCACAGAACTATATATATAAAAAATAATTGTGCAGATCAATCTTCATTTAGTCTTAATCAACAGGATCATGCTATTATAATTCATAATTAGCCAATTAATCAGTCCAACAACACTGAAAATACCGTATAATGTCAATGAGGAATATTTTTTTAATTAATGATTTTCCGTTAAAATTCCTTTGTCAAAACTGCATTAATTATTAGATTATTTTATTTTTGTTAGCATTAAAACTATTTTTTCCTTCTTTATTGATATTAATAATGACTGAAACCCATGTAATCATAAAAGAAATGAACATGTCTCCACCTCTAAAATAAGAATTTAAATATCCCAACAAATGATATATATATATATATATATATATAAGTGATTTTGTATCTCAAAAAAGCGTGAGTTTTGAACCACCCATAGAAAAAAAATTAAGACTTAAAAACAGCTTTTTTCCCCCTTTAGTTAAACACAATTCACAACACCAAATATATAAAGGCTTACACACACAGCTTATTAAAAAATTCAGCTAAAATCCTTTAATGTTATATTACTGCAAACTTTTCCAATAAACACATAAATATGTTTACTTTGTGGTTCAACTGTGTGTGTGTGTGTGTGTGTTGAGAACAGAATGAAAGATCAATTACCAGGAAAGGCTTCAACTGATGAAGAAAGAGAAGGTGACAACAAGAAACAATGGCAGCAAGAAGCGCAAAGGAAAGTAATGCATTGTGGAACTCATCATTGTCTTCTTCATTGGAAGACTCTGATGATATATATGCCGCAATATTCTTCTAAGATTTGGCAAAGAAATTAAAAGCCTTTGAGTGATATACTATAGTCGCAGAATAGCAGTGGCCATATATAGGAAGCAGCTTAGCTTTGGATTAATCGCTAATAAAACATCACTTTAATTAGCTTGTTGAGGTATAACTAATTGCATGGGGTCTGGTTTTACTGTTATTAATTGTTTAGTCTGAGATTACAGGTTTAGCGACTATTTGTTAGTTGAGCCTAATTTTCTTATGTACATAGATGATAGATCTATCATAGATCAATATATATATATATATATATATATATATATAGGGGATATGATTCCTCCTGTGACAGGATACAAGACTTTTTCCAGTGAAGCAAACACGGCACCGTTTTGTCCAGTTTCACGCACTATGTCGGAAATCACAAAAAAAAAAATGAAGAATAACTAAAAACAAAATAATGCATAATAACTTAAAACAAAATCCAATAGGAATCAATTTCAAATCGATCTTACAAAAAAATCGGTGCGACCTTCAAATTCAAACGATTGAAATAAGACCTAATTCCTAAATTTAGAAATAATAACAAACATTGTATATCCAGTGATTCTCTGTTGTATAACAAATGGAATCGGTAATTCTCTGGTGTTGATTCGGCGATTCTCTGCTTTTATCTGTATACGAACAAAAAGGCTTTAATCGGTGCTTCTCTGCTTTTATCTGCATACCAACAAATAGGCTTTAATAGTTTATTCTCTACTTTTACCTACAATCAAGACAAACAAGTCGACTGTTGCTACAACTTGGCTTTGATGCCTCATGGTCAGATTCTTCTCTATTTATTAGTCACAATTCCAAGATCACATTGTATATAGGAAACATTGAGCAATAATATCCAGTGACAAGATATGGAATTCAATAATCGGTAATTCTTTGCTTGTATCTATGTATTAACAAACATTGTATCAGTAATTCATGAGGCAGGTGAAGTTAAAGCATTGATTTTGAAGTTATTACGATGATAAATAGAGAAGATACCAGCAAAGAATTACCGATTGTTAGAAGTTAAAACATATGTGCTAGAAATACCTATTATAAGCATTGATTTTCACTAAAATAACCTGCCTCATGAAGTTTATTATAAGCAGTGATATTATTGTATATCCCTAGCCATCATTGCAATAATATCCAGACTGTATATAAGAAGCTTGGCTTTTATCTGCATAATTCTCTTCTTTCAAAAATTGCTGCACATATGTTTTTATCTTGGTTTTCTTTCCTAATTATTGAGATTTGGATATCTTAATCAAATTTAATCATGCCTATTTTGATTAATGATGTAAATATTGTACATGCGGTCAATTTTTTCACAGCTTTGTAATGGATCGCTCCCAAATAACAACTATTGAAGACATTGACATAAGTGGAAGTTTAGTATATGATGATGACATTGTTGATTTGGAGAAAGACAATGATGAATTCAGAGAAGATGATCAGTGTCAAATCATGGAAGATGAAGCTGGTGACTATGGTGAAGATAATGTGCAAGAAATTGTGGGAGATGATGATAGTGGATTCAGTGAGGCCCCTATTTTAGGGAGAGTGTTTAAGGCATGAAGAAGCTTATGGTTTCTATAATGATTATGCGAAGGTAAAGGATTTGGAACACGTAAGCAATATACTAGCAGGAATATGAAAACGCAGCAAATATATAGGTGGAATTATGTGTGCTCAAAGCAAGGTGTGAAGAAACAAAATGATAAAAGGGTTGGTGATCACAATGTCAAAAGGCGAAGGGATTCAAGGACAAATTGTTCAGCAATGTTACAAGTAAAGTTAGTGGATGGATTATGGATCGTGGAGAAGTTTAATGATGCACATAATCATCCATTGATTATGACTCCTTCGAAGGCGAAGAAGTTTCCTTCTCATAGTGATTTACGACGCTCAAATTTCACTAAATCACTTGTTACTAAGCTTTTTGAGGAGGGTTTAACGTCATCAAAAATTTCAAAGGTGGTGAATGCTATGAACAAAGAAGTTAATATTACTCCTATTCAAGTCAACACTATTCTATCAGGACAAAGAAAGAATAATGTAGGACAAGAATGTCAAGGCATCATCAAACACTTTCAAAGAAAGTCTGCTCTTGATGGATCTTTTTATTTTGATATGCATCTAGCAGAAGATGGTACACTAAGAAGCGTTTTTTGGGCGGATGGTAGGTCGAGAGCTGCATATGCTCATTTTGGCGAAGTCCTTGTGTTTGACGTGACTTATAAAACGAACAAGTTTAGGTTTCCTTTTGCCCCTTTTGTAGGGGTTAATCACCATGGGCGATCAATTTTATTTTTTGCCCGCTTTGTTAGAAGATGAAACAGAGGTAACATTTACATGGTTGTTTGAACAGTTTCGGACATGTATGTTTGACAAGTCTCCTATTGCTATTATCACTGATCAAGACAAAGCTATGGGAAAAGCAATTGCTAATATATTTCCAAAAGCACGACATCGTTTTTGTGCATGGCATATCCAAAAACATGTTATGGAGCATAGTCAAGCATTGTGCACACAATTTAAAGATAGTTTTGATATTGACTTCCGTGAGTGGTATAAAAGTCGAGACATTGATGAGTTTGAAGGCAAGTGGGAAGAATTGAGGACTAAATATGATATTAAAGCAGGTAGTTGGTTTTTCAACATGTATAATTCACGTCATCATTGGGCAAAGGCATACTTGAAAGATACTTTTTTTGCTGGAATGACCACAAGTGGCCGAAGTGAAAGCATCAATTCATTTTTTGATGGATACGTCAACTCTAACACGATGTTAAATGACTTTGTTACCCAATATGACAAAGCAATCAAGTCTAGGAGGGATGCAGAAGAAGATGAGGACTTCAAAACTAGAAACACAAAAGCAATTTTGGAGACTAATAATCCAATTGAAGCAATAGCTGGAGAGCGTTACACAAGAAAATTATTTGAGATCTTTAAAAGAGAGTGGAAGGCTGCCATACATGATTACTTTCATGAAAAGATTTCAACGGACGAAAAGGTGATCAGGTATCGGGTGGGGTCGCCTGAAGTTGATAAACAGTGGTGGGCAATTGTTGACTACCATGTGACTGAAATATTCATAGCTCATTGTTCTTGTGGAAAATTTGAGACTATGGGGATTTTGTGCAAACATATTTTATACATCATGAAGAAGAAACAAATCATGACCTTACCTGAAAAATATATTCTATCTAGATGGACAATGGATGCAAGCTATAAGGTTGATAATCTTGTAGGTGTTCATGCAGAAACTACTACTAATGAAGTTAGTGCATTGTCTTTGTGGTCGGTTCACTCCAAAATCAACATTGCAGTTTCTGAAGCCTCAGATTCTATTTTTGAGATTAGAAGGCTTGACACTATGATTACTGATTTTTTGCAACAACAACTAGAAAGAAAGAGAAATAGAATTGAAGAGGAAACAACTCCCCAAATTGTTCCTTCACCAATTCTTAGTACTGTTTCTCAAGTTTCACTCATTAATAATGTGCGTGATCCCACCCAACTAATCAGAACTAAAAGGCGTCCAAGGGTTGCTTCACGTATAAAATCAAGCATAGAAATGTCGACGAAACAACAAAGGACTTGCAGTTATTGTCAAGGAAAGGGTCATTATAAAACTGGTTGTCCGAAGCAAAAGGTATGTGTGAAGTTGATGTATATGTGTGAAGTTGATGTTTTGTGTTTGACTCTTTAAACTTGAAGAAAAGTTTGTACGTTTTATTTGCAGATGGATATTGCAAGAGATAAGCAAAAGGAGTAGAAATTATTGTTCATATTTTCACGGTTTCATTTTGGTAAGCACTTGACTTATGTATTTATTTATTTATTTATTTTTAAATCTAAAATTTATTTTTTGGTAGAGATTTTGTATTGTACTGCAGGCCAATCTAAAGCTCAAGAGTAGCTTAACCAAAGAAGAACTGAAGACTTAGTATCTAATGTTTTTGATACTATATCTAGCTTGTACAATGGATTGCACATGCTCCACATAGTTGAGTCATAAAATTATTGTGTTGATGTGTCATCTCATGTGTTTCTTGAGTTGGAATCTCATTGGAATCTAGCTAGCCGGCTAGTTTTGGCTCCTAATGACAATATATTGAATAGTTTTAATTATTTGGGTTAATTAAGAAAAAGGAATTATTGGATTACCTGTTTTGCTTCTCATTCTCTTTTGTTTTGTACACATGTAAACTTGTTTCTGATGTATAAATTAATTGATGAGATCAGGAGGCCACTTGGATGAAAAAGTGTGCATTTAAGTTTTTTTACTTTAAAGCAAAGGTTGTACACTTGTTTCTGATAAATAATGGTAAAGGCTGTACACATGTAAACTTGTTTCTACTTTAATTAAGAGTTAAACCAAATCAAAGTAGAGATTTTGCTGAGGTTATGGATATGAAACTAGTGTTGTGTCGGTCCTTGTTCTACCACTAACAATGACACTGAAATGTGGGAGACTCATAATCTCTACAATTTCACCAACATTAAACAGTATGTTTAGTTTGACCCATCACAAAATGAAGCACCCAAAATTTTCAGGATTTATCTCAGGAAAACATTTTGCGTGGTACAAGCCAAACAACCAGCAGCATTAGATTTGGACATAGGAAAGTATACAAATGCAAGAATCAGAGAGAAATACATACCTGGAAGCGAGAGCAGAGGCAGAGGAAGGAAGGGAGTGAGTTCTTTCCATGGACAACTATTGAGATTCTTCAGCGATATGTTGGATTACTTATTAGAATTAGGAACAGTTAAGGCAGAAATTTTCGCCTGTCAATTTTCTCATACAATAACGGCCCACTTTCTAATTTTTATAAGAGAATCTGAAAATGAAAACAATGCAATTTACACGTGAGAACCCAGAAAATATCCTAAACTACATATAGGGGGAATAATCTAAGCAAGAGAAGAGTCATTGAAGCAAACCAGAACTAGACTTCCTGAAAATTCCATCCAAGCTTTTCCCAGCAGATAAGTCCAAATCATTTTGGGGATGACCTGATGCACATAATCAATAATGTCATGCACCATATAAATCTAATTAACAATTATACAATTATCTCTTAATCAATGAAGTACTCCAAATTCATTGAAAGTAAGAAAATCTGTATCCTGAAAAAATATGGTATTTATCAAGGCATATAACACAAAAGGCACTTCAGCAACAAAGAGCATCAGATTTTAATACAGGTCAGATCTGAACCATCTAAAACCTTCACAATGAAGCAAATTGAAATGTTGAATACCGATGTTGCAGTGAATAAATATAGAATTATGAAAGAACAATTAAATGCATCATCCCTGTATTTAATAAAATTGAAATACATCACAAAAATCACTAGAATTAATTTGCTTAATCCAATCTAATTGCTGGGAGCCTGAGACAACTGAAAAGAAGAGGAATATACAGCTACATTGATCGAGACAAAATGTCTATCTACCCGATTCCTAGCTTTCCATAGAATAGTTTATCTAAATGGAATCCCATTTACGAAAGCACAGACAACCAAAACACGCCATAAATAATATAATGCTAAACACCATTCCCCAAAAAACCATTAGCTAATTCCTATAAACAAAAGAACAGGTCAAATGTGAATCCACCTAATTGCATTGCGACCAGCGAAAGGATACTGAACAAAACCCAAAAATGCTGAAAAGAAATATTTCCCAAAACCACGAAACCCACATTCTTTAACCCATGTGTCGCAATGGGTCTAGAAGATGACAATGACAAGCATTGAAAGCAGAATCAGAAGGAAAATGTGGGACTTGTGCGAAGGGGACGTGAAAGCGAGAGATGTTAAGACGGTGGTGGAGAAAAACAAAGAGGGCATTTATGTAGGACGATGGTCTGTTTGAACAGTTTCAGAAATACATACTTGCAAGCGAGAGCAGAGGCAGAGGAAGGAAGGGAGTGAGTTGCGAGAGGCGAGTTGTGAGCCCAGATCGGCGGCGACTCGTTTCTGTGAAGAAGAGAGTGTGTGTTCGTGTCGCATGGGAGGCGAGAGGGAAGAAGATATTTGTTTGCTGCGCGCGCAAGTGTATTGTTCCTTTGGACAAGTGTATAGTTCATCGGCCAGTGTATGATTTATATGAGATGGGGAAAATGGATAATTAAAGGGAGACGAGAGGGAAGTGCATAGTTCTCGCGGCGGAAAGTGTAAAACGGTGCCGTGTTTGCTTCATTTGGAAAAAGTCTTGTATCTGTCACGGAGGAATCATATCCCCATATATATATATATATATATATATATATATATATATATATAGTGTCACCGACTTTTTCGTTGATAGTTCATTTTCTCTCCATCATTAAATGAGCTTGTTCGCTTGGTAGCTATAGGCTATAGCTTACACATTCATGAGTTTGTTCTTTTTCTTTTGGTAAAATGTTCAAACATTCATGAACATGAGAGGGTCATAATAATTAACCAATTTATAAGAAACTTAATTGATGGGCCCTGTAAAGCCTCAGGCTTAAAAGGGCCGACCGTGGAGAGTCTTGGGCCGCCCCTGCAGACCCTTTTAATTTATTATTATTATTTTTTGGATGCATGGATTCACATATGATGGTAATTTACTAATTTATATGTATTTTGTATTTGTGATAGAGTTATTTTTATCCATTTAAGTACAAATATACAAATACATAATAACTATACTCTAATTTTATGATTTGATTTATTATTTGTTGCAGATAAAGATTATGGATATGTTCATGATGCAGGAGAAGAAATTCATCATATTCTTACTCATGAACCAGAGTCTACTCAAAGCGAAGCACAATCAAATGTCGTTGAAATTGATGATAGTAGCGAAGATGACGACAATAATGTCATCGTACTAATGTCATTTAGTGGTATGCTTCTTATGTTTTATGTGAGTTATTTGTAAACATAATTTGTTTTTTATTATGAATTAGTAACTATACTTATTTGTTGGATAATTCATGTTGTTTTGATATTAATATAATGTTGACAACATTTATTTGATAAATTAGAACTTTAATTATTGTAATTTACTAATTATATTTCTTTGAAGAAAAAACGGAGGAAAAATAGTTAAAATTTGGAATAATAACTTCCGGCCCTAGTGCTCTCGGGCCAGGCTTTGAAAAAAAAAATGTTTTTCTTACCCCAGGCTCGGAGGGCCGGCCCGACCCTTCACGGGCCAGCCTTGTAAGCCGGGCCGGGATCGACCACGATTCCGGCTCTAAATCATATCAGATATTACTCTTGGTTTATACTGAATATTTTTTACACACACCCGCAGAGCACCATTATTATGTTTCGTATGAAAAATAGTAATGATTTATATATGAAAGAGTCTGTATTATATATATATTTACCCAAGTCAAGATAATATATATAGAGGGGGGGGGGGTTTTTAACCTGACCTTTTTTGGTGGCCAAAACCTGATCACTTATTATTGGAAAATAAATTATTTTTGGTGCAAAATGCGTAGGACAACACTTTGAAGGTCAGCATTATTATCTTCTAATATTTTAATATGAAAAAATAATTAAATATAACTTTTAAGCATATTATTCTTAATTAACTAGAAAAGTTCCCTGTATTCACTTGGATATTAAATTTTGTACACAAAGCTTGACCCAAGAAAATTTAAGGAAATCAAATGACCAATAATTTTAAAACAAGTCTTTAACTTCAATCAATTAATTTCCAACTAATTATAAGAATTAGTAAGAAAATGTAAAATCAACACGAGAGTCTAACTCAATTAAAGTAAACAATTTCAGCTGATTAATAATGTCTAACTAATTTTCAAAAATATTTTGGGATCCAAAAGAAAATTGAATGAGTCATTTTGATATGCCTACATTTTTTTTTTCAATTGATCTTTCTCTTTGCGTCTTTGGAAATCTTATAACTAAAATAAATAGGTACAAAATTATGTTTATACTTGCAAACTTAACTAGTGCATATGAGATATCAAGCAATAAAGTGATAAGTATGATTGATATTATCATGAGGGCTCATTACCAATAACTCAATTGAGCACTAACTTTATATGTTCACTTAGTCACATTTAATTGATTAAACGAGTTAATATTATTAACTAAAGATTTGATTGAAAAAAACTCACCACACAACTGCAAACAGTAAATTAAAGGCCAATCTATAATTACTAATCCCCTATTTTCTTTGTAGACCATGCAATCACCGTATTAAATGTATTCAATGTTAGTTTTATTAATTTGGAGTATTAATTAATCGTTACAAGTTTCTTTCTAGCCACTTAAAATTCTCAATCAAGTTAAATATGTTATGTCTAACATCATTACTCAAAAGACATTTTAAGAACCATGTTATGACGAACAGAAAAAGGTGATCTTCTTGATGTGCTTGCTGCTAAATTATATCTTTGTCTTGGAGTTGATTTTGATTATGCAATCTTATGCATCTAACTGTTAAGCAAGAACTTATTGACAGGAAAAATTAAGAAAACTAAGAAGGAAACATATATATAGAGAGAGAGAGAGCCAACAAAAACATCTAAATAGTATGGATTTTTGTGTACATGCAATCAATTAATTGCTGCTTTCAGGGCTTTATTTAAATTATAGCAGCATATATATGTTCCGCAGTACAAGGCAAATACAGTACACACAAGAGATGGATATAATTTTAACAATATATTCAAGATAGATGACTACTTAATTGGATCCACGCGTTGTAATCTTAACAATATATTCAAGATTATGCGGTATAATTTGGTTATAACAAAAGATTCCCCTGTTTTGGGATCTGTATTGTATTATTGTAAATTTTTATTAGTCAAATATATTGTGCAATTAATTGCAGGAGCGTGAATCTAATTAAGTAGTCATCTATCTTATAGTTTATAATAAATTCACTAATTAGTCTTATATCATAAGATTTATAATAAATTTTAAATATTTCATTTTTCTTAATTATTAATTATTATTTATAAGTAAATAGAATTATTATTTATAATTTTAAATATATTTAAAAAATTATATTTAAAAAAAATTAAAAAGATTGACGCCGGCCTTAATTGTAATTAAGGCCTGAAGGCGTTAATATTATTCACGCCTTCAGGAAGCCGTGAATATAATTAACGCCTTCTTGAAGGTGTGAACGACGGCGCCTCTTGGTGCTGTCGGGTCTCACGCCACCCAACATCAGCATTACTTTGGAAAATAGTTTGAACAGTGCATCAATCCGGTAATTTTTTTAAAAAAAGTGTCTTGGTTCTTTTCCTGTGAAATTGAAGGATAATAACAAGTAATTAGGGTTTTAGAGAAGTTGTCTCTCAAGGATTCACGGGAGGGAAGAAGGGCTTTTTGGGGGAAGGAAAAGGCTTCTTCACAAAAGGAATTGGCTTTGGAATTGGTTTCTTGACCAATGGAATAGGCTTGTGATAGCGACTTCGGTAAGTGCACCAGTCGTTATCAGTAATAAAGTAGTGAGAAAAAAATCGTCCCACGAGGAATAATACTTCAATCACTAATTCGCTATTTTTGCTTTAGTTTGATGAATCGAGTAATATGGGGTGCGTTGTAACCAAAAGAATTTAAAGAATTTATTTAAAGAACAAGAATCCAAAATCAAGAATTTCAAGAACAAAGTTAAGAAAAGATGAGTAATTAAGAAAAACGCAGCTAGGGATGAAAATCCCCCTATGTTCCTCCAAGTATTTAAATTGAATCTCTAATTGATTATTATTCCCACGATTGACGATCAATTCTCTAAAGTTAGACTAAGTCTCAATGTCTTGATGCTACTTAGTCCGTTATCATTGAAAACAACCTAATGTTTTAGTATTGTTTGGAAAGATCATATTTTTAAACCAGAATTATGAGATCGCATAAACTCGTAAGCCTATGTCTAGGTCATGCAACTCTATGATGAATTAACGGTTCTAGTTAAATGCACCAACATCTCTATTGTCATACACCAACCTATGAACAATCTAAAAGGTGATCAATCTTTAAGCAAGCTTTAAGCAAAGATAATTCATTCAATCAAGAAAAGAAGATCAATAAAGAATCCAACCAAATACTTTAGATTCGCATAGGGTTCATCATCGCCCTAACTACAAAAGAAAACTAGCCAAGCATGGCTATAATAAAATCCATAAAATAAATAAAAGCCAGATTTAAATAAGATAGGAAAATAAAAAGAAATAAAGCTAGAGAATCCGCCGGTCTCGGTGCTCCTCCCTACTAATTTCACGTGGTCTGATGTGCGATCCTTCCTGATTCTCCAAGTCTCCTTCTCGTTCCGTCGCGTCTTCCAATTCTTGAATTCTCGTTCGCGTCCGAATGTCTCCGTCTTGTGTTGCGCGTCTCTGCTTAATATATGCTTGTGGCGTTGTGTGTCTGCTCTCTCACGTCACCAATCTTTTATTTCTTTGGATATGATGATTTTTGGATATGATATATATAAATCATATATTCTACTCCTATTATTATAGATAGCTCCAGAGATATCCACGGTACGCACAGGGTCCACTTCTTTTTTTTTTTAATTCAATTTAATATAATATAATATAATAATATATTATATTATATCTTTTTCAATTTAATTTGTTGTGTGATCATGCTTCTTGCCTTTTCTATATTTTCTCCTCTCTTAGATTACATAATATCTCCTACAAAATAAAATAGGATATCAATGGATTTTCTGTTATAATATTCTTTTATCCTATATTTAATTAAAAGATAGATAAGTACATAAAGATAATTAAATAAGTACAAAAAAATTAATAAATTCAATCCAATATATCCCAGAATCTATACTTATTTAATTATAAAATAGATACTTATCAGCTTGGGAAATGGTTTCTCCACAAAAGGAATTGGCTTTGGAATGAAAGGCTTAGGGAAGGTTTCTTGAATCCAGGAAGTGGCAGTGGCTTTCCTGGAATCAAAGGCTTGGGAAATGGTTTCTTTTCAAAAGGAATTAGTTTTGGAATTGGCTTGGTAAATGATTTTTCTACAAATGGAAGGGGCTTAGGAAATGGCTCCTTCACCAAAGGAATTTGCTTTGTAATTATGAAAGGTTTGGGAATTGACTTCTTCACACAAAAGGAATTGGCTTTGGAGTGAGTGGCTTAGGAATTGGTTTCTTCACAAATGGGAAAGGCCTTAGGGAAAGGCTTTTTGAATCCAGGAATTGGCAATGGCTTCTCATCTTTCACTGGAATTGGTTTTCCAACTATTGGTGGGAATGGCTTCTGTGGAACTACTTTTGGTGGGATCTTGAAAAATGGCTTCTTCAAGAATGGCTTGTGTGGAACAAACTTGAACTTCTCTTCTTCATCCACATCATGATTGATATTCTTCGACGTTGTTTTTGCAAAGTCCTCATTTCCAATGCTGTTTGCTTCATTACCTACCACAATTATGCAGATCAATTTTCAGTTAGTCTTAATCAACAGGATCATATGCTGTTATAATTCATCAATATAATTAGCACTTAAAATAAGTGAACACTACTAGTACTCCCTCCTGCCCTATTTATGAAAAGAGTATAAGAAAAAGAATGCGTATAAAAATGAGAGAATGGGTAATAAATGACTAAATGAAAGAGAATTAGTAGTAAGTGAAGATAATTAATATAAAAATATGTATTTAATAGGAGTAGAAAAGGAAAAAAATTAGTTTAAATTTTGAGACATAAGAAAAAAAAAGTTGCTTATAAAAAGGGAGAGTGTGTATATATTTAACGTCAATGTGGAATAATTTTTTTTTTAATTAACGATTTTCCGTTAAAGTGTCTTTGTCAAGACCGCCGCATTAATTGTTAGACTATCTATATTTTTGCTTTCAAGTGCAACTATTTTTCTCATTCTTTTATTGGCGGTAGCTAGTAAATAATCATTGAAATTTGAAACCCATTAAATCATAATAGAAGTGAACATTTTCTCCATATTTTAAATAAGGATTTTTAAATCCCAAAACTATTTTTATATAAGTGATTTTGTGTCTGAAAAAAGTGAATTTTGCTACACCCATACAAATATACAATCAAATAAAATATAATTTTTTTAAAAAATAAAAGACTTGAAAACAACTCTTTTTCTTTAATTAGTTAAACAAAGTGCAACCACAATTGTGTGTGTGTGTGTAGGTGGGTGGTGGGAACAGAATAGAGCAATTACCTGGAAAGGCTTCATTATCTGCTGAAGAAAGAGAGAAAGAGAAGGTGACAAGAAGAAACAATGGCAGCAAGAAGCACAAAAGTAAGCAATGCGTTGTGGAACTCAATGTCTTCTTCATTGAAACACTCTGATATATTATATGCCACAATCTTCTTAAAGATAAATGGCAAAGAAATTGAAAGGCTTTGAGTGATTCTATAGTCGCAGAATCGCAGTGCTATATATAGGGGAAGAAGCTTAGCTTTGGATTAATAACACATCACTTTAATTTAGCTTGTTGAGGTACAATTAATTAATTGCATGGTTGTCTGATTTTACTGTTATTAATTTTTTAGTCTGAGATGACAGGTTTATAGTCTATAGACCATTTGTTAGTTCAGAATCATCTGCTTACGTAGATAGATCTATCATAGATCATTCATATACTATATATATATATATATATATATACCACTTTTGTCTTATTTATAAGTTCATCTTCACAAAAAATCTTGGTCCATAGTACAAATCCAGTTTTAGAGTTATTTATAAATGCATTTTTTTTTTTACAATTTTGTCTCTATTAATTGCAATAAACAAAAAAAAAATTATAGGGTATGTGAGAGTTAGTTAACTTATAGGGTATATATATAGCCAATTCTTTAATTCTCTCATTCATTTTTCTCTTTAATTATTATTGAGAGAGCATCAATAGAAAAAAATCGGGAAAAGACTGATAAATATAAAAATTTTACATTATAATTAAGATCAAAATTAACTACTAAAATATATATTATATTAAGAACTGAAAGTGTAGAATACAATGTGTCCCCAAGTCCCTAGGACCGTGAAACTTTCAACAATTAGTTGGCGGGCATCAGTTATATTTAATTAATTAATGAATGGGTGTATCAATTTTTTTTTTTAATTAGATTGTTCTTACTGATCATTCTTGCTTTAATAAATAAGTATAGATCTCATGTGGCAAAAAAGGATCCCATGTGGGAGTGTGATCCTTATTTTAATAGGATATTTTTTTTTAGATCCAACAAAATAATAATAATAAGCACTTATTATTAGATCCCTATTTTGATTTTTATTTTGAAAATTTAGCTCATAATTAATGGGTTAACCAATTCTTTCTTAGTATGTTAGTATGTGAGAGTTAGTTAACTTATAGGGTATATATATAGCCACCGACATTTTGGTTGATAGTTCATTTTCTCCATTATTAAATGAGCTTGTTTAGCTTGGTAGCTATAGCTTACACATTCATGAGTTTGCTCTTTTTCTTTTGGTATCTGATTTTATATACTTTTGTGATATAATATAAAGGTTCAAACATGCATCAACCAGGCTGGGAGAGGAATGTCTTCCTATTTCCTCTCCATTGAATGTTTCTATCATCAGGGGGTGGATCAAGAAATTTACGAAAGGAGGCACAACGTGCCCCCGATTTTTTTTTTTTAAAAAGAAAAGTTTTAAATACATTAAAAAACAAAAGAATATAAAGGGAAAAACAAGGCAAATCTTATTAGAAATAGCAAAAGTGATGTTAAAAATAGCAAAGGAGGCTAAATAAGTTAAAGACATATATTTTAATAACAAAAGTATATTACAATAAAAATAATTATAATGTCATCCTTCTAAGCCTTATTTTTTGGAATTTCATCGTAATTGCCTTATTATCAATGCTTATCAAATACATCTTTTTCAATATAAAACATTAAACAAATGGCAAAAGTTTGATTCAGGAAAATTTGTTTGCGAAAAGATTCTCTAGTATTTGGATTTAACCTTAATTTTTTTTTTTTTAAAAAAAACCACGTCGTTTTAAGGGGGCACTTTCCCCCCAAGTTATACACCTGCATCCGCCACTGTCTATCATTATATTGAGTTTCAATAGTTAAAATTTAATACTATATAAAATATTATTATAACTTTAAATATTATTAAATCTCAGTTATTGAAACTTGATCGAATGGTAAAAATATTCAATGGAGAAACAATAGAGATAGATTAATAGAGGTATTCCTCATCATAACCGCATGGGCGATTATAGTTAACTAATTTATAAGAAACTTAATTTCTGGAATCAAATGCCACTTAATTATGTACGAATTAATAAGTGTTTGATTTGGAAAAGTTTCAGATATTGGATACATTTATTAGAACCTTTTTAATGTACGACTAGAATTGACATCATCATGATATCAACTCTGATGAGTATGATATAAAATCATGTGACATTTGGTCTGATTGAATCGATATCAAATATTATCTATTTATATTAAATTGTTTCTCACACACACATACATACATACACACACACCGGTACAAGAAAGGCTTTTAAGACCAGGATAAAAAACCACTCGTAAGACCAGATTTAGGACCAGTTTCGTTACAGGCGGTCTTAAAAGTCTGTTACTTTTAAAACCGGATGTGCAATCGGTCTTAAAAAATACTTTTCGACAGGATTTTTAAAATACGAGGTCTTAAAAGTCAAACTTCTAAGACCGGACTTTTTGAACATCCGGTCTTAAAATTTTTTTAGACCGGACTTTTTAAACATCCAGTCTTAAAAGTAGACTTTTTAGACCAGACATTTTAAATATCCGGTCTCAAAATTAAGTTGGCAAAAAAAATAAAAAAATCTTCCTCTTCCCAAGCAAAGCCACAACCACCATCTGAAATGCCTTGATGCTTCCGAAATCGATGCAATCGAAAGGGAATCAAAAGAATTCAATTAAGAATTCATCAAGCCACAACATGATGATTTAAAAGACGATTAAAGCCTGAGAAGAAGGAAAATGAGAAAATTTTGTCCAGGTGATCCTGATTTAATTATAAACAATACACCAACAGCATGCGCCACAACTCCAAGAACTCTATTTGAACATTTTGGAATAAGTTTTTTTCTCTTGGTCACGTCTATCAGCAAACTGTAACCAAAGTTAAATTTAACAGAAATACCACAGACGTGGTTCATGTTGCAGCATTTAAGTTAAATATCCAAGAACCATGGCACTTGTAAAAAAAACTAGGTACCTGCTCAAGAAACGAGAAGAAAGTCCATTGTGAATAGGCAATAGGTATATCAAATCAAAGAACAGTCCGAGCGGAGGAAGACTGTGATCAACAGTGGAACAAAAGAGAGGAAAATGAGAGAGAACGCCAACTCACCAAGAGCCTTCACCATGGAGGCGAATATAATCGATAAGGCGTTGGTCTTCCTCTTTGGTCCAAACACCTTTGTTTGTATTCGGCGCGGGAAGAGAGGTTCATAGAGAGAAATTCAATTTTTGGCGTGAGAAAAGAGAAGATTCATTTTTTAGACTTTTTATACCGGACTTTTTAAATATCCGGTCTTAAAAGTAGACTTTTTAGACTGAATTTTTTAAAAATCTAGTCTTAAAAGTGTTCTTTATATTTATGAAACTGCTACTAGTCTTACTTTTAGACCGAATCCTTTATAATCCTAATTCTTAAAAGTGTTTTTTATATTCTTACTAAATCACAAGGTCATACTTTTTAGACTTGATCCTCTATGTCCTATCTAAAAAGTTCTTTATATTTACAAAATTACCATCAGTCATACTTTTTAGACCTGATCCTCTATAATCCAGTCTTAAAAGTCTTTTTTGTACTAGTGACACACAACAACATATCAAATTTCACATAGGAAAAAATTGAAGATTTATAATATGGAAGAGTCTCTATATATTAAGATTATGTGTGTGTGTGTATGTGTGTGTAGAGATTTTTAACCTGTCATGTAGGGGAGATTAATTAGCACTTATAATTAACAATCTCTCCCAAGACTATATATCGGTATTTAGGACCAAAAAAAGTCCTAATTTTTTACTAAAGAACTTAACAAGTAGGTGAGATTTGTGCAGCCTCCCAAAGAGTTCCTCTAGCTACTATTTGTTGTCGATATCTCCCCCAAAACTGTCTTCTTCTTTTTTTCTTCTTTTTTTTAATTATAAATACGCATTAAAGTGAAACTGTGCGTTTAAAGAGAAGTTTATGTTCATATCACTTCACTATTTGTAACATCCCATTTTCAAAAGCAGTATTTTTTTTTTCATCAGAGTAGAGCATCGGAGCGATTGAGTAACTGATAATTAGATTCAAAAAGCCATAAGACTGGCTGGTTACAAAAGCGGTACAATAACCGAGAGTTTTTAAAGTAAATAACAAAGAAATGTCTCCCTGGCAACACCCATTGTGGCAACAAAAGAAATTCTCCGCCGAGACTCTAAGCATGCCGCTTGCCCTTATCTTCGGCTCTCATTCCTCCAGATTCACGAAACTATTTTTGAAGGCGAGGTCCAAATGCACATCGGACCTCGGGTGGCAATTAACCTCATACTTATATAAACAACATATGGATGACATCACAATATTAATCAACACATAAGTACATAGCAGATGCAAGATTAATATAACAACAAGTACACATCTCATGTAAAGTTATCTATGCTAACAAAGATACACATCGCATGTAAAGTTATCTATGTTAACAATACACATCGCATGTAAAGTTATCTATACAAATCACTTGTATAGTCGTCTATCACATATAAGCATACAATAAGCATCGAGTTAGTGTTATAAAGACGCGAATGTACCTTTGTCGGTGGTATAATGGTACTTTTTCAGAAAACGGTACTTTTTGACAGCGGGTGAAACAGCGGTATGACGGCGGCACAACAACGGCTCGACAACGGTTCGATTATAACAAATATCCTATAAGGATAATATTTAACAACCTTTAGCAGTATAACAGGCATTTTAGGTACAAATTACCATTTTGCCCCTAGTTGGACTAATTGGCGAAATTTCGCTAGAGCTTCGCTACTTTGATCCTATCTCTCCAGAATTTTGACATATCTCTTTTCCCAATATATTTTTGAAATAAATATCATATTTACCCCTAAACATGATATTTAAACTATCTGGGAAATTTAAAGATAAATCTAGCATTTCTGCTATATCTAATGAAAGAACTACCGAAGCTTAAGACTAGGGACTGAAAAACTTACCTAGGGCTCGGCTAGAATTTCTCCGGGCTCTTCCTTCTCTTTAACTTCTCTCTATATTTCGGTTTTGGGGTGTGGGAAATGAAGAAGGAGTGTCTTCTATTTATAGAAGAAAATGGGACACTATTCATCACTTTATCGATTTGGATTTCGCCGTCGGATCGCACTTTGACACGTGGCTTCATCCTTGCCATCCATGTGTCTCCCCCTTATGTCATGCATGATGTCACACTCTTGCTTTATGTGACTGTACCGATAAAGTTCCATGTTCGGTGTTCTAATCGCGTAATCTTGGAGAATCTTAAAAATCCGGCAACACAGCGTTGGAGGTTTATTAATTCTCTTTCATAAAACTTGGGTTAGCTAAATTTTTGATCCCATTAAGGGTATTCCGTTGCCTGCTGAACATTTTAAGACAGACGCCAACGGTTACGGAAATAACCGGATTTGGATAATAATTCGCTGGTTCGTAATATGTCCTGACCTAAGAAACCTAATCCCTGGTTTGTTACAACGGTCTCGTTTTGTATAGGTTCTCATTTTGACTATTTGTCATTTTCCCTTAAAACCACGTATCTTAAGTGCTCTGTTGGTTTTAAATCACTTCGGAGCTAGCTCGCTCCGGGATAAAATTTCACTCGTTTATAAAAGGTCCGAGATGTTATAGACTAAATTCCTATATTTTGGTGTAGGATTTAATTTCTATCGGTTCTCGTTTAGCCAACTGGTCTTTCTACCGAATATATTATTATTAAATTCTAAATATCTAGATATTATTTTTGAAATAACCACAACCCTTTTCACACTATTTTCTTAATTATTATTTTTATTATTTATTTATTTAATTACTTAATTTATGCCTTAATTATCTTAATTAAGCAATTATCCTATACTTAAACAATTAGCCACTAATTACTTAATTAGTCACTTACTAATTGTTGATAATTTTCTTAATTAGGATTAATTATTATCTCATAACTATTTTACTTACATTGGTATTTTATATCCCATGTAAAATATTAAAAATCATGGGGCCAAAAAGTGCTTTTAATAATATTATATTTATGCTTTTCTATTTTTCAAGGAAATAATCCCAAAAATTCCTAAAATTAGAGACAACATACTTTCTAATTTTTAGCAAATATTTTATTGCCTCATCGGATTTATCATAATATTTTCGGCCATTTTATGCCTCATAAATGCATTTTAGGGATTTTAGCTCTTTATCTCTCCTAATTTCCATAGAAATTACCTTAGAAAATAAGATAATTATAACTTATTATTTGAGACCACATATTCACCTATTTCCAATAGGTATTATTTACTAAATTATGATACTTATCATAAATACGATTTTTAGGGTATTACACTATTAGCTTCTATAATCCTATAAAACAACACAAAACATTAGTGAGGAGTTTATGTTCATATTAATCCAATGGTTCATTATACTTTTATCTCATTACCACAAATATCCTAAATGTCCAAGCTCAAATATTTCTTGATAAAATCACAATGTTTACGTAATTTAAGTGCTATTATAACTCCCCAAATTAAATAACTCTACGAAATATATCAAACATGGGGAATCATATAAATACTCTTCATAGACATAATTGTATTATAAGAAACTTTTCTTGACAATCTTCTTGCTCAAAAAAATCGTTTCTCCTTTTTATTTGGCTGCATATGACTATCACTACATTAAACCTAGGTTTTGTTTTCGTACATAGATTATATTAATGATTCTTAAGGAAGCGTTTAGCCAAGCATAGGGCGGAGAAGAATTGTTTGCCTTTTCTCAGTGCTATGCTATATCATAGATAGCACTTTGGGAGTGTGAACAAATTAAAAAGGAAAAATAACTTGTAAAAAAAAAAGCTTACTTCTGGCATATAATGTTTTGAGTAATTGGAATACTTGAGTTTTCCACCCAATAATTATGAAAAGCCAGTGTACAACTTTTATTCAGTTTGGGGTAAAGTAGATTTCATTGGATGTGCTACAGATGCTGCTGGGGATGATGTGGCTTCAAAGGGTCATAATTATTATATATAAAGATTATATATTGTTATGAAAGTTCGCTTCTTCTCTTCTTCTTTCTTCTTCTTCTTCTTGAAGTTAGATATACAGTTTTTTATATATATATATATATATATATATATATTATTTTTATTTTTATTTTTATTTTTTTCTAAAACACTCTATTAACTTTCTTTAATTCTCTCCCTATTAACTTTCTTTAATTCTCTCCTTTCCTCTCCTTCTTAATTATTATTGAGAGAGAATATTTAAGACAAGATTGACAGATATGAAAACTTCGTTTTATATTTAGGATCAAGATCAACTCCTTATCAAAGAGAATATATAGACTTGACCACAAGATTGGCTACCTTCTTTTTTAGTCACTCGATTTTGATGGGAGTAGAATTGGGGAGAATCTTGATCCTAAAAATATAATTTTTCTTTTTTCCCCCTTACCTAGAAAACATAAAAGAAATTGTGGGTTTTGACATGCTTTTACATAAAAAAATGTTGGAAAGTTGAATTAGTCAAAGTGATTAGTTTGTTATTAGTGTTAATCGCCTTGTTATTGGTGACTCTAAAACCTATATACATGGTCATGTATCATTGGATTATTAACTAGTGAGAAGGACACGGTTCCCTACAAGTTTAGGGTAAATCACCCTTACTTAGAAGGGTTGATAGTAATCATCATTATTATTGTTGAGTTGATAATTAATACAATTCTTCATCTTCTTTACTGACAAAATAAACTGCAAGTGACTACCTAATCCAGCTTTTCTTGTCTGTCCTGAAAGTGCTAGATATTTTCTTCTTCTTGCTGCGCATGCGGTTACTAATATATATTCTTTGCATTGCAGTTGACATTAACTACAGTATTTAAGAAATATATAGGTTATATTCCTGTGGTCCTATTTATAGGGTAGAGGGCAGGTCGTTAATTTTTTTACATGAATGTACAATTTTACCCTTTAGTTATAATTCTGTAAATTGTTATTTATTTTCTTGAAAAATTTCTTGTTAAAAAGGGGTAAAGTTGGCAAGATGTTGACCTTTAAAATAGAGTTAATCAAGTTTTTTTTTTGTGTGTGTGTGTGTGTGAAATATGCTGAAAGTGTCTTACAAATTGGATTAGACAATTATATATATAGAGATTAGAGAGAGAACCAACAATGACAACACATACAATAAATGGATTTCTATGTACATATAGAAGCTCCTAGAAGCTTTATTGATAATAGCAATATTCTTCAAGATGCAAACACAATACACATAACAATAATAGAGATAGGTATATTCATTCTGCAAATTCAGGAGCAATAAATCTTAAAGATATAATAATGGACAAGTAGTGTGCCTTTTTTTTTATTTCGTTCCAATTACATGGAAGGATAATTTAACAAGGGCTTTAGGAATATTGGTGTCGTGTCTCAAGGATTAACTGGGGGGAAGAGGGGCTTTTTGGGGAATGGGAAAGGCTTCTTAATGAAAGGCTTGGGAATGGGTTTCTTCACAAATGGAATTGGCTTTGGAAGAGGCTTAGGAAATGGCTTCTTCACCAAAGGAATTGGCTTTGGAATAATGAAAGGCTTCGGAATTGGTTTCTTCACAAATGGGAAAGGCTTAGGGAAAGGCTTTTTGAATCCAGGAATTGGCAATGGCTTCTCATCATTCACTGGAATTGGTTTTCCAACAGCTGGCGGGAATGGCTTCAGTGGAACCACTTTTGGTGGGACCTTGAAGAATGGCTTCTTGAAGAATGGTTTGTGTGGAATAAACTTGAACTTTTCCTCATCTTCAGCATTCTTTAAGGTTGTCTTTGTCAACTCCTTGTTTCCAACAGTGTTCACTTCATTACCTGCAAAATCAGTTGTGCATAACTTCTACTAATTAGTTTTAATCAATAGATCATGATGTGAACAAATTATCCTCATGAAATATAAAAATAAATATGTGTCAGTAAAACAAATATATATCTTGACTGGAACAGTAAATATCATGCTTTAGTGCTTGTTTGGAAAGCATAAAAATTTTCTTTTCTAAACATTTTTCCTGTAAACTAAGATAAAACTTATCTTACATACTTATCACGAACGTAAAAGTACTTTTAAAAGACAAACAAATGAATTAGTATTATACATTCATGCATGTGTAAATCATTAAATATATTATTAGTAGAGTGAAAATTTATGGACACTCTTCAACTTTGTTTTTTTATTTTATTTATTGTTCATATATATAGTGTTAGAATATAGATGCACCACCCACTTAGTAAGAATACAAATATATATCCCTCAATTATACGAGTATAATTTGTATCAAATAACTTAATATATAAAATGATGATCTCATCCTGACCAAGACTTGGTAGTATGAGACAAGAAATCGTACTTTAAGTAGAACAGCTTGGGGTAGGGTTCTCATCCCACTTAGGTACCCATTAGTCTCTGATGAACCCAATTTACCTAAATTGTTATAGCAGGAAAAAAGAAAGAGAGAATATGTAGGAGTCCAAACCTGGGAAGTCTTCAGTTGTTGCCGAAGAAAAAGACGAGAAGCTGACAAGAAGAAACAATGCACAAAGCAAAATGAAGCTAATAGCTTTCTTCATTTTGAGAAACTCACTAATAAATTCCTCACACACACTCTTGAAGATATATGTGTGTGGCAAATTAAACAAAGACAAAAGGCTTTGAGTGAGTGAGTGATGATGCTATAGCCTGAGAATGGCACTTCTATATATAGGAAAGCACTTCACTGATCTGTTGAGGTTGCATGATGTCTGACTTTTGGTGCTATTAATTGACAAGTTTGAGGTTACCGGTTTAGATAGGGACCAATTATGCTTAATATGTATGTAAATATTGGTATATGATATTAGCCACCGATTTTGTCGTTGGGAGTCCATTCTCTCCGTTAAATGAGCTTCTCACATTATTAGCTGGCTTTCTTAATAGCTAGGTAGTTCTTCCCCATTATTGATGACTTTGTATGGTTTGTTCTGTGATCTAAAGTTCAAACAATATGCAATAATGTATATGATTCAGAACCTTGAGGAGGTAGAGGTGTTGGAATCTGAAAACAGATTTAGTACTATACTATCATATCTTGTTTGTTTTCAAACATTGAGAATAATTGTCTCAAGAGAGTGAAAAAGTGCTTAAAATAAATGTTCTCAAACTGGAAGTGTGCTCATTCCTTCTTTTGGACAGTCTAAATCACACTTTGATGTTCCAAATTTAATTTTATTCTTAAAATTTTAATATATATGTGTATATATATATATATATATATTGTATTTTGGGTGACGCCTAATTTAATCTAATTTACAGAAAATATTTTAACTAATTATTTTTTAAGAAAATGAATTTTGAGGAAATGTTTTATCATGTACTTATTATTATTTTAAAATTTTAATTATTATTTTCAAATTAAACCAACACCCCGGCCTGAGTAAATTTTAATTTTAATTTATTTATTTTACCTTGCCTTTAATTACAAATTTTAAAATAATAAAATAATACTATTGTTTATGACTTATTCATAATATAATTAACTTGAGAGTGTGAATGAACCCAGAGAAAATTTTATCAGTGAGAAATTATGTAATACCCTAAAAATCGTATTTATGATAAGTATCATATTTCGATAAATAATACCTATTGGAAATAGGTGAATATGTGGTCTCGAAACTAGTGTAATAAATACCTTATTTTCTAAGGTAATTTCTATTGAAATTAGGGTGAATAAAGAGCTAAAAATCCCTAAATGAATTTGTGGGGCATAAAATGGCCTGAAAATATTATGATAAATCTCATATGGGAACAAATATTGACAAAAACTTAGGAAGTATGTTGTCTCTAATTTTAGAAATTTTTGGGATTATTTCCTTGAAAAATAGAGAAGCATAAATATAATATTATTAAAAGTACTTTTTGGCCCCATGATTTTTAATATTTTACATGGAGCATAAAATACCAATGTCAATAAAATAGTTGTGAGATAATAATTAATCCTAATTATGAAAATTATCAACAATTAGTAAATGGCTAATTAAGTAATTAGTGGCTAATTGTTTAGATTAAGATATAAGTAAATTAATTAGTAAATAATTAATTTAAGGGGAGAAATCGAAATTATTAATTAAATAAATAATAAATAAATAATAAATGAAAAAGTAGTGTGAAAAGGGTTATGGCTATTTCAAATAATATCTAGATATTTGGAATTTAATAATAATATATCGGTAAAAGTCAACGGGACATTTGAGAATGGATAGAAATTAAATCCTACACCAAAATATAGGGATTTAGCCTATGTCATCTAGACTTTTTATAAACCGGTGAATTTCTACCTCGAGTGGACTATCTCGAAGTCATTTCAAACCAAATGAGTCATTAAGATACATGATAAATCAAAAATAGGGCAGATAGTAGAAATGAGAACCTATAGAAAACGAAATAGTTGTGACAAACCAGGGATAAGGTTTCTTAGGTCAGAACATATTACGAACCAGCGAATTTTTGTCCGGAAAGCCGGTACTATCGGAAGTTATTTCAGAATCGGCGTTTATCCGAAAATCTTCACAGACTACGGAATACCCGTAACGGGATCAAAAATTTAGTTAACCCAAGTAGTTTTGAAGAGAAAGAATAAAACTTCAGTGCCTTACTACTGAATTTTTGAGATTCTCCGAGATTGCGCGATTTGGACACCGAACTGGATACTTTATCAGTATCGGCTCATAAAGCAAGCTGATGACATCATGGATGACATCATGGGACGTTTTTTGTGGTGGAGAATGAAGGAGGAAGCTTGGTCTACATGAAGCCACATCTTCATCATCTTAGCCATTGATGAAAAGTTAATCCAGAGCGGTTGAAATCCATGGAGATTTTCTATAAATAGCCATCACCTCCCTTTGAGTTTTTCACACCAAATTCCTTGAGAATTTTGAATATAGAGAGAGGTTTTAGAGAGAGAAGCTACGGAGAAAGTGTAGCAAAATTGGGTAAGTTCTTCGAGTCCCTAGTCTTTAGTTTCGGTAGTTCTTTCGGTTGATATAGTAGAAATGCTAGATTTATCTTTAATTTTTCAAGATAGTCTAGATATCATATTTAGGGGTAAATATGGTATTATTTTTGAAAATATTTTTGGGGGAAGAGATATGTCAAAATTCTGGAGAGATAGGGTTAAAATAGCGAAGCTCTCCGCGAAATTCCGCCGATTAGGGGTCGGGGCAAAATGGTAATTTGTACCTAAAATGCACATTATGATGCCAAATCTTTATAAATGTGATATTATCCTTATAGGATATACGTAATCACGAACATTTGTCATCTGCATTGTCAAACCATTGTTTTTACGTCGAAATACCGTTTTACATCAAACGTCGTTTTTCGTCAACGAAGGTACGTTCGCGTCTTTTGTAATACTAACTCGATATTTATTGTATGCGTATATGTGTTATGTGTATGGTATGCTTATGTGAGGTCATTGATAGCTCTGTGGTATGTTCCTTGTACTGTTATTATGCTTGCTGGGTGTTGGGATACGTTTGCTAGGTGCGAGATGCTTGGTGTGAATTGATTGCTAGGTGTAGACCGTATGCTAAGTGCGACATATCTGCTAGGGGGCTTATATGCTGTTGTGATATGCTTGTTTGTTGTCGATATCTTGTATATGTAAATATGAGGTTAATTCGTTATTCACGAGGTTCAATGGGTATTGAACCTCGGCTTTCTATGCATATAGCGTCGGGCTCGGGAGGACCAGGAGGGCCCAGGGAGAGAGGCAAGCGGAGCCGCATAGAGACCCGGGTGAAGACTTCCTTCGTTGTTATTTACTTTGAAAACTCTCTACATCGCATCATTCGTAAAAAACCCGGACTTACGGCATTTTGAATATAAGTATCGATTCTCAATCGCTTCAATGCTCTACTCTGATGAAAAAAAAATTATACTGCTTTTGAAAATGAGATGTTACAAATTATTTGTGCACAAACCATATATGTTCTTTTTTATTAGAGACAATTTGTTTGAGGCATGATCAAACTCCAAATGTTGGATAACTTTTCTGATCGATTTGAATCTTAGCGGGTTAATGGTAGAGATTTTACCGTATTCTGTTTCTTTACATATATTCTGCTCCCTCTAGTCTTTAATATATGACCTATTTGAAGAATTTATCTTGATGCTAGACCTATTTTTTATTGGTCAATCTTTTTCGAATTTAGAAATGAAGATAAGAAAAATACATGTCACATTAACTAACTTCTTTAATATAATAAAATTAGATAAATATGTAATATATTAAAGATCGGAGAGAGTAGTATTTTTATATTCCTTGTAACGTTATTTACAATAACGGAATTACTCTATAAAAACAAGAATAATCGTGATAAGAAGATGCCAGCCAACGAGTATGTCAGCAAGTGTGAGAACTACCAAGAAAGTGACATGCTTTAAGGGGGGGATATATGAGACACATGGGTATGTACTAGAGAGGGTCCTCTTGATGATGATATTATTGTACTTCTATATAATATCATTTCAAAGATGAGGCCATTCAATTGTAAGGTCGTTA
Source organism: Acacia melanoxylon (assembly GCA_019022615.1). Lineage (NCBI taxonomy): Eukaryota > Viridiplantae > Streptophyta > Magnoliopsida > Fabales > Fabaceae > Acacia > Acacia melanoxylon. The sequence continues at coordinate 12,348,022 of JAFJYJ010000005.1, forward strand.
CATATATAGAGTTAACTGTTAAAAAAATATATTTCCATGAGGTTTGGCACTTGTCAGGCTCCTGCATATCAACTTCTTTTGTAGGCAATATAACACCAAAAGTTTCCCTAATTAGAAGAGGTCACGGGTTCAATTACATTTGCGTTCTTCTATGTGAGATGTAACAACTCAAACCAAACAGCCAAATATTTAGCCAAAGTATTTTAAATATCACCAATAAAGATGCACAATCAACATCCAAATACCAAAATTTGTTCAACTAATTAAAACCCACATCACAATGTCAAATTAAATCCCTAAAATTTGTCAATAAAACAATATGAAATATGAAAGCCTCAAAATTATGACAAATAAAAATGACATAACATGAGCTTTAGGAGCAAAAACGAGTTTTCAAGACTCACTTCATCAGTGACTTCCCTTGCTCCTTACTAGAACAATCACTTCCAGTCCTAAATATAGGACAAAGTTTAAAGTGCAATTTGCACTACATTTGTCCTATAATTAGGACCGGAGGGAGTAATATAAGGGGTGAGATTCCATGTTTCAGTAACTACTCAAAGTTTCTACCGTATACAATCAAACCACATGTGACAAAAAGAAGGATCTGATTGTGTATATATTTGTATGTATCATAATCCTCATACAAAACAATTGCAAATTTAATCATCGTTATGTCAATCTATATTGTCATCATAGCATATACTATACAATATGCACCATGCAACCTCCCTTATTTACCGTTCATTTTTATACCGCTAACTGGAGTCATATGCTAACACATAGTCTAACAAAAACTCATCCATTTGATTGGATTGTCCTAAGCTCATCAGTTCTTAAGATACAACCGGTCAAAAGTGTAGAGATTAAGTCTGGACTATGGCTCCCCTCCTTAAAAGAATACAAATAAGGAGGTATTACATATCTCACAGTTCTAATGTAATCTCGCCAAAGGAAGACATGGAAGAAGAGGCCCTAACAAGTGTGTAATACCCTGAAAACTCTAACTAATATAAATGATATAATAGATAAATATTTCAAGGAGAGTATATTGTCTCTAATATTGTAAATTGATTATTATAAATTTATGAGCAATTTCTCCTTGAAATTTAAGAGGATCAAGTATGGATCTTGAGATTTCATTTAGGGATCATAACATACCCTAAAATAAATATTGAATTTTAGTAAATAAATACTAAAAATACAAAGGTGAATATGTGGTGTCAAATTTTCTAAATCTTATTAGGAGTCATAAAATATCATAATATTATCATAATTAAGTATAAACTTAATTATATCATTTTAGCAATAAATCATCAAAGGATGGCAAAATCAATTAGAGAAAATTAGCAACAATTATTGGGCAATTAAATTTGCAATAATTGAGGTATTTTAGTAATTTTCGAAATTAATTATAAATTAATTTTAAAAGACCATAATTAAGATATATATCAACTTAATTAATATCCAAAGGATATTTAAAAGCTAAGATTAGCATATAAGGAGATTTTAATCATCAAGATTAATTTAGAAACCTATCAAAAATTGGAAAATAAGACTAATAACCCCTAAAACACTATATTAGCAATATTTTAATTAATTCCCCTTTAAATATTAAAAATGGCAAAAATTGATAATTAATAGGATTAAGAAATTGTATTAATCTTTAATCCTAAATCATTAACAAATATCACTATTAGTGTCTAGATTTTTCCAACCCAACATCAAGAGCTTGAATTAAATTTAATAAAGCTAATCTAAAGGTTTTAGAATTAATTTCATAAAGCATAATCCATGTGAAATTAAATCCACCAATGAAAGGATTCCTTCTAGATAATTTAATATGTATTAAAACACAAAATTTGAAGAGGAAAGAGGGAGCATACACAATTTACATATTATATGGGTGAAGAATACAAATTGATTAAATAAACAATGATAATTACAACACATAAGTGTCATAATCAACCATTAAGTGCATGAAGACTTTTAAGGCTAATACAAATGAAATTAAATCCAAAATAAAGCAAATTAGAATGGAATTAGGAGGGGGGCACGGCTTGGTGAATTAGAAGAGAAGAGCAAGAGTAAATATCATGATATTTACTCTAATGTGTCATTATCAACATTGATTACAAGAGGACTTTTGGGGTAGGATGAGGTAAGCTTGTGTAATAAAAGTGATTAATGTTTAAATTAAGTAAATGGTAAGATAAGAACCATTAGGATAAATTCTAGACACAAGTAAATGAGAACCGATAGAAAATAAATCGTATCTTGAAATCCATGAACTAAGTAACAAATCTAAGTATATATTATGAATAAGCAAAAATCAAGTTTGACCTAGTGGTTTCCAAAGTGATTTTGGTAAACGTTTGAAATTCATACTAATGTGAAATCCAAGTTTAAAAATACCATAAATTAAGTCATAAAATTGTGATTCCAAAAGTACAAATGAATCCTCAAGAAAAATACCAACTTACACCTAACTAAATTAGGATTTGGGGTTGGAAGAAAGATGAAGAGAGGTATGAGAGAGTGAAGTTGGTTTTGAAGATGAGAATGAGAGATAAAACTTGATTCAATAAGTTTTTGGAATCCACCAATTAGATGCATCTTGGAATTGCTATAAATAGAGGCATTAGCCTTTATTAATTCTCACACCAAAATCAGCCTAAGAGTGTTCTGATTTTAGAATTTCTTGAGTGATTAGAGAGAGTTCTTGAGGCAAGAAGGAAGGAGGAGCAAAGTTCTAGGTAAGTTCTTATGCTCTAGCTTTTAGTTTTTAGCTTAAATGTTGTTTTGATTCATAATCTTCCAATTATAGTGGTATTTACATGTTTTTATTATTATAATTGGCTTTATTTCGAAAAAATGATGAAGATGAAGTTATGGCAAAAATTTTGGAAGATTATGGTCAAAGTCGCGAAGCTCTGGCGAAATTTTGTCGGTTAGCGACTCCCGAAAGCAATTTCAAAAACGCTGGTATCTTATGTTGAAGATGCTATGCCAAAATTCTGAGAAACTTCATGGTGAGAGTAGACATATAGAGCTTTCCAAATATATCTATAGCATGTCATTTTGAGTTTTGTGCTAGGAGATAAAAATGTTCGAAGATAGGCTAAAAATACTGGAAATTTCTGGGCAGAACATGTTGTTGCGAAAACTGGGAATTTTTTATGAAATCTGGGCAAGAACCAATAATTTTTCCTAAAATTAGACATCCTAATGTTTCTGAGGAATTTTACGGATCCTCGTTTCGATTTTTGTAGAATTAGTTATGATTTTTCAAAGTTAGGCGAAAAATCAGCATTTGTTGAGTAAATGAGCGTTTTTACGAAAATTAAATGAAATAATGGGGAAATAATTAATCCAGGGGTAAAATGGTCTTATATAGCCAAAATATCTCTTGAAATAATATTTCTAAATTAATAGAGGCGATATTACCCTTATAGGATATCTATGATCGCCTACCGTCGAAACGTAGCAAGAACCGTCAACGAAGGTACGTTCGCGACGTACTGTAACACTGACTCTGATGCTTGTGATATGCTTATATATGATTGTTGTGTTCCTATACTGAGACTCTGTCTCAATTGTTTTTATACAATCATGAATATACGGGTTATGGTTTTGATAACATGTTGAGAGTTTTCCTAGTGCTAAGGACACGACTGTACATCGTGGCACCGGTGAATGTGCAGACTGGGGTAACAAACATACTGCAGGGGCTGTGTATTGTTATTGCCTTACATATATGATTATGTATTTCCTACATCTGTTATGGGCTTTTGTAGTGATTATTGTGAAAATGTCATGAATACATGTCATACATATATTGTTTACGTAAGCATGAGGTTAACCGTTACCTGAGGTCCGATGGGCATTGGACCTCAGTCTTAATTAATAGTCAGGGAAGGATCATGGATCCGAGAAGGCATCGGTAGATGGAACCATAGAAAGACGCCGAGGGACGGAGCCGTGAGGGGCACCGGTCAAAGTAAAAGCAGAAAGAGGAATAACAGAACCTACGTTATAGCATGAATCTAATAATGTTACTTCATATCATTTGGTGCTTAAACTAGAAAGGGTCGTCTATGTGGTTAGTCAATCAGTCGCCGTAAATACTCGGGGAGACTTCCACTAGACTTTACCCAGCCTTGCCAAATGGGATTATTTAACTGAGTTAGGTTCTATGCCCCAAGTCTACCTAAGGCTTGGATGAAGAGGGTATAGTTATAAGGAAGAGTTGTAATTATAAAGTTTTGTATTATTGTATCACATGAATATTCCTTCGGGAAATTTTTAATATACCAGTATACGTCAGACATCATCATATGTCTGAGTATTTTATATCAGTTACTCGTTGTTAAACTCGTTGTTCAAATTTTTAGTACATGCTCTCCGTTTCCGCAAAACGCTAAGCTGTAGCACCTCAAACTCTGATGAATTTTTATAAAACAACGTGTCACCAGTACGATTTATGCTACGAAAATTGGGGTGTTACAAAGTGTCATCCATTGTGCACCGAATAATGATATACCACATGGTAAAAGATCTCAACATACAAATTCCTTCTTACTCCAATCTCATCACAAATGTAACCTCCATGACAGATATATTTAATCACCAATAATATAATTATTAAAGACAAGGTATAATAAATCATGCTTTCATTCATATGCAATACCAATTTACAATACATACATATAATTCAGTCCATTTTTTAATAAAAGATAGTCATTCACAATCATACACAAGTATATGGAAGAATACTCAAAGTTACATGTTACTCCTTACTCCCTAGTCTAAGAATAATTACCAAAGAACATACATAAATTTCTATCAGTATGACCCATAAAAGCTAACCTAGAGTTATTATAAGGCTACTAGAAATTTAGAGATTTTATATTACAATTACTGTGATTAAGAAATTTCATGTCAAAATTCGATACTAGAAGGGATTAAAAAGTTATCTTGTATAAAATGTCCAAACAATAAAAAATGATATATATAACTCTATAATCGCTCACGTGGCTGTGGCTGTAACACCCCAAGTTCCGTATCATAAATTGTGCCGGTGACACGTGGTTTATTAAAAATCATCAGATTTTGAGGTGCTACAACTCAGTGCGTTGCGAAAACGGAAAGCATGTACTAAAAATTTGAACGAGTAACTGATATAAAATACTCAGGCATATGCTGATGCCCGACGTATACTGGTATATTAAAAATTTCCCAAAGGAATATTCATGTGATACAAGACTTATATAATTACATACTTTACATTGTAACTATACATTTTCAGACCAAGCCATTTCCTGACTTGGGGCATAGAACCTAACACAGTTAAATCAACTCATTTGGCCAGGCTGGGTAAAGTCTGGTGGGAGTCTCCCCGAATTCACGGCGACTGATTGATTGAACCACATAGACGATCCTTTCTTAGTTTAAGCACCAAATGGTTTGAAGTAACCCTATTAGATTCATGTCAGAAGGTAGGTTCTGTTAACATTCTTCCTGCATTTGCTTTGACCGGTGCCTCCTAACGACTCCATCCATTGGTGCCTTTATATGGCTCCATCTGCCGGTAACCTCTTTGATCCTTGATCCATCCCTGAACTATTAGTTTATGACTGAGGTTCAATACCCATCGAACCTCAGGTAACGGTTAACCTCATGCTTATGTAAACAGTATATGTATGACAGATATCCATGACATTACAGTAGTACAAAATCTCATTTTCAAAACATTAACAATATGTAAGGCAATAACAAAGCACAGCCACTGCAGTATGCATGTTATCCCAGTCTGCACTATTCACCAGTGCCACGATGTACGGTCGTGTCCTCAGCGCTAGGAAAACTTAACGGTATTATCATAACCATAACCCGTATATATTTGAATGTATAAAGAATAATTTAAGACAGAGTCTTAGTATATGAACACAACTATCATATATAGGCATACAATAAGCATAAGAGTTAAGGTTACAATACGCGTCCGTACCTGAGTCGATATTATCGGTACGCTTGACGGTCAAAGCGCGGTCACGGATATCCTATAAGGGTAATATTGCATTTATTAATTCATATTTATTATTCTAGTAAATATCTTAGTCTCAAATGACCATTTTACCCTTGGGTTAATTATTTTCCATTTTATTTCCTATAATTTCGTAAAAAAAACGATGTTTGACAGCATATGGGCTGATTTTTCGCCTAACTTTGAAAAATCATAACTAATTCTAGAAACATTGAAACGAAGATCTGTAAAATTTCCCGGACTCCTTAGGATTTCTAGTTTTGAAAAAAAAAATTACCAAAGTGTTCCTAAAACTTAAGAACAATTCCAAGTTTTCATTTTTCAAAGCTCTGCCCAGAATTTCCCCAGAAAACGTAGCCCAACTTTGGAAATTTTTATCTCCTAGTAAAAAACTCAAAATGACATAATATAGGTATATTTGGAAAGCTCTATATGTATAATTTGAACATGAATTTTCTCAAAATTTTAGAACATCATCTTCAACATAAGATACTAGCATTTTTACAACTGCTTCGAGAAATCGCTAACCGATAAATTTTCGCGAGAGCTTCGCTACTTTGATCATAATCTTCCAAAAAAATTTTCTATATCACTTTCTTCATCAATTTTTCGAAATAAAACCATATTTAACCATAAAAACATGATAACAACAATATATTGGAAGATTAAAGATCAAAACAACTTTTGAACTAAAATCTACAAAATTTAAGACTAGAAACTAAAAGCTTGCTTACCTCTTGAAGAACTTGCTCCCACTACTTCATGCCTTTCTCTAGCTCTTACTTCTCTCTAAAACTCATCTACTTTGGTTGAGTTGGTATGAATTTTATGAAGAACCTAAGCTCCTATTTATAGTAAAGCTTCTAGCTCATGTTTGGTTGCAAGGATAACCTATCTCATTTGCCAAACACCATTGCCTTTCTCAATAGGTCATCTTTTCCTCCCTCCTTCCTAGCAATTTCGTCCACCACCCTCTCTCTCTTCTTATCCTCTTCCAAAACCATTAATGAAGCCATGTGATTACATTAATCACTCTTCCACTTTCTTGACTTTTATTTCACCATATGTTTGTTTAAAGTTAATATTTAGATTTTATAACTTTGCTTCTTCTTTAAGCTAGATGATCTGTCCCCCCTCCCCTTTCAATTAGCTTTGCATTTGTGTTACTTTTGAGTCTAATAGATAGTGTATTAAGGCTTCTCATTGGCTCAATTTAATTCCCATGGATTAAACTTTATTCATGTAGTTTATTCAAGTTTTCCTCTTTAATACACTAATCTCAAAATTATGGCTTCATTTAGAAGTCTTAACTAACACCTTAATCATTTTAAGATTAATCACAAAAGTTGAGAAAATGATTTTGGAGATAAACTAATCCAAGCTTAAAATACGCTTGTTCATAATAAATCCTTATATTTGATCTATAATCAAAGCTTCTCAAGATACAATTTATTTTCTATAGATTCACATTTACTTGTGTCTTGAATTTATCCTAATGGTTTTTAACTCACCATTAATGAATTTTACATCTTTTTATCTCTCCTTCTTTATTCAATCTTATCCTCTTCCATTGCCTCAAAAGTCTTGGAAGTACATTATTGCTTTGTTGGTGATTCATTTAGGCATGTGTTTTTGGTTAATTGTTAAACAATTGAATTCTTCTTCTTCAAGCCATATTAAACCGTGACTTGCTTCTTTGTTTTGCCTCTTGGATTTGTGTTTTATTTGTCTCCCAATATCACACACTAGGTCTTTCATTGGTTGATAAATTTTCACAAGGATTTAGCTTTATGGTGATTAATTAAGGCCTTAGGATTTAGCTTTACTAAATTTAATCAAATCCCTTAATTTGTGTTGGAAAAATCGTAACACTATTGAGGATATTTGCTAATGATTTAGGATTAAAAATTAGTGTAATTACTTTGCCTCTCACTAGAGTAATTTTTGCCATTTATAAATGATTTAGGGAGGATTAATTTAATCTTGGTTAATATTTCTAACATAGTGTTTTAGGGGTTATTGGGCTTAATTGATAGGTTACTATATTAATTATGATCCTTAGAAATTCTCTTTATGCTAATCTTGGGTTTTTATTAGCCTTTGATCACTAATTAATCTCATATATTCCCTAATTATGACCCTTTAATTTAATTATTAATTAATTATGAAAATTAACATATTTACTTTAATTATTGCAAATTTAATTGCCCAATAGTTGTTGGTAATTTTCTCTAATTGAAATAAGTATTTCTATCTCATTTAATTGCCTCTCATGATTTAATTAAGACTATGTTTAATTATGATAATTTTATGATGTTTTATGATTCCTACAAGAAATTAGAATTTTTGGTCTTTAGCTTATTTAATTTCAAGAAGAAATTATTTAACAAATTAATCAATAAGCTTTTAAGGTTTGAGACCACATATTCACCTATTTTTAATAGATATTATTTAAAATGTGACACTTATAATAAGTGAGATTTTTTAGGGTATTACAGTGGCTAAAAGGAAAGATTTGGGAGGATTAGATAATGGGCTTTTTGCAGTTAAATTAGTGGGTTAAGTATCATTTTTGTCCCGGAAGTACACAGACACGGTTATGAGCAATTTTGCTCTGGAAATTTTTTTTAGAGCAATGTTGCCCCAAAAGTCTAAAAACGGAGCAATTTGCCCCTCTGTTAACAACCCTAACGGTCAACGTTAGGTTGTTAACGGAGGGGCAACATTTCTACGTTTTTTGGAGCAATTTTGCCCTAAAAGTCTAAAAACAGAGCAATGTTGCCCCTCCGTTAGAACGTTAAAGTTGTTAACGGAAGGGCAACATTGCTCCAAAAAAAAACTTTCAGGACAAAATTGCTCCTGACCGTATACTTCCGGGGTAAAAATGATATTTAACCCTAAATTAGTTGATAGAAAATGTCAGTGAAGAAGGAATACGGCGACAATGAGAATACATATTGAAGAGAGCCATGTTAAAGGAAGAGACACGATAAAAATAAGGGAAAATATTACTTAGGTCAAGAAAAAAAAATATCAAAAAAATATCAACCCTAACTCCCTTATAAAAAAAAGTCCCTAATTATTGAGAAAAAATATTTAAAAAGTCTCATTGTCAAAATAGCTTTTCATGTTGATAGATGATTTGTGGTTGTGACTTTTTTGATATTTTTTCACTTCTTGGACCTAAGTGATATTTTACCTAAGAATAATATACCCAACATATATTCTGACAAGACGTCGGTGAGAGATGATGATTTAGTTCAGAGAAGTAATGAATGTTGTGGCGGGAGTGAATAAATTTTTTTTTTACTTGATCTCCCAAAAAGAGATAAGTGGAGGAGGGGTCAAGAATTAAATAGACAGACACAGCGCGTGTTGACAATTTGATGGAGAAAAGCATTAATGACAAGATTTGAAAAAAGACAAAATAAAAAGCCATGGAAGATGAACTTTTTTGTTTTCTTTAACAAGACTGAACAGAAGAACAAAGGCTGAGAGCCTAGTGGTGCGGGGTGCCTCGCTCGGAATCTTAGCGGGTGAGAAAATAAGACATTTATAATTCCTCTTATAAAATTATTATTATTACTAACTCCGATCCTAATTATAAAATCTAGTTAATTTTTTTTGAAAAGATTAAAGAAACTAAATAAGTTACTTAATCATTTAATATGTTGTGTATCATTAAATTATATATTAATTTTTATTATTAGTTAAACTAATTAGTTTGAAGAAAAAAACAAATGTAAATATTTTAAAGTAATTTAATTAGGCTTTCTTTAATCTCTAAAAAAGTCAACTAACTCTTACAATTAAGACTGGAGGGAGTATTATTTTTCAAAAATAATATTTATTTATTATTTCTCTCTCTCCTCTTTCTTTTTATTTACATATAGATTATATTATTTCATGAAGATATTTCCCTACATATTTTATTTTCCTTATTATTGTTATCAATATCATTTATCATTGTTAATTAATCAAATTTAATATTTGTTTATAATAATTTATTTATTTATTTTTTCTTTTACCTCTTAAATCACAAACTAACTCTCCAAGTCCCAAAAATCAACGATGAAGAGAACTACCAAGAAAGTGACATATTATCTGTCCACATGCTTTAAGCTAGGTGGAGATATGAGTATGTACGTGAGAGGGTCCTTTTGATGATGATATTATTGTATATATAATAGCCAATAATATCATTTCAAAGATGAGGCCATTCAATTGTAGGGTCGTTATATATATATATATATATAGTTATACTTTCATGAGGTTTGGAACTTGTCTGGCTCATGCATATCAACTTATTTTGTAGGAAATATAGCATCAAGTTTCCCTAATTAGAAGATGTTTTGGGTTCAATTCCATTTGCTTCTAAGCTGTTCTATAGGTTCCATCTTTACACAAAGGAAAAAACTACTTTTTTTTTGCCAACGGGAGTTGAGTAACTAAATAGAAGGGGTTAGTATTTTATAATATGATAAATCAATATTTAAATTTTTGTTTGAAGAGATCTCAACGTTTAGGATCGACAGTTCCTCAAACAAGATTATTTCTAATAAAAAGATACCAGAGTGTACTGGCAAAAAAAGAAACAAAACAAAATAAAACTTTTTTCAAATGTTTAGAGGGGATCTTAATACATCGAGGTGGAAGTAATTTGGTAGAGTATGAAAAATGAAATTGACAAGGAAGTTGTGAGAACGAAGAGGGTCCACATTAGGTGTCCATTAATGAAACCTAATTCAGCTATTCTTGTTTGTCCTGAAAGTGCTAGATACTTTCTTCTTCTTGTTGCGCATGTGGCCGGTTATTAATATATTCTTTGCTTTGCAGTTGACATTAACTACAGTATTTAAGAAATATATAGGTTATATTCCTCTGGTCCTATTTATAGAGTAGAGAGAGTGTATTTTTTTGGTCATATTTATAAGGCAAATCATTAAATTTTTTATATGAATGTACAATTTTACACTTTAGTTATAACTGTATAAATTGTTATTTTCTTGAAAAATTTGTAGTTAAATAAGGGTAAAGTTGGAAAGTTGTTGACCTTTAAGATAGAGTTAATGAAGTTAAAATTTTTCTCAGTCGTTGTGAAATATAATGTAAGTGCCTTATAAATAGAATTAAACAAGTGTATATATAGAGATGAGAGAGAGAACCAGCAATGACAACATATCTAATAAATGGATTTCTTGTACATATAGAAGCTCCTGGAAGCTTTTTTTATTTTTTATAATAGCAATATTCTTCAAGATGCAAATACAATACACATAACAATAATAGAGATAGATGTATTAATTCTGCAAATCCAGGTGCAATAAATCTTAAGGATATAATAATGGACAAGTAGTGTGCCTTTTTTATTTCAATCCGCCAATTACATGGAAGGATAATTTAACAAGGGCTTTAGGGATATTGGTGGTGTCTCAAGGATTAACTGGGGGGAAGAGGGGCTTTTTGGGGAATGGGAAAGGCTTCTTTATGAAAGGCTTGGGAATGGGTTTCTTCACAAATGGGAAAGGCTTAGGGAAAGGCTTTTTGAATCCAGGAATTGGCAATGGCTTCTCATCATTCACTGGAATTGGTTTTCCAACAGCTGGTGGGAATGGTTTTAGTGGAACCACTTTTGGTGGGACCTTGAAGAATGGCTTCTTGAAGAATGGTTTGTGTGGAATAAACTTGAATTTTTCCTCATCTTCATCATTCTTTAAGGTTGTCTTTGTCAACTCCTTGTTTCCAACGGTGTTCACTTCATTACCTGCAAAATCAGTTGTGCATAACTTCTAATAAATACTCTTAATCAATAGATCATGATGTAAACAAATTATCGTCATGAAATATAAAAATAAATATGTATCAGTAAAACATATATATATCTTGACTGGAACGGTAAATATTATGCTTTAGTGGAGTATATAGTGTTAAAATATATATGCACCGCCCACTTAGTAAGAATACAAATATATCCCTCAATTATACGAGTATAATTTGCATCAAATTAGTTAATTATATAATGATGATCTCATTCTAACTGAGACTTGGTAGTATGAGACAACAAGTCCTACTTGAAGTAGAACAGCTTGGGGTAGGGTTCTCCATTCCACTTAGGTACCCATTAGTCTCTGATGTACACAATTTACCTAAATTGTTACAGCAGGAAAAAAGAAAGAGAGAATATGTAGAAGTCCAAACCTGGAAAGTCTTCAGTTGTTGCCGAAGAAAAGGACGAGAAGCTGACAAGAAGAAACAATGCACAAAGCAAAATGAAGCTAATAGCTTTCTTCATTTTGAGAAACTCACTAATAAATTCCACACACACACTCTTGAAGATATATGTGTGTTGCAAATTAAACAAAGACAAAAGGCTTTGAGTGAGTGAGTGATGATGCTATCGCCTGAGAATGGCACTTCTATATATAGGAAAGCACATCACTGATCTGTTGAGGTTGCATGATGTCTGACTTTTGGTGCTATTAATTGACAAGTTTGAGGTTACAGGTTTAGATAGGGACCAATTATGCTTAATATGTATGTAAATATTGGTATATGATATTAGTCACCGATTTTGTCGTTGGGAGTCCATTAATTCTCTCCGTTAAATGAGCTTCTTATATTATTAGCTGGCTTTCTTGCTAGCTAGGTAGTTCTTCCTCATTATTGATGACTTTGTATGGTTAGTTCTGTGATCTAAAGTTAAAACAATATGCAATAATGTATATGACTCAGAACCTTGAGGAGGTAGGTGTAAGGTGTTGGAATCTGAAAACAGATTTAGTACTATACTATCATATCTTACGTATCCAGCTTCTCTCACTGGGAAGATTTCTCATCGTCACTCATTGACTTTTAATTATAGCAGTCCAATACTAAGGTATTTTTTACCGTGTGAGATAATTTGAAATAGATTATGTGTCTCTTCCTGGACACTTAGATCAAAGAGTGGATGGATAGGATTTAAAGTTAATGAGAGACAATGAGAAGATCCGGATCCCATATCTTACTTGTTTGTTTTCAAACATTGAGAATAATTTTGTCTCAGGAAAATGAAAAAGTGCTTAAAATAAATGTTCTCAAACTTGAAGTGTGCTCATTCCTTCCTTTGGACAGTCTAAATCACACTTTGATGTTCCAAATTTAATTTAATTTTATTCTTAAAATTTTAATATATTGTATTTTGGGTGACGTACGCCTAATTTAATCTAATTTAGAGAAAATATTTTAACTAATTACTTTTTAAGAAAATGAATTTTGAGGAAATGTTTTATCATGTAGTTAATATTATTTTAAAATTTTAATTATTATTTTAAAATTAAACCAACACCCCGGCCTGAGTAAATTTTAATTTCAATTTATTTATTTTACATTGCCTTTAATTAAAAAATTTAAGATAATAAAATAATACTATTTTTTATGACTTATGGATAATATAATCTATCATATAATTAACTTGAGAGTGTGAATGAACCAAGAGAAAATTTTATCACTGAGAAATTATTTGTGCACAAAATGTATATGTTCTTTTTTATTAGAGACAATTTGTTTGCGGCATGAATGCAGGATAACTTTTCTGAGAGGAATGGGATTTTAATCTTAGCTGGTTAATGGTAGAGATTTTACCTTATTATGTTTCTTTATATATATTCTACTCCCTTTGATCTTTAATATATGACCTATTTGAGGAATTTATTTTGGTGTTACGTTAGACCTATTTTTGATATCAATCTTTTTTTAATTTAGGAATGAAGATAAGAAAAATACATGTCACATTAACTAACTTATTTAATATAATCAAATTAGATAAATATGTAATATATTAAAGATTATAGATAATAGTATTTTTATATTCCTTGTAACGTTATTTACAATAATGGAATTACTCTATAAAAACAGGAATAATCGTGATAAGAAGATGCCAGCCAATGAGTGAGTATGTCAGCCAAGTGAGAGAGCTACCAAGAAAGTGACATATTATCTGTTCACATGCTTTAAGGTGGACATATATGAGACACGAGTATGTACGAGAGAGGGACCTTTTGATGATGATATTATTGTATATTATATAGCCAATAATATCATTTCAAAGATGAGGCCATTCAATTGTAGGGTCTCGTTACATATATAGAGTTAACTGTTAAAAAATATATTTCCATACATATATAGAGTTAACTGTTAAAAAATATATTTCCATGAGGTTTGGAACTTGTCTGGCTCCTGCATATCAACTTCTTTTGTAGCCAATAATATACCACCAAGTTTCTCTAATTAGAAGAGGTCATGGAATTCCACTTGCCTTTAAGTTGTTCTATGTGAGATGTAACACCTCAAACCAAACAGCTAAATACTTAACTAAAGTATTTTAAATATCACTAATAAGGATGCTCAATCAACATCCAAATACCAAAATTTGTTCAACTAAAACCCATATCACAATGTCAAAAACAAAATGAAATACGAAAACCTCAAGGTCATGACAAATAAAAATAACATAATATGGTGCAGGAAAGACAAAAAGCCTTCAAAACTCACTCCATATAAAAGTGACTCCCCTTACTTCTTACTAGAACAATCACCTAAAAAATGTTAATATATATAAGGGTGAGATTCCACATCTGAGTATGTATATATTTGTATGTATCATAATCCTCATACAAAACAATTACGAATTTAATCATTGTTATGTCAATATGTATTGTCATCACATCATATACTATGCAATTATGCAATATACACCATGCAACCTCCTTATTCACCGTTCATTCTTATACCACTGATTGGAGTCATATGCTAACACATAGTCTAACAAAAACTCATCTATTTAATTGAATTGTCTTCAAGCTCACTAGTTCTTAAGATACACCCAACCAAAGGTGTAGAGTTTAAGTCTCCCCTCCTTAAAAGAACACAACTAAGGAAGTATCACATGTTATCCAAAGCTCCAATGCAATCTCAGCTATTGGAAAACTTGGAAGAAGAGGCTCTAACACGTGTCATCCAATGTGCACCTAGTAATGACATATCATATGGTGAAATATCTCAACATACAAATTATTCCTTACTCCAACCCATCACAAATGTAACTTCCACAATAAATATATTTAATCACCAATAATATAATTAAAAGACAATATATAATGTAACACTCGCCTTAAATACTCCATTTAATTGCGTACACGACTAATCCCTATTCATGTATACGGTTACCTCTTCAGAGTATTCGCAACAGAAAGCATGCACTAGCGTATGGACGATGAGTAACTGATACAATATACCCAAACATATAGTTGATTATTTTAATTTAGAAGGATTATACGCGTATTACAAAATAAAAATCCAAGTAGAGATGGTTTATCCCTTAGGTGGATATTAAGTAATACAATCATCCCATAAAATAGTCAAATAATTATTAAACAATCCAAACTTATATATATAGTTTACTTAATTAAATCTCCATCTCGGGTCTTTCGCGTCATCGCAATAAAGATCGCTTTACTCCCCGATCCGTAACACTTTCGAATCTTTAAGTATCTGCGGGAATCAAAGTGATCGATAATTCTCGTGGTAACTGTGATTAATCTCATATTCAAAGTGTAAATTATACATGACAAATATTTCATATATTGCAGAAAACAATAAACAACTAGCAAAAACGCACCGCAATCGGTATACATAGCACAAAGCAAATGTAACGTCGCAGGCGAAAGCACATACAAATCTTGGGTAAACAAGCATAAAGCATTATTATATAAAAACAATAACCCACAAACGAGTTAAATAAAACGCATGACTCGGACATACAAACCCGGCCACGAATCCACATAACATGAACATATAAGGCATATATAAAAACACAGGGAATCAGAGATTAAGTTACCAACCTCAACTTTGCAAATACTTATAAAATTTCCGGCGTAGAAACTCGGCCTTCCTTCAATATCCTAAAGTAAGACCATAATAAATATTAATTTCCTTTTGTTTTATAAGGTATTATATTAAATACCATTTCTTCCTTACTTCAAGACAATACTTATAATTTGACAGAATTTTCATTAACTTTGAAAATTCATATTTAATTGCACAAAATCCAAATAATGTGCTTATTCATACCAAAATATTACTTAGAAAACGTAAAGCAACATTTTAATGTAACTTTACAAATTCTATGACTCTATGAACCAAATTGTCTTTTAGCTCATATTCTAATACATTTAAGAAATTTGAGCAGTATATCCTCTTAGGATTTCATGCCTTCAAAAACTAAGAAATAATGGATAACCCATTTTTCAAATTATCCTCAATATAAAATAGCACAAGACAAGTTAAAGCTTTTACTTACTTGTCTTGACCCCTTGAACTTAGCAGTCTCCTTCCTTATTACCTCTTAAAACTTCTGAACTTCACTCCCAGAATGATGTAGGCAAGCGTCTCACACTTAAAACTCTCACTCTCTCTCTTTCTATTTTTCTTTGTCGTCCGAAATGAATAAAAGAGAAGCGTACGTTTGAATATATTTATCTTATGTGAGTGCGCTTTCTCAATGTTTATCTTGGATGATTGAAAAGTATGAGCTGCCCCAAAATAATGCATCATTTTCCATGCTTCTGTTTCTCTCGTGAGTCATCAATTATTCAGCATCAATCGTTTTTCACAAAGAAGTGGGACATGAACGTTGATTTTATGAAATATAATGGAATACGTGTGTCGGCCTTGTTCATTCAGAGAAGGAAGGATAACTGATTAATAGAATAAAAGATTATTTTAATGGAAATATGCATCACGTTATGTGAGCATATAAGTGAATAATTAAAAGCACGGCTAACGGCCAAATGAGAAGGTGAGATTATTTGGATATTAGTTTGAAAATGAAGAATGGGTGGGGAATAGATGTTCCCTTGCTTTTGACGAAATGGAGTGAATGATATGGTTGATAGGAAATGAGAAAGAATCCACATGTTAGCCATCTGATAATATTAAGGAAATGAATCACACAAACATTGTTCTAATTCCTAAAGTGGATGCCCCAAATTCTATTAAGGAATTTGGCCCATTGCTTTGTGTAACGTGTGTTATAAGATCCTTAGCAAGATTATTACGAATAGATTGAAAAAGGCTATGCAATATTTGATTCACCTTTTGGCCCAATGTAGTTTCATTAGTGGACGTCAAAGTTGCGACAACATTATTCTTGCTCGGGAGGCCATTCATACTATGAGAACCAAAAAAGAGAGGTAAAGGATACGTTGCCATCAAAATAGATATGGAGAAGGCTTATGACAGACTAGATTGGGATTTTGTTAAATTCAATCTTCAAAGTCTTGGATTTCATGATCAGTTTGTGCAACTCATCATGAAATGTATTTCTTCGGCCTCTATGAGGGTGTGTTGGAATGGAGAGCTTTACGATTCTTTTTCTCCTTCTAGAGGTCTTAGACAAGGGATCCTTTAAGTCCTTATCTCTTCATTTTGTGCATGGAACGATTAGGACAAATTATTAATCGTGAAGTAGAAAATGGAAGGTGGAAACCAGCGAGAATGAATCTCAATGGACTTCGCCATCTCCCACTTATTCTTTTGATGACCTCATTTTATTTTGTGAAGCCTCAAGAAATCAAGTGGAACGGGTTAGAGACATTATGACTACCTTTTGTAACATTTCGGGACATAAAGTCGGTCTTCCTAAATCTAAATGCTTCTTCTCTCATAAGGTTCACTTTAACAGCTCGGGGAACTCGGTCGGGTTCTAGGAATTAGTGTTACTTCGATCTTGGGAAATATCTTGGGGTGCCTATTTTGCACAAGAGGATGGTTAAATCGACATTTGCCCCTCTTATTGCAAAGGTTAATAGTAAACTCTCGGAGTTGGAAGGGTAGGTATTTGAGTATGGCGGGTAAATGCGTGCGATTAAATCGGTCTTATCAACTTTACCATCTTATCAAATGCGGACTCTTGCTTATTCCAAAAGGGATTCTTAAGGAAATTGAGAAGTTGAGTAGAGATTTTTTTTGGAGTAAAGGATCGGCAACAAGTAAACTCCATCTCATTGACTGGAAAACTATCAAATTAGGAAAAGAGGATGGGGGGCTTGGAGTTAAGGATCTTGCACTACAAAATAAATCTTTCATAATGAAGTTATGTTGGGGCCTTATAACCAAGCCTGAAGCCCTCTGGGTTCAATGTCTGAAAAGTAAATATGCTTGTGGAAGTGATAAAATTCCTAGTATAAGCAAGAAGAAGAATCAATCGAAGTTTGGAGTTCCATAGTTAAAGTTTGGGATAAGTTCGGGGAAAAATTTGGGAAGTAAGCTAAGAAGTGGTAATAATACTAATGCCTGGTGGGAATTATGGTCTCCTCTTGATAAACCATTGATTCAATATGTGGATAAGAATCATGATTGGGTTAGTCATGATGAAAACATTGTTAGGGCTTTTGTGTCATTAAATGGTTCTTGGGATTTTACGAAATGGAGGTTTTTCTTACCGAATGGGTGATTGAAAAAATTAAGATGGTTAAACCTCCAATCATGGAAGAAAATGATCTTTTTTTTGGAGGGTCTCTAATGATGGAAATTTCAGCATTAGATCGGCCTACAAAATGTTCGAGAAAAATAATGACACTCTTTGGGGAACCTTTAAAGCGGCAAAGACATTTGGCGTTGGCCAATTTCAGAACGTGCCAAAGTCTTCATGTGGCAAGCTTTTCATGGTAGATTACCTACTAACTCTGTCAGGAAGAGGCGAGGTTTGAGTGATCAAAATGATTGTCCCTTTGAGTGCCTTGGCGAGGAAACCATTCTTCATACTACGAGGGATTGTGAGATAGCTTACACTTTGTGTGGCTTGATTTGATTAACCCTATATATTATAGTACTTTTTTAGTGGTAATTTGCGGGATTGGATATTATGGAATAACAGCAACCGAACCGGGTGGTAAAAAGGTTAAGCATTGGCCTTGGATGCGGATATTTGGATTGGCTTGTTGGCTAATGCGGAAGAATAGATGCAAGAGGATTTTTGAAGGTGTAGGTGTTCATCCTCGTTGCATTGTTCACAGTTGTCTTCATCAGCTAATGGAAGGCGTGGAGCAAGGAAAGCTTTTTCATCAGATCTACCAAGTCCCCGACAGAGCTAATGCCCAGTGGAGTGTCCCTCCTTTTGGTTATGTTAGGGTGGATGTAGATGGTTCGGTGTCCAACCATAGTATTGCAGCTTGTGGTGGTATTATTAGAGATAGCAATGGAGCGTGGCTTGGAGGATTTCAACAAAAAATTGGTTTCTCTTTAGTTCGCAACGAGAACTTCAAGCAATTAAAGCTGGTATGATGATTTGTAGGCGGCTTGGTTTCACAAAAATTGCGTATTCGGACTCTACGGAGGCTATTCGTCTATTGATATCAGAGTATGGTCCATACCATCCTTTGGCACAAGAGATTTCTGAAATCAGATCGTTGATTTTTTCAAACTGGGATATAGAGATAATTCATTCCAATAGAGAGGTTCTAAAATGTGCAGATTTTATGGCCAAAATGGCTCACGACGTGAACAACGAGTTGATTGTGTTACAATTTCCGCCATCTTGTTGTTTGGCTCAAATGTTAGTCGATTTAGGCTAATTTCTTTCTTGTTGTATCTATCTGTGTTTTGTAGTGTCGTTATGACTCATCCCAAGATATAAGAACTCTTGTCTTATTGATTAAAAAAAAATATTAAGTGAGTATTTGTTTAATAATTGGAAGAGTAGTATGTGTGCGTGAGTGGATGATTTATTGTAATGGAAGACAAGTCAAAAAGGTGGGTATTTCTTTTTATTATAATAATGAGGCTAATGGAAACATATGGTCCCATAATAAAATGAAATAACAACATCACGGATGAAGAATGGAAGAACGAATGTTACATATAACAAATCATGCTTCCACTCATATACAATATCATTTTACAATACATACACATATACATATAATTCAGTCCCTTAAAAAAAAAAAAAGTTATTCACAATCATACATAATTTACAAGTATATGGAAGAATATGCAGAGTTGTATGTTACTCCTTAGCTTAAGAATAATCACCAAAGAGTTACTCCAAAGCTTTTAATGAGACTCTACATAATGATAAACATAAATTTCTATCAATATGACCCATAAAAGCTAACCTAGTGTTATTATAAGGCTACTGGAAATTTAGAGATTTTATACTAAAAATACTGTGATTAAGAAAATTGATGTCAAAATTCGATGGGATTAATAAATTATCTTGTAAAGAATGTCCAAACAATTAAAAATGATATATATATATATATATATAAAATAAATTATCTTGTAAAGAATGTCCAAACAATTAAAAATTATATATATATATATATAAAATAAATTATCTTGTAAAGAATGTCCAAACAATTAAAAATTATATATATATATATATATATATATATATATAGACCATGCAAGTGTCATAGCGAAGAAGGAATATGGCGACGGCCAGAATACATATTGAAGAGGGCCATGTTTGTTAAAGGAAGAGGTAAGATAAAAATAATATACCCAACATATATTGTGGCAAGACGTTGGTGAGGGAGGGTGATTTAGTTCAGAGAAGCTAGTAATGAATGCTGTGGCGGGAGTGAATAAAAATATATATATACTACCTTACCTCCGGTCCTAATTATAAGGCTCAGTTGACTTTTTTAGAGAGATTAAGAAAGCTAAATAAGTTATTTAATCATTTGATATGTTGTGTTTTCTTAGATTATATATTATTTTATTAGTCAAACTATTTAATTTGAAGAAAAAAAAAAACTCTAAGCTGATTTAATTAGTTTCCTTAATCTCTCCAAAAAAATCAACTAGATTTTATAATTAGGACTGAAAGTTTTTACTTGCTCTCCCAATAAGAGATAAGTGGAGGTGGGGTCAAGAATTAAATATATAAACACAGCGCGCGTTGACAATTTGAAGGAGAAATGTTACACACCTACCGGCCTCGCCCTTTCGGGTGGCGGGTAGTATGATCCCTTAGTTTAATTTAGTCTAATTTATTTTTCCCAAAATAAATCACGTCACACATCAGAGTATAAGCAGCGAAGCACACATCGGTTTGGACAATGATATACTGATAAAAATACAGAAAGATAGATTCTTCCCTTGAGGGATCAAAATATACAATCATCCGGATAATGGCACCTAGACAGGCCAAAATAACAATCTACAGTCATCCGGAAATCAAAATAAATTCCCAAAAGAAAATCATTAACATCCACCAAAATACTAGCCCTGCTCCGGAGCCTTACCTCTGTCTCTCTGCTCCGCTCCAGATGAACTGCCAGATGGCTTAAAAGGGGCTGGGATCCAAAATTTGAATCCCAGAATAACCGTTAATCTCATATAAAATGTATAAATAATGCATGTAAGAAAAACCATAAATAAACAAATACCACTGATCGAACCATATTTTTATATGATTTTTCATAATTAAATTGGGATTTTTAATGCATTTAGTTGGACATTATT
The DNA here is from genome assembly GCA_019022615.1 of Acacia melanoxylon. Lineage (NCBI taxonomy): Eukaryota > Viridiplantae > Streptophyta > Magnoliopsida > Fabales > Fabaceae > Acacia > Acacia melanoxylon. The sequence goes on from JAFJYJ010000005.1 coordinate 12,369,575, forward strand.
GCATGATTAAGCCCTAATTTGAGTTAAGGACATTTGTATTGAATTAAGTGTAATTAGGGGTAAAATGGTCATAATTTGTTAATTATTCATGCAAATGATTTCTTGGACGTTTAATGCCCTTGTGCTTAATTTTGCATTGTAGGTGTTTTGCGAGAAAAATTGAAGAATTTGGAAAAATGTCATTTGGGTCATAATTATTATTTTTGAGACTCGGGGAAAATTACAAGAAATGCCCCAACAATTTCTAAAAAATAGAAATCCATGAAGAAAGGGGCCAGAGAACAACTACGTAAAAGACCCAAAAAGTTTTGCAAATCACGATTATGCCTCATATACATTTTAAAATATTTCATTCTAGTCCCTCATGGAAACTTTTATTCTTTTCATTTAAGTCCCTTGGTCAAAACATGCGTTTTGACCAAGGGAATTAATTAGGTCAGAACGCAAGAGCTGGGGGGAAGGGATTGGATTATTGATTGCGCCGCGAGAAGAGATCATCATCTTGACTACGCCTTCACGACTCAAGACGCACACGCAGAATCATCATCTTCGACCTTCTTTTCCTTCTTCTTCCTTCCTGACCTTCCCTCTCGCCGGCGGCACCACTACCTCCTTCAGTCGCCGGCGAGCTTCCATCATCACCAACCTCCACCAACTCCGGCAACCACCACCAGCTGCAGTGTCGCGAGTTTCAGCACCAAAACCACAGCGACCTTCTTCGACCTACTCCATTCACGCCGGAAATAACCTCCAGACTTGATCTGGAGTTTCAGACCTCCATTCTTCCTCCACCACTTCCAGCGACTCACCCCACTGTGAGAGTTGAAGGAGAGAGCTTCCTCCCAACACCACCTTCACCTTCGATCTCCATTTTTCTCTTTCCTGCTCTTTGCTTCACCATTGCGCCAAGCCCACATCGCCACCTCCTCTGTATTTCAACCACCACCATCTTCCTTCTTTTGAACCCAGCAAAGCACAGTAAGCCATCCCTTTAGAATTCCAGATTCGTTGCTTCCTCCATGTTCGCTGGTTGTTTGGGTTGAGAAGCTAACGTGGATGCTCTGATGGAATTTGTGTCGAACCTATTGCTTCTTGGAGTGGAGAATGATTTGAGTTCCAAAGCTTCAAACAGGGAGTATTTTGTTCAATTTATTTTCTCTTATTACATTTTAATTTCCTAGTTTTAGGAATATTATTTTGTAATGTTGAGACTTAGTTTATCCGTTTGGAAAACTTTGTGGATTGAACCTATGTGATTGGACTGAATTTTGTGGTTTGTGAATTTATAAATTTGTATTTCCCTATTGATTCAGTGAAATTATGTTTTCTACGTGGTATTGTTAGATAACATGATTTAATTGGATGAATTGAGTGGCGTGGTATCGCATTCATATCAAGAGGAACCAAGTTGCATTAATTTAATCCTAATCACACACTAAGTGGTTTTAAACAATATCTCAAGAGGTAGTAGTTTGCTACGGTAGTAGGAGCTATTATTAATTGGGAATATTGGACTCAAGTGGTATCTTGGGGTTTTTCATCTAGACTTAGTGAAAATTTACTCTATATTTAATTAACCGTGATTGTCACTATTCCATTTTCCAAGAGCATCCATACTCATTTTCATACTCCATTCCATTTTATAAAGAAAATATAAAAAACAATAGTTAGGATTTAATTAAATTGCATTTCTCTTTAGTTTATTAATTCGAAAATAAAAATAAAAACCAATTTCCCCTTGTTTTAATTGCATTTGCATGTTATTTAGATTACTTAGGATTCAATAAAAAAGGCTCCTCGAGAGAAGAGCGATCCTAAGGTTGATTATCGCAATCCTTGGTTTATTTTTGATTGTGGACCTCGAGGCTAAAGAAAAAAAAAACATTCGATCAAGGCACATGACCAAATCCGGAATAGTGATCCTAATAGCACACAAAGCCTGATCGCAGTGATCCTAATAGCACATAGCATAGACCACCGGCCACAGCACACAGCAAAGCCCGTAATGCACACAGCATGTTCCGGTTCCAGAGCGCTCGGAAGTAAATGATAACCAAATATATGCAATATACATAGTAAAACATACATACACAAGGAGAAAAGCAGTAATGACAAGATTTGCAAAAAAGACAAAATGAGAGGCCATGGAAGGAAGAAGAATTTTTTTTGTGTGTTTTTTTTAAACAAGACTGAACAGAAGAGCACCGCGAAGAACAAGAGGGAAAAAGAAAGATACATGTGAGACTGCATGTGCGTGACGGCTGAGAGTAGAGAAAAGTGAAGGCAAGACAAAAGCTGAGAGTCTGGTGGTGCGGGGCTTGGAATCTTAGCAGGTGAGAAAATAAGATATTTATAAGGGAAAGAATTAGGGTTTCACCCATTAATTATTATTTTTTCAAAAATAATATTTATTTACTCTCTCTTCTCTGTGATACTCCAAGTGGGGGGGGGGGGGAGCGGGCTTTTTTTTTGGCATTTACTCTCTCATATTGATTAGATTATTTCATGAAGATATTTCCCCTACATATTTTATTTTTTATTATTGTTATCAATATCATTTATAATTGTTAGTTAATCAAATTAATAATTTTTTATAATAATATTTTTTTTTCCTTTTACCTCCTAAATCAAAACTAACTCTCTAAGTCCCAAAGATCAACAATGTTACCAGATAGCTACCAGAGCTACCAAGAAAGTGACATATTATTTATCCACATGCTTAAGGTGGAGATATGAGCATGTACGCGTGAGATCAGAGGGTCCTTTTGATGATGATATTATTGTATATATAATAGCCAATAATATCATTTCAAAGATGAGGCCATTCAATTTTACAGTGGTTACATATATAGAGTTACTGTTAAAAAATATATATAGAATTATATTTCCATTAGGTTTGGAACTTTTCTGGCTCTTGCATATCAACTTCTTTTGTAGGCAATATAGCACCAAGTTTCCCTAATTAGAAGAGGCCGAGGTTTTAATTCCATTTGATTTTAAGCAGTTTTATAGCTTGCATCTTTACACAGAAAAAACTACTTTTTTTTTTTGGTTTGCCAACGGGAGTTGAGTAGTTGGTTAGTCTTTTATGATATAGTGAATCAATATTTAAATTTTTGTTAAGAGAGATGTCAACATTTAGTTTCGACAGTTCCTTAAATAAGATTATTTTTAATAGGAAGATATCTGTGTGTACTTGCGGGGGGAAAATCTATGTTTAGAGGGGATGTTAATACATCTTGGAAGTAATTTGGTAGAGCATGATAAATGAAATTGACAACGAAGTTGTGAGAACGAAGAGGGTCCACATTAGGTGTCCATTAATGAAACCTGATCCAGCTTTTCTGGACTATCCTGAAAGTGCTAGATACTTTCTTCTTCTTGCTGTGCATGCGGCCGGTTATTAATATATTCTTTGCGTTGCAGTTGACATTAACTACAGTATTTAAGAAATGTATAAGATTATATTCCTCTGGTCCTATTTATAGAGTAAAGATAGTGTATTTTTTGGTCATATTTATAAGGCAGTCATTAAAAAAAAATTATATGAATGTATAATTTTACACTTTATTTATAACTGTATAAATTGTTATTTTCTTGAAAAAATTGTAGTTAAAAAGGGGTAAAATTGGAAAGTTGTTGACCTTTAAGACAGAGTTAATGAAGTTTAAAAAATTTCTTAATTAGCCGGTGTGAAATATGCTGAAAGTACCTATTAAATAGGATTGAACAAGTATATAATAGAGATTAGAGAGAGAACCAGTAATAACAACATATCTAATAAATGGATTTCTGTGTACATATAGATGCTCCTGGAGTTCTGGAAGCTTTTTTCATAATAGCAATATTCTTCAAGATGCAAATACAATACAAATAATTAACAATAACAGAGATTGATGTATTAAGTCCGCAAATTCAGGTGGAATAAATCTTAAGGATATAATGATGGACAAGTAGTGTGCCTTTTTTTATTTCATTCCAATTACATGGAAGGATAATTTAACAAGGGCTTTAGGGATATTTTTTTTTGATAAGTGGCTTTAGGGATATTGGTGTAGTGTCTCAAGGATTAACTGGGGGGAAGAAGGGCTTTTTGGGGAATGGGAAAGGCTTCTTAATGAAAGGCTTGGGAATGGGTTTCTTCACAAATGGAATTGGCTTTGGAAGAGGCTTAGGAAATGGCTTCTTCACCAAAGGAATTGGCTTTGGAATAATGAAAGGCTTAGGAATTGGTTTCTTCACAAATGGGAAAGGCTTTTTGAATCCAGGAATTGGCAATGGCTTCTCATCATTCACTGGAATTGGTTTTCCAACAGCTGGCGGGAATGGCTTCAGCGGAACCACTTTTGGTGGGACCTTGAAGAATGGTTTCTTGAAGAATGGCTTCTTGAAGAATGGTTTGTGTGGAATAAACTTGAACTTTTCCTCATCTTCAGCATTCTTTAAGGTTGTCTTTGTCAACTCCTTATTTCCAACAGTGTTCACTTCATTACCTACAAAATCAGTTGTGCATAACTTCTAATAATTAGTCTTAATCAATAGATCATGATGCAAACAAATTATCCTCATGAAATATAAAAAAAAAAATATAAGAAAAATGACAGTCAGGTCCCAAGGACCATAAAAAATAACAAAAAAGTTCAGAATTCACATATCAAATCTTTTTCGATATTATTTGTATTACAATGACGTGAAGTTGTCTTTATATTCACAACAAAATTAAAAATCTGGATTTTGTTTCAATACAGATTACTTTTTTTATATGTGAATTTCTGTAGGGACTTTTTTGCTATTTGTTATGGTCCTTGGGACCTGGCTGTCATTTTCCCAAAAATATATGATGCAGTTAAGTTAAACAAATATATATCTTGACTGGAACAGTAAATATCATGCTTTACTGCTTGTTTGGAAGGCATAAAATTTGATGTTTTAAATATTTTTTCGTATAAAGCGAGTTAAAACGCATCTCACATACTTACCCCAAACGCCGTAAAAGTACTTCTAAAAGACAAACAAATGAATTAATATTATACATTCATGCATGTGTAAATTAATTGATATGTTAGTAGAGTTAAAATTTATGGACACCTCAACTTCCTTTTTTTATTATTTATTGTTTATATATATAGTGTTAGTATATAGATGCGCCACCCACTTAGGAAGAATACAAATATATCCCTCAATTTTACGAGTATAATTTTTATCAAACTAGTTAATATATTTAATGATGATCTCATTTCTAACCGAGACTTGGTAGTATGAGACAACAAGGCCTACTTGAAGTAAGACAGCTTGGAGGAGGGTTCCCCATCCCACTTAGGTACCCATTAGTCTCTGATGAACACAATTTACCTAAATTGTTATAGCAGGAAAAAAGAAAGAGAGAATATGTAGAAGTCCAAACCTGGAAAGTCTTCAGTTGTTGCTGACGAAAAAGAAGCGAAGCTGACAAGAAGAAACAATGCACAAAGCAAAATGAAGCTAATAGCTTTCTTCATTTTGAGAAACTCACTAATAAATTCCACACACACACTCTTGAAGATATATGTGTGTGGCAAATTAAACAAAGACAAAAGGCTTTGAGTGAGTGAGTGATGATGCTATAGCCTGAGAATGGCACTTATATATATAGGAAAGCACATCACTGATCTGTTGAGGTTGCATGATGTCTGATTTAGATAGGGACCAATTGTTCTTAATATGTATGTAAATACAGGTATATGATATTAGTCACCGATTTTGTCGTTGGGAGTCCTTTCTCTCCATTAAATGAGCTTCTTATATTATTAGCTGGCTTTCTTGCTGGCTATGTAATTCTTCCTCATTATTATCGACTTTGTACAGTTAGTTCTGTGATCTAAAGCTCTATGCAATAATGTATATGATTCAGAACCTTGAGGAGGTAGGTGTTGGAATCTGAAAACAGATTTAGTACAATACTATCATATCTGACTTGTTTGTTTTCAAGTGATTTTGTGTGATGCGAAGTAAATATTGAGAATAATTGTCTCAAGAAAGTGAAGAATTACTTAAAATAAATGTTCTCAAACTGGAAGTGTACTCATTCCTTCAATTCTTTTCTTTTGGACAGTCTAAATCACACTTTGATGTGCCAGATTTTATTGTTTTATTCTTAAAATTTTAATATATTGTATTTTGGGTGTCGCCTAATTTAATCTAATTTAGGGAAAATATTTTAACTAATTATTGTTTATGAAAATGAATTTTGAGGAAGTGTTTAATCATGTACTTATTATTATTTTTAAAATTTTAATTATTATTTTCAAATTAAACTACAACCCCGGCCTGAGTAGATTTTAATTTATTTATTTTACGTTGCCTTTAATTACCAAACTGGATTTGTGTTTCATACATTGTACAAAAGTTAAGATAATAAAATAATACTATTGTTTATGACTTATGGATAATATAATCTATCATATATAACTTGAGAAGGTGAATGAACCAAGAGAAAATTTGTCACTGAGAAATCATTTGTCCACAAGCCGTATATGTTCTTTTTTTATTAGAGACAATTTGTTTGAGGCATGATAAAACTCTAAATGTAGGATAACTTTTCTGAGAGGAAAGGGATCTTAATCTTAGCTGGTTAATGGTAGAGATTTTACCTTATTCTCTATTTCTTTATATATATTCTACTCCCTCCAGTCTTTAAAATAACATATTTAGGGAGTTGATCTCTATCCTAGACCTTTATATATATATATATATATATATATATATATATATATATATATATATATATATATATATATATATATATATATATATATATATATATATATATATCTGTCAATCTTTTTCTAATTTACCCTCTATTGATGTTCCTTCAACAATAATCAAAGAAGATAAGGAATTAAAGAAGATGAATAAAAATTTTAGAAAATACATGTCACATTAACTAATTTATTTAATATAATCAAATTAGGTAAATAGACCATATATTAAAGACAGGAGAGAGTATTATTTTTACAATAATAGAATTACTCTATTAAAACAAGAATATAATAATCATAACAAGAAGATGCCAGCCAACGAGTGAGCATGTCAGCCAAGTGAGAGAGCTACCAAGAAAGTGACATATTATCTGTCCACGTGCTTTAAGATGGAGATATATGAGTATGTCCGTGAGAGGGTCCTTTTGATGATGATATTATTGCATATATAATAGCAAATAATATCATTTCAAAGATGAGGCTGTTCAATTAAAAAATGGGTTTGAGAGCTCTTTCTCCACGACCATGGGCCTAACTCATGACTGATTTGAATTAGTTGGAACCAGTGGTTCTAGATACCGGATGGTTTTTTTAAAAAAAAAAAAAAAAAAAATTGTATGGTCGTTACATATATACAGTTACTGTTAAAAAAATATTGAGAGTGTTGTATTTCCATGAGGTTTGTAACGTGTCTGGCTCCTGCATATCAACTTCTTTTGTAGGCAATATAGCACCAAGTTTCCCTAATTAGAAGAGATTGCGGATTCCATTTGCTTTTAAGCTGTTCTATAGCTTGCATCTTTACACAGAAAAAACTACTCTCTTTTTTTGCCAACGGAGTTGAGTAGCTAAACAGAAGGGATTAGTCTTTCATAATATGGTGAATCAATGTTTAAATTTTTGCTAGAAGAGATATCAACATTTGGTATCGACAGTTCCTCAAACAATATTATTTTTAATAGGAAGATACCGGAGTATACTGGCAAAAAAAAAAAAAAACACTTTTTTCTAATGTTTAGAGGGGATGTTAATACATGGAGGTTGAAATAATTTGGTAGAGTATGATAAATGAAATTGGCAAGGAAGTTGTGAGAATGAAGACGGTTCACATTAGGTGTCCATTAATGGAACCTACATTTGCCTTTTCGCCACCTTTCCTTGGTAGACTTAGTTTTCACGCATTCATTTCTCAAACTGCATAGCTCACACGGCATCCTACGTGTGTCTATAAGTGTGTAGATCCCTATTTCTGAAATGTTATCGTTAAACAATAATCCCACATTAAAAAATAATAATAATTTAAAAGTAAAGTGATATAATAATATACAAAGCCCAAAGACCATATGAAATTGTTAACAGTTATACCAATAATTTTTCTGGTAAACAAGCCGTGTTTCTTGAACATTCTCCATTCTTTATAGAGTAGAACTTAAAAGTGAAGACATTAATCTAATAAAACTGGTCAATCTACCATGGTTTTAGTTTCTACCTTACAGTTATTAGACTTCAGAACTTATGGAACTGCTGATTAATTGTGTTAAAAAGTGAGGACCTTGAACTACTTTGAATTCTGCAATGAGACGTGCTCGGTGGGTTTATCATAATGCATATGTATCAGATACTTTTGCCAAGCAAGGTGATCAAGAACTCTTTGTAGTGACCTGAAGTATCCCTAATGATTGCTCCTTCAATATCTTCATTGTACATGGCAGCATATTCCTCTCTCACTCTCAACATGTCTATCTCTGCTCGATTTATCACTGCTCTGTTTAGAGACTCTTCATCAGTTCCCAGCCCTATTATTGAATCTCTCACCACCTGCGCATGAATCAAATCACAAAAAGCTTCAACTAGAAACTCATCCATTTGAGAACTTTTCATATATATAAAAGCTACAATTCTAGTCTCTAAAACATGCATGTATATTTTGATTGCAAACTACAACAGGAGTTGGATATAGTGAAAGGGGCTAGTCCCTCATAACGTGGTGAACCAAGATTCAAATTTCCATTGGGAGAGATGCTCACATTTAGTACCTAACCGTACCTCTAATATGATATACTACCAACTATGCTAAATTTGAGGCCATGTCAATTCCCTATAATGTAGGAGGAATTCTCTCAACATAATTTTTTTTCCTATATAAAAAACTCAAACATGAGGCTTTATTTAAGGGACACCGAGTCCTTTCCACTTGACCCAATTGTTATTGGCAGAAATGTAAGGTATGATAGATAGACATCAATTAGGGATAAAGATGAAAACACCTTTGCAAAATGTTTCTCAGGGCATTCTACACACCATAATGCTACATTCAAGAGAGATTCCAAATCACCATTACCACATTTCTTTATATCCTGCGGAGAAAATCAGCCAAATAATTAATTTCTTCTACAGTATGTGTAAATATAAGAACTTTTAAGATTTCAAGTGAAACCTCTTCCAATGCAATCCCATAAAGTTTCTTATAGCATGCGAAAGTTGCCCGGAGCTGGAAAAAATTCCTGGTGCTAAGTATCCAAATGAGCCAATCATCATCTAACCGCCTCGTGCTGATTGCCACACTTAGCCTCATTGCCTCTGACTCTGCCACCTCCAAATTTACAACTTCTTTATCATATCTGTAGGATCTCACTAGGTTCACTAGAAGCTGCATGTACAGTACCCAGATTAGGTAAATGAGAGCAGAATCTGAATCTGAGAAGACAAAAGTAATTTAGTAAATGTTTTTGTAAAGTGATTCAGGAACTCCATTGTTTTTACCTTTCTGATGATGGGGCGACAAACACAGGATGCAATGTCCTCTTCAAGTGAGGAATCAAAGATAGAGCAGTAAGCCTCCCTCACAGACATGAGATGGCTAGGAGTGGATGCACATGCAATTTCAAGTAGAACCTGTAGGTGTGTCACATCTTCCCTCCTAGCCTTCAATGCCTTGTTTGCTAGGAGTGCATCCCTTTCTGGAGGGTCATATGTCCACAGAACGACTGCATCCTATCACATAAAATTGTGTGTTGCAGTATACTATAGTGAAATTCATGATTACTACACGAATACACCATTCCCTCTTATTCTTAATAGAAGAGTTAGATATTTACGGATATTAAAGAAATTCGTTAAATTAGCTATTCTCTAAAATAACCTTTTTAATCATGTGTGTTGGAAGTTTGAACTAACCCTATGTTTGGATGGAAAGAAAATGAGAGGAAAATAGGAGGGGGGAATACTAGGAAAAAACTTCTAATAATGGTAAAAAAAAAATCATTATTTTTGTGAGCTTTCCCTCCTATTATTCTTTTCCCCCTAATTTTCTCTCCATCCTAATATAGCATAACTCTTTATGGAAACCCCCTTTCATACAATCAATAAATATCAATATTTTTTTTTTTGGGGGGGGGGGGGGATTATAATTTAGGACATAAAGTGGATTATGGTGTTATATTTTGAACTAAAGTAAACTCTTTCCTATACTTAAGACCAGAAGGAGTAGGTTTTTTTGGTGTAAAACCACCAAATATGTGTGAGCCACATCAGACTCCAATTCATTTGGGTCGAGTCAAATAGGAATACAAGGGCAGCAAAACTCTCCCGATGAGTTTTTAATGTAGCCACATTTCTGGGGTTTAATTTCAAGACGATTAGTTAAGCAAGCATAGCCGCAATAGCGGATGAGCTACGTACTCATTGATATAATTATGCTTTATGATAGAACTGAAAATTTACATGCACATATTGTTTATTATCACTATATGAATCTTATTGACCAGGTAGTAGATATCATTGTGTACTAGTACTATTATAGCACCTCTGCAGACTGCATTAACCAAGTCCACAAAAGCATTGATATGCAATTGAATTGACAAGAAATTATTTTAAATTACCTAAATTATCCACTTATCCTACATGCATGACTCAGGGAATTTTGTTGTTAAAAACAAGGTTAGTCTAATGATCCAATAATATAGTAAACTTCACAGAAAAACAGAGGAAAAGATATACTCTGAAATTGCTGGAGAGTTGTTTATGAAGGCGATCAATAAGTGATTCATTGAATAGCTGCTGATAAGTTTCTCTGATCTCCTTCCTTTGTTTGGCATTCCTGTGTCCTAATACCCAGATCACTTCCGTCCCATACATCGAAAAACCTGTCACATTCTACATTATCTAAACACATGACCTAATAATACCCATGACTATCATAACAAGAGTAAACTTGCCATCAAATATAATACTTTAACATGCGTGTTCAGTGATATAAAACAATGGAAGTTTTATCCTTTTTGGATCATTTACATAGAATAGAAAACTGAGAGGGAGTAAAAGGAAGAGAGACCTTCGAAAGCCTTCCGGAGTCGCTCGCAATCGTGGGTGGGAGAAGGAACAATTTCTGGAACTCTAACAGTACTCATTTGTTTTCGGCGATTTTGATTTTCCTCTCTTCAAGGAAACGAGTTTCTGGGTGATTAGAAATTCCCAAGTTATAATTTTGAGAATCTTCACCCTTGTTCCATTTCGTCTGTTTTAACTGCTCAATCATAATAAATGTCCAAAAACAGAGCTGAAACGCACAATTTATGACCTTTTACACTAATGAATAAACAACGGCATATTCAGTACGTATTAAACATTCAGTTACTTTCATTTCAACCAAAGAAAACACAGTTGCGAGACCCTATATAACAGTCAAATGAATGTGTGAGGAGTTTTGTGCGGTTTTTAGATTCAATTTCTGTTTTTTTAAAAGGTTGTTTTGTTATTTTGAAACGTTGTTTTATTTTTATTTTTAATAAGAAACGTAATTATAGTAAGATTTTAGGAGTGAAAAAGTGACCTGACAGATTCGTATAAATACTGAGCGAGAACACTTGACTTTCTTCAACCAGTGAGCCATGGCACTCCCTGAAGATGTAGAAGCTCTCAACAAGGCTTTCTCAGGTTCCTATCCGCTACTCTTCATGATCAGTGCATTACTTTCATTGTCTCCAATACTGATTCTGCATGTCATTTTGAAGTTTGCGAACTAATAGAACTGGTTTCGCGGTGAAATGTTACGATTTAATTGATTTGAGATTTCACATTTAGGGTGTCCAATTTCAATAGGCAGCTTTTCAGGATAGCTTCTGAGAGAAATTATAGTTTAATTGTTAAAAAGGTTTACGATGTGATTTTGAGTATGGAAGTTGACCTTTTCTGTTGTTGTTGATGACAAAAGGACATGGGATTGATGAGAAATCAGTGGTTTCGATTTTGGGAAAATGGGAGTCGGAGAATAGAAAGGCTTTCAGGAAGGGAACGCCGCTACTCTTCATAGAGGATGAACGCCAATTTGAGAAGTGGGATGATCGTCGAGTTCGACTTCTGAAACACGAATTCATGCGTTTTAAGGTATACTCATGCTGGGTTCTCTTAAATATATGTGTGTGTGTGTGTGTTCAAAATCTATTTCCAGTATCTTTCATGCTGCCATTTTTCTAGTTAATCACTCTACTTAAATCATCAACGATAATAATCTTTTACATATCAGTACCTGAATCCAGAAACTCATCTTTAGAGTAACCGGATTGAGAAATTTATTTTATAAAGGACCAAATTGAGTAATAATTTATTTGTGAGGGATTAGACTGAACACATTTTTACATGCTGTAAAGGCAACAATTAAGTTTTACTCTACGCTACTCTTTACGAATTATTCTGTAAAATCTCTGCTTCGCCCTGTTACACTCACACACGCAAAGCCTGAACCATTTTCAGGTGAACAACTAAGAATAATGAGAAAAGAAAAGGTTGTGCCAGAACAATTACTCAAAATATTAAACCTCATGAGTCCAAAAATAGAACTGATAACCACCAAGGCTCAAGCATTGATGTCTATTTGTTAGAGCAAATATATAACTAAATTCTGAATCACTGAGCAAGATTCACACTAAAAAAGGAGATGATATAAGTATCATTTGTGTTTATCAGAATGCAGTGGTACTGTGGGCAATGCATCCATGGGAAAGAGATGCCCGTTTGGCAAAGGAAGCACTCAAGAAGGGTCCTCATGCCTATGGATTGCTGGTTGAGATTGCATGCACCAGGACCTCAGAAGAGCTTTTGGGAGCTAGGAAGGCCTACCATTCTCTTTTTGACCGTTCCCTTGAAGAAGACATTGTCTCTCTTATTGATGGTGCCGAACGTAAGGTGAGTGTCATCGTACTAAGGCTTCACTCAAGAGTCAAGACTACCCCACAATAATGGTTGTTATTCTAACTGGTTGATGCTTGAGATATTCTTGTGCAGATCAAACAAATGATAGATTAATTATAGGTAGAAAATTAACTATATCTAGCAAGTTTTCAGTTGCACTACTTGTGTTCTTGTGTATTCATGAATAGCTTTGTATACTTTTGACTATCATCCATTTATTTTTTATGCTTTTACTGGTTCTTCACTTTGATAAATTGAGTTTGCAATATATAGAAGCGTACAAATTATGAATGAACATGTAAGGATGTCGGGGTACACTTTTTATCCTGACCTACTTCTAACACAACTGCAAACCTCTTTACGATTCACTTGGTCAACTTGAGAGTATTTCTCTGCACATTATCAATTATTGGATAAAATTCTCTAAATTTGTTCCTGTTGCTTTTGGCAACAGCTCTTGCTTGCCCTTGTGAGTGCCTATAGATATGAAGGATCAAGGGTTAAAGATGAGACTGCAAAATCAGAGGCCCAGGCACTTTCTGCTGCCATTAAAGCTGCTCATGAGAAGCCGATCCTTGAGGATGAGGAAGTAATAAGGATGCTAGCAACAAGAAGCAAGCCTCATCTCCAGGCAGTTCATAAGCACTATAAAGAATTATATGGCAAAAACCTTGATGAGGTATCAACACTACTAATGCACTAAGAGTGCTTTAAATTTGAAACCTTTAAGATTCTGTTTTTGGTTTCAAGATTCACTTATGAAGTTCTATTTCTGATCAAACCTCTCCTCCTTTGGCTAGGATCTTGATGATTTAAGGTTAAAAGAGACTGTGCAATGCCTTTGTTCCCCTGTAGCATACTTTATTCAGGTGATGTTAAATTAGAAATTTAGAATCAAGCATTTGAATCTCCCTTACATTTTTCAAAATGGGCCACCACCTGTTTGTTTTTCTGTAATTTCCTTATTGTCCCTCAGGTTCTGGATGCAGCATTGAGATTTGATGCAGATAAGAATACCAAGAAAGCTCTTACACGTGTGATTGTTACTCGAGCTGACACAGATATGAAGCAGATCATGGATGATTATCAACGCTTGTATGGAGCTTCCTTGACCCAAAAAATTGAAGATACAACTAATGGCAACTTCAAGGATTTCTTGCTAACCTTGATGGCTAGATCAGGCTAATTTAAAGATAGAAAGTTAGAAGTCAGGGTTTAAACTCTATAATAACTTTATCATATTGATGATAGCTTTTTTTCAATATATATATATATATATATAGGCAAGTCTTTTTAGAATTGAATTTGCAGATTTCAAGTTCTGACATATGTAACTCTGCCTACATAAGGTTAAGCATAACATGTGCTTGCACAATAGCAAATCATGATACCTACTTGGATCTGAAAATTAAGTAATAAAGAATTGGGAGTTACTTGAAAAACTTGTGTCGAATAGTTAGCTAACAAAAGCAAAGTCATTTATTTTAGTTGTTTATTTTTTGTATGTTTGCTTGCTGAGTTGTTGAACTTACTTACCACTGAAATATCTTCTTTAAAAAATGGATGACGTGTTCTTAATTTAAAGTTTAAATTAAGCCAATATACATTTTTAAAAAAACAAAAACAAAAAAGACAAGCCTACCTAAATTGATATGCAGATGCAATAAAGCTATACATGTGTCAAGAATATCAAAGTATCTCACTTACAAGTAAACAAGGAAAAATTAAATCTAATGTGATATGAAAAGAACAAAAATATTATTTCATTCTATATGCAACTGGATGAAAAATACTATAATAAAAAAAAATGTGATGTTGATGATAACGAGACTTATTTCATTTTTCATACTTTCCTTCTCATTTTATTTTATCCATTTCCATTAAGAATAAGTTTAAACCAATAAATTATTAAAACATATAATTAAATTTTATATACTCTCTTAAATGGAAAGAATTCTTTTCTTTAGCAAAATAAGCATGATTGATGTATTTTATTTCTCTTCTCTATAATGCTTTAATAAATAAATATTCCGATAGCGATCCAACTCGTATGCTTTAATTTATTGTTTTGATTATCTTTTATCTTTTATTTAATCGAGTCTGTTTTAATTATATTATTTTTAGGAATATCTTATTGGATAAGATATAGTTGTTAAGATTTTTAGTTAGTCTTTAATTATATTTTATTATTACTTTTAAGAATATCTTATTAGATAAGATATAGTTTGTAGGATTATTAGTTATCTAAATCTTAGATTTAGATATATTTTTAGATTTCGTATTTGAATTTTGAATAGAGTCCACTCTTTGTAAACCTTTATAAATAGGCCTAGTGCCTCATTAATAAAGTGTCGAATATTTCAGAGAGTAAATTCATCGGAGTGTTCTCCTGGACTTTAATTAATTAGTGGAATTTCCTAATTATTAAAGATTGGCTAATCTGTGTGAATACGCTTGCGTCTTCTTCACTGAGATTAGAGATCGTTCTATTCATCTCCTGCTTGATTCTATCATTTGGCATCAGAGCAAACAGATCCTATCACTATGGGCAAAACACGTACCTCCCACAAACCTTCCCAATCCCAGAATCCTTCCCCGCCTCACCACGATCACTTGCTTCGCCCCCAACAGACACGGCCCATCCTCAACTCACAGCCCAACCAGACAAACCCATCCCGATTGCAACTTCGGAACCCCCTTGCCACAATTGCTACACGTCTCGATGCTATTGACGAGCTCCGAGATAAAGTTCACGCCCTAGAAGCACAGAGTCATCGACGAACTCACCGGAGGGACACTGCGCACCGATGTACAGGGGATAGTGATGACGATTTGGATCCCCCGTGGCGTTCAACTCGTCGCCCCTATGCCAAAGTCGACTTCCCCAAATTTGACGGAGGTGACCCGCGAGGCTGGATTCTCAAAGCCGAGAAATTTTTTCGCTATTACAATACACCAGAAGAAGAGAAAGTTGACGTGGCAGCCCTTTATCTTGAAGAGGATGCACTAGACTTATTCTCCTAGTTGAACTCCCAGCACACCGTGCGCTACTGGACAGACCTCACCCACGCATTGGAGGAACACTTTGGACCTCCTAAATTTCTCAACCCCAACACCCACGCATTGGAGGAACACTTTGGACCTCCTGAATTTCTCAACCCCAACGAGCACCTCTGCTCCATCAGACAATCAAGCACAGTGCAAGAGTATCGCCAGGAATGGGCGCGGAGGGTCGCACGCGTTTCTAACTGGCCAAAGCATTGCTTACTCGGCATCTTCTTGACTGGCCTGAACGAATCCCTATGATCTGATGTTCGCCTGCACAAGCCAAGGAGTGTCTACCGCGCAGCTAGCCTGGCCTTGGAGTTTGAGCAGCAACACAAAATTTCGCATGGGCCCAAATCAGCTTCCTCTACCATAGCGACCCGGAACCCCGCTGGCAATCCCACAACATCCACTACTCACAGCTCAAATTTTGCACGTGAACTCAGTACACCAGCAGCCTCGCCAACCACCGGAAATTACCTTCTGACCGCCTCTTCATCGTCCTCAGCTCCGCTCCCAGCCGGACTCGTCCCTCCTACGGATCCTGAACGACAACGGCGGCGTGAACATGGTCTCTGTTTCCGGTGCGCTGCTCCATTCCAACCAGGTCATCGGTGCTCCGCAGCGTCCTTCTCGCTCCTGGAGGTCGACGAAGCTTGGAACCCACCCAAAGGCTTCATTGGCACCATCGAATGCGAAATTGAGGAGTTGGATCCCGATTGAAAGAAGAAGAAGGCAAAAATAATAATAATTAGTATTATTATTATTATTAAAAAATAAAAACTTATCCTTAAGATTTTCGACGTGAGGACAAGTCGTTTTTTCAAGGGGAGAATTGATAGCGATCCAACTCGCTATGCTTTAATTTTTTGTTTTGATTATCTTTTATCTTTTATTTAATCGAGTCTTGTTTTAATTATATTATTTTTAGGAATATCTTATTGGATAAGATATAATTGTTAGGATTTTTAGTTAGTCTTTAATTATATTTTATTATTACTTTTAGGAATTTTTATTAGATAAGATATAGTTTGTAGGATTATTAGTTATCTAAATCTTAGATTTAGATATATTTTTAGATTTCGTATTTGAATTTTGAATAGAGTCTACTTTTTTTTGTAAATCTTTATAAATAGGCCTAGTGCCTCATTAATAAAGTGTCGAATATTTCGTGAGAGTAAATTCATCAGAGTGTTCTCTTGGACTTTAATTAATTAGTGGAATTTCCTAATTATTAAAGATTGACTATGTAATACCCTAAAAACCCTAATTATCATAAATGGTATATTTTGATAAAAACTACATTATAGTAAAAGGAGAATATATTGTCTCAAATTTTGTAATTTGATTATTATAAATTTATGAGCAATTTCTCCTTGAGATTTAAAAGGATCAAGTGTGAATCTTGAGATTACATTTAGGGATCATAATATACCCTAATATAAATATTGAATTTTAGTACATAAATACTAAAAATACAAAGGTGAATTTATCAATTGTATTTTCATCAAAATTCACTTTGGAATTAATTAACCAATGGTTAATTAGGTGACTACATATTAAGATCTATAAAGTGTGATATTAAATCACATAAAATAATAACTATTTTAGATAATCATAAGGCAATTAGAGAATATCTAATAGAGGAAATGATTTTGAAAATCAAGAGGTAATTATAATAAAATTATCATGATTAAGCATAATCTTAATTTAATCATGAGAGGCAGTTAAAGGACATAGAAATTATAATACCCAAATAATTATTTATCTTAAATATTATATTTGGATAAATAATATATCTTAAATATTATAAATAATACCTATTTAAAATAGGTGAATATGTGGTCTCAAATTTTTCTATTATGTTTATTTTATTTCCTAGGCAATCTTTTCCTAGAATTAAGGTGATCATATATTTGATTTTCTAAATCTTATTAGGGATCATAAAATATCATAAGATTATCATAATCAAGTATAATCTTAACTATATCATAAAAGCAATCAAATATCATCAAGAGATGCCTAAATCAATTAGAAAAATTAGCAACAATTATTGGGCAATTAAATTTACAATAATTGAGATATTTATATTAATTTTCGAAATTAATTAATAATTAATTTAAAAAGGGCATAATTAAGAATATATCAACTTAATTAATATCCAAATAATATTTAAAGGTCAAGATTAGTACACAAGAGGTTTTTAATCATCAAGATTAATTTAAAAACCTATCAAATTTTGGCAATTAGGCCTAATAACCCCTAAAACACTATATTAGAAATATTAACCAAGATTAATTAATCCTCCCTTAAATTATTTTAAAATGGCGAAAATTACTAATTAAAGAGGCTAAGTAATTGCATTAATTCTTAATCCTAAATCATTAACAAATATCATCAATAGTATTTAGATTTTTCCAACCCAAAGCTTGGATTAAATTTAATAAAGCTAATCTAAAAGTTTTAGAATTAATTTCATAAAGCCTAATCCTTGTGAAATTAAAATCAACCAATAGGAGAATTTTACCATGGCTTTTATGAGACAAATAAAAAACAAATTCAAGATTAAAAAAGGGGTTGTGTATTCGGTTGAAGCAAGAAGAATAAGAGTAAAAAATTGTTAAATGTAATTGAGCCAATTAAACATCACAATCAATGTAATTAATGAAAAAGACTTTCAAGACATTTAAGATTAAGACATATATGAGATGAAATGCAAATTGAAGTGAAATTAAGGGGGGTCAGTTTTAACAAAGAGAAAAGAGGAACCAAAGTTAATATCTAGATATTTGCTTAAAACATGTCATAATCAAAGAAGACTTTAGGGGTAAATGTGATGTAAGCTTAGGTATTAATGGTTAATTAATTAATGATGATATAAAAATCATTAGGATTAATTCAAGATAAGTGAATGATTAAACCTATAGAAAATAAATTGTATCTTGAAAACTATTGATCATGAAACAAATATAAGTAGATATTATGAACAAAGACAATTTAAGCTTGAACTGACTTGATTATCTCCAAAGTGATTTTCACAAACTTTTATGATTCATACTTAAGTAATTTAAGAGTTTTAAAAAGACATTCACTACAAAAAAATCAAAAAGTCTTTTTTAAAAGCAAAATGTAGGTGCTGACGGAATTTACGACGGATTTAAATCCGTAAAAAAAACCGTCGCAATTGCGACGGAAAATCAAAATTCCGTCGCAAAATTCTGAAAATTGCAACGGAATTTCATTTTTTTATAAAAAAAAAATATTTAAAATATATAAAAATTACATAACAAATTATGAAATAAAAAAAAAAACTTGTATATCATAAAAATGTATAGTAACAATCATAAAAAATTTACATAGAGAAAACAAAATATAAATAATAATGTTGCAAACAATATGTATAACAAATAATCTAAACAGTAGCAATATAGTCATCATCAATTTCTTCTATTTGAGAGTTCTCTGGCATCTCAATTTCTTCTAACCATCTATATCCATCTTTTTCCTCTTCCCCAACTTCACTCTCTCCATCTGCAACATTAACACCACCATTTAAACACAAATCCAAACTGAAGAATGTATAAGACTTTCTTAGTGACTATCCAGAACAAAAGTGACATGAACTTCCTGGAAAAAGTAGCATATAAGTGATCCTTATAGGAGAGATAACTTGCATGCCATGTAAACATTTTTAAAACTCGATTCCCTTCACGACTCCAAATTCAGAATCTAAATTTTGCTTGACAAGTTTTTTGGACCACCTCAACTCACCATTATTTTCTTTAGTTGCTTCATCCTTCTCATTTATGTGGCCGTCATCAATTGCAATAAGCTAATCAAAGAGGCCAACATTGAATTCCTGGATAAAGCTAGATTTATTAAAAAAAGGTGAGACAACACAGAGCCATAAACAATAATAATATAGCCCACTACAGAACAATGCCAATGTGTTTTAACTATTTAAAACAAGAATAATAACAGCCATTGTACAAGTGGGCAAATATGAACTCGATCATATAATCTTTTTACAAACCTTGAGAATATGGAGCCATTGTACAAGTGGGTAAATTGTATCCTTTTTGCTTCTCGAGTAAGCTGTAGCATCCTATTTAATACTCACAATTATAAGTTTCCCAGTCTGCTTTTCCTTTATTCTTATTTAAAGTTGCATAATATCAAAATTTACATGAGATGCAAGAATGTTACTTTTCCATGGTCATGAAACTGATAGCAAGAATTATACTTTCACAAAAAAGGGAAAAGTTTACTTACAAGCTGTCAGTGATGCAAGAATCACAGGATCCTCATGCCCAGGAAATTGCCTTCTTACTTTAGAGCTGAAACAACCCATTTATGCTAAATTCATATCCATGTTTGGATAGGCGATATTACAGATTAAAAACACATAAGCAATGTTGAGTTAACATGCAGACTTACATAACAATTAACATGATCCAGCAAAGCAAAATTTAAAATAGTCGTTAATCAACCCATGATCTAAGTGTGTGTCAATTACACCACAATGGAAACATGAGAAGAGATTGGATCTCTGAGCACAAACATCAACAGGATTTTCACAATATTAATTATGTGAAATTAGATACAAATGTGATATATAAAGACCACTACTCTGCAGAATTTCAATCCATGTCAAAGATGAAGAAGCTGAGAAAGAACATTAGATACAAATGTGATAAACATTAAGCCAATAGAATTGTGGAGAGACAAAAATACCATCCATCCTCGTGGTCCTTCTACACCATCCTTAATTGCATAAGCAGCTTTGAATCCATTGACTGTGACCAACTCTGCAACCAATTCTAGAACAAAGTATATATAATTTACATATTCTCATTAAAATAAAGCGCCAACATTTTATTACAGTATTAAGTTGGATTTAATGATAAAAAGGCGTTATCTAACCATGCAGGAATGATAACCTTGTGCCACATGGGGATTAAGACAAGATAGTTTGCAATTGAAATGATGTCAATAAAACATTCGAGGGAACTTTGATGGCATGTCTTAAGACAGTGCTCCCAGGAATACAAATATTCCATACCATTAATTTAACATCAGATAGATAAAGGCAATTGAGTTGCTTATGGTTATATGTTCATTTACCTTATCATCTTCAGGCTTGCCAACAATGTTTAGGTCGGCCGAATACATCTCTGCAGAGAAGCATTGGGGTGTGTTCAAATGAACAGATAAACATCCAAGCTTGGTGTCCACTGTGAACCAAGTGGGAATGCTAACCTGAAACCACGTGGAAAGAATATTAAAACCATCCAGTACAAACAAACTGCAATAAAATGTCACTAGAAAAAAATTATGCTACCAAAAAAATTATGATGCCAATGCAAATCAGTAACCATACCACCTCAAACAGCTCTTTCTTTTTCTCCTCAAAGGCTCAAATGAAATCTAAATAGTGAAATTCCTTATTAGCCACCATTGAAATTTAATTGGAAAAAAAAGTCCAAAAGCCAAGCTACTTTTAAAACAGAACAGCTTGACATACCACTAGTCTAACCAAGAACTGTTGAAAAATACAACCAAATTTTACCTTCCCATAATCTTCAGTCACAGCACCTCTAGTAATCTCCCACAACTTCAATGAACCAGCAGTATCCTACAAAGAATCCATATATCAGATCACAAAATCGTGGAAACAAAGACTAGCAACTTAGCAGCAGAAAATCAAAACATCATTAACATAAACATGGATTCAAATTATAACATCATAATTTCAGTCATAAAATGGAAAATCATCAGTACCACATCCTAATACGGAAAGAAACTCTTCGTGGGATGACAAATACTATCATCCCCTTATTGTACAAACTAATATGGAATAAATAAAATATGCCGCTTCTTCAAAAGCATACACGCAATGGATATAACACGTTTCCAAACTAATATGCCACTTGATAGACAATATAACGTGGTCTTAATAATCAGTAGTATAAGATTACAATAAGAAAATAAAGGCAAACTTACGGGTAGATTCTTTGAACGACACCCTTGCCCTAGAATAGGACAAATTTGAGCAATTAGGGCTTAGTTAGAGGTATTAAACACAGTTTACCCAAAGAAGAAAAAACCTAAAAACTTACAACGACGGCGGCAATGTCATCGCAATTAGTTTCAATGCCCAGAGCTAGAAAATAATTACCTCAAGAATTGGGCTTCTGGGTGATCTTCGGTCAGCGGACAACGAACAGTACGAAGAGAGTCGCCGGAGTGAGCAGCTAGAAGGGGTGAGGCAACTCAGGCAAGGAATGAGACGAGAAAGAGCTCAAGCGAGAGAAAGGAAAAGAATGAGAGGAGAGGCCGAGAGATTTCGCGCGGCTGGGGCAAATAGATCAGAAAGCAAGAAAATTGATTATATCTCACATTTGCGACGGAATTCATTTTCCGTCGCAAATTGTAATGGAATTCATTTTCCATAGTAAAAGTTTGCACAAAATTGTGCGACGGAAATCATTTTCCGTCGCAAATTGTGAGGGAATTTGTGTTCCATAGTAAAAGTTTGCGATGGAATTTGTTTTCCCTCACAATTTGCGACGGAATTAACTTTCCGTCGTAAAATTTTGCGACGGAATTCACTTTCCGTCGCAATTTGCGACGGATTTTTTTTCACAAATTCCGTTAAAATATTATTTTGGTATTTTCTAGTAGTGATTTAATTAAACCATAAAATGGAGATTTGAAAAGTGGAAATGAATCTTGAATAAAATAAAATCACCTAACTAATTAAGAATTTGGGGTAACTAAAAGTTGAAACAAACTAACTAGGGGAGAGAGAAGTGAGAAGTCGGTTTTGAGTAGGTGTAAGGGTGAGATTTAAACTTCTCCACTAAGTCTAATCCAAGGGCTAAGAATGAATAAGAGTTGTTAGGTAGTTAACCCACAAATTGCTATAAATAGGGAGGTTATGCCTTCACAAATCTTCACACCAATGAGCCCAAAGTGAACTGATTATAGAAGCTAGAGAGTGAGTAGAGTGAATTCTTGAAGCAAGAGGAAAGAAGGAGCAAAGTTAGGTAGTTTTTTTTGAGCTCTAGCTTTGTAGTTTATAGCTTAAAATGTTGTTTTGATTTATAATCTTCCAATTATAGTTTGGTTTTCATGTTTTTGTGGTTAAAATTGGCTTTATTTCGAAAAAATGATGAAGAAGAAGTTATAGAAATTTTTTGAAGATTATGGTCAAAAAAGAAAAGCTTCCGGCGAAAATTTGTTGGTTAGCGATTTCGAAAGCAGTTGTAAAAACGCTAGTATCTTATGTTGAAGATTATGTTCTAAAATTCTGAGAAAATTCATGTTCAAATTAGACATATAGAGATTTCCAAATATACCTATAACATGTCATTTTGAGTTTTGTGCTAGGATATAAAAATTCTGCAAAATGGGCTACGTTTTCTGGAAATTTTTGAGCAGAGGATGAAATTACGAAAACTGGGAACTTTTCATGTAATCTGGGCAATAACCAATATTTTTTATTAAAAGTAGACATCTTAAGGTTTCGAGGAATTTACGGATCCTCGTTTCTATTTTTTAGATTTAATTATTATTTTTCAAAGTTAATCAAAAATTCTGCCCAGAAATTCAGTATTGCGTTTTTTGAGAAAATGTAAGGGCAAAATTGTAATAATGAATACATCAAGGGTAGAAATGTCAAAATAAGTGGAAATAAATTTTTGATATTATTTTAAGAGATAGAATATTAGTTGTGATATTATGGGAAAAATAAATAATCCAACAATAACGATAGGATATCCAGAAGTCGGAGTTGGATCCAAAAAGTCGGGCAAGTTGGCCAATGCGCGGTAAAAGGTACGGACGCGTATTGTAACCTTAACTCTTATGCTTATTGTATGCCTATATATGATAGTTGTGTTCATATGCTAAGATTCTGTCTTAAATTGTTCTTGATACACTCAAATCTACACGGGTTATGGTTTTAATAATGCCGTTAGAGTTTTCCTAGCGCTGAGGACACGACTGTACATCGTGGCACTGGTGAATAGTGCAAATTGGGATAACAGACATACTTCAGGGGCTGTGTTTTGTTATTGCCTTACATATTGTCAACATTTTGAAAATGAGATTTTGTATTACTATAATATCTGTCATACATATACTGTTTACATAAGCATGAGGTTAATTCACACCGAGGTCCGATGGGCATTGGACCTCAATCTTAAACTAATAGTTCGGGAAAGGATCAAGGATCGAGAAGGCACCGTAGATGGAACCGTAAAAAGACGCGGATGGATGGAGCCGTGAGGAGGCACCGATCAAAGAAAATGCGGGAAGAATGTTAACGTAACCTACCTTCGGCATGAATCTAATAGGGTTACTTCAAACCATTTGGTGCTTAAACTAGAAAAGGGTCGTCATGTGGTTCGATCAATCGATCGCGCGTGAATTCGGGGAGACTTCCACTAGACTTTACCTAACTTGGCCAAATGGATTTGATTTAAGCGTGTTAGGTTCTATACCCCAAGTTAGGAAATGGCTTGGTCTAAAAATGTATAGTTACAATGTAAATTTACGTAATTATATAAGTCTTGTATCACATGAATATTCCTTCGGGAAATTTGTAATATACCGGTATACGTCGGCATCAAAGCATAAGTCCGAGTATTTTATATCGATTACTCGTTGTTCAAATTTTTAGTACATGCTCTTCGTTTCCTCAACACGCTGAGTTGTAGCACCTCAAACTCTGACAATTTTTCTAAAACCACGTGTCACCGGCACGATTTATGCTACGGAACTTGGGGTGTTACAGGCTAATCTGTGTGAATACGCTTGCGTCTTCTTCATTGAGATTAGAGATCGGTCTATTCATCTCCTACTTGATTCTATCATATTCCTTCCCATCCTAATTATAAAGCACTTCCGAAATATTTTTTATGGTTCTTAATATAACTTGTTTTACAAAACACTTGAGGCATTTTTTAATATTTTGTGAGATAAACTAGGATTTGTAACTTTATGTGAAGATTAAAAACTCTCACTGATTATTTAATGACATTGATTTGTAATACCCTAAGTTTTCTCAGTTTTTCGTATAATTAACTTTGAGTAGCTTTCTACTAAATTTATATCCTTTTTTTTTTCCTTATCTATCATCTTTCTATCTAAGACGTTGATTGAGAAGATGAGAAAAAAGTTAAAGTAATATTATGATTTTTCAGATTGATTGGACGAACATGATTAAAAGATTATAAGGAATGATGAGAAAATAATGATAAGAGAAACTCAACCCGTGTGACCAAAGTTCTAAAGATTCTTTGCAAATCATTTATATATCAAAAAGATATTCATTTTTTTTTGTCAAAGAAAAAAAAAAGATATTCATCAATCTTGCCTCATTACATATTTGTCAGGCTAGGATCTACAAATGCTATTGGCATACTTCGATATTATGTAGGATTTCTTCCTTTTATTAATATCATTTGACCCTATTAAAAAAAGACATTAATTAAGAATAATTTTAAACTGTTGTCGTAATTTTTTCTTTCCAAAAAAAAAAACAAAAACAAAAGTTCCTCAACTTTTTTTTCCCTTAACTTATGTGAGTCAATTTGAAGTGTATGGACTCTTCAAGGATAAGACAAAGTGAGGAATCTGATGTATCCGAGCTGGGATCTAGAAGCTCATCATCTTCACGAGGATACCTGGTTTTTGCAGGACCCACCTCCTGGATGCAATGCTCGATTGCGAGCGATTCAGCGAATTTGTTTCAATAGCTTTGTTTACTTTAACGTTGTTTGATTTTCAATCTTTAAGTCGTAACTTGTCTTCTTTACTGAAAACAAAAAAAGAAAAGTATGGACTCAATGTTACAAGTATGAAGCATCTCTCTATTATTCATAAGGCAACCAAACCAAAGCGAAGCATATCACAGCTTGAAGTTGTCAAACCACAAAGTAAAACAGGGCAATACCAAGAAATCCCACACAGTTCAAACTTGAAACCACTCTAGTAACTCAGACCCATCACCATCATCAGAAAATGCCCTCACATCAACAACTTTCAAAGCCTTTAATCTTCCCTCCCCAGGAGAGTGAGGAGGAAGTTCTTGTAGTCTCCAGAGGTCTCCTTGGCCACGGCTTGTTCAAGATGAACACTGTTCCTATGGTAGTACAGTTCCTTGATATCCCTCAGGTCCTTCTCTGCCCTGCTCACTATCACTCGGGTCAGTGCATCCTCATCAGCTCCTGTCCTCTTTATTGCATCGCGCACCACCTGTTCGATGAAATTCCTCCAACAGTTATGAATCCTTTTTTCTTTGTTCATAAACTTTTTATACATTATGGTCTCACATTTGGAAGAAGAGAAACTGAAACCTTACCTTTTCATAGTACTTGATGTGGTCATTGAAGCAGCGGATGGCTGTGTACAATGCCTTGTGGAACTCATCTGATCTCTCATCCACCAATTTCTAAAGAAAAAGCAAACTCTTTGTTTAGTCACATAATGGGATTAAGCTTTTTTTTTTTTTTTTTTTTTTTTAAAAAAAGGCCTATTCTGCTGGTACCTTAGTGATGGAGGTTCCATGGGCCTCTCTGTAGCGATTGAAGGTTGCAAGAAGCTGGGTCTTGCTCCTTGTGGTCAAGATCCTAATGACTTCTTCCTCGCTTCCTTTCTTCTCCTTGATAGACTCATGAAGGATCTCTGCTTCAGATTTTGCCAATCTTGCGTTGATCTCTTCTCCAACATACCTATATGAGGTCACGAACCCCACCAAAAGCTAGCCCCCCAAAAAAAGAGACTCAAACCATATTAGCATACCCAAACAGACACCTTTCGCTCACTTCTTTTCTTTGACCATTTATCACTATTATAGTATTATGTTCTGTGAAAATCTCAAAGTGAAAATCAATTATCTAAAAGTTGGAGGAAATGATGAACTTGCCTGGCGAAGATGGCCTGAAGTAGTAGCAGCCACATCTTCTTCCAGGGAGTGCTTGTAGCGAAGGAGATAGGCACGCCTCACGGCAAGCAGCTCTTCAGGGGCGAGAACTGTGGCAATCTCTGCGATCACATGGTAGTTCTTCCCCTCCTTGATCACCACATGGGCAAACACGGCATCGCGATCAGCCGGTTCCAGATTCCACCTATACACAGCCCTCTGTTTCATACACAAGATTTGTCAACAGACAAGTGGATGACCCTTTAGTCATGATGTATATATCATGTTATTAAGGACTTTTCAATTCAAAAGTTCAATCTGTTGAGTGAACAACTTATGAACTGTTTTATTTACGATCTCTCTAAAAGGACAACCATGTTTTGATGATAAATTTAATAACCAATGTTACCTACCTCGAAGTCGCCGGAGATCTCCTTCTCAAGGCGTTTGACAAGATCCTCCTGGAAAAGTTCCTCATAAGCCTTTCTGATTTGCTGCCTCTGGTAAGTGTTTCTGTGACCCAGGATTGTTATTATGCTCTTCTCATCAGTGCCCCATCCTACAAAGTTTAAATAAATAATAAAAAAAAAAACACACACAACAAATCAATATCAGGTTATGCAGTAAAACTACTTTTTTGAATTCACATTGAATTGATCCATAGATAATATAGATAGAAGCAAGCCCATATATAAACACAATCAAGATCATAAACCAAAACTCTATAATGTTTCAAGAACAATAAATGGATTTTCATAAGAAAAATCAGAACCTTCCACAGCCTTTCTGAGAGATTCTGCATCTTCAACTGGAGAATGATTAATGGGAAAAATAAGGGTAGCCATGGTTGAATGTTATCTTAGTCTCTAGGGGTAATTGAAGCTTCTGTGATAGTGAAAATTGTCTTAAGATTTCTTCTATTATGATAGTGTCTCTCTGATACTGTGTCTTGTGCGTAGAGGTTAATCTTTTGGACAGTACGTTGTCAAAGAAATTTTATGCAATCTCAAACATTTATGGCTATTTAAGTGTGATTCTCCCATTGGTCAGTAGTCAGTAATATATTTATTTATTAGCCTCGGAAATTTCGTGAAGGGCGAGTTTAGCTCCAAATGCGTAACGTACACAAAAGGAATAATAATATTGTGATTTCCTAATTCCAAAGTTTAATTTGGCCTTTATGTAATCCAATTATGACTAAATATAGGGCATGCTTATTTTTGTTTTTACTTTTTGATGGAACATTATATAGGCATGGTTTAAATTAATTGGATAGAATTTGGCAATGATGTGTCATCACGCGGAGACTGAATTATTGAAATTTTTGCTGAAAGAAAAAGATTAGTTTGTTATAAAACTGAAGAAAATCTTAAGAAAAGTAGAGAGAAATTCTAGAGATAGAGGAATTCCATTTCAAGTGTATTGAATGTTTACACAAGACCTTATTTATGACTTTCTTCGGAGTTCTTATCTGATGGACATCCACATAATACATATATTTATAACACTCCCCTTGGATGTCCATTATGGATATGCCTCATTAAAAACTTTAATTAGGAAAACCCAGTGGGATAAAAACCTAGCTAAAGAAAGAAAGACATCATCCATCGATACACTTTTTAATGTTGCCTCATTAAAAACCTTTCTAGGAAAAACCCAGGTGGGACAAAACCTAGATAAGGGAAAAGAGTACAACGTGTATCGACTCCCTCTTAATTACATAAGATTTTCGGGGAAAGTCTGCCTCATTAAAAACCTTTCTAAAAAAACCGAGTGGACAAAACCTAGATAAGGGAAAAAGAGTACAAGAAATACAAATGAGTATGGACTCCCTCTTGATGACATCAGTTTTATTCCTCCTGATGACAGTAACAATATTGCTTCTTCTAATGCCAAAATTGCTTCCAATGTCTTTGTGTTGAAGAAAAACTATATCTTGCTAATAAGCATTATGCAATAGTACTCCAATAGCATTAAGATATGGTACTTCTGGACCAATTAGTTCTTCAACAATTATTTGTCTTTTGAAGCTCTTCAGGAGTTACAATGATGTTGATATTATCAACATAAACAACAATTAGTGCAAATTCATTTCTGGATATTTTCATGTAGATGCATGGGTATATTGGGTTTTTTTTTTTTTGTACCCTTCTTTTTATCAGATATTCTTTGAGACGATTATATCACATGCGCCCTAATAGCTTCAAGCTAAGGGACTTATATAACTTAATTAAATATTGTTCTAGAGAACTTAAATTAGATGCTTCTAACATCTTGAATCCTTCTGGGATTTGTACTTCTAGCACATTAATTCTTTTTGGGGACATGTGCTTCTGGCACCTTGAGTCCTTTAGGGATATGTGCTTCTGGCACCTTGAGTCCTTCAGGGACTTTTCATATATATCACTATTAAGTGAATCAAGTAAACATGTAGTTATAATATCCTCTAGATGCAGACCAAGCCCTTCATTTCTTTGCTAGGTTTTATCAAATAACAAAAGTATTTGCATCCACATATGTTTCTTCAAAAATCAATGTCGAGTCTTTGTTTAAAACCTTGAACTACATGATGTACCTTATATCTTGTGATTTCACCCTTTTCATATCTTCTCGTACAAAAACTTATTTGTATCCAACTGGTTTTGCATCTCTGGCATTTCATCATCAGTTATATGGACTGTAGGTCCAAATACTTTTCGTTTTGCCAATATTTTAATTCTGTAATAATGACATCTTTCCATAGGGGCCAATACATTTACTGTTGGCATTCACTGTCGGATTGTGGCTCATGATCCTCATATCATTCATTACATCATATGCTATATTATAAGCAAAGATGTCGTCAATGTTGACTTCATTTCGGTCCCATCGGATTCTATTCATAACAATTTATTAAGATCTCATAATTTTCGCATATTTCAGGTACCTGGGTCTCTTTTGGGACTACAACATTCTCTTCTGGAGATATCTCTACTGGAGATAATATCTCTTCGCATTCTCTTCTGGAGATATCTCTACTAGAGATAATATCTCTTCAGGAGATGGCTCTTCCGAAGCTACTAATTTTCCTTGATTATTCTCAACTTGATCATCTATATTCTTAGCTCATTTTCTATTTCGAGGATTTTTTTTTTCTTTGAAACCGATGGACTTTTCATGCTTCAGGAGTGCTATATATTCATCAATAGTAGGTTATCCTTCAGGGACATTAATTCGAATAGGAGCATTACAATTTGGGACATGTGACTTTGTCACTTTCTTTGGGTCGATAAATGCTTACGGCATTTTATTAGCTAAACTACGTAAATGAATTATCTTTTGAACTTCAGTTCGAATTATTTTGTACGAGGATCAAAATGAGCCAATAATAATTGATTCAGCTAATCTCTTTACCCAACCGCCTATTTTCTCCCCTCATGTTGGGAAAACAATGTCAAATCACAATTGACAAATCATGCGGTGTAAGTCTCCTAAATCCATTTGTTACCATTAGAAACATCATTCGTTCCATTTAGAGACAAACAAGAAGAAGAAAGGTCCTTACATAAAATTTATCCCAACTTTCTTTCCATATCCATCTATGTGCATTATGGTGGATTTATAAGCATTGCACATTCAAAAACTTTCCAGATGGAATTGTCGGTTTCGACCAAAAACCAATTTACGGGGAGAATTTTGTTGGCTTTATATAAATCTTTTCAATATATATATATATATATATATCAAATATATATCAACATAGTATTATGTTCTCATAAGCATTAATCCATCTTTTTATGAATGCTTTAATTCATGATTTCTGGATCGTATAATCTGGAAATAGCGCGCTTAATTAATTCAAACATTATTGCAACTTTAGGTTGCGTTCTTACAAACTTCTGGTTTGCAATGGGCCCATATATATCTGTTTGATATATTTCCAGAGATCCATTACTATTACCAATCATGACCTATGATATTTACATAGTCATTTTTATTTGAGAACAAACAACACATAATCATTCTCGAACAATATGTTGGTTATTTATGACTCGGATGATCAAACAAGTCATGCCAACAATAAATTTATTTAAATCAATAAACTTCTGGTTTACTATAACATATATCTCAACCAATCATAAACTTTTTTAGACTCGTGAGAAATATATAACTTTTCAACTTTTCTAAAATTAGCTTACACTTATCTTATATAACTCACACTTGTTTTTGGCAATCTCCCCCTCAAGTGGAAGTTATATAAACATACTTTCTTTATATTTGTATTTCAAAATCACTTTCAAATTCTTTAAACTTTGAAAGGAAAATTTATGTTAATTCTTCAGGAATAAACATATAATATAATATCACTAGATAATCTCGTGATTCATGATTAATATGTTTCAATTGATTTCTATATGCATAAAATATATGCAGACTATCACATGTGAATATCATGTTAAAATAACTTAGAATTACACTGATTTAGAATCATACATATGATAATTCTCTAGCGAGAAATTTACATGGCAATAAATTTATGATATGTAATAATAACAACAAATTTAAACGTTGTATTACCTTGTAGGCTTATTCTTATTTTGAGCCTTGGCTTCAATAAATCTCTGAAGCTTATTTCCTCTTGAATGTTTCATTGGTAGTAAACTTCTAGTTTACAAATCAACCTTTTGATTTGCTACATTTGTAAACTTCACGGTTTACAATTACAATCTCTTGATTATCTATAAACTTCTAGTTTATCGCAAACTTCAATTTGCATTATTATCTCGTAAACTTCTAGTTTACGAACATGTATCTTCTACATGATATCTGCATAAATCTTTAAAACTCAATAAGTTTCTTTAATACTTGATAGATTAATCAATACATTATTTTGTTCCAAAATATTAGCTCTTTTGGAGCTTTCAATCAAATTTATACTACCAAATAAATATATATAGTCTAAACATTAGTTTCTCAAAATATGCTAATTAGTCCCTAAGACTATTAGCCTTTAGACATATTATAACATAATCTCTACAAATTATTGTCTTCAGGACAATACTTTTCCAAGGTTACAAAAATCATTGTATCATACCATATTTAAAACATAATCTTTCGGGGCCTTATTATTTATAATAATCTATAATTAATTTTTTTTTCTTACCATGTCATTTCTTTAAACCAATATTGTTCTATTACAAAAGAACAATTATGAGAAAATTTCTTGTCATAAAATCCTAATATTATAATTAATAGCCATGCAATTTTTTTCATGAATAGTAATTACTATGCATAATAATAAAATAATATAAACACGTGGGACCCAAGGCCAAAATTTTCTCCACCTTCAACCGCTTTCACGTGGGAGGTTTGAAAATGTGTTTGGAGAAAATTACATAACTTGACCCCAAAATAAATAACATTTTAGTACCACATAAAATTACGAGAATGATACCCTGAAATGTTAAAACTCCAAATTGGTCTCATTTTAGAAAATCACGCCTCCAACTATTGAAATTGATTTTGAGGCGATATATAAATAATACTTATCTTATCAGATAGTTTATATCAAATATTTGACCTTTAACAAATATATCAGGGCATACAAAACAAATGACCCTTGCCGCCACAACAATACATGAAATTCTATCATGTTTTTTATACCAAATAATTTCACTTTATATGGTTCAAATCAATAATCTTCTCTCACTTAGGTGAGAATTTGAACCACCATAAATAAACACATTTACACACATGTCCACAACCACAATTAAATTCATTCATTACTTCATTCACTTTCGGGAATGGAGTCAAGCATATTAGATGAGATTCATGATCCTTACAACAAAAATATCATTGTTTTGTTTGATCATATGAAGACAATATACAAAACTAAACTTTTATGTAAGCGGTAGAACCATCCCATGTAGGAGGTATATATATATTGTGCATAAAAGTAAACATTATCCAATCATAAAGAAAATAATTGAATCAATAAGACAAGAAATTAATTTAAAATATTTCTTGACTTTTCACAATATTGCTACTTCGGGAGCAAATTAAATATTCACATTTATAATAAACTTTTAGAAGAACAACCATCTTCTGGTGGTCATACAATTCCATTAAAATTGATATTCAATTTTGAGACATTTATACAAATGATACCATACAAAATTATGGATCAGGCCCCTTTTTTTATATATATAATTTCAGGCAAATATGTCTCTTGGCATCGGCCACATTATCATTTGACTTCGGCCAAAATATGCCTCCACTTGGTTTGACTAAATTATGTCACCCATGGCTTCTTGCCAAATTTTATGCTTTACTTGGCTTCCACGGCCATTTTATGGCTTCTCTTGGCTCCTGGCCAACCTTTTGCTTATATATCTTCATGTCATTCTTCTCTTCAAGAGAAATTAAATCAATATGGCTTCCAACTATTTATCTTCAGGATAAACAAAGGTTTCTGGCCATCACGTATGACATCGATCATATAATTAATGAGAAAGTTATTATTAATAATAATGATAATAAAATGACAAATAATAAATAAAACATAAACAATAAATGTTATGTTAGAAACAATAACATAAATGTTATGTTAGCAAACATAAAAATAAATGTTATGTTAGTAAACATAAAAGTAAATGTTATGTTAGCAAATACTTGAATCATAAATATGTTAGCAAAGCAATAAAAGTAAATGTTGAATTATAAATATGTTAGCAGCAATAAAAGAAAAATAAATGTTGAATCATAAATATGTTAGGAACATAAAAGTAAATGTTATGTTAGCAAATACTGAATCATAAATATGTTAGCGCAATAAAAGAAATGTTGAATTATAAATATGTTAGTAACATAAAAGTAAATATTATGTTAGTAACATAAAAGTAAATGCTTAATTTAAATAGCATAAAAATAAATGCTTAGTTTAAATAGCATAAAAGTAAATACTAAATATTAAATCTAGACTTAGGTTAGGAGGTTTAACCCCAAGTAGGTGTCGAATTAATAATAATTATATGATATAAATAAATAAACATAAATAAATGCTAACATAAAAATAAATACTTAAACATAAATATGTTAGCAACAATAAAAGCATAAGTGAAATATTATGATGAAAATAAATATTCCTACACGCGTTGAGCCGCCAGGCATTTTTTTTCAAACTTACCGACAGTTTAGTTTAGTTGAGTTTTTTTTTTTTTTTTGGCAAATAGTAATAATATAAAATAATAAAAACACATGGGGCCCACGGACACTTTTTTTTCAAACTCATCCGAGGCCGGTTTTTTTTTTTTTTTTTTTTTTTTTTTTTTTTTTTTTTGCAAATAGTAATAATAATAAAAATAATAATAACACACGGGACCCACGCCCAATTTTTCAAACCTTAGAATAGTTTTTTTTTTTGGAATAGTAAACTCCGACGCTTTAGTTTAGTTTTTTTTTTTTAATTTACTATTTAAATAATATAATATAAAAATACGTGGGACCCAATTTTTTTTTTTAAAGAACGCCTTCTTCTTCATCCCTTCGTCTCGCACCTTCACCTTCTTCTTTTATTTTTACTCACAACATCATTTATCATAAATCAACAATCTAAACTTAATAGAAAACATACCTGTATGAAAAGAAATCATTTTCACCGATCCAAAATCAATTTCTAGCTTGAAAACGCCTCCTATGGAGATATTTGAAAAACTTCTTCTTCTGCCAGGGAAGGTGAACAACGGTGATGAACGGTGTTAGGGAGGCTCGATTGATTAGAGCCTCGTGCGATAACGTGTTATAAAGCGAAGAAAATCTTAAAAAAGTAGAGAGAAGTCGGAGAAATTCTAGAGAGATAGAGAATTTCATTTCAAGTGTATTCCGAATGTTTACACAAGACCTCTATTTATAGACTTTCGGGAGTTACTATGCAATGGACATCCACATAATACATATATTTATAACATAGTTAAGTTTTTACAGTGAAATTTCTTTTTTTTTTTGGAATTGGGGACCTAATGGTCCTGGGCAGGGTCGAACCCTGATACAAAGGCTGGATAGGCCAGCGTCATACCACTGCACTACCTAAGTGCTTGGTTTACAGTGAAATTTCTGGTTGTGATTGCATGCACCAGGTCCTCAGAAGAGCTTTTAGGCTCTAGGAAGGCCTACCACTCTCTCTTTGACCGTTCCCTTGAAGAAGACACTGTCTCTCTTGTTGATGGTGTGGAACGAAAGGTGAGTGTCGCCGTTCTAAGGGCTTCACCAACAATAATGATTGTTGTTCTCATTGGTTGATGATTGAGATATTCTTTTGCAGATTAAACAAATTATAGACTAATTATGTACACTTTTTTTTTTTGCATAGTACAGGCAAGCCGTAGCTTGAGAAGATAAAAAGAATTAGAATATGGAAATCTAGCCCTAAAAACACCACACAAAGTACAGAATTAAGATCGGCAGGCCAACTGGTCCTTCAACACCATATCAAGGCACCCCGCAGGAACTGTTGGGATAAGGATCGCGTCCGCATCAGGAGGAGCATCATGTCCTTCCTTGGCCAAGTAGTCAGCACATGCAATGTTGTCTCTTGGGGTATAGTAGAGCTTCACACTCCAATCCCTGAAAAGAAGATCTCTGACCTCACCGATGATGTCTCTCAGCGGGTGGTCAGCATGACAGGAGTCTCTCATGAGAATGTTGATTGCATCAAGCGAATCTGAATAAAGCAGAATTTGCTGGTGACCCAACTGTTGAGCCATTCTCAGGCCAAGTATGATGGCATAAATTTTCGCCTCGATAACCGTATGAAGACCAAGGGACTTGCAAAATCCCATCAACCAGTGTCCTCGAGAGTCCCTGATCACCCCTCCGCACGCTGCTTGATATTGTTGTCGAACCGATCCGTCAACGTCGATGCGGACCACATTCCCAGGAGGGGGGTCCAAGACTTTTCCTCGTACCTGTCAAGTTGAAAAATTTGGTGAGATAAATTATGATTGGCGGTACTTTCCAACAGAAGATAATTACACAAGTGAAGCATCTCCCTGATATCTATGTTTTCGCCTTGGAATAAGGATTTGCATCTAGATGTCCGGAGGATCCAACATCCCAAGCAAAAGACTCTCGACCAAGGGAAATTTCGAAACCTTCCCTTTCCTGGCTTGTGCTTGGTGTTCCAGTTAAGCCAACCCTGCAAATTTCCTGTAAAAAACTGGGAAAAGTAGTGAGGCTTTATAATTTCTTTCCACAAATTTCTTGCTCTTCCGCAGTCCCTGATTATATGAAGAACACTCTCCTCACTGTTACAATGAAATGGACAAAGATTGTCACTTGTAAGACCA
Source organism: Acacia melanoxylon (assembly GCA_019022615.1). Classification (NCBI taxonomy): domain Eukaryota; kingdom Viridiplantae; phylum Streptophyta; class Magnoliopsida; order Fabales; family Fabaceae; genus Acacia; species Acacia melanoxylon. The sequence continues at coordinate 12,405,799 of JAFJYJ010000005.1, forward strand.
AATTTGGCTCTGAGCGAGTTAGTGACAAGTCTTTCATGGCCAACCTGCCACATGAAATATTTAACTTTTTCCGGAAGTTGCCACTTCCATAACAGGGACCAGAAATGATTTCTACTATCTCCTCCCCGGCCAGAAAGATATCGATAAGCTATATCGAATGTGCACATTATCACTTATTTGAATAAAATTCTCTAAATTTGTTAATGTTGCTTTTGGCAACAGCTCTTGTTAGCCCTCGTAAGCGCCTATAGATATGAAGGATCAAAGGTTAAAGATGAGACTGCAAAATCAAAGGCCCAAGCAATTTTGCTGCTAATAAGGCTTATCGCATGAGAAGCCAATGTTAGTTATGCTTAGTTTTGATGATGTCTTATATTGATGCCATTATCTAGAGCAAAAAGTTTATATCATATACATTGACTAACTAGTTTGTTTATTATAGGTTAGTCTAAATTAAATTATAGAGAATGATCAATAATGGAGTTTGAAGAAAGAAGAACTTGTTAAATATCATGAGAATATCAATATTCAATTCTCTGTGATCAAACAGAAGTTGGAACGACTCAATTCGGAGTTAAAACAAGAAAGTTCAAGCTTTCGGATGAATACTGGTTTTTTGGAGGGTATTTATGTAATTTCCACTCTTGAATATCAATATTCAAGTCTTCGTGATCAAACAGAAGTTGGAACGGCTCAATTCAGAGTTAAAACAAGCAAGTTCAAGCTTCCGGATGAATACTGGTTTGTTTTGGGGTATTAATGTAATTTCAACATTTTTTCTCACACAAACGAGTGCCTTGCTCGAGCACAAATAATTTCATGCTCGAGCAACATCGTTTCCAGCTCTTACTTTCGCCCAAACAGAGTCCTGCTCGAGCAAGAAAATCACCCATACGCGAGCAAGGTCGTTCTTTAGCATACTCTGTTCAGTTCTGTTTCTGGCAACCTTTGGTAATTCGATGATATCTCCCAAACCAGGAATCTTATTGACATGAAACCAGCGGCATATTAAACTAGACATCCAACACGTATTTTTTACAAAATATCAAGTCCAAATGAGTCCAGATGAGAGCGATGTGAATTTCACAAGTCGGCACAAAAATCAACGTCATAGTCCAGACCAACCTTCGGTAATTTGAGCATATCTCACAAATGAAAAATCCGATTGAGCTGAAATTGGTGGCATACAAAAGTAGACTCACAAGGATTTCTAGGAAGACTTGAAACAACCAAAACAGAGTTTGGAACAGGGAGATATGATCTTCGAAAGTTGATGCTAAGTTCAGGATGTTGCAGAAAATGTTGATCTGAACAACCTTCAATCTTTTGATGTTAATGGACGAACTACAACTAGCTTGGAGCTGATTCTTGTTGAAATAGAAAGAATATTTGAAGAGCTTTCTGAAATGGAATGATTTGCTAAACTTGGATTTATACCAGAGTCGAAAGCAGCATGATTCAACAATCATGCTCGAGCAAGAAATATTTCTTGCCCGAGCAACATCGAGGCAGAAGCAAAAGAAGGCTAGTCAAGGAACCTTGCCCGAGCACAGAATTTTGGCATGCCCGAGCAACATCGAGCGCGAAGAAAAACTCAGCAAATCGGAAGTCTTGCAAAGAAGCTCGAGCATCAAGCAAAGGCAAAACGTTGCCCGAGCAAAGCATCTATCACTCTCAAATTCTCGCCTCGTGTATACCTTGCCCGAGCAAGAATTATGACTTGCTCGAGCAACAGCGAGTAGAAGTCATTTCCACTGCCTAATGAAAAGTCTTGCCCGAACAAGAAAATTTTCATGCTCGAGCAACAACACCAAAACTCTGAATCTCCGCAAGCATGCTTTATGGGTTGCCTCAAGCAGCGTATTGTGCTCTCATGACTCCGCCTCTGTCTATGCCTTGCCCGAGCAAGAATATCACCTTGCTCGAGCAACATTGAAGCAGAGCACTTCCAGACCTCTGTGAAGATGCTTGCCCGAGCATGATTTTATCCATGCTCGAGCACCATGCTCGAGCAGGAAAAATACTTTGTCCGAGCATCAGCGAGCAGAAGACACTTTTAACTTCATTTCAAGAGGTTTACTCGAGCAAGCCAATAATCTTGCCCAAGCAAAGTATTTTGTTTTTGAAAATCTTCGTCTGCGTAATTCTTCTCGTTTATCACTAATCTTATTACTCATGATTATTGCTTATTAAGATTATCAAATATTTTTAACAAATTTGCTCATGAGTTTCGATTGTTTAGACATGAATTACCAAAGATATTTGAATAAAGCAAAACCATCTATCGAAGCATTAAATGCAGCTACCTAAACCGGTGATAAACACGGAAACCAACTCTGATCGAAGTAAAGCAGCTCAGATATCTCATCTCACAATAAATGCTATTTTTCACAACGGGTAAAAAGAAGAGTGTCTTGATGGTACAAATCCACATGGATCATTAATGGCGAAAATATTAACCAAGCCGCTTCAGTCTAATGGCTATATTTTTGAAGAGTCCCAACGACCAATCTTCAAGCTTCACCAACGGTCACAAATTGCAACATCTATAAATCCCAGAAGCATTTAATTACGTCAACTACCCAACTAAGCTGATACTCGATTATGGTTAGCAAAGGCCACGGATACTTAAATGCCCAACGGACATATTCAAACATTCAAACGGGCAAATTCAAATCCTTCCAACGGTCCTCAAGCTTCAACTTATAAATTCCCGAAGGATTGAATTCATCAAGTGGACACAACCAACGCATACACAGACAAAGCTTTCAAAGTGTTCAATTTCTATTTCGTATATATCTTAGGATATTATTGAGCTTCGGTGTTTATCATTTATCTACTCGTGAGAGAGTCTTATCATTTGTTTCACAATTTGTTCAAAATCTCAAGATAGAGGTATCTTGAGTGTGGGTGTACAATTACAACTTGTAAGGGGGAGTGAGTCATAGGGAGAAAGGATCATCCTGAGTACAGAGTGTGTAATTGTGTCTTTGAGTATTTGGTTACAACTTGTAAAGAGGGTAAGTCCTAGTGAGAGGATTACTCGAGAGTTACGAGTGTGTAATCAAGTTACGAGATAGTGAAATCCCGAGTGTCAGGGACGGACGTAGGTCAAGGAGTTGGACCGAACCAATATAACCTCTTGTGTTCATTGCTCTTCTCTCTATCTCTGTTTTAAGTGTTCTTGAGCAATTAGCGAAAGAATTTCAAGATCACCTATTCACCCCCCCTCTAGGTGATATTCCACCTTCAGCCAATCCTTGACGATGAGGAAGTAATAAGGATGATAGCAACAAGAAGCAAGCCTCATCTCCTGGCAGTTCATAAGCATAGGCGGACACGGGTTTAAATTTTTTTGAAAAAAATGTTGTTGTTAATGATGATTCCGTTAAGACTCTTGAATGATGTGGGTATACTATATGTTACAGAAATCATCACTTCATTTTGGTAATTAGGGTCCATGTTTCATTTTGGTAATTAATGCGTGTGTATAAATGACCAAATATTATGATTTGGTTCATCAGATTGGTATTCCCCTTCTTTTCACCTTTATATCCATTAACTGTCATAAACATAGAAATTAATTGCATATTTTTTTAGTGGTTTGATATTAATAATGTTTTTAAAATCATATTGGTCATGAAATAATTCATACTCTTTGTAAATGATTATTATGGGGAAGAGTGTTATCATTGATACTTATTTTTAGAAAAAGAATAGTGAGTCTTTGTCCTCGTCTACTCCTAATGTTAAATTGTCAAATATTGAGACTCCTTCTTTAAAGTCTCCTAGAATTGCGAGAATTAAATAACATGTTCAATGATAATACTGTTGAATTACTTACTTTGAACATGACTTTAGATCCAAGAAACAGGTACAAGTCATTTAATGGTAATGATATTTGCAAACTTGTTGATAAATTTTATTCTAGAGATTTCATAGAATAGGAAAAATTGCATTTGAAGATGGAGTTACAACATTTTAAACTTGATATTCCTAAACATCCAAATTTGATTAATTTATCAATTACATCTGAATTATGTCGAGGCTTAGCAAGAACTGGAAAGTCCATCATTTGCCCTTTTATTGATAGAGTGATTAGACTTGTACTCATTCTTCCAGTTTCAAAGCAACTATTGAAAGATTTTTCTCTGCTATGAAGATAATTAAGAACAGGCTTCGAAATAGAATGGAAGACAATAATTCTTTGATTGAATACATTAAAAAAGAAATTGTTTTGAGTTTTAGCACAGATTCAATTATAGATGAGTTTAATAATATAAAAACACGTGGAGTACACGAGTCAAGTGAAGTGATCTTAATTTCTATAATAGATTTCCTTCAATTTTCTGTATATTAGGTCTGTACTATATTTCAATTACTTTTATTTATAATATAATATTTTTTATTTTCACCCTATCATTAAAATTTTTGGGTCCGCCACTGTTCATAAGCACTATAAAGAATTATATGCCAAAAACCTTTATGAGGTATCACACACTACTAACGCACTATAAACCAATTAAATATATAAGTGCTTTAAATTTGAAACTTGTAAGATTCTGTTTTTGGTTTCAAAGATTCACTTATGAAGTTCTATTTCTGATCAAACCTCCCTGCCTTTGGCTAGGATCTTGATGACTTAAGGTTAAAAGAGACTGTGCAATGCCTTTGTTCCCCTGTAGCATACTTTATTCAGGTAATGTTAAATTATAAATTCAGAATCAAGCATTTGAATCTCCCTTACATTTTTCAAAACGTGCGACCACCTGTTTGTTTTTCTGTAATTTCCTTATTGTCCCTCAGGTTCTGGATGCAGCATTGAGAATTGATGCAGATAAGAATACCAAGAAAGCTCTTACACGTGTGATTGTTACTCGAGCTGACACAGATATGAAGCAGATCATGGATGATTATCAACTACGCTTGTATGGAGCTTCCTTAACCCAGAAAATTGAAGATACAACTAATGGCAACTTCAAGGATTTCTTGCTAACCTTGATTGCTAGATCAGGCTAATTTAAAGAAAGAAAGATAGAAAGTTAGAAGTCAGGGTTTAAACTTTATAATAACTTTATCATATTGATTATAGCTTTTCTTTAAAAAAAAAAAAAAATTATAGGCAAGTCTTTTTAGTATTGAGTTTACAGATTTAAAGTTCTGAATTATGTAACTCTGCCTACATAAGTTTAAGAATAACATGTGCTTGCATAATAGCAAATCATGATACCTACTTGGATCTGAAAATTAAGTAATGAAGAATTGGGAGTTACTAGAAAAACTTGTGTCGAATGGTTAGCCAACAAAAGCAAAGTCATTTATTTTAGTTGTTTATTTTTTGTATGTTTAGTTGTTGAGTTTTTGAACCTACCCATGAAATATGTCTAAAAAATGGATGACGTGTTCTTACTTTAAAGTTTAAATTAAGCCAAAATCATAAAATTAAAATTAAAATAAAATAAAAAAGATAAGCCTACCTAAATTGATATGCAGATGCAATAAAGCTAAACATGTGTCAAGAATATCAAAATATCTCACTTACAAGTAAACATAGAAATAATTATATCTAATGTGATATGAAAGAACAAAAATATTATTTCATTTTATATGCAACTGGATGAAAAATACTCTAATAATAAAATAATAATGTGATGTTGATGATAATGAGACTAAATTCATTTTTCATACTTTCTTTCTCATTTTCTTTTATCCATTTCCATTAAGACATAAGTTTGAATCGATAAATTATTAAAACATATAATTAAATTTCACATATATCTTCTCCTTTTTTTCCAAAAAGAGGATGATCAGTAGGACAATGCACTGCTATATTATGCACATGTGTTGTAATAAGGGAGCTTTCTCTCTCTGTCTTTCTTATGATTGTCTTTGAGTAGCTTTCTACTGCAGAAGTTATTGTCACAAAAGTCCTAAGGAATCTTTGCAAATCATTTGTATTATCAAAAAGATATTCATCAATCTTGCCTCATTACCTATTTGTCATGCTAGGATCTACAAATGTTATTGGCATACTTCCATATTATGTAGGAACTATACAATTTCTTCCTTTTATTAATATCATTTTGACCCTATTAAAGACAGACATTAATTAAGAATAATTTTAAACTGTCGTGATAATTTTTTCTTTCCAAAAAACAAAGTTCCACACCTAATTTTTTTTCTTAATTTATGTGAGTCAATTAGAAGTGTAGTCAATTAGGGAAGTGAATTTTAAAAAAATATATATTTATTTATATAGATTGGACTCTTGAAATTTTTTTCAAGTATCTCAAATTAATTAAGGATAAAAAATATGTTTGAATGAGAAAATTAATTAATTTGAATCTTTGGGTGTAAAAAAAAAATTAAGATACAGCATATAATCTAATCTAAATGATATAAAAAAAAAGAAGCTCATCATCTTCATGAGGATGAACTCGTATGGACTCTTCAAGGATAAGAAAACAAAAACAGAGGAGTATGGAGTCAGTGTTGACCCTATCTAGGATGCAATGCTCGATTGGGAGCGAATCAGCGAATTTGTTTCAATAGCTTTGTTTACTTTAACGCTGTTTGATTTGCAATCTTTAAGTTGTCACTTGTCTTCTTTATTGAAAACAAAAACAGAGGAGTATGGAGTCAGTGTTGCAAGCATGAAGCATCTCTCTATTATTCATAAGGCAACCAAACCAAAGCGAAGCATATCAAAGCTTGAAGTTGTCAAACAACAAAGTAAAACAGGGCAATACCAAGAAATCCCACACAGTTCAAACTTGAAACCACTCTAGTAACTCAGACCCATCATCGTCATCAGAAAATACCCTCACATCAACAACTTTCAAAGCCTTAATCTTCCTTCCCCAGGAGAGTGAGGAGGAAGTCCTTGTAGTCTCCAGAGATCTCCTTGGCCACGGCTTGTTCAAGATGAACACTGTTCCTCTGGTAGTACAGCTCCTTGATATCCCTCAGGTCCTTCTCAGCCCTGCTCACTATCACTCGGGTCAGTGCATCCTCGTCAGTTCCTGTCCTCCTTATTGCATCGCGCACCACCTGTTCTATGAAATTCCTCCAACAGTTACGAATCCTTATTTCTTTGTTCATAAACTTGTTATGATCTCATATTTGGAAGAAGAGATAGTGAAACCTTACCTTTTCATAGTACTCGGTGTGGTCATAGAAGCAGCAGATGGCTGTGTACAATGCCTTGTGGAACTCATCTGATGTCTCATCCGCCATTTTCTAAAGAAAAAGCAACTCTTTGTTTGGTCACATAACGGGATTAAAAGTTAAAAAGAGCCTATTCTGCTGGTACCTCTGAGATGGAGGTTCCATGGGCCTCTCTGTAGCGATTGAAGGTTGCAACAAGCTGGGTCTTGCTCCTTGTGGTCAAGATCCTAATGACTTCTTCCTCGCTTCCTTTCTTCTCCTTGATAGCCTCATGAAGGATCTCTGCTTCAGATTGTGCCAATCTTGCATTGATCTCTTCTCCAACGTACCTATATGAGGTCACCAACCCCACCAAAAGCTGGCCCCCCAAAAAAAGAGACTCAAACCATATTAGCATATACCTAAACAAACACCTTTCACTCACTTCTTTTTCTTAGACCATTCATCACTATTATGTTATGTGAAAATCTCAAAGTGAAGTCCATTTTTTAAAAGTTGGAGGAAATGATGAACTTGCCTGGCGAAGATGGCCTGAAGTAGTAGCAGCCACATCTTCTTCCAGGGAGTGCTTGTAGCGAAGGAGATAGGCACGCCTCACGGCAAGCAGCTCTTCAGGGGAGAGCACTGTGGCAATCTCTGCGATCACATGGTAGTTCTTCCCCTCCTTGATCATCACATGGACCAACACGGCATCCCGATCAGCCGGTTCCAGATTCCACCTATACACAGCCCTCTGTTTCATACACAAGATTTGTCAACAGACAAGTGAATGACCCTTTAGTCATGATGTATACATCGTGTTATTAAAGACTTTTCAATTCAAAAGTTCAATCTGTTAAGTGAACAACAGATGAACTGTTTTATTTATGATCTCTCTAACAGGACAACCATGTTTTGATGATAAATTTAATAACCAATGTTAACTACCTCGAAGTCGCCGGAGATCTCCTTCTCGAGGCGTTTGACAAGATCTTCCTGGAAAAGTTCCTCATAAGCCTTTCTAATTTGCTGCCTCTGGTAAGTGTTTCTGTGACCCAGGATTGTTATTATGCTCTTCTCATCAGTGCCCCATCCTACAAAGTTGAAAAAACACACAACAAATCAATCTCAGGTTATGCAGTAAAACTACTTTTTTGAATTCTCATTGAAATGATCCATAGATAATCTAGATAGAAGCAAGACCATATATAAACACAATCGAGATCATATACCAACACTCTATGATGTTTCAAGAACAATAAATGGATTTTCATAAGAAAAATCAGAACCTTCCACAGCCTTTCTGAGAGATTCTGCATCTTCAACTGGAGAATGATTAATGGGAAAAATAAGGGTAGCCATGGTTGAATGGTGGTATCTTAGTCTCTAGGGGTAATTGAAGCTTTTGTGATAGTGAAAATTGTCTTAAGATTTCTTCTATTATGATAGTGTCTCTCTTGTGTGTATAATCTTTTGGACTGTACGCCATCAAAGAAATTTTATTTAATCTCAAACATCTATAGCTATTTAAGTGTGATTGTCCCATTGGTCTGTACCAAAGTCAATAATATATTTATTTATCCTTGCCTCGAAAATTTCGTGAAGGGAGAGTTTGGCTCTACATGCATAAAATACACACAAGGAATAATAATATTGTTATTTCCTAATTCCAAAGTTTGGCCTGTATGTAATCCAATTATGACTAAACAGGCATGCTTATTTTTATTTTTACTTTTATGTGGAACATTATATAGGCATGGTTTAAATGAATTATTGGATAGAATTTGCCAATAATGAGTCATCACGCGGAGACTGAATTATTGAAATTTTTGCTAAAAGAAAAAGATTAGTTGAGTTTTTACAGTGAAATTTCTGGTTGAGATTGCATGCACTAGGACCTCAGAAGAGCTTTTGGGAGCTAGGAAGTCCTACCATTCTCTTTTTGACCGTTCCCTTGAAGAAGACATTGTCTCTCTTGTTGATGGTGTGGAACGTAAGGTGAGTGTCACCATTCTGAGAGCTTCACTAAAAATAATTGTTGTTCTCATTGGTTGATGATTGAGATATTCTTTTGCAGATTAAACAAATTATAGACTAATTATGTACACTTTGATAAATCGAAATTTGCACATTATCACTTGTTTGGATAAAATTCTCTAAATTTGTTAACGTTGCTTTTGGCAACAGCTCTTGTTAGCCCTTGTGAGTACCTATAGATATGAAGGATCAAAGGTTAAAGATGATAGTGCAAAATCAGAGGCCCAGGCACTTTCTGCTGCCATTAAATCTGCTCATGAGAAGCCGATCCTTGAGGATGAGGAAGTATTAAGGATGCTGGCAACAAGAAGCAAGCCTCACCTCCAGGTAGTTCATAAGCACTATAAAGAATTATATGGCAAAAACCTTGATGAGGTATCACACACTACTAATGCACTATAAACCAATTATATATATAAGTGCTTTAAATTTGAAACCTTCAAGATTCTGTTTTTGGTTTCAATGATTCACTTATGAAGTTCTATTTCTGATCAAACCCTCTGCCTGTGGCTAGGATCTTGATGACTTAAGGTTAAAAGACTGAGCAATGCCTTTCGTTCCCCTGTAACATACTTTATTCAGGTAATGTTAAATTAGAAATTTAGAATCAAATATTTGAATCTCCCTTACATTTTTCACCTGTTTGTTTTTCTGTAATTTCCTTCTTGTTGTCCCTCAGCTTCTGGATGCAGCATTGAGACTTGATGCAGATAAGAATACCAAGAAAGCTTTTACAGGTGTGATTGTTACTAGAGCTGACACAGATATGAAGCAGATCATGGATGAATATCAACGCTTGTATGGAGCTTCCTTAACCCAGAAAATTGAAGATACAACACAACTAATGGCAACTTCAAGGATTTCTTGCTAACCTTGATTGCAAGATCAGGCTAATTTAAAGAAAGAAAGGATAGAAGTCAGGGTTTAAACTCTATAATAACTTTATCATATTGATTAGAGTTTTTTTTAATATATATATATATATATATATATAGGCAAGTCTTTTTAGTATTGAGTTTACAGATTTAAAGTTCTGAATTATGTAACTCTGCCTACATAAGTTTAAGCATAATATGTTCTTGCTTAATAACAAATCATAATATGTTCTGAATTATGTTCTTACTCGAATGGTTAGCCAACAAAAGCAAAGTCATTTATTTTAGTTGGTTATTATTATTTTTTTTGGGTGTTTGTTTGTTGAGTTGTTGAACTTACCACTGAAATATCTTTAAAAAAACGGATGACGTGTTCTTACTTTAAAGTTTAGACTAAGCCAAAATACATAAAATAAAATAAAGAAGACAAGGCTACCTAAATTGATATGCAGATGCAATAGAGCTAAACATGTGTCAAAAATATCTTAAGTATATCACTTACAAGTAAACATAGAAATAATTATATCTAATATGATATGAAAAGAACAAAAATATTATTTTATTTTATGTCCAACTGGATGAAAAATACCATAATAAAATAATAATAATGTGATGTTGATGATAATGAGACTTAAATCATTTTTCATACTTTCCTTCTCATTTTCTTTTATTCATTTCCATTACGACATAAGTTTGAATTAATAAATTATTAAAAACATATAATTAAATTTTATATATATCTTATTATTTAATATACTTTCCTTCTTTTCAGCATTTTATGTTTTTCATACTAGTCTATTAGATATATGGATATGTAAACGTGATTGATATATTTTCTTTCTCTTCCCTCTAATAGTTTAATAAATAAATAAATATTCCTTCCCATCCTAATTGTAAAACACTTCCTAAAAAAATGTAATGCGCATTCAATCTTCAAATTATCATTCATAAAAAAGATAGGTCCACCAATATGTCATATTAGAATATGGTATACTTCTTATTTCACCTTTTCTATAGTCTCATCTAATAGGTACTTTCGAAGAACTACACCCTAAAAGCTAGCGGTTGGAGTTAGAGAATCCAAGATCTTATAAGACTCCTCTTTTAAGGAAATCTACTCCCTCTTTATGCCCCAGAAACCTTCATGATACCATTTGTAATGCCCGAAACGTCTCCGCACATAGAACTTCACAAGAGGTCATACATAATGAGATTTCCCCCGTCTAAGCACGCTTAACCTTATGACGCTAACCATCATGCTAAAAGCATTGCTATTAGCAGAGGCGCACTACATATTATTTATGCCTCAGAAACCTTCCTCATCCTGTCCGATGTGGGACTCGTCACAGCGAGACCATGACAATCAACTGGATCTACCTCATTTCAATTCGGAGGACCTGGTGGCTCTAACACAAGTATTTAACACAATTATATTCATGAATTTGAAACTTCTAGTTAAGTTGGTACAACCCGTTACCAGTTGAACTAAATGTTTAGTGGTTGATTTATAATCTTTTCTATTTTTTTTTTTCAAGACCTACCTCATTTCAATGTGGAGGACCAACGGCAAAGCTCTAACAACAAATATTTAATACAATTGTATTCATAAATTTGAGACTTCTAATTAAGCTGGTACAACCCATTACCAATTGAACTAAATGCTTAATGGTTGGTTTATAACCTTTAAGTTGTAAGTTGCCTTTTTTATTTTATTTTTTAAAAGAAAAACAGAAGAGTATGGAGAATGGAGTCGAAGGTGCAAGCATGAAGCATCTCTATTATTCATAAGGCAACCAAAGCAAAGCAAAGCGAAGCATATCACAGCCGGAAGTTGTCAAACCACAAATTGAAAAAGGGCAATACCAAACAAAGTAGGACTCAGACAATGAAATCCCACACACTTCAAACTTGAAACCACTCTAGTAAATCAGACCCATCATCGTCATCAGAAAATGCCCTCACAACTACAACTTTTAAAGCCTTCAATCTTCCTTCCCCAAGAGAGTGAGGAGGAAGTTCTTGTAGTCTCCAGAGATCTCCTTGGCCACGGCTTGTTCAAGATGAACACTGTTCTTACGGTAGTACAGTTCCTTGATATCCCTCAGGTCCTTCTCTGCCCTGCTCACTATCACTCGGGTCAGTGCATCCTCGTCAGTTCCTCTCCTTTTTATTGCATCGCGCACCACCTGTTCGATGAAATTCCTCCAACAGTTATGAATAATTATTTCTTGGGAAAATCTTTTGAGGGCCCTTTTTGGTGTAAAAATCCCAAAAAAGACCCTCAAAATCTGCATTTTAGGTATTTTCATAATCTTGCGTGAGTTGTTAACAGAAACCGATATAGTTGTTAACGAAAGAGATCGATATAGTTGTTAATAAAATTTGATTTAGTTGTTAAAAAATTGTTGTTTATATATAGTTGTTTTTTTTTTGACGATACTGGTTGTTGTTAACTAACAACTATATCGCCCAAATTAACAACCTGGCGTAAGATTCAAGATACTGCGAAAATGCGTTTTGTCAGATTTTGAGGGCCTTTTTTAAGATTTTTACATCAAAAAGGCCCTCAAAAAGATTTTCTCTTATTTCTTTGTTCATAAAATTTTTATACATTATGATCTCACATTTGGAAGAAGAGAAACTGAAACCTTACCAATTCATAGTACTCGGTGTGGTCATTGAAGCAGCGGATGGCTGTGTACAATGCCTTGTGGAACTCATCTGATTTCTCTTCCTCCAATTTCTAAAGAAAAAGCAAACTCTTTGTTTCATCACATAACGGGATTAAGTTAAAAAAAGCCTATTCTGCTGGTACCTCATAGATGGAGGTTTCGTGGGCCTCTCTGTAGCGATTGAAGGTTGCAATAAGCTGGGTCTTGCTCCTTGTGGTCAAGATCCTAATGACTTCTTCCTCGCTTCCTTTCTTCTCCTTGATAGCCTCATGAAGGATCTCTGCTTCAGATTGTGCCAATCTTGCATTGATCTCTTCTCCAACGTACCTATATGAGGTCACCAACCCCACCAAAAGCTGGCCCCCCAAAAAAAGAGACTCAAACCATATTGGCATATACCTAAACAAACACCTTTCACTCACTTCTTTTTCTTAGACCATTCATCACTATTATGTTCTGTTAAAATCTCAAAGTGAAGTCCATTTTTTAAAAGTTGGAGGAAATGATGAACTTGCCTGGCGAAGATGGCCTGAAGTAGTAGCAGCCACATCTTCTTCCAGGGAGTGCTTGTAGCGAAGGAGATAGGCACGCCTCACGGCAAGCAGCTCTTCAGGGGAGAGCACTGTGGCAATCTCTGCAATTACATGGTAGTTCTTCCCCTCCTTGATCACCACATGGGCCAACAAGGCATCGCGATCAGCCGGTTCCAGAATCCACCTATACACAGCCCTCTGTTTTGTACACAAGATTTGTCAACAGATAAGTGAATGATTTAAGAAAATTATTTGAACTCTTGACCCTTTCGTTATTAAAGACTTTTCAACTCAAAAGTTCTATCTGTCAAGTGAACAACCTATGAACTGTTTTATTATGATCTCTAACAGGCCCATCCATGTTTTGATGTTGAATTTAATAAGTAATGTTACCTACCTCGAATTCGCCGTTGATCTCCTTCTCGAGGCGTTTGACAAGATCCTCCTGGAAAAGTTCCTCATAAGCCTTTCTGATTTGCTGCCTCTGGTAAGTGTTTCTGTGACCCAGGATTGTTATTATGCTCTTCTCATCAGTGCCGAATCCTACACAAAGTTGAAAAAAACACACAACAAACCAATCTCAGATTATGAAGTAAAACAACTGATTTGAATTCACATTGATATGATCCATAGATAATATAGAAGCAAGCACTTACATAATCAACACAATCAAGATCATAAACCAAAAAAATCTATAAATTTTCAAGAACAATAAATGGATTTTCATGAGAAAAATCAGAACCTTCCACAGCCTTTTGGAGAGACTCTGCATCTTCAACCGGAGAATGATTAATGGGAAAAATAAGGGTAGCCATGGTTGAATGGTGGTATCTCAGTCTCTAGGGGTAATTGAAGCTTTTTGTTATAGTGAAGATTGCTTTTAGAGTTCTTCTATATGACAGTGTCTTGGGCAAAAAAGAAATAGGGAAAATCTACCTCAGGTCTAAATTAGGAAAAAAATATCAACACAGATCTAAGAAAAGTTAAATGTTAAATGTCCTTGTGTGATATTATTTTATAAAACGTTAGTTGTTAACGGGATTGATATAGTTGTTAACGAGTAGGCCATTAACAACTAAATCAGTAACATTAACAATAATATCCTAACAACTAAATCAGTAACTATATCAGTACCTGTTAACAACTATATTAATTTTATTAACAACTAATATTTTATGAAATAATATTAGAAAAGACGGTGGGGCCTTTTTTAACATGTGATTTTTTTGGAGCCTTTTTTTGACATATTTTTCCTGAGCCTGAGGTAGATTTTCCAAAAAAATATATATATGACAGTGTCTCTCTGATACTTTGTCGTGTGTTTAGTGGTTAGTCTTCTGGACTGTACGTCATCAAAGAAATTTTATGTAATTTCAAACGCTATTTAAGTGTGATTCTCCCATTGGTCAGTAATATATTTATTTATCCTGGCCTCGGAAATTTCGTGAAGGGCGCGTTTGGCTCTACGTGCAAAAAATACGGAAAAGGAATAATAATATTGTGATTTCCTAATTCCAAAGTTTGGCCTTTATGTAATCCAATTATTACTAAAGTGTTAAGCAATAAATCCGTCATAGAAATATATATCTAGAAGCAATGTTGTCCTGAAAAAATTTTCAGGTTCAATGTCACCCCAAAAGTTTTAAAACGTAATAATATTGCCCTTTTCTGTTAAGAAGTTAATGGTCAGCATCAATTTTTTAACAGTCAGCATTAGGTTTTTAACGGTATCGAGCCGCATTGCTACGTTTTAAAACTTCCGGGGTAATACTAAACCTCAAAAAACTTTCAAGACAACATTGCTTCTAAACATAAACATATACTTACATGATGGATTTGCTACTTAACTCAATACCAAATAGAAGGCATGCTTAGTTTTGTTTTTACTTTTAGGTGGAACATTAGATAGGCATGGTTTAAATGAATTATTGGATAGAATTTGGCAATGATTAGTCATGATCACGCGGAGACTGAATTATTGAAATTTTTGGTGAAAGAAAAAGATTAGTTGAGTATTTACAGTGAAATTAAAGCAGTATTATGGCTGGAAATAGTACAATTGCCAGCTATCATCTTACTAATCCATTAGCTTTTATCCAAATTTGTAAGGACACCAGAGTTGGTAGAAGGATAATAAATACTAATATTGTAATTAATTGCTTGCCATTTCTTTTTTATTTAATTTATTCCTTTCGGTGAGGAAAATGGGGCATTAGGAAAAGGCTTAATTTATTTATATTTTATATTAACCTTAATATTGATACTGACGTTTGTTTGCCTCTTGTCTGTCATGTGAGGAAGAAGGAACAAATTAGGTAAGATTTCCAAAATTTGATCTTTTCTTGAAATGTGAGATCTTTGAGATCTCTCTTGACCAAAAAAAAAAAGATCTTTGAGATCTCTCACTATTTTCCCCTAATTTTTTTTAATTATAATGGAGTAGTGAGAGATTTTCAGGGATTTGATTAAAGAAACTTTTGTTCTTGTCTTGAAGAGTCATTCCATTTTTTCCTCCTATTATCAGTAGATGCCTAAAACTAAAATTGAAAGATTCCTTTTCCCAGAGTTAAATATAGAGAATTCATATTTAACCAAATAATAAAGAATATAAAAGAAAGAGAAAGATGGATGCCAACTGCTCAATAAATATCACATAATCCTTATTTACTTTTTTTATGAAAATATTTATTTATTTATTACCTAAAAGATCCTCTTCATTCTGAGAGAAAGATCAATTTTTTTTTTTCTTTATTAAATAAGATAATTTCATGTTCGTATCACTCTGTTGCTGCAAAGGAATGAATTAGTTGATTGATCAAAATTTTGATTTCTTATTTAAATTGCAAACAAATAGGTATTATTAAAAAAGGAAAATTTTGTTTCCCTCGAATGCAAAAATTTGCATTTATAGTCCTGAGCTGGCCATATGCATAGCTTTTCAACTTTTGATTTGCTTCTAAGGTAGGTCACCTAATTATTACCATTTCATAAAAAAAGGCAAACCCTCCTTAAGTTTAGTTAAGTTTGTCTCAAAATCAAAACCTAAAATTCTAAAATTAAGAAACAAGTAGAAGAAGAAGAAGACATTCAAAGAGAATGACATCTTCATCTTCAAAAACTTTACAAAAAAAAAAATCATGAAATCCCAAGCTCATGTTGTAGCTTTGTAAGTATTCCCCTTGTACTGTAGAATAACTGTTAAGGACAATATTGTTAAACATGGCTCAAGTCAGATGATCTATTTTTTAATACACTAAAATGCCAACAGCCACTCAAAGATTTCATTAATATTGCAAATTCATTGACATTACAAACTCGTTGATATTTGGCCTGAAGTGGTAAAAGAGAAGGGCAGGTTCATAAATCAAGTCATATAAACTCAGGCTTCATATTAAGAAAAAATTTAAAAAAAAAAATCAGCTCAATGACTAAAGGATAAAAATGTATTCTGATCTAAGATCCACTCTATAGATTAATATGAAGATAGATGAAATGAAAGAAATGATGAAAGATAGAAAAGTTGAAAGGAAAAATGATACCTTCAAAAGACTTGTGGAGGGACTCAGCATCTTCAACAGGAGAGTGCTGGTTTGGAAACACAAGAGTCGCCATTGTTGGTGATAAGAGTTAAGCTCTTTCTTCTTCTTCTTCCTCCTCCTCCTGTTTCGCTATATGGAGATCTCTGATGAGTGTCTATAGGAAATCACAATTTATAGCGAAAATGAATGCTTGGGAATGAACGCCTTCTCGATCTCAATTATTTCGTGTTGAAACAGGCGTTTCTGTTTTTTATTAAGAGCATCCGAGGCATTAAAATGATATTTTTATAAAAAAGAAAAAGCCAGTTTCAAGAGTCTGAGGTTGGGTCGGTGTTAGTAGAAATTAGCTGGAAAGTGTGGCGACTCGAATCATGAGGCGTTTTTGTTGGATCCTTCTGTTCTGTTCTGCATGCCACACACATGCCACCCATCTCTGCTATTTTCCTTTACAGGCTTCTTAGGTACTTATCCCTCTAATCATAGGGATGAAAGCGTTTTTTTAAAAAAAATATATATTTAAATTAAATTATGCGTGATTCTAAAAGTTTTTTAACACTAAAAGATCTCAAATTAATTAATTTTCGACGATCTTGGTGTTATAGAAAAAATATTTCTAAATATTGGACTAAAAATTAATCAATTTAAGATCCTAGGTGCAAAAAAAAAATATCGGATACACCATATAATTTAATCTAAATAAATAAAAAATAAAACTTTATCCCTCTAATTAGAGGGATAAGTACCAAAGAAGCATGTAAGGGAGAAGCATGGGATGTGAACCCCTAACAATTCTCACAAACCAATAAAAACAGTTAAAATCAATAAAGTTGTTCTA
Organism: Acacia melanoxylon; assembly: GCA_019022615.1. Lineage (NCBI taxonomy): Eukaryota > Viridiplantae > Streptophyta > Magnoliopsida > Fabales > Fabaceae > Acacia > Acacia melanoxylon. Next base: position 12,423,436 of record JAFJYJ010000005.1, read on the forward strand.
CAATTTAAGTAATTTACAATATTACCCCTACTACTTGCACTAAACTCTAATATTATATTATTATTACTTTCACCTGCTACCCTTATTAATTATGGGTATACATGAAAAAAAAAAGCAATTAATGCTCCTTAGAAACAAGCAAATGCCTTATAAAAAAGACCAAATATACTTGTTAGCTGGTGCCTTATAATAAAGACCAGAGCGAGTATTTATAAGTTCATTTTGACCAAATCTCACATACCAAGGAGAGGTAGTTAACTCAATGATTATGAGATAAATTTTTAACTTTGCCTTCAATTATGATTAGGTATGTTTCAACTATTTTTTCTCTCTTTATCTTCATGAGTACAATTAATATAAGTAAAATTGTTACAATCTCATTTATTATATAAAATTGGACTTATAAATATGACAAATTTTTTTTAAAATGAAGTTATAAATAAGACCAGAGTGATATTTATATTTCTGGTTCATGTGACTGAATTTTAACCTTTTTTTTTAATAATGGGTTGAAATCTTATTCATAATTACCTTTTTTGTAATCATATGGTAAAAAGATCTGGATCTCATTTACCAACATGTGTTATTGGTCATAGTGAAGGTGAAATGTACTATGACCAGATTCATGCAACTATACGAACTCACTTTAATTATTTACATAAAAATAAAGTGAAATTTTTTAGAGTGCTAAGGATTATGAATCCATTGTGGATCCCTAGGGGGGCTTCATTAGGAAGTCACATGTACCATTTTAGATTATTTTTCTTTTTGAAAATTATTAAGCATTTGGTAATTCAGTTTCTAAATTTTCAATGCAGCATGTTGCACGAGAGACTCACTACAAATGTATTGAAGTGTAAAAGAAATGTTTATCCAAATGGCCTTTGTGATCAATGGTGCCCTCCAAAGAGTGTAGAGGCACTAAAATAAAGTGGAAATCAATCCTTCGATCCCCAACCCCACCATAATACACTATAATCTTTTTTCTTCTTAGAAAAGTGTACGCACAAGCATGTTAAATCTGATAAAGTTATAAGTATTAAGTCACATCAATTTAAAAGTGCTTTTATTTTATTTTGCCCACCGCTTTTCTATATATATTTAAAGCATTATTTTGTAGATTAAATTGAAATTAACTTGAAGATTCTATGAAAAAGATATCGATGGCTGATTAAGGAGGGAAACTTTAGAAACTTAAATTTACGGTACATAGATTAATGCTATTGTGATGGTAAATTTTTCAAAGCATGGCTCCATCAGTTAAGAGATAATATTTTTGTCTATGGATCTAAAACCCAAGTAGGACTCCATGGCCCAATGGATAAGGCGCTGGTCTACGGAACCAGAGATTCTGGGTTCGATCCCCAGTGGAGTCGCACAACGCATGTGTTGTTTATATTTCTTTTATATTTTTTAATCTTTATACGTTAACGAGATGGACCTATGAAGCCTTCAAACGGAAAAGGAAAAACCAAATGGTCCCGTATCTTTCATTGACATTTGGGCCTAGTCTGTTGGAATTATGGGCCCAATATTAACAAACTCTCTTTGTTGGATGGAATTAGTTGGGTTGCTTAAGGCCTTGTTTGGTTGGGGGGTTTTTTGAGGGGAGGTGACTGGTGAGCGGTGTTAAAAATTCCAGAACTAGCTTAGCGAGTCCCATTGCCATCAGTGTACATGATTATTTTGCTGAGAAGCAATACATACGGGATTCCCTTGTAGCAATTATGCTGTGTTTGATTTATATATAAAAGAGAATTTTTTGTTTCATCTCAAGAAGGTTTGAATCTTGTTCACTATCCTGAGGCAGTTAAGATTTGGGGAGTTTCAGCCTAAGGCATGAGAAGTCTTAATTTTTAGACTTATTGTAAAATAAGTTCTCATTGCCTATCCATGAGCCACATTGATCCCTGTGTTTAAGAAATCTCTTAAGATTCATTTATGAAGTTGCACAAGCAATTGAGGAAGGAAATCCAATAGCTAGAGATTGGGCAAGAAATAAGAAATATGATTAAAGATTGTGTGATCTTGATTTTATATTAAAAAAATTAATAAGATGAAATGATAAAATTTAAGGGAAAATCTCATATAAAGATGCTTGAAATAGGGAAATTCTAAATTAATTTGGTAAATTCAATAAATCCCTAATTAAATTATCGACCCAATTTAATATTTCAAATTTTAGATTAAATGTCATCTCTCATCTTAAAAGAGTTTCAATACTTTTTAACTTATTTTTACAATAAGTGTAAATATATATAAACATTAATATATAATAAAATATGATTAACTTAGATCAAAGAAATTTTATATTTTGTGGCAGAATGATCGGGAATAATTCAAAAAAAAAAAAGTATCATCCCCAATATTAATTAAATGATTTCTAGTTGAACATTGAGAATGAAAAAATTGTTTTTTACTTGAATTTTTATTCATTGAGAAAAAAATGTTAATATAAAAAATAACTTGTTTGGTATAACAAACTACATATCAAAGATTTTCATTAATGATTTTTTTAAAAAATATATATTTATTAACATTAAAAAAAAAAACTATATATCACATAAGTAAAATTGTGTGATTAATGAAGATTGATTTTTTTTTATTGACAAAAAACTAATTTGAGTTCTTTCAAAAATAAAATTTTATTCAAAATATTTAATAAAAACTTTTAATTGATAACGGTGTTATGCGTTGTTTTTTTTTTTTTTTACTCAAATCATTCTTCCTGAACATAAAAACTCCTTTGATTTAAATGAATCATATTTTATTTTATTATATATTAATGTTAATATATATGCACACTTATTAGAAGACTAAGTTAAAGAGCAATTAAATTCTTTCAAGAGGAAAGATGATAGAGAAGATTATGAGAGTATAATAAAGTCAATTTACTTATATTTTAAAATCCCAAATTGAGTCTATAACTTAATTAGGGATTTGTTGGGTTTAACAACTTGATTTAGAATTTCTCTATTTTAAACAAATTTATATGGGATTTTCCCAAAATTTAATCATATTTTTAATGATTATAACCTCTCATAATGAACCTCCTCTATCCTCCCCTTCATTAAACCAAACACACCTAAGTATTTAGTTAGGGGTTCAATTCATGTCAATGTGTTAGAGAATCTCATAAGCAACACTAAAACCTCTTCTAGAAGTCTACACTGTGAGCTAGGGGATTAGTCATTGCTACTAACCGTAAATATCTGGCCCTACAACAACAACAACAAAAGAATTTGGGAAAACCATTATTGTGATGCCTATGATTTCCTTCTATTTTTAATTTGGTACATGCATATTTTTCTTTTTTAAAAAATATTTTATTTTTAATCTGTTAGCACAACTCTACACACTGAAGATATACTCACAAAGAATATATGCTTTTTCTTGAAACAGTAATGCGCCCTTCTGTTAATAAGGAGGTTTATTTTCATTCTAAATGTAAGACCTTAATATATTTTATCTCCGAGTTTTTTTTAAAAAAAAAAAAAAAAAAAAAAAAAAAACTCCCCCTACCTTGGAAAAGTAGCTTCTACCGCTAGTCCAAATGGGTACTGTGCCCGTTTGGATTAGTGGTAAAAGCTGTTTTTTTCAACGTGATTCACAGTATGTGAGGTAAATATGTAAGAGTGGTTTTGTTCCGACTTACATAAACGTACTTCTACAACGTTAACTTGTATTGACCTATTCTTTTATATGCAAATAAACTCACTTATCTTTTAGTCATTTTACCTGACCAAATTCACATCTTAATACCCACCCAAAGGAAGGCTCACTTGTATACGTACAAGAACTACGACATAAATAGATCACTAGTGTTTGAAATAATATTGAGAACATGGTAGTTCACTTCATAATACCTTTCAGTCGTCAAAGAGTGTGGATGTGACACATTTGAAGAACTCGTACAAATGTATAAACCCCACACATGATTACATTCTAAAATTATACTCCCCGGTCCTAATTATAAGAACATTTTTGTAGTGTAAATTGTACTACAAAAATGTTCTTATAATTAGGACCGGAGGTAGTAATAAATATAAAACATTCAATTTATCTATATGGCTAATAGTTAGACAATTTTTGTAACTGTGACTAAATGTCTGAGCAAATGTGACTTATGACTCTCTCTCGGGAAAAACACCAAACTACCAACTTTTAGGAAAAAATTTGTCAAAATAAAGCAGGTTTGAAAGATTTTACCGAAGTAAGGTTGTTTTTCGATAGTCACGGTAGAGAAGGTACGCCTAAGAGCGATAGTGCCGCCGACAGGGTTTTCGACGGCACATGATCTAAGTGCCGGCAGAAACACTACCGGCATTAGGTGCCGGCAGAGTTTCTGCCGGCACTTTGCTTATGTGCCTGCAGAAACCTTACTAGCACTAAGTAGTGCCGGCAAAGCTTCTGCCGGCACATGAGACGGGCACTGAGTGCCGTCAACCTATCTGACGACACACAGTGAATCAGGAATCTCTGCGAGATTCCGCAGATTCCCGACACCCCTCCTTCCCGACGCCCCCTCCCCCTCCTTCGCACCCGTGACTCCCCTAATTGAGCATTTCACCCGTGACTCCTTCACTATTTAGCTCCTTTCCCTCTACCTTCAGCATTCACTTCTCAGCATTCACTCGTAAAGCTCTTCACTCCTTCCCTCATATGAAAACTCCCTCCATCCCTACATCTTCTTCATTCTTTTTCTTTGTTTATTATTTTGCCAAAAATGAATCAAATTCGTTCATTTGTATATTATAATGGTTCAAAAAGTATAGGTGCAAACGGATTGAGCTTTAAAGGTGAAAAAAGAGCAATGTTTATTGATCGAGGCATGTCCGCTGAAGGTTTATATGAAAAGATCCGTCGAAAGTTAAAGCTGGAACCAAATCAGGTAATATCTTCAGTGACGGGTAGAGTTCATTGTGGAAACCGTAAATATGCGGGTTTTGAGATACCCGATGATGAGGATGTAGATGTTTTAGTTCAAATATTCAACGAAAACTCTACGTCGTCCCAATTTGCTGAGTTATATGTGGAAATTGAGACGCCAGGCGAGGGTGTCCGAATACCGACTCATGAACTCCATCAGTCACATTATATGCCTCATTTTGCTACACTGCAGCCAACACAATCAACCGTTGCGGATGTAGAAGAAAACGACTATATGGTAGATGAACCTGACAATGAGGAGGAGCAAGAGCAAGAAGATGAAGACATTTTATTGGACCATGATGAAAATGATAGTGATGCAGATGACGAATATCATCGCAATGTCATGTCGCAGCAGAGTGGTATGTTACAATCATCAGGCTAGTTACGGAGTTGTATTATTAGATAATTTAATTTTTATTAGTTACCTTGTTTTCGCATAAATCGTATTATGTGTGAATATGCAGATATGACACCGTTTTGGAATGAGATTCCTCATTATGAAATTTTGTTCATGAAGATTATCCGCATGAGGATATACTAGATATGGAAGGCTTGGGCCGGGGTCCTTGGGCAAGAGGAGATGGATTAGACCTGAAACAAGAGTTCGGGTCCAAGAATGATGTGCAAGCCGCAATAAAACATCATTGCATGAAGGAACATTATGAAGCTATAGTGGTTGAGAGTACTACAACCATTTTCTCTATGAAATGTCAAAATCATGAACAAGGTTGCGAATGGAGAGTAAGAGCAATTAAATCGAAGAAAAGCAACACTTGGGTCGTAACGAAATTGGTTGGAAATCATAGTTGTGTTAGCCAAATTCTCTCCCAGGATCACAAACAACTTGATTCTAAAATTATTTCCGAGGCCATAACAGGTATGATGCACAATACCAATTGATAATTTGTGAATTTATTTGTGTTTATCAGTAAATATAAATAACATTCTAAGTGTACACTTTTTGTGATTGGTTTTGCAGACATGGTCAAGGAAACACCTTCGGTACCTGTGAGCATGATACAAGAAAGGGTGACTGGAATGTTTGGTTATCATGTTTCTTACAAGAAGGCATGGAAGGCAAAATAAAAAGCAATTGCTAAGATTTACGGTGATTGGGAGGAGTCATATGCGTTCCTGCCAAGATGGTTCGAGCACATGCTGAAATTTTCTCCGGGGTCTATGTATAATATTCAACATGGACCGTATATTGTTGATCGGCGGGTTGTTAATGGGGTTCGGGTATTTCAACGGACATTTTGGACCTTCGGTCAATGTCGTGAGGCGTTTCAATGGTGCAAACCAGTCATATAGGTGGACGGGACGCATTTATACGGTAAGTATAAGGGGACATTATTGATTGCCACCGCCCAAGATGGAAATAATGAGATCCTGCCGATTGCATTTGCAATTGTTGAAAGTGAAACTAAGGACGCATGGGAGTATTTGTTGTCCTCCATACGACTGTATGTTATAAATAAGATTGGTCTATGTCTTATTTCTGACCGCCACAAAAGCATAATATCAGCATTCAGCAATGAGATGATTTGTTGGCAGCCTCCTCATGTGTACCATGTGTTTTGCATTCGTCATGTTGCGAGCAATTTTAATACTTGCTTCAATGACAATGAGTTGAAGAAAAATTTAATGAGAATAGGTATTATATTTCAACTGATGTGAAGTGATGTTCATTTTTCTCATTACTACAATCTTATGATGTTGTGTTTTTCTGTCTTTTTTTTTCAGGATACGTTCCAAGCAAAATACACTTCGATGATTTGTATGCCGAATTCTGCAGCAACAATCGTGAAGTGGCTGCATGGATTGAAAGAATCCCAAAAGAGAAATGGTGTCGAAGTTATGATGAGGAAGGACGAAGATATGGTCATATGACGACCAATTTGTCCGAGTCAATCAATAAGATTTTCAGGGGAGTAAGGAACATGCCCATAACATCATTGGTGAAATGCACGTATAGTCGACTTATTCGCTATTGGGTCAAAAGAGGGACCAAAGCACAAAAAGATGCAATGACCGGAAAGCATTTTTCAAGTGTTATTGGAGAAGCTATGGCAAAGAATGGTGAGCGAGCTTCATCGATGCGTGTTCGGGAGTTTGATGTGGCACGTACCACATTTGAAGTTGAAGATCAGGGCGATACATACTGGGTGAACTTGAGCCAAGGGAAATGCCAGTGTGGCAAGTTTCAGGCATTCAAATTCCCATGTGCTCATGTAATTGCTGCATGTTCGGCAGTATCCCTCTATGCTGAACAATACGTGGACCCAGTTTTCTCAATCTACAACATTATGAAAGTTTACTCTTCGTCATTTCAGCCGATCGGTAGTGAACAAGGAATACCACCTGTTTCGCAACCAAAGATTATCCCTGATGAATCAAAATTGCGTGGTAAGGGGCGCCCTAAATCTACACGCATTCGCAATGAAATGGATGAGGTGGAGGTCCAACCTAGCTCCAGTCAAAATAGATGTAGTATATGTAAACAGTTCGGACATAATAGGCGTTCATGTCCTACAACGCGCATAGCTAATTAGTTCAAGTTTGCTTTCTTATATTCCTTCGAATGAGATGTAGTAATTTCAAGGAAAAATTAACCTTCATGGTCTCATAAGTTGTGCAGCAGGGCCAGGGATGTGTTGTTGCATGCCAAATTGCCACATGCAGCGATCAGGCTGGTGCATCTCGACAATGTGGAAAGCAAGTACGGGTGTTACTGCCCTCCACCGCTCCTGCACGTGAACATCAACACCCATAAAGTCATACCCAGCGTCTCTATATGGCTCCCACTTCACCTGTACATGTAAACAAACGGTCACACACGTAACGCGAATTAGTTTTCCCATGTTGTTCTGTAATCTCAAATATATTATACATACATCATCTCGACCCATCTGGTCTAGCTCTATCCGATATTTCTGTATATTACGTCGCAATAACCGCAGGTTTACATCATTGAACCTGCAGTATGTAACACAATATCATTAGTGAGACGACTTGCAAATAACAACATTATCGTCTCAACTACTCCAACCAGTTCATAATATTCAGTCAATCATACTGCTTCCATACCTGCGTCCGTAATGATCACCTGCGTCCCTCGGCGGTGGAATGGGAGGTGATATGACAGGAAATCTGGACCATGCCCATATCTGCAATAACAACAAACAACCCGCAATGTCTTTAGCTGAAGCGGACGTGGCCTGACATAGCTCGCGAAACAGTACAGCGAGTACAGCGGACCCCCAACTGTATGTAGCAGTCTCCGTAAGGTCACCACCTAGTAATTGTATATATCGGCAAGGGACCTCTGCGCTGGACTTGTCACACAACAAAAAGCCACCGAATAGGCGCATGAGGTAAGCACGCGTGAACCAAAGCGACCCGAACGCAGGCGAGTGCTCCTCCCAAAGTGGCCTCAATAACGGTCAAACCGGCTCGCCTTTATGTTTCCACAAGTCATTTCGGTTGGGAGTGGAGTCCGACCCGTGTTCCGCATAATTGCTGCCCAGTTGCCATGCGTCCGACCGGAAACTACTCGACCCTCAGTAGACAAACCTAAAATGCCCTCTACATCCTGTAGAGTAATAGTCATCTCACCAACTGGCATATGGAAGGTGTGAGTCTCCGGCCTCCACCGCTCAACCAAAGCAATAATAAGGTATTTGTCAATCGCACCAACATGAAAGTAGACCACCGATATGTAAAGGTCCTATATTATCTGTGTCATGTACAAACAACTAAATTCATATAATTAATTACATAAAGAATTTAAAATATAACGGGGGTCTCTTCATGCGAGACATATGCCAGAAACCTGCACGCAAAAGTCTTCTTTGCAAATCGCGGTGGGATGAGATCGGGTCATGGACATCTCCCAAAGACCTTTGTGAGGCTCGCCTCAGCCTTAAACAATTGCAATCTCCTTCGTTCCACACAACTTGTGATCGGTGTGACAGCTGCACCTCCTCATTAAGAACTCCTCACTCTTTGGGGCCGGGCTCAATATTTTTGCGGCCGCGTTGGTCATCCATTTAACTAATAAAAATTTACAATAACACAACACATGATTAAGTCTCTGTCTTATTTTCTCACTAAATAATTAGTGAATAAATTAATTGACTAATTATTATTTTCTACTTAAGCTTATCTTATCTATCGTAGGTACCGTAAATAATAATATACAACATATTTCACGAAATATTTTTATTGATTCACTAATTATTATTCTCATAATTTTCTATAATTCAATTTAGCTAATAATAATATTTTTCAATTAAGTACATTAATATTTTAAGTTCTTTAATATAAAATCGCTTGGAACAAAATAAATATGATAAGTTCTTTTATATTTTGTAAAATATAAAATCGCTTAAAAAAATATGATCTAAAATAGCATCATCATCTTGTTTGTCCCCTCTCTTTTACTGCTTCTAGTCTTTTTTATAAATACAGACTATTGAATTAAGTGGATTAAGAAGTCGGTTGGAACAAAATAAATGTGTAAGGAATATATTTACGTACATACATATACAATAACTGAAATTCTCTAATCTACATTTATGAAACAAAATTAGTGAAGATTTTAAAATCTAACTATCGATTAAATTAATTTTGAAAGCTAAAGTTTCAAACTAATAATTCATGATTTATTTGGCAACAAGGTTTCTTTCTATAAATAATAATAATAATAAAAGCCTATGATTTATTCATTTTCAAGTTTTAACTAATCATGTTTTTATTGACTCTTTTTCATTTTTTTTAACAATTTAACCATAACAGATTCAAGAACAATATAAAATTGGAAATGTGAAAGAAAATAAAACCCAATAAACAGCCTTGCCATAGGTAAAATCTAAAGTAGGAGTAAACTATTTTAAACCCAATAAGGAAGATTAAAAAAAAACCAATTACATATATTAAGGAAAAAAAACCAATTACACAGATTAATTAAAAAAAACTAATTACACAGATTATTAAACAATAAACATAACAAAAAAAAATTAAATGTTACTTGAGTGTGAGAGAGAATTTGAGCCTCCTTCTTCTTCCTTCCAGTGATTCTCTCTTCTGTAGGTGTAAAAGTTTCTCAGCCTCTCTCAACGGTGAGAGTGAAAAAAAAATGAAGAAGACAGAGTCGGATGAAGAGGGAGAGGGAAAGAGTGAGAGTGAAAAGACGATGAAGAATGAAGATGGATGATGGAGTGAGCTTTAAGAAGCCAGATGAAGAAGATGAATAATGGTGAGGGAGAGGGAAGGGTTCTGTGTGTGTGTAAGGAGGGGTGCTTGCGTGTGTGTGTGAATACGGGATGAAGAAGATGAATAATGGTGAGGAGAGGGAAGGTGTGTGTGTGTAGGGAGGGGGGTGCAGATGTGTTTTTGGTGGCCGCGTGGGGTGTTTGGGGGGGGCATGCGTCACGCAGGTGCGTCAGGAAGGATTCTTGACGCGGGCCAGGCGTCAGGAATCTAACGCTGTGTGCGGCGAGAAACTCTGCTTAGGCACCTAATGCCGGTGAAGGTTTCGCAAGGCACATGAGCAAAGTGCCGCGAAACTCGTCGGCACCTAACGCCGTAGTGTTTCGCTAGGCACTTAGATTATGTGCGGCAAAAAACTCGCCGGCACTTATTGTGCCGTCGAAAACCCCGCCTAAGCACTATCGGTCGCGTACCTTCGGCCGTGACTACCAGAAAACAACCTTACTCCGGTAAAATCTTTCAAACCTGCTTTATTTTGACAAATTTTTTCCTAAAAGTTGGTAGTTTGGTGTTTTTGCCCTCTCTCTCTCTCTGCTAATTTTCTTAGACATGAATCCTTTTTACTGTCTTGTCATCCTTCACATGTAATTTATTAATTGCTATCATAAAAATAGAATACAGTCAAATAAAAATATTTCTACAAAATAAAAAATGTATTTCATATTTGTATATAAAAACTATTGTTAGTTCCTATGTGTTTTGATGATAACCGACAATTGTAAACGCAAATTAAAATGTGTTTTGGAAAGTTGAAAAATATTCTCGTCAAGTGAATACTCAAATATTGGTTTCATTACTCAAGTATTGAATACTCGAGTAATGGTTTCATTACTCAAGTATTGAGTTGACAAAGTGAATGGCTCCTTCGTGCAAAAATGATCATTACTCAAGTATTGATTCCAATACTCAAGTAATGAACTTACGTAGAAAGCATTTCAAGTTTTTCACAATAAGTCAATACTCAAGTATTGGTTCCAATACTCAAGTATTGATCTTACGTAAACTCTTTCGCTAAAAGGCAAAAATGCCAATACTCAAGTATTCATATGAATACTCAAGTATTGGTCTTACGAAAAATGATTAAAGTATTCAACATGTGAATACTCGAGTATTGGTTTGAATACTCGAGTATTGGCAAACGTAAAGTTTTCAAAGTTTTTCACATGTTTATCAATACTCAAGTATTGAAATGAATACTCAAGTATTGAAGTTTAAACTTCACAAATATTGAAAACAGTTCAATACTCAAGTATTGAGTTGAATACTCGAGTATTGACCGCATTTAAAGTTTCGTTATTTCCAAGTAATTTGAATACTCAAGTATTGAGGCTTAATACTCAAGTATTGAGTTGGAAAAGATCTCACAAAGTTTTCAAATAGTTCAATACTCAAGTATTGGTTTGAATACTCGAGTATTGGCCATACGAAAGGCTTGCTATTTCCAAGTGATTTGAATACTCAAGTATTGAGATGAATACTCAAGTATTGACTTGGAAAAGTTTTTACAAAGTTTTCAAATAGTTCAATACTCAAGTATTGGTTTGAATACTTGAGTATTGGCCACATGAAAGGCTTGCTATTTCCAAGTGATTTGAATACTCAAGTATTGAGATGAATACTCAAGTATTGACTTGGAAAAGTTTTTACAAAGTTTTCAAAAGCAGTTCAATACTCAAGTATTGAGTTGAATACTCGAGTATTGGGCATGAGAGAGCTTGGCTCTTTTTCAAATATTTTGAAAACTCAAGTATTGATTTGAATACTCAAGTATTGAAATTTTGGACTTAAACTTATTTTCACATAAAAGTTCAATACTCAAGTATTGGTACAATACTCGAGTATTGGTCCTACTCAAAAATTGTCCAAACGCTCAAATCATATAGTGCCTTCTCGAAAGACGAATACTCAAGTATTCATCTCGAATACTCAAGTATTCACATTAGTGCAAAGTGCAATACTCAAGTATTGAAGAACTCACTCAAGTATTGGGCGCAAGTATTCAAAATTCAAATCATACGAATTTGTGATTTCTTCGTGTTTGATCTTAATGCTTTCTATTATCATTCTTATATATTCCCAGTTATATTTAACCACTTTGTTAGTGAGTTTCGGATGGATTAAAGAATGTTTAACGAAGGTTTAATACCAAAAGCAAAAAGTTGTCGAACATTAAATGCTAAACCCGTAAAGTTGCATACTTTTGGGAAATCCCTCTCGCACACGCTTACAAAGGATTAATGCCTACCTACCACATCCAAAGCCACTGCTACTCCAACGGATTTATTTACTAGAAGTCAACTCGAACTTACGCCAAACTGGATTAAGTGAAGATTAGAGAGAGAAGAAGACCAAAATCGAACCGTAACCTTGGTTAATGTCACCAACGGTTATATAAGGAATTACAACGGTCATTTAATGCCTTCTAAGTATAAATAGAAGAAAGCATTCAATTCCTCTCAACAACTAAGACCCGAAAGCGAAAATCATTAAAGTTTTCATCTACTCTTAAGTCTTTCGTACTAAGTATCTGTTGATACAATCAAACTTCAGTGTTTATCATTATCTACTCTTAGAGAGAGTTTATTGATTGTAGATCATTTATTGTAAAGGTATCTCAAGTCCGGGACTTGGAGATTGGGTTCATTGATTACAACTTGTAAGGGGGAGTAAGTTCAGTGAGAGAATTACTCTTTGAGTGCAGAGTGTGTAATCAATTGTGATAGTGAAAAAACCGAGAGTCTAAGGATTTGACGTAGGTCAAGAGATTGGGACCGAACCAAGTATAATTCCTCGTGTCTTCCATTCTTCTCTACTCCATGTCTACTCTGTTTTAGTTTTGAAAAACAGAACTTTTTCGGAAGAATTTTTATCCCCATTCACCCCCTCTTGGTGATTAAGTCTCCACTTTCAACTATAAAGTCTATATATAGTTGAAAAATAATATATGTGATATGTGCAATACAACCTCTACACACACACACATATCCCTCTTGCATACAAAACAAAACCTAATTAAATATCCATAGCCTAATTCAATATCCACAGCTTTAATTATATGGGTACAAATGGGCATGGGGACTTTATTAACCTTTATAAATAGGGTCAATTCCTTTGATTTGTTTGTAATCGTACTTTTTAATTTGATATCAAGATTGATATATAATTAATTAAAAAATGATTATAAGTAGTAAAGAAAAATAATATATAAACTGAAAAGCATAATCACATTCATATGGTTAGATATGGATTCGAGTGTCGTATATCTAAGAGACTAAGACTATACAAGATTATGACATGTTACTGTATTTATGAATATATCATTCTCCAATTCAATGAGTTTTAAAATATTATGAATAGATACACACACACACACACGTGTGTGTGTGTGTGTCTGCCACGTGCATTGCATTGTTCTGGCGAGATACTGTTTTTTAGGATTGCTTTTAAGTGTTTTGTAATCATGATGTGACAATGGGAATGAGATTCCCTACCTCTCCTCTCTCCTGTCCTGGACGGTCAGGATATGATTTTTTTTATTTTTTATTTTTTAATGGCATTTAATCTAAAATAAAAATAATCTTTCAACTAACATTTTTCAAAAAATAATTTTTTTATTCAAAAGCTAGTAATTTTAAAAAATAAAATCAGATCGTTCAGATCTGATCTGGACTGTCCAGATCAGATGGGCAAATAGTGTCTATCCAAAGGATAGACACCAAAACCGATTCTGTGATAATGCAACTGCAAGGATACAATTAATTTCCAATAAGTAGAGTCAATATTTCAGAGAGCGAACTTATTTGGGTTAACCCAATTAAGATCGAATTTAAGAAAAAAGAACATTCATATGGTCCAGGTTTATTTATTTTTTTAAAAAAGAAAATCATTTTAATAGGTACATAATCTAAAATAAAGATAATATCTAAACTAAAACATTCTTTCATTTAAAAATTAACAAATAAAAAAAAATCTAAACAATCTGGATGGAAAGAATTCTCCTTAATGAGCAGGGAAACGCGTTCCATCCAAATACACACTTTATAAAGAATAATAATGTCAAGCTTAAGCGATGAGAACTGAAAACTAGAAACATAAGAAGAATATATAAAGAATTTGATTATATTTTTGAGATTTGATTCCTCTCAAACAAAGTGGAAACAAAACGGAATTTTTTTTAGGCATATTCAAGCGAGCATAAAAATCTGATTATTAGCACAAAATTAAAGTTTGATTTTGTTCAAGCTTGACTCTAAAATTTCCGTGCTTATTCAGGCAACCTGAATTACCGTCTCTACCTATAAACATATGAATTGATAAAGAAGTATTTGAAGCTTGAAATTACGACGATATATGCATGCAAGAAAAATCTCTAAAATCAGTTTAGTTAATTATTTCGGTAATATAACATGAAATATCGAGCTTAATTTTTGCGTCATTGAATTTAGCTGTATTATAAGAATAATAACAAGAGTGGAAGATTTGGAATGGTTGTGACTAGAGCCGATCGGGCCTGGCGTTTTGCCTTTACTTTTTAAGGCCACAAAATTAAAATTGACGAGATATTTGAAATTAGGCTTTGGAGAGGCCTACCGGGACTCGGTTTTATGAACTGACCTACTGCGCCTTTTTCATTGTAGCTTTTTTTTCTTTTTAAATTTATTAATTTATATATTTTTTGTATTTGTTATAGAGTTATTTATTCATTTAACTACAAATACATAATAACTATACTTTAATTTTATGATTTGATTTATTATTTGTTGCAAATAAAGATTATGGATGTGTTCATGATGCGGGAAAAGAATTTCACGATATTCTTACTCATGAGTGAGCGCTACTACTCAAAGTGAAGAACAATCAAACGTCGTTAAAATCGATGATAGTGACGAAGATGACGATAATAATAGTCATAAACTTAACGTCATTTAGTGATATGTTTTTTATATTTTATGTGAGTTATTTGTGAACAAAATTTGCTTTTGATTATGAATTAGTGATTTGTCTTCATTTATTGGATGATTCGTGTTGTAATTTACTAATTATATATTTTTAAAAAAAAGTGGAGGAAAAATAGTTAAAATTTGGAATAGTAATTCTGGGCGTCATGCGTCACGGCCCTAATGCTTCTCTGGTAAGGCTTTGAAAAAAAGTGTTTTTCTTACTCCGCCTAGAGGATGGCCCATAGCTCTACAGCGCCCTTCACGGCCGACCTAATGCAGCATTCTAGTTGTGACATACGCTAGAATCTAGATTGGTTGTCCGTACCAAAAGGCAAAAGCTAACTAGCTTGTACTAAAAAAGAATTAAAATCGATACCTAGTCATCATCAACTAGTTCAAGTTGATGAGTAGGACTTCAAAATATATATATAATATTTTTCTTTATAAATACTTGAACTGAGGTGTTATTGAAAAGGTGGTAAATTTCTATTACTTGACTCAACAACAACTACTAAAAAAAATTGCATCTAAAAATGTTAAAAAGAAGAAAATGTGACGAGCAAAAAAAAAAAAGAAGAAAATGATAAATTGGCAGCATAAGATGGAAGTCAAATAAAACATCCCTAGATTATCGCAAGCAGTAAATTTCACAAAAATAGTATGGCCAAATGAGTACAATAATTGGTACGTGAATTCCTAACGATGGATGAATGATTGAAAAATAAAAAATAAAAAAAATCACCAAATTACATTAAAAAATGGGAAAATCCTCCTGATGTCCAAATAACCAAAAAATTGTCAACAAAGGCCCAAAGAAAAGTCATATGTAGAGGACATTTTCCAGGTATTATTTTAAAA
Source organism: Acacia melanoxylon (assembly GCA_019022615.1). Classification (NCBI taxonomy): domain Eukaryota; kingdom Viridiplantae; phylum Streptophyta; class Magnoliopsida; order Fabales; family Fabaceae; genus Acacia; species Acacia melanoxylon. Next base: position 12,439,437 of record JAFJYJ010000005.1, read on the forward strand.
AATGTTGTACTGATATAATTGTTAACGTGTATTGATATAGTTGTTAACGCTTCATCGATACAATTGTTAACGTGTCTTAATTTATTTGTTAGGATATTGTTGTTAACGCCTATGATTTAGTTGTTAATGTTATAATCGATATAGTTGTTAACGGTTATAACATAATACCTGAAAAGGCTCTATACCTTTCTTTTTGATATGTGACTTTTACTTAGACCTTTATTGACAATTTTTTGGTTACTTGCACCCTGAGAGGATATTTTCCCTTAAAAAATTACCTAATTCTCAATTTTCAGCCACTATTACTTGTTGCCCTCTTGGCATCTTTCACACTTTTAAAATTTAATCATTTTTTCGAACTCTTGTAATATTTCATCAACTGTGTTTTTTTTTTTGTGTAATGACAAAAAGATTTATGAATTACAAATTTCCTTTATATTTTATATAAAATAATTAAAATCGTTCTTTTTTTTACAATAAAGTAGAAATAATTTTCTCTCATGTATGGCTAATGACAAATAATTAAATATAATAAATATTATATATTTCAATCTTATACAATAAAATAAAGAATTTATCTCTCATGCGTACCTAACAAACACCTAATTAAATATCTATAGCCTAATTAAATACCCATGGCTTAATATATCACTTCCATGTAGAAGCAGTTTTTAATATCCATAGGTTTATTTCATTTATTCTAGGGTTAAGATGCAAAATCACAACATGAAATGCTTTCTTAGCATGAGAAATTCAAAAAAAAAAAAAAAAAAAATAATCCGGAGCTCGGCGAAAGTTATTAAAAAATATTCAACAAATACCGCATTTACAACTTTAAGTATTCTTATTAACAACTTAAGTATTAATATTGATGATTTATGCTTGACAAATTTTTTTAAAAAATATATTTGGCCGCTGTTTATAACTTTAGTATTGCTATTAATAACTTAAGTATCTATATTGACAACTTTTAATTGAGAAATTTTTTTAAAAAAATATTAGGCCGATAGAGCTCGGCGGTTAGACGTAAGTAAGATCACTGGAGCTCCAACGACGGACAAGGGGGTTGAGCATTGTTTATTTAAAAAAAATGAGGGGTAGTTAGGTAATGTCTCAAAATTTATAACATTTCAAAATTTCAAATAAGCCCATTTGGAATTATTAAATTCAGCATACTTATTTATTTTTTACCAATTTTGATGGTATTTTTCTGTCTTTCTCTCTATTGAAAATTTTCTAAAGGAAATCGGATTTCATCACACACACAATCAAGCGGACTCATACTAGTGCTTTATGTGGGCAAGTGCACACATAAAAAACTTAAAAAAATATATATATATTGTGAAGGACTTTTATTACAACTTGTCTGGTTAGAGTAGTTGGTTGTAACTCTCCACACTTATTTATAAGGTCCTGGGTTCGAAACGTCCACTTCACTTGTTTTTTTGTTTTTTTTTTTTTCAATCTCCAAATCTCTCACCCACAGACTCACTCCAAATCGATCCTTTCTCCCAAATCTCTCACCCACTCCAAATCGATCGCGCTCTTGGCGACTCGGCTCCCAAACTTTCCCTCCGTCGTCGGCGTCGCTGTCCCTTCTAGATCCACCGTTGACCCACAGCTCACTAATTGGTGTAATACGCTCGCAGATCTGTACGAGAGGAAGCTCTGGCACCAGCTCACTCATCACTCGAAGGCTTCGTCACACTTTCTGTTTTCCAGGTCTGTTCCCTTCCCAAAACTAATTCCCTGCATTAATTGAGGCATTTGCGTTCACCTTTTCGGTTTATTTGAATTCCGTTCTCAGATCAGATTAGATACTATGAACTCTTAGTCAGACTGTATAATAGGCATACGAGACCTAACTAAATGAGAAGACCGAAATAACTCTTAGCAAGATTTCACATGATTTTGATATAAATTGTTAGTATTGGTGAGAAAAGACTGTGTTTTTTGTTTTTGTTTTTGGGTCCTTATCTTTTTTATTTGTGTGGATAAGATATGGATATAGCTTAAGGATCCTGAATTGAGATGGAAGAAGTGCGTTGGGAGGTGAGAATGAATGTTGCAATATTTGGCCTACGGCTGTGAGATAGTGTTTTTTTTTTTTTTTTTTAAACTTTTTTGGGGGCTGATGAGTATTGTAAATTTGAAATCCCTGTGATTTGAATTTCGAGAAGAAGAGAGCGGGGCCGGGGCCAAATGAAATGATATGGACAGCATCCTTTGGGAAATGCTAGTGGAATGCCCTTTACAGCTAAGAAAGAAAGGTCTATTTGTGTCTTGAAAATTCCCTTGTTGTTGTGGATGATGTTCCTCCTTTGAGTCCTGTTTCGGAGGAGATTTGATTGCTTTTCGTTTGTTTTACTCTTCGTTTCCAGTAGGTGCTCTGTGTGTTTCTGATTTGCTCCAGTTTATTGGATGTAATTGTTTCCATTTCCCCTGTATTGTCCTTGGATTTTTATTATTTATGGTAATACAAGTTGATCCTTTGAGCAAAAAAAAGAATGCCCTTTACAGCTAAGAAAGAAAGGTCTTTTTGTGTCTTGAAAATTCCCATGTCTTTGTCCTCATCTCCTCCTTAACCTCAGCAAATCTCTATTTCATACCAGCACTCAGGTAGTGCAGTGGTATGACACGCTGCCAGATATCAGTTTTCAGAATCGGGGTTCGGCCCGACCATTTTGGCCCCCAACGATTAAAAAAAAAAAAAAATCTCTATTTCATTTCTCTCTCACTTTTTGTCCTTTACAGCTAAAAAAAAAAAATTAGGGCGCTGCCCCCGAATCCCACCACTAATTGCGCACCCACAAATCTAAAATCCTGGATCCACCACTGCACACAATGATGGTATTTTCAAAAACAGTGACCTGATCCCCCTTTTAAAAAAATATTTCAAGGTAAAGACGGGTACTAAAAAATATACTTTAAGATACTGACCAGTACTGAAAAAATACTTTATACTCTTGAAAAATTATTTTAAGAACTTTAAAAAATATCTTGAAGTATTTTTTTTTACCCGTCAATACACTAAAATATTTTTTCAAGATCATAATATAACTTCTCAAGATCATGAAATATTTTTTTAACATCAATTAAGACTTTGAAATATTTTTTAAAGATCATAAAACATTTTTTCAATACTTGAAGTGTTTTTTTAATACCTATCATTATCATAAAATATTTAAAAAGAGGCACAAGGTCACTATTTTTGCACCAAAACAGCCCAGTTTCGATGAAAAAGATGGCAGCAGACTCTGTTGGAAGCATACCAAATCCAGGTCGATATACACTTACATAGGGATACAGTCTGGCATCAGGACAAAAAATCAAAGTCGATCGCTTTCAAAGTTGAAACCAAATCCATCCCACCCGCCACCAGTTGCACTCCCCACCTCTCCTATTTCCTGGATTGCATTTCCTTCATTTATATTAATTACCCTTTTCCTTCCCTTCTAATCTCAACTCTTACATTGGAATTTTTTTTTAAAAAAAATATTTTCATTCCATTTTAAGCTGTCATTTAACAGTTGAAAAATACTATTTCCACATAAATATGAAATGAACTATTGTCTAAAAATGAAAATACAATTTCCTTATTTATAAAGTCACTTCTGACGACTTTATCATAATTAAAAAAATGTGGTTGACTCATGAATCATTGTCTAAAAATGAAATATTATTTACCCTCACACACAGCCATTATTATAGGTAGCTCCTAATGATACTCCTATGTTAACTAATCACACTTCAACTTGTTTAAACATGTATTTACATTAGTTTTTGGAGAATATTTTTAACGATTTGAGAGATAAATATGTGAAGAGTTTTATCGACTTACAAAAAAAGACTTTTAAAGCCACGATTTCAGAGTTTCTCAAACACTATAACTAACTATCATTTCTAATAGCATCAGTATATTTTGATATTTATAAAAAGTAATTGATGTGAGAAATATCACTCCCCATAATCTTCATTATCATATTTTCCCACTATTATACCCCGATTATTTGTATACTACTACTCCGGTCCTAATTATAGGAACACTTTTGTAGTGTAATTTGCACTATAAAAGTGTTCATATAATTAGAACCGGAGGGAGGAATATGAATCAAAAAGTTAAGGAAAAAAATAAATAAAGGAGTGGACCTATATATGCTACCAATAATATCCATAACAACTCAACTTTATTTTATTGAAAACCTCCGAATAATACAACTTGATAAACACTAAGCCCCGCCATCTACTTTAATCTACATAAAACATAAAGGGTTAAGGTGTATTTTTGCTCTTAAAGTATGCTACAAGGAACAATTTTGCTTTTAAAGTTTTTTCTTTGTAGAAGAATGTTGCCCCTCCGTTAAAAAAATACTTCATGATCTTGAAAAAATATTTCGCGCTATTGACGTACAAAAAGGATCTTGATCTAAGATCTTGAAAAAATATTTCATGATCTTAAAAAATTATATTAAGATCATGAAAAAATATTTTAGAATAATGATTGATACTAAAAATATATTTTAGGATATTTTTTTAAGATCATAAAATAATTTTTCAAGATCATGAAGTATTTTTTTCAGATTAGTCAATATTTTCAAAGATCTTTTTAGTGCACAAGATCTAAAACATTTTTCAATATCTTAAAATAATTTTTCAAGATCATGAAATCTTTTTTTAGATCGGTTAGTATCTCGAAATATATTTTTAATACCCGTCAATGCCCTAAAATATTAAAAAAAAAAAAAAAAAAGAATCAGCCTTCACAATTTTGTACCAAAATGGCACAGTTTTAGAGCAGTAGACGGCAGTCGATATTGGCAGAAGTGTATGCTAACCGCTCCCATCATTTTTACTGTCATGTCATCTTTCACACGTAATTTATTAATTGCTATCATAAAAATAGAATACAGTGAAATAAAAATATTTCTACGAAATAAAAAATGTCTTTCATATTTATATATAAAAACTAAAAAGTCTATAGTTGAATAATAATACATGTGATACGTGCAATGCAACCTCTAGACACACACACATCCCTCTTGGATACCAAAAAAAAAAAAAAAAAACCTAATTAAATATCCACAGGTTTATACTTTATATAATGGTCAAGGGGACTTTATTAACCTTTATAAATAGGGTCGATTCCCTTGATATGTTTGTAATCGTACTTTTTTTATTTTAATATCAAGATTAATATATAATTAATTAAAAAAAGATTAAAAGTAGTAAAGAGATATAATAAAATGAAAAGCACAGGGGTAGGCTCATCAATCAAGTAGTATGTATAATCACATTCATATGGTTAGATATGGATTCGAGTGTCGGATATCTAAGACTATACAAACTTATCAACCCTCACTCTTCATTTCGAGGTATAAGCAATTTTTTTAATTTTTTTATATATTGTATTTATTTAGATTTAAATCATATGGTCTTTAGACTACGAGATGTTTTTTACACCAAGATCTCAAATTAATTAATTCTCGATTCGTATTTGTACGTAACACCAAGTATTATGAAAATTAATTAATTTGAGATCTTTCGCAAAAAAATATCTCGTAAAGACCATAAAATGATTTAAAACTAAATAAATACAATATATAAAAAAATTTAAAAATTGCTTATACCTCAATTAGAGTGATAAGACCTAACTATAAAGACCACATGTGGACCCACCCACTCCTTGCTCTGTCGCCTTTTTGGACCTCTATAGCTGATTTTAACTTTTCATCCATTAATCCACTGGTTAAAACACTTATCCGGTCCTTCAACGTTCTCAGCTCAAGACAAATCCTAGTCATCAATGCTTCTCTACGTGTCATCCAATTTTCCTAACAACCTGTCCTTTTTCCCACGCCAACTTGGCATTTTAACGGTCAACGATTAGTCAAAGTTAAATTGGCGAACATCGTTTCAAAAAAAACTTCCAGTGTAAAAATCGTCGCAGGAAAATACTTTCGGGGTAAATTTGGTACTTAACCCTTTTTTTAATCATGATGTAATAATACAAGGCTACAATTAATCTCCTATAAGTAGAGCCAACATTTCGGAGAGGGACGACCTTATTTGGGTCAACCCAGTTAAGATGGAATATAAGAAAAAAGAACATTCAACAAAACCGACCCTTAAAAATTTTGAAAATGGGAAAAGAATGCAAACAAGCTAGAGGGCAAGAGTTGTAAAAAAAAACTAAAAGGGGAAAGAGGTATGGAATGAGAGTGAACTTAGTATCAAAAGATGAAAATTTGAAGCTCAACAGTGAGTCACTACAAAAAACCTCAGATTATCCACAGAAAAAAAATTATCTAGAATTACCCACTTTCCGTGGGTAATTAAAATTACTGACGAAAAATGTCCATCCCAAAAAAAGAGGGGGCTTATTCTATCACGTTTTTTTTAGACGGAAATTTTTCAACGGTAATTTCAGTTACCCAAGGAATTCCATGGGTAATTTCCGACGGAATTTTTTCCGTCGGTAATTCCATAGATAATCCAAGGCTTTCTTCTAGTGATTATTCGGGTAATACTCAAACTACGGTTTTAGAAGCATTTTTTCCGTAAACCGGAGACAAAACTCTTCTTATACGCTTTATCTCTTAAATCGTAAAAGTTATTTTCTAAAAGTTAGTTCAAACATTTATTTGATTATAAAGAACGATAATGTTGATTTTTTTAGGCATATGCAAACGAGTATAAAATTTTGTTCAAGCTTGAGTCTAAAATTTTTGGGCTTATTCAGGCAACCTGAATTACCGTCTCTACCTATAAATATATGAATTCTTAAAGAAGTATTTGAAGCTTGAAATTAAGATATATGCAAGCAAAATCTCTAAAATCAATTTAGTTAATTATTTCGGTAATATAACATGAAATGTCGAGCTTAATTTTTGCGTCACTGAATTTAGCTCTATTATAAGATTAATAACAAGTGTTGATTGGATGAGATTTGATTCCCCTCCCAAACATAGTGGAAGATTTGGAATAGTTATGACATATGCTAGAATCTAGATTGTCGTCAGCAGTACTAAAGAAAAACAAAAAGAGTTAAGTTGAAAAAATATACATGTGGTTTTTTAAAAGTGTATTCAACATTAAGTTTTTTGTGTGTGTAAAAGTATTATCTTTTGATTCTGAAAAGTTGAGTAAAAATATCCATTAACTGCGGTTAGTTGACCGTTAGTTTGGCTTTTCTGTACTTTTAAGGTTGACATGGATGATGACTCAATTAATTTTCATCCCAACTGGTTGTAAAGAATTGGAGAAAGTTATAGAAAATGACATAGATATTTTAGAAATTATAGTTCAATCATTCAATCTCCAATTCCCCTTCTCTCCCCCAATCCCAATCTTACCCATCGGTCTGCCTATCTCCTTTTCCTCGCCGTCGTTGCCACCTTTCTGTAATTTTCTTTGATTCTCCACTGACAGCTGGGATGAAATTTAGCTAAGTCATCATCATCCGTGTCAGCTTTAAAAATACAAAAAGTCAAACTAACAGTCAATGAGTATTTTTGCTCAACTCTTATAACCACATAATCACTTTTACACACAACAAAAACACTAGTGTTAGGTACACTTTTAAGAAAAGCACATATGTATATTTACATCTTAACTCCAAATAAAAATCAACACCTCGCTATCATCAACTAGTTTAGGTTGATGAGTAGGACTTTATATAACTAGTTGATGAGTAGGACTTTATACCTAAACTAGTTGATGATAGCGAGGTGTTGATTTTTATTTGGGTTAAGATGTAAATATTCATATATATATATATATATATATATATAAAATCGTTGCATATAACTTTTTCTTTATAAATACTTGAACTGAGGCGTTATTGAAAAGGTGATAAATTTAAATTATTTAGATTAAATAAAGTAAGTTACCTGACATATTTTTAAAATTTAATCCTTTTTTCGAACTCTTGTAATATTTCATCAAATGTGTTTTTTTGTGTAAGGACAAAAAAAATTATGTATTTAAAATTTCCTTTTTATTTTATATAAAATACAAAAATCGTTATTTTTTTTACAATAAAGTAGAAATAATTTTCTCTCATGTATGGCTATTGACAAATAATTAAATATAATAAACATTATATATTTCAATTTTATACAATAAAATAAAGAATTTATCTCTCATGCGTACCTAACAAACACCTAATTAAAATATCTATAGCCTAATTAAATATCCATGGGTTAATATATCACTTCCATGTAGAAGCAATTTTTAATATCCATAGGTTAATTCAGTATTTATTCTAAGGTCAAGATGCAAAATCACAACTGGAAATATTTTTTAAGTGACAAAAGTAACTATTAAGAAATTTAGCATGAGAAATTCCCAAAAAAAAGCCATCGAACTCCGACGAAAGTTATTAGGAAATATTCAACAAATCCCACATGTACAACTTTAATATTCTTATTAATAACTCAAAAGATCAATATTGACGATTTTTTTTAAATTAAAAATTTGGCCACCATTTACAACTTTAGTATATCTATTAATAATTTAAGATCTATATCGACAACTTTTACATGAGAATTTTTTTTAAAAAAAAGGTTGATAGAGCTCTAACACTTGGATGTCAACAAGGTCACTAGAACTCCAAAGTGACCGGCAAGAGGGTTGAAAGTTTTTTAGTTAAAAAATGAGGGGTAGTTAGGTAATGTGCCCGCACACACAGACTTGGCTAGTGCCTTTTTGTTTAATATTTTAGGGTATTCACAGATACTAAAAAGATATTTCAGGATACTGAGAGGTATTGAAAAAATACTTCATAAAAATCATTTTAGGATCTTAAAAAAAATTGAATGCAGATGACAGAAGAAAAAAAGATATTTTAGGATATCGAATTTAGACGGAAAAATGATTTATGATCTTAAAAAATGATTTTATGATTTTTTAAAATATCCTGAAGTATATTGTTTTTATCACTCAATATACTAAAATATTTTGTCAAGATCATGAGATACTTTTCCAATATTCTCGAAATATTATTTTAAGAATGATCAAGATCCCAAATATTTTTTCAAGATCATAAAATGATTTTTAAATATAATGAAGTATTTTTTTAAACCGTATCATGAATTATTATTTTAATACACATCATTACCCTAAAATATATATATATATATATATATTTAAAAAAAAGACACCAGTCACTGTTTTGACGCCACAACCGCGAAGTTTTAGTGGAAAAAATGATAGCGGACGCTATTGGCAGTGGATCAAAGGCAGCGTCCATATACACAAACATACAGAATTACAGATACGGTCTGGCATGAAGACAAAAATCAACGTCGCTTTCAAAGTCCTATTTCCTCAACTTCTCTTTTTTCTTTCACATGAATTGATTTCATTCATTTAGTTTACCCTTCTAATCTCAACTCTTAAATTGGAATTTCAGTGATCTAAATTTAATATTTTAAAAATATTTTCATTGCATTTTAAGCTGTCATTTAGCAGTTGAAAAATACAATTTCCAAATAAATATGAAATGAACTATTGTCTCAAAATGAAATATAGAATTATGAAAATACAATTTGCTTAACTAGTCACAACTTACTTAAACATGTGTTTGGATTAGGCTTTTGGAGAATATATTTTACAATTTGATATGTGTGAGGAGTTTTATCTCGATTTATAGAAAAACCTTTTGAAATCACAGTTTCAAAATTACTTAAACACTCACTAACTATCATTTCCAATAGCATCAATATATTTTGATATTTATTAAAAGTAATTGATGTGAGAAATATCACTCCCCATAAAACATAAAATATGATCTCATGTGTACGTAAACTCTTCTGCCTTTTCATAATTAATACTCCCCCCATTCTAACTCAAAACGCTAAATAACTAATTTATAAATATTAAAAAAATTAATCAAGTTAGTTTTTATAAAATAATAACTGTCTTACTAGTTGATTCATGGTATTAAGGTATGATTGTTGAAAATGAAGAGTAATATTTCAAAATTACAAAGTTACCTTACAATTTAAGTAACTTCCAATATCACCTCTAATAATCGCACTAAATTCTAATATTATATAATTATTACTCTCACTCACTATCTTTATTAATTATAAGATATATGGAAACAAATAATTAACGCTTCATTTGGGAATAAGCAAAAATAAAACAAATCTTTTTATAAAAAGGATCAAATAAACTTGATAAGTTGATACATTATAATAAGGACCAGATGAAGTAGGTCAATGACCTCTTCAAGGATAGCATTAGAGCTTTTTTTACAAAAAATCCTTCGATTGATGTTGGGTAAATATACAGGAACACAAAAATAAAACAAATGAATAACCATATTATTATTATTATTGTATACAGTGAATTTTAATAGTAATTTTTTAAATCTTTAAGTAATTGGTGGATACTAGGATCATGAAGATAATGATCATATGCCACGTAGGCAAAACTCAAGTTGCCGACAGGGCAAGCAGCCAAGCAAACCACTGCAAGGCGAAAGCGACCGGCAGAACAACCTGAACCAAACACTGGAAAGAGAACCTGGGCCCACCGAATCGGAAAAACCGGACAGACGAATAGTAAAATCGAGAACCCAATTTAAAAATCTCATACGGAGTATTTATTATTAGCTTATTACACGTCCTCAATCCCCACCCGCCAATAGCCTCTCAGAATTTGATCGTCCTCCTCCTCGCCACTACTTTGGATGCACCCATTCACACGTGTGAAAATTGTAAGCCACTCATGTACTCACGAGACGTCACGTGAGCTCGAGCCACTACACCACCTTCTTCCTCTTCGTCTATCCTCTCTCTCTCTTCTGCAAATTTTGTTGCCGTTTTACTGTGAAGGAGAGGAGCTGAAAGCCTTTTGTTCTCTCTGCATGCTTCTGTTTTACCCTTCTTTGCGGCGCTTCTGACTTCTTCTGTTTCTTCGGCTCAATTTCATGGTGTTTTCGGGCTGCTTTTCTCTGTGATCTTCGGGTGATTTCGGCGATGAGTGGACTAATTCACGGGCTTGTATTTGATTCCGGTTTTGGACTTGAGAATTTCTGTTCTGGTTATATAAGAAATGTTTGATTGGAACGAGGAAGAGGTGAGCTGATTTTCAGTTTTTCTATTTGTGTGTGTGTTTTTTTTCCTTGGGTTCTATATCTGTTTTGTTGAAGTCAACGAGGTCGTTGTTTTATGGCCGCAATTTTTTCGTAGTTGTGATTGGGTTGATAGTTTTTGACTATTTAGACGTGAAATGATTGTACGAACTCGGAACTGAGTTGGAAAACTTTTCTGGTTCGCTGCGAATTATGTGCTGGGGAAGTCCTTGACTGTGGTATGATATAGGAGATGTGGATTGTTCGACGAAGAGGAAATTTCTCTGATATATCACATGAAGAGACATGGAAAGTACACCCATCAAGCAGTCCTTTAGAATAGCATTCCAATTCCAGTATTAAAACGGAGGTTGGGCCTTCGGAATTGGATTTCCAATGGTTTATTCGAATGAGTCTGATGAGAAACTTGTGGAACTCATACACAATGGAAATGATACTGAGTAGATGGGATGAGATGGTAGAGAACCGGTATGTATAGACTCAACTCGCAATTAGAGGTCTTGCGGTAGTGTCCCTCAACCTTTATTGATGGAGGTGGAAGATAATTAAAATTCTTCGCATCTTTTTCCTGGAAATATTAAGAAACATCAAGACCAAATAATGATATTGATTGATTTCGGGAAGGTTAGCTGTTGGGTGCACCCTGATTCAGAATCACCTTGAATTGCATATGACAAGGAGGCATGGATGAGGGGTGGGGTAATTTTTTTTTTTTAATCGAGAGAACTATCGGCATGATATATTTTCTTTGTAACAGTAGATCATCTGTTCTTATTCATCTATTTTTAGAGTAGGAAACTAAAAACATGAACAAGCACTGCACTGATATACTCATTCCAAAATCCTTCCTGATCCACCTATGAATTTCTTATTCTTCTTCGATTTCTTGAGTTTTTGCCGTTTGGCCTCACTGGATTCTAAATTTTCTTTTACTTTTGTCTCTATTATAGTCAATTTGGAAATATAAATAAAAAAGTTGATTCCAAACATGGCATCAGGAAATATCATATGCACTTGGTCAATATTCTGCTTCTCTTGAGTATATCTATTAGATTTAAAATTTGATGCAGAATCCACTGAGTATTTCTGTTTGATTGAAAATTAAATGGAATATCCTTCTTTAGCTTTAAGATGTGATCCAATGTCCATGCACTCCCAGTGTTTTTTTCCCTTGATGACTTGTACCTATGGTATTCCTAATAAATGATTGTTTTCAGCTTGCCAACATAATATGGGGCGAGGCAGGTTCGAGTGATGATCACATTGTGCCTTATCCAGGGGTAACTGCAGCAGATCTTGGAAACAAGAAACAATGGAATCAGGAAGCCGCTAGCATTAAGCTCACTGAGCAGAGGAGGCCAGAGGTTAAAATTGATGTTCATTGCAGAAAGCAAGGAAGCACATCAAAACTTGATGATAGTGGAGGACTATCTGCCTCAGGATATGACACTAACTCATGGCCTGACTCGTCTTTATCCAGTGCATCTAAGACTGATCAGGGTTCCCTGGGTACTGAAGTATCTAAAAATTTTAGTGAAATTAGAACATTCAATTCATCAAGAGGTGGTAAAATTGCTAATTGCTGGAATTATGTGTATATGGCATGGGTTTCTATGTATGTCCATGTGCAGTGTGGACATATGTCTGCCTGTGTGTGTTTCACATTTGTCTCACCATATGTGTATGCAAATGACTAAAAATCTATGAAATGTATTTTTATTTTATTATTACTAATTATTAACTGTGTACATGTTTGACAGAAGAGACAACTCAACTTGGAAAGGATGTTGAAGTTTTCCAATGTGCAAATGAAGGTAAAGAACAAGGTGACTTTGGTGACTATGGCTGGGGAAACATAGGAAGCTTTGATGACCTTGACCGAATTTTCAGGTTATGTAAATTTGTTTTATTATTTTATATCTGATATATCCATCATCTTCAGAGCATATTGTAATCACAAATTTCATTGACAAGGGTGTCATTCTTTTTCCAAGTTCTTAAGTTTGTTTACCTTCTCCTAGAACATTTCCATAAAAAAAAAAAAAGGACAGAATTTCTCACTCCCTTCCCCTGCTTTTTGAGAACTTTAGCAGTTACAAATGCATGCAGCTGTTGGTATATCACTCCATCTGAGTTTGAGTGGCTTCACATAAAATGATATTTTTGTTAAACTTAAAAACAAGAGTCCATTTGTGCACTGTTGTAACTTTGACAATATTTTGAATGACTAAATTGAAATAGAGAGGCCTTCTTTGTGAACATCATTGATATACACCTTATCATAGTACTGAAGTTACAACTGGTCACATTTTTTTGTAACTTCAATAACATTTTGTGAATATAACATGATGGATGACATTGAATAGAAGTATTAAATTCCTCTGAATGGTGGATATCACTGATATATAGCTTATCATATAGCTATCAGTTGTGTACTTTTCCCCCTGATAATTTTATAATGGCATTTGTCTGACTCAATATTCTCACAAGTGAAATTTTGCAGCAATGATGATTCTATTTTTAGCAATGCAAGTCTTGATAATGCTGGTGAACTGTGGTCTTCTAAAGATGTGAGTAACAGCACAGCACCTATATCCTTGGATACTCCTAGTGCAGCAGACGCTTTAAGGAACAGATCTGAGCCTTTGGAAACTAAAGCAGATTACGTTCAATGTAATGACCAATTATTTACCCTCAGCTATGAGAAGACTGGTGGTTCTGCATGCCATGATATACAAAATGTGCATGCTATCACAACTGATGTGACTCACAGTGGAGAGAAAAGCAAGCCTGCTGGAAAGGAGCATCAGGTACGTCAGGTCAATTTGAAGCACCTATCTCTATAATATCAAGTTCTTTGGCTGTATTTGGGAAATATGAGATTACTTATTTCATTTTTTTCCCTGCTAAAAATCAGGATATTGTAGGAAGAATCACTTCTTCAATCTCTGGTGTAAAAAATGTAGCAAATGCTAATGAACTTGCTGATAAGGTAACCCCTAGATTATCTTGGAACTATAAAATGATGCGCTTTATATTCCGTTGTCTAATGGATGAACTCAATTAATGTTCTTGGGGTATTTTCCTGCCCATTTGTTGTGAGATGGAAATAAAAAAAAGAATTTATTTTATATGGTTGATGCTTGAAACAAGTCCATTTCTACTGAAAAGGAAGAATATGAGCACATTGAATCAGAACTATCTATCATTCCATTAAGTGAATGTGCTCTTTCACCATCTTCTTAACATTTTACATATTTGCTTTAGTATGAGGTTAGGTGATTAGATGATGCATAGTGAACTAGGATTATATGGTGTACAAATTGATGTCGTGTCTATTGTTGGCTAGAAAACTTTGAATTTGAATCAGTTCTGTTATTAAGAAAATAAATTAAACACGGGTCAGCAATTATGATGTTGCACAGATTGTGATAGGCAACTATCATTTGGAATGGGAAATTGCTAAGAAGATAATGAGGGTTGAAATTAGAAAGGAAAAGAAGAGACCATACAAAAGCTGTTACTAAAGCACAATTGTAGTGTTTGACGTGCGCATATATTTTACCCTTAAGTTTGTATTTAGACAATACAATGATGGTATGACAGCATAAAGACACATACCCTTTATTATAGGGGTGTCAATAATTAACTTTTTTAATATACTACATTAAATTCTTGATCCCTTAACGTGCCCTCAAGCAGATCCTTTGATACATAGCCACTATGCACATACTATGGCAAAAAGAGACATGACCAGTACACTTGGCAGTTGCAATTGTTACTACCTCACATAGGTTGTAATATAGATAAGGTGGGGCCGTTGGGAGGGAATAAGGGAATATATTGTGAAGTGAGAGTTCAACAACAGGATTGGCAAGACTCGGATACCCTCTTGAAAGCTAGAGGAGTGTCTTCTTTATCTTCTTGTTTAGCCGCCACAATCAGGAACCATGTTGAGTAAATAGGGAGGATTAAAGTTAAGGATAAATGGAAGGGATTAATAAAATAAGTTAAAATAATTTATCTAAAGGTTCTATTTCAAAGTTGACAAAAAAAAACCAACTCGCAAACTTTTATTTATTTACTAACACTATGATCACACAAGACACATATCCCTTACTTTTAGTGCATTGCACTTACGAGTAAATTTTTGTTAATACATGGCTCCTTGGTGAGAGAATTATAAGCAGCATTGGTTCTGTTTAATTTTCACCCAATCGTTGCAAAATAACCTTCAATTCTATGAATTATAACATAGTGAGTTAGTGACATTGAATGCTTGATATAGGATGACTGAAATTTTAGGCATTTATTTGTTCAAACTCTTTCTCAAGGCACACAAACAGAAATAGAAATAGTTAGACCAAATCAAGGAAAGATGTGATACAAGGATATTATGCCACAAAAAGCAACCTGGGGGATTTTTGCCTATTATAATAGCCACTAATGGAACCAAGATAAAATAGTCATGATATTTATGCCTGTAAGTAAACAAGTGTGCAACAGCTCTGGTCAACATATCTATATTGACCTATTTACATTGTTTTATATTATATATATTCAGGCTTATAGGAAAAATAATCTATTGAAAGTTCAGAAAAAATCACAGGGAAAACAGGAGGCTAGAAGATTGCAGAATTTTTATGGTAGTTGGTCTCCTTCAGCAAACCTGTCAAAGCAATTTGAGAATCAAATGACACCTTCTGTCATACAATCTTCTCCCCTTCAGTTCTTGGAAAACGGAAGCAGATTCAAGGAGCCGAGGCCTTTTATCAGAACATCAAGAATCCATATCTAGTATCTCCTGTGTATGGAAACCCGGCAAATGCTTATCCATCTATCCCAATGCTACCTCAGGCTCAATCAGATCTCAGGCATCAACCTCTACTTTCGGGATATGAAGTGTCTAGTAATATAGTGAATCCTGTGAAGAAGTCCGGGGACTCAGTCAAACCGGTGACCATGACTCCTCAGGAAAAAATTGAAAAATTGAGGAGGCGGCAACAAATGCAGGCGATGCTCGCAATTCAGAAACAACAGCAGCAATTGAGCAATCAAGTTCCTAGCACTAATAAATTTATTAGTCAAACATATCTTCTAGAAATGCAAAATCGTTCCTCAGATGGGACTGATCCTGAAATTGAAGATCGAAGCACTTTTCCTGCTCTGGATCCACCTATTGAACAAGATGACTCCAACATAGTCTGTGGAGCTATTGATGATTGTTTTGTTGAAGAAACAATATTGTACAAGCTTCAGGACATTATATCAAAGGTATGGCGGAGTTGTTAGTGGTGAACACTTTATATTATGATTATTTCCTTGTACACTTATTTGGACACGGGTACAATCCTGAGGCATACTTCTCTCTACAGTTGGACATCAAAACAAGACTCTGTATCAGAGATAGCTTGTTCCGCTTGGCACAAAGTGCAATGGAAAGGCATCCTGCTAGTGACAGTAGCAGTACAAACAAAAATAGCAGAGAAGAACATGATGTTCTTCAAAGAGAAGAAATTAATTTCCAAAACAGGTTAGGAAAGATGTTATAATACAACGCTCCTTTAACTTCCATTACTATATTAGTTTATATCATTTACAAGAGAAGCAGAAATGGTGGATGAATTTTTTTTTACTACTTGCTACTCCCATCACTTCGTGAGAAATATCCAGTGCTCATGTAGGAGTTCAGTATATTTCTTCATCTCTGATGCACAACATCAGAAACCGACAGTGGTGGAGTCATGTTATGGTGAGGGTGACAACTTCATGTGCTCTCAGTTTTCCCTTTTTCTTTGGTACATATATTTATAGCTGCACCGACTTGGTTTTACTTTTACCTCATTGAGCCCATGTTACTTGAGTTACTATTTATTTTGCGGTAATATTTTTCTTTATTACACCAAAATAAAGCTCTACAAAAAATAATTTAGGCTTTTAAGAATTAGTTGGGGTAGGGCTGTTTTCTGCATATCAAAACTGTCCTTGCTGTTCATAGGCAAACACTGTCACTATATTGACAATCACCTAAATAGTAATTCATTTTTTTCAACAATTGTTCTGCTGAGTTGTGTTAACAGGTTAATCATGTAATCATGTTTTCCAACTGAATGCCTATTCATAACTTCAATTCAAAGATGAAAGTAACACCTCCACTATATTTGCTGTTTTTGCTTGAACAATGATCAATTTAACTTTTTGGTTATGGTTTGATGTTCCTGTATGAACCATACTGGGATTACAGATATGCCAGGACGCCCCATGGTGAAACAGAGACAAACCCCATTGATCGAACTGTGGCTCATTTTCTCTTTAATAGACCTCTGGAGTTAAATGGAAATTATGCTGATAAACTTGAATCGCCTATCTCTGCTAGGACGCAAAATAAAGGCTTTGCAGCTAACCAGCCAAAGTTGACTGTGGAATGCTTGCCAGATGAAAATATGAAAAGTAATAAGCAATTTTCTGATCAAGGGATTAGGAATTCTTGTTCATTAATTGAGGCCCATTCACAACCAATGGATCAGTTTAGAAACAGTCCTTGCATAGACACAGAGGATGCTTCTAAGTTCTAACAATGGGCCAGCAGATGTTGGAGCTCAGGAGCTTGAAACATCTCAATGAAGAGAATATCTTGAAATCTGAGGGTAATTCTTTCCATTATCGCTTCCATGTTTATTATCATTGTCTTCACATAGATTTTGTATGGCTTTACTTGTAACGCAATGGTTTTCTTTCATTGTCAGCTGTCTGGAGTTTAGTCAAGCACAAGCGCTTAGGACTGTCTTCACAGATTCCAGAGCACCAGCTGCGTAATTTGTGTACTCTTAAGGCTTTCTAATACTTATTTTAGAAAAACATGACTACTAGTGTGTATCTCTCAGTGCCTAAACACGCTCAAGGTTTTGAGTGCTGAGGTGTTTCTATCAGAACTAGCTAGATGTGTGTGTATGGAGTACCAAAACCACCAAACCTCATATTATGGCTGACCTATTATGCGAGTTTTACTTGTGCAATTTGGCGGACAGTTGCCTCTCATCATTGAATCAATATCTATCTGTCAATAGTTGAGATTGAGTCTCTATGTTGGCCTGTAGATTTTGGTTTCTACCAAAATCATGTCCAAGAGAGGTACAAGAAGCCATGCTTCATAAAAATTTAAATTCTCTTGTTGACTGGATTTCTGCATGTGAGCAGATTTTATTCAGTATCCACTTCAATTCTCAATGATTAGTTTTCTGTGCAAATATATACTTTTCATTGGTTGGAGGCCAAAAAGCTTATGAGGGGATTGAAGCTTGAATGGTGAATTGATTCTCAACATCTAGAGAACTTGATGCAGGGGAAAATGGTTACTGGCTAGAAGAGAAAGAGAAAAGTGAATTAGCACATTTTCTCTTTTTCTGTAAATGCAGGGGATCCATTAATAAGTTCTTATATTGCATTCAAATATTTGCCGCAGTTACGTTACCTAATTTGAGTGGGATGTTATTTGAGTCTTTGTGGATTAACAAATGCCATTGTTCTTTATAGACACGCGTGCTAAGGAATCGCCTCTTGATCAGGTTTTATCTTAATCACGAGAATTTTAGTTGCAGTTGGTGTTGTGTTTTGTCTTGTTTAGTTTTCTTTGGGGCTAATTTGTCTTATTTGATGTTGAAGGGAAAATGCGATTTAGATCCTTTACATTCACAAAAATGAAATGTAGACTGTATAAAGGGAGATAGATAAATAAACAAGATTATAAGATTAGGACATTATAGTATATGCAGTCACATTTTTTGTGTCATTCTTTCTTTTGCAACTTATATTCGTTTCACTTTTCACATGGCTGGAGTTCACCGAGCGCATATCTTTTTTTTTTTTTTTTTTTTTTTTTTTTTTTTTTTTTTTTTTTATAATTATTATTATTGTTATTACTAATAGCAAACCATTCCTTTGCTCCAAAAAAACGGGGAACTAGGCGCATGTTTTTTTTTTTTTTTTTTTAATATAAGGGAAAATCCCAAAAAAATACTACTTGAACTTTAAAAAATTTGGAGTAAGCTGCATAATATAAAAGTTTAAGGAGGTTTCTTGTACATTTTAAAAGAGTAGGAAGATTATTATTTTTTCAAGGGTTAAACATCAATTTTGCCCCAAGTATGCTGCCGTGAGCAATTTCTTTCCCGAAGTTTTCGGCAGAATGATATGTTGCCGAAGTATAAAAATGTAGCAATGTTGCCCTCCGTTAACCGCCATAACGGTCAACGTTAGGGTTGTTAACGGAGGGACAACATTGCTACGTTTTTATACTCCAGGGGAAAAATTCCTTTTGGGCGCGTACTTTAGAGACAAAATTGATACTTAACCATTTTTTCAATGAAATGGAATTCCATTAATAAATGGTCAAAAAATGTACAATTGAGGAGAGGGGTCAAGTAGAGGTTACAAAATAAGATTAAACTTAGAGAAGCACTTTTGGGTATGAAAACTAAAGATTTAACTTGAGATACAATCCCTTCTATAGTAAATGATTCCCTCGTGAAAACTCTTCTGTTTCGGACTTCTTAGAGTCTTCAGCACGTGATTCGTATTCGTATCTTCCAAGAGAGATCTAGAGAAGGTGATGGAATGTCCAATCTAAAGAAGTCTGTACTTATGTCTGCAGGTAGAATTTTCCTCCAAACTGATGAGGTTATACTACATCATTTGAAAACATGGTCTAAACATTCGTTGTTGAGTTGGCAAAGAGAATAGAGCTTATCCGTAGTCATTCCCCTTCTAAATCATTCCTCATTAGAGAGCAGCTTTCCTTTAAGTAAAAGCCAAGTGAAGGTTCTGACTCATTGAGCCATCAGTAGTTTCCACATCCGAGACCACGTGGTGTCGTACTCATTCTAGCTAAAGGTTTCCAAAGCTCTATAAGCTTACTTTGTAGAGAAATTCTCTTTCTTAGTTAAATTCCAATAGCATGAAGGAGCTTGGGGCAATGTTGTCAAAATCGAGTTTCTACGTAGAAACGGAAGAGGGTGGTAGAGACGTAAATCGTAGAAACGACACGAAACGTAAAGTTTCTACTACTTAGGGTTAGTTTGGATTGAGGGAAGGGGAAAGAAGAGGAGGGGAGGGAGAGAAAAAAAATTGGGGGAGGAGAAAAACTTGATACTAGTGGGGCCCATAAAAATTTTTTTCTCTCCCTCCCCTTCCCTCAATCCAAACTAACCCTTAAAGTCAAGATACAAAATTACACACACACACACTTGTGTATATATATATGTGTGTGTGTGTGTGTGTACATGTATGTAAAAAAACATAAATCATTACTCAAAATTTAATGAATAACTTTATGTTTAAAAGATATAAGTCACATAACTATATAAAACATAAATAAAAAAAACACTGTTTAACAGCTCATACAACCAAATTCCAAAACATCAAAAGAATAAAATTTGACATTTCCTAAATTATATTCGTTGATTCAAATCAAACACACATCAACTTTCATGTCTTCAATATGCTCTTATCTTGCTCTTATAACAAGTTCATTTGCAAAACTTGGAATGCTCAAATCATGGTCATTCATAGATTCCCTCACTTTAATTTCAGTCAAGCTTTTCTCATTATGGGCATCAACATCTTCCCAATCTTCTTCATTTCCACTATCCAATCGTCATCAGATAGAAGATCATCAAAATTATATGCATGAGAGTTTTGAGTTTTCTTTTTCTTGCCCAATCTTGAATTGGTGATCATAAAAACAACATCATTCATAGTCTTTTGATTTTGGGGAAATGAAAATAGGTTTTTTTTTTTGGTTTTAAGTAAAAACGGTAAAAATGTAAGTTTTTATCGTTTTTAAGCATAGTTTTACCAATTTTTACTTGTGTCTTATTATGTATCACTCTAGTAAAAATTTACATTTTTACACTAGCTTTTGACAACAATGGCTTGGGGAGCTCGTTGTATTGCTATAGAAGTAATATCCTTAATCACATTAGAAGGCAATAGGTGTTGAAATAAATTCCAATTCCATGATCAATCTTCATTCATATAATATGAAATAACCTTGTATTGTTCATTGTTAGGGATAGGGGAGGATGAAATGTATTTTAGAGGACCATAATCACTCCCCTAATAATCTATCCAGAATTTGACATGTCTACCATCCCTTGGGTTCCATTTAATGTGGAAGGAGGCGTCTTCCCATGACTTTGATAAGTTTCTCCAAAAGTAGGAAACACGAGATCGACGGGTCACTTCCATTAAGTATGTTACTGCATACTTTTGTTTAAAAACACGAACCCAAAGAGATTCAGGTTGGAAGTGAATCTTGAAGATCAATTTCATCATGAAAGCTCTGTTTTGGGAGTCCAGTTTCAGCATTCCACAACCCTCATGCTATATAGGTTAGCATAAATCCTGCCATTTGACTAGACTAACCCCGCGATGGTCTCTTGTATAGCCCCATATAAATTTCTGAATTATCTTCTCGATCTTCGCAATACATGATGATGGAAGAGTTGTGCTTTGCATTGTGTAAAGAGGTATGGATGCCAAAATTGACTTGGCTAGAGTGATTCGTCCAGTCAATGAAAGGGTTTGGCTTTTCCATCCTGCTAGCTTTGACTGAAGTCTATCAATAATATACCCATAAGTAGTCAATGAAACTCGTCCATTAAGAATTGGAACCCCCACGTATTTACCTAAGGAATTTGTTCTCCGGTATCCCAGTTTGTCACAAATTCTCTTGCACTCGAGAGTTAATATTCTTCGAGAAATATACCTTAGTCTTGGATTAATTAAATCATATGACCTAAAGAATTACAGAATTCTTGCATGATTTCTTTGATAAAAACAACCTGTTGAGATGATGCGTGACCAAAGAGGATCAAATCATCAGCAAAGAATATATGAGAAAAGGCTACGCCTTTATGACCCAATTTGATTGTCTTCCAATCCCCAGATTTAACTTTAGCCTATATAAGTTGGGATAAGCGCTCCATACAAAGAACAAATATATACGGAGAGAGGGGGTCTCCCTGCCTTATAACTCGCTCAGGAGTGAATGGGCTTGTGGGTTTCCCATTCCATAATACTTGCATAGTAGGGGTTGAAATGCAGTCAATAATTAGTCTAACCAGATTACACGGTCTTAGTGTGTTAGCTATAAAATCCCATCAAAGCCTATCGATAGCTTTCTCCAAATCAACTTTTATGGCCATCCATCCCGTTTTCCCCCCCCCATAGAATGGATTAACTCCTGAGTAATAATGATGTTATCAATGATGCTTCTTCCTTGAATGAAGCTTGTTTGGTACTAATCAATTAAATCAGGCATAACCTATCTCAACCTATTAGCAATAGTCTTGGATACAATTTTATACAATACAGAGCAGAGACTTATCGGTCTAAATTCACTAATAAGACTTGGCTGATTAACTTTGGGAATCGACGCTATCAATGTATGATTTAAAGCTGGGTCTAGGGAAGCACCTAACCAAAGTCGATGCACAAAGGAAAAAATACTGGATCCTACAATGCTCCACTGAGATCGATAAAAAATAGCATGAATACCATCTTTACCCAAAGATTTAAGGGGTTGCATTTCAAAGAGGGAATGTTTAACTTCTTCAATTGTCACCATTCTTTCCAACGTTAGAAGTTGAGGATCAGTAATTTTTAGGGAAGCACCTTGTAGCAAGAAGGGGATGCAAGTTGAGTCCTCTAGTGAATAGAGGTCCACAAAAAATTGTCTCGTAAATTTAGATAAATGCTCTTAATTTGCAATCCAATCTCCATGCTAGTTTTTGAGTTGAGTTATGGAAATTCATTTTTTTTCTCATCAGAGCTTTCATGTGATAGTAGTTGGTACTACGATCTCCCAAGAAAATCCAATCAGATGAGTATTTTTGAAGCCATAAGAGTTCTTCCTGGAAACACACTTCTTCAAGTACTTCTTTCAACGATGACTCAAGCTCTTTTAGGAAGTGTGAAAGGGCATCTGTTTGATCTTCTAATTTAGTCTGGATACCATTAATTCTACGAAGGAGTTTTCTTTTACACTTCCCAATTTCCCCAAAAGTCTCCACATTCCAACGTTGGATCTCGTCTATAAAGGTTGCAATACAAGTCACAAGGTCCTCCTCTTGATCCCATATGCGATAAACTATCTTGGTAAAATCTAGATGAGATAACTAGGGGGCTAAGAATTTGAAGGGCTTAATGATTGAGTTGTTTCGTTGCCTTAAGCCCAAGTTTATTTAAATTAGTCTATGATCCAATAAGACTTTTGGCAAGTGATCAACCCAGTAGTTAGGAAACGTTTGAAACCACATAATGTTACAAATAGCATGTTCCGGGCGCATAAACAAGGTTCCTCTTCTCCATGAGTACTGTTGGTCAAAATCTTCTTATGGCAAGTGAATCAGTCGAACAAGTAATAAAGAATAAGAAGAGTATCATCCCACAGAGACTGTAACACCGATTATGCATCCAATAATTGCATGAGAGCTGTGTAATGGTAATGATTATGATGGTTGTTTTGACTGTTTCTACTAACAAACAAGATAAAGAAGTGGATCGAGAGTTCAATTGAGAAAATCAGATATAAGGAGGGCAGAGCTCAGACTTCATCTTAAGTCGCATTAATCCCCCAGATTGCTTCTATCGCATTGCTACAGCAATCTGTTGCACAACTTCCGTAATGCTACAACAAAATGCCTATTGCAATGTTATTCAGTTAACCCACCACTAATTTATATAGAAGCTTTCACAATCCTGTAAGTACATCCCTTACTCTACTTCTCCCATATTCCTATGGTGATTATTGGGTTTAGAACGTCAGTTTAACCTAGGTGTATTGGCTATGTAAGGTAAACGCATTCCTATAGCTCACAATTTAGATCGAGCCTTGCATAAGCTCGCCTAGCACAAACTGCTTAACAGAGGTCTAACCTTAACTCTTGTCCAGCAAGCTAAGGCCACTACCCTCGCCTATTAGCGGCCAACTAACAAACAAGACATTTGAATCACAATTAAGCAAACTAAATTCATTAAATTGAAAACTAACAATCTGGGTTCATATTACAACTTAAGAATCCATCTTCTCTCAGCCAATGGAATTTAGTTCATGATTGATTAGGGAAATACAAGAATCTGCCTTTATTTTTTGAAATATCCTCGAGAAAGGATCAACGTAACACAACACATAACATATCATCACTTATGTTGCTACAACATTGTGTCACATTGTGGTGCTAGTTCAAAGCAAAGATCCACTATGTTATAGCATTATATCAGCTCTGTTATGCGATTTCAGAATGCATTGAAATACAACATTTTCTTCTACTTTATATGCAGGATAGTAATTGAAATGCAACGGCTTACTTCATCTATTTCCTATTTCCACATGTGCATGAATCCTAACATATTTCGTTAATTGAAGCACATCCAAGCTCAGAATCACCATGGAAAAAAGTCATAACACGTAGGAAATATATGGCAGAAATATGACTTATCATGTATCTTGGGCCTTGTGAGCCCATATCAATGAGCCCATTTTTTTGGATAATTTTTTTGAGTAATGGTCTCAGCATTTGGGTAATGGCTTCCTCTAACTGTATCGTACACTACTGGTCTCTCATCCTCCAAAACTCCTTCCTCATTGAACACCTCATACCTCCAGACGATGGCTATATCTCTGCCTCCAATTGCTTTGTTCTTTTTGCCCCCTTTGACCATCGTACAACAACGTCGTTGGACCTGCATCCATTCCCCAAATTGGGATGTCTCATGCCTGTACTTCAAGTTTGGTCACGCGTTCTTCATTAGGAGGATAGTTTCACGTTGAGTCTCCGTGGTTGCTGCAATTTTTTTTGGGCAAACTTTTTGGAGGTGACTATATCTCCCACAACTAAAGCAGATGGTGGGTAGGCCTTCATACTCCACAAAGACAAGCTCGCCATCAACTTAAATTTTTGAGGTTAATGTTTTTGTAAGGTCGATGATGATAGCTAGTCTTGCAAACTGCCCCCGGTCACCTGAGTCGGTATTGTAATCTACTCTAATGACCTCCCTAAAAACACTTTTGATAGATCGGATGATGCTTTTGTGATAATAGTGTGCCAGAAGTTTAGGTAATCTTATCCATCATATTACCTAGTTAATAACGTGGTCATGGGGTTTGAAAGAGGGTGACCAAGGTTGAACTGTGAGGTAATGGCCAAAGATTATCCATGGTCCACTTAAGAGAGCATTTTGATAGTCCATATCATCGCCCTGTTTGTTACACGGAACTTGGGCTAAGGAAAGGGAACTTGACACACTTCCCTTCAATTAAACACGTTTGGCGTGCCTCTCTTCCCGGAAGCTAAGTTCCCGCCCTCTCCAATGTTCCCTTAAACATGGGAACCTTCATTCCATCCGAAAGTGGTGGGAGAGCTGAAATCTTCCCAGGAGAGTGAAATATTGGACAGAAAATCCCCTATAAAAAATCACATCTGTTTAAAGCCCAAGCTACCGAGGAGCTTGACGAAGACGAAGGACGCGTTGAAGAAGGTTGGTGGAATGAGGAGCTACCGAGGCGAACGAGAAGTTGAACCCAGGCGAAACTGAAGTTGAACTCGAGTAAGTGGCAATGAGTATACATTGATGTCTGATTTAGCGTTTTTTGGAAAAAATTGTCACTGCCTTGTTGCTTCCAGTTGGGTTCAAACAGACAGAAATTGCGTTGGGAAGCAACAAGGGAGACAATTTTTAAAGGGTATGTGTGAATGGGTATTTTTGTGGGTTGAGTTTTGGTGAGTTTGGAGATGTAGTGACAGAGGCAGCTGGAATAGGCAATTTCAAATGTTGTTTGTTTCCTGTTCATTGTGTTGTTCTGTTGTATTAAAAATGTTGTTTGTTGCTTTACAGTGTGCTTTGGTTTTTTGAATGATAAATGTGGCCATAATGTGAATAATATGAATTGTGTTAGATATGAAATTGAAGATGTACATACTGTAGGTTGAGGAAAGTTGATTGTTGGATATGTAATGATATATATGGAATGAAAATGACTGTTGTTGTCCTGTTCCGATATGAACTGATGCAGAAGTTTGGCTACTGTCAAAATTTTGGTTCAAATGCGTTCTCACTTTAGCGCATTACATTCGAACTTAACGTCATTGTTCGAATGTCTGAAATAAATGTTTGAATCAATCAAATCATTTCCTCCATTTTTTATTATAGGGGCATAATGGGAAGAAGTGAAGGTCGCAGATGAAGGAGAGGGCACCGACGACCATTGACGGAAGTGAAGGTCACAGATGAGAGCGAGGAAGAAGGTGTGGTTGTTTTATTTTTTAGGGACATTATTTGTATTTTATTTCTCCTTCCCACTTAACCAACTTCTTTTTTTCAAATATTTTATTTTTCTACTAAATAATTTATTTTCCTTCAACTTTAAGTTATATTCTCCGCCTACCAAAAAATTTCAGGAAAATTTTTTAAGCTTAAAATTTCTCAATCTTTTCCCCCTTCAATTTTTTTCCTCCTTTAAGTTTATTTCCTTCCTAAATCTTCCCCTTATTAAACCGGGCCTAAATCTTACTAGGAAACATTATTCGTCAAGGTCGATGAGTTTGAATTGTCCGACAGGTTTCCATATGTTCTGGAGCTGTGAACGAAGCTGACGATATCCTATTTTGTGTCCTAGCAGTTTGATGACCACCGCCAATCCCATCTTCTTGTTTAAAGCCTCAAAATCCACTGTAGGTATGTTTCCGTTCAAGTCAATAGATACGTCGGGTACGTCACGTTGCTGTAAGGTGACTTCTTCATCCTCGTCCTCTTCAACAGGAACCATAGAATCTGAGTTCAGTAGCTTATCTTTGAATGAGGTATTCACCTGCATCAGCAATTTCGTCATTAATCTGAACTTCCTGCGCAGGGGAAATTTGCGTCTCTGGACCAAATTCTGAAGATACTGCATCAGAAATAAGGTTTTTCAGCTGCAGTGGGTTCGGGGGATTGCTCCGCTTAGGAAGATTATTTACGTATAACATAAAATTCAAGGGAATTTAATTTAGCCCTTTTCTTATATAGACAAGTCACGAGGCTAGTCATTTCAACGAAAACTGTAAAAGAAGAGGCAAGAAGAAAGAAGAGTGTCATGGAGTAGTGAGCATAAAATGGATAGTTTGCCACTTTGCCGATGACCAACGCTTTTCTCTGTTTAACTTCAATATCACTCAAAAAGTCACCGGAGAGATACGACAGAATTCACTATTTTCTCCATTCAACTAACTCGGCTGACTAATTTTCAATGAAATTTCCTTATTTTCTTCTGTATGATAGCTTCGTTTTCAACTATTTTGCAGGGTTCTGAGCAAAAAAAAAAACTATTTTGCAGGGGAAATAAAACCCTACTTTACGCGTGAAAGCGAGCTACATGTTTTGAAAGCTCAATTAGAAGCCAAATGTTATGATATTATAGCTATATAGTTGATTTTATTCATTACTGCATTTTCTCATCTCGTCTTAATTATAATTTCAGTTCTCTCGACCATTTGACTCGGAACAAAAAGCAACTTCATCTTGTTACGCGTAAACGAAGGGTATGTTACGCTTATATATATATGCGCTACTGAGATATGCAGCTTTCATCTTCAACCATAGCTCGCTAGAGATAAATATATACTTCAATGGAGAAATTACCAGTAATTGAGTTGTTGTTACTCTTGCTTTGCCTATTAATCTTAGTTTCTGTTGGGAGCAGTGATGGCCACTTTATTACTACTTGCTTAGCCTCTGATCGCGAAGCTCTCATGGACTTCAAATCTGGGCTTCATGATCCTCACAATGTGCTTTCTTCATAGAGGGGAAGTAACTGTTGTGAATGGTTTGGAATAGAGTGTGACAACAATACAAAAGCAGTTGTTGCAGTTCATCTCCGCAATCCGAACCCGAAGTCTGCGTTTGAATCTTCATCTTCATCTGGTAGCAGGTATGTGTTCCGGAACTTGAGTGGTGAGATAAGACCATCTTTGATATCTTTGATGAAGCTCAAGTCACTAAGGCTTTTAGACTTGAGTTTTAACACATTTAATGGCATACCAATACCTGAATTCTTTGGCTTATTAGAGAATTTGCAGTATCTGAACTTGTCATATGCTGGTTTTAGTGGCCTCATTCCTGCACGTTTGGTAAACTTATCTCACTTGAAAATTCTTGATCTTGATGATGTTGGACCGAATGAACCGAAGGACTTGTATGCTGACAATTTGCATTGGATAACTGGCCTCATCTCTTTAGAACACCTTGTGATGAATGGGGTTAATCTTTCTTTGGTGAAAGACTGGGCTGCTGCATTAAATCAACTTCCTTCTTTAGTTGAATTGCATCTGTATTGTTGTCAATTGTCTGGTTATATTCCATCTATGGCTTCTCTGAATTTTTCTTCACTTGCTGTTTTTTATCTTGGCTTAAACAACTTGCATTCAAAGATGCCTGATTGGCTTGTGAATATAAGTAGCCTGCAACATATTGATATGAGTGAAAGTGGCCTGTATGGAAGAATACCACTTGGTCTAAGTGAAATGCCTAATTTATTATCGTTGGATTTGAGTGGGAATTACAATCTTTTGGCAAGTTGCTCTCAACTCTTTAAAAAAAGATGGGAAAAGATACAAGTTATTAATTTTGGAGGTAACAGTGTGCAGGGAAAACTCCCCTCCACTTTGGGAAATATGACTTCTCTCACTCAACTTTATCTTCAATCTAATGCTATTGAGGGTGGTATTCCAAACTCTGTTGGAAAACTTTGCAACTTGAATAGTTTTTCGTTATCGTTGAATAATATGACAGGAAATCTACCTGAAATTCTTGAAGGAACAGAAACTTGCCCTTCTAAGAAACCTCTACATAATTTGCAATATTTGATTTTGAGCAACAGTCAACTGGGTGGTAAACTCCCATATTGGTTGGGTCAGCTAGAAAATATAGTTAGACTTGACCTTAGCAATAATTCGTTTTTAGGACCTATCCCTACTTCTTTAGGATCATTACAAAATCTTAATATCTTGCATCTTGGAAAGAATAAACTCAACGGGACTCTTCCAGAAAGTTTAGGAAAACTGTTTGCCCTATTGAAGTTTGATGTTTCTTCTAATCAATTGGGAGGCATAATATCTGAAAATCATTTTTCAAAATTGATCAATCTAACATTCTTAGATTTATCCTCCAATTTATTCACTGTGAATATTGGCTCCAATTGGATGCCTCCTTTCCAACTCTCAATACTTCAAATGAATTCATGCATTTTGGGACCTTCATTTCCATTTTGGAGATGACATTTTTCTCTTCAATCATCTTGTGAGGAATCCTAGTATTGTAAACTAGTTGTTGGAATAATGTTATCCCTCGCATATCACTATCGTTGTAATGCCAACCCGAGACTAATTTATGATGACCGTTAACCTTAGATTAACTTTGGATTAAATAGCATTATTGTCCCTTAAATATCTATGGAAGAGTAACTAGTACCTAAAGTTTAATAATGTAGAATAATTGGTATCTTTGTTTTTTAAGGCTAACTATACAAAACTCTCCTAAACTTTACCTTAACCTTTAAAACTTTACAATTAACCTTTTTGAACCTCTACGTTTCCATACAATTGTTAGTTGTGCTCATTATTTATCTATAAATGGTTTAAAATATAAAGGGTTTATCTATGAATAAATCAAATTTTGAGGGGTTATACTACAAAATAAAGTTTAAGGGGTATAAAACTAATAATTTGGAGTAATCTGCATATATATATATAAAAGTTTAAGGAGGTTTCTTGTAAATTTTTAAAGATTAGGAAGATTATTTATGAA
Source organism: Acacia melanoxylon (assembly GCA_019022615.1). Taxonomy (NCBI): domain Eukaryota; kingdom Viridiplantae; phylum Streptophyta; class Magnoliopsida; order Fabales; family Fabaceae; genus Acacia; species Acacia melanoxylon. Next base: position 12,469,378 of record JAFJYJ010000005.1, read on the forward strand.
TAACATAAAGTTAAAGGAAAATTTGTGTAATTTAGCCCTTTTCTTATAGAAACAAGTCACGAGGCTAGTCATTTCAACGAAAACTGGAAAAGAAGAGGCACTAAAGAAGAGTAGAAGCGTGTCATGGAGGGAAGAAGATCTTTTCATGATTTTTTATTATTATTATTATTCCTCATAAGCCAATCTAGAGAAAAATCAAAGTAGTATTATAATCTTTTAGATCGATTGGAAAATGGATGGTTTGCCAATAACCAAGGCTTTTCTCTGTTTAACTTTAATATCATCCTAAAAGTCACCAGAGATATGACACAGTTCACTATTTTCTCCAACTCGGCTGACTACTTTTCAATGAAATTTCCTTATTTTCTTCTGTATGAAAGCTTCGTTTTCAACTATTTTGCAGGGGAAATAAAACCCTACTTTACGCGTGAAAGCGAGCCACATGTTTTGAAAGCTCAATTAGAAGCCAAATGTTATGACATTATTATAGCTATATAGTTGATTTTATACGTTAATGCTTTTTCTTATATCGTCTTAATTCCAATTTCAGTTCTCTCGACCGTTTGACTCGGAACAACAAGCAACCTTGTCTTGTTACGCGTAAACGAAGGGAATGTTACGCTTATATATATATGCGCTGCTGAGATATAGCTTTCATCTTCAACCATAGCTTGCTAGAGATAAAGATATACTTCAACGGAAAAATTACCAGTAATTGAGTTGCTGTTACACTTGCTTTGCCTCTTAATCTCAGTTTCTGTTGGGAGCAGTGATGGCCACTTGATTACTGCTTGCTTAGCCTCAGATAGCGAAGCTCTCATGGACTTCAAATCTGGGCTTCATGATCCTCACAATGTGCTTTCTTCATGGAGGGGCAGTAACTGTTGTGAATGGCTTGGAATAGAGTGTGACAACAATACAAAAGCAGTTGTTGCAGTTGATCTCCACAATCCGAACCCGAAGTCTGTGATAGCAGGTATGTGTTCTGGAACTTGAGTGGTGAGATAAGACCATGGAACTTGAGTGATGAGATAAGACCATCTGAGATAAGACTTGAGTTTTAACACATTTAATGGCATACCAATACCTGAATTCTTTGGCTCATTAGAGAATTTGTCATATGCTGGTTTTAGTGGCCTCATTCCTGCACTTTTGGAAACTTATCTCACTTGAAAGTTCTTGATCTTGATAATGTCGGACTGAATGAACCAAAGGACTTGTATGCTGACAATTTGCATTGGATAACTGGCCTCATCTCTTTAGAACACCTTGTGATGAATGGGGTTAATCTTTCTTTGGTGAAAGACTGGGCTGCTGCATTAAATCAACTTCCTTCTTTAGTTGAATTGCATCTGTATGGTTGTCAATTGTCTGGTTATATTCCATCTATGGCTTCTCTGAATTTTTCTTCACTTGCTGTCATTGATCTTAGCTTAAACAACTTGCATTCAAAGATGCCTGATTGGCTTACGAATATAAGTAGCCTGCAACGTATTCATATGAGTGATAGAGGCCTGTATGGAAGAATACCACTTGGTCTAGGTGAAATGCCTAATTTATTATCGTTGGATTTAAGTGCGAATTACAATCTTTCGGCAAGTTGCTCTCAACTCTTAAAAAAAGATGGGAAAAGATACAAGTTATTAATATTGGAATTAACAGTGTGCAGGGAAAACTCCCCTCCACTTTGGGAAATATGACTTCTCTCACTCAACTTTATCTTCAATATAATGCTATTGAGGGTGGTATTCCAAACTCTGTTGGAAAACTTTGCAACTTGAATAGTTTTGGGTTATTGTTGAATAATATGACAGGAAATCTACCTGAAAATCTTGAAGGAACAGAAACTTGCCCTTCTAAGAAACCTCTAGATAATTTGCAATATTTGCTTTTGAGTGACAATCAATTTTGTGGTAAAATCCCAAATTGGTTGGGTCAACTAGAAAATATAGTTATCCTTGACCTTAGCAATAATTCATTTGAAGGATCTATCCCTACTTCTTTAGGTTCATTACAAAATCTTAATACCTTGAGTCTTGGAAAGAATAAACTCAACGGGACTCTTCCAGAAAGTTTAGGAAAACTTTCTGCCCTATTTGAGTTTGATGTTTATTCTAATCAATTGGGAGGCATAATATCTGAAAATCATTTTTCAAAATTGATAAATCTAAGGATCTTAGATTTATCCTCCAATTTATTCACTGTGAATATCAGCTCCAATTGGATGCCTCCTTTCCAACTCACAGTACTTCAAATGAATTCATGCATTCTGGGACCTTCATTTCCATTTTGGATCCAATCACAAAAAGAGATAGTACTTTTAGACCTCTCAAATGCTAGCATTTCAGATTCCATACCAAATTGGTTTGGGATGGGAATGACTAACTTGAGTGTCTTATTTCTTTATCAAAATCATATTTCTGGACATATACCAGAGTCTATTGGAAAGATGTGTTATTCTCTTTCGACCATTGATCTTTCAAGCAACAGCTTCATCGGAAGGATCCCTTCAAGCCTTGCAAATTGTTCTGTCTTGAGTGAACTAGACCTTAGCAACAACTATTTGTCTGGGGCTATTCCAAGCTCCTTAGGTCAATTGCAATTGCTCAATATATTGCAGCTAAGTGACAACCAACTCTCAGGAGAGCTGACACCATCATTTATGAATTTATCCAATTTGCAAACCGTGGATCTTGGAAACAATGAACTTTCTGGCAAAATTCCTTCTTGGATAAGAGATGGGTTTTCAAATCTTGCAATTTTGAAATTAAGGTCCAATGCATTCTATGGAGAAATACCTCGTGAGCTCTCAAAACTAACTTCGTTGCAAGTCCTGGATCTTGGGGAGAATGACTTAAGTGGTAGCATTCCGGCCAGCTTTGGTGATCTGAAAGCATTAACACCGAAGAAAAGCAAGGACAGGATTATAGAATATATTGCATATCCAGCTCCGTACAATATAGCGGCATCCATTGAAGTTGAGAATTATCAAAATAGGTTGATTGTAAATGCAAAAGGCCAGTCATTGATGTACACTAAGACTCTTTCTCTAGTCACCAGTATAGACCTTTCTGGAAATAACCTGTCTGGAATATTTCCCCATGAAATGACAAAACTTTCTGGCCTGGTGTATTTGAACCTGTCAAGAAATCACATTAGTGGCAGCATTCCTGAGAGTATATCAAATATGCATCAGCTATCGTCACTTGATCTCTCAAGCAATCAACTTACTGGTTCTATTCCTCAAAACGTGTCTTCCTTAACATTTTTGGGCTACTTGAATTTGTCTTACAACAATCTTTCAGGTGCCATCCCTTACACAGGCCAAACAACAACTTTTGAGGCATCTTCATTTGCTGGAAACCCTGGTCTTTATGGTTGTCCCCTTCCTGTGAGATGCCTACGCAAGAATGATAATCCTGGTCATGGTTCCAATGATGGAGGAAGTAATGATGAAACAAATTATGGTGGTGATGATGGGTTGGTTGATGAGTGGTTTTACTTGAGTCTTGGTGTGGGATATGCAGCGGGGCTTTTGGTACCTTATTTCATATTATCAACGAAGAGATCTTGGAGTGAGGCTTACTTTGATCTTTTGGAAGGTGTTATCAGATTTCTGGAGTTTTTGCATAGAAGAAGAATCAGCCATGGCCGCTATATCAAGCCTCGTCATAGACAATAACTTTGGTACTTGTTCTCTTAATTTACGCATCATATGTAATATTTAGGAGCTTGTGGCCTTGTTTCCCTGAAATCAAATATTATAGGCTTCCTCTTCCTTCCACGCGACTATCATCTGCTGGGGGTGATAAGGGGAGTTAGAGAAATGTCAGGAATAAATATTTAGGAAGATACTCAAGTTTGTTATATCTATCATGTCAAGTTCTAGAACCATGTAGTCATGTTATAAGTTCTATTTTTCATGTAGGTTTATAATTGGATGATAATATTTTTTTAAAATATGGCACATGAACACATGTGATTAGATAACTTACTATGATAGATATAAGCAACCGACCTAATTATTTTGCAATTATTTATTTAAGTTATTATCTGTTTTTTTTTAAAAAAAGTTTTTCTTAAAAAAAATTCGTTGAGTGGTTTCTTATCAATTCTCTCTCAAATATTTTTTATTAAGAAGATATTAAAAGAAGCGTTAAGATATGTATCCAACACTAATTTATTTTATTTTTTTTACAGGCAAAAGTAACCAAGAATTTCGAAAAATAGGGCAAAAATCGCACCACTGTTACATCTAATCGAACGATGTTACTTTTGGCGGTGGAAGCACAATATTCTTCTTACAATACTAAAGGGATAGGATATTGTTACTGCCAATGTCACTACCACTTTTCCATGTTACATCAGAATCTTAATAGGAGGGAGAAATGATGAAAGTAGATGAGATTCTGATCTAACAGTAAAAAAATGGTAGTGACATTGGTAGTAACTAGTAACCAAAATTGTTATTGACAATATCCTATTCTATACTTAAAAATGTCCCCAACTAAAAAAACACCACTCCCAACCCTATGAAGGATACTGAAACATGAAAATGTAGATGGAGCGAAAATGGGCGAACCAATGAAGAAGGGGGAAAAATATAGATCTAACCAACCTTAAACTATACTAGTATACACTGAAATATGAAAATAAGACTATACATGGATTCAATATGAAAAATAACTCAATTCAAATAAAAGTTCAACTATTTTACAGCCGGTTGGATTCCCTTTATTTGAGAACATAATGGCCAAGAGCTAAAAAGCAATCCGCCATAACTGATATTATTCTGATTTTATTTATAAGTCTGTTTTATCCAAAATATTTGGTTCTATTTATAAGTCTAGTTTCATATAATAAATGAAACTGTGATAATTTTACCCATATTAATTGTACTCATGTAGATAGGGAAAGAAGAAACAATTTAAAAGTACCCAATCATAAATCAAGGCAAAATTAAAAATTTACCCCCATAATCATTGAGTTAACTACATCTCCTTGATATGTGAAATTTGGTTAAAATGGACTTATAAATAGGATTAGAATGGTACTACTTTAAATATTTCTGCTACTTTACACGTCAGCCGGCATGCTATAATCATTCTATTGCCACTTATGAGCCACTAGCTCCAACTTTGCATACATATTCTAAGGAAGATGATATTCTCCTTATCTTTTTTCTCATTTTCTCTCATCAGCTTATCTGGGCTATTGATTGGGAAGAGGGGAAAGATGTTAAAGTAGTATCGTAATTGATTGGACGAATATGATTTAGAAATGATGAGACATATTCTAAACCGATAAGACACTCACGACATATGAGTATGACTATTATAGTACTACCCTATAAACTTTAGGCCAAAGGAAGCAAGATAAATAAATAATTACATAAATAAAAATAAAAAGCACGTAATGGCCTATAAATATAATCTTTAACGGTGATTTTCAGTGTTTCGGATAAACACAAGAGACTTGTCCCTTTTCTAGTCGGCTCATCATAGCTCAGCATCTGTAATATTGACTCTAAAGAAAGATAAAGCATAATTAAATTAATGGTACTATTGAATATGCTCGCTCACTATCGTTTGTTTGGAATCAGCGTTTTAATCAACGTTAGAAATAGCGTTAGCGGTAGAGTTAATAGGCGTTGGAGAAAAAGGTTTCAAGCGTGGTGTATTTGGGTTGCGTTAAGTTGCTGAAAAAAAAAAAAGCTCAAAGTTAAGGAAAAAGTTTCGTTAACCCGCATTTTTTCCATAACTTCTCAACTTTTTGACGTGGGTCCCGCCACTTCTACCACTATCAATCCAAACACAAATCATTATCTATAACCTGACTTTTTTCCCACCGAGCTTTTTTTTAAAGTCAGATAACTTTTAAGCCACCACTCCTACCGTCAACCCAAACAGGCCCATTGTATGTGTTGGATACGTACCTGTATATCAATTTTCATTTCATATATGTGTGTGTCAAAATGATGACTGTGATTCTGATGCTATCTTCTTTCTTTTTGAATTATAAATATGAATCATTGTACGTAGTACGTACTCATCAGTAATTTCACATTATATATCAATGAATATGCTGCTTTATCCCTCAGATTCCATGCCTCCCCACATCACTATCTTCCTTCGCTTCTTCTTTACGTCATAAGTAACCCTACCTCCTCACTTCCCTTTATATCCTCTGGCCCTCGTCAAATTCACAACCTTTCACTTCAAATTACATATACAACACCACCGGGCCACTCATATTTACTTAATGACGTAACACACATACAGATACAGTTGCCCTTATTTATTTTAAGAAGATGTATTTTATAACTCAACGTCACATCATCATGCGTACTACATCTTTACTATAAAAAAAAAATTGCAAATATTCAATTAAATATATTTTATCTACTCTTGTTGAAAGGATCCCATTTAATTTTATTCTTGTTTAATTTATATCAAAATTTTCAATAAACACATAATACATGGAAAAATTTTTGTCTTTGGTTTTTGGAAATATTGTTAAAATGTTGAGATATACAAATCTTGTTGTTTTTTTTTTCCCTTTTTTTTTTGCTACAAAGTGGAGGGACGTCCTTTGTGAGAGTGGACGTAGGGGCATCTTTTTTATATGTCATTCATTTAAAACTAATTCGTGCGGTAGCTCTTTCCCACCTAGAATGGTTGCTTAAAACGGTTGAAAATAAGTTATAGGAACTTAAGCATTCACAAATAATTAGAATTTGTCAATAAGAATAAGTAATGAAATATGGGAAAATCCTTTTGAGGACCTTTTTGGTGTAAAAATATCAAACTTCGCAAATCGAAAAGCGCCTTAGGGCTTTTAGGTATTTTCGAAATCTTGGGGGAGTTGTTAACGATATAGTTGTTAGTTACAACTATATCAGCTTTTCCATTAACAACAATTTTTTAACTTCATTAACAACTATTACGTTAACAACTATATATCGGCCCATTAAACTCCCCCAAGATTTCAAAAATACTGAAAAGGCCTTAGGCCTTTTTAGGTATTATCGAAGTTTGAGGGCCTTTTTTAGGATTTTTACACCAAAAAGGGCCCTCAAAAGGATTTTCCCATGAAATATTTATGGCTATTAATTTCTTTCATATCTAAGTTCTTTTTTCTGAGTTGTAGTTGAACTAATGTGTTGTTAGTTTTTCGTTATCCATTACAAGTAGTCAACAACTCTATGTACTTAATAGCCTTAGCTTCTTTAACCACTCCCTTTATTCAATATCTAATGTGTTGTTAGTTTCTTTCATATCTAAGTTTTTTATTCCTGAGTTGGAGTTGAACTAATATTTTCAAATATATACAACATGTACAATGGAAACATTGAATATTGCAACATGAGTGCGACAAAACTTTGTCCCATTATTTATCATATGTGCTTCCTTTTCTATGATATTTTTTATTTCCAATTTTGAATCATGTTTTCATCGTCTTTGACGCATTTAGACAGCACACACGCAAAATGACATGATTTTTGAGATATATAATATTAAACATGATACAAAAAAAAAAGGTTTGTTTATTAAAGGGCTCATGGAAAATAAATGCACAACATTTGCTTACAATTATGCATTCATACGTTCATATTGCTTGAGTTCATTTTATTGGAATACTATCTTAATTTTCAATATTTGATCTACTATGGTTTTTGAGGATCAAGTTATTCTAAAAGCTTTACTTCTTTTGTGAATGATTTTATTCTAACGTCTCCTGGTGCTAAAATTGTTGGAATTGGACACAATATTCTTATTTCTTTTTTTTTTTTTTTTTTTGGGAAAGGAGAAGATCCATCAAGCATTTAGTATTATATCTCCGACAATGATTGATATAACCAACTTTCTTCGTGATTTAAAGCTAAGATCTCTTGAAATCCCGAACATCCGTTTTACTTAGCCAAGCGCTTGAGGTGAGATCTTTTCTTAATAGTATACAAATGACGAGTTACCGATATGTCTATTGTAAAAAATAGGATGAAATGATAGTTAGGGAAACATAGTTAATCTAGCGATTCCCAAGTCTGTAAATCACGTTATATTGAATCGAAAATTTCACTTGCATTGGCATGAGCAAGCAATCTTGATATCAGGTGGCAAACTTTTTCAATAAACACATAATAGAGTTTTTATTGTTAAAAAGAGCTTGAGCTTGCTGAGAAAACACTTGAAAACATTTTCTGGAGGAAACTTGGAAGAATTAAATGCAAACCCAATAAAGGACTAAATCAGCGTCAAACCCATATAGCTTGCCAGGGTGGTGATGATTGATGACTTCGATACTCAAAGTGGAGATGATGATCAGTGATTTAGCTATTCATGGTAGGGAAAAGTCTTTCTAAAAGAATTCAAACCACAACCTCGAAGGTCCTAAATGCACAAGAATATAATAATCCGATACACTTAAATATAGTAGAATAAATAAAATAAAATTTGGACTTTAAGAACCCCAAAAAAAAAAAAATACAAAGAATTTATTGGTGTCCAGCAAGAAGCAGCAAAGAAACATCTTTTCTTGAACAAGCACGTGTGAGGGCTGCAAGACAAGGAAAAAAGGCAAATGCCAAGTAAGAAAATGAAAGAGTAAAAGAAGGAAAAAAAGCTGGAACTATCCATGAAGAGAAGAAAGGAGTTATAGGTAAATACGCACATACCCTTAATTTTTTATTATAAGGAAACCGATTATTTATTCAAACAGCAACATAATATGTATGGTATGTGTGCAAGCCCATGCCAATTAAAAGCCTCTAATTGTTGACCGTATCTTTCCTTCGAAGCAGAGCATCCATAGAGGCCAAGACGTTTCAATGATATAAGACTCTTTATTGAGTCTGGAAGTGATGTCAAAGCAAAGCAGTTGATGAGCCATAGCATTTGTAATGATGTGAGACTTCCAATAGACTCTGGAAGTAATGCCAAAGAAGTGCAATTGATGAGGCTTAGTCTTTGCAATGATATGAGACTTCCAATAGACTCTGGAAGTGATGCCAAAGAAGTGTAGTTGTTGAGGTTTAGCTCTTGCAATGATGTGAGACTACTCCCAAAAGACTCGGATGTAATGCAAGTGATCGGCAAGGCTTAGTTTTTGCAATGATGTGAGACTTCCAATAGACTCTGGAAGTGACGCCAAAGAAGTGCAATCGTTAAGACTTAGTTTTTGCAATGATGTGAGACTCCCAATAGACTCTGGAAGTGATGCCAAAGAAGTGCAGTTATGAAGGCTTAGCTCTTGCAATGATGTGAGACTCCCAATAGACTCTGGAAGTGATGCCAAAGAAGTGCAATTGTAGAGGATTAGCTCTTTCAATGATGTGAGACTCCCAATAGACTCTGGAAGTGATGACAAAGAAGTGCAGTTGTAGAATTTTAGATCTTGCAATGATGTGAGACTCCCAATAGACTCTGGAAGTGATGACAAAGAAGTGCAGTCGTTAAGGCTTAGCTCTTGCAATGATGTGATACTTCCAATAGATTCTGGAAGTGATGACAAATAAGTGCAGCTGTAGAGGATTAGCTCTTTCAATGATGTGAGACTCCCAATAGACTCTGGAAGTAATGCCAAAGAAGTGCAGTAATAAAGCCAAAGCTTTTGCAATGATGTGAGACTCCCAATAGACTCTGGAAGTGATGCCAAAAAAGTGCCATCATTAAGACGTAGCTCTTGCAATGATGTGAGACTCCTAATAGACTCTGGAAGTGATGTCAAAGAAGTGCACCTGTAGAGGCCTAGCTCTTGCAATGATGTGAGACTCCCAATAGACTCTGGAAGCGATGACAAATAAGTGCAGCTGTAGAGGCTTAGCTCTTGCAATGATGTGAGACTACTCCCAAAAGACTCTGGAAGTAATGTCAAAGAAGTGCAATCGACAAGGCTTAGTTTTTGCAATGATGTGAGACTTCCAATAGACTCTGGAAGTGATGCCAAAGAAGTGCAATCGTCAAGGCTTAGTTTTTGCAATGATGTGAGACTCCCAATAGATTCTGGAAGTGATGCCAAAGAAGTACAATTGTAGAGGCTTAGCTCTTGCAATGATGTGAGACTCCCAATAGACTCTGGAAATGATGACAAAGAAGTGCAGCTGTAGAGGCTTAGCTCTTGCAATGATGTGAGACTCCCAATAGACTCTGGAAGTGATGCCAAAGAAGTGCAGTTGGCAAGACTTAGCTCTTGCAATGATGTGAGACTCCCCATAGACTCTGGAAGTGATGCCAAAGAAGTGCATTCGTTAAGGCTTAGCTCTTGCAATGATGTGAGACTCCTAATAGACTCTGGAAGTGATGCCAAAGAAGTGCAGTTGTCAAGGCTTAGCTTTTCAATGATGTGAGACTCCCTATCCACTTTAACAAGCATTTTCCGTGAAATCCATAAATATCTAGTACCTTGATTGTGTGAGGCGGCTCTAAAGAATCTAAAATCATCTCATCCTTGGACTCTTCTTCCCTAGATTCTTCATCAAGAGAAAATATTGACGACCACGTTAAGCTCAATCTTTCAAGATATTGCATGTGAAGTAGAAACTTTGATGACTCAACCTCCTCAATATTATTCCGCTGCCTTTCTAAGTTTCTAATTTCTAACCCTCCCCTTAACCAAATCAAATCACGTAGCTCACTTATCCTCGCACTGCCACCATTCTTTTTGTTGACCACAAATCTTGTCAATGTCTGGAGATTAGTCAAAGTTCCAAACCACGTGGCATACATATCAGGTTTATACAATCATCCAGTTCAAGATGTCTGAGTCTTACCAATCTTTTCATATCTCTGGGCAATTGTATTAAATTGATACATTTATTAAGTCTTAGACTCAACAAGTTATGCAACTTGGCAATTCCTCGTGGGAGCTTTTTAAGTCCCCGAGTCCTACTTAAATCAAGATATCTCAAATGCTTCAAATTTCCTATACTCTTTGGAATTCCCCACCTTCCATTTCTAAGATCCAATACACGTAAGTGCTTTGGAAGTGATGTTGTAGACTGACAAATTGGATTAAAAATATTGATGAAGAGCGACTTTGGATGAGGTCCCATGATCCTGTTGGCCACAAAATTGTTCTCACTCTTTTTACCTTGACATTACTAAATTGAAACTTCCAAGCCCCATTAAAATAACTTGACACGTGACGAATCCCATCACCAATGTTCTCTTCTTCTATCTTTTCATTTTTGACAATGTAACACTCATTTTTAGTGATTGACTGTGCTAGATCATGTATGAGGTCATGCATCTTGCACTTCTCTATCTCACCAAAAAGACCCCGCCTCACATCTTGAAACAAGCATCTTGACAATAACTGCATGAAGTACTCATCTCCAACATCTTCCAAGCACCTATTTGTATCTAAGGGTTGAATGAACCCCTCAGCTATCCACATTTGAATAAGAACTTGTCTCTCAATCTCATAATCTTTTGGAAACAAAGAGCAAAATGCAAAGCAATTTTTCAAATGGGAGGGAAGATAGATCATAACTAAGTTTAAGGATAGACAAGATTTTGTTGGCATCAGAACCTACATTTGCAAATGCGTGATCCTTAAAATATGACCATTTACTCACTGACTTTTCGGTGAGCAATAGGCAACCAATAGTTCTTATTGCAAGGGGAACTCCAGCACATTTTCTCACAATATCCTTTCCAATACCTACCAATTCTTGATTATCACGTTCTTTCCCATCCCGAAAAGCCTCCCTTCGAAATAGCCCCCAAGAGTTGTTTGCATCCAAGACTTCTATGGAAAAAAGAAGCTGCAGATGTGTGCCCATTATTTGTGCCACTTTCTCACTACGTGTGGTCACAATGATCATGCTTCCCTTTCTTCCTCCCCTCAAATGGCTTTCCAATTCGAGCCATTTATCACGGTTCTCATTCCATACATCGTCTAACACAAGCAAAAAACGTTTCCCCTCAATCATTTTTCTTAAACCTTGTGCCACTTGCTCCAACTCCTCATATTCCTGCCCAATGATCTTTTGAGCTACTCTCTTAATGTTAAAGTTATTATCAGTGGATTCATCATTAGACACACAAACCCATTTCATTAGCTCAAAATGGCTTTTGATAGCCTCATCATTATAGACTTGTTGAGCAAGTGTAGTCTTTCCCAATCCCCCAATCCCAACTATGGCTACTACTGAAACATTATTATTTTTTACAACATCAGGAGGGTTTTTAAGGGTAATAACAAGACGCTTCCTTTCCTCATCTCTCCCTACGACATCTTCCTCCCTCACAAACGACTGGGTTTCCCTCCATTTATAATTAGACTCAATGGAAGGGATTTGAATCAAATTCAAAGTGTTCTTCTCATTGGAAATGCCATCAAGTTTCTTCCTGATGTCCTTGATTTTACGACCCATTTTAGCAGCAGAAACAATTCGATTGGATTTGGAGAAGAATATACGTACCTCCTTTGTCATTTTGCCTTTGGTCATCACTTCCCTTGCAAGCTCATCAGCTAAGTAGGCATCTAACAAGTCATCAAGCATCAAGCAAAGACATCTTTAAAACACGTAGCCAATCACCGATGAGATGACTTTTCGTGGCCTTCGTCTCTCGCATCAAGAAGTACGGCTTTGATTGCGGTGACCATGCTCTTCATGCTCTCCAGATCATCTTGGAAGTTGCAAATGAGCTCAAGCTCCTGAGAAGCCAGATGGCCCAATAGCCCAATGACTTTATCAGCAATGGCTTCCATTGATTCTGTGGTAAATGTAATTTGATGGGGTTGATATGAGGAGAGTAATATGAATAATTGTTGGGTGATATATGTGATTACGTACCTCCCAAAATGAAGCGCATATATATATAGAGCCTTGTTTTGGATGCTTACTTCATGAGAGCAACAGAATATTTGATGCTTCGCTGTCCTTCAACAAAGTTAAGGACCAAATTCTTTTCTCTACTTATAATAAACAATTGATGCAAGGCTGTTGGTTAGAGAAAAAAGAATACAACAATTCTCATAATGCTTTTAGAAATAACTTCATACAAGTAACCTCTGTGTGTGTTCGTTCTATCCCGATCAAGTTAATAAGATTTATCAACTTTTGACTATTTTAAAGAGTCCAATAGAATGCCTAAATTGCAATAACATTTCTAATGGGAATGTTAATGGAAAGCGGACAGTTATTTTTGTTTACAAGGAAATTAAAAGTTAGTTGTATAAAACTGGTAATGGGATTAGAATAGATTAGAAAGAAAGAAAAGAACAAGAGAGATGCCTTACATTTCTCAAAGTGAAAATATATGCTTATCTCATTCGAAGAAAAGGCATAAATTCTGATACTTGTCTTGCCCATGCGTGCAAGTTTCAAACATTCAAGATATTGTCATCATCTGAGACAGAGAACGCCTGAATCTGTCTTCATCTTACCAGCTGGAGACTTGTCGCCTTTCTCTGTGGATCGCCAACGACAGCTCTTATTGCACACACATTGATGATCTTCATGTTTTCTAAATCATCTTTGAAATTCCATACCAATCCTAGCTAATTGTTCCACAATGGGAGAGATCTCAATAGATCAAAATGTGTTTCCATCTCTTGCAGCAGTCAAGTCGGCTTTGCTCGGTCACAAATGTCTTCAACTGTGTTCAAGTGAGAGAAATGGGATATGTGGTTTGTGCTTCTGATTAAGTTTAATATCAGTACATAAAGAGTGATATTAGTTAAAATAATTAGATTTCATATTAAGATTAACAATATTCAAAATATTTAATTTATTCGTAAAATTTTGGATTCAATTATAATTGTAAAAAATCAAAACTTTAATAAATCAAAAGAAATGGACAAATTTTGTTCTTAATATTTTAGTCCCTCTTTTTTCAAAAATCATCCTTTTTCTTTTTGAAATTTTTTTCAAGGATGAGTGATCTTAAAAAAATGAATTTTTCTTAACTCCAGATTCAAAAAATTTTGAAATAATGTTTAAAAATTATTTTCGATAAAAATAATTTAGAATTTTAATACAAATATTTTGAGGATCTTAAATATTAAAAAAAACTTGTGATCTTAAAAAATTTTTTAAGATTTGAAAAAAGGCCACGATATTAGTTACTAAAAGGATATTTTAAGATTTCATATTAAATTTTAATTTAATATTTAAACATATTGAAAATTTTTCGTAACATTTTGGATTCAATTATTTTTTTTTTGCCGTAAAAAATCACCAAAACTCTAATCAAGTGTTTGTTTGGCATTCAAAAGGGGACGAGGAGAAATGAAGGGAAGGGAAGGAAGGGAAATGAAAGATATTTCCTTCCTCGTTTTTAGTTAAAAAAAAATAGTAAGGGAGGAAGATGGATGATTAATGAGTTATTTTACTATTTTTTCCTTTTCTTTAATAATTAATATAATTATTATACTTTACAAATAAATTTAAATTTTCTAAAAAAAGTATTTATCTAATTTTTATATTCAAAAAATATTCTCTCTCTAAAAAATATTTCTCTCTTAATAGTTATTTTTTCTCTCTATAATGATTTATATATATATATTTAGTACATAATGATTTAAATATATAAAACTACAACCTAAAATATAAAATTATACATAATTCCTAACTAGTTGAAATTGAATGTGATTTTTTATTTTAAAATCTATTGAGATTAAATGATGTTATTCTAAAATCTTTGTGCTAAAAAGTAACACATCCATAAATCCTTTTTTTCAAAAAAAAAAAAAAAAAAAAGAATAGTCGTAAAAGAGTGGCGGTGGGGGTGATAGTGGCGGCGGCGGTGGTGGTGGCGGTTGGGGTGGGGGTGGGGTGGTGGTGAACGAGGGTAGAAAAGAATTAACCTATTTTTCTTTTAAAAACCCTCATATCGGGGAACTTTATTTTTGTGAAGAAGGAGGGTTTTAGGGGATTTGTAAAAATCTCCGATTCCCTCCCCTCCTATTTTTAAAAAAAAACAAGGGAAGGACTACCAAAACCCTCTCTTCCCTTTCATTTCCCTCCAAAATAGAACTCGCAAACAAAGCCTAACCCAAGCCACTTCCTCAAAAGGTGACATTCAGCACAGCACATAAATTCCTTATCCATTAAATGAGGGGAGAAAAAAAGAGTTGACTAAAGGCTTAACCATGCACCGTACCAATTTTGACCCAGGATGCTTGTTCGATGGGGAGCTGATCATGGAAATGTGTTGTACAGGATTATGTTTGTTCTTGGTGACTGTTATGTTGTTGCTTTGATAAGACCAAACCCAGAAACCAGGCATTACTCAGGAGATCCATACTCACACAAAAGGAGATGGTGGCCTGCTGTCGGTGGTCTGAGCCGATGAGCGAGAGAGGAGCCTGGGTCAGTTCAAGCTTCATACCAGAAACTAAACCCACGAAGTGAAAACGCAAGAGAAAGACATAAAGTTGAAGGTTATTCCCAAGTCTTATCCTTGTCTCAACAGAATCTTGAAGGCCGATCAAGTGTGCAGGAGAGGGAGAGGGACGAAAGGATGAGGGAGACCTTGTTTTATGATTAGGCATCGCTCGTCGTCTCAGATCTCACCACCGCCGCCGAAGCAATCGCGACCTCCACCCTTTCTATTGCCTTTAAATACCCATCGCAGCCCTCAAATATTCACCTCCATCGATTAGTGAAGAGAGGGAAGAAGATGTTGAGCCTTCTCTGTGCTTGATTCACCACCGTTGTTGGTGGAGGATTCCGCCATCGTTGCAGGAGGATTACGCCGCCGTCGCCGGTCTTTGTTCCTTCCTCACGCAACTCAGACGAAGAATGAGAGGTTGAGAGGCGAGGGTAGTTTTAGTTGGGGGCAGTTTAGTATCTTCAGAATAATAATGGGGTCCACTACTAAAGTCACACCATTTGGTTAGATTCAACTATCATGTGATTTTTTGGGCAAAAAAAAAACTATCATGTGATTTTTATCCTAATTTTTAAAATTAATGGTTGTTTTTGTAAAAAAAAAAAATTGATGTTGGATATACTTTATAAAAAATCTCAGCCCAAAAGGAGATAGAGTATATTGACTATCAATACATCCAACGAGCAAATCAATCTTTTAGCAAATCAATCTTTTAGCAAACATAATTGATGTAAATTAAAATGGGTTTTTATAGCCAAGTAGTTGTAAAATAGTTAAATACAGCCACTTTTTTTTTTTTTTTTAAAAAAAATTTTTATCCTTTTTAAATTTGTTTAACCTCGTTCCATTCTAAATTTTAAACTTTTGTCTATTGGAATTTTTTTACTTTTATTAAGTAAAAAAAACATTATAAATAAGATTCTTGAAGATTATAAATAATTTATTTATAAAATGTTATGGACTACATTTTCTTAAATTACAAATCAATACTCGTGTTTGGTCTTGAAAACCTGGTTTTAGCAGTTTTTTTATTTTTATGTGATAGAACTTTTCCTATACTTCTCTAATTTTTATTATAAGATACTAACTAACAATTCTTATAAATCAATAAAAAAAGTTAAAGTTAATAAAGTTGTCTAAAATTTAAGAGTAATTTTCAATATTTCTTCTACTAATTACACTAAATTTTAATATTATATTAATTATTATTATCACCCACTATCCTTATTAATTAAGCGTAGATGAAAAAATAATTAATTAATACTTTATAAAAAAAACAAACATTTAATTGGTATCTTATAATATATAAAAAGTTGATATAAAATATTTCTTTTAGTTGACCCCAACCTTTTAATAAAAGATATAAAAAAAAATTGCTTACGGTAAAAGTTATTCTTAAAAACTAATCTTTTTTGCTCATAATTCTTAAAAACTAATCCAAAATCAATTTCTCACTGACGCATCCGTCAGCGCAGCATAGGATATAGCAATTGTGTTGGGCGTTTATTGTCGGTTGGTCGTCATGGCGATCAAGTAAAAGCTCGGGATAGGGCAGGCGAGAAGCTCGAACCAAGGGCCGGTTCGATCGAGAGAAGTAGGCGGGCAATGGAGGATCCGGATATGCTTCAGATGAAAGCCAGCATCGCAGAAGAAGACAATGGAAAGTGGAAGCGAAGAACTTCATCTTCTTCATCCCCACTTTCTCACATCAATAATCTCGACGATGGTTGTCTTATGCACGTCTTTAGCTTTCTCTCCCCTATTCCTGGTAAACCCTATTTCCTTTCTTCCGTTTTGTTTTTGTCAAATCTCGTTGCTTTTGTTTGATTTTGCAATACCGCAGTTTTTGTTTTGTTTCAAGTTGGATTCTTTTTGCCGAATTTGTTGCGATGGTCTCGTGTTAGATGTTTCTTCAGCTTTTTCTTGGTAATTTTGACCAGTAAGTTGGATTAGGATGCGTAATTGGTGCTATTTCTGTTTAGTTGATGTTATTGGGTTTGTAGATTTCTTTGCTGCTAACTTTTTGGTTTAATTAAGAAGACTCAACTTGGGATTTTTGTTAAAATTAAAAATTTCGTTCATTTGGATATTTTTTTGGGTCTTCGGGTTTATTGTGATTTTGTATGCTGTGCTGTTAGATGGTGCTTCGAGTTGTTATTTGGTAATTTGGAGTATGAATTAGGGTTAGGGTATGGAAAATTAGTGTCATTTCTGTCACGAAGCTGCTATTGAGTTTGCAGATCGCTATAACACCGCCCTCGTTTGCCACAGATGGAATTACTTGGCATGTCATCCTCGGCTGTGGCTTCGAGTAGATCGATCAGCCAAAGAATTATCTGAACCTGGTGTTTTCCCCAGCATTGAAGCTGCTGTTTCTGCAGCTAGGTTTGTCATCGTTGCCTTGTTTATGGGATTTCCCTCATCTCATAGATTATGACCATTGTTTTGTTTCTTTCAGACCAGGTGATACCGTTCTAGTTTCAGCTGGAGGGAGCCATCGTGTCTCTAACATTCAGATAAAGAAACCAATCTGCCTAGTATGTCCTCTCACACTTTCCTTAGTCCTGGGTGAAAGAACTAAAACATTCATGTACTTTCTAGCTGAAATAGATGAGAAGAAATATATATACTGAGTGGTTTTTCAAGAATCAGTCATGCCTTTGTTCCTATTTTCTGTCCTCTTTGTTATGATTTTTCTTCTTTAGATAATTATAAGATGTATTATGCCATTTGGCTGTAGCATTTCAACAACTCTTTCTGGTACTAAGTGGCTGCCTCTTTTAAGGGGCCTTTTTTAGTTTTCCTGAATATCATCATTGCCTTTTGGTTTTTAATACTTTTGTGATTAGTTGATTTCTAGTTCTAATTACTGTGAGTTTCAATTTGATATCAAATTCTAAATGGCAATGCTTCATCACAATGCATGGCTTCCTTTGCTATTGAGGTTGTCTCCACACCCAGAAAGGAATAATTTCTAATAAATTTATACAGTGGGTTACCAGATGAATCTACATGAACTCTTGCTTTGAGGCTGCATATTTTTTCTTTTTTGTGTGCTCGTTTCATCATCTGCCCAACACCAGTAAAGAATTCTTCACTATTTTAAATTGACCTTCATCACTAATCTACTCCATGGGGAAAGAATTTTCATGTAAAGAAATATTCCACATTTTCCATTTTCAATCTCTACTTTCTTTGCCCAGATTGGTGCAGGTGAACTTCCTGATGACACAATGCTCGTTTGCTATCGAGGTTCAGACAGGTTTGCAGAACTTGTGCCTAGAACTTTTTACCTTGTTTGCTGAACTTCTTAAGTGGTCATTCAGACCCTCCTCCATGTTGCTGGGTTCAATGGATAAATATTCATGGCAAGATACTTTACTTTTTGAGCCAATGCCCTTAATGTGGTTCACAACCCGGACCGATCTTTATTGTTTCAACCATAATCCAGCAGTATGGACAGGTCTCCTGATAAGTCACCACTGTGTTCTTCATCTGCAACATGTGTTATCTGCTGTTAATCTTGTCCGAGCAGTGCATTGGAGCTGCTTTCCACGTGTAAGCTAGCAAATCTGACTGTGAAGGCAGAGCTTGGTTGCTGCTTGCTCCATAGAAGGGGAAGGCTGACTATAGATGGATGCATACTTCAGTGTGAATCTAATCCTCTGGATTACCTCTCATGTCCCATTGTGAGTACAGCCACTAGCAGTGAGGTTATTCCCTCGTCCATGAAGAACAATGATGATGGTGTTTTTGTTTCTCAAACCCGGATTGAGGGCGGTGCGAAAGCTGTTCTGACAAGTGGCGATCTCTCACTGCAACGAGTCAGAGTAATTTATACTCGGACTTCTCTTCTTTTCTGGTTTGATGTACAACATACATGATCAGATCAGCTTCTGTATCATCATTTGACTTTGTTTTATTTTTATTCTGTTAGGTAGTTATTTGTAATTTATATTTAGTTTTATGACATTTAGGATTCTTTCATTGGCCTTTTCTTTCTTTTAAACGTCACTCCTGCTGTACTTGTATATAATTTCTAACTTCAATTTTTATTTTCAACGGAATTCTCATGCAGTGATTTTCTTGTTGTATAATTGTATTTATTGGGTTTTTTTTTCTTTCAATAAGTGAATGCAAAAGAAATTGTGGAAGACACCATATTTGAAGCTTAGATATTGAATTTTGTTATAACATAGAAATTTAACAAATCACATTTTTCATAAATGAGATTTATATATATTGGTCAAAATAAAAGCGGCAAAAACTAAAGACAATACTACCGCCCTTTAATATAATATCCACTTTCCACTTATAGCGCAAATGAGATTTGCATGGGAGATTACATTTTCAAAAAATATGATCCTAGAAAAGCAAATGGCTCATGAACATTTAGTTTAGTTGTTTTAGACAAAATTAAATTTTAGAAATAGAAGAGGTCCGTATGATATCATTTTAAAATATAAAATATATTATACAAATAAATATTTCAAATTTTAGTTTAATAAAAATAGATAAGAAAATAGAATCTAATATTAAGTAAAATATCACTTTTAATCATCAAGGACCTTTTAAATATAATAGTGATTTAATAGGTTCTCACAAACACTCAAATACAATATTTCAATATTTTTAGTTTAATCTTAATCTAAAAAGATTTTTTTTTCATTGTACAATGAACACTATTAAAAAAAATACGATTTTTTGCTCTCTTTAATTTTTTGGTTTTAGTCATTTATTTATGAAAACTAATTATAAGAAATTAGATAGAATAGCTTTGACCTTGTCAATTAATGGTGAAAAAATGAAATCCGGATAGATACTAATACCTATTACAGGTATAAGGATAAAAAATAAAGAGTTTGGTTTATTAAAAAACTTGTTTCAATGGAACATCCAATGGAACATCTTGCGGAACATAGATAATGAATAAATAGTAGTTAATATTATATCAATTGCCATTACAAAAGTGATTAGTATTTTCGTCATTAAAAGATATTTTTGACTGGTAATTATTCAAAAATAATAATATCAATTCTACTAGGGGTGAGCATGGGCAAGGCTGGGCTGGGCGAGACTCTTGCCCGATGCCCAGCCCGAAGAATGAACGGCTACATTTTGCGGATGCCCCGATGCAGAAGCCGCCCGATAAAAGCCCTAATCATTTTTGGGCTAGGCAGAGCGAGCTTCCCGCCTTGCATCGACACTCCGCCTTGCTCCATGAAGATTCTAGTTCATACTTTACAGAATTTCAAAGCTTTAAAGATACCTGAAGTATAATATAATTTATTTAGACATAATAATATAATATTTATTTAAATAAAATAGTATATATAGAATAATATTTATTTAAATATATTTAATTTTCGAGAGGCGGCAAGACCCCTTTGCCCGGTTATTGGTTTACCCCAAAACCGCCCAAATTGTTTTTCGGACCGCTTTTTAGGGTTGGGCGGGGCAATTTTTTACGGGCTTGGCGGACATACAGGGCGATTTGGGCACCACGCTTCACCCCTAAATTCTACAACAAAACCACACATGTCCGGCAATACAAGAGAAGCCATCAATAAGATATTGAAAACCGTGAATATTTTTGGCATTGAAATAATCATTCCACCCATTTCATTGTCGAGATAATAAAGACATTCCTGCCAAGAAAAAGCCACCAATAAATCCATGAGAAATTATTTATAAAGTGGCTCCATTGAATCCCATATTGTTTATAGAACAAATTCCTATAATTATAAAACCCATATGAGATATGAAGAAATAAGCTATTATTTTTTTAAAATTATGTTGACCAAGAGATGTTAAAGCTGCATAGATTATTTGAATTATTACTATTTTTTATTATATTAAATTAAAATTAGAATTCTAATTAATATTGAATTTATATTAATAATTTATTATATATACTTGTGAGTTATAAATCGTAATCTGAATTAAATTCAACCGAACTAAATGTACACATATTTATATACATGGAGAGATAATAAACTATCGAAAAAATAATGGAGATAATGGAGACTTTTTGCCGAGTGTGTTAGGTAGACAAATTTGAGTATGTTGGGTGGTCCGGTGCTTTTCATAATTAAGATTCCTTTGCGCTCACTAAAGATAACGCCTCATTTCTCTACACTCCCCCTTGGAGTTTGTAGATGTCAATCAAGTTCAACTTGCTAATCAAATATTTGAATCCATCCTTAGATAGTCCTTTGGTAAGGATGTCGCGGTTTGTTCCTTAGATGGTATATATCTTAGATCAACAATGCCCTTATCCACCTTTTCTCTTATAAAGTGTCGTCATTTCCACATGCTTGGTTCTATCATGTGGATTTGGATTATGAGCAATGTTAATTGCAGCCATATTATCACAATAGACTTTGATCGGCAGATTTAGACACCTTTTTAAGTCTTCAAGAGTTCGCTTTATCCATATGGCTTCACAGATTCCCAATGCTACAGCCCTGTATTCAGCTTCAGCACTACTTCGTGCAACTACACTTTGCTTTTTACTTCTCCATGTGACTAAGTTACCCCATACATAGGTACAGTATCCAGAAGTGGATTTCCTGTCATCTTGATCACCGCCCAATCAAAGATCGTAAATAGCTCTACACTGTTTGTCGATCTTCTTGAACAAGTAAGCCACGTCCCGGAGATCCTTTAAATACCGAAGGATCCTATAGACTTCATTTAAATGCTTTTGCTTAGGATTATGAGAATGTTGATCGACCATACCGACCGCAAATGCTATGTCCGGGTCTAGTATGAGACAAGTATATCACCGCCTACCATCCGTTGGTAGTTCCCTATGTCAACAAGTTTACCGAGATCTCGCTTGTTCATCCATTTTGTCAATTTCGATGGGTGTGTCACCGGGTCTCATGACCTATCATCCCCGTTTCCTTTAGGAGGTCAAGTACATATTTTCGTTGAGAGATAGAAATTCCTCCTGTAGATCGAGCAACTTCCATCCCAAGAAAATATTTCATCTCTCCAAGATCTTTGATATGAAATTCTCGTGTCAGGGCCTTTTTTATTTGATTGATCTCTACCTCATCATCTCCTGTCAGGATTATATCATCAACATAAACAGTTAGAACGGTCATCTTGCCATTATAGTGTTTAACGAACAATGTATGATCGCTCCGTCCTTGAGTGAATCCATGTTTCTTTATTACTCGAGTGAATCTATCAAACCAAGCACGTGGAGATTGCTTCAAACCATATAATGACCTCTTAAGTTTGCAGACTTGGTTAGCCTTTTTCCCTGGAAACCCTGGCGGTAGCTTCATATACACCTCTTCCTTGAGTTCTCCGTTGAGGAAAGCATTCTTTACGTCAAGTTGGTGCAAATCCCAATCTAGATTTACTGCAATGGACAGGAGAATTCTGATTGTGTTTAGCTTAGCTCGGTGCAAATGTTTCTGTAGTCTTCCCCATATATTTGTGTGAAACCTTTTGCAAACCAGTCTAGCTTTGTATTTCTCAAGTGTTCCATCTCGCTTTATACTTAGGTGTGAATACCCACTTACATCCAACCGGCTTCTTTCCTTGAGGTAGATCCACTACACTCCATGTCTTGTTTCGCTTGAGAGCCTCTATTTCTTCCAAGACGCCTTGCCTCCATTCGGTGTAGCCATGGCTTCGTCAATTGTATCTCGGTACTCTAATGTTATCAAGATGAGTGATAAATGCTCTATATTTTGACGAAAGAGCCTTGTAAGAAACACTCTTCTCAATGGGATGTCGAGTACAAGATCCGGGTTTTTTCCTTATCGCAATAGGAAGATCAAGATCGAACTTTCCGTTACCTCTCGTTTCCTTTGGATCTACTTCCGGTTCTGATTCCTGGTGAGTGCTAATAACTTGTGGTTCATTACCTTCCTTGTGTCGTAGTATATAGGTATTGCCCCACTTGTTTGTGTCTCCCCCTAGGGCTGGCACAGTTTTTGGCACATTATCGATTATCGTGAGGTATCTGAGTAAGAGTGAGGCTAGGTGTATATACCGTAATAGTTTGGTCAACTCTCGGGTGTCTCTTGTGTCTCGAAAATCACTCTCATTCTCCCCGAATTTCAAACGAGGAAAAATAGGAATATTTTCATGGAAGGTAACATCACAAGTTACAAAGAGACGTTTGGAGATCGGGTCATAACATTTGTAACCCTTTTGAGAGTGGGAATAGCCAAGGAATATACACCGGATAGCTCTTGGATCAAGTTTGTTACTGTGATGGAGATGGACGTATGATGTGCAACCAAATACCCTGAGTGGCAGAGTGTTTTCTAGGTAGGGAAGGTTAAAGTATGTATGTAAAAGCTGGAGAGGAGTTTTGTAAGATAACGGTTTACTTGGCATTCGGTTGATAAGAAAGGTGGCAGTGAGAACAGCATCATCCCAATGATATTTAGGAACATTGCTACCGAACATAATGGCTCGGCGGTTTCAAGAATATGACGATTTTTTCGTTCAGCAATGCCATTTTGTTGAGGTGTATTGGGACAAGTGCTCTTGTGGACAATGCCATTTGCAGTCAAAAAATTTGATAAAGCCTAATTGAAATATTCAGTGCCATTATCAGTGTGTAGGATTTTTATATTGGTTTGGAACTGGGTTTGGATCATAGAGTGGAAATTGAGGAAGGTTTGATACACCTCTCGTTTTATCTTTCAATAGATAAACCCAATCGACACGGGTATGATCATCAATGAATGTGATGAACCACTTCGAGTGTGATCGTTTGGGGTGCGTGAAGGTCCCCATAAATCACTGTGAATTGTGGAAAAAGGTTGAGATGGTTTGTATGGATTTTTTGGAAATGAAGTACGGTGATGTTTAGCCTTTTCACATGAATCACAATGAAAAACAGATGCATTATTCTTGGAAATGAGAGAGGGAAACAGTTGTGACATGTAATTGAAATTTGGATGCCCTAAACGCTTGTGCCATAATTGAAGATTGTCGGTTCTAGGGAGAGACACTTTGTTGCAAGATTGAATCTTGTGACTTTCACTTTCACCAAGGTAATAAAGACCATCAAGTTCTTTAGCACTCCCAATCGTCGTCCCCGTCAGTAGATCCGAAAAGAACAATAGGTAGCAAAAAAGTTAACTTGACATCTTTCTTCCTTGGCTAATTGATCGATCGATAGTAAATTGCATTTCAACTTTGGAACATGCAATACGAGTGAAAGAGAAAGTTTGGCGAAATTTTGATAGTGCCAATTCCAAGTGACAACTGATTCAGAGTCATCAACAATCCGCACAGTTATGCCCTTGGTAATAGGTGTATAGGACGAGAAAAGAGTCTTATCGTCAGTCATGTGATCTGAGGCACCTGAGTCAACAATCCAACAATTACCTGTACACAAGCCTTTTATTACAGCTAGAGCTTGGAAAAAGTTACCTCTCCTTACTACCGAGGCGAGGTTGTTTTGTAGCCCGAATTGTGGCCGGCATTTCCATGATTTTATTCGGTGGATCATCCGGGAAGTCCCACGATTTTGGAAACTTCAGAGAAGATAGCCTTTTCCTTTCCCTTTCCTTGGCTTCCGGTTTGCGGGTTTACCGTGAAGATCCCAATGTATCCTTTGTGTGCCCCGATCTCTTACAATGATCACGAGAATAATGGACTTTTGGAGTCTTTTGGATTCGAGGATCGAGCGGCGAGAGCCGAGCCCTCGGGACTTACTGTGAGTGGCAACTTGCGGAATGATTCGAAGCATTGATTTGCGCTATCCTCTTCATTACGTAGGATAGAGTAAGCTTCTCATCGGAAGGTAGAGGGTCTTGACCGAGAATCCGAGACCGAACATCATCATAAGCCATATTAAGACCAGCCTGACAACTCGTATACTCGCTTCTTCTTCTTTCTCTTTGTGATCTTCTCGAGCATCGGCCCACGTGATGTGTTTTATTCTTTAGAGCATCAAACTCTTGCCAAAGTGCTGATTTCTCGAGATAATAATTGTCGAGCGACATATGGTTTGTTTTAGTTCCCACAACTTCTTCTTAATATCAAATATACAGGATCTATTCCCAACAACCGTATGTTTCTTGGAGTGCTTTCAGATTTCAAGTGTGAAGGAAGATACATAAAGCTCTTCTTAATTGATGAAGACATCGCATTGATCAACCAAGAAGATACCAATGCGTTTTCTGACTTCCATTTTCGAAACTCCTTGGTATCCGATGTTGAGGGTTTTTTTTCCTCACCAGTGATATACCCAAGTTTATCTCGTCCATCTAGAGCAAGTATCATAGACTGAGACCATTCCCTGTAATTATCACTAGTAAGCTTTTCAGAAACAAGAAGAGCCGTTGAGATATCATTGGAACCAGATCGTGGTACGGATGAAGAGGCGTCAGAGATAGTAGACATGGTGATCTTCAAATTTCGTAAATCAGAACGGTGCGGATGATGAACAAAGTGACTCGAAACAGAACCAAACAAAAGATCACGAACGACTCGGGAAAAAACGAAACGGTGTAGAAATAGCACCCCGATGAACGAAGCGGATCGACTTGCTCTCCCGCTCCCGCTTCTTGTTCTCGAGAAAGCACGCGGCAGCAACACAAACCCGAAAGACGGAGATGGTGGTTTCGACGAGACGTCGACGGCGATGGCGGACGATGTGACGGACGGCCAACGAGACGGTCAAAGAACGGACGATGATGAACGCCACGTCGGGTCCGTCGGGTGAACGAAGGGTCGCTGTGGAGATTTACGTTCTTCTCCCAAAGCAACATGAAAGCTGGAATTTACAACTTGAACGGAGATGGCCGCGACGAGACGAGTTTTTTTGAGTGTGCATACGAGACAGACGGACGGTGTCGGCAACTTAGGTTGCAACCACAATTCCGACCAAAGAACGGAGGTGAAGAAGAGAAACCGAAGGCCCGACTCTTGCCTCTCGGTACTTTCTTCTTCTTTTGACCTCTTGTTTGGACACCCACAACGTACGAACGTCGGACTCTCACGATCTGACAAAGAAACGTAACTTCAAATGAGAAAAATTCTCACACACGCTTTGATACCATGTGAGTTATAAATCAGTAATCTGAATTATATTCAGATGAACTAAATGTACACATATTTATATACATGGAGAGATAATAAACTGCGAAAAATAATGGAGATAATGGAGACTTTTTCTTTGAGTGTGTTAGGTAGACAAAATTGAGTGTGTTGGGTGGTCGGATATACTCATACTCATTCTATACATACATATATTCCTTTCTTCTCTCTTTTCCATTGTCTAAATAATTCTAACAATAACCTCAAAAAAATGATAAATCTGTTAAGTATCTAACTAAAATATCTCAACAATAAATATGTTCTTCCCTAAATCGTAATTTATAAATAATAAGAGTATTCTATTCTATAAGTTTATATTATATTTCAATTGCTATGTTGCACAGAATTTACCATTGATAGCTAGATCTCTCAACTTCAAGACAAAGTTAATTACTTTCCTTTTGTGTTACTCTATGCTTGTTTGGGATCCCGATTGGGAATCTCAAAAGTGTTTATTTACGTAAATTTAGGCAAAACTCTTCTCATATACTTATTTCATACATCGTAAATTATGATTAAAAAGTTACTATTGAAGGCTCCAATCGTCATTCTAAACAAGCACTTCACAGTTAGGTAATATGGAAAACTTGAGAATCATGCGCGATCAAGAATATCAGCATGAAAACAAAAGGGTCAAACATTAATAAGCCCAAAAGCATTATTGCACATTATAATTCCACCCCCAGGAGCTTCCTATAGGGTTTCGAGTGAAATCAAACATGTCACAGAAACAAAGATTTGACTCATCCAATTAAATATTTGAGAGGAGGGGCCTCAATTGCACTTGGCCAAATATGCATTCCATCCTTGAAGACGGTATTCACGAGCCGTTTCAGACGGATTAGCTGCTTTGATGATGCCACGTCCCACTATGATGATGTCACTTCCTCTATCATGGATCACCTGCCATTCATTTGTTCAACTCAAGATTAGCAATACTATTAATTACCAAATTGCATTTAGGCCATTTTAAGATAAATGTTGATGCTGTTAAGAAACAAAATCATTATATTCAAAAACAAGTGCATGTTCTGCCCAGCTGAAATAAGAGCAAAGCCAAGGTAAAATTTACCGTGATACAAAGGGAAAGAAACAAACCAATAATTCAATTTTCATCACTTCAATGATGTCATATATGATATATGTATTAGCCTCAGCAATTCTATCAATCTTGTTCATTCTAATCTGTCTTCCTGGACGATGTTAACTAAAGAAGCACCTGGTCAACTATGATCTTGAACTTGACGTCTTAGGTGTCCATTGATGTCTTGTTTTGTACAATGTACTCAATCCTTTTAGCTCTATTAACTTTCATAAAATAGTTTTTATACCCTTTCACTTGCGTTTTTCATTTGACATAGCAAACATTGGCATTTTAAATACCATGAAGATCTACTATAGAGACTTAAACTAGATCCCACTACCACAGTCCATTTTCTTTCTTTTAACCTCAACAGAAATCTTTTATCCTAATCAGGTAAAACTAAGTTAAAAGTAACTCCACCAAGGCCAATATTCAATAACTTACAGAATATGGTGTATTATATTGTTGTCCCAAAGCATCACCACCGGTCACCATCTGAACGCCAGGAGTTGCCTGAATGAATGAAGGATTTATGGGTGCCCCTGGCCATGATGATGGATTGACAGAGATGAAGCCAATAACAAAATCAGAATGATCCTCCGCAATTTTCACAGCCGCAGCAGTATAATCTCCCTTGGCGAGATTACCGGCAGAACTCATTTCGGCAAGCAGCAAGAGACCCCTACCACGCGGCAAACCCTGAGTACAGTTCAAGACATATGAAGCTATCAATTGAGGTCACACTTTATTCAAGAAAAATTAACATCTAACATTACAGACCTTCAATTTCAATCCATCCACAATTCCAGGACCAGAGATAATGTGGGCATTTACTATATCGGCCCAATCCAATATACGGAAGATCCCTCTTCAAACAACAGAACAAGAAAAAAATATCACATCAAAGAACTAAAAGAGGAATTTATCTCCACCAAAAGAAAAGTTTGAGTAAACTTTTGAAAAAAGATCCAAAATGGAAGAGCAAGGTCTTACCCTTCATACTGTATTGTTACTGTGTTACCAATGTCAGCAAATTTCCGATCCTCAAAGATTAAGAAGTTATATTTTTCTGCAATCTTCAATAGAATAAACAACATATCAGAAAAGGCTAGACCAGAAAATTAAGTAATTCCAAAAAACTTATCACATGCTCAAAATTCACATTTCATCTTTAATAAATTCCATATAATATACTCCCTCTAGTCCTTATTATAAGGCACCAACTAACTTTTCTCACAAACCAATAAAAATAGTTAAAATCAATAAAGTTGTCCTAGAAGTTAAGTAATTTCCAATATTACCCCTACTAATTGCACTAAACTCTAATATTATATTAATTATTACTCTCACCCACTACCCTTATTAATTATGGGCATACATGGAAACAAATAATTAAAGCTTCTTGGGAACAAGCAAGTGCCTTATAAAAAAGACCAAATAAACTTGCTAGTTGGTGCCTTATAATAAGGATCGGAGGGAGTACTAGATTGTACAAAATTCAACAAAACTAGGACACAAAAGCTTGTTTTGCAATCTTGAAAGGTAAGGCAAAATAGATATACAGAAAAAGGGTCACTTCTATTAGAATTATACCGAGCGAAGCTTAGAGCCAAAATCAGGAGTAAAATCTGGCAATATGTCTACATGAGTTTTCAGCAGGCATATCTCAGGCCCCACCTGTCAAGGAAAATCAAATTAGTTGAAATAAAAAATTTATTCATGCAATACTTCTACCTATAACCCAATTGGCAAAAGGGAAAAAAATCCCAATAACAGAATTTATCTCATTTTAACCATTAACCAGATAGCAGTTGTCCTTTCAAAAAAATTTCCATTATGTAAGATTGGGTTGCAAATTTATACCAAAAGAAAAACTAAGTTCTCACCTTCTCAGCAATTTCAAGCAATTCTGCTGCAGTTCCAACATCTGCAGCCAAACACAAATTACTCTCCTTCTTAGCCATTATATCAAACAGTTTCTTTCCTGTTGGATTCTTTGACAGCTTCGCCCTCTCCTCAAATGACAAAGCCTTGGCCCTAGTGGCAGGCTTCTCCACCTTTGCCAAAGCAGCAACTTTCCAATTCTCTTCTAAAAATTTCATAACAGTTGCAACGATCTCATCATCAAGCTTTCCTTTTTCCCTCAAAATTTTGACCATTTCAGTCAATTTTATAATTGAATGCAGCTTTATGCCATTCTCCTCTAAATTCTCTCTCCCACCTTGCTCTCTATCAATTAGAACAACAGCATCACTGACATTCATCCCTGCAGCACGCAGTGGAGCAACAGTTTCCAAAACTGATGTGCCACTGGTAACTAAGTCTTCAATGATTAAGCAACTTTGGCCAGGCTTGAATTCACCCTCAATGGCTTTAGCAGTGCCATAATCCTTGATTTCCTTGCGGCGCATGACCATGGGGATGTTTTTAGTGGTTGAGACACAAGTGGCAATGGGAAGAGCAGTGTAAGGGACCCCACACACAAGGTCAAAGGAAGCAGAAGCGACGGAAGAAATTAGAATTTGGGAGATTTGCTGGAGGAGGGAAGGGTATGAAATGATGAGACGAAGGTCTATATAAATTGGTGAGGAGATGCCAGATTTGAGTTTGAAGTTTCCAAATTTGACAGCTGAGATCTCAAAGAGTTTAAGGACTAGAGACTCCATGGATGATGATGTTGACATTCCCTTAGCCTATTTTTCTCTCAGTTTCAACTTTTGTCCAAGACCCTAGAACCTGTGTCATCAAATAGGTGCATCATCAAGCACAAAGTTTAAAGAAACATATGTCAATAAGCATAAAAGTGGCAACCATTCAGCTCAGACTTCATCATTATTATAGAAGTGAGTAGTTCTTGCAACCTTGGCAAATTACTCTAACTCAACAGGTCAATGGCTTATAAAAAAATTAACTTAATGAAACCTCAGCCATGATGCAGAAAGGAGGCATCATATGTCGCTATAAAAATGAATACTCAAACAAGATAATACATTGAGTTTTTAAAAAAAAAACGGAACTTCAGCCCAATAGAGAAGAGGTTAAATGGTTTGAGAAAGAAATTATTGGAGACAAGTGCAGGTTAAAGACAAAATAATCAAAAGGGGAATATATTCTCAAACAATGAAATAACTTGGCGTTAATCCGGTTTTTCTCGAAATAATTTTTTTTTTGGTCAAAGATTTTTTCTCGCAATAATAGAGAAATAGAAAACAGACACTTTTTTCAGAGTGTGAGCTCATTGAGAGCCCAGACAGCCAATATAGTAAATGCCGGAAGAAAGCATTCAGAAGTAGAATAGACACACCAGAGATACGAATAAGAGAGACCTACCTGATGATCACCGGTGATGAAGTCGGCGGCGCTATCAGGGGAGGCTAGTGCTTCAGAGTGCGCTTGCTGCTTCGGCGACGAGGGGAAGTCAGAAAGTGGATACTCTTAATTTATTTTCCTGTTTTAGCGGAAAGTTGCTTTACCCTTTGTGTTAAAGTTTTCGATTCTCTCTCTCTTTTTTTAATTAAAAAAACACATTATTTTTTCACATTAATTTTGTTTATAAAAATATTTTAAATTAAAAACTAAGTAAAATAATATACAAAGTATTTTTTTTTTTTGGAAATAAAACGACACCGGCTCATTCACATGAAATTTTTCCTTGTTTAATTACATATGTACATGCAATCTTTATTACATTTGGTTAAGGTTGTAAGTTCTTTTATAGATTTTCCCAAGAAAAAAAATAAATTGTCGAATTTGTGATTTACACATTAGGCAAAAAATGAGTTTATGTGAATTTAACAAAACTATAAGAGGTATATGAATTTTAAATGTCAAAATTTGTCGAATTAATTTGCTTTAATATAAAAAATTAAAAATGGAAAAATGAAGGGGCTGCATGCTTTGATAAAATCTTTATGGATTGCTGAATGCTGAATTAAAAATCTTAATCTTATTGGTTCTAATCAAATGCAACAAAAAAAAGGCATCTATTCAAAAAATATATTAAATATGTCATTATAAGAATAATCTTTTTTGGTTGAAAATAAGTAAAATAAAAATTGTTTCCCATTTATCACACAAGCACAAAAATAAATATATACCCTAACTCAGTATCTTTCAATGTAGATGGGCCAAATTTTCTTCCAAGGTTATCTAGATTGGTATTTTCAAACTAATTAATTTTTAAGATAGATCATATATTATTGTCATTCATGTCACATAATTTACCATTACAATGTAAAATCCATAATTGTTAACAAATGTATTTAAAAGGTTTAACTTTAATTTTTCTTTCATTTTTATGTGAATAATGAGTTTAGTTGGGTTTTATATTTGTCAATTTACTTGGTTTGGATAATAGCATGGAGGGTAAAATAATGAATTTAATAATAATCATTATGTGTAAACTATGAGATCTCACTTCATGCACTCTCTCTTCCAATGACATTTTAGGCCTTATTTGGTACACATAATAGAACATTACAAATAAATAGAAAATAACAACTATGTTTCTGAGAAAAATAATAATCAAATAAATAATAATCAAATAAATATTTTCCTGTTTACCTTAAAGAATATTTTTCATGACGATTATAAATGATGCTATATTATTATTAATGGTCTAGACTTTAATGGTATAATAGAATATATTTCTATGGTACCAAACATGGAATCTGTTGTACACTATGAAGGGATCATATGGTTGCGTATGAGAATAAAGCTCTTTTTCATATCATCTACGTAAAAGAAAACGTATACCTTCCCTTTTATAAGTAAAATATACTCTTCCTTAATATAAAACATTTTTATATAATTTAATTAAATTAAGGAAGTTAATTGAGTTAGATAATATGACATGTATTTTCTAAAACACTCGTAATTCTCTCATTCCCTATTCTACTTAATTATTGTTGAGGAAGCATTAATATGAGTAAATTAAAAAAAATTGACAAATATAAAAACTATGCCTTATATTTAAAACTAAAATCAACTTTCCAAATACGCCTTATATTAAGAGCGAATAAGTAATTTGGTTTAAATCAGGTCTTAAGTTTGAATCTCACTAATTTTAAAAAAAAAAAAAAATCAACTTTACTTATCTTGAGCTCAATAATACCAAAATTTCATCTAATAATATCAGGTGTCAAATGGTTATACCAAAAAAATAGTTTTTGTCAAATGGTTATACCAAAAACAATAGTTTGTCTAATTCCAAAACTTTTTATAAGAAAAAAAAAGTTTTTCTAATTGAACTTCATTAAAAATAAAAGGCTTGTCTACTTTATTATTTATTTTATGTTCTCAGAAACAATTTTATAAAACAGTTTTTGAAAATAAGTTTTAAAAAAAAAATAAAAAATCTGTTTGAATAATTATTTTTTTTAAAATGATTTGTCAATGACACCAATGGTGCTGATGGTGACACAGTAGTGGTCGTTACTAGATAGTATAGTGTTGTTTATATCGATAGTGGACAAGTGACACAAATTTTTTTAAAAAAAAAAATAGGAAAACAAAAACAAGAAAAAAATAAAAAAGTTTTTATTTTTATTTTTTAGTTTTTAAAAACATCTTTTTGTTTTTAAAAAAATTTTTTGAAATCAGTTTACAAACAGGTTTTCTTGTTTTTAAAAACAAAATCAAAAGCCCCAAATTTTTATAAAATTATTCTTAAAAGTTGAAGATGCTATAGAGAAAAAAAAAATGTTATTTACACAAAAAAAAACTGTATTCCACTGTAATGACACAATATTATTAAACATGAGATTGTATTCCAAAATAAAGGAGAAAAAACGACACTTTACCTTAAAACACAATGCTATTAAACATGAGATTGTATTCCAATAGAATAAGGTTGTAAAGGGCACTAAAACTGAGGGAGGGAGGGAGATAACAAAGAAAACCTGAAATATATATATAGGGACGCGATAGAGGGAGTAAAAGACTATATACCGCTTAAATTATTTATATATTAGAGTATATGTTCCTTGAACAGAAGCCGTTTTCCCTGAATATATGACAGAAATCATAGGAAAAAGTTTCAAAGCAGAGAGAATATGCAAAGGATCTCAACATAGTGTGCTTCAGTCACATAGACAACAAATCTCGAAGAGGCCTCACCCAATGTGTTGTAAAGAGAGATCCTTGGCATATTCTCTTCACTTCAATAATTATGTGGAAGCACTTGGTCATAAGATCTTCCATAATGAACATGAAAGGGCACCTTTAAATAGTTGCACAAAATTAAATTTCAGATAAAGCTCATGAACTGGCAAAAATTAAATAGCAATCTCAGGAAGACTCTTTCAGTCCACAGAAATAGGCAAAATGATGATAAAGCCCATGGTGATCTGGAATATTGAAATAAAAATTTCAATAATTATTCAGAAGGGCAATGTATATCTGTTTACCTTCATTCCATAACAACTTTTGCACCAAGAGCTTTCAATTTCTCTATTATCGCTTCTCCCTCTTCTTTTGAAACACCTTTCTTTATAATTGAAGGTGTTTTTTCCACTAAATCTTTTGCTTCCTTCAAGCCTAAATCGGTAAAGCTTCGGACCTCCTTGATGACTTTAATTTTTGAGGCTGCTTCATAGGACTCTAATTTCAGTTCAAACACGGTCTTTTCTGGCTTCTTCTCCTCTTTTGCTGCGGTCGGTGTCTTTGCTGCCATTCCAACTAAGTTAGCAGCTCCTGGTTTCATATATCCCACAGTAGGCATCTCCTTCAATCCCATTTTCCTCATCAAGATGGGGCCCAATTCCGCAGATTCAGCAAGCGTTAGAGAAGCCATTTCATCAACAAGCCTGAAAACTCTCTCTGACGGAGGACTTCGATGCTCGGTAGGATCAAATGTTGCAGGATCAAAATCAGTAGGGAGCCTTCTCTGGTCAATTTCCACTTCCTCTACATCCTCCTCCTCCTCTTTCCTCGCAGCTTGACCAAAATTTCTTAAAAACAAATTTAATTTACTTGGAATGATCCTGACTGAACCCAAATGAAGATGTTGTCTACATAACCCATCCGGTAAATGCTGCCTTATTCTTAAAAGCAAACTCATTTTGAGCTTGAAGGGTTGCTATCTCTCTCAGAATAGCAAATTAGTGAAGTAAAACACACATTGTGAACTCGTATGGCAGCAGATAAATATCTGTCAGATGCACAAAAACAGAACATAGATATTAACACAACCCAAAGGGTCTCTGCCTAGACAACACCTTGTGAACATAAAGTAGAACAAAATTCAGTTTTCAACAGACATCATTTAAATATTAACAAAATCAAATATAAAAACTCAAGTAATACGAAACACCAAATCTTCTAGAAGGATAACTTACAATTTACTCCGATTATATGACCCAAAACTGATGTTCTCACCCTTCCCTGTAATTTAATATAACGCTCCTGGGGTTTTTTCAATAACCATTTAACCACCATGTAGTATTTTACATTTGAAGTTTAATAAAATTATACCAACACTGCTTTTACATCTCTGATTTACTAATACAGTTATGCATTGAATGTTTTCGCAGTAACTTGGGAGCTGTTCAAACTTCAAAGTACATAGAGGGATACCTTCAATTTATTTTGGTTAAAATTAAGATCAAACAAAAATTGGAAGTTGAATGAGACACTTTAAGCCACAAGAAAAATTGCTTTTGGGCCAATCACAAGAAGGTAAACTGTAATTCACCTCAATATATACCAGAAAGAAAAGGATAAACAAGCAAAACCCGCAGTCTCAAACTTTGCGTAAATAGGAAAACAATGACACTTTGAAAAGATTAATATCGAGCTCAGAATACTTAATCCAATCAAATAACGCATAACTTGAATAGGGCTGCACATGAATCACAAACTGCGGCAGCCATGATCATACATGGCTGATAAATTTAACCATTCCCGTCAAAGAAACACAAAACGGGGCAGCAAGATTTAGAAATGAATAAACCCGTTACTTAAAAATCTATAATCTATAGAGAGCTTCAGGGTAAGCTCGGATGGTGAAAGGAATGGAGATGACAAATCGGGCTTGATTTCAGAGCCCCAAAGCATTTTTTTTGCCATAGAAAAGCAAAGAGAAATAAGAAAAGAAAATTACTCGAAGAAGACGGCGGAGAGATCGATGGCCGCCAGTGATAATGGCAGTGCAGCTACTTCCAGTGGAGAGTAAGAAGGGTGGGCTTCGCTACAGCACGTGCGAGGGAACCAGGGTTAGGGTACAAGGGTTTTCAGGTCGGGGCCGAGGGCTCATCGAGTCGAGTCGATTCTTATCCGGACATGGACTTTTGTTTCTCTTGTTTATGTTCCATTTATGAATTTACTTGAGTATTACGTGACCAACTAGTGATGGAATTTATTTGGGAGAAGTTTTCATATTTAACTCCCAACATTTCTTTAACATTTTTGTCTTTCAAATCGAAAAATAATTGTAACTTCTCAAAAAAATAAAAAATCATCAAGCAACTTTTACATTAAATTTCTTGGGAAGTTAACTTTTCAAGAATTGTCATTTCATGGGAACAAAAAGTTGCATAATTGAACTAAGCCAAGCCTAGCTCCAAGACATTTTTAGTGCCTGATTAGATTGGTGGCGGTAGAAATATCATTTTTTGTACATGATTTTTAAAATTTTAAGTTATAGTAAAAGTTAGATAATATTATTAATGTTTGGATTAGCAGTAGGGATGGCAGAAGCTATACACCCACCACCACATAACCGAAGAAGGGAGATATCAGAGAAGGACCACCTCTGAATGGCGACCCACGACAGATGGCGACAAGATTCACGGCCTTCGACGGCACCGATAGCTAGTGTTTGAAGGAGGCGTGCATGAGAAAAGAAAGAGAGCAGATGAAGCATAAATGCAAAGGACTAGCAGGAAATTCTAATTGCATTTAATGGTACATAATAATGGTTTCCTACCATGAAGCCTTAGTGTATCATGAAAAATAGGTCTCTCTAGCTTATTTTCAAAGGTTGCTTTTAGACTGAAAGCCCATTTCAATTATCGTCAACCTAAAAATGTAGTTGTATGTTTGATATGACTTTTGTCATCCCAAATCCCACGTTTTAAAGCCCAAATTGGGCTTTTGGGAATTTTTCATTTTTTAACATGTTTAGTATGACGTTTCCCCAATTGTACTTTTAAGCCAAAAGCAACTTATAAGTATAAGCTCATTTTGAAAGCTTTTGCTTTTTAAAAAGTAGTTTTTGTAGCTTTATGTATTTGAACAGCATACATCTCCAAAGGACAACATTTATTTTTTGTCAGCCTTCCAACAACTCCTCTGTTAATTTAATTTCTTGTTGCAACGAGCATTTATTTCATCTACTTTCAGCATTATTTTGTTGGTGTGAATCGTATTTATCACCTTTTAGTTTTATATTACAAGAAATTTTCAAATAGATGTTAATTTTATAGACGCTGAAAAATGGGAATATAGGTCATGTATATACTATTAGTGTAAATGAAGAGTCTTTCTCGAAAAATTATCTACGCCATCTTCAACTCAAATGAATCATATTCGCGGCACAATTAGAGACCAACTTTATACTGGATATTTGATCTAGTTAGTTATGTAATATTATTTAACCAAATTATGTATTTAAGCATTGCCAAATTTTCCAAGTTAACATTTTTTTACATTTTTGTAATTTTGACTTTAATTTTTCTCTTATAATTATCTTAAAATCCATTTATGATATCGTTATTCCAAACAAGTTTTAGTTTCACAAAAATTACTTATCCTACCGTCAATTCAGATATAAATCATATGTGTGTGTTTGGGATAACAGTGAGAAAAGTGACTTGTTTACAATTTGATTTATGTAAAAGTAAAATTGGGTAAAATACCCTCTGACTGCACATTTTCTGCTCCTCACCACTTTCTTAAACAGACCCTTAGAATGAAATTAACGGCTAGAGATCATACCTAACTTCGATCTTATAAGTTGGTTGTTCATTTATGTTTATATGGTTTCGGCATTTTAGAATTTTTCTTGAAATTTTTTTAGGGAAAATTTCAAATAAATGTAAAAGTAAATTTGTAAAAAAGTAAAATACCTCTGATACGCAAATTCAAAGTGAAATTACTTTTTTTTGCTTACTTTTAAATAAATAAATAAATTTTCTGTTTTTTTTTAAAAAACCAAAATAATACTCCTCAACCCCCACTTTCTTAAACAGGTTCCTTCATTATATATATATACATATATATATATATATATATATATATATATTTTTCTTAACATTTTTTCCTACAAATCCCCGAAACGAGAATTATAAATCTTGAAATTCCGAAACTAGAATTTGCTAGAGATTCATACCTAACTTCGATCTTATAAGTTGGTTGTTCATTCAGATATGTTTATATGGTTTCGAACAAAATAGTTTTAGCAACGATTTGGTTTTGAGACCATTTTTAAGGAAGGAGAGGAGACTGGAGAGAGAGAGAGAGCCGGTGAAGTTGAGGAAGGAGATGAGACGGGAGTAAGAGGAAGGATAAGAGACTTGGAGAGAGAGAGGACAACGTGGTTGATATTTGAGAGAGAGGATACAAATGAATTTTATCAAATAATTATAATGTTTTTAAATTTCAGCGTACAATGAATCAATGACTTTCAACCTTGCCTTGAGCATTGTGCCCCCACTACCTCTGTCTCCACAGTGTACTTTTTGTTAGGGTAATTGAAGGTCTTCTTGTTATTAATCCTTGTTAGATAATTGAATGTAAGGGAGGGAAGTATAGAAATAGAATGGGTAACAGGGTAAGTGAGATATGGCTCAGAATTATTTAATTTGACCACAAAATATTTGTTATTATTAAAATATAAATATTTTTATCTATTTTAATTAAATTAAAATTTTTAATTTTTTAACCCAACAAAACCAATCCGATTTTCATAACCTTGATAATTACCGTTGAAAAAATGTTAAGAATTTGTTAAAAAACTATCTTTAATTTTAACTTATATTTAGAATTTCAAACTATTACTTCAAAGATAAAATTTTTTTCCCATTAGCGGGGCGTTTTAAAAAGGTGCGGTATTCGTCGTGATAAAATTCTAAATTTTACTAAATTAAATAATTTTTTCTCAATTGTGGGTATAAATATCTATGGACAAAAATTACTTATTCTTCAATTTTGTCAAAATTATAATTTGCTAAAATAAAAAAAGTTTTGATTAAAAATGTAATTATATGATTTAAATAAAACTCAAGGTGTTTTATAGTTTATTATATATGTTAAAAAAATATATATGATTTATTTTTATTTTAGAAGAAATTTATGTGAGTTAAAAATTTTATTTAATGTTAATAAAATTTAAAAAATCTAAAAAATCATTGACAAAATGAAGAATGAGTAATTTATATCCATAGATATTTATACAAATAGTTTTGAATAATTACAATTGAGAAAAAAATTATTTAATTTAGTAAAAACCCAAGATGTTTTATAGTTTATTATATATGTTAAACAAAAAAAATGATTTATTTTTATTTTAGAAGAAATTTATGTGAGTTAAAAAATGCATTTAATGTTAATAAAATTTAAAAAATCTAAAAAATTTGTTGACAAAATTGAAAAATGAGTAATTTTTGTTATAGATATTTATACAGTAGTTTTGAATAATGAAAATTGAGAAAAAAATTATTTAATTTAGTAAAATTTAGAATTTTGTCTTACGGCGCATTTCTTAGAATAATAGTTTGTTGTAAGGTCATTTCCTTAGATAATCTGGACGTTAACTTTTTGATAACGGCGTTACTTTGTTTTAACGGTTTTGTGTTACGCTCGGCCTTTTTAAAAAGTTTGTTGTCTTTGGAAGGCGGCCCACTTAATAATTAATCATTGACGCTTCCCGAAATTTAATAATAGTTTGTTGTCAGGCGACGCCACCCATGTATATATATAAAAGAAGTTGACATTTTTTCCCCCATTACGCGGGGCGTTTTAGGGTGCGGTATTCGTCGTGCGTGGGTTTGGACTTGGCCGTCGCCCCCGTGTCGCCTCTCTCGCAATCTCCAGTCTTGACAAATCTCTCACACTCCATTCTTAATTTCTCAGTCTCGCACCCCCTTCTCCTCTTAATCTACCACACTTCGTGATTCTGAAGGAGCGACTCATCGAGTCTTCGCTTCTACTGTTTCTGATCAGATATCGTCGGCGGCGCCCTCAGGTACAGAATTTTATAGACTTACGAAGTATCATATATTTCTGCTTCTATATGCTTCTCTAAAAACCTTGCGCACACATTGTTTGTGATCATATCTTCTTCCATAGCTGTAAATATTGTGTGTCATGTCTTTTTCCTTGCATTACCTGTTGTTACTAATTCAGAGCATTACTCATAGCATTGAAACAAGATTATTGTTTCACAAGATTAGAGCATTATTTTATTGGGTAGCAGCCACCAACTGTAGGAGAGGAGTGATTCCTTTTGTCAGAAAGGGAAGCACCGGAATGGGAACTGCTCTCGCTAGCTCAGCCCAGTCTCTTCGAAGCTCTCATTTCTTCAGATTCTCATTCAATCTCTTCAGAAACTTGAGCTCTGCTTCGTCTTCAGCTTCTTCTGCTTCTCAAAACCCTACCACCCCCAAGAAATCCAAGAAAAGAAAGAAGAAGAACTTGTTTGAGGTCGCTCAGTTCTTGCCTAGCTGGGGAATCGGATACCACATGGCCAAGACTCACTGGACTGACGTCTCTTACGAAATCACCAAAATCAATCTCTACAAGGTCTTTTTCTCCTCTTTAATTTACCCTTGTCCAGCAAATTCTTTTTTGCATTGTTTTGCTAAGGACTTATATTTTATGTATCTACTGCATTTTCAGGATGGAAGGCATGGCAAGGCATGGGGAATAGTTCATAAAAATGGTCAGTCTTAAGTGTCCTATCAGCTTTGTTTTTTCAATACACACACATCATCCTGCAGTTTCATTTGTTCTCCCCCTCCCTCCTTTTTGTTTGCCCTGTTGTCATTTTAGTTTTGCTCATCATACTGTGAAAGGCTTCAATGCAAGAGTACTTAGTTAAAAAATTATATCCTGACAATCATTGGAGGCAGTGATTATATGTTGTAGTGGTATTCTTCAATGGGATTATAGATTAGGATTGCCTCATTGTTAGTGCTTATGATTCTACCACTGCTTTTTCTCTGATATTGTTAGGACTGGAGATTTTTCAAACTCTGGATGTGTAAGAATGTGTTCACAGATAAAATATGAGGCTTTTTTTAAAAACAATTATGTTGCTCGAAACTGCAAAATGTTGAGTTTCAACATGTTTAGGATTCAATTTGGACTGTGCAAAGTCCAAACATGTTTCTTCAGCCTAGAAGCTGAATCAGCTCCAAAGTTACTTTCTTGATGAGGAATTACATTTAGAAATTCCAGATGGAATACCAAGGATGCATTTATTAAGTTTCTTTTAGGTGCAATTTTGGGGGCTGCTGTTTCTGATTTTTACGACATTGCTTTTGTAATATCCTTTTTCCTTGTACACTTTTTTGCGCTTTATGGTATACTTTTCTCAGTTGAAGTTCTTACAATCTTGAAGCATTAGCAGAATCTCCTCTCAGTCTCTTCAGTGGAATATATAAACCGCAGAGAAATAACTAAATGGATAATCATTATACTTTTGAATTCCTTTTGGCTAATATTGTTTATTATTATATGCTGTTTCATTCTCCACCAGGACACTTCTTATGAATTATATTCATCTGGATGCAATCTTAAATTTATTTTTGTTTTCTAAATGGTTGAATTGATGCTTAGTTTAGTTTATTTCTGTTTTTTATTTGTTTGAGTATGGGGTTTGTTCAAGATATTTTCCTACTACCAAGTATGTTAGGTGAAGGTTGCAAAACAAGATGGCAACTTAAGTGTGATGTCTAGCTATTCTACCTAAAAAACGGAGTCATATCTGGTAATTTAATACTGGAACTCTGGAAGATGAGTTGATGAAAGTAATGCACTTGGTTGTTCAATGATTGTTGTGTGTCAAAGCTGGCTTGTTTTCGTACAAGTGCGTGTCCCTTTAGTGTTCTATTTCTGAGATACTTGGTAGAATACCAAAATGTGAAGTGTGAGGATATTATGTGCTTATTACTAAATACTACACCTTATTTGAGAAAACTCCCAATGTACATATTTGTATGATTTGTCACATTTTTAAATCCTCTTAAGCTAGATCAAGAGCATCTCACTACAGGTTTTGTTATTTAGGAACAAAAGAGACGGTAAAGATTTTGCATTTATAGCTTTTGTGCTAGCCTCATTTATAAAAATTTTCTAGCTGATGTTATCTGAAGACATCACATCATAATGGAACTATTCCTTTAGTGCTAAAATTGTTATATATCCGTGTCATTGGGCTTTTCTAATTTTTTACAACGTATTGTAGGCTTGCCTGCGGCAGATGCTCCAAAAAAAATTAGTGGGGTTCACAAGCGCTGCTGGAGATACATTACCAATGTAACAAAATCATCAGAAAGCTCACCAAACTCAACAGGTTCAGCTGACAGTGGCCTCAAAACTGCAACCCAAGCAAGTTAATATTTTCCTTTGATGCTGTGTAGTTTAGAATTGAATTTTGTTTGAAATATAGACGTTTTTCAAGTGCATTGGTATTTTTAATTTAACAAACAAAACATCTCATACATTCTTGTAAGGTTCCTGCATTTCCCCTTCATCATAAATGTGCCATGTTATGACTTGTCAAAGATTGAGTTCGGTGGATATACCCTTGTGCCCTTGTTCCATTTTTGGATATAATTGCATCTGAAAAACAAATTGAAATAAGGTTATTCATCAAGCATCTACTCTCCACGGCAAGCTCTTTCTGAGATCCAAGTTCTTACAGATCATCACCTTAAAACTGCCCACAACTTTCTGAGAAGTGAAGCTATGTCTGTTTTGCTGTGTAAGTAGCACATATTGCAGCAAGGGATGGAGGGTGTGGTTCAATGAAAGGAAAATGAAGCGTAGGGTTTTCTTTTCTTTTCTTTTTTAATTGACATTGTTCTGGAAGAGGAAAGAGTTTCTATTTTCAGATGGTGGATACAGTCTAGGGCATAGATTATTTTAGAAGGTCTGTTACAGCATGAAGAAGAAAACAACAATTGGAACCTTTAAAAGCAGCTTTTTAATTGTAATTTACGATATATAAAGTAAGGATATGATAAGAATTTTGTCTCGATTTATATGAATAAGCGTTTTTAAGGACTCCAAACGTGATCTCAACCGCCCGACATGGTTTGGTTTTAAATGAGTTGATTTATGAAGGCTGACTTTTCCAAGCAATCCTCCAAAGATATCAAGTCTGATTTGGCTCTTTTTAGTTCTTACTTCTGTAATACGGTTTCTTTTTCTAATTTAGTCCACCTTTTTTTCCCTTCTTTTGATAATTTATGCTTGCCTTCTGCATGTAACTTACATTCCTTCTAATAATAAATTGCTGGGTTACCCCCAAAAAAAAAATAAAAAGGAACCTTGATTCTTTCCTCTCAACCACTTTACTTGTTCCTGTTAAATTTTGGCAACTTCATGGTGGTGTCGCCATACCTATCAAACACAGGAATGAAATTTTTTTATAAAGCATTACTCCCTCAATATAATATTCAGATAGCTAAATTTCACAATTTGAAAAGTTGATTAAAATTATTGTTACGTACTTTCTTATATGGAGAAGGTTAAGAGATGAGATAAACATATAATTAATGAGGGGTAAAATTAGAAAGTATCCATTAAATGATAAGACAAAGCTAGAATGTAATTTAAATAAAAAATCAGACCCTCTCACAAAATTGCTTCTTATATTTTGAACTAAAGAAATTAATCAAAATATATTTTTTTTTTGCTAAAATAATTTTAGTAGGAAATTGAAAAGCTTATGAATCGTAATTGAGTTTGACTCTATCTTGAGTATTGTTCGTATAAATTTATTGTAATTTATCAAAATTGCTTCTTATATTTTGCACTAGAGGGAGTATTATACCGTAATTTTAGTAGGAAATTGAAAAGCTTATGAATCGTAATTGAATTTGACTCAATCTTGAGTATTGTTCGTATAAATTTATTGTAATTTATCAAGGCGAGTTATTTGCTTAATTTGAATTTGAATAGGTCTTTTTCTTATATTACAGCCGTGACAAGGAGGGTTTTTCCACTACCACTTGATTAAACTAGTTTTCTAATCCTGAGTATAAGATATATTTACTTAATTTGATTAGATTAAGGAATGTAGTTGAGTTAGTTAAATAATATGTATTTTTTAAAACACCATAATAATTTCTTTTGATAATTATTGAGGGAGCATCAATAGAGATAAATTAAGAAAATAATGATAAATATGAAAAATATACTTATTCTTAGGACTAAGATAATTGTCCAAATATGTCTTACGATAACAATAACAATAGGAGTAGTTTTTTTTTCCAAACACTTGATTTAACCAGTGGCGGATTCAGGGGGCTAGGGGTGGCCCCCGCCCTCCCTAAAATTACAGAATTTGACCAATAATTTCTGAAAATTAAGTTTTAGCCTCATAAACCTTTCAATATTTTCAATTTAGTCCCTATTAAAAGTCTCATGGAGGACTTCAATGAAAATATCAAAACATTTATGAGGCTAAAACATAATTTCTTAAAATTTTGGGTTAAATTATATAATTTTAAGCCCCTAATTTCAAATACGACTCCATTAGATTTTTTTTTTTTTCCAAACACTTGATTTAACTAGGTCACTTTGCTTTAGAGACTACAATCTCATTAAATATAATAATTTTTTTTA
Organism: Acacia melanoxylon; assembly: GCA_019022615.1. NCBI lineage: Eukaryota > Viridiplantae > Streptophyta > Magnoliopsida > Fabales > Fabaceae > Acacia > Acacia melanoxylon. The sequence goes on from JAFJYJ010000005.1 coordinate 12,513,679, forward strand.
CCTAAATATAATCAATTGTTTAAATTGAATGAAATTTGAAATTTTCATTAACACATCATACTTTACATAAATTCTTATATTATCATTCAGAGGTACAATGCTGACATGAAATTCATCTTCAAACCCTATTTTATAATAATGGATTATATCATATTTTTTACCATTATTTCTATAGATGAAAAAATCACTTTGTTTAATAGTATAATTCCGAATATATGAAACACTTGTTTAAAATAGTGATTGGAGTTTTCAATTCTTGATCATTATTTTTGTAGATTATAATTATAATATATAAGTTAACTTGTATAAAAAAAAGTTTATTTCAATTTACGTAAATAACGTCTAAAGGTTAAGGTTACCAAACAAACTAGAAGTCATGGTTTGTTTACGAAGAAAAATACCCGATAACGTCTAAGAAAAAGAGGAAGGAGGGCAGTTAGGAAAGTGGGGTCCACATCAAGTGTTGACCTCAATAATGCCACATCGTACAAACTGCTTTTCACATCAGCATCAACGACCGCGTAGCCTCGACATCCCATCCTCGATAATATTAGGACTCTAGTTTTATTTTTTAATCATTTATACCTCATCTTCACAGGATAAAAAAGTATTAAATATATATATATTTTCATATTAAATTTTTATTTATAAAAGGTGCACATTTTTTCATATTTATTTTTATTTTCATTTTTTACTCTACATTTACATCTCTTTTATTATTAATGGAGGGTAAAATTGTCAAAACTCATTTACTACCTTACAAATGGTTTATATTTTAAAACAAACTTTTTTAAGTATAAATAACTTATAAAAAGTTATATTTAGTTAATTTCATTAAAAATACTTTTTAATCAGACAACTTCACTCATCAAGCAAAAACATTTAGCACGCGCTCTTGAATCGCGTGTCGCTGACTGGGGAAGGTTGCATATTTGAATGTTGGTGCGTCGATGAGTAATCATAATCATTGAGAAATGAGCTTCATTTCCGAAAATTCGATATTCTCCACCTTGGACTTTTTGATGGCTAATGAATGATTATTCACATTTACAAAATTTTCTAACAAAAATTAAGATAGTTGTCGGAATCAGACCTGTCCTGAATCTCTCGTAATCTCCGTTGAATCTCCCGTTTTCTTCCTCATTCTCATCGCTGTTTTATTGAAGTTTTCCGCTTTAACCTTCAACGGTTTTCGAAAACCAATTCCCCTCACAGACCCACTTAATATTCTCTGGCTTTTCAACTAACTTGCATATGATAATTTAAATCTTTCGCCACCAACCCAGAAACTTTTTAACAAAGCTTTGATTTTAAGGGGTTTTTGCCTCCTTGAGAGGATAAGGGTATATAATCTGATCTGAAAGGTTTTTTCTGTTGAAGATTATTTCTTTTCCTAACTGTTTTCGGCCTATCATGGCAACCACTAGGCTCTGGTTTGTCTGTTTTATTCCTTTCATTTTAAGCTGTAGAGTATCATTCTTTCTGCAAAGATAATCAAATTAAAAGATTACATCTTGAAAGTTTCTTCCTTTTTGTGTGTTTGTAATAGATATGTTCTATACCTCAAAAACTACTTGCAGAGGATCAGGAGGTCAATGGCTGTTCTCAGATTATTGTAGCTTCATTTCTTGATTTGGGGATTGAAAGATTTGGAGGCAGAAAATGTCTATACAGCAGCATAATAATGTTGAGCTCAAGGGTGTTTCAGGTTGGAACTTTTTATTTCCTTCAGCTTTTCTTCTGGCAGAAGAATGGAACAAAAAACAACATTTGCTGGACTCACTTTTTTTCATTTCCCCTTCGTTTTTTGTGAAATAAAGTTTGAGTCTTTATGGATTGTTTGGATAATTGTTTTGGTTCTTAAGGATATTCATGGAATCATGGGCTGGATAGTTAATTATTTGCATAAAGAAATCTGGTTATGAAAAGCCCTTTCTATATTCTTGCTTTGAGGCTATAGAATTTTTGGACAACTTTTTTTTTTTTTAATTAGAAATGATTGTAAAATCATGTGCTGATTGATTATTCACACAAAAACCTGGTTGTATGAAAAGACCGATTTCTACTTCTGATTCTGAGTTTATACGATATATTGCAGCCTCTGGTAACATCAAAGGTTGAATAATTAATGAGACTTTTAATTCAAAGTAACTGGAAGTTAGAGATTTCTTTTTTACTTGTAGTTAATCAGTATTTTAAACCTTTCAATTAATTTCTTTTTCTTATCATTTTAGAGATATAATAGGGTCTTGAGTCTTGACATGAATGTGAGTAATCTGGATGTGAATGTGAGGAATAAAATGATGGTTCAAGAATAATGGTTGACAAATAAAGAACACAGTTTATTTTTCATTTCTTAATATTTACGTGAGCTTTCTGATTCAGGTTATTGTGATTATGCAAAACCAGAAGTTACTTCCTGTAATGTTCCATCTCGTTTCCAATTATTGGTTGGCTAACTGATGAATGGAACGTTTCAGCTGTAGGGTCAGGATGTTGCCTTTATGATCTTTTGTGTGCTGAATCTCCAAATTTGCAATCCCAAAATAATCAGTGGCAGTCTTCTTCTGGTACTGTAAATCTCATATTATTTAAATTCTGATCTAAGTATTTACTTGCCTTAATGCAACTTTATCTAAGTGATTATTACTTGTTACTTCTTCGATCCTTAACATAAGATATATTTACTTAATTTGGTTAGATTAAAAAAGTTGATTAACTTAGTTAATATAACGTGTATTTTCTAAAAATCTCCTTCCTTAATTCTCTCCTTCCCTCCTCCTTGGTAATGGTTGAGGGAACATCAAGGGATAAATTAGGAAAATGTTTGACAAATATGAAAACTATATCTTATATCTAGAATCAAAATCAACTCGATTTTCAAATGTCTTATATTAAGGACTAGAGGGAGTATATTTCTTATCTTCACATTTTGTATGCCAAAGCCAAATGTAACTTTAATGTGTTACACCTTTGATCCTGACCTAAGTTATTATTTTTTTCAAGATAAACTTTATTCCATGAATCTTCTATACATAATCAATTCTAAGTCAGATTTTATACATCTTCTTTGCGTTTCCAATTAATAGATCCTCTAGAAAGGTTAGAGAAGTTGATGCACGAAGCCGGGAACAATTATTGTGCTGATTGTGGGTCTCCAGAGCCAAAATGGGTGTAAGTGTCATGCTGATTCTTACAGAATTTGGCCTGCTTGATTTTTCTATTCTCATAGTTAAATATCATCATCTTAGATTATTGACTTGATGCCATTTAAGTTTGTGGTAACACACAGAACATGATGTTTCTTTAGGTTCAGTGAGAACATTTTCTGATATTATTTACATTTTTTTTGGAAAATCAGATCTTCAAATATTGGAGCATTTGTTTGCATCAAGTGCTCTGGCATACATAGAAGCCTAGGAGTCCAAATATCAAAGGTATGTTCACAACATAGCTTGTAAATGAGCCTATTAGTGATAGTTCAATTGCCTTTGTATCGCTATCATTCATACCTTTTCAAGACTCTCTGAATCCTTCTTGGCCAAATAAATGTTGTCTCGCATAATCATATCTGCAAATATTTGAGGCATCATCTGATTTTTAGACTGCGGAGTCTTTTGCATTCTTAAATCTTTAGCACAAAGGCTATAGAAATACTCCCTCTGGTTCATAATATAAGTCACTTCTAGAAGAATGATTTGGTCCATGATATAAGTCACTTGGACATCAATTAATACTTATTTGTCAATTTTGTCCTTGTAATTAATGTTTAAATATGGCTCCTTATATTTCTCTCTCATATTCAATACCTCAATCAATATGAGCAAATTTGGAAATTTCTTTCAATTTAAGAAAAATATAATTTTTGATTCTAATGAATTATTCGAAGTGATTTATATTGTAGACCAGAAGGAAGGAGTATATCTATATCCTTTGTTTGAAAACCCTCCTTGGTCTCTCTTCTTTTTCTTGCTTGTATGATTGAACCTCTCTGTACATGAATAAGATAAAATGCTGTAGGTTGAACATATATCATAATTCAAAATTTCCATTAGAATTTGGTCTCTTGATACTAAAAGGCAATTTCATGACGTTATCTGAATGGATTTTAGTACTTAGCACATACTGCTCACCTATATTGACATGCCACATTTGCAAAGTTAAATTCTAACCTGATCTTACCATTACAGGTTCTATCATTGAGCCTAGATCAATGGACAGATGATGAAGTCACTGCGCTGGAAGAGTTGGGAGGTAATGCATTAGTAAATAAAAAGTATGAAGCTTGCATCCCCGGTTATATAAAGAAGCCGAAGCCGACTTCCTCCATTGAGGAGCGTGAAGACTTTATCAGGTAATTGAAGAAAATGGTCTATACACATATGTTTTTTTTATTATTGAGGGACTTCACCAAAATTCTCATTGGTGAATGTATGATTTTGTTTACTCAGGAGAAAATACGAGCTGCTGCAATTTATGGAGTGTGATGAACAATTGTCCTGCCCCTTTGTACCACATCAGCGCAGTTCCTCATGCATAATTTCTCACATAGACAAGAAAAATCACAATAAACTAGCACAAAAACATCGGAGCACATTTCGTAACAGTTGGGTGAGAAAAGAACCTGATAATAATAATAATAAGGCTTCAAAGAAGAGCAACTCATTGGTATGGTCTTTTCTTCCATTAACTCTGAGATATGAGACTTGTAGCTTCATAATGTAGATAGCTCAGATAAATCAAGTTGTGCTTCTTCCATTTTAAACCTTGTTGAAACAAAACAAGAAAAAACTAATTTATTCATCGAAATATGAATTTCTTGTCTGAATACCGATACTGAATCTTATTTTCTCTTGATGTACTCTTTACAGGCAGGTATGGTGGAATTTGTTGGGTTGATAAAGGTTAATGTCGTCAAAGGCACTAACTTGGCTGTCCGTGATGTAATGACTAGTGATCCTTATGTCATTCTTTCTTTGGGTCACCAAGTGGGCATCTTTAACTCTTGACTAGTTGGAAATTATGCATTAAACTAAAGAAATGAGATATATTAACAATGTAGTACTAACTTTTTTGAATATTTGTTTTTGCAGTCAGTAAAGACACGAGTTATAAAGAACAATTTAAACCCTGTATGGAATGAGAGCTTAATGTTGTCAATTCCACACAACATTCCTCCTCTTAAAGTGGTGAGTTCAATTGCTCACCAAATTTTGTTAAGATTCACAAAAGAAGGATGATTTTGGTTTGCTGGTACAATTATCATAATTGTATTATCAAGTGGTCAAAAGTTCAATCTTTATTGCTTCCTTCATTCTTTGTAACTACTGAAATTTCATCACAAGGTTTGGCAAGTTTGTATATTGTGCATACTTCAAGCTCAAAAGATTTTCATGTTCCATGTGTTAGAGATTATAAATTTACCACTCTGTTTCCATTTATGAGGCAGAAAGACAAGAAATTTTTTAGTCTTAATTATAAGGCATGCTATTAATTTCTTATCAATAGTTTCCTCCTCTTACCCCCTCATCATTATGTGTTGATATATGTTATTTAATTTTTAAAGTATATATACTTAACAAGGTAAAGTTGGAAACTTGTTAAATTTTTATATAGGCTTAATGAGTTTTAAAATTGTTCTTGGTTCCAGTGAAACATGTGGGAGTGACTTATAATAGGAACCGGGGTGCTGCTTAATAATTGAAGCTTTGAGTTGAACTAAGCAACATTTATCCCCAAAATCAACTCCATTTTAACCTTTTTTTAATGGTAATTTAGCCCATGTTTCTCATTGTCATGCATTCATGTGTCATTGTGCAGCATGTGTATGACAAAGATACATTCTCAACTGATGATTTCATGGGAGAGGCTGAAATAGACATCCAACCCTTACTCGCAGCTGCAAAAGCCTACGAGAAATCTAGAGCCAACAAGTCCATGGAGATCGAGAAATGGGTGGCAGGTTTGGACAACAACCTCGTTAAAGATGGCGTCATCTCCCTCGAAGATGGGAAGATCAGACAAGAAATATCTGTAAAGCTGCAGAATGTGGAGAGAGGGGAGCTGGAAGTTGAGCTTGAGTGTCTTCCTCTCACTCAATAGCTGAACTAAACTCTCATTTTGGAACCATGTATTTTAGGAGATAGAGCTTTTTCCCTCCCTTTCTTGTACACTATTCTTTAGACATTACTTGTAGAAACAATTAAGTAATTGTTAATAGAGATCTTGTTTGGGGTGGTTCTAAAGTTCACTCCTTCATGCTGAAAGGTTTGCAAGATTGTCAAGTTTAGAGAGAGATTCTAAATTGGATTTGCCCCCATTGGAGTGAGATTTGGCACGGAAAAGGTTTTGAATTCATTAGATTTTTTAAATGGAGTATATGCTTTTAGAATTTAAAACATATATGACTATTTGGTGCATATAAAGAAAATTAATGGAAAAAAAAAAAAAGTGATGTTGAACCTAAGTAATAATTTGTATGCTCTTACTGGAAGAAGAAAAGGTTACATATTGTTTATTAATAATTTTATATATGTCTTACGTTTGAAATTAACATCCTTAATTAAGTTATAATCTCAATTTAGGATTTTAGAACATGTGTAAAATACTAAAATGACTTTACCTTCCTCCTCTCCTCGTTGGATATTTATCCTTCCATTTTCTTTATGTACAGCGCACTCTCTCTCCCCCACGACAATCTCAAAGCTCTCTCCCACTTTTAAATATTTGTGTCTAAAATTCTCGACAATGGAAATCGCAGCTCTCACCTCTCTATACACACATGCACGCACAAACAATTCACAATGAGGAATATACCCCTAATACCTCGTATCTTTTATACCGTGTGGCTTAAGTTTTTTCTATATTGATGTGTGTGTGTGTTAGAGTTAGGAATTAGGGCAGGCCCGGCCCGACAAGGCCTGGGGTAAGGAAAACATCTGTTTTTAAAGCCCGACCCGATAATATCAGGGTCTGGGTCTGAAAATTACTATTCCAAATTTTAACTATTTTTCCTTCGATTTTTTTTAAAGAAATATAATTAGTAAATTGTAATCATTAAAGTTTTAATATATCAAATAAATGTTATCAACATTAATATCTAAACAATATAAATCATTCAACAAATAAACAGATTCATTAATTCGTAATAAAAAACAAATAAACACAAAGAATATGTTTTTTTCCTGTTTTTTCAAAAAATATTAAATACAAGAATTGCTTTATGTATGCACCACAAAACGTCTTTCCCTCTCATAATTTTGTGTGTGTCTGTTGATCCTTCGATTCATGCATGATTTTACCGATGGTAAAAATAATTATACTTATTTTACACAAAATATATTTATAATTTATTACTTATATAATATTGTAATACCAAAATATGTGTTTATTTAATATGAAAACATCCCTTCTTTAAAATTTATAAGAACTAATTATGTGTTTTAATACGAATAATAATAAACATAAAAAAAGGGTTATAGTTTAAACTATAAAAATTTAAGTAATTACAAATAAACACATTCATTAAGTGGAAGTCTAAGTAATTATTATTATTATTTTTTAAAAAAAAACTACAGTTAAACGGGCGCGGGGCAGGCCGGCCCGATTAGCCCGAGGCCCCTGGCCTGCCCCGGGCCAATTTCAAATTTCGACATATTTTTAAAGCCCGAGCCCCGCAGGCCGTGGCTTAAAAAAGGCGATGAGCCCGCCCGATTTCCCGGCTCTAGTGTGTGATATGCATTTGAACATAGGTGGATCCAAGGGTGTGATTTGGGGGGAGTGCCAAAGAATCCGTCCTCAATCTCAATGGCGATGTCATCCCAAAGGAAAAAGAATACCCAAAACAAAGACTCAAGAAAAAAAAAAAAAGACGATTAAATTAAACTAAACGCATAGGGACAAAGGGCGGTTCCGATAGGGAAAGCCCTTGACCAACAACACCTTGCATCTCTGAATTTTCTCTAATGGAGCCCAGAACTCTGTAATGTCTTTTTGCCGAAGCTCTAATAGGCCTATTTTTTCATTCTTTTTTTTGTAAGTGACCGAAAATAACTGGCCTCCCCGGTAAATATTGGCAGTCTTTGTACCGGGGAAAGAATGCCCCAAGAGATCTATTGAACGGATATTTCTGCCATGGTATTTAATTCAGCCTTTGAGAACCAACCCATCAATTTCAAGATGGGGCTCTTGGACGAGCATTGCAAATAAGTTCTGCAACGCTTCAAGAAGATATTGTTCAGTCTTTGAACAAGATCTAATCAACATGCATGACATACATGGAATCGGTTTCGGTGCCTATCCAAGCTCTGATACCAATTGTAATACCTCATCCCAACTATCACCCCTCACATCAACCCAAACCTTACTCTGATACCAATTATAGCATCCCGTGATTTCGATGTTTATCTAAGCTCTGATACCAATTGTAACATCTCATCAGCAGAGTCAAGCTCAAGTCGATGTGCGGAAACTGTGAGGTATCAAAGTCTTGCACTGAGATGTTACAAATAATATCATAGCCAGGTTCTGGTTGATGTGGGTTGATGTGCCACCCAAAGGTACCTCCCCCTCTTGACATGTCTTAAAACCGTGAGGAAACCATGAGGGTATCATAGGGTTGGGATGCCTTATAAGGGTATGGATACCTCCCTTCTTGACATGTTTTAACATACTTCACTAGAAAGATTAGGAATGGTGCAAGAAAGGAAGCTTGATTTCCTAGAACCAACCATGCCACAAACTGCCGCACGCATGCCCTTTTTCACTTGCATTTGTATCTCTGAAAGAGTAGGCCTAGAAAGAGTAGGCCTAGAAGAAGGGTCCCAGCCAAAGAATCTGTCCTCAATCTCAATGGCAATGTCATCCCAAAGAAAAAAGAATACCCAAAACGAAGACTCAAGAAACAAAAAGAAAAAACAAGAATAAAAAGAAGATAAAGACGATTAAATTAAACTAAACGCATAAAAACAAAGGGCGGTCCCGGTAGGGAAAGCCCTTGACCAACAACACCCTACATGTCTGAATTTTCTCTAATGGAGCCCAGAACTCTGTAATGTCTTTTTGTCAAAGCTCTAATAGGCCTATTTTTTCATTCTTTTTTTGTAAGTGATCGAAAATAACTGGTCTCCCTGGTAAATATCGGCAGTCTTCTGGTGCAGTAGTTGTGGAAATTACAGAATTCAGAGGGTTAAGAAGTAGAAATCAGAGGGAGTGAGAAGAGAACAAGAGGGAGAAAGGTTAGAAACAAGTGTTGTTGCACTTGTTCATTCCATCATACACAATATCAATCAATACATGCCTTTCCTTAGTCTAGCCTTAGGTATATATAGGCAAAGGCTAGACTCCTAAGGCCCATTAGCTAAGTCCATTAATCATAACAGATAACTAATATTAATAGTCCTAAGTAATACTAACCCCGGCGGCCTCATCGAATTAGTATAGTGCTGCTGGTATTCCTAAGTACTAGGTAGCCTCATCGAATTAGTATAGTGCCACCTCAGCCTATATATCACTATTTATATGCATTAATCATAATATTGTGCCTCCTAATCAGTCTTAAATCCATTATTCATGACTAACATATCAATACCCCTGGGGAAAGAATGTTCCAAGAGATCTATTGAACGGCTATCTCTGCCACGGTATTTAATTCGGCCTTCGAGAACCAACCCATCGATTTCAAGATGGGGTTCTTGGACGAACGTTGCAGACAAGTTCTACAACGCTTCAAGAAGATCTTGTTCAGTCTTTGAACAAGATCTAATCAACATGCATGGCATATATGGAATTGGTTTTGATGCCTATCCAAGCTCTGATACCAATTGTAGCACCTCATCCCAACTGTCACCCCTCACATCAACCTAAACCTTGCTCTGATACCAATCATAACATCCTAACAGTTTCGGTGTCTATCCAAGCTCTGATACCAATTGTAACATCTTATTAGCAGATTTAGGCTCAAGTCGATGTGCGGAAACCGTGAGGTATCTGAGCAAGAACCTTGAGAAAACTGTGAGGTATCAAAGTCTTACACTGAGATGTTACAAATGATATCAGAGCCAGGTTCTGGTCGATGTGTCACCCAAAGGTACCTCCCCCTCTTGACATGTCTTAAAACCATGATGTATCATAGGGCTGGGATGCCTTATAAGGGTATGGATACCTCCCCTTGACGAGTTTTAACATACTTCACCAGAAAGATTAGGAATGGTGCAAGAAAGGAAGCTTGATTTCCCAGAACCAAGGGTCCCAGCCAAAGAATCCGTCCTCAATCTCAATGGCAATGTCATCCTAAAGGAAAAATAATACCCAAAACAAAGACTCAAGAAACAACAACAAAGAAAAGAGGAAAAAAAGAAGAGAAAGACGATTAAATTAAACTAAACGCATAAGAACAAAGGGCGGTGCCGGTAGGGAAAACCCTTGACCAACAACATCGTATATCTCTGAATTTTCTCTAATGGAGCCCAGAACTCTGTAATGTCTTTTTGTCGAAGCTCTAATAGGCCTATTTTTTCATTCTTTTTTTTTTTTGTAAGTGACCAAAAATAACTGGCCTCCCGATAAATATCGACAGTCTTTGTACCGAGGAAAGAATGTCCCAAGAGATCTATTGAACGGCTATCTCTGCCACGGTATTTAATTCGGCCTTCGAGAACCAACCCATCGATTTCAAAATGGGGCTCTTGGACAACGTTGCAGATAAGTTCTGCAACGCTTCAAGAAGATCTTGTTCAGTCTTTGAACAAGATCTAATCAACTTGCATGGCATACATGGAATTGGTTTCGGTGACTGTCCAAGCTCTGATTCCAATTGTAGCACTTCATCCCAACTGTCACCCCTCACATCAATCCAAACCTTGCTCTGATACCAATTATAACATCCAGCGGTTTCGGTGCCTAACTTTGAGAAAACTGTGAGGTATCAAAGTCTTGCACTGAGATGTTACAAATGATATCAGAGCTAGGTTCTGGTCGATGTGGGTTGATGTGCCACCCAAAGGTACCTCCCGAATCCCACCACCAATGGTGCCCCTCAATAATTTTTTGGATCCGCCCTTGCATTTGAAGGCTTATCGATGACATTATCTCATATTGCTTAAATGCACAATCACACACCCTAATCAATGTCAATCTCCACCATTCATTCACACAATTTAAGGATTTGAAGAGATAAATGATTTAAGGAGAGCTTCTGACGAACTAGCTAGAATTGAAGAGAAGATCTCAGTTTAGTTTGGTTTGGGGGAGAGAGCTACTCCCTCCAGTTCTTATTATAAAGCACAAACTAGTAAGTTTATTTGGTCCTTTTTATAAGGCATCCAGCTTGTTTCCAATAAGTATTAATTTTTTTTTTTTTTTCGCCCATAATTAATAAGGGTAGTGTGTGAGAGTAATAATTAATATAATATTAGAGTTTAGTACAATTAGAAGGGGTAATATTGGAAATTACTTAGATTCTAGGACAACTTTATTGACTCTAACTTCTTTTTATTGGTTTGTGAGAAAAGTTAGTTGATACTTTATAATAAGGATCAAAGGAAGTATAGAGAAAGAGAATGGAATGATCTAGACTCTAGAGAGAAGGAAGAGGAGGGTAATAAAGTCATTTTATCTACATTTTAGAATCTTAAATTGAGTCTATGATCTATTTAGGAATTTGTGAATTTGTTGATTTTACTAACTAGATTTTGAATTTTATTAATTCAAATGACCTTATATGAGACTTTCCTTAAATTCTATGTAACATCATTCTTAATTTTAACAACACAGTATATAAGAGAAATATTGTTCAAATAATTTAACGTCTTTGGAATTTATACGTATCCAATTTCATGAATCTCTCATGTTATACATGTATGTATTCGTTTGTGTGTGATTGCATTGCAAGAAGCTTCAAAATAAGGTTTACAACTATTTCTAGTTTTCCTTTATATAGGAGCCAACACTATTTTTTCTTTTCTTTTCATCTACTTCCCATATATTCCCATATATACAAGTACAAATCCCTTCTATATTCTTCAACATAAAAGTAATTATTGTAATTGTTATAAAAAAAGTAATAATGGCAATAATTTCGACTTACTGGCTACAAGTCGTAAGATAAAAAAGGCATGAACTTGCATTATATCAATAAAGTGAACCCATTTTCTTTTTCCATCTTTTGTGTGATGCATATTATACTTTTATAACCAACATTTAACCAATTTCTTCTTTCTTATTACCTCAGATCCTAATTATAAGACCGGTTTTAATTTTTTTTAGAGAGATTAAGGAAATTAAATAAGTTACTTAATCATATCATGCGCCCGTATCCTTAGATTATATATTTGTTTATTAGTTAGTCAAGCTGATTAATTTGGAGAAAAAATAAAATTACTCTAAAGTAATTTAACTAACTTCCTTAATTTTTCTAAAAAAAACAACTTGGTCTTATAATTAGGACCGGAGGGAGTATAATTTTTTTTTTTTAAAAAAAAATCGTCTTCCCCACTGACAAAATTATTTTTCCTTGTATTATCCATCCCAAACATATATGGGATGTCAACTTACAATTTACAAATGATATAGTAAATCAGAGAACTTATCATTTAGAAAAGCCAACCTGATAAATTCTTATTAATCCTTATGCAGCTAATTAGTACAATATGTTCAGGGAAGAGTTTCTCAATATGAATGCCAATAGAAAATATAGCACAAGATGAATTAGAATATTAGATTCTACATATTAATCATAACTAGATCAAATGTAAAGAATTTAATTTTCTTCACGAAAGGTGAAGTCTTGGAATTTTTATTAAAGGAATAACAAAATTTAATGAAAAAATTGCTTCCAATTAGACCCCACAATGATCAAATACAAGTCAAAAGTACCAAACATCATAGAATTAGATTCTGTATCTGCCATATCGTTCTGTATTTCAGTATACGTGCACAATCAATTAATCAAATACGAAGATATAAAGATTAAACAGATAGAGGATCATCAAGAACATAACAGAAAGATTAACAACATTTCATTCTCATTATACAATATGAACAGCCAATGTTTGCAAATCTTTTCCAGTCATATACTACTGAATATTTACATTGGCGTGGAGGGGAAATACTCTCCAGTCTTTACAATGCAATTCAATGTGTCCAGGACTATAAGCTCTGTTGAGACTTGAGAAGAAGATAATCATGAGCAACCAGAAATTCAAATAGCGTTTTGAATCATATGCTTAAGCAAAAGCCCCTTACCTTCTTCATCCGTAGGAATAGTCTACTTGATTAATTCTTTATCAAGCTACTAAAAGATGGGCAAACAAGCAACAAACAATATACTATTCAGAGGATTCAGGAACAGCAATATGGACAATGAATCAATCCATTCTCATTGCACAGCGAGCATCTCTTAAGAAGGCCTTCATCTTCATCAAATATCTTCCTACTCCCACTGCAATTCGTACAAGGCACAAATCTCACATCCCCACAACTATCACAGACAAATCCAGGTTTTCTCTTTGGAAATGCTTCAACAATCTTGGCTAATTCACCGACTTCGAATAGATACTTTATCACTTCAGCCCCTCCCGCGTATTTCCCGCCAATGAACACTTGAGGCAAGGGCACGTTCTTCTTTTCTCCAAGGACGCTTTGTAATTCTCGCCTGTATGCTGAATTCATTGATACGTCTCGTTCATCCACCCAAACCCTACATCCCCTAAATATGTTTCGAACCACATAGCAATCTTCAAATGTTCTCCGGATTCCTCTCAAACTGGTGAAATATAACACGATTCTATCCTCTGTACCGGGTAATCTGATGCGCGGGCTACCTTGGAAGCTCGAAGAAATCCGACAATCGTAACCGGGGGATTTCGTGGGTTTAAGCTTAAGGGGAAATTGAACGGGCGATTCATCGGAACCTTTGGGCGAAGGTTTCGGGGAATCGAAGAGATTATATAGTTTCTTGACCTTCCCTCTGAGAGAAATTCCAGCTGATTTCACCGATTCCATGGGACTGTAGAATCTATTCATTGATCCTGAGCGATCAAGATTGGATTGAAGGGGGAGTCTCTGAAATGAGTCCGAGGGGCTCGTATGTATCGTTTGCGAACGATTGAAGAACGTGAACCTCGCCTTCCCCTGTGAGTAATCCATCTGCTCCGCCATCAAACCTACCGGCAAGGCCGCAAAATGGAACGAAGCTAACCCCTAAGGAAGAAATAAACCCAGTAACTCAAGATCAAACGAGAAACACCGATTGAACGGCGAGGTGTAGGGGAAGCAGGTGAAAATCAAGGTGGGAGCTGAAATTTGATTGCTACGATGATAAGTTGTTAATTTCGTTATGTCAGGTTTTTGGCTTACGATTTTTTTGCAGGGAGAGAAAGGAAGATTGTTGAGCAACAGAGGACGAGAAGAGAGAAAGAGCTGGAATTTCCGTTGGTTGAGAGAGAGGGGAAACAGAAAGTTTATTTTGTTGAGAAAGTTTATTTGATTGAAAGGAGGGAGAAAGAGAACAGTGTTGAGAATAATAAATGAATAATATACGCAGCCTTTTTGACGCGGTTCGGGTGTTTGACCGTCTCAAACTTTTTATATTTCGATAGATAAGGTATTTTATCCTTTTCCATAATTTTTATTTTAATAAAAACACTTCTCATATATGTTAGAATTTTCAATTTGGGTTAAGGATGAGGCCAAAGACACGTAAGTTTTTTTTGAAAGAAAAGACTCACAAAGTTACATTTTTTGGGAAAAAAAAAGTACTGCACCGTTGGGGGGATTAACTTGCTGTTAACCTTTGCCACCTGTGTCTAACTAATGTTGACAGGATTTTTTTTTTTAATTATAAAACGCACAGCACCATGTTGAACGCCGAAAAGAAAGAACTTGCGATCGGGAAATCGAGACCAAAAAACTGAACCCATCTTGGCAAATCGAGCGAGGAAACTCATCTTGGCAAATCGAGCGAGGGAAGTGATCATGGCAAATCGAGCGAGGAAGAACATTGAGTGAGCGAAGAAGAAAACGGGGAACTAGGGTTGTTCATGTGCGGTGGGTGAAGGTCGATCGATTGGGTAGAAAATGGTGAGCTAGGTTCTGGACAGCGACGATAGCGGTGGCTTAAATCGACGACCAGGCAAGCTTAGGTCGGTAGCTTCGATTCTTCGATTCATTGGTGTGTTCACAAATTCGTTAAACTTGATTTTCAAAACTTGCGACCAATACTTGATTATGTTCTTCAATACTCGAGTATATCACTGTGCACTAATATGAATACTTGAGTATACATGTCAATACTCGAGTATTCCTTTTCCAGAGAAGCACAACATGTTTTGAGCTTTGGACAATTTCTTTGAATAAGACCAATACTCGAGTATTAGAACTAATACTCGAGTTTTGAACTTTTTAAGTGAAAATAAGTTTAAGTCCAAAATCTCAATACCTGAGTTTTCAAAACATTTGAAAAAGAGTCAAGTTCAGATCTCAATACTCGAAAAGATTCAACTCAATACTCGAGTAATCAATTTGTTTGAAAACCTTTGTGAAATCTTTTCCAAGTCAATACTTGAGTATTCACTTTAATACTTGAGCATTCAAATCACTTGGAAATAGCAAACCTTTCTGTATGGCCAATACTCGAGTATTCAGATGTTTTCCAAAACTTTGAAAAGTTTCTGCCAAATCAATACTTGAGTTTTCATTTCAATACTTGAGTATTCATAAACATGTGTAAAGTTTGAAAAACTTTTGATAGTCCAATACTTGAGTATTCACATGTTGGAATACTTTGGTGACTCTCTGTAGAACCAATATTTGAGTATTGATAATTTTGTCTTTTTGTGAAAGAGTCTCTGTATGATCAATACTCGAGTATTCAAACCAATACTTGAGTATTGACTCATTGTGAAAAACTTGGAATGCTCTCTGTAACTTCAATACTTGAGTATTCAGGGGAATACTCGAGTATTGCTCATCTTTGTGAAAATAAACCATTCTCTGTCAACTCCATACTTGAGTATTGAAATCAATACTCGAGTATTTACTTGACAGCAAGTTTCTCAACTTACCAAAACACATTTTAATTTGCGTTTACAATTGTCAGTTATCATCAAAACACATAGGGAACTAACAAGTACAAAATTGATAGTAAACCAAAGGGCAAAATCTGTCATACAACATATGAATGAAAAAGCTCACGAAAAACAATAAATTAAGCCCTGATCATGAGTGGTATTTGCATTCCTGAACATTATTTAAAAAGCAAACTTGGGCATGAGTAACACTATTTAATAGGCACCAAAAAAGCCTATCCATATGGTTAATATGAAACATTCTTGTACAACAAAGTTAGCATGTTGTTACATTCGCTATACAATTTTAATAACCAAAATAATTACCCAACCAAGCCCTTTTACATGTACCCTAACATTATTTAATTAGAAGCCCTTTTTCCTTTGTCCTTGTTAGTGTGAAGACGTGATAAAAGCTGTGAAGTTGTCACACAAGGTTGTCCTCTCCATTGTAGACCACACAGCTGAAATGGAAGGTCAGAAGGTGGACCAATAGTCACTGACTGGGGTTGAAACTGAATGGACCTTGAATCCGTTGCCTCGTTGGAGTGACTGACTCGAGACAATCTTATTTCCCTTTCATTTGGAATGGGAAATTGAGTTTGTGGATCAGCATTCCTTCGCATATAGTCATGTGATGTCCCCTCATCGATCACAACTTCAGAATTTAGCCCAGGCTGCAATAAAGGACCAGAAGCAATTCAACACAAATCACCAAATTTTAATGCCATAACACAGAAACATGGAGCACTAACAGGATTTTCTCATATAAATTAAAACTGAAATTTAGTTGCGATCCATGTATCTCATACAAGACTTGCAAGAATGTCACATGAAAATAATGCAGTGAACACACTCACTACCTCCTTTATTGTACTAGTTAACAACACATGATTTTGGAACATCAAACATAATAGGTAAATGGTGGGGCAAAACAAAAAGCTCATCAGCATCTAAGTGCAGTTTGGAACATCCATTATAGGTATAATCTCCAGATATTAAGCTCATTTGTTCTCAGTTTCAATGCAGAACACAGCAACACATGATGCAGAAAAAATGATTACAAGAACAAAGAGCTAAAAATGTCCATAAGCAAACAGGTAATACTGCATTTTAGCCACAATAATTTTTTTTGTTTAATAAAAAACAGCTCTTGTAGCAGACTATTTTGATTACAAGAAGATGTGGCAACACAAGTTTTTGTGCTAGAATGTAAAAAAGAAACTATAGCTCCAGTCAATAGCTAGAACCTAGAACCACAGACAAGAAGCATGGCTGATATACTAACTTCCCAACAACAGATACGATTCCTAAGTTTTTGGAAATGGAATGTCAAATGTATGTCTCTATTAAAAATGCAACTAAAACCTACAAATATCTTACATTGTAAACAGTACGCCTGCTGTCCTCATCAAATCTAATCCCAAACCCATATCCACCTCTTGCTTGCCTCGTGCCGATCCTTCTTGTTGTAGACGGTTGTGCATGGGAGGGTGCCGGTTGGGGACTTTGATTTGTGTTGGGTTCATCTTGGGTTGGTTGAGGGGGCTGTTGAGAGGTTAGGGAATGGGGTGGTGATTCATGTTGGGTGGCTTGGGGAGGGTGAGGGGGCTGTTGGCTGCGCCTGGCTGCTTTTGCCTTCGGTTGTTGCTGACGAGATGGAGCCTGCTTGTTTGGTAGAGGATTTTGACCCTTTGCTCGTCCCTGAGTTAGCCCGACAGGAAAAACAACTATTCGACTTCTTCAACCGAAGCTATCTTCCCTCCTCTCGATTCAACAGAAGCTATCTTCCCTCCTCTCGATTCAACAGAAGCTATCGGTTTAGCGTTACAACCGAAACCCTATCTCGCAACTTACAAATCGTTCACTTCATTCCTAGCTAAAAAATTTCTCCCCAATCCCTCACTAGCGCAAGTTCGTGCTCCTCTCGTCTCTCCTTCTTCTCTTCGCGGCACTGAGTCTGGGATTTCAGTCTACTTACCTCCCCTTCCACTTCTCTGTTTGCCCGAAATAACGATGGTGGTGAGGTGATTGTCGGTGACGGACGACGGACGCGAGGTTCGGTGAGGGAAGAACGGCGGTCGGAACGACGATGGTCGAATATGATGAACAACGGTGGGAGAACTTAGGGTTTCTTATTTCCCCAATTTGATTTCTTTTCCCAGCGTGAGTGAATGAAGCTCGATAATGAGTTTGGGTGTTTTTGGTGTTTATGTTTTTTTTTTTTTTTACTTTACACTGATCCAGTCAGCATTTTCTCTTCTTAGTTGGCTTCTTGTCAGTCCTATTCAGCGTCCACGTCCTCACTCCATCCATATTGACGTTGACCGTCTGGTCAACTAACTCCCATTGTCACTTTTGCTCCCAAAATGTAACTTTGTGAGTACTTTTGCTCAAAAAAAAACTTCGTGGTGTTGGGCGCTCCCTGAGACAAACTTCGTACTGGGCGCTCCTTAACCCTTTCAATTTTCAACCTTATAGTATTTCTAAAAAATTTTATAGAACTTAATTATTTGTAAATAAGTCCTTTATTCAAGACTTATTCATAATCTCCTAAAAAAAAAATTAAAATAATTTTTACCCAAAAATTTAAAATATTTATATTACTCAAGAGGGTTATATTAATGAATGGTAATAAGACTTTTAATTTTACATAAATAACATGTCGAAATCTTAAAATGATTAATGAATAAATAAATAAATATAGAGGATGCAGGTACAGATCTTTTTAGTTTATCCCAGAATTTATGGAAATTTGGTTTGCTCACTTTTTTTTTTTTTTTTTTTTTTTTTGGTAAGAAGAGATAGGCCAAGGCCTTATATATTAATGTTCTCTAAAATAGGGATAAATCCCGTACAATCAAACTGGGGATCGAGTCCCATACAATCATTGATGAAAACATGCTTAATATTAGCCGGACAATCATACAAAAGAGATGAACTAGAAATGCCTTGTTTTGCTAAGGCATCAAGAATCGAGTTCCTATTCCTAGGTATGTGTTGAAGTTGAACCTCCCACCGTCTAGCAAGCATTGATTTGATTTGCGTAAAAACCAGGCTTCTAGAGCGATGTTGTTATTAGTAGCAAGATTATCCACAAGGGTTTTAGAATCGATTCAACAATAATTTTCCTAACACCTCGTCCCAAGCAAGTCTAAGGCCCATTAATACGCCCATTCCTCGCCTTCATAAGCATCACAATGTCCGTGGATTGAGTAAAGCCCATTAACCATCGTCCCGCTGAATTTCTAAGAACTCCCCCGCAACCAGCTTCCCTTCTGCTAGCAATGACAGCACCATCCACGTTCAGTTTCAACCAGTGTGAAGGCGGAGCAAGCCAATAAACAGGGGTCGTGGTTTGCTCACTTCAATCACACAGACACAATTAAATAATATACGAAGTAGCACTGATTAGTACAGAACTATGTCTAGAGTCCGGTTCCACTAGATATAGAAATACGTGAGGCCATACTAGGTTAGGTTTTGATTAAACAAGTTTGAGTTTATAATGAGGATAAAATACCTGAGTCTAAATATAAGTTTTTCTTAGGCTTAAGTTTGAGCTTTCATAAAGCTTGATTGAGCCTGAAGCCTTTTTAAAATAGGCTTTTAAAAAGGCCTCATATTGCAGCCTTTAAAAGTCATAAGTAGACTTTGTGCACTTTAAAATTAGAATATAACAATTTTTTTAAAAATAAGTATTGTATTATTTATATGATATAAATATAATTATATTTATTTAATATGTATATAAGTTAAGCTTTAACAAAATAAGCTTGACCTATTTACATATTTAGCCCTTTAAATATGCCTTTGCTTAACATTTTTAACAAATAGGTTAGACTAGACTAGCTCTTAGGATAGGTGGCCTGACCTATTCCTATTCCTAGGTCCCACGCATTTTGATCTCTGGAATTTCCTTTCCTGGTTGGGATTGAGACTGGGATGGGAACCAAAATCACCCTTAAGATCTCGATCCCCTTTTTATTTTTATTTTTTTACCTTATAAATTAAGTTATCATTTTAATGTTTTATTTTTTACCCCATAAATTAATTTATGATTTGATAAGATGTGCATCCATTATAAAGATAATAACAAAGATGATGAGGGTGATAATAATAATAATAAATATTATTCTTCAATTCTAGATCAATTTGTGTGATTATTATGAACTTTTTAGGTGTTAAATGATCACATTAAACAATAGATTATGAAAAATTTAACTAGTATGATAACATTTTTTTTTTTAAAAAAAAAACCCGGTTTCCAATTCCGGTCAAATAGGACCGACCAAGAACTAGGACCGAGAATCTGGAGGATCCCGCTCTCGTCCCTGTTTTGAACCCCCCTAATTATATCCAATAAGTTGTAGAACAATGCTGCTATAATAGAGAATTTATGTCTACAATTTTTTAATTTTGACAACTTTCTTAACGTGCATCTAAATGGTTACTAACACCATTTCTTATTTTCTTTGAAGGCGAGAGCATATCACATGGTTAATTCTATCTCCTGATTGGAAAAAAATTGACCTCTCCTATTTGTGTGTGTGCCAAAATTGACCTCCTTGTTGTTAGTCAATTTAGAAAATTAAATCATGGTAGTTTACTTCCTGCCATAAATACAAGAGGCGGTGATTTTTGTAGGAGAGGTTAAAAAAAAGAAAAAGAGAAATAAATATAATATGAATTTGTAAAATCTTCGTAAATCTCCGAATTTGTAAAAAGACTTAGGAGTACAGGGGACTGACATGAGGGATATCGCAAATTGAAAAGGTGAAATTACCTTTTCATTTATAGTTTTAAATATAAAAAAATAAAAACCTCGCGGAGTGGGAGGGGGCCGCGGAAGGGGGTGGGGGATTTTTTTAATAGAAAAAACATATTCATTGAAAGTGTGGGGAGGTGGGGTTCGAACCCCTAACCCTCACACATCCATGGCCAAATGACCCAACCATTTTTATTTGTTCCTTGGTTATATATATATATATTATATATATATATATATATATATATATATATATATATTAACAAATATATATATTCTTCTTAACATTTTTTCAATTGTATTTTACCATTCCACAAACGCGAATTACCATTCCACAAACGAGAATTACCATTGATTCTATAGGGTTCCCTTTTTAACTCTGTGATTGCTATTTTGTAAAAACAAAAAAAATTGCACTATTACCATTCCACAAACGAAAATTACCATTCCACAAATGCAAATTACCATTTCACAAACGAGAATTACCATTGTTTCTACATGGTTCCCTTTTTTACTCTTTGATGTATGTTTTTTAAAACAAAAAAAAATGCACTATTACCATTCCACAAACGCGAATTACCATTTTCACAATCGAGAATTACCATTGTTTCTACAGGGTTCCCTTTTTTACTCTTTGATGTATGTTTTTTAAAACAAACAAAAAATGCACTATTACCATTCCACAAACGAAAATTACCATTCCACAAACCGAATTACCATTCCACAAACGAGAATTACTATTATTTCTACAAGGTTCCCTTTTTTACTCTTTAATGTATGTTTTTTAAAACAAAAAAAATGCACTATTACCATTCCACAAACGAAAATAAACATTCCACAAACGAGAATTACCACTTTTTTTTTCTAAAAGGAACCCTGTAGAAAAAGTGGTAATTCTCATTTGTGGAATTATAATTTTCGTTTGTTGAATGATAAAAGTGCAATTTTTTTGGTTTTACAAAATAACAATCAAAGAGTAAAAAAGTGAACCTTGAAGAAACAATGGTAATTCTCGTTTGTGGAATGATAATTCGCGTTTGTGGAGTGGTAATAGTTCAATTTTTTTGGTTTTAAAAAACATACATCAAAGAGTAAAAAAGGGAACCCTGTAGAAACAATGGTAATTCTCGTTTGTTGAATGGTAATTCGCGTTTGTGGAACGGTAATAGTGCATTTTTTTTTTAAAAAAACATACATCAAAGAATAAAAAAGGGAACCCTATAGAAACAATGGTAATTCTCGTTTGTGGAATGGTAATTCGCGTTTGTGGAATGATAATTTTTGTTTGTGGAATGGTAATAGTACAATTTTTTTGTTTTTACAAAATAGCAATCACAGAGTAAAAAAGGGAAACCTGTAGAAACAATGGTAATTCTCGTTTGTGGAATGATAATTCGCATTTGTGGAATGGTAAAATACAATTGAAAAAATGTTAAGAAGAATATATATATTTGTTAATATATATATATATATATATATTAAAGGAACTAAGTAGCCAAAATGGTTGGGTCATTTGGCCTCATGGATGTGTGAGGGGTTAGGGGTTCGAACCCCACCTCCCCACACTTTCAATGAATATGTTTTTTCTATTAAAAAAATCCCCCACCCCCTTTGCCGGCGGCCCTCCGGCGAGGGTATTTTTTTATTTTTTATTTATTTAAAACTAAAGGTAAAAATGTAATTTCACCCGAATTTGCATATCCCTCATAGGTCCTTGTACCTCTAAGTCTTTTTACAAATTCGGGAGATTTCTGGAAATTTTGCAAATTCATATTGTATTTATTTGTCATTTTCTTTTTTTTAACCTCTCCTACAAAAATCACCGCCTCTTGTATTTATGGCAGGAAGTAGACTACCATGATTTAATTTTCTAAATTGACTAACAACAAGGAGGTCAATTTTGGCACACACGAATGATAATTCGCATTTGTGGAATGATAATTTTTGCGTTTGTGGAATGATAATTTTCGTTATGGAATGGTAAAATACAATTGAAAAAATGTTAAGAAGAATATATATATTTGTTAATGCATCTTTTTAACAAAGGAACCAAGTGGCTCAACTGGCCCCAAGGATGTGTGGGGGTTGGGGGTTCGAATTCCACCCCCACACTTTCAATGAAACATTTTTTTTTTTTAAAAAAACCCTAAACCTAAAAAAAAAAACTCCCCACCCCCTCGCCGATGGCCACCGACCGGCGCCCAGCTGCCCTCCGCGAGGTATATTTTTTTTTTTGATTTATTTAAAACTAAGGGCAAAAGGGTAATTTCACCTAAATTTGCATATCCTTCACAGGTCCTTGGTATCTCTCAGTCTTTTTACAAATTCAGGAGACTTCTGGGGGTTTTACAAATTTAAATGGTATTTAATTGAAATTTTCCCTATTTATTAATATATGTATTAAAGGAACCAAGTGGATGTGTGGGAAGTTGGGGGTTCGAACCCCACCTCCCACACTTTCAGTGTATATATTTATTTTGTTAAAAACCCCACCAAAAAAAAAAAACCCCCACCCCCTCGCCGGTGGCCGTGCTGGCCCTCTGGCGAGGGTATTTTTTATATATATTTAAAACTAAGGGTAAAAAGATAGTTTCACCCGAATTTATATATCCCTCATAGGTTTTTAGTACCTCTAAGTCTTTTTACAAATTCAGGAGACTTCCGGAGGTTTTGCAAATTGTATGGTATTTATTTATCATTTTCCTAAAAAATAATCCTCTAACTAATTTTTTTTTCTTAAAATGATTTTTATTTAAAAATTACTAATTTAAAAAATTAAATCTGAACTGAACGGTAGAGCCCTCCACCTCATCCAAGGAAACTTGTTCCGCCCCACTTTCCCGCTCTTCCTTCTCCCACAGCGAGGAAATTAGGGGTTTAGGGTTTTTGCTTTGTGCCTGGCATCGCGCCCGACAATTCTACCCTCATGCTTTGACCTCTCAAAACTCAAATTTGTTGATACTACTCAGTTACAATGGTGTACAATGATCCTCACCAGCACCAGCAACAACAGCCACCGCCCCCACCACCGCAACATTTTCGTCAGCAACAGCCAGACGCAGATTTTTTCAGAGGCCCACCACCACAACAATCGCAACCGCCACCGCAGATGATTCGCCACCCTTCTGCTTCCTCCACGAATATAAATCCAGAGTTTCACCACCCCGCTTCTGGAGGTCCTCCACCACATTACGATGGTAAACTTTAAGGATTTTGGGACATCAATCTATCCATGCAATTTGTTTTGAGATTTTCTTGGAAATGTATGACAATTTAGCGATTCATCTTGGAATATAAGATAGCTTGTGGAAGTATACTTGTATATGAAAAATATGCAAGTGGATACCAGTAAAAAGCCCGCATTTTGAGTTGGCATCAATTCGCAAAATTTATTTTGAATGAGTGTTGACTGGCGATGTATATTGGAGTTTTCCACTGGATGGATGCTTGAAGGAGCTTTTTGTGATAACTGTACTAGCTCATATGCAGGAAAGATTGTCTGAATATGGAATGCTTGCCTTTATTTGATAGATCTACCTCATTTATTGGGATAGAATCTATGATCTCTCTGAATTTGGCACTGTGCACCTATATATGTGTTAGGGTTTGTTTCTTATGACATTCAATGGACATGGCAGGTTAATCTGTTGAAAATGTATTCTGTTGAATTTTATTTTTTTAAGTTCTTTCCTTGCTTCTATCAAGTATATATTCTCTGTATTTCAATTAATTTTCCTCTTTTCCGCTCTTTCACAAAACTTTATCCTTTGACTGCGTTTTGCATGCATGAAATGGTTTGAGAAAACTGTATCATATTTCATTGCGTTAAATTAGGGCATTATAGTCATAATACTTCTTTATTGAGTACAAGGAAAGTTGAATTTGTTGAAAATTTTATGTTTGCGTTTTCAGAATTATTCGTATTGATTTTTACATTTTTATTTGATGAAAATATTGTGATAGCTCATGGTGATAGCTATGGTGCGAAAAGAATGAGAAAGCTTGCCCAAAGAAGGGCTGTTGATTATACAAGCACTGTTGTGCGATACATGCAGGTAGTGATTACTTATGTACTATTGGTGGATTATCTGTTTATGCTGTCTGCCTGTCTATCACAGCTGTGCTGCAAAGATTTTTCAGTATTGTTCATCTCATTACTATGTTATTTCTCTTGGATATTCATCATTTGCAACTGTTTATAGATTCGTATGTGGCAGCGGGATTCTAGGGATAGGACAGTACTACAAGCTACCCCTGCAGCAGCAATTGATGTCAGTGAGCTTCTCTTTCCTCTTTTTATTTCCTTTACTTGTTTGAAGTTTTATGTTATCATCCTGTTATTCTGATAACATGATTAATTTTAGGAATCTCTGCAATTGAGGCGTGTTGGTAGTAAATGATCAATAAAAACATTTCTTACTTGTTTCTTTAAAATTTTCACCTTAAGCTTTTCCCCTCCTTTTCTTCTTGCAGATGTTGCCAACAGTTGCCTATTCAGATAATCCATCTACTAGCTTTGCTGCTAAATTTGTTCATACTTCTCTAAATAAAAACCGATGCTCAATTAATCAAGTCCTGGTGAGTAAAAACGATGCATTCTTCTTGACATGTGCTCATTATCAATAAGTGATATACAAGCTTCAAGTTTTATTTCTCATTTTATTGATATATTTTGAACATAAGTTACTTCACAGTTAATCAATATAGACAAAGGTGAATGATGCTAAAGAAGCCCTAGCTCATGTGGAAATGAAGTGCTGGAATTCAGTGGAAATATTGATTGATATATAAGTAATTTGATTTTAACTATATTAAAATTATCAAATAAGTTCACTACTCAAGCATCAGTATAATTTACTAAATGCTTAGG
Source organism: Acacia melanoxylon (assembly GCA_019022615.1). Taxonomy (NCBI): domain Eukaryota; kingdom Viridiplantae; phylum Streptophyta; class Magnoliopsida; order Fabales; family Fabaceae; genus Acacia; species Acacia melanoxylon. The sequence goes on from JAFJYJ010000005.1 coordinate 12,539,381, forward strand.
ATAATGCATGATAATTAGCTGTAAAGGTTCAATTTACAGCCAAAAAACACATGCGTCTAGGTTGTGTTAGAGATACTTTATATGTTATGTATTGTTGAATATATATTTTTCTTAGTGATTATATATATGAATATATGCATATCATGCTCTCAGTTTTAGACTCTGTTTGAAGTGCTTACTGGTGAATAATCAAGTAAAGTGTATTATGCAAGCATCTTGGTTGTCATTGTATTATAATTTGACTTGTGTAAGATCTGCTTGCATTACGTAGTCATTATCTATAGTAGAATATATATTTCTCTTTGTGATTATAATCTATTTTGCTTAAAAATATCCTTGCTACTTAGTTAATTAAGTTGCATATGTTGAATAATTGAAATTCAAATACTTTCCTCCATGTTATTTTTTATTTGATTTGATTTTCTTTTATTTTTCATTTCTGAAACATAAAACTTCTCTACATTTTGATTTTATTTCCTCATTGGTTTAAGGAAAATAGTTGACCATTTATTTTGATATTGTTAGTCGATTTCATCTGATCAACTTTTATGATGCTACCGCTTGTATTTTATAACAAATAAAGTGGACTCCAACTGGGCGGCGTCTTATCACCGGCTCTCAGAGTGGGGAATTCACTCTTTGGAATGGACAATCTTTTAATTTTGAAATGATTCTTCAGGTATATAGATTTCGTCATTGTCTTGATCCCATTTTTGTATTCACCATTAGTTTAGTGATAACTAAGTGAGAAAGGGGTTTTTTTTTGGAACTTATACAGGCTCATGATCAAGCAATCAGATCCATGGTCTGGAGTCACAATGACAACTGGATGGTCTCTGGTGATGATGGGGGTGCGATAAAGTAAATAACTCTTTATTATTTGATGTGGTTTCTGCTGAACTTTGTATAGTTATTTTACTACACTTTTCCTAGCTTAATCATATGCCTGATTATATTTTGTTGTATATGTGGAACATTTTCCTAGGTACTGGCAGAACAACATGAACAATGTTAAAGCCAACAAATCTGCTCATAAAGAATCTGTCCGGGCCTTAAGGTAGGTACAATTTTTTCTAATCCTTTTATAGTTGAAAATTTTCTAATCCTCTTGAGGCAAGCTGCCATAAGCCCATAACCCTTTTGAACAGTTTCTGTAGGACAGATTTGAAGTTTTGTTCGTGCTCTGATGATACCACTGTTAAAGTTTGGGATTTTGCACGTTGTCAAGAAGAGCGTTCATTGACCGGTAATGTGCTTTGGATGAACTAGAGATGATAATAGTCCTTTTTCCTTTGATGGGGTTGGAATCTTGAAAGTGAATCCCTGATAATATTTTATTTATATGTTGGTTGGAGCCTTAGCAATGACAATATCCTCATTATTCCCTGAGATGTTGTGTCCACTTTAATTTTCAGTAAATTATATCTCAGCTTGTCTCTGCTTCGTTCAGTTGATTGGCTTATTCATTTCTTTATTGCTTATGAACTAACTTATGAGTTTTTTTGTGACATTTGAACTCAGGCAGGCCATGGTTGGGACGTGAAGAGCGTTGACTGGCATCCTACAAAATCTCTATTAGTTTCAGGTGTTTAAATTATTTCTTTTATTTTCTTGAGAATATTTTATTTAATATTGTAATATGTATTCAATTTGGTCTTTGCAATTTAGGTGGCAAAGACAACCTTGTGAAGCTTTGGGATGCTAAGAGAGGAAAAGAGCTTTGCTCATTGTTAGTATAGGTGTTGATATTTTTGGTTTTATGTGTCAGTTCATTTATTTAATAATTCCATGCTTGTGTTTTGCAGTCATGGCCACAAAAACACTGTCCTATGCGTCAAATGGAATCAAAATGGTAACTGGGTGTTAACTGCCTCAAAGGATCAAATAATCAAGGTTTGTAACTGTACTGAAGATTCATAAGATAACAACACTGAAACTATTATTTTATTCAGCATGGGAGGTGAGAGTATAAATAATCAGATGGTAACAATCCTGCCATCTGGCCTTTAAAATTCTGCTCCAATAAATCTGCCATAAATATCAAAAGAAGGGAAAAAGATGTTGATGGTCCCCAACAAATAACCTGATCAGACGACAAATAAAACTCAACAAACAAAAATAATAATAAATGCTTGGGATTTTAAACAGTATCTACACTGTAAAAGCAGATATACACCTAATAGGCACTGCCTCTTGCTTTCTGGCTTTCTGGTTTTGTTTCTCTTTGGAGCCTTGTTTCGCTCTAGTTTTTCATATATATTATTTTTCTCATTACAACATTTCTTGCGTCTAGAATACTAATGTACATAACTACCTGTGTCCGCAGCTTTATGACATAAGGGCTATGAAGGAACTTGAATCTTTCCGTGGACATCGGAAGGATGTTACTAGTAAGATGTTTGTTTTTCTGTTGGAAGAGATTGAAAGGACTTCATATTGAATTAGGATAATGCTGGAGGATGTTTATATGGAAATATGTATACGTTTTCTGCTACCTGGTAGTATGACATGGATAGGACTTTTTGGAGAAATTGCCATTTTGCTCATCTTCAATTTTGATAGAGTGTAAGATGATTCTCATGCTTTACCTTTTGCAACTTTGTTAGCTTTGGCTTGGCATCCATTTCATGAAGAGAACTTTGTCAGTGGGAGTTATGATGGTTCCATCTTTCATTGGCTTGTCGGGTAAATTCATATTTCTCATGTACTTTTGTCTTTTTCATTTGCATTGTTTCAGAGCTTTCGGATTTCAACTTGGCCCTTATTCTGTTGAACTTTTAAAACTGTTTATTTTCTGTTTATTCCATTCTCTTAATTTTGGAGAAATTCTTACACCAAGAAAACGATGAGAAGACATGCATAAGTATTACTCATTGCAAAAACTTGATTAATTCTAAATTGTGGGAAGCATTTATGAGGTGTGAAGGAATGAATGATGCTTTCTTTTTCCATGCAAAGATCTCTGCTGGGTCGGAGCTGATATCCTGGGTGATTGAGTGTTGAACGTTATCAACTAGTTGTGGTTTGGTAAAGATTACTTATTTCCAGTCTTCCAGATGTTTGTCATAGTGTCATCATGTGTTCAACTTTTTTTAATTTTGAAAATAGTAGCCAATATGATTGGGGCCTGTCTATCTCTGTATATTTCTTATGTAACTCACAAGTATGCTTGCACAGTCACAAAGCTTAAGCAGTATGATCTTGTGCTCGGATTTTGAGGCCCATGTGTTTCATATGGGAGAAGAGTGTTTGTTTAGGTAGATATATGTAAAGAGAAAACAGTGAACATTAAAATAACAGGTGGCTAAGAAAAGAGATATCTTAGTTTTCTACTCAACATTGTTTCACTTTTAACTAGATTGTGAGTTTGTACTTTACGCATGGTCTGAGGTAAACCACACTGTTCATGACTTATATTATAGCTTTCTATTGATTATTTATTTTTGTGTTTTTCCCGCTCATGAATCTGTGTTCATTTCTTTTCTGGCTTTTGGGATTTCCTGTGAGCTAGTTATGCTTGGTGTGATCATTAATTTAATCCGTTCTACAGGCATGATACACCACAAATTGAAATTCCCAATGCTCATGATAATAGTGTGTGGCACCTTGCTTGGCATCCTATTGGATACCTTCTCTGCAGGTGAATTTAAATTCCTTCTTGTAATAGCTCTGAATTGTGCTCGATGGCTCTCTTTCTTACTATTCTGGAAACTACTTGTGCTTGGTATTTTCCTAATATCATGAAACTATCCCACTACCAGAACTATCTGTCTATCATATACTCTGCATGTCTCCTTTTTTTTTTTTCAAATTGTTTTCTGTACCACTTTTGTTTTTTATGGTATTTACTTAAGGAGGAGAGTTTAAGAACATTGCCTTTTGAATTTTCTAACCGGTAGATGAGATCCAATGTAATACTATACCTGTAATTATATGAAAAATGAGATCAGAATGTGGCTATTGAGATGTCTTAGGGCCTATCGACATTTTCCCCCCCTTTATCTTTGAATATTTTGGTAATTGTATTCTGATCTATTCAATCAATTTTTGAATATTTGATGTAAGTGATGGCCAACTTCCTAAATAACTGGGCTTTCATGTTTCTCCTGCAGTGGTAGCAATGATCACACAACAAAGTTCTGGTGCAGAAATCGACCAGGGGACACTGCTCGAGATAAGTTTAGCATGGGTATGCAAGGTAATGGTCCAATTTCCTAAGAAAGGAAAATAAGTGGCATTTTGAAGCAGTGACACGTGATATGATACTGACACGTTGACACGTCAACTATTTAAAGATATAAAACTAAGACAAAACCTGGCATGTTTATGTGCACATGCACATCTGTGTGCTCGTATGTCTGTTTGTCCAATCTTGTCATCCGTATATCATTTGTTCATTATCAAAATTTTCCATGGTGGTCTACATCCAAATAAGGTAAACAATAAGACTATTATTTTTTTAAGAATTTAACTACCTTCCACTATGTTATCAAATTTTTCTTGCATAATAAATTTGTGACAAAATGTTTTAGTAATTATATTATTTTATCTTTTTTTTTCCTAGGTCATTTTCCTTGTTTTTTGGGGTGGGGTGGAGGGTGCCTCTTGAACCTGAAAAAACATTTTTAATCTTCATTAGAATGCAAGAAAATATAAGATTCAAATTGATCCTACAAGACTATAAGAGGAAGAGTAAACATGGCCCCTATTGAAAAGAGGTGCCGGTGAGGAAATTAGATTAGACAGTATGGGGTCTTTTGAAAAGAGGCAGAAGAAGACCAAAGAGAACGCTTTATGAAGTCGTTGGACGGGGCCTTTGGGTTAATAGTCTATCTAAAGATCTAGTTCTTGATAGAGCACATTGGCGTTATGCAATCTATGTAGTTGACCCCTTTTAATGGGATAAGGTTTGTTATATTTCAATACACAGCATTGCCGTTTGAACCCTTAACTTAAATTGTTTCCATCAAACTTTTGGACCATATGGATTGATGGGTTATGTGTGCTTTTCTCCACAATTTAAAACTCCACCCAGTGCATCAATATTAACTTTAATCTGGAAACACACACCACTTTGTTGAACACTGGAGTTTTGTGCATGAAAATTCGTAGTAGTTACAACTATCAGATTAGATCTGGGACTGTAATGAAACAACTTCGATTATTTGAATATGTTAATCTGTCAGGTTATGCTGATCAAAATCCTCTTGCTGGTCGTGCTGGTGGTAATTTTGCTGCACCCGAGGGACCAGCAACTCCAGGAGCTTTCCCTCCTGGGTTAACTCGAAATGATGGAACCATTCCAGGTGTGGGGGTTGCGATGCCCCTATCCATTCCTTCTCTAGATGCATCTCAGGGGGAGGTGAAGCAATCTCATCTTGCTTCGATGGGTGCTCCTCCCCTACCACCAGGTCCACATCCCTCTCTTCTTGCTGCCAATCAACAGCAACCCTACCAGCAGAATCCTCAGCAGATTCCACAACACCCACACCAGGGATTACCACAACAGATGGGTCCTATGTCTATGCCTCCTCCAAACATGTCACAGCTACAGCACATGCCCCATATGCCTTTGCTCCCTCATCCTCATATGTCTCGCCCTCCACCACAAATGCCCCAACTTGGAATGCCAGGATCTCTTCAGTCACCTTCATCAGTGCCTTCATCACATCCAATGCCAATGCCTGGGTCAATGGTAGGAATTTTTTTGAAGTTATTCTGTTTTTCCTGCTTTTTAATCATATCATGAAATTGTATGGATCTTGTCCTTACCTTTTTTGATCTCTCCGCCCTTCCCTCATTAATTTGAACTAATGATTATTCCCGAGTATTGCTTGGAAAGGAAAAGAAAATGATAAATCTTACTGGCTTCCAAAAGGTGTAAGCATTTCTCTGTATGATAGGACGGCAGTAATGACCAATAAGTCCGTTGAAGTACCAGTCTCATTTTTTTGACTCTGCAGACTTATAAATGTTTAGTGAACTTCTGTACCATGCATCCCAATCAAATTTATGGATATTTAGTAAAAGAAAAGGAAAATAATGTGCATAGAATAGAAGTCACTATAATAAGTTTTATTCAATAGATTCAACTTCCAACTATATTAATTTATGTTTTTGAAGTTAAAAGTTTTGCCACTTGCATTTATTCATTTAAAATGACATGTTTAGATGTTGACATTTTCTAGACGTAACTGATCTGTTTGGTTGTATGCACATCTAGTTCAATTTTATATTGATGAAATTTAATTTTGTAAGATATGAACTATTAGTATTAAGTAGTTATCTCTAATTAAGTACCATGCAAATTCGTAACAGCAATTTAAATTTCTGGCTTCAGGGGATGCAAGGTGCAATTAATCAGATGAGAGGTCCTGTGCCACAAGGTCCTTTTGTTGGCATGAATCAAATGCATTCAGGATCCTTACCCACAAGTGGAGGACTGCCCGTCGGAGGTTTCCCAAACAACTTGCATAACATGCAGGGGCTGCCGTCAAATGCCGGTTACCCTCAAGGTGGTTCATTTAACCGACCACAAGGTGGGCAAATGCCCTTGATGCAAGGGTATCCTCCTTACCAGGTAATTATGATTTTAAGCAATTTGATATTGGAGCTTTGGTTTTGAATCCTATTCCTATTTCTTTTTATCTTTTGTTCTGTGGTATACATTATATCTGTATCTCTAATTTAGCCTCTGCATTCCCTTCTAATCTGTATAAAATTTAGAATGAGATAGGATCAACATCCCCAAAGAAAGCAATGGAATTCTGTATCTTAAGGGATTATCTGAGATCAATAATTCTTCCTCTGAATGTTTGTGGAAGGTGATGCTAATTCTTACTTACGTCTTTGCTTGTTGCAGTCTGGGAACCAGCCAGGGATGCCTCCCAATGCAGGCCCACCACCACACTCCCAACCACCTCAATAGGGAAAGAATTTGCTTTCCTTTTTTTCTTTTTGGGTTGCTCACTTGGTTCACCGGAACCTTTGGTTCCGACTAATCTGGATTCACCCTCGAGTCAGGACCACGGTTAGGGGGAAGAGCTCCAAACACCATTTTCTCCATTCTCATGCCTCGAACCGAGGACGTGGTTAAGGGATAGCAAGTCCTTTTCCACTTGCTCTCAACAGATGCTGGTAGAATTTGCTTTCTTAACTTAGTTGTTTATTGACCATTCATTATCTTGTAACGAAGTATATGTTTGGGTTTTTTTTTTGGTTTTTGTTTTTGTTAGGCATGAATTATATTTGAGCTCTATAATAATAATAGTTCGTTTGGTTTTTTTTAGTTGTTAGGCATGAATTATATTTGAGCTCTATAATAATAATAATAATAATAATAATACCTAAATCGTCGTGATTTCCATGAAGTTTTATGATTCAAACAGGAAAATGCATGAATGTAATTAAGAGAATAAATAGGTTCAAAAAATCAATTTAATGAGTTGTGTCACTGAATTTTTATTTTTTTTTTTAATAAAAAAACTACCTTGTATAATTCAGGAGTGCAAATAAATTATTCCCTACGGCTTACATATAAGTCACTTTAATTAATTTATCGGAATTAAGAAATTGTAGTTAACTCATTAAATTTATTTTAAATTGAAAGAAATTTTGAACTTTACTCATTAAATGAGGTTTTGAAGGAGAGGAAAAAAATACAATGAGTCATGTTTGAATATTAACTATTAGAAAAAAATTGATAAATAAGTGTCAAATGATTTATAATTTAAATTAAGTTATTCTTTTATAAATGACTGATATTGTGGATTATTTAAGTTTCAAATATAATTTTAAAATTAACATTTGAAAAGTCCAAAGCACATAACATGTGAACTGGACTTTTCAAACTAAAAGCTAAACCCAAAGCTTTAACAAAGAATGAATATGGCCTACGATACCACCTAACAAAAAAGCCAGCCGAAGAGAATCGAATGCGGATCACGGTCTTTGAATCTCGAGTAAGTGGCCGCGACCAATCACCATAAGTACAATGGTTTCAGATAAAAACAAGAGAACACATCACAGATAATTGGGTCACAAGTCAATATTGGGTGAAAGGGAATAGTTAATAAGAATCTATTTGTTGCCGAGGCTTTGAACCAGCACAAGGCTGAATGCAACCAAGGTTTCTCTAAAGTATCACCCTCTATGATGAGCAAAGGTTCCTCCCAAGGTTGGGTGTTCAAAACTGTAAGAAGCTCAAGACCTTTCCAAGTATCAAGTTAACATCCCTAGAGTTAACAGATAGTTCTCTCAAATTCTTCCTCTTCAAACATTAAGCTTAGAAATAACTTTGTATGAGAAAGGATGAAGCAGAAAGGCAAATGCAAATATGTTAATTAGAGTTAAATGCTAAGAAACAATTGTATGAATGTTTGTTTTGTCAATAACTTTGTTGGATGCGCTTTGGATAGAGGCGGACACAGTAAGATATTGGATTCATATATTGTAACCAGGAAGCTTTTCCTGAATTATCATATTGATCTTCCATGAATCCAAGCAGTTATGGTGAGATAAAGGAACCTCAACATACCAGAATAGAGTTGGCACTTGGCACACTTGGCAAAAGATTGGACGAGAGGGTTATAAATTTTGGAGACAAATGTGATTGAAATTTTGTACTACTCTTTACTCATGTCTGTTTGAACTTGTGACATGTGGTGAGTTATTGTACCTCTTAGACCTTGTTTGGTTTGAGGGTAGGGGGAGGGGAGGAGAGAATTTTATCAAAATTTAATGCGGGGGGACCTACAAGGGCTTCCTCTCCATAAATTTTTTCCCTTCCTTCCCCTATCCTTAAACCGAACAATGCCTTAATCAACCAACACGACACTATAGTCTTATACTACTTTAGTCCTTGTTATAAGTTATTTTAACTAATTCTCACCTTTCAAGGAAAGACATTTAAGTAATTTGATATGCTTTATATTTCCTATAAGTTTATTAGAATTCATTTGATGAGACCCGCTTTGATGCAGGGTCCAATTTCTCTCATAATCCATTTTCTTATCATTCCTCATGATATTTAAATCATGTCTGTCCAATCAATCTGAAAGGCTACAATGAGCTATGTTATCAAGTTACTACTTCTTTAACTTTTTTTTCATCTTTTCAATTAATGATCCAGATAGACTCATAAAAGATGAGGGAATAATGAGAGGATCCAATTCCTGATGAGAGGATGAGTTTCGGTCACCTTTCTACATCGGACCATAGCTATTATGAAGAAAGAGATGACGCGCGAAACAAGTTGTTGACTACAACGCCAAATGGTTTGTTTCAACAATTCTACTTCAATACTACCCCTGTCATAATTTGGGGAAAATTTCTCAGGTATGTCTTCAGACTTCAGATTGGGTTTATAATCTACACTAATTTCTTTTGTTACTTGTCGTTTCCTTGTGAATTCATTTCTATTTCACACCCATTTTGTTGACTTGTTCTTCTCGTTCTACTACATAATGTTTCTGTACTGATGAAACTAGTATTTTGTCGACTTGATTTTCTATTGCTAATCATAGTTTATGGTCCGCTTCCTGAGATCCCTTTTTTTAATCACAATATACTGGCGTAGGACACAAGTCTGAGAAATTTATGACTCATGATTTGTTAGAATTTTTATATTATATAAAAATATTGAAATTAAAACTTCAAAGCTCTGGTATTTTTGTTTATTCCCCGACAGGTCCAACACCATTTCTACTGGCTAGCATGGCTGAGCAATCACCGATTTCCTCTTCCTTCTCCTATGGACTGACTTATGAAGTCTTTCTCAATTTTAGGGGTGAAGATACGCGCTTCGATTTTACTAGAAACCTCTACGAGGCTTTACAACAAAAAGGTATCCATACTTTCTTAGACAATGAAAGGCTTAGAAAGGGAGAAAAGATTACTCCCTCACTTCTCAAAGCAATCCAAGAGTCTAGAATGGCTATTACTATTTTCTCTACAAACTATGCTTCCTCTACATTTTGCTTAGATGAGCTCGTCCAGATCCTTGAGCAAATAAATAAAAAAGGTAGATTGGTTTTGCCCCTTTTTTATGGCGTGGATCCATCAGAAGTACGACATCAAAGAAGAAATTATGGGGAACTATTTGCTTAGCATGAAAGGAGGTTTAAAAATGACAGGGAGAAGGTGCAAAAATGGAGGCAGGTTCTACAAGATACTGCTAATCTCTCGGGTCTCCGTTTTGAACCTGGGTATTTAAGTACTTGACTCCCTTTTGCTTTACATCTTTTATTTGTTTATTTGATATTGATTGTTACCACCAAATTAACACCTAAGACAGGCTACTGCACAAATTATGACTTTCAAAGTTTGAACTGCTATATTATTTCCCATTAGCTTTTATAAGACACAAGTATGTACGTACTTATTACATACATATGTTATAAATAACTAAGTGAGGCCTAGAATCATGAACGTCGCAAAATCTAAAGTGTTTGAATCTTATATTGAGATGTTTTATATCTGAGTGTTTGTTTTGATGCATTTGGTATGGATCTTTGTTGTGACATAATCACAACATTGATTTGATGCACTTAGTTTGAATTTCCAAAAAAATTGCTACTCGTGCAGGTATCAATATGAATTTGATTTTATCAAAGCGATTGTTAGAGAGGTCACAAGGAGAATTAACCGCAAGCCTTTACACATTGCTGATTATCCAGTTGGACTTGAGCATTGAGTGCAAAGAGCAAATTCTATTCTAGATGTTGAATCTAATGAAGGGGTCCAAATGATAGGAATATGTGGCACTGGTGGAATAGGAAAATCAACAATTGCTCGAGCAGTTTGCTGTTCGATTGTGGACTCGTTTGAAGGCTTTTGTTTTCTTGCTGATATTAGAGAAAATTCAGTTAGTTATTGTAATACCCTAAAAATCGTACTTATGAAAAATATCATATTTTAGTAAATAATACCTATTGAAAATAGGTGAATATGTGGTCTCAAATAACAGGTTAAAATGACCTTATTTTCTAAGGTAATTTCTTTTGAAATTAGGGTGAATAAAGAGCTAAAATGTATTTTTAGGGCATTAAATGACCTAAAAATATTATGGTAAATCCTAAGAGGCAGTAAAATATTTATTAAAAATTAGAAAGTATGTTGTCTCTAATTTTAGGAATTTTTGGGATAATTTCTCTTGAAAAATAATGAGGCAAAATTAAATATTATTTTGGGGATCATAAGTGACCCCATGATTTTTAATATTTTACATGGGATATAAAATACCAATGTAAGTAAAATAGTTGTGAAATAATGATTTATCTTAATTAAGAAAATTATCAAAAATTAGTAAGTGGCTAATCTGGTAATTAATGGGATAATTAAGGTATAAAGTAAATGAATTAAAAATAATTTAAATAATTATTTTAAGGGGGCTGAAATTCGAAATTAAAAAAAAATAAAAATAAAAATAATAAAATATTAATAAAATATTTTATGCTTAGAAAAATAAATAAAAAAAAAAAAAAAAAAATATCTAGATATTTTGAATAAAATAATAATATATTTGGTAAAGAAATTAACAAGACATTTGAGAATGGATAGAAATTAAATCCTACACCAAAACATAGTGATTTAGTACATGTCATCCTGGACTTTTTATTAACCAGGTGAAATTTACCCTGAATGGATTATCTCGTAAGTCATTTCGAAACCAACAAGAAGTACTTAAGATACAGGATAAATCGTAAATAGGCGAGATAGTAGAAATGAGAACCTATAGAAAACGAAATAGTTGTGACAAACCGGGATTAGGTTTCTTAGGTCGAACATAATACGAACCAGGTGAATTTTTGTCCAAAAGTGATTCTACCGTAAGTCATTTCCAGAATCGATGACGTTTGTCCGAAAATCTTCAGCAAACAAGGAAATGCCCTTAATGGGATCAAAAATTTAGTCAACCCAAGTAGTTTTAAAGAAGAAGAATATGTTTTCAGCGCTGTGCTACCGGATTTTTGAGATTCTCCGAGATTGCGCGATTTGGATACCGAACCAGGAACTTTATCTGATACGATACCACATAAAGCAAGCTTGTGACATCATCTTCTTCTAGAAGGGATGATGTCATCCAACACATGGATGGCAAGGATGAAGCCACGCGTGTCGAAGTGCGATCCGACGGTAGAAAGTCAAGATGATAAAGTGATGAATAGCGTCACATCTTTTGCTATAAATAAGAGCTCTCCCCTTCCCATTTCTTCACTCCAAAACCGTGCCTAGAGAGAGAAAGTAGAGAGAGGAAGTGCCCGGAGAAATTCTAGCCGAGCCCTGGGTAAGTTCTTCGGTCCCTGGTCTTTAGTTTCGGTAGTTCTTTCAGTAGATATAGTAGAAATGCTAGATTTACCTTTAAATTTCCCAGATAGTTTAAATATCATGTTTAGGGATAGATATTATATTTATTTCGAAAATATACTGGGAAAAGAGATATGTCAAAATTCTGGAGAGATAGGGTCAAAGTAGCGAAGCTCTGGCGAAATTCCGTCGATTAGGGGGTCAGGGGAAAAATGGTAATTTGTACCTAAAATGCCTGTTATGCTGCTAGATATTAATAAATATTATCCTTATAGGATATCTGAGATAATCGCATCGCTGTTGTACATTGTCGTCAGTATTGTCAAAAATTACCGTTTTCCGTCAACAAAGGTACGTTCGCGTACTGTAACACTAACGATGATGTTTATGTTATGCATGCATGTGCTATGTGTTTTGTATTGCCTGAGTGCATATAGATGATAGAGTATAACTGTATGTAAGCTGGGAGCGATACGTCTGTAATGCTGGGAGCGATATGTCTGTGTGCTGGGAGCGATATATCTGCATTGGTTGTGTGTGATAATGCTGGGAGCAATATATCTGCATCGGTTGAGTGTGTAATATATCTGTGGTACGTTCGCGTACTGTAACACTAACTCTGATGTTTATTGTATGCGTATATGTGCTATGTGTATGGTATGCTTATGTTAGGTAGTTGATAGCTCTGTGGTACGTTCGCGTACTGTAACACTAACTATGATGTTTATTGTATGCGTATATGTTCTATGTGTATGGTATGCTTTTGTTAGGTAGTTGATAGCTCTGTTGTACGTTCGCGTACTGTAACACTAACGTTGATGTTTATGTTATGCATGTATGTGCTATGTGTATTGAGTGTGTAATATATCTATTGTACGTTCGCGTATTGTAACACTAACGCTGATGTTTATGTTATGCATGTATGTGCTATGTGTATTGAGTGTGTAATATATCTGTTGTACGTTCGCGTACTGTAACACTAACTCTGATGTTTATTGTATGCGTATATGTGCTATGTGTATTGTATGCTGTTGTGAGATAGTTGATAGCTTTGTGATATGATCATTGTACTGTTATTATGCTTGCTGGGTGTTGGGATACGTCTGCTAGGTGCGAAATGCTCGGTGCGAATTGATTGCTAGGTGTGAAACGTATGCTAGGTGTGACATATCTGCCAGGGGGCTTATATGATGTTGGGATATGCTTGTTTGTATCGATATCGTATATGTAAATATGAGGTTAACCGTTACCTGAGGTCCGGTGCGCGTTGGACCTCAGCTCTGCATATAGCGTCAGGTTTAGGAGGACCGAGGATCGAGGAGAGAGGGCAAGCAGGCCGCATAGAGACCCTACAAGACTTTCCTTTGTTGTCATTTACTTTGAAAACTCTCGATCACTGTACCGCTTTTGTAATTAGCCAGGCTTATGGCATTTTAAATATATGTATCAGTTACTCTTACGCTCCGATGCTCTACTCTGATGAAAAAAAAAATTTATACTGCTTTTGAAAATGGGATGTTACAGTCATGGCCTAGTATATCTCCAGGAAATGCTTCTTTCTGAAGTGTTGAAGGAAGACATTAAGTTAAGGGATGTTAATAAAGGAATTCCAATAATAAAGCATAGGCTCCACAAAAAGAAGGTTCTTCTTGTTCTTGATGATGTTGATAAGCTAAAGCACTTGCAAGCAATTGCTGGAGGGCTTGATTGGTTTGGTTCTGGTAGTAGAATTATTGTAACAACGAGGGACAAGCATTTGCTAGAAAGACATGGTGTTGAAAGAATTTATGAGGTAGATTGTTTAAATAGAGAAGAAGGTCTTGAATTGCTTAAATGGCATGCCTTTAAACAAAGTAGAGTTGATGCAAGTTACATGGACGTTTTAAACAATGTAGTACTCTATGCTTGTGGTCTTCCCTTGGCTTTGGAAGTTATAGGATCCAACTTGTTCAGTAGAGAAATAAATGACTGGAATTCTGCATTGGAGAATTATCAGAGCATTCCTATTAAAGAGATCCAACAAATTCTGAAGGTAAGCTATGACACTTTGGAGGAATACGAGCAGGAAATTTTTCTTGACATTGTTTGTTGCTTTAAAGGTGACAGTTTTGAATATGTAAGAAGTGCTTTGTGTGCACGTGGTATATGCCCAGATTATGGTGTTAAAGTGTTGATTGATAAATGTCTCATAAAGATTAATCATGGTAAGGTGACTATGCATGACTTGATTCAAGCCATGGGTATGAAAATTGTGCGATAGAAATCACCATATGACCCTGGCAAACGCACTAGGTTATGGTTTCATGAAGACATCCTTCACGTTTTAGAAGAAAACAAGGTAAGAGTCCTTTGCACACTTTTTTTTTCCTTATTATTATTTTTATGATCAAAGTGTTCTCTGGTTTTCCCTAATCTAGAATCCTCTGCCTGACGAATCTTGAGAGCACACATATCTCTTCCCCCCTTTCCTCTTTCTCTTCCCATTCCTTCACTAGCTTTTTTTTTTGGGAAAATTCAAATCAGGCCCTTTTTCACAGAAAAAACTCTCAGAAAAGGCCCCAAGATTTTGAAAATCCCAGAAAAGGCCTCAGGGCATTTTCTGGGATTTTCAGAATCTACGTGAGTTGTTAACGGGGCTGATATAGTTGTTAACGGTATGTCATTAACAACTAAATCAGCACCATTAACAACAATTTGCTAACAACTAAATCAGGCCTCGTTAACAACTATTTCAAGCATTCTCGTTAACAACTATATCAGCTTTATTAACAATTCACGTAGATTCTGACAATCCCAGAAAAAAAAGGGTTTTTTTTTTTCTGGGATTTTCATATTCTTGGGGCCTTTTTTTTTTTTTTTTTTTTTTTTAAAAAGGGCCCTGATGTGAATTTTCCTTTTTTTTTTTTTCACTTATATGGATATCATTTCAATTTTTCCCCTATAAAATATCAAAATTATTCCCAATAAAATTTATTAGTTAGAAGAGTTTGATTAATTAATTAATGATAATAAGTAAAAAAAATTAATACTTGAAACAAAACATGTTATATTATGAATATGAGTAAACCTTGCATCAGTCGGATAATGATCCTAACTGTCAACGAAAGGGAACTTGCTAATTGCTAGGCGTAAATTGATTAATTAATTATATCTATTTATTTATTATTTATTATTTTTCAAATGCTCAGGCTCCGTTTTTTTTTTTTTTTTTCATTTCATATATATTAATGTGATATATATATATATATATATATATATATATATATATAGCAGAGTGTTCCATGATTTAAATTTAAAATTTCATGTAATGCATGAAATTCATCTAGGTGTCTAACTTCTATATAAGAATTCAGTTCAAATATATTCGGAATACATGTTAATTTTTTTTACCAACATAAATACATGTTAATTAAATATAGCAATGTTTTACGGTGTGTTATTAGGTATTAAGAAACTTGATTAATACCATCAAAAAAAGAAGAGAACTCAGTGGGAGAAATTTTTGTGTGAATCTAGTTTTCCACGTTATTTGTGGTCTAACCAATTAAAATATAACAACTCATATACCATTAATTCTAGTTGGTCGCTTATGTATTTCATATTTTTATTTTTCTTAAAAAAATGAATCCCTTAATTAAGATTTTATAAGTAATGAAAAAATGAATCTTGTTAAATATTTTAATTTTATTAAAATGTCATCTATTATTTAGGAGGTGCCAAATCAGTTCATGAGTTGTTATATTTTAACTGATTAGACCACAAATAACGTGGCAAATCAAATTCATACATGAATTTCTCAACGAAGTAACTCTCTTCCTCGCTAACATTAAGCCTCAGAAGGAAAATATATTTAGAATAAAATAATTAATGTTCCACAAACTCTTACAATGTGACTATACTCTCATCATCTAGAAGAAATGAAAAAAATTAGAGGTATTCCACCAAACCTAAAAGAATTGTCAGCAATAAACCTTGATTGATTTTGACAAAAAAAAAAAACACTGATTGATACTCTCATTCGAGCTTAGAGTCTCATCACATTTTACCGTGTCGGGTTAGTCTCTTTCTTTCATTCCTTTGATTGCATCTATACGATGAATGATGAGCTACTTTAAAAAGAAATTGGTGCAACACGTACATAATGAAATACTATTATTTGATAATTTTACAATTGAGATTTATATTTATAATTTTTAGATTGATATTTACAATTCCTTCTTTAAGAAAATTTGAGTACGTTAAATATTATATATAAAAAAAAAGGGAAATCCTTTTAAGGGCCCTTTTTGGTGTAAAAATCCCAAAAAAGACCCTCAAAATCTGACAATACATGAAAAGGCCTTAGGCCTTTTCATGTATTTTTGGAATCTTGGGGGAGTTGTTAACGGGGCTGATATAGTTGTTAACGGGGTATTGATATAGTTGTTAATGAGGGCTGATTTAGTTGTTAAAAAATTGTTGTTAATGTGGCTGATATAGTTGTTAACTAACAACTATATCGCCCAAATTAACAACGCGAAGATTCCGAAAATACCCGCTTTTCGGTGTATTGTCAGATTTTGAGGGTCTTTTTTGAGATTTTTACACCAAAGGCAAAAGGATTTTCCCAAAAAAAAGCCCTCAACTGGATTTAGCCAATTTACACCGAGGAGAAAATTGTTTCAAGGACCATCTCGGAAGGGTCAATGGTTAACGTGAAAAGTTTAGGCGTGTTGAGCCGGTTGGAAGAGCTTCCAACACCATTTTCCTTTCCATTCCCACGGCTCGAACTGAGGCCCTATTTGTTATAGGGAATTGAGGGGATGGAAAGAGAACTTGACAAGGTTCCTTCAAAAAAACATGTTTGGCGCGCCTATCTTCCACCAACTTGGCTTCCCGCCTGCCTCCAAGTTCCATTAAACGTTGGAACCTTGAATCCCACCGAAAAATGGAGGGAAAGTAAAAATCTTCCCGGGAGAGTGAATTATGGGACCAAAAAGCCCCTTGAAAAACACTAGACCTATTTAAAAACATGAGGTGAACGAAGGACGAGGTGAAGAAGCTTGCGACGACAATGGAAGTTGGAGGTGAAGGACAAGTTGAACGCAGAGTCAACTAAAGCTGGAACGAGGAAGTGGCAATGGGTATGCATTTTTTGGTGTTTTAGTAGTTTGTGTGTAATTTTTCTCGATGCCCTGTTGCTTCTAGCTGGGGACACAGACACATATAATTTATTCGGAAGCAACTTGGGTGACTTTTTTAATTCATGGCATGTTAATGGGTATGTTTGTGGGTTGAGTAATGGTGAGTTAGGAAATATAAATGACACAGGCAGTTAGAATAGTCGATAAAAAAGCTTGTTTTTTCCTATACATTGTGCTCTGGTTTTTTGAAGAATATATCTGCTTATAAGTGTGGGTCATTGTTATTTTGGAAGAACTTATATGAAATGGCAGTTGGTTGTTCTCCTTTGTCATACACTTTACCGTCATGCGTTTGTATGTCTCGAACTAATTCCTGTGTTGATCAATAGCCTATTAACCTTTGGCAAATTTTTATTTCCCCCACAATATGTAGCCATTGTGAACTTCAATGTGACTAGGTTAATTCCAAAAATTAAGTGTGTTATTCACAATTGCTGTTATTTATTTTGAGATTATGGTCCTCATATCCTGTTTTCATTAAGACGATGTGAGTTACATGTTCTGTTATTAATTGATGCAGAAGTTTAGGTACTATCAAATTTTGCGTTCGAACTTGTCATGTTGTGAGGACAAGGTCTTCATTGTTTGTATAAGGAATTACTGGCCACTAACAGTCTTGTTACTATGTTCCTTGTTAATTCCCACAATTCTTTATGAGTAGGAGTTGTTATGCACCATTTGTGGGGTGTCTTATGCTGCTTGCATCCAATGCAGCATTTGAGAAGGCCAAACAAACATAATTTTAATTGCTTTAATCAAACTGTGTACTTGGTTTCTGTTTATAGGATTATATGAGTAACAGATTTTTATGCAGGAGTATCTTGATGCAATTCATGGCCATAAGCTTCAATCCAGACATGCAAATCATGCATTGTCTAGATTTAAGGTAGGGGAAACGAAGCTCGAATCAAGATACTAGGATGTGACAAACTACTGAATGTCTTTGCCAAGATTCCTCAGCCCTTATGGATCCGAAGCCTTCTGCAACAATAGATAATATAGTAAAGTTAATCTTGGACATGGAATAAAGTTTGTGTCTCCCACCGTGTACATGTATATTTGGCTACATTTTGTATTTCATGGCCATATGTAGATAGGGTTGTGCAGCGGGTCAAGTGTGTGTCAATTTTGGATGAACTTATATGATATGACATTTGGTTGTAAACCTTTGCCAACTTTGTGTATTTGAATGTGACAAAGTAATTTCCTTCTTTTTCCCAGTCATACACTCTATTGTAATGCCTTTCTAATTCTTGTACTTATTTCCAGTGCTGATGACCAGGCTGTTAACCTTTCTCAAATCTGTTATGTGTGCAACAATGTCCAAGGATTGCGTACTTCAATGTGACAAAGTTATTTCCTTAATTTTTTTTTGTCATAAACTTTACTGTAATGTCTACCAAATTATGAGGAGGCTGTTCCTGTGAGGAGGCTGTTCCTGTGAGATGTTCTAATTAACTGCAGCAGACTTTAATGTACTGTCAATTTATGCGTTCAAACTCATACACGTAGGTGCCTATTAAGTTCGAACGGGGAAGTTAAGTTCGAACTTCCCCAATGACAGTTATAATGCCCAACGTATATACAGTGTTTTTCTTTTTGATTATGTGATACCAAATCGATTTTAAAGAGAGTAAGTGATGCTAATAGATCCATACGATTATCTTAATTAAGAAACTTATGAAGTTTATAAATTTAGGCTTACAACTCCACATATTAACATACCATTTCCTTGAACATACTTCAAGGTTGGTTCATGCAGCCGCCACTACAGTTATCAGTGTCTTTGAAGTATTAGCTATTGAACTTAAATTGTTTGATGAAATAATTTTGTTACAATTGTTTTCAGACATTCATACTGGTTAAATCTGCAATTATAATTTAATACTTGATTATGATTCCTAACCAAGGCTGCCCAAATCCATCTATTGATATATATTGTGCTTCATGTTTAACCACTTCTATAGTTGCATGTCTTGCTTAAATCAGTTATGAAGGGAATGCTTATGGTGTTATCGTATTCAAATTCTTTTTTTGAAAAAATAGTCGAACGACAAAATGCAATAACAAACAGTATACATTCACTTTTAATTTTGTAAATGCTACTACTTCACATTCTACCATGGTAGCACATATGAGATATTTCCCTATTTCTCAACTGTGACAATATTTATCATTCATTGCTTATAAGTTCTTACAATACATATTCTGCACACGAAAACAACTATATGCACTGAACATTTGTTTTCTTCCTTCAAAAACTTCAACTAAAAACTTCCTCCTACATCCCCAATTCCTCTGCCAACTTTGACTTCAACACCCATGCAATATGTTTTGCGCATGTTTTTATCGTGATTTTCGCAGTTCATAAAGAATTCCCCAAGCCCACTCTGTTCTTCAGTTGCCTACACTCCTTCACTCTTGCATTCCTCTAAAACAACCACCACGCACATTGCCAAGCTTCATACCCTCCATACTTTTCTAGCCCCTCGATGGTCCTGTCGAAACTTAACATTGACACACATTCGCTGCTGCACCTGTGTAATTTCTTCCATGTCTGTCGTCCTTCTTCTGCCCTTCGGGCGCTGTTGGGCGCCGTTCTTGTCGTCGCCATCATATATCCCCTCCAAAACTCCTTCGATTTTCCTTCTTCAGCAACACATTCAGGATCTGGGGTTGGGTATGTTTCTGTCCGAGAAAGGGGAAAAAAATTTCTGTTAGCTCTTTTTCTCTTTTTTTATATCAGAGGCATAATGGGTTTTTTTTGGCTCTCCTTCCCATTTTACCAAATTCCTTTTCTTCTTACCAAACATTTTATTTTCCTTCAAATTAAGTTTTATTCTCATGTCTACCAAACATCTTAACTTTTTAAGTTCCATCTCAATCTTCCTTTCCATTCCTTTCCCTCCTCTAAGTTTCTTTTCCTCCTTAAATCTTCTTCGTACCAAATGGCCCGAGTCTTGCTATCAAGAGATGTTGGTTTAGGGTCTAGGGGCCATTATATTTTTCATGCTGTCCTAACGAGAGTTAGAGAAGAAAATCTCAAGAAGAAGGCGGCTACAATTTAGGTGTAGGCCATTGAAAAACTTCTCCGGCAGGTCCAGCACCATTTCTAGTAGCTACCATGGCTGAGCAATTACCGATTTCCTCCTCCTTCTCTTATGGATGGACTTATGACGTCTTTATCAATTTCAGAGGTGAAGATACTCGCTTTGATTTTGCTAGATACCTCTACGAGGCTTTACAACAAAAAGGTATCCATACTTTTTTTGACGATGAAAGGCTTAGAAAAGGAGAAAAGATTACTCCCTCACTTCTCAAAGCAATCCAAGAGTCTAGAATGGCTATTGCTATTTTCTCTAGAAACTATGCTTCCTCTACATTTTGCTTAGATGAGCTCGTTCAGATCCTTGAGCATATAAACAAAAAAGGTAGATTGATTTTGCCCATTTTTTATGAGGTTTATCCATCAGAAGTACGACATCAAAGTAAAAATTATAGCGAAGTATTTGCTCAGCATGAGAGGAGGTTTAAAAATGACAAGGAGAAGGTGCGAAAATGGAGGCAGGCTCTACAAGATGCTGCTAATCTCTCGGGTCTCCGTTTTGAACCTGGGTATTTAAGCACTTGCCTCTCTTTTGCTTTACATCTTTGGTTTGTTTGTTTGATATTGATTCTTACTACCAAATTGAAATCTAGGAGAGGCTACAACACAAATTATGACTTTCAAAGTTTGAAGTGCTATATTATTTCCTATTAGCTCTTGTGCGTCTTAAAAGCAAAATGATAACAGAGCATGAATTGATTTTGGCTAAAAATTTTACGTTTAGTTCTTTTAATAGTCAGTCTTTTACATACACGTTTGTACATACTCACATACATATATTATAAATAACCAAGTGAGGCCTAGAATCATGAACATTGCGAAATATAAAGTGATTGAATCTTATTTTGAGATGTTTTATGTCCGAGTGTTTGTTTTGATGGTATGAATCTATGTTGTGACATAATCACAAGATTGATTTGATGAACTTAGTTTGAATTTTCCAAAAAAAATTGTTATTGGTGCAGGAATCAATATCAACATGATTTTATCAAGGATATTGCAAAAGAGGTCTCTAGGAGAATTAACCGCAAGCCTTTACACATTGCTGATTATCCACTTGGACTTGAGGATCGAGTGCAAAAAGTAAATTCTCTTCTAGATGTTGAATCTAATGAAGGGGTGCAAATGGTAGGAATATGTGGCACTGGTGGAATAGGAAAATCAACAATTGCTCGAGCAGTTTGCAATTCGATCGTGGACTCATTTGAAGGCTTTTGTTTTCTTGCTGATGTTAGAGAAAATTCGGTTAATCATGGCCTAGTATATCTCCAGGAAATGCTTCTTTTTGAAGTGTTGGAGGAGGACATTAAGGTAAGAGATGCTAATAAAGGAATTCCAATAATAAAGCACAGGCTCCACAAAAAGAAGGTTCTTCTTGTTCTTGATGATGTTGATAAGCTAAAGCAATTACAAGCAATTGCTGGGGGACTTGATTGGTTTGGTTCTGGTAGTAGAATCATTGTAACAACAAGGGATAAGCATTTACTAGCAAGACATGGTGTTGAAAGAATTTATGAGGTAGACTGTTTAAATAGAGAAGAAGGTCTTGAATTTCTTAAATGGCATGCCTTTAAACAAAGTAGAGTTGATGCAAGTTACATGGACGTTTTAAACAACGTAGTACTCTATGCTTGTGGTCTTCCATTGGCTTTGGAAGTTATAGGGTCCAACTTGTTCAGTAGAGAAATAAATGATTGGAATTCTGCATTAGAAAGTTATCAGAGCATTCCTATTAAAGAGATCCAACAAACTCTGAAGGTAAGCTATGATGCTTTGGAGGAATACGAGCAGGAAATTTTTCTTGACATTGCTTGTTGCTTTAAAGGTGACAGTTTTGAATATGTAAGAAGTGCTTTGTGTGCACGTGGCATATGCCCAGATTATGGTGTTAAAGTGCTGATTGATAAATGTCTCATAAAGATTAATCATGGTAAGGTGACTATGCATGACTTGATTCAAACCATGGGTAAGGAAATTGTGCGACAGAAATCACCATATGACCCTGGCAAACGCACTAGGTTATGGTTTCATAAAGACATCCTTCACGTTTTAGAAGAAAACAAGGTAAGGGTCCTTTGCACACATTTTTTTTCCTTATTATTATTTTTTATGATCAAAGTGTTCTCTGGTTTTCCCTAATCTAATATTCTTCCCTGTGGTGTCTTGAAAGCACACATAGCCTTGTTTTTTGCCTTCTTTTTCCTCTTCCCATTCCTTTACTAGCCTAGTATATATTATTTTTTCCTACTTGTAGGTTATGATCTACTATATTTTTATTGAAATTTATACCAATTCATAATACATCTGACTAATTTTCTGGTTTACTCTGTTACTTGGTATGAAAGGGTTCTGGGAAGATTGAAGCCATAAATCTAGACATGCCTGGAGATATAGTGATTGATTGGAGTGGAATGGCCTTCAAAAAGATGCCAAATCTTAAGATACTTATTATCAGAAATGCACAATTTTCTACAGGTCCCAAGTGTCTGCCCAACAGTTTAAGAGTGTTGGATTGGAAGGGATATCCTTGTTCATATTTACCGTCTGATTTTAACCCCAAGGAACTAATCATCCTCAAAATGCCAGAAAGTTTCCTCAAAGGGGATGTACTTCTCAAGGCATGCAAGGTATTGGCACTTTTGATCATCATTTTTTTGTTATGAAGCAGGAACGCTTCAAAATTTGTTCCATGCTATGAATGTTGTCACTATCAGTGTGTGTGTGTGTTTTTTTTAAATGTTTTGTGATGTTCTTACAATTGATTAAGATGTAGTTGTTTTTGATCTTGTCTTGCAGAAGTTTCCGTCTTTGAGTGTGATGAATTTCAGAGGTTGCAAATTTTTAAGACAAGTTCCAGACTTATCTGCAGTCCCAGATTTGAGGGACTTGTGTTTGGACGGCTGCACCATGTTAACTGAAGTTCATGGATCCATTGGATTTCTTGGTAAACTTAAAAGGTTGGGTGTTCAAAGCTGTAGGAAGCTCAAGACCTTCCCAAGTATCAAGTTAACATCCCTAGAGTTTCTCGACCTCTCATGGTGCTCCAGCCTCACAAGATTCCCACAAGTATTAGGAGCGATGGAAAATATCAAAGATGTCCGTTTGGACTATAGTGGCATACAAGAATTACCTTTGTCATTCAGAAACCTTGTTTCATTAGAAAAATTAGAACTTTCATATTGTACTAGTATGGAAAAAATTAGAGGTATTCCACCAAACCTAAAAGAATTGTCAGCAGTAGGCACTGGTTGGTACTCACACTTGAGCTTAGAGTCTCGTAGCATTTTACTGTGTCAGGTTAGTCTCTCTCTCTCTCACTGTTTTAATTGCATCTATATGATAAATAATGAGCTACTTTAAAAAGAAGTTGGTGCCACTCTCATATAATGAAATGATATTATTTGATAAAAAATGACTTGACACTTGAACGAAACAAAAAAGTAATCATGTTTCAAAGATTGATTGCCCTTTGTTGATCTAGTTAACAAAAGAAGACTCGTGTCACTGGGTAGTTAATAGATAGTTCTCTGAAATTCTTCTTCCTCAAACATTAAGCTTAGAAATAACTTTGTTCTTGATCTGTTTTGCTACAGGCTTTAGATGAGATTGATGGCTTGGAAGTCATAGTAGAAGAAGATAAGACCCCAGAATGGCTTGACCACTATGTTGAGGGAGATTCCTGGTCTTTTTGGTTCCAAAACGAATTCCCAATCATGGCTGTATTTTTTGGTGCATTAATAGAGTACCCATGGCCCTCACCACCAGATCTGCATATTGACGTCCGAGTTAATGGCACACATGTCGGATCTCGAGAAGGGCAAACAATTTTTGCACTACTTACAACACAACATATCTTTTTGTTTGATCTGCGATTGCTCGTTCTTGAGGATAAACTGAGAAGTGTAGTTTCAGAGCGTGGGTGGAACCACGTGGAGATATCCTGTGTATTGACCTACCTTGCAGAGGGAGCGGACTCATGGGATGAAATGCATGGTATGGCAAGGGCGAAATGGAGCGGAGCATTTGTGTACAAGAAAAAATCCAGAATGGAAGATATTCGATTCTAAATCATAGCCAGGATACTGTAGCTGAGTTGTTGAAAGGATCTTCCAAGTTTTGCTGAGCTAGTCCTGCGTAGAATGAAGTGGTCCCACATCGATTTCAAAGCCATCGAAGACGGTAGCAACAATGCAGGCGTGGCCCTTTTATCCAAACGCATTACTGAATCTCAATCAGCTGGAAGAGAGCCTAATATGAGAAAAAGAAAGAGGGACAGGGGAGATCTATCTATATGGGTCCCACCTCCTTTCGTTCCTTCTCTTCACTGTACCACTTGGATAAGTAGGGATGAATGACAAGGAAAATGCCATGCTGTTTACTAAGAATTAAATGCTTAGAAACATTGTATGAATGTCTGTTGTGCCACTTAAGGTTCATCTAAATTTCTTCAATAACTTTGTTGGATACACTTTGCGTAGGGAAAGATACAATGTAGATATTGGATTCATAAATTGTAACCAGGAAGCTGTTCCTGAATTATTAGATCGATCTTCCATGAATCCACACAGTTATGGTTAGATAAGACCACCTCAACAGTCACTACGCAGATATAGCAGAAGAAGGAGTAAACGTGCTAGAATAGATTTGGCACTCATGGCAAAATATAAAATAGCCTTCATCAAAAGATGCCCAGATTATGATAAATCATTACTAGTACTGATTTTCACTCACCTTAGAAATGTTGTAGTTTTGAGCGTGGGTATCTCAAAAGAAAAGCCTCACATTGCTCAATATTAGGAAGGAAGCCAAGAAAAGGAGTGAGTTAGCAGACACGACAAAGGACCAACGTGGGCAAACATAAATATGGTATTGAGTTACATTATTGCTACTTTGCTTCCCTGATTCATCATAGGTAGGGACAGTGTCCTCAAGTACGACTTGAACTAGTTTTCCGACCGATGCTACTAGCAAGAAATGAAGCATAAATATCAGGAATGGCAGTGTTTCTAAGTCGTGCTTTCATGGGGGAAAAATATTCGGCAAAACCTGACGTTATTGATTGAGCTTCTTTCATGAAGCTCTTGCTGTACAGAAAAGAAACACAGCAGCTAGAACTATCGTTTATCCAAATCAATCAAATTGCTAGCTAGTTGTCTAATTGTTCTTCAGCACCTCAACTTCTAAGTTTAACTAGTTCTAAACGTGTGAAAATTCTATTTACTAATAAAAATATCAATACTATGAATAACGAAATCCTTAAAATGAATTATCCAAATTCATAAATAATAGCTAAAGGAAACTTGTAATCTGTACAAGGGAATGGAAGAGGGAAAGGATAAAATAAACAAAAAGTATTATTCCCTCTGGTTCTTAATATAAGATATACTCACCTAATTTGATTAAATTAAGGAAGTTAATTAATATGACATATATTTTCTAAAACACCTTACTTATTTTTCTTAATTCCCTTATTCCTTCGGTTCTTTGATTATTGTAGAAGGAGTATCATTAGGGATAAATGGGGAAAAGATGACAAATAGGAAAACTATGTTTTATATTTAGTATCAAAATCAACTTCTCAAATATATCTTATATTAAGGATTGGGGGGAGTACTTTTTTAACCTTAAATAATGTTAACTTAATAAACCTTTAAGAATTGAGAATTTTAAAACTTCTTGGGTTAGACTTTGTCACCCTATTGGCCAAGTATTTTCCTCCAATTTTTATTCTCCAAAGCAGGGTTTTAAAATATTAGTTTGACCTAACTTTTATATTTAACAATTTATTTATTTCTATGGTGATTAAAACGGGAGATCAAATCATTTCACAAAATAATAAAGTTTAAATATTTGGATCAATAAAAGATGGTAAAATTGTTGAAGATGCTACACTTGGAATAGAAGCAAGGTGGTTTAAATGGAGACATGATAATAGAGTTAAAGGGATATTCTATTGAACAACTATTATATCAACAATGTTATATAATAATGAATATTGGGCTTTATTTAAATAGATAGTAAAAACATAAAATTGGGGAAATAAAGATGATGATGTTATAATAATCTCCAATCTCATAATAGGAAATTAAAGTAATATGACTTTTGGCCATATAATAGTTAATCAAAAAAATATGGCTTCTAATCATATTATATTAAAATAAGAAATCAAAGTAATATGACTTCTGATCATATAATTTCAAAAAAGGAATAAAAGGAATATGGTTTCTAGCCACATAATAGGAAATCAAATCAATATGACTTTTGGTCATATATTTTCTGAATAAGAAAGTAAAACAATATGGCTTCTAGCCATATAACTTTGGAATTTAAAATCAGAGGTGTATGGCTTCTAGGCATACTAAAACAATAAAAACAATAATATAAAAGAACTTTTAAAGGAGATCAAAACAATAATAATCTTCAATCTTAGTTATGAAATCCGATGTTTAAAATAATCGGTAATAGTATTTCTTTAATTTCATATAGTGGCTAAAATTATCACAGATAGATAAAATAAACATATGATTAAAGAAAATAGATGAGATCGTTAAAGAGATGATGAGAGAATCATACCTTCGTTAAAGCTTTCATGCTGATGACGTGTTTTAAAATAAAGGGAAGATGAGAAGAGGAAGGAAGAATGAATAGAAAGTAAGAAAAAGTAATTCTTATTCACTAATTAGTGTTCTTTGAAATATATAACATATGTCTTCTATTTATAGGCACGTCTTTGTAATCTATAATTAATGTGATTTTATAATCATAGTAATTAATGGGTGAGAATAAGAAACTATAGAAAACATAAAATAATGAGAGATATTTACATTGACAATTATAATATTCATAAAAAGTCTTTACTAGAAGTGTACTTTTACTAATTCTCACCTTTCAAGGAATGACATTTAAGTAATTCAATATGCCCCAAATTTATAAATTTATAAATTTACAATTATTAAAAGGGTTAAATATCTAATTTGCCATGAAAGTTTTGCTTATCATTTTTGCTTCGGAAATTTACAAAATGGAGCAAATATGCTTCGGAAGTTTTTTTTTTTAGGATCAAATTTGTCCCGGAAGTTTTGCTTAGGAGCAATTTTTTATAAACTTCCAAAAGCAAAATGATACCGATCCAACGGTCAAAATTAACTGATGGGCATATTTGCTCCATTTTCAGTAAACTTCGAGGTAAAAATGATACCATAAAAACTTTCGGGTCTTGGATCTTTCAAGAAAAACTTCCGAGGCAAATTAGGACTTTAACCCTTATTAAAATTCTCCCTTTCTCTGCATTTACACATCATTTTTACCACCCCTACTTTTCAGTGGGAATTAAATTAAGGTAAGATTGGAAAACAGTGATTAATAAACCTCCCTCTAAGGTAGACTTTATATTTAGTAGCAAAAACTTCTTTGATTAAGGAAATATTTTGGCGAACTACAAGTCTCCTAGAATTCATTTGATGAGACCCCACTTTGGCGAAGTCACCTCTCCGCGTCGGACCGTAGTAGCTGTTATGGAAAAAATAGATGACGCGCGAAACAAGTTGTTGACTACAATTCCAAAAGCTCTGTTTCAACAATTCCCCTTCAATGCTATCCCTATCATAATTTGGGGGAAATTTCTCAGGTATGTCTTCAGACTTCAGATTGGGTTTATAATCTACACTAATTTCTTTTGTTACTCTTCGTTTCCCTGTGAATTCATTTCTATTTCACACCCATTTTGTTGACCTGATCTTCTCGTTCTACTAGATAACTTCTCAGGGTTTCTGTAGTGATGAAACTAGTATTTTGTCGACTTGATTTTCCAGTGCTAATCATTGTTTTTGGTCCGCTTCCTGAGATCCCTTTTTTTAATCACAATATACTAGCGTAGGACACGAGTCTGAGAAATTTATGACCCGTGATTTGTTAGAATTTTTATATTATATAAAAATATAGACATTGAAACTTCAAAGCTCTGGTATTTTTGTTCATTCCCCGACAGGTCCAGCACCATTTCTACTAGCTACCATGGCTGAGCAATCACCGATTTCCTCTTCCTTCTCTTATGGATGGACTTATGACGTCTTTCTCAATTTTAGAGGAGAAGATACTCGCTTCGATTTTACTAGAAACCTCTACGAGGCTTTACAACAAAAAGGTATCCATACTTTTTTAGACGATGAAAGGCTTAGAAAAGGAGAAAAGATTACTCCCTCACTTCTCAAAGCAATCCAAGAGTCTAGAATGGCTATTACTATTTTCTCTAGAAACTATGCTTCCTCTACATTTTGCTTAGATGAGCTTGTTCAGATCCTTGAGCATATAAACAAAAAAGGTAGATTGGTTTTGCCCATTTTTTATGACGTTTATCCATCAGAAGTACGACATCAAAGAAGAAATTATGGGGAACTATTTGCCCAGCATGAGAGGAGGTTTAAAAATGACAAGGAGAAGGTGCAAAAATGGAGGCAGGCTCTACAAGATACTGCTAGTCTCTCGGGTCTCCGTTTTGAACCTGGGTATTTAAGTACTTGACTCCCTTTTGCTTTACATCTTTTATTTGTTTATTTGATATTGATTGTTACCACCAAATTAACACCTAAGACAGGCTACTGCACAAATTATGACTTTCAAAGTTTGAAGTGCTATATCATTTCCCATTAGCTTTCGTAATTCTTAAAAGTTAAATGAAAACAGAGCATGAATATATTTCGGCTAATATATTTGCGTTTAGTTTATTTAATAGTTAGTCTCTTACAGACACAAGTTTGCACGTACTTACATACATATGTTATAAATAACTAAGTGAGGCCTAGAATCATGAACGTCGCAAAATCTAAAGTGTTTGAATCTCATATTGAGATATTTTTTATTTGAGTGTTTGTTTTGATGCATTTGGTATGAATCTTTGTTGTGACATAATCACAGGATTGATTTGATGCACTTAGTTTAAATTTCCAAAAAATTTGCTATTGGTGCAGGTATCGATATGAATTTGCTTTTATCAAAGCGATTGTTAAAGAGGTCACAAGGAGAATTAACCGCAAGCCTTTACACATTGTTGATTATCCAGTTGGAATTGAGCATCGAGTGCAAAGAGTAAATTCTCTTCTAGATGTTGAATCTAATGAAGGAGTCCAAATGGTAGGAATATGTGGCACTGGTGGAATAGGTAAATCAACAATTGCTCGAGCAGTTTGCAGTTTGATTGCGGACTCGTTTGAAGCTTTTTGTTTTCTTGCTGATATTAGAGAAAATTCAGTTAGTCATGGCCTAGTATATCTCCAGGAAATGCTTCTTTCTGAAGTGTTGGAGGAGGACATTAAGTTAAGCGATGTTAATAAAGGAATTCCAATAATACAACACAGGCTCCACAAAAAGAAGGTTCTTCTTGTTCTTGATGATGTTGATAAGCTAAAGCAATTGCAAGCAATTGCTGGAGGGCTTGATTGGTTTGGTTCTGGTAGTAGAATCATTGTAACAACAAGGGACAAGCATTTACTAGCAAGACATGGTGTTGAAAGAATTTATGAGGTAGACTGTTTAAATAGACAAGAAGGTCTTGAATTGCTTAAATGGCATGCCTTTAAAAAACGTAGAGTTGATGCAAGTTACATGGACGTTTTAGACAGTGTAGTACTCTATGCTTGTGGTCTTCCCTTGGCTTTGGAAGTTATAGGATCCAACTTGTTCAATAGAGAAATAAATGATTGGAATTCTGCATTAGAAAGTTATCAGAGGATTCCTATTAAAGAGATCCAACAAATTCTGAAGGTAAGCTATGACACTTTGGAGGAATACGAGCAGGAAATTTTTCTTGACATTGCTTGTTGCTTTAAAGGTGACAGTTTTGAATATGTAAGAAGTGCTTTGTGCGCATGTGGTATATGCCCAGATTATGGTGTTAAAGTGTTGATTGATAAATGTCTCATAAAGATTAATCATGGTAAGGTGACTATGCATGACTTGATTCAAGCCATGGGTAAGGAAATTGTGCGGCAGAAATCACCATATGACCCTGGCAAACGCACTAGGTTATGGTTTCATAAAGACATCCTTCACGTTTTAGAAGAAAACAAGGTAAGAGTCCTTTGCACACATTTTTTTCCTTATTATTATTTTTTATGATCAAAGTGTTCTCTGGTTTTCCCTAATCTAAAATCCCCTGCTCGACGAATCTTGAGAGCACGCATATCTCTTCTCCCCTTTCCTCTTTCTCTTCCCATTCCTTCACTAGCTTATTATTTTTTCACTTATAGGTTGTGATCTTTTTGTGTGTGTGTGAGATTTATACCAATCTGTAATACACCTGACTAATTTTCTGGTTTACTCTGTTACTTGGTATGAAAGGGCTCTGGGAAGATTGAAGCCATAAATCTAGACATGCCTGGAGATATAGTGATTGATTGGAGTGGAAAGGCCTTCAAAAAGATGCCAAATCTTAAGATACTTGTTATCAGAAATGCACAGTTTTCTACAGGTCCCAAGTATCTGCCCAACAGTTTAAGAGTGTTGGATTGGAAGGGATATCCTTGTCCATCTTTACCGTCTGATTTTAACCCCAAGGAACTAATCATCCTCAAAATGCCAGAAAGTTTCCTCAAACGGGATGTACCACTCAAGTCATGCAGAGTATTAGCACTTTTCATCATTATTTTTTTGTTATGAAGCAGGAACGCTTCAAAATTTGTTCCATGTTATGAATGTTGTCACTATTAGTGTGTGTGTGTTTTTTTAAAATGTTTTGTGATGTTCTTACAATTGATGAAGATGTAGTTGTTTTTAATCTTGTCTTGCAGAAGTTTCAGTCTTTGGGTGTGATGAATTTCAGAGGTTGCAAATTTTTAAGACGAGTTTCAGACTTGTCTGCTGTCCCAGATTTGAGGGAATTGTGTTTGGACGGTTGCACCAAGTTAACTGAAGTTCATGAGTCGATTGGATTTCTTGGTAAACTTAAAAGGTTGGGTGTTCAAAACTGTATGAAGCTCAAGACCTTCCCAAGTATCAAGTTAACATCCCTAGAATTTCTCGACCTTTCAGGGTGCTCCAGTCTTAGAAGATTCCCAGAAATATTAGGAGTGATGGAAAATATCAAAGATGTCCATTTGGACTTTAGTGGCATAGAAGAATTTCCTTTGTCATTCAAAAACCTCGTTAAGTTAGAAAAATTAGAACTTTCATTTTGTAAAAGTATTGAAAAAATTAGAGGTATTCCACCAGACCTAAAAGAATTGTCAGCAATAAACCTTGATTGGTACTCACACTTGAGCTTAGAGTCTCGTGGCATTTTACTATGTCAGGTTGGTCTCTCTCTCTTTCTCGTTCTTTTAATTGCATCTATCTCTCTTTCTCGCTCTTTTAATTGCATCTATATGATGAATCATGAGCTACTTTAAAAAGAAGTTGGTGCCACTCGCACAGAATGAAAATGATATTATTTGATAAAAAATGACTTGAAACTTGAACAAAACAAAAAAGTAATCATGTTTCAAAGATTGATTGTCCTTTGTTGATCTAGTTAATAAGAGAAGACTCGTGTCATTGGGTAGTTAATAGATAGTAATTCTCTAAAACATTAAGTTTAGAAATAACTTTGTTCTTGATGTGTTTTGCTACAGGCTTTACATGAGATTGGTGGCTTGAAATTCATAGTAGAAGAAGATAAGACCCCAGAATGGCTTGACCACTATGTTGAGGGAGATTCCTGGTCTTTTTGGTTCCAAAACGAATTCCCAAACATGGCTGTATTTTTTGGTGCATTAATAGAGTATCCATGGCCCTCACCACCAAAGCTGCTTATTGACATTCGAGTTAATGGCACAAAAGTCGGATGTCCAGAAGGGCAAACAATTTTTGCACCACTTACAACACCACATATCTTTTTGTTTGATATGCGACAGCTCGTTCTTGAGGATAAACTGAGAAGTGTAGTTTCAGAGTGTGGGTGGAACCACGTGGAGATATCCTGTGTACTGTGTTACATGAAGTACTTCCATGCAGAGGGATTGGATGAAATGTATGGTATTGCAAGGGCAAAATGGAGTGGAGCATATGTGTACAAGCAAAAATCCAGAATGGAAGATATTCGATTCATAAATCATAGCCAGGATTCTGTACCCGAGTTGTTGAAAGGATGTTCCATGAATCCAGACATTTTTGCTGAGCTAGTCCTGCGTAGAATGAAGTGGTCCCACATTGATTTCAAAGCCATTGAAGACGGTAGCAACAATGCAGGCATGTCCCTTTTATCCAAACCCATCACTGAATCTTATTCAGTCATTGGAAGAGAGCCTAATATGAGAAAAAGAAAGAGGAAAGGGAGAGATCTATCTATATGGGTCCCACCTCCTTTCCCTCCTCTTCGGGAGAGGGAGAGGATCCTCTCATTGACAAGTTTCTCTTCATCCCTCCTCATCCCTCAACAATCATTCTAAAATCTAAACCATTCACCTCACATAAGATAATATACTGACGGGTATTAAAAAAATACTTTAAGATAATGACCAGTACTAAAAATATATTTTATACCCTAAAAAATTATTTTAGGATCTTGAAAAAATATCTTAAAGTATATTTTTAGTATCAGTCCGTACTCTAAAATGTTTTTTCAAGATCTTGAAATAATTTTTCAAGATCATGAAATATTTTTTCGATCGGGGTAAGATTCAAGATCCTTTGATATCATTCAAGACTAAATATTTTTTAAGATCTTTAAATAACTTTTCAAAATCATGAAATATTTTTTCAGTACCAGTGAGTATCCTAAAGTATTTTTTTAATACCTGACAATACTCTGAAATATTTTTTCAAGATCATAAAATAATTTTTCAAGATCATAAAGTATTTTTTCAGTACCAGTCAGTACCTTAAAAATATCTTGAAGTATATTTTTATTACCAGTCAGTACCCAGAAATGTTTTTTCAAGATCCCAAAATAATTTTTCAAAATGATGAAATAATTTTTCAATACCAGTCAGTATCTGAAGTATCCTTTTAATATCATTCAATATCCTGAAATATTTTTTCAAGATCCTAAAATAATTTTTCAAGATTATGAAGTATTTTTTCAAGACTCACAAGATCTTAAAATATTAAAAAAAAAAAAAATAGATGACCAAGATTAAGTGAAGTGAATGGTCTAGATTAATTGTTGAGGGATGAGAAGGGATAAAGAGAAACTTGCCAATAAGAGGATCCTCTCCCCTCCTCTTCATTGTACCACTTGGATAAGTAGGGATGAATGAGAAGGAAAATGCCATGCTGTTTACTAAGAATTAAATGCTTAGAAACATTGCATGAATGTCTGATTTGCCACTTGGTTCGTTTAAATTTCTTCAATAACATTGTTGGATACACATTGCATAGGGAAAGATGCAATCTAAGATATTGGGTTTATAAATTGTAATCAGGAAGCTGTTCCTGAGTGATTAGATCGACAAATAGGAAAACTATGTTTTATATTTAGTATCAAAATCAACTTTTTAAATATACCTTATATTAAAAAATGGAGGGACTACTCTTTTAACCTTAAACAATATTTACTTAATTTTTTTTGAACAATAACAATATTTACTTAATAAACTTTTAAGAATTGAGAATTTTAAAACTTCATGGGTTTGACTTTGTCACCTGATTGACTGAATATTTTCCTCTAATCTTTATTCTCCAAAGAAAGGTTTTAAAATATTAGTTTAACCTAACTTTTATATTTAACAATTTATTTATTTCTATGGTGATTAAAATGGGAGGTCAAATCATTTCACAAAGTAACAGTTCAAATATTTGGATCAATAAAAGATAGTAAAATTGTTGAAGATGCTACACTTAGAAATACAAGCAAGGTGATTTAAATGGAGACAGGATAATAGAGTTGAAGGGATGTTCTATTATACGAACAATGTTATATAGTAGTGAATATTGGGCTTTACAAAGATGATAAAAACATAAAATTGGGGTAATAAACATAAGGATGTTAACATGATATGCGGTCATACAAGAAAAAATAAGATTCGTAACAAATATATACAAGAAAAAAAAAAGATTTGTAACAAATATATACCAAAAAAGTTGACGTGACGTCTATTTATTTGAAACAATAAAAAATCGTTTGAAGTATTTGAACTTATACATACAAGTCTATTGAAAGTCTCAGTGAGAAGGGTATATCAAACAATATGAAATCCTATAAAAAGAAGTAGAAAAAAATGGAAGAAAGTCTCAGTAAACCTATTTAGCAGGACCTTTTGACTCATAATTTATCCCCCAAAAAAAAAAAATCAGTCGTTGATAAAAGCAAGCCCCCATTGTGTGATGATGCGTGTTATTAGAGCCAGGAAATCGAGTTAGCCATCGGCCATTTTGCAGCCTTTCGACCCTTTTAAAGGCGGGGGCGAAAAATGGACGAGATATTTGAAATTAGCCCTGGAAGGTGCGGCGCCGGCTTAAACGGGCCGCCTGAGGGGGCCTCGGGCCCGGCCCTGGAGGGCCTCGGGCCGGCCTGCGCGCCCTTTTCATTTGTAGTTTTTTTTTTAATAAAAAATAATTTATATATATTTTGTATTTTTTATAGAGTTATTTATCCATTTAACTACAAATACATAATAATTATACTCTAATTTTATGATTTGGTTTATTATTTGTTGCAAATAAAGATTATGGATGTGTTCATGATGCGAGAGAAGAAATTCATGATATTCTTACTCATGAGCCAGAGGCTACTATTCAAAGTGAAGAACAATTAAATGTCGTTAAAATTGATGATAGTGACGAAGATGATGATAATAATAGTCATCGTACTAACGTGTTTTAGTGATACGCTTTTTATGTTTTATGTGAGTTATTTGTGAACATAGTTTGTTTTTGATTATGAATTAGTGACTACGCTTTATTTATTGGATGATTCGTGTTGTAATTTACTAATTATATTTTTTAAAAAAAGTGGAGAAAAAATAATTAAAATTTGGAATAGTAATTTTCGGGCCCGGAGGGCCGGCCCTGACCTTGGTGCTCTCGGGCCGGGCTTTAAGAAACAAATGTTTTTTTTTACCTCAGGCCCTGGAGGGCCGGCCCTGATTCCCAACTCTATGCGTGTAGTTTGTCCTATGCGGTAGAGGGCGGGAATCGTGGTCGTTGGCCTGGCCCTACAGGCTTGGGCCCGGGATAGGCCGGCCCTACAGGTTTTGAGATAAGGAAAACATCTGTTTTTTCAAAGCCCGCCGATAGTACTGGGCTGGGCCGGCCCTACGTGGTACGAAAAGACTTATTCCAAATTTTAACTATTTTTCCTTCGATTTTTTTCAAAGAAATATAATTAGTAAATTGCAATCATTAAAGTTCTAATCTATCAAATAAATGTTATCAACATTAATATCTAAACAATATAAATCATTCAACAAATAAACAAATTCATTAATTCGTAATAAAAAACAAATAAACACAAAGAATATGTTTTTTCCTTTTTTAAAAAAATATTAAATAAATGAATTACTTTATGTATGCCCACGACAAAATGTCTTTCCTCGTAATTTTGTGTGTCTCGTAGATTCTTTGGTTCATGCATGATTTTATTGACAAGTAAAAATAATTATACTTATTTTACACAAAATATATTTATAATTTATTACTTATATAATATTGTAATACCAAAGTATATGTTTATTTAATATGAAAACATCCCTTCTTTAAAATTTATAATAACTAATTATGTGTTTTAATACAGAATAATAATAAAAAAAATGGTTATAGTTTAACCTATAAAAATCTAAATAATTACAAATAAATACATTCATTAAGTGAAAGTCTAAATATTTTTTTTTTTAAAAATAAATTAAAAGCTACAGTTAAACAGGCCTGCAGGGCCGGCCCGAGGCCCTGCAGGGCTAGCCCGATAAAGCCCGAGGCCCTATAGGGCTAATTTCAAATTTCTGACTTATTTTTCAAGCCCGAGCCCTACAGGGCCAGGGTTTAAACGGGCCGGTCCGATGGGCCTGACTCGATTTCCCAGCTCTACTATGCGGTCATGTAAAATCAATAGTTGATTGTTAATTTTTTAATACTGTCAAATTGGCAGTTTTGCGAAGTCAGGAGCCAACCATTTTGGTGGCACATGCATTGCTTCTCCAAGTTCCTACCATTCTGGCTAGGTTGTTAAGGGACTAACTTAAAATTTGGAATAAAATTAAGGGATTAAAATACTAATTTAAGATTAAGAACCACAAGGATGAGAGGCCTCATTCTTTTTTGATAATAGAGGCCTCATTCTTGATTTAAGAAGACAAAAACAAAAACAAAAAACAACAATAAAAAAGACCATGTCTTATCACAGATGATGTGTGTGTTTTTTTTTTTTTAAAAAAATAAAAATAAAAATGTTAGCTCTTACGTGTGGCAAGGCTTAAGTAAATACACAACCAAACAAGGCCTTGAAATGAATGTATTATTATTACATAATTTAAATATTAAAAATTCTTCTACTCACTGTCATTAGTTCTTTATGGGTAAAAAAAAAATCAGGAAATGAATTTATTAACATATCAATATATTAGATAGACTATTGAACAAGACATATTTTTTTGGACATGTTATGTATAAATTATGGACAATATAAATTACAAAATGCACAGAACTCATATCTAGTTGCACATATTTTTCAAGTGTTATCACAAACTTTCATAAGTTGAATTATACAGTGATGAAATTCAAAACTACATGATGTAATACAAGATGTGACCAATGACTTTTAGACTGAATAATGCTAATATTTTTTTCAAATAAAAAATCAAGTCAATGTATAAACAGATTCTTGAACGTATTGACTAAGGACATTTATATATTTTTGTATGAGTTGGTATTCTACCAGCTTTTATCTCTGTCTATTGTTACTAAGATAAATCATTTTCATAAGTTTTAAAAATATTTAAAAAATGGTCAAGGGATTAAAATATTAATTATGCTTAGGTAGTTCCTCAATATTCAGCCATGGTTTTCTTAAAAGCCACTGCTAAAGAAGACACTATAAGCAAAACACACTCCCTTATTTAAGACTCTCCTACGCAACTTGCAACATCCAACCAACAACGGTTGGGTCTAGTGGAAGAGCTGGCGCCTCAAGGTTCAAATACCTATTGAAAGAAGTGCTTTAATACCTAACAATAACTTCGACATGATTGCTTCCAATAGAAAGATACTTGTGCACTAGCCGAAAAAACCTACAACATCCATTTCAATTAGCTATCATGGAAGAGCAATCACCATCTTCCTCCTCCCTCACCTATGGATGGACTTATGATGTGTTTCTTAATTTTAGAGGTGAAGATACTCGCTTTGATTTCACCATAAATCTCTACAAAGCTCTGCATCAAAAGGGTATCCATACTTTTATAGACGAGGATGGGCTTAGAAGAGGAGAAGGGATTACTCCATCACTTGTTAAAGCAATCTAAGAATTTACCATTGCTATCACAATTTTCTCAAAGAATTATGCTTCTTCAACATTTTGTTTAGATGAGCTTGTTCACATCCTTGATTGTATACGGAACAAAGGTTAGTTGGTTTTGCCAATTTTCTATGATGTTGATCCATCCGACGTGCGACATCAAAGAGGAAATTACGAAATAGCATTTACTCAACATGAGGAGGGGTTTAAAAAAGATACAAAGAAGGTGCAAAAATGGAAGCAGGCTTTACGA
The DNA here is from genome assembly GCA_019022615.1 of Acacia melanoxylon. NCBI lineage: Eukaryota > Viridiplantae > Streptophyta > Magnoliopsida > Fabales > Fabaceae > Acacia > Acacia melanoxylon. Next base: position 12,577,648 of record JAFJYJ010000005.1, read on the forward strand.
GATGCTGCTGATATTGCTGGTTTTCATTTCAAACCTGGGTATTTGAGTAACTTCACCCTTCTTTTGCTTTTGCAAACTTTAGCTTTTCTATTTGATATTGATTGTTACTATCATCATATGAACATGCAACAAAAGCTAAGAATCAATAGACACTAATACAAATTACTTCTCAGCTCAAAAATTTTAATTGATTAAAAGTCTTGCATTTTGTCAGATGCAAGTATTTGTTTTGTGTTTGATAAAGGTCAAACAATAATCAGGCCTTGTTAGAATATGCATTTCATAAGGGGAAAAAAAGCGCATGTGCTTATTTTGGCTTAGTTGACTTTGAAGTTGGTATCATATAGACATTAATATGTAAAAACTTCAAGAAATATATACACTGCAAAGTCTGAAGATTGCCAGTGTTGTTATATTTGAAGGGGCATATTCTGTTCAAGTGTTTTATTTGATGCATTTGGAATGAATTTTAAGTTTTAGCAAAATAGTTAGATTGAAATTAACTTTTGATAACATTTTGTGATTGGGACAGGCAAGAGCATGAACATGATTTGATTGAAAGGATTGTGAAAGAGGTGTCTAGGAGAATTAACCGCAAGCCTTTACACATTGCTGATTATCCTGTTGGACTCGAGTATCGAGTTAGAAAAGTAAATTCTCTTCTAGATGTTGAATCTAATGAAGGGGTCCAAATGGTAGGGATTTGTGGCATGGGTGGAATAGGCAAAACAACAATCGCTCGAGCAGTATGCAATTTAATTGCTGATTTGTTTGAAGCGTTTTGCTTTGTTGCAGATGTCAGCAAAAACTCACAAAAGCATGGCCTAGTATATCTCCAAAAAATGCTTCTTTCTAAATTGGTTGGGGAAGATTTCAACTTCATTGACATCAATCAAGGAATTCCAATTATGAAGCAGAGGCTTCACAGAAAGAAAGTTCTTCTGGTTCTTGATGATGTTGATGAACCAAAGCAATTGAAAGCCATTGCTGGGGCACTTGATTGGTTTGGTTCTGGAAGTAGAATCATTGTAACAACGAGGGATAAGCATGTACTTGCAAGACATGGTGTTGAAAGAATTTATGAGGTAGAGAGTTTAGATAAAAATGAAGCTCTTAAACTACTTAAGTGGAATGCCTTTAGAGAAAACAGAGTTGATCCAAGTTTCATGGAAATATTGAACAAAGTAGTACTCTATGCTGATGGTCTTCCATTGGCTTTGGAAGTTATAGGTTCCAACTTGTTCAACAAGGGAATAAAAGATTGGAAATTTGCATTAAATAATTATCGACGAATTCCTGACAGAGAGATCCAACAGGTAAAGAACCGGCTGAACCTAAGAGGGGGATGAATTGGGTGAAGATTAAAAACTTGACACTTTGAAAATCTTTTCGCGTTTTCTAAATCAACAGTTTGATATTCAAATAAACATATACTGGAAATATAAGAGATAAGGGAAGAGAATATGCAAACTGTGATTTATCTTGGTTCGCCCCAATCCTTGACCTACGTCCGGTCCCAAGCTCCACTTGAGATTTTCAATCCACTATCCTCTTATTTAACCGGGCACAAGAGAAGCCTATACACACGCACAAGTTCACCCAGACACTTGTGAAGCCGAATCTCTCAATGAGATACTCCTTTCAATCAGTTACACAATCTGTACTCAAAGTTATCCTCTCACTAGGATACACTCCCCCTTACAAGTTGTAAACTGATAACCCAATCTCCAAGTCCCACGACTTGAGATTCTTACAATGATTTAGTAATCGAAATGTTCTCTCTAAAAGAGTAAATGAATAAACACTGAAGTACAATACAAATAATCTCACTCTCTAAGATGAACTATACAAGCATTGAGAACAGAGAGCGTGTGAGCTAAATGTTGGATTCAAAATATCAGCATTTTGACAGTGCAAGCTCTCATCTCCAACCTCTTCTATCTTGAATGCTTCTCCTTTTATAGTTAGTTGCAATTTATGACCGTTGAGCAATGCCTTCAGTTTTGAATATGACCGTTGGCATAAACAAATATAGCCGTTGAAGCTTCGACGTAATCATCGGCTTTTTGTAATCGATGTTAATCCTTCACATAATCATCCGAAACTCATTAACAAACTAATTAAAGATGATTAGGAATAGTAATGAGTAATGGTAAGGATTAATGAAATCACAAACAATGATTTTGAATTTTCGGACAACGGTGATTTTTAAAGCGGGGAGGTTGACTCGAGTTATTCCATGTGACTCGAGTTGCGTAACTCGAGTTACCCTTCGTAACTGGAGTTATGTTTGAGCACCAACGTTCTGATTGCTTTCTGTTTGAAGACTTGAGTTATCTTGCCCAACTCGAGTTAAACCAGTTCATTCACTTATGCTTGTTAGCATTGTCATTGATCCTCAATCCGAGCTTTTGATCAACTGAAACTTGCTCATGAAGATTATTAATAACATTGAGAAGCATAGCAAGTAATAATCAATTGATAACATTAATTTCGAATTCTCGAGACATTGTAGAACAAAGGTGCTCGCTACTTTGTTCGTTCGAGTTAAAATCTCTTCCCAATATTCATTTTCTCTATCTGCCTCTCGATTGACATTGACTCAAGTTTCCAGTCCTAAACTTGAGTTATCCAAGCCTAGTTAACAATTCATTCCAAGCTCATTGTATGTTGAGCGTTTTTGAACCATCTTGAATTTACTGTAACTTTCAAAGACCATATCTCCATGGTCTAAACTCCGTTTTGCTTGGTTAAAATCTTGATGGAAATAATTTTGAGTCTTCTTTCATATGCCACCAATTTCAGCTCAATCCGATTTGTATTTTGTGAGATACACTCAAAATATCAAAGCTATGTCTGCACTGTGGCGTGATTTTCAGTCCCAACTTCTACAATTCATAGATTCTTGATCTGAACTCCTTTGGGATTGGATTATATATCAAAATGATGCATTGGGAGTCTAGTTTCATATGCCACTGGTTTCACCTCAATCCAATCTCTGGTTTGTGAGATATCATCAAAATACCAGACCTCACCAACTGAAATGCGAAACAGAGGTGAACAGAGTTGCTGAAATACATTGTAACTCGAGTTAGACAACTCGAGTTATATGAGTCCAGAAACCCAGAAACGCTGTAACAAAGTGATTAACTCGAGTTGCAACCTCATGACTCGAGTTAGATCATCCTGAAGCTCCCTTTTACTTATTTTAACTCCGACTTGACCCATTCCAACTCCCATTTGATTGTGGAGACTTCTAGAATCAATCTTGGAACTTGTATAATGATATTTTCATTCCATTTAGCAAGTTCTTCATTCTTTCTTCTCTTCTCTTGATCATTCTTCATAATTCTTCCCAGTTCGAACTTAACTTCTTAGTTTGAACATAACATCGATTCGAACTTAACTTCTTGCTTCCTTGACATTCTCCACAATTCAATTTGGACTAATCTACATTAAATATAGTAGTTAGTCAATGTAGGAGATTAAATATATCATACAAGCTTTTTGCTTTTAATAATGACATTTATATAAGACATCATCAAAACTAATCATATCTAACAACAAGTACTCAAACTAAGCTATGATGCCTTGGATCAATTTGAGAAGGAAATTTTTCTTAATATTGCCTGTTGCTTTAAAGGAGACAGCCTAGAATATGTCACAAGTGCTCTAAGTGCTCGTGGCATATGCCCAGATTATGGTACTAAGGTGTTGATTGATAAATGCCTCATAAAGATTGACCATGGCCGTGTGACAATGCACGATTTGATTCAAGATATGGGTAAAGAAATCGTTCGACAACAATCACCAAATGAACTGGGCAGATGCTCTAGATTGTGGTTTCATGAAGACATTCTTCAAGTTTTAGAAGGAGATAAGGTATGTTAAGATTCCTAACACATCTAACAAGTTTTGTAAACATCTAAGCTAACCTTGGTGGTTGGCTAGAAGGTTATTCTTATTCCTAACACATGTAACAAATTATGTTTTGTTGACATATGTTTGGTTTGGAAGGGAACTGAGGAGATTGAAGCCATAAATCTGCACATGCCAAGAGACAAAGTGATTAATTGGAGTGGATTGGCCTTCAAAAAGATGCCAAATCTTAAGATACTTATTGTTAGAAATGCCAGATTTTCCATAGGTCCCAAGCATCTCCCAAACAGTTTGAGAATTCTAGACTGGAAGGGATATCCTTATCCTTCTTTACCGTATGATTTTTGTCCCAAGGAACTATTTATCCTCAGGATGCCTGAAAGTGACCTCAAATTGGATTCACCACTCAAGGCAAGTACAATATCCCAATTTTGTAAGTACTACCTTCGGTCGTTAATATAAGAGCTAATTGATTTTTTTTTTTGAGAGATTAAAGAAGTTAAATAAATTACATTAAAGTATTTATATTTATTGTTTTTCTCCAAACTAATTTGTCTAACTTATAACCGATATATAATCTAATGATATACAATATATGCTATAATTAAGCAACTTATTTAGCTTCTTTAACCTCTCATAAAATAATCAATTGGCTCTTATATTAAGGACTAGAGGGAGTATTATGTTTTGTTTTAAAGTAGAAACGAAACACTTTAAACTGATGTTAGAGTTAGATGCACATTAAGCTTAAATTACTTGCAGTAGATCCTTTAAATTTTTTCAGATTTGTGCTATCTAATGTTTTATGTTGTGAAAACTGATTATCAAGATTAGTTAATAAGTTAATATTGCTTTTGCAGAGGTTCCGATCTTGTGAGTGTGATGGATTTTAGGGGTTGTAAATTTTTAAAGAATCGCTCGACATATTTGGAATCCCAAATTTGAAGGAATTGTGTTTGGATTTTTGTGAGAATCTGATTAAAGTCCATGATTCTATTGGATTTCTTCATAAACTTGAAAGATTAAGTGTTACACATTGCTACAACCTCAAGACCTTACCAAGCTTATCATTGACATCTCTTGAATTTTTTGACCTCTCACGGTGCTCCAGCCTCCAGAGATTTCCAGAAATGTTAACAACAATGGGAAATATAAGAGATGTTCGTTTGGATCATAGTGGCATAGAAGAATTGCCTTTGTCATTCAAAAACTTGATTGGGTTACAATACTTGGACCTTTCAAATTGCGAACACCTTCGAGAATTTAGAGCAATCCCACCAAACTTGCAAGAATTGGAGGTGGAAGACAAACACTTGAGTTCGAGTCTTGTAGAATATTATTGAGTCGGTACTTCTCTCTTTATTACTCATTTGAATGCCTTTAACGACTTCGAAAAGAAATTTGTGCCAACATCTATAAATTATGAAATATTCTTCTTCAAAAAACACATGACTTGAAAATAAAATGAAACACACATTAGATGTTCTGTTTTGTCCTGCATTGATCTAGTGTTTTTCCCCCATATCCTACTAATAATCTTGATTGGTATAGTACTTATAAAAAGGTGGAAATCATTTTTGCATAGTTGAATAAAAAAGACTCTCACTTTTGTGTCTTATGCATCCAATTTATAAAGATTTGGCACAACTTCCCTTGACTCACTCGGGATCTAAGTTTATCTTATTGGTCTAGCCGTTTCATTCACATGGAGAACCATATTAATAAGAGCTTTTTAAATTTCCCGAGCATGAATTCCTGAAATAATTTCACTTGAAGTAAGTAGTGAGAGAAATATAGAAGTGGGGCCTATCATTTCGTATCTATCTCTTTTCTCACTTTAGATGAAGGCACGTAGTTGTTCCATTCTATAATTTTTTTCACTCTCACCAAATCTCCCCTACTTTATCTCTAGAGAATTGCAACATGGCTAGAAAATACCCCCTGGCCCCTTCTACTAATGATAAGCTCTCCTGTAAGTGGAAGGTTGTGTGTTCGATCTGATAGATATATATGCGATGTTATCATGCTAAACAACTAAATAGCATAAGATCAATGCGGAATTAATATGAACGGATCTACATACCTCCAGCCATCGATTCAACTCGGGAAGAAGAAATATGGTCTTTCGAGTCTTCACTCTCTCTATCGCAGATGGTGTGTATTCAAAGAATAAGAGAGCAGACGCAGGGACCGTATTAATAAGCACACAACCAAAAACATCTCATCCATCAAAGAGACATGATCGGCAAACGACAAAGGAAATATTAGGTAAAGGCAGAATAATGAGAGATATTCAGTAGTGTGTTTGAGTGGGGTTGAGTGGATTGTGGACCACACTTAATGAATTATTTGATTAATAAATCCATAATTCCAACATTCTCCCACTTGGTCCACACATCTCATAATTTACCATAACAAATGCATGGATCATGGCGATAGGTCCTCTTAAAACGAGTATTATCTTCCATGTATCACAATACATTATGTTTCCCAAGTCCATATAATTAACTTAATGAATAAACCCCATGTTTATTCTAGGTCCAAACTCAATGATGTTCCTCAAATTAAACAAATAAATGTGTACACAACTGAAATGAGAAAAACATCACAAATGGGGTTCCATAAAATAACAACGTTCTTACAACGAAAGAAAATCATTCAAAATGAAATTCAAAGAAGGGCACTAATTCCCATTCTTTCAACATGATCCATAAACCTCATCGGTGGCATGCCTTTAGTTAAAGGATCAGCAATCATCAACTCAGTGCTAATGTGTTCGACAACCACTATTTGATGCTTAACACGTTCTCTTATGGCCAGATACTTAATGTCGATGTGCTTGCTTCGACTTCCACTTCTGTTGTTCTTAGCCATAAACACAGCAACTGAATTGTCACAATATATCTTCGTTGGCCTAGCAATTGAATTCATGATTCTAAGCCCATGGATGAACCCCTTCATCCTACACCATGTGAGGTAGCCTCAAAACATGACACGAACTCAGCTTCCATTGTAGAAGTAGCAATCAAAGACTGCTTCTTGCTACTCCATGATACAGCTCCACCGGCTAGCATAAAAATGGATCCAGAAGTGGATTTTCTTGAGTCAATGCAGCCAGCAAAATCTGAATCAGAGTAACCAGTCACTTCTAGATTGTCCTTCCGTTCGTATTTAAGCACGTAATCCTTAGTCCCTTGAAGGTATCTCAACACCTTCTTCACAGCTTTCCAGTGGTCCATACCTGGATTACTCTGATATCTCCCTAACATTCCAACAACAAATGCAATATCGTGTCCGTGCGGCACGAGCATACATAAGGCTTCCTACAAATTTGAAGCATAAGGGATGTTTTTCATTTGTTCCCTCTCAAAATCATTCTTTGGACACCGATTCAGATTGAACCGTCACCTTTCACAATGGGAGCTGGGCTTTGTGAACAATTCCTCATCCGAAATCTTTCCAAAACTTTGTTGATATAGGTCTCTTGAGACAAACCGAACACCTCTATGTCTGTCTCTTTGTATCTTAATGCCAATGACATAAGATGCATCTCCCATATCCTTCATTTCAAAGTTTTTAGCGAGGAATTGTTTTACTTCATACAATAAGCCTTTGTCATTGGTTGCAAGCAGAATATCATCCACATACAGAACTAGAAAACAAGTCTTACTCCCACTGATCTTCTGGTATATACATTCATCCACAACGTTCTCCACAAAACCAAATGAAGAGATAACGTCATGAAATTTTAAATACCATTGTCGGGAAGCTTGTTTCAATCCATATATGGATTTCTTGAGCTTGCAAACCAAATGCTCACCATCACTAGAGGAAAATCCTTCTGGTTGTTTCATGTAAACCTCTTCCTCTAGTTCTCCATTGAGAAAAGCCGTTTTCACATCCATTTGTTGCAACTCAAAATCAAAATGTGCAACTAATGCTAGAATGATGCGAAGAGAATCTTTCTTAGATACAGGAGAAAATGTCTCCTTGTAATCGATTCCTTCTCTCTGAGTGAATCCTTTGGCTACGAGTCTTGCTTTATGTTTGTCAAGGTTGCCTAATGAATCTCTCTTAGTTTTGAAGACCCATTTACATCCAATGGCCTTCGCTCCATTAGGCAACTCAACAAGATCCCAGACTCTATTGGATGCCATAGAATTCATCTCATCCTTCATAGCATCATGCCATGATACTGAATCTCTACTGTTCATGGCTTGTGAAAACGTTCCAGGATCATTTTCAGCTCCTACATTATAGTCAGATTCTTGCAGATACACAAAGTATTCACTAGGTATCTCTGATCTTCTTGGTCTAGTAGATCTCCTCAATGTTGTTTCACCATCTTCTTGAGGAACTTGTTGTTCAATTTGGTTGTTCAACAATTTTCGGTTGTTCCTCAACAACAACTTGATCTACTAGATCAATGTCGGCGGTTGTGAATCTTGTATGATCGGTTGTACAACACTCGTTGAAGCGAAGGAGCATGGTTAACAACCAATCGTGACTGAAGTAGAGGGTTGGCTATCTAAATGATCTTCTTCAGAAACTAGGTTTCTGAATCGATCGCTCCCACTAATCAAGTCATTTTCAAGAAATTTGGCATTCCTTGATTCCATAAACCTAGTGGTATGAGATGGACAGTAAAACCTGTACCCCTTAGACCTTTCGGCATATCCAACGAAATATCCGCTAATTGTCCTTGGGTCCAGCTTCTTTTCTTGTGGGTTATAAATTCTGACTTCAGACGGGCATCCCCAAACGCGTACATGTCGCAAACTCGGTTTCCAACCCTTGAATGACTCAAATGGTGTCTTGGAGACAGCCTTGGTTGGAACCCGGTTTAATATGTACACAGCCGTCTTAAGTGCATCAATCCACAAGGACTTAGGTAGCTTAGAACTACTAAGCATACTTCTCACCATGTCCAATAATGTTCGGTTTCTTCTTTCCGCTACGCCATTCTGGTCTGGAGAACCAGGCATGGTGTATTGGGCAACAATCCCATGCTCTTGAAGAAACTTCGCAAATGGACCAGGTGCTTGTCCATCCTCGTGTATCTACCATAATATTCACCACCTCTATCGATCTCAAGATCTTAATTTGTTTATCACATTGTTTCTCTACCTCGATTTGAATACCTTAAAGGCATCCAATGCTTCGTGCTTGTTATGAAGCATGTAGAGATACATGTATCGTGAGTAATCATCAATAAAAGAGATGAAATATTTCGACCATACGCGTCCATTTCGGACTACGGATGTCCGTATGTATGATTTCTAACAATTCAATACTCCTCTTAGCACCTTTCTTTGACTTGTTAGTCTGCTTTCCCTTTATGCAGTCTACACAAGTCTCAAAATCAGTAAAGTCCAGAGTACTAAGTACCCCTTCCTTCACCAATCTTTCAATTCTCTGAATGGAGATATGTCCCAATTTCCGGTGCCACAACATAGAGGAATCCTCATTCATAACACTATGTTTCGAACCAACAGAAACATGCATGGCATCATAAGTAGTATTATGTTGTAAGTAAATAAGAAAAAGACCGTTAGACAATGTACCATTCCCAACTTTATTTGATTTATAAAACAGATCTAAAGATGTCTCATAAAACATAAAGGAATAATCCAAAAGTACAAGTCTTGAAACAGAAATCAAGTTTCTAGTGAAACTTGGAACATAAAAAGTCTTTTCCAAATTTAAAACATGGCCACTACTTAGAACCAAACTGCAAGTCCCTACAGCCTCCACATGCGAACTAATCCTTCCACCCGAGTAGATAAATTGTTCACTTCCCAATGGCTTCCTTAGGTTTTGCATACCCTGCAAGGTATTCGAAACATGGATTGTAGAACCAGAGTCAACCCACCAAGTGCCATTAATGTCATCAACCATATTAGATTCATAATGACAAGTGAGACCGACATACCTTTCTTCTCAAGCCATTGCTTTGGAATTTAGAGCGATCCTTCTTCATGTGTCCCTTCTTTTACGTAAGAAACACTTGGATTCCTTCTTAATTCCATCTTGGGGTGGTGTTTTTCCTTTCCCCTTCTTTTTGGCTTGAGTCTGACCCTTTTTCTCGGTCGTCATGAAGGAACTCTCTCCCATTTCCATTTTCAACCTTCCCTATTCCTGAACACACATGGTCAAAAGTTCATTAATCGACCATTTATCCTTATGTGTGTTGTAGGATATTTTGAAAGGTCCATATGGCTGTGGAAGAGTGTTCAGAATGTAGTGTACGAGAAAGAAGTCAGACATGTCAACCTCAAGTTGCTTTAGTTGAGCTGCAACGTCCCTCATTTGCATGATGTGCTCACGCACACCTTTCACTGTAGTAAGTCTTAGGGATGAAAACTTCATAATCGGGTCTTTGGCAAGTGCCTTACTCCGAAGTCCGAAATTGATCATCGATCGCTTTCGGAAGTGGCCTAACTTTGTCATCTTTGTTCGACGGAACCACGAATACCAAGCGAGAGATATGAGTCTTTATGAACATTGCGAGAAACGATTAGATCGCTCCCATTTCTCATAAAGATCAACCCGATCCGGAATCTTTGGTTGCGAAAAGAATGGAGGTGGTTCGTCTTTCCTAATAGCATAATCAATATCCATCCACCCCAATTGGAGAAGAACTCTTTCTCTCCAAACCTTATAGTTATCACCCTTTAGTTCGGGAATTTCATTTTTCATATCAGAGAAATTCGCAGGTTGTTGAACTGCATAATTTAAGAAATACATGCTTAAAAACAAGAATTGAGACTAATAAACTACATCATGTTTTACCAATGTATATCATGCTAAAATACATAAATCTACCGACATACAATACAACTTGCATGTGGGTTAAAGTTTTAATTCAATTAGATTTATTTCATAATGTATGACAAAACTATCAAATTATTTCCTTATTCTTAATTCCTGTGGGTAAGTTAAGAATATAATTTGATATTTTATCCTAATTAATCATACAAAACATATAATAAAAAATTCTGTGGGATAAAATTTTATTATATTACATATGATCTATTACAACTAATGTTACTATGCGATCATGCAACTCTAGATATATTTTTCAATTAATTAAAGATCTTGTGGCTATTCTCTAATTAATTAAAAAATATAAATCACTTAACATTACTATATAATATTGCATGGAAATATAAGCAATATTAAAAATAGAATTTGATATGTCATGCTTTGCATATTATTTAACATAATAGTGCATGAATAATTAAATAATAATTAATACATGCATAACTAAAATATGTAATTCATAATAGCATGAAATTCCAATTAAATAAAAAATTTCAGATTTATTTAAATCCAAAAAATCATAATTTATATGTAAATTTAGAATCTACAAATAAAACAGAAATGTCAGCTTGGCCTAATGGTCTGAAGGGTCCAATTAAGACTTTGGATCAAAAACATGTGAGTTCAAATCCCAAGAGCACTTTTTTTAAAAAAAAAATTATTTTTGCTCCAAAAATAAAACAAACATTTAAATAAATAAACGTGGAAAAACCAAACAAAGGAGCCAGTAGCTCAGCTGGCAAACCGCCAGCACTTAAGACTCTCATAGCCATCAGGTCCGGTTTCGAAACCTCTCTGGACCACTTTATAAATTTTGGTTTTCGATGAAAAATTAATTAAATAAATAATAGTCCAAAATAAATCACAAGGACACGTGTAGCTCAGCTGGCAGAGAGCTAGCTATTAAAGCGCCCACGCGTCTTTCTGATCCCAGGTTCGAATCCTGGTTGAGCCCCTTATTCGTTTTTGAACTCTTACTATTTTTTTCAAACTGAATAATTAATCAAATATATATAATAATGGTTCATACTTTATCACATGAGAGCACATGGCCCATCTGGCACAAGTCCAGCCTATAAGGCGCTGAAGCACCTACTGATCCCCTGTTCGAAACCTCCAGAGACCAACATGCGTTTTTTTTTTATTATTCAGAAATCAAAAACACTGTAGATCATCTCCCTTACCCGGTTCAGGAACCGACCCGACCCGGAAACCCAGAAAATTTCAGACGCACAGAATGATCAGAAAAATGCGTTTTTGACCGCAAAAATGATCCAGACCACAATATGCTTGATATAATCATTAAATCGATGCAAATATCACCCAAAACAGATTAAATCAAACAAATCCGAAATTTTTTCAGAAAATTCAGATTTCATGAAAACTTCTGAAAATCAAGGCAGAGGCATATATTCTTGATCTAATACCAAATGATAGATATATATGCGATCTTATCATGCTAAACAACTAAATAGCATAAGATCAATGCGGAATTAATATGAACGGATCTACATACCTCCAGCCATCGATTCAACTCGGGAAGAAGAAATATGGTCTTCTGAGTCTTCACTCTCTCTACTGCAGATGGTGTGTATTCAAAGAATAAGAGAGCAGACGCAGGGACCGTATTAATAAGCACACAACCAAAAACATCTCATCCATCAAAGAGACATGATCGGCAAACGACAAAGGAAATATTAGGTAAAGGCAGAATAATGAGAGATATTCAGTAGTGTGTTTGAGTGGGGCTGAGTGGATTGTGGACCACACTTAATGAATTATTTGATTAATAAATCCATAATTCCAACACGATCATGTTATTAATCACAGGCCTGCCAAAGGAAAAGACCCCTCGTCCTGGTAGCTCTGTTCTTAGACACCAACTTTGTTTCTTATAATGTTTTGCAACAGGCACTAGGTGAGGTTGATGGCCTGAGGTTTGTTATGCTGGAGGACAAAATGCCAGAATGGTTTGACCACTACACGGAGGGCCATTCCATTTGTTTCTGGTTCCGAAACATATTCCCCAACATGGCTGTTTGTTTTGGCAGAGAAAGTGACATTGGACATCATGGAGAGCTCATTCTAAATGGTTCTGTCTATGTCAATGGTGAATTGTTGGAATCTTTTGTCGAAGAACAAATTTATGGAAGAATTACATCTGAGCATACCTTTTTGGTTGATTTGCAAAACCTTATTCATGAAGATAAACTAAATAGGGTTGCTTTAGCGCATCAATGGAATAAGATACAGATTTGGTGTACGTTGCGTCACAAAAGAAATCAAACATGGGCAAAAGCAAAGGGAATATATGTCTACAAACAGAAATCTAGGATGGACGATATTCGATTCATAGATCCTAACGAGGAAATCTCTCCCTAAGTTCTTGGACGAAGGCTCTTCTGACAAATCCCAACATTTCTGCTGGTTGTAATTCTGCCTGTAGAAGCAATTGGCCAGGGACTACAAAGCCAGAGCCAACGGCCTCTCTGTTTTCTCATTGTCATGAATAAACGCAAAGGACAATGCTCTGGACACTGCATACTAGTGTTTTATGTGGAATTTTATGAACATACATTTCCACAGTGGCTCAATTTTCAAAGGTGAATAATTATCCAAGTTAACTTTTATGGGAGGAAGAACCAGCATTACTGCTCATCATTTTGATGGCAACCATAAGCTCATCAAATTTAGACTGTTGAAATCTAATCTGGATGATCTAAATTAGTAGACAGTACGGGAAACACAAACCATAAGTCCTCAAGACAAAAAGCAAAAACGTATGTGTGAGTGTACACTGCAGACCGCAGAATCAAAATGGTGTGGAATGTTGTATGGAGACTGATTCTAACTATGGTGCATAGACTTACATATCTATGTTCATATTTTTGTGCTATTGTTTTATTTATTTAGGACCAGCTAGTTTACAATTAAAGGGGGAAAAAGTGATTTTTGGTTTGGGAGTTGTTGGGAGTACCTTGGGGTACAGATGAGAATGTGTTGAATTTACTTCTAGCTTATTTTGACAAGCTAATCCAATAAGTTAGAATAGATTATTTTCAACACATCATCTATTATATTTTTACCCCATTAACTCTCTTATATTTAATCAATCAAAATAATTTTAGGAAAATGACAGAATGAGAGCTTTGAAATTACAAAATCCCAACTTAGATATTTTTTATAAGATAAGTTGTGAATTGCTTATTATAAAGTTTCATCATTACTTTATTAATTCTTAATAATAAACCAAATTTGAGATTTTACCATTTTAAAATTCTTATTCTATCATCATTGTCCCAATCACTTTTTTTCTCAAATCTTAAACAAATGTGTCACTATTAGAAGAAGCAATTATACACACACACATACATTGCTACGCGTAGTCATCTTTCTAATGGAGGCAATCCAATCCAAGGTAATATTTTAGTTTGCCACGTCGTAAGAGACTAACCCATATCTTTGCTAGACCCAACCCCTATTGATCTATGAATACACAAACTTGAAATTCAAAAGCTTTTGGAGTTTCATGGATTGTAACCCATTACATCCCTTATCCTTCGTTTTAAGTATAGAGGGAGTAGTCCTACTTCTCAATTGCAATAAATGATATAATTTTGTGAATGAATGAAGATGGGAATGATAATTCATACACATAACGTACGTGGAAGAGGGCAGTTAGAGATGAAAATGTGGTTTTTTGGTCTACGCAAGATATATAAGTGGTCCTGCTTTCATCTTCATCAACTAGTATTTTGTGGCTCATATTCATCATTCTTACCCAACACTGCCCCTCAAAAAGTAACAATCAAGCATCCCTATGAATATATTTATATCTATTCACACGATTCTTTATATTGCTTTTTTCCCCATTTCATTTTGTCCCTATCCGGTAAAGTCCTTACACGGGACATTACACAATTTCAAATTAGGGATTTCCTAAAAAATTAGTTGTAAATTCTTTGTTAAATTTCGTCATTCCCTTATCAATTCTTAAGAATAAAACTTGATTTAAGATTTTACAATTTTAGAGTTCTTTTTTTTTTTTTTTGTATTTTTTTTTCTAATTAATATATATTTTTAAAAATAATTAAATTAACTATTTGTAAGAAAATGTGCGTTAATTTTTCAAATTCACCCTTGTTAATTGTAAATGGATATTGCACTATAATTGGATGAGAGAATTATAAATTTAGGAGACAAATGAGATTGAAATTTTGTACTCCTCTTACTTTACCCATATTTGTTCGAACCTATGACATGTGAGAGTTACTATATCTCTTGATCAACCAGTATAACACTATAATCTTATATTACTTTAGTACTTATAGAAAGTTTATTTTAACTAATTCTAAAAAAGGGAAGACATTTAAGTAATTTAATATGCCATAAATTTATAAATTTTCAAATATTAAAATTCTCCCTTTCTCTACATTACACCCCATGGGATTTAAACAAAGGTAAGATTGAAAAACAGTGATTAATAAACGTCTGAGGTAGACTTATATTTAGTGGCAAAAATTTCTTTCAAAATGGATTTTAATTAAGGAATTTTTTTGGAGAACTAATCTCCTAGAATTCATTTGATGAGACCCCACTTTGACGAAGTCACCTTTCCGCGTCGGACCGTCGTAGCTGTTATGGAAGAAATAGATGACGCGCGAAACAAGTTGGTGACTACAATTCCAAAAGGTCTGTTTCAACAACTCCACTTCAATGCTACCCCTATCATAATTTGGGGACAATTTCTCAGTTATGTCTTCAGACTTCAGTTCGGGTTTATAATCTACACTAATTTCTTTTGTTACTTTTCGTTTCCTTGTGAATTCATTCTATTTCACACCCATTTTGTTGACTTGATCTTCTCGTTCTACTAGATAATGTTTATGTACTGATGAAACTAGTATTTTACCGACTTAATTTTCTATTGCTAATCATAGTTTTTGGTCCGCTTCCTGGGATTATCCATTTTTTTAATCACAATATACGAGTCTGAGAAATTTATGACCCATGATTGTTAGAATTTTTATATTATTATAGACATTGAAACTTCAAAGCTCTGGTATTTTTGTTCATTCCCCGACAGGTCCAGCACCATTTCTACTAGCTACCATGGCTGAGCAATCACCGATTTCCTCCTCCTTCTATTATGGATGGACTTATGACGTCTTTCTCAATTTTAGAGGAGAAGATACTCGCTTCGATTTTACTAGAAACCTCTACGAGGCTTTACAACAAAAAGGTATCCATACTTTTTTAGACGATGAAAGGCTTAGAAAAGGAGAAAAGATTACCCCCTCACTTCTCAAAGCAATCCAAGAGTCTAGAATGGCTATTACTATTTTCTCTAGAAACTATGCTTCCTCTACATTTTGCTTAGATGAGCTCGTCCAGATCCTTGAGCATATAAATAAAAAAGGTAGATTGGTTTTGCCCATTTTTTATGACGTTGATCCATCAGAAGTACGACATCAAAGAACAAATTATGGGGAACTATTTGCTCAGCATGAGAGGAGGTTTAAAAATGACAGGGAGAAGGTGCAAAAATGGAGGCAGGCTCTACAAGATACTGCTAATCTCTCGGGTCTCCATTTTGAACCTGGGTATTTAAACACTTGCCTCTCTTTTGCTTTACATCTTTTATTTGTTTATTTGATATTGATTCTTACCACCAAATTAACACCTAAGACAGGCTACTGCACAAATTATGACCTTCAAAGTTTGAAGTGCTATATTATTTCCCATTAGCTAGCTTTTATAATTCTTAGAAGTTAAATGAAAACAGAGAATGAATATTTTTCGGCTAATATATTTGCGTTTAGTTTATTTAATAGTTAGTCTTTTACAGACACAAGTTTGTACGTACTTATTACATGCATTATGCATATGTTATAAATAACTAAGTGAGGCCTAGAATCATGAACGTCGCAAAATCTAAAGTGTTTGAATCTTATATTGAGATGTTTCATATCTGAGTGTTTGTTTTGATGCATTTGGTATGAATCTTTGTTGTAACATAATCACAACGTTGATTTGATGCACCTAGTTTGAATTTTCAAAACATTTGCTATTGGTGCAGGTATCAATATGAATATGCTTTTATCAAAGCAATTGTTAAAGAGGTCACAAGGAGAATTAACCGCAAGCCTTTACACATTGCTGATTATCCAGTTGGACTTGAGCATCGAGTGCAAAGAGCAAATTCTCTTCTAGATGTTGAATCTAATGAAGGGGTCCGAATGGTAGGAATATGTGGCACTGGTGGAATAGGAAAATCAACAATTGCTCGAGCAGTTTGTTGTTCGATTGTGGACTCGTTTGAAGGCTTTTGTTTTCTTGCTGATATTAGAGAAAATTCAGTTAGTCATGGCCTAGTATATCTCCAAGAAATGCTTCTTTCTGAAGTGTTGAAGGAAGACATTAAGTTAAGGGATGTTAATAAAGGAATTCCAATAATAAAGCATAGGCTCCACAAAAAGAAGGTTCTTCTTGTTCTTGATGATGTTGATAAGCTAAAGCACTTGCAAGCAATTGCTGGAGGGCTTGATTGGTTTGGTTCTGGTAGTAGAATTATTGTAACAACGAGGGACAAGCATTTGCTAGAAAGACATGGTGTTGAAAGAATTTATGAGGTAGATTGTTTAAATAGAGAAGAAGGTCTTGAATTGCTTAAATGGCATGCCTTTAAACAAAGTAGAGTTGATGCTAGTTACATGGACGTTTTAAACAATGTAGTACTCTATGCTTGTGGTCTTCCCTTGGCTGTGGAAGTTATAGGATCCAACTTGTTCAATAGAGAAATAAATGATTGGAATTCTGCATTAGAGAGTTATCAGAGCATTCCTATTAAAGAGATCCAACAAATTCTGAAGGTAAGCTATGACGCTTTGGAGGAATACGAAAAGGAAATTTTCCTTGACATTGCTTGTTGCTTTAAAGGTGACAGTTTTGAATATGTAAGAAGTGCTTTGTGTGCACGTGGTATATGCCCAGATTATGGTGTTAAAGTGTTGATTGATAAATGTCTCATAAAGATTAATCATGGTAAGGTGACTATGCATGACTTGATTCAAGCCATGGGTAAGGAAATTGTGCGCCAGAAATCACCATATGACCCTGGCAAACGCACTAGGTTATGGTTTCATAAAGACATCCTTCACGTTTTAGAAGAAAACAAGGTAAGAGTCCTTTGCACACATTTTTTTTCCTATTATTATTTTTTATGATCAAAGTGTTCTCTGGTTTTCCCTAATCAAAAATCCTCTTCTTGACGAATCTTGAGAGCGCATGTATCTCTTCCCCCTTTCCTTTTTCTCTTCCCATTCCTTCACTAGCTAATTATTGTTTCACTTACAGGTTGTGATCTTTTTTGTTTGTGTCAAATTTATACCAATTCCTAATACATCTGACTAATTTTCTTGTTTACTTTGTTACTTGGTATGAAAGGGTTCTGGGAAGATTGAAGCCATAAATCTAGACGTGCCTGGAGATATAGTGATTGATTGGAGTGGAAAGGCCTTCAAAAAGATGCCAAATCTTAAGATACTTGTTATCATAAATGCACAATTTTCTACAGGTCCCAAGTATTTGCCCAACAGTTTAAGAGTGTTAGATTGGAAGGGATATCCTTGTCCATCTTTACCATCTGATTTTAACCCCAAGGAATTAATCATCCTCAAAATGCCAGAAAGTTTCCTCAAACGGGATGTACCACTCAAGTCATGCAGAGTATTAGCACTTTTCATCATGATTTCTTTGTTATGAAGCAGGAACGCTTCAAAATTTGTTCCATGCTATGAATGTTGTCACTATCAGTGTGTGTGTTTGTTTTTTTTAAATGCTTTGTGATGTTCTTACAATTGATTAAGACGTAGTTGTTTCTAATCTTGTCTTGCAGAAGTTTCAGTCTTTGAGTGTGATGAATTTCAGAGGTTGCAAATTCTTAAGACAAGTTTCAGACTTATCTGCGGTCCCAGATTTGAGGGATTTGTGTTTGGATGGCTGCAACAAGTTAACTGAAGTTCATGGGTCCATTGGGTTTCTTGGAAAACTTAAGTGGCTGAGTGTTAAAAACTGCTGGAAGCTCAAGACCTTCCCAAGTATCAAGTTAACATCCCTAGAGTTTCTTGACCTCTCAGGGTGCTCCAGCCTCACAAGATTCCCAGAAATATTAGGAACCATGGAAAATATCAAAGATGTCCGTTTGGACTTTAGTGGCATAAAAGAGTTACCTTTGTCATTCAAAAACCTTGTTACATTAGAAAAATTACAACTTTCATATTGTAGAAGTATGGAAAAAATTAGAGGTATTCCGCCAAACCTAAAAGAATTGTCAGCAATAAACCTTGATTGGTACTCACACTTGAGCTTACAGTCTCGTAGCATTTTACTGTGTCAGGTTAGTCTCTCTCTCTCTCTCTCTCTCTCTCTCTCTCTCTCTCTCTTAATTGCATCTATATGATGAATCATGAGCTACTTTAAAAAGAAGTTGGTGCCACTTGCACAGAATGAAATGATATTATTTGATAAAAAATGACTTGACACTTGAACCAAAAAAAAAGTAATCATGTTTCAAAGATTGATTGTCCTTTGTTGATCTAGTTAATAAGAGAAGAGTCGTGTCACTGGGTAGTTAATAGATAGTTCTCTGAAATTCTTCTTCCTCAAACATTAAGCTTAGAAATAACTTTGTTCTTGATCTGTTTTGCTACAGGCTTTACATGAGATTGATGGCTTGAAATTCATAGTAGAAGAAGATAAGACCCCAGAATGGCTTGACCACTATTGTGAGGGAGATTCCTGGTCTTTTTGGTTCCAAAACGAATTCCCAAACATGGCTGTATTTTTTGGTGCATTAATAGAGTACCCATGGCCCTCACCACCAAAGTTGCTTATTGACGTCCGAGTTAATGGCACAAAAGTCGGATCTCCAGAAGGGCAAACAATTTTTGCATCACTAACGACACCACATATCTTTTCGTTTGATCTGCAACTGCTCGTTCTTGAGGATAAACTGAGAAGTGTAGTTTTAGAGCGTGGGTGGAACCACGTGGCGATATCATGTGTATTGTGTTACATGAAGTGCTACCATTCAAGGGAACTGGATCAAATGTTTGGTATAGCAAGGGCAAAATGGAGTGGAGCTTATGTGTACAAGCAAAAATCCAAAATGGAAGATATTCGATTCATAAATCCTAGCCAGGATACTGTACCCCAGTTGTTGAAAGCATCTTCCATGAATCCAGACAGTTTTGTTGAGCTAGTCCTACGTAGAATGAAGCGGCCCTACATTGTTTTCAAAGCCATCGAAGACAGTAGCAACAATACAGGCATGTCCCTTTTATCCAAACCCATTACTGAATCTCATTCAGTCACTGGAAGAGAGCCTAATATGAGAAAAAGAAAGAGGGACGGGGGAGATCTGTCTATATGGGTTCCACCTTCTTTAGCTCCTTTTGTTCACTTAACCACTTGGATAAGTAGGGATGAATGAGAAGGAAAATGCCATGGTGTTTACTAAGAATTAAATACTTAGAAACATTGTATGAATGTCTATTGTGCCACTTGGTTCATCTAAATTTCTTCAATAACTTTTTTGGATACACTTTGCATAGGGAAAGATACAATGTAAGATATTGGATTCATAAATTGTAACCAGGAAGCTGTTCCTAAATTATTCGATCGATCTTCCATGAATCCACACAGTTATGGTTAGATAAGACCACCTCAACAGCCACTACGCACATATAGCAGAAGAAGGATTCAACGTGCCAGAATAGATTTGGCACTCATGGCAAAATATAAAATAGCCTTCATCAAAAGATGTCCAGATTATGATAAATCATTTTGTTTTTGGTATAAACGGGGCATTAGCCCATTTTATTTCTGTATCAATATAGTTCTTGGGTAAGCAATACCCAAATAATCCCTGTACACTAGCCTCCTCCTACACAAAGCTATAATTTGCAAGAGCATCGGCACTATAATTGCCTTCTCTATACACATGAACAAAATCAACAACAATTTTTTTTTTCAGGATTATGCTTATCTGGTACAGCAACTTCGACACAACAGCATCATCTTCTGGCAAGTCTTTCAGAATTTTTATGACAGCCATAGAATCACATTCCACAATTAGTTTGTCAAAACTATACTGATATGCTAACTTTAGGCCAAACAATACAGCCCAGATTTCAGCTTTCATCGCAGAACAAGAGCCTAATTTTCTTGAGAAGCCACAACACCGCAAACCATTACTTCCTCTAATCAGCCCTCCACAGCCAGCCAGCTTCCTCTCCCCCTTAGACGCGCCATCTACATTTAATTTTACCCAATTGTCCAATGGAGGAGTCCATCTGATGCTTACCTCTTGTTTTATACCCCTTGCTGTACCAAAATCCAACCGTGCCCTTCTAATTTCCTGCAACTACCAAGCTACTACTCTGCTTCGACTTTCAGGCAAAACATACCCTTCTTCAAAATAGCATTTATTCCTCCAATTCCACAAGAGCCAACATGTTAATCCAAATATGAGGTTCCAGTCACCCTCTGACTTTGATAGATTCCATCTCAGCCATTCTTCACAATTTCAGTCTCAAAATTATCGGTTTTTAATTCCTGCCACAGCTTCCATGCTACTTGACAATCTCTTAACACATGCATCAGATTTTCCTCCTGACTACAACAATAGCAGCAGCTACTACTCCCAATAATCCGACCCTTTCTTTCACCTGTCAGTAATCTGTTGTGTGTTGCCATCCATAGAAACACTTTCACCCTTCTTGGCCCTTTCCATTTCCATACTATGCTCCATATCTCCTCCCTACTACTGATTTCTTTCTTTAAAACATGGTACATATCAGATACCACATAGCTACTGTTCAAGCTCCTACCCCATCTAATAGTATCCTTACCATTCAAAGGATTAGGAGGTAAAACAGCCATTATAGATCTCTTTCTTTCTTCGGTAATCCTTCCATCCAATCTTTCCAGAACCCATTCCCCTCCTCTAGTAACCATTTCCTTCACCTTAAGACCTTGTTCCTCAATTGTTAACAGATGCATGCACCTATCAATTAATTTCCCACCATCATCCACCCATCTATCTTCCCAAAAGCTAGTGTCCTCTCCATTCCCAATATCGCAGCAAATATTCTCTGTTATCTGAGGCCATATCCTAGCCAGATTTCTCCATACTTCCGAATCCGTAGTCATCCCCTTACACTCCTTCCTTAAATCTTTCTCCCTCCTATACTTTCCACTTAAGACCTTTGAACACAAATTTTCTGGCTTAGAAATGACATTCCAAGCCACCCTCCCCAACAATGCATCATTCATTATTTCAAGATTACGTAGGCTCAATCCACCATTCTTCTTCTCCCTACACAACAAGTCCCAGCTCAAGGCATGTATCCTTCGTTTCCCCTCATCACTTCCCCATATAAAGCTCCTTTGTATTTTTTTCCATTTGCTTTCTTACGCTAGCTGGAATGACCGAATGCTGCATATAAAATACAACCATCTGATTGGTCACTGACTACGCAAGAGTGATCTGCCCAGCTAGTGACAACGTTTGCTTTTTCCATCCATTTAATTTTTCTTGCATTCTGTCAAGTAAGTGCTGAAACCTCTTCTTGTTATCCCTGCCCTATATCATATAAGCCCCCCAAATACCTTCCCAAGTTATCCATTTTCTTAAAACCAAAATACATGCAGATTTCATTTTGCATCTGCCAGTCTACATTCTTGGAGAAATAAATACTGGTTTTTTGAACATTAACCCTTTGTCCAGATATTTCCCCAAATTTTTCCAAGACTCCCGTAACCGTACATATCTGATCCATATCTGCCTCACAAATGAGAAGCAAATCATCTGCAAACAGCAGATGAGATACCTCAGTTCCTCCTCTACCTAGTTTAATCGGTTTCCACTACCTATTATAGACACAGTCAGCCACTAGGTGTGTGAACTTTTCCATGCCTAAAACAAACAAATATGGGGAAAGAGGGTCACCTTGTCTCAAGCCTCGAGAAGGAATAAACTCCTCTCGTTAACACCCAGTCCACATAAGAGACATTTTAACTGATCTCACACAACCCATAACTACTTTCCTAAGTTGATCATTAACCCCAGTTTCTCTCAACACCTTATCGATAAAACTTCAATTCATCCTATCGTAGGCTTTTTCAAGATCGATCTTGATAGCCATGTATCCCTTTTTCCTTGCAATTTATTCATGGAATGAACTATCTCCTTTGCAATTATAATATTCTCATGTAAATTTCTTCTAGGCACAAAGCTTGTTTGAAATGGAGATACCAAACCATCCATACACGGTTTTAATCTATTCACTATCAACTTAGATAGACCTTTATATAAAACGTTACACAAAGCAATGGGTCTAAATTGACTCAACTTCCGACTGATCCACCTTAGGAATGAGCACTAACAAAGCATCATTAACCTCCCCAATCCTATCCGGGTACTTCCATAAATCCCTGATGAAGCTTATTACCGAAGGCCCTACAGGCTACAACCCTCCAATTATGCTGATAAAAAACAACAGGAAAACCATCCATACTCGATGCTTTAAAACCCCTCATTTGGAAGAAAGCCTTTCGAATTTCCTCCCCACTTACAACCATACCCAATCTTCTCAACTTTTTCTCATTGACCATTCCCCATCCTTGCCTTGTGGTAACTCATTCCCTTTCAATTTTATTTTCCATAAACAGCTGATTGTAAAAATCTTGAAACATATGCACAATTCCATCCTCTTCTTCAATCCATTCACCAATATTATTCTTAAGCATCTTTACTTTATTCCTCCTTCTCCTAGTCAGTGTCTTTGTATGATAATACCTAGTGTTTTGGTCCCTTTCCTCCAACCATCTCCCCCTTAATTTTTGGAACCAAAGTACCTCTCCTTGCCTTAAAGTTTGCATTAACTCCTCCTCTAACTCCTTCAGATTGATAAAAAAAAGGATTACAACACCTGCCCAAACTTCGTTGAATCCCATTCAATCTATTTAAGAATCTCTTCTTATGGCCTTCAATCTGTCCAAACACCTCCTTGTTCTAGTTAATCAGGTCTTGCTATAAACTTGCTAGTTTTGCATTAATATCCCCCTCTCCATTCCAGCTATTCACCATTACCTCCTCAAATTGAGTATGCATTTTCCACATAGCCTCATATATGAAGGTACGTTTCCTCCAGCCTTTATTTTCCACACTTAAACTCACCAAAATAGGGTAATGATCCGAGCATAGTCTAGGTAGCACACAGACCTCAGCCTCCTCAAACTTCTCATACCATCTAACATTACACAAACATCGATCCAGCCTTTTGTACACTCTATCCAAACCCTCTCATTTAGGACATTTCCATGTGAAAAAAGGCCCATTAGTTTCGATATCAATGAATTTGCAGTCTTTAATCCAGTCATTAAACTTTTGGCATCTCAAGTCATTAACTCTACCACCCCCTTTTTGTTCAGCCGGTGTTTTAATCTCATTAAAATCACTCGCCAATAACCATGGTTCAACAATTTCACAAGCCATATTATGGAGTATTTCCCAAGTTCTATGCCTTCGTTGTTCAGATGGATTTGCATAGCTGTAAATAACATCTCCTCACCTCTTAAGCACAATTTACAATGAATAAATTGTTCATCCATTATACTAACATCCACTACTAACTATCCATCTCCCATAATAGCCAAATACCCCTTGCAAATCCCTTAGCCTCCTTCCTCACAAAATGTTTAAATCCCCAGTTCTTTATCACCTTACTTGCATGATTTCCACTAATTCTTGGTTCTAATATTACAATCATATCCAACCTAAATCAATATTTAAAATCCCTAATTACAACTGCAAAACCCTTGCTTGATGCACCCCTACTATTCCATACTAAAATCTTCATCATTTTAACCATAAAAGGTAACACATAAGATACATACCAGGCATAATCCTTGCTCAGCCAAACAAGCTGTAGCACACTCCTCTTCTGCGCACATGCCAAGACTGTCATTACAGTCATCATCTACTTCGTCCAACTGCAAGCCTCCTATATCCATGCTCTCCTTCTTCTTTATTCCCCCCAAAAAGTCTCCCGGGTGAAGGTTTTCTTTATCAGCCATGTCTACTCCTTTCTACACATATTCATTTAGGTTGCTCTTTGGTACAACCTCATTGAAACTAAGATTATGCTGAGATTCACTCAACACTGTTCTTCCACTCATATTTTTATCTACCAAATGCACTCTTCCCTTCAGCTCCTCCCTTTCCTTTTTTTCCTTCCTGTGAGGCCCTCCCCACGCTCCTACTTTTCTCCTTCTTATTCGCCCTAGATAGACTCCTGGTGCTTCCATTCTTTCCCTGCTTATATCTTTGCTGTTGTAGGCCCATCTCCTGCTCTTCCTCTGGCTCTCTCACTATCTTTCCTTTCTCCTGTACATTCACCTCAACCATTCTCTCTCCCACATCCCCTGTTTCTTCATGTAAAACAGAGAACCTTGAACCTGATTTATGATTTTGGACTGGCATAACATTTCTTCTTGGTCTCCTTGATCTTTGAATAGTCTTCCATAGCTCCTTCACAGCCACCTTCTCAGTCTCAGTCTTCTTACTGCCTCCCAACTCTTCCACCTCCATCCCTTCATCATTATTCTTCTTGTGCAAATTGTCACAGCCTTCTTGATTATGCCCAACTCTTCCACACTTATTACACAATTGCCCTAAGCTTTCATAAACAACACTCAATGTCTGACTTTCAACATTAAACTCCAGCACTAGCGGTTTAGTAAGGTTTAACTCCACACACATACGCGCAAAACGACCCCTAACCCTTTGTGCTGTATGTACATTCAGTATGATGGCTTTACCAATGGCATTCCCCAAATTTAAGAGGAATTTTTTGTCGAACAGAGGAGCTGGGAGGTCCGAAAAGCGAACTCATGCCACCACAGAATTGATTTTCTCATATATGCATTAGATATTACCCAAGGCCCTCCTATCAATGCCTCCATATAATCGTCCATATGTTGAAAATTGACCAGATAAAAATCATTCTCTAGATCAAATACGTCAATCTTACCTTTCCTTTCCCAAATCTGTCTCAGCTTCTTCACCATGAACCCATACGAAGGCTAACGTCCTAGTAACTTCACTACCAGTGTTCTACGAAAAGGCTTCATAAGTCGTTCCCTCTTCTTTTCCTCAAATGTAAATGATGAACACAATGGGTTAGTATAGTCTACACAGATGCCATCACTAGGATTCAAGACTTTTGCAAAGTCCATATCAACTCCATAATCCTCTGTTTCATCATCCTCATCGTTTTTGGCCCATTCCCACCAACATACTCTGGAATTCACATTCTGCAAGAGCGATTCACGATACGACATTGGAGCTTGTTCTTTCCCTTCAAGCTGCATCCATCGCTCTTCGCGAACTCAAATTGATTCACCACTTGAGAATTCCTCAGGAGCAAAACGATCCTTCCCCTTCCTTCGATGCAATTCCTCACGATCATCTCCCATCCTTTCCTCACTTTCCCCTCCTCGCACAGCGCAACCGGAGGAGACGCTCATTTCTTTTGCCACAGTGGGTGACGGAGTTCTCTTCCCCAAATCGGAAACCCTATCAGACGAAGCTCCCGAGACTTCCAGCGCAAACCATCTTCCTTTAATTTTTTTGAGCTTTTAATCCTTTATTATAGATTATGATAAATCATTACTAGTACTGATCTTCACTCACCTTAGAAATGTAGTTTTGTGCGTGGGTATCTCAAAAGAAAAGCCTCACATTGCCCAGGATTAGGAATGAAGCCAAGAAGAGGAGTGTGGTAGCACACACGACAATGGGCCAACGTGGGCAAACATAAAATCTAATGACTTCCCCCTACACGCGAGTTAAATGTGATATTGAGTTGTATTATTGCTACCTTGCTTCCCTGATTCATCATAGGTAGGGACAGTGCCCTCAAGTACGACTTGAAATAGTTTTCAGACCGGTGCAACTAACAAGAAATGATGCATAAATATCAGGAATGGCAGTGTTTCTAAGCCGTGCTTTCATGGGGGAAAATATTCGGCAAAATCTGACGTTATTGATTGAGCTTCTTTCATGAAGCTCTTGCTGTACAGAAAAGAAACATAGCAGCTAGAACTGTCGTTTATCCAAATCAATCAAATTGCTAGCTAGTTGTCTAATTGTTCTTCAGCACCTCAACTTCTAAGTTTAACTAGTTCTATACGTGTGAAAATTCTACTTACCAAAAAAAATATCAATACTATGAATAACGAAATCCTTAAAATGAATTATCCAAATTCATAAATAATAGCTAAAGGAAACTTGTAATCTGTACAGGGGAATGGAAGGGGGAAAGGATAAAATAAAGAAAAAATATTACTCTTTCTGCTTTTTAATATAAGGCATATTTACCTAATTTGATTAGATTAAGGAAGTTAATTAAGTTAGTTAATATAACATATATTTTCTAAAACATCTTAGTTATCTTTTTTAATTCCCTCATTCATTCTCTTCCTTAATTATTGTTGAAGGAGAAGTATCAATAAGGGTAAATTAGGTAAATATCGATAAATAAGAAAACCATTTTTTATATTTAGTATCAAGATCAATTTCTCAAATATGTTTTACATTAAGGACTAGATGGAGTACTTTTTTAACCTCAAACAATATTTACTTAATAAAACTTTAAGAGTTGAGAATTTTAAAACTCTTCTTGGGTTTTACTTTGTCACCTCATTGACTGAGTATTTTCCTCTAATTTTTATTCTCCAAAGCGGGGTTTTAAAATATTAGTTTGACCTAACTTTTATATTTAACAATTTATTTATTCCTGTGGTGATTAAAATGGGAGATCAAATTACAAAGTTTAAATATTTAGATCAATTATATAAAAAAGATGGTAAAATTGTTGAAGATGCTACACTTAGAATCCAAGAAGGCGGTTTAAATGGAGACAGGATAATAGAGTTAAAGGGATGTTTTATTAAACAACTATTATATCAACAATGTAATATAATAATAAATATTGGGCTTTAAATAGATAGCAAAAACATAAAATTAGGGTAATAAAGATGGGGATGTTGACATGAATATGCGGTCATATAAGAAAAAATAAGATTCGTAACAAACATATACAAGGAAGAGTTGACTTGACGTCTATTGATTAGAAAATGATAGAAAATCGTTTGAGGTATTTCGAACATATGCATGTAAGTCTATTAGAATCTATTGGAAGTGTTAGTGAGAAGAGTATATCGAACAATATGAAGTCTTCTAAACAAAAATAGGAAAAGATCTAAGAAAATTCTCATTTAAATTATTAAAGAGGACCTTTTGATTGATAATTTATCCAAAAAAAATAGTCGTTAATAGAAAGCAAGCCACCATTGTGTGATGCTTGTAGCTGTCCCACCCAATACAACAAATCTTCTTGTTGTAATTGTTGTATGCTGTCATGTGAAATCAATAGTTGATTGTTAATTTTTTAAAACCGTCAAATTGGCAGTTTTGCCAAGTGAGGAGCCAACCATTTTGGTGGCACATGGATTGCTTCTCCAAGTTCCTTACATTTCTGGCAAGGTTGTTAAGGGACTAACTTAAAATTTGGAATAAAATAAAGGGATTAAAATACTAATTTAAATATTTGGTTGTCAATCCATGTGCATCCTTTTCCTTCCTCGAAATTCCATACACATTTCACAGAATCAATAGGATGAGACACCTCATTCTTGATTTAAGAAGACAAAAACAAAACAACAATAAAAAAGACCATGTCTTATCAATAGATGATTTTTTTTTTTAAAAAAAAAAATGTTAGCTCTTACGTGTGGTAAGGCTTAAGTAACTACACAACTAAACATGGCCTTGAAATGAATTTATTAACATATTGTGGAAAATTGAGAGAAAATGTATTCTCATTTCATATATCAAGTGTTATCACAAACTTTCATAAGTTGAATTATACAGTGATGAAATTCAAAACTACATGATGTAATACAAGATGTGAACAATGACTTTTAGACTGCATAATGCTAATATTTGTTTCAAATAAAAAATCAAGTCAATGTATAAACAGATTCTTGAAGGTATTGACTAAGGACATTTATATATTTTTGTATGAGTTGGTGTCCTACCAGCTTTTATCTCTGTCTATTGTTACTAAGATAAATCATTTTCATAAGTTTTAAATTATTTAAAAAATGGTCAAGGGATTAAAATATTAATTATGCTTAGGTAGTTCCTCAATATTCAGCCATGGTTTTCTTAAAAGCCACTGCTAAAGAAGACACTATAAGCAAAACACACTTCCTTATTTAAGACTCTCCTACGCAACTTGCAACATCCAACCAACAACGGTTGGGTCTAGTGGAAGAGCTGGCGCCTCAAGGTTCAAATACCTATTGAAAGAAGTGCTTTAATACCTAACAATAACTCGACATGATTGCTTCCAATAGAAAGATACTTGTGCACTAGCAAAAAAACCTGCAACATCCGTTTCAATTAGCCATCATGGAAGAGCAATCACCATCTTCCTCCTCCCTCACCTATGGATGGACTTATGATGTGTTTCTTAATTTTAGAGGTGAAGATACTCGCTTTGATTTCACCATAAATCTCTACAAAGCTCTGCATCAAAAGGGTATCCATACTTTTATAGACGAGGATGGGCTTAGAAGAGGAGAAGGGATTACTCCATCACTTGTTAAAGCAATCCAAGAATCTACCATTGCTATCACAATTTTCTCAAAGAATTATGCTTCTTCAACATTTTGTTTAGATGAGCTTGTTCACATCCTTGATTGTATATGGAACAAAGGTCAGTTGGTTTTGCCAATTTTCTATGATGTTGATCCATCCGACGTCCGACATCAAAGAGGAAATTACGAAATAGCATTTACTCAACATGAGGAGGGGTTTAAAAAAGATACAAAGAAGGTGCAAAAATGGAAGCAGGCTTTACGAGATCTTTGCGATATTCTTTGGTTTTCATTTCAAACCTGGGTATTTGAGTAACTTCACCCTTCTTTTGCTTTTGCAAACTTTAGCTTTTCTATTTGATATTGATTGTTACTATCATCATATGAACATGCAACAAAAGCTAAGAATCAATAGACACTAATACAAATTACTTCTCAGCTCAAAAATTTTAATTGATTAAAAGTCTTGCATTTTGTCAGATGCAAGTATTCGTTTTGTGTTTGATAAAGGTCAAACAATAATCAGGCCTTGTTAGAATTTCATAAGGGGAAAAAAAGCGCATGTGCTTATTTTGGCTTAGTTGACTTTGAAGTTGGTATCATATAGACATTAATATGTAAAAACTTCAAGAAATATATACACTGCAAAGTCTGAAGATTGCCGGTGTTGTTATATTTGAAGGGGCATATTCATTCAAGTGTTTTATTTGATGCATTTGGAATGAATTTTAAGTTTTAGCAAAATAGTTAGATTGAAATTAACTTTTGATAACATTTTGTGATTGGGACAGGCAAGAGCATGAACGTGATTTGATTGAAAGGATTGTGAAAGAGGTGTCTAGGAGAATTAATCGCAAGCCTTTACACATTGCTTATTATCCTGTTGTACTCGAGTATCGAGTTAGAAAAGTAAATTCTCTTCTAGATGTTGAATCTAATGAAGGGGTCCAAATGGTAGGGATTTGTGGCATGGGTGGAATAGGCAAAACAACAATCGCGAGAAGTATGCAATTTAATTACTGATTCGTTTGAAGCGTTTTGCTTTGTTGCAGATGTCAGCAAAAACTCACAAAAGCATGGCCTAGTATATCTCCAAAAAATGCTTCTTTCTAAATTGGTTGGGGAAGATTTCAACTTCATTGACATCAATCATATCTCAAGGTGTGGGGTTGTCCGGCTTATGTCAAGACCCTAACATCGATAAATTAGGGGCTAAGAGCACTTTGTGCTATTTTGTAGGATATCGAGGGAACTAAGGGATACTACTTTTGTCGTCCCGAGGATTACAAAGTGTTTGTATCGAGAATGCTATATATTTCTTGAGGAGGATTTACTTTCTCAAGCGGATAGTGGGGTAAAGTAGAAGCTTGAAGAAGTTAAGACCTACAAGAACAGGAAACGGAACCCGAGTAGTAATCGAGGCGATGCCTCAATTAGAGGTAGTAGACACCTGACCCCGTAGGACATCTAGGATAAGTCATCAACCCGAGAGGTATGGTTTTGTGGTTGAGAATCAACAAACCGTTGAAGATGACGAACCTACTTCCTACACCGATCGAGGATGTTGACTCGAATGGCGTAAAGCCATGGAATCGAAATAGATTCGATGCATGAAAACAAGGTATGGACCTTGGTTCCACCACCCGGCGGAATAGTTCCTATTGGGTGTAAGTGGGTCTTCAAAAAGAAGACGATGCTTGATGGCAACATTCAAACCTATAAAGCTAGGTTGGTTGCAAAAGGTTATCGTCAAAGGCAAGGTATTGATTACGATGAAACTTTTTCGCTATATGATCAAATCTATTAGGATCATCTAGCTATACCGCATATTATGATTATGAAATTTGGCGAGATGGATGTTGCTTCTTAAATGGTTTTTGAAGAGGAGGAATATGACACAACCTCGAAGGTTTTGAATCTAAAGGCAAAGAGCATATGGTATGCAAACCGAGAAATCAATATATGGGCTTAAGCAAGCTTAGGGAGTTGGAATCTTCGTTTTGATGAAGTTGTTAAAAGTTATGGCTTTATAAAGAATGAAGATGAACCGTGTGTTTACAAGAAGGTTAGTGGGAGTAATGTTGTTTTCCTTGTGCTATATGTGGATGACATATTGCTTATGGAAATCGCGTTCATATTACTCTACTTAAAATTTGGTTGTCCGAAAACTTCACCATGAAGGATTTGGGAGAAGCGACCTATATCTTGGTATTAAGATCTATAGAGATAGATCTAAAAGGTTCAGGGTTATCGATCTACGTACATAGATAAGATTAAAGCGGTTTAGCATGGATGTATGCTTTATGCTATATGCGAGAGACCGAGATGTCTCTTATCTTTGAGCACAGTGACCGACGGAGAAGGTCATTCGGACCGGTAAGACGATCCTAAAGTATTTAAGAAGGACTAAGGATCGGTTTAGGTTTATGGTGGTTGTGATGAGTTGAAAGTGAAAGGGTTTCGATGCCGGAGGAGTGACAGAGATGATTTAAAATGTCGGTTTTATCTACACCTTAAATGGTGGAGCTATTTGTTGGAAAAGTTCCAAGCAAGAAAAGGCGCAGAGACTTCTCGAGGGAAATTTGAATCATACAGAAGCATTCCAAGCGGTAAGCAATATGGATCATTGGTGAACTTGAAGTGGTTCTAGCGAATTCCAATTATGAAGGAGAGGCTTCACAGAAAGAAAGTTCTTCTGGTTCTTGATGATGTTGATGAACCAAAGCAATTGAAAGCCATTGCTGGGGCACTTGATTGGTTTGGTTCTGGAAGTAGAATCATTGTAACAACGAGGGATAAGCATGTACTTGCAATACATGGTGTTGAAAGAATTTATGAGGTAGAGAGTTTAGATAAAAATGAAGCTCTTAAACTACTTAAGTGGAATGCCT
Organism: Acacia melanoxylon; assembly: GCA_019022615.1. Classification (NCBI taxonomy): domain Eukaryota; kingdom Viridiplantae; phylum Streptophyta; class Magnoliopsida; order Fabales; family Fabaceae; genus Acacia; species Acacia melanoxylon. The sequence goes on from JAFJYJ010000005.1 coordinate 12,609,972, forward strand.
TTAGAGAAAACAAAGTTGATCCAGGTTTTATGGAAATATTGAACAAAGTTGTACTCTATGCTGATGGTCTTCCATTGGCTTTGGAAGTTATAGGTTCCAACTTGTTCAAGAAGGGAATAAAAGATTGGAAATCTGCATTAAATAATTATCGACGAATTCCTGACAGAGAGATCCAACAGGTACTCAAACTAAGCTATGATGCCTTGGATCAATTTGAGAAGGAAATTTTTCTTAATATTGCCTGTTGCTTTAAAGGAGACAGCCTAGAATATGTCACAAGTGCTCTAAGTGCTCGTGGCATATGCCCAGATTATGGTACTAAGGTGTTGATTGATAAATGCCTCATAAAGATTGACCATAGCCATGTGACAATGCACGATTTGATTCAAGATATGGGTAAAGAAATCGTTCGACAACAATCACCAAATGAACTGGGCAGACGCTCTAGATTGTGGTTTCATGAAGACATTCTTTAAGTTTTAGAAGGAGATAAGGTATGTTAAGATTTCTAACACATCTAACAAGTTTTGTAAACATCTAAGCTAACCTTGGTGGTTGGCTAGAAGGTTATTCTTATTCCTAACACATGTAACAGATTATGTTTTGTTGACATATGTTTGGTTTGGAAGGAGGCGAGGAGATTGAAGCCATAAATCTGCACATGCCAAGAGACAAAGTGATTAATTGGAGTGGATTGGCCTTCAAAAAGATGCCAAATCTTAAGATACTTATTGTTAGAAATGCCAGATTTTCCATAGGTCCCAAGCATCTCCCAAACAGTTTGAGAATTCTAGACTGGAAGGGATATCCTTATCCTTCTTTACCGTATGATTTTTGTCCCAAGGAACTATTTATCCTCGGGATGCATGAAAGTGACCTCAAATTGGATTCACCACTCAAGGCAAGTACAATATCCCAATTTTGTAAGTACTACCTTCGGTCGTTAATATAAGAGCTAATTGATTTTTTTTTTGAGAGATTAAAGAAGTTAAATAAATTACATTAAAGTATTTATATTTATTGTTTTTCTCCAAACTAATTTGTCTGACTTATAACCTGATATATAATCTAATGATATACAATATATGCTATAATTAAGCAACTTATTTAGCTTCTTTAACCTCTCATGAAAAAATCAATTGGCTCTTATATTAAGGACTAGAGGGAGTATTATGTTTTGTTTTAAAGTAGAAACGAAACACTTTAAACTGATGTTAGAGTTAGATGCACATTAAGCTTAAATTACTTGCAGTAGATCCTTTAAATTTTTTCAGATTTGTGCTATCTAATGTTTTATGTTGTGAAAACTGATTATCAAGATTAGTTAATAAGTTAATATTGCTTTTGCAGAGGTTCCAGTCTGTGAGTGTGATGGATTTTAGGGGTTGTAAATTTTTAACAGAACTGCCTGACATATTTGGAATCCCAAATTTGAAGGAATTGTGTTTGGATTTTTGTGAGAATCTGATTAAAGTCCATGATTCTATTGGATTTCTTCATAAACTTGAAAGATTAAGTGTTACACATTGCTACAACCTCAAGACCTTACCAAGCTTATCATTGACATCTCTTGAATTTTTTGACCTCTCACGGTGCTCCAGCCTCCAGAGATTTCCAGAAATGTTAACAACAATGGGAAATATAAGAGATGTTCGTTTGGATCATAGTGGCATAGAAGAATTGCCTTTGTCATTCAAAAACTTGATTGGGTTACAATACTTGGACCTTTCAAATTGCGAACACCTTCGAGAATTTAGAGCAATCCCACCAAACTTGCAAGAATTGGAGGTGGAAGACAAACACTTGAGTTCAGAGTCTTGTAGAATATTATTGAGTCAGGTACTTCTCTCTTTATTACTCATTTGAATGCCTTTAACGACTTCGAAAAGAAATTTGTGCCAACATCTATAAATTATGAAATATTCTTCTTCAAAAAACACATGACTTGAAAATAAAATGAAACACACATTAGATGTTCTGTTTTGTCCTGCATTGATCTAGTGTTTTTCCCCATATCCTACTAATAATCTTGATTGGTATAGTACTTATAAAAAGGTGGAAATCATTTTTGCATAGTTGAATAAAAAAGACTCTCACTTTTGTGTCTTATGCATCCAATTTATAAAGATTTGGCACAACTTCCCTTGACTCACTCGGGATCTAAGTTTATCTTATTGGTCTAGCCAGTTTCATTCACATGGAGAACCATATTAACAAGAGCTTTTTAAATTTACTGAGCATGAATTCCTGAAATAATTTCACTTGAAGTAAGTAGTGAGAGAAATATAGAAGTGGGGCCTATCATTCTGTATCTATCTCTTTTCTCACTTTAGATGAAGACACTGTAGTTGTTCCATTCTATAATTTTTTTCACTCTCACCAAATCTCCCCTACTTTATCTCTAGAGAATTGCAACATGGCTAGAAAATACCCCCTGGCCCCTTCTACTAATGATAAGCTCTCCTGTAAGTGGAAGGTTGTGTGTTCGATCATGTTATTAATCACAGGCCTGCCAAAGGAAAAGACCCCTCGTCCTGGTAGCTCTGTTCTTAGACGCCAACTTTGTTTCTTATAATGTTTTGCATCAGGCACTAGGTGAGGTTGATGGCCTGAGGTTTGTTAAGCTGGAGGACAAAATGCCAGAATGGTTTGACCACTACACGGAGGGCCATTCCATTTGTTTCTGGTTCCGAAACATATTCCCCAACATGGCTGTTTGTTTTGGCGGAGAAAGTGACATTGGACATCATGGAGAGCTCATTCTAAATGGTTCTTTCTATGTCAATGGTGAATTGTTGGAATCTTTTGTCGAAGAACGAATTTATGGAAGAGTTACATCTGAGCATACCTTTCTGGTTGATTTGCAAAACCTTATTCATGAAGATAAACTAAATAGGGTTGCTTTAGCGCATCAATGGAATAAGATACAGATTTGGTGTACGTTGCGTCACAGAAGAAATCAAACATGGGCAAAAGCAAAGGGAATATATGTCTACAAACAGAAATCTAGGATGGACGATATTCGATTCATAGATCCTAACGAGGAAATCTCTCCCTAAGTTCTTGGACGAAGGCTCTTTTGACAAATCCCAACATTTCTGCTGGTTGTAATTCTGCGTGTAGAAGCAATTGGCCAGGGACTACAAAGCCAGAGCCAACGGCTTCTCTGTTTTCTCATTGTCATGAATAAACGCAAAGGACAATGCTCTGGACACTGCATACTAGTGTTTTATGTTGAATTTTATGAACATTTCCAGTGGCTCAAATTTCAAAGGTAAATAATTATCTAATTTAACTTTTATGGGAAGAAGGAACCAGCTTCAGCTTCAGTGCTCATCATATTGATGACCGCCATAAGCTCATCAAATTTAGATTGTCGAAATCTGATCTGGATAATCCAGATTAGTGGATTGGACAGATTAGCGGATAGGACGGGAAACATAAACCATGAATCCTCAAGACAAAAAGCAAAAATGTTTGTGTGAGTGGATGCTACAGACTACAGAATCAAAATAGTGTGGAATCTTGTATGGAGACTGATTCTAAGTATGTTGCATAGACTTACGAATCTATGTTCATTCATTTTTGTGCTATTGTTTTATGTATTTAGGACCAGCTAGTTTACAATTGAAGGAAAAAAATGTTTTTTGTTTTTTTTGTTTTTGGTTTGGGAGTTGTTGGGAGTACCTTGAAGTAAAGATGAGAATGTGTTGAAAATAATTTACTTCTAGCTTATTTTGACAAGCTAATCCAATAAGTTAGAATAGATTATTTTCAACACATCATCTATTTTTACCACATTAACTCTCTTATATTTAATCTATCAAAATCATTTTGAGAGAATGACAAAATAAAAACCTTGAAATTACCAAATCCTAAATTATGTATTTTTCATAAGATGAGTTGTGAATTGTTTATCAAAACTCGTATGTTGGAATAACGATTAAAGCCTTCGAAAACAACTTTTCAATCGTGATTTACAATACGAGGTAAGTATGTGATATGAGATTTACCTCGATTGCATTAATAAACACTTTTGGGATGTTCAAAAGTGATCCCAAACGATAAAGAAACAACTATTGATAACAAACCTAATTTAAAATTTTACGATTTCAAAGTTCTGATTTCAAAGTTCTTTTTCTGTCAATCATTCTCCCACTCTCTTTTTTCTCAAATCTTAAACGTGTCACTATTAGATAATTAGAAGTGATTATATATATACACACATACACTATTAGATAATTAGAAGTGATTATATATATATATATATATATATATATATATATATATATTCAAATTTGATATTTCTCTATGGTTGTTAACAAACTTGTGATATTCTGCTGAACAAATAGGTCTATTTTGTTTTTTTAGGCACATGTCTCCTCCAAGCTATCCTATTTGAAATACTATCAGACGCTAAATATGATACATCTTCCAGCAGAAATTCAAACCTTTGTTTGTCATTTTATAAGGGACTAACTCCCCAGACACTAAATGTGGACACATCTCCCAGCGAAAATTCAAACCTTTGTTTGTCATGTTATGAGGGACAAACTCCTTCCACTAGACATCTAGACCCAACCCCGTGGAACCTATTTTGTTTTGATTGCAATGAAATAAATGTAGAAAATTTCCCATGAATAACTATGATCTCTCTCCATTCACCTCGACCGCTCAGACTCTAGCAAGCGAAAAAGCTTTTTAAGTGATAGCTACAAAATTGCAACCTTTTTTTGCAGATTCTTTCACACAAAAATACGAGTACTGCTTATGAAAAAATATCATATGCGTGTAGTAGCACTCAGCAGAGCTGCTTTTACTGTGTTATTAGGAGAGAATTCAATAACGCCATAAATTACCATATATAAAATCACGCATCACTTAAGCACAAGAAACTCTGATTCACTCATGAGGGAAAATACAAGAGATATATGCCAACCACAGCTTTTTCAAGCAACAATCCAGCTATTTTGAACCCCAATAGTATTCTATCTTCCTAGATTAAAACAAATTGCAGAACAAAAGACTAATCAAGGAGTTGAGAAATGAAAGGTGAAGGGGGTATGAGGGATGAAATTCTTGATTGAAGACCATGATTACCGTCCACAGTGTATCAAGCTACCAGCACCAAGGAACAAGCCAAATACAGCTGCACTTCCCAGAGTAGTCTGCCCAATATGTCTAATCTTTAGGAGGCCTGGAACCTGCATGGTTTTAAGGTAATATTCATATATAAGCCAGTTCAAAAGTAAGCTACACATTGAATTGATGACCAAACAGAGGTTCAAAATTGCTGTCTAGATAAGCAGTGGATTAAATGGCTCCCACTGGCTAATTGTAGTACAGCGCCACATTCCACTCACTAAATAACATGATCCCCTTTGAAGCAATATATGGAACTTCCTTCGAATCCATTCACAAATTACAATATTTAGGTCAGATGACATGGTTCTAAAGGTATTTGCATTATTAAATTTAAAACACCTTATAGACAACTTATCCAGCACATCAGCAGAATAGACTTTTAATTTTTGTTGATTGAAAACAAATTCTCAAATCTACAGGCATGACATTTAAAATCTCCATTGTAATTAAACGGATTTCCAAACTCCAAATATTTCTTGACACGAAATCAAAGATACATCATATGAAACAAACAAGACTGGATCCTACATTCTCCTGACCAGTCCATAATAGTGTGCTAAAGAAGAATGTTTGAAATCCTCTAACCAGTGTTTGGAGAGGGGGGGGGGGGGGGGGGGGAGATTAGTGTTATAACAGGTTTCTGCCTGTTGTTAAAAATTTCAAATACAAGAAATATCCAAACACGATCACAAATTATAATTGCCATTAACACTTCAAAATACACCAACAAAAAATATAGTCAATACATACCTTGTACCTAACAGCCTCATATGTTCCATAGACGGCACCTACATACACAAAATTCAATAAATTACACTTAAGAAAAAGGAGGAGAGAAAGAAAGAAAGAAGCTACTCTAATAACAGATATTTTTTTACTGAACAAAAATACTAAAGCATCATTCATGATTTATGTATAACAGAACAAAAAACCTGAGGCGTTATTCATTATTTATGGTACTTAATTTAACCTAATAACCACAAGTTTGCTCCGATAACAGGACGCAACAAGAAAGCCGACTCTTTTTCCTCAGGATACTCAACAATCAAACCAGGCTCAAGTACCTTGCAATAAGAGATATGTTTAAGAAGAAGAACTTAAGGAAGAATCTCACCAACGGCGCCGCCGATTGCGCCGCCAAGGGCGGCTCCGGTGGTGACACGAGTGAGGCAGCTATCTCTGGCCATTTGATGATCTGAATGCAGGATGCTTTTGCGTCAGGGTGAAATTTCCCGGACCTTTTTATTTAGCATCAATAAACGACCTGTCGTTTAACGCAGGGCAGCCCAACTTTATAAAAAAATCGATTTAAGCCGTGGGTCAGCTTGTTTAAACCTATCAATTTTTTATTTAATTTTATTAAATAACTATAAGTTAAGTTTTGCTTTAAATAAAATGTTTTTTTGAAATTGGAAATGTTTTTCAAATTATATAGTCTTGCTACTTGAACGTTTTAAAGGAAAAAATTAATTATATTCTTATAAAAAAGCTAAGAGAAACTTGTTGACATTATAATTAATTAAAAGTCTTCTAATTGATTTTTTTTTAAAAAAAATATTACTCAATTTTTAAGAATATTTCATTTGGTTCTTAATATTTCTCCAAAGAAATTTTTCCTTATCAAATATTGAAAGAAACATTTTTTTTATTGATGTAAGGTAAACAAATAGAAATTTTTTTAATAGTATTTGAAGAGGTTCGAATATTATACAAACTATATCAAAAAAGAAACTAATAACATACTTGAAAAATGAGCTATCTAAAGACAAATGATCACTTATTCTATTTATCAAAAAAAAGATAAAACATTTAATATTAAAAATATTTGTCTTACATTAAAATTTTAGTGTTTTAGTTTAATTTATTAAAGGAAAAAAAAATTGTTAAACATGCTCGAAGCCGCTTGAGTTGAGCCCAAGTCCGTAACAGGCTAGGGTTTGAAATAGAGACTTTTATGAGAGTTGGACCTAAAAAGCAAAATGGCCGTTTAGGACCGAGCCCGTCTTCCTACCTCTATCAACGAAATTGGGTTTTGACTTACCAAGAATCTCACCCAAAAGAGGGGGGGGGGGGAAAGAATTGCCTATAATCAAATTTTTATCTATATAAAAAGATTTATCTCCAATAAACATGTGTCTAATCAAGAAAGGGGTTCTCTATTAGGGAGAGGAGTATCTCTACTAATTCCTTCTTTTGCCTCAATACAAAGAGGGAGAGGGATTGAAGAGGCCTCTTTTCCCTTTCCACTAACTTCCCTCTCCACTTAATATCTTAATCATTGCATTACGTTTTAATAGGGTAAGATTTAATGCTATGTAACAATATTATAATTTTATAATTTTATTATAGTTAATATTATAATATTATTTAATAGATAGCACTAAATCTAATCTATTAAAATATAATCCAATAGTTGAGACATTAATTAGAAAAAAAAAAATAGTAGAGACACATGTCCCCTCCCCACTAACTTCCCTCTCCCTCCCCGTATTGAGCCCCAAAAAAAGAAATTATCTTCAATAAAAGATATCTATGTTTGTACAAAAAGTCTAAAGTGAATCAAATCATTAAAAAAATATGAGATTTTGATTCGATCTATATTTTTTTTTTATAGATTAACAAATAGATATTTCTTCTCAGCCAAAAATAAATAAATATTTGTCATAAGTATTAATAATCGTAATCTTCTAATTTGTTGATTAAGAAACACTAAATCACTAAGTCAAAATAGGTAGAAAAAAAGGAGTTAATATCATATACAAGGAGCAGAATGATGAAAGTAAGGATATATTCTTATTTTTTTCGATTTTATATTATCATCCACTACTCAGTTCAAAGATTTGTGACCACCCCTTTCAACAAAAATATCCCATGTAAAACTTAAACTTAAGATCTAGAGAAATTTAATCTAGCTTTTCCATTGCTGCTAGACCAACTCCATATTAAAAATATATATATATGCAAACTTAAATGTTATAGAGGTAGAAAAGCCCAAATTGTTCACCAATAAAGCGACTGTTCATTTTACCAAAAAAATTGACTATTCAGGATTTCAAACATTGAAAAGGCACGTTGAATTCAGAACCAAATCTAAACTCTTTTGTGTTTGTTCTATTAAAAATTATTTAAATACTGCGTAATCTTTTTAGGTAAATTCTGTCCTATATCATAAAACCTGCAGTTTTAATCTGTTGGCATCAGAAATCGGATTTGGACTTTTCCGTATTCTTCAGCTATTTCTGTGGACGCGGCTCGAGGATGCGCGATTTTGTTCCGTAATTGAGCCAATTGCGTAGGTACTCGAGGCTCGAGGCTCTGCAATGGACGATTCCTTCCCCGACGATAAGCTTTGTGGCTTCCTATTTGCTGTTCTCGCGGTGACTCCGTCGCAACCCGACCCGTGTGCCAGTTTAGGCTTCAAAGAGCGCTGCGACCTCTTTGGCGACAGTTCTAATGCCGTCGGATTCAGGTCCGAGAATGGCGTCGTTTTAGTTCCGGTGGATACGGCGGCGAAGCAAAATGAGGGCGGGAGCGCGTCTGCTTCTGATTCAGCGCAGTGCCAAGTGGTGGGGAGGGAATCTAGGATTGATTACGATGGCAATGCTCTTATTTCGACTACGCAAAAGAAGGGCAATGTAAGAAGGAAAAATCGGGTGGTATCGGGGAGTTGTAGCTTGAGGAGGAAGAGGATGACGCAGATTGGGATGGTCAATGGGAGTGTTAGTGTGATTCACCAGCTTCACGCTTTGGTTAGAAAAAAGTGCTTAAAGATTGATGCTCGAGTGATTTTGGTTGACCTTCGGGACTGTGGCGAGGCTAGAGCAGTGGTACTGGTCGATGTGTATCTTCCAATTGCATTATGGAGTGGCTGGCAGTTTCCAAAATCCGGGTCAACTGCTGGTGCTCTTTTTCGGCATTTGAGGTTTGTGTTTATCATTTGAATCTACTTGTAATCCAAAAAAGGAATTCCTTTTCTACGGTAATTTAGATTTAGATGTGGAGCTCTCAATAGGATGTGGTTCTACCTTTGAAGCCAGTTAGCGGTGTTCCAACAATGCGTGTTGACTTGAGTTGAATTATATACTGGCAATGATACATCAGTATAACTTTGACGTACATTTGAAAATTTGTGGTTTGTGTTTACTATAATGGATGTAAAATTATTGAAATGAGAAATGAGAAATATTTGTGATACATCAGTGGAATCTGCATTCTTAGTGGAGTTCCAATTTTAACTCAAGTAATCATTTTATCAAAATGAAAACCATCTCTAGAATGGTCATATGTTGTTTCTGACTAGTCACTATTAGTAAATAGGGCTTTGTAATATAAAGCAACTGATTAATCTCTCCCCCCACCCCTCTCATTGTTCTGTTCAGCATATAAACCTGATTGTCTTAGTTTGCTGACACAAATGCTTTCTACAGGTTTGGCTGGGATGAGAGAAGATCAGTTCTTTCTTGCTCAAACTATATCAGGATGATTCAGGGGGCTTGTGAGAGTATTTGGAACCTTTGTGACTGTCATGTATTTGGGTGCAAACTCCACTACCATGCAAGAGATTCTTCAAAGAATAGTCTATTTGAACTCCATGAGATTTTTAAGAGTGTACCTGGTGTAGGAAAAGAGCAGAAGCCTGATAATTCCAGGATAGTGCCCTTGAATGACTCTCAGAGATGTGGAATTTGGGAGTTATCTGACGATATTTTAACAAAAATTCTAGCTCCCCTAAGCCCAATGGACATTGCTAGGGTTTCTGCAACTTGTCGTTATATGAGATTTTTGGCTGCTTCAATAATGCCATGTACTAAGTTAAAACTGTTTCCTCACCAGCAGACAGCCGTTGAGTGGATGTTGCATCGGGAGCGAAATGCTGAACGCTTGGCACATCCTTTGTATGTTTCTTTTTCAACAGAGGATGGCTTTGTTTTCCATATAAATATTGTATCTGGTGAAATAGTCATTGGGGAAGCCCCCACCATTAAAGATTTTTGTGGTGGAATGTTCTGCGACGAGCCTGGTTTGGGTAAGACTGTAACAACTCTTTCTCTTATACTGAAGACGCAAGGTACATTGGCAGATCCACCAGATGGAGCAAATGTGGTTTGGTGTAGCCATAATGGTAATCTTAAATGTGGTTACTATGATATTGTTGGTAGTTACATAATTGACAGTAGTAATTTGGGGAAGAGGGACATATGCCAGGATGCTCGGAATAATGAGAATCATGATCACTCCTCCAAAAGAGCTAGATTGAAGATTCCTGCAGAGAAAACCAGTGGACTTAATAATAAATGTTCTGGTGAAGAGAAAAAATCACCTGTAGGCGAATACTCTGAGCAGCCAATGGCTGCAAGTCGATGTTCTTGGGGCTTGAGTTCCATAAAGAAAAATCTATGTGCCACTTTTGAAGAGGGAGCTGGGCATTCCAAAGAAAGAAAAGATAGTGTAAACTCTTTGAAACTGGAACATGCATCAAGTGCTGAAACACATATATCCGAAAAAATGCCAGTCAATACTTCATTTGGACATGAGAAGGGTTGCGAGAGACCTGAGAAGCCTACATTGGATTCTGTTGAGTACAATGACACTTGGATTCAGTGTGATGCTTGCCAGAAATGGAGAAAGCTTGCAGATTCCAGTATGGCTAATACTAATGCAGCGTGGTTTTGTAGTATGAACACTGATCCTTTGTATCAGAGTTGTAGCATCCCAGAACAACCCTGGCATAATAGCTGTGAAATAACTTATTTACCAGGATTTCATGTGAAAGGTAGTGCAGGGGGTGAGAAGAAGAATGTTTCATTTTTCACTGGTGTACTTAAGGAGCATTACCCTATGATAAATTCTGAGACAAAGAAAGCCCTGACTTGGTTGGCCAGACTTCCACCTGACAAGCTTTCTGAAATGGAAATAAACGGCATAAGGGGTCCAGTTTTGAGCACCTTTGTTGTGTCTACTCGATATCTTAATCCATACCACAAGATATTTCAGGCATTTGGTCTCATTAAGAAGTTAGAAAAAGGTGTAAACAAGTGGTACTACCCACCAAATTTAAATAATAATTTAACTTTTGATGTAACTGCCCTTGGCATGGCTCTGTGTGAGCCATTAGATTCATTTAGGTTATACTTGTCGAGAGCAACCCTTATAGTTGTTCCTGCTAACTTGGTTGATCACTGGAAAACTCAAATAGAAAAGCATGTCAAACATAGTCAACTGCGAGTTTATGTTTGGAATGATACTTGGAAGTGGAAGCCGTCTGTGCACAGTCTGGCATGGGATTATGATGTTATCATTACTACATTTAGTCGTCTAAGTGCCGAGTGGAGCACCTGTAAGAGAAGTGTTCTGATGCACGTCCATTGGCTGAGGATCATATTAGATGAAGGGCACACTCTTGGCTCAAGCCTGAACTTAACAAACAAGTTGCAAATGGCTATTTCATTGACAGCTTCAAATCGTTGGATGCTAACAGGAACACCAACACCTAACACTCCTAAAAGTCAACTATCGCATTTACAACCATTGCTAAGGTTCCTTCATGAAGAAGCTTATGGGCTGAATCCAAAGTCATGGGAAGTTGGCATCCTTAAGCCATTTGAGGCAGAGATGGAGGAAGGAAGGCTTCGTCTGTTGCAATTACTTCGTAACTGCATGATTAGTGCAAGGAAGACAGACTTGCATAATATTCCCCCATGCATCAAAAAAGCTGTTTTTGTAGATTTTACTGAGGATCATGCCAGAAGTTATAATGAATTGGTATTAACAGTTCGTCGTAATTTATTAATGGCTGATTGGAACGATTCTTCACACATTGAGAGTCTACTGAATTCAAAACAATGGAAATTTAGGGCTGAAACTATAAAAAACGTCAGGCTCTCGTGCTGTGTTGCTGGACATATTAAAGTTACACACACAGGTGAAGATATTCAGGAAACAATGGATATGTTAGTAGAAAGTGGTATGGATCCTGATTCAGCTGAGTATTCCTCTATAAAATATAATCTGCTTTGTGGAGGCTGGTGTGTCAGGTGATGTGACTTTTAATGTTTAATGTGCTTTAATTCTATTTATAATCATTTATTGAATGGCATGTTTTCTTTTTGGTGAAGGTGCAAGGAATGGTGCCGCCTGCCCTTTATTACACCATGTCGGCATCTGTTGTGCCTTGACTGTGTCGCTTTAGACAGTACGAAGTGTACTTATCCTGGATGCAATAAATTATATGAGATGCAGAATCCTGATACACTAGCCCGCCCAGAAAATCCTAACCCTAAGTGGCCTGTACCCAAAGATCTTATTGAGCTACAACCTTCATATAAACAGGCAAGGTTTTTTCTAAAGTAAAAAATATAGTTGAATTGCTTTGATTTTTTTTTTTTGACAATCTTCCTAAATCTGCTCTGTTGTGAGCACAGGATGCTTGGGATCCTGATTGGCAATCAACATCTAGTAGCAAGGTATCCTATCTTGTCCAGAGATTGAACGCCTTACAAGAATCCAATAAGAAGAAGGGCTACTATTCTAGCAATGATCAGGTTCTCGCTGAGAGCAGTTTCCCTCTGGGGATAGGAGATGTAAAATCATCGTTCCAGCAATGCCCTCCAAGCACTGAACCCAATAATATGCCTGAGAAAGTTATTATATTTTCTCAATTTCTTGAGCATATACATGTCATTGAACAGCAGGTGATCTGCCTGTTCCAGATTTTGGGTATGATATTTTTTGTGAATTCATTTCAAAATGATAATATTATTAACTTTTATTTCTCTGTGTCCAGTTGACCACTGCTGGTATTAAATATGCTGGGATGTATAGTCCAATGCCTTTAACCAACAAGGTATGATGTTATAAATCTCGTCTATTGTCACTGGTAAAAAAATTTTGGTTATGACCTTTGGTTAGTTTGCTTTTTTCTTTTCCAGAAGAAGTCACTGGCCACATTCCAGCATGATCCCGGTTGTATGGCACTTGTGATGGATGGAAGTGCTGCATTGGGTCTTGACTTGAGTTTTGTTACACACGTGTTTTTAATGGAACCAATCTGGGATAAAAGGTAATGCATTTTATTAATCCATGCGCAAATATGGATCGCAAAGGAAATTTGTTGTATGAGGCTGTGGTGAAAGTTGAGTTTGATAATTCAGAAATTTTTATCCTTTATTATTGTTGTGGTTGTTGTTGTGATCGGGAAACTATCAAATATTACTCTTAGATGTTTTATGAAACGTCCATAATCAAAGTCAAGTTATTTGGCTTTGGGAGCGGTTGTTGTTGTATAAAAATGATTATTACATGTGTATGCGTGTGTGTGTTCTCCTATCCCCAATTTATTGTCATCACCCCGCTACAAATCAAATCACCTGATTAATCCAATTTAATCATCCTTTAACAAGTTTAATGGTTAAAAAATTCCCAGCATGGAGGAACAGGTAATTAGTCGTGCTCATCGCATGGGTGCTTCTCGTCCTATTCATGTGGAAACATTAGCAATGCGGGGTACAATTGAAGAGCAAATGCTTGAATTTTTACAGGTGAAACTCTATTACCTGAGCTACAACTCTTCCTAAATTATGACTTTATCTATTACCATGTGATGAATGATTACCTTTTCATAGGATGACTAATTTGTTATTTTGTTTACCTTCTCATTTATATTTGGGGCTGCAAGGTTTTGCCCACCCTGTCCCAACTTGTGCTCCGTATTCATGCTTTCGTTTTTAAACAGGATGCTGATAGAAGAAGAAACTCCCCTAGTGCTGTTGTCCAATCTAATGACGGTAGAAAATTCCCAACTAAAGGTGTCATCCAATTTGAAGGAGGAGTACGAGGACGTTCTTTGCATGATTTTGCTGAAAATAGTTATCTACTGAATCTTAGATTTGCCAACACCAATCCTAATGCCGTAGAAGGTTTGTGCATAATAATTTTGCTTTTCCTGTGACTTTCTGTTCATGCTTGTGAACATAAATTGAAGAAAAAATCTGGAGTCATGGTGCATGGCAGAACTTAATTGCAAATGTTCAATGGAGTATGGACTTTTTACCTTATACATGTATGTTGATTGCACATGCGCATCTGGAGTGAAAGTTGATCCTTGTTATAATGTTATTGCTTGTGAATCTTTAAATTAACTAAAAAACTTTGGGGAGGAGGATTATTGTATTGCATCATTTAATTTTACTTGTTTCCAGGACAAGCTTCATACTGAGTATTCTTTTTTCGTTATTTTCTGTTGTATACTAATTCTTCTCCATTTTTTGCCCCTTTTTCTTCAGGTGTCTGACTTGCCATTGTTAAGAACTGACTAATTTGATTAAGCATAAACATCCAGCTCGCAGTTTGCTGCCCCTGCCAATTGTTTACCAGGCATTTTTGGATGTAGATATTCATTTGGAAAGTTACAAATTGTTAAGGTAATTAGGGTGATGAGAGTTTATGCAACTGGTGTTAAGGGGTGTCATGCACTATTCTTTTGTAGAGAACTATGTAGCAATTGTTACATCATTTTTATCGGCTAATGCCTAATGAAGCAAAGGAGGGTTCTCTGCATATTCTTTTGTAAATTGCCCCGTCTTTGTTGTTTTGAGGTTAACTTGATTGGAAGAAAGATGAAAGCAGTCAACATCCTCAATTTAGTTGTAGCTTCTTAACGGTTGTTTCTTTTCTTCTATCAATTAGCTACACTATCACAATGTCATTATAACACTTAACCTCTATATAAGTCATATTTTTCAGTGTAGGTGCATGACTCTAATTTATTTGAAAAGTGATGTGTTCTTGTCAAAAGATACATACATGACTACTAATTTTGCCTATAATAGTCTTATCTTTTAGAGCAAAGAATTTGGCAAAAGCATGTGCTCTCGCTACGGCACATTATAAAGACTTCTAACATATCTCTTAATATAATGTGTTTTGTCTAAAGTAGTAATTTTTTTCATCTGGTATCTGTGACAAACTATAAAACTTTCTAATCAATTAAACAAATTTTTCTAACTAATGACTTTTTATTGATAACAATCTTGATATTTTTAAAAAATAACTAATTTTTTTATCAAAAATATTATGGGTTTACTGTTTTTATTGCAGAAATATTTTTTCTACCACACTAACATAAAAGTGAGTGGGCCCCATTACAAAGATAAGAGAGAGAAAAAAGTAGTGGGACCCACTCACTTTTATGTGAGTGAGGCAGAAAAAATATTTCTGCAGTAAAAGCAGAAACATTAAACCAAAAAATTGTTTTTACTAAATTACATAATGGTTGTTAATAGATGCTTATTAATAGGAACAAAGGGAGTATCACTATAATGATCCTATGAAAAATTATACAATAAAATAAATAAAACAAGCTACCCAAAAAGGATTTTTAAAATAAACAGAAGAATGGTTACCCCTTCTTAACTTTCTAGGACAATCATAATCTCAAATTGAACATTGAGCATCAAGACCAGAGTTGAAGAGAATTAAAAGGAAGATAAAATGAAATGATGTCTCTTTCTCTTCTATTAGCTTGTGAGACAGAAGAGGAAAGTGATCAAAATAATATCAACCTATCCATATATTGTCAAACTTGAACAATGAACTATATATTTGGTCTAAAGTTATCTTGAGAATGGCTCTCTTCCGTGTCTTTTCTCTCATTATTAATGAGTTGCTCTTCTTCCTCCTTAACTTTAGATCTCAGCAAATGAGGCTTGAGCCTATTTACATCTGATTGCTGAACTGGTTTCAGAAAGAATTCCTCAGCTCCTTCTTCTAAGCATCTGGTCCCAAAAAATAAAAAATTTAGATTTCAGATTTAGTCTTGTGATACCCATTAAATATCTTTAATTTGAGATTTGCATATAATGTAGTATGCTGTTCATTACCTGTTGATCCTTGATGGCACATTCTCTGAGGACATAATCACCACAGGTATATCTCTAAGAGATTTAGATTCCTGGAAATTAGTGAAATTCCATTATCTTCTAACTTCAAATAATTAAAAGGTTATGAAATGCCTACTAAAAATTTGTTTTAGGTCATTTTTCATATGAAGACATTTATTATAAATAACTCGGCAACAAAGCAGAAATTCATGGGAAAATTTTGAAATTAGATATAAAAATGTCTAAAAAATTACAGATACAACCTTTTTCTCTCTCTTTTTATCTTTTTGAAACAAATTATATTTAATTCCCCTGATGTCAAAAGAAGTGAAGTCACATATTTATATGGAACAATTTTAAATGTAATTTTCCTTTGTAAAAGCTGAATGATTACTACAACAAATGCAACTTGCCTTGATTTTTCTGGTGAGATCGTAACCTGTCATTTCTGGCATACAATAATCTGTGATGATCAAATTTACCTCCACATCCTGCTTGAGTTCCATTAAAAATCAATTCAAATTAATCCACAACATAAAAAAAAATGCTAAGACAATGCATTTAATTTAATATTAGAATTCTGAGGCCAAAAACCAATTTTAATATCAGAAATCAACCTGATGGGTTTCTGCAGCAACAATGGCAGTTTCTACTTTCATTTCATCATCTTCTTGCAAACCCAGAAACTTCAAAGCCTTGCTACCAGATTCCACAGCAGTTACTGTCATAACACAAAACTCTAAATTCACGTCCCACATAAAAAAAGAAGAACTGAATTGAACACTAATCTAAAATTAATATATGAAGAAGAACCCTCAAAAGATCAGAAGAAACAAAATGCACCATGATAGGAAGAGGTTTTGAGGAGCCTCTCAATCAACATTCTATCAATCAGACTATCATCAACAACCAAAACATGGAACTGTGTCTGTGCAGCCATACCCAGAAAGAGAGAAAGCTAAAAGAGAATTCTGAGATATGAAAAAGATGAAAATAGAATGCAACATTTTAAAAAGGGAGAATCATTATGAAGAAGAAGAAGATACATGATCCTCATGGAAAATCTCAAAGTTTTGATAAAAGAGATCACTCAGATTTCATCCAGAATCTGCAAGATCTTCTAGGTTGATTCTTGAATTGAAAAACAAGCAAAGATGAGATGATGCTGTCTTCTTGTTGCCAAATATAATATTGGACTTGTCCATCATTATTCCTTTTGACCTTTTTTGTTCATAATTAAAGGCAAATACACACACACATTGTCGTGTATAACTGTTGACTTGGAAAAAATGATACTGTCCAGAATTTGTATTCACTAGTCACAACATGCACATGCACTTGAACTTTGCTTAAAAGTGTTTTAGCATTATAAATATATATTTTAAATATTTCTTAATCAAGTTAAATACCATTGAATCGATTAGTTAACTACCAAAAAAACAAAGAATCGATTAGTTAAATTAAGCAATAGTAACTAAAGAGTATGGTATGTGTTTTGTAGTCAAGGTCATTTAATCCCCTATTCAAACTATATATTATACCACAGTGAACTAAAAATCCCTATTTTTTATTTGAAAAATAAATAAATAGTTTTTAGGGAAAATGACAATAAAATACCTTTTGAATTTGCAAAACCCCTAGAAGTCTTCCGAATTTGTAAAAAGACTGAGAGGTACAAAGGACCTATGAGGGATATGCAAATTCGGGTGAAATTACCCTTTTGCCCTTAGTTTTTAAAAATTAAAAAAAAAAAACCAAAAACCCTCCACCACCTCCGCCCGCCGTCCACCACCGCCCGGGGGGGGGCCGGGCGAAAATGCCAGCCTTTGCGGCGAGGGTGGAGGGTTTTTTGTTTTTTGTTTTAAATGTTTAAAAACTAAGGGCAAAAGGGTAATTTCACCCGAATTTGCATATCCCTCATAGGTCCTTTGTACCTCTCAGTCTTTTTACAAATTCGGAAGACTTCTGGGGGTTTTGCAAATTCAAAAGGTATTTTATTGTCATTTTCCCTAGTTTTTATTTTAATAAATTATGCTTATATGTTTTCTTTATATTTAGTACTTAGTAACTCTGTTTTTAAAAAAATAAACAGTAACTCTTTTAATATGTATTGATAAAAAAACTCCAAATCAGGAATAAGAGGAATTATTTAATCAGTCAAACAATATTTCTTATTTAAATATTGTATTGGTATTAAAATGATTGTCCATTGACAATTTCAAGAGCCGAATTGACCAAAAAGAATCGACAATTTTGATTTTCAAACAGCCTTTGAATATAGAAAAGTCTTAAAATTAATATGATTGCCCCAGATTCTCTCTGTCATTAATAATATAATAAGCATGTCATTGACTTTCCAACTCTTCCTTCATTCTTCATCATCTCATTCCCACGTCCTTTATTTTTTAAAATAACAAAACCATAACATTGAAACAGATTATAATTTCAAATCTTTATAGAGTTTTCGGTGGAAATTTCACCAGCAAATTCCCTTCTGCTCGGAAGATTTCTTTTTCTCTACTTTGGGAAATATAACCTTTTACGTAAATTAAAAGATTCTTTAAATCTTACCCCAGATGTGTGGTCTGGTGATGGGGGAATTGGATAGTCTGAATTAAATTAATGTTTTCTTATTGAAGTGAAAAACTGCAGTTAAATTTTTGTTTGGGGAAGAATTCGAGGGAAATAAATTTAATATATGTCCTTTAAATAACATAATATTAGAGGAATGTGTCCTAATCCATTGAAAGAATGCATAGAAGTCATTTTAACTTGAAAAATACTCCATTACCAACATTCAGGTTGGTTATCTAATTAAATTATGGGGTTTTAAACACCGTATTCGTAATAAAAGAAGAAGATTACTACACACATGATAGGCGGGGACGCAAATCTTTGGACTTGGGGGGCAAGTGCCCCTCTTAAAGACGTGGTTTAATGTTTTTTTTTTTTTTTTTTTTTTTTTTTTTTTTAAATTTTTAATTTGTTTTAAAAAAAATTGGGTTAAATCTTAAATACCAGAGAATCCTTTCGCATCGCAAAATCAAACTTTTTCTTCCCTTTCACAGAATCAAATGCTAGCTTCTCTGAATCAAATTTTCGCCATTTGTTTAGTACCTTATATTGAAAAAGATGTATTTGATATCAATAATAATAAGGCAATTATGATGAAATTCCAAAAAATAAGGCATAGAAGTATGAGATTATAATTATTTTTGTTGTAATATACTTTTGTTATTAAAATATATGTGCTTGAACTTATTTAGTCTTTCGGCCTTCTTATTTCTAACTCGTACTTAACCTTGTTTTTTCCTTTATATTCTTTTGTTTTTTAATGTATTTTAAATTTTTCTTTAAAAAAAAAATTTCGGGGGCGCTGCCCCCAAATCCCCCCGCAAATTGTGCCCCTCTTCTATAAATTTCTGGATCCGCCCCTATCTACACACACATGAAATGGTAGGACACACATATATATATAATGTTAATAATATATATGTGGGTCCCACTATTTCATGCGTGTGTGATATGAGAAAACACTTCTCCTACAACATGAGAAACACTTCTCTCTTAAATTATTTTTCAAACAAAGTTATTCGGGCTTTCAAACTCAAATATGAGACCAGTATATTAATTAGGATTAAGCTTGAGAAAATATCTAAATTTGGGGTAAAAAGCTTGGTGACCAAAGCTTTGGTAATGATAATGTCAGAGAGACAGATGATGAGAAGCATATATGAGTAGTAATCTCCTTTATGTGTGCGCTTTTTCGAAGTTGAACATGGGTTGTTTTCAAAGCTAAGGTCTAACAACATTAGTTTAAGATTTGGGTTTCAAGGAAGTTTTTTGGAATTTAATTCAAAGAATATATATAGTTGAATATAGAAGCAACACTAGTACACGTTGCTGGGTCTCTATCCAATCCAGAATATTATGAAATATATATAGTTGGGAACTGCAATAATTAAGACACATATATATCTCGAGAAATCAAAATTCTTGCTATATAATACTCTAGTCAAATATTATGACTTATCCAATTCCTCTTATTGGATGTGTCTCCGTCTCATTTTCTTCAAATCGTTGAAAAATAATATATATGGGATTCAATCACCCTTGTCTAATTTTATGCTTTTGGCTTGTAGCCCTCATTTGAAAAAAAAAAAAAAAAATTGATAGAGATGGAGAGAGAAGAGAATAAACTTGGAAACCATAACAAAATTAATATAATGTTTTATCATCTTGCCACATTTATTCGTGCGACTGGACAAATAAATTACCTGGAGAGAAACCAATTGGATAGAATCTTGTTCCGTCCACAGCAAGTTCCTAGTATTATTCAATTCACTCAAATAATATATAGAAAAATTCAAAATAGTTTCATCATCTAACAATAGAAATTATCAGACTAAATATAAGACCCCAATTGATTTTTTTTAAAGAGACTAAGAAAGCTAAATAAGTTATTTACTTACATCATGTGTTGTCTATTATTAGATTATAAATCAGGCAAATTAGTTTGTAAAAAAAAAGATAAGTATAAATATTTTACAGTAACTTATTTAGCTTCCTTAATGTTTTATATTAAGGACTATAGGGTACGCCAGTATATGAGAAGCTGAAAGCTTGGAAGAAGGATGTAATGAGAAGCTGAAAGCTTGGAAGAAGGATGTAATCACAACATATATAATATATACACACACTGACTATTGAGAAACTCCATTTCACCCTCAATAATTCTCTCATGCGCGCTATGTCAAATGATTACAATATATGAGTTGATGCTAGCTAGTACAAGTTATGATCATCACGCACATTTATCTTCTTATACACAAACTTGTTAGCTAGCCAAATATAAATACACAAACTCACAGCACTTAAACCTGCCAAAACCAAATAAAAAGAGTCAAGGTGTGCTCTATTCAAATTGTCTCCCAGCCATGTCTCACCGGTTCTTGAGCTAATATCTTCAACAATTGTTATAACAACATTGCTCGCAAAGTCTCCGAATCCTAACAAGCATAAATATGTGGCAGCTCCGAGACTTCTCATCGTCTCTGACACTTGATCATAGAACAATTCCTGAAACCCTACAATAGCCAATGCATCAGAAACACCATAGATAGTATATTGAGGAAGCATCCACCATATGCTCATTGGTATTACGGCTTCAGGATTGTCCAGAAGATGATTCTCTTTAGCAACACTAACCCTTTTAGCTTCTACTAAAGCTGCAACTATCATATTTAGTACAGATAACAATAAGCCTAATCCAATCCTTTGCAAGACACTGATACCAGATGGGTGTCCGGTGAATTTTCTGGCGAAGGGGACAAAGACTCGGTCGTAGACGGGGACCACGAGGAGGATGATGACTCCGACGAGGCCTTGAAGTGAAGCCGGAGGGATTAGGAAGTGTGGTCCGATGGAACGAACCATTGTACTGCTTTGCTTGATGGCGAAAGTGTGGAGTTGAGCTTGGACAACGGTGAACATTAGACAACTCAACCATACAGGGATAAGGCGAAGAACAAGCTTGACTTCTTCAACTTGAGTCACTGAACACAGTCTCCATGGGTTTTTGGTCTTGCTTGAAGCATCCATGTCATCTATGATCGTTGCATTATCCAAAAATCTATAACAATAAGGCCACAGGCAATATTTGGTTATGATAAACCGATATTAAAATGCGTGTATAATAATAATAATAATAAAAAGTTTGTACAAAATCAAGAAAAAAAGTACAAAAAATCCAACATTGTAAAATTTATTCCCAAAAATGCCTTGACACTTGTGTTGTTGACCAGATATAATTCTTTTTTAGATGTGTTCAACATATTTTCAGCTATATATTTATCTTCTACCTTGCAAATAGTTAAAGATATACAGTTTTTTTTTTTAATATACAAAAAAGTTTAACTGAGCTGGGTTTTGAGGGTTCACAAAGGTTAGGACATGCCTCCAAGTTTAACAAGCAGTTACAAGGATATTTAGCTATTACCTACTAACATGGTCTTTAGATCTGTTGAATTTGAACTCACAATCTTATAGTTATGAGTCAATCTATTTATCAACTGGACCAGCATTTATATGTACATAGTTAAAGATATAGCACATGGTTATAAAATCAGAAAAGTTGCAGCCGCTAAAAATATGCTGCACATGAATTCTTAAATAAAGTTAAGGTATTTTTTAGGGCAGTCAATTTTGTTGATGGAAAATTTTCATCTAAATTTTTCTAAAATCAAATTCTTTTTTATGGTATTTGAATGATGTTCAAGGTTTTGTGAGAAGTGAGAAGCACCTGAATTCACTGGTGTGGGCTAAAGATTGGGACTCATCAACACCATCTTCTTCGCCATACCAATAAGAGTGAGGTCCACGAGTGGTCTTCACGCGCCACTTCCTAATTGCTGCGACGAAAACTTGGGCCATCCTTGTAAATGGGCTGCCCGTTGGGCCTTCTTTTCTGTACCTTTTTACTCCCAATAAGAACAATGCTAGTCCTAACACCAACACAACAGCTGGTACCCCAAGGCCCGTTGCCCAACCAATATTGTCCTATTTGTCCACATAATTTTTAATTTTAATTATTATGAAAAAATCCAAAGGACTAAAAAGCCACCCCCTGACTTTTACCAAATTATCAATTTTTCTAATTTAATTTTAGAGAGCACATTTTTTCAATATACAACCTATGAAATTTTTGTGTAAACGTACATGTTTTGGACATAAACAAAATTCTAAAACATTTTTGCCAAAAATTAGATGGTGTAATCAAATTCATTAAATAATAAAAATGTAAAGAATTCTTCTGTTAGAAGAAATGAATGCCTGCATTCTAATAAAAATGTATATAATATACAAATGCGATATAAAAAATGCAAAAGGATAATGAGTCAAAAGAAAAATATTAATCATGAATAAAAAAAAATGTAAAAGAATAATTACCTGGAGATATGTTAGTAGGAAAGTAGATAAAATTGAACCAGTGACTGTGCTCAGATACCAACAGTTGAAGAATGAGGACTTGGCATTCTTCCCTTCCGACGACGTGTCATCGGGGAACTGATTGGCGGCAAAAGTTTGTACACACGGCAGGTAGCCACCTTCCCCAACCGACAATATATAAAGGCCAACGAAAAATAAAGTTGCGTTCTTCACTGCTGACACCGACAATAGCAGAAGTATTATGCCCTGCAGTTTTTGCGTTACATAAATCACCATCACAAAATAGAAAAATGTTGGATGGGCTGATTCTTTATCAGTATGAAGAAAGAGAGAGAATAGAATATGGCGTACAAGGAGATAGATGAAAGAGGAGGCTAGGATGGTGTTGAAACGACCGAGATAAGAGTCAGCGACAAAGCCACCGAGCAAAGGAAAAAGCGACGAAAAGCCTTTCCATGTGTTGACGTTCATCGCCGCCGTCGTATATGGTTCGTGAAGAGCATTCGTCAGGTACATCATCAGGTTCCCGCACAAACCAAAGTACGCGAATCTCTCTGCAAACTCCACCCCTGCATCAATCCATCGAAGTCATAATATCATCTGATTGGAAGATATAATGAATGAGTCGGAAACGAGACTTACAGACGATGAAGATGGCGGCGTGCCAGCCTCCCTTGTGGGCTGAAGCTGGATGTTTTACGACGAGCAGGGGGTAACCCTCGGCGTTTTCAGCCATGGGAGACGACCGAGACGGTGGGGGAGAGAGAGAGTATGAAATCTGAACTGAAGGGTGGGGTGTGTGTGTATGTGTTGAGTTGTAATTAGAGCGATTTAGACGTTATATGAAGATGTGGAGATGCGTGAGAAAAAAACTGAGGACCTGTGAAATGTGTCGTGCCTCAAAAGGCATGAAGGTGACAACCAAAAAAAGGGCTGGCGACAATTCCAGTTTGAATTTATCTTTTGGAGGGTAGGTTTTAAGATTAAAGAAGTAAAATGGTTTTTTAAGAATATTTTCCTTTTACAGAATAGATTATTAAAAAGGTGATTTTTTCAAAAATGATAATGTTTAAATATTATTATTAAAATAGTTTTTTAGGGTCAAATTTATCAAAAATAACATTAGCGTTTTGTATAATTATATATAAAAGCTAAGGTTGTATTTTAAATATTTTTAACATTAAATTTCATAATAATTACAAAAAAATTACATAAATTTGTGTACAAAATTAAAATACTTTAGAACACAAACTAATACTTTGAAAAAATATTTTATGATCTTAAAAAAATATTTTAAGATCTTTTAACTAAAAAATATTTACTAGTTTCTAAAATCTAGCATCAGTTTTTCAGTTTTCCTCCATTGTATCAAAACTTTCAAATTACTACCAATACCATCTTTTGTTATTTTAAAAGGAGTGTTGTATCAATAGGGTTGGGTATAGTATTAATCCATGTAGCCAATCAATATTTGAATTCTTGTCAGAAGGTATGTCTAAGATTTAGTATTGGACAATATTTTTAGTAAAATTGTCTCTAATAGAAAGATACATGTATACCAAAAAAAAAAAAAAAAAAAAAGACATCCTATTGTAAATTTGTAATTTTTTTTTTTTGGGAAAGTCACAAATGTTAATTTTAAATTTAACGGTCTATTTCAAGCCATCTTTTGTTAGATTCTCGTCATCATGTATGTGAAACCTTTTTAATTTGTTTAAGAAAATGGACTAAGAAATTTTGAGTTACTAATTAGTTATAAGATTGGGTTGACTTATAATTAAGATGGAGGGAGTATTTTTATAAACGTGAAATCCCTATTTACAATTAACTTTGTTTTATGGTCTCCATATTTTATAGTTTTCCCCTCAATTTAATTTGGGAAAAAAATTATAGATTCGGACAGTGTCTCACATATCAGAGGGGAAAAAAGCAGTCCTTTTTCAACTGGCCCCTGCTTTAATATAAGAAGAAGTCCATTTCAAATCAATGGTATATTTCGGCCAAAAAAAAAAAATCAATGGTATCCATAGGTGGTTAATAAACCAGGCTAAGCTTTTCCCAGTCGGCCAATGCATGTGGGGCACTTGTCCTAAACACTCTTAGAACACTTGTTTTCGTATATTTGGAAGTGGTCCCTTCAATAGACACCATTAGCTGTCGGAGACTTAAATTATTGGAAAAATTAAAGTCAAGTGATTCAGGTCAATTAAAGTCAAGTGATTCAGGTCTCAAGGACCATAAAAAACTACAACAAAATCCTAACAGAAATTCACATATTTAATATTATTTGTATTGAAACAAAATTCAAGTTTTTAAATTTTGTTGTAAATATAACAATTCCTGTTGTTATTATGGCTTTTTATGTTGTAAATGTCCAGGTTTAAAATTTTGTTGTGAATATATCACTTCCGGTTGTAAATATAGTCTTTTTATGTTGTAAATGACCTTTGTACGCTTAAGCACTTGAGTTTGAAATAAAATCCAGGTATTTAAATTTTGTTGTAAATATGACATTTCTTATTGTAAATATAGTTTTTTTTTTCTATTGTAAATGGCCAAGTTTTTATTTTTTGTTGTAAATATAACACTTTCTGTTGTAAATATAGCATTTCCGGTTGTTAATAAAAATAATATCAAAAAAATCCCTAGAGATTTCGGTGTAATTTGGTGATTTGAAAGGGGCTAATTGTAGTTATTTGCCTTACTTGGGACCTGCGCATGATTTTCCCTAAATTATTTTTGCCTTCCATGATGCAATAAGGAAGTACAATTAATAACAGGTACGTAAAAAAAAATTGGAAGTACAATTAATACATGATTATATTTGGAAGTTGTTGCCAGAGTAATAATTGAAAATAAGTATATGACCATATGGGTAAATATATGCGTCCTAATAAAATTATAAGTAAGACATCGTTCCTCCAAGAAATCAAGTAATTAATTTTTAGGTATTAAAATATCAAATTCTTTTAATTTAAACAAATCTAGTAATAATTAAATTCAAAGAAAATAAAATAATGACTATTACTAATGTCAAACGCAACCTAGAGTCATTAATCTCTCACTAGCTCTGTAAATCTTATTTTCATTTACTTAGTAAATCTAAATGTTTTAGTTTTGTTAATCTCAAATATTAATAGCTATAAATGTCTGTCAATTCAACTATAACCCTCTTTTAAATATAAAAGGCTATGTTTAATACAATTACCTAAGAGGCAAAACAATTCCTACACACTCGTCATCAATTATATGCATTCATTAAATATATGTCTATCATAACGACAATTTATATTATAATCTAATCAAATATTATTTAATCATAGAGTTTAATTAAAATTTCTTTCACCAAGGCAAATTCTAATTCTCTAATTCACATTCCAGAGTTGTCATCCATCAAACAGACATATCAACACAAGACTAAATAATCAAAATTAACATAAATCATAAGTAATAAATGGAAATAAAATCTAGTTCATTAATGAGTTCATAGTTTCTCTAGATTTAAAAAGAAATTAGCCGCTATAATAAAATCCATAAAAAGCAATAAAATCCAGGTTTAAGAAAGAGCATATCGCAAATCTGTGGAAGATTCTTCTTGTTGCTGTCACTCCTTCTTGCCGTCAAGATTCAGTGATCTCTCCTCGTTTGTTCGCTTCTCTGTTTCTTCTCTATCGTCAAGAACCACTGTTTCTTCGATTCTTCGTTCTTCAATCCCCCGTTTGCTCCCTCTCACATTAGATATATAGTGGGCGGGTTATATGCGTGGGCTTGCGTCTCTATCCAATTCCTTATCCAAATATGATCTGATTCAAATATACTCTTTTGTTATATATGTTTGACTCCAAGTGTGAATCGATCTCCTCCAGATTGCTTTCATCTTTATATCGTGTGGGGTTCACATATCTCTATCCCTTCAATTAATTTATTGCTGCTAGCTCCCTTACTATTTTTCGTGGATACTTTCCTATATATCATCCTTTTGTATATTAGGAAAAATGTCATTTAAATACCCTATGTTATTCCAAAACTCTAAAACATCTGTTAAAATAATTAAAATGACATAGAGATGATTGAGAGAAATATGAGATTTTGAAATTCAAATGTTTTACTAAATTGCCTTACATATTTTTTTCCTCTCCTCATCACCTTCTCTTCCTTTTTCTCTCTCCTCACCCTCTCTTCCTCTTCCTCTTCCCAACATCCTCCCCCCCCTCTCAACGAAGTGAAGGCGACAATGATGGTAGAGCGAAGGTGGAGGTAAAGCAAAGTAAAAATGGTGGAAGAAACCAATTTCCACAAAAGCTTTTTCAGTTTCCGGCGAAGTTTTGCGGTTTCTCGAGTTCATAAGTTTTCTGGAAAGCTTATGAATTTTCTAGAATTTGTGGCCTTTGACAAAATTTGTAATATAATTGACAAGAGCAATAATGAGTATGAAAAAATTTGTAATGGTTTTCACAAGAGTGTTTCTTGATAGAAAAAACGTTTACCGTTCACCTTCTTCTTCCTCAGTATTTATCTGGCTTCACAACATTCATAATGAGATTAACAAATTTAGTAATGGTTTTGACAAAATTTGTAATGGCTTTCGCTAGAGCGTTTCCTGATGGAAAAAATGTTTACTTTTCACTTTCTTCTTCCTCAATATTTATCTAGTTTCACAAAATTTGTAATAAGATTGACAAATTTAGTAATAGGATTGACAAAGGAGTTTGCTGATGAAAGCATGTAAGCTAGGAGGTTGAAGAATAAGAATGTAAACAATAGAACGAGCTTCACAAAATTCGTAATGGGATTGACAAGTTTAGTAATGATTTTAAAAAGAATTGTAATGGTTTTGAGTTTTGACAAAAGCGTTTGCTGATGAAAACATGCAAGTTATGATTATTGCTCTTGTAAAAACCATTACGAATCTTATCAAACTCACTATTGCTCTTGTGAATCACATTACGAATTTTGTCAAAGACCACAAATGTTGATGAATGTTGTCTAACGTTTTTTCCATAAGGAAACGTTCTTGTGAAAACAATTACGATTTTTGTCAAGCTCATTATTGCTCTTGTCAATTCTCATTGTTTGGTGAAATGCCACAAATATTGGTGAATCATGACTTGCATGTTTTTTTTTTTTTGATACACATAGTAGGGGAGGGGGGCAGGGTTTGAACCCTGGACATGGGGGAGGGGAGCCAAGCTCCCATGCCACTGCGCTACTAAGGCGCTGGCATGACTTGCATGTTTTTATCAGCAAACACTATTGTCAAAATCATTAAAAAATTTCTCAAAACCATTACTAAACTTGTCA
This sequence comes from Acacia melanoxylon, assembly GCA_019022615.1. NCBI lineage: Eukaryota > Viridiplantae > Streptophyta > Magnoliopsida > Fabales > Fabaceae > Acacia > Acacia melanoxylon. The sequence goes on from JAFJYJ010000005.1 coordinate 12,638,243, forward strand.
ATTCTACTACGAATTTTGTGAAGCCAGATAAAAGTTGAGGAAGAAGAAGGTGAACGGTAAACATTTTTTCCAACTGGAAACATTTTTGTGAAAACCATTACAAATTTTGTCAAAATCATTATTAAACTTGTTAGTCCCATTACGAATGTTGTGAAGCCAGATAAATACTAAGGAAGAAGAAGGTGAAGAGTAAACGTTTTTTTCCATCAGAAAATGCTCTTGTGAAAGTTATTACAATTCTTGTCAAATTCCTTATTGCTCTTGTCATTCCCATTACGAATTTTGTCAAAAGCAAAAAATAATGGAAAATTCATAAGTTTGCCTGAAAACTCATGAACTCGCCGGAAATTGCAGAACTTCATTGGAAACTGAAAAAACTCGGTGAAAACTGGTTTCTTCCACTATACATCACCACCTCCGTCAAGCACCACCGTCTTCTCTCTCCTCAAATCTCTCTCTTGAAGCTCCATGGCTCTCACCATCCCTTCTCCTCTGAGATGAATGGTGCCAAGTGATTAGAAGGGGAGTTTACTCGGTGGAGAGAAGAGACGATCTCATCTTTAGAGATGGAGAGGGCTTTGGCATAAGAGGGAAGAAGGAAAAGAGAGCTAAGACAAAGATGGTGATGGACTTCAAGAGAGAGACTGGAGGAGAGAGAACTTGGAGTAAGAGAAAGGGTAAACATTGAGGGGATAATAATAAATTCATCAACATTTTAAAATCTCAATTTGATCTTTGTCATATTTATGTCCTTTACAATATTAATAGACTTTAGGAGGTTTTGAAATTTTATATAGTATTTATCTGAAATTCTTCCTATATATTATCTTCGACAAAACAAAATAGGATATGTGTAAATTTTATGTCAAAATTTATTTTTATTCTATAATTAATTAAAAGGAAGTCAGTGTATAAAAGGTAATTAAATACGTATAAAATATCCATAAATTTAATTAATTATATCTCAAAATCTATACCTATTTAATTATAAAATATGTATTTATTAAGCTTAAATTTCGTGGGCCAAAAAAGAAATTGGCTGTACTTAATTACAGTTTTATTAATCTTTTGCAAATTGCAATTACATGTACTATTTATTATTTAATACACATATTGGAAGAAGCGTATAATGCCAGCTGGCTATGTTCGTAGTTGGATTGAATTTCTATCTCTTCAACTTTATTTTCCTCTTTCAGGTAAAAAATAAAATAAAATAAAACTTTATGTTCAATTTTTTTTTTTAAACGTACTTTTTTATTATCTTTTAAAAATTTCCCATTTAACCGTCACTCCTCCCTATTAATTACCCTCTGAATCCAAATGAAGCATAAATATAAATGCATGTTTGGATTAATTTTTAGAAAATAATTTTTATAATTTACGAGATACATATGTGAGTGGAGTTTTGTATCAGCTTATGAAAAATAACTTCTGAAATAATGGCTTTTGTTATTTGCCAAACTTTGATAAGGCATTGCAAAAGTGATTTTGTGACTTTTGATAAAACAAGGGTTAAGATTTAACTTTGTCATGAAAGTTTTTGCCAAAAACTGCGAGTGCTTAAAAGTTTTTTTGGATCAATTTCCTCTAAAAAGTATTTAAAATGTAGTAAATTCACCATAATTATTAAAAACCTGACATTGATAATTATAAAATTACAGTTAACATTTTGAAAAGTTAGGGTAACATTGCTATATTTTTAATATTTTTAAATGCGAAATTGATAAAAATAAAAAATAAACTTCGAACACTCAAAATTCCTACATATATACACACACACAAAATCTTTCAAAACAAAATTAGACCTTAACCTATAAAATTATTTTTTTTAGGGGAGTGACCCCGAAGGATCTGAGGGGAAAGGGAGAATGGGAAACAGAGAAGTAGAGAAAGCAATAACGAAATTAAAACATAAGTAAAGAACTGGAATTAAACGTCTTTGAAGAGAAATAAAGAAATTAAAACAGATCGGTAGTAAACTACGCTGATCTAGTTCATAAACAGAGAGAAGAGTAAGGAAGAGATGCAGATGCAGAAAGACATAAAGAAACACAAGTTTATTCAAATCATAAAACTTACAGGAAAGCAGAAGGCAGAAGAAAGCTTAAAAGAGAGAGAAGGGAAAGGGTAGAGAGAAGGCAGAGAGAATGGGTAGAGAGAAAGTTCGGCGATCGAACTCCGTCCTCAAACCGAAGGAGCTTCACTTAAAAACGATTCGGACCACTTTGTTTGTACGTTCGGTTATGGTAACCGATCGCCATTTTTGCTACAGTTCCGGTTGGTACTGTTTATTTATACATAATTAGCTACAGTGCTCTACATATTACAATGATTTGGTGCTTTAATGGGAATACCTAGCACTATTGTAATACAGAGAGTTTTTATAATGAAAATTACAACTTTATTCATGGAAACGTATTTGTTTATTGTCTCCGTCAAAATTTGCAAAATCTTAGTCTTCTCCAAGGTTGACGATGAGTTCATCATCTTCATCATCACTTGATTTAGACATCTCGGTCTCATTTTCTTGGAGTTGTTTGAGCGGGATGCGAGTTGTTTAATACAGTCTTGTTTATTAGATGCATTTTGCAAGAGTATGTTGAACAAAGTTCTTTTGGTTGAGAAATCGACTTTGTTCATTTGCACTGGAGAGGAATTCGGATTGTCTCGAACCATTGGTCTCTTGCTTTGCAATCTGCATTTGTTTGTCTATATTTCCCCCACCAACGTACAAAGAGTTGTCTTTGTAATATTGGTAAAATGGGAGATTTTCTATCCATGTGAGAAAATCTGTATTGCCAGGAAAATATCCAGGATACGGATAATTTTGAAAAATAATGAAGATCAATTGGAAAAGGATCTTCATTGATTTGGAATTTATTTTTGAAATGGTCAAATGCCTTTTGGATTTACGGTGGAAAGATTGCGAGAAATTGGTCAAAAAACATACCACCATCTCAAAAACCATTGAGGAAATTCATACTTAGTTTTTTGTTTGAAATAAATAAACCAAGTATGTTTGAAAATTTTGTTTTGATCCCAAAAGATATGATACCAGGCATCACAATAATCCCAGTAGGTATATCCATCAAGATCAAAAACTTTTTTGGAAAATGGTTTGGGTTGATGTAAACTTTGTCCCCACTGTGAAGGTGTGAGAACATTTAAAATTTGGAAAGTTGAATGAGTTATTAATGATTGATCTATTTTTGATTGATATTGAACTAAGTCAATAGATCCGAATCAACTAAAATTAACTCATAAAACTCATGATTTTTTTGAAAACTGGTAGGGGAAAATGAAATCGAAGGGAAAACATTTAACGCTACCTGGTTTGGTGTTTGAAGAAATACTCGGGTTCAATTTGTAGGATATTCAATACGGCGTGTTGTTTTTCGATGTATGGAGTATCCATTGGATTAGTAGCGAAGTGGTGGTTCGCTAATCGTTTAGATACCTGAGATAGCTTTTGGTGGGCTAATTGAAGAGCAAATTCTTTGTTTGCAGAATCATACTCTTTTTTGCTGATTGCCTGCGAAGATGAGGCAATTAATGATGAAGCAAGTTTATCATAATCAAGAGCCTGGGTTTTATGATCTTTCTTTATTAATACTTCACTCCAATTTTGGGTTGGAGGTTTCTTAACATAAGAATCAATTGTTTTCTTTCCAGGCTTAACAGAAATAAGTCCCTGGGTTTGAGACTGTTTTGGAGTAGATGACCCTGGTTGGGGGGTTGATGACCCAGACTTTGTTTGTGAACGTGTCTGTCTTGTTCCTTGTGTTTGGGGAACTGACTGACTGGTTGATGCTCCTTGTGTTTGGGGAGCAATTTGTTCTTTCTTGCGCTTGCAGTTGTTTGATTATCTCCTGGAGGTCGGCCTCGAGAGATTGGGCTTTGTGCATCTTGGAAGATGGTTTGTTTATCATCCTCTTCTTGGAGGACTTGTTTATCCCCTGGTTTCTTTTTCGACCATTTTCTCGGAAAAGGAAATTGTTTGTAGGTTAGGTTTCACTCCTTTGGTTTGGCTCACCTTAGAACTACCTTGGAGGAACTCTCGGGTAAGGAAATCAGGAAGGGAATTGGAAGCACCTTTGATAAATTCAATGTCAAAATCAAAAGCACTTAAAATTGCTTGCCATCTGGCAAAAATTTGTTTTGATGCAAGGTTTTTAACATCTTTTTGTAAAACGTCTTTTGCAGATTTACAATCAATGCGTACTAAAAACCTTTGATTTAGAAGATCAGCTTGAAATTTTGAAATGCATAAAACTATGGCCAAAATTTCTTTTTTGATCGTAGAATAATTCTTTTGGGCAGGATTCCAATGTTTAGACGTAAAAGAAATTATTTGTTCTTTATCGTCGTGTCGTTGTTTGAGAACACCACCGTAACCTAACTCCGAAGCGTCAGTTTGGACGATTTTGAAGGTAGAAGGGATTGGAAGGTTAAGGCAAGGAAGCTCCTTAACCTGTTGTTTGATTTGCTTAACAATTTGGGTATGAACATTTGACCAAGAAGGAGGATTGTTTTGTAGCGTTCATAGAGTGGTTTAGAAAATTTGCTAAGTTGTGGAATAAACTCAAAGCAACATAATTTAAACATCCTAAGAATCTTTGCAATTGATTTTTATCAAGGATTTGATCAGGGAACTTATCAGCAAATTGAATTGCTCTTTCAATTGGTGTGAAGTTCCTTGACAAATCCAATGTCCAAGAAATCGTATTTTTGTTTGAAATAAACTGATTTTTGGTTTGGAAACAACTAAACCATTTATTTTAAATGAGTCCGAATAAATTTATAAACATGTTTAAAATGATCTTCTAATGAATTTGAAAAGACGAGAACATCATCAATATAAACAATAATATACTTGACTTTGATCCATAAAGATCTCGTTCATAATCTTTTGAAATTCGAAGGAGCATTTTTAAGTCCAAAAGGCATAACATTCCACTCATCTTGACCAAATGGGACAAGTAAAAAGCGAGTTTTATACCTATCATTTTTGAAATTTGGATTTGCCAAAATCCAGATTTCATGTCAAATTTAGAAAAGATCTTTGCGAGAATGTAAATGTTTTAGTAAATCGCTTTGTTTGGAATTGGATATCGTATCCATTGCAAAGCTTCATTAAGAGGTTTATAATTTATAACAAGACGAGGCGTCCCACGTTCAATTTATGCGTTTTTGTTGACGTAGAAGGCTGCACAAGACCAAGGGCTTTGGCTTCGTCGAATGAGTTTTTTGTCAAGAAGATCTTGGATTTCCTTTTTACAGGTTTCAAGAAGTTCTTGATTCATTTGAACAGCTCGAGCTTTGGTTGGAATATGTTTTTCAAAAAAGTTTGGTTCGTAAGGAAGGCTTACCGTATGATGCTTTCGGTTCCAAAAAGCATTAGGTAAATCGGCACAAACCGTTTGGTGAATTTTGTCCAAACAAAGTTGAATTTTTTGTTGAACAAGAAATTGCTGAAGTTGGTGCTCAATACGTTTGAAAGAGACTTCTTCTTTGAGAAAATTGATTTGATTTTGCTTAAGAAGAATATGATTTAATTCCCTAATTTTTGGTTTTTGTGTAAAAGGGAAGAGAAGATCTTGCCCTAAATATTTAATTGTAACTCCATCGAAGTAGTTGAATATGGCATTATCATCGTAGCAAATGGTGCTCGAGGATAATATCGGATGCCATTGTTTTCATTAAAATGAAAGGAACTTGGAGTTGCCAATTATCATTTTGGACAATTGCTTTAGAAACTTTATACTGAATAGGGCAATAAGACTTTGAAACACCTATAAACCGTTCAGTAGTTTTTTCAAAATATTTAGTTGGAACTAAACCTTCTAAAATACAATTGGCTTGTGCTCCAGTATCAAACAAAACTGGTTGGTCAAGAATAAAATCATTGATAATAATCTTGACTTTAATATAAAATTTTTGGGTAAAACATTTAGAAATCACATTTAAAAATGAAGTCTCTAAATTTGGATCTTCAAGGGGATCATCATCATTTTCTTCTTTATCTAAAACTTGATCAGTATTCTCATTAGAAGGATTTTGGGGAGATGAAAGAAATTGTTGAATTTGAAAAAGAGCGGACTCATGAGAGTCTTTGGGAGGTTTTAAGTTGTTGAACTTCAACTTTAAGATTGCTTATTTCAAATTGAAGATAAGCCATGGTTGTTGGTTTTGTAACGCTTAAATCTTTCCATTGTTTTGGTTAGATTATAAGTATTCGAAGAAACCGATAGTTTAGAATTAGAAGATGAAGAGGGAGGGAAGATTGTGAGAAAATATCTTTAAATTTAGAAAGATACTCACTTTTATCACAATCGGAAGTTTATTGATGACATCAAGTAGCAAATCATGCTCCTTAGAAATGACATTTATTTGAGGGTAATCTCTTCTTGAAGTTGAATTGAATTCATCATCTTGGATTTGGTTGATCTCTTGAGATGAACATGAAGTAGTATGATCTTGGAAGATCCGAGAAGTTGTTTCTAAGAGAAGATTATTGATTTGTTGTCGAAGAGGTTCTTCTAGGGAAAGTTCATTGATTTTTGTGAGACACGGCGGTGTTTGGCATAATGACCAATTTTTCCACATCTAAAGCAAGAAGCAGTGTTTTTATTGGAAAAATCTTTTGAGGATTTATTTGGCTTAGATTTAGATTTATAGTTTGAACGAAAATTTCGTTTAGGTTTGTTTTGGTAATTTTGGAAATCTTTGTGAAATCGTTCCTTAAAATAGGGTCGTTTAGAAGAACGAAAAGGTTTGTATTTTTGAAAAGATTTGTCAAATCGGGAAGTTTTATGGGTTTTTGATTTGGGTTTTGAGCAAGAAGGAAGACCAAATTGTTCACAAAAAGATCCTAATTCCTTTCTGTTTATACTCTTTTCTTTTGAAAGTTGATGTTTGATCCCATCATTTTGACAAATTTTTAAAGCAGTTTTCTGAACATGGGCAATCAATTCACCATATGTCAAAGTATCATAAGGGATGCTGCCATCATATAAGGTTCTTAGTTTATCTCTAACTTTATCACCAAAAGATTGTGGTAATCCAGCTAGAAATTTTTCTTTCCAAAAACCTTTATTGGCATCATCTCTTGTAAGTACCCGAGTCATAAACGTATCTTTATACCATCTAAACTCATATAAAGATCGACATTTGATGTTTGAAAGTAATTCAGAAGAGTGATCTTGCCAAATAGTTGGATCACCAATAAAATGTTTAATAATTGTGAAAATGAGAGTATTTACAGAATCTGAAATAGGTTCTCCATTATGAAGAATAAGAGTTCCATCTGACTCAGTTTGGATAGAAGAAAAAATGGTTGATTTTTCTTCATGAGATAGATAAAAATCCCACCAACCTTTTAGTTGACCAGTAAAACCGGATACTAAAAGATTAGTAATTTCTATATCGTTTAAACTTTTTGAAGTATGGTAAGCAGTACATACCATAGTCATTTGTTGTAAAATTTGAAGAATATTAGTCTCACTCTGTCCATCTATATTCCATTCATAGATGTCATTCGAGTTAAAAGACTTAAAACTTTGATCATGTCTTTCCTCAGTTAAAATATCTAAAGGACTGGCCTTAGGATAATATAACTTCGAAGACTTTTGAAAGGAAGGTTTTTGCCAACATTGGTGATTTATTTGAAAATCAGATTTAGAATCAGAATCAGAAAGTTTTTCTAAATTCATAATTTTATTTGAAGAGGATGATTCTGGAGGGGTGTCGGGAATAACTTTACGTTGTAGTTCGGAAAAGGAGTTTTTGGTTCAAAGATCTTGCTTTAGTTCCGTAATTGTTGATCAATTTGCCTTATAACACTAGCGTTGGTTTTTTGTTGTATGCTTGTTGCTAGTTTTGGATCAATCTTGAAAGGTTTAAACAGAGGTTGTTTAAGTGGTAATTCTTCAACCTTGACTTGTTTAGAAGACGAAGGGCTTGATGAAGTGTTAACTACATGATCTCCAAGAATTTGAAGATACTGATTTGTGTAGTTATTTTGTTCCATGATATTGATTATGTCCCTGGCATTTAGGGGATCATCGTCGAGGGTTACGGTTTTGAAAGGAGAAGCAAGAACAAGTCTATCCTTATTGTTGAAAATATCAGGAAGTTGATATGCCCCTTTTGGTGGAAGTTTTGAAGAAAGTACTTGGTTATCAGAAATCTTCCACTCTTTTTTGGTCATATTTATTGATTGTTGAAATGGATATTCTATTCCTTGTTTTGAGGCATAAGCTTCAAACCAATCAAAAAATGGAATATTCATCTCATACTTGTCAAGGAAACTGTAGAAAGTTTCTTGGACCTGCTTTCGCAATGGTCCTTTGAAATGTTCTAAAAACCAGTTTCTTTGCAAAGTATTCTGTTTTGAGTAAAATTCCTTTTGCAAACTTTGTTTGTCAATTTCAAAGTGATGTTCAAGAACACCAATAGAGTGAGGTTCACCTAAATCCGTATAAGACATTGAAGCTACGGAATCTAGATCATCATCTTTTTGATAGTTTGCATGAGAAATTGTACCAGAATTATCAATTCCTTGTATTCCAACATTAGGCTTATTCTCTTCTAAGTTTGGAGGAGGAAAAGAGGAAGGTGGAGTGATAGGAGAAGGGGGTGGTGGCAGATGAATGACCGGAGGTGGTGAGGGAGTAGGCCTATCAGAGGAATATTGTGGAAGGTTGGGAGTCGGTGATCTAAAATCTTCATATCTTGAAGACATAGATCCAGAAGAAGAGGAATTTGATCGTCTAGATCTGTCAAAGGAAAGATGGACAGTTCCAGATTGCATTTGCGAAATCTTAGTTATGTGAGAAGTGAGTTTTGGTATAGCTTGTACAGCCTTTTCCATCACCCATGTCTCAGGAAGATGAACATCCTTCCAAAGGATCGTTCAAGGAATGGTAATGTTTGTGTTTGTAGGATCTGTGAGAAAGACAATAGTTTGACCATTGTCTGTTGGTTGTTGAAGAAGAGAAGAAGCTGAAGAATTTGAGACCTTATATTGTATCCTATACATTAGGGTAACAGGAATAGATCCAGGCTTCATGGAAAATCCACTGAATGAAAGATTCAGCTTCAAAGCTTCAAGAACATGTTTATCGTTTAAATCAATAGTTTGGGTAGGGTAACAATTGAAATAAACGGGACCGTTATGGAGGCCAAATTCGGCCGCAGCGAGAAGGGAATCTTCGAAATGATTGTGTCGGTTATCACGAAGACAAGCGAGACCAGAAATGTTTAACCCTTTACGCACGAGAGGTTTAAGTGCAATTTGAACACAACCGATGTGTATAAAATTGTACTTTTCTTTATGTTTGGAAAGAGATTGTGGAGAAAGAAGGAAGAATTCTTCCTTTTCAGGATGAATAGGAATTGATTCTTCAACAGTCTTGATTATATAATCCGACTGGAAAAACCATTTCTTATTCTTTTGGAAAAGTGTTTTATGGTCAATTTGAGGAAGAGTCCAATTATCAACATTTTGATTGATGTTATTAAACTGGATTTCTTCATTAAAAATGTTATGGGATGAGGACTTTGAATCCTCAAGGTTTAAATAAGAGTTTATTGAACGTGTCGGTGAGGAGAAAGAGGAAGCGGATGAAGAGGAATGTTTATGAAAACCGCGAAAAAGAGAAGACATAATTAAAAGATTATAAAAATGTAAACAACAGAGAAAATAAACAGCACAAAAGTAAAACGAGATAAACAATAATAGTAAATCTCCCTTCAATTAGTATCATTACCATTAGGTAAAATAGGGGTATATTGATTAAATATTTACTATAATTTACCGATCATAATATTTAGTTGGCCATTCAGTAGAGTCTTTAGATCATATGCTCTTAGAACAGAAGAGTAAGATGAGAACATTCACATCTGAACGTCTGAACGTTGTTAAAGATTTTCACCCAAATTCTTCCCTTTCAGGATGAATCGAACGTTATCCAAACAATCGTTAATCTAGACAAACTCGAGAATAAAATGTTGAAAATTCTAAAACACCAAAGACATAAGGCGGTACTATGTGATGAATCTGGGTTTAGCGTAAAACATTATGCTTTAGAGAATCACACATATGGTAGCCTACTGTGGGGCAAATCGCCTGCCTCAACACACGGGACTTATGGCCTAGACATCCCACTGATAAAACTCAGCCACCATATGCAGATAAACCAAGCATAAAATTTTAGGGGAAAATTCCAGACTTTTTTTTTTAGCACAGATCTAAAGCATATCTATGAATCGGGCAAGTAAATATCCAGATAGAGTAAATTACAGTCCAGATCTAATCAACACATCTCTACTTCCCCTCTGGCTCTGATACAAAAATAACTTCTGAAATAATGGATTTTGTTATTTGCCAAACTTTGATAAGGCATTGCAAAAGTGATTTTGTGACTTTTGATAAAACAAGGGTTAAGATTTAACTTTGTCATGAAAGTTTTTGCCAAAAACCTGTGAGTGCTTAAAAGTTTTTTTGGATCAATTTCCTCTAAAAAGTATTTAAAATGTAGTAAATTCACCATAATTATTAAAAACCTGACATTGATAATTATAAAATTACAGTTAACATTTTGAAAAGTTAGGGTAACATTGCTATATTTTTAATATTTTCTGTGCGAAATTGATAAAAAAAAATAAACTTCTGAACACTCAAAATTCCTACATATATACACACACACAAAATCTTTCAAAACAAAATTAGACCTTAACCTATAAAATTATTTTTTAGCTGAAACCCATAAAACTATTTCAAACATACACTAAAAGCGTTACAAAGTGTGAAGCTTTTTCCTCCAATTTTAAATGTAAGAGTTAGATAATTAAATTATAGAGATTAAAGAAATTAATTAATTTTTTTATTTATATAAAAAAATGTGTTAGTTTTCTTAAAATGCTCCTTGTAATAATTTACATTTTCTTGGAAACCTCTATAACAAAGACCATCAATAAAATTGTAAATTTAAGAGAGAAAATGAATTAAAATCTTATATTCTAGGACCATATATTTAGAGAAGAGGAATTATACCCGTTAGGATTTAGATTACGGTTAGATCCCTAATAATAATGATTAATAAATATTTATAAACTTGATATTCTTAAGATCAAGCAGAACCACGAAGCCAACCACAAGCATGACATCCAAGACAAAAACCCAAAGAGCACTTCACAAACGTGCTATAAAATGTAACAAATGAAAAATCCAGCCACTAGAAACAAGTTAACTTTGCTTATTTTCTTGAAGATCAGTTACTGAATGTGCAAGCTTCTTCCAACTTGAGGGAGAGTGTTGAGATTATCAAGTTTATAAATATTAATTAAATATTATTATTGGGGATATCGTTTAGTATTTATTATATTAGATATAAATATTATACTTTAGGAATATTTTTTTAAGATATTATGATTTGATTAGCAATTATAATAGATTTTAGGGCATACGGGTTGAGTATCTTTGTAACAAGTTGGGCATGATCAATATATATACTTCAACTTGAAGGGGAGTATTAGGACATGGATTACGGTTAGAAGAATATAATTAGGAATTATAGTTAGATCTATATAATTAGGGATTACGGTTAGCCTTCCTCTTTTATATATATATACACACACACACATTTATCATGAATAATACGAAATTAAGATTATTTAATTACAATAACCAATAATGAATCACAATATATGTAGTAATAAGAAACTTTTATTTCACTTCGTATGGTCTCTTACCCCATTCTCTGCTACACTTGATCATGATCAATATTGTTGATGCTAGGATCAACCACATTAACCTCTTTTTTGTACACAAAATTTCTAGCAACCAGAATATAAATACATAAATTCACAGCACCAAGAGCAGCCAAAACCCAATAAAAACAATCAAGGTGTGCCCTATTCAAGTTGTTCCCTGCAAGCCATTTCTCACCAGTTGTTGAGCTGACATCTTCAACAACACTTATAACAACATTACTAGCTAAGGTTCCAATTCCAAACAGACTTATAAATGCTGCAGCCCCAAGACTTCTCATCGTCTCTGCCACTTCACTATAGAACACTTGTTGAAGCCCTACAATGGCCAGTGCATTAGAAACGCCAAAAATGGAATATTGAGGAAGCATCCACCATATGCTCATTGGTAATATTGTTTTGTTGGGATTGTCTAGAAGATTATGGTCTCTAGCAACACCAACCCTTTTGGCTTCTAGTAAAGCTGCAACAATCATGTTTAGTACAGAAACGAACAAACCTAATCCAATCCTTTGTAAAACTGTGATGCCAGATGGGTGTCCTGTGAATTTTCGAGCAAAGGGTACGAAAAGTCGGTCGTAGATGGGCACTACGATGAGGATGATGACTGAGACGATGCTTTGAAGTGCTGCGGGAGGGATTTGGAAGTGTGGTCCGATGGAACGATTCATTGTCTCACCTTGCTTCACTATGAATGTATTGAGTTGAGCTTGCACAACAAAGAACATTAAACAACTTAGCCATATAGGGATAAGACGAAGAACAAGCTTGACTTCTTCGACTTGAGTCACTGAACATAGTCTCCATGGGTTTCTAGTTTTACTTGAGGCATCCAAATCATCAGTGATCATTGCCTTGTCCAAAAACCTTCAAATTCAACACTATAATTATTCTTACTTCACATATTTGATTGTGAGCTTATGTGAGAAATGAGACTAACCTGAATTGATGAGTATAGGCTAAAGGAGGAGACTTTGGTTGACGTTGGAGAGGGGACACGTTGTGCGTGTTTGGAATCGCCGATAACATAGCGTTAGTAGTGTTGAGGAGCGGTGGCTTCATCATTAGGAAAAAAGTCAGATTGGTACCGTTTGGATCAGCATTTGGATGGCTGGACTTTTCCCAAAAACGCTCGGTAACGCAGAAGCTAGGATTTGGAGAGTTGGAAGAAAAGCTCAGCAGCGTTAAGAGACCAAGTTCACAGCGGAGAGAGAAAAGTCAGATAGGAGGGAGAGGGAAGCTATTGTTCATCGTCCTCTTCCAAGAGTCAGCGACTTGAGACTGTTTAGAGTGTGCTTCATCAATGATCTCCATCGTTTATTTTTGGTCAAAAAAGGATTCAACGGTACTTTTTCGTCGGTGGCACTATTCATCAATGGTCTCCATCGCACTTTCTTCAGAAACAGTGAAGGAGAGACACAAAGGAGAAAGAGAGAAAGCTAGAGAGAGAGAGAGTTGAACTTGATTATGTTGCTCTGTTTTAAAGCCAAAAAAATAGAGTAAAACCGTTGGGAAGTTGTGACTGGAAGCGTGAGAGAAGGAGCCAAGCAATCACAGTTCCATTTGTCATTCTCTTGCTTCGAAACAACGCCTAGAGAGAGAAATATCCAGAGTTCTGGATCATCATCTTTGGATGTTTTGGGGGTTCCGAGTTCGAGACTGCGTATCATGGATTCCTTTCTTTGATTCCAATGAGTGATGAAGGAGAGAATTTTTTATTTTTGGTCAAAAAAAGAGAGAACTCTGACAGGACTTTCCCAATATATTGATATTTTTTGTTGTAAAAATATATAAGGTCTTTTATATTATATTAGTAATTGTATCAAAGACCAACTTGTTAAGGATAGGTAATCCAATTAAATATATTTAATGAAGGATTTTATTGTTTATTAATTTTTTAATAATAATTTAACCTTTTTCAAATTAAAATTAAATTTTTTTATTTTCAATTATCTTAATATATACAACTAATATGTATATGTAGTATTCAATATGATTTATGCCCTTTTTAGTTATTTTCTATCTCAACTGACTTTTCAAATAATAATTCAAACACTCATCAGTTTAGAAAAAAGCCACTTCTGCAAAAAGCCAACTGGAAAATCCAAACACAAATCATATTTATAACTAGACTTTTTTTTTTCTACCGAAAGCGATTTGAAAGTCGGGTAGGCTTTTAAGTTTACAATTCCTACCGCCAACCCAAACAGGCCCGTTATATTCATCCTTGCGAATGTGAGGATCAAGCGTTGTTCCCACGCGCCACTTCCGAATTGAGGCCACGAATACTTGGGCCATGCTAGTGAATGGGCTGCCCATTGGGCCTTCTTTCCTGTAGGTTGTTGTTCCCAATAGGAACAATACCAATGCTATCGCCACCGCTCCAGTTATGACTTCAAGGCCCGTAACCCATCCAGCGTTATCCTATTTCTCCACAAAAAAACATACAAAGATAAAGCAAATTTCATATATTAACTAACTCTAACATATTAATAAGAGTTAACATGAATAAATTGTTTTTGTTTGTTGCAATTAATAGGGGCAAAAAGGTAAAAAAAAAACATATACATTACTATGAAACTGGACTTATAATAAAGACTAATTTTTTTTTAGCTAAAATAGACTTATAAATAGAAAAAGAGGGGTAGACTTTTTCATTATGCATACACTAAATATTATATGCAAGTCTTTAATTTATTTAAAAAAGTATACACATATTTTATGACAATCAATGTAACCATACACGTGAATAACATATTCGAGCCAAACACGTCTGCTAAAAAGAGGTAAAGACGCTTGTCATTAGGACGGTTGATCATTGACTATACGTATGTTTTTCATTTCTGGACAAAAAGATGTTTGGTAAGATGTGCCCGGAAGCACACGAAGGCTTAACAACTTTCATAGTTCAAAAAATATCTTTCTACTCCACAAGACAAAGCTCATTGCACCCCCTTTGATAATAATATATTAATTTTTTTAAAAAAAAAACTAAGAAAATAATGAGGTTAATTATTTAATTAATTGATGAAGAATATAAATTAATTACCTCAATATATATTGCTATGCTTGAAGCTAAACCTCCGGCTACTAATCCCAAATACCAATAGTTGAAGAAGGAGCTCTTGGCAATTTTTTCTTCCGGTGAGTCGTCATCGAACTGATTGGCGGCGAAAGTCTGCACGCACGGCTTGTGACCGCCGTCCCCGATGGACAAAATATAAAGGGCAACATAAAATAAAGTCGAATTCTTGAGTACTGAGGCTGACAGCGTCAACCATACCATGCCCTAGAATTTTTATACAACATCAAACATTGGATATAGATAATGGACGACGCGACGATGGTGTTGAAACGACCAAGATATGAGTCGGCGAGGAATCCACCGAGCAGAGGGAACAGAGCCGAAACGCCGATATAAGTGTTGACGTTTTTGGAGGCCGTCGCGGTGGGCTGGTGAAGAACTTCCGTCAGGTACTGTATCAGGTTCCCCGTCAAACCATAGTAAGCGAATCTATCTGTGAACTCCACACCTGCCAACACAATATATACATCTTCACAATCACAGAGTTATCCAATCGAATGATCGAATTTTGATCCTGAAGTCGACGTCTCCGGGAGAGAGAGAGAGAGAGAGAGAAATATATACACACACACACACATATGTGTGTGTATATTATATATATATATATATGTGGAGTGTGTGTGTATATATATATATCTCTCTCTCTCTCTCTCTCTCCCGGAGACGTCGACTTCAGGATCAAAATTCGATCATTCGATTGGATAACTCTGTGATTGTGAAGATGTATATATTGTGTTGGCAGGTGTGGAGTTCACAGATAGATTCGCTTACTATGGTTTGACGGGGAACCTGATACAGTACCTGACGGAAGTTCTTCACCAGCCCACCGCGACGGCCTCCAAAAACGTCAACACTTATATCGGCGTTTCGGCTCTGTTCCCTCTGCTCGGTGGCTTCCTCGCCGACTCATATCTTGGTCGTTTCAACACCATCGTCGCGTCGTCCATTATCTATCTCCTGGTATGTATCTCATTTTTCTACCCTGCTAATTGAATCCAGTACTGCGATGCTCGGGAACTGGGTCCCACAGTTTGACTTGCTGGATCTAATATATTTTGGTGGTTTTTTTTTTTTTCCTACTTTGTCCTTCTACATAATTTCAGTCGCTAAACTATAATTGTTTCCTATCTAGATTTTCACCTAAAGCAATATTGTTTGTCTACCTGCAGAAATTTTCCAAATTTAAACTTTTCGTCTTTTGCTTCAAATTTATTGGTATAACTACATTCACATTGTGGATTTGAGCTGCCGTAGTTCAAATTTTCTATGTTATTGATTGTCTGGTTACTGAATATTGTGAAATCTGGAATTCCTATTAACATTACTACTGCTGAATCGATTTTGATATTGAGTTAATAAAAATATGATTCTGAATTTTGAATTGAATCTAGCTGCTGTGATGCAGTGTTTTAAATTTAGGAATTAATTTTAATTGCTGCAATTGAGTTATTGCTTTGCAAAATTGTATTTTTGTGGCTGACGCTATGATTCTATTGATTGGATTTATTTGCTCTGTGATTGTTTCACTATTATCTTGGACTTTGGTATGAAGTACTTATTGGAAACCATTTATCTTCTTGAAATTCTAGTTGTTAAGAGTTTAAAAAGGTTGGAATTGCTGATAACTTGGCAAAAATTCTTGTTGTAAGCACATTGTTTTCTATCAAATTTTGAGAGGTTCAATTATTGAAGCATTTTGCATTGTAAAAAAAAATATGTTGGTTGTTATATAGGTGAGTGTTGAAGTGAAATTGAGAGCTATACATTAACTCTTAAATTGAGAAAGAAAGATTATTGAGCTTTCTGTCCTCATTGAGAATTTTTGTAAGGTTCCTTGTCATTGTATTAGGAGTTGTCTTCTCCATGATTGGGCTGGTCAAGTACTGTTCTTACTCACTGTGCTAGAATGTTGCGCTAAAATGAAAAGGATTGATTGAAAATAGAGTTTTTTAGGGTTTATGTCAGTTTAATGAAGGTATCAACTTATTGGCTGTTACTTTGTGCAATTGAATCTCAAGGATACAGTTGATGGAAGCTAGGATATATAGAGATGGTGATGGACTTCAGGAGAGAGAACAATGAGTAAGAGAAAGGGTAAAAACTGAGGGCATAATGGTAAATTTATCAACATTTTAAAATTGTAAATTGATCTCTATCATTTTTATGTCATTTATGAATGTTAACAAATTTTAAGGATTTTGAAATTTCATATGGTATTTATCAATAATTCTCTCTCTATATTAATTATCTCCGGCAAAATAAAATAGGATACGTGTAGATTTAATGTCAAAATTTCTTTTTATCCTATAATTAATTAAAACGAAGTCAACATATAAAAAATAATTAAATAGGTATACGACATATATTTATCAAGCTTACATTTCGTGGGCCAAAAAAGAAATTGGCTGTACTTAATTACAGTTATATTCATCTTTTGCAAATTGCAATTACATGTACTATTTAATACACATATTGGAGTTGGTCAAGGTGTTAGGGGAGACATCATAGCTTCTAGATACTTAGGTAAATGTCTGAGGGTAATTGACAGCTCACCCCGCCTAACATTAGTATCAACTAGGAGGAAGAGAGATTTCTTCCTGCCTTTAGATCGTGAGTGAGTCCAACATTTTTCCTAAAATTTTAGTATATGTTAGTAGTTGGATAGAATTTCTATCTCTTCGACTTTATATTCCTCTTTCAGATGAAAAAAAAAAAAAACTTTATGTTCCTCTTTGACAACGAGGGAAACAAACTCTTTATTTGGATCTAAAAGAATATTAGGAGAGATTTTATTTTTTTAAAAAATGTAGTTTTTTATTATTTTATAAAAATTTCCCATTTAACCGTCACTCCTCCCTATTATCCTCGGAGTCCAAATGAAGCCTAAATATAAGTGTATGTTTGGATTAATTTTTGAAGAATAGTTTTTACAATTTACGAGGTAAGAATGTGAGAAGAGTTTTGTATCGGCTTATGGAAAATGAGTTATGAAATTATGACTTTGTTGTTTACCAAACTTTGATAAGGCATTGCAAAACTGATTTTGTGACTTTTGATAAAACAAGGGTTAAGATTTAACTTTGTCATGAAAGGTTTTGCCAAAAACCGATGAGTATTTTAAAAGTTTTTTTGTTTGTTTGTTTGAATCAATTTCACCTAAAAAGTATTAAAAATGGAGTACATTCACCATAACTATTAAAAAATTGATATTGATAATTATAAAATTACCTTAACCGTTAATATTTTGAAATGTCAGGGTAACTTACTATATTTTTAATATTTTCTGTGCAAAATTGATAGAAAAAAACTTTTGAATATTCAAAATTCCTACATATGTAAATACAAGTTCTTTCAAAACAAACTTAGACCTTGACCTGTACAATTATTTTTTAGCTGAAACCCATAAAACAATTTTCAAACATACACTAAAAGCGTTACAGAGTGTGAACCTTTTTCTTCCAATTTTAATTGTAAGAGTTAGATGATTAAATTATAGAGATTAAAGAAATTCATTAAATTATTTATTTATAAAAAATGTATTAGTTTTCTTAAAATGCCCCTTTTAATAATCTACATTTTGTTGTAAACCTCTATAACAAAGACCATCAGTAAAATTATTTAAAAATTATAAATTTGAGGGAGAAAATGAATTAAAATCTTATATTCTAACCATACATTTAGAGAAGAGGATGTATACCTAATGACGAATCACAATATATGTAATAATAAGAAAATTTCATTTCACTTGGTTTGGTCTCTTACCCATTCTCTGCTACACTTGATCATGATCAATATTGTTGATGCTAGGATCAACCACATTAACCTCTTTTTTGTACACAAAATTTCTAGCAACCAGAATATAAATACATAAATTCACAGCACCAAGAGCAGCCAAAACCCAATAAAAACAATCAAGGTGTGCCCTATTCAAGTTGTTCCCTGCAAGCCATTTCTCACCAGTTGTTGAGCTGACATCTTCAACAACACTTATAACAACATTACTAGCTAAGGTTCCAATTCCAAACAGACTTATAAATGCTGCAGCCCCAAGACTTCTCATCGTCTCTGCCACTTCACTATAGAACACTTGTTGAAGCCCTACAATGGCCAGTGCATTAGAAACGCCAAAAATGGAATATTGAGGAAGCATCCACCATATGCTCATTGGTAATATTGTTTTGTTGGGATTGTCTAGAAGATTATGGTCTCTAGCAACACCAACCCTTTTGGCTTCTAGTAAAGCTGCAACAATCATGTTTAGTACAGACACGAACAAACCTAATCCAATCCTTTGTAAAACTGTGATGCCAGATGGGTGTCCTGTGAATTTTCGAGCAAAGGGTACGAAAAGTCGGTCGTAGATGGGCACTACGATGAGGATGATGACTGAGACGATGCTTTGAAGTGCTGCGGGAGGGATTTGGAAGTGTGGTCCGATGGAACGATTCATTGTCTCACCTTGCTTCACTATGAATGTATTGAGTTGAGCTTGCACAACAAAGAACATTAAACAACTTAGCCATATAGGGATAAGACGAAGAACAAGCTTGACTTCTTCGACTTGAGTCACTGAACATAGTCTCCATGGGTTTCTAGTTTTGCTTGAGGCATCCAAATCATCAGTGATCATTGCCTTGTCCAAAAACCTTCAAATTCAACACTATAATTATTCTTACTTCACATATTTGATTGTGAGCTTATGTGAGAAATGAAACTAACCTGAATTGATGAGTATAGCTGGCTAAAGGAGGAGACTTTGGTTGACTTTGGAGAGGGGACACGTTATGTTCATCCTCGCGAATGTGAGGATCAAGCGTTGTTCCCACGCGCCACTTCCGAATTGAGGCCACAAAAACTTGGGCCATGCTAGTGAATGGGCTGCCCATTGGGCCTTCTTTCCTGTAGGTTGTTGTTCCCAATAGGAACAATACCAATGCTATCGCCACCGCTCCAGTTATGACTTCAAGGCCCGTTACCCATCCAGCGTTATCCTATTTCTCCACAAAAAACATACAAACATAAAGCAAATTTCATATACCAAAAGCAAAGTAATATTTATAAATCCAAATTAACAAACTCTAACGTATCAATAAGAGTTAGTTAACTCAATAATTATAGGCTGAATTCTTAATTTTTCCCTTATCTACAACATGAATAAATACTTTTTGTTTGTTGCAATTAATAGGGATAAAAAGTTAAAAAAAAAATGCGTTCATTACTATGAAACTGAACTTATAATAATGACTAAAATTCTTATAAACAGAGCGGTAGAATTTTTCATTATGCATAGATTAAATATTATATGCAAATCTTTAATTTATTTAAAAAAGTATACACATATTTTACGACACGACAATCAATGTAACCATACACGTGAACAACCATGTGAATATCATATTCGAGCCTAACACGTCTGCTAAAAAGAGGTACAGACGCTTGTCATTAGGACGGTTGATCATTGACTATACATATGTTTTTCATTTCTGGACAAAAAGATGTTTGGTAAGACGTGCCCGGAAGCTCACGAAGGTTAAACAACTTTCAGGGTTCAAAAAATATCTCTGTACTCCACAGGACAAAACTCACTGCTAGTGCTGGGTAACGAGGTTGAACCAAACGGGTTCTTAATGTATTTATTTTATAATGACTTAAAATAATCAAAACTGAATTTAAAGCTCACACCCTTGTTAGGTACAAGGTACATTTTCTAACAAAGTAACGTAACTTTATACTAGCTATACATATTATTATTTTCGAGTTTTTAAAACGTGCACCTTCACTACCAATTTTATGTCACTACCAAGTTACTACCACTTTTCACCGTTAGATCATAATTTCAATAGGAGAGAGAAATGATAAAAATAGATGAGATTATGATCTAACGGTGAAAAAGTGGTAGTAACTTGGTAGTGACATAAAATTGGTAGTGACAATATCCTATCCCTTCAAAATATACCAAAACTTTTCTACTATATTTTTGGCCAAAAGCTCATTTTTTTCCCCCATCATTATGCTGCCGTGCATGCATTACCTTTGACAATAATTAATTTTTAAAAAAATAAGAAAATAATGAGGTTAATTATTTAATTAATTGATGAAGAATATAAATTAATTACCTCAATATATATTGCTATGCTTGAAGCTAAACCTCCGGCTACTAATCCCAAATACCAATAGTTGAAGAAGGAGCTCTTGGCAATTTTTTCTTCCGGTGAGTCGTCGTCGAACTGATTGGCGGCAAAAGTCTGCACGCACGGCTTGTGACCGCCGTCCCCGATGGACATAATATAAAGGGCAACATAAAATAAAGTCGAATTCTTGAGTACTGAGGCTGACAGCGTCAACCATACCATGCCCTAGAATTTTTATACAACATCAAACATTTTCCCATTATCAAACATAGCAAACAAAAAATGATGTTTAAAAAAAAAATTAAAAATGTGTTTCGGTTATATGTTAACAAAAAATTTCTAATTCTTTTCTAAAAAACAAAGAAACCAGATTTTTTCGCCTTATGTTTTGCTACTCTTCGTTTTATAAAATTAGAGATTGAGAGAATATGCTGAAGATATTATATTTTTACTAATGATAATCATGCATGATAACAAGACAAATTGTTCTTTCACCATTTTATATGTATTTTTTAAAACAACGATTTAAAAAGGTTTTAAATTTATTATCTCAAAAACTTATATCCCTCCCAATTCTTTAGAACATACAATTATAGAAAAATGAAATTAAATAATAATTATTTTTCAGTCACTTATAAACATCGAAATTTAAATATATTACCATTAAAGTTTGACCCATGAATGGAAATGAAAAAATAATAATTATTTTCCTTACTTAGGGGCTTAATATAAATTTATGAAGTTTTTTCTATAAAAGAAATCCTACCTGCAACTCCCAAAAAGGTCGGACCCGCAGCGACCATTCAAATACCAAAGTAGCAATGATTTTATTTATAAGTTTATTTTTATTAAAAAAATTCTGTTTAGTAAATTAGATTGTGATAATTTTGTCCATATTAATTGTACTAATAAAAATAAAGAAAAAAGAAAGAGTTACAAATTTATTCATAAATTAGGACAAATATAAAAATTTTCCTCATAATCATTAACTTAACTACATCTCCTTATCCTTAATATGTGTGATTTAGCTAAAACTAAATACTCCCTCCGGTCATAATTATAAGACATATTTGACTTTTTTGGAAAAATTAAGGTAGCAAATTAAATTAATTTAGAGTATTTTTATTTTTATTTTTTTCTTCAAAGTAATTAGTTTGACTAATAAACTAATATATAATCTAAAGACACACAACATATAAAATGATTAAGTAACTTATTTAGTTTCCTTAATTTCTCCAAATAAAGTCAACTATATCTTATAATTAGGACTAGAGAAGGTAGTATTAACAGACAGTGGTACGTTCAAATTCAATCACTTATAGTTATAAGTCAAAGCTAATGAACCTAACACTCTCATGAATTAGGTCAAACTGTGGGACCCAGTTCCCTAGCATCGCTGTACTGGATTCAATTAGCAGGGTAGAAAAATGAGATACATACCAGGAGATAGATAATGGACGACGCGACGATGGTGTTGAAACGACCAAGATATGAGTCGGCGAGGAAGCCACCGAGCAGAGGGAACAGAGCCGAAACGCCGATATAAGTGTTGACGTTTTTGGAGGCCGTCGCGGTGGGCTGGTGAAGAACTTCCGTCAGGTACTGTATCAGGTTCCCCGTCAAACCATAGTAAGCGAATCTATCTGTGAACTCCACACCTGCCAACACAATATATACATCTTCACAATCACAGAGTTATCCAATCGAATGATCGAATTTTGATCCTGAAGTCGACGTCTCCGGGAGAGAGAGAGAGAGAGAGAAATATATATATACACACACACTCCACATATATATATATATATATATATATATATGAGAGTTGGAAATGAGAGACGTACACATGATGAAGATGGCGGCGTGCCAGCCACCCTTTGGGGTGGAAGGCTGGTTGCGGTGGAGGGCATTACAGGTGCGTTTTTCCGCCATGGAAGACGGAGACGGTGGAGGACTCTGAGAGAGAGATAGACAGAGGGGGAGAGAGAGAGAGAGGATCTCAAGCGAAGGTGTGTTTGTTTGGAATTAATGCGTTTTTATATATGCAGAGATGCGTGAGTGTGGGCTAGAAAATGCGACGGCAAAGCTAATTAGAGCCAAATCAGGCCGACCTAATCTTAGAGAGTCAGCCTTGCTAGGGCCTAATAAGACCAACCTTATAGGGCCCGGTGTAAAAAATATCTGTTTTTTAAAGTTCGGTTCGAGAGCACCAGGGCCAAGGTTGGCCCTACAAGACCCAAAAGTTACTATTCTAAATTTTAACTATTTTTCCTATATTTTTTTCAAAGAGATATAATTAGTAAATTATAACAATTAAAATTCTAACTTATCAAATAAATGTTGTTAACATTAATATCCAAACAACACGAATCATCTAACAAATAAACACATTCACTAATTCATAATCAAAAGTAAACTATTGTCCACAAATAACCTACATAAAACATAAGAAACATAGTTTTAAATTTAAACTATTATACAATATTTTTATGGCAAGATTGACCCTATGACTTGTGATGAGAATGTTGTCAATATAATGAGCAAGCTGACTTTCATTTTTAATGAATATTCGAACGTGGGGACATCTCTTCCAACTCTATTACTACCTCTGGTCCTAATTATAAGACATAGTTGACTTTGTTTGGAGAGATTAAGGAAGCTAAATAGGTTACTTAATCATTTTATATGTTGTGCATCTTTAGATTTTATATTAGTTTATTAGTCAAACTAATTACTTTGAAGAAAAAAAATAAAAATAAAAATACTCTAAGGTGATTTAATTAGCTTCCCTAATTTCTCCAAAAAAGTCAACTATGTCTTATAATTAGGACTGGAGGGAGTATTATTTTTTTTAAAAAAATTAACAGGGCCTAACAGGCTAGTCCGAGGTTCTGCAGGGCCAGCCCTATAGGGCCAATTTCATTTAACTCATTTATTTTTCAAGCCCGACCTTTAAAGGGTTAGGACTTAAACGGGTTCGGCCCGATTTCCCGACTCTAAGGCCAATAATGGCCGAAAGATTAAAAAAGGGATATTGAACCCTTCATTATTATATACGGCCCTTAATTCTCTCTTAATTTGGACTGCTTCAAAATGAAAGTCCAATTTGATGCTCACTCTAATCATTTTTAGAAGGAGTAATTACTGAAATCATGTTTAAAATGTTAGTTAAAAATAAAAATAAAAGTGTATAACTTATATACCTTTTCGACAAAGAAAAGAAACTCAAAAACCTTTATTGCTTAAATTATTAATCATTAGAAATCATGAATTTAATTTCTTTTGGTATAGACGCCAAATAACTATTTCCTACAAAGATTAAATAGTAATGTAAAATATATGTGTCAGTTTACCTAAAATACCTCATTTAATTATTTGCATTAAAAGATATACACTTCTCTAGTTTTTTTAACTCAACAGATAAAATTTTCCTCTTCCCCCTCCTCCAAATCCCCCGTACCAAAAAGCCAACAAGCGAGCACATATGGCTTATTATAGACAACTGAAAAAACAGAATGAACAGCTAAAAAAAGATATATGCGTGTATATATAGAGAGGGGGGAGGGGGAAGAGATATTGAGAGAAAAAGCATCGGAGAAGAAAAGAGAAAAAGAAGAAAGGAAGATGGAGAAGTGGAGCAAAACACTGGGAGTGTTGATGTGTGTGATGCTGATAATTGGAATGATGACTACCAGTGGCGTTGTGGCTAATACCATAAAGAATCCAGCATTGGGGCAGGGAAGGCCTGGATGCTCATCATCCAAAGACCCACATCATCAATGTCCCAAACCCCCTGCCAATCATTACGGTCGAGGTTGTGAGACGCCTGAGCGCTGCCGTAACAGTCCACCCCATCTCTGACTCTCTGAACCCTAAAAACCTTAAACTATAAACACCACCCCCTATATGCCCTCTCAAAGGTTTAATTAGCTGGAATAATAATCTTCATGTTTCCATAGCAATGTAATATCATATTCCCATTTCATAGCCATTTGTAAAGCCGTCTCATACTATTCATAAGGTTAATATATATTTTTATTATCTTCCTGGTCTTAACCTCTTTCTCTCTTAACTTTAGTCTGTACTTTTAATTCCCCCCAATTACTAACAAACTAATCTTAACAACATTTTAATGAAGTAATTAGCCTATCAATAATTTTTATATGTTCTTGTCTCTTATACACCAATATTAAATCTTTTATTTATTTATTTATTTATTGTTCTATCATCATTGCCTCGTGACTTTGAAAACAGAAAGAAAAGAATATCACATAAGAGTAATTAAAATGCATTACCATATATCCCTTCACTTTATTATGCACTTTTCATCTCCGGAATT
This sequence comes from Acacia melanoxylon, assembly GCA_019022615.1. NCBI lineage: Eukaryota > Viridiplantae > Streptophyta > Magnoliopsida > Fabales > Fabaceae > Acacia > Acacia melanoxylon. Next base: position 12,663,567 of record JAFJYJ010000005.1, read on the forward strand.
ATTAACATACTAAACAACATTTTAATGAGGTAATTAGTGTATCAATGTTCACACGTTCACGTCTTTTTTTTTTTTTTAAAAAAAAAAAATTAAGGGTTTTCTCTTTCGGGATTTAGAAGGATTTTTACATCTTCCAATAAATACGCTTCCTAGATTTGAACTTGTGTTCTACTCCTTATAGGGGTGACCCCCTTACCACCTCAACCAATAATATGTTGGCATGCGTTCATGTCTCTGACAACAATATTAAGTCTTGTTCTATCACCATTGCCTGGCTTCTTATAGAACAGAAAAAGAAAAAATCACATTTAATGTAAGACCGGAATCAAAATCCATAACTATATAACTATAAATATCCCTTCACTTTCCTTTTAAAAAAAACTAAGTGCGTTTAATAAGAGACATACTTCTATTGGGAAATATATTAAAACTTGGAGGACGGAAGATAGACCCTTCATTATTACATACGGCCCTTAATTTTCTCTTAATTTGGAATGCGTAAAAATATAAGTCCAATTTGATAATAGTTAATGTTGTTCACAATTAAATTTTATGAGTAATTAATTTATTGTAATTAAAATAATGCTCCTTATGTCCTAAACGTAAGACTTAGTTTGGGGGTGAGTTTTAATCCTAAATGTAAAAAGCTTTTTGATTTTATCTCTTATATTTATTATTTATTTTCAAACTGGGTTGTTTGACTCATAAACTAATAAATATAATATTATGTAAAATTATTTGAGAAAGATTATGTCACATATGTTGTAATTAAGTAATTTATTTAGTTTCCTTAATCTCACTAAATGAGGTTAATAAATCTTACATTAATTACTAAACAATACTATAAAAAAAGGCTTTTTAGAACGGAAAAAAACGCTTCTTAGACTGATTCTGGAACTTATCTCAATACAGCAGGTTTTAAAAGTATATTATATATCTTTTAGATCGGTTGCGCCACCGATCCTTTTTTTTTTTTTATACCAGACTTTTAAAATATGTTGTCTTAAAAGTCGAATTTTTAAAACCGTATTTTTTAAATATGAAGTCTTAAAAATATCGGATTTTTAAACATCCGATCTTAAAAATAAGTTGGCCGAAAAAAAAAAAAAAAACTCCCCCTTCCATGCAAAGCCACAACCACAACTCCGGGGACCATTCAACCGACCAAGAGAAACCAATAATTAGACGCGATATCCATCAAAATGGAACCTAACAAAAACGTGAATGCGGCGAACACGATGGTGTATCGACGGCCAATACAATCGGACATTTTTCTAAATGCAAGAGATCCAAATAGAGAGAACACATTCAAAACACCAACCAGGATTTCTTGCTCGCTGTATGTGATTTTCATATCTTCCTTAATCAAAATCGAAGCACCGCTCATAGCCCCAATATTTGGAAAACACACAAATCACAAGGCACGCATATGAATCGAATTCAATCAATTGAAGCCATGAAACATTGAATTGAAGGCAGAGAAAAAGCATTTGAACCGACCATATCCGAGAGTGAAAATCGGGTTTGGGCTCTTCGCTTTTGTTCTCACCCATTTTTCCTTCGATCTAAGAAACGAGAGAGAAAATCAGAAGTAGAAAAAAATAAAAAGGATGAGATTGGATTGTAGAAGAGGTTGAAGGGAAAGCAAATTGTAGGAGTAGGGGTGGGTGAATCACGAGAGCAACGAGTGTGAGGAGTTACAGAGAGAGAGAGAGGGCAGGAAGAAGAAGGAGAAGAAAATGCAAAACAACGGATAATTCAAAACCTTGGCATTGGTTGGCATTTCCGGTGGAGTCAGCCAATATTGGCATCTCTGTTTAGTCGGACAAAGTTCTAGAGGCAGCATAAGAATTAAAATCAGATAAGTGACCAAGAAAGTGCCTTGAAATTCAATTTTCGAAATGAAAATCTCCTAAACCAGTTATAATAAAAATGAGGTCTTAAAAGTTAGCATTCTAGACTGGTTATTTTTAACGACTAGTCTAAATAATATCATTATATTTATGAAATTGCCACTAGTTATATTCTTTAGACCTTATATTAAAGAAATTGGTCTAAAAAGTTCTTTATATTTAAAAAATTACCACCGGTCATACTTTTTAGACTTTATATTAAAGGAATCGGTCTAAAAAAGTTTATATTTATGAAACTATCATCAGTCATATTTTTTAGACCTAATCCAATATAATTTATTCTAAATGTAAAATTCTAAAAGCACCTTTTGTAGTAGTAAAAGAAGTACACTCTGTGTTCCCTTATATAAGAAACACACTTAACAGAGCATGGATCAAAAAGTTGTTTAGAGACAATAAAAATGTTAAAAATGTATTATTATTTTACCAAAAATACCCTCATTTAAGTGGAAGAGGGAGAATGAGTGGTTGAGTACAAATGTGTGGTAATTAAATAAAATAATATTGTTACTATGAGCAATTAAATGACGTTAAAGTAGGAAATGAACAAAAAAAATTGAGAAAACCTCAAAATGTTCCTTATAAACAGAAACAAGCCATAGCTAATGGTTGGATCTTAGAAAAAGGAATCGAGAGCGAGTATTAACTTTTGATAAGCGCCAGCTGGTAGTTTTTTTGAAAAGAACTACAATTTCTTTTTCAACTTCCATATATTCATTTAATTACCATTTCTTGTTTGCGTGTGGTAGTTTAGTCAATATAGTCAAAACTGGATCGGAGAGGTCAATCGGACTGAGACATACTAATCTATGATCCGATCCAGACATATAAGAAAACTTTGTTAAAACGTTGCAACGTTGTGAAACCGTGTAACAAATTAAATGTTAACTTTTACTATTAAAAATGGCACCCATTACAGCTTCATCTTTCCACCTCATCACAACAATAAAGTAACAATCTCTCCAAGTATGAGTGCGTGGGTCTCTAAATTAAACTGAAATACTAAAAAACCTTTAATTGCTTCAATTATATATTTATCATTGGAAATCATGAGTTAAACAATAAATTTCTTTCCGCCATAAATGTAGTACAGTGATTAAATAACAATATAAAACATATAAGTTGATTTTCCTAAAATATTGTTTTTAATCGTTTGTATTGAATTGGAAGATACCGATAAGAGTGTGAAGAAAAAGCAAATTCATCAACTAACTCTTATGTTTAAGTTAACAGAGAGGATGTACTATAATAAGGACTCACAATATATCTACTAATAATAAGACACTTTCATTTTATTTAACGTCCATATGCATATTATATTGGTCTTTTCCCATTCTGTGCTACACTTCATTAGGAACATCAGTAGTGTTGACGCTAGGATCAACCACAACATGAACCTGTTTGTAGACGAAATATTTAGCTGCGAGAAGATAAATACATAAATTCACAGCACAGAGAGCAGCCAAAACCCAATAGAAATAGTCAAGGTGTGCCTTATTCAAGTTTCTCCCAGCTAGCCATTTCTCACCAGCTCTTGAACTGACATCTTCAACCACACTTATAACAACATTACTACCCAGGGTTCCAAATCCTTGCAAGCTTATATATGCTGCAGCTCCAAGACTTCTCATCGTCTCCGCCACTTCGTCGTAGAACAGTTGTTGAAGCCCAGCAACGGCAAAAGCATCAGAAACACCAAAGACGAAATACTGAGGAATCATCCACCACACGCTCATTGGTGTTTTGGGACTGTCAAGAAGATGATTCTCTTTGGCAATTCCAATCCTTTTGACTTCTATTAAAGCTGCAAGAATCATGTTTAGTACTGACAGGAACAAACCAAATCCAATCCTTTGTAACACCGTGATACCAGATGGGTGTCCTGTGTATTTTCGAGCAAAGGGTACGAAAACCCGATCGTAGATCAAGAGGGCGATGATGTTGAAGACTCCGACGGCGACACCTAGAAGTGACGCCGAAGGGATTTCAAAGTGTCTGATGAAACGAACCATTGTTTCGCTTTGCTTGACGTTGAATGTATGGAGTTGAGCTTGGACAATATAGAACATTAAACAAGTGAGCCATATAGGGACAAGACGGAGAACAAGCTTGACTTCTTCAACTTGAGTCACTGAACATAGTCTCCATGGGTTTCTAGCTTGGCTTGAGGCATCCAGCTCATCAATGATCATTGCCTTGTCCAGAAGCCTACAAAATTCATCTAAATAAATGCAAAGTTCATACTCCCTCTCTCCCTATTTATAAAAGCTTATTAACTAAATTATATAATTTAAAAAGCGGTTAAAATTAATTAAAAATAATAATTCTATCCGAAATTAATTTTGTTTACCAATTATACTTTTACTTATGAGGGACAAGTAAGAGAGATAAATAAAATAAATATAAATATCACCAACATTTTAATTAATAAAATATAATTAAGTAGAGTGTAAAATAGGAAAAAAAAAACTAATTAAATGTTTAGACAATTATTGTTGGATTCTTACCCCAAAAAAAAGGCAATTCAAATTTTGAGTTTTTGTAAAATGGACGGAAGGGAGTAGTAATTAATAAAATCTACTCCCTCCTAGGTCCTAATTATAAGAGCTAGTTGACTTTTTTGGAGAGATTAAGGAAGCTAATTAAATTAGTTTAAAGTTTTTTATTTTTTGTTTTTTTCTTCAAACTAAATAGTTTGACTAATAAACTAATATATAATTTATGAAAATACAACATATATGAAATGATTAAGTAAACTTATTTAACTTCCTTAATTTCTCCAAAAAAAAAAATCAACTATTTCTTATAATTAGGACGAGAGGTAGTATGTTTAATTTCAATTAAATCCTTTGTATCTCACCAGTTTGGTTTTGTATCCAAAATAATGATATAGAAGCTTGCTTTGTAAACGATGTCGTGTGATGATGGTGTATTTATACAAACTTTTTTATATATGTATTTTATCATAAAAGCAAAAAAAAAAAAAAAAGGTTGAGAGTTTTATGTAAGAAATGAAAAGTACCTGAATTGACCGGTTAGGGCCAAGGAATGGGACTTTGGTTGACTTGGGAGATGGTAAACCTTATTCTCATCCTCTTCAAAATAAATGTGAGGACCACGCGTTGGTCCCACGCGCCACTTCCGAATGGCAGCCACAAAAACTTGGGCCATGCTAGTGAATGGGCTTCCTGTTGGGCCATCTTTCTTGTACCTAGTTATTCCCAGCAAGAACAATACCAATGCTATTGCCACCGATCCAGTTATGACTCCAAGGCCTGTGGCCCATCCAAAATGTTCCTATTTCTCCACAATATTTATAATTGTTCATAATAGGAGGTAGGTTATAAGTTTGTAAATATAATAATATTTTTCTAAAATATTCTCTTGACCAATTAATAATTTCTTAAATCCTCAAGCTGTCATGCATACATACCTTAATTAATTGTGAAGAATATAAATTAATTACCTCAATATATACCACAACGGCAGAAATTACGCCTGCAACCACTATTCCCATAAACCAATAGTTGAAGAATGAGCTCTTGGCGATTTTTCCTTCCGGTGAGTCATCGTCGAACTGATTGGCGGCGAAAGTCTGCACACATGGCCGGTGACCACCTTCCCCAACGGACAGTATATAAAGGCCCACGAAAAATAAAGCCGAATTATTTTTCAGTATTGAGGTTGATAGGGTCAACCATATCATGCCCTACAATTTTTGCACCGCATGAAACATTGCAAACAAAAAGTATCAAAAGAACAAATTGTTGAAAAATTCCCACTTATAAAACTTTTCAGAAATTTTTCCAAATAAAAGAAGAAGTCTCCAAAAATATATTTATCATTTTTTTTTTATCCTTGCAAACATATTAAATTTAATTAGTTTTTACTTAATTAACCTATATAAAGAAAAAAAAAATGGGGCGTGTGTCTTTCACTGCACAATTAATCAATTTAATGATGGATTTGAATGCCTTCAATTCTAGGATATTAAACATCAAATCATGATCTAATTATATTGAAATGTGAAGTTTAAAATTTATTTGTTAAAAAATAAAACAGAGATTATTTCAATTTACCATTAATTAAATCATGATCAGATCGTTAATTAATATCCTTCATTAATTGAGGGCATCCAATTCCATTTAGTGATAGTAGTATTTAAGCATGTTAGAAAGCTATAAAAAAATGCTGGTGAACAAAACAAAAGCAGTAGATTAATATATTATTCCACCTTGTAATATTTGACCACCAATAATAATAGTGAATCTCGTACTATTAATTGAAATTTCTCCAACTACACACGCTACACATAATTAATCAGAAATTATCAGGGTATACATAAATGGTTTCACAACTGAGTTATATAATTGAGGGATTCATTATTGAGCCTATTTCTTTCTAATTATAGGAATTAGCGATAGAGATGAAGATGTGTGTGTGTGTGTGTGTGTGTTGTTCATGCGTGTGGTTGTGTTTTGTGGCGCCATTCGTGTGAACACAATAAAAGAGGTAGTGAGGGAAAATAGTGAAGTATACATATTTGGAGTATTTTTTAACATTAAAGGAAGTTTACGTATATTATTAGGAGTTCTTACGTATATTTTTTAACATTTATACTCTGAAGTTCTACCATTATAAAAATAATAACAAAGTCACATCTCATAGGTCCGACCATCTTCATCTCATACTAATTATGCCCTTAGGCATAATCGGTACCAGAATATTTAGGAGCCATTGGATATAGTTTTTACTGCAGTTTTGCTGTTGTTGTAAAGATTAAAAGTTTTAGACTTCTAGGTACTTAAATGTTACATTAAGTAAATTGCTGCACGATTCAATTTAATTTAGGAATTTATTAGTATATTAAAAAAATAAAAGCTATGGAGGATTTTTTTTTTTTTTTTTAAATCCATCTAAAGATGAGCTGTAAAAATGACCAAGAGTATGATGTAGAAAACGCACTAATAGGACATGAGTAGTATTTAGAATTAATATAAATTTTACTAAAAAATTATTACCTCCGGTCCTAATTATAAGACCAAGTTGATTTTTTTTTGGAGAGATTAAGGAAATTAAATAAATTACTTTAGAGTATTTTTATTTTTTCTCCAAACTAATTAGTTTGACTAATAAACTAATATATAATCTAAGGATAAACAACTTATGATATAATTAAGTAACTTATTTAGCTTCCTTAGAGCATGTTTAGATCCTCTCCTTTTTAAGCTAAAAGTCACTTTTAAGTTAAAGCTAAAAAAGAAAAACCTCTCTTTTTTTTTTTTTTTTTTTTTTTTTTTTTAAAAAGCCTTTTTTTTTTTTTAAAAAAAAAAAAAGTTAAAATCTTTTTGATGATTATATAAATTTTATAGCTTAAAATGTGCTCGCACACATTGGAACACAATTGTCACAAATTGGAACTTCAATGTAGACAAGGAAGAAGGTGACAGTGATGATGGATGCCGAGATGGAGGTTGACAACGAGGTGGAAGTGATGATGGATTGAAGGTCAGGGTCGAAGCTCAATCTCTGTCTCAATCCCAACTCTATGTCTCTGTTCTGGTCGCCAAAGATAGTGAACACAGATGACTGAAAATGGTGCGGCGATGGTGGAACGAAGGTGATGATTGGAGAAGGTAGAGAGATGATGAAGGTCTGATTTGGTCTAGAAGCTTTGCTCCTCCGTTGAAACTCAACCGCTCAAACTCTAGACTTTGAAGGTGATGGTTCAACTTGAAGAAGATGCCTAGGAGTAATCGCAGCGCTCTGCTATGTTTTCTTCCTCCGAGCTCCAATCTCGTGGCTACTTTGTTTATAGTTGGGGGGAAGAAGGTCAGAGGAAATGTGGTGGAATGTCGCCGGCGACAATGGAGAAGAAAGTGAGGTCGCCGGTGACGAAGGTGGAGCCAAACACTACTACAAAAAAGGGTTTTAACGTCCATTTTTTTTCACCATTTTACGTCCTTTTTTAGGGGAACGCCTATGTAGGAGGCGTAAAAAGTTGAAACATACGGAGTCTTAAAAATTTTAGGATGCCATATTGCTATCCTATGGCGTCCTAAAATATATAGGATGCCATATGCTTTTTTTTTTTTAAAAAAAAAAAAAATCCCTTGAACCTTAGGTTCGAGGGGTTGGCCGTGGAAGAAGAATTCGGAGGCTTGGCAACAACAACAAGAACAATCAACTATACTTCCAGAAGAACTAGCAAGAACTACACATCAACAATCAACAAAGTCAGGGAAAAGGAAAAACATCAAGATCCAAAATTCTAGACGACGCCGTTGAAATTCCAGATATAATTAGAAGAGAAGAAAAGAAAAAACAAAACCTAGATCATAGTAAACATCACAGACGACGTCAAAATCTTGACCTCTGCCTTCACATTTATCTCCTCCTTTAGTCCCTTGCGTTGCATGGTTATCACCTTCATCTTAGCGTCAATCTCACCCTTTAAGCTCGCCACTACCACATCAACCCTAGCCTGGTTGGCCGCCTCCATCTGCGTCTTCAGATATGCCCACAAATCAGATCCAAAATCAGAATCAGATCCCCCTCCAACACAAAGAAGGCATAGGGTAGAAAAACATATTCAGATCTAAAATCAAAGACGAAAGGATGAGCGATAGAGGCGACGGAGGCACAGGGTAGGTTTTGAGTTGAGACGAGGAGGAGTGACGGGGAAGGTAGGGAGGGAAGGTTTTGAGTCGAGACGAGGAGAAGCGACGACGAAGGCAGGGAGGGAAGGTTTTGAGTCGAGACGAGGAGAAGTGACGGCCAGGGCAGGGAGGGCAGGTTTTGAGCCGAGAGGGATAGGAATGAGAAGAGAAAATGAAAAATGAGAACGGGCGCTGTGAAGTTCATCAATAAGGGCGCGGTTTTTGGCATCCTAAAATGACGACAAAAATACTTCTTTTGACATCCTAAATCAAATTTAGGACGCTAAAAACACTACTTTTAGCAGCGACAGACATAGCATCAGGGTTCACTTTTGGCGTCTTTAATCTAAATTTGAACACCAAAAGTCTCTTGTTTAGGCATCCAAATTTTAAATTATGACGTCAAAAGTAACTTTTGGCGTTCTTTTCAATAATTAGGACACCAAAAGCCTCTACATAATTACAAAAATGTCACTACCTTTATTTTTTTACTTTTGGGGATGCCATATCTATTTTTTGTAGTAGCGAAGGTGAAGGTCGAAGAATGTCTCTATGGTTTGAGTATCTCATTGCTAATTAAAAAAAATGCTTAAAAAAAGCTCCTCTCATAAGCTTTTGACTTTTTTCTTCCTTGTAAAAAAAACTCTTTTTATTATAAGAGCTTTTATAAAAATATGTTTGGCCTAGCTTCTGCTCATAAGGAGAAAAGAAGCTAAAAAAGAGAGGATCCAAACATGCATTTAATCACTCCAAAAAAAATCAACCTGATCTTATAATTATAACCGGAAGAGGTAGTACCATTGTTGTCAAACTCAGGAGTTAACGATCTGACTCTAACATTTTTACGTTTATTGCTTACAAAATCATCAAGTCAAGTCATTGATAAACTCGTGATCGTTGTAAACTTGGTTAAACTCATGAGTTTATGTACCGAGTTTACCGATTTCACGTTTCTAGTTTTCAAAACCGTGTTAACTTATCCTTGTTAACTTCTTCAATTTGATCATACGGTTTTAAATATAAATTTTATAAAAATTTCTTTAATAAATATGATAAATTATGAATATTGATAGATTTAATTTCAATTATTTAGATTTTAAAAAATATTTAAATTAAATTGTTTTTATTTATTATATTTTAATTATTTAATTATATATTATTAATATCTATTTAATGATAAACATAAACTCTTACAAGTTTATAATTCGATTTAAGTTTACGAAATGAATTTATCTCACTATCATGAATTTACTTCTCACCAGTTTAAAACTATATAACTCCAACCCAAAAAAGGGAAGACACCGGGACAATTCAACAATCATTCATAGCTCATGAAACTTCTATCAATTTGGTGAACTGTGGGACCCACAATATAGCAGACACAAAACAATGACGCCGGCCAGGTCCCAAGCGTTGCAGTACTACTGGATTCAAAAAGCAGAAAAATTAGAGACATACCAGGAGATACATGATAGACGACACGACGATGGTGTTGAAACGACCGAAATATGAGTCGGCGACGAAGCCGCCGAGCAGAGGGAACAGAGACGAAACGCCGACCCAAGTGTTGACGTTTTTGGCCGCCATCGCATTGGGCTGGTGAAGAACTTTCGTCAGGTACTGGATCAGGTTCACCGACAAACCATAGTACGCTAATCTATCTGCAAACTCCACACCTGCCAACACAGTATTTACATATTTGAATTGAAGGGGAGGCATTAAGCTACAAAGCCACACACATATATTTACATATTATCGCAATCATAAAGTCGTGGTCTCCAAGAGAGAAGGGGACACAGAGAGAGACATAAGTTAGAAATGAGAGACGTACAGATGATGAAGATGGCGGCGTGCCAGCCTCCCCTTGGGGGGGAAGGTTGGTTGTGGAGGACGGTGGTATCGATGCGGTTGTTCGCCATGGAAGACGGCGACGTCGGTGGGGACTGGGGAGATGATGATTTGAAGCGAAGGTGTGTAAGGAGTTAATGAGTTTGGAGTGTGCGTGTGTGTATTTATATGCAAAGATGCTTGTGCGTACGTGGAAGTGAGAAAATGCAGCAACATTTTAGGACATGAGAGAGCATTGTGAATGTATGAGACAAATAATAAAATGAGGAAAACTATGAATTTAAGGAATTGGATCCTCTCCTTATCCTATTTTCTCCTTATTCCTTTTCATCCAATCTCAAACTTTGATTTCTCTCCTCAATCAATCTAGATCGTTGATTTGAATTAATCTTGTCGCCTCATCCTCAAGATCTTTTTAATATCATCAAGATTCTGAAATATTTTTTCAAGATCTTAAAATTTAGGATCTTGAAAAAATATTTCATCTTATCGATTTGGTAAAAAATACTTCAAGATACTGATTGGTAATAAAAAGTACTTCAAGATACTGACTGGTACTAAAAAAATACTTCAGGATCTTAAGAAATTATTTTAGGATATTGAAACAATATTTTAGGATACTGACTGCTTCTAAAAATATATTTTAAGATACTGATTGATACTAAAAGATGATAGATAAGGAGGGATGGGGAGAAACCGTGCCAAGGAGAGAAACCAGACCCTGAATTTAATGAGGACTATTGAAGGAAAAAGTAGGGAAAAAGAATTGGGTTCTTGCAGAATAGTTCAACTAAATCATATATTTAGAATGGAAGAAGTTAATAATTTAAATTATTTCTTTTTCAATATAATGCATGAATTTAAATATGAGCAATGTTGGAAATATTTTAATTCTAAGGTAGAATTAATAGTTTAACCTTTTATTTTGGTGTGATGATAATAATTAAATGGCTTATAAAAAACCTAAAAATAATCAAGATATATATAAAGTTCTTGAACCATGGATCTTCATGTTTATAAACTCACGCGGCTTTTCTCCTTTTTTTTTTTATTTATTTATTTATTAATATGCACTCTTTATAAACTATCAACAATCTTGATCCATAACAATTAGAGTTTCAACTCTTTTGATTTGATCCGTTCAGGCAACAAAAAAAAAAGACTCTTTCGATAGGTTAAATAAATAAAATTTGTTGAGTTCATCCGATCGACTTTGAGTCAAAATCGAGTCGGTGCGACAAACGAAAAAATGGAGAGAGAGAGAGAGAGAGAGAGAGAGAGAGAGAGAGGACGCAAGAAAGGAAAGGAGAACGGCGGCAAGGAGGGGTCGGGGGAGGAGACAGGGAAGGAGACGGTGGAAAGGACTCAAATGTCGGTGATCATGTTGACGGCGGAAAGGGCTTTGCCTTCGGGAAACTAGTTGAGGGAGAGATGAGTGCAAAGCGAGGTCCAAACGCGAATCAGAGTACTAAGAAGGCTGCACCCCTATCTTATCGGGACAAGCTTCTTTCGCCGGGATGCGCAGGCTTTTTGGTGCAACACTCTGAGAAAGACGATATTATGCAGGGATGGAAGGAGTATTTTAACAAGATGAATGAGAAGGACTCTCAGTGTGACTTTGAAGAATCGGATGAGGAGCGAGGATAACCTGACGGCAAGAAAGATGGAGGGGAAGCCTGGAAAACTAAACTTTACTGCAGAGGAGTATGCGACATGATGTCTGCCATGGATGAACTCCCTGATTATTAAAATTTTGGGTGCTACTTTCCCTACGTATGTGATTCGTGATCACATTAATCGTATGTGGCGATCGAAAGACCCTTTGAAACTGATTCCTTTAAGCAATGGATATTATATTGTATAATTCTCTAACAAAGAAGACAAAGCATATGCTTTCCAGGAGGGTCCATGGATGATTGAGGACCATTACCTGACTATCCAGAGATGGCGTCCGAATTTCAATCCCCTTAAAGCGGATTTTCAGTGCAATATTGCGGCTTGGGTTCGATTGCCGGATGTCCCATTTGAGTTCTATAATGTGGAATCACTACGTAGGATTGGTAACTTGATAGGGAAGATGATCAAAGTTGACCGTTCCACGTCAATTTATGATAAAGGTGGCTTCGCACGCATCTGTGTGGAGATCGATCTTAAACAACCATTGCTTCCTACGTACCTGGTTTTTGGTGAATAGCGTCTAATTATTTATGAAGGGCTTCACCAAGTCTGTTTTGGGTGTGGCAAGTATGGCCACCAAAAAGCTGGTTGCCCGATGAATTTACCCCAACCGAGTATGCCAGCAGCTAAACAGGGGGACGGGAAGGTGAACGAAGGTGGTGATGGCGGGAATACCTCGGAGAAGGGAGTTGAAGGAAAAGAGAAGGTACCTGGTAGCGATAACACAGGGAAGGACGATGCAATGAAGCCGGAGAGTGTAACAGGGACTGCGAGCCGATATGCTTCAGTCGCCGGGGGAGAGGCCTCTGACGAGAGCCTATTTGGGAAAATAAGAATTCTTCGGCGGGATTTTCGTGCTCACTTTAATACGGCTGATTCTAGAAAAGAAGCCCCTAAGGAGCCGGCGTTGACCGTGGATATGAGATCTGATTAGATTGTGAGGGATTCGCATCAGGCTATCACGAAGAGGGAATCAAGGACGGTTTTAAATGACAATAAAAAGGCTTTAACCAAGGATAAGGCCCCATAAAAGGCTGAATGGGTCCAGGTGGGCACTAAGAGAAAAAGTGAGAGCAAAGGAAGAATTAAGGGCAAAGAAAATAAACCTCCTGCAAGAAATAGGGTAGCCCGTGTTCCAAAGGTGGGCCAAGGTTTGGAGTCAATTAATTCAAATGCTTTCCAGGTATTGCAAGATATGGAGGCCCAGATGTGTGATGCAACGCAAGTGGATAATAAAGAGCCCATAATTTTCCACAAAGTAGCCCAGGACGTGCACCAAGGCGGAAAGGATACAAATTTAAATGGGGACTTTTCAATAAAAACGTTGGGTCTACGGGTAATTCAGGATATTGGCGTTCAAGCAGAAACGATGGTTTTGGGGCAGGAGCAACAAGTTGATGAGACCATGCGTGAACAGAATAAGGCCGAGGGGGAGGTTGCAATACCCCAACAACCACCTACTGTTTCCCAATGAATTTCTTGATATGGAATTCTAGGGGCACTGGAGCCAAAAGCTTTCCCGCTCTAGTTCGTGAACTCAAACGGTACTACCACTTGGATTTTATGTGGATTGAGACTTCCTTAGCTGGGTGGACGAACATGAGATAAGGGATGTTGGGTTCATCGGGCCTGAATTTACATGGAAGCAAGGCTCCTCAGAGGCAAGACTTGACATGATGCTTGCTAATGAACAATGGAGTAACCATTTTCCTAACGCTTCAGTGTCATACCTTCCGTTCTACAAGTCGGATCATAGGCCTTTGCTTCTCCGTCTTGATCTAGACATGAATCCGGCTAGGCCTAATCGACCTTTTTGATTCATCGCCGCCTGGGTTCTCCATGAGGAATTTGATGATTTTGTTCGACAGTCTTGGTGTCCGGATACTCCTTGGTTGCAGAATATTTCTCAGTTCACCGATGCATGCGCTATGTGGAATAAAGACGTTTTTGGGCATACGGAGAGAAGGAAAAAACATCTCTTGCGCCGTCTTGATGGAATAAATAGGGCTATCTCCCGGTCGGGACTGTCGCCTAAGTATGAGGATTTGCAGCTGACCATTTGGAAAGAATTGGAGGACGTCCTACTTCAGGAATCCCTTATTTGGGCCCAAAAGGCTAGAGCGGATAGGTCAGTTTATGGGGATCGCAATACTTGATACTTTCATGCACGAGCCAATCGCAAAAGGAAGTCTCAACGCATAAAGGCTATTAAAGATAGTGAGGGTTCTTGGGTCTATGACTCTGTTGCTATCAAAGGTATGGCCACCACCTTTTTTCTCTAACCTGCTTTCTGAGGATACTGTTGACAGGCTAGCACTTAATTGCACCATGACATATCCATGTGTTGAGGAGGGGTTACTTGGATGGTGTAACAGAGAGATCTCAGATTCCGAAGTGAAGGAAGCAATCTTTCATATTGGTGCTCTAAAGTCTCCGGGGCTGGATGGGTTTAATGCTTTGTTCTACCAAAGTCAATGGAGTACGGTATGCTCTTCTGTGGTGACTTATGTGAAATATTGATTTACTAACCCTCAAGCCATTAAGGATGTCGACGGGACTCTGATTGTACTTATACTAAAGAAAGATCACCCAGAATCTTTTGGGGATCTAAGGCCGATCAGTCTATGTATTGTAGTCTATAAAGCTCTCTCTAAAATCATTGTGAACAGACTAAAACCTATTCTACCCCAGGTGATAGCTCTGAACCAATGTAGCTTCGTTCCAGGGAGGCACAGTAGTGATAACATAATTGTGGCCCAGGAGGTCATCCATACCATGAGAAATCTGAAGCAGAAAAAGGGGTACATGGCAATTAAAATTGACCTGGAGAAAGCCTATGACCAAGTTAATTGGGGTTTCTTACTAAACTGCCTACAGGAAATCAAGCTCCCAAGCCATCTATCTGAAGTTATTGGGCAGTGTGTATCTAGCTCCAACATGCAGCTGTTATGGAATGGTGACAAAGCTGAGACTTTTCATCCCTCTAGGGGAGTACGACAAGGGGACCCTTTATCGCCATATCTATTTGTTATATGTATGGAGAAATTGGCTCATCTTATCTAGAGTGCTATTCAGGACGGACATTGGAAACCAATTCGACTCACAAGAGCTGGACCTCCTATTTCTCACCTCTTCTTTACGGATGACATTATTTTGTTCGCGGAAGCCTCTATGGAGCAAGTCTCTATTATCAATGCATGCCTGGAAGCTTTTTGTGAGAATTCTAGACTAAAAATTAACCAACAGAAAACTCGGGTGTATTTTTCTAAAAAGGTAAATCATGTGAGAAGAAGTTAAATGTGTGCATCTCTTGGGTTCTCTATCACAAGCGACTTGGGCAAATACTTGGGTGTTCCCCTCCATCATAGGTGTGTCACTAAGGAGTCATACTACTACGTGGTAGATAAGGTTAAGACAAGGTTATCGAATTGGAAGGCAAAGTCAATATCTTCGGCGGGGAGGTCTACTCTTATTTCATCAGTTACCACGGCGATCCCAAGATATGTTATGCAAACATCATTGTTTCCGACAAGCACGTGTGAGTCACTGGACCAGTGTAATCGTAAATTCCTTTGGGGTACTACCGAGGATCATAGGAAAATTCCTTTAGTTGCTTGGGATGTGGTTTGTAAACCTAAAGCTAGAGGAGGGCTGGGGCTTCATCATGCTTCTCACTACAACCAAGCTTATCTCATGAAGATTGGTTGGAACATTGTGACAAAGCACGACGACTTTTGGGTGAAGGTTGTTCGCAATAAATATAACTGTGGGTCAGATGTGTTTCCCAGAATTGAGATGGGTAAAGCTGGTTCGAATTTGTAGAGTGGGATCAAGCGTACGTGGAGTAATGTGCAGGCAGGGATTGAGGTGATGGCTAATGGTCAATTGAGATGGAAATGGAACAAGAATGGTGCTTTCTCAGTCAAATCAGCATACAACTCACTTATTCAAGATACGGCTCAGCCTGACCCTCTACTGGGTATTATTTAGAAGCTAAAAGTCCCAGAAAGATGCAAAATGTTCTTATGGCTTGTCGTTCATAAAAGGATCCTAACGAATGCTTCATGGTGCAAACACGGGTTGAGTCTTGATGCCCGGTGTGTAATGGGGAACTAGAGGACTTACAGCATGTATTCAGGGACGGCCCGACTACCCTGGAGATGTGACGACAGATTATCCCTCAGAATATATGGTGGACCTTTTGCTCCTCTTAGTTCGAGACTTGGCTCTGATGGAACCTTCGTGCACGAGGTGGGAAACAGCAAACTGAGGAATGGGGACAGTGTTTTGTCATCACCTGTTGGTGGCTTTGGCGACGTTGGAATATCGCTGTGTTTGAAGGAAAGACGGTCTCGAATGCTCAATTATTAGTCAATGTCTCGGCTGCAGTGAAAAGTATGCAGGAGGCTCGGGACTGACTCTGTTTGGATAATGGTAAGCAGCAGGTAGGGGTTCATCATGGGGAAAATGGCAAAAACCTCCAACTGGGTGGTAAAAGGTTAATACGGGTGGAGCTTTCTCCCACCTTTCTCCCGGCGTCACTAGCGGAGGTGTCATTCGTGATGACCTTGGCGGTCTTCGAAAGGCGTTCCATTTTAAAGGTGAGGAGGGCGATAGCCTGACTGCGGAGCTGTGGGGATGCACACATGGTCTCAAGATTGCCTGGGACTCTGGTTTCAGAAATATTATTCTAGAAACTGATTGTGCAGATGCGTTATCGCTAATAAGGAGTCTTGTCAATGATGCACATGAGGATAGGAGTCTGGTGGAGGAGATCAAAGGCATGCTGGAACGTGAGTGGAACGTTGAGGTCAGGCTTATCAGTAGATGGGCGAACGCTGCCGTGGATTATTTAGCCAAAGTGAGATTATCGTCTATGCTAGGTCTCCAGGCCGTGTCGCAAGCTACCGTGGCGCTAAAGAGGATACTCGAAGTGGATAATACGTAGTTATTTTCTGGTTTTTCATTTTGTATCAAAAAAAAATCGAGTCGGTGCGCTCCATGCATGCTTCAAAACGACATTTTTAGTAAAAGCATAATTCAAGAGTTATATTTTTCTTATAAAAAAAAAATACAAGAAGTGTACTATTTAGATAGAAAAAAAATTAGTCCCTCTTATTTTTTAAAAATAGTACATGGTAATACTAACTTTTGACAAGGAAAGATTTAAAATGTAATTTTACAGATTATCTTATTACATATTTGACAATACAACCTCCATTTATTCATTAAAGTATACTCCCTCAAATCCTTAATTTAAGATATTTTTACTAAATTTAATTTAGATTAAGAAAGTTAATTAATATGATATGTGTTTTCTATAAAATTCTAGTAATCCTTTTTAATTCCTCCTCCCATCTCCTCCTTAATTATTATTGAGGGAGTATCAATAGGTGTAAATTAAAAATATATATCTTATATTTTTAGAACCAAGATCAACCCTTTAAATATATATAAGAGAGAATAATTTTTTATTAGTATACGATTGTGAAATTGAATGTTGTAGAACTAAATCGGATCGGCCATTTTGAAGGGCTGAACCAGTAACCAGTCTATGACCTAAACATAAAGTCAATATTAACTTCGACTCTTAACAACGTTGTTGGACCAAAATTAGTATCAGAGAGGAATTGGATTAGCTTTTAAAGAATAGTTTTTGAAAAAAAAATATGATAAAAGTGATTTAAAAGAATAGATTTTGAAAAAAAAATTCTTGATAAAATAATAGTATTTGGATATTGTTATCGAATCACTTTTTCATGATTAAATTACTAAAAAGGACATTAACTTTTGTGATGATTGCAGATAAATGATAATATTTTATTTTAAATATTTTTAACATTAAATTTCATAATAAATACCAAAAGTTAAATAAATTTGTCTATGAAATTAAAATTATAACATTAATCAATTATATTACATGAGAAAAAATAGATCAAATATATATATATATATAAATATATATATATATATTGTATAGACAAAATCATTTATAAATAGTAATTCTCTAAAATAGTATATTTTAGATTGAAATGCATAATTTATTCAATAGTTAAATGTTTGATGGCTAAAAAATGGAACCCTAAACAAATAAGAGTGATGATTTTGTAATAAAACTTACAAAATTTGAATAAGGTCTTTATAGACATAGTTTTTTTCCCCTAATATAAATTTGTATTCATATCACTTACAAAATTAATGTTCCCAAAGATTCCTTAAGTGCTATTTTCCCTACAACAAAGGTATGTGCTGTCATTGAACATGATCGAATGAGATGACAAAAGGCTAGTAATTGAATGATGCGATAAGGTGGAGATCGGAGATGTGTGGAGGCCTTGTTCATTGGCGCAAGGTGAGAAAGAGAGAGTGTGAGGCTAAGAGAGCCTGCAAGTGCAATCATAAAAAGAAACATCGTGGTCACTGGGAGCCTCAGTGCGGCCCTCTCTTCTCCAATTGTATCAAATATGCCATCGACGGAAGCTACGTCGTCATCAAATCTGTAGCCTCACATTGAATTGAAGTCAAAGGTAAAGGGTTATTATAGAAATTGCAACATTATTGAGATCACTTGCGTGCTACCATAATCCAAAAATTACCTTTCATGTCTAACTCTTTTGTTCAGTGAATCTAAATTATAGGAAAGAGAGAGGTTGGAGACGCAGAAGGCAACGGCATGGAGGGTTTTGTAATATTCTAAATTTCGGGCCTAGAGACTTGAGAGTAAGTATGCATTAGGAAAATGACTAAGCTCAGTTCAGGGAAAGTCTCAGGAATGTCGGGAGATAGAAAGACTCTCAGGGACTGTGTGATTTGGCCCTACCAAGCAGAGGGCCCAGTATGCGTAGGCAGTAGATTAAAGTGTGGTGCAGAAGGGCACATGACACATATATGGTGTCATTGGGTTGGTATGTCTTGAGGTATGAGACGATTGGTCAAACAAAATGTGTCGATATAAGTGTAATGATTAATTCATCATTTATTAGTTTTGCTCAGTATGTGTTAAGACAATTGACACAAGCAAGCCCAATAAGAAGAGTCTGTAGCTAATTGAATTATAAAGCCCATTTGTAAATAGCCCAATAGGGTTTCTGTGTATTCTAGCTTACTGTACAGATGTCAAGTAATTGTATATTCTAGGGTTGCTAAAGCTACTATAAATAATAACAAAGTTGATGGCCACAGTGTGCCACTATTACACAGAATACAAAATTCCTAAATTTATCTTGGTATCAGAGCTTTTTTAGGCTAACATCCATGGCTGAAAAAATCACACCTTTCACCCGAGACTCCTCCTCTGTTCCTCATACAGAAACGGGCTCTAAATCTCTTTATTTTCAATTAGCTGCGTCTCTATCCAAACCCTCACATAATAGCGGCATTTCTCAAAATTGCTCTATCAAGTTGGATGTAACAAATTTTCTCATCTGGCAAACTCATGTGTTACCCATCATTAGGGGTCACAAACTTGAAGGTTTTCTCAATGGATCAAAACCATGTCCATCTCAGTTTATTATTGCCGATGGGAAGACTACACTCAACCCAAATTTTGAAGACTGGGTTGCTGCTGATCAGCTTGTTTTTGCTGGATCTTGAACACCATGACCCTAGAAGTGTCATCTCAAATGACCGATGTCTCTACAGCTGATGGACTTTGGGCTGCAACAAAAGAAGTTGCTGGTGCTCAAACAAAGTCTAGAGTTCTCATGCTCAAATCTAACTTCCAGCGCACAAGAAAGGACTCAATGAAAATGAAGGATTACCTGATTAAGATGAAAGGCTTATCTGAGCATCTCTTAGGTTCTGGTTGTTCAGTTCCTCTGCCAGATCTGTTTATTCAAATTTTGGCTGGTCTTGATGCTGAATACAACCCCATCGTTGTACAACTGAGCAAAGAAATTGATGAGCTCAGCTGGATTGGTTTCTAGTCATCTCTCCTGACCTATGAAAATAGAATGGAATAACTGAATCAGTTCTCTAAATTGTCTGTTTCAAACAACTATGCCAACTATGTCAAAACAGAACGTCCACCCTCTAGAAACTGGAGTGGAAATCGATCTTTCCGAGGAAATCGAGGAAGAGGAAGAATAGGCTATGGAAGAAGAGGAGAAAACAACTACTACAACAATAATTTCGAAGGAAACAGACCAAAATGTCAACTGTGTGACAGATTTGGTCATGAAGTTGAAAGTTGTTTCTATAGGTTTGATAAGTCATTTGTCAAACCTGATAAGAAGAAGCCCAACCCAGCTGCTGCCTCCAACTCAAACAATGATAATTTTGCTTATTGGGCCACTCTTGAATGTGTTGATGATGATGCTTGGTACCTGGATAGTGGAGCAACAAGTCATGTCACCAATGATGTCAATCGTATTGATCATCCAACTGATCCTAAGGGTAAGATAAACTTGATAGTAGGAAATGGTCACAAACTCAAAGTTGAAAAATTAAGTAGGTTCATCTACACTATCAAATGTGAATGACACAAATGTGTAGCTTAACAATATTCTTTATTCACCATAAATTAAAAAGAATTTGCTGAGTGTTTACAAAATGGCTGATGACAATAATGCATATATTGTATTTAATACAAATGGATTTTCTATGAAGGAACATGAAACAAGGAAGATAATGCTGCAAGGGGTTCCAACTGAAGGAGGCATGTTTAAAGCATCTAAAGGAGCTTCAAAAGGGAAAGAAAATGATAGTAAAAGCTACAACACTAATCTTATGTTTACTGTTGAGAAAGAAGCTGCTAGTTCAGCATTTAATTATTCCAGCATTGATAGAAACTTGTTGCATCGTAGACTTGGACATCCTAATGATAATGATAGGGTCCTCAATCAAGTTATTAGTGATTGTAAACTCAACACTAGTAAAAATGAAATTATATTTTGTGAGTCTTGCAAGTATGAAAAATCTTACTCTCTCCCTTTTAAAGCCTCTCAATTACAAGCCTCTAAGCCCCTTGAATTAATTCATACCAACCTATGGGGACCTACACCCATGAGCTCCCTAAATGGCTTCCGTTACTACATCTTATTTCTTGATGATTACAACAAATTCTCATGGATTTTCCCTCTAAAAACCAAAGATGAGGCACTGCATGTGTTCATTCAGTTCAAAAACCTTGTTGAAAATCAGTTTGATAGCAAAATAAAAATACTCCAAAGTGATTGGGGTGGAGAATACAGACGTTTCTCTAGTACTCTATAAGAAGCTGGAATACATTTTAGACACTTATGTCCACATACCTCATCTCAAAATGGAAGAGTAGAAAGGAAACACAGACACATAGTTGAAATGAGACTTACTTTACTTGTTCAAGCTAAAATGCCCCTTCACTATTGGTGGGAGGCAATTCACACAGCTACAACACTCATAAATCAGTTGCTTATTGGTGTTCTAGGTGGAATGTCACCTCACTACAAGCTTCTTCTTAAACATCCAGACTACAACAGGCTTAAAGTGTTTGGTTCTGCATGCTATCCTTATCTAAGACCCTACAATCAACACAAACTTGATTTTCAAACCACCAAGTGTGTGTTTCTAGGCTACAACAATTCACACAAAGGATACAAGTGTCTAAGTTCTACTGGAAGAGTTTATTCATCTAGACATGTTGAATTTGATGAAACTAATTTTCCATTTTCTACAGGCTTTATCAATAAGAAAAGAACACAAGAAGAAGGAGTTTATTCTCAAGGCCTTTTCAATGTGTCATTACCTGAGACTAAATTGCAATCACATAGTGACTATGTTGCAGCCGACTCCTCTGAGCAGTCACTACTGCAAAAAGAAATCACTGAGCAGTCACATTTTCAGGCAGGAAGCTCCTCTAAAAACTCCTCCAGTTCCTTTGTACAAAGGAATGATGATCTTGGTGAAGAAGAAGGGCAACCAGTTACTCTTAATGAAAATTCTCAAAGCATTTCAACTCAACCTCATACAACAATTCAGGAAGAAGAGAACAATGCAAACCAATATCACATTGTTACGAGAAGTAACGTTCCATTTGATGAGGGCCTTTTTGTCTTTAGCCTTGGGGTCCACAATCAAAAATAAACCAAGGATTGCGTATAGTCAACCCTAGAATCATTCTCTCTCTTGAAGAGCCTTTTATTGAATCCTAAGTAATCTAAATGTCATGCAAATGCAATTAAAACAAGGAGAAAATTGGTTTTGGCTTTTCAAATCAATAAACTGAAATAGGAATGCTATTTAATTAAATGCTAAACTATTGTTTTTGGTCTTTTTAATAAAATGGAATGGAGTATGAAATGTATGAATGATTGCTCTTGGAAATGAAGAAATGATTATCCTTGCTCAAAAAGATTACGAGTTAAACTTCATTAAGTCTTAATAAGAAAAACCTCAAGATAACACTATGAGTCCAATATTCCCAATTAATAGTAGCTCCTACTACCATAGCTAACTACTATGTACCTCTTGAGATATTGTTAGAAACCACTTAATGTGCAATTGAAATTGAAATAATGCAATATGAGCCTTCTTAAATTTGAGTGCTTACCAGTCCCTCAAGGGCATAAATAAATCACATTAACTAGACAATATCACGCTAATTAACATAATCTAATTGCAACCAAAAAGAAATCAAACATGTATATTTTTCACACTACAAAATCCAATCTCAACTACAATTATTGAACCAACAGAGACAATAAACATTAATCTCAGTTCCAAAATCATATACAATAATTCCTAAAACTAGGCAATTTAAATATACGATTCTAGACTAATGGAATGATAGAAAAACTCCCCTATGAAGTCCATGAGCTCAAGAACACATCCTCATCTCCAAGAAGCAAAGGAATCAGCCCCACATAAGTTTACAATAATCAAAGCTTCTTCAAAACACCTGAATTCCATGGAAATTGAAAGAACCAAGTCTGAAAACCAAAGATGGGTATATCGGTTCTGATACAGAGAGGAGAAAGAAGCCATTGTGACTATGTTAAGTGATGAAAACCGTTGCTACTTCCTCTGGTTCCTTCAATTAATCGTGGCTCAGTGATGAAGTCTTAGAAAATGAAGACAAGCCAAGGTGAGAGAGAAAGAACGATGGTGATGGTGAATAGGATCAAGAACGCTATGCTCTCTCGTTCCCTCATCTACAATGTTTCGACTGTTCCCTCAGTTACGGTGGATGACGGAGGTCGCTCGTCGGCGACTGAAGGAGGAGATGGTGCCGCCGAAAAGAGGGATGAAGGGTGGAGGAAGAAAGTGTGAGGTCGATGGTGATGGTTTCACGCGTCAAGGTCCGATGGTTCAAGGTTCAGAATCTGATTCGCGGCACTGATTTTTTTTCTTTTGTATCGGGTCTGTGAGCTGAATGAAGGGGAAAGCAAAACCTAATTCTCCAAAACGCAGTGCTTCATGCAGGGACTTAAGTGAAAGTTTTAAAAGTTCTAGAGAAGAACTAAACTGAAATATTTTGAAATGTTTCTGGGTCAGAATGTAATTCATAATAACTCTGGGGCTCTTTTTCTGTAATTTGTCTCTAGCCCTTTTCTTCATTGATTTCCAATTTTCAGAAATTGTTGGGTCTTTCTTGTAATTGTCCCCAATCCTCAAAACAACAATTCTAACCCTAAAAAATCTTCATTTTCTTCTTAAACACCTACAATGCAAGATTAAACATAGTGTAGCATCAAAAGTCCAAGGAATCAATTGCATGAATAATTAACAAGTTATGACCATTTTACCCCTAATTTCACTTAATTCAATACAAATATCTCTAACTCAAATTAGTGCTTAATCATGCAATAATTTCCCAGAAAATGCATTAAGAATCCCATTTTAATTATGAAAAATCATATAAAAATATGGTTCGATCAAGTATCCAAGCATAAACTACCATACATTGGTGCTGTTACAACTGAACACACAGAGGAGACATTCCTCTTACAGTCAAAATTGCCTTAAAGAGTCAAAAATGGAAGAATGCTATGCTAGAGGAGTATCATGCCCTGATCAAAAACCAAACCTGGAAACTAGTTCCTTACACTGGACAGGCAAATGGATTCTTAAAAGGAAGTTCAATTTAGATGGGTCCTTTCAAAAACACAAAGCAAGACTAGTAGTCAAGGGCTTTCAACAAAGTCCTGGAATAGATTTTGATGAAACTTTTAGTCCTGTTCTAAAGTCATCTACTCTAAGATTCATTCTTGCTATTGCAGTAACACTACACTGGAAAATCAGGCAAATGGACATAAACAATGCTTTCCCTAACGGTGAATTACAAGAGGTAGTTCTTATGAAACAACCTGAGGGATTTGTTGACTCTAAATATCCAAATCATGTCTGCTTACTAAACAAGGCCTTGTATGGTCTTAAACAAGCACCAAGGGCCTGGTTTGACAAACTGAAGACAACTCTACAAGGCTGGGGTTTTACACATTCAAGGTGTAATTCGTCTCTCTTTTTCCTTAAACATGAAGCATATGTTATGTTTGTCCTTATATATGTTGACGATATTATAGTGACTGGAAACTCAGTGAAAATGATAAATTTGTTTGTGGAACAACTGAACAACAAATTTGCTCTAAAGGATCTAGGACACATGCATCACTTCCTAGGCATTGAAGCTTATCGAGACAATACTTGACTCTATTTGAAGCAAGAGACATACATACAAAACATTTTGTGCAAAGCTAATATGCAGAATCGCTCTCCGGTTCCCACACCCATGGTGATAAACAAGCATCTTTCAAAAACCGATGGAGTACCACTCGAAGATGTCACTAAATACATAAGAATTATCAGAGCATTACAATACCTGACCAACACCAGGCTTGACATCTTGTTCGCTGTCAACAAGCTAAGCAAATTTCTAAGTTCTCCAACAAGTGTTCATTGGCAGGCATTAAAAAGAGTACTTAGATATCTAACCAAAGATCTAGCACTATACATCAAACCAAGCAACCATCTTACCTTACAAGGTTTTTCATATACGGACTGGGCTGTTTGTTCAGATGATCGAAGATCCATGGGAGGTTACTGTGTGTACTTTGGTGATTCTCTCATCTCCTGGTCAGCGAAGAAACAACGGGTCGTATCTAGGTCAAGTGCAGAGTCGGAATATCGATCCCTTGCTGATCTCTCCTCGGAACTTTCTTAGATTCAGTCTTTCACTGTCGAACTTGGACTTCACCTCAAGGAACCACTGATTGCATGGTGCGATAACCTTAGCGTCGCGGCACTCGCCGCTAACCCTGTCTTTCACGCTAGATCGAAACATATCGAGTTGGATGTCCACTTTGTCAGAGACAAAGTGCTTGCAAGAGAACTGTCGGTGAGATATGTACCTTCAAATGATTAGATTGCAGATCTATTTACTAAACCTCTGTCTCATTCAAGCTTCTACAACTTCAGGTCCAAACTCGGAATCATTAGGCTGCCCATTCCTCGTTTGCAAGAGCCTGTTAAGACAATTGACACAAGCAAGCCCAATAAGAAGAGTCTAGAGCTAATTGAATTATAAAGCCCATTTGTAAATAGCCCAACAGGCTTTCTGTGTATTCTAGCTTACTGTACAGATGTCAAGTAATTGTATATTCTAGGGTTGCTAAAGCTACTATAAATAATAACAAAACTAATGGCCACTGCGCCACTATTACACAGAATACAAAATTCCTAAATTTATCTGTACGAATGAAAAAACAAAATTGATGTCTTGGTTCTCTAGGGGATGTAGAATATATATATATATATATATATATAATGTTTTATTTGATGAAAGCTTGACATTCTCACACGCACGAAGAGGATCATGTGGTGCCACAAGGTCAAAATATCGAACTATTTTATCAGTATATTCAGTGAATTAAACCTGAAGAATCTTTCACGTACGTACGTCATTACCGAAAATAAAAGACAGAATAGGTGGCGTTATTAAGCGAGTCTCTGGGAATAATTTATTGCTATTACTATTATTCATGCCGCCTCTCCATCTTACCAAAAGAACAAAATGGATGGAAACTGGTATACGAGTGATAATTGAATATTTCATACACTTATTTTTATCTTTTGATTAATAATATAGGACTCTTTAGTTAATAAATAATGCTTTTATACTTATTTGGGCTTTGGGCCTTTGATTATATTTTAGCCATTTTTTAATAATAAAATTCCAGTTTTATATTGCTTCACTATTCTTACCATAACTCTTGAACCAGACATCGGATTTGCCTCATTTTTGTTTCATATTTCAGATGATTCAGAGAGCTACAATTCTTATGAAGACATGAAGGGAAAATTCGGACAAGAGGGCGGTCGATTTTGGAGCCGAAGTCGGAATTTTAATTGGGCTTAAATTTGTAATTAAAGCCCGTTTGTTTATTATTTTCTGTTTTGGGCCTGAATTGGATTGGAGCCCCATTTTCGTTTTTCTATTTTAGGTTAAGTGTGGCAGCAGCCACAAACATATTCTCATTCACGTTTTTAGCTTTTGGTGGATCAAAATAGGAGTTTTCAAATTCTCTCAAGTGTTCTTCATGTTCTTCGCGTTCTTCATCTTTTCTTTTGTGTTTTGCTTAGCCATGCTTGGCTAAGTTTCTGTGGTTAACCCATGGATTGAGGGTTCCAAGAATCCAGAGGACATGTGCTTCATTCGGTAACGTAATTCGTTTATGTTTATTTTAATCGGATCCGAATATAATTGCGGATTAGGTATTAGATTTAATACCTAGATTGATATCCCAAGGACATAGGTCGGACCGGGTTCTGAGAGAGCGTTGTGCGATCGTACAGCGAGCTTGCCACGTGTTCGATCAAATGCTAGACGATCGTCTAGTCAAGGGAATATCTGGACAAATGCAGAGATCTCGATTTGTCCAAAATCAATCACGAGTTTGGTTATTATCTTTTTGTCTGATGAAGGTTATGGAATCCCAATTCTGGGTTAATCGTTTTTAATCTGATTGATCGTTTTAATCTGTTTCTGCATCTGCATATTTAGTTCTGTTTTAGTTTAATTTCGTTTTTAATCTGTTTGAATCAAAAAACCCCCAATTTGTTATTGCTCTGTTTCGCTGTTGCTAATTTAAACCCACTGCAAATTCCTTGAGAGAAACGACCAAGGTTACATTATACTGCAAATCCTTTTCTAATCTGGTTATTTTGGGAGATCACGGCAAATCTATGTCAACGAGCAAGATAATTAAAGCTATGATGAGAAAACATGTACGGCACAAATATAATACTGTACTGCCTCATGGGGTAATACAAATTAATGAACTTTAAGCTACAAAAGGAGATATGATTCACGAATCATGAGTCAATGTCTAAAAAGTATATTATTTTTTTAAGAAACACACTTAACAGAATCGCGTGGATCAAAAAGTTGTTTAGACACAATAAAATGTTAAAAATGTAATTTTTTATATACCAAAAATAACCTCATTTAAGTGGAAGAGGGAGAATGAGTGGTGGAGTACAAATGTGTGGAAATTAAATAAAATAATATTGCTAGTATGAGTAATTAAATGAGGTTAAAATAGGAAATCAACAAAAAAAAAAGGTTAAATACTATTTTTGCCATGGAAATTTCCTAAGGAGCACTGGTCACCCGGAAAATTTTTTATTTTCATTTTTGCCCTGAATGTTAACAAAACAAAGCAAATTTGCCTCGGAAGTTTTTTTTTAAAGAACAATTTTGCCCCTGGAAGTTTACAAATAAGAGCAACGTAACAATTCAACGATCAGGATCAACAGATGGGCAAAATTACTATGTTTTTAAACTTTCAGGGTAAAACTAAGATAAAAAAAACTTCTGGGTGACTAGTACTCTTAAAGCTAAACTTTCATGACGAAAATGGTATTTAACAAAAAAAAAAAAAAACATTGAGAAAACCTCAAAATGTTCCTTATAAACAGAAACAAGCGATAGCTAATAGTTAAATATTAGAAAAAGGAACCGAGAGCGAGTATCAACTTTTGATAAGCGCCTGGTAGTTTTTTTGAAAAGAACTACAATTTCTTTTTTACATGTTTAAAACTGGATCGGAGAGGTCAATCGGACTGGGACACACTAATCTATGATCCGATCCAGACATATAAGAAAACTTAGTTAAAACGTTGCAACGTTGTGGAACCTTGTAACAAATTAAATGTTACTCCCTCCAGTCTTAATTATAAAATTAAGTTGATTTTTTTAAAGAAATTAAGGAAACTAATTAAATTACTTTAAAGTATTTATATTTATTATTTTTTTTTAAGTTAATTAGTTTAACTAATAAATTAATATATAATCTAAGGATACACAACATATGATATAATTAAGTAACTTATTTAGCTTTCTTAGAGCATGTTTGGCCTAGCTTTTTTTAAACTTATAATCTACTTATAAGTATAAGCTAGGCCAAACAGAATTTAAAATAAGCTCTTATATTATTAGAGCTTATTTTACCATGAACAAATAAGCTCTTAAAAAAAAAGCTGTTGATAGGAGCTTAATAAACTCTTTTTATTTTAGACAACCCTACCCGACTCTCCATCGTTTCCAAACCTCATTCATCGTCTCCCACTCTCGCCTCTGTGAGCACTCATCTTCAAGAAGAGATCACCGCCGCCCGCAAAGGATCGGCGAGGCTACTACAAAAGAAGGTATAAAATCCATTCCCTCACGATCTACTCTTTCACTCTCATATTTCTTCACTTCATAAACTTGTTTCGTGAGCGATTTCGCATATTCATGATTTGGGTTTTCGGGAACGTACGGACACGGCCCAATTCTTTTGGTCAAAGCTATCCATTATGTTGAAAAGGATTGAAGCTGTGAGGTTGGGTAAATTCCTGTACTGTGGGTTAATTTTGACTAGTGCCTGAGTATTTCGAGATTCAGATTCAAATGGGGCTTCTGTGCTGAATGGTCATGAGAACTGTGGTTTTGTCACATTCCCCACCACCACATCTTTTTTACTTGATGTAATCAGATGCCCCAGCTTGAAGCATTCATTATTATTATGACTTATAATATAACTGTCATCTCCTTGATAGTAGTAGTAATAATAATACTGATATATCTTTTCCAGGGGAATTGCTGTTTTTATAGATTGTTTAATGTTCTTATAAGCTTTGGGTTTGGCTTCTGCTTTTTACCCATCATGCTTCTAGGAAGTGACCGTTTTTGACATTTGCTTTGCATGCTCTTCATTGTGATCCGTGTCTAGCTGTTCTCTTCTTTTTGGATGATTCCCGTACCTTTTTCCAACTTGCTCCTTCCCACTTTGTTTCGATGGTTGGAATAATAAGGGTCCATCTGTCCAAGTCTTCACATCTGTCCATCTGTCTTCTTCTTCTTCTTCTTCTTCTTCTTGTTGTTGTTTTTTTTTTTTTTGAATATTTGCTGTATTTGATTCTGATAATTCTGCCAATATATAAGATATTGTGTTAGATATGATAGGATGATTTGAACGAACTTTGGCTGAAATTTCATTACAAGCAGATATCAAAATTTGAGAAAGAAATCAAAGAATTGGATTCGATGAGATAAAAAAGGCATATAAGGTAAAGAGTTCCCACTTCCAGGAAAATGATTCATACGGGTATAAATACCATCGCAAATAAAATGACACCAAGAGTGTGGTGTTTTGAGATAGTTATGCATCGGTATAAATTGATGAACACAAAATTAATTCTGTTTATCTGCTGCTATTGGTGTGGTGTTTTGAGATAGTTATGTTTCACTCAAATGCTTACTTCAGCTTTTATTACTGCACTGTATGCTTTTATGCATTGAGATAGTTCTGTTTTATTACTGAACTGTATGCTTTTGAGATAGTTCTGCTTCACTCAAATGCGATCTCGTGTTGTTTGCTTCTGCACTATCTGAATAATTAACTCCATTGTTCCCATTGCAGTGTCTGACTTGTTGCTTTGCTTTGCTTTCTTGCTGGAAAAATGATGGAATATGTATGAGTGTTTAACCATATTTGTCATTTGTTTTTCTTTCACTTCAATAATGCATTGCAGTTTATGGCTAGTAAAGAAAAACACACTTCAATAATGCATTGTTCCCATTGCAGTGTCTGACTTGTTGCTTTGCTTTGCTTTCTTGCTGGAAAAATGATGGAATATGTATGAGTGTTTAACCATATTTGTCATTTGTTTTACTTTCACTTCAATAATGCATTGCAGTTTATGGCTAGTAAAGAAAAACACAGTGCAAGGTGGGATCGTTTCACTACCAAGAACTTAATTGAAATTTGTGTAAAGGAGATTCAAACTAGTGGAAAACCAGGAATTGGTTTTAAAGCTAGGAGATGGGAAGTTGTAGTTGATGAATTTAATAAACGTACTAATAAAAACTATAACCAAAAGCAATTGAAAAATAGGTTAGATTTTTTGAGGCTTGATTGGAGTGCATGGAAACAATTATTGGGCAAAGAAACGGGATTGGGATGGAACCATGAGACGGGAACTATTGTAGGCGATGACACATGGTGGGAAGCCAAGATAAAAGTAAGCATTATAATTTTTAAGCTTTTAGTTATTTTATGTTTATTTAAAAAATTTGGTTTGTCTAAAGTTTGTTTCTCTTTTATGATTGGGCAGGATAATAGTAAATATGCAAGATTTCGATATCAAGGACTAGAATTTCGTGAGGAATTGGAAATCATCTTTGGGGAAACAGTGGCAACAAGTCAACGTTCATGGACCCCAAAGAATGGGTGTACCGAGTGAAGATAGTGACATAAAAACCAATCCAACTATTCCAAAGGAAATTGTTGAATATGATGAAGAAGAAACCAATCCTGACGAAGAGAGGAAAAAAATGACATCAGAAGCAATGAGTAAAAAAATGGCCAAGGTAAGCAAAAGAGTGAGATTGCAACAAACATGCTTGAAACATTAGATCGAATGGCCAATGCAAACGTAGAGTCATAATGCGGGTCAAGCGGTTGAAATTTCACAAACATCCGAAATCAATGGACTCTTTTCCATTCCGGATGGCATTAAAATCTCGAGAAATTTGAAGGTGAAGGAAATTGGATGCCAAACATTTTTTCTATGCATTAGATTTGCTTAGAATGCAACAAGAAAGGATCATTATTATGTCCCTTTCGTGAGTCAATTGATGAACTCGTAGGGTGGATTTTGTACAAGTATGAATTAGATAAAAAAGTTTAGTGATTAGGTTTGAATTTGATTTTATATTTGCTATTCTCATGTTTACTGTTGGATTGATTTTATACCTTTTATTCTCATGTTAATTGTTGGATTGCTTTCATACCTTTTATTCTCATGTTGAACTATTGTGGATTTGATATTTGAATGACATTATATTGATGCTTTTTGGACTATTGTTTACTTATGTTTATGGTATCATTTTTTAGGTAAGAAGTTATTAGAAGATAATACATGGCATCTAGACAAACGGAATCATCATCAAGAATTGTTAAGAGAAGAAAATGTGCAAAGTTTTATCGAGAAATGAATGGAGCAAAGAACAATTGCATATTTACATTACATGAGACATTTAATGAAGCAAGGTAACCGGTTTAATTATTCTGATGGATGGAATTGGGTTCGAAACACCTTAAACACTCCAGGTGATGATGACGATCCCAATCGAACAGAATGAAGAAGGTCAAAATC
This sequence comes from Acacia melanoxylon, assembly GCA_019022615.1. Classification (NCBI taxonomy): domain Eukaryota; kingdom Viridiplantae; phylum Streptophyta; class Magnoliopsida; order Fabales; family Fabaceae; genus Acacia; species Acacia melanoxylon. Next base: position 12,695,281 of record JAFJYJ010000005.1, read on the forward strand.
TGACCTAAAGTATTTTTGACCAGGGACTAAAATGAAATTAAAGTTTATAACAACTCGGGAAAGCCATGTCAGCCAAAAATAGTCTTGTGGTTTGTGGACCATATTTTAGTTTTTGGTCTCCTTACTTGTGTTGCCAAACATCTTATTTTTAATTTAAGCTTTTAAGTAATTTTTAAGCTATAAAATTTATATAATCACCAAACAGCTTTTAGCTTTTTTTAAAAGCTCTTTTTTTTAGCTTAGCTTAAAAGTAGCTTTTAAGTTAAAAATAAGCTAGGCCAAACATACTCTTAATCTCTCTAAAAAAATCAATCTGATCTTATAATTAGGACGGGATGGAGTATTAAAAATGGCACCAATTATAGCTTCATCTTTCCACCTCATCACTGATAAGCTTCTTGTCACCTATCGCAACAATTAAAGTAACAATCTCTCCAGGTATGAGCGCGTGGGTCTCTAAAACTGAAATACTCAAAAACCTTTCATTGTTTCAATTATATACTTTATCATTGGAAATCATGAGTTGTATCATTCTATGCCACAACTGCGTCAGAGTGGTAAATCGGTTCCCAGATCTTTGATCGATCTGTGACCTTCTCCCTCTGATTTCTGACGGTTGTGGACTTCTCTCGTCCTTGTGGCGAGTTTTTTCCTCTCCTTCTTCAAATGTGTTTTGTGGCGGTGAGAGCTATCTATCTTTTGTTTCTTTTTTATGGTGCTGGGTTTTGTGGTGGTGTACGTTCTTGTTTTCTCAGGAAATAAACAGATCTGAGTATAAATCCTCTTGGTTGGATGGTTGTTTGAACGTTATTAGATTCGACTATCACCTGGTGGCTCGGATCTGCGTTCTTGGGGGAAGATTTCAAGAGGTGTTGTTCGGTGTGTGATTGTGGTTACCATATTTGCTTGAACATAGGAGCATAAGTGTTCTTCAAGATATCATGGGTTTTCTTCCTTCCGAGGTTGGGTTTTCTTTGATCTTTACTTCAAGACGGGGTATCTGTGCAACTGCTCTAATTGCAGCAGTTAGGAAATATATTAGGGATTATAGTTAGATTCATAAAATTAGGGATTATGGTAGATCCATATATTTAACGATTACGGTTAGCTTATTAGTTTGTCTATATAGAGACCTCTAGTACTCTCTTTTATTCCAAAGGATCAATAATATTAGTATTTCTTTTGTGTTTCAATGTGATCCTTCAATCTCAACATGGTATCAGAGCTCTATGGTTCCGATCTAATTCCCTGAGTTCATCGGCGGTGCGTGATGGCACGTTTCGACGTCGCATATTTGAGTCCGGCTTGCCCTGGGTAGTTTTGTGCTCCAATTTTGTGTTTTCGTTTAGTCTTATACGAGGTATTGAGTGTTTGGTTGTTGTTCTCTGTGGTTTCAAGGTGTTGTTTGGTTGTTGCCCTTATTTTCTGGTCGTTCTTCGTTCTCCGATGTTGAGCCCTCATTCCCGATATGTGTAGGCCGGTTTCTCCTTCGAAGGTTGCGTTGTGAGATTGGGTTTAGTTGTTTCTACTATTTTAGCGCCGTCATTGTTTCAGTTCGTGCACGTTCACTTGTTTCTAGTGGCTAAGTTCTTCGTTTGTTACGTTTTCTAGCACGTTCATGAAGTGCTCTTTGGTTATGTGGTTCTCCTTGATTCAATTTGGGTTTCAGGTCTAGGTTCATGTTGGTTGTTTTGGGAAATTATTTGCTATTGGTGGTGTGATATGTTCGTTCTTTACCTTTGTTAAGGTTTTTCATTTGGTCCCTAGTGACACTGTTTGGTGTTTGTCTTTGGTGAGACGTTTGGAGTGTTATTTGATCCCTAATGAGATTGTTCGTTATTGCAGTTTCAACTCTGGTTTGGTTTTTCTCTTTGTTGTTCGAGCTCTTGGTGAAGCTGGTGGATTATTACCTTGTTTGAGTTCTAGGATATGGATTATTACCTTGTTTGTTGTTCTAAGATCAGTTGCTACATGTGCAAGAGGCTTCCAATTTGAAGGGGAGTGTTAAGAAATATATTAGGGATTATGGTTAGATCCATAAAATTAGGGATTACGGTAGATCCATATATTTAGGGATTACAATTAGCTTATTAGTTTGTCTATATAGAGACCTCTTTGTACTCTCTTTTGTTATGAAGGATCAATAATTTTAGTATTTCTTTTGTGTTTCAATGTGATCCTTCAATCTCAACAGCAGCTAATGCTTATAAGGAGGTGTGCTCGATGAGTTTTACAACCAACACTTTCTTTCATGTCATTAATTTCTAACCTTGGATATCGAGGAGGCCGGTTTTGTCCATATTTCTACTTCTACTCTTAAATCTTTAATGTACAGTGATTGACTGTTCTTGTATTTGGCTTATTTTGTTGTCTTTGATTTGGCTTTGTTTGTATTTCATCTTCAGTTTATTTTCATGTATTGCACCGGTTTACAGTAATAATATGAATAGCTTTTGAACCAAAAAAAAAAAAAAAACCATAAATTTCTTTCTGTCATAAATGTGGTACAGTGATTAAATAACAATATAAAATATATAAGTTGATTTTCCTAAAATACATTTTTTAATCATTTGTATTGGAAGATACCCCATATATAAGAGTTTGAAGACAAAGCAAATTCCTCAACTAACTTTTATGGCGAAGAGAGAGGATGTACTATAATAAGGACTCACAATATATCTACTAATAATAAGACACTTTCATTTTATTTAACTTCCATATGCTTATTATATTGGTCTTTTTCCATTCTGTGCTACACTTCATTAGGATCAGTAGTGTTGACGCTAGGATCAACCACAACATGAACCTGTTTGTAGACGAAATATTTAGCAGCAAGAAGATAAATACATAAATTCACAGCACAGAGAGCAGCCAAAACCCAATAGAAAGAGTCAAGGTGTGCCCTATTCAAGCCCCCAGCTAGCCATTTCTCACCAGCTCTTGAGCTGACATCTTGAACAATACTTATAACAATATTACTAGCCAGGGCTCCAAATCCTTGCAAGCTTATATATGCTGCAGCTCCAAGACTTCTCATCGTCTCCGCCACTTCGTCGTAGAACAGTTGTTGAAGCCCAGCAACGGCAAAAGCATCAGAAACACCAAAGGCGAAATACTGAGGAATCATCCACCACACACTCATTGGTGTATTGTGACTGTCAAGAAGATGATTTTCTTTGGCAATACCAATCCTTTTGACTTCTATTAAAGCTGCAAGAATCATGTTTAGTACTGACAGGAACAAACCAAATCCAATCCTTTGTAACACTGTGATACCAGATGGGTGTCCTGTGTATTTTCGAGCAAAGGGTACGAAAACCCGATCGTAGAACAATAGGGTGCTGATGACGAAGACTCCGGTGGCGACGCTTTGAATTGACGGCGAAGGGATTTCAAAGTGTCCGATGAAACGAACCATTGTATCGCTTTGCTTGAGATTGAATGTATGGAGTTGAGCTTGAACAACAAAGAACATTAAACAAGTGAGCCATATAGGGACAAGACGGAGAACAAGCTTAACTTCTTCAACTTGAGTCACTGAACATAGTCTCCATGGGTTTCTAGTTTTGCTTGAGGCATCCAACTCATCAATGATCATTGCCTTGTCCAGAAGCCTGCAAAATTCAACTCAATAAATGTAAAGTTCATATATGTTTAAGAAAGCCGTTAAAATTAATTAAAAATAATAATTTTGTCCGAAACAAACTTTGTTTACCAATTATGCTTTAAGTTATAAAGTTATAAAGAACAAATAAGAGAGATAAATAAAATAAATACAAATATCATCAACATTTTAATTAATGCAATACATATAATTAAGTATTGGTAAAATAGAAAAAAAAAACTAATTAAATGTTTAGACAATTCTTGTTGAGTTCTTACAAAAAAAGACAAGACAATTCAAATTTTGAGCTCTTATAAAAAGGATATAAGGGAGTATTAATTAATAAAATCTATGTTTAATTTGAATCAAATCCTTTTTGTCTCATCAGTTTGGTTTTGCATCCAAAATATAGAAGCTTGCTGTGTGTGTGTATATAGGGTTAAGTAGCAAATTTGTTCCAAAAGTTTTCCTTGAGGAGCAATTTTGTCTTAGAAGTTTTTCTTGTTTCAGTGTTACCTCAAAAGTTTTAAAACATAGCAATGTCATCCATTTTGTTAAAAATTTAACGATGAATGTCAATTTTTTGACAGTCAACATTAGTTTCTTAACGTAATAAAAGAACATCGTTCTTACGCGTTTTAAAACTTTCGAAAGAACATTAAGATAAACAAAAACTTTTAGGGCAACATTACTCCTGGGTTTATATTTCCAAAGCGGATTTGCTACTTAACACACACCTATATATATATATAATGTATTTTATCTATCTTATCATAAAAAGGAAAAAAAAAAAAGTTGAGAGCTTTATGTGAGAAATGAAAAGCACCTGAATTGACCGGTATGGGCTAAGGGATGAGACTTTGGTTGACTTTGGAGATAGGACACCTTATTCTCATCCTCTTCAAAACAATAAATGTGAGAACCACGCGTTGTTCCCACGCGCCACTTCCGAATTGCAGCCACAAAAACTTGGGCCATGCTAGTTAATGGGCTACCTGTTGGGCCATCTTTCTTGTACCTTCTAATTCCAAGCAAGAACAATACCAATCCTATTGCCACCGCTCCAGTTAAGACTCCAAGGCCCGCGGTCCATCCAAAACGTTCCTATTTCTCCATAATATATTAAAAATTTGCTCATCAAGTTTAATCACTATCAAAGACGATTGCTAATGGCACCATACCTTCCCTTTGTGGGTGGGTTGGTTTTTTTTTTTTGGTTAAAAATATCTGTGGATATGATAAATTAATTTTGGCTCCAAAGGACCAAAGTTGACACTAGCTATACATATTATTGTAGTAAAAAAAAATTGAAACTTTAAAGTATATACGTTTTTAAATATAATAATACTCTCATCGGTCCTAATTATAAAACCTAGTTGACTTTTTTGGAGAGATTAAGGAAGCTAATTAAATTACTTTAGAGTATTTTTATTTTTATTTTTTTCTTCAAACTAATTAGTTTGATTAATAAACTAATATATAATTTAAGGTTACACAACATATAAAATGATTAAGTAATTTATTTAGTAGCTTCCTTAATCTTTTCAAAAAAAGTCAACTATGTCTTATAATTAGGACTGGAGGTAGTATTTTTCTAAAATATTCTCTTGACCAATGAATAATTTTTTTAATCCTCATGCTGTCATGCATACCTTAATTAATTATGAAGAATATAAATTAATTACCTCAATGTATACTACAAAGCTAGCAGTTAAGCCTGCAGCCACTAATCCCATAAACCAATAGTTGAAGAATGCGTTCTTGCCGATTTTTTCTTCCAGTGAGTCATCGTCGAACTGATTGGCGGCGAAAGTCTGCACACATGGCCTGTGACCACCTTCCCCAACGGATAGTATATAAAGGCCCACGAAAAAATAAGCCGAATTATTTTTCAGTACTGAGGTTGATAGGGTCAACCATGTCATGCCCTACAATTTTTGTACAGCATGAAACATTTTCCACATCAAACATTGCAAACAAAACTACTTCAATTAATTGCAACTACATGCGTATATGTTTGTACATACAAAAAGAGATAGAGAGAGTATCAAAAGAACAAATTGTTGAAAAATTCCCACATAACATTTATTACCCAAAGGAACTTAAGCACTCAGGTCATTGAGCCAGTGCAACTCATTTTCAGCGCATATAACTCTTCTTCAACTGCATACAATCGTAAGTCCCAAAAAGTAAGTCTTCATATGTCCGGTAAAATCCGGCGCTTAGTGGGGCCCGATGTCGAACCCCTCATAAACTTTTTTATTTAAAAAAAAAAAAACTGCGTACAATGTATTTAGTTATGTATAAATGTCTTACACATAGTTTAAGATAAGTTACCACGTAGCTGAATAAGAGTTGTACTAGCTAAAAATAGGTTGCACATGTGCCTTTAAACAAATTTCATGCATGTAACTTTAGGCAATAAATTAATGGGATCTTTTCAGAAATTTTCCCAAATAAAACGTCTCCAAAATATATTTAGCATTTTTTTATCCTTGAAAACATATCAAATTTAATTAGTTTTTACTTAATTAACCTATATAAGGAAAAAATGGGGTGTAAGTCTTTCACTGGACAATTAATCAATTTAGTGATGTATTTGAATGCCCTAAATTGTAGGATATTAAACATTAAATCATGATCTAATTATATTGAAATGTGAAGTTTAAAATTTCTTTTTAATAAAATAAAACAGAGATCTTTATTTCAATTTACCATTAATTAAATCATGATAAGATGATTAAGTAATATCCTTCATTAATTGAGGGCATCCAAATCCATTTAGTGATATAGTATCAAGCATGTTAGAAAGCTAAAAATTGGTGGTGAACAAAAGCAATAGATTAATGTATTATTCCACCTTGTAATATTTTTGACCACCAATAATAGTGAATCTCGTACTGTTAATTGAAAATTCTCCAACTACACACGGTACACATAATTAATCAGAAATTATCAGAATATATATAAATGGTTTCAGAACTGAGTTATATAATTGAGGGATTCATTATTGAGCCCATTTCTTTCTAATTATAGGAATTAGCGATAGAGATGAAGATGCGTGTGGTTATGTTGTAAAAGATGTGTGTGTGTGTGTGTGTGTGTGTGTGTGTGTTGTTCATGCATATGGTTGTGTTTTGTGGCGCCATTGGTGTGAACACAATAAAAGAATTGAAGTAGTGAGGGAAAATTTAACCAAAAACTCACTATATTTTGTGTGATAAATCTTCCCTAGCCCTTTCTACCAAAATACAAAAGTTCTCCTTCTTCTTCTTCTTACCAGAAATACAGAAGTTCTTACGTATATTATTAGGAGTTATCCATTTCATTTATACTCTGAAGTCTTAATTACCATTATAAAAATAATTACAAATTAAGTCACATCTCATAGATCCCACCATCTTCATCTCATACTCATTATGCCCTTAGGCATAATCGGTACCAGAATATTTAGGAGCCATTGGATATAATTTTTACTGCAGTTTTTTTTGGTAAACATTAGAAGTTTTTGACTTCTAGGTACTTAAATGTTACATTAAGTAAATTTCTGCACGACCCAATTTAATTTAGGAATTTATTAGTATATTAAAAAAAAAAGCTATGGAGGATTTTTCTTTTCTTTTTTTAAAAAGAAAACCATCTAAAGATGAGTTGTAAAAATGACCAAGAGTATGATGTAGAAAACGCGCTAATAGGACATGAGTAGTATTTAGAATTAATAGAAATTTTCCTAAAAAATTATATATATCTCCAACCCATAAAAGGAAAGACACCAGGACAATTCAACAATCATTCATTGTTCAAGAAACTTTTAAGAAATTGGTCAACTTTGGGACCCACAATATAGCAGACACAAAATTAACAATGACACCGGCCAGGTCCCAAGCATCGCAGTACTACTGGATTCAAAAAGCAGAAAAATTAGTGACATACCAGGAGATAGATGATAGATGACACAACGATGGTGTTGAAACGACCGAAATATGAGTCAGCCAAGAAGCCGCCGAGCAGAGTTAACAGAGACGAAACGCCGACCCAAGTGTTGACGTTTTTGGCCGCCGTCGCATTGGGCTGGTGAAGAACTTTCGTCAGGTACTCCATCAGGTTCGCCGTCAAACCATAGTACGCTAATCTATCTGCAAACTCCACAACTGCCAAAACAACATATATATATTTGAATTAAAAGGCAGGCATTAACGATTGAAATTACAAGCGGCACCTGACCCGCGACCTGTCTATCATTCCATTAAGCTGCTTTGGTAAAACACACACACATAGATATATTTATATAGTATCACAATCATAAAGTCGTGGTCTCCGAGAGAGAAGGGGACACACACAAAGACGACGTACAGATGGTGAAGATGGCGGCGTGCCAGCCTCCCCTTGGGGTGGAAGGTTGGTTGCGGAGGAGGGTGTTCGCCATGGAAGACGGCGACGTACGTCGGTGATGTGAAGCGAAGGTGTTTTTGTGTGGAGTTAATGCGTTTGGAGTGTACGTGTCTATTTATATGCAAAGATGCTTGTGCGTACGTGGAAGTGAGAAAATGCGACAGAGCCCGCTAATGGCCGAAATATTTAAAAACAATTCAGAAGAGATTTAAAGAGTACATCCGATTCTCTTCATATACATGATGTAAGTCACGATATTTATTATTGTTGAAATATTTTTCAAATCAAGAGATGTACTTTTAAAAAGCCATATCCTTATAAATTAAAAAATATATTTGAAGCATTGTGTAAAGATTTATAATACTAATGGTTACTAAAGTATTATCTCCTATTACTTTTTAAGAAAATCCTATATAAAGTATAAAGGTGTGACTCTTCCTAAAAGAATTATTTTAAATAATAATTTATGGTTATTTAAGTTATGTTTGTTCACGAATGAATATATGAGGTTTATGGTTATAATTTTTAATTTAAAAATGTTAAGTTTAATTTAATGATCTAGAAGGCAATGTGCATGATTTAACTTTCTAATTCATAATAAATTAGAAAAGTTTTTGAATTTTATGTGATACATGCACGTTTGTTTACTTTTTTAATGCCATATCATTAAAATTAAATAAATATTCACAAAATACAACAATATTGAATAAGTTAAAAATTTTGTATAATAAAATGATTTAACTATAATTTGTAATTTACCATGAACAAGTTAAAAATTCTTTGAAATTACGGGAAGAACAAGTATAATTTTGTAATTATGTAGCATCAAAAGAATTTTAGCCAAAGGATGAATACCGTTTAGCAGGCAATTATTGAGCTTATACAAGGACGACTTGTGTTTTGTAAGTACCTCGCTTATATGAGCCTGAGAAATCAATTTTGATAAATTAAATCCTCAAGATTTAACTCATTTAATTTTTTTAAAGGAAATGTTACCTTGTTTTTAATTAATTTTATAACTTCTTTGTTTAATATATAAAAAAGAAACATTACTTTTAACAAATATCTTACAATTAATAGAAGGGAGCGTGATAATAATGCTTTTAGGAGAATCTCTTACCTCTTAATGGGTCTGTGGTGGGTTGACCTACTAATCAATATAACCATCGGCAGTGAGCTATAAAACAAGTCATAAATGCTAGTTTGGAATCGCGATTTCAACCTTCAAAAGTAAAGTAGTTTTTTAATCGTGATTTACGGTATACGAAGTAGATATCAATTTGATCTTATTTATAAGCTAAGTCCCTTTTAACTAAATCACATATATCAAGGAGATGTACTCCCTCTTGTCCTTATTATAAGGCACCAACTAGCAAGTTTATTTAATCCTTTTTATAAGGCATTTGCTTGTTCCCAAGAAGCATTAATTATTCTTTTCTATGTATGCCATTAATAAATAAGGGTAGTTGGTGAGAGTGATGATTAATAAAATATTAGAATTTAGTGGAATTAGTAGGGGTAATATTGGAAGTTACTTAAACTGTAGGCTAACTTTATTAACTTTAACTGTTTTTATTGGTTTGTGCGAATTGTTAGTTGGTGTCTTATAATAAGAATCAGAGGGAGTAGTTAGCTCAATGATTATGGGGTAAATTTTCAACTTTACTCTCATTTATGAATAAGGTATCTTTCAACTCTTTCTCCTCTCCATATTTTTATTGGTACAATTAATATGAGCAAAATTGTCACAAGCTCATTTATTACTTGAAAGAGGACTTATAAATATGACCAAATTTTTTGGTTAAAATGGACTTATAAATAAGACCAGAGTGGCAGAGTGGTACGGTGATAGGATTTTTGTCTCAATTTACTTACTTAAACACTTTTAGGACCTCAAAATGGCTAATATTATGTTATGCTTGTTACAATTAAAATTAGTCATCATGTACTTTTTTTTGTCAAAAAGATGAAATTTAGAACTATGTAATTGTAATAAAATAATTAAAATTTTATGCACACTGGAACATATACTTCTTTGATTCTAAATTGATATTTTGCCTATTTACACCCCCCCCCCAAGGAACTTATATTTTGCCTTGCAATGCTTATCATAAGGGTATGTTTGGTTTGAGGGAAAGGGAGGGGAGGGAAAAAATATTTTTGGAGGACATTGACCATTTTGTCATTAATGAGAAAAATATTCTTTTTTGTTGAGAGTATATTTTAGGAATATTGAAAATTATCTATGGCCAATTTTGTAAATATGAGAGAAAAAATTTCTCTCTCAACTTTCCCTCCCACTCCCTCCCCTTCCTCAAACCAAACATCCCCTAAGGGTCTGCACAATAATCTACTCGTATGAAATAATTTGGCAGAAAAAAACTCGAACAAAATAATGAATATATTTTATAAAACGTTTTGATAGTTTTTTTTCCTGAATAGATGTTTTGATAGTTTCAATAAGTATTAAATATTTTTTTTATACTCATATTTAATAACAGTAATAAAAAAGAGTAGAAATTAATATTCATGGGTTTAGTGATTAATAAGGGTAATATTGAAATTTGAAGGGAAAAAAGTGAAAATCAATCTAACTTTATGACTAACTTAATATTTTAAACTATTTTTATTGGTATGTGCTAATGAGTCTTATATTTTGGCTGTGAAGTAGTATTCTTTTAGCCCTATTTACAAGGCACTCCTAGCATGATGTTTTACAAAAAGAGTTAAGTAGCAATTTTGCCCTGGAAGTATACCCTCAGGAGCAATTTTGTCCTAAAAGTTTTTTGGGTTCAATTTTGCCCCGGAAGTTTTTGTTTGGAGCAATGTTGCCCTCCGTTAACAACCCTAACAGTCAACTAACGGTCAACGGTTAGTTGACTGTTAGGGTTGTTAACAGAGGCGCAAAATTGCTCCAAACAAAAACTTCCGGGGCAACATTGCTCCAAAAAAAACTTCCAGGGCAAAATTGCTCCTGACCATATATTTCCGGGGCAAAAATGCTACTTAACCCAAGTATATTTAATATTTAATTTTGCAATAATGACTCGTTAATGAAAATGTAACCCTTTTTTATCTCTGCCTTCGTTGATTTATGTAATTTGGCCTGTGTAAAGTATGCCTATTTTTGGCCTATTTAAAGTAGACTTATTTTGTAGTGAGGCTTGTGGCTTGTTAGCCTAATTATAAAATTTTCAAAAATATAGGCCTCCTTAACAGGGCACAGGCCAAGCTCAAAGCTGGAAAAATGGCCTGTTAGGCCAGGCTCAGGCCACTTTTTTGTCGAACAGGCCTGGCCTGTTAAGGGTGAAGCCTAGGCTGGCTTGGCCTATTTTCACCCTAGATATTATATAAATAATTAGAATTAAAAATATATGTTATCATAAATAGCAGTTTTAACATTTTTATAGGTTAAGTAGCAATTTTGCCCCTAAAGTTTTTTCTTGGAGCAATTTTACCCCTCCATTAACAACCCTAATGGTCCACGGTTAGTTGATCATTAGGGTTGTTAACTTCGGGGCAAAATTGCTCCAAGAAAAACTTCTAGGGCAAAATTGAACCCATAAAAACTTTCAGGGTAAAATTGCTCCTGAGGGTGTACTTCCGGGGCAAAATTGCTACTTAACCCTCACACAAACCAAGAATAAACTAAGTTTACCTTAAAATTCAACAAATTTCCAACTATTCCCTTATTTGAATATTCACTCTCCAAGAAAATAACTAGCAACATAATAATTAATGAAGGGTGAAATTATGCATTTATATAAACAATTTAATGACGTGCACGTGCCTATAAATAGAACGGAAACATACATTCTCTCTCTACCTTATAAATAGCATCAGAGGAGTGTTTCTGTTTGGTAAGGAATGTCTCCGTTGATATCTCTACATTTAATGTATCCACTATTAAATCAAGTTTTAATTGTCAGTATTTATTCTATTTACCATGATAATTTTTAATTATATTTAATGTAATAATATTTTCATATAACATTAAATCTCAAACTTGATTTAATAGTTAATACATTAAATGAATAGAACATAGAGAAAGACATCAATGAATACTTCCATTTCTCTTTTCTCTTTTACCAAGGCTATTAAATGTACGAGACCAGAGTAAAAATGTTGTGGAATATTAAAGGTAATGTGAAAAATATATATTAAATTAGTGCCAACATATATTCCTCAACTGTATATCTTAAATTTGGTATCTACTTCCCTTTGACCATTATTAACATGATTTATGATTTAATTGTTGGACCTAATAGTAATTCATAAAAATATATAGATGATGATTGTACAAATCTAATCTTTATTAATTATTCCCTTCATTCTTGTTTATAAGAGTATGATAACTGAACTATACGTGGTTTAAGAAAGCGGTTAAAATTAGTTATACATATTAAGTATGTTTTGAAAGAAACTTTTTTTCCAAGTATAGCCTTATTTATAAGTGTAACACCCCGTTTTCGTAAACGTTTTCTCGCTGTTATTGATCAGAGTTGAGCGCCGGAAAAAAAAATCAATTTAAAATAGAAATAGAGTCACTGAATAACATTCATAATACTATGTCTGGTAGTCATAAGTAGTACATTCATCCAGAGTTTTAAACAAAATATACAACAAATTTATTCTTCTTCATCAGCCTCCCTACGCCAGCTCCTTACCCTTCACCACGTCCCAAACACCTCGAGATCTTGAAGCTATATTAACAGCTGAGATCCAATGCTCATTGGATCTCACGTAACGGTTAACCTCATGCTTATGTAAACAGTATATGCATGGCACATATTCACAACATTTCACAGTATAAAACACATTCAAACATATCAGGCAATAACATTACACAGCCCCTGCAGTATGTATGTCATCCCAGTCTGCACACTCTCCGGTGCCACGATGTACAGTCGTGTCCATAGCGCTAGGAAAACTCTAAACAGTGTTATCAAGACCATAACCCGTGTATTCATGATTTCAATATTTTCAACAAAGCAGAATCTCAGTATAGGAACACAGCAAACACATATAGCATACAACAAGCACAAGAGTTAAGGTTACAATACGCGTCTGTACCTTGTCGGCGGTATAACGGAACTCTTACGGAAAAACGGAAATTTTCGACAGCGGGTGAAACAGCGGTACGACGGCGGTACAACAGCGGCTCGACAACGGTTCAATTAGCTCAGATATCCTATAAGGATAGTATTTAATAATATCTAGCAGCATAACAGGCATTTTAGGTACAAATTACCATTTTGCCCTTGGCTACCCTAATCGGCGGAATTTCGCCAAAGCTTCGCTACTTTGACCCGCTCTTTCCAAAATTTTAACATATCTCTTTTCCCAGTATATTTTTGAAATAAATATCATATCTACCCCTAAACATGATATCTAGACTATCTGGGAAATTTAAAGATAATTCTAGCATTCCTACTATATCTACCGAAAGAACTACTGAAACTAAAGACCGGGGACCGAAGAACTTACCCAGGGCTCGGCTATAATTTCTTCGAGCTCTTCCTTCTCTCTAACTTCTCTCTATGCTGCGTTTTTGGGGTGAGGAAATGAGAAGAGAATGGCTTGCTATTTATAGAAGAAGGGAATGGCATTTCGGTAGTTAATTCAAACTTTTTCAGATCGATTTTGAGCCGTCGGATCTAGGGTTTTAGCAAGACTTCATCTTGGCCCTTGGATGTGTGTGTGCCGACCTCCTTGCACCATTCCCAAGGAAAGATGATGTCATGCATGACATCACACACTTGCTTTATGAGCCGGTACCGGTAAAGTTTCCAGTTCGGTGTCCGAAACGCACAATATCGGAGAATCTCAAAAATTTGATAGCAAGGCACTGAGGTTTTATTCTTTCTCTTCAAAACTACTTGGGTTAACTAAATTTTTGACCCCGTTACGGGTATTTCGTAGTCTGCCGAAGATTTTTGGATAAATGCTGTCGGTTACGGAAATAACTTCTGGTAGAACCAGCTTCTGGACAAAAATTCACTGGTTCGTAATATGTTCTGACCTAAGAAACCAAATCCCTGGTTTGTTACAACTATATCGTTTTCTATAGGTTCTCATTTCTACTATCTGCCATTTTCTTTATTTATCCTGTATCTTAATGACCTAGTTGGTTTCAGAAATGACTTCGGAGACAGTCCACTCTGAGGTAGAATTTTACTGGTTTATAAAAGCTCTAGATGACTGTAATACCCGGATATTTAATACCCGGATGATTATTATATAAATAAAATTCCTTCAATATTTCTTTTAAATCAATATTACCTATTAAAAATGGGTAAAAGTGTGGTCGTAAATAATGAGTATTATTGTTCTATTACCTTAGAAAGACTCTATTAAAATTAAAGAGATAAGTTGCGAGAGGGCTAAAAATACATTATTAGGGCATAAATTGGATTGAAAATATTATGATAAATACTATATGACCTCAATTATTGACAAAAACTTAGTAAGTGTGCTATCTTTGATTTTAGGAATTTTTGGGATTATTTCCCCAGAAAATAAAGATGCATAAATATAATAATATTAAAAGCACTTTTTGGCCCCATGATTTTTAATATTTTACATGGGATATAAAATACCAATTTAAGTAAAATAGTTGTGAGATAATAATTAATCCTAATTATGAAAATTATCAACAATTAGTAAGTGGCTAATTGTTTAGATTATGATATAAGTAAATTAATTAGTAAATAATTAATTTAAGGGGGGAAATTTGAAATTATTAATTAAAATAATAATAAAATATTTTATGCTTAGAAAAATAAATAAATATCTAGATATTTTGATTAAAATAATATTATATATGGTAAAGAGCCAACAAGACATTTGAGAATGGATAGAAATTAAATCCTACACCAAAATATAGGGATTTAGTCTAAAACATCTGGACCTTATATAAACCAATGAAACTCTACCTTGGAGTGGACTATCTCCGAAGTCATTTCTGAAACCAAATGCGTCATTAAGATACAGGATAAATAAAGAAAAGGGCAAATAGTGCAAATGAGAACCAATAGAAAAACAAATTGTTGTGACGAACTAGGGATTTGGTTTCTTAGGTCAGAACATATCACAAATCAGTGAATTTTTGTCCAGAAGCTGGTTCTACCAGAATTCATTTCCGTAACCGATGACGTCTGTCCTAAAATCTTCAGCAGACTACGGAATACCCGTAACGGGATCAAAAATTTAGTTAACCCAAGTAGTTTTGAAGAGAAAGAATGAAACTTCAATGCCTTGCCATCAGATTTTTAAGATTTTCCCAGACAACGCGATTTGAACATTGAACTGGAGACTTTATCGGTACAGGCTCATAAAATCACATGGGTGACATCATCTTCTTCTAGAAGGATGATATCGGCACACACATCCAAGGGCCAAGGAAGAGCCACGTGTCAAAGTGCGATCCGACGGCCGAAAACTGATCTGAAAAAGGCATGAATAGTGTCCTCTCTTTTCCTATAAATAGGAGCTCTCCCTCTTCACTTCTCCTCACACCAAACCGTGCTCTAGAGAGAGGTTAGAGAGAAGGAGGAGTCCGGGGAAATTCTAGCCAAGCCCTGGGTAAGTTTTCTGGTCCCTAGTCTTAAGTTTCAGTAGTTCTTTCGGTGGATATAGTAGAAGTGTTAGATTTATCTCTAAATTTCCCAGATAGTCTAGATATCATGTTTAGGGGTATATATAGTATTTATTTCGAAAATATACTAGGAAAAGAGGTATGTCAAAATTCTGGAGAGATAGGGTCAAAGTGGCGAAATTCCGTCGATTAGGGGGTCAGGGGCAAAATGGTAATTAGTACTTAAAATGTCCGTTATAATGATAAATACTGATAAAATGTGATATAATCTTTATAGGATATCTGTAATCGTACCGCTGTCGTACCGCTATTTTACCGCCGTTTGTTGTGTTACATTGTCGGGCATGATCAAAATTACCGTTTTTCGTGAAACATCTAGGAAGGACCGTTAACGAAGGTACGTTCGCGGCGTCTTTGTAACACTAATTCTCATGGTTGTTGTATGCTTTATGTGATTCTTTGTGTTCATATGCGAGATTCCGTTGTTTGAAAATGGGGAGATCATGATTACACGGGTTATGGTATTGTTAACACCGTTTTAGAGTTTTCCTAGCGCTATGGACACGACATGCTATCGTGGCACCGGAGAGTGTGTGCAGACGGGGTAACATACATACTACGGGCTGTGTAATGTTATTGCACGATATGTTGGAGGATGTTTTATATTGAAAAATGTTGTGAATATCGACATGCATATACTGTTTACATTAGCATGAGGTTAACCGTTACCCGAGGTCCGATGGGTATTGGACCTCAGTCTGCATGATTAGACAGGATTCGGGTAATGAACCGGAGGAGGCACCAGGGGATGGAGTCATAGATAGATGTCAGTAGACGGAGCAGGGAGAAGGCACTAGTCAAAGGAAATGCGGGAAGAAAGTGAACAGAACCTACCTTATGGCATAAATCTAATAAAGTTACTTCATATCATTTGGTGCTTAAACTAGAAGGGTCGTCTATGTGGTTCAGTCAATCAGTCACCCTAGCACGGTGAGACTCCCACTAGACCTACCCGGCTGGCCAAATGGGATGATTTAAGCGAGTTAGGTTCTATGCCCCAGTGTCTACCCAAGGCTTGATAAACGGGGTATAGTTACACGAAGGAACCGTAATTATAAGTTTTGTATTACTGTATCACATGAACAAATCCTTCGGGAAATTTATATTATATCAGTATACGTCAGGCATCATCATATGTCTGAGTATTTTGGTATCAGTTATTTGTTGTTCAAATTTTTAGTACATGCTCTCCGTTTCCGCAAAATGTTAAGCTGTAGCACCTCAAACTCTGATGAATTTTATAAAACCACGTGTCACCGACACGCTTTTTGCTACGGAACTTGGGGTGTTACAATGACTTAGACTACATCCCTATATTTTGGTGTAGGATTTAATTTCTATCCATTCTCAAATGTCCTGTTGGCTCTTTACCAAATATATTATTATTATATTACAAATATCTAGATTTTTTATTTTATTTTATTTATTTTTCTAAGCATTTTTTTTTTTTTATTTTTTTTTTTTTTTATTTATTTTTTAATTACGAATTTCAGCCCTTAATTAAATATTTTTCTAATTCATTTATCTTATATTTTAATCCTCTTATATTATCCCATTAATTACCTGATTAGCCACTTACTAATTTTTGATAATTTTCTTAATTAGGATAAATTATTATCTCACAACTATTTCAGTTACATTGATATTTTTTAACCCATGTAAAATACTAAAAATCATGGGGCTAATTTAGGGTTTTTAAAATTAATATTAAATTCTCCTTTATTATTTCCAAGGAAGTAATTTATTATATCCCTATAATTAAGGAAAATATTCTCCCATATTTTTAATAGTTATTTTATTGCCCTCCATGATTTATCATAATATTTTCAGTCCAAATTATGCCTTAAAAATGTATTTTTAGCCCTTTGGCAACTTATCTCTTTAAATTTTCATCGTATTTTTCTTAAGTAAATAGGTCAATTATGCTCATTATTTTGAGACCACATATTCACTTATAAAATATTTAAGGGATATTTATTTATAATTATCATCCGGGTATTACAATAAGGGAGCAGGTAAAAGAGAGAAATAGAGTAAACATAAATATCACCAACTCTTTAATTAATCTATATATATAATTAATGAGGGGAACAAATGGAAAAAATTCATTAAATGTTGAGACAACTCTTGTCGAGTTCTTTTAAAAAGAACTAAGACAATTCAAATTTTGAACTCTTATAAAAAAGACCAGAGAGAGTATAAGACACCTCTAATTATTACCTCCTCAAAATTGACGAAACATGGTTAAGTTATGGGAAAACTTCATTTAAATACCAAATAAAATTTAAAAACCCCCAAATGTCTGTAAAACTTTATAAAGGACTTGAAGGTGATAAGAACCAAATTGAGATTTTCAAATTCGAGTGAATTTACTCTTTTGCCCTCAGTTTTTAAATAAATTTAAAAAAATAAAAATGACCCTCGCTGGAGGGCCACCGTGGCCGGCCGCCGACAACCCGGGCTCCAGTCGTCGGTGGCCTGAGATCCAGCGAGAGTTTTTTTTTTTTTTGGGATTGAATCTTTTTAAAAAAAAGATTGAATGAAAGTGAGAAGATGGGGTTTAAATCCACCACACCTTCATGGGGGCCAAGTGGCCACTATATATATATATATATATATATATATTATATGCATTAACAAATATATATATTCTTCTTAACACTTTTTCTATCAAGAAACACTCTTATAAATCCGATCAATAAACTTATTATTTTCATCAGTTTTGCAAAACCCATTATATATATATATATATATAACATATCATATTTATATTTATATAACACACACATGTGTGTGTGTGTGTGTGTGTATGCATGCATGCATGTACGTACGTATGTATGGATGTATGTATGTATGTGTTTACATATATCTATATTATATATATTTAGATATTATTTATAATATATAAATATATATTTATTATATAATATTTATATAATGGAATTCACAAGATTGAATAATGTGTGTTTGTAAATTAAGAATGTTATTGTCAATGAAGGGTACCACTCTGTGTAACACCCCAATTTCCGTAGCATAAATCGTGCCGGTGACACGTGGTTTTATAAAAATTTATCAGAGTTTTGAGGTGCTACAGTTCAGCGTTTTGCGGAAACGGAGAGCATGTACTAAAAATTTGAACAATTGAGTAATCGATATAAAAATACTCGGACATATGCGATGCCCGACGTATACCGATATATTATAAATTTCCCGAAGGATTGTTCATGTGATACGGTAATACAAAACTTTATAATTACAATTCTTACATGTAACTATACGCTCTTCAACCAAGCCTTGAGTAGACTTGGGGCATAGAACCTAACTCAGTTAAATCATCTCATTTGGCAAGGCTGGGTAGGTCTAGTGGAAGTCTCACCGTGCTAGGGTGACTGATTGACTGAACCATATAGACGACCCTTCTAGTTTAAGCACCAAATGATGTGAAGTAACTTTATTAGATTCATGCCATAAGGTAGGTTCGTTGACTTTCTTCCCGCATTTCCTTTGACCGAGTGCCTCCTCACGGCTCCGTCCATTAATGCTCCTTCTCATGGCTCCATTCACAACGTCTTCATAAATCCTGGTTCCTTTCCCGAACCTCTAGTCAAGTCTAAGATTCAAAACAAATTGAATCTTAGGTAACGATTAACCTCATATGAAAAGTATAACGGTATATGTATGACGAGATATTCATTACATTTCAAAGATTAACCAATACATAGCACGAAAGCGAGATGTAATGTCAACACAACAACAAGACATAGCACACAAAGACATGTAAAGTTATCTATACAAATCCATGTATAGTTAAATAGTCCGCACCACCTGTGCCACGATGTACACTCGTGTCCTCGCGCTAGGAAAACAATCTCACGGCATTATCAAGACTATAACCCGTATCAAGTCGAATGTATATAAACGGTGATTCAAGACGAGTCTTAACCACGGTGCATGACCCAAGACCAAGTCTTGTCCATGACTCTATGAAATCATCTATCACATATAAGCATACAAGACATATCAGAGTTAAAGTTACTGTACGCCAACGTACCTTTCTTCCATATGAATAGTAATTTACTATTCATGTATACGGTACTATTCATAAATACGGCACTATGAATAGTAATATGCCCGTCCTTCAAATCGACTCCGGAATCCTCGGATATCCTAACATATTACCATATAGCTTAGAATAATATCCAAAAGGTTAATTTTACCTTTCTACCCTTGTTGGATTTATTATTCCATTTTTACCCTTACATTTTCTTAAAAACGCTATGCTGAATTTCTGGGCAGAATTTTTATTAACTTTGAAAACTCATAAGTAATTCTAAAAAACTCGAAACGAGGATCCGTAAAATTCCCCGGAATCCTTAGGAAGTCTAGTTTTGAGGAAAAATACTGGTTCTTGCCCAGATTTTATGAATAGTTCCCAGTTTTCACGTGTTCATCTTCTGTCCAGAAATATTCCAGAAAAACGTAGCCCAACTTTGGACATTTTTATCTCCTAGTACAAAACTTGAAATAATACACTCTAGGTATATTTGAAAAGCCCTATATGTCTACTTTGAACATGAATTTTCTCAGAATTTAAGAACATCATCTTCAATATAAATTACTGTCGTTTTTACCCCGACCTCAGGAATTGCTAACCGACAAAATTTCGCCGGAGTTTCGCTACTTTATGATTAGCTTCCAAAAATTCTGCTATATAACCTTTTCCATCATTTTTTCAAAATAAAACAATTTCTAACCATAAAAACATGAAAATAAAATTACTCTAGCATATTTAAGATCAAAGCAACTTCTATCTATGAATATAAAACTAGAACTCAAGAACTAGAGAACTTACCCTTGAAGAACCTTGCTACTACTTCTTCCTTGCTCCAAGAACTTCACTCTACTCACTCTCTAATCTTAAAATCAGATGCTTTGAGCTGATTTTGGTGTGAAGAATATGAAGAGAAGAGTCTTCTATTTATAGAAGAAATTCAAGGCTATTCCAACTACATTTCTTCCTTAACCAAACCCTCAAACCAAACCAAACCAAACACTCAAACCAAACACTCTTACACCAAACACTCACACCAAACACTCTTACACCAAACATTCATACCAACTTATACATAACTACCAATATCCAACTACCAATTAATATTTATTTGCAAATATTAAATAATTATTGGAAAATAAAATCCCTAATTTCATATAAGGATTTTCTTCCATAATTAACTCTCTAGGTCATAAAATATTGGTTCTAAAATTTCTAGACCAAAAAGTATCCTCTAACTATTTTTCCTTGAATTATTTGGAAAATAGGCCTCAAAATCCATAAAATAGCTTTAAAACTATTTAGGCAAAATTTTCATAATAAATTCCCATAAAACATTTCTTGTTTCCAAATCCAAAAATTTGGGATATTACATTCCTTCTTTTGGTTATAAATTAATTACCTTTTTATGTGCTATTTATATCATATTAAATAGCACCAAAATAATGTCTCATAATTAATCATTCTTTAATTAATTCCAAAGTGGAATTTGAATGAAAATATAATCAATAGATTATAATTTCTTGAGACAAATATTCACCTTTGTATTTAATATGTATTATTTATCAAAATATAGTATTTATGATAAATAGGAATTTTAGGGTATTACACTCTGGTCCTATTTATAAGTCCAGTTTGACCAAATCTCACATACCAAGGAGAGATAAGTATCTCAATGATTATGGAACAAATTTCCAACTTTACCCTCATTTATGAATGGGTACCTTTTAAAATTTATTGTCAAATCTCTCTCATCTTTTTCTCTTTCCAACATGACTAGCCAATCTCTCTCATCATCATTACTATAGGCAAAATTGTCACAATCTCATTTATTTGGTCAAAGTGGACTTATAAAAAAGACCAATTTTTTTGGTCAAAGTGAACTTATAAATAGGACCAGAGTGGTATGGTATTAACAAAAAGTAAATGATTTGTAATAAATCTTATAATGGGAATTACCAATTCGTTAATGGTATTTACAAGTTTAACAATGGTAATTACTGTAATACCCGGATTTTTAGCAAATCTGGAATTCTTGAGATAAGATAAATTAATGAATATTTTGATGAAGCAAATTAATAAGTTAAAACTATTATAGAAAATTGTTATAATTGTTGAGTAAATTGTCAAAAGAGTTACGAAAAATCAGATGAACAGAATGACTAAAAATGCAATAATGGTGATAAAAGCGTCTAAAAACATTATGATAAATATTTGAAAGATCATGAAAAATTATGAGAAAATTATGGGAGTATTATATTTAATTATGAAAATTTAATAAATTATTTCAGAGGAAATAAAATGAATAAAAGTTTAAAAAGAATTTGTAACCATAAAGTAACTCGATGGGGTAAACATTGTTAATATTTTACATAGGATATAAAATGACAATGTCGTATAAAAGTTTGTAAGATAACAATATACTGTAAAATTGGTAAAGATAAATATATGAAGAAACCTGATCCTAAAAAGATCATTAAACAAAGAAATTAGGTCTGATTAAGCCTTAAAGAAGGTAGGGGTAAAACGGGAATTTTTGGTAAAAAATATTATATTTTTAAAAAATGGAAAAAAATTATGGAAAAATAATTAAAACTGAATTTTAAAATTAAGGGGTCGAAATTCTTAATATTTTTAATTAAAAAAAATTGTTTAAATAATTAAAATGATAATTAGAATAAAATAATAATATAATGCGGTGAGTCGAATTTTATAGGCGGGCCGAGGGGAAAAGTCGAAATAAATTCTACAGGTAAACCAGAGGTAAAATTATTTTCAAACTGATCAAATTAAGTACAAGTGAAATTCTACACGAAGAAAGAATTTACCAGGACGTCGATTCCGCAACCGAAAACCCTAATTTCAAATAAGACGAAAAGTTGATCAGATAGAGTAGAGTCAGATAGGCAAAGTGAGAACCTATAGAAACAATTGCGTGTTTTCAAACACGGGATTAAGTTAGACAACCACTGGATGTTTTACGATTCAACGAATTATTGTCGGAAGTTGGTTCTATCGGAAGCGATTTCAGAATCGGACGCGTTTGTCCGAATATCTTCCAACGCACAGGAGAATACCTGGATATGATCAAAAAGAGGATCCAAATAGATAATATGAAAGAGGATGAAAAGATCTCCAAAGTTACATGCCCGGATTTTTGAGTTTTTGCGAAATCGCACGAAACGGACACCGATCGGGTAGCTTTATCGGGCCGGAGGCCATAAAGCAAGAGCCATCATGGATGACAACTCATCCATTGACTTTAGGGCTCTTAGATGTCGATCTTGACCATGGATGGCCAAGAGTGTTTTGTCCTCAAAAATGCGATCCAACTACGAATCCGATCTCGAAGACTTTTGTGGAAATTCCCACCTTGTCCCTATTTTTCCCTATAAATAGCAAGCTCTCTTGCTCTCATTCTTCACACCAAATCCGAATCCTAGAGAGAGGTTCTAGAGAGAGAAGCTCGGAAAAATTCCCGCCTTAGCTCCGAGTAAGTTCTTTCGTCCTTAGTTTTTAGTTTCCGTAGTTCTTTCGGTAGTTATAGTAGAACCGTTGTTTTGATCTAGGAAGTTTGAGAATATATTCCTATGCTTGTTTTTAAGCCTCATTGCATTGAAAGATGCCCGACGAGGTAAAAACATAGTAAGGATAATTTTGAAATGGAGTACGGTCAAAGTAACGAAGTTCTGGCGAAATTCCGCCAAATTAGGGGTAGAAGGGCAAAATGGTAATTTTTACCTAAAATGCCAGTTATGATGTCAAATCACTAATGAAAGTGATATTACTTTGATAGGGCATCGAAACTCGATTTTCGTCGTTCGCCGCCCGACGTGCGTGAACATTTCACGTTTTTCCGTAAAAGTGCGTTTTTTCCGCCGAAGTACCTAACGTTAGGCATGGAAATAGGCCAGGCCAGGCCAGGCTTTGGCTAAATAGGCCTGAGCCTGTAATGGGTTTAAAAGGCCTGGAGTTCGGCCTCGAGCCTGGATGCGTGCTTTTTTAGGCTCAGCTCGAGCCTTCATAATGAGTGGGGAACATTTCAGGCCTTTAAAAAGGCTTTTTGCGTGCCTTGAAGGTAAAATAGGCTTCATGCACTTTGAGCCTATTAAAATCTATATAAATATAAGAATGAAAAAATAAATATTTTGTTATTATATGATATAAATATAAATATATTTATTTAATGTGTAAACAAGCCTAACGCTTACAGCCAGGCCTTAACTAAATAGGCGCCTATTTACACATATAGGGTACGACCAGCCCTAAACGCCAGGTCGTAGGGCCGTCACGATAGGGGCCTGGCCTATTCCCACCCCTACCTAACGTCGCCAATGAAGGTTCGTAACACTAATCTTGTGCTTCTTAAATGCATATATGTGATAGATACGTTCGTAGACCGATATACAGACAGTTTTACACGGGTTATAGTCATGATAACGCCGTATGTTTTTCTAGCGCTGAGAACACGAGTGGTATCGTGGCACTGGTGAATAGTGCAAGTCGTTATTGTTGTTTTACATTGTGGGGCTTTACATACTTGCGTAATGCTTATGTTTTGTCGGCATAATGATCATGCAAATTTGTATGCTTATGTAGTGATATACTTGTTGTATTGTCTAGAATATCTGTTATCTGTATACTGTATTGTTTGGGTTTGAGATTAACCGTTACTTGAGATTCAATGCGGTAAAGTGAATCTCAGCTATAGCTTCAGGATCCAGAGGAATACGGATCGAAGATCGAGGCAAGCGACGATAGACGTGCGCCGAGAGACTTATCTATCTTTATCGTTTTCGTTATCCAATTTCAAACTCTAGGATTAATGTAATCATTACAATGTTACACGTGGTTGATGTTTGTTATGAATCAGTTACTCTTTCGCTCCAATGCTCTACTCTGATTACTCTTCTTGAAATATTTGGAAACGTTTAAAAAAAAAAAAATATTCCGCCGTTTTCAAATGGGATGTTTCAATTACCAATGCTTTTGTCAGGTTTTTTACAAGTGTCTCATGAAACAACAAATAAGGGTCAATTATAACAAATCTTATAATGAGAATTATCAATTCGTTAATGGTCTTTCCAAGTTCTATAATGATAATTACCAGTGCTTTCATCAGATTTTTCACAAGTGTTTCTCATGAAATAACAAATAAGGGTCAATTATAACAAATCTTATAATAAGAATTATCAATTTGTTAATGGTATTTACAAGTTCCGTAATGATAATTACCAGTGTTTTCATCAGGTTTTTAACAAATGTGTCTCATGAAACATCAAATAAGGGGTTAATTATAACAAATTTTGTAATGTGAATTATCAATTCGTTAATAGTATTTATAAGTTCAGTAAAGGGATTTACAAGAGTGTTTCTTGATGGAAAAAATGTTAAAAAGAATATATATATTTATTAATGCATATATATATATATATATATATATATCAAAGGCTTGGTCCCCATAAAGGTGGGGTGGGTTCGAACCCCACCTTCTCACTTTCATTCCAAAAAAAAAAAAAAAAAAAAAAAATCAACCCCACAAAAAAAAACCCTCGCCGGATCTTAGATCGCATGACCAAGGCCAGCCGCCGACGATTCGGAGCTATCGCGGCCTGACCACAAATGGCCCTCCGATGAGGGTCATTTATCTTTTCTTTTTTAAATTTATTTAAAAACTGAGGGTAAAATGGTAAATTCATCTGAATTTGAAAATCCTAATTTAGTCTTTGTCACCTTTAAGTCATTTACAAAGTTTAACAGATATTTAGGTGTTTTGGAATTTCATTTAGTATTTAAATGAAATTTTTCCTAAGATTATCAACTCTGTTTTTTTTTTTGGACTGAAGAGTTATTAACTCTGTTTGAAAATGATTTTTTTTTAGATTTATCCATATTAATTAATACCATGATTTATATACAAAAAGTGATAGAAATTGGAATTAATGAGAATTTAAATAAAGACGATAATTCCTCAAGTCCTTTTTATAAAAACAAGTATCAAAATCACGCAGTTGAAAATGTTAGTTAAAATAAGTAAATGTGTAAGATATATATTACGAATCACACCCTTGCTTATAAAAAAAGTGCATGAGAGATAATGAGTGATAATTTTTTACAGAAAGACAATGAGTACGTGACATATATTTAATAAGGGTAAAAATAGAAAGATAATGATTTGTTCATCAAAATGAGAGATTTTTCCTTATAAAAAGCATCGGAAGGAGTATTAAGAAAACATAATTAATACCCATTTAATAACATATAATTTTGTTTGCCAACGACTTATAATAATTACTACTCTCTATCTCTCTTTGGTCAACAATATAAGTCACTTCTAGAATAATATCTTGGTACAAAATATAAGTCACTTAAAAGTAATTAATGTTTATTTGTCAATTTTGTTCATGTAGTTAATGTTTAAATGTGACTATTTGTATGCTCTCTCATGTTTGAAACCTCATTTAAAATCAATGAAGTTGGATTTTTTTTTTTAATTTAAGACATATTTAATAGGTTAAATATATTATAATGAATTAATTGAAGTATGGACCGGGGGGAGTCCTTACCAATTACTACCATCTTTATTTGTTGTCGAAATTGACTTATATTGTCATAGGCGGACCCCCCTAAAATTTTTCAAAAAATATATATAAACAGACCCCCATTTGGACTACTTTCTTCGCATACCACATTGTTAGATTAAGTATATTAACACACAGCACACACTGAACATACCTTCAGTTTGCTTTAATATATATTTAAAAAAATAAAGAATATAAAAATAAAAGGTAGGGCCCACAACCTTAATTATCCACAACCCCAATTGTTTGCACTTTTCCCAAATCTCTCATCTCTTCTTCCTCTCCATCGTGTCTTGCCCGTTGTCTGCCATTTTTTTCAATAGCTTATAAGAAATTTTGAGAATCAATAAGATACTCAAAATCACTTCTTTTCATTAAATTTCTTTCATAAAATTTATTATACATGATTTTATCTTCCTAAAGATACTACTTTTATGCTGATTAGAGAATAAGTTGGGGTTAGTATTTTGGATAAATTTTGAGTTTTGTTAAAAGATGGCTATGGGAACATAGATGATAACTAATAGTTACTTTTAATCGGTTTACTTTTATTATTAATAATATTTTTAAAATCATATTGGTCATGAAATAATTCATACTCTTTCTAGGTAATTATTATGGGGAAAAGTGCTACTATTGATATTTATTTTAAGAGAAAGAATAGTGAGTCTTTATCCTCGTCTACTTATAATGTTGAATTGTCAAATATTGAAACTCCTTCTTCAAAGTCTTCTAGAATTGAAAATAAAGAGGTAGTTAAATAAATTGATCTTGCTTCATTAGAAATATATTTCTTTCAATTTTTTATATATTAAGTCTGATTTAGCATTTTTTATTTTCGCCTCCTTCAGTAAAATTCCTGGGTCCGCCCCTGTATATTGCCTTATAAGAATCGGAGCACTACTCTATATGTAGTGGTCACCCATCTAGACATGGAATTGAATGACAATAAACCCCATTAATTGAGTCCAATTGCACGCGGAAGGGAGCACACTGATGTTTCAATTCAATATATATTCACTCCCCATACATTAATTCCCTGTTTTTGTCTAAAAAAACCAGGGAGTACTTACCAATTACTACCATCTTTATTTGTTGTCGAAATTACCTTATACTGCCTTATAAGAATCGGAGCAGTACTCTATATGTAGTGGTCACCCATCTAGACATGGAATTGAATGACAATAAACCCCATTAATTGAGTCCAATTGCACGGGGAAGGGAGCGCACTGATGTTTCAATTCATTAGATTCCCTTGCCTGTTTTTTACTTTTGTCTTAAAAAACCGTCAATCAACAATAATACTCATCTTATCTTATTTATAGGTTACTTCCAACATGTTTCACATAGATTAAGAAAAATATTAAACTTCATTAATTATTCATTAAAATTCAACTACCTTCAAATTTTGCCTTTATTTAATATACATTATACCGCATGAAAACAAAATCAATATAATAATAAATGAAAATAAAATTATACATTCATATGAAAAATTTCTCTTTCTCCTTTGTAAATAAGACAAAAATATTTCTTATTTCTCTATGCTATAAAGAGAACCATAGGAGTATTTCTATTCATATAGTACTTCCTCATCAAGTCCTTTTTATAAGATCATTTTAGTCGAATTAAGTAGTGTAAGAATTTAGTTTAAATTAGTTAAATTAATAAATATGTAAGAAATGAACTCATTTTTCCCCTAAATATGCCTTTGTTTATAGGGGTAAGTAAGAGAGGTAAATAGTTGTGAGAAAAGGAATGAAAGAGAATGTATGAGAAAAATATAAGGAGAGATAATGAAATTATTTAGAGGTAAAACTAATAAAAAAAACAATATTTAATATGTAGAAAATTTACATCAAGTAGTTGATATAATGAATATCTAGTTCCCAATAAATTAGTGATATCTGGATCTTTAAAATATATTATTTTTATCTTTTAAATATATCTTAAAACATATCATCATCTTTTATCCACTACTTGCTCGTCTCTAATTTCTTCAAAACTGCTGGGCGGCGAGATGTTGATTTCAAATCTCTCTTCTTTTTTCCTAGATTGGTCTGTGTTTGATTTCTTGGGTTGTTTGTGGGTATGGAGGGCAAGAGAAGTTTGGATTAAGATTTTTAGTAATAAAAGACAGGCAAGTGGATAAAAGATACAGTCTGGGTCTGAAAGAAGATGTTGAAGAGGAAAGAGAGAAAAGAGTGGTTAGGCCATTAACGATGATATGTTCAAAAGATAACCATAATATGTTTTAAAGATACAGATGACAATAATTCATTGGGAGCTGGATATTCATTACATTAAGTACCAGACGTAAGTTTGCTCCATTCAATATTTAGACAACCCCAAATTGAATCTTATAAAAAGAATCAAACTAATTAAAAAATTAAAATCTTTTTAAAAGGGCAGGAAGGAATATCATTTAAAAGTTTAAAATGATATAAAAATAATTATAAATGATAAATGATCTTATCTATATAATTGGATCTTACCCAAACCAAACTAATATAAAAATTAAAGTCTTTTTAAAAGGGCAGGAAGGAATAGCATTTAAAAGTTTAAGATGATATAAAAATAATAAAAAATGATGACTGATATTTTGTGTGTGTGTATAGTGTCAGCATTGTGAATTAGTGTTCGACCTCATTCTCACATTAAGTATCCGTAAGTGCATTGAAGATTATTACCTTTAATAAAAGAATACATGTGAAAAAAAAAAGGGTCGACATTGTAGAACAAACGCTCACCACATCCACAAAATCCTACCAAAATGGTGAAAGTGGAAGTAGCTAGTGAGAGCACATGATAATAATATATGAATAATTTCGGAGCACTCCATCTTTCACATCATGGTGTGTCAAAAAAGAACACTAACAAAACATCACATTTTTGCATTTTGGTACATGCATTTGAACAATTTTAATGATGCTTAATTATTGTCAACGGAATAGTTTTTAATATTCTTAAATATATGTTGATTTTGACACACACACAATCGCTAAAATTTCTGAAGGATCCAAATATTATTGTTTTTGCATAAAATGTATACCTGTGAAAATCAAATATGCATGCTAGGCTTCCCCTCTTCTTGAGCGGCCAAATTATTCTTAATATATAAGAGATTGAGTCCTGATAAAATTTTCTCAGGTCTTATTTATAAGTAGAGAGAAAAAAAAAATGTTCATATTTATAAGACATGTCATTGACTTTCTTATAAATTTACTCATTCATTCCATATTAAATGATGTGTATGTTATTAAATCAGAGGCAAAATATAATAGGGATAAAGTTGAAAACTTACTCCCGTTCTTATTATATATAGTAAGACGTCAATTAACAAGTATTTTTAGTCATTTTTATAATTCATTTGCTAGTTTTAAAGAGTATTAAATATTTCTTTTTCATATATGTCCATATTTAATAAGGGTATTAAGAGAGAGAGTAATAATTAATACTCTTATCACCCTATTATAAGTCCCTTCCAACATGTTTTACAAAAAAAAAAAAAAAAAAAAACTTAAATCTCATTAACTCCGACTTAAAATTTAACAACTTTATAACTTTACCTATATTTAATAATATAGATATATACACACACCATATGAAAAAAAATCAACTTAATAATAAATGAAGGGTATAATTGTTTATTCACGGAAAAAATTTAGTAATGTGACTATAAATAAGACAAAAATATTCCGACTCTACCAATATTAGAACTAAACGAGTATGATATTGGAATTTAATGTAATATTAGAAATTAATTGAATTTTATGAAAAACTTAATGCTTTTGACTATTTTCATAGGTAAGTGTGAATTAGTTAGAAGAGACTTATAATAAAGATCAAAGGAGTATTAATTTTAAGACAAAGTTAATGAGTTTTAAAGTTTTTCTTAGTTCGGTGAAACATATTGGAAGCAACTTAAAATGAGATTAGAGAAGTACTACTCTGATCTTATATATGAGTCACTTGTAGAAAAAATAAATAAGTAAATATAAGCCACTTGTGACATTTTTTTTTCTTCTCAATTTGAACCTATTTAATTTCTTTTTTTTTGGGGGGGGAGCTGAGAACGGTTTGTAAATGTAAAGATAGAGACAAAAAATTCACAAAGGGAAAATGTGATTTTTTTTTAAATTAATTTAATGCATTGTTTGATATGCAAGAATATGATATCAAGTGATTTATACTCGTTTGGTCTTGTTTATAGGGTACAAATCAAAAAAATTCATATTTTTTATTTTCATTTATTATTGTATTGATTTTATTATAATGGGGCATAATGTATACTTCCTCCGGTCCTTTTTATAAGTAACAACTATCACTTTCACGTGGATTAAAATAGTAGTTAAATTTAATTAAAAGCAATAAATATGTAATATATGCAATTTTTTTCCAATTATACCCTTATTCATAAAGAGGGTTTAGAGAAATAATGAATGAAAATTTAATGTGGAGAAATAATGAGTGGAAATAACAGTAATTTAGAAAGAAAAAAAGTGAAAAAAGTATAATTTATTGTAGATATATGCTAAATAGAGGAATTTTCTGTTCTCAATGCATGTGTGATAGTAATTATTATAAATGCATGTATTCAATGATGGTAAAAGTGGACAGAAAAAATTCATTTTAAAACAAAGGGGATTTGGTACATATAAAAAAGACTATACCCAAAAGAGAGAATGTTACTTATAAAAATGACCGGAGAAAGTATTAAATGGGGTAAAGTTGAAATGTTACTCTTTTTAAATTTTAAAGCTTAATTAGTGCAATTTAAGATTTTTATTAGTTTGTGTGAAGTATAGCGAAAGAACCTTATAAATAAGATCATAGGAATAAAAAGGAACGGAGTAATATTATGCTAGTGGGGTTTTTTTATTAAGGGAAAATCACACTTAGGTGCAAAAGACTAGAAAAAATAACAAAAAATTCCTATTGTAGATTCCCATATATATATATATATATAAGGTCCCTAGGAACCTCAGTTATAAATTCTAAATGTGAAATTAATTACCTTCTTACCTTTAGTAGATATTTAGATATTATATGATATTGAGTTCTATAACTAAGTTCAGGTACTTGTCAATTACCACTCCATGACTTATCAATATAGACACATCCACTTGTCAGTGAGAGTTGTTTTAGTTAACATAAATTTGCTTGTCAATTGCCACTTCATGATTAGTCAATATAGTCACTCCACTTGTCAACGGGAGCTATTTTAAATTGTACTAGAAAAATAGCAGTAATTAACATAGATGTGCATGTTAATGTCCACTCTTGGACTTGTCATTATAGGCATATAATCTTGTTAAAATAGACACATACACTTCTTAATTTATAACTTGTCATTATAGACACATAAACTTGCCAAAATAGACATATAAACTTGTCAAAATAGGCAATACTGCTAATGTATGACTTCTCAAAATAAGCATCACGTACACACCAATGTATAACTTGTTATTATAGGCATATACACTTGTCAAAATAGGCGCATAAACATGTCAAAATAGGCAAGTACACTTGTCAATGTATAACTTGTCAAAATAGGCGCATAAACTTGTCAATGTATAACTTGTCAAAATACACACATTGACCTTTGTCAAAACAATCTTCTCCAACCATGGTTCACACAAGGATGAACATGTAAATGCGTGTATTTTGACAAGTTATACATTCTCAAGTGTAAGCGTCTATTTTGACAAGTTTATGTGTCTATAATGATAAGTTATACATTGGCAAATGTATATATCTATTTCAAAAAAATTATGTACTTATTTTGACAAGTTTATTTATGTGTGTATTTATTTGATAAGTTATACATTAGAAAGTATATATGTACATATTTTGACAAGTTTATGTGTCTATTTTGGCAAATTTATGTGTCTATAATGGCAATTATGCATTAGCAAGTGCATGTGCCTATTTTAACAAGTTTATGTGTCTATAATGACAAGTAAAAGAATGACCATTGATAAAGCAACCATCTATGTTAACTATTTCCATTTTCTAGTACAATTTAAAATAACTTCTATTGACAAGTAAATGTGACTATATTGACTAATTATAGAGTAACTATTGAAAAACTCATCTATATTAATTAGAACAGCTCTCGTTTGCAAGTAGATATGCCTATATTGACAAATCCTAGAGTGACACTTGACAAGTACCCGAACCTAGACATATAACTCAATATCATATAATAATATTCAAATATCAATTACTAAAGGCAATAAGGTAATTTCACATTTAGAATTTATATCACTGAGGTCCTTGGGGACTTTTTTAATAGGAAATCTATAATGAGACTTTTTGTTTTTGTCTTTGGGAGCTAAGTGTGATTTTCCCTTTTATTAAATACTATGCACATTGGCCATAATGGGATATGAGAGTGGAAAAACATGTCTGTCAATAAGGAGGAACTTTCTAGGCATTGTACTGTGTGCCTGAGAATTTATGTGTCTTATAATCAATATGTAATTCAATGACTTCACCCATGACATTTGAATTCATCAGTGTTGGACAGTGGACACGTACATGATGTTCCCTTTTTACGCCACTTCAATTCAATCCGTGATCAATCCAATAAAAAATTTGACAATATTAATTTCTCCATACTTTTTTTTTAATAACTCATGCTATATATATGGCTTATAACTGAGTATCATGTTATAATTTTCTCTTCTCAGTTACAATGAGAACAATATTGAATTTTCATAATCCAAAATATGTCCATACACACACGCACTAATTTTCGAACAATAAGGATTGATTTGCATCTTCTTCATGCACGAGATTACAAACTTTGTCATGAATAAATTGTTTCAATTTTAAAACTATGATCAAGAGTCTCCTTAACTTCATCATAGTCTCATAAACTTCATTTAAAATGTATATATAATTAGCTTAATAGTGATTTATTAAAAAAAATCACAGTTTGTAACAGATACAGAAGACTATACTTAGTTCTTACTCATTAAAAACTACTGTACGTCAAGCTAGCGCAATTATTTCTTTATAAATTTCAGAAGTGAGAAGAGCAATCATATTTGGTAGGACACGAAGTTGAAAAGAATTTGAAATGAAGTGAGCACTGTTTTATTGCTATGATGGGTGGGGCCGCAGATAATACATATAAATCTACAGCTTTTTAGATGGTCGTGCAAAAGCAAATATTTATTCTAAGCTGATTAGAGAGAGAGAGAGAGAGAGAGAGATAGATAATTATTTTCATTTAAATAGATCTCTTTATTCATGATT
This sequence comes from Acacia melanoxylon, assembly GCA_019022615.1. NCBI lineage: Eukaryota > Viridiplantae > Streptophyta > Magnoliopsida > Fabales > Fabaceae > Acacia > Acacia melanoxylon. Next base: position 12,728,832 of record JAFJYJ010000005.1, read on the forward strand.
TCACATATTTTAAGGTGTAAATGATGTTGAATCAAGTAGAGAACTTGATTTCTCTTAACTAGACCAGGCTTCTGACTTTGCCAATGTAAAACACTACTACTAGCTATCTACTTGAATTTGACCTAATAATATTTACCAGATATATATTTAATTGTATATAGATTAAAAGAAGAGTATATGACACAACAATACACATGATGGGATTCAATATTATCAAGAGATTTTTCTCTAATTTTCTCTTAATACATCCTTTGCATTTATTTTTATGAATGCAAAATGAAGCCAAGGTACAGACATTGAGAGATAGTGGGAAGGACAAGTTGGAGGAATATATTCTCACCAAAATGATGGCAAAGAATTAGTGAACCCTTATCTCCAAATTTGTTTTGTCAAATTATTACCAAAATAAACTACAACACTATTATAAATGTCATAAACATATATCAACAACATTTATATCTTAAAAACTAAATCTAGAGACAAATTGACATGCACTTCAACTCAAATAATAAATTTTCATATAGTCGTAGTAGTAGTAGTATTTTCTTAATAAAGAAAGAAAGATAATACAGAGAAGAAAACAAGGGAACAGATAATTTATTTGCTGAGGGCGTAGGTTTTCGAAAATAAATAATGGAAATTGAAGCACTGAGAGCTGACAATAAGTCAATAATAACACTGAAAACATTATATAGAGAGTATAATACTGCTACAATAAAAACCTTATCTCATTAGATAAGATCGGTTATATGAATTTTATGACGCAATTGTATTTTATTGCTGAAATATATTGTCGTTTTCTTTAAATTATTTTAATATGAAATATATAATATAATATAAAGAATTTAAGAATTTGTAAATTTAATGAGATGAAAATTTTAAAATTAATAATTATATTGATGGATTGTTGTAGTGATGAAAAGTTGAAAAGCATTGATAACTTCCCATTTTAAATAGATTAGAGATATATTTTAATATATTTGAGAAGTCTTCGTAATAAATTAAAGGAATTTTCTTGAGATATCAATAGGGTGCATTATTTGTGGGATTTAAAATTAAAATATAAGTTTTTAAACTTAGCAAAGAACTAATAATAAATAAATTCAGATTTATTATCATTATCATTATTTCCTTTTCTTCTCATTGATAGAAACAACATTGTTTTGGAAGTTTTGGGAAAAGGCAATATATGCCTATTGTAACACCCCAAATTCCGTAGCATAAAACGTGCAGGTGACACGTGGTTTTATAAAAATTCATCGAGTTTTGAGGTGCTACTGACTTAGCGTTTTGCGGAAACGGAGAGCATGTACTAAAAATTTGAACAACGAATTTAACAATGAGTCACGATATAAAAATACTCGGACATATGATGATGCCCGACGTATACCGATATATATATTACAAAATCTCCCGAAGGAATTATTCATGTGATACAAAGAATACAAAACTTTATAATTACAATTCTTATATGTAACTATACCCTCTTCAACCAAGCCTTGAGTAGACTTGGGGCATAGAACCTAACTCAGTTAGATCATCCTATTTGGCCAGGCTGGGTAGGTCTAGTGGGAGTCTCACCGTGCTAGGGTGACGATTGATCGAACCACATAGACGACCCTTCTAGTTTAAGCACCAAATGATATGAAGTAACCTTATTAGATTCATGCAATACGGTAGGTTCTGTTGACTTTCTTCCCGCATTTCCTTTGACCGGTACCTTTTCACGGCTTCATCCCTTGGTACCTTCTCTGATCCTGGTTCCTTTACCTGAACTATTAGACAGATCTGAGATCCAATACCCATCGGACCTCAGGTAACAGTTAACCTCATATGAAAAGTATAACAGTATATGTATGACAAATATTCATTACATTTCAAAGATTAATCAATACATAGCACACAAAGACATGTAAGGTTACAACAATACATAAGCACACAAAGCAAATGTAATGTCAACACAACAACAAAGACATAGCACACAAAGACATGTAAATTCTATCCACGTTTGCACTAACCGGTGCCACGATAGCTATTCGTGTCCTCGCGCTAGGAAAACAATCTCACGGCATTATCAAGACTATAACCCGTATCAAGTGAATGTATATAAACAATGACCTAAGACAGAGTCTTAGCCACAGTACATGAATCATTTCATCACATATAAGAATACAAGACACATCAGAGTTAAAGTTACAGTACGCGAATGTACCTTCCTTCTATGTGAATAGTAATTTACTATTCACGTATAGTAATACGCCCGTCCATCAAATCTGCCTCCGGTATCCTCGGATATCCTATAAGGATATATCACATTTATCAATATTTAGCAGCATATCAGGCATTTTATGTGCAAATTACCATTTTGCCCCTAGTTTGACTAATTGGTGAAATTTCGCCAGAGCTTCGCTACTTTGACTCTAATCTTCCAAAATTTTGCCATATCTCTTCCTCCAATATATTTTTCAAATAAATATCATATTTATCCCTAAAACATGATATCTAGACTATCTTGGTAAAATAAAGATTTACCTAGCATTTCTACTATATCTACCGAAAGAACTACTAAAGCTTAAGACTAAGGACCGAAGAACTTACTCGAGCTCCGCTAGATTTTCTCGGACTCCTCCTTCTCTCTAACCTCTCTCTAGAACATGGTTTTGGTGTGAGAAATGAGAAGAAGTGAAGCCTCTATTTATAGGGAGGAAAAATGGGTCCTTTAGTGTAATTTTCTCCTTTGGGTCCTTTTACGTAATTTTCCCGTGCCAAATTTTCAAACCTCCCATGACTCTTCACGTGAAGAAGGCAGAAATAATTTCCGTGGGTCCCATACCTTTATGTGACTGTACTGATAAAGTTCTACTTTAACGAAATTCATTTCCGGTTGCTAGATCAGTCACTAACGTCCTTAAGTTTTGAGTATATTTTTTGGATGGTAGTAAAATACCGAGATTTATGGTCTAATTAGACTTCCCTAGTTGGACTAAACTTATTCCTCAGTGTTAGCAAAAATAACCTTCACTGGTCTTACTTTCGAGGTTAAATTATATGGGTTCCAGATAAGTCTTTATATTTTCTCCAGGATTTCCACATCTTCACAAATATTCCATATAGTGTTCTTGAATGAAGTGGGAGAAAGAATATTATATTATTATTCAAATAGTAAATTACTATTGAGTGGGTCCCGCAGACATTTTTTTCAAACTTCACGTGAATGTCTGTCGGCAGAGGAGAAATAATTTGACGTGTGTCCTACATGAATAGTAAAATACGTATTTATGAATAGTTACAATTCTTATATGTAACTAAATAGTGAATACGTATTTTTGAATAGTAAATAGTATTCATGGGTTCAAAAATTCTGATTCCAATTTTGTCACTCCCAAAAAATAGGGCCTAGTAGTCTCCCAAAAATAGACAAATTCTCAAATATAGGGTTCCAGATAAACAAGTATCTGGGTATTACACCTATATATATGCGAGGCGTAAAAAGAAGACAATTTCTATTTTCTTAACTGGTGACGACAAGGCAAGAGCTCAGAATTTTAATGGAGATTAAAGTTTGGAAATGCAGAAAATCTATAGCACAGAGAAAAATTCAACATTGAGTTTTTTTTCCTCTCCTTTCCTTTCTCTTATCTTTTATTTTATCTTTGGTTAGCTATTATATTATTCATGACAATGTTTGGTTTATATAGTTAAACCTTCATTTTGGATTATTTAGTTTGATTATGGATTAATGGATGTTGGTTTCTTCTTTTTAATTGCTATAATGTTACATTTATTTATTCAATTGTGAGCTTAATTGTTCTGAAAGATGAGAAATTTGATTGAAACACTATTTGGTGTTCTAAAGGAGCCTAGACATAGAAAATTTAGAATAGACCTTCTATTAAATTGTGTAAGATTAATCTTTTTTGACTTAATTTGCTTGTGGGATAGACATATACCTACCGACCCTACACAATATCATAAAGCTTGCACTTAAATTAATCCAATGAAGTACTAATCGCCTAAGGAATTAGGGATAACATAATTGGAATGTCTTTTAGTGGATCGAAAGACACTTTTGGGTAAATAAGAGTCATATAGACTAGCAAATATAACTTTAAATGAAAATAAAGAGAGAAATTAAACAATAATAAGTAATTAAAGCTATAATAATCCAAGTCATCGTTTAACATCTAGAATCACCCTTATCGTTAGCTTTAGTTAGATTTTTTTTTTAGTTAGCTTGTTTTCCTATCTTTGTTTTAAATTGTATTGATTCAACTAAAGCAAAAGTGTAAACTTATTGCTCAACTAAATTGTTAGTACTAAATTCTCGTGGGAACGATACTTTTCTCATCACTTTATTACTTGATATGGTCTGTACACTTGTGGAATCTTTGGATATAGTTTTTTCCTATTAAGTTTTTGGTGCCGTTGTAGTATAGTATTGTGTATTCCCGCCTGTCACGAGAATGAGCTGGGTTTGATCCCTGACAACATAACAAAAAACTTGATAGGAAAAAATTATAATCAAAGATTCTGCAAGTGCACAAACCATATCAAGTAATAAAGTGATGAAAAAAGTATCGTTCCCATGATAATTTGGTACTAATAATTCAGTTGAACAATAACTTTAGACTTTTGCTTTAGTTGAGTCAACACAATTTAAATCAAAGAAAGGAAAACAAGCTAACTAAAAAAAAAATCAAATCTAACTATAAAGCTAACGATAAAGGTGATTCTAGATCTTCACCGTGACTTGAATTATTAGAGTTTTGATTATTTTTTAGTGTCTAATTCCTCCCCTTAATTGTATTTAAAATTATATTTGCTAGTCTAGAACTTTTATTTGCCCAAGCGTGTCTTTGGATCTACTAAAGGGCATTCCAATTATATTAATTCCTCATTCCTTAAGCGATTAGTAAGTGCAAGCCTAATGAGATTATGTAGGGTAGGTATATGTTTATCCTACAAGTAAATTAAGTCCAAAAATTTAATCCTAAACGATTCAATTGAAAGTCTATTTTAAATTTTCTATGTCTAGGCTCATTTAGAACATCAAATAATGTTCCAATCAAATTTCTCATATTTCAGAACAATTAAGCTCACAGTTGCATCGACAAATATAACGATATAGCAGTTAAAAAGAAGAAATCATCATCCTCTAATCCATAATCAAACTAAATAATCCAAAATGAAGGTTTAGCTACATAAACTAAACAATGTTATAAACAATATAATAGCTAACCAAAGATAAAATAATAGAAAAGAGAAACAAGAGAAAGAAAAGAATAAATAAAAAATCAATGCCGAATTTTCATCCGTCGAATAGATCTTTCGCATCTTCAAACTTCAATCTCCATTAAAATTCTGAACTCTTGCCTTACGTCACAAACAAGAACCAAAAAATAGAACACATTATCTTCTCTTTACACCTCATATATATATATAGAGGCATATATTGCCTCCTTCTAAAACTTCCAAAATAGTGTTATTTCTATCAATGAAAAGAAAAGGAAATATTGATAATAAATATGAATTTATTTATTTATTTTTATGTTTATTTTATTTCTTATTTCTTCTTTCCTAAGTTTAAAAACTTCTATTTTAATTTAAAATCCCACAAATGATGCACCCAGTTGATATATCATAAAATCTTAAGATTTTGTTTAAAAAAAATTATCATTGATGCTTTTTTAAATATATCAAAATATATCTTAAATCTATTAAAAATATAAAGTTATCGAGCACGACGGACAAATTTGTCACCCTAAAACAGTTTTGATACTTCAAAGTGATGTATATATCTGAAGCACCAAGTATGGAGATATACGTTCGTATGCCCCACTCAACAGAGCTAGTCTCATACATCAAGACACCATAAGCCTCTCTAAGTATCTACCATAGACAAACATACTAGTTATGGTCCATATTATAACACACCTCTTAGGAGGTTTTTGTGTTCTAAAATATAAGACCTTATCCAAAAAGTCAATAGCATCAATTTTTTGGAAGTGATTTAATTTACAATACGATGTGTAACATCCCATTTGAAAACGGCGGAATATTTTTTTTAAAACGTTTCCAAATATTTCAAGCAGAGTAATCAGAGTAGAGCATTGGAGCGAAAAAGTAACTCGATTCATAACAAACATCAACCACAAGTGTAACATTGTAATGATTACATTAATCCTAGAGTTTGAAAGTGAATAATCGAAAGCGGTAAAGATAGATAAGTCTCTGGTCGCACGACTCATGTTGCTTGCCTCGATCTTCGATCCGTATTCCTCTCGGATCCTGAAGTTATGGCTGAGATTCAATTTACCGCATTGAATCTCGTGTAACGGTTAATCTCAAACCCAAACAATACAAAAGATACGAGATAAGAGATATTCTAGACAATACAACAAAGATATCACTACATAAGCATACAACAGATGCATGATCATTATGCCGACAAAACATAAGCATTACGTAGTATGTAAAGCCCCACAATGTAAAACAACAATAACGGCTTGCACTATTCACGGTGCCACGATACCACTCGTGTTCTCGCGCTAGAAAAACATACGTTATCATGACCATAACCCGTGTAAAATTGTCTGTATATTGGTCTACGAACGTACCTATCACATATATGCATTTAAGAAGCACAAGATTAGTGTTACAGTACGCATCCGTACCTTCGTTGACGACGTTAGGTACTTCTGGCGGAAAAACGTACTTTTTTACTAAAAACGTGAAATGTTCACCAATGTGCACGTCGGCAACGAACGGCAAAGCAAATCAGAGTTTCGATGCCCTATCGAGTAATATCACTTTCATTAGTGATTTGACATCATAACTCGGCATTTTAGGTAAAAATTACCATTTTGCCCTTCTACCCCTAATTTGGCGGAATTTCGCGTAACTTCGTTACTTTGACCGTATTCCATTTCAAAATTATCCCCACTATGTTTTTACCTCGTCGGGAATCTTTCAATGCAATGAGGCATAAAAACAAACATAGGAACAAATTAAACTTCCTAGATCAAAACAACAGTTCTACTATAACTACCGAAACTAAAAACTAAGGATTAAGAACTTACTCGGAGCTAAGGCAGAATTTTTCCGAGCTTTCTCTCTAGAACCTCTCTCTAGGATTCGGATTTGGTGTGAAGAATGAGAGCAAGAGAGCTTGCTATTTATAGGGAAAAATAGGGACAATGTGGGAATTTCCACAAAAGTCTTCTTGAGATCGGATTAGTAGTTGGATCGCATTTTGAGGACAAAACACTCTTGGCCATCCATGGTCAAGATCGACATCTAAGAGCTCCTAAAGTCAATGGATGAGTTGTCATCCATGATGGCTCTTGCTTTATGGCCTCCCCCCGATAAAGCTACCCGATCGGTGTCCGTTTTCGCGATTTCGCGGAAACTCAAAAATCCGGGCATATAACTTTGAAGGTCTTTTCATCCTCTTCCATATTATCTATTTTGATCCTCTTTTTGATCATATCCAGGTATTTTTCGGTGCGTCGGAAGATATTCGGACAAACGCGTCCCGATTCTGTAAATCGCACGATAGAACCAACTTCTCCGACAATAATTCGCCAATCGTAAAATGTCCAGTTGTTGCCTAACTTAATACCGTGTTTGAAAACACGCAATTGTTTCTATAGGTTCTCACTTTGCCTATCTGGCTCTACTCTATCTGATCAGCTTTTCGTCTTATTAGGAATTAGGGTTTTTGTTCTTAATCGACGCCTGGTAAATTCTTTCTTCGTAGAATTTCACTTTTACTTAATTTGATCAGTCTGAAAAGACTTTTACCTCTGGTTTACTGTAGAATTTATTTTCGACTTTTCCCCCATGGCGCCTATAAGCCGACTCACCGCATTATATTATTATTTTATTCTAATTATCATTTTAATTATTTAAACAATTCTTTTTAATTAAAAATATTAAGAATTTCGACCCCTTAATTTTAAAATTCAGTTTTAATTATTTTTCCATAATTTTTTCCATTTTTAAAAATATAATATTTTTACCAAAAATTCTCGTTTTACCCCCGCTTTCGTTAAGGCTTAATCGGGCCTAATTTCTTCGTTTAGTGATCTTTTCGGGATCGGTTTCTTCATATATTTATATTTACCAATTTTACAGTATATTGTTATCTTTCAAACTTCTATCTTGATATTGTCATTTTATATCCTATGTAAAATATTAAAAATGTTTACCCCATCAAGTTACTTTATGGTTCGAAATGTTTTTTAAACTTTTCTTCATGTTATTTCCTCCAAATAATTTATTAAATTCTCATAATTAGGGATAACACTTCCATATTTTTCTCATAATTTTTCATGATCTTTCAAAGTATTTATCATAATATTTTTGACTGCATTTTTTATCACCATTATATCATTTTTAGTCATTCGTTTCATCGATTTTCCTGGAACTTTTTTGACAATTTACTCTATAATTATAACAATTTTCTATAACAGTTTTATCTCATGAATTTACTTCATTAAAATACTCATTAATTTTCCTTTATCTCAGAAATTCCAGATTTGCTAAAATCCGGGTATTACACGATGTAAGCATGTGAGGGGAGTTTTGTTTTATTATTGTGAAAGTACTTTTTAATTAAAAACTAAGACAAACATGTTCCAGTTGTGAACAAAAAAGTCAATTGCACCCTCAGTCATATTAAACACCATTTTCTGTCATCCAACTAGTTTTGTTTTCCTCTAATCTAACTTACGATAACACTATCCCAAACAAATCCATGTTAGAACCACCCGAATCATCTAACACTGTAGGTGAAGTTAAATCTGTCGTGCCTCCATGTGGCCAGTAGTTCTAAATAAATACTACCTCCGGTCATAATTATAGGAACAATTTTATAGTGTAAATTACACTATAAAATTGTTCTATAATTGTGACCGGAGAATATTTACATATCCACATTCAAAATAAAAAATAATTAATTAGATGGCTTGAGATCTGTAAATTAAAATCTCAATTTTGAGTTTCGTAAATAAAGACTTATTGTTGGAAGAATTTTATGGCTATAATCTTATTATCTTTAAGTCGGTTTAATTCAAATCAGGTGTGCTTGCTTTTTAGACATGGCTAGGATGATATATCCAAAAAAAAAAAAAAAAATCGAAACAAAGCGCCCCAAAAGTCAACCACGCATAACTTTTATGGATAAAAAATTAAATACACCTTCTGGGCCCTCTCTAAAGTATAATCTAGTGTTTTTGATCAACAAGTATGTACCCAAATAAATATTTGTTTTAAATATTATAAGGATAAATAATATATCTTAAATATTATATTTGGATAAATAATACCTATTTAAAATAGGTGAATATGTGGTCTCAATTTTTTATCGGTTGTGTTTATTCTATTTTCTAGGTAACTTCTCCCTAGAATTTAGGTGATTAGAGATTTAATTTTCTAAATCTTATTAGGGATCATAAAATATCTTAAGATTATCCTAATTAAGTGGAATCTTAATTTTGTCACAAAAGGCAATTAAATATCATCAAAAGATGCCTAAATCAATTAGAGAAAATTAGCAACAACTATTAGGCAATTAAATTGGCAATAAAAATAATATTTATGTTAATTTTCGAAATTAAATAATAATTAATTTAAAAAGGGCATAATTAAGAATATATCAACTTAATTAATATCCAAATGATATTTAAAGGCCAAGATTAGTACACAATGGGTGTTTAATCATCAAGATTAATTTAAAAACCTATCAAATTTTGACAATTAGGCCTAATAACACCTAAAACACTATATTGGAAATATTAACTAAGATTAATCAAGGGTTAAAGAGCGTCCAGCACAACAAACTATTAGCTCAGAGAGGGTCCAAGACAATTAACTATTAAGTGGACCACCAAAGACAACAAACTTTTAAAAAGTGAAAGCAAAAGACAATAAACTTTTAAAAAGGAGCGTTTCAAAGACAATGCCAGTTGAAAAAAAGTTAACGCCGTAAGCAAAAAGTTAACGTCTATTATCTAAGGAAGATTACCAAAGACAACAAACTATTATTCCAAAAGCCCAAAGACAAAATTCTAAATTTTACTAAATTAAATAATTTTTTTCTCAATTGTCATTATTCAAAACTACTTGTATAAATATCTATGGACAAAAATTACTCATTCTTCAATTTTGTCAAAATTATAATTTGATAAAATAAACAAAAGTTTTGATTAAAAATATAATTATATGATTTAAATAAAACTCAAGGTATTTTATAGTTTATTATATATGTTAAAAATATATATATGATTTATTTTTATTTTAGAAGAAATTTATGTGAGTTAAAAAATTAATTGAATGTTAATAAAATTTAAAAAATCTAAAAAATCTGTTGACAAAATTGAAGAATGAGTAATTTTTATCCATAGATATTTATACAAATAGTTTTGAATAATGACAATTGAGAAAAAAATTATTTAATTTAGTAAAAACCCAAGGTGTTTTATAGTTTATTATATATGTTAAACAAAAAAAATATATGATTTATTTTTATTTTAGAAGAAATTTATGTGAGTTAAAAAATTCATTTAATGTTAATAAAATTTAAAAAATCTAAAAAATTTGTTGACAAAATTGAAAAATGAGTAATTTTTGTTCATAGATATTTATACAAGTAGTTTTGAATAATGACAATTGAGAAAAAAATTATTTAATTTAGTGAAATTTAGAATTTTGTCTTTGAAGACTCTTGGAATAATAGTTTGTTGTCTTTCATTTCCTTAGATAACGGGACGTTAACTTTTTGCTAACGGCGTTAACTTTGTTTTAGCGGTGTTGTCTTTGGGTGCTCATTTTTAAAAGTTTGTTGTCTTTGGCCCACTTAATAGTTAATTGTCTTGGATCTTTCTGAGCTAATAGTTTGTTGTGTTAGCATTTCTTTAACCCATTAATTAATCCTCCCTTAAATTATTTTAAAGTGGTGAAAATTACTAATTAAAGAGGCTAAGTAATTGCATTAATTCTTAATCCTAAATCATTAACAAATATCATAAATAGTGTTTAGATTTTTCCAACATAAATCAAAGGCTTGGATTAAATTTAATAAAGCTAATCTAAAGGCTTTAAATTTGATTTCATAAAGCATAATCCTTGTGAAGCAAAAATCTACCAATGAGAGACTTTTCTTCTTGATTTCATGAGACAAATAAAGAACAAATCCAAGAGGCAAATGAGGGAGCATTTACACGGCTCTTTGAGAAGAAAAAATCAGATTGAGTTGTTAAATAATTAATCAAATCACATGCTAAATTAAATCACAATCAAACATTAATATAGAAGACTTTTAAGGCTACATGTCTTAATCTCATTTAACACAAGAATACTTAATGGTAAATGATGATGTAAGCATAGGTAATAAAGGTATTAAATGGTTAATTAATTAATGGTAAGATAAAAACCATTAGGATAAATTCAGGACACAAGTAAATGAGAACCAATAGAAAATAAATCGTATCTTGAAAACCATTGATCATAGAACAAATATAAGTAGATATTGTAATACCCGGATAATTATTTATCGGAATATTATATTTCGGTAAATAATACCTATTGAAAATAGGTGAATATGTGGTTTCAAATAATAAGTAATAATTATCTTATTTTCTAAGGTAATTACTATGGGAATTAGGAGAGATAAAGAGCTAAAATCCTTGAAAAAGGTATTTTATAAGCGAGAAAATGGCCTAAAAATTTTATGGTAAATCCCATATGACTGCAAATATTGACAAAAACTTGGGAAGTATGTTGTCTCTAATTTTAGGAATTTTTGGGATTATTTCCTTGAAAAATAGAGAAGCATAAATATAATAATATTAAAAGCACTTTATGGCCCCATGATTTTTAATATTTTATATATGACATAAAATACCAATGTCAAACAAGAATAGTTGTGAGATAATAATTTATCCTAATTATGAAAATTATCAACAATTAGTAAGTGGCTAATTAAGTAATTAGTGGCTAATTGTTTAGATTAAGATATAAGTAAACTAATTAGTAAATAATTAATTTAAAGGAGAAATTCGAAATTAATAATTAAATAAATAATAAAATATTTTATGCTTAGAAAAATAAATATAAAATAAAATAAAAATAAATAAATATCTAGATATTTTGAATAAAATAATAATATAATCAAGAAAAAATAACAAGAGATATGAGAACGATAGAAATGAAATTCTACCTCAAGATATAGAAATTTAGTCTTTTACCACCGGACCTTTTATGAACCAAATGAAATTCTATCTCAGATTGAGCGGTCTAAGTCGTTTCAAACCAACAGCGTAATTAGGAGTACCGGATAATTAAGATAAGGCGAGATAGTGCTAAAAGTGACTTATAGAAAAAGCACCGTGTTTTTCAAACAAGGGATATGGTTACTTAGATTAGATCATATTGAACAGGTGATTTTTCGCAAGAAGTTGGTTTTATCGGAAGTGATTTAAAGAATCGTTAGTGTCTGTCCGAAAATCTTTTCAGATAACGGAATACCCTTAATGTAGTGGCGGACCCACACTGGTGCCAGTGTGGGCAAGTGAACACACTAAAAGTTTTATAATATATATATTTGAAGGTAACTTGTAACTACTCACATAGATAGCCCAGTTGGTAATAACTTTACAAAGTTGATTACTTACCCGTGTTCGATTCCTCCACTATGCGTTTTCTTTCATAATTTTTTTTAAAAACAGACGCTGCACAAAAAACGCACAAAGAGGTTTCGAAACCACTACATAAAGGTGTGATACACCCTTATAGGATGCAATCTGCCAGTTGAGCTATGCAATCTTTTGAGAGAAGGAGACGCAAAAATATATAAAAAGACAACTTTTATTTAGTTTACTTATTCATAATTTATTAATTACAAATATTTGTCTTTTCATCATTTGGATGTTAATTTATCTTGTTTTGGATTACTTACTAAATTTACATAAAGTTGAAGTTTTCTTTTCTTTTATTATTTATTTTATTTTATTTTTTTAATGCGTTTAAAACTTTCCTTAAAAAAATTCGGGGTAGCGCCCCGAACCCCCGAGTCCCCGAATTCCATTACTAATTGTGCACCCACAAACCTAAAATCCTGGGTCCGCCACTGCCTTAATGGGATCAAAAATATAATGAAACCCAGTAGTTTTAAAGAGAAAGAATGGAACTACAAAACCTAGTTCCTGGATTTTTGAGATTCAGCAAAGTTACGCGATTCGGACACCGATCGGGGAAACGCTATCGGTAAGTCAGCATGCATGACATCATGCATGACATCATCATCTTCTAGAAGGATGATGTCAGCACAAGAGGTGTATGGACAAGATGAAGTCACATGGCGAAGTGCGATCCGACGGTTGAAATCTGATCTGAAGACATTTGATGAAATTCCCACCTTGTCCCTCCTTTCTTCTATAAATAGAAGCCTTCCCCTCTTCATTTCTCACACCCCAAATTCGAAAACTAGAGAGAAGTTAGAGAGAAGGAAGAGCCCGGAGAAAGTCTGGCGGAGCCCTGGGTAAGTTTTTCGGTCCTTAGTCTTTAGTTTCGGTAGTTCTTTCGGTAGATATAGTAGGAATGCTAGATTTATCTTTAATTTTTAAAGATAGTCTAGATATCATATTTAGGGGTAAATATGATATATATTTCAAAAATATGATGAGGGAAAAGATCTCGTCAAAAATTCCGGAGAGATAGAGCGAAAACAATAAGCTCTCCGGCGAAATTCCGCCGACAGGGGTTCGGGGGCAAAATGGTAATTTGTACCTAAAATGCCCGTTATGCTGCTAGATATTGATAAATATTATCCTTATAGGATATCCGAGATAAACGTACCGTTGTCGCATACTGTCATACCGTTTCACCAATATTTGTCAAAAAGTACCGTTTTCCGAAAAAGTACCGTTATACCACCGACGAAGGTACGTTCGCGTACTGTAACACTAACTCTGATATTTACTGTATACCTATATGTGATAGACGACTATACGAGTGATTTGTATAGATAACTTTACATGAGATGTGTCTTGTTAGCATAGATAACTTTACATGAGATGTGTACCGTTGTTATATTAATCTTTCATCTCGCTATATACTTATGTGTTGATTAATGCCGTGTTTGATCTTCCATATCTTGTGTATATAAATATGAGGTTAACCGTTACCCGAGGTCCGATGTGCATTTGGACCTCGCTCTTAACATAGCGTCAGTTCGGGAGAACCGAGGACCGAGGCGAAAGGCAAGCGCCGCACGGAGACTCAAACCGAAGACTATCCCTTGTCACTACGGCATGAGTATTGCCGAAGAGACACTTTCCTCTACTGCTATTTACTTTTGGAAAACTCTCGGTCACGTACCGTTTTCGTAATCGCCCGGACTTACAAAGATTTTAAATATATGTATCGTTTACTCTTACGCTCCGATGCTCTACTCTGATGAAAAAAAAATACACTGCTTTTGAAAAATGGGACGTTACAGATATTATGAACAAGCACAATTTAAGCTTGAACTTGGTTATCTCCAAAGTGATTTTCACAAACTTTTGTGATTCATACCTAAGTGATTTAAGAGTTTTAAAAAGACCTTTAATTAAGCCATAAAATGGAGATTTGAAAAGTGGAAATGAATCTTGAATAAAATCACCAACTTGCACCTAACTAAATAAGCATTTGGGGTAACTAAAAGTTGAAACAAACTAACTAGGGGAGAGAGGAGTGAGAAGTCTGTTTTATTAGGTGTAAGGGTGAGATTTAAACTTCTCAACTAAGTCTAATCCAAGGGCTAAGAATGAATAAGAGTTGTTAGGTAGTTAACCCACAAATTGCTATAAATAGGGAGCTTATGCCTTCACAATTCTTCACACCAATCAGCCCAAAGTGAACTGATTATAGAAGCTAGAGAGTGAGTAGAGTGAGTTCGTGAAGCAAGAGGAAAGAAGGAGCAAAGTTCTAGGTAAGTTCTTGAGCTCTAGCTTTGTGATTTATAGCTTAAATGTTGTTTTGATTCATAATCTTCCAATTATAGTGTTATGTTCATATTTTTATGGTTATAATTGGTTTTATTTTGAAAAAATGATGAAGAAGAAATTATAGCAATTTTTTTGGAAGATTATGGTCAAAGTAGCGAAGCTCTGGCGAAAATTTGTCGGTTTGAGATTTCTGAAAGCTATTACAAAAATGCTGGTATCATATGTTGAAGATGCTATGCTAAATTTCTGAGTAAATACATGGTAAAATTAGACATATAGAGCTTTCAAAATATACCTATAGCATGTCGTTTTGAGTTTTGTACTAGGAGATAAATATTCTACAAAATGGGCTACGAAATTCTGGAAAATTCTGGGCAGAGGTTGAAGACCTTAAACCTGGGAAGTTTTCATAAAATCTTGGCAATAACCAATATTTTTTATTAAAAGTAGACATCTTAAGGATTCCGAGGAATTTTACGGATCCTCGTTTCGAGCTCTGTGAAATTAGTTATGATTTTTCAAAGTTAGGCGAAAAATCAGGCCTTATGCTGATGAACAGCGTTTTTACGAAATTTATAGGAAATGAAATGGAAAATAATTAATCCAGGGGTAAAATGGTCATTTGAGACTAAGATATTTATTAGAATATTAATTATGAATTAATAAATGCGATATTACCTTTATAGGGTATCTGTGATCACAATTTGACCGTCCAACGTACCGTGAACAACAACGAAGGTATGTTCGCGGCGTACTGTAATACTAACTCTGATGCTTATAGTATATTTATATATGATAGTTTTATTCATAGACTAAGACTTTGTCTTAGATCTTTCATTATACATTCAGATAAACACAGGTTATGGTTTTAATAATACCGTTGAGTTTTCCTAGCGTTGAGGACACGACTGTACATCGTGGCACTGGTAGATCGTGCGATCGGGATAACAAACATACTGGGGGGCTGTGTATTGTTATTGCCTTACATATATGATTATATATTTCCTACATCTGTTATGGGCTTTTGTAGTGATTATTACTGAAATGTCATGAATATTTGTCATACATATATTGTTACATAAGCATGAGGTTAACCATTACCTGAGGTTCGATGGGCATTGGACCTCAGTCTTAACTAATAGTCAAGGAAGGATCATGGATCACATAAGGCACCAGTAGATGGAGCCATGGAAAGACGCCAATGGACGGAGCCAAGAGAAGGCACCGGTCAAATTGAAGAAAGTGAACAGGACCTACTTTATGGCATGAATCTAATAAGGTTACTTCATACCATTTGGTGCTTAAACTAGAAAGGGTCGTCTATGTGGTTCAGTCAATCAGTCACCGTTAACATCGGGGAGACTTCCACTAGACCTTACCCAGCCTGGCCAAATGGGCTGATTTAACTGAGTTAGATTCTATGCCCCAAGTCTACCTAAGGCTTGGTTGAAAATGGTATAGTTACATGGAAAAGCTGTAATTATAAAGTTTTGTATTATTGTATCACATGAATATTCCTTCGGGAAATTTGTAATATATCAGTATACGTCAGACATTATCATATGTCTGAGTATTTTATATCAGTTACTCGTTGTTCAAATTTTTAATACATGCTCTCCATTTCTGCAAAACGCTGAGTTGTAGCACCTCAAACTCTGACAAATTTTATAAAACCACGTGTCACCGGCACGATTTATGCTTTGAAATTTGGGGTGTTACAAGTATGTGCAACATATAAGTATACAGGTACATCTTTCATATATTATAGAAAGTTACATGGTCTTTCAAAAATCTTCATCCACATACTCCCTCTGGTCCTAATTATAAGACATAATTACCAGAATTTAGAGAAATTAAGAAGAGAAGTTAAATTAGTTAATTATCTGTATTTTCCTAAAATACCCTTGCTCAAAATTTAAAATGACATAAGGGAAAAAAAGTTTGTTGCCCCGCACATTGGTACTCTCCGTAATTTAGAGAGAAATCTTGTTGTTAAAAGACTGAAGTGGTTGCTGAAAAAACTAGTGTTTGAATTTGGAAGCATTCGCTGAATCATAAAAGAAAAGAAATTACTGGGCCTCCTCTAGTTATTGTTGTAGCTAGCATTTAGATAGGTAAATTAAGTCCAAAAATTTAATCATAAACGATTCAATTGAAGGCCTATTTTAAATTTTCTATGTCTAGGCTCATTTAGAACATCAAATAATGTTCCAATCAAATTTCTCATATTTGTAACAATTAAGCTCACGGTTGCATCGACAAATATGACGATATAGCGCTTAAAAAGAAGAAATCATCATCCTCTAATCCATAATCAAACTAAATAATCCAAAATGAAGGTTTAGCTACATAAACTAAACATTGTTATAAACAATATAATAGCTAATTAACCAAAGATAAAATAATATAAAAGAGAAACAAGAGAAAGAAAAGAATAAATAAAAAATCATTGCCGAATTTTCATCCGTCCAATAGATCTTCTGCATCTCCAAACTTCAATCTCCATTAAAATTCTGAACTCTTGCCTTGCCGCCAGCCCGTCACCAACCAAAAAATAGAACACATTATCTTCTCTTTACACCTCATATATATATATATATATATATATATATATATATATATATATAGGCATATATTGCTTCCTTCTAAAACTTCCAAAATAGTGTTATTTCTATCAATGAAAAGAAAAGGAAATAATAATAATGATATTGATAATAAATATGAATTTATTTATTTATTTTTATTTTATTTCTTATTTCTTCTTTCATAAGTTTAAAAACTTCTATTTTAATTTGAAATCCCACAAATGATGCACCCAATTGATATATCATAAAATCTTAAGATTTTTTTTTTTAAAAAAAAATATTGATGATTTTTTAAATATATCAAAATATATCTTAAATCTATTAAAAATATAAAGTTATCAGGCACGACGTACAAATATGTCACCCTAAAACAGTTTTGATACTTCAAAGTGATGTATATATCTGAAGCACCAAGTATGGAGATATACGTTCGTATGCCCCACTCAACAGAGCTAGTCTCATACATCAAGACACCATAAGCCTCTCTAAGTATCTACCATAGACAAACATACTAGTTATGGTCCATATTATAACACTCCTCTTAGGAGGTTTTTGTGTTCTAAAATATAAGACCTTATCCAAAAAGTCAATAACATTAAATTTTTAGAAGTGTTATGAATATATTAATTATGTGGATGTTCATTGACTCTTGAACTTCTACATTTTATCACCGAATATCATTTGGATATATTATATATATAATATATATATATATATATGTTAGTGGGCAACTAAAGAGCCGCCCACCAACGTGTGAATGAAGGAATTTGTCCCCTACCCCAATAATGTATTGTATGTGTTGGGTTATAAATACCCTTACACAGATTCAACAATTACAGTGATATACAGAGCAATAAAAATCTCCTCCTCCTTCCTCTGGATTTCTCCTTCTTAGTTCTTCTTTCATTTATCCTATTTTCCCTTCAATTTCATAACACGTTATCAGCACGATTGCTTCTCCAAACTTGCTTGATTATGCATTATATGAAAGCGATCTTCTCCTTCCACAACCACCTCAATCATATGCTGAAACTTCGTCGGTGAAATCACCAGCTCGAAGATGTTTGGTGGGTACAACAAGAGGTTTAAACATTTTAGCCCTACCCTTGGCTGCTCCATGACTTTCCACATTTACTTTCCACCTTCTTCTTCACCTTCTCACAAATTCCCTGTGATCTACTGGCTATCCGGTCTCACTTGCTCAGACGAGAATTTTATAATTAAGTCTGGAGCTCAGCATGCAGCTTCAAGTGAGGGTATTGCCTTGATTGCCCCAGATACGTCTCCAAGAGGCTTAAATGTGGAAGGAGAAGCTGACAGCTGGGAATTTGGTGTAGGTGCTGGATTTTATGTCAATGCCACTCAAGATAAATGGAAGAACTGGTGCATGTATGACTATGTTGTCAAGGAACTGCCGGTGGCTTTTAACTGATAATTTTCCACACTTGACACATCAAATGCTTCTATATTTGGTCATTCTATGGGCGGACATGGTGCTTTAACAATCTACCTGAAAAATCTGAATAAATATAAGTCAGTTTCTGCCTTTGCACCCATTGCAAATCCCATAAATTGTGCTTGGGGACAGAAGGCATTTACAAATTATCTTGGTGGCAATAAATCTGAATGGGAGGATTATGACGCCACTTGTCTAATAAAGAAGCTCCATGACGTGCGTGCCACCATCTTGATTGATCAGGGGGAAGACGACAAGTTTCTGAAAGATCAATTGCTTCCTCACAAGTTTGAAGAGGCTTGCAGGAATGCCAATGTGCCGTTGCTGTTGAGGTTTCAACCCGGTTACGATCACCCTTACTATTTTATTGCCACCTTCATAGATGATCACATCCGCCACCATGCTCAAGCTCTTAGGCTTCCCTAAGTTGTCTTCAATATAAGGACCTTTTGCTTGACACTTCCTTGCTTGCTCGTTATGATAATTATGACCACGGCACTTAGGAGAAACTGCTGGAGTCCATGTCGAGATTCCTTCTTTGCTACTATGTTTTTCGACGTAGAAGCTGGGGCACCCTTCGGCTACTTGACCGAATCAGACGTTCTGGGTAAGCAAATGATTTGCAGCGAGAAGGCTTGACAATAGCAAAGGATTTCCTCGTGGGATAGATGAAGAAGGTTTAGGTATGTTTAAATAAATAAATAAATTTGCTTAGTGGAAGACAAGAAAAAGAAGAGTAGGTTGGAGAAGGTAGTATCATGCATTCATGCGTAGCACTTTTCTTATAATATTTTATTATCCTCCCACTAAGTTATTATATATATTAAATAATAGTATAGGACTCACCATATATCTTCTATCACAAATAAAGATAGAGCCTAAATATTTATATTATATTATGGATTCATTGTTTAATTGTTTGTGAGTGTGAAGTAGGAACACACGCAGCATAACAGGTTTGATTCCAACATAATGTTAGCTGTCAATGTTGGATTCATTATTTAATTGTTTGTGAGTATGAAGTGGGTATATAGATTATTAAAGTGTGTTTTGAATCATACACAAGCATATACTGAAAAACTTGGGATCCAACTATGAAGAAAATATTTGTCTGTAGACTGTGGTGTCGATTAGGGAAAAAGAAAATAAAAATATGGTCCAACCAATTTATAATATAATTCAGTTTTTATGATTGATATTAGACCACCGAATGCACAAAGAAAATTTCCTAATCACTTCTTGACTTTTATGCATGTGGGTCCAATTAATAATTCTCATTTGACCATGTTGAAAAAAAAATGGAAAAAGGAACAAGAAGTCACGAAGTAGTATTATATACCCGTTATTTGTGCCTTACTTTCTGATTTAAATTTTATTTATCTTATAATTGACCAGAAGTTATTGTTTGTCCAGAAGACATGAGAATTGAGAATTGTATGGTCAAAAGCCCTATAAATTTCATTTCTCATTATGAGACTCAAATGGCCCGAAGCCATAATGTTTTAATTTTTATATCTTTAATTTTATTGTTTTTGTTTTCATATTCATTTATGAAACAAATTGGCCTGAAGTTATGAGAAGAAACAAATTTGCCTGAAGCAAAGTGATAATTTGGCCTGAAGCCATGAGACAAATTGGAGTGAAGCCAGATCCATGAAGTTGAATATTTGGCATTAAAATGATTCTCTTGATTAAATTAAAGGGATTGTATAACCACCAGAAGATGGTTGTTTTCTAATAATTTATTATAAATTGGTGTATCTAATTTGCTCCTGCAGTAGCAATATTGTGAAAGAGGTTTTTCAGAAATATTCTAAATTAATTTCATGCAGCCAAACAAAACAATGAGTTACATGAATTATGAATATTGTATGGTTTAACTTCATTCCCAAAAGTGAATGAATTTAATTATGGTCATTGACATGTATGTAAATATGATTGGGTATTGTCATTGTTGTGATCATAATTGATCTAAGTTCCCACCAGAAGTGGAGAAATTTTTGTTATAAATTACGAACAAACAAGATCCTTGTTTAGAGTTTTTTTTTTAAATAATAATAATAATAATGTGGTTACTATTTACACAGTGTAACATCCCATTTTCAAAACGCAGTATATTTTTTTTTTCATCAGAGTAGAGCATCGGAGCGTAAGAGTAACTGATACTTATATTCAAAATGCCGTAAGTCCGGGCGACATACGAAACAGACAAAGTGACCGAGAGTTTTCCAAAAGTAAATAGCAAGTAGAGGAAAGTGTCTCTTCGGCAATACTCATGCCGTAGCGACAAGGGATAGTCTTCAGCTGAGTCTCTGTGCGGCCCGCTTGCCTTTCACTCGGTCCTCGGTTCTCCGAACCGACGTTATGTTAAGAGCCGAGGTCCAAATGCACATTGGACCTCGTGTAACGGTTAACCTCATATTTATATACACAAAGATATGGAAGATCAAACACAAAGCATTAATCAACACATAAGTATATAGCAGATGGAAGATTAATATAACAACAAGACACATCTCATGTAAAGTTATCTATGCTAACAGTACACATCTCATGTAAAGTTATCTATGCTAACAATACACATCTCATGTAAAGTTATCTATACAAATCACTCGTATAGTCGTCTATCACATATAGGTATATAGTAAATATTAGAGTTAGTGTTACAGTACGCGAACGTACCTTCGCTGATGGTAAACGGTACTTTTACGGAAAAACGATAATTTTTGACAGCGGCCCGACAGCGGTATAACGGCAGCACAACAAATGCTCGACAGCGGTTCAATTGTCTCGAGATATCCTATAAGGATAGTATTTATCAATATCTAGCAAAGATAATGCATTTTAGGTACAAATTATCATTTTGCCCCGAACCCCTAATCGGCGGAATTTCGCCGAGCTTCATTGTTTTTGCTCTATCTCTCCGAATTTTGACAGATCTTTTCCCTCATCATATTTTCGAAATATATATCATATTTAACCCTAAATATGATATCTAGACTATCTTGAAAATTTAAAGATAAATCTAGCATTCCTACTATATCTACCGAAAGAACTACCGAAACTAAAGACCAGAGACCGAAGAACTTACCCAGACTTTGCTCAGACTTTCTCCATAGATTCTCTCTCTAAAACCTCTCTCTATGTTTCGAATTTGGTGTGAAGAATGAGAGGAGGAAGGCTTGCTATTTATAGAAGAAGGGAGGGACAAGGTTGGAATTAAGGGATTTGTTTCCAGAATGAATCTTGCACCGTTGGATCGCATTTTTGAGGACAAAACAATCTTGGCCTTACACCTAGTTGGGCTGCCCTACTTGCCCATTTATGACATCATCTTTGATGATGTCATAATGTCGATTTACCGCTTCGTTCGGTCGGTGCTCGAATCGCGTAATTTTGTCGAATCGCGAAATGCGTCGCTTGTGCGGTTTAAGTACTTTTCTTCCTCGGTAGGAATATATACTTTAATGAAATTTATGATCCCATTAAGGGTATTCCGTTATCTCGTGAAGATTTTAGGCCGACGCCTTTGGTTACGGAATCGATTCGGAAACACTAGTTTCAGAGGCGTAAATTCACCTGGTTCGTAATATGATCGATCTAAGTGACCTTATTCCTGGTTTCCAAAACTCGCTTGTTTTCTCTAAGTCACTTTTAGCACTATCTCGCCATTTCCTAATTACCCGGTACTCTAATTACGCCGTTGGTTTGTAAACGATTTTCGAGACCGCTCAATCCGAGATGGATTTTCACCGGTTTATAAAAAGTGCTGTTGTTTATGACTTCAATCCTATATCGGGAGGTAGGATTTAAGTTCTAGTTGTTCCCACTTCTCCGTTGCTCTATACCGATTATATTATTATTTTATTCAAAATGCCTTCACATTTTTTTTTTCTTTTTTCTTTTATTTATTTTTCTAAGCATAAAATATTTTATTAATATTTTATTTTTTTTATTTTTTATTTATTTAATAATTTTGAATTTCTCCAATTAAAAATAATTATTTAAATTATTTTTAATTCATTTACTTTATACCCTAATTATCCCATTAATTACCAGATTAGCCACTTACTAATTTTTGATAATTTTCTTAATTAGGATAAATCATTATCTCACAACTATTTTACTTACATTGGTATTTTATATCCCATGTAAAATATTAAAAATCATGGGGTCACTTATGATCCCAAAATAATACTTAATTTTGCCTCATTATTTTCCAAGGAAAATATTCCCATAAATTCCTAAAATTAGAGACAACATACTTTCTAATTTTTAATAAATATTTTATTGCCTCTTGGGATTTATCATAATATTTTCAGGTCATTTAATGCCCTAAAAATACATTTTAGCTCTTTATCTCTCCTAATTTCCATAGTAATTACCTTAGAAAATAAGATAATTATTACTTATTATTTGAAACCACATGTTCACCTATTTTCAATAGGTATTATCTATTGAAATATAATATTCCGATAAATAATTATCCGGGTATTACACACGTAACCCGCGCCAATTAAAATGCTTGTTATGGAAAATTGCATGTGGGCCCCACGTGTTTAATATAATACTATTATTACTATGACAGGTACTATTCATAAATAGTATCGTATATAATATTCATAGATACGTAACTATTCATAAATACAATAGTTTTATAAATACTTTTTATCCATGCTAGGTGCTTCAAAACCAAAACTTTCGTGGCAAAATTAGTATTTATTCCTTGATATTAAGGCCTTGAAGGCTTATGTTTCAAATATTGTATGATACATATTTTAATAGTTTTGGAAAAGTATTGTCCAGAAGACAATAAATTGCGAGATTTATGTTATAATATGTATAAAGGCTAATAGTCCGCAAACTAATTAGCATATTTTGAGGAACTAATATTTAGACTATATATCTATATGACAAAGATAAAATGCATTTTACTATAAAGTATATGTTTTATTATTAGCTTAGTTTCAATGATATTTTTACTGATGTTATAGAAGTAGATATCATGTATAAAATACATGTTACTGTAAACCAGAAGTTTACAAATAATAATGAAAATTGGAAGTTTGCAGTAAACTAGAAAGTTTACAGATAATCAAGAGATTGGAATTGTAAACCAAAAGTTTACAAATGTAGCAAATCAAAAGGTTGCTAATACAAATCAAATTTTTACCAAAGTAAACTAGAAGTTTACTACCAATGAAATATTCAAGAGGAAATGAGCTACGAGATTTATTGAAGCCAAGGCTCAACATAAAGAATAAACCTACAAGGTAGTACGATGTTTAAATTTGTTGTTATTATTATTTACATTTATTATGATTACATATCATAAATTTATTGTCATGAACATTTTCTCGCTAGAAAATTATCATATGTATGACTCTAAATTTGTGTAATTCTAAGTTATTTTAACATGAATATCTTCACATGTGATAGATCGCATATATTTTATGCATATAGATATTAATTGAAGTATATTAATCATGAATCATGAAATTATCTAGTGATATAATATTATATGTTTATTCCTGAAGAATTAACATAAATTTTCCTTTCAAAGTTTAAAGAATTTGAAAGTGATTTTGAAATACAAATATAAAGAAAGAATATTTATATAACTTACACTTGAGGGGGAGATTGCCAGGAAAACAAGTGTGAGCTAATTTTTGAAAAGTTGAAAAGTTATATACTTCTCACACAGAGTCTAAAAAAGTCTATGATTGGTTGAGATTTACTAATTTAAATAAATTTATTGTTGGCATGACTTGTTTGATCATCCGAGTCATAAATAACCAACATATTGTTCGAGAATGATTATGTCTTTGCTTGTTCTCAAATAAAAATGACTATGTAAATATCATAGGTCATGATTGGTAATGGTAATGGATCTCTCGGAAATATATCAAACAGATCTATATGGGCCCATTGCAAACCGTGAAGTTTGTAAGAACGCAACCTGAAGTTGCAATAATGTTTGAATAAATTAAGCGTGCTATTTCCAGATTATACGATCCAGAAATCATGAATTAAAGCATCCATAAAAAGATGGATTAATGCTTATGATAACATAATACTATGTTGATATATTTGATATATATATATATATATATATATATATTGCAAAGCATTTATATAAGCCAACAAAATTCTCCCGTAAATTGGTTTTTGGTCGAAACCGGACAATTCCATCCGGAAAGTTTTTGAATGTGCAATGCTTATAAATCCACCATAATGCACATAGATGGATATGGAAAGAAAGATTGGGATAAATGTTATGTAAGGACCTCCTTCTTCTTGTTTGTCTCTAAATGGAACAGAATGATGTTTCTAATGGTAACAAATGGATTTAGGAGACTTACACTGCATGATTTGTCAATTGTGATTTGACATTGTTTTCCTAACATGAAGGGGAGAAAATAGGCAGTTGGGTAAAGAGATTAGCTGGAATGAATTATTATTGGCTCATTTTGATCCTCATACAAAATAATGTGAACTGGAAGTTCAAAAGATAATTCATTTACGAGTTTAGCTAATAAAATGCCGAAGCATTTATCGACCCAAAGAAAGTGACAAAGTCACATGTCCCGGCCTATTAATGCTCCTATTCGAATTAATGTCCCTGAAGGATAACCTATTATGAATGAATATATAGCACGCCTGAAGCGTGAAAGGTCCATCGGTTCCAAAGATCCTTGAAAGAGAAAAGGAGCTAAGAATATAGATGATCAAGTTGTAAATAATCAAGAAAAATTAGTAGCTCCAGAAGAGCCATCTCCTGAAGAGATATTATCTCCAGTAGAGATATCTCAAGAAGAGAATGTTGTAGTCCCAGAAGAGACCCAGGTACCTGAAATATGTGAAGATAATGAGATCTCAATAAATTGTTATGAATAGAATCCGATGGGACCAAAATGAAGTCAACGTTGACGACATCTTTGCTTATAATATAGCATATTATGTAATGAATGATGATGAGGATCACGAGCCAAAATCCATTAGTGAGTGCCAACAGTGAAAGTATTGGCCCCTATGGAAAGATGTCATTATTGCAGAATTAAAATATTGGCAAAACGAAAAGTATTTGGACTGCGGTCCATACAACCGATGATGAAAGGCCGTGATGCAAAACCAAAGTTGGATACAAATAAGTTTTTGTACGAGAAGATATGAAAAGGGTGAAATCACAAGATATAAGATACGTCATGTAGTTCAAGGTTTTAAACAAAGACTCGACATTGATTTTTGAAGAAACATATGTGGATACAAATACTTTTGTTATTTGATAAAGCCTAGCGAGTAAATGAAGGGCTTGGTCTGTATCTAGAGGATATTATAACTACATGTTTACATGATTCACTTAATAGTGATATTTATATGAAAAGTCCCTGAAGGACTCAAGGTGCCAGAAGCACATATCCCTGAAGGACTCAAGGTGTCAGAAGCACATATCCCTGAAGGACTCAAGGTGCCAGAAGCACATGTCCCCAAAAAGACTTAATGTGCCAGAAGTACAAATCCCAGAAGGATTCAAGATATTAGAAGCATCTAATTCAAGTTCTCTAGAAAAATATTTAATTAAGTTATATAAGTCCCTTAGCTTGAAGCTATTAGGCGCATGTGGTATAATCGTCTCAAAGAATATCTGATGAAAAGAAGGGTACAAAAATAACCCAATATACCTATGCATATTTATGAAAATATCTAGAAATGAATTTGCTATAATTGCCGTTTATGTTGATGATATCAACATCACTGTAACTCCTGAAAAGCTTCAAAAAGCAATTAATTGTTGAAGAACTACTTGTTCTAGAAGTACCATATCTTAGTACTATTGGAGTATTAATATGTCATGTTTATTAGCAAGATACAATTCTTCTTCAACACAAAGACATTGGAAGCAATATTGGCATCAGAAAGAGAAAGATCAATATTGTCATCAGGGGGAGTAAAACTGATGTTATCAAGAGGGGGAGTCGATACACGCTGTACTTTTTTCCCTTATCTAGGTTTTGTCCACCGGGTTTTCCTAGAAAGGTTTTTAATAAGGCAGCACTGGAAAGTGTATCAATGAATGATGTACTCTTTTCTTTAGCTAGGTTTTTATCCCACTAGGTTTTTCCTAATTAAAGTTTTTAACGAGGCACATTCATAATGGACATCCAAGGGGGAGTGTTATGAATATATTAATTATGTGGATGTCCATTGACTCTTGAGCTTCTACATTTTATCACCGAATATCATTTGGATATATTATATATAATATATATATATATATATGTTAGTGGGCAACTAAAGAGCCTCCCACCAACGTGTGAATGAAGGAATTTGTCCCCTACCCCAATAATGTATTGTATGTGTTGGGTTATAAATACCCTTACACAAATTCAACAATTACAGTGATATACAGAACAATAAAAATCTCCTCCTCCTTCCTCTGGATTTCTCCTTCTTAGTTCTTCTTTCATTTATCGTATTTTCCCTTCAATTTCATAACAGGAAGTGATTTAATTTATAACACAAAGTAAGCATATGAGGAGAGTTTTGTTTTATATTGTGAAAGTACTTTTTAATAAAAACTAAGACAAACATGTTCCAGTTGTGAACAAAAAAGTCAATTGCACCCTCAGTCATATTAAACACCATTTTCTGTCATCCAACTAGTTTTGTTTTCCTCTAATCTAACTTACGATAACACTATCCCAAACAAATCCATGTTAGAACCACCCGAATCATTTAACCATGTAGGTGAAGTTAAATCTGTCGTGCCTCCATGTGGCCAGTAGTTCTAAATAAACACTACAAAAGTGTTCCTATAATTAGGACCGGAGGGAGTATTTTTATATCCACATTCAAAATAAAAAAATAATTAATTAGATGGCTTGAGATCTGTAAATTAAATCTCAATTTTGAGTTTCGTAAATAAAGACTTATTGTTGGAAGAATTTTATGTCTATAATCTTATTATCTTTAAGTCGGTTTAATTTTTTTCTTGGTCAAATTTAAGTCGGTTTAATTCAAATCAGGTGTGCTTGCTTTTTAGACATGGCTAGGATGATATATCAAAAAAAAATCGAACAAAGCATCCCAAAAGTCAACCACGCATAACTTTTATGGATAAAAAATTAAATACACCTTCTGGGCCTCTAAAGTATAATCTCACTACAAAAAAATGCCGGATTACCGACAGAAATTACCCACGGAATTCCATGGGTAATTTCAATTACCCACGGAATTCCATGGGTAATTTCAATTACCCACGGAATTACCCACGGAATTCGCGGAAATTGGATTTCCGACGTAAAACGTCCGTAAGAAAAAAAATCATGGTTAAAAACATTACCCACGGAATTCCATGGGTAATTTCAATTACCGACGGAATTGTCTGTTTAAATATTACCGACGGAATTACCCACGAATTCCGTGGGTAATTCCGTCTCTGATCTAAAGTTTTTTTTTAGTGTGATCTAGTGTTTTTGATCAACAAATATGTGCAACATATAAGTATACAGGTACATCTTTCATATATTATAGAAAGTTACATGGTCTTTCAAAAATCTTCATCCACATATTCCCTCTGGTCCTAATTATAAGACATAATTGTCAGAATTTAGATAAATTAAGGAGAGAAGTTAAATTAGTTAATTATCTGTATTTTCCTAAAATGCCCTTGCTCAAAATTTAAAATGACACAAGGGGAAAAAAAGTTTGTTGCCCCTCACATTGGTACTCTCCGCAATTTAAAGAGAAATCTTGTTGTTAAAAGACTGAAGTAGTTGCTGAAAAAACTAGTGTTTGAATTTGGAAGCATTCACTAAATCATAAAAGAAAAGAAATTACTGGGCCTCCTCTAGTTATTGCTGGAGCTAGCATTTAGATAGGCAAATAATTGTTTGCTTGGTATATATTTGAATTATTTTCTTAATTACTAAGCCTCATGAATAAATTAAATTAGAATTGATGAAATAGTAGAATTGAAGTGTTTGTGGCATTAATGAGTTGTAAGCATTACTTACTTTATAGAATATATATTTGCATTATTAAATTATCATTGCGTTTAATAATTATTGAGAAAGTACCAATATATAGGGGTATTTTAGGAAGAAATTGACAAAAAACAGTAGAATTGAGGTGTATGTGACATTAATTAATTGCAAGAATTACTTACTTTATAGAATATATAATTGCATTGTTAAACTATCATGGTGTTTAACTATTATTGTGAAAATATCAATATGGGTAATTTAGGAAGAAATTGACAAAAATTAGAAATTTGTCCTATAATTAGGACCAAGTTTAACTCCTAAATGTTTATATAATTGGACCAGGGGTATATATATATATATATATAGTATTATACATATATATACATATATATATATGTTTTTATATACTTGTAACACCAAGTAATTATACATGCTAAGCCAATTCCATCACACTTAATTTTGCGGCATTGTAGACATACTATATCTCAAAACTGATACATAAACTGATATTAGTACCACCTAGAGCTTAAACTTTTTGGTTACTAGTATCAGTTACATCAATTTTTTTGTACACGAAACGTTTAGCCAACCAAATATAAACGCAAAAACTCAGAGCACTCAATGCAGCCAAAACCCAATAGAAATAATCAAGATGTGCCCTATTTAGATTACTCCCTAACCATTTCTCACCCGTTCTTGAGCTGACCTCTTCAACAACAATTATAACAACATTACTCGCAAAGCTTCCAAATCCTAACAAGCTTATATATGCGGCGGCTCCGAGACTTCTCATCGTCTCCGGCATTTGATCGTAGAACAATTCTTGAAACCCTACCACGGCCAGTGCATCAGAAACACCATAGATGATATACTGAGGGAGCATCCACCATATGCTCATTGGTAATACAGCTTTGGGATTGTCAAGAAGATTATTCTCTTTTGCAACACTAACCCTTTTGGCTTCTACTAACGCTGCAACAGCCATGTTGAGTACAGACAAGAATAGGCCTATTGCGATTCTTTGCAACACTGTGATACCAGATGGGTGTCCGGTGAGTTTTCTGGCGAAGGGGACGAATACTCGGTCGTAGACGGGGACCGCGATGAGGATGATGACTCCAACGAGGCCTTGAAGTGAAGCCGGAGGAATTAGGAAGTGTGGTCCAATGGAACGAACCATTGTACTGCTTTGCTTGATGACGAATGTGTGGAGTTGAGTTTGGACAACAAAGAACATTAAGAAACTTAGCCATATGGGGATAAGACGAAGAACAAGTTTAACTTCTTCAACTTGAGTCACGGAACACAGTCTCCATGGGTTTTTGGTTTTGCTTGAAGCATCCATGTCGTCAATGATCATTGCTTTGTCCAGAAATCTAAAACAATAAGGCTAGACAATTATAGTGGAAGAAGGAAACATTGAACATGCAACACAAATAATGCCAGGATGATGCTACATCGCCTGTCAAAGATCTCGTTTATAATGTACTTTATAATATATACGAGATCTTATATTAATGATTGGATGTTATATTTATAAAGCTATATGGACGTTATTCCATCAAATCATTTTAACTTTGTATGAAGAAGAAAAAGTTTTTTGTTTTTGACAGTAAGAAATGAGAAGCACCTGAATTGATTGGTGTGGGCCAAAGAATGAGACTTGGGTTGACTTTGGAGATGAGATATATTATGATGCTCTTCTTCGCCATGCCAATAAGTGTTCGGATCAAGCGTGGTATTCACGCGCCATTTCCGAACTGCGGCCACTAAAACTTGGGCCATCCTTGTGAATGGGCTAGACGTTGGGCCTTCCTTCTTGTACCTTTTGATACCCAGCAAGAACACTGCCAAAGCTAAAGCTAACACGGCCACTAGTACTCCCAGGCCCGTGGCCCATCCAATATTATCCTATTATAGCATATAATAATTTGTTCAACTGGATTATATTATGTTGAAAAATGGGGAAAGAAATTAACTTAATTGATTGATTACCTGAAGGTATATTACTAGGAAGGTGGCTATAGTGGAACCTGCCACTATGCCCAAGTACCACCAATTGAAGAATGAGCTCTTGGCATTCTTTTCTTCCGGCGAGTCATCGTCAAACTGATCGGCGGCAAAAGTTTGGACACACGGCTTGTGGCCGCCGTCGCCAACAGATAGTATATAAAGAGCAATGAAAAATAAAGTCGTGTTCTTCAGTGCCGAGACCGATAGTGTCAAAAGTATCATACCCTGCATGAAGAAGGAAAAAAGTACTAATTGTATTGTTGCAGAATTCCTGACCAAAAAAAAGTATTGTTGCAGAATTTAATCTTCTTTTTTAATTTAAATTATTGACATGACCATGCAATATCTTTCCATTTTGTGATGATTAATAAACAAAAGAATAGATTGCTATGAAGTGGGTGTGATGTAAATTTGAGTGTGTTGTACTGTGGATGGTCTCAGGAATTTTTTTTTCCCTTTAGAATTGTGGCATTGAACGTCATGAAATGTACGGACAAGGGTCAATATAGCTGATTAATATAAAGTAGGTCCAGTGGTTTGGCCCCATATGTCATGTTAAATGGGACTCACCGCTGGGTCTATTTCTCTCTGCCACTCAGTTTCGAAAGTTACAAATTTTTTACCCCCAAAAAAAAAGTTACAAATTAACTGATAAAAAATTTATTAATAAGGACTCTTTCCTTGTGCTTAGTTTGTGTGGATTAGCTTAGAAAAATATTTTTACACGGTGTGGATAAAATATAAGTGAGATCTGTTTTGTCATGTAAAGTATAAAAGTAATTATTTTGAGAGATCCCAAACACCCCCTAATAACATAAGATGGTCCTTGAATTAATTTGTGATGCTGTCAATAACATTTAAGTTTTTTTTAAAAAAAAATATTGAAGCTATTTTAAACTGTATTTTTTAAGTAGTGTAAAATAGTTGAAGAGTGTGTTATGCTATTATTATAATCAAGGGGGATAGAAAAAAGTGTGCTATATAAAACGGAACAATAATGGAGGAAATGGAAGTGGTGGTGGTAGGTCCGTCGTCCCACATCTAAAATGGGATCCACCCTAGAATATTTTACAGCTAAATAATCACTTCATAATTATATCCCACATTAATTTGCTTAAAAAAATAATTTAAACATAATAATAAATACCTTCAGTTAAAATTAATCCTCTAATTTTATTTATAAGTCACTTTTAACATATTTCACTTGAAGATTTGAGAATTGAGAAGTTAAAAAACAATGAATTAATAAAGTGATTACTTATATTAAGGGAAAAAAGATATTCTCCCCTGTAAATAGGCCTGGAGGATACGAAAATTATTGTGAGGTCCTAAATCTAAATATAGAATGTAGTAATAAAAAAATCTCAATATCAAGTGAGCAGTGTACATATATATTGATAACTTGTTATTGTATGGATTTTTTTTTTAATTTATAATAGATCTTCTCATTATCTCGATCTCTCATAATCTCTTATAAGCTTGTATGGACTGTTAATTAAAAAGATGGACTGTTAATTAAAAAGATAAGTTAATTTGGACCATTGATTGAAAAAATGATAGAAAAGTCAAATGGGTGAGAATTTGATGACGTGGCTCATTTTTTACCTTTTAGATTTAATTAGACATATATGATTTAGAGATTATGGAAATTATGAGAAAATGGACCATGAGAGAAACCCAACCCGGAGATCTTTTTTTTTTTTTTATTTTTTTTTCTCATTTTCTCTCCTTGGGAGGTATGGATTGAAAAAATGAGAAAAAAAAAAAAAATTGATGAGATAAACCCAACTCATCTCCTTTCTCCGTTTTATCCTTTTCAAAGATGTGGGACCCAAAATATGGCAGTCAAATGCAAACAAGCATGTTCACAACGCAAGCATGGCAACATATAGGATTGAAGAAGAAACGAGATTATAAGAATAGGAAAATGACATACGAGGAGATATATGAGAGACGAAACGACGATGGTGTTGAAACGGCCGAGATATGAGTCGGCGACAAAGCCGCCGAGGAGGGGGAACAGAGACGAAACGCCGACCCAAGTGTTGACGTTCTTGACCGCCGTGGTAATCGGCTGTTGAAGAGCATTGGTGAGGTACGTTATCAGATTCCCCGACAAACCTGAGTACGCAAATCTTTCTGCGAACTCCACACCTGGCAAGAGAATATCATCACACTCACGAAGCCACTGAATCTATCCTAATCTTGTCTCGAATCTATTCCAAAACCCAAATCGTCGTCTAGATCTGATAGACAAGAATATAATGTGTGTGTGAGAGAGAGAGCTGGAAATGAGAGATACGTACAGATGATAAAGATAGCGGCTTGCCAGCCACCCTTGCGCGTGGAAGGTTGGTTGAAGAAGAAGGCGTTGCCGTTGCGGTTTTCCGCCATGGAAGACGTCGAAGGAGCTTGTGAGAGAGAGAGAGGATTGATTTGAAATGAAGGAGTGAGTTGAGTTGGAATCAAAGGGTGGGTGGAGGGTATTTATAGATGGAGAGGTGGGTTGACTGTGGAAGTGAGGGGATGTGACGGTATGAACAAAGTAAGTCATCATCAAGTCTGGTTATATCAAAGGAATATGAGCCTCATTATAATATAAAAGAAATCAAAACATACAGATAAGGATGCTGCAGAGAGTATAACGAGTGCGTGACCCGAAAAGTTAAGTATAACTCGCCGCTTCACATTTGATTTGGAGGATTTACATTTGATTTTTTAAAAAAAAAAATAGCGATTTTTAAATAAAAATAGCTTTTAAAAAATATTAAGAGATTTTTTTTATTTTATTTTCTGTATCAATTAAAACAATTTTATTAAGTGGAACCTTTTGATGGACAATTTGTTTAAAGATTTGATTGTTGATACCTAATGGAGATAATTGATTAAGGACAAGCAAACTCATGAGTTTAAACAAATTTATAATAGTGACGTAAATTCGGATCACAAACTCGAATTGTAAACTCCTAAGAGTTTAGTTTTATCATTAAATAAGTATTAATAGTGTATAATTAAATAATTAAAATATAAAAAATAACAACAATTTAATTTTTATATATTTTAAATTCAAATAATTGAAATTAAATATATCAACATTCATAATTTTATTATATTTAACAAATAAATTTCTATGAAATTAATATATAAAGCCGTTGAGGATGACAAAATCGAAAAAGTTAATACAAGTTTAAAATTAAGTTAACACGATTTTATAAGCTAGAAATATAAAAAAGTAGAAACTTCGGTGTGTAAACTTGTGAGTTTAATCGAGTTTACTGTTTACTTGAGTTTAATAGTGACCCCACTCGATTTAATAAGGTAAAAACGGTAATCTTGAAGGGTCAACTCGCGAGTTTGACAACAATGAGTATAATACCATTGTACAATTCATATAGTCGACCACATTTAATAAGATAAGGCTCATTGTTGTAGCATTTATATATTAATAAGTTCTTAATATTTACTACTCGAAAAACAAATTTACAAGCAAAAAAATGAATATATTTATTATCAGAAAAATTAATTATTAGTCCTTTTAATTTACTAATACTTTAATTTAGGTCACTATAGTTTATTTTATTTAATTGGGTCCTTATAGTTTGACTTGTTATAGACATTCATTCTTGAGTGCAAAAATGACTAACTTTAATTTATAAAATTTTATGGACTTTACAGAATTTTATTCATTTAATTTAACACCATTTTAACACTTACACATTTTTTTAAAAATAAAATTTCATATATGTTCTTATAAATTAGAATTATTAAATCGAATAATGAGAGCTTTCAAACAAAAAATTAACAATAAGTACGTAATTCAAAATCGAAGTAACCTACGAAGACCTGTGAATTTTTTTTCCTTTATTATTATTAGTGATCCTTGGGAATAAAATTTTGTGAATATAATTTGGACTTAAGCATAATTTATCCTTGTTTTAATTATAATACTTTAGATTAAAATTCTTTGTGGAATTTGCTTAAAGATGTAATTTATTTCGAGAGTTAGAGCGTAAAGGGTTTTAGTTAGTTTCATCAAATGCGCTTTTCAAAATTTAAATTTGTGTTCTTTCTCTTTAAGAGAGTAAAATCGCTTACCATCTCCAATTAACAGTTTGTTAGTACATTACTTGTGTAACATATAAGAAGAGAGATAATGGGAATATCAATTGTAATCTTATTGAATATTGGACCAATTTTAATGGGTGAACTTATGGTAGTTGAATTTTATTTGGTCAAATATTATATTGCAAAACTCTCGTTTTTAGTTTTTTTAATTAAATTTTTACAAAACGCAAGACTTTGATTAAACTTTGCCAACTTTATCTGATTACCTTTTTGCCAACTTTGATTTTATGATCTTAACATAGCAATCAGACTAACTAATGTAGCACTAAAGTTTGAAAAAGAACCAAGTATGGTTTGATTTTTGCAAAAGAATGCACATAAGTCAGTTAAACTTTGAACAAATTTATGTAGATTAATATAATATAACGTAGGGAAAAGTATTTCTCGAGATAAGTTTATCTTCAGTGACCTCTAAAACTACGTCGTTTTGAATTAATGAAGGATGTATTTATAATTTTAAGTGAATTAATGAAGAGTGTTTCGGTAAAATTTAAATCATAAAAAAGTAAACAAAATTACGGAAACACCCTTCATTGATCTAAAACGACGTAGTTTTGGGGATCACTAGAGATAACTTATTTCCAGTGACTGGATAAATCTAACAACACATGTATGTTTATTTCCAATATATTACTGTTTTATCTTTGACAATTGTGATCTTTTAAAATCTTCTTGTTTTTTTTTTTTTTTTTTTTTGGGTTGTCAAACTCATTGTCTCTTCTTTTTTCATCATGCTGAGGCAAAAGTCATACAGAATTGGAAAAAAAGAACTGAGGAGATAGGGGAGAGTAAATCTACTGATTTATTATAAATTTGGATCTTACTTTTTGCTTTTCCCTTCATTTTTGTTAATTTAACAGAGGATGAGACGATTAAGTAGATAAGAATGGCAGCAAATTAATGTCTAAATGAATTACTACCTCCGTTTTGAAATGTATGATCTAATTTATAAATATTTAAAATTAGAGGAGTAATAATTATCCATTGTAACACATTGTTTGGAATATTATTAAGTCCGAAAGGAACAACTAAATCCTAAAATACTGGAGTTATATATATTACATTTCACTTGTGAGGTTTATCGATATTGGTCTTATAATTTTTTTTCTGTCGGTTTAAGCTCTCTTAGAGGCTCATTCAAAAATAATTTCTAAACAATTTTCTTCTTTAGAAAATTAATCTTAATTATACTGATAATTAATTAAAAAAAGGTATAAACTAGAGCGGATAAAGATAGGGATAGCAAATTCAGATCCACTATAGCATAATAATGGAGGTAGCACATCTGAAACATTTTTCTTAATTTTTAGCAAACATAAGACATTATCAACATTAGTACGTAACTAGTTTTCTTGCTCAATTAAGGACATTAATAGATATCCATTACTAATTTCCTTTTTCATGACTTCATTATATATTCTACTGCTTGTGACGAAGTGAATATTCCAAGTGCGTTGAATTTAGATGAGATTCAAACATTTTATATTTCATCACCTTTTCTCCTTCTGATAATTTTTTAAGAAATTCAAATATTTAAAAATTAATTTGAGCGGCCTATATAATTATTTAGTATGAGATGCGCAAAATTTGTAGATCCAAAATGATAATATATGAATATTAATTATATGAAATGTTGTATCAGAAAAAATAGTATGAAATTTTAAAATTAGAATAAGTTATTTTTTACAAATTATTATTTTTAAAATTTAATTTCATAATTTACTCTATAATAATGCATAGGTATCTTCTCATTAAAGAGGGTAATTTTATTTGAATCGTTGTGGATAATTTACTCTGTTATTTCATGACTTTGACGATAATAATAATTGAGTCTGTACTCTGTACTATTCATGAATCATGACAATGAGTCTCCCAGTTATGATAAAAAAGTCTTTACCTTTTTTAAATATGGGACGTCAAGTCAATGCCTCAAAGCTTAATTTGATTGGCTCATTTCCTTCGGTAAAACCTACCTTACTAATCATAATTTGTTTTAATATTCCACTAATTGGTGCTCATTTAGTTTATTAATTATATTATACTCTTATAAGAAATTAATAACTGTAAAAGCCCACTCTATGTATTTTTATTTTTAGATTTGATTAATTGTTTGAAAAATATCAAAATCATAGAGTTAACATAAATAAAAATCATCAGGTAAAAAAACATAACTAAAAATAATCAAAGCAACAAATGGTAGTTGGGTTAAGTGATACTCCTTCTGTCCTTATTCCTTAATACATGATATATTTACCTAATTTGATTAAATTTAGAAAGTTTGTTAAGTTAGTTAATATAATATGTATTTTTTAAAAACACCATAGTCATCTTCTTTAATTCTCTTATTCATTTTTTTCCTTGATTATTGTAGCGGAAACACCCTTGTCATATTCCTTAATTTCTCTTATTTTCTCTCCTTAATTATTAAGTTGATGGATTATTGTTGATGGAGCATTAATATGGGTAAAATAAAAAAAATATTAACAAATATAAAAACTATTCTTACATTTAAGACCAAGATTAACTTCCCCAATGATTTTTATATTAAGACAAGAATTAAGAACCTAAACATATTTTAGATAATAAAGTATTAAATTGGAGCTTTTATTTATGGATTAAGGGGAAAAAAAAGTTAGAAAAAACCACACTATAGAAAAGATCCGTTCATTTAGGGCTTGACTTTCGATGGGAGTTGGGAGAGGATTCTTTTCTCTTGTCTTTCTTTTCATAACTAGATCAATATTTTAATTTTTTTTAAAAAAATTATTATTAAATGTTAGATTATAAATAATAAAATACAGGCTATGGTACTAATTTTTTTTTTAGAAATAATGAACCATTAAAATTTTGGAGAATAACAAAAAAATATCACTTAAACTTTAAAATCCTGTTGACAACAACAATAATGGAATTAATTAAAAATCAAAGAAAGAATTGACAACTCAT
This sequence comes from Acacia melanoxylon, assembly GCA_019022615.1. Taxonomy (NCBI): domain Eukaryota; kingdom Viridiplantae; phylum Streptophyta; class Magnoliopsida; order Fabales; family Fabaceae; genus Acacia; species Acacia melanoxylon. Next base: position 12,766,933 of record JAFJYJ010000005.1, read on the forward strand.
TTTATTGTAAAATCATCTATTTGAGATTTTGAAGTTCAAGTAATATTTTATCAAGATTTTCCCTTAAAATTTTGATCTTATGGTTTGAAAAAAAAAAAAAGAGATGAGAAGGACATGGACGATAATCCCCTCCCCGACAAATGTGACTGATGGATTAGACAATTTGAAAATCATCTCAATTAAAACAGTAATTATTTGAGATGAATGGAGTGATTAAAAGTTCAAGCTAAACCGTTGATCAATTTTATATGTATTATGATTATTTTAACCTGAGTTTAATTTCTCCCACTTTTTACAGGGGGCGTGATTTAGGGATTTGCCGACTATCACTGTGCATGAATGGAACACTGTGTAGATTTTACTTTACTGGTTTGCACGTTTGGTTACTTTGTTGTGATACAGGTAATGCTAAAAAGGAAAAGTGGCATTAAGAAGATAACTAATAAGACTGTTCCTAGATTTGCTGTCTTTTCATCAAATCCATTTTCATGAGTTAGGCCGACTGTCTCAATCTACCTACAATAACTCCTTCACTTCTTTCCGCCGGAACAAGGTGGTGCCGCCTCGCCATGCACGGCGCTTCTTTCACTAAGTAATATTCAGTAGTACTTAATTAGTTAAATTTGTACTAGCAGTACACTACTACACTCTATTTTTTCACTATATTAGAACGGTTCTAATTAATCCTATATGTTTAACTATATATCACCTAATCCATATCATTTAAGCTAGCGGCTAAGTTGTTCTTTGGAAGAATTATGATCAAGTTTCAATGAAAGAATGTAATCGTCAAAAAAATCCTGTATCATCCACAAATTAAAAGGGGTGTTTGACAGTTAGGAGTGGGTGTTTGGAAGTGGAAGGTTTTTTTTTTTTTTTTTGGGACACTTTTACGTTTTTTTACAAGGGGAAAATAACTAAAAATATTCTTCTGGTCCTATTATACTTCTGACATGTTTCTCACATAAAATATATAAAAAAAAAAAACTTAAATTGAATCTCATTAGCTCTATTTTAAAATTTAAAAAAAAATCAATCAATTTTACTCTTATTTAATAATAAATAAAGAGTAAAATTGTATCCTCTCTAATCTAATATACAAAAGGTTTTCTAGAAAAAATTTTTGATTCAAAATATAAGAGATTGACGAGGTAATTAATGGTTGTCTTTTCACTTTAGTTGCTTGTAGGAGAGAAAGAGGTGACATATAATAAATATATATTTAAAAATCACATTCTTAAATAAAGGGTAAATTAGGTAAATTTTATTAATTTAAAAGACTTAACTAGCATTTTTTTCCCTATAATGACTTACTAACATTCTACGGTGCATATGGATTAGTTAACGTTGTGTTATATTATGGACATGAAGAAATACATTTATATGAAAAACTTAATAAAGTAACTTTACATTATAATAGGACTAAAATAAACATACTCTCCGTTATATAAATTGGACTAGAGGAGTACGATAATCCAAATAATTCGAAGATTATTTAAACTTTCATATCATTAACATATAACAGAAACCTAAGGAGTTAATTAATTGGATATCATTAGACAAAATACACTAAATTATTTTGATTATACTCATGTATCAAATACTAAATATGGATACTTCTCAGATACCAGTCTCTTTTACTAGACATTATCTCTATGGGTACACACAAACTAATTAAAACATGAAACCACCCAAATCATACTCATCATTACGGAAAAAATAATGATTAAGGATATGAAACGAGGATATAAAATATTATCTAGAATAGATCAAGCTTAGTCAACCTCCACACGGATGTTTTGACCATGTAACGTCTCATTGCATATCCATGTCAGAAGAGGTAAGATCTGAAATCATTATTGTGACAACTGACAACTCCTCCTCGAAAGAGAGAAACAAATCCAACGGTGTAAGTTAATTAGAGCATTATATTAGAAATCACGTTTTTAAGGGTATCAAACCATCTAATATTTACGGGAGAAATCACGTTTAGGTCTCAAATAAAAAAAATAACATTAGAAAAGTTTCATGAAGTTATACACGTGAAACGAAAATTATAACCATTAAGAAGTTGTGAGACTTTTCTAATATAATTTATCTTGGTTAGAACCTAAATATGATTTTCCCATATTTATACTCCCTTCTAAGCACTGCCCATATACATCAAGAAGAGGTGATTAAGTCATTAATATCTGAAATCATCGAATAAATTTATAATTTTACTTCTATTTAAAAGAAAAATCCTATATTTGTACTCCATCTAATCATTTTTATAAGCTACAATTTTTGAAAGAGTATATCTTTTTAAACTACATTATGGAGATGTCTGAATATTTAATATATTTTTTATTTTTACCCCTAATTTATTTTATGTATTATCTTTTTTTCCATATGCACATTCTACTTTACTTAATTCAGTTATGTGTAGTTTATAAAAAAAAAATGGAGGGAATTGTTAATAACCTTAACCAAGGGAAACATTAGAAAAATTTTATTGATAATACATCAATTGACTTATAATAAGCATCGTCTATTATTCTTTAGTCTCTCTCATCTTTTAATGTCGTTCGTATTCATGTGGCGATGAAATTTTTCCTCTTAACCAACTGGCAGTTTAACATTAAATGACACACACCATCCATTATTCTAAGAGGCACTTTATAGTAGGGAAATGAAGGAGCAAGTCATATTAGACTATGACTCATGCGAGATGAGTTTGGGTAAAGACCTAAAAGGTGGCAAGGCTCTCAATGAAAATTTTAAGGCAATCGCAGATCTACGATTCGAACACGAGACTATTAATTATTTCAATTTAATTATCTGGCCATTTAGCTATTCTTTTGTCATGACTTCAGCCTTCAATGCAGAACTTGCTTAAAGTTTGTAGCAATTTCATCGTGTCGGTATTACCTCAGGCTTAGTTGGTAATATACAAATTAACCTAAATGGCTAAATATATCTTTGTTTAACATTAAAAAAGAAAAATAAAGGAATGTTTCCTCACTAAAAAGGATTGAAGTAATTTGAATAAGAAAAATAGTCTTACAGATAGTAGAAGCATGATGATGAGGAGAGTTAGGTGGATCTTAGTGGAACTTTGGTGGGTTGACCCACTTATCAATTTTACTATCATCAATCATCAATGATTTATAAAACTAGGCATAATATATTTAGTTATTTTATATATTTACAGGGCTATAATTAAAAGTCATCATGATTTTTCCTGAGATTTGCAATGATAATCACATTAAATGAAGAGTAAATACCTTTTTGGGTCATCGACAAAAAATACGGAATGAGATTTTTTATGACTAAAAAGATGGCTTTTTGAAAATTTGCGAGGACCAAAAATATTCACCAATCGACCCTTATTCGTCCTTTTCGGGACCGAAAAGCATTTTCTCAATGTGTGAGGAACCAAAATGGGGTCCGTGTTTTTTTCCAGGGACCCTAAAGGTATTTACTCTTAAAGGAAATAATAAATACCAATATGTAAAATATAGTAACTCTGAGTCTCTGACTATTCATACGTTATACGTAACATTACCCCTGTTCCTTAATACATAAGATCCACTTAATTAATTTAAAATTATTAAAATTAGTTAATTGTATTGTAAAAATATGCTTTGTTTCCCCTAAAATACCCTTTTAAATTAGTTATATTGATGCTAGCCCTTGATACAAACTCTTTTAACATGTGTAATTATTAGAGATAATTTAGAAAAAAAAATGATAAATATAGGGAGTAAAGTGGATTGAGATATTATATTTAGGATCAAATTTAATCCTAACTTGCTGTTATATTAGGGATTGGAGGTAGTAAGATTTATTTTGTCAAGGACTTGTAGCAAATGACATCAAGCACATCCCTTAAGGCTTTTTTCAATGTAAAGTTATATGTACACATGGTTACTAAGTGACTCTTAAAGCATGTACTTATGCCTCAAGTCGTGACATCGAGTCTTTAGGGAGGTGCTCTAAGTTGTTGCTAAGGGACAAATCCTTTAGAGGAAAAGACAATACCTGCCCAAGTGGGAGGCTAGCACTGGTCGTGGTTGCTGCTAGCAGGGGTGGGCCGTTATAGTTTGAACCCTCTATGTAGGATATAATATGTACGTATGTGAGATATGGAAAAAAAAAAAAAAAACTTAATTTTAAACTTCTTGCAAATACATGATAAAACATGTCTATATAATTAAGTTCGAATGAGTTTATATGGATAAAATTTAATTTTGAATAAATTAATAAAAGAATAAAATTTTGATGCTTTGCGGAAATCTAATGTAATCTTTTTTTTGGGGTCAAAAAATATAATGTAATTTGTATCCATCATGACTTACGAATAATGGTATAGATTTTTATATTATATAGAAAGGTGTAACTTTATGATCTATTGGATCTAATGAGTCACGTACCAGTACCACCTAACCTAACCCAAAAAGTAGAAGCCTCTTTTTTTTTAAAAAATATATATGCTGGATCAGAGAGCACGATGACATTTGTGGAAGCTGGTTTAATATTTCTTCTTGTTAGTTTTATATTTTTATCTCAATTTCAAAAATCGTGCTTGCACTGAACTGGGGCCCACAGATTTGATTTCACGGGCTGTTGTTTTGATATATATTCAGAGAAAAACATGTTTGCTTCCATATATATATATATATTTTAAGAATAAAGAGGTGGGCCATTAATATATATTGCCATTGTCCCTCCTCCAGCCTCCTAAGTAGCAGTTCGTCCAAAAATTTTCAATAGCTTACATGTAATCAATAAGCTACTTAAAATTATTATTATTTTTGTTAGATTTCCTTCATAAAATTTATTATATATAATTTTATCTCTCTAATGATATTACTTTTATATTGATTAGAGAATATTTTAGGGTTAATATTTTAGACAAGTTTTGAGTTTTTTTAACATATGGCCATAAGAATATTGATGATTACATATGAAAACACGTAAAGTAAGAGTCAAGTGAAAAATACTTAATTTTTGTAATATATTTCTTTCAATTTTTTGTATATTAAGTCTTCATCATATTTTAAGTATTTATATTTATGATTTAGCATTTTTAATTTTCCCCCCGCAAATCCGTCCCTGCTCGAAGGTGATTGCATTGGTCATTTCCCATTCCCAGAGACATTGAATCGAATGATTATGAAATTAAACCGATCAATATATAATTAATTAATTAATTAGGAGAGGTTGTATATTAGATCTATTGACCATATGAGAGCTCTTACATATGAAATAATTAAGCAGCAATGAAGAATATTGATATATACTCCCTCTCTCCCTCCAAATATATAAGATCCTTTTTCTTTAATAGGGTTGTCCCTTTTTATAAAATTTCTTTTGAATTTATCTCAATAATAAATGTATTTTCACCTATTTTGCCTTTAATTACCCTCTCATCATTTATTTCTCATACATTCTCTTTCATCCTTTTTTTTTTTCATTATTACCCTATCTCTTACTCATTCATAAATAGTGGCATTTTTAGAAAACAATTTATATTTCTTACATGTTTATTACTTTTAAATAATTTTAAATGTTTATTAGAATCCCCCGATTCAGTTAAAAAGACTTTATATATTGGGACGGAGGGAGTATTATATACTCCTTTAGTTCTTAATATAAGACATATTTACATAATTTGATTAGACTAAGGAAGTTAGTTAATCTCGTTAATATGACATATATTTTCTAAAACACCTTAGTTATCTTTTTTAATTCCTTCATTCCCTCTCCTCATTGACTATTGTTAAGGGACCATTATTAGGGTTAAATTAGAAAAATATTAACAAATATGTAAACTATGTCTTATATTTAGAATTAATATCACCTATTCAAAGTTGTCTTACATTAAAGACTGTAAGAGTATAAAACAAGTACTTTACGACTGAAACTTGGTAATTTAGAATTTAAAATATAATATTTATAACCTATAAATTTTTTGTTGTTTTACATTAATATTCTTTGATCAATTGATATTTAGTAGCCAATCCAATCTCATCTAATAAAATAAGGCTGGTTGTTGTAGCATTAATACTCTTTTAACGGTCATTAATTGTCATTCCACGTAATATTTTGAGCTCATAAATATAATTCCTCCATTATCTTTCTATAATTTAAGGTTTAAGTATACACTCCATTATCTAATATATAAGCAATAAAATCAAACAAACTTTATTGTAGTACTAAAATGGTAGTTAAATAAAAACAGAAGTTCTATTCAGACAATAAAATCAAAATAAAGCAAGTATACTTATCACCGTTGTCGGTCCTTCTGATCCAATAACATCAATCAACTCTCTTAAACCTTTTTTGGGAAAATATCAATGAGGTCCTAAGAAAGAGAAAAAGTCTTATTGTCAAAATAACCTTTCATATTGTTAAAATGATTTTTCCTATTGTAAAATTTCTCTTTGAAAATATTGTTGTCAAAATGATTTTTCATATTGCCAAATTTTTTTGAAGTTTCTAAAATTCTATATGCCGGAGGAAAAACTCGAAAAAATTGTGATAACAAGAAAAATCATTTTGACAATATGAAAAGCCATTTTGACAACAATATTTTCATAGGAAAATTTTAACAATAGGAAAAGCCATTTTAATAATATGAAAAACCATTCTGACAATGAGATTTTTTTTTTTGATATTGGAATTTCATAATTAATATAAAAAAAGTCACTAGGAACTTTTTTGATAGGTTATTTAGGGTTGAGACTTTTTTTGATATTTTTTTCTTTCTTAGGACCTCGGTGATATTTTCCCATCGTTTTTTTAGTGTGAGGTTTTGAGTTCGACCCTCTATGTGAATTCCTTCCGCGGTGAACGGTGACTGAAAAATAGCACTTACTACCATTAGTACTTTGAAATGAAACTTGAAGTCATATTTGCTTTTTAGTTAATAACTATTGTTTTCCACTTTATAAATCACGGCGGAGATCTACTACCTGTACTTTTAAAAAAAAAAAAAAAAAAAAAAACCCTCACACGAATACACTATTAGAAGTGTTCCAAAAAAAAAAACACTATTAGAGAATGTTGAGATATTAAAGTAAAAAAAAGTGTGAAAATGATTAAATTTTTGTTAAAATCTAAGGAAAACATTTAAAAAATGCAACAACAGAAAACTCTAAATTGACAATCATTTTAGATATATTTCCTTTGCATCAAAATGGATTGTAAATCATATTATTCATAACTCAAAATATATGATTTTTATATAACGTATATGGTATAATCATCACAAGTTAGACTACAAACACACGAATATAATTGTGAATCGTCAATATTGTGTACTATATTGAAAGAAAAAAAAAGAAAGGAAGAACAATATTCGACGTTAAATTTCTAAAATTTGCATGCTAAAATATATTTGACCACGTATATTAATTTGAAAGCATATATATATATATATGTATGTATGTATATATGTTTAATTGGATGATTTATATATTTACTTAAATAAGAGGACTCCATGGTTGCACGAAGCCTGTAATACCCGGATAATTATTTATCTGGAATATTATATTTCGATAAATAATACCTATTTAAAATAGGTGAACATGTGGTTTCAAATAATAAGTAATAATTATCTTATTTTCTAAGGTAATTACTATGGAAATTAGGAAAGATAAAGAGCTAAAATGTATTTTTAGAGCATTAAATGGCCTAAAAATATTATGATAAATCCCTAGAGGTAGTAAAATATTTATAAAAAATTAGAAAGTATGTTGTCTCTAATTTTAGGAATTTTTGGGATAATTTCCCTTGAAAAATAATGAGGCAAAATTAAGTATTATTTTGGGATCATAAGTGACCCCATGATTTTTAATATTTTACATGGGATATAAAATACCAATGTAAGTAAAATAGTTGTGAGATAATGATTTATCCTAATTAAGAAAATTATCAAAAATTAGTAAGTGGCTAATCTGGTAATTAATGGGATAATTAGGTATAAAGTAAATGAATTAAAAATAATTTAAATAATTATTTTTAATTGAGAAATTCGAAATTATTAAATAAATAAATAAATAAAAAATAAAATATTAATAAAATATTTTATGCTTAGAAAAATAAATAAAAAATAAAAGAAAAAAAAAATAAATGTGAAGGCATTTTTAATAAAATAATAATATAATGCGGTGAGTCACTTATATAGCAGGGGGAAATGTTAGAAATAAATTCTGGTGTAAACAGAGGTAAAAGTCTTTTCGACTGATCAAATTAAGAACAAGTGAATTTTTACACGAAGAAAGAATTTACTGTGCGTTGTTTCCGCAACCGAAAACCCCGATTTCAAATAAGACGAAAAGTTGATCGGATAGAGTAGGTCGGATAGGCAAAGTGAGAACCTATAGAAACAATTGCGTCTTTTTAAACACGAGATTAAGTTAGGCAACAACCGGACGTTTTACGATCAGTGAATTGTTGTCCGAAGTTGGTTCTATCGGAAGTGATTTCCAGAATCGGACGCGTTTGTCCGAATATCTTCCGACGCACCGGAGAATACCGGATATGATCAAAAAGAGGATCCAAATAGATAATATGAAAGAGGATGGAAAGATCTTCAAAGTTACACGCCGGATTTTTGAGTTTCGCGAAATCGCGCGAAACGGACATTCGATCGGGTAGCTTTATCGGCCGGAAAGCCATAAAGCAAGAGCCATCATGGATGACAACTCATCCATTGACTTTAGGGCTCTTAGATTTCGATCTTGACCATGGATGGCCAAGAGTGTTTTGTCCTCAAAAATGCGATCCTACGGCCCATATTCGTCAAGACTAAAGTTCGAATTATTTACCGTTCGCCATCCGTCTCTTCTATAAATACCAAGCTCCTCTTCTTCATTTCTCACACCAAAAATCTGCCTCTTAGAGAGAAGTTAGAGAGAGAAGCTCGGAGAAAGTCCGAGCAAAGTCCGGGTAAGTTATTCGGTCCCCGGTCTTTAGTTTGGTAGTTCTTTCGGTAGATATAGTAGAATGCTAGATTTATCTTTAATTTTTCAAGATAGTCTAGATATCATATTTAGGAGTAAATATGATATATATTTCGAAAATATGATGAGGGAAAAGATGTCAAAATTCTAGAGAGATAGAGCGAAAAACAAATAAGCTCGGCGAAATTCCGCCGATTAGGGGTTCAGGGGCAAAATGGTAATTTGTACCTAAAATGCCCGTTATGCTGCTAAAAGTTGTTAAATATTATCCTTATAGGATATCTCGAGATAATCGTATCATTGCCGAGCCGCCATTTGTTGTGCCGCCGTCACACCGCCATTTTTTCCGCCGTCGGAAATTTACCGTTTTTTCCGTAAAAGTTCCATTGTACCGCCAAAAAGGTACGTTCGCGTCATCGTAACACTAACTCGATGTTTATTATATGCGTATATGTGTTGTTAGGTATGTACGTTCGCATCGTAACACTAACTCGATGTTTATTATATGCGTATATGTGTTGTTAGGTATGTACATTCGCGCATCGTAACACTAACTACGATGTTTATTATATGCGTATATGTGTTGTTAGGTATGTACGTTCGCGTCATCGTAACACTAACTCGATGGTTATTGTATGATTATATATGTTTGTTGTGTTCGTTTGTTGTTGTAGCATACGTGGTTATGTTATATACACGGTTATGTCACATACGTGGTTATGTCACATACGAGGTTATTATTCTTTGTATCATACGTGGTTATGTTACATACATGGTTATTATCTTACATACGTGGTTATGTATTTTTAATCATACATCCGTTGTGGACTGTTGTATTGATTCTTTGTTGTCGTGTATATGTATGTCGTATTTAAGCATGAGGTTAACAATTACCCGAGATCCAAATTGTAATTGGATCTCGCTCTTATCATAGCGTCGTGTTCGGAAGAACCGAGGACCGAGGAGAAAGGCGAGCAGCCGTACGAGTCCCGATCAAGACTTTCTTCGGGTGTTATTCATTTTGAAAACTCTCGGTCAATGTACCGCTTCAGAATCACCCGACTTACGGCAATTTGAATAAATGTATCGATTACTCAATTGCTCCGATGCTCTACTCGATGAAAAAAAAAAATATATCGCTTTTGAAAATGGGATGTTACACTTTTGGTATCGAGCGTAGTCCCGGCATTGATATGACTATGTTATTACGGACGGTATGGTAGGACAGATTAAGGCTAGTCTATGTGGGTGTGGCCAATCAGTCGCCATAGAGTTGGTGAGGTCCCCATGATAGACACTTATCTGGCCATTCGTTCGGTTAACGGAGTTATGTTCAAATCAGCCTTTTTAAAGAGCATGTTTTTGAAAATGAGTACCGATATAGCCCTAAGTCGATGTACCGCCGCAGACCGGTATACCATTCGAACCGGTGTACCACCCTCCGCTCATTCGGTGCATCATTCTAACCCCGAATCATTAAATTCGTCGTCCATATTCATATTTGATATCGACTCGAAAATTTCGATAACTCCGATAATCGCCCGATCGGATCTTGACGGTAATTTCCATCTTAGCCCGAGCTTATACGAGGAGCCGGGCCACGCCGGATGAAACTCGAGACCAACAAGGATAAGTACATGCAAAGATTTGACTCATGTAGAGGAACTCTCGATACGAAATTCCGTACCCGTTTCTGAGTAGACCGAATCAACGAAATCCTGAACAAGGGGAAATAGTACGGATGTCCGATCGTTTATAGTGTTAGCATTCGTCTAAACTATATGATATTGCAAAACATGAAATTTTTTAAAATGGATGAGAAATCCCGTGTTTTAAATGGACGAGAAGTCCCGTGCTTTTAAATGGATGAGAAATCCCGTGTTTTTAATGGACGAGAAGTCCCTGTGTTTTTAAATGGATGAGAAATCCTGTGTTTTAATGGATGAGAAGTCCGTGTTTTTTTTTTAAAATGAGTGAGAAATTTCCGTGTTTTATTAGACGCGAAGTCCCGAGTTTTAAAACTATACCGAGTAAAGGGTAACGTAAATCGTGAAGATACATGTTTAGTAAGAAATCCCTATAGTTTGATAAATAGTTATCTTACTTGCCGCGAAAATTTTAGTTTCCGATGCTTATCTTTTAGTTACTACAACCGGACCGCGATCGTGTCATTAAGTAGGAGGTATCTTGTGTTGTCATGGTGTATGGGCGCCTTGGAAACATGTAAGGTATCTTGTGTTACCATGGTGTATGGGCGTCATGGAGACATTTTGATATCTCGGTATTGACCGAGGTATATGGGTGCCACGGGAAATACTATATATCAAAGTACAAAATGACAAGATCTTGACGGTCAAACCCGAGCGAATTCTCGATCATTGAGCGAAGCGGCCAACATATAGAGAAAAATTCGGAGCGATTAGTCCGAAGGTTAAAGTCTAAATTGGTATAGAGCAAATTTCGAGGGCGAAATTTTGTTTAACGGGGGGAGAAATGTAATACCCGGATAATTATTTATCTGGAATATTATATTTCGATAAATAATACCTATTTAAAATAGGTGAACATGTGGTTTCAAATAATAAGTAATAATTATCTTATTTTCTAAGGTAATTACTATGGAAATTAGGAAAGATAAAGAGCTAAAATGTATTTTTAGAGTATTAAATGGCCTAAAAATATTATGATAAATCCCTAGAGGTAGTAAAATATTTATAAAAAATTAGAAAGTATGTTGTCTCTAATTTTAGGAATTTTTGGGATAATTTCCTTGAAAAATAATGAGGCAAAATTAAGTATTATTTTGGGATCATAAGTGACCCCATGATTTTTAATATTTTACATGGGATATAAAATACCAATGTAAGTAAAATAGTTGTGAGATAATGATTTATCCTAATTAAGAAAATTATCAAAAATTAGTAAGTGGCTAATCTGGTAATTAATGGGATAATTAGGGTATAAAGTAAATGAATTAAAAATAATTTAAATAATTATTTTTAATTGGAGAAATTCGAAATTATTAAATAAATAAATAAATAAAAAATAAAATATTAATAAAATATTTTATGCTTAGAAAAATAAATAAAAAATAAAAGAAAAAAATAAATGTGAAGGCATTTTTAATAAAATAATAATATAATGCGGTGAGTCGAACTTTATAAAGAGGCCGGGGAAAGGTTAGAAATAAATTCTACGGGTAAACAGAGGTAAAAGTCTTTTCGATCGATCAAATTAAGAACAAGTGAATTTTTACACGAAGAAAGAATTTACTGTGCGTTGTTTCCGCAACCGAAAACCCCGATTTCAAATAAGACGAAAAGTTGATCGGATAGAGTAGGGTCGATAGGCAAAGTGAGAACCTATAGAAACAATTGCGTCTTTTTAAACACGAGATTAAGTTAGGCAACAACCGGACGTTTTACGATTGTGAATTGTTGTCCGGAAGTTGGTTCTATCGGAAGTGATTTCCGGAATCGGGACGCGTTTGTCCGAATATCTTCCGACGCACCGGAGAATACCTCGGATATGATCAAAAAGAGGATCCAAATAGATAATATGAAAGAGGATGGAAAGATCTTCAAAGTTACACGCCCGGATTTTTGAGTTTCGCGAAATCGCGCGAAACGGACACCGATCGGTAGCTTTTATCTAGCCGGAGCCATAAAGCAAGAGCCATCATGGATGACAACTCATCCATTGACTTTAGGGCTCTTAGATTTCGATCTTGACCATGGATGGCCAAGAGTGTTTTGTCCTCAAAAATGCGATCCTACGGCCCATATTCGTCAAGACTAAAGTTCGAATTATTTACCGTTCCGCCATCCGTCTCTTCTATAAATACCAAGCTCCTCTTCTTCATTTCTCACACCAAAAATCTGCCTCTTAGAGAGAAGTTAGAGAGAGAAGCTCGGAGAAAGTCTCGAGCAAAGTCTCGGGGTAAGTTATTCGGTCCCCGGTCTTTAGTTTCGGTAGTTCTTTCGGTAGATATAGTAGGAATGCTAGATTTATCTTTAATTTTTCAAGATAGTCTAGATATCATATTTAGGAGTAAATATGATATATATTTCGAAAATATGATGAGGAAAAGATGTCAAAATTCTAGAGAGATAGAGCGAAAACAAATAAGCTTCTCGGCGAAATTCCGCCGATTAGGGGTTCAGGGGCAAAATGGTAATTTGTACCTAAAATGCCTGTTATGCTGCTAAAAGTTGTTAAATATTATCCTTATAGGATATCTCGAGATAATCGTACATTTGCCGAGCCGTTGTTGTGCCGCCGTCACACCGCTGTTTTTCCCGCTGTCGGAAATTTACCGTTTTTCCGTAAAAGTTCCATTGTACCGCCAAAAAGGTACGTTCGCGTACTGTAACACTAACTCTGATGTTTATTATATGCGTATATGTGTTGTTAGGTATGTACGTTCGCGTACTGTAACACTAACTCTGATGTTTATTATATGCGTATATGTGTTGTTAGGTATGTACATTCGCGTCTTCGTAACACTAACTCGATGTTTATTATATGCGTATATGTGTTGTTAGGTATGTACGTTCGCGTCGTAACACTAACTCGATGGTTATTGTATGATTATATATGTTTGTTGTGTTCTGTTTGTTGTTGTAGCATACGTGGTTATGTTATATACACGGTTATGTCACATACGTGGTTATGTCACATACGAGGTTATTATTGTCGTATCATACGTGGTTATGTTACATACGTGGTTATTATCTTACATACGTGGTTATGTATTTTTAATCATACATCCGTTGTGGACCGTTGTATTGATTGTTGTTGTCGTGTATATGTATGTCGTATTTAAGCATGAGGTTAATCGTTACCCGAGATCCAAATTGTAATTGGATCTCGCCCTCTTATCATAGCGTCAGTTCGGAAGAACCGAGGACCGAGGAGAAAGGCGAGCAAAGCCGTACGAGTCCCGATCGAAGACTTTCTTCGGGTGTTATTCATTTTGAAAACTCTCATTAATGTACCGCTTCAGAATCACCGATGACTTACGGCAATTTGAATAAATGTATCAGTTACTCAATTTCTCCGATGCTCTACTCTGATGAAAAAAAAAAAATATACTGCTTTTGAAAATGGGATGTTACACCTCACCACATCCACAAGAACTCTACCAAAATGGTGAAAGTGGGAAGTAATTGAGTAGTGAGAGGGCACATGATATGAACCAAAATCTGCAACCGAACAAATAAAGGGTCCATCTTTCGCATCATGCTGTGTCAACAACACACTCACAATGCCAAATACATCACATGTTCCATTTCTTTTTTCTTTTTCTTTTTCTTTTTTTCCCCTATGTAGGAAGGCTGACAGGTAGTAATAGCCTGATGTTATAAAATATAAATAGGGTTGAACCTACAATCTCTTACTCACAAAAAAACTTGCATGAAGCTAGACTATAAAGCTACTGACATCCCATATTGCTATACACACACACTTTTGCATATTCCTAATAATTTATTTTAATAATAATCATGTCAACCATACTCATTTTTTAATACTCTCGAGTCCCTAATATAAAAACTAGATAAAGCATTTATTTTACTTCTAAATATAAGACTTTAATCACTATCTCCCAAAAATGTGTAAATACGAGGTAGCATGATTATGTATATGTGCATATATATGAGAGAGATGTATATGGTGTTGAATGGTAAAATATATATATATTATGATATGGGATGTTATTTGTTAGGCAAAGGAAGGAATGGAGATTGACTAAAATGGCATCTGAAAGTGGAAAAGCAGAGGCCTGCCAATACGGAGGAACTTTCTAGGCAACACTACTGTTCCCTGAAAATTCTGTTTCCTACATTCAATGACTCCACCCATGAAGTTGTTGTTTGGAAAATACATGTTCCATCTTCTCCCTTTTCATACCACTATCTTCACCCTAGTGCACCTCGAATATTCCAAAAAAAAAAATCTAGAATTTTATAAAATAAAATTAGTCCCTTAGCTTCATTCCAGTGTGTGTGAGTGTATCCGGGTATCATTTAGTTTTTTAAATTCTCCGTTAAACTCTAACCCAACGTTTATGTTGATAAAGATTGCATATTTTTCAATGATATATTATTTGCAGTGAATTGAAATTGATAATTAAGTTTATTTCTCACAGCACATATGGAATTACCTAATTAGTATTGTGATGAGATAAAATTCAGTACTTGCAATTGAAAAGAAATAAATTTAAAATGGTAAAGCCAACTTCTCAACTGTTAAAAAAGTACTTTAGCATTCCTCCTTTATATGATGCTATGCCTTATGTGTTACAACAAACATCTAGTTCCACAATCTAAAACATATACAAATAGTATACAGGATTTACCTTTGTTATCATCACAAATCTGAAAGGAGAGTCCACTCTAAAAGAATATTTTGTTGAGTGACATCGTCCTTTAAACTTATAAATCACACTTCACTTATAAGATTTTCCAACTAATGTATAGTACTCATAACACAATATTAATTAATAGTTTCTTTCATATGGTGTTGTGTTAAAGAAGCTATATATAGGAGGTATTTGAGAAAGGCGATTAGGTGAAGATATAATAATAATGATTGAGGCTATAGCTAACAGAACTGCGGCTATGGCTGCACGATTGTTGTCAAAATTTTAAAACAGTGAGAAAATGAATGAATCATATATGGCAGGGAATCAAGTTGAAAAGGATTTGAATTGGAATGAGCAGTGTTTACGTTTAAGGGCCACAGACACACAAATCTGCTCCTCTTTAGACTCCCAACAATAAAAGCAAAACATAGATTTCTCATTAGCTTATTATTTTGTGTGTGTGTGAGAGAGAGAGATGCACAAGTGGGAGTTTTCAGCTCATTGCTGATCACTGAGTCTGTGACGACATTTATCCTGTAAATCTAATTTAAAGGGTTTAGATTTTAAGTTTTTTATTTAATTTTTGAATAATACTTTTTTTTTTTACATAATGTCAATTAAAATATTATTTGTTTGCTAAATTTTGTATCCATCAAAATTAAAAAAAAAAAAAAAATTATATTAAATCTAAGCCATCCAAATTTGATGCAACCAATCTTATTCTATCTTTGCCTCTTTGCCTTTTTCCTGATGTAAATGTTTTGTTCTTTTCAAAACATAAAAGAAATTATTTTCTTGAGTCGACATAGGAATAGGATGGCTTATGTCCTATTATTTTTTCCTACTTTATTTTTAAAAAAATCCCCAATAACCTTGGTTTTTGTTTTTTGTTAGCATAGCTATCAAAGGAGCTAAGCATCAAAGAAGCAAATCAAGCAATATAATATGCTTCTCTCTACATTTCAATCTGAAGTTTTATATATATATATATATATATATCAAATTAGAATTTCTCGTCCTTCTTTATTTGCATAAACAGGCCAGATCTCTCTAGTTTCTCTGAGAAGCGTATGCTTCTCTAAGAGATATCATAAAAACAGCCATATGATGGGGTTCACATGGCTTGTTTCTATCTTTTCTTTTAAGAAGCATGTGCTTCTCGAAGCAATAGGAACCAAACCAGGCATGAGATATATAGACACACACATTGTTTTATAATTAATCATTAATATGCTCTACAGAAAAAGTCAATCATTGAAACATACAAATAACCAGTGAAGAACAAAATGAAGGAATCTCACCAATATGATGGACAAGAAATAAACCTTATCCCCAAATGTTTATTTGCCATTAACTCTCGTATTTTCCAGACGTGACATGTTTTCCTCAAAGTACCAAACTTTATAACACTATTAAAGGTCATTCATTATAAACAACAACATCTATATCATGTATAAATCTTAGAGAAATTGACAAGCATTCAAGGATACGTAATATCTTGGCCCTCAAATCAAGTTTTTTCCCCCCTTTCGTGAAAGAAAAACAGTAAACTAGAGAATAATTAATATCATCGCCAGCAAAGAAACAAAGGAATATTATATTAGAGAATCTATTTACTGGAGAAGTGTTTTTTTTTTTTAAAAAAAAAGATTGGAAATTGATGAAGTACTGGGAAACTGACAATAACAGGAATTCTACTATATATCAATCAAAGAGTGTGATCACTATAATAGTTACCGTTACCGCTAGAAAAAGGAAAGAAACAAAGCAAAAATGAACTTTAAGAAAATAATCACACTATTATTGTATTAAGTTCAGGTAATTTCTTCACAATATAATCGTAAACTATATAAGGAAAAACTCATCAGTAGGTCCTTTATTTAAGTCTTAACATGAAATAGATGTCTATTTGTTTTTTTGAAAAGAGGATAGATAAGCATTTAATTTTATTATATTTTAGAAGAGTCCTAAGTTTATAGATAAGCTTTGTGCAAGTAAGACGTGAATGAGAAAAAGTCTAGAATTTCAGCACAAGAAGATAGGTGTGGCGTGTAAAAGAAATCCACATCTTAATTTATGAAACAAAAGATACGTATAACTCTAAAAATACTTGTAACGTCTATTTGTTTCTGGTAAGGCGCCAAAGAAATAATTATTTTTGGCAGTCCTGCACTAATAAATTCTGACTTTGCGTAGTTTCTTTTGGAAAAAAAAAAAGAGAGAGAGAGAGAGCAAAAAAACAGTATGTATGATAGTGATAGTGATGCATCGAACAAACATCTTTTATCAGTTGGTCCAAAAAATTTCCCAAGTCCCTGACCATTGCATATCTCTTTCTTTTAGCAGTCCAAAAAAATTCTCTCAAATTTTGGATTCAATGTACTGTATTCTAAAATATAATATGTAAGCTTAAGCTACCATTATTTTTAATTTGTGTATAAAGGGAAAAATATAATACAAAATAATTATACTTTATCAAAATTTTTATAAACCACAATTATTTTGAAACTCAAAAGTATTCGGATGTGCGTATGAGATAAATATTTTGCCTTAAAGTTCATAATTATATTCACCATTTTTGCTGTGTGAATCATAAAGAATTAAATTTCGAAGAATATATATAAAGATGATATTTTTTTTGCCCAAATATAAAGATGATATTGAGATGCGCGAAAATGCACATACCATTTTAACCCGGAAATATGGGGTCTGGATCCTCTCCACATCCCTCACAGTCTCATCTGGACCGTTCAAATCTTGATCCAACGGTTCAGATTTTTTTTTTAAAAAAAATTGGACGCATCTTGGCTGCCTAAATCCTGGATCGGACGACGAGACAGAATGCTAGAGAGATGGGGAGAGGGGGGATGGGGAGAGGATCCTCTTCCGGAAATATGTGACTTGGACCTTGAAAGAGACAGGTCTTACATCATATGGGATAGAGTGAGAGTGATTCAAAGCACAAAGTGTACTGAGATAACAATATAATTGCTTGCCCCCACTCATCAACAGTGGTGATGAGTCTGCCCCATTAAGTATCACAAAACCATGCTTCTTTGCCATATAACCATTCTCCCCATCATTGCAATGAAGAATTGAGTAGGCACCTGAATATATTCCTGTTTATTTTCAAATTCAAAATGAATCCCAATGGCAGTTAATTTGGCTAGTTTAGCTTCTCTTTCTTTTAAGCATGAACTAAAAGTCCTAGTTCTGCATATGAAATTTACATATATACTCCTCCAATACTATTTATAAGTTACTTCGAGCATGTTTTATATGGATCAAGAAAAACTTTAAATCTTATTAGTTCTGCTTTAAAATTTAACAACTTTCTAACTTTAAATTATTTAATATAAAATATCCAATAAAAAAAGTTAACATAATGATAAATGAAGAGTATAAATGTATATTTAATATGAAATGTGACTTATAAATAGAAATAAAATAAACCTTTTTTTCTTCCCTATAAATAGGAGTAGAGGCCTAGGAGTGCGTGTTTGTCATTCCAAAAATTCAAATTTTGATGGCAATATAATAATGCATGCATGATAATTTTCGAAAAAGAATATATGGGTTATATATTGGACTCTAACTAATGGGCTAAGCATGTAAGTAACAATGCGCACTTGTGTGCATGTGTGTGTGAGAGGGGTGAATATATATTAGAGAGTGAGGTTCAATGAAAGATTAAGTGTTGATTTGGTGTGGTGAGGAGAGTCTCTAGCCTGTCGGATACTAGGGGATTAATTTCACATTAACAATTATCTTATGCTTTTGCTCTTGTTTGTTATCTTGAAATCACCATACTTGTATAGTATAATCGTATTTCTATTCTGTATTTATTAGAGAATTACAAGGTGTGTTTCTATTTCCTTCATCTAATAAATAATACTCTTTTAGTCCTGAATGCACTACAAACTAAGTTTTTTATTTAAGATAAGAGGTCATACTAAGTTTCAGAGTTTTCCATTGACAAAAAAAATAGTGGAGATTGCTAACAGGCTTCAATCCTAAGATAAGTATTTGCTTGGGGTACATCACATCATTAATCTATAGAATGACATCAACCAGCAGGAAAAATTATATTCAAATTGTAGGACAGAGAACAGTGCATAGATTTATCAGAATTGTAGTTTTGGGCTATAGTTGAAAATTTCCAGACCATAAAAGCAAAAATTGGCAAGGAGATTAGAATTGAGGGAACAATTATATTCAAAATGCAGGGCAGAGAACAGTGTATAGCCCATTCCTACAGCATTTATCGTCAAGTATTACTCCCACATAAATCAATACTACCCCGAAAAAAAAAATAGAGTCCAGAATGCTGAGAAGAACATAAAATGATTAGAACTACAGATGTCAAATTAATTGCAATTAACATTGCAAATGGGAAGTTTATATTTTCAAATTCTGAGACACCAAACCAGATCCTAAAATTCATAAGCAAGCTGAAAACAACTTGCACATTGTACTAATTGTACTAATGGTCCGCCAAGATAAATGGCTAGAGCATTTGTGCAATCATATGGACCAAAACCTGAGAAAGTACATTTGAACTGAAGTCCATCCCAGAAACAAAAAGACAATGACTTTCATTCAAGTACAGCTTCCTTTTACAAAACTTGGAACTCCAAAATGTCTAAAGCTATGAGCGTATTACAGTGATAACACAGGTGACTGTAGTTAAAAAGAATCTGAACTGGACATGATCACTGAATAAACTAGATTTCTGTATCATGGAAAACTCTGTTTCCTCTTTTATATTACCCCTCATGGCACCAAGTAGTTGCCTTAAATTTCAAACAGAACCTATTAACAAACGGTAAGAAATCACATCAGGACAGAGTCCCTTAAAAAAAAAACCATCTCTTCCTTCAGAGAGCAAGCATATTTAAAGCATCTAAATACTTATACATGTCAGTATTAATTCAAGGCTGTTGCTGGTAAACACTCCATATTCTGTGGAATATGGAGGCACATCTAAAAGAAGAAAGTAGTGGGTACGAACCTTTGCCAAAAATTGTTACAGGTTCCAGTGAAAATTCCTATCCCATAGATATTGATATATAAATTTAATACTTTTATATCAATGCAAGAATGGGATGAATGAAGTTCCAGGGAATAGCCCTGCAATATTCTCCGATTAAAAAAATCTTAAGAAAGCAATATGTACCGGAAGGAAAGGAATTCTCCAAAGGCAACAAAAAGCTCAGACACCCCAAAACAAATTAATCACAAAACTAAACAGAATCAACATGCAGGGCATAAGCTGTCCATATATAAATTCAAACTATACTTCTGGCAAACAATGAATGTAAATATTGATAAGTTTTATAAACAAATAATATGAAAAAAAATACATATGTAAGAATATTCTATAAATGTCAACAGAAAGATGCATAACCTTGTACAGCATAAGCTGCGCGGGTTACGTAAACAAAAAATGGTTACATTATAAGGATTGGATTACATTGAGTAAAAATTTAAGGACTGCAACTGAATGAAAACTGTAGGGAGCAAATTGAACCCAATCAAAGTTAATAAACTGAGTTACAATACAATAAAGTCAAAAATATAATAAGGAGACGAAGATTAATTTTTCCAATATGAAATATTAATTAAAATCATCACCTAAATTGCTGTGTTCGAGACGTGGTTTTAGTTTGAGTCTTCACAGTCATATCTCCATCATCCACGAATTTATCTCCATAGAGAACATCTCTTCCATCGCCGGTCTCATCCAAGTGCCTCTTTCGAGCTGCCGCGACTAACACTTGCACCACCGTGGTGAGAGGACTTCCAGTGGCCCTTGTTTTCTGTATTTCTTTATGCCAACCAGAAAAATCACAAATTGCACAGCCAAAGCAGCTGCTAATATTGTATATCCTATGTCCCATCCAACATTGTCCTGAAAAATCATGCATGTTAATCCAACAGAAGATGTGTGTGTGTGTGTGGGGGGGGGGGGTGTTAAGGTGTAGATTGGTGAACGAAGTATTACGCAAGGAGCATGTGGGTTAAGGTGTAGATTGGCGAACGAAGTATTACGCTAGAAGCATCTGGCACAAAAATGTATTGAAGGTACTTTAAATACCAACCAACAATTAAAAATGAAAAAAATTTACTAATCAACTATTAAAAATGAAAACTATCACAGTGACGTTAAAGTCAAACAAACTTCGTTTGTCCTTGAGAAAGGAATAAGCTCGGAATCACGCCAAATTGCAGCCGCCAATTTTCTGTAATGTCTTATAGAAGCAAGATAGAATATTATGGCGGCTGCAATTTGGCGTGATTCTGGCTTATTCCTTTCTCGAGAACAAACACAATTGGCTTTAAACCTCCATTTTCCATTAAAGCTTCTTTGCCATTGTTGTGCTTTATGAGCTTCAACAAAGCAGCAATGGCGTTCTCTTGCACTGATTTGTGCCTCGTTGACAAAAGTAGAAGCAGAGGTGACACTGTCCCTACTTGGATCAGACACGACCGTTAAAATGTTGGATCTTCCGAGGAAGTGAATCTGATACGCTGCTTTGTTCTTCTGCTCCATTGTTCCAAAAATGAGCCTCCGAGAAAGAAACCAAGACAAAAATTGTGTGGCGTTAGCCTACTGTTTTGGGACAGGTTTTATTTCTAGATTTCAGCCATTGTTGGACCGAACTTTGATTGTAGGTGTGACCTGTTGATACAGTTACTGGGTCCGTCATTAGCTCAAGCAAAATCAGGCATTGAAAATCCTCAAGGTTTATGCCATTAATAATCTTCTTTGTACTACACCTTACTTCTGAATCATATGTGGGGCTGCTAGGATCATAAGTTTCAAATATCACTCCCTTGCAATAACTCAAGAATCCGATTAAACCACTTAGAAAAGCAGCATCACACTCTTTGCATCTAGAGAAATGAAGATCCATCTTTTATGTAAGAGAAGTCCGAAGATTGCTGGCATGACATGCTAGATTATGGTGTGATTCCGAGTTTATTCCCTTCTCGAGGACAAACGGAATTTGTCTGATTTTAATGTCACTGTGATAGTTTCCATTTTTAATAGTTGATTGGTATTTTTTTTTTCATTTTTAATTGTTGGTTGGTATTTAAAATACCTTCAATACATTTTTGTGCTAGATGCTCCTAGCGTAATACTTCATTGGCCAATATGCACCTTAAACCTATACACACACACATACATTTAAAAGTTTAAAGAAGAAATTAAATCAAGGTTTAATTGATAATCACCTGGACATAAGTAACAACCAAAACGGCAGACACGGAACTAACGTTAATTCCTAGGTACCACCAATTGAAGAAAGAATTCTTGGTCATCTCTCTTGTGCAGATGTTTCATCAAACTGGTCTGCTGCAAATGTTTGAACACAAGGCTTGTGTCCTGATTCTCCAATCACTAATATGTAAAGTGATGCGAAGAACGCCATCTCTCGACTCTGAGATGGTATTACTGACACTGATAGTGTCAGCAAAACCATTCCCTGTGTGCATATTCAGCTTCTGAATATGCTAATTGAAGACACCAAAGTATATATAGTCTAAACAAAGCGCATGAGTAAGTTCTTTCAATATAAATTTAAGGATCAAACCCATCCAAGGTCGTTTTATACTTTTAATGAATGTTAGTTTGGTACTTTCTTTTCATTGTTTTTCATCCCTATCCTTTATGACGTCTATAGTGTTAGTCTTTTTAATTTTATAAGGACTTGGATTTAAACTTGATGGTGCTATTAACTTCAATGATGTGGTATTAATACCGTGAAGTAGGTAGACGTGAACTGTTAATTAGGACTAATATGACTTATATGTAAGGACCAAAACTAAAACTTGTTCAAAAGTATAGGGTCATGAAGTGAGTTTAACCAATAACCCTAGCTATAAGAAAATGGCAACTAAACGCATGACAGATGACAGAGAAATCAACTCTTGCGCTCGCACTCAGATGCTTCGGCAAATCCATGGAAGATAAAATTGATTTTCGTGTTTTTTGTTGGATGAATTTAAATGTTGGAAATAAGATTTTATCATTAAAAATTGATTTCTCAGCTCAAAACCATTTTTCTTAGTCAAAATCAAAATTGATTTCTTTATCCTCTATCAAACGTTTAAGTTGCCTTTTTTAATATAGGATTAACCTAACGTCGCTATAATTTTAAAGAATTTTAATTTGGGTGTCTGTGTGTGTGTGTATTTCTAATGAATTTTAATTTTGGCCCCTACACAGAAGTATAGACATCAAAACCTATTTTTTTTTAAAAAAATATTAAGGACATGGAGTGGGTTTAACCCTAAGTTTAATATTGTTGCCTATATAGTTTTATTTCACAATAATCTCTTTTTTCAAGCGCAAATCATCTTTTACATGAGATCTGGCTGGTGCAAATTGCAAAATACTATAAGCGTCTCTTAAAAACACATTTTCGATGTAACCCAATTTTTTTTTTTGGCCACTGTATAGGGTGTAGTAGAAATAAGAAAAGTAGAAAATAGTAATTTCCATGTGTCTGTTAAAACTTAAAAAGCAACAACAAACGTTGTAATTGCTCAAATAACATAAAAGTCAAGGTAGATAATATACCAAGAAATAGACAATGGAAGAGATGATGATGGTGATGAAACGTCCAACGTAGGAATCAGCAATGAAAGCTCCAAATTAAACAAAGGGAACAAGAAGGAGATCCAACCCATAAGTTGACATTTCTTGCAGCTGTGGCTGTTGGCTGTTTCAGAACATTGGTTAGGTAACTTGTCAAGTTTCCTCCCAAACCATAAAACGCAAATCTCTCCGCAACCTTCACAACTGCATTTTCAAGTTCATGAGTGAAAATATATTAATGGTCTCTGTAAGAATATTACATACATATATGTAGACATTGATAATGAATTTCGCGTAATTTTCGTAACCGAAATGAAAAAACTTAATTATATATTAGTATTTTGGACTAGTGA
This sequence comes from Acacia melanoxylon, assembly GCA_019022615.1. Lineage (NCBI taxonomy): Eukaryota > Viridiplantae > Streptophyta > Magnoliopsida > Fabales > Fabaceae > Acacia > Acacia melanoxylon. The sequence continues at coordinate 12,791,206 of JAFJYJ010000005.1, forward strand.
AAGTATTAGAAAGAACTTACCCATGATGAAGATGGCAGCATTCCAGCCACTAGAGGATTTGTGATGATAAAAAATAGACTTGGCTTCCATTGGAGCTGTTTTGCTATCCATGGCTGCTTTTTAGCTATATGAACCCACTGAGAGAATGACAAGAGATCGACTTGGTGGCTTGCTTTAGTGTAATATATTTATATACGCGATATAATAAATGGCTTTATAATTTATGTAATCCCAAAACTAAGTCAAGTAGAATATCAATCTATAAAAAGAAATTGGTATAGTTAATAACTCGTGCATGCATTATAGGTAATGTATTCTTTAGATTAGTTTTGGGAGGTTCAAATTTTTTAAAATACTGAATTATATTATAATAAGAAAAAAATTACTCATCCAATCGTTAATGTAAGATCTATTTATATAATTTGATTATATTAAAAAGTTAGTTAATATGATTTTTTTTTTTTTATAAAAACACCATAATCATCTTCTTTAATTCTCTCAATCTTTCTCTTTAACTTGATTATTGTTAAGGGGTATTAATAGAATTAAATAAAAAAATATTGAAAAATAAAAAAATATTTTACATTTATGACCAAAATCAACTCCCTAATTAATTTTTACATTAATTAAACACATGATGAATTGTTTAAACTTTGATATGATGGACAATTGAAATTAGATTGTATTAAATGAATGAACAGAGAATTCAAGCGGGCAAAATGCATGGCGAGATTTCATTCATGTATTTTTGTTTTGTTTTGGTTTATAGATTAAATCGATATTCAGATGTATTTGATATAATACATGTACCATGTTTTGTAATACACAGAAAATACTTTATTGTTATATATAGTCTCTCGTCTACGAAGCAAAGGAGGTGGTGATACGCTCCCAAATTTGAGCTGTGGTTTCACAGCCAACAGTACGACATAGCACCAAATTGAACATCGTTGAAAGAAGCCAGGACATGAGCAATTGATCCTGAGGCATCCACCGCACAAACTCAAAAGTAAGACCGATAACTTGACCATTGCAATATTCATGCTGTTCAGGTGGAGGAATCGATGATTCAAGAAAAGATTCAAGAGCATAGCCCTTGACAGCACTGAGAACATGTTACCTCCATATCAAAAAATTAGAATCGTCTAGCTTGACGGAAATGGAGTGAGAGAAAGCTACAACATGACTCTTAGATTCAGAAGAAGAAAGAATTGAAAGAGATGAATTGGAAGCCATGGACGGAACAGAAGCTCTGGATACCGTGTGATAGAATGAGAAAGAAGGGAAGAAGGTAAAGTCTCTGAGAGGATAATGTGATATTGTTACGTGTCAGAGGGGTACATGATCATATAGCCACCTGGAAGGACATGTGGCTGTGTTACAGTAACTATCAGTAGGGGTGAGCAAAATCAAACCGAAACTGAAGACTGAACCGAACCGAACCGAACCTAATTCGGTTTTTATTTTTCTTATTTCGGTGCGGTTTTTTTAAAAAAAAAAATTGGTTACAGCCGAATAACCAAAGTTATCAATGTTTTTTTCCCCTTTTAAATAAAAATGTATCAGCCTTGTAACTTGTTTCATCTTCTTTTTATATGAAGCCTTGTTTAATTTTTTTTCACAAAAAAACTAAAGACTTACAGGCCCATTTCATTATTCATTAGGTCCAAGACCAACTACTTACTTCCAAATCTAACCTAATTCCTCCATCCTTCCTCTAGTCCTCCAAGTCCTCTCCTCTCGGCAACTTCACCAGCAGAGGGAGCAGAGAATCCATCGTCTTCTTCCCTCCCTCCATTTGCTTATGCTCACTACTCATTATGAACTCATCGGCTCCTGACAGAGATTTGCCGTCATCTCCCAAAATAACCAGATTAGAAAAGGATTTGCAAGATAATGTAAACCGGGTCGTTTCTCTCAAGGAATTTGCGGTGGTTTTAAATCAAGAACAAGAAAACAGAATAACAACAAAATTGGGGGTTTTTGATTTGAAACAGATTAAAACGAAATTAAACCGAAACTAATCTGAAATATGCGAAACAAATTAAAACGAGATTGAAATAGATTAAAACGATCAACCCAACGTTTAGATTCCGTAAAACTTCCTTCCTTGAACGAAATATAAACGAACTCGCGTTTGGCTCGGACGAACCGAAATCTCTGCGTTCGTCCGTAAATCCCTCGACTAGACGATCGTCTAGAATTGTCCGAAAACATGCGTCTCACCGTGCAATCGCACAAAGAACACTCTAACCTAGTTCGAACTCGGTCCTTGGGATGAACCAAACCGAATATTAAATCTAATATTCAAACTATTTCCGTAAATTGGATCCGATAAGATGAAATGTAAACGAGTAAAGTTACCGATTAAGTACGAGTTCTCGGACGAATCATGGAATCCTCAACGTTGGGTTAACACGTAAGGTTTAGCCGAACATGGCGGGAAAATCGAAGAACAGACGAAGAACGCGAAGAACGCGAAGAACATTTCAGAGAATCTGAAAAACCTCTATTTTGATCCACAAAACAGAATAAAAACGTGAATACCATTGTTTGTGGCTGCTGCCTTACTTAACCTAAGATGAAAAACGAATTGGGGCTCCAATCAATAATCCAGGCCCAAAACAGAAAATAATACTGAGAATGGGCTTTAGTCACAAATTCGAGCCCAAATAAAACATCTGACTTTGGCTTCAAAATCGACGCCTTCTTGTCCGAATTTGCCCTTCATGTCTTCATAACAATTGTAGTTCTCTGAATCATCTGAAATATGAAACAAAAATGAGGCAAATCCGATGTCTGGTTCAAGAGTTATGGTAAGATTAGTGAAGCAATGTAAAACTAGAATTTTATTAATAAAAATGGCTAAAATATAATCAAAGGCCCAAAGCCCAAATAAGTATAAAAGCCATTATTTATTAACTAAAAAGTCCTAAATTATTAATCAAGAGATAAAAAGAAGTGTATAAAATATTCAATTATCAAATTCCCCACACTTATCTTTTTGCACTCCCGAGCAAAATTCAAAGAAAAAGATCTAAAGGAGAACTCTTCTTTTCTACAAATTGCTAACAATGCGTAAATTGAACAAGGAACACAAAGCTTCATTAGAACCAATCAATCAAGACCCAAAATCCCTTCATATCAAATTACAATTCCTGGTAATCTCAATCAATGATGCTAATCACAAATGATGGTCTCTCAAATGATGCGCTCAATCAATCAATCTCTCAAGTGTTTAAGGTAAATAAGTGTATAGCTCAAATTCTACTCAAGAAAATTGTTCTACCATAAGTTTGCTCAATTTCTACGTCTCCACTACTTATAACACATGCATGCACAAATCAAAAGAGCTTATTATTAAAGGTTGTAATGGGGTTAGGGTGAAGGTAGGTAATAATATGGAATGAGAGGCTAAGCACCCAAGAAATTTTTAAAAAAAAGAGCATTGATTAACACAATCATTCTCTATATATAAAAACTTTTATTTTACTCATAAATTTCCTTTCTTTTTCTTTCCTTTGTCTTTCTTTCTTTCTTTCTTTCTTTTTTCTGCTTTTTTTTTTTTTTGAACTATATATACAAAATCACAATGACAAAACCAAACATCTCCCCCCCACACTGAAACTGTTGCACTCCTGAGCAACCCCACACTTAAACACAAAACCAAGGTGAAACCAATGCTCAATAAATCTCCAAGGTGCGGAATAAAATGGTTTTACGCTTAGGCTTGTAATGTGGCTTAGAAAAGAATGAGTCGAAAAGGCACGAATGGGCTAGCAAAGGAAACATAATGCAAGGGAAAGCTATTTGGCCAAAGTGGGAAAATAAAAGAAAGAAAACAAGCTTCTATCATATTTATGCATGTAAGTGAAAAATGTAGTTTCAACAAGAAAAGGAGCAAGTTCTAGAGAACACAAATCGGGAGCGAGATGCACACATGAAAGAAAGAATGGGAAAAGATAAATTCCATTCAAGCAGGCCCAAAACCTCACAAGGTCAGTACCAACTTAGGCAATCAACAACATCAAATCAACTACCAAGATATGTAATCGAAGAGTCAAGAATCATAGACCAAACAGAATGATCCATTAAAACCAAAATGTCCTAGTTCATAATATATAGCAATCATAGAAAGATAGACTGTATTTATTTTCGAAAAGCAAATTGCAAATATGAAAACAAATAAAAGAGATAGAGGGAGAAGAAAGAAGAATACTCCCCAAGGGTTTAAGGAGGATAAGTGGCGTCAATGAGGAGAATCTCTCGCTTCCTCAAGCATTCTTTGGGATCCCTCATGAAATTGCTTGAGGCGATGCCCATTTACCTTAAAGGTTCTTCCCTGTGGGTGGATCACATAGCTCAACAAAGACCAAATGGAAAAATATTAGTGATTTTAAAAGGGTCATCCCATTTAGATCGAAGCTTACCAGGCATAAACTTCGACGGAGTTAAACGGAAGAACTTTCCGGCCCACGTAAAATTCTTTCCTCGTAATATGCTTATCATGGAATGCCTTAGTCTTTTCCTTGTACAAACGCGAACTCTCATAGGCATCCAATCTAAGTTCATCCAACTCTTGCAACGCAGCTTCCGTTCCATGCCGGACTTAGCCAAATCCATGTTACACCGCTTAATGGCCCAATAGGCTTGATGTTCCAACTCAACCGGAAGATGACATGCCTTACCAAAGACAATCCGATAAGGAGACATCCCAATCGGAGTCTTGTAGGCGGTGCGATATGCCCACAAAGCATCCTCTAATCGCTTACTCCAATCTTTCCGGGTAGAGTTAACAGTCTTCGAAGGATTTGCTTAATCTCTCTATTTGAGACTTCGACTTGACCATTGGTCCGAGGATGGTATCTTGTGGAGACCTTGTGAAGCACTCCATACTTGCGTAACAAGGCACCCATGCTTCGGTTGCAAAAATGGGAACCCCGGTCACCGATAATAGCTCTAGGAATGCCAAACCCGCGAGAAAATGTTAGACCTAACAAAATCCACCACCACGAAGAATCATTAGTCCGAGTGACTTTCGCCTCAACCCATTTTGAGACATAATCAACGCCTAGCAGGATGTAAGTATAACCATATGAAGCAGAAATGGACCCATAAAATCAATACCCCAAACATCAAAGATCTCACAAAACAATATAGGGTTTTGGGGCATCTCATGCCTACGAGAAATACTCCCGCTCTCCGACGGTTATCACATGACTTACAAAACAAATGGGAATCATGAAACAAGGAAGGCCAAAACAATCCACAATCTAACACTTTCCTAGCAGTTCTTTGGGGTCCAAAGTGACCACCACAGTGTAAGCATGAGCAAAATGCAATATAGAGTGAAACTCATGATCGTGCACACATCTCCTAACTACTTGGTCACTACAAAATTTCCACGAGATAAGGGTCATCCCAAACATAGTATTTAGACTCACTCTTTAATTTGAAGGTTTGGGCCCTAGTAGAATCTTCAGCAAAACACCGCCTACTAAGTAGTTAACCAGATCAAGCATACCATGGAAGCTTACCTTGTAGCCGCAGGCCGGCGTCGTCGGGAAAATCATCCCGAATAGAAGAGGGGTGAGAGGAAGAATGGGTGATACAACTCAAGTGGTGCTACCCGGCTTTTGTGCTCCGCTTGCCTCTCGAATCTCAACATCAAACTCTTGGAGCAATAGCATCCACCGGATGAGTCGTGGCTTAGCATCCGCCTTTTTCAAAAGAAATTTAGAGCAAAGCATGTCGTCAGAGAAAACAATTACTCTACTAGCTAGCAGATATGACCTAAACTTATCAAAAGCAAATACAATAGCCAACAACTCCTTCTCAGTAGTGGTATAATTAGACTGGGCAAGATCCAAAGTCTTGGAGGTATATGCAATCACATGAGATGCCCTATCGACCTGTTGTGCCAAGATAGCACCAACCGCATAGTTGGAAGCATCACACATCAGCTCAAAGGAGATGCACCAATTAGGGAAAATGGATCACCGGGGTTGTAGTCGCAACGCTTCAAATGATCGAAGGCCGCCTTGCAATCATCATCAAATACAAAGTCGGTGTCCTTATGCGTAAGGTTGGACAAAGGGTCGGCGTCTTATCGAAATCCCTAATGAAACGCCGATAAAAAACCCGCATGACCAAGAAAAAACGAACTTCCCGCACGTACGATGCGGGGTAAGGCAAAGCAGTAATCACATCTATCTTAGCAGGGTCTACCTCAATCCCTTTCCTAGACACTATGTGTCCCAAGACTATACCTGACTCAACCATAAAGTGACACTTTTCATAATTCAAGACAAGATTAGACTCAATGTACCTATGCAAAACTCTAGATAGATTAGCTAAGCATGCATCAAAATCAGACCCATATACAAAGTGAAATCATCCATAAAGACCTCCATGCAAAGTCCTCTAGAAACTCGAGAAAATACTCACCATACAACGCCGAAAAGTACCGGGTGCGTTGCGAGAGGCCAAAAGGCATCCTTTGGTAGGCATATGTTCCAAAGGGGCATGTGAAGGTCGTCTTCTCCCGATCCTCGGAGCAATATGGATCGGAAGTATCCGGAGTAGCCATCCGGGGAAGCGTGTAATGAGACTTGCCACCCAATCGCTCTAACATCCGATCAATGAAAGGTAAAGGGTAATGATCCTTGCGAGTGGCTTGGTTGAGTCTCCTATAGTCAATGCAAACTCTCCAACTATTCGAACTCGAGTAGGAATGAGCTCATTCTTCCGATTGGCCACCACAAGTGACACCGACTTCTTGGGAACCACCGGACCGGGCTAACCCACGGCTATCGAAATGGGATAGATGATACCAGCATAGAAGCTTAGTGACCTCCTTCTTCACCACATCAAGGATAAGGGGATTAAGGCGTCTCGGGTTGCCTCACCGCTTAGAGTCCTCTTCCAACGAATTCGATGCATGCACATGGAAGGGTGATGCCAACTATGTCGCCTAATGTCCACCCAATGGCTTTCTTGTTCGCCCTCAATAAGCTTAGCAGCCTTCTCTTCTTGATCGTGCCTAAGGTTATTTGCCACAATGACTGGCAATTGTTCATCCGCCTCCAGAAATGCATATTTCAAGTGATCTGGAAGGGATTTCAACTCAAGTTTGGGTGGTTGCTCAGTAGATGGGAGAAGCTTGGGTGGTTGTTGCAACAACTCTGATGTCATCACACTGGAAATGCCTGAAACCACATTCAAAGAAGCAGAAGAACGATGTCTATACAGCTCAATGTTAACATCAGAATTCAGCTCATCAAAATCAGAGTTAAGCTCATCAAAATCAAAATCAGGATGCACATCAGGATCGGGATGAAGCTCAAACTCGAATGAATATCGAATCCACAAGTAATGCGAATAATCACCAAAGACAAGTCGAATCACCAAATAATGCAGCATTAACCAAATGAGTACAAACAGAGCACCATTCATTATCAACACATGCACAAATGGCGTAATCACTCTCGGATGAAAAATCGGGATAATCAAGACACCAATCGCAAGAACATCATCCACAAGATCATCAATCACATCAATACGAAAATAGAATGCTCTTCCCTAGGATGTCTCATGGCATCAAAGATATTAAAATTCACGTAAATATCACCAAACTCCATGGAAAGAGTACCGAATACACATCTATCTTCGTCCTAGTTTGTTTTCATAAAAGGCCTCCCTAGAATGATTGGTGACCGACTACTAGAAGACTCATCCCGCATATCTAAGATGTAAAAATCAGCGGGAATATCAATTCATTAACTTTGACTAATACATCTTCAACTAAACCAGAAGGATGGGCATTACTCCTATTAGCTAGTTGAACAATAACACCAGTTGGATGCAAGGGACCAAGACCAAGAGATCTATAAATAGATGCAGGCATGATATTTATAGAAGCACCTAAATCTAGCATGCAATCATCAAATTTATAATTACCAATAAGGCAAGGGATAGAAAACGTCCCTGGATCTTTGCACTTGCGAGGCATGGTAGGTTTGGATGAGTCTGATACATTCTGGTTCAAACTCACTCGTTTATTTCCCTTCAGTCGCCTCTTGTTGGTACATAACTCTTTCAGAAACTTGGCATATTTAGGAATTTGTTTGACTGCATCTAAGAGATGAATGTTGATCTCTACTCTTCTGAACGTCTCAAGTATATCCTTCTCTTGTGCTTTTTCTGCCAACTTCTTGGGTTTAAGCGCTCTCGAGGAAAGGAAGAGGAATGGGAATGTCTTCCTCTTCACCTTGCTGGATTGCCTTTTATTTTTAGAGTCAATCTTCACATTTTTCGACTCTCTCTCGATGTGGAAGTCACATCTACACTAGTTTAGGTTCCTCCAATTGCTTGCCAGATCGAAGAGAGATAGCACTCACATTCCCTTTAGGATTAGGAATTGTTTGTGAAGGGAGAGTGTTGGATCCCTGAGGTTGAAGCTGGTTCAATGATGTTGCCAACTGCACAATTTGTGTTTGCAAAGTCTCGAATGGAAGTGTCGGTTTTCGTTGAAACCGCATATTGGTGTGACAAATTGCTTCATCATATCCTCTAGTGAAGAACCACTACTACCGGTACTAGCTTCTTTGTTGTGCCGCCCGTGGAGGTGCACATATGGCTGGTCGAGGTCGAGGTGGTGGCCGGCAAAGGAGGTGCAGAGTGTTGTTGGAAATTTTGCGGCATGTCTTGTCTCGCGGTGGTAATTCCTGCAGTCCTGCGATATTGGTTACTCCGGTTCCGATTCGATTCGGTTCCAACGGAAATTGGGGTGATTTCTCCAACCAGGATTGTAGGTATTGGAGAAGGCATTATTCTCGCCGGTATTGTGGCTTTCCCGGAAAAACACCCACCGCAGCCTACTTATCGGTCTTGAGAGGTAGGATCATGCAAGGTAGGACAAGAGTCAGTAGAATGATAAGGGTCAGAACAAAACCCACAGGAGTACCCAATTTGAGGAGGGAAGATTGTACTGTCTGGGTCACTGCCAACTGCCTCACAAGGGAAGTCAGATCATCAAGTCTATTCTCCAATCTCTGAGAATCGTACTGGACCGAAGGTGTTTGAATATGGTAAACAGAGTACCATTGGCCCCGGTGCCAAATTGCCGAGAATTAGCGACCATAGTAGATATCGCTCTCGGGCATCTTCGGGTGTCTTGCTATCTAAGGCCCCACCACCGGACGCATCCACGAAACTTTTATCCATCGGTAATAAACCGGAATAGAAATATGTAATCGGGAGTTGGTCCGAAATCGGGTGGTGTGGATGCCTTGCACACAACCGCTTGAACCTCTCCCAATACTCATACATGGTCTCCCCATTGATTTGTTTAACACTAGTGATCTCCTTCTGAATAGCAATGGCTTTTGAGGAAGGAAAGAACCTCACTAGGAATAACTTCTGCATATCATTCCAACTCCCAACAGATGTCGGTTGCAAATTGTATAGCCAATCCTTAGCCACGCCATCTAGGGAAAATGGAAAAGCTCTCACTTAATGTGGTCCTCATCAATTGCTTTCGAGGTTTCATCGTGCCGCATACCACATGGAACTCCTTGAGATGCCGTGAGGACATTCACCGCAAGACCATGAAACTTGGGCAACAAATGGATAAGACCAGATTTTAATTCAAAGTTAGCAAAGCAAGTTCGGGATATTGAATACACAAATTCCGATTGCCCACATCGGGGTAGCTAATTCTTTCAAAGTGGGACGAGCTACTTGCTCTTCGCCATAATTTCGAGTTAGCAAAATTGCTACTAGAATCGGTGAAAACAACAAGACTAGCGAAGTACTATCGAGTCAAGATCACCGAATGGACACAATCGACTCGAGACTCAAGTTCAATGTCAAATTCAAAGTATCAATCCCACGACTAAGCCTAACAATTCTTCTAGTGAGAATTGTTCTTTCAATTTCGGGATCAAGTGGCAATAAGTCTTCCGGATCAATAGTACTCCTAGTACTCATGCAAAGATAAACACAAGGCGAGAATTTGCGAGAAAATCAGAATTACAAAAATACCACCAGAAAATCAGAATTACGAAAATGCCACTAAAGGATTTTTTTTTTTTTTTGGACGTAACGGGTATTTGATTTGTATGACTTACTCCGATCGGGCTGATTTTTGGTGAGCTGAAGGAAAACCCTATTTTAAGACAATCACATGTACCGTTGGGCACGCTGTGGGTCCTCGGATTTAAGCCAAATTCCATCGTTTAGACCACTTTTTTCAATTTTTTTTGGTTTACGCTAATCTATTGAAACTTAAAACAGCAAAAACATGGCCTAAACGTTAAAATTTGGGTAAAATATGTGAGACCTCACTTCCTAAAAGGAAGTGACTCTTGCTTAGAATGCCCAATTCCTTCGAATAAGACCTGGGTTGAGTGATCGGGTCATAAAAAGTTTCTGTCCGTACCCGAACCACAAAAAAAAACTACCGTTACTTAACGAAACCGATGCAAATTCCGTAGCGCGCGCCATATTTTTGAGAGATTTTCCGTCATCTCCCAAAATAACCAGATTAGAAAAGGATTTGCAGTATTGATAAGTAGATATTTTATGATTAAATAAGTATAAATTCTGAGATATATTGAGTTGAATTTATTAATATTTTGTACTTATTTAATTATCTGTATGTACGTATCTATCTTTTAATTAAATATAGGATAAAAGAATATTATAACAGAAAATCTATTGATATCCTATTTTATTTTGTAGGAGATATTTTGGGATCTAAGAAAGGAGAAAATATAGGAAAGACAATAAAGATAACAAATTAAATTGAAAAGGATATAATATAAGATATTATTATATTATATTATAATATAATATATGGATATATTATATTTAATTCATTTAATAAAGATGAAACAAGCTAATTGTGGCTACGATACGCACATGCAAGTTGAAACAAAGAAAAAGGATATGATATATCCTTTATGAATAAGAAGCAAATCACGATGTGGGCAAAAAAAGATATGATATATCCTTTAAAAATAAAAGAAAAGAAAAGGCAACGTGGGCCCACACCAAAAGTTATTATATATATCACAGACTTCATAAATTGAGGGGCAACGCGAACAGCAATTTGGAACGCACACAACGCAGAGCCGGGGAAGAATTAAAGCACGGGGAGGCAAGATGCAAAGAAACGAAGGGAATTTCCGACGCACGCCAAGCAGAGCGAGAGAAAGAAGAATTGGAGAATTAGAGAGGAGCATATGAGACTGAGGGATTCTCTAAGAGTCTTGATTTCTCCTTTCTTTTCCTTTCCTGTCTAAATCTGAATATTATTTTACTTTCATGAGTTTTTTTATAGCCATGCTAGGCTAGTTTTCTTTAGTAGTTAGGGAGAAGATGAACCCGATGTTAATTTGAGTATTTGTTTGAATTCTCTATTGAATGTTATTTACCATGATTGAATGAATTATATTTACTTAAAGCCTTCTTAAAAGACTGATCACCTTTTAGATTGTCCATAGGTTAGTGCATGACAATAGAGATGTTGGTGCACTTAACTAGAACCTTTAATTCATCATAAAATTGCATGACCTAGACATAGGCTTACAAATTTATGTGATCTTATAATTCCGGTTTATATAATCTTTCTAAATAATACTAAGACATTAGGTTATTTTCAAAGATAAAGACTAAGCTAGCATCAAGACATTAGGACTTAGTATAATTTTAGAGAATTGATCGTCAGTTATGGGAATAATAAATAATTAGGGATTTAATTCGAATACTTAGAGGAACATAGGGGAATTCTATGCCCTAGCTGCGTTTTTCTCTATTAATCATCTTTTCTAAAACGTTCTTGAAATTCTTGATTCTTATTTTTTATTTAATTATTTAAAACCTTTTTAGTTACAATTCACCCATATTACTCTATTTCACCCAACTAAAGTTCTGAAATAACTAATTAGTGGTCGTAATACTATTCCTCGTGGGACGATCTCTTTCTCACATACTTTATTACTTGTAACGATCGGTGCACTTGCCGAAGTCGCTATCAAGTATAATGTAACCTGGGTCGTTTCTCGAAGGAATTTGCAAGTGAGTTTAAATCAAAGAATGACAAAACGAATAACAACAAAATTGGGGGTTTTTGATTTGAAACAGATTAAAACGAAATTAAACTGAAATTAATCTGAAATATGCAGAAACATATTAAAACGAGATTGAAATAGATTAAAACGATCAACCCAACGTTTAGATTCCAGAAACTTCCTTCCTTGAACGAAATATAAACGAACTCGCGTTTGGCTCTGGACGAACCGAAATCTCTGCGTTCGTCCAGAAATCCCTCGACTAGACGATCGTCTAGAATCTGTCCAAACAGTGGCGTCTCACTGTGCAATCGCACAGCAACACTCTAACCTAGTTTGAACTCAGTCCTTGGGATGAACCAAACCGAATAATAAATCTAATATTCAAACTATTTCCAGAAATCGGATCCGATAAGATGAAAACAGAAACGAGTAAAGTTACCGATTAAGTACGAGTTCTCTGGACGAATCATGGAATCCTCAACGTTGGGTTAACCACAGAAGGTTTAGCCGAACATGGCTGGGAAAATCGAAGAACAGACGAAGAACGCGAAGAACACGAAGAACATTTCAGAGAATCTGAAAACCTCTATTTTGATCCACAAAACAGAATAAAAACGTGAATACCATTGTTTGTGGCTGCTGCCTTACTTAACCTAAGATGAAAAACGAAATGGGGCTCCAATCAATAATCCAGGCCCAAAAGAAAATAATACGAGAATGGGCTTTAGTCACAAATTCGAGCCCAAATAAAACATCTGACTTTGGCTTCAAAATCGACCGCCTTCTTGTCCGAATTTGCCCTTCATGTCTTCATAACAATTGTAGCTCTCTGAATCATCTGAAATATGAAACAAAAATGAGGCAAATCCGATGTTTGGTTCAAGAGTTATGGTAAGATTAGTGAAGCAATGTAAAACTGGAATTTTATTAATAAAAATGGCTAAAATATAATCAAAGGCCCAAAGCCCAAATAAGTATAAAAGCCATTATTTATTAACTAAAAAGTCCTAAATTATTAATCAAGAGATAAAAAGAAGTGTATAAAATATTCGGTTATCGGCTCCCACTCGTGCTTTGCCTCCCACTCCTTCTCCGCCGAGGCGCCACTTGCTTATCACAGTCACGTGGTGCCAAAAGAGTAATTTGGGGTTAAGAAAGAGAAGAACCGAACCAGAGACATGAGAGGAGTCTTTGAGCGAGACCATTGCCAGTAGAGGCGGGAGATGAGTCAGCGACCACCTCCTTAACCAAATAGACGAAGGCGAATCCACCTTTCCCTGCCTGACGATTTGGAATCGGTTCTCATTGATCCAGACATCTCCTCCTCCATTAACGGCGTAGTAGAGAGCATTCGACCTAGAAAACGAGCACCCCATCTCTTTCTTCTACTTCAAATGCAATATTGTTGCTGAAATACTGGTTTGTATTAATTATTTTTGCTGTTAGAATTTTTTTCATGGGTTGTAGTTTTTTTTGCATTGGACGGGCTTGCAGCAGAAAAAGGCCAAATAACCGATTTACACCAAAAACCGAACCAAAGTTAATCAGTTTTTCAGTTTTGGTCATTTCAACATTTCGGTTTCGGGTTCGGTCAGTAAAATGCCTTCAATTCGGTTGTTCGGTTTTTACGTACCGAAAAACCGAACTGAACACCGAATGTTCACCCCTAACTATTAGTTACAACAAATAACAGATCAATTAAACTTACAACAACTTGATATATATTCTAACAGATAACTAACCTCACAAATGCTCTTCATGAGCCGATTACGATGGAGGCCAAGAACATCAACACTTGGGTCGGCATTTCATCTATGTTCCCTCTGCTCGGCGGCTTTGTCGCCAACTCATATCTAGGTCGTCACTTTTCTTTTTACTTATTCACTTCATACTTGGTTTATTTTATTGAGAAAGGTATAAATAATTATGTAGTCATTATATGGGTGCGTGTCAAAAGCAGTCCCACATTATATTGCTAGTGGGAAGAAGAGATCGAGTGTATGTATATTAAGATGTGCCGTTGAACTGATAAAACAATCAAATGAGAAGTGGGATTGTTCATACAACATAACCTAATTAAACACAGTTGAAATTTGGAAATTTTCCCGTATGTGCTGCCAACAACGATAAATAATAATATGAAACTCCAAAAAAGAAGAAGGAAAATTAGAATGAAGGACCTCGAAGAAAAATTATTTATTGACAAGGACCATAAAAATTGTAATTATTTAAAATGACCAAATAAAAAAAAAATATAAAATACTAAAATATATCTAAAGAAATCTTCTGCATTTCCTCATACATTCTTTTTCATATTCTATTTTTAAAACTAATACAAAATCCTAAATTTCACTAAATTTTAAAAAAAATTCCCAATTTTTCATTTTTTATAATTTGTATAGATATCTATGAAAAAAATTACACACTCTTCAATTTTTTCAAAATTATAATTTATCAAAATGAACAAAAAATAATTAAAATAATATTTATATAATTTTAATGAAAAGCAAGCTCTTTTATAATTTATTTTATATGTTAAAACGAAAAATTTTATATGATTTATTTTTATTTTAGAAGAAGTTTATGTGGGGTAATTATTCATTTAATGTTAATAAAATCAAAAAAATCTACTATATCTTTAAAAAACATGAAATGAGTTTAGTTTTTATTTTTATAAAAAGAGCTCAATTGATATTAATATTGATACTTGATAATATAAATATGGAAACTTGATGATATATTCGTTCATTAAATTGTTCATTAAATTCTCGATTGATTACATGAATACGGAATTTGTTGAAAATTAAAATTTAAAAAAATATGAATTTGAACCGTATATTTAATTAAATAATATATTAATTTTACATGAGTATGAAATATGGTGAAAAATAAAAATTAAAAGAAAAAAGAGATATGATCGTATTATATGTGAATGATGGGTGGTTTAAATTTTAATTTTAGTCATTTTTTAATTATAAATATAAGAGATAATGTAGGAAGTTTGACTAGGGACAATTTAGTAATTTTAAATTTATATTATAATGTTTAGTCCTTTTAAGTAATTACATTTTTAATGGTCCTTCTCAATAAATATATTTTTCTCTAGGTCCTTCATTCTAATTTTCCCAAAAAAAATTGCAGAAATTTCTCAAAAGGCCCTTCAATATGAGATGTACAAGTAAACATTTTTCAAGGCTTTGAGTCGTCAGTGTAATTTTCAGGGGCATTTCGGTACACATACTGCTTAGCAACCAAAACAAAAATACCTAAATTCAAAAACCCTAATCCAGCAAGCAGAAAATAGAACAAATCAAGACGAGACCTATTCAAATAATTATTCCCAAGCCATTTTCCTTTGCTTAAAACCTCCACAACAAATATAATCCCACTACTAATAAAGTTCCCAATCCCCAAATTACAAATACAAAACGCAGCTCCTAAGCTTCTCTTAGCTTCTGGCAATTGATCATAGAGAAAATGTTGAAGCCCCACAACCCCAAAAGCTTCAGAAACACCACTCAGAATATACTGAGGAAGCAACCACCAAACCCTAATTGACAACATCGCCTCTGAATCATCCAAGAGATTGTAATCACTTGCTAATTTAACCCTTTTGGTCTCAACTAGGGCAGCCACAAGCATGGTTAGAACAGAAAAGAACAGGCCAACGCCTATTCTTTGAAGCATGGTGATGCCAGTGAATTTTCCGGCCAGCCGGACGAAGAGTCTATCATAGATTGGGATTATGAGGATGATGGTGAGGCCTGTGACGCATTGGAGTGAAGCTGGGGGGATGGTGAAGTGGTGGGGCCCAATGGTAATGGATCGAGTCAGTGTGGTGGCTTGTTTGGTGAAGAAGGTTGAGAGCTGAGCTAGGGCTACACTGTTATACAAGAAGGTTAACCATATTGGGGTCAAACGTAGGGCTTGCTTTGTTTCTTCCACTTGGTTTAATGAGCATAGCCTCCAAGGATCTCTAGTTTTTCTTGATGCATCAATGTCGTCAATTATCATTGCTTTGTCCAAAAATCTGATTATTCAGGCAAGATGGGTCATATTCAATAGATTTATAAAGAGATCTTCCCTATCGAAAAAGTTTAAAATTTATCACAAAGTATATATACCCGCTGGACTACAAGTTTAGAATAAATATGTAGGATATATATAATCTCTCTATTTTTTAATTAGGAGGGTACGTACTGTTGATACAATTCGATTGTTACTAGAAGTATATCATTGTTTTGTTATTTAAAAATAAATTTGACTGCGAATATGTAGTATTATTAGATATTTAAGGCTGGTGTAGGTGGTAAGGTATATAGAATATGGGTGTGCATTCAAGGTTTAATTTAATCCAATAAATGTAATAAAAAATCTGAATAATTAATAAATGCTTTTTTTGGGGTGAAACTCGCAGTGAGTATAGTTAAGAATTAATATGTATCCAAGGTATATCATCGTTTTATTATTTAAAAATAAACAGGCTCAGAAATGGTAATTAAGAATTAATATAATTTGAGGGGTAGTACTTCATTAATTGTCGTTACCTAAACTTTTTTGTCCGACTCAAAGTCATATATTGAGGCTCCGCTAGTAAATCGTCATTGATAGTGCCTGCATAACAAACACCTCTTCCATGGTGCGTGGATGAGACGCGCCACTTTCTAGCGGCGGCTACTAAGACCTGTGCTAGCGACGTGAAGGGACTTCCGAGTGGCACTTGGCTGCGATACTTGTTCATGCCACAGCAGAAAACAGCAAATGCAACAGCCAAAGCCGCTGCTAATATGCTGAAGCCGGTAGCCCACCCAACGTTGTCCTATGTATGCATGAAATAAAATGCAAACCAAGAGAGTAAAAACTTCTGTAAGCACTACATGTTACTCCCTCCGGTCCTAATTACAAGAACATAATTTAGAGTTAGTTTTGGTCCTACTTATAAGAGTAAGTTTTAACTTTTGTCAATTTTTCCTATAATACCCCTATTTATATTTTCTCAATAATAATTAAAGACAATAATAATTTAATAACACACCTATATATTCTATAAAATAAATAATGTTTGCAACTCATTAATGTCATATACACTTCAATTATACTTTTTTTTTTATAAAACAATTTTGAGCAATTGTTGTCATATTTTTCTCATAGCAACTCTACTAATACTTCCTCCACAATAATTAATTTAATAATACACTTATATTCTATCAAGTGAGAGATTCTACTTTATTTTTTATTTTTAAATAAAATAATTTAACTTCAGGTTTATAAGTTGATAGTATTTATAAGTTGCATATTTTCCAAATTAGCATTATTAAGGAGTAGCAATTAAGTTGTAGTATTTATAAGTTGCATATTTTATGTTCAGGTTCCGCATTATACACAAAATTCACTTTTAGTTAGTAATTGCAGTTTCACAAAGTTCGTCCACGCACATTGTTCGAGCACGGACGCAATTTGTGATATACGTATTTTATGTAGAATTAATGCATATTTATAAAGGGGTATTTTCAGAAAATAATTATAATTAACTAATTTAACTTCTCTCCTTAATTTCTTCAAATTTTGGTAAATAGTTCCTATAACTAGGACCGGAGGGAGTAATATATTACTCCCTCCAGTCCTTAATATAGGATATATTTGGAGAGTTAATCTATCATAAATATAAGATGTGTTTTTTATATTTTTCTAATTTACCCATATTAATACTTTCTCAACAATAATCAAAGAGGAAGAATGAGTAAATTAAGAAAGTTGACCAGGGTGTTTTAAAAAACACATGTCATATTAACTAATTTTCTTAATATAATTAAATTAGATAATTATGTCTTATATTAACGACGGAAGAGAGTATAATAAAACATGGGACACTTCATTACTACTATTTTGTTCTTAAATATAAGACCCAGTTGACTTTTTTAGAAAGATTAAGGAAGTTAAATATTTTTTTTAAAATATTTAGATTTATTGTTTTTTCTCCAAATTAATTTGTATGACTTATAGAATGATGTATAATTTAATTATATACAACATATAATATGATTAAGTAACTTATTTAGCTTCCTTAATCTTTCTAAAAAGAGTCAATTAGTTGTTATATTTAGGACCAATGTAGTATAATTTAATTGCAGAGCATCTTTCTTTTAAAATTTCCTGAGTTGTATGGATAAATTCTAATATTCCCTAAGGGGCCCTTCTAGATCTGGCGTGTGTGTAACTACAAATAGTTTATACCAATTGATGAGAATGTGATTTATATCCCAAGATGTGGGTTCGGAAATGACACTAAAGTCCCAAAAGACCAACTTAATAATGGTTAAATATTAAAAAATCGGTACAAGTCATTGTAAATATGAGGGTTTCAATAGTAAATTAAGTATTTTAGTCTTATAGGTCGCTCCTAATAATTTGTGATTAAACCTCCTATATTACAACTTTTAAAATTAAAATTTTCTACTTATCTTATAACAAAAGTTTTCAGGATTATATTGTCATTGAAATTAATTTCTTAGACCTAATGCGGTGTTGTGTTTGGTATGCAAGATTTATGAAGAACGAATCAGAAATGGAAATGGATTCCTTGGTGAGGCATGTTTAATTGGCACATTAGAGTTCTTGATAAACTACATTATACTAAGGTTCTATCAATTGCATACCAACCATATATACTTTTAAAATCCAATATCCTGTTCTAAATTCAGTTCTAATTCCTTCAAAAACCATTCTATCATATAAGTACGTGAAGACATATTCGATTTCCCGTGTGGTTAAATTATTGTATGCATGTAATGGGAATTTAGGAAGTAGAAGGATATATAAGAAATACCTGGACATAAATAACAATGGAAAGGGCAGAAACATGACCAATTATAGCTGCAAAGTACCACCAATTGAAGAAGGAGCTCTTAGCAATTCTCGTCTCTTGTAATGACGACGATGACTCTTCAAATTGATTCACTGAAAATGTTTGAATGATTGCCCTCTGTCCTGCTTCTCCTATCGCCAATATATAAAGTGCTACGAAAAACACTGCTTTTCGACTCTCCAATGGAATAACCGATACCGATACTGTCAACAAAATCATCCCCTGTCGTAATAATTCATGTTTTTATATATGTTAACATCATTAAATAACAAAGTAGTAAAGTAGATCATTTGTCAGACTTTGTATACTTAAGTACCAAGAAATATATGGCGGAAGAGAAGATGATGGTGTTGAAACGACCAAGGTAGGAATCAGCTATGAAGGCTCCAAGCAAAGGGAAGACGAAGGAGACACCAACCCAAGTGTTGACGATCTTAGCAGCAATCGATGTTGTCTCTTTCAGATCATTGGTGAGTAAAGTTATCAAGTTCCCAGTTAAACCATAGAATGCAAATCTCTCTGCCATCTCCACAACTGCGTTTAATTTCAAGGTTTATGTGAAATAGGTTTCAAATTTTGATTTTTTGGGAGAGTAATTAATATTCGAATATCGCATGCGGGATATGTATGTGTGCAGAGACATTTAATTTTTCTTAAGCTCAAGCATTATTGATTGATTCAATCAAAATTGAAATTTTTTTATTGGATTTTCTATTTTCACAATATAGACAGATTATTTTTTGAAATGATATGAAAAAAAATATACAGATGGGTAATGTAATAAAAGTTAAGCAAATTTTATGAAAAAAATTATAATTCACTCAAAAAGGAATAATATACAAATGCCTTTCTTGTTGTTAAAAGAAAAAATATATTAAGTTTGATGATATGAGAGAAAATTAAAGGGTAGAAAATAGAAAGAGAGCTTACATATGAGAATGATGACAGCATTCCAGCCACCTGTTGAGGATTTGTAATAATTATCATTACTTGAAGAATTGGCTTTCTTTGAAGATTCATTTGTTGTATCCATGGCTATATGATTATGAATTGGTTTAGCTCTGAGAATGGGAAGAAATCAAACTTGGTGTGTCATTTATACATATAATGTTAGACTAACTATAAAGAAATCAGTTTGGGCAAAAAAAAAAAAAACTATAAAGAAATCAGCAGAAATTAATATAAGTTGGCTTTAATTCAACGTTATGTACTGTCCAGCTGTTAATTACTTATATTCATGGCTATCTGTTTGGATATATGAAAATTAGAAGAAACTTGCTGTTATGTCTGCCAAACTAGCTAGATATATGCCTAGATGAGTAGATGTGCTATTTTTCCTTTTTTTTTTTCCTAATTAACTTTTTTTCTCTAGATGTCCTATGCTTTTATACTTCTTAACTAAGTAACTTCTTCTAATTAATGAATTTTATTGAGGATAATTAAATATTTTTAAAGTATTGCCTAATTTTGAATATTTTTTAAAGTGAATTAAACTATGTAAATTTGTTAATTTATCGTTATAATAATAAATACCGTAATAATTAGTTGACTTGAGTCAAAATAAAGGAAATGGTTCATAATTGCTAGCTAAGCATATACGTTATTATCTCTACAATTATTATTGTAAAGAGAGATGGAGAAATGGTTCATGGTGATAATATATATCTCTGGGGTTCACAAAATAGTGAGATTTATTATTCTCTTTATACTTCGCTTAAAATATATATTTTAGAGGATCTCTTAATCATCCCGTATAAGATATCAATAAAAAAAGAGGTAGAGTATATTATAAGTTGGCTTTCAACGTTAATAGAAGGATGTATAATGTTTGCACGAGTCATGTATGTTACAAAGGTCTTCTGTCAATATCACAATGTTGATTTGATTGAGATTTAATTAAGTTTTTTAAAAACATCAAATGTCTATACGTTCCTTTCCTTTTTTTTCTTCTCATCTACTTCCCCATTTTTATTTTTTCACTGAACTGATAAATATATGTGTGTGTATTAATCCTCGAATAATATATATGTCATAAAAAATAATTGGATCGGGTAGAAAAAAATTGATATTCTTTAAGCAAGTTGATAATTTGAATGGGAAAAAAAAATCAAATTAGGAAAGTAATATTCCTATTTTGATATAATAATACTCAAATTTAGATTAATGAGTAGTCGCTGACATCAGAGAAAAATAAAAGGAACAATTTCTTTCCCAACCCATAATCAGAGGAAGGTGATGACTTTACGTCCAAGTTGTTTAAACAAGACTCAATAGTTAATCCGCCGGTTACATACTCAAGCCGGCACGTATTTATACAATCAAAAGCTTTAATTTTTAAGTCAATAATTTAATTAGCGATTTACATGTGTGTATAAAGTCAAAAGATCTTAATTGACCAGCCAAAAAAAGCTTATATAGTTGAGTTGTACTTACAATGAAAAATAATACTCCCTCTGCTCATAATTATAGGAGCATTTTTGTAATGCAAATTTGAACTACAAAAGTACTCCTATAATTTGAACTGAAGGTAATACATGGTTATTTTAATAACATAAAATTACAACAAATCTCATTAATTACTTGTATGGAGATAGAGATGGCTGACACTTTTCAAAACTTGTGAAATATATTAAGATTTCATTGAAAGTTTTGTTTGCGACCAAATGCGACAAAAAAGAATCCTTTACTTTTAACATTTCAGCAACACAACGTGACCTTGATTCTCTCGTTATTGCCATATGTGCGTGTTTGATTTTTACGTTTGGTGGTTTTACCTGATATTTCCTAGGACGTACAACTGTCGAGAACTCGAGATGATGGCAATTCGTGGAGGTCTCTTAGTCAAAGTTGAACAATCTTAACTCAAAACTTTAAGGTAACAAGTTTATGGGACCTTTCACTGTTATATACTATCGATCTGCTGTCATTAATATAAGATCTAGTTACTAGATCACATATTAAATATTGGAGGCATTACCTCTAATTCAGCTCAACTCTATCTGATTTGAAACTTCTTCTACTTTCTTATATCTAGTAAGGGGTGGAGCCAAGAATTTTAATAATGGGGGCGAAAATAAAAAATAATACTACCTCTAGGTTTAAATGTAGGACAAAGTTTCAATACAATTTACACCACAAACTTTGTCCTATATTTAGGACTGGAGATTATATATCATAAATAAAAATCTTTAAAATACAATACGCACCTAATATATAAAAAAATTGAAAGAAATATATTATATAAATTAATATCACTTCACTTGACTCTTACTTTACATGTTTTCGTATTGTTAACTCATCTATAATTGAATCTGTTCTAAAATTGAAAACAATTTCTTTTTTAATGTATCTAATCAAAGAATCATCAAGAAATTGGTCTTCTATTATATTTCGAAGCCTATTCTTAATTATCTTTATAGCATAGAAAAATCTTTTAGTAGTTGTTGTAGAAACTGAAAGAGTAGGTGCAACTGTGCAAGCTTCCTCCTTAATAGAAAATACATGTTACAAAAAAATTGGGGGGGGTGATCAAACCATATTTTTATATGATTTTTTAAGATTAAATTGGGTTTCTTAATGCATTTTTAAACATTATTGCATCATTAAGCACTAATTTGAGTCAAAGACATTTGTATTAAATTAAGTGTAAATAGGGGTAAAATGGTCATATTTTGTAATTATTCATGCAAATAATTTTTGGATGCTTGATGCCACCTTGTGCTTAATTTTGTATTGTAGGAATTTTGGAAGAAATTTGGAGATTTTTGAGGGTCAGAATTAATGTTTTGAGTACTTGGGAAAATTACAAGAAAGGCCCAAACAATTTCTGAAAATTGGAAATGAGTGAAGAAAAGGTCTAGAGAAAAAAATACAGAAAAGGACCCAAATGTTTCAGAAATTACATTTCTCCCCCACAAAGATTTTAAAACTCTGCACTTAAGTCCCTCTGCAAAACTTTTATAAAGTTGCATTTAAGTCCCTGCAGCAAAACTCAGCGTTTTGCTGAATTAATTAGGTCACCAGGAGCTGAGGGATATTGAAGTTGGGCGCTGCATATGGAGCTGGGGAGATTGAATGAAAGAGGCCGACACATTAAATTGGGGCATTCGGACAGAACGCGTGGAGAGAGGGAGAGCAGACGCGAGCTGGGAGAGGGGATTATCGTTTTCATCAACGCTGGGCACAGCAACGTTCACGACCTTCACTCTGCACCCTCGCCGGCGACTACCACCTCCACCACGGTCGTCGGCGAGTGATCTACCATCTCCACCATTTCCGGCGAGCAACCTTCACCAAGTCACCGTCGACCAGAACCAGAGACTCGGACCTGGAGTTTTTTTCATCACCATCGACCTTCTTCATCGTTTTCCCCTTCACCACCGTCGGCCTCTCTGAACACTCAGCAACCACCACACATCCAGTCTCATCTTTTCATTCTTCCATCTCACTGCACCTTCTTTCTTCATCATTTTCACCACACTTCCCACTTTAATAAATAATTCCTTCGATTTTTCCTTAATTCTTTTCCATGGATGCTGTGATTTCAGACTTGTTGGTGACTGAACTGGGTTCTATGGGTGGCTGATTTCTTTGTCTCTTGGAAATGAGAATTTGTGCTTGAGTTCCAAAGCTTAATCAGGGAGTTTATTTGTTCAATTTATTTTCTCCAATTACATTTTAATTTCCTAGTTTTAGAAATATTATTTTGTAATGTTGGGCTTGGTTTATCCGTTTGGAAAACTTTATGGTTTGACCTATGTGATTGGATTAAATTTTGTGGTTTGTGAATTTATAAATTTGTATTTCCCTTTTGATTCGGTGAAATTATGTTTTTACGTGGTATTGTTAGATAACATGATTTAATTGGATTAATTGAGTGGCGTGTATCGCATTCATATCAAGATGAACCAAGTTGCATTAATTTAATTCTAATCACACACTAAGTGGTTTTTAACAATATCTCATGAGGTAGTAGTTAGCTACGGTAGTATTTAGCCTATTATTAATTGAGAATATTGACAGTGGTATCTTGGGGTTCTCCATCTAGACTTAGTGAAAATTTACTCCTATATTTAATTGAACTAGGATAGTCACTATTCCATTTCCAAAAAGATCCATACCCATTTTCATACTCCATCCCATTTTATTAAAAATACCAAAAATATTAGTTTAGCATTTCAATTCATTTGCATTCTTATTTTCCTTTATTAATTTGAAAATCCAAACCTATTTTCCCCTTGTTTTAATTGCATCTTCATGGCATTTAGATTACTTAAGATTCAATAAAAGCGCCTCCTCGAGAGAGAGAACGATCCAGGGTTGATTATCGCAATCATTGGTTTATTTTTGATTGTGACCAAAAGCGCTAAAGAAATAGACAAAAATCCACCAATCAGGGGTGACGACTTTTTTTTCTTCTCTTTTTTTCAGGCTTTCTTTTTTAATGTATCTAATCAAAGAATCATCAAGAAATTGGTCTTCTATTATATTTCAAAGCCTATTCTTAATTATCTTTATAGCATATAAAAATCTTTTAGTAGTTGTTGTAGAAACTGAAAGAGTAGGTGCAACTGTGCAAGCTTCCTCCTTAATGGAAAAGACAGGTTACAAAAAAAATTTGGGGGGGGGGATCTAGCCCCGTAAATCCGCCATTGTATCTAGTGAAGTCCACCCACATTTGGCATCCCTATAACCTAATCGACATAGGTGACGACTCTTTTTTCTTCTCTTTTTTTCAGGCTTCCAACACGAGCTTTTTGCCTTTGTCTTCACACATATATCACTTGTTGGGCCTAGTGAGCACCCCGAAAGAGGGATAATCCAGTTTGGACACGGTAACAAGTTTCATAGAAATGACCAATGTGAGTTGGCATAGATGGTAAGGAAGGATTAGGCCCTTGGGTCGTGGGTTCGATCCTCTCGCCGTCGCTGGGACTCCTTTGGTAGAGCGATCTCGTAAGTTCCCGCAGTAAGTGCTCATAGAGCCGGCCGTCTTTGGGCATGTGGGGACCGATGTCGAACCCCTCCTAAACTTTTTTATATCAAAAAAAAAAAAAAGTTTCATAGAAGTGGGCATCAGGGTATGACACCACAGCTTAACCCAAAAATCTTAAGAAAATGAGTTTATTTAACGTACCAATCCATATACTATGTATATCATGATAGAAATGAAAATAGGAAGAAAAGGATTAAGTGAAGAATATTCTAGAATATTTGAAGATTAATGAAAAGATTTAGAAATATTTTGTTTTAACGTTGATTCATCATTATCTTTATTATTAATTGATATTCGCATTTAATTTTATGATTTTCATAATCTTCTTTTTCAATTTCTAAGGTTTGAGTTAAGGCTATCTTGCAATATATCTCGTTTTGTATAACTCATAATTGAATAAGATGAATTATTGAGTCTTCACTCCCCTATATTTCTCTACTCCCTCCATTCGTCTAGTTTTTCGCTCTCCTTTCTTGTCTTCATTCCTCTCTTTCTCTCTATCTCTCTTTTCTCATCTCCTTCTGCTCTCGTCGTGCATCAAGTCCATTATAAAGATCCCAAATCCGTCCCGCAGTCACCAATTTGTCTCAAATGGGATAGAAAATCCAACCCAAATTTCTTATTTCTTAGTAGTATATATATGTATAAACAAAATGAGTAGAGCACAAACCTAATAAATCTAAAATATAAAATTGATAGCAAATCATACATTGTTTAATACTAGTTATTCTTACTCTAAGCAGCGGCCAATGCCCTATCTGATTTGGGGGAAAAAAAAACTATATCAACAGTTAATACAACCATTTTATTCATCATGTTGAAGGATACGTCCATTAAAATCCCTCAGCTCGTTCTCTTTTCTTTCATCAAAACCTTCAACTTTTTTGTAAACATACCTCTTTGCAACAACAACATAAACAACCAAATTCAAAAACCCTATCCCAGCAAGCAGAAAATAGTAATAATCCAAATGTGACCTATTCAAATTATTCCCAAGCCATTTCTTTTTGCTTGCTGCTTCCACAATAGATATAAGAGCACTACTGATAAAGTTTGCCACACCAGCATTACTGATATAAAATGCGGCTCCCAAGCTTCTCATAGCCTCTGGCATCTGATCATAGCACAAGTGTTGAAGCCCTATAATGGATAAAACATCTACAAACCCTAGCAGAATATACTGAGGAAGTAACCACCAAACCCTAATTGGCAATATTGCCTTTGGACTGTCCAAGAGATTATGATCACTTGCTACTCCAACCCTTTTGGACTCTACTAGGGCAGACACAAGCATGGTTAGAGCTGAAAGGAACAAGCCAATGCCTATTCTTTGAAGCATTGTGATGCCTGTGGGTTTGCCAGTGAATTTTCTTAGCAGAGGAACAAGGAGTCTGTCGTAGACCGGGATGAAAACGATGATGACGAAGCCGGAGAAGCATTGAAGTGAAGCTGGTGGGATAGTGAAGTGATGAGGTCCTAGTGATCTATTCATTGTGCTGCCTTGTTTGGTGAAGAAGGTTGATGTTTGAGCCTGCACTAAGTTGAAGTACAAGCTTGTTAGCCATATGGGTATGAGGCCTAACACTAGCTTTATTTCTTCCACTTGGTTCAATGAGCATAGCCTCCAAGGATTTCTTGTGTTGCTTGATGCATCATTTTCATCAATGATCATTGCCTTGTCCAAAAATCTGAAACAAAGTGTAAAACTACATTTTTTTATAATCTTAAGAATTACTTCTTCCAATCCCATTATGAGATAAATGAATTTTTAGAAGGAATTCATGGTACTTATTATAAATCAAGTACGATATTAATTACATTTCTTTTAAGATTGTCCTTATTTAAAGTTCGATGCAATATTCCTCTTTCACTCTTCATGATATAATTTATGATGATTTTAAATATGAATAAATTTTGAAAAGAAACCAAGCAAATGTATAGAGTTAATCATATTTTATTAGTACCACCCTTGGTGAATTAAGGCATTGAGGTCAAAGAATAAATAATAGAAAAGCTTGGATGGATGATTGTGATATTCCCCAATCATTCTAATTTGTATCATTAAACCGATATAATATGTTGCTAAAGAAGGGATATTCAATTGAGGAAGAGACATGGGGAACCCTAAATATATGTGAGTGCATAATGGTTCAAGGGTTATCTGAGATAATATACCAAAAATACACGTCTATTCATGTCCTCTAAAGATTAGTCTATCCTTAGTTTTCCGTCTGTTGTGTATTTGCTCTATAATGTGCTTGGGGTCCACATTGGTTCGTGGGGTACTTTAATGAGTTGGTCGAATTCCAAATACATCCAAAATTCTTACAGATCCCATTGAGAAGTGTTCAGGATGTCTTATTATAGGGACCGAAGAGAGTGTGTGTATTTATAAAGAGCAGAGACAATTCATAATACCTGAAACGTTTAGTGCGAGCCAAGACTCTAGTTTGAGTCTCCAAAACCATATCACCATGCATTGTCTTGTTTCCATAATAAATACCCTTTCCATTGCGCGTCTCATTTACGTGCCGCTTCCGAATAGCTGCTACTAGCACTTGCGCCACCGTAGTGAACGGACTCCCCAGTGGCCCTTGTTTTTTATACTTTTTTATACCAATCAAGAAAATACCAAAAGACACCGCTATAGCCACCGCCAATACGCCAAACCCTACGGTCCACCCAACATTATCCTAAATCCATAAAATGTCAACAAATAAATACAAAGTTAGTTTTTACGTACAATGAGGAAACAAAATGAGGGTTAAATTAAAATTAGAGCTCATATTTGAAAATTGAAGATGAAATGATTTTAGAAATACTAAAATTATTATAATTTTTTACATAAAAATGTTATAATTTTTTTTATTATTATTACTACTATATAAATTTTAGGACTATTACTGTACTAGTCTTTGATGGTAACTTTTCTAATTAAATTTATTGGTTAAAAGTATTACTATTTCTAAAATTATTTTACTAAGTCTTAATATTTATATTCCTAAATATAATTTCTCCTGAGACTTTAACTCAAATTAATATACGCTGACGGTCAAATAAAGGGGTAATTTTTTTTTTATATATGAAAGATGGCATAAAAGCCTACATTACAAGAAATAAAGGGGTAATCTTCTAGATTGAATAATAGGCTCGTGAGCCTGGGTGTATACATAATCTTGACTTGTTTTGGGCTCCGCCGAAGTCTACTTTTGGGCCTATCGGGCTAGGTGAGACTAACGTACATAATAGGATAGAGGGCCAGTTGGGCTCAACAGAAAGCTATTAGAATAAGCCTAGCCCAAATCGACGAGCCGGCCCAATTTACTGGCCCATTACTTTTGCTGCTTTCTTTGGGACCCAAGGATCCTAGCTGTTTTTGATGGGCAGCAGTTCTGTTTTTTCCCCTTCCCATCGTTAGATAGCATCGATTATTTAAATTTGTAGGCAAAAAAAATATATATATATATTATTTACATTTTTTAAAATAAAAATATTAAGTTCAAAATGCTAAAAAAATTTCTAAACAGTTTAAGGGTATTATCCATTATTATATTTTATAATTTTACCTTGGTTCTTCCATGACATTTTTTAAATTCATAATATTTTAATGTTATTTATTTTATTTGGTGGTCGTGTTGAGCCTCTAAATGTTGATGACTTGATGTAGTGGTTGAAGAAAGAGAGGATGAGAAGTAAAGAAGAGAGAACCTAGCTAGTCTAGCCCTTTTTAACGCCTTAAAATTGTTGTCTATAGCCCAACATTTTTTAATAAAAAGTTGTATAATTTCAGAAGATTATAAAAGAAGGTCAATGTTGTGGGGGAGAAAAGTATACAAATAAATGAATCGTCAAGTGGGAAGTATAATATAGAGCCTAATAGGGACAAAATGTAGAAAGAATTGAAGTACCTGAAGATAAATGACAAAAATAATGGCAGATAAGGCGCCAGTTATAAGTCCCAAGTACCACCAATTGAAGAAAGAGTTTTTGGCCATTCTCTCTTGAGGTGATGTTTCATCAAACTGATCAGCTGCAAATGTTTGTACACTTGGCTTGTGTCCTCCTTCTCCTACCGCCAATATGTAAAGTGCTATGAAGAACACCAACTTCCTGCTCTGCATACCAATCACTGATACTGACAGCGTTAACAAAACCATTCCCTGCAATTCACTTAAGGTTTTGAGTTAAGATGATGTATCGTCCCTAATTCATATTTGGGAAAGTAGGAATATAATTATATATATATTCATACCAGGAAATAGATGATGGAAGAGGCGATGATGGTGTTGAAACGGCCGAGGTAGGAGTCGGAGATGAAGGCTCCGAGCAAAGGGAAGACAAAGGAGACACCAACCCACGTGTTGACATTCTTAGCAGCTTCCGCTGTTGTCTCTTCCAAGACATTGGTGAGGTAACTCACCAAGTTCCCACTTAATCCATAAAACGCGAATCTCTCTGCCATCTCCACAACTACATCATTTCATCAATTAGCCTCATATATATAGGCAAGATATTATATTATGGTGCCCAGATTTTGGCTTGTTAGGAAAAAAAATTCCATTCAATATAACTTGATTGAGCCTTCTTTTCAGTCTTGTTCTACCCCTTTTCAGAAGACTGCTTCCTATTAAAATTTGTGCCCCGTATCAGTTCGAACAGTAAAGTTTATGGGGCAAAAACTACCAGTATTTGTGAAGAAGATTTCAGAAAGATTTGTTCCATACACAAACAAAACTACCAAAACTCGGATCTGACCATGTAAAATAATTTTACAAGAGGAGCTCAAGTTCAGGCTATAACCATGTCACCATCTTCATATCCAAATTGGAGATCGTATACTTAAATTTCTGTGAAAACGTGAGAGCTGTTGATGATGAAAAATTAGTTTGGGAACAAGGAGCTAATTAAATAAACCGTTTCCACGAGTGCTAAAATGAATTGAGGTAGATTATGAAAAATTAAAACAAGAAGATATATATGTAGAAGAGAAGGAGGAGGTTGAAACAAAGCTTACAAATGATGAAGATGGCGGCACGCCAGCCTCCTCTAGAGGGTCTATCATCACTTGAACAAGAGTTGTTGCTTGGAGCTGTAGTCTCAACCATGGCTGCTAAATTATTAGAGCTATGGAACCATTTGAGAATGAGGAAGGAGAAAAATATATATTAATATTTTGTTTAGTCAACTAGATGAGGGTAGCTTTGGATCATAATATAAATAATTGTTAGGTGTTTATGAAATCAGATTCTCTTCCTTGATACATTATTTTATTAATTAATCCCTTGAGAGTGACATCTCATAAATGCTTCTACGGCCACAATTCATGCATATAGTTATTTATAGAAAATAATATATAGGGATCACTAAAAAGAGTAAATCACATTTAAAAGAACGTAAATTTTTTTTTTTCATTGAAAATTGGTGAACAGTTTTTCTATAAAAAAATTTGTTTTTTTGTTAAAAGGATATTGTTGAAGATATTAATTGAATTTGTTATTTGGATTATTTGAATTTGAATTATTGTTACTATTTAAATTATTGTTAGTATTTGAATTTAAATTATTGTTACTAGATTAGAATAAGTTATCCGAGAAAAGGGGAATATTTGAAAGGTTGTTACCTACTATTGTGCTTAGGTTATTAAGCTCTGTTTGTATAAATTTACCTCATTAAAGAGGAAAATAACGGATGAACGGATGAATGAAAAAGAGGAAATACTCCTCTGAATTGAATTTTAACCGATATGATATGTTTTTATACATACAAAATATTAGTACTCCATTATTTCATATTTAGAAAACACTGATACTTAAATTCAGGCCTTTTTAATTTGGCCAATAAATTTTTTAAAGAGGAACATGTTACTGCCTGTCTCATTTGCAAATATTAGAGAGCTCCGACACTGAGTGTCAGAAATTAAACTTAATTGTAAATATAGAAAGATTAGGTGCAGATAAGTTGTAAATCATAGGGGAATTGAACTGGACTTTGCACCGTGGTTGACCTTCTTGAATCACTTGTTTATATACATTCGGCTTGATACGGGTTATAGTCTTGATAATGCCGTGAGATTGTTTTCCTAGCGCGAGGACACGAGTGTACATCGTGGCACGTGGTGGTGAACTATACAACTATACATGGATTTGTATAGATAACTTTACATGTGTTTGTGTGCTATGTCTTGTTGTTGTGTTGACATTACATATGTATTGGTTAATCTTTGAAATGTAATGAATATTTATTCATATACTGTTATACTTTCATATGAGGTTAAATCATTACCTAAGATTCAATTTGTTTTGAATCTTAGACTTGAGGTTCGGTTGAAAGGAACCAGGATTTATGAAGACGTTGTGAATGGAGTAGCACGGTGAGACTTCCACTAGACCTACCCGGCTGGCCAAATGAGATGATTTAACTGAGTTAGGTTCTATGCCCAAGTCTACTCAAGGCTTGGTTGAAGAGGGTATAGTTACATGTAAGAATTGTAATTATAAAGTTTTGTATTATCCGTATCACATGAACAATCCTTCGGAAATTTATAATATATCGCATACGTCGGGCATCGATATGTCCGAGTATTTTTATATCGATTACTCAATTGTTCAAATTTTTAGTACATGCTCTCCGTTTCGCAAACGCTAAGCTGTAGCACCTCAAAACTCGATAAATTTTTATAAAACCACGTGTCACCGCACGATTTATGCTCACGGAATTTGGGGTGTTACAATTTTGGTATCGAGCTAGCTTCACGCCTAGTCTCAAGAGCATTGTATAGACAACAAGGACAAGAGTATGCGATATAATACTGGTTTTGTGTCGAATGAAATTCCCGTAACAAAAAGCGATAGTTGTACTTAGAAGACAATACTACCTAGGTCTTCCAATAAACAGTAACCTATTGTTTGGGTTTGTCTGTAGAACACAGTGACTTCTCGGTTAAGAGTCTTCCGGTAAGGGTAATAACTTACTACTTAAGTTTCCTTGTAGGAACAGAAAACCTACTAAGTACTAAATTTAAAAAAAGTCCCTGCCTACTAAAGGCCGGACATCATGCGTACAACGTAGTGTGGTTCAGGGGATGAAGGTCTTTGACTAAATCTTTGACGGTGGTGGTCCATTACATAAAAAGGGTGTAACTGATAGGAAAGGGAAAGTACCCAATATTTCTGGGGAGGCACATATGTCGTACTAATACCTATGAGAGTTGTCGGTATGCAGTGGTATGTGTATCGGTATTAGTACCTTAGATCCGACGTACGTTATGAAGTTAAGCGTGCTTAGGCGAGAGAAATCTCGGGATTTTTAACCCCAGGATGTAGCATAAGGATGAGATCCTTTGAGCTAAAGCCTGAATACCGTGAGGTATGAAACATAGTAATCCTTTGGGATACCGTGAGAATATATGATAGACTTAAAGCAGAGGTAGTGCTTAGGTCAAGATATGACCGAGCATTTCTTAGGTTCCAGTACTTGATAGTAGGAACCCTGAGGAAGTATGAGTGAGGTTGCCATAGGTTTTAATACCTGAGAGTTAGTCCCTTAACAAAGTGCAAACTCCTCGAAAAGTTGAGTTATTTGGGACGTTATATCAAAATCATGTCAAAAAGGTGTTTAACATTTTAAACATTGTGCGTCCAAATTTCTCTACGTTCAAAGACATCTCATCAGTGCATTTAGAAGAGTACATGTACAGTTGTGAATGATTTCGTGACTTGATCGAGAACACTTTACGAAGGACCTTGACTTCAAAAGGAAAGTGACCATCATTCAAGATTTGCGTGAGATGACAAGTCGTGTACTTCATTACTACAAAGGAGATAGAACCTTAGTAGCCATGGGTTATAGTTTCAAGGTGGGACCAATAACCGTAGAGATATTAGTGGTAAATAAATTCCCTAAGGGTGATTACTAGATAGGAAAGTTAAGCTAAGGATTATGCCTGGAGGTAAATGGATAGTGACATCCACGAATAGAATGACCCTAGATAAGATGGCGAGACATAGAGACAGTGAGATTACGAAACCACTAAAGGGTAGGAACCCGATAGAGATATGAGTTCTTGTTATAATGATTCGAGACGATCAACCGACGCTACTTGTGGAAAGTTTTGATTGGAGAAGGCTACCTACGGGGGGAGTTCGATCGAGGAGGTTTTACCTACAAAGGATGCTTGGAGAAGGCGAATCATAAAAGAGCGTGTGAAGCACCGAGTAAAGTGCCGTAGAGCGCGAGCCACCGTGATGACAAGCCGTAAGGTGCGCAGGTAGCCATGACAACGAACCATAAAGTAGAACTATCGGTATATCGATTCTCTAGGTAAGTACATTGTAGCAAGTCCCATATCTAATCGGTTCCCTAAAGGAAAGGTTTTCGTAATCCAAAAGATATCGCCATAGAGTCCTCTAGCGCTATATAGCATATATTGTGCTATGGTATTCCGGCGCGGGAACAAAACTTGCACTAGAAGACATTCTAGTTGAGAACAAAATGTTTCTAGAAGCTCTCACGAATTACCACCAGTATGGGAAGTTGAATTCACTTTGGTTGGTTGATGCCTGGAAACGAACCAATATCAAAGGTGCAGTATGAGATGTCTATAAATGAATGAGTTTCATGAAACGAAATCGCACACCAAAACGAATAGCCCAGAGACTAAAGAAGAATAGACTGAGCATTCTATGAATGGCTTGAATAGCCAAGGACGTAGGTCCAAATGCGTTAGTTAGTAATGACCTTCTAAGGTTAGTTGTCCAGTTCCGAATAATTTTAAAAATTGAATTTTTGACTTACCAATACACCTGCTATATTTGAAATTTTCGGAATGGATTTTTCGAACTTATGAATTTTCGAAATTGAGTTTTCGAGAGAAATATTTTCACGCAAATTTGAGACCACGGTGATGGTTATTTTGAAATGATGTTGTCTTAAAAAAGGGGGTTTTTGTTAAAACCCAAAGTTTGAAACCGAGTTTTCAAATGTGTTGTGGTAAAATGAGTACGTAATCGGAAGGACGATGTTTGTTGTAGATATACACGGTTTTTGGGTTTTGCCGGATGTTTTAAAGTGTTTGAAATCGCGTCGGTTATAAAGCTCATTTGAATTGAAAATTTGTTTGATGGGATATGAGAGGTTGACATTCAATGGTTAATATTCTGATCGAGTAGTTCCGCCTTAAAGGGGCGCATATTTCGTTGTCTTGGCACTAACCGTGATTAAACTGGTCGAATGGGGAAAGCGGTGCCTGGTGGTGACCGTGACTACGGACTAACTTGATCGGGAAAGCGATGCACAATGGTAGCCGTGATTACGATTTGGTCGACTAGAAAGCGGTGCACGGAGTGGCGTGACTACGAACTAGGTTTGCCTGGGAAGCGGTGGAGAGTCTTTATTATATATGCTAGTGTGGACAACACGGGGCCCTTGTGGGGGATGGAAATTCTCCCACATCGGGTCGGCGAATGCGTTGTCACCGTGATGGTTTGTATGAAAGGATGGATTTATAGCTAAATTACGGATCAGATTTATGACTGAGTTTCAAATATCAAGAAAACTTTCACAACTACTACAATTTACTTGTAACTAAAATATAGGAAGATTAGGTGCAGATAAGTTGTAAATCATAGGGGAATTGAACTGGACTTTCGGGATTTATAGCTAAATTACGGATCAGATTTATGACTGAATTTCAAATATCAACAACACTTTCACAATTATTACAATTTACTTGTAACTAAATATAGGAAGATTAGGTGAAAATAAGTTGTAAATCATAGGGGAATTGAACTGAACTTTTGGGATTTATACAAGTTATCAAACTCGCGAGTTTAAGTAAACTTGTGACAGTGAAGTAAACTCATACCGTAAATTCGAATCGTAAACTTGTGAATTTAACACCAATGGATTTATAGCTAAATTACGGATCAGATTTATGATGGAGTTTCAAATATCAACAAAACTTTCACAACTACTAGTATTTACTTGTAACTAAATACTTTGTAATTTATAACTGAGCTTTTAAAATTTTTGAGCCAAAAAAATTTACGATTACTTTTTTGAAATTAGCAATTGAGCAATATTGCTTATATAAGGGTGTTTTCCATAATTAACTTTTATATTTTTACCTTGGTTTTTCCATGACATTTTTTTAAATTCATTATATTTTAATACTGTATTATTATTTTATTTGGTGATCTTGATTTGTTCTTTTCTTTTTTTCCCCAAATGATATGTATATTCATGTATGCATTATTGTCAAACTCACGAGTTGACTCTCCGATTTTACCTTTTTTACGTTTTTAGTTTACAAAATTGAGTCAAGTCACTTGTAAACTCATGACTATCAGAACTCGGTTAAACTCACAAGTTTATATGCTGAGTTACCCATTTTTACATTTATAGCTTACAAAGCTGTATTAACTCACTTTTAAAATTGTATTAATTTCTTCAATTTGATTATGCTTAACGGCTTTAATATAAATTTTATAGAAATTCTTTTTATTATATATGATAAATTATGAATATCGAGGGATTTAATTTCAATTATTTGAATTTAAATATATTTAAATCAACAAGTTATATTTTTTATATTTTAATTATTTAATTATATACTATTAATACTAATTTAGTGTAAAAGTAAACTTTTATGAGTTTACGATACGAATTTATATCATTATCACGAGTTTGCTTAAACTCGTAAGTTTGACAACCTTAGATATATATATGAATGTATGTGTGGGTGTGTCAAAATTATATTCATACATATTTTTCCTTGTTTCATATGAATATAAAGGATTTTGGCGGCATATAAAGATCAATATATACACAACTAGATGTGCTATAAATGTTAATGGCCTTATAATTGGGAAAATTAGAGTGAAGGACCTGGAGGAAAAAATATTTATTAATAAGGATCATAAAAATTTTAATTATTTAAAAGGACCAAACATCATAATATAAATTTAAAATTACTAAATTGTCCTTAGTCAAACCTCCTACATTATCTATTGTATTCATAAATAAAAAATTGACTAAAATGAAAATTAAAACGGTTTTTTTTACCAATTTGCCCCTTATTAAATAACTATTTAACAAAATACCCCTGTTTGGAAACTATTTTATGATTTGCCCCTGTTTAGTCGATTACACCCTCATGTAGTCAACTAAAACGCGGGGCCATTTTTTTTTTGAATATCCCGCGATTTAGTCGACTAAATCGTCATAGGGGCAATTTTTTAAAATATCCCGTGATTTAGTCGACTAAGCTACGTTGCTTAGTCGACTAAATCGCGACAGAGGGGTTTTTTCGCGACATTTGGAACCCTAATCGACTAAGTACCCTCCTCAAACCTCTCCCCCTCTGTTTTTTTCACCAAATCCTTGCTGAATCCGTTGGTGGGTAGCGAAGGAAACTTCATTCGAGTATCATTTGCGTCGATTTCGATATGTTCTTAATAATAATAATAATAATAATAATAATAATAATAATAATAATAATGTGAGGTGGTTATGAAGGAATGAAGGATAGATAATGGGGAAGATATTTACACAATCAATAGAAAAAATAGGGATTCTAATAAATTAATTACGACTTTTTTTGAATTACTAAAATAAAAATAATAAGAATGAGAGGTCATTATGAAAGATAGATAATGAGTAAGGCAGTTATACAATATTTTGTAAATTAATAATTGGGGAGGAAGATACAAAATACTAAGTAAATATTTAATTTAATATTTTGATTATTCACTTTGAAATCCTTAAATGGAGCGAAAATAATACTATAATTATAAAACAAAAAATATGTGCAAATGTTTAAATTTAGGGGAACTAATCAATATAAAAAAATAGGGATTCCAATAAATTAATTATGACTTTTTAAATTAATAATGGGGAAGTAGATACAAAAT
Source organism: Acacia melanoxylon (assembly GCA_019022615.1). Lineage (NCBI taxonomy): Eukaryota > Viridiplantae > Streptophyta > Magnoliopsida > Fabales > Fabaceae > Acacia > Acacia melanoxylon. The sequence goes on from JAFJYJ010000005.1 coordinate 12,828,052, forward strand.
ATTAAATAAATATTTAATTTAATATTTTGATTATTTCTATTGAAATCTTTAAAAGGAACGAATATAATACTATAATTATAAATATAAATATGTGTAAATGTTCAAATTTAGGGGAACTAATCAACAAAAAAAATAAAATAAAAATTCCAATAAATTAATTATGACTTTTTGAATTAATAACGGGGAGGTAGATAGAAAATATTAAGTAAATATTTAATTTAATATTTTAATTATTACCTTTGAGATATTTAAAAGGAATGAATATAATACTACAATTATATATATGAGTGTGTGCAAATCAGCAAATGTTCAAATTTAGGGTCTATCTTAACTATATAAAAGTAAAGCAGTAAGCATCTCTTTAGCCGACACGTCAGCAAAATTGCAGGCTCAAAACACTAAAATAAAAAATAAAAGTAATGAGAGGCGATTTTAAAAGATAGATAATGAAAAAGGTGGTTACAAAATCAATAGAAAATATAGCGATTCCAATAAATTAGTTATGACTTTTCAAATGACTAAAATAAATAATAATAATAATAATGAGAGGCCGTTATGAAGATAGATAATATGGAAGGTAGTTACACAATCAATAGAAAAAATAGGGATTCCAATAAATATAATTACGACTTTTGAATTACTAAAATAAAATAATAATAATAATGAGGTGCCTTTTTGAATTACAAAAAATAAAAAATAATAATATTGAGATGCCTTTTTGAATTACTAAAATAAAAAATAATAATATTGAGATGCCGTTATGAAGGATAGATAATAGGGAATGTAGTTACACAATCAATAAAAAAAAATAGGATTCCAATAAACCAATATTCCCCATCAGATTTGACGGAATGGAAGTGGTGTAAAACAAATTTTTTAAAAAATAGAAGTAAAAAAAATTTGGCCCCGTGGCGATTTAGTCGGATAAGCTACAGGACTTAGTCGATTAAATCGCGGGGATAAAAAAAAAAAAAAAAAAAAAAAAAAAATTGGCCTGCGTTTTAGTAGACTACATGAGGGGTGCAGTCGACTAAAAAGGGTCAAATCGTTAAATAGTTTTCAGACATGGGCATTTTGTTAAATAGTTATTTAATAAGAGGCAAATTAGTAAAAAAAAAAGTCAATTAAAACTGTCAATCGTGAACATGTAATATTATAGTATCTGTTTTTTTTTTTTTAATTTTAATTTTTCATTATGTTTCTACTCATGTAAACTATACGATTCAAACTCATATGTTTTTAAATTTTAATTTTTAACAAGTTTCATATTTATATAATCAATAGATAATTTAATTAAGGAATTGGTAAGTATATATTTTATAATTAAATAAGTATAAATTTTAAGATATATTGGATTGAATTTATTAATATTATACCTATTTAATTATCTTTTATATATTTATATATCTTTTAATTAAATATAGGATAAAAAGATATTATAATAGAAAATCTATTGATATTCTATTTTGTTGTGTAAGAGATATTATGTGATCTAAGAGAGACAATAAATTAAATTGAAAAAAGGATATAATATAATATATTATTATATTATATTATAAAAAAAGATATATTATATTATATTATACCACCAAGGATGATAAAAAGAAACATACCTGCGCAGGAAAAAGGCAACCATAAGTTATATATATTGAAGACGCACACCTGGAGAAGAAGGAAGAGAGGTATTCAGCATCGATTACACCACGCACAGAAAAAGACGCAAGAAAGAGGAGATCACGAACAGGACGACGCAAGGGACGCAAGAACTGGGACAATTAGAGCGTGAGGAGATGCGCGGATCTGATAAGGGTTTTCTACTTTTGTGGCAGCAATAAGAAGAATACTTTACAGATTTGCAATCTCCTTGCTCTTTCTTTGACTCCTTTCTTGAATCTTGATTTTATTTCTTTCGTGGATTTTATTAAAACTATGTGTGGCTAATTTTCCTTTTAAACTTAGGGGATTTATGAACTTGATTGAGACTTAAAGATTATTCCCACAGATTATTTTTGGTTAATTTTAATTCAGTTTATTTAATTTTGCATTAAATAATGTGGAATTAAGTTTTAATCTAATTTGTGTCAAAAGATATACCTAGTAGTTCATAATAATCAAATGAGTTGATCTAAAAACGATCTTATTTATTTGTGTGAGGCATTACATAATTAATTAAGGTAGGTATATAAATGTACCGGAAAGCATTTATAGACATTAATACTCTAGCTTAGCTGATTAGGTTAAGTCAAAATTAATTTAAACAAATAAGGGATTAGTGACTCTAGGTTGCTCGTTCGATTAGTTTGGTAGTTTATTTATTTTAATTTTAGTTTTAATTTCTTTTCTTAATTAAATTCAATTAATTTTGATCAACTTAAACAAAATTGTAAAATTAATGTTTAACTGAAGTTTGTGATACTAAGTCCTCGTGGGAACAATACTTTTCTTATCACTTTATTATTTGATACGGCCCGTATACTTGCGGAGTCTATAGGCTATATAGTTTTGCCCTATCAGGAATATATCATCAAGCTCCTATATTTATATTAGGAAGTATCAATGTTAATATCAATTAAGCACTTTTTATAAAAATAAAAACTAAACTCATTTTATGTTTTTCCGAGATATAATAGATTTCTTTTTTATTTTATTGACATTAAATCAATTTAGAATATGGGAAAAAGAATGTAGGAGGGAATGAATAAGATTTTGACTAAAATTATATAAAAATACTTTTAATTAAAGTTTTTTTTGTTGATTTTAAGAAATTATAATTTTAGTTTTAAAAACATAGGGGAATATAAGATTTCCTTAGGGGTATTTTAGTATTTTTAATATTATATTTTTGTATTTCATCCTTTTAAATAATTACAATTTTTATGGTCCGTCTCAATAAATAATTTTTCCTCTAGGTCCTTCATTATAATTTTCCCTTTATAATTTACCATTAATTATAATTGGTCAGTACGTAATTACAAGGGTGAATCTGAAACAAAATCAAAGCATGCAATATTAAGGTTGTCAAACTCGCGAGTTTAAGCAAACTCGTGACAATGAGATCAACTCAAATCATAAACATGAATTGTAAACTCGTAAATGTTTACTTTTACCATTAAAAAAATATTAATAGTGTATAATTAAATAAATAAAATATAACAAATAATAACAATTTGATTTAAATATTTTTTAAATCCAAATAATTGAAATTAAATTCATCAACATTCATAATTTATCATTTTTAACAAAGAAATTTATATTTAAAATCGTTAAACATGATCAAATCGAAGAAGTTAACACAAGTTTAAGGGTGAGTTAACATGATTTTGTAAGCTGGAAACATAAAAACGATAACCTCGGTATATAAACTCGTGAGTTTAACCAAGTTTACAACGATCACAAGTTCACTAGTAACCCGACTCGATTTTGTAAGCTAAAAACGCTAAATTTATAGTTAACTACGTGAGTTAACAACAATATATATATATATATACAGATCAGCCTACATGATAAGGAATCAGAAGGTATTATAAAGTCAATATATGCTTCCTGTAAATAGAAATAAGATCAATGTGCAAAAGCAAAAGCATCTCTCTTGATACGCAAGATATATTTTTGTGAGGAAAATGATCCACCCATATGATTACTAATAATATTTGAGGATTCTTATAATTAAAATTTGTATAAAGGACTATACTTTTTAAAGTTACTTTGCTCCTAGTCGTTTTCAAAAGGGTAACATGCTGGCCCCTCTCTATATGTACATATTTGGATGAAAGTGATCTCCATATTATTAGCGTTTTACATTTGTGCATAACGACAAAAGATCTTAACTTTGTAAGTGTTGCTTGCGACCAAATAAGAATCTTTACTTTTAATATTCCTGCAACGCAAAGTGACCTTGATTCTCTCGTTTTTTCCATATGTGCGTCTTTGATTTTACATTGGTGGTTTTACCTTATAAATTATAATTATATTCCTAACACAATTGTGGATATGATGGCAATTTGTGAAGGTCTCTCGTTCGACAACATGAACAATCTTAACTCAAAACTTTAAGGTAACGAGTTTATTGGTTCTTTCATCATTATATACTCTCTTCGATCCTAATTATAGGACATATTTAACTGATTTTGGGAGATTAAGGGGAAAAGTTAAATTAGTTAATTTTACTCATTTTCCTAAAATGTCGTTATATAAATTTAAAATGATACAAATAAAAGTGAATCAACAACCCCTACCATATACCTCTCCTACCTAGAATTTTCTTTTCTACACGCTTTCTAATTGAAATAATGGTCTTACTATATATACATATATGTGTGTGTGTGTATGTATACATATATACACACGTACACACACACACACATATGTGTGTACATATATCTACACACACATATAAACACACACACACACACAGATTTATATACATATATATGTGTGTGTGTACACAGATATTGACAAACACATACAAAGATATACATATATGTATATACACACATATATTTACACACACACATATACATAGATATACATATATGTATAACCACACACATACACATGTGTGTGTGTGTGTGTGTGTGTGTATATATATTTGTGTACACACACATCTTTTTGTGTGTGTGTGTGTGTGTCTATATATATATATATATTAACAAATTAATGTCAGCTGATCGATAAATAAATGAAAATTCAACAATTTAAAAGTTTTACTGGTTGGAAGAGTCTACGCATCCACATATATATACTCACCAAAAACTAAATACACTTGAGAGAATAAAATATGGGTATTTTAAGAAGAAATTGACAAAAATTGAAATGTTGTCTTATAATTAGGACCAAAACTAACTCTCAAATGTTGTCTTATATTAGGACCGGAAGAAGTATATATATATATATATATATATATACTTTGTAACATCCCATTTCCAAAAGCAGTATATTTTTTTTTTCATCAGAGTAGAGCATTGGAGCGATTGAGTAACTGATACATATATTCAAATTGCCGTAAGTCTGGCTAATTTACAGAAGCGGTACATTGACCGAGAGTTTTCAAAATGAATAAACGACGAAGAAAGTCTTCGTCGGGACTCGTACGGCTCGCTCGCCATTCTCCTCGGTCCTCGGTTCTTCCGAACCCGACGCTATGATAAGAGCGAGATCCAATTGCAATTTGGATCTCGTGAATCTTAACCTCACGCTTAAATATGACTACATATACACGACAGCATCAATCAATACAACAGTCCACAACAGATGTATGATTAAAAATACATAACCACGTATGTAAGATAATAACCACGTATGTGACATAACCGTGTATATAACATAACCACGTATGCTACAACAACAAACAGAACACAACAAACATATATAATCATACAATAACCATCGAGTTAGTGTTACAAAGACGCGAACGTACATACCTAACAACACATATACGCATATAATAAGCATCAGAGTTAGTGTTACAGTACGCAAACGTACCTTTTTGGCGGTACAACGGAACTTTTACGGAAAAACGGTAAATTTCCGACAGCGGGAAAAACGGCGGTGTGACAACAAATGCGGCTCGACAATGATACGATTATCTCAGATATCCTATAAGGATAATATTTAACAACTTTTAGCAGCATAACGGGCATTTTAGGTACAAATTACCATTTTGCCCTTGAACCCCTAATCGGCGGAATTTCGCGAGCTTCATTTTCGCTCTATCTCTCTAGAATTTTGACAGATCTTTTCCCTCATCATATTTTCGAAATATATATCATATTTACCCCTAAATATGATATCTAGACTATCTTGAAAAATTAAAGATAAATCTAGCATTCCTACTATATCTACCGAAAGAACTACCGAAACTAAAGACCAGTGGACCGAAGAACTTACCGGACTTTCTCCGAGCTTCTCTCTCTAACTTCTCTCTAAGAGGCAGATTTTTGGTGTGAGAAATGAAGAAGAGGAGCTTGGTATTTATAGAAGAGACGGATGGCGAACGGTAAATAATTCGAACTTCGGTCTTGACGAATATGGACCGTAGGATCGCATTTTTGAGGACAAAACACTCTTGGCCATCCATGGTCAAGATCGAAATCTAAGAGCCCTAAAGTCAATGGATGAGTTGTCATCCATGATGGCTCTTGCTTTATGGCCTCCGCCCGATAAAGCTACCGACGGTGTCCGTTTTCGCGATTTCTCGAAACTCAAAAATCCGGGCGTGTAACTTTAAAGGTCTTTTCATCCTCTTTCATATTATATATTTTGATCCTCTTTTGATCATATCCAGGTATTCTCCGGTGCGTCGGAAGATATTCGGACAAACGCGTCGTTACGGAAATCGCTTCCGATAGAACCAACTGGACAATAATTATTTGAATCGTAAAACGTCAGTTGTTGTTGCCTAACTTAATCTCGTGTTTAAAAAGACGCAATTGTTTCTATAGGTTCTCACTTTGCCTATCCGACTCTACTCTATCTGATCAACTTTTCGTCTTATTTGAAATTAGGGTTTTCGGTTGCGGAAACAACGCCAGTAAATTCTTTCTTCGTGTAAAAATTCACTTGTTCTTAATTTGATCATCTGAAAATAATTTTCTTCTGGTTTACCTGTAGAATTTATTTCTAACTTTTCCCCACTACTCGCCTATCTTTGACTCACCGCATTATATTATTATTTTATTCTAATTATCATTTTAATTATTTAAACAATTCTTTTTAATTAAAAATAACCATAATTTCGCCCCCTCTTTTAAAAATTCAGTTTTAATTATTTTTCCATAATTTTTTCCATTTTTTAAAAATATAATATTTTTTACCAAAAATTCCGTTTTACCCTTTCGTTAAGGCTTAATCGACCTAATTTCTTTGTTTAGTGATCTTTTTAGGATCAGGTTTCTTCATATATTTATCTTTACCAATTTTACAGTATATTGTTATCTTACAAACTTTATATCGACATTGTCATTTTATATCCTATGTAAAATATTAACAATGTTTACCACATCGTTACTTTATGGTTCTGAAATGCTTTTTAAACTTTTCTTCATGTTATTTCCTCTGAAATAATTTATTAAATTCTCATAATTAAAGATTACACTTCCATAATTTTCTCATAATTTTTCATGATCTTTCAGTATTTATCATAATGTTTTTAGACTGTTTTTATCACCATTATTTCATTTTTAGTCATTCTCGTTTCATCTGATCTTTCCGTAACTTTTTTAACAATTTACTCTATAATTATGACAATTTTCTGTAATAGTTTTAAACTCATGATTTTGCTTTATCAAAATATTCGTTAATTTCTTTATTCAAAATTTGAACTCTAAAACTCTATCTTTTTGATCTGATGTGAGACTTTTTCTACTTTCTCACATCGAATTAAGTCCATTCACATTTGACATCCTAATAACCTTTCCCTTGAATGTGGATCGACATTAGAGTGACAATTTTGTTTTTTGTTTTTCCAAGTATGTGCATGCTTCGAGCAAAAAAAAAAAAGTATGTGCATGCTAGCTTTGTGGGCTTCCAATCTTAGTTTTTTTTGTCACTGTCTTCACACTTGTTGGGCCAAGGGAGCTCCCCGAACATGCAAGACTTGGGTTTGGATTTTCTCAGTATCTTTTCTTTCCTTTTCTTTCTAGTATCTGATCTTCACTCTCAAATTTAAACAAATAAATGGTCCAGATTTAATATTTTATAAAACTATTATTTTGAACATGAATAAATAAACTTAAACTATTAAATTATGATCCGCACAATTTATACTTGTAATACAAACAAAATTAATAAAAAAATTAATTTATAAAACACTATTATAATTGTTTTAGAAAATATTAAATCTGAACCGTCCATTTTTGCATCCAAGGGTAGAAATAGGATTCTGAGAAGAAAAGGAGATAAGAGATTCTGAGAAAATCTACTCCCTGCAAGACTCTAGTTGGGCCACAATTATAAGTTTCATAGAAGTGAACACGATATCACGTTTTAACTCAAAAATTTTAGAAGTGTCATGGATAAAATTGCTTCCTATATGAGGATACCTATCCTTTAAAAGAAGGAAAAAAAAACTTAAAATTCTTGGTAAGTTTATCTAACCCACCGATACATGCATACTGTTTTGGTTACAAAGATCCAGAATCCATGGCAAAGCGCCTTCACAAATTTGTCTCAAATGGAATTGCAAATCCATCCCAAATTTCTTATTTTTTTAGTAGTATCGGTATAAACAGAATATATATACCATATTATCAATATCTATATATAAAACATACGGGAAGCTACACGAGCATTGTGATTTATGAATAATTGTGGCATTTAGTTTGATGAGCTCTGTGTAAGGATGGAGCTCGATGCCTAATTACTCTAAACTATAAAAAAATGATAGAATGTCAAATATTGTGTAAACTATAGTGATTAAAGAGAAATAAGAAGAACCAAGATAAAGAATCATACCCTCCACTTCTAAATATAAGACTCGGTTAACTTTTTTAGAGAGGTTAAATAAACTAATTAAAATACTTTAAAATATTTATATATTTTTTATCCAAATTAATTAGGTTGACTTATAAACTAACATGTAATATAATAATACACAATATATGTCTTTCTAAAAAAAAATCAACTGGATAAATTTAGGATCGGAGGTAGAGCAATAATATGGTTCATACAACAATCTAAATGGCTAGGGTTTATGCTAATCATCCCTGACATGAGAGACCTTAAACTCTAGGGTTATGATGGAGACCCAAGTTGTAACATCCCATTTTCAAAAGCAGTATATTTTTTTTTCATCAGAGTAGAGCATCGGGCGATTGAGTAAGCGATACATATATTTATAAATGCCGTAAGTCTGGTCGATTACAAAAACGGTACAATGACCGAGAGTTTTTAAAGTGAATAACAACAAAAGTGTCTCCCGCAATGCCATGCCGTGTCAACGGAAGAGATCTTCAGCCGGATCTCTATGCGACCGCTTGCCTTTCTCCTCGCACTTGGTCCTCCCGAACCGACGCTATGTTAAGAGCCGAGGTCCAATGCATACGGACCCAGGTAACGGTTAACCTCATATTTACATATACAAGATATAAAGCGTAACAAATGAATCATTCCTACATGTATCGCTCCCCGAATGTAGACATACCGCTCCCGGCAAGACACACCGCTCCCAGCGAATACGGATATATCGCTCCCAGCCGCATACGACGACATATCGCTCCCAAGTAGCATTTGCAAATGTTCGGTTATCCTCTAACATCACCATGCATTCAAATAACATACCACCAACACATATACAACACACATATCACATATACGAATACAATAAATATCAGAGTTAGTGTTACAGTACGCGAACGTACCTTCGTTGACGGAAAACGGTACTTTTACGGAAAATGGTACTTTTTGACAGCGGGTGAAACAAATGTACGGTACGATGCGGTACAATGAGGTCCGATTATCTTAGATATCCTAGAAGGATAACATTTATCAACTTCTAGCACTATAACGGACATTTTAGGTACAAATTACCATTTTGCCCCCGAACCCCTAATCGGTGGAATTTCGCCAGAGCTTTGTTTGACTCTAATCTTCCAAAATTTTGCCATACTTATTTTCCCATCACATATTTCGAAATATATATCATATCTACCCAAAAATATTATATCTATAATATATTGGAAGACTAAAGCTAAAAACAAGATTTCTATTATAGCCACGAAAGAACTACAGAAACTAAAGACTAGGGACCGAAAAACTTACTCCGGCTTGGCAAGAACTTCCAAGAGCTCTTCCTTCTCTCTAACTTCTCTCTAGGTTTCAAAGTTGTGGTGTGGGAAATGAGAAGAGGAGAGGTTCCTATTTATAGGAAAATGGAGGGACAAGGTTGGAACTAAGGGATTTGTTTCGAATGAATCTTGCATCAGTTGGATCGATCATTTTTGAGGACAAAACAATCTTGGCCTTACACCTAGTTGGGCTGCCCTACTTGCCCATTTATGACATCATCTTTGATGATGTCATAACGCTTGACTTACCGCCTAGTTCTCGATCGTGCTCGAATCGCGTAATTTTGCCGAATCGCGAAATCTTTGTCGGTGTAGTTTTCAAGTACTTTTCTTCCTCGGTAGGAATATATACTTTAATGAAATTTATGATCCCATTAAGGGTATTCCGTTATCTCGTCAAGATTTTAGGCTGACGCCTTTGGTTACTAATCAGATTAAAAACACTAGTTTGTAGGCGAGAATTCATTTGGTTCGTAATATGATCGATCTAAGTGACCTTATTCCTGGTTTCCAAAACTATGCTTGTTTTCTCTAAGTCACTTTTAGCACTATATGCCATTTCCTAATTACCCTAAGACTCCTAATTACGTTGTTGGTTTTTAAAAACGACTTCTGAGACCGCTCGATCCGAGATGGATTTTCACTGGTTTATAAAAAGTGTTGTTGTTTATGACTTCAATCCTATATCAGGAGGTAGGATTTAAGTTCTAGTTGTTCCCACTTCTCCTGTTAGCTCTATACCGATTATATTATTATTTTATTCAAAATGCCTTCACATTTATTTATTTTTCTTTTATTTTTTATTTATTTTTCTAAGCATAAAATATTTTTTTATTTTTATTTTTTATTTATTTAATAATTTCGAATTTCTCCAATTAAAAATAATTATTTAAATTTTTTTTAATTCATTTACTTTATACCTTAATTATCCCATTAATTACCAGATTAGCCACTTACTAATTTTTGATAATTTTATTAATTAGGATAAATCATTATCTCACAACTATTTTACTTACATTGGTATTTTATATCCCATGTAAAATATTAAAAATCATGGGGTCACTTATGATCCCAAAATAATACTTAATTTTGCCTCATTATTTTTCAAGGAAATTATCCCAAAAATTCCTAAAATTAGAGACAACATACTTTCTAATTTTTTTATAAATATTTTACTACCTCTTGGGATTTATCATAATATTTTTAGGTCATTTAATGCTCTAAAAATACATTTTAGCTCTTTATCTCTCCTAATTTTCATAGTAATTACCTTAGAAAATAAGATAATTATTACTTATTATTTGAAACCACATGTTCCCTTATTTTCAATAGGTATTATCTATCGAAATATAATATTCCAGATAAATAATTATCCGGGTATTACACAAGTTACCCTCCTTCTAGAGAGATGCTCCCCTCTCTTTACTTGGTAGGGATCACTATCCCTTCACACTAACTAACCAATTATTAACACCTTAATTCTTATTCTTAGCAGCAGCCAATGTCCATCTGATTTTGTTTTTTTTTTTTTTTTTTTTTTTTAAAAAAAAGAGCAAAAATAAAAGACGCTATATCAATGCAAGTACTGCTGACTTAACCAAGGGCATTTTCTTCATCAGGATGGTTGGTACGTCCAGAGGCGGAGTCAAAAATTGTAGTTAGGGGGCGAATTTTACATAATAGAACCCAAATGCTTATGAAATTATATTTCAACCCCACAAACATATCAATATTTCTATTTTAGTCCCTTCACTATAGAAATAATAGGGACTATAGTGAAAACATTAAAATTTTTATGAGGCTGAAATATAATTTTATTAAAATCTGGGTCGTTATTTGCAATTTAGGGGGGCAGGGGCCACCCCTAGCACCCCCTGCCTCCGCCCCTGGGTATATCCATTAAAATCCTTCAGGTCTTCCTCTTTTCTTTCATCAAGTCCTTCAACCTTCTTGTAAACATACCTCTTAGCAACAACAACATAAACAAAAAATTCAAGAACCCTATTCCTGCAAGCAGAAAATAGAAGGAATCCAGATGAGACCTATTCAGATTATTCCCAAGCCATTTCTTTTTGCTTGCTGCTTCCACAACAAATATAAGAGCACTACTCAAAGTTTGCAACACCATTATTACTGATATAAAATGCACCTCCCAAGCTTTTCATAGCCTCTGGCATTTGATCATAGCACAAGTGTTGAAGCCCTACAATTGTAAAAGCATCTGCAAACCCTAGTCGCAGCCATGTTTGCCACATTAAATTGGCTATTGTTAACTCTTAGAAATTGACTACATTCAAGCACATTTTTTCTCTTTTTTTTTACCTATTTTTGGTTTAAATATGCATAGGAAATGTAATGTATAGAAGAAAATGTGCATATCAAAGTATCAGAAAAAAAATGAAGAAATCCTTGTTATATCCTGTAGAGTTGTGGTTTAACTGAGAATTGATAAATCCTCTCTCTTTTGTAGGAGGATAGAGATAAGTTTTGAAGCTCTGTAAGAATCAAGAAACAAGGAAAGATAAAGGAGGTAAAGCAATGCAAAGTTAGAAGGAACCTGTACAACTGGCCACAACAAGTTGACAAATTGGCCATGACCAGTGACAAACTGGCCGTGGCAAGTGACAAACTGGCCGCGGCCAGTCGTGAAAAAGTGCAGAAAGTACAGCTGCGCGTTTTTCATTTCAAAAGCAGAAAAACCCTATATAACCTAAAGGGAAGGCTGAAAAACACACTCTTTGCACAAGGGAACAAGTGGGCACACTAGGGAAGAGCTTTGGAGAGAGATCTTGGCAGCTTTGGAGGCTTGGGTGCTCAACCTAAGAGAGATTTTGGAGATTTCACCTTGGTTCTTCCTATTTTCTCTCCTCCTCCTCTTAGCTTCTTCATGTATTCAGTATCTTTACTTAGAATCTATTTGTATTTGAACATGAGTAGCTAAATCTTTCATTCTAGGGTTCTTTTGACCCTTTGTATGGATTAATACTTGAATATTCCTCTCTTTTGGTAGATATATATATATATGTGTGTTGATTTCAACCTTGGCTTAATGCTTCTAAGTGATTGACCTCCATTTAGATGATTTATTCACTTAGGTTATGACTTGAGAGAGCTAATCTAGGTCATGTGTGAAATCATGCTTGTCTTGAAATTTACTTGATAAATGGATAGTTTGTTGGTAAAATAGAGATATATTTACTAATCTTGCATTGTCACATTAAGATTGTTGCTTAAATATTGATTCTCATTATTGTAGCAAGATATTGTGCATCTTAATGAGAAGAGAAACTTGATTTTGACTCAAGAGAGAGTGTCAAGTGTTTTTGAACCTTAGATTAACACATATATGTATTGAAATGCTACTAGAGAGGAAAATTAACCAAGTTTTATGAAATTAAAAAGGGGAAAAAGAACCCTAAGCTTTATTATCCTTGAAGTCAAAGAGTCATTTGCCTTTATCAATTTTATGTTTTAGAAATAGTCTTTAAACATTCCCATTCCAAATCAAAACTTTGTTCTAGCTCAACTTGATTAAATTCACTAAGCCTCTTGCTTGACCAATTTGTTAAACAAATCTTCGTGGGAACGATACTTTACTTATCACTTTATTACTTGCAAAACTCATGCACTTGCGAGGCAAACAAGTTTTTGGCGCCGTTGCCGGGGATTTGTGCAAACAAATCCTTTGGTCAACCTTTGGCTTGTGTTAGTAAATTTCGCTTGAGCTTTTAGTTAAGTTTATAATTTTTCTTTCTCTCTTTCTTTTATTGATCTTTTGTTTTAGTTTGATACTCGCTCTTGCTTGTTTCTCTTGTAGGTACCATTTTTGTATATGCAAAACTTGCATCCGAACGGATTGGTAGTGGTGCTTGACGAAATACCTCTCATTGGCGAAGTGCCTCTCATTGAAGAAGAGACTGAATCTACATCTGAAACCATGGCAGACGATGAATATGATAGAGCTACCGTCAATGACTTTGATAGTCGAAATATGCAAGGTCCTCAATCTTGCATTCGGATGCCGGAAATGCAAGCACGTACCTTTGAGATCAAGTCGGTTATGATAACAATGCTTCAAATGCATGGGATGTTCCATGTTCTTTACAATGAAGATGCCAATAAGCACTTGATGTACTTCTTGGAAGTGTGTGATTCTTTCAAGCAAAATGGAGTCCCCCAAGATGTTTTGAAGCTAAGGCTATTCCCTCTTTCTCTACAAGGAAAGGCTAGAGACTGGTTCAACAATCTTTTGGAAGGATCTATCCATTCTTGGGCCGATCTTGAAGCTAAGTTTAGAGCTCGATTCTTTTCTGATGACAAATCTGTGGAAGCTACGGATGAATTTCTAAGCTTTAAACAATATTCAGATGAGCATCTTTACGTTGCTTGGGAGAGATACAAGATGTTAATGAAGCAATGCCCTAATCATGGGGTGGACAAATGGGTTGTAGTCCAAATTTTTTGTACTCGACTTAATCCTCAATCTAAAGCAATGGTTGATTCTATGACCAATGGAGGATACCAGAATGTTCCTGTGAATGAGGTGATTCGGTTGTTGGATCAGTTGTCTGCAAACAATACTCAAGGCAATGATAGGAGGACCAACCAAGATATGCCTAATGCAAAAGAAGACTCTTCCTCACAAATTGCAACTCTATTATCCGCTTTGAATAAGCGTTTTGATGTGCTAGAGTCTCAAATGCAAAAGAGCACTTCTCAAGGTGTGCATTCTGTTCATGCCACACCAATTGTATGTGATCAATGCCATGATATCCATATGCTTGACTATTATCCTCTTTACATGGCCACTGAATCTGTCAACTACATGGGAAAGTTTCAACATCCTCAAGGCAACCCCTATTCACAAACCTACAATAGTGCTTAGAGAACTCATCCTAATTTTTCTTGGAGTCAAGGTAACAGTTTGAATCAAGCATATGGGCCTATGTCTGGTACTAAGCCTGTTCCTCCACTTGGTTTTCAAATGCAATCAAGGCCGCTTCCTATGAAGGAAGAAGAGTCTAAAACGGACAAGATGCTAGCTCTAATCTTGTCTGAGGTGGAATCTTCAAGGGTTGAAACTAATGCTACTTTTTCTCTCCATGAAACTGCTATTAAAAATCTTGAAGTGCAAATGGGGCAATTAACATCACAAGTAAATGTTATGTCAAGAAGCAGTCTTCCTAGTGATACCATTCCTAATCCAAGACGGGTTGGAAAAGAGGAATGCAAAGCCATTAACTTGAGAAGCAGAAAAGTGCTATCGAATGTGCCTCGCTCAAGTACTTCTCAACCAAAGCAAGATGATCAAGTGATTGTTGATGCTGATGAAGAAAGTGTAGGGGAGGAAGATGAAACTAAGAAGAGAAAGCAAATTGAAGAAAGTTTGCATGATGTTGGCAAATACAAGAAGGTGGAGCAAGATATGAATAATGAGAAAAAGAGAAAGCCAACCACTCCTACTTTTATGCCACCACTACCTTTTCCTCAAAGATTCAAGAAGAAAGAGGAAGATGCTTAGTTCAAAAAGTTTGTGAACATGTTCAAACAACTCCATGTGAATATTCCTTTTGCCGAAACTTTGGAGAGCATGCCTAAATATGCTAAGTTCCTTAAAGATGTTTTGTCCAAGAAGCGGCGATTCAATGAATTTGAGACCTTGGCATTGTCCGAAGAGTGTAGTGCTGTCATTCAAAGGAAGTTACCTCCTAAGCTTAAAGATCCAGGAAGCTTCTACATCCCTTGCAACATTGTGACAAATTTTAATGGTAAAGCTCTTTGTGTTCTGGGTGCAAGTATTAAGTTGATGCCTCTAGCTATTTTCAACCAATTGGGTTTAAGAGAGCCAAGACCTACTACGGTAACTCTTCTCCTGGCCGATCGTAGCATTTCTAAACCTAGAGGAATCATTGAAGATGTCCTAGTTAAAGTTGACAAGTTTATCTTCCCCGTGGATTTTGTAGTGCTTGATTGTGAAGTTGATTGGAAAATTCCTCTCATCTTTGGACGTCCATTCTTAGCCACTGCAAGGACTCTCATTGATGTAGAGAAGGGTGAGGTCACTTTAAGAGTCGATAATGAGCAAGTGATATTCAACATGTAAAAAGCCTTGAAGTTTCATGATGATTCTGCTCAATGTTTGTTTGTAGATATATCAGATGCAGTTATTCCTCAAGAATCATATGCTTCCATGATCAAAGACCCTTTAGAGGAATTCTTGTTTGGTGAGAAGAGATTTGAGAAGTTTGATGAAAATCTTGTTGAAGAGCTCTTTCATGTTGACTCAATTCCTCATTCTAAACCGAGGACTTTTGAACCACTTGAGGTGTTTGATGCCTTAAGTACTCCATTGAAGCTTTCTATTGAAGTTCCTTCGGTTTTAGAGTTGAAGCCATTACCTTCTCATCTCAAGTATGTTTATTTTGGGAAAGAACGCCACTTACCAATGGAATTGGAGCATGGAGCTTATTGGGCTATTAAAAAGATATATGTTGATCCTAAAGCTATGAGGAAGAAGAGGCGAATTCAAGTCAATGAGTTAGATGAATCTCGCCTAAATGGCTATGAGAATGGAAGGATATATATAGAGAAGACCAAGTGGGATCATGACAGCAAAATTATACCCAAGAGTTTTGAACCTGGTGAAAGGGTGCTCCTTTATAATGCCAAGTTGAGTTTTTTTTTTTTTTTTTTTTCCAAGAAAGCTAAAATCTCGATGGTCCGGTCCATTCACGGTGGTTCAAGCATCTAAATTTGGTGATGTGGAGTTGGAAAATGAAAAAGGTGAAAGATTCAAGGTTAATGGTCAACGATTGAAGCATTATTGGGGTGGAGATGTGGATAGGCGTGTGTCCACTATTTACTTAGTTAATAAGGAGTGATCACCATGAAGAATCGAGCTAAAGACTATAAACTAAGCACTTCTTGGGAGGCAACCCATACTCTAAACTAAATCTTTTCAATTTGTGTGTGTGCGCCTTTATTTTTTTTATTTTTTTTAGTAGGTTTATGTTTGATCTTTTTGTTTTGTAGGAAGAAAAGGGTACCCAACTTAGAATTGATTGTTTAAAATTTGGGAGGAATATCAATGAATGAGGATGAACTCATGAGTTACAAAGGAAATACTTTTGAGGGAAGTTCGTTTGACTCTAAGCTCATATATATTTGATTCAGGGGTGAAATTGTGATGACTAGTCAATTTTGAGTAATACTGTGGCTATTGTGATTATTTGGTTGATTCTCTATGTGAAATCCACTTGTGACCATGACTTGAGTGCTCAAATTTGATGTGTTGTGGTATTCCCTATGAATATGTGTAAATGTGTGCCTTATGGTTTTGAATGGTTTAAAATGCTTAATCCTGAGTAATTTGGTTGTTAATATTGGTATTTGGGTGATTCTTGTGGTATTTGAGAATCTTTCTTGTGTTTTGGAATGTTGTTGTTTGGTTTGTGTTTGACAGCAAAAACTTGCCACGGCAAGTTTACAACTGGCCGTGGCCGTGGTCCAAAGTTGCTCTCTACGTGTTCAGCACAACCGGCTCTCTCGTGTTCACTTTCCGTGGCGGTGTTTCAAAAAAAATAATCTTGTAATTAAGAATTATTTTTGTTTTAAAAAAAAAAATTTTATTTTTCTTCCCACTTTGCCCTTCATTGTTTATTTTAATTCCCATTTTACCCAAATGAATGTGGCCCACTAGGGGTGGAAACAGGCCAGGCCAGGCCAGACTTCCCCCTTAACAGGCCAGGCCTATTAAGGAGCAAAGCGGCCTGAGCCTGGCATGTGGCCTGTTTCAGGCCTATTTTTGGGCCTAAGCCTGGCTTCCGTAAACAGTAGCCTGGCTTTGTGGGCCGTTAAAGAGGCTGTATTTTTCAGCCGGCCAAATCCAATCGGGTTTACTATCATTTAGCATGACAAAATGAAATAAAATGGTGTAATCAAGGCATATATAATTATTCAAAACATGGAGCATGTAGAGAACTTTCTATAAACACAATCCTTAATAACTCAAAGAAATTAGTCCCAGATCATTCTAAGATATCCCTGGAGCAATTAAGAGAAAAGGACTGACATAAATTAGTGGATTACAAGTGTCCAAATTTCAAAGAGATCAAGAGAGCAAGTCAGAGAAGTATTCTATTCAATGAGTAAAGTTTGTATGTAATGCCACTTTACTAAGGCGTAGAGCACAAATCCCTTTGTTCACATCATCAAGACATGAAATTGTTTAATTAACAAGGCAGGGGAAAGAAAATTTCTTAAGCATGTAGTATCTATCATCTAAATTATTTTTCAGTTGCTCTGACGGCATAATATGTAGAACATCAAAATCTAGATAATTAAAGGAAGGCAAACTTGCCCTGATGGCAGAGTGTGGAACATTCCTCTATACTATTGAGGGGACTTCTCCATCTACAAAAACAAGGGAAGGCAAACTTGCTCAGCTTTACTCAGACAAAAACTATAGACACTAAATATAAGCATCCAATCCCATTAAAATTAGCTATAGAGACTAAATATAAGCATCCAATCCCATTAAAATTAGCTATAGAGACAGTATTAACTTCTGTATTTTCAGTCAACCCTAACCCAATAAAACATTTACTCATCAACAATTGAGAAACCATAGTACCTGCACAGTTATCCTGCCTCGGACCATGTCCATGGGATAGGTTGCAGACATAGCAATAATTCCAGCACATGCTCCAGCTCCAAGACGCAAGACAGGGGTTAGCTGAGCATCCTCTGTGTTAGTTATCATGTTTTTTGATGTTTTGATGATGATAATTATAATGTAATTAATCTTTGATATTCTATGAAAATTTGAAGTGTTTGATTTGCCTCTAGTTAAATAATAAAAGCCTTGAGTTATATGCTTCAATGATTAAATGTTTATCACTTGCTACCTCAAGGTAAAAATATTTTGACTCTAGGCATCTCTCAAAAATACCTCCAGACATGGCAATGGCATTCTTGTTATTTTACCTAAAAACTAGTTTTGCCTCAAGTCATCTAAGTGCCTCAAGTCATTCCTGCATATGTTTTAAATCCACATTTAATGGCAAAATTGTAATTATATTGAAATTCATTTCCAATGGCAAAATCGTAAATATGCTGAACTTTCTTCTTGCCTCTAGTCATTAAGTTGTGCCTCAAGTCATTCCCGATTCATTTCACGCATATGTGTTGAATCCAATTATAATGGCAAAATCGTAATTATATTGAAATTCATTTTAATGGCAAAATCGTAATTTTGCTGAACTTCTCCATTTGCCTCTAGTCACTTACTAATTGACTCTAGGCAATCTCCACACAGGAATCTGGGCATCCATGTTTGCCTCGAGGTACAACAATTAATTGCCTCGATTCTGATAACGATTTCGGCTCATTTACGTTCACTGTTTCGTTTCGACGTTTCCAGTAATTCGATGATATCTCCCAAACCAGAGATCGGATTGAGGTGAAACCAGTGGCATATTAAACTAGACTCCCAATGCGTCATTGTGACATAAAATTCAAGTCCAAAGGAGTTCAGATGAGAGAGCTATGAATTTTGGAAGATGACAGTGAAATCAACGTCACACAGCAGACCAAGCTTCGGTAATTTGAGTATATCTCACAAACGACAAATCCAAATGAGCTGAAACCAGTGCCATTTGAAACTATACTCAAATACCTTTTCAAAAACATCAAGATCATGAAAAACAAAGATCAATTGAAGGAGATATGATGTTTTGAAGTTGATAGTCTGTTCAAGATATTGCAAAAACACGCTGGTCAAAGAACAACCTTCATTCATCGGATCATAACGGACAAAATATAATGAGTTTGGAGCTGATTCTTTTTGCATTGGAAAGAAGACTCAAAGATATATGGGGATAAGTCATTTGCCAATTTTGGAGCTATATCAAGGACGCTACACTCACCTGGAAATTAACCCTTGTGTTGATGATATTCTTGCGTTCGAACAAGCGAGAGAACAAGTTCATTGAAGAAGAGTTTTTACCTCGAGTCACATATATTTTATGCCTCGAGTTAAGTGAAGGCAGAGAGCAAATGTTTTGAGAACACTTACCGCCTCGAGTCTCATCCCCGCTTGCCTCGAGTCATATTGGTTCCAACAGAAGTCACTTGACTATTTACCTTGAGTCAAGTGCTTTGCCTCAAGTCGAGAACAAAGTATTATGGCAAGATTTAGTGCCTCGAGTCACACACACTCACTTGCCTCGAGTCAAACACGACGGGAGTTTGGCCGGGTCAAGGCTTCCCTCAAGTCGTTAGTTCATAGCCTCGAGTCAACATCTTTGCTTCAAAATCACCGTGTCCGAAATCTTGGATTCTCATCTAGAACATCTTGATGAATTCCAAAAGATCTTATACTATTTCTTAACATCATTTATATCATTTGTGTATAAGTTTCAGGTGATTAAAGTTTGAGATAATATCAAACTTGGTAGAAATCAAAATCGTCGGAAGCATTTAATGCAGCTTGCTTTGAAAAACAAACGAAGCCTCAACGGCTACTTCCAATGACACAATAGCGAAGCACTTGATGGAACGAGATAAACGACAAAGCATTCAAATTCATCAACAGACACACAAACGAAATTAAAGCGTGTAGCAGTCGAAGACAGCTATTATTCTGACTCATCTTCTGCACAAGTAGGTGAACGCATTTAATGAAGGCACGGATGTTTAAATGCTCTCAAATGCATCGATATTCAAAATGGTTACTATTCACAACAAAAGAATATTACACAACGGTCGAAGAGACGATTGTCTATAAATAGAGAAGCATTCAAAGATAGACGAGAACAACAGACACGAGCTTACATCTTCAATATGTCAATACTCCGATATTCACTTACTCTGTTCTTAATGCTTACATAGTTTACCGTAGAGAGTGAGATGATAGATTATGTACTTCAAGTGATTATTATTCATCTACTCGTGAGAGAGTCTAAACACATATTTGATTATCTCGCTTAGTGATCAAATCTCAAGGTTGTGGAACCTTTGAGTATGGGTGTACAATTACAACTTGTAAAGGGGAGTGAGTCCTAGGGAGAAAGGATCATCGAGTATGAGTCGGTAATTGTATTAAAAGAGGATATCTCCGAAAGAGATTGTAAAGGCTGCACAAGTGCCGGCTAAACTTGTGAGGTTGTAAAGGCTTTTCTCTTGTGCCGGTTAAACAAGGAGATAGTGGATTGAAAATCTCAAGTGGAGCTTGGGGGACTGGACGTAGGTCATTGTGGATTGGACCGAAAAGGATAAATCACGGTTGCATATTCTCTTCCCTAAACTCTTATAATTCCAAGATATATGTTTGAATGACGACTATTGCTTTATAAATTATTATTGTCATTTAAACTACCTTCAGTAAGTTACGAAAAGATTTTCAAAGTTCCTAAAATTTTATCAGACACCCAATTCACCCCCCTCTTGGGTGATAGCCAGGTCTAACATTTGGTATCAGAGCGGGGCTCTTGTTTAAAGGACTTAACCGTCTCAAGAGTTACAATGGCTAATTTTGGGTGTTGCTTGCTTTCTGAAGGTTTTGATTATACTGTTCCACCATTTTTAAAAGATATTGATTTTTGGTTTTGGAAAGCTAGAATGACTAGTTTTATCAAAGAATCGATTTTGATATGTGGGATATTTTTACAAATGTTTTTGATTTCAAACCAAGAAAGGATTGGAAAAAAAGAAAAGAAAATGTTTTCGTTGAACATTAGAGCAATGAAAATTTTATAAAGTGTTTTTAACCGAAAATGATTATGAGAAAATCAAATGTTGCTCTAGTGCTAAAGATATTTGGGATACTCTTGATTCTATTTATGCTTCTAACAATTGTGTTGAAGTTGAAAGAGTTGACAGTTCATCGAAATTTCAAACGCACATCTATGAGTGATGAACAAATGGAAGAAGGAGAAATTAGAGAATGTTTTCATGATCCAGTCAACACAAAAGAACAAGAGAAATATTACTCCCAAGATGAGCTCACAGACGATTGTGATCAATTATTATCTGGAGCTCAAGATGCACATAAGGTAAACGATTCCAATTCTTCTTGTGTAGATAAGAAAAATGATTTTGAACAATTGCATAAAATTGTTTTTCAACCAATCATTGATTCTAAAAGCAAGAATGTTTTCAAAAATAATCTTTGGAAAGTTTATTGGGAAGAAAGAATATTCAAATGAGATTTATTTGAATTTTCACTGATGCACCGACACAATACTTGCATAAAATCTCATAATGCACATCATCATATAATTTGCAATTATTGTGGTAAGTCCGGTCATATTTCTCACACATGTTATATTAGGAGAAATTCTAATGTGAGAAATAAATTTATTTGGGTTCAAAGGACAAGCAAAGTCCAATGCTAACAATCAAGGACCCAAGTATAAGTGGGTACCAAAATGTCCATCTAGTACTTTATGTGTGCGGGATGATTTGAATATCAATGGACATCAAGGTACATTTAAAAGAGAAAGAAGAAGCCAAAGTTTCTCATGAGCCTAAAAGGAGACTCACATCTAATAGGAGAACTCTTGGAGCACCCATTGCTAGAATTACAAAGTCAAATCATAAGAAGCAATGGACACCCGCAAGAAGAATACATTTTGCCTCAAGAATGGACTATCATAGAGTACCATTCAATTATCCCGAGGAGAACATGAAGAGGAAAATCTCTCAAGTATCAAACCGAAGACTATTAAAGTCTACATTTCTCGAGAGAGTTTTTGCAGATACCCCGAGAAAACATATGAAGAACCAATGGGTAAGCAAAGCCAATCCTCCAAGTACCTAAGGCAACGATATATGGTAAAACCTCCTACACCATTATCTCGAAACATATATTGAGGTTTTATAATTTGTAACCTTAGGAATGAGCATTGCAAATTATTTTAAAATTGGGTATTCACATCCTAATTTATTTTTCAAAGAGATTGCAATGTTCAAGAACTTAATTCTTTATGCATACATGTTGATTTGAAAAGAAAGTATTTCTTTTATGCACAAAATCATGTTTAATTAATTGAGGTAAATTATCTTGATCGGTTATACTCTTGGAGCATGTGAATTTTATTCCTACAAGCTAAAAATGATTGGATCCATGTAAGGTTGGATACCAGGAAAGAAAAAGATTTATATGGTTTTGTAGGATAAGAAAAAGCTTTTCAAGAATGCAACATAGAGAAATGATTCAAGTCTTGAGAAAGCTAAACAAGCTATGCTTGATGTTGATGGTGAACGTCGAAAAGAAGTTATCTACATCAATCCATCTTAACCAAGCAAGCTTCAACAAGGACAAGAGGAATTACGGTGATATCTAACTTTTACCCTATATTGTGCTTATATGAAATTCATATTTGGGTAATGAATACTTGTCCATTATTGCATTTCATTAGCAATCAATTTTTCAAAATGTTTTGATTGCTAAATGGACCGTAAATGAATTTGTGCATAGCCTTTCGAGTTTATGTTTTGTGAAATGCACAATTCTAAAATTTGTTTTTGATGTCTATTCACTCTGTTTTGTGAAAATGCAAACAAATGTTTTAAAAAATATTCATGCTTTTATTGCATTCAAATGATGTTTAGCAATTGGAAGTTAAATCTTTGTATACGATATATTTAGTAAGCCTATTGACTTCCTCTATGTTAGAATGAGCATCGATCTTAAACATGTTTCAAAAATGAACTTTTCATACATTGAAATTTTATTTTCATAATACATTATCAATGTTTGAAAGAACATTTGAGGTTTGAAACTATTTGCATATTTCATTATCATTCTTGAAAAATCTGATCTCATTCATGAACTCGTGAATTGATAAATGCTTATCTTTATGGATAAGATTTTATATGCTCAAACTTACATGTATTTTATCAATGACATCTTTTCAGCATAAAGTATATTTACAAATTGTCATTGAGAAATAACATTTTTGGTATCATTTAGTTATTACCCTTTTTGATTTATTGGCTTGAACTTACTTGATTGGGTAAAACTATGTTTTTGATCTTTGATTGTTATACTCTTTGCTCCAATATCATATTGTTAAATTATATAAGAGCTTAAGAGTTGTCATGTCTAATCTTGTGTGGACTCAAAAATCATTGGGTACCAAAGAACATATATTGTTGTAGGAGTTTATCAAAATGATCTGTTATCATATACAAAGAACATAAGCAAACAGAATAGACCATTTCAGTGGGTATGTCTGCAAATTCTGTAACAGCACTTGAGTGACATCCCATTACTAGCAAGAAGCTTAAACCAAGTTCATAAAGAGCACATTAGCTTGATGAGAAGCCATGAGCAGAAACGAATTTTGAGATCCTATTCAAAGCTCATTTGTGATTTCTGCATCTAAAACGCATTAAGAGCAGATGGTTACAAAGACTCATCCTCCCGAAGCTCATCAATATCTGGGAGAGCCTCAATATTGATCACATCATCAGCTAGCTACCAATGATGCATCTATGGATTACAAATGATTATAACTCAAGTAATTACGATATTACTTGAGTGAGGTATTGTATTTTGAAATAATGTTCATATATCATAATCATTTCTCTGCTCTCGCATCACTCTTAAGGCTAACTTGATTATTCATTCAAATTTTATCATATGAAGTTTAGCCTAAGAACACTCATTTTCAAAATGATCCTTATGCTTTGAATATTTTTATCATCATAAAAAGCATAAGTGATTTCGTTATACCAATTTCAATGAACTTGAAAGTTCTTAATTCTGAGATGCCATGTTGTGAGCAAAGATATTTCCAAACCTCATAACATTTGGTATCAAGTTATTATTTGGTATCATTAAAGGGAATTTTTTTATCATGCATTCATTAAGGGAGCTTCACATTCACATGTGTTTTATATCTTAAAGACTCATCTCTTTTATTTGAAGAAAACCCTTATTAAATTTGCTCATCTGCATTCACTATGTTTTATTAGTTTTGATGATGAGTTAATATCATATTTTCCTTTCATTATTTTTATTTGAAAATATCATATAGAAAGGAATACTTTGATATCTCGGTTGCACTAACAAATCTCTTTTGCAAAGAAAGTTTTCAATTTGTAGCGAGAAGATTTTGTCATGTGTTCAATTTTCCTTAATGCACTATAATGAGAAACAATTAAATTAAGGAAAGTCGCTTTGATGTTCAATCACATTGAAGCTAAGGAAAAGGAAAACCTCTTGAAGCTATTTGAGACATGGAACAAGAAAGCAAGAAAATGGACTTCATCGCTCATTCATCATTTGCGGAACCTATGAGCATTCCTAATCTCTATCTTTTTATATTCAGAGAAAGTGCATATGTTTGATATCAATTTGCTTTAATCATGCAAGTTTAAGTTTCTTGAAAAACCTCTCCAAATTGTTTTGAGACATATTTTCATGAAAACTCTTTTTGAATCATATTAAAAATCCAATGCTTTCAAAAAAGAGGAGAGAAAATTGTTTTCTTGACATATGATTAAGGAGAGACAATCATTTCTAACTTATTTTCATATTTGCCTCATCACAAGTTTATCTTCCTTACTTTAGCTTTTTTCGATGACAAAGGGGAGAGAGCTTGTGCAAAAGTTTTGAAATATGCTTTTAACTTACTTTGACAATTGTATGCTTTATCTGGTTTAATGGAGCTTTCTAAATTTGACAATATGCATATATCTTGTCCGCTCTTGCAATTATTTTTGGTGTCAATTGGTTCAAGTTATCTGTGCTTACTTAAAAAATCTTAAAAAAATTATTTTCAAATTTTCAAAACATTATAAGTGTTGTCATCATCAAAAAGGGGAGAATGTTAGTTATCATGTTTTTTGATGTTTTGATGATGATAATTATAATGTAATTAATCTTTGATATTCTATGAAAATTTGAAGTGTTTGATTTGCCTCTAGTTAAATAATAAAAGCCTTGAGTTATATGCTTCAATGATTAAATGTTTATCACTTGCTACCTCAAGGTAAAAATATTTTGACTCTAGGCATCTCTCAAAAATACCTCCAGACATGGCAATGGCATTCTTGTTATTTTACCTAAAAACTAGTTTTGCCTCAAGTCATCTAAGTGCCTCAAGTCATTCCTGCATATGTTTTAAATCCACATTTAATGGCAAAATTGTAATTATATTGAAATTCATTTCCAATGGCAAAATCGTAAATATGCTGAACTTCTTCTTGCCTCTAGTCATTAAGTTGTGCCTCAAGTCATTCCCGATTCATTTCACGCATATGTGTTGAATCCAATTATAATGGCAAAATCGTAATTATATTGAAATTCATTTTAATGGCAAAATCGTAATTTTGCTGAACTTCTCCATTTGCCTCTAGTCACTTACTAATTGACTCTAGGCAATCTCCACACAGGAATCTGGGCATCCATGTTTGCCTCGAGGTACAACAATTAATTGCTCGAGTTACAATGTATTTTCTTACGTTCACTACATTTCACGTTCTGCTCGGGCGAGCTCCCAGAATTCGATGATATCTCCCAAACCAGAGATCGGATTGAGGTGAAACCAGTGGCATATTAAACTAGACTCCCAATGCGTCATTGTGACATAAAATGCAAGTCCAAAGGAGTTCAGATGAGAGAGCTATGAATTTTGGAATATGACAGTGAAATCAACGTCACACAGCAGACCAAGCTTCGGTAATTTGAGTATATCTCACAAACGACAAATCCAAATGAGCTGAAACCAGTGCCATTTGAAACTATACTCAAATACCTTTTCAAAAACATCAAGATCATGAAAAACAAAGATCAATTGAAGGAGATATGATGTTTTGAAGTTGATAGTCTGTTCAAGATATTGCAAAAACACGCTGGTCAAAGAACAACCTTCATTCATCGGATCATAACGGACAAAATATAATGAGTTTGGAGCTGATTCTTTTTGCATTGGAAAGAAGACTCAAAGATATATGGGGATAAGTCATTTGCCAATTTTGGAGCTATATCAAGGACGCTACACTCACTGGAAATTAACCCTTGTGTTGATGATATTCTTGCGTTCCGAACAAGCAGAGAACAAGTTCATTGAAGAAGAGTTTTTACCTCGAGTCACATATATTTTATGCCTCGAGTTAAGTGAAGGCAGAGAGCAAATGTTTTGAGAACACTTACTGCCTCGAGTCTCATCCCTGCTTGCCTCGAGTCATATTGGTTCCAACAGGAAGTCACTTGACTATTTACCTTGAGTCAAGTGCTTTGCCTCAAGTCAGAGAACAAAGTATTATGGCAAGATTTAGTGCCTCGAGTCACACACACTCACTTGCCTCGAGTCAAACACGACGGGAGTTTGGTCTGGTCAAGGCTTCCCTCAAGTCGGTTAGTTCATAGCCTCGAGTCAACATCTTTGCTTCAAAATCACCGTGTCCGAAATCTTGGATTCTCATCTAGAACATCTTGATGAATTCCAAAAGATCTTATACTATTTCTTAACATCATTTATATCATTTGTGTATAAGTTTCAGGTGATTAAAGTTTGAGATAATATCAAACTTGGTAGAAATCAAAATCTGTCAGAAGCATTTAATGCGATTCTTTGAAAAACAAACGAAGCCTCAACGGCTACTTCCAACGAGACACAATAGCGAAGCACTTGATGGAACGAGATAAATGACAAAGCATTCAAATTCATCAACAGACACACAAACAGAATTAAAGCGTGTAGCAGTCGAAGACAGCTATTATTCGACTCATCTTCTGCACAAGTAGGTGAACGCATTTAATGAAGGCACGGATGTTTAAATGTTCTCAACAGACCGATATTCAAAATGGTTACTATTCACAACAGTAATATTACACAACGGTCGAAGAGACGATTGTCTATAAATAGAGAAGCATTCAAAGATAGACGAGAACAACAGAGACACGAGCTTACATCTTCAATATGTCAATACTCCGATATTCACTTACTCTCTCGTTCTTAATGCTTACATAGTTTTCTTGTAGAGAGTGAGATGATAGATTATGTACTTCAGTTGATTATTATTCATCTACTCGTGAGAGAGTCTAAACACATATTTGATTATCGCTTAGTGATCAAATCTCAAGGTTGTGGAACCTTTGAGTATGGGTGTACAATTACAACTTGTAAAGGGGAGTGAGTCCTAGGGAGAAAGGATCATCCCGAGTACAGAGCGGTAATTGTATTACGCGTAAGAGGATATCTCTGAAAGAGATTGTAAAGGCTGCACAAGTGCCCGGCTAAACTTGTGAGGTTGTAAAGGCTTTTCTCTTGTGCCGGTTAAACAAGGAGATAGTGGATTGAAAATCTCAAGTGGAGCTTGGGGACTGGACGTAGGTCATTGTGGATTGGACCGAACCAGGATAAATCACGGTTGCATATTCTCTTCCCTAAACTCTTATAATTCCAGTATATATGTTTGAATGACTGACTATTGCTTTATAAATTATTATTGTCATTTAAACTACCTTCAGTAAGTTACGAAAAGATTTTCAAAGTTCCTAAAATTTTATCAGACACCCAATTCACCCCCCTCTTGGGTGATAGCCAGGTCTAACACTCTGCAAGAAAGGCCATGAAACACTACTTAAAGTCTAAGACTGCCTCATGCGTTTTCATAAATTATGGATCAATTACTAAAGACAACAAAGTTCATAACAACTGCTATACATATGCTACTCTAATGTTCATTCACTGAATATAAACCTTGAAAAAAGATTACTATAATCATCCATAGCATTTTGTGTCACTGTTCAATGGTACAATTAGCATAAATCCAAAATATCCGTAAGTTTCAGTGATGAAAAGAGGCGTACCATTCCCAGTTTTCTGCTGATATAGCCACAGTATACCTTTGAACCGATTTTTTAAAAAATAACAGAGATACATATATCTGCAAGTTGTTCTTGCAAGCAGAGCGATCAACATTGATGAGGCAATATTCAAGTAAGGCAAACCTCATAATTAATAAATATTAATTTTCAGACTCGGGGAAAAACATTTTGGATGAAAGTAGAAGTTGATAAATAAATTTATTGAATGGCATAATAATATATGATAGGAATTATTGGAAATTAGGGGGCTTTCTCGTCGTCACAAACATGAAAGCTAGAAACAACAAAACGTAACTCAGATCAGGGCCTTCAATGATTGTTGCTTGTTGGAATACTTTAATGTTGGGGTTCCGTAGCGAATAATTCGATTCAAAGTTTTCTTTTTTCTTCAATGATTCTTTTCTAAGAAATCCAAAGAACAATAAAATTCAGATCCAAAGAGAAAATCAAACAATAACCGAAGAGAAAACTTAGATCCATCCGTTAAGAAACATCAACTAAATCGGAAACACAATAATCCAAGAAAGGAGCAAGATGAAGAATGAAGGGCTTTACTTGGTGACCAGGAGCAGCGAGTGTGTGACTGATAGAGAGGAAGAGAGGGACTGTGACGAGGAGGAGAAGATAACCCTTTACCTTGTGTGGCGTCGGAGACAGAGCACCGATGGTTACCGGAAGACGGAAGGGCTTGCGTGAGAGGCTGAAAGTGAGAGCGAGGAGCGGCCGAATGTCACTGCACGAAGAAGAAGAAAGAAGGTTAGGGTTATTTTGAGAGAAGCAAGATCACCGTCCATGTGTCAAAATCTTAAGGGATGGGAAAAAAATACAAATTTACAATTATACCCCTATAACAGACGTGCTAATGTGCTCGTGGGGAGGCCTAGGCCATCTAAACAGCCTTAAAAAAGGCCTAGGCACGGCCTCGTTAGCCTGGACAGCCGACATGTCAGGCCGGAAACAGCCGTGCCACAGCCCCCGGCCCGTTTCCACCCCTATGGCCCACAATTGGGACTACATTCATTCCCAATTTCAAAACCCTAATCCCCAAATGTAATTTCTCTCATCAACTCCCAATTTCAAACCCTAATCTCATGGGTTCCCTCTTTCTCATTGTTCTCATCTAAACCCTAAATGCCTAAATCCCTAAATCCCCAAGAGACGAGAGTAATCCCTAATCTGAAATCCCACACGCAGCTTTCGTCTCCTACTCCGACACCTTTCAGCCCTGTTCCTTCCCTCAGTTCCTCCGTTGTCCTATTCATCGTCTTCGTCGCTCTTCTCCTTCATCGTCATCCTTCACTTTCCCTTATTCACCGTAGCTTCCACCGTCGACCTCCGTTCTTCATCGTTGTCGACCTCCCCTTCGCCGGTTCCCAAAGTCGTGGCCTCTACCACACCGTCGACCTCCCTCTGCAATTTCTAGCAGGTTCTATCTCCTCCGGTGGCCTCTACTCCTCCTCTCCATCAACTCTCTTCTAAGCTCTGTGCCACAAACACTCGGACCTCCACCACTGTGGTGCGCTGCCTCTGCAACTTCTGGCAGTTTCTGTCTTCTCCGGTGACCAGTGGCCCCTTGCTTTTGCTCTCTCACAAACCCAGCCAAGATGTCATTTTCTTTTCCAATTCTCTCACCATTGGGAACACACGATCTTGGAAGAGAGTTTGATTCTCCCATTGCTGTCTTCTGAGGTAAAGCTTATGCTTTTCTTTATTTTGGGTTGCGTTTGGTTAGATCAGAGTCGAGTTTGATGGAAATAGTCGTATGATGCATCTGTGGTTTTATTGAGTGTTAACGCATGCTAAACTGAGGCTTGAACTGATGAGTTTTGATCTGGGGGTTATTATGTTTGCGTTGCTTGGCTGGGTAGTCTCTGAAAGGCAGAATTAATTTTCTGGATTGCTTGTATATGCTTGGTGTTCAAGAGATCTGAATAATATCATTGATTTCAGAAAACTCGAGCTTACTGCAGAAACTTAGTTTCTAATTTTATAAAGGAGTTAAATGGATTTTGCTCAAAGTTTCATCTAAATCCCAAATTTTTAGACCTCAAATTTGAACTCACAAGGTTTAAATAGGATCTTGGGAATTTGATGAATTGTGCATCTTTAGAAATGTTTTTTTGATAGCCTGCATAAGCTGAGTAGTGTTGGTAGTTCTGCTTTGACATGTTCGAATTATTGAGACCTCAGTCTGCATGACTAGATAGGTTCGGGTCATGAACCAGAGAAGGCACCAGGGGACGGAACTATAGTTATACACCAGTAGACGGAGCCATGAGAAGACACCGGTCAAAGAAAATGCGGGAAGAAAGTCAACAGAACCAACCTTATGGCATGAATCTAATAAGGTTACTTCATATCATTTGGTGCTTAAACTAGAAGGGTCGTCTACGTGGTTCAGTCAATCGGTCACCCTAGCTCGGTGAGACTTCCACTAGACCTACCCGGCTGGCCAAATGGGATGATTTAAGCGAGTTAGGTTCTATGCCCCAGTCCACTTAAGGCTTGGTTGAAGAGGGTATCATTACATGTAAAATTGTAATTGTAAAGTTTTGTATTCGTATCACATGAACAATCCTTCGGGAGATTTTATAATATATATTAGTATACGTCAGGCATCATCATATGTCTGAGTATTTCATATCAGTTACTCAGTGTTATATCTGTTGTTCAAATTTTTAATACATGCTCTTCGTTTCCGCAAAACGCTAAGCGATAACACCCCATCACTCTGAAAATTTTTATAAAACCACGTGTCACCGGCACGATTTATGTTACGGAATTTGGGGTGTTACACGCACTGTAGTCGTCCCGAAGGGGCATTGGTGTTGGTCAAATAACCTTCTCCATATACATCGCCAGGGATTGAACCCTTGACTAGGTGCTTGAGGAACCCAGCTACGAACCAACTAAGTTAGGTTGCTTTGAAAATGTTGTTTTTTTTTTTTTTTGTATAACGGATAATCAACTCGATGGGGTTGCTTTGGCTCATAAATAGTTGTCAGGTGCATTTAAATCGGATTCTCTTCTTAATGAATTCTTGAGAGTGAAATCACATAATTAATGCTTTTGACCAAAATCATGCATGCAGTTATGTAGGGAGATAATACATAGGAATAGGAATCACTAAAATAAGGAAATCGAAAAAAGTTCTCATTTAAAAATTTTATACGTAACAAGGATATATCTGATTATATATATATGCGCGCACGCGCGCTCTGCATAATTATATATAAGTTAGTACTCAAATATAGATCTTTTTAACTACTAAAATTTTTAAACAAAAACTTTTCACCGGTTTTTTCATTTACAAATCTTAAGAAGCTCTGATGGAAGTGTTAGAAACTAAATTGTAAATATAGAAAGATTAGTTACAAAAAAGTTGTACATTACAGGGGAGAACTTTTGGGATTTATAGCTAAATTATTTATTGGATTTTATAGATATAACTGAGTTTCAAATATCAACAAAACTTTCACAACCATTAAAATTTACTTGTAGCTAAATATTTTGTGATTTATGACTGAGCTTTCAAGGTTTACAATTAAGTTTTTGAAATTAGAAATTGAGGTATATTGCTATATACCTTATATACAAGGGTATTTGCCTTTATTGACTACTAATATACTTTTACCAATGTTTTCTTCCACGACATTTTCTAAATTATACTCGTACATACTTTTTCTTATTTCTCCTAATATACTATATATATGAATATAAAGGATTTGGGCTGCATTAAAAAAAAACGTTGGATTATCGACGGAATTGCATTTCTGACGGAAAACATCCTTCACAGAAAAAAAATGTGGCTGAAGATATTATCGACGGAATTTCATTGGTGATTATTACCAATGGAATTCCGTCCTTGATGCGAAGTTTTTTTTAAAAAAATTAAAGATCAATATATATACAACTAGTACTAGATCAGCTATAAATGTAATGGCTTCATAATTTACTATTAATTATAATTGGGCCAAGGGAGCTCCCTGAATAGGAGAGACTCCAGTTGGGCCACAATTATAAGTTTCGTAGAAGTGGAGACCACATCACATCTTAACTTAAAATTTTTGTAAAAGTGTTTCAAATATAATTGCCTCTCATTTTTATAGAAGGATACATGTGCTTAATTTAAAATCATGTGTCGTTTAACCCTCCAAAACCTTTTTTTATAAAAAAAAAAAAAAAAAATTGCCTCTCATTTTTATAGAAGGATATATGTGCTTAATTAAAAAAAAAAAATCAAAATTCTTAGTGAGTTTATCTAACCCACCGATCCATACTATGTTGGTTACAAAGATCCAGAATCCATGACAAAGAGCCTTAACAAATTTGTCTCAAATGGGATTGCAAATCCATCCCAAATTTCTTATTTTTTTAGTAGTATCGCCGGTAAACAGAATATATATACCATATTATCAATATCTATATATGAAACATACGGGAAGTTACACGAGCATTGTGATTTACGAATACTTGTGGCGTTTAGTTTGATGAGCTCTGTGTAATGATGAAACCTGATGCCTAATTGACCTAAAATATAAATTGATAGAATGCCATATATTGTGTAAACTATATATAGTGATTAAGGAAAATAAGAAGAACCAAGATAAACAATCATACTACCTTCGGTCCTAAATATATGACATGTTTAACTTTTTTAGAGAAGTTAATGAAGCTAATTAAAATACTTTAAAGTATTTTTTTTTATCCAAACTAATTAATTTAACTTATAAACTTATATGTAATATAATAATATATCAGTAGCAGTTAGCTGACTGATACAAAAATTCCAATTTTGTTTTGTAGCGGTTTATTCACTGCTACAACAAATACTTTCAATATATGGCGTCTGGATGATATGCAGTAGTGGTTAATCTTTGACCGCTACAATGTCAGTAAAGGTGAGTATATTTAAGTAACGGTTTATTGTAACTGCTACAAAATAGCTTGTCCGATGTATTTTGTAACGGTTTTTTGAACCACTACTCATGTCCTTAGTAGTGGTCAAAACTGCTATCAAAACGCGGTTTTGACCGCTATAAAATGTCTGTTTTTTTTAGTGATATATAATATATGATATAATCAAATAACTTATTTAACTTATTTAATCTCTCTAAAAAATATCAACTAGATCTTATATTTAAAACTAGAGGTAGTATGTATTATAGATGATAAAAGAGCAATAATGTTCATACAACAATCTAATTGATCACTAGGGTTTACGCTAATTTTCCCTGACTTGAGAGAAGGTTTACGAGGGAGACCCAAGTTACCCTCCCTATAAAGAGACACTCCCCTCTCTTTACTTGGTAGGGATCACTATCCCTTCACACCAACTAACCAATTATTAACACCCTAATCAGCAGCTAATGCCCCATCTGATTTTTTTTAAAATAAAAAAATAAAAGAGCAAAAAAATAAAAGACGCTATATCAATAC
Organism: Acacia melanoxylon; assembly: GCA_019022615.1. NCBI lineage: Eukaryota > Viridiplantae > Streptophyta > Magnoliopsida > Fabales > Fabaceae > Acacia > Acacia melanoxylon. The sequence goes on from JAFJYJ010000005.1 coordinate 12,862,117, forward strand.
AAGTACTGCTGACTTAACCAAGGGCATTTTCTTCATCAGGATGATTGGTACGTCCATTAAAATCCCTCATCTCTTCCTCTTTTCTTTCATCAAATCCTTCAACTTTTTTGTAGACATACCTCTTCGCAACAACAACATAAACAACCAAATTCAAGAACCCTATCCCAGCAAGCAGAAAATAGTAATAATCCAAATGTGACCTATTCAAATTATTCCCAAGCCATTTCTTTTTCCTTGCTGCTTCCACAATAGATATAAGAGCACTGCTGATAAAGTTTGCAACACCAGCATTACTGATATAAAATGCGGCTCCCAAGCTTCTCATAGCCTCTGGCATCTGATCATAGCACAAGTGTTGAAGCCCCACCATTGAAAAAGCATCTACAAACCCTATCAGTATGTACTGAGGAAGCAACCACCAAACCCTAATTGGTAATATTGCCCTTGGATTGTCCAAGAGATTATAATCACTTGCTACTCCAACCCTTTTGGACTCAACTAGGGCAGCCACAAGCATGGTTAGAGCAGATAGGAACAAGCCAATGCCTATTCTTTGAAGCATTGTGATGCCTGTGGGTTTGCCTGTGAATTTTCTTAGCAGAGGAACAAGGAATCTGTCATAGATTGGGATGAAGACGATGACGACGAAGCAGGAGAAGCATTGAAGTGAAGCTGGTGGGATAGTGAAGTGATGAGGTCCTAGTGATCTAATCATTGTGCTGCCTTGTTTGGTGAAGAAGGTTGACATTTGAGCCTGCGCTAAATTGAAGTACAAGCATGTTAGCCATATGGGTATGAGGCCTAACACTAGCTTTATTTCTTCCACTTGGTTGAATGAGCATAGCCTCCAAGGATTTCTATTGTTGCTTGATGCATCCTTTTCATCAATTATCATTGCTTTGTCCAAAAATCTGAAACACGTGTAAAACTACATTTATTAAATCTTAAAATGTACTCCAACCCATACTATAAAACAATTTTTTAGAAGAAACGAGTAGTCATTATTAAAGGTCACCTTGTGGGATATTAATTATTGCTTTTTTAAATTTCCCCCCAATTAAAATTTGATACAATATTCCTTTCTTTTAACTTCGCAGGATGCAATCCATAGTTTTAATTAAGGTGTGTGTGTGTATATATATATATATATATTTTCATTTTGAAACAAATTCAATGATTTAACCACCTTCCTTTGATTTCAATGAGGTGGTTGGTATCAGAGAAAGTTAATTTATACATACATACATACAATGTTGGAGCCACGTTGGTGCAAGTCATAGATTCTGTTTTTTTATTTAAAAAAAGAAGAAGAAGAAAAAGAAATTGTGTGTAGTCAGAATTTAAAAATTTGTAAGCTCATCAGTTACAATTGACACTTGGGTTGCAAAGCATCACAAAAAGATTCAAGAATTTTTTGACATGCTTCAAAAGATAGCTACCATTGTGGGGGGTTCATGCAATTACGGAAGGAAATTCTTCAAATGAATCAATATGAGGTAATAATTGAAAGAATTGCTCGCGGTGAAATACCAACTAGAAAATGTTTAAATCAAGAGACAACCTTAAAGCGACCTAGAAATATCCATTGGGGTTCCCATTTTAGTACGGTTAAATGTGTTATCAATATGTTCTTGACTTTTTTTTTTTTTAATGTTAAGTTGAAATTTTCTTTTATTTTCTTTCTTATCTATATTCTTTTGTTTTTTAATACATTTAAAATTTTTCTTAAAAAAAAAAAAAAAAATCACCCCAGAATCCCCCAACTAATTATACAGAGACACAAACACAAAATCCTAGCTCCGCCACTGCATATACATACAACACATTGTATGTATGTATGTATAGCTGAGATAATTCATGATACCTGAAATTTTTTGTGCGAGCCAATTCTCTAGTTTGAGCCTCCAAAATCATATCACCATTCAAGATCTTGTTTCCATAATAAACACCCTTTCCATTGCGCATCTCATCTACGCGCCGCTTTCGAGCAGCTGCTACTAACACTTGCGCCACCATAGTGAACGGACTCCCGAGGGGCCCTTGTTTTTTATACTTTTTTGTACCAATCAAGAAAATACCAAAAGCCACAGCTATAGCCACCGCCAATATGCCAAACCCTACAGTCCACCCCACATTATCCTAAATCCACAAAATGTCAACAAAATAACTACGAAGTTAGATTTTACAATGCGGAAGCAAATTGAGGTTCAAAGAAAAACTACAACTCATATCTTTCAAAAGAAAAGAGATTAAATTATTTTGGAGACTAAAATTATTATAAGGTATTACCAAAAAAATGCAAGAATTGAGTAATATTATAATATAAAATTTTGAACTGTAACTTTACTAGTCTTTGAGGTCAAATTTTATAATTAAACTTTACAGTAATTATAGTCCTCAAAATTCAAAAAGTAATTACTATTTATAAAATTATTTTACTTAATTAATTTTAATATCTATATTCTTTAATATAATTTCTCCTGAGACTTTTTGTTTTTGGTTGTTGATATATTTCTCCTGAGACTTTAACTCAAGGTAGTGTACACAAGGAGAGGGGTAATAGACATGGGCTATAGACTATACACTATAAAATTTTGTCTTTTATATCAAGTCTTTGGGCTCGACCCAGAACAGGTAGCCTTGTTGGGCTGATGAGGCTTACACTTGATCCAACTGTATCCAGCTTGATAAAACGATTTAAGAATAAATCCAGCCCAAACTTACGGGCCGGCCCAATTAATTGGGCCATTATTTTTGCTGCTTCCTATGGTACCCAAGAATTCCAGCTACTCTTGATGCCTTAGGGCCCGTTTGAATAAAAAAAAATGTTAGAAAAAAGTAAAATGGAAAGAAAAAGAATTGAAATGAATGGAAAATATTTTGCCACATAGCTATTTGGTTTATCTTGGAAAAGAAAATGGGTTGATAGGAAATTTTTTATCTAGTTTGAAGAAAATGAAGTACAAAAATAAGTCAAAAGACCATTTTACTATGGAGTAAAAATATTATTTAAATGTTTATGTGACTCACTTATCTTTTTATATCACATCCAAGGTTACATCAAAGGACTTGTTTCTTTAAGCATTTTCCCTCCCTACCTGAAAATTGGTTTCCACCAATTTTGGTGGGAACCCACTTTCAATCATATGGCTTAGAATTACTGGCCTAGAAAAAAGTTTTCCTATGGAATTGACAAACTAAAAGGCCGCCGGCCTAGAAAATTCAATTTTCTCTTTCCCTCCTTTCATTTTCCTTGAACCAAACATGCCCTTAAAAGTTAGAACTATAATCTATAGTCTATAGCCCCCTGTCTATTACCCCTCTCCTTCTAACTGTAGGAGCTAAATTTTATAGAGATTAAAAAAAAATAGTTATAAATTTGGAAGACTGAGTAAGTTGAGCTAGTCCTTAATTAGGCTTGAGTTTCAACTTTCAAGGTTGGTAAATGACCTAAAGAATCCAAATTCGATTACTGTCATCTTACGAAAGAGTGAGTTGAGGTGTTACGATACCTGAAAATAAATGACAACCACAAAGGCAGATACAACTCCGGTTATAAGTCCTAAGTACCACCAATTGAAGAAAGAGTTTTTGGTCATTCTCTCTTGTGGGGATGTTTCATCAAACTGATCAGCTGCAAATGTTTGAACACATGGCTTGTGTCCTCCTTCTCCTATTGCCACTATGTAAAGTGATACGAAAAAAACCAACTTTCTGCTATGCATACCAATCACTGACACTGACAGCGTCAACAAAACCGTTCCCTGCACTTAACTTCAAGTTTTGAGTCATGTGACACATGGGATATAACAAGTAAATAACCAGAACAAGTGCATGTTTTGGGAAAGTAGGATATACTCCCTCCGATCCTAATTATAAGACATATTTAACCGATTTTAGAGAAATTAATGAAAGAAGTTAAATTAGTTAATTTTACTCATTTTCCTAAAATGCCTTTATATAAATTTAAAATGACATAAGTAAAAGTGAATTAACAACTCTTATCACATACCTTTTCAATCTAAAATTTTCCTTTCCACATGCTACCTAGTTAAAATAATGATCTTGCTATATATACATATATATGTGTATATAATGTATACATATAGATAGACACACACACACACATATATATGTGTGTGTATGTACATATATCTACACACACATAGATATATATGTATACATATATCCGCACACACACACACACATATACATATATGTATACACACACACATATATATGTGTGTGTGTGTCTATATACATACATATATATACAAACACATATACATACATATATGAACACACATACACATATATATGTATGCATATATATGTGTGTCTATGCACAAATATATAGAGACACATTTGTGCGTAGACACACACATATATATGGATACACACAGATATACATATATGTATACATACACATATATGTGTGTGAACACACACATATATACATACGTATATACACAGACACACATATATACATACATATACACACACATCTATGTGTATGTGTGTGTCTATATATATTTGTGTGTAGACACACACATACATAGATACACACACATATATATCTAAAAGTTTTATTAATTGAAAGAGTTTACGCACCGTCATGCATATACTCATCAAAACCAAACATACTTAACAAAATAAATTAGGGGTAATTTAGGGAGAAATTGACAAAAAATAAAATATTGTCCTATAATTAGGATCAAAACCAACATTCAAATGTTGTCCTATAATTAGGACCGGAGGGAGATATACATACCAAGAAATAGATGATGGAAGAGACAAAGATGGTGTTGAAACGGCCGAGGTAGGCGTCGGCGATGTAGGCTCCGACCAAAGGAAACACAAAGGAGACACCAACCCAGGTGTTAACGTTCTTAGCAGCTGTCGCTGTTGTCTCTCCCAAGACATTGCTCAGGTAAGTCACCAAGTTCCCACTTAATCCGTAAAACGCGAATCTCTCTGCCATCTCCACAACTGCATGCATTCACGCACAACCAAATTTTTGAATAAATTATTAATTGAAAGGTTACGCTCAATAATTTTATTTAGATTTTCAGATTAAAGTTTCTGCAACGTATCAATTCAAGAGTTTTTAGTTTATGGGTCAAAAACTGTTTGTTAATGATATAAGTTTTAGCTCCTGTGAAAATATGAGAGGGCTGTTGATGGTAAAAATTAGTTTGGGAACAAGCGAGCTAATTAATTAACCCGTTTCCACAGTACTAAAATGAATTGATTTATTCTGATTGAAAAACCAAATCAAGAATATATATAAACACACACACACATTGAAGAAGAAGGTTGAAACAGAGAGCTTACAAATGATGAAGATGGCGGCACTCCAGCCACCTCTAGAGGGTCTCTCATCACTTGAACAAGAGCTGTTGCTTGGAGCTCTAGTCTCAGCCATGGCTGCTACATTAAATTGGCTATGGATCAATTTATGGACGAGGAAGGAGAAAAATATATACTCCTTGCTGCTTTTTATACGCGATAAATACTTAAATTATGCAAAAGTAACTGTTGGTCAAAATAAGTGAAAAGTAACAAATGGGTAAGAGATGCAAAATATATATATATTTATATTTGTCTTAGTATGTCCTTATTAACCAGGTTGTTATTATAAATTCATTTTAACTAATTCTCATGTACTAATGATTGTTAGTTAAGCCATTAAATATGTTTAAAGTTTTTCAAGCTTGCACTTAATAATTATTAAATTTCTCTCTTTATTTAACATGTCATTGAACTTATATTTAGGGCGAAAAGTTTCTTCTATTTCAATTCAACCATTATCATAATTATCATAATAAATAACTCAACAAGAATTTTTCAAAATCTTCACATTCATAACAAAAAATTCTCATATAGATGTCATAATAGCTAAATTCCCAATTTCTGATACAAAATATAAATATATGCAAATATTTCACAATTCAAATTATAAGGTTCCACAAGGCAATTTTTATTAAGATATTCATAATCATTTCACAAAATACTCACAAACAACATACTATTACACATAATAAGTGGAAAGTTGTTACCTCTCACCGAAACTAACTATTATCACACTCCTAATCCAAGAGCTCAAACACATGCCAAAAATAATCTACCACAACCAATTTACTAACCATTAATAACTCTTCTAAAATTCTACATAAAATTATAACTTATAATTTCGTAAAATTAAAAGTATACAAGTTTTAATAATAAACTTAGAATGCTTGAAGTGGGCAAATTAGGATGAGACTGAAAAATTAGGGAGACTATTAATTCCCTTTCTGTTTATTATTAATTAATAATACCCTTTTCTATTTGTTAGTAATTAATAATACACCTATTTATTTATTATTAATTAATAACTCCCTTTATTATTTATTCCTTTTTTTAATAATTATCTATTTTATTATTATTTATCTATTTTATTTTATTACCTATTTTTTCCCTAATAAAAATTATTATTATTATCATTATCATTATTTATTATTATTATTTCTCTACAAGTATTTTAAACTCTCAGAGCTTATTTCAATACTTTAAATAAATATTAACAAAATAAATTAAAATATATTTTAATCATATATCTATATTTGTAAATAATATTAAACATGAAATAATATAAGAATGAGCTAGATTAGATCCTATTATATATAGGAGTAAGTTGGATAAGATCCTATCTTTTTGATTTCATGATATTATGTTAATACAATAACTTCCATTATATATATTTTTTTATATATATACACTTTAAACCTCAATTCCCATATACCAGCAACAATCTCCTATTTTCCTCCAACAGTAGCGTTAAATATATTTTCAACGTTTAAGTACAAATATATATATATATAAATAAAGGCTTTTACAATTATTTCATCCCTGTACAACGTAGTGATCCGAACTTCGTTTCATATGTCTTTTGTTACATATATAAATATATAAGATTCAGATAGTTTCTAAATTCAACTATGTATATATGCTTTAATATCATAACAGCAAATTATTTACGTTTTTCCCATATACAAGGATATATATAAATAGGTGTGCAACAAGCAAATATATATATGCAAGTAAAACCTTCCAAGTTTGTTTCCACATTAGCAGGGCTACGGTTTCAAGATTTAAGATATATATATATTTATTTATTTATTTTATTTGAATGAACTAACCAAGCTCTTAAAAGTAACACACACGTACAGTAGTGTTTTTCCCTCTTCTCATATCAGTTTCATATATGCAGATATACCTATAACCAAAACTTATATATTATATATACAAAAGCATGCTCTGTTTTTATTATCCTATAGCAGAGCATCCCCATGCATTATAATATATATGTACATACATTATTTCCCTTCTCTTTCTTTCCAAAGGCAACGTTTAAATATAAATACGTTCAGCAAAAACAACTGACAACAACGTAGAACTTTTATTCCCTACAGCTTTCTACTCATCCATTTGCCTTGGGGAAACTGACGGTAATCGAAAGGAAAAAGGGCTTGGTGGTTTACCTCTAGTCACTGGTTGAAATGCTATGCTTTTTATCAACACACGATGCCCCCTGTTTTGAAAACGTGCCTCTCTGTTTTGATGATATGAAAACAGAGATAACAATCAGACTTCCCTCTCTCTCCTGTTTTGCCTCTCACAGTTCACACTCTCGGTTCTTTCTTTTTCTTCTTTCTCGGTTTCACTCTGCGTTTTCTGTTTACTCTTTCCCCCTCTCCCCCTCTGCCCTTTGTTCTTTCCTCTGGATGAATGAAGACAAAGAGGGTAAATATAAGAACTTGAGGGACTGGTCCGAGGAGAAAGAAGGGAACGGACCAAAGGGTACTCAACGTGGGTGAGGCTCGAGAAGCATGGGATTGTGCTGTTTCCATCGTGAGAGCATGGCGCTTCTGATTTTTCTACTCTTGCGTTGCGTGTACAGTTTTATCGCCGAAAGTAAGATGACGCGTTGGAGAATTATAACTAATAGATTATGTTGTCCGTTCTCTCTCTCTCTCTACTGCGTTTTGTTTTGCGTCTTGGGTAAGGATTGTTTCTGCGATAAGTGGTTAATACTCCTCGGTCCTAATTATAAGAGTAAATTTTAGAGTTGGTTTTGGTCACAATTATAAAAGAAGTTTTAACTTTTTTGTCGATTTTTTCCTATAATACCCTTATTTATCTTTCTTAATAATAATTAAAGACAATAATAATTTAATAATATACCTATATATTTTATAAAGTAAATAATGTTTGTAAATTCTATTTGAAATTGTCATGTAGCTGATATTTAAAATAATCACTTTGACAATAAAGAATAATTATTTTTACATAATTGTTCAAAACTAAAAAAATAATCATATTTTATGAGTTCGTTTATCAATAAAAAATTATTTAAATGATTAAAATATGAAAACAACTTGAATAAATTTTCTGTTGTTATGATTGAAATGAAATCACAGAATTAGTCTTTCATCGGTATGATAAAACGGGGCATGTAATAATTATATAATGAGAGAGTCATGTGAATACGGACATGCGCGCGTAGGGCTACCGATTCTTCCTTAATGTCATTTTAAATTTTGGGTAAGGGTATTTTAGGAAAATATACATAATTAACTAATTTAACTTCCTTTCTTAATCCCTCCAAATTTTGATAATTTCTTTCTTATAATTAGGATCGGAGGGAGTAGGATAAATGACTAAAGAAAGTGAATGGGTTTTATTAAACATACGGTTTGGGCTGGAAGAATTAATGAATTAAGCATTATTTAATTGCAATATTAAATAAATATTATATAGTTACTAGAAATAAATCCTTAATTCTATTTAAGGATTTTCTTTCTAGTTTAAATTTCTTTTGGCCCTTAAAATATCAATTCCAAAATTTTTAGGCCTAAATTATTCTTTACTTAAATTTTATTCTTTTTCCCAAAATAAATTAAGGAAAAATACGCCATAACTTCCAATAATTAGTACTTTAAAATTTTCATATATTATTCAAATTTAAAATCTCAAAATTTGGAATGTTACGGTTGGGGAGTTATTAATGCTTGTTTGTCAATTTTGTATATGTAGTTGATGCTTAAAATGTAACTTTTTGTACATTCTCTCTTATTTGTAACCTAATTTAATATAGGTAAAGTTAGAAAAAAAAATCAATTGAATGCATATTTAATAAGCTAACTATCATTTCTTACGTGTGATAATTTTTCTTTTGCCAACCTTACTTCTAATAAATTAGTTGAAGTAGTCTTATATTATAGATTGAAAGAAGCATATAGAATCAGCTCCACCTCTCTGGTCCAATTTGTAAGTCCATTTTAACTAACTCTCACATGCCAATGACAATTAGTTAACCATTAATTATGAACTAATTTTTCAAGTTTTTTCTTATATATGATCGGTCCTAAAAGTCAACATATTAATTCCTTTTGTTTATTATTCTCTTTGATCCTTTTTATAAGTAACTTTTATCTTTATTACGTAAAATGACTGGAGGTTAAGATTAGTTAAAAATAATAAATGTGTTAAAAATATCATGTTTCCTCCAAATATAGCCCTATTTATGAAAAGAGTATATAAGAGAGAATGAGTAACAAATACAAGAGAGTATAAGTATAAAATATGAGAGAGAATAGGTAAAAAATGCATCTATTATTCTTGAACTTGAACTTATAATTAACATCAAAATAGACTTATAAATAATAAAGTGGTATGTGAGAAAATGTTGCTTTAATTTTCTGTATAACGGTTAGTCAACTCGATGGGGTTTGCTTTGGCTCATAAATAATTGTTAGGTGTCATTAAATCGGATTCTCTTCTTAATACTCCCTCCGGTCTTAATTATAAGAGCTAGTTGACTTTTTTAGAGAGATTAAGAAAGCTAACTAAATTAGCTTAGAGTATTTTTATTTTTATTTTTTTCTTCAAACTAAATAGTTTGACTAATAAACTAATATATAATCTAAAAAAACATAACATATGAAATGATTAAGTAACTTATTTAGCTTCCTTAATCTTTTCCAAAAGAGTCAACTAGCTCTTATAATTAGGACTGGAGGTAGTACATTTATGAATTCTTGAGAGTCACATCACATAATTAATGCTTTTGACCAAAATCATGCATACAGTTATGTAGGGAAATAATACATAGGAATCACCAAAATAAGTAAATCGCATTAAAGGACAGTAAATTTGTAAAGGGAAAGCGGGTAAAAAAGTTCCTATTTAAAAATTTTATAGGTAACAAGAATATTATATGTTTTTACGCAAAAAAATTATTTGTACTTTGCATAATTATATATAAATTAGTACTCGAATATAGATCTTTTTAACTAATAAAATTTTTAAATAGAAACTTTTCACCGGATTTCTCATTTACAAATCTTAAGAAGCTCTGATGGAAGTGTTAGAAACTTAATTGTAAATATAGAAAGATTGGTTACAAATAAGTTGTACATTACAGGGGAATTGAACTTTTGGGATTTATAGCTAAATTATTTATTGGATTTTATAGATATAACTGAGTTTCAAATATCAACAAAACTTTCACAACTATTTAAATTTACTGGTAGCTAAATATTTTGTGATTTATAACTGAGCTTTTAAGGTTTACATTTAATTTTTTGAAATTAGCAATTGTATATTGCTATATACTACCTCCCTCCGGTCCTAATTATAGGAACACTTTTGTAGTGCAAATTTGCAGACTACAAAAGTGTTCCTATAATTAGGACCGGAGAAGTACCTTATATATACAAGGGTATTTGCCATTATTGACTGCTAATATACTTTTACCAATGTTTTCTTCCATGACATTTTCTAAATTATACTCATACATACTTTTTTTTTTATTTCTCCTAATATACTATATATATGAATATAAAGGATTCGGACTGGATATAAAGATCAATATATATACAACTAGATCAGCTATAAATGTAATGGCTTAATAATTTACTATTAACTATAATTGGTCAGTAATAAGGGTGAATCTGAAGCAAAATCAAAGCATGAGATATCAGATCAGCCTACATGGTAAGGAATCAGATGGTGAAGAAAAGTCACTATATGCTTGCAGTAAATGAAAAACAAAAACGCATGATCAATGTACAAAAGCAACAGCGAGCATCTCTCTTGAATACGCCAGATATATTTTTGTGAGGAAAATGATCCACCCACAAGAGTATTAATGATATTAGAGGATTCTTAAAATTAAATTTTCTACATAAAAAGGACACTATACTTTTTAAAGTTACTTTGCTCCTAGTCATTTTCAAAATGATAGCGTGGTGATCTCTCTCTCTCTCTCTATGTGTGTGTGATACACTACAAAAAAACAGACCATTAGTAGCGCACTATTAGTAGCGGTTATAAAAAACCGCCACAAAATCACTATGAAACGTGTTTTTGTTGCGGTTTTTTAATGAACCGCAACAAATTAGCAGCGGAATCATAAAGAGGACGTTTGCTGAGACATTTGTAGCGGTTCCTATAGTGTAAACCGCTACAAATTTTGGCGCCAGCTTGGCGCGCCATGGCGCGAATCTCTGTGGCGCAACCTTTGTTGCGGTTTCTTAATAAAACCGCTACAAATTTGGTGCCAGTGATTAGCGCGTAATGGCGCGAACTTAGTCGATAATTACGTAGCGGTTATATGAAAGAAACCGCAACGAAAGGCGAAACGACGCTTTTTGTAGCGGTTGTGTTGAAGCGAAGTTGAAACCGCATCATATAGTATGATTTTGTAGCGTTTTTAGTACGACCGCTACAAAAAGTGACGCTATAAATAGTTAATGTCCGTACACCCGATTATAAATTTTCGAAATTACCACATCCGCATTGTATTTGAATGAACATTCTCGTACGAGTAGTTGAAGGCATGCGATATCTCAGCAGATCTCTTATGTCGAGAGTGTTCCTTCGTGACAATCCACATTTGGGATTTATCTCGACGTGAAGACTTCCTCTTCGAAGATATAGTCTAACGTGCTTACCGAAGATTGATTTTCATTATAGCCACCATTCTCTCTCGTAAAATATCTCGATCAAAATGAGTCGTGAGTGTTTCCAGAGAGTTTGGTGGCTATATACCGAATGCGAATCTTCACGGACATGTTAGACTATTTTCGATAAATTCATTATTATTAATTTATTAAACTCGAGTGTTTTGAGAAAATCGATGAAAATAATTAAAATAATTGAAAGTTCTTTTATTTTAATTATTTTCACCAAACTAATTGGTTGGACTCCTAAACCAATTAGTTTGGATTTTTTTTGTCAAAAAAGTATTTTTGTAGCGGTTATATGATATAACCGCTACGTAATCAAACCGTCTCTATTTTTGTAGCGGTTGTAAGACCGCTCTGATTTTCACCAAGAACGAGGCAAGTTTGTTGCGGTTTTTAGCTAAAAACCGCTACGTAATCGCAACGGTCTCGTTGTTGTAGCGGTTGTAAGACCGCTACGAAGTTCACCAAGAACGAGGCAAGTTTGTTGCGTTTTTTAGCTAAAAACCGCTACAGAATCGCAACGGTCTTACAATTTGTAGCGGTTGTAAGACCGCTACAGATATTCACCAAGAATGAGGCAACTTTGTTGCGGTTGTCAGCAAAAAACCGCTACATAATCGCAACGGTCTTACAATTTGTAGCGTTTTGGATGTCGGTTTTATGAAACCGCTACAAATTGTAGCGGTTTTTTTGTTCATCCCATTTTCATTTTCCTCGCGCAAAGGTTTTGATTTTTCACCTTTTAACCTTTCAACTTGTACCTTTCGACGTGATGGCTGATAAGGGAAAAGGAAAAGCTGTTGAACAAGAGAAAAGGCCTATAAGGGGCGGTAGTAGTAGAGGGGGCCGTACGAGAGGGCGTGGACCTGTAAATATCCCCCCTCCGCCCCCTAATGTGGCGGGGAGGGAGTTTGATGCCCTCTTTGAAGATGAAGAAATCCCAATATTAGATACCGTAGGGGGAGATAAAGACCCAAGTACGTCCCCGGCGACATAGACGAAAATCCGGAGATCCATATTGAGATTCCCTTGAGCGAGGCGGAGCGGTTTCTCGATGAGGAGAACCGGCGGGACCGGGGAACCCCGACCATCGTCTTCACGTTCCACCGGACTTTTGGTGGATGTCGAAGGTAAATATAATTAGTTTTCGGTCAATAAATTAAATTTAAATTTCTTACATGTAATCTTAATTTATTTAAACGCAATTGCACAATGTGTTTATAATTGTGCGAGATAAACATGGGAACATCGCGGGAGGACGGTGGATGTTGCCACGGTCACTCAGACGGACGAGTTCCGCGTCATAGTCCCCCCGGAACTCGAACACGGACCAGCCGATCGAAATGGTGGTCATCTCGATGAACCGATTCTGTCGGAATTTGGCGGAAATTGGGCATGGTTCCCGATCTATATCCACGATTGGAGAAAGATTCCCTCGGATAACAAGAAAAAGCGTTTAGTGACGTGGTGCGCAGGTAACTTATGTTGTGTAACTAAATTCAAATATTAATAGTATGGAATGTTGGGTTTAATTATTTAATTATTTATTTATTACTTAATTACTAACTACATAACTACATTATGTAACAGAAAAAATTTAAATTGCGATGGTGATAATGTCGCCTACGATTGTGAGCCGTTCCAACCAGCCAGTTTTGAAAACTTCTTCCCAGACGGCGATGACAATTTACCTATAGTTCGGTATGTTTTTAAATATATGTTTTATGAAATAATAACATTTAACCAAAGTTTTATTTGTGTTTAAACATATTCAACTCACAGGTAACATTTTATCCAAACTTTCTTTGTAGGGATAGTGATGAAGAATGAAAGAACAGATTATGCCATATATAGTTAGTCTGTAATCTTTTTTTTTTAAAAAAAAAATAATAATTTTTGTAGCGGTTATGTAACCGCTACAAAACCTAAAATACTACTACAAGTTAGAACCGCTACAAAATACGTGTCACAAACCGCTACAAATTAATTCCGCTACAAAAAAATGGCAAATAAACCGCTACAAAATGATTCACACCTATCGTAATAAATACCCCCACCCAACCCCATTTAATTTGCTTCACTCCTACTTACCTTGTCTCTCAGTATTTACTCACGTTTTCTGGAATAGCTTAAGTGTTTAAAGGGGGTAAGTGTTGTTGAACCACATCAAATCTAATGCTTATTTTCTACCATATACTTATACTAACTTTTGTTATTTTGCATATGAATTTAGTATTTTTTGACACTTTGTTTCAATTTTCTATCCGATTCACATTCACACACATTTTTTATACAAGCAATTATATTTTATTTAACACATTCTTTCTACCACATTCTCATTCTCATTCTTTTCTATTATATATTAACCTTATATAATGAAATGTTATATTTTAATATAAGTTATTTTTATCTAAAATATTAATTATTATTGCCTAAACAATATTTAACTAATTTAATTACTTAATTTTTTTTTTAATTTCATTGGTTTGTAGCGGTTAATGAACCGCTACAAATAATGGAAATAAAGCATACGGAAAAAAAAAACAAAAAAATGAGGGAATATTTTGTGGCGGTTTTTAACCGCTACAAATTTCAAAAAGAAATTGCCGCCAAAAATTTCCCCAAAAAGGCGGGAGTTATTTGTAGCGGTTACAAACTGCTACAAATATTTGCCACAAATTTTTTCCCAAAATTACGAGGGAATATTTGTCGCGGTCATATAACCGCTACAAAATATTTTCAAATTATTGGCTCTACTTTTGAATATTTTTAGTTGCGGTCTAGTAACCGCTACAAATGTGATCGTTCTCAATTTGTAGCGGTTCGAAACCGACACTAATGTTCCAACAAGGTGGACGTCTCCGGTGTCAAATAGTTGCGGTCATTTGTAACCGCTACGGATATAGTAGCGGTCTTGGTGGATGTGCGGCGGTTTTTTTAACCGCTACAAATGGCTTTGCCACGGTTGATTTTGTGGCGGTTGGCCTAACCGCTACAAATGTCATCAGTGGCGGCTAAAACCGCTACAAATATGTCATTTTAACCGCTACTAATCGTGTGGTTTTTTGTAGTGATAATTGGATAAGCCCAAAAAATAATGAATGATAATTCTCATTAAAAATATCTAAGTCTGTATACAATTAGCCTATGCATATATATGGGCATTATACACTGGAATATTGCACTCATCTAATAACTACCTAACTAATATCTAGAAAATACTAAATACAGATTTATATATTTCTTTACAGTACTCCCCCTTCAAGCTAGGAACTCTATGCTCACAAGTTCCTAGCTTGCTGAGTAAATATATCATGCTGTGGACCTCCCAAAGCTTTAGTAAGTATATCTGCCAGATTTTCTGAAGATTTAACAAGACCAAAGGTAATCATTCCCTTCATCAATTTCTCACGTATAAAATAAAGTGACAATCCACTTCAATATGTTTTGTGTGTTCGTGAAATACAAGATTTGTAGTAATGTGCACAGCAGTCTTGTTGTTGCAATGGACTTTAACCAGCTCTATATCTTGTACAACCATGTAAGTTCTGATGTGGCCTTTGCCAGTGCACGGTACTCAGCCTCGGCTAAAGATGTTGAAACCGTGTTTTGTTTCTTGGACTTCCAGCATATTAGTGAAGCTCCTAGTCTGACCAGAAAACCTGTCATGGACCTCCTTGTGTATCCGCAGGCTGCATGTTCCGAGTCACAAAAACATTTTAACTCCATAGGGCTAGCTATATGCTGACAGAAATATTCCACAACCAGGGGTATCCTTGAGATATTTCACCAATCTGAGGGCTGCTTTCATGTGTGACTTTTTGGGTGTTTGCATAAATTGACTTAACACCTGCACGGAATAAGCTATGTCACGTCTAGTCAATGTTAAATAAAGTAACTTACCAATGAGACGAGGGAGAGAGCTGTGTGAGACGAGAGAAGGAGAGAAAGAAAGAAAATGATGTTATTTGAGTTTTTAAGGTAAGTTATTATTTTATAAGATTATTTAAATAGTTAAATTAATTTCTTTTTAATAAACTTTCTTCATAAAAGTTATTCTATATATATTTTTCTCTTTTTAATAAGGGTAATATAGTACTGATTAGTGAAAATTTTGGAGTTAGACTTTTGACAAAGTTTTGAGTCTTGATAATATATGATTATATATATGTAGAGCATGATTAATAGATAATTTTAATTGGTTTAGATTTATTAGTTGGTTGTTTTAGGAACTTAAATTTAATTTTTTATTTAAAATAATTTAGGATTTATGTCCTATAGGATATTTCTACCGATTAAATGGGGTTTAAGGCATTTATTTAGATTATTGAAAGTATTATTGTAGATTTAATTGGTTTAGTTTTGCTAAATCTTGAATTATATAAAATTATGAGTTGGGATTTGGAATTTAAATTAGAGTTTGATATGATTTTGATTATGTGAAGGTTTGAAGGTTTGTTTAATAAATTAGGTTATGCTTATATAAGTTAATATTAGGTTGGAAAAAATGAGGTTTGTGATATAACAGGTCTTTTATATTCGAATTTATAATCTATTTTTTACTTATTGGAGGTTATATTGAGAATTAAATGGATTGGATTTGAGGATGTGGTGATATTTTGATGATCATAATAAGTGAGAAATAATAATGATTTGATGAAGAGATAAATCTGCTACTATAAGGAAAACTAAAGTGAGCCGGTGATAATTTAAAAATAAAACAAAAACATTTTCATGAATTTATGATAGCAAAAGTTACTGACAAGTTTTTGTGATTTTGTTTCAAAGTAAGTAGCAAAAAAATACGTGATTTTGCTACAAAAAATATTGCGATCATTTGCTTTTATTTTCACAATAAATTGTTACATATTTATGTATGTAGTATTTGATAGTAAAATGAGTATGCCTGAGTCTAATTAATCTGTTATGATCCATGTTTTCAAGTGGTGGGATCCTCATTCTTTGATAAAGAGGAATGCATTGTCATCATCCTTCAGAAACCTGAGCAACCCGCAATGGAAATTTTAAAAATAGAATAAAAGAGTTTAATAATGTTGAAGTTTGCATATTAATTGAGATAAGCAAGATGACAAATAGAAACGACTAAATTGCAATCATTGTAGGAGGTTATGAGATTATATGTTATCCACAAAACTTGAAGAAGTGAGAATGTCAAGGTTCGAGAGCGTCACAAGTGAACTCCAATAAAAGCCTCATTCCTAGTTTCATATTCCTTCCATGTTCATATTCCTAGTTTCATATTTCTTGACATCTAAATTATATAATTTATTTGATCCTTTAACTCTACTTAATTCTTTTTAACCATTTAAAAGATACAATCATCATTTATCTTTTAAGAGACAAATGATGATTGTTGTAATACCCGGATATTTATCTGGAATATTATAAATAAAAGTTGGATATTTCTGATAAGTGAAATTGCAATCTCTATTCTTGGGTAATTATAGTCTATTTTCTAGGTAGAATTTCTGCAAGAAATTAGGGAGTTTAAGGGTCAAAGTGCCAAAATGACCAAAATGCCCCTGCAAAGGGTAATTAACTTAGAAAATTCATGAAAAATCCTAAAAGTCAGTAAAATGACCAGTTGAATTAAGAGAGTATATTATCTCTAATTACAGTAATTAAATAAATTACAAACTTGGGAAAATGAGAAAGGATGCTCATAAAGTAAAAAAATGACCAAAATACCCTTGTAATTATGAAACAATGCAAGAGGCATGGAAATGCTAATGTTAATACAAGAATATGAAGGTAATGAAGCATTCTAATTAAGAAAAATACCAACTATGGTTAAAAGAGTAATTAAGTAATTAATAGCTAATTACTTAAGCATAAGCAAAGGAAATTTCAAAGTAATAATTATGTGAAGCTCTAAAATTAGTGGAAATTAGTTGAATATTAATAAAATGTATTTACTAATTAAATTGGAAAGTTTTGAGAAAAATAGTTGAGTTTAGGTATTTTTAAACCTAAATACAAGAATGGACCAATTAGGGAATTTTGTAGAATTTTTAATAAAAATTGAATTAAGTAATTAATTAATTCTTGAAAAACATTTACAAAAAAAAAAGAAGGCTGCCGAAAATTGGCCAAAGAATTTGAGAATAAGAAGCAAAATTTGATATCTTGATATTTTGCAAATTTTTGATTATTATATAATATAATTAAAAAGCATGAATAGTAATCTTATATTTAGGAAACAGATCCTATCTAGGGAACCAGGAATAGGAATTCCAAAGTCAAGGTAAAATATTGATCAGTGAGTTTTTACCTTCAAGTGACCTCTTCCAGGAAGTCAATTCCGAGACCCGTAGCACATTGTCCTAATAAGACGAAATAGGGAAAATCTTTTAGTCACATTTTGGGAAAATAAGGAAATAAATTATAACTCAACATCTAGGGATGAGTTTATAATTATAAAAATACATTTGGAATCAGTGAATTATTATCTAGAGCTTGATGATTCCGGAACCGATTTCGACACCGGACGCGTACGGACACGTTTTCGAGAAACTTCGGCAGACGGTTGGAACCCCGTCTAAAGTCAAAATTCAAGTTATAATAGATATTATTGATGAGAAAGAGAAGGTCTTCAAAGTTCTAAATCTAGAATTTTGAGATTTCTCCGAAATTACGCGAATCAGTACCGATCGAGAGATACTACTGGATTGGCCGCCATAAAGTGAGGTGAGTCATCACTTCTTGGCCAATCCTTGGCTGCCAAACAGCCCAAAGATGTCGACCAAAGGGGGGTGAGGTGGAGTTTTTGACTTTGTGTTCAAGTTGCATTAATGGGTTCTTTACAATTTGGAATTCCAAACAAAGCCTTAACCAAAGTCTATAAATAGGAGGCATGCTCCTTGAGAAATCCTCACACCAATTCTTTCTTGTCTTGACCGAATTTCTTGAGAGAGAAAGTAGAGAGATAAGCTCTGGGGAAAAGCTCTGGGGAATTCTTCAACGGGTAAGTCTTTTGGCCTTTAGCTTTTAAGTCTTTAGTTCGGTAGTTAGTAGAATTGTTAGCTAGATTTAGGAAGTAGGTGATAAGATTCCTATGCTTGTTTTTAGGCCTCATTGCATTGAAAAATATGCCTAAAGAGGTAAAAACATAGTAGGGGTCGAGTCGCCGAAAAGTTGGAACTTTAGCAGTTCTTTTTAAAAGTAAGGGTAGAATTTGTTAGAATAGCCTTTAAATTTCAAGTATGATTTTGGTATCATATGGGAGGGCTATTTTAGTCATTATTTTCGAAAATCATAGTTGCGTCGAAGTTCGGCAAAATTTCGGGAAGAAAATTTGCTAGAGTAACGAATGTCTTTGGTGAAATTCCGCCGATTAGGGGTAGAAGGGCAAAATGGTAATTTTTACCTAAAAAGCCGTTATAGTGTCAAATCGCTAATAAAGGTGATATTATTCTTATAGGATATCAGAATCTACGATTTCTTTGCCGTTACGCCGCCCGACGAACATTTGTTTGAAGTTCACGTTCTTCCGTGAAAGTACGTCTTCGCCGGTAGTACCTAACGTTGCCAACGAAGGTACGGACGCGTCTTGTAACACTAATCTTGTACATCTTAAATACTTATATGTCAATGATATGTTCGTAGACCGTTATATTTACAGTTATACGGGTTATAGTTTTGGTAACACCGTTTTGTTTTCCTAGCGGCGAGGACACGAGTAATTATCGTGGCACCGGTGAATAGTGCATTTGTTATTGTTTACCTTATGGGGCTTTACATATTGCTTTGTGCTTATGTTTGTCGGCATAATGATCATGTATCGTTTGTATGCTTATGATATCTTGTGGTATTAGCTCTAGAAATATCTCGTTGTCCGTATATTGTATTGTTTGGTTATGAGGTTAACCGTTACCTGAGATTCAATATGGTGAATTGAATCTCATTTGTAGCTTCGTGGTCGGGAGGACCACGGTTCGGGATCGAGGCAAGTGCCCGGAATAGACGTGCAGCTGAAGACTATTTCTATCTTATCGTTTTCTATTATTCTGTTATTCTGTCATTCCGCTATTTCATTTCTAAACCTTAGGACTATTGTAATCTATACAATATTACACAATGGTTGATGTTTTGGCTATGAACTGATCACTCTTTCGCTCTATTGCTCTACTCTGATTGAAAAAAAAAAAAAATTATGCGTTTCAAAATGGGATGTTACATTTTTGGTATCAGAGCATGAAATTCTGGCAAGTATTTAACTATGTTACCACGGACAGTTTGGTGCCGAAGGCAAGGCTAGTCTACGTGGGTGTGCCATAAGTCACCGCTAATCCGGTGAGGCCCCCATGGTAGACACTTACCCGGCCATTTGTTCGGATAACGGAGTTAGGTTCTTAAGCCTTTTAATTATGAGCACATTTTTGAAAATGAGTACCGATAAGGCCATTGGTGTAATGTGTAGAGATGAACGGGACGAAGAGCCCGTCTTAGAGCCATTCTACAATTATCACGGATTCGGAGGCGTCCCGCCCGGAGATCCATTCCTCCGTCGCATGCCGAACCCTCAAATAACCCATCCCCACCGACTACGGAAGGAGATTCCATCGAAGAAGAGGTAGATTCCTACAACGCACAACCGGATGAGCCCGAGATTGAAAACCATGCGAACCTATTATACCCCGGAGTACAGATCACTATGAACAGTTTCCTTTGGATCCAAACCACGAGTGTACGGACCCCACAACTCCTAGTCACTATTACAGTGAGCCGAACCCTCCTATCACCCCGCTGAGAGGACTCGAACCCGATTCTCCTAATCTCAACCTGAACGACCTGGAGATTGAGGACCAAGCTGATCCAGGAAGCCCTACCCATTCCTCAGTTGATGATAACTTTGAATACCCTGACATTCAACTTCTTGAAGATGAGGCAGCTGAACCAGAAAATTTCTACTATGTCCTGAATGATAATGACACGTTAGTCATTTTGTTGGAAAACTTTCTCATTGAAGCTACGAATCTCACTAGCACCACCCAAGGAAAATATCTTGTGTTTTTAACCCTAATCTCAAACTACCAAGCCAATAATAGGGGACATTCACCCGCAGATTGGGTTAGGACCACATTGTACTTCTTTCCCTATACCCGCTTTTGGGCAAGGATCGTAATGAACTATTAGATGACGGACCTATCTTAAGTGTTAGCATACACCTTCGCTACCGAAGAGCTTGGTTCGCCTTTACATGTAGAGGAAGAACGTCGGTACAAGGAAGTGTGGATTGTAGAAACTAGGAAGTTTAGTTTGTATCTCCAAGTACCTTTGAATATTGTAAATACGTTTGAATAAGGAGATTGTACAAGTATGACTTGTATTAGTATTAGATCGATCGATATGTATAAACTTTATGAATGAATATATGTGAATATATGTTTGGTGTGCAAATTGTTTTGTCACTTTTAATATTTATATATTCTTTCATAATTGTTTAAAGGAAAAAGAATTTAAAACATGGCCAACTTGAGAGTCTTTGGTGCACCAAGAGGAAGAGGCCGAGGCCGTGGTCGAGGCCGAGGTAGGGAAGAGGCGATGACCTCGGGATGAACGAAACGATGAACCGAATCAACCGGACGTGAAGAAATTGAAGAAATGCGTAGAACTCGCAAGAACAAAGAGTTCGATTGATGCTTTCTTCGGCAAGACAAAACCAACAAGACCGGGAGGCACAAAGGCAATTAGACGCACGACAACGCGAGGATGAACGAGAAAATGAAGATAATAACAATGATGACGACGAAGGGTATGATGACAATGAAGATGATGAAAATTATGAAGAGCTGGAAGGGTCCGAGAGATCCCAATCACAACCCGAGGCATGAACAACTAGAGAGAACTACGGAAAATTGGGTAAACCAGGTTCCGCAAGTTGAAACCACCGGTTTCCGAGGAAAGAGTGAGCTAGCCGAGGATTGGCTTTTGAGTCTTGAGAAGATTTTTGAAGTCATGGAGTGCCCCGGAAATCGGATGGCCCGGCTAGCAATATACCGGCTTGAGGGAGATGCCCACAGGTGGTGGAAAAGTGTTTCCACAACCCCGCGATCCCGTTACTTGGGAAATGTTCCTCGAACAATTCAACGAACACAGTACTTTCCCCATCAACGCAGGTAATTAAAGAGGAAGAATTCCCGCAGATCAAGCAAGGAGCGAAGAGTCATTTGACGACTACTTCGCCCGTTTTACCAACCCGTCAAGGTATTCATCATACCTAAAAGTCTACAAGAATGAGAGCCTGGAAGGCTAACCGACTATTAACCGGATTGAAGTACGATATAAAGGTAAGGTTAGTATCTCAAAGCAATTTCCAAGAATGGCCCAAGCAAAGTAGAATCTGCGAGAATGACGGGAGCGCAACTTAAAGGAACTGCGCAAGACTCGAGGCCGGGGAAGGTAACAACGCAAATCGCGGTGGATCAAACCGTGGAGGTTCCTCAAAGAAGAGGAAAACGCCTTGGAATGACAACCGAAGCGGGAACAAGAAGCCCTACCAACAAAATAGTTTCAAACAGACGGGATCCCAGACGTGTCAGAAATGTAAGAAGTACCATCCAGGAGCCAACTGTGATGGGAAACAAGTCTGCTTCAGATGTCAGAAGCCTGGACACATTAGCCGGGATTGCCCCGAGAGGACCGCAGAGGCGAGACCTCAGAACGCTGGCCGGATCTTTGCATTGACAAACACAGAGGCCGAGAAGTCCCCAGCGATGGTTCAAGGTACCATCTATCTCAATGGAAATCTATTGGAAGCATTGTATGACTCGGGTGCTAGTCACTCGTTTATTTCCTATGATTGTGCAAGTCGTTTAGGATTGCATGCCTGTAGATTACCATTTGATCTTGTTGTAGCTACACCGTTGGGTGTAAAGTCTTTAGCCTCTGATGCATGTATGAATTGTACTGCTAACGTGGATGGACGAGTTTCTAAAGTGGATCTCATCCGTCTACCTCTTCACGGCATTGACGTCATATTCGGGCTGAATCGGTTAACGGCCAACGGTGCGATGATCGGCGTGGCAAAAAGGAGATATCGTTTGCGGGAGACAAGGTTGAAGTGAGCCTGAACTTTCTCTCCGCTACGGAAGTGATCGGTGCGTGAAGCAAGGATGTCATGCTTTCATGGTATTCTTTTTCGTCAAAGCAGAAGCTAACCTTTCACTCCAGGACATCCCTGTGGTGAATAAATTTTCTGATGTGTTTCCAGAGGATCTCACCGAGTTACCTCCTATCCGAGAAGTGGAGTTCAACATGGATTTGATGCCTGGTACAGGATCAATATCAAAGGCGCCGTATCGAATGGCTCCTAACGAGATGCAAGAGTTGAAGAAGCAAGTTGGAAGAGCTTTTGAAGAAGGGGTTCATTCGACCTAGCGTTTCACCGTGGGGAGCCCCAGTACTTTTTGTAAAGAAGAAAGATGGAAGTTTTCGACTCTGCATCGATTATCGTGAACTAAATAAAGTGACTGTCAAAAACAAATATCCACTTCCCCGGATTGATGATCTTTTGGATCAGTTATCTGGTTCCACTGTCTTTTCCAAGATTGATTTGCGTTCGGGATACCATCAGTTGCGAGTTAAAGATGGCGATGTTCCCAAGACAGCTTTCAGAACCAGATATGGGCATTATGAATTCCTTGTGATGCCCTTCGGATTGACAAATGCACTGCGGTATTCATGGATTACATGAACCGTATCTTCCGACAACACCTAGACAAATTTGTGGTGGTGTTTATCGACGACATTTTGATATATTCTAAGAGCAAAGAAGAGCACGAAGAACATCTGCGAAAGGTGTTAGACATACTCGGGGAAAAACAACTTTATGCTAAGCGAGCAAATGTGAATTTTGGTGCCGGAAGTGAAATTTCTGGGCCATGTTATATCTAGCGGCGGAGTTGCGGTTGATCCAAGCAAGGTGGAAGTAGTTCGGACGGAAACGGCCAGAGACCGGACGGAGATCCGTAGTTTTCTTGGTCGCGGGATACTACCGCAGATTTATACGGGATTTCTCGCGTCTTGCCCTACCATTGACAAAGCTTACGAGGAAGAATCAACCCTTTGTATGGGGAGATGATCGTGGAGGAGAGCTTTCGAAACCGAGGGAGAGGTTGACTACAAAGCACCGGTATTGATTATCCAGATCCCGATGAGACTTATGTAGTCTACGGTGATGCCGGTGGGCAAGGATTGGGTTGTGTCCTAATGCAATTGGGCGAGTGGTGGCTTATGCCTCTCGTCACCGAAACCCCACGAGTTAAATTATCCTACACACGATCTAGAGTGGCGGCTATCGTGTTCGCTTTGAAGATATGGAGGCATTACCCGTACGGTGTAAGCGTAGAAGTGTTTTGTGACCACAAGAGTCTCGAAATACTTATTCGATCAACGAGAACTCAATATGAGACAACGTCGTTGGATGGAGTTGATTAAAGACTACACCCCGGAGATCAAGTACCATCCGGGTAAAGCAAACGTTGTTGCCGATGCACTTAGTAGAAAGACGGTGCGGGTATCATACATGATGATACGGGAGCGTAAACCTGGAAGATTTCGAGACCCGAATCTAACCAACCAAATCTGCATGGGTCGCACGCACCGGTGATGCCTATCTTGCTACACTTCTTGCGAGTCAAGGGAGTATGATCCGAGAGATGAAGTGGAGAAAGCGCAGAAACAAGATGATTGGGCAAAAGAGATACGTGAGAAGATCACTCGAGGTGAGACCCAAGACTATGACCTATCACTTAGTGGTTTGGTCGGGTATAAGCAAAACGAATCTACATACCGCCAATTGATGAATTAAAGCGGACAATAATGGATGAGGCTCATAAGAGTAAGTACACTCTACATCCAGGCATGGTCAAGATGTACCGAGTATGAAATCCGAGTTTTGGTGGCCCGGGATGAAGAAAGACGTAGCGAGAATACGTGGCCAAATGCTTGACTGTCGAAAGTAAAGATTGAACACCGACGACCCCCGGTCTTCTTCAAGGACTAGAGTTGCCGAATGGAAGTGGGAGAACATAACCATGGATTTTGTGGTAGGTCTACCCAAAATCGAAACCATGATACAATTTGGGTAGTTGTTGACGGACTAACCAAGTCGACACTTCATTCCCATCGGTATCCACTATTCTCCGAACGATTGGCGGGGATTTATATCAAAGAGATAGTAAGATTACATGGTGTTCCTACGAGCATTGTCTCCGAGGGATACGCGGTTCAAATCCCGTTTCGGCAATCATTACATGAAGGTATGGGGACCAAGTCGAAGTTCGGTTCGGCTTATCACCCACAAACGGACGGTCAACGAAAGGACCATACAAACGCTCGGAGGATATCTTTCGCGAGCATGTGCCCTAGATTTCAAAGGAAGTTGGGATCAACATCTTTCGCTAGCGAGTTTGCATATAACAACGGTTATCATGCTAGTATACAAATGGCCCCGTTCGAGGCATTGTATGGGCGGAAGTGTCAATCACCATTGTGCTGGACGGATTCGTCCGAGAAGCGATTACTTGGGCCGGACATGCTTGAGCAGACCTACGAGCAGATCGCACCGATCAAGAAGAGACTCCCTTGCCGCACACGGTAGACGGTAAGAGCTATGCGAGATAAGAGGAGAAGACCGTTGAAGTTTGAAGTCGGAGACCATGTGTTTCGAAGTTATCTCCCAAGAATGTGTCGGCGTAACACGAAGAGAAAGAAGCTTAGTCCGCGTTACGTTGGACCAATTGAAGTATTAGCCGAGCGAGGACACGTTGCATATCAACTAGCGTTACCCCGAACCCGAGTAATCTCCATGATGTTTTTCACGTGTCACAACCGAAGAAGTACCTACCAGATCGAGATCATGTCATAAAGTACGATGATGTTGAAGTACGGCATGGTAACACCTTTGTAGTCGGCGGAGCGAATTCTCGAACGCCGGGAGAAACGGCTTAGGACTAAAACTATACCGATAGTGAAGGTGGTCCGGAAGGGTTTGACACCGAGCGAGGCAACTTGGGAGACCGAGAGTGACATGAAGGAGAAGTACCCGAGTTTATGGCCCGAAGTTTAGTTAGTATAGATTAAATTTCGAGGCGAAATTTTGTGTAAGGGGGGAGAAATGTAATACCCTAGGATATTTATCTCGGAATATTATAAATAAAAGTTGGATATTTCGATAAGTGAAATTGCAATCTCTATTCTTGGGTAATTATAGTCTATTTTCTAGGTAGAATTTCTGCAAGAAATTAGGGAGTTTAAGGGTCAAAGTGCCAAAATGACCAAAATGCCCCCGCAAAGGGTAATTAACTTAGAAAATTCATGAAAAATCCTAAAAGTCAAGTAAAATGACCAGTTGAATTAAGAGAGTATATTATCTCTAATTACAGTAATTAAATAAATTACAAACTTGGGAAAATGAGAAAGGATGCTCATAAAGTAAAAAAATGACCAAAATACCCTTGTAATTATGAAACAATGCAAGAGGCATGGAAATGCTAATGTTAATACAAGAATATGAAGGTAATGAAGCATTCTAATTAAGAAAAATACCAACTATGGTTAAAAGAGTAATTAAGTAATTAATAGCTAATTACTTAAGCATAAGCAAAGGAAATTTAAAGTAATAATTATGTGAAGCTCTAAAATTAGTGGAAATTAGTTGAATATTAATAAAATGTATTTACTAATTAAATTGGAAAGTTTTGAGAAAAATAGTTGAGTTTAGGTATTTTTAAACCTAAATACAAGAATGGACCAATTAGGGAATTTTGTAGAATTTTTAATAAAAATTGAATTAAGTAATTAATTAATTCTTGAAAAACATTTACAAAAAAAAAAGAAGGCTGCCGAAAATTGGCCAAAGAATTTGAGAATAAGAAGCAAAATTTGATATCTTGATATTTTGCAAATTTTTGATTATTATATAATATAATTAAAAAGCATGAATAGTAATCTTATATTTAGGAAACAGATCCTATCTAGGGAACCAGGAATAGGAATTCCAAAGTCAAGGTAAAATATTGATCAGTGAGTTTTTACCTTCAAGTGACCTCTTAGGAAGTCAATTCCGAGACCCGTAGCACATTGTCCTAATAAGACGAAATAGGAAAATCTTTGCTAGTCACATTTTGGGAAAATAAGGAAATAAATTATAACTCAACATCTAGGGATGAGTTTATAATTATAAAAATACATTTGGAATCAGTGAATTATTATCTAGAGCTTGATGATTAGGAACCGATTTCGACACGGACGCGTACGGACATTTTTTCGAGAAACTTCAGCAGACGGTTGGAACCCTGTCTAAAGTCAAAATTCAAGTTATAATAGATATTATTGATGAGAAAGAGAAGGTCTTCAAAGTTCTAAATCTAGAATTTTGAGATTTCTCCGAAATTACGCGAATCGGGTACCGATCGAGATACGGTGGGTGGCCATAAAGTGAGGTGAGTCATCACTTCTTGGCCAATCCTTGGCTGCCAAACAGCCCAAAGATGTCGACCAAAGGGGGGTGAGGTGGAGTTTTTGACTTTGTGTTCAAGTTGCATTAATGGGTTCTTTACAATTTGGAATTCCAAACAAAGCCTTAACCAAAGTCTATAAATAGGAGGCATGCTCCTTGAGAAATCCTCACACCAATTCTTTCTTGTCTTGACCGAATTTCTTGAGAGAGAAAGTAGAGAGATAAGCTCGGGGGAAAAGCTGCGGGAATTCTTCAACGGGTAAGTCTTTTGGCCTTTAGCTTTTAAGTCTTTAGTTCGGTAGTTAGTAGAATTGTTAGCTAGATTTAGGAAGTAGGTGATAAGATTCCTATGCTTGTTTTTAGGCCTCATTGCATTGAAAAATATGCCTAAAGAGGTAAAAACATAGTAGGGGTCGAGTCGCCGAAAAGTTGGAACTTTAGCAGTTCTTTTTAAAAGTAAGGGTAGAATTTGTTAGAATAGCCTTTAAATTTCAAGTATGATTTTGGTATCATATGGGAGGGCTATTTTAGTCATTATTTTCGAAAATCATAGTTGCGTCGAAGTTCGGCAAAATTTCGGGAAGAAAATTTGCTAGAGTAACGAATCTTTGGTGAAATTCCGCCGATTAGGGGTAGAAGGGCAAAATGGTAATTTTTACCTAAAAAGCCGATTATAGTGTCAAATCGCTAATAAAGGTGATATTATTCTTATAGGATATCAGAATCTCTCGATTTCTGCCGTTACGCCGCCCGACGAACCCTGTTTGAAGTTCACGTTCTTCCGTGAAAGTACGTCTTCCGCCGTAGTACCTAACGTTGCCAACGAAGGTACGGACGCGTCGTAACACTAATCTTGTACATCTTAAATACTTATATGTCAATGATATGTTCGTAGACCGTTATACGACGGTTATACGGGTTATAGTTTTGGTAACACCGTTTTGTTTTCCTAGCGCCGAGGACACGAGTAATTATCGTGGCACCGTGAATAGTGCAGTTGTTATTGTTTACCTTATGGGGCTTTACATATTGCTTTGTGCTTATGTTTGTCGGCATAATGATCATGCATAGTTTGTATGCTTATGATATACCGTGGTATTAGCTCTAGAAATATCGTTGTCTCGTATATTGTATTGTTTGGTTATGAGGTTAACTGTTACCCGAGATTCAATATGGTGAATTGAATCTCATTTGTAGCTTCAGTGGTCGAGGACACGGTTCGGGGATCGAGGCAAGTGCCCGGAATAGACGTGCAGCTGAAGACTATTTCTATCTTATCGTTTTCTATTATTCTGTTATTCTGTCATTCCGCTATTTCATTTCTAAACCTTAGGACTATTGTAATCTATACAATATTACACAATGGTTGATGTTTTGGCTATGAACTGATCACTCTTTCGCTCTATTGCTCTACTCTGATTGAAAAAAAAAAAATTTATGCGTTTCAAAATGGGATGTTACAAGGAGGTTATGAGATTATATGTTATCCACAAAACTTGAAGAAGTGAGAATGTCAAGGTTCGAGAGCGTCACAAGTGAACTCCAATAAAAGCCTCATTCCTAGTTTCATATTCCTTCCATGTTCATATTCCTAGTTTCATATTTCTTGACATCTAAATTATATAATTTATTTGATCCTTTAACTCTACTTAATTCTTTTTAACCATTTAAAAGATACAATCATCATTTATCTTTTAAGAGACAAATGATGATTGTACTAACCTAGTAACTACTAAGTGCGAACCTAACAGAATATGTTAATTTATAATTTCACGTCAATTGAATCCAATTAACTTACTATCTTCTTATATCTATTAATTCATTTTGCCCTGCTTTAAGAATTGTTTAAAAATATTAAAACTATTTATCATATCTTAAATAAACTAGATTGACAGTATAAAGATCAACTTTCAAATTTACATTTTTAGGTTGTTATATCTAGCTAGTAAAAGTTGTTGAATTGAATTGGGTTCTCTTTAAGATGATTGAATTAAAAGTTCATGAGATCAACAACGTTTTAAAAAGTAAAATAAAATTAATCAGTATTAATGAATAGATATTCTTACTTAAATCAGTTTGAGAAATTGCATATGAGTATTTTTCATCAAGTTAATCCTCATGACTTTGCAGAACTAATTGGAGGGAAAAAAAATTAGGACATATAATATATTATTAAAGTATTATATTTAAAACTTGTTGAGAGGGAGGTATATGAACTCTTATAATACGTCTTTTGTTTCTTCCTTAACCAAGCGTGGGATTTTATAATCAACCCCTATAGGTCAGTGTTCTCATTGGTGTATTCACCCGAGCCTAAGGCCTATAAGCTATGGGCCCGCCACACTTTCCCGGCATTTTGACCAATTTACCCCTTATCAATTCACTAATTACCATTTTGCCCCTATTTGAAAACTATACATCAATCTACCCCTGTTTAGTTGATTATATGGGTTTTTTAGTCGAATCAACTAAAAAACCCATGTAATCAATTACATAAAAAAAAAGGTTAAAACTTGGGAAGACCATAACTTCTGGCTCGGAAGTCTGAATCAAGTGATTCTTTTTTTGATTCAACATAACTTTTTGAGATCTATGCACTGACATAAAAATTAACTTCCAGATTTAATGAAGAGAAATGAGGAAGAACACATATTAGCTTTTCAGCCAGCTGTTGTAACGTGAGAAACTGAAGGTTGTGCCTCGGGATAGAACAACCTTGGTTGCCGTCAGAATCCGTTTCAGCGCTGCTCTCCGTTCTGCGTCTCGTCTTCCTCTGCTTCTTGAATTGCTTCGCTGCTGCGTTTTGTTTTTTTCTTTGCTGCCGTCCAGTTCGCGTCCCCTTGCGTCTTTGATCTTTTTTAGTTATATTAACTGCGTTCTGTTTTAATATATATATATATAATGAATTGTTTCCTTTTATTTGATATTTTCTTTATGATTAGATCACATAATATCTCCTACACAATAAAGATAGGATATGTATAACGTCCTCCATTTTTACTTAATATAATCATTGATTAAGGATTTGATCAACAACGTAATAGTGCTTCAACGTTTATCTAGTTATCCAAGATATACAAAAATAAATCAGAGTATGCAAAATGAGCCCTAACGTGGCAATATACAAGCATTCAACATAAACCAAAACGACAGAAGCACTACTCTTAGCAGAAGTAGCCTAAGCTTCTGAGGTCTTCCCTGACGGACCCGCACAGGAACTATCACCTGAAAAATGTGGTAACCATCAATCCAATTTATTACGAATACTAATACGTGCTAGTGAGTTGCTAAGTGGAACAATTTATATAACAAAATATAAAAAATATAATTCACCAATATCCACATCACAAAATTATGTATCATAAATCAGGTATTATAATTTTTCATTAACACAATTCCCAAGATGCCTCCCACCAATCCAACCGAACTACCTTATTTCCTTCGACTAGACCCATTGTAACATCCCATTTTCAAAAGCAGTATAATTTTTTTCATCGTAGAGCATCGGAGCAATTGAGTAATCGATACATTTATTCAAATTGCCGTAAGTCCGGCCGATTCTGACGGTACATTGACCGAGAGTTTTCAAAATGAATAACACCCGAAGAAAGTCTTCCGGGTCTCGTACGGCCTGCTCGCCTTTTTCCTCGGTTCTCGGTTCTCCCGAACTCGACGCTATGATAAGAACGAGATCCAATTACAATTTGGATCTCGTGTAATTCTGTTAACCTCATGCTTAAATACGACTACATATACACGGCGAAAGAATCAATACAATAAAGTCCATAACAGATGTATGATTAAAAATACATAACCACGTATGTAACAGCAATAATAACCTCGTATGTTACAAGCAATAATAATAACGTATGTAACATAACCACGTATGATACAACAATAATAATAACGTATGTAACATAACCACGTATGTGACATAGCAACGGGTGTAACATATCCACGTATGCTACCACCATAGTGTGAATACAACAATCATATATATCCATACAATAACCATCAGAGTTAGTGTTACAGTACGCGAACGTACCTTTTTGGCGGTACAACGGAACTTTTACGGAAAAACGGTAAATTTCCGACAGCGGGAAAAACAGCGGTGTGACGGCGGCAACAACAAAGCTCGACAAATGGGTACGATTATCTCGAGATATCCTATAAGGATAATATTTAACAACTTTTAGCAGCATAACGGGCATTTTAGGTACAAATTACCATTTTGCCCCGAACCCCTAATCGGCGGAATTTCGCGGAACTTCGTTACTTTGACCGTATTCCATTTCAAAATTATCCCCACTATGTTTTTACCTCGTCGGGCATCTTTCAATGCAATGAGGCATAAAAACAAGCATAGGAATATATTCTGAAACTTCCTAGATCAAAACAACGGTTCTACTATAACTACCGAAAGAACTACGGAAACTAAAAACTAAGGACGGAAGAACTTACTCGGAGCTAAGGCACAATTTTTCCGAGCTTCTCTCTCTAGAACCTCTCTCTAGGATCTGAATTTTGGTGTGAAGAATGAGAGCAAGAGAGCTTGCTATTTATAGAGAAAAATAGGGACAAGGTGGGAATTTCCAAAAAGTCTTCGAAATGATTCGCCGTTGGATCTAGGGTTTTGTAAGATGGAATCTTGGCCATCCATGGTCTTGGTCGACATCTAGGGCCCAAAAGTCAAAGAATGAGTTGTCATCCAATGATGACTCTTGCTTTATGGCCTCCGGTCCGATAAAGCTACCCGACGGTGTCCGTTCGCGCGATTTCGCGAAACTCAAAAATCCGGGCATGCAACTTTGAAGATCTTTTCATCTCTCTCTTATTATCTATTTTGATCCTCTTTTTGATCATATCCAGGTATTCTCGGTGCGTCGGAAGATATTCGGACAAACGCGTCCGGTTACGGAAATCGCTTCCGATAGAACCAACTTCTCGGACAACTACTGAATCGTAAAACGTCCGGTTGTTGTCTAACTTAATCCTGTGTTTGAAAATACACAATTGTTTCTATAGGTTCTCACTTTGCCTATCGACTCCACTCTATCGATCAACTTTTCGTCTTATTTGAAATTAGGGTTTTCGGTTGCGGGAATCGACGTCTGGTAAATTCTTTCTTCGTGTAGAATTTCACTTGTACTTAATTTGATCAGTCTGAAAATACTTTTACCTCTGGTTTACCTGTAGAATTTATTTCTAACTTTTCCCCGGTCCTGGCTATAAGGCGACTCACCGCATTATATTATTATTTTATTCTAATTACCATTTTAATTATTTAAACAATTATTTTTAATTAAAAATACCAATAATTTCGGCCCCCTCATTTTAAAATTCAGTTTTAATTATCTTTTCATAATTTTTTCCATTTTTTAAAAATATAATATTTTTTACCAAAAATTCCCGTTTTACCCCCGCGCCGTTAAGGCTTTAATCGGGCCTAATTTCTTCGTTTAGTGATCTTTTTAGGATCAGGTTTCTTCATATATTTATCTTTACCAATTTTACAGTATATTGTTATCTTACAAACTTTTATACGACATTGTCATTTTATATCCTATGTAAAATATTAAAAATGTTTACTCCATCGGTTTACTTTATGGTTACGAAATGCTTTTTAAACTTTTCTTCATGTTATTTCCTCTGAAATAATTTATTAAATTCTCATAATTAGGGATAACACTTCCATATTTTTCTCATAATTTTTCATGATCTTTCGTATTTATCATAATATTTTTAGACCTGTTTTTATCACCATTATATCATTTTTAGTCGTCGTTTCATCGATTTTCCCGTAACTTTTTTGACAATTTACTCTATAATTATAACAATTTTCTATAACATTTTTAAGCTCATGATTTTGCTTTATCAAAATATTCGTTAATTTCCTTTATCTCAAAACTTCCGATTTACTAAAATCCGGGTATTACATTTCTCCCCCGTTAAATAAAATTTCGCCCTCGAAATTTGCTCTATACCAATTTAGACTCGTACTAACTACACTTCGGACTTATTCGCTCCTTAGCAACCACGTGCCAAAACTGTCTCCTTAGCAACCACGTGCCGTGACGACAAAAAATACTTCCGCTAGTTTTACGCACCGCATCTCGCGCATGCAACCAGCTCCACGACTTATTCGCTCGAACTTTTTCTATATGTCGACCGCTCCACTTGATGATCGAGAATTTGCTCGGTTTGATTTGTCAAGATCTTGTCATTTTGTACTTTGATATTTAGTATTTTCCGTGGCACCCATATACCCCGGTCAATACCGAGATATCAAAATGTCTCCATGACGCCCATACATCATGGTAACACAAGATACCTTAAATGTTTCCATGACGCCCATACACCATGACAACACAATATACCTCCTACTCAATGACACGATTGCAGTCGGATAGTAGTAACTATGAGATATGCATCGGAAACTAAAATTTTCGCGGCAAGTAAGACAACTATTTATCAAACCATAGGGGATTTCTTTTACCCCGTACTCGGGTGTAGTTTTTCGAACACGGGACTTTTCGTCCATTAAAAACAGGACTTCTTGTCCTTTCCCGAGTTTCTTTCAACTCAAAAGGTACTTCAAACACTTGTGTTAGCAGTAGAATTCTATACAATACTCACTAACTCTAGGTCTTACATCGATTAGTTCAACTTGAGAGGCTTCAATAGGCGAGAGGCGTAAGTCATCATTTGTCCCGTCTGCAAACAAGACATATCCCGACCCATACCTAATGGCACCACGACCATCTACTTGGATCCGGACAACCAACTCTTGGTGCTATGACCAACTTCGTTCTCGAGTCTATGCAAGCTCGTCTCGTCTATGTTCTACGCAATGATTTAAGTTTTACTCTTTAAGTTTTATCAATGGTTATGAGAAAATTTCGGTATGAATCTGCGGTACTATCCCGCTAGATCCAAAAACTAAATATCTATGTTACTATCTTCGAAGATTGCTATTCCTTGATGTACATTTAGTGGTGTTCCGAGCATACGTCAACCCTTGACAAAACGTAGGAATTACATAACCGAGTAAATCGTAGATCATGGGAAGTGGGTATGTGTTCATGATAGTCATTTTGTCCATCCTGTGATGGTTGATACAAAGTCACAACTCTTGTACTGCTGTCGGTATCATTTGATACGGCGTTTTAGATGTTGATCCTATGCTAGGTATTAATGTCATATTGAATTTCGAGAATGTCGTCGATGTTTGTGAACGAGTTTTTGAACGAGATATATATTCGATTTGGAATTCGGACATGATTACATAAGCAAAATAGTTCACACCCAATGGTGTAGCTACTATTGGATCGTAAGGTAATACATATATGTATGCATCCCAAAATGATTCGCATATTCATCGATATAACGAGTGATTAGTACCCGTGTCGCACAACACCTAAGGTAGGTTCCTATCGAGAGATAGTTATGCGGATCCTCTCGGAGATTATTCGACCTCGTTAGTTGTCAAAGCGAAAACCCGGCCTGGGTTTTGTGGCCTTATCCCCGTAGTCCTTTGAGGACGGTTCGTGTATAAGTGCCGGCCGACACTTGTAGCATATCCGCTCCCATGGCGGTTGGTTCTGGGTGGTTCGTTTTGCATTTTGGACATGGTCGGGGTCCAGGCATTCCTGGGTTGTTCTGTTGCTCAGATCGGTATGGCATCTTGCCTCCCACTTGAGGGTTATTCCATGGTGCCGCCCTCTTCTGCGAGGAACTTCCGCGGCTCAACCCGTCACGACTTGCCCGCTTTGCGGTTGTCGATTCTTGATGTGCGTAGTTCCGTTATGTTACGTTCGATCAACCGGCATGACTCCACCGCTTGGATCATTTCCGGGAACTGTTGGGATACCAGCTTTTCCCTTATTTCGTACTTTAGCCCGTCTACCATCCCGCTTGCCTTCCGGCTCTCGTCAACGTTACGTTTCAGATATGAAGAATATCGAGACAGTTGGTAAACCGGGCGAAGTAGTCATCGAAGGACTCCTCGTGACTTTGTCGAATATGGAGGAATTTCGACTCCTTGATAACTTGTACCGAAGGAGGAAAATATTGTTCGTTGAACTTCTCAGAAATTTCTCCCAAGTCACGGGACAATAACGGGTTTGCAATGTTACCGCAATGCTTTTCCACCATCGGTCCGCATCCCTTCCGGCTTATAGACGCAAGTTGGGCTTTTCGTTTTCCGGACAATCCATCACAGCCGAAGATCTTGTCCAGTCTCATAAGCCAGTCTTCGGCCGAATCGAGCTTACCACGAAAACTCGGAGGTTTGAGCTTGCGAGTGGGTGACCCATTGCTGCGTGGTCT
The DNA here is from genome assembly GCA_019022615.1 of Acacia melanoxylon. Lineage (NCBI taxonomy): Eukaryota > Viridiplantae > Streptophyta > Magnoliopsida > Fabales > Fabaceae > Acacia > Acacia melanoxylon. The sequence continues at coordinate 12,897,943 of JAFJYJ010000005.1, forward strand.
CAACCACTCTGTTGGGTCGAGGTAGCACCGCTATTGCCCTATTACGTCGAGGGGGATGTCGAGATCTATCGGACTCCTCGGTTCACGTTCATCATCGGGTTCGGTTTCATTTTCTTCCTCGGCATTCTGTCGTTCCTCATTAGCTCGGTCACCTTCCTTCTCTCTCTCCCCGCCTTTCGGCCAAGGAGTTCATCAATAAGAGCCCTTTGTTCTTGCAGCATCCCCGCATTTCTTGCAACTCATTTCGCTCGGTTGCTGCGGTCCTTGTCGTTCGGGTTCGTGTCCGGTATCGGTATTATTCGTGGTCCCTACCTCTACCTCTCGCCTCGGCCTCGGGAGCTCCGGCTCCTCTCAAATTTGCCATGTCTCGTTCTTTTCCCTTCATTAGGGAAACATTTAGATATACAAGGAAAACAATGATTAGTCTATCGCGAGACTTTATCACACTAGTACTACAAACGTACGGACACTCGTACTATTTCCCTCGTTCGGGGTTTCGTTGGTTCTTTCCACTTGAAAACTAATAGAACTTCTCAACATGGTTCAAATACCACATGAATATATCTTTGTCGGTCTCCAAGTTTCGTCCGGCGTGGCCTCGTCACAGAGTTTCATCCGATGTGGCCCAGCTCCACATATAAGCCGGGTTAGGGTGAAGTTACCGTCCGGTACAAGCGGCGATTATCGAGTTATCGGGATTATCGAATTATCGGGATTATTAGAGGCGATATTAGTACGACAATGGATTTGCGGATTCTGGGTTAGAGTGATGCACCGACAAAGGGTGGTACACCGGTTCAAGATGGTATCCGGTTCAAGCGGTACACCGACCTAGGGCTACCTCGTACTCATTTTCAAAACACGCTCAAAGTTTAAAAGGCGATTTGAACATAACTCCGTTAACCGAACAGAATGGCGGATAAGTGTCTATCATGGGGACCTCACCAACTCTATGGCGACCGATTGGCCACACCCACATAGACTAGCCTTAACCGTCCTACCATCTTGTCCGTAATAACATAGTCATATCAATGCCGGGACTACCGCTCGATACCAAACGTAACATCCCATTTTCAAAAGCAAGTATAATTTTTTTCATCGAGTAGAGCATCGGAGCAATTGAGTAAGCGATACATTTATTCAAATTGCCGTAAGTCTCGGCTGATTCTGAAGCGGTACATTGACCGAGAGTTTTCAAAATGAATAACACCCGAAGAAAGTCTTTTACGGGTCTCGTACGGCCTGCTCGCCTTTCTCCTCGGTTCTCGGTTCTCCCGAACTGACGCTATGATAAGAAGCGAGATCCAATTACAATTTGGATCTCGTAACTGTTAACCTCATGCTTAAATACGACTACATATACACGCAATGACAATCAATACAACAGTCCATAACAGATGTATGATTAAAAATACATAACCACGTATGTAACAACAATAATAACCTCGTATGTTACAGCAATAATAATAACGTATGTAACATAACCACGTATGATACAACAATAATAATAACGTATGTAACATAACCACGTATGTGACATAGCAACGGGTGTAACATATCCACGTATGCTACCACCATAGTGTGAATACAACAATCATATATATCCATACAATAACCATCGAGTTAGTGTTACAAAGACGCGAACGTACCTTTTTGGCGGTACAACGGAACTTTTACGGAAAAACGGTAAATTTCCGGCGGAAAAAACGGCGGTGTGACGGCGGCAACAAAAGCAGCTCGACGGCGGTACGATTATCTCAGATATCCTATAAGGATAATATTTAACAACTTTTAGCAAAGATAACGGGCATTTTAGGTACAAATTACCATTTTGCCCCCGAACCCCTAATCGGCGGAATTTCGCTTAACTTCGTTACTTTGACCGTATTCCATTTCAAAATTATCCCCACTATGTTTTTACCTCGTCGGGCATCTTTCAATGCAATGAGGCATAAAAACAAGCATAGGAATATATTCTGAAACTTCCTAGATCAAAACAACGGTTCTACTATAACTACCGAAAGAACTACGGAAACTAAAAACTAAGGACGGAAGAACTTACTCGGAGCTAAGGCACAATTTTTCCAGAGCTTCTCTCTAGAACCTCTCTCTAGGATCTGAATTTTGGTGTGAAGAATGAGAGCAAGAGAGCTTGCTATTTATAGAGAAAAATAGGGACAAGGTGGGAATTTCCAAAAAGTCTTCGAGAAATGATTCCGGTAGTTGGATCTAGGGTTTTGTAAGATGGAATCTTGGCCATCCATGGTCTTGGTCGACATCTAGGGCCCAAAAAGTCAAAGAATGAGTTGTCATCCAATGATGACTCTTGCTTTATGGCCTCCGGTCCGATAAAGCTACCCGATCGGTGTCCGTTTCGCGCGATTTCGCAGAAACTCAAAAATCCGGGCATGCAACTTTGAAGATCTTTTCATCCTCTCTCTTATTATCTATTTTGATCCTCTTTTTGATCATATCCAGGTATTCTCCGGTGCGTCGGAAGATATTCGGACAAACGCGTCGGTTACGGAAATCGCTTCCGATAGAACCAACGGACAATAATTCGCAGAATCGTAAAACGTCCGGTTGTTGTCTAACTTAATCCTGTGTTTGAAAATACACAATTGTTTCTATAGGTTCTCACTTTGCCTATCGACTCCACTCTATCGATCAACTTTTCGTCTTATTTGAAATTAGGGTTTTCGGTTGCGGAATCGACGCCTGGTAAATTCTTTCTTCGTGTAGAATTTCACTTGTACTTAATTTGATCAGTCTGAAAATACTTTTACCTCTGGTTTACCTGTAGAATTTATTTCTAACTTTTCCCGGCCTGGCTATAAGCCGACTCACCGCATTATATTATTATTTTATTCTAATTACCATTTTAATTATTTAAACAATTATTTTTAATTAAAAATACCAATAATTTCGCCCCCTCATTTTAAAATTCAGTTTTAATTATCTTTTCATAATTTTTTCCATTTTTTAAAAATATAATATTTTTTACCAAAAATTCCCGTTTTACCCCTGCCTTCGTTAAGGCTTTAATCGGGCCTAATTTCTTCGTTTAGTGATCTTTTTAGGATCAGGTTTCTTCATATATTTATCTTTACCAATTTTACAGTATATTGTTATCTTACAAACTTTTATCGACACCTTTGTCATTTTATATCCTATGTAAAATATTAAAAATGTTTACTCCATCAGTTTACTTTATGGTTCCGAAATGCTTTTTAAACTTTTCTTCATGTTATTTCCTCGAAATAATTTATTAAATTCTCATAATTAGGGATAACACTTCCATATTTTTCTCATAATATTTCATGATCTTTCAGTATTTATCATAATATTTTTAGACTGTTTTTATCACCATTATATCATTTTTAGTCATTTCGTTCATCGATTTTCCGTAACTTTTTTGACAATTTACTATATAATTATAACAATTTTCTATAACATTTTTAAGCTCATGATTTTGCTTTATCAAAATATTCGTTAATTTCCTTTATCTCAAAACTTTCATTTACTAAAATCCGGTATTACACCCATACGGGCTAAGTTACATCTATGTTCGGTTACTTAAAAGCTCCTTTGGTCATGTGATAAGTACCGGCCAAAATCTTCAGAGCACATGTCCCAGACCATGGGTCTTTTCCCCTCATTGAACTAGTGGGGTGTCATAAGCCCTCATTGAACTAGTAGTGTAACACCCCAAATTCCGTAGCATAAATCGTGCCGGTGACACGTGGTTTTATAAATATTCATCAGAGTTTTGAGGTGCTACTGACTTAGCGTAATGCGGAAACGGAGAGCATGTACTAAAAATTTGAACAATTGAGTAATCGATATAAAAATACTCGGACATATGCGATGCCGACGTATACCGATATATTATAAATTTCCGAAGGATTGTTCATGTGATACAATAATACAAAACTTTATAATTACAATTCTTACATGTAACTATACCTCTTCACCAAGCCTTGAGTAGACTTGGGGCATAGAACCTAACTCGGTTAAATCATCTCATTTGGCCAGCCGGGTAGGTCTAGTGGAAGTCTCACCGTGCTAGGGTGACCGATTGGTCGAACCACATAGACGACCCTTCTAGTTTAAGCACCAAATGATGTGAAGTAACTTTATTAGATTCATGCTTTGTAAGGTAGGTTCGTTGACTTTCTTCCCGCATTTCCTTTGACCGGTGCCTCCTCACGGCTCCGTCCATTAATGCTCCTTCTCATGGCTCCATTCACAACGTCTTCATAAATCCTGGTTCCTTTCCTGAACCTCTAGTCAAGTCTAAGATTCAAAACAAATTGAATCTTAGGTAAAAGTTAACCTCATATGAAAAGTATAACAGTATATGTATGACAAATATTCATTACATTTCAGCATTAACCAATACATAGCACACAGCACATGTAAAGTTATCTATACAAATCCATGTATAGTCAAATAGTCTGCACCACCTGTGCCACGATGTACACTCGTGTCCTCAGCGCTAGGAAAACAATCTCATGGCATTATCAAGACTATAACCCGTATCGTTGAATGTATATAAACGGTGATTCAAGACAGAGTCTTAACCACGATTATGACCCAAGACCAAGTCTTGTCCATGACTCTATGAAATCATTCCATCTCATACATGCATACAAGTCATATCGAGTTAAAGTTACCGTACGCGAACGTACCTTCCTTCCGTGTGAATAGTAATTTACTATTTATGTATACGGTACTATTCATAAATACGGCACTATGAATAGTAATATGCCCGTCTTTCAAATTTGACTCCGGAATCCTCAGATATCCTAACATATTACCATATTGCTTAGAATAATATCCAAAAGGTTAATTTACCTTTCTACCCTTGGTGGATTTGTTATTACCATTTTGCCATTACATTTTATTTAATAAAAACGCTACTTTCAGCATTATGGCCAGATTTACTTCTAACTTTGAAAATTCATAAGTAATTCTAGAAAACTCGAAACGAGGATCCGTAAAATTCCCCGGAATCCTTAGGATGTCTAATTTTGTGGAAAAATATTGATTCTTGCCCAGATTTTATGAATAGTTCCCAGTTTTCACGTGTTCATCTTCTGCCCAGAAAATTTCCAGAAAACGTAGCCCAACTGTGGACATTTTTATCTTTTAGCACAGAACTTGAACTAATTCACTCTTGGTATATTTGAAAAGGTCTATATGTCTACTTTAACCATGAATTTTATCAGAATTTTAGAAATTCATCTTCAATATAAAATACTGACGTTTTTACCCCTGACTTCAAAAATTGCTTACCGATAAAATTTCGTCGAGTTTCGCTACTTTATGATTAGCTTCCAAAAATTCTGCTATATAACCTTTTCCATCATTTTTCGAAATAAAACCATTTCTAACCATAAAAACATGAAAATAAAATTACTCTAGCATATTTAAGATCAAAGCAACTTCTATCTATGAATTTAAAACAAGAACTCAAGAACTAGAGAACTTACCCTTGAAGAACCTTGCTACTACTTCTTCCTTGCTCCAAGAACTTCACTCTACTCACTCTCTAATCTTAAAATCAGATGCTTTGAGCTGATTTTGGTGTGAAGAATATGAAGAGAAGAGTCTTCTATTTATAGAAGAAATTCAAGGCTATTCCAACTACATTTCTTCCTTAACCAAACATTCCTTATAAACCAAACACTCTTCTTCCATATACCAAAAACTACCATTCTAATTACCTATTCCATCCACCAAAAACTACCATTCCACTTACCTATTCCATCCACCAAAAACTACCATTTAATATTTATTTGCAAATATTAAATAAGTATTGGAAAATAAAATCCTTAATTCCATATAAGAATTTTCTTCCATAATTAACTCTCTAGGCCATAAAATATTGGTTCTAAAATTTTTAGACAAAAAATTATCCTCTAAATATTTTTCCTTGAATTATTGGGAAAATAGGCCTCAAAATCCAGAAAATAGCTTTAAAACTATTTAGGCCAAATTTTCATAATAAATTCCCATAAAACATTTCTTGTTTCCAAATCCAAAAATTTGGGATATTACATTCCTCCTTTTGGTTATAAATTAATTACCTTTTTATGTGCTATTTATGTCATATTAAATAGCTCCTAAATAATGTCTCATAATTAACCATTCGTTAATTAATTCCAAAGTGGAATTTGGATGAAAATATAATCAATAGATTATAATTTCTTGAGACAAATATTCACCTTTGTATTTAATATGTATTATTTATCAAAATATAGTATTTATGACAAATAGGAATTTTAGGGTATTACAAGTAGGCAGTCCCTCATCGAACAAGTGGGACAATAGAAAGCCAACCATTGTGCACCAATGGAGGCCTCATCACGTGGTGGAATAAACTACTCCATTTCTTTCCAATTCAACTCTTTCCATAATTATCATAATAAATAACTCAACAGGAATTTTTCCAAGATTTTCACAATTCAAAACATAAGGTTCCACAAGGAAATTTCTATTAAGATATTCATAATGATTTCACAAAATACTCACAAATAACATACTAATACACATAACAAGTGGAAAGTGGTTACCTCTCGCCGAAGCTAACTATTATTACACTGCTCTTAATCCAAGAGCTCAAACACACGCCAAAAATCAATCTACCACAACCAATTTACTAATCATTAATAACTCTTCTAAAACTCTACATAAACAAAATTATAACTTATAATTTCCTAAATTTAAAATATACAAATTTTAATAATAATATATTTAGAATGCTTGCAATGGGCACATTATGCCTGAAAAAAAAAATCAGTGAGACCCATTGTAATTATTAATTCTCCTTTCCATTAATTACTAATTAATAATACCATTTTCTATTTATTATTAATTAATAATTTCCTTTATTATTTATTTCATCAATTATCATTATTTGTCTATAATTATTTTGAACTCAAAGCTATCCTAATACTTTAAATTAGGAGTTTAATAACATTGACACCATATAAATTTATGCTTTAATGTTTCTCATGGTTTTAAGAGTAGTAACTCATATATATAAACACCAAGTCAAATTAAATAGACTTTATATTACGATTAGAGGATCTAGGAAATGAATTATTCTTAATTTATTTGAATAAGCTTATATAACAAATATAGCTCACACATATACATATCTATATATATAACTCACAGTGGCTTTGCTTTCCTTTTATATATATATATATATACAGAATATTTAAATGTATACTTACTTTTTGAAAGCTACGTTGTGCTGACATGTATATCTGTACCTATGTAAACCATCTTTCCTATCATGTTTGGTTCCATATCTATATTTATATTTATGAGTGTGCATCGGACCTATTCACATATCAACAAGATTTTCCTCCATTTTTTTTTGGGTACATATACACACAGCGATCATGCATGCATGCATATATCAAGATTTTCTTCTTCCTTGTATGAGCAACGCCTTATATGTATTCAAGAGCAAGTGTTTATTTTCCTACTATATATTCACATAGATAAAAGCTTATATAGGTAGATATATACATGTATACCATGTATACCACCCCACAACTCACACACACACACATATTTATATACAGTCCAGCAACCTCTGTTTTAATAATCATTTAGCAGAGCATATATGTGGAATCCTAGCTACCACATATTTCCAAGAACCTACGTAGGAAACTCACAGGACTTAAAAGGAGAAATGCTTACAGACTAACCTTCAATGGCTTAGCTTTTAGTTTATGGGCTTTCTCCAACCTTTCCTCTAATTTCCCGACGGCTTCCTTCTCCTTGGATTCACCCTCGCTTTCGTCTTTCGGTCCCTCTCTGTTCTCTGATTTTAAAACAGGGTATACACACATGTAACTCCAGCTCTCTTTGTCGGCCCCCCACAGGTAAGGACCTAGTCGTCACCCTCACAGCGCACCGCTTACACCCGTGGTTGGCCGGCCCCACTGGGGCGGAATTGTCCTCCTCCTCTAGGAGAGATTTGTCCCTCGAGTAAATACCCAAGATGCCTCCCCAAGGGCTCGAACCTTGGACCTGAGGATAAATCCAAAGCCTAAGAGCACCTTGGTATCCATTACACTAGTTTTATGTAACGGCCCCCACAGGTAAGGAGCTGGTTGTCCCCCTCACGGCGCACCGCTTACACTCGTGGTTGGCCGGCCCCACCGGAGCGGAATTGTCCTCCTCCTCTAGGAGAGATTTGTCCCGAGAGTAAATACCCAAGGACTCCTCCCCAAGGGCTTGAACCTTGGACCTGAGGATAAGTCCAAAGCCTAAGAGAACCTTGGTATCCATTACACTAGGGGGCCGTTACATAAAATGCGTCTTTTTATGTAACGACCCCCCACAGGTAAGGACCTGGTTCATCCCCCTCACGGCGCACCGCTTACACCCGTGGTTGGCCGGTCCAATAGGTAGGAATTGTCCTCCTCCTCTAGGAGAGATTTGTCCCTTGAGAACGGATTTCCAAGAGCGCCTCCTCAAGGGCTTGAACCTTGGACCTGAGGATAAGTCCAAAGCCTAAGAGCACCTTGGTATCCATTACACTGTCTCTCTCTCTCCCACTCTCAGCCTCACACCCTTTTCTCAACTCTCACTCTCGGAGGCCGAAGGAATGGATGAACAAGGAGTATAGTTTCAAACATATAGGGACCTTTGGACCAGTTCAAGAAGAAGAATGATGGACCGGAGGAGTATTACACAGTACTGGGCTCGAGGGAGGGATGGTGTTGCTGATTTGTGTACTGGCCAAAATGATATGCTGACGAGGGTGCTCGGTTTGTGTGTGCAGAGAGGGAGTGATCTAATCAGCTTTTCTGATATGCTATTACGTGTTAGGTTACCTCTTATTTTGCTGCATTTCATGTTGTTGTCATTTGATTGGTGGGTCAAAAGGGAGATTAAATTATTAAGGGGATAAGGCGCTGCAAGTTTTGTTAGCATATGGGCTGATGGGGTTTTGTTTTTCTTTGTGATTGGGCTAAAATGTGATAACAGCAAATTGCAGGGAGTATGTAAATATGGGCAAATGGAATTCATGGGTTTGATGTAATTTGAAAAGGTAATGGGTTGGGTTGGTCTTTCATCAGTTTATGGCCATAAGTGCACACGTAAGGCTGAGAAGGAAATAATGGATTGATAGAATAATGGGTTAAGTGATGGAGACATTGGTCTTATGTTTGATTAGATGGGCTTTATTTAGCATTTTGTTTTTTTGCCAAAAATCCATAATTTTATTATTAAATATTAAATGAAAATAAATTCCTAGTTAATTTAATCATTTGGCCAATTTCCACCATTTAGTTCTTATATATTATTTCTATAATTTGTAAGCGAGATTTATTCCTTATGTGAATTATTCTTTTCTCAATGAAATTTATTTAAGCCTTAAAATATTATCTCTAAAATATTTCGCAAAAACTATTCCCTAATTATTTGTCCTTATTTTATGGGAAAATATGCCTTAAATTCCAATAATTAACTTCCTAATTGTTTTAGGGTAAAATTTCATATTTAATTTCCATAAAATATTCCAAATTTCAAATCCCAAAATTTGGGATTTTACAATATGTATATATTTAATATATATATATATATAATTAATTATTAATATTATATACCTATTTAGTTATATTTTATATCTTTGTTCTATCACATAATATTAACAACTCATGTTAAATAATGACAATTCATTATATATATATATATATATATATTCATATCCTATCTTTATTGTGTATGAGATATTATGTGATCTAATAAAAAAGAAAATATCAAATAAAAGGAAACAATTCATTATATATATATATATATATATATATAAAGATGAGAGACGTAAGGGGACGCAAACTGGACGACAGCAAAGAAAAAAACAGAACGCAGCAGCATAGCAATTCAAGAAGCAGAGGAAGACGAGATGCAGAATGGAGAGCAGCGCTGAAACAGATTCTAACGGAAACCAAGGTTGTTCTATCCCGAGGCGCAACCTTCGTTTCTCACGTTACAACAAATGACTATTTGAAAAGCTAATATGTGATCTTCCTCCTTTCTCTTCATTAAATCTGGAAGTTAATTTTTATGTCAGTGCATAGATCTCAAAAAGTTATGTTGAATCAAAAAAAAGAATCACTTGATTCGAACTCCTGAGCCAGAAGTTATAGCCTTCCCAAGTTTTAACCTTTTTTTTATGATGTAATCGATTACATGGTTTTTTTAGTCGGATTACATCATGTAATCGACTAAAAAAACCCATGTAATCGACTAAATAGGGGCATATTTGTGTATAGTTTTCAAATAGGGGCAAAATGGTAATTAGTTAATTAATAAGGGGTAAATTGGTCAAAATGCCACACTTTCCATACAAGGTATTTTCACTATGGGGCTTATAAGGTAGCAAGGTACCTACTTTTCCAATTCGTTTTAAAATCGTGAAAAAGTAATGAGGGATCAAAGCGGAGCGTTGAAACCTTTTGGTATAATTAATTTTAACTAACAATTATATATAAAGAATAAATAAAAAATTCAAAATATCTTCGTATGTTCATGTGGAGTTTTTAAAAAATAAAAATAAAAATTATTATTCATATAAAATTAATGAGATCTGACAAAGGCTAGCTTCATTATGCCTCTTGACATTCTAATTTAATTTGAAAGTCATGTTTGCAAGATACTTTAATTATTGTTAACCAAATATATGGACCAGGTTCTTCTTACTGAAAAAACAACATTATTGAGAGATCGTTTTCATACTATAATGTCTTTGATGATTCAAGCATTTTTTTTTGTCCTTTTCAGATCTAAAATGTTAAAATGATGGTCAAATTGGCGCTCATCTAAATTTTTGGTGGAGTATTTTGTTTTGCACATCTATTTTCTTTTGGATGCAACATATTCATTTCTATTGAAGATATCGTCAGGAAGCCTGCCTCATAAGAGAGATTATGATGAAGCAAGGCATCTACACAAGTGGGAAGAGATTCCTGGTAGGGATGAATTGCATTTTGGAAGGTATTTTTACATCTCAAGTCAATGTATTCTTATCACTCATTTTTGGTTTTCAATATTGACATTTCCTGGGACAAAATCATATATCAGTTGTTACTATGCAAACCTTTTTTTTAGAAGCATACACTTTTAGACTATAAGGGGGAAATATCTAAATTTTTTAGACAAATTTTCATTTCCCTGATTAATGTCTTCATCTCAAGACTGTGTCTAATTTGTGTTTCACTACAAAAAAAAAAGTAATTGATAGTGGTTAAAATGTCATATTTGTAGCGGTTTTTAGAAGAAGATACTTACTTTATAAACATGAGAATCATTGAATCAGTAAGCTCCTGTTTATCAAATAGCATGGAAATTATATCATCTTGGTCAACCAAAACCGGGTGCTTGTTTTTAAGACCTACTTCTGTATTGACAGGCCACTGATTAAGTGCAACTTGTTTATTGGATACCATAAGGACAAGCTTGTCCTTGGCACTCAACTTAGCCGTGCCAACCAATTCGTAGGGAATTTGGAGGATCGGGAGGAGTAGAAACATGCACAAGCTTCACCGGCCACGAGATCAAGGTTCCAATGACATCACTCACAAGCTTCGGCTCATCGGTTGGGAGAGGGAGAGGTGCATCAACGATCACCTCTTCAACCGACACTCGACTTCATCATCGCCCATTTGTTGGTGGTGTACGGTTGATCCCAAGTTGTGGACGGTCCCTTTTGCAACCAATCGTCTATCATGATGTTCGGGATCCTCCACATAAAGGTCACAAGGTTGCTCGATCGTCCAACAATGCAGCTCCCTCTAGTGCTCTCCGCATAGCCGTAGGTGAGAGTGGCAAGGGAACACTGGTCTCTCGCACGAGAGCTCACAATCACCTTCATTTGATTCATTTCCTCCTTCATCTCCCTCAGCTGGGATTGAAAATAGGCAGTCAATGAAGCTTCTTTAGCCGCTACTTGTTCATTCGATTTGGCCACCTCCTATGCCACCGTCTGTTCCATCTCCTCCCGGGTAACCATACTTTATTTTTGGCATTTGGCGCTACCAAAGTATTTCTTCAGGCCTACCCTTCCTCCAATCCCCCTTACACGCCCCGCGTGATCCGGTTTTCCGGTCGCAACGGTCAGAACATCATTCCTCCCGTCCGACACAAAAGATCCCTCCGCTTCTTTCTTCTTTAGATCTTCCTGTAAGATACAAATAATGAGAAGCTTAGTAATGAAACATGTTTAGTAACTAAAAATTAACAATAACGATACTTACAATTCTTTCAAAGAACTAGACGAGTCTCCGTTCACTCGTGTAGTCGCGCTTGGCTTTTGCCGAATATGCAACCATAACTCATCACGGCGTATTGGAGATGGCGGATCATGTATCGCGAAGGATTGGATTCGCTTCGCCGCTTCATCTTCCAATCTCTTCCGCTTGGTCGCCATCATTTCTTTTTCAGCCTTTTTGTATCCGCCGCGAGAAGCCCTATGCGAGCAATCATTCTTTCTCCTTATCTCCGTGCTTGTTCCATTCTTTTCGTGAATCGAATTGAAAACAACTATTAATTATGAATTCCAGCCATCTCACTAACGTAAATTAGAGAACTTCGCTTGTTATGAACCTCAAACACTAGTCAAATTCACTTCATCAAGTTTCAACATTTTATTTAAGGAAGATGTAGAATTGTAGAAGAAATTGGGAGAACCAGAGTAAAGGGAGTTGCGAACAGCACCAAAACCTTTACACGTTAACATACTAACTAACTAATAGCAATGTCTAACCACTACCTACTACAAAAGAACTAGCTAAGACTATAATAATGGTTTGACTCTTATGCCATTATTATTTCCCTAATTACCTACTTAGTATTTTACCTTTACACGGTTTACATATCAGACTTGCATACAACTAAGACATGCTCCTCTTATGCAGGACAAATGATGGAAATATATACTTCTATTCACAAACCAAACCATCTAACTAACAGGATTAGATGAACACGTACAATAACATTCACATATCCGCATAAGTTAATAAGCAAACAAAAGAGGGCAAATAGAACTAAATATAAACTCACCAAAGCTTCAAGAGTGGTCCGCAGTTGAACAAATTGTTGCCAAGTTTGTTCATCAATAAATGTGTACTTGTCCCAAGGATGATGGTCAGGCCCAACATCGGCAAAAATATATGTGTCAGCTAGAAAGGTCTTAAATTTCCTCCACCGATCAGCACAATAAGACAATGTCTTGTCTTTCAACTTCTGGGAGTCAGGGACAGTGTATGTGAGACGGATAGTGTCCCAAATAGGATCCTTTATCGTGCGACGGTCGACATTTTTCCACTCATCCGTCAAGATGCTAGTCTTCTTGCGTGCTAGATAGCCGACAAAACTATTATATTTTTGTTTATTAGGACCGAAAGGAGCCAACTTTTCATCAAACTGAATCTCGAGCTTTGACCTAGAGGTCCGACTTATGGATACGTCTTTCATTCGTGTGCCACTTCTACCACGGCGTGCAAGGCGGTTACGAGGCTCATTGTGAGATGAAGAGGGTTCGTTCTGACTCACACCAGTCACACCAGTAACTGGCGTTGAAGGAATAGCAGAAGAACCGTTTTCTCCGTTCATTTTCGAGAAAGGAAGAAAGGCTGAGAGTGGTGGTGTAACATCCCATTTCCAAAAGCAGTATATTTTTTTTCATCATCAGAGTAGAGCATCGGAGCAATTGAGTAACTGATACATTTATTCAAATTGCCGTAAGTTTGGCTGATTTACAGAAGCGGTACATTGACCGAGAGTTTTCAAAATGAATAACAACAGAAGAAAATCTTCAGCCGAGTCTCTGTGCGGCCTGCTCGCTTTTCTCCTCGGTTCTCGATTCTCCTGAACCTGACGCTATAATAAGAGCTGAGATCCAATTGCAATTTGGATCTCGAGTAACGGTTAACCTCATGCTTAAATACGACTACATATACACGACAAGCAAAGCAATCAATACAACAGTCCACAACAGATGTATGATTAAAAACACATAACCACGTATACAAGATAATAACCACGTATGTAACATAACCTCGTATGATACAACAATAATAACCTCGTATGTGACATAACCTCGTATGTAACATACCGTGTATATAGCATAACCTCATACACTACTACACAACAATCATATAATAAACATTAGAGCTAGTGTTACGACGCGAACGTACCTTCGTTGACGGTAGAACGACACGTTTTACGAAAAATGGTATTTTCTCGACAATGCCCGACAGCGGTACGACAATGGGACGATTAATTCAAATATCCTATAATGATGATATTTATCAAAATTCAGCATCATAACAGGCATTTTAGGTACAAATTACCATTTTGCCCCTAGTTTGACTATTCGGCGGAATTTCGCGAGCTTATTTGTTTTCGCTCTATCTCTCTCCGGAATTTTTGACAGATATTTTCCCTCATCATATTTTGAAATATATATCATATTTACCCCTAAATATGATATCTATACTATCTTGAAAAATTAAAGATAAATCTAGCATTCCTACTATATCTACCGAAAGAACTACCGAAACTTAAGACTAGGGACCGAAGAACTTATCCAGGGCTCCGCTAGACTTCTCCGGGCTCCTCCTTCTCTCTAACTTCTCTCTAGGTTCGAAATTTTGGTGTGGGAAATGAGAAGAAGAGAGGTTCCAATTTATAGAAGTTTTCGGGTTAAAAACCATGCAACTTCATTAAACAACCTACAACTTCGGATCGATCTTGCACCGTTGGATCGCATTTCACCATGTGGCAACATCTTGACCTTCCACATGTCCCGCTTATGTCATCCTTCTAGAAGAGGATGATGTCATCTTTGCCGACTTACCGATAAAGTTCCCCGATCGGTGTCGAATCGCGTAATCTTGACGAATCTCAAAAATCCAGGAACTAGGTTTTGTAGTTCCATTCTTTCTCTTTAAAACTACTGGGTTTCACTATATTTTTGATCCCATTAAGGGTATTCCGTTATCCGAAGTTTTTCGGACAAACGCTGTCGATTACGGAAATAACTTCCGATAGAACCAGCTTCTTGGCAGAAAATCACTGGTTCGTAATATGATATGATTTAAGTAACCATATCCCTGGTTTGAAAAACACGGTGCGTTTTCTATAAGTCACTTTTAGCACTATGTTCCTTATCTTAATTATCCGGTACTCTAATTACGCCGTTGGTTTCGTAAATGACTTTTGAGACCACTTACTCCGGGATAAAATTCCACTTGTTTATAAAAATTCCAGATGACTTAGACTATATCCCTATATTTTGGTGTAGGATTTTATTTCTATCCATTCTCAAATGTTACGTTGGCTCTTTACCGATTATATTATTATTTTATTCAAAATATCTAGATATTTATTTATTTTTCTTTTATTTTTTATTTATTTTTCTAAGCATAAAATATTTTATTATTTATTTATTATTTATTTAATTAATAATTTCGAATTTCTCCTTTAAATTAATTATTTACTAATTAATTTACTTATATCTTAATCTAAACAATTAGCCACTAATTACTTAATTAGCCATTTACTAATTGTTGATAATTTTCATAATTAGGATAAATTATTATCTCACAACTATTTTACTGACATTGGTATTTTATATCTCATGTAAAATATTAAAAATCATGGGGCCAAAAAGTGCTTTTAATAATATTATATTTATGCTCATTTATTTTCCAGGGAAATAATCCCAAAAATTCCTAAAATTAAAGATAACATATTTCCCAAGTTTTTATCAAGCATCTCGTTATCATATGGTATTTATCATAATGTTTCTAGGTCATTTTCTCGCCTTATTAAAATATATTTTTCATGGATTTTAGCTCTTTTTCTTTTCTAATTTTTACGGTAATTACCTTAGAAAATAAGATAATTAAAACTTATTATTTGAGACCCCATATTCACCTATTTCCAATAGGTATTATTTATCGAAATATGATACTTATCATAAATATGATTTTCGGGGTATTACGGGTGGTGCGAAGAGGAACGCGAGAAAGTGAGAGAGTAACGAGAGGATGGTAGTGGTGGGCAAGGAAGAGAAGTAATGCAACGGGAAGAGGGGTTTCACAACAAGAACATGGGTTTCGAGTTCGAGAGAGCAACGTTCAATCCTAACTCTTAAGGCAACGTTCGCGTGAATATTTGACGCTTTAGTTTCCATACCGGACGACCTAAAAGGCCGGTCTTAAAGGTTAAACTTTAAGACCGTCCATAATAAAAAGCCGGTCTTAAAGGTAATAAAATTTTTGAATAATTTTTTTCAATATTTTGTACCGGCCATACTTTAAGTCCGGTCTTAAAAGTATAACCTTTAAGACTGTTTTTATATATGTCCGGTCTTAAAAGTTTTAGACTTTATATTTAAATTTTTCCTGATTATTTTGGTCCGCAGAAAATATAAGTTCGGGATGTACGAGATTTCTCTATAAAATAATTGAAATTTTAATTACATTTTTAAGACCGGTTGGTTTTTTAAGCGGTCTGAATAATATATTTAAGACCCTTTAGTAAAGGATCCGGTCCAAGAAGTTCTTCATATTTACAAAACTGCCACCGGTCATACCTTTAAGACCGGTGCGTCAGTACTCCGCTCTAAACGAGGCGGTCTTAAAGTCATTTTTTGCACTAGTGATGTTGTTGTTTCAGGGCTTTTTTATTTTGGTTTTGTTTTGGTGCCATGTTTCTGTTTAAGGTTTATGCATTCCATTTTGAATAAAAGGCTAGGACATATCGCTCTAATTGGATAGAAACCAAAGGCCTGAATTGAAGTAGAATAACCAAACTGAGCTTTATTAGTTAGGTTGTTCGGTTCTTTTGCAGTGTTTGGTTTGGTCTTGTTGATGTCATTTTCCCAATGTTTTGAGTTTTAGGATGGATTCAATTATAGATAAGTTTCTGTTTGTGAAAAGAGGTTTTCTCTATTGGACAAATAGACGTGAAAAGCAAGTTTTGTGGATGAGAGAAAGAATATTAAAGATGGCTTATCTTTTAATATTGCATCCATAATGGATGTGAAATATTTAATATTATGTACATTGTTATCTGTTGTGTCTAAAACTGTGAAGTCCTTGTTTATCACGCAATTTAGTTGATGATAGGTTTGATATGAATTTTTTTTCATGTTTTTTGTATTCTCCATGTTGTTTCAGGGCTTTTTTATTTTGGTTTTGTTTTGGTGCCATGTTTCTGTTTAAGGTTTATGCATTCCATTTTGAATAAAAGGCTAGGACATATCGCTCTAATTGGATAGAAACCAAAGGCCTGAATTGAAGTAGAATAACCAAACTGAACTTTATTAGTTAGGTTGATGTTCGGTTCTTTTGCAGTGTTTGGTTTGGTCTTGTTGATGTCATTTTCCCAATGTTTTGAGTTTTAGGATGGATTCAATTATAGATAAGTTTAACAATATGAAAATACCTAGAATAAGAGTCAAGTCGAGTAATCTTAATTTTTTTAATATATTTCTTTTCATTTTTTTTGTATATTAGGTCTGTATGTATTTCAAATACTTTTATTTATGATATAATTTTTTTTTTATTTTTACCACCGTCGTTAAAATCCTGACTCCGTCACTGTGGGGGAGGTGATGGACTTTGAGAACTAAAACCCTACATACATAATTGGCAATCAAAATATTTTAAAGATATATCAACATGTTAAACCAGAATAAACCATGAACATACGTATTAGATCATGAGATATAAGAAAATAAAACGTAAAGTTTGGCCGGGAATTTATTTTAGCAAAATTTATCATATATTCGTCTCAAAATTTACTACAAATTTTTGTGATTTTGGGGCAAAAATCTGCTGAAAAAACTATGCGATCATTTTTCAATTTTCATCATAATTATTTACTTGTTTGTAAGGTCATAATATGGCCCTTCAGCTCTAAGTCTAACATGTTGGGATTTTTTTAAGTATATCAAGAATAACCGAAAATCCAAATTTTCTAAAATGACAAAAAATAAATTAAAAAGAAACTAAATTAAGAAAAACCAAACCTGTACTTGTGGGAAAGATGATTTACCGTTTTGATTGGTTTGTTCCTGCTGGCTTGTTGGCAGGAGAGTCTCATCACTGATGACTTGTTTTTCTGGGGAAGGTGGGCTTTGAGCACCCTGTGTATAATTGGAAATTAAAATATTAACATCTTAAATCCATAATAACATCAAAACAATTTTCATGAATTTATGATAGCAAAATTTATCATATATATAGCTCACAAGTTTTTGTGATTTTGTTTCAAGGTAAATAACGAAAAAATACGTGATTTTGCTACAAAAAATCTATTACTAAAAATATTGTGATCATTTTTTTTATTTTCATAATAAATTTTTATATATTTATGTATGTATTTGATAGTAAAACGAGTATGCTTGAGTCTAATTAATCTGTCATGATCTTCGTTTTCAAGTGGTTGGATCCTCATTCTTTGATAAAGAGGAATGTATTGTCATTAATCCTTCAGAAACCTGAGCAACCGCAATTGAAATTTTAAAAATAGAATAAAAGAGTTTAATGTTGAAGTTCGCAGATTAATTCTCAATAGAATGGAGATAAGCAAGATGACAAATAGAAACGACTAAATTGCAATCATTGTAGGAGGTTATGAGATTATATGTTATCCACAAGACTTGAAGAAGTGAGAATGTCAAGGTTCGAGAGCGAGCGACACAAGTGAGTTCCAATGAAATCCTCATACCTAGTTTCATATCCCTACTTTCGTCCCTTTCCTTGTTCACATGACTTCACAAGGTAAAAAGGAAAGAAAGAAAGAAAGAAAGAAACATAAAGGCATTATCAAACCTGCAATAGTGAAGATGGCCCATTATTTGTTTTGGATAACTCTAAAGACCGTTTCAAACCCTCACACATAGGGTTAAAATCATTCTTAGGCAAGCAGTGAAACAAGATTGCAGGTGAATAAAAAAGTTAGCATGCCTCTGAAGAAAGCTTCCACGCTGTCGCTCGCCTCTAGTGATGAAGACGATTTGCTACATCGGAGTTCGAAAAAGAGCAAGAATGGGTTAATGAGTATTAACGAGGAGGATTGGCCTAAGTTAGGGAAAGATTCTCTGAAGAAATGGGCTACTGGTCCGTCGTTTGCTGAGAAGTTGAAAGGTATTAATGAAGACGAGAAGATGGGGGGTGTTGCAGTGGATGACAATGTCTTATCTGACGACCCGCTGAGTAATTCTGATAAAGAAGATAGTGATCCCCTATGTGTGATTAGTGAAGACCGGAACGTAACTTTCCCAAATTTACTTTCTCTGCCAAGATGAAGAAGAGATTATATAAAGCCTGGAACAATGCAGTTATTGTGAAGCTTCTGGCTAAAGATATTGGCTACAAGTTATTGCTGTCCATTCTGCAATCTCTTTGGGCAAAGTGTGGTATTATCACTGTCATTAATATAGGTAATGGCTTCTTTATTGTAAAACTCTCAAACAAGGAAGACTATCGCAATGCTCTTACTAGGGGTCCCTGGATGATATTTGATCATTACTTAACTGTTAGACCATGGGAGCCTCAGTTCCAGCCTTGGAGAGCAAAAATTAATAAAGCGGCAGTTTGGGTCAGATTGCCAAATGTTTTCCTTGAGTATTATGACCGAGATGCCTTAAAGTGGATTGGGGATAGAATAGGTGAAATAATCAAAATTGATATGAACACTTCTACTCAGACCAGGGGACACTATGCGAGAATCTGTGTTTTGGTGAATCTGGAGAAGCAGTTGATGGCTGGATTTTCACTGGATGGAGTGGATTACCATCTGCATTATGAGGGGCTCCATGGCTTGTGCTCACATTGTGGAATTTATGGTCATAGTATTTCTGAATGTCCGTCCAAACTTAAATCTCAAAATACAGGGGAGTGTTCGGAGGTCAGAAAGAACTTAGAGAAAGCTGCTGAGGTAGCGAGGAAGGAAGCTAGGGGAACTGAAGTGGATGTGTGGCGTGTTGTTCAAAAGCCATGGCGCCAAAAGAAAGGATCGAAGGAGAAGCCGGGGAGTTCACTAAAACAAAGCTCCGGTGGATCACGGTTCGGGATTCTAGCTGACGAGAAGGGAGGTAATGGCGAGAATTTGCAGGGTCTACCTAGGCCGGCGCCAAATGTACATGCAGACATCAGTGCCCAGCAGCAAGAGGGTGGTTCGATGAAAGGTGATGGTACGGAGAAAAATTTTAAGGTGAAGAAAAATGGTGGGAAGAACAAATGAGAAAGAGGTCAGAAAGTGGAAAAAGGGAGTAAAGAGCAAAGTGAAGGCAAGCAATATCTGAGGAAAGAGAAGCGAACAAGGGAGTTGGTATATGGGGAGTCTAAAATTGGGGACAAGCTGAGGTTGACTAATGGGGTTTCGAATAACGAGGAAAAAATAATGAGTGATAACCTGGCGATGATTTGCTATGAAGGTAAAATGGATGATCCTATTGAGGCTGATCCTGCAGAGGCGGATCTTTTCTCTTCTGCTGCTCTGGATCCGGGGGATAGTGGTGTGCTTTGGGGCTTCAAGGCAAATTTTGGGCGGGTTCGGAGGTGGATGGGCCTGACCTGATTATGGAAGATGAGAGTAGAGGCGAGGTTGAGCTATGCTCTGTGGTTTTAGAGACACAGGAGAATAAGTACATCTAGTCTGGGCCTTTTATTTTTCTGAAGCCCAATGGCAAAAATTGTTTATTGGAACATAAGGGGAGCTTGTGGTAAAGGTTTATTGCAACAAGTCCGTTTAATGTGTAAAGGCCCAAAACCAATTATGGTGGTTTTGGCTGAAACCAAATGTGAAACCGAGTCTAAGCTATTGTGTCTGAAAAAAAAGGGTTTCGATGGCTTTGTACATGTCCCTAGTATTGGAAGGTCAGGCGGCCTTGCGGCGGTGTGGCAGTCGGACCAAATGGGGGTTACAGTGCTACGGCGTGATCGATAGTACCTACACTTCTTGTGCTCAAGATCTGGTACCCTTCTTCCTAACAGCGGTGTACTCTCTTCCTCCCCCACTCTCGAAACAGCTTTTGTGGCAAGAGATGAAGAAGCTTTCTCAAATCATCTCGGACCCCTGGATTGTAGTAGGGGATTTTTATGATATTATCCATCCCTCCGAACGAATTGGTGGTTCGATGCCGAGCTATTCTAGAATGAGTAAATTTATGGATTGGATTAATGATTGCCAACTTAGTGATTTGGGTTTCAGTGGTTCAAAGTTTACTTGGCGGGGTCCATGTATGGCAAATTCGGCTAGATTGTTCGAACGGCTTGATAGGGCCCTTGTCAATACGTATTTCTTGTCCACCTTCGATGATTGTAGTGCCCGAATCTTAACTCGCTTGAAATTCTCGGACCACAATCCGATTAGTATCTGCTTTGGGCTTGAGGGGGAGTCTCGAGTTTATGATCGTCCTTTCCGTTTTGAGGCGATGTGGCTGCATCACGAAGCTTACAATCGGTTTCTTGCTGAAAATTGGGTATCGCAAGGTGAATTCACTCTTTCTCTGTCTTAGTTCTAGGAATCTATTAGTGGGTGGAATAAAGATGTATTTGGAATGGTTGAGAATAGGAAGCGAAGGATTTTGGCAAGACTAAATGGTATTCAAAACTCATTGTCTTACCCTTACTCCTCCTATTTGTGTTCGTTAGAATTGGAGCTTCAGGAGGAGCTTCATAGAATTGTGGTCCTTGAGGAGGTCAAATGGTTCCAAAAATCTAGAGACCTCTGAATTAAAAATGGAGATCGGAACACGCGCTATTATCACTTGAAGGCCAAAATGAGAACTAGGAGAAATAAAATTCTTGCCTTGAAGTCTGAGTCTGGTATTTGGGTGAACCAGGAGGATGCGTTGAAGCGCCTAGTGGTTCGACATTTTGCAGCATTATATTGTGATAGTGGAGATGTGTATAGGTCTCTGCAAACCAGAACTAATTTCCCTTCTCTGGATGGTATTTCTGCAGGAAACTTAGGATGTGTACCTTTTGATATTGAAATCCGGAATGCGATTTTTTCGATGGGTAGTTTCAAATCCCCTGGTATTGATGGGTTCCCTGCCATCTTTTATAAGAATAACTGGGGAATAGTTGGAGCTTCACTATGCAATTTCGTCAAGAAAGTGTTTAGTGGAGATATTTCTGTAATGGAGGCAAATAGAACTCTCATTTCTCTGATCCCTAAGAGGGATAATCCGGAGCAGGTTACTCATTTCAGGCCTATCTCCTTGTGTACTGTCCATTATAAAGTTATTACAAAAATTATAACTTTTAGACTTAAGGAGGTTATGAATGATTTGATTTCCCCTTACCAAACTAGTTTTATTAAAGGGAGACACATTCAGGATAATCTCATTGTTGGTCAAGAAATTATGCATATTATGAGTAAGAATAGGAGTAAAAAAGGTTTAATGGCTTGGAAGATTGATCTTGAGAAAGCCTATGATAGAATTAGGTGGGATTTCCTTGAGCAAGTTCTTAGAGATGCAGGCTTTACATATGATTTTATTAACCTTAATGTTTCTTGTGTCTCTACGGTGTCTTATAATGTTCTCTGGAACGGATCTCAAACTGAATTCTTTTCCCCTAAGAGAGGGCTAAGACAAGGGGACCCCATATCTCCTCTATTATTTGTGCTTTGCATGGATAGACTATCGCATTTGATTTGTGATGAGGTTGCAGATGGTAGTTGGTGTCCGATCAACGTTACAAGCTTTGGCCTAGTGGTTTCCCACTTGCTCTTTGCGGATGACTTACTGTTTTTTGGAGTTGCTTCAGAAGTACAAGCTAGCTGTATGCTCAAGTGTCTTGATAAATTTGCAAAGGCTTCTGGAGGGAAGGTAAACAAGGCTAAGTCCTCAATTTATTTCTCCCCTAGGGTTCTTGCTCAAATCAAGCAAAGAATAAAGGGTATGTCGCAAATGAAGATAACAGGCGAAATTGGAAGATATCTTGGATTCCCGCTTTCTCGAAGTAGGAAGACAAAAGAGGAATTTAATTATATTGTTGAACGAACCCGTTCTAAGTTGGCAAATTGGAAGGCGAATTGTCTTTCTTTTGCGGGAAGAGTTACTTTAGCTAAATTGGTCTTAAGTACCATTCCTATGTATCCTATGCAAGTAGCTGCTATTCCTAAAAGTATTTGCCTAGAGGTGGAGCGGATCCAAAGGAATTTCATCTGGGTCATGATGAGGCTACTAATAAATATCATTCTATCGGATGGGAGCAAATCTTGAAGCCAAAACAGTTTGGGGGTCTTGGGTTCCGTCGGTTAGAGTCTGTAAATAAGGCTTGTGGGGCAAAAGTGGCATGGAATCTTGTTATGGGAGCTTCTGGTTTATGGGCAGAAATTCTGCAGGAGAGGTATATGCTTCAGGAGGAGGGCTCTTTGTTATCTTACCGAAAGGGGGATTCGAAAGTTTGGAAATTCATTTGTTCTAGTAAGGATCTTATAGAAGAGGGTACTAAGTGGCAATTGAGGAATGGGAACTAATCAATTTTTTCAATGATCGCTAGTTGTTGGATGGGAGAACGTTGAGGGATTGCTATTTGAGACAATTATCAGATCCTGAGGCCTCTTCTTCGGTGGCTGACTGGATGGAGAATGGGTCTTGGAAATTTGCTGAATTATCTTGTTTGGTTTCAGCTGAGGCCATTAACAGACTGAGGGCGCTGCTTCCCCCTTGTGAGAATGCAGGTTTAGATTCTTTAAGCTGGAGTGCTGCTTCAAATGGACAATTCTCAATTAGGAGTGCATACTTCCTAATAGAGAATTATTCTCAATCTCGAAGCTACAAGGGCTTAAAGGTTATTTGGTCATGGAAAGGTGTGGATCGAATTAAAATTTTCATGTGGAAGGTATTTTTCGATAGGTTACCTACCAATGAAAGAAGATGCAGATGGGGACCTGTTTCAAACCTATGTGATTATTGTGGAGTTGAGTCTGAATCTATAATTCACATACTTAGAGACTGCAGGTATGCAAAGCATATGTGGGCCAAACTGATTAAATCCTCCTATTCTAGAGAGTTTTTTAATGCTAACTTGAGGGATTGGCTGACCCTTAATCTCAAGGTTCAGGGCGGCCTTTATGCTCCTGCTCAATGGTGTATTATCTTTGGTGTGGGTATTTGGATGTTGTGGGGATGGAGGAACTCATCACTTTTTTATTGTAGCTTTACCAGACCTGTCAATCCAACAGAGAAAATTCTGCATTGTTGGAGCAAATTTGTTTTGGGTTCGGATGCCTTTGGTGTTAATTCCTATGTACCTGAGTTCCTTGTATCTAGAGCACAAGGAGTTTGGATGAAACCTCCTTATAACTGGAAGAAGTTGAATGTGGATGGGGCGGTGGCGCTAAGATCTTATTTAGCTGGTTGTGGGGGCGTCTTGAGAGATAGTGGGGGTAACTGGATTTTTGGGTATAGAAAAGAAGTAGGTGTCTATGAGGCTGTGGTGGCGGAAGAATGGGCCATCTTTGAGGGTTTGAACCTTGCTTGGGATTTGGGTGTTAAAAAACTTATCCTAGAGTCGGATGCATTAGAGGTAGTCCAGATGTTGACTAATGGATCAATTGCTGCTGCAAGTCTTCTTCTATTGAGAACCAAAGAATTGTTGCAAAGAGATTGGCAAGTCCACATTTGTCATATCTCTCGGGAGGCAAACAGAGTGGCTGATGTGCTGGCCAAACAAGGAATTAATCAATCTATGATTGTTGAGGAATGTCCAGGGTTGCTACGCTCTATGGTAGCCCAGGCGAGTCTGGGAAGTCTTTCCCCTGTTTTTGTTTTTGTTTCTTAATGTATTTCTGGTTGTGAACCATCTCCTTTTATCAAAAAAAAAATTCATTCTTAGGCAAAGTGACGGAACGTTTAACAACTGTACGTTGCTATCAATGACGACCACTTTGTAAACAAGGATAAGTAGGTTTTGACGAAGAATTGATTGGAGCTGCGCAAAAGATAAGTAGGTTTTGACGAAGAATTGATTGGCACAATGAATAGAGCACGGAGCGATTGTGAAGTATTGATCTCCATCCGCAAACAAATAATGAAACTAAGAAAATTTGGCGCAATGTGGAGAAAAAATTGTTAGGAAATATATTAATAGAGAATATATTGTAATTAGTACATAGATCAGTATCCCTATAAATCAGGGATTAGGGAATAATCCTCAATTAATAGTCATTAAGAGCCATCAATACTAAGGCTTTCTCCTATTGTATAAATAGACATCATATGGACATGAATAGATACAGAATTCAGATTATCTTTTCTACATGGTATCAGAGCCTTACAAATTCTAGGGTTTATTTTATTTTTTTCGGTTGGCACTGTTCATCACTGTTTCGTACTGTTTTGATAATGTTTCGTCACTGTTCGGAATTGTTCATCGCCGTTTAGGTGCTGTTCCTGCACTGTTCGGACTGTTCATCATTGTTTGGGTCTTGTTTTCTGCCTTGTTCGGGCCGTTTGTTTCGGTCTTTGTTTTGCTTTCCTTTGTTCGGACTGTTCATCGCTGTTTGGGGTGTTGTTTTTGCACTGTTTGGTTGCTGTTTGGGTGTTGTTTGGTACGTGTTCATCGGTACTGTTTGGTACTGTTCATCGGTACTGTTGGGTGCTGTTTGGTACTGTTCGTAGTCACTGTTTTTGCACTGTTCACCGTCACTGTTCACCGTCACTGTTCACCGTCGCCAATGGTTCCCCGGTCCGCGTCCTTGGTTCATGTACTGTTTTACCAACACCCTTCATTTCCCTCTCTTCCATTCTTAATGTTCCTGATCTCACCTTTAATCTTTTGTCTCCTAGTAAACTGACTCGTGATTTAAATTGTTGTATCTCACTATACCCTGACCATTGTGTAATTCAGGATCTTTCGACGAGGTGGATTATTGGTAGAGGCTACGAATCTGGAGGGCATTACATCCTTGATGATCAGGTGCCACGTTCTGTTGCTTGTTCTGGTGGGTCATCTCCCTTTGAAGTTCATTGTCGTCTCGATCATGTGTCCCTTTCTTCCCTAAAACGCTTGTACCCTCAGTTTTTGTCTGTGTCTTCTTTGGATTGTGAGTCGTGTCAATTTTCCAAACACCACCGTGTTCATTTAGCACCTTGAGTTAATAAACGGGTTGCGTCCCCTTTTGATTTAGTTCATTCTGATGTTTGGGGTCCTTGTTCAGTTTTGTCTCAGACTGGTTATCGATACTTTGTCACCTTTGTTGATGATTTTTCCCGAACTACTTGGCTTTACTTAATGAAACAACACTCTCAATTATTCACTCATTTTTGTCATTTCTGTGCTGAAATTCAAACACGTTTAATACTCCCGTGAAAATTCTTCGAAGTGATAATGCAAAGGAATATTTCTCCGCACCCTTTACTGATTATATGCATAGTCATGGCATCCTTCATCAATCATCATGTGTTGATACACCTGCCCAAAATGGTGTTGCTGAAAGAAAGAACCGTAATCTTTTAGAAACTTCCCGTGCTATCATGTTTCACTCTTGTGTACCTAAATCGTTTTAGGCTGATGCCGTGTCTACTGCTTGTTTTCTCATCAATCGCATGCCTTCGGCTGTCCTTAGTGGTTCAGTGCCATATTCCATTATGTTTCCCACCACTAAGGTGTTCCCAGTTGATCCCAAAATTTTTGGTTGTGTCTGCTTTGTTCGGGATGTCCGTCTGAGTGTTAGTAAGCTTGACCCCAAGTCCTTAAAATGTGTCTTTATTGGTTATTCTCGAGTTCAGAAAGGCTATCTATCAGTGTTACCCTCCTGACCTCCGTCGTTACCTTATGTCCACTGATATAACCTTTCATGAGTCTTCGTCTTTCTTCAAGTCTTCGAACTTATCTGAGTCGTTCCCTGTTGTTGATGAACCTGATGATCTTCTAGTTTATCGTGTTCCTCTCTCACCAGTCCCAGCAGCTGCTCCAGACCCTGATCTTCTTGATAGTGCTGATGTTGCCATTCCTCCGCCTTCGCCAGTGACTGCCTCGCTGACGGATTCCATTCATGCCTCTGTAGTCCTTGAGTCTGCGACCCCTGCCCCTGCCACTCCCGTTCCTGGACCCCTTGTTCTTGACTCTGTCGTTGACCAATCTGTTGACCTACCTATAGCCCTCTGCAAAGGTACCCGTCCTTCCTGTCCTCCCAAGAGATATGCTGATTGTACTTATCCTATCTCCTCGTTTATGTCCTACCAGCGATTGTCCCCTGTTTCCTATTTCCTTGTGACCACCCTTGAGTCCATTTCTACCCCTACTACCCTTCATCAAGCTTTGACTCACCCTGGTTGGCGTGCAGTGATGGAAGAAGAAATGATGGCCTTTGATACAGCTGGTACTTGGACCTTGGTTGATCTACCTTCTGGGAAGAAGGCCATTGGTTGTAAATGGGTGTTTGTTGTGAAGACTAAAGCTGATGGTTCCTTAGATCGATTGAAAGCTCGTCTTGTTGCCAAAGGATACGCTCAGACTTATGGCATTGATTACTCTGAGACTTTCTCCCCTGTGGCTAAGCTTACTTCAGTTTGTCTCCTTGTCTCTTTGGCTGCCACCTATCACTGGGATTTGCATCAGTTGGATGTTAAGAATGCATTTTTGAATGGTGATCTTCTTGAGGAAGTGTATATGGAGCATGTAATACCCGGATTTTAGTAAATCTGGAAGTTTTGAGATAAAGGAAATTAACGAATATTTTGATAAAGCAAAATCATGAGCTTAAAAATGTTATAGAAAATTGTTATAATTATAGAGTAAATTGTCAAAAAAGTTACGGAAAATCGATGAAACGAATGACTAAAAATGATATAATGGTGATAAAAACGACGTCTAAAAATATTATGATAAATACCGAAAGATCATGAAAAATTATGAGAAAAATATGGAAGTGTTATCCCTAATTATGAGAATTTAATAAATTATTTCAGAGGAAATAACATGAAGAAAAGTTTAAAAAGCATTTGAGAACCATAAAGTAAACGATGGAGTAAACATTTTTAATATTTTACATAGGATATAAAATGACAAAGTGTCAAGTATAAAAGTTTGTAAGATAACAATATACTGTAAAATTGGTAAAGATAAATATATGAAGAAATCGATCCTAAAAAGATCACTAAACGAAGAAATTAGGCCGATTAAAGCCTTAACGGCGAGGGGTAAAACGGGAATTTTTGGTAAAAAATATTATATTTTTAAAAAATGGAAAAAATTATGAAAAGATAATTAAAACTGAATTTTAAAATGAGGGGGCCGAAATTATTGGTATTTTTAATTAAAAATAATTGTTTAAATAATTAAAATGGTAATTAGAATAAAATAATAATATAATGCGGTGAGTCGGCTTATAGCCAGGAAAGGGGGAAAAGTTAGAAATAAATTCTCTGGGTAAACCAGAGGTAAAAGTATTTTCGACTGATCAAATTAAGTACAAGTGAAATTCTACACGAAGAAAGAATTTACCAGACGTCGATTCCCGCAACCGAAAACCCTAATTTCAAATAAGACGAAAAGTTGATCGGATAGAGTGGAGTCGAGATAGGCAAAGTGAGAACCTATAGAAACAATTGTGTATTTTCAAACACAGGATTAAGTTAGACAACAACTGGACGTTTTACGATTCGGCGAATTATTGTCCGTGAAGTTGGTTCTATCTAAGCGATTTAAAGTAATCGGACGCGTTTGTCCGAATATCTTCCGACGCACCGGAGAATACCTGGATATGATCAAAAAGAGGATCAAAATAGATAATAAGAGAGAGGATGAAAAGATCTTCAAAGTTGCATGCCCGGATTTTTGAGTTTCGCGAAATCGCGCGAAACGGACACCGTCGGGTAGCTTTATCGGACCAGGAGGCCATAAAGCAAGAGTCATCATTGGATGACAACTCATTCTTTGACTTTTTGGGCCCTAGATGTCGACCAAGACCATGGATGGCCAAGATTCCATCTTACAAAACCCTAGATCCAACGGCCGAATCATTTCTCGAAGACTTTTTGGAAATTCCCACCTTGTCCCTATTTTTCTCTATAAATAGCAAGCTCTCTTGCTCTCATTCTTCACACCAAAATTCAGATCCTAGAGAGAGGTTCTAGAGAGAGAAGCTCGGAAAAATTGTGCCTTAGCTCCGAGTAAGTTCTTCGTCCTTAGTTTTTAGTTTCCGTAGTTCTTTCAGGTAGTTATAGTAGAACCTTGTTGTTTTGATCTAGGAAGTTTGAGAATATATTCCTATGCTTGTTTTTATGCCTCATTGCATTGAAAGATGTCGACGAGGTAAAAACATAGTGGGGATAATTTTGAAATGGAATACGGTCAAAGTAACGAAGTTCCGCGAAATTCCGCCGATTAGGGGTTCGGGGCAAAATGGTAATTTGTACCTAAAATGCCCGTTATGCTGCTAAAAGTTGTTAAATATTATCCTTATAGGATATCGAGATAATCGTACCCCGTCGATTTCTTTGTTGTGCCGCCGTCACACCGCTTTTTTCCCATTCGTCGGAAATTTACCGTTTTTTCCGTAAAAGTTCCGTTGTACCGCCAAAAGGTACGTTCGCGTCGTAACACTAACTCGATGGTTATTGTATGGATATATATGATTGTTGTATTCACACTATGGTGGTAGCATACGTGGATATGTTACACCCGTTGCTATGTCACATACGTGGTTATGTTACATACGTTATTATTATTGTTGTATCATACGTGGTTATGTTACATACGTTATTATTATTTCTGTAACATACGAGGTTATTATTGCTGTTACATACGTGGTTATGTATTTTTAATCATACATCCGTTATGGACGTTGTATTGATTTCTTTGCATCGTGTATATGTAGTCGTATTTAGCGCATGAGGTTAATTTACCCGAGATCCAAATTGTAATTGGATCTCGGTTCTTATCATAGCGTCGGGTTCGGGAGAACCGAGAACCGAGGAGAAAGGCGAGCGGGCCGTACGGAGACCCGGTGAAGACTTTCTTCGGGTGTTATTCATTTTGAAAACTCTCGGTCAATGTACCGCTTCGTAAATCAGCCGGACTTACGGCAATTTGAATAAATGTATCAGTTACTCAATTGCTCCGATGCTCTACTCTGATGAAAAAAAAAATTATACTGCTTTTGAAAATGGGATGTTACAGAGCAACCACCTGGGTTTGTTGCTCAGGGGGAGCATCGAAAAGTATGTTATCTTCGAAAGTCATTGTATGTTTTAAAGCAAAGTCCTCGTGCCTGGTTCGATAGCTTTTGTGGTGCGGTCAAGAAGTTTGGTTTAAACCAAAGCAAGAGTGATCATTCTGTGTTCTACCAACGGTCCAATGCAGGAATGATTCTTCTAGTAGTGTATGTCGATGATATTGTGATTCTTTGGGAGTAACATTCTTTGGCATCTCAGAGCTTAAGGTCTTCCTTAACTCCCACTTTCAAACAAAAGACTTAGGACCGTTGAAGTACTTCCTTGGTATTGAAGTCTTAAGAAGCAAGACGGGAATCCTTTTGACTCAGAGGAAGTATGTCCTTGATCTGTTAAAGGAAACTGGAAAGCTTGGAGCTGCACCAAGTAGCATCCCCATGATTCCGAATCCGTTCCTAGATTTAAATGATAGCATGTGGGATGAACTTCCGGATGACCTAAAGAAGAAGATTGATCCAGAGAAATTGAAGCCATTTGCATCTCCTGAGAGATATAGGAGACTCATTGGGAAGATGAATTATCTAACAGTAACTCGCCCTGATATAACCTTTTCGGTCAGTGTACTTAGCCAATTCATGGCATCTCCCACAGTGGCACAGTGGGAAGCCTTAGAGCATATCTTGCACTATTTGAAAGGTTCCCCAGGTCGTGGACTTCTTTATACAGATTATGGGCACACTAAAGTCGAATGCTTTTGTGATGCTGATCATGCAGGATCTAAGGCCACAAGACGGTCTACTACATAGGTTACTGTTTATTTGTTGGTGGTAACTTGATATCTTGGAGAAGTAAAAAGCAAGGCGTTGTGTCAAAATCAAGTGCAGAAGCAGAATATAGAGCCATGTCACAATCAGTGCAAGAAATTGTGTGGGTATTTTAGCTCATTAAGGAAATCGGCATTACCACAAAGATACTGTGAAACTATGGTGTGACAACAAAGTAGCGCTCCATATAGCATCAAACTCTGTGTTCCATGAACGTACGAAGTATATTGAAATCGATTGTCACTTTGTTCGTGACAAGATAAAAGAAAATGTTGTATCTACAGGGCATGTGCGATCAAATGACCAGCTAGCAGATCTTTTAACAAAAGCCTTAAATGGGACACGGTTTGAGTACCTTTGTAACAAGTTGGGCATGATAAACATTTATGCTCCAACTTGAGGGGGAGTGTTAGGAAATATATTAATAGAGAATATATTGTAATTAGTACATAGATCAGTATCCCTATAAATCAGGGATTAGGGAATAATCTTCAATTAATAGTCATTAAGAGCCATCAATACTAAGGCTCTCTCCTATTGTATAAATACACATCATATGGACATGAATACATACAGAATTCAGATTATCTTTTCTACATAAACAAGTACGGACTTCTATAATTCTGAGGGAGTTAATTAAGGGGCGGGGTGCATATAAAAACAAATAGAGTATTTCGATTCTGAGATTTTTTGCGAACCGATATAATGAGATCTCTTACATTATATTATCTGAATAATTTGAATATTTATCAATATCTATCACAATAAAAAAATTATACTATAGCTCAATAAATTAAAACTGAAGCGGAGCAAATCACCAAGAGGGGGTGAATTGGGGATTTTAAAAATTCTTTTTAAAACACTCTGAAACTCAACAGGAAAACAGAGTAGAACAGAGGAGATGAAAGAATAGTAAGACACAACAAATTTATACTGGTTCGGTCTTAACTCTTGACCTATGTCCACTCCTCAGACACTCTGGATTTTCACTATCGCTCAGAATCAGTTACACACTTTGTACTCGAAGTTATCCTCTCACTAGTATACACTCCCCCTTACAAGTTGTAAACTGATATACCCAATCTCTAAGTCCCACGACTTGAGATCCTTACAATAAATGATTTCAATAAATGAAACTCTCTCTAAGAGCAGATGAAATAATCATTGAAATGCAAATGTATCAAAAGATACTTTACAAGTAGAAAACACAAGAAGTAGTTGAAACTTGAAATCTTTTTCGTTTTCTGTAGATTGGTTGTTGTAGAAACTTGAATGCAGCTCCTTATAAATGAAGAGAGCATTAAATGACCGTTGGAGACATTAATGAGAAGATTAGGTTGAAGCTTGGTCCAGTCTCTCTCTTGATTAGTGTTAATCCAAGTGTACAAAAGTTTATAGTTGACTTCCCTTGAAATAAATCAGTTGGAAGAGAAATTTCTTGATAGGGAAAGAAAACATTAATCCCTTAGCAACGTGCAGAGAATGATTATTCAAAAGCATGTAATTAAGGTTTTTTACGGACTTTGCAATAAATGCGCTGACGTCACTTTTTGCTTTAAGCTAAATCTTCATTTAACACTCTTTAACATCTGAAACTCACTAACAAACTGATTAAACATAGTTAAGAATAATAATGAGTGATGATAAGAAGTATTTAGATCAAATATGAAGATTTCACAAATTTGAACAATTTGATTTTCAAACTTAGCGATGCAAACTCGAGTTTGTTCAAGCAAATTGGAGTTTGCAACTATTCTTCAAGAATCAAATTTAAGTTAATAAATACAAACTCAAGTTTACTTATTCCAGAGAAGAATGTCGCGATTTGAGCTTTGAAGTGCATTTTGAAAATAAGAGCAAACTCGAGTCAATAAGTGACAAACTCGAGTTTGAGACTTGAATTAATGATTAGATGAAGATAGGAGAAATAATAAATGATGATTTAATTAAAAATGATTTTGAATTTTAGTTTGAGAGATGAATGTGATCCATCATCTTAAATTATTATTCAAATAATCAATTAAAATATAAATGTGATTCATCATCTTAAATGGTTGACTCAATATAATTAATCAATTAAGAAATAAATGTAATGGTTGACTCAATCAATCAATTAAGAAATAAATGTGATTCATCATCTTAAATGATTGATTCAATCAATCAATCAAGATATAAATGTGATTTATCATCTTAAATTCAATCAATCAATTAAGATATGAATTTAATTCATTATGATTTGGATTTTCCAATTCGAACTTGGATTGAGTCTTTCATGTAAGCATTTAAATTAGGGTTAGACTCTTATAAAGTGTTGATTTTTGATGTGCCCCTCTCTTGCACGTTTTTCTAAGAGAAAAATAAGAGGCTTTTGTACTCTCTAAAATTTCGGTCCTCACCAAGGTTTAGAGAAAAAAGGGCATCATCCACAAGAGCAAGGTTCCAATGATTTTGCTCCTCCTATCTTTAACATAATCCTAAGAAACCACCATCTTCTTGAAAAGATAAAAACCCAAGGAAACCAAAACTCAACCTTAATTGTTTTCACCTAGCAAGCATCCAAGGAGTGGGAGGTTTCAAGAGAAGGAGTTCTCGTTGCAATCGGGAGATAGCCGTGTGGATCAACGTTAGAGGACATCAACAATATTGAGGTCTTTAAGTGATCTAAGGTAATCTCAATCTCCAATAACCGTGTTATCAAGTTATCCTAATCCCTAATAGTTGTTTTAAGGAGTAATCCTGAAACTCATGAATATTATAAGTTGTTATGAATTCTCATGAGCAGCGTAAAGAGTTACGGATTAATAATTAATATCTTATTAATGTAACGAGTTAAGGTTAATGATTCATAAAGACCGTAAGAAGTTACGGGTTTCCGCAACGATCAAACAAATTTTTTTTTTTCAACCTTATGAAACTTTGCATGAAAGTCATGTAATAGGTAAAATTAACCAACAATATTTAGGTCGTCACTTTTCTTTTTACTTATTCACTCCATACTTGGTTTATTTTATTGACAAAGGTATAAATAATTATGTAGTCATTATATGGGTGCGTGTCAAAAGAAGTCCCACATTATATTGCTAGTGGGAAAAAGAGATCAAGTGTATATATATTAAGATGTGCCGTTGAACTAGATAAAACAATCAAATGAGAAGTGGGATTGCTCATACAACATAACCTAAGTAAACAAAGTTGAAATTTGGAAATTTTCCCGTATGTGCTGCCACCAACTATAACTAATAATGAGAAACTCCAAAAAAAAAAAAAAAAATCGCAGAAATTTCTCAAAAGGCCCTTCAATATGAGATGTACAAGTAAACATTTTTCAAGGCTTTGAGTCGTCAGTGTAATTTTCAGGGGCATTTTGGTACACATATCGCTTAGCAACAAAAACAAAAAGACCTAAATTCAAAAACCCTAATCCGGCAAGCAGAAAATAGAACAAATCAAGACGAGACCTATTCAAATAATTATTCCCAAGCCATTTTCCTTTGCTTACAACCTCTACAACATATATAATCCCACTACTAATAAAGTTCCCAATCCCCAAATTACAAATACAAAACGCAGCTCCTAAGCTTCTCTTAGCTTCTGGCAATTGATCGTAGAGAAAATGTTGAAGCCCCACAACCCCAAAAGCTTCAGAAACACTACTCAGAATATACTGAGGAAGCAACCACCAAACCCTAATTGACAACATCGCCTCTGAATCATCCAAGAGATTGTAATCACTTGCTAATTTAACCCTTTTGGTCTCAACTAGGGCAGCCACAAGCATGGTTAGAACAGAAAAGAACAGGCCAATGCCTATTCTTTGAAGCATGGTGATGCCAGTGAATTTTCCGGCCAGCCGGACGAAGAGTCTATTATAGATTGGGATTATGAGGATGATGGTGAGGCCTGTGACGCATTGGAGTGATGCTGGGGGATGGTGAAGTGGTGGGGCCCAATGGTAATGGATCGAGTCAGTGTGGTGGCTTGTTTGGTGAAGAAGGTTGAGAGCTGAGCTAGGGCTACACTGTTATACAAGAAGGTTAACCATATTGGGGTCAAACGTAGGGCTTGCTTTGTTTCTTCCACTTGGTTTAATGAGCATAGCCTCCAAGGATCTCTAGTTTTTCTTGATGCATCAATGTCGTCAATTATCTTATCAAAAAAAAAATGTCGTCAATTATCATTGCTTTGTCCAAAAATCTGATTATTCAGGCAAGATGGGTCATATTCTATACATTTATAAAGAGATCTTCCCTATCTAAAAAGTTTAAAATTTATCACAAAGTATATATACCCGCTGGACTACAACTTAAGAATAAATATGTAGGATATATATAATACTCGCTATTTTTTTATTAGGAGGGTACGTACTGTTGATACAATTCGATTGTCACTAGAAGTATATCATTGTTTTGTTATTTAAAAATAAATTTGACTGCGAATATGTAGTATTATTAGCCATTTAAAGCTGGTGTAGGTGGTCAGGTATATAGAATATGGGTGTGCATTCAAGGTTTAATTTAATCCATTGAATGTAATAAAAAAATCTGAATAATTAATAAATGCTTTTTTTGGTGTAGGTGCTCGTATCTTAGCCATCAAATGGGGCCTCAAAAGGCCCACTACAGGTGGCGGCATGTGGGGGTGTCTTTGCGAGATTGTTAAGCGGCTTGAAAATTGGAAGGTGCTAATGAGTTGTGGGAAGTCTTAAGGGGACTAGAGATGGCATAGGTTGGAGACATGTAGTGGTTAAAAGTTTATCATCGCATTACTTTCTAAAAAAGGTAGTGTAGCTCGTGAGTCCCATTTGGTGGCTAAGATACGAGCAGTTACTCGTCGGCAATGGAATATTCGGTTCTGTCATGTCCTTAGAGAAGGGAATCAATGTGCGGATTGGTTGGCTAACATGATCCTATCCCATGTGGAGATCCCTGATCAAGCTCATTTCTCCAACCCTCCTACTGGACTTTATCACTTTCTTCTAGCTGATGTGATGGGAGTAGCTTATATTAGGAGGGGGTTGGGACCTTAGTCCCTTTTTGTGTTTTCCTTTGATTTCTTCGTTATTTCTACAATTACTTGTTATCAAAAAAAAAAAATTAATATGATCCAGTAAATCGTCATTGATAGTGCCTCCATAACAAACATCTCTTCCATGGTGCGTGGATGAGACGCGCCACTTTCTAGCGGCGGCTACTAAGACCTGTGCTAGCGACGTGAAGGGACTTCCGAGGGCACTTGGCTGCGATACTTGTTCATGCCACAGCAGAAAACAGCAAATGCAACAGCCAAAGCCGCTGCTAATATGCTGAAGCCGGTAGCCCACCCAACGTTGTCCTATGTATGCATGAAATAAAATGCCAACCAAGAGAGTAAAAACTTCTGTAAGCACTATACATTAATATATTACTCCCTCCAGTCCTTAATATAGGATATATTTAGAGAGTTAATCTTTGTCATAAATATAAATGTGTGTTTTTTATTTATTTATATTTTTCAATATTTTTCTAATTTACCTCTATTGATATTCTCTCAACAATAATCAAAGAGGAATTAAAAAATAAAACTAGGGTATTTTAAAAAACACATGTCATATTAACTAATTTTCTTAATCTAATTAAATTATATGATTATGTCTTATATTAACGACGGGAGGGAGTAGTATAATAAAACATGGGACACTTCATTACTACTACTTTCATTCTTAAATATAAGACCCAGTTGACTTTTTTAGGAAGATTAAGGAAGTTAATTAAATTATTTTAAAGTATTTATATTTATCGTTTTTTCTCCAAATTAATTTGTATGACTTATGGAATGATATATAATTTAATCATATACAACATATGATATGATTAAGTAACTTATTTAGCTTCTTTAATCTTTCTAAAAAGAGTCAATTAGTTGTTATATTTAGTACCGATATAGTATAATTTAATTGCAAGCATCTTTCTTTTAAAATTTCCAGAGTTGTATGGATAAATTATAATATTCCCTATCTAAGGGGCCCTTCTAGATCTGGCGTGTGTGTAACTACAAATAGTTTATACACCAATTGATGAGAATGTGATTTATATCCCAAGATGTGGGTTCGAAAAAGACACTAAAGTCCCAAAACACCAACTTAATAATGGTTAAATATTAAAAAATCGGTACAAGTCATTGTAAATATGAGGGTTTCAATTGTAAATTAAGTATTTTAGTCTTATAGGTCAGTCCTAATAATTTGTGACTAAACCTCCTATATGACAACTTCTAAAATTAAAGTTTGCTACTTATCTTATAACAAAATTTTTTAGGATTATATTGTATTGAATGAATTAATTTCTTAGACCTAATGCGGTGTTTGGTATGCAAGATTTATGAAGAAAGAATCAGAAATGGAAATGGATTCCTTGGTGAGGCATGCTTTATTGGTACATTAGAGTTCTTGATAAACTACATTATACTAAGGTTATATTAATTGCATACCAACCATATATACTTTTAAAATCCAATATCCTGATTCTAAATTCAGTTCTAATTCCTTCAAAAACCATTCTATCATATAAGTACGTGAAGACATATTCGCTTTCCCGTGTGGTTAAATTATTGTATGCATGTAATGGGAATTTAGGAAGTAGAAGGATATATAAGAAATACCTGGACATAAATAACAATGGAAAGGGCAGAAACATGACCAATTATAGCTGCAAAGTACCACCAATTGAAGAAGGAGCTCTTAGCAATTCTCGTCTCTTGTAATGACGACGATGACTCTTCAAATTGATTCACTGCAAATGTTTGAATGATCGCCCTCTGTCCTGCTTCTCCTATCGCCAATATATAAAGTGCTACGAAAAACACTGCTTTTCGACTCTCCAATGGAATAACAGATACCGATACTGTCAACAAAATCATCCCCTGTCGTAAAAATTCATGTTTTTATATATGGTAACATCATTAAATAACAAAGTAGTAAAGTAGATTATTTGTCAGACTTTTGTATACTTAAGTACCAAGAAATATATGGCGGAAGAGAAGATGATGTAGGAATCTCACCAGAAACGTGGAAGCGAATCGTACCGACACGATGTAGGAGAAAGTTACAACCTTTATCGTTTTGATTACCTGGAAAGATGCAGCGATCTGAAAGCCTCTACACGAACAATCCAAGCTCACGAACAATCCAAGTCCACGCTATGATCGATCTTCCAGACTATCTCTCGAGGGGGATGGGATGGTTGTGTGGGCAACCGTTCAGATGATGAACGTCTGCCTCTAGGGTTTGTTTCTGATGAAAGCCTCCTTTTTGACTTAGCCTTCACTATGAGGAGAAAGTAGGTTTATATACTACTACATCCAAGACCTAACCCTAAACCTAATGAGCCATAGGGTTCTTGGACTGTAGTCTCACTTAAGCCTTATTGGGCTTAAGTGACTAAAGAGCATATTAACCCAACAATCTCCCACTTGCTCTTTAAGATACAAAACTTGAGTTTGTAAACCCAAGACCATGTAGCCCATAAGCCATCATCATCTGATAATATACCTCATCCCTTGTATCGAGCTAGCCTGGGGATCTACCATTTGGTCATTGATCAAGGCTCATGATAATCTACAGACGATTATCTAGTTCGGTGCTACTCCACTAAAAGCCCGAATGTGAACTCCAAGAATAATGACAGTTATAACACGAATATGTATTACCCCTTTATAGAATGTCTATAATTTGATTGACTAGTTTTCTGTAACTCAATCAATTATTTATTTCCTTGACTGTGATAGTTTCTCTAATGGATTACATGCACTGGCCAATGTCTTCAATATCCAAGTACCGAAACATATCAAGGGGACATTTCCTATAAATTCCATGTTGTTTATCTCATAAACACCGATAACCAAAAAAGTCTTAATCCCAAAATACCAAGTTATTGGCCGTCTTATAGATCAAACCTCACCTGTTGGTAAATAAAAGAATGAAAACTATTCGAATACCTATTTAAAATAAACTTAGAATTAAGAGCAACTACATGACTATAGTTATCTGGAGATTTGATTCCTTATGATAGAAAAACAACTTTAATCAAATCTCTCCTTGATCCATTCAATGTAAGTATTAACTCACACCAATATTTTATAATGATTCGGACAAAACCATTTCATAAAATATTGCAGCCTAAATAAAGTGCCCAACTTAATTTAATAGCTGTGAATCTATTTATCAATTGTGAGAACCTATGACCATGTCCTCTATGAACGTATCCATATGATCATATACTCCACAATTGATCCGGACCTTGGAGTTTGTAAATAGTGTGCGAAATAAATGAAAAAACACCTCATTTATTAACATTTAGAAAAAAAAAATGCAATGTCATAATGTCTTGCTCAAATAGCACAAAATAACAAAGTGAAGTAACAACTATCTAAAACTATAGCAAATCTGGAATCCTCCTAAGATCCATAGAAGTAATATGCCTCTCGAACGCACGTTCAGGCAAACTCTTAGTAAAAGGATCAGCAAGGTTTTCGTCTGATGCTATCTTTGCTACCAATGTATCTCCTCTTTCAATTATGTCTCGGATCAAATGGTACTTCCTCTGTATGTGTTTTTGTTTCTTGTGATACCTTGGTTCCTTGGACTGTGCTACTGCCCCACTGTTGTCACAGTAAAGTGTGATAGGACAATTAACACCTGGTATCACTTGAAGGTCCGTTAGGAACTTCTTTAACCATGCAGCTTCCTTTGTAGCCTCAGAAGCAGCTACATACTCAGCCTCTGTGGCAGAGTCAGCCACACATGATTGTTTTACACTTCTCCAACAAATGGCACCGCCATTAAGGGTGTACACATATCCAGAGGTGGACTTACTTGAGTCAATATCTCCTTGGAAATTTGAGTCCGTATAACCAATGGTTTCAAGACTCCCACTAGAATAGACCAACATATAATCTCTCGTTCTCCGTAGGTACTTGAGTATATGTTTGACCGCTACCCAATGTTCCTCTCCGGGATTAGATTGGTACCGGCTTACTACTCTCCCACCGCATAGCGATATCCGGTCCGGTACAAAGCATAGCATACATGAGACTACCTACTGTCGAAGCATAAGGTATCCTACTCATGCGTTCTCTCTGCTTAGGAGTTTTAGGAGATTGCTCCTTACAGAGATGAATCCCATGCCTGAAGGGTATAATTCCCCTATTGGAATTCTCCATGCTAAACCTGACAAGTATTTTGTCGATGTATTTAGCTTGAGATAATGCCAAAACCCTATTCTTCCGGTCTCGCAAGAGTTTAATACCAAGAATATAATTGGCTTCCCCCAGGTCCTTCATAGCAAAATGCTTGCTTAGCCAGGTCTTTATGCCTAATAATACCTCTGTATCATTTCCGATAAGGAGTATATCATCCACATAAAGTACTAGAAAAGATACTGCATCACCTTGGATCCTTTTATACACACACGGCTCATCAGGACTTTTCTCAAAACCATAAGACTTAATGGCTTGATCAAATATGATGTTCCATGATCTGGACGCTTGCTTAAGTCCATAAATGGACCTTTGCAACTTGCATACCATTTGTTCTTGCCCTTTGGCTATAAACCCTTTTGGTTGCTGCATATAGATCTCCTCTTCCAAATTTCCATTTAGAAAAGCAGTTTTGACATCCATTTGCCAAATCTCATAATCAAGATTTCTTTGCAATGACTAAGAGAATCCGGATGGACTTAAGCATGGCAACCGGCGAAAAGGTTTCTTCATAATCCACATGTTCTATTTGGGAGTACCCTTTCGCCACCAATCTAGCTTTGAAGGTTTCAACCTTCCCGTCCGATCCTCTCTTTCTCTTGTAGATCCATTTGCACCCAATGGGTCTTACCCCTTCAGGTGCATCTACAAGAGACCAAACTGAATTGGAATACATAGAATCCATTTCATGATTCATAGCCTCAAGCCATTCCGAGCATCAACATCTCCTAGTGCCTCGTCATAGCTTGTGGGATCATCATCTTCATCAATGATGACATCCCGATATGACTCACCCAACAAGAGAAATCTTGTAGGTTTACGAATCAATCTCCCACTACGACTTTGTCTCACTTGATGTTGTGCATCTACAGGTGGGTCCATATTTTGTGGGTTAACAATTTCTTGATGAGGACCCTCATTAGGTGGATTAACCAATTCGTGATTTTGTTCTTCCATA
Source organism: Acacia melanoxylon (assembly GCA_019022615.1). Taxonomy (NCBI): domain Eukaryota; kingdom Viridiplantae; phylum Streptophyta; class Magnoliopsida; order Fabales; family Fabaceae; genus Acacia; species Acacia melanoxylon. Next base: position 12,939,137 of record JAFJYJ010000005.1, read on the forward strand.
CGTTCATCATTATGCTGAACTTCGGTTCTATTTCTGGTTCCTGTGTATGTTCATGTATATTTTCCATATTTCCCCTCTTTGAACAACAACAGGAATAAATGCTGGAACCGCTTGAGGAGGTGGCGGTGAAACTTGATCTGAGACTAGCTCATCAAGAATAACCTTACTCCTTGGTTTATAATTTGCCATATAGTCCTCCTCTAAGAAAGTCGCGTGTGTGCTCACTATGACCTTATTTTCTTTTGGACTATAAAACAACCAACCTCTCGGTTCCTTTAGGATAGCCTATAAACATGCATACTTCAAGACGCGAGTCCATCTTATCCGGTTTCGTTGCAAGACATGTGCCGGAGCACCCCAAATCCGAATATGTTTCATGGTGGGCTTACACCCTTTCCACAATTCTATTGGTGTCTTTGAAACCGACTTGGACGGTGCTAAGTTCAATAGATACATAGCAGTTTCTAAGGCAAATCCCCATAATGAATCAGAAAGAGATGAATAACTGAGCATAGATCTTGTCATTTCTAAAAGGGTTCTATTTCTCCTTTCAAAGAACTCCATTCTGTTTCGGGGTGTCCTTGGAGAGGATAATTGTGAAACTATCCCTCTTTGATCAGGTAAGACCTGAACTCTCCATATAGGTATTCACCCCCTCGATCAGATCGAAGAGTCTTAATTTGAACACCAAGATGCTTTTCTGCCTCAACCTTGAACTCTTGGAATTTTCCAAAAGCTTCAGACTTGTGACGCATCAAGTACACATGTCCAAATCTAGAGTAATCATCAGTAAATGTGATGAAATACGATACCCTCCTCTCGGCTTGGACATTTATTGGTCCACATACATCGGTATGTACCAATTCCACTGAAGTGTGGCACGTTTTCCCTTGGCCTTGAAAGATCTCTTGGTCATTTTTCCTTCTAAACAAGATTCACATATCGGTATCGGTTCAAAGTTCGGGATTTTAAAATCCCACTTTTGACCAAACCTTGTATCTGTTAGAGTTAATATGACCTAATCTCAAATGCCAAAGATAAGTTTCATTGGAAACTTTTCTTTTCTTTGATGAATTATTATGCTCAACATCTCTTAATTCAACATGATTAACTTCATAGGGAACATGATTAAGGAAATAAAGACCATTAATCATTACAGCAGAACAAATAAAAGAAGATTTACTTCTTATTGAAACCGAGGAATTAAACGAACTTGTCAAACCATGTTTTTCCAAACAACTAACGTAAATTAAATTCCTCTTAAATGCGGAATAAATAAAAAAGTCTTCTAAAACCAAAGTTCTGCAATTATCAAAAGATAAAATAACTTGTCCCACTGCTAGTGCAGACACAAGCTCCCCAGTTCCAAGCTTCAAAACTCTTTGTCCTTCACTTATAGGCAAGCTATGTTTGAACCACTGCATAGAGTAACAAACATGGTTAATGGCTCCTGAATCAACGATCCATTTTTCATCGTAATTCTCCACTAAACAAGCCTCAATCACATGTAAATTACCCATACCTGGTTGATTCATCCGTGGGCAATTTTTCTTCCAATGCCCCTTTTGTTCGCACTTGAAGCACTTGCCTTTTGGCCGCTTCATTGCAATTGTTTTGGCAACTCGGAATACCCGATTTCTTCTTTTTCTTGTTCTTGTTCTTTCCCTTGGGTTTCCCCTTAGGTTTCACAGAACTTTCACTAGCAAATAATGCACCGCCCGCTTGACTAGAGATCGCATTCAGCACTCTCAAGCTCGTGCATCGGTTGAGTGAGGTCAAGATGCATCTTATTCATATTATAATTCATCTTGAATTGATTGAAGTATTCAGCAAAGTGATTTGTAAGAGAAGGTCAACTTTTAAATCTTGTTCAAATTTGATACCATGGTCATGCCTTCTTAAAGTTTGCTATCATTGTTAGACAATGATCCCGCACACTTCCTCCGCACATCACCTTGTCTTGGTGACCGAATTCAGCGCATTTTGCCTAGCAGAGCCTGCTAGACGTAGCAAACATGCCATCAAGAGTCTCGGAGCATTGTTGCTCCACTCTCAATCATGCTCACTTGCTCCTGAAGGTGATAAGCGAGATTGGCTAAAATATAGCAGCGAACTGCTACATTCGCCTTCTCCCATTTATCCTTCTCTTACTAAAATTTAGTCTGGATTGCCACATACGCATCTGCAGCAGTCGCTATTTGGCATAGGGATAGTTAGAACAAAGTTGAGCTTTTCATATTGAAGAACAATATCCAAATTTGTTTTCCATTGTTTGTAGTTTGTACCATCCATAGGTTTTTGGCTCAAGATTGTAGCTAAAGGATTGAATGAAGACATTTTTTTGAAAAATAAGGAAAAATCACACTGATTACAAACTATAATTAACAACAAACAGATATTGTACTAGTATATTCTAATAACTACTATTCGTTTATTGTTTAACAATCCATTAGTTATTTGTACAAGGCTTACGATGGGCAAGATACTTGTAAAACTAATATTGTTATTTTGGGCCTTCGGTTTCATTGCCGAGCCTCGATGGGAGGGTTAACAATTTTACCAAAGTTGAATGTATTTAACCATTGTTTACTTTCAAAATTATCTTTAGTGTCTAAGTGTTGCCGACGATGGGCCGTACAAAACTTTACTAAAACTTTGAAAATATTAGGGTTTAATCTAGCGAAATCCGATTATCCTTATCCGATGGGGCTTTAGCGATAACCATTTCACTAATAAACCCACAATTGGGGCCCGTAGGTTTTAAAATTAATTTCTTAATTTAAAACCTTCACCCATTCAATAATTTTTAAATTTAGAATTTTCAATTTCCAAGAATTGTTCAATTTAGAGTATTTTTTAAATCAATCTCAAATATACAATTCTCTTAGGAAATTTCCTGGATTATTTGTCTAGATTTTAATTCCACAATTAATTAATCCAATTATTATTCTAGATTTTAATATAAAATCATAATAATTTATAATTAATTTAGTGGATAACCTAAATAATCTCGCATAATAACTATCATACTAGTCGATTCAAGACATAATAGCTACTTATGCAATGATGGCATGTGATTATGCATCAATATGACATCTTTCTATTCTATATGGCATGTTATTTCAAACATCATGTTAATCGTACATATAATTCACACAATTCAATAAAAGCATTTAAAAATTAAACAAATAACTTTAATCCATGGCTTTCCTATTTAAAATAAAATAGAAAATTACAACTTTGGAATTTCTCTTTTGTCCAGCCCATAGTATCTGTCTCAAGCCCCTTTAGGGTATTCATGGACCCAAAAGCCCAAAGACCCACTCTTTGGCGAGAAACCCTAGGATGCAAAAGAGGAACCCTAGCCGTCAGTACTGTCGCGCCGTCAGCCGAAGTCATCTCAGCACGAAACTCCAGGGGAAGGACCGCCATGGGGAGTCGAGTACACGGCCACCGGAACCACCCCAAAAGGGTGTCCCACGCGCCCTCACGCGCGGCACCTTTGCCGGCGCGTGAAGGCCACTCTCATAACTTGTGGCGGCACGTGGGGGCGCGTACAGGCTCTTCTGGCGTCCGTCCACCTCCCATTTTGTTCGTCTTTCCGTCCTCTTTCCAACCATATCTGGTTTGTCGAAATCCGAGGTCCAGAAGTCCACGAAAAGTGTTTTACAGTATCGTATGTTCATCTTCTTGCAGTTTCTCGATCTCGAACTTTTACAGAATTTTGGTAAAATACATAGAAATTTCAAAAAAAAACATAAGAACAAGCAAGGAGGAAACCTAATCATATGGGATTAGCCTCCTTGTTACAAATCAAGAAATACCCGATAAAATCTAACCATGGATTAAAGCGATTAACCGATTAAAATTAGAACTAATATAAAATCTGAATTATAAACGAATAATACTCATGAAATAAATAACAAATATAGAAATAGATGCCATATTTTTTAAATTTTTTGAAAAATCAGAAATTAATCACATGAATAAATCAAAACTGGTTCTTTTCCTCATCGCGATTCGGCTCTGATGCCAATTGTAGGAATCTCACCAGAAACGTGGAAGCGAATCGTACCGACACGATATAGGAGAAAGTTACAACCTTCATCGTTTTGATTACCTTGAAAGATGCAAAGCGATCGAAAGCCTCTACACGAACAATCCAAGCTCACGAACAATCCAAGTCCACGCTATGATCGATCTTCCAGACTATCTCTCGAGGGGGATGGGATGGTTGTGTGGGCAACCGTTCAGATGATGAACGTCTGCCTTTAGGGTTTGTTTATGATGAAAGCCTCCTTTTTGACTTAGCCTTCACTATGAGGAGAAAATAGGTTTATATACTACTACATCCAAGATCTAACCCTAAACCTAATGGGCCATAGGGTTCTTGGACTGTAGTCTCACTTAAGCCTTATTGGGCTTAAGTGACTAAAGAGCATATTAACTCAACAAAATTGAAATTTTTTTATCGGATTTTCTATTTTTACAATATAGGCAGATTATTTTTTGAAATGATATGAAAAAATATACAGATGTGTAATGTAATAAAAGTTTGGCAAAATTTATGAAAAAACTGTATAATTCACTAAAAAGGAATAATATACAAATGCCTTTCTTGTTGTTAAAAGAAAAAATATATATATTAAGTTTGATGGTATGAGAGAAAATTAAAGGGTAGAAAATAGAAAGAGAGCTTACATATGAGAATGATGACAGCATTCCAGCCACCTGTTGAGGATTTGTAATAATTATCATTACTTGAAGAATTGGCTTTGTTTGAAGCTTCATTTGTTGTATCCATGGCTATATGATTATGAATTGGTTTAGCTCTGAGAATGGGAAGAAATTAAACTTGGTGTGTCATTTATACATATAATGTTAGACTAACTATAAAGAAATCAGCGGAAATTAATATAAGTTGGCTTTAATTCAACGTTATGTACTGTCCAGCTGTTAATTACTTATATTCATGGCTATCTGTTTGGATATATGAAAATTAGAAGAAACTCTTGCTGTTATGTCTGCCAAACTAGCTAGATATATGCCTAGATGAGTAGATGTGCTATTTTTCTTTTTCTTTTTTTAATTTACTTTTTTTCTCTAGATATCCTATGCTTTTATACTTCTTAACTAAGTGACTTCTTCTAATTAATGAATTTTATTGAGGATAATTTAAACATTTTTAAAGTATTGCCTAATTTTAAATATTTTTTAAAGTTAAACTATGTAAATTTGTTAATTTATCATTATATTAATAATAAAGACCGTAAATGATAATTAGTTTTGACTTGGGGCAAAATAAAGGAAATGGTTCATAATTGCTAGCTAGGCATAGATGGTATTATCTCTACAATTATTATTGTAAAGAGAGATGGAGAAATGGTTCATGATGATAATATATATCTCTGGGTTCACAAAATAGTGAGATTTATTATTCTCTTTATACTTCACTTAAAATATATATTTTAGAGAATCTCTTAATCATCCCGTATAAGATATCAATAAAAAAAGAGGTAGAGTATGTAACATCCCATTTCCAAAAGCAGTATATTTTTTTTTTCATCAGAGTAGAGCATCGGAGCGTAAGAGTAACTGATACATATATTTAAAATGTCGTAAGTCTGACTGATTACAGTAATGGTACATTGTACCGAGTGTTTACAAAAGTAGATAACAACGGAGGAAAGTCTTCAGTCGGGTCTCTATGCGGCTTGCTTGCCTTTCTCCTCGGTCCTCCTGAACCTGATGCTATGTTAAGAGCTGAGGTCCAATGCATACGGACCCCAGGTAACGGTTAACCTCATGTTTACATACATCATATAAGTACTACATATATACAGGGAATTTTGACGACACTTACTACGTTCAAAGTAGGGTATACATAATCAAATATATATGGCAATAACAATACAGTCGGATGTAAGGTTAAGGCACAACGGACATTGTACATAATCGGATATGGACGGCAATAACAATACAGTCAGATGTAAGGTTAAGGCACAACAGACAATGTACTTAATCGGATATGGACGGCAATAACAATACAGTCAGATGTAAGGTTAAGGCACAACGGACAATGTACATAATCGGATATGGACGGCAATAACAATACAATCAGATGTAAGGTTAAGGCACAACAAAGAAAATACAGCATGACAGAGGAAAATACATATATGCATACAATAACCATCAGAGTTAGTGTTACAGTACGCGAACGTACCTTGTCGGCGGTACAACGGTACTTTTACGGAAAAACGGAAAATTTGACAACGGCGTAAACAGCGGGATGTCGGCGGTACGACAGCGGCACGATTAACTCGAGATATCCTAAAATGATGATATTTATCAACATTTAGCATCATAACGGGCATTTCGTGTACAAATTACCATTTTGCCCCGACTCCCTAATCGGCGGAATTTCGCCGAGCTTCATTGTTTTGACTCTAATCTTCCAAAATTTTGCGTAACTCTTTTCCCAACATGATTTTTGAAATATATATCATATTTAACCCAAAAACATGATATCTAAAATATATTGGAAGATTAAAGATCAAAACAACATTCCTACTATAACTACCGAAAGAACTACCAGAACTTAAGACTAGGGACCGAAGAACTTACTCCGGCTTGGCTAGAACTTCCAAGAGCTCCTCCTTCTCTCTACTCTCTCTCTCTATATTTCGGTTCTTGGTGTGAAGAAATGAGGAGAAGGGGCTTGGCTATTTATAGAAGAAAGGAGGGACAAGGTAGGAATTTCATGAAATGTCTTCAGATCGGATTTCCACCGTCGGATCGCACTTCTCCACGTGGCTCCATCTTGGCCTTACACATGTCTTGCCTATGTCATCCTTCTAGAAGAAGATGATGTCATGCATGACATCACATGTGCTGACTTACCGATAAAGTTCCCCGATCGGTGTCCGAAACGCGTAATCTCGGCGAAACTCAAAAATCGGGAACTAGGTTTTGTAGTTCCATTCTTTCTCTTTAAAACTACTGGGTTTCACTATATTTTTGATCCCATTAAGGGTATTCCGTTATCTGCTGAAGATTTTCGGACAAACGCCGTTGTTACAAAAATAACTTAGGCAGAACACACGGGACGTAAATTCGCTAGTTCGTAATATGTTCTGTCCTAAGAAACCTTATCCCTGGTTTGTCACGACTATTTCGTTTTCTATAGGTTCTCATTTGCACTATCTGCCATATTCTTTATTTATCCTGTATCTTAATGACCCAGTTGGTTTTAAATGAATTCGGAGATAGTCTACTCCGAGGTAGAATTTCTTTGGTTTATAAAAAGTTCGGATGTCCTAGACTAAATCCCTATGTCTTGGTGTAGGATTTAGTTTTATCCATTCTCAAATGTCCGTTGGCTCTTTACCATATATATTATTATTTTATTCAAAATATCTAGATATTTTTTTTCTTTTATTTTTCATTTATTTTTCTAAGCATAAAATATTTTATTGATATTTTATTATTTATTTAATTATTAATTTCGAATTTCTCCTTTAAATTAATTATTTACTAATTAATTTACTTATATCTTAATCTAAACAATTAGCCACTAATTACTTAATTAGCCATTTACTAATTGTTGATAATTTTCATAATTAGGATAAATTATTATCTCACAACTTTTGACGACATTGGTATTTTATGTCCCATGTAAAATATTAAAAATCATGGGGCCATAAAGTACTTTTAATAATATTATATTTATGCTTCTCTATTTTTCAAGGAAATAATCCCAAAAATTCTTAAAATTAGAGACAACATACTTCCCAAGTTTTTGTCAGTATTTGTTACCATATGATATTTATCATAATATTTTCAGGGTATTACAGAATATATTATAAGTTGCCTTTCAAAGTTAATAGAAGGATGCATATTATTTGCACGAGTCATGCATGTATGTTACAAAGGTCTTCTTTTAATATCACAATGTTGAATTGATTGAGATTTAATTAAGTATTTTAAAAACATCAAATGTTTATACGTTCCTTTCCCTTTTTTTTTTCATCTACTTCCCCATTTTTATTTTTTAACTGAACTGATAAATATGTGTGTGTATTAATCCTAGAATAATATATGTCATTAAAAAAATTTGGATCGGGTAGAAAAATTTTGATATTCTTTAAGCAAGTTGATAATTTGAATGGGAAAAAAATCAAATTAAGAAAGTTATATTCCTATTTTGATATAATAAATACTCAAATTTAGATTAATGTCAAATTTAGATTAATGAGTACAGGGACGGATCTTCTTGCATACAAGGCCCCCAAAAAAAAAAATTATCCTAAAAATTTAATGAAAACTAAATTTTTTATACATTTGACCCAAACAAATTACACATTTGTCCCAAAAAATTATACATTTGGCCCCCCCAAATATTTTTTCTTTGTAATTAGTTAATGAGTATATTTTTGGCCCCCCAAATATTTTTTTTAAAGCTCGGTCTCTGAATGAGTAGTTGCTGACATCAAATAGAGAAAAATAAAAGGAACAATTTCTTTCCCAACCCATAATCAGAGGAAGGTGATGACTTTGCGTCCAAGTTGTTTAAACAAGTCTCAATAGTTAATCCGCGGGTTACATACTCAAGCCGGCACGTATTTATACAATCAAAAGCTTTAATTTTTAAGTCAACAATTTGATTAGCGATTTACATGTGTGCATAAAGTCATAAGATCTTAATTGACCAGCCAAAAAAGCTTATATAGTTGAGTTGTACTTACAAGGAAAAATAATACATGGTTTTTTTAATAACATAAAATTACAACAAATCTCATTAATTACTTGTATGGAGATAGAGATGGCTGACACTTTTCAAGACTTGTGAAATATATTAAGATTTTATTGAAAGCTTTGTTCTCGACCAAATGCGACAAAAAAGAATCCTTTACTTTTAACATTTCAGCAACACAACGTGACCTTGATTCTCTCGTTATTGCCATATGTGAGTGTTTGATTTTTACGTTTGGTGGTTTTACCTGATATTTCCTAGGACAACTGTCGGGAACTCGAGATGATGGCAATTCGTGGAGGTCTCTTGGTCAAAGTTGAATAATCTTAACTCACAACTTTTAGGTAACAAGTTTATGGGACCTTTCACTGTTATATACTATCTGCTGTCATTAATATAAGATCTAGTTACTAGATCACTTATTAAATATTGGAGGCAGTACCTCTATATATTTCAGCTCAACTCTATCTGATTTGAAACTTCTTCTACTTTCTTATATCGAGTGAAGTCCACTCACCTTTGGCATCCCTATAACCTAATCGACATAGATAGGTGACAACTCTTTTTTCTTCTTTCCTTTTCAGGCTTCCAACATGATCTTTTTGCCATTGTCTTCACATATATATCACTTGTTGGGCCTAGTGAGCACCCCGAAAGAGGGATAATCCAGTTTGGACACAGTAACAAGTTTCATAGAAGTGGGCATGACACCACATCTTAACCCAAAAATCTTAAGACAATGAGTTTATTTAACGTACCAATCCATACTATGTATATCATGATAGAAATGAAAATAGGAAGAAAAATATTAAGTGAAGAATATTCTAGAATATTTGAAGATTAATGAAAAGATTTAGAAATATTTTGTTTTAATGTTGATTTATCATTATCTTTATTATTTTAATTGATATTCGCATTTAATTTTATGATTTTCATAATGTTCTTTTTCAATTTCTAAGGTTTGAGTTAAGGCTATCTTGCAATATATCTCGTTTGTATAACTCATAATTGAATAAGATGAATTATTGAGTTTTCACTCTCCTATATTTCTTTCCTCCCTCCATTGGTCTAGTTTTTCTCTCTCCTTTCTTGTTGTCTTCAATCCTCTCTTTCTCTCTATCTCTCTTTTCTCATCTCCTTCTGCTCTCGTCGTGCATCAAGTCCGTTATAAAGATCCCAAATCCGTCCCGCAGTCACCAATTTGTCTCAAATGGCGTAGAAAATCCAACCCAAATTTCTTATTTCTTAGTAGTATATATATGTATAAACATAATGAGTAGAGCACAAACCTAATTAATCTAAAATAGAAAATTGATAGAAAATCATACATTGTTTAATACTAGTTATTCTTACTCTAAGCAGCGGCCAATGCCCTATCTGATTTGGAGGGAAAAAAAAAACTATATCAACAGTCAATACAACAAATGCTGACTTAACCAGCAGCATTTTCTTCATCACGTTGAAGGATACGTCCATTAAAATCCCTCAGCTCGTTCTCTTTTCTTTCATCAAAACCTTCAACTTTTTTGTAAACATACCTCTTCGCAACAACAACATAAAAAACCAAATTCAAAACCCCTATCCCAGCAAGCAGAAAATAGTAATAATCCAAATGTGACCTATTCAAATTATTCCCAAGCCATTTCTTTTTGCTTGCTGCTTCCACAATAGATATAAGAGCACTACTGATGAAGTTTGCCACACCAGCATTACTGATATAAAATGCGGCTCCCAAGCTTCTCATAGCCTCTGGCATCTGATCATAGCACAAGTGTTGAAGCCCTATAATGGATAAAACATCTACAAACCCTAACAGAATATACTGAGGAAGTAACCACCAAACCCTAATTGGCAATATTGCCTTTGGACTGTCCAACAGATTATGATCAGTTGCTATTTTAACTCTTTTGGACTCAACTAGGGCAGACACAAGCATTGTTAGAGCAGAAAGGAACAAGCCAATGCCTATTCTTTGAAGCATTGTGATGCCTGTGGGTTTGCCAGTGAATTTTCTTAGCAGAGGAACAAGGAGTCTGTCGTAGACCGGGATGAAAACGATGATGACGAAGCCGGAGAAGCATTGAAGTGACGCTGGTGGGATAGTGAAGTGATGAGGTCCTAGTGATCTATTCATTGTGCTGCCTTGTTTGGTGAAGAAGGTTGATGTTTGAGCCTGCACTAAGTTGAAGTACAAGCTTGTTAGCCATATGGGTATGAGGCCTAACACTAGCTTTATTTCTTCCACTTGGTTCAACGAGCATAGCCTCCAAGGATTTCTTGTGTTGCTTGATGCATCATTTTCATCAATGATCATTGCCTTGTCCAAAAATCTGAAACAAAGTGTAAAACTACATTTATTAAATCTTAAGAATTACTTCTTCCAATCCCATTATGAGATAATGAATTTTTAGAAGGAATGCATGGTACTTGTTATAAATCAAGTACGATATTAATGACATTTCTTTTAAGATTGCCCTTATTTAAAGTTCCATGCAATATTCCTCTTTCACTCTTCATGATATAATTTATGATGATTTTAAATATGAATAAATTTTGAAAAGAAATCAAACAAATTTATAGAGTTAATCATATTTTATTAGTACCACCCTTGGTGGATTAGGGCCCAACCCCAATAGCATTGAGGTCAAAGAATGAATAATAGAAAAGCTTGGATGGACAATTGTGATATTCCCCAATCATTCTAACCTGTATCATTAAATCGATATAATATGTTTTTTTTTTTGATAAAAATTTTTTAAGAAAGGGGTTGGCCACCGCAGGATCAAAGGTAGACACTTGGAGCCACAAAGACAGATTACGCCGCTTTGTAGACCCAGGATCGCTTCCTAGCGCCTTGACCAACTCCAGGATCGAACCCTCTTCCTTTTGATAAGGAAGTCTCACCCCTTCGCCAGTTGAACTCAAGGACGAGGGATACCGATATAATATGTTGATAAAGAAGGGATATATCAATTGAGGAAGAGACACGGGAACCGGCCTATATATATGTGACTGCATAATGGTTCAAGGGTTATATGAGATAATATACCTAAAATATATGTCTATTCATGTCCTCTAAAGATTATTCTATCCTTATTTTTCTGTCTGTGGTGTATTTGCTCTATAATGTGCTTGGGGTCTGCATCGGTTCATGTGGGTACTTTAATGAGTTGGTTGAATTCCAGATACGTTCGAAATTCTTATAGATCTCGTTGAGCAGTGTTCAGGATGTCTTATAATAGGGACCGAAGAGAGTGTGTGTATTTATAAAGGGAAAAATGACAGTCAGGTCTCAAGGACCATAAAAAATTACAAAAAAAATACAAAAAAGTTCCAACATAAATTCACATATAGGGACTTTTTTAATATTATTTCTATTAACAAAAGGAAGTGCTTATATTTACAAAAGTGTTTATATTTACAACAAAATTTAAAAACCTAGCCATTCACAACAAAAAAAAAAAAAAAAAAAAACTATATTCACAACAAAGTGTGTCATATTCACAACAAAATTTAAACACTTAGATTTTATTTCAAACTCAGTCAAGATACAGAGGTCATTTACAACATAAAAATGTTAGATTCACAACAGGAAGTGCTATATATTCACAACAAAATTTTAAACCTGACCATTCACAACAGAAAAAACCATATTCACAATAGAAAGTATTATATTTACATCAAAATTTAAAATTTGGATTTTGTTTCAATACAAGTAATATTGATATGTAAATTTTTGTTAGGACTTTTTTATAATTTTTAATTGTCCTTGGACCTGACTATCATTTTCTCAAGAGCAGAGACAATTCATAATACCTGAAACGTTTAGTGCGAGCTAAGGCTCTAGTTTGAGTCTCCAAAACCATATTACCATGCATTGTCTTGTTTCCATAATAAATACCCTTTCCATTGCGCGTCTCATTTACGTGCCGCTTCCGAATAGCTGCTACTAGCACTTGCGCCACCGTAGTGAACGGACTCCCCAGTGGCCCTTGTTTTTTATACTTTTTTAATACCAAAAGACACCGCTATAGCCACCGCCAATACGCCAAAACCTACGGTCCACCCAACATTATCCTAAATCCATAAAATGTCAACAAATAAATACAAAGTTAGTTTTTACGTACAATGAGGAAACAAAATGAGGGTTAAATCAAAATTAGAGCTCATATTTAAAAATTGAAGATGAAATTATTTTAGAAATACTAAAATTATTAAATTTGATAGTAAATTTATTGGTTAAAAGTATTACTATTTCTAAATTATTTTACTAAGTTTTAATATTTATATTCCTAAATATAATTTCTCCTGAGACTTTAACTCAAATTAATATACGCTGACGGTCAAATAAAGGGGTAATCTTCTAGATTGAATAATAGGCTCGTGAGCCTGGGTGTATACATAATCTTGACTTGTTTTGGGCTCGGCCGAAGTCTAATTTTGGGCCTATCGGGCTAGGTGAGACTAACGTACATAATAGGATAGAGGGCCAGTTGGGCTCAACCGAAAGCTATTAGAATAAGCCTAGCCCAAATCGACGAGCCGGCCCATTTTACTGGCCCATTACTTTTGCTGCTTTCTTTGGGACCCAAGGATCCTAGCTGTTTCTTTTTTTTTGTTACAAAAAAGGTTTGGAGGTTCGTTGATACCCCCACTGCAGCAAGACGCGAGAAATTTCTTGAAAGACTTAATGGAAACTTACGAGATCGCTTACCAAAGAGAGTCGTGACACGCGTGAGGATCGAACACACATCCCTTTCGGGACTCAACAAATCCCTTCCATTTGTTTTTGATGGCGTGACGGTTGTTTTTTCCCTTCTCATAGTTAGATAGCATCGATTATTTACATTTGTAGGCAAAAATAAAATAAAAATTATTTACATTTATTTTTTTTAAAAAAATATTAAGTTTAAAATGCTAAAATTTGTTCTAAACAGTTTAAGGGTATTATCCATTATTGTATTTTATATTTTTACGTTGGTTCTTCCATGACATTTTTTAAATTCATAATATTTTAATATTATTTATTTTATTTGGTGGTTGTGTTGAGCCTCTAAATGTTGATGTAGTGGTTGAAGAAAGAGAGGATGAGAAGTAAAGAAGAGAGAACCTAGCTAGTATAGCCCTTTTTAACGCCTTAAAATTATTGTCTATAGCCCAACACGTTTTAATAAAAAGTTGTATAATTTCAGAAGATTATGAAAAGAAGTGTTAGAAATATAAGGTGGAATTAAATGATTAGTTAGAGAGTTTGTTAGTTAGAGAGTTAGTCCTAGCCCTAGTCTATATAAAGGGGGTCCTAGGTTTAGCTAATTGAATCAATAAGTGTGAGTATCACAACTAGTCTTTGTAAGAGCATTATGCTCTCCTCTCAATAATAAAATCATTCATCATCTTCTTTCTCCTAATTATCCTCTCTAATCACACTAGTTAACATGGTATCATGAGCCAGGTTGATTTTTCAAAAGGGACCCAAGACAAGGCGTAGAAAATCAAGAAACCATTTGAAATCCAAGATTCATCACCCGGGGCTTGCCAAGAAGTCCAAGATCCAACCCATTTCGTCCTTCTCTCATCGTCACTTTCAAAGATCCGGACGTTCTCCAAGATCAGGTCGTCTGTTCCACGATCACGCCGTTTGTTCAAGAAAGCCCAGAGCCCAGGTTCCTTGCCACTGGATCCGGGTTGTGGATCAAGAATTTGGGTGTTGCCCAAGAAGGTGATCCAAGATCCAGCGAAGGATCCGAGTTGGGTTCCAAGATCTGAATCACGCAGGCAAGCCACAGATCGTGTTCTTGGTTAGAATGATTCGGAAGTGCTTCCGCCCGTGCCGAGTTCCAATCGAAATCGATGTCTTGCACTACTAGAAATTTCAGATTTTGCTACGGAAAAAATCCGTAGCCAAAACCTAAAAATCCGTAGCAAAACGTTTTTGCTACGGATTTTGCTACGGATTTTGTCCGTAGCAAAATATGGCGTCGAATTGCGACGGATTTTCTAAAATCCGTCGCAAATCCGTAGCAAATTGCTACGGATTATCAAATCCGTAGCAAATTTGCTACGGATTATGAAATCCGTAGCAATTGCTACGGATTATCAAAACCAGCAAATTGCTACGGATTATCAAATCCGTAGCAAATTGCTACGGATTTCATAATCCGTAGCAATTGCTACGGATTTTCATAATCCGTAGCAAATTTGCTACGGATTTTTTCCGTAGCAATTTGCTACGGATTGTTTTTTGCTACGGATTTTTTTCCGTAGCAAATTCGGGAATTATTTTACGGTAGCAAATTTTTATTTTTTTATTTATATTTTTAAAAAATTTTAATAGAAAAATTGAATACAAATAGTAAAATAATGTACCGTGAATATATTAACGATAAAAAAGAGTTTACATAGTGAAAACACAATATATATATATATATATATATATAATCCGTAGCAACAAACAAATACAAAAAAAGTAGGCTAAACGAAGCATTGTGATCATCATCATCACCAGCACGGTCATCATCACTGTGAGTCGGCCGGACCCGAAACCTCGTCTTTCGAAGGGACATCATTTGAAGCTGCATCTCCTTCATCATCTCCGCCTTCATCATCTCCTTTCCGATTCATCTCCCGTCTCATCATCTCCCGTTTCGCCGCAACGCCGCTTCATCATTCTTGTTCCATAAGCATCCGCCGCCTCATCATCTCCGTTTCCGAGTTAACCCGGCTCATCATCTCTCGTTCGGGTCATCCGTGTTGCTTGCTCCTCCACCAACGACTTCATCCTCTTCACCATCTACAAAATTGATTAGTACATTTATTATTTGTACTTCATTTGAATGGACAAGAGAATGAAAATTATCAATATCAAATGTATTATGTTTACCTAAAGGAACCCCCGCAGTGCCGAGATGAGAGGCGCTTTGATTGCTTCGATCGGGCCGGCGACTCACCGTATCCAAAGACCTCCCTTTCTTGTCAAATCCGCCGTAGCCTCAAAGAAGAGACTCTCGTTATCGGATATAGAGGATGAGGGGTCGATCTCACGCCTGCGAGGCTCTCTCCCCGCGGCCTCTCAAAGTTTTCCTACAAGCAAAGAAATACATAACAAATAAGAAAATAACGTGCATAAAACAAGTAATAAAGGCAATAAATGTCTCACCGCTATTTGTTTCGCCCTTGGGTTAATCCATTGTCTCTCACTCCCTTCAGATGTCGGGAATGGGTCCATTTGAAAGGTAACCCACTCAACCGATCCAGTGGAGCTTCCCAGTACTCTTCCCGCAAACGCAAATGATGACCTTAATTAATTACTTCAAAGTACAAAATATTCAATACGTAAATAGAAAATAACGTGTACTTACAACTTTGCGTCGATGCTCGTAATGGATATGGAGCCCCAAAGATATGACGGTCCCGCCATTTTGGCCCTATTTTCCTTATTTTTCGCACTTATGGCCTTAAACTTTTCATTGTTTTCCCAAGTGCCAAATAATTCATCTTTAGTGTCTGTGGAAGCCAACTGTCTTGCCTCTCGACCTTCTCAATGAATAGAGCTTTCGACGCACACCAAAGACGCTTCCCTTGTGGTTAAAAGCTTTTTTGATTTTCATGATGCTCGAGCAATGTCATATGCTTTTCCGAAAATCAATAACGAACAATTAGTGCTCCAAATTTTAAAAGTACTTAATTAACACGCATAAAACAAATAACTTACCAAGAACTCGTGAACCACATATCTCGTTGCTCGTAGGAATCTCATCCACGCGGTCCAACAATGAGTGTAGTTACGGAATATTTGGGTCGACATGAAAGTCGCCATCGGATTATCAGCACAAATCTGAAAACAGAGATTATCATGCAAATATTAGCATACAAACCAATCGAAAAAAGAGAATTGTAACATTACAGGTAACTTCGCATGACTTACTCGTTGCCTTTAGTGCAGATCCAAAGAAACCCTGTCTCAGGATCTCTTGAGCCCCAGATAGGTGTATCGGAGGAACTACCTGCTTCCCCGACGTGGCTCTGAGGTGACGAAGTGTGCTAAGGAAGAAATGTGAAATATTGAAGATTTTTGTACATAGATGGTTTCAAGAAACTAAACATATGTAAATCAATCAGAAAGGGTAAAGTAAACCGTTGTCCCCTTTTGTGAATCGGGGAGTTAGCCGCGGTGACGACGATGTATAAAGTGATGGTGAAGATGACAAATATCCAGACGAGGACGACGAAAAATCAAATAGTGGCACGTCCGGGCCGAGCCCTCTCGCTCTCCATATGGAGCGGTTGGCGTCGTCCTACCCCCTCTTATAGTACGGGGTCGGGATCGACCACCGCCACGTCCACTACCCGAACGTCCTCCTTGATGCTCCATCTCGAACACTTATAGACATAATGTCAAAAAATATAAAAAAAGAAAGATATTTGGTTAATATGACAAAAGTACTTACAAAGTATGTAGTATAACATATCGTCATAAACAAAGAACTAACACAAATCAACCGGACGATTCATGTTCATCGACATCTACTTGCATGTCCTCATCTGTACTCTCATAGTCGTCGAACTCGATTCACTATCGAGAAGCTCATTTTCGCCTCATCCTCATCGTAAATCGATTTCTCATCGTCAATTTGTATAGGAATCAACTCTAACTCTACACGAAAATCAAAGAGATTGCTTGGTACTTCGTCATCGAAGATGTTTATGGGCAGCACATGTTCCACATCAGCTTGGAAAGGTTCAGCCATACTTTCATTTGATTCCGGCTCTTTCGACTTTGGTATAATATTTCGTGCTTTGGTTTTAATAACTCCCGTCCACCCTTGGCGAGAT
Organism: Acacia melanoxylon; assembly: GCA_019022615.1. NCBI lineage: Eukaryota > Viridiplantae > Streptophyta > Magnoliopsida > Fabales > Fabaceae > Acacia > Acacia melanoxylon. The sequence goes on from JAFJYJ010000005.1 coordinate 12,956,721, forward strand.
GTAGGGTATGGTGTATAGTAAACTTGTTCACTGTTGAGCAAGGATGAATGGGTCATAACCAACCGTATATCTCCTTGTCCGGTGGACCTCAATATTTCCAAGTTTGTCCACTTTTGTCCCACGCGGATTGTTATCAAACCACTCACACTTAAACAGGTCACCACCTTGTCCCACCGGTAACTTAACTGAATTATCTCAACTAACTTCCCGTAGTAGTCGTCTCCACCCCGTCAACTTGGTCACCTCGACAACATACACCGTAATTGCAACATAGTGTACCTGCGTTCGCGTCAATTTTTGCAAATCGATACCCATTGATTATATATTTGTTGCATCGGGTAACTATCATTGCAGCTCCATAAGATAAACTCCACGCAACTTCATTGGGATCTGATGGATTTTCCAAGAAATATGATCGAAACCATTTTGGAAACTCAGAACTAGTGAATTGATCAACTTGGGACACCGCATTGAAGGATTTTCGATCGGACCCAATTAGAAAAGTAATCGTAACAAAAAACTTAAGTTAATACTTTAATACTTCCCATAACGGACGCCTGTGCTTCTTGAAGCATTTTATAGAACCTAGCGGCTTAGGATGAGGATCCTCACCCATGTTTGATGGTTGAGGATGGGTACCGGTCTCCTCTCCCATGTATGACGGTTCAAAGATGAGTAACAGGATCAAAATATTGGCCGACCGACGGTCCCGCGGCATCCATAACCAACCGCTCATATTGATTAAGGTTTTCTCGATGACTCGTCCCCGTAATAACCACTCGGTGTCTTTCGGACTTCGCCATGAAATTCCCAACATTCATAATCTCTAATGAATCCCCTTTGACACAAATGAATTCGACCGTCTCCGCATCTCGTAAATCTTAAACACTTACATTTGGCACACGGACACCTGATCTCCCTTCTTGAATTATTTGAATTCGCCAAAGCAAATTGACGAACACTTCCAAACCCACCAAGAATGCTTGCGTTAGTTCTCTTCTATCGTTAGACGATTGTACATCCAACTTCTATCATGGTTGCCTTCCATACTTCCTAGCTAGTTCGATTTACTACCCTAATTAACTTCTCAACATACCACAAAATATATATATATATATATATATATATATATATAAGTCGCCTCTTATGCCTACCAATTGCCACTTAATCAAGAAAGTGAAAAACAAACACATGCATTGAACAAAGAACATATTCCAAGCAACCAGAGAATGAGGATAGCACACTAACATGGGGACATACATGTGGAGGGGCAAACAAAGAATAGAATACTAAATATTTTGGAGTTTCTAACATATATGGGCTTGGTAAAATAGATTATTTATGTATCATTACCAACAAATACAAAATCATAATTTTATCCTATCAAAATCGAATCCAAATTTCTAAATTCCTAAAAAGTGATACATAAAATACTTCACATGAAATATTTATATACGTGTATTAACTGTGTTTACTTGAAAAAAAATCAATATCATAAATAATAATCATTACAGCCCAATAAAAAAAAACTCATATAAACTCCTACAAACTATAAGCATAATTCAAATTGATAAACAACTAAATGTAGATCATTATGTAATTAATATATTCACTAAAGGAAAAACTAAAACAAAAAAGAATACTTAATATCATGTAACTTATAATCTTCTACTAACATATATGTTTCAATTATGTAATAAAGTAAATCTAACATAAATATTTCTAAATAATTATATATATAAAAAACAAAAATACTTCAAGCTAACCCGGCGGTGACCAAAACGCGAAGAGGATCCGGGAGGAGCCCGAGGGAGGCAATGGGAGATGAAATCAAGGGGCCGGAGCTTGACGTATCGGACGGCCGGAGGCGAGGGAACGCCGGAGTCGGGGGCCTGGGATCCGGCCGCCGGAGCCGGGACGGGACGCCGGGAGCCGGGCGCCGGAATAGGGGGTGGGGCGACCTTGGGCGAAATGGGGCGACTTGGGGGCCGGAGCTTGGGGGAACGGAGCTGGGGGGCCGGAGCTGTGGGGAACCGGAGCTGGGGACCGGAAATGAGGAAGGCGGGAGTCAGGGGGCGAGCTTGGGGCGAGCTTGGGGGAACCGGAGCTGGGGGCGGAGTCGCGGGGAACCGGAGTCGGGAGTGGGGGCGAGCTTGGGGCGAGCTTGGGGGAACCGGGAGCGGGGGCCGGATATGAGGAAGCCGGGGGGCCGGAGCGGGGAACGGAGCGGGGGCCGGGAAATGAGGGAAGGCCGGAGTCGGGGGGCGAGCGAGGGGGGCGAGCTTGGGGAACTGGAGCCGGGGGGCCGGAGCATGGGGAACCGGAGCCGGGGGTGGGGCGAGCTTGGGGCGAGCTTGGGGCGAGCTCGGGGGAACCGGGAGAGGGGGCGGAGCCGAGGGTTGCGGAGCCGAGGGTTGCCGGAGCTTAGGGGGGCCGAGGCCGGAGCGAGGGTTGCCGGAGCCGGGGGACGAGCTCGTGTGGGAGGAAGAAGACACGAATGGGAAGTCTCATTAATGAGACTTCCTTTTTGCGACGGATGACGTCATCCGTCGCAAGTTTGCGACGGATGACGTCATCCGCCGCAAAAAGGCGGACAAAAAATCCACCTTTTTTGCGACGGATGACGTCATCCCCGCAAAAAGGCGGGCTTTTTGTCCGCCTTTTGCGACGGATGACGTCATCTGTCGCAAAATTGCGACGGATGACGCGTCATCCGTCGCAAAAAGGGGGATTTTTTGTCCGCTTTTGCGACGGATGACGTCATCCGTCGCAATTTTGCTCGCGTTCCTTTGCTACGGAGTGTTAAATCCGTAGCAAAGTCGTCCTTTGTTGCTACGGAAAATTTTCCGTAGCAAATTCCGTAACTATTTTCTATTTTTCTAGTAGTGTTGGTTTCTTGCATCCCGAATCATGGAACCGATCGGCGACGGTAATGAGACGTCGGTTTTGGTGACAGTCGTGTTTTTCGTTTTTCGACGATTCAAGATCGGCGAAATCGAGATCGTGCTTCCGCTAACCGGACTCGAATCGACAAAACCGTAACGGAGTCAAACCAAGAACGCTCCGGCAAAACCTTACTCCTCGCCTTTTGTGTTCATCTCAAAATCTTTGTGGTTTCGCAACTCAGAACGGGAATAAGATCCAAACGCCGCTATCGCAGAAACTCTGATGCAAAAGGAAATTCTGATAGCTAGAGGAAATTAAGTCGGATCCTGAATCTGCGTTTCCGCAAAGGGAAGTCCTCACCAAACTGATTTTGCCGTTATCGTCGTTTTAATCGCAATTTTGGTTTCCTTCTGTTCGAACTCTAAATTGCTGAGTATCTTTGGGTGGTGTTCGCTCTTGTTCGATGGTGACCGTAACTCTCTCCGACCCATGTCACAATTTATTCAATTGGAGTGCTCTTCGAGAAAGAGTCCTTCAAGAATGACACCATGGCTGGCATGTTTTTGATTTTGCTCGGTGTCGGGTGGATCCGGTTTGCAGAGTTTGTTGCCATATTCAATAGCCATCATTTGATTGATGCCGGGGAATCCTTATTGGATGAAGGTTTGACTTCTTCTCCAAACATCTCATTGTCATTGCTATGTAATTCTTGGGCGTGATTCTTCGGTGGGATGCTATTATGTCATGGAATTTGGAGCTCGAATACTTTCAAGAATTGTTTGGTTCAAGATGAGGATATTGATGTTATGTGGGTTCCAAGTATATTTGAGATAGGTGTTGTGAAGATTGAATCATTCTTGAAGAGGAAGCGATTGGAGATGAGAGAGACGGGGAGAATTTGGAGAGATTCATGAATGAGAAAAATAGTATAGAACACATTCTATTTACGCCGATTGAGTTTGTAAAAGAAGTCAAGTTTTGTTTCCAGGTTTGGAGGAAGCATAGATCGGAAAGCCCATCGTGCTCAAAATATCCAGAAGAGATCCTAGAGTATGGGGCATAAAGAAGGTCGGGCCTCAAGTATTAACTTTAGAGGCACAAAGTACAGAAGACAATCCAAGAAAAATGGAGTCTTCCAAGATCTGAAGCCCAAAAGCGCGGATCCTCAAGAATTTGACCCAAGAAGAAGGGAAAGCAGAGTAGAGAGCAGTGAAAAATCGCCTCCTCACTCCTATCGATTTAAGGGAAAGTAGAGTAGAGAACATAAAAGAATCGGCTCCTCACTCCTATCGATTTAAGGGAAAGTAGAGTAGAGAGCGGAGAAGAATCGCCTCCTTATTACTTTTGAAAATCAAAGAAGTCTTTGTATTACTTTTGTTGATTGAAAATATTCAATTTAAATTCACTTACCCCTTATTTTGTATTTGTTGTTCAAGTTGAACATCTTGAGTTAAGAAGTATTTAACTTGAGGGGGCGTGTTAGAAATATAAGGTGGAATTAAATGATTAGTTAGAGAGTTTGTTAGTTAGAGAGTTAGTCCTAGCCCTAGTCTATATAAAGGGGGGTCCTAGGCTTAGCTAATTGAATCAATAAGTGTGAGTATCACAACTAGTCTTTGTAAGAGCATTATGCTCTCTTCTCAATAATAAAATCATTCATCATCTTCTTTCTCCTAATTATCCTCTCTAATCACACTAGTTAACAAGAAGGTCAATGTTGTGGGGAGAAAAGTATACAAATAAATGAATCGTCAAGTGGGAAGTATAATATAGAGCCTAATAGGGACAAAATGTAGAAAGAATTGAAGTACCTGAAGATAAATGACAAAAATAATGGCAGATAAGGCGCCAAGTATAAGTCCCAAGTACCACCAATTGAAGAAAGAGTTTTTGGCCATTCTCTCTTGAGGTGATGTTTCATCAAACTGATCAGCTGCAAATGTTTGTACACTTGGCTTGTGTCCTCCTTCTCCTACCGCCAATATGTAAAGTGCTATGAAGAACACCAACTTCCTGCTCTGCATACCAATCACTGATACTGACAGCGTTAACAAAACCATTCCCTGCAATTCACTTAAGGTTTTGAGTTAAGATGATGTATCGTCCCTAATTCATATTTGGGAAAGTAGGAATATAATTATATATACATTCATACCAGGAAATAGATGATGGAAGAGACGATGATGGTGTTGAAACGGCCGAGGTAGGAATCGGAGATGAAGGCTCCGAGCAAAGGGAAGACAAAGGAGACACCAACCCACGTGTTGACATTCTTAGCAGCTTCCGCTGTTGTCTCTTCCAAGACATTGGTGAGGTAACTCACCAAGTTCCCACTTAATCCATAAAACGCGAATCTCTCTGCCATCTCCACAACTACATCATTTCATCACCTCAATAATTAAATGTCTCCATCAAATAGCAGCCTCATATATATAGGCAAGATATTATATTATAGTGCCCAGATTTTGGCTTGTTAAGAAAAAAAAATCTCATTCAATATAACTTGATTGAGCCTTCTTTTCAGTCTTGTTCTACCCCTTTTCAGAAGACTGCTTCCTATTAAAATTTGTGGCCCGTATCAATTCGAAGAGTAGAGTTTATGGGGCAAAAACAACGAGTATTTGTGAAGAAGATTTCAGAAAGATTAGTTCCATACACAAACAAAACTACCAAAACTCGGATCTGACCATGTAAAATAATTTTACAAGAGCAGCTCAAGTTCAGGCTATAACCGTATCACCATCTTCATATCCAAATTGGAGATCGTATACTTAAATTTCTGTGAAAACGTGAGAGCTGTTGAGGATGAAAAATTAGTTTGGGAACAAGGAGTTAATTAAATAAACCGTTTCCACGAGTGCTAAAATGAATTGAGGTAGATTATGAAAAATTAAAACAAGAAGATATACATGTAGAAGAGAAGGAGGAGGTTGAAACAAAGCTTACAAATGATGAAGATGGCGGCACGCCAGCCTCCTCTAGAGGGTCTATCATCACTTGAACAAGAGTTGTTGCTTGGAGCTGTAGTCTCAACCATGGCTGCTAAATTATTAGAGCTATGGAACAATTTGAGAATGAGGAAGGAGAAAAATACATATTAATATTTTTTTAGTCAACTAGATGAGGGTAGCTTTGGATCATAATATAAATAATTGTTAGGTGTTTATGAAATCGGATTCTCTTCCTTGATACATTATTTTATTAATTAATCCCTTGAGAGTGACATCTCATAAATGCTTCTACGGCCACATACAATTCATGCATATAGTTATTTATAGAAAATAATATATAGGGATCACTAAAAAGAGTAAATAACATTTAAAAGAACGTAATTCTTTTTTCATTGAAAATTGGTGAACAGTTTTTCTATAAAAAAATTATTTTTTGGTTAAAAGGATATGATATGTTTTTATACATACAAAATATTAGTACTCCATGATTTCATATTTAGAAAACACTGATACTTAAATTCACGCCTTTTTTGCCAATAAAATTTTTGAAGAGGAACATGTTACTGCTTGTCTCATATGCAAATCTTAGAGAGCTCCGATACTGAGTGTTAGAAATTAAACTTAATTGTAAATATAGGAAGATTAGGTGCAGATAAGTTGTAAATCATAGGGGAATTGAACTGGACTTTTAGGATTTATAGCTAAATTACGGATTAGATTTATGACTCGAGTTTCAAATATCAAGAAAACTTTCACAACTACTACAATTTACTTGTAACTAGGGCTGAGCAAATCAAAACCGAACCGACTAATTCGGTGTTCGGTTTTTCGGTTTCGGTTCGGTTTTTAGGACTGGCTTAATTCGGTGTTTGGTGTGTGGTTTGGTTTTGTAAATTTATTTCGGTTAAAAACCGAATAACCGAAATTAATTGTATATGTTTTTATTTATCAGCCCACCTCATGAGTCATACCCTAGGCCCAACTCAATTGTAACCGAAGACCCAACCCAATCCTTCACTTTCACAATTCCTCACCATTGAAAACCCTAAACCATCTTGACCAAAAAAAGAAAACCCTAAACCACCGTATATCAAAAGAAAAAAAGAAAACCCTAAGCCACCGTCGGTATTTGTCATTAAGCTCTCGCCTCTCACTCACTCCGCGTCTTCGCCAGTTCACCTTTGTCCTTCGGTTTGCAGAATTGCAGCCCTTCACTTCGCCTTCTCAGAATCTGAGATCAGATCTTCACTTCTCAGCTGCGCTTCCCGTCGTATTCCTCCCACAGTCACCAACTCACTTCGCCTTGACAGTTGACACACAGCTCCGATCTGCCTCTTCAAAGCTGGTGTTACTCTACGATCTGCAACTGCGAATCTGCGATCTGCCTCTTCATCAGTTCTCTCCTCTGGTGAGTTCCTTCACTTCACTCTGATCTGCCTCTTTATGGTTACTTGTTCGGTTATTGTATTGGTTCCTACGATTATTTTTACCAAACTGGTCTTATTAGCGAACCAGCTCTAAGGATCCATCGAGAATCAGCAGCAAACTCTCTTAGTGGTGAAGATAGAGCTGGAGCAACTCATAATTTCAATTTTGAAGTATGAGCCAAGTCATGAGGGAGGTTTTGTAGCACCCAAGTGAAAACCTCGGAATTGGGTTCAGCAGTTACAGAGAAAATAAGTAGCTAGCCGATCCCCTGCTTCTTATTATGTTGTTTTGTTCTGTTCGTTCTATATCAAACAAAGTTCTCAGTGGTATGAGTATGTCTTTTAGGAATGAGCCTTGGTTTTGGCAATACTTAGAGATGAAGAATTTTTTTTGTGCGAAAAAGAATGACCTTTTAACAAGATGTTTGTAAACTGTTTGCTCTTTTGTTCCTTTGAGTAACTGTAGCCTCAAGTCATGCGTGTACTGATGTCAAAAAGACGTTAAATCCTTGCCCTGAGTTTGAACTAACTTCTATGTTCATCAAACTCTTTCTTTCTTTTTCCCTTTTTATCTTGTTTAATTCAATTCTATTTCTAATGTGATAGGATCGGTGGATCCGGCATGGACATGAGGAGCAAAGCAAGGGTAATCTACCTATCCATTTATTAGTTAACTCAAAAAAGAAAAGAAGAGGAGAGAAATCTCAGTAGTTTTGTTTTGGCTGTATACTTATGTAAATCCGAAATGCAGACTCTATCAGGGCCAGTTAACGACCCTTCAAAGTTTCCCAAGTGCAACTACGATGGTTCCAGCACAGGCCAAGCTCCTGGAGAAGAAATTGAAGTGATCATATAGAGTAAGCTTTGCCTCCTCAAAAGAGATCTTTCTTCTCTTGTTTGAGACAGTACATTACTGATATCTTTGTTTCAAATTTTTGGCAACAGCCCTCAAGCAATTTTTAGGGATCCATTCAAAAGGGGTAACAAATCTTGGTGGGTTTTCTTACTATCTTTCTTATTAGAAACTGTTTTCATGGTGTAGTTCTCATTTTAACCTTTTTAATTGTAATTGGGATTAGGTCGTGTGTGATGCTTACACTCCTGCTGGGGAACCAATTCCCACAAACAATGCAGCTGCAAAAATATTCAGTATTTCGTTGGGCGAGATATTGACTCACATTACAAAGCTTGCCTTTATGCTGTGCAGATAGGTTTTTTTTTTTTTTTTTTGGGGTATAACATTGTAGGCTTTGTTTTGCCATGTTTTTGTATTTCATTGTATACTAGCTGCTCCAGCGTCCATGTAATGTATAATATATACCAGGTTGCACTCAATATTATAGATTGATTCGAGAAAAAAAAAAAAATTGTAGGTTGGCCATTTAACAAAATTCACCCAAACAATTTGAGCAAAAAAAAAAGAAGAAGAAGAATTTACCCAACCAAGAAAGCCCAACATAAGGCCCAATTTAAACCCAAAAATCGAAATATTTCGGTTAATTCGGTTCGGTTTTTAAGACACTTCGGTTTCGGTTCGGTGTTGAAAAATGCATATATTTCGGTTTTATCCGAACACCGAACCGAAAAACCGAATGCTCACCCCTACTTGTAACTAAAATATAGGAATATTAGGTGCAGATAAGTTGTAAATCATAAGGGAATTGAACTGGACTTCCGAGATTTATAGCTAAATTACGGATCAGATTTATGACTGAGTTTCAAATATCAACAAAACTTTCACAATTATTACAATTTACTTGTAATTAAATATAGGAAGATTAGGTGCAAATAAGTTGTAAATCATAGGGGAATTGAACTGAACTTTTGGGATTTATACAAGGTTATCAAACTCGCGAGTTTAATCAAACTTGTAACAGTGAAGTAAACTCGTACCGTGAACTCGAATCGTAAACTCGTAAAAGTTTCTTTTTTACTTTTAAATAGATATTAATAGTGTATAATTAAATAACTAAAATATAAGAAATAACAACAATTTGGTTTCAATATTTTTAAAATCCAAATAATTGAAATTAAATCTATCAACATTCATAATTTATCATCTTTAACAAAGAAATTTCTATGAAATTTATATTTAAAGCCGCTAAACATGATCAAATTGAATGAGATAACATGAGTTCAAAAGTGAGTTAACAGTTTTGTAAGTTGCAAACGTATAAACGGTAACTTCGGTATATTAACTCGTGAGTTTAACCAAGTTTACAACAATCACGAGTTTATCAGTGACTCGACTCGATTTTGTAAGGTAAAAATATAAAAACGCTAAACTTGGAGAGTTAACTCGCGAATTTAACAACAATAGATTTATAGCTAAATTAGGGATCAGATTTATGACTGAGTTTCAAATATCAACAAGACTTTCACAACTACTAACTACTACTATTTACTTGTAACTAAATACTTTGTAATTTATAACTGAGCTTTTAAAATTTACAATTTTTGACCCAAAAAAAATTTACGATTGCTTTTTTGAAATCAGCAATTGAGCTATATTGCTTATATAAGGGTGTCTCCATAATTAAATTTTATATTTTTTTCCATGACATTTTTTAAATTCATTATATTTTAATACTGTATTATTATTTTATTTGGTGATCTTGATTTGTCCTTTTCTTTTTTTCCCCAAATGATATGTATATTCATGTAAGTATTGTTGTTAAACTCACGAGTTCACTCTCTGATTTTACCGTTTTCATGTTTCTAGTTTACAAAATCGAGTCGAGTCACTGTAAACTCGAATAAATCACGAGTTTATATACCGAGTTTATCGTTTTTACGTTTATAGCTTACAAAACTGTATTAACTCACTTTTAAACTTATATTAATTTCTTCAATTTGATTATGCTTAGCGGCTTTATATATAAATTTTATAGAAATTTTTTTATATATGAGTTTAATATTTATATTTTGCTACTAAAACATTTTTTTGTGTCACTCACATAAAAGTGTGTGGGTCCTATTGTAATGAGAGAGAGAGAAAATATTATTGACCCACACACTTTTATGTGGTGTGAAAAAAATGTTTACGCAAAGAAAAGTAAAAACATTAAACTATTATATATGATAAATTATGAATATCGAGGGATTTAATTTCAATTATTTATATTTAAATATATTTAAATCAACCTGTTATATTTTTATATTTAATTATATACTATTAATATTGATTTAGTGATAAAAGTAAACTTTTACAAGTTTATTATACGAGTTTATGTTATTTTCACAAGTTTGCTTAAACTCGCAAATTTAACAACCTTGTATGTATGTGTAGGTGTGTCAAAATTATATTCATACATATTTTTCCTTATTTCTCTTAATGTACTCTCTATATATAAACATTGTCGTCAAACTCGTGAATTGACTCTCTGAGTTTACTATTTTTACTTTTATAGTTTACCAAATCGAGTCGAGTCACTGGTAAACTCGTAACCGTTGTAAACTCAGTTAAACTTACGAGTTTATACACTGAGTTTACAGTTCTTACGTTTCAAACTTACAAAACCATGTTAACGCATCCTTAAACTTGTGTTAATTTTTTTATTTGATTATGCTCAGTGGCTTTATATGTGAGTTTTATATAAATTTCTTTGTTAAATATATTAATTTTAAATATTGATGGATTTAATTTCAATTATTTGAATTTAAAGTACATTTAAATTAAATTGTTGTCATTTTTTATATTTTAATTATTTATTATACACTATTAATACCTATTTAATAGTGAAAGTAAACTCTTACGAGTTTATGATTCAGTTTACGATACGAGTTTACATCATTGTCACGAGTTTATTTAAACTTACGACTTTGACACCAGATATGTATATATATGAATATAAAGGATTTGGGCGGCATATAAAGATCAATATACACACAACTAGATCTGCTATAAATGTTAATGGCTTTATAATTTACCATTAATTATAATTGGTCAGTACGTAATTACAAGGGTGAATCTGAAACAAAATCAAAGCAAGAAATAATGTAATATATATATATCAGATCAGCCTACATGATAAGGAATCAGAAGGTATTATAAAGTCAATATATGCTTGCTGTAAATAGAAATAAGATCAATGTGCAAAAGCAAAAGCATCTCTCTTGATACGCAAGATATATTTTTGTGAGGAAAATGATCCTCATCCACCCATATGATTATTAACAATATTTGAGGATTCTTATAATTAAAATTTGTATAAAGGACTATACTTTTTAAAGTCACTTTGCTCCTAGTCGTTTTCAAAAGGGTAACATGCTGACCCCTCTCTATATGTATATATTTGGATGAAAGTGATCTCCATATTATTACATTTAAGAATGATTTAATTAGCGTTTTACATTTGTGCATAAAGACAAAAGATCTTAACTTTGTAAGTGTTGCTTGCGACCAAATAAGAATCCTTTACTTTTATATTCCTGCAACGCAACGTGACCTTGATTCTCTCTTTTTTTATCATATGTGCGTGTTTGATTTTACATTTGGTGGTTTTACCTTATAATTATATTCCTAACACAATTGTGGATATGATGGCAATTTGTGAAGGTCTCTCGTTCGACAACTTGAACAACCTTAACTCAAAACTTTAAGGTAACGAGTTTGTGGATTCTTTCATTATTATATACCTTCAGTCTTAATTATAGGAATACTTTTATAGTGTAATTTGTACTACAAAAGTATTCTTATAATTAGGACTGGAGGGAGTATATACTTCTTTTTGAACTCAACTCTATCTAATGTGTTTCATTTTCTCACATCCAATTAAGTCCACTCACATTTGACATCCTAATAACCTTTCCCTTGAACGTGGATCGACATTAGAGTGACAATTTTGTTTTTTAAAAAAGTAGGTGCATGCTTTGTGGGCTTCGAATGCTTTTTGTCATTGTCTTCACATATATCACTTGTTAATACCAAGAATATAATTGGCTTCCCCCAGGTCCTTCATAGCAAAATGCTTGCTCAGCCAGGTCTTTATGCCTAATAATACCTCTGTATCATTTCCGATAAGGAGTATATCATCCACATAAAGTACCAGAAAAGATACTGCATCACCTTGGATCCTTTTATACACACACGGCTCATCAGGACTTTTCTCAAAACCATAAGACTTAATGGCTTGATCAAATCTGATGTTCCATGATCTGGACGCTTGCTTAAGTCCATAAATGGACCTTTGCAACTTGCATACCATTTGTTCTTGCCTTTTGGCTATAAACCCTTTTGGTTCGCATATAGATCTCCTCTTCCAAATTTCCATTTAGAAAAGCGAGTTTTGACATCCATTTGCCAAATCTCATAATCAATATTTGTCTGCAATGACTAAGAGAATCTTGATGGACTTAAGCATGGCAACCCGCGAAAAGGTTTCTTCATAATCCACATGTTCTATTTGGGAGTACCTTTTCGCCACCAATCTAGCTTTGAAGGTTTCAACCTTCCCGTCCGATCCTCTCTTTCTCTTGTAGATCCACTTGCACCCAATGGGTCTTACCCCTTCAAGTGCATCTACAAGAGACCAAACTGAATTGGAATACATATAATCTATTTCATGATTCATAGCCTCAAGCCATTCCTGAGCATCAACATCTCCTAGTGCCTCGTCATAGCTTGTGGGATCATCATCTTCATCAATGATGACATCCGATATGACTCACCCAACAAGAGAAATCTTGTAGGTTTACGAATCAATCTCTCACTACGACTTTGTCTCACTTGATGTTGTGCATCTACAGATGGGTCCATATTTTGTGGGTTAACAATTTCTTGATGAGGACCCTTATTAGGTGGATTAACCAATTCGTGATTTTGTTCTTCCATACGTTTATCATTATGCTGAAACGGTTCTATTTCCGGTTCTGTGTATGTTCAGGTATATTTTCCATATTTTCCTCTTTGAACAACCACGGGAATAAATGCGGAACCGCCCGAGGAGGTGGCGGTGAAACTTGAACTGAGACTAGCTCATGAAGAATAACCTTACTCCTTGGCTTATAATTTGCCATATAGTCCTCTTCTAAGAAAGTCGTGTGTGTGCTCACTATGACCTTCTTTTCTTTTGGACAATAAAACAACCAACCTCTGGTTCCTTTAGGATAGCCTATAAACATGCATACTTGATACGCGAGTCCATCTTATCTCGGTTTCGTTGCAAGACATGTGCGGAGCACCCCAAATCCGAATATGTTTCATGGTGGGCTTACACCCTTTCCACAATTCTATTGGTGTCTTTGAAACCGACTTGGACGGTGCAAAGTTCAATAGATACATAGTAGTTTCTAAGGCAAATCTCCAGAATGAATCAGAAAGAGATGAATAAGCGAGAATAGATCTTGTCATTTCTAAAAGGGTTCTATTTATCCTTTCGGCAACTCCATTCTCATTGGGGTGTCCTTGGAGAGGATAATTGTGAAACTATCCTCTCTTTGATCGAGGTAAGACCTGAACTCTCCGGATAGGTATTCATCCCCTCGATCGGATCGAAGAGTCTTAATTTGAACACCAAGATGCTTTTACGCCTCGGCCTTGAACTCTTGGAATTTTCCAAAAGCTTCGACTTGTGACGCATCAAGTACACATGTCCAAATCTAGAGTAATCATCGGTAAATGTGATGAAATACCGATACCCTCCTCTAGCTTGGACATTTATTGGTCCACATACATCGGTATGTACCAATTCGGTGAAGTGTGGCACGTTTTCCCTTGGCCTTGAAAGATCTCTTGGTCATTTTTCCTTCTAAACAAGATTCACATATCGGTATCGGTTCAAAGTTCGGGGATTTTAAAATCCACTTTTGACCAAACCTTGTATCTGTTAGAGTTAATATGACCTAATCTCAAATGCCAAAGATAAGTTTCATTGGAAACTTTTCTTTTCTTTGATGAATTATTATGATCAACATCTCTTAATTCAACATGATTAACTTCACAGGAACATGATTAAGGAAATAAAGACCATTAATCATTACACGTAACAAATAAAAGAAGATTTACTTCTTATTGAAAGCGAGGAATTAAACTGAATTGTCAAACCATGTTTTTCCAAACAACTAACGAAATTAAATTCCTCTTAAATTCGGGAATAAATAAAACGGTCTTCTAAAACCAAAGTTTCGCAATTATCAAAAGATAAAATAACTTGTCCCAGCTCGCTAGTGCGACACAAGCTCCCTGGGTTCCAAGCTTCAAAACTCTTTGTCCTTCACTTATAGGCAAGCTATGTTTGAACCACTGCATAGAGTAACAAACATGGTTAATGGCTCCTGAATCAACGATCCATTTTTCATCGTAATTCTCCACTAAACAAGCCTCAATCACATGTAAATTACCCATACCTGGTTGACTCATCCGTGGGAAATTTTTCTTCCAATGCCCCTTTTGTTCGCACTTGAAGCACTTGCCTTTTGGCCGCTTCATTGCAAGCTGTTTTGGCAATGGAATACTCCGATTTCTTCTTTTTCTTGTTCTTGTTCTTTCCCTTAGGTTTCACAGAACTTTCACTAGCAAATAATGCACTACCCTGCTTGACTAGAGACTGTTTAGTACTCTCAAGCTCGTGCATCAGTTGAGTGAGGTCAAGATGCATCTTATTCATATTATAATTCATCTTGAATTGATTGAAGTATTCGAGGGCGGTGATTGTAAGAGAAGGTCAACTTTTAAATCTTGTTCAAATTTGATACCATGGTCATGACCTTCTTAAAGTTTGCTATCATTGTTAGACAATGATCCCGCACACTACCTCCGGACATCATTTTGTCTTGGTGGATCGAATTCAACGCATTTTGCCTAGCGGAGAGTGCGCTAGACGTAGCAAACATGCCATCAAGAGTCCGGAGCATTGTTGCTCCACTCTCAATCATGCTCACTTGCTCTCGAAGGTGATGGCGAGAGATCGGCTAAAATATAGCGAACTGCTACATTCGCATTCTCCCATTTATCCTTCTCTTGCTGAAATTTAGTCCGGATTGCCACGAGACGCGCATCATTTCTGCTACTGGCATAGGGGCAGTTAGAACAAAGTTGAGCTTTTCATATTGAAGAACAATATCCAAATTTGTTTTCCATTGTTTGTAGTTTGTACCATCCATAGGTTTTTGGCTCAAGATTGTAGCTAAAGGATTGAATGAAGACATTTTTCGAAAAATAAGGAAAAATCACACGATTACAAACTATAATTAACAACAAACGAGATATTGCACTAGTAGATTCTAATAACTACTATTCGTTTATTGTTTAACAATCCATTAGTTATCTTTACAAGGCTTACGATGGGCAAGATACTTGTAAAACTAATATTGTTATTTTGGGCCTTCGGGTTCCATTGCGAGCCTCGATGGGAGGGTTAACAATTTTACCAAAGTTGAATGTATTTAATCATTGTTTACTTTCTAAATTATCTTTAGTGTCTAAGTGTTGCCGATGATGGGCCGTACAAAACTTTACTAAAACTTTGAAAATATTAGGGTTTAATCTAGCGAAATCCGATTATCCTTATCCGATGGGGCTTTAGCGATAACTATTTCACTAATAAACCCACAATTGGGGCCGTAGGTTTTAAAATTAATTTCTTAATTTAAAACCTTCACCCATTCAATAATTTTTAAATTTAGAATTTTCAATTTCCAAGAATTGTTCAATTTAGAGTATTTTTTAAATCAATCTCAAATATACAAATCTCTTAGGAAATTTCTGGATTATTTGTCTAGATTTTAATTCCACAATTAATTAATCCAATTATTATTCTAGATTTTAATATAAAATCATAATAATTTATAATTAATTTAGTGGATAACCTAAATAATCTCGCATAATAACTATCATACTAGTCGATTCAAGACATAATAGCTACTTATGCAGTGATGGCATGTGATTATGCATCAATATGACATCTTCCTATTCTATATGGCATGTTATTTCAAACATCATGTTAATCGTACATATAATTCACACAATTCAATAAAAGCATTTAAAAATTAAACAAATAACTTTAATCCATGGCTTTCCTATTTAAAATAAAATAGAAAATTACAACTTTGGAATTTCTCTTTTGTCCAGCCCATAGTATCTGTCTCAAGCCCCTTTAGGGTATTCATGGGGCCCAAAAGCCCAAAGACCCACTCTTTGGCGAGAAACCCTAGGATGCAAAAGAGGAACCCTAGCCGTCGATCTTGTCGCGCCGTCACCGAAGTCATCTCGGCCACGAAACTCCGGGGGGAAGGACCGCCATGGGGAGTCGAGTACACGGCCACCGGAACCACCCAAAAGGGTGTCCCACGCGCCTCACGCGCGGCACCTTTGCAAAGACGTGAAGGCCACTCTCGAACTTGTAGCGGCGCGTGGGCGCGTACGTGCAGCTCTTCCCGGGCGTCCGTCCACCTCCCATTTTGTTTGTCTTTCCGTCCTCTTTCCAACCATATCTCGGTTTGTCGAAATCCGAGGTCCAGAAGTCCACGAAAAAGTGTTTTACAGTATCGTATGTTCATCTTCTTGCAGTTTCTCGATCTCGAACTTTTACAGAATTTTGGTAAAATACATAGAAATTTCGAAAAAACTTAAGAACAAGCAAGGAGGAAACCTAATCATATGGGATTAGCCTCCTTGTTACAAATCAAGAAATACCCGAGAAAATCTAACCATGGATTAAAGCGATTAACCGATTAAAATTAGAACTAATATCAAATCTGAATTATAAACGAATAATACTCATGAAATAAATAACAAATATAGAAATAGATGCCATATTTTTTTAAAAATTTTGAAAAATCAGAAATTAATCACATGAATAAATCAAAACTGGTTCTTTTCCTCATCGCGATTCGGCTCTGATGCCAATTGTAGGAATTGCACCAGAAACGTGGAAGCGAATCGTACTGACACGATATAGGAGAAAGTTACAACCTTCATCGTTTTGATTACCTGGAAAGATGCAGTGATCTGAAAGTCTCTACACGAACAATCCAAGCTCACGAACAATCCAAGTCCACGCTATGATCGATCTTCCAGACTATCTCTCGAGGGGGATGGGATGGTTGTGTGGGCAACCGTTCAAATGATGACGTAACTGCCTCTAGGGTTTGTTTATGATGAAAGCCTCCTTTTTGACTTAGCCTTCACTATGAGGAGAAAGTAGGTTTATATACTACTACATCCAAGATCTAACCCTAAACCTAATGAGCCATAGGGTTCTTGGACTGTAGTCTCACTTAAGCCTTATTGGGCTTAAGTGACTAAAGAGCATATTAACTCAACAGATGATGGTGTTGAAACGACCAAGGTAGGAATCAGCTATGAAGGTTCCAAGCAAAGGGAAGACGAAGGAGACACCAACCCAAGTGTTGACGATCTTAGCAGCCATCGATGTTGTCTCTTTCAGATCATTGGTGAGTAAAGTTATCAAGTTCCCAGTTAAACCATAGAATGCAAATCTCTCTGCCATCTCCACAACTGCGTTTGATTTCAAGGTTTATGTGAAATAGGTTTCACATTTTGATTTTGTGCGAGAGTAATTAATATAATGAACTAGAGTATCATCAGTTTTAATTTGTTCCATTTAATATTCGAATATCGCATGCTGGATAGTGGATATGTGTGCAGAGACATTTAATTTTTCTTAAGCTCAAGCATTATTGATTGATTCAATCAAAATTGAAATTTTTTTATTGGATTTTCTATTTTCACAATATAGGCAGATTATTTTTTGAAATGATATGAAAAAATATACAGATGTGTAATGTAATAAAAGTTTGGCAAAATTTATGAAAAAACTGTATAATTCACTAAAAAGGAATAATATACAAATGCCTTTCTTGTTGTTAAAAGAAAAAATATATATATTAAGTTTGATGGTATGAGAGAAAATTAAAGGGTAGAAAATAGAAAGAGAGCTTACATATGAAAATGATGACAGCATTCCAGCCACCTGTTGAGGATTTGTAATAATTATCATTACTTGAAGAATTGGCTTTGTTTGAAGCTTCATTTGTTGTATCCATGGCTATATGATTATGAATTGGTTTAGCTCCGAGAATGGGAAGAAATTAAACTTGGTGTGTCATTTATAAATATAATGTTAGACTAACTATAAAGAAATCAGCGGAAATTAATATAAGTTGGCTTTAATTCAACGTTATGTACTGTCCAGCTGTTAATTACTTATATTCATGGCTATCTGTTTGGATATATGAAAATTAGAAGAAACTCTTGCTGTTATGTCTGCCAAACTAGCTAGATATATGCCTAGATGAGTAGATGTGCTATTTTTCTTTTTCTTTTTTTAATTTACTTTTTTTCTCTAGATATCCTATGCTTTTATACTTCTTAACTAAGTGACTTCTTCTAATTAATGAATTTTATTGAGGATAATTTAAACATTTTTAAAGTATTGCCTAATTTTAAATATTTTTTAAAGTTAAACTATGTAAATTTGTTAATTTATCATTATATTAATAATAAAGACCGTAAATGATAATTAGTTTTGACTTGGGGCAAAATAAAGGAAATGGTTCATAATTGCTAGCTAGGCATAGATGGTATTATCTCTACAATTATTATTGTAAAGAGAGATGGTTCATGATGATAATATATATCTCTGGGTTCACAAAATAGTGAGATTTATTATTCTCTTTATACTTCACTTAAAATATATATTTTAGAGAATCTCTTAATCATCCCGTATAAGATATCAATAAAAAAAGAGGTAGAGTATATTATAAGTTGCCTTTCAAAGTTAATAGAAGGATGCATATTATTTGCACGAGTCATGCATGTATGTTACAAAGGTCTTCTTTTAATATCACAATGTTGAATTGATTGAGGTTTAATTAAGTATTTTAAAAACATCAAATGTTTATACGTTCCTTTCCTTTTTTTTCATCTACTTCCCCATTTTTATTTTTTAACTGAACTGATAAATATGTGTGTGTGTGTGTATTAATCCTAGAATAATATATGTCATTAAAAAAAAATTGGATCGGGTAGAAAAAAGTTGATATTCTTTAAGCAAGTTGATAATTTGAATGGGAAAAAAATCAAATTAAGAAAGTTATATTCCTATTTTGATATAATAAATACTCAAATTTAGATTAATGTCAAATTTAGATTAATGAGTACAGGGAGGGACGGATCTTCTTGCATACAAGGGGGGCCATGGCCCCCCAAAAAAAAAAGTTATCCTAAAAATTTAATGAAAACTAAATTTTTTATACATTTGACCCAAAACAATTACACATTTGTCCCAAAAAATTATACATTTGGCCCCCCAAATATTTTTTCTTTGTAATTAGTTAATGAGTATATTTTTGGCCCCCCAAATATTTTTTTCAAGCTCGGTCTCTGAATGAGTAGTTGCTGACATCAAATAGAGAAAAATAAAAGGAACAATTTCTTTCCCAACCCATAATCAGAGGAAGGTGATGACTTTGCGTCCAAGTTGTTTAAACAAGTCTCAATAGTTAATCCGCGGGTTACATACTCAAGCCGGAACGTATTTATACAATCAAAAGCTTTAATTTTTAAGTCAACAATTTGATTAGCGATTTACATGTGTGCATAAAGTCATAAGATCTTAATTGACCAGCCAAAAAAAGCTTATATAGTTGAGTTGTACTTACAAGGAAAAATAATACATGGTTTTTTTAATAACATAAAATTACAACAAATCTCATTAATTACTTGTATGGAGATAGAGATGGCTGACACTTTTCAAGACTTGTGAAATATATTAAGATTTTATTGAAAGCTTTGTTCGCTACCAAATGCGACAAAAAAGAATCCTTTACTTTTAACATTTCAGCAACACAACGTGACCTTGATTCTCTCGTTATTGCCATATGTGCGTGTTTGATTTTTACGTTTGGTGGTTTTACCTGATATTTCCTAGGACAACTGTCGGGAACTCGAGATGATGGCAATTCGTGGAGGTCTCTTGGTCAAAGTTGAATAATCTTAACTCACAACTTTTAGGTAACAAGTTTATGGGACCTTTCACTGTTATATACTATCTGCTGTCATTAATATAAGATCTAGTTACTAGATCATTTATTAAATATTGGAGGCAGTACCTCTATATATTTCAGCTCAACTCTATCTGATTTGAAACTTCTTCTACTTTCTTATATCGAGTGAAGTCCACTCACCTTTGGCATCCCTATAACCTAATCGACATAGATAGGTGACAACTCTTTTTTCTTCTTTCCTTTTCAGGCTTCCAACATGATCTTTTTGCCATTGTCTTCACATATATATCACTTGTTGGGCCTAGTGAGCACCCCGAAAGAGGGATAATCCAGTTTGGACACAGTAACAAGTTTCATAGAAGTGGGCATGACACCACATCTTAACCCAAAAATCTTAAGACAATGAGTTTATTTAACGTACCAATCCATACTATGTATATCATGATAGAAATGAAAATAGGAAGAAAAATATTAAGTGAAGAATATTCTAGAATATTTGAAGATTAATGAAAAGATTTAGAAATATTTTGTTTTAATGTTGATTTATCATTATCTTTATTATTTTAATTGATATTCGCATTTAATTTTATGATTTTCATAATGTTCTTTTTCAATTTCTAAGGTTTGAGTTAAGGCTATCTTGCAATATATCTTGTTTGTATAACTCATAATTGAATAAGATGAATTATTGAGTTTTCACTCCCCTATATTTCTCTCCTCCCTCCATTGGTCTAGTATTTCTCTCTCATTTCTTGTTGTCTTCAATCCTCTCTATCTCTCTTTTCTCATCTCCTTCTGTTCTCGTCGTGCATCAAGTTCGTTATAAAGATCCCAAATCCGTCCCGCAGTCACCAATTTGTCTCAAATGGGATAGAAAATCCAACCCAAATTTCTTATTTCTTAGTAGTATATATATGTATAAACATAATGAGTAGAGCACAAACCTAATTAATCTAAAATAGAAAATTGATAGAAAATCATACATTGTTTAATACTAGTTATTCTTACTCTAAGCAGCGGCCAATGCCCTATCTGATTTGGAGGAAAAAAAAAACTATATCAACAGTCAATACAACAAATGCTGACTTAACCAGCAGCATTTTCTTCATCACGTTGAAGGATACGTCCATTAAAATCCCTCAGCTCGTTCTCTTTTCTTTCATCAAAACCTTCAACTTTTTTGTAAACATGCAACAACAACATAAAAAACCAAATTCAAAACCCCTATCCCAGCAAGCAGAAAATAGTAATAATCCAAATGTGACCTATTCAAATTATTCCCAAGCCATTTCTTTTTGCTTGCTGCTTCCACAATAGATATAAGAGCACTACTGATGAAGTTTGCCACACCAGCATTACTGATATAAAATGCGGCTCCCAAGCTTCTCATAGCCTCTGGCATCTGATCATAGCACAAGTGTTGAAGCCCTATAATGGATAAAACATCTACAAACCCTAACAGAATATACTGAGGAAGTAACCACCAAACCCTAATTGGCAATATTGCCTTTGGACTGTCCAACAGATTATGATCAGTTGCTATTTTAACTCTTTTGGACTCAACTAGGGCAGACACAAGCATTGTTAGAGCAGAAAGGAACAAGCCAATGCCTATTATTTGAAGCATTGTGATGCCTGTGGGTTTGCCAGTGAATTTTCTTAGCAGAGGAACAAGGAGTCTGTCGTAGACCGGCATGAAAACGATGATGACGAAGCCGGAGAAGCATTGAAGTGACGCTGGTGGGATAGTGAAGTGATGAGGTCCTAGTGATCTATTCATTGTGCTGCCTTGTTTGGTGAAGAAGGTTGATGTTTGAGCCTGCACTAACTTGAAGTACAAGCTTGTTAGCCATATGGGTATGAGGCCTAACACTAGCTTTATTTCTTCCACTTGGTTCAACGAGCATAGCCTCCAAGGATTTCTTGTGTTGCTTGATGCATCATTTTCATCAATGATCATTGCCTTGTCCAAAAATCTGAAACAAAGTGTAAAACTACATTTATTAAATCTTAAGAATTACTTCTTCCAATCCCATTATGAGATAATGAAGTTTTAGAAGGAATGCATGGTACTTGTTATAAATCAAGTACGATATTAATGACATTTCTTTTAAGATTGCCCTTATTTAAAGTTCGATGCAATATTCCTCTTTCACTCTTCATGATATAATTTATGATAATTTTAAATATGAATAAATTTTGAAAAGAAATCAAGCAAATTTATAGAGTTAATCATATTTTATTAGTACCACCCTTGGTGGATTAGGGCCCAAGCCCAATAGCATTGAGGTCAAAGAATGAATAATAGAAAAGCTTGGATGGACAATTGTGATATTCCCCAATCATTCTAACATGTATCATTAAACCCTCAAATGGTAGAGACACTTGGGACCGATCGGACACAAGAGACAATTTTATCATTCTAACCTCGAACCCTTCCTTTTGATATCACCCTTCGCCAACTTGAGTTGAAACGGCGCGTACCGATATAATATGTTGATAAAGAAGGGATAATACCAATTGAGGAAGAGACACGGGAACCCGGCCTATATATATGTGAGTGCATAATGGTTCAAGGGTTATATGAGATAATACACCTAAAATATATGTCTATTCATGTCCTCTAAAGATTATTCTATCCTTATTTTTCTGTCTGTGGTGTATTTGCTCTATAATGTGCTTGGGGTCTGCATCGGTTCATGTGGGTACTTTAATGAGTTGGTTGAATTCCAGATACGTTCAAAATTCTTACAGATCTCGTTGAGAAGTGTTCAGGATGTCTTATAATAGGGACCGAAGAGAGTGTGTGTATTTATAAAGGGAAAAATGACAGTCAGGTCCCAATGACCATAAAAAATTACAAAAAAAAATCAAAAAAGTTCCAACATAAATTCACATATAGGGACTTTTTTTATATTATTTCTATTAACAACAGGAAGTGCTTTATATTTACAAAGAAAGTGTTATATTTACAACAAAATTTAAAAACCTAGCCATTCACACAAAAAAAAAAAAAAAAAAAAAAAAAAAAAAAAACTATATTCACAACAAGAAGTGTCATATTCACAACAAAATTTAAACACTTAGATTTTATTTCAAACTCAAGTCCCTAAGCATACAGAGGTCATTTACAACAGAAAAATGTTAGATTCACAACAGGAAGTGCTATATATTCACAACAAAATTTTAAACATGATCATTCACAACAGAAAAAACCATATTCACAATAGAAAGTATTATATTTACAACAAATTTTAAAATTTGGATTTTGTTTCAATACAAGTAATATTAATATTGATATGTAAATTTTTGTTAGAACTTTTTTGTAATTTTTTATTGTCCTTGGACCTGACTATCATTTTCTCAAGAGCAGAGACAATCCATAATACCTGAAACGTTTAGTGCGAGCTAAGGCTCTAGTTTGAGTCTCCAAAACCATATTACCATGCATTGTCTTGTTTCCATAATAAATACCCTTTCCATTGCGCGTCTCATTTACGTGCCGCTTCCGAATAGCTGCTGCTAGCACTTAAGCCACCGTAGTGAACGGACTCCCCAGTGGCCCTTGTTTTTTATACTTTTTTAATACCAAAAGACACCGCTATAGCCACCGCCAATACGCCAAAACCTACGGTCCACCCAACATTATCCTAAATCCATAAAATGTCAACAAATAAATACAAAGTTAGTTTTTACGTATAATGAGGAAACAAAATGAGGGTTAAATCAAAATTAGAGCTCATATTTAAAAATTGAAGATGAAATTATTTTAGAAATACTAAAATTATTAAATTTGATAGTAAATTTATTGGTTAAAAGTATTACTATTTCTAAATTATTTTACTAAGTTTTAATATTTATATTCCTAAATATAATTTCTCCTGAGACTTTAACTCAAATTAATATACGCTGACGGTCAAATAAAGGGGTAATCTTCTAGATTGAATAATAGGCTCGTGAGCCTGGGTGTATACATAATCTTGACTTGTTTTGGGCTCGGCCGAAGTCTAATTTTGGGCCTATCGGGCTAGGTGAGACTAACGTACATAATAGGATAGAGGGCCAGTTGGGCTCAACCGAAAGCTATTAGAATAAGCCTAGCCCAAATCGACGAGCCGGCCCATTTTACTGGCCCATTACTTTTGCCGCTTTCTTTGGGACCCAAGGATCCTAGCTGTTTCTTTTTTGTTACAAAAATTTTTTGGAAGGGTTCGACATCGTCCCCCCCACTGCGCAGCAAGACGCCGCATTTTTGGAAAGACTTAATGGGAACTTACGAGATCGCTCTACCAAAGCGAGCCCAATGACGATCTAAATGGATTGAACACACATCCCTTTGGGACTTGAACAAATCCCTTCCTAGCTGTTTTTGATGGGCAGCGGTTCTTTTTTTTCCCCTTCTCATAGTTAGATAGCATCGATTATTTACATTTGTAGGCAAAAATAAAATAAAAATTATTTACATTTATTTTTTTAAAAAAAAATATTAAGTTTAAAATGCTAAAATTTGTTCTAAAGGGAGCATGGTATCATGAGCTAGGTTGATTTTTCAAAAGGGACCCAAGACAAGGCAGAAAATCAAGAAACCAGGCTGAAATCCAAGATTCATCACCCACAAGGCTTGCCAAGAAGTCCAAGATCCAACCCATTTCGTCCTTCTCTCATCGTCGCTTTCAAAGATCCGGACGTTCTCCAAGATCAGGTCGTCTGTTCCACGATCAGGCCGTTTGTTCAAGAAAGCCCAGAGCCCAGGTTCTTTGCCACTGGATCCGGGTTGTGGATCAAGAATTTGGGTGTTACCCAAGAAGGTGATCCAAGATCCAGCGAAGGATCCGAGTTGGGTTCCAAGATCTGAATCACACAGGCAAGCCACAGATCGTGTTCTTGGTTAGAATGATTCGAAGTGCTTCCGCCCGTGTCGAGTTCCAATCGAAATCGATGTCTTGGTTTCTTGCATCCTGAATCATGGAACTGATCGGCGACGGTAATGAGACGTCGGTTTTGGTGACAGGTCGTGTTTTCTGTTTTTCGGCGATTCAAGATCGAAGCCGAAACTGAGATCATGCTTCCGCTAACCAGACCTGAATCGACAAAACCAGAACGGAGTCAAACCAAGAACGCTCCGGCAAAACCCGACTCCTCGCCTTTTGTG
Organism: Acacia melanoxylon; assembly: GCA_019022615.1. Taxonomy (NCBI): domain Eukaryota; kingdom Viridiplantae; phylum Streptophyta; class Magnoliopsida; order Fabales; family Fabaceae; genus Acacia; species Acacia melanoxylon. The sequence continues at coordinate 12,982,106 of JAFJYJ010000005.1, forward strand.
TTCATCTCGAAATCTTTGTGGTTTCGCGACTCAGAACGGGAATAAGATCCAAACGCGCTATCGCGAAAACTCGATGCGAAGGAAATTCGATAGCTAGAGGAAATTAAGTCGGATCCACGAATCTGCGTTTCCGCAAAGGGAAGTCCTCACCAAACCGATTTTGCCGTTATCGTCGTTTCAATCGCAATTTTGGTTTCCTTCTCGTTCGAACTCTAAATTGCCGAGTATCTTTGGGTGGTGTTCGCTCTTGTTCGATGGTGACCGTAACTCTCTCCGACCCATGTCACAATTTATTCAATTGGAGTGCTCTTCGAGAAAGAATCCTTCAAGAATGACACCATGGCTGGCATGTTTTTGATTTTGCTCGGTGTCGGGTGGATCCAGTTTGCGGAGTTTGTTGCCATCTTCAATAGCCATCATTTGATTGATGCCAGGGGAATCCTTATTGTGAATGAAGGTTTGACTTCTTCTCCAAACATCTCTGTTGTCATTGCTATGTGATTCTTGGGGCGTGATTCTTCAGTGGGATACTATTATGTCATGGAATTTGGAGCTCTAAATACTTTCAAGAATTGTTTGGTTCAAGATGAGGATATTGATGTTATGTGGGTTCCAAGTATATTTGAGATAGGTGTTGTGAAGATCGAATCATTCTTGAAGAGGAAGCGATTGGAGATGAGAGAGAGAGGAGCTGGAGAGATTCATGAATGAGAAAAATAGTATAGAACGCATTCTATTTACGCCGATTGAGTTTGTAAAAGAAGCCGTTTCCTGTGTTTGGAGGAAGCATAGATCGGAAAGCCCATCGTGCTCAAAATATCCGAGAAGAGATCCTAGAGTATGGGGCATAAAAGAAGGCCGGGCCTCAAGTATTAACTTTAGAGGCACAAAGTAAAGAAGACAATCCAAGAAAAATGGAGTCTTCCAAGATCCGAAGCCCAAAGCGCGGATCCTCAAGAATTCGACCCAAGAAGAAGGGAAGCGAGTAGAGAGCGGTGAAGAATCGCCTCCTCACTCCTATCGATTTAAGGGAAAGTAGAGTAGAGAACGAAAAGAATCGGCTCCTCACTCCTATCGATTTAAGGGAAAGTATAGTAGAGAGCGGAGAAGAATCGCCTCCTCGCCCTTGTCTTGAAAATCAAAGAAGTCTTTGTATTACTTTTGTTGATTGAAAAATATTCAATTTAAATTCACTTACCCCTTATTTTGTATTTGTTGTTCAAGTTGAACATCTTGAGTTAAGAAGTATTTAACTTGAGGGGCCGTGTTAGAAATATAAGGTGGAATTAAATGATTAGTTAGAGAGTTTGTTAGTTAGAGAGTTAGTCCTAACCCTAGTCTATATAGGGGGTCCTAGGCTTAGCTAATTGAATCAATAAGTGTGAGTATCACAACTAGTCTTTGTAAGAGCATTATGCTCTCTTCTCAATAATAAAATCATTCATCATCTTTTTTTCTCCTAATTATCCTCTCTAATCACACTAGTTAACAAGAAGGTCAATGTTGTGGGGAGAAAAGTATACAAATAAATGAATCGTCAAGTGGGAAGTATAATATAGAGCCTAATAGGGACAAAATGTAGAAAGAATTGAAGTACCTGAAGATAAATGACAAAAATAATGGCAGATAAGGCGCCAAGTATAAGTCCCAAGTACCACCAATTGAAGAAAGAGTTTTTGGCCATTCTCTCTTGAGGTGATGTTTCATCAAACTGATCAGCTGCAAATGTTTGTACACTTGGCTTGTGTCCTCCTTCTCCTACCGCCAATATGTAAAGTGCTATGAAGAACACCAACTTCCTGCTCTGCATACCAATCACTGATACTGACAGCGTTAACAAAACCATTCCCTGCAATTCACTTAAGGTTTTGAGTTAAGATGATGTATCGTCCCTAATTCATATTTGGGAAAGTAGGAATATAATTATATATACATTCATACCAGGAAATAGATGATGGAAGAGACGATGATGTGGTGTTGAAACGGCCGAGGTAGGAATCGGAGATGAAGGCTCCGAGCAAAGGGAAGACAAAGGAGACACCAACCCACGTGTTGACATTCTTAGCAGCTTCCGCTGTTGTCTCTTCCAAGACATTGGTGAGGTAACTCACCAAGTTCCCACTTAATCCATAAAACGCGAATCTCTCTGCCATCTCCACAACTACATCATTTCATCACCTCAATAATTAAATGTCTCCATCAAATAGCAGCCTCATATATATAGGCAAGATATTATATTATAGTGCCCAGATTTTGGCTTGTTAAGAAAAAAAAAATCTCATTCAATATAACTTGATTGAGCCTTCTTTTCAGTCTTGTTCTACCCCTTTTCAGAAGACTGCTTCCTATTAAAATTTGTGGCCCGTATCAATTCGAAGAGTAAAGTTTATGGGGCAAAAACTACGAGTATTTGTGAAGAAGATTTCAGAAAGATTAGTTCCATACACAAACAAAACTACCAAAACTCGGATCTGACCATGTAAAATAATTTTACAAGAGCAGCTCAAGTTCAGGCTATAACCGTATCACCATCTTCATATCCAAATTGGAGATCGTATACTTAAATTTCTGTGAAAACGTGAGAGCTGTTGAGGATGAAAAAATAGTTTGGGAACAAGGAGTTAATTAAATAAACCGTTTCCACGAGTGCTAAAATGAATTGAGGTAGATTATGAAAAATTAAAACAAGAAGATATACATGTAGAAGAGAAGGAGGAGGTTGAAACAAAGCTTACAAATGATGAAGATGGCGGCACGCCAGCCTCCTCTAGAGGGTCTATCATCACTTGAACAAGAGTTGTTGCTTGGAGCTGTAGTCTCAACCATGGCTGCTAAATTATTAGAGCTATGGAACAATTTGAGAATGAGGAAGGAGAAAAATACATATTAATATTTTTTTTAGTCAACTAGATGAGGGTAGCTTTGGATCATAATATAAATAATTGTTAGGTGTTTATGAAATCGGATTCTCTTCCTTGATACATTATTTTATTAATTAATCCCTTGAGAGTGACATCTCATAAATGCTTCTACGGCCACATACAATTCATGCATATAGTTATTTATAGAAAATAATATATAGGGATCACTAAAAAGAGTAAATAACATTTAAAAGAACGTAATTCTTTTTTCATTGAAAATTGGTGAACAGTTTTTCTATAAAAAAATTATTTTTTGGTTAAAAGGATATGATATGTTTTTATACATACAAAATATTAGTACTCCATGATTTCATATTTAGAAAACACTGATACTTAAATTCACGCCTTTTTTGCCAATAAAATTTTTGAAGAGGAACATGTTACTGCTTGTCTCATATGCAAATCTTAGAGAGCTCCGATACTGAGTGTTAGAAATTAAACTTAATTGTAAATATAGGAAGATTAGGTGCAGATAAGTTGTAAATCATAGGGGAATTGAACTGGACTTTTAGGATTTATAGCTAAATTACGGATTAGATTTATGACTGAGTTTCAAATATCAAGAAAACTTTCACAACTACTACAATTTACTTGTAACTAGGGCTGAGCAAATCAAAACCGAACCGACTAATTCGGTGTTCGGTTTTTCGGTTTCGATTCGGTTTTTAGGACTGGCTTAATTCGGTGTTCGATGTTTGGTTCGGTTTTGTAAATTTATTTCGGTTAAAAACCGAATAACCGAAATTAATTGTATATGTTTTTTTTATCAGCCCACCTCATGAGTCATACCCTAGGCCCAACTCAATTGTAACCGAAGACCCAACCCAATCCTTCACTTTCACAATTCCTCACCATTGAAAACCCTAAACCACCGTATATCAAAAGAAAAAAAGAAAACCCTAAGCCACCGTCGGTATTTGTCATTAAGCTCCCGCCTCTCACTCACTTCGCGTCTTCGCCAGTTCGCCTTTGTCCTTCGGTTTGCAGAATCGCAGCCCTTCACTTCGCCTTCTCAGAATCTGAGATCAGATCTTCACTTCTCAGCTGCGCTTCCCGTCGTATTCCTCCCACAGTCACCAACTCACTTCGCCTTGACAGTTGACATGCAGCTCCGATCTGCCTCTTCAAAGCTGGTGTTACTCTACGATCTGCAACTGCGAATCTGCGATCTGCCTCTTCATCAGTTCTCTCCTCTGGTGAGTTCCTTCACTTCACTCCGATCTGCCTCTTTATGGTTACTTGTTCGGTTATTGTATTGTTTCCTACGATTATTTTTACCAAACTGGTCTTATTAGCGAACCAGCTCTGAGGATCCATCGAGAATCAGCAGCAAACTCTCTTAGTGGTGAAGATAGAGCTGGAGCAACTCATAATTTCAATTTTGAAGTGTGAGCCAAGTCATGAGGGAGGTTTTGTAGCACCCAAGTGAAAACCTCGGAATTGGGTTCAGCAGTTACAGAGAAAATAAGTAGCTAGTTGATCCCCTGCTTCTTATTATGTTGTTTTGTTCTGTTCGTTCTATATCAAACAAAGTTCTCAGTGGTATGAGTCTGTCTTTTAGGAATGAGCCTTGGTTTTGGCAATACTTAGAGATGACGAATTTTTTTTGTGCGAAAAAGAATGACCTTTTAACAAGATGTTTGTAAACTGTTTGCTCTTTTGTTCCTTTGAGTAACTGTAGCCTCAAGTCATGCGTGTACTGATGTTAAAAAGACGTTAAATCCTTGCCCTGAGTTTGAACTAACTTCTATGTTCATCAAACCCTTTCTTTCTTTTTTCCCTTTTTATCTTGTTTAATTCAATTCTATTTCTAATGTGATAGGATCGGTGGATCCGGCATGGACATGAGGAGCAAAGCAAGGGTAATCTACCTATCCATTTATTAGTTAACTCAAAAAAGAAAAGAAGAGGAGAGAAATCTCAGTAGTTTTGTTTTGGCTGTATACTTATGTAAATCCGAAATGCAGACTCTATCAGGGCCAGTTAACGACCCTTCAAAGTTTCCCAAGTGCAACTACGATGGTTGCAGCACAGGCCAAGCTCCTGGAGAAGAAATTGAAGTAATCATATAGAGTAAGCTTTGCCTCCTCAAAAGAGATCTTTCTTCTCTTGTTTGAGAATACTGATATCTTTGTTTCAAATTTTTGGCAACAGCCCTCAAGCAATTTTTAGGGATCCATTCAAAAGGGGTAACAAATCTTGGTGGGTTTTCTTACTATCTTTCTTATTAGAAACTGTTTTCATGGTGTAGTTCTCATTTTAACCTTTTTAATTGTAATTGGGATTAGGTCGTGTGTGATGCTTACACTCCTGCTGGGGAACCAATTCCCACAAACAAAAGACATGCAGCTGCAAAAATATTCAGTATTTCGTTGGGCGAGATATTGACTCACATTACAAAGCTTGCCTTTATGCTGTGCAGATAGGTTTTTTTTTTTTTTTTTTTTGGGTATAACATTGTAGGCTTTGTTTTGCCATGTTTTTGTATTTCATTGTATACTAGCTGCTCCAGCGTCCATGTAATGTATAATATATACCATGTTGCACTCAATATTATAGATTGATTCGAGAAAAAAAAAATTGTAGGTTGGCCATTTAACAAAATTCACCCAAACAATTTGAGCAAAAAAAAAAAGAAGAAGAATTTACCCAACCAAGAAAGCCCAACATAAGGCCCAATTTAAACTCAAAAATCAAAATATTTCGGTTAATTCGGTTCGGTTTTTAAGACACCGGTTTCGGTTCGGTGTTGAAAAATGCATATATTTCGGTTTTATCCGAACACCGAACCGAAAAACCGAATGCTCACCCCTACTTGTAACTAAAATATAGGAATATTAGGTGCAGATAAGTTGTAAATCATAGGGGAATTGAACTAGACTTCTGGGATTTATAGCTAAATTACGGATCAGATTTATAACTGAGTTTCAAATATCAACAAAACTTTCACAATTATTACAATTTACTTGTAATTAAATATAGGAAGATTAGGTGCAAATAAGTTGTAAATCATAGGGGAATTGAACTGAACTTTTGGGATTTATACAAGGTTATCAAACTCGAGTTTAATCAAACTTAATGATGAAAGAACTCGCAGTGTAACTCGAATCGTAAAAACTCGTAAAAGTTTCTTTTTTACTTTTAAATAGATATTAATAGTATATAATTAAATAACTAAAATATAAGAAATAACAACAATTTGGTTTCAATATTTTTTAAATTCAAATAATTGAAATTAAATCTATCAACATTCATAATTTATCATCTTTAACAATGAAATTTCTATTTAAAGCCATAAACATGATCAAATTGAATGAGATAACATGAGTTCAAAAGTGAGTTAACGGTTTTGTAAGCAAACGTATAAACGGTAACTAAGTATATTAACTCATGAGTTTAACCAAGTTTACAACGATCACGAGTTTATTAGTGACTCGACTCAATTTTGTAAGTTAAAAACGTAAAAACGGTAAACTTGGAGAGTTAACTTGCGAATTTAACAACAATGGATTTATAGCTAAATTACGGATCGGATTTATGACCGAGTTTCAAATATCAACAAAACTTTCACAACTACTACTATTTACTTGTAACTAAATACTTTGTAATTTATAACTGAGCTTTTAAAATTTACAATTTTTGACCCAAAAAAAAATTACGATTGCTTTTTTGAAATCAGCAATTGAGCTATATTGCTTATATAAGGGTGTTTTCCATAATTAAATTTTATATTTTTTTCCATGACATTTTTTAAATTCATTATATTTTAATACTGTATTATTATTTTATTTGGTGATCTTGATTTGTCCTTTTCTTTTTTTCCCCAAATGATATGTATATTCATGTAAAGATTGTTGTTAAACTCACGAGTTCACTCTCCGATTTTACCGTTTTTTCATGTTTTAGTTTACAAAATCGAAATTGATTTTAAACTCGAATAAATCACGAGTTTATATACCGTTTATCGTTTTTACGTTTATAGCTTACAAAACTGTATTAACTCACTTTTAAACTCATATTAATTTCTTCAATTTGATTATGCTTAGCGGCTTTATATATAAATTTTATAGAAATTTTTTTATTATATGAGTTTAATATTTTAACTTTTTTTTGCAAAAACATTTTTTGTCATATACTCACATAAAAGTGTGTGGATCCTATTGTAATGAGAAGAGAGAAAAAATATTATTAGGACCCACACACTTTTATGTGAGTGATTAAAAAATGTTTATGCAACAAAAGTAAAAACATTAAACTATTATATATGATAAATTATGAATATCGAGGGATTTAATTTCAATTATTTGGATTTAAATATATTTAAATCAACCTGGTTATATTTTTATATTTAATTATATACTATTAATATTGATTTAGTGATAAAAGTAAACTTTTACAAGTTTATTATACGAGTTTATGTTATTTTCACAAGTTTCTTAAACTCGCAAATTTAACAACCTGTATGTATGTGTGGGTGTGTCAAAATTATATTCATACATATTTTTCCTTATTTCTCTTAATGTACTCTCTATATATAAACATTGTCAAACTCGTGAATTGACTCTGCGAGTTTACTATTTTTACTTTTATAGTTTACCAAATCGAGTCGAGTCATTTGGTAAACTCAGAATCATTGTAAACTCGATTAAACTTACGAAGTTTATACACCGAGTTCTGATTCTTACGTTTCAAACTTACAAAACCATGTTAACTCATCCTTAAACTTGTGTTAATTTTTTTATTTGATTATCTTTCGTTGGCTTTATATGTGAGTTTTATATAAATTTCTTTGTTAAATATATTAATTTTAAATATTGATGGATTTAATTTCAATTATTTGAATTTAAAGTACATTTAAATTAAATTGTTGTCATTTTTTATATTTTAATTATTTATTATACACTATTAATACCTATTTAATAGTGAAAGTAAACTCTTACGAGTTTATGATTGATTACGATACGAGTTTATCATCGTTGTGCAGTTTATTTAAACTTACGACTTTGACAGATATGTATATATATGAATATAAAGGATTTGGGCGGCATATAAAGATCAATATACACACAACTAGATCTGCTATAAATGTTAATGGCTTTATAATTTACCATTAATTATAATTGGTCAGTACGTAATTACAAGGGTGAATCTGAAACAAAATCAAAGCAAGAAATAATGTAATATATATATCAGATCAGCCTACATGATAAGGAATCAGAAGGTATTATAAAGTCAATATATGCTTGCTGTAAATAGAAATAAGATCAATGTGCAAAAGCAAAAGCATCTCTCTTGATACGCAAGATATATTTTTGTGAGGAAAATGATCCTCATCCACCCATATGATTATTAACAATATTTGAGGATTCTTATAATTAAAATTTGTATAAAGGACTATACTTTTTAAAGTCACTTTGCTCCTAGTCGTTTTCAAAAGGGTAACATGCTGACCCCTCTCTATATGTATATATTTGGATGAAAGTGATCTCCATATTATTACATTTAAGAATGATTTAATTAGCGTTTTACATTTGTGCATAAAGACAAAAGATCTTAACTTTGTAAGTGTTGCTTGCGACCAAATAAGAATCCTTTACTTTTATATTCCTGCAACGCAACGTGACCTTGATTCTCTCTTTTTTTATCATATGTGCGTGTTTGATTTTACATTTGGTGGTTTTACCTTATAATTATATTCCTAACACAATTGTGGATATGATGGCAATTTGTGAAGGTCTCTCGTTCGACAACTTGAACAACCTTAACTCAAAACTTTAAGGTAACGAGTTTGTGGATTCTTTCATTATTATATACCTTGATCTTAATTATAAGAATACTTTTGTAGTGTAATTTATACTACAAAAGTATTCTTATAATTAGGACTAGGGGGGATATACTTCTTTTTGAACTCAACTCTATCTAATGTGTTTCATTTTCTCACATCCAATTAAGTCCACTCACATTTGACATCCTAATAACCTTTCCCTTGAACGTAGATCGACATCAGAGTGATAAATTTTTTTTTAAGTAGGTCCATGCTTTGTGGGCTTCCAATCTTAGCTTTTTGTCATTGTCTTCACATATATCACTTGTTGGGCCAAGGGAGCTCCACGAACAGGGGAGACTCTAGTTGGGCCACAATTACAAGTTTCATAGAAGTGAACACGATATCACATTTTAACTCAAAATTTTTAGAAGTGACCCAAATAAAATCGCTTTCTATAAGAGGATCCTTATGCTTTTATTTATTTTTATTATTATTATTTTTTTTTTAAAAAAAAAAAAACTCAAAATTCTTGGTAAGTTTATCTAACCCACCGATACATACTGTTATGGTTACAAAGATCCAGAATCCATGGCAAAGCGCCTTCACAAATTTGTCTCAAATGGGATTGCAAATCCATCCCAAATTTCTTATCACTTTACTCCTATTTATAAGTCCATTTTGACCAAAATATTTGGTCTTATTTATAAGTCCTCTTTGAGGAAATTGATGAGATTGTGACAATTTTGCTCATATTAATCATACCATTAAAGATAGAGAGAGAAGAAAGAGTTGAAAGATACCCAATTATAAATGAAGGCAAAGTTGAAATTTTACATTATAATCATTAAGCTAACTACCTCTCCTTGATATGTGTGTTTTGTTGGGAATTTAGGATCCCACCGGACAGAACAATAACAACAAATAAAGGAAATTGATACAAGGATTTTAACGTGGAACAAATCCACGGGCCAAGGCCAGGAAAGATTTTCACTATGTGGTAGAAAATTACAACCTCTCTCTAATTTTAAGGAAAGATCAATATCACTCTCTCTCAAAATAGGAGACTACTCACTCACAATAGTACCTCTCTTTAACTACAAGGAGAGAACAACTTCATCCCTCTCTAGAATTAAGAGAACTCACTTCCAACACTACATCCCTTTAATTACTGAGGAATAACAACCACATCTCTCTCTTTAATTAAGAGAACACCTCATCATAACATCTCTTTAATTATAAGGAGAGAACAATTACATCCTCTCTTTAATTAAGAGAACATCTCACCACTACTACATCTCTTTAATTATAAGGAGAGAACAATTACATCTCTCTCTTTAATTAAGAGAACATCTCACCACTACTACATCTCTTTAATTATAAGGAGAGAACAATTACATCTCTCTCTTTAATTAAGAGATCTCCTACACTCTGTGTCTTGGTGTATTTGATGATGATTGAGAGATATTAGAAACTGAAGGGGAGAGGCTCTATTTATAGCCTTCTCCACCGCCTCATTACCGCAGCTTCACTCGTCTTCCCTCGTCAGATTACAAGTCATTATATTTGACTTCAAAGCTTCATGTAGCTTCTGCATCTTTCTTCCATCAATTCTTTCTTGCGTAACCTTTATGTGTAGTAACTTCTTGTTGCTTCTATTTTATTCCAGTAATCATATTATTTTATTCCAGCAATCATATTTGACTTTTCAAACTTTGTAGCCATCATCTGTTGCTTCTTTTCCTACATAGTTAGCCACCTTTATTGACTTCTTCTACAATCATGAAACTTCCTTTTTCTTCATAACTAAGTCTGCAATATGAATCTTATTTTATTCATTTGCTTGACAATTTGTTAGCATTCTCCTGCGTCTTCTACTTTCATCTTGATGCTTCTTTTTGGTGGTGGAACCGGGACAACTCTAGCAATCTCCCACTTGGAGATATGATTGAGAACCAATCAATCTCCACACTATTGTTGCTATCTTCATGTCAACCTCCCACTCAAAATCCATCTTGGTGAGCTTTCAAAATCTTTTCCTCTCTGTCAATTCCTACTGCTTATATTCTCCTTCAGGCCAAATGAAGATCTACACCATATGAATTTAACCATGTTGATTGCCTTTGTTAAAACATCTGCTAGGTTTCTTCTTGTGTGAATCTTTTGCATGTTCACACCTCCATCCTCTACCACTTCACGATCAAAATGATATTGAACTCCTATGTGTTTCATCCCGGAATGAAATCTTCGGATTCCTTGCAATATGCAAGGCACTCGACTATCACAATACAACAACACATGCTGCTTTGTGTATGAGTTCCTCCATGAATTTCCCCATCCAGATTGTTTCCTTACAAGCTTGTTTAGCTGCCATACACTCAGTCTCTGTTGTAGATAGTGCCTCAACTGACCGTAGTTTAGATACTCAGCTAACAGCTTCTTTTCAATTATGAACACATAGCCTGTAGTAGATTTTTCCTTTTACAAGGTCACCTGCGAAACTTGAATCAACATATCCTATGGTAATAAAATCAGATCCTCCATAACATAATGCAGTAGCTGAGGTTCCTTTAATGATCCTCATAACAGCCTTCCTGAGGTTCCCTTGATGTATCTCAAGATCCTCTTAACATGTGACCTTCCAATGCTCTCTCAACCAATTTTCCATGTACCGACTAACCGCTCCCCTTTGCATGTGCAATGTCTGGTCTTGTACAAATCATAGCAAACTTTAAACTCCCTACTACTAATGCACACGGTACTCGAGACATCTCCTTCCTATCTGCTTCACTGCTAGGACTCATACTTGAGGATAACTTGAAATTAACAGGAAGAGGGGTAGACCTTGGCTTACAATCTTTGCATGTTGAAGCACCGCAAGATTTTTTACGCAAATAATTCTTTTACAATAGCCAAATCTTCCTGCTATTTCTGTCTCGGTAAATTTGCATCCCTAGAATCTTGTTTGCTGGTTCCAAATCCTTTCATTTCAAACTCCTAGCCAACCGTGCCTTTAATTCTTGGATTCGATCTTTGTTGGGGCCTGTTACCAACAAGTCATCCACATACAACAACAGAATAATTAAATCATTATCACCAAACCTCTTGTAACACATATAACGGTCTGAACTGTTTCTGTTGTATCCAAGGCTTATGAAGGAATCAAATCTCTTATACAAACTCCTCGACGTCTATTTGAGACCGTATAGAGATTTGTTCAACCTTGCAAACCAAGTTCTCCTTGTTTTTGAAAAAACCTCTGGTTGGAGCATACTTTCTCTTCAAGATCTCCATGAAGAAATGCAGTTTTAACATCTAACTGCCCTAGATGTAAATCCAATTCCGCACACATAGCCACTACTTTACCAATAGTAGTCAGACGAACCACAGGTGAAAATATTCCAATAAAGTCTACTCCTTCTTTCTAAGCATAACCTTTGACCACCAATCTTTCACGATACCGCTATACCTGATCATAACTGTTTCGTTTGATCTTGTAAACCCTTTTGTCTCCAATGGATTGTCTTCCTTGCGGTTATGGTACAAGCTCCCAAGTCTTGTTCTTATGAAGAGCTTTAATTTCTTCCGCATTGTCATACCTACAATAATCCATCCGAGCTCGTTGATGCTTCTCGGAATGTTGATGATTCTTCATCTTCATTCTGTTAGAAGACAATATGCATCATTCCCCTCCACAATATAGTCAGACTACTAGGCTGGTGTTTTCTTCTCACGATTGACCGTCGAACTTCTGTAGTTTCATATTCAACTGGTTCTTGCTCCTCGTGTTCTTGTATTGCTTTAGAAGAAACTTATTGCTCAGACTTTTGTTCTACCTGAATCGTCAAAAACGAATTATCGCTAAAGTGCTTTTACATCTAGCTCTTGCAGCATTGCCTTCGCAAATACTACATCCTCGCGATGACAACACCGTAGGCGTAGGATCCCACGATCTATACCCCTTGACTCCATCAAAGATACCCTAAGAACCCGTAGTTTCCGGATTTTGTATCCAACTTTGTGACTTCTTGGGTGATGTACAAACACGGGACTCCCAAATGTGTGTATAGGTGAGAATAGTCTATTGGCTTACCACGGTCCACATTCCCATCGGTGTCTTCGGATCAATCACAATTGATTAATCACATAACAGTGATTTTTTTTGCCCTTCGGCCCAAAATGACTTTGCCATACTTGCAGTCCTCAACATATCTCTAGTTCTTTCAAGTAGAGTCTGTTCATCCGCTCTGCCACTCCATTCTGTTCCAGAGTGTATACCACCGTGGATTATCTTTTAATGTCTTCCTGATTACAAAAGACATTGAATTCTTCACCTCCACCATTTCCTATCCTTGAATACTTTAATCTTCTTCTCTGTTTCCACTTCTACTTGCGCTTTGAATATTTTGAAAAACTGAACATACATCTACCTTCCTCTTGATTGGATACACCCAACATCTCCTGGAATAATAATCAGCAACGGATACAAAATACTTTGCTCCTCCTAGGGACATAACCGGTGCTTGCCATACATCAGAGTGAATCAATTCCAGAACATTTACTTCTAGAATTAGATGTAATAATCTTTATTACTCCAAGCGCTCCTACGATGAGTACTGATGGCCTCCAGGCAATTATCTTTTACCAATAATGCCTCCACCTTCAATTTCCACAACGAGAATTTCATCCCGTCAAATTGTTCTATCACGAACTGCTTTGAATTGCTTCTGCTTCAGGATAGCTCCCATTGTTTCATGATAACTCCCACTGTTTCAAGATAGCTCCCACTATTTCACTCGGACTCGAGCTCCAGAAGGATGCCCTGAAAAATCCATCCATGTGAGTAGTACACTGTATACGTGAATAGTATCTCCGTATACGTGAATAGTTCCTCCGTATGAACAGTGTCTCCATGAACAGTACCTCCGTACATGAGAACAACACCTCCGCATGCTTGAACACCATTTATGTATGTGTGAACAGCACTTCCGTATGCGTGAATAGTACTTCCGCATAGTACCTCCGTACATGAGTACAGAACCTCTGCATGCTTGAACAACATTTCTGTATGTGTGAACAGCACTTTCGTATGCTTGAATAGTACTTCCGCATAGTACCTCCGTACATGTAAATAGTACCTGTAGCACCTCAGCAATTCCCCAAGAATAATCCTTTTCTGATGTAACATATCGGTCTAAGCCGGTGACCTACGAGCATACTCGGGAAACCCGGCTCGATACCACTTGTTGGGAATTTAGGATCCCACCGGATTTAACAATAACAACAAATAAAGGAAATTGATACAAGGATTTTAACATGGAACAAATCCACGGGCCAAGGCCGGAAAGATTTTCACTATGTGGTAGAAAATTACAACCTCTCTCTAATTTTAAGGAAAGATCAATATCACTCTCTCTCAAAATAGGAGACTACTCACTCACAATAGTACCTCTCTTTAACTACAAGGAGAGAACAACTTCATCCCTCTCTAGAATTAAGAGAACTCACTTTTAACACTACATCCCTTTAATTACAAGGAGAGAACAACCACATCTCTCTCTTTAATTAAGAGAACACCTCATCATAACATCTCTTTAATTATAAGGAGAGAACAATTACATCCCTCTCTTTAATTAAGAGAACATCTCACCACTACTACATCTCTTTAATTATAAGGAGAGAACAATTACATCTCTCTCTTTAATTAAGAGAACATCTCACCACTACTACATCTCTTTAATTATAAGGAGAGAACAATTACATCTCTCTCTTTAATTAAGAGATCTCCTACACTCTGTGTCTTGGTGTATTTGATGATGATTGAGAGATATTAGAAACGGGGGAGAGGCTCTATTTATAGCCTTCTCCACCGCCTCATTACCGCACTTCACGCGTCTTCCTCGTCAAATTACAAGTCATTATATTTGACTTCAAAGCTTCATGTAGCTTCTGCATCTTTCTTCCATCAATTCTTTCTTGCGTAGCCTTCATGTGTAGTAACTTCTTGTTGCTTCTATTTTATTCCAGCAATCATATTATTTTATTCCAGCAATCATATTTGACTTTTCAAACTTTGTAGCCATCATCTGTTGCTTCTTTTCCTACATAGTTAGCCACCTTTATTGACTTCTTCTACAATCATGAAACTTCCTTTTTCTTCATAACTAAGTCTGCAATATGAATCTTATTTTATTCATTTGCTTGACAATTTGTTAGCATTCTCCTGCGTCTTCTACTTTCATCTTGATGCTTCTTTTTGGTGGTGGAACCGGGACAACTCTAGCATGTTTTGGTCAAAAGAAACATATAAATAGGACCAGAGTGGTATTTTTTTAGCAGTATCAGTATAAATAAAATATATATACCATATTATCAATATCTATAAATAAAACATACGGGAGCTGCACGAGCATTGTGATTTATAAATAATGGTGGCATTTAGTTTGATGAGCTCTGTGTAATGATGGAGCTCAATGCCTAATTCATCTAAAATATAAAAATTGATAGAATGTCATATATTGTGTAAACTATAGTGATTAAATAGAAATAAACGAAGACTTTTAGCACCGCAGGTTTAATAACTATGCGGTCCTAAAGGTCTCGCCATATTTTTATGAACAAAGACTTTTCTCATTTATAACATCTTGTACCTCAAATTTCAAGCATAAATATCTAGAATGAATGAACGAATTTATTCTTGAATTACACGTTTGTATGTTTATTTACAAATGAATGACTTGTTTGAAAAAATAAACAAATTTACGTAAAATTATTTTTGCTACAACATATATTTACATCCACATTTAAGACTTAATTAGGCCATACGAGATATTCACAAAACACATTGCGTATGTGCTCCACTTCATTATCGGACGGGGACCAAAAGCTCTAAACATCCGTAACATCAAAGATGTAAACCGAATTAACTTGTGTGCATATTTCATTAAGCCGTAAACTGAATTCAGCCATAATATGTAACATCAAATACATTTACCTTTGCTAACAATTTTGTCTTTCCTCCCCGATAACATCATACATGTGTTTCATGACGTACATGCCACATAAGTTGGATTTGTTTTGGTTGCCGATGGGTCTAAAACGAACAAGAAATATAGGATAAGTGACAAGAAATATAGCATATATATAGTTTATCGACCAAGTTCACAAGCGATATTTCGGTGTCCAAATATGTACTAACCTCTCAGGGTGTACCAGTTAGGTTTAATAGTGGCATCTTTCCCACGCTTTAATCTTACCTTGACTTGGTAGGTCAACATGGCACTATCATCAAAATCACAAATGTATCAATAATGTTCACTGAATATGCAACGTAGAGATTTCAGACAAGAGAATCAAAATGACATGCTTACTTGTTGACGGTCTCCTTCAATATAGGATCTGGCTTATTGTGAGTGGTGCATAAGAAGATAATTTTATGATCCTCCATGCACATGAGGACTAAGCGCCGATGGCGGCTGAAAATTCATAGCGGTAAAGTACTCAGAGATATATGTAGATGAATTAAGTGAATTGCAGACAAGAATTGTGATACGTACCCGTGGAAGTATGGAAACAGGAACACCTTTCTTATCACTTCACACACCCTGGTTGACATGTATTCTTGTCGATCTTCGGGCCGTTGTACTTGCATAGACCAGGGCACAAGAATCCAAAATCATTGATTATGCCCGTTTGTCCAATTCTTGATGCAAGAACCTAAAATAATGACATCGATCGGGAATTAGTATATATGTATGTGTGTAAAAACGATGCGGTTAAATTATGTACTCATCATAGAATCGGATACTTCATAAACGGTTGAATGATTGGATTACTAAGCTCCTGTCCGAGAATCGCGGGGACATTACATCTATTTTGTCAACGTAAACATCTACGGGATGAGGGACGCCTACTACTTCTTGGACGGGCCACGATTTATCGTAAAATAATTATTGTTTGCCAAATCAGTTATTTTTTGCTTGGCGAGTCAAATGAGCGATGGGGATGCAGCTTGAGGAGGGATGGAACTTGAGGAGGGATGGAACTTGAGGAGGAGGGATGCGGCTTGACGAGGGGATGGAACTTGAGGAGGAGGTTGCTCGGCTGGCACGTCCCAACAATGCAGCTCCCCTAGTGCTCACGCTGCATAACCGCAGGAGAATGTATGACGGAACGCTGCTCTCTGGACGAGAGTTAATTGCCACGGAATTTGCGACGGAACAAAATCCGTCGCAATGTGCGACGGAATTGAAATGCCGCAAATTGCGACGGAAAAATAATTCCGTCACAAAATTTTGCGACAAAATTATTTTTCCGTCGCAATTTGCGACGGAAAAACTAGTCCGTCGCAAAACTAAAAAAAAGAAAAAATTTACGGTGGGAAAAACCCCGCCGGTTTGCGACGGAAAAAAAAAAAATGTCGCAAAATTTTGCGACAGAAAACTAATTCCGTCACAAATTGCGACGGATTTTAAAATATGACGAGAAAAAAATTTGCTTTTTGCGACGGAACCTAGTTCCGTCGCAAAAAGTCGGGATTTTATTCCCAACTTGTTCGCGTCCGGCGTCATTTGGCCTCAAATCCGCCAACTCTCTTGCTCTTCCTCTCCTCGATCCACCACGAGTCCAGTCCTCGTAACCGGCTTCTTTGTCGTCTACCGCCCCCTCGGTGCCGCTCTTTGTTTGGATCCGTCCCTACTCCGAGTCATCTCGGATGCTTTCTTTTCAGCTCTGATTCGATAAGCCCGTTGCTTCCTAGGTCTTCTTTTTATCTCCAAATATGTTAGCTTGACTCTCTTCCTACATTTTCCTAATTTTTTATATTTTGGCTCAAATAAAATTGCAGTGGAACCAGAGAAGGACCTACGGCTATGGTTACGGAGGACTCAAAGATCTTGCTACATCGTTTTAATTGGCGAGAGGTTGTGGACTATAGCACAAGGTGAGCCCCTTCTTCAAACTTCATTTTGTTGATTAACATGTTTGGTAATGAAATGAGTTTATTGACTTATTGATTTATGGGTTCGTATCCTCTTGCAATTCGCACCAATTTGGCTCTAGTATGTTATTTGCATATATGAAATTGATGTTGAAGATCAGAGTGTTAGGCTTCTAAGATGTTCCTTAAATATTCTTCCATTTAGAACTAATCCTTGATGCAATTCGCTTCTATTATTGTGATGTTTCCAATTGAATTACAAACTGTAGAAAATTGCCTAGAACATCAAGCACTTGGTTCGTTGTTGTACAAACTTAATTTATTATTAGAAGAGAGGAAATTATAATAACTATTTTTTATTATATTATATTTGCTTATATACGGCGGATATTAAATTTCTATATAATATATAATCTTGGTAGTTAGAGATATTTTAGGATCTAATTGGATTATGGAATTTGAATTTTCTAATTGCTTTTTTGTTTTATAATTCCTAGATATTAGGATCTTCCTTTAATAATTCTTAGATATTAGGATCTACCTTTTATAACTTTTAGATATTAGAATATGCCTTTTATAATCCTAGATATTAGGATCGGCCTAAATCAATTAATAGATTATAGAATTTGAATTTTGTAATTGCTTTTCTGTTTTTATAATTCCTAGATATTAGGATATGCCTTTTATAATTCCTAGATATTAGGATCGCCTAAACTAGAGTATCTACATGTATTAAAATCATAAAGGCATATGAATAATAAAAATAAAAAACTTAAGGGAAAATTCCACATAAATACCATATGAATTTGTAAAACCCCCAGAGGTCCTCTGAATTTGTAAAAAGACTCATAGGTGATTAGGACTTTTGTGGGTTATGCAATTTCGTGGGAAAAGACTAGTTTGCCCCTATCTTTATTCTCAACTAAATCAACATACACAAACCTTTTCCCACGAAATCGAAACCTCTGAAAAAAAAAATCCCCTCTTCTGAACCCTAGCTTCACCGTCACCGCCTTCGAACCACCGGCTCGCCGCCATTGCCATTGCCGTTGCCGTCTTTTCCTTTTGTCGTTGCCGTGGTGGTTTGGCTTTATAGTACGAGAATCGGCCAATTTTCATTCTCTAAAGCATTCGACGAGTCGCCTCCCTTAACGTCGCCCCACCGCGTCGTTGCCGCTACCGTCGCGTGAACGGCGTTTTCTCCACCACCGTCAGTATCCTCCTCATCCCATTAGTTTCGCCCCTATATGCATTGCTATGGTATAGTGTTGATCCAAGTGGTCTCTTTAATTAGTCCGTAGCAGTTGACAATGGTTAGATTTACGGAATTGAACAAATGAACCGTGCACCCGAAACCTTGTGTGCATATTCCCAGATTCCTTGTGTGCATATTCCCTTGAAACCGAATTGAAGAAATGAACCGTGCATATTCGTAGCAAGATAAGAATCCGTTCACACACTTTCTACTCCTTAGCACTGGCTAAGTTAAGCAAAAGTAAAATTTAGTCAAGGATTGCCTTCTAATGATAAAGTACAATGGCAGTACAACTAGAAAGAGCCTAGTCCGCTAGTCATCAACCCAATTTTGAAACCGTTGAACAGAAAGTAAACCTAAACCATATATTTACCGGTGAATATAAGGTTCCATTTGGCTCGATAAGTCATAACCCGTAGCGTTTTGAATCCAACGGTTAAGTACAGCACCACGAAATGGAAATCTCCAAATAAAGAAGTTGGCAATTAATAAACACACAAGCTTGAAGTATCTAACATGAGCATCCATTATTGCACTAAAGGACTCCAAGAATTCATACTTCTTTTTCACTTCAATGTTCACGAGTGAGTTTACTCAGAGTCCTTATTGTATGACTTTGCTTCATTTTCAAGTGAATTTGTGGCCTTTATTTCATTATCCTTCTACACAACATTATCCATCAAACTTGTGACATCAGTTTCTCCATCATTCCCCAAGCCCATGTTATTAATTTTGTTATCTTCCTTCACATTATTATCTGCAAAATCAGTTGCATCAATCTTGTTATATTTCTACATTTTGCATCAACATGTAACGTCCTTTTGTTTTATTTTGTGGTGTGCATTTAATGCTGATAAAGAGGTTATCATGTGGCTTCACTTATGTTTTTAGTCCTATCCATGACTTTTTGGTGAATCTATGCTTATTAGTCCTTCTGAATTTTTCTGGTCAAAATTTCAGCACAATGTCCACTACTAAGAAGGGCAACTCCACCTCCGCTTTTCCCTCACGATGCTCGTTAAACAAATTTTCTAAGCTGGTAGCATTTGTGAATGCCGAAAAAACATTAAAAAGAAAGGTCCAACGGTTAGATTTTGGACAGTTGCTTGATATTCAAAGTATGAGACTTCCAAGGGAAATGTTGGTCCCGATAATGAGAGCGTATGATCCCCCAACCAATCAACTTAGAATACAGGGGAAGACAATTGAAATACAAGCAATAGATGTGGCTCAGCTACTTGGGGTGCCACATAGTGGGGATGAGATACCAATGAAAGTGGCGGACACAGATCCAAGATTTCTGCAACTCAGAGAAGACTACGGAAAAATGAAGTATGACGACATACTTCGCGTCATAACTTCGGGAAGTCGGGTCAACGTTTGAGTTGTTGTTCATGATGCACATGTTGGGGACATTTCTCACTCAACTTCAAGCACAACTCCCGTCGGCGGTTGCTTAAGGTATTAACGTCAACGAGGAAAGGGTTTGGCCGCCGATGGGCCACATACATTGCCAATGACCTCGAGGAGCGCTCTCTCGAATATGTCAACGCGATCAGACGAAACAACGATTGCAAGTCCTATGTCATGGGCTGCATATATATGTTATTGGTAAGTGTTATGTTTGTGCTTTGTGATAACATTTTTTTGACATAACATTTAAATGTTTAAGTTTTTCCTTGTCGTTGTAGATAATGCTCGGAGAGCGGTTCCCATTGGGAAAGGTTGTTGATCACGAAGGGAAGAGTCCAATCCAATTCTGGACAAAAGAGAAGGTGAAGGAGATGCTTGAGAAATAAAAGAAGAGCGACATGGGGATGTTGTATACCGTAAAGGCCGGTAAAGATAAGGATACGAAGCACACTGCCCAAACAAATTTTTCGGCCTCTTTAGACCCCGTAAGTGCTTCCTCATGTGCCGTTTAATTGATGATTGGCTATTATGGTAATGACTTGCTATAAACTGCATTTCGATTTAGGTTTTAAAGGATTTGCATGGCTCTTTGATGGGTATAATAAATGATAACCACACAAGGCTTGTTCTTTGTCCAATATGAGCTGCGAAAGGCACAAGACAACATTGCAAGGCAGCGGGAGCAAGAAGACAGTGACTCTGGGGATGAAGAGGGTGATGGTCCTGATGATGGTGAGCAAGAAGGTGATGGTCCTGGTGATGGTGAGCAAGAGGGTGATGGTCCTGGTGATGGTGAGCAAGAAGGTGATGGTCCTGCTGATGGTGAGCAAGAGGGTGATGATCCTGCTGATAGTGAGCAAGAGGGTGAAAGTCCTGATGGTGGTGAGGATGGTGATGAGGATGACGCATCAGACGGAACCCCAATCAACATTGACCATCACCTTGATGATGACAAAGTGGAACTATCAATTGTTCCCTTCCACAGTCAACAAGAGGATGCACCAAGGAGGTCACGGCGTCGAAGAAGCCCAAAAATATGTCGCCTTGGACCTTGACCAAGCGCAAAAGCGGACTAGGAAGACAAAAGAACAGAGGCAATTATTCTTTGACCTTATCTCCGGATCCCGCACGGAAGAAGAGGGTGATCGTAAGTAATCCAAAAGTTAATTTCATTGAGTAGTCATTATTAAATGTAGGTTATGTCGGTTGACGTTGTTTCTCCTTTACGGGACTCTCATAAGAATAGACGATGAAGACATAACCCGGCTCACATTGCAAACACTCGGCGGGGCACGACATTAAGTAACAGGGTATGTACTAGTTTTTCAACCGTATCAATAAACATGTTGAACCCCCCTTATAAAAATGTTCACATATGCAAAGTTATGTCGTCGTTTGTAAAACATTGATGCGAGATATGATAAGGCGGGCGAAGTGAAGAGACATATTTTCAAAGGTCGATCACATGGTAATTATGCATATATGGACCTTCATAATTTATTTCCCATAGCCATACGAATATTTGAGACTATTATTTGTTGATGGTGCAAAGCATTTGTTGGCCACAAATCCCTTGGGATGGAAAGTGTCTCGGTGGGAAGACCAATTATTGCCAAATTATATAGGTTACAATATCGGTGATTTGTGATTTGATCATGGGACCGATATTGGTTGACGGCACTGGTTTTGCACCGCCATTGATCCAGGCACGATGAATTTTTATGTCCTGGATTCAATGAAGACAACCGTCGCCATGAGCCACAATGAATCCAAGAAAAAGAAGAAAAACGCATCTGTTAATCCCCGTGCAACGACAATTAAACAAATTGTATGTTACATGTTATTTTGTTCTAGTTACCATTAGGTGGAGTTAACACCTATGTAATGCATGTGTGTTATTTACTGAGAGGGATCGTTTTGAAGAGATAATTGTACTTGTGAAACCAAGAGACAAAGCCAAGATGCGAAGACCGAGAAATTAGTTGGCCATCCGTTCCACAACAACCTAATTTGTGAGATATATTTTGTGATGATTGTAAAAAATTATTATTTGATGTATATTTGTTAATTTGTTTGTTTTTACGTGTTATGTAGGCAAGATTGTGGTGTTCATGTGTTGATCTGGTTGCAAAATTGGAAACCCAACGAAACTATTCAAGTATGGTGAGGATGATTTGAATGAGTATAGGTACTCCTCATGTGGTGGTTGGTCAACCATGATTTGAATGAGGTCGCAGATGTTGCATTGGGACTATTGACCCCTCCAAAGAACCAAGAGGAAGAGAAGAAGGACATGATCATCATTATAATGTTGTGTTTCGGCAATCAAATGTTTGACCACTGTTGTTAGTTAGAATTGAATCCAATTTGGAGGTGCTGTATGATTGTAAAGCATTGTGATTTTGTCAAGTATTTGACCACTTTTGTTAGTTAGAATTGAATCCAATTTGGAGGTCTTTGTATGAGTGTAAAGCATTGTGATTTTGTCAAGTATTTGACCACTTTTGTTAGTTAGAATTGAATCCAATTTGGAGGTCTTTGTATGAGTGTAAAGCATTGTGATTTTGTCAAGTATTTGAACACTCTTGTTAGTTAGAATTGAATCAATTTGGAGGTCTTTGTATGATTCTAAATCAGGTGACTTGATTGGCTAGAAAGATATGCAGGATAAAGTGTGAATTTAACCATTACACTCTTCTCCATTTACCATTCCACTCTTCTCCATTTACCATTATCCTCTTCGCAAATTACCATTCCCCTCTTCGCAAATTACCATTACTTTCACAGGGTGCAATTATGTTACTCTTTCTTGAATGTTGTGGATTGAAAAAAAAAAGGGTATTTAACCATTCACCTCTTCACAAATTACCATTCCCTCTTCGAAAATTACCATTCCCCCTCTTCGCAAATTACCATTACTTTCACGGGGTGCAATTATGTTACTCTTTCTTGAATGTTGTGGATTGAAAAAAAAAAGGTATTTAACCATTCACCTCTTCACAAATTACCATTCCCTCTTCAAAAATTACCATTCTCTTCGCAAATTACCATTCGTGATATGAGCATAACCATTCGATATGAGATTTAACATTCCTAATATGACAACAGATAACCATTTACAAATCCTGCCACAACATTCACATAACTACCATTACATAGTCTCCACCAATAGATAATCATGTTGGTGTTGATAAATACACAATTACAAAAAGCTATAATCGGATGACAACATGTACAAAATAAAGTTAAATGACATGTGAACATAACGATCCACTTTGACGTAATGTTTCCATGTCATTCCCACGCAAGAACATATTCTGTGCCATTTACACCATTTACATAGTGAGTGATCCTATAAGTATAATAGCCCTTCTAGCCAAAAATATGTGAAGGGATCCAAGTCATTGTATATATACCAAAAGATGACTTGTCAAATATTTACCCCGACCATTCAGCAAGTTAAGTTGGGTTTGGATTTTTGCAGGTTCTTCTTGTGTGTCCTTCTTCGTGGCATGAGCTACAATGGTAAATCTTCTTGTTGCAAAATTGTGACTCTATCCTTTTAACTCTTGGCCTTCCAGGGGGACGAGTAGTCTTGGGGGTGCCAGGAGCACTTGACTTCCTATGTCATATAGGTGATGTCATTTGGATTTGGCATGTCTATTGTGACAAAGGAGTCATGGTTCGACTATATATCTTTTTTGGGTTGTTAACGTAAAGCATTCATCAACATAACCGTACACATTACCATAAACACCTTTGATGGCTGCACATGCATGAGGACAAGGAATACCCGACATTTGCCATGCTTTACACGTGCACTCGCGCAAGTTCAACTCAACATTTAGCGCACCACTTCTTTGTACGGACCTGCACCCTTCCTCCCCCATATCCGAACATCCATGTATTCAGCCCGTGCCACATTTTCTAGCACTTGTTGTTCGATGTGTGGGCCAACACCATTTTTCCACTTACTCATTGCCATGCTTGATGCATACATCTTCTTTGCAACTTTATCACGGTGCTCATGTATAAGCCTGGGCAACATTATCCGTCTCTCCTTGACCATCCAAGCATTGAAGGACTCGGCCAAGTTTGTGGTAATTTTATCCCACGGTTTAAATGGGAACTTGCTCATGGCCCATACGTCAATATCACCATTATGTATCGGCCACTCAAATGCTTCCTTATTGAAAAGCCTCATTTGTTCCATCGCGGAATCGAAGTCACAATCAAGTCTCGCATATGCAATTGCATCAAGTAGTTGAAGTGCTGTTTGTCTTTGTTGCCCACATATCTTCCTCTTTCCTTTATTCAATTTAATCATTTGGGCGCTAAAGTTCTCCTTAATGTGTCTATAAAGTATGCATGTCTCTCGACCCAAAGATTCCCGGACGTGAAGCGATAATTGAATTGTGTCGGTCGGACACAATTGTAATCTGTAACTCTCCAAGTATCCTCCTCACCATTTCGAGGAACCATGTCCGATCCCGAATTGTTTCTCCATGGACAATAGCAAGGGCAAACGGCAACAACTCATTGTCACGCATCAAAGCGCGGGCGACAAGAGAGTCCCCCTATATGGTCCACTTAAGTGGCTTCCATCAATGTACAAAATAGGTCTGGCACCAGAAATGAACCCCTCTATACAACAACCATACGCAATAAATACACGCTCAAAGGTGTTGCTCCCACTAGCCACCCATTCAGCCACAGTCTTGTCATCAGTTTGCTTCAACCTATCACATATCCATGGTATCAACATGTATGTCTGTTCAGGTCTACCGTGAATTTCCTCCATGGCCTTCTCCTTTGCCCGATATGCTTGCTTATATGTCAAGTGCACACCGTACTCTCTTGCCAAACTATTCTTTATATCATTCGGACGCTTGTCTGTGTGATTTCTAACCTCATCAATGATAATTGTACTTGTCAAGGCAAAGACTTCGAGAATGTGTCACCTCAAGATTGTTTTGTGCTTTGTATGATCATGGTCTTCGGTGTATCTTGTCACACGTAAGAAATGATTGCTCTTCCCAATCGCCCTTGCGGTTATCCTCCATGGACAATCTTCAACTTTACATTTAACATACACATGGTCCTTGAATTCTTCACATATATATACTCAAATTTGTGGGCAATACTGAACTTGTGCAACATCTTCTTGAACTCATCTGAATTTGCAAATGTTTGATTCACTCCTATGAACAAGTCCTTCCACTTCTTTGAGTTCATCTCTGGCATCGGCGTTGGTGTACTCTGACTTGCACACGGAAGGCTCAAAAGATGTATTCCATCGCACTCATTGTTTGCATAATCATCACTCCCTCTATATGACATCGGCTTCTCAATGTAAGTCATTTGCTCTGTAAGACCCACGAAGTGCTGAACCCTGCATAGATAATGATAACTTTTATCAAGATATTACCCTCAACCCTATATGAGATTATTATTGTTCCGAATAAACTAACTACGACATACCTTTCTTGATTGTCAATATCCCTTTGCTAAAGTATCAATACCTTTACCTCCTACGTACACATGTGCACTTCTTTCATTATAACTAAACATATTCTCCATTTCATAATCTTCAACCAAGTCTACTAAAATCTTTTCATCAAAGCTTAAAGTGTATTTAATCCTAAACCCATTACCAGTTAAGCCAAACCACTGTCTTATCATGACCCTCAATTCTTCAACTTTCATACCCTCCATTATCGATTTTACCCTCACACTACCACCATTATATTTAACTTCACCTTCACCATTGGCTACAAACTCCCCCCAACATGGAAAAAACATATTAGTGACTTTGGAGAAGGTGTTGCGGCCATATTTGTTGTCATCTTGCTTTCCAACCCGCAACAAACAACGAATATTAATGGTTATTATCATTGGACAATGATTATTATCAAATCCCAAGTTATACAGCAATTATGCAGCAACTAGGAGCCAAAGAAGTTATGCAACAATCATTAAAAGGGGATGAATAATGATTTATATATACACACTAATTATGAAAGTTAGCATGATGAAACAAAAATCAAATGGAGTACAAGTTACAGCAACTAGGAGACAAAGAAGTTATGCAACAATCATTAAAAGGGATGAATAATGATTTATATATACAGCACTAATTATGAAAGTTAGCATGATGAAACGAGAAATCAAATAGAGTACTAATTATGCGGCAATTATGCGGCAACTAGGAGACAAAGAAAATTGCACTGTGAGCGTAATGGTAAATGGAGAAGAGGGGAATGGTAAATGAAGAATGGTGGAATGGTAAATGTAGAAGAGGAGAATGGTTAAATTCTCATTTTTTTTTATAATCCACAACATTGGCCAAGAGTAATGCAGAAGCCCAAACATTAATGCATAAACCAACATTAAATGCACAAAGACAATTAATGCAGAAAATGAAGTTGTGGTTCTGTGGCGTAATGAATGTAGAAAATTTTCCAACAATGAATGCAGAGAAAGGAGGTTATATAGCCAAAAACGAAACATTAACATCGAATGAGAAAGCATAAAGCATATGAGGTTGTAAAATTTTAAAACCCAGATTTCATCATTTGCCTAACTCGTATAACCCTCACAAGTTCACAAAGAAAGGGATCAAATATTGGGCAGTGAGCTAACCAAAACTCTTCTTTGTCCTTGAACGGCGGCGTCACGGCGGAGTTCGGCTTCAACGGCGGCGGGTGGTTGCTCAACGACAGCAAGCGTCCGGACATCGTCGGGCGGTGTGTGTTTTCTAAACGCGTGCGTGCTTAAATTTCGAGATGATTTTGTGAACCGCAATACCCAAATTCACGGACATAGTTGAGATTAAAGCAAGGGCAATCTGGTCTTTTCCACGAAATTGCATAACCCACAAAAGTCCTACTCACCTATGAGTCTTTTTACAAATTCAGAGGACCTCTGGGGGTTTTCCAAATTCATGTGGTATTTATGTGGAATTTTCCCAAAACTTAAAGGATTTTGTACATTTCTTTTTAATTTCGTAATTTTTTATTTTTTATTTATTTATTTTTAAAAAATCCTGAAATCAGCGACGGATTATGAATACGCCGCAAATCCTGAAATCTGCGACGGATTCTAAATCGTCGCAAATCTGAAAATTTGCGGCGAAATGGAATCCGTCGCAAAAGTTGAAATTTGCGACGGATTCGAAAATCCGTCTCAAATCGTGGAATTTGCGACGGATTTTGAAATCCGTCGCAAATTTCAAAATTTGCGACGGAAATTTCAAAATCCGTTCTTTGTAATACCCGGATTTTAGTAAATCTGGAAGTTTTGAGATAAAGGAAATTAACGAATATTTTGATAAAGCAAAATCATGAGCTTAAAACTATTATAGAAAATTGTTATAATTATAGAGTAAATTGTCAAAAAAGTTATAGGAAAATCTGATGAACAGAATGACTAAAAATGATATAATGGTGATAAAAACAGTCTAAAAATATTATGATAAATACTGAAAGATCATGAAAAATTATGAGAAAAATATGGAAGTGTTATCCCTAATTATGAGAATTTAATAAATTATTTCAGAGGAAATAACATGAAGAAAAGTTGAAAAAGCATTTTAACCATAAAGTAACGATGGGGTAAACATTGTTAATATTTTACATAGGATATAAAATGACAATGTCGATAAAAGTTTGCAAGATAACAATATACTGTAAAATTGGTAAAGATAAATATATGAAGAAACCTGATCCTAAGAAGATCACTAAACGAAGAAATTAGGTCTCGATTAAGCCCTAACGAAGGCGTAGGGTAAACGGGAATTTTTGGTAAAAAATATTATATTTTTAAAAAATGGAAAAAATTATAGAAAAATAAATAAATCTGAATTTTTAAAAGAGGGGGCCGAAATTCTAAGTATTTTGAATTAAAAAGAATTGTTTAAATAATTAAAATGGTAATTAGAATAAAATAATAATATAATGCGGTGAGTCGCTTATAGGCAGGACCGGGGAAAAGTTAGAAATAAATTCTACAGGTAAACCAGAGGTAAAAGTCTTTTCGCATTGATCAAATTAAGTACAAGTGAAATTCTACACGAAGAAAGAATTTACCAGGCGTCGATTCCGCAACCGAAAACCCTAATTTCAAATAAGACGAAAAGTTGATCGGATAGAGTGGAGTCGGATAGGCAAAGTGAGAACCTATAGAAACAATTGTGTCTTTTTAAACACGAGATTAAGTTAGGCAACAAATTTGGACGTTTTACGATTCGGTGGAATTGTTGTCAGAAGTTGGTTCTATCGGAAGCGATTTCCGTAACCGACGCGTTTGTCCGAATATCTTCCGACGCACGGAGAATACCTGGATATGATCAAAAAGAGGATCAAAATATATAATATGAAAGAGGATGGAAAGATCTTCAAAGTTACACGCCGGATTTTTGAGTTTCCGAAATCGCGCGAAACGGACACCGTCGGTAGCTTTATCGGACCGGAGGCCATAAAGCAAGATGACAACTCATTCTTTGACTTTTTGGGCCAAAGAGGTCGGCACCTATGGATGGAGGGCCAAGATTGCTCCTCCCAAAACCCTAGATCTAACGGTTCAAAAACAAAGCAGAAAATTCCCTTTACGTCCTGAATTTTTTCTATAAATACCAAGCTCCTCTTCTTCATTTCTCACACCAAAAATCTGCCTCTTAGAGAGAAGTTAGAGAGAGAAGCTGCGGAGAAAGTCCGAGCAAAGTCGGGTAAGTTCTTCGGTCCTTAGTCTTAAGTTTCGGTAGTTCTTTCGGTAGATATAGTAGGAATGCTAGATTTATCTTTAAATTTTCAAGATAGTCTAGATATCATATTTAGGGGTAAATATGATATATATTTCGAAAATATGATGAGGGAAAAGATCTGTCAAAATTCTAGAGAAATAGAGCGAAAACAATGAAGCTCGCGAAATTCCGCCAATTAGGGGTCGGGGCAAAATGGTAATTTGTACCTAAAATGCCCATTATGCTGCTAAAAGTTGTTAAATATTATCCTTATAGGATATACGAGATAATCGTACCGTCGAGTCCGCATTGTTGTGCCGCCGTCACATTGTTTTTCCATTGTCGGAAATTTACCGTTTTTCCGTAAAAGTTCCGTTGTACCGCCAAAAAGGTACGTTCGCGTCTTGTAACACTAACTCGATGGTTATTGTATGATTATATATGTTTGTTGTGTTCTGTTTGTTGTTGTAGCATACGTGGTTATGTTATATACACGGTTATGTCACATACGTGGTTATGTCACATACGAGGTTATTATTCTTTGTATCATACGTGGTTATGTTACATACGTGGTTATTATCTTACATACGTGGTTATGTATTTTTAATCATACATACGTTATGGACTGTTGTATTGATTGTCATCGTGTATATGTAGTCGTATTTAGCGTAGAGGTTAATCAGTTACTCCGAGATCCAAATTGTAATTGGATCTCGCTCTTATCATAGCGTCGGGTTCGGAAGAACCGAGGACCGAGGAGAAAGGCGAGCAGCCGTACGAGTCCCGACGAAGACTTTCTTCGGGTGTTATTCATTTTGAAAACTCTCGGTCAATGTACCGTTTCGTAAATCGGCCGGACTTACGGCATTTATAAATATATGTATCGTTACTCAATCGCTCCAATGCTCTACTCTGATGAAAAAAAAAATTATACTGCTTTTGAAAATGGGATGTTACAGTTGCAATTGCCACTCGTTTTTTGCGACGGACGTTATCCGTCGCAAACGTAATTTGTGACGGAAAAACCTGTTTTTGCGACGGATTTTTTCCGTCGCAAAAACCGTTTTTTTTTGTAGTGAAAGCAGCCTCATCTGATTCATTTCCTCCTTCATCTGGCTCATCTGGGATTTGCTCATTGCTTCTTTAGCCGCTACTTCCTCACTTAATTTGGCCATCCGGGATTGAAGCATTGCTTCTTTAGCCGCAGCCTTCATCACTTAATTTGACCAAAGATCTCTTTCATCTCCTCCGGGTAACCATACTTTGTTTGTGGCGTTTGGATTTACCAAAGTATTACTTCAGGCCTACCCATCCTCCAACCCCCCTTACACGCCCCGCATGATCATGTTTTCCGGTCGCAACGGTCTGAACATCATTCCTCCCGTCCGACACAAAAGATCCCTCTGCTTATTTATTTTTAAGATCTTCCTGTAAGATACAGATAACGAGAAGCTTAGTAATGAAACATGTTTAGTAACTAAAAAATAACAAAAACGATACTTACAATTCTTTCAGCAACTACACGAGTTTGTTCATTCGTGTAGGCGCCGCTTGGCTTTTACCGAATATGCAACCACAACTCCTCGCGACGTATAGGAGATGGGCCGATCAACTACGACGTAAGGATTGGATTCGACTTCATCTTGCAATCTCTTCCGCTTGGCCGCCATCAATTCTTTTTCGGCCATTTCATATCCGCGAGAAGCCCTATGCGGGCAATCATTCTTTCTCCTTATCTCCCGTGCTTTTTCCCTTCTTATACGTGAATCGAATTGAAAAAAAAAACTATTAATTATGAATTCCAGCCATTGATGTCTAATGAAATTAGAACACTTCGCCATATGAAGGTCAAACATTAGTCAAATTCACTTCATCAAGTTTCAACATTTTATATAAGAAAGATGTAGAATTGTAGAAGAAATTGGGAGAAACGAGAGGAAAGGGAGTTGCGTAAATGCTGCCAACTCAGTCAGTTCATTCATTCATCATAATTGGTTCTTACACATATTAGACTAACCTCTTATATATAATTAGAGGCTTGACTCTTAAGCCCCAATAACAGCTTGCACCGAAACCATTACATAGTTAACATACTAACTAACTAACAGCAATGTCTAACCACTACCTACTATAACATAACTAAGACTATAATAATGGCTTGACTACATATCTGCACAGGTTAATAAGCACACTAAAGGGCAAACAAAACTAAATATATACTCACCAGAGCTTCAGGAGTGGTCCGCAGCTGAACAAATTATTGCCAAGTTTGTTGATCAATAAATGTGTACTTTTCCCAAGGATGTTCTTGAGGAGTAACCTCGGCAAAAATATAGGTGTTAGCTAGAAAGGTCTTAAACTTCCTCCACCGATCAAAGCACAATAAGACAAGGTCTTGTATTTCAACTTTTTGCAGTCAAGGACAGTGTATGTAAGCAGGATAGTGTCCCAAATAGGATCCTTTATTGCGCCACGATCCACACTTTTCCACTCATCTGCCAAGATGCCAACCTTGTTGCGTGCTAGATAGTCAACAAAACTAGTATATTTGGATTTATTGGGACCGAAAGGTTGCAACTTTTCATCAAACTGAATCTCTAGCCTTGAGCCTCCCGTCCGACTTAGGGTTACATCCTCGCATTCGTGTGCCTCTTCTACCACGACGTGCGGGGGCGATTCTGAGGCTCATTGTGAGATGAAGAGGGTTCGTTCGACTCACACCGATCACAGCAAGAATGGCGCGTTCCGGAATGTGGAGTAGATCGTTTTCACCGTTCATTTTCGAGACAGGAATAGAGGTAATGCAACAGGAAGGGTTTCGCAACGTAAACAGAGGTTCTTCAGTGATAGTAACAAAAGCTTTTGCGCGAAGAAATGTATATTTGGCGGTTCATATTCAAGACCGGATATACAAAGAGACGGTCTTAATAATTAACATTCAAGACCGGTCATATTAATCTCCGGTCTTAAAAGTAATTAATTTTTATACGCACTCTTTTTCTATATTTTATACCCGCCGTATTTTATGTCCGGTCTTAAAAGAATTACTTTTAAGACCGGCTTTTATATATGTTAGGTCTTAAAACTTTATTACCTTTATATTTAAATTTTTCCTTATTATTTTGGACCGCATAAAATATTAGTCCGGTTGTGTGAGATTTATCCATAAAGTAATTGATATTTGAATATTTTTTAATAACATTTTTAAGACCGGCTTGTTTTTTAACGGGTCTTAATAATATATTTAAGACCGAACAAAAAATGATCCGGTAGAAGAAGTTCTTTATATTTACAAAAATCACACGGTCATACAAAAGAAGTTCCTTTTATTTACAAAGCGCCACGGTCATACCTTTAAGACCAAGTGCGCCCAATGTCCGCTCTAAATGAGGGGTCTTAAAGCCCTTTTTTGCACTAGTGAGAAGAACCAAGATAAAGAATCATACCCTCCGATTCTAAATATAAGACCCGATTAACTTTTTTAGAGAGGTTAATGAATCTAATTAAAATACTTTAAAGTATTTATATTTTTATTGTTTTATCCAAATTAATTAGTTTGACCTATAAATTGATATGTAATGTAATAATACACAATATATATATATATATAATATGATTAAGTAACTTATTTAGCTTTCTTAATCTTTCTAAAAAAATTCAACTAAATAAATTTAGGATCAGAGGTAGTATGTGTATTATAGATGATAAAAGAGCAATAATGTTTATACAACAATCTAAATCAATAGGGTTTATGATAATCATCCCTGATATGATCGAGAGACCTTAAAACTCTATGCTTATGAGGGAGACCCATGTTACCCTCCCTCTAGAGAGATACTCTCCTCTCTTTACTTGGTAGGGATCACTATCCCTTAACACCAACTAACCAATTATGAACACCTTTATTCTTATTCTTTGCAGCAGCGAGCCAATGGCCCATCTGCTTTTATTCTTTAAAAAAAAAAAAAAAAAAAAAAAAAAAAAAAAAAAAGACGCTATATCAATACAAGTACTGCTGACTTAACTAAGGGCATTTCCTTCATCAGGATGATTTGTAGGTCCATTAAAATCCTTCATCTCTTCCTCTTTTATTTCATCAAATCCTTCAACCTTTTTGTAAACATACCTCTTATAGCAACAACAACATAAACAACCAAATTCAAAAACCCTATTTCTGCAAGCAGAAAATAGAAGGAATCCAGATGAGACCTATTCAGATTATTCCCAAGCCATTTCTTTTTGCTTGCTGCTTCCACAATAGATATAAGAGCACTACTGATAAAGTTTGCAACACCAGCATTACTGATATAAAATGCAGCTCCCAAGCTTTTCATAGCCTCTGGCATCTGATCATAGCACAAGTGTTGAAGCCCTACAATTGTAAAAGCATCTGCAAACCCTAGTCTCAGCCATGGCTGCCACATTAAATTGTCTATAGATCAATTTATGAACGAGGAAGGAGAAAAATATATACTCCTCTCTGCTTTTTAGAAGCAATAAATATTTAAATTATGCAAAAGTAACTGGTGGTCAAAATAAGTGAAAAGTAATAAATGGTAAGAGATGTAAATTTTTTTTTTGTCTAAGTATATCCTTATTGACTATTCTGCTTCTTATTATAAATTCATTTTAACTAATTCTCACGTACTAATGATAGATCACAATGATATAAAGAGGGGGAGTGAGGGACAGAATGAGTAGAAAAAGAGATTAGAGAAAATAAGTGGAGAAAAGAGATGAAAGAGACCTATAATTAATTGGGAATAAAAATTAAAAACTGCATAAAATTCTTAGACCAATGCAACTTGTTGCTTATATTCCCTTAGGTTCACAATATAAGTCAATTCTAGAAAAATACCTTGGACCATAATGTAAGTAAGTTGGAAAGTAATTAATGCTTGTTTGTCAATTTTGCATGTATATAGTTAATGCTTAAAATGTGATTTTTTGTATGTTCTCTCTCATTTGAAATCTAATTTAATGTGAGTAAAGGCATAAAAAATTTCAATTTAAGGCACACTAGAGCTAACTACCATTTCTTACATCTGATAAATTTTTTTGCCAACCTTACTTCTAATAAATTAGTTGAAGTGTCTTATAATTATTTTATAGATTGAAGGAAGCATATAGAATTAGCTCTACCACTCTGGTCTAATTTGTAAGTTTAAATTAACTACCTTTCACATACCAATGAAAGTTAGTTAACCATTAATTATGGACTAAGTTTTTCAATTTTTCCCTTATATATGATTGGTCCCAAAAATCAATATGAATAAATTCTTTTTGTTTATTATTCCTTCTGGTCCTTTTTATAAGCAACTTTTATCTTTATTACGCAAAAGAACTTCAAGTTAAGATCAGCTAAAAATAATAAATGAGTAAAAAATGTCATGTTTTCTTCAAATATAGCCCTACTTATGAAAAGAGCATATGAGAGAGAATGAGTAACAAATATGAGAGAATATGACTCATATTCTCTCATATTTGTTAAAATATGAGAGATAATGTGTAATAAATGATTAAATGAAAGAGAATTAATGATAAGTATCGATAATCAATATAAAAAATATGTATTTAATAGGGGTAGAAAAGGAAAATATAGTTTAACTTTTGAGACACAAGGAGAAAGTTGTTTATAAAAATGACCAGCCTTAAGAGAGAGAAAGTTACTTGTGAAAATGACCACAGAAAGTACAATTAATTCGGTGAAAACGTAACAAGGAGAAAGTGGTATATCTTATATGTTTTTACACACACACACACCAAAAAAAAAATTAAAATTAAAATATTATTATTATTATTATTGTAGTTATGCAGTCCGAATCCTTTATATTCATATATATAGTATATTGGGAGAAATAAGAAAAAGTATATATGAGTATAATTTAGAAAATGTCATGGAAGAAAATATTGGTAAAAGTATATTAGTAGTCAATAATGGCAAATACCCTTGTAAATAAGGTATATAGCAATATACCTCAATTTCTAATTTCAAAAGATTAATTGTAAATCTTAAAAGCTCAGTCATAAATCACAAAATATTTAGCTACAAGTAAATTTTAATAGTTGTGAAAGTTTTGTTGATATTTGAAACTCAATTATATCTATAAAATCCAATAAATAATTTAGCTATAAATCCCAAAAGTTCAATTCCCCTGTAATGTACAACTTATTTGTAACTAGTCTTTCTATATTTACAATTAAGTTTCTAACACTTCCATCAGAGCTTCTTAAGATTTGTAAATGTGAAAACCGGTGAAAAGTTTCTATTTAAAAATTTTATTAGTTAAAAAGATCTATATTCGAGTACTAACCTATATATAATTATGCAGAGTACTAACCTATATAAAAAAACGCCGGATTACTAACGGAATTACATCGGTAATTGAATTTCGATGGAAAACGTCTGTCACAAGAAAAACCGTGGCAAAAAATATTACCAACAGAATTCCGTTGGTGATTATTACTAAGAAAATTACCGACAGAATTCCGTCAGTAATTCCATCCCTGATCCGATTTTTTTTTGTTAAAGATCAATATATATACAACTAGATCAGCTATAATGTAATGGCTTCATAATTTACTATTAATTATGATTGGGCCAAGGGAGCTCCTTGAACAAGGGAGACTCCAGTTGGGCCACAATTGTAAGTTTCGTCTTAACTTAAAATTTTTAAAAGTGTTTCAAATATAATTGCCTCTCATTTTTATAGAAGGATACATGTGCTTAACGGGAAAAAAAAAAAAAAAAAAACTCAAAATTCTTAGTGAGTTTATCTAACCCACCGATCCCTATTATGTTGGTTATAAAGATCCAGAATCGATGACAAAGCGCCTTAACAAATTTGTCTCAAATGGGATTGCAAATCCATCCCAAATTTCTTATTTTTTTAGTAGTATCGGTATAAACAGAATATATATACCTTATTATCAATATCTATATATAAAACATACGGGAAGTTACACGAGCATTGTGATTTATGAATAATTGTGGCGTTTAGTTTGATGAGCACTGCGTAATGATGAAACCCGATGCCTAAGCGACCTAAAATATAAATTGATAGAATGCCATATATTGTGTAAACTATAGTGATTAAGGAGAAATAAGAACAACCAAGATAAACAGTCATACTACCTCCAGTCCTAAATATAAGATCCGTCTAGCTTTTTTAGAGAAATTAATGAAGTTAATTAAAATATTTTAAAATATTTTTTTTTATGCAAACTAATTAGTTTGACTTATAAACTGATATGTAATATAATAATATATTAGTAGAGGTTAGCTGACCGCTACAAAAATTCCAATTTCATCTTGTAACGGTTTATTCACCACTACAACAAGTACTTTCAATATGGTGTCTCGATGTCATGCAGTAACAGTTAATCTTTGACCGCTATAGTGATAGTAGCGGTGAGTATATTTGAGTAATAGTACTTATTGTAATCGCTAAAAACCAATTTGCCCGATGCATTTTGTAGCGGTGTTTTGAACCGCTACTCATGTCGTTAGTAGTGGTCAAAACCATTACCAAAACGCAGTTTTGACCACTACAAAATGTTGTTTCTTTTTTAATGATATATAATATAATATGATCAATTAACTTATTTAACTTCTTTAATTTCTCCAAAAAAACTTAACTAGATCTTATATTTAGAACTAGAGGTAGTATATGTATTATAGATTATAAAAGAGCAATAATGTTCATACAACAATCTAACTGATCACTAGGGTTTACGCTAATCATCCTTGATTTGAGAGAAGGATTATGAGGGAGACCCAAGTTAATACCCTCCCTATAAAGAGACACTCCCCTCTCTTTAATTACTTCGTAGGGATCACTATCCCTTCACACCAACTAACCAATTATTAACACCTTAATTCTTATTCTTTGCAGCAGCTAATGCCCCATCTGATTTTTTTAAATGAAAAAAAAAAAAGAGAGCAAAACAATAAAAGACGCTATATCAATACAAGTACTGCTGACTTAACCAAGGGCATTTTCTCCATCAGGATGATTGGTACGTCCATTAAAATCCCTCATCTCTTCCTCTTTTCTTTCATCAAATCCTTCAACTTTTTTGTAGACATACCTCTTCGCAACAACAAGATAAACAACCAAATTCAAAAACCCTATGCCAGCAAGCAGAAAATAGTAATAATCCAAATGTGACCTATTCAAATTATTCCCAAGCCATTTCTTTTTGCTTGCTGCTTCCACAATAGATATAAGAGCACTACTGATAAAGTTTGCAACACCAGCATTACTGATATAAAATGCGGCTCCCAAGCTTCTCATAGCCTCTGGCATCTGATCATAGCACAAGTGTTGAAGCCCTACAATTGAAAAAGCATCTACAAACCCTATCAGTATGTACTGAGGAAGCAACCACCAAACCCTAATTGGTAATATTGCCTTTGGATTGTCCAAGAGATTATAATCACTTGCTACTCCAACCCTTTTGGACTCTACTAGGGCAGCCACAAGCATGGTTAGAGCAGATAGGAACAAGCCTATGCCTATTCTTTGAAGCATTGTGATGCCTGTGGGTTTGCCTGTGAATTTTCTTAGCAGAGGAACAAGGAATCTGTCATAGATTGGGATGAAGACGATGACGACGAAGCAGGAGAAGCATTGAAGTGAAGCTGGTGGGATAGTGAAGTGATGAGGTCCTAGTGATCTAATCATTGTGCTGCCTTGTTTGGTGAAGAACGTTGACATTTGAGCCTGCGCTAAATTGAAGTACAAGCATGTTAGCCATATGGGTATGAGGCCTAACACTAGCTTTATTTCTTCCACTTGGTTGAATGAGCATAGCCTCCAAGGATTTCTATTGTTGCTTGATGCATCCTTTTCATCAATTATCATTGCCTTGTCCAAAAATCTGAAACACGTGTGAAACTACATTTATTAAATCTTAAAATGTACTCCGATCCCTACTATAAGACATTTTTTTAGAAGAAATGAGTAGTCATTATTAAAGGTCACCTTGTAGGATATTAATTATTGCTTTTTTTAATTTCCCCCCAATTAAAATTTGATACAATATTCCTTTTCTTTTAACTTCGCAGGATGCAATCCATAGTTTTAATTAAGGTTATATTTACATTTTTTTCATTTTGAAACAAATTCAATGATTTAACCACCTTCCTTTGATTTCAACGAGGTGGTTGGTATCAGAGAAAGTTTACACACACACACATATAGCAGAGATAATTCATGATACCTGAAATGTTTTGTGCGAGCCAATTCTCTAGTTTGAGCCTCCAAAATCAAATCACCATGTAAGATATTGTTTCCATAATAAACACCCTTTCCATTGCGCATCTCATCTACGTGCCGCTTTCGAACAGCTGCTACTAACACTTGCGCCACCATAGTGAACGGACTCCCGAGGGGTCCTTGTTTTTTATACTTTTTTGTACCAATCAAGAAAATACCAAAAGCCACAGCTATAGCCACCGCCAATATGCCAAACCCTACAGTCCACCCCACATTATCCTAAATCCACAAAATGTCAACAAAATAACTACAAAGTTAGATTTTACAATGAGGAAACAAAATGAGGTTCAAAGAAAAGCTACAACTCATATCTTTCAAAATAAAAGAGATTAAGTGATTTTAGAGACTAAAATTATTAGGGAAAATCTACCTCAGGGCCCAAATTAGGAAAAAAATTGTCAAAAAAGGCTTAAGAAAAAGTCACATGTTAAAAAAGGCTCCAAGGCATTTTTTGGTATTATTTCATAAAACGTTAGTTGTTAACGAGATTGATATAGTTGTTAACAGGTAGGTCATTAACAACTAAATCAGTAGCATTAATAACAATATCCTAACAACTAAATCAGTCTCGTTAACAACTATATCAATACTTGTTAACAACTATATCAATCTCGTTAGCAACAAACGTTTTATAAAATAATACCGGAAAAGACCTTGGGCCTTTTTTTGACATGTGACTTTTTTGGGTCTTTTTTGACATTTCCCCCTAATTTGGGCCCTGAAGTAGATTTTCCCAAATTATTATAAGGTTTTACCAAAAAAAAAATGCAAGAATTTAGTAATATTATAATTTAAAATTTAGAACTGTAACTTTACTAGTCTTAGGTTAAATTTTCTAATTAAAATTTACAGTAAATCTAGTCCTCAAAATTAATTACTATTTCTAAAATTTTTTTACATAATTAAATTTAATATCTATATTCTTTAGTATAATTTCTCCTGAGACTTTTTTGTTTTTGGATATATTTCTCCTGAGACTTTAACTCAAGGTAGTGTACACAATCATGACTTGTCTTTGGGCTCAACTCAGAACAGGTGGCCCTTTGGGCTGGATGAGGCTTGCACTTGATCCAACTGTATCCAGCTTGATAAAAAGATTTAAGAATAAATCCAGCCCAAACTGACGGGCCGGCCCAATTAACTGGGCCATTATTTTTGCTGCTTCCTATGGTACCCAAGAATTCCAGCTACTCTTGATGCCTTAAGGCCCGTTTGGATAAAAAAAAATGTTAAAAAAATAAAATGGAAAGGAAAATAATTTGCCACATAGCTGTTTGGTTTGCCCGGAAATGAAAATAGGTTGATAGGAAAATTTTTGTTTGGTTTGAAGAAAATAAAATAGAAAAATAAGCCAAAAGATCATTTTGCCCTAGAGTAAAAATATTATTTAAATGTCTGTGACTTACTTACCTTTTTATATCACATCCAAGGTCACATCAAGGGATTTGTGTCTTTAGGTATTTTCCCTCCCTACTTGAAATTTTTTCCCACCAATTCTAGTGGGAACCCACTTTCAATCATATGGCTTAGAATTACAGGGCCCAAAAAAATATTTTCCTGACAAACGGCCGTCGCCAGCTGGAAAATCTAATTTTCTCTTTTCCTCCTCTCATTTTCTCTAAACCCAACATGTCCTTAAAAGTTAGAACTATAATCTATAGTCTATAGCCCAATGTCTATTACCCCTGTCCTTCTAACAGTAGGAACTAAATTTTATAAAGATTAAAAAAATTAGTTATAAATTTGGAAGACAAAGTAAAGTAAGTTGAGCTGGTCCTGGTCCTTAGGCTTGAGTTTCAACTTTCAAGGTTGGTAAATGGCCTAAACAATCCAAATTCGATTACTGGCATGTCACGAAAGAGTGAGTTGAGGTGTTACGATACCTGAAGATAAATGACAACCACAAAGGCAGATACAACTCCGGTTATAATTCCTAAGTACCACCAATTGAAGAAAGAGTTTTTGGCCATTCTCTCTTGTGGGGATGTTTCATCAAACTGATCAGCTGCAAATGTTTGAACACAAGGCTTGTGTCCTCCTTCTCCTATTGCCAATATGTAAAGTGATACGAAAAGTACCAACTTTCTGCTATGCATACCAATCACTGACACTGACAGCGTCAACAAAACCATTCCCTGCACTTAACTTCAAGTTTTAAGTCATGACACATGGGATATCTAACAAGTAAATAACCAGAACAAGTGCATGTTTTAGGAAATTAGGAAATATATACATACCAAGAAATAGATGATGGAAGAGACAAAGATGGTGTTGAAACGGCCAAGGTAGGCGTCGGCGATGTAGGCTCCGACCAAAGGAAACACAAAGGAGACACCAACCCAGGTGTTAACATTCTTAGCAGCTGCCGCTGTTGTCTCTCCCAAGACATTGGTCAAGTAAGTCACCAAGTTCCCACTTAATCCGAAAAACGCGAATCTCTCTGCCATCTCCACAACTGCGTGCATTCACGCACAACCCAATTTTTGGATAAATTAATAATTGAAAGGTTACGCTCAATAATTTTATTAACATTTTCAGATTAAAGTTTCTGCCACGTATCAATTCAAGAGTTTTTAGTTTATGGGTTCAAAAACTGTTTGTTAATGATAGAAGGGGAAGAAAAAATCAATAAGCTTTAGCTTCTGTGAAAATGTGAGAGAGCTGTTGATGCTGAAAAATTAGTTTGGGGAACAAGCGAGCTAATTAATTAACCCGTTTCCACAGTGCTAAAATGAATTGATATATTCTGATTGAAAAACGAAATCAAGAAGATATATACATATACATATATATACGTATACACACACACACACATATATATGTGTGTATGTATGTATATGTATCATTGAAAAAGAAGGTTGAAACAGAGAGCTTACGGATGATGAAGATGGCGGCACTCCAGCCACCTCTAGAGGAGGGTCTCTCATCACTTGAACAAGAGCTGTTGCTTGGAGCTCTAGTCTCAGCCATTGCTGCCACATTAAATTGGCTATGGATCAATTTATGAACGAGGAAGGAGAAAAATATATACTCGCTGCTTTTTATGAGCAATAAATACTTAAATTATGCAGAAGTAACTGTTGGTCAAAATAAGTGAAAAGTAATAAATTGTAAGAGATGTATTTTTTTTTTTTAGACCAATGCAACTTGTTGCTTATATTCCCTTAGGTTCACACTATAAGTCACTTCTAGAATAATACCTTGGATCATAATATAAGCAAGTTATATAAGCAAGTTATATAAGCAAGTTGGTGAGTAATTAATGCTTGTTTGTTAATTTTGCATATATAGTTAATGCTTAAAATGTGACTTTTTGAATGTTCTCTCTCATTTGAAATCTACTTTAATATGAATAAAGCAATAAAAAAAATTCAATTTAAGGCATACTACTTAATGAGCTAACTACCATTTCTTACATCTCATTATATATATATATATTGGCCAACCTTACTTCTAATAAATTAGTTGAAGATATTATAGATTGGAGGAAGCATATAGAATCAGCTCTACCATTCTGGTCCAATTCCTAAGTCCAAATTAACTAATTCTCACATACCAATGAAAGTTAGTTAACCATTAATTATGGACTAATTTTTCAAATTTTCCCTTATATATGATTGGTCCCAAAAATCAACATGAATAAATTCTTTTTGTTTATTATTCCCTTCGATCCTTTTTATAAGCCATTTTTATCTTTATTACGCAATGTCATGTTTCCTTCAAATATAGCCCTACTTATGAAAAGAGTATAGAGAGAGAATGAGTAACAAATATGAGAGATGATGTATAATAAAAATTAAATAAAAGAGAATTAGTGGTGAGTAGGGATAATCAATATAAAAATATATATTTAATAGGAGTAGAAAAGGAAAACGTAGTTTAACTTTTGAGATACAAGGAGAAAGTTATTTATAAAAAAACCAGCCTCAAGAGAGAAAAAGTTACTTATAAAAAGGATGGATCAGAGGGAGTACAATTAATTGGGGCAAAAATGTAAAAATTAAAATATAGGGTTTGATGTTTTTGCTTTTGCTGCAGAAACATTTTTTCTACCACTGTCACGCCTTGAAACCTATGTTTGGTTTGAGGGAAGGGGAGGGGAGAGGAAAAATCTTTTGGGAGGGCATTGACCATTTTGCCATTAATGAGAAGAATTTTTTTTTTTTTTTTTGAGAGTATATTTTAGAAATATTGAAAATTATCTATGAACAATTTTGTAAAGATGGGAGAAAAATTTTCTCCCTCAACTTTCCCTCCCCCTCACTTTCCCTCAAACCAAACATACCCAAAGGGATATTTGGTATAGAATATGAGTGGACTCACATTTCTTAAGCCTTAAACTTCATATATTCCAAAATATATGGATCCGACCTATAAATTACATGGAGCATCTAACTTTAAGTAATAATACAAAAGTCTAGGCCTATGATTACATTAACGACTAGCACCTCATGTTGGATCAATGATCTCTACATCATTAAAGAGGTCCTTCACCGCTCCGCAGGAGATACATGGTCGGCAATAAATCGAAGCAAAATAATTTTTTCCAGTGAATAACATCTCATTCTTATAATTTAATAAAATACAAAAGTAAATAATTTAAACATTTTTATCTTCTAAAAATAACAATATGGCAATAACTTCAATCTTTATATCATATGATCATGAATAATAACAAAACTCTATATAAGATCAACAATCAACTACCTCGAAATACGTAATAAATCTTTTGTTTCACAAAACCTTTTTAAAACAATAAATTATAATTAAAATAGAACTTTATATAAAAATATTGTTAATCAAATAATTTCATGTACAAAATAAAACCTTTGATTTAATATAATAAATTTAAAACATAATTCTCAAACCTCATATTTCCATAGAACTTTTTATAGAACGAATGACAAGTGTGGCCACACAGTTCACGGGGGTAACTAACCAAGCATGGTTCAAAGCCATAAGAACAAGCATGGACACACAGTCCATGAGGGTAACTAGCCAAGCATGACTCAAGGCCATAAAACAAGCATGGGCACACAGTTTAT
Source organism: Acacia melanoxylon (assembly GCA_019022615.1). NCBI lineage: Eukaryota > Viridiplantae > Streptophyta > Magnoliopsida > Fabales > Fabaceae > Acacia > Acacia melanoxylon. The sequence goes on from JAFJYJ010000005.1 coordinate 13,025,463, forward strand.
GAAACAAGTATGAGAACAAATCCCATGAATATCAAGCGAGCTCGAGGTTAACCATGGTGCACCAAGAACTAACAAAGATCTTCTTTGTTAGTAAATGGTCAATATTCGGTTCTCTCCAAATCATTTTCAAGCATGTTTGGGGTCAATTTATTAGTAAAGTAATAAAAATTCTTCTTTCAAGATAATAACAACTTTATCTCATACTTCATAATCAAATCCCCCAAGCATGAACTTTCACAAACAATATTTTAAAACTTTCCTTCAAATTTAATCCGTTGATAAAATCCTTTTAAAACATCAAGAACTTGCGTAAAAACATTCTATTTCAAATAACAAATTCTAGTTTATAAACTTTCCAAAATCCAAGATCATTTCAATATAAAATTTATGAAAAATACCTCAAAAGTCTCATTTCTATTTAACTGCATAATTATGAATTATGTTTTGAAACAATTGGAAAAAAAAACATAATAATGAATAAAATCACCGTTATTTACTCATACTATCAACAAATATTCCTTCACAAAATCATACTTTTAAATATGGAAATAAACATAAAAATTCAACAAATAATAAAAATTTCATTTATAAAAATTAGGGACGCTATTCATTCACCTGTTGCTTCTTCCGAAACTATACATTTACTAAAATCCTTTTTTGTTCGCTTTTTCTCTTGAGCTTTGGCAATTGCCAATTTCTATAAATTTTGAAATTCATATATCAATCTCTAATGAAATTTACCTACTTAAATTAAAAATTCTTAAGTACCAAAACATCCTTCAATCACGCCTATCACACAATTATTCATGTTTCTAAATCTCAATTCTTCTAAGTTCAACTTCAAAAACACTGATGAAATCCTCATTTAGAAACTCTTTGACACCCAAACATATGCACAACACCTCTCTAGGTTCTAAAATTCCCCAGCTTTACATTTGTCCTTAAAATCATACCCCAATTGCTTAGAATTCTCATTAATAACAGTACTTGCATCCCACACATAGGAATCCTGTAAACACTCCTAAGTAATCATAATAAGACTCGAAACAGTGACCTTAACAACATCTGAAAGTTTTCAGCTTCATTAACTTCTTTTGCTGACAATATTGAAATTTGATGCTTTAATACCTGGAAACAGCAAGGTTTCCCTTCAATTTAAAGCTTCTTAATTTCAGTTTTCATGATAGCTATCCTCCCATAATCAAAACAACCTCATGTTATATAACTAACATAGGAACACTTCCACTTGCAGATCTTCAGAGTTCAGACAGCCCTTTTTTATGTAACTCTAAAAATTATCTCCAGCAACTTTTACTCAAACAATGAAGCCCATAAATAAAACTCCCATGTCTTATCACACAGATATCCTGTAATACCCTAAAATTCCTATTTATCATAAATACTTTATTTTGATAAATAATACATATTAATTACAAAGGTGAATATTTGTCTCAAGAAATTATAATCTATTGATTATATTTTCATCCAAATCCCACTTTGGAATTAATTAACCAATGGTTAATTATGAGACATTATTTAGGAGCTATTTAATATGATATAAATAGCACATAAAAAGGTAATTAATTTATAACCAAAAGAAGGAATGTAATATCCCAAATTTTTGGATTTGGAAACAAGAAATGTTTTATGGGAATTTATTATGAAAATTTGGCCTAAATAGTTTTAAAGCTATTTTCTGGATTTTGAGGCCTATTTTCCCAATAATTCAAGGAAAAATAGTTAGAGGATAATTTTTGGTCTAGAAATTTTAGAACCAATATTTTATGGCCTAGAGAGTTAATTATGGAAGAAAATTCTTATATGGAATTAAGGATTTTATTTTCCAATACTTATTTAATATTTGCAAATAAATATTAAATGGTAGTTTTTGGTGGATGAAATAGGTAAGTGGAATGGTAGTTTTTGGTGGATGGAATAGGTAATTAGAATGGTAGTTTTTGGTAGATGGAAGAAGAGTGTTTGGTTTATAAGGAATGTTTGGTTAAGGAAGAAATGTAGTTGGAATAGCCTTGAATTTCTTCTATAAATAGAAGACTCTTCTCTTCATATTCTTCACACCAAAATCAGCTCAAAGCATCTGATTTTAAGATTAGAGAGTGAGTAGAGTGAAGTTCGGGAGCAAGGAAGAAGTAGTAGCAAGGTTCTTCAAGGGTAAGTTCTCTAGTTCTTGAGTTCTAGTTTTAAATTCATAGATAGAAGTTGCTTTGATCTTAAATATGCTAGAGTAATTTTATTTTCATGTTTTTATGGTTAGAAATGGTTTTATTTCGAAAAAATGATGGAAAAGGTTATATAGCAGAATTTTTGGAAGCTAATCATAAAGTAGCGAAACTCGGCGAAATTTTATCGGTAAGCAATTTTTGAAGTCAGGGGTAAAAACGTCAGTATTTTATATTGAAGATGAATTTCTAAAATTTTGAGCAAATTTATGGTTAAAGTAGACATATAGGGATTTCCAAATCTACCAAGAGTGAATTAGTTCGAGTTCTGTGCTAAAAGATAAAAATGTCCAATGTTGGGCTACGTTTTCTGGAAATTTTCTGGGCAGAAGATGAACACGTGAAAATTGGGAACTATTCTTAAACTCTGGGGAAGAACCAGTATTTTTTCCACAAAATTAGATATCCTAAGGATTCCGGGGAATTTTACGGATCCTCGTTTCGAGTTTTCTAGAATTACTTATGAATTTTCAAAGTTAGAAGTAAATGGCCATAATCTTTGAAAGTAGCGTTTTTATTAAATAAAATGTAATGGCAAAATGGTAATAACAAATCCACCAAGGGTAGAAAGGTAAATTAACCTTTTGGATATTATTCTAAGCAATATGGTAATATGTTAGGATATCCAAGGATTCCGGAGTCGATTTGAAGGACGGGCATATTACTATTCATAGTGCCGTATTTATGAATAGTACCATATACATGAATAGTAAATTACTATTCACACGGAAGGAAGGTACGTTCGCGTACAATAACTTTAACTCTGATATGACTTGTATGCATGTATGAGATGGAATGATTTCATAGAGTCATGGACAAGACTTGGTCTTGGGTCATGCACCGTGGTTAAGACTCTGTCTTGAATCACTGTTTATATACATTCAACTTGATACGGGTTATAGTCTTGATAATGCTTAGTGAGATTGTTTTCCTAGCGGCGAGGACACGATCGTACATCGTGGCACGGGTGGTGCAGACTATTTAACTATACATGGATTTGTATAGATAACTTTACATGTCTTTGTGTGCTATGTCTTGTTGTTGTGTTGACATTACATCTGTTTGTGTGCTATGTATTGGTTAATCTTTGAAATGTAATGAATATCGTCATACATACATATCTTTGTTATACTTTTCATATGAGATTAAGCGTTACCTAAGATTCAATTTGTTTTGAATCTTAGACTTGACTAGAGGTTCGAGTAAAGGAACCAGGATCAGAGAAGATACCAAGGGATGAAGCCGTAGATAAACACCCGGTAAATGGAGCCGTGAGGAGGCAGGTCAAAGGAAATGCGGGAAGAAAGTCAACGAACCTACCTTATGGCATGAATCTAATAAAGTTACTTCACATCATTTGGTGCTTAAACTAGAAGGGTCGTCTATGTGGTTCGATCAATCGGTCACCTAGCACGGTGAGACTTCCACTAGACCTACCCGGCGGCCAAATGAGATGATTTAACCGAGTTAGGTTCTATGCCCCAAGTCTACTCGAGGCTTGGTTGAAGAGGGTATAGTTACATGTAAGAATTGTAATTATAAAGTTTTGTATTATTGTATCACATGAACAATCCTTCGGAAATTTATAATATATCGGATATCGTCGGCATCAAAGATATGTCGAGTATTTTTATATCGATTACTCAATTGTTCAAATTTTTAGTACATGCTCTCTTGTTTTTCCGCATTACGCTAAGTACGTAGCACCTCAAAACTCGATGAATATTTATAAAACCACGTGTCACTGACACGATTTATGCTACGGAATTTGGGGTGTTACAGATACACATGCACAAACTTATGACCTGCACCTGATTAGTGCTCAAATAAATTCTAACATCCAAGAGAACTATTTTGAACAGCAGCATCTTGAAGATTATTCTAGGTTGGAAATATAATCTTTCATAGCTTTTAATGCCTTTAATTTTCCAGCGGCTAGTATATCTTTTGTATCAAACTCTTTTATCGATCTATACTTCCTCTTATCTTTTCATTAAAGAAACCGGTATAAACTTCAACAAAACAGGGCTCAGAAGGAAAGCTTAAAAATTCACAATCAGTTTAATCACTTATTAATATTCCTAAGAGAAAACCAAATGTACTTCTCCGAGATCAATAAATTGAAACCAACAGGGGGGGGGGGGTGTGAGTGTATTATTATTTAAGAGTCATTCAACAAGCCTTTAAAACATCATTTGATGATCTTATAACAATTTCTAAATCTAAGAATCCGAACTGCACAGCCTCACATATCAGCAAACACACGCACATAAATATATTGCTCATAATCCTAGTATCCAAGCGGTTTTTTTTTCCCACACTTAATGTAGAGTTCAAATACACCCTTCCAAAGATAGAACCTCTGTCTTAAATTCCTCATAACCAAAACCACAACTGTCATGTAATATTAAACGTGCATGTGAAGAAATCATAACCACAAGCTCTGATCTATCAACTAGGCATGATTTCTATGGTTAGATCTCTTCATTCGTCATTTTCTCCCTCTAGCTCACAACTTTTAGCAGCAATCAATCAACAAACTTCATACTAGATGGAAGAAATGACGGTAGATTGATGTTTAGGGGACTTACCTAAACCCAAAAATCCAATTGCATGCAATGATCCGCCTCTTCCTCTTCGATTTCTTCCTCCGTCCCTCGCTTGGTTTCTCCCCCTCTTCTTTCTGTTTTCGGCCAAATGGGTAATTGGGAAATGAATAGATCGGTTTAAAGCCGAAATGAATACTTCCTTTGCTACTTATTATAAGGCACCAACTAGTAAGTTTATTTGGTTATTTTTATAAAGCAACTTGCTTGTTAAAATGAGTAATGATTATTTTTTCCAGTATGCCTGCCTAATTAATAAAGGTAGTGGGTGGGAGTAATAATTAATATAATATTAGAGTTTAGTGCAATTAGTAGGGGTAATATTGGAAATTAATTAGATTCTAGGACAACTTTATTGACTTTAACTACTTTTATTGGTTTGTGAGAAAAGTTAGTTGGTGCCTTATAATAAGGACTAGAGGGAGTACCACTCTGGTCCTATTTATAAGTCCCCTTTTGACAAAACACACATATCTAGGAGAGGTAGTTGGGCTTAATGATTATAGGATAAAATTTCAACTTTACCCTCATTTATGATTGGGTATCCTTTAACTCTTTCTTCTCTCTCTATCTTTATTGGTATAATTAATATTGGCAGAAATTATCATGATAACGTCATCTCTTTCTCAAAGAGGACATAAATAGGGACCAAATTTTTTAGTGAAAAGGACTTATAAATAGGACTAGAGTAATATTTGAAATGGGGGACTATGTGTGTTCTGGCGGAACACATTAATTGAATAAGTGGGGATGGTAAAATGGTTAATTGGTGCGTGTGGGGAAGCAAGCACGTGGCTGTATTTTGAGAAAGGAGAGGGTGAGGTGTCTTGCATGCAAAGAATGGAAGAGAGGAGTTTTCTGCTGCCAAGTATATGTGGGGTCCACTCCACACAATAATCTCATTTGACCCTCTATAAGACTTTTATTTGCAACTTGGTCCTTTACTCACTAAGTTGCAAATATTAAATAGGTGTTAGAAATTAATCCTTAATTCCATATAAGGATTTTTCTTTCTCAATTAACTTCTCTAGGCCTTAAAATATTAATTCTAAAATTTCTAGGCCAAAAATTATCCTCTATCTATTTTTCCTTGAATTTCCGGAAAAATATGCTATAAATTTCAAATAATAGCTTTAAAACTATTTAGGCCAATTTTTCACAATTTAATTCCTCTTACAATATTTCTAGATCCTCAAAATAATATTTTATATTTTTCCCCTAAATATTTCAAGGTATAAAAATAACTTTAATAATTACCTTAAGTTTTTCCTCATGAAAAGCTTTAAGACTTTTATCTCTTACTAGCTTAGCAACCTACTTATCCCAATCTTATTCTTAAAATTCTATTTCCAAAATTTGGGGTGTTACAACCACACTCACATACTCACTTTTATGTGAGTGTGACGAGAAAAAATGTTTCACAGTTAAAAAAGCGAAACATTAAACCCAAAAATATATTTTTTACTCTGAAACTAAAACTAAACTTATAATAAGAATTATTTTGTTTTATTAAAATAAACTTATAAATAGAAACAATGGTATGTGAGAAAATATTACTTTTCTGTATAACGGATAGTCAACTCGATGGGGTTGCTTTGGCTCATAAATAGTTGTAGGTGTAATTAAATCGAACTCTCTTCTGAATACATTTATGAATTCTTGAGAGTAACATCACATAATTAATGCTTTTGACAAAAATCATGCATACAAATACAGTTATGTAGGGAAATACTAGATAGGAATCAATAAAATAAATACCACTTTGATGTTATTTATAATTTTTTTTTAACTAAATCACACATATATAAGAGAGGTAGTTAGCTCAATGATTATAGGGTAAATTTTCAATTTTGTCTTAATTTATGAATGGGTATCTTTCAACTCTTTCTATTTTTATTGGTACAATTAATATGAGCAAAATTGTCACAATCTCATTTATTACTTGAAAGAGAACTTATAAATATGACCAAATTTTTTGATCAAAATGGACTAATAAATACGAACCAGAATGGTAAATCACATTCAAGGAAAGTAAATTTGTAAAGGGAAAGTGGGTAAAAAAGTTCTTATTTAAAAATTTCATAGATAACAAGGATATTATATGTTATTACACACACACACAAATTATTTGTACCCTGCATAATTATATACTCCCTCCGGTCCTAATTATAGGACATAATTACCAGAATTTGGAGAGATTAAGAAAGTGAGTTAAATTAGTTAATTATCTACATTTTCCTAAAATGCCCTTCCCCAAATTTAAAATGACATCAGGGAAACATTTGTTGCATCAGTGCCTGCGCATGTCCGTACGCCCTGAACCAGCACTACCCAATCCTATTACCTGCGTTTGCGGATCTTTTAAAAGACACGGCACAGGGTTTTTACTTGTGAAGGAATTTTATAATTTCGTTGGCCTTTATATTTTGATCAAAATTTATTAAATCAAAACATTTAATATTTTTTTTATCAAAACATTTCTATCAGGAGAACATCTATTTAATTTGGCCTAATATAAATGCAAGGTTATTTTTTTTAGCAATGGAAAAAGATAATGAAATTAATATTTTATTAGGTTATTTTTAGGGAAAAAATCAATCAATTTGGATAGATAGTGACAGAAAAATATTTTTAAAGAAAATGCCAAGAATCTACTAGTAACTCCTAATGCTCAGCAATAAACTTAGGAAAAAGAAAGTTTGAGAATTGACAGTGAAAGGAAAAAAGAAAGAGCATGAAATAGAGTACACAATAAGAGACAGAGCCTCGCTGGACAAAAAAAGAAGAAACGAAGTGTAAAAACAGGGGAGAGGATTTTCTGCCCAGCAGCCCCTCTCCCCATCTCATCTTCTTTCGATCTCGGTCGTCCGTCGAGATTTGGGAGAGATCTTGTCGTCCAAAAATATTTAAAAAAAAATTATTATTTTTTTAAAAAAAATGCGGACTAGTTGGATCAAGAATTTGGACGGTCCAGGATGGTGATGATGAGGGATAATGAGAGGGGTGATGATGAGAGGATCGGGCCGTAAAAACAGAGCAGAGCCTTGTTGGACAAAGTAAGGGTATTTTAGGAAGAAAATGATAAAAGTTAGAATGTTGTCTTATAATTAGGACCAAAACTAGTTCTCAAATGTTGTCCTATAATTAGGACCGGATGAAGTATAAATTAGTACTCAAAAATAGATCTTTTTAACTAATAAATTTTTTAAATAGAAATTTTCACTGGTTTTCTCATTTACAAATCTTAAGAAGCTCTGATGGAAATGTAGAAACTTAATTGTAAATATAGAACAAATAAGTTGTACGTTACAGGGGAATTGAACTTTTGGGATTTATAGCGAAATTATTTATTGGATTTTATAGATATAACTGAGTTTCAAATATCAACAAAACTTTCACAACTATTAAAATTTACTTGTAGCTAAATATTTTGTGATTTATAACTGAGCTTTTAAGGTTTACAATTAATTTTTTGAAATTAGAAATTGAGGTATATTGCTATATACCTTATATGCAAGGGTATTTGCCATTATTGACTACTAATATACTTTTGCCAATGTTTTCTTCCATGACATTTTCTAAATTATACTCACATACTTTTTCTATATATATGAATATAAAGGATTCGGGCTGCATATAAAGATCAATATATATACAACTAGATCAGCTATAAATGTAATGGCTTCAAAATTAACTACTAATTATAATTGGTCAGTAATAAGGGTTAGTTAATCTGAAGCAAAATCAAAGCATGAGATATCAGATCAGCCTACATGGTAAGGAATCAGAAGGTGATGAAAAGTCACTATATGCTTGCAGTAAATTTAAAATAAAAACACAAGATCAACGTGCAAAAGCAAAAGCATCTCTCTTGAATACACAATGTAAAGGGATCAGGATTAAGAGGCAAAATGAAAACGACCTTGATTGTGAAAAGTTGAGTAAGTGCAGAAAATTGGATTTTGACTTAGATGGGGACTCGATTAATAACAAATCTGCTCCGGATATTAAGAAAAAGAGTCGTAAGAGAAGCTTTAAATCCGTTAAAAAGTTTCTTCGACAGTCTGGTAATGCTGTGAGAATTGGTTCATCTATTGGAACCCCCTCTCCTATTGAGATAGATTTTCCGGAGAGTTGGTTGGTTGCTGATAATGCAAAAGATGAGGATATGGCTTCTACTTGTTTGAGTAACGCCGGTGGTTGGATGGGACCAACCACCGGTTCGCCATGAATCTATTAGCTTGGAACTGTCAAGGTTTGGGGGTTGCCTTGACAGCCAGAAACTTAAAGGAAGAGTGCTTCCGGAAAAAACCCCATTTAGTCTTCTTAATGGAGACTAAACAGAAGGCGAGAGTTGTAAGGAAGGTAAGACGTAGATGTGGCTTTAATGAAGAATGGATAGTTAACCCAGTGGGAAGGAGTGGCGGCCTGGCTCTATGGTGGTCTGAGGTGATTACAGTTAATATTCTATTCTCATCTTCGAATATTATTCATACTAGTGTGATGTCTGATGCTCTTTCTACTCCATCATATATCACCTTTATCTATGGTCCAACCGATGAAGATAATAGAATGTTATGCTGGCAAGAGGTTCGAAGAATTAGCAACAACATCAGATCTTCTTGGTTGTGTCTTGGGGATTTTAATGATATTCTCTCCCAGAATGAGAAGTGTGGCGGTCTGCCTAGAGCGTGGAGGAAGATCCTTAATTTTAAGTGTTTTGTGGCAGATTGCGAATTAGAGGATTTGGGTTATAATGGATCCAGTTTTACCTGGTGTAACAATCGTGATAGCCCGGATACCATCCATGAACGCATTGATAGGGCCTTGGGCAACTTGCAATTGAGAGAACAGTTTCCTACTCTCCAGGTCTTTAATATAGATCCGGCCAGGTCATCTGATCATCATCTTTTGTTTATCCAATGCCAGAATGAGAATTATAAGAAAAATCGGGCTTTCCGCTTTGAAGCTGCCTGGGCCTCTCACGGGCACTACCTTGAGGTAATCAAAGGAAGTTGGCAGGCCTTTTCTGAGCAGGATAATTCACTTTTGGAGTCTTTCCTAAGCAATCTTAAGAGATGCAAGCTGAATCTAATTTCATGGAGTAAGAAGGAGTTCCCCAATAGTGCTAAACGTATTGATCTTTTAAAGGCCCATTTGGCTGAGTTGGCACAAAGTGATCGAACCCCTAATATTTCTAGAGAGATTTTGGAGGTAAAAGGGGATCTGGATAAATTGCTGGAGTTAGAAGAACAGTATTGGTGGCAGCGCTCTCGGATCAATTGGTTGGATGCTGGTGATAAAAATTCACGTTTCTTTCATGTATCCACTATCAAAAGGAGACAGAGGAACCGTATTTCTTGTCTTAAAGATGATGTGGGCAACTGGTTAATGGAGAAAGATGCTATCTCCCAAAATATCGCCAGCTTTTTTCAGAATCTCTTTACTACCTCTGGCTCACACTCAATGGATGATGTCTTGAGCTATATCGACCCCAAAATTTCTGAGGATATGAATCGAAGTCTTATGATACCTGTGTCAAGGGAGGAGATTAAATCTGCAGCATTTAGTCTTGGGAGTACAAAGGCACCGGGCCCGACGGTTTTTCTGGTAAATTTTATCATTCTGCATGGTCTGAAATTGTTGATTCTGTGTGTTCCATGGTCATTGATTTTTTTGCAGGTCACTCTGTTTTAGAGGGGATTAATATGACTAACATCACTTTAATCCCCAAGATTCATAAACCAGAACATGTTTCTCATTTTCGACCTATTGGCCTTTGCAACTTTTCTTATAAAATTATTTCAAAGATTATGGCCAATAGGATGCGTCCTTTGCTTGATGATTGTATCTCCCAGAACCAGAGTGCATTTGTACCTGGCCGTTGTATTCATGATAATATCATTATTGCGCATGAGGTTTATCATTACCTTCGACGTAAGAGATCTGGAGGTAAGTATGAGTTCTCCCTTAAAATGGATATGAGTAAGGCATATGACCGGGTTGAATGGGACTTCGTCGAGAACATCCTATTAAGATTTGGTTTCTGTTCGGAGTGGGTGTCTCTTGTTATGAAATGTGTGCGTTCAGTGAGCTTAAATATTTGTTTATCTGGTGAAAATGTGAAATCTTTTACTCCTAGTAGAGGTATTCGCCAGGGAGACCCCCTCTCGCCATACCTGTTTATTATGGTTGCAGAGGTTCTTTCTATTATGATAAGTAAGAGCCAGAATGACAAGCGGCTTAAAGGTATTAAATTGAGTAATGGGTGCCCTGTTCTAACTCACAGTTTTTTTGCTGATGATGCCCTTTTATACATGCATGCTAGTCATCGTAATTGTACTTATTTGGCTAATATTCTGGATTTGTACTGCGCAGCCTCAGGTCAGGTCATTAATCTAGATAAATCCAGTATTTTCTTCTCTTCTAACACTCCTCCTGCAGTGATAAGTATGGTGAGCAGCTTGTTGAACATCCCAGCAACAGAGGATCCGGGAGCTTATCTTGGCATACCTAGCATTTGGGGGAAAACTAAGCACCAGGCTCTGGCTTACATCAGAGAACGTGTAGCGAGTAAAATCCATGGATGGAGTCAATCTCTTCTTTCCTTTGCCGGTCGAGAGGTTATGATCAAAGCGGTTATCCAAGCAATCCCAATCTACCCGATGAACTGCTTCAAATTCCCCCTTAAAACTTGTAAGGAGATTAATAGCCTTATAGCTAACTTCTGGTGGGACGGTAATGCCTTTGGAGGCAAGACTCATTGGAAGGCTTGGGGAGCTATGACCAGTAGTAAGAGTGTCGGTGGTATGGGTTTTCGTGACCTTTCAATGATGAATGAGGCCCTCCTGGCTAAGACGGCATGGAGGCTTTTAATGAAGCCAAATGATCTTTGGGCAAGGGTGATCAAAAGTGTGTACTTCCCTGAACAACACTTTATTAATGCGGAGAAAGGCTTTAAGGCATCATGGTGTTGGTCTAGTATCTTAGATGGCAGAAATTTTCTCAAGAAAGATCTTAGGTGGGACATTGGTGATGGTACTGCTATCAGAATATGGGGTGACCCATGGGTTCCAGGAGCTGCATTCCCAGCGAGACCTCGCACCACTGATGTCCCAATTATTGCAGAGGGTAGAGTTTGTGATCTGATTGTTGATGGTCAGTGGAACCTTACGCCTATTGACCTTTACGTATCTCCGGAAGTCAAAAAGGCAATATATAAAATCCCTATCCCCTCCAATGGGCTGGAAGACAAATTGGTGTGGACTAGCGCCAAGAATGGAGTGTATACGGTGAAGCTGGGTTACCATTGCAAGAAAGATTGGAATTCTGTTATTGTGGATAGAGCTGGCTCTTCTACTGTCCTTCACACTTCATGCTGGAACTCGATTTGGAAGTTAAAGGTGATCCCCCGTGTACAACAATTCATATGGCGGATTTTGAGTAAGGCAGTTGCCACCAAGTCCGCTCTGTTTCGGCGAAGGAGGTCCCCAGATCGCCAATGCCCAGTATGTGTAGATGCCGAGGAGACTATTGAGCATGTATTTTTCCATTGCCCCTGGACTCGATGTATATGGTTTGGCTGCTCGCTTGGGGCTAGAGTTGATGTCTCCAGTATCTCCAACTTCAATGCTTGGTGGATTTTGACTATAGGTGCCCCCCTTCTGAGTAAGCATGATCTTTCTTTGATTTGTTGGCTTTTGTGGTTTATCTGGAAGGCTAAAAATGAAATGACTTTTGATCATAGGCAGCCAGACCCATGTATTGTTATTGAATTGGCTCGGAAAAGTAATTTTGATTTTTGGGCTAACTGTGCTAAAAGGGTGAGGGAACCTTTTTTGTCGAGGGGCTGTGATAGTCCTGGCAAGATTTGGTCTCCCCTAGCACGAGGTAGCCTTAAAATTAATTGTGATGGAGCCTTTTTTTCTTATGCGAAAGATGCTGCCATTGGGGTTATTTGCCGCGATTTTGCTGGTTTCTTTAGATAGGGTTTTGTGGATAAAGTCAAATCCATTTCTGCCTTCATGACTGAAGCCTTAGCTCTAAAGAGGGCTCTGCTTCTAGCTCTGGACTTGGGTCATGATAAGGTGATCTTTGAATCAGATTGCCTTTTTCTGCTATCTTGTGTTGAGGCCAAGTCACCGGACTTGTTTGACTGGAGTTGTAGAAGTATTATCCAGGATGTTATTCGTCTTCTGTCTTCTAAGGTTGGGTTCTCTTTATCCTATTCCCCGAGAGGGGGTAACCGTGCTGCGGATCTCCTTGCAGCTGATGCTTATAAAGGGGTGTGCCCTATTGGGTGGGTTTCACGACCAACACCTGCTTTGTTATCTCTTCTAACTCTGGAGGCTCAGAAGACTTATTCGGATGCTGATAATCCTTCGCTTTCCGGTCCTTTCTTTGATGGTGGCTAGTTTATTTGCTCTTTTTTTAGTTTCCTTTTTTTCTTTTAAATTTGTTTTGTTGTATTTGCTTTCCTTTGGTGTATTTGACTTTCGGTTGTCGTTTGACTTCTTTTCTTTGTAATGGCTCGACTTTGATGTTTTATTTAATGAAATGTTCCTTGACCAAAAAAAAATGCACAATGTAATACCCGGATAATTATTTATCTGGAATATTATATTTCAATAGATAATACCTATTGAAAATAGGTGAACATGTGGTTTCAAATAATAAGTAATAATTATCTTATTTTCTAAGGTAATTACTATGGAAATTAGGAGAGATAAAGAGCTAAAATGTATTTTTAGGGCATTAAATGACACGAAAATATTATGATAAATCCCAAGAGGCAATAAAATATTTATTAAAAATTATAAAGTATGTTGTCTCTAATTTTAGGAATTTATGGGAATATTTTCCTTGGAAAAATAATGAGGCAAAAATTAAGTATTATTTTGGGATCATAAGTGACCCCATGATTTTTAATATTTTACATGGGATATAAAATACCAATGTAAGTAAAATAGTTGTGAGATAATGATTTATCTTAATTAAGAAAATTATCAAAAATTAGTAAGTGGCTAATCGGTAATTAATGGGATAATTAAGGTATAAAGTAAATGAATTAAAAATAATTTAAATAATTATTTTTAATTGGAGAAATTCGAAATTATTAAATAATTAAAAAAAATATTAATAAAATATTTTATGCTTAGAAAAATAAATAAAAAATAAAAGAAAAAAATAAATAAATGTGAAGGCATTTTGAATAAAATAATAATATAATCGGTATAGAGCCCAAGCAGGAGAAGTGAGAACAACTAGAACTTAAATCCTACCTCCGATATAGGATTGAAGTCATAAACAACAAAGACTTTTTATAAACCAGTGAAAATCCATCTCGGATTGAGCGGTCTCGTAAGAAATCGTTTACGAAACCAACAGCGTAATTAGAGTAGGGTAATTAGGAAATGGCGAGATAGTGCTAAAAGTGACTTAGAGAAAACAAGCGAGTTTTGGAAACTAGGAATAAGGTCACTTAGATCAGATCATATTACGAACCGGTGAATTTACGCCTACAAACTAGTGTTTTAATTTGATTCCGTAAATCAAGGCGTCAGCCTAAAATCTTAGCAGATAACGGAATACCCTTAATGGGATCATAAATTTCATTAAAGTATATATTCCTACCGAGGAAGAAAAGTACTTGAAACTACACCGACAAGATTTCGCGATTCGACAAAATTACGCGATTCGAGCACCGTCGAGGAACGGAAGCGGTAAGTCGGCATTATGACATCATCAAAGATGATGTCATAAATGGGCAAGTAGGGCAGCCCAACTAGGTGTAAGGCCAAGATTGTTTTGTCCTCAAAAATGCGATCCAACGGTGCAAGATTCATTACGGAAACAAATCCTTTAATTCCAACCTTGTCCTCCATTTTCCTATAAATAGGAACCTCTCCTCTTCTCATTTCCCACACCACAACTTCGAAACCTAGAGAGAAGTTAGAGAGAAGGAAGAGCTCTTGGAAGTTCTTGCCAAGGGAGTAAGTTTTTCGGTCCCTAGTCTTTAGTTTGGTAGTTCTTTCGGTAGATATAGTAGGAATGCTAGATTTATCTTTAATTTTTCAAGATAGTCTAGATATCATATTTAGGGGTAAATATGATATATATTTCGAAAATATGATGAGGGAAAAGATCTGTCAAAATTCGGAGAGATAGAGCGAAAAGCAATGAAGCTCCGCGAAATTCCGCCGATTAGGGGTTCGGGGGCAAAATGGTAATTTGTACCTAAAATGCACATTATAGTGCTAAAAGTTGTTAAATATTATCCTTATAGGATATCTGTTATAATCGAACATTTGTCGAGCCCATTGTTGTGCCGCCGTCATCTCATTGTTTCACCATTATCAAAATTACCGTTTTCCGTAAAACGTACCGTAGTCGACAATGAAGGTACGTTCGCGTCGTAACACTAACTCGATATTTACGTATACTTATATGTGATAGACGACTATACGAGTGAATTGTATAGATAACTTTACATGAGATGTGTCGTTAACGTAGATAACTTTACATGCGATGTGTCTTGTTAGCATAGATAACTTTACATGAGATGTGTCTTGTTGTTATATTAATCTTCCATATGCTATATACTTATGTTTTGATTAATGCTATGATGTCTTCCATATGTTGTGTATGTAAATATGAGGTTAACAGATTACCCGAGGTCCGATGTGCATTTGGACCTCGGCATTTAAAATAGCCGTGGTCGGGAGGACCGAAGCGCTAGAAGATAAGGGCAAGCAACATGCTTAGAGTCTCGTAGGAGGATTTCTTTTGTTGCCACGGCATGAGTGTTGCCAGGGAGACACTTCGTTGTTATTTACTATAAAAACTCTCGGTCGTTGTCCGATCGCGTGTAATCAATAGGACTTACGGCATTTGAAATATATGTATCATAACTCTTTACGTTTCCGATCTTTCTACTCGATGAAAAAAAATTATCCGCTTTTGAAAATGGGATGTTACACAAGATATATTTTTGTGAGGAAAATGATCCACCCAAATGAGTATTAATGATATTTGAGGATTCTTAAAATTAAAATTTCTATAAAGGACATTATACTTTTTAAAGTTACTTTGCTCCTAGTCGTTTTCAAAATGATAGCGTGGTGATCTCTCTCTCTCTCTCTCTCTCTCTCTCTATGCATGTGATAATTGGATAGGCCCAAAAAGTAATGAATGATAATTCTCATTAAAAATATCTAAGTCTGAACACAATTAGCCTATGCATATATATAGGCATTAAACACTGGAATATTGTACTCATCTAATAACTACCTAACTAATATCTAGAAAATACTAAATACATATTTATATATTCAATTATTTACAATACTCGTCCTCAAGCTAGGCACTCTAGCTATATTCACAAAGTTCCTAGCTTTCTGAGTGTATATATTCATACTGTGGACCTCCCAAAGCTTTTGTAAGGATATCTGCCAGATTTTCTGAAGATTTAACATGACAAAAAGTAATCATTCCCTTCTTCAATTTCTCACGTATAAAGTGATAATCTACTTTAATATGTTTATATTTAGTGAGATTGTGAAATACAGGATTTGTAGCAATGTGCACAGCAGCCTTGTTGTTGCAATGGACCTTAACCAGCTCTATATCTTGTATAATAAGCAGCTCTTTGAACAAGCCAGCCAACCAACCATGTAAATTCTGATGTGGCCTTTGCCAGTGCACGGTACTTAGCCTCGGCTAAAGAAGTATGTTTTGTTTCTTGGACTTCCAGCATATTAGTGTGTAACGCCCCTAATTCCTACGTCTATTATGATGTTCTTTATGTCCTAAATCCCTTATTAGACTAATTGGTGTGTATTTATCATAGTGAAGGCGTTAACGGATCGAGTGAGTCACAACGAGAGTCACCTAACGTTTGGATGAATGAGTGATCGATAACATATCTTGAGACATATATCTTTGGTTAATTTAAATCCCTGGAGGAATATAAACGTCATACAACTTAAAATTCGATAATAGTCAGGGGTTAATCCCGTTGGAGGATTTTAGTTATACAATGATCCGAATTGTCAGTCAAATAGTTAGCAAATATGATCCAAAATATTAAAGTGTGAAATTCAAACTTAATTAGATCCCTCCTTCGTGGTCTTCCTCGCCTACCCAACTTGCTTGCTTGCTTCCCGATCCAAAGCATCTTCCTAGATCTTTAGGTCTGACTGGGATTCATTGATCAGATGAATCCCAGGGTAACGGTTAATCTCACATTCAAAGTGTAAATCATAAATGACAGATATTTCATATATTGCGAAATAAAAGAAAGCATTCAGCAAACACACCGCTACCCGACTACATAGTACCCAGTACATGCATCGTTAACGGTAAAAGCACTCGCAAGTGCTACGTGTCCCAGACACGAATCCTCAGCGCTAGGAAAAATAGGCATGCAACATTATCATATAAAACAATAATCCACATCCAGCTGAATAAAACGCATAGACTCAAACATACAAACCCGGCCAAGAATCCACAATACATGAACATACAAAGCATATATGTAAAACACAAGGAATTTGAGATTAAGTTACCAACCTCAACTTCGCGAATAAATAAAATCTCTGGATGTTAGAAACTCGAACTTCTTCAATGTCCTAAAGTAAGATCATTGTAACTATTAATTTCCCATTTTAATTATTATTTATTAAATATACCCCTTTCTATTAATAATTTCCCTTTAATATTTATTATTTATTCCCTTTCCTAATAATAATAATAATTACTATTTATTTATTTTGTTATTATTTTACTATTTATTGTTTTTTTTTCTAAAATTAGCTATATTAAATATATATTTTTTTTAAAAAAAGAAGAATAATTTACGTATCATATCTTCTTCTTTTTCCTTGTAGTCTAAAATCTTGCAACAACCTCTTTCATATCAACCTTCTTTTTACAATTTAGTTGTCTATAAAATATTTTTAGGTATAATTCTTTTCCCTCGGTCTAAACTTATTAAATAGTAGTTTAATTAGTTGTTAATATTTGGGCATTACAACAATTATTTATTTTGGAGAGAAAACGAGCTTTATGCCCATAAGGCTTTAGATCCCGAGACTTTATGGATTGGCCCAGTTTCCATGATACAGATAGAAATAAACCCTACATGGCCACAAAACTTTCAAGGTTTGATTTTATATCTTTATATACACAAATACTTAGCAGCTTCCTTGTTCTTTCAAGGCATCGTTATAGGTGCTTATATATATATTTATAAACATCTAGTTTTTCTACATAAGTTTCTATCTGGGAGTATAATAAAATAGAAGGGAACTATGGAACATGTATTTATTCCTATTAACCCGATGGCAAACTGATATGCATATATATATACAACAAGTTTTTCTTTCATTTTTCCCCCCTACATATCAGCAAACATATATATATGAGGCCAAAGTTTTCTTTTGATTTTTCACTACCTCAACGCATACATATATATATATAAGTCAACTTTCTTTTACCTTGCATATGAATCAACTGACTCACGCACAGTAGCTATATTGGCATCGTTTTGGTGTGTTTCCATATATAGCTACATATATATACACTAACAGTAAATTCTGGGTTTTTAATAACTGCAACTTATATACTTATACACACACACACACAATATTCCAACGCTGGGAAGTCAGAAAGAAGAGGGACCAAAGACTTACCTAGTTGTCGGCTAGAAGACTGATCTCAGTTGACGCCAAATGCCTCTGTTTTAAGGATCCAAAACAGAACATACCCACTCACAGCACCAACGTCCTCTCTCTGTGCCTCAAACTCTTTCTCACTTTGACTCTCTCGCTCTCACTTGCAGCTTCTTGTTTTTCTTTAAGGCAATGGAATGGATATAAGTCAAGAAGATGTGATTTTATATCTGATTAATGGTCCAGTCTGAGATGGAAACAAACGGTCCAAGAGGTTTTTCCAGCGTTGTGAGGCTCGAGATAATCTGGAAGAGTATGGGCGTTGCTGGTCTGACCTTGCGTGATCAGTCACTGGTGCAATCTACTTCCTATGTTTACGGCGTTGTTATTTCTTTTGTTGCCTGTGGCGTATTGCAGATGGTATGGAGTGGTGATTTGATTTTGCAGACCAAGTTTCTGCGTTTCAATGTGATTGGCTGAATGAGTGTTTATGGTTGAGGTTAATAGAATGGATTAGGTTTGGTTTGGTTTGGGTAGGTTTGGGCCGAAAGGATTGGAGAAATATGGGTCACGTTGGATTCAATGGTTTTGGTTCAATATATCTAGCGTGTTATGTTTTCTTTTTAAATTTTAAATTTAATAATTAATTACTCAGCTCCCTTATCTCTTTATTATTGTTTAATTACCAAATAAATGCTAGAATTGAATCCTTGATGTTTTACAAGGATTTTCTTCCTTATATAACTTTTTTAATGCTTAAAGTAATTTCTCTAAAAAATTTGGGCTATAATTCAACCTCTAACTATTTTCTATAAATTTCTCAAGAAAATAGGTCCTTAAATTCAAATAATTACTTTCGTAATTATTTTAGACTATATTTTCACCATAATTCCCATACAATATTTTTAATTCCAAATCCCAGAATTTGGGATGTTACATAGTGGACCTCCTAGTCCGACAGAAAACCTTGTAGTGTCTTGGCAGGTTGCATGGTCCTAGTCACAAAAACATTCCAACTCCATAGGGTTAGCTGCTGATAGAAATATTCCACAACCAGGGGTATCCTTGAGATATTTCACCAATCTGAGGGCTGCTTTCATGTGTGACTCTTTGGGTGTTTGCAAAAATTGACTTAACACCTGCACCGAATAAGCTATGTCAGGTCTAGTCAATGTTAAATGAAGTAACTTACCAGTGAGTCTTCTATATGAGCCCCATCTTGTAGATAATAATAATCTTTTGTTTGCTCCCCCATTAAGTCTTAAATTCTGTTCCATAGGTGTTAAAGCCACTTCTGCCTCGTCCAGACCTACTTGTTCTACAAGTTCTGAAGCATATTTCCTTTGGTTCAAAAGTATCCCATGTTGGGACCTTAAGACCTCTAGTCCAAGGAAATACTTCAATGTTCCAAGGTCCTTCATTCTGAAATGGTGCTGCAATTTTTTTTTCACATCGTCAATAGATTGCTTACTGCTACCTGTAATCATTAGATCATCTACGTATGCAAGGACAAAAACAATATCATGCTTAGTGCGTTTTTGAAATAATGACTCTGCTAAAAAACTTCTTTGATTAGGGCTTGAGTCAATTTTTCATTCCATTTTCCTGCAGCTTGTTTCGGTCCATATGAGGACTTTTCAAGCTTAGACTTAAAAACCATTCTTACCTCTCCTTTCAAAACAGAATGGTCACGTACACCTCCTCATGTAAATCTCCCTGAAAAAAGGAATTTTCTACATCCATTTAACAAAGAGGCCAATTATTCACAGCAGCTAAGTTAAGAATTATTCTAATAGTGACAATCTTAACCACAGGTCTCATAAAAATCTATTCCTTCCTTTTGTCTCTACCCTTTAGCAACTAGTCTGGCCTTAAACTTATCTAAAGTTCCATCTGATTTATATTTAGCTTTGAATACCCATTTACAAACAATTGGTTTCTTTCCCTTTGGTAGATCCACTATTTTCTAGGTTCCATTAGTTTCAAGGGCTTTCATTTCATTTTCCATTGCTCTTATCCATCTAGGATCCCTTGTGGCATCCTTATAAGAATCTGGTTCAATTTCCTTATCTATAGTATATAGGAAAGTCTTATATGATAAAGATAAATCATCAAGTGAAACACAATCAAACAAGGCAGCATGATTTACCAAATTAGATTCTAATTTTATATGAGTAATAGAGCTAGAAGAAGGTAATTTCTCACAGTGATAATCTTTTGTCCATGTTGGAGGCCTTCTCTCCCTTGTCGGCCTTGTATGGGAGTGGACATGTGTTGTTTCTTGCTCCCTTTCACCATTTTGTGGGGAAGAAATTGCAAGAACATCAAAGAACAAACTAAGGTTAGTGATTCTTGAACCTCCTTATAGTGAATTTGAGTTGTGAATTGATTTGGTGGTGCTCTCTTGTATTTTTGAAATGTTGGAAACCCTAAATATATGGGGAGTTGCTGCCCAAATTCTTAATTGGGGGTTAGAGTATGATTAAGGGTTCAAACAACAAATTAGAAATGATTATAGACTAGATTACGGTGTTAGAACGAAAATTTGACAATTTGTTGGTTACACAAGAATTTTCATCCAGCTGCCTATACTGATGTTTTGGGAATGGATTTGGGTGTTTTTGATAGCTTTAAAGTGTTTAAAATGAGATTTTGTATGAGGTTAAACTTGGATCATAATTTTGGAAGCATAATTGGAAGTTTGAAGATCATTAGGGTGCTGATTCTGGAATTTCCTGTGGAGTCAGTCACCTTCTTCATGATATTTGACCTAGTAAATGAATTTATAAAATTATGAAATTTTACAGGGAGAAATTAGACATCTCAAGGATTAATTTGATATATAATTTGTATTTTTCTGAATTCGGTGCTAAGATAAATAAATGTTTCAAAATTTCCCATGAAAACTGGGAATTAATTTCGAACAGCAGGGGTATTTTGGGCTATGGATGAATTTTAGACTTGGTCTGACCCAAATTAGTATTTTTGGTTGAAAATATACATATTAAGGGTAATTTTAGCTTTGGAATCAACATAAAATTATTTTTCTATATTTAATTATGAATTTTTGAAGTTGAGCTTCTATTTCAGGAAAATTGCAGATTTAGGACGAAAATTAAGGATATATGGAGCCAAATTAAATTCCTTAATAAGAAAAGGAATTTAGTGAATATGGACACATTAATTGGGCTTATTCTAAATTATCAAAGGAATATTTATTGAGGTGAAATTAATTATATTTATATTTTATTATTTTAGGGATAATTGTGATATTTTGCATAGGAAGGTTATTTTTATCGGTGATGAATGCTGCAGGGTAGTAACCTTAATCCTCATATACTCGGTGTGATTTTTGTATGTATGTTTTACCTTGAAATTACATACATTTAGTTATCATTCATTTCCAAGCGTTATGGGGCAAAACATCTTGTGTGCGTGATGAGGGCCTTTTTTGTCTTTTAGCCTTGGGGTCCAAAATCAAAAATAAACCAAGGATTGCGTATAGTCAACCCTAGGATCATTCTCTCTCTCGAGGAGCCTTTTATTGAATCCTAAATAATCTAAATGCCATGAAGATGCAATTAAAACAAGGGGAAAAATAGGTTTTGGATTTTTCAATTGATAAACTAAGATAAGAATGCAATTAAATTAAATGCTAAACTATTATTTTTGGTATTTTCTTTATAAAATG
Source organism: Acacia melanoxylon (assembly GCA_019022615.1). Taxonomy (NCBI): domain Eukaryota; kingdom Viridiplantae; phylum Streptophyta; class Magnoliopsida; order Fabales; family Fabaceae; genus Acacia; species Acacia melanoxylon. The sequence continues at coordinate 13,047,670 of JAFJYJ010000005.1, forward strand.
GTGAATGTGTGAATGAAATGGTATTTAAGTGAAAATATGAATGATGAATGTTCTTGGTAATGAAGAAATGACTATCCTTGCTCATAAAAGATTATGGGAGTTAAACTTTCATTAAGTCTAAAGAACAACCTCAAGATAACACTTGAGTAGTCCAATAATCTCAATTAATAGTAGCTCCTACAAATATAGCTAACCACTACCTCTTTAGAAATTGTTAAAAATCACTTAATGTGCAATTGAAATTGGAATAATGCAACATGAGTCTTCTTGAAATTGAGTACATAACAGTCCCTCAAAGGGCACAAATCAATCACATTAACTAGACAATAACACGCTAATTAATATGATCTCATTGCAACCACAAGAAATTAAAACACATATATTTTTCACACTACAAAATCCAATTATCAAACCAACAGAGACAATAAACATTAATCTCAGTTCCAGAATTTATACACAATAATTCCTAAAAATAGGCAACCTAAATATATAAATCTAGAAAAATAGTAAGACAGATAAAACTCCCATATGTATGTCCATTGAGCTCAAGCATTAATCTCCACCACCAAAAGCAAGGAATTAGCCAGACATAGCAAACAGGTACCACACACAATCTGCAAATCGAATATGGAAATAGAGGAAAAAGGTTCTGTGGTAAGGGTGGTGGAATCAACTATGGATATGGCGTGGAGGAAGGTGAAGGGTGGAAGTGGATCGATGGTCTCCGATGGTTCCCGTTCTTAGATTTGCTGCGCTGGTTCTCACCACCGGTGAGAATGATGGTGGTTGACGAAGGAGGATGGTGAGGGTAAGTGGAAGAGCACAGATGAAGGGCGAAGGTGGATGGTGGCAGTCCAAGGTTGAAGACGATGGATCGCGTCTCAGCTCCCTCTCCCTGTTCACGTTTTAGGTTCTCCGGCGGAATGCTCTGCTCCTCTGGTTCTTGCCGACGATGAAGATGGTGGTTGAAGGTGTGGAGGTCGCCGGCGGTGGTGAAGAGGAGGGTTACCGCCGGCGACGATGAGGAAGGTGAGAGGGAAGAGTGGGAACGAAGGTGACGATGATGATAGCTCCAGGTCCAATCTGCGTCTAGGTCGATAGCGTGCACTCCTCCATCGCGATAATGCCAGCTCTGTCTTTAATTTGTCGCGCAATCAATTCTCTCGTTCAATGTCGGGCTCCCTCAGCTCACTCGGGTCCTCTTCCTATCGGGTTTGGGTCTGTTTTTGCGTTCTTGCTAGGTCTGATGTCCCTGGTCAAAACGTAGAGTTTTGAACAGGGACCTAAGTGAAAAGAAAAAAAACTGTTGTTTGAGGGACTAAATTGTGAATTTTCAAAATACTTTTGGGTCATAACGCGATTCATAATAAATCTGGGGATTTTTTTTCTGTAATTTTCCTCTGGACCCTTTTCTTCACTCATTTCCAATTTTCAGAAATTGTTGGGCACTTTCTTGTAATTTTCCCCATTCCTCAAAACATTAATTTTGACCCCAATGACATTTTTTCCAAATTCTTCAATTTTCTTCCAAAACACCTGCAATGCAAAATTAAGCACAAGGTAGCATCAAATGTCCAAGAAATCATTTGCATGAATAATTAACAAATGATGACCATTTTACCCCTAATTACACTTAATTCAATACAAATGTCCTAACTCAAATTAGTGCTTAATTATGCAATAATGTCCAAGAAAATACATTAAAAATACCAATTTAATTATGAAAAATCATATAAAAATATGGTTCGATCAGTGCATTAAGGGCTTTGCTGTGTGCTGTGCCCGGTGGTCTGTGCTGTGTGCTATTAAGACCACTGCGATCGTGTTGTGCTATTATGATTTGCTAGTTCGGATTTGTTTGTGTGCCTTGATATTGAATGTCATGTGGTATTTTTTTTATTTATGGTTTTGCTTACATGCATTATTTATACATTTTATATGAGATTAACAGTTACTCTGGGATTCAAATTTTGAATCCCAGCCCCTTTTAAGCCATCTAGCAATTCATCAAGACCGGAGCAGGGGGACAGGGGTAAGGCTCCGGAGCTGAAGTAGTGTGGAGGTGGACATTTGGTGACTGCTATTTTTGGGTATTTATTTTGATTGCCGGATGACTATAGTATTATATTTTGGCCTGTCAGACACCATTATCCGGATAACTGTATATTTTGATCCCTTTGGGGAAAAATTTATCTTTCCGTATTTTTATCAGTATATTTTGTCCAAACTGATGTGTGCTTTGCTGCTTATACTCTGATGCGTGGTGATAATTAACTTGGGAAAAATAAGCTAGAATTAAATAAAATTAAAGGACCACACTACCCGCTGAAGGTAGAATATCACCTAGAGGGTGGTGAATAGGTGATCTTAAAAATCTTTTCGCTGTGTGATAGGTAAACGATGAAGGCAGTGAAGAAGTAAAAGTAATAGGCACAGAGAAATTATCCTGGTTCGGTCCAACTCTTTGATCTACATCCAGTCCCCAGACACTCTGGGATTTCCACTATCTTACAACAACAATTACACACTCTGTAAACGAAGGATGATCCTCTCACTCTGGACTCACTCCCCCTTACAAGTTGTAATCGTACACCCACACTCAAGATTCCACTATCTTGAGATTTGAACAAATTGTGAAGCAAGTAATGAAGCTCTCTCTCACAGAGTAAATGATAAACACTGATGCTTAGTTATATCCGAAGATATATTCAAAATATAATATGAGCAATTGAAAGCTTTATCTTTGTATGCTCTGATTTTCTTGTATCTGTTGAATTCAATCCTTTGTGTATTTGTAAGATGAAGTTTGAAGACCGTTGGAGGGATTGCATCTGTCCGTTGGAGTATTTGAATATGTTCGTTGATTGCGCGAATCTGTCCGTTGGAGTATTTGAATATGTCTGTTGATTGCGCGCTCTGTTCTTCCATAATTTCAGTGCACCAAGCCTGTCATGCTTTGAACCGAGATTTGATGTCTGAAAGTTACTCACAAAGAGGATTAGCATAGAATAAGATATAATCAGTTTACAAGAATGAGTTACAGATAGGTTCAGTTTAATGATACGAGTATTCATTCGAGTGTTCTTGCAGAAGCATCGTTCTTAGCTAATACTTGTGAGTTCTTCCTCTGAATGTGAAACTTTGATTATGAATCTGGAAAACACTTAGGAAGATGATTAATGATATCATAGCTAATATAGAATGATGTATTGAAGGATTAAAACAATTAACTAGATTATTTAATTAAGATTACAGAAGATTCAGGTTTGCTGTCGAATGATGCTGTCTGCTAATTCTCGAGAGTGCCTGTATCTATACTCGAGAATCGTTCATTAAATCAATTACAGATTGTATGGTCTTCGACCATTCTCGAGAACCATTCTCGAGAATTGATTCTCTATTCTCGAGAATCACTCAGACAGAAGTGAATATCAGTTTATCATTCGAACATACTCGAGAACCATTTGCCCATTCTCGAGAATGACTTCTTCATTCTCGAGAATCATTCTCGAGAATTAACTTCTTATTCTCGAGAATCACTTCAGAAACAGAATGTATCAGTGAAGATCATCGACCATTCTCGAGAATTGATTCTCAATTCTCGAGAATCACTCGAGGAATACAGAATAGCTACTTCTGATTTTGCTTCAGACTGGACCGTTCTCCAGAGTTCTTGATCCACTCTCGAGAAGCATTCTTGAGAATGCACTTCTCATTCTCGAAAATTGCTTTGCTGTGTTTAACATGTAACAGGATTTTAACAGTCAATTCTCGAGAATTCAAGATCTGATTCTCGAGAGTTATTCCTGGACATACCAAACGAGTTCAACATGATTTTCAAAACTTAAACATTTGTTATCATCAAAACATGAGGAGCCAACACCCGCCATCCGAAAGGGCGAGGCCGGTAGGTGTGTAACAGGCTAAATTAAAGTGAGTTTGCATAAGGTAAGTGAATAACGTACCATTTCATTTCATGCTTCTCTCGGTTTTTTTGAGATCAGAATCTGACCCTCTTTAACTACACACACAAACATTTTCATTATTTCCTTTCAAGGACAGGAGGTAGTATATAAGATCAATTAAAACAGGAACAATATAATAAAGTAACATATTCAAGACACAATACCACTCAAAGAAGTAACTGATAATGTATTCATTAACATGAAAACAGTTCAGAGAAAGTGTTCATTGAAAATGTTCAACGCAGTGCTCAAAAACAAAAGCCTTGCCAATAACACCTTATCCAATTATGGGAATTTGCAGGATTGAAGTAAAGGGAAAATAAGAGCCTCTAAATAATATTAACGACCCAATAGACTAATGCAGACACTTGCCACCAAACTGACGCAGATACTCGAATTACATCACAAAACCCTACTGCAACTCTTGCCCGTGACAAAGCTCAGTGTTTTTTCTATCCCTATACAGACCTTGACCAGCTCGAAGGAACCTTGTATGTATATGAAAACAATAACAAATTTGGAGGGGGGCATATACATAACCTTATTCCCAACCTAGAAAATCATATATGGTAGAAGGCCTAGAACAACGAATCAAACAATTTAGGCGAGTGGAGAAATAGATGATGGTGGTGGTGATGATGGATTGGAAAGACAACAAGATAGCAACACAAAAAATGCGTTGCCCTTACACACACACATACGTACACATATTTGTGTGTATATATGTATTAGCAGATCGAGTTAGACTATTCGTTCCGAAAAGTTAAACTCTGATTATCAGCTTGGCTTTCTGTGGCAAAAGAATAAGATGAGATCCATCTCTTCCAATCACCACGTCGCCTAATTTTGTCACCCTGGGAGGAGGAAATAATTTGTCAATAATAAGATGGGTAATGATTCAAACACATGTACAATCATATGTTCTGTATAAGTTAATTATACAAACACATATGTATAATAAGTCAAGTTCAGAAAAAATAATAATACCAAAACTTCAACTACAGAGGAAGCTTGAAGAGCGTTTCTTATGATCTGAATACTTTGTCAATTTTTTCATCTGAAAAAAGAAGTAAGAGAAAAAAATATCATTAGTTAGTCAATGCTGCAAAACATATACAATGTTCATAGGACACAGACAAGGAGGGGAAACGAATTAAAGGGAGCATAATTAGGACTTTTTTATCTAAGAGAATTAGGATTTTTTATTTATTTTATTTAAATAGGTTATTTTTATTAGGATATTTAGATTATCTGTTAAATAAATATATAATTAAATTAGGATTTATCATTTACATTATACATAATATATTATAGGAAAGCGAACATCTTACCCTGCAAAAACCTGTTATTGTTGTAATGGGAACCCAACCCTCACGATCCATTTGATTTTTCAGGTGGGTATCTTTAATTAAATTATCAAAACTGCGAACGACAAATATTAGAATCACAGGTAAATCAAGAAAGGTTGAAGAAAAGAAATATAAGGACATGCTTGATTCTATTCTCTATTTTTATATTTTTAGAAAAATTTTTTGGAATAATTTTTTAGAAAAAGTTTTGAAACAAAAAATTAAAAAATGTTTGAATCATTTTTTTTTAAAAAAAACATATCTAAAATAGTAGAGTGAATGGTGAACAAATAGTTTACTTTATTAGCATGATTGTTAGTAATGAAATATACAATGTTATGTACACCTTTACTAATTTTGTAGAATAATAAGTAAAAAAATGTTTTGATTTTTTCACTTTTAAGAACAAACTTTGACTTTTTTTTTAACATAACCATAGGAGTTATATACATCTTCTAAACTTGTATATTGTAGGAGTTAAATAACTAGTTTATAGGGATTAAGAAAATTAAGTAACCTATTGATGGAAAAAACCCTATTGAATATATGGAATTAATATGATAGTTTGATTAAAAAATTATAAATTCAGGAAACATAATTGATAACTGAGAATAGTAATTAACTTGATTTGCAATTTTAGTTTGTAAGTCAAGATCTGGAGCTACAATATTCATTGGATAATCCCATATTTGTGGCACGTAAGGGGCGCAAACAAATGGCTCAGGAGGAAGAGGGAATGGAGCAGTAATTAATGGTGTATAAGGAGGTACTGGAATGGAATGATATGGAAAATGATAACCGAAATCTGCAAATGAATATAGTAGTGTGTGTATATATAGAGTCAGCAATCAAAAATATAAAAAATATGCAAAACTATAATTTTGATAAAAAGAAAAAATAGAAATTATTGCATACGAGGGAACCATGAGACTTCATAAGGTGGCATCAGTGGCATTACTGGTGGTTGGGGAAAATACTGAGGGCAAGAATAAGATGGCGGTGATAGCGGCAACAAAGGCAGCCTTGGGAATATTGAAAGGTCACTAGGTGGTGGTATAGATCAGCTTGCTTTTATCGCGAAAAGAATCAATTAAACTAGGTCCAATTAATTACAGTTTATGGTCAACTACAGGTCATTTTTTTATAGGAGCAATCTGTGGGTTTTTCTTTAGGTTGAATTTAGGTGATGAAAAAACGATGAAATGAAACTAAACTAAATGTAAGATGAAAATAACTCTAAAACCTATATGATAATGGAACTAAACTAGATGCAAATGCAGTGGGGGTTTTTATAGAAAGAGATTTAAAATCCTGAGCAAAGAAATTAACTAATAACTAAGAAAATCAAATAAGAAAAGATAAAGAAGGTTTACTTGGATACGGTAAAGGGAACAACTCAGGATTCACATGGAGTCAACTTTCCTAGCCCAAATCAATTAATTAGACCAAAGGGAGATTAGTGAAAAATTAGAATTAATGAATTTAATTAACTAATTGAAACATGGGAAACCCTCAAGTTCAATAACACATAATCCACTAGAAAACTCATAATGGAATGAGTGCGAGTTAATTAAAACTCAATCACAATTAATTTCTAAATAATTTTGGAATCTTATTTAAAATTATCCAATTAAACAACTAGACAATTTATCACTCAATTAAACAATTAAATCGATAAACCTAATTGACAATTAAATTAATAACGAAAACTCAATTATTAATTCAATTGACAATTCAAAGGTTGCAAGTAAGAATCCAACCATAAGCATAAAAACTTCGAATTATCAATCTAATCCAAAAGAAATAAGTTTACAATCTAAAACTATATTGTTCTCAATTAATACAACTCGAAATCCTTTAAAACTAAATAAACTCAAGTTTGAATTAAAAAGATAAAAAGAAACACCCTTATGATCTTCAAGTGTAAATTTCTAGGCCTACTTCCTCTATGCTCCTCCCAAGTTGCTCCCAAAGAAGCTTAAGCTTCCATGGAATTCCCTCCTTCACAGCAAGTCACAGCCATCAAATGAATTTGTGAAGTATTGATTAATCCACCTCCTCGGTACTTACGCACCAACCCACTGGAGAGATGAGTTGAAGTAATTGATGGAATTGATTTAATTCCTGTGCGTCACTGCGTCTTGCCTTCACTGAACATGCGTTTGTTTCTGCTGCTTGCGTCTCAATTCACTCCGCGTGCGTGTGTTTCTGCGGCTCTCCAAGTGTATCTCTCGGCTCTCAATGAGAGCGTAAATCTTCTCTTGGCGGCTAAGTTAATTAATAGGGAGAAAGAGATAGATTTTTGGATAATAACTTGAACCCATCAAAATTTAAGAAGCCCAATAAAATTCCACCATTGGATTCATTTTTGGCTTCCCCGAAAGATTCTGTACCATATAGGATCTAATATGATAAAATCGTAATCTATCATATTTTAAGAAATATTATTTAATCACAAGATATTAATCAGAATATCAATATTTAGGCCCAATAATCTTATAATTAATTCTGATTTATATTATTTCCTAAAATTGGCTAATAATCCAAATATTATCTAATATATCCCAATTAACCTAAAATAATCCCCAAAATAAATGATTAAGGTGGGATAAAATATATGAAAATTGGGATTTATCAGTGGTATATGCATGTTTCTGCCATGGAAGCTCTTATGAGTGTTGCAATTTTGATTATTGATCCCATTGTGCTTTGGAACAATGTTAACATTATGGATTTTTCTTCTATATTTATCACAGTACTCCTTGGCGTATTGTGCCTTAAAGAAGAGTTGTGGGACCTTGTCGCTCGTGTGGTGCCACGAGTTGCAGGCAGTTGCTGGCCGTTTTGACTTGTTTGTTCTTGTTGGCTTTTTGGAAAGAGAGTCTCATCATTGGTGACTTGTTTCTCAGTGGGCTTTGAGCACCCTATACCTATATAATTGGCAATTAAAATATTAACGTACACGTTAAGATTAATTGACATATTAGACCCAGAATAAGCCCTAAACATGCATTGATCTAGCTAGTATTACATCACAAGATACACACACATATATAAGAAGAAAATAAAACAAAATTGCCATGAATTTATGATAATTTTTTGGTCAAAAAATTTATCATATATTCGACTCAAGATTTACTCCCGAAATTTGTGATTAACGATCTTTTTTTTTTCATCATAATTTTTTATTTATTTGTTTATTTGGTAGTATTATGATTATGAGAAAGATTAATTGAACCATGCTCAAAGCCTATCAGCCCTATGTCTAACATGTTATGATGTTTTCAAGTACATCAAAACTCGAGTAATTTCAAAATGCCAAAAAAAACAAAACAAAAACAAAAGAAACTAAACCCAAATAAGAAAGATGAAGAAAAATTATACCCGCAATTGGAGTGAAGATGATCCGTCACTCCAACGACAATTTCAAACAATCACTAAAAGGGTTAGAATCATTCTCCGATAAAGAAGGTGCGGTGGCAGACGTACATTCAACCACCTCGGCCGGCAATGTCAATGATGACTTAGCAATAATAGTAGGATCAGTAAATTTTGACTCCGATGAAGTAACGATAGAGGTATTAAATGAATCAGGTGGTGATGGAGGGTTGCATACAATTATGGACCCTATCAACAACGTAGCATCATTAGTTGTTGAGACCAGAGTTTCATCACTAGTGACTAGTTTCTCTGATGGGAGAGGTGATGGACTTTGAGAACTACAACCCTACATACATAATTGGAAATTAAAATATTTTAATATATATAAACATGTTAAACCAGAATAAACCATAAACATACATATTAGATCATAAGATAAAATTAAACGTAAAGTTTGACCGGGAATTTATTTTATCAAAATTTATTATATATTCGAAATTATTTATTTGTTTATAAGGTCATATGGCCCTTCAGCTCTAAGTCTAACATGTTGGGATTTTTTTTTTAAGTATATCAACAATAACTGAAAATTCAAATTTTCTAAAATGACAAAAAAAAAAACTAAATTAAGAAAAACCAAACCTGTACTTGTAGGAAAGATGATCCACCGTTTTGATAGGTTTGTTCCTGCTGGCTTGTTGGCAGGAGAGTCTCATCACTGATGACTTGTTTCTCAGGGGAAAGTGGGCTTTGAGCACCCTTTGTATAATTGGAAATTAAAATATGAACATCTTAAATCCATAATAAACTCAAAACAAAATTATTCATCAATGTGTGCGAAGAAAATAAAACAAAAAAATTATCATGCATTTATGATAGGAAAAGTTACTCACAAGTTTTTGTGATTTTGGTTCAAAGTAAGTAACAAAAAAATACGTGATTTTGCTACCAAAAAAAAAAAAAAATCTGTGACAAAAAATATTGCGATCATTTTCATTTATTTTCATAATAAACTTTTATATATTTATGTATGCATTTGATAGTAAAATGAGTATGCCTGAGTCTAATTAATCTGTTATGATCCATGTTTTGAAGTGGTGGGATCTTCATTCTTTGATAAGGAGAAATGTAATGTCATCGATCCTTCAGAAACCTGAGCAACCCGCAATTGAAATTTTAAAAATAAAATAAAAGAGTTTAATGTTGAAGTTTCGCAAATTAATTCTCAATAGAATGGAGAGCAAGATGACAAATAGAAACGACTAAATTGCAACCATTGTGGGAGGTTATGAGATTATATGTTATCCACAAGACTTGAAGAAGTGAGAATGTCAAGGTTTGAGAGAGAGCAACACAAGTGAGTTCTAATGAAAGCCTCGTTCCTAGTTTCATATTCCTGTTTTTGCCCCTTTCCTTATTCACATGACTTCACAAGGTAAAAAGGAAGGAAAGAAAGAAAGGTAAAGGAAATATCAAACCTGCAATAGTGAAGATGGTCCATTATTAGTTTTGGATAACTCTAAAGACCGTTTCAAACCCTCACCCATAGGGTTAAAATCATTCTTGGGCAAAGTGACGGACAAACGTTTAACAACCGTTGCTGCTAATGACGACCACTTAGTAACAAGTGCAGCACAATCAGGCCTCAGTGAAGTAATGATCTCCATCTGCAAACAAATGATGCGGAGAAAAAAATAAATTAAAACATCACCTATTAGAGAATTCATTAATTTATAAAAAATATATTTTATTAATGTTTTAAATTTACTTTGGAAATAACTTCTCTTGACATCTAAATTATATAATTTATTTGATCCTTTAACTCTACTTAATTTCTTTTTAACCATTCTAAAGATACAATCATCATTTATATTTTAAGAGGTAAATGGTGATTGTACTAACCTAGTTGTTAGTCTTAACTACTAAGTACTAACCTAACAGAATATGTTAATTTATAATTTCGAGCCAATTTAAAAAATTTAAAAATCCAATTAACTTACTATCTTCTTATATCTATTAATTGATTTTGCCTTGTTTTAAGAATTTTTAAAAAAAATATTAAAACTATTTATCATATCTTAATTAAACTAGATTGACAGTATAAAGATAAACTTTCAAATTTACATTTTTAGGTTGTTATATCTAGCTAGTAAAAGTTGTTATCTTTATAATATATAGTGAATTGAATAGGGTTCTCTTTAATATGATTGGATTAAAAGTTCATGAGATGAGTATTAATGAATAGCTTTCTTAGTTAAATCAGTTTGAGAAACTGCATGAGTATTTTTCATCAAGTTAATCCTCATGACTTTGCAGAACTAATTGTAGGGGAAAAAAAATAAATTTAGGACATAAAATATCTTGAAGTTTTATATTTAGGATAAAAATAAACTTCTTAACCAAAAATAAACTTCTCTAATATTAGAGGGAGTATACTAAAGTATTATATTTAAAATGCGTCGAGAGGGAGGTATCTGGACTCTTATAATGCATCTTTTGTTTCCCTCCTCAGCTAACGTGAGATTTCATAATCCACTCCTATGGATCAGCGTCCTCATTGGTGTATCTACCTGAGCCTAAGACCTGTGAGTTATGGGCCCACCACACTTTCGCTGCAAGGTATTTTCACTTTGGGGCTTATAAGTAGTAAATTACCTCCTTTTTTCAATGCGTTTTAAAATCATGAAGAAGTAATGAGGGATCGAAGCGGAGCCTTGAAATATTTTGTTATAATTCTATAATTAAATTATAAAGAATATATATATATATATATATATATATATATAATTCAAAACATCTTCGTATGTTTATTTGGAGTTTAAAAAAAATCAAAAATATTTTATTATTCATATTAGCAACGAACTTCATCCCAAACTTGCTTTTCGAATTTCATCCCTACCCATCTTTAGTGACGGAGCCACACTGGTGTTTATTGGTGTGTCTATTGGTTTAAAATTTTAAAATATAAAATTTTAAAATATATATTATTTAGACCCATAGCTCAGTGGTAGAGTATTTTTTTTTTGATAATAAGTGGTAATGTATTTAGATCAACAATGGACCCATAGCCCTTTTCCTTTCTTATTCTTTTCCCAAGTTTTACTCCTTATGAAAAGCGTAGAAAGCATTTGATTATAGATCAAGAAGTCAACCTCCCCCCAAAAAAAAAAAAAACACCCCTTTTTCATTTCTTATTATTTTCCCAAGTTTTTATTCCTTATGAAAAACACATGTAGCAGTAGTTTTATCTATGATTTCAAAACACGAGAAAGATATGTTTTTTTAACCAGCCACTATTTTCATTTTTAAAAAAATTATAAATTAAATACATTTATCATATATAATTTCACTCTTAATTATAAATAAATCATAAAAGTAAAAATTAGGATATTACAAAAATCGTTGAGCTCATAGGGGTATCAGTTCTGTTGCAGTGATCCATTTCATATTTCTTAAGAAGCTCTCGTGGGTATTTGGTTTGGGATATAAATATTACATTCTTCTTTTGCTTGATTCGAAGTCCTAAGAAGAAATTTAATTCTTCTATCATAGACATTTCAAACTCACCTTGCATGATCTTAGAGAACTCTTGACAAACTTATGTTAAACGTGATATGTTTGATAAGATTGATGATGAAGATATAATGCAATATTTTCAAAGAATGAAGAATCAAAGAATGCTTTTGTAATCGTTCTGTTGCAATAGTTTAGTTGACTCTTGATTATTATTTTTCTATATTAAGTTGAAGTTTTCTTTTCTTTTTGTTTACATTCTTTTGTCTTTTAATGCATTTAAAAATTTCCTTTAAAAAAAAATCATGGGTGTTGCCCCCAAATCCCCCCACTAATTGTACAGACACAAATAAAAAATCTTGGCTCCGCCACTACCCATCTTGGATATATATAAATTCATGAGGCCAACAACAATAGAAGATGAAATTTCTAAAAGTACCATGTTTACGAGTTATGAATTATATGATTTATTCTTCATCCTTACTGCCTTACCAGGCTCCCTCACTAAGCAAGCTACATTAAAAATAAGAAATAAAAAGTACACTCCTAATCAACAAGTGTGAACAAAAAATCATTCATGTTGACTATGTTTTTTTTTTTAAAATATAAACAATTCATGAATTTACAATATGAACTTTGTGTCTAAGATATATTTGTTACAAATAACTAACTTAACTAATTTTCTTAATATTTATAAATTAGTCATTTAGCTCCTGTGATTAGAGGGAGTATACTAAAATATCCTTTTTAATCATAACTACATTTATATGGAAACTTCTTTAAGATATATGTGCAATTAACATGGATACTTTGAGGGAAAAGTTATAACTTTGGGAGACAGAAAGGATTGGGGTCTCTTATATTTAGTAGGGATGTCCATGGACTAGACTGGACTGGTTTGGGGGTCAACCCGAGGTCTGGTCCAGGAGGGACCTCGGGCTGGACAAGCTAGCTCGAGGTCTAGTCCGGTTTGGCACCAGCCCGAGCTTGGGCTGGACTAGACCGGTCCAGTGGACTTCGGGTGGTCTAAGCAATCCAGACTGTTTCATTTTTTTTAGTTTTTTTTCCCACTTCTTTGGAGCAATAATTAAACATACAAACATGCAAACATCTTAAATCCAATCATACACATATAAGAATCTCCAACAACATTGAACAAAAATACAAAATAACAACATTCTATCGGGCGGGGCGAAGAAGAAGGAAGAAGAAGAAGAAGAAGCGAAAAGGGAAGAAGACTCCGGATATTTTTTGGCCGAAGAAGAAGACTCACTAATGAGTGATGAAGAATCGTAAAGAAAACAATAAACAAGGACAAAGGGTTAGGTTAAGTTGTGATTTTTTTTTAAAAAAAATATATATAATATATATCGGGCTGGACCGGACCAGTCCAAGGGATCTTAGCCCCTGGAGCGAAGTCTGGTCTGACCCAAGTAGATCAATTCGGTCTGGTCCTCCTCATATGGTCCCAGACCAAAAAAAAATTCCAGAGACTGGGTCAGGTCGGACCGAGTCAGACCAGACCACTTGGACTACCGGGTTTTTTTGGACATCCCTAATATTTAGGATCAAATCCATACACCAGCTAGCTCTTATATTAAGAACCGGAGGTAATATATTTAAAAAGAAAGTGTACTTCTAAGCATTGATTAAGATTTTAAATCAATACCAAATATAAAATTTACATCAAAATAAACTATGTTCTAGTTGTGAAGAATGAGCCTTATTCATTACACTCAAGATAGATATGAAAATGGCCCATCTAATCTATCTATCTAATTATAGTCTATAAATTGTAATTTTCAGAGGCTTTTTGGTACACATATCGCTTTGCAACAACAACATAAAGACCGAAATTCAAAACCCCTAAACCAGCAAGCAAATAATAAAAATAATTCAGATGTGACCTATTGAGATGATTATCCCCAAGCCATCTTCCTTTGCTTGATGTCTCCACAATATATATAATACCATTACTTAAAAAGCTTGCAACCCCAAAATTACCAATATAAAGTGCACCCCCAATGCTTCTCATAGATTCTGGCATTTGATCGTAGAACAATTGCTGAAACCCCACAATTCCAAAGGCATCAGAAAACCCACACAGAATGTACTGAGGAAGCAACCACCAAACCCTAATTGGTACTATTGCGTCTGAATCGTCCAAGAGATTGTGATAACTTGCAGCTTTAACCCTTTTGGTCTCAACTAGAGCAGCCACGAGTATGTATATAATAGAAATGAATTGGCCAATGCCTATTCTTTGAAGCATGGTGATGCCTGAGGGCTTGCCTGTGAATTTTCTCATTTGAGGCACTAAGAGTCTGTCATAGATTGGGACTACTATGATAGCTGCGAGGCAAGAGACGCCCATGAGTGATGCGGGAGGAATATTGAAGTGGGGCCCAATGGATGTCACCATTGTACTGCCTTGTTTGGTGAAGAAGGTTGACATTTGAGCTCCAATTACACTGCAGAACAAGAATGCTAGCCATATGGGTATGAGGCCAAACACTAGCTTCATTTCTTCTACTTGATTTAATGTGCATAGCCTCCAAGGGTTTCTTCTGTTGCTTGATGCATCAATATCATCAATTATCATTGCTTTGTCCAAATACCTGAAGCAAAAAGTGCAAAGCCTAAGAGTATTATTCAATAGATGTAATAAAAAAACTAACTACTACTCCATATTAGTTGATCCATGTTTACAAGAATTCGACAGAGTTTTATATTGGTTATCGAAAGTCTAATACAACCTTTCTCCTTTATTTGGGCTTGGGACCGGGTATAATACATTAATTCAAGTCTAAAACGAATAATACTCCCTACCAACAAACATTAGCCTAAGTGGAAAGGATTTTTTATTTAAGCATGAAGTCTCGAGTAAAACATTTTTTTCAGAGGAGCTGCCCTGGTTTACTTGACAATGCTCGAATAATCAAATAGCTATATATACCAATTTTACAAGGTCAATTTACCTAATTCTCAGATATCACTGAAAGTTAGTTAACTCATTAAATATATTTTATATTTAAATTTTTTTCAATTTTACCCTCATTTATGAATAGATATAAAAAATATCCTCTATACATCATGTTTTACCTCTTTCTTCTCTCTCTACATTTAATAGGGGCAAAATTATAACGCTGTCATTAGTTACTCTCTCGATCGACTTATAATATGGACCATTTCTTTTCCCAAACTGAACTTAATTATAAAAAGGATCAGAGCGCAATGTGTGGATATATATATATATATATATTGAATTTTTATATTCAGTTTATTTGCATTATGTCTTCTATTTTTCGATCTTTCTCTCGTCGTTCTTCTTCTTCATCTTCCTTCTCTTCTCCTGCCCCAAACTCTTCAATAAACCATGACGGAGCTGTCTCCTCAACAAACAATATTTTTGACGAAGAAATTCAATTCAGAAACATAAACCAAATTGTTGATGATTGGACTCTTCCTACCATTGACAACAAAGATATTTTCATAATAAAAAAGAATTGGTTAAAGAAGTCTCGATTATGTAATCAAGGCGTCGAAGAATCCGTTTCTATCCATTTTTTCTCGAGAAGGAAGAATTTTTCCTTCTCTCTCCTAACTCCATTAATAAACACAGAGAAGAGTACAACTTTTTACACATCGGTTGTGTACAAGTTGCTCTCAAATATATATATATATATATATATATATATATATATATATATATGAATTCTTCCTGTAGTCCTAAATGTGAGAACTTGTCAACATGTTTGTTTTGATTCTAAATATAATATCTCAATCCACTTTATTTAACAGAACTATAATTTTTCCCAAAATATTCCTATTGATTACATATGTAAACAAAGTTTTTATCTGTGGAAGTAATTTTCAATGGAAATAATTAGAGGGGATACTTTAAAAAAATCAATATAAATCTTTTACAATTAATTAACTAACCTAACTAGTTTTGTTAATATCTTTAAATTAATTATTTAGTTATTATATCTATGACACGAGTGAGCCCGATTTTAATGATAACTATTCAAGAGTACCTAAGATGTTCCGTGCGGGCCTGACTCATAGTTTGAGGCTCGGCAAGTAAAAAGCCATTCCCAGTATCTCCATAACAAATTCCTCTTCTACAGCGTGTCTCATCCACGCGCCGCTTTCGAACCGCTGCTACTAACACTTGTGCCGCGGTAGTGAAAGGGCTTCCCAGTGGCCCTTGTTTTTTATATCTTCTAATGCCTAACAAGAAAATACCAAATGCGATGGCAAGAGCCGCGGCTATTATGCCAAACCCTATGTCCCATCCAATATTATCCTAAATTTACAAAATCCAAGGAAGACAATAATTAGAGGGATCACATAAAATAAAATAAATAAATAAATAATACTCCATAATTACCCAAAAAATTTATCTTGCTTAATGACTCACTCTTTCTAGTGTTGGCAAAAGTTAGTTTTTTCTTTTTCTCTGAATTTTACAAAAATCATGATGAAAGATAGTAATTTAGAAAAATGATGAAATACCTGAACATAAGCAACACCCACGGTTGAAGATAAAGCACCAAAGACTATGCCCAAGTACCACCAATTGAAGAAAGAGGTCTTAGCCGTTATTTCCTGAGGCGATGACTCGTTGAACTGATCAGCAGCAAATGTTTGAATGCATGGCTTGTGGCCTCCTTCCCCCATCGCTACTATGTAAAGTGCTATGAACAACACTAACCTCCGACTTCCCTCAGGAGTCACTGACGACGCTGATATCGTCAACAAAACCATTCCCTGCATGCGTGCATACATTTTGTAAATTAGTTATAAGGACGACAGTTGTTGGCGTTTGGGACGAAATTAAATAGTGGGTGTAGATAAATGTGTACATACCGAGAGATAGATGATGGAAGCGAAGACAATGGTCTTGAAACGACCAAGATAAGAATCAGCAATGAAGGCTCCGATCAAAGGAAACACGAAGGAGACACCACCCCATGGCTGCCACTACTGGCTCTTTCAAAACATTGGTTAGGTAACTTATCAAGTTTCCAGCTAAACCATAGTACGCAAATCTCTCTGCCATCTCCACAACTGCATCAATTTCAACAAAAACTTATTAACCATATATCTCTCTAGGTAATTCGCTTTTGTTAATACACACACATGTTTTGGATGAAAGAGAGCATATACATATGATGAAGATGGCAGCATTCCAGCCACCTTTGGAGGGTTTGTGATGACTTGAACTGTTGCCTTTTACTTCAGATTTGTTGCCATTCATTGCTGCTTAGCTTTTAAACACAACCTATAATCTGAAGAAACCTTGGGATGTGTTTGATCAATACTAGATATATAAGAGCTAGCTTTATAACACACACAAAATGTGTCTGTGTGTGTGTGTGTAATTGTTGGCTATATGATATATTCAATGGTTAATTTGATACTTATCAATAAAGAAATCAGTAGGGGTCTAAAAATTATTGGCTGTAAATGTTAACAAAAGGGTAGTGTTTACAGAAGTCATGTATCTGAAAATGGTATTTTCTCAAACATCTCCATTTTGGTTTAATTTAAGAATTATTGAAGTCTATAAAAATATATAAATAGCCAAGATTCCATGGTCTTTATTTCTTTCTTGCTTTCTTTCTTTTTTCTTAATAAAAAGTAGAAGTTGTTCCTGCTACTGAAAGGATACGTCATAGGAAAGAAGAATATATTTTCTACCAAGCACCTATTTTTGGGTCGCTTTCTCTCCAAATATATGAATATATAATTTAGTCACAATTGTGTAAGCTAATTATTATTCATCAAACTCTATGGGAAGATCTACAATGCCACAACGATAACGGGCCCATTGTCATTATTATATATTGTTATAAATTATGTGTGTGAGTGTGTCAAAGAAATGAGTCTCATATAACTTAAGATTAAGAATGCCAATAATAAAATGTGAGCTTGAGTTAGTAAAACGACTAACAAGAGGAGTCTTTGATGTGATTGTTAGAGTTTTAATGTGATTTAATTAGTTGGTTTTAATGACATTTAAATGGTTTTATTGTATTGAATCTTCATAAAATGGTTTTTTTAAACCATTTTAATTGTCGTTGAGCCATCGTTAATAGTCATTATAGCTGCTCAAGGGTCACATATTCTCTGCTTATAAAAGGCAATGGATTGTCCAAGATTGATTACCGAGGTCAGATGACATTGACCTTTATCCTGAGCTCCTCTTCTCTCTCTTCTTCTAAGTTACAGTGTCATCTTTCTGTTTTATGTAGAAAAGATTCGTTTTATCCTGGTGAGTGAATGCCGCTTCCTAATTTATTAGGGGTTGCAGAATATCTCCTCAGGACAGTGTCTTTGGATGCGACTTGAACTATACGTTGGTCGTGTTTATACAGGTGCTGATGCCAACAATTTGTACGGTGTATAGTGCTGAGCTAACAATCTCAGGAGATATACCTTGCTAACTTTGGGAGCGCATCAAGATGGGTGTTTCCAATTTATTTGATTGATTACAAAGGAAATATGATAGGTTTACTTTCATTCTCTGCCTCCTCTAATTTGATCTGCCAGAATAAAGGATCCATAATCACTTTTTCATCTGGGTCTGAGAATTAAAGTTTTTAATTTATGTCTTTACAACCTTTTGATGAAATCCTTGCCCATATACAGTTTGCTATATATCGTTCTGTGCATCAGAAAAATCCATTTTGAAACCCAAAACAAAACACCAAAGTAGAAAAAGAGGAAGGAAAGAAGATGAAAAATAGTTTGTTCTGGTCTCTGTTTCGTCAAATGATTGTCAAAATTGTTTGCTCCAATATCCTGTGCTTATGATCACACCTTGTTCGTTGGAAAATCAAAGTTCCAGTAACCTGTTCTCTGAATTATTTCTAATTAACCTTTTGAGCGAGTCTGATGATTTTTCGATAAGACCGGAAAAGTTTGTAACCATTGCTGCGATGAAAGTCTGCGAGATTGTCTTCAACAAATCCGGTACAATGGCACGAGGAGTTTTTTGACAAGATCGAATTGTCGCATATATATATTGACTGAATTGAAATAAGGTACGCGTCTGTTTAAAATATTCACAAGGATTAACATTCTTTAATGGTAAGATGGGGTCTGCGGTTTTAATCTGCATTTAAGTTGCTTGTTACTACATCCAGTCGATTTGAGCAAATGGTACGTGTTTTTTTATTGTGCGACGTGGTTCATGGTTTAGACTAATGTTATTGCTAGTTTTGTGTGCTCCTCATTGGTTGCTATGGTTATGACTTATGCCTTCATTTTTGCCACAGCTTAAATGCCATGTTGGTTTCTTACGAGTTTTAAATATAATTTTATCTCATATATTATTAATCATTAATTGAGGAACCGTAAGAAAACAAATGGTGTGACTCGTGACGCAGTTCTGCAAAAGTAATTATGTTTGGCATGAGTAACTGATTCGTTTGAAAATAAGTATATTATCAGGCCATGATTGATGATATGTGGGGGTTACATATGTTAATGCAGTGCTGCAAAATATGCAGTTTTATTGATATAACTATTTTTAATTATGGTGGGTTTTGACTGTTTTGGCATTTTTGAGTCATAAAGATATATTTAAGAAACAAGAGATTCTTGGGATTCTTGTGGATCGAGTATTTTAACTTGAAAAACGTTGTTTCACATTTGGTATATGAATATGAGGCCTTTAAAAACCTGAAGTAACGATTTGTCTCTTGTAATGTTTTATTTCATATGATTGGGTGTTAAGACTAATAATTGAATAATAAATAAATAGATGTTATAGTCCATGAGATATGGATACATCAAATAACTATGTTGTTCGTATATGTAGTCGGTGGGCTTACCACCTCATGGTGATGTTGTTAGTGTTGGTGTCTTATAAGGACCCCAACACAGATCTCACATTTATTGCTATTATTTGAGGTAGAAGCAGCACTCTTACGTAAATCTGTTTGCACATGAGTCAAGCGTTTCAGAGTGTCTAAAGGTGTGTGTCCTAGCTAGCTAGTCTATATGTGTCAAATGGTGCCTCTATCAGAATTATGTTTACAAGTGATATTTGTAATACCTGAAAATTCCTATTTAATATAAGTATTATATTTTGATGAGTAATTAGCAAAATTGAAGGTGAATATGTGTCTCAAATTATTATAAATTATTGATTAAAATTTTAGGAAAATTTCCCTTGGAATTAAATAAACAAAAGGCAAAAATAAGACTAAGATTTAGGATCATAAAATGTGATGTAATTGACACATAAAATAATGGTTATTTTATAACCAAAAGAGGTAGGAAATGTTATGAAAACACTTAATTAAGTTAAAGGAAATTAGCAAAAGTAATTGGGTAATTAAGTTGCATGATCAAACCATATTTTGATGTGTTATTTCATGATTAATTTGAGATTTAATTATGTTAATTGGGTCAAAAATGTATTACTTATGATTAATTTGGATTAATTAGTGATTACATGTAAAATGTGTTTAAAAGGGGTGAAATTGTCATAATTATTGTAATTACTCTTATTAATTATTTTTTTGGGAAGATTTGATGTTGGCTTGATTGGTTTTAATTGTAGGTGGTTAAAGAAATTGGAGCAAATTTGAAAATGGAAGTTTGAGCTCAAGTTATAAAATTTTCAGTTTAGTCCCTACTCTAGAAACTTTCATACTTTTCACTTAGGTCCCTGTGATAAAGCCATGCGTTTTGAACCAATTAGGTTACACCTTCAGCTGGGAGATTGGAGAAAAATGAAAAACCAGCGCCGCATAAGACCAGCTGGTTCTGCATCGTGAGAAAAAGGAGAAAGACGCAACACACATTCGAAAAAGCTTGGACTTGACGCTCTCAACGCTCGATCCACCTCCCTTCTTCCTCTCGCCGGCGGTATCACCCACCACCAAGACCGCCGGCGAGCTTTGCCTCCAAACCACTTCCGTCGACCTTCTCCACCGTGAGAGAGAGAGAGAGAGAGAGAGAGAGAGCTGTGACAGCATAGGCCGTGAACAGTGGGGAGAGCCAGTGCCACGAGCTGGGTTTTTGGGGAGAGCACCGTGAACAACCACCATCTCCGTCGACCATTCTTCATCATCCTTCCACTGTTCAGATTTACCTGTGTCATTTCCTCCTTTACTGATTCATTCATTTACTTGTTCATCTGTCATGAGTTGTGGAAGAGTTCTTGCTGTGGTTAAAATTGAAGCTATGTGTGGCTAATCATTGTGTTTCTTGGAGATGGTTGAAGTGGCTGGAGCTCCAGAGCTTAAACAGATAGGGGAGTTTATTTTATTTCAATCTAATTTTCTCTAATTACATTTTAATTTCCTAGTTTTAGGAATATTATTTTGTATCTTTGACATTTAGTTTACCCGGTTGGATAACTTTATGGATTGAACCTATGTGATTGGATTTAATTTTGGTAGCTTGTTTGATTTATAAATTTGTATTTCCTTATTGATTCAATGATATTGTGCTTTCTACGTGGTATTGTTAGATAGTATGATTGAATTAGATTAATTGAGTGGAGTGGTATCGCATTCATATCGAGGAAGCAAGTTGCATTAATTTAATCCTAATCACACACTAAGTGGTTTTAAACAATATCTCAAGAGGTAGTAGTTAGCTACGGTAGTAGGAGCTACTTATTAATTGAAATATTGACTCAGTGGTATCTTGGAGTTTTTTTCATCTAGACTTAATGAAAATTTACTCCTATATTTAATTGAACTGTGATTGTCACTATTCCATTTCTAAGAGCATTAATACTCATTTTCACTCTCCATTCCATTTTATTAAAGAAAATACTAAAAACAATAGTTTAGCATTTAATTAAATTGCATTTCTCTTTACTTTATTAATTTGAAAATCCAAAATCAATTTTCCCCTTGTTTTAATTGCATTTGTATGACATTTAGATTATTTAGGATTCAATAAAAGCGCTCCTCGAGAGAAAACGATCCTAGGTTTGCATACACGCAATCCTTAGTGTATTTTTATTATGAACACAAGCTAAAAACAAAAAGCGCCATCATCATTGCACTACTTAAAAATCAATTGCATAATTACTTAAATTAATCAAGGACAAATAAAAGGTATCAAATAAAGGCTGCATATTTTCGAAAATATCAAGGCCCAATGAAAGATGAAATTACTTTGCTAATAATGTTCTAATAACTTGGATTATGGAGTAAACCAATTAACCAATAAGAGATGCAATAAAAAGGGCAATTAAGCACATGATTAAGGGGATAATTAAGCTTAATAAATCAGCCCAAAAGGTTAACAATTTCAGCTAGCCTTGTTAGAGCAATGAGAGCCAAGTATCTTAAGATAATATTTCAAGTAATTAAGCCTAAAACTTCATATAATTAGATTAACCAATAAGAAGTGTAACTGAAAGGCATTTAAGAACTTTATTAGGATGCTAATCAAGTTTGAAAACTCAGCCCCTAAAGTCAACAAAGAGGGCACAACACATGGATAGCTTTTGTTTCAATAAAATAATCAAATCAATTAGTTAATTAAAAGCACAATGAATTGGCTGATTGGTTGAGGCATGTCGACCAAAGCATGAAAGGCCAAGATTTAGTTTCATAAAGCTCATTTTAATCTAATGGATAGGGTGAAAATCTGATCACATTTAATTACCAATGTGCCATAGAGTTTTCTCTATAAATAGAGACACCCCCCTTCACAAATTCTCCACACCAACCATAAGCACTTTTGATCCTCAGTTGAGAGGGAGTGAGGCGTGAGATTTAGAGAGTGCTGGGCAAAATTCATAAGAAGTAAGGAGAAGGAGAAGGAACTTCAAGGGTAAATCTCTAGTTCTTGAGCCTTGGTATTAATTTTTGGTAAAATGTTGGTTTAATCTAGAAAATGGTAAAATAAATTCTCATACTTGTTTTTAGGCCTCTTTGCATTTAAAAATGCATAATGAGGTAAAAACATGTTGGGAAATAATTGTTGGAATCAATGGAGCAAGATTGTGAAAATTGAGAAAATTCTCCGATTTCAGTTTTTCGGGAGTCAGTCAGATTAAGAGCATTATTTTATGTATCAAACGAAGTCCTAAAATCATGAAATTTTACATAAATTAGACATGTAGAGCTTTCCATTGATATAAAATTTGTAGCAATTTGAGTTCTGTACAAGGAGATAAAAATTCTTGAAGTTGGGTCACATTTTCTGGATGAAAATCTGAACAGTGATTGGAAAACATTAAACTGGTATTGATTCATATATTTCGAGTGCAAGCCATTATTTTTCCTCACAAATATACATTTCAAGGATTGTGTGGAATTTTATGGCACCTCATTTCGATTTTTTTAGAATTAATTATGATTTTTCAAAGTCACTGAAAAATCTGGGCAGAAATGCTGAAATTGCGTTTTTAAGGAAATGAGAGAGTATAATTGGAATAACAAATCTACCAAGGGTAAAAAGGTCAATAGTGGTTAAAATATCTCTTAGGATATTGTTTATAAAGGGAATAATGCGGTAATAATATTATAGGATATCCAAGAGGTCAGGAATCGGTACCGAACAGACAAACGTACCACTAGCTACACGGACTACGGTACGGACGCATACTGTAACTTTAACTCTGATGTGTCTTGTATGCTTATATGTGATAGATGATTCATAGATTCATGGACAAAACTGGGTCTTGGGTTATGTACTGTGGCTAAGACTCGGTCTTAGGTCACCTGTTTATATACATTAAGTCTGTGCGGTTTATAGTCATGATAATGCTGTATAGTTGTTTTCCTAGCGCTGAGGACACGTGAAGGCGTGGCACTGATGAGTGCAAACATTGCGAACACTACATTTTTTGTGTGCTATGTATTGTTGTGCTGTTGACATTACATTTGTTGTGTGCTATGTATTGTTAGAACCTTACATCTGTTGTGTGCTATATATGGTTAATGCTGAAATGTAATGAATATCTGGCATACATATATTGTTTATACTTGAGCATGAGGTTAACTATTACTTGAGATTCAATGGGTATTGAATCTCAAAATTTACCCTAGCTTCAGGATCTGGAGGATCAGGAGCCAGTGGGAAGGGTAAGCAGCACGTGTGAAGACTCAACCATAGTTTTTATTTTGGACTGTATTATGTTTAATATTTGAATATTTGGATAATTGTACCTTTAAGTTGCCTACTAGATACACCGCAAAGAGTTTAAGCTTGTAGCCACTTATCAGTTACTCGCTCACTTAACCCAACTTACTCGCTCTATCGCTCCACTCTGATAATATTCTGATATACTGCTTGTTAGTATTCATAATGGGTAGTATTGAATATGGGGTGTTACAATATTCATCAAAACAGATTTTGTATTTCTTTCATCTTGTTGGAGCAGATATAATCCTCTTGTAAGTTTACCAATTCCTTTGATCATCCCACTTACCATATTCTAACATACAAAGGATGGGCCAAAAAGAGGCAACACACATGCTATCTAAAGCGAATTTACTAACAGATAAAAGGTTATAGCTAGCAAAACTCTTTGGCATACAAAACATGTTTGAGATAAATGTGTCATATGATTTTTGCCAATCCTATATGAGTAACTCTAATTCTTTGTCCATTTGGGATTTTAACTATTTTTGGTCGGGTAAGGGCTTTGACTTGCTTTGTTACACCCCTACCGACATCGCCTTTACAGGTGGCAGGTAGTGTGATCTTTCTCATTCTTAGCAATTATATTCAAATACAAACATGTATCAGTGTTGTTATGCAGCAGAGCATGTAACAATTTGGACAATATAACACTGGTAAAGTAAACAAGTATCCAAAAAGAATAAGTTTCCCCTAAAGGGTTAATATACAGTCATCCCGTGTAATACCAAAATAATCAAAAGTATTATACAATAATCCGAAGAATGAAAAATAATAAAAAGTCATCTCCAGCAATTTCCACAAAATCCTCAGTTGTGCTCCACCTTCTTACCTCTTGCCTCTTGCTTCGTCCGAGATGCACTACCTGTACTCTTATAATAGCTTGGGATTCATAGATAAATCCTAGAGTAACCGTTAATCTCATATCCAAAGTATATACAGAGTATGTAAGAAAACCACAGACACAAACCAAAAGCATTCAGTAGGTCACACACAGCGAGGCACAAAGCCTATCCGGAACAAGCAGTCTTTATAACACTTAACACAGACAGCTCAATAAGGCATATATCAATGCCAAGGGTCGTACACAGCGAGTTCCGGTACCAAAGCGCTTGGAAAACAATAACACCGAATGCATATATAATCATGGTAAAACATACATACAGAGTCATACAAAACATATGAGATTAAGGTTATTTACCTGCAACCAACAGATCAGTCAAATAACAAACTTCCGGCTGCTAAATAGGAATGATAGAAATTGTATTATCATCAATATAATTCTTTTCTAAAAAATATGTAACTATATAACTTGTATGAAGGGTTCTTTCACCATTTGAAACTCATTAATTTTCTTTATTAATGAGTATCCCTTCATTAGTTGTTTTTCCTTAATTTTCGCACAGGGTCCTGAAATTTCCACAAATTTGACACAACTTCAAAAAGTCATAACTAGTTGTAGAAAAATCCGATTGAGGTGTTCCAAAAATCTACGTAACCCTTGATATGTCTATTTTTAACTAAAAATACTTGTCAAGTCCAAAAACACATAGATCATTCCAATTTTACGAGAATGCCCCTGTTGGTTTTTCAGCTTCTCAATTTGCATATATTCATACTTTTATACTTTCAAAATTATTCTCCATACCTTTTAATATACAAAATTCCATTATAAATACTTTTAAACCGTCAAAATCAGCAAAATAAAATCATATCACCAATTTCTAGTTATTGACCAAAATTTCCTTAAAATTTACAAGAAGTTAGAGAGGAGAACTTACTTGCTCAAAGTTCTAACTTCTTTGGCTACTTCTCCTTATAATCTCCTTTGTGATTGTAGCTAGAACTTCAATGATATTATACAAGATTACTAATTGAAAACTTAAGCATATTTGTATGAATTTGAAGGAAGGAGAATAAATTTCATAATTTCCTTACCTCTTCTTTCTCCGGAAATTCTCCTCGCCTGTGATTCTCACAACACTCTTCTATTTCTCTTTTCTTGGGTGTATTTGGCGCCTCTTGCTTGTCAAAATGAGGGAGAATGAAGTCTTATTTATAGAGGCAATGGCACCAAGAATATTCCTTTGTGCTTTTACTATTTTGCCCTTTCAATTGTCTCTTGAAATCTCTAGTTCCTTCTTCATTTTCCTTAGAAAATCTGATTTTTTTTTCCTCCTCTTCTCCCATTAACATGCCATTTGGCCTCTTTTTGGCCCAAAATATCTTCTAATCACATGCTCATTTTGTGGTTGTAATATCTTGCTTAATGAAGAAGGTGATTAGGTGTCCCCTTTTATTAATTAAATTGTACATGTGTCCCCAACAAATTTTCTTTAAATATTATATTGACACATGGATACTTAGGTGTCTCTTCCATAATTACTCATCTTTCCATGTGTCCACTTAGGTGTCCCTTCCATAATTATTCACCCTTCCATGTGTCCATATTTTTAATTCTTTGGTTGATGAAGGTGCCCAAGTGTCCCTTCTAGCAAATCTTTAATTTATAAGAAGACATGTGGCCATATTCTAGATGCCTTCTTATGAATCATGTGATAAATTTATTTCTTTCCCCTGTTGCCTTAATTCAAAATTATAGGCCTTTTTAGGAGATAATTATGTTTCCAACTTATATTAATTATAAATAGATGAGTGTCTTTCCTCATGAAGCTAGATAATCTTATATTGGGACACTTGTCTTTCTAGGGTTTTCTATATGGTTTCTTGTCTCCCACTTTGTGTAAAATGACTTTACTTTCTTCTTCCCTTCCTATCCATGCGCCACTTTCAAGAATCAAGGGAATATTTGATGCTCTTTTATTCATCTTTGGACTCATGCTCATGTGTCAATTTATAATAGCATCATCAATAAAGCTATTATCTCCAAAGTCAAAGATATTTTGCTAATAATCATCTTGAACTCGCCATGTGTATATGTCATTTTCAAAGGCAAAGATACTTTTGTTAATAATCTTCCTAATTTGCCATGTGTACATGTTCTTGAACTCTCTATTGCCTTCTCATGCCACCTCACAATAATGATCCTTTATTAGCCAATTAGATGAGAACAAATATTATTTGCCTTAGATTTAATGAAGATTTCATAGATCCCATAATATGATATTAATTAACTTTATATAATAATTTACATGAAAATCCTGTCACAAGCTAATTCTCAAATCTCTAGACCCTAAAATTTGGGATATTACACGCTTCTTTTCAGGATCATTCCATGGGCTTGGATACCATGATAATTGGATAGGCCCAAAAAATAATGAATGACAATTCTCATTAAAAATATCTAAGTCTGAATACAATTAGCCTATGCATATATATAGGCATTATACATTCGGTACAACTGGAATATTGTACTCATCTAATAACTACTTAACTAATATCTAGAAAATACTAAATACATATTTATATATTCAATTATTTACAACTCAGTGATCTCTATATTATTACATTTATAAATGTGTACGAGTCAACTCATTTTCGTAATTGGTAAACAAGAACTCGGTCAATTTGGCGAGTTGACTCCATTTTTTTGACAGCAATGATCATGAGTATTAGAATATATATATATATATATATATATATATATATATATTCATTAGATGTTACCTAAAATTTCATTAATTTGATCCCTTGATTTGAGAGTGAATCTTTTCAGTCCTCTAATAACTCTAACATTGAAATCAAAGGATACTGATATTGAAATTTTGAATATTGACAAAATATTCTTGAATGCTAATTTATCAAGTTTAGTTTTAAAAAGTAACAATGATTGACATAAAAAAATCATCACTTGAAACTAATTGTACCAAGGTTAAAAAACTAGAAAGATACGGAGATCAAACTAAAAAACTATGAAGTTTGAATGCATATGAAGTGTTGGATAAAATGTTACAATTAAGAAGCTTAAGAACTTTATGATAATGTGGAATGGATTTTGGTTGTTGATTTATGGACTATGCTTCTTGTTATGATTTGATTTTAGTATGCACATAAGATGTTTGATGAAATGTGTTATTAATAAATTTTGTGCTATTGTGGAAATTAAGTGTAAAGAAATGTATGGTTGATTAAAGTATAATATAAGAGTCAATTAGTCTTTATAATAAGGCTTGGGAGATCAAGGGATCGCTTAAGGGTGTTATGATGGAGCTGCAAATGTAGGATAAGTAATTGTACATGTTTTGCATAGAGCATGGCTATGGGAAATTTTTGAAGTGTTTTATTAATAAACCATTTATTAGTTGTCAGGATAAGAAGGTATAATGGAATAAGGATGCCATCTTGAACTTAAAAAGATATAAAAGGAATATAAATTTCTAACATTTGAAAATTGTTGGGAAAAGAGAGTTGGGGATCAAGAGGCTTGATCAAATGGTTTGTATATTGATGCTTACAAGGTGCTTGTTAAGGTGTGGCGAGGAGGATTATGGTTA
Source organism: Acacia melanoxylon (assembly GCA_019022615.1). Taxonomy (NCBI): domain Eukaryota; kingdom Viridiplantae; phylum Streptophyta; class Magnoliopsida; order Fabales; family Fabaceae; genus Acacia; species Acacia melanoxylon. Next base: position 13,076,461 of record JAFJYJ010000005.1, read on the forward strand.
TAATGGAATAATTAAGTATGTCCAGTGTATCAAAGACTAAAATATAGGATTAAGGTTATTCAATCTCTATGTTGAGATTTAGAAAGGCTATATATTGCTTGAATATACATATAGATTGGTGGTAAAGCTTGGATTATTAAATTAAATTTTGAAGCATATATAAAAGAAAAGAGCGAAAGGTTTTATTTATTGTTTGATTGAATTTTGCAGATTCTTGTAAATTTTGTAAAAGGGAATGAAATTGGTGTTTCTTGCTTTGGTCACTAGGGAATGTAGGAGCGAAAATTATTGTGAAAGCGGCTAAATTAGAGTGAGTTTGTATGAGGTAAGTGACTAGGATACCATTATAACTTTTAACTATATATTCAAACCTTATACACACACACACACACACTTACTTTCAAAGTCAGGAGGTAGTATATAAGATCAATTAAAACTGGAACAATATAATAAAGTAACATATTCAAGACACAATACCACTCAAAGAAGTAACTGATAATGTATTCATTAACATGAAACTAGTTCAGAAAGTGTTCATTGAAAATGTTCAACACAATGCTCAAAGACAAAAACCTTGTCAATAACACCTTATCCAATTATGGGAATTTGAAGGATTGAAGTAAAGGGCAAATAAGAGCTTATGAATAATATTAACGACCCTTCAAATTCCCACACCAATAAAATAGACTAATACAGACACTTACCACCAAACTGATACTAGAATTACATCACAAAACCCTACTGCAACACTTGCCTGTGACAAAGCTCGGTGATTTTTATTTCCCCATACAGACCTTGACCAGCTCGAAGGAACGTTGTATGTATGTTGTATGTATATGAAAACAAAAACAAATTTGAGGGGGGAAAATATATATAGCCTTATTCCCAACCTAGAAAATCGTATATGGTAGAAGGCCTAGAACAACGAATCAAACAATTTAGGCGAATGGAGAAATAGATGATGGTGGTGATGATGATGGATGGGAAAGACAACAAGATAACAACATAAAAACGCGTTGCCCTTGTATATAAAAGGGCAACGCGTTTTTATGTTGTTATGTTGTTGTCTTTCCCATCCAGCATCATCTCATATATATATACATATATATATATATATATATATATAAAGAGACACACACAAACACCCATATATTTGTATGTATATATGTATTAGCAGATCGAGTTAGACTATTCGTTCCAAAAAGTTAAACTCTGATTATCAGCTTGGCTTTCTGTGGCAAGAGATCCATCTCTTACAATCACCACGTCGCCTAATTTTGTCATCCTGGGAGGAGGAAATAATTTGTTGATAATAAGATGGGTAATGATTCAAACACATGTACAATCATATGTTCTGTATAAGTTAATTATACGAACATATGTAACAAGTTCAAAAAAAAAAAAAAAAAAAAAAAAAAAAAAACCAAAACTTCAACTACAGAGGAAGCTTGAATAGCGTTTGTTATGATCTGAATACTTTTAGTCAATTTTTTCACCTGAAAAAAAAAATCATTAGTTAGTCAATGCTGCAAAACATATACTCCATCCGGTTTACCTAATTTTTGAGAGATTGAGAAGAGTAGTTAAATTAGTTAATTATATTTTTTCCCAAAATGCCCTTATTTAAAATTTAAAATAGCATCCAGTTACTCTAATTCTATGTTTTTTGTTGGACCTCTCCTACCCCACACACGACTTCTCCAAACTCTCACACACTCGTTGTTTTGATCTAGGAAGTTTGAGAGAATATATTCCTATACTTGTTTTTATGCCTCATTGCATTGAAAGAACGACGAGGTAAAAACATAGTGGGGAAAATTTTGAAATGGAAATTAGTTTAATTATAAGGGCAAAATGGTTTTTCACCTAAAATGCCCTTGCTGCCAAATGTTGTCCTTATAGGATATTAATCGAGCCGCTGTTGTGCCGCCGTCTTATTGTTTTTTCCCTGCCGAATTTCATTTTTAGTAAAAGGTCTTCATCTCTCTCAACAACCTCCGGTCTACTTGCTTTTGAAAATGGGATGTTACAACCTCACACGACTTCTCCAAGCTCACTTGGTTCTGGCGTCTTCGTCTCTCTTGGAGGTTGGAAGTGTAATTTAATAGTCATGCTATTATTAAATATGACAAAAGTTGCTCAAAATTATTTTATTAAAAAAATAATAGAATTGAGGTGTATGTGACATTAATGGGTTGCAAGCATTACTCACTTTATAGAACATATAGGTGCATTATTAAATTATTATTGTGTTTATGGGTATTTGGGAAGAAAGTTACAAAAATTAGAACTTTATTTTATAATTAGAATCAAGATCAACTCCCAAATGTTGTCCTTAATTAGGACCAGATGGAGTACAACGTTATAGGACACATACAAGGAGGGGAAACGAATTAAAGGGAGCATAATTAGGATATTTTATCTAAGAGAAATAGGATTTTTTTTTTTCTTTAAGTAGGTTTTTTAATTAGGATATTCAGATTTTCTGTTAAATAAATATATAATTAAATTAGGATTTATCATTTACATTATACATAATATATAATAGGAAAGAAAACATCTTCCCCTACGAAAACCTGCTATTGTTGCTATGGGAACCCAACCCTCACGATCCATTTGATTTTTCAGGAGGGTATCTTTAGTTAAATTATCAAAACTGCGAACGACAAATATTAGAATCACAGGTAAATTAAGAAAGATTGAAAAAAAAATAAATATAAGGACTTGCTTGATTCTATTCTCTATTTTTATATTTTAAAGAAATTTTTTTGGTGTAATTTTTTAGAGAAATTTTTGAAAAAAAAATAAAAAAATGTTTGAATCATTATTTTGAAAAAAAAATATCTAAAATAGTAGAGTGAATGGTGAACAAATAGTTTACCTTATTAGCATGATTGTTAGTAATGAAATATACAATGTTATCTTCACCTTTTCTAATTTTGTAAAATAATAAGTAAAAAAATATTTTGATTTTTTTCATTTTTAAGAACAAAATTTGACTTTTTTTTTGTTTTGTTCACCGTAGGAGTTAAATACAACTTCTAAACTTATATATTGTAGGAGTTAAATAACTACTACCTCCGGTCCTAATTATAAGAGCTAGTTGACTTTTTTGGAGAGATTAAGGAAGCTAAATAAGTTACTTAATCACTTCATATGTTATGTTTTCTTAGATTATATATTAGTTTATTAGTCAAATTATTAAGTTTGAAGAAAAAAATAAAAATAAAAATACTCGAGCTAATTTAATTAGCTTCCTTAACCTCTCCAAAAAAAGTCAACTAGCTCTTATAATTAGGACCGGAGGGAGTAATTTATAGGGATTAAGAAAAATAAGTAACTTATTGATATATGGAAACCCTGTTGAAAATATGGAATTAATATGATAGTTTGATTAAAAAAAATTATAAATTCAGGAAACATAATTGATAACTGAGACTAAACAAGACGTACTTGAAATAGTAATTAACTTGATTTACAATTTTAGTATGTAAGTCAAGATCTGGAGCTACAATATTCATTGGATAATCCCATATTTGTGGCACATAGGGGCACAAACAAATGGCTCAGGGAGAGGTAATATGGAGCAGTAATCAATGGTCTACAAGGAAGTACTGGAATGGAATGATATGGAAAATGATAACCGAAATCTGTAAATGAATAGTAGTTTGTCTATATATAGAGAGTCAGCAATCAAAAATATAAATAACATGCAAAACTATAATTTTGATAAAAAGAAGGGATAAATACCAATTTTGCCACGGAAGTTTTGGTTTTGGACCACCTAGAAGTTTTTTTATATCATTTTTGCCCTGGAAGTTAACAAACGTAGCAATCTTGCCTATCGGTTAATCTTGATTGTTGGATTGATCATTTTTGGAATCTTTTTGCCCTGGAAGTTTACAAAAATTTGCTCCAAAAAAAACTTTCGAGACAAATTTGCTCTTAAAAAAATTCCAAGGCATATTTGCTCCTTTTTGTAAACTTCTGGGGCAAAAATAATACCAAAAAAACTTTTGTATGCTGAATACCCCCTAGCCAATACTTCCATGACAAAAATGGTATTTAACCCTAAAAAGAAAAAGAAACATTATTGCATACGAGGGAACCATGACTTCATAAGGTGGCATCAGTGGCATTACTGGTGGTTGGAGAATAAGATGGCGGTGATAGCGGCAACAAAGGCGGCCTTGGGAATATTGAAAGGTCACTAGGTGGTGGTATATGCATGTTTCTGCCATAGAAGCTCTTATGATCAGTGTTGCAATTTTGATTATTGATCCAATCCCATTGTGCTGTGGAACAATGTTAACATTATGGATTTTTCTTCTATATTTAGTTGTTATTACAGTACTCCTTGGCGTATTGTGCCTTAAAGAAGAGTTGTGGGACCTTGTCGCTCGTGTGGTACCACGAGTTGCAGACAGTTGCTGGCCGTTTTGACTTGTTTAATTTGTTCTTGTTGGCTTGTTGTAAAGACAGTCTCATCATTGGTGACTTGTTTCTCAGATAGCGAAGGTGGGCTTAATTGGCAATTAAAATATTAACACATAAAGATTTATTAACATATTAGACCCAGAATGAGCTCAGAACATGCATTGATCTAGCTAGTATTGCATCATAAGATATATATACACATACACACACATATAATTAAGAAGAAAATAATACAAAACTGCCATGAATTTATGAAATTTTTTGGTCAAAAAATTTATCATATATTCTACTCAAGATTTACTCCCGAAATTTGTGATTTACGGTCATTTTTTTATTTCCATCATAATTTTTTATTTATTTGTTTATTTGGTAGTATTATGATTATGAGAAAGATTAATTGAACCATGCTCAAAACCTTTCAGCTCTATGTCTAACATGTTATGATGTTTCCATGTTTTCAAGTACAGCAAAACTCGAGTAATTTCAAACGCCAAGAAAAGGAAAAAAAAAAAAAGAAACTAAACCCAAATAAGAAAGAAAGATAAAGAGAAATTATACCAATCCTATTTATAAATCTCTTTTGACTAAAAAATTTGGTCCTATTTATAAGTCATCTTTCAAGTAATAAATGAAATTGTGACAATTTTGCTCATATTAATTGTATAAATGAAAATAGAGAGAGAAGAAAGAGTTGAAAGATACTCATTCATAAATGAAGATAAAGTTGAAAATTTACCTCATAATCATAGAGCTAACTACCTCTCTTTGATATGTGTGATTTAGTTAAAAAGGACTTAAAAATAGGAATAGAGGGTACCCGCAATTGTAGTTAATAAGATGGTCTATTACCAATCAAATCTTTGGATGTTACACACCTACTAGCCTCGCCATTTCGGGTGGCGGGTAGTGTGGCTCTTTACTTATATTCCATTTTAAATTATTTTCTCATGTTAATTTACGTCACACATCAAGTACTAACAGCAGAGCATATACCGATTTGGACAATAATATACTAATAAGGTAAATTTCCCAGAAGGGATCAAAATATACAGTTATCCCGAATGATAATACCCAAAATAAACATAATATTATACAGTCATCCGGGAACTAATATATATATATATATCCAAAATAAATCACCAACATCCACCATCACTCTAATCCTACTCCGGAGCCTTACTTTGTCTCCCTGCTCTGATCTAGATGAACTTCCAGAGGGCTTAAAAGGGGTTGGGATTCAAAATTGAATCCCAGAGTAACTGTTAATTTCATATAAAATGTATAACAAGGCATATAAGCAAACCACAAATTTATTAAAAAAAAAAAAAAAAAAAACACACACACACACACACACAAACCACATCTCATTCTGTATAATGCACACAACAAGGCACACAGCCAATTTGGAACTAGCAGTCCTAATAGCACACAGCATAGACTGCAACAGTCCTAATAGCACATAACACAGACTGTAGGGCACGGCACACAATAAGGCCCGTTTATGCACCCAACATGTTCCGATTCCATTGCGCTTGGAAAAAAATGAATGATAATCGAATATATGCAATATATATGGTAAAATATACATACACAAGTCACACAGAGTATATGAAGATTAAGGTTACTACTTAGCAGTCAACTACGGCTAAAAATAATTTCCTCGACGCAAGGTATTACAATTAGACCTAAAATAATAAAATATAAATATAATTAAATCCACCTCAATAAATATTCCCTTTGATAATTTAAAATAAACCCAATCCATGTGTCCATATTCTCTATATCCCTTTTTTTATTAAGAAATTTAATATGGGTCTAAAATCCTCTTATTTTCGTCCAAATTCTGAAATTTGCAGAAATAAAGGCTCAACTTCAAAAATTCATAACTAAATCTAGAAAAAAAAAATCCTTTTGGGGTTGTTCAAAAGCCCAATTGACCCTTATTATGTATATTTTCAACTAAAAATACTAATTTGGGCTAGACCAAGTCGAAAATTCATCTATGACCCAAAACACCACTGCTGTCCGAAATAATTTCCAGTTTTCAGGGTCAGTTTTCAAACATTTATTTCTCTTCGCAAACAATTCAGAAAAAATACGAGTTACTTATGGAATTAATCCTTGGGATTCTTAATTTATCCCTTTAAAATTTCATAATTTTTAAAGTCTATTTACTAGGTCAAAAATCGAGTTGAACCCAACTTCACAGAATTTTCACAAAACACTAAACCAACGTTTTTCAAGCTTTCATCTAGGGTTCCAAGATTTTGATCCAAGTTCACCATTATACAAAATCTTATTTAAATACTTTAAAACCCTCAAAATCACCAAAATCAATTCATATCCACATGAGAAACCAACTGCACACAAATTATTATTTAATCACAAAATGTCAAACTTTCATTCTAACTTCATATCTTCTATATACCATGCTTGTTTCACCATTTTAGGCCATGAACCCTAGCTTTAAATCTTTATTTATTCATACCTTTCATTAGCTATTCAACTGAATATACTAACATGCTCAAGGGGGCAGACATTTTCTAGTCCAAACAACCAAGGGAAAATGGTAGAAATGTTCAAAATTGATTTACTTGATAGCTTTTAGCACTCTTGTCACACTTGCTCCTTGAGTCTTCCTCCTTAAATTTTCAGACTATACCTCAAACACCAAGGAAATGATGATCTTTAATGTCTTAGCCATATTAGAAGAAGTAGAAGGGAGTGGTTTAAGGTTACAAAGTCAAAGCACTTACCTAATTAGCTTCAACTTTCTTCTCCTACTTGAGCTTCCTTTTGCTCTCTTGCATGGAACCATTTGCTCTCCCTCTTCCTTCTCTCTTCAACCGAATACATAGCCCAAAATGGAGGAGAGTTGGCCTTTTTAAAGTGCTCCATACTTATGTGTTGGTGAATTACCTTCATGCCCTTGTTTTCTCCTCATATTTCTAGAGTTTTCCTGGGAAATTTTCTTTTCTTCCTACCCTTCTCTTGGTCGAAAATTTGGGTTGGTTGGGAGAGAAAAATGAGTTCTAATTTTAGGTTGGATATTGAGCTCAAAAATCCTCATTTAATGCTTGTGTCATTTCCCTTTGCTAGCCATAATGATCTCTAGGTAATAGGCACTTAAAATGACTTCACCAAATATCATTTCATCCTTCATTTTATTATTATTTTTTCCTCTTCCTTCTCCTTCCTCCTAATTGCACGAAAATGAAAAAGAAATGGGAAGGGAAAAAAATGATTTCCTTTTCCCAATGGTTCTTACACACTCCATTAATGATGCACTTAGGTGATAGGATAGTATTTCTTCTCTTTCCCTTGCAAATTTCAAAAATGGAGAGGGATGAAGAGATTATATGTTTTTTCAACATATCTCTTGCATTTATGGAGGGAAGGGTTGTGTGATAGGTGATGTCATAAAATTTCAAATCCCCAAAAATGGCTTCTAGAAAATCCATTTTTTATGAGCAAGATTTTTTTGTTGCCCGCTTTGGGTTCGGCTCACCAATCCGGATCGACTAATCCGGATCTGACCCGCATCGCGCAACTGGCTATGGTGGGAGAGTCTCCCAGCGGGGGGTTTTGCATTCACAAGGCTCGAACCCGAGACCTTGCTTAAGCGACACAAGCCGCTTACCACTTGAGCCAACCCCCGTTCGGTTCATTTGTAGTGTTTGGTTTTGGTCTTTTTGATGCCATTTTCCTATTTGTTTTTGAGTTTTAGCACGGATTCAATTATAGATGAGTTAACAATATGAAAATACCTAGAGTAAGAGTCAAGTGAAATAATCTTAATTTCTGTAATAGATTTCTTTCAATTTTTTGTATATTAAGTCTATATTGTATTTCAAATACTTTTATTTATGATATAATATTTTTATTTTTGCGCCCCCCGTAATACCCTAAAATCGACTTATGATAAATATCATAAGTTTAGTAAATAATACCTATTGGAAATAGGTGAATATGTGGTCTCAAATAATAAGTTAAAATTATCTTATTTTCTAAGGTAATTTCTATTGAAATTAGGGTGAATAAAGAGCTAAAATGTATTCTTAGGGCATTAAATGGCCTAAAAATATTATGATAAATCCTAAGAGGCAGTAAAATATTTATTAAAAATTAGAAAGTATGTTGTCTCTAATTTTAGGAATTTTTGGGATAATTTCCCTTGAAAAATAATGAGACAAAATTAAATATTATTTTAGGGATCATAAGTGACCCCATGATTTTTAATATTTTACATGGGATACAAAATACCAATGTAAGTAAAATATTTGTGAGATAATGATTTATCCTAATTAAGAAAATTATCAAAAATTAGTAAGTGGCTAATCTGATAATTAATGGGATAATTAAGGTATAGAGTAAATGAATTAAAAATAATTTAAATAATTATTTTTAAGGGGGCTGAAATTCGAAATTATTAATTAAATAAATAATAAAATATTTTATGCTTAGAAAAATAAATAAAAAATAAAAGAAAAAAATATCTAGATATTTTGAATAAAATAATAATATAATCGGTAAAGAGCCAACAGGACATTTGAGAATGGATAGAAATAAAATCCTACACCAAAATATAGGGATATAGTCTAAGTCATCTGGACTTTTTATAAACCAGTGAATTTCTACCTCGGAGTGGACTATCTCAGAAGTCATTTCTGAAAACAAATGAGTCATTAAGATACAGGATAAATCAGAAATATGTCAGATAGTGTAAATGAGAACCTATAGAAAACGAAATAGTTGTGACAAACCAGGGATTAGGTTTCTTAAGTCAGAACATATTACGAACCAGTGAATTTTTGTCCAGGAAAGGCTGGATTTCTATCAAGTCATTTCAGAACCGATGGTGTCGTCCTAAAATCTTCAACAGACTACGGAATACCCTTAACGAGATCAAAAATTTAGTTAAACCCGGTAGTCTTAAAGAGAAAGAATAGAGCTTCGATTGCCTTGATCCGGATTTTTGAGTTTCGTCAAGATTACGCGATTAGGACACCGATCGGGGAACTTTATCGGTAAGTCGCAAGATGACATCATCTTCTTCTAGAAGGATGACATAGGCAAGACATGTGTAAGGCCAAGATGGAGCCACATGGCGAAGTGCGATCCGACAACAAATCCGGTCGATAAAGTAATGAATAGTGTCACTTTTTCTTCTATAAATAGAAGTCTTCCCTCTTCATTTATCACACCCCAAAACCGAAATAGAGAGAGTTTTTAGAGAGAAGGAGGAGCCCGGAGAAGTTCTAGCCGGATCCTGGGTAAGTTCTTCGGTCTTTGGTTTTTAGTTTCGGTAGTTCTTTCGGTAGATATAGTAGGAATGCTAGATTTATCTTTAATTTTTCAAGATAGTCTAGATATCATATTTAGGGGTAAATATGATATATATTTCAAAAATATGATGAGGAAAAGATTTGTCAAAATTCTCGGAGAGATAGAGTTTAAAAAAATGGCTTCGCGAAATTCCGCCGATTAGGGGTTCAGGGGCAAAATGGTAATTTGTACCTAAAATGCCCGTTATCTTGCTAGAAGTTGATAAATGTTATCCTTATAGGATATCGAGATAATCGGACATTTGTTACCGACGCGTAATCACCGTTTCACCCATCGTCGAAATTACCGTTTTCCGTAAAAGTACCGTTTACCATCAACGAAGGTACGTTCGCATCGTAACACTAACTCGATATTTATGGTATGCGTATATGTGATATGTGTATTGTATGTGGTAGCTGATAGCTCTGCTGTATGTCATATACTGTCTATGTTGTATATGTATGTTCGCGTACTATAACACTAACGCTGATGTTTATGTTATGCATGTATGTGCTATGTGTATTGTGTGTGTATAGTTGTTATGTTGTATGTTGTACGTTCGCGTACTGTAACACTAACACTGATGTTTATGATATGCATGTATGTGCTATGTGTATTGTGTGTGTATAGTTGTTATATTGTCTGAGTGCATATAGATGTTAGAGTATAACTGTATGTACACTGGGAGCGATATGTTTGTACGCTGAGAGCGATATATCTGCATTGATTCTGTGCGCTGGGAGCGATATGTGTGTACGCTGGGAGCGATATGTTTGTCTGTTGGGAGCGATATATATCTGCATTGATTAATGTATTTGGGAGCGATATGTTTGTACGTTTGGGAGCGATATATCCGCATTGGTTGTATGTGTAGTATATCGTTATTGGGCTCACGTCTTTGTTAATGTTGTGATTGCTCGTAGTCCATATATTGTGTACGTAAATATGAGGTTAACCGTTACCTGAGGTTCAATGGGCATTGAACCTCAGCTCTTAATATAGCGTCAGGTTCAGGAGGAACGGGGACCGAGGAGAAAGGCAAGCAGGCCGCACAGAGACCGGTGAAGACTTTCCTCCGTTGTTATCTACTTTTGTAAACACTCGGTACAATGTACCATTATCGTAAACGGCCCGGACTTGTGGCATTTTAAATATATGTATCGGTTACTCAATCGCTCCGATGCTCTACTCGATGAAAAAAATACCGCTTTTGAAAATGGCTCTACTCGATGAAAAAAAAAATACTTTTGCTTTTGAAAATGGGATGTTACACACCCCCCCGTCAATAAAATTCCTGGCTCCGCCACTATGGAAGAGGTGATGGACTTTGAGAACTACAACCCTACATACATAATTGGCAATTAAAATATTTTAAAGATATATCAACATGTTAAACCAGAATAAACCATAAACATACATATTATATTAGATCATAAGATATAAGAAAATAAAATGTAAAGTTTGGCCTGGAATTTATTTCAGCAAAATTTATCATATATTCGTCTCAAAATTTACTACAATTTTTTCTGATTTTGGGGCAAAAATCTGCTGAAAAAAGTATGCGATCATTTTTCAATTTTCATCATAACTATTTACTTGTTTCTCTGGGGAAGGTGGCCTTTGAGCACCCTTTGTATAATTGGAAATTAAAATATTAACATCTTAAATCCATAATAAACTCAAAACAATTATCATGAATTTATGATAGCAAAATTTATCATATATATAACTCACAAGTTTTTGTGATTTTGTTTCAAGGTAAGTAACGAAATAATACGTGATTTTGCTACAAAAAATATTGCGATCATTTGTTTTTATTTTCATAATAAATTTTTATATATTTATGTATGTATTTGATAGTAAAATTCGTATGCCTGAGTCTAATTAATCTGTTATGATCCGTGTTTTCAAGTGCTGGGATCCTCATTCTTTGATAAAGAGGAATGTATTGTCATCAATCCTTCAGAAACCCGAGCAACCGCAATTGAAATTTTAAAAATAGAATAAAAGAGTTTAATGTTGAAGTTCGCAAATTAATTATCAATAGAATGGAGATAAGCAAGATGACAAATAGAAACCACTAAATTGCAATCATTGTAGGAGGTTATAAGATTATATGTTATCCACAAGACTTGAAGAAGTGAGAATGTCAAGGTTCGAGAGAGAGCGACACAAGTGAGTTCCAATGAAAGCCTCGTACCTAGTTTCATATTCCTACTTTCGCCCCTTTCCTTGTTCACATGACTTCACAACGTAAAAAGAAAGGAAAGAAAGAAAGATAAAGGAAATATCAAACCTGCAATAGTGAAGATTGGCCCATTATTAGTTTTGGATAACTCTAAAGACCGCTTCAAACCCTCACCCATAGGGTTAAAATCATTCTTAGGCACCAATGTGAGTTGGCATAGATGGTAAGGGATCCGGATTAGCCTTGGGTCGTGGGTTGATCCTCTCGTCATGGGGACTCCTTTGGTAAGCGATCACGTAAGTCCCGAGTAAGTCTTCATGTGCGCAAAGGAAATCTTGGCGAGTGGGGCTGATGTCGAACCCCTCCAAAACCTTTTTGTAACAAAAAAAAAAAAAAAATCATTCTTAGGCAAAGTGACGGAACGTTTAACAACCGTACGTTGCTTGCAATGACGACCACTTAGTAAACAAGTGCAGCATAAGTAGGTTTTGACGAAGAATTGATTGCAGCACAATCAGGCCCCAGCAAACCGAAACTAAAAAAATTTGGCGCAATGCGGAGGAAAAAGAAACAAGTACGGACTTCCACTATTCTGAGCCAGTTAATTAAGGGGCGGGGCATATCTAAACATATAGAGTATTTCGATTCTGAGATTTTTTGCGAACCGATATAATGAGATCTCTTACATTATCTGAATAATTTGAATATTCATCAACATCTATCACAATAAAAAATTATACTATAGCTCAATAAATTAAAACATCACCTATTAGAGAATTCATTCAGAAAAAAAAATTATTAATGTTTTAAATTTACCTTAGAAATAAATCTCTTGACATCTAAATTATATAATTTACTTGATCCTTTAACTCTATTTAATTTCTTTTTATCCATTTAAAAGATACACTCATCATTTATCTTTTAAGAGACAAATGATGATTGTACTAACCTGGTTATTAGTCTTAACTACTAAGTACTAACCTCACAGAATATGTTAATTTATAATTTCACGCCAATTGAAAAAAATTAAAAATCCAATTAACTTAATATCTTCTTATATCTATTAATTCATTTTGCCTTGCTTTAAGAGTTGTTTTAAAATATTAAAACTATATATCATATCTTAAATAAACTAGATTGACAGTATATAGCTAAAGTTTCAAATTTACATTTTTAGGTTGTTATATCTAGCTAGTAAAAGTTGTTATCTTTATAGGAGTAATATAGAGTGAATTGAAGTGGGTTCTCTTTAAGATTATTGTATTAAAAGTTTATGAGATCAACAACATTTTAAAAAGTAAAATAAAATTTATAAGTATTAATGAATAGATACTCTTAGTTAAATCAGTTTGAGAAATTGCATGAGTATTTTTCGTCAAGTTTATCCTCATGACTTTGCAGAACTAATTGGAGAAAAAAAATATAAATTTAGGACATAAAATATATTAAAGTATTATATTTAGGACTAAAATAAACTTCTTAATCAACAATAAACTTCTTTAATATCAGAGGGAGTATACTAAAGTATTCTATTTAAAATGCGTCGAGAGGGAGGTATTTAGACTCTTATATTGCGTTTTTTATTTTCTTCCTCACTAAAGTGGGACTTCATAATTCACCCCTATGGGCCAGCATCCTATTGGTGTATCCACTCGAGCCTAAGACCGGTGAGTTATGGGTCCACCACACTTTCCCTACAAGGTATTTTCACTTTGGGGCTTATGAGGTAGTGGAAGCAGATTACCTCGATATCCTTTGATCCGGGCCGTCCAAAAGTTGATCTAACGTCCGAGAGGACTTTTAAATTTTATATTTACCGCATGCGGTAGTGTTTACCGCATGCGGTTTTTGATATTAACGATTCTACACCCTTAGATCAACTTTTGGACGGCTCAGATGCAAAGCTACTGAGGGATACTGAGAGGATCTGGATCCATGAGGTAGTAAGGTACCTCTCTTTTTTGGATGCGTTTTAAAATCGTGAAGAATTAATGAGGGATCAAAGAGGAGCGTTGAAATCTTTTGGTATAATTTTATAATCTTAACTAACAATTATAAAGAATTAAAAAAAATCAAAACATCTTCGTATGTTTACTTGGATTTTTTTTAAAAAATATTATTCATATTAGCCACGAACCTCATCCCAAACCTGCTTTTCGAATTTCATCCCTACCCATCTTGGATATATATAAATTCATGGGGCCAACAACAATAAAATATGAAATTTCTAAAAGTACCATGTTTATGAGTTATGAATAATATGATTTACTCTTCATCCTTGCTGACTTACCAGGCTCCCTCACTGAGCAAGGTACATTAAAAATAAGAAATAAAAAGCATACTCCCAATCAACAAGTGTGAACAAAAAATCATTCATGCTGACAGTATTTTTTGTAAATATAAACCATTCATGAATTTACAATATGAACTTTGTGTCTAAGATATATTTGTTGTAAATAACTAACTTAACTAATTTTCTTAATATTTATAAATTAGTCGTCTAGCTCCTAGGATCAGAGGGAGTATATATACTAAAATGTCCTTTTTAATCATAACTACATTTATATGGAAACTTCTTTAAGATATATGTGCAATTAATATGAATACTTTGAAGTAAAAGTTATAACTTTGGGAGACATAGGATTGATGTCTCTTATATTTAGGATCAAATCCATACACCAGCTAGCTCTTATATTAAGAACCGGAGATGATATATTTATAAAGGAAGTACACTTCTAAGCATTGATTAGGATTTTAAATCAATTCCAAATATAAGATTTACATCAACATAAACTATGTTCAAGTTGTGAACAATGTGCTTATTCATTGCACTTAAGATCATATATGAAAATGGCCCATCTATTCTATCTATCTAATTATAGTCTATAAATTGTAATTTCCAGAGGCTTTTTGGTACACATATCGCTTTGCAACAACAACATAAAGACCTAAATTCAAAACCCCTAAACCAGCAAGCAAATAATAAAAATAATCCAGATGTGACCTATTGAGATGATTATCCCCAAGCCATCTTCCTTTGCTTGATGTCTCCACAATATATATAATACCATTACTTAAAAAGCTTGCAGCCCCAAAAGTACCAATATAAAGTGCACCCCCAATGCTTCTCATAGATTCTGGCATTTGATCGTAGAACAAATGCTGAAACCCCACAATTCCAAAGGCATCAGCAAACCCACACAGAATGTACTGAGGAAGCAACCACCAAACCCTAATTGGTACTATTGCCTCTGAATCGTCCAAGAGATTGTGATCACTTGCAGCTTTAACCCTTTTGGTCTCAACTAGAGCAGCCACGAGTATGTATATAATAGAAATGAATTGGCCAATGCCTATTCTTTGAAGTATGGTGATGCCTGAGGGCTTGCCTGTGAATTTTCTCAGTTGAGGCACTAACAGTCTGTCATAGATTGGGATTACTATCATAGCTGCGAGGCAAGAGACGCCCATGAGTGATGCTGGAGGAATATTGAAGTGGGGCCCAATGGATCTCACCATTGTACTGCCTTGTTTGGTGAAGAAGGTTGACATTTGAGCTCCAATTACACTGCAGAACAAGAATGCGAGCCATATGGGTATGAGGCCAAACACTAGCTTCATTTCTTCTACTTGCTTTAATGTGCATAGCCTCCATGGGTTTCTTCTGTTGCTTGATGCATCAATATTATCAATTATCATTGCCTTGTCCAAATACCTGAAGCAAAAAGTGCAAAGTCTTGGCGTATTATTCAATAGATGTAATAAAAAGGGTAAGAAAACTAACTACTACTCTATATTAGTTGATCCAGGTTTATAATATATTCGACAGTGTCTTATATTGGTTTTCGAGAGTCTAATACAACCTTTCTCCTTTATTTGGGCTTGGAACCGGCTATAACACTTTAATTCATATCTAAAACGAATACTTCCTACCAACTAACGTTAGTCTAAGTGGAAAGGATTTTTTATTTAAGCATGAAGTCACGAGTAAAACATTTTTTTCGGAGGAGCTATCCTGGTTTACTTGACAATGCTCGAATAATCAAATAGCTATGTAAACCACTCTTGTCAGTTTTATAAGTTCAATTTACGTAATTATCATATATCAAGGAAAGTTACTTAACTCATTAAATGTATTTTATATTGATATTTTTTTTTTCAATTTTACCCTCATTTATGAATAGGTATAAACAAAATACTTTATACATTGTGTTTTACCTCTTTCTTCTGTATCTACATTTAATAGGGGTAAAATTATAACGACGTCATTAGTTACTCTCTCAATTGACTTATAATATGGACCATTTCTTTTCCCAAACTGGATTTAATTATAAAAAGGACCAAAGCACAACACACACACATATGTATATATACAACCAACATCTATATATGTGTGTGTATGTTGTATATATATGTGTATATTATGAATTCTCCTTCTAGTCCTCGTGAGAACTTGTTGAGAGGATTATTTTGATTTTAGATATAAGATCTCAGTCCACTTCTTTTCATGGAATTATAATTTTTTTTCTAAAATATTCCTATTGATTACACATGTAAAGGAAGTTTTTATCTATGGAAGTAATAATTTTCAATGCAAATAATTAGAGGGGATACTTTAAGAAAATCAATATAAATCTCTTACAATTACCCTAATCGAACTAATTTTGTTAATATACATAAATTAATTACTCTCGCCGATCATAAATATAAGAGAAAGTTGACTTTATTGGAGAAATTAATGAAGCTAATTAAATTACTTTAGGGTATTTATATTTTTCTCTCAAATAATTAATTTGACTAATAAAGTGGTATATAATCTAAGAATACACAACATATGATATGATTAAGTAACTTATTAAGCTTTTTTAATCTCTCCAAAAAAAAATTAACTTTATCTTATATTTAAGACTGCAGGAAGTATCAAGTTACTATATCTATGACACGAGTGAGCCCAATTTTAATGATAATTATTCAAGAGTACCTCAGACGTTCCGTGCGGGCCTGAGTCATCGTTTGAGGCTCGGCAATTATAAAGCCATTCGCAGTATCTCCATAACAAATACCTCTTCCATCGAGCGTCTCATCCACGCGCCGTTTTCGAACCGCCGCTACTAACACTTGCGCCGCGGTAGTGAAAGGGCTTCCCAGTGGCCCTTGTTTTTTATATCTTCTAATGCCTAACAAGAAAATACCAAATGCGATGGCAAGAGCCGCGGCTATTATGCCAAACCCTATGTCCCATCCAATATTATCCTAAATTTACAAAATTCAAGGAAGACAATAAATAAGACGGATTACAAAAAATAATAATACTACATAATGTCCCCCAAAAAAATTATCTTGCTTAATGACTCACTCTTTCTAATGTTGGCAAAAATTATTTTTTTCTTATTCTCTGAATTTTAGAAAAATCATGATGAAAGATGATATTTTAGAAAAATGATGAAATACCTCAACATAAGTAACACCGACGGTTGAAGATAAAGCACCAAAGACTATGCCCAAGTACCACCAATTGAAGAAAGAGGTCTTAGCCGTTATTTCCTGAGGCGATGACTCGTTGAACTGATCAGCAGCAAATGTTTGAATGCATGGCTTGTGGCCTCCTTCCCCCATCGCTAATATGTAAAGTGCTATGAACAACACTAACCTTCGACTTCCCTCAGGAGTCACTGAAGACGCTGATATCATCAACAAAACCATTCCCTGCACGCGTGCATGGAGTTTGTAAATTAATTATCTGACTCTTTTACTAAGGATGGACGACAGTTGTTGGCTTCTGGGACGAAATAAAATAGTGGGTGTAGATAAATGTGTATATACCGAGAGATAGATGATGGAAGCGAAGACAATGGTCTTGAAACGACCAAGATAAGAATCAGCAATGAAGGCTCCGACAAAAGGGAACACGAAGGAGGCACCACGCCATGTGTTGACATCCTTTACAGCTGCCACTACTGGCTCTTTCAAAACATTGGTTAGGTAACTTATCAAGTTTCCAACTAAACCATAGAACGCAAATCTCTCTGCCATCTCCACAACTGCATCAATTTCAACAAAAAATTATTAACCATATATCTCTCTATGTAATTCGCTTTTGTTAATACACACATGTTTTGGATGAGAGAGAGCATATACCTATGATGAAGATGGCAGCATTCCAGCCACCTTTGGAGGGTTTGTGATCACTTGAACTGTTGCCGTTTACTGCAGATTTGTTGCCATTCATTGCTGCTTAGCTATGAAACACAACCTATAATCTGAATAAACTTTGGGATGTGTTTGATCAATACTAGATATATAAGAGCTAGCTCTATAACACACTTTTGTGTGTGTGTGTGTGTGTCAGTGTGTAATTGTTGGCTATATGATATATTCAATGGTTAACTAGATACGTATCAATAAAGAAATCAGTAGGGGTCAAAAAATTATTGGCTGTAAGTGTTAACAAAAGGGTAGTGTTTACAGAAGTCATGTATCTGAAAATGGTATTTTTTTCAAACATCTCTACTTTGGTTTAATTTAAGAATTATTGAAGTCTATAAAAATATGTAAATAGCCAAGATTCCTCGGTCGGTCTTTCTTTCTCTTTCTTTTTTTAATAAAAAATCGAAGTTCAT
This sequence comes from Acacia melanoxylon, assembly GCA_019022615.1. NCBI lineage: Eukaryota > Viridiplantae > Streptophyta > Magnoliopsida > Fabales > Fabaceae > Acacia > Acacia melanoxylon. The sequence continues at coordinate 13,095,031 of JAFJYJ010000005.1, forward strand.
GTTCCTGCTATTGAAAGGATACGTCATACGAGAGAAGAATATATTTTCCACCAAGCACCTATTTTTGGGTCGCTTTCTCTCCAAATATATGAATATATAATTTAGTTACAATTGTGTAAGCCAATTATTATTCATCAAACTCAACGGAACGATCTACAATGCCACAACTATAGCGGACCAATTATCATTAGTATATATTGTTGTAAATTATGTGAAGTCTCTTAAGATTGAAAATGCTCTAGTGTATAATAAAATGTGAGTTTGAGTTAGTAAAAAGGCTAATAAAATGAGTCTTTGATTTGACCGTTGGAGTTTTAATGTGATTTAATTAGTCAGTTTTAATAACATTTGGATGATTTTAATGCATTAAATCTTCATAAATCCTTCTTTCGTAACTACTCCCTCCGGTCCTAAATATAAGACAGAGTTAACTTTTCTTGGAGAGATTAAATAAGTTATTTGTAAAATTAAGGATGTTGTGGCTACTCCCCAAAATGCATGCTCATCGCAAATATCAATTATGTGTATTTAAATTCTAAATATGCACAAATCTTAAATGAGAATTTAATTGATTAATTTAATCAACAAAATGCGACTAAATAATCATCATAGATAAATTCTCCCACTATTTTGTGCATCCAAATTAAATATGATATATGCATAATGGAGGGATTAACTAATTAATTTGATCAATAAAAATTAAATTATTGACCCTCCCACTGTTTTATGTATCTAAAATTGTTTAAGAAAGCACTGTCAACATTTTTCAACTAAAATATAATCTTGAAAAATTCAAACAGTTGAAAAAATTTCCAAAATTAATTACATAAATATTAAGGTAATTAATTATGTGATATACCAAAACAAAATTTTGTAAGTTACCATAATGAAAAACTAGCTAAAATTAATTGTCCCATATTTAAAAAATTAAAATGACACATAAAAAAAATCAGCGTCTAAATAGTTTGATCAAATAAACCATTTATGGGATAAAATAGAATAAACCCAAACAATTAAGAAAATATTTAATTCTTTGAAAAAGGGAAAAAAAAAAAGGAAAATGCCAAAGAATTGAGCACAAAATGGAGTTGAGAAAACTTTATTGAACTAAAAATAATATTTGGTAATTAGACTTGAAGGCGTCAATATTAATAACCAAATATATTGAATAACAACTCCAGAATTAAAATAAACACATACTGGCCCAAAATGTTAATCAAAACGTGACCGGGAGAATATATCCTCCCACAAAAAGGGACAATAAAGGGCCCAGAAATATAACAATAAAACTTTAGCTCAAAAAATGAAACAATTATATAAGTCATTAGATCAGAAAGTAAAACCCAAATAACATAGGCTCGAACAAAAATAATTCAGACAACTTCAAGAACCCAAAAGGTTTCCAAACCCCAGATGCATTAAAATAATTGGACGCAGAAGGGGGTAAAAAGTCTCGGCCCAGGTACTTTATTTTTATTTTTTTTGCTATAAAGAAGAGGGCTAAGAGCCCAAAGTACACACAAATAGCATTACACAGAAGAGGAATTAAATCTCAGACTCTCTTAAATAATCCAAGACCTCAAATGCAAAGGGCAATCATATAACATAGAAGAAATAGAAATACTCATCTTAACTAATGCATCAACTATCCTATTAGACTCACGATTGATTACAATTAGCTTCACTTGCCAATCACGCTGTAAGAGTTCTCTAATTTCCATCAGCAGCAAACTACCAAAGATGAAAGAAGGATCAAGAATGAGTTTAATTACCTCCCCAGCATCGGATTCAATAATTAATCTCCTTAAACCCAGATCCCAAGCTAACTTCAAGGCTTCAAAAATAGCCCACTCCTCAGCCACACTAGCGTTACAAAAGCCTAATTTCTTGGTAAAGCCCATCAGCCATCAGCCATGAACCAGAACTGTTTCTGAATATTCCCCCACACCCAGCCAGAGTAGAGGCCACAACTACTGCACCATCAACGTTTATTTTTGTCCATCCCAAAGGAATTACAAACCCACCTGAACCACCCGAGGCTCCTGGGCTACTCAACAAAGAAACAGAATCAGCTAATACAAAATACCTCTCCCAAATAATAGACACAGCAGCAGCAGGGTTAGAAGGTTTTGAGAAGTTAGCTTCAAAAATATAACGGTTCCTCCAATCCTAGAGTTTTCATAAAGCGACACCGAAGAATAGATTCCAGCGCCCTCCCAAAATTAACCCCAACGGCTTCCTTAAATTCATGCTCATCCAGGACCGTAAATCAGCAGAATAAAAGGAGGATGCATACCTGTTTAAAATCACCTTATCCCACAGGCTCCGAGCATAGGAACAGTCTCTAATTATATGTAGAACATCTTCCACTTCTGTCTGACAGAATCCACAAATGGGAGAGACTTGAGACCAAGAACTCCTCCATAAATTAGAAGGGAGTCTATTTAAGAGGACCTTCCACATGAATAATATGATTCTTTCCACACCTTTCCACCTCCAAATGTCCTTGAAAAGATTATCCCTCTGCTGAATTGGGTTCGGTTCAATCAGACAATAAGTGCTTTTAATGGAGAAGCACCCATCCCCGGTTCCTCCCCAACCTATAAAGTCATGGCCAGCGTCAATCCTGGGGGCTAAAACAGGGGCTATTCTGCTAAAACCATCAGAATTAAGAACACCACAGATCCTGTTCACATCCCAATTACCATCCTTTAACCAATCACTTACACACGAACACTCCTCTTCTGAAAAATTTGCAATGCAAAAGTCTACCAGTTTAATACCTGCTCCAACCCAACAGTCATGAAAAAAGCTTACTGAGGAACCGTTACGTACCTGCCATTTAGTGCCTTGATCAACTAAATCCGTTTGATCACAAATAAACCTCCAGAGCTTAGAATCTCCCTCCCTGTAAACCAGCAGCGAGTCCTCCTCCCTCAACATATACTTGTGCAATAAAATCTCACTCCAGAGACCCTTAACACCCAAAGTTAACTTCCAAGCTAATTTCACACCAAAAGCAATATTGAGCGAAGAAAGTTTTCTGAAGCCGAGCCCCCCAAATTCCTTCGGCCTCCTCATCTGATCCCAACCAACAGGACCTGTTTAGATTGCTCGTTATGTCCCCAAAAAAAATTCCTTTGAAGTCTCTCAACCTCCAAACACAAACTTATAGGCACTTTAGCAACTTGCATCGGGTATAGGGGAATAGCACCCACAACGGCCTTGGCTAAGGTAATACGACCCGCCATAGATAAACAGTTCGCTTTTCAAGTACTCAATTTAGCCTTCACACAGTCAATAATATATTGGAAATCCTCCCTTCTCCTCCTACACCTACACCGCGAAAGAGGGAAACCAAGATATCTCCCAATCTCACTAGAAATTTGCATGAGTCTTATCTTTAATTCTCAACCTAGTATGTAGGGGTACCTTCGGAGAGAAAAGGATGGAAGACTTAGAGGTACTAATTTTACCCCAGACGCAACCATGAACTTATCCAAGCAACTCATCATATAGTCGGCTTGTTCATCCGTTGCAACCCCAAATAATAACAAATTGTCAACAAACATAAGATTTTTTTTTTTTTTTGATATTGGTTCACTGTAGGCTTTAACGAAACGGGCCCTGCGGATCGAGGTTGTTGTCGGCGTATACGGGGGCCTCTCTCTCGGGAGTTTTCAGATCCACAGCGACTCGAACTCGAGGCACTTTAACTTAGCGTCAACAAACATAAGATGAGACACCTTGGGAAGGACAGAAAAATAAACCAGACACCCATAAAATATGCGACCCAGAAAACATGAGTCCAAAAACGCCACTGTTCAAAACCTCCTTTCTTTAAAAAATGTAAAAGGCCCAGCAAACAAAAATGCCGTTTCACTCATAAATAACAAAAATATCTAACATTTGTTACTCTTTTATCATACATATATTCTTTATTCATATCATGTCGCCCATCCTCTTTAATTTTGTTAAGTTCAACTTATAAAAGTTTTTCCTCCCCTTCCCTTCCCTTCCCTCCCCTCCAAATGCTTCATACCAAACACATTCCCTCCCCTCCAAATGCTTCATACCAAACACATCATTACAGCACTTTGCTCTAGAGCTTTTTGGGGTTGGACATGGTGATAGCAGTGGTTTTCTAATATGGATGTTAATTAACTACCAGTATTAGCATTCTATACATTTAATCTTAATGTGCGACTAAAACCAAAGAGTTTAATCTTAAGTAAAAGTTTACTTAATCTCAATGAATATTGTGATGGATGTTAATTTTAACTTTGTTTACTTTTTTTCAAATATCGTGTTTGAATTTTAATATTAAGGTACGGGATCTCTTCTCATCACAGTGTTTCTACACACACACAATTTAATTATGGGAAAATCCATTTGGGGGCCTTTTTTGGAGAAAAAATCTCAAAAAGGGCCCCAAGATTTTGAAAATCCCAAAAAAGGCCCCAGGGCTTTTTCTGATATTTTCAGAATCTCGTTAGTTGTTAATGGGATTGATATAGTTGTTAAATGGGGTTGATATTGTTGTTAATGTGACTAATTTAGTTGTTAAAATATTGTTGTTAATACGACTGATTTAGTTGTTAACGAGATTCTGAATTCAGAATCTTGGGGCCCTTTTAGGGATTTTTTTTTCTCCAAAAAGGGCCCCCAAGTGGATTTTCCCTTTAATTATTACTTGTCTGGTTTAGCGGAACTAATCGATCTACTAGGTCATTCAATTATAAGGACCTAATTGAATTTTTTGGAAAGATTAGGAAGGTTTAAATAAGTTACTTAATCATTTCATATATTGTGTTTTCTTAGATTATATATTAATTTATTAGTCAAACTATTTAGTATGAAAAAAAATAAAAATAAAAATATTGTAAACTAATTTAATTAGTTTTTTAATCTCTTCAAAAAAATTAACTAATTCTTATAATTGTGACCAGGAGATAGTATTAAGGAATGTTGTTACAGAATTACTACTAGCCTAAGTTTTAAAAACATTAAAAACGAGATAATCTTTAAACTAGAGAACGATTCATAATTCTTATCTCTAACAAACTAATTAATCACTGCTGGCAAAAAACAAAAAATTAATTACTTTATTACTTTACTGGCGTCTAGCACAACACACTCATCAACCACTGAACACCACCTTACTAAAAGTTAATTATTCTTTGAATTTGATATTTACACGTAATTAATGACTATACTTATCGTAATGGCTCTACTAGAATAAAATCAAATATTATTGTACATTTAGTAGTTTTGTTATATGTAATTAATTAGGGAACATGACGAAATCATCATCTTTTTTATTTTATTTTTTGCCCGGACCATCTTTAGTAAATTATAGGCAAAGAAAATTCTGCTTGCGGCTATGATGATTATGCTCCTCTTTTCATCTGGTATGTCTAAAACATTTTTTTATTATCATAATTAACTACATATACAATATTTTAGGTTTAAGAGTGGTCTAATTAATAACATAGTTTCTTGAAACACGATCTCGTGTTCAAATGTTGTGAATAAATAGAATTGTTGTTATTTAGAAAGGCTATAGGTTCTTCTTGTTATTCGCCATAACTCAATTTGGCTTCATCAAAACTCTAAGTGTTGGCTTCCAAAACCTAAATGATATTAGAAAATTAACCAAGAGATTTTGACAATGATCATGATTATAATTCATATATATTATTTTTATGTATGCGATCGATTAATTTGGATTCAATTACTTGGCCCAAATCATTAAAAGGCGAAAATGAGGTTTTCAAATACGGAATGAATTATTAGAAAGAACGGACACACAAGATTTCCAGCTAATTAATTAATCCAATTGATTTTACAAGGTTATAATTAGTGTTTTTATTATTGTTGCTAATTGATAAAAAGTGGTAATTAAAAATGCAGGAATAGGAGTGAGAGGACAAGAGCCACCACAGTGCCCAGGAACATGTGAAGCCTTTCCAAACTGTGATGAGTACTGCAAACAACATGGCTATCCAAGTGGCGAATGTGTCCCTCCACAGTATTTCTTCTGTTGTTGTTCTAAACCTCAATAATTCATTAACGTGTACATTATACATATATATTTATGCATAACATACATGATAGAGTAAAAAATGGTAAATGGCGTTTGTGGAATGGTAAATAGCGTTTGTGGAATGGTAAAAGTGTCATTTTATTTGTTATCCATAACATACATGATAGGGTAAAAAATGGCACCCTGGGAAAACAATGGTAATTGGCGTTTCTGGAATGGTAAATGGCGTTTGTGGAATGGTAAATAGCGTTTGTGGAATGGTAAAAGTGTCATTTTTTTGTTATCCATAGCATACATGAAAGAGTAAAAAATGGCACCCTGGGAAAACAATGGTAAATGGCGTTTCTGGAATGGTAATTCACGTTTGTGGAATGGTAAATACAATTGAAAAAATGTTAAAAAGAATATATATATTTATTAATGTATATATATAATTAAAGAACGTGTTGAGGTGGGAGGTTGAACCCCACCCCCCACACTTTCAAAAAAATGTTTCGTTTTTTCAAAAAAAAAAACCTCACCCCTCCCAAAAAGAAAACCCCCCCCAAAAAAAAAAAAAAAAACCCCCACCCCCACCGGCGCCCGGGGTGGCCGGCCCTCTCCTAAGGTGAGGGTTTTATTATTATTATTATTTAAAAGTAAGGACGAAAAAGGTAATTTCACCCGAATTTGCATATCCTCATAGGTCTTTGCAGACACTCTGAATCTTTTACAAATTCGGAGGACGGGGTTTTACAAATTCAATTGGTATTTAAATGGAATTTTCCCTAAAAACAACATCTTAGATTCAAGTATTGTGAATAACGAAGAATATTAGAAAAAGAAAGATTTCTTCGACATGCGTGATTTAATTCCACGCACTCAAAATATTTACGGCTCAACGTGTGATTTTTGAAAATATAATAAACAATATTAGGTATACACATCAGATTTTGAGCTATAATGATATGTTTTCGCGGTTTTTTTTTTTTTTAAAAAAAAATACACTTCGCCTACAATTCAAATCCTCACCAAATGTGAATGGCTTTGTAATTTAATGGCATGAATTTATTTGTTTTGATGAATAGGCGGTAGAGAGTTTAATCTCGCTTATAATCACCAAATGCTGTTAGTAACTGTCAATAGGCTTGTTTGCTGCCAAAGTATGAATCCCTGCAATTAGAAATTTGGAAGGAACTTGAAGAGGTGTTGCTTCAAGAATCTCTGATGTGGGTACAAAAGGCTAGAGCGGAGTGGTCAGTTTACGGAGATCGGAACACTCGCTATTTCCATGCCCGTGCTAACCGTCGGCGGAAGACTCAACGTATTGAGGCCATTAAAGATGGCGAGGGGTCATGGGTCTATGATACATCTCTCATCAAAGGTATGGCCACCGATTTCTTCTCTAATCTTCTTACAGAGGATATTCCTATCCGGCCATCCCTTTGCTGCCAAATGTCATATCCCTGCGTGGAAGAGGGTGAGTTAAGATGGTGTAATAGAGAGATTTCAGTTGTGGAAGTAAAGGAAGCTATTTTTAGTATGGGTGCTCTAAAATCCCTGGGACCTGACAGGTTTAACGCTCTCTTTTACCATAACCAATGGAGCACAGTAGGTACGTCTGTTGTGACCCATGTTAAATATTTATTTGCTAACCCACATGCTATTAAGGAGAGTAATGGCACCCTCATGGTGCTCATCCTGAAGAAAGATCATCCGGAGACTATGGGAGATCTGAGACCGATAAGTTTATGTAATGTCATCTACAAAATCCTCTCGAAAATTCTTATAAATAGGCTCAAGCCTATTTTATCACTGGTAATAGCTCCAAACAATGCAGCTTTGTCCCTGGGAGGCATAGTAGTGATAACATAATTGTGGCTCAGGAGGTTATTCACACAATGAGATCCATGACACATAAGAAAGGCTTCTTGGCAATCAAAATTGACTTGGAGAAAGCTTAAGATAGAGTTAATTGGAATTATTTATTGAACTGTCTCCAGGAAATTAATCTGCCAAGTCACCTTATTGAGGTACTTGGTCAGTGTGTATCTAGTTCTTCTATGTAATTGTTGTGGAATGGGGATAAGGCCGAGCTCTTTCAACCCTCTAGGGGGTGAGGCAAGGGGATCCATTGTCACCTTATTTATTTGTGCTATGCATGGAGAAATTGGCTCATCTTATCCAAACAGCAATTCAGGATGGGCTCTGGAAACCAATTAGACTCACACGAACGGGGCCCCCCATATCCCATCTTTTCTTTGCAGATGACATCATTTTGTTTACAGAGGCATCAATGGATCAAGTTGATACGATTAATAGATGTCTCAAGACCTTTTGTGAGAGTTCTGGGTTGAAGATTAATCAACAAAAAACTCGAGTTTTCTTTTCCAAGAATGTGCACCATGTAAGAAGAAGTGAAATGTGCGAGTCACTTGGCTTCCTCATCACGAGTAATCTGGGAAAGTATTTGGGGGTTCCACTTCATCACAAGCGGGTAACTAAGGAATCCTTTCACTATGTAATGGATAAGGTGAAAACAAGACTATCAACATGGAAGGCAAGGTCCTTATCCTCTGCAGGTAGAACTACCCTTGTTCCGTCAGTTACTTTGGCGATGCCAGGATATATTATTCAAACTTCTTTACTCCCAGCTAGCACGTGTGCAAGCCTAGATCAAAACAATCGACAATTTTTGTGGGGTCAGTTCTGAGGATCATAAGATGATTCCTCTGGTCGCTTGGGATGTTATCTGTAAACCAAAACCTAGAGGGGGATTGGGTCTTCGGCATTCTAGCTACTACAACCAAGCGTATCTCATGAAGATTGGCTGGAAACTGTCAATGAGAAGAGACGACTTTTGGGTAAAATTAATTAGAAATAAGTATAACTGTGGCTCAGATGTTTTACCAAAGATTGCCATGTCGAAGCCTGGGTCAAATTTGTGGAGTGGAGTGAAACGTACGTGGAGTAAAGTGGAAGAAGGAACTGAGATAATGCCAAATGGTGCATTGCGCTGGAAGTGGAACAAGAGTGGGGAGTTTACAGTTAAATCTGCCTATGATAGTTTGAGCCAACATGGGATGCAACCTGATAGTATATGGAGTAAAATCTAGAAGATTAAAGTCCCTGAGAGATGTAAAATGTTTATTTGGCTTGTTTTCCATAATAGTCTATTAACTAACGTCTCCAGGTGTAAGAGGGGATTGAGCGAGGATGGTCGATGCCCGGTCTGCATGGCGGATTTGGAAAATCTCCAACATGTTCTCAGAGACTGTCCCGACACACTTGCACTGTGGTGTAATATTACTCCCAAGCACCTATGGCGTACCTTCGTTTCATTGGATTTTGATCGCTAGATCCGATGGAACCTCAATCATAGAGGAGGGTCGAAGCAGCATGAGGACTGGAAGCAACAGTTTGTCATCACATGTTGGTGGTTATGGCGACGCCGCAATACTTTTGTTTTTGAAGGCAAGAAAATCTCAAACCTTACTATTTCCACCAGCGTCGCAGCCATGAGTTGCTGTTTGAATGAAGCCCACAACCAGATTAGCCTAGTGGATGGCCGGAAGAGATCGACAAGTGAGCTTGGGGAACGCTGGCACCTCCACCACCTGGGTGGGTAAAGCTTAACACAGATGGCGCTTTCTCTCCCTCGTCTCCTGGCATTGCTAGTGGCGGCATTCTGCGGGATGAGCATGGTATGTTCTTAAGAGCGTTCCTATTTAAAGGGGAAGATGGGGATAGTTTAATGGTAGAACTCTGGGGATGTATTCAAGGCTTGAAGCTCGCGTGGGACATGGGGTTCAAGAACATCATCCTTGAAGTTGACGCTGCTGACGTTGTTGCACTGCTAAGGAGCCAAGTGAATGAAGCTCATGAAGACCGAAGCCTGATTGAACAATTTAAAGGGGTAGTTGATCGCGAATGGACTGTTGAGGTCCGATTAATCATTATTGGAGGAACAATGTTGCCGATCATTTAGCGAAGATGAGTCTATCTGCTATGCCAGGTTTTCACGTCATTTCGCTCCCAGACATGGCTTTAGAAAGGGTTATTGAATTTGATACGGGTTAGATATTGTAAAGCTGCTCATTTGTATTAAAAAAAAAAGTTAATTTTCTCAATCTCAACTAATATTGTGATGGATGTTAGTTTTAACTTGTTTACTAAAATTATAATGAAAGATATATAGCGGTTGATATTTAGGAGGGCCAATTACCAAAATAAAAATTTAAAAATACTAAATCTACTCCCTAGATTAAACCTCCAACATTTTCTCCCATATTATATTTTTAAAACCAGTAAGAATTTTTAAATTTCATTAAATTCGACACAATTTCTCTAAATTTTTACCAATTACATATGTATCTATTGAAAAAAGGACCAAACTTAGGACAAATTCCTTAGACCCATTAGGTCCAGCTAGCCAATCACATGTTGCCACCTAGATTATTTTCCCACATCAGCACTTAACCCTGTTAGCCTACTAAAAATTTCTGGAAAAACATTTAAAAAAAAAAAAAACAAACAAAAACAAAAGAATGAGAGAAGTTGGGCAATCGTGAAGAGGATTGGCGGCCAAATATACATTGCTAACCATGATGCCAGCCGTTATAATGTTCATCTCTTTCACTATTAGATGTATCAAAAGAAGGTTATAACAATACACTGTAAACTTGTAAAAAAGTCTTGGGATAAGGGATGAAAATACACATGATCTTTTCTCCAAATTGCATCCAACACCAAGTGTTTTTTTTAGTGAAAAAAAATACCCATGAACTTTCAAAAACAGAGTAAAAATACCATGATCGTTAGATTGAATTAACAGAGGTTACTTTTTGACATGGGGCCCACACTATTAAAATGATAAAAATGCCTAAATTTTCTAATTTACTTTAATACCCTTCTCTTCACTTTGATCTGTCGCTCAACCGCCCCTCCGCTTCATCTTCTTATTTTCATCTCAGATTCCAGCAACAACTTCCTCCACCATTGATGTCGGTAATTCTCTGCGTCCATCCACTTTGCCGATCTAAATTAGTGAACTCATCCTCCGTGAACTCTCCTTCCAAATCCACCGTTATCTCTGCCAAGCGCCGACGTCGAACCCTACCTCCCTCAGCCTAGTCTCTGTACTTCCTTCCTCCCCCAGTTCGATTGCTTGCGTTCTTGTGGCTTGGGTCGTGAGTTGAAGCCACCGGATTCAGAGAAAGCTTTGCGTTGTTTGGGTTTCACTAATTGGATTCCAGTGGGAAGATACATTGAAGTTTTGTGTATTTTTCATTTTTTGAGAAAAAATGGTGAAATCTGCTGTAGATCTGATTGCTGCAATTCGGTCTAGATTTTGTCGAATAGTTGTGAAGTTTCGATGGATTATTTCTTTTCTTCTATATATATAGCTCATTCATTGAAAAATTCAGAATAAAAAATCTAATGATATTGTCTTTACTCCTATCATAGATGGTGAGATGATTGTTGAGTTGGATTTATTTTTTATTTTTTTTGCTCTCCAGAGACGGGAATCAGATCGGTGAGGACGGCGAGGTAGCACCTAACCTGACGATCGGTGAGGACGGCGGTGACAACTGCTGCGATAGCAGATTTGGCGTTAGATTCCAGTGAAATGGTTGTGTTTGGAATCAACTTTAGGAGAGTGTTAGTGGTAGAATTAATGAGCGTTGGAGAAAAAGTTCAACGTTGTGTGTTGTGTGTTTGAGTTGTACGTTAAGTTCACTGGACTTAACATCAAAAAAATTTCAAAATAGTTAATGAAAAAAGTTTCAGGAACGCACTTTTACCATAACTTTCTTCCGAGTTTTTGACGCGCGTCGGTACTTCTACCACTATCAATCCAAACATAAATCATTATCTATAACCCGACTTTCTTTCCCACCGAGCTTTTCTTAAAGTCAGATAACTTTTAAGGCACCGCTCCTACCGCCAACCCAAACAGGTCCGTTGTAGATATGACCGGTGCGATGGCAATTCGGGTTTGACTTGGTTTTTTGTTGTTCTCCAAAGACTGGAATCTGATTGACGACATGTATATAACTACATATATAAATAAAACTTCTATGGGTCGCTGGTTGCCATTGTGGCGATTCTGGACTTAATTTCACCCCACTATCAACCAACATAAAACACCAATTTTGATTGAAATATAGATCTAATCCTAACTTCAAATAACATAGAGGCGCAATCTTTGGGAGTCTTTGATGGATATACCTGTTCAATCAATGGAGCTTGGCTCTTATTAGGTGACTTTAATTCTTCATCTGCAAGTGTGAAAGCAGTCGATTGTGAGGGATTTTTTTTCTTTTTTCTTTTTTTGAGTTTAGAGACATTTTGGTATTTTCACATTGCAAGCAACTTCTGTTAATCCAATCTAACGGTCATGATATTTTTGCTCTGTCTTTGAAAGTTCAGTCTTTTTTCACTTAAAAAGGCAGTGTTTAGATGCAATTTGGAGAAAAACCCATGTATATTTTTGTCACTTAACCCAAAAGTCTTATATAAAAACCATTACTATGACCAAATATGTGTTTTGGGATTTATCCTACCTTTTAAAAGATTAATGATATTATTAAGATACTTTAATTTGCAACCCAAACTTTCACATCGATCATAAATGCGGTTATATTTCATATAAAAAAAACGATTATAACCTTCTTGCTCAATGCTTCCTTAGTAACAGAGCATCGTGCTTCATGAGAAAGGGGCATTTTATAGCAAAGAACTCGTCTAATCTTTCTTGGCCTCAGATCCTCTCGGCCAATCGCTCTGCTTCGCCTCACAGCTCCTCTGTTTCTTTTCTTTGTTTTTCTATTTAATTTTTCCAGAATATTTTTAGTAGTTAACATGTACCATGCATAATATTTTCATCATTAAATATTACAAAATTATAATGAACACAACGTGTACACTACACAAATTGAAAAAATTATCATTAACGTATACATTATACATATATATGTATAGATAAGGGTAATTTTATCTTTTGCTATATTATTATCATATATTATCATGTTCAATATAAACCAATTTTATGCATATGCATCATCTTTCCCTAATGATAAACCCAACAAATTCATATAATCATTATTACATTACATCCAATTCCAGGTAAAAAAATGATGATTCTGACCGTTGTAATTTTTGTAAAAAATAAAATTCAAATTACTTTAAATATAGAAAGGGGCGAGATTGAAGGAATGAATATAGAAAATTTAATCAAGGGATTTTTTATATTTTTAAATTTTTATTTTGGTAATTGATTTTTTAAATAATTATAACTTTTACTATCTTTCCTAATAAATATTATATATGTGTGCTCTAGATCTTTATTTCTAATTTTCCTTTTTTTTTCAAATATCGTGTTTGAATTTTAATATTAAGGCATGGGATTTCTTCTCATCAGTTTTATATATATATATATAAAAGATCAGTATATATAATTAAAATCATATTAATTTAATTATTACTCGTCTAATTTAGCTGGACCAATCAATAAACAATATTCTTACAGAATTAATCACTAGCCTAAGTTTCAAAAACATTAAAAAGGAGATAATCTTTAAACTAGAGAACGATCCTGTACATAATTCTTAGAAAAAATGACACTTAAATACCATCTAAATTTCTTAAACCCAGAAAAATTCATTGAACTTGTGAAAAGACAGGGGAAAGGATAAGAGGCAATCAGGAATATGGAAATTTTGAAGAAAAGTCCAAACTGTTCTTCACACTTTTGTGCTTCCTATACTTCCATGGCCATTGTGATTCCATCTTCCTCTCTCTCCCTCATTCGATCTCCCACATGAAAAGGTGGGACTCACATATATATATATATATATATAATTAGCATTATATATGTGTGTATGGGCCCACCATTTCACGTGTGTGTAGGACCTTCTTCTTCAAATGCAATACGGAAGTTTAAACCCCTTTTTATATATTATTATTTGGCATTCGGTTTGACATTTGTATTTTGCCTCTCAATACAAAAGTGCCTCTTCCGGGATTCAAATTCGAGACTAGAGGTGATATAGCGAACCTTACACTGCTAGACCAACTTTATATTAATAAAAGTTAATTATTCTTTGAATTTGATATTTGTAAGTAATTAATGAGTAGAGTTATCGCAATGACTCTGCGAGAATAATATAAACTATTCTTGTACTTTTAGTAGTTTTTATATATTGTAATTAATGAGGGAATATGACGGAATCTCCATATTTGGTAAATCATAAGAGATGGTGCATGCATATAATTTTTTTGACCTGAATACATGCATATGATTAAATAATGACCATTTATATATATGTGTTGTGACAAATCATTAATTTATATGTGTATAAAAATACGTACACGTAGAAACTTGACACACAAGTATATTTGAAGATTCACAAAAATGTCCCTTCCTCTTTCCTCAACCCTGGCAAAGAAAATTCTGCTTGCGGCTATGATGATTATGCTCCTCTTTTCATCTGGTATGTCTAAAACATTTTTTTTATTATCATAATTAACTACATATACAATATTTTAGGTTTAAGAGTGGTCTAATTAATAACACAGTTTCTTGAAACACGATCTCGTGTGTTCAGATGTTGTGAATAAATAAAATTGTTGTTAATTAGAAGGGATTTAGGTTCTTTTTGTGATTCGCCATAACTCAATTTGGCTTCATCAAAACTAAGTGTTGGCTTCCAAAACCTAATTGATATTAGAAAACTAACTAAGAGATTCTGACAATGATCATGATTATAATTCATATATATTATTTTTATTTATGTGATTAATTTGGATTCAATTACTTGGCTCAAATCATTAAAAGGCGAGGTTTTCAAATACGGAATGAGTTATTAGAAAGAACGGACACACAAGATTTCCAGCTAATTAATCCAATTGATTTTACAAGGTTATAATTAGTGTTTTTATTGTTGCTAATTGATAAAAAGTGGTAATTAAAAATGCAGGAATAGGAGTGAGAGGACAAGAGCCACCACAGTGCCCAGGAACATGTGAAGCCTTTCCAAACTGTGATGAGTACTGCCAACAACATGGCTATCCAAGTGGCGAATGTGTCCCTCCACAGTATTTCTTCTGTTGTTGTTCTAAACCTCAATAATTCCTCCTGCGACTTCAAAACTCTGCAAAAAAAAAAAAAAAAATGTCATATGTTATATATATATATATATATATATATATATATATATATATATATGGCAATAATATAATAATAAGAAGGTGATGGGTTCATTCACATTTCTTCTCTTTCTTATGCATGTGTGATATACACATGAGCTCACTTGATCAAAAAAAAAAAAAGATATACACATGAGCTCATTCTTAAACACCAATATATTATTGCTTCATTATCAATTTATTAATTTGAGTATTAAAGTATGGTACCGGATTTGAGTATTATTATTGTGAATGAATAATAAAAACAACATCTTAGATTCAAGTATTGTGAATAACGAAGAATATTAGAAAAAGAAAGATTTACTGACATGCGTGATTTAATTCCACTGCACTCAAAATATTTACGGCTCAACGTGTGATTTTTGAAAATATAATAAACAATATTAGGTATACACATCAGATTTTGAGCTATAATGATATGTTTTCGCGGTAGTTTTTTTTTTTTTAAAAAAAAAATACACTTCGCCTACAATTCAAATCCTCACCAAATGTGAATGGCTTTGTAATTTAATGGCATGAATTTTTTTTTTGATGAATAGGCGGTAGAGAGTTTAATCTCGTTTATAATCACCAAATCTTTGTTTAGAAGCGTCAATAGGCTTGTTTGGGATACCGGTGGGTCTCAGACTTATAGATAAGTTCGATTGGGTAAAAGTCAGATTGTGAAACATGATTTATGATTGATAAGTAGCTTTTGTGAAATAAACTTATTTGGAATGAGCATGGATAAGTAAACTTTTATAAAGAAAAAACCATGTCCGATTCAAATAAGTAAATAAAAAAGGAAATGAAACTTATCATAATTTCTCTTCTCATAATAATGCTTGATTGAACTTTTCTAGCCAAATAAATCAATGATAAAATGCCTATTGCCTAAGCCACGAAGCTTCACAGTATTAAATTTCAATCACTGTCTCAATCATTGAGAATCATGATCCGACTTGTAGAAGTAACAGAACTTAAGTGATTCTATTGACATACCTGGGCTATTAAAACAAAAAATTTCAAAGCTCCAAAGTCTTCTTATATATTATTTTCGGTCCTTAATATAAGAGTCACTTAACTTTTTTAAAATGTTTATATTAAGGTATTTTTATTTATCATTTTTCTTCAAATTAATTTACTTAACTTATAAATTGTTATATAATCTAAACATATAATATGATTAAGTAGTTTATTTAGCTTCCATAATCTCTCTAAAAAAAGTTAACTGACTCTAACATTAAAGATCGGATGGAGTATTCTATACTATACAGGAAAAAAAACCACCATAATTGGGGTATTCTCTCACCATGGAAAATTTCTTGCGGTTATATTTCAGCCGGATCTGCTAAAACGACGTGTCGTAGACCTCGGCCATTCGAAACTTTCTTTAAGACGGTGACAAAGGCTAATCTGATTTCATCCCAATCCAATAAAGCAGCAGTTCCACTAGCGTACCTTGTTGACCGATTAACCATCGACAATGAGCTTCCTCACTCCAATAAACTTTCTATAAAATTATTTGTTTTGGCCTTTCTTAGTTTGGACAATAGTTTATTAGTGTTTGAAGTTTGATTTGTATTAGTTTTTTAAATTTAGACAATAGTTTGACACTTTATTTTTATTAATACATATGATTTTAATTAGATATTTTAAGATATTTATTATTTTATTTTTAGGTATTTCAAAATAGTTTAAAATTTTGAAATTTAATAAAAATATATGAAAGTCTGCGGGACGGCCCTAAGCATGCATGTTCGAAGGCTAGCCTTCAATAATATGGCGGTTTTATGATACACAGGCTTTTCGAGCCAACCCTTTTAAGCCTTGGCCCTTCAAGGATTAGCTTTTTAAAGCCGAGCTAAACCATTCTAACAACTCTATACTCAACTTATGTCCTAGCTAAGCTAATTTTTTCCATCTAGAATTTAGTAAAAGGTAAATTGTATGTGCATTATAGTTCAATGAGCTATATATGTAGTCTAGGCATCTTACTACAAAATTATTTGGCTGAATCAAATATCATTAATGAAGATGATCATGTTATATATGTGTGTGTACACACATATATATACACATATATAGATGTGTGTGTATATATATATAGACGTGTGTGTACATCTATGTGTGTGTGTATACACATATATGTGTGTGCATACATATATATGTGAATATATATATATATATATATATATATATATGCACACACACATATATACATGTATATATATAGTTTTCAAAGAGAAAAACTAATGAAAAAATTAATTATTTTGGTTTCTTTCTACTTTTATTTGCTTTGATACTTAGGATCTGTTTGGTTCAATCACATTGCAACTTGTAGTGCAATGCAATACGATAGAATGAAAATGTTGTGCAACACATTGCAGCTTGTAGAGCAATGCAATATGATACAATGAAAATGCAGTGCAATACTAATTACAGAGCTAGTATTTCGTTTGATTTTTAAAAAATGTGCAATGGGTTATTTTTTACTAAATATTTAAAATTTATATGTTATAGAAAGTTTATTTTATCCCTAATATAATGATTCAAAAAAAAAATGTGACAGAAGTGGTCATGGCAGCAACAATGGAGGTGGTGACGGCAATGGAAGAGGAGGAGGAGGTAGTGGTGGCGATGACAGTTGGTGACAAAACAATGGTGGAGGAGAAGGTAGTAGCAACAGCAATGGTAGAGGAGGAGGTAGCGGTGGCAATGATAAGTGGTAACAACCATAACAATGGAGCAAGAGGTAATGGCGGTGGAGTCAACTGTTATGATGGTGACGACAACGATGGAGATGATGGTGGAGGAGGAGGTAGTGGTGGTGGCGGGAGTTGTCATGGTGACGGTGGTGGAAGAGACAAGGTAGTGGCAGTGGCGGTAGTTGTCATGGTGGCAATGGTGATGGAGAAGGATGAGGTAGTGGTGGTGGCAGTAGTTGTCATGGCAATGATGACGGCAACGGTGGAGGCGGTGGCGGAGGTAGAAGTGGAGGAGGAGGAAGTGATGTTGATGGTAGGTGGTGACAACGACAATGGTGAAGGAGGAGGTAGTGATGATGACCACAGTTGTCATGGTGGCAATGGCAGCAACGGTGAAGGTGGCAGTGGCTAAAAAGACCCTTTCTTACTAAATAACAATTAATCATAATTGTTTTCTTAAAACCAGATTAATAGGTGATTATGGAAAATCATTTTTCTTTTCAATACACACACCTCGGGGTCCAGGGTACAATTTCTGCCCACAAACCTACTACAGGAAATCCATAACTCTGGGTACAATTATCGAACAGGAGTTTATATAGCCCACGAGTCTTACAACACTAACAATCACAATAAAGGTGTTAGAAATTGTGCCCTAGGGGCAAGTCATCTCCATTTAGTTATCATTTCATTTGCATGTTTATAGTGATAATTGTATCCTTGGATATATCTTATAGATTATCCTAAATGTCTCTGGTCGGTCATCTGGGTGGGAGCAAAGATGAAATAAGACCAGTATGACTTTGATAAGTATGGAGATATGAGTCAAAGTCATGGGCACTTGTAAGAGTACAAGGTGCTGGACCAACCCACTATGAGAAAGCTGTATGGATTTAGTTATAAATTTTTCTCATGTATAACTGCGTCACAACGCCTTTTGACCTGAGATCATTATGGATTCTTATATATGAGTCGATGATCTTTGACCTAGTCAAAAGTCACCTTTGACCGGGTGATGATAAAGGCTTTGATCGGGATCAATGGTTTTCATACAGAGGAATGTGAATGGTCAAGATGGAATTTGTCCTCGCATTTGTAGAGAGATATCTTGGGCCCTTGATGAGTGAGTCGAGAAATGTATGCTATATCTACGATGGAAAAGAGTTTCCATTTCAATTGTTAGACTACTCAAGAATCGAGAAAGTAATGGTCAAGAACAGGAAGTTGACATTATACATGCCTTATCCTTAACAAAATTATCACGTGACAAAAGGGACGTGACCAAACAAAAGAATTTACAATCTTAACGAAAATTTTGCTCAATCTCAATGAATATTGTGATGGCTGATTATATATTAATCTTAACTTGTTTACTTTTTTCAAATATATATCATGTTTGAATTTTAGTATTAAGGTATGGGATCTCTTCTCATCAGTTTTTCTAGATATAGATCCACACACACACACATATATATATATATATATAGATGCACAATTAAAAACATATTTAATTATCAGAGGTTGCTATCATGTGATCTGAAGGTTACAAATTCAAATCTTAGAAATTTTTTGTTCCCCGACCCCATCGAGGGGAGCCTTGTGAACAAATAATCTCTTCAAACCCTTTGACCAATCTCTCTCCCTTTGTTTTGGTGCTTTTCAATGATAAACCTAATCTGAATTATATATAGAGCTACAACACAATCAAATCCAAACAAACAAAATGTTGAATTAATCATGCCAGTCTCTACTGGGGTTATTACTCATTTTTATAGTTACTTTTTTATTTTCTAACTATTTCTTCAAATAAGGGATCGGAAAAGTAAATATATATTAGGAATTTTCTTATCCCATTGGAAAGGATGTGATTTCATAATTATCTATGCTTGTTTGTGTTTCTAACATGACTACTTGATGAAATGTGGAGGAAAGTGGGATAAGTGGCCAATACTAATAGAATAATTCCTCTTTGAATAATAGGTATTGTGACCGGTATTCCTGTCATCGGTATTAATTAAGAATTCTTAACCCCACTTTTCTATTTTTTTTTTTTAAATTCAACATATAAAAAAAATTCTTTGCTTAACGTCCCCTCCCACTCCCTCTTACTAAAAACAAGCCCTTAAGGGCCTATTTGAGAGTTCCATTTCGAAGGAAAATGAAAGGGGAAGATAGGGTTTTGGTAGTCTCTTCCCTTGTTTTAAGTTTTAAAAATAAGAGGGGAAGAAATCGGGAGATTTTTACAAATCCCCAAAAACCCTATTTCTTCTAAAAAAACAAAGTTTAATATGGGGGTTTTAAGAGGAAAATAGATTAATTATTTTTTTACCCTCATTCACCACCACTACCACCACGCCGCCGCCACCACCACCACCACCGCACCGCCACCACCATAATTTTCTTAGAAAATTATAATTTATTTGTAAAGTATAATAATTATATTAATTATTAAAGAAAAGGACAAAATGGTAAAAATAACTCATTAATCCTCAATCTTCCTCCCCTACTATTTTTTTAACAAAAAGGAGAAGAAATATTCTCAATTTCCCTTCCATCCCCTCCCCTCCATTCTAAACTCCCAAACAAAACCTAAAAGAATCCGGCTAACAATTCAGTAAAGCGTCCTTTTAAACTTAGTAGATACTTTGTAATTTTTCCTATTTTAAACTACCCAACCTAAATCCTAATTTCTTTCTCTCTTTTTTTTTTTTTAAATCACCCAACTTATATCCTATGCTATTTTTTTTTTCCATTTAAAATTTAGTAAAAGGTAAATTGCGCATTATAGTTCAATGAGTTATATGTGTAGTCTAGCTATCCTTACTACAAAATTGTTTGGTTGAATCGAATATCATTAATTAATGAAGATGATCTTCTGTTATATGTGTGTATTAAGTTTTTCTAAGAGAGAAACTAATGAAAAAAAATTATTCTGGTTTCTTTATACTTTTATTTGCTCTGATACTGAATTTCTACTTCGAATAAGAACTTTTTCTTACTTTTTAATCAAATACATAATAATCCACCAAAAAACGCTATATATAAATATAAAAATTAAATCCAATCCACAATAAATCTTTATATATATCTACGACGTCAAAGCCTACCTTAATCAATAGTGGTTGTCGACATTCTAGAATGATTTAGGAAGAGACGTCACATTTTATCTAAATAACATCTTTATCCTCAGCAATTAAGCGTATTTTCAGTCTTATATATCTCTAACACCTCTAGTCTCATCAAACGATCATGGTTATGTATACGTAACAGTTATTATTATTTTGAAAATTAAGCTTAATAATATATAAGAGCTGGTTTGATTCTGTTTTTAAAAATAAAAAACAATAAAACTTGGCCAGAAAAATGTTTTTGATAAGTTGTTTTTAAAAACGAAAAAAAACAAAAATAGTTTTTAATAGTTTTTTTTATTTCTGATTTTTTGTGGTTGTCATTTATCTGCTATCGACACCACACCACCGCACTGACCACAACCATGTCACCGTCCGGGATGGCCACTGCCACGTAACTTCAAAAATAGTTTTTTTTTTTTTTTCAAACAACTATTGAAACAGATTTTTTCCTTCTTGTTTTTAAAAGAAAGATTTAAAAACAATTTCATAACACTTTTTTTGAAAAACCAAAAAATAAACAAACAAGCGCTAAGCATTTGAGAATGTTTTATGAACATTTGAAATTTCTATGTCAACATTTTTTTTTTTGTTACAGGTGTTAGAGTTAAACTACAAAAAAAGACATTTTATATAATTGAGGGACTAAAAACACTTTGTGTGAAGTCAAAGAACTAGTAAAAGCACACTTTCACTTTAATAAAAAATAATTCCATAAATGCTATTATTATTAATTAATGATTATTAATGTGCAGGTATGAGTCAAGAAGAATTCTGTCCAGCACCATGCATGTTCTGTCCCAAAAAAGTGTAATACTTCCTGCATAGAACTTGGCTACAGAGTTGGAGAATGCATTCCAAACGGCTTGTGTTGCTGCATAGAAGATGCTCATAATCGTTAATATCCAATATTAATTCTTCATCTCACAAAGCTGCTTCCCAACATGATGATGAATATGTAAAATTATATATATAACAAACTAGTGTGGCTCCTGAATATATTATTATAGTGAGCACTTTAAAAAATAAGTCATATTGTTCATGACTTATAATGAATAATAGAATCATCGTATAAAATATATTACCTTTGGTTCTTAATATAATATCTCGTTTGTAGGGTGATCTTATATTAAGGCAGTAATATATTATTATATGAGAATAAATTATTTAAGTGAGTCTACATTTCATGTCTTTCTGTGCTCCCTATGAGATTAGTCATTTTTTTAATTATACGGATATTCCTTTTTATTTTTAAAAAGCATTTTTCTTAATTGAAAACAACATTAGAATATACCTTATTTATTAAGCTACCCTTCATTACAAACGAGCATTGTTGTAAAATTCGCGAGTTATTTCTCGGAAAGTTCTAGTTTTATTTTTATGTTTCTAGCTTATAAAACTTATTTATTAAGCTACCTTTCATTACAAATGAGCATTGTTGTCAAACTCGCGAGTTGATTCTCCGGGTTTATCATTTTTATATTTTTAACTTATAAAATCGAGTTAAATTACTAGTAAACTCGTGACCTTTGTAAACTCGGTTAAGCTCCGATTTAGAATGATAGTCCCTTCGGTCCTAGTTATAAGATATAGTTGATTTTTCTTAGAGAAATTAAGGAAACTAATTAAATTACTTTAGAGTTTTTTTTTTCTTCAAACTAATTAGATTAACTAATAAACTAATATATAATCTAATGATACACAACATATAAAATGATTAAGTAACTTATTTAGCTTCCTTAATCTCTCCAAACAAAGTCAACTATGTCTTATAATTAGGACCGGAGGTAGTATATTTTATTGTTTTAACATATCTAGCTTACAAAATCGTGTTAACTCATCCTTAAACTCGTATTAACTTCTTTGATTTAATTATGCCCAACAACTTTATATATAAATTTTATAAAAAATTCTTTATTAAATATGATAAATTATGAGTATTGATAGATTTAATTTCAATTATTTGGATTTAGAATATATTTAAATTAAGGGAAAAACACTTCTCATATTGTAGGAGAAGTGTATTCTCATGTCACACACATGAAATGGTGGGACCCACACACATATATATATAATTAGCATTATATATATGTGGGTCCTACCATTTCATGTGTGTGTAGGAATCTTCTTCTTCTCATGCAACATGAGAAGTTTAAACCCCTTAAATTAATCATTATCATTTATTATATTTTAATTATTTGATTATACTCCCTCCGGTCATAATTATAGGACATATTTAACCGATTTTGGGGGGATTAAGGAGAGAAGTTAAATTAGTTAATTTTACTCATTTTCCTAAAATGCCCTCATATAAATTTAAAATGACATAAGTAAAAGTAAATCAACAACTTCTACCACATACTTCTCCAACCTAAAATTTTCTTTTTACACGCTTTCTAATTGAAATAATGGTTTTGCTATATATACATATATGTGCGTATATATATGTATATTACACACACACATATGTGTGTACATATATTTTCACACACATATATATAGACACACACATAAACACACATATTTATATATATCTGTACACACACATATATATTGACAAACACACAAAGATATACATATATGTACACACACATAGATACACAAATATATATATATATATATGTATAAACACACACACACGCGCGCACACATACACAAAGATATATGTACATACACATAGATACACAAATATACATATATGTATAAACACACACATGTATATATATTTGTATACACACACACACAAATACACATTGACAAACACACACAAAGATATACATAAATGTACACACACATAGATGCACAAATATACATATATGTATAGACACACACATGTGTGTGTTTATACATATATTTGTGTGTAGACACACACACATATATCTGTGTGTGTGTATAAATGTGTGTCTATATATATGTGTGTATTGAAAAATTAACATCAGCTAATTGGTAAATAAATTAAAATCCAACAATTTAAAGTTTTACTTATCAGTCTAGAGTACGATCAACATACATACACTCACCAAAAACCAAATACACTTGAGAGAATAAAATAAGAGTATTTTAGAAGAAATTAAAAAAAATTAAAATGTTGTCTTATAATTGTGACCAAAACCAACTCTCAAATGTTGCCTTATAATTGGACCTAGGAGGGAGTATTAAAGATGAAAGTAACTCTTACGAATTCACTGTTTTGTCACGAGTTTGATAAGTTTGCAAACGAGACAAATGGCCCGGGTCCGGATCCTCTCATCATAACCCCTCTCATTATCCCTCATCAGCGCGATCTGGACCGTCCAAATCTTGATCCAACGGTCCAGATTTTTTTTTTTAGATTTTTTTTTTAAAAAAAATATATATTTTTTTCCAATTTTTTTTTCTTTTAGACGGGGATTACATCTTAGCCGTCCAAATCTAGATCAGACGGCTGAGATGCAGCCGGCATGAAGGGGGGTGATGGGGAGAGGATCCTCTTCCCAAATGGCCCATCTGATGATTCCGTGTCAATCCAATCCAATCCAATAAAGTAGCAGTTCCCTAAAGTAGTGCATTGACCGATTGATCATCGACAACGAGCTTCTCCATCCTCTCCCTCACTCTCCCTCACTCTCACTCTCTTCTCTTCGTGTACTACCAGAGGAGCTTTTGCTGATGGCATCTAATTTAATTGGGCAAATCGTATTTCCTCCCGATGCTCATGGTCACAGAGTATGGGAGGATCCATCTTTCATCAAGTGGAGAAAAAGAGACTCCCACGTTACTTTGCATTGCCATGATTCTGTTGAAGGTGAGACTCGGTCATGAACTCGCATATCTTGGGGTTTACACTAATAGCTTTACCGTTGTTCAAAAGCTTTGTTCTCGCATTCTGTTTGCTGGGATTCTTGGAAATTAATGACTGTGCCTTTTGGAACCTCATTTATCACCGGATTGTTCATTAATACTGATCAGACAAAAGGATGAAAAATTGGGCTTAGTAAAGGAAAAGTTTTTCACATATTTCATCTCTAATTTTTATTTAATTACTTTTTTTTTGGGGGGGAATTCATGGAAGAATGGATCGATGATAAATCTATTGGTGACAATGCAATAACTTTACCGTTGAAATAACCTAATAGACATAAATAACCTCCCATGATGATTTAGCTTGTGGAGTGTTGGTTGTACGGCATTGTTTTTCAATCTTGGAGTAAAGATGCAGTTTTTTATTTCCTTGCTGTGAGCTGGCGTGGAGTTCTGTATTCTGTTAATTATTGTTCATTTCATCCTTAGAATCCAGATAGCATGGCTTCGTGTACTTTCATATTTCCCCTGCACCCACTCCCTCAAAACAAGAGTTGTTAAGAGCAAATTGGCTTAATTTATGTCGTGAGACAGAAAAATGAAGCAACCATGTGAAATTAGATTGAGAATTTTAAATCTTACAGCTTTTGTATTCTTGTTTCTGTTTTATGTAAAGAACACTATTACTTGTCAATTTGTTTATGCTGTCTCTCATTGAAACTTTTTTTTAAAGGTTTTCTGACATTCTATGATATGATCAGGATCCCTTAGGTACTGGTATGATCGCTGCAAAGTGGACTTCCTGGTTTCCAAGTCTGCTACTTGGAATGATGATGCTGTTCTTGGAGCTCTTGATTGTGCTGCATTTTGGGTCAAAGGCTTGCCCTTTGTTAAGTCATTGTCTGGGTATTGGAAATTTTTCATGGCTGCAAGTCCTACCAGTGTCCCCTTAAAATTTTATGAAAGTGAATTCCAGGACTCAGAGTGGAAAACTTTGCCTGGTTAGTTTCACGTTCTTTTATGCAGTTTCTCCCTCATTTCTATTTTCTATTGCACTTATAAACTTCAACAAAATCAAGCAAGCCTTTTATTTTATATAAACGGGATCACACCATCATGAAAACTAGTTTCTTATCATGCTAGGAATTGCATTACCTTTCTTAGCTTCTAAGTTGACGAAAGAATTATGGTAAATAAGGACAAGAAAAATGTCTCTTGAGGGATCTAGCAAACAAATAATGGTAGTGCAGACACCTCTAAGGTTAGTGCCTCATTTTGGTTATAATCCGTGTGGGATTCTGCATTTGGTTAGTGAATTCATTGTATTTAATAAATGAGACGGAAATTACCTTTTACATTCATCGTCATCTAATATGTTTTATATAGTCACAAGGGCTAACCTTCATCTATTTGGGTTTTCTCTCTCTCTAAACTGAACAGTTCCTTCAAATTGGCAGCTGCATGGGTTTGACTGCCCTATATATACAAATACAGATTATCCATTTCCAATGGATCCTCCTTTTGTTCCAACAGAGAATCCTACAGGCTGCTACAGGATTGAGTTCCACATTCCTAAAGAGTGGCAGGGTATGCTCTAGTCAATTTTCTTGGACTTGGTGTGTTGCACAAGTCATCTTGTCCTGTTGCTCTTATTTAACTAAGTCACTGTCTGGTCATTTCTTTTTATCGACTAATGCACTTAACTTTAAAAATACTCAAATGCAATTTTTATTGACTTTTGACAGGTAGAAGAATTTTATTGCATTTTGAAGGTGTTGATTCTGCTTTTTGTGCTTGGATAAATGGGTCCCCTGTTGGATATAGGTATTCAGTTACACTTATTTGATGATGTTATGCTTTCTCTCTTTCATTTTGAGGTTAGCTTCCTTTGCATATTATATTGGGATGAAAATAACATTTTTTTCTTTAGAGATGCAATAAATCAGAAAACACTGAAGTACAAAAGCAAAACAAAATAACAAAATTCCTAAGAAGCTAATTTGTGTATATGAGCTGTCCATTTTCTTTGTGCATCAGAAATAGATTTTCCCTTGAATAACCACTTGTGGTTGACAAGAAACTTTGGAATATGTCCAGGCATCACAGTAGGGCATGGGTGTTCATATTCTTTTTTTCAATATAGTGGGTGTTCATATTTTAAAAAAATAAAGGGGGCATGGTCTTTTGTTATGGTAAATGTTATTTAGATTATTATATGAAGCAAAGAGATTACACGGATGAAGCTTTTGAGATTAACCAACTTTTTGATACATCCATTGACAAGATACTTAAATGTTTTGCAAGGACAGTCAGGACAGCAGGACACCTGCAGAATTTGAAATCACTGATTTTTGTCATCCATGTGATTCGGACCTCAAGAATGTTCTAGCTGTTCAAGTGTTTAGATGGAGTGATGGAACTTACCTTGAAGATCAGGACCATTGGTGGTTATCTGGTATCCACCGTGATGTGCTTCTTCTAGCAAAGCCTAAGGTTTATTTTCTCTGTAACTTCTTCTTACTTACCATTAGTGTCAATATATGGCCATTTTGCTCATTGAAATTCTGAAATGCATAAGCAGAGAAGAATTATGATTCACATAATTCATGTTCCCCTAGAAATAGAAATTTATCCAAATCATATCATATGGAAGGAATAATAAAGTGAAAAGTTTTTTTTTTTTTTTTGGTCTTTTCTATCTTCATGCATAAAAAGTCAAAAAAGAGCTGAAACTTTTTGACGTGATATCCATTTGGTACTTTTTCTCTCTCTCAAGGATCGATGAAATTGTAAATTAGACTGAGTTAGAAAAGAATCATTCATTGCCAATTCTCTTTTATGCTCCTCATTTACAGTTCATATTCTTGACCTGTTCCAAAAATTTGAGAAGTGTTTATATGCATCTTCTTATTTAAATGTTTGTTTTGAGTAAGAAGGAAGTTCAATGTGTCCAGCATTTGCCTATTTTGTCCCTGTTAATGTGTTGAAAGAGTACAATGGTATTGTGCAATCCATATAGCTGATCCCATCTCGTAGGATAAGGCTTCTTCTTCTTGTTGTTGTAATGCTGATATGTTTCAACATATTTGATGTGTAGGTATTTATTGCAGACTATTTTTTCAAATCAAACCTTGCTGAAGATTTTTCTTATGCAGAGATACTGGTAAGCATCTATATATGGTGATGTTAACCTTGGATAATAACACACATATTTTTATATAGTACTAGTCTGTTGAGCAGATGTTGCCATAATTTAATTATTTAAATACTTGTGATCTTTTTTTTCTGATGTTATAAAATTTGTGATATTTTTATCTCTGACTGCACATGAATTGACCGTTATGATTTTACAAGATATATTTTATCTTTACTTCAATCTCTCCTGATTGTCTCAAAGTTGCCTTGATATTATTTGAAAAAGATAGTATTTATGTTGAAATTTTGTTATCTTTGGGGCACCTTATCTTACCAATGTTATGTGCATAATATCCAGGTTGAAGTTAAATTAGATAACTCACGGGAGGCATCGAAGGAAAGTGTTCTTACAAACTATGTTATAGAGGGAGCACTCTATGATTCTGGAAACTGGTTTGCCTCTGATGGATGCCCTGATCTCCTTTATCTCATGTAGCAGACGTAAAACTCCAACCTTCAGGTGCGACTTCAGGATTTCGTGGTTTTGTGCTTGTGGGGAAAATTCAATCACCAAAGCTTTGGTCTGCAGAGCAAGTAAGAAATCATAATGATTTAGGTTTTCCACATGGTTGGAACTTGGATGAAAATAGTAATTGAGAACCAGAAGTTTGAACATAAATTTCAAGTATTAGCTGTTGGTTTTTAAAAGATCCTGCTGGTATCATTGCTATGTTTGACTTAATTGGGATTTGAACGGAGTGAAGTCCATGTTGACAAATGATGATGAAATAATCAAATTTAATCTTATGCTTACTCTGCATTTTCTTACAGCCTCACCTCTATACCCTAGTTGTCATCCTCAAAGATCAATCTGGCCACCTTGTTGATTGTGAATCATGCCCGGTAGGGTTCAGAAAAGTATCTAAAGCCCACAAACAGCTGCTTGTTAATGGGCAAGCAATCATAATAAGAGGGGTTAACAGGCATGAACACCATCCTCGTGTGGGGAAGACAAACATAGAATCCTGCATGGTCAAGGTATTGCTCAACTTTTCTTTCCATGTTACAATCTCTTTGACGTCCACTTCACTCTAACTGAATGAGTTTAGAAACTAATGATGTCTTTGCATGCAGGATTTAGTCTTAATGAAGCAAAACAATATTAATGCTGTGAGGAACAGCCATTATCCCCAACATCCTCGCTGGTATGAGCTATGTGATCTGTTTGGCATGTATATGATAGATGAAGCCAACATTGAGACTCATGGTTTTGACTATTCTCAACATCTCAAGCATCCTACTTTGGAACCAAGTTGGGCAACTGCCATGTTGGATCGTGTGATTGGAATGGTTGAGAGAGACAAAAACCATGCATGCATTATTTCTTGGTCTTTGGGGAATGAATCTGGATATGGACCAAATCATTCTGCTTTAGCTGGTACTAAACTTGAGTTAGGTTATGCTAATTAGCATATCGTCATCTCATTTATCTATTATGCTTTTGAAAGTGAATTAGGTATATCTGCCAATTAATTGATTCCTTAGAACTGCCTTTGTTCTTAATGAAAATTGATAAAGCATATTCAAGCACTATTTTTCTAGTTCTAAAATGTCACTCATGTGACACATAGCATTGACAGTTAAATCATTTTGTTGGCAATGAAGATAGGCAAAACATGAAATGCTTAAAGTAATTCAAGGGGACAATAACGAGCTAAAATTAAAATTATCTTTAGGAAAAGACTCAAAATTTTGAACTTTGCATACTGAACAAAATGGGATATGGGAGAGGGGCAAGTGAATGGTTACTTGCTGAAGAATATAAATGTATAAAGAGACTGAAGGTGTAATTCAATACATCTATTTATCTATAAAATATAGAGGAAGACACATTAGTTATAAGTCATGAATACAGCACTCACTTTAGACTACTTGCAAAGAACAGAAGCACAATCTAGATAGACTTATATTATTGTATTTGAGAACCTTCTTAGGGAAGTTTCCTTTATCAAACCTTATCCATCTTTTTCCTTCACTATCACTCACCCCCTAATTTGAATGTGAATAGGTTGGATTCGAGGAGAGATTCTACAAGGTTATTACACTACGAGGGAGGTGGATCTAGAACGTCAAGTACAGATATTGTGTGCCCCATGTATATGCGTGTTTGGGACATTGTGAAAATTGCAAATGATCCAACTGAAACCCGTCCTCTAATACTATGCGAGTATGTTTTAAGCTACAAGGACCTTACTATATTTGAGTTTGACATCAATAGATATGATGCCTCCTCCAAGTGTTTTCTATTCCCAGTAATGATTATGACCTTTTGATAACTATAATGCATAAATGACAGGTATTCTCATGCAATGGGAAACAGTAATGGAAATATACATTCATATTGGGAAGCAATTGACAGCACTTTTGGGCTTCAAGGAGGCTTTATTTGGGATTGGGTTGATCAGGTGAGTATTCCTTGAGCTTATAGCAAATTGATGACTCACCAATATCACGTGCAAGAACAGAATATTTCACTCTGGAACTTGAAGATTGGCACTGGCTGATTTTTTAAAAAAAACAAATGCTGGTGGTTTAGATATCATAAAATCATTGCAGTAGCTCTTATTTTTATTAACAATCAAACGGGATGCTTGGCCAAATATAAAAAGCTATGCTTTGCAGTTGGCACTGCATCAATGCATTTGTGAAGCTATTGGTGTTTACCAATGTACAAAATTTTTCAATTCTTAAAGAGGAAAATGATGGAAACCTTGTTAACCTTATAATTGACTTTCCTTGAATTATTATTGTAATTCCCATTGCATTATGTACATAGTATACTCATTCCTTATGGCTTGCAGACTATAAATAAGTAATGATGATTTAATCATAACTTCCCTGTTTAGCAGGACATTCTTACCATTGAATTATCTTACTAGTATTTTTTTTATTGCTTGATACTTCATTTCTCACCCTTTTCAAATAGATTTTCCATTTTATTAATGTTATCCTCTTGTGCTGGATGTCAGATTTGACTAAAATCATCCCATTTAATTGTCTTGTTGAATTCCTCAACGTATCCCTTGAGCATGCTAATTGGATGGGTGATGCCTTATTTAATTATTTTTGTCAACAAAAGGGATGAGTGATGCCTTGTTTACATCCATGATATATGATTTTCATGGTCTCTTGATCAACATTTTTATTCTTCAAATTATGGAGGGCTTTTACACACACACACACTCTCTGTATCTTAGTTGAGAGTTTTTCAATTAGCTTTACAAATGAAGTTATGATGTTGAACATATACAAATGTCTACTTTAGAAGTTTTAAAGACTTTTCTTTTTGCTCATAGGCCCTGTTGAAGGACGGAGTAGATGGTAGAAAGCATTGGGCTTATGGAGGTGACTTTGGGGATGTTCCTAATGACTTGAATTTTTGTTTAAATGGCCTCACATGGCCTGACCGAACTCCTCATCCTGCATTACATGGTGAGCTGATATAATATATCATCCTTGCACTCCATCTTCTTGAATTTCAATGTTCACTCAATTTTACCACAATCCATGGCTTTGATTGTTTCAGAAGTCAAATATTTATACCAACCAATCAAGGTGACACTACGGGAAGGAAAATTAGAGGTACTCATTTTATGGGGACTTTCATTTGCCTGGGTCAGAGTTATTCTTGATATCTCACTCAAATTTTGTCTTCTAGATCAAAAATGCTCATTTTTTTGAAACGACCCATGGATTGGAGTTCAGCTGGAGTGCTCATGCAGATGGATGTAACCTTGGGTCAGGGATTTTGATTCTCGCCCCTATAAAACCTCAAAGTAGTTATTTTTCAGATTGGCAGTCAGGTCCATGGTATTCTCTATGGTGTTCATCTGTTGCTGAAGAAATATTTCTGACAATAAATGCCAAGCTTTTGAACTCCAACCGCTGGGTTGAAGCTGGTCATATCATTTCATCAACACAAGTTCATCTACCTGCCAGGAGAGAAACTACTCCTCATGTAATTTTTGATTTGCACATTAACTTGAATTAGAAATTATCCCTTGGGCCTAGTAATTTGGCAATATTCCAGGCATTGGTTATTTGTGGTATTTACTATTTCATGGCGGGATATTTTGTCCAGGCCATCAACATTAGCAGTGCCGCTCTACAGAATGCAACCCAAGGGGATATCATCAAAGTTAGCCATCAAGATATTTGGGACATAACCTTCAACATCAAAACAGGCACAGTTGAAAGCTGGAAGGTAATATTCTTTTATGATGCAATTTTTAATTGGTATTGAGGTGCAATATTGAATCGGCATAATGAGGATTTGTGGCGTTAACATTATTTGCTAGGGATATGTTTTCCTTAGTATAATTTTGTTAAGATTATTACTTTTATTTGAGTTTACTGATGATTTCTTCCTAGCCTATTAATAGGCCAATGATCATTGATCAGTCTAAAGAGTTACGCCTTGATTTATTGAGTTTTTTATTGTTTATCTGGTTCGCTGGATGGTTAATAGAACACGTGGTGTCTGGATAGTGACAATAAACACAGAAAGTACAGAAGTATACCTCACTGATAGTTTTTATACCTTTAACATTTTCTCGTCCTCTTGGATTTGGGATCTGAAAATCCTCGTTTGACTTTACAGCCATTTTAATTGTTGAATAAATAAAGGTTTCAACCTTATTCTGATAAATGCTAGGTTGAAGGTGTTCATCTGATGAGTAAAGGCATACTACCAAGTTTCTGGCGAGCTCCTACCGATAACGACAATGGAGGAGTACCCCTTAGTTATCTCTCCAGGTGGAAAGCTGCTCAACTTGACAGCCTCCACTTTATTACTGAAAGCTGTACCATACAGAACACAACAAATAACTTGGTTAAAATTTTGGTGGTTTTTCATGGTGTTTCCAAACATAGTCAATCAAAGATTTTAATTAAAATCAACATGGCCTATACCATTTATGCATCTGGGGACGTCACTGTAGAATGTGATGTGGAACCAAATTCTGATCTTCCTCCATTGCCGCGTGTGGGAATTGAGTTCAATGTGGAAAAAACGTTGGATCAAGTGAGGTGGTATGGAAGAGGTCCATTCGAGTGTTATCCAGATAGGAAGGCAGCTGCACATGTGGGGGTCTATGAGCGGAGTGTTGGCGACTTGCATGTTCCCTATATCGTTCCTGGGGAATGTTCAGGTAGGACGGATGTTCGATGGGTGACATTCAGAAACAAAGATGGTTTTGGAATATATGCTTCAAGGTATGGTAGCTCTCCACCCATGCAAATGAGTGCAAGCTATTATAGCACTTCAGAGCTTGAACAGGCCACGCACGATGAAGAACTCATTGAAGGAGATAACATTGAGGTAATTTACTTGCATCTGCATCTCTGCTTTTGTAATTTCTACAAACATGATCATAAGCAGCTATTTCTTTCCCATTTGTTAGTTGTGTCACCTGTTCAGTCTGTTTCATTTTATGACATTACAGGTTCATCTTGACCACAAGCACATGGGTTTAGGGGCGATGATAGTTGGACCCCATGTGTGCACCAGCAATATCTTGTTTCTGCCATACCATACTCCTTTTCTGTTAGGTTGTGTCCAGTAACTCCTGCAACTTCCGATCACGAGATTTACAAATCCCAACAAAACTTTTGAGGCATCCTGATATGGGAATCGTTTCTTGCTGACTCTAAACAAGAACACAATCTCATTCTCATGCATCCATTCTAGCTGGTGACTTGAAGCCATATGGGAAAAGAATAATCTTAATATAGCTTCTTTTACTTTCATGTTATGGTTTGTGAATATTGTACATCTTGGTTAAGAATAAGTGTGCTGTAATTGTGATATTGGTTATGTATTGTTTTTGCATTCCTCTACTCATGATAATAATGATCCTAGTAGACTCAAGTGAGTCTCCTTGAATGTAGTTCCAATAAATTCCAATTGGATTTTACTGTTTTGCCAAGGAGCTGTTTGGTCTAATGTAATGTGATTCTGATATTTAGAATACTTGTGTCATGGTAAAAGACAGACGATATTCAAGAATAGAATGTTAAGTTCTCGTATAACAATTGGAAGTGAATGGTACTCTCTTTGCCTGTTAATCTTGATTTTCTAATTGCGAATGGTTGAAAGATATTGCGCGTTGCCATTGTTAATTTATATAGTAGAATTTGAAGCACTTTTGAAGATAATGGTTTTAGATTGCTAATAATTTGTATTTACAATGTTGACATGAATTTGGTTTAAAATTGTTTAATCTTAGGATTAGTCCAACGAAATGTTTTGTATCTAAAATGTTAACATAAATCTCTGTCATGTGTTTTTAAGATATTCACAAACATTTTCATTAAAGGTAAAATTGATTTCATATTTTAGTCTAATATCAAGTTATTCACCAAGATGCCTCCGGTTAATTGTTCCTAGTCTTGATGTCTGTATTTGAGCTGGAGAATATTTCAGTTAAAGAATATTAGAAATTTGACCAGAGAAAAAGATAACATTTTGCTTCAAAACAAAGAAAACGTTTACAAAATACCAATAAAATCAAAAGAAATATCATATATTCATTCATAATTCATAAGATAGAATAAAAGAATGTAAATTTGTCTCCATAGCGAAAGCATAGAAATTCTATGTTTGGAATTTACTTTAAGAAAGACAAATATTGTTAAATTCCACTAACTACAATCATAAAAAAAGGTCCTTCAAGCCTTTCTGTTCATAAACAAACAGAGACAAAACCATAACATGAAAGAGCAGGCATCATTAGACAAAAGAACAAGCTCTTTCACTGAATCAAACAAGTGAATACCAAATCCTGTTCCAAAGCAAATAATATGATTAATCTAAATATCCTATACATACAAACTAACCCCTTCTTCATCACCTTCCTTCTGTACATTTTTTATTCAATGCCAAAACCCCAGAAGCTCCTCTGGGAACAAATGACCACCAAAAAAGAATGATTTCTAATTCTGCTTTGACCCTTCTAGGGTGTATTCATTTACAAATAGAAAAATCCTAGGGGGACTCTATAAACAACATTAAATACAACAGACATTTTTCCTGTCGCTATGATTATGATGACCTTCACAAATGTGAAACATGTGATGATGATGAGGGGTAGATGCACAAATTTCACAAGAAAAAAAAATTCAAGTGCTTTTCTCCAGCATTTGCTATGAGGTTTTCTAACAGAATTACAAGCAGCATCATATTTATCATTGGATAAATTCTTGTGCTTCTTTACCACATTTATGTACGTGCAATGGCTCCGATTGAGCATGCATAAAACTGACACAGGCTTCAAATTTTTGGACTAATTTTGGACCATTGCATGCACATGCATATAGTGAACACAAAAACTCTCCTCATCAAAGATTATTTTATAAAACTTCTTTCATTTGTTATATTTCTGTTGATGAACCTCATGCAACTGCTAAAAATAATTGGACCTAAGTTTTGTTCATTCAGATGTGGTCTGTATCCTCTGGCCCTCATAAAACGCCCCCGAATCAGCACAGTTGGGGCCAAAAAGGGAATGAATGAGCTGATTAGTGAAACTCATTGCCAAAAATGCCTCTCTCTCTGATGACCTCTGGCTGTAAGTAGAATGTTTACCATCAAAACTTTACCTTTTTTACGTGTCTTCTACAAAAACTTTGAAGATGAAATCACGAAAGCGTCTTGAGTATAGCCCGGGATCAACGGCAGAGATTGTAGTGGCATCATACTGCATTGCTTTGTAAGCATGCTCAAGCTTTTTACTGATGTCATAGTCTTGTAATATGTCTATGATGCCAAAAAAGATTATAATTTCATATATTTCCCCTGTTGCTTCTCCAACCAGTTGAGGAGTTTCACCCTCATTTTTTCTGAGAGTCCGTTCAGCCCTCGCCGGCATGTTTATACCTAGTTGAATGGACGGCAACCTACAACGGGAAACACATTGCTTAATTTATGAAAAAAAAAAAAATGTTATTGCCATTGACTATCAGGGCATGATTAAATCAAGTTTTTCAGTATTTGCTATAAACTTTTCCAATAAACTTTTTTCGCAGGTTATAATCTTATTAGTGAACTTGGTAGAAACCTCATAATTGCAGTATATAACCACATGCTTGTTGAATTAGAATTAGTAAACGAGCAAAGTTTGGAATAGTTACTGAAGTTTGTTAAGAGGTTTTGAAACAAAATAATAAACATAACATACAACATTCATAGGACTCCACAATATTGACTCCTTGAAAAAGTTACTCCACTGGTAATAATTTTATTAAGAGATAAACAAGCTCATAGCAACCGGCAAAGAAACTGTAGAATTTTTTTTCCTCGTTAAAATAGAAAAGTAATTTTAATAAACAAGAGTAGGCATGGTTGGGTTCCTGATGATTTGACTCAATACTTAGCTAACAAAATTAAAGTTATTAAATAACTGGAACTTCTACCAGCATGTGTTGAATGACCATACCGATTAGAACTAATGAGAAGCTTATCTCGATCTGCTATTGAAAGACGAGGGGTTCCACCATTGTCAAAGTGTCCATCTACAGCACGATATGTTGCTCATATATTTAGCAAAGATTCATATTGAAGATAACTTCAGGGAAAAAAGTACAAGTTATAACCTTTAGGAGTGAACCCTCCAGAAATACGGGTAGGCGTAAGAGAATCTTTAATAGATTGTCTTTCTTGGAAGTGAAGACCAACCAACATACTATAATCCATTATCCTTTCCTGTTCAAGCAACTCACAGTCCCTATCCACTTGCCTGCGTGAAGGCATACTTAAAAAATAAAACAATCTACTTTCCAAAGATTTCATATATTTCAAGTCAAATCTGTGAGACCATTTTAAGCGCACAAATGCTAGAGTAAAAAATGCAGCAAATTTTGAAGTTTATGCAACAGAGAAACCATTTCAGTGATATGAGATTGATTCCAATATGATAGGTTGTTGTTATGACCATTTCATCTTACAATTTAAAGAAACAAATATAGGACAATTTATGTCAGCTATAATTTATATCCAATCAGTTATTTGTAGACCACTGATCTCATTACCATTTTCATTAAAACTTAGCACCAAAAGACTTAATAGTTAGTTACCCATAAGCAGCTAAAAAGTATGACACACACAATAGCATTAAGCGCCATACACATAATACGCATGCGTGCGTGCGTGCACAAGAAAAAAAAAAAAAAAACAAACACAAAAGAAGGAATCAAAGTAGTAAGCAAGAAAATTACACGAAAAATTCCTCAAACCAGTCCTTCTGCAACCGGAAAAGATAATTTAGGTCAAGGTCTTTAAGGGTGGTCGTTGCATCGATTTCTGATTCAGGTTTATCGGTTGTACGACCAAAGGTAGAGCCCTTTAAGTCAAAGCGCCTATGAATGGAAAATTCAGAACAGAATAGGTTCCCCATGATGACAAATCGTACCTGAAATTTATAATGTATTAAAAAGTAAAAGTTTAATTCAAGTACAAGCTTCTTCACAACCAATGCATTACCTTCTTCTGCGAACCTGTTAGTTTAACACAATGGAGACCATAGAACTTGGTCACTAGAGTGTTTTCAAAAGCTCGAACATGATTGTAATATGCAGGAAGCATACGCAAGAGAACCTGCAATCACATTATGAAGTTGAGTTTTATCTTAGCATATAAATAACCTTTGCAATTCAAGAAACAATAGAATCACATCAAAGTTAGGTGTGATGGCAACCATTAACAAATTTGAAAAAGGATCTTCAGTTCACAATTTTTTTTAACAAATACGTAGTATTTATTTTTACAAAATGGGGGTAGCCAAGATAAGGATATTGAGATGGATATGTGGTCATATAAGAAAAGATAAGATTCGTAATGATCATAAACGTGAATAAGTTGAAGTGGCATCTATAGAAGAGAAAATGATAGAAAATCGTTTGAGGTGGTTTGGACATGTTCAAAGAAGGCCATTGAATACACCTGTGAGAAGGATTGATTAAGCAGTATGGAATCCTCTAAAAGAAGGTCAAGGAAAACCGAAGCGAACACTCAATAAGGTTATAAATAGGGATATTTTGGTTAATAATCTATCCAAAGATTTGGTTTTCGATAGAGCGTAATGGCGTCATGCGATCCATATAACCTACCCCACCTAGTGGGATAAGACTTTGTTATTGTTGTTGCAGTACTCACATTCATTCTGTAAACTTACATACACATAAAATAAACAGTGAAACTTTATAATTCTTGAGGGGCATGGTAATGATTATGTTTCCAAATTGTTGGAGAAATTCAATAACTCTTGGCTTATATCATATCCAGCCAATTTCAAAGAAACTCACTTTTCCTTCAGACTTCTTCATTGTCTTTATCATGTATCGGTCATCACTTGTCAAATAGAAAAAGCTTCCACTTTTTCCTGGGGATGAGAGCTCCCGAAGGGCATCATCCCCACATATGGATATCATGTAATCGGCTGGATCTACTTTGAACAATTTTCTGAGAGCCCTGACAATATAAAAAGCAATGAACAATTCTCTCACATTTACTGAAAAAAGTATTGACAAACAAAGTTAACACTATCAGTTAATATATGGCTTATGAAACAACTGTAACTTCAAGTATAATTAGGAGTGTTCCCACACATTCCCAGTGTTTGTGTTCCAGGCACATTCTTCTCAAGAGCATCTCACCAACCTCTCTGTGCCTCCATATAAAAGGTTATAATTTTCAAGAGCATTCTCAACAAGTTAGCACTTAGCAGTTTATACTGCAAAATAGAACAGTTCATCTAACTAACACGTTTTCTGTATAAACAAAGTCTACTCAATCTTAACATTTTTTGTCTGAAGCCTGACCTGAACACCACTGGGCAGTAATCTTTCCATCTAAACTCGCAAGACGAGTGAGGTGGCGTGTGCTTCGATCCTTCTGATGGAAACTTGGTCCACACTTTTTCATTGGGATCGAATGCAGAAGGCTTCAAATCAAGGGGTGGATTTGGAGCAGGTCTTGCAACAGCATGTCTGTGCTATGGCACAAGAAATTAATAACCTTGTAGTGAATATCAGAATCATACAAGGAAAAGTCTCATTTAAACCACACCATGTTATTGTGCACGGTATCATAGGCGAAAACCTATTTTAGCAAATATAAGCTATCACTCCAAATTTTTAACTGAACTTGAAATGTTATACTACCTCTGGCCGACCTAATTGACATTTTTTTTCGAAAAATTAACATAACTAAATAAATTACTTTAAAATATTTATATTTATATATTTATCATTTTTTTTTCAAACTAATTAGTCTGACTAATAAATTGATATATAATATAATAATGCACAACATATAATATAATTAAATAACTTATTTAGTTTATTTAATCTCTCGTAAGAAAGTCAAATTGATCTTATATTAAGGATCGAAGGTAATATTAAAATGCCGGAATTAAAAGTTATTATCAGTACCTGATTCCTATCTGCAGATTCCGCATGAGGTCAAAGTTCTTATGCCCTTTAGATATGGTCTCCCCTGGTTTCCTAGGAGGCCTTAGTCTCAAACGTGGCGGTTTATTCCCTCTAGAAACAGAATCTTCAAACTGAAAATTCCCTGAACTTTCAAACCCATCTCTTGCTCTCCTATCTACATCAGAAGTACGACGGAATTCGTCACTGCCATAACTACTAAGCCTTGCATCGGCAGACATCCACCTAGCCCTCCCACCACCGTCATTTGCCTTCTTAGAAACTGACTGCAACATAGCCATCATCTCAGGCAAGTGTAACCTCTTGTCTGAAGGATAAATTGGCACATCCTCACAAGGGCACACTACACAATCATTCAAAACAGCAGAAAACACCTCTTGAGGGTCCCAATCCTTATGACCAGAAGAAGTAGAACCTGAACCTGCAGGGTAATAAGTCCCACTTTGCTCTTTTGAATTTTTACTCCAAACCCCAACATAGAAACTCCCATCAGCCCATCTGAATGTTCCATTCCCTTTAGGCAAACCATCTTCCCAGCAACCATCATACCTATTCCCATCTGTCCACATAATTGAACCATTCCCATTGAACTTGCCATTTTTCCACTGTCCAATATAGTAATTCCCTTTCCTCCATTGATACCTCCCACGACCATCCTGAAATCCCTTCCACCACTCTCCATCATAGCAATCACCATTTGGGTAGTTATCTGTCCCTTTCCCATGTTTCTTATTCAAAACCCAAGACCCTTTATAGGTATCTCCATATGAACCTGTGTAAGTACCAACACCATCCATGTGCCCATTTTTGAATTCACCTTCATATGTAGCCCCGCTTGGCCATAAGAACTTTCCTTCGCCGTTGGGTTTGCCTTTTTCCCACTCACCCATATACACACAACCGTCAAACCACACGTACTTTCCCTGACCTTGAGGCAGATGATCGCACCATTGGCCTGAATAGATTCCGCCATCGGAGAGAATCTTCTCGACGTGATAGATTTCTCCCGGCCGATGATCTTCGTCGTCATTATCCACAGACATTGGCGCGATTATGTTGTTTCTTCTCTTCCTAACCGTACACTCTGTTTTTTTAACCGTTGCTTCCCAAGCCTTAGCAATGCCGTCGAGTTCTTGGCTCAACCTTCTTATAGCCCTATTATTCTACTTCATTCATCAATACCCAGATGAAATATATCTGCAACGTTCGTGCTTTAAATGTGGCGTTTCAGTAACCATCTCTGTAACATGACACAGAAGAAAGAAAAAAGCACGGATTTTGAATCCATTTCCAAACTCAGTGTCTGGTTTCCAAAAAATAAAAAATCCCCAGAATTCCGTTACTGCTTTTGCAGGATCGGTTGTGCTCAGATTTTCAAAGGAAACGCTGCTGCTAGTCTATTACATTGGGCGAGGAAAAAAAAACAATAAAGTTGATCGGAGACTGATTGCTATTTTTCAGATATTATTATTTCATTTTTCCCCTCAATTTTTTTTTTTATTTTTATTACACTATTATGATTTTTTATTTGTTTTGTTGAGTTGGGCATGGACCAAAGAGATTCAACTTCCTACTGATTCCAAATTCAGCTCCTCAAAGCAATAGCAGACCAGACAAATGGATGAAGGAGAAATGACGAACGTAGAAGAATGAATGAGAGACATTAATGGTGTGGAAAGATGCCTAACCTATTCTTAACATTCAATAATCAATACTCCTAAATTTTAGTGTTGTCTTTCATTTCTTGGATAAAATATTTTTTTACCATGAATTATTGGATAAAGTATTGTCTTTTTGGGCAAGGAGGTTAACATTGACATTTTATTTTATTTTCTAAAATTAGATTATAGGTACTAATAGATTGAGTTTAAACTCGCCTCCATGTCACTAGCCATTAAGTTACAAAACTATTAATTACATTAACATTTTATAATATGCTGTTTTTGCAGCGTTGTTGTAATTTTACTCGACAACTTGAGTAAGTTTTTCATGTATGTTTCTAATTTTGAGGGGGAAAATTGTTTTAAAAGTATAATGTTTTACCTAAAATGAAAACTTTATATATCTGTGCGTGTAAAAACAATTATCACCTTTTGCAAATAATTTTGCCACCTATTTCTTCTGTACTTTATTTCATTATTATAACATTGATAGCTCAAGCCTGAAGGAATTATTATAAATTAATACTAGGGAAATATTGTGGAGCTAATTAATTATTAATGTTTTTTGTAATGGATTATGATTGCGTTTTGTAAGCTTCCTTGGCAACCATAAATTGATAATAATAATGATAATTTTCTAAACATTATCCAAATATTTTTATTGTTACATATGGAACACATGAAGACTGAAAAAAGAAAAATAAATAAATAAAATTGTTAAAACCAACCATAATCAATGAAGTTATCCACTTGTTGATCAAATATCACATATCTAAAGTGGGTCAAAATATCTATAATTATAAATTTATGAATTATAGTAGCTCAAACTTTTACAAAGTTTCTCACTTTATAGAAGTATATTGTAGATTCTCATAATCATTTTTAGGACAGTAAAGTTTTGGTGTTTTACTACTAGTAAAGCTCTGTAAATCCATTTCAGTGGAATGAAATCATCATTTCACTCAAAAACAAAAATCTGTAATTAAGTTATAAATGGTGCATTCATATTCATTTTGTGTACCATAAATTGATCAAATTTACTTCATATTTGAGGGAAAAAAAAAAAGTGTTAACGTTTAAAGATTGGGAAGGAAACAAATAGTTGGGTGATGGGGACGACACTTACCAGTTGGACTCCAAAATAATATTTGATGTTAATGAGTAAGGTTGTTAAACTCACGTTTATTTAAAACTCGCGACAAATGACGATGATTTCGATAATCGATAAACTCGGAAGAGTTTACTTTTATTATTAAATAGGTATTCTTAGTGTATAATTAAATAATTAAAATATAAAAATGACAACAATTTGATTCAAATATATTTTAAATCCAAATAATTGAAATTAAATCCATCAACATTCATCATTTATCATATTTAATAAAGAAATTTCTATAAACTTTATATATAAAACCGCCGAAAGATGATCAAATCAAAAAAGTTACACGAGTTTAAGAGTAAATTGACACGGTTTTGTAAGCTAGAAACTTAAAAAAGCGGTAAAATCGGTGTATAAACTCTCGTAGTTTAACAGAAGGTTTATAACTAAGACGAAGTTCTATTGATTCGATTTCTCGTTTTTGTAAGTTAAAAAGCGTAAAAACGTAGAAATCCGAGAGAAATAACTCGCGAGTTTAACAACAATATTAATGCCATTAGGATGTGGTGTCACACATAGACGAGGTGGCTTCTATGAGACAATTAATTAATGGTTTTTGTCTCGCTTCTATTCTTTCATTACTTCTCTTTCCTATTTTGTCAAAACAAGTTTTAGCTACATTATTACTATTTATCTTTTAAATCCATTTAACTTTTGTATAATGATTTTTTTTTCATTTAATTATGGAGAAAGATATATAATTATATAGACCACCAAAATATAAGACTCAAAATGGTCTCTCTAAAATGACTTAATTCCCATAAAATTCTTAGGGATTATCGTTGAAATGAAGTTTTTTTTCCCATGAGATAACTCAGTTACCCTCCGTGAAATTAATTACT
Organism: Acacia melanoxylon; assembly: GCA_019022615.1. NCBI lineage: Eukaryota > Viridiplantae > Streptophyta > Magnoliopsida > Fabales > Fabaceae > Acacia > Acacia melanoxylon. The sequence goes on from JAFJYJ010000005.1 coordinate 13,138,163, forward strand.
CGTTCTTTTGTTGTTATTATAATTTTTTAATTAAATTTTTTACTTATTAAAACATCATTTTCATTATTATTGTTATTTGATAAATTAAAGTTGTTGCTTCTCAAACCAAAGTTATTTTGTCTTTGTCCCCCCCCTGCAGGCCTGCAAATTAAGGCCATTTTGCGGGGAAACCTAATCTCAAACTAGTTTTTATAGACTATTTCATGATCTTGAATTTAGATTTTCGAATCTAGGGAGTATTTTTGTGCATTTCTTCCTTTATTAATCCATTAATTTTTATGCCAAAATTTACTAATTTATTATTCTTCTGAGTCTAAATATAAGATATATTTTATGAGTTAATCTTGATGCAAAATATAACACATAATTTTGGGAGAATTATAATAAAGGACCTAAGAAAAATAATATTTATTAAGAAGGACCATAAAAATAATAATTATTTTGAAGGACGAAATTGAAACATTAAAATAGAAAGACTTAATTGCCCTCATCCAGGTTTCCTATATTATATTCTCTCTAATTAAATCAAAATCGGTGATTGATGGATAATGATAAATCGAGATCAAATAAGAATATGCTAAGTCACCAAATATACAGATTTCCTACCCTCAGGCTTCCTTCTACTCTTCGAAGCCATGGTTATTGTGAAGTTTCTTAGGCATAAATATATTGGAAGGATGCGGTTGCGATGAGGCAACCGAAGTGTCTGAACACGTGTATTGTCCAGTTTCCTACTCTTCGATTGAGTCTTCTCTCTTTTTGTTTTGATTTTGTTTCATGGTTTAATATCTTATTTTCTCCATTTTACTTTATTTTTGTGCTCTAGATTTATACCCATGTTTCCTCCACTACTTTGTCATTTAACCAGATGTATTAATCGAACTTCGCCCCTTGATCCTCCAGAATTTTCTTCCTAACAATTTAGAATTTTGTTCTTCAAATATAACCTTCCAAGAAAATTTTGGTTATACCATTCTTTTCTGATTGTGCTGGGTAGGTTTATGAGTTAGTTTCTTTAGCCATCAATCACTCTAGATTCTAATTTAATTAGAGAGAATATATGAAATCTAGTTAAGGACAATTTAGTCTTTCTATTTTAATGTTTTAATTTATGGTCCTTTAAAATAATTACCATTTTTATGGTCCTCTTTAATAAATATTATTTTTCTTAGGTCCTCTATTATAATTCTCCCCATAATCTTTATATTTGTCAATCTTTTCTTATTTTTCCTCTATTGATATATCCTCAACAATAATCAAGAAAAGGAAAAAATGAATGAAATAAGAAAGATGACTATGGTGTTATAGAAAATTCATGTCATATTAATTAACTAACTCAACTAACTTCCTTAGCCTAATTTAAGTAAATATATCTCATATATTAAGAAAGGGAGTAATTATTAATCAACACATTGTTTATTTATCTTGAATAAATTTTGAGAACTATCTTTCTGGTCAAAACACTCCAATAACTAAATAATGACGAATATAAAATATAAACTATAAAACATATAACAAGCAGTATAATTTTACTAAAAGAAATGAATAAAGAATGGATAAACTATAGTGTTTTGTCAAAAGCATAGAGGCAAGCAGAGATTACACCCAAACCAAGCCACATAGAATTCAATTGTTATGATGAAGTTGGAGGGTGAAAGCGTTCAAGGAGAGAAGCATTTGCTTCAATCTGAGCTTAGCATCTTCATCAATCAAGTCACCATTAAGAGGATTGAATTTAGGAGGAGGCTCAAAGGCATTGAGGAAGAACTCAGGCTTGTTAAGGAAGTGAAGATCAATGAATATTCCAATTTGGCGAAGATGAAATTGGCCTCTTGCTCCTCCTAGCAACCCTCCTGCGCTTACAATGCCTGCAGCTTTGCCTCCCCACACGTTGGGTGGCCTTGATCCCCAGTCCATTGCGTTCTTCAATGGTGTTGTGTTCAAATATGAGATTCAGAACGCAAATTAGAGAGAGATATGATACTCTGGCCAAGTGTAGATAACAAAAGGAGCTAACCGATACAAGTCAAAATTGCCGAGAAGGATCATACCTGTAACGGAGAAATTATACTCCGGAGAAGCGAACAGGATGCTATCGGCGTCGAGAATTTTCCGGCGGAAAGCTTCGACTTCGGCGGGGAAGGTCCCCTGTGTTTCAAGATCGGTGTTGAGCATCGGCAGAGAAGCAATGTCGACTTCTTCGATTTCAACTCCTTCAACGGCTCCCTTGCTTAACTCGATCGCTGAGATCCATAGAATCAACAAATCAGAACGATGAGCAAATAAGCAGGATCAAAACGAACACAAACACTATGAACCCGTAAAATTATATACCAGATCGAATGAGCCCTCTGTTGTACGACCCTTTCCTAAGCGATCCACAAATCGCCGCCACTTTCACCGTTCCTCCGGCCACGACTGACGGAGCCATTTGTTTTTCTGTATGTGACCAGACACAGAAATGTGGTGGATATATGCTGTGATACGAAGAGATTGTCTCCAGAGGTGGCCATTCTTATAGGAATTCGGGATCCTTGAAAATTCAAAATGATGGAACTAACGAAAGCACGAGTATATTGAATTGAAGCTGGGCAGAAACCATGGCGAACTTAAAATGGTAACTAGAATTGATTCAAATATGTAGTGCTCTTGCATTTTGGTACTTGGCAATGTGAGATTTCTGGGTATGTAACAATGAGGTATGCAAAATGATGATGTTCTTTGAACTGTTGTTCTAGCCGATTTCTTTGAAGTTTGAACTGCTTGACAGTCTAAGAATAATTAATAGTCAATGTGATTATCCTTTTTTTTTAAAAGGACGAGAAATTAAATTAACGTTATTAATACTTTCAATATTTATTTTTTTGCCCGAATTTTTAATATTTATTTATTATTTATTGACATGATATTAATATAAAATTTATTTATGTATCCTAATTCGTTGACATGTATATATAATATATACCTTCCTAATAAGGGAGCCTAATTAAAATTGATGAGGATAATAAATTAATTTTGAAATAATGCATTAATTTTCACCTTGATATTAGAAATATTGAAGCACTCACTAAAAGCGAAATAATAATAAAAATAATAACTAATTGTATGAAAATAATAATTAATAAACTTGGAAAAACTAGAAGGAAATAAAAACATTCTCAACTACATTTTCCGATTTCATATCGGAGATCCAAGAGGACGTGGGAAGTGATTCCATTGCTGGACAATCCCATAAAGTTACCTCTTCCATGCAAGAGGACGTGGGAAGTGTCACCTCCAAATTCTTGCAATTCCAAATGTCTAGTGTTTTTAAACAAGGAAGGTGTTGAGGCAGAGACTTTTTCAGTCTATAGCACGAACTTATATGAAGTTGTTTAAGGCATGGGAAACTCTCACCTTCATAACATATATTCCATTCTTCCCATTCTCTCATATCATAAATATATAAATAAGAAAGGCAAGGAAATGGAGCAATTGAGGAGCCATTCCCATACAACTCTTCACCTATCACCTTTATTCCATGCAATCTTTCAATCGTGAGTCTCTGGAGGAAGGTAGCTGCCCAAGTGGTGGTAAGTTCACAATGTTGGAACAATAAGACAAACATAAAGACACCAAATTGGGTAAAAATTGTGGAGCACTAGCAAGCCATTCTGGAAAATTGTTGCCTCTGTATCCTTCAACAGTGAGATCTTTTACATTGTGATTTGGCTCAACTGCTTCCAATACCTGCTCTTGGTGTTGTGCCTCTGCTTCGTTACAACTATAATCATATCGCCCATAAAATTGGTCTCCCAGCTCATATCGCAACTTCAATTTCAATGTATGCAACTGCTTTGCTTTCAAATTGGCCTCCCTCATATCTGCAACATCTTTAATGCACTTCATATTTGAGATGGCTAGTGAACCTGTTAAGTGCTTTAAGGCTCCTAACTCTTTTATATTTGATCCTCCTTTCTTTGCCACAACAAATTTATTCATTGTTCGGAGTTGATTCAACTTTCCCATATATTTTGGCATCTTCTTTATGCCACAATCTTCCAAGTCAAGATGACGCAAGTTGATGAGTTTGTAGAAATCTGATGGCAACTCAGTCAAGCAATCGCAGCCTCTTAACTTCAATGTTTGTAAATTAATCAACAAGCACATTGAATTTGGCAGTTTCTTAACTTCAGTATCAGAAAGATCCAAATAATGCAAGTGCTTCAGATTGCTAATACCATTGCTAATACCATCTGTCCAGTTCTTGAATTCATATCCATAAAAAGATAATTCCCGTATGTATTTGAGTCGAGAAAGTCTGGACATTATATTAACACTGCTGTAGGAGATACTTTGATCCAAAAGGAGGAAGGTACGTAATCTGTGGCATTTGAAAACTTCCTCAAGAATTTTAAGATCTACATTATTTTTATTTATACAGGAAAAGTAGCGAGTCTTCACCGACATATCTTGTGCCTGATCGTCCTCTAGCCGCACCAAAAACTCTTGTGTCATAGATTTTGCTAAATCGTTCACAAGATCATGCATGATGAAGTAATCATCACCCTTTCTTGATGGCTCAAAGAAAGACCTCGACTCTAGATCATTGAAAACTTCATTTCCCGCTTCTTCAAGGCTCATGCTTTTCTGAGTAGGATATATCAAACCATCTGCCATCCACAATTGAATTAGGACATTCTTGTCTATATCATAATCTTTAGGAAAGATGGAGCAATACGTAAAACAACGTTTCAGATTTGAAGGTAGATAATGGTAGCTCAATCTTAAAGATGGGATAATGTTGCTCTCATTTTCAGATAATTCCCAAAGATTACTTTTCAAAATCTTATCCCAATACTGAGAAGAAAGTTTTCTGTGCAACAAACTTCCTAGTGTTTTTATTGCTAAAGGCAATCCTCCACACCTGTTAACAATTTCTTTACCAATTTGTATAAGATCTGGATCTGCATTATGATGTTGGTTGTTAAATGCATGTTTTACAAATAAATTCCAACAATCTCCATCTTCTAATGGCTTCAATGAATGTGTGAAGGTACAACACATGACTTCTGCTACCTTTTGATTACGGGTTGTGACAAGAATCTTACTCTGTGGTGCCGCATGTTTCAAAGGAGCTTGAAAGACTTCCCAAATTTTACAATTCTCATTCCATACATCATCAAGAACGAGAAAGAATTTCTTACCCATCAATGTCTCTTTTAGTTTAAGCTGATATGAGTGAAGATCAGATAATTGATTAGTTGGACAATTAAGTGACTGAAGAGTTGCTTTTGTAACTTGATCAATATCGAATTCTTCAGAGACACACACCCAAGCTCTATGTTCAAATTGATCCTTCATCTTCACATCTTCGTAGACAAGTTTTGCAAGAGTTGTCTTGCCCATCCCACCCATGCCAATGATGGCAATCACATCCATGGGCAACTGATTCCCACCCATGCTCTGTGATAGTAAAAGCTCTACAATCATCTCTTTATCAACATCTCTACCATACATATCAGATTCATCTATCAATCGTGTCGACGGCAATCTTTTGTATACACTCATGTGCACCCTCAATTCAATACCAGCAGATGGCCCTCCCCTTAATCCCAATATCTCATTTTGCTTTATAAGATTCTCTAAGTTGTTAATCACTTCTTTGATCCCCGATTCTATCTTTTTCGCTGACTGATTTCGATTAACAAGAGAAGTAAAGAAGCCTCGTACCTTGCCACCACCTGCAGTTTGGGATTCAGCATGAAGCTTCTGTCGTAGTGCCTCAGTAGCAATGTCGTCCAGCAAGTCTTGAGCTTTAAAGACTTCATCTTTGAGCTCGTCCAGCCACTGCTTCACACGATGGTCTCTGTATTGCCTTTCCTCTGCATCTTCAACAATCTTGTCCACAGAAAGAAGGATGACTTGCAATTTTCTCAGTAAGCCATCATCGAGCTTTCTGCGAAGAAAGTAGTTGATAAAGTCAGGCGAAGCCAATTTCTGAAATGCCACCTGAAGGAAAGAGGACAGAAATGCTCCACCCACCAACTCCGCCATGACTCAGTAATTCAGTAGCAAGGAAGGAAGAAAACTGGACACAAATGGAAGAAGAAACTGAGAGATGTTAATGCTTCACAAGTGGGTAAGGCAGAGAGATAGACGAAAGCCTTCCTTTGGGGGTTTGGACGCTTCTAGGAAACTACTCCGAAGTTGAAATCCGATATGATTCAGTGATCTCCTTTTTCTTTTTCTTTTCGCTATGCTGAGGGCCAGCTTCTATTTCTTTTTTACTCCTGTTTTATATTTTTCGTATTTTATTTCAAAATTATGCCGAGAACCGTTTGTATTATACTCGCTTTTAATTATTTAATTATAAGACCGAGTTAATTTTTTTTTAAGAAATTAAAAAAACTAAAAAAATTATCGTATATCTTTAGATTATATATTAATTTTTTAATTAAATTAATTAGTTGGGGAATTACTCTGAAATTACAAAAATACAAGATAAGGCTTGAATTTGAGTGATGCATATGAATTTGCTTGTCCAGAGAGACTTTTCAAAATTCAACCGTACCACCAATCTTGTCGGCGAACTACTATTCTTGTTTCTGCTTTTACCTCTGTCGGCCAAGTACTATTCTTGTTTGTGCTTTACCTATCTCTTATAAATTCTCATTTCTCGTCTTTGATTGCAGTGAAGTTGTAATTTTATTTTATCTCAAGAGATTGCAATGATTGGGGGAAGCCTTTAAAACTTCACTGCAATTAGTTATATGGTCTCAATAATATGCTGTTTTTTTACCATTCCAGAGCCCCATTCCATGTAAAAGTATTACTTTACCTTTTCTTTTTTCTAGGGCTTTATATATATATATATATATATTATCCATCGCTATCAAATCAGAATTAAATATTATCAAATGAAGAAGCTCAACAGTGTTATGAGTTTTATCGACAATATTTTAATGCATGACCTTAACATTATATTTGTACTGAGAGAAAATTAGGGGAAGAAATACTAAGAGGGAAAACTCTAAAAAATGATAAATTATTTATCATTTTTGGAAGTTTTTCCCCCTGATATTACTTGTCCCCTTTTTTTTTTTTTTTTTTCCTATCAAAACAAACCTGATGATATTACACTGCCATTACACTTAGTATGATATTGTCATGGCCGATTAAAATAAAATGTGGCCATTGGAACTAATTGGAGCCCAACAACAAATTTTTAAAGCCCAAAATCTAAACAATTATTCTTTATCAACCATGCCAAGCCCAGTACTTGTGAAATATCTTTTATAAAAAGGCCAATCCTGCTGGATTATATGATACCCAGCAAGTTCAATCTCAGTTTCCATATATTTTAATCCTCTTCTGGATCATACTGTGGTGAGAAAATTTTGGAAAAAAATATATTTGTAAAGACTAAATTCAGAAAATATTCATTTCAAATGATTAAGTTTAAGTCTTTACCACCTAGGTTATGAAAATTTGCAAGTGTATCTTCATTCAAGCATTTAACACTTGAAGCCCTTAAAAATTAATAGTTTCTGAACTTGATCCTCAAAAATTATTTTTTCAATTTTGTCTAAACGCACAATTTTACTTTTTAATTTATTAATTGAGTTTTTTTTCTATTAGTTATAATGAATATTAAATAGAAGTAAAGTTAGAAAGTTGTTAAATTTTATAAAAGAGTTGATGAAGTTTAAAGTTTTCGTTGGTATGTGTGAAACATGCTTTAGAAATGCCTTATAAATAGGATTTAAGAAGTATACAATCATTGATCCTAAATATACGACTCAATCGAATTTTTTTTTTTGGAAAATTAAGGAAAACTAATTAGATTCTTTAAAATATTTATATTTTCTTCAAACTAATTTGCCTTTATAAAATAATATATAATTTAATTATATACAACATTTTATATAATCAATAGTCATAATGATGGCGAACTAAGGTTCGGATCTACACTAAGAAAATGGAGGTGACAGAATAGGGGTTGCGATTCATTACTCTAAATAATAACAGATTTATTATGCAACCTAATTAACATGAGCATCTTTTATGAATTTATATATGTGTGTGTGTGGGTGAGTAAAGTATAGAGAAAATACCTTCAGGGAGTCTTGCGTCTACCTCTCAACCTTCTTGTGGCCGGGCACTAGTCCACGTTTATGTGAGGGATATGAGCAATTATAGGCCAATCAGGTCCTTTCTCCTTTTCACACCTCTCCTTCAGCAATGGACAACCTCCATAGATTGATAAATGAGAAAGGGAAGGAGGTAAACCATCTTCTGGCATGCCCTCAAAACTCATGCTTCCGCATTCCCAAAAAAATAAGGAAGTGAGAGAATGGAGGTGGACAAGACCCCTATGGTTTATTCTTTTCATATTGAAACAGCACGAGAATGAAAGAGATTGGAGATTGGGTGGCAACAATAATCCCTCTTCTGGGAAGCACTCCATATCTTTATCACCAATTACAAGTTGTTTCAAAGACAACAACTCATGCAAACCCCCAATCCCTACCTGACACAATGACTTTAGAACACCCTCGAATTGAAAGACGTCGGAGGCTAGAAAGCATACCTCCTTGGGGAAGAGACTCAATTGCCGGACACCCACATAAAGTTAGCTCTTCCATGCAAGAGGACTTGGGAAGTGTCGCCTCCAAATTCCCGCATTCCCAAATGTGTAGTGTTTTTAAATAAGGAAGATGTTGAGGCAGAGACTTTTTCAGTCTAGAGCACCATCTTATATCAAGTTGTTCAAGGCATGGGAAACTCTTACCTTCGTAACATATATCCCATTCTTCCCATTTTTCCATCCTAGCAATCTTTAAATAAGAAAGGCAAGGAAATGGAGCAATTGAGGAGCCATTCCCATACAACTCTTCACCTATCACATTTATTCCATTCAATCTTTCAATAGTGAGTTTCTGGAGGGAAGGTAGCTGCCCAAGTGGTGGTAAGTTCACAATGTTGGAACAATCACACAAACATAGAGACACCAAATTGGGTAAAAATTGTGGAGCACTAGCAAGCCACTTTGGAAATTTGTTACCTCTGTATCCTTGAACAGTGAGATCTTTTACATTGTGATTTGGCTCAACTGCTTCCAATACCTGCTCTTGGTGTTGTGCCTCGTTACGACTGTAACTCCTCCGCCAATACCGCAACTTCAATGTATGCAACTGCAACTTCAATGTATGCAACTGCTTTGCTTTCAAATTGGCCTCCCTCATATCTGCAGCATCTTTAATGCACTCCATATTTGAGATGGCTAGTGAACATGTTAAGTGCTCTAATGCCCCTAATTCTTTTATGTTTGATCCTCTTGCCTCTGCCACTACAAATCGATTCATTGTTCGGAGTTGATTCAACTTTCCCATATATTTTGGCATCTCCTGTATACCACAGCCTTCCAAGTCAAGATGACGCAAGTTGATGAGTTCGTCGAAATTTGATGGCAATCTCTTAACTTCAATATTTGTAAATTAATCAACAAGCACGTTGAATTTGGCAATTTTTGAACTTTAGTCCCAGAAAGATCCAAATAATGCAAGTGCTTCAGATTGCTAATATCATCTTTCCAGTTTTTGGAATCATTCTTATACCCGCTCAAATTCTTTAAGGCCCCTAATTCTTTTATACTTGATCCTCCTTTCTTTGCCACAACAAATTCATTCATTGTTCGGAGTTTATTCAACTTTCCCCTATATTTTGGCATCTCTTGTATGCCACAGTTTTCCAAGTCAAGATGACGTAAGTTGATGAGTTTGTAGAAATTTGATGGCAACTTAGTCAAGTAATAACAGCACCTTAACTTCAATGTTTGTAAATCAATCAACAAGCACATTGAATCTGGCAATTTCTCAACATTAGTCTAAGAAAGATCCAAATAATGCAAGTGCTTCAAATTGCTAATACCATCTATCCAGTTTTCAGAAACATTATGATACCCGCTCAAAGATAATTCCCGTATGTATTTAAGTTGAGAAAGTCTGGACATTATATTATCACATGTGTAATTGTGGTAGAAACCTGGATCCAAAAGGAGGAAAGTACGTAATCGGTGGCATTTGAAAACTTCCTCAGGAATTTTTCCATTATTTTTATAAATATAGGAAAAATAGCGAGTCTTGGTTGACATATCTTGTGCCTGATCAACCTCTAGCTGCACAAAAAACTCTTGTGACACAGATTTTGCTAAATCGTTCACAAGATCATGCATGATGAAGTAATCACCACCCATTTTCGACGGCTCAAAGAAAGACCTCGACTTTAGATTATTGAACATTTCATTTCCTGCTTCTTCAAGGCTCATGCTTTTCTGAGTAGGATATATCAAACCATCAGCCATCCATAATTGAATTAGGACATTCTTGTCTATATTATAATCTTTAGGAAAGATGGAGCAATACGCAAAACAACGTTTCAAATTTGAAGGTAGATAATGGTAGCTCAATCTTAAAGATGGGATAATGTGGCTATCATTCTCTGATAATTCTCAAAGATCACTTTTCAAAATCTTATCCCAATACTCTGAAGAAAGTTCTCTGTTCAACAAACTTCCTAGTGTTTTTATAGCTAAAGGCAATCCTCCACAACTTTTAACGAAGAAAAGTGGACAGAGAAAGAATGAGAAACTGAGAGTTGTGAATGCTTCACTTGGTTGTGAGGCATAGGTATAGACGAAAGTCTTCCTCTGGTCGTTTGGATGCTTCAAGGAATTTACTCTGAAATTACAAAAATACAAGATAAGGCTTGAATTTGAGTGGTGCATATGAATTCGCTTGTCCTTTCAACATTCAACCGTACCACCAACCCTGTCGGCCAACTACTATTCTTGTTTGTGCTTTATCTCTGTCGGCCAACTAGTATTCTTGTTTGGGCTTTACCTATCTCTTATAATTCTCATTTCTCGTCTGTACTTGGAGAATTTTGACTGCAGTGAAGTTGTAATTTTATTTTACCTCAAGCCAATCGGGGGAAGCCTTTACAACTTCACTGCAATTAGTTATATCATCTGAATAATATGCTGTTTTCTTTACCATTCCAGAGCCCCGTTCAATGTACAAATATTACTTTACCTTTTCTTTTTTCTATTGCTTTTATATATATATATATATATATATATATATATATATATAACACTATCAAATCAGATTTAAATATTGTCAAATGAAGAAACTCAACCAATGTTATGGGTTTTATCTGCAATATTTGAATTCATGACCTTAACATTACATTTATATAGAAAGAATATTAAGAAGGGAAACTCTAAAAAATGATAAAAAAAATTTATCATTTTTGGAAACCATTTTTCCTAATATTCGTTTTCTCCTTTTTTTTTTCTTTCACATTTCTTTTCATCCAAACAAAGCAATTTTTTTTTTATATGCCCAAACAAAGTAAGTTGATGCTATTACATTGCCCTTAATTACATTTTTTATATATATATAAAAGTTTTGGAGGGTTCGACATGATCACAAGCGCCACGCCCTTAATTACATGATATTGCCATCACCGATTAAAATAAAATATGGCCATTGGAACTAATTGGAGCCCAACAACAAATTTTTAAAGCTCAAAATCTAAACAATGACACTATTCTTTATCAGTGGAAATGGACTTGTTCTACCTCCACCCAGTGGCAGACCTAGAAAAATAGTTAGGAAGCATAAGTGGAGGGAGTTTGGGGCAGTACCCTGAATTTTTTTTTTTTTTTTTTTTTAGGGAAAGTTTTAAATCGCATTAAAAAACAAAAGAATATAAATAAGAAAAAATATCAAAAAAATATTCATAAAATCAAATGAATATTGATGATGTAATAAGAAAAACGATTATTTTACAAACCTACCACTCTGGTCCTATTTATAAGTCGACTTTAACTAAAAAAAATTGGTCCTATGTATAAGTCCAGGTTTTATGTAATAAATGAGATTATGACAATTTTACCCATATTAATTGTACTATGAAGATAGAGAGAGAAAGAGACAGTTGAAAAATAACCAATCATAAATGAAGCAAGGAGTTGAAAATTTATGCCATAATCATTGAGTTAATTAACTCTTCTTGGTATGTGAGATTTAGTCAATTTGAATTTATAAATAAGACCAAAGTGGTATCATTCGGAAAAGCAAGCGCCAGTCTTTGTTAGAAATGCGGTATATAAATTACTGATATGAGCACTCAATAATCAACCAATTGACCAATTCTTTAAATTTTTTTTAAATAAAAAAAAAAAACAGAAATCAAGGGGGGCACTTACCCCCTTCTCATGTAGGTGGATCCGCCATTGCCTCCACCACATCCTCAGTTTAAGGGGTGAGGATAGAGAAAATGGTGTTGGGAGCTCTTCCCCCACGACCATGGGTCCGATGCGGGGCGAAATCCAGATTAGTTGGAATCAATCTTTCGGTGAACAGGTGGGAAACTAAAAAAAAAAAAACTATACAAAGTCTAGCACTTGTGAAATATCATTTATAAAAAGCCTAATACTGCTGGATTATATGATATCCGACAAGTCCAATCTCAGCTTCCATATATTTTAATCCTTTTCCTGATTATATTGTGCTGAGAAAATTTTGGAAAAAAATATATTTGTAAAGACTAAATTCAGAAACTATTCATTTCTAATGACTAAGTGCAAGTCTCTAACACCTAGGTTATGAAAATTTGCAAGAGTATCCCCATTCAAACATTAACACTTGAAGTCCTTGAAAATAAATAGTTTCTGAATTTGATCCTAAAAAATGGATCAAGTGCCGGTGTTAGGGTTGAACTTGGGAGGAGGCAGAAAAGCATTGAGGAAGAACTCATGTTTGTTGATGAAGTGAAGGTCAAGGAAGACTCCAATGTGACGAAGATGAAAGGAGTTGGCTTACCTCCTCTGCTTCTTCTGTCCGCTGCGGTCCTTTGCTCCAAACTTGTGTCATTTTTGACACAAAACACACACACATGTCCCTTTTTTTCCCTAAAAATATTTCAAAAGACTGCTAGATAATAAAATGATAATTCAAAATACTTTTGAATGACACTAACAAAATTCTTCATGATTTTGAAAAATTATTTTAGGATCTTGATTAGTCTTAAAAAAAGATCGTATTGTGACTAAAAAAATAATTCATGATCTTAAAAAAATTATTTTAGATCTTGAAAAAATATTTCAGATATCTACTGCTACTAAAAATATAGTTTAGAATATTTTTTGAAGATTTTAAAATAATTTTTTGAAGATCATGAATTTTTTTTTCGTCGTCAAGACTAAAATATTTTTTTGAGATCCTCGAATAATTTTTCAAGATCATGAAGAATTTTTTTAGTACCATTCAGTATCCTGAATTATCATTTTATTACCCTGAAATATTTTTAGAGAAAAAAAAAAAAAGGACAAGTGTGTGTGTTTTGTGTGTCAAAAACGACACAGTTTGGAGCAAAGTACCGCACCGGACGAGAAGAAGCAGAGGAGGTAAGCCAACTCCAAGATGAAATTGGCCTCTGCCACCACCTAAGAACCCTCCTGCACTTTACATCACCACGTATTGGGTGGTCTAGAGGCCCAGTCTAGTGCATTCTTCGTTGGTGCTATATTACAACAATCATCAAATACCCGAAGTTCACAACAACAACAAAACAAGTTGAGGGAGTGGTTGTGTGACAATATATTGTCATACTTCTTCTATATAACAATATATTGGGGGGAAATGAAACCTAACAAAAGATCTCTTTTGAAAAAAGAATAAATTTTAAGTGCTTCATAGGTTTTGTGGGAACAGATGTGATCATTTGATTCATCCACAAATAGTGATCACAACATCCATGGACACAAAGTGTCACCTAAATAAATAATGGTAATGGGAAAAAAGAAAAAGTTACTGTGCATTTTGAGCAACAAGGTTATCCCTCAAGATTTGAAGATGTTAAGAAAGTTTAATAAATTAGTTAATCATATTATATGTCATATGTTATTAGATTATATTTCACTCTATAAGTCAGATAAATTAATTTTAAAAAAATAAAAATTTTAAAATTATTTAATCAACTTCTTTAAATTTTTTTTTTAAAAAAAATATCAACTGAGTCTTGAGTCTTGTATTAAAAAAAAAAAAAATTTTTCTGGGAAGAGGATACAGAACCATTGATGAGAAAAGCAAATTAGGAAAGTCAAAATAGAAAAGAACGAACATGACAGTAAAAAACAGAATGGAGGACTACCAGAGACACAGAAATTATACTCAGGAGAAGCGAAAAGAAAGCAATTAGCTTCTAGAATCTTCTGGCGAAACGCTTCCACTTCCAACGGAAACCTCCCTTCTTTCTCAAGATCGGTGTTCAGCATCGACAGAGCAGCGATATCTACGTGCTCCATCTGGAGACCTTCAACGGCTCCCTTGCTTAGCTCGATCACTAACATTATCGATCCAAACTCCACAAATCAGAACCAAACAATCAAAAAATCAAACAGAACGAGCAAAGAAACGGAGACGGCATGTGCGCTCAAACAGATCAGAGAATCGTTGATTCATTCTTCAGAGAATATTTTGATTACAACAAAACGGAAGAACAGTGTGAGATAATGCGCCAAGTTCTAGAAAGAATCCTAATATTGAAAAAGGAAAAGGGTAAGAATGGAGTAATTAACCAGCTCGACCTCTGTTGTATGAGCCTTTACGGAGTGAACCGCAGAGAGTCGCAACCTTCACCGGCACTGTCGCACCGACCGCCTGGCGCCCTTGTGAGTGACATCCTTCCTTCCAAGCGCGAAGTTTATCATAAAAAGAAGGGTTAAATACCTAATTTGTCGGGAGTATTCAAGGGGCGGCCATTTCAACACCCGAAAGTTTTTTTTGATACCAAATTCAGGAAGTATAAAAAAAGGTATCAAAATTTAAAATCGACGGAAGGTCGAACGGACGTTAGCCACATCAGAAATGTTTTTTTGGTTCCAGTTGTTTTGGTGGATATTAATGACACATAAGCTTCAACGTTGGACAATTCTCGAGAATTCAATGAGGATTCTCAAGAATTCAATATGCAACAACCCCGACAATTCTCGGAAAGCATGCTTTGATTCTCGAGAATGACATTAATTCTTGAGAATGATCCTTCAATACTGGAGAATTACCTTCCTTGCTTGACAATTCTCGAGAATTACATTGGGATTCTCGAGAATTACACTAATTCTATTAGCTCTGTCTCGCCAATTCTCGAGAGTCCCTTAATGATTCTCAAGAATCCTCAGTTAAGAGAACTTCACCATAAGCTTTGACTTGTTAATTCTCGAGAATGCCTAGATGTGGCATTTAACTCAACTTCCACTGTGTTCAAACCGATGCCACGTCGCATTTTAACGACCTACGTGGACCTTCCGTCAATTTTGGGCAAATTTGATGCAAAAAAAACACAGCATCGAACGCCCCAAGAATAATCTTACGTGGCAAATTAGGTATTTAATCCTAAAAAGAAAAATACTCCGACCTTTACTACAAACTACAAAAGTGTTTTTATAATTAGAATAGATGTAACAATAAAAAAGGTTAAAATAAAAAAAAACTTTTTTTTTTAGTTTTTTTTTCCTGTAAATAATACTCATAGAGTATTATTTTTTCACTACAAAAAATGTTTTTGTCCAAATAAAGATTAATAATTTGTTAATTGGGTAATGAAAATTAATTTCCACCAAACCTTTTATCTCAATCTCATCGCTTTATCTCTATGACTCTATCTAACACTTCCTCCCATCTCTCCCTCTCTCTTCTAAAAGAAGTGACGAGGTGGAGATAAAGGATTTGGTGGAAATTAATTTCTCTTACCCATTTATCAAATTACAATTTCAAGTTGTTTCTTAATCATCCGGTCATCCTCCATATCACCATTTTCAGTAAAAAATGTCAAACAAATTATCCATATGTATTTTTATATCTATTTTGGAAGTTCATATTTACTTTTGCCTCTCAAAAAAGTATTTGTGTAAGGTGCACTTTTAGAAAAATCTCATGTGTATTTTTAAACCTTAATTTTAAAAGATGAAAACAAATGGTCAATATTTATTTTTGCATATATTTTGAAATTTCACAATTACTTGTACCTTTACAATAAGCATTTGTTATTAGGCACATTTGTAGAAAATTCTCGTATGTATTTTTACACCAAAACCCTATTCTTTATATATGAAATATGATAAAACAAAAGGAGTTACAATTTAGGAGTTAAGGCGTTAAGTCCTAATGCTAGTTTAAGTATTAAAACTAAATGGGTTCTGGCTCTTTTTCTTTGTCTCTTTTCGGCCTCCTGTAAGTTGTAATGAGGAAATTCTTGCCAATTGAGGGGCAAAAGTAATAACTGTGTCCAATAAAAATATAAAAAATTATATTTTTTTTAATCTTAGTTATAAATATGTAAGTATTTAGGAAATTTTGTTCGATGAAAATGTAACAATTTATATAATAAAAAGAGAAAATTACGCTCGGGTCCCAAGGAAGGAATTAATCACAATAAAGTCCATTTGAAATCATGAAATTACACGAAGTCACAAGGGACACGTAATTATTTGTGAATGTAAAATTACAACATTGACCTTGCCTCTCTCCCGTCTCTCTCCTCTCTCCCTTATCTTCTCTCTTTCTTCTACTCTTCTCTCCTGTCTCTCTCCACTCTCCCTTTTTGCAGACTCGGCTTTGCGAAAGAAAGCACAACGAGATCACTCATGGCTCTGGTTCCTCTCCGATACAGAGTACCCATTTGTTGCAAAGCAGTTGAAGGGAAAGAAAAGTCGATCTTTGATGTTTCATACGGTTTGGGTTTCCAAATTTGGGGTAACCAGCTGTGGATTCTGGATTTTGAAGTGGCGTTGTTGGGAGTATTACGAGTGGTGGGAGGTTTCGAGATAGGAATCGACGAGGAGGGAGTGAAGAACCGTCGTTTTGCTTATTTTCGGGTGCTCGTGGATTTTGTGATTTCGGACATGCTCCAATATTCGACCGCTTCGTTTTGCTTACTCACGGTGATCACTTGACATGGCTAACGGCAAGACCACAGATCCGGCGAAATTTCCTTTCTCTCATCCCCTGTTCCTTCATCCTCTACTGTTTCTGGTTATTTTTCTAAAGGTTGTTGTAAATATATGCTTTTTTCGTTGTAAATATAGCATTTGTTGTTGTAAATATTTTCCCGGAAGTCGAAATAACAAATTCAAGGGTTTTCAAAAGTTGTTGTTAGAATATGCTTTTCCGTTGTTAATATAGCATTTGTTATTGTAAATAGCCTCGGAAGTTAGAAATAACAAATTCCAGGGTTTTCAAAAGTTGGTGTTAAAATATCTTTTCGTTGTTAATATAAAGATTTGTTGTTGTAAATAAATTTCCTGGAAGTCGAAATAACAAATTCCGGATTTTCAAAAGTTGTTGTTAAAATATGTTTTTTCTGTTATTAATATAGCATTTGTTGTTGTAAATTGCGTCTAGACGTGAGAAATGTAAAAAATCCTTGGGACTTCTGTGTAATTTCATGATTTCAAGGGACTTTATTGTGATTAATTCCCTTCCTTGGGACCGAGCGTAATTTTCCCTAAAATTTTCAATAGGAGATTTTTCTCATTGGATTGCCTTGCTCTTCTGAAATGTGTTGATTCAAGGTCCCCGGACTTATTGGATTGGAGGTGCAGAGGAATTATTCATGAGATAATCAGTCTTCTATCTATCAGGGTTGGGTTGTCTTGTTCGTTTACCCCAGAAGGGAAACCGCAGTATGTTATTATCTTGCGGAAGCTTATAAAGAGGTGGCCCCGATGGGGTGGGTTGTACAACCGTCACCTGCTTTGATCTCTCTTCTGACCTTGGATATGATGGAGGCTAATTTGGTCATGAATGCTGTCCCCACTTCTGAGTTTGATTATTCTGGGGGCTGATTTAGCTCTCTTGTTTATTTTGTTGTTTTAGTAGTATTTGTCTTGTGGCTTTGGTTGGCATTGCTTTGCCTCTGTTCGCTCTATGTTTTCTTTCTTGTTGCTGTTATGCTGTACTGTGTTACTGATATATAGTAATAGTAATTCCCCCTTGAGCAAAAAAAAAATATCACCCCATTTTAATACAGTAGTAAAACAAAAAGACTCCGAGCAAAAAAAAACAAAAAGACAAAAACATATAAAAGGCCAAGGAAGACATAGAACAAAGTACATGGCAAAAATAACCAATAGCTCACCCTACCCTTGATATTAATCCATTCCTTTTCCTTTTAGCATCACTGCAAACAAGTTGAATTCTTCGAAGTCAAACATAGATCTCCAACTCTTGCAATTTAATTCATCTAATTAAGTTTTATATGCAATTTTGATTTGATTATCTTTTGGTATTACAGTAGGTATTACAAGTGTAGTACCATCTGAGGTTGTCTAGCAAGAAAGCAAGCAGCGATCCTAAGATCCTGATTGTAAGAAGATATGAAGAGCAGCACCGAGCACCATCACGGGGAGACCTATTTACCATTTGTTTCTACCTTTTATTCTTTAGTGTTTGTTTACCATATGCTTCATCATGGGTCATTTATTTTGTTATTGTCTTCATTGGTCCTTCAAAATCTTTTTTTTTTTTTGGGGTAAAATTTTGGATGAGATCGCCCCTTTTTTTACACTTATACAATAACATTGTTCTTTCATCATTTCTTTTTTCTGTTTTAACACTTTCAATGTGACATCAAAAATTACTTTCAAATACTCATTTCATTGCTCCTACATGGAAAATTTGTGGGACAAAATTGACCTTCACCCAATATAATTAATAATATGCTCAAAGAAATGCGAAAAAAAAGCAGAAAATGCTCAAATATTTTTTTTTCAATTTCATTTTCAAACCTCAATCCCATGCTTCCAAGCAGGCAAGAACAATCATCCTAATACCCCAACGTGATTTTCAAAAAGTAACAAAGCTATTCTAGCATTATTTTGGTCGAAATTAAGGGACTTCTAAACACAAATAACAAAAATCATTCTAGAAATCAAATTGGGTGCATGAATCATGAGTTGTTAGAAGCTCTAAGCTGGAGGGTGAAAGCCTTCAAAGAGAGAAGCATTTGCTTCAATCTAAGCATAACATCTTCATCAATCAAGTCACCATTAAGAGGATTGAACTTAGGAGGAGGCAGAAAAGCATTGAGGAAGAACTCAGGCTTGTTGATGAAGTGAAGATCAAGGAAGACTCCTATATCACGAAGATGACTTTGACCTCTTCCTCCACCCAACATCCCTCCTGCACTTACAATCGCCGCTGCTTTCCCTCCCCACACATTCGGGGGCCTTGATGCCCAGTCCAGTGCATTCTTCATTGGCGCTGAGGAAAAAAAAACAGAGCAAACGTGATTGGCAAAATAGAAAAAGGATCATATTGAAAAAATCATTAACTGGATTTTGTTTTTGTTATTTCAAATGAAAACAAAGTTTGTTTTAGAGAAAATGATAGAAAAAGAATATAAAGGGCACACCAGTTTGTGAGAAACAGAGAAGAGCAGATTACCAGAAACAGAGTAATTATACTCAGGAGAAGCGAAGAGAACACTATCGGCTTCCAGAATCTTCCGGCGAAACGCTTCCACTTCCGTCGGAAACCTCCCGTCTTCCTCGAGATCGGTATTCAGCATCGGCAGAGCAGCAATGTCGACCTCTTCAATCTCCACTCCTTCAATGTCTCCTTTGCTTAACTCCATGACTATCTCACACACGCAACTCCACAAAATCAGGACCCCACACACACACCAAAGGATCAAAATAAAACAGAGCAAGGTAAGCAAAGAAACAGAGAGAGCAATTAATTAACCAGCCCGAATGAGGCCTCTGTTGTATGACCCTTTACGCAATGAGCCACAGAGAGCCGCCACCTTCACCGGAACCGCCGCACAGTCGTGTGCCATGCTTCGTTCAAAGCGTGATGAGGGTTTTGAGTCAACCAACACTTTGAAGAATGAGGAGGATGAAGAAAATAATAGATAATAAATAGAGAAGACGGTGCATGGTTCAATTCGTGCTATTTGGAAGCAAAGTGCGTCGGGTTCCTGGACTCGTGGATACGTAAGCAGTGACGGATCAGATCTCATTGCAAGTGTATATGGTCAGTCCCGGACCCAGAAAATTAACAATCCACATTACATGCTTATAAGCTTATGTGCTTATTATATGCTTATACCTCTATTAGAGGTATGAGCATATTTTTTTAAATTTTTTTAATTTTTTTATATATTCTATTTATTTAGATTTAAATTATATCTTCTTTTTCGACGTTTTTTTTTTTTGACTCAATACCTCAAATTAATTAATTTCCATGATCTTGGTGTTACATGCAAATATTTCGAATGAATTAACCTGATCTAATTAATTTGAGATCTTGAAAGTCAAAAAACATGTGAGAAAGTAGATATAATTTAAATATAAATAAATAGAATATAAAAAAAATTAAAAAAAAATTAAAAAAAATATGCTCATACCTCTAATAGAGGTATAAGCATATAATAAGCACCTAAACTATAAGCATGTAATGTGGATCCGAAAATTAATGGGTCCGAATCCTCTCTCCATCCTCACGGTCCCATCTCGTCCAAATCTTGATCCAATCTGGTCCAAATTTTTTTTAAAAAAAAAAATTGGGATCGAATTCATCTCGGCCCGTCAAATCTGAATCGGACGGTTGAGATAGACGAGAAGATGGGGAGAGGGGGACGTGAGAGGATCCTCTCCGAAAATTAATCAAGGGGGATTATGGGGCAACGCCTACGAAATTTTTTAAGGAAATTTTAAAATACATTAAAAAACAAAAGAATATAAACAAGAAAAAATATAAAAAAATATTCATAAAATCAAGTGAATATTGATGATGTAATAAGAGAGACAATTATTTTACAAACCCGTCATTTATAAAAGCAAGATTAAGTCTTTATTAGAAATGCAACTACATTAACTATAATAAAGGATAAGACTAATAAGTTCAAGACATATATTTTAATAACAAAAGTATATTACAATAAAAATAATTACAATGTCATCCTTCTAGCGCTTTATTTTTGAAATCTCATCATAATTGTCTTATTATCAATGCTATCAAATACATCTTTTTCAATATAAGGCACTAAACAATCATTCAACCATTCATCCCCATCCGATTATGAAGTGTAATCTTGATGTATTAAGGATGAGCATTTAATTTAAGGGTTATTATTTTAAAATAAAAAAAAAAAATCTCAATTCACCAACTTATCAATTATGTGGGTCCGCCTCTGTATATGGTAGGTGGTGTTATTCTTGAGGCCCAAGTACGAGTAAGCAAATTTGTAATAATGAAATAAAATAAACTAACAATAGTGATATAAAATCATGTCGTAGATTGAAATCCTAAACTCGTAAAAATTTATTTTTATCTATAACTAGATATTAATAATGTATGATTAAATAACTAAAAAAAAATGATTTAACTATATTTGAAATTAAATCCTCTTTATTCATAATTTATCATACTTAATAAAGAATATTTTATAAAATTTATATATAAAGTCACTTAATATGATCAAATAAAAAAATTTAGCACGAGTTTAAAAGCGAGCTAACATGATTTTGTAAGTTAAAAACGTAAAAACGGTAAATTCAATGTGTGAAGTCGTGAATTTGACTGAGTTTACAACTATCACGAATTTAATAGCTAGTGACTCGATTCAATTTTGTAAGGTAGAAACATAACAACAAGATAAATTTAAAGAGTTAAGCTTGCGAGTTTGATAACAATAATTGAGGCAATTAGTAGTTGACGGCAAAAGATACGAACATAGTCAAAGCCAAAAAAAATCCTCTACCCTGCTTCAAATTTCTAATTTTTCTAACATGCTTTTTTTTCATTTTATTTTTTTCCTTGTCAAAAGAAAAACTTCATTACATAACTACATCAAACTATAAATAGATCAAATTAAGAAAAACAACCCAAGACTAAAACAAGAAAGTTGAATCGGACGGTTATATATATAATATGTAAGGACCTAGGAACGGACCAGGGTTTACAATAATAATTGTTTTTCAATGTAAATAATTGAAAATATTGTTGAAAAATTCCCATCTCTAAAATTTATTGCCCAAAAGATGTGAAATTTGCTTAAAGACCCGAATGCAATTTTCCTTCAACTTTATGCAGCCTATTTTTATTTATGTGCAAAACGGAAGACATCTACACATAGCTGAAGATATATTTAAGAACGTGTATCATTAGAAATCTTTGGACAATAAACCTTGTAATCGTGGATTTTTTCAGCAAATTTTTCAAACTAAGTAATGTTTTTGTTCCTAATTAAAGTTCATTAATTTTCAAGAACTGGTTGAGTGTGTTTGAAGTAAATTTAACTCATTTCTAAATTTAAGAGATTTTTCGTTAGTAGTAGGATAGAAAGGTTAGAACACGATGTTGGAATTTTTGTTAAATATGTCTATGACTAATTTAAATGATGAATTGAATTTAAAAATGAAAACTGAAAAGAAAAACAATCACTTAAATGTGAATGAATATATCAATGCGCCTTATCAATGGCCCATTTTGGCTCTCCTCTTTTGTTTATGTTTGATTTACATTGTTTTTTCTGGTTATTTTCGCGCGGGATTCCAAGCTATTAGTGCCAAACTCAAATGTGAATTGATTGTTGATATTAGTAAGTGTGGTTATAAATGTGATGATTAATCCAATTCCTGGAAAATTATACATTCATGAAACGTGATTAACTTGAGTCTCGATCGATAATATATAGTACGTGATGATATTCTATTGTGAAATTGTGATGCTTACTTGTTTTGTTATCGTTTCATCAATGCAAATTGGAATGGCGATAAATCAAAGATTTATAAATAAAGACGTACACATAACATAAAGAGACATGAATGTGGAAATGGAAATGGATTGGTGCATGAATATTGGTGAGTTGTTAGATTAATTAAGGACGAATTAAGGTGGAGGGTGAAAGCCTTGAGAGAGAGAAGGATTTGCTTCAACTTAAGCAAAGTGTGCATGAAACTCAGGAGGAGGGTGCATGACGTCAAGGAAGACTCCGATATCACAGAGATGAGTTTGAGCTCTTCCACCGCCCAACAATCGCCACCGCTTTGCCTCCCCACACATTCGGAGGTCTTGAAGCCCAGTCTAGTGCATTCTTCATTGGTGCTCTGTAATAATGCAACGTAACACACGTAACTTCACACACATAACACAAATTGGGTGTGTGTGTATATATATATAAAATAATCTCTTCTCCCTAAGGATTTCATTAATATTAATTTTGAATGTGAAATTACTTTCTTACCCCTATTGATTAAGTTATATGATAAGGTGTATGTACTTATTAATCGTTTCTCTATGCATTGTCAAAATAGGCACATGCACTTATCAACGAGATCTGTTTTACTAAACATAAATTGCCACATACACTTGTTAAAATATATACATATACTTATCAAAATAGGCACATAAACTTGTCATTTTATAGGTTGTCAAAGTATGCACATAAACTTATCAAAATTAGTTACATAAACTTTTTAAAGTAGACACATGTACTTATCAATGTATAAGTTGTCAAAATAGCGAAATGTACTTGCCAATATAGGCACATAAACTTCTCAAAATACATAATATCATTAGAGTCTATTGCATTCCTAATTACATCATATGATCAATTTCATAAATACATAATATCACTACATACTCCAAGTCTCTTTCTTCCTCTTCATTTGTTGATAGGCACATTGGCTCTTCCTAAAGTTGAATGCCATACTCTGAGAAGCATGTTCAGTGACATTGATGCAGGCATCCTTGTACAGCATTTATTATAATCTCTTACAAATTCAATCCAAGTATTTTGTCAACAATGGATGAGCTCAAGTGATCTAACAGAACCGGGAACATCTTGGGGATGTTGCCGGAATCGCTTTGACCTTTGTAAACAAAATTAAAGCATTGCTGAAAACAATATGCTTACATGTTAGAAATCAGAGAGAAGATAAAACACTGAATAGACATAAGAATTATGGCGAACACATTTTACAAAGGATCGTAAGTAACCTCAAAAATCCCTTTTTCTCAAATCTTTATTAGTGACAAAATTTGTGAACATTTACGATTATTCCTTATCTTTCTACGGGGACCAAAATTGAACTAAAATTCAATTTAATTACAAGTAACTTGCGATGTCAAACCGTCACAGATGGCTAAGATTAAAAGCAAACACCACCTCCTCACATACTTCCACATTGAAGAGTAATTAGCAATGATCCATTGCATTTTGTGAAATATTCAATCACTAAGTTCTTCCCAAGAGTCAAGAGATGACAGAATAATATACAGAATAACCAATAAAGCAAAGAATTCTCATCTAAAGCCACAAGGAATTCTTGTTGGGAATGCTCGATTGATTTAACAGATTTCTGAGAAACCAAAACTAACTTAACATCATTATGATCAGTTACTCTGACTTTCTTTCATCAGAATTGGGTAATTCCATACTTCCAAAAATTTAAAACAAAGCACATGAAATTGAGGGTTTAGTAATGTTTTTCCAGTACCTGTAAATTTTCACTGGGAATGGCATTTGTTTCAGGATTAGTGAGCTTGGAGAAAGCTCTCCGAAGCATAGGAAGAGCACTTGTAGAATATGCTTCGTTTTCCACCTCCTATTTTTCCGTCGAACCGCTCTCGAATTGGATTCCTCAATTGCCTCGCTTTATCGAATTTCTGGCTCCTTGTCAATGAAACTCTCTCTGTTCTTTCATTTTTCTGTGTTTCAAACTTGAAATTCCAATAAATTAGCCCCAAACACTAATCAAGCACTGAGCACGAGTATATTTAATTTCTGAAGCAGAATGATTGGGAAACAATTACATATGTTGGCTCTCATATTCATATCAAGTCAGAAATTGTAAAGAAGAAGAAATGGGGAAAGAAGGTAAATATCAATGTAATCCTAGAGAGCTTTTTGATAAGAGAATTTGCTTTGAAACCTTTTTGTGAATTTTTTTAGTCCTTGGGACCTGAGCGTGGGTTTCCCTAAAATTAATTATTAGTTACACGTGCTTAGTTAATTAGTTTGAATGTTTTATAGTTAGTTAAGGGTATTAAAAAAAGTTTGAGGTATAAAAAAAAAAAGTAGTTCTAGTTAATTAATTTTATAATTAGAATATTAATTCTATTCTATATCAGACTTAGTGCATGTTTGTTTTAGTTATGAGAAGAGTTTTGTATCAAAACACAACTTGCGGAAAACTATGGTTAGGGGTTTTCCAAATAGGCAGTTAGACAAATTGAGATTTGAATAATAAAAGTACAAAGTAAAAGAAAAAGGGAAAATGAGCAAACGTGAGTGGCATAATAGAAAAGGAAAATATTAGCAAAATCATTAACAGGATTTTATTTTTGGTTTCAAATGAAAACAAAAGTTTCTTTAAAAAATAATAATAATAATAATAGAGATAAATTTAGGTTTTCTTAAAAAAAAAAAAAAACGGGACAGTTTTGTTAAACTAAGGAGCAGTACATTTATCCTTAAACTCTGAACTAATCCATTTTTAGCAAACTGGCTTTTTGTTGGCTTGAAATCAGCTTTGAGAGGAACATCAACTAACATTATTTTTGTGAGAAAGAGAATAGCATTATAGCAAGATTATCATAGATGGAGTAATTATACTTCGGAGAGGTGAAAAGAATACTATCGGCTTACAGAATCTTCTGGTGGAAAGCTTCCACTTCCGCCTGAAACCTCCCGTCTTCTTCAATATCCGTATTCAGCATCGGCAGAGCGGCAATGTCAACCTCCTCGATCTCCACACCTTCAATGGATACTTTGTTTAACTCAATCGCGATCACACACATCATCGAACTCCACAAAATCAGAACAAAAACTATAGGCTTTAATTATTTTAGGTTTGTTCAAATATTTATTACGCTTTTTTTTTTTAACTTTATCCCTTAACTGTACTTATTCTATTTATTCTTTTTTCACTTATCTTTTTTATAAATAATGCCATAATAGAGGGGGAAATTACATATTTATTGATTTTAATTAATTTTAACTGTTTTCTTCATCAACACAAATTGGTTTTTTGAAACTTATAATAAAGCAGGAGAGAGTATATATTAATCAAACAATCAAAATCAAACGGAACAAGCTAAACAAAGTAACAGATCAGAGAGGGTAATTAACAAACTAGCTCGAATAAGGCCTATGTTGTATGAGCTTTACGCAATGAGCCACAAAGAGCCACCACCTTCACCAGAACACTGCCCCCATCCACTGTCGTGTGCCATGCTTTGTTCTAAGCTTGATGAGAGTCTTGAGGCAACCAACAGATTGAAGAATGAGGAGAATGAAGAAATGAATGGAGAATTAATAGAGAAGAGGATGCATGCATGGTTTAGTGCTATGTGGAAGACGGTAGGGACCTTGCCTTCTGGATACGTTAGAAGTGACGGGTCAGATTTTATTGCATGGCTATTATAAACGACAAGCAAAAGATACACACTCCTTTAAAAAAAAAAAGTTTTACTCCAATATCAAATTAAATATGAACCTTATCTAAGCATGGCGGGTGGCCTTAAAGGCAACTAGCCATTAACCAAAAAATACACACACGGCGCAATCAAATTCAGACAAACATCCCCTGCCCTCCTTCTAATTTTTCCAACATGCTTATCATTTTTTTAGTTCATTTTTTCTTGTCGAAAGAAAAACTTCATTACATTACAACATCGAACTATATACTACATTCGGTCCTAATTATAAGACCTAGTTGACCTTTTTTGAAGAGATTAAGGAAGCTAAATAAGTAATTTAATCATTTTATATGTTGTGTATTCTTAGATTATATATTAGTTTATTAGTTAAACTAATTAGTTTGAAGAAAAAATAAAAATACTCTAAAATAATTTAATTAGCTTCTTTAATCTTTCCAAAAAAAAGTCAACTAGATCTTATAATTAACCTGGAGGAGTAACTACTAAGTAGATCATAAAACAAGGAAGTTGAGCCCGAAAAGGACATGGGAACGGACCAAAGCTTATGTTAATAAAAGGGGACCGCGGCCGCCCAATGCCAAAACAAAAGAAGATTTGTTTTTTGTTATTAAACATAAGTAATTGGACAAATGGCTGAAAAATTCCCACTTGTAAAATGTAATACCCAAAAGTACCTGAAATTTATTTAAGGACTCGAGTGCAGCTTTTCTTCCGCTGTATGCAATCAATATTATGATATACACAGCTGAAGAATAATTAAACCCACTTAAGAACTTGGATCATTAGATATCTTTGACTAATAAATTTTGTCATTGTGAAATTTTCAGCAAATTTTCCAACCTACGTAATGGTTTTGTTCCAAAATTCATTAATGTTCATGAACTGGTTGAGTGCTTTTGAAAATTTAATTCATTTCTAAATTTAAGAGATTTTTCCTTAATGGCATGATACAAGGTTTAGAATATGATGTGGGCATTTTTGTTAAATATGCCTACGAGTACGTTTAAATGATGAATTGAATTTAAAAATGAACAGGTAACTTTGGTCCTCAGACTCAAGTTCGATTACCAGTATCACCTGAATTTAAAAATGAAAATATCAAAAATCACTTAACGTAATTTCTGAGTGTTAAGAAATAATATAAATGTTTACTTACAAAGAGAGATATTCCCTCCAAGTCAAAGGTTGGTTCAGTTGGTAAAAGGGTTGTGGATTCAAATCCCTCTAATGTGAGGATCTTGTTGGTTGGACGATCTATAAATACTTCTGTAAGCGTTCTTTACACCCGGAGACATGCACTGGTCTTTGTGAGCACCGGAATCCAACTCGCCTATACTTTTCTGTAATAGAAAAAACAGAGAGAGATACTTCTTTCTATCCTTAATATAAGATTTATTAGGAAATTGATCTTAGTCCTAAATATAAAACATAGTTTTCAAACTTGTCAATCTTTTCCCAATTTATCTTTATTAATGATCTCTCACTAATAATCAAGAAATAGAGGGAATGAGGAAATTAAGGAAGATGACTATAGTGTTTTAAAAAATACAAATCATACTAATTAACTTAACTAATTTTTTTAATCTAATCATATTAGATAAATATATCTTATATTAATGATAGGAGGAGCAGTTTCTTAATGTGCATCTAGAAGTTTCATTTCTCAGCAATGTTAAGATTTCTAAATGTACACCTTCAAAGCACGCTTTAAAGTTTCATAATGTTTTTTAATATGGGTATAACGTAACCTAATTTGTTGTTGTACTATTATCTCTAATCTTAAATATGAAACCCAATTGACTTTTTTAAAAGAGATTAAAAAAGTTAAATGAACTACTTAATTATAGTACATTTTGTGTATCATTATATTATATATCAATTTATAAGTCACACATATTAGTTTAGAGAAAACTATAACTATAAATACTTTAAAGTAATTTATTAAATTTCTTTAATCTCTCTAAAAAAAAAAAGTTGATTATGAGTCTTGTATCTATGACTAGAGGTATCAAGGTAGTACAATGGTGACCTCCCTCATGTCCTAAACATAAGAGCCAGTTAACTTTTTTCTGAATAGATTAAGAAAGCTAAATAAATAATTTAATCATATAATATATTGTGTATCATTAGATTATATATTACTGTAATTTATAAGTTAGACAAATTAGTTTGAAGAAAAATATAAATACATTAAAGTAATTTAATTAGCTTCCTTAATTTCTCTCAAACAATTAATTAGATCTTATATTTATGACCGGAAGTAATAATTAAGATTACATTAAATTAAATTATGATATTGTGCCAATGAACCAAACCCTTGAATCAAGGTAATGCATTAGGATTGGTGAACCTTAATCCTAATGCATGGAAATATCATAACCAATTTCTAGAAGTTATATTGGGGCCTTAATTCGATTAATTTAGATTGAGCCAATGCCTAATATAATGCACCAGGCATAAAGCTCTTCCTCTCATAATACGCTTTTAAATTTATAAAACTTTGGAGTTAAAATCATATTTAAATAAGAATGTTAGTGCTTGAATGTTGATAATTAAGGAACAAACAGAGAGACAAAAACAAGCAGCAGGCTGAGGCTTCAATGCTTGGCAACTGACAACAATATATAGTTAAGGTCCTAACGAATACTTTTTTAAAAAACAAAACATAAAGAAACTAAAAACAAAAAGAATAGTTCAAAATTTCCAAAGTTGACCCAGAAAAAAGAAGGAGAAAATCACAATCAAAATAGATTCCATTTCAGCTTACTGGTTCTTGAAAACTATTTTTAAAACAATTAACGTACAAATATGGTATTGGATCTCTGTATGTTAAGTGAAAAGATAAAAACAGATAATTGAAGGTATTCAACATTCTCTGTAACAAAAAATAAATTAGAGTATGTAAATACGTAATAAGTTAACAAATTCACTTATTTGGTAAGAGATTCCAAATAATCTATTCTCCAATTCCAAATGTATCTTACAAGTTACAAGGTCTTGTTTGGTAAGAGATTTATAGATACAAAGAAAGAAAGAAGAAAACCAACCAAATAGTAAAATGAACAATAAATACCTCTCCATATTAGAAATAATTCATAAACATTGAGCACACAGTTTTCCTTTTAAAAATTACCAAGTATATCCACAATAATTAATTAGGACAAAGTTTTATGAATGATTTAAAAATTAAAAAAAAAATCAGGAGAATTAATTGAAATTCTATATTTATAAAAGCCAAAAGAAAACAAAACAAAAGAAACGAATTACGAACAGAGTGATTGATTAGCTTTTATATGGTGACGCCTTCGTTGAAGAGACTACAAAGTACAACTTCACTTTTCAATCGTTTCCTCAACTCTTTGATCCAAAAATCGTTCATTCTCGATTCTCTCTACCTTTCTTCCTTTCTCGATTCGCAAGCAAAGGTTCCAATTTCTCTCATTCTCTTCTCTCAAATGTCATTCTCCTTTTGCACTTTTATTTTAATTTCCTTTGTATGCTCAGAGTCACAGCTTTATTCACAAACACGACTCTTTCCAATCGACAATCACGTTCTCTTTCTCTGCGTCATTTGTCTTCGACTGTTTCCTTGATTTTTACGGCCCATTTTGCCTCTCCTCTTTTTTTTTTTTCCTGTTTGATTGACGTTGTTTATTTTGTTATTTCGCTGGATTTTCGCGCGGGATTTCAAGCTAGTAGTGCCAAACTCAAATGTGGATTGATTCTTGATGTTAGTAAGTGTGATTATACACGTGATCAATCCAATTTCTGGAAATTATACATTCATGAAACGTGATTAATTTGAGTCTTGATGATAGTAAGTGATGATTCTATTGTGAAATTTTGTTGCTTGTTTTGTTATCTTTTCAATGAAAATTGGAAGCGATATAAAGAATGTTGTTTTTCCTTTTCTATTTTCTATTGTAACTTCAATGTGAGAACTGTATATAATGTTGATTGAAGAGGGGGCTTTTTACCTTTTGCGTGTCCTCCAAGTTTCGAATTCTCATATCGATCTTTAAGATATGTGCCTTCCAACACAACTAATATTTGTCACGTGTTTTCTCGACATGAGTCTGAATTTTACTCTATTTTAACTTTTTATGAGAGGCGAAGATTGTGAACTGCTTGTGTTTGTGTTTTGATTAGAAAGATTCGGTATGTTTCCTTCCTACATCACAAATCCTAATCTTTTCATTAACTGTTAGCAACCGTTGAAAATATTGAGATTGTACAGAGTTTTAGTGCACGAATTATTTTTAAAAAGAATCAAATTATTGATAGTACTACCACATAAAACAATGCTTGAAACTTATTTGTACTGATGGATTTATTTCAAAGTCGCTTAACAAAACTTTGATATATTTTCCTAAACTTCAACTTATTGCAGTTTGGTTATTAGGTATTCTTGAGGAGAAATGAACGTTGTACTGAGAGCTATTTGATTGTAAGGATCACAGATTAGAGAACTTGCACAGTTGTTGTTGTTGCTCTTTGAAGAACTGAGGAAAGTTCAGGCCCATGAGATTTTGATATCTGTCTAAAATAGGAAGACCATGGGACGGGCTTCAGACTTATTTCTGGTTCTTTTGGTTCTTGGCTCTTCCTTTGTAGCATATAATGTGGTAACTATGATAATACACTACAGTTCTTCACAAAATTTGGTGGTTGATTCCGTGGATGATGGGCTACTGTTAGACCCCATTGTTGAGAAGCCTAAGAATTTGAAAAAACAGAAGACAACTAGAGCACCCTTTCATATTGCCTTAACAGCAACTGATGCTCCATACGGCCAATGGCAGTGCCGGATCATGTATTACTGGTACAAACAGAAAAGGAATTTGCCTGGCTCCGAGATGGGAGGATTCACTCGAGTTCTACATTCAGGAAGGCCTGACAACTTGATGGATGAAATTCCAACTGTTGTGGTTGATCCTCTTCCACCAGGTCTGGACCGGGTGAGCCTACTGTTTTCGAATCTATTTGCTAACTGTTTTCTGCCTTTACTAGCTGGTCTCTGTTATGTTATCTGATTGGTTAAAATACATTAGTTTCAGGTAGAGAAATTTAACGTTATCTTCTAAGTTCTTGGTGTTTGTGTGTGTGTATACATGTATCCTTGTTGCAAATTTTCATATCTTCATTTTCCAAGTTGATTGATTCCTTATACTCTTTTATGACTTCGAATAAAGAAGCAGGGGCCCAGAATTCTTTAATGACATAAAACATTTGTAATAGCTTCAGGGTAAAAATCCTTACAGAATTTCAGTTTGGAACTGGTTCAGATTCTTGACATTCTACAGGGGTAAATTGGTTCTAGTAAATTGAAGGAGATTTTTTTTACTTTTTTCCTTTGAAGAAATAATGTTCAAAAGCTTCAGATTTCAGTCTCCACATGTTTACTAGGCAAATATGTTGTCCATGGATTTAGATTTCTGTCTACATGATCCATGAAATATATTTGTCAATGAAGCAAAATAATGTTCACTCAACATATTTCAAATTTGTATTTCCCTCTACCAGTTTTTATTTGCGTTTCAATTTCTGTTGAAAGTTATCATAAATTTTCGGTATTTAATGGCTTTCATGGAAGTTGGTTGTGCTTAATTTACAGCAGAAGAATGAACTTTTGTTCTGTTTATTGTTTTTTTTTTAAGTAATACTTATGAACATATTACGTGTGTAATTTGTAGGGATATATTGTTTTACATAGACCATGGGCATTTGTTCAGTGGTTGCAACAGGCCACTATAGAGGAAGAGTATGATCTTTATTCAGAATGATCCATCTTTTATGTTACTAACGCAAAAGCTTAACTAGTCCACTCCCTTTTTGATGCAGGTATATATTGATGGCAGAACCTGATCACATTTTTTTAACTCCTCTGCCTAATTTGGCTTATGGAGGGCATCCAGCTGCTTTTCCATTTTTTTACATCAAGCCTGAGCAGAATGAGAAAATTGTAAGGAAGTATTATCCTGAAGAGCTTGGACCAGTCAC
The DNA here is from genome assembly GCA_019022615.1 of Acacia melanoxylon. Classification (NCBI taxonomy): domain Eukaryota; kingdom Viridiplantae; phylum Streptophyta; class Magnoliopsida; order Fabales; family Fabaceae; genus Acacia; species Acacia melanoxylon. The sequence goes on from JAFJYJ010000005.1 coordinate 13,170,661, forward strand.
AAATATTGATCCAATTGGAAATTCTCCTGTAGTTATTGAAAAGGTAGACCAGGGTCCATATCATTGTCCATGATTGCATAATTTGTTTGTAGCTCATCGTCACTGCCTCGGATGGTGTGATTGCCTTGCACAACTTCATATATTGCTTCTTGTTGTTTTTGTACAGGATTTGCTTGCAGAGATTGCTCCAACATGGATGAATGTTTCTTTGAAGATGAAACAGGACCCAGAGACTGATAAAGCTTTTGGATGGGTGCTAGAAATGTACGTATGGCCGAATAAAAATAGACAGTAGATGATGCAGTATGATACATTTTAGGTCGTGAAGGAATATTTGCTGATGTTATTGTTGAATTTAGGTATGCTTATGCTATAGCATCTGCTCTTCATGGTGTGCGGCATATTTTGCGTAAAGATTTTATGCTGCAGGTTTGGGATAGTCATATCATTTATTGATGTGGTGTTTAGTTTATACTATTATCAGCTAAAGTGGGTTTCATTTAGCAATCATTCCCAATTCTAAAATCACTCTATGTAACTTTTCAGCCCCCGTGGGATCTTGAAACTAAGAACAAGTATATTCTTCATTATACTTATGGATGTGACTACAATCTAAAGGTAACGTGTGTTTTAAATTTTTCCCTGTCCTTGTATTATGGAAAAGTTTCAAAAAATCAGCACGGCTATAGGGTATTGAGACTTGCATTTAAAAAAAAAAATCTTCTTTTATTTTTAATTTTCTTGCTTCTTGAAGAGTTCAAGTAACCATATCATGCTCCTTGATGCTCAGGGTGAGTTGACCTATGGCAAAATTGGTGAGTGGAGATTTGACAAGAGGTCATACTTACAAGGACCTATACCTAGAAACCTGCCTTTACCCCCGCCTGGGGTTCCTGAAAGCGTGGTATGTCCCGTCTATGCTTAATTTGTTTAAGCAATGCGCCTTCTTTAGAAGGATTACTTTATCTAGCAATAGCATGAAGTGTTTACTGTACTTGCATTGATTTATACTCCTGCTTGTTTTTTTACCGATGGTCATTGATTGGAGTCTTTATGCTATACATGCATATTTTCATCTTTCCTGTACAGAATCTGAGAAGAAAATTAGTAAATTTCTTATGCATAAATGCACATATCTAAAATTTTGAATCAGGAACCAAAGTGTTGCACTTTGTGGAAGTTATTTTCTTCCTCATGTTCCGGTGTTCAGACTGTTGGTTCCTTATTCATCTGAAATTGTTTTTGTCAAGTTTATTGAAATGTCGAACTGCTTCAGAGTAGAGAAACACCTTATTAATCCTATTGGTGATCCATATGTTTAAGATTGTGTATGAAGTGAAGTTTTATAGGGAATGATAATGACATGAGACATTATTTCATTGCAGCATAGAGGCAAAACTAAAAACATGCTAGAGACTTGGTTTGATCTATATAGGCCACTAGCATCAATACGATCCAAATATCCATTCTTTAATGCTTCCTGACATTATTAGACAATAATAAGGATCGTATATGCCAATTCATGAGCTAGCTTGTGTTGTCTGCACTAGTACATTTGCTTGTTTTACACATGTAGTGCTGTATGTAGTCATCTGATGTCCCTTGTTTTGAGCCTTAGAAACATTGAGGGTTCTCTATACAAATCAAGCTGTCCCTTTAGTGATAAGGAAATACTCCTTTTGATGGGCCCTATACATTTTGTGTGTATCTCCTTTTGAAAATGAGCAAAAATCAGAAGAAAATAGAGAGAGATTCAAAGTTGTGCAAGGTCAAGCTCAAGCATTCCTCCGTAGATGAAGGTTTTGGTTTGAACAACTGTAGGGAGCCCATTACTAAATATCACCCTCATGAATTTGTGGGCCAAGCAAAACAGAGGGCCCACAATTACCACTACACCCCCAACATTCATAAATATAATAATGTCGATAGCCACTAACAAGGTTCCTTCCCTAACTTCCATGGTGCTCCTTCTAAGATGCTTGCTTGCCCTTCAAGTTCGCCCACCACTAACCTGCAAGGCTCTTACCAGTCTGAATTGTTGCCCTATGCTAATGGTAGGCTAAGATGTAAGGCACTGTTTAATAAAAACTAAGAAGGTCTCGTTCAGATTTTGGAGCCTCTGACTTCTTTTAACTTTTCTTTAGATTTGGAACTTGATGTTTATCTCGGACTTCAGTTTGCTAAATGCTGTTGATATGAAAGTCTCTTTTGCAAACGTTAATCTAAACAAGCCCTTAATTGTGCCCTAAAGTGATTCCAAACATACAAGAGCCAAGATATACAAATAAACATCACAAGATGATGGGGAGGTGTGAGGTGTCTTTAAGGACAAGGCTAGTACTTGGATCACATTTCTATCCAAATGTGATTTTTCTAACCAGGCATCTAAGGTTAGAGTGTAGTGAAATTATTTTTCATTGCTAATCTCTGCTATGTGATACTGATGTTTGCAGGTGACTCTGGTAAAGATGGTGAACGAAGCTACTGCTAACATCCGTAATTGGGACTCATCCTCCTAGTTTGGCTTTTCTGTTCTTCTTCATCTTTGAAGCCAACTTACACAAAAACAAAATGCCTTATAGGTCATTCTCGCCGAAGAAGACGACAGGATATATTTTAAATTTGAGTTGTCTTAGCATCATAGGTCTATGCATACGTACTCCTTGGTAAGTTCAAAATGAAATAGTTTTCTTTTACAATTAATATTCTCTGTTTTTTAATATACATAATTTTTCTTTTCTTTTTTTCTTTTTTTTTTTAAAAAATAGTTATTGAGCTTATGCATTTATGATGGGAACAAGTATTTTTTTTTATAATAAAATAAAATTATGACTTTTGTTAATATTTCAACAAGAGCAAAACCTAGTCATACATTGCATATGCCATAAGGATACAAGGGCCTGTTGTCTCCACCTCGATACATGTCAACGCAAAAGCGCACCAAATAACGACGAATCCATTCTTTTTACGTTGTTTTCATTATGTAACTTTGGATGCTCCCCTATCTATATATATATATAGCTCTATAGTATACCGATGTTAAATTCTAGGTGAATTTGGCTGGAGGCATTTCACTGAGATCTAAGGTTTGTGTCGGTGGTTTTTTTAAGAGTATATTCCATTTTTTGGTAACCTCGATCCATTTTAAGGAAAACAAAAAGAAAAAAAAAATATCAGCAACTGATCAAAATGTACAAGAGGTTAGACAGGAGCTTTATTTTGATGATCTCAATTCATTTTTTCTCCTAAATCTATAATTTTTTCTGCAAAGCATCCTATTAATTAAAGGATTTTATCAAGAATAAAAAAAATTAATAAATATTTATAATAAATAGTTAACTTAACTAATTTTATTAATAACGGCATATTAAGGAATTTCTTTTTTTGCCCGAGCATATTGAGGAATGGAGGCGGTATAATTTAACGTTAGTTTTATCTGAGGAACTAGAAGGGTCCGAGTCTGTCGGCAAAAGCTTAAAGCCGAAAAGAGAGGGTAGGGTGGTCCCAAATCATATAGCATGGTGCAGTGACATCCCGTGACGCTCCCAACAAAATTCCCATTAATTCTTCCCAAAGAAATGTGGGCCAACCCCACCGTCCCCAACAAAACCTTTTTTCATGTGCGGGAAAAAAATTTACTTTCTCATATTTACATTATAAATTTTATCTTATATTTAGGATTGAAGGTAATATTTTATGTAGGCACATCGAAATTTTTTTGGAGCGAGTTAATTATGTGAATCCGTAATGTTATACTCCCTAGGTCACAATTATAAGAGTTAGTTAACTTTTTTGGAAAGATTAAGGCCTAATTAAATTAAATTTTTAGAGTATTTTTATTTTTATTTTTTTCTTCAAACTAAATAATTTAACTAATAAACTAATATATAATCTAAGAAAACACAACATATGAAAGGGTTAAGTAGCTTTATTTACTTCCTTAATCTCTCCAAAAAAAAGTCAACTATTTCTTATAATTAGAAAAGGAGGTAGTACTATATTAGCAACTAAATTTGTAGATATATTCTTAGTTAAATTAATAATTTAAAGGAATTTGTATTTAGGTTCTAAAGAAGAGAAGATACGACAAAATGATATATTAAAATCTTAAAATTGTATTTAAGTCCTGTGGGACTTTTTTCCAATAAATTTCAATTATGCTGACAAGTTCATTGCGTCAACTCTATTGACAAATCCATAGGCGCTTATACTGATAAGTCCTGACGTCCGTTGACAAGTTCATTAACGTTTATGAACAAGTACATGGGCATCAATTAATAAGTCTATAAGTATTTGACAATTGAAAGTTATTATAAAAAAATTTCACGAGACTTAAATGTAATTTTGAGATTTTAAGATACTATTTTATCGCATTTTCCCCAGATATAAATACAATTTGCCCATAATTTAATTAGGTCTTCTCTTTATTTTTCCTCTCTGTCTTCTCATAAACTCCATACGATATGATGTATATTTCTCGCTGGTGCTTCTAACAATTTTCTTTATGTGTCAAAACCACAAAAAAGAAGAAGCTATTTTTACTTTTTTCTCTTTCAGTCATATCAACTCCTTTTCATATATTTATATTTATATATATATATATATATATATTAATATTATTTATGAATCTTATTTCTTCTTATATATTTATATGTACATAAGCATCAAGAATAGATTGTGAGCCCACTATTATGCTTGACAGTTGACACTCTATATAAAGAGTAAGAATCAAACCCCTAATTTCCTAAAATACTACTACCTTCGGTCTTAATTATAGGAACATTTTTATAGTACAATTTACACTACAAAAATGTTCCTAGAATTAGGATCCGAGGGAGTAGTTGCTACCACTCATACCAGCCAACACTTAATTTTTATCAAATTTCCACAATTTGGAATGAAAGTAAATTGAATCTAGCACACATCTCTAGTTATAACCTTAAAAATCCAGACCATCTATATGAAATTTCAATGGTTCATATTTGTTTAATTATATTTTGTTATTTTATCTTAAATAAAGAAAAAGACAAAATAATATCGATCTTATAAAAATGAATAATATTATAAGATCAGCCTCAGAAAGTGCATGTACATACTCTGACTAGGATCCAATATCCCCATAATGTACAAGACATATAGGTTGTTTTTTTTATATCTTTATGCAAATAACTTATAAAAAACAATTAAGTATTAAAAATTTTCAAAAAAAAAAATCCTTTCTTTTTAAAAAAGCTCACCGCTCAACTTAATTATAAAAAATGTCATCATCTAAGACTATATTCAGTCCATCTATATTCTTTATTGAAAACCTAAAGTTAGGATACAATGTAAATAATATTTCTTTGATATAAAAGGTGTTATATATTTTTAAAATAATAAATAATTACGCCATTGTCGTGTATGTCGTACACTTGTCTGTTTAGTCCATTTCCTATGCTCCTAATCTGTCCGCAAATTAGATTTTATATTCACCCCAATTTCTACCACAGAAATAATTAAATATAATTCATAGAAAAAAGAAATAATTAAGTAGATACGATTTTTTCAAGATACAAAAATAGTAATATTACAAATAAGAAATGTGAATCTCATTTATACTAGATTAAAACATATAAAAAAATTATCTTTAAAAAGCTCACTCTTTTGTATTATGTTCTCTTTAATTACATGATTTGGTTTTTTTAATAAATTATCTAAGAAGAGTGACTTAAAAATTAGTAAGTAAATTAATTAGTACCTACTATAAAATTTTACAACATCCGCAGATAATTAAAGTGCTACATTCACATGCTAACTAGTTGGAGGCTTAAAATTTTAAAAAAGGACCTTTTCTTTAATGATTGCTTTGTGCAATTACTCTTTTCTTGCATAAAAAGATAAAATAATTTAAGAAGTGGGTTCTATATGTTTGATTGAAGACTCAGCCATCTTTTATTTTAAGATTTGGAATTATCCGAAACAATATTTATTTTCACTATGATAAAAAAAAAACAATTTTCAGCTACCTTTTTATTTTTATTCTATACTAAATAAAAGAATGGCCTTGATTGAGTTATATATATATATATATATATATATATATATATATATATACATACTGACGTCCGGTACTACTAAATTTAATTTAAACATCCTCAAGTTTTAAATATGGGTAATTCCCCCAAAATCCTTATCAATAAAGGATTTAAATTAAACTAGGGGGAAAAAAAAAAGAGTGACAGATGATGCTTTGAGTGAGAGCTAAAATGGATTATATCATCTATATTTTGTCAATATATAAATATTACTTTTATGATTTTATATCATATATATTATGTGTATAAATATGAGACTACTTGTTCTTTATGATTTTTTTTTCTTTTTTTTTTATTTGATTAAAGGTTTTCTCAATGGATTATAGGTACTTAAACTTGTATTCTTTTTCTTTTTTTTACGAGATAAAATTGTTTTCCATCTAACTTATAGTTTTTAATTGTTTTTTTTTTCATCCTCCAACTCTCAATTAAAATTTGTACGGAATTATTCTCATATTCAAGGTGCAACTTTTTCCTCAAAAGGGTCAACAAAGTGCTTAGAGAGACCAATCATGATTATATAAATTATTTACACTTTTGCCACTAATTAATTATGATTAGTCTCTTCAATTAGCTGGACCTTACAATCACTTTTTGGGTCTCTGGATTTTCATCAAAAGTCTCAATCTTTTGGCTGCATATCATCTGGGATTCTCTGTTTTCAGAATATGCTTAAATATTTACCTCAGATTTTATAACTTAATGTTAAAGAAAATAAATTCAAAAGTATAATTAACATATTAAAAATCGGATCACTCGTTGACTCGTTTGAGATAATGGTTCAAAGGTTAAAGACCCAGCTATAATGAAACAGAATTTTTTTTCACCATGGTGAAAACGGGATTCAATCATCATTAAAATAATATAATTTAATTAAAAATTTATAAATATATATATACATAACTTAAAAAGTGGAATATTTAAATAAAAAGACATTAATCCTTAAGTAAATAGAACATTTATGTATAAGTCAAAACAACATTGTTTAATAAGGGGACCAAAAAAAAAAAATTCAAACAAGTGGATCAACCAAAAGCTCTTGATTGAATCAGCTACAAAACTGGTTTACAAGTTCACTCGCAACCCAATCGAAACTTAGGTATTAATACCGAAACTTAGGTATTAATACGAAACTTATGCTTACAAGTTCACTCGCAACCCAATCGTGAGTTTAACCAAGTTTATAATTGGCACGAGTTTACTACTGACTCGACTCGTTTTTATAAGATAGAAACGTAAAAACGGTAAACTCGGAGAGTCAACTCGCAAGTTTGATAACAATGCTCGCAACCCAATCGATAGTTAGTTAGGTATTAATACCATAACTAGTATATAAATAAATAAACCACTATAAAAATAAAAAGTAAATAACTTTTTAATAAAAAAACCTATAATTCAGACGAAAATTTTCTTATTGTTTAAACGTCAAGACTATCTATCAATCTGGTTGATGGAGGCACATGATAAAGCACTCAAAGGGTGTGAATCATAATGGAAAAATCACGTGTGAAGCTTCTCTTATGGATTCCCTTTGTACTCAGAACAATGAGAACGTGGTGTGTTTTGAGTAAAAAAAAAAAAGCAATAGATCCATTGTATTTTAACAAAAAAAAAAATTGGTTGTATAGTTAAAAAGGGTGTACAAAGAATATTATCATATTTTCTTATGGTTTGGCCGTATCTAGTGTTGAACTGCGTTATAATTGATTGAGGGATGCAGAATATATAATTAAATAAAAAATCATATAAGCTTATAAACTGTATTTATCGAAAAAAAAAATTATAAACGGTAAATGATTTTCATTTCTCTTAAAAATAATAAGGAAAATATTTATGTCGAGTTTCTTATATTTATTTCGTCAATTTCTCCAATCAAATGTGATCTTGTCTCTTATTTTTGAATTATTATTATTTAATTATAAACCCATAGATAAAAAAATACGACACATAGTGACTCATATATGATTAGAGAATTTGATGATGTAATGAATATAAAGAACTTTATGTAAGTATGATCCAAATAATATATAGGCTAAAGTACACTTTTAGTCCTTTAAGTTTTACATAAGTTATACTTTTAATCCCTTAACTTCATAAAGTATACTTTTGGTCCTAAAATTCTAACACCGTTAATATTGCTAACGAAAAACGCTAATGCAGCGAACTCAAGTGATCACTAATAGCATTTAATTACACAAATTTTATATATTCTGCAATTATCCATATTTTATATTTAAGCCCAATAGCATTTAATTACACAATTATCACTTAAATTTACACCGTTATCACTTGATTTTACATTTTTCATTAGCAAAATTAACGGTGTTAGAATTACAGGACTAAAAGTATACTTTATAAAGTTAAGGGACCAAAAGTATACCTCATGTAAACTTAAAGGACTAAACGTATACTTTAGCCTAATATATACCATTCTGGTCCTATTTATAAGTCCAGTTTGACCAAAAAAATTGGTCCTTTTTATAAGTCCAGTTTGACCAAAAAAATTGGTCCTTTTTATAAGTCCAGTTTGACCAAATAAATGATATTGTGACAATTTTGCCCATAGTAATGATGATGAGAGAGATTGGCTAGTCATGTTGGAAATAGAAAAAGATAAAAGAGACTTGTCATTAAATTTTAAAAGGTACCCATTCATAAATGAGGGTAAAGTTGGAAATTTGTTCCATAATCATTGCGATACTTACCCCTCTTTGGTATATGAGATTTGGTCAAACTGGACTTATAAATAGGACCATAATGGTAATATCAATGTATTAGGGTAAGTATTAAGTAATTATGTGGCATATATGATATATAATTGGTATTGTAAAAACATAATGACAAATTTCACTTCTTTCGTGTAGGGGGGAAAAATCATTTATTTCCCATGATTAAAATGGTTTAGAGTTTAGATCTCAATCAAGATTAAAAAGTTTTAATTAACTTAAAAAATATGTAATATTATTTTTCCGTTCTTAAGCTGAATCCAAGATCTTACTTATACCAATTATTTACTTGCCCTCTATTTTTTAATTTATATAGATTAGTTTTTATTACCAATAAACAATACCCTTAAAAAAACCTTTCCCCTTTTGCCTTTTTGTGATTTGTCAGAATATTTTTAAACTTACGGTATCTTAGTGATAAAAAAAAAACGAAATGATTGGGCAAAGATCTCAGTGGCAGTTTTAAAAAATTGAACCATAAAAATAGAAAGAAAAGGAATATGAGGTAGAGAAATGAATAAATATATAGTCATATAGAAATGGTTCAAATCTTGTCCTCCTACTGGCTGTCTCTGTGTGAAGTATGCTCTTAACTCAGCCTATGATTTTTTTTATATTCCACTAAGGTTTCGAATAATGATTAAAGTTCTTTTTATGTTTTTTTAAAAGCTTCTTTTATGTATTTATTTAATTTAATAAGATGTTAATTATTATCATTTCAACTTTGTTTTGGGTCACTGTTTCCACTTTCCAATTCACGTAAAGATGAACGACGAGAATCTTAGACACTCTTTTCTCCATCTCTATTTTTGGGTCATAATCATTCATCAATTTGCTATTATATGTATATAGCTCTTCAGATTTATTTGTCCCACAAACATATTATTATTATTTTCTATTTCAAGTTTAATCTTCTTAGTGTTTTAATTTTTGACATTAACCTTCTTGCGTTAATTTTTTTTGTTAGGTCACTTATGGAAGTTGTCATCGATTACATCAAATTATTAATGAAGATAACATGGCATCAAATCCAACTTTAGGTTACTTGTATATAATCACCATGGCATATTGAAATTTAAATTTAACTTTCTTAAATTTTTAATATACAAAAACACCTCAACTCTATGTCAAATGTCATGCCATCTTCACTAATCTGATATGATATTTTTCGTTAGTAATTAACTTAAAAAAAATAATTCACTGTAGGGGTTCAATATAAGAAAAAAAAACTTCAAAAAAACTAAAAAATATATGCAATTGACTTAAAGTTCAAGAGATTATGTGTTGTCGAAAATGGTTTTTCTCTATTTTATTACTTTTTTAATATTTAAGTCAAATTTCCTATATTAAAACTTAATCTAAATAATGTGAAAGGCAGAAAGATTAAAAAAAAAAAAAAAAAAAAGAAAAGAAAAGAAAAGAAAGAAAGAAAATAGAAACCAGATTTCTGTGTGCGCAGGAGTAGAGAATGAATGTTGATTCTTTGAAAACACTATTGATGCAATGATTTGAAATAATTACAAAAGCAGACCTAACGTGATTGCTATATATACCATCATGCACCTCAACGTATCCTTAAAGCTAAATTTAAAATATATATGAGATTTATAAATATTCAATTTTGATTATATTTAAAATTAAATATTGAGAGAATAAATTGTACTATCTTTTGATTTAATTTCCCCTTTCAATTATACACGACCAATATAGCAAAGAATGCAGTGTAGATAATTCGCTACTACGTACTCAACTTGAAGTTTTAATATCAAACTATGCATTTCTTAACATTTAACTAAAATTCCAATCTCAACTAACATATTAAAAAAAAAAAAAAAAAAAAAAAAAATCCCCCAGTGACTAGAGTTTTGAGAATTAAATATAAAAAAAATTGGTAATTCAAGACTGAAGAATAATTGTACCGTTGAGAGGGGTAATGAAACAGTAAGAACACATGCTTAAGTGTTGAGTATCCTATGAAGGGACACAAACGATCACCATCGCCCATCTTTTTTCCATGCGTGATGATCTCATGGTTATATCATAAATAATCTGTATTTTAATTAAAAGTACTTTATTATATATTCATGGTTCGTAAATAGGGATAGGATATTATTACTACCAATGTTACTACCACTTTTTTACCGTTAGATCAGAATCTCATCAGGAGAGAGAAATGATAAAGGTATATGAGATTTTGATCTAACAGTAAAAAAATGGTAGTAACAATATCTTATCCCTCGTAAATAATATTACCTCCGGTCCTAATTATAAGAACATTTTTGTAGTGCAATTTGCATTACAAAAGTGTTCCTATAATTAGGACCGGATGGAGTATTATTTACTAAAATTTCTTTACTATATTTTATATAGAGAATGAATTCATGCAATATAGTATATTGTCTAATCCCATAACTAGTGAATTGGATATTCCGTCATTTTTGGAAATATCAAAAGCTGGTGATTTAAATAATGGGAAAAACATTTCTCATGTGGTAGGAGAAGTGTATTCTTATGTCACACACACATGAAATGGTGGGGGCATATATATATATAATTAGCATTATATATATATGTGGGTCCCACCATTTCATGTGTATGTAGGAATCTTCTTCTTCTCATACAACATGAGAAGTTTAAACCCCTTAAATAATATACTTTCTAGAGCTAAAAAAACCTAGCTTCAGTGAATTCTTATTAATATATATATATATATATATATATATATTAAAAAATAATTGAGTGGGAGGTAAAATTGAACAAAAAGAATAGGGGGAACAAAACAAAATGGAATACAGAGTGAGTCTAATGTGCACTCACTTCCCATAAAAGTGTAGTGTACTACACTCCAACACCTTCTCTTGGAATTTGGAATTGCTTCCAATGTTATCTTTATCTCTTTTTCTTTAGAATACTAAATGTTGATAAATCACAAAATTTATATACAGAATAAATAATTTATAATTTACAATAGTTAAATTATTTTATATTCATAGTTATGGTAAGTATAATGACGGTTAGAACTTGAATAATACACAAATTTGCAGCAGTGAAATTATTGATCGATGACGTGATTGAACTCAAATTTCATGCAAAATACTAGTTGTATGATATTATTACTGCACAATGTAGTTCATTTTAATATTTTTTAAAACCAAAATTCATTTTTATAATTGAATCAATAGTAAAGAGAAGTAAACAAAAAAAAAATTAAGTGAAATCTACTCATTTTCGTGGATCTCTTGAATTATTAAAGGGAGCATCCTAAGTGCAAAATAATTGGTTCACCAATCAATAAATGTCTTGTAATACGTAAATTCGGATAAATCCAAGTTTACAACATTCCTGTGCCTTTATGTATGGAGCTCATCCCCGGTCATCTACGTCTCTCTCACACAACAAGATTTTTTTTTTTTTTAAACTTCTAAATCCATTATATTTATTGATAAATTTTAAGAAAAACCTGATAAAATAAATTCATGTTAAAAAAAGTACACACAAGACAAATTTTTCACAAAATCCCTCAAAAACTAGCCAGCCTTGTTTGTAGCTCTATATATTCCTCAACCTCTCCTCCGTCGAAACCACCCAAAAAAACCCAAATCCTCCATAGCCATGGAAATGAAACTTTCAATCTCTGTTCCTCTCTTCTTCTTCTTCTTCTTCTTCTTCCTCCTCAAATCCCAAACCCTAGCGCTGAACCCTAACTGTGAGGCTCAAGACCAAGGGTCTAACCTCAAAGTGTTCCACGTCTTTAGCCCATGCTCTCCCTTCAAGCCCTCCACTCCTCTCTCCTGGGAGGAGACTGTGCTTCAGCTTCAGGCCGATGACAAGGCTCGCCTCCAGTTTTTTTCCAGCCTCGTCGCCGGCCGCTCTGTCGTCCCCATCGCCTCCGGCCGGCAGATCACCCAGAATCCTACTTACATTGTCAGGGTTAAGGTCGGCACACCGCCTCGCATCTTCCTTCTGGCTTTGGACACCAACAATGACGCCGCCTGGCTCCCTTGCGATGGCTGCCTCGGCTGCTCCTCCTCCGTCGTCTACTCTCCGGCGAAATCTACCTCCTCCAGAAGCGTCAACTGTGGAGCTCCACAGTGCAAGCAGGTGAGTGAGATTGACCTCTTTCCTCAAAGTGGAAGCGTGGAACCCGCACGTCATTCACGCGCCCCACTTACGGCGCGTGAAGAGAGGCTTCACACTTAATATATTAGTATCATTATTTATTAGTGTTTCACGTACTAATTAAATTATTTTTAAAAATATTTATATTTATTAATGATTTATGCTAATTTGTATGATTTATAAATTAATATATAAATCATATACAATATATATGATCAACTAACTTACTTAACTTGCTTAAATTTTTTAAAAATGATTAACTAGGTTTTATATTTAGGTAGTATTATTTTAAAGACTAAAATTTTAAGTTATTTATAAAATCATCTTATTGTTTTGTTTTATTCATGCTAATGCCAGTTTTCTAACTTCAATGGAAAAATAAGCAAAAAAAAAAATATAGAAAGAAAATCAATTTTTCATAAGTTAGTATAAAAATATAAATTTTTTTCTTATAATTTAGATAGGAGAGAGTAGCTCATACATAAAAACATTCTTTGTATTTGCATAGAAGTTTTGAGCAAAAAAAGTATTTGCATAGAAGTGTAAATAGTTTCTTTTTGGGGGGTCAAAAGTGTAAATAGTTCATGTGTGAATATTTTAATTTTTTAATAGCTTAACGTAACGGGCGTTTTCAAAAGATTCCTGTAGAGTGGTGCGCCATATTCCACATGTGACTTGTGTAAGTCACATGAGCTCAATGTACTGTAAAAGTTTGGGCATATTTGTTGGCAAAAAAATAAGAGAGTAAAAGTTTCTGCATATAGTAAAAGTGTTACGTACAATTGTCTCCACTCTGCTTTACCCAAAAAGATCATGCATGCCAGCCTCAACATGTGAGGTTGCTGTAAATCTCCCAATGTGCCACACACTTCCCATGTGTGACATCACTGAACCGCTAAAGGCTGGAGCCACGCGCCGCCTCCGTCAGCGCGTGTGGTTCTCGGCCCATTAATCAAGCGGTTGCTCTCTGGCGGTGTGTCGGTATCCCACCTTTTTGGGGATAAAAGTTCACGAGTGACGGTTCTCAAGCTTTTTATCAACACGTGAAGTTACTTTTTTCCCTTGTTTTTTCAGGTACCCAATCCCACTTGCGGCGGCAGGGCGTGCAATTTCAACCTCACTTACGGCAGTTCCTCCATAGCGGCCACCTTAGTTCAGGACACCGTGAAGCTGGCGGCGGACCCAGTTCCGGGCTACACCTTTGGGTGTATACAGAAGACCACAGGGAGCTCCGTTCCAGCACAGGGCCTATTGGGCTTGGGCCGAGGCCCATTGTCTCTGTTATCTCAGACCCAAAACCTCTACCAATCTACATTCTCCTACTGCTTGCCTAGCTTCAAGTCCCTCAACTTCTCGGGCTCTTTGAAACTTGGGCCTGTAGCCCAGCCCAAGAGGATTAAGTTCACCCCTCTCCTGAAAAATCCTAGAAGATCATCACTCTACTACGTCAACTTAATTGCCATCAGGGTCGGCCGGAGGGTCGTCGACATCCCACCGGCTGCCTTGGCCTTCAACCCCACCACCGGCGCCGGCACCATTTTTGATTCTGGTAATGTTCCAATCTCTTACTATATCCCTCCGTGTATTACTCATTCAATTATCATGCTTCAAAAAAGGTAAGTGATTTACTAAGAGTATTGACACGGCCAAAAGTTTTTTATTTTCGCTTCACTCTAACGGCTGATCACACTAAAGAAGTCAAATTAAGGGGCTTGTGTTGTAAACGTGAAATGATTGCAAAAAAGGAGAAGGTTTTGAATGAGTCAAATTGAAACAAATCTTGAGTGAAAAGCTACAAGTGAGTGCACATCCATCACTATCATGCGTGTTCAGGGTAGAAAAACATAACCAGTAGACAATTAACCAGGTTTACTAAGACCTAGTCTAATTAGAACCACATTCCAATCTAACAAGTGTAATAATAGTGATCAGGAAAATGTGAGACATTGAATTTGTCATCTCTTTTGAATATTGATATGAATATTGATGATTTTCATGTAAAATTCATAGGTACGGTGTTCACTCGACTAGTTGAACCAGCATACATCGCCGTACGAGATGAATTCCGGCGACGAGTTGGTAGAACCCTGACTGTGACCAGCCTAGGAGGATTCGACACATGCTACAATGTACCTATAAATGCTCCTACAATAACATTCATGTTTACCGGCATGAATGTGACACTCCCACAAGACAACATCCTCATACATAGCACCGCCGGCAGCGTCACATGCCTCGCCATAGCGGCGGCACCGGACAACGTCAACTCAGTGCTCAATGTTATCGCCAACATGCAGCAACAAAACCACCGCGTGCTCTACGATTTGCCTAATTCTAGACTCGGCGTTGCTCGTGAGCAATGCACCTAAATATTAAAATACAAAATCAATTGAAATCCTTCAGCGATAATAACTTCATGAACAGAGAAATTCTTAGGTACACCGAGTGCATTTAGAGTACTTAAGAATTTTTCTGTCATGAATTTGGCAACATTAATCTCATCAAATTGGCAATTTCATATGTATGCTTGCTAACCCATATCAGAGGCTATAGTTGCTACTAGTTGTAGTACGTGTTTGGAATTGAATTCAGAGTTTAGCAAAGTTTGGAGTCGTTTATGTAGGGTGTGTGATGGGAGTGTCACGGGTTGATATTTATGTAGCCTTTCATGTCGTTTTCTTCATGGTGACGGGGCTCTGGGTTGTCGTACAAGGGGTCACGGGTCATTTTTATGTGGTTGGGAATATTGGGAATTTCATATTCTTGTATGTTTCACAGAAATAATTTATTGGCTTTTTAATACTAGTGATGATGGCTCATGGCATTATCTTTTTCTTCTTTTTTCCTGTCTCGGCTTTTTTTGGAACTTCAACTGTTTCTTCTTGACGAAGACTTGTAAGTTTTTTTGTGTTTGTGTGCATTACTGCATCCACATTAGTTTAGTTGAAAGAAAATAAAAACTCTGAATTTAAAATTTACATTGAATAAAAAGTTTATAATAAATCATATACCATTTTAAAGCCACATTTTCCGGATAGTGGAATATCTTCTACTTTTATGATTGACAATTGAAACATTACCTCTTATGGAAGGAGTCAAAACTCAAAATTGGGCTTTGATATTTTGAACGATGTCTTCTTTTTAAATAACTATTTCCCAAAAGTACTTTTTGTTTGAAAACTTATTGAATGTAATTGTAAACCATCGATTAAAATTGGTCAAATTTTTGAATCGTGATGGTTAATTAAACCATTCCCGGGTCAAATTTTTTTTAACGATGGAAAAACAGATGGTTTAATCGACTAAACTTCGAAGAAACTTTTTAAAAGGCCTTTCGTTGTCGATTTAAAAAAGGGGAGAGGTATGGAATAAATTACTTCATTTTTATTTATTATTAATTAATAATTTTTCTTTATTATTTATTCTCCTTTTTAATAATAATAAACATAATAATCTATTTTATAACCTATTCCCTTTTTTTCTAATAACAATTATTATTATTATTATTATTATTATTATTATTATTTTCTACAAGTATTTTAAAACTCGATAATTTATCTTAACGCTTTAATTTAGGAGTTTAACAAATACCAAACATTATATAAATTATGCTCTTTTAGATATTAATAAAATCAAATATACTCTTTGGATATTCATAATATAGTAATATATTATTATTTTAAATGCATATGATTTAGCATATTACACGCACACATAATCTCAACAGAAAAGTCCTCCTAAAATTTCCAAGTGCAACGCTATACTTATATATATAGGTATATGTATTCAAAAATAGATATGTAGTGAGAAAATATTTATAACAGTAATATCATATACTTATATGTTTATGACAACAAATGTTTTCCTCCATTCTTCAAAATGCAACGTGGTATGTATATATACATATACTTTAACAATAAATTATATATATATATATATATATATATGTGTGTGTATATATATATTATTTTGTAAATAATATTATAAGTGAAAAAATATAGGAATTAGTTAGATCCTATTATATAGGAGTAAGTTGTATCAAATTCTATATTTTTAAATTTCGAATTCCCCATATGCTTTTATATATATATATATATATATAAATATATTTCCAAAGGTTCATGGACAATTATAACAAAATATTTATAAAAGAAACAATAAGTGAGGAACGTTGATATAACAAGCATTGTTATATCTATCTATTTGGTTCAGCTTTATCATTAATATCAACAACGTATTGTTATTATTATATATACAAACACGATGATATGTGCAAAGCTTTTATATATATATATATATATATATATATATATATATTTACATAGCCACGCATAATCTATATGTATATATTTTATTCTCATCTCTTTCTTTTAGTCGACATTACCATCGGTTTAATGATTAAACCGCGGGTCATTCAAAAAAATTTGACGTTCGATTTAGTCGACTAAACCATCCTGGTTTAGTCGACTAAACATCGGGTCAATTAAAAAATTTGACTGGAATGGTTTAGTCGACTAAACCAGGATGATTTAGTCGACTAAACCATCACGGGGTCATTCAAAAAAAATTTGACCCCGTGATTTAGTCGACTAAACCCTATATTTTAGTCGACTAAACAGGGGTACAATGAGAATAAGTTTCCTAAAATACCCCTATTTTATTCTCTCAAGTGTGTTTAATTTGTGGTAAGTATATATATATATAGGTTGCAATACACACACGCACACACGTGTGTGTCTATAAAATATATATGTGTGTGTGTGTATATGTGTATCTATATATTTGTTTGCGTATATATGTGTATGTATATGTGTGTGTATCTTTGTTTGTGTGTGTCAATATATATGTGTGTAGATTGTGTGTAGATATATATGTGTGTGTAGATATATGGGGGTGTGTGTGTTTATATATGTATGTATGTATATGTGTAGATCTATATGTACACATATATATACACACACATATATGTATATATAACAAGATCATTATTTCAATTAGAAAGCGTGTGGAAAGGAAAATTGGTTGGAGAGATAAGTGGCGGGGTTGTTGATTCACTTTTACTTATGCTATTTTAAATTTATATAAGGGTATTTTAGGAAAATAAGTAAAATTAACTAATTTAACTCTTCTCCTTAATCTCCCCAAAATTGGTTAAATATATCCTATAATTAGGACCGGAGGGAGTACTACCTCCAGTCCTAATTATAAAACCTAGTTGATTTTTTTTGGAGAGATTAAGGAAACTAAATAAGTTACTTAATCATTTCATATGTTATGTTTTTTAGATTATACTCCTATATTAGTTTATTGGTCAAACTATTTAGTTTGAAGAAAAAAAATAAAAATACTCTAAGCTAGTTTAATTAGCTTCCTTAATCTCTCCAAAAAAGTCAACTAGGTCTTATAATTAGGACTAAAGGGAACATGAAATATTATGGGCTTAGGATTGGGAAAAATCAATAAAATTACCGTTTAGTAGGAGGAATTGAGGGGAGATAGATAATATTGGAAATTGAATCCTAAGATTAATAATTTTCAGACTAAAATGCCCTCACTTCACCTTCAGTCTCCATCAGGACTTCTGCTACTAGTCCATTTTATAAAATGCAAGTGACTAAATTATGTAAATGAAAAAAGTTAGTTAAAATTAGTCAAAGAAAATAAATACATAAAAGATGTAGTAGCTTATAATTTATGAAAAGGAAGTGTGAGCAAAATCAGAAAATAGTTAATTAATAGTGTGGTACTAATCAATAATTAATACATAAAGTTTGATTATCGGTATAAAGCTTCCACTAAATTTATTTGAATCTCATTTTTTTCACTACGAGGAAACATTTTTATTGGGAGAAAAAGCTACGAACCTTAAAACTAAAATCATCGATTTTTCAAATATGTAGTAATAAAATATAGAAAAGGCATCAGATAAAGTATGTAAAAAAATCTAAAACAATAAATGAAATTTATGGGGATAGCGATCATAAATAGATATTGGTTCTCTGGGGTCTGGTCTTGACTTTAGGCAAGAGGGGTCCATTCAAATATGTATAATCTGAATCAATGAAACGTTGAGATCATTGGGCCACTTGATGAGCAAGGTTAATGAATAAATAGTGGTAATATCAGAAAGCACGTGGGTTGATTTTTGGCTCTTGTATTTAATCAAGAAAATCAAATATAAAGAACAAATTTCAACCATTAGATTTACATATATTAAAATATAGCCGTCCACCATTGTCAAGTGATGCTGGCAACAACCCCAATGTCATGGACATACGCAATACGTAGTATTTTATTTTTTATTTTGTACCCTTCAATTTTACATGTTTATATTTTATTTATTAAAAAAATAAATCGTAGTTTTTTGGTGCCAATTTCTTACTCCATTTGGATTATAGTATTATTACTATGTTTGTGTAGTTTTCAACTGACCAATAAAAATATTTTATGACATCTTCCATGTGTCAAAGCCAAAATTATATAAATTATAGAAATAAAATTGGAATACAAACATATTTTACACAATGTTTTCTCAATACAACTTAACTTCGATGAAAAGGTTGGCGCTAATTTTAATACTCTTTAAGACATCTTTGTTTTAATTTATGATAAATATGTTTACGATTTACGCAATATGTATGTAAGTGAAATTTTGACCCAACTTATAGAAAATTACTTATAGAATAAGTGTACACAAATGGTTTTAAAGAAACAAGTATAAATATATATTTTTCTGTTATCTTTCACATAGATAAAGAAACTCATGCAATTATCATATTTACGCAAGGTTAAACTCATACCCTCTTACTTAAATTAAGATTTAAGGAGGTGCTTACTGTGAACTGTGACAAACAACTTTTAAAGAGAAAGATGTTTTAATATATTAGGAAAACTTGAAATTTAATAATGCCTCACATATTCACCTATCTTTGTGTCTATGAAAGTTTTTTTTTTTTTTTTTTTTTTTTTTTTTAAAAAAAAAACAATATACTCAAGGTTTTGTAAGAGAATTTTGGTGAGTTCTCATGGTTCTATACCAAAATTTGTATCCTTAATGTAAAAAATATTTTTTCTTTTTCTATTTTCACTTCCTATTTTATCCACAATATTCTAAATCTAAATTACCTAGGAATAAATTAATTCTATTTAAAACTTTTAAGACTTATTGGATGAATCAAGTGGGTATATTTTCGTGTGAATGACACACTAGTTTAATAACTTTATTTTTGGCCAAACAATAATTTAGATATATTTTGGATTTTGGTGTAAATGTGATTTCATAATTTATTTTCAAAACATATATACAATGTCCTGTAAATTTAGTAAGGTTCTCAAACTTGTATTCGGAAGTTTAAGCAAATTTTTGACAATGACATAAGCTCATATCATCAATTGGAATGTTTACTTTTATTTTTAAATATAAAGAATGACAACAACTTGATTTAAAGATATATTGAATCCAAATAATTAAAATTAAATTTATCAACATTCATAATTTATCATACTTATTGTTTTTACGTTTATAACTTATAAAATTAAGTGAAGATATTAATAAACTCATGTTAATTATATAATCGGTTAAATTTATTAATTTACAATTTTATATTTTTAGCTTATAAAATCGCGTTAACACACCCTTAAATCATACTACCTCCAGTCTTAATTATAAGATTTAGTTGACTTTTTTCGAAGAGATTAAAGTTTTAAATAAGTTACTTAATCATTTTATATATTATGTTTTCTTATATTATATATTAGTTTATTAATCAAACTATTTAGTTTAAAGAAAAAAATAAAAATACTATAAACTAATTTAATTAACTTTTTTAATCTCTCAAAAAAAAGTAAACTAAGTCTTATAATTAGGATAGATAGAAATATTAACTTTTTGAATTTGAGAATGGAATTTAGCGTCTTTGTCCTATTTGGATTTAGTATCGTAAAAAAAGAACCTAGGAGGACCATAGACCTCGTCTCACTACCTTTTCAGACACCTGTCTATGGCTCTCTCCTCACGGCAACTTCAATACAATTCCGTCCTTCCTTCATAAAAGGCGGCGTTGCCCTCTTCTTCTCTCACTCAAATCCACAACGCTTTTCTCACTTTCTTCTTCCTTATCCTCTTCTTCTCTCTCCAATTCACACAGCAAAACAACCCTCAACTCAAATCCAATGGAGGCTAAGCGTCGAACGGTTCGCTCCTTTGTCAGCAAACTGAGCTCTGTTTCAGAGCAATCCCAGCTCGATGCTCTGCGCGAGCTACGCTTATTGACCAAGCAAGACGAAGATACCCGATCCGTCATCGCTGATTTGGGTGCGATTCCGTACTTGGTCGATACCCTCTTTTCTTATTCGCACGCTTGCCAAGAGAACGCCTCTGCGACGCTTCTCAACATTTCGATTTCCTGTAAAGAGCCTCTCATGTCCACGCGCGGAGTCCTCGACGCGATCTCGCACGTTCTTTCCCGCCATAACTCGACCTCGGCTGCTTCCGCCGTCCAATCCTGCGCCGCCACGTTGTACAGCCTACTCGTCGTCGATAACTACCGGCCTATCATTGGTTCCAAGCGGGACATTGTGTACGCTCTCGTCGATATCACCAAAAACCCTAAATCGCAGCCTAGATCCATCAAAGACGCTCTCAAGGCTCTGTTCGGACTCGCGCTTCATCCGCTTAATCGGTGCACGTTGATCCAACTCGGCGCTGTTGAAGCTCTGTTCACGGTGGTTCTCAAGGATCGGAAGGTCGGGATTGTGGAGGATGTTACGGCGGTGATAGCGCAAATCGCCGGATGCGAAGAGAGTGTGGAGGCGTTTCGGAAGGTGTCAGGGATCGGAGTGCTGGTTGATCTTCTGGATATGGGGAATAAGTCGAGCATGAAGACGAAGGAGAATGCTGTTTCTGGATTACTGAAGCTGGTGAGATGTGGAGGGGAGAAAGTAGCCATGGATGTGAGACTGAGAGCTTTAGGGGCATTTGATGGAATTGCGGACGTGAAAGAGAATGGTAGCTCCAAAGGGAAGAGCAAGGCGGAGGCGTTATCGGCGGAATTGATCGGAGATGGTAACCATTGGAATAATAATAGACAGAGGCATTCGCGGTTTAATTCATCAACGAGTGAAGATTCATCGTTTTCATTCAATTTATCAACAGATTCATCAGAATCTGGTGTGTAGGATCTCATCTTTCAATTATTATTATTATAGATGATTCTTTTTTTTTCCTTTTCTCTTAATTTTTGTCCTGTGAAATTAGTTTTGATTGATACTGTACAAACTAGTATAAGGTAGTGATTCGTTGTGGTCTAGTTAGGTTCTATTGATGAAGTTATTAACTATAGCATGTTGTGTTGTAAATGTAACAAAAGAGGAGAGATATTCATGACTTTTTAAAATAAATTTCTCTGTTATACGCTGTTGAAGGATGATTCTTTGTTTCTTAGAATTGCATTTCTTTGTATCATATCATACAATCTCTTGTTATTAAGGTCCAAGGCTTTGATTTAATCCCAAAAGGTTCTGCTCAAAGGTGTGTGAATCATTGCATTGAAGTCTTTCAGAAATACTCTTGACTTTCAAGTTTCATGCTTGGACTAGCATGCTAGAAATGGTCTATTCAAGTCTCAACTTTCTTTTCTGAAGTCTTCCACATTGGAGAAACCCAAGCTTGCTTAAAGAAATAGTGAGCAATATATTAGTGCATCAAGATTACTCTCACTGTGTGGAAGGACTACATAACAGCAAAAAACTACTTCAGAAATACGTTAGGAGACATGCTCTCACTTTTATGCTTACTGAGTCCTAGAAATGGGATTCAGTCAAGTTTCTGTGTTACTATTTCTGGTTAAGTTGCTGTGGGGATGGCTAGGCCCCACCATCACTCTGGGTGTGGTTTTTTTTTTTTTTTTTTGCTCGAAGGGTGTGGTTCACTATATGGACATGTGAACTTGTGAAGTGTGTCTACGAGTGTGTATGAATGTGGCATCTCACTATTTGAGTGCTACCCATATTAGATGGTTTCCCATTCTGCTGAAAATGTTTGATTATCTTTTCTTGAAGGGGATTGGATTTAGGAATAAACTTGGATAAAAATTATAACTGTTAGATCCTCATTATGCAGTAGAAGCTTTTTTGACGTGAGACCAGAAGCTAAAACACCACTAATTTTGATAGGCCATTAATGGATCTGTCTCTTGCATGAAGTTGTGGGTAAGCATTGGGCTATGTTCTTTTGCACTGGAAGGTTTTTTCTCGTTCTGGGTTATTCAAAGTTTATAAATGGCATATTTTCTTAAGAATTTTACACAACGATTCAGGTATTGGTTTTAACCGTTCTTAATGTGTATTGTATTGACAGTCAGATAGATATGGTAGTTGTAACCTCACTTTGAGTATTTACCGCTTGACTGGAACTCAGTACTCTGGTTTTTTATAGAAACATTTTGAAATGTAATGAGCCTGGAGGAAATTTAGTACTCCGGTCATTAGTATAAAAGATATTTGGAGAGTTGATATTGGTTAAAATATAAGGCATGGTTTTTATATTTATTAATATTTTTTTTAAATTTACTCTTATTGATGCTCCATCAACCATAATCAAGGAAGAAAGGGAATGCGAGAATTAAAGAAGATGATTAAGGTGTTTTAGAAAATACATGTCATATTAACTAATTTAACTAACTTTCTTAATCTAATCAAATTAGATAAATATGTTTTATTTTAAAGACAAGAGGGAGTATTATTTGGTTATTTTTAACATTTTTTTTTTTAAAAAAGGCAAATTTAGCGTGCTTAAACATTCATTTGTATATATATGATAATTCATGGACTGAAGAAGGCTAAGAAAAACATAGCTGCATGTAAATTGTTTGGTTGATGAAGAACACCAATGATGGTTTTGGACTTTGAATTGTGTTAGACTAGAGGTAGGACGCTTTGAGCATATTGGTGTGATATTATTGCATGGTTTATTTGTGATTGACTCAATCTGATTTGTGTCAATTTGGTAGCAAGCTAGACTCCATCTCTTCAAAAACTTTTTAGGGGACAGATTCCATATTTCCTGTGCAATGGGTCCAAAGTTAAGAAGACTGAGCATTACTCACTGTTATTTGATGTGAACTTTATTGATTCACCACGGCCACAAATCAAGGATAAAGTATCATATTAAGTTCAGGGATAACGATAGAGACAGCCATAGATTTTGAACGAGTCTTCCGCTTTGAGGGGGGAAATTTATGTATGGGCACGTTTTTCAATGCACAAGTCATCAAATTAGTGTAATTGCTTAAAATGACCATTCAATTACGGCCCGTTTGGATTAAGTGACTTTTCTTTTATCTCACTTTTATAAATATAAAATAAGATAAAAATCATATTGTAAATGTGATTTGTGTTTGAACTTATGGTAGTAAAAGTGACTTTTTTTCAAATTGAAACTTGCTTGGATTATTACTTAAAGAGTTAGTTAAGATGAAAAATAACTTAAAATGATATAAATCTTATTAAATACTACATACATATATATATATATATGTATATGTATGGAATATACATACATAGACATACACACAAATGCACAAGTGCGCTTACACATATATATTAGTTGTATATTTATTTAGATAATTATTAAAGATAAAAATTTAAATTTAATAAAAAAAGTTAAACTATTCTTAAAAAATAAAAAATACTAAAGTAATTAATCAAAAGTATATACATTTAATGGATAAAATTATATATAAATTAGAATGTATAAATATCAATAAGTTGATACTGAATACTGAATAGTACATCCTCCCTCTCTTCATCAACGGTGACTCGTTCCCTTCTCTGCTCCCATCGCCTCCTCTGCCCCCATCTTCACCTCCATCAATTTCCAGAATTCTGGATTGTTGCGAATCTCCATAACTCGTCCCTCCGTAAGCCCAATAATGGGACCAAGGTCATGAAGCAGAGTACTGAGCAATGTTCATATACGAGATGAATCCGGAAAGAAGGAGAGATACTACTGTCCTCAATATTAAATCCAAGCACAGTACGTGTTGTCCCACCGAGGGTAACAAATATTCTGAAATTCCAAGGTTTTTTCATAAATCTATGAGTTGTTATTTTTAAACTATTGGGTATTCATCTTTGTTATCGCCCCCTCTTTCTATATCCTCTGTTTTCTCCCACTGCTATCGCCCCGGTAAGCTTCAGATAAAATGAAGAAGACAAGGTGCTGAGCTTTGGGCAGGAAAGGACGATGAGAAAGGTCTGGAAATTATTAATGCAACGAGTTTTTACTATTGAGCTTCTTTTTTTCCACTATTGAGTTTTTACTATTGATCAGTTACTAAAAAGCTTATCCAAACACCATACAATACAATCGGACTTTTTTACTATTGAGTTTTTTTCTTTCCAAATTAGGCTTTGAGGCGCCCAAACCTTACCCAAACAGAGCCATAGATGTAATTACATCTCAAATTTCATTAATTACTAATTATGTTGGACATCATGTGATTAGAGGGGAAAAATATTTTTGAATATGCTTTTAAGGCTTCAATGGAATCATTATATGCACAAACTTTCTTGTAACTTTTGGTCCCACGAGAGATTTAGCTCATGCAATATTCCCATGAGCTAAAGAGAAGTTATGGGAAGGTAGCCCACATTTAAGAGAAACTCTTTACCTAGGATGAGGCCTGCACAAGTTATTATATTTTTATCAAGGGTTAAATATCAATTTTGTCATGGAAGTATTGATAAGGAGGTATGAAAGACTTAGAAAGTTTTTTTGGTAGATTTTTTTTGGAAGTTTACAAACATAGTAATCTTGTCGATTAGTTGATCTTGATCGTTGGATCGTTGCCCTCTTTGTAAACTTCCAGGGCAAATTTGCTGCTAAAAAAACTTCTGGGGCAAATTTGCTCCTAAAAAAGACTTCCAGGGCATATTTGCTCCTTTTTGTAAACTCCCGGGACAAAAATAATACCAAAAAAACTTTCAGGTGCTGAATGCCCCCTTACCAATACTTCCGTGGTAAAAATGGTATTTAACCCTCTTATCAATAGAACCTTCAATATAGAGTCTAAATCACCAATAAGGGTTGGGTTTAGGGGAAATTAATAACTAGTCTCTTTATGTAACGAATCAATATTTGAATCCTTATTATGTAATGTGCCCACATTTAGTTTTCGATAGTGCCTTGAATAAGATTACTTTCAATAGGAGGATACATGTGCTTAGTGAAAAAAAAAAAAAAGAGTTTAAATGAGTGTTTGGTAACTTATGAGATAACCATAGTTTTAGATTTATAATTGATTTTGACAAGTATGGAGGTGTTGGTTTAGAGTTTATAATTAATTTTGGCATGTATCAAGTTGTTTGAATATTTTTCAATAAGACCATGGTTTTTTTTTTTTTTTGCTCAAAATAAAACCATGGTTTTGGCTCCAATAATTGAGTGAGTGGAATCCAAATAGGCTCTTGAGAAGGTCACCACTTTAAGCTTGAGTGCTTGTTGGATGATTCAATAATCAATAGTCTTCTTTATAGCTTCCATTTTTGGGGTCTTCTATCTTAGCTAGCAGCATTTGGTCTTTGCTTATATTCATGTGGCCATCCATGATTGTGGATTGATAAAGCAGATCCTATATCCTTTCCTAAAACCCTATAGCAGCTGACAGAAGGAACTGAAATAAACTATGAAAGCTGCAACTGCTGATCATCACGCACACTAGATGCATGTTAAGATTTTTTATTCTGAGAATATGGAACCTCTGACAGTAATTCAAGTTATGTGCCAAAATATTTTGTAGTACTTTGATGTTAGGTAAAGGCGGAGACATCTTTTAGCTATAAAATTTCTACTATTGCTCAAGTTTTTGGACATAGTGGGCCTTGCTTCATATTATTGGTCACAACAATATGTTCTATCCATCAGGGGTGGAACAAGATTTGGGCTCCAAAGACTTGAGCGTCTCTAATTTTCTGAAAAAATTCTACTGTACTGTATTTGCACCCAAAAAGAAATCCTACTGTATTAAATATTAATTAATTGATGGCATATTACCCTCCAAAACTTTTTTGTATCAAAAAAAAAAAAAAAGGTTTTAAATACTCCTAAAAGGTCTAATATGGTTGCTGATACTGTTGTTAGTAGAGCCTTTGTGGGAGAAATAAATAGTTAAATACTGTTTCATTGATGTAGCTCCTGAATTTGTTAGGGACTCTGAAATATAACATCTCCAAATCTTTATTCATAGCTTTGAGTAATGTGTAATTCGTATGAGTTTAGTCCCTTTCTCTGTTATAAATCTGGTTTCTTTTGCTTGGACGCGTGGACACCACTCTTAGGCTGATCAATCTGTCCATTGTAATGATGGTGTTTTCTTATTGTTTTGACCATTGAATGAACCCCACAACTTTCTCCTCATGATTCAAAAGGAGAAAAAAGAAGTTGGCTCAAGACAGAAGAAAAATGGCAAGATTGTTGAAAAACTTAGGTCTCTACTCTACGCTTAGAAAAATCACGTATTATGAAATCTGATACAAGTATCAATCAAAAGCAGAACACAGAATGACTTCATATGTGTCTGTGTTTCAAACTGAAGTTTTGGCTTCTAGCACCATGCATTTGAAGTTTGAAGTTTGAACCATAAAACCAGTTTCTTTAATTATGTGAAGCTGCTACTCTGCACAAGCGCACACATATATAATCTGGAGGTAAAGTACCAAGAGGCAGGTATAACAACAATAGGCTTCATTATCAGCTAAAGGATTGCATGATATTATTGTGCTAAATCAACATTCAAATCTCTAAATAAATTGTTCCAAAATATCATGTTTAATAATATTGAGTGTTCTTTTAAATTTTTCTCTGTCATTTTCAATGAACTTCATACCATCTGATTTACCTTCCTCACTTTTGCCTCCCTCTACATTCTTTGTGCATGTTTAAACCACAAATCCATCTCAATATTCTCATCTTTGCTACCCAGGAGACATGTGATTTGACTATACGCTATCTTAGTCCTCTATAAATGAATCAATTCTCTCAAGTTGGTCCCTGTCAGATTTTTATTCTCATCCTGATCATCCCTCATGCATGTGTTCCTCCCACTGAGAAATTCTTCACTAACTTTAAAAAAAAAAAAAAAGTTCATGATGATATCTGTTTTGCAGATTCACAAAATGGAATTGCATTACTTACTGTTTCCCCTCATTTTGAAATTCCTTCCATAGCTGAGAGTTCTCTTGGTTCATATATATAAAAGTTTCATTTTTAGTGGATACTTCTACAAAAAGCCAACTTTTGAATAGTGATTTTTTCCCCTTTGCTTTACACTTGCTCCTCTTATTCTTCTTCTCATAGGATACCTTTTGTGAGTGCGAGTGCTGACCAGCCATTATTTTCATAAAGTTTTTTTTTTAATCATATGGGATATGCAAAATATAATGTACACTTCCTTATGCTTTATTGAAGTGCCTAATGCCCCATCTTGACCCACCTTGCTGCCCAAAAGACACTCCTTCTGTCTCTTGTCTATTATTATTCCATTCAAATCTTAATTTCTTATATGACTTATACCATTATCGAGTTTAATTAGAAGTAGCTCTTTTAACATGATAATTTTCCCATTCAAATAGATCGAATATGGGATCTTGCTTAAGCAGAATATAGTTACTTCAACTTCTGCCACATCCAAATTTTAATTATAGCAAAAAAAAAAATTAACCAAAACCAAGTCAGTTAAGAATCAACAAAACCTTATTTATTTAGTTGGCTCATTTGGTGGGTCACTAATAATAGCCATAATGGAGGAAGCACAATAACTGGTTTGAAAGCTTTTGAGAGAGGACAATGGGTGAATGTATGTATGTGTTTGTCTGTGCTCAAATTCTTTCATTATTATTTATTGTACGATCCAATTACCCTTGATTTTTCCTTCCACCATTCATCTTTTTATGTATCGTTTTGCCATTTTCTTACTCCCCCCGGGTAATTAATTAACAGAATTGTTTAGGGCATATTTGTTTTTTTTTTCATTAATATAACAATAACGCAAAATACACTTTTACTCCAATTAAAAAGGCCCTTTATTGGTCATCAGTTTCACCCCGAAAGAAGGAGAATGTAAGTTTAAGTCTCATAAAGCGTATTTGTTGAGAGAGACGAAAAATCATTTACGGTCTAAATTTTTAAAAAGGAAATCCTTACCCATATAATGAAGTGTCCTTTACTTCAATTGGTGTAGAAACATCAAGTGCAGAAGGTCAAAAGTTACTAATCGGTGTACAAAAAAACTACTCGTATTCTGTATGGATTATTGCTAATCAATGTAGAAATAATTACCAAATAATAAAGGGTTAAGTATAGCGCCGATTTTTTTGTTTTTTTTTTTTAATATATGTTGTCGGAAAAGCAATTTTATCCTGGAAGTTCAACTGATCGTTAGGGATTCTTAACGAAGGAAATATGCTCCAAAAAAACTTCCAAGAAATTACTACTTAACCTAAAAAAATGTTAAAACTGCTATTTATGATATTATATATTTTTAATTCTTATTTATAAAATATCTAGGGGGTGGAAACAGCTTAAAAGCCACCCTGCGCTTCACCCTTAATAGGTCAGCCTATTCGGCAACAAAGTGGCCTGTTAAAGTCCAATTTTTTGATCGAGCCTGGTTTGTGCCTTGTTAAGGAGGCTTGTATTTTTAAAATTTTTATAATTAGGCTAACAGCCATGCGCCCTAACGCAAAACACGTCTACTTCAAACGGACAAAAAATAAGCCTACTTTAAAGAGGCCGAATTACATAAATCAGCGAAGACAAAGATAAAAAAAGGTTGCATTTACATTAACGAGTCATTATTGCAAAATTAAAATTAAATATACTAGGGTTAAGTGGCATTTTTGCCCCAAAAGTTTTTTTTTGAGCAATGTTGCCCTGTAATTTTTTTTGGAGCAATGTTGTCCCGAAAGTTTTTTTTTTTTAGAATCTTAGGAAGTTTTTTTGGGGCGATGTTTCTCCTTTGTTAACAACCCTAACAGTTGTTAACGGAAGGGCAACATCGCCAAAAAAAAAAGGGTTGAATATCTTCTCCAAAAAACTTTCAAAAAATTGCTTATACTTTCGCGCAAAATGCTACTTAACCCAATAATAAAAAGAAATTGTTAACTTTCTACACCAGTCATGTAACAAGACTTGAGGATTTGTATAGTATCCGTTGAGTGTGGATCTATGCATGCTATTAATTAAGAGATTCCGAATTGATTCATTTCACATTATTCCACTTAACCATTGATTTATCTAATCAATCTTTAGCACAAATAAGGTGTAGTGTTTGTCAAAACAGCATCAGCATATAACGACTGTAATTAATAAAGTTTTGAAAACTATTGGAGCACTATCTAAAGTTACATAGCACCATCTATATTGGAAGTATATATATTAAGGGTACCTTCACTTTATTATTGCCATTTTTTCTCTCCTACTTTTTCAACCCCTTTATAAAATCAAAGTGCAAATCATATTATTTGATTTCAATATCTTTAATCATTGTAAATTTGTAATTTTTAACTTTTGTTTTCCCTCCTATTTGTTTATTTAAAAAGCCTTCTTCTTAATGTAAAAGTGCCACATAGATATATGATCCAAAAGTTCTCAAAATCTTGCATGATGCTTTTTTCAAAAAGTGAATTTGATTTGGGGAACCTAATTTATTTTATATGTATTGTTTTTTTAAAAAATAGAATTAAAATGAAATAAAGAAAGTCAATTGGCCATATACTACCTTTTGGAAAGAATAGGAATAGGAATATTATTTGCCGCACATGTTTGAGGGATTTGACTTTAGATTTGGTAGTTATTTGCTTAAATATGTTTTTTAAATAAATTTTATGGTTCCGTAGCTAATTTTATTGGAATGGAAGCCGTAATTTTTTGTATTTCTATCTACAATTATATATATTTTTTTCAAATCAATTTATGATAAGTGAATTTTTTTTATTGAAACTATAGCACGATTAGGGATCATATACTTCTTTATAAATAGGGAATTTTATCCTAAATTTTTGAATAAAGAAGATAGTTATTGAGAAAATTGTCTCTTTAATAGATATCCATAAACTTTGGCTCAAATTAATTACATTTTAATACAACTTTAAGTTATTGAATAATGTAATCATTAAAATATAGTATTTATCCTTATAAAAAGATAGTTCTTTTTAGTTTTTAGTCTTATCAAAATATTCAAAAAAATTATTGAAGAAAATCTCATAAAAATTAATAGTTTGAAACATGAGTTATTAACATCTCTCTTAAGATTTTGTTTAAGTGTGAAATTGTGAGTTTGAATTTATATGAAGAATATAATAAATACGTAATTTATGAAAAAGAAGAAGATGATATTTGTTATTGATATTGATATTGCAATAGGCTCATCAAATTTCAATTTTAATAAATTACAAGCTAATGCAACTTTAAATTTTAAAAAAAAAAAACTCAATTCTTGATAAAAAAAAAAACATATGAATATGCTTATGAGAATTTAAGAAATTGAAAGAAAACTTGAGTCATGAGAGTGGCATGCGTATTTTAATGCAATAGAATCATTTAAGCTTTATGCTATTCCATTGGAAAAGTATGAAATGTTTCAATAAAATGAGAGAATATGAATGGATAGGACACAAAGCATGGCAAAACAAGTCAATGCAATAATGGATTAAATATGGTGTGACGTCAAAAAGAGATCCACTAAGAAAAATACATACAATACAAGAGTGGTGTTGGTTCATGTAGAAGAATGAAAAGGAAGACACCCAATAACCTATCTTTAAACCAAAGAAAGAACCATAAAACAAAAGAAACCAATGGGCTAAAGGCACTTTTTTTTTTTAATGGATGACCAATAATTTATACCACTTTTTTCATCTCTTGTTCTCAAACCCAAACCTACTTGAAAACCAGTCAATAAACCAATTCGATTTAGACACCAACATGGTTTGACATTATTTTTTTTATAAATTTGTTTAGAATTTCATCTTAATTATCGTAAAATCTCTAATTTTTCATCGGTTTGGCCTTAGGTTGGCTCTGATTTGATTTAGGTCTGACCCACTGACTCTTAACTCAATACCTTAACCGATTTAGTGACCGGTCCGGGTTTCAAAACTTTGCTTTTTCTTCTTAGTTGTGTGTGTGTGTCCCCTTTTGTGATTGTTCACTACTCACCATAATGGTCATTACCTAGAGACCTTTATGTTATAAAGATGTAGGCATCTATTGTAGCTAGCTACCTTCCTCAACCTTCAAAAAGCCTCCACAATCATGTCTTTAAGCCTCCCCTACCCACCAAAAATACTTAATAACATCTACAAAGGGTGGTGACCTATTGTGTACCCTTTGTAATTTTTTGTTTTTAATTCAAACCATAATTTTAAGAGTAAATTAGTCAAACATCCATTAAAACTTAAAATTTATAGTTTCATAAAAATGTATTGCTAATTTTTTAAAAAAACGACGTATTTTTTTTTTTTTTAAGGATATAAATATATGTGGGTGTATAACGTGAATTGGTTTTTGTGGTGGAAGTGGTAAAACGGTGGTGGTGTGGATAGTGAGTGGCATTTGTTGGCAAGGGGGAATAGTGTGGTGATTGGGATCTAAAGACAAAAAATGAAAAAGTGGGTGACACAGCCACGTGACTGACCCACCACCATGCACCTCCATTTCCACCACCCTTGCCATTAACCATTTTGGCTTCATTTCAACGCTAACCGCCACACCTCACTCTAACCTTAACAACAACGTTTAATCAATGGGTGTGAATTCTCAGTCTCCTTTTCATTTTAGTCATACCATTTTTTTAACCCTATATTTTCATTTGTAATCTGTTATAGTGTGGTGTGGAGCATGAAGTCTGGGAAAAAGAACAAAAGACGTGATATAAAGGCCTAAATACTTACCCATTTTTAAGTAAATTAAAGCCATCAAGAATATGTTTAGTTTGAGGGGAGGGAGGAAATGAATTTTGCTCCCACCCCTTATTTGGCATGTGAAGAAATTTAGGAAGAGAGTAGAGATTTTTTGAAAATTTTCCCCCTCTTCCCTCAAAATCCTCCCCCTAGGCCAAACAAAATCGAGGGGATTTGGAGGGGAGGATAAAAAAAATTTGCTTGATAGAACTTAAATGCCCATGGTATTTTTTGTTAACCCTAAACAAATTACGTCTTATATTGTGTTTTAGATGGTTTTATGGACTACCTAGTATATGTGCCTGTTGTGGATTTGTAGACATACAACGATTGTTATTTAAATAACAGTCGTTAAAATTTAACGACTGTTTTTTTTAAAACAGTCGTTGTATGTCATAAACTTTTAATAACTTTTTTTTTTTACGACCCTTAAAAACAGACTTTAAAAGTTTTTTTTTTTTTTTTTTTTTTGTAGTAGTAGTGAACCCACAAATGTGCAAGCCTTTGCTCTACTCCAATTCCCTCATTTCAAACTAAACACACTTACTTACTTACTTAGATTAGCAGGAGTAAATTACAGTACTTTTTAACATATTCTTTTGGTTCATAACTACGATTCCCTTGTTTGACGATAGTCCTCTCTCTCACACACACACCTCCAGCCTCCAGCTCCATCTCCACTACTACTACGAGCCTCTCTCTCATCCGCTTCGGAATATGCTAGTGGTTCTTCTTCTTCCCTCTCCTCCTTTCCCTTAAAATGTTAGCAGCTTCCTTCTCCCACACCCTAATCCCTTCCATCATTTCCACTATTCTGTAAATGGGGTTTCAATTCCTTCACTATGGAAGACAAACATCCTCAACATCAAGACCCTCCTCCTCCTTCGGTTCTCCCTAACTATCATCACGATCATATCGATCCCGTCAAAGAAGAATCCCCCAGAAAACCCGTGGCCACCGCCGGCGGAGATAGGTTGAAGAGAGATGAGTGGAGTGAAGGAGCTGTGTCCACGCTTTTGGAGGCGTACGAATCCAAATGGGTGCTCCGAAACAGAGCCAAGCTCAAGGGCCATGACTGGGAGGACGTCGCCAGGCACGTGTCTTCACGCGCCAACTGTACCAAGTCTGCTAAGACCCAGACTCAGTGCAAGAACAAGATCGAGTCCATGAAGAAACGGTACCGTTCTGAATCGGCCTCCGGGGATGCGTCTTCGTCTTGGCCGTTGTATTCTCGTCTTGATCTTCTCCTGCGTGGGACTGGGCCTACTCCGTCCACCACGACGCTCGCCGTGCCACTTGCGGTGGCCCCAGCGGCGGCACCGGCACCGGCACCGTCTCAGACTACACATCACGGGAATAACCAGGGTTTTGTGGTCCTGGAGCCTCCGTTGGCGGTGGCTCAGCTTCATCATCAACCACAGCCGCTTCCGGTGGCCTCCGGTTCTCCTCCGCTTCCCAACGCTCCAAACTCTCATGGATCCAACGGTATTGGCAGGTTAGCCAAGGTAAATGCACAATTAACTAAATCTGTCGTTAATGTAATTTTCATACTTTGAATCGTAGAGTGCTGCCTGCGTAAATTAGGGAAGAAACTAACACAACGAGTACGATTATTGCTTACTCTATTTTTATCTCGATCCAAATTCATTTGAAGAAATTTTTCTCCGCATTACAATCATAATTTGAAGGTTAACTGATTGAGAGGCAACATAATTATTAACATCACCTGAGTCTGGTTTATTGTAGATGATTTTTCTCTTGTTTCTTACCATTCTGTGATTTGTCTGTTCTTAAGAGTCAGGTTCTTACTTTTCGTGAAGTTGGGGTTGTGGATCACTTATGAGTTATGAGTAAGACTGTATATGCTTCATGAGAGTCAACTACTTCATTTATATATAGCTGCATATTCTTAATCTTTATTTCTGGAAAATTTACAAGCTACTGAGTAACTGTGAGGCACAATTAACAAACTCAGGAATGATTAGTGAGAGCAATTTTACAATTTGAAATAAATGAGTATTTTTATGGGTTTGATCTGAGTTTCCTCTTTGCCACACAAAATTATTATCTTCATCACAGAAATTAGCGATGATCAACACACCTTTGCATAAATAAAGAATGAGGAGTATATGTCTATAAAGGAAAGCTATTAAAGGCGATTTATTGGATAGTAGTCCAATATGAGTCGTCAAAAGCAAGTAAAAGTCACACTCAAAACAATTATTGCATTGACAAAATGTAGTGCCATATTGCAGTTTTGGCTGCTGATCTCGCTCGCTGTCAAATTTGTTTCTCTATTAGCAATATGTATGATATAAGCAGTTGATAAAGTTAATGCTATACATAGTCATTTTAGGGGGATTACACTTCACACTTCTCATGTGTGTCAAAGATTCAATAAGAACTCATGTATACATGTGAGTATTATAAAAGTTAATTTAAAAAAGATATAGGTAATATGACTGTATCTCTTATGATTTTTCTTTTGGAGACTATGTTTATTTTTTATCCTTTTTTTATGTAGGTTTGAAGAGTCAATTATCTCGTTAAAAACTGTGTCATTCTCCATTATTTAATTAATAAATATTACAAACTAAAAGTGGGTATAAAATTCACAATTTTTGTCATTTACTCGTTTTGTATTTTCTTGTTAGATGTAGAGAATGTAAATTCTCTATAACAATTTTTACATATTAGCTCCAATATCAGCTAATACTTTAATCGATTGATGATTTTGTCTGCATCCAAATTTGTCTGATATATAGGGTCAATACTACTATTGGATTAACATGATAATGCATTGTCTTGGGAGGAATGGAAAAATAAATACTACTACTTTGTTAGTGGGTCTTATATTTTAAGGATGGGAGAGAGTATTTGATATAAAAGGATGCCTAGTAATGAACACTTTGTATTATCAAATTATACATGTATATTTTACTAATGATTTCTCATTTACAATGAACAGGAACAGGAAGATGGATTAGGAACAAACAAGTCATCAGATCAAGTGTCCAACAAGAACATGAATGAAATTATGGACACAGATAGCAGCACACCAGCACTCTACAGCCATTCAAAGGAGCACCCAACAAGAAGCAACAACAATAACAACAAGAAGAGGAAGATGAAGATGGATCATCGAAGCAACACAAAGAAGATGAAGAGAAAGAGCGAAGAAGAGAAGATTAATGAGATGGGAATAGCAGAGAGCATAAGGTGGCTTGCAGAGGTGGTGGTGAGATCAGAGCAAGCGAGGATGGAGATGATGAAGGAGATCGAGAAGATGAGGGTAGAGGCAGAGGCCAAGAGAGGAGAAATGGATCTCAAAAGAACTGAGATAATTGCTAATACCCAGCTAGAGATTGCTAGGATCTTTGCAAGTGTCAATAATAAAGGTGTTGATTCCTCACTAAGAATTGGTAGGAATTAATTAATCAATCAATCAATCATGTGTATTAGTTAGTGTATAGAGTTGATTATTTAATCAATATATATAATGTTATATTGATGAGAAAACTATGGGGGAGAGGGAGATGTATAACTATGTAACTGGCTAACTGCAGGATAAGAGGGTGACAATAATATCTCCTAACCCATTATTGTAAACTTAATTTGTAGCCTCCTCTTTCATTAATTAAGAGAACCAAGGGTTGCTTCTTCTTCTTAGATTGTAAATTGTGACTGTGATGATCATGATAAGTTAATGACAAAGTATGTTAAAAATATTATCAATGTTTAATTTTACCAATTTGTTATACATAACTTCAAATTTAAGAAAATCTGAGTTTACTTTAACCAAAATTTAATACTATTTAGTATTGATTCGGATTATAAATCATCACTATGCCAAACAATGGAATGTAATGTGGATAATTTCTAAATCCCACTGAAACTTTTTGCTTGATTTGATGTCTATCTTGTTTATCTCTCAAAACAAGAACAAAGCGCCTCCACGCACTGCCTCACCCATCATTGGTCATAAGCCAAGGGGTCTCTCCGTTTATCGCCACTGAGTTACATTGCTTCTGGGTTTGATGCTGAAAAGATATCTGTATAGAAGATAATGTAACATTTCATGAATTATCTAACTCTAGGTAATTTCTATTTTCTAAATTAATGAATGGCCATTCTTCACCTATCTTTGCTATGGGTTTATACCTGTGGGTTTATACTTTTGCATTGGCTTTCTTTCCATTTTCTACCATGCAATAAAGAATGAATTTTTACCCTCGTTTTTTGTTTCTTCTTTTGTGTTGGGCTCTCGAGGTTTTCTTTATTTTGTGCTTATTTAAAGCTGCTTATTATAAGTAGATTCGTACAAGCCGAGATAAAAAATTTCTCACAAACTTATCTTATACACTCTAAAATCACCGTTGAAAAAAGTTGTTTTTGAATATTCTAATAGTCATTCCAAACATTTTTGGGTCCGCAGAAAAAGTTGTCTGCTCGAAATAAGCCTCTTATTGTTGATTTCTACTCAAGTACTAGAAATGGTATGTGATCAATTAATACAGAATATGGTTATGTTAGCTTATTTTGTCTACAACTATGTGGGGTGTTGGCATTTTGAGTTACCTATCTTATTTGCGTTTCAAGGAAGGAAATTATGCTTTATCATAAAGACTAAAAATGATGCAAACTAACAGAAAAAATGATTGATTGGAGTCTATTATAATCATGCAGTCATGCTATCAGTGGCCACTCTATTTTAGTATTTTCTCTCCATCATCACTTATCTCTTACCAAGCAACCATTTTCACTCCATTGCCAAACCTCTGTTTCTGAATCCTTCCATTTTGTAACAATATATTTCTTTTCCACATGGGTGAAGTTCTTTAGTTGTTTGTTTTTTAAGTGTTTCGGTAAAAATATAATATCTGGACATGTCACAATTCCACGTTTTATAATTCTATTGAAGAATCTAATAGCAAACATTCATGAATTGCATTTAATTCTTTTCCTTCTAAATAATGTTACATAACATCACAATGAGCGACACTTCACAAATTTAATGATGTAATTGTATCATCAGATGTTTACATTTTAAGAAATCATGACACAGACTCATTGATTCTTGCCTGTATAATCCAAACAGTCCAATCGTTATCAGTGACTCTTGAATACTTTTGTTTTTGTTTGCATTCATGAGAACTGCCATTTGCTTTCAATTAGCTGTTGTGTCAATCGCAAGTACTTTAAACTGTGATCTCAGAAGTAACATTCCAGATTTAGTTTCTAGAGCTTGCTGTTGAGTTTGGGAACAAAGAAACGATTGTTAAAGTTGATATCGATAATGAGTATGAAGTTACACTTTATTTGCTGGTAAGAAGCCAATTTATGCGCAAAATATATAAACCTTCATACCATCAAAAGAGACTCATCAGAGACAAACTGTTCAGAATTCCATGTCATCTCAGTTAAGCTATTTCATCATATCCTTTTACATATTAAATCCGCTTGCTCACTATCTTTAAGATAAATACCCCCTCATAAATCAGAAGATCATGCATTGCTTTTACTTTTTGTAATGGGTCACAGGCACCAATGTTAGTTGTCGCTGTCATATTTATTACTACCTCCGGTCCTAAATATAGGAGCACTTTTGTAGTGCAAATTACACTACAAAAGTGTTCCTATAATTAGGACCAGAGGGAGTACTATTTTACATCCTTACAAAGACTGAATTTATTTGTAATCTGCAACAGATTTAGACCCTAGGAGATCATTTTCTGGTGAAATTAGATTGTGGCACCTAATAAAGAACAATTGAATTTGTCATTTTGTCAGGTTTGAGATGGCCAACCCTGTTTTTTATCCGCTCGATATGAACAAATAAAGATGACTGAAGGCCCTATGACAAAACAGATTATATATGCAGGATATCCTTGATGAGCAGTTGTGAGAGAAGTATAAAATCTTAGGTAGATCGGATCTATCAGAGATCTGTAAATCAAGTCAATTATAAATATATAGTAAAAATGTTAGAAGTAAACTCATTTAAAAGTATATTTGATATTTATGTGCAAGTTTTTCATGATCTCAGATTAAGATCGTTGGCTAGATAATCCTGATCCTGATCCCATAAAAATCCAATCTTTCTTTAGTTTCAATAGATCTTGATTTAACTCACAACGGCCTTGGATTTTTTAAAATCTTATTGATCTTATGACAACTTAGGAATTTCAGCTTTTTTTATTTCTCTTCCCCTCAGTTTCTAGATTCATAACTGGAGTGGGGACAAAACTCTCCTCATTTACTTAACTCATACACCGTAAATTCTACCGTCAATCCAAACAAGCACAATAGATCAAAAACTTTTGCCAAAAGAGTAGAGAGCAATGCTTCACCCCATATAATTGGTAGTCTGGATCATCTTATTTTGTTTGGATAGGAGATAGGGAGAAAAATCAAGCAGGATAACAACAACAACATCTCACTGGGGTAAGCTACATGGATTGCATGGTGTCATTGTGCTCTGTTAATAAAGAAAAAAATTCTCTTTTTTAAGGAAAATGCCATTAGAGAATATGAAAAACTTCCATAAATAGCAAAAGTTCCCCTAATCTAATGTAGAAGGAAAATTTGGAAAGAACAAGATTAAAAAAAGAACAAACGAATTTAATTGAGACCTGGATCTCATGTACAACCATATTTTCTTGTATTACTCTCTCTCCAAATACACGACTAGAGATTGTCTCTAGTTTAATAGAATTGGGGTCACAGACTTTTTCTGTGTGGTGTTGTGTTAGCCTCTCCATGACAGAATTGATATCCCAACCAATTCATCTGATGTTGGCTTCTCAAGGTTAACTTATATGGCAATCCTTCTGCAAACTTTGAGCTCAAAATTTTTCACTAGTCTGTCAAAGACAAAGACATCTTAACCCATACACACAATATCCATCAAAGATGGTACTACCTTTGGTCATTGCAATACGAACAAGATCTTATATCAAGTATCAGGGATCAATCATTGAGAACATGTTTGTGTTATGTATGTGTGGTGGGTATGTTGAGACTATAGCATTATAGACACATAAGCATGCTTAAGATTTTCTTATCCTGTCCACTCACCAACAGCAATGGAAAGTGACAACAAGCATGGGGTGCCAAAGAAAACATCCTAGGAAGAGAGAAAACTAAAGAAACAAAGGGAAAGACAAGCAAACAGGTTTCAGTGAGAAGGAAGGGTACATGTTTAATTACTTACAAGTGAAGGATTCAAATTTTGTTTGCCAGATGTGCAGGGTACATGGATGTTACTTACCATGGCAGCTGGTGGACCTAGAACCAGAAGTCTCTTTAAAAATAAAGTTGGTGGCTCAATGCAATGTATTGCTGAACATAGTGGTAGAGAGAGAATTTAATAATCCTGTCTCTCTCTCACGGGTCTCTCCAATTTGGTACTCTGTACTGTAATAAAGCTGCTGGTAAGATTTTTAGAATCGTCGTTTCATCTTTGTGGGTAAAACTTGGTGTTACAGCTGTCCCTAAAGGTTGTTTTTGAGCATTTAAATTATTTGAACATGTTTGCGTGACATAATGAAATTGTGTCAAGAAATGGGACACGCAGATCTGCCTCTAAAATAAATGAACTAAATGAGGAAAGATAAGTTGTGGACATGTTTTGATTGGAAAATTTAAACCCTTCACTTGTATAGCTTGATATATTATTGTTATGTGCAATAGAATATATATGTAGAGAGAGAGAGAGAGAGAGAGAGAAGTGAGGGATAAATTGTGTTAGTTGATTTAAACTGTGTTGGTAGGTAATGAATAAAAGTAATTGATAGGGATTTATCTGCATAAATATTAGAGTTTGGAACGGTTCATTGTAAAATTTTAAAGGTATGGGGGATTACATGTACATGACATAAAGATTTTGGGAATTATATATAAGTTAGTCTTTTTTTTTTTAATTGATTAAGTGAAGTTTTAATGGGAGACAGTCAAAATTCAAATTAGAACTTGCATTGTGTCCAGTCAAGTTCATAATTAGAGTGCATCAATGGCCGTCGGCCGACTTGTTTGACAGTACTACATTTGGGATCCATTTTCCAATAGCCATAGGCTCTGCTTTTGGGAAATCTCTCTCTCTCTGCTATGAAGTTCGCCCAAAATTCTCAAGTGTGATACAGAACAGCAACAAGCACATGTTTTAACTGGGTAAAGTGAGATATATTTATCTAATTTGATTAGATTAAGAAAGTTAGTTGAGTTAGTTAATATAATATGTATTTCCTAAAATGTCCTAATATTTAATACTACAAAAATATTTTTATAATTAGGACTAGAAGGAGCATGTATAATGCAATTTGTAGTACAAAAATGTTCCTATAATTAAGACTGGAGGGAGTATTTACTATTAGAAAGTCGTGTAACTCATTTTTCAAACTGCACCACATACAAAAATTGTGGTTTTACTATTGTTCTTTAGATCTCATACTAAATGTTGTTTTGACCCAAAAAAATACTATACCAAGTTTTTTTTTGGTTAGGTAGAGGTATCTCCTATTGGAAACAATCCTGTTTAAGGCACTTTCAAACACTAAATGTAAGTAGATTTCTTAACTGGGATTTGAATTTTAGTTTGCTACGTTGTGAGGAACTGACCCTTTCTACTAGATATAACCTCGTTAGTTAATCATATGAAGTTTTGATATATATATATATATATATGCTAGCGTTCTATTGAAAATAAAATCATTTTTTAAGGGAAAATCCAGAAAAATACTATTAAAATAGGCTAAATATAAATAGGTGTGACCAATATATGAAATCTTATGTCAGATCTGATAGAGGAATCTGAGATTTCCAAATTTGACCAAATTGCTTGATTAAAATTTAAAAAAAGAGAGAGAAGCCCACAACAAGCCCCAATATAGCGATGGTGTCCTGGCTCTCAATGAAGACAAATAGTTAAGAATTGAAATTAACAACATCTATATAGAAATTAACAACATGAGAATTTAAATTAACGACTTCAATATCATGTTAGAACTTTGATTTTGAACTTAATACGACGATGATGAGAGAGGGAGATAAAAAGGTAAGGATGGGAGAAGTGAGGAGGGCGAAGAAAACGATGGAAGGGTTAGGTGAGTGACGACATGTTTGGTTTGAGGGGAGGGGGATGGGGAGGGAGGGGGAGAGATAAAAATTTTCTCTCATATTTATTAAATAGCCCATAGAAAATTTTCAACATT
Organism: Acacia melanoxylon; assembly: GCA_019022615.1. Taxonomy (NCBI): domain Eukaryota; kingdom Viridiplantae; phylum Streptophyta; class Magnoliopsida; order Fabales; family Fabaceae; genus Acacia; species Acacia melanoxylon. Next base: position 13,212,748 of record JAFJYJ010000005.1, read on the forward strand.
CTAAAAATATACTCTCAACAAAAAATAATATTTTTCTCATTAACGACAATTTAGTCAATATCCTCCTTAATAGCTCTTCCCCTCTCAACCCCTCCCCTCAAACCAAAGAGGCCATGAGGGACATTGAAGCCATCAACAAACATTTTCAAATTCCATATTCATCCCCCTAATATGACATGAGATTTGAGATATTGGGGCCCTCATCTGTCTTTTTTATATTTTAAGAATATTTTTTTGGTATTTTTCCTTTTTTTAATGAGTTAAGGTCAGAGATTAACGAACTATTACCCAAGGAAAGCGTCTCAAGACAAAAAACAATGAATGGGACCAAATTGGCCAACGAACTATTAAAAAGTGAAAAAACATACCAAATAACTATTAAAAAAAACAATTATCACTATTACATTAAAATATGAGTCACTGGCGTAGGAAGGTGGTGGAAATCATTTGGAGAAAAGAAAGCGATTAAGCCTTTTTGTTGGATAAGGCAAACACCAACAATGAGATGAGACCCATGCGAAAGGCGTTATGGCGCATAGCGACGATTCTTATTTGTGGATCGGAGGACGCAACTGTGGTGCAAGGCGCGTCTTGGTCGAAATGTGGATCTTGGATGAGTTCAAGAGGTGAGTGGAACACCCAAAGAACAAATGGTTTTTTTGGAGATGGCGATCACGACACGATGACAAGATTAATGGAAGACGGAGACACCAAGACATAAATGACGGGGTAATAGTTCGTTGGCGACCGCTCAAAATGTGTTTTTTTTTTTTTTTTCACTTTTTAATAGTTCGTTGGCCATTTGTTCCTTCAATTGTTTTTTTGTTGAGATCTTTCTCGGTAATAGTCAGTTTAAGAATCAAGACCTTAACCCTTTTTTAATCAGTAAAGTAAATTTTACCAATTAAGTTAAATTATAACTTGTTACATTATGTTTTTTTATAACGAAGGTTCCTTTTTGTCAATTTTATAACAAAGTTATTACATTATTATTAAAGCTTTTGTGTTCTTTCACATTTTTAGTCATGAAATTAATTAAGAGCATGTTTAACGACAAAACAAAGAAGAAGAAAAATCAAAGAAGTGCAGCTGTTTTATTCAAAATCTCTTTCCTTTGTCTCCAATGACGGATCTTCTTTGGGAAAATGCCAAAAAAAAAAAAAGTCCTTATTTAATGTAAAAGAGATTTTTTTATACATTAAACGAAAAAATTTATATATTTATCCCAAAAATTTATATATTTAGCCTTTTAAATATTTTTTAAAATTAATTAATAAGTATTAATCTCCAAAACATTTATTCCAAGTGAATAAGTGAATAAATCCGTCAGCTTGTTTCCCCAACATTTTCTTCAATATGTTAATCTTACATTCCTTATCATTTCGTTGCGTAATACTCATAAATAATTATCAGTTAAATACAAAGAAAAAAATTACGAAAAGAAATTCTCTAATTCTAACATTCATGAACCGAACAAAATGGAATCTTGTAGCCTTTTTCCTTATTTGACAATTTTTGTATAAATATTTAAAAAAAGAAAACTAAGCACCAATTCCAGCAAGGAATCCAACTCCATCAAAGCCAAGACGAAGCCAATCAAAAGCAACCGATCGCCGATCACGAACCTTCCACTCACGGTAACTAAAGCAAAATGCGGGCGGCGATCATGTGCGCTCCGATCTCCTCCTCCGCTCCGTCCTACGCCGAGTAAGCGACGGCGCTCCGATTCACCTCGGAAGGCGAGAAGGCCAAAAGCATGAGCGCCGCCATGATCCCAACCGGGAAAAATAGCAGCACCAGCGGCGGCGGAGGCAACGGCGGCAACATCAACGGCAGAAGCACCATCGACGCCGCCAGAGCCACTAGAACCAGAACATAACCCAAGCTGAAACACTTTACCATGCTCTTCTTCTTGCCCTCCACCTCCTCAAGACCATGATCCTCCGATCAGACTCTGCCGCCTCCGGCGATAGTTGCGAAAGATTCCGGCGAAGAATTAGTAGAAACGTAAGAAATTCAAAGAATCGAAGAAGAAAACTCCGAAACGAGAAAACGATATTGAAGTTTGGTGAGAGAACGGGTGGGGTAGGAAGCTGTGGGCGGTCTCTTCGTTCGAGCAGATTCGGAATGAATAGGAAAGGAGGGGGAAAGGTTGGGAGAGTTTTATAGCGAGCGTCGCGCGTGGCATGAGTGAAGCCGCTCATTCGCGTGGGTCCCAGTCGGAGCGTGGAGCCCACGTGCTCTGAGAAAATTGGTTTCCTTGTGGTTTATTAAGTATTACTCTGCCTATGGTCAATTGGTTATTTTAATTACGAGTATTTATTTCCGGAAATGCGGTTTAGTGGACTGGTCCGAATCGGCCGAATCAAAACGCCAGATCCCAATATATTCAGTTGAAACGCAATTTTTTCAATTACTACTCCTCTTTGTTTTTTTTTTCTTCTTCTTTTGTCAAACTCATTATTTTTATTATAAGACACTATCCAGAAGCAATTTTTAGCCAGGAATATGAAGCACTAACCACCTCAAATTACTTTTGCCAACTTTAAGCTTATTGTTGTTTTTTCCTTTTATTTCAAAGGTTTTTCCATTGAACTTAGAAGGAAAAGAGTTCTCACATCTCCCAAAATAAGTACGCTTCTTGAAATTTGAATTTGTATTCTCTTCCTTTATCTACAAGAATTAGCCATTGGTGCTTTATAATAAGGATATGAGTGAGAGTATTCTTGATAATTGATTAGATATTTCTATTTTTTCATATTAAAACTCAATTAAGAATAACTAATTAAAATGGTGACCGATTTTATAATTGGTCCGATCAAGAGTTTTGAATACATTGATTGGACATTTTATTTTTTTTCCTCCTCTTATCTAGCCTTGTAATAAGATCGTTTTGAATTAAATAAAAATAGCAATCATCATGTTTATATGATATTATCTTTATTTGACTGGATTATATGTGGTTTATTTAATTGAAAAGTGATATCTTTTTGGCCAAATTATAGAAAAAACACCCTTGAATTTAATGCTATATGTAAATAACCTCTCTGACTTTTAAAACTTTGCAGTGAACATCTCTGAACTTTTACATTTATGCAGGTAACACGAAACTATTAGTTCTGTTCATCATCAATATATAATAATAAATCACAAATAACTTAAAGCTTTAAGGGGCTATATGTGTACAAAGGTAAAGTTTGAGGGGCATGAAATATTTCATTTGTTAGGGAATCATAGACCAATGAAAAGAGATTAACCAACGTGGGACTTATAATTTAGAGATTATTAGTATCCAAAACGACTAATTAACATATAACATCCAATTTGATGAAGAAATTAAGTTACAAAGTTGATATTATATTAAGGACCAGTGATACATAATACTACCTCCGGTACTAATTATAAGACCTAGTTGACTTTCTTTGGAGAGATTAAGGAAGTTAAATAAGTTACTTAATCATTTCATATGTTGTGTATCTTTAGATTATATATTAGTTTATTAGTTAAACTAATTAGTTTGAAGAAAAAAAATAAAAATAAAAATACTCTAAAAGTAATTTAATTAGCTTCCTTAATCTTTTCAAAAAAGTCAATTAAGTCTTATAACTAGGACCAGAGGTAATAATTAAGATTGGAGGGAGTAGTTCTCAAACAGGACTTTTCTTATAACATTATCAACATGACTTTTTTTTTTTTTTTTTTTCATCTATAATGTTCAAATCCACAACAACCCATCAAGTCTTTTTTCAGTCACCCTAATCACAATTAATCCCATTTTAATGTATTCTTATTGGTATTATTTGACCATGCATGTTGGTCTAAAATGAATATGCATATTTTCTTCAATAAGAGGAATTTACATTAAATAGTTTTTTAAATAATAATTATTGCGTAAAATCTTGAGATAAAAAATTATAATGTAAAGTTTTAAGCTGTAAAATTGTTGTATATTTTGGTTTTAAAATAATTTAAATTTTAAATTCTTTCAATGATTAAGTTTTAGTTTAAATTTATAATATGAAAAATGTAATCTAAAGGAATAAAATAATTAGTGGTGTTAGATTTTTGGTGTGACTATAATAATGATGTGCTTCTCCGCCAACCAAAAAGGTAAAATGATTCCAAAGATGAAATGAATCCATTCATTTCCAAATGCAAGTACATGCACGCAGTTCGTTTCCTTTCATTAAATACTCCACATAGTTACTATTACTAACAACTTAAACACTTCGGATAAAAAAAAAATGAAGGTTCAAAAACTTGGACCGGTCACTAAATTAGTCGGAGTACTAGGTTAAAGGTCAAATGGTCGATTTGGAACTAAACCGGAGTCAAAATAATGATAAATTGAAGATTTCGGGGTAATTAATATAAAATTTAAAAAAAAAATTAAAAAAAAATTGTTTTTTTTAATTGGATCAGGTTGATACTCGGATTGAACCGGTTTACCTACCGGCTCGCTGGTTCCCAGTTTTGTCTAGGTCTCAGAACCTGGAAAAAACAACTTAAATACTTTTCCTTATACTCTGGCCCAAAAAAGATTTATTGTTTCTTAATATTTTGTTTTTAGCTCCATTGAAAAAATTTAAACTGGATATGAAAAGCTCTGTATACTATTCACATAATGTTGCATTTACTCATGCAATTCAAGTTAGGCCTAGGTAGATATTAATATGGGTTTATCGTTTGTCATGTCACTTGATATAAGGTTATGTCAAGTCACTCCAAAATTATGTCGTTTTGGGGTTAGAGAAATTAATGAACTCTCAAAACGACGTAGTTTTGGGGTTTGGAGAATTAATGAAGGATCTTTTAGTAAAATTCATAAAATAAATACAAAAATATAAATACTAAAACACCCTTCATTAATTCCTCTAACCCCAAAACGACGTAGTTTTGAGGTAACTTAATATAACCTTATGTCAAGTGACATGACAAACGATAATCCCTATTGTTCCGGTCTGGAACCAGATGTGTAGCCCGATGGGCTAATGCTTTGATATTGGATCAATATACTCTACCAGTACCTCTATGGAGTAGATATACTGGAGGAGTCGGGATCACTGCACACTATAGACCTATTCGCCTTGAGGGGGGAAGGGGAATGTGTCCAGTGGGGATGTGCACGGTGATATAGAAATTACTAGGTTTTAGTTAGAGCGTGTGCACCTTAGTGTCGTGCCCTTGTATTTATAGGGCTTGCTTTGATATCCTAACCGTGTGATCTATCATATCTTATTAATATTAGATAGGATAGATTCTGATCTATCATATCTTTATTAATATTGGATAGGATAGATTCTTCTGGATTGTAGGTGTTCTCGGATATATGATATGGCCTGCGTTGGGCCGTCCACACATATGGGCCGTCTGGCCGGACCGTAACAGTTGCCCCCCAGCTCGATAGCTCAAGGGTTTGAACTGCCGAGGTGTATCTTGCCCTGGCATTCTCTGTCCGAGGTAATATACCGAGGTTGATTAGATCCGTCGGCGGATAGCATAGTTGATTGGATCCATTGGCTTCGCATGCTGGATTTTTTATTTGACTGGGCTTGACCTAGGATTGCCACCTAGGGCCTACGTACCCTTTCAAGGGATCAAAGCCCACGTAGTTCGAGGTATTTATTAATCCTTTGGCCGGGTTCCGTTTAGTGATGGCCTGAACCGGTTCACTACTAACCTCGGCCATGGATGTTACGTTCTCGAGAATCCGAGGTCCGATCTCAAGATCCGAGGTCTCTCATGGAGGTTTGCCAAATCCCTGACATTGTCTGGATTCTTCCATGTCCAAGAAATTTATCCCCTGGGGCCGAGGTATGAGGGAAGGCCAAGAGTCTAGGATGCATTTCCAAGGTCAAGAGACCTTCCGCCTTCACCATCATTGCCCCCTGCCATGTGGCGTCCCTGGATTGGTGGGGGGATTTTAACCGCCCTGCTTCGTCGTCTTTGGATTTCGTGCGCATTTAATGCTCTCTGCGCACGCGCACGTCGCACGTCACCCCTACGAACAGGGTGAGTTTTTCCCTTTCTACCCCTGTCGCTTACACTTTCGACTTATTCTTTCCTCCTTTCTCGCATTACCTGTTATTTCTTCCTCTAACTTTCTCTGTTTAGTTGTTTCGATATTTTTTCCGCGGAGAAGCTCTACCTTTCGTACTCTCGTTCTTCCTGCATTCTTCTTTATCAGGTATTGTTTCCTTTTCTCCACTTATTTGTTGTGTTGCGACTTTGATGGTTTTGATTGCTTATTCCTGTTTTTCCTTCTGCGACCATTTCTGTTTCGCCCCCTTTTTCTGGTTTTCGGTCTGGTTTTGCTTTGGGGAGTTCCAGCGATTGCCCTTGGGTCGATATGGGTGTCTAAGTTTTTTCCCTTAGGTGTTTGCCCCCTTTACGGTTTGCATACCCCCTTTGGCTCCTCCTGCGTCTCATCGTCCCTTTTATGTATGTTCTAGGTTTCTCTTCTCTGTTTTTGATGGGTAGGAATAAACCTTCGTCATCTTCAAACCCACCACTAACCCCAGAAGAGGAAGAAGAAGCGATACGCTCTCGTTTTCCAAAGGCCAGCTATTGGGTACTGGGTTCTCCTTTGCCCGAGAACGTTAGATCTAGTACTCTGCTTCATGGTGCTTCACGTGGGGGGAGTGCCGGGAGGTCGCGTTTGAATTGGTCTAGGGGCCCAAGTGTTCGTCCTGCCCTGAGTGGGTTGCCTAACCCTGTAAGTCGAGATGTACCCGAAGGCATCCCGATCGCACCTATTAACTTACATGAGCCAACTCTACGCACCAGGGTCGAATCTATGCCCAAGGGATACCTCGGCCCATGTTGGGACTGCCTTGTCGACAGTTCGTATTTCATAGCGAACGGGTGGGATTCCCTGGCGGACACTACCCTCGACACCTGCCAACATAGGTCTAGGGCACCTTCTACCGGACTCAGTTTTTCTTCTCACAATATATTGCATACGCCAGGTACTCCCTTCAACAACTAATTTATGCCTTTCTTTTCTTTTTATTTTTAGGTCTGAATGGAGTCATCCTCTTCTCAAATTAGTGGCCGGTCTGACCCTGAGGAGGCAGATTCCTCTGTTCCTTCCACCGCCCTCCTCCGCCGATTCCCCTGGGTCACATACGAAGCCCTCACTACGCGATCCTTAATGACCGTAGCCGAGATTAGTCGGATGAAGCTTGGGGAGTTCGAGGGTTGTTTACTGAGCCCTCCTAATGCTGATGAGCCCGTTTGCTCATCTAGGGCGGCCGGGTGTACTAACTTCTTTTTCTTTTATAAAGCTTATATATCCCGGCTCGGTATTCGCTTCCCGTTTACAGAGTTTCAAATATCTTGCCTAGACTATCTTCATCTAGCCCCCTCGCAACTTCATCCTAATGGTTGGGCGTACATTGTGGCTTTTGAGAGGTTATGCAATTCTTTTAAAAACCCCATTCCTTGCACGCCCGCCCTCTTTTTTTACTTCTTCTGTCCTTTTACCCCTCGTTCTGGTAAGGAAGTGGATAAATTGAAGGGGCTTACTTCCCTTCGAAGTGATCTTGATCGGAAGGTCTTGAGTGCTTTCTCAGATTCTTTCAAGCACTTCAAGAACAACTTTTTTAAGGTTGTGGCCAAACCCGGGCAAAGGCCCTGGTTTTTGAAAGGGGCCGAGGGGGACGGAGTGGAGTGGAAGTTTCCGTTGTATTGGACGTATGATCACCACAAGGTGGCCTCTTCCTCGTACCAAGTTGAACCAGACGATCTTCCCGCCGAGGAGGTTGTTTTTGTAGACCGGTGGTGTCGTATTATACTACATACGGAAGCCGGAGCGCGGCTTACTTTATTTCCGGTCCCGGATCCAAGTCGGGATATGTTATTGTATGGATTTTGTATATACCCTGCTTTGACCTTTTTTCCTTTCCTATTGTATGTGATGACTAACCATTTTCCTTATCTTCTAACTGTAGCTCAAGCTATGGAGCCACTACCTCGCTATCTCACCCATGCGAAGCAAGGTCAGAAGAAGAGGTCGGCCCCGGAGTCGTGCAAATCCAAAACTATAGCCGACGCCTTGGCGAAGAAAAAGAAACTGAAAGAGACCCCTTCGGAATCAGTGGATGTCCCGCATTCCGGACCCTCCGTCAGTTCCTCCCCAGCTGGGACGACCTTGCCCCCCGCTGTGACTAAAACTATGGCTGCGCCTTCTTCCTCGATCCTTCCGCCCCCTCCTCCGCATCCGAAGCTGCCTCGTGGGCTTACTTGGAGTAAAGGGCGGACTGACGAACTGGCGGTTTCTCTCCTCCCGCCTCGACGTTATACAGATGCCGTGGCTCTCACCGATATTGATGAGGCCGAGCTTTGGGATATCCGAAGGCTACCCCGAAATCGCCGGGTTGGTGCGGGCGTTCGAAATAGTCAAAAGGAATTATGTTAACGCCGGTGCCGCTCCGAACAAGGTTCGGGAGGAGAGGATAGCGGCTGTCGAGGCCCGAAGAGGCCGAGGAGGCTCTTGAGGCAGCCGAAGTATTGAAAAAGAAGGCTGAGGATGCTCTGCCCGAGATAGAGGCTGAGAAGAGCAAGCTCTCTGAGGAGCTCCATATGACCCGAGAGGCCCTTGACCGAGCTAACGAAGAGCTGGTCAGTTTACAAAAAGCCCACGCACAGGACATCGACTCGCTTCGGGTGGTCCAATCGCAGCGTGGGGACCTGGCGAGGGAATTGGGCGAGGCCAGGGCGGCCCTTGCGGAGTCTCAGAAAGCTTATCTTGCGCCGACCTTTCCGATATGGTTCAGAGACGGCCGGAGATGCTTTTAAAATGGCCCCGGCACAAATCCGCCACTTGAACCCTAATGTCTCGCTGAACATTGAGGGATTTCACCATCTGGCATATATCCAGGGCGATAAGCTCATTCCCCCTGCTTCTCCCGAGGTGACTTCAGCATCCCTTCTTGATGACGGAGATCAAGTTGGCGATGGGGAGGAGCACTCTTTAGCCGACATCCCTACAGAGGAGCCTTCCAAGCCCCCTGCTCCAGATGCTTAGTTTCTGCTTTTCGTTTATCTTCTTTGGGCGTTAATGCCCTTTGTTTGTAATTGCTGGATGTTGTCGCTATGATTCGGCTTATTAATTAACTTATTTTGTTTGATTGACCATCGTATAAATGCTAACCTTTTTTTCTTGACCGGGCCAGGGTCGTTATGCAGTTCTGCGTTTATCGTCCAGACTTGCCATTTGGGGAAGTTTGGTAGGGTTTTCTTAGTTAACCACAAAAGGGTGTTTATTTAACGCACTTAGTTCCGGCTCCCTTGTCCGGGTTCAATCGCCAAGATAAGGGCAAAATGTCACATGTTCGGCCGAATTATCCTAACTCCAAGCCGAACATTTGGACTCGATCGTGGTCGGCATGACAAGTCATCTTCTTATTAAGGAGCGAGCGTTGACGCGTCAATTTTTTGAAGACCTTTACAGGTGGGTTCACATTGCTCGAAACCAAGGCTCATCAGCCCTAGTGTCAGCCATCTAGATGTGTTAATTAAAAAACCGGGTTCTGAGACCGCGGTGTAACCGGGTATGTGGACCTCGGTGTAAAAACTTAAGTTATAAACAAAGACGCACTTTGAATAAGAACTCCGTGCGGGTTCCTTCCTTAAGATAAAACTTCAAAGAGTTGAAGGTGTCAATGGAAAAATGACCAAATATAAACGACATAAATTTAAATAAGGAAAAATGAAACAAGTTCCATCATGGACGACATCCGAACCGAGGTCTAGCTATAGTAGGCCCTCAGCTTGTCGACATTCCAGGTCCTTTTGACGAGCTTCCTTCCAAGGGTTTCTAGTATATACGCCCCATTGCTCAGTTTTTCCTTTACGCGGTACGGACCTTCCCAATTTGCTGCCAGCTTGCCATCTCGGGCATTTTTGTTCCCAATATCTGCGCGTCGAAGTACTAGGTTGCCCCTGTTGAAGGAGCGGGGTCTTACTTTCCGATTGTACTTTGCCGCGATGAGTTGCTTAGCAGCTAGCTCCTTGCAATGCTCCCTGACTCTTATTTCGTCTATTAAGTCCAGCTCGGTCCTCAACGCATCCTCGTTCGATTCGCCTCTTGCCTGGATTACATTGGCCTTCCTCCATGACGGAAGTCCAATCTCGACCGGGATCATCGCCTCGCATCCATAAGTCAACCTGAAGGGGGTTTCCTGGGTTGAAGTCTGCACACTGGTCCTATATCCCCATAGTACGATGTAGAGTTGTTCGACCCAGTTGGACTCTGCTTCTTGCATCCGCTTCCTCAGGCCGTCTAAGACGACTTTGTTAACTGCCTCGGCCTGTCCATTTGATTGTGAATGTTCTACCGAGGCGAAGTGCTGTACAATATCCAGATCCGAGACCATAGTCTGGAATCCTTTGTCTATAAATTGGGTCCCGTTTTCCGTAACTATTTCAGCAGGAATTCCGAATCGAGAGACAATATGATGTCGAAAAAACCTTTGAATCCGTGCCGAGGTGATCGAGGTTAAAGGCTCGGCCTCGATCCATTTAGTGAAGTAATCTACTGCCACGATGAGCCACCTAAACTGCCCCGGGGCGGCCTTGAACGGCCCTAAGAGATCCATTCCCCATTTATAGAAAGGCCAAGGAGCCGAGATATCGCATAATTCTGATGGCGGAGGCCAAATAACCTTGGCATGTTTCTGGAAACTCTCGCACCTTTTGACTGCTTCCATCGCGTCCATCTTCATTGTTGGCCAGTAATATCCGGCACGCAAAGCTTTCCTGGCCAGTGCCTTGCCCCCCATGTGATGGCCGTTCACACCCTGATGTACTTCGGTTAACACATACCTGGCCTCGGATGAATCCACACATCTCATCATTGGAGAATGTATACCTTTCCGGTATAGTTGGTCATCCATCATCGTATAGACCGCGGCTTCTCGTATTAACTTCTTTGCCTCAATTGAATCCGTTGGTATAATCCCTCTTTCGAGGTAATCTTCAATCGGTTTCCTCCAATCCGTGGCAGCCGATATCGTCATGACGCTACTAGGATCGGTCATATTTTGCTGGATGACGGTTCGGAAGATTTCGGGGCCCTTGGTACTGGCGAGTTTCGACAGGATATCGGCTCGGGTGTTTTCTTCTCTTGGGATGTGGGTGATTATGACCTCGTCGAATTCGGAGATCACCTCTTTTACTTTATTGAGATACTTAGCCAATAACGGATCTTTTGTCTGGTAAGTGCCTTCTATCTGTGCGGCTACAAGCTGCGAGTCGGTGAAAACCCTTACTCTCTCCGCTCTATGTTCTCGGGCTTGCAATAATCCAGCCAGTAGAGCTTCATATTCGGCCTGGTTATTAGAGGTTGGGAACTTCAGTTGGAGGGAATGTTCAATGGCGACACCTTAGGGCTTTCAATTATGACTCCGCTCCACTTCCTTTTGCATTTGAAGAACCATCCACATATACCTTCCATACTTTACTTTGAACGTCATCGGCTCGTCCGTCACGGTGAGTTCTCGACGAAATCGCAACGCTTGGGATTTGATCGCGTGTCGGGCCTCGTAGGTGATATTGAACTCGGATAGCCGGGATCGCCTAACCGGTCATTCTTCCCGCTGTGTCCGGGTTTATGTAATACCTGCCGGAGCGGCAGACTTGTTCGGACTATGATACGGTGCCCCTGGAAGTAAGGTCTTAATCTTCTTGCCGAGATAAGCAGGGCAAATGCCACTTTTTCTAACTTCTGATATCGAACTTCCGAGCTTTGTAACGCCTTACTCACAAAATAGACCGGGGATTGCCCGGCCTCGGTTTCTCGTACTAGTGCGGCGCTCATTGCTTCTTCCCCCACTGATAAATATAAAAACAAAGACTCTCCCGGATTAGGTTTTGATAGAACTGGTGGGGTCGCCAAACAAAGTTTAATCTTTTCAAACGCTGCCTCACATTCCCCGTTCCATCCTCCTTGTGTTTCCTTCTTTAGCAACCTAAAAAATGGGAGCGCGTTCTCGGCAGATCGCGGTAGAAACCTGGTTAGCGCGGCGAGTCGGCCGGTTAGCTGATGTACTTCCTTCTTCGTCCTCGGCTGCTGCATGTCGAGGACGGCCTTGCACTTATCCGGATTGGCTTCGATTCCTCGGTTTGTTAACATAAAACCCAGGAACTTCCCGGCCGGAACTCCAAAAGCACATTTGGCCGGGTTCAAACGAATCTGAAACCTTCTCAACTTTTCAAATGTCTGCTCGAGATCACGGACATGGTTTTGTGGGTCCTTTGACTTCACGATCATATCATCAATGTAGACCTCAATGTTTCGCCCAATCTGATCAGCGAACACATTGTTCATCATCCGTTGATAAGTTGCTCCGGCATTTTTTAGACCAAAGGGCATCACGTTATAGTAGTAGTTGGCCTTGTCGGTCATAAAAGCTGTCTTCTCTTGATCACTCGGATGCATAGGTATTTGATTGTACCCCGAGTATGCGTCCATGAAGGATAGCAATTGAAAGCCCGACGAGTTATCGACCAACTGATCGATATTAGGCATCGGGTACGAATCTTTTGGACAGGCTTTATTCAAATTGGTATAATCCGTGCATACTCTCAATTTTCCGCTTGGCTTTTTTACCATAACTACGTTAGACAACCACGTAGTGTATTGTATCTCCCTGATGAACCCGGCTTCCAAGAGCTCCTCGACGTGCTGCTCCAAAGCCTTTCGCCTGTCGACCCCAATATTTCTCTTTTTCTGTGCCACCGGTTTGGACCCCGGCTGGATGGCCAGCCTATGACAGCAAAAATTAGGATTGATGCCAGGGACCTCGGATGACGTCCATGCGAATACATCCTGGTTCTGTCTTAAGAATTTGACCAATCTATCTTTTAAATCCGGGTCCATTGCCCCTCCGATCTTTGTTGTCTTAGCTGGATTTCCTCCAAGGATGAGCTCTTCCAACTCCCCTTCTGGTTCTGGGCGTGGGATTTCGGGTTCATCCCTGAGGTCGAGCTCTACCATGCTGACGGGTCGTCCGTCTCTTCGCTGGTTTTCGAGATTCAGGATTCCTTCGTTTCTTGGAATCTGAAGTGGGGACGACGGTCGCCCTTCTCCTGCTCGGATTGTCTCGAAGTAACATTGACGTGACTCCTTTTGATCTCCCTTAACAACCACGACTTTATTCTTGTTGTTTACCATCTTCAACCTCTGGTGCTTCGTGGATACTATCATATCCCAACTATGAATCGTTGGCCGGCCGAGTATGACGTTATAAGTGGAAGGGAAATCAGCGACTATGAACCTTACCCGTTCGGATTTGAAAGCCTCCCTGGTTCCCACGGTGAGTCTTAGGTCGACATATCCTTTGGGAGGTGAATGTTCCCCGTTGAAGCCTATAAGGGTTGTCTTGCATGGTTTTAAATCCTCTTCGTCCATATTCATCCTTTTATAAGCATCCCAGCTAATAATGTCTGTCGAGCTCCCTGCATCGACAAAAACCCTTTTTACGAGGCACTGAGCCACGGTGGCTGTAATAACTAATCCGTCCTGGTGTCCCGGCACCACGTCTTTTAGTTCTTCAGTAGTAAAGACTAATGGGGGTGGTGTCGGTCTGATTGGATCGTCTTTAAACTTTGGGATATCCCGGACAGAAAGTACTTCCCTCAAATATTTCTTACGCTGGTTGATCGTATCTCCTCCCCCGCCAAAACCTCCACTGACTACGTTACACTGGAATTGAGCTTCCGGGAACTCATCTTCCTCGACGGCCGATCTCCGACGCTTCTCATCTTTCTTCCCGCTTTTGTCTGGACTCCTACTTCGGCCTCCTTGTTGGCGTTTGGGACCCTTACGCCCTTGAGTTTGAATTAGGTATTGGCGTAGCTTGCCTTCTCTGATGAATCGCTCGATGGCATCCCGGAGTTCAAAGCATTGATCCGTGGTATGCCCCGGCCCATCATGAAACTCACAAAACTTCGAATGATCGGTCGAGAATCGGACCCTAGGAGGACGAGGTCGATTCAATTTCTTCATCTCGGTTTGGGCCACCTCCTTCCAAATCTGGGATCGGGAGGTGTTTAGAGGGGTATACTTTTCATATCGTCCTTTCGCCTCAAGCCGTCCTTCCTGATTGCGGCCGTCTTGGTTCCAGGTTTGTTGGAGGCCTTCTCCCCTTGACTTATGCGGTTGGCCTTTCTGCTCTGGTGATATATTTCCTCGTTTCTCTGACCCGACCGCGTTAGCTATCTCCATCTGTTCTACGTCCAAATATTGCTTAGCTCGGGTGTGGAATTCCTTGAGCGTGTGGACTTGATTCTTAAAGATATTCTTAGCTAATCAGGCCGAGGGGTCCAGGCCATCTACGATGCAGTGTACGTGGACGTCATCAGGAAGCGAGCGAACTTGCAATGCTACTTCTTTGAATCGGTCCAGGTATTTCTGGAGGGTCTCCCCCTTTCTCTGCTTGATTTTGCTCAACGTAAATTGAGATTTCGGTTGATTTTTACTAGTCGCGAAATTCAACTCGAATTTCCGACCGAGTTCTTCAAAGTTGTGGATCGAATCAGTAGGTAAGGTATGAAACCACCTCTGGGCCGGTCCGATAAGCGTTGCAGCAAAAATTCTTGATATGACCGGGCCTTTGATTAAACGGACAAACATTCCGAGCTCGAATGTGTCGAGATGTGTACGTGGGTCCTGGGTCCCGTCATATTTAGGGAGATGCGTCAAATCTAGCTTCTTTGGATACGGGGCAGTGGCAATTTCTTCAGAAAAGGGGCCTCGGTTGAGGTCCGTCAAATATTTCATCTTATATTCTTCGGGAGACCCCCTAGACCGAGGTTCCTTCCTCCTATCCCGGTCTCGGTCTTGCGTGATTTTTTCTAAGCGTATCCTTTTTGCTTCTGATGGTGAAGGACGAGTCCGTGCTGAACCTGTCCCGCGAGAAACTTGGACTTTATCCCGCGTTCTTGCCTCGGACGTTTATCGGACGCATCGCTTGTATCAGAGGATTCCATTTCCTGTCTTTCCCGCGGGTCTCCTTGCTCTCGGTTTCCGATTAACAACTCGAATTTGTTAAACCGGTCCTCCATTATCTGCTGCATAATTCTGAGGTCTTCTTGGCGCTGGAGGTTAGAGCGCTTCTCGTTATTCTCCATGCGTCTCAGAATTGATTCCTTAGTTTTCTGCAAGAGGACGACATCGGGTTTCTGGAACGAAACCTCCGTAGTAGCTGCATTATTAGTTTTGGGAACTATCGGAGGGGAGGATGCCGTATCCGAGACGTTCCCATCCTGGGCTCCCGCTGGTGGCTGTTGAGCATGGTTATTCTGAGTACCCTCAACCTGTTGTGGATTTGCAGGTTGAGTGTTCCGACTTCAACTTCTTGTGTTTGCCATTGGTGGTCACGGGGATCGAAATTTACGGTCCCCACGGTCGGAGCCAATGTTCCGGTCTGGAACCAGATGTGTAACCCGATGGGCTAATGCTTTGATATTGGATCAATATACTCTACCGCACCTCTATGGAGTAGATATCTTGGAGGAGTCGGGATCACTGCACACTATAGACCTATTCACCTTGAGGGGGGAAGGGGAATGTGTCCAGTGGGGATGTGCACGGTGATATAGAAATTACTAGGTTTTAGTTAGAGCGTGTGCACCTTAGTGTCGTGCCCTTGTATTTATAGGGCTTGCTTTGATATCCTAACGTGTGATCTATCATATCTTATTAATATTAGATAGGATAGATTCGATCTATCATATCTTTATTAATATTGGATAGGATAGATTCTTCTGGATTGTAGGTGTTCTCGGATATATGATATGGCCTGCGTTGGGTCGTCCACACATTTGGGCCGTCTGGCCGGACCGTAACACCTATTAATATTTACAATTGGTTCAATTCCATGCATCAAGTTCATAAGTATACATATTGATTTAAGTATTTGGTTAGTGCAGTAAAGCAATTAAATTTAATACTGATAAAGACATATTACAACAAATCAAGTAATTCTCATTAATTATTACATGATTTTGATCGTGTAATCTGGATTCATAATAAGGATTCAAGCTTAATAAATTAGCGTATAGATATATATATACTTTTCATGAATTAACATTTAGGTATTTCTACCCTCTATTCTTGTTTTGAGAGAGTTAAAAAGATAGTTTATATTTATTTTTAATCTTTTAAAGGTAAAATATTAATTTCATGGCATGATTACCATTAGATTTTTCACAGTTATTTGAATCAAATTAAACACACATTTAAAGAAAATACTTTAATTACTTCTTTTACAAATGGAAATTTAATTCATACATGTATAATATAGGAGGCAGATTATCTCAAAAGTCTTCCCTCCTCATTCCTCAGTATCTTTTAATCTGGGCCGTCCAAAAATGAATCTGACATTCAGAAAAAGACTTTAAAAATTTTTATATTTGCCGTGTGCGGTAGTTTTTACCGCGCGCGGTTTTTTGATATTAATGATTCTAGACCCTTAGATCAATTTTTGGATGGCTCAGATGTAAAGATGATGAGGGATACTGAGGTAAACGCTTCTGAGAGAATCCGGATCCGTATAATGTCACTATATTACTAGTAACCATGGCCCTCATGGCTGGAGTTTAAATAGCCTAGAGGATACGAGTTTGATTATCAGTACCATAAAAAAAGTATATATCACACAATGTAAAAGGAATTATTATGAGGAAAAACTAAATCATATATATGTGTGTGTGTGGAGACAAACTAATCTAGGTCATTTGCTTTACATAAAACCTGGATAGAGTGTTCATGGCCTATAAATCTCACGGTTTTTTTTTTTTTTTTTTTTAAAAAAAAAATAATAATTTTCGTATACTATGTACTTAAAGAGAGAAATAAATAAAAAGTAGAAAGCGAATAAAACTTTACCCAAAAAAAGAAAGATAATAAAGAAAGGAGTAAGCTTGAATCACCCTTTTCTTTTATCATGAAACACACTCAAATTAATTTCTTCTTGCGTCACTTTGGATATATATGAATATTGCAGTTAGCTTCTTTTAGAATAATGTCGCTCTTTATTGTTGGAACAATTACAATTGTCACTTTTAAGTTGAAATGTTTTGGAATTATTTTGACAGCCTCATGGATAATAAAATAAGACACATTTCCTTATATATTGCCAAAAAATAAAAATAGAAACATGAGTCAAATCAAATCATTTATAACTTGTAAATGATGCCTTTTGTTAATAGATTATAAATGAGTTTGATTTAGTTAAAATATTTTTTATGTTTTGTTAAAATAATGCAGATGTTTCATTTTTTAAAATAAAAAAAAAAAAAACTTGGCATGCTTCTTGAAATAAATAGTAATTCACACAAATTTTATTATTTTAAAATATATATATATATATAATTTTTATATTTAAAGTATATATACACACCTTCGTTGAAAATAAATGAAAAGTACCTTTTTCAATGAAATGGAAAGTAACTTTAACAAAACTTGAAAGGTGTCTTGTTAATCATCCATTACTTTGAAATGTAAAAACTCAAAGAACCTAAACAATAAGTCTTATTTTTCAAATTTCAAATATTCTATAAAAAATGATTTTTTTTTTTAAAAAAAATAGAAAAGTAATATGTGAAGAAAAATTTCGGCATGCTGCGTTACTTATAAGTCATAATCTTACCACTCATTTTTTAGATTCTCCGTAATGTACGTGTATGAATATCACATTTAGTTTACTTGCTAATAAAATTTTGTAGAAATTTTGAAGATAAAATATATATATATTTTTTGTAATTTTAGTTAAGCTTTTAGAGGCCTTTGTAATTTTTAAAAATTTTAGGATAAGTCAATATATAATTTGAAAATTGAACTATTTTGTATTTTTCATAAATTTTTTAAGAAATCTCACATAACTTGTTCAAAATGTTTGTTGTGTAAACCGGAACATTAATCAATTTTATTTTTTAAAAAAATAAAATTGAGAAATCAGTCTAAACTCCAAAACGAAGGACTATTAACTTCCCCTTGTTTTGAGAGAAGAAGATGTGTTGGTGGCAGAAACAATGGATTGAAGAATGAAGCACTTTTTTGAGAGAGTGTTCAATGTATGGACACAATTCTTGATTGTTACTGTGCTATGTTTGAATTTTCTTAGTAATTTTCTTACTTTTTAGCTTTCTGGTTCCTGAAAAGCCTAACAAACTTTCTTTTAAAGGAAAAACATAAGAAACAAAATTCAAATTGGCATCTCACGCTTTTTCATCAAGTTTCTTTATTCTTTAACGCGTTTTATAACACTTCAAATGCTTATAGTTGGAGTCTATTGTGTTAGCACAAAGATCACCTAACGGCAAAAAGCCAAAAACCAAGTATTTGATACGAATTTAAACTCGAAATGTTACTCTAAAGTATTTTTCAAGTTTTATCTAACATCTTAAAGTATCTTGTGATGTAACCAGTGTTTTAAAATATCTTTTTAGGTGCGTCTAGAACCTTAAAGTAATTTTTGATTTATCAAACACCCTGAAGTATTTTTTAGATGTGTATGATACCTAAGATATTTTTTTGATACATTTAGCATGAAGACACAAAAAATATTTTAAAATAATGGATTCACCTAAAAAAAAATTACGCTGTTAGATATACCAAAAAAGCTTTAAAATGTTGAAAAAATATTTTAAGATGCTGAATACGTTTTAACCCTTTGAAAAAATAAAGGTGGGGGCAATGCTAGAAAATCACAATATTTTTAAATCCCAAATTGGTTGTATTGGGATGTGTTGAATTTACTCACTTAATTTGAGATTTTCCCGTTTTTTTCTCATTGCATAATTATCACAACAAATTATTTTTCAAATGCATGTATGTCGATTAATGACTTTGAAAAAAAAAAAAACATAGAATCATGTATTGTCGAACAGAACACAAAGACACACATATAAATAAAAATTTATATATTCAAACTCGTGTACCCATCTATGACGACAACACAAGTTGGACTTCAAACGCTACCATAACTTCTAATAAATAGATAAGGATCTATCTAGACTTATTTTATACTCCTAATATTTTAATTAAATTTATTAATTAATATAATTATTTGTTGTCAAAAAATTAATTTTTAATCATGATCTAAGTTGACACAAGTGTTTATTAATAAATTGAAAACGATTTTTACATATCACAATTTAATTACATTTGATGGATATAAAGTATAAATATCTTTGCCAATAGCAGGAAGTGGAACTCATCTCTTTATTTTACTTTTTTTTTTTAGCAAATTTACATTTAAATTTATTTATTTTTATCTCAAATTATCACATAATATATAGTATGTATATATGTATGTAGCTAGTATTCAGTAAGATCCATGTCATTTTCAGTCATTTTTAATTTCAACTGACTTTTCTGCCACCACCATCCCAAACAGACACATTATTTAGATTTACTTCAAACATAGGGATTAAAGTATTAGAACTCTTATTGTGCACCATGATTTAAGTTGGTAATTAATTTTAACATACTTTTACTGACCAAATACGAAATAAAATAATAGTACTAGAGTTGTTTTTATTTTCAACCCAAATCTAAGAAAATTCAATTTTTTTTACGGAAAGAAAAATCATTTAACATGTTTATGTTATTTGTCAAAAGATACATGAACATTAGCATATTACTTTATTTGGTGGCTTACAATTTTCTTTTCATTGTTACCAATATATACAAATCCAAATGAACTGTATACTTTGACCTTTATGTTTCTTCCATAACATATTCTCACATTTCACTGTATATGGT
Organism: Acacia melanoxylon; assembly: GCA_019022615.1. Taxonomy (NCBI): domain Eukaryota; kingdom Viridiplantae; phylum Streptophyta; class Magnoliopsida; order Fabales; family Fabaceae; genus Acacia; species Acacia melanoxylon. Next base: position 13,232,522 of record JAFJYJ010000005.1, read on the forward strand.
TCCTAACTTCATAAAAATAAGAGCAGCGCATGTTTGACTTGAAGACGGCGTCGTTTTGCAGGCAGATTTCGTCACCTGATTAGAATAATTAATTAATTAATAATTCTGATTTACAGAGAAAACACGTTTTAGTTATGGGGATTTCCCATTCTACCTCGCGTTTTTAAATAATTAAAATTAAAATTACTTTTCGTCAATGGTGTTGCCAAACACGATTGTATTATTATTTATTAGCCTCCTTAATTAGTACTGCTACTTGCTAATTTGGCTAAGATTCCACTATTCTTTCCCTTTTCCTTTTGATGTCTTACCAGGATAATACTCCTTACCTCTCTAGAGTTAGTTAATTTCAGTTATTAAGAATACTTATCGAAAAAGTAAAATATGTGATTTTTTAATCTTGACTTTCATTAAATTAATTATCACATTAAAGTGTTGTGTAGAAATTAAAAGCATGCCAACAACTTGATGTAATTAAGGAGGAGCAATTTTTTTTTTTTAAAAAAACAAAATTTTAACTAATTACTTCCTCCAGTCCTTATTCCTATTTATTTAATATCGACAAAAAAATAAAAAATATTATACTCATAAGTCATTACTGTCTTCTTGCATCAATAGCTATGTGTAAAGATGTTTCTCTAAAAAATTAATAAATTATGAGTATATATATGAATCAAGAGATAGGATATTGTCACTATCATCTTATGTCACTACCATTTCACTACCATTTTCTCACCATTAGATCTCTTATTTGATCCAACGGTCGTGATTTAACCTACTTAAAACCTTCTTCCTTCTCCACATTTTTCTCTCTTCCGTTCTCTCACTCTGCTCCCACACATCGCGTCCAGGAATCGCTAGAGTGGAGGAAACAAGACATCAATGAAATAAAGCATTCCATATTTCCTCCTCTCGCTTGTTAGACAAAGACAAGGTGTTCGATGGCTTGTCTAGGAAAATTTCGGCATGATTCATCCCAATTCACCAAACCGCTGAAAATTCTTGTTGTGGAATTAAATAACCATTTCAAAAATCACTTCTAAAAGAGTAACCAAATTGGGTTGTTGCATGGTTCAAATACATTCTCAAGGCTGTCCCTAAGGGTTCGATCCTTACCCCGCTTGGTTGTTTTGAAAAAAAATTGTTTCAATTGTTAATACCGTGTATTGACGATTCGAAATATGTAATATCAATACGTTTAACATACTGATTTTTAAATCTTGATTAGGGCATGTTAAGTTTTGAATAATCAATCGATCGATTTAACGAAAAAAGTATTTTAGAAGATCCGATGGTAACTATTATTTTAATTGTTCGTAGGAGTAGTTGAATGATATTATAAGGTATGGCTCCAAGGAGTTATTTGTGATGAGAATGATGAAGCGGGGAAATCACGCCGGATTCATTATGATGATGCTGGACCGTGAACAAGTTCGTGATGAAGAGCTACAATGGATGACGATGAGGATGGATTTCTGAAGGCTTTTAAGGTTGACTCTCATTCAACCTGGACGCGATGCGTGGGAGCAGAGTGAGAGAATGGCGATGCAGAGCGAAAGAACGGAAGAGAGAAATGTGGAGAAGGAAGAAGGTTTTAAGTAGGTTAAATTAGGACCGTTGGATCAAATAAGAGATTTAATGGTGAGAAAATAGTAGTGACATAAGATGGTAGTGACAATATCTTATCTCATGAATCAATGCATATAAGTTAGAAATATAACGATCGAATAAAAAAAAATACAATTAATTAACTAAAAACTGGTCAAATTATAGAAAATTGCATATTAATTTTTAGAGATAAATACTATTTTTGCCATGGAAGTTTAGCTTATGGAGCATTTGTCACTTGGAAGTTCTTTTGGTCTCATTTTGGTCTAAGAAGTTAACAAAATGGAGCAATTTTGCCCTAGAAGTTTTTTTTAAGAGTAATTTTGCCAAAGAAGTTTTCTTTTGGGACCAATCGTGCCTTTAGAAGTTTACAAAATTAGAGCAACAAATTAACAAAATGGCAAGATTACTACGTTTTTAAACTTCCGCGGCAAAAATAAGACTAAATAACTTCTAGGTGACCAATGCTCCTTAGGCTAAACTTCCATGACAAAAATAGTATATCCCTTAGTTTTTATTATTAAAAAATTGAATTATTGAAAGGGAAACATGAAATCAAAGAAGAGAATCGGTCCATACCCAAAATATCCAGAATCCCATAATGGCCAGTTGCATATTGGAAGGAAGCATGTGATGTTGTGAATAATTAAAAGTGTGTTATGAATATACTAATTATGTGGATGTCCATTGACTCTTAATCCTCAATATTATTTGTATACGGATTTACCGTTCATACGGAAGTATCGTTCACGTATACATATTTTACTATTCACGTATATGACTACTATTCATGTGGGGCCCACACCACTTTCTCACAATCTCCGAAGGCTGCGGTGCGCAGAAGATGTTGAATAATTATGATTTTTGGGGAAAATTAAAGCTAATGACCTGTGGAATAATTACACTTAAGGACCCATTTTCCTTCTATAAATAGACGTCTCCGTAAACATTCGTAACACACTTGAATGAAGAACTTCTCTCCTCTCTCTCTCTAGAATCTCTCTACTCTTATTCTTCTTTATTTACCTTATGATCTTTTAGTTTTATAACACGTTATCAAAGACGAGAGCTCTAAGAGAGGAATGATTTTCTCATCTTCTTCTACATGTTCATTATATCAACTGGGATAATCTTAACCACTATATGGAATTATTGATATACTTTTACCGATTGTTTTGAACATCGGGTTCCATGGTTAAAGATTGGAGATTATTTACTATTTATTTTTGATCCAATTATTTTACATAATATTTTATGCTTATGAACAATATATATATTGTTGTTACCTCCTATATGGATGGTTCTACTTTCAAAGTTTAATTTTATTGCTAACATTTTATTATTGTTTTAATTTGACTTCTACATGGATGGTTCTACCTTCTACATGAAAGTTTAGATTACTAACTTTAACATAACATTTATTTTAAGCATTTACTTTTATTATTTATTCGACTCCAACTTGGAAGTCTAGTTTTGTAGCATTTTATTGTTGCTAATTTTTAATATTATGTTATTCTATACAAATTATTTTATTAATATTATGGCCGGAAGCCATACACCACTATTTTCCTATTCTAATATTATATGACGGAAGTCATATCATTTTAGTTTCTTAATTTTATGATTAGAAACCATATAAATTTAATTTCTCATTATGAGAACTAAAATGTCGAAGCCATAAAATTTTAATTCTTATACTTATGTCAGTTATGTGTGCATATATCATTATTTTAATATATTTTATTATCTCTGGTATATATATATTAATTCACATATATATATATATATATATATATATATACATGTGTGTATTTATTTCATTCACCTTTTCTTCTAATTTTAATTCAATCATAATAATAAAATGTCACCAAGAGCATTATTATTATTCTTTTGACTTTGGGTTCATATGTTTTTCAACGATGCTTTTTATGATGCATCAATCCATGGACATATTGTGTTATAATATTATATTGTTTTTTCTTGTATGTTGAAAAGAAAAGATGGAAGCTTTTGGATTCATTTGGCTCTTAAATTCAAACGAGTTTGGTGCTCTTCTTTCATTTCTATGTATGTATCTTGACTCGTGATGGAACAAATTTATGCGAGTGTTAAATGAGAGAATATCACATTTATTTTGAAGCCAAAATGAGACAAATTAGCCTGAAGCTATGAGATGACACAAATTGGCTTAGTCCTATGAGGAGACACAAATTTGCCGAAGCGAAAGTGATAATTTGGCCTGAAGTCATGAGACAAATTAGAACAAATTAAAGGGATTATATAACCACAAGAAGATGGTTGTTCCACTAAAAGTTTATTATAAATCGGTGTATCTAATTTGCTCAAAGAGCAATATTATGAAAAGAGGTCTTAAGAAATATTATGAATTAATTTTATTGACCTCGAGGTAGTCAAACAAAATGTTACAATAATTATGAATATTGTATCGACTTAACTTCATTCCCGTAAGTGAATGAATTATGGCCATGGACATGTATGTAAATATGACTCGAGTATTGTCATTATTATTGTGATCATAATTGATCTAAGTTCCCACCGTAAGTGGAGAAATTTTTGTTATAAATTACAAACAAACGAGATCCTTGTTTATGAAAAAAAAAAAATTGTCTGTTTACTATTTGCACAAAGTAAACATGCGGGGCCCACGTCAAATATTTCTTCCCCAGATGCGTTTTCACGTGAAGAGTTGAAAAAAAAATTCTGGTGGGCCCACGTATTTAATCCGATTATTTTTACTATTTACGGGTACTATTTCATGAATAGTGTCGTATGGTACTATTCATAGATACGATACTATTCATGAATACGGTATTTTTATGAATACTTTTTATCCGTGCTAGGTGCTTCAAAACCAAAATTTTCATGGTAAAATTAGTATTTATTCCTTAATATTAAGGCCCCGGGAAGGCTTATGTTTGAATATTGTATGATACATATTTTAATAGTTTTGGAAAAGTATTGTCCGTAAGACAATAAATTAGAGATTTATGTTATAATATGTATATAGGCTAATAGTCCGCAAACTAATTAGCATATTTTGAGGAACTAATGTTTAGACTATATATCTATATGACAAGATAAAATGCATTTTACTATAAAGTATATGTTTTATTATTAGCTTAGTTTCAATGATATTTTATCGATGTTATAGAAGTAGATATCATGTATAAAATACATGTTCGTAAACCTTAAGTTTACAAATAATAATGCAAATTGGAAGTTTGCAGTAAACTAGAAAGTTTGAGATAATCAAGAGATTGGAATTGTAAACCGAAGTTTACAAATGTAGCAAATCAAAAGGTTGCTAATACAAATCAAATTTTTACCAATGTAAACTAAAAGTTTACTACCAATGAAATATTCAAGAGGAAATGAGCTACAGAGATTTATTGAAGCCAAGGCTCAACATAAAGAATAAACCTACAAGGTAATACGACGTTTAAATTTGTTGTTATTATTATTTAAATTTATTATGATTACATATCATTAATTTATTGTCATAAAAATTTTTCGCTAGAAAATTATCATATGTGTGACTCTAAATCTGTGTAATTCTAAGTTATTTTAACATGAACATCTTCACATGTGATAGACTGCATATATTTTATGCATATATAAATCAATTGAAGCATATTAGACTAGTGATGCAATATTATATGTTTATTCCTGAAGAATTAACATAAATTTTTCCTTTCAAAAATTTAAGATGCAATATTATATTCTTGAAGAATTAACATAAATTTTTCCTTTCAAAGTTTAAAGAATTTGAATGTGATTTTGAAATACAAATATAAAGAAAGTATGTTTATATAACTCACACTTGAGGGGAGATTGCTAGAAAAACAAGTGTGAGTTGTGTGAGTACGAGATGTGAGCTAATATTTAAAAAGTTATATAGTTCTCACATAAAGTTTGATCTCCCAAAATGCATGTCGTATTTTGATTAATATGTTATTGCAATTAAAAAAAAAAAATTATGATTGTTTGAAATATATGTTACAAAGAAATTAAGTTTACTGATCCAAATAAATGTATTGTTGGCAAGACTTGTTTAATCATCCGAGTCATATAAGAACCAGAAGATTCTTCAATAACCAACATATTGTTCAAGAATAATTATGTGCTGCTTGTTCTCAAATAAAAATGACTATGTGAATATCATAGATCATGATTGGTAATGGATCTCTGGAAATATATCAAACAGATTTTATGGGCCCATTGCAACCGAGAAGTTTGTAAGAACGCAACCTGAAGTTGCAATAATGTTTGAATAAATTAAGCGCTTATTTCCAGATTATACGATCCAGAAATCATGAATTAAAGCATCTATAAAGAGCTGGATTAATGCTTATGAGAACATAATACTATGTTGGTATATTTGATATTATATATTGCAGCATTTATTTAAGCCAACAAAATTCTCCCTGTAAAATTGGCTTTTGGTCGAGCCGACAATTCCATCTCGAAAAGTTTTTGCATGTACAATGCTTATAAATCAACTACAATGCATATAGATGAATATAGAAAGAAAGTTGGGATAAATATGTAAGGACCTCCTTCTTCTTCTTGTTTGTCTCTAAATGGAATAAAATGATGTTTCTAAAAGTAACAAATGGATTTAGGAAACTTACACTACATGATTAGTCAATTGTGATTTGACATTGTTTTCCTAATATGAGGGGGAGAAAATAGGCAGTTGGGTAAAGAGATTAAACTATAATGAATTATCATTAGCTCATTTTGATCCTCGTACAAAACAATGTGAATCGGAAGTTCAAAAGATAATTCATTTATAGAATTTAGCTAATTGAATGCCGAAGCATTTATCGACCCAAAGAAAGTGACAAAGTCATATGTCTCACCGCTAATGCTCCTATTGATGTCTCGAAGGACAACCTATGATAAATGAATTGATATCACGCCCAAGCGTAGTAGGTCCATCGGTTCCAAAGATATAAATCCTCGAAAGAGAAAAGGAGCTAAGAATATAGATGATCAAGTTGAGAATAATCAAGGAAAATTAGTAGCTCGGAAGAGCCATCTCCCCGAAGAGATATTATCTCCAAAAGAGATATCTCCGAAGAGAATGTTCTAAGTCCCGGAAGAGACAAATGTACCGAAATGTATGAAAATAATGAGATCTCAATAAATTATGTTATGAATAGTATCCGATGGGACCGAAATGAAGTCAACGTTGACGACATCTTTGCTTATGATATAGCATATGATGTAATGAATAATGATGAGGATCATGAGCCACAATCCATTAGTGAGTGCCAACAATGAAAGTATTGGCCCCTATGGAAAGGTGCCATTGATACGTAATTAAAATATTGGCAAAGTCCATACAACGATGATGTAAGGCCGGTGATGTAAAACCAGTTGGATACAAATAGGTTTTTGTACGAGAAGAAATGAAAAGGGTGAAATCACAAGATATAAGGTACGTCATGTAGTTCAAGGTTTTAAACAAAGACGCGACATTGATTTTGAAGAAACATATGTTGTTGCAAATACTTTTGTTATTTGATAAGCCTAGATAAATGAAGGGCTTGATCTGCATCTAGTGGATGTTGTAAATTGTAATCGTCTATTTGTATAATTCACTTGATAGTGATATTTATATGAAAAGTCCCTAAAGGACTCATGGTGCTAGAAGCACATGTCCCCGAAGGACTTAAGGTGCCAGAAGCACATATCTCTGAAAGACTTAATGTGCCATAAGTACAAATCCCTGAAAGATTCAAGATGTTAGAAGCATCTGATTCAAGTTCTCAAGAACAATACTCAATTAAGTTAAATACGTCCCTTGGCCTGAAGCTATTAGGGCATGTGGTATAATTGTTTCAAAGAATATCGATGAAAAGAAGGGTACAAAAATAACCCAATATACCCATGCATTTTTATGAAAAGATCGAGAAATGAATTTGTTATAATTGCCGTTTATGTTGATGATATCAACATCACTATAACTCTGAAGAACTTCAAAAGATAATTAATTATTGAAAAACTACTTGGTCCGTAAGTCTTACCATATCTTAATACTATTGGAGTATTAATATATCATGCTTATTAGCAAGATACAATTCTTCTTCAACACAAAGACATTGGAAGCAATGTTGGCATCGAAAAAGAGCAAGATTGATATTGTCATCGGGGGGAGTAAAACCGATGTCATTTAAGAGGGGAGTCGATACACGTCTTACTTTTTCCTTATCTAGGTTTTGTCCATCGAGTTTTCCTAGAAAGGTTTTTAATGATAAACATTGGAAAGTGTATCAATGAATGATGTACTCTTTTCTTTGGCTAGGTTTTTATCCCACTTGGGTTTTTCCTAGTTAAAGTTTTTAACGATAAGGCACATTCATAAATGGACATCCATGGGAGTGTTATGAATATACTAATTATGTGGATGTCCATTGACTCTTAATCCTCAATATTATTTGTATACGGATTTACTGTTCATACGGAAGTACTGTTCACGTATACGTATTTTACTATTCACGTATATGACTACTATTCACGTGGGGCCCACACCACTTTCTCACAATCTCCAGAAGCTGCAGGCTGCGCAGAAGATGTTGAATAATTATGATTTTTGGGGAAAATTAAAGCTAATGACCCAGGTGGAATAATTACACTTAAGGACCCATTTTCCTTCTATAAATGACGTCTCCGTAAACATTCGTAACACACTTGAATGAAGAACTTCTCTCTCTCTCTCTCTCTCTAGAATCTCTCTACTCTTATTCTTCTTTATTTACCTTATGATCTTTTTAGTTTTATAACAAAGTGTTATTTTATCTTGTAATGATTTGGTATCATTGTTCTTATTTTTTGTTCCTCGCAGAATCTTTTTTTTATAACACCAAGATGATCATGCAGTGGTATTACATTACTTCTTTCTCACACAACATTTGTTTATTAGTACTCCCTCCGGTCCTAATTATAGGACAACATTTCAGAGTTGGTTCCGGTCCTAATTATAGGACAACATTCTAATTTATATTAATTTTTTCCTAAAATACCCCTTTTGATATTTTCTCAAAATAATTAAACAAAATAATAATTTAATAATGCACCTATATATTCTATAAAGCAAGTTATGCTTGTAACTCATTAATGTCACATACACCTTAATTCTATTTTTTTTAATAAAATAATTTTGAACGATTTTTCTCATATTTTTCCTATATCACCCGGACAGCCCCTACTAATACTTGATTTAACCAATAGTTCTCCTTCATTCGGTGTTTGCTTTCCCCTCCCTGCCTACCTTTATTTGATTAGAGTTTGTGACTTTGTCGTCAATGCCTTTTTTCTATTTTTGCACAATAGTTTGTACAGGGGATTTGGTTGAATTAGGGTTTATTTGTGAAGAGCATGAATAATAAAAGAAAAGGCCAGCGAAGGATAGTGATGGAATATTGATATTACAAAATGGGAAATCATATTGGCACATAATAGAGACTGGAAAAGGGGTTGGTTTAACACTGGGCACACGGAGTATGAAGCGTAGAATATTGCAGAGGGCAAGAAAGTTAAATATGTAAGGGTATTTTAAGAAAACAATTAAAATTAATTAATTTAACTCTTATCTTTAATCCCTTCAAAATTGGTTAAATATGTCCTATAATTAGGACCGGAGGGAGTATCATTTTATTTATTTTATACATTTTTGAAAATAACTTTATGGAAAGCAATCCATTTATGAAGACCAGAGTCAGAGAGTAAGATTTCGTTTGGCATGGAGAAAAAAAAAATTTATGGAATGAATATAGACATTAAAATCATACATTCTATTAAGGATTTTCAAAGCAAACCTAAATTGAGTCGAACCATAAAAAGGACTAAAACCGATCATTAAAGGTTTAGTTTGCTTTTGGAAATTCTTAAATCAGATTATTTGATTTAGGCTTTGGTTTTGACCCTCTAAATATTGAACCATGTCTGAATATCACCTTTTCTATTTTTTAATATACTCCCTCCGGTCTTAAATATAAGATAAATTAATTTTTTTAGAAAGATTAAAGAAGTTAAATATGTTAATTAATCATATTATATGTTGTATATTATTAGATTGTATATCAATTTATATGTTAGGTAAAATAGTTTTGAGAAATAAAAATACATATTTAAAAGTAATTTAATTATTTTAATTAATCTCTAAAAAAATCAACTTTGTTTTACATTTAAAGGCTTAGGGAGTAGGTTTTATGTAACCCCTTTTTTTAGTATTTAGTGTTGGTTAACTAAAATTTTCAAATTGGAAATAAAATGTATACCGAATTCAAAAGATTTAATTTGTTCAACAATCAAATTTAAAAAAGTAACCTTTTTTTGGGGGGGGGGGGGGGGACTAAGTTTGAAAGTTAAAACAAAACAACCAGAAAACTAAAAATTGCAAGAAAAAACCAAACCTAATAAGCCTAAATCAAATAGAAGTTTGGTCCGACCAAAAAGTTAGGTATAGAAGTAATAATACTCGCTTCTTAGGCCTTTCTTACTAAGTAATCAACACAATTGAAAGCTTTTTTATGTTTGAGTGTATGATCTCAGAGTTTCAATTTGAAAACACCAATGATCTAGTTATAGACTCATTAGAGTCCTATTCATCATGAGGCCTAATAAGGACAATTTATACCGGAATCTCTCCATAATCATGGAAGATTCTAATCCGCCTATAATCAAGGCTGTCATCAAGGAATTACCTAACCAATTGCAGGTAAGGCGGCTGAAGCATGGGTCAGGAAGCGTACAAAGTCCAATGACCCAAACCTTAAAGGTAATCTCTATAAATAAGAGGTTAACCTAAAAGGTACACATTCTCTATTCACCCGATTTACTATTCAATCTCACTGTGCACATACCCACCCCCTTTTTGGCTAAACGCTATACTATTGTTGCACAGTGATCCATCGCTCATAATTCGTGTTGCACAGTGATCCATCGCTCTCTTTGGTATCTGTCTTATAGATATCTTGGAGAGTCATCTGATATTCTCTTTGGTATCTGCTTATAGATATCTTGGGGAATCCTTTTGATCCAATATAAACATACTAGTCTATTGAGGCTAGACATTTGTATTTTACACCAGAACAGATCTCACCTTAGCAATTAATCTACAAAACAATTGGTGTAATGCCTCGAAGAATCTTGTAAACCATTTTATTTGATGCTCTAATACTAAAATTACCATATAGAAAATTATCTAGCACAAACCGTTGTCCCCTTACAGCCCCGGAGGCTTCACCATTTTTATCTTTTCAACATCTCCCAAGTTCCATTTTTCACAAGGCCAAAATACCGGTTATTAAAATCGGTGAATCGATCACCTAATCTATCTGATATGACTAGTTCAATGCTTATATAGAGTTTCATGAATTTAAAAATTCGTATGTATCTATATATTTCTAAAAATTATAAATTAAAACTTTATGGAAATCTTGAGATGTTTACTTTCTAATGAAAAAAGAATCACTCAAAAATATTATCATTTGAAAAAAGAATCACTCAAAAATATTATCATTTGATCCTAAAAAATTTCTCAAATTTCAGAATTATTTCAAAAAATTATTATCGTTTAAGATTACTTCTTCACTAGTTTGGCCCCAAGTTAGCTCATTCAGAACTTAATTGCATTCGACCGTGACCTTTAATCTACTACTTAGATTTATTAGTGGTCAGTTCAAGTTTAATAACCTTACAAAATACAAATAAGGACGAATTGAGGGAACCTTCCTTAAAACTTGGCCTTTAATTGTCCTTTCAGTTGCGGGTTTTTTCTTTCTTTTTTTTGATAAAATTTTGCTGTTTATTTATACATTGTAATAAAGCATATTCTTTTGGTAGTAGAAAAAATCATTTACTAGTAAAATATTAGATTATTTCAATAAAATTATAACAGAATAACATTTTTTTTAAAAAAAAATCGTAATTATTTAAAATTGTGAGAGTTAATTTTAGTAGCAACTTGAGCAAAAACTGAATATAAAAGTCCTTTAGTATTGATATTAATGTTCACTAATAAAATAATGAAAATTTATATGATATAATTATTAAATATTTAGTACAATCAAGTCAAATTTAAGCAAAGTCAGACTCAATTAAAAATAAATTTTAAATATGATTTTTATTCAAAAGATTGAGACTATTAATTTTATTTATTAATAACTGAATCCTGAAAAATGATTAACTAAATATAATTTTTATGAAATAGAAATTGAGAAATTCTTACAAAACTATTTTATTATAAAAAACAAAAAGAAATAGAGTCGGGTCAATAAAAGATGCTCTCAAAGGTCCAACAATGGTTTTTTAAAGAGGTTGGAAAGTGAGACCACAAGAACACAAAGGAAAGATCAACCAAACCAAACAACATGGGGATGGGAATGTAATGTACTGACACCAAGAGATTATTACCCATTTCTATATTATTATGATCTATAAAGAGTAAAGACCAAAAACATTATTACTAATATTATTTTTATTAAAGAAAAATTGCACATAAATCAATAAGAGAAAATACGGTAAAAAGATTCCTTAAATCTCAAATTTATAATAAAGTCTTGTAAGATATTTTTTCAATATATTCAAGATGTGAAAATTTCAAAATAACCCTATTAATATTAAATAGAAAGAGGGGGCGGATGAGTGTATATTCATTAAAGATATTTTAGACTTTTCGAATTTAGAATATATTGTATAAATGTTTCACGAAACTTTACTGTAAATTTAAATTTGAGATTTAAAGGATATTTTATCGTAATTTTTTTATTTGGGATTTAGATGTAATTTTTCTTAATTATTATATTTGTAATGTGTCTGAGTTCAATGCATGTAGTGATTGGTCCCAGTCTGTTTTTAATGGCGCGTGTCAGAGACAGGCCATGATTCTGAGAATGGGATTACTTTTGCGTTCATTGCACTGAACAAGATCAACACAGTACAAGTAGAGAATCAATGAATATGTGTGCAAGTTGGTTCCATTTAAATTCCCAAATTTCAAGGTACAATGTTCTGTTCTGTACTCTGCTTCTTCCAATCCTATTCTTTTTTATGCCACCACCCATCCTTGCTTTCCCTCTTTGTGCAATGTATCTGCCTCTTGCGTCTTCCCAACGTACCCCACGCGCCTCTCGCTTTTCCATGTTCATCCCCTTTTTTACTCTCTTTATTTTTGTAAAGTTTTTTGTGGGCCTCCTGTCTCATTAACTCTCTTTATTTTTATAAAGTGAATAATGTTATAAAATAAAAATGAAACAATTGTGCAACTAGAATTGATGCTCCTTCTTGTGCTTTTTATTTGTTTGTTTTTAGCTTTTTTTTTTTTTGTTAGAAGTGATTTTACGGTGTTTGATGTAAAAATGTGAGATTAATTTTATCTCAATTTATAAAAAAATACTTATATTATAGGGGTGACATTTAATATAAGAAATAAAACTTTTTGTCTAAAATTTTAAACTGCTCTTTTTATGTTTACCCTCATTCAATATATTACAGTTATTATTTCTATATAATGAGTTTCCACTCATTATCTTTTATATACTCTTTTCATAAAAAATGGTATGATTTGAAATAAAAATGTATATATTATACACTTATTGTTTATAACTAACCTTTTAAATTGCGTGATTTTAATAGTTGTTCTTTTAAAAAAATCGGAAAAAGTCTAATAGAAGTGAAGAAATCAGAAATTATAGAGGGGATGACTTGAAAAAGAATGTAGTAGCAAATTAAAATTCTTTTTCCATGGTGCATGACATCATTGTGTCCGAAGAGACTATTAAGCAAATTCTTCTTATACATTAATGTGGTTCGAAGGTGCTGAAAAAAGTTGAGACAACTTGAATAATCCAATACAACGTTAGTCTCCCACAAGAGATGGAAAAATGGTAAGTACCAGGAAAATGCAGTTTCACCCAAAAAAGACTTCAGGTTTCATCATGATAGTGCTCATTTGGGTTAGTGGTATAAATTGTTTATTCAACGTAATTTATGGTTTATAAGATAAGTATATGAAATGAGTTTTATCTCGACTAGCATGGAGGGCGAACTAGGGCCCCTCCTAAAATTATAGAATAGAACTCAATTTTGTTAAAAAAATTACAAGTTCAAATTTCCTCATAAAAATTTCAATATTTTCACTTTAGTCTCCACTAAAAGTTTCGTGGAGGGACTAAAATGGAAATATTGAAATTTTATGGGCTGAAATGTAATTTGATGAACACCTGATAGGGGTGGAAATAAAGAAAGCCCTATCGTAGGTATTTACAATATGGCTTGTTTGTTATGGTCGCGCATTTTATTAAAAAAATGCCTAAATGTGTAAATAAGCTTTATTTAGTTAAGGCTTGACTTGTAAGTCTTGTAGGACGCATTTTCTGTTTACACATAAAATAAATATAATTATATTTATATAATATAAATAATATAATATTTATTGTTTTTCATTCTTATATTCTACTAAAACCTACATTTATATAGTTTTTGATCGTTTCAAAATGCACAAAGTTTTATTTATGGCTTTCTAAGCCTATAATATGAAGCTTTTTTAAAGGTCTACATTGTAAATAGGCTTTAAAAAAGCTTCGAACTGAGCGCTACGAAGGCTTAGGCCGAGCTTTAAAAAAAACTGCATTGCGCTCACGCCTTTCTACCCCCATTACAGGCTTAGGCCTGTTTAGTCAAAGCTTGGCCTGACCTATTTCCTAACACCTGGGGTTCTATTTTGTAATTGTTCCCCAATTACAATTCCTGACTCCGCGTTTCGTGAACGTATTTTTCTAATGCCAATCCAAAGAGGCAATAATTATTGCTGTACAAGAAGGATTCTTTTGAATCTTCACACTTTCTGATCTTGTGCATATACTCCTTCTGGTCTTTTTTATCATGCACCAACTAGTAAATATATTTTGGTCCTTTTTATAAGACACTTTTTTTGTTTTCAAAGCGCATTAATTTTTTTTTTTCATGTATGCCCATAATTAATAAAGGTGGTGGATGAGAGTAATAATTAATATAATATTTGTAACATCCCATTTTCAAAAGCAAGATATATTTTTTTTCATCGAGAAAGCGTCGGAGCGATTGAGAATCGATACATATATTTCAAATGCCGTAAGTCCGCTGATTACAATAACAAGGACATTGTTTTCGGACGTCTAACGTCGTGTAACTACAAAAAACATAAGAAGTCTTGGTAGGGTCTTTATGCGGCCCGCTTGCCTTTCTCCCGGTCCTCTCCCGAACCCGACGCTTTATGTTAAGAGTCGAGGTCAATGCACCGACCACGGGTAATGGTTAACCTCATGTTTACATACATCATATAAGTACTACGAGATATTCATGGAATTTTGACGACACTTACTACGTTCAAAGTAGGGTATACATAATCGATATATATGGCAATAACAATACAATCGGATGTAAGGTTAAGGCACAAGGAGAAATGTACATGATCGATATGCGGCAATAACAATACTGATCGGATGTAAGGTTAAGGCACAACGGACATTAGACATAATCGGATATGGACGGCAATAACAATACTGATCAGATGTAAGGTTAAGGCACAACATAGAGAATACAGCATGACAGAGGAAAATACATATATGCATACAATAACCATCGAGTTAGTGTTAAGACGCGAACGTACCTTCGTTGGTGATAGCGGATTACGACGTCGTCGGTCGGTATGTATTCTCGGATAGCCTATAATGGTAATATCGCTTTATTAATCCCTGAATAGCATCCTAAGAGATATTCTGACCACTAATGACCATTTTGCCCTTGATGGATTTATTTTACAACTTATTGCCCAAAATTTCGTAGAACCACGTTGGTTACAGCTTTCAGATTTTCGTCTAACTTTGAAAAATCATAACTAATTCTAGAAAAATTGAAACGAGGATCCGTAAAATTATTTAGAATCTTTAAGATGTCTACTTTCAAGAAAAAATACTTTAAGAACCTAGAACACCATATTTCATTCCCAGTTTTAAATTTCCACACGCTGTCCAGAATTTCGCCCAGAATTCGTAGGCTATTTTCAACAATTTTTATCTCCTAACACAAAACTCAAAATGACATGCTATATGTATATTTGGAAAGCTCTATATGTCTAATTTCAACATGAATTTTCTCAGAAATTTAGAACATCATCTTCTACATAAAATAATGACGTTTTTACCCCCGACAGGAATAATCGCTAACCAATAAAATTTCGCAGGTAACTTCGTTCTTTGTGGTTTTCTCTTCCGAAATTTTGCTTTCTATGACTACCCTCACCATTTTTTCGAAATAAAGCTAATTTTAATCATAAAAACATGAAAATAAAAATACTTTTAAGCATTTTAAGATAAAACCACAACTATCTGTGAATATAAAAGCTTAAGGCTCAAGAACTACTTACCAAAGCTTCAACTCCTTCAAGAACTTCCCACTCACTCTTACTTCTCTCTAAAACCAGATTGCTTTCTTTGGTTTGTGGTGTGAGAATTGTGAAGACTCAAGCTTGCTATTTATAAAAATCCTAGATGCACCTAATTGGTGGGTTTCAAAAAACTTATGGAATCAAGTTTTATCTTCCTCTTACACACTCCCAACCGACCTCCTCCCTCTCATACCACTCTTCATTATTTCAAAATTGATGGACACTTCTTGGCCACGGAAATTGCTCTCCCACTTGCAACAATATCCATTGCTCCATGTGTTTCTATTGGCTATTGATTTATGTTGACTTTTCAAAGCTTCTTCCTTTATGCTTTATTAATCTCCATCTCTTCTCTTGTCTCATGGCCGACATCCCTCTTCCAAACTCATCATCATCTTTTATTTAATTACTTCAATTCCTAATTCATATTTTATAGAAACCGTGTACCCCTTTTTCTTCTCTAATTTTTGTTTTTTTTTTTAATTACCTTACAATATCTAGGAGAAAGTCTTTCACTTTCACATGGATTAAGCTTTGAATTATTAGGACCATTAGATTAACTTCATTAACTTCAATCCATGCCTTTGATTTTTGTTTGACTTGTCAAAGTTGCTTAACAAGATTGCTTAGTATTTTAATCTCATCATTAGTTAGGGTTGTTCATAATTATTTCCCTTGATTCATACTTAAGATAATTATTTATTAATTACTTAATTAGTCACTTACTAATTGTTGATAATTTTCTTAATTGAGATTAATTGTTATCTCACAACTATTTTCTGACATTGGTATTTTACGCCTCCATGTAAAATATTAAAAATCATGGGGTCAATTATGATCCCCAAAATAATATTAAATCTTGCCTCAATATTTTCCAAGGAAATTAATCCCAAAAAATTACCTAGAGACAACATATTCTCCAATTTTTAATAAATATTTCATCGCTTTCTTAGGATTTATCATAATATTTTCAGGGTATTTTATGACCTACAATTGCATTTAGGGATTTTTAGCTCTTTATTCACCCTAATTTCAATAGAAATTACCTTAGGAAATAAGATAATTATTACTTATTATTTGAAACCACATATTCACCTATTTCAATAGGTATTATTTACTAATTTATGATATTTATCATAAGTCAGTTTTTAGGGTATTACAATATTAGAATTTAGTATAATTAGTAGGAGTAATATTGGAAGTTATTTAAATTGTAAGATAACTTTATTGACTTTAACTGTTTTTATTGGTTTGTGATAATTATTAGTTAGTACCTTATAATAAGAACAAGAAGAAGAAGGAGTATGAAAATGCAACAAATATTATCAGATTTAGGTAGAGAGAGAGAGAGAGAGAGAAATTGGATTTAAAGCATTGGACTTACACAAAACGTCTTGCCAATTGCATATTCCTATGAAGTACTGAAATTATTCTTGAAAATCTTGAATGACTTATAAAACCTCTTTGAAGAGTTTATGTAACGTTTCGATCTCAATTTAAAGTCACGTTCTGTCTAGATGAGGTTTAATAAGATAATAATTACTTTTAGCATTGCCATATTACCATCCAAAAAGAGTTTGTTTGTTTTTGTTCAAAATCCAAAAAGAGTTGAAGTAACGTTCACAATTACTCTTTTAAAACCTATTTGCGGGGATAAAGAAAGTAATTGTTGTCCTTAATATAATTCATCTCATTAAGTTTATTATATATATAATAACTGTATAATTTTATCCTTAATTTATCGTTTTACACATTATTATCTAATTATCTTACCCTTCTCATATATGTGTGTGTGTGTATATATATTTGTGTGTGTAAAGTTGGAAAAAAAAAAACAAAAAAGATGAAGATGCTAAATTTAAAATAAAACTACAAGTAGTACCATCAATTTGATCTGATGCTTGAGTGTGCGACCAACATATGCTCCTTTTTCTTGACACGGTTACTCTGTTCCCAAACAATGACTGGTTTGTTTGGCTCATGGAATTGGTCGCTCCTTATAAAAGAGAGAAAAGAGTCATGTTTCATTAATTCATCCAATCCACTAAAATTTCAAAAAAACTGCAAGGGGCATTACAATTTAGCATAAGCATTATTTTTCTGTTGTGAAATATGAATAATTTAATTATTGAACTGAGTTGTTAATATTAAATTCCTTCCTTATAAATAACACTTGAAATGAATTAATGTGTAGTCTGCATATTCTTTGGGAAGTTCACTCTGACTCAGCACTTAAAGAGTTAAAAACGTATTAAAAGTTCAATTCTTATCTAAAGCCGATAATGAAATAAGAAAGCGATTTGATTTTTTTTTATGCTTACGGTGTTATTTATTTATTTATTTTAAATATCTTGTTTCATATTGAGTGCTTATTTTATCAGTTCATGTCTTTCATATTGTCTAATCCTCAAACTCCTGAAGGTAACAAAGAAACTCGAACTTATGTTCATCCGTATTTTTTGGTTTTGGTCTGAAACACTGACTAAAAATAAGGGGTCAAATAATAAATAAAATATTTAATATATTATTGAAATATGAAAATGACACTTCACACTTATGATATTAGCTTAGGCATAGAACCAACGATAAAGCATGCAAGCAATACAAAAATTAGAGCTTTAAACATTATGATATTGCATACTATAAAAATGATTGGTCCCAAGGTTTATGCTTAATATTTTGATGATAAAAAAATAATTATAAAGGATGTTTAAAATATTTCAGTGATTGACCGTGGACAGTGAATTAATTTAACTGGACTGATTTTTGAAACAAATAAACTCTCTTATTTGGGCTTGATCAATACTGAACAAAAAATATTTTTGGGCCTGATCAGCTTGTTACTTGGGTTTCTTGAGTTTGTCATAAAGATGTTGAGTATAAAAATTATTGGGTCAAGCCGAAGGGCTTAGTCTCTTATAATATGAAGAATCAATGTTCGAATTCTCATTAGGAAAAGTGATCATATTTAATGCGTTTCAAATAAGATTGCCTCTAATAGAAGTATGCTTGTGCTTAGTAATTTTTTTTTGACAAATTGCTTTGGTCTCATTATGGTATTAAAAGTATATTTTATTTGGTTTAATAATATAATTATTTGATACACAAGAAGATTTTAACAATTTAATTCGATAAAAATGAATCCATCAAAATTTTATAAACAATTAATCATATACAAAAGACCCAGTCTAACTGTGAAAAATAGTTTTGGTCCAAATTTACTACTCCCTCCTATCCAAGGTTGTCTAAAAGAAAAGTCTGATTCAAAATATAAGTCACTTTGCAAGACAATGAATGCTCATTTTTCAGCTTTGTCCCTATGATTATACTCATTTTTCAACTTCGGTCATTCATTATATCCTCTATTTCTTCAAAATAACACATAGGGTCCACATTCTTTAATAAAGGTAAAAACAGAAAAGCATTTCAATTCATGACATATTAAATGAGTTAACTATTATTTTTTTATTAACAAGAATTAATTAAAGCGCCCTATGTTATGGATTGAGGGGTATTACTATTCCACTTGTTATTACTTATTAGCATGTAATTGATTTTTTTGTTGGTGAAATGTATATTTAATTTACTTATTCCTAAAGGATCATATTAATTGCATTTACTTGATTACAAACGTTTGTAATCACAAATCTATAACACATTCAAAAACTTCCTTTGGTTTGGTTCCTTTTATTTTTCCAAATTGAAGAAATACTTCCGTTTTAATTTCCTAAAATTGTAAGAAATAGTTCCGTTGTGGGGGCTTTTCTATTTCCTTCCTACATCAGCGAAGCATCTCTTCAGTGTTTGCTTTGGGCACGCCTGTTACGCAAAGGCTCACACGAGATTTATTTGAATTATGCTTTATTTAAAATGTTACTGTAATTGTTTTATGTTAAGATTTTCAGACGGACACCCAAAAGATACGTGACCTACGCATAAGATTTTGTTTTTATTTTACCTTCACAAGTTTGAGTACGAGATAATAACAATGACCTTGTAAAATAAGAACTGAATATGAAACAAATATGTGAAAAAGAAGACAATGTAAGCATTAAATGCAATATTAGAATTGTTGCATAAACCAGGACTATTGTATTATACTACTATTTCAAAATTTAGTCATGAAGCATAGGCATTGTTGCATCACAAGTAATCTCATATGAGATGATTAAGCATTTTCAGCTTTGCTTCTTTCCTCCATCAATGAACCCTCCCTAATGTTTTGAACCATCGCATTAGATTTCGATGATCCTTCACATAAAGCCATGCTTGCAGAAATTTGAAGAGGCTTTCATTTACTCCTCGCTCCTCAATGTAACTGTGAAAAGCATCCCTCGTCCTTTCATCAAGATCTCTGTCAATTCACAATTCAAATTAGAATATAATGACAGATGGCAATTTCACTTATGCAGCCAAACATCTGGTATGCCATGAAACCAATTAGCAAGATGTCCAACTCAATCGCTCAATTTCAGCTCAAATGTCTTTGCCCAATTTGTATTATGAGGAAAGACATTTTGCTTCACCAATTGATGACTAATATACACAATCATAAACTTCTTCAACCAACTAATTACAGCTGGTGCAGTTCATCCATGGATGACTGATTCATTAGAGACACTTTAAAATAATTACAGTTGGTAGCTAGGCTTTTAAACTTCAAATCCTAAACTGGATATTCAATCACTCAATAGTCAATACCAACAGTATGTCAGAAGGCAGTTTAAAAACTTCATTCACTTCACCTGAGATTTTAAGGCGCCCTCTTTCCTCTTACCCCTATTAGGAAATTGAATAATACTACCTCTCTAAAGTGTCAAGACAGACATGATTCATACCATTCACTGGCCCCAGATCTCACACAACTATAACAACTCATTAGTCTAGCACCTTTTATCGTCTCGAACTAAAGGTCATTCCATAATTGCATAATTAATAAAGCATGCAATACTACATGATGATGAAAAACAATGGAGTTTGGACAGGTAACAAGTTTGAAACCTGATTGGGACACTGAAGCCGCTTCATAATGAACCATTTCATAGAATCTCAAAGAAATTTTATAAACTTATCCACCGTATTGGTATATACCTACATGTTTAATAGAAATCAAGTGCTCATCTTCTTGATTTGTGCCAGTGGAAAACAATCATCTACTTCAAGATGAGCAAAAGTTTCTCATGAAAGCAAGTAAGAGGAAAGTACAATATTCAAATTCTAAAAGCCATATATAACACTAAGTTTCTTCTACACCTTGAAGATGATTTTTTTGGGTCACCAAATATGTTCAAATCTGCTTCTCCAGTAAAAAAGGGAGCACTTTCTTCTTTTATCTATACAATACTTTCTATTTTTTGATCAATAACGGACGCCTAAGTCAGTCTCTAAAAATACATAGAATAAAAATAGAAGAATCTCTACCCGTTTCTTACAATTGAAGTCCGTGATGAAGTTCTCGTTAAATTTAGCAAAGAACATCGATCTCATTTCTCCATTTCACTACTATCATTTTCTTCTTCTCAGATATACATGAGAGCCTAATTACCTCCACTAAACATGGCTTCATGACACAGGGAAATTGCATTTACCATATATAGGAAACAGCTAGAGAACCAGGAAGAAAAGAATAAGAAAGTATTGAGATAACTTACTCAAAATTAGGCCCAATGTATTGAGTTGGAATAACAAGGTACCGAGTCTTCGGGTCCTTTGGTCTCATTGAAACAGAGTGAATTCCCAAAGCATCTTCGTACAGTCCACAAAGGAAAATCAACGATTCGTCCTGACCGGGTTTAGACACATCCACATGAAGGAACAGCTGATCAATCGCACTGCTCTCGTCATCAGTTCCACTAAGCAATCGCGTTACGTAAATACTGATTTCTTCATTGCCATAGCTTCGTTTGAGGACTGGACCGTCAGAATCAAGCGCGCCTTTCACAATAGAGAATGCATCGGGAGGAGCTACTTTCTGCAACGCACCGAAGATGCCGAATAAATTAAAGCAAGCTTTCGACAAAAGAAGCAAGAGAATGTAAGAGAAAACAAAGTGAATGTTTAGAAAGAGTACAGGAGGCATAGTCATTTTGGCCACTTCAAGATAGTGATCCTTAAGTGAGCGGAGAAGCATGGAATTCACGGCCGAGGAGAGGGTCCCTGCGTGCCGAGTTGTCGTCAGGCAGGGGCGACGGAGTGCGGCGGCAACACCGACGGTACCGGCGAGGGCTCTCTTCAACATTTGCGATTGATTGACGTTTTTTTTTTTTTTGAGTTGGCGCGATCAATTGTTCTAGGCTTTCTCGCAGATTTCTGAGTGGATACTACTTGAGAATGCTTTATATTTTCTCAACTTTATTTTTCTAAGACAACTTTATATTTATGGGCTTACAACAAAGCCCAATTCTCAAGGCTTGTATATTAGAGTACTTTTTTGGGCCGACGTGAATATAGGCTTACTTGAAAACCAATTTTTTTTAAAAATTAACAAGACAAGAGTTACTCTTGGGTTGTGTCATATCGACATTACATAACACAAGGACTATGGATTTCAGGATTTTCTCAATTTCTGGGATCTTGTGAGCCTTATGATGCAGAGGAATGGGCTTTGCTTTTTGGTCTCAGATTAGCATGGGATGAGGGATACCGCAGGATCCTTGTGGAGTCAGATTCAAAACAATTAGTGGAAAGACTTCTATATGGATGAGGGATACCGCAGGATCTCGGGTTCGATCCTCTGCCGTCTTGGGACTTTCTTTGATAGCGATCTCGTAAGTCCCGATAAGTCTTCATGGTCGGCCAATCTCTTGACTGCAGTGGGGACTGATGTCGAACCCCTCCAAAACTTTTTTATTATCAAAAAAAAAAAGAAAAGAAAGGAAATGCCTAATAGTAGTCTCGTACTCATGCAGGTTAAAAAATTACTTCTTAATAGTTGGGAAGTATCAGTGAAGTATATTCCTCGTGAATTTAATTCCCTGGTAGATGTATTAGCCAAGGAAGGTTTATCTCACAGTGAGATTTTTAGTGTATGTCCAGAAAGATTCAGGACTGTGTTCATGAATGATTGTATGAGACTTGATCCCTTTTTTGATTCTATTAATATATAGTGGCTGATGCCTCTCTTTTTACCAAAAAAGAAAAAGAAAGAAATGATACACCATGAATGAAATTAGCCTAGATCGACTAACATTTGATCCAAACAACAAGGTGGCGGAATTTGTAGCAACCTCAACTCATTGTTTACCTCATGTGCCATCTTGGCTAAAAGATCTACACATTTCAATGCTTTTCTATTCGAATGGATTATTTCTATATCCCAGTTTGAGAAAATCAACGATCTAATTTCAAAATCTCTTGAGCCAGAGGATGATATGGCCCATGTCGATGTATAGATGAATAGTCTTTGTGGAATGTGAGTACAACTAAGTTTTTGTGAAACCAAGCTGTCTACAAATCATCATACCTACTTTAATTACTTTTAATTCGTCGAAGTAATTGAACAAAAGCCAATTTTCTGTTGAAATCCTACCATCCACGCCCCATTTAAAAACCAAGTTATTAAGGCATAAGATATTGACCCAGAAACCAAGGGGGTTGGGTCAGGGATAACCCCTCATAGTGTGGCAAATCAATATTTGAATTTTTGTTGGGAGAAATGTTCACATTTAGTGGCCGAAAGTGTTTTGAACAAAATTCTTCTAATAAGAGAATACATGTACTTAGTAAAAAGATATTGACTCGGACAAATTTCAATCTTTTGCCGTAAAGTAATACTCCATACATAATTTTTTTTTTCATATCCTTCCCAATTTTTGTTTTCACTATTATTTAATCAAAATAATACAACCTCCGGTCGTAAATATAATACATAGTTGACTTTTTATTGAGATATTAAAGAAGCTAAATAAGTTACTTAATTATATCATATGTTATGTATCCTTAGATTATATATCAATTTATAAGTTTGGCAAAATAATTTAGAGGAAAAATGATAGATATACATATTTTTAAGTAATTTAATAAGTTTTTTTAATATCTCCAAAAAAGTCAACTGTGTCTTATATTTAGAACTAGAGGTAAATAAAATCTTATAGGCTCAAGTATATTTTTAGTCCTTTAAGTTTACATGATGTATACTTTTGGTCTTTTAACTTAATATAGTATACTTTTAGTTATATAATTCTAACACCGTTAATTTTACTAATGGAAAATGCAAATTCAAGTAATAACGGTGTAAACTTAAGTGATAATTTATAAAATTTGTGTAATTAAATGTTAGAGTAAAGGTGTAAAAATACATATGTGTTTTACCCTGAAGACTTAACGCCAAATGTTTTTTTAGGTGTAAAAGTACACATGAACTTTAGAAATTGGGGCAAAATTACCATCACCGTCATATTGACTTAACATACCTTACTTTTGCAGTGGGCCTCACATTATTAAAATAAATAAAAATACCTAGATTTTTTAATTTACTTTATTGCCCTTGTGTCCTTTTCTCTCTCTTCCTCTCACTCACTCTCTCTTTTCTTTTCCTTACAACGCTCCAGCACTGAAAATATCTTCACTATGTAAGCAATCTGTACCTATCTTCATTTTTTCCTTATCATCATCACAAATCCAGCAAAACCCAGAAGGCTTTGAGATTCATAGGCCTTTACCTTCCCTCTGCTTGTTATTGGTATTGAAAAGCCCCTAAAGATTTCATTTTTTTTTCATTGATCCGGCTGAACAAGCTCTACCCAAATCTTCTTCTTTTTTTCTTTTCCATTGTTACATGCCCAGGAAAAAACCCAGAAGCTTAGAGTGTATGAGATTTTTCATGGGCCCTTTTGCTTGATAGTTGTTGGTATTGATAATTTCCAATGCATTTAGAATCTCTTTGACCATCAAATGAGTTTTTGGGTTTCTGTCATCTCTTTCTTCTTCTTCTAGGGATGGTTGGGGGGGGGGGAGTGAGTGAATGGGGTGTATGTTGTCTCAATTAACGGAGAAATTTTCCTTATTTCCCTCGTTTCCTCTGACCCAGCTCAAGAAGCGAGATGACGACAAGCTCACGGTGGTGTCTCCCTCATCGCCGGCGGTGTCCATTCCTAACGCTGACGATAATTCCTTGGACGTTTTGTTGGTTGACACTAAACATGGTAACAAGATTGTAGCTTTTTATCTTAGGAACCCTTACACTCACCTCACTTTGCTTTACTCTCATGGCAATTCTGCTTATTTGGGTCAACTCTACGATCTCTTCGTGCAACTCAAGGTCAATCTTAGAGTTAATCTCATTGGGGCAGCGAGGATCCCAATCACAATTTCATCTGGGTTTCTCAAAGTTCTGAGTTGCAATTGATTATGTGGATGTTGGTGTTCGATTCTAATTTCTTCAATCTTCAACCTCAAACTGCTAAATGCGTAGGTCACTCCTCTATCAGCTTCATCATGTATGATTTCTGGGCTAGCAACAACTACAGCCAAATAAAAGAAATAATCCATTTTGCCTTTTGATTTTCCGATTTGATTCTTATGTTGATTATTGGATTTGATTTCTGGATCTGTAATTGGTATCCGAAAGGGTGATGAATCTCTCGGGATTTTTTGTCAATGATTTTAACTAGACATGAACCAAAAAATCAGAGTAGGATCAATTGTTTTTTTAGAGGCAGTGTTGAAGCAAATGATGTGTTGAACCAGATGATGAATCAAGAGGCTGGAGGAAGAGGGTTTATATTTAGTATTTTCAAATTGTAACTAACGTCTATTAAGCCAATCTGACGGTAATGATATTTTTACCCTAATTTTGAAAGTTTATATATACTTTTGCACTTAAAAAAACATTTGGCGTTTGATGCTCCTCAAGTTAAAACACATGTATTTTTACACCTTTACCCTAAATGTTATTACCATCACTGAGTTCGATCGTCGGCCATTTTCCGTTAACAACATTAACGGTGTCAGAATTTTAGGACCAAAAGTATACTTTATAAAATTAAGGGACCAAAAGTATATCTTATATAAAACCTAAAGAACTAAAAATATACTTTCAAAGAACAAATGACAAGAACAACTTAGCGAGTGATGCGTGGGCATTGACAAGTTCATGTAAGGATCTGTATTTAAATTACGAGAACAGCTAGGCGAATCACACATTTAATTCAATAAATAACAAAGAACAAGTTAACTAGTAACTTATGTTATGTAGGTATGGGTCTCGGAAATAAAAATTGTCGAATAAATTAAGGGTCGAACCGAGTTCTGGGTTTAGCCCCTTTTGGGCATAAGCCTGTTAAGAGCCATCACATTAAAACCTGCATATTTTTTTTTTATTTGACTTATGTTTCAACCATTTTAACAATTACATCTATCCATTTTTATATAGCTAGTATCTGTTTAAAATTATTTTAATCTTTTATAAATTACATGGACACGTTGCAAGATTATGAAGATATAAATGTAGTAATGAATCGTTTTTATAGGAAAACGTTGAATGAAAATATTATTTGGAGGAACCAATATGCAAACCTAATAATTGAAAAGATTTAGATGTTCTGAATTGGAAGAAGAACGGTTAACATATAGATTGTCAATCCAAGTCCTTGTTTGAAATAGCAATTGAAACCTTCAAAAACAGCTTTTTAATCATAAGGACGGTGGGGGTTTGTTTGTAGTATACTCTCTCTGGTCTTTATTATAAGACACTAATTAGCAATTCTCACAAACCAATAAAAATAATTAAAGTCAATAAAGTTGCCCTACAATTTAAGTAACTTCAAATACTACCCATATTAATTGCACTAAACTTTAATATATATTAATTATTACTCTAACCTATTACCCTTATTAATTATGAGCATACGTGAAAAAAAATAATTAATATGCTTTAGAAAAAAGCAAGTGCCTTAAAAAAGGATCAAATACAATTCTTTAGTTGATGACTTGTAATAATGAATGAGGGAGTATAAGGACAATTACATCATTTCATGAAGGCTAAAGTATACTTTTAGTCTTTTAAGTTTTACATAAGGGATACTTTTAGTTTCTTAACTTTATAAAATATATTTTTGGTCCTAAAACTTAAACACCGTTAATGTTGCTAACGGAAAACATTGACGCATCGAACTCAAGTGATGACTAATAACATTTAATTACACAAATTTTATATATTTTTTAATTTACCCATATTTTAAATTTAAGTTTAATAGCATTTAATTATATAATCATTACTTAAGTTTATATTTTATCACTTGAGTTTGCATTTTCCGTTAGTAAAACTAACCGTATCAGAATTATAAGACTAAAAGTATACTTTATAAAGTTAAGGGGACCAAAGTATCTCATATAAACTTTAAAGGATTAAAAGTATACTTCAATCCTTTATGAAAAGCCTTAATTCTAAAATGACCTATAAAGCCTTCAATTCAAGAGATCCAATTTCAATATTTTATAACTCCTTGTTTGTTTGCATTTTTCTCTAAATCAATTGAGATAGTGAAAATTTTGGTTTTTTTTCATTTACAAGAGATATTGAAAAATTTATAGACTTCTTAAAAATAGTCTGCGAAAAAGAGAGTATTTTTAATTATATTTTTTAAATATTAAGTAAGTTTAATAATATTAATTACTACCCTTTTGTTTGCGAAGAACAATTAAACACGACTTATTAAAAAAACAATTTTATTTTTAAACGACTAAGAAAATCCAATGAATGCTTTTTTTTTTTTTTTTTTTTTTTTTCTGTTCAAAATTAACAGTGTAACCGTGATCTTACCAAAACCAAGAAAACGGGGGAAAAAGACATTATGAAAATTCAAAGGCTTCAAGAACTTTCTTTTATGAGATCCAAAAGGACAAGAGGGCCCTACCAAATCCTCATATCAAGTCGCTCCGTCCCGTCTATTTCGCGAAAGCAAACACCCCTTCGCTTTCATAAAGTCCTCTGGCTGACTTCTTCCACCGCCTCCAATCCAGTGTTACGCAAATCTTTCATCATTGATATGCCATCCAATCAAACTTCTCTCAATAGGTTGAGCCCAGTTGCATTCCACGTGTCGGTATACGAATGGTAAAAGTCATGCTTGTTCAGGAGTGCTCTCACCAGGGAACACACAATGATCTTCCAGATGGGCCCCACGTGTTGACCATATCCACGTGACGGTGACCGTCCCCACCGTCTCCGCTCAGATCCGTTGTAGTCGCTTCTTTTCCTCCTTTCGTTCTTTTGCACTTTCTCTCTCTAAATCAACCGTTCGTTTCCTGTAGCTTGCTCCTTTCGTTTTTTTTGCGCTCTCTCTCCCTAAATCAACCATTCGCTTACTGTTGCTCTCCCTCTCTACGTCTCTCTCTGCAATGGTTTGAAAACCCTAAGTAGGAAACGTATGCGGGGGAGGCCATTCTGGTATGCGAAGAAGCGTCGATTCCTGCCGCCGAAACCATGTACAGAAATGGCGGGGTTGTTATCTAGTGCGGCTGAGCATTCTCGTATTCGTGCGCCTGCAATCGGGTTTCATGGCGAATGACTGCTATTTTGTGAATTCTGAGGATTGCTATTGAGGCTGGGTTTCTTCCTTACTATGTCTGACTTGGTGGCCCGTACGGGTCGTCTTCAGCAGCGGTACGAGGGTGGTTTCCGCCTTGTTGCCGGGTACGCTCTCCAGTCTATTATGTTATTCCTCATTCATACTATGTGTGAGGCCTGTTTGAATATTGATTCCCTTCCAGCCCCTTCCCACCCTGTGGCTTTGTTAGTAGTTATAGGGAAAGATGTCATTTTCATTTTGAGCAATGTCTCGATCTATAGAGTTAGCTTTTCTGTTGAGATTACATCCTAGTGCCCTGATAGGCTGATAGAGGCTGATCTGGCTGATGATTCCCCCGTCTTGACTAGTAATTTAATATATACATAGAATTAAAATATGTGGTTAATTCGAGAACTTAAGCCAAGTATTTTTATTTTAAAAAAATTGGATCTTTGAATCCTGTAGCTCAGTTGGTCATGTTTCGTAGACAATTTTATTTCACTTGGTATATAGTAGG
The DNA here is from genome assembly GCA_019022615.1 of Acacia melanoxylon. Taxonomy (NCBI): domain Eukaryota; kingdom Viridiplantae; phylum Streptophyta; class Magnoliopsida; order Fabales; family Fabaceae; genus Acacia; species Acacia melanoxylon. Next base: position 13,261,611 of record JAFJYJ010000005.1, read on the forward strand.
AGGCATTTCAATTTGTATTTGTATTTTACATCATAAACTACGACGAGGACATGCTTACTGGTATTGAAGGCGAGTAATGATAGGGCGCGCATATGGAAAATGCCCTTATTTTAATGTTGGCTTCGCCTTTTTGTCAAAAAATAAAAATAAAAAAATTGTTGTTTTGGGGGATGCATGGGGAACAGATTTTGTTCTCCATCTTTGTAAATTGAGTGTGATCCCTCTAAAAATAATGTACTGGTATATTAGATCGAGTTTTTTGTTGGCACGATATACTAATGTTGACTGGGTGATAAATTACTTGGGAAATGAAATCGTTGAGACTGTAATGCTTGAATTTGCTTGCGAAAACTTTGAAGCAGCTTTTAATATGTTGAACAAATTATTTTGGCTGAGAAATTTTCCCTAAGCTTAAAGAAAGCTGCGATGTGATTTTTTTGCTTACAACTGCATAGAGATTTGTCCTTCAGGGGCTGCTTATTGTGTTTCAGGTGTATTCCATTTAGGTATAGAATTTCTGATAACAGTGGAGAGTCCAGCTCAGAGAAGATTATTGAAGTTCTTATGATTAGCTCACAAAGTGGACCGGGTCTTCTTTTTCCAAAGGTAATGGACTCTGGAATATTGACTTCTATAATTATCATAGTTTTAGTAACTCCATTTGTTGTTATGACTGAATCACTTTTTTTTTCCCTTAAAAAAAGAAGAGCAAAATGACTGAATCAATTTATAGTTACTACTTACTACTATATTCAGTAATGAAACTTTATACCTAATCCTTGCTTCCTGTGATTTATTGCTTTGAGGACGAGAGGGGAGAACTCTGACGTCTTAAGTCACCATGGCTGTCCTTTGCCCGCAATGATTTGAAGAATTGAAAGTATATAATACTAATTGGTGGGAAGTTTATAATCTCCTAATTTAACAATGCAATAAATTAGGTACTTCCTCTGATCCTAAATATAAGACAGAGTTGGTTTTTTTTTGGAGAGATTAAGGAAGTTAAATAAGTTACTTAATTATATCAGTATCCTTAGATTATATATTAGTTTAGTAGTCAAACTATTAGTTTGGAGAAAAAAAAAATGAAAATATACATATTCTAAAGTAATTTAATTAGCTTTCTTAATTTCTCTAAAAAAAGTCAACTTTGTCTTATATCTAGGACCGGAGGGATACTTATTTATTGCACTAAAATTCTGACTTTAGGCCCTCGGATAACTCATAGTAAATTAATTGTATATTTGTACACTAAAATTCTGGAACCCTTTTGCACTGTTATTTGCTTTTAGGGTGTGTTTGGTTTGAGAGGAGGGGACTTGGTGTGAAAAGTCAGATATGACCGTGATGTGAAATGCTTGTGCGGAAAATGATGCAAAAAGTTATGTAATTTATGGGCATAGCTGACTTTTCACACTAAGGAGGGAGGGAAACTCCCCTCCCATCCCCTCAAACCAAACACACCCTTAAGGTTCTACAGTCGCTTTTTGTGTAAATTCACTTTTGATAACACCGATACCTCCATTAAATAGCACACCATGTTAAACTTTATTTTGCATTGCCACAATCAATTGCCAGCAACTTCATATCAAGGATCCATTTTATAAACTTTCCCTTTGTTGTTCGGCTTTCATTTGGTTGTTGACATAGCAATCCTTGTAGATGACCCCACCTAGTGGGATGAGGCTTTGTTGTTGTTGTTGTTTGGCTTTCATTTGGGCTTAAATGTTGACATATGAGATAAACTTGTTAATTTCCTGATCTGTGATTCTGCTTTCAATTGAAGGGAGGTTGGGAGAATGATGAAACCGTCGAGGAGGCAGCTGTAAGAGAAGCTATTGAAGAGGCAGGCGTTCGAGGGGAACTAAAAGTGAAAAACTTTTCCTTGAATTTGCTTTTGACTATATTTTTGAGCTTCTGTAAAGTCAATATAATTGAGTATTTGAAAGGATAATTGGAGGAGATATCATCTTGTCATTCTGTATGTGATTGTCACTGTTGATAATGACCACAGAGGTTCACAGAAAGCTTGGTTTAGCTTCGTACAATTGAAAGCACTAGAGTCAACGTTAACATATGAAATAAGACTTAACTAGATAGAATGTGACTAGATTAGTTTTGAATACGATATAATGAGCAAAAGTCAAAGGTATGACGTGATAGTGCTATTATCAATGTGTTTGGCATGCTTTGATCTTATCATTACCATAAAACTTTTATCCCTCGGAAACTCCTATTATCTTGATTTAGTTTGCTGGATCTTTAATACTTGTGGTCATTGGGTTCCAGGATTTTCTTGGGTGCTATGAATTTAGGAGTAAGACACATCAGGATGAATTCAGTCCAGAAGGTTTATGTAAAGCAGCGATGTTTGCTTTGTTTGTTAAGGAAGAGCTTGGGTCATGGCCTGAGCAAAGTACCAGAAACAGGAGCTGGCTGACTGTGCCGGAGGCATTTGAAAGATGCAGACATGAATGGATGAGGGTTGCTCTTAACTCCTTTTCCAAATGGGACAAGGATTGTTGGTAAGCATCGCAAGGGACATTTTCCTATGGTAAAAAACTGATTGATTTGTTGACAACTGATCAATAGTGTACCTGTATCTTCTCTGATTTTTTTTTTTTTTTTTTTTTTTTTTTTTTTTTTTTTTTTTGGTGGGAGAACATTAGTTGTGATCTTCATAACACAATGTACTGTTTGAGTCTTTGTGAATTGATATCTTCAGAATAATTCGTAAGAGTTAATTCTGAAATCTTCTGAATTGAAGTGCCAGTTAGTATGATTTACCTCTGTATCCCCAATGCACAATCATGCTTCTGTGTGTTGAATGCTTCATATTTGATCAAGGGTATTTTCAAGTCACTTTAAACTTGAGATTAATCCCTCTCTAGACTTAGAGGGCTAAGGGTTTTTGTCTCTTAAAACAAGCACACTTCCCGCGATTTGAACTTGTAAGGAATGAAGCCACTACCTTGTTGATACTCCATGTATACATTCTAGAATCCACATTCCATGCTGAACCCCAAAATATATATATATATATATATATATATATATATATATATATTTAAAAAAATACTCCTTTCACTAAAAATAATTAATTTAAGATTGAAAAAATATTTCAGACATTAGATGCTACTGGAAAAATATTTTAGGATACTGGAGTCACAGAAAAATATTTTTGAATGCGGGACAAGAAATCAATTTCGGGGTGTAGCATACAATTTAATCCAAATAAATAAAAATACATAAAAAATAAAAAAATGGTCCTCACCCCAAACTTAAATGGATGAGCATGGAATGTGAACCCTTAAATTATACCCTTAATCTAAAAATTAATACTAGTTTGTGAATAAATACAAATTCCATGCTCATCCATGGATAAAAGGTATTTTTTTTATAAAAATAATCCATGCGCTAAAATTTAATCAACTTTAAGATACTGAGTATTGAAAAAATGTTTCAGACATTAGGTGCTACTGAAAAATATTTTAGGATACTGGTGTCAAAACATATTTCAAGGTGCAACAAAAAATGTAATCCAAATAAGTAAATATACAAAAATTTTTGAAAAAATTGGTCCACACCCCAAAATTAGAGGGATGAGCATGGACTGTAAACCCTCAGATTATACCCTTAAAATAAAACTTAATACTAGTATGTGAATGAATCCACATTCCATGCTCGTCTACAAATGAAGTCCACACCCCAAAATTAGAGGGATGAGCATGGACTGTAAACCCTCAGATTATACCCTTAAAATAAAACTTAATACTAGTATGTGAATGAATCCACATTCCATGCTCGTCTACAAATAAAAGGTTTTATTTATTTATTTTTTTGAAAAAAATACTCCAAGTGCTAAAAATTAATTAACTTAAGATGCTGGGCATTGATAAAATATTTTAGACAATAGGTTCTATTGGAAAAATATTTTAGGATCGTAGTAGTCATAGGAAAAATATTTCTGAATGTAAGACTAGAAATTATTCATTTGAGATAATATGTGCAAAAAATACTTTGGGGTGCTGCATACAAATTAATGCAAATAAATAAAAATACATAATAAAATTATAAAAATAGAAAAGAATGGTCTCTACCCCAAAATTAGAGGGATGAGCATTCCATTAAAATGTGAACCCTCAAATTATACCTTTAATCTAAAACTTAATAATAATATGTGAATGAATCCACATTCGAAGCTCATCCCCAAATAAATGGTTTTTTTTTAAATACTCCATGAACTAAAATTTAATTAACTTAAGATACTGAGTGTTAAAAAAATATTTCAGATATTAGGTGCTTCTTTGGAAAAATATTTCTAAATGCAGAATTAGAAATTAGCTCTTTTGAGATATTGGGTGCAAAAAGTAATTCAAGGTGCGCCAAACAATTTAAACTAAATTGATAAATATATGTAAAAAAAAATATGGTCCCTACCTCGATATTAAAGGGATGAGGATCCCATACTCATCCAAAGGATGAGCATGGAATGTGAACCCTCAAATTGCTGTCTTAAAATAAATTTTAATAATAATATGTGAATGAATCCACATTCCAAGCTCATCCCTAAATGAAAGGTTTTTTTTTTTTGTTGAAAAATACTCCATGCACTAAAAACTAATTAACTTAGAATATTGGGCAAAATATTTTAGACATTAGGTACTTCTGAAAAAATATTTCAGGATATTGGTGTCATAGGAAAAATATTTCTGAATGCAGGACAAGAAATTAATTCATTTGACATATTGGGTGAAAAAAATATTTCAGGGTGCAGTATACTATTTAATCCTCATAAAAAATACATAGAAATAAAAAAATAAAAAAGGTCTCCACCTCAAAATTAGAGGGACGAGCCTCTCGTGCTCATCTTTTAGTTGAATATGGAATGAGAACCCTCAAATTGTACACTTAACATAAAACTTTATAATAGTATGTGAATGAATCCACATTTCAAGCTCATCCCCAAATAAAAGTGTTTTTTTTTTTAAAATATGCCATGCACTAAAAATAAACTAATTTAAGATACTGAGTGTTGAAAAATTATTTCAAGATACTGGTGTCACGTGAAAAATATTTCTAAAAGAAGGACAAAAAATTAATTTATTTGAGATACTTGAAGCAAATAAAATTTCATAGTGCATCATACAACTTAATCCAAATAAATAAAAATACATAAAAAATTTAGAAAAATGGTCTCCACCCTAAAATTAGAGGGATGAGCAACCCATCCTCATCTTTTGGATGAGGATGGAATGTGAACCCTTAAATTATATTGTTAATCTAAATCTTAGTACTAGTTTGTGAATCTATTCACATTTAGAGCTTATCCATAAATAAATGTTTTATTTTCTTAAAAAAATACTCTATGCACTAAAATTCAATGAACATAAGTTATTGGTTTTTGAAAAAATATTTCAGATATTAGATGCTGCTAGAAAAATATTTTTGAATGCAGGAATAAAAATTAACTCATTTTTTAGATATTGGGTGGATGAGCATGGAATGTGAACCCTCAAATTATACCATTAATCTAAAGCTTAATACTTGTATGCCCAATCCATGCTCATCCTCAAATGAAAGAGGTTGTTTATTTATTTTTATTTTTTTTAAAAAGTACTCCATGCACTAAAAATTAATTAACTTAGCATACTAGGCATTGAAAAAATATTTTAGACATTAGGTGATATTGGAAAAATGTTTCAAGATTTAGGTGTCACAGGAAAAATATTTCTGAATGCAGTAGAAGAAATTAATGCATTTTAGATACTGGGTGCAAAAACTATTTTGTTAGACCTGGCTATCACCCAAGAGGGGGGGTGAATTGGGTGTCTGATAAAACTTTAGGAACTTTGAAAATCTCTTCGCAACTTACTGAAGGTAGTTTAAATGACAATAATAATTTATAAAGCAATAGTCAGTCATTCAAACATATATACTTTGGAAATATAAGAGTTTAGGGAAGAGAATATGCAACCGTGATTTATCCTGGTTCGGTCCAATCCACGATGACCTACGTCCGGTCCCAGGCTCCTCCGAGATTTCAATCCACTATCTCGCTTTCAACTTGATTACACGTTCGTACTCAAGTAATCCTCTCACTAGGATTCACTCCCCCTTACAACCTGTAATCAATACACCCGCTTGATTACACACTCTGTACTCGAAGTAATCTTCTCACCAAGATTCACTCCCCTTACAAGATGTAATCAACACAGTGTGTTTCCCACTCAAGATCACCCAATCTTGAGTAACTCTTAGATATAATGTTTACAGAAAAATCTTCTCTCTCTCAGAAGTGAATAAATAAATACTGAAGTACATAATCGATCAACTCACTCTACGGTAAACTATATAAGCATTGAGAACAGAGAGTAAGTGAATATCAGAGTATTGGCATTTTGAAGATGTAAGCTCGTGTCTCTGTGTTCTGCACTTCTTCCTTCGCTCTTTCTCTATTTATAGACAATTGTTGGAAGCATTCGTTCGTTGTGTTTCGGCCGTTGTGAATAGTAACAATTTTGAATTTCGGTCCGTTAAGAGAATTTAAACATCCGCGCCTTCATTAAATGCGTTCGCCTACTTGTGCAGAATAATAGCTGTTTTCGACTGCTACACGCTTTAATTCTGTTTGTGTATCTGAATTTGAATGGTTTGTCGTTTATCTCATTCCATCAAGTGCTTCGCTATTGTGTTTGTTGAAAGTAGCCGTTGAGGCTTCTGTTTGTTTTTCTGCAACTGCATTAAATGCTTCTGACACAAATCTTGCTTTTCGGTGGAGTAATATCTTATTTCTTTAAGAAATAGAACCTTCGTGAGGCTTTCCCCAGAATTAATTGCGGAGCCAGAAAACATTACTTGAGCAATGTCTAAAAGTAATGTTGAAATAATTCTTTGAAAATAAATGGAACGACATTACTTGTGAAGCTTACTTGAGTAATACCGAAAGTAATGTCGAGAAGCTTTGAAAAGGAACATTGTGAACATTCGGTCTCGTTGATGAAAATACCCGTTGCTTCATCCTTCTCAATTCATCAAACGCTTCATTGAATTACTCCATTCTTATATGCTATTTAGCTTCATTAAATGACCATTGCTTTCTTTGCATCGGGAAATGTTTCAACTTCGATGTTGCGGTGTGTTTGCTTCGATGATTTTTGCTTTCATCGGTCTTGATCTTAATCCAAACGTTAATCACCTAAAACTTATACACAAATGATATAAATAATGTTAATAAGTAGTATAAGTGGTTTTGGTGTTCATTTGGACATTTTCCATAAGCAACAGTATTTCCGGACACAATGATTTTCATGCTTCTTGAGATATCAATGTTTCAAAACATAACTCAACTTCCAGTAGCCATATCTCTTCGTATATAGCTCTAAAATTAGAAAATGATATATCCCTGGACAGCTATTGATGTCTTATTTCCAATGAAAAAGGAATCAGCTCCAAACTAGTTGTATTTTGTCCATTAACATCAGATGAATGGAGGTTGTTCTTATCCAGCGTTGTTTCAGCATCCAGAACAGACTGTCAACTTCAAAACATCATATATCCTTCAATTGATCTTTTTTTTTTCATTATATTGATGTTTTTGAAAAGGTATTTGAGTCTAGTTTCAAATGGAACTGGTTTCAGCTCATTTTGATTTTTCGTTTGTGAGATACACTCAAATTACCGAAGCTTGGTCTGCTGTGTGACGTTGATTTCACTGTCATCTTCCAAAATTAATAGCTCCTTCATATGACCTCCTTTGGACTTGAATTTTATTTCAAAATGACGCATTGGGAGTCTAGTTTCATATGCCACTGGTTTCACCTCAATCCGATCTTTTTTTTGGGAGATATCATCGAATTACCAGAGCTCGCCCAAGTGAACCATGAAACAGAGTCAAACAGAGTAGCTAGAACAGTGACATACTTGCGTACCTACTCGAGTAATGTCGAGAGTAATTGGAATTACTGTTTACACATGTGGCACTGTTCATCTGTATGACACTATCCACATATACGGTATTCTTCATGTATACGACTATTCACGTATACGTATACCACTGTTTATGTATACGCCACTATTCATGTATACGATACTCAAAAAACACTATTCATGCTGATGCTCCAAATAGCTTAATTTAGCTCTGAACTAAGCTATTTCAACTTCCGCTTGATCAAAGAGACTTCCACTATCACAAGAACTTGAATGTTGATATTCCCATTATATTCAGTAAATTCTTCCTTCTTCAGTCTCCTTTATTGATTGTACTTCATTAGTAAACTTCACGTCTACATTAAATATAAGAATTAGTCAAAGTAACATATAAATATAGTATGCAAGCTTTTTGCTCTTAAGAATGACATCTATATAAGACATCATCAAAACTAATCATATCCAACATATTTCAGGGTGCAGCATACAATTTAATCTAAATTAAAAATACACAAAAAATAGTCCCTACCACAAATTAGATGGATGCTCTTTTGGATGAGCATTGAATATGAACTCTAAAATTATACCATTAATCTAAAACTTAATACAAGTATGTGAATAAATCTACATTCCAAGATCATTCCCCAATAAAAGAGTTTTTTTTTTTAAAAAAAAACAATAATCCATACACAAAAAATTAATTAACTTAAGATATTGGGCGTTGAAAAAATATTTCAAATATTAGGTGCTACTAAAAAATATTTCAGGAGATTGGTGTGATAGAAAAAATATTTTTGAATGGAGGACTAGAATTAATTCATTTGAGATACTAGGTGCAAAAAATATTTCAGATTGCATCATACAATTTAATCTGAATATATAAAAATAGATAAGAAAATAAAAAAATTGGTCCCACACTAAAATTAGAGGGATGAGCATCCCATGCTTATATTTTGGATGAGCATGGAATGTGAACCCTAAAATTATTCCCTTGATCTAAAACTTAATATTAGTGTTCAAATGAATCCACATTCGAAGCTCATCCCTAAAAGAGTCTTTTTCTTTGTTTTTTTTTGAAAAATTGCTTCACGCATTAAAAATTAATGAACTTAGCAAACTAGGCGTTGAAAAAATATTTCAGACATTAGGTGCTATTGGAAAAGAATTTCAAGATACTGGTGTTACAAGAAAAATATTTCTGAATGCAGGACAAGAAATCAATTCATTTGAGATACTGAGTGCAAAAAATAATTCAGGTGTAACATACAATTTAATCCAAATAAAAAACACATAATTTTTTTAGAAATAGGTCCCTACCCCAAATTTTGAGGAATGAGCATAGAATGTGAACCCTCAAATTATATCCTTAACTAAAACTTAATACGAGTACTAATATGTGAATGAATGAATTCACATCCATGCCATCCCCAAATAAAAAGGTTTTTTTTTTTGAAAAAAATCCATGCACTAATATTTTAAACATTAGGTGCTATTGAAAAAATATTTTTAGACATTAGGTGCTCTTTGGAAAAATACTTCAAGATACTGATCTCATAGGAATAATATTTCTGCATGCAGGACGAAAAATTAATTTATTTGAGATATTAGGTGCAAAGAATATTTCAGGGTGCAACATATAGTTTAATTCAAATGAATAAAAAAATGTCCCCACCTCAAAATTAAAGGGATAAGCATCCCATGCTCATCCAATATGAACCCTGAAATTATACCCTTAATCTAAAACTTAATAGTAGTATGTGAATGAATCCACATTCCAAGCTCATCCCCAAATAAAAGGGGTTTTTTTTTTTTTTAAAAAAAAAAATCCATGCACTAAAAATTAATTAAATTAGCATACTAAGCGTTGATTTTTTTTTTCAGACATTAGGTGTTACTTTAATTTTTTTTCAAGATAATGGTGTCAAAGGAAAAATATTTTTTAGTGCAGGACAAGAAATTAATTCATTTGAGATATTGGGTGCAAAAGATATTTCAGGGTGCACCATACAATTTAATCCAAATAAAAAATACACATAAAAAATGGTTCCCATCGCAAAATTAGAGGGATGAGCATCTCATGCTCAAATTTTGGATGAGTATGGAATGTGAATTATAGCATTAATCTAAAACTTAATACTAGTATGTGAATGAATCTACATTCCAAGCTCATTCCCAAACAAAGGGTTTTTTTTTTTGTTGTTGTTGAAAAAAGTACTCTATATATTGAAAATTAATTAACTTAAGATACTTGGCATTGAAAAAATATTTTAGATATTAGGTGATATGAAAAAACATTTTAGGATACTAGTGTCATAGGAAAATATTTCTAAATGTAGGATGAGAATTAATTCATTTGAGATATTGGGTACGAAAAATATTTCAAGGTGCGTCATCATACAATTTATTCCAAATAAATAAAAATGAATAAAAAAAATTAAAAAATGATCCCCACCAAAAAATTAGAGGGATGAGTATCTCATGCCCCTCTTTTAGAAGAGCATGGAATGTGAAACCTTAGATTATACCCTTAACTTAAATCTTAGTACCATTATGTGAATCAATCCATATTCCAAGCTCATCCCCAAATAAAAGAGGCTTTTTCTTGAAAAGATATTCCATGCAATATAAAGTAATCAACTTAAGATACTAAGAATTGAATAAATATTTTAGAGATTAGGTGATACTGAAAAAATATTTCAGGATACAGGTGTCATATAAAAGTGTTTTTAAATGCAGCACAAGAAATTAATTCATTTGAGATACCAGATGCAATATATATTTCAGGGCATGTCATACAATTTAATCCAAATAATAAAAATACATAAAAAATTAAAAAAATGGTCCTCATATTTTAGATAAGCATAGAATGTAAACCCTCAAATTTTCCCTTAATCTAAAACTTAATACTAGTATGTGAAAGAATATACATTCCAAGTTCATCCGTAAAATAAAATAGGCTTTTTCTTTTATAAAAAAATACTCCATGCACTAAAAATTAATAAACTTAAGATACTGGATGTTAAAAAAATATTTCAGACATTAGGTGCTACTAGAAAAATATTTCAGGATACTTGTATTACATGAAAAATATTTCTGAATGGAGGACAAGAAATTAATTCATTTGAGATACAAGGTGAAACATACAATTTAATTCAAATAAAGAAAGTACATAAAAAAAATGAAAAACAAAATGGTCCTGACCTCAAAATTAGAGGAATGAGCATCCCACGCTACTTTTTTGGATGAGCATGAAATGTGAACCTTCAAATTATACCATTAATCTAAAATTTAATACTAGAATGAGAATGAATCCATATTCCAAGCTCATCACCAAATAAAAGAGGCTTTCTTTTGTTGAAAAAATACTACATGAAATAAAAATTAATTAACCTAAGATATTGGGCAATGTAAAAAATATTTCAGAGATAAGGTGCTACTTGAAAAATATTTTTGAATGCAAAAAAAAGAAATTAATTCATTTAAGATATTAGGTGCAACAAAATATTTTAGAGTGCAACATACAATTTAATCAAAAGAAATAAAAAAAAGGTTCATACCCAAAATTTAGAGGGATGAGCATGGATGTGAACCCTCAAATTATGCCATTAATCAAAAAATTAATACTAGTATGTGAATGAATCCACATTCAATGCTCATTACCAAATAAAACGTTTTGATTTTTTTGGAAAAAAAATACTCCAAGCACTAAAAGTTACTTAACTTAAGATACTGGACGTTGAAAAAATTTCACACATTAGGTGCTACTGATAACAATATTTCAGGATACTGGTGTTACATGAAAATTATTTGCGAATGCACAATTAAAAGTTAATTCATTTGACATACTAGGTGCAAAAAATATTTCAAGATGTAGCATACAATTTAAGCCAAATAATAAAAATATATTAAAAAGAGTTAAAAATATGGTCCCCACCCCAAAATAGAGGGATGAGTATTTCATGCTCATCTTTTGGAGGAGCATGGAATGTTAACCCTCAAAGTATACCATTGATCTAAAGCTCAATACTTGTATCTGAACGAAACAATATTTCATGCTCATCCCCAAATAAAAGGGGTCATTTAAGAAAAATTACTCCATGCACTAAAAGTTAATTAACTTAAGATACTGAGCGTTGAAAAAATATTTCAAATATTAGGTGTTAATGGAAAAATATTTTAGGATACTGGTGTGAAAGGGAAAATATTTCAAAATGCAGAATTGAAAATTAATTAATTTGAGATGCTGCTTTTGAGGGCTCAATATATAATTTACAGGGATAAGCATCTCAGGCTCGTCATTCGGATGAGCATGGAATTTGAACCCTCAAAATATACCATCAATCTAAAATATAGTATGTGAGTGAATCCACGCTCCATGCTCACCCCCAAATAAAAGGGGGTTTTTTTTTTGCTAAAAAAATGCTCCATGCACTAAAATATAATTAACTTAAGATACTAGGCATTGAAAAAATAGTTCAGACATTAGGTGTTACTGAAAAGATATTCTAGGATAATTGTGTCATAGGAAAGATATTTTTGAATGCAGGATAAGAAACTAATTCATTTGAGATATAGGGTGCAAAAAATATTTCAGGGTGTGTCATACAATTTAATCCAAATAAGTCAAAATACAATTTTTTTTAAAAGAAGTGGTCCCATTCTAAAATTAGAGGGATGAGCATGACATGCTCATCTTTTGGATAAGCATGGAATGTGAACCCTAGAATTACGCCCTTAATCTAATACACAATACTAGTAGAATGAATCCACATCAAAGCTCATCGACGAAATAAAAGAGGCTCATTTTTTTTTTGGGTAAAAAACTCCATGCACTAAAAATAATAAACTTTAGGCATTAGTTCGGAAAGAATGTTTCAGACATTAGGTGTTACTCGAATAATATTTTGGGATACTGGCGCCACATTAAAAATATTTCTTAATGTAGGACAAGAAACAAATTCATTTGAGATACTGAGTGCAAAAAATATTTCTTGATGTGGGACAAGAAACTAATTCATTTGAGATACTGTGTGCAAAATATATTTCAGGGTGTTTCATACAATTTAGTCCAATTAAGTGAAAATACATAAAAATATTTAAAAAGAAATGGTCCCTCCTAAAATATGAGGGATGAGCATCACATGCTCATCTTTGCGATAAGCATGGAATGTGAACCCTCAAATTACACCCTTAATATAATACTCAATACTAGCATGTGAATGACTCCACATTCCAAGCTCATCGATGAAATAAAAGAGGCTTTATTTTTTTCGTAAAAAAACTTCATGTACTAAAAATAATAAAGTTTAGGTATTATTTGTGAAAGAATGTTTCAGACATTAGGTATTACTCGAAAAATATTCCGAGATACTGGCGCCACATAAAAAATATTTCAAAATGTAGGTCAAGAAACTAATTCATTTCAGATACTATGTGAAAAAAATATTTCAGTGTGTGTCATAAAATTTAATTCAAATATGTGAAAATACATAATTTTTTTTTAAAAGAAATGGTCTCATCCTAAAATTTTAGGGATGAGCATCACATGCTCATCTTTTGGATAAGCATGGAATGTGAACCCTAAAATTACACCCTTAATCTAATACACAATACTAGTATGTGAATGACTCCGCATTCCAAGCGCATCCACGAAATAAAATAGGCTTTTTTGTTTTTTGAAAATAAACTCCATGCACTAAAAATAATAAACTTTAGGAATTATATGTGAAAGAATGTGTCAGACATTAGGTGTTACTCGAAAATATTTCGGGACACTGGCGCGACATTAAAAATATTTCATAATGTAAGACAATAAACAAATTCATTTGAGATACTGAGTGCAAAAAATATTTTAGGGTGTTTCATACCATTTAGCCCAAATAAGTCAAAGTACATAATAAAATTTAAAAAGAAATGGTCCCATCCTAAAATTAGAGGGATAAGCATCACATGCTCATCTTTTGGATAAGCATGGAATGTGAACCTTCAAATTACACCCTTAATCTAATACTCAAGACTAGTATGTAAATGAATCCACATTTCAAGCTCATAAACGAAATAAAAGAGGCTTTTTTTTTGAACATAAACTTCATCCACTAAAAGTAATAAACTTTGGGTATTATTTGTGAAAGAATGTTTCAAACATTAGGTGTTACTCGAAAACTATTTCAGGGTGTGTCATATAATTTAGTCTAATTAAGTGAAAATACATGATTTTTTTAAAAAAGAAATAGTCTCATCCTAAAATTAGAGGGATGAGCATCACATGCTCATATTTGCGAAAAGCATGGAATGTGAACCCTCAAATACACCCTTAATCAAATACTCAATACTAGTATGTGAATGAATCCACATTCAAAGATCATCGACAAAATGAAAGTGGCTTTGTTTTGTTTTGTTTTTTTTAAAAAACACCATGCACTAATAATAATAAACTTTTGGTATTCGTTGTGAAAGAATGTTTCAGACATTAGGTGTTACTCGAAAAATATTCCGGGACACTGGCGGCACAAAAAATATTTGATATTGTAAGACAAGAAACTAATTCCTTTAAGATACCGTGTGCAAAAAATATTTTAGGGTGTGTCATATAATTTAGTCTAATTAAGTGAAAAGACATGAAAAAAATTTAAAAAGAAATGGTCCCATCCTAAAATTTGAGGGATGAGAACCACATGCTTATCTTTTCCCAAAGCATGGAACGTGAACCCTGAAATACATCGTTAATCAAATACTCAATACTAGTATGAGAATGAATCCACATTCCAAGATCATCGACAAAATAAAAGAGGTTTTTTTTTTGAAAAAAAACTCCATGCACAAAGAATAATAAACTTTAGGTTTTGGTTGTGAAAGAATATTTCAGACATTAGGTGTTACTCGAAAAATATTCCGGCATACTGGCGCCACATAAAAAATATTTCATAATGTAGGACAATAAACTAATTCATTTGAGATACCAAGTGCAAAAAATATTTCAGGGTGTTTCATACAATTTAGTCCACAAAAGTGAGAATACATAATTTTTTTCTTTTTAAAGAAATGGCCCCATCCTAAAATTAGAGGGATGAGCATCACATGGTCATCTTTGTGAAAAGCATGGAATGTGAACCCTCAAATTACACCTTTAATCAAATACTCAATACTAGTATGTGAATGACTCCACATTCCAAGATAATCGACAAAATAAAAGAGGCTTTTTTTTTAAAAAAAAATTAAACTTCATGAACTAATAATAATAAACTTTAGGTATTAGTTGTGAAAAATGTTTCAGACTTTAGGTGTTACTCGATAAATGTTCCGGGATACTAGCGCCACATAAAAAATATTTCATAATGTAGGACAAGAAACTAGTTCATTTGAGATATTGAGTGCAAAAAATATTTAGAGGTTTTTCATACAATTTAGTCCAAAAAAATGAAAATACATAAAACAACTTTAAAAAGATATGGTCACATCTTAAAATTAGAGCGATGAGGATCACGTGCTTATCTTTACAATAAGCATGGATTGTCAACCCTCAAATTACAACCTTAATCTAATACTCAATACTAGTATGTGAGTGAATCCACATTCCAAGATCATTGGCAAAATAAAAGAGGCTTTTTTTTAAAAAATAAACTCCATGCAATTATAATAATAAACTTTAGGTATTATTTGTGAAAGAATGTTTTAGACATTAGGTGTTACTAGAAAAATATTCTGGGATACTGGCGCCACATAAAAAATATTTCATAATGTAGGAGCAGAAACTAATTCATTTGAGATACTGAGTGCAAAAAATATTTCAGGGTGTTTCATACAATTTAGTCCAAAAAAATTAAAATACAATTTTTTTTTAAAAGAAATGGTCCAGTATTAAAATTAGAGGGATGAGCATCACGTGCTCATCTTTGGGATAAGCATGGAATGTCAACCCTCAAATTACAATCTTAATCTAATACTCAATACTAGTATGTGAATGAATCCACATTCCAAGATCATCGACAAAATAAAAGAGGCTTTGCTTTTGTTTTTTTGAAAATAAACTCCATGCAGTAATAATAATAAAATTTAGGTATTAGTTGTGAAAGAATGTTTCAGACATTAGGTGTTACTACAAAAATTTTCCGGGATACTGGCGCCACATAAAAAATATTTCATAATGTAGGACAATAAATTAATTCATTTGAGATACTGAGTGCAAAAAATATTTCAGGGTGTTTCATAAAATTTAGTACAATAAAGTGAAAATACAAACAAAAAAATTAAAATGAAAGGGTCCCATCCTAAAATTTGAGGGATGAGCATCACATGCTCATCATTGCGATAAGCATGGAGTGTGAACCGTCAAATTACATCCTTAATCTAATACTGAATACAAGCATGTGAATGAATCCACATTCCAAGATCATCGACAAAATAAAAGAGGCTTTTATTTTTTGAAAAAATATTCCATGCACAAAGAATAATAAACTATAGGTTTTGGTTGTGAAAGAATGTTTCACACATTAGGTGTTACTCGAAAAATATTCCGGCATACTGGCGCCACATAAAAAATATTTGATAATGTAAGACAAGAACTAATTCCTTTAAGATACTGTGTGCAAAAAATATTTTAGGGTGTGTCATATAATTTAGTCTAATTAAGTTAAAAGACATGAAAAAAATTTTAAAAAGAAATAGTCCCAACCAAAAATTGGAGGGATGAGCATCACATGCTTATCTTTGCAAAAAGCATGGAATGTGAACCCTCAAATACAACGTTAATCAAATACTCAATACAAGTATGTGAATGAATCCACATTCCAAGATGATCGACAAAATGAAAGTGGCTTTGTTTTTTTTTTTTAAATAAACTCCATGCACTAATAAGAAAAAACTTTAGGTATTCGTTGTGAAAGATTGTTTCGGACATTAGGTGTTACTCAAAAAATATTCCGGGAAACTGGCGCCACATAAAAAATATTTGATAATGTATGACAGAAACTAATTCCTTAAAGATACAGTGTGCAATAAAAATTTTAGGGTGTGTCATATAATTAAGTCTAATTAAGTGAAAAGACAAGAAAAAAATTTAAAAAGAAATAGTCCCATCCAAAAATTAGAGGGATGAGAATCACATGCTCATCTTTGCGAAAAGCATGGAATGTGAACCCTCAAATACACCCTTAATAGAATACTCAATACTAGTATGTGAATGAATCCACATTAGAAGATCATCGACAAAATAAAAGAGGCTTTTTTTTTTGAAAAAAAATTCCATGCACAATGAATAATAAACTTTAGATTTTGGTTTGAAAGAATGTTTCAGACATTAGGTGTTACTCGAAAAATATTCCGGCATACTGGCGCCACATAAAAAATATTTGATAATGTAAGACAAGAAACTAATTCCTTTAAGATACTGTGTGCAAAAAATATTTTAGGGTGTGTCATATAATTTAGTCTAATTAAGTTAAAAGACATGAAATTTTTTTAAAAAGAAATAGTCGCATCAGAAAATTGGAGGGATGAGCATCACATGCTCATCTTTGCGAAAAGCAAGGAATGTGAACCCTCAAATACACCCTTAATCAAATACTTAATACTAGTATGTAAATGAATCCACATTCCAAGATCATCGAAATAATAAAAGAGACTTTTTTTTTGAAAAAATATTCCATGCATAAAGAATATTAAACTTTAGGTTTTGGTTGTGAAAGAATGTTTCAGACATTAGGAGTTACTTGAAAAATATTCCGGCATACTGGCGCCAAATAAAAATAATTGATAATGTAAGACAAGAAACTAATTCCTTTAAGATACTGTGTGAAAAAAATATTTTAGGGTGTGTCATATAATATAGTCTAATTAAGTTAAAAGACATGAAAAAAATTTAAAAAGAAATAGTCCCATCAAAAAATTAAAGGGATGAGCATCACATGCTCATCTTTGCAAAAAGGATGGAATGTGAACCCTCAAATACAGCGTTAATCAAATACTCAATACAAGTATGTGAATGAATCCACATTCCAAGATCATCGACAAAATGAAAGTGGCTTTGTATTTTTTGTTTGTTTAAAATAAACTCCATGCACTAATAATAATAAACTTTAGGCATTTGTTGTGAAAGAATGTTTCAGACATTAGGTTTTACTCGAAAAATATTCCGGGACACTGGCGCCACATAAAAAATATTTGATAATGTAAGACAAGAAACTAATTCCTTTAAGATACTGTCTGCAATAAAAATTTTAGGGTGTGTCATATAATTTAGTCTAATTAAATTAAAAGACATGAAAAAAATTTAAAAAGAAATAGTCCCATCAAAAAATTAAGGGGATGAGCATCACATGCTCATCTTTGCGAACAACATGGAATGTGAACCCTCAAATACAGCGTTAATCAAATACTCAATACAAGTATGTGAATGAATCCACATTCCAAGATCATCGACAAAATGAAAGTGGCTTTGTTTTTTATTTCTAAAAAAAACTCCATGCACTTATAATAATGAACTTTAGGTATTCGTTGTGAAAGAATGTTTCAGAAATTAGATGTTACTCGAAAAAGATTCTGGGAAACTGGCGCCACATAAAAAATATTTGATAATGTAAGACAAGAAACTAATTCCTTTATGATACTGTGTTCAAAAAATATTTCAGGGTGTGTCATATAATTTAATCGAATTCAGTGAAAATACTTGAAAAAAATTTTAAAAAGAAAAAAAATAAGAGAGATGAGCATAACATGCTCATCTTTACGAAGAGCATGGAATGTTAACCCTCAAATACACCCTTAATCAAATACTCAATACAAGTATGTGAATGAATCCAAATTCCAAGATCATCGACAAAATGAAAGTGACTTTGTTTTTTTTTTAATAAATAAACTCCATGCACTAATAATAACAAACTTTAGGTATTCGTTGTGAAAGAATGTTTCAGAAATTAGGTGTTACTCGAAAGATATTCCGGAATACTGGCGCTACATAAAAAATATTTGATAATGTAAGACAAGAAACTAATTCCTTTAAGATACTGTGTGAAAAAATATTTTAGGGTGTGTCATATAATTGAGTCTAATAAAGTGAAAAGACATGAGAAAAATTTAAAAAGAAATAGTCCCATCCAAAAATTGGAGGGATGAGCATCACATGCTCATACCCTCAAATACAGCGTTAATCAAATACGATACTAGTATGTGAATGAATCCACATTCCAAGATCATCGACAAAATGAATGTGGCTTTGTTTTTTTTTTCTTAAAAAATAAACTCCATGCACTAATAATAATAAACTTTAGGTATTCGTTGTTAAAGAATGTTTCAGACATTAGGTGTTACTCGAAAAATATTCCGGGACACTGACGCCACATACAAAATATTTGATAATGTAAGACAAGAAACTAATTCCTTTACGATACTGTGTGCAAAAAATATTTCAGGGTGTGTCATATAATTTAATCGAATTAAGTGAAAATACATGAAAAAAAAATTAAAAAGAAAAAGTCGCATCCTAAAATTAGAGGGATGAGCATAACATGCTCATCTTTGCGAAAACCATGGAATGTGAAACGTCAAATACACCCTAAATCAAATACTCAATACTAGTATGTGAATGAATCCACATTCCAAGATCATCGACAAAATGAAAGTGGCTTTGTTTTTTTTGTTTTTAAAAATAAACTCCATGCACTAATAATAAAAAACTTTAGGTATTCGTTGTGAAAGAATGTTTCAGAAATTAGGTGTTACTCGAAACATATTCTGGGAAACTGGCGACACATAAAAAATATTTGATAATGTAAGACAAGAAACTAATTCCTTTACGATACTGTGTGCAAAAAATATTTCAAAGTGTGTCATAGAATTTAATCGAATAAAGTGAAAATACATGAAAAAAAAATTTAAAAGAAGAAGTCGCATCCTAAAATAAGAGGGATGAGCATAACATGCTCATCTTTGAGAAAATCATGGAATGTGAACCCTCAAATACACCCTTAATCAAATACGCAACACTAGTATGTGCTTGAAACCACATTCCAAGATCATCGACAAAATGAAATGGCTTTGTTTTTTGTTTTTAAAAAAACTCCATGCACTAAGAATAATAAACTTTAGGTATTCGTTGTGAAAGAATGTTTCAGAAATTAGGTGTTACTCGAAAAATATTCCGGGAAACTGGCGCCACATAAAAAATATTTGATAATGTAAGACAAGAAACTAATTCCTTTACGATACTGTGTGCAAAAAATATTTCAGGGGGTGTCATATAATTTAGTCGAATTAAGTGAAAATACATCAAAAAAACTTAAAAACAAATAGTCCAATCCAAAAATTGGAGGGATGAGCATAACATGCTCATCTTTGCGAAAAGCATGGAATGTGAACCCTCAAATACACCCTTAATCAAATACACAATACTAGTATGTGAATGAATCCACATTCCAAGATCATCGACAAAATGAAAGTGGCTTTGTATTTTTTTTAAAAAAATAAACTCCATGCACTAATAATAATAAACTTTAGGTATTCGTTGTGAAAGAATGTTTCAGACATTAGGTGTTACTCGAAAAATAATCCGGGAAACTGGCGCCACATAAAAAATATTTGATAATGTAAGACAAGAAACTAATTTCTTTAAGATACTGTGTGCAATAAAAATTTTAGGGTGTGTCATATAATTTAGTCTAATTAAGTTAAAAGACATGAAAAAAATTTTTAAAAAGAAATAGTCCCATCAAAAAATTAGAGGGATGAGCATCACATGCTAATCTTTGCGAAAAGCATGGAATGTGAACCCTAAAATACACCCTTATTCAAATACTCAATACTAGTATGTGAATGAATCCACATTCCAAGATCATCAACAAAATAAAAGAGGCTTTTTTTTTTGAAAAAAATATTCCATGCACAAAGAATAATAAACTTTAGGTTTTGTTTGTGAAAGAATGTTTCAGACATTAGGTGTTACTCGAAAAATATTACGGCATACTGGCGCCACATAAAAATTATTTGATAATGTAAGACAAGAAACTAATTCCTTTAAGATACTATGTGAAAAATATATTTTAGGGTGTGTCATATAATATAGTCTGATTAAGTTAAAAGACATGAAAAAATTTAAAAAGAAATAGTCCCATAAAAAAATTAGAGGGATGAGCATCACATGCTGATCTTTGTGAAGAGCATGGAATGTGAACCCTCAAATACACCCTTAATCAAATAATCAATACTAGTATATGAATGAAACCACATACCAAGATCATCGACAAAATGAAAGTGGCTTTGTATTTTTTTTTTTAAAATAAACTCCACGCACTTATAATAATAAACTTTAGGTATTCGTTGTGAAAGAATTTTTCAGACTTTAGGTGTTACTCGAAAAATATTCTGGCATACTGGCGCCACATAAAAAATATTTGATAATGTAAGACAAGAAACTAATTCCTTTAAGATACTGTTTGCAATAAATATTTTAGGGTGTGTCATATAATTTAGTCTAATTAAGTTAAAAGACATGAAAAAAATTTAAAAAGAAACAGTCCCATCCAAAAATTGGAGGAATGAGCATCACATGCTCCTCTTTGCGAAAAGCATGGAATGTGAACCCTCAAATACACCCTTAATCAAGTACTCAATACAAGTATGCGAATGAATCCACATTCCAAGATCATCGAAAAAAATGAAAGTGACTGTTTTTTTTAAAAATCAACTCCATGCACTAATAATAATAAACTTTAGGTATTCGTTGTGAAAGAATGTTTCAGAAATTAGGTGTTACTCGAAAAATATTCCGACATACTGGCGCCATATAAAAAATATTTTATAATGTAAGACAAGAAACTAATTCCTTTAAGATAGTGTGTGCAAAAAATATTTTAGGGTGTGTCATATAATTTAGTCTAATTAAGTGAAAAGACATGAAAAAAATTTAAAAAGAAATAGTCCCATCCAAAAATTGGAGGGATGAGCATCACATGCTCATCTTTGCGAAAAACATGGAATGTGAACCCTCAAATACACCCTTAATCAAATACTCAACACTAGTATGTGAATGAAACCACATTCCAAGATCTTTGACAAAATGAAAGTGGCTTTGTTTTTATTTTAAAAAATAAGCTCCATGCATTAATAATAATAAACTTTAGGTATTCGTTGTGAAAGAATGTTTCAGACATTAGGTTTTACTCGAAAAATATTCTGGCATACTGGCGCCACAGAAAAAATATTTGATAATGTAAGACAAGAAACTAATTGCTTTAAGATACTGTGTGCAAAAAGTATTTGAGGGTGTGTCATATAATTTAGTCTAATCAAGTTAAAAGACATGAAAAAATTTTGAAAAGAAATAGTCCCATCCTAAAATTGGAGGGATGAGCATCACATGCTCATCTTTGGGAAAAGCATGGAATGTGAACCCTCAAATACACCCTTAATCAAATACCCAATACTAGTATGTGAATGAAACCACATTCCAAGATCATCGACAAAATGAAAGTGGCTTTGTTTTTTTTAAAAAAAAAATAAACTCCATGCACTAATAAAAATAAACTTTAGGTATTCGTTTTTAAAGAATGTTTCAGACATTAGGTGTAACTCGAAAAATATTCAGGGACACTGGCGCCACATAAAAAATATTTGATAATGTAAGACAAGCAACTAATTCCTTTCGATACTGTTTGTAAAAAATATTTCAAGGTGTGTCATATAATTTAATCGAATTAAGTGAAAATACATGAAATTTTTTTAAAAAGAAATAGTCCCATCCAAAAATTCGAGGGATGAGCATCACATGCTCATCTTTCCAAAAAGCATGGAATGTGAACCCTCAAATACACCCTTAATCAAATACCCAATACTAGTATGTGAATGAATCCACATTCCAAGATCATAAACAAAATGAAAGTGGCTTTGTTTTTTATTTTTTAAAAATAAACTCCCTGCACTAAAATAATAAACTTGAGGTATTCGCTGTGAAAGAATGTTTCAGAAATTAGGTGTTACTCGAAAAATATTCCGGCATACTGGCGCCACATAAAAATATTTGATAATGTAAGACAAGAAACTAATTCCTTTAAGATACTGTGTGCTAAAAATATTTTAGGGTGTGTCATATAATTTAGTCTAATTAAGTAAAAAGACATGAAAAAAATTAAAAAAGAAATAATCCCATTCAAAAATTGGAGGGAGGAGAATCACATGGTCATCTTTGCGAAAAGCATGGAATGTGAACCCTCAAATACACCCTGAATCATATACTCAATACAGGTATGTGAATGAATCCACATTCCAAGATAATCGACCAAATGAAAGTGGCTTTGTGTGTTTTTTTTAAATAAACTCCTTACACTAATAATAATAAACTTTAGGTATTCGTTGTGAAAGAATGTTTCAGAAATTAGGTGTTACTCGAAAAATATTTCGGGAAACTGGCGCCACATAAAATATATTTGATAATGTAAGACAAAAAAGTAATTCCTTTGCGATACTGTGTGCAAAAAATATTTCAGGGTGTGTCATATAATTTAATCGAATTAAGTGAAAATACATAAAAAAATTTAAAAAGAAATAGTCCCATCCAAAAATTGGAGGGATGAGAATCTTATGCTCATCTTTGCGAAAAGCATGGAATGTGAACCATCAAATGCACCCTTAATCAAATACTCAACAATAGTATGTGAATGAAACCACATTCCAAGATGATCGACAAAATGAAAGTTGCTTTGTTTTTATTTTAAAAAATAAACTCCATGCACTAATAATAATAAACTTTAGTGAAAGAATGTTTCGGACATTAGGTCTTACTCGAAAAATATTCCGGCATACTGGCGCCACATAAAAAATATTTGATAATGTAAGACTAGAAACTAATTCCTTTACGATACTGTGTACAAAACATATTTCAAGGTGTGTCATATAATTTAATTGAATTAAGTGAAAATACTTGAAAAAAATTTAAAAAAGAAAAAAAAATAAGAGGGATGAACATAACATGCTCATCTTTTCGAAAAGCATGGAATGTGAACCCTCAAATACACCCTTAATCAAATACTCAACACTAGTATGTTTATGAAACCACATTCCAAGATCATCGACAAAATGAAAGTGGCTTTGTTTTTATTTTAAAAAATAAACTCCATGCACTAATAATAATAAACTTTAGGTATTCGTTGTGAAAGAATGTTTC
The DNA here is from genome assembly GCA_019022615.1 of Acacia melanoxylon. NCBI lineage: Eukaryota > Viridiplantae > Streptophyta > Magnoliopsida > Fabales > Fabaceae > Acacia > Acacia melanoxylon. The sequence continues at coordinate 13,285,690 of JAFJYJ010000005.1, forward strand.
AGACATTAGGTGTTACTCGAAAAAATATTCCGGGACACTGGCGCTACATAAAAAATATTTCATAATGTAAGGCAAGAAACTAATTCCTTTAAGATACTGTGTGTAAAAAATATTTTAGGGTGTGTCATATAATTTAATCGAATTAAGTGAAAATAGATGAAAAAAATTTAAAAAGAAATAGTCTTATCCTAAAAATAGATGGATGAGCATCAAATGCTCATCTTTACGAAAAGCTTGGAATGTGAACCCTCAAATACACCCTTAAGCAAATACTCAATACTAGTATGTGAATGAAACCACATTCCAAGATCTTCGATAAAATGAAAGTGGCATTGTTTTGTTTTTTTAAAAAATAAACTCCATGCACTAATAAGAATAAACTTTAGGTATTCGTTGTGAAAGAATGTTTCAGATATTAGGTGTTACTCGAAAAATATTCTAGGACACTGGCGCCACATAAAAAATATTTCATAATGTAAGGCAAGAAACTAATTCCTTTAAGATTCTGTGTGTAAAAAATATTTTAGGGTGTGTCATATAATTTAGTCTAATTAAGTGAAAAGACATGAAAAAAAAATTAAAAGAAATAGTCCCATCCAAAAATTAGAGGGATGAGCATCACATGCTCATCTTTGCAAAAAGAATGGAATGTGAACCCTTAAATACACCCTTAACCAAATACTCAATACAAGTATGTGAATGAATCCACATTCCAAGATCATCGACAAAATGAAAGTGGCTTTGTTTTTATTTTAAAAAATAAACTCCATGCACTAATAATAATAAACTTTAGGTATTCGTTGTGAAAGAATGTTTCGGACATTAGGTGTTACTCGAAAAATATTCCGGGAAACTGGCGCCACATAAAAAATATTTGATAATGTAAGACAAGAAACTAATTCCTTTACGATACTGTGTGCAAAAAATATTTCAGGGGGTGTCATATAATTTAGTCGAATTAAGTGAAAATACATAAAAAAAATTAAAAAAGAAATAGACTCATCCAAAAATTGGAGGGATGAGCATCACATGCTCATCTTTGCGAAAAGCATGGAATGTGAACCCTCAAATACACCCTTAATCAAATACTCAATACAAGTATGTGAATGAATCCACATTCCAAGATCATCGATAAAATGAAAGTGGCTTTGTTTTTTTTTTTTTGAAAAAATAATCCATGCACAAAGAATAATAAACTTTAGGTTTTGGGTGTGAAAGAATGTTTCAGACATTAGGTGTTACTCGAAAAATATTCCGCATGCGGCGCCACAAAAAAATATTTGATAATATAAGAGAAGAAACTAATTCCTTTAAGATACTGTGTGCAACAAATATTTTAGGGTGTGTCATATAATTTAGTCTAATTAAGTGAAAAGACATGAAAAAAATTTAAAAAGAAATAGTCCCATCCCAAAATTGGAGGGATGAGCATCACATGCTCATCTTTGCGAAAAGCATGGAATGTGAACCCTCAAATAAACCCTTAATCAAATACTCAATACTAGTATGTGAATGAATCCACATTCTAAGATCATCAACAAAATGAAAGGGGCTTTGTTTTTGGAAAAAAAAAAATACTCTCCATGCACAAATAATAATAAACTTTAGGTATTTTTTGTTAAAGAATGTTTCAGACGTTAGATGTTACTTGAAAAATATTCCGGGACACTGGCGCCACATAAAAAATATTTGATAATGTAAGACAAGAAACTAATTCCTTTACGATACTGTGTGCAAAAAATATTTCAGGGTGTGTCATATAATTTAATCGAGTTAAGTGAAAACACATGAAAAAAAAATTAAAAAGAAATAGTCGCATCCTAAAATTAGAGGGATGAGCATAACATGCTCCTCTTAGGGACTCCGTGCAGTCTCACGATCTCTTTGATGTAGATTGCAGCCAATCGTTCTGGATAGTAGTGGATGCTAATGGGTATGAAATGTGCCGACTTGGTTAATCGGTCGACAATCACCCAAATGGTATCGTGATGCCTGATCTTAGGTAGACCTACCACAAGATCCATGGTCACATTCTCCCATTTCCACTCCGGCAGTTCTAGTCCTTGCAGAAGACCAGGGGGTCGCCGGTGCTCGATCTTTACTTTTTGGCAAGTTAGACCCCAGCTACGTACTGAGTTACGTCTCTTTTCATTCCAGGCCACCAAACTTCGGCCTTCAAGTTCTGGTACATCTTGACCATTCTTGGATGCAGAGTGTACTTACTCTTATGAGCCTCATCCGGTATCTTCCGCTTCGGTTCATCAAGCGCGGTATGTAAATGCGCCCCTTGTGTCTGACCAATCCACTCGATGAAAGGTCATGGTCTTGGGTTTCACCTTGAGAGATCTTCTCCCGCATGGAGATTGCCCAATCATCTTGTCTCTGAGCTTCATCAACTTCATCTCTCAGGTCGTACTCCCCTTGACTCTCAAGAAGATTTGCAAGGTAGGCGTCACTTGGTGCGTTGAAATTGATGCAGATTTGGTTTGAAAGATTCAGGTCTCTGAAATCTTCAAGTAATTTTTGCTCTTGTATCATCATGTATGATACTTGCACCTTCTTCCCGCTAGAGCATCTCGCAACGATGTTTGCTTTCCCGGGTGATACTTGATCTCCAGGTTGTAGTCTTTCAAAGCAATTCCATCCAACGACGTTGCCTCATATTCAGTTCCCTTTGATCAAAGAGATACTTCAGGCTCTTGTGGTCGCAGTATAGTTCTACGGTCGTACCGTACATATAATGCCTCCATATCTACAAAGCGAACACGATGGCAGCAAGCTCCAAATCGTGTGTAGGATAGTTCGACTCGTGCGACTTCAGCTAACGAGAGGCATAAGCCACCACTCTGCCCAATTGCATTAGGACACAGCCCAATCCTTGCCCACTGGCATCACTGTAGACAACATATGTCTCACTAGGATATGAGATTATCAATACTGGTGTTGTAGTCAACCTCTCCCTCGTCTCTCGAAAGCTCTCCTCTGCGTCATCTCCCCATACAAAGGGTTGATTCTTCCTCGTAAGCTTTGTCAATGGTAGGGCAAGACGCGAGAAATCCCGTATAAATCTGCGGTAATATCCCGCCAGACCTAGAAAACTACGTATCTCCGTCACTGTCTTTGGCCTCTTCCAGTCCAGAACTGCTTCCACCTTGCCTGGGTCAACAGCAACTCCACCGCTAGATATCACATGGCTCAGAAATCTCACTTCCGGCAGCCAAAATTCGCATTTGCTCAGCTTTGCGTAGAGCTGCTTCTCTCTTAGTATGCTCAATACTAGGCGCAGATGTTCTTCATGCTCTTTTTTTCGCTTTTGGAATAGACGAGTATATCGTCAATGAACACCACCACAAACTGGTCTAGGTGTTGTCAGAAGATACGGTTCATGTAATCCATGAATACCGCAGGTGCATTTGTCAATCCAAAAGGCATCACAAGGAATTCATAATGCCCATATCTGGTTCTGAAAGCCGTCTTGGAAATATCATCATCTTTGACTCGCAACTGATGATATCCCGAATGTAAATCGATCTTTGAGAATACGGTGGAACCAGATAATTGATCCAAAAGATCATCAATCCGGGGAAGTGGATATTTTTTCTTGACGGTTACTTTGTTGAGTTCACGGTAGTCGATACAGAGTCGAAAACTTCCATCTTTCTTCTTCACGAACAGCACTGGGGCTCCCCAAGTATGACGTCCATGCCATGAAGTGGCAGTCGGATAAGGTCCACTTTTGAAACTCGTCCATCAACGCTCACGGTACAATCAATACATGCATCAGAAGCTAAGGATTTCAAGCCAAGTGGTGTAGATACTATCGATCATAAGACAATCTAGAGGCATGCATTCCTAGACGATTTGCACAATCATAGGAAATAAACGAATGACTAGCACCCGTATCAAACAATGCTTGCAATAGATTTTCGTTGATAATAACAAGACCTTTGCACCATCTCTCGGAGACTCTCGCCTCCGTATCGATCGCAAAAACCCGTTCTTGGTTCTGCGGTCTTGCCACCACCGCAATCTCCGAACAGATTCCGGCTGATATGCCTGTGTTTTTGGCACTTGTAGCAGATCGGCTTCCCATCACAGTCGGATCCGGATGGTCCTTTCGCACTTTGGGCAAGTTTGGGTCCCCGCTTGACCAGGATAACCTTGTTGCCCTTGTTGGAACGGCTTCTTGCCTCCGCCTCGGGAGTTATTCCATGGTGCAGTCCTCTTCTGCGAGGAACCTCCGCGACTTGACCCGCCACGGTTTGCATTGTTGTTGTTGTTATTGTTGTTGAGATGTCTGATCCTCCTGAGCTCCTTCAGATTACGCTCGACAGACGGCATGATTCTATCGCTTGAATCGATCCGGAAATTGCCGTGACACCCGCTTTTCCCGAATCTCAAACCTCAGACCATCTATCAATCGACTCGCCTTCCAGTTTTCGTTGTCGTTGGTCTTCAGATATGACGAGTATCGAGATAGGTTGGTAAAGCATGGAATAAACTCCAAAAATTAGAGGGATGAGCATCACATGCTCATCTTTCCGAAAAGCATGGAATGTGAACCCTCAAATACACCCTTAATCAAATACTCAATACTAGTATGTGAATGAAACCACATTCCAAGATCATCGACAAAATGAAAGTGGCTTTGTTTGTTTTTTCTTAAAAAATAAACTCCATGCACTAATAATAATAAACTTTAGGTATTCGTTGTGAAAGAATGTTTCAGAAATTAGGTGTTACTCAAAAAATATTATGGGAAACTTGCGCCACATAAAAAATATTTGATAATGTAAAGACAAGAAACTAATTCCTTTACGATACTGTGTGCAAAAAATATTTCAGGGTGTGTCATATAATTTAGTCGAATTAAGTGAAAATATATATAAAAAAAATTAAAAAGAAATAGTCGCATCCAAAAATTCGAGGGATGAGCATCACATGCTCATCTTTGCGAAAAGCATGGAATGTGAACCCTCAAATACACCCTTAATCAAATACTCAATACTAGTATGTGAATGAAACCACATTCCAAGATCATCGACAAAATGAAAGTGGCTTTGTTTTTTTTTAAAAAAATAAACTCCATGCATTAATAATAATAAACTTTAGGTATTCGTTGTGAAAGAATGTTTCAGAAATTAGGCGTTACTCGAAAAATATTTTGGGAAACTTGCGCCACATAAAAAATATTTGATAATGTAAGACAAGAAACTAATTCCTTTACGATACTATGTGCAAAAAATATTTCAGGGTGTGTCATATAATTTAGTCTAATTAAGTTAAAAGACATGAAAAAAATTTAAAAAGCAATAGTCCCATCCAAAAATTGGAGGGATGAGCATCACATGCTCATCTTTGCGAAAAGCATGGAATGTGAACCCTCAAATACACCTTTAATCAAATACTCAATATGTGAATGAAACCACATTCCAAGATCATCGACAAAATGAAAGTGGCTTTGTTTTTTTGTTTAAAAGAAATAAACTCCATGCACTAATAATAATAAACGTTAGGTATTCGTTGTGAAAGAATGTTTCAGACATTAGGTGTTGCTTGAGAAATATTCTGGGACACTGGCGCCACAAAAAAAATATTTGATAATGTAAGACAATAAACTAATTCCTTTAAGCTACTGTGTGCAAAAAATATTTTAGGGTGTGTCAAATAATTTAGTCGAATTAAGTGAAAATATATAAAAAAAATTAAAAAAGAAATAGTCCCATCCAAAAATTTGAGGGATGAGCATCACATGCTCATCTTTGCGAAAAGCATGGAATGTGAACCCTCAAATACACCCTTAATCAAATACCCAATACTAGTATGTGAATGAATCCACATTCGAGGATCATCGACAAAATGAAAGTGGCTTTGTTTTTTTTAAAAAAAAATAAACTTTAGGTATTTGTTGTTAAAGAATGTTTTAGAAATTAGGTTTTACTCGAAAAATATTCCGGGACACTAGCGCCACATAAAAAATATTTGATAATGTAAGACAAGAAACTAATTCCTTTACAATACTATGTGCAAAAAATATTTTAGGGTGTGTCATACAATTTAGTCTAATTAAGTGAAAAGACATGAAAAAAAATTTAAAAAGAAATAGTCTCATCCAAAAATTGGAGGGATGAGCATCACATGCTCATCTTTACGAAAAGCATGGAATGTGAACCCTCAAATACACCCTTAATCAAATACTCAATACAAGTATGTGAATGAATCCACATTGCAAGATGATCGACAAATAAAAGAGGCTTTTATTTTGAAAAAACTACTCCATGGACAAAGAATAATAAACTTTAGGTTTTGGTTGTGAGAGATTGTTTCAGACATTAGGTGTTACTCGAAAAATATTCCGGCATACTGGCACCACATAAAAAATATTTGATAATGTAAGAAGAGAAACTAATTCCTTTAAGATACTGTGTGCAAAAAATATTTAGTTGTGTGTCATATAATTTAGTCTCATTAAGTTAAAAGACATGAAAAAAAATTAAAAAGAAATAGTCTCATCCAAAAATTGGAGGGATGAGCATCACATGCTCATCTTTGCGAAAAGCCTGAAAAGTGAACCCTCAAATACACCCTTAATCAAATACTCAATAAAAGTATGTGAATGAATCCACATTCCAAGATCATCAACAAAATGAAAGTTGCTTTGTTTTTTTATAAAAAAATAAAATAAACTCCATGCACTAATAATAATAAACTTTAGGTATTCGTTGTGAAAGAATGTTTCAGAAATTAGGTGTTACTCGAAAAATATTATGGGAAACTTGCGCCACATAAAAAATATTTGATAATGTAAGACAAGAAACTAATTCCTTTACGATACTGTGTGCAAAAAATATTTCAGGGTGTGTCATATAATTTAATCGAATTAAGTGAAAATACATGAAAAAAAATTAAAAAGAAATAGTCGCATCCTAAAATTAGAGGGATGGGCATAACATGCTCATCTTTGCGAAAAACATGGAATGTGAACCCTGAAATACACCCTTAATCAAATACTCAATATGTGAATGAAACCACATTCCAAGATCATCGACAAAATGAAAGTGGCTTTGTTTTTTTTTTCTTTTTTTAAAAAAAGAAATAAACTCCATGCACTAATAATAATAAACTTTAGGTATTCGTTGTGAAAGAATGTTTCAGACATTAGGTGTTGCTCGAGAAATATTCTGGGACACTGGCGCCACATAAAAAATATTTGATAATGTAAGACAAGAAACTAATTCCTTTAAGCTACTGTGTGCAAAAAGTATTTTAGGGTGTGTCAAATAATTTAGTCTAATTAAGTGAAAAGACATGAAAAAAATTTAAAAAGAAATAGTCCCACCCAAAAATTTGAGGGATGAGTATCACATGCTCATCTTTGCGAAAAGCATGGAATGTGAACCCTCAAATACACCCTTAATCAAATACTCAATACTAGTATGTGAATGAAACCACATTCCAAGATCATCGACAAAATGAAAGTGGCTTTGTTTTTTATATATATAAAAAACTCCATGCACTAATAATAATAAACTTTAGGTATTCGTTGTGAGAGAATTATTCATACATTAGGTGTTACTCGCAAAATATTCCGGCATACTGCCGCCACATAAAAAATATTTGATAATACAAGACAAGAAACTAATTCCTTTAAGATACTGTGTGCAAAAAATATTTTAGGGTGTCTCATATAATTTAGTCTAATTAAGTCAAAAGACATGAAAAAAATTTAAAAAGAAATAGTCCCATCCAAAAATTCGAGGGATGAGCATCACCTGCTCATCTTTGCGAAAAGCATGGAATGTGAACCCTCAAATACACCCTTAATCAAATACCCAATACTAGTATGTGAATGAAACCACATTCCAAGATCATCGACAAAATGAAAGTGGCTTTGTTTTTTTTTTTTAAAAAAAATAAACTCCATGCACTAATAAAAATAAACTTTAGGTATTCGTTGTGAAAGAATGTTTCAGAAATTAGGTGTTGCTCGAAAAATATTCCGGGAAACTTGCGCCACATAAAAAATATTTGATAATGTAAGACAAGAAACTAATTCCTTTATGATACTGTGTGCAAAAAATATTTCAGGGTGTGTCATATAATTTAGTCGAATTAAGTTAAAATATATATATAAAAAAATTAAAAAGAAATAGTCGCATCCAAAAATTCGAGGGATAAGCATCACATGCTCATCTTTTCGAAAAGCATGGAATGTAAACCCTCAAATACACCCTTAATCAAATACTCAATACAAATATGTGAATGAATCCACATTCCAAGATCATCGACAAAATGAAAGTGGCTTTGTTTTTGTTTTTTTTTTTAAAAAATGTAAACTCCATGCAGTAATAATAATAAACTTTAGGTACTCGTTGTGAAAGAATGTTTTAGACATTAGGTGTTACTCGAAAAATATTTCGAGAAACTGGCGCCTGATAAAAAATATTTGATAATGTAAGACAAGAAACTAATTCCTTTACGATACTGTGTGCAAACAATATTTCAGGGTGTGTCATATAATTTAGTCGAATTAAGTGAAAATATATAAAAAAATTAAAAAAGAAATAGTCGCATCCAAAAATTCGAGGGATGAGCATCACATGCTCATCTTTGCAAAAAGCATGGAATGTGAACCCTCAAATTCAGCGTCAATCAAATACTCAATACTAGTATGTGAATGAATCCACATTCCAAGATCATCGACAAAATGAAAGTGGCTTTGTTTTTTGAAAAAAAAACTCCATGCACTAATAATAATAAACTTTAGGTATTCGTTGTTAAAGAATGTTTCAGACATTAGGTGTTACTCGAAAAATATTCCGGGACACTGGCGCCACTAGGGATGGAAACAAGCCAGGCCAGGCCTGTGAAGCAGGGAAGTGGCCTGAGCCTGGCCTGTGGCCTGTTACAGGCTAATTTTATGGCCTGAGCCTGGCCTGTAAGAAGCCTGGGCCTGGCCTGTGGCCTGTTAAGAGGCCTGTTTTTTTTTGTAAAAATCCTGTATTTAGCCTAACAGGCCGCAGGCCGCAACGAAAACAGGCCTCCTTTAAACAGGCCGAAAACAAGCCTACCTTAAACAGGCCGAAAACAGGCCTACCTTTAACAGGCCAAACACAGGCCTACCTTACAGATTCTACAACAACAACAAAAATGAAATCAAATACAACATCCAACATCCTTTTGTATAAAAAAAACATCCAACATCCTTGTATCGCAATTATTTGGCCTGGACATTGACATCTGTAATACCCGGATTTTAGCAAATCTGGAATTCTTGAGATAAGAGAAATCAACGAATATTTTGATGAAGCAAATTCATGAGTTAAAATTATTATAGAAAATTGTTATAATTGTCGAGTAAATTGTCGAAAAAGTTACAGAAAAATCTGTTAGATATGATTAGTTTTGATGATGTCTTATATAGATGCCATTATTAAAAGCAAAAAGATTGAGTAATATATTTATCTCCTACATTGACTAACTACTAAGTTTAATGTAGATTAGTCCAACTTGAATCATGAAGAATAATCAAGAAGAAGAGAAGAGACTAAAGAATGAAGAACTTGCACAATATAATGGGAATATCAACACTCAAGTTCTTGTGATACTGGAAACCTCTATGATCAAGCGGAAGTTGGAATAGCTTAATTCGGAGTCAAATTAAGCTATTTGAAGCATTAGAGTATTGTATATGTGAATAGTACACCGTATACATGAATAGTGCCATACACGAAGTCTCTATGATCAAAACGGAAGTTGGAAAGTCTTAATTCAGTGCTAAATTAAGCAATTTGGAGCATCATCACGAAGAGTGATTTTTGAGCTACAATACCGTATATATGAATAGTGACGTATGTATGAACAGTGACATACGGATCCATATATGTTGCTGCATTGATTTGTTTGCCTGGACGTTGCCTCAAGTCATTTCCTCGGAAAATCCCCTTCAATGGCAAAATCGTAATTATGCTGAAATTCAGTTGTAATGGCAAAATCGTAATTATGCTTCTGATGGCAAAACCGTAAATATACTGAACTTCAATTCAGACCGAGACGAGACATCCGCACTCTGTTCAGCTCTGTTCTGCGTTTTTCATGGGCGACGTTCAGTGTTTCGATGATATCTCTCAAACCAGACGTCGGATTGAGGTGAAAACAATTTTGGATGAAATTAGACTTCCAATACGTCATTTTGACATAAAACCCAAGTCCAAAGGAGGTCAGATGAAGGAGCTATGAATTGTTGCAGTTGATAGTTCAATTCACGCCACACAGTAGAGCAAGCTTCGGTATTTTGGGTGTATCTCACAAAATACAAATCCAATTGAGCTGAAACCAGTGGCATATGAAACTAGACTCAAAATTCGGTGTTCCCCAATTTCGAACACTCAAAACGGAGATCAGACCAGGGAGATATTAATTTCAAAATTTGACACATATGATTCTGGAATCAACTCAAAGATAGCTTAGGTTTTTTGTCTATATCTCACAAGTATACACAACCAAATAAAGTGAAACCAATTCCATATGAATCTAGACTCAACAATTATTTCACATAATTTGGAAGCAACCAAAAAAAGCTTGAAACGAAGGAGATATGATTTTCGAAAATTGACATTCAGAAACTGTTGCTCTAACTCTATTTTCTGGGCAGTGTCGTTCATCGAATCATAACGGTCAAAATACAAGGTGGTTTGCATTGATTCTTTTTTCATTGGAAAGAAGACATCAAGAGCTTTCCAGGGATATTTAATTTGCTGATTTGGGAGTTAAATTCGAAGACTTATAGCCTCTGGAAGTTGACACACATTCTGAAATGTTTATATCACTTGTTCTTGGAAAACACCGTGTCGGGAAGTTTTGATTTTTATGGTGAACGTCCAGATGAACCTCATGATCATTCATACTACTTCTAATCCTCTCTAAACAGATGAATAATACAGAAGATGAAGATTGCAGTGAAGATCTTGAAGAAACGAAAATTTAATGGCTCGGTTACTATTCATACCGATGATACGTTCAACCATTCTTCATCGACTACCAAAATATCCAGCGAACAAATGTGAAAGCCACAACGGTGGCTAGGAAATGTTGGCGAGACAAAATAAAGAGAGACACACGAAGCTCCAACAAATACATACACTCTCAACGCTCAACAATACAACGAACGAATTTGTCCAACGGTAATATTACTCACAACGGATATATATGCCCAACGGTCAAATGCTACTCCAACGATAATATTTCTCAACGGACCAATGCACAACGGACGAACGGCTATTTTCCACAATGGACAGAAGATTCAAGCGGATCAAATATTAATTGGTTACTATTCACAACGGTCAGATAATATTTCTCCAACGGTTCCTCCAACGTACATGCTTATAAATGGAGACTGATTCAAAATGGAAGAACACATGAGCTTACACCTTTCAAAATGCCTTATGATGTTTATCTCATGTTCTCTCTATTTTCTTAGTGATCATATAATTTATTAGAGAGTGAGATTATTTGTAATGCACTTCAGTGCTTATTTATTCACTTCTGAGAGAGAGAAGATTTATTTGTAAACATTTTATCTTATCTGAGAGTTACTCAAGATTGGGTGATCTTGAGTGGGAAACACATTGTGTTGATTACAGCTTGAAAGGGAGTGAATCCTAGGGAGATGATTACTTGAGTAGAGTGTGTGATCAAGCGGTGTATCCTTACGGTGTGTAAGTAAGGGGAGTATCTCAGTGAGAGATTGTAAAGGCTTCACAAGTGCCCGACCAAACTTGTGAGGTTGTAAAGGCTTTTCTCTTGTGCCCGGTTAAACAAGGAGATAGTGGATTGAAAATCTCAGGAGGATCCTGGGGACTGGACGTAGGTCATCGTGGATTGGGCCGAACCAGGATAAATCACGGTTGCATATTCTCTTCCTTAAACTCTTATATTTCCAAAGCAAATATTATTTTAATATTTATTTGAATATTTGATTGTTGATTTATGAATAGTTATATTCATATTTATTACCTTCATTAAGTTCCGAAAATATTTTTCAAAGTTTCCAAATTTTTATCAGACACCCAATTCACCCCCCTCTTGGGTGATAGCTAGGTCTAACAAAATTAGATGAACAGAATGACTAAAAATGCAATAATGGTGATAAAAACAGTCTAAAAATATTATGATAAATGCGAAAGATCATGAAAAATTATGAGAAAATTATGGGAGTGTTATCTTTAATTATAAGAATTTAATAAATTATTTCAGAGGAAATAACATGAAGAAATGTTTAAATAATTAAAATGATAATTAGAATAAAATAATAATATAATGCGGTGAGTCGAACTTATAGGCGAGGCCATCAAGGGAAAAGTTAGAAATAAATTTACAGGTAAACCGAGAGGTAAAAGTCTTTTCAGATTGATCAAATTAAGAACAAGTGAATTTTTACACGAAGAAAGAATTTACCAGACGTTGATTTCCATAACCGAAAACCCTAATTCCTAATAAGACGGAAAGCTGATCAGATTGAGTAGAGTCAGATAGGCAAAGTGAGAACCTATAGAAACAATTTTGTGTTTTCAAACACGGGATTAAGTTAGGCAACAACTGGACGTTTTAAGAATCAGCGAATTATTGTCCAGAAGTTGGTTCTATCGGAAGCAATTTCCGTAACCGGACGCGTTTCCCCGAATATCTTCCGACGCACCGGAGAATACCTGGATATGATCAAAAAGAGGATCCAAATAGATAATATGAAAGAGGATGAAAAGACATTCAAAGTTACACGCCCGGATTTTTGAGTTTCTGCGAAATCGCGCGAAACGGACACCGATCGGGTAGCTTTATCGGGCCGGAGGCCATAAAGCAAGAGTCATCATTGGATGAAAACTCATTCTTTGAATTTTTGGGCCTTAGATGTCGACCAAGACCTTGAATGGTCAAGATTCCATCTTATAAAACCCTAGATCTAACGGTTCAAAAACAAAGCAGAAAATTCCCGATACGTCCTGAATTTTCTCTATAAATAGCCCTCCCCTCTTCTTCACTCTTCACACCATTTCTTCTATCTTCCTTGGCCGAAACTTAGAGTGAGAAGCTCTGCAAAAATTCTGCCTATCCCCGAGTAAGTTCTTCTGTCCTTAGCTTTTAGTTTCCGTAGTTCTTTCAGTAGTTATAGTAGAACTTTTGTTTTGATCTAGGAAGTTTCAGAATATATTCCTATACTTGTTTTTAAGCCTCATTGCATTGAAATATGCCTGACGAGGTAAAAACATAGTGGAGATAATTTTGAAATGGAATAAGGTCAAAGTAACGAAGTTCTGGCGAAATTCCGCCAAATAGGGGTAGTAAGGGCAAAATGGTCTTTTTCACCTAAAATGCCTGTTATGCTGCCAAATATTCATAAGTGTGTTATTATTCTGATTAGAATACTTCGACGTTGAACCACTATCGAAATTCCATCGTTCATTTGTTTGTTTTGCCGTCATTGTTTTTTGTTTTACGTACGTCAAAAAGTATCGTTTTTAGCCGGAAGAGCCGGATATCGCAACTAAGGTACGGACGCGTACCGTAACCCTAACTCTATGCTGCTTATATACTTTTGCGTTATAGATATGTTCATAGCGAGGTTCGGTTGAGAATCGTCGGAGATACTTACTGACTTTACCCACGGATTATAGTGTTGGTAATGCCGTTTGAGTTATTCCTAGGCGAGGACACGTTAGTGGCGTGGCACCGGATATGTGCAGAACTAGTCGAGAGAGACTTTACATACGCTTTGTGCTTATGTTCGTCCATGTTATTGATCATACATCTCGTTGTTTGCTTTTGTGATGATATGTTGTATTGAAATGAATATCTCGTTGTACGTATACTTTGTATCTTTGTTTTATATGAGCATAAGGTTAACCGTTACCCGAGATCCATATGTGGAATGGATCTCACCGTAGCATCGTGGTCCGGGAGGACCGAGGTTTGGCGATTGAGGCAAGCGGTTGGAGTAGGCCAAGACGTGTCTACATTATCTATCGTTTTCTTTAGTTTCTTTAACTTTTGAGAATTTCGGATGACCGTAATCCGATACATTTACACTATGGTCCATATTTTGAATGTAATGTAAATTACTTACTCGCTCCAATGCTCTACTCTGATTACTCTGCTTGAAATATTTGGAAACGTTTTAAAAAAAAATCCGCCGTTTTCAAATGGGATGTTACAACATCAAATCTTCTCACTAGCATCATTAGTTTGTTGAGTAGCTTGTTCACTTGAATCTGTTGGTGCTTGTTGAGAGACCTTAGACTCAATAGCAGTAGGAGGAACTGAAGTAGATGACATTGTTTCACTGTGAAATGGAGATGACATGAACTAGAACTGAAACATAAAAAGTAATTTAGTTTTAGTTTAATAATTCTTATATCTAAGACAAATAAAGAGATAATATTAGACAAAGAAAATCAAAGTAATTATAAACATAGCATATATTGAAAACAGAATATATTCAAAACAGTATTGTTTAAATCATGTAATGTTCTTTTTCCATGAGAGTAGGAGGCTGAACATATGAAACAATATATATTCAATGTAATGAAACAGTATTGTTTAAATCATGTAATGTTGTTTAAAACAGTATTGTTCAAAACAACATATATTGAAAACAGTAATGTTCTTTCATTCGGTGTGCGTGTGTAGCCATATACTTTCTGCTGAACATATGATCTTTTGTATTGATTCACGGTTTCTTCGGTAGTGTTGTGGGAATTAATCAGGAAGCGGCTCTCATCGAAGGTTGCTCGGGATCAACAACCCTCTTGCCTATTTCGTTCTCTCTTCCATCTTCACAAGGTAGCCCGCTTCCCTTATAAGCCACCTTCCATGATCATTTTCAATTTAGTCTCGTGGTGATTAATGCCAAACTTAATCAATCAATAGTTTTTAATATTATTGTTAGTGCTTTTTTTTTAATGAATGAATAATTGAACTAAAGAAATGATCAGTGGAGGATTAAACTGAAGTTCTACGACCTATGACCAATATGAGGTGTACCAACCAGCAGCAGCAGCGACATCAATTTAAAATCAGAGAGTAGAACACCAGCATATATTCTACCAAGTCTTATCATGTTCAACGCACAACACCAGATCTAAATCCTAAATCCACCGTAAATCGATAAACCAGATCTAAATCCTAAATCAACCGTAAATCGATAAACCAGATCTAAATCCTAAATCCACCGTAAATTAGATAAACGGGGAGAAGTGAAGAATCACATTTGCATTACCGGACGAAGAAGAACGGGGAAGAGACAGATCACGAGGCGAGACGTGCTCCTTCTCCGTTCTCGTTGGCCAGGTCTCCACTTTGGTGAACGATCGATCCTGGGGGGCTTGCAGAAGGTGTTCTCGGTGACCCCGGAACAGATGACGCAGGGGCCGATGTCGCAGGTCTAGACGGCGATGGTGACGTTGGTGAGAGCGGTGATGACATAGGGGTCGATGTCCCAGGAGATGGCGATGGCGACGTTGGAGATGGTATGGGTGATGTCTTTGCTGGAGCCGGAGAAGGAGCAGATGCCGGTGTTGGGTAAGCGGAGAGAGGCGATGAGGGTGAAACCGACGGAGCCGGGAGGCGATCGGGGGTGGAGCTGGAGCCGGAGGCGATGAACATTCGAGGAGGAAATGAAATGGCTTTGGGAATTAGGGTTGAGTTAGGCAGTAGGCAAAGACTTTTTTAAAAAAACAAATACATTTACAATTTTACCCCTCTTAACAGGCCGGCCTGTCAGGCTTTATAGGCCTACTAATAGGCTTGTGCTTGGCCTGTTAAGTCAAACAGGCCTAGAAACAGGCATGTGCCTGGCCTGTTAGCCTGACAGGCCAGGCCTGAACAGGCTTTTAACAGGCCAGGCCACAGGCCCCTGGCCTGTTTCCATCCCTAGGTGCCACATAAAAAATATTTTATAATGTAAGACAAGAAACTAATTCCTTTAAGCTACTGTGTGCAAAAAATATTTTAGGGTGTGTCAAATAATTTAGTCTAATTAAGTGAAAAGACATGAAAAACATTTAAAAAGAAATAGTCCCATCCAAAAATTAGAGGGATGAGCATCACATGCTCATCCTTGCGAAAAGCATGGAATGTGAACCCTCAAATACACCCTTAATCAAATACTCAATACTAGTATGTTAATGACACCACATTCCAAGATCATCGACAAAATGAAAGTGGCTTTTTTTTTAAAAAAAATAAAAAATAAACTCCATGCACTAATAATAATAAACTTTAGGTATTCATTGTGAAAGAATGTTTTAGAAATTAGGTGTTAATCGAAAAATATTCTGGGAAACTTGCGCCTGATAAAAAATATTTGATAATGTAAGACAAGAAACTAATTCCTATACGATACTGTGTGAAAAAAATATTTCAGGGTGTGTCATATAATTTAGTTGAATTAAGTGAAAATATATAAGAAAAATTAAAAAAGAAATAGTCCCATCCAAAAATTAGATATGCTCATCTTTACGAAAAGAATGGAATGTGAACCCTCAAATACACCCTTAATAAAATACTCAATAGAAGTATGTGAATGAATCCATTCCAAGATGATCGACAAAATAAAAGAGGCTTTTATTTTGAAAAAACTACTCCATGCAAAAAGAATAAAAAACTTTAGGTTTTGGTTGTGAAAGAATGTTTCAGACATTAGGTGTTACTCGAAAAATATTCTGGCATACTGGCGCCACATAAAAATATTTGATAATGTAAGAAGTGAAACTAATTCCTTTAAGATATTGTGTGCAAAAAATATTTTAGGGTGTGTCATATAATTTAGTCTAATTAAGTGAAAAGACATGAACAAAATTTAAAAAGAAATAGTCTCATCCAAAAATTGGAGGGATGAGCATCACATGCTCATCTTTGCGAAAAGCATGGAATGTGAACCCTCAAATAAACCCTTAATCAAATATTCAATATAAGTATGTGAATGAATCCACATTCCAAGATCATCAACAAAATGAAAGTGGCTTTGTTTTTTTTATAAAAAAAACTAAACTCCATGCACTAATAATAATAAACTTTAGGTATTTGTTGTGAAAGAATGTTTCAGAAATTAGGTGTTACTCGAAAAATATTCCGGGAAACTTGCGCCACAAAAAAAATATTTCATAATGTAAGACAAGAAACTAATTCCTTTACGATACTGTGTGCAAAAAATATTTCAGGGTGTGTAATATAATTTAGTCGAATTAAGTGAAAATATAAAAAAAAATTAAAAAGAAATAGTCCCATCCAAAAATTGGAGGGATGAGCATCACATGCTCATCTTTGCGAAAAGCATGGAATGTGAACCCCTTAATCAAATACTCAATAAAAGTATGTGAATGAATCCACATTCCAAGATCATCGACAAAATGAAAGTGGCTTTGTTTTTTTATATAAAAAAAAAACTTCATGCACTAATAATAATAAACTTTAGGTAATCGTTGTGAAAGAATGTTTCAAAAATTAGGTGTTACTCGAAAAATATTCTGGGAAACTGGCGCCACATAAAAAATATTTGATAATGTAAGACAAGAAACTAATTCCTTTACGATACTGTGTGCAAAAAATATTTCAGGGTGTGTCATATAATTTAGTCTAATTAAGTGAAAAGACATGAAAAAAATTTAAAAAGAAATAGTCCCATCCAAAAATTGGAGGGATGAGCATCACATGCTCATCATTGAGAAAAGCATGGAATGTGAACCCTCAAATACACCCTTAATCAAATACTCAATACAAGTATGTGAATGAATCCACATTCCAAGATCATCGACGAAATGAAAGTGGCTTTGCTTTTTATAAAAAAAAAACTCAATGCACTAATGATAATAAACTATAGGTATTCGTTGTGAAAGAATGTTTAAAACATTAGGTGTTACTAGAAAAATATTCCGGGAAACTGCCGCCACATAAAAAATATTTGATAATGTAAGACAAGAACCTAATTCATTTACGATACTGTGTGAAAAAATATTTCAGGGTGTGTCAAATAATTTAGTCTAATTAAGTGAAAAGACATGAAAAAAAATTAAACAGAAATAGTGCCATCCAAAATTTGGAGGGATGAGCATCACATGCTCATCATTACGAAAAGCATGGAATGTGAACCCTCAAATACATTGTTAATCAAATACTCAATACTAGTATGTGAATGAATCAACATTCCAAGATCCTCGACAAAATAGAAAAGGCTTTTTTTTTTTGAAAAAAAATACTCCATGCAAAAAGAATAATAAACTGTAGGTTTTGGTTGTGAAAGAATCTTTCAGACATTAGGTGTTACTCGAAAAATATTCCGTCATACTGGCGCCGCATAAAAAATATTTCATAATGTAGGAAGAGAAACTAATTCATTTGAGATACCAAATGCAAAAAATATTTCAGGGTGTTTCATACAATTTAGTCCACAAAAATTAGAATACATAAAAAAAAGAATTAAAAAGAAATGGCCCCATCCTAAAATTAGAGGGATGAGCATCACATGCTCATCTTTGTGAAAAGCATGGAATGTGAACCCTCAAATTACACCCTTAATCAAATACTCAATACTAGTATGTGAATGACTCCACATTCCAAGATAATCGACAAAATAAGATAGGCTTTTTTTCCAAGATCATCGACAAAATAAAAAAAAAAAATTAAACTTCATGAACTAATAATAATAAACTTTAGGTATTAGTTGTGAAGAATGTTTCAGACTTTAGGTGTTACTCGAAAAATGTTTCGGGATACTAGCGCCACATAAAAAATATTTCATAATGTTGGACAAGAAACTAATTCATTTTAGATATTGAGTTAAAAAAATATTTAGAGGTGTTTCATACAATTTAGTCAAAAAAAATGAAAATACATTAAAAAAAATTAAAAAGATATGGTCCCATCTTAAAATTAGAGCGATGAGCATCACGTGCTCATCTTGACGATAAGAATGGAATGTCAACCCTCAAATTACAACCTTAATCTAATACTCAATACTAGTTTGTGAATGAATCCACATTCCAAGATCATTGACAAAATAAAAGAGGCTTTGCTTTTTTGTTTTTTAGAGAATAAACTCCATGCAATAATAATAATAAACTTTAGGTATTTGTTGTGAAAGAATGTTTCAGACATTAGGTGTTATTAGAAAAATATTCCGGGATACTGGCGCCACATAAAAAATATTTCATAATGTAGGACAAGAAATTAATTCATTTGAGATACTGAGTGCAAAAAATATTTCAGGATGTTTCATAAAATTTAGTCCCAGTTAGTGAAAATACATAAAAAAAATTAAAATGGAATGGTTCCATCCTAAAATTTGAGGGATGACAATCACATGCTCATCTTTGCGATAAGCATGGAGTGTGAACCCTCAAATTACATCCTTAATCTAATACTGAATACAAGCAAGTGAATGAATCCACATTCCAAGATCATCGAAAAAATAAAAGAGGGTTTCTTTTTTTTGATAAAAAATAAAGCATTTACTAAAAAAAATAAACTTTAGGTATTAGTTGTGAAAAGACATGAAAAAAAATTAAAAGAAATAGTCCCATCCAAAAATTAGAGGGATGAGCATCACAAGCTCATCTTTGCGAAAAGAATGGAATGTGAACCCTCAAATACACCCTTAATCAAATACTCAATACTAGTATGTGAATGAAACCACATTCCAAGATCATCGACAAAATGAAAGTGGCTTTGTATTTTTTTTAAAAAAAAAATAAACTCTATGCACTAATAATAATAAACTTTAGGTATTCGTTGTGAAAGAATGTTTCAGACATTAGGTGTTCCTCGAAAAATATTCCGGGACACTGGCGCCACATAAAAAATATTTGATAATGTAAGACAAGAAACTAATTCCTTTAAGATACTTTGTGCAAAAAATATTTTAGGGTGTGTCAAAAAATTTAGTCTAATTAAGTGAAAAGACATGAAAACAATTTAAAAAGAAATAGTCCCATCCAAAAATTAGAGGGATGAGCATCACATGCTTATCTTTGCGAAAACCATGGAATGTGAACCCTCAAATACACCCTTAATCAAATACTCAATACACTGTGAATGAATCCACATTCCAAGATCATCGACAAAATGAAAGTTGCTTTGTTTTTTGAAAAAAAAATAAACTTCATGTACTAATAATAATTAACATTAGGTATTAGTTGTGAAGAATGTTTCAGACTTTAGGTGTTACTCGAAAAATGTTTCGGGATACTAGCGCCACATAAAAAATATTTCATAATGTGGCCCAAGAAACTAATTCATTTGAGATATTGAGTTAAAAAAATATTTAGAGGTGTTTCATACAATTTAGTCCAAAAAAATGAAAATACATTAAAAAAAATTAAAAAGATATGGTCCCATCTTAAAATTAGAGCGATGAGCATCACGTGCTCATCTTGACGATAAGCATGGAATGTCAACCCTCAAATTACAACCTTAATCTAATACTCAATACTAGTATGTGAATGAATCAACATTCCAACATCATCGACAAAATAAAAGAGGCTTTGCTTTTTTAAAAAAAATAAAAAATAAACTCCATGCAATAATAATAATAAACTTTAGGTATTTGTTGTGAAAGAATGTTTCAGACATTAGGTGTTATTCGAAAAATATTCCGGGATAGTGGCGCCACATAAAACATATTTCATAATGTAGGACAAGAAATTAATTCATTTGAGATACTGAGTGCAAAAAATATTTCAGGGTGTTTCATAAAATTTAGTCCCATTTAGTGAAAATACATAAAAAAAAATCAAAATGAAATGGTCCCATCCTAAAATTTGAGGGATGACAATCACATGCTCATCTTTGCGATAAGCATGGAGTGTAAACCCTCAAATTACATCCTTAATCTAATACTTAATACAAGCATGTGAATGAATCCACATTCCAAGATCATCGAAAAAATAAAAGAGGGTTTCTTTTTTTTTTCTGATAAAAAATAAAGCATTTACTAAAAAACATAAACTTTGGGTATTAGCTATGAAAAGACATTAAACAAATTTAAAAAGAAATAGTCCCATCCAAAAATTAGAGGGATGAGCATCACATGCTCATCGTTGCGAACAGCATGGAATTTGAACCCTCAAATACACCCTTAATCAAATACTCAATACTAGTATGTGAATGAATCCACATTCCAAGATCATCGACAAAATGAAAGTGGCTTTGTTTTTTTTAAAAAAAATAAACTCTATGCACTAATAATAATAAACTTTAGGTATTCATTGTGAAAGAATGTTTCAGACATTAGGTGTTACTCGAAAAATATTCCGGGACACTGGCGCCACATAAAAAAATATTTGATAATGTAAGACAAGAAACTAATTCCTTTAAGATACTGTGTGCAAAAAATATTTTAGGGTGTGTCCAATAATTTAGTCTAATTAAGAGAAAAGACATGAAAAAAATTTAAAAAGAGATAGTCCCATCAAAAAATTAGAGGGATGAGCATCACATGCTCATCTTTGTGAAAAGCATGGAATGTGAACCCTCAAATACACCCTTAATCAAATACTTAATACTCGAATGTGAATGAATCCGCATTCCAAGATCATCGACAAAATAAAAGTGGCTTTTTTAAAAATAAATAAATAAACTCCACGCACTAATAATAATAAATTTTAGGTATTAGTTGTGAAGAATGTTTCAGACTTTAGTTGTTACTCGAAAAATGTTTCGGGATACTCGCACCACATAAAAAATATTTCATAATGTAGGACAAGAAACTAATTCATTTCAGATATTGAGTTCAAAAAATATTTAGAGGTGTTTCATACAATTTAGTCCAAAAAAAATGAAAATACATTAAAAAAAAATTAAAAAGATATGGTCCCATCTTAAAATTAGAGCGATGAGCATCACGTGCTCATCTTGACGATAAGCATGGAATGTCAACCCTCAAATTACAACCTTAATCTAATACTCAATACTAGTATGTGAATGAATCAACATTCCAACATCATCGACAAAATAAAAGAGGCTTTGCTTTTTTATAAAAAATAAAAAATAAACTCCATGCAATAATAATAATAAACTTTAGGTATTTGTTGTGAAAGAATGTTTCAGACATTAGGTGTTATTAGAAAAATATTCTGGTATATTGGCGCCACATGAAAAATATTTCATAATGTAGGACAAGAAATAAATTCATTTGAGATACTGAGTGCAAAAAATATTTCAGGGTGTTTCATAAAATTTAGTCCCATTTAGTGAAAATACATAAAAAAAAAATCAAAATGAAATGGTCACATCCTAAAATTTGAGGGATGACAATCACATGCTCATCTTTGCGATAAGCATGGAGTGTGAACCCTCAAATTACATCCTTAATCTAATACTGAATACTAGTATGTGAATGAATCCACATTCCAAGATCATCGACAAAATGAAAGTGGCTTGGTTTTTTTAAAAAAAAAAATAAACTCTACGCACTAATAATAATAAACTTTAGGTATTCGTTCTGAAATAAAGCATTTACTAAAAAAATAAACTTTAGGTATTAGTTGTGAAAAGACATGAAAAAGAAAATTAAAAGAAATAGTCCCATCCAAAAATTAGAGGGATGAGCATCACATGCTCATCTTTGCGAAAAGAATGGAATGTGAACCCTCAAATAAACCCTTAATCAGATACTCCATACTAGTATGTGAATGAAACCACATTCCAAGATAATCGAAAAAATGAAAGTGGCTTTGTTTTTTAAAAAAAAATTCTATGCACTAATAATAATAAACTTTAGGTATTCGTTGTGAAAGAATGTTTCAGACATTAGGTGTTACTCGAAAAATATTCCGGAACCGGCGCCATATAAAAAATATTTGATAATGTAAGACAAGAAACTAATTCCTTTAAGATACTGTGTGCAAAAAATATTTTAGGGTGCGTCAAATAATTTAGTCTAATTAAGTGAAAAGACATGAAAAAAATTTAAAAAGAAATAGTCCCATGCAAAAATTAGAAGAATGAGCATCACATGCTCTTCTTTGCGAAAAGCTTGGAATGTGAACCCTCAAATACACCCTTAATCAAATACTCAATACTACTATGTGAATGAATCCGCATTCCAAGATCATCGACAAAATACATGAGGCTTTTTTTTTTGAAAAAATCCTCCATGCACAAAGAATAATAAACTTTAAGTTTTGGTTGTGAAAGAATATTTCAGACATTAGGTGTTACTCGAAACATATTTAAGATATGGAGCCGCATAAAAAATATTTGATAATGTAGGAAGAGAAACTAATTCATTTGAGATACCAAGTGCAAAAAATATTTCAGGGTGTTTCATACAATTTAGTACACAAAAGTGAGAATACATAAAAAAAATTAAAAAGAAATGGCCCCATCCTAAAATTAGAGGGATGAGCATCACAAGCTCATCTTGGTTAAAAGCATGGAATGTGAACCCTCAAATTACAACCATAATCTAATACTCAATACTAGTATGTGAGTGAATCCACATTCCAAGATCATTGGCAAAATAGAAGAGGCTTTTATTTAAAAAATAAATAAACTCCAAGCAATAATAATAATAAACTTTAGGTATTAGTTGTGAATGAATGTTTCAGACATTAGGTGTTAAAAGAAAAATATTCCGGGATACTGGCGCCACATAAAAAATATTTCATAATGTAGGACAAGAAACTAATTCATTTGAGATATTGAGTTCAAAAAATATTTAGAGGTGTTTCATACAATTTAGTCCAAAAAAATGAAAATACATTAAAAAAAATAAAAAGATATGGTCCCATCTTAAAATTAGAGCGATGAGCATCACGTGCTCATCTTGACGATAAGCATGGAATGTCAACCCTCAAATTACAACCTTAATCTAATACTCAATACTAATATGTGAATGAATCCACATTCCAACATCATCTAATAAATAAAAGAGGCTTTGCTTTTGTTTTTTTTTTTTTTGAAAATAAACTCCATGCAATAATAATAATAAACTTTAGGTATTTGTTGTGAAAGAATGTTTCAGACATTAGGTGTTATTAGAAAAATATTCCGGGATACTGGAGCCACATAAAAAATATTTCATAATGTAGGAAAAGAAAGTAATTCATTTGAGATACTGAGTGCAAAAAATATTTCAGGGTGTTTCATAAAATTTAGTCCCATTTAGTGAAAATACATAAAAAAAAATTAAAATGAAATGGTCCCATCCTAAAGTTTGAGGGATGACAATCACATGCTCATCTTTGCGATAAGCATGGAGTGTAAAGCCTCAAGTTACATCCTTAATCTAATACTGAATACAAGCATGCGAATGAATCCACATTCCAAGATCATCGAAAAAAAAAAGAGGGTTTCTTTTTTTTTGATAAAAAATAAAGCATTTACTAAAAAAATAAACTTTAGGTATTAGTTGTGAAAAGACATGAAAAAAAAATTAAATGAAATAGTCCCATCAAAAAATTACAGGGATGAGCATCACATGCTCATCTTTACGAAAAGAATGGAATGTAAACCCTCAAATACACCCTTAATCAAATACTCAATACTAGTATGTGAATGAAACCACATTCCAAGATCATCAACAAAATGAAAGTGGCTTTTAAAAAAAAAATTCTATGCACTAATAATAATAAACTTTAGGTATTCGTTGTGAAAGAATGTTTCAGACATTAGGTGTTACTCGAAAAATATTCCGGGACACTGGCGCCACATAAAAAATATTTGATAATGTAAGACAAGAAACTAATTCCTTTAAGATACTGTGTGCAAAAAATATTTTAGGGTGCTTCAAATAATTTAGTCTAATTAAGTGAAAAGACAAGAAAACAAATTAAAAAGAAATAGTCCCATGCAAAAATTAGAAGGATGAGCATCACATGCTCATCTTTGCGAAAAGCTTGGAATGTGAACCCTCAAATACACCCTTAATCAAATACTCAATACTACTATGTGAATGAATCCGCATTCCAAGATCATCGACAAAATACATGAGGCTTTTTTTTTTGAAAAAATACTTCATGCACAAAGAATAATAAACTTTAAGTTTTGGTTGTAAAAGAATATTTCAGACATTAGGTGTTACTCAAAACATATTAAGATATCTTTGGAGCCGCATAAAAAATATTTGATAATGTAGGAAGAGAAACTAATTCATTTGAGATACCAAGTGCAAAAAATATTTCAGGGTGTTTCATACAATTTAGTCCACAAAAGTGAGAATACATAAAAAAAAATTAAAAAGAAATGGCCCCATACTAAAATTAGAGGGATGAGCATCACAAGCTCATCTTGGTTAAAAGCATGGAATGTGAACCCTCAAATTACAACCATAATCTAATACTCAATACTAGTATGTGAGTGAATCCACATTCCAAGATCATTGGCAAAATAGAAGAGGCTTTTATTTTTAAAAAAATAAACTCCAAGCAATAATAATAATAAACTTTAGGTATTAGTTGTGAAAGAATGTTTCAGACATTAGGTGTTACAAGAAAAATATTCCGGGATACTGGCGCCACATAAAAAATATTTCATAATGTAGGACAAGAAACTAATTCATTTGAGATATTGAGTTCAAAAATTATTTAGAGGTGTTTCATACAATTTAGTCCAAAAAATGAAAATACATTAAAAAACAATAAAAAGATATGGTCCCATCTTAAAATTAGAGCGATGAGCATCACGTGCTCATCTTGACGATAAGCATGGAATGTCAACCCTCAAATTACAACCTTAATCTAATACTCAATACTAATATGTGAATGAATCCAAATTCCAACATCATCTAATAAATAAAAGAGGCTTTGCTTTTGTTTTTTTTTTTTTGAAAATAAACTCCATGCAATAATAATAATAAACTTTAGGTATTTGTTGTGCAAGAATGTTTCAGACATTAGGTGTTATTAGAAAAATATTCCGGGATACTGGCGCCACATAAAAAATATTTCATAATTCAGGAAAAGAAAGTAATTCATTTGAGATACTGAGTGCAAAAAATATTTCAGGGTGTTTCATAATATTTAGTCCCATTTAGTGAAAATACATAAAAAAAAATAAAATGAAATGGTCCCATCCTAAAGTTTGAGGGATGACAATCACATGCTCATCTTTGCGATAAGCATGGAGTGTAAAGCCTCAAGTTACATCCTTAATCTAATACTGAATACAAGCATGTGAATGAATCCACATTCCAAGATCATCGAAAAAAAAAGGGTTTCTTTTTTTTGGATAAAAAATAAAGCATTTACTAAAAAAAATAAACTTTAGGTATTAGTTGTGAAAAGACATGAAAAAATATTAAAAGAAATAGTCCCATCCATAAATTAGAGGGATGAGCATCACATGCTCATCTTTGCGAAAAGAATGGAATGTGAACCCTCAAATACACCCTTAATCAAATACTCAATACTAGTATGTGAATGAAACCACATTCCAAGATCATCAACAAAATGAAAGTGGCTTTTTTGAAAAAAAAAAGTCTATGCACTAATAATAATAAACTTTAGGTATTCGTTGTGAAAGAATGTTTCAGACATTAGGTGTTACTCGAAAAATATTTCGGGACACTGGCGCCACATAAAAAATATTTGATAATGTAAGACAAGAAACTAATTCCTTTAAGATACTGTGTGCAAAAAATATTTTAGGGTGCGTCAAATAATTTAGTCTAATTAAGTGAAAAGACATGAAAAAAATTTAAAAAGAAATAGTCCCATGCAAAAATTAGAAGGATGAGCATCACATGCTCATCTTTGCGAAAAGCTTGGAATGTGAACCCTCAAATACACCCTTAATCAAATACTCAATACTACTATGTGAATGAATCCGCATTCCAAGATCATCGACAAATCACATGAGGCTTTTTTTTTTTGAAAAAATCCTCCATGCACAAAGAATAATAAACTTTAAGTTTTGGTTGTGAAAGAATATTTCAGACATTAGGTGTTACTCGAAACATATTCCGGCATACTGGAGCCGCATAAAAAATATTTGATAATGTAGGAAGAGAAACTAATTCATTTGAGATACCAAGTGCAAAAAATATTTCAGGGTGTTTCATACAATTTAGTACACAAAAGTGAGAATACATAAAAAAAAAAATTAAAAAGAAATGGCCGCATCCTAAAATTAGAGGGATGAGCATCACATACTCATCGTTGTGAAAAGCATGGAATGTGTACCCTCAAATTACACCCTTAATCAAATACTCAATACTAGTATGTGAATGACTCCACATTCCAAGATAATTGACAAAATAAAAGAGGCTTTTTTTAAAAAAAAAATTAAACTTCATGCACTAATAATAATAAACTTTAGGTATTAGTTGTGAAGAATGTTTCAGACTTTAGGTGTTATTCGAAAAATATTTCGGGATACTAGCGCCACATAAAAAATATTTCATAATGTAGGACAAGAAACTAATTCATTTGAGATATTGAGTGCAAAAAATATTTAGAGGTGTTTCATACAATTTAGTCCAAAAAAAATAAAATACATAAAAAAATATTAAAAAGATATGGTTCCATCTTAAAATTAGAGCGATGAGCATCACGTGCTCATCTTTACGATAAGCATGGAATGTCAACCCTCAAATTACAACCTTAATCTAATACTCAATACTAGTATCTGAATGAATCCACATTCCAAGCTCATCAATGAAATAAAAGAGGTTTTTTTTTTATTTAAAAAACAAAAAAAAAAGCTCCATGCACTAAAAATAATAAACTTCATGCACTAAAAATAATAAACTTTAGGTATTAGTTTTGAAAGAAAGTTTTAGACATTAGGTGTTACTTGAAAAATATTTCAAGATACTTGCGCCACATAAAAAAAAAATCATAATGTAGGACAAGAAACTAATTCATTTGAAATACTGAGTGCAAAAAATATTTCAGGGTGTTTCATACAATTTAGTCCAAATAAGTGAAAACTCATTAAAAAAATAAAAAAGAAATGGTCCCATCCTTAAATTTGAGGGATGAGCATCACATGATCATCTTTGCGATAAGCATGGAATGTGAACCCTCAAATTACACTGTTAATCTAATACTCAATATTAGTATGTGAATGACTCCACATTCCAAGCTCATCGATGAAATAAAAGAGGCACTTTTTTTCGTAAAAGAATCCAAGCACAAAAAATAATAAAGTTTAGGTATTATTTGTGAAAGATTGTTTTAGACATTAGGTGTTACTCAAAAAATATTCTGGGATACTGGCACCACATAAAAAATATTTCATAATGTAGGACAAGAAACTAATTCATATGAGATACTGTGTGCAAAAAATATTTCAAGGTGTATCATAAAATTTAATTCAAATAAGTGAAAATACAAAAAAAAAATTAAAAACAAAAACAAAAAGGTCCCATCCTAAAGTTTGAGGGATGAGCATCACATGCTCATCTTTGCGATAAGCATGGAATGTGAACCCTCAAATTGCACCCTTTATCTAATACTCAATACTAGTATGTGAATGAATCCACATTCCAAGATCATCGTCAAAATAAAAGAGGCTTTTTTTTTAAAAAAAAAAATACTTCATGCACTAAAAATAACAAACTTTAGGTATTAGTTGGTCAAGAATGTTTTAGACATTAGGTGTTACTCGAAAAATATTCTGGGGCGCCACATAAAAAATATTTCCTAATGTAGGACAAGAAACTAATGCATATGAGATACTGTGTGCAAAAAATATTTCAGGGCGTGTCATAAAATTAAATTGAAATAAGTGAAAATACATATATAAAAAAAAAAGTCTCATCCTAAAATTTGAGGGATGAGCATCACGTGCTCATCTTTGTGATAAGCATGGAATTTGATCCCTCAAATTGCACCCTTAATCTAATACTCAATACTAGTATGTGAATGACTCCACATTCCAAGATCATCAACAAAATAAAAGTGGTTTTTTGTTTGAAATTTTTTTTCCGTCCACTAAAAATAATAAACTTTAGGTATTAGTTTTAAAAGAATGTTTCAGACATTAGTTGTTACTCGAAAAATAATCGAGTTACTAGCGCCACATTAAAAATATTTCTTAATGTAGGACAAGAAACTAATTCATTTAAGATACTAAGTGCAAAAAATATTTCAAGGTGCAGCATACAATTTAATCAAAATAAATAAAGATACATGAAAAATTAATAAAATAGTCTCAACCCAAAAATAAGAGGGATGAGCATCCCATGCTCATCTCTTGGATGAGCATAGAGTGTGAACTTTCAAATTATACCCGTCATCTAAGCTTAATACTGGTATATGAATGAATCCACATTCCATGCTCATCCCCAAATCAATGGGTTTTTTTTTGGAAAAAAGTACTCCATGTACGGAAAATCAATTAACTTAAGATATTGGGCGTGGAAAAAATAAATCAGACATCAAATGCTGGTGGAAAAATATTCCAGGATACTTGTGTCACAAGAATGATATTTTTGAAAATAGGACAAAAAATTAATTCAGTTGAGATATAGGGTGCAAAAAATATTTCAGGGTGTGTCATACAATTTAATCCAAATAAATTAAAATAAAAAATAAATGGTCCTATGCTAAAATTAGAAGGATGAGCATCACATGCTCATCTTTTGGATAAGCATGAAATATGAACCCTCAAATTATACCCTTAATCTAAAACTTAATACTGGTATGTGAATAAATCTGCATGTCATGCTCATCCCTAAATAAAAGGATTTTGTTTTAGAAAATAATCTACGCACTAAAATTTAATTAACTTAAGACACTGAGCATTAAAAAAATATTTCAAATATTAGGTGCTACTTAAAAAATATTTCAGGATACTGGTGCCAAAGGAAAAATATTTATAAATGGAGTGAAATTAATTCCTTTTAGATACTGAATGCAAAAAATATTTTAGGATACTAGTGTCACAACAAAAATATTTCTTAATGTAGGACAAGAAAATGATTTTATTTGAGATATTATGTGCAAAAAATATTTCAGTGTGCAATATACAATTTAATCCAAATAAATAAAAATACATATAAAAAATTGTCCCTCCCAAAAATTAAAGGGATGAGCATCCCATGCTCTTCTTTTGAATCAGCATAGAATGTGAACCCTCAAATTATACCCTTAATCTAAATCTGAATATTAGTATGTGAATGAATCCTCTTTCCAAGCTCATCCCCAAATTAAAGGATTTAAAAAAAAATCACCATGCACTAAAAATTAATTAACTTAAGATACTATGTGTTGAAAAAATATTTAGACATTAGGTGCTACTGGAAAAATATTTCAGGATACTAGTATTACAAGAAAAATATTTCTGAATGCAAGACAAGAAATTAATTCTTTGAGATACTAGGTGCAAAAAATATTTCAGGGAGCAGAATAAAATTAAATCTGAATAAATGAAAAATACATTAAAAAAAAGGTCCACACTCCAAAATTAGAGGGATGAGCATCCCATGCTCTTTCAAAGGATGAGCATGGAATGTGAAATTATACCCTTAATCTAAAACTTAATATTAGTATGTGAACAAATCCACATTTCATGCTCACGCCCAAAAAGGATTTTTTTTTATTCTTTGATTTTTTGAAATAGATACTCCATGCACTAAAAATTAATTCACTTAAGATACTAGGCGTTGAAAAAATATTTCACACATTACGTGCTTCTTGGAAAATATTCTAGGATACTGATGTGACAGGAAAAATATTTATGAATGCAGGACTAGAAATAAATTTATTTGAGGTATTGAGTGCAAAAACTATTTCAGGGTGCAACATTCAAATTAATCCAAATAAATAAAAATCAAAAGAAACTAAAAAAAAAAATTGTCTCCACCACAAAATTAGAAGAATGAGTATTTCATGCTCATCTTTTGGATGAGCATGGAATGTAAACCCTCAAATTATAAAATTTAATACTAGTATGTGAATGAATCCACATTTCATGCTCATCCAAAAATAATTTAAAAAAAAAAAACTCCACGCACTTAAAATTAATTAACTTAAAATACTGGTCGTTGAAAAAAATGTTTAAGACATTAAATGTTACTGGAAAAATATTTCAAGATACTTGTGTCACAGGAAAATTATTTCTGATTGCAGGCCTAGAAATTAATTAATTTATGGTACTGGGTGCAAGAAATATTTTTGGATACAACATACAATTTAATTCAAATAAAGATAATACACAAAAATAAAAAAAATAAAAAATGGTCGCCACCTCAAAATTAAAGGGATGAGCATCCCATATTCACCTTTTGGATCGGCATGAAATTTGAACCCTCAAATTATACCCTTAATCTAAAACATATTACTAGTATGTGAATGAATGAACATTCCATGCTCACCCTTAAACAAAAGTTTTTTTTTTTTTGAAAAAATACTCCATACACTAAAAGTTAATTAACTTAAGATACTGGGCGTTAAAAAATATTTTAGAGATTAGGGGTTATAGGAAAAATATTTTAGGATACTGGTGTCACAGGAAAATATATTTTTGAATGCACGATAAGAAATTAATTCACTTGAGATACTCGATGCAAAAAAATATTTCGTGGTGCAACCGCAAAGATATAGTGTAATCCAAATAAATAAATAAATAATTGTCTCCACTCCAAAATTAAAGGGACGACCATCCCCTGCTCTTTTGGATAAGCATGGAATGTGAACCTCAAATTATACCCTTAATCTAAAACTTAATTTTAGTTTATGAATGAATCTACATTCCATGCTCATCCCCAAATAAAAGGGGTTTTTTATTTGAAAAAAATACTCCATGCACTAAAAATTAGTTAACTTAAGATACTGGGCATTGAAAAAAAATATTTCACATATTAGGCGCTTTCTGGAAAAATATTTTAGGATATTGGTGTCACAGGAAAAATATTTCTAAATGCAAGAATAGAAACTAAATCATTTGAGATAATAGGTGCCAAAAATACTTCAAGGTGCAGCATACAATTTAATCCAAGTAAATAAAAATAAGAAAAATAAGAAAAATGGTTTGCACACCAAAAACAATAGGGATGAGCATCTCATGCTCATCTTTTGGATGAGCATATAATGTGAACCTTCAAATTATACCCTTAATCTAAAACTTAATACTAGTATGTGAATGAATCCATATTCTATGGTCATCCTCAAATAAAATGAGTTTTTTTATTTAAAAAATATTCCATAAACTAAAAGTTAATTAGCTTTAAAAACTAACCGTTGAAAAAATATTTCAGACATAAAGTGCTACTGGAAAAATATTTCAAGATACTAGTGGCAGAGAACAAATATTTCTTATCATAGACTATAAATTAATTAATTTGAGATACTGGGTGTCAAAAATATTTTAGATTGCAGCATACAATTTAATCCAAATACATAAAATACATAAAAATTTAAATAAATAAAAAAACAAAAAACAAAAAGGTCGAAACCTCAAAATTAGAGGGATTAGCATCCCTTGCTCATCTTTTGGATAAGTATGGAATGTTAACCCTCAAATTATATCCTTAATCTAAAACTTAATATTGTTTGTGAATGAATTCATATTCCAACCTCATCCCCAAATAAAAAGGTTGTTCAAAAAAAAAATACTCTGTGCACTAAAAATTAAAAAACTTAAGATATTGGGCATTGAAAAAAAATCAAATATTGGGTGCTACTTTGGAAAATATTTCAAGATATTGGTTTCACAGAAAAAATATTTTTGAATGCGTAACTAGAAATTAATCAATTTTAGATATTGGATGCAAAACATATATTAGGATGCGGCATACAATTTAATCCAAATACATTAAAAAAAAAAAAAAAAAAAAAAGGTCGCCATGCCCATCTTTTGGATGAGTATGGAATGTTAACCCTCAAATTATATCCTTAATCTAAAACTTAAAATTATTTGTGAAGGAATCCATATTCCAACCTCATTCCAAGATAAAAGAGGTTTTTAAAATTTTTTTTTAAAAAAAATACTTTACACTAAAAATTAATTAACTTAAGATATTGGGCATTGAAAAAATATTTCAAACATTGGATGCGACTGGAAAAATATTTCAAGATATTGGTGTCACATGAAAAATATTTTTGAATGCAGAACTAAAAATTAATTAATTTGAGATATTGAATGTAAAACATATATTATGGTGCAACATACAATTTAATCTAAATAAAAAATACATAAAAATTGTCCCTACCTCAAAATTAGAAGGATGAGCATGACATGTGAACCCTCAAATTATATCTATAATCTAAAACTTAATACTAGTACGTGAATGAATTCACATTCTATGCTCATCCACAAATAAAAGGGTTGTTTTTAAATAAAAAATACTCCATGTACTAAAAATTGATTAACTTAAGATATTGGGCGTTGAAAAAATATTTCAGACATTAGGTGCCACTGAAAAAATATTTCAGGATACCGGTGTCATAGGAAAAATATTTCTGAATGCAGGACAAGAAATTAATTCATTTGAGCTAATGGATGCAAAAAATATTTCAAAGTGTAGCATACAATGTTATCCAAATAAATAAAAATACATTAAAAAAATGGTCCCACCCCAAAATTAGAGGGATAAGCATGGAATGTGAACCCTCAAATTATACCCTTAATCTAAAACTTAATACTAGTATGTGAATGAATCTGCATGTCATGCTCATCCCCAAATAAAAGGATTTTTTTTTTTAGAAAATAATCTACGCACTAAAAACTAATTAACTTAAGACACTGGATATTGAAAAAATATTTCAAATATTAGGTGCTACTTAAAAAATATTTCAGGATACTAGTGCCACAAGAAAAATATTTCTGAATGCAGTACAAGAAATTAATTCATTTGAGATACTGAATGCAAAAAAATATTTTAGGGTGCAGCATTTAATTTAATCCAAATAAAAAAAAAATACATAAAAAAAATACAAATAAAAACACAAAATTGTCCCCACTACAAAATTTGAGGGATGAGCATGAAATGTGAACCCTCAAATCATAACCTTAATCTAAAACTTAATACTAGTGTGAATGAATCCCCATTTCATACTCATCCCCAAATCAAAGGGTTTTTTAAAAAAAAAATACTCCATAAACTAAAAATTAACTTAAGGTACTAGCGTTGAAAAAAATATTCAGACATTAGGTGCTATTGGAAAAATATTTCATGATACTAGTATCACTCACAAGAAAATGTCTAAATACAAGACAAGAAATTAATTCATTTGAAATACTGGATGCAAAAGAAATATTTTAAGATGCAACATACAATTTAATCCAAATAAATAAAAATATAAAAAAATGATCTCCACCCCAAAATTAGAGGGATGAGCATCCCACGCTCTAGCACGGAATGTGAACCCTATATACTATTGATAATTATAAATTATTGGGCTTTCAAGTTTGCTCGTTGCTATAAACATCACCTGTACATACGCTAGGACATGCTCATAAGATAGTTTTCAACTTGGTCAAATGATTACCAAAAGAAATTAATCAAAGACTTCTAAGGGGAGGATTTCTCCAATTCCAACAATGTCTTGACTGGGTTTCAGACTAAAATAGACTCACTCATTTTTCAGCTCTCATACTTCTCTTTTTATTGAAATTTCTTTTGAAAGGAATCATTTATCCTACAAAAACTTGATATCTAGTGAGAATCTTCTTTCAAATGCATTTTCCCAATTGCCACGCAGTGTTAGCTACTTACCCAATTCTTAAAAACTTTTGTTTACGAGTTTAAACTCAGCTATGAAAAAGAACATTCGGCATTAAAGATGCATAAATGGATCGATAAATTTGAAATTTGCAAGCAGGGGCTGCATAATGGAATCTTTTAAATAGTGGTAAAAACAAAATGCAGAGAAGTTGATATATACCTCATAATCTGAGTTCAGTGTACTGAATGTGAACAGCCAATCCTACTGCCAATCTTCCATTGGCTGCCCCTGAATCTCCAAATACTCAATTCTTTACACCGCCACGTATTAACATGAATAAATCCTGTCCAATGGCATTATAACCTAATAAAATTATCTCATAGACGTCTACTTAAAATGAGACTAAATCTCTAGGAGTCTATGTACAAGCTCAAGCCCAGAAAACAAAGGCTCAAGAACTGAATTGTGTAAAAGATTTTCTCAATATGATCATAGGAAACAATCACTTGTCATCAAGAACAATATCAGCAGGGTCTCCCAGCCAAGGCTTCCCTTCCCTCCACCTGAATTTTATCCTTAGTTTTCCGTTAGCGTCTACCCCTGCCACCTCTCCCTTGCTAGCATGTGTCTCCATTCCCCATCCCCACCTTGGACTCACAAGTCCTTCTCTGATCTTTACCTTGTCCCCAATTATGAATGGCCTAACCCTTTCCATTTCCCATGCCTTACAAAGCCATAGCCTCTCCATGAAACAGAATGACACCCAGAGATCCTTGCCTTCCATCCGATGTACCACCCCGATGCTCGAGTGACCCACTTCTCCCCATTGATGGGTTGGGGTTGAAACTGATGCTCTGACCTTCACCCAGTCTCTGATTTGTATCTCCTCCTCTTCCACTAATTCTACCTCTGATGGGTCCAACATACATGCTTTTGATCCTGGTGGAGTGTATATTCGAAGCTTTCCATCGGCATCAATTGCTGATATGGTTCCAACATCAGCATGGGTGTGCCCTGCCCAACCGAATCTTGGATTCTTTACGGTTTGCTTAACTCTAACCTTCTGCCCAACAGACACTGTGTCAACTCTTTCAAGATGTGAAGTTGGTCCGACCCAACTTTCTTGCTCCCCACAAAAGCCAACACAAGTGCTTCCGTCCCATTCATCACCATTAAATCCTATTCCTTGTACTATACCAATGCTGCCCGGTACAATCGATTTCCAATTCTTTGCATTATCTTTCAACCTTACCCACTTCCCCAATTCAAACATCTGCTCAATCTCAAGGTCAGCAGGATCTCCTCTCCATAAACCTAGCAAACCAGAGAATAATACTCTTACTTCTCCATCAGCATGAATGCTGGTTATAACGCCTCGAGATTTAGCCTGAGCACCTCTCCAACCCCACCTTGGTTCAACCAAACCAGTTCGGAACCTAACATACTGCCCAACTTTAAAGCAAGGAACCTTTTCAATATCTGTATAATGAGCCAAGTACCTCTGTTTGCGAAAACAGCAAGCCAGTTCCAAGTATCCAGAATCCTGTACACTGTGTACAACAGCTATACCATCCTTCACAGCACCATTCCAATCATAACTTGGTCTGGTTCCTATGCTTGGTTTTGAACGTACCCAATCACCAACTTCAAATCCTGAAAGTTGTTCTACATCTCCAGGAGAAACTTTCCACAAGCTCTGCCTGGCTGTGACTCTCACCTACAAAAGATTCAGCACAATAAATTTTACAACTATAATAATTAAAATGGGGAAATCATATATATAGCCTTGTCAATGAAAATGTTTATTTTAAGTTTGGCATTTCTAATAGCAGCAGCGGCTAAAATATTCACCACCTACATGTAATATCAAATGGAGTCAGGAAAAGTGAGTTGACTAGGCTAAATGAGCAACGGTTTTCTAAAATGCCAAGACTTAATCTCACAGGTAGAAAGTCATTGCTTTAGAGCCAAGTCACCACTTTTAACTGCAGCTGTACAAAATAAAGGCTATTTCCCAGGCAATTTTGTAAGGCTTTACAAGTTTTGGTGCCTATCATTGGACAGCCAAATATGATAGTCCTAGATCCTCTTTAACTATGGTTTCCAATAATACTGATAAATCATTTTAAACATAATTTCTTGCACAATATTTAGAAGCTTAACTAGTAAGCTTACATTGAGAGCACCATCCATGTCAATTGTCACTATTTTTCCAACAGTAGCTGGTGATTCATTTGACCATCCAAGTCGAGGCTGGGTAACAGATGGCATCACATGAATTTCTTGCCCTACCTCTAAAGGTGGCACTTTCTCCACATCAGTGACAGAGCAACAAAAAGGTTTACTTCTGAAACAGAAAGCAATACCCATATCACCGTCTTCCTCCAAGCTATGGATTACCCCAATATTATTCCTAGTAACATCATCCCATCCATATCTTGGGGAAGACACTGAAGATTTTATTTTGACCCAATCTCCAACCTGCTCTGCAGCAATGTCCCAAGGGAAGACATTAATAATGCATCTTGCAATAGATAAATAAAAAACAAATAGCAAAAAATGGCCAACAACAAGAATTACCACCTTAAACTCTTCCAGCTTCTCCATATCAGATGGATCAGCTTGCCATGGTATTGGACGGTTTGGTATATCAATTATTAAGAGACCATCATTCTCAATCTCACTGATTCTTCCAACACTATGATGAGTCTCACCTCCCCAAGCACGCCTGGGCTCTGCAACAGATCGCTTCACACATACCCGATCTCCTACCTGTAAGATCAACTGTATTAAATTTAGACATGGTAAATAAGACAGGAGGAATGAAATGAGCCATAGAGGAAACCAGTTGGTCTATTTCTCACCCTGAAGGGAGCAACATGCTCAACCTCTTCCGGTTCACAATGCCATGGAGTTGCAAGATAGCTGAGTTCTATCAGCAGGCTACTGTCTGGTCTGATAGAAGATACAATACCAATGCTTCCTGGTGTCACAGAACCTAACCCATGCTTAGTAGACGTAAGAGTTGGACGAATGCGAACCCAGTCTCCAACCTTGAATTCCTCAACCCGTTGCATCTCTGCTGGGTCAGCTTTCCATCCTCTGGATGCTCCAGGAAACCCAACACGTAGGATTCCATCATCGTCAATGCATAATACTGTGCCTATTCTGTCACGTGACTGTTCACGCCAACCAAACCTAACAAAGACAATCCATCAATATAGTTGAAAAATACAACAATAGCAAGGGTTGCAAGCACATGCCCATAAATAAGACACCAGTTAACAGTTTTTCAATAGTCAAACATGTGTCATCTTCTGCAACTGTTTCCTACTACTCTGTTAATTCACATTAATGACATTACTGAATTGTATGACAATTCAAGTCTCAGCTCTGTTAATTCTGTCACTTCTACAGATCTTCACAAGGCAAGGAGGAGGAGGTCAGTGAGTGTCCATCTTTAAATCACATCAATCACATTTAGACAAAAGGATTAGAAACCACAAACCTACTGTAAGTAGCATTAATGTGAAACCATACCTGGGCTCTTTAACTTCTGATTTAAGCTGTACATGTTGACCCCTGTCTAATGGAATGACTTTCACAACTTCATTTGCTAAAACATGGGCGTCTCCAGAACAAAATGAAACAATGAGATTGTCTCTGCTTGGAACATTTTGCACAAAGCCAACGCTCCTTGAGCTAGCACATTGCCATCCATAAGTTGGAGTTGTGACAGTTCTTTTGAACTTCACCCAATCTCCCACTTCAAACCTAGATGTAATATGAACTAAAGAAATTATAATACAGTACATACTAGTTGTATATGAATAGACAATACATATTATTGCCATGAAATAAAAATAAGATATAAATGAATGAACTCTTTGCTCACATTGTAGGAGTTAGATGAACTCCTCTAAACATGAGTGCTTCCATCAGATCCTCAGATATCCATTCTCGGGGAAGGGCCTGCAATATGTCACGTAGCGTCCTTCCACTGTCATGAAACATAAACTAATCAGTCACAGGAGGATATTAGTACTCAAAGTGCCTAATTTGTTTATGTGGAGTAAGCAATAATAATCAACATGCCTAGTTTACTGGATTGTCATTAGTTCTCATACATCTAAATGGAAGAAAGCACGAAATGTGTAAGTCACATTAAAAGATGGTGCCTTTAGGCTTTGACTTCCACTTGCCTGTGGTTTCTGACGTGAACATCAGCATCAGGATTTCTTAGCATAACAATGAGCCAGTCAAGGTTTTCACGTGCCAATTTTGCTGCCTTTGCTGCTTTGTGCAAAGCATTGTCACCATCATCATCCTGATACACAGTTAAAAATATAAATAACATTAAAATTTCTTTGCTATTCAAATCTTTTATCTGGATGGGGAATTAATCAAATTACATGATGCAGATTCGTAGGTGTAATACTGCTTTGCCACCTAATCCCTATGTTATTAGCTTGTCTAGAGGCTAGTCAAAAGATAGCCCCATTTGATTTTACATTGCAAGGCAGCAGTATACGATTGGCAAAAACTGTTCAGGGATTTTGGTTAAAATTGAGTTTTCCCACTAGATATCTAGAAGTTGTTTCCAAAATTAAAAGATTTTGAACAGAAGAAGAGGGGAGGAACTTTATGCTATAATCCAGAGTCTTTAAACGCTCTGTGGGATAGTTTAACTTTTGTGGCCTCTCTTTTTCATTCGATTCATGGTTTCTTCAAGGGTGTCTGTTTATTAGATAATTAGAAGAATTGGGCTGATGTGTTGCATTTCTATCTTCTCTTTTCTATTCTTGATGTTGTTCTAAGTCACTTCAACCCCATTCATATTTCTTCAGTAACTTTGAAATGAATCTTCTGTCAATGAAAAGAAAGTCATAATAGCAAGAGATAAAATTCTATTACAGATCACAACCCACTCCAGAGAAGTCAACTGTATCAGCACAAATAAATTTAACATATCATTTCCATGTCTTCTACATAGAGGTCTACCTAGGTTTGTTAACCCTCAAACAAAAAATTACTGTAAATTACTCCATCCGGTCCTAATTATAAGACATAGTTGACCTTTTTGGAGAAATTAAGGAAGCTAATTAAATTACTTTAGAGTATTTTTATTTTTATTTTTTTTCAAAGTAATTAGTTTGACTAATAAATTAATATATAATCTAAAGATACACAACATATAAAATGATTAAGTAACTTATTTAGCTTCCTCAATCTCTCCAAACAAAGTCAACTATGTCTTATAATTAAGACCGGAGGTAGTACTCAGTAGTGAAGTGGGCCTGTGTCAAAGACCCATGAGAGGATTAAGTAAGTGATATATTAAAGACCAATCTCTAATCTATTATAAACCAATAGAAAGAGAATTTAATAGCCTAAAAAAAGGAAAGAATGCCGCATCTTTGACCAAAAGCAATATCTTGGTCAAGAAAATGAGCATGTTTATGCATGACAAAACAGCAGAAACGGAAACTTGAATGAATACCTGCAAATTATAATTCGCCCCAGCAGATAGAAGCAATTTAACACATGACTTTGCTCCGCTAGTTAAAGCCAAGTGAAGAGGCGTACTATTTTGCTCATTACGAATGTTCACATCAACACCAGCAGCAATGATAACCTAGTTAAACACCCAAGAAAATTATGTTAGTGGACGGTAATAAGTGTGCACAGCTTAATCAATAACCTGAAAAACAGTGCACATGCATCAACCAGTTTTAGTTACTTACTCATTTTTTCAGCAAGAACATGAATCACTTACCTTAACCAGCTCAACATCATTAGATTTGACAGCCGTATGCAAAGCTGTACACCCATACTGTGAATCTTGAGCAGATGGGTCAGCACCTGAAGCAAGCAATATCCGAACCAGTTCCCTCCCCTCTGCATTCAATGTCAAAAAAACAAGATCAGGCTACTCAGCTACTGTAGCGAACAGAGGGGAAAATGTCACTCAAATCATTATTTTGAACAGCAGAAGAGGACAAACCATAAACTCAAGGGCACATTTCAAACATGACCAAAATGAGGGAAATAGTTACACCATATGATATAAAGATCATGCAAATGCCTCGACTCTCACAAGCGAACAGCAGGAACATGTTATAATGACACATATAATATTTGCTTCTTAGTAATTTAAAAACCATATAAACCTCGAATGTTTTGCTTTACCCCTAGATATATAATTTATAGCTGGAAAAAACCAGAAATTCGATGCACTCTCACACATGCATGAGCACAAATACCCTAGTCATTATTGATTATATTTTTGAGGTTTTTAAAATTGTATGCTACATTTTCGTGTGGCTAGCACACTATAATGCATTACACACTTCAGCGGCTTGGCAGGCCAAGTGTTCTACGTGCTATTAATAGCTTAAGCTAACAAAACCAACCTATTCAGATGAAGGTACAATGAAATAAAATAGTAACACACTCAAATAGAAAATTGTATCTTTAAATAAAAGAAGCCAAAAATTTAAATTGCTCGTGAGACATTGTCCAAATTTCCATATACCA
Source organism: Acacia melanoxylon (assembly GCA_019022615.1). NCBI lineage: Eukaryota > Viridiplantae > Streptophyta > Magnoliopsida > Fabales > Fabaceae > Acacia > Acacia melanoxylon. The sequence goes on from JAFJYJ010000005.1 coordinate 13,326,828, forward strand.
ATTGCATGATCTTTCTTAGATGCAGCTGCCATGCACAATGCAGTGCCAATGGGGTTTGGTATGTCAATTGCTTCAGCAATCTCATCAGAAGTTGCAACTTCCACCCATTTTTTTACAACAGCCACATTCCATGTTTCCACACACAGGTGCAATGGTCTGCAACATTAGAAGAGAAGAAACACCCAGTCAATTTTAACTTCTTTAATGAAAACCATGTTAAACAATTTTGCTACTAAATGTAGCTTTTATAATGTTTTTCCCAATCACTATTCAGACTTTATTTAAACAGCAACTGCCCTTGGAACAGCCACAACACTCCCAACTGAGAAAGGAGATTTAGGAGTATATATAGAAAAATAATACAAGTGCCCCGTTTCACCTACCATCTAGCTGAGGGGCATTCTTCAACAAGGAGAAACTCCGTCCAACAAAAATTGCCAAAAAATGAACTTGAACAATGATGATAAGAATTTAATCTTAGCCTCTACCAAAATAAACTATACAATATAATGTTCATGATGATAAAACAATTGGAGCAAATCCATTCCTCCAGTGCACAAATACAAGCTGTTAATGTATTTAGTATTTACTAGCATTTAATTTATGCCAATTTTTTTAACCTCTAGACAGATTGATACACCTGACATGCATATTCTAAGCTCAAAATAAAATTGACAAAGGGATGCCAGCACTTACGTCATATTCTTTGGATTTATGATCGCCATTGATCTGCAGCCCCCATTTTCTAGTATCACTAGAGCACAATCTGTATACTTCTTGGCTACTGCACAATGCAATATAGATTCACCTTGGTCGTCAACAGCATTTGGATCAGCTCCAGCCAATAATAGTTCCTGTTATTTTTCCATAATTACATTAATAGAGCTCTAGTACGCAGGAAGAAGCCTCTGTGTAATTTAAGTAAAACCTACTCGCATGCACTCTGGTTGGCCATGATAGGCACAAATGTGAGCAATAGATGGGCCAAAGCCATCTCCTAATCCAGACCTCACATTAGCATTTCTTTTGATAAGACTACGGACACATTCTGGAGATCCAGCTGCTAAAGCAAAAGCAAGTGGAGGAACTCCATCTTTGTCCAAGACATCAACATCTGCCTCTTTGCATGCCAAAATAGCCTCTACAAGTTCTGCACTGCCACGCCTACAAGCCAAGTGGAGAGCAGTCTGCCCATCAGCATTTTGAGCTTTCAATAGAGAAGATATGTAGTTGCTACCATTTACTGAGACAGCCTTTGCAAGGAGATGTCTGCATAAAAAAGAATGACCATTGAAAATGAATTATTTGACACTGATTTTGAGTAACAGCTAGCTTAAGCAAATCAGTTGTAAAGCCCACTGACCTAACACCCCGAACATTCCCTTCAGATACAAGCCGATGAAGATGGTTCGCATAATCTTGAGGAATTTTCAATTCAAGTGCTTGAGGGGAAGCTTCTAGCACAGCTGACACAGAGCATTCAACAGAATCCCTGCATTCAGATAAATATATAATTAACCTAAGACAGTTGCTGACAATCAATGAGAATTTTGAAGTTTGCACATACACAATCAATTTAGTAAAATATGATATTTTACACTTGCACTTTGATCAGATACCATTAAACTACAAAGATGTTACAGGTCATAAACATAGATACTTTATAGACATACTTATCAGGGCTTGCAGCAGGACTGTATGGTATTTCCTGCAAATGATGGAGAAATGTAGCTAACATTGCGCTAAAACTAGGTCTTTTAGATGGCTTGAACTGCAAGCACTCTCCAATCATCTTCCACAATTCCCTAGGTATTCCACCGCCAACAATACAAGCATACTGTGGAGGCAATTTCCGTCCCTTGACAATGGCTTGATAAATTTGCTCCGCACTTAGACCAGCCCAACTGCACAACCATATATATTGATTTAAGAAATTCAGAAAAAGTGGGAAGACTATTTAAGAAGTTTCCATCAATGATAAATTGCTCCACTTACGGAACAAAACCCGTGCACATTTCCACCAAAGTACAACCAAAACTCCAAGCATCTGATTCTTTGGATACACCTATTGAATCGGCCCTGAATAAATTTGACTTCTTCACAGGCTCCCAAACCTCTGGAGCTGAGTAATGTGGGCTGAGCATCATACATTCCATACATGAATGGATCCTTGATGGCTCACACTCTGGTTGGGCCTTCCAACAGGAAGGCTTCTTCAGAATTCCAGCAAGTCCGTAATCAGAAACCACTGCATGACCATTTGCATCAAGAAGAAGATTGGATGGCTTTAGATTCATGCAAACAATACCTGCAGCATGAAGCTCAGCCACACCTCGTGCAATGTCAGCCCCATACCTATATTTGGGAAAAAATGATGTCAATGTTGGTCGTTGCTATGATCAATTGAAAAGAAATATGAAAGTAGAGACCTAAAATTTCGTCAACATGATTTTAATGTTACCCATATTTTGTGAACAAAAACACAATCAAGCCACAGTGGACTGCACCCTACTTCTACCTGTGGAATTGCTACATTACCTATTAAACAAATCGGGGGAAACTAAACCGACCATGTTTAAGAGCCTCTTGGCTTCTCCTTTATTGCTTGTAACTTCAAATAAAACACTTCTAGCCCCCAAGCTTCTCAAGAAAAACACATAGACCATCACCAAGAACCAAGATTTAACAAAAGGAGCCCTATCCAGGACGTATTTGAAATTTTTATTGATAACTCAAATCTGCACCACTATGCTACTATATTTTATCCCATCACAAAGCATTGTAAATATCTGCCCTTAAGTCCACCATAACTTTCATTAGATAAATACCAAAAAGAAAAAAGCAAATTCAAAAACCTGAGGACTTGCTCCAAAGTGAGTCTCCCCTCATTGCGCTGCATCTCAGACTGAACCGATCCATAACCCCGGTCAATCACAAGACACAAACTCTTGTGCACCTCCATAACCCCATGAAACGTGCACACATTTCTACACCACATCGATGTACGGCGCAAATTCTCAAGCTGTTCACGCACCCAATTCAAACTCATCTCCTCTGTTATCCCTACCTTCTTCACCGCTACATAGTGCCTGCACTGTCCACTTCTGCCGCCTCCACCGAGCACCGCCGTCCACGTCTCCACTCCGGCCCGCCTCCCCTTGCCTATCCGCCGTAGAAAGTTTAATTCCCGGTGAACCCCAACCTCGATCACAGGTCCACACCTGCCTGAGCTCGACGTCTGGGACCCACGACGACTGAATATGGTAGACTCATCGTCATTGTCACCGTCTTCTTCATCGTCAGTAAAGTCTCCGTCGAAATTCGACCGGGTCGCATTCGAAGCTGAGTGGATAAGCGCGAGAACGGCGTAGTTCTTGCGAAGAGATTGAACAGAGTTCCCGACATTAGACACATGGCGACACTTGGGACAAGGCAACGTCGTATCGAGGGACGCGGAGAACATTCTCGATAAACATTCTCTGCAAAACCCATGCCCGCATTGGAGCAGAAGAGGGACTCTCTCCTCCTCGTTGTACCGTGTTTGGCAAACCGAACAACAAGGAACTTTCATATCCTCCCTCCTTAAATTTTTAACGCCAGCAAACAGCTCAACCCCCAGAATTTCTTTGATCGAAATTTGAGCTCGAAATAACTTACTTTACGGAGGCAGCTCAAACCCAGAAATTGTTTGGTCAAAATTTGAGCTCAAGATAACTTCTTCGTGGAGAATTGAAGTCAATAAGAGATGGAAGAGGTTGATCCATGAATGAAAAGAATGAGAGAATTTGATGGGGGTTTAGCTCAGAAGAGAGTGATCAATAAACTTTTGAAGAAAGAAATTCAGAGAGAGAGGGATCAAACCGTAGAAGCAGAGAAGAAAAGTTTGGCTGGCTTCGCTTTACTTATTACTTTTTCGTAGTTATTCCTTGGTGGGTAGCCGCGTGAGCTAGGCGCTTGGACTTTGAACTTTTTGAAGTGGCCAAATCCGCGTCATGCATTGACATTTGTGATTGTGAAGAAGAAATAGAATACTGTAACTTCTTTAACCCGACCCAAAAAAAATGGGTTCAGATTACATCATGTAATTATTAGATGCTAAGAGGTATAAGTATATTTTTTTAAATTTTTTTATATATTATATTTATTTAAATTTAAATTATATCGCCGCTTTTCGATATTTTTTTACATTTAATTTTCAAATTAATTAATTTTCATAATACCTACAAGTTATGAGATAAATGCAGAATCGAAAATTAATTAATTTGTAAACCTAAAAAAAAAAATATTAGAAAGAAAGATATAAATTAAATTTAAATAAATACAATATAAATAAAAAAAAAAAAAAAAATATGTTTATACCTCTTATATAAAGACCTAAACATTACATGCTTATAAGCATGTAATGTGGATTAAAAAAATGACAAGAACCCTTCGTTTTTTTTAACTCTTAGTCATCTTCTTAAAATAGAAGAAATTGGGAAAAAGTCCACATTCAAAATTTTATTTTAAAAAATTCTGACAAAAATTTTATATGTTTTTACGAGGGTGTGATAGTTTTAATTAATATTAAATATTTTTTATGTAAACTCATACTATTTAATTGGGGTAGAGGAAACATAAATTAATATGATGTTGGAATTAGTGTAATTAATAAAATAATATTAGAGATCACTTAAATTTAATATTTTAATCTCTTTTTTATATTATTATCTAGTATCTGGTTTAAGGTTTATGTTTATAAGTGTCCCATGTAGAATTTGAACTCAAAACTCAAAGAGATTTACCTAGGTTTTAAACTACTAAATCAACATTTAACTATATGTTAATACTCTTTTTTTCATAAATATAAGACAAAATTGACTTTTTTTATAGAGATTAGGAAGATTAAAAAAATTACTACATCCGGTTCTAATTATAAGACATAGTTGACTTTGTTTAGAGAAATTATGGAAGCTAAATAAGTTATTGAATCATTTTATAGGTTGTGTATCTTTAGATTATATATTACTATTCCGGTCCAATTATAACACTTTTTATAGTAATAATTTACACTACAAAAGTGTTCCTATAATTGGACCGAGGAGAGTAGTTTATTAGTCAAACTAATTACTTTGAAGAAAAAAATAAAAATAAAAATACTCTAAATTAATTTAATTAGCTTCCTTAATTTCTTTAAAAAGTCAAATACGCCTTATAATTAAGATCTAAGAAAGTACTTTAGAGTATCTCAGTATTTGTATTCTTCTCTCTCAATTAATTAGTTTGATTAAAAAAACTAATATATAATCTAAGCGATATACAACATATATATTTAAGAATTTATTTAAATTTTCTTAATCTTTCTAAAAAAATCAACTTTATTTTATATTTAAAATCAGAGGAAGTATATTTTAAACTCTTTATATTAGAACATATAAACTTACAAAACTTATAACATTGCACGTAACTTAATTTTAAACATGTAAACTAGTTAGAAGTAAATTATTATAGGAATAAGAGAAAGTATTTTATATTACTTGTTTGTTATAATTAACTGGTTAGCGGAGAACTAATTATCTTTTTTATAATGGAAAAATTGATCTGCAAATTCTTATAATTTCGCGGTTTCTATTGTTTTTCTTTTATTCCACCCTTATTTTTATTCAGTTATTGGTCCAAGTCCTTTCGTCAGTTAAACTCGCCTCTGTCGTCGTTATTTTAAATGTTTAATAGACTGGAGATGACGTGTCGCTGAATAAAATATGAGTAAGCTTCCATTTTCCTCCCCTCACCTTCTCTCTTCCAGCGAAGATTATTTATCTCTCCCTCACGTTCATATCCTCCCTCTGCGCCATCATCGGCTTTATCTCCTCTTGTAGAAGCTTCTATCTTCTTCATATCTCATGTTGTATCTCTCCGGTGACAGCAATGCTTCCGGGTCGCCACACCTCAGCCAGCTGAACGAGAAAGCTAATACTCCCACCACTACTAATGCCTCTGACTTGCTTCACCGAGATAAGCCTCCTCCTCCTCCTCTGTACTTGATTCCGACAAAGGTATCAAAGCTTCAATATTTAACTAAACATGTACTCAATGGTGATACTAATCTCTGTTTCTAACAGAGAAAACAGGGGAGAACAGAGACAATCAATTAGAGCTCCAACGCATGCCCTTGTGCTCTGTAATCTCAGTCCAACTACCTCTGGTCATGCTGGAGATGATTTTCCCACTTTAACAGCCCAAATAGCTCTCGAGTTCGAGATCATCTTGTTCCTCTGTGTGGATTTCATATTGACGCCATCATGTCCACCTCAGCACCTGAGGGATGAGTTTAGAAACGTTTTCGAACGCTGGGGACTAACGGCCTAACTTCACAAACTATAAGAACCTATTTGTGTATAAACCGACTTGAATATGCTTTGGATATCGGACACGCCATTATGATACACAAACTAATATTATATTGTGTAAATATATTACTTGATACTGGTAGGATACTGTAAGTTGCAATGTAGGATATACCCAACAGAATATTGAGAGTATCTCGCATGCGATGCCTTGTATGTATACACACAATTCTTTTATAAGGCCCAAATGTACATTATGGATTAATACAATAATTTTTCTTGAAATAATATTAGTGAGCTTGTTTCAAATTTTTTGGTTAGGCATATTCTGGCAAAGTTTTTTTTTTTTTTTTGGTGAAGTACTTAACTATGACAGCATTGAGATTTGGTGAGATTAAAAAGATACTTCATAATTTGAAAATATCTCTCGTTTAAATATTGAAGTGTGGTTCCTTCTCAGTAATTGCTCTTCATTGCAGGGAATGATCTCCAACACCCGAGAATGAGCCGCCGGCGTTGCTCCATCGATCACAGGGACCAAACTGGCTTTATGAGAGAGAAAACATGAACTATGAGAGAGTGATAATATGCTTGTTTAGATTAGGTTTATCACTTTCAGAAGTATTCATAAATCGAAACAAAACTTATGTATTTAGGTAAATCGAAATAAAACTTAATAAATCACGACTAAAAAACTATTTAAGGATGACTATTCTAAACAAATACGTTTCACTGGGGAGGAGGTGGGGAGAGAAGCGGAGAAAAAAGGGGAGCACAGGTAGAGGGGGCATTTTTTTTTAATTTTTTTTTTTATTTTTTTATAGAGTATTTATTTATATTTAAATTATAAGCGGCAGACTCAAAGATCTCAAATTAAAAAAGGATATTAGTGGGATGCGGGATTGAAAATTAATTAATATTAAGGTGCAAAAAATATTCCCAAAAGATCATATAATTTAAATCGCGTAGGTGCACCTATGAACCCAGAAAAAAGGTAGGGAAAATTAGGCGTAGGTCCTATGGAAAAAAAAAATTACAAAAGTCATTTAAAATCACAAAATTACATAGAAGTCTTAAGGGACTTTTTAGATATTATTTGTATGGAAATAAAATCCAGGTTTTTAAATGTTATTATAAATATATGCATTTTCTATTGTAAATATAGTTTTTTCTGTTGTAAATGGCCAGATTTTAAATTTTGTTGTAAATACAAGATTTAGGTTGTAAATCTAGGTTTTTTTGTTGTAAATGACCTCTCTATGATCAAAATCCAGGTGTTTAAATGTTGTTGTAAATATAGGGATTTCCTGTTGTAAATATGGTTTTTTTTTTTGTAAATGTCCAAATTTTAAATTTTGTTATAAATACAGTACTTCTTGTTGTAAATCTAGGCTTTTCTGTTGTAAATAACATTTCTCTACGTTTAAAATTCATGTGTTTAAATGTTGTTGTAAATATGGGTATTTCCGGTTGTAAATATGATTTTTTCTGTTGTAAATAGTAAGGTGTTTAAATGTTGTTGTAAATATAAGATTTCCTATTATAAATATAAGATTTCCTGTTGTTGATACAAATAATATCAAAAAATCTCGAAACTTACGTGTAATTTTGTGATTTTAAGGCGACTTTTATATAAAAAAATTTCATTCCTTGTGACCTACGTGTAATTTTCCCAAAAAGGTACTTGCTTACTCAGATTTTATTCAATGCCACGTCGACTCCAGTCACTTAAAACTAACAGACAGATGCAAGTTTAACTAACGGAAGCACTTAGACCAATAACTAAGCAAAGAAGGAATAAATAGGGGGGGAAACTAGGAATCTGGTTTTAAATAGGGTAGAACCATAAGGACTTGGATGTTAATTTTTTTTTTATAATTATCTCTATTTAAAATTTAATGTATTTTTTGAATATGTAATTTATGATTCTAAGTAAAAATTATTTTAGAATATTTGTTATTTTCAAATAAATTTAATTACCCTCATCATTTGATAAGTTAGTAGGAGATGATGTGCATCGTTTCTTGATTGGTGTCTTCATATCTCCATTTAATCTTTGATAGCTGAAGGGAAGTGCGGTGAAAACTGAAAAGTAATCTCTTGAGGCTTCTCATAAAAAGAGTATACATATTTAATTTTCAAATTAAAAATATTCATAAAGTTAAAAGGGTGAAAAGGGACAGACGTTTAAAAACTCAAGATGAATTTTAATTATAAGAAAAATTAATTAGTTAATCATAACAACTTCACTTGATTTTTAAGCAAGCTTTCTAAATTCTTTTCCTTTTTATTAAGTGATTATGTGTGTGTTTAGATTAGTAGTGGCAAAAACAAGTTTTATTTCATCTAACTTTTATAAACTTAAATTAAAGTAAAAGCCAATTAATGTAATATGATTTATATTTGAAATGACTTTTGTTAAAATAAGTGGTGTAGGAGGATGCATCATTAAAAGAGTTAAAGTGCAGATTTGCCAATCAACTATTACCCGAGAAGAGTCTGGCACAAATAACAATTTAGGGGACCAAAATTACCAATCAACAATTAAAAAGTGAAAAAAAAACACCAAATAACTATTAAAATAAAACAACTATCACAATTAAGTTAAAATATGAGGCACTAACGTAGGACAGTGGCGGAGACGCTGGAGAAAAGAGCGGTTAAGCCTTCTTGTTGGATAAGGCAAACACCAACAGAGATGAGACCCGTGGGAGTAGGCGTTGTGGCAGCGGCGGTTACTGTTTGTGGCATCGAAGAGATAGAACCAGGGTGCAAGGCGCGTCTTGGTCGAAATGCGGATGGGCTTGGATGAGTTCAAGAGGGTGAGTGGAACACCCAAAGAACAATGGAAGCTTTGGAGACGCCGACGTTGCCGACACCGGGTGATGATCAATGGAAGACGGAGACACCAAGACAGTGACAAGGTAATAGTTTGTTAGTGAATCTGCACCAAATTGTGTTTTTTTTTTCACTTTTTAATTGTTGATTGGCAATTTTGGTCCCCTCAATTTTTATTTGTGCTAAAACGCTCCCGGGTAATAGTTGGTTGGCAAATCGCACTTTTACCCATAAATAAATAACATTTACAATTCCTAAATTGGCTCAATGGATCAATTAAAATTTGGTTGAATTTGCAAACGCTAACATCCCCAATTTGTATTGTTAAGATTCAAATAATATTAGGAAACACTGTTGTAAAAACTATTACCAATCTTGTCAAACTCATTATTGCTCTTATGAATCTCATTAAGAAGTTTGTTTAAGGGCATAAATGTTGATGAATCATGTCTAACGTTTTTTCTATCAGAATACGTTTTTGTGAAAACTATTACAAATCTTGTCAAACTCATTATTGCTCTTGTGAATCTTATTATGAATTTTGTCAAAGGCCACAAATGTTGGAAAATTCATAAGCTTGCCGAAAAACTCATGAACTTACAAAAAACTACAAAACTTAGCTGAAAATTGAAAAAGCTTAGTGAAAACTGGTTTCTCCAACCTTCTATGGCAACCAGAGTGAGGATGAAAGGAACTCTTGCGTGTTGTCTCTATCCTTTATTTCCCTTTAATTTATCTGTCGGAGTGGAGAAAGAACGTGAGCTAACCGAAAGATGAAAACTCACTCTTCTTTTTCTTCCATCCTGTGATGAATGAAAGATGATGGTTTGCTCTTTTTTTCAAGGCTCAAATGTTAATTGAAATGGCTTTATGAATGTGTTGATTTGAAATGGCTTAGTTCACAATTACTTAGAAAGGTCTAATTATCTATGATAAATTTTAAATGAATAATTTTTTATTTTATTTTTTATCATGGATAGATATTTGTAGTGATATAAATCCTTTATAACCATGGTAGTGTTTTCAAATGGTTGGTCAAACTCTTTTTCTACCATGATTAACTTTTAAAACAAAAGTTGTAATCTTTTCTACTATGGTAGATCTTTGGGTTTATGTTTTCTCTTTTATGCCATAGCATTGTTTATTATCTAAATATTTGATTAAGCGTATAGATAATTGAGTTTTAAGGAAATGATTTTACACAAACCTGATTTGCTAATTTAGGATTGGAGTTTAGGTCACTTTATATAAATTTTTCCCCTGATTTTTCCAAGTTGCGTGGGATTTAGTCATTTATTTAATTTCCTTAAAGTTAAACTAGGTTAAGGTGTTTAAATAACCTTCAACTTTTTTGAAGAGTATAACAGCAACCATAAACTATTTTTTGGAGCAAAGGTAACTACATTATAAAAGAAGGCAAAAGTAACAATGATGTTAATAATCCATTAAGATCCGTTACTATGAGCTTTTTAATCAAAGGTTAAGGTTCTAAAATAGCCATTAACTTATACCAAAAGTGTATAAATAACTATAAACTTTTTTTAGTTACAAAAGTAACTAATGTGACTTCTTGAACATTAATGCATAAGTTTTCTTTGATTTTTGTATTATGAGTGTTTTATCAATTTGGGATGACAAAAGTCAAAGAAAAATTTATGAATTGATGTTCAAGAAGTCACTTTTTTGTTCTGGTGGGAATCACGAAGGGAAAGAAACTTGAACTCAACTTGCACAAGGAACAAAAAAAAAAAATTGATGTTCAAGAAGTCACCTCTTAATTACTTTTGTATCCGAAAAGTTTATGGTTATTTTTTACACTTTTGGTATAAGTCAATGGCTATTTTAACAACTTAACATTTCATTAAAAATCTCACGTAATAGACATTAATGTCATGATTACTATTGTCCTCTTTTATAGTGTTTATATTTATTTTGGCTACAAAAAATAGTTGATTGTTAATGTTACATTTTTCAGAAAAGTTGAAGGTTATTTAATCACTTTAACTCATTTAAATTTCATATGCTAGTTGACTTTCTTTTTTTTTTTTGGTAAAAATGCTAGTTGACTTTCGGTTAGTAAAGAGGGTTAACATGCAAATTTAACAATGAAGTTGTGGTGAAGGGGCACATGGGACTATAATCAACTTATTTGGCTAAGAGTTAGCATAGGAAAAAAGCCCAATTGAGTAGGAAAAAAGTCAAAGGAAAAAAAAAAAAGCCCGATGGGAGAGATGTTTGGGTACACGTCGAGGTAATTAGGCTTATACTAAAAAAGCTCACTTCGGAAGCCACACTTCATAGTATTTATGAAGCTTTCAGCAGCGTTTGGGCATTTTTTTTTTTCACACATTCTTTTCTCTCCTTATGTTTCACACTTCTCTCTGCTTTCATCGTGCTTCTCAGTTCAATCCACAGCTCTCCTATCTTCTTCTCTTGTTCAATTGCATCCTCAGCTTCGACTTCATGTTTGTTTTTCCTTTTTTACTATACATAGTTAATATGCTTGTGGTTCTTTGGAACAATCTTGGTTTGTATGTGAGTGGTTTTTTGGAACAATCTTCCTTTTTGGGTGTACATATAAGTTTTCTTTATATTTTGCTTTTCATTTGGCATACCATTGTGATTGGGAAATTTGATAGGCATGTGGGGTTACTGCGTGGAGGGGAAGGAAGACAACAAATTCACTTGTATAAAATAGAAAAGGAAAAGAAACAAAATCATGTCATTAAACTAGGTTAAAACAGATTTCAAAGAACAGTTTTTTTAATGCTTGTATCCTATAAAATTCTCTTTCAGACCGCCATATATAAAATTATCGAATGTCCGGAAAAGGAAGATAAAAAAGAGAGAGAGAGAGACGAAGGCAGAGGAGAGGAGAAAGAGAGACCGACTTAAGGTAATACATGTTTATAATTTATTTTTTTTCATTTATGCAATAAAAATGAACATTGAATAATTTAGCATAGGAAAACATTGGGATGGGAATACTTTTTTTTTTTACCTACGGAAATAAATTAAACTATTATACTTTAATAGTTTGTGCAAAGACTATATATAATTTTATCCAGAGAAATTCTTAAACTGATTTGGATTTTTTTCAATACGAACGAGAAAATATGAATGATGAAGATAATAACAATTCACTGTCCTCATCAAATATTTCTACATTATCTTCAACTCAAATGAATCATGTTCGTCAGATATCAACTTGTTCGAGATAGGTGATCCAATTATCACTATACTATTATTTAGTATCAACATGTAAAAAAAATATTTATATGCATTCTAATTTATATACAATTTTACCCATTAAATATATTTAATTAAGAACTTTATTGTTTATTAATTTTTTAATAATTTTTTTTTCAAATTTAAATTTTTATCTTCAATTATCGCAATATATACAACTAATATATATATATATATATATTATTTAATAAGATTCATGCATTTTTCAATAATTTTTCACATTACCGACTTTTTAGATAATAATATAAACACGTTTCAATTTGGAAAAAACAACTTTTGCCACCGTCAATCCTAACATATATAATATTTACAATCTAACTTTTATCATATCTTACTTCTGTAAAAATCATATTGAAAATAAGTTACTTCTCTCACCGCTAACTCAAACGACCTAATGTTTATTAGGGTTAAACAATATAAATATAGGCGATCAGAGGGTGCAATCATCCCCCATAAAACGTCCGTCACATTTTTCTCTTGTGCTTGTTTTTGATAAAGGAGGTAAAAGTGACTTCCTTTTAAATGAGTTTTTTCCTAAAAGTCTTTTAAATGAGCTTTTTCCTAAAAGTTATATATTTACATGTGATTTGTATTTAGAATAACGATGACAAAAATATTTTTTTTCTAAATAGGCTTTTGCTTAGCATAGTATTTAAAAAGTCCGTTGAGATAGAAAATAACTAAAAATGGCATTTAAAATATATGTTGAAATGAAAAATAATTGAATCTTAACCCCACGATCCACAACTACTTTCTCAAACACCATAATTTTTTGAGAAGTACTTCTTCCGGTCCTAATTATAAGAGCTAGTTGACTTTTTTGGAGAGGTTAAGGAAGCTAATTAAATTACTTTAGAGTATTTTTATTTTTATTTTTTTCTTCAAACTATTTAGTTTGACTAATAAACTAATATATACCAGTAATCTAATAATATACAACATATGAAATGATTAAGTAACTTATTTAGCTTCCTTAATCTCTCCAAAAAAAGTCAACTAACTCTTATAATTAGGACCGGAGGGAGGTAGTAGCTTTTTTTCCTTAAGCCCATCAATGTCTGTTTGGATCCTCTTTTTTTAGTTTATCTTCTCCTTATAAGTAGAAGATAAACCAATACAACAACTTTTATAATAAAAAGAGTTTTTTTAACGATGAAAAAAAAAACTAAAAGCTAAAAGTTCCTTTTTTTTTTTTTAAGCTCTTATTATTTTACTCCAGAAATTAATTTACTATTTCTGTTCTTTCCTTCCATGTCTTCTCTCTTGTAATTCAAATTCGTCAACTTGTTCGAAGTCCATGGGTGGCTAGACAGGAACAGATGTCAATTCCGGCGACTCTCCGGGATTGGAAATTACCGGAAAGATCATGATCATAGCTGTAATTTTCCTCTTTTTCGTGATTGTTATCGTCTGTTCCTCCATCTCTACGCCAATGGTTATGGTGGACCATTGAACGAAGCAAGTGAAGCAACAACACCACCAACCGGCGACCGCCACCACAACGGCCGCCGTCGCTTTGTCTTCTCACGAGGACAAGATCCCGCTATCTACGGTATCCAGTGACGTGGACTTGAACCATAAGTCCTTAGATCCTTAGCTGTATCGGTTGGTATACCAGAGGATTTCAAAGATGGTCTGGAATGTGCAGTTTGTCTCGGCGAGCTCGCTGATAGAGTAAAAGCAAGGATATTACCTAAATGCAATCATGGATTTCACGTAGAATGCATTGATATGTGGTTCCAATCACATTCCACTTGTCTCATTTGCAGGAATCTGGTCGATTCTGAGTCCTCTGAACCCAATTACACTCTAGATGTTCGACGAAATGTCTCAGACAATTATAGTAAATCATCAGACTCAGAAGTTTCGGTGCAATGAGCGAGGCAGATTTAGAGTCTGCAAATTTCCCTACAAATGTGTTGATTTGGGGAAATGAGGCCCAAGTAAATTCTATTGGCGCAGGTCCTTCTGTTCAGGCACTATCTTCATCATCATCATTATCATTGGCGGCAGCAGATTGTTGCAGTAGTAGTAACAATAACAATAGACACAATGGAATGTTGGTGATTTACATACGAGAGATTAAAAAGTGCTCCTAACAAAAATTTTGTCAAACAACTTATTTTTAATTTAAGTTTTTAAACTGAAAAATTTATATAAACATCTTTTAACTTTTTTGTAAAAGCTTTTTTATAGTTTTAATTTAAAAGTAGTTTTTAGCTTAAAAAAGAGATGATCCAAACAGATGGGATGCACAGCTTTCCAAACATGCTTCGTTATTTTGCAAATCTATCACCACGTCACTTTTTTTCTCCTTTTAAATAGGTGAGTGTTTCACCTAATAATCACACTGATCCCACCATTTTTTTTCTCCTCTCCCCTATTTGATTTTTTTTTATGTGTTTAGTTTGAAGGGAAAGGTTGAAAGAAATTTTTTATTTTATATTAACCAAATTACTTATAATTTTTTTAATATTCTAAAAATACACTCTTAATAAAAAGAATATTTTTCTCTTTAATAACAATTTAATAAAATTCCTCCCATCCCCTCCCCTCAATTTGGAAATTTCCCCTCTTCTTGCTTTCCAGTAGTGTTGAATCATCAACTTATAACGATATATTAACCTTGTAAGTTGTAACGATATGAAAGAACCAGGAAGAATAGAGATTAGGAGAGAGAGGAGTAACCTGGGAATTTTTCTTTTCGTGGTGGTGGTGGATTCGATAAAGAATCCGTATGGAAAACATATATTAACCTTTTGAGAAAATAGAAAGGGGCAAGCACATCGGAGTCTTCGTTAATGGAAAGCAAGAATAGGGGAAATTTCCAAATTGAATTTTTGCCGAGGAACTGGGGTCATAATTTGCAAGGAATGCAGCACAAGCCGATCTTGTCATGAACACGTGGGCCTAAGATCACGATAAGGAGAACAAACGAGTTTTTGAAACACAACGCACTTCTGCTTGTATTCTTCAGAAACAAGTTTGGAGTGATTTACCAGTTGGCATAGATGGTAAGGGATCCAGGATTAGCTTTCGGCCGCGGTTCGATCCCTCCATATTTGACTCTTTAGTAAGCGATCTCGTAAGTCCCAAGAAAGTCTTCATCATGGAAATGTCGCCCCGACAGTGGTGATCGGACGATGTCGAACCCCTACAAAACTTTTTTTCTATAAAAAAAAAAAAAAGTTTGGAGTGATTTGGAGGGGAGTATAAAAATTGTTTGGTCGGTGGACTAAAATGCCCTTGGTTTTTTGTTGTTAATCCGAAAATTCCCTGAGCCCCCTTTTCACTCGATACTGCGCTGGAACCCTATTCGGCCGCTGATCTGGTTCGGTGAAGCGAGAGAGTTCGAAGACCGAAAAAGATCGAAGCCGGAGACTATATTGACGGAGAGCACGATCGAAGTTAAGCTTCGTCCCGTTCCGGTGAGTATCTCTCGTCCCTGATCTGTTGCTCTGTGTTCATCTTGTTCCTGCTCGTCCCTGGTATGTTTGTCTCGTTCGTGTTCTGTTTCTGTCGTCGCGCATCTGTTTCTCGTCCGTGCTCTGTTTGTTCACAAAAGTTGCTGACTCTGTGTTCATCGTATTTTGGTTTACTTGTTTGGTTCCTAATGCGATTTCAACATATTTGCACATGTATTAGGATTCCTGGTCTGTTTGTCTCGTTCCTGCTCTGTTTCTTTCTTTTGTGTCATAAACATGTATTGGGGGTTAGGACTGACATTATCGAAGCTGTATATACAGTAGCACAAAACGCTGAGGTGATATACAGTAGCACACATCACCGAAGAACATGAATAAAGTGAGAAGATGATCTAGTGTTGTTTCTGCAAAAAAAAAAAAAAAACTTCATGTACAGTTGATTTTATTTTCTGATACATAATATGATGTCCTGCAATTGTTTGTGTAAAGCTTGAACTAAGAAGTTTGAGAAAGTAGTAACGTATTGACAATAAGAAATTTGTTTTCGTGTTAATTCTGATAATGATGGCGATGCTAACTTTTGTTGAGATTGTTGTTGGTTTATGATGTACATTGCTGTTCTTCCTTGCTATGATTTTGCGATAAATCCATCAAAATTAAACGATAATCTCTATGATCAACCTCTGCTATTCCATTTACTGTGGGATAGAATTCTTTTATTTGTACGGATCTTGTTCTTTGCATCCGCGGATGTTGCTGTTTTCTCATAAGGGTTTATGTTGCTAATTCTGGGCCTATTTTGATAATTCCTTTTTCAAAAAAAGATAATTAAGAAACTTGACTTTGTTACCATAATGTCCCTTGTTCATAGGTCAAAGGCACCATTGATGGGCTTTTGCAGTAGTTAATGTTTTCCATCACCGATTTGTGTATTTCAGGTAGTGTCTTCATAACAGGGAACAAAATGATGAATTTTGCAGCATCGCTATGCAGAAGGATGAATATCAAGGAGCTTGTCTCCAATGCTCCTGTTTACAGAAACTCAAGTGGTATAATTTCATGATTGCGATATTAGCTCATGCAATTGTATCTTTCTAACATGAGATAGAATGTAACGATTTTTTCTGTTAATTAATTTGAGTTTAGATGTCTCTGGAGAAGGATTGAGTCTGGTTTGCAGACGATGGGCTACCAAAAAGACAGCAGGATCTACAAAGAATGGAAGAGACTCACTACCCAAGAATCTTGGTGTCAAGAAATTTGGTGGTGAGGTATGATATTGCTGCTTTAAGCAAGAGTTTCATATATGGCAGATTATGAGAGGACAAATGGAACTAGACCTGATTGTGGGTCAAGTTTCAGGTCTGCACCGTTTAAAAATTCACTGGAAGTTGGATTCACAATGTAATCAATGATTAGCCCTTAACTCATTGCAGAATTCCTTGTCTATTCTGGCAGAGAGTAATACCTGGAAACATCATTGTTAGGCAACGTGGCACCCGATTTCACCCGGGAAACTATGTTGGAATTGGGAAAGATCATACTCTTTTTGCTTTGAAAGAAGGCTGGGTGAAGTTTGAAAGAAACAAACTGACTGGTCGCAAGTGGGTGCATGTTGAGCCCAAGGAAGGTCATGTTCTCCACCCTGTGTTCGCTGATGTGGCTGCCACTGAACCAAAAGTAGCTGCCTGAGTCCAATGCACCAAATCTTACAAGTGGCAATGAATTCAGGTCTCTTCTCAAAGCTTATGCCAGCTTCTCATATGTTCTTGCAAAACTTGGACGTAGTGTCTTTTTAGTGTTGCCTTATGAGGTTTTTAGTTAAATTGTTGTAAACGGGGTAATCCTTTTAGAATGAGTCATTGATAAGTTGCTGATTAAAAGAAAGGTATTTGCATGCTTTGGTTTTCTTGAAAAGCATGATAGCTTGCCCATTGTTCTTTTTGTGTATCCTCTCACTTAGAAATTTTCTGTTTCAGTATTTGTGGGATACTGAATCATATCTGATTGTACGGCCAATATTTAAATCACTTTGCATGTAAACAACCTTGTTGAAAATAAATACAAGAGGATTACAGTTTTAAATCCTGTGTCGTCGGTTTGAGCTAAGATAAGTTTTATGAAAAAAATATTAAAACGAAAGTTATCAAACTTTAGATTCAGACTATTTAAGATGGAATTACCTGGTCGCAGGATATGATATCCATTCGAATGTTGAAAGCTGCAAGGCTGTTGTGACTTGTGAGATTTTACATCATGCTCAGGATTACAACTAAATTGTTTTTTTTTTTGGAGTCAAAAGCAAAATGATATATTTAAAAAAAAATAGTTTTTACAGCGTATGACAACTGAGAGGGAGAGTAAAAGAAGTGGCATGAAGATTGAAGACAAGGTAGTGAAATAACTGAACAGGAAACAGAAATCCCATCCCTAAAGGAGTTGTGATCCTCATATTAGCACTTTAACTGAGGAAGATTTGAATTGATCAAGGTTGATCGTCTTCTTAACACAGAAGACTTTCAGATCTTCACGATTGGTCGCAAGTCCTGAGTTCAGTATCGACTATCCAACATAGAAGTGCTCTGAAACACTGTAGAATAAAGTGTACATTCTGTTGAATTCTTTTCATAAAGGCTGACGGTTGGGGAAACCAAACAAGACAATGACAAAAGATATCCTCTGCCGATTTTTTCCTTGGAAGAAAAAATTTCAATGAATTCTCACATGTCTGGTTTCTTACACTCTAGTGAGATGGATTGACCTGGGAAGCATATGATTGCTTGAAAGCAAGTGAGGAGAAGGCAATTGAACCATGTATCTCATGAGTTACCAGGATTAGCTCACCGACTAAACTAAATTGTACTCCCTCCGTTTTAATACAAGACATATTTAGAGAGATTGTCTTAATCTTAAATATAAAATATAAGTTTTATATTTACAATATTTTTTTAATTTACCTTTATTGATGCCCCGTCAACAATTATTAGGAAGGAGACTAGGAGAGGGAATAAGAGAATTAATAAAGATGACTAGAGTATTTTAAAAATTACATGTCATATCAACTGGAGTGAGTATTTACTTGATTTATATATGTTACAAGTAGGTGAGCTTGCTCGATCGGATTCTATTATCAAAAGGAATAATTATTTCTTAAAACATAGATTCTTTTTTTCAAGTTTTAGATCAATAGATCTTAAAATTATTATGATTTTTAAGAATAAAGGTATTACTAAAATATAGGCACCACATTACCATGCCTTGAGAAGTTTGATGTCAATTGTCAAATATTTCCGGTAGATCATTAGAGCTATATTATATAGTGTGAGTCTATGCTTTATGTTCACGGGGGACAATCTAAGCGTGGCTGGTTTTTGACTAATTTCCGCATTATAAACTTTGAAGGGGTTTTAGTGCTGATCATGAAACTCTCTCCATACACAAACAACTTTTTATTTTAAAGTTATTCAAATACTACCTCCGGTCCTAATTATAAGACCTAGTTGACTTTTTTTTTTTTTTGGAGAGATTAAGGAAACTAAATAAATTATTTAATCATTTCATATGTTGTGTTTTCTTAGATTATATATTAGTTTATTAGTCAAACTATTTAGTTTAAAGAAAAAAATAAAAATAAAAAAAGGCTAAAGTATACATTTGGTCCTTCATGTTTTGCCTTCAGATCATTTTAGTCTTAAGTTTGTAAAGTCACGCGTTTGGTCCCTTAACGTTAACACCATTATCTGATTTTAATGGAAAATCTTGACTCAACAATTTTAAGTGATGACTATGTAATTAAATACTGATCAAAGATGCTTATATAGTATTTTAATAAATTAATATTTTAAATCCTATTAATTGAAAAATATTTAATCTTTACGGACTATTTTACGGTTTTTCACAGTTTGTGAAGATTAAATATATTTTTTGTCAAATAAGATTAAATATTTTTCAATTAATCGGATTTAAAATATTAATTTATTAAAATACTAACATATAAGGATAAATGATTAGTATTTAATTGCACAGTCACCGTTTAAAATTGTTAAATCAATATTTTCCGTTAAGTCAGACTAACGGTGTTAACATTAAGGGACCAAACGTGTACTATACAAACTTAAGGGACTAAAATGATACAAGAGGCAGACATGAATGACCAAATATATACTTTAGCCACATAAAAATACTCTAAGCTAATTTAATTAGCTTCTTTAATCTTTCCAAAAAAGTCAATTAGCTCTTATAATTAAGACCGGAGGGAGTAGAAGTTTTCTTTTTTTAGTATTATATAAAAAAATTAATTAACACTAGCATATCAATCAAATCTTCTTTCCCTGCCTGGCTAACTTTTTCATTATAAAATAGTCTCCCACAAAATCTATTAATATATTGAGGTCTATACCATTAACTCTAGTCAATTAAAAAAGGGGGAAAAATAAAAAGAAAAAAGGGGAAAAGCAGTACCCTTTGTACGTTTGTGTGTTGAATACTAACAGCAGCTAAATTGGAATTGCCAAAATAACAGACTTGATGCCGCCATACTTATAGCAGTCTGTTGCCATAATTTTTCAACACAAGCCGTTGAAATTGGAATCTTAGTTCCAAGTACGAAGATTCCTAGCTAGTCGTCCCTGGCTGCGCCAGCCAGCACGTGACCTAATACGACATATGACTATGTCTATATGAGAGTTCATTCATTGAACGCAATAACACATGTAACCACAACCTTCAACCTCACCACCTGTCTCTCTTCCACAATTAACAATCTGTAACCCTAATTACGGGTCTCTTAAGAATCTCTCTCTACTTATAATGGCGTCTTCTACGACCCTTCTCATCACCTTCCTTTCCCGCCATCACCTTTTGACTCAACCCCGTGTCGCTTTCACTTTCCT
This sequence comes from Acacia melanoxylon, assembly GCA_019022615.1. Lineage (NCBI taxonomy): Eukaryota > Viridiplantae > Streptophyta > Magnoliopsida > Fabales > Fabaceae > Acacia > Acacia melanoxylon. Next base: position 13,347,558 of record JAFJYJ010000005.1, read on the forward strand.
CCCCTATAAATTCTTTAGCAAGTTGGGTTTTTTAAATTCATTCTCATCCATCAAATCCGTTATCAACCATCAAAATCAAAAGTTTTTTGCTGGGGTAATACTGTTTTTGATCCTCTGATATATGCTCTGTGTCTCTGTGTGTACGTACTGATGGAGATGCTTGGGGTTAGGAGAACACAGAAGAGAAACGACGACGCTTTGAAGAAGAAGAAGAAGGACATTAAGGTGACTTACATATCAAGTCCCATGAAGGTGAAGACAAGTGCCTCTAACTTCAGAGCTCTTGTTCAGGAGCTTACTGGGCAAGATTCCAATGTTGCAGACAAGTTTCTGCAGCAGGAATCTGCAGTTCATGATCATGATGATGATGAGATTGAGAATATTGATCTTGCCGCCATGGCTGGATCTTCAAGTAATATTAGTGATGATCAGCGTCATGACGAAGTCGAGGAGATTGAACGTTCTTCTCCTTCTTCTTGGTTGGATCTGTTAACTGAAGATTCTTGTAGTGGATTCCAGTATTCAAGATCCTTGTTTGAGCCATTCAACCAACAACAGTACATGAAGTTTGATTTGGTTGAGATTTGATGCTGTAAATTATTCTTCTCCTGTGCCAAATGTATTAGTCATATAAATGATACATGGAAATTAGTGGAATTAATTAACGTAGTTATTTATATTAAATGTGTGTTGCTTTTTTTAAATCCCTTTTCTTTAAAATCATTTGAAACTATTTTTGTTGTTATGAAAATATACTTTAATATATGTAATTAATATGTATAATTTGAGCTTAAAATTATAAATTTGATAGACAAAATAAATGAAAATATTATATTTATGACCTAAACAAACTTCTTAACTAATTTATACATTTACCGTTGGAGGAAGTTTTTAATAAAATAACACCATTGACTTCAAATAGTCTGAAAGTATTTTGAATTTTTTGAGAAGAGTTTTTTTTTTTTTTTTTTTTTTAAAAAGTACATGCTTTTGAAATTTCTTAGCATTTTTTCTGTTGGGCCTTAAAAAAAAAAAAAAAAAATTAGTTTCCATCTGATTCACACTGTCGGCTGGTGGCTCAATTGCAGTCGAATTTGTCTCAGCCATGAAAATGCTTTTCTAGTCAAAATCGAGCCACTGTCAGTTATGGTTTAGTTGGTTTTGGAAATGAAGTAAATTAAAATAAAACTCATCTTACAAAACTCGGATACAGTAAATCGCGCTAATCCAAACAAAGAGACACTACATCATCATCCACAAGTAGAATGGTTTTTTTTTTTTTTTTAAAATGTTTACTCAAATAAAAAAATCTAGAAATTAATCAAAATGCCCCTAAACAATTGTCATTTCTTCCCCATAAGCATTCAATATGTTAATGGCGGTTTAATATTAAAAATTACCTTGCCATCTTAAGATACAAGTATCTCATAATTATAATTTGAAAATAAGAACAAAATGATTAAGAGGATAAGGGTAAAAACAATAACATAACAGGAAAAGAAATGTCTCAGACTCAGTCCAATCATTAAAATAACACGTCTTGGACGAGTAGGGCACGGCAGAATTATTTCCAATGGCCCATCTTAATCCTAATAAACCCTTTTTCCCATTTGTCTACCATTCATATTTTGTAATTTTATTAGCAAATTTATTAACAAATTCATAGAACTTATTTTTAGGAATTTTCAATATTTATTTTTTTTTTGTAAAATCACTATGAAAGGTAAATATAAACTTTCTTCTAAAATTTAGTATTATTTTTTAATCAAAATCCAATAATAAGTCCTCTACAATATAGTAGCAGTTGTAGCCCCTAAGATAATATATTTATTTTTTCTCATAAAAATTGTAGTAAATTTGAAGTCTTTAATACACACATTTCTGGACAAAAATATGGATTTTGGTATTATATTTACAAGTGTAATAACAAAAATGGTCTTTCCTTAAAATGAGTAAATAATTAGTAATGATGGCAATATTTTTAAAATAAAATTTTCCCAAAATTATAGGTTTGGCTCCTTATGAATTTAAATAATTAGCATATGTGTTTTTCCCATAAAAAATTGAATAAAATTAATTATTTATACAAATATCTCTCCCCAGTATCATCATTCATCCATATCCATGGGTTATTCCAAGTCATAGAACAGCAAAACCGATTAGGACAATGTCCATGGGTTAACATAATTAATTATTTGTACAATGTATGAAAGAAAAGAAAAACTTATAATTCAAATGAAAATAGTATATAGTATGAAATTTATTTATATGAAAAAGTTTATTTGAAATTTTAAATGTCATGTAAATAATAAACTTTACATATTATATATATTTTTTAAATAAAAAGACAAAATGACATTAAAACAACCCGAATTTACAAATTACATATAGATATAAGGCTGAAATGAGATCTTAAGAAATTATAAAACATAAACTTTAGAATAATCCTAATATTAATAATAAAAAAATAAAAAAGTAAAATTAAGATTTCCTGCTGAGTAATATTATTATTTGATGATGGATCCGAAGGAGGTTAAAGAAAATTTGTCCTCCAAATGAGTAGTTAAAGAAGTTGAAGAACCACATTAAAGACTTATGTTGTAAATCTAAAAGAGTATTACATGGATTTGAAGAGAGATATATTTACAATTGTCGCTTGATTTTGACATGGAAATATTTTAACGGAGACCTATCGTGACCCAAAAGCACTCGGCATTTAAAAAACGGAATTTAAAAACGATTAGTCCTCGGAAAGTGGAAGATTTCTGCACCAGAAGACGTCTAGAGATTGGAATGATCTATATGCAACTCTTTCTCTCTCTTTCTTTCCCTTTTCCTTCGCTTTAATTCTTCTAATCACCAAAAAAAAAAAAAAAACATTATAAGCGTCATCATTGCCATCATCCTTTGCATCAGATTTCCAAGGTGGTTTATTTTTTGTTTTCTGCTTCGCTATTTGTATAATCAATTAATCATCACGTTCATGGTGATTTTGATCTTCTCTAAGCTTGGATTTGGTTCCTTTTCTTGTTTTGGGCGTCTCCAAGTAATTAGGTTAGTGTCAGCGCAGTCAATTTATGTCAAAGTGCTTTGACTTTTGAAGTTTTGTTTTTTCTGCGAGCTTGGCTGCTGGGTTCACTTGGATGTGTGGCCTTCGCGATTTCGCTGCATAATCTTTGTGTATTTTCTTCACATGAGCTGCTTTGCAATAAGGGTTTTGTATCAGTTTTCATCTCTGGGACTTGGCGTTTTCTCTGATTTGATTTCTTTTCGTGCTTTGCATTTTCTGAAATCTTGTCGCCGTCAAATTGGCCGAACATCCGTGCGGGAATAAGCATACGAAGATTGGTCGCTTTCTGTTTTAGCAATTTATGCATTATGCAGGAGCAGTATTATACTGTGTTTGTCTATGAAGCTATTTTGCTTTCTTATTGTTGAACTTGTAATGTTTGCTGTCTTTTATTTTACCTCTACTGAAGCAAATATCGTGATCGAGTTTGTGAACTGATTTGAGCGACGGGTTGTGTTTCCTCATTGATTAGGCAGCAGGCGAGTTAAGAATGCGTTGATGTTGGGCTGTGTAACCGGGTTGGTTTTGAAGATGAGAAGGGGGTGTTGAGAAGGATGCCGAGCTTCAACTCTCAATTATCCATATTCAATGCAAGGTATAATTCTGGTTACCATCATTTTTTGGTGAGTGTCCTTTCAGCTTCATATTTATAGTTATTTATATTGAATTATTCAATGTTGATCACTGCATTAGTGGAAGAATCTTTTTCCCCCTCCTCGTATTCTTTTTGAAGATTGTGATGGTATAATGAATGCCTAGAACGCTGCTGGCATTCATTGTTGACTTGGTCTTTAAAGTTTGGAATAGTATATAGTTCCATGAAGTTACTCTTGAAGTTAATGATCTGACTTTTTGGTTATTAATTATTAATTAAATTTTATTATAAATTATAATTGATTGTAATTTTTTGAACCAGAACTTAATTAATTTATTGGACATTTATGTATTTGGTTCTCTAATTTATAGCATATGCGGTTTTAATTATTAATCATTTTAATTAAAATTGGGTATATATCTCGGCCAGAAGATTCTAACTATAACCTTTAGGTAATTTGCTTTGGTGATATACATGCTACAACTACAACTAGTGTAAAACATACTTAGACTTAATGTATTGTAAAGGGGCCACTTTCGTGTGAGACATGCCAACGACTAACTTGCTTATTTATTCCCTCTTTATTTTTGGACTAAGGATAATGAGCATCTTGGTCATGAAGCTTTTAAAGCCAAGAGAGAGAGACATTGATAGACAAATTCGTGTACATTTGGTAATTTGAGGAATGCAAATACCTTTGCCTTTTGTTTTGTTGAGGATTCTGGTGGTTTTATTTTGATTTATAAGTCCTTTAGATTTTAGGATTATTGGGGATTGAAAAATCTTGGGTTACTGGGGTTTTCTCTACTGTAGTGCAGTGAATAAAATAAATTGGATAATACTATATAAGTTATGTTATATGAATTCAGAAAAAGCCTTTAATGATATTTTTAAAATGTCATTAACAGTAGCATTTTTTGTGCTATGTGCTTCCGACATGACATTTATGGATGGATGCGCTTACAGATTATTTGATTAAGTGCATGAGAGTTATGGTAGAATAATGGTGTAAATGCAAGGCAATGGTGAATCTATAAATGACCATCTCCGATGATAGCCAGAACTGCAATTTTGAGAAGGAACAGATGTTTGTGCTGGGAAAGCTAATACTGAATTCTGGTTTTATTTTTGCATTTGTCTAAGTTTTAGATGACTTATGTTTTGCACGCTGTCTGAAAAGGAACACATTTTTTTTTTTCTCACCTTAATCTGACAAACTGTTTTTAATGTTTCAGCTATACCGACGGAAGCACCATTGATTCTTTTTGTGTGTCAGACTTTAGAGCATTTGATCAACCAGTTGGATATCGCTTAGAGGATGCTGCTCACCTGAGTGAAAGTAAGCATATCCTGTATTTGATTTAGATAAGTCCACATGGAACAATATTTATATGGGCATTGTATTATTCTTTTATCTTTGGTGTCAATTTTCAAGCTTCAGCTCATCTTTAGATGAATTATTTTGTTTGTTGAAATGATCTTGAAGTATCCTTTCATCATAAACGTTGTGGTGATTCAGCACTGAGGATAAGAAAAAAGAATTTGTTAAACTCACACTAACACACACATGGGCATATATATGTGTGTGTGTGTTATTGTTGGGGAAGATTTATATTTCTACTAGTATATTCTGATCAGTTTATTTTCTATATTCTTGTTAGCAGGTTTAGTCTTGTTTTTCACCCTTTCCTAGTTTTCTTCTTCTGGTTATGTGATTCAGAGTCAGTTTAAAATACATTTAAAGTAATTACCCATACAACTTTTGATAAGGCGAGTTTCCCTGATTATCATCTACCAAACTTTCAACTTTGTTAGAATTCAAACATGGGTATTTTTTTTAGCAGGCTATTCATATTTTGTTTTTGTTTTTTGTTTTTAAATGAAGTTTCAAATTTCAGTTGATAAAGACAGGTTCCAATAAAGCAGAGTCACTAAGTTTGCAATTACAAAAGGTGCGATAATCTAATCTAGTTACTTCCAAGAGGTAATACAGGAGATCAGCAAGAGTCGGCCATGGCTGATGCCAGTCCTAGGACGGATATTTCTACGGATGTTGATACTGATGATAAAAATCAGCAGGTAATGTTTGATTACCTTTCTTTTTATTGATAAATCTTATCACTACCCCACATTTCCACCATCAGGTACCTGTTTATGTTGAGCCTATTGTCATGAATATTTAATCTATGTAAAACAGTATTTGAACAGAATGCATGTGTCAAAGCATTTGCCAATTGCCATGTTTTTCATGGAATCACAGTTGAAAATAAATTGGATTTATCTTGATCATCTGACGGTGTATGCATGCTTTTGCAGTATGATAGAAATCAAGCCCTTGTCGCTGTGGCTTCTGATTCCAGTGACAGATCAAAGGATAAATCAGATCATAAGGTTATATATCTAAATCATATTGTATGAGTAATAGCTATAATTCTAATTGTATCTTTTATGTGATGCCTGCTTCATTTAATTATTGCAGACTCTCCGCAGGCTTGCTCAGAATCGTGAGGCAGCAAGAAAAAGCCGATTGAGAAAGAAAGTATGATATGCATTTGCTATACCTTTTTCCTATAGGCATGAGCATATTATCCTTGTCCTGTTCTATTTTTCTCATATCCAGTATGATATTGGTGCTGGATGCCTGGATGTTTCTTGTATAATGTTCACCTACACCTTTATCATGTCAGATTAAGTTATTCAACCTCATATAATCACGTACCTACTTTTTCAGTAATGATGGTAGTAGAATCAAGTGATTCCCTTATGATGTAGGCTTTATGGCAGAATCTCATTTGTGAAATACATCTTTTTGCTTCTCCTTATAGGCCTATGTCCAACAGCTGGAAAGCAGTCGCTTGAAGTTGACCCAACTAGAGCAAGAGCTTCAACGAGCTAGGCAGCAGGTGACATATATTTAATCTTTTACGTCCTAAAATAATGTTTATTATTCTTAACACGTAAAATGCATCAGCAGTCTTAAGCTCTGCGTACCCCTACTTGTTATTTGTTTGACACAGTTCTTGGCCACTCATGTCTAATATTAACCAAAATCTCTTGTTCCTTTTGTAGGGGATCTTTATATCAAGCTCGGGTGATCAAACAAATGCAATGAGTGGAAATGGTAGCCCTTCTGTGATATGTTGTTCCTCCCATAATTTTAATTATTGAAATATTTGGAAAAATAGTAGCATAATTTGTGCAAGCTGATCAATAATTTTCATCATATTGTGATAGCTATCTGCGCTATCAGTTAATTTATTCAAGGAAAGGAAAATGTCTCAGAAAAGAATAAAAGCTTAAACATTATTAAGCTTTATTTTATTATTATTATTATTTCGTTAATTGAGTTTGTTTTTATTATTATTTTAGGAAATCTGAAATAAGGGGAATATCCCACCAATAAGATTTAGATTGTTAGAATATAGGATTATTAGTCATTTGAATTTCGTATTTGGATTTAGTATTTGAATTTCAAATTAGAGTCTATCTCTATGTAATCTATTCCTATAAATAGGCATATTGCCTCATCAATAAAGCATTGAATATTCAAAGAGTAAATTGGTGTAGGAGATTCTGCTGGGCTGTTTTAAAGAGGAGGTGGGATTCTTATCTGCTCTTTATTTCAGATTATCTTATAGCTTTCTCAACTTAAATTCTCAAATTATCTTATAACTTTCCTATCTTATCAGCTTATTCAAACCGGTATCTTATCATTGGTATTAGAGCCTCAAACAATCCAGTATGGTTGTAACGCGCTCCTCTGATGCAAAACGGGCACATTATAGCCTAGTTCAGCAAGGGCTTCTCTTTCTCAAATCGCTACAAGTCTGCTTATGATCGAGAGCTTCTAGCCTTGGTACTTTCCCTCCAAAAATGGCGCCACTACTTGTTGGTACGCCAATTTTCTGTGCGAACAGATCATCACAATTTGAAACACTTGTTAGAGCAAAAACTTGTGACTACTTCACAACAAAGGCTCTTAGTGAAACTTCTTCCCTTTGATTTCACTCGGGAAGGAGAATGCAGCAGCAGATTTACTTTCTAGAAGGCCACAACAGTATGATTTCTTTCAATTGGTCATCCCTATGGCAAGTGAACTTCAAATGCTACCTCAAGCATTGTTAGAAGACCTCAAGAGCAAAGACCAAATTGATGCACTACAAGCAAATCCGGACAACCACTCTCACTTTTACTACGTGAAAGAGCACTCATTCTACAAAACCAGGTTAGTCATACCTAACCTAACCGTGCTTCATGAGAAACTAATGGCTGAAGCACATGACACTCCAACCGGGGACCTCAGTGGTTATCTTAAAACACTGAAGAGGCTTAGTGATCAACTGTATTAGAAGGGAGTGAAAAACAATGTAAAACATACATCCAACGTTGCTTGGTTTGCCAACAAAGTAAGTACCAAACTTTGGCTCCTGCAGGACTTCTACAACCACTCCCAATTCCTGAAAGAATCTGAGAAGATATCAGGTTGAGCAGTATTTACCCTGCTTCTTATCCCAACGATAGAGTCCTACATTGAATTGGCAATCCTTAATGCACAAAGTCTTATGACCGACCGTGTTTCGGAGAGTACAATTGCAATTAAGACAAATCGTACCCTTCCGTGCTGCGGGTTGGTTAACCCCGAAAGCAAACAAAAGAAAGTCTGTGCCAGAGATCCCACCTGTTACGTGGGAATACTAAGGAAAGGGGTAGTTTAGGGAATATGCTTATTAGGGTTATATATAGGGGTTTTGAGGGTTGAAATGGGTGTCAAGTGAATTAGTAATTTCTAGTTTTTACTCTTTTCTCTTATAATGATAACACCACCAGTAATTACAACAGGATGTTGCAAATTACTAGGCCCGAGTATTCCGACTCGGTAATCAATACCTCCGATTTGATGTAATTCTTGTGATTGTGGACCGATTTAGTAAATACTGCCACTTTATTGCTCTATCTCACCCGTATACGGCCAAAACAATAGCTGCACTATTTTTTCGAGAAGTGGTTAGGCTTCACGGGATGCCTAGATCCATTGTATCTGATAGGAACTCGCTCTTCCTAAGCAATTTCTGGTAAGAATTGTTTCGCCTCAATCAAACACGCCTAAATATGAGCACGGCTTATCACCCACAATCCGATGGGCAAACGGAAGTGGTTAACGTTGCTTAAAGGCCTACCTCCATTGTTTTGCTCACGATCAACCCAAGCAATGGAGTAAATTCTTTTGTTGGGCGGAATTCTCTTTCAACATAGGATACCACGTCCCCATAAATGAAACTCCCTTCAAAATAGTTTACGGGCGCTACCCTCTGCCTCTGGTTCCTTATGTGAGAGGTGAAACGTTGGTAGTTGAGTTGGAGACACGTGATGCTAGTGATCAAGATCTTAAGGGACAATCTCCTTAAAGTGCAACACCGGATGAAGCTACATGCTGACCAACACCGACAAGATCTTGAGTTTATGCCCGGTGAAGTGGTTTGGTTACGGATTCAGCCATATCGTCAACACTCGTGGCCAAGAAGTAGTTTGACAAACTTGCCCCCGGGTTCTTTAGACCTTTCAAAGTTCTCAAGAGGGTAGGAAAGGTGGCATACAAACTTGAATCCCTTCTAATGCCAAAATCCATCCTGTATTTCACGTCTCCTTACTTCGAAGGGTACTTGGCCAGCAACCCCTCAATCCTCCACCAACAATTCCTCTTTTGTCCGATATGGAAATCACTCTATCACCATGCTGGGTTTTGGAGCATCGCTGGAACCAAGAGAGCAAGCTCGAGTTGCTCATTGAATGGGATCTCCATCCAGTTGAAGATGCAACTTGGGAGGAATACGACTTAGTTGCTGAACAGTTCCCTCATTTTTGACTTGAGGACAAGTCGTCTTTCCAAGGGGGAAGATATGATAGCGATATACTCAATCAGTTAATTTATTCAAGGAAAGGAAAGTGTCTCAGAAAAGAATAAAAGCTTAAACATTATTAAGCTTTGTTATTATTATTTCATTAATTGAGTTTGTTTTTATTATTGTTTTAGGAAATATGAAAATAAGGGGAATATCCCACCAATAAGATCGAGATTGCTAGAATATAGGATTATTGGTCATTTGAATTTCGTTTTTGGATTTAGTATTTGAATTTCAAATTAGTCTATGTCTCTATAATCTATTCCTATAAATAGGCATATTGCCTCATCAATAAAGCATTGAATATTAAGAGAGTAAATTGGTATAGGAGATTCTCCTAAGTTGTTTTAGAGAGGGTGATATTCTTGCCTGCTCTTTATTTTAGATTATTTTATAGCTTTTTCAACTTAAATTCTCAAATTATCTTATAACTTTCCCATCTTATCAGCTTATTCAAACCAATATCTTATCATATTGTCTTAAAGGGGCCATGGCATTTGATGTGGAATATGCAAGGTGGCTGGAAGAGCATAATCGCCAAATTAATGAGCTAAGAGCAGCTGTAAATTCTCATGCTGGTGATACAGAACTTCGCATGATTGTTGATAACATATTGGCGCACTATGATGAGGTTTTTAGGCTGAAAGGTACTGCAGCTAAGGCTGATGTTTTCCATTTGTTGTCCGGCATGTGGAAAACACCTGCGGAGAGATGTTTTTTATGGCTTGGTGGCTTTCGATCATCTGAACTCCTCAAGGTGAGCTTATTCTGTCCCTTTTCTTTATAGTTCTTATGGCTCACGTGGTTAAGGAAAGAGTGAGACACATATTTAGGTCCTTTCAAGTTTCAACTTTCATAAGATAGGTGCATCTTACTCAGTCTTGACGTTTTCTGAGAAGGAAGTAGTTATTGAAGTATGTTGGGCTGCCTTCTAGCATCTAACTTTGTTGCTGCTATGTCATTTCTGGTCAATTAAGTATCTAATTAATGACTCCATATTTTACATAGAACTTTGATAGTTGCTGTTAGTTTCTTCAGATTCTTTATTTACTTTCATAATGCTGCCACTAATTCCTGATGGGGAAACTCTAGTCTATCTCAATTCTAAGGGATTCCCATGCTTCCCCACAAAACCTTTTAGGTTTTACTTGTTTTTCATAATCTTTGGGGACGGAAACAGGAGCAAGGTTGACCAGAAGAACCCTTGAGGAAATTTGATGTGGGTGGGCACAATTTATAGCGATCCGAGAGTATTGATTAGTATACTACAATGCCAATGTGTGAATATATTGAGTATGTGCTTTATGTATCGCATACTTAGCTAACTCCCATATTCATGAATTCATGCTACATTCCTGATTACGCTTGGAATATTTTGCTTGAGTTCTTTTCCATTTGAATTCAAGTAAATTAAGGGTTAGAAAGAAGCTGGCTGGTTGAAAATGAAGCATATGATAAAACTATAAATATTATGCCTTTTTCCATCACGCATACCAGAATTCTTATAATTTATGAGTTTTGACAAAGAATATTTATTTCTGAGGTCTGAGCTGGGTGCCATGACTTCTGTCACAGCTCCTGATAACTCAATTGGAACCTCTCACAGAGCAGCAGCTGGTTGGCATTACCAACTTGCAGCAATCCTCTCAACAAGCAGAAGATGCATTATCTCAGGGTATGGAAGCTTTACAACAATCCCTAGCGGAGACATTATCTAGTGGATCTCTTGGATCTTCTGGTTCATCAGGCAATGTAGCAAATTACATGGGCCAAATGGCTATGGCCATGGGAAAGCTAGGCACACTTGAGGGTTTCATTCGACAGGTGAATTTATTTTGATAGTCTGTGATAGGTACAGTTTTCTCATATAGTTTGGGAATGTTTTGTGCCAATCTTGTCTTCCTCATGGATTTCAAAACTAGTAAAAATTTAAGTGTTCTGGGATAATAAAATTATCGTTTTTCTTGAGGGTTCAAGTGCATGTCTCATTGTCTTGACCAAAAGTATTTTTGGAGGAAATAGAGCACTCTAAAGAAATTGTAGTGCAATGTAGCACATAATCTTTCAAAACCGGTGTAATGCTGCCACTGTTTTAGCAGTCAATGTTGGTTCCAAATAGGTCTTCCAACCTACACTAACTGTTGACTGTTAAAAAGGTACAATGTTGCATTTGTTTTAAAAAATTGTGTTACGTACTTGGTTCCAAAATTTTCTATAGGGTGCTCATAGCACCTCTGGGAATAGTTTTGGGTCAAAAATGCACTTTAACCCCTTTTATAATAAGATTCTACGTGGGGCAGGGGAGGAAGTGGTCAAATTTGACTCTCTAGTTTTTGCAGTGTTTGTTTCTGAACTTTTGGCAATTTAGCATCAACTTTTTTGTTTGCTTGTTTTGCCAGTTTTAGAGATCATTGGCATGCAACTTTGCTTGTTGGAAGTTGTATTTTTCTCACTCTGGGCTTCATTTATGTGGTTTTTATTAGGCTGACAATTTGCGGCAGCAAACACTGCAACAAATGCACCGTATATTGACAACTCGCCAATCAGCTCGGGCCCTTCTTGCCATACATGACTACTTCTCTCGACTTCGTGCTCTCAGTTCCCTCTGGCTGGCACGCCCAAGAGATTGAAGGGTAAAAAATTACCTGGTACAATAATTTGGCTTTCATGGATCTGGCACCAGCAATGCTTGACCGTCATAGGTACTAGCTTTACAGGTTTTCTTACCTTGTAGGCTTTCTGTAATACTGATGTTAGTGCTTCATTTAGCCACTGTGCAGAATTGGTGAGAAGCAGGCAGTGTTTCTGATGTTTATCACTTGTAATATTGTCCATTGTAATTGTAACTTAAGGGTTTTCTTCTTTTTTCATAGTAGGCCTGTGTTAATTTTGAACAGGTTCCCAAAAAAAAATCTTGTGTTTTCTTGAATTTTCTCCCTAGCGTTAACTCTTGATTTAAAAAATGTTCATTCTCTATTATTTGCATCAGCATACCATTCTTGGTGTTGTTACCAAGCTGAAGCTTTAGCCCCACAACCGTTGTCCTGAAGGTCCCATGTGTTTGTGTGATTCAGGGAATGCTTTGTTGGAAAAAGGTAAATCCTAAATGGCAAACAAATGAAAAAAGGTAAATTATTTGAGCATATTTGACGCAAGGTAGTGTAAAATACAGTGCATTCTCTAAGGTCAAGTTCAGTCTATCATTGCTGGGAGTTTTTTTAATTATATATATATATATATATAAACACCCCCCACAAACCCACCCACACGCCACACGCCCAAAAAGATGTCTATCCCCCGAGGGTTAGAGCCTGTAATCTGCCGCCTTTTTGAAAGTGTAGTTTTTTCCCCCCAATTAGGGAGACAGACACTATCAATAGGTGAGATTGGATCGTGATCCCTCATTAAATTTCAAGGCTATTGGTGAAGGTACATAATGCATGGCACTAGGCCAGTATTATCAATTATTGCTAGTTGGTTCAAAATAGTAGGAGAAAACATGGTCGTGTAAAGTTACGTGTCTTTTGTAGCCGTGCCATTGAATATGACACGTACTTATAACATGGGTGTCTTAGTCCTACTGTCAACTTAATTGACCGTTGCATATGATGCATTGCCTTAGTGGCAAAGCAATCTCCTTGTATAGGAGTAGTGGTGGATCCCCCACAAGGCTAGTTTGACCTTCCCTTCCAACTCAAATAAGAAAAAAAGTTAATTGACCATTGGATAGATATGCTGTCCAATCCTGACCCTAAAAAAACAAACAATCTCAAAAACTATTCCGGTCAACAAAATAGGTGGATCAAAGTAATTGATATACTCCTTCTGGTCCTAAATATAAGATGGAGATGATTTTTTTTTTTTGGAAAGATTAAGGAAGCTAAATAAATTGCTTTAAATTATATCATATGTTGCGTATCTTTAAATTATATATTAATTTATTAATCAAACTAATTAGTTTAGAGGGAAAAAAAAATAAACATAAAAATATTCTAAAGTAATTTAATTAACTTCTTTAATCTCTTCAAAAAAGTTAAACCGGAGAGAGTATCCAATGACAGATTGTAGGCAGACTCTGCTCCTCTATCCAAAAAGAAAGTGCAAAAGACTAAATGCAACTATGAACATGCGGTTAAACTATGTATGCCATATTGACTGGATCACTTTTCCATAACAACTTTTGGCTTCATTGCTTCCGTACCGTTTTCTTCTTCACACTTGTTTAGATTCATGCATTGATCATATTTTTGATTAAAAAGAACTTGGTGATAAAATCATAGAACTAAAAATCGTTGTTTTCATCTAGGGTCTAGTATGCATTCTCATCTCCAATTGTCAGTCCACATCTGTATCATGATTCAAAATTTTACTACAAATGATTCAATTTATATTTTGCTAATTAAAGTACTGTTAACAGCTTCGATTTACATTTCTCCACACTCAGCAATGACGCAAGCTAATTTGGGCCGGTTATTGGGTCCAGTGGCCACATTCTCAATCTTCCTGACAACCAAAAGGCCGTCTCCAAGCACCCTCTGCATAAAATATAATTTGATTACAGGTAAATGCCCAGCACGTTCAAACAAGCCTTGCTATTGAAAGGCATATAAAGACATGAAGAATTCACAAGTGAAGACTTGTTTTGGTTAAAAAATTTCGAGTGTTATACGGATTCGAATCCAAAGCTACACTAGCCGAATTGATAGATTCATACCAGCAAAGAATCACTAGTAGCAACCAAACTGAAGATTCATACTTCATATGTCAATAAAATTTGATCTTAACAATTCAACCAACCTCATTACTGAATGAAAATGTTTATAACCCAGTACAGTATGCAGTGCGACAGATATTAACACAAAGCAGCAGCAATATTTAATTGTTCTGTGCCAATAATGAAATTAGATAAATGCTTTTGTATGTGTGGCTCTCAGGTTCAATATATCTACTTTAGCTTGCTGGAATGATGATTTTACTAGCATCATAATTTGAATGCATGCAGTAAATAACCCTTCACATTGGTTCGTTGAAGAAAAATATAATTATATATGCATAAGAAGATATTAGAGCATACCCCAAAAACGACATGCTTGTTGTCAAGCCAGTCACATTTCGCACAGGTTATAAAAAACTACAACAAGAAAGGAAGTGATGATTCTTCAGTCAAATAGAGCCAATATAATTTAATACTCCCAGACGATGAGGACGCAGGAAAGGAGTGGCCATTGAGATGTTACCTGGCAACCATTGGTATTCTGTCCACTATTTGCCTGCAACCACAAGTGAAGGATTTAAGCCTTCTTAATTTTGCAAATGTAAACTAAGCAAAAATTTATGTAGATCTCAGGAGCCTTCTTTTCCTCAGGGATGGGAAGTGTTTCAAAGAACTTTAATATTGTGATGAGATAAATACATTGACCAGATAATTGCATTCCAGAAAAGTAAAATCATTGTTTTCCAATTTTTTCAATTGATGAGTGAGAATAGCAAGAATAAACAAGTCGTGAGGATAGCATGCTGTCCATGGACAGGTTGACCATCAAAAGTAACCATTTAGCCATATAAATTTAGTGCATTACCGGTTAAGCAAAAGAGTAAGGATATAACTTTGACGAATTCAAGAAGCAAGATGCAAGTTGATACAACAAATACATACCATTGATAGAAGACCAGGGCCAGTATGTTTGGCAATAAAATTTTCATCATCGAAATTGTGCCCATAGATGGAAACACAGCCACTCCCATCACCCTGTGGAATAAGATGAATTTATTAGGAATTTAAGAATTTCACAGCAAAACAGAATTCAACTCAATTTTTGTAATAATAAATTAAATGATATACAAGGGAAAATAAATGAAGCTAAGTAAGGCCTATTTTTATAAAACATTGCACAAGAAATAAACCGCAAAGGCGCAAACTAATGACAATGTTATGTAACATGGGACAGATGATAACAAGCCATGCAGATTATAAGAGTAGCTTGCCTGTTTTAATATTAGATATTTTCTCCTCACATATGGAAGCAAAATCACCCTTGCTTATATATAGTGTGAGTTGAAAAATAGAAAGTCTAAGTTTAATGGAGCAGAACTGTACCTTCACAAAATCACCAGCCTGCATCATAAAATCCTTGATCACCCTATGAAATTGACAGCCTTTGTAACCAACAGGAAGACCAGCTTTCCTGCCATTTAATTCAGATCACATTACAAATTTTAAACCTTATCCAACAAAAAAATACCATGTACAACCAAACATCTACTTGGAACTTGGAAGTTTCACTTACACTGAAGACTAAATATAATGAAAATACACTCAAGAATTACAATTAGGACTACTATTTAGTCATTCAGAAGTCCAAACGATTTTAACTGTGATGTCAATGCCAAATTAGGTCTCAATTGAAAATAGTGAAGCACAGTCATAGATGGAAAACCCTCAGGCTGTCAATACTCAATAATTTTTGGAACCAAAAGTTAAATATAAAGGAAGGAGATTAAAAAGAGTATCACGGAAGATTTCAACCCACACTTGGCCAGCTCGAAAAGATTATTTCACTACCTGTACTCGCCAGTGCAGAACTGCCTGCCAGATAGGAAAAAGCAAAACCGATCAATTGGATGAACATAAATTAGTAAAGAGCCAAAGGTAATCATTTTTAACAAAAGTATGTATTGCATTTATGAATGTATTTCACAAAATTAATTATATCAGTCTGAATGTAACACAGCTAAAAGTTAAGTGTGGTCCAAACTTCTTAAGTGAAACATATGATATCACATCAACATTGAAGACTGGTGACAATCTCAGCAGTATGTTGTCAAATTCCTTCTGTCCCGAACTATAGTATGAACTTATGATCATTTTTATCCTTTAGGCTATTCCTGTCCTGGAAGGCTACCCTTAACTTTATGGAACGAATACCGTGTCTACAGCCCAGCAGCAATAGAACTACCTATAGTATCCAGCTGCCAAATTTTGACTTATTCACTAGCGTTACTATCAGTGTTGCTCATTTTAGCTAAAGATACAAAGAAGACCAAGAAATCATCACCGAACCTCTCTTGTCCAACTCTCAGCAACGATTCTCCGATCAAACACAACAAACGAACCACTTAAATTTTTTTCCCGTCAAATTCCAAAGGAAACAAGCTAGAGAATAAGAAAAAGCGATCACAGCTAAGACAAAAAGAAACCTGAAATTCTCAGCAGTTTTGGGGGCAATATCAGCGAAGAGCTCCATCTTGATTCTACCAGCGGGGATGTTACCGATGGTGATATCGAAGAACACGACGGGATTCTTCGGGTTAGGAGGCCGCACGTGCCACTCTACCCCTGCGTTTCCCCCGCCAGACGCCATCGAAGTTGTAGCTCAACCGCGAAGGAAGATGCTAATAGTGGCGGCAGAACAAAAAAACAGGAGGGGAGGGGGAAATCCTCAACCTACGACAGAGTTCGGGTTCTCTCTTTTTTTTTCCTATAATTCTAAATTATATAAATAAAGTGAAAAATTATTGAAAAATTTAAGGTTATTAAACTTGGATTAGCCTCTACACCAACCGAGACACTGAGTGAGGTACTGAGTTAAGTGTTAACCCGAGGCCATGGGTTAAGAGTCAACTCGGAATCAACCTAAGGGCCAGATCAACAAGAATAGAAAAATAATTTAAATTCTTATCATACTATACAAATATCAATTCAATACCTTCAAAATTATTAACAAAATGATCATACTTAGTCAACATTTTTATAATTTCTTTGACATAATGACATAAGAGTATCAAACTATCAATTCCCCATCTAATGAGTAAAGACGCTAGAATAAGTAATCACTAAATATTACTCCTAGAAAATATCAAAATAGATATTGATTGATAACGAAATATTCTTTCTATCTACAATCCTTTAACAACTAAAGTTATACTCACTACCACCAAAATCATCATTAAGAACTAATATTGTCTATCCAATTATTGCCGCTAAAAAAAATACGGTTTTTTTTTTTTAAAAAAGGCAACCTGCGTCAACCCAACAACCCGTCGGGTTGCACCCGGGTTTCCCCAAGTCGCCTCTCAACCCCAAGTTGGGAACTTACCCATATTGGTTACATGGCTAGGTCATTGGTTTGCAAGTTAACTTGGTCGATCCAGCCCAGGTTTAAGTAACGTTGGGAAAATCCCACTAAAATTTAGTGTCAAAAGTAATGCAACATATCTTCAAAGTAATTGTTTTTTTAGCTGTGAGCTTATTTTTAAGGGTTGAGGAGCAAAAATACATATGATATTTTCCTAAAAGTGCACACAACATTAAATGTTTTTTGGGGAGACAAAAGTAATTATGAATTTCTAAAATAGGTGCAACGATATACATTTATTGTTATTTGGCCATTTGTTTAATTTTTTTAAGGGTTAAGGTGTAAAAATACACATGAGATTTTTCCAAAAATGCTTCCAACACAAATGCTTTTTTTAAGGGCAAAAGTAACAATGAATTTTCAAAATATGTGCAATAATACATATCGACTATTAGTTGATCATTTGTTTAAATTTCTTGACTGAAAATGATGACATAGAGGATGATGTGGATGTTTAATTAACAACATGAAATAATAATTTGTTGACTGGGCAAGAAAAAATAATGTCTACCTAACCATTTATCTCTATCTCATTACTTTTTCTCTACCTAACCCTTCCTCTCCTCTCCCTTTGGCTTCTAAAAGAAGTGAGGAGGTGGAGATAAATGATTTGGTGGAAATTTATTTTCCTTACCTAGTTAGCAAACTGTTATTCCAAGTTGGAGAAATATTTTCAAACTTAGTAGTATTGCATTATCTGAACTTTATCAAATGAAAACATAACAATTCATATCATTTTGATCCTTGTTGGATGATGACTCATTTGAAAAAAAAAATCAAAATTTATCTTGTATTTGAGGCAAAAAAATATTAATTTTTAAAAAACTAAAACAAAATCATCAACGAAGATTTTTCTTAAAAAATAGATAATTTTTTTTTATTAGATGAGTCACCAGCCAATTAGGATTAAAATGATATGAGTTGTTTATATTTTCATTGGATAAAGTTCAAATGATGTAATATTACTAGAGTATGTAAGTATTTCTCTCCAACTTGTTTTTTAATTATCTACGTTATCCTCAATGTCACCATTTTTAGTAAAAAATAATAATCAAACAATCAACTAATGATCAGTATTTTTACATCTATTTTGGAAGTTCCTAGTTACGTTACTTTTACCCCTAAGAAAAGCATCTGTGTTGGACACATTCTTGGGAAAATCGAATATGTATGTTGACGCTCAAAAAAACATTTGAGGTTGGACGCACTTTAAAAAAAATGTATTTTTACACCTGGACTCTATTTGTACAAAAGAAAATACATTTACAGTCATAGTGTATATGTTTTGTACACAGCTAAAGAATATATGCACCCACTCAAGGATTTGAGTTGATGGGGAGATTTAAGCCATAAAATCCGCAATAGGGGATTTTTCAAGAATTTATATTTAATGAAATTTTAATAGTAGTAAATATGGGTTAATTAATATTTAAAGAAAAAATGATCAACGTTATTGGGCCATGTATTATTTCAATAGACTACAATTCACGGGCTTGAATGATAGTGGGTTGAACAACCTCATAAGGAATAATTTTATTTCGAGTCTATTTAAGATTAAAAAAGAATAATTTCAGTTAAGCTAAATATGAGGAAGTTATCGAAAGTATGAAGAGAGTTGGCGAGAGAACTAAACACATAGTGCATGTATTAGATTTTTTTCATCAGAACATCTATGATTAACTTAATTTTAAACAAACTATGTGAGCTTATGTTATTTGCATTTGATGTTTGCTGATGATCTTATGTTATTTGCAGAGGCAGAGGGTAATCAGTTGAAGACTGTTATAAAGTGCCTATCTTTGTTTGAACAGATTTCAGGATTAAAGGTAAGCATGGAGAAAACTGTCATCTATTTCTCCAAGCACATATCTGAGGATTTGGCGGGTTCATTGGAGGCTAAGAGTGGCTTCAAGAGAGTTAAAAATGTTGGAAGATATTTGGAGGCTTGGATGGTACATGGGCGTGCAACTAAACAATGTTATCAATATATTGTGGAGAAGTTACGGAGGAAGCTAGGTGGGTGGCGGCGGAGTGTCTCTCATTTGGTAGAATAACTCTTGTCAAGTCAGTATTATCTACTATTCCTTTATTTCATATGCAATATGCTAGGCTCCCCCTAAATATTTGCAATGAGATTGATAGAATTCAAAGGAATTTCATTTGGGGTGATTCTCACCTTCATAAAGCTCATCATGCTTTAAGTTGGAATGTGTTGACTAGTCTTAAGACCATGTGAGGACTTGGTTTAAAATCGGCTGCAATTATAAATGATGCTATCCTTATGAAGTGTGGTTGGAGGTTCCAAAACGACCAAGATGCCTTATGGGTTCGTTTTTTATGGGGTAAGTATAAGGTACAAATTGGAAACTTGCCAGTTCTTAAAACTGGATGTTCACCGTTCTGGACTTCTCTATGTAACATTTTTATTAATATGAAGGATGAGGTGGTATGGGAAATTGGAGATGGGTCTGCTATTTTTTTTTGGAAAGATAAGTGGGTGTCCTCTTCCATTTGTCTGCAGGACTACGTAGTAAGTCCCATTCCTGCTGAGATGCGAGATTATGTGGTTAATAGGTTTGTCGATCAACATGGCCGATGGGATCTGCCTTTACTAAACAACCTACTCCCCCAGACGTGGTTGATCTAATTAGAGGTATGCTTCCGCCTTCTTATGATGATGGGTCAGATCGTTCGTTTTGGTTGTCTAGAAACTTATCTGGTGTTAGTGTTAAAAGTTGCTATCTGTATTTAGCTGAGTCTGGATTTTAGCAATCTATTATTAATTGTGACATGTGGATAAAGTTATGGAATTGGATGGGACCACCTAGAATACAAGTATTTGGATGGAAATTTTTCCATCAGCGGCTCCCTTTGAGGTCATGGATCCGTGCTTGGTCTGATAACGATGGTCTTTGCCCACTTTGCCATCAAGAAGCAGAGACTAGTCTACAACTCTACATCATTTAGAGACTGTCATGTGGTTCGTGCTTTTTGGTATGAGGTGGTACATGGTGATCAGCTACATTCTTTCTTTAGCTATGATTGGATTGACTGGGTAACAGAGAATTGGAAGAGTGATGGAATTACTCTAGGAGGGTCTCTTTGGCATGAGTTATTTATTGTCTCTTGCTGGTTTATCTGGAAATGGTGAAATGAATTTATTCACAACACGCAAGATGCAAATAGTAAATATTGCATGAGGCCCATTCTTGAGCTACAGGGACTATTAAAATCTGGAATGGATAGAGGAGGGTTTCAATGCATAGCACAGAATCATGCTCATGTTCGCTGGTCCTTTCTAGAAGATCATTTTGTGAAACTTAATTCAGACGGGGCATCAAAGGGAGTTGAACAGGTGGCAGCCTGTGGGGGTTTGCTGCGTGACTTTTCTGGTAGGTGGCTTGGAGGCTTTGCTATTCCTCTTGGAAGGTGCTCAGCGATGCTAGCTGAGTTATGGGGAGTTACGAGAGGATTAGAGATGGCTTGAGGAGGAGCGGAGTTGGAGGCATGTAGTTGTTGAAAGTGATTTGTCGATCGGTCATTGCATTACTATCCAAACAAGGTAATGCAGCTCGTGAGTCCCATTTGGTGTCTCAGATACGAGCAGTCACTCGCAGACAGTGAGTTATACGTTACAGCCATGTTCTAAGGGAGGGTAATCAGTGTGCGAATTGATTGGCCAATTTTGCTTTGACGCAGGTGGAGTCTCCTGATGGAACCCATTTTCTCGATCCCCTCTTTGGTCTTTATTGTTTCCCTTGATCGATCGGGAGTACAACATGATAGGAGACGTTTGAGACTTTAACTCCTTAGTTTCTTTCGTTTGTTTAGTTTTTCAGTTGATTATCTTTCCTTGTATAAAAAAGAAGAAGCGTTTTCTGTAAGCCGAGACAAAACTCTTCTGACATATTTACATCATAAATCGTAAAAACTATTTTATAAAAGTTAATCAAAAGAATCTTTTCCTCAATAGTCTCCACAATCTAATTAGAACTTTGGGCCTATATCCTAATATGCTTATTAGAGGTCTTTAGAATATATATACACTTCTTTCATAAGGTAGGGGTAAAATTTGCTTTAATATCTCATTAAGACGGATTCAATGATTTAATTTTGTATATTTTTTTCTTTTCAAGACAAGTACTCCAATTTGTTAAATACTTAAAAACCACAACCAACAGGGGGATGGTTAAAATAAACACACAGATAATAAATGTTGATTTAATTGGTAAAGGGATTAGCTTATCACTATCAGGTCGTGAGTTCAAATCCCATAGATGTGATGTAGTGCTCTGAGTCCGAAGACATATCCAACTTTTCTTGGATGCAAAAGTAAGTATAAACACTACAAAAGAGTTTATTACTTTTACAATTTTGGTGTAACTTAATGATTTTTTTTTTTTTTTTTTTTTTTTTTTTTTGCCTTAACCCATTTAGAAAAACAACTCAACTTTTACGCCGAAGATAAATATATTTCATTAATCCATTGTAGCATAACAACAAAGTATCTTTGTTAGCTTTCTCTTGCTTGATACATCATATAGAGGTGTGAGCCAAGAACCTTGACTTATATCCTTAATTTATTTATTTTTTAAAATTAGAAGGACATGTACTAACAACCTAAAGTTATAAATGAGATTAAACTCATTATGCCACTTAACTACCAGATCATTCAGTAGTGGTGGAACCAGAAATTTTTTTTATCCCGGGCCAAAAATAAATATATTGAACTACTCCCTTTAGTTCTTATTATAAGACACCAACTAACAAGTATATTTGATCCTTTTTATAAGACACTTGTTTGTTTCTAAATAGCATTAAATATTTTTATGTATACCCATAATTAAAAAGGTAGAGAGTGTGAGTAATAATTAATAAAAATTAATTATTACTCTTTTTTTCGAGCAAAAACAGAGTAATAATTAATATGATATTAGAGTTTAGTATAATTAATAGAGATAATATTGAAAATAACTTAAATTTTAGGACAAATTTAATGACTTTAACTTGTTTTTTTTGAGCATGAGAATTGTTAGTTGGTTTAAATAAAGGCAGGAGGGAATATTTACTAAATAGTATCAAATAACCTTAAAAATATAAATAAATAATAACTGATAATTATAAATCAAAACAATATATAAGATGATCTAACTTTTTGGTATCTCAAACAAGTTAATTTTACTTTCTTACCAAAATTTAATGAGTAATGAAACAAATATTATCTTTATAGAGAAGATAAAAAAAAATTTGGTAAATTTGTACAAATAAAATATCATATAATAAAATATATATATATATATATATATATATATATATATATATATATATATCCGTCACTGAGATCATTGGTCGTTACCCATAATAACTCCCTGAGGCTACAAGTTGATCCAAGTGACTTCCCACTTTATATGGAGCCATGGGCTTTCATGCCATTACAGGTCTTGGCCCTTGCAGTAATTTCTAAACTACCCTAATCTCCCTTTAGTTTCACATAACAGCTTATCATTTAAAGACAAGAAATGTAAGAAATCCATGGCTCTGCAAATGCACTAGAAGTAGCCATGAACAAGATAAACCAGCAGCCAAATAGGAGGCATTCTTCAATCGGAGGAGGAAAATATTCACCACCCTCAAAACCCTTAGCTGCTCCATCCGATTCGAACTTAGAAGCAGACCTCCAACTTTCCCTTCCAGCTCCCATCTCAACATCTTATTAGATACTGATGGCATCAGATGAAGCTGAAGACCACACAACAATGGAAATAACGCCATGGCCATCGTAGAAATCTTAATCCTTGGGATCTTTATCTCACTAGGCAAAAAGAATAGGACACCCAATTGAACGAATATCACAGAGATAACCGCCACCAACAGTCTCCGAGCAGCCAACCAAGCAAATCTAGAAGGTAGAAACAAACCTTCCTCTCTTTTCATGTTAAAAAGGCTCATTAGATGCCAACTTTGCTTCATCTTGCTAGCCAACAAGAGTGGGACTGTAGATGCCAGAAAGCCCTGTGTTAAAAAGCTTGGGTGAAATGGAACGGAGCCAAGGACCCAAGCTCCTATACCTATATGAACAAAACCTAGAACTGTCAATGCGTTTTTCAAGCCCCTGATGCTGTCCATCGATTTTCTGAGTAAGTCTCGAAGCTCGTTTTCCAGTAAATAAGTGTGGATGGAATTAGGGTTTTGGCCGGAGCATGGAGTTTCAGGGTTGTTATTGGCAGGTGAAAATGTGGGTTTGCTTGGCCGGAAAGTGGCAAATGGAGCCGATCTTATGAAGCAGGGCTCAAGAATTTGGGGTTTCTGAGTGTGGTGTGAAGGGGTTGAAGAAGATGAAGCATGAAGAAGATGGAATTGAGTGGAGGAGTTTGAGATTGTGGTAGAAGGCAGTGATAGTAAATGAAGAGAAGATGATCGAGAAGATGTCAACAAATTGTTGGTGAGCCTCCGTGAAATAAAAAACGCCATTGCTGTGAAACACGAGATTCGGTGAAATCAGGGGAGAGGTTGGGTGGTTTGGCATGAGGGAGTTTATATTCCTTTGTGTAAAGTTATTTTTTAAAAATAATTTCATATGCTATGTTATGTATTTTTACATTATATATTATATAAAATAATTTAGAGAAAAAATGATAAATATGAATATTGTAAAGTAATTTAATTAACTTCTTTAAAAGTTAACTCTATTTTATATTTAAGGCGCTGTACTCGTTTGGAAGCGAGTAGCTTTTCAATCGTGATCTAAGTATATGAGTAAAGTATGTGAAATAAATTTTTTCTCGATTTACGTAAATATACACTTTTAAATCCCAAAAATGATCCCAAGAATAGCTTTTTTAACAGTTATTTTAGCACATGAGTATGTCATGAGAATGTTATTTCAGCTCAGCCTTTTGAAAGTTATTTTAGCGCACAAATTAAAATGAGTATGTCATGAAAAAAAAAAAAAAAAACTCCCAACTTATAAAAGCAAACATGTGGGAAAAATTGTCTTGTGTTATGAATATGAAACTCTTCCTCTTCATGTTTTTCCAAAGTAACACTCATTACTCCACCACTATTCCGTTGCTACCAGTAATCCAATAATACATTGAGTACATATTTCAAAATTATGAAATTAAGTTTGTGGAGCTTGCTTAAACTAGAGTTTGATTAATATTTGAAAATCATGGCATATTCGACGATGCACACTTCGATGATTCAAGATAAGGGGATATATTGAGATTGACTGATTCTCTTGTCTTAGATTAGCTTATGAGTACAATTGTTTTCTATATTTAACCCAAACACACCTAAATTGCTCCCATGAATGTGCATTTCATGTCACCTGATCTATAAATTTCTAGTCAAAATAGGTCTCTTGTTTGCATTTAAGTGCCAATCTGTAATAGAGCAGATAGTAATGGATTTGCTATTTCTGTAGTTTACATTCTGTTAAAGCCTTTTATTTTTCTTGCCTGATTGCCGTTGTTCATTTTTGCTTATTGAGTCATATTGATCATGTCAGGAATTAGAAAAAAATGAAGGAGATTGCTAAACTACAGCAACTGCCTCCTGTATACACTGGTAAATGGGCTAATGCAAGTGATGGAGAAGTGCAAGAAGAGCTGGAAAAAGGAACTCCTTACAACATACCGGTTTTTTTTTTTTTTTTTTTTTTTTTTTTTTTTTTTTTTTTTTTTTTTTTTTTTTTGTAACCGTGGATGATACCACCATGGCTATTTCCCATGTTATCAGGTAGTTATTTTAATTCGACTAAATCACATTTTAGTGCTTGAAAAATATCACTGTGATTCGGATGTCCTGAAGAGGAAATAATTGTGAGACCTCTGTTGATTGGTTTCCTTGATTTTTATTTTATTTTATTCTCAAAATGGTTCTCTCTTCGTACAGTTCAGGGAGATGGGATACTTAGCTCAAGCAATGGTGAATTACTTGGCCTTGTCAGGTTGGGGTGATGGAACAGAAGAAGAATTTTTCACCATGGAGAAACTTGGTAAGAAAATTGTTTGAATTCCACTCTTTTACTGGTTATCCAAAGCTGCATAGCTTAAAGAATTTCTTACTTGAGATTGATTTCATGTGTCAATTGAAAAATTTACAATTGAGCGTGTTAACAAAAGTGGCGCTATTTTTTATTCCACCAAGTTAAGGTAATTGTTCCCTTTTTTCTTAGGGATAATCACGTGTGCAGGTCTCAAAAACCAAAAATAAATACAATGAGGTCCCTTAAAATCACCAAATTACACAGAAGTCTCTAGGGACTTTTTTGATATTATTTATATTAACAACAGGAAATATCATATTTATAACAGAAAGTGTTATATTTACAATAAAATTTAAAAACCTGACTATTTACCACAGAAAAAACCATATTTATAACAGAAAGTGTCATATTTATAATAATATTTAAACATATGGATTTTGTTTTAAATTCAAGTCCCTAAACGTATAGAAGTCATTTACAACATTTACAACAAGAAGTGCTATATTTACAACAAAATTTAAAATTTAGCCATTTACAACAAGTGCCATATTTACAAAAATAATAATTAAAAACTGGATTTTGTTTCCATACAAATAATATCAAAAAAATCTCTAGGGACTTTTTTGATATGTGAATTTCTATTTGGACTTTTTTGCTATTTTTTATGGTCCTTGGGACCTGGCTGTAATTTTCCCTTTTTCCTATTGTATGAGCTGTTTTCACCTTGTGGATACTTCATTCAGTTTAGTTCGCAGCAGAAGTGGTATTACTCACATGGTTAACCAACATGATGCTGTTTGCATTTTTAACTCATAGGAAGCAGTTCAGCTACTCAAGGATGGAATTGACTTGATAGTTGATGCAGACGAAACACTTAATAACTTGCTATCTTATCCCTTGCGGTCTACTTTACAGAGGTGAAGTGTCTATATATATTGGTGAACATGTGAAATCTATATTCTTCTTGGAGAACGTTTTGTTTTTGTCATTAACTGATAAAATAAACAAGATCGGGTTATACAGTTGCAAGTTTTAGCATAATATTGCTCTATAAAGTTGGAGTGGCTGGTATTGTGGATCCAAAAGTTGGGTTCGTTATGCTGTATGAAAGATTTCAAATGCTTCGACAAATTAATTGGGAAGCTTTATCCAAGGACCAACCTCTGAAAGAGACGACTGCTTCTATTTCAAACTGATAGAATTATGTTGTAAGCTTTATTCTATTTGTTGAGCTTCTACAATTTTGTTCACTGTCCAATGTTGTGCATTTTGTTCTGTGGGACTGGTGGTCTACAAATTTTCATCACTTTCTGTACTTACCAACCTGTATCATTATGATAGTGTTTTTTGTGTAGTGATACTTTAATCCGTTATCCTGTTTTAAATTTTCATGATTTGAAAATGAATACTTTGGGGTTTAACTAATATTTTAAATTTAATTTGAAAAGTCTGCTATCTTGTTATTTTAAATTTAATTTCTTCTAGAATTCTGCTATTAAAAGATATGCCGTCTCATTTTAAATTTGATGATGGTTAAGTAATATTTTGAATTTATTTTGAAAAATCTGCTTATGTTTTTCTTTTACATTTTATTTGAAAAATCTATATTTAAACATCATCATCTTTTTTTTTTTTTTTTTTAATTTTGATAATTTTAAAATCATTATTTAGTAGTTCACTAATATTTTATATTGCTTATTTCTTTTGATTTGAAAAAAATTTGCAATTAATTTTTTTTTTTGAATTTTCATAATTATATCAAATCATTTTATTAATATTCAAATCATTTTATTCGAATTATATCATATATCTGTTTGTTTATCTTGTTGGGCTTAAGCTCATTATTAACCCACCATTAAATTATCTTCGCGTAAAAAGAAAGTGATGCAAAAAGAAAAAAGAGACGGGCATATTAGAACTTTGAGTCGGTCTAACTCTTGGTTTTGGAGTTCCAATTAACCCACCATTAAATTAGGTGTTGGCGGGCATATTAGAACTTTGAGTCGTCTAACTCTTGGTTTTGGAGTTCCAACTAGGTGTTGGCCCCGCTCTCTCTCTCTCTCTCTGACTCCGCGGCATAGATCCGATGAGTTTGGGAAACCCTAACTGTTCTCTGAAGCCATTCCAATCTTCGATCAAGTTGCTATTTTCATCGTCAAAAGGTCAGTTTTTCTACGATTTGATTGTTTGTTTGAACTAGTTTGGGATTTTCTGCGCTTTGCGATTGATATTTATTCTATGCTATGCCTGGATTGGATTCTGTTTATGCTGCTCTGCCCTATAGTTTTCTTTACTTGTGATGGGTGTGATTGTCATATTTTGCTATCTCTTTCTCTCTTTTTTGCCAACCATATTTTGCTATTTCGGTTTATCTTTGATCTCCTAATGTATGGGTTTTTCATGGAAGCGTTTTGTTTTATAAGTAGTGTGTGTTTGTGATAGTCACGTCCCATGGTAGTTAAAAACTCCCATGGTAGTTAAAAACTCGATTTACGATTTTATGTTTTTACTTTTTTTTTTATTAAAACGATTTTACTAAAATTTTTTCGATTTTACGTTTTACGATTTTTCATCCTCCTTCCATTTTCAGGTAAAATATATGTTTTCACTACTATGCTCACGATGACTTTCCTTTCCTGACTTGGGATCATGGGAATATTTTATTATTTTAGATTTTATTTGAAATATATGCATTTTCACAACCATTTATCTCATACACCTCTCTTACGGAGAATAGGGCTGAGTAAGAAACCCATAACCCGGTCAGCCCGCCCATAACCCAGTGTAATTGGGTCAATTCGAGCCCGCCCAAAAAGATGCATAATGGGTTGGGTTAAAACCCACCCATTTAAAAATTAAATGGGCGGGCTATGGGCACACCTTTAGGTTACCCATACCCGCCCATTTAGTGTATATATATTTTTTTATTAACTACCCTAACCCTAATAGCTATCGCCCCTTCCTCAAGTGAATCTTAAGATGATAGTAAAGACTAAACATGCAGATTCAATGGAAGCATGCCATTTTTTTAATCTTTGAACTTTAGTTGTAATGCTTTAATTTAAAAGATGGAATTTTAACATCAAAATTATGTTATGATGATACTTGCCTAAATTTAGATTCTTGTGTGAATTATTATTTTTGAATTTTGAAGATTCATATTTCATAATTTAGAATGATGAATTTGGATTTATGTTTAATGCTTATGTATGTTTTTTTTTTTCTAAAAAATATAAGTCAAATATAAATGGGTTTACCCAAAACCCAATGAAACCCGCATTTCGTTTATATCTTTAGCCCATTTACGTAGGCTTAAATGGGTTGAGGTATGGGTATGGGCTAACCCATACCCATTTAAAATTAAATGGGCGGGCTATGGAGTTAGGGCATGGGTAACCCAACCCGCCCGTTTTCGCCCTAACGGAGAATGTATCATATACAAAAAGACGTGGATCCTACCATTTCTGTGCTTGAGGTTTTTTTTAATAAAAAAGATGTAGGTCCCACCATTTCATGTGTATGTTTTTCTCATGAGAAGTGTAAACCCTTTTATCTTATCGTTTTAAGTTTGATTTGAAAACTTTGCATATCTTTTTATTTTAAAAAAGATTATTTTAACACCCATTCTATTTTGATTTGATACGAGTTTGTAATTTCTAATTATAATTATAAATTGTTTAAATTTGATTTGAATACCATTATCTTATTATTTTAAGTTTTTTTTTTATTTGAAAAATCTGCAATTTTAAGACCATTTATCTTAATTGTTTTTTTGACCTGATTTATCTTATTCTTTTTTTTTTTGCCAACGATTTATCTTATTGTTTTAACAACTTGCAGTTCAGGTAAAAAAAATTATAATTAACTAATATTTTAAATTTAAATTACTCATTTAATTTGATTTGAAACAAATTTGTAATTTTAAACTTATTTAAGTTTGATTTAAAAAACTGCTTATTTTTTTTATATATAAAATGTTTTTGAAACAATTTCTATTTTAACATCCTTTATCTTATTTTCTTGAATTTGATGATTCATGATTTGAAAATTAATATTCAGTAGTTAACCTACTAGCATTCATATTTCTTAATTTAATTGAGTTGAAACAAGTTTGTAATTTTTAATTATAAATTTTTTTAACTTTGTTTTGAAAGACATTATCTTATATTTTAATTTCTTTGGAAAAATATCTATTTAAAAATATTCCTTCTTGTTTTAAATTGGATTTGAAAGCCATTATCTTATTAGTTTAGATTTTGTTTGAAAAATTTGCCTTTTTACTACCGTTTATCTTACTTTTTAAACTTTGATTTGAGAAATATTCGTATGTTCTTTTTATTTTAACATCCATTTTGAATTTGATGATTGATGATTTGAAAATTATTTATTCTGATTTAAAACAAGTTTGTAATTTTTATTTATATAAATTGTTTCAATTTTATTTTGAAACCATAATCTTATTTTTAACTTTCTTCTGGAAAATTTTCTATTTCATGATCTGTCATTTTGTTTTAAATTTTATGATATGAATATCCACATTTTAGTTTTATTTGAAAAATCTTTTTTTAACTTTGTTTTGAAAGGCATTATCTCATATATTAATTTCTTCTGAAAAGTCATCTATTTAAAAATATTCCTTCTTGTTTTAAATTGATTTGAAAACCATTATCTTATTCTTCTAGATTTTTTTTGAAAAATTTGCCTTTTTACTACCGTTTATCATACTTTTTTAACTCTGATTTGAGAAATATTCGTATGTCTTTTTTTTTTTCCTAATTACAATGCAAGTTTTATTAACATCCATTTTGACTTTGATGATTGATGATTTGAAAATTATTATGTTGGTAATTTCTTATTTATTTTGATTTGAAACAAGTTTGTACGTCTTAGTTATATAAATTGTTTACTGATACTTTATATTACTTATTTCTTTTGATTTGAATTAAATTTGCAATTAAAAGTATTTTAATTTTGATTTGAATACCATTATCTTATGATTTTATATTTTATTTGAAAAATCTGCATTTTTAAGGCCATTTATTTTATTCTTTTATGTTTGATTTTAAAGGATCTGTATCTACCGGAGCATGTTTTATATTGTTTACTTGTTCTATATACAATCCTTAGGTCTGAGATTGGGGATACATTGCATTTAGTTCAAAGGCAACTGAAACAGTCATAGGCTCCTGGTACCAGTTCTTGTGAGATATGTGTTGTTGCTAATTTTCATGTTCATTGACTGATCGTGTGTTGTAGTGTCTTCTTTTATCTTTTTATGGTACTCCCCCCCGGTCCTAACGACAAAGTTGACTTTTTTTTGGAGATATTAAAAAAACAAATTAAATTACTTATAAATATATATATTTGTCATTTTTTCTCCAAACTATTTTGTCTAACTTAGAAACTGATATATAATCTAAGTATATACAATATATGATATGATTAAATAACTTATTTAACTTTCTTAATCTCTCCAAAGAGAAAAAGTAAACGCTGTTTTATATTTAGGGAATTAGGGCCGGAGGACCAGAGGAAGTATTAGATTAGCATATTTAGTTCCTCTGTCATAGATCAGTTTGTGTACGTCTCTTCTTTCTAGGTTGTGTATTCAATTGGTTTTGCTATTTTTGGTTCGTGATGGTTATAATATGTCATTCATTGTATTCATTTCTTTATTGTTCTTTTAGTCTTGTTTGAATGTTTTTGCTCTGTTTAAAGTTGTGTGCTTCTGAATCCATGTTTTTACTTTTCTTTTATTTGTTAATGTTGCTAGATTTTCGTTGTTTGCGCGCGGTGACTGCTTCCCTTTGTTATTAAGGGGTGAGAATTTGTAGTTGCCACCTCTTTTTTTTGTTGTGCTTTTTGCTTGATTTTTGTTGTTTACAGTTCTTTTAGTGTTGTTTGAATGTTTTTGCTCTATTTTTATTTGTGCTTGTTGCTAGAATTTTGTATTCTTTTGCTTGGTTTTATTTACCTTTTTATGCTATTGTATTAGCATTTTTAGTTCCTCTGTCATAGAGGAGAGTTTGTGGATGTCCCTTCTTTCTATGTTGTGTGTTTATTAATTTTTGCTAGTTTTGGGTTGTGGTTGTTACATTTACACTGTTTTATTCATCTCTTTCCTCAATTTTTGTTTTTTGAATGTTTGAATGCAATTTTTTGTTTTCTTCCCTTAGAATGATGTGTGAACTGATGTCGATAACTGGTGATTAGGTTACTCCGTGCTTCATGCTTGTTTGAAAAGCTTGGATGTCTTCTAGGGGATGTGTTCATGGTTACTAACTCCGGTCCTTAGTATAAAAGGTAGATAACTTATTTGCGGGTGTTATGGAAATTACTAAAATTAGTTATATGTACTTGTTTATCTTCTAGTTCATTATCACGTTCTATTTATAAAGTTTGAATGTCTTCAAAACCGTTGTGTTCATTGTGTATTTGAGCTACCCCTTGGTTGAGGACCCTCTTAATATGTGTGCAAATATGGATGTTTTGGGCATAAAATTAAAAATTTGGGAAGCAAAGTATCTAACTACTATATTTAGAAGTGGAGGCAGTATTACTTTTTTCTTTTTTCTTGTGTCTCCATCATTGAGAGAATTGATGGAGATATTAGAGGCAACTGAAATAGTCACAGGAAACAGAGGAAAAGATGAAGTATTGGAAATGGTGGGAAGAGCACTGGTGGTGTTACAAATCCCACCCACTCTTCAGTAAGCGTCACTTCTTGGAAAAATAACCATGCATGCCTATATTTTATTCGAAAAAACGACCAAAGTAACAACTTTTTTAAAAAAATATACCCAAATAACACAGTTTTGAAACAATTTACCGAAGTAAGGTTGTTTTGGGGCGATCTTACGTCGGGTTGTGCATCTGACGAGAGTATGCCGGGGACCACGGGCACTTGAGTCGTCGTGCGGCCGGGACGGCAGATCGGGTGCTCGGTGCCGTCGTGGTCCCCCGACGGCACTAAGCGTCGAGGTCCCCGACGGCACTAAGCATCGGGCTAGGTGTCACGACGGTCTCGCCGATGCGTCGGGAGACCACGGGACGACGAGCACCAGTCTTGGTTAAGCCGTCTGACAGTACTCAAGTTCCGTCGAGTCCCGACGGCATACTACCGGTGCCGTCATCTGTCCCCGGCAGACCTTGCCCCAAAACAACGTTACTTCGGTAAATTGTTTTAAAACTGTGTTATTTGGGTATATTTTTTTAAAAAAGTTGTTATTTTGGTGTTTTTCCCATTTTATTCTCTATCCGTTAATTTTCTTGGAATAAACTCATAGTTGACAAATAATTTCTTTTTGAAAACCATTATCTTACTATTTTAGATTTTTTTTTACCACCATTTATCTTATATTTCTAAGTTATATTTCAAAAATCTTCTTATCTTTTTTTTTTTTTTTAAAAAAAAGTACAAGTTAAGTTTGATTATATCATCAAATTTATTTTGTTTTGAAACAAATTTGCAATTTGTAATTATATTTTTTTGCCAAAAAAATTGTAAAATTATTAAATTTGTTTGAAAACTATTATCTTATTATTTTATATTTTATTTGAAAAATCTGCATTTCTACGACCATTTGTCTTTTGTGTTTTGAGTTTGATTTGAAAAATCTGCTTATCTTTTTTTTTTAAATCACTATTGAAGTTTTATTTCGACATTCATTTTATTTTGTTTTGAAAGTAAGCATAAAACTGATTTGAAAACCATTATCCTATTATTTTAGATTTTATTTGAAAAATCTGCATATTTACGACCATTTATCTTATAATTCAAAGCTTGATTTGAAAAATTTGCTTGTCTTCTGTTTTTTTTTTTTTTAATTTTTTTTTTTTTATAATTATACATTTTTTTTAATTTTATTTTAAAACCATTATCTTATTATCTTGTATTTTATTTGAAAAACTGAAAAACCTGCATTTTTACGACCATTTATATTATTTTTTTTGATTTGATTATCTTCTTTTTTAACTACAATTGAAGTTTTATTTTGACATCCTTTTTTTTTTTTTTATGAATTAACAAGTTTGGAATTTGTAATTAGAAATTTTATTTGAAAACCACTATCTTATAATTTTAGATATTATTTGAACAGTCTGCATTTTTACGACCATTTAAATTACAATTGAAGTTTTATTTTGACATCCATTTTATTTTGTTTCGAAACAAGTTTGTAATTATAAATTTTATTTGAAAACCATTATCTTATTATTTTAGATTTTATTTGAAAAATCTTCATTTTTTAATATCATATATCTTATTTTCTTAAACTTTGTTTTTAAAAATCTGCTTATCGTTTTATTAAATTAAAATTGAAGTTTTATTTTGACATCCATTTTATTTTGGTTTGAAATAAGTTTATAATTTGTAGTTATAAATTGTTTAAATTTGATTAGAAAACCATTGTCTTGATATTATTATTATTATTTTTTTGAAAATTTGAAAAATCTGCTTTTTACGATCATTTATCTGCTTTTTTAATTTTTAATAAATTTTATTTTAAAACTCTGCTTATCCTCTCTCTTTTTTCTTTTTTTTAAACTTCTCCAATGTTAAATAGAGGATATAGTTTGTAATGCAAAATTATACTAAAAAAATGTAGTTTGTAATGCAAATTACATACAAAAAAATGTTCTATATTTAGAACCAAGAGGTAGTACAATTTAAGTTTTATTTTGGCATCCATTTTATTTGTTTTGAAATAAGTTTGTAATTTGTAATGATAAATTTGATTTGAAAAGTCTGCATTTTTAACACCACTGATCTTATTTTTTGTTTTGAACCCGCACCTTCTACTTATAATAAATTTTTCATGTCTCACACGTACACACAATTGGTACTAATGAATTGAGATTGAACCTGCATCTACTACTTATAACAAAGTTTTCATGTCACTGGCCACTATGTCACAAAACGATTAACAACACTAAGACAACTTGAATTAGATTTTCATAAGATTAAACCTGCACTTTTTACTTATAAAAAAGTTTTCATGTCACTAGTCACTATGTCACAAAACGATTAAAAACACTAAGACAACTTGAGTCAGTTTTTAATGAGATTAAACCTGTACCTTCTACTTATAACAAAGTTTTCATGTCACAAAACTATAAACAACACTAAGACAGCTTGAGTCAGTTTTTCATGTTTGTTTCTAGTTTTGAGGACCAAAAAAATAGTTTTAAAAGTATAATGATGTTGATCGGCATTATTAATAAATTGAGATTAAACCCACACCTTCTACTTTTAAGAAAGTTTTCATGTCACTAGCCACTATGTCACAAAACGATTAACAACACTAAGACATGGGTTAGTTTTTCATGTTTGTTTCTAGTTTTGAGGACCAAAAGTTTTAGAAGTATAATGACGTTGATTGTCATTATCGTTTTTTACCCTCCAGTTTTATGTTTAAACGCAGTAGAATAAAATAAAAACGTTATATATCTGTGCGTGTAAAAAAGAAAAAAAATTATCACCTTTTGCAAATAATTTTGCCACCTATTTCTTCAGTACTTTATTTCATTATTATAACCTTGATAGCTCAAGCCTAAAGTAATTATTATAAATTAAATACTAGGGAAATATTGTGGAGCTAATTAATTATTAATATTTTTTGTAATGAATAATTGGTAATAATAATGATAATTTTCTAAACATTATCCAAATATTTTTATTGTTACATATGGAACACATGAAGACTGAAAAAAGAAAAAAGAAGTAAATAAAAATTGTTAATATCAACCATAATCAATGAATTTCTCCACTTGTTAATCAAATATCACATATCTTTACCAAAAAAAGTGGATGGAAAAATGTCTGTGATTATAAATTTATGAATTATAGTAGCTCAAACTTTACAAAGTTTCTCTCTTTATAAAAATATACTTTTAGATTCTCACAGTCATCTTTAGGACCGTATAGATTTTGCATTTTACTACTTGTAAAGTTGATGTTGTTGCAAATCCATTTCAGGGAAATGAAATCATCCTTTCACTCAAACAAAAATCTGTAATTAAGTTATAAATGGTGCATTCATATTCATTTTGTATTGTGTACCATAAATTGACCAACAAAAAAAAAGGTTGATATTTTAAGACTGGGAAGGAAAACGGAGGCAAATAGTTGGGTGATGGGGATGACACTTACCCAATTGGACATCAAAATAACGTTTGATGTTAATGACATTAGGATGTGGTGTTCCATATAGATGATTTGGCTTCTATGACACAATTAATTAATGGTTTTGTTCCCCGTGCCTCTTCTCTTATTAGTTATTACTTCTCTTTCATAATTTTTCAAAACAAGTTTTAGTTACTTTACTACTCTTCATCTTTTAAATTTTAAAAACCGGTCAGCTTCCATTTAACTTTTATAGAATGATTTGACTTTTTTTTTTTAAAAAAAAAAAAAAAATTATGGAGAAAGATATACAAAAACCACCAAAATATGAGACTCAAAATGGTCTCTCTAAAATGACTTAATTCCTATGAATTTTTTAAGGACTATTATTAAGAGGAAGTTTTTTTTTTCCCCCTTGGGATAACTCAGTTACCCTCAATGAAATTAATTATTCATTCTTTTGTTGTTATTATCATTTTTAATTAAAGTTGTTAATTACTAAAATATTGTTTTCAGTTTTACGTGAAATTAGTTATCATTACCCTCATTATTATTGTTATTTGATAAATTAAAGCTATTACTTATCAAACTGATGTTATTTATTATTATTTGTTCAGTCTCAGGCTTGCAAATTAAGGCCATTTCGCCACAAAACTTAACCTCAAACTAGTTTTTATAGACTTCACAAAAAGTAGACTATTTCATGATCTTGAATTGGGATTTTCAAATCTAGGGAGCATTTTTGTGTTTTTCTTCCTTTATTAATCCATTAATTTTTAGGCTAAAATTTACTAATTTGTTAATCCTCTAGTCCTAAATATAAAATATATTTGGGAAGATAATCTTGATTTTAAAGATAATACTGAATTTTTATATTTGTCAATCTTTTCTTTTCTTTTTTCTATTGATACACCTTCAACAATAATCAAGAAAGAGAGGGAATAAATGATTTAAGAAGGATGACAATGATATTATAGAAAATATATGTCATATTAATTAAGGTAACTAACTTACTTAATTTAATCAAATTAAATAAGAATATCTCATATTAAGGAACATGGAGTAATTATTAATCAACGCAGAGTTTATTTAGCTTGAATAAATCCCGAGAACTATTTTTCTGGCCAAAATACTCCAATAACTAAATAATGACAAATATAAAATATAAATTATAAAACATATAACAAGCAAAAGTATAATTTTACTAGAGTAAAGGAGCAAAAATACACATATGCTTTACTTTCGGGAGCTTCCAGCAATATAGCTTTTTTTGGAAGCAAAAATACATATATAGTTACATTTTAAGAGCAAAAGTCAGACCACCGTTAAAATCTAACTTAGCGGTGTTAATTTTTAGGATGTGGCCCACACTATTTTTATGAAAATACCAAGATACCTAATCGATCGATTTACAATATTCAAAATTGATATAAGATTCAATTGCTTCATAAAATCAATAGCATGCAACTGATTGAAAAAGGAAACTTCATGAAAGATACAAATTAGCCCCCAAAAAACAAAGAAATTGATCGCGCGTCATAAAATGTTTTTATAACAATTAAATTAAAAATCAAAATAACACCATGAGCATTTAACATTTGGAACGCAACCCGGATTGCATTCCACAGTGGCCGCAAGCAACTTGTTCACCAACCAGGAACCAAGTAAGAAATGAGATATCTGCTTAGTGCGAATCAGAGAGACAAAGAACACAAAACACAGTGCAATTATGACAAAAAAAAACAACTTAATTGATTCGAATACGGTCCAGAACGAAGAAACAGAGGTATCGTGAAAACCCTAGGAAGATGAGGAGACTACAAGGAGCGTGCACGAGACGAAGGGGAAGTGTGCAATGGAAAGATGAATCCCTAAATTAAAAAAGCAGCATTACAGAAAGCAAAAGCAGACACACCAGAGCAAGGCGATAGATTCAGAGATTCTACACGATTGCTCCCAAAAGTCACAATTAAGAGTCACTAGCTCGGCA
Source organism: Acacia melanoxylon (assembly GCA_019022615.1). Taxonomy (NCBI): domain Eukaryota; kingdom Viridiplantae; phylum Streptophyta; class Magnoliopsida; order Fabales; family Fabaceae; genus Acacia; species Acacia melanoxylon. The sequence continues at coordinate 13,385,361 of JAFJYJ010000005.1, forward strand.
AATATATGGGTACTCAGAGAAGATGTTTGTAAGTTTCAGTCATGGCCAATCAAAATTGTGAATCACCAGGATATCAATATCAAAAACATCATCAGTATTTTCTACAGAAGTCGCCAGGAAAAAGTAGTGAGAGAGGGTTTTTTAAAAATAAAAAATAAAAAAAATAGGGACATTTTGGTATTTTCATAAAAATAGTGTGGGCCCCACCCAAAATTAACACCGTTAAGTTTGATTTTAATAGTGGTGTGACTTTTTTTGCCTCTAAAAATGTAACACACGTGTGTATTTTCCCAAAAAAAAAACAATATATAGTCTTTGGCATTCCCGAGGATAAAGCATATTTGTATTTTTGCTCATTTATCCATTTTACTAAAAGAAATGAATAAAGAATGGATAGACTACAGTGTTTTGTGAAAAGCATAGAAACAAGCAGAGATTACATCCAAATCAAACCAAATAGAATTCATTGTTATGATGAAGTTGGAGGGTGAAAGCGTTCAAAGAGAGAAGCATTTGCTTCAATCTGAGCTTAGCAACTTCATCAATCAAGTCACCATTATCTGGATTGAACTCAGGAGGAGGCTCAAAGGCATTGAGGAAGAACTCAGGCTTGTTGAGGAAGTGAAGATCGATGCATATTACAATTTGGCGAAGATGAAATTGGCCTCTTGCTCCTTCTAGCAACCCTCCTGCGCTTACAATGCCTGCAGCTTTGCCTCCCCACACGTTGGGTGGCCTTGATCCCCAGTCCATTGCGTTCTTCAATGGCGCTGTGTTCAAAAATGAGATTCAGAAAGCAAATTAGAGAGAGATATTATACTCCGGACAAGTGTAGATAACAAAAGGAGCTAACCGATACAAGTCAAAATTACCGAGAAGGATCATACCTGTGATGGACAAATTATACTCCGGAGAAGCAAACATGATGCTATCGGCATCGAGAATTTGTGGAATGATAATTTTCGTTTGTGGAATAGTAATAATTCAATTTTTTTGGTTTTATAAAACATGCATCAAAGAGTAAAAAAAGGGAACCCTGTAGAAAAAGTGGTAATTCTCATTGTTGGAATGGTAAATTCTTATTTGTGGAATGATAATTTTCGTTTGTGAAATAGTAATAGTCCAATTTTTTTGGTTTTATAAAACATGCATCAAAGAGTAAAAAAAGGGAACATTGTAGAAAAAGTGGTAATTCTCATTTGTGGAATGGTAAATTCTCATTTGTGGAATAGTGATTTTCGTTTGTGGAATGGTAAATACCATTAAAAAAATGTTAAGAAGAATATATATATATATATATATATATCAAAGGCAAGTGGCGGCGTGGTGGACCACTTGGTCCCATGTGTTGGGGGTCGGTCCAACACTTCAATTAATATAATTTTTTCAAAAAAACAAAAAAAACCCCCCCCCTCACCCGGGGCGGCGGTGGCAGCCCTCCGGCGGCGGCGATGGGTATTTTTATTTTTTAAATTTATTTAAAACTAGGAAAAAAGGTAATTTCACCCGAATTTTTGCATATCCCTCATGGCCCTTTGTACTTCTCGGTCTTTTTTTACGAAATTCGACGAACTTCTAGGGGTTTTGCAAATTCAAATGGTATTTATTTGAAATTTTCCCTTATAAATTCCATTATAGCATTTCTTTCATTTATCTTTCTCTCTCCAATTTGAGATTAATGTATGACCTTATTTTGCTGACATATTTAAGTGGACCTTTAATTGTTGTCAATGAGTTTTTTTTTTTTGGCATACAAAAAGCATGAGCATAATATAACTCAAATTAAAACCAAGGTTATTAAAACCGGACCGGTCGATGAACCGGTCGGAAAGAATCGAGTCAAGGGTCAAGGGTCGTGGGTCGGTCAACCGAGCTAAACCAGGATCAAACCGGTAGGGAAGTGAAGATTTAAATTATTAATATGAAATTATTAAAAAATAAATTTTATATTTCCTATAAAATAATAGTTTGGGCAGTGATGATATGACCCTTTCTGGACATTACGAGAGGCTATGAGCGCCGCCTTTCACCATCTCACACGTCTCCCCCACCCCTTAGGAGCCCTCTCCCTCCCTCCCTCTCCCTTTCACCATCTCCCTCTCCCTCTCCCTCCCCCATCCCTTAGGTGTCCCTCCCTCAACTCCCTCCCTCCCTCCCTCCCTCCCCCTCCCTCCCTCTCTCTCTCTCTCTCTCTCTCTCTCTCTCGCTTCAAAAGCACAACCCTCTCACACTAATATGGAATAACTAAAAGAAAGGTTTTGGAATTTTAAAAATATTTGAATTGGGAAGGCGTGGTGAGGTATTTCAGAACAGAACATGAGTTGGTAAATAATAATTCAACACGTGGCATGGATGGGATTGGAGGTGAGGTGGGTGTAGAAATGTTCTTGATATAGGGATTAAGATCACGTGGGTGGGTCGATCCTCCTTTGACGGGGAAAAAAACCGAGAAGAATTTAATAAGCCTTGAGTCGTGGGTTTGGGGTTGCAAATTTTCTTCGGTTCTCTCCTCCGAAGACGGTCAACAATGGCCTCCTCTCGTTAATCTAACCACGCGTCCCGCTTACTTTGTCTCGTGCTCGCTTTTCTTCGATTTCCTCCTCCGAAGACCGTGGTTACTTGGTCGGAGGCTTTTTGTAAGTAAATTCTCAGTATTCTCCTCTTTTTAGTTCATACTCATTTCTTTCTTCCATCACTAAATTAGTCCTATTTTACGACGGATTCCATCACTACGCGACCTTGCAAGTCTCACCTTCTGCTTCATTGAGAAATGAGTGAGAGAGGGCTTCAAATCTCTTCAGATCTCTCCTTCTCCTTCCATGTCTCTCGAGTTTCAGGCTTAAAAAAAAAAAAAAAAAAAAAAAAAAAAAAAAAAAAAAAAAACACACACACACACACAGCAAACCGTGACCCCGGTTTCTATGGTTTTCCGGACCGGCTCCACCGCCGGTTCGTCGGTTTCCGGTCCGGTCCGGGTTTAATAACCATGATTAAAAAGTGCAACATATAAAAGCTAAATCTAATGTATCACAACAACAAAAATGTAATGGCGTGTGAAATAGAGGTGACAGAATATATACACGTGTGAACCTAAATAATTACAGATTTATTATTCAACCTAATTAAGATGAGCATCTTTTATGAATATCTATATGTGTGTGTGTTGGGGGATCAAAGTATAGAGGAAATACCTTTAGGAAATACCAATCATGTGTAAGTGAGGGATATGAGCAATTATAGGCCAATCAGGTCCTTTCTCCTTTTCACACCTCTCCTTGAGCAATGTACAATTATAACCAATTGATAAATGAGAAAGGGAAGGAGGTAAACCATCTTCTGGCATGCCCTCAAAACTCACGCTTTCACACGCACTAAAAGATAAGGAAGTGAGAGAATGGAGGTGGACAAGACCCCTATGGTTTATTCTTTTCATATTGAAACAGCACGAGAATGAAAGAGATTGGAGATTGGGTGGCAACAATAATCCCTCTTCTGGGAAGCACTCCATATCTTTATCACCAATTACAAGTTGTTTCAAAGACAACAACTCATGCAAACCCCAATCCCTACCTGACACAATGACTTTAGAACACCCTCGGATTGAAAGACGTCGGAGGCTAGAAAGCATACCTCCTTGGGGAAGAGACTCAATTGCCGGACACCCACATAAAGTTAGCTCTTCCATGCAAGAGGACTTGGGAAGTGTCGCCTCCAAATTCCCGCATTCCCAAATGTGTAGTGTTTTTAAATAAGGAAGATGTTGAGGCAGAGACTTTTTCAGTCTAGAGCACCATCTTATATCAAGTTGTTCAAGGCATGGGAAACTCTTACCTTCGTAACATATATCCCATTCTTCCCATTTTTCCATCCCAGCAATCTTTAAATAAGAAAGGCAAGGAAATGGAGCAATTGAGGAGCCATTCCCATACAACTCTTCACCTATCACCTTTATTCCAACCAATCCTTCAAGCTTGAGTTTCTGGAGGGAAGGTAACTGCCCAAGTGGTGTTAAGCTCTCAATGTTGGAACACCAACACAAAACTAAAGACACTAAATGTGAACCATTAGCAAGCCACTTTGGAAATTTGGTACCTCTATATCCTTCAACAGTGAGATCTTTTACATTGTGATTTGGCTCAAGTGCTTTCAACACCTGCTCTTGGTGTTGTGCCTCGTTACAACTGTAATTATGTTGCCCATACCACAACTTCAATGTATGCAACTGCTTTGCTTTCAAATTGGCCCCCCTCGTATTTGCAGCATCTTTAAGGCACTCCATATTTGAGAAGGTTAGTGAACCTGCTAGGTGCTCCAATGCCCCTAATTCTTTTATATTTGATCCTCTTTCCTTTGCCACACTGAATTTATTCATTGTTCGGAGTTGATTCAACCTTCCCATATATTTTGGCATCTCCTGTATGCCACAATCTTCCAAGTCAAGATGACGCAAGTTGATGAGTTTGTAGAAATTTGATGGCAACTTACTCAAACAACGGCAGCCTCTTAACTTCAATGTTTGTAAATTAATCAACAAGCACATTGAATTTGGCAATTTCTCAACTACTGTCTCAGAAAGATCCAAATAATGCAAGTGCTTCAGATTGCTAATACCATCTATCCAGTTTTCAGAATCATTCATACACCCTCTTAAAGATAATTCCCGTATGTATTTGAGTCGAGAAAGTCTCGACATTATATTAACACATGTGTAATTTATGTAGTAGGTAGCATCTGGACCCAATATGAGGAAAGTACGTAATTGGTGGCATTTAAAAACTTCCTTAGGGATTTTTAGATTTCCATAATTTTTAATAATAGAAAAATAGCGGGTCTTGGTTGACATATCTTGTGTTTGATCAACCTCTAGCTGCACCAAAAACTCTTGTGTCACAGATTTTGCTAAATCGTTCACAAGATCATGCATGATGAAGTAATCACCACCCTTTCTTGATGGCTCAAAGAAAGACCTCGACTCTAGATCATTGAACATTTCATTTCCCATTTCTTCGAGGCTCATGCTTTTCTGAGTAGGATATATCAAACCATCTGCCATCCACAGTTGAATTAGGACATTCTTGTTTATATCATAATCTTTAGGAAAGATGGAGCAATACGCAAAACAACGTTTCAAATTTGAAGGTAGATAATGGTAGCTCATTCTTAAAGATGGGATAATACGACTATCATTTTTTGATAATTCCCATAGGTCACTTTTCAAAATCTTATCTCAATACTGAGAAGAAAGTTTCCTGTGCAACAAACTTCCTAGTGTTTTTATTGCTAAAGGCAATCCTCCACACCTGTTAACAATTTTTCTACCAAGTTTTTCAAGATCTAGATCTATAGGAAGATGTTGGTTGTTAAATGCATGTTTTGCAAATAAATTCCAACAATCTTCACCTTCTAATGGCTTCAATAAATGTGTGAAGGTACAAGACATGACTTCTGCTACCTTTCGATGACGGGTTGTGACAAGAATCTTACAAAGTGCCGTATGTTTCAAAGGAGCTTGAAATACCTCCCAAATTTGACAATTCTCATTCCAAACATCATCAAGAACGAGAAAGAATTTCTTACCCATCAATGTCTCTTTTAGTTTAAGCTGATATGAGTCAAAATCATGTAATTGTTCAGTTGGACAATCAGTGACTGAAGAGTTTTTTTTGTAACTTGATGAACATTGAATTCTTCAGAAACATCCACCCAAACTCTATGGTCAAATTGATCCTTCATCTTCACATCTTCATAGACAAGTTTTGCAAGGGTTGTCTTGCCCATCCCACCCATGCCAGTGATAGCAATCACATCCATGGGCAATTGATTCCCACCCATGCTCTGTGATCGTAAAAGCTCTACAATCTTCTCTTTATCAGCATTTCTACCATACATATCAGATTCATCTACCAATCGTGTAGACGGCAATCTTTTGTATACACTCGTGTGCACCCCCGATTCAATACCAGCAGATGGCACTCCCCTTAATCCCAATCTCTTATCTTGCTTTATAAGATTCTCTAGGTTGTTAAGCACTCCTTGGATCCCTGACTCTATCTCTTTGTCAAACTTATTTCGATTAACAAGACAAGTAAAGAAGCCTCGTACCTTGCGAATAATAACAGTTTGGGATTCAGCATGGAGCTTCTGTCGTAGTGCCTCAGTAGCAATGTCGTCCAGCAAGTCTTGAGCGTCAAAGACTTCATCTTTGAGCTTGTCAAGCCACTGCTTCACACGATGGTCTCTGTATTGCCTTTCCTCTGCATCTTCAACAATTTTGTCCACAGAAAGAAGGATGGCATCCAATTTTTTCAGTAAGCCATCAACCATCTGTCTGCAACGAAAGTAGTCGCGAAAGTCATGAGAAGCCAATCTCTCAAATGCCACCTGAAGGAAAGAGGACAGAAACGCTCCAGCCACCAACTCTGCCATGGCAAAGCTAACACAGTATTCAATCGCAAGGAAGGAAGAAAAGTGGACGGAGATAGAATGAGAAACTGAGAATTGTGAATGCTTCACTTGGTTGTTATGTATAGGTATAGATGAAAGTCTTCCTCTGGTCGTTTGGATGCTTCAAGGAAATTACTCTGAATTTTTTTTAAAAAAAATACAAGATAAGGCTTGAATTTGAGTGGTGCATATGCATTTGCTTGTCCAGAGAGACTTTTCAAAATTCAACTGTACCACCAACCTTGTCGGTCAACTACTATTCTTGTTTATCTTAAGCGATTGCAACGATTGGGGTAAGCCTTTACAACTTCACTGCAATTAGTTATATGGTCTGAATAATATGCTGTTTTCTTACCATTCCAGAGCCCCATTCCATGTAAAAATATTACTTTACCTTTTCTTGTTTTAACTAAAATAAAATATCATATTTGACATTCATCTTATCTAAATCCAAAATATATTATAGAGCGATTGAGAACAGCATTTGAATACGCCAATAATGCTGTGAAAATTTTATAAGAGAACGCACAAATTAAATATCCATTTTTGTAAGCTGTTTCTTTTTTAGCGCTCATGTTTGATTGTAATTTTAGGTTACAGGGACAGACAAACTAGTGAGTTCCATATGACAAACAAACGTGAATTGTTGAGATTTTAACAATAAGTAGAGACAAAACCTACGTGGAAGCAGCTCATTGATTAATTATATAAGCATGATTGAGGTACGTTGTATATAAAGATAGCTGTTGTTGTTGATGTTGATGTTTTTAGTGTTTATAATCAAGCATGCACACATGCATGCCTAGCTTGCTCAACCATTATGGTAGCACTCATTGATCTTTATCAAATTCTCTTGATGAACGACAGTTTTCAATTTCTATTAAAATAATCGTACAGGCATGCAATTATTGTGCTAAAGGAAGTTTTTTCATTGTAAAAGTATTGCTTTACCTTTTCTTTTTTTTAGGGCTTTATATATATATATATATGTATATGGGTAGGGATAAATATTTGGGGGGCCAAATGTATACTCATTAACTAATTAAAAAGAAAAAATTTTTGGGGTTAAATGTATAATTTTTTGGGCTAAACATATTAAAAAAAATCTAATTTTCATTAAATTTTTGAAAAAAAAAATTGGGGGAGGGCCATCACCCCCTTGTATACAAGAAGCTCCGTCTCTATATATGGGATAGATTATTTTATCTATCCTTATTTTGGCTTACTTTACCTTTGACTATCCTCTCAATATCATTAGATTATAATTTTATCTAATGGCGGAGATTTGAGGATAAAATAAATCTTTTTACCACTTCCTCTCTCCCACTGCCTCCCTCCTTTTCTCTCTCCTCCAATGACTCCTCCAATGACATGGACGGACATATCCTTGCAAAAAAAACAGTGAATTAATTAATTATACCAGATGAATCAATCAAACACAAGAAACAAAATTAATCTGAAGAAGACAGAGAAATTTTAAAGGGTGATTGTTACGTTTCAAACTCTTGAATTTGGTGGGGAGTGTGTCTATGGTACTTCTTGGATCTTTGATTATTAGGGGTATCATCACCAGCTTCCTGATCATCCTCGCCTGAAACTCCATCGAAATTATCACTCCCAGAACGGCTCTCGTATCCATCTTTATCCCTAATCCTCGCAATCAAACTCTGATCGAAGTTTTCCTCAAGAAGACACATCTCAACATGCCCCTGATTATGATGATCCATTTTCTTTTTCTGCAACACTAATTCTCTCATATCACAAACATCGCACAGATATGATGATAATGAATTCATTATTTTAATAATGACCAGTATAATTCAATTCAATAAAATCAGAGAAACAAAAAGGGAAGGATTCCCTCTCTTATTCAATTTGGGAAGATACTTTCGCAAGGGATGTGTTCGTCCATGCCAGTGAAGGAGAGAGAAAGGGAAGGAGGCAGTGAGAAAAAGAAAGAGGTAAAAGAATTTATTTTATCCCTCAAACCTCCGTCGTTGGATAAAATTATAATCTAAGGATATTGAGAGAGGTAGGCAAAATAAGAGTAGACAAAATAACATATCCCTCTATATATATATATATATATATATATTAATTATCCATCACTATCAAACTAGATTTAAATATTATCAAAAGCTCAACAGTGTTATGAGTTTTATGAGCAATATTTGAATGCATGACCTTAACATTATATTTAGGATACTAATAAGAGGAAAACGCTAAAAAATGATAATTTTTTTTTATCATTTTTGGAAGCTTTTTTTTTCCTCTTAATATTACTTTTCCCCTATTTTTCTTTCTATGCAAACAAAGCTGATGATATTACATTGTCATTACACTTAGTATGATATGGTCATGGCCGATTAAAATAAAATTTGGCCATTGGAACTAATGGGAGCTCAACAACAAATTTTTAAAGCCCAAAATCTAAACAACTACTATTCTTTATCAACTTTGCAAAGCCCAGCCAATGTGAGTTGGCATAGATGGTAAGGGATCAAGGTGATTAAAAGCCATTGTCGTGGGTTGATCCCCTCGTAGCCGTCGGGGACTCTTTGGTAGGCGATCTCGTAAGTCACGTAAGTCTTTCATAGAGCTCGGGGCGTCCCGGCCGGCATGTGGGGGATCGATGTCGAACCCTCCAAAACCTTTTCTTATCCAAAAAAAAAAAAAAACTTTGCAAAGCCCGGAATAAATGTGAGTTGGCATAGATGGTACAGAAGGATCCGGGATTAGGCCCTTGGGTCGTGGGTTTGATCCCCTACGCCGTCACGACTCCTTTGGTAGGGCGATCGAAGTAAGAATGCTCATAGAGTTCGGGCAAGGCGTTCTTGGCATGGGGTGATCGAAGTTAACCCTCCAAAACTTTTTTGTATCAAAAAAAAAAAAAAACTTTGCAAAGCCCAGTATCATTACACTTAGTCTTTAACACCTAGGTTATGAAAATTTTAAGTGTATCTTCATTCAAGCATTTAACACTTGAAGCCCTTAAAAATAAATAGTTTCTGAATTTGATCCTCAAAAATGATTTTTCCAATTTTGTCTAAACACACAATTTTACTCTTAATTTATTAATTGATTTTGTTTCTATGAGTATAGATAAAGTTAGAAAGTTGTTAAATTGTATAGAAGAGTTAATGAAATTTAAGGTTTTCGTTGATTCCTTTGTGTGTTGCTAGAAAGTAGAAACACCTTATAAAAAGGACTAAAGAAGTATATTATTTATGATCCTAAATATAAGACTCAATTGACTATTTTTTAGGAAATTAAAGAAATTAATTAGATTACTTTAAAATATTTGTATTTATCATTTTTCTTCAAACTAATTTTTTTTATAAAATAATATATAATTTAATCATACACATCATTTTATATAATCAATAGTCCCTCACAACATGACAAACTAAGATTTGGATCTATATTAGGAAAAACGTCTACACTTAGTATTTGACAATACCTGGAATAAGATTGCCTCTATTAGAAATATACCTATACTTAGTAAACAAATATTTAATATAATTAAATAACTTATTTAATTTTCTTAATCTCTAAAAAAATTCTAAATCTTATTTTTATATTTAGTACATGTACTAGTAAATGAGAATTTAAAGAGGACTAGATGAGCTCAATCTCAAAAATTGGAATCTCTTAAGAGTTGAAACGTGTTGGGGACAGAAAAATTGTACGGGGAAGTGAGGCAAGAAGGGATGGAACGGCCTACTTCCTCCAGTAAAACACAAATCATAGCATTTGGTGTAAGAAATGCAATAGCGCGAGGGAGTATCTTTAGCATTTTTTGACAATGGAGGGTCAGGCATATCGCCGTTGACATTTCATTTTGCCTCAATTGACTTACCTGATCTTACAAGGTTAGCCTTCATAGAAGTGGATTAAGAAAAATATCTATTTTTTAAGGTTTATTCTTTGAGCATATAGGCCAGGGCTAGCCTTGCAGGGTTGGAAACAATTTTTCTAAATTTTAACTATTTTTCCTATATTTTTTTTAAAGAAATATAATTAATAAATTACACAATTAATGTTGTAATGTAACAAATAAATATTGTCAATTGAGAGACAATTGCACTAAGCAGAGGACATGGGTATCTTGAATTGTTTCTTAAGAAACTGTGAAGCCTCAGAATCATTCCTACGGTATAATACTCTGATTAGCGTTTTGGAATCTCCTCCTTGTTTTGGAAGATCCAAAATTTAGATTTTAGAAAATGTGTGTCAAACACTCTAAATTTTTTAAAAAACTATTCTGCATAAAAATCTAAGTTTTAACAAAAGTTGCTAAATACTTTAAAAATTGTTCAGAAACTATTATGCATTAAAACCTAGGTGTTGAAAAAAGTTATTTTTTTCATATTTTTCTCTCCCCTATGCCATTATCAGTATTTTTTCAATACTAGTGAAGTATCCTTAAGTATTTTTTTAAGTACCCTGAAATATTTTTTCAAGATGAAGTCATTACCTTGAAATATTTTTTCAATATCCTAAAATTTATTTTCAAGATCATCAAGTATTTTTTTTCAATATCCTTAAGTATCTTTTTATACCCGTTAATATCAGAATTTTTTTTCAAGAGTTAGTACCTGAAATATTTTTTTAATATCCTGAAATAAATTTTTAAAATCAAGAAGTATTTTTTTTTCATGTACCCTGAAATATTTCATGATCTTAAAATTTATTTCAAGATATTAAAAAATATTTTAGGGTAATGAATGGTCTTGAAAAAATATTTTAAAGTATTGACGGGTAGTAAAAAGATACTTAATACTGACTGGTAATGAAAAAAATACTTTTCATGGTCTTAAAAATTTATTTTAGGATGTTAAAAAAATATTTCAAGTACTGACTAATTTTTATAAAAAAAAATTCAAATACTCATGGGTACTAAAAAGATACTTAAAGATATTGAAAAAAATACTTCATGATCTTAAAATTTTATTTTAGGATATTGAAAAAATATTTCATGGTAATGACTAATCTTGAAAAAATATTTCAGTGTATTGAAGGGTACTAAAAAAAAAATATTTAAGGATACTAACTGGTACTGAAAAAATACTGATGATGGCATAGGAGAGAGAAAAAGTTGAAAAAAAAATAGCGTTTTAGACCTATGTTTTGATGCAGAATAGCTTCTGGACAATAGAGTATTTGGTAAACTTTTGCCAAAACTTAAGTTTTGATACAGAATAGCTTCTGGACAATTTTTGAAGTTTTTGGCAAACTTTTACCAAAACCTAGATTTTGATGCAAAATAGCTTCTAGACAATTTTTAAGTATTTGGCAAACTTTTGTCAAAACCTAGGTTTTGAAGTTATCCAAAGACTATTATCTAAAAACTATTTTCAACACATATCATGTATATACCACAGTAATAAATAAACATGTCAGTCTTGAACATATTTTTTTGATTTTGATAGCAAAAGTTTTTATCCTGTTTTGTTTAGATGTAGCTTTTGGAAAATGATTTTCATAATTTACGAGGTAAAAATGACTTTTGGAGAATAGCTTTTGGGATTTACGAGGTAAAAATAATTTTTGGAAAATAGCTTTTAGAGAATAGATTTTGGGATAACTTTAAAACCTAGGTTTTGACAAAAGTTTGTCAAACACCCTAAAAGCCAGAAGCTATTTTGCATCAAAACCTAGGTTTTGATAAAAGTTTGTCAAACATCCCCGATCCAGACATCAAAACCTAGGTTTTGTTATAACCTTACCAAACACCCAATGACTGATCTTGAAAAAATTTTTTTTAGGTACCCTAAAATATTTTTTTTTTAAGATCGGGACCGATCTTGAAAAAATATTTTATGGTACCATGAAATATTTTTTAAGATCATTCATTAAAAAATATTTTTTTAATATCCTAAAATAAATTTTTAAGATCATGAAATATTTAAAAGTACTTGGAAAAAATCTTTCATGATCTTAAAAATTCATTTTAGAATATTGAAAAAATATATCAAGGTTATGATTAATTTCAAAAAAAATATTTTATGGTACTAAAAAAATATCTTGATCTTAAAAGTGCGAAAAGATCTGGTCTTAAAAATTCATTTTAGAATATTAAAAAAATAATGTTTTGACTAATTTCAAAAAAAAAAAGAAAAATCTTAGGATTTTTTTTTTAAAGAATAGAAAAATCTTTTTCCAAAATCTAAGTTTTGATGCCAAAACAGGTTTTGATGCGAAACAAACTACGATAAATAATCTATATTGTGATCCTCTAGAAAGCATTTCGTCTTCAATATTATCCTCAATTCCTCATGTTTAAATTTGTTAACTGATAGATAATGAAGACGTGTGACATGGCTGATAAGCATCTCACTTGTTTTAAGTAGTTTGAACGTACACTATTTAAAATTAAGTCAATCCAATGTCTTCCAGTATATATTGCACGTATATTGCCTATCAAAGTATTTATGCAAAGAAAAGCATCTGGACTAACCTCAACCATGTAACTTTATCACATCTCGAACCCATGCTACTTGATTTTTGACAATACCTCGAGGAAGCTCATCACCTCCAGATATAAAGAATTCCTACAAAATGCATAAAAAAAAATTAATTATAAATTATAGGTCTAAAAAGTCCTAGGTACCACTATTTTTTGTGCTCCAATAAAGCAAAGCCCAGCCGGAATCAAAAGTTTTCCAAACAAACAAACTTCTATTAAAAGAACTTTCAAAGGATTTGACAGGCAACAAGCAGCAGAAACAGAAGATTTGTTAATGTTCCGGGAATTCATCTTGAATTGCAACTTTTACAGTAAACAATGAAGCGCCTTCATGGAGAATATTTGACTAGGTAGAGTTATCTAGCACCTTGATTGGCAAACTTTACACATCCTGCACAATGGGGTATGTTGTTTAATTCTTCTAAAATTTTGAAACTAGGAGTTCCACTTCCAAATTGGAAAGACAATCTCCACAGCACATTATCTTTAAACTCAAACAGTTAAATTACTCGTTTCTTAAACTTCAGATTCACCTGTTACACAATAAAATTACTGAATACTACTGGCATTGAAATGCCTAGATCGATTAAGATACTTTCAGAACCTTCAGTTCTTCCTGTAATAATTTTGCATCTGCTGGGAAGAAGAAAACTCTTGACGGACCCCCATCTAAGATCACTCGGAGTAAGTCATCCTGGCAAAGAGGGAAATGTTAAGAAGACTAGAAAAGAAATATGTCTGAAGCAGCAAGCAGGAATCAGGTACCAACCAAAGATGCTTGAAGAAGACTTGTCACGATGCGATCCCTAAGAGGCTCCACAATAATATCACAAAGTTGACTAAGTTCCTAAAAATAATGAATTGTGTAAAAAAAAATCCAGTTACAGAGTTCTCAATCAATATATAAATAAAAGTAACTGAGAGATGGCAAAAGAAAATGGGAGAAAATAAATTCTTCCCTGAAGAAGCATACAAGAAGAGACAGAATAAAAAATCAAAGAAAAACAATGGCCCAAAACAGCCCTCCATCCCCCAGCAAATTATAAAATTATTAAACAGTTTTGATGTAATTAATGCATAATTTCAATTTAAAAAATGAAATATGCTTGTTTGACAGCCTCAACAACTAATATTAATTAAGCATCCAAGTACTTTTTTTGATGAGAGTATCATCTTCCGTACTTCTCTTGTCCTCTCTTGTATCTAAATATAAGCACCAAACACACACGATAGGTACTGATAAATTGAGATTAAACCCGCACCTTATATTCATGAGAAAGTTTTTATGTCACTAGCCACTATGTCACAAAACCATTAACAACTTGAGTCAGCTTTTCATGTTTTTTTCCCCTAGTTTTGAGGACAAAAAAATAGTTTTAAAAGTATAATGACGTTGATTGGCATTATTGTTTTTTACCCTCCAGTTTTATGTTTAAACGCAGTAGAATAAAATAAAAACGTTATATATCTGTGCGCGTAAAAAAAATTATCACCTTTTGCAAATAGTTTTGCCACTTATTTCTTCAGTACTTTATTTCGTTATTATAACATTGATAGATGAAGCCTCAAGGAATTATTATAAATTAAATACTAGGGAAATATTGTGGAGCTAATAATTAATTATTAATCTTTTTTGTAATGAATAATGATTTTGTAAACTTCGTTGGCAGCCATCAATTGGTAATAATAATGATAATTTTCTAAACATTATCCAAACATATTTATTGTTACATATGGAACACATGAAGACTGAAAAAAGAAAAAATAAATAAGTAAAAATGTTAAAATCAACCATAATCAATGAATTTATCCACTTGTTAATCAAATATCACATATCTAAAGTGGATCAAAATATCTATAATTATAAATTCTTGAATTATAGTAGCTCAAACTTTACAAAGTTTCTTCTTTATAAAAGTATACTTTTAGATTCTCATAGTCATCTTTCGGACCATATAGATTTTGCGTTTTACTACTTGTAAAATTGATATTGCTGCAAATCCATTTCAGGGAAATGAAATCATCCTTTCACTCAAAAACAAAAATTGGTAATTAAGTTATAAATGGTTAGAGCTAGGAATCAGGGCCGGTCCGGCCCGACAGGTTTTAAATTAATAGGGCCGCGCCTTACAGTGCAGGGTAAGGAAAACATCCTGTTTTTTAAAGCGTCATCCCGATAAATCTGCGGTCTAATTCTATAGGGCTTGAAAATTACTATTCCAAATTTTAATTATTTTTCTTTCAATTTTTTTAAAGAAATATAATTAGTAAATTGCAATCATTAAAGTTCTAATCTATCAAATAAATGTTATCAACATTAGTATGTAAACAATATAAATCATTCAACAAATAAACACATTCATTAATTCGTAGTAAAAAACAAATAAACACAAAGAATATGTTTTTTTTTCCTATTTTTTTTTAAAAAATTAAACAAAGGAATTGCTTTATGTATGCGCACTACAAAATGTCTTTCCTCTCGTAATTTTGTATGTGTCTCCAGATTCTTTCGGTTCATGCATGATTTTCGACGGGTAAAAATAATTATACTTATTTTACACCAAATATATTTATAATTTATTACTTATATAATATTGTAATACCAAAATATGTGTTTATTTAATATGAAAACATCAATTCTTTAAAATTTATAATAACTAATTATGTGTTTTAATACGTAATAAAAATAAACATAAAAAAGGGTTATAATTTAAATTAAAAAAAATCTAAGTAATTACAAAAACACATTCATTAAGTGGAAGTCTAAGTAATTAATTTTTTTTTTTTAAAAAAAACTAGTTAAACCGGGGCCTATGGCCTCTGACAGTTCTCGGTCGCGAGGCCCTACAAGGCGGCCCCCGCAGGGCCAATTTCAAATTTTTAACCTTTATTTTTAAGCCCGAAGCCCTACAGGAGGCAAGGCTTAAAACGGCCGGCCCGATGGGTTAGGCTCCGATTTCCGCTCTATAAATGGTGGATTCATATTCATTATGTATTGTGTACCATAAATTGACCAAATTTGCTTCATATTTGAGAAAAAAGGGTTGATATTTTAAGATTGGGAAGAAAAACGGAGGCAAATAGTTGGGTAATGGGGATGACACTTACCCAATTGGACTCCAAAATAATGTTTGATGTTAATGACATTAGGATGTGGTGTCCCACGTAGATAAGGGGGCTTCACTTGTAAGTACAGTAGGAAATTAGGGCTGGCCGGTACTACAAGATTGACTCTTTAAGGGTCAGGACAAAAAAAAAAATCGGCATTTTAAACTCAAGGTGAGAAAAACATATGTTTTTCAAAGTCCGACTCATGAGCGTACCGGTTAGGGCCGAAAGCCATTTTTCTAAATTTTAATTATTTTTCTTGCATTTTTTCCCCAAAGAAATATAATTAGTGAATTACAACAATTAAAGTTCTAATTAAACACATAAATATTGTCAACATTAAGATTTAAATAATATGCATCATGCAACAAACAAACACAATCACTAATCCATAATTATAGGTAAACTATTGTCCACACACCACAAATACAAATACAAATAATTAATGAATACTTAACAAAATAAAAAATATTTTTTTATAAATATGCCTTGAAAAGTGAAAGTAGTCAACAAAATAAACAACACAAGATATAAACAAAACAATCACTAGAAAATAAGTCAAAAAATACAAAATTAGTAAGAATATTTATGAAATAAGAAATATCTTTTATAAGTTTTTAAATTTTATGATTCTTAATACAAGATGTTTTTATAAAACTTAATTCTAAAAAAGATAATAACAACTAAATATTTACAACATAATTAACAAAGTATAAGAAATCAATAATATTGTTGTCATATAAATAATTTTTTAGAATAAAACATACGAGCCAAAAAGGGCCGCCCTTGCCTTTTTAGGCCCTAGGCCCCAAGGGTTGACTCATTTAAGGCCTACTTTCACTTTTGAAGCAAAACCTTAAGCCTGGCCCTTGCAAATTTAGGGTATGAATAGGCTGACCTCACAAGCTCAGCCCCTTTTCTTGGCTCTGCTTATAACAAAAATAGAAGAGGGAGTAGCAAACTGTCAGAGGTTTTTGTGTTTCCTTTGTGTTATTGAAAAAAATTAAACTGCTAAAAACGGTCTAAACTCCAACAATACTAAGCAGACTCTATGATCATCAAGATTGCCAAAAAGTCAAAGTATGCAGCAGATAGATGTTAGGCCAAATGAATCTGAAACAGTATATGGTGAAAGCTTCTTAGGCTTAAAAAAGGTTATATTCAAGCATGCTTCCTCAAAGCAAAGGATTATGCATAAAGAATGTAGTCTTTATGAACATTTTATATCCGTTCATCATCATAATACATCTTAATAAAGAATGTAGTCTTTCCGTTTTCATGACTTTTATGATAAAAAATGTATTCATCCTATTAGGTAACAAACAAACACATTGTAACCATGATTCCATTCCCAAAAACACGTTACATTCCATATGATTCATTGAACCAAACGGGCCCTAACATTCATGTTTTAACCACTTTATACACCTCTAAACCAGGGAAGAAGGAGAACTACTCCACATACTTTCAACTCCTCTTTAACCTAAGGTTTTGAAGGAAAGAAATAGATGATCGAATAGGTAACAACGCAAAAATTTGATGCAACATGTCATTTCACTTTTAAAATAATATTATTTCATTTCACACATAAGTACATTTTCAAATTATAAGCTATCAAGTGAAAGCTATATAGCAGAATATGATATATTTCTGATGAGACAAACATTATCACATCAAGTGGTTCGATTATTGCTTCCATTCTAGAACCTGAGACACTGAGTTTATACAAGTTATTTATGAATAGCCCTCACAGGTCATAGAAGACAATTTTAGTTCCTGCAAGAGAATAGTTAAATTAATGAGGTGATCAAGCAGGTTTAAATTTCAAGACGTTACCTTTGTATTCACAAATGCGGTCCATAGCAGCATTTATAAATTTTCTACACCCATCAAAGATATCCTTCTATGCAAAACTATCGGACTTCTCGTCCGTGGATTTTTCTAAATCATCAAAATTCATATAAGGTAAAATTCAAAATTTTCAGTATTCCAATCACTGAAGAAAAAAATCAATCAAGCATCAAGAATGTCCTAACATAACTCAAAGTACGAAGCATCCAATGAAAACATTTCTTGTCCTCTTTCTGAAGACCTCTCCACAAATCATTGTTCGCAAAGAAAGGAAACAAATAAGATATGACCATAATTATTCATGTCCATTGATGTAAATGCTTGCAACAACTACTTATGAGTTTTTCCTGGGACCTTTTACTTGTCCATTGCTCTCAAATGCTATCTTCCAATTTATTAAGCTGAGTAATCGCATACTGTAGATGGCAGAAATACTTGCATCAGCTTAATGCCACAAAAATGGAAGACTTCAATAAATATATTTGGTACTTGCCACGCCCAGATTTATAGAGGAATGAAAATAGACAATTATGTTGAAAGAGTTTTCACAATAACATCAGACGACTTGCTCCATGCAGCAGCTCCCAACTATATCTTGATCATTACCTAAGGTTTTGGAAAAAATTAACTTATTTTTCCAGTGCAATGCAATGCACGAGATAAATAATAACATTATAGAAACTTTTTATTGAGGAATAAATTAATTTGAACAAAATTTTAGGCTTGGAAATGCCTAGATTAAGATACCTTCAGAACCTCCAGACCTTCCTGTAATAATTTTGCATCTGTTGGGAAGAAAACTCTTGATGGAACCCCATCTAAGATCATTCGGAGTACATCCTGGCAAAGAGGGAAATGTTAAAAAGACCAGGAAAGAAATATGTCTGAAGCAGCAAGCAGGAATCAGGTACCAACCAAAGATGCTTGAAGAAGACTTGTCACGATGCGATCCCTAAGAGGCTCCACAATAATATCACAAAGTTGACTAAGCTCCTAAAAGTAATGAATTGTGTAAATCAAAAAATTCCAGTTACAGAGTTCTCAATCAATATATAAGAGTAACTGTGAGATAGGAAAAGAAAATAGGAGAAAAAAAAATCTTCCTTGAAGAAGCATGCTAGAAGAGACAGAATAAAAATCAAAGGAAAAAAAAAGGCCGAAAACAGCTCTCCAGCCCCACAGCAAATTTACAAGGAAAATCCTTCTGACAAAGCCATACGGTGAACCCAAGAGTTGCAAGATATACTTCTCCCATAAAAGGTGAAGAGAAGAAAATTCTGTTTTAAAAGTTGGCATTGTGTTCCCACCGCTATAAGAGTGGCAGACTGTCAAGGGTTTTTGTGTTTCCTTTGTGTTATTGAAAAAAATTAAACTGCTAAAAAGGGTCTAAACTCCAACAATACTGAGCAGACTCTGTGATCATCAAAATTGCCAAAAACACAAAGTATGCAGCAGATAGATGTTAGGCCTAATGAATCTGAAACATGATATGATGAAAGCTTCTTAGGCTTAAAAAAGGTAATATTCAAGCATGCTTCCTCAAAGCAAAGGATCATTCATAAAGAATGTAGTCTTTATGAACATTTTCTATTCGTTCATCATCATAATACATCTTAAAGGATGGATCTTTCATTTTTCATTTTTACTTTATTTTTATTGTCTTTCTTTTACTCTGTTTATAGAGGAATGAAAATAAACAATTATGTTGAAAGAGTTTTCACAATAAAATCAGATGACTTGCTCCATGCAGCAGCTCCCAACTCTATCTTGATCATTATATAAGGTTTCGGAAAAAATTAACTTATTTTTCCAGTGCAATGCAATGCACGTGATAAATAATAACATGATAGAAACTTTTTATTGAGGAATAAATTAATTTGAAAAAAAAATAGGTTAAAAAAGAGACGGATTACAATACAAACAATATTGTTTATGTGCTTTGTGCGTGGCAAAGTTATAAGCAGAAGCCACACTATACAAGGCTTTTGAATAGTACGATTTCTTAGACTTTTTAAATTGTAGTCATAAGTTGATTTCCTAACTATATCAACTCAATGTATTTTAGTAATTTTCAAAAGGGAATTCTGGTTACTAGTTTTCAGTAATGGGAAAAGTGGCCATCCGCGAGAAAGACATAAATAAATAAAGCTTTTTAAAAAAAACTAAAACAAAATCATCAACCAAGATTTTTCTTAAAAAAGAGATAATATTTTTTTATTTTTATTATATGAGTCATCAACCAACTAGGATTGAAATGATATGAACTGTTTATATTTTCATTGGATAAAGTTCAGATGACGTGGTATATGAGTATGTAAAGTATTTCTCTCTAACTTATTTCTTAATCATCCACGTTATCCTCAATGTCACCATTTCTAGTAACCAAAAATAATAATAATTCAAACAATCAGCTAATGGTTAGTTTGTATTTTTATACATATTTTGAAAGTTCATAGTTACATTAATTTTGCCCCTAAAAAATCATCTATGTTGGATGCATTTTTGAAAAAAATATCATGTGTATTTTTGCACCTTAATCCTTAAAAAAAAAAATGAAACAAACGGTTAATTGATGGTTAATGTGTATTTTTGCACTTATTTTAGAATTTATTAGTTACTTTTACTCCTCATAAAAGCATTAGACGTTGGCGCATTTTTTTGGAAAGTCTCATATATATTTTTGTCCCTTGACCCTATTTTTAATATGTACAAAACGAAATACATTCACACACACACATAGAGTATATGTTTTGTACACAGCTAAAGAACATATGCACCCACTCAAGGATTTGAGTTGATGGGTAGATTTAAGCCATTAATTCCGCAATAGGGGATTTTTCAAGATTTTTTGTTTAACAAAATTTTAATACTAGTAATATGGGTTAATTAATATTTAAAGGAAAAAACATCAACGTTATTGGGCCATTTATTATTTCAATAGACCACAATTCACGGGCTTGAATGATGGTGGGTTGAACAACCACAAAAGGAATAATTTTTTTTTGAGTTTATTTAAGATTAAAAAAAAAGCCGAATGAAGCGTAGATGTAAGGATTGGGATTAGCCGCTTGGGATGTGTGTTCGATTCTCTCCGTCGTTGGGATTTCCTTTGGTAAGCGATCTCGTAAGTCCCCCATTAAGTTTCAAAAGCGGCGAAGTCTTTTTGGCGCAGTGGGGGGTGACTGATGTTAATCCCTCCTAAACTTTTTTTTATATCAAAAAAAAGATTAAAAACGAATAATTTTAGTTAAGCTAAATACGAGGAAGTCATTGAAAGTATGAAAAGAGCTGGTGAGAGAACTAAACACACAACGAATGTATTAGATTTTTTTCATCAGAACATTTATGATTAACTTAATTTTAAGCAAACTATAAGCTCTGAATCTTTTTCCTCAATAGTCTCGGTAATCTAATTAGGACTTTTGACCCATGTCCTAATATGCTAATTAGAGGTCTTTAGAATATATACACTCTTCTTTCATTAGGTAAGGGGTAATATTTGCTTTGATATCTCTTTAAGACTGACTCAATGATTCAATTTTGTGTATTTTTTTATTTTATTTGTTAAATACTTAAAAATCTAACCAACAAGGGTATGGTTAAAATAAACATGCAGCTAATAAAAGTTGGTTCAATTGATAAAAGGGTTAACTTATCACTATAAAGTCGTGAATTCAAATCTCACAAATGTGATGTGATGCTTTGAACGAAGACATACTCAACTTTTCTTGAATGCAAAAGTAAATATAAACACTATAAAAGTTTACATTTACATTTTTGGTAGAACTTAATGATTATTTTTTGCCTTAACCTATTAAGAAAAACAACTCAACTTCTACGTCAAAGATAAATATATTTCATTAATTCATTGTAGCATAACAACAAAGTATCTTTATAGGCTTTCTCTTGCTTGATACATCATATAGAGGTGTGAGCCAAGAACCTTGACTTATATTCTTAATTTATTCTTTTAAATTAGAAGGACATGTACTAACAATGCGATTAAACTCTTTCTGCCACAAGAGGTCATTGGCCCTTGCATGAAGTAATTTCTAAACTACCCTAATCTCCCTTTAGTTTCACATAACAGCTTATCATTTAAAGACAAGAAATGTAAGAAATCCATAGCTATGCAAATGCACAAGAAGTAGCCATGAACAGGATAAACCAGCACCCAAATAGGAGGCATTCTTCAATCGAAGGAGGAAAATATTCACCACCCTCAAAACCTTTAGCTGCTCCATCCGATTCGAACTTAGAAGCAAACCTCCAACTTTCCCTTCCAGCTCCCATCTCAACATCTTATTAGATACTGATGGCATCAGATGAAGCTGAAGACCACACAACAATGGAAACAACCACATGGCCATCGTAGAAATCTTAATCCTTGGGATCGTTATATCACTAGGAAAAAAGAATAGGACACCCAATTGAACGAATATCACAGAGATAACCGCCACCAACAGTCTCCGAGCAGCCAACCAAGCAAATCTGGAAGGTAGAAACAAACCTTCCTCTCTTTTCATGTTAAAAAGGCTCATTAGATGCCAACTTTGCTTCATCTTGCTAGCCAACCAGAGTGGGACTGTAGATGCCAGAAAGCCCTGTGTTAAAAAGCTTGGGTGAAATGGAACGGAGCCAAGGACCCAAGCTCCTATACCTATATGAACTAAACCTAGAACTGTCAATGCGTTTTTCAAGCCCCTGATGTTGTCCATCGATTTTCTGAGTAAGTCTCGAAGCTCGTTTTTCAGTAAAGAAGCGTGGATGGAATTAGGGTTTTGGCCGGAGCATGGAGTTTCAGGGTTGTTATTGGCGAGTGAAAATGTGGGTTTGCTTGGCCGGAAAGTGGCAAATGGAGCCGATCTTATGAAGCAAGGCTCAAGAATTTGGGGTTTCTGAGTGGGGTGTGAAGGGGTTGAAGAAGATAAAGCATGAAGAAGATGGAATTGAGTGGAGGATTTTGAAATTGTGGTAGAAGGCAGCGATAGTAAATAAAGAGAAGATGATCGAGAAGATGTCAACAAATTGTTGGTGAGCCTCCGTGAAATAAAAAAACGCCATTGCTGTGAAACACAGGAGACTCGGTGAAATCGGGGGAGGGGGTGGGTGGTTTGGCATGAGGGAATTTATATGGGAAAATTCACGGTCCTTTTTACATAAAAAAACCCAAAAAAGGCATTAGGATTTTGAAAATCCCATGGATTGTCAGAATCTACGTGAATTGTTAGGAACTGATATAGTTGTTAAGGGTATTGATATAGTTGTTAAGAAATGATTTAGTTGTTAGCAAATTGTTGTTAATGACGATTTAGTTGTTAAACCTACACGTTAACAACTATATCAACATCGTTAACAACTCATGTAGATTCTGAAAATTCCAGAAAGGGCCCTGGGGTTTTCAGAATCTTGGGGTCTTTTTTGAGTTTTTTTCTGTAAAAAGGGCCCTGGTGTGAATTTTCCCAATTTATATTCCTTTGTGTAAAGTTATTTTTCTGAGAAATTAAAAAATTTAAATAAGTTATTTAATTATATTATATGTTGTATATTTTTACATTATATATCAGTTTATAAGGTAGGAAAAATACTTTAGAGAAAAAATGATAAATATGAATATTGTAAAGTAATTTAATTTATTTATTTAATCTCTCTAAAAAAGTCAATTCTATTTTATATTTAAGGCGTTGTGCTTGTTTGGAACCCTTAAAGAGTAGCTTTCTAATCGTAATTTATACTATACAAGCAAAGTATGTGAGATAAATTTTGTCTCGATTTACGTAAATAAACACTTTTAGACTCTAAAAGTGATCCCAAACAGGAGTTCAAGATTAACTTGTTTGAAAGTTATTTTAGATTTTTAGCGCACAAAATGAGTATGCCATGAGAATTTTATTTCAGCTCAGCCTTTTGAAAGTTATTTTAGCGCACAAATTAAAATGAGTATGTCATGGGGAAAAAAAAACTCCTAACTTATATAAGTAAACATGTGGAAAAATTGTCGTGTTATGAATATTAAACTCTTCCTCTTCATGTTTTTTTTTTTTTTTTTTTTACAAAGGCTGATTAAAACTAATCAGAATAAACATTTTAGTACGTCCAAACAAGAGCGTCATGGAGCAAAGATTAACTGGTGGTTTTGAAGGAGATTACCCTTCTTCTAGATTCAAAGCAAAGGTAGCTAAGAAACCCGCACATTGATTCCCTTCACGATAGACATGGGTAATGGTTACCCTCCAATCTTGGGCCAACAACTTTTGTATCCGCCTGACAATGCTACTACTCGCATTGACAGGCCCGCTGGTCTCCTTAACTAACTTCAATGCTACTAGACAGTCAAGTTGAATATCCAAATCCTTGTAACCTCGGCTCTATGCCAGATCAAGACCATCCAACAATTAAAATGAGATATTTTGTCATGGATAAACACTTTCAAAAAAAACAAGAGCTCCTAACTTATATAAGTAAACATGTGGAAAAATTGTCGTGTTATGAATATTAAACTCTTCCTCTTCATGTTTTTCCAAGTAACACTCATTACTCCACCACTATTCCGTTGCTACCAGTAATCCAATACATTGAGTACATATTTCAAAATTATGAAATTAAGTTTGTGGAGCTTGCTTAAACTAGAGTTTGATTAATATTTGAAAATCATGGCATATTCGACGATGCACACTTCGATGATTCAAGATCAGGGGATATATTGAGATTGATTGATTCTCTTGTCGTAGATTAGCTTATGAGTTATGACAATTGTTTTCTATATTAACCCAAACACACCTTTTGCTCCCATGAATATGCGTTTAATGTCACCTGATTTAAAAATTTCTAGTCAAAATAGGTCTCTTGTTTGCATTTAAGAGCCAATCTGTAATAGAGCAGATAGTAAGGGATTTTGAGGCTGTACTTTTACTCTTGTTTGATTAATACATGCAAGTGATGAGGAAGTGCAAGAAGAGCTGGAAAAAGGAACCCCTTAGACATACCGGTTTCGCGTTCCAAAAGGAAGTTTAAAAATTAATGATATCATAAGAGGCGAAGTGAGTTTTGTCCTCCATTATTCATTACTGTTTACTGGTTAGTGTTGTTTAACTAAATGAAAAATTTTATAGTTGCATTTCTGAATTATGGATTGTGAATATTAAATAGGAAAATGATAACACTTATTGGCGCATCTGACTTGTGTGGTTGCTGATTTTCTGCCTTTTTGTACTTTTTTGATGTCGATACTTCCTTTTGTGTTTAAAAGGACAAATTTTTGACATGTCTATTAAAAAACTTTGTCTAGGTTTTAACTTGCTCTGGCTGTGTCTTGAAGGTTAGTTGGAATTTTGATACCCTTGGAGATTTTGTGATTACGAGAAGCAATGGTCTGCCTGTTTATAATCTGTGTAGCCGTGGATGATGCCACCATGGCTATTTCCCATGTTATCAGGTAGTTACTTTAATTCGACTAAATCACATTTTAGTTCCTGGAAAATATCATTGTGATTCGGATGTCCTGAATAGGAAATAATTTATAGCCTAGTCCTTAGTTTTATTTATCTGGGTTCACTATAGTCCTTTGTTTGCTCGCAGAAAAACTATGGTGTCCCAAAATCAACAAAATTGAGGAAGTGGCTATACATATGTTTTGATCCTGTTAGTCGATCACTTCAGTGAAGTTGCAAATGGAAACCCTTGTCCAGAGTCACACAGTGACAATGAAGCGCTTGATAAAATAAAAGCATCCGGTTCTAGTCATACATTTCAAATTGATGAACTGCTTATTGCCACAAGGTTCTCCCTTCCTTTTAACGATATAAGGAGAAACTATTTCAAGTTTTGAGAATGCAACCAGTTCTAACTAATAATCCCAAACAGCTTAATTTCACAAGAAAACAGCCAGTTGAGATTGGTAAATGAATGAGCTGCAGTTTTAGCACTATGCATGAGTATTATACTTAATTAGGTACACAAATATGCGACATGCCATTTGAGTTAATCATATTGACTATCAATATTGATTTCTGTTTTGCAAATAAAGAATTGGTCTTTTGGTGTGGCTTTTAGATTTCCAGATGGGTTTTTAAAATGAGCACTTCCATCATAGGGGAAGAGGTAAGGAAATAAAAGAGAGAGCTGCAAGATGCTTGGAAAGTGAGAGTAAAAAAATTAATAAAAATTCTCCTGAATTAAATAGAATCAATATATGTACTACATATATATAATCAATACCAAAGGCATTGTAGATTTGCTGTTTTTCTCTATTTGCATGCAATTTTTAGTAGAAATATATAACCCTCACGAATTAAGCTTAGTTAAACAAAAATTATAAACCAGAGCATTATACATTCTTAAACACCAAGAAGACATAAAAAAGGTGGTCGGTCCTTGTATTATTCAAAAAATAACGTGAAATTAACCAAGACGGATTCATTTGTTCATGCATGATTTTTCCAGGCACTGGGATTCGACATGCCTTACTTTGCTCATGTCTCTCTTATTCTAGCTCCTGATCGTAGTAAATTATCGAAACGACATGGTGCAACTTCAGTTGGTCAGGTATGTTGGTTTATGATTAACTATTTCCATATTTTATATGCATTCAAATTCAAATAATCGTGAGACCTCTGTTGATTGGTTTCCTTATTATTATTTTTTTAAAAAAAATAAATTCTCGAAATGCTTCTCTCTTCGTACAGTTCAGGGAGATGGGATACTTACCTCAAGCCATGGTGAATTACTTGGCCTTGTTAGGTTAGGGTGATGGAACATAAGAAGAATTTTTCACCATGGAGAAACTTGGTAAGAAAATTGTTTGAATTCCACTCTTTTACTGGTCGTCCAAAGCTGCATTGCTTAAAGAATTTCTTACTTGCGATTGATTTCATGTGTCAGTTGAAAAATTTACAATTGAGCATGTTAGCAAAAGTAGCGCTATTTTTTATTCCACCAAGTTACGGTAATTGTTTTCTTTTTTCTATTGTATGGGGTTATATCTTGTGACCTTTAATTTTTTTATTACACACTAATTTGCACCCTGTGACATTGATATTTCCATCACTTATTCCTGATGATATTATGAGGATCTAGGTTGAATGCGATTTATTTGTGATAGTCATATGCTTTTAGTTTTATATGATGTATTGATTCTGGGAAACTATAGAATTCTGCCATTCATTTTCTCATAA
The DNA here is from genome assembly GCA_019022615.1 of Acacia melanoxylon. NCBI lineage: Eukaryota > Viridiplantae > Streptophyta > Magnoliopsida > Fabales > Fabaceae > Acacia > Acacia melanoxylon. The sequence continues at coordinate 13,412,406 of JAFJYJ010000005.1, forward strand.
CTCTTGATTGCCAATCTTAAATAACAAATAATTAATTGTCTTCTTGTTTTTGTCCTTGTATTCATATGTATATGCATATAATCTTTTAACGACATGTGGATGAATGAATGGTCAGCATCTAAGAGCCCTTCCATCCAAAGAGTTGACTAATCTGATTGGAGAGCGCTGGAAGACTGGAGGATTACTTACTGTATCTGATGGGCCCTTCATTGATGTGAGATCCTTTGCCTGACTGGTTTATTTTCTGTTATAGATAGCATGAGCTGTTTTCACCTTGTGCATACTTTATTCAGTTTAGTTCGTAGCAGAAGTGGTATTACTCACATGGTTGACCAACATGATGTTGTTTGCATTTTTAACTTATAGGAAGCAGTTCAGCTACTCAAGGATGGAATTGACTTGATAGTTGATGCAGACGAAGCACTTAATAACTTGCTATCTTATCCCATGCGGTCTACTTTACAGAGGTGAAGTGTGTGTATATATTGGTAAACATGTGAAGTCTATATTCTTCTTGGAGAACGTTTTGTTTTTGTCATTAATTGATAAAATAAACAAGATCGGGTTATTTTAATTGGGAAGCTTTATTCAAAGACTAGCCTATGAAAGAGACGACTGCTTCTATTTTAAACTAATAGAATTCATGTTGTAAGCTTTATTTTATTTGTTGAGCTTCTACAATTTTGTTCACTGTCCAATGTTGTGCATTTTGTTCTGTAGGACTAGTCTACAAATTTTCATTACTTTCTGCATCTTACCACCCTGTATCATTATGATAGTGTTTTTTGTGCAGTGATACTTTCATCCGTTGTCGTGTTTTAAATTTTCATGATTTGAAAATCTAACTTTGTGGTTAACTAATATTTTAAATTTAATTTGAAAAAGTCTGCTATCTTGTTCTTTTAAGTTTAATTTCTTCTGGGATTCTTCTATTAAAACATATGCCATGTCATTTTAAATTTGATGATGGTTAAGTAATATTTTAATTTTTTTTTGAAAAATCTGCTTATGTTTTTCTTTTACATTTTATTTGAAAAATCTATATTTAAACATCATCATCTTATTGTTTTAATTTTGATAATTTGAAAATCATTATTTAGTAGGTCAATAATATTTTATATTGCTTATTTATTTTGATTTTAAACAAATTTGCAATTAATTTTTTTTGTTTGAATTATATCATATATAAATATTCAAATCATTTTATTCGAATTATATCATATAACTGTTTGTTTACCTTGTTGGGCTTAAGCCCATTATTAACCCACCATTAAATTATCTTCGCGTAAAAAGAAAGCGATGCGAAGAGGCAGGGGCATATTAGGACTTTGAGCCGCTCTAACTCTTGGTTTTGGAGTTCCAACTAGCTGTTAGCCCCGCTCTCTCTCTCTTCTTGACTCAGCGGCGTAGATCCGATGAGTTTGGGAAACCCTAACTGCTCTCTGAAGCCATTCCAATCGACGATCAAACAGCGGTCTTCTTCGATCAAGTTGCTATTTTCATAGTCAGAAGGTCAGTTTTTTTACGATTTGATTGTTTGTTTGAACTAGTTTGGAATTTTCTGCGCTTTGCGATTGATATTTATTCTATGCTATGCCTGGATTCTGTTTATGCTGCTCTGCCCTATAGTTTTGTTTACTTGTGATGGGTGTGATTGTCATATGTTGCTATCTCTCTCTCTTTTTTTTTGCCAACCGTATTTTGCGTTTTCCGTTTATCTTTGATCTCTTAATGTATGGGTTTCTCATGGAAGCGTTTTGTTTTATAAGTAGTGTGTGTTTGTGATAGTCACGACTCAAGTCAGTGATTTTGTTTTTATACCTTTCCTGTCTTTGGATCATGGGAATATTTTATTATTTTAGATTTTATTTGAAAAATATGCATTTTCACAACCATTTATCTTATTGTTTTAAGTTTGATGTGAAAAATCTGCATATCTTTTTTAATTTTAACACCCATTTTATTCTGATTTGATACGAGTTTGTAATTTCTAATTATAATTTTAAATTGTTTAAATTTGATTTGAATACCATTATCTCATTATTTTAATTTTTTGTTGTTGAAAAATCTGCAATTTTAAGACCATTTATCTTATTGTTTTTTTTGACCTGATTTATCTTTTTTTTTTTTTTTGCCAACGATTTATCTTATTGTTTTAACAACTTGTAGTTCAGGTAAATAAAAACAACAACTTATAATTAACCAGTATTTTAAATTTAAGTTACTTATTTAATTTGATTTGAAACAAATTTGTAATTTTAAATTTATTTAAGTTTGATTTAAAAAACTGCTTATCTTTTATATATATAGTATTTCTCCCACCTGGATATAAGTTTATCACTAATGACCTCTAAAACTACGTCATTTTGAATTAATAAAGGGCGTGTTTGTAATTTTAGGTGAATTAATGAAGGGTGTTTCGGTAAAATTTATATGATAAGAAAGTAAATAAAATTACGTAAACAACTTTTCATTAATCCAAAATGATGTAATTTTGTCATTTGGAGATAACTTATCTCCAAATGACGGTAATACGGATTTCTCCCGTCACGGGAGATAAGTCTCTCGTGACTGGAGAAATCCTTTACCTATATATATATAGTCACTGGAGATAAGTTATCTCCAGTGACCCCAAAACTACGTCGTTTTGGATGTTTCTGTATAAATTTTACCGAAACACCCTTTATTAATTCACTACTAACACACCCTTCATTAATCCAAAAACGTAGGAAACTTTCGTACTCTGGAGATAATTCTATCTCCGTGATTGGAGAAATCCTTTACCCTATATATATATATATATATATATATATATATATAATGTGTTCGAAACAATTTCGATTTTAACATCCTTTATTTTATTTGCTTGAATTTGATGATTCATGATTTGAAAATTAATATTCAGTAGTTAACTAGCATTCAATTTATTTTATTTTATTGAGTTGAAACATGTTTGTAATTTTTAATTGTATTTTTTTTAAAACTTTGTTTTGAAAGCCATTATCTTATATTTTAATTTATTTTGAAAAATATCTATTTAAAAATATTCCTACTTGTTTTATTTTGGATTTGTAAACCATTAACTTATTCGTTTAGATTTTGTTTGAAAAATTTGCATTTTTACTGCAGTTTATCTTACTTTTAAAACTTTGATTTGAGAAATATTGGTATGTTCTTTTTTTTTTTTTTTTAAAAAAAAATACAATTTAAAATTTATTTTAACATCCATCCTGACTTTGATGATGGATGATTTGAAAATTATTATGTTGGTAATTTCTTATTTATTTTGATTTGAAACAAGTTTGTAATCTTTAGTTATATAGATTGTTTCAATGTGATTTTAAAACAATTCTCTTATTTTTAAATTTCTTGGGGAAAATTTGCTATTTCAAGATCTGTCATTTTGTTTTAAATTTTAACTTTGTTTTGAAAGGCATTATCTTATATATTAATTTCTTCTGAAAAAGCATCTATTTAAAAATATTCCTTCTTGTTTTAAATTGAATTTGAAAACCATGATCTTATTCTTTTAGATTTTGTTTGAAAAATTTGCCTTTTTTCTACAGTTAATGTTACTTTTTTTTAACTTTGATTTGAGAAATATTCGTATGTTTTTTTTTAAAAAAAAAAATTACAATTCAAGTTTTATTTGAACATCCATTTTTCCTTTGATGTTTGATGATTTGAAAATTATTATGTTGGTAATTTCTTATTTATTTTGATTGGAAACAAGTTTGTAATTTTTAGTTATATAAATTGTTTCAATTTGATTTGAAAACCATTCTCTTATTTTCAACTTTCTTCTGGAAAATTTGCTATCACAAGATCTGTATATTTGTTTTAAATTTTATTATTTGAATACCAACATTTAAATTTTATTTGAAAAATCTGTTTTTAACTTTGTTTTGAAAGGCATTATCGTATATTTTAATTTCTTCTGAAAAATCATATATTTAAAAAAATTCCTCCTTGTTTTAAATTGGATTTGAAAACCATTTTCTTAATTTTTTAGATTTTGTTTGATAAATTTGCCTTTTTACTAACGTTTATCTTACTTTTATAACTTTGATTTGAGAAAATATTCGTATGTTTTTTATTTTTTAAATTACAATTCAAGTTTTATTTTAACATCCATCAGGACTTGATGATTGATGATTTGAAAATATTATGATTTTTAACTTTCTTCTGGAAAATTTGCTATTTCAAGATCTGTCATTTTGTTTTAAATTTTATGATTTGAATACCAACATATAAATTTTATTTGAAAAATCTGTTTTTAACTTTGTTTTGAAAGGCATTATCTTATATTTTAATTTCTTCTGAAAAATCATCTATTTAAAAAGTAGTCCTTCTTGTTTGAAATTGGATTTGAAAACCAATCTTATTCTTTTAGATTTTGTTTGAACAAATTGCCTTTTTACTAAAGTTTTTCGTACTTTTTTAACTTTGATTTGTGAAAATATTCGTATGTTCTTTTTTTTTTTACAACTCAAGTTTTGTTTTAATATCCATTTTGACTTGATGAGTTGAAAATTATTATGTTGGGAATTTCTTATTTATTTTGATTTGAAACGAGTTTGTAACTTTTAGTTATATAAATTGCTTCGATTTGATTTTAAAACCATTCTCTTATTTTTAACTTTGTTCTTGAAAATTTGCTATCACAAGATCTGGAAAATTTGCAATTTCATGATCTGTCATTTTTTTAAACATATTATGATATGAATATCAACATTTAAATTTTATTTGAAAAATCTGTTTTTCACTTTGTTTTGAAAGGCATTATCTTATATTTTTATTTCTTCTGAAAATTCATCTATTAAAAAAATATTATTTCTTGTTTTAAATCGGATTTGGAAACCATTATCTTATTCTTTTAGATTTTTTTTGAAATTTTTTCCATTTTACTATCGTTTATCTTACTTTTTTAACTTTTATTGGAGAAAATATTCGTATGTTCTTTTTTTTTTTTTTGTAATTACAATTCAAGTTTTATTTTAACATCCATTTTGACTTTGATGATTGTTGATTTGAAAATTATTATGTCGGTAATTTCTTATTTATTTTGATTTGAAACAAGTTTGTAATTTTTAGTTATATAAATTGTTTCAATTTGATTTGAAAACCATTCTCTTATTTTTAATTTTCTTCTGGAAAATTTTCAATTTCAAGATCTGTCATGTTTTAAATTTTATGATATGAATATCAACATTTAAATTTTATTTGAAAAATCTGTTTTTAACTTTTTTTTGAAAGGCATTATCTTATATTTTAATTTCTCTTGAAAAATCATCTATTTAAAAATATTCCTTCTTGTTTTAAGTTGGATTTGAAAACAATTATCTTATTAAATTGGATTTGATAACAATTATCTTATTGTTTTAGATTATGTTTGAAAAATTTGCCTTCTTACTACCGTTTATATTACTTTTTTAACCTTGATTTGAGAAAATATTCGTATGTTCTTTTTCTTTTTTAATTACAATTCAAGTTTTATTTTATCCTCCATTTTGACTTTGATGATTGATGATTTGAAAATTATTATGTCGGTAATTTCTTATATTGTTTCAATTTGATGTGAAAACCATTCTCTTTTTTTTTTTTTAACTTTCTTCTGGAAATTTTTCTATTTCAAGATCTGTCATTTTAAAAATAAAATTTATGATATGAATATCGACATTGAAATTTTATTTGAAAAATCTTTTTTTAACTTTGTTTTGAAAGGCATTATTTATATTTTTATTTCTTCTGAAAAATCATATAGTTAAAAATATTCCTTCTTGTTTAGATTGGATTTGAAAACCATTATCTTATTTTTTTAGGTTATCTTTGATAAATTTGCCTTTTTACTACCGTTTATCTTACTTTTTTTAACTTTGATTTGAGAAAATATTCGTTTGTTCTTTTTTTTAAAAAAAAATTACAATTCAAGTTTTATTTTGACATTCATTTTGACTTGATGATTTGAAAATTATTATGTTGGTAATTTCTTATTTATTATGATTTGAAACAAGTTTATAATTTTTAGTTATATAAATTGTTTCAATTTGATTTGAAAACCATTCTCTTATTTTTAACTTTCTTCTGGAAAATTTTCTATTTCAAGATTTTTTTAAAAAAATTTATGATATGAATATCAACATTTTAGTTTTCTAATCTTTTTTTAACTTTGTTTTGAAAGGCATTATCTTATATATTAATTTCTTCTGAAAAATCATCTATTTAAAAATATGCCTTCATTTTAGATTGATTTGAAAACCATTATCTTATTCTTCTAGATTTTATTTGAAAGATTTGCCTTTTTACTACCGTTTTTCATACTTTTTTAACTCTGATTTGAGAAATATTCGTATGTCTTTTTTTTTTTTTTTTTCCCTTAATTACAATTCAAGTTTTATTAACATCCATTTTGACTTTGATGATTGATGATTTGAAAATTAGTATGTCGGTAATTTCTTATTTATTTTGATTTGAAATAAGTTTGTAATTCTTAGTTATATAAATTGTTTACTAATATTTTATATTACTTATTTCTTTTGAGTTGAATTAAATTTGCATTTAAAATTATTTTAATTTTGATTTGAATACCATTATCTTATGATTTTATATTTTATTTGAAAAATCTGCATTTTTAAGGCCATTTATTTTATTCTTTTATGTTTGATTTTAAAGGATCTGTATCTACCAAAGCATGTTTTATTTATCCTTAGACGTCTGAGATTGGGGATACATTCCATTTAGTTCAAAGGCAACCGAAACAGTCATAGGCTCCTGGTACCAGTTCTGGTGAGATATGTTTTGTGGCTAATTTTCATGTTCATTGACTGATCATGTGTTGTAGTGTCTTCTTTTATCTTTTTATGGTACTCCCTCCGGTCCTAACAACAAAGTTGACTTTTTTGGATATATTAAAAACGCAAATTAAATTACTTATAAATATTTATATTTTTCATTTTTTCTTCAAACTATTTTGTCTAACTTATGAATTGATATATAATCTAAGTATACACAATATATGATATGATTTAGTAATTTATTTAACTTTCTTAGTCTCCAAAAGAAAGAAGAAGTAAAAGCTGTCTTATATTTAGGGCCGGAGGAAGTATTAGATTAGCATATTTAGTTCCTCTGTCATAGATCAGTTTGTGTATATCTCTTCTTTCTAGGTTATGTATTCAATTGGTTTTGCTATTTTTGGTTCGTGATTGTTATAATATATCGTTGTATTCATTTCTTTACAGTTCTTTTAGTCTTGTTTGAATGTTTTTGCTCTGTTTAAATTTGTGTGCTTCTAAATCCACGTTTTTACTCTTCTTTTATTTGTGAATGTTGCTAGGTTTTTTGTTGTTTGCAGTGAGTATTTCTATTTGCCACCTCTTTCTATTTTTGTTTGTGCTTTTTGCTTGATTTTTGATGTTTACAGTTCTTTTAGTTTTGTTTGAATGTTTTTGCTCTTCTTTTATTTGTGAATTTGTGAATGTTGCTAGATTTTTGTTGTTTGCAATGAGTACTTCCCTTTGTTATTAAGGGTGAGAATCGTTAGTATGCACCTCTTTCTTTTGTTTTTTTCGTGCTTGTTGCTGGATTTTTATTGTTTACAGTTCTTTTAGTTTTGTTTTAATGTTTTTGCTCTATTTTTATTTGTGCTTGTTGCTAGAATTTTGTATTCTTTTGCTTGGTTTTATTTACCTTTTTATGCTTTTGTATTAGCATATTTAGTTCCTCTATCATAGAGGAGAGTTTTTGTATTCTTTTGCTTGGTTTTATTTACATTTTTATGCTATTGTATTAGCACATTTAGTTCCTCTATCATAGAGGAGAGTTTGTGGATGTCTCTTCTTTCTATGTTGTGTATTTAATTGTTTTTGCTAGTTTTGGGTTGTGGTTTTTACATATACACTGTTTTATTCATCTCTTTGCTCAAGTTTTTTTTTAAATGTTTGAATGCCCTAACGTGGGGTAGACTTTTTGTTTTCTTCCCTTGAATGATGTGTGAACTGATGGCGATAATGATACTGGTGATTAGGTTACCTCACGCTTCAGGCTTGTTTGAAAAGCTTGGATGTCTTCTAGGGGATGTGTTCATGTTATTATTTCCGATCCTTAATATAAGAGGTAAATAACTTATTTGCTGGTGTTAAGGAAATTACTTAGATTAGTTATTTGTACTTGTTTATCTTCTAGTTCATTATCAAGTTCTGTTTATGAAGTTTCAATGTCTTCAAAGCCTGTGTGTTCATTGTGTATTTGAACTACCCCTTGGTTGAGGACCCTCTTAAATGATTTTTGTTGGAAATGATCAGTTTCCATATTGCCTCTTGTTTTTGGTTTGTAGTTGTTTACATTCCTTGTCCATGTTGTGGTTGCTTTGCATTTAGTTGAGAGGCAACTGAAAATAGTCACAGGAAACCCAGGAAAAGATGAAGTATTGGAAATGGTGGGCAGAGCACTGGTGGTGTTACAAATCCCACCCACTCCTGTAAGCATCACTTCTTGAGAAAATAACCATGCATGCCTATATTTTATTCTCTATCCGTTAATTTTCTTGGAATAAACTCAGAGTTGACAAATAATTTTGATTTGAAAACCATTATCTTATTATTTTATATTTTTTTAAAAATCTTTATTCGTACCACCATTTATCTTATTTTTCTTAGTTTGATTTGAAAAATATTCTTATCTTTTTTTTTAAAAAAATTACAATTTAAGTTTTATTATAACATCCAATTTATTTTGTTTTGAAACAAATTTGTAATTATAAATTGTTAAAAAAATTTTGCCAAAAAAATTGTAATTTTTTTTAAAAAAACTATTACCTTATTATTTTATATTTTATTTGAAAAATCTGCATTTCTACGACCATTTGTTTTTCGCTTTTGAGTTTGATTTGGAAAATCTGCTTATCTTTTTTTTTTTTTAATCACTATTGAAGTTTTATTTCGACATTCATTTTATTTTGTTTTGAAAGTAATCATAAAACTGATTTGAAAACCATTATCCTATTATTTTAGATGGGAAATACACTTTTCATGTTGTAGGAGAAGTGTATTTACGCCATCATTACTTTTGATTTCCGTGTTTTGAGTTTTTTTTTTTTAAAAAGATGTGGGTCCCACCATTTCGTGTGTGTGTATGAATCTTCTTCTTCTCCCGCAAAACATGAATTGTAAACCCTTATTTTAGATTTTATTTGAAAAATCTGCATATTTATGACCATTTATCTTATTTTGTTATGAAACAAGTTTGGAATTTGTAATTAGAAATTTTATTTGGAAACCATGATCTTTATAATTTTAGATTTTATTTGAACAATCTGCATTTTTACGACCATTTAAATTACAATTGAATTTTTATTTTGACATCCATTTTATTTTGTTTTGAAATAAGTTTATAATTTGTAATTATAAATTGTTTAAATTTGCTTTTAAAATCATTTGTAATATTTTATATTTTTTTGAAAATTTGTATTTTGCATTCATTTATCTTTTAATTTTAAATTTTAAATAAATTTTATTTTAAAAATCTGCTTATATTTTTTATTTTATTTACTACGGTCCTAAATATAGGACTTTTTGTAGTGCAAATTATACTTCAAAATATGTCCTATATTTAGGACTAGAGGTAGTACAATTTAAGTTTTATTTTGGCATCCATTTTATTTGTTTTGAAATAAGTTTTTAATTTATAATTATAAATTTGATTTGAAAAGTCTCCATTTTTAACACCACTTATCTTATTTTTTTAACTTTTTTTTGAAAACCTGCTTATCTACTTTTATTAAAGGGTTAAGATGCATTTTTACCAATGAACTATTGGCCTAGGAGCGTTCAACACAATTAACTATTAAATGGACCAAAAACACCAAAAAAGGTTTTACTCAGGAGCGTCCAGCACAATGTTGTTAGACAAAAGTTAACGTCCATTATCTAAGGTGCAAATTGGCCAACGAACTTTTACCTCGTGAGCGCCGGAAGACAAAAAAGTTTTTTTTTCGGGAGCGCCAAAGACAAAATTCTAAATCTTACTAAATTAAATAATTTTTTGTCTAAAAGCGTTGTCTTTGGACGCCTCCCGAGTAAAACTTTTTTTGGTATTTTTGGTCCACTTAATAGTTAATTGTGTTGGATGCTCCTGGACGTAAAAAATGCACCTTAACCCTTTATTAAATTACATTTGAATTTTTTTTTTTTGGCATCCATTTTATTTTGTTTTGAAGCAAAACTTGTAATTTTTAATTATAAATTGTTTAAATATGATTTAAGAAACCACTTTCTTATTGTTTTATATTTTATTTGAAAAATATGCATTTTTACGACCATTTATCTTTCTTTTTTTCAAATTTGATTTGAAAAATCTGTCTATCTTCTTTTTTCAAATTTGTTATTATTATTTTTTTTAAAAAAATCTACTATTTTAATATCGATTATCTCATTATTACTGTTGTATAAAAAAATAGATTATCTAAATTGAGGGAGTTTGCTGTTCCCTCCTTTTTCTAGGTTGTATTTTTGTTGTGATTAATCCATCAATCAAATTTATTTCATATTTTTTTGACTGTCCGTAATCAAATTTAATTTTCATAGACGGATTTATTCCTAGACTACTTCCGACTTAATCCATCAATCAAATTTAGCTGTATTGTTCTTTTAATGTTGTGCGCATTCGGATCCATATTTTTCACAATTTTTATCTGTGATTGTTGTTTTGTTTTTTTATTGTTTGCTAAATTGTTGTATTCTTTTTGTTTGTTATTTTTGTGATTGTCTCCTCCTTCTTGGTTTGTATTTATCTTGTTTGTTATTTCTGGTCCTTGCTTAAAACATGATCGTATTGTTTTTCTGGGCCGTTATCTTATTTTAAATTATGAGTATTTTGATGCTTATTTGTTAAATTAAAATTAACTATTAGGGAGATTGAATTTATAGAAACGCGCACTATGCCGACTGTTATGATTTATTTAAATGATGAAGGATTATATATTGCGTTGAGGACATTATATGGTATTTTGCCATCTATTTTCAGCATCACTTAGATATTTATTTAGAAGACATTATATTGCATTAACGAGAACTATACTCAATGTCATTGATAGATAAGAATCCAGTCAATCTATCGATATTTGTTCTGGGGTTTTCCCTCATTGGTAGATTTTTTTTCCCTTAATTCTTTATCAGCATAGATGTTTATATCACAATGTCGACCAATCTTTGTGATGCCGGAAGATTCACATTGCTGGCTAGAAAAATTAACATGTCTTTAGCTTTGTGTCTTCTTCAATGGATGTGAACTTTCTTGGTCTTCTATGTGATCATACCTCTTATAATTGCTCTATGGGAAAATAAACGAGTCATCCACTTGATGGATCATTAGCTAAAACTTCAAAATTGAATTGGGAGGTTTTGGGTAAATCAGAATGACTATCATTTATCAGACAAGAAATTGGGAAACTTTTTTCTCTTGCCATTGAAGATTTTTATGCATTGAACTCTAAGCTTGTTCCAATTGTCATTTGTTAAATGGTGTTTTGAGTTGTAATGCTTACCTTCTAATAGGCTTTGATTGCTGTTTCTTGAACAAAACTAAAAATGTCTAGTAAGTCAGTCTTATTTGTATAAGGTGTGCAACATTGAGACTTTTAGATCAACACAATTTATTTCTCCTTTCATATATGAGGACTGTGCTATATATTTTTGTGCACTTTTGTCGATTCTCTTCATTAATCATCAAAAGAATGATTGAGGGCTAATTTAACTTCCCTTATTGGCTTTTGGTTTTGCAACTTACACTCAATCCAATTATCTCAGTGAAAGTTTGAATCAGACAATTTTTCTTTGCTTGTTAATCATTTGATGTATACTAAAAATTGATTTGGCTATCGGTTGTTTAGGTATTTTACATTTATTTTTATAGTGAAGAGGCCGAAGACCATGTGAGAAGTCTGAAATTAAGGATGAGAGAGTAACATTGTATGGTTATAACATGTTGCTATTTTCACTTCTTAAATGTAACCGGAATTCACCTTATTTGGATATTTTTGGTCATCTATATGCATTTTAATTACAAGCAGGATAGGAATAGAGCTGTTGAAAAGTCTGGACTGATATAGAGGCATCACAATTTAGTATCGGTTCATTAAGTAAGTGGTTTTTGATCATTCGGCCCTTGTTAAAAGTCAGGACTGATATAGAGGCATTACAATTTAATAGGAGGTTATAAAAGCTGAAGCCTATATGAACCAAATAATTTAGTAGTAACTAATCTTCATTCTGATCACGTAATAACCAAAACCAGACTCAGATATTTTCAGATTGACAGCATTGTCCTACCAAAAAAATCGTCTATGTACTTTATTATAACCTAGAAGATTCAGTGCAACAAAGTTCATTTGAACTTTACTATCATGCCTAATACTTGTATGATTCAGTTTTACTTACACAAAACATGCAACACGGAGAACGATATATAATTTTTTTTTTTTCTGAACTACTGTTTCTTGATTTTCAATTATTGGATATCTTATTATCTCTAATCCTTTGATATAATAAGTAAGAAAATAGTATAGCCTTCCATGTTTTAACAGCTTGATTGTTATTACTGTATTCATGTTTATTGCCTTAATTTCCATTTTTTTTTATTGTTACCTGAAGTTTGAATGACAATGAATACATTGTTTTGCAGGATGATAAAGAGGGACTCCAACCAAATGACAAGTCAGAAGGTTGAGGGGGTACAAAATATGTATGTGAAGAATGGTTACGTTTTGTTTCACAGTGAGTTTGAAAAGGTGAAGAACTTTATATAAATTTTAGTGAGAAGCTTAGGGAGTCAACAGACATGTGGAGGAATTTGTGTGAGGAGGGAGGAAAAAATATAGAGAGGGCGAAGCAAGGAGGGTCAGAGAAGCAGAAGAGGAGCTACGTCGCGGTGCTCTCTAAACCAATTCAGTAAACTGGTTGCATATGTAAATTTTAAAGCAAACTTAAAAGCTAAGGTACAGAGGTTAGGATTTGGAGATCTGCTTGATGTGGGATGTCTAAGACTGCCTTGGGACATTTTAGTTGCTATTATGAGATCGTATAATCGCCTTTTATTAATCAGTAAATTGATAGACATTGTTACCCCTTTACAGGAAACTCATTGAAATAGGTGATGAAGACATCATACGAGATCAGCTTTGTACGCTAGGGGGATTTAACAAAATAAGTAACCGGGTAATTTGTATACAGCTCAATAGGAATTTTTTCTGCTGCTTGTATAACTATTGAGTTGTTATACCACTTACTTGGTTACTTATTTTGTCAAGGCCCCCCTAGTGTCCGCAGCTCATCCCGTGTGATGTCTTCATCACCTATTTCAATGAGTTTCCCCATTTATTGATTAATAAAAAACCGTAGCTTTGTTTGAAAAGAAAATATTTTACAATTTATTGTTGACCCTCTTCACTTTTGCACATTCGAGATATCAACTCGAAAAACTTGTCTTTATCATCTGTTGTCTTTTTTGTCCGCTTGACTGGCTTTGTTAAAGTCTGCGAGGACATATTTTTTTGGCATTTTGGCCTCTGTAATCTCCTTGGTGTTGGTTCCTTCTCCACCGGTTCTGAACCTACAAATTGTTCTCCTTCATTGAAGCCACAATCTAGGTTAGGAGTTTTGTCATTAAATTCAGAAATGGTTATGTGCGTTCCCACAACTGCTTCTAATCTTGCAAGTTGCAACTCACTTCCCACCCACATCACATCTATGGACTTTATCTTCCATTATTTGTCATTTCAATATGAGTGTAACTTATGTTCACATCTTTATCATTTCCAGTTCTTTGTTAAGCAAATCTAGAGCTTCATCCAACCCTTTTTAATTTACAAAATTCATTGATGAATGAATATGATGTAACTCCTACCAAAGTGCCTTTTCAGTTTGTATGGTGTAAGTTGCTTTTCTAATGTGATTTATGGTATACGAGGTAAATTTGTGAAAGAAGTTTTGTTTCGACTTGCGTGAACGGGCTTTTCCACCGCTAACCCAAATAGAGGCATGTCAAAGAACTTGGTAGACACTCCAGTAAGCTGCTTTCCTTTTTTAATTTATTGCCAAAAGAAAAGTCAAAAGTTGGCATTCCTAACTTTTGCCCACCTAGTGAGTCCCAAGGGAACGAACTTACAAGATTGAAACATTTTAGCATTCAGAATTTTACGTTTCAAAGCTGAGATAATATGTGGGTCTAGTGCAACTCCTCTAAATAATATGTCATTAAAAAGCATATAGCACCTAACCAGGTCCCCTCTATGACACAAGGCAGCTATGACTTTGCAGTACATTATTTTGCTAGGTTTCACATCCAATAACAACAGTGTCTTCAGTAATCCTATAGCTTAATCAGTCTCTCCATCATCGCATAAGTTACATAGTAGCTTAAAACAGGAATTTTTACCTACACAATATCCATTTATCATGGCAGAATAGATTTCAACATTTATATATTCTAGGTCGTTCAAAAGACTCAGCTTCTTCAACCTTGTCTCTTGAACACAAACGTTCAATGATCATCTTGTGGATAATTTAAAATTTTCATTGGAACAAAACGACTTAGATTTCTAGACGACCCAAAAACTAGTATATTATAAGTTACAATATCAGGCTTTAAACCCTTTTCCTGCATCTCTTTAAACATCTCATAAGCAAGATCCGATTTACCCTGTAAGTAGCACCCTCTGATAATGGTCGTGTAGTGTTTAATATCTAAAACCATTTTCTTTTGTTTCATATCTTCTAAAAGTTTTTTGGCATCATCCACTTTCCCCAGTTCACATAAGGCAGCTAATACATCATTGTAGGCCACTGCATCAATCAACATTCCAGATTTTTAAATTTTTTGAAATCTATCCGCCACATCCAAATTTCTGCCTAGCTTACGCAAGCCATGGAGGAGACAGCTAACAATCCCACAATTTGTTGGGATAAAGGTCTTAAATGTCATGGAAGTTTTCGCTCAGGAGCACTGGTAAGACGGAAGTTTTTTTTTAGACAAAAAATGCCACGGAAGTTTACAAAACGTAGCTCCGTTAATTTTGACCGTTAAGTTTAACTGAGTGCACACGTGACATGTCACCTCATCAATCAAAAGAGTTAAGTATCATTTTTTCCCCGAAAGTTTTCACTGAGGAGCAATTTTGCCCCGAAAGTTTTCACTAAGGAGCAAAAATGCCACGGATGTAATACCCGGATATTTATTTATCTAGAATCCTATATTTGAATATTTGCCTATTTTTGGGAGACTACTAAACCCTATTTTTGAAAGTGACAAAATTGGAATCATTATTTTTATGGGCCATGAATAGTATTTACTATTCAAAAATACGTATTTACTATTCATTATTTTAATCTCCCATGCATTCCATGCATCAAGCAAGGGCAGCAAGGGATGCAAGTGAAGCATGATGTATTATTTTATTTTATTTTGGGGAAAATTACATAAAAGTACCCAAAGGTGAAATAATTACACTTAAGGACCCATTTTCCTTCCTAGAAATAGAGAGCAATCCTCTCTTCATTCTTCACACCAAACTCAACCAAAGAGGTGAGTTTTAGAGAAGCAAGAGTAGAGAGAAAATCATAGTGGGAAGCAAGAAGGAGGATGAAGTTCTTCAAGGGTAAGTTTTCTAGTTCTTGAGTTTTAAGCTTTAAGTTCTTATGAGTTTTAGTAGAAATGTTAGTTTGATCTTTAATCTTCCAATATAGTTTTGTTTTCATTTTTTTATGATTAAATATGTCTTTATTTCGAAAATATGATGAGAAATATTATGGAGCTATGATGAGAAATATTATGGAGCAAAATTATTGGAAGTTGAAGATCAAAAAGCGAAGGCTGCGAAATTTTGTCGGTTAGCGATTCCTGAAGTCGGGATACAAACGCTAGTATTTTATATTAAAGATGATGTTCTTAAATTCTGAGAAAATGCATGTTTAAAGTAGACATATAGAGCTTTTCAAATATACATAGAATGTATTATTTCGAGTTCTGTACAAAGAGATACAACCAGTTGAAGTTAGGCCATTTTTCTGGCCGAAATTCTGGGCAACGTTAAGAAAAATTAAAAATGGGAATTTTTCGTGGATTCTGGGTAAATGGAAGTATTTTTACTTAAAACTAGACATCTTAAGGATTCCGGGGAATTTTACGGAACCTCGTTTCAATATTTTTAGAATTAATTATGATTTTTCTAAGTTAATAAAAAATTTTGCCTAGAAAATCCAGCATTACGTTTTTAAGAAAATGTAAGGGTAAAAATGGAATAA
Source organism: Acacia melanoxylon (assembly GCA_019022615.1). Lineage (NCBI taxonomy): Eukaryota > Viridiplantae > Streptophyta > Magnoliopsida > Fabales > Fabaceae > Acacia > Acacia melanoxylon. The sequence goes on from JAFJYJ010000005.1 coordinate 13,428,701, forward strand.
TAAATCCACCAAGGGTAGAAAGGTAAATTAAACCTTTAGGGTATTATTCTAAGTGATATGGTAATATGTTAGGATATCCGAGGATTCCGGAGGCAGATTTGAAGGACGGGCATATTACTATTCATAAATAGTGTCCTATTTATGAATAATACCGTATACATGAATAGTAAATTACTATTCACATGGAAGGAAGGTATGTTCGCGTACAGTAACTTTAACTCTGATATGACTTGTATGCATGTATGAGATGAAATGATTCATAAAGTCATGGACGGGACTCTGTTTTGGGTCATGCACTGTGACTAAGTTTATGAGGCTTAGATCACTACATATACATTCAGCTTTATATACGGGTTATGGTCTTGATAATGCGTGAGATTGTTTTCACAGCGCGAGGACACGAGTGTACATCGTGGCATAGGTGGTGCAGACTATTTAACTTTACATGTCTTTGTGTCTTTATGTACTATTGTTGTGTTGACATTACATCCGCGTGTGTCTTTATGTATTGTTGTAACCTTACACGTCTTTGTGTCTTTATGTATTGGTTAATCTTTGAAATGTAATGAATATTTTTCATACATATATTGTTATACTTTTCATATGAGGTTAAGCATTACCAAGATTCAATTTGTTTTGAATCTTAGACTTGACTAGAGGTTTAGGAAAGGAACCAGGATTTATGAAGACGTTGTGAATGGAGCCATGAGTAGGAGTGTTAATGGACGGAGTCGTGAGGAGGCACCGGTCAAAGGAAATGTAGGAAGAAAGTCAACAGAATCTACCTTATGACATGAATCTAATAAAGTTACTTCACATCATTTGGTGCTTAAACTAGAAGGGTTGTCTATGTGGTTCAGTCAATCGTCACCCCAAGACGGTGAGACTCCCACTAGACCTACCACCACTGGCCAAATGAGATGATTTAAGCGAGTTAGGTTATGTCCCAAGTCTACCTAAGACTTGGTTGAAGAGGGTATAGTTACGTAAGAAATGTAATTATCAAGTTTTGACATCGTATCACATGAATAATTCCTTCGGGAGATTTTGTAATATATATATCAAAGATATCGTCAAGGCGATCATCATATGTCTAAGTATTTTATATCGATCATTTTCGATTGTTCAAATTTTTAGATACGCTCTCCGTTTAAAACGCTAAGCCGAAGACTCAAACTCGATAAATTTTTATAAAACCACGTGTCGTCGGCAAGACGATTTATCTTCTAAATTAGGGTGTTACAACGGAAGTTTACAAAACGTAGCGAATTTTGCCTCTTCGTCCCAATATTAAATTTGACTATTAAATCGATCAAAGACCACACACGCTAAACGCTTTGAAAAGGTCGAACTTGGAGTTAGAGAAGGAGATCCTTGAGATGTTAGGCGCGTAGAATTTGTGTTCGAACTGATCAAAGGATGAAAGGTCTGTCGCAAACCTGGAAGGAAGATCACTTATGATCTAAACAAATGATCAGTCTATAGAAATGTAAATATTATCACTGTTGATTTGTTTTACTGAACCAATTTTTGGAACAATTCATTTCTCGTTTTGAGTTTTATTTGCTTCAATAACAAAATAATGACGAATATAAAATACAAACTAAAAACACATAACAAACAGTATAATTTTACTGAAAGAAATGAATAAAGAATGGATAGCCTATAGTGTTTTGTCAAAAGCATAGAAACAAGCAGATTACATCCAAACCAAACCAAATAGAATTCAATTGTTATGATGAAGTTGGAGGGTGAAATCCTCCAAGGAGAGAAGCATTTGCTTCAATCTGAGCTTAGCATCTTCATCAATCAAGTCACCATTATGTGGATTGAACTTTGGAGGAGTCTCAAAGGCACTGAGGAAGAACTCAGTCTTGTCGAGGAAGTGAAGATCAATGGATATTCCAATTTGGCGAAGATGAAATTGGCCTCTTGCTCCTCCTAGCAACCCTCCTGCGCTTACAATGCCTGCAGCTTTGCCTCCCCACACGTTGGGTGGCCTTGATCCCCAGTCCATTGTGTTCTTCAATGGTGCTGTGTTCAAATATGAGATTCAGAAAGCAAATTAGAGACAAGTTATACTCCAACAAGTGTAGATAACAAAAGGAACTAACCGATACAAGTCAAAATTACCGAGAAGGATCATACCTGTGACGGAGAAATTATACTCCGGAGAAGCAAACAGGATGCTATCGGCTTCGAGAATTTTCCGGCGGAAAGCTTCAACTTCGACGGGGAATGTCCCCTGTTTTTCAAGATCGGTATTGAGCATCGGCAGGGAAGCAATGTCGACTTCTTCGATTACTACACCTTCAACGGCTCCCTTGCTTCACTCGATCGCTGAGATCGATAGGATCACCAAATCAGAACGACACGAGCAAATAAGCAACATCAAAACGAACACAAACACTATGAAACCATAAAATTATATACCAGATCGAATGAGCCCTCTGCTGTACGACCCTTTCCGAAGCGATCCAGAAATCGCCGCCACTTTTACCGTTCCTCCGGCCACGCCTGACGGAGCCATTTGTTTTTCTGTATGTGATCAGACACAGAAATGTGGTGGATATATGTTGTGATACGAAGAGATTCTCTTCAGAGGTGGCCATGCGTATAGGAATTCTGGATCATTGAACATTCAAGATGATTGAACTGACGAAAGCACAAGAATATTGAATTGAAGCTGGGAGGAATAATGGCGAACTTGAAATGATAACTAGAATTGATTCAAATACGTAATGCTCTTGCATTTTGGTACATGGAAATGTGAGATATCTGGGTAATTGAAGGAGGGGTTGGTTTGTAACAATGAGGTATGCAAGATCATGATGTTCTTTGAACTGAAGTTTGAATTGTCTGACAGTGTAAGAATAATTAATAGTCAATGTGATTATCTTTTTTTTTTAAAGGACGAGAAATTAAATTAAATTAACGTTACTAATACTTTTGATATTTATTTTTTTGCCAGAATTTTTAATATTTATTTACTATTATTTATTGACATGATATTAATATGAAATTAATTTATTTATCCTAATTCGTTGGCATGTATATATATCTTCCTAACAAGTTAGCCTGATTAAAATTGATTAGGATAATAAATTAATTTTGAAATAATGCATTAATTTTCACCTTTATATTAGAAATATTGAACCACTCACTAAAAACGAATTAATAATAAAAATAATAATTAATAAACTTGGAAAAACTAGAAGAAAATAAAAACATTCACAGCTACATTTTTCAATTTCATATGAGAGATCCAATCTAATGTTGTCAAAAGCAAAAATTTAAATAACACAATGAGATTTCCACAGACCAAGACAGCAATATAATTCAGAGATAAATATTATAAACAATTATAAATTCCATTATAGCATTTCTTTCATTTATCTTTCTCTCTCCAATTTGAGATTAATGCATTACCTTATTTTGCTGCCATATTTAAGTGCACCTTTTTTTGTCAATTAAGAAAAAAAATACATAAAAGAGCATATGCAGAGCAAAGCAATAAGATGATTTTTTGTTGTATTTTTTGCATACAAAAAGCATGAGCATAATATAACTTAAATTTAAACCACACAAAATTAAGGAATAGAATTATCATTCATGTCACGTAAACCTGAGAACTTGAATTCTCCACCATTAATATTTATTTATTATAAGCATTTCTTTTTCTTCTTCCTTTTAGCATTTTACCCAATTTTCTATTTTGTCAAATTATATTGTTGAATTTGCATAGCAAAGCAATTTTTTAAGGTTTACTGTAATTTTACAATCTAATATCCTTTATTTATAAAATTGAATGGATATAATGTGTTTGAAAAATGGCAAAATAATTTTGGGTGTGAAAAAATAATATTTTTAACCGTTTATTATAATTTTATCATATTCATACTTGATTGATACATGAGGGTCTAAGGTCTTTTTTTTAACAAAAAAATGCATTATTTTTTCCGATAGCTCTAGGGCATGCTTCATTAATAATCATGTGTGAAATCTCTTGTTACTATATTTTTTTTATTATCTCATTGACTAATTTGATGGGCTATAGTTTAATTTTTGAAATATTGATTTCTAAGAATTGAAAAACTAACCAAGTGGGCCACAAAAGCAGATAATTACATATGATGTTTTATAACTTATTATAATTATGTATTATTCTTAAAAGTGTATTTGAGTGGTGTCATTGCATAAGGGAAAACTACAAGTTTGAATGTAAAAAACACAATTGATTGGAATAGGTAAAAATCTTTTGTACTCTAGTCACCAAAAGAAATTAATGTTTTAAAAGAAACATTTTATATATTGCGAAAGATGGCGGGGGTTGTTAATAATAATAAACAACCTATATTGTACGTTGTAGATAACTTGAGTGCAACATATAAAAGCTAAATCTAATGTATCACAACTCACAACAACAAAAATGTAATGGCGTGTAAAATGGAGGGGTTGCGATTCATTACTCTAAATAATAACAGATTTATTATGCAACCTAATTAACATGAGCATCTTTTATGAATTTATTTATCTGTGTGGGTGAGTAAAGTATAGAGAAAATACCTTCAGGGAGTCTTGCGTCTATCACGTAAATATTTGTGTGTGAGGGATATGAGCAATTATAGGCCAATCAGGTCCTTTCTCCTTTTCACACCTCTCCTTCAGCAATGTACAATTATAACCAATTGATAAATGAGAAAGGGAAGGAGGTAAACCATCTTCTGGCATGCCCTCAAAACTCATTCTTCCGCACCGGTGAAAAGATAAGGAAGTGAGAGAATGGAGGTGGACAAGACCCCTATGGTTTATTCTTTTCATATTGTAACAGCACGAGAATGAAAGAGATTGGAGATTGGGTGGCAACAATCCCTCTTCTGGGAAGCACTCCATCTCTTCAATGTCACTAATGAGAAGGTGTTTCAAAGACAACAACTCATGCATACCCCAATCCCTACCTGACGCAATGACTTTGGAACACTGTTGGATTGAAAGACGTCGGAGGCTGGAAAGCATACCTCCTTGGGGAAGTGATTCCATTACTGGACACGCAGATAAAATTAGGTGATGAAGGGGTGGAAGCACGTCTGAGGAGCTCCATGTGGGCATGTCTTTTACTCTTATCTTCCTACAACAACTTAAAAACAGATTTTCCATGCAAGAGGACTTGGGAAGTTTTGCCTCCAAATTCTCGCAATCCGCAATGTATAGTGTTTTTAAACAAGGAAGGTGTTGAGGCAGAGACTTTTTCAGTCTATCGCACGAACTTATATAAAGTTGTTCAAGGCATGGGAAACTCTCACCTTCATAACATATATCCCATTCTTCCCATTCTCTCATATTATCAATATTTAAATAAGAAAGGCAAGGAAATGGAGCAATTGAGGAGCCATTCCCATACAACTCTTCACCTATCACCTTTATTCCATCCAATCCTTTAAGCATGAGTCTCTGGAGGGAAGGTAGCTGGCCGAGTGGTGGTAAGCTCTCAATGTTGGGACAATCCCACAAATATAAAGACACCACATTGGGTAAAAATTGTGAAGCGCTAGCAAGCCACGATGGAAATTTGGTACCTCCATATCCTGAAACAGAGAGATTTTTTACATTGTGATTTAGCTCAAGTGCTTCCAATACCTGCTCTTGGTGTTGTGCCTTGTTACGACTGTACTTATACTTCCCATAAGACAACCTCAATGTAGGCAACTGCTTTTCTTTCAAATTGACCTCCCTCATATCTGCAGCATTTTTAATGCACTCCATATTTGAGATAGCTAGTGAACCTGTTAAGTGCTTTAAAGCCCCTAATTCTTTTGTATTTGATCCTCCTTTCTTTGCCAAAACAAATTTATTCATTGTTCGGAGTTGATTCAACTTTCCCATGTATTTTGGCATCTCTTGAATGCCACAACATTCCAAGTCAAGATGACGCAAGTTGATGAGTTTGTAGAAATTTGATGGCAACTTAGTCAAGCGATGGCAGTTTCTTAACTTCAATGTTTGTAAATTGATCAACAAGCACATTGAATCTGGCAATTTCTCAACTTCAGTCATAGAAAGATCCAAATAATGCAAGTGCTTCAGATTGCTAATACCATCTATCCAATTTTCGGAATCATTCTCATAATTGCTCAAAGATAATTCTCGTATGTATTTGAGTCGAGAAAGTCTGTACATTATATTAACACATGTGTAACCTTGGAAGATGAAACCTCGATTCAAAAGGAGAAAAGTACGTAATCGGTGGCATTTGAGAACTTCATCAGGAATTTCAAGATTTTCATTATCTTTGTTCAAATATGAGAAATTGCGAGTCTTGGCCGACATATCTTGTGCATGATCAACCTCTAGCTACACCAAAAACTCCTGTGTCACAGATTTTGCTAAATCGTTCACAAGATCATGCATGATGAAGTAATCACCACCCTTTCTTGATGGCTCAAAGAAAGACCTCGACTCTAGATCATTGAACATTCCATTTCCCATTTCTTCGAGGCTCATGCTTTTCTGAGTAGGTATCAAACCATCTGCCATCTACAGTTGAATTAGGACATTCTTGTTTATATCATAATCTTTAGGAAAGATGGAGCAATACGCAAAACAACGTTTCAAATTGGAAGTTAAATAATGGTAACTCAATCTTAAAGATGGGATAATACGGCTATCATTTTCTGATAATTCCCATAGATCACTTTTAAAAATCTTATCCCAATACTGAAAAGAAAGTTTTCTGTGCAACAAACTTCCTAGTGTTTTTATTGCTAAAGGCAATCCTCCACATCTATTAACAATTGCTCTACCAATTTTTATAAGATCTGGATCTACATTATGATGTTGGTTGTTAAATGCATGTTTTGCAAATAAACTCCAACAATCTTCACCTTCTAATGGCTTCAATGGATGTTTAAAAGTACAACACATGACTTCTGCTACCTTTAGATTACGGGTTGTGACAAGAATCTTGCTTTGTGGTGCAGCATATTTCAAAGGAGCTTGGAAGTTGTCCCATTTTATACAACTCTCATTCCAGACATTATCAAGAACGAGAAAAAATTTCTTACTCATCAATGTCTCTTTTAGTTTAAGTTGATATGAATGAAGATCATCTTGTAATTGACCAGTTAGACAATTAAGTGACTGAAGAATTTTTTTTGTAACTTGAAGAACATCGAATTCTTCAAAAACATCCACCCAAGCTGTATGTTCAAATTGATCCTTCATCTTCACATCTTCGTAGACAAGTTTTGCAAGGGTTGTCTTGCCCATCCCACCCATGCCAGTGATGACAATCACATCCACGGGCAACTGATTCTCACCCGTGCTCGGTGGTAGTAAACGCTTTAAAATCGTCTCTTTATCAGCTTTTCTACCATACATATCAGATTCATCTATCAATCGTGTAGTGGGAAATCTTTTGTATACGCTCATGTGCAACCCCGATTCAATACCAGCAGATGGCCCTTCCTTTAATCCCAATATCTCATTTTGCTTTATAAGATTCTCTAAGTTGTTAATCACTCCTTGGATCCCCGACTCTATCTCTTTGTTAAACTGATCTCGATTAACAAGACCAGTAAAGAAGCATCGTACCTTGCCTATAATAACAGTTTGGGGTTCAGCATGCAGCTTCTGTCGTAGTGCCTCAGTAGTAATGTCGTCCAGCAAGTCTTGAGCCTTAAAGACTTCATCTTTGAGCTCGTCAAGCCACCGCTTCACACGACGGTCTCTGTATTGCCTTTCCTCTGCATCTTCAACAATCTTGTCCACAGAAAGAAGGTTGAAATGCAATTTTCTCAGTAAGCCATCATCCATATGTCTGCGACGAAAGTAGTCGCGAAAGTCATGAGAAGCCAATCTCTCAAATGCCACCTGAAGGAAAGAGGAGAGAAACGCTCCAGCCACCAACTCTGCCATGGCAAAGCTAACACAAAGTATTCAATCGGAAGGAAGGAAGAAAAGTGGACAGAGATAAAATGAGAAACTGAGAGTTGTGAATGCTTCAGTTGGTTGTGAGGCATAGGTATAGACGAAAGTCTTCCTCTAGTCGTTTGGACGCTTCAAGGAAATTACTCTGAAATCACAAAAATACAAGATAAGGCTTGAATTTGAGTGGTGCATATGAATTTGCTTGTCCGGACAGACTTTTCAAAATTCCACCGTACCACCAACCCTGTCGGCCAACTCCTATTCTTGTTATCTTAAGCGATTGCACTGATTGGGGGAAGCCTTTACAACTTGACTGCAATTGGTCATATGATCTGAATAATATGCTGTTTTTTAACCACTCCAGAGCCCCATTTAATGTAAAAGCATTACTTTACCTTTCCTTTTTTCAATGCAAAAGTGTGTGGGTGTGTGTGTATATATCCATCACCATCAAATCAGATTTAAATATTATCAAATGAAGAAGCTCAACAGCGTTATGAGTTTTATCAGCAATCTTTAAATGCATGACCTTAACATTATATTTGTACGAAGATGATTTTTTTTATATATATATATGAAAAAGTTTAGGTGGGGTAGGCAGAACCCACCGTAGCAGAAAGAAAGCGCTTTCAGGTTGCTCAAAGAAAGACTTACAGCTTTACTACAGTTCTTCCACCAACGGCCCTCACATCGTTAATGGAAATATCGAACCTCCTCCCTTTTGAGGTGAAGACCGACGCCTTAATCAACTGTGTCAATCCTCATTAGCTTTTGTACGAAGATGATGGTATGACATTGTCATTACACTTGGTATGAACCGTATGATATTGCCATGGTCATTATTGTCAAAACTAGTGTAAAAACGTAAAACATAAGTAAAAACTGTCCTTAACAGAAACTGGTAGAAACTCTACTCAAACACTTAGAAATTGTAAGAAAAAGGTATTTTTTTTTTTTTGTGGCTCGAAAAAAGGATGAAAAGTTGAATACCTTATTTCCATCATGCATCTCAAACTCGAGATTACTGAATAGTTATATATAGTTTTTAACGTATTTCCATAGTTATAAACGTAATTTTTTTTTTTTTTTTATGTTTTATATGGTTATATGACTTATATCTTTTAAATATGAAGTTATTCATTGAATTTTGAGTAGTGATTTATGATTTTTTTCCCCATACATACTTAGATAATTTTGAACTCTAACTTTAATTAGTATAAAGTAGAAACTTTACGTTTCGTGTCGTTTCTACGATTTACGTTTCTATCACCCCCTTCCGTGTCTACGTAAACATTAATTATGGCAAACTAAAATAAATGTGGCATTGGAACTAATTGGAGCCCAACAGTAAATTTTTAAAGCCCAAAATCTAAACAATTATTATTTATCCACTATGCAAAGCCCAGTACTTGTGAAATATCTTTTATAAAAAGCCTAATACTGCTGGATTATTTGATATCCAGCAAGTCTAATCTCAGCTTCCACATATTTTAATCCTTTTCTGGATCATATGGTGGTGAGAAAATTTTAGAAAAAAAATATATATGTAAAGATTAAACTCAGAAACTATTCATTTCTAATGACTAAGTTTAAGTCTTTAACACCTAGGTTATGAAAATTTGCAGGTCAGGAATTGAATAGAGGGATGACTGCTTCCTCTCACCCCGGCAATTCCTGACTTAAGGATTAAGGAAGGAATTGAATAGAGGGGTGCCCTCTTCCTAGGTACCGGTACTAGCTCCTCTGGGTCGTCCCCGGAGGATCAGTCAAGCTGAGTGAAGGGACCCATCTTGATGGGGCACGAAGGAAGACCAGAATCCTTGGATGCACGATACTGGAAACTAAAGTTTCCAACTTCATACATATTAATGAACACCCTCCCCCCCCGAGGGCCGAGTTCAGCCTCGGTCCACCACCGGGTAGAGCTACCTCGCGTCAAAAACTTACAGCGGATCACGCACTCAAAGCTCAGTCAGAGAGGGGAAATCCGTACAAAGAAAGCCTATAGAAGGCCCTAGTACTCATTTTCAAACATTTAACATTTGAAGCCCTTAAAAATAAAATGTTTGAAGCCCTTAAAAATAAATAGTTTCTGAACTTGATCCCAAAAATGATTTTTCCAATTTTGTCTAAAAGCACAATTTTACTCTTCATCTATTAATTGATTTTGTTTCTATGATGTATAATGAATGTTAAATAGAGGTAAAGTTAGAAAGTTATTAAATTTTATAGAAGAGTTAATGAAGTTTAAGGTTTTTGTTGGTTTGTGTGAAACATGCTAGAAACCCCTTATAAATAAGACTAAAGAAGCATATTACCTATGATCTAAATATAAGACTCAATTAACTTCTTTTTGGGAGATTAAGGAAACTAATTAGATTACTTTAAAATATTTGTATTTATCATTTTTCTTCAAACTAATTTGTCTTATAAAATAATATATAATTTAATTATACACAACATTTTAGATAATCAATAGTCCTTTACAACATAAATAACTAACGTTCGGATCTACACTAAAAATAATGTCCACATTTAGTAGTTAACGATGCCTCAATTAAGATTATCTACAATTGAAGGATACCTAACAAAAGAAAATTAATATAATTAAATAATTTCTTTAATATCTTTAAAAAAATCTGGATGTTTAAATAGGACTAGACGAGCTCAATCTCAAAAATTGGAACATCTTAAAAGTTGAAACGTGTTGGGGAAAGAAAAATTGTACGGGGAAGTGAGGCAAGAAGGGATGGAACGGCCTACTTCCTAGTTCCTACAGTAAAAGACAAAACAATTATAGCCTTTGATCTATTCTTGATGAACAATCATAGCCGTTGGTGTAAATAATGCAATCGCGCGAGGGAGTATCTTTTGCCTTTTTTTGACAATATTGACATTTCATTTTGCCTCACTTATAAATAGGTAACTACGGCTGGGAATCAGCACCGTTTGGTTCTACAAGTTGACCTTTTAAAGGCTAAGACCTAAACGAGCATGTCTTTTTAGACTTTGAGTATGAAAAATATCTATTTTTCAAGATCTGATTTGTGAGCGTGTAAATTAGGGCCAACCTTATAGGGTCAAAAGCCATTTTTCTAGATTTTAACTATTTTTCTACGTTTTTCCTAAAGAAATATAATTAATAAATTACAACAATTAAAATTTAATTTAACAAATAAATATTGTTAACATTAAGGTCTAAATAACACACATCATGCAACAAACAAACAAAGTCACTAAATCATAATTATAGGTAAACTATTGTCCACATACTACAATTACAAATAATTAATGAGAAGACTTAACAAAATTAAAAATACTTCTTATAAATATGTCTTCAACAAATAAATAACACAAGATATAAATAAAAAAATCACTGGAAAATAGGTTAAAAAATACAAAATTAGTAAGAATATTTATAAAATAAGAAATATGTAGTATCTTTTATAAGTCTTTAATTTTTAGGATTCTTAATACAAGATATTCTTAAAAAACTTAATTCTAAAAAAGATAATAACAACTAAATATCTTCAACATAATTAACAAAGTATAAAAAACTTAATAATATTATTATCACATAAATAATTTTTTTTATATAAAAAAAATATACGAGCCTAAAAGCGCTGGCCTATTTAGGACATATTTTCACTTTTGAAGCAAAAACCTTAAGCCTGGCCTTTGTAAATTAGGGCATAAACAGGTCGACCTGACATGCTCAGTTCTTTTTTCTGACTCTATTTATAACAAGCATATGATGTAAGCAAAATAAGTAAATGAGGGCTAGAAACATGTTGCGATAAAACTCCCTCAGACTGACATTACTTGTAACAAAAGAATGGTAATCACAAAATTCTTACATTATGTCACAAGAAATTTTTACAAATAGAGATCAACAAAGATGTTTGATATAAGTGCCATTTGAGCCACTTGGGGGAAAAATAGAATTATACACCAAATGACCTAACCTTAAAGATACACGTAATGTTAGTACAATGAATATTCACAGAATGCCAGCTCCAACGCTGAAAATTTTGTTGCTTTCCCCTTTTTTTGCACACAATTGCACTAAGCAGAGGACTTGGGTATCTTGAATTGTTTCTTAAGAAATTGTGAAGCTTCAGAATCACTCCTATGGCATAATATTCTGATTAGCATTTTGGAATCTGCTCCTAGTCTGCTTTTGCCACCTTGCATTTCCATGCCACTAGCAGATTTCAGGTCCTCAACCAACTCTTGTGTCTGCAACAGAATACAGAGAATAAATTATATCTTAAAAACTTGATGAGATGGGAAACTATTTTCAACATATATCATGTATATATCACAGTAATAAATAAACATGTCAATCTTGAACATCTTTTTTTATTTTGATCTCGCAGAAGTTTTTAATAATCTATATTGTGATCCTCTAAAAAGCATTTCGTCTTCAACATTATCCTCAATTCCTCATGTTTATATTTGTTAACCGATAGATAATGAAGACGGGTGACATGGCTGTTAAGCACCTCAATTATTGGGAAAATTACGCTCAGGTTCCAAGGAAGGGAATTAATCACAATAAAGTCCCTTAAAATCATAAAATTACACAAAAGTCCCAAGGGATTTGGTTGTAATTATTTATGAATGTAAAATGACCATTTTGACCTTTCCTCTCTCCTGTCTCCCTTTTTCTTCTCTCTTTCCTCTCTCCTTCTTCTACTCCTCTCTCTTGTCTCTCTCCTCTCTCCCTTCTTGTCCGACTAACTAAGGGGAAGCATAGAATTGTGGGGATTATATAAATTATTGCATTTATGTATGAAGTGTCAAGAGTTTTGGATGCTGAAAGCGCTCACTTTCATCAATCAACGGAATAATTGATGAAAGAAATGTGTTTCTTCTTCCCATTCATTCTGATTATCTTCGCGACGGAAACTTTGAGGGCATTCTGATTCCCCCAAAATTATTTTGCAAAACAAAACAGGAAAAAAATTATTTTACAAAAAAACCTGGTCCAGCTGGGAAATGAATGGTCGATAGTACTTTAAATAATTGATGCTCTTGACGTGAGAAGCAAGTTCCCGCACCAAGTATTTCTAGAGCAAGTTCTTATTGAAGTAGGATTTGACTCTGCTTTTATTAATCTGATTATGAGAATACAGACAAAAAGAAGAAGAGTGAGTTAGTGGGGCTAGGGTGGAAGCGAGGTAGGTGAGTCGGGAAGGGTGAGTTCAAATGGAGGTTGTGATTCGTATAGTTTCAGATTGGGGAATCTGCAAAAGTTTTCAAAGGTTGTTGTAAATATATGCTTTTTCTATTGCAAATATAACATTTGTTGTTGTAAATAGCCTCTGGACGTGAAAAATGAAAAAAAAAATCCAAGTTTTCAAAGGTTGTTGTAAATATATGCTTTTTCTGTTGTAAATATAGCATTTATTGTTGTAAATAGCCTCTGGACTTGAGAAATGAAAAAAATTCTGGTTTTCAATGGTTGTTGTTAATATATGTTTTTTCTGTTGTAAATATAGCATTTGTTGTTGTAAATAGCCTCTGGACTTGAAAAATGAAAAAAAATTCTGGTTTTCAATGGTTGTTGTTAATATATGCTTTTTCTGTTGTAAATATAGCATTTGTTATTGTAAATAGCCTCTGGACTTGAGAAATGAAAATAATTCAAGTTTTCAAAGGTTGTTGTAAATATATGTTTTTTCTGTTGTAAATATAGCATTTGTTGTTGTAAATAGCCTCTGGACTTGAGAAATGAAAATAATCCAAGTTTTCAAAGGTTGTTGTAAATATATGTTTTTTCTGTTGTAAATATAACATTTATTATTGTAAATAGCCTCTGGACTTGAGAAATGAAAATAATCCAAGTTAAACATTGAAAACAAGAAAGATTGATAATTCATAAGAGATAGCCATCAAGAATACGATATTGAAACACCTGTCCTTTGACATAGTAAGCCAATTCAGCGCCATCTAGTAGTCCATTTGGCATAAAAAGTAGCCTATGCAAATCATTATCCCTGAAAAAAGAACAAATTTGCATTACAATTCACTGGAGAAACTAGAGGAGACAAAAGAATTCTAAGCAAGCTATCACCTTGCTATCACCTAACGAAACAAAAAAAAAAACCCAAAAAGTACCTTCTCTTGTTGCAACCATCTACAGTTTTCTTTTGCTGTAGAGCTGTGTTAGAAGCATGGGAGCTTGCTCTGCAAAACATGTTTGGTATGGTCATCCACATTTTACCATCTAATTGACCATAAATACTTACAGATTGCTAAAGAACATGCTCAACAACCAACTATCAGGTTTGACTAATTCCATACACTAAAACATGCACACAGTACATGTGCATGCGCACACAAACAAACACAGAGACATGCAAGTGTGCACACTGAGAGAGATAGTAAGGGAGACAGAACAAACTTTTTCACCACATGTTTCCTCTCGTCAGCGGTTTGCTTCACATGACTTTGCTGCTCAACAGGACTCAACACATTTGAATAGGACATGTAGTTCATACCATCTACAAATTCACTGAAGCATCATATTTTAATAAGGGCAATCAATTGTTGGCCAAATTTAATATAATCCACAGGTACAACATAAAGAAGACCAAAATCTAGTCACAAGAAATCTGGATAATACCACAGAAAAACTCCCAACCAACTTGAGTTGGTCAACTATAAAAAATCAACAATCTCATAAATGAAGGAATGTAAATTCTGTTTAAACTAATGCAATATGCCAAGTCACAAACCTGAATGCACTGACCTCACAACTAGATGAGATGGAGAAGGTCGGTGGTGACTAGATGAGAAAGAGACGGGTTTTGTGGATATGGGACAACCGAGAAAAAAAGAGGGGTCAGACAAGTAAGGACAAAATCGAAGGAAGAGGTGAAACCTAACGGAGGAAGATAAAAAGAGGAACAGAGTGGGAGACGGTGCACAAAGGAGATCAGATGACCAAAGTGTTGGAAATTATGCCCTAGGGCAAGTTATTGTACTTTAGACATTTGTGTTTATTAAAGTATTCTCTTTTAGTTATCATTTAATTCGCATGTTTATATTGATAACAGTATCCCTGGATATATCTTATGGATTATCCTAAATGTTCCTGGTCGGTCATCTACGCGGGAGCGAAGATGAGTTAAGACCAGTGTGATTTTGATGAAGTATGGAGATACAAATTAAAGTCACGGGCACTTGTAAGAGTACAAGGTGCTGGACCGACCCACTATGAGAAAGCTGCATGGGTCAAGTCATAAGCTTATCTCATGTATAACCGCGTCACAACGCCCTATGACCTGAGATTATCATGGATTCCTACATGATGAGTCACTGGTTTTTGACCTAGTCAAAAGTTACCTTTGACCGGGTAATGATAAAGGCTTGGATCGGAATCAATGGTTTTCATGCGGAGGAATGTGAATGGTCAAGATGGAATTTGTCCTCACATTTGTAGAGAGATAATCTTTGGGCCCCTCGATGAGTGAGTCTAAGAAATGTACGGCCGTACTGTGATGGAAAGGAGTTTTCCATTTCACTTATTAGACTACTTGAGGATCGAGAAAGTAATGGTCAAGAAAAGGAAGTTGACATTATCCATGCCTCATCCTTGACCAAATTATTGCGTGACAAAAGGGACGTGACATGGTTGTACGATAGGTAGTATCGTATCATCGATCCCCATGTGAATTGGGTAGTCGCAATGTCTTGCTAGAAGCGCATTTTGCGACTTGTGGGCTAGTACAAGATGGCATTGCCCACCGTCAATCTCATGTGAGCCTACAAGGTCGCATGTTAATGAAGAATAGCAACACGAAGAAAGTGTCCGGATTATTCAATCTAGGAAAAATGTCGATTCATTGAATCTAGCAAAAGTATCAGATTCATTGAATCTAGCAAAAGTGTCCACATTCATCAATCTTATATATGTATAAGATTTAATGAATATCGTATTTATCCAGGGTGAATATTATATATATTAATATATATATATATATATATATATATATATATATATTAATATAATATAATATTATATATATTCTATTATATTAATTGAAATTAAATAATATAATAATATTAAATAATGATTATTATATTATTATATAATATTTGTTTAGTATTTAATTTATTTGATAAATTAAATATCTAAAACAAATGGAGATATTGTATCTCATTTAATTTTCGAATAAAGATATCATATATCTATTTAATTTAAATTGAGATATAGTATCTGATTTAATTAAATAGATGGATATCATTTCTCGGATTTAATTTATAGAGATAAATTAAATTAGAAGGCTTTTGATTCGGATTAAATAAATATATTAGATTAGATCTATTAGATAGATTTAATTAATATAATTTTAATCAAAGATTCAAAATTCGAATTTCAGATCTGGTTTTTAATTCAGATTAAATAAATAGATTACATTAAATCTATTAGATAGATTTAATTAATATATTTTAATCTAGATTTAAAATTCGAATTTCAAAATTAATGGGAATTTAATTTTGAATATAATACTGATCGGGTTTAGAAAACCTACGGGACTTTTGTCGAGCGTATTACAGAAAGCCGCGAGAAACCCTAGAGTGAAATTGAGACAGACACAAAACTCAATAGGCGCTAGCACGTTGCCGCAATCGTGTTCGGGGATTATTCGTGTGGATACCAGTAGAGGAAGCCAATTCGAGGAGTCGACTTCTGCCGGATCAAGAAGGTAGCCCACCAGCTTAAAGAGAACAAGACGCGAACTGTTTCAGCCGTAGGTAATATTCGGATTCCTTAGCCTTGATTTAAACGCGGTTGAACGATCCTCTTCTTAGGATTTGTAAAAATTTATACTCGGCTGCGTGTACGGATCCCAACACAAAGGAAGTAGAAACCTAACACAAATTTCATTACAAGTTGACCTAAATCGAGTCCCATTCACGCATTCAAGGTTGACCCAAATCGAAACCTAACACGCATTATCAATCAGCTGCACCAACGAAATCAAAATGGGGTAGAGGTAGATCCAAGGATACTTACTAGGGAAGCAGTTAGAGCCGTCAAAACGGGCCGGGCCCGTCGGGCCGGCCCATTAAACCCTGACCCTTCAAGGGCCGGGCTTGAAAAATGGACGAGATATTTGAAATTAGCCCTGGAGGGCCACGGGCTTACACGGGCCGGCCCGGAGGGGGCCCGCGGCCTGCGTTGCGCCCATTTCATCGTAGCTTTTTCTCTTTTTCCTTTTGAAATTTATTAATTTATATATATATTGTATTTGTTCTAGAGTTGTTTATCCATTTAACTACAAATACATAATAACTATACTTTAATTTTATGATATTCTTACTCATGAGCCAAAGGCTACTACTCAAAATGAAAAATTTTATGTTTTATGTGAGTTATTTGTGAATATGGTTTTCTTTTGATTATGAATTAGTGACTATGCTTATTTATTAGATGATTCATGTTGTAATTTACTAATTATATTTCTTTGAAACACACGAAGGAAAAATAGTTAAAATTTAGAATAGTAATTTACGGGCGCCCCGGGCCCCGCCCCGGTACTCTCGGGCCGGCTTTGAGAAACATGTGTTTTTCTTACTCCGCCCCTGGAGGGCCGGCTGTTAGCCCCCGCCCTTCACGGGCCGGCCCTGATTGACAGCTCTAGAAGCAGTAGAGCAAAGATGCAAATTTCCTTAGCGGTCGAATGCTGTCGCAAGCCTCTCTCTCTGTCGAACGCGGTGGAGATCAAGATCACTGAGAGTGTAAGTAATTTTCCTTCTCGGTCGATTGCTTTATGCGTTTTCTCCTTTGGGCAATAAGGTCTTTTACTACTATGAATTAATTACACAGAAGTCCCTAGGGGCTTTTGTGTCATTTCATGATTTCAAGGGACTTTATTGTGATTAATTGTCTTCCTTAGGACCTGTGCGTAATTTTCCCTCAATTATTTTAAGTAGTTTGAACGTACACTTTTTGAGTCAATCCAATGCCTTACAGTATATTGCTTATCAAGGTATTTATGCAGATAGAAGCATCTGGACTAACCTGATAACCATGTAACTTTATCACATCCCGAACCCATGCTACCTGATTTTCCACAATACCTCGAAGAAGCCCATCTCCTCCAGATAGAAGCCTATTTTTTGTGCTCCAACAAAGCAAAACCCAGCCGTAATCAGAAGTCTTCCGAACAAAAGGAGAATTTCTGTTAGAAGAATTTTCAAAGGATTTGACAAGCAACAAGCAGCAGAAACAGAAGATTTGTTAATGTTACGGGAATTCATCTTGAATTGCAATTTTCACAGTAAACAGATATAAATAATGAAGCTCCTTCATGGAGAATATTTGACTAGGTAGAGTTATCTAGCACCTTGATTGGCAAACTATACACATCCTGCGCAATGGGGTATGTTGTTTAATTCTTACTTATAAAATTTTGAAACTAGGAGTTCCACTTCCAAATTGGAAAGACAATCTTCACAGCTCATGATTTTTAAACCCAAACAGTTAAATTACTCGTTTCTTAAACTTTAGATTTTCCTGTTGCGCAATACAATTACTGAATACTACTGGCATTGAAATGCCTAGATTAAGATACCCTCAAAACTTCCAGATCTTCCTGTAATAATTTTGCATCTTCTGGGAAGAAAACTCTTGATGGACCCCCATCTAAGATCACTCGGAGTAAGCCATCCTGGCAAAGAGGGAAATGTTAAAAAGACTAGGAAAGAAATATGTCTGAAGTAGCAAGTAGGAATCAGGTACCAACCAAAGATGCTTGAAGAAGACTTGTCACGATGCGATCCCTAAGAGGCTCCAATATAATAGCACAAAGTTGATTAAGTTCCTAAAAATAATGAATTGTGTAAATCAAAAAATTCCAGTTACAGAGTTCTCAATCAATATATAAAAGTAATTGAGAGATAGGAAAAGAAAAGAAAATAAAATAAATTCTTCCTTGAAGAAGCATACAAGAAGACAGAATAAAAAATCATAGAAAAGCAATGGCCCAAAACAGGTCTCCAGCCCCACAGAAAATTTGCAAGGGAAATCCTTCTGATAAAGCCCCAAAGTGAACCCAAGAGTTGCCAGATATACTTCTCCATTAAAGGTGAAGAGAAGAAAATTATGTTTTAAGAGTTGCCATTGTGTTCCCGCAGCTACGAGCGAGCAAAAATAGAAGAGTAGCAGACTGTCGAAGGTTTTTGTGTTTCCTTTGTGTAATTGAAAAAAATTAAACTGCTAAAAACGGTCTAAACTCCAACAATACTGAGCAGACTCTGTGCTCATCAAAATTGCCAAAAACGTAAAGTATGCAGCAGATAGATGTTAGGCCTAATGAATCTAAAACATAATATGGTGAAAGCTTCATAGGCTTAAAAAAGGTTATATTCAAGCAAGCTTCCTCTAAGCAAAGGATCATTCATAAAGAATGTAGTCTTTATGAACATTTTCTATTCGTTCATCATCATAATACATCTTAAAGAATGTAGTCTTTCATTTTTCATGACTTTTATGATAAAAAATGTATTCATCCTATTAGGTAACAAACAAACACATTGTAACCATGATTCCATTCCCAAAAACGTTAGATTCCATATGATTCATTGAACCAAACAGGCCCTAACATTCACATTTTAACCAGGGAAGAAGGGGAACTACTCCACATACTATCAACTCCTCTTTAACCTAAGGTTTTGAAGGAAAGAAACAAATGATTGAATAGGTAACAACGCAAAAATTTGATGTAACACATCATTTCACTTTTAAAATAATATAATTTCATTTCACACATGAGTACATTTTCGAATTATAAGCTATCAAGTGAAAGCTATATAGCAGAATATGATATATTTCTGATGAGACAAACATTACATATCAAGTGGTTCGATTATTGCTTCCATTTTAGAACCTGTGACACTGGGTTTATACAAGGTATCTATGAATGGCCCTCTCAAGTCATAGAAGACAATTTTAGTTCCTACAAGAGAATAGTTAAATTAATGCGTCGATCAAGCATGTTTAAATTTTGATATGAAATCAAGTCGTTACCTGTGTACTCACAAATGTGGTCCATAGCAGCATTTATAGATTTTCTACACCCATCAAAGATATCCTTCTGTGCAAAACTCTTGGACATCTCATCCATGGATTTCTCTAAATCACAAAAATTCATACAAGGTACAATTCAAATTTTGCTGTATTCCAATCATTGAAGAAAAAAATCAATCAAGCATCAAGAATGTCCTAACTTAACTCAAAGTACGAAAGCATCTAATGAAAACATTTCTTGTCCTCTTTCTTAAGACCTCTACACAAATCATTGTTTGCAAAGAAAGGAAACAAATAAGATATGACCATAATTATGCATGTCCATTGATGTAAATGTCAATTACAAAAGCATCGTTCAAAATCAGTACTGCGTGACAGTTTTCACCCATACTCATGACTGCATCAATATAGAAGAGCAAATCCAAGATGGGACAAATGCCAGCACTAAACCAACATCATAGTTAATGATTTTAGTAGGATATAAAGATCAAGCTGAGATCCGAAGGATATGACACCCTCAATAAATTAGTAAAAGTAAAAAATATATTATGAAGAATTACAGGAACTGCTTTACTAATAATCACTGTTGTTCCTTTAAGAAAGAATCCCTCCAACTTGTTTAACAAGCCACATTCAATGGTTATAAATTCTACCTAGCAAAATAAGTCAGCAGGATCAAATTTTCATTATTCTCTAATTGCTCCATGTACCTGACCCACATAGTGGGATGAGGCTGCTTGTTGTTGTTATTGTTGTTGCTGCCCTTTTTCACTTATGATTAGCATGGTAAACAAAGGAGTTTTTACTTTATTTTTATTGTCTTTCTTTTAGTCTGTTGATAAAGTAGATTCTGCATATTGTACATAACGGAAATGCTTGCAACAGCTACTTACTTATGAGTTTTTCCTGGGACCTTTTACTTGTTCATTGCTCCCAAATGCTATCTTCCAATTTATTAAGCTGAGTAATCGCATACTGTAGATGGCAGAAATACTTGCATCAGCTTAATACCACAAAAATGGAAGACTTCAATATATATATTTGGTACATGCCACGCCCAGATTTATAGAAGAATGAAAATAGAAAATTATGTTGAAAGAGTTTTCACAATAACATCAGATGACTTGCTCCATGCAGCAACTCCCAACTCTATGTTGATCATTATCTAAGGTTTAGGAAAAAGTTAACTTATTTTTCCAATGCAATGCACGAGATAAAAAAGAATAACAGAAACTTTTTATTGAGGAATAAATTAATTTGAACAAAATTTTAGGTTTGGAAAATTCAAAATTCAAATTCAAATAGTAAAAAAGCAGAGAGAAGAGATACAAATAATTAAATAATCAAAAAATTAAAAAAGTGACAGATTCCAATACAAACAATATTGTTTATGTGCCTTGTGCATGGCAAAATTATATGCAGAAGCCACAATATACAAGGCCTTTGAATAGTACGACTTCTTAGATTTTTTTAATTGTAATCATAAGTTGATTTCCTAACTACATCAAGCTCAATGTATTTTAGTAACTTTTAAAGGGTTAAGGTGTAGATTGACCAACGAACTATTACTCCAGGAGTGCCCTAGTACAAAATACTTTTAAGTAGACCAAAAATACCAAAAAACTTTTAAAAATGTAAAGTCAGCACAACGCCGTTAGAAAATAACCAACGTCCGTTAAAATGTCAACATTTTAAGAGTTGGCCAACAAACTTTTACTCCAGGAGCACCAAGCACAAAAAACTTTTACTTCAGGAGCGCCTAGCACAAAAAAGTCTATATGTAATCCACTCAAAATTTGACTGTTGCAAATCCTTGTCCAGACCACCAACAATGTGCATTGGGGTTAGGAAAAGTGAATGCAATAAAAAAAACACAAATATAACAAGTGAATTTAATTTTGAGTAAGGGTCGTAAGTTTTTGAACGTGCCCGGGCAAGTCCATGTGCAATCCACTTAAAATCCAACTGTTGCAAATCCTTGTCCAGACCCCTATCCACGTGTATTGGGGTTATAGAAAGAGTGAATGCAACAAAAAAATCACAAATATAACTAGTGGATATTTTAGTTCCACTTAAAAATCACAATCTGCACCTGCACTGGGCAAGTTCAAAACTTACGACCCTTATTCAAAATGAAATATACTTGTTATATTTGTGATTTTTTGTTGTTGTATTCACTCTTCCTAACCCCAATGCACTTCGTTGGGCGGTCCGGGCAAGGATTTGCAACAGTCGAATTTTGGGTGGATTGCACATGGACTTGCCCGAGCACGTTCGAAAACTTACCACCCTTACTCAAAATGAAATCTACTCATTACATTTGTGATTTTTTTGTTGCATTCACTTTTCCTAACCCCAATGCACATGGTTGGGGGTCCAGACAAAGATTTGCAACAGTAGGATTTTGAGTGGATTGCACATGGACTTTTTTGTGTTGGGTGCTCCTGGAGTAAAACTTTTTTGTGCTGGACGCTCCTGAAGTAAAAGTTCGTTGGCCAATCTACACCTTAACCTTTAAAAAGTTGACATTTAACGGACGTTGGTTTTTTTTTTTTTTTAACGGCGTTGTACTGACTTTACATTTTTAAAAGTTTTTTGGTATTTTTGGTCAACTTATAAGTTTTTTGTGCTGGGTACTCAAGGAGTAATAATTCGTTGGCCAATCTGCACCTTGATCCGGAATTCTGGTTACTAGTTTTCAGTAATGGGAAAAGAGGTCATCCGAGAGAGAGACATAAATAAATAAATAAAGCTTTTTGACTATAGAGAAGGTAAACACTTTACTCGTCCTCTTCATGAACCTCGAAACTAGCATCAACATCTGATCTGACAAATTGTATTATGCTTCAAACTACAAACTGGCAGCAGAGAATGAGTGGGAAAAAGATAAAAGGGGCAACCAATGAATTATTTCAAACGATCTCATCCAAATTTTGTCCAAAAGAAATATCCTCAACATCAACTAAATGAGACAGGAAAAAATGATACAACATAATTCCGGTTTGCTTGAACTCACATATAGAGTATTTAATTGAACACAAAGTGTACAAGTTGCTAGGACACTAATATCGCAGGATCTTGTTGTTTCATCAGGTGCCCGAGTGTCAAACAGTTCCTTCTTCACAAAAGCCTTTCTTCCAGCCTCCTTTTTGTATCGTGTGAGTATTGGCACTGGGGGTATTAAGTCTTCCTTGCTAGCTGTGCAATTAAAGGATACTTGAAGGTTCAAACAAATATATAAAGATTCATAGGGAAGAATTTATATGAAAATTGTTCATCTGCAGGGTACGCATTCATAACTCTTTCCAAATAATCATAAAGCCTTTTGCAACTGATAACAGTTAAGGAGAAAGGCAATACACTGATACTCAGGTCTGAGCCACAACAACAACATCTAGTCTTATCTCACTAGATGGGGCAATACATTGATACTCAAGTACATAAAATCTTGGAATATAAACACCAAGCTTATGGATGCACCAAACAAGTATTTAACTACATTGGTTTGATCTGAATGTTAAGAGCAACCAGTGCTAAACAAGTAGGTAATTAAATATTTTTCTCAAGCATACAGTTTCAATTTTTGTTGCAGAAGCTTCTGGATATAAAAGATAATATCAGCTTGAGTGTAGCCATTGTACAGTTATGCCATGTATAAATTGAAAGTATAGAAACTACTTCGCCATCTGCTCGCATCAATTGTTTTGCAAAAGTTAAACAGAGTTGAAATGGGTAGTCATGATAACTAAAAAGTGACCATCATGATCTCATTGGGATTTAGATGATATCATACAACAACAATAACAAAATCCTTATCTTACTAAGTGGGGTCAACTACAAAGATTTCACAATATTATTGTGCTCTGTCTGAGACCAATTCTCTCGAGAAGCCATTTATCTCTATCATTTGGATTTAGATGAAATCATGTTGATCAAAATTAATTTAGAGAGATAAAGTTTACAGAAAGACGCTTAAAACAGAACCCCAAAAAAACTTTTGAGCTTGACATTAACATAAAGGAGACGGTTCAAATCCTTCTTCCACAGACACAAAATCCAGATATTTGCAGACAACAGACAATCAATTCCGTAGTTAAAAAATGCATATAGAAGAAAACATTATGAAGCCACCCATCCCATCAACATGTTTTGCAAACTCTTGAAGTGCATTGTCGATGCCATGGAACAAGCTTGTTACACACCTACCGGCCTGGCCCTTACGGGTGGCGGGTAGTGTGGTCCTTCACTTAAATTTTATTCTACCTTATTTTTCCCAGGTTAAAAATCGTCACACATCAAAGTATAAACAGCAGAGCACACATTGGTTTGGACAACAATATACTGATAAAGATTTGGTAAGATAAATTCTTCCCGGAGGGGTCAAAAGATACTGATCATCCGGAAAATGCTGCCAGTGATGGCCAAAATAATAAACTACAGTCATCCAGTAATCCAGATATAATTCCCAACAGAAGATCATCAACGTCCACCAAAATACTAGCCCTGCTCCGGAGCCTTACCTCTGTCCCTCTACTGTTCCAGATGAACTTCCAGATGGCTTAGAAAGGGCTGGGATTCAAAATTCGAATCCCAGAGTAACCGTTAATCTCATATAAAATGTATATACCATGCGTGTAAGAAAAACCATAAATAAGCAAATACCACATAACATTCAATATCAAGGCACAAAGCCAAATCCGGAACTAGCAGCCCTAATAGCACACAAACAGATGATCGCAATGGTCCTAATATCACACAAGCCTGAGGATCGCAATGGTCCTAATAGCACACAAAGCCATTGACCACCGGGCACGATACACAAAGAAAGCCCACACAGCATATTCCGATTCCATAGCGCTTGGAAATAAATGATAACCAAATGTATGAAATTTCAAGGTAAAACATACATAAACAAATCACACAGAGTATATGAGGATTAAGGTTACTACCTGACAGTCGACTACAGATAAAAACAACCTTCTTGGTGGAAAATATCGCAGTTATCCCTAAAATAAATAATAAAGAAATGTAAATATAATTAATTCCACCTCAACAATTATTTTCTTTGGTAAAATAAACTAAGCCCAATTAATGTGTCCATAATTACTAAATTCCTTTTCTTATTAAGGAATTTAATTTGGGCCTATATTCTCTTAATTTTCGTCCATATACAGAAATTTTCAGAAATAAAGTCTCAACTTCAAATATTCATAACTAAATCTAGAAAACTCCTTTTGGGTTGATTCCAAAGTCCAAATGACCCTTAATATGTCTAGTTTCAACCAAAAAAAATACTCATTTGGGTCAGACCAAGTCGAAAATTCATCCATAGCCCAAAATACTCCTGCTGTCCAAAATAATTCTCAGTTTCCAGGGGCTATCTTGAAATATTTATTTCTTTTATCACAAAATTCATAAAAATACGAATTATATACCAAATTAATCCTTGAGATGTCTACTGTCTCCATATAAAATTTCATAATTTAATAAGTCCATTTACTAGGTCTAAAATTAAGAAGAAGGCATCTTCCTCCACAGGAATTTCACCAAACAGCGCCCCCAACGTTTTTGCACATTCATCTAAGGTTCCAAAATTTTGATCCAAGTTCACCCTTATACAAAATCTCATTTTAAACACTTTAGAACCCTCAAAAATACCAAAATCCATTCATATCATCAAGAAAACTCAGCTGCACGAAAATATGATTTAATCAACAAAATACCAAATTTTCATTCCAACTTCATATCTTCCATATACTAAATTTGATCTACCGTTTTAGGCCATGAATATTAGTTTTAAACCTTTACTCATACTTTTCACTAGCCAATCAAACCCAAGAAATAATATACTCCAGTCCGTGGCCATTTGTGACTTCAAATAACTAAAAGAACACACAAGAAGATTTAAATGTGGCTTACTTGTCTTTGGACTTAAGCTTTCTTGAGTCTCTGTCTCATTTTTCCACTAAAATCACTTCCGCCTTAATCTAACTTCTATCTTCCTTTGCTCCTTGTATTATTTTGTGTTCTTCAGTTCCTTGCTAGATGATTTTTCTTGACTCTCACTTTGATTTCTCTCCAAACCGACCAGCAGCCTAATATGAGGATATGAGTCCCTTTAAATTGACCCCAATGCTAATTCATGTTGCTTCTTTTTGTATTCCTTCCATGCTCCTCGTGCTCACTCTCCATATTCCAAGTTGTCCTATTGTTCCCTTCTCTAGCCGGCGGTTTGCAAGGAATTAGGGGAATTATTCTTATTATTTTATTATTCCCATTTGCTCCTTCCATACGTTGGGGAATTAATCCTTTTTAAAAAAAAAAAAATGTTTCTTGTCTCACTCCACCAATACATTTGTCAAACAAAATGAAAGCTCTTATTTTCCTCTTCTATTAATCTAACGCAAATGGGAGACAAAGAGACATGGGATTCAATGAATATTGGGGAGATGAATGTCGGTCAAAGCATAAGGAAATTCATTAGACACCAACTTGTCACTAATTACAACCCTACCATTGAATACTCATTCCAATTGCTTGTTATTCGAAAATTCGACTTTCATCAAATGAAAATGGAGACATTGGATATTAAAATGATCTTATTTGATCCTCTATAAGACTTTTATTTACAACTTGATTTCTTACTCGAATAGTTGCAAATATTGAGTTGGGGTTTAGAAATTAATCCTTAATTCCTTATAAGGACTTTTCCTCCTTAATTAGCTTTTCTAAGCTATAAAATATTATTTTGTCAAATAAGTCTAATTTTATGTTCACCTTTTAAATAACTCCACATTATTTTCCAATAATTAATTTATCTTGTTGGAAAATAAATACAACTGATTACTACCACTTAATGAAAAATTCATATATACAAATGAATTCACATTGAGGCGCATGAAAAATGAGAATGTTACAAAGTTATTCAATTCTGTTGTCCTCATTGGAACTTTAAAAGCGAAAAATTGGTCAACTGTCTGCACCCAATAACAAAATTAAATCAAAACTTTAGTAGATAGCTGATTTAGAATAGTAATTTTACCTCTAACACTAGTTTGTTACAATTTCACTTCATAGCCCAGTGGCATTAGTAAAACAAGGTCCAGAAAATAGTTGACATAGACCTTGACCTCTAATACTTTTATATGGGCATAATCAATGTTATTGATAAAATCTAACAAAGTTCAACAAAATACCATCATTCAAGAGAGAAGGATTTTTTTGAAAATGAATTTGGTAGAATTTCCTTACCGCAGAGAAAAGTTTCTGGAAGGGATGTAAAAGAGACTAAGCTATATCCATGTTACTGGGAGAAGCTCCTTTTAAGAATTTGAACTTGTTTTTGGTCATTTCCTTAGGGTTCTTCCCTTCCTCTATTTTTACACATTGGAGATTAATTCAAGTTTCTCATCTTGTGTGATGTACTAAATCTTAATGCAGAAGACACAAGATGCAGATACAGACCAATACCTATGATCTATGACTATTTGCCTCATCATAATCTTTCCATAAAAATGACCTATAGTAGAAGTCTAGCTCATTGGTAGGCCATGAAAGTTATTATTTTGGTAAGCTTGTAAGATGAAGCCAAAAAAGCTACAAGATTCTTACCTCCTCCACAATCCTGTATACTTCTACAATGGAATTCGAATGACGCTGTTGACGAGATATCGGGTCCCAATGCTGTGAAAGTATGGCAAAACGGAAGCAAACAAGAGAATGATATAGACCTAAACTAAGAAAGAAAATAAAAAATAATTGATAATCAAAACATGGCAAAAGAGATAATCTGTCAAATTCAAAATAATTTTAATATGAAAAATTATTCTTTTATCTCGTGTCATATATTAAAACACAATCCCTTCTACAAGCAAGGAATGAAGTATGTATACATTTGTGCCCTTATAAGTTATAACACGGGTCCAGATCCTCTCACAGTCCCCCTCTCCCCATCCCTCACAGTCTCATCTGGACCGTCCAAATCTTCATCCAACAGTCCAGATTTTTTTAAAAAAAAAATTTGGACGGGGACGGCATCTCGGCCGTCGAAATCTGAATCGGATGGCTGAGATGCAGTCGGACAGAGGGATGGGGAGAGGGGGGGACTGTAAGAGGATCCCGTTCCATTATAACACATCCATTCCCCCACCTCTTCTGTACTGTTTTCTTAGCAACGAAGTTTTGTTTTCGTATTAAAACAGAACAAAAGAAAATATTAGGCAAGTTGGAGGGATAGTTCAAAACTACTCGTAACATTTTAAACATGATGTTAAATAAGTCTTATTTGCTTTTCTCGCCAGCCCATCAGGACATCTTATCCCTATGTTCTTCAATACCTATTTAGAAAGAATATTCCTCGTACATGATAATTATAATATGGTATGCTCAATTCGTAACTTTGTAAGAAATCATATATGCTTTCTACTTTATTAAATAAAACTCTCAGTGAACACATTTGGCTTGCCTAATCCTTCTGCAGGTGAAATCTCAAGCAAAAAAGATGCAATTTCCAGACAAACAAATGCTAATAACAAACAATGATGCAGGACAGCTTAATCAATAACTATACTATATCTAGTTACATACATACAAAATGAATTAATTCAAAATGCCTAATACTTTACAGGAGTAAAAAAAATTTGTCATGTTAAGGTTCACCTCTTGCTGAATAGCCCGCTCCACCCAACCTAAAATTCTTTCAAGCTGAGCATTGAGCCAACGCAAAATCAATGTGCCAGATTTTGTCTCAATCTATAACAGCATGAGGGCACAGAACAGATTTAGAATAAATAAAGTCGTGGAAGGGAAGAAGAGTTCATACCTTCGGAAGTGAAGTAAGGTTTAGGAGAGGGCTGGCCTCACAAAAACCACTGTTGCTTCACAATTCTGTATTGAAATGTGTTGATGTGTATTCCGTTCTGTTTCGTGTATTTCTATAACTGTTATTTGGTTGTAATTTCTATAATTTGGGTGTATGAGAATGAGAGATATCATATGGGTTTGTCTTAAATCATCATTTTCCATGTAATTTGATTTAGTTGTGGAGTAGTTGGGGCTGAGGAGTGGGCAATCTTATTGGGGTTGAGACTAGCATGGGATGAAGGCTTCAAGAGAGTTATTGTTGATTCTGATTCAAAAATGGTACTACTTTCGGTCTTAATTATAAGAGCTAGTTGACTTTTTTTGGAGAGATTAAGGAAGCTAAATAAGTTACTTAATTATTTCATATGTTGTGTTTTCTTAGATTATATATTAGTTTATTAGTTAAACTATTTTGTTTGAAGAAAAAAATTATTAAAAAAATATTTTAAGCTAATTTAATTAACTTCCTTAATCTTTCCAAAAAAGTCAACTAACTCTTATAATTAGGACCGGAGGGAGTAATTGATAAACTCTTGCATGGAAGGGATGATTCTATGAGCAGTATGGTTTTTCTGCATATCAGGAAAATACGGGTTAACATTAGGTGCACATCTCTTATGTGCACCTTATGTGCTTGTCCCTCTATAAGAGGGATGAGCACATTTTTTTATTTTTATTTTTTATATATACTTATTTATTTAGATTTAAATTATATGATCTTTGAACGGAATGTTTTTTTCAGACTCATCTCATATTAATTAGTTTCTAGTCCGCATACGAAATATTATCCCGTAACACCAATATCCCGTAAAATAATTAATTTGAGATCGAGTGCTAAAAAAAAATTCGTGAAAGTCACATATAATTTAAATATAAATAAATACTATATATAAAAAAAAATTAAAAAATACCACATCCCTCTAATTAGAGGGATGTGCATGTAAGGAACACACAAGGGAGAAGGACCACCTTATGTGCTCCCGGAAAATACTTAGTAGGAACTGGGAAGTAAAGGTACAGTATGTGGCCCGCACATAAATGGCTTAGCAGACACTATGGCAAAGGAGGGAATTTCAAAGTCATGGGTTTTTTATATTTGTCTTGAAAATTTAAAGATAATGCTTTCAGACGATTGTATGGGATCCGATCCCTTTTTTAATTATATTACTACTATATAAGGCCTAGTGCCTCTCTCATAACAAAAAAAAAGAGAGAAAAATAAATTCTCGTTGAGATGAGCTCATATTTAATATTTGATAATGTCTTAAATAAAATTGTTTCTATAGAAAAGGGGGAAACTTCCCTATTTTTGTTTTTGGAATGTGGACCCACTCTTGCACTCCTTTTGTTGTGCAAATGCTGAATAAACGAAGTGGTGTAGCATGTGGGATGTAGCGTGGTTTTGGCGTTGTGGTGATGACATGGGGGTTTTGGTTATTAAGATGACATGAGTGGAGATGGTGAAGGCAGAGTACATATAGCTTCTTTAATCTTCCAATTTATCACAAGTAAAAATCAAAATTGGATGCGGTAGTACTGTGCATTATACCAGAAGATTATGAGATTCTAGTTTCTGATCTCATCCAATTTATCACTGGCATATGTTTTGACTAATGCATCAAAGGCTCTGAGCAAATGCAGATTCCTTTCAATTCTAAAACCATCCAACAGTTCTTCAAACAAATCCTCTATTTCAAAATTCAGTTTTACAACCAGAGCCACGAGTTTCACAAACAGAGAATTCAGTTTCCTGTTCAAGTTCCAAAATTGTATCCCAAAAAAAAAAAAAAGTTCCAATAACATAAAATTCTAATCAGCGCCGCATATATTGTGTTGGAAACCTTGTTCCTTCACTTGATGAAAGAAGGACAATGCAATGGCGGGCTTTCTAAACCAACAGTTCAATATTTCAACCACCGTAAAAGTATCTATCTCAAAGGAATTATGTACTGAAGGAGAATCACCGGAGCAACCACACGAGGATGATACAGTTTCGTCACAAGAATCGAGTTGGGTGTCGTCTTACAAGTAGGCAAGCGCCGTTGACGCTAACTTGCGGCTACTACTGAATGTTCCGGGAAATTTTAACCTGAGAAAGAAATCACATGTAAAACAAAGAACCATATAGATATATTAATGAACAAAGAACAAAAACTAAAAACTGCCGCCAATGAAATAATATCACAGAATCAAAATTCCATCGTCGCACTCGATATCCGAAGACAAGAAAAGAGAGAACGTAGAAACTAGAAGCAGAGACCAAATCATAGGCAAAAGACGGCCATGATAAGATCACACCGTTAAGCCATAACATCAAAACTGAGAAGCATAAGCAAGAGTGTAAAGGGAAAACAGAGCACAGAGCATTGTTAGCAAAATTGATGTAAACATGGAAAACAAGTGAGAGAGTGATGGAGCAACTAAGGTGACTGAAGTAGAAAGTGCTCCGATGAATGGAAGCACCTGCGTATAGAGAAGGGGGAAGACAATAATGAGGTGAGAAAAGCGAGTAACAGAAGGCATAGGTGCATGTAGCCACGAGGACGCCGGCGGTAGCACATTTGGCTCTCATCACCAACGAGATTGATTTTAAATACATATGTTTGACTAAAATGTTTTCCATTGATCTATATTTATAGTTGGGATTTTATCCATTTTCATTGTCTAAATTACAATCAAAATCTAGCCATATACCACCTGAATTTGGTATATTTCTAGTGTTATATTGTTTTATAGGTGTTAGTACAAATCCTAAATTACTAGGTTTCTAAAGTGGCCCAAAATATCTGTAATTATAAATTTATGAATTATAGTAGCTCAAACTTTACAAAGTTTCTCTCTTTATAAAAATATACTTTTAGATTCTCATAGTCATCTTTAGGACTGTATAGATTTTGCGTTTTACTACTTGTCAAGCTGATATTGCTATAAATCCATTTCAGGGAAATGAAATCATCCTTTCACTCAAAAACAAAAATTTGTAATTAAGTTATAAATGGTGCATTCATATTCATTCTGTATTGTGTACCATAAATTGACCAAATTTGCTTCATATTTGAGATAAAAATGGTTGATGTTTTAAGATTGGGGAAGGAAAATGGAGGCAAATAGTTGGGTGATGGGGATGACACTTACCCAATTGGACTTCAAAATAACGTTTGATGTTAATGACATTAGGATGTGGTGTCTCATATAGATGATGTGGCTTCTATATGAAACAATTAATTAATGGTTTTTGTCCCCGTGCCTCTTCTCTTATTACTTCTCTTTCATAATTTATCAAAACAAGTTTTAGTTACTTTACTACTATTCATCTTTTAAATTTTGAAAACCGTTCAGATTCCATGTAACTTTTATAGAATGATTTGACTTTTTTTTTCCCCCAATTAACTATGGAGAGAGATATTTAAAAACCACCAAAATATGAGACTCAAAATGGTCTCTCTAAAATGACTTAATTCCTATGAATTTGTTTAGAACTATTGTTAAGATGAAGTTTTTTCTCCCTTGAGATAACTCAGTTACCCTCAATGAACTTAATTATTCATTCTTTTTTTTTTGTTATTATCATTTTTAATTAAAGTTGTTACTTACTAGAATATTGTTTTCAGTTTTACGTGAAATTAGTTATCATTACCCTCATTATTATTGTTATTTGATAAATTAAAGCTACTACTTATCAAACTAATGTTTTTTGTTTTTGTTTTTTTTTTCCATTCTCAGGCTTGCAAATTAAGGCCATTTCGCGACGAAACTTAATCTCTAACTAGTTTTTATGGACTTCACGATAATTGAAAATTAGACTATTTCATGATCTTGAATTGGGATTTTCAAATCTAGGGAGAATTTTTGTGCATTTCTTCCTTTATTAATCCATTAATTTTTAGGCTAAAATTTACTAATTTGTTAATCCTCTAGTCTAAATATAAAATATATTTGGGAAGATAATATTGATCCTAAATATAGTACATAATTTTTATATTTGTTAATCTTTTCTTCTTTTTTTCTATTGATACATCTTCAACAATAATCAAGAAAGAGGGGGAATAAATGAATTAAAAAAGATGACTATGATGTTGCAGAAAATACATATCATATTAACTAAGGCAACTAACTTGCTTAACCTAATCAAATTAATTAAAAATATGTCATATTAAGGAACATGGAGTAATTATTAATCAACACACAGTTTATTTAGCTTGAATAAATTTTGAGAACTATTTTACTGGCCAAAATACTCCAATAACTAAATAATGACAAATATAAAATATAAATAATAAAACATATAACAAGCAGCATAATTTTACTAAAAGAAATGAATAAAGAATGGATAGACTACAGTGTTTTGTGAAAAGCATAGAAACAAGCAGAGATTACATTCAAATCAAACCAAATAGAATTCAACTGTTATGATGAAGTTGGAGGGTGAAAGCGTTCAAGGAGAGAAGCATTTGCTTCAATCTGAGCTTAGCATCTTCATCAATCAAGTCACCATTATCTGGATTGAACTTAGGAGGAGGCTCAAAGGCATTGATGAAGAACTCAGTCTTGTTGTGGAAGTGAAGATCAATGGATATTCCAATTTGGCGAAGATGAAATTGGCCTCTTGCTCCTCCTAGCAACCCTCCTGCGCTTACAATGCCTGAAGCTTTGCCTCCCCACACGTTGGGTGGCCTTGATCCCCAGTCCATTGCGTTCTTCAATGGTGCTGTGTTCAAATATGAGATTCAGCAAGCAAATTAGAGAGAGAAATTATACTCCGGACAAGTGTAGATAACAAAAGGAGCTAACCGATACAAGTCATAATTACTGAGAAGGATCATACCTGTGACGGACAAATTATACTCCGGAGAAGCGAACATGATGCTATCGGCTTCGAGAATTTTCCGGCGGAGAGCTTCGACTTCGGCGGGGAAGGTCCCCTGTTTTTCAAGATTGGTGTTGAGCATCGGCAAAGAAGCAATGTCGACTTCTTAGATTTCAACACCTTCAACGGCTCCCTTGCTTAACTCGATCGCTGAGATCGATTGGATAACCAAATCAGAACGACGAGCAAACAAGCAACATCAAAACGAACACAAACACTACGAAACCGTAAAATTATATACCAGATCGAATGAGCCCTCTGTTGTACGACCATTTCCGAAGCGATCCATAAATCGCCGCCACTTTCGCCGTTCCTCCGGGCACGCCTGACGGAGCCATTTGTTTTTCTGTATGTGATCAGACACTGAAACGTGGTGGATATATGCTGTGATACGAAGAGATTCTCTCCAGAGGGGCCATGCTTATAGGAATTCGGGATCGTTGAACATTCAAGATGATTGAACTGACGAAAGCACAAGTATATTGAATTGAAGCTGGGAGGAATAATGGCGAACTTGAAATGATAACTAGAATTGAATCAAACACGTAATGCTCTTGCATTTTGGTACGTGGAAATGTGAGATATCTGGGTAATTGAAGGAGAGGTTGGTATGTAACAAGGAGGTATGCAAGATGATGATGATCTTTGAACTGCAGTTTTAGCCAATTTCTTTGAAGTTTGAACTGTTTGACAGTCTGAGAATAATTAATAGTCAATGTGATTATCCTTTTTTAAAAAGGACGAGAAATTAAATCGAATTAACGTTATTAATACTTTCAATATTTATTTTTTTGCCGGAATTTTTAATATTTATTCACTATTATTTATTGACATGATATTAATATAAAATTAATTTATCTATCCTAATTCGTTGACAAGTATATATATCTTCCTAACAAGTTAGCCTAATTAAAATTGATTAGGATAATAAATTAATTTTGAAATAATGCATTAATTTTCACCTCTATATTAGAAATATTGAACCACTCACTAAAAACGAATTAATAAAAAATAATAATTAATAAACTTGGAAAAACTAGAAGAAAATAACTTCACATAATAAGATGTTTTTTTTTTTTGGTATTTTTTGCATACAAAAAGCATGAGCATAATATAACTTAAATTAAAACCACACAAAATTAGGTATTGAGTGCAACATATAAAAGCTAAATCTAATGTATCACCAAAAAAAAAAAGAAAAAAAATCTAATGGTGTGTAAAAATATAGAGGTGTCATAATAGGGGTTGTGATTCACAACTCTAAATAATTACAGATTTATTATGCATCCTAATTAAGATGAGCATTTTTATGAATATGTGTGTGTGTGTGTGTGTGTGTGTGTGTGTGTGTGTGTGTGTGTGTGTGTGTGTGTGTGTGTGGGAGCGAAAAGTATAGAGGAAATACCTTTAGGGAGTCTTGCGTTTACGTCTCAACCTTCTTGTGGTCGGTATGAGAGCTCTATGTGAGGGATATGAGCAATTATAGGCCAATAAGGTCCTTTCTCCTTTTTACACCTCTCCATAAGCAATGGACAACTATTAACTGATAAATGCAAAAGGGAAGGAGGTAAACCATCTTCCAGCATGCCCTCAAAACTCATTCTTCGGCAATGATCAAAAGATAAGGAAGTGAGATAATGGAGGTGGACAAGACCCCTATGGTTTATTCTTTTCATATTGTCACAGAACAAGAATGAAAGAGATTGGAGATTGGGTGGCAACAATCCCTCTTCAAGGAAGCACTCCATATCTTGAATGTAATCAATTTCAAGTTGTTTCAAAGACAACAACTCATGCATACCCCAATCCCTACCAGACGCAATGACTTTGGAGGAACACCGTCTGATTGAAAGACGTCGGAGGCTGGAAAGCATACCTCCTTGGGGAAGTGATTCCATTGCTGGACACGCAGATAGAATTAGGTGATGAAGGGGTGGAAGCACGTCTGAGGAGCTCCATGTGGGCATGTCTTTTACTGTTATCTTCCTACAACAACTTAAAAACAGATTTTCCATGCAAGAGGACTTGGGAAGTTTTGCCTCCAAATTCTCGCATTGCGTAATGCCTAGTGTTTTTAAAGAAGGAAGGTGTTGAGGCATAGACTTTTTCAGTCTAGAGCACCCAATTATATGAAGTTGTTCAAGGCATGGGAAACTCTCACCTTCATAACATATATCCCATTCTTCCCATTCTCTCATATAATAAAACTCTAAATAAGAAAGGCAAGGAAATGGAGCAATTGAGGAGCCATTCCCATACAACTCTTCACCTATCACCTTTATTCCATCCAATTTTGCAATCGTGAGTTTCTGGAGGGAAGGTAGCTGCCCAAGTGGTGGTAAGTTCACAATGTTGCGACAATTCCACAAACATAAAGACACCACATTGGGTAAAAATTGTGAAGCGCTAGCAAGCCACTTTGGAAATTTGGTACCTCCGTATCCTTCAATAGTGAGATAGATAGAAAACGAAGAAATAGCAGTAGAGAAAACACAATTGAAATGATGCAGAAGCACTGGATCCAGCGTTCTAGCCTTTCTGATATATATAGCAAGTGTAATACAGATATTGAAGAATCTTTACAGTTAGGGTAAATACAGCAGAGCCTATAAACGTCATACACGTGTCTAGGAAATATTCTGAGCATCTATACAATTTGCATATATTAACCATAACATACTAATTACATTCTAACATTCCCCCTCAAACGAGAGGGTGTAATCAACAACCCAAGTTTGTCTCTAAAGTACTGAAACTGTGATTGAGACAGCGGCTTTGTGAAGCAATCTGCAAGTTGATATGAAGAAGGAATGTACCGAACATCAATTAGCCCAGATAGAACTAAGTCTCGAATAAAATGTACATCTACTTCAATATGCTTACTCCTAGCATGTTGGTGGATTTGCGACGAGCCTTCGCACTAAGGTTATCACACCAAATCACCGAAGGACTTTTAACAAATAACCCAATTTCACAAAGTAATGAATTCAGCCATTTGATTTCCGAAGTTCCATCGGCCAAAGACCTATACTCGGATTTCTCGTGCTAGACCAGGGACACCACTTTTCGTTTTCTTGAAGACCAAGATATGAGATTATTCCCTAGAAAGACACAAAATCCTCCACGTAACGTCGTCATCAAGATCACACGCCCAATCGCATCCGTGTAAGCAACAAGTTCGGGACTACTGAAGGGTCTAATGTGTAGTCCTAAGTTGTAAGTTCCCTTAAGATAACGAAAAATCCTCTTAACTGCTTGCAAATGTACAGTTCGAGGTTGAGACAGAAATTGGCTGAGTTTGTTTACAGCAAAAGAAATGTCTGGGCGTGTGGTAGTGAGATATTGGAGTGAACCTATAGCCTGTCTGTATTCTGTAGGATTCCCTAAAAGTTCACCATCTCGATGTAATCAACCTACCGAGTTACCATAGGTGTGGTAAGCTGGAGCACGATCATTCATACCAAATCGCTCAACAAATCAATGACATACTTGGTTTGATTCAGAAAAATCCCTAAGTCATTTCGATATACCTCCAAGCCAAGAAAGTAATAAAGAGGACCCAAGTCCTTCAGAGAAAATATTAAGTTCAGGTGCTTCACAAACTTGTCAACTAAAACAATTATTACCGGTGACGAGAATATCGTCCACATAAACAAGGATGAAAATGGTCGGATTATCATGCGAAACATGAACACTAAAATATCACTCTTCAAATTTTCAAAACCCCAATCTAACAGAGTAAGACGTAGACGATCAAACCAAGCTCTAGGGGCTTGCCGTAAACCATAAATCGCTTTATTTAACTTACAGATGTGGTTTGACCGTTGTGAATCGATGAATCCCTCCTGGTTGAGTCATATAAACATCTTCTTGCGAAACCCGTTAAGAAACGCATTGTTCACGTCCATTGCCGTAGTATCGCCCATCTATAGGTGCGCGAATCGATAAGATCACTCGATTGTAGTAGCTTTTACAACCGGACTGAAAGTTTCGCCAAAATCAACACCAGGAATTTGCTGAAACCCCTTTGCTACCAGACGAGCTTTGTGCTTCAAGATTGTGCCATCAGCTCTGTATTTTATCTTAAACACCCACTTATGATCAATGAGCTTTTGATTCTCAAAGGGCACCAACGACCATGTTTGATTTTTGATCAAAGCGTCGAACTCACTCTGCATCGCGTCACGCCATACGGAGGAAGACAGAGCTTCACGGGATGTTGAGGGTTCTGTCGAGCCAATACACTCCTTCACAGTTAAGCCTACATATGGATAATTGGGCTTTACTGTGCCCATTTTGGCCCTGGTCAACATGGGATGTTGATTTGTAGGCCCAGTTGCAACTAAATGTGGATGTGGATCTCGGACGTCTTGAGCAGAAGCTGGACATTCAATTGGACTACCAGAGTCAACTGGGCTACTTTCTCCAACTGACTCAGTTGCAACCATCAACGGAGTACTACGGGCGATGAAGAGATTTGCTCATCGTGAATGTCATCATCGTTATCCTCTCTTTCTTCGGTTTCAAGTCTCGGTTTGTCGTTCATACGAATTATTAGAGGAATTGAACCTTACGGAATTTGATTAGAGGAGACCTCGCCATAAATCTGTTTGAAATGGAAAGAGAAATTGATCAAAAACGACATGTACGGACACAAAGACTTTTCCGAAGGATCGAGACACGGTGACCCTGCTTTGTGAAGCCACGCCAAGATACACACATTTTTGGCTATGAAACTGGAACTTGTGAGCATTGTATGGCCTAAGACGGGGATAATGAGCACAACCAAAAGGTTGAAGAGACATATACAACGGTTGTTTTATGCAACCTGAGAAAGTGTCATAGTGCAATACCGGTGTTGGTAATCTATTAATCAAGAAGATGACTGTTGAAAAGCATCCAACCAATATTTCAAAGGCATTCGAGAATAGGCTAAAAGCGTTAAACCCATCTCAACAATGTGACGGTGTTTCCTCTCACTCTACCGTTCGGGCGACGTGTATGGACGGAGTTAGGCGAATATTAATACCCGCTTCTTCGGCTATGGGTATAAGTGGTTTGTATTCGGTGCCATTATCACATTGAATGGCTTTGATTTTAGAATCAAATTGATTTTCAACCAATGCTTTAAACACTTTGAACGCATTTGGCATTTGCCTCTCCTTTATGTTTAAGAGGATAAATCCAAGTGTAACGACTATAATCATCTACAAAGTGGATATAAAATCTATGACCACTGCGAGATTGGATTGGAGCAGGACCCCACAAATCAGTATGAATTAGATCAAGTGGATGTGTAGACGAGAGAAGCGATTTAGAAAATGGTAAACGTTTTGATTTTCCCAACCGACAAGCTTCGCATACACATGTTGATCATTGATAATAATGAGATGAATCCTTCTTATTACATTTATTTAAGACATGTTTCATAACACTTGAACTCGGATGTCCTAATGCATGATGCCATCGAGGAATTCCGCTTTGGCGACTATCACCTTTCTCTCGCCATTAGTGCCTTTGGTTTAAGCTCAAGCTTTCTTTCTTTCATTGTCTTCATTGGATATAGCCCCGCTGTGGAGTTCCCCGGAGCAACATTCCTCCCATCACCGAATCCTTGACATCGCAACTTCGATTAGAAAAATGAACATTGACGGGATTATCAAGTATAAGTTTATTAACACTTATGAGACTCTTAGTAGCAGAGGGAACATAGAGAATATCATTCAGATGTAGCTTAGATGCATGACTACCAGTTATAACAGAGGACCCAATACCAGCGATAGAGCTTCGTTCACCTGTGCAAGTTCTGAGAAATGACTTACCAACAGAGACAACATTTTCAAGATGATCAGGATTGGGAGTTACATGATAGTTAGCCCCACTATCCATGTACCAGGTGGGATCAACCACAGAGTAAGGATTTGCATAATACGCTTGAGGAGAAGTTGGGTGACTGAAGTTGCTGGTGTTGTTACGACTAAAATCCTCTCGATAATAATAGGTTGCGAGAGTGTGACCAGGTCTTTGGCAGTGAATACAAAATGGTCTACCACCGCCACCGCGACGGCCACCACGAAAACGGCCGCCTTACGAAAATTACGAGAATAGCCTCGCCACCGCGGTTGGGACCCGAGAATCATTGTGAGCGAAGGCGGTGTGATCACTATGTTGTCTTTGCGTTAATGGAAGGCTGCACACTCGGACTAGAAAAGTGATTCAATTGACTAAGTCGAGATTCAAAAGAAAGAAGATCGGCTTGAGTTTCAATCCGGGATAGATCAAGCTTATCAACGAGTTTCACTACAATCGGGTTGTACTCGTATCTAGCCCATTAAGAGTATGCGAGAATAAGATCATCGGTAGCCATGGGAGAGCCACGCAAAAGAGTAAGTTCATCAGCAAGGTTTTTCATCTTGTTGAGGTATTCCGTCATTGTTAAAGCATTTTTCCTCGTATTATAGAGTTCATTTTTGACCACCATGACTCGTGCTTTGGTGGACGCACAGGTCAGATCCTTGGCACAATTCCATACATCTTCAGCCGTTTGACAGTGAAGGAGCTGAGCTCCTACATCCTGAGTCATTGTGTTGCGCAACCAACCGACTAGCATTCGGCCGACGGCGAACCACTCAAGCCAAAATCTGGGTTAGGTACTCTAGTGTCTTTCTCACCGGCAACAAGCTTCGGTGGAGCGCTCGAAGTGCCATTAATGTGGCTCTCGAGACGATTTCCTTCAATCAATGGAAGGACTATTGATTCCCAAACAAGGAAATTAGTACGATCCGCCTTGACCGTAGTTGTTTGACTAGAAGAGCTGAATAGAGAATAGGTTTTTGGATTTGCGAGATGGAGCGAAGCGACGAAAACGAGAAGGACGCATTATCGCGAGCTCGATACCAAGATAGAAAACGAAGAAATAAAGAGAGAAAACACAATTGAAATGATGCGGAAACCTTTGGATCCGGCGTTCTAGCCTTTCCGATATATATAGCAAGTGTAATACGAGATATTGAAGAATCTTTACGGTTAGGGTAAATACAGCGAGAGCCTATAAACGTCATACACGTGTCTAGGAAATATTCTGAGCATCTATACAATTTGCATATATTAACCATAACATACTAATTACATTCTAACAGAGATCTTTTACATTGTGATTTGGCTCAACTGCATCCAATACCTGGTTTTGGTGTTGTGCCTCGTTACGATTGTAATGATACTGCCAAGATTGCAACTTCAATGTATGCAACTGCTTTGCTTTCAAATTGGCCTCCCTCATATCTACAGCGTCTTTAATGCACTTCATATTTGAGATGGTTAGTGAACCTGCTAAGTGCTTTAAGGCCCCTAATTCTTTTATATTTGATCCTCCTTTCTTTGCCACAACAAATTTGTTCATTGTTCGGAGTTCATTCAACTTTCCCATATATTTTGGCATCTCCCATATGACACAGTCTTCCAAGTCAAGATGTCGCAAGTTGATGAGTTTGTAGAAATTTGATGGCAACTTATTCAAACAATGGCAGCCTCTTAACTTCAATGTTTGTAAGTTAATCAACAAGCACATTGAATCTGGCAATTTCTTAACTAAAGTCCAAGAAAGATCCAAATAATGCAAGTGCTTCAGATTGCTAATACAATCTGTCCAGTTTTTGGAATCATTCTTATACCTGCTCAAAGATAATTCCCGTATGTATTTCAGTCGAGAAAGTCCGGAGATTATATTAACACATGTGTAACTTCTGTAGGAGAGAACAACTGGATCCAAAATGAGGAAAGTACGTAATCGGTGGCATTTGAAAACTTCCTCAGAAATTTTAAGACCTTCATAATTTTTATTTATACAAGAAAAATAGCGAGTCTCGGTCGACATATCTTGTGCCTGATCAACCTCTAACTGCACAAAAAACTCTTGTGTGACTGATTTTGCTAAATCGTTCACAAGATCATGCATGATGAAGTAATCATCACCCTTTCTTGATGGCTCAAAGAAAGACCTCGACTCTAGATCATTGAATATTTCATTTCCCGCTTCCTCAAGGCTCATGTTTTTCTGAGTAGGATATATCAAACCATCTGCCATCCACAATTGAATTAGGACATTCTTGTCTATATTATAATCTTTAGGAAAGATGGAGCAATACGCAAAACAACGTTTCAGATTTGAAGGTAGATAATGGTAGCTCAATCTTAAAGATGAGATAATGTAACTATCATTTTCTGATAATTCCCAAAGATCACTTTTCAAAATCTTATCCCAATACTGAAAAAAAAGTTTTCTGTGCAACAAACTTGCTAGTGTTTTTATTGCTAAAGGCAATCCTCCACACCTGTTAACAATCTTTCTACCAATATGTATAAGATCTGAATCTGCATTATGATGTTGGTTGTTAAATGCATGTTTTTTAAATAACTTCCAACAATCTCCATCTTCTAATGGCTTCAATGAATGTGTGAAGGTACAACACATGACTTCTGCTACCTTTTGATAACGGGTTGTGACAAGAATCTTACTTTGTGGTGCCACATGTTTCAGAGGAGCTTGGAAGACCTCCCAAATTTCACGATTCTCATTCGAGACATCATCAAGAACGAGAAAGAATTTCTTACCCATCAATGTCTCTCTTAGTTTAAGCTGATATGAGTGAAGATCATGTGATTGTAATTGTCCAATTGGAAAATCAAGTGACTGCTGAAGAATTGCTTTTGTAACTTGATGAACATCGAATTCTTCAGAAACACACACCCAAGCTTTATGTTCAAATTGATCCTTCATCTTGACATCTTCGTAGACAAGTTTTGCAAGGGTTGTCTTGCCCATCCCACCTAAGCCAGTGATGGCAATCACATCCATGGGCAACTGATTCCCACCCATGCTCTGTGATAGTAAAAGCTCTACAATCCTCTCTTTATCAGCATCTCTAACATACATATCAGATTCATCTATCAATTGTGTAGATGGCAATCTTTTGTATACACTCATGTGCACCCCCAATTCAATACCAGCAGATGGCCTTCCCCTTAATCCCAATCTCTTATCTTGCTTTATAAGATTCTCTAGGTTGTTAAGCACTCCTTGGATCCCCAACTCTATCTCTTTGTCAAACTGATTTCGATTAACAAGACCAGTAAAGAAGCATCGTACCTTGCCGATAATAACAGTTTGGGATTCAGCATGCAGCTTCTGTCGTAGTGCCTCAGTAGCAATGTCGTCCAGCAAGTCTTGAGCCTTAAAGACTTCATCTTTGATCTCGTCCATCCACTGCTTCACACGACGGTCTCTGTATTGCCTTTCCTCTGCACCTTCAACAATCTTGTCCACAGAAAGAAGGATGGCATGCAATTTTTTCAGTAAGCCCTCATCCATCTTTCTGCGACGAAAGTAGCCGAGAAAGTCAGGAGAAGCCAATCTCTCAAATGCCACCTGAAGGAAAGAAGACAGAAACGCTCCAGCCACCAACTCTGCCATGGCAAAGCTAACACAAAGTAATGAAGTATTCAATTGCAAGGAAGGAAGAAAAGTGGAGAGATATAGAATGAGAAACTGAGAGTTGTGAACGATTCAGTTGGTTGTGAGGCATAGATATAGACGAAAATCTTCCTCTGGTCGTTTGGATGCTTCAAGGAAATTATTCTGAAATTAAAAAATACAACTATACCACCAACCCTGTCGCATTTGCTTGTCCCGAGAGACTTTTCAAAAGCCAACCAGTTATACCACCATTTGATTGCAGTGAAGTTGTAATTTTATTTCATCTCAAGCGATTGCAATGATTGCCTTTACAACTTAAAATATTATAATAATATGCTGTTTTTTTTTTACCAATGTAAAATATTACTTTGCCTTTTCTTTTTCCTAGGCACGTCACTATCAAATCAGATCTAAATATTATCAAATGAAGAAACTTAATCAATGTTATGAGCTTTATCTGCAATATTTGAATTCATGACATTAACATTGTGTTTGTATAGAGAGAAAATAAGAGGAAAAGAATACTAAGAGAAAACTCTTAAAAATTATTTTTAAAAAAATTATCAATTTTGGAAGCTGTTTTTTTCCTGGTACTGCTTTTTTCCCTATTTTTCTTTCACTTTTCTCTTAACCTAAACAAAGACAATGACATTATATTGCCCTTACCCTCAGCATGAAATTGCCATCGCCATTTTAAAATAAAATGTGGCCATTGGAACTAATTGGAGCCTAACAACAAATTTTTAAAGCCCCAAACCTAAACAATTATTCTTTATCAACTTTTTTTTTTAAAAAAAATATTCTTTTTCTTTATCATCAACTATGCAAAGTCGTACTTGTGAAATATTTTTTTTATAAAAAGCCTAATGCTGCTGGATTATATGATATCCAGCAAGTCCAATCTCAGCTTCCATAGATTTTAATCCTTTTCTGGATCATATTGTGCTGAGAAAATTTTGGAAAAAAATATATTTGTAAAGACTAAATTTAGAAACTATATATACATTTCTAATGACCAAGTTTAAGTCTACCTAGGTTATGAAAATTTGCAAGCGTATCTTCATTCAAGCATTTAACACTTGAAACCCTTAAAAATAAGTAGTTTTTGAACTTGATCCTCAAAAATGATTTTTCCATTTTTGTCTAAAAGCACAATTTTACTCTTCATTTATTAATTGATTTTGTTTCTATGAGGTATAATGAATGTTAAATAGAGGTAAAGTTAGAAAGTTTTTAAATTTTATAGAAAAGTTAATAAAGTTTAAGGTTTTCATTGGTTAATTTGTATGGAAATGTCTTATAAATAGAATTAAAGAAGTATACTACCTATGATTCTAAATATAAGACTTGGTTGAATTTTTTTTTTGGGAGATTAAGGAAACTAATTAGATTACTTTA
Organism: Acacia melanoxylon; assembly: GCA_019022615.1. Lineage (NCBI taxonomy): Eukaryota > Viridiplantae > Streptophyta > Magnoliopsida > Fabales > Fabaceae > Acacia > Acacia melanoxylon. The sequence goes on from JAFJYJ010000005.1 coordinate 13,473,269, forward strand.
AAATATTTGTATTTATCATTTTTCTTTAAACTAATCTGCCTTATAAAATAATACATAATTTAATCGTACACAATATTTTATATAATCAATAGTCCTCACAAACATGGTGAACTAATGTTTGAATCTAAACTAGAAAAAAACGTCTACACTTAGTAGTCAACTGTGCCTCGAATAAGATTATTTCTCATAGGAGGATCCCTATACATACAAAAAAATATTTAATATAATTAAATAACTTATTTAATTCTTTAATCTCTTAAAAAAAATATAAATCTTATTTTTATATTTAGTACAGGTACTTGTAAATGAGAATTTAAATAGGACTAGATGAGCTCAATCTCAAAACTGGAAGCTCTTAAAAGTTGAAACGTTTATACGGGGAAGTGAGGCAAGAAGGGATAGAACGGCCTACTTCCTACAGTAAAAGACAAAACAATTATAGCCTTTGATTCATTCTTGATGAACAATCATAGTCGTTCGTGTAAAAAATGCAATCGCGCGGGGGAGTATCTTTTGCATATGGCCATTGACATTTCATTTTGCCTTACTTTCCTTACTTTGGATAAAAGTCAGCCTTTTAAACTAAAGGTAAGAAAAATACATGATTTTCAAGGTCCGACCTATAAACGTATGAGTCGGGACCGGACTCTCTAGCAAAATTTGGAAGCCATTTTTCTAAATTTTAATTTTTTTCCCCAAAAAATATAATTAATAAATTACAATAATCAAAGTTTTAATTAACAAATAAATATTATCAACATTAAGGTCTAAACAACACGCATCATGTAACAAATAAACACAGTTACTAAACCATAATTATAGGTAAACTATTGTCCGCATACAACAAATATCAACGGTTGGATTGATATATCAACGGTTCAAATTTAATGTTTTATAAAAATATTAAAAAATTATTTATAAAAATAATATTTTTATAAAACATTAAATCTGAACCGTTGACATTTCAATCCAACGGTTGAAATGGAGAAGAGGATAGGAAGAGAAGTGGATAATAGCCAAGCCCCTGTAAATGTACTGTGCTGTTAAATTTTTATTGTTTGGTTTAATTTACTTCGCTAACGCTCTCAGTTATTTTTGTGCCTTCAGTTATTTGTTTTGAGTTGCTTTTTTATTCATTTACATTGGAGTTGCTTATTCTACATGTTTTATCACTTTACTTTCATTTTTATATGCTTTCTGGATTCAATTGGTTTCATTAGTTTCTCCAATTGCTTTTTATATGTTTACCGTGCTGTTCAATTTTTATTGTTAATTCAATTTCAATTGATTTATTTCTGAGGTTTCATATTACTATGACATGTATACTGTGTTTTTTAACTGGACGCCTATTATGATTGTTCACTGCATACTGGTTTTATATGAAAATATTGGATTTACTCCCTGTGAATTTCATAATCTTTGGTGGCCAAATCAGGGACCATTACAATGTGCATTTTACATCACTCAACTTAGTACACAAACACATTGGAAACATGGTACCCAATTTAATGCCTGTGAAACCTCTCAGCGCAATAGCATGCTTGTCAATGGGTGGCTGAAAAAAAAAATCTGACTACAGTTAGAATACACAGACATCAAGCATTGCAATTTTAGGAAAATAGTATAGTACTAGTAGGAGAGCATAGCTTTGTTTCACACCATGGAAGTGATATTCATATTGAAACCTGGAGCTGATTAAACTTTTAAAGCAACCTGCAACCTAACACCAACATGATTCCTCCAAATTTCATCGACATTTTCTATTTGCCCCAAGTGTAGAGAAACATTAGGCGATGCCCAAACTGTGACATATATTGTTTCAACATAAGCTTTATTAAGATCAAGTCTCATCAAGCCACCAACATGAACAACCTGCCCTACCTACAGTTTTAAACCGATATATTAGATTGTGACAGCATCTGCAATATTCAAATATATGGACTTAAACATGTACATAATAATAAGCCAGCTTGATCCATTCCTATATATGCATGTATGTGGCTGTTTAGTTGTTTCATTTCATCACAGATTAACCTTTGTGTATAGTTTGCTCTGATTGGTGCAATTCATTCATATCTGGACTATATTAATATTCTTTCATATGTGTACTATATTAAAATTCTGTTGGTTTTTCATATCTGTACTTTTTGAGCTGATTGGTGCAATGCCTCTGATTTTTTAACCTTAGTACCCCTTTCATATCTATATATTTTGCTTTGATTGGTGCAGCTACTTGAACCAACCCAACCCACATAAGAAGCACCTACCCAGACACAAAGTTCACAATCAAGACCCTTAAATACCCAAGCCTCAAGTACATCATACAAGAGGTCAACAAGATCCACTACCAGACAGCCAAGAGGTGCATCTGGTTTTGGGATAAGATTTGATGAGACCGCAGGATCTAGTGTTTATAATGTTAGTAGTGTTTACCTTGAAATAATATCCCTTGTTTGTTTATGTTTATGGTTAATCAAAAATTTGTCTCACTTTTGCATTTTCTGCTTATGTTGCAGCCTGGACTGACTTCTGAGATGGTTATTGAAAAGGGCACAGGACATGGGTATATGGACAACGATGTTGATCCACAAACCAGGTTTCCAATCCCAAATGAAAGGGAGTTGAGATTGTCCCGGGGAGGTACCTCAAGCGATCCAACTGGTTCACGGTGCATTCAGTTTAATCCCGACCCTATCAATGTTGCTACACCTTCTGACCTTCCATTTCAGCCTCGAGGTCTGCAATGGAGAGGACAACCATGTGTTACAACATCACAACTCTTAGCACAGAGTCAGGGCGAAATCCAGAGGAAAAAATGCAATGTAAAGAAGCATACTTATTAGTTTAATAGTTTAATTATATGTATATGGTCGGGGTTATCTACTTATTTTGTTCAAAAAATGTATAGGCCTAACTCATCAATCAACCTTTTTTTGGCAACATCCTTGTAACTGTAAAAATGCTTGGTAGATGGTTTTTGGCTAGTTATTTCGCTGTAAAAAGGCTTGGTAACCTGCTGATCTGCGCTTGTAATTATTTTGGCAACATCCTTGTCACTGTAAAAATCCTTGGTAGCATACATGTATCTTTAAGGGAATTGACACATAGTTGTAAATGTGTCTGCCCTAAACGATTTTTTTGGACATATAATGCAGGTTTTTTGGTGTATGGTAATCCTTTGTCATCTCAACTCTGGTTTATCACTGTAATAACGCAGGATTTTTGTTTTATGGTAATCCTTTATGGAATTGACACATACTTGGTAATGCTTTCTGAGTATCTTAATCCTTTATGGTAATCCTTTGTAAATGCTTGCATAGTTGTAAAAATCCTCTGGTTTTCTTGTCCATAATGTCTTAACTGCTTTTAAATCTTTTGAGGATCATTACTAGTACAAATCTTGTAACTTGTCATTTAATAAATTGTACTCCCACCGGTCTTAATTATAGGAGCATTTTTATAGTGCAAATTGTACTACAAAAATGTTCCTATAATTAGGACCGGAGGTAGTATATCTTACTCATATTAAGTAAACTATTCCTATCCTAAATACGTAATGCATCAATGTTGTATGCCTTCAATGAAATGAACTTGTGTCTAATATGGTTACTCGTGTATTCAGCCACATTAGGAATCTACAATTTATGAAGGATGCCAAGGTCACTAGTGGCCTAACTCATGCTCAGGAATTTTAGACTTTTAGACGTTTGAATATGCTTTATGCTTCTTCATAATTATATCGTTCTCTTCTGTTTGCTGAATTATGTCAGTTTGGTGCCAACAGGCAGAGGGCATGCAAGTTCATGCAAATGAGGAATTTAACCATTATATAAGGACACATTTTTCTATTCTATGATGTAAAGGCCACAAAAACTGAGTATAATGCACTAACCATCAGTAACATGAACACTAATTCACTATTTTCACAAAACACAGATAACCTACATGATTTACCATTGTCTAATCCCTCAAAATAACAACTAAAGTACACTACCACATTAACAATACATTACCACCAACAACTACATTACAGCTCATAAGAACAACAAAAATACACATCAGCCCTTCTTTACTTCACTTTGTCTAATCTCTTACAAATACTTTGTAAATGCACGCATTCCCTCTTCGAAGTTCCTTATTCTCCTCATATAACTTGTCTATGTCATTTAGTAAATCCTTGATGACTGCATTTTTCCTTTCCCCAAACCCACCATCGTGCCATTGGAAATAGCCACAGCCACCATCCGAACAAGTTTAATCAACAACCATTAAAAATCAAGAAACCAGCACTTTCCAAATCTCATTCCACATCTAACAAGTCTTACCGGGTAGTAATTCCGGCAGCCGTAAAACCTCCTACCTAGGTTTCCGTCTGACCACGACGTCCACCAGAGAGCCAACAAATTGTGATAGCAATACTGTGTCGAACCTTCGTATTGTTCCTCGCGACTAGGCCGTCTCACAAACACCACCTTCCTTCTTCGTTTCTCGTTTTCTCCCATCGTTGACGTTGACGACAATTCCATGGACCTCCCTCTAGATTTCTCATTCCTCGCCATGTCGTTCTCGATTACAAGTTGAAGACGGCTTAGTAATCACGAGCAAAAGCGTTCCAGAACTCGTTCCTCAACGCACGCATCTTCTCACTCATCATTCACCGTCGAGAGAACACGACCTCACCAATTCTTTCCTCAATACTCAGCGATTTCTGGTCCTCCAAATATTTCCTCATTTAGGTTTTCAGCTTTTTGTTTTGACCCAATTTCTATTTCGTGGTTCGTCAAATTTTTTGGCGATTTATCCCGGTCAGGAAACATTTTATCCTAATCATCCTTTGAGCTTCCAGGTGGCCACTTCCCACTCCATTTCAGTGTCCACATCAGCAATACTGTTCACTCCTTCCAACTTAACGTTGACTGTCTGGTCAACTAACGTCCAGTGTGACTTTTGCACCCATTTTGTAACCACAAAATCACTTTTGGATCTAAAAAAAGCACTTGATGTTGGAAGCTCCTCAGGATAAAGTCTATGTGTATTTTTGCACCTTAACCCTATTATTATCATATAAATAATTTTTTTAAAAAAATAAAACATACGGGCTTAAAAGGGTCGGCCCTTTTAGGTGCCCCACAGAGCTAGCCCATTTAGGGCCCGCTTTCACTTTTGAAGCAAAAACCTTAAGCCCGGCTCTTGTAAATTCAAGGCATAAACGGGCCAACCCAACGAGCTCAACCCTTTTTTTGACTCTACTTATAACAAGCATATGATGTAAGCAAAATAAGTAAATGAAGGGCCACAAACATGTTGGGATAAAACTCCCTCAGACTGACATCACTTACAACAAAAGAATGGTAATCACAAAATTCTTACATTATTTCACAAGAAAGTTTTAGAAATAGAGATCAACAAAGATGTTTGATACAAGTACCGTTTGAGCCACTTGGGGGAAAAATAGAATTATACACCAAATGACCTTAACCTTAAAGATACACGTAATGAATATTCACAGAATGCCAGCTCCAACTCTGAAAATTTTGTTGCTTTCCCCTTTTTTTGTACACAATTGCACTAAGCGGAGGACTTGGGTATCTTGAATTGTTTCTTAAGAAACTGTGAAGCTTCAGAATCACTCCTATGGCATAATATTCTGATTAGCGTTTTGGAATCTGCTCCTAGTCTGCTTTTGCCACCTTGCATTTCCATGCCACTAGCAGATTTCAGGTCCTCAACCAACTCTCGTGTCTGCAACAGAATACAGAGAATAAAATATATTTTAAAGACTTACTGAGATGGAAAACTATTTTCAACATATATAATGTATATATCACAGTAATAAATAAACATGTCAGTCTTGAACATCTTTTCTGATTTTGATCTCGCAGAAGTTTTTAATCATCTATATTGTGATCCTCTAAAAAGCATTTTGTCTTCAATATTATCCTCAATTCCTCATGTTTAAATTTGTTAACTGATAGATAATGAAGACGAGTGACATGGCTGTTCCTGTTAAGCACCTCACTTATTTTAAGTAGTTTGAACGTACACTATTTAAAATTAAGTCAATCCAATGCCTTCCAGTATATTGCACGTATATTGCTTATCAAAGTATTTATGCAGAGAGAAGCATCTGGACTAACCTCATAACCATGTAACTTTATTACATCCCGAACCCGTGCTACCTGATTTTCGACAATACCTCGAGGAAGCCCATCTCCTCCAGATATAAAGAATTCCTACAAAATGCAAAAAAAAATTAATTATAAATTATAGGTCTGAAAAGTCCTAGGTAGCGCTATTTTTTGTGCTCCAACAAAGCAAAGCGCAGCCAGAATCAGAAGTCTTCCGAATAAAAGGAGAACTTCTATTAAAAGAATTTTCAAAGGATTTCACAAGCAACAAGCAGCAGAAACAGAAGATTTGTTAATGTTACGGGAATTCATCTTCTATTGTAATTTTTACAGTAAACAAATATAAACAATGAAGCTCCTTCATGGAGAATATTTGACTAGGTAGAGTTATCCAGCATCTTAATTGGCAACCTTTACACATCCTGCGCCATGGGGTCTGTTGTTTAATTCATACTTCTAAAATTTTGAAACTAGGAGCTCCACTTCAAATTGGAAAGACAATCTTCATAGCACATGATCTTTAAACCCAAACAGTTAAATTACTCGTTTCTTAAACTTCAGATTTGCCTGTTGCACAATACAACTACTGAATACTACTGGCATTGAAATGCCTTGATTAAGATACCTTCAGAACCTCCAGATCTTCCTGTAATAATTTTGCATCTGCTGGGAAGAAAACTCTTGATGGACCCCCATCTAAGAGCACTCGGAGTAAGCCATCCTGGCAAAGAGGGAAATGTTAAAAAGACTAGGAAAGAAATATGTCTGAAGCAGCAAGCAGGAATCAGGTACCAACCAAAGATGCTTGAAGAAGACTTGTCACTATGCGATCCCTAAGAGGCTCCACAATAATATCACAAAGTTGATTAAGTTCCTAAAAATAATGAATTGTGTAAATCAAAAAAATCCAGTTACAGAGTTCTCAATCAATATATAAAAGTAACCGAGAGATAGGAAAAGAAAATAAATTCTTCCTTGAAGAAGCATACAAGAAGACAGAATAAAAAATCATAGAAAAACAATGGCCCAAAACAGCTCTCCAGCCCAACAGAAAATTTACAAGGGAAATCCTTCGGATAAAGCCATACAATGAACCCAAGAGTTGCCAGATATACTTTCCCCATAAAAGGTGAAGAGAAGAAAATTCTGTTTTAAAAGTTGGCATTGTGTTCCCGCCGCTACAAGCGAGCAAAAATAGAAGAGTAGCAGACAGTCGAAGGTTTTTGTGTTTCCTTTGTGTAACTGAAAAAAATTAAACTGCTAAAAACGGTCTAAACTCCAACAATACTCATCAAAATTGCCAAAAACGCAAAGTATGCAGCAGATAGATGTTAGACCTAATGAATCTGAAACATAATATGGTGAAAGCTTCTTAGGCTTAAAAAAGGTTATATTCAAGCATGCTTCCTCAAAGCAAAGGATCATTCATAAAGAATGAAGTCTTTATGAACATTTTCTATTTGTTCATCATCATAATATATCTTAAAGAATGTAGTCTTTCATTTTTCATGACTTTTATGATAAAAAATGTATTCATCCTATTAGGTAGCAAACAAACACATTGTAACCATGATTCCATTTCCAAAAACGTTACATTCCATATGATTCATTGAACCAAACGGGCCCTAACATTCATATTTGAACCACTTTATACACCTCTAAACCAGGGAAGAAGGGGAACTACTCCACATACTTTCAACTCCTCTTTAACCTAAGGTATTGAAGGAAAGAAACAGATGATTGAATAGGTAACAACGCAAAAATTTGATGTAACATGTCATTTCACTTTTAAAATAATATAATTTCATTTCACACATAAGTACATTTTCGAATTATAAGCTATCAAGTGAAAGCTATATGGCAGAATATGATATATTTCTGATGAGACAAACATTACCACATCAAGTGGTTCGATTATTGCTTCCATTCTAGAACCTGAGACACTGGGTTTATACAAGTTATCTATGAATGGCCCTCTCAGGTCATAGAAGACAATTTTAGTTCCTGCAAGAGAATAGTTAAATTAATGCGTCGATCAAGTAGGTTTAAATTTCAAGTAAAGATATGAAATTTCAAGACGTTACCTGTGTACTCACAAATGCGGTCCAGAGCAGCATTTATAGATTTTCTACACCCGTCAAAGATATCCTTTTGTGCAAAACTATTGGACTTCTCGTCCATGGATTTCTCTAAATCACAAGAATTCATATAAGGTACAATTCAAATTTTTCTGTATTCCAAACATTGAAGAAAAAAATCAATCATGCATCAAGAATGTCCTAACATAACTCAAAGTACGAAGCATCCAATGAAAACATTTCTTGTCCTCTTTCTTAAGACCTCTCCACAAATCATTATTTGCAAAGAAAGGAAACAAATAAGATATGACCATAATTATGCATGTCCATTGATGTAATTGTCAATTACAAAAGCATCGTTCAAAATCAGTACTGCATGACAGTTTTAACCCATACTCATGACTGCATCAATATAGAAGAGCAAATCCAAGATGGCACAAATGCATTGATAGAATGAATGACGTCTTGCATAGCCAGCACTAAACCAACATCTTAGTTAATGATTTAAGTAGGATATAAAGATCAAGCTAAGAACTGAAGGATATGACACCCTCAATAAATTAGTAAAAGTAAAAAAGAAATTATAAAGAATTACAGGAACTGCTTTACTAATAATCACTGTTGTTCCTTTAAGAAAGAATCCCTCCAACTTGTTTAACAAGCCACATTCAATGGTTATAAATTCTACCAAGCAAAATAAGCAAGCAGGATCAAATTTTCATTATTCTCTCATTGCTCCATGTACCTGACCCACATAGTGGGATGAGGCTTGTTGTTGTTGCTTTTTTTCACTTATGATTAGCATGGTAAACAAAGGAGTTTTTACTTTATTTTTATTGTCTTTCTTTTACTATGTTTATAAAGTAGATTCTGCATATTGTACATAACGGAAATGCTTGCAACAGCTACTTACTTATGAGTTTTTCCTGGGACCTTTTACTTGTCCATTGCTCCCAAATGCTATCTTCCAATTTATTAAGCTGAGTAATCGCATACTATAGATGGAAGAAATACTTGCATCAGCTTAATGCCACAAAAATGGAAGACTTCAATAAATATATTTGGTACATGCCAAACCCATATTTATAGAAGAATGAAAATAGACAATTATGTTGAAAGAGTTTTCACAATAACATCAGAAGACTTGCTCAATGCAGGAGCTCCCAACTCTATCTTGATCATTATCTATGGTTTTGGAAAAAAATAACTTATTTTTCCAGTGCATTGCAATGCACGAGATAAATAATAATATAATAGAAACTTTTTATTGAGGAATAAATTAATTTGAACAAAATTTTAGGTTTGGAAAATTCAAATTCAAATGGTAAAAAAGTAGAGAGAAGAGATACAAATAAATAAATAATCAAAGAATATAAAAAGAGACAGATTCCAATACAAACAATATTGTTTATGTGCCTTGTGCATGGCAAAATTATATGCAGAAGCCACACTATACAAGGCTTTTGAATAGTACGACTTCTTAGATTTTTTAAATTGTAATCATAATTTGATTTCCTAACTACATCAAGCTCAATGTATTTTAGTAATTTTTAAAAGGGAATTGTGGTAACTAGTTTTCAGTAATGGGAAAAGAGGCCATCCGGGAGAAAGACATAAATAAATAAAGCTTTTTGACTATACAGAAAAGGTAAACACATTACTCATCCTCTTCATGAACCTCGAAACTAGTATCAACATCTGATCTGACAAATTGTATTATGCTTCAAACTACAAACTGGCAGCAGAGATGAGTGGGAAAAAGATAAAAGGGGCAACCAATGAATTATTAGAAAATGTTTCTAATAATGTTTTGGAGAAAATGATTTGGAGAAAATGTTTCAATTTTTATTAGAAAACTTAATGACAAAACTGAAGATTATCCAAGTTTTGTCCAAAAGAAATATCCTCAACATCAACTAAATGAGACAGGAAAAAATGATCCAACGAAATTCCGGTTTGCTTGAACTCACATATAAAGTATTTAATTGAACACAAAGTGTAGAGGTTGCTAGGACACTAATTTCGCTGGATCTTGTTGTCTCATCAGGTGCCCGAGTGTCAAACAGTTCCTTCTTCATAAAAGCCTTTATTCCAGCCTCCTTTTTGTATCGTGTGAGTATTGGCACTGGGGGTATTAAGTCTTCCTTGCTAGCTGTGCAATTAAAGGATACTTGAAGGTTCAAACAAATATATAAAGATTCATAGGGAAGAATTTATATGAAAATTGTTCATCTGCAGGGTACGCATTCATAACTCTTTCCAGATAATCATAAAGCCTTTGGCAACTGACAACAGTTAAAGAGAAAGGCAATACACTGATACTCAGCCACAACAACAACAACTAGTCTTATCTCACTAGGTGGGGCAATACACCGATACTCAAGTACATAAAATCTTGGAATATAAACACCAAGCTTATGGATGCACCAAACAAGTATTTAATTACATTGGTTTGATACGGATGTTAAGAGCAACCAGTGCTAAACAAGTAATTAAAAATTTTTCTCAAGCATACAGTTTTAATTTTTGTTGCAAAAGCTTCCAGATATAAAAGATAATATCAGCTTGAGTGTTGCCATTGTACAGTTATGCCATGTATAAATTGAAAGTATAGAAGCTACTTCACCATTCGCTCGCATCAATTGTTTTGCAAAATTTAAACAGAGTTGAAATGGGTAGTCATGATAACTAATAAGTGACCATCTTGATCTCTATCATTGGGATTTAGATGATATCATACAACAACAATAACAAAAACCTTATCTTACTAAGTAGGGTCAGCTACAAAGATTTCACAACACTATTGTGCTCTGTCCGAGACCAATTCTCCATTTATCTCTATCATTTCGATTTAGATGCCATCATGTTGATCAAAATTAATTTAGAGAGATAAAGTTTACAGAAAGATACTTAAAAGAGAACCCAAAAAAAAAAAAACTTTTGAGCTTGACATTGACATAACATAAGACGGTTCAAATCCTTTTCCACGGACACAAAATCCAGATATTTGCAGACAACAGATAATCAATTCCATAGTTAAAAAATGCATACAGAAGAAAACATTATGAAGCCTCTACTCACCCATCCCATCAACAACATGTTTTGCAAACTCTTGAAGTGCATTGTCGATGCCACGGAACAAGCTATTCAATTCTGTTGTCCTCATTGGAACTTTAAAAGCGAAAAATTGGTCAACTGTCTGCACCCAATAAAAAAATTAAATCAAAACTTTAGTAGATAGCTGATTTAGGATAGTAATTTTACCTCTAACACTAGTTTGTTACAATTTCACTTCATAGCCCAGTGGCATTAGTAAAACAAGGTCCAGAAAATAGTTGACATAGACCTTGACCTCTAATACTTTTTTATGGGCATAATCAATGCTATTGATAAAATCTAACAAAGTTCAACAAAATACCATCATTCAAGAGAGAAGGATTTTTTTGAAAATGAATTTGGTAGAAGTCCTTACAGCAGAGAAAAGTTTCTGGAATGGATGTAAAAGAGGCTAAGCTATATCCATGTTACTGGGAGAAGCTCCTTTGAAGAATTTGAACTTGTTTTTGGTCATTTCCTTAGGGTTCTTCCCTTCCTCTATTTTTGCATATTGGAGATTAATTCAAGTTTCTCATCTTGTGTGATGTACTAAATACTTAATGCAGAAGACACAAGATGCAGATACAGACCAATGCCTATGATCTATGACTATTTGCCTCATCACAATCTTTCCTTAAAAATGACCTATAGTAGAAGTCTAGCTCGTTGGTAGGCCATGAAAGTTACTATTTTGGTAAGCTTGTAAAATGAAGCCAAAAAAGCTACAAGATTCTTACCTCCTCCACAATCCTGTATACTTCTACAATGGAATTCGAATGACGCTGTTGAGGAGATATTGGGTCCCAATGCTGTGAAAGTATATTGGCAAAAATTAAACGTGCAGTGTAACTGTGTAACAGCATAATGGAAGCAAAGAAGAGAATGATATAGACCAAAACTAAGAAAAGAAAATAAAAAATAATTGATAATCAAAACATGGCAAAAGAGATAATCTGGATAAGTCAAAGTCAAAATAATTTTCACATTAAAAATTATTCTTTTATCTCGTGTCATATAATAAAATACAATCCCTTCTACAAGCAAGGAATGAAGTATGTATACATTTGTGCCCTTCTAACACATCCATTCCCCCACCTTGTACTGTTTTCTTAGCAACAAAGTTTTCTTAGAACAAAAGAAAATATTAGGCAAGTTGGAGGGATAGTTCAAAACTAACATTTTAAATATGATTTTAAATAAGTCTTATTCTCTTTTCTCGCCAGCCCATCATACGTATTTAGAAAGAATATTCCTCATACATGATAATTAAATATGGTATGCTCAATCCGTAACTTTGTAAGAAATCATATATGCTTTCTCCTTTATTAAATAAAACTTTCAGTGAACACATTAGGCTTGCCTAATCCTTCTGCAGGTGAAATCTCAAGCAAAAAAGATGCAATTTCCAGACAAACAAATGCTAATAACAAACAATGATGCTGGACAGTGTAATCAATAACTATACTATATCTAGTTACATACATACAAAGTGAATTAATTCAAAATGCCTAATACTTTAAAGGAGTAAAAAAAAATTGTCATGTTAAGGCTCACCTCCTGCTGAATAGCCCGCTCCACCCAACCTAAAATTCTTTCAAGCTGTGCATTGAGCCAACGCAAAACCAATGTGCCAGATTTTGTCTCAATCTATAACAGCATGAGGGCACAGAACAGATTTAGAATAAATAAAGTCATGGAAGGGAAGAATAGTTCATACTTTCGAAAGTGAAGTAAGGTTTAGGAGAGGGCTGGCCTATTAAAAACCAGTGTTGCCTCACAATTCTGTATGGTTCTGTGTTGCAATGTGTTGATGTGTATTCCGTTCTGTTTCGTGTATTTCTATAACTGTTATTTGGTTGTAATTTCTATAATTTGGATGTATGAGAATGAGAGATATGGGTTTGTCTTAAATCATCATTCTCCATGTAATTTGATTTAGTTGTGCAGTAATAGTATTATTAATATCAAGTTCTTTCCATTCTCTTGTCTATCTCTGGTTTTAGTTTTATTATCAACTTGTTAGAGTAGTGGGTCTTATCATTTTCACATTCCAAGGATCAAATAAAACATTATTTTACTCTTAAACAGTAATAATTCTAACTACCAAACCTGGTATTGATTCAATTTCCTGCTGAAGATCGCTGCATTCTCTTCCTCACACACAGATGTGATAAGGACCATTATAAATTGCTCAAGACTTTCAGCAGCTGGGAAAACGGAAATGACATCCTCAGTCAGATGTTCAGCACCATCCGTAAAAGGTTTCTGAAAAACATCAATCAATTTTCACTATTTTAATATCTTCCAAAATCTCATCAGGAAAATATAAATAAACAATATTAAAATATATATACTCACCAATTTGTTCCCATAAAGTTTGTGAACAAGAGTTGCAGACACAATCACTGCTTGTGGATGCCTCTGAGATAAAACAGGCATGAAAGTTCCTGAATCCTTTTTAAGGAGTTTCTTGAGTTCTTCCGCAAGCAATGCCAAAGGATGCCCATGTGACGTGTCTAATCTATCAATAACTGGCAATATCTGTCAAAATTAAAGAGATTACTTAAACATAAAAACCAAAGAAAGCATTCCTCTACCCTCTACTTTGCATTGGAAAACAGAATAGAGAAAGAAAAAGATCCCATACACTTTATGATTCACAAAGTGAAAACAAAGGAGGCACAAAAACATTTCAAGTGTGTTATCAACCCTATAATTTTGACAGGATTGATAGTAAAGGATGTACGATGTAGGAAGAAGGAGAGAAATTGAGAAAAAGAGAATTCAGATAGAAGAGAGTAGAGAGAGACGAGAGAAAGAGAAGAGATAAGAGAGACAGAGTTGCTGAATATGCATTCATTTACTAGGCAAAAACAACAAGTAGTTACAAATGAGAGAGGGATAGCACTTATATAGAGAGCTTAAAGGGGAGTCAGAGGTAAGTTGCACTAAGTACTAGTGAGGGGCAATTCTGTAATTCTGCACTAATCCCCCTAATTAGTTGAGGAGCTCAACTAATGTTGCTATTGGCTAACGCTATTTCATTAATAGCTACGCCATTCTCATCTAATATTGCTCTCGAGCTCAACTAATGTTGCTATTGGCTAACGCTATTCCATTAATAGCTACGCCATTCTCAACTAATATTGATCTCTCCTCAACTAATCATCTAACACCTACAACCTAGGATAGTGATTAAGATAGAAATTACAAATTCATATCAAAGTGTGTCTTTACTTAGTTTTGACTTGGGAGGTATTTGGTGTTATTAGGATTAGAAAGAGGGCTGTTACACGTCTCAGGTGTATGAATTGTAGCCTTAGAAGTGGGGTGTTGTCAGAAGATCAACAAGCACAAAAATTAGTCTTAAGAAATGAAATAGATAAGGTTAGTTGGTGACTGAAAGCTACAATTAAATGGGCTCAGAAGGAGATGCTAGCTCAGTGTTTTCCATAGTATAGCAAACCCGTAGTAGGAGACATACAAGACACAAACGAGTAGGAGATGTAATGTTATAATAGTAGGGGATCTATTCAGTTATTCAAAGAGCTTTATTCAGTGGAGTTCTCAGATAGACCTTTTCAGGAAGGATTAGCTTGGAAGCCTATTGCTAATTAAGTTACCAGAATTTAGAATAAGCAACTAGAATACTCACCCTTGCAAATGCACTCTTAATTGATGATGAAATATATAACTCTATCTGGTCACGATCACTAATAGGCATGGACTGCAGATTCTGCTGTCAAAAGGTATAGAGAACTTTCAACATTTTTAAAAAAGAAAACATATGATGTGTGAAGAAGCAACTTATAAGGCACATGGATTTCATTTAAGAAATTTATATATTAATGCAATAATTTTCCTCAGAATGATATATCAAAAAGACAACTTCAAACTGAGTTACACGTACAGTTTCTGGTTCTTCCAATAGAAGCCTCCTAGTAATCATTGCAACTGTCATAATCTTTTCCATTGTAGCTGAACCCTACAAAGTAAGAGTTGTTCATTGCAAAATTGGGACGCAACTTCAAACTAGATAAGATATAAATGGCTAAAAATCAGAATAGATTCTCATGAAGCATGAAGAAGAAGAAGAATAGCATGAGGGATCTCAACAGTTTTGTCTTTCCAAACAAACTAAACAAGACAAGGAGTAGCCTGCACTTACAAAAGCAAGCAATCATTTGAAACTTTTAAGTATATGAAAATGTGATGCATTTCAGCAACAGATGCAGAAAATAACCAAATATGTTGGAGTAATATTGGTTTAACTTTGTTTTTTCTGAAGTTAAAGTATACAAGTACACATTAGCTGAATCTCAAGATATACAACTTCTACTCTAACAAATTTTTTATTTATCATATGTCACAATATGGATAGTAAAATGTCATGTATTCATTTTCCAGTAGCTGATTCATCATATTCAAATCATGCCTTCATTATTACCAATATATTCAATGCTGATTGTTTTGCTTGATCGATAGTTATCTACATTTTATTGAATTAAGAACTCAGGCCAACACAATTGAACCATACAATCCAGGCCAGCAACAGGCTATAATGCTTGTCAATACTCCTACTGCAACTCCTTCACGGTTCAAAAGGAAATGTCACATGTAGAACTTTTATACAACTTCATTTAAGTATGTCAATTTTTCTATAAAATACACAAGGTTCAATATTAGGCTCTAACATGTGGATTTTGCTTTTGGACTGTGACTTTTGACCATCAAGTGCTAATTATCAAATTAGCAGTGGGAATTGTTAAACTGTCAGTATGAAGCTGTAACACCAACATGTCTTCCAGGATGAAGAATTTATTGACCGCTATGATCCAGTCCAATAAGTTAACTGAACTGGCTGGGTCAGGTTGGGTCACGTAGAAAAAATTTGACTGATGGTTTGTCAGGTTTGTCCAGATCCAGCCTATGTACAGTCCTACTGTTAGGAAATATTAATATATTTAATATTAGGGATTAGGGTTATCAATTATCATCATTGGCCCATAAACTCTAAGGCCACTTTCTCTTGTATAAATACCCCTCTTGTGTATGAATAAATAAGCTATTTTTAGATTATTTTGCTCTACATGGTATCAAAGCTCTAGGACTTCCAGGGTTTCTGTTTGTGTTACATTCTACGCTGCCGTCATTGTAAAAACAAAGAAGAGGTGTGTGTTTCGGTCAAGGTCTTTCGTTGGTGACATGCACCCCCTAGGTCATTCCAGCGGCTCGTGGAGGCTCGTCCCCGGCATTGACTCCTCATCCTCGGTGCATCTCAGGTGCTTTCGTGGCTTAATCTTGAGTTTATGTTTTGGGTTACTCTTTTTTGGTCTCTGGCTCACTGGCTTTTTGCTTCTGTTTGTAAGAAACTTCTATTTGGTCACTTGTGATGTTTGCTGTTGTGTTTGGAGGATCTTGAAGCCTTGTTTGGGATATTTCTTCTCTAGTTTGATATTTTAGATTTTTGACTTTTTTAATTGGGCTCTCTTGCTAGTTATTTGGGTGTTCTGGCTGTTTGTGGCTTCTTATTCTCAGTAATCTCGGTGCTGCAGATTCTGTTTGCTTTCTTATTCTCCATGGCAGATTCTAAGACTAATGTAGCAGCTGAGTTTGTCTCGGTTTCTAATAAAATTACTGATCATAAGTTAAATTGGACAAACTATTCAGATTGGAGCAAACCATTTGGATGTCTCTGCTAAGTGTTGAAAAGGAGGGTCATTTGACTGAAGCTCCTCCTAAGGATGATCCTAAGCTGGCTTGGGCTAGAGCAGATGTCCGGTTATGCTTGCAAATTCAAAATTATTGAGAGCGACACCCTTCCCTCTATTAGTCTTTGTAATACCGTCAAAGAGATTATGGATTATCTAGAGTTTTTGTATTCTGAGAAAGGGAACATTACTCGTATTCACGAGGTCTGTAAAAGTTTCTATCATGCTGAACAGCAAGGCCGCCCTCGTAGAATTTCTTCGTGGATTTTATGCGAATGTAAAAGGAAATGAAAATGTTAATGCCACCTACAACTGATCTTCAAGCACAGGTGGATAATATGAAAAAACAGGCGATTATCAGCTTTCTTACTGTCCTTGATCCAACTTATGAGACACTTCAATCTCAAATTCTGTCTAGCTCTGAGCTTCCTTCGCTTTAGGATGTGTACTCTCGTGTATTGCATGCAGATAGTTTGTCTCAACCAGCTTCTAATCCTAATGCTATTGCTTTAGCTAGTTGTGGCTCGAGTAATAACAGGAACTAGGGTTTCTCAAGACAAGGAAATGGTACTCTGAATCCTGTTTTTGTTGATAACAGGAACTAAGGTCTCCCAAGACAAGGAAACAATCCTCAAAATCCTGGTGTTGGGGGGTTGTGTGCTTCTATTGTAAGGAACCTGGTCATACCAAACGTTACTGTCACAAGTTACAAACTAAACTGCAGCGTAGTAGTTCGGCTCATATGGCACAATCCTCTGATAACTCCAATAATGCTCCATCAACTCCAAGTTCACTTGCTACATGTAACTGTGATTCATGTCTGCCTACTTCTTCCTCAGAGTAGATCATCAATTCTGGTGCAACTGATCATATGATAGGTAACCATCATTTGTTCTCTATGTATGTACCTTATGCCAACCCCTCTCCTATAACAATTGCCAATGGCTCTTACTCCCTTGCTCTTGGATCATGCACTATTAAACCTACCCCGTCTGTTTCCTTATTGTTTGTTCTTAATGTTTCTGACCTTGCTTTTAACCTTTTGTCTCCTAGCAAGCTTACTCGCCAATTTAATTGTTTTATCTCACTTTTTCCTGACCATTGTTTGATTCAGGATCTCACGAAGAAGTGCATTATTGGTAAGGGATATGAAGGTGGCAGTCATTACTTCCTTGACAATCGGGTGCCACGTTCAGTTGCTTGCTATAGTGGTTTGTCTTCTTTTGAAGTTCATTGTCGGCAAGGTCATGTGTTTTTGTCCTCTTTGAAGAGGATGTATCCTCAGTTTCATCATTTTTTGTCTTTAGAGTGTGAGTCATGTCAATTTGCTAAACATCACCGTGTTCACCCAGCACCTCGAGTCAATATACAAGCTACGTCCCCTTTTGCTTTAGTTCATTTCAATATTTAGGGCCCGTGTAATGTCGAGTCCAAGTTTGGTTTTAGGTATTTCGTTACTTTTGTTTATGATTTTTCTCAAACCACCAAGCTTTATTTAATAAAAAATTGTTCAGAGTTATTCACTCACTTTTGCAATTCTGTCCTAAAATCAAAACTCAGTTTGGTGTATCTGTGAAAACCTTACAGAGTGACAATGCTAAAGAAAACTTTTCTACTCAATTTCAAAACTATATGCTACAGCATGACATGATTCATCATTCCTTATGTGTAGATATACCGGCTCAAAATGGTGTTACAAAAGGAAAAAAACGACACTTATTAGAGGTAGCCCAGGTTGATGCTGTGTCAACTGCGTGTTTTCTTATTAATCGTATGCCCTCTCCTGTTCTCAGTGGTGACACTTCGCACACAACTTTGTTTCCTTCTAGCCCTTTGTTCCCTATTGATCCAAAAATCTTTGGTTGCGTCTGTTTCATTCGAGATGTTCGTCCCATTATGACAAAACTTGATCCCAAGTCTCTAAAGTGTGTCTTTCTTGGGTATTCTAGGGTTCATAAGGGTTATCGATGCTATTCTCCCACTCTTCATCATTATCTTGTGTCTATAGATGTCATCTTCCATGAGTCGACTCCATTTTTTCCTTCCTCAACCCCACCTAAATTCACTAACACAACAGAAGGTCTTGATGATATTAGTCTATGAGGTTCATGTACCACCAATGCAAGCGTCTGTTCCGCCACCTGCTAAACCACCTCTCCATCATGTTTATCGGAAACGTCCCAGGGAAAGTAATGTAGTCGATCATGTTCATGGACCACCAGTGCCCACTTCAGCGTCTAATCCAGAACTAGTTCTCCTTGCTTCTGCCCCTGAACCAGAAACAATGCCTAATACTTCTGATGACTTGCCTATTGCCCAACGCAAAAGTAAACATACTTGTACCTATCCTATCTCTTCTTTTGTTTCTATAACCACTTGTCTCCTCTATATTGTTCCTTCATAGCATCATTAGACTCTATCATTATTCCTATTACTCTCCACCAAGCCTTGGCACATCCCGGTTGGCGGCTTGCGATGGAAGAAGAAATGATGGCCCTAGATAAGACAGTTACCTAGACTCTTGTTGATTTACCTCCAAGAAGGAAAGTTATTGGGTATAAGTGGATGTTCACTGTTAAAACTATAGTTGATGGCACCTTGGAACGTTTGAAACCTCAATTGGTTGAAAAAGGATATGCTCAAACCTATGGTATTGACTATTCGTAAACCTTCTCCCCTATAGCAAAACTGTCCTCTATTCACCTCTTCATCTCTATGGTGGCCACTTCTGGTTGGGATCTTCATCAATTGGATGTTAAAAATGCCTTCTTGAATGATGATCTTCTTGAGGAGGTCTACATGGAGCAACCACCTAGTTTTGTTGTTTAGGGAAAGCGTGGGAAGGAATGCCAACTTTATGAAGAAAAGCCCTCGTGCTTGGTTTGACAGGTTTAGCTCTGTGGTTAAGAAGTTTGATCAGAGTAAGTGTCATCATTCTGTGTTTTATCAGCGGACGGATGCTGGCATGATTCTCTTAGTGGTATATGTTAATGACATTGTTATTACGGGTAGCAATACTTTGGAATCTCATCACTCAAGGCCTTTCTTAATTCTTATTTCCAAACAAAGGATTTAGGTCGATTAAAGTACTTTTTTGAGATTGAGGTTATCAGAAGTAAGAAAGGCATCCTCTCGACACTGAGGGAAACTTGGAGCAGCTCCAAGTAGCTTTCCCATGATTCCTAATCCTTTTTTGTAAATTGATGACAACGTACCGTTTGACGAGCTACTTGAGGATGTGAGAAAAAAGGTTGATCCTGAGAAGATCAAACCGTTTGCGTATTCTGAGAAATACCGTAGACTGATTGGAAAATTGAACTATCTCACCCTGACGTGACCTTTCCAGTTAGTGTGCTCAGCCAATTTATGACAACACCAATCATTGCTCAGTGGGAAGCATTGAAGCATGTCTTACATTACTTGAAGGGCTCACATGGTCGTGGTATACTCTATACAAATCATGGTCACACCAAGATTGAATGCTTTTGTGATGTAGATCATGCGAGGTCAAAGGCTACCAGGAGATCCACTACAGGATATTGCATGTTTTGGGTGGAAATTTAGTGTCATGGAAGAGCAAGAAGCAGGATGTGGTTTCCCGATCTAGTGCAAAAGCTAAGTATAGAGCCATGGCTTAGTCAGTACAGGAAATTGTGTGGATTCACTAGTTAATGAAGGAAGTTGGTCTTGTCACATCATTGCTTGCAAAACTGTGGTGTGATAATAAAGCTACTCTACACATAGCCTCCAACTCTGTTTCATGAACGTACGAAACACTTTGAGATTGACCGTCGCTTTGTACGCGATAAGATCAAGGAAACACTTTGAGATTGACCAATTGGTCGATCTTCTTTAGAATAGGAAATAAATCATGTTAGATAAGATCTTATTAGGAGAACTTTATGGGTGTCTTTCTTTATTGTCTTAATTAGTATTTATTGTATTTCCTGAGGTCTAGTGACCAATTGGCGATCTTAAACATGGTATCAAAGAGAGCTCCGATCGGCGAACGCCCAGAGTCCGATGGCCATCCAGCGTCTCCACGACGGCGCATGGTGTACACGCGCCAGACGACCAGCGACCTTGTGGCGGCGCGTGAAGGCGCGTGTGGAGTCTTTTCCGCCGGCGACTTGCTGGGTAACTCTTCTCCCCTGATTTCCGGCCTTCCCCGGTGCTCATTACATACTCCGGCGAACGTTTGAATTTTCCGGCGACTCTCCGGTGACAATTTCCAGATTCCTACGACTGATTTTGTTCACATGGATCCCTCTCAATTCCCTCCTTTATTTGGGACAATTCCCGGAGAAACAACCGGAACATCTCCCATAGCTTTTATGTCCGTCCGATTCTCAAACTCAAAATTCCTCATCTTCTTCTTCCTCTCTAACCAGCAACTCGGTACCAACAGAACTTCGAGATGGCTTCAGAATTTTCAGACCATCATATTATGGCTATTAGCCATAAATTTAATGGCAGGAACTATCTCCAGTGGTCACAAAGCGTGCTGAGGTATATTCGAGGTAAGAGAAAGGAGAAATACATAAATGGGGCAGCTCCTCAACCATCCCCTGATGACCCTAATTTTGACACATGGTTTGCTGAAAACAATCAAGTCATGACATGGTTGTGTAATTCAATGACCTTGGAGATCAATGAGGGATATCTACTTGCACACACGGCAAAGGAAATATGGGATGCCGCTAGAAGAACCTACTCTTCCCTTGAAAACACCGCTGCTTTGATTCATCTGAAGAGACAACTTCGGGATTTACGCCAAGGTAATAGTTCGATCCTTGAATATTATAATGCCTTGCTAAAATTGTGGCGAGCAACGGGATATGTTTGAAGTTCATCCCAGGAAAGTCTCAAAGATGCACAATTGTACAAACAAATTGTGGAAGGAGGAAGGATACATGATTTTTGTTAGGCCTCAATGGTACTTTCGAAGAGATAAGGGCAGAATCATGGGACCCAAGAAGCCACTCCCACATTTCTTTGATGTGGTTAACCTTGTGCAATTCGAAGAAAGTAGGAAGCTCTTGAACCGAAGTGGACCAAGCAACATTGAAAGCTCCGCACTCGCAATTCGGGGACCAATCGGGAACGAAAAACCAATAAATGGTGCAACTATTGTAAGAAGAAGGGCCATAATAGGGAAGAATGCTGGAAATTCCATGGCAAACCTTCCGGGGGAAAATCGAACTTCCAAAGTCACCTGACCTCAGCTGAACCAAAGGTGGAAAGTGATGATCGCTTGAATTCGGAGGAGTTACAGATGTTTCAAACCTTTCGCGAGAATGCTCGATCACGAGAAAAAGTCTAATTTGTTCCCGGCGTAAACCTTGTACAATCGGGTAACTCTATTATTGCTCTCAACACCGTGATGACTAATGACGATACTGGATAGTTGACTCGGAGCTACGGATCATATGACCGGTAACAAAACTCTATTCCACAACCTTAAATCTGTCACGAGAACCTCAAGGTAAAAGTAGCTAATGGGGTATTCACACGGGTTGAGGGCATTGGCACTTTGTTATCTTATCTAATCACTTGGCGATACATAATGTTTGTTTGTCCGGAACTTACTTGTAATCGATAGGCTGTAAGCAAGTTGACTAAAGGTCAAATATGTCGAGTGATTTTTGATGATGGTATATGTTTGTTTGGGATTTAAGAACGAGGAGGACGATTGGGACTTCTAGAGAATGGGATGGATTGTTCTACTTTGAAGGATCAAACTCGAAGAATAAAGATACGTGGAAGGCAAGACGAGCGCTAGTTAGCTCAAATTCACGGAATAATGATGTATTGTTGTGGCACCGTCGATCGAGTCACCCGAGTTTTGATTATATGAAACATGTTTTTCCCAATTTATTCAATAAAAATTCTGTTCCTTTTCATTGTGAAACTTGCCAATTTGCCAAACAGACACGATCTTCTTATCCCAAACAGCCCTATACTCCTCCACACCATTCACATTAATTCACGGCGATATCCGGGGCCTGCCGAACCACTACCCACACTCATACTAGGTGGTTTGTTACTTTCATTGATGACCACACTCGAACCACATGGGTTTACTTAATGAAAAACAAATCCGACGTCGCCAAAGTCTTTCGAACTTCTATACCTTTGTCCGAACCCAATTCAACACGTCCATTAAGGTCCTTGAAGTGATAATGCCCAAGAATATATGAGCACATCCTTCAAAGAATTTCTTGATCAGCAAGGAATTCATCACCAAACTTCTTGTCCTTACACTCCTCAACAAAATGGGGTAGCCGAACGGAAAAACCGTCACTTTGTTGGAAGTAACCCGTGCCTTGCTAATGGAACGAAATGTTCCACCATATTCAGGGCGATGCCATCCTCACCGCGGCCTATCTAATTAACCGCATGCCTTCTAAAGTTCTCCAATATGCCACTCCAATTCAAAAACTTCGGAACTCTTCCCAAATTGCCCTCTCATCAATTCATTACCTCCCAAGGTATTTGGTTGTGTTGTCTTTGTTCACAAAAAGGAGGGCAACAAATTCGATGCTCGGCGACAAGTGTATCTTCCTTGGCTACTCCTCTACTCAAAAAGGGTACAAATGCTCTTGCCCGTCTTCCAAGAAACTTATTATCTCTCGGGATACGGTGTTCTCGGAAGACGAAGCTTATTATCCCAAATTACCCATTCAGGGGGAGTATTCTGATATTGAATGGCTAATCTCGGAAGAAGCATCTAATTCCAACACCTCAAATTCACGACGACACATCATCGGTACCACCTAACCTTATAGCCTCTCTTGACTCACTTGCTTCCCCGAACCAGCCTAATATACACATTTCACCCCAACCTGAACCCAATGAACAGGAAACTCATGTTGAGATTAATTCAAGGGTGGATGAAGAATCACGACAGGAGATAGAGTCCAGCTCACAGATTCAAACTGAACCAGACACTGGTAGAACAATCTCTCCCATGCAAAGGAATGACCATGAATCGACCCGGGATTAAATCGAAGAATCGGGTTGGCCTATTGCCTTGAGAAAGGGGTAAGATCTTGTACTCATCATCCAATTCAACGATTTGTCTCATATGGTAATCTGTCTGCAAAAATGCAAAGTTTTGTTGTAAACAGTGCACAGATAACTATTCCAAACACGTTTCAACAAGCTATGGCTGATCCAAATTGGAAACAAGCTGCAGAAGATGAATTGAGGGCACTCAAGGAAAATAGAACATGGGAAATCACGACCTTTACGAAGGAAAGAAACCGTAGGATGCGGTGGATTTTCACTCCAAAATTCAATCCCGATGGTAGCATCAACAAATACAAGGCAAGACTTGTTGCAAAAGGATATACCCAGACGTACGGGATTGACTATCAGGAGACATTTGCTCCGGTGGTCAAGTTTAATACTATTCAAATCTTTGTTATCACTTGCTTGACAAACTTGGATTGGTCACTGTACCAAGCTGAACGTGAAAAATGCATTCCTGAATGGCAACCTGGAGGAAGAAGTATACATGGAGATTCCAGATGGAGTTGTAGCTCCTAATAACTCTGTGTGTAAGCTAAGCAAGTCATTGTACGGCATGAAACAATCTCCGAGGGCATGGTTCGGTCGATTCACCAAAGCGATAAAAGGGCTTGGGTATACTCGGGGACTGACGAGATGACACATTGTTTACCAAACGTGTTAATGACAAAATCGCCATATTAATTGTGTATGTTGATGACATAATCATTACGGGAAATGATGAAGAAGCCATTGCACAACTAAAAAGTGACTTGTCGATTGAATTCCGGGTGAAAGACCTTGGCCAAATGAGGTACTTCTTAGGCATGGAAGTGGCAAGAACTAAGAAGGGCATCAATGTATCTCAACGCAAGTATACACTAGACTGTTACATGAGACGAGGCATGTTGGGCACTCAACCGGAAGGACACCAATGGAAGAGGGATGCCACCTACGAGATCAAACCAAAAGGTGTTCCGGCTATTTCCTAACTAAGGCCCTAAATGGGACTTAGGTTGACTATCTTTATAACAAGTTGGGCTTGATTAACATCTATGCTCTAACTTGAGGGGAAGTATTAGGAAATATTAATATAAGTAATATCAGGGATTAGGGTTATCAATTATCATAATGGGCCCATTAACTCTAAGGGCTCTTCTTGTGTATATGAACAAACAAGCTATTTTTAGATTATTTTGCTCTACACCTATTAAACATACTAATTTTAATCCCATGAAATAATCTGTTCGGGAATTCAGGATGTGGAAAAAGACAATATGAAGGAACTCGACTGTAATGAGATGGCATTGCTTGTGACAAACTGAGATTATCCTCAATCCATGAAAAGATTAAGGCTTGATCTTAGTGGGATTACAGCTTAACAGTCAAAGCAATAAAAGAAAAATAACAGCCACGATTTCAGAGCCACACACTAGCAATACCATACCCTCCTATGCTCCCTCCATGCTCTTTATTTCCCTTTGTCCCCATCACAGTGCAATACATGACTTATGATAGTATACTTCCAATAGGTAGGAAAAGATTATAAAAACATATCATATGGGCAATTTTGTACCCAAATAGTTTAACAAACCTCAGAGAAGTTCAGGTGGTAATCTCCAAGTTGCTGGTCAACCCATCTCTGAACCGGTATTAAATAAGACTGCAAGAAAGACATATCCCTTTCACCTTCAACCTTTGAACGCAAGCTTTTCAACTGTAACCTCTCTTGTTGTCCCCGTTGTTCCATCAAAGGTATTTTCTTTAATTGTTCAATTGCATGCAGTAAAATTCCTTGCTCATTTGTGATAACATACTAAAAAAGGGAGGAATGTGACTGTCAGCGGAAATCCAGAAAAGAAGTTGAGCCACATCTGACAATGGTTCAGAATAACTAAATTAAGAAAATGCAATTGTTGTACCTGACGAAATAAAACCCATGCATAACAGGTGTAATGGATTGTCTCTGTCATGCCTAAAACTCGCCAGGTTGACTTTAAGAGCTCAAGAATCTCTTCCACTTCCTGCCAATAAGATAAGCCATCGATGACAGACATAATTTAGAAAAAAATTACAAATATATATACATATACACACACACGGTCCTACTTAGCAATTTCTCATATCACAATTCCATTTCATTCTGTATATTCTGACATAACACTGCTTTATTACTTCATATTGCGATAAAATGCATGACCAAAGTAAACACAAAGATTGATAGACATTTCATAAAGTGAAAATTTGATTGTAATCTTATTATTAGCCCATACATACCATCAGGAATTCAAACAGCAGACGTTTCCTCAGTAAAGGCCTACCCACTAAAAAGTTTCAACACGTCACTTGCAAGTTGGCAACGAAAGAAATCCACCCATTCACGATTCTGAATATGAATAAACATTACCTATTCATAGCTTTTACTTTCACTCTTTCTCAATAACTAGAATAATAAGAAATATCAATGGAAAAACCCATTTACACAGGACCAATAGAGTACAAACTACTTTACAACAATAACAAAATCTTATCCCACTAGGTAGGGTCGGCTACATAGATCATACAACACCATTGAGCTTGATAAAAAACTAAATCTCTAGAAAAATTGTTAACTGAGTGGTCTTGCTCAATAACCTCATTAAGCGTTCTCTTCGGTCTTCCCCTACCCCTTTTTACTGGGCTCAAAACAACTTGATCAATGATAGGATACCAAACCGTCATATTCTTGTGTACTCAAGGAAGAGGCGTTTGGATAGGAAGTAAGGGTAGTTTGGAAGTTTCATTTTATGTTAGGATAAGACAGCATTAGGAACGGTTATGACAGATTAGGAACAGTTGAGTATTATGTGTGTTTTATGGCACTTAATTATGTAGGAGGTTATTTTCAGTTGTTGGTCAGTTATGTATTGCTTTATATATTCCTTTAAGTGTAAACAGAACATATGGAGAAATATATACACAGAATACTTTGTTCATTGGGTCAAGAACTTCAGATTCTGGTTCTTGAATTGTTTTCTTAGATCCTAGATCTCAGGATCTATCAATCAATAACTAAGAATACAAACTACTTTACATATTTAAAATTTTAAAGAAAAGAAAATCCAGGTTCCAGGAAGCTTAGCTTATCAATTTAAGGATGTAATGGCTCAACTCAAATAATCATTTTTTTTCTAGATATGACCTTCAAAAAATAAACACCTACCTCTGTCAACTTTCCCTCATCCAACATGTCAAATACGCTTAAAAGTAATTTCTCATATAGTCTGACATTTAAGTGGTAACCATCTGCCCAATGACATATTTCACCAGTCAAGTCACCCCGTGCTGGCCTCTCAGCAAGTGGAATGGCAATATCCTTCAGAGACCTCAAACATTCTGTCCTTTGAAGTTCACCAGATGAAGGTGCGAGAAACTAAAGGGCAAATAGAGAGTGAAATAAAACTAGAACAGTTAGTAACATTTCAGTAACAGATAATAAGTCAGAATTCAAAGCAAGCCAGTCCTTAAGGCCCAATAATACACACACCTCAGATTCCTCAATCTTGGCAAAAAGAATCCTCAATTCATTTGTCTTACGCCCAGATTCCCCAAATCCAACAGCAGGGTGATTAACAAGCCCCTCCTCCAACATTTTCAACTGTGTTGACACAAATAAAAATGTTAAACACAGAAAAATAATCTATTAGGGACCAGAATTCTTGTAGTTCTATAAACAATAAGAAGCCAATATAGATTACATAGGGATGCAGACAGAACATTAAATTAGGGCTATACAAACCTGCCTCTTTTGCCACTTTATAAATGCCTTTTTGTCAGAAAATTCCGTTCGTGAAACACAGCAAAGCAACTCCAAAGGAATCAATAGAGTATCCATCCTTTTTCCCGCTTTTCCCACTAGAGCACTAAGCAAACCTTGTCTTGTTTTAATATCCAATGACTCGGGGATCTGCATGCATAATCTATTAGATCTATGACTCTGAGCACAAAATAGATAGTTCAAAACTGACCAAAGAAATATTAGCTTTACACAGCTTACAAACTTAGGCGAGCCTATTACAACTTAGCAATTAAAGAATTCATGTTCATTCTCATTGGCATAGAGCAGCCCCTCTCTTGATAGAATTGCATATGTTTACAAAATTGCTAATTGTTGCATATAACAACTGCCAGACCACACACAAAAGATATAACTTGTCTTTCCTACAGGTTGAAAAGCCAGAAGCTGCCGATCAGTCAATTTTTGTTTCCTGTAATCATCATTCAGTCTATGCCCTCCATACTCATACAGTAAGTTTCATTTTTATTAAAAGTGAAGCTAATTTTAACTCAGAATATAAGCGAAAAATAATTACATGAAAAGAACCAACTATGTTCCCCCACCCACACAATAGGGAAAAACGAGCTTTAGCTCGCAAGTAGGTCAGGAATACAAATCTTTTTCTGCAGGAGACATGACAGTTTGACTAACTTGTGTGATCATAGTAGTGGAGAAATAAGTAACTTCAAAGGTTATATCACCAAAAATATACGATCCAAAGTTCTAGTAATCAGGAAAAAAACTAAGTACGGCAAACAACTCTAAATGAATACAAAGATTCATCATATACCTCCATCTGAACACGCATGGTTTCCAACAGCCCAACTAACCCAGGAGTATTTTGAGATTGGGAGACCACACTTCCACTTTTGCTGCGTCCAAGCTTCCTAATCAACCTGGATTTTCTTTCTTTCTTTTTTTCCTTTGATGGGACAATGAGACCCCTGATTATTGAGTTAAAAATACGATGACATATGTGGAAAACAACTATCTCACAAATTTTTCAGAAGGAAAAGAGATCCTTTCAAAATAAACATGATGATAGCATAGCATACCCATTGGATCCAGCACAAGCCAACAGAATTTCATATGCTGTTTCACGGAGATCATCATCTGTGATGCCTAGAAGCAGTAACACCAAATAAAGAAAAAATTATCACAACTTCAGTTCAAACCTTGGAACCTCGGGTTAATGCATACATCATCTAAGGAGTTCTGTCTTGAGCATAAACCGTTTAGGCCAACTTTAGGCCAAATCCAAACTTCAGGGCAAGAAATCTACCTCATTTAGTAAATAATTAGCATGAAATCTTGATGCTGCTATCTTCAGGAAAGAGCTTTTAGAATGAGAAAAATTTGTTACACAATCATACATGACATGGGGCATACTTTTGGTTACAACACTGGCAACTTCCACTCAATTTTTTAGGTTACCTAAGTTCAAATGCAAATACGAGGATGAACCCATGAAGTGACATTAAGTACACAGCATTGCACATTCAATGAATGCAGGAAATGTTACAATTTCAGATGCTTTTATTAATGTTGTTAACAAGAGTCAAGGGCATCATGATCATCATGTAAATAATAGATACCACATCAATACTGAGGGTACCTTGGAGGGATGCCTTCCATTTTACCCACTCTTAGTCTCTCTAAGTAACATCTCTAACTTTCATCAGGGACTCTGGAATTTAAGAGTAGTATGGTACAATTTAAGTCAATAAAAGAAGACCATCCTTGAGGCCAAATACGTTCATACATCTAATTTAAAGCTTCCCCCAAAGGTTGGGATAGGCAAGTGATGAAGGGCAAGGAACCAAGGAGTTCGAAATTAAAAAATTTCCTATACCCATAGTCCCATACAAAAGCACGAGGGAAACAGAAATGCCACAATACTTACTTATGCAAGTTTTCACCAGAGAAATTAATTTTCTGTGAGCCAGCACTCAGCAATCAGCAATTAGTGATTTTAAGTAAGAGTTGAAACTTCGACTACTACTGGTTCATTAAAATTTCAATTTCAAGCGTGTTCCTTTTTTTGGGTGAATAAAAAAGTTTAGGTGTGTTCCTGTGTCTTAAGAGATTCTGTGTATTTCACATCCAGATGTTATTTTCCCAACCTCCTGAGCATTCACCAGATAATCAGATATAGTGATGCCTAGACTGACAGGGGTACGATAAGGACTTATCCAACAGATATACATCAATGAACAATCACCTGTTGAGAAGGAAGGCAACTTTACTGCAAGATCGGAAGCATCATTCAAAGTCCTTCTTGCCCTATAATTCTCAATCCCCTCAGCGTCAATGTCCTCCTCAAAATCTTCAATATCATCCACTGTCAGCTCCTTTTCTTGTGTGGAGTCAAAAGACTCTGATCTTGATGCATTTGACACAATTGAAGATGGCGCATAAACAGGAGGGGGAGTGGAAACAGAAACAGGTGCTTGTGTGGAAATAGGGACAGGTGGTGGTGCCCTTTTGGGAGGAGAACCTGAAGACTCAGAATCAGTGACCAAATAAAAGTCACCTGCTGAACCTGTATCATTCTGATGAAACCAAACGCATAAATTCGGCCATCGCTACCAATTGAACAACTACTTTGATTTAAGGAAAAAAAAACTAAATTCAGATAGCATGACTAGGAATAGTTAGAAGAATTATAAAGATGCAACATGGGCATTTATGATGGAAGGGTACAGATAGACATTTATTGTGGAAGGGTACAGGTAACCAAAGAAGCTTTTAGAGTAAACAAGTCACTCATAGTACAAGATTGCCCAATCCAAAATTTGAATCATTTATGAAAAACGGGTACAGATTGACATGCCTCCATAATTGACAATAAAAAAATCAAGAGATCATTTAGGCATAGGCAAAGCATACCATATGGGGGAAACCAATGTGATCGTGATAATCTCTAATTGCTTCCGATAGCTCAAGCATTAAACCTACAAAAAACATACCAGGAAAAATAATTATGACAAACTTTTAAAAACGTCCAGTGTCAAACAGAGGGAATGTACTGCACTCTTCACCTTTTTTTGCACAGTAAAGGACATAATCCACACTAACTTGATCTAGATCCACATCATCGAGTGTAACTGCGCCAGGAGGCATTATAACTTTCTTGATTAAGCTCCCTGAAAGTATAAAATCAAGAAGTGTTCGCCTATCCCTTCTATACCGTTGGAGAAGATCAACTGCATTTTCTCTAAAATCAATAAAAAAAAAACCATATCTGAGATACATGCAAACTTAAATGACAAAATTTTGGTTATCACAAGTCTGATGACTGATAAGTAAAGAGAAATTTACTCTTCCATGGCAAATTAGGTGACAATGTTGTTGAATTGCAAAGAACCCTGGCTACTCTCCTGTTGTTGAATTGCAAAGAACCCTGGCTACTCTGCTGTTACTACAGAACACGAAGTTGACAGGGATAACAATCAGAATCCAGAAAGATTAAGAAAATCAGACTAGAAATATAGCACCCTACTGAAGTGATAGCTGGTAATCAAGCCGCACTGGAACAGTGCATTGTCGAATTCCAGTGTAAACAATAAAAACAAAGTTAAAGAAGAAGGAAGAAAGCATCAGTAAGTTCAGCTCCTTTTTAACACTCGACAAAACTCAAGATCAGATAAAAAAACAGGTCAGGCTCTTTCAGCACTTCACTAAAATAAAAAATAGCGCGCGAAAAAATAACCAGGTCAAAGAAAATCAAGAACCAATACTAATAATTTAGACGCACATTTTTTTCCTAGCGCCGTGGCAGTATCCTCCCCCTCCCTCAGGACCAAGATAAAGCAATATAGAAGCTTATATCAAACGAGCACGAACTTGTAGAATTTTAAAGACCTTCAACTAAGAATCGAGAAAAAATAATGGATCTTTGGAAATGCGTGTCAGAGACCGAAACTTACTCGAAAAGAAAAGTCAAATGGGCATGTGAAATGGATGAAAAACTTGAAACTTCTGAATTGAACGTGAAAACTGAAAAGGTTCAGTTGCGACACGACTTTCTGAGAGCTGAAATGCCAGCTTCAAGCTAAAGTTCCTGTGAAGAGCTCCGTGAGAGAGAGAGGGGGCGAACCAAGCGGAATGGAAGTCCAAACCACAGTTCACATCTACAAATTTGGATCCAATCACGGTTTTAAGATAAAATCTAGTTTACAAATGTATTGACTGATTATTACTACCAAGTTAATTATCAAAAATTAAAACAGTCGTTGCAGGATAAACGACACTGTCGTCTTGAAGGAAAAGAACGACAGCTCTACTGCCAAACGACATTTTAATTGACAATTTTTTTTTGTTAAAAGAAGATTAATAATAAGATTATGGGAAATTTGGAGAAAATCCCCATTAAAAAAATTATTGGTGGTAAATTAATTTATTTATAAAAATTTATCAGTCCCAATAAAAGTACTTTATTGATAACTCAAAACAATTTATCAAAGAGGAAAATTATCCATTACTAGAAAACACGTACACAAGCACACAAGATTCATTACAAAAAAGGAAATGTTATTATTGTCTTATGGAAGATAGAAACAGACCCAATTTTAAAGAGGCTAAATTGTTCATATATGACATTTTTATATGCCTATTCCTACTTATGAATAGGCCTTTTTTATTTTATTCATATACTATTTTATGATAAATTTGAGTACTATGTGATAATTTCTATATAAAATAAAATATTCTTTATCATGTCAAATAGCACAAATTGTTGCATAAAATATAATTAATTTAAAGTGATATACTTATAATGTTTAGACTATTCTTATCAATGCTTTTGTCTTTCTTTACTTCTTCAGTAATATATCTTTCTGAATGTAATGGGTAAAACATTTCTTATCTAATATAATTTGGTCTTGCCTAAAAAAGGTGATACACCAACCTTTTCTAATTTAAAAATATTTATTAGTTCTTTAATAAAAAACAAATGAAATGATAGTTTGCCAGAACTGCATCCATATACCCTACTCAACTTTTTATAAAATTTTTATTATTTTATCGGTAATATTTACTTCCATTTGTTGAAAATAGTACTTCACCTTCGAGAGTGACAGTGATGCACTGAATACTTGAGAAAGATCTGGGCAAAAAACAAAAAACAAATAAAATAATACTTTAATAAGGGATTAATTATCGCTATTTATTTGACTAACATTTACTTCAATATTCTGATTATTTTCCTAAAGGGAAAAAAAAAAAAGAATACTTACGTATAAAGCAGTATGTATATTGTGTGTGTATAAAGAGTTAATATCATCTTGGACAGTCAAATTTACTTTCATTTTAGTTTTTATCTTTTAAATTTGAAATAATTGGTTTTGGTCGTCTCTCTATGGATAAAATAATTTAAGTTTTTATTAAATTATAAGAACCAATGTTTTAAAGAAAATGAAATTTAAGGAATTAAAAATAAAATGAGAATAAATTTAAGAGATTAAAAAATTATATTAACCTAGTCTTAAACTTGTTGGAGTAGTAAGCTTGCGGTGCACAAAGAATGAACCCTTTGGAAGCTAATACAATTGTCTCTATTGCTTTGTAACCTTTATTTTTTAAAAAAGTGCAAAAAATAACCATGAACTATTTTTTAAAACAAAGAAAAATAACCTGAAAAAAAGAGTGTAAAAGGGTTAACACCGTTAAACTAATGAAACGTCCGTCAATTGTTTGGGTTGCTTGTACCAGGCTTGCGTCCTATATGGAATTTAAATACTCCCTCACGGAGTCACGGTCATGAATTAGGATAAATTTATCATGCAAATTACACTAATATGATAACGTGGTATCAAATAATGGCCACCTCAACATCTCCTTCATCTCTTCAACGTTGTCCAACAGTCCGATCCTCACCCTCGCACAAAAGCATCGAAGAAGGAGATGGAGGGGAAACCATTCAGTCGCTGCTCTAGCACAAGTCGCGAGCGATCACATTCTCACGTCTGCAAAACAGATCCATCTCCGGCGAGCTTGAAGCTCGATCTCTGAGCTTCTTTCTTTCTCCATTGATCTATCTTCATTGTTAAGCAAGGATGCACCGACGGCGAGGGTAGTGGAGACGTGATCGACATTATTTCTCTGTAGCTGAACCCGCCGCCGTATATGTGATCCGCCACTGCCCACTTGCTTTTTCTTGCTGCTGCTGCAATTTGAAGCAGAAAGATCTACTTTTGGGTGGAAGATTGTACCCCTTAATTTCTATTTTTCCGGAAAAAATTTCTCATTTTGGCACTCCACCGGTGTAGGACAAAGTTTGAGCTATATAAATTGTATTACAAACTTTATCCTATATTTAGAACCAGATAATTTTGCCAATGATGATGTTGAGCGCAATTGTTCATCAGCTATTACGTGTGCAAGGGAACAATGTATTCATTGAATTTTACGTGTGGAAGAGGAACAATGTGGACGGTATACCAAATAAGCTAAAATCCAAGCATCATGTGAATTCAATGAACTTCGCATGCAAGTGGGAGATAGGAACACAGTCTCGGTATCTGTATATTCCAAGAAGTCAAGAACAAGAGGAACACGTACAACTCACAAGTGGATCCCGTTAAGTCCCCACCACAAAACAAAACCCTTTTATTCTTATTTGCAGCTTTGAATTATCCCAGGTGTTTACATTTCTGCTATAGATATGATTTAGGACTTAGAAATCTTAGTGTGATATATATCCAAATCAACATTTGGTGCTTAGAATTATGTGCTTATACATCTAATTAGAGGTGTGAGCACAATTTAAAAAAAAAAATAAATAAATTTTTTTATATATTGTATTTATTTATATTTAAATTATATACTGTTTTTTGAGTTTTTTTTTACACCAAGTATCTCAAATTAATTGATTTCCAATTCTGCATTTTTTACGTAATATCAAGTATTATGAAAATTAATTAATTTGAGATCTTTGAATCAAAAAAAAATCTTAAATCAAAGATATAATTTAAATCTAAATAAATACAATATATATAAAATAATGTGCTTTCATACCTCTAATTAGAGTTAGAGGTATCAGCACATAATAAACACCTAATTCTAATTCTAAGGACTCATATATATCCATATAGCAATACCTTCCTTCCCTGCATCACAATGATGATCGCTAGTATGCTTCTTGTCTTTCTCACTATCTTGTTCGTCTTGTCACTGATCAGGCAGTTTAGAAAATGTGGTTCTTCAGATCATCATCAGAACCTTCTTCCTCCCGGTCCGGCGAGGCTGCCTCTTATCGGCCACCTCCACTTGCTCGACGATTTGCCTCACCGGACGTTTCAGAAGCTTTCAGCTCAATATGGACCCCTCATGCACTTACAGTTAGGTTCTATACCTACTTTGGTGGTCTCATCCTCAGACATCGCCAGAGACATTTTCAAGAACCATGATCTTGCCTTCTCAGGCAGGCCTGAGTTATATGCCGCTAAACGTCTCAGCTACAACTGCTCGACTCTGAGTTTTGCTCCTTATGGTGATTACTGGAGGCAGATGAGAAAGATTGTGATGTTGGAACTTTTGAGTTTTCGGAGGGTTCAAGCTTTTCGAGTCGTGAGGTCTCAAGAGGTTAAGCTTTTCTTAGACTCCATATCTGCTTCAGATTCAAGCTCTGTGAATCTAAGTGAATTAACACTTTTGCTGAGTAACAAAATTGTGTCTAAGATCGCCTTTGGTAAGAAAATGTACGAAGATGATGATGATGATGACAAGAAGGCAGGCAAGTTTAATGAAATGCTCAGAGAAACTCAGGAAGTGTTAGGCGGATTCTGTCTTGCTGATTTCTTTCCTTGTTTGGAATGGCTCAACAAGTTCAATGGCGTCGATAGAAGGATACAGAAGAACTTGAGAGAATTGGATGAGTTCTTTGACTCAGTGATTAATGAGCATAGGGATTTTTCATCAGGTTATAATAATAAGCATGAAGCTGATGCTGATGAGGATGATGAAGATCTTGTTGATGTGCTTGTTCAATTTCAGAAGGATTTAAGTCAGCCAATTTCCATCACTGATGACCAAATGAAGGGCGTGCTAATGGTAAATATATGTTACTGTATTACTGACGTCTCTACCATACTAAATCTTTACTTTCTCTCAATACATAGCAATTTTTAATGTTATATGTATTAGCTGGAGAAACTTAAAACACTATTCTCAGTAAATGAACTTATAAAGTTCATGTCGATATTAGGGAAAGAGTTTGACCAAAAAAAAAAAGATATTAGGGAAAGAGAGGGATTTATGGGCCCACCTAGCTAACATGCAAGGTCCAATTTTTCTTGAATTGTCAATATATCAGGAACCGATTTTGGCGCCATTTGCCCATCTGATAACCGTCAGATTAGATCTGGACAAATTCGCATTTTATTTTTTAAAATTCTTGTTTTTTGAAAAAAATTTAGTTTAGAGATTATTTTTATTTTATATTTTGTACCAATTAAAATAATTTTTTTAAAAAAAATATAAAGTAAAAAAAATCAGATTTGGACGGTCAAAAGAGAGAAACTCTCTCTACCTATCATTTGGATAGTTGGGGAATATCATTCCCAATATATCATGACCTGTAGTGATTTCTCATGAAATTCCCATGTGAGGTGAAGCCCACCAAAACCACTTCATCTTTCTCTCTCCATTTGTTGGTCCCAAGGAAGGAGAGAAACCACAACCACAAAATTATATAGGGAAATTCATATGGGGCGCTTTTTTGTGAAAAAATCTCATAAAGGACTCTTTTCGGGATTTTCGAATCTAAGATTCGACAACTAAATTACCCACATTAACAACAAAATCAATACTTCGTTAACAACTAAATCGGTCACATTAACAACAATATTTTAACAATTTAAATCGTCACATTAACAACAATATCATTTTGGAGTTAACAACTATATCAACCATATTAACAACTCACGCAGATTTAAAAATCGCGGAAAGTGGCACCTTCTCGGGATTTTCGAAGATCTTGGGGGCGCTTTTTCAGGATTTTTTCTCCAAAAAGCGCTTTAAATGCATTTTCCCAATTATATATAGGAACAAAATGATGGGTTCTGTTGTCATAAATATAAGTCCCCCATGAATATGAGACCCTCACCTATCTTTCCTATAATGGGTCTGTTTGGGTTGGCGGTAGGAGCGGTGGCTTAAAAGCTATTTGACTTTTAAAAAAGCTCGGTAGGAAAAAAGTCAGGTTATAGATAATGATTTGTGTTTGGATTGATGGTGATAGAAGTTATACCACGTCAAAAAGTTGAGGCGTTATAGAAAAAGTTTAAATTCAGAAGCCTTTTTCCTTAACTTTTGGCTTTTTTGATTTAAAGTTAAACCAACGCAATAGGCAATCCAAACAAGTTTTTTTCTCACTGGGTCGGTGGCTTAAAAGCCACTGAAATTTTTATATACCAACGCTGAAAAATAATCTACTCCAAACAGGCCCAATGTCTATCCCTCTAATATATCATGAAGTATCTATAATAAGGAGATGTCTTATTCAGAGAGCTAATGTGCGTGTTAAACTAATCGTCTTTTAAGGATTAAAAAGATCAAACTTTTTTGTGGGTATATGCAGGACATCTTTGTGGCAGGCACAGACACATCTTCAGCTACACTGGTGTAGGCAATGGCTGAACTGATCAAGAACCTAGATTCAATGAAGAAAGCACAAGAGGAAGTGAGAAAAGTTGCTAAAGGAAAACAAATGGTAGAAGAAGATGAACTTGGAAGCCTGAGGTACCTCAAGTCAGTAGTGAAAGAGACATTGAGGCTACATCCACCGGCACCATTACTAGTACCAAGAGAGACCAGAGAGGTTTGTAAGATCAAAGGGTTCGAGATTCCAGCGAAAACTCGAGTCTTTGTGAATGCAAAATCCATAGGGATGGATCCAAAAGTGTGGCAGAATCCAGAGGAGTTTAAACCAGAGAGGTTTCTAGAAAGTTCATCAGTGGATTGTGATTATGGAGGACAGCAACAGTTTGAGATGCTTCCATTTGGGGCTGGAAGGAGGAAGTGTCCAGGGATCAATTTTGCTATGCCAATTGTAGAGCTTGCACTTGCAAATCTTTTGCATCGTTTTGATTGGAAACTTCCAAGTGGCATGAAGAGTGAAGATCTTGATATGAACGAAGCATTTGGCATTACTATGCACAAGAAATCTCATCTTTGCCTAATACCCCATCCTGTATGTTAGTTTATTATTCCGTCGGCTCCTAAATATAAAAGTGTGAATAAGGGTTTGCTTTGACCCCAGTCGTAAGATCTTAATCAATTTATCTCTCAAAATTTACACACACACACACACACATATATATATATATATATTTTAAATTCTCCTTATTGATCGCAGATATTAAACATTTTTTTGTTAAGAGAGTAGTTTCCAATGTAAAATGCTTAAAAAGGATATTTTAAGGCAAACCAACACATTTTTTTTTCACACATAACTAACTAGATTAATTTTTTATTTCTGTAAATTAGTTATTGAGTTTTTATATTTAGGATTAGTGTTTACTTATTATTATTTTCATGGGTGTTGATAAAGTATAATGACGTTATGAAATTGACCCCAACTAACGAGATAATATTCCGTTGATAACGTTGTAGTATTTTCAGTGTGTTGTGTGAAAAAAAAAGGAAATAACAAGTCCACAATCTTTGAATTTTTTATCTTCTAATAGTTAATATGGTAAATTTTCTTTGTTTTTTCCCAGCCTAGCATCTAACTTAGAATGATAAGCTACCTCCAAGCTATTTATTCCTCCAATCTTAAATATAAGATATAGTTTGTAGTACAAATTATATTACAAAATATGTTTTATATTTAGGACTGTAGTAAGATTAAGATGATAAGTAACTTGGGTGCACATGCTAACAATTTGAGAAATTTAAGTTGTTAATTTTTATATTCAAGTTATTAACACTCAAAATTTAAAATATAATATTCTTACCTATTTGTCCTTATATTATTTTAGTAAACACTTTAAAATTTTTAAATTCAAATAATATATTTATGAAATTTTCTTCATAAAGTTTTCAAGAAATTAAAGAAAATTGTAAAAAGATGGTTGTGAGCCTATGAATGTGTGTGTGTGTTCATGGTGACTACTGGATTTTTGGGTTTAGGATTTGTTTGGTTGGAGGGGGAAGGGAGAGGAGGGCGATGGAGAGATTTTAGTACTCTCCCATTATTTGGCAACATTAAAATTTTAATCCTCTCCCCTTCAAACCCTTCCCCCCAAAATTGGAGGGATTTAGAGGGAAAGTGCAATATTTTTCTAAGCCTTGACTAGTTGCCCATGTTTCTTTTCAATATTCACAAACTATTTAGCCTCTTTTCTTTTTTTCCATTCAACACGGTACTGTTTTTGTCACTCCCATCATTGTGGGTTTTTTCTTAGAAAAACTACTTTGTTTTTTTCCTTGACTTAACTATTTATATTCTTTAATTTTAATAAAAAATAAGTTATACTTCATCTACAATAATAATTCGTTCACTACTGCCTTTGATTTGGAGCTACATTCCATTCATTGTAAACTAAAAAACTTCGAGGTATATTTATGCAAGTACGTACCCAGTGATTATGTGTCTGCGTCATATCAATAGCTCATTGCAATTTTTCTTATTGTGTTTTTTTATATTATAATAGTATTTATAATTTTTTAATTAAAATAATATTTATAATAATTATTTTATATATGTGTACGATAAGTATGACTATAGTTATTGAATATATTTATTGTATATATTAGCTATTATAATTGTATTTACAAAATTTTAATAATTATAAAATTATATTTTATTAAATTTC
The DNA here is from genome assembly GCA_019022615.1 of Acacia melanoxylon. Taxonomy (NCBI): domain Eukaryota; kingdom Viridiplantae; phylum Streptophyta; class Magnoliopsida; order Fabales; family Fabaceae; genus Acacia; species Acacia melanoxylon. Next base: position 13,512,929 of record JAFJYJ010000005.1, read on the forward strand.
AACAAAAGTATAAAAATAAAATACATGGACAAAGTTCTCCATATAAAAATATTTTCATTTACCTCTGGTAAAACTTCTCAAATCCCAACATCTTATTAATTAAATTTAAAGATATCTTTTAGTCATTTAAGTTTTATATAAGGTATCTTTTGGTAACTTAGCTTAACGTAAAGTATCTTTTGGTCTAAAATTCTAACACCGTTAATGTTCTAACTAAAAAGCGATCTGATTAACTCAGTGATATTAATAACATTTAATTACACAAATTTTATATATTCTTCAATTTACGCATAATTTAAATTTAAGCGTGATAACTTTTGATTACAAAATCATCACTTAAATTTACATCGTTATCACTTGAGTTGCATTTTCCATTAAAAAATTAATGACGTTAAATTTTGGACTAAAAGATATTTTATGAAGTTAAGGACTAAAAGATACCTCATATAAATTTAAAGAACTAAAAGATATCTTTAATTTTATTAATTATTAAAATCACTATTTTCCCCTTTATTGAAATCCCTCTCATCCTCTTTCCTCCCGAGCCAAACAGATAGGGTTTAACTTTCTTTTTTTTTTTGCCATGTTTAGGGTTTAACAATTTAAGCCTATACGCAGCAACTAACAACTAAGCGCTCGTAAGTTACCTGCTCATGTCTTCCAGGATGATACAAGAACGAGAAGCTTACAGAGTCGAAGAAGAAATTGAAGAAGAAGAAGAAGATGGCGATGGAGAGCCCGAAGGTTGGGATGACTGGAACGAAAATGATGATGAGGGAGGTTCGGGATCGGATTTTCTCTGTCTCTTCTGCGATTCCAAGTACAGTTCGTGCGATTCCTTGTTTGAGCACTGCACCAAAGTTCACTACTTTGATTTTCATCGCATCAGGAAAGCTCTTAGCTTGGATTTTTATGGCTCTTTCAAGCTCATTAATTACATACGCTCACAGGTTAGAATTTTGGGAAGGGGTGGTTGTTTGTGGTTGGCTTAACGTCTCCAAGTAATTGTATAATATACATCAGCGTTTAATAAATTTGGGGGAATTGAGTTGTTGTTTCCCATTCTATAACTATTCCCGTTGTATAAATTGAACTCAAGTATTTGGCCAAATGGGAAAAAACAGAAGAACTATGCAAATTTTTGCTACTGAAAGTTTGCTTTTAAATATTATTACCAACCGCGGGTTCTTCTACTCTCTTTCACCAGGTAGTGGATAACAAATGTTGGAGCTGTGGATTGACATTCCAGTCTAACAAAGATTTACTGAATCATTTGCATGACACAGTGAACTTGAAGGATATCAAGTGTCTATGGGATGATGAGAGATATCTAAAACCTTTCATACAAGATGATTCATTGCTATACAGTTTTGATGAATCTGAAGAAATTGAAGACGATCAGTTTACACCAATTAATGAGGAGGAACTAGTGGGGGATTTGAAGAACTCTGAAGAGATTTATGATGGCGATAAAAATACTGTGGAAAAGATGGCGCTTAATGCTGATGACTGTAATATGTCTAGAGTGAATGGAACTACTATTTCTGTTAATGATATTAATAGTCCTAGTACATCAGACAAGGATCTTGTTAATGATAAGGACTCAAGAGGGTTTGTTTCATCAGATGACAAGAATCAAGAAGGACGGATGATATCTAACTCTTCAAGTCGTCTTGCAAAGCACATCATGAAGGTTAATGAAAATTATTTCGGAGCTTATAGTTCATTTGGCATTCATCGTGAGATGCTGAGTGATGAGGTTAGCTGTAGTTCTTGTTCTTTGGCTTCTTGTTTAAATAATTTTTTATATGTAATTTCAGAAAAAATGAAGCTTCATTTGGAATATTAAATGCTATCTACTATGGTCTCTCTCTCTCTCTCTCTCTCTCTCTCTATATATATATATATATATTAAAATTGAAGTCATAGCAATCTTCATGTAGGTGAGAATGGACGCATATGGGACAGCTATTTTGAAGAACCCCTCTCTCCTAAAGGGTGCTGTAGTTATGGATGTAGGTTGCGGAACTGGAATCCTCAGGTGAGATGCACGATTTTTTTTTTTTTTAAATATGTGATGCTGCTAATGCTTACTTTCCATAGCAACATCTTGGATTATAAAGTTTTGATTCAGTTTTCTTTAATATATTTTTTAAAGTTAATAGCGTCACAATCCAAATATAAGTTATAATCAAAGGACTATCCTATGTTATAATTCTTTCAAACAATATAATATTCAATTAGAGGATCACCCATGTATTAGTACAATATAAGATAGAATCCCTTTTCTTTATAATTATGTCTGACATAAATTAATTTTCCCAACTGAGAGCATGATGAATATGAATTCGGAGCAATAAAAAAATTCTATGTATATGATGTATATTTATAAATTATATTTTGTTTTTTCTGATCATCTACTATGTTTGGTGATTCATTCAACTGAAAAGTTTGACATATCTGTTTTTTTTCTTTAGCCTATTTGCAGCTCAAGCAGGGGCTTCAAGGGTGATTGCAATTGAGGCTAGTGCCAAGATGGCAGCGGTGGCGTCTAAGGTTTTCATATTTCATAGTCTATAAAATTATATGTTTAACTCAATCTTTGGTGCTGCAACTCAATTATTCCTCCCCTTGGCTTGTTAATCTTATAATCCAGGTTGCAAGTGATAATGGTCTTTTGCGTGGTAAAAACCAAAGTCAAGCTGATGGCCTCCAGAAGGGAGTAATGGAAGTCGTCCAGGGTATGGTTGAAGAGGTTGAACTCCAACCTCACAGTGTTGATGTATTATTGAGTGAATGGATGGGATATTGCCTGCTGTATGAGTCTATGCTTAGCTCAGTCCTCTATGCCCGGGACCGTTGGTTGAAGCCTGGAGGGGCCATTCTTCCAGATACAGCAACCATTGTGAGTTCCCCACTCAAAGGCTTCTTTTCCTCCATTGTCGTGGTCTCGCCTGACTCTAATTTTATGTTTTTCATTCCATTCCTCTTCTAGTTTGTTGCAGGTTTTGGGAAAGGGGGTACAAGTCTTCCTTTTTGGGAGAATGTGTGTAGTTTTGACATGTCTTGCATTGGCAAGGAGTTGGTGAACGATGCTGCCCAATTTCCAATAGTTGATGTTTTAGACAGTGAAGATTTGGTCACCAATTCTGTGATTCTTCAGGTTGGTTTACTTTCTGATTGTGGATGTGTTGCATCTGGATTTGTAATGATCAGTAAAAATAGGTTTTGAACTGCACATGCATTTGGATCAAACTCAAATTCTTCTATGTTTGCTTATGATGAATCATCTGATCGGAAAGTAATTAATTGCTCAAATGTTATTCTGCACTTCTCTTCCCCTTTATCCCCAACCACATCAAGTACAAAATATCTCTAAGTTGCTGTCGTTGAGGGGCTAAATTGTGAAGCTGGTTCTCTTTCTTGGACAAAACCAACAATTTACTATGTGTGTTAGTATGTTTGCCATTTTTTTGGCCATTCAGGTTTTCAGTTTTAGTTACCTCATAGGTAAAGTAAATTCCTCTTTACTAGTGGCAGAGTAAGCTTTCTGATTTGGGCAGAGGTGGTAGATTTACTTTTGGGATAATTTATCTTTTTCAGAAATCTCACAATCTAATTTGCAGTTTTGCTGACTGTTGATGTTCTTTTGCCCTTCAGTCTTTTGACTTGGCAACTATGAAGCCTAATGAAGTGGATTTCACTGTAACTGCTACATTGGAGCCAATGTTGAATGTTACCGATACAAAACATTTAGATTCAAAAACAGGATGCTGCTGGTGTTATGGAGTTGTCCTGTGGTTTGAAACTGGATTTACAAGCAGGTTCTGCAGAGAAGCACCGGCCGTGTTGTCGACATCTCCATACACGCCAAAAACACATTGGTCACAAACAATCTTAACCTTTCGGGAACCCATTGCCATGAGATCCAATATAGCTACTGGAGGTAAAGTGGCAGCTGTTGGTACTGATGTTTACCCAGCTGCAAAGATTGATCTGCGCGTTAGTATTGTACGGTCGACAGAGCATCGCAGCATTGACATTTCCTTAGAAGCCATTGGGGTCGGTCCTGATGGTCGGAGACGCAGTTCGCCTCCACAACTCTTTAGCCTGCAATAGAAAGGCTGAAAGACCACTACAGCAGAAACATGTTACTGACAATCAATTTTGTTGTTTACTTAATCAGTTTTGGGTAACTGTTTGCTAATGAAATGTTTATGTGTCTGGATGTTCTTGAAAAGCGCCCTTATTGGGCGTTTCTGGTTGTTCTTTGAGCGCACACTAGTGCACAGTTTTGCCACATTGAATGTGTAAGAGTCATGTATTGAGCTAAAATCTTATATTAGATTTGAAATGCATTTCATTATGATTTGGTCTCGGTCCTTGTAAATATTTTTTACATGTGGCGTTTTAAGATGACAATTCTATTGGTCAAATTGCAAAATTTAACGTTTTAGGGTAACAATAAAAAAAATATAATAAGTGACTTCGGAAAAAAATCTAGTTTTAGGTCACAAAAATATTGAGTATCGGCTATTTTAAGGTAACAATAAAGAACTAATTAATATAATAAATATTACAAGTGGGGAATTGGATTCAAGATTAAATAACAAGCCACTAAGCCACTCTCGGCTATTTTAATTTATCTGTGTGCTTTTTACGACATTTTAAAAAAAACAGAACAAACCAATCAAATCAATAAATTGATATATGTTTAATTGGGTTGATCTTTGAAATTGATCGACCGAAAAGTAAACATCAAAACCCGCTATCGATTGAATAATTTATACAGGTTCAAAAGTGTATTTTTTTTGTCTGAATTATAATTCCGATATTATGCCATAGTGATTTATGTTATTTATTGAATTCAATCAGATCCATTTTAAGTGATTTGTTGTCCCGAGTAAAACACTTCAACTAATCTGTGTTTTTATTTAATCACGGCTCAGCTATTGAAACATCGAACAGTAAATTGTTCTTTATTTCAATTCATTAACCAATACAATTTTCAAAATATTATTCTTTAACAACACGAAAATAAGCCAAAAAGTCAACAAGTGGCATCTAGTGAAAACACTTCGTGCTTGTGTCTCTGGTATGAGACCCCAAAAGCAATGTGAAAAATGCCCGTTGGCGTGTTTGTGATATATCCCATGTACCGTATCCAATATAAATATACCTACCTGTATTTGTGCCTTTTAATTTGCTGACCACTCAGGCAAATCAGAAATTACAAACATGAAACATGATTGACACAAAAAATATGCAAAATGCTTTTCAGTTTTCATACACACTACTTTAAATATTCAGAGTCTCTACAATTTGATAGTGTTTCTAAAGAAACATCTGAACTCAAGTCAAAATGAGCAATGATCTTTCAGAACTTGCCTGGCAAGATCAAGAGCTCCACTTTTCTTGTAGATTAAATGCAAATTGTAAGCTGCTTCTCTGCGAAGGTCACAGTAACCAGGTTGATGGTTCTCTGTGGCATTCAGGTTCCCATCGGGAAGCTTCGGGATGGGATGGTCTTTCTCACGAATTGCAAGAACTTTCTCATAATACAAAGCTGCTAGAGTTACCATTCCCACATGATGGTATGCTCGCGCTATGTTGTATAAGGATTCCTGTAAAGTTTTAGAGCAGCTTGCTTGCTTCAGTTTATCATACTTGAACCAACATATAACACAATGTTATGTGGGGGATAAAAAGGGAGACTCATGACAGGAATCAACCTGCTAAAGTTTACAACTTCACATTAATGGAGATTCATTAACCAGTTATTTTTTTTTATTCATTCTTAATATAGGACCCTTTTAACCGAATCACGTGAATTAAGCTGAAAAGTTAATATTAGTTAACAACCTTAATTTTTCAAAAAATGACGTCGTCTTTCCAAAACCACCCTTCTTAAAGAATGGTTGACTTTATTTTCTAAAGCATTTTGGAATGAATTTAATAGGGGTATTTTTGGTAGTGCCTCATAAATGTTACATCACAATCTGAACCGGGTCTTATATTTATTTAAGACCAACTAGAAAGGTCCTAGGTTAAGGAACGGAGGGAGAATTCACTGAAACATACTATACGAGAACTCAGGGATCCATGATATTAACAGACATGATGAATGCATTTACTACGTAGAAAATGTAGTTTTTCCCACCAGAAAAATTCAAGTCTAAAACAAACCTGACTATTTTCAGAGATCTTCAAGTTGTTGTAGAGAAATGCTAAACCCTGTAGAATACACTGATGTTTGTTTTGAAGTCTAAAACCCAAGGCTAGGTTGATCAATGCAGTTCCTAAAAAACATAGAATGAGTAACAGTCAATTACAACACAAGCTTCAGAAAGCATTACATAATACAGCACGGCATGAAAGAACATACCAACACAAAGATTAATCAAGGGATTCTCGGGCAAAAGTTTATAAGCTTCAAGATATTTCCTTGCAGCATCTTGATGGTGGCTAAAAAGGGTAAATTGATGCCCAGAAATGACAATAGGAGGCACACTATCCACATGTTTCCCTTGCATATAACGTAAAAACTTGGAATTCTTTGAATCTCGATTCTCCAATCTATCATAAATCAGACATAAAATCAGACACCAAATAATCAAATAAATTATATATAGATACTAGAAGTTTGTCTTGTGCGTTGCACAGGAAAAAATCTTAATCAATCAATCACTTTTATTTCTCTATCATAACCAATCAATAGGTGTTTTTTTTCTCCGAAAATTCGAAAAAGAGTTGAAATCTGTAGAATTCAGAGGTGAAGTGCGCCTCTGTTTACTTTATTAATATGCAAAATAACGTGCCAATTAGGTCTTGATATAAGCAGCAGCAGAAACCCTAATCCTAGGATCCTAGATATCATATACTAATTCCTAATATCTTAGATTTATCTTCTAAAAAATATAAGATATGAACAGAAGACATGATATCTAAAACTAACTAAGGATATAAATTATTGATGAAATAATAAAAACATAAATATATTAAATGCTAATAATAGGCGCCTCTCAACACCCCCTCAAGCTTGGGAGTAGACATTAATCATCCCCAGCTTGAACAGTAAAAGCTTCCTACACTTTATATATAGGTATAGATTTAGGCCTTAATTTTTATTTAGGACATAGCAGCCTGCCCTACTTGTATCCAGTGTCTTTATTGAGTACAGTGTCACTAGGAATAGACAAATATTCAAAACAATCACCCATTTCAAGCTTTAATATTTATGCAGGAGAGAAGGGACGCCAGTTTGAGTAGCCCAGCCTCCTTTCCAATTCTCTTGGCATCTTTTGAATATGAAAGTCTCAAAAGTAAGAGGTTCTTAGAATTGCCTCCCACAGGAATTACCAATGTCATAATGTTATTATTATCCTAAGAACTATTAATCAATTTATTATAGGTATCTGCAAAAGGAAACTTCTATTTCTAGGGTGCTCCCTGATTCACCTAATACTTAACCAGAGAAGAAAGGCAGAGAATGTAAAGAAATGGTATCTGATAACAAACCAATATTAAGTAACTGACATAAAACAGACAAAGAAATTAGATTATTACCTTGAAGTAACCTTGTGGTAGCAATTCCAAGCAGCAAAACTGTAAGGATGTTGCAGAACAATATTTTTAACACAGTCAAACCCATGCTTAGGATCTGTTGTGTAGTATGCCATCTCTGATGGAAAGTTAAGTTTGTTTTATCAGCAAGTGACAAAATTGTTCTTTAGAATAACAACAGAAATATCTAAAACTCAAGATGGGGAGACAAACAAGCGAGAAAAAGAAAACCATTTCCCTCTTGTATTTTCTGGGCAGGAGAGAAAAGTTTGAATCAAAACAAAAATAATCCAGAAGAATAGAAGACTGTCAGTTTTCAGGACTTACGAGCTCCAAGAGATCGAAGCTCTTCTTTCTTCTCAGCGGACAGTACATTGTGGGCCAATCTTAGAGTGAGATTAATAATCTCCAATGCTTCCCAATACCTTTGCAAGGTCCCCAATGCCTTACATAACTGTAAACAATATTAATATGTCAGACAAAACAAAGGAAACCGGAGTAGTGGGCCTAAATTTAGGGATAGAAGTACTGACATCAATAATTAGCTGATGGTGTTCTTCGTCTTTGAGAAAATTGCACAAAGGACGTTTTCTAGATTTCTGGGAGACATACTGTGCAATATACAGAAAAGACAGGGCAATATTCAGTGAACATTTTTTCTCCAAAAGAGAGTTGATATCTAATTTAAAATATTACCCCAGGCTCATCATCTGACCCATTGCTTATCCAGTCAATTCCAGCAGCCAGTGCCTCCGCTTTCCTTTTCTCCTTCAGAATTGCCTTCTCCTGGAGCTTCTTTTTGGCCCTGGAAGCTTTCACCCTAGTTTGATATAACAAGAGACCTTAATTTTTAATTTGTAACAATGCAGCAAGGGCCAAATCAAGCAAGAAAATCTATTAAAAATAAACCAACAACAAATCTGTCTAGTGAATGTTTTTTTGTAATCACCAACAGATAATTTTATTGTTAATCAACAGCAAAAAGTTTTTAGCACCCAATTTATTTATTTGTGGGTTAACCATAAATGGATGGTTTTCATTAACCGCTAACAGATAGTTTTCACCAACTAAAGTTTCTTTTTCTGTCTTTTTATTTTGGCATTGAACCTCCAAAAGTATTCTGTATTATTTTTCAATTTTCATCCATGGTATTATGATTATCTAACACCACATATCATTAAAGGGGATTGAGTCCATATGTTGGACCACTAGATAAAAGGGGCGCAAGACTCCCTACTTCATGCCCAAAGGCTGGAAGCTGTTCTGAGCAGCAACCTCATGAGAGGCTTCTGACGTCTCATGTTGGGTGGTCATATTTTGGCCATAGGCTCATGTATCATGTACAATTTCGGTGTTCAAATGTCTGTTCTGATTCAACTTGTTTTTGAAAAAAAAGGAAGAAAAAATAGGAGTCATACACAAGGGAAATAGTTAACTCTAGGAATTACTCAATCAATTCCATAAATCAGGGAGGAAAACAAGGAAATAAATTCATCATAAAGACAGCATGATACTTGAAAATTAAAAAAGGAAATAAATGAGTTGACAATGATGTTAAATTACCGTGTGATAAACAAGGGATAAATGGAAAAAAATTAATGAGCCCATAATCACAATATTCCCACAAAATTTCATTATATAAATCCAATACTCACAGATCAGATGGAAGAGCTATTGGCCTGAATCCTCGAAATACATTGTCTGTATCCTGATCATCCAATACTTTAACCCTTTCAACCAGATCTTTCTTGGAGAGCCGCTTTTTTCCCTACAAAAACCAACGATGGCCTGTATAAATTTGACAGCTGATCAAAAAAGCCTATGATGTAAGTATCTATATGATGATTAATCGAGGGAACCACTGTGCATATATTGCAAAACCACATCCCTGACATGTTTAACAAGAAAAGCACAGACAAATGGAAGATAAAGCTCAAGTGCATTTTTTTAAAACCAAAATATGTGCTTGTTCTTCAATTGTTATTATGTTGGGTACTTACATCTATAAAATAAAAGTTTATAAACCGAATATCAATGTTTTTCTCCTTATAGCATCATTAATCACAATATTAACTTTAAGATTGTTAACAGACTTTTCTCCTTTTTAGTGGGATTATCAATACAGAGGTTTCAGCTTTCAAACAACTAGCAAAGTCAAAAAAAGAAAAATGCAAATTATGCTACAGAGTGACTATGATGCAATTCTGTAATGTCTTGACAGAATTGTGTTTGAGAAAATAGGTAGAGAGAGGAGAAGAGTTTAGAAAGAAGAGAGTAGAGAGATTCAAGAGAAAGAGTGAGAGAGAGACACAAGAGTTGCTGAATATGCATTCATTCAATAGCAATCAACAACTAGTTCACAATGAGAGAGGGATAGCTCTTATATAGAGAGCTAGGAAGTCAGGGGCAGTACTGTCCTAATCATTTAAGGGTAATATTGCTCTAACTAGTCCTATCCTAATTAGCTAAGGGACGCAATTAGGGTGCGTTTGGCTAGTGCTATTCTAATAGTAGCTAATGCCACTCTCACTACATTGCTCTTCCCTTAACTAGCTTAACTGACAATATAGAATTAGGGATTTTAATTACAATTTATATATCAGACTATCACCCACTGAACCCCATGAACCAACAACTCAATTTTGACGTCTTCGATTTCAGTTAGTCTGTCAATACTTGAATTTAAAAGCAAGCTCGAGTTGTTGACTCAACATAATGCATGTGTTTGCCCATATGATTTTTTTTTTGGGGGGTATTGTCAAACTTTTACCGTGTGCTGGAGATTCCCAACATATAATGATTTACGTATCAGTGGGAATATCGTATCCACAAAATTTTCAAGCATCCCTTGGCCCCAATATATTTTGCAGAGCTTCAATTTTGCTTTTTCATTGTCCCACCATCTATTTGATTTATCAGAACATTCTTCACCCGAGTCTGCAAGTACATTTCACATTAAATTCTGCAGGATAACATTTTTTTCTTTTTTTGGAGCAAAATCTGAATAAACTTTGATCATGAGGAAGAATAAAATATTGGGATGTACCAGAGTCCATAGGAGGGACCAGCAACAAAATGGCTTCATCTACTTTTCCTTCTTCAAGGAGGAGAGAAGTCAAAGTTATTCTTGCATCAACGTCATCTTCTAGTGTTTTGAGGGCTGAAACATTTGTATAGCGATTGAATAAGACAATATCTTAAATCAAAATAGTGGGTAGAAAAGAGCTGTCCAAGCAGCAAATAACTGAGGTAATGCTTAATATCCATATTCAGCTAGCAAGTAACAAAGGGACACAATCATCACATATAGCACTGCAGTCTTCATCTTAAGCTTAGTTTGCACCCAACCACTTAAATATTAAAAAAAATAAACACATTGGGTTAATACTGTAAAGGGTGGTAAATATAGAACAATTAGGATAAAGGAAGTAAGTAAGGAAAACATTTAATGTAATGAGGATTAATACTATGATTGCAGCTCACAAACAGTAGAAGAGAGGAACAGGAGGGGGAAAACATTGGCTGACACACATGATGTCACAAACTCAATTGTTTAAGTCCAAAAATAGGAACACACACACACATATGAGCATTAGATACTTGTGTGTTGATAATTTGACACACAGGTAAGAGCGCATGAATCAACTTATTGATTACTTTCTGTTAATAGAAAACTAATATTATGAGAAAAAAAGTTTTAAAACTTCAAATAATGTAAAGAATAGGAGAGAAAATACTTTGGAAAGCCATGATAAAGAGAACACACACACACACAAATCTGTGGGGAATGCTAATCTCCACATTAGTTATGTGGAGGTTGATCCAACTTAACCCTCGCTCTTTCAGTAAAAGACAGAAAATACTTCACTTTTCTAGTAAGAATAAAAAGAACACGAATATCTAGTTCATCTGTCATTCTTTGCATAAGAACAAAAATAATTAAAAAAGTGAACCTGCCTTTGTAGAAAAATTCAATTGCTCGTAATCTTTCTTTGAGGGACAGAAAACATCTCGCAATTTTCAGATGCAGAAGACCCTGCAAGAAAAAGTTTGCCATAGAAATCAGATTCTATTAACCTCATATTAAAAAATGATGTATCAGGATAACACAGCATTAAAATGGATAAAAATAAGTATCAAAATTTATGAACATTAATTCATTTTTTTCATTTTTTTGACCACAAATAGCCAAGGCAAGTACATAATAAACAAAGTAACTAGGAAAATAGACAAAGCATCAGCCAAAAACTAGTCTCTAGCTAAAATAGTGCCGCCATCAGCCCCCCCAAAAAAATCAATTGAGAGGAGTACCAGAAAAAAAATTCTGAGTTAGATGACAAACATGCCAGAACAGTCCAAAATTAATTTGTAAAAACAGAAATTTAAAAACATTTTTTGTCAGAATGATTGGCAATGGTTCAATCAAATGCTCATACAAACTACCAGTATCCAAAATTCCAAATAGAAAAAGTAAGATAAATGCAATAAATAGGAATGAGTTACCACACATTTTCACCTCCACTTTTTTCTTCCAACATCAGATAATAACCCAATGCATGGTTGTAATGCTCACGAGCCATCAACGAGTTTGCAATATCAGTAACTAACTCAGAATGCTCAGTGGCATTTTCTGGTTTCAAATCACTGAAAAGAACCTGTAAATCAAAGTGAGAACTTTCAACATAAATACAAATCACATAAAATTTTATATACTTTCTTTCATTACATATAAACTGAAATTAATTACAAAAAAAAAAAAAGAGTAAATACCCTTTTGGGTCCCCGACAAAAAACACGGACCCCATTTTCGTCCCTAGGGACTAAAATGAGACTTTTTATGGACTAAAAAGGGCTTTTTGGAAATTTGCGAGGGACCAAAATGTTCACCAATCGACCGTTATTCGTCCTTTTCAGGACCTAAAAAGGCATTTCTTAGTGCGAGGGACCAAAATGGGGTCCGTGTTTTTTTCCAAGGACCCAAAAGGGTATTTACTCAAAAAAAATTACAAGGGAAACAAAAGACATTAAACTCTGCCTTAAAAAAGGCTGTGAAAGACACTAGCATGAAAGCACAAAAGGTTCTGCATGCAGGAGTACATAGTCTAATAGGACGTTCTTTGTTTTAGACAAGAGATGAGAAATCCAAAATACAAGAAGTCTCATATAGAAAGTAAAAAATAGTGAAACAAAGCAATTCCAGAAATCTCTCCATGATATTATCTAATCCATATGAACTTGCATTCAATGATTTTGTAGAGCACTATAGGAATAAAACACTACAAACACCAAGCCTATGAGGGAGAATATGCTATAAAGATTGCCCTGAGAGAGGACTCAACCTCAGATTCAACAAGCATGTACAGTTATTGTAATGAGCAATACTTTAGAACATACAAAGTCAACTGAATTACATATCTTCTAATGAGTAAGTCACGCACCTGAGCCCTCTGCATATTTCCAAGATGAATATGACAGATTCCTGCTTTAATTTTAAGATTCAATGGAAATTCCTTTCCTGAATAACGTACAGCTTGTGCATGCTCAATATGCTGAAGAGCTTTGTCATATGCCTTAGTTTCCATGTATATGGAAGCTAGCAGATCAACAACACTATCATTGGCTTCAGCCAGTTGACCCTTAAGATAGTCTTCAAGAATGTGGATTGAACTTTCTACTTGACCACATGTTTGGTAGAGCTGAAATGGGAAGCAGCATATATTCGTATCAATAATAAGAGCATTTGAATTGCTCTTATTATTCTACTTGACCACAGGAATTTTAATTGGATAGGGTAAAATATATAGTTGCTCAGTAATATTATCAAATTATGACCTCAAAAGAGTAGCTGTCAGAAGGAAACAACTACATAAGAGCATATGGAAGAAATTAGACAAGAAATCAAAATATTTAGTAGACATGTCAGACCAATGACATGTTTCCAGCTGTGTAGTTTTTCAGGCTTATGTTTTCTTGATAATGGCCCCCCTGGATGACACCCACAATTACAAAAGTCCACTAGCTCATTTGATTTTGTCCTTAAGGATATGTTTCTCATCTCTTTTCAATGTACCCAACTGTTATGGATCTATTTCATTTTCCAGCAGTTTAACAGAGTTATGCTTCAATATTTCTATCATATTTTGATATAGATTAGATTTTAACGTGAAAATCAATAGATAGAGAAGAGAGAGACAATACTTTCTAAAGCATGTAAGATAATTACACCAAATTACATCAGGTAATGTTATACTGTGTGACAGAAGTTACAACAGTAATAGCACAATAACACAAATCCTTTCTTGGAGGACAGTAGAGATAGTTTTGCTAATGCTTTATTTGTCCTATGCATTTTTGAAATTACGTCAAAATAGAAGATTAATTGAGCTAAGAGTAATTTGACAAGGACAACTTCGAAACTGCAGCTCTCTCTTCTTTTTCCTTTCATCTACTTGGGTGAAATCTTGGTCAGTAACCCTAAAGTTATACCTTTTTTAGGCATTGTGATTCAAAAGGTCCCTTAACATTTAAGAATAACCAGGTCCATAATATTCAAACCAAGAAACATAATACTTCTAAGAAGCATCCTATTCGACCATTCAATTCAAACCAGGGCCATAAGGCACAACGGGAAACCTCTCTCATTCTACTATTCCAGACTCTAACAACACTAATCAAGTCCATGCTCACATTTAAACCTGTTGTTTATCATCATCAAGTACATGCTTCATTGCATCAGGCTTTCAGATCATATCCCAAAGGGATCGTCCTGAAGCATATTTTGAGGCAAAGACGCACAGTGTCATAATTATCCCAAAAAACCATCTGAATACCCAGCCCTTAGAGAAGGTTGCATAGAGGCCATGAGACCCACCAGCGTACAGATAAATCAGTGTCAGAAAAAGACAAGTCAAATTTTTGGTACAAAAATGTTAAAAAGAAAAAAAATATGTTATTTAACACAAAATCTACAGAAAAGGACATGCATAGTTATGTGGAACATGGATTCTTATAAACAGAGAAAGAGGAATACCTTAGCTGCAATTGTTAGTGCACCAGCTTTCTCAGGAAAGAGTTGATAAACTTGTAGATATGTCTCAGCTGCTCTTTGATAATCTTTGAGCTCAACATAAAGTGATGCACGATGAACTCTAAGAGTAACGTCCTTGGGATCAGCAGTTATCGCTTTTGAAAGACAATAACCAGCCTGACCAATGTCACCTTGCTCTCTGCAATTGAAATGTTCTCAATCTCAACAAGTAATACTATTTTTAATTTAAAAGCCATTTGATATTTGAATGCATGAGTAATTCAATTAAAGTAGAAATGGCAACAAATCGCAATATAATAAACATTGGAAAGAAGTATTCGCAAATAGAATAAGTGAGAAAATTCAGTTGTGCAGCATATTTTATATTCATTTCATTGCACACATCACTTGAGGTAATTTAATCTTCTTTCACAACTACAGTGGGAATGTCATTCCATAGGATTGAGTATGTTAAGAAAGATCAAAGTACACAAAGGGACCATTTGTTTAAGATTAAAAAAACGATTTTGATTAAACTACAAGTAGGAGTTTGGGAGAGAACCTTAAGTCAAACATGAGGGGTTGTTGGAAGAAAATATGTTTTCATATTATTTTGATAAGCTGATCAAAATCACTTATCAAAATAAGCTGATTTCTTCCAACAACCCCCATGTATACCTTAAAATTCTCCTAACAACTTCCTCATGTAGCTTAACCAAAACCACTTTTATTCTTAAGTTTAAATAAACAGGCCTAAAGAATAATGAGGAAAAATATGTGGAACTCTCTTACATGGACCAAGTAAAAAGCATTTTCCAGAGAGATGAATCTTTGGGCGTCAAAAGGGCCGCAATCATGTAGAAATTCATAGCTTTTTTGTAATCCTTAAGCGAACTATAGACAAGTCCAAGTGTGTGATATGAATCGGGCAAATTTGGTGCCAGCCTGATAACTTCATGCAATATAGAAATAGCCTGCATAAAGTCAGAAGAATATATATATATGGACTGCTCTCGTGCGGAAAGAATCTACAATTTATAACAAGCTTAAGACAAAGTATCAAACAGGCAAAGAAAGAAAAGTGCGAAGAATCAGAAAAACTAAAATGCCAGCTCAGATCTCATTTTGCATTAACAATACTCCTGATATTTAAAGAGCCGACTAAAAATGGATACAATATTTATTTCACTGAAGTCTCTGGCAGTAGCTGTTGACCATATTGATTATTCAATAGCGCATTTGGTTCAACCCCATTACATGTCTGCAATGGTAATCATGATTACATTACCAAGATAAGAGTGTTTGGTTGCTCTTTAGCATGGTAATAGAGTTTACCATGGTAATTATGATTACCAAAAAATTGGTAATCCTTATTCATACCTCCCTCCCTATGAATACTCATTATTACTACCCATTGTCATGGTTGTAATCAATCAAAAAAATTACGAGCCATTATTTAGGGGCTCCTCTCTCCTTTATGTACTTGAAAAATCCTATTTCCTCTTTTGCTTCTATAAATTTTTAGTCATTTGTCATTATTTCACTCGTCTTATTCCACCCACCACGCCATAATTGCCACCACCATTACCTCCTCCTCAACCACCGCAACCTTTGTCGCTGCCACCTCTACCATGACAATTGTTATTACGGGTAGCAATGCGGAATCTCGTCACCATTGCTTCCTTGGGATAGAGGTTTGCCGCCACCACCACTATCTCTTTCCTCCTAATCCCCCACCGCAGCTACCGATCAAACCATTTGCCCCGAGAGATTCGTCCACCTTTCCCTTAGTCAATTCCGCCACCACTTCCACCTCGCATCCCCGCCACCTCTAACTTGACAATTGTCGCACCACTACCGTCGCCACCACCTCTATCATGACAACTGCCACTACCTCCTCCTTCGCCACCAAGGTGTTAAATGGCTGGGTTGACTATCTTTGTAACCGCCCGATCAATAACACCATTAACATCAACTCCACCACCACAACCACACAACATTATGATATATGTGCCATGGTTGAAAAAGTTCAATTTACCCTTTAGTCTCGATCCTCGACAAGATAACGCAACGGTTATGATGAGGCGGCGTGATGACTCTTACCAATTTTTTCCACACAGATTATGTTAAGGTTAAAATAGGTTTTGTGTGATATATTAATTTTAAATAATTATTAAAAAAATAACTCATTGCATGCCTTGCTTAAAAATCAAACCAAACACTAACCCTGTAATTAATATTGCATTGCATTACCATTTAATCACATTACATTGCACTACAAGGTGTAATGAGATCGAACCAAACGGGCCCCAAATGATCTAACACAATCTATCACTAGCTAGAAAATTATAGCTCCAATGCAGAAGAGAAGCCTCCAATGAATCTTAGCTTCTAAACTGGGGCTGTTGTACCAGATTCCCATTGCAAGGACTCACTAACTACATTTAGGAATATAACGAACTGACTGCAAAATTTCAAAATATATGGGCTAACCTGATATTTGAGGTGTTAAAGCCCTTTCTAAGATGAATTCACTTACCTAGTCAGTATGTTTAATAATATATACATCAATAACATGGCGCATGTTTACAGGATTAACATTAAAACTTTTCCTTCTGCTTGTGTCATGCGTAGCCTGATGTTAAACCTGTGCAACATTAATTTCCTCATAGTCCCATGCTTATCTTCTTGTGAAACAAATTGTTCGAAGTCTTAAGCAATCAATGAGCCTCTTTGTCATTGCAGCAATTTCTCGAAACAAGATATTGAGGTTTCATCATGAATAATGATATTAATGTCTTTGAATGACGTTTAGACCTTATCACTTAAGGCATATTTAGTTGGAGAGGAATGATCACAATTATAAGGATGTTTTCTGTTTTTTGCATTTAGCATGAGATAGGGTATTGTTGTATTTCCATTCGGTACTATATTCACGTTTATTAAAAAGAGGAGTCCTTGTCAAATATTAGGAGAGCTGGGGACTTTGTCAATTTTATATTTCCTTTCAATTTTTCTCTTGGTCTTTGTCAGTTTCAAACAAATACCTTACCCTCCTTCTCTTTAATCTAGTCTACCTACCTTCTAATACATTTCTTTTACTGGTTTTTGTAAAAAGGTAAAATGCACATATATGGGCACAAGCAGCAGATACAATATGATAAGTTGGTTAAGACAAATTTTATAATTATAGGATACAGGTATGAGAGATATTCATATACAATATTATTTCAACAAATTAACACATGAAAAAGAATTTTGAGTTTTAAATTAGTATTCAAAAGCAATATAAAGATTTTCATAATAATCCAAGAAAAAGGAGTTTTCTATAAGCTCTTGAGTCATTTTGGAACAATTCAGAAAACTATGATATAGATGTTAGAATATATTACATGCATCGTGGAGTACAATTTTGTATTTGCTATGGGTACATCTTTTTAATAAGCATTGATGCAACACAGAATTTGGGTAAATCACAAGGACCAGGCCAACAAAGTATCAATATATATAATATATAGGGAAACAGAATTCCAAATATTATGATGGGATTCTTAAAGTAAGAGATCATATCTACAAAAGAAATACATAGAGCAAGTAATAAAATTATGTAATCACTTAATCTTCCTCCATCATACTAGAGAACTGTGACAGCATGTTGCTTTGCCAAAGGAGATGTGCTTAGCTATAGATGATTGCAGGAAGAATATAGTACCTCTTCATAACGTTCATGTGCATAGTGAAGTGTGGCATCACCAAGCATTCGTGTTAGATGAGGATCAAGTTTCTTCTTTGATCCTTTTCGTCTACCTCTTTTCTTGGGCTGCGCCTGGAAGACAAAATGGAGGAATAAAAGGTGTCACAAGCTCAGATGTCAAGTTCAATTTTTTTTATCTTTTTTTGACCTGCAAGTTCAAAATTTTTTATCCAGAATCTAGAACAAACATTAAAAAAATAACAGGGGAAATTAACTGTTCAAACTATTAATAGTATAGATCGCTAGTCAATGTCTGATTGTTTTAGCATTTTAGAAGTGCTTTTATGGCGTTCAGGGTAAGTACAGGAGAGGATTTTTGTCTCGGCTTGCGGAAAAGTGCTTCAAAAGCACTTTTTTGTGCTTCCCAAACAAGCACTTAGTTGTTTATGCATAACTGAAATTCTAACTCCTTGACCCAGTCATCAACATCCTTTCTAGCCTTCTAGGGCATTAAAAGATACATTCTGCCAGTTTTTAATAACAATTTCTTTTTCAAACTTACATTCTCTTAGTTTCATCCCCAAGCTAAGATGTTGAAAGCAAGATACTAAAGTTCATAGGCTGAGAAAGCTCACATAGCAACTCTTCACCAATATGCAGGGGATAACTTTGGGTCTAATATCCGATTATAGCATTTTCTTCAAATGACAGGAAAATGAAGGAGATGCCTCGCATTAAATATTTACAATCCTTTTCACACGGTACCCAGAACAACTAAAGGATTTTGACATTTTGTCATAAAAACATTATTGAAAAGGCTAACCAACTAGTTCTTCAAAAATAGTTTAAAATTTTCCTTGACCATTCCCCTCATTAGTCAGTTAAACCAAATGTATTCTTTAAGGTCCATTCCATTGTAAATTGTTCAAAAACTGCAGTGCACCTTAGTTAAAAGAATTCAATCAAGCATGCCAAAACCTTTTTTAAAATACTCTTTGCTCATGTAAGCAAATTATACTCAGCAATCTGGACAGCATGATGCCTCAAGAATTTATTATCATTCTCTATTCAGAGTTAAAGTTTTCCCCTAACTTATTCTCATGTAGAGATATATTTTTCACAGAATATAGTCGCTCTCTTATGATGCTGCATAAGTATGACTGATCACATGTATATTGTACCTTTCTAGACTTCCTGCGAACACCAAAATTCAGTACACCCATTATCTCCTCCATACTTGCCGCTGAAATGTCCTCTTCCCTCACCTTTTTGAAAGAAGGCCCATCACTGCTTTTAGAGACATTAAACAAATGCACGTCATTCATCACTTCTTCTTTCCCCTAAAATTCCTCTTCCCTAGAAATTAAGAGAGACAAGTTGGGAGGCTTTCTTGGTTCATGTTCAAGAATTTTGCATAAAACATGACATTGACATTCCAGATATGAGTGCAAAATATATTGGAAGGAGAGGCCATGCTCGAAATGAACAAGGTGATTTTTCTACTGAAGAATTTTATAGGGTAAATATATTTTGTGCTACAATTGATTATCAATTACAAGAATTAATTTATCAACTACATCTGAATTATGTCAAGGGCCAGCAAGAACTGGAAAGTCCATCACTAACCCTTTTATTGATAGAGTGATTAGACTTATACTTGCTCTTCCAGTTTCTACACAGCAACTACTGAAAAATCTTTCTCTACTATGAAGATAATTAAGAACAGGCTTTGAAATAGAACGGAAGACCAATTTCTTGATGATTCTTTGATGACATACATTGAAAAAGAAATTGTTTTGAGTTTTAGCACGGATTCAATTATATATGAGTTTAACAATATGAAAATAACTAGAGTAAGAGTCAAGTGGAGTGATCTTAATTTCTGTAATAGATTTCTTTCAATTGTTTGTATATTAGGTTTGTATTATATTTCAAGTACTTTTATTTATAACCGTCATTAAAATTCTTGGCTCACTGATGTAGGAATCTTAATATCAAATGATACTAGAATTTGCTTTAAAGAAACTTAAGTTATCACCCTTCCTCTCTAAAGTTAACACTGTCATTACACAAAGTCACTATTTAGGGTCTTAAAGTAATATAATATGGTTATAACTTATAACATTATCAGACTAACTCTAAGAAAATTTGATTTTTGAGATACCATGTAGAATTACAGTATTGTATTAGTGTTTCGGTCCATATAAATCATTCTAACAAGAGAGAATTGCTTAGCCAAAAAGAAGAAGTGATGAATGAAAAGATGTTGAGATTACCGGTGCAAGTCTTCAACTGCTTTTCTCTTTTTGTCAGCAAGTGCTTCATTCTCAAGGCGCTCCAATTGCTGATAACTCTGAATCCCAGAATCATTGTTCTCCAAAAAATCCAAAGGGTTGATCCCATCTTCGAACCTGAAAGTATACTCCCCATCGTCCTCGATATATTCTTCGTCACCAGCATCCATATCTTCTCCATCCTCCTCCTCTGGCACGTCTTCTACTTCTTGCTCTTGCTCTTCCGCTACGTCCACCCCCTTGTCCTCATTGAGTCCAGCGAAGCTGCTTCGTGAGCCCGTATCAACGTCACCGCCGCTTCCCTCTCCCGCCATCGCCGATGAGTTTCCGCGGCTGAGTTAGTGAATGTCAGTCTAGAATTTTTTGGCTGGCTGGAGCTGAGAAATCCCGTGAAAAAGAATAATTCAAAAACTAAAATTTAAGTTAAATTTCAAAAATGATTACATTCTTAAATATAAATTTTAAAAAATAAGTATAAACATAAAATTTAATTTTACCTCCCATATTTGATATAATACTTAATTGAATAATTGGGAAAGATTAAGAAAATCATTTTAAACTATTTAAATTTATTATTTTTCTCCCCACTAATTTATCTAATATTTTTTCCCTAATAATTTGTCTAATGTACGTGCTAGTATAAAATCTAATTATACCTCCTTTGGTCCTAATTATAAAACTGGGTTGATTTTTTTGGAGAGATTAAAAAGCCTAAATAAGTTCTTAATCATATCATATGTTATATATTCTCAGATTATATATTAGTTTATTACCAAATTAATTTGTTTAGAGAAAAAAATAAAAATACTTTAAAGTAATTTAATTAAGTATTTTAATCTCTTAAAAAAATCAATTTGATCTTATAATTAGCACTAATAAAGTATATATAAGTATTTCATAAAGATTACGTAACATATATTATAACTAGGTAATGAATTTATTTTTATTAATTTCCTCAAATTGATCAATTTAGAGCCCGTTTGGATGGGCTTTTATGATAAAAAAAAAACACTTTTTTAATGCAAAAAAAATGCTTATTTAATTAATTAATGTGTTTAGATGATATTTTTTAAAGAAAAAAAAATACGAAAAAAAATTTAATTGCCTTAATTTTCAAAAAAATCAATTTGATTTAAATTTGAAAGATATATAAGTATTTCATAAAAAAGATATTTTTTTTAAAAGTTTTATTAATCCCCTCAAATTAACCAATTATGTCTTATATTCAAGACGGGTACTATTATAATCTTGTAGTTTAGTGATGAAGTATAGGAACTCTCCAATAAATAGAAGGTGGCATGTTACCATGGTAATAGAGATGGTTTACTTCAGAAAGTGGCACCAATTAATTAAAGCATAACTTGATGACATCTAATTATTGCAATATTTGTGTATAATTTCCAAAATGTAAAGAACACTCAACACTTGTTCGTCAATGTCCCTTTGTAGTGATTTTGATTATCACATCCCTCACAATTTTTAATTCTGTGTTCGTGTGTTTGGTTTGAGTGAAGGAAATGAGAGGGGATGAATTCCTAAGGAAGATATTAACCAAATTATCATTAATACGAAGAATATTCTTTTTTTGTTGAGAGTGTATTTTTAGAATATTAAAAAATTTCATGAGCTATTTAGTAGAGATGAGAAAAAAAAAAAAATTATCTCTCATTTTTTCCCTCCCCTCCCTCCCTCCCCTCCCCTCAAACCAAACAAGTATTTTTACACTCACCAGCATATACTGCATAATTGCTACATTTGTTATATATGCTAGCCATCATTGTAGAAAAGGTAGTAACAAACTTTTTAAAAAAATGGGATAAATATTATTTTTGCTTCGGAAGTTTTGGCTGAAGAGCACTGTACACCTAAAAGTTTTTTTTTTTTTGAGTAAAATTGCTCTAAAAAATAACGAAGCATAGCAATTTACTGTAGAAGTTGTGGTTGAGGAGCAGTGGATATCAGGAAGTTTTTTTATGAACAATTTTATCTCGAAAGTTTACAAAACGTAGTAGAAACTTAACGGTAAAAAACAATGTTGTTTTAACTTCCAAGGCAAATCGTTAGGTTTTCTAAACTTCCAAAGTAAAAATGATTTAAAATAAAACTTTTAAGGCAAAAATATCCTTAACCCCCCCAAAAAATCCTAAAATAAATTACTAGTTGTTGAGTTAAGAGGGGCAGAAAATATGTAACTGCACCATTTACAAAACTAATTTATAATGTATAAATCCAAACACGCATGTCTATTTTGGTTACAAATGTAATTGACGTAGATCTTATTTATAAAAATATCACCATTCACACTTTTTATATACTTCTCAGTCTCATAACAACCATGATAAAAGTTTCGCAGTAGAAATTCTTTTTAACCAATGACTTTATCATATTTAGCAGCTGAGATGGTTCTTTGACAGGGTAAAATCTCTAATCCTTTGCTTGTGAGTGATTAGAATTTAGGAACATGTCAAATTTGTAAAAGGTGGTTGGAATTCACCCCAAAAAAAAAATCATCTTGATCCTCCATTTGCGGCTCATTATATAAACTTTATCCATCACATGAAAAAAGGTGTTTAGAATTAATATCTCATTATACTATTCACATGCCAGATACTATGTAAACTCTATCCAATACATAAAACATATGCTTAGATCTTTTCTTGTTGGAAGAGAATATTTAGATGAAGTTCAATGTAAAATCTATATGATGAAACTACTCCTTCGGTCTTTAATATAAGATATATTTGAGAGTTAATCTTAATCCTAAATGTAAAACATAGTTTTCATATTTATCAATCTTTTTATAATTTATCCCTATTGTCTATTGATATTCCCTCAACAATAATTAAGGAAAAGAAGAAATTGAGTAATTAAGAAAGATGACTAGGGTGTTTTAGAATATATATGTTATATTAACTAATTTTTTTAATCTAATCAAATTAGGTAAACATATTTTATATTAAGAACGAGATGGAGTAGTTATTTTATTATTTTTAATTATAACCCGTTTGATTCGATTTCGTGGGAGACGATTGCATGTAATCCGATGCAACAAACCAATTACAGTGTTTGGTTGAGTTTATGTAATGTAAAGCAGATTACATTTTGTAATCCTGATTACATCATTTGATGAAATCAGGATTACATTGTTAGAAAACGATGAATGGAAATGCAGGCATCTTGTAATCAAGTGAAAAAGACACTATTGCCACTATAATTTCTTAATTTGACCAAAATGCTCACTCATAAATGCCGTTAAATATTAATAATTACTGTAACACCCCAAATTCCGTAGCATAAATCGTGTCGGTGACTTGTGGTTTTTTTAAAAATTATCAGAGTTTTGAGGTGCTACAGTTCAGTGTTTTGCGGAAGCGGAGAGCATGTACTAAAAATTTGAACAACAGGTATAACACTGAGTGACTGATATGAAATACTCAGACATATGATGATGCCGACGTATCCGATATATATTACAAAATTTCCCGGAGGAATTATTCATGTGATACTGAAGAATACAAAACTTTATAATTACGGTTCTTCGTGTAACTATACCCTCTTCAACCAAGCCTTGAGTAGACTTGGGGCATAGAACCTAACTTAGTTAAATCATCCCATTTGGCCAGGCTGGGTAGGTCTAGTGGGAGTCTCACCATGCTAGGGTGACTGATTGACTGAACCACATAGACGACCCTTTCTAGTTCAAGCACCAAATGGTATGAAGTAACCTTATTAGATTCATGTCATAAGGTAGGTTCTGTTGACTTTCTTCCCGCGTTTGCTATGATCGATGCCTTCTCACGGCTCCGTCTATCGACGTCTTTCTATGGCTCCATCCACTGGTGCCTCCTCTGGTTCGTGACCCTTTCCTGTCTATTAATTCAAGACTGAGGTCCAATGCCCATTGGACCTCAAGTAACGGTTAACCTCATGCTTATGTAGACATTATATGTATGACAGGTATTCATGACATTTTCACAAAAATCACTACAAAAGCTCATAGCAGATGTATGATTAGAAATACATAACTACGTGTATCAAAAAAAGAAAAGAAATACATAACTACGTATGTAAGGCAATAACAATACACAGCCCCTGCAGTATGTTTGTTACCCCAGTCTGCACTATCAAATCCAGTGCCACGATGGCCTATCGTGTCCTCAGCGCTAGGAAAACTTTCAACGGTGTTATTAAAACCATAACCCGTATATTCATGATTGCATTAAAAATAATTGAGACAGAGTCTCAGTACAAGAACACAACAATCATATATAAGCATAAAAACAAGCATCAGAGTCAGTATTACAGTACGTCGCGAACGTACCTTCGTTGACGGTACTTTCGGTACGTTTTATGAAAAACTGTATTTTTGACAACGGCCCAACAGCGGTACGACAACGGTATGACAGCGATGCGATTATCACCGATATCCTATAAGGATAATAATTATCAATATCTAGCAGCATAACAGGCATTTTAGGTACAAATTACCATTTTGCCCCTAGTTGGCCTAATCGGCGAAATTTCGCCAGAGCTTCGCTACTTTGACCCTATCTCTCTAGAATTTTGACATAACTATTTTCCCAATATATTTTCGAAATAAATACCATATTTACCCCTAAACATGATATTCAAACTATCCGGGAAATTTAAAGATAAATCTAGCATTTCTACTATATCTACCGAAAGAACTACCAAAGCTTAAGACTAGGGACCGAAGAACTTACCCAGGGCTTTGCTACAACTTTCTCAGAGCTCTTCCTTCTCTCTAACCTCTCTCTATTTCGAAAATAAGCAAGAGGATTTGGTGTGAAGAAATGAAATGGTTTGAAGGGCTATTTATAGGGAAAAATGTGCACTATTAATGACTTATCATATTGAGTTCTAGCCATTGGATCTAGGGTTTTTGCAAGACTCCATCTTGACCCTCCATGTGTGTGCCAACCTCTCCCCCTCCCCAAAGTCAACAAAATGATGTCATCCTGTGTCATCCTCTCTTGCTTTATGTGACTGTACCGATAAAGTTCCCAGTTCGGTGTTCTAATCGTGTATTCTTGGAGAAACTTAAAAATACAGGAGCATAGCGCTGAAGGTCTATTCATTTTTTAAAAAAACTACCTGGGTTAACTAAATTTTTGATCCCATTAAGGGTATTCCGTTTGCCGAACATTTTCGGTCGACGTCAACGATTCTTTAAATAACTAGGTAGTACCGCCTCCACGGACAATAATTTGGTTTATAATATATCGACCTAAGAAACCTAGTTCACGGTTTGTCACAAACGGTCTTGTTTTGTATAGGTTCTCATTTCTACTATCCGCCTTTTTCTTATTTATCCTGTATCCTAAGTACATGTTGGTTTCAAAAATGACCGGAGATAGTCCACTCAGGGATAAAATTCTACGGTTCATAAAAAGTCCGGATGTTAAAGACTTAGTTCAAATATTTTGAGGTAGGATTTTACTTCTACCGGTTCTCATTTCTCCCGTTGGCTCTTTTTACCAAATATATTATTATTAAATTCCAAATATCTAGATATTATTTGAAATAACCACAACCCTTTTCACACTATTTTCTTAATTATTTTTATTATTATTTACTTAATAATTTCGGCCCCCCCTCCCCCTTTTTTTAATTAATATTTAATTATTTCCTAATTAATTCAATAATAACTTAATTATCTTATATTATCTCATAATTACTTAATTAGCCACTTACTAATTGTTGACAATTTTATTAATTAGGATTAATTATTATCTCACAACTATTTTAATCACATTGGTATTTTATATCTCATGTAAAATATTAAAAATCATGGGGCCAAAAAGGGCTCTTTAAAATAATATTAAATTTTTCCTTTATTATTTCCAAGAAAATAATTTATTAAATTTCTAAAATTAAGGACAATACTTTCCCTAATTTTTAATATTTATTTCACTGCCCTTTAAGATTTATCATAATATTTTCAGCCATTTCATGCCCTAAAAATACATTTTTGGAAGTTTTAGTTCTTTATCTCCTCTAATTTCCATGACTTTTACCTTAGAAATAAGATAATTTTTTCAATAGTTGAGACCACATATTCACCTATTTAAATAGGTAATATTGACTCAAAGGAAATATTTAAAATAAATAATTATCGGTATTAAATATCAAATATTAATAATTACCACCATTAAATATTAAAAGAATTAATTAATAATATAAAATGGAATATGATATTGTCACTACTATTTTTTTTTTTTTTGCCACTACCACTTTTTCATCGTTAGATAGAATCATCATCTACATTTTTTATCATTTGAGATTCTGATCTAACAAATAAAAATTGGTAGTGACAATATCCTATCCCATATAAAATATATTTAAAAAAATCCCCACTAATTTTTTTTAAAAATTATCTTCCACCATTAAAAAATCTCATTAAATAATGTTCCCACAATTAAACATTAAAAAAATACCATGAACTCAATGTGTACACTGCGTTATATTTTTATCATTAAATATTAAAAATAATACTGTTAAACCAACATGCACACTAAATAAATTGAAAAAATTACCATAATCCAACTTGTACATTATACTTATATATATGTACGTGTAGATATAGGTAATTTTATCTCTTAATATATTATTTTTATATATTCTTATATTTGATATAATTCAATTAAATATTTTTATTGCGTCATCTTCCTTTACCAACGAAGGAAACGTAATCTACGTTACACTGCACTAATGTTTTTTCGTTGTCCCGTGGGGCCCAATCTTTTGTTTTATATCCCTTCTCGAATTCGTTGCTTCTATGAATCAACTGGCCAGAGTCTTCTTCCTTGTGAATATAGGTAATAACACTTCCTCCTCTCTTTATCTCTCTTCCTTTCTCATTCTCTATTCCAATAATACCAGGTTTGTAATCTCTGCCTCCTCCTTCACAATATCTTTTCTTTAATCTTGGAGCGTTAATGTGGTTGTGTGTGTAACAATGAAATTCACTTTCGACTGTGTTTGGTTTTCTTTGCAGGTGGAAATTTCATAGGAGGATCTGATGTACCCGTTGGCGGATCTCAACTATATTGAAGATCATGATGGCCCTTGAAAAGAGAGGTGGGCTTCTGTTTTTGGTTCCTGTAATTTAATTTCAGTATAATCATCGATTTAATTCGGTTCTGATTGCCTTTTGTGTTCTTATTAATTAACGCAGATTGTTTGGTGGGGTTCTTAATCACGTGCGATTTTTTTTATTTTTTATTGGGGACTCTCATCTTTCCCTTTTGTTTTATTTTTTCCTGAGAAATCTCGTTGTTTTAGCTTCTGAACCAGTTACGGTTTGCTTAGCGGTGGTTCAATTTTATTTGATCATAGGTTGATGCGGTTGAGAACAATGTGCGAGAGGAGTATGTGGGTATTGGGTTCAAGTGAACTAGATTTTTCTCGAATGGTTCCAAATATACTAGTTGGTGGCGTTAGAGTCGTGGAATTATGAAGTATGGGGGATTTTGCTTTATGCTCATACATAGAAAGATAAAAACTTGGAACCGGGAACATCTTTAAAGGAAAGTGGGATTTTGAGTTCGATGATGTTCTGTAGTTGGGACGTGAAGAATCAATAGTTAAGGGCTGGCATTGTGAACATGCTACAGAGATGTGGTTCGTGGTTCAAAGTTAAATTAGTGTCAGTTTGCAGATAGCGAACTGTATATGAATTTGCAATTTATTAATTGGTTGAGAACTGGAGTTTTATTATTAAAAGTGGACACATCCGTATAGATTTTTGGCAGTGATGGCCTGAAACTAAGATGAGTGCGATCAGATTGGATTGCTCAACCTTTGTTGCATTAAGTGATTCTTCGAAGAATTTTCTGACTAACATTTCCATCTTGAGCCTTATCTGCCTATTTCTCTAACTTTTCTCTTCTGCTGATATCATATCACTTCAAGTTGGTCTGGTCAATTTCCGAATTCAAGTTGAGTTCCTTTCTCTTTAGCATCTCTAGGCATCTATGAGCCAAATATGATTGAGACTAAAATTTTCTTATGGTCATTCAGTTTCAGTTCAGGACTTTTGGATGGCTCATTTTTGTGTTTTAATTACTGTTTTCTTTTCTTGGCTTTCATGAGGAAAACAGATGCTTTATCAATTAGACAAAATCAGGTTATTTTACTTGATATTTTAGCCTTAAGCTCAATGAAAGAGAGAAGGAAAAGGACGCACCAAATAAACTTTTGAATTGATTGTTTTTTTTTCTGTTTATATATTTATATTTGTTGATTATTGACTTCCTTTGTCATGTTGACCTTTCTTGTTTAATCAATGAAAATAGTGAGGGTATCAATTGATCTTTTATAGTTAGAAAGCCTGGCTCGTCTCATTTCAAACTGCAGCATTTGCAGATTTGTCTGTTTGCTTGATACCCTTTGGAAGTTTGGATATGTTGCTAACTTTAGTTTTGAAAGCCTTGTCTCTTAAATATTTCACAGGAACGTATTACTAATGGAAATATTAAAAGCATGTTGATTTGATCTAGTTAAGTTTAATTTCTAATTAAGTTTTTTGAACTAGGTAAAAGCAGGCCTTGCATAATGATATTATTATATTGTTGGTAGATTAGTTAATTTCTTTTTAAACATGGTGATAATAATGTAATACGTTTTATTTTAGTTGATGTTATGATAAAAGATATTGCCGAACTTGTACACCTATTAATTTGTTGGACTGTTTTCCATGTTGGAAGATGCCTTTTGATGCCTAAAACATGCAATTTTATTTCTATTATTTGAAATTTACATTTTTTGGGATTCTATTTGTCGTTCCTTTGGGAAAACATGGGTTTCTTATTGTATGATTAATTATTCTTGCAAACAAATTTCTCATGTGTCATTTTTATGACTATTTTTTTATGCAGAAACTATGCAAAAAAACTGCGAGGCATCCCTGAAATGCCTCCAGGGCAAGGGATTCCCTTGCAATTTGCAGTATAATGGGAGTTCTATGGAAGGCTTTACAGAGCTTAAAAATGTCCCTAGTTTTCACCCTGTTAGGGATGTTGCTGAAGCTGATCTCCCAGTTGGCGAGGAATTTCTCGAGCCTTCCAAAGAATTTCACCCTAAGCCTTCTTATAACCATAATTACGGTACCCGGTCAACCTGCCATTTTAATCCTCACAAGGTTCCCCAGTCCCAATGGAATGCTCATGGTAACCATTTTTACCCTTATCCTGTTGAAAACCAGTTTCAACATTTCCCAATCAATATGTTTGCTCAAGGTCACCCTCATGACCTCCAACATCAGGAATTTCAGTATTTTGTGGTCATAGACTTTGAGGCTACCTGTGACAAGGATAAAAATCCCCACCCTCAAGAAATCATTGAGTTTCCATCTGTTATAGTGAGTAGTGTGACTGGCCAGCTGGAAGCCTGTTTTCAGACATATGTAAGGCCTACCTGCAATCAGCTTCTGAGTGATTTCTGCAAGGATCTAACCGGTATCCAGCAAATTCAGGTGTGTTAGGGAAAAACTCGCCTTTACTTACTAGGGACAAATGTAAATGAGATCAGGACAAGTATGCATCAGATATAAATGTGGCCTACCTTGATGTTAGTGGATCATCTGTGATTTGTTAGACTCTTCATTTTGTCCCTTCTCAGTGAACTACTATCTAATTATAACATTGTATACATCAGTTGTTCTGTATGCATAAAATATCCTGATTTCTTTAATATTTGTAAATGGTTCCACTGTTAGTGTCAGTGAAAGAAAATTGTATTTTGGTTTATACCTCTTTTATAAACTGTTAGGATATGCTTGAGTGTAAAGACATTGAATTAATATTTGCATGGAACAACATTTTCATGACTTCTTGTGGGTTTGAATGAACAACTGTTTTGGGGCTGTTCTTTACCTGGGGATTGGAAAGCTCTGTTGAGTAAATGTGTCATGGTTTTTTTCCCTTTTGTTTCTTTTCTTTTGATTGATGAGGATCTCTTGTCCTCTGTTTTTTTTTTTTTTGTTATTATCTTCCTTTCTCTAAAACATTCTCATTCTATTCCAAAAAAATCATGCAGGAGAACTTAAGTTGTGATTTAGACTCCAGGTCTTCTGACAAAATAATTGCTTGGACAGCTATTTTGTTGTGAGT
This sequence comes from Acacia melanoxylon, assembly GCA_019022615.1. Taxonomy (NCBI): domain Eukaryota; kingdom Viridiplantae; phylum Streptophyta; class Magnoliopsida; order Fabales; family Fabaceae; genus Acacia; species Acacia melanoxylon. Next base: position 13,543,640 of record JAFJYJ010000005.1, read on the forward strand.
TATACTGAAACTAAACTGTGATTTTTTTCCCAATAATCATTTACAGATTTAGCCAGAGTGGTACCTTGAAGATTCCTCTAGTTATCCATATGTCATGTGGCAAACGATTCAAATATGACAAGCTACTTTTTTTTTGGGAACTATTTGAATAGCAAGAAAATTGAAGTATTCTATTGAAATTGCCAACTGCCTTTAGGATAATGACATTGTAATCAGGAATTCATTTTTGGGAAATCAGTTTTAATTGAATTTAGTGGATTATTTAAAAGAAAAATGGAAGAAAAATGGAAATTATGACTAATGCCTCATTTGAGCCCTTAAAAGTTTATTTCTTAGGAGTATGCTAATTTTCAACTACTACTTAAGAGTACAAAACAAAGACGTACAGATATTTTAGTTTTAATCTTCAGCCTCCTTCTCATGTGAAAGAATTTTGGCTTGAAGCTTCAACATAACACGGGCTTTCCTATACCTTGTAATCCGATACCATTTGAAAGATCACTTCAATCCAAAACTTTAAGCTATTTAGTGAAAGCGTATGAATTGTTTTCTAATAATATTTTACACACCCGTCTGCTTGGAAGTCCCTTAGTTATAAGCTCTGGTATGTACAACTTCATCTTATATGCCTACGTTCAAATTTGAAGGCAGTTTATTATTATCTCTCAAACAAGGAAATTTGGGCAAGGACTTTTTTTTTTTTTTTTTTTTTTTTTTTTCCAAAGGAATTTCGTTGACTTTATGTCCTTTTGTCACTCACTTTTTCCGAAACTAATACTCTTATATTGTTTGGATTTTCCATTACTTTAGAAACTTGTATGATAAAAAACTATTTGAATTGGTGTCCCTATTGGGTTTGCTTGATTCAGCTATTCTGTCTTCTAATCTGGGACAAGAGAATATGGACACTCAAATATCCTCACTTATTGAAATTGTTTAGTTTCTTCACCATTTTTCAAACAAAAATCCTTAGCATAATAACCTCTCTGCAAAATCCAAACCCCTCTACTATCAAGTTTTTATTTGGACTGTGCTACTCAATTAGATTAATACTTGTGATATACTGTAGTTTTTGTAGATCCAACAAGGCTTGAATGCTTCTGTGTTTTGTTGTTTTAATCTAGACTAGAAGTAGCTGCACAGTTGTTTTCACATTGTGAAGCAGCGAGCTAAATTGTGGTGTATGCTTTTCAAGTGTTTGATGAACATTGAGTGTGTCCTCACAAATTGGATGTTTCTCTATTAACTTCAGAGAGTTTTTCCGTCTTTGTCCTGACCATTAGGTCTTTGTTTATTTAATAATTTTATTGGTGGTTTTTATTACATGTCTGTTGGTTTTTAACTTCCTTACCATTTTTGTCGAAGGAGCATTTCTTATCCTACTTCCTATCTGTATCCCTCTGTTTACTTTAATAACTTATCCTAAATAATCCAGATAACATATTGGGAGATTTTTTTGTGTGCTGTTATGCCTCATCAGTTAATTTTAACTGTAATATCATGGTGTACTAAATGAGCTCTTTGAAGAGTGGTAGATAAAGGAAATTTTGTTTTGCGTTCCACTGGCCTATGGGTTCCAGTCAGTATGTTTTTATATTCTTTATAAAAACTCAATAAATCAGTTATGTTTCTTTGGTGTTTAATTGTATGTGGATGAAGTTAATGCTATCCCAGCTGCATCATATGAACAAAAGTTGTCCTTGACCAATAGTCCATAGAAATACCACAATGCTTTTTCTACTTTTGTATCTTCTATTTCTAGCTCCTCAACTATTGCATTAAGCTGTTCATTCCTGTCCATGCAGTGTAGATTGTTAATTGCATTCCGACTGTGTGGTTCAGGTGGACAGAGGAGTTACATTGGGTGAGGCGCTCCTTAGGCATGATAAATGGCTTGAGAAAAAGGGAATAAAAAGTACCAACTTTGCTGTTGTTACATGGTCTAACTGGGACTGTCGGGTGATGCTAGAATCTGAGTGCCGTTTTAAGAAAATACGGAAGCCTCCTTATTTCAACTGGTAAACGCTGCAGCAGTGGGGTTATTGATGCCTTCAATGTTTATCTGGATTTCATTTTTGGCTGACTTGAGGTTTTTCTGTTGCTTATCTTTCATTAGCTGGATCAACTTAAAAATTCCTTTCCGCGAAGTATATGGTGCTGCAAGGTGCAATCTAAAGGAGGCTGTTGAGAGGGCAGGCTTGGCTTGGCAGGGCCGTGCTCACTGTGGCTTGGATGATGCCAAAAACACCGCTCACCTGCTGGCGCTCCTTATGCGCAGGGGTTTTCGATTTTCAATCACAAATTCTCTTATGTGTCACACTGCTGATCAATCGCTGATGTTGGGGCATTCACCAGAGCACGTGAGTGTTTTCCCTAATCACCCCTATAAATTAAAGGATATAAACACCCCTATGTTTCAGTACCAACCTCGCTGTTTCTGTGGGGTGAAAAGCAGTAGGGGAATGGTGAGGAAGCCAGGTCCCAAGCAAGGATGCCTCTTCTTTGGCTGTGGGAACTGGACTGCAGCTAGAGGCGCCCTCTGCCCTTACTTTGAATGGGCTTCTCCTTAACCGAAACCACCAATCATGATTGATTCAGAGGTGTTCTTATATATTTTATGTAAAAAAAGGAAAAAAAAAAAATCAAAAAAATCAAAAAGAAAGGAAAGTGGATGATGAAAAGTAGTGAGTTAGTGGGTTGGATTGTCTCCTAGGAAGTCTGTATGTCTGGGTGTGTGGTATTAGGCTTCTGCATCATGAAGAACAGACAACAATCTTTAGCTGAATTTCCCTATGTTGTGTCTGGCAAACATCCAAGTAGTCTTCCTTAGAACAAGAGGGAGCTTCAACCTGTAAAGCTGACTTGTTGACTGAGAAACAATTGGGAGTATAAAGAATGGGTAGTTTAGGATAATGGTGATGCTTTTACATGCTCACGCTGTGAGGCATGTTAAATTATATCTCTTTTAATAATCCATGGGGATAAGGACTGTTTGTTTCCTTGCTCTATTGGGATTTGGGAATTACTGTATCTGCTTGTGGTTGGTTTGCTGCATTTCTTTGTTGGTAACAATTTAACATAGAGCTTGACTGCTCGACAATCATACGGGATGAGGCTGGCCTAATTTTACTTTGCGTTAAGTTCTGCTCATGATTGTTTGTGCTGAAAATTAGGGGGACTTGGGGTTCATTAGACAGGCCTACATTGTGCATTTAAATACATAATTTACACAAAAGGGTATTGGTGGCATTCTATTCACTCACCGCCACTACCTTTCAAATTTTGAAACTCACTAAAAAGAAGCATCTTAAGAACTGCAGATAACTAGAATTTACATAGGGAATCAGTTTGTTGCATTAAAGAGTCAGGTTGCTCAGACTTCAATGGGGCACAAGAGGAGGATGGATTGCAATCATTCCAAATTTCCTTAGGAAGTGTTAAAAGAAAACACAGAGCAATGTCATCTGGCCGTTAAAAAATGTCCCTTATTTACTCTAAGCGCCTTTCATCTTTTATCATTTCCCCTCTCTTTCTCTCTCTCTCATTATCATTGCCGCTTCAGTAAGTTTTTAATGGAGGATTTTCCCCCAATTTTCCGAAATAAAGACATGAAATCTCTATAAATAGAAAGCTAAAAAGTTAGTTTTACTATAATTACATTATAAGCTCATACACAAAGTTGAACCATAAACATTGTTCATAGCTTATAACTAGTATGACTTTCATATATACTGTATAATATAAAGGATGTTTTGAGTCATTAACAAAAAGTAAACTTGTGCTTGAAATAACTTCTTACACTGGTTGGAAGGATTTGGAAAGCTGGGGAGGGATTTTGGCCCCTCCTTTCTTTAGAGAAAAAAAAAAGTTGATGGAGAGTGAAGAAAAGTTTCAACAGATTTTCCTTTTCTGGCCCTCTTATCCCTCTCCATCAAAATGGAGACATAGGGTACTAAAATCCTCATTTCTATCCTACTTTTCTCTCCATAAAATCTCACCCCTTTTCCCTTCTTTGCACTCCTCCTACCCATTTTATAAAGTCTTTTTAGAACGAAATTTTGGTCCTTTCTATAGGATAGTTTGATAGTTTCAATCAATATTAAATATCTGTTCCATATTCATTTGAATTTTATAATCAATTTAGTACTTTTAACTAACTATTTTTATTGGTATTAGTGAATTAATTAGAAACGTCTTATAATTTAGACAAAAGGGAGTACTAATTAAAAACTGGCACCCTCTATTCTCCTGTTGAACCAAGCTCTATCTCATAAATTTTGTCTCAATTCTTCCTTAGATTTTTTCCTTTTTGAGACAATACTTTTACCAATGTCTAGGGTAAAAAAAAAAAGCTTGAAAATCATAATCATGTACACATTAATGTGTCAAGTATATCAACTAACAAATTCGAAATTCGAATGCCGGCCTTTGAAATATTCACAGAACCGGATTAACTCTAATCTCACCCTCTAAAGGTCCAAAAATTGCAGCAAAATAGACATGCAATTTCAAAGACTAATTTTAGTTCTCTAATCAAAATAGTCGTGATGTGCACAACAGCCATCACAACTAGCCCGAACACAGCCTAGTCCACGAAAAATTTACAAGCACGTGTAACACAGAGTACATCAATTTAACATTGTTATTTCTTTCATTACAAAAGGTGGAAACTAAACCAGTTCCAGTTACTTTGAAATCCGCTGGAGTTAGAAGGCACAACGGAGCTTCTAAGTTTTAATAAGGGGCCAGGGCATGGCAAAAACAAACATCTTCTGGAACCACCACAAAGATCCTATAAATTCAAACTATTGCGCCACCTAGAAAAAGGAAAATTGAAATGACAAAAAAGAAGGGGAGGCAAAAACTCCATTCTATTAGTTCATAGTCATCAAAGATGCATTAGCGCTTTTGCTTTTTCTCAATATCATGAAGCACACACACATCTGCCGCTGTCTTCATCTGGAACCACCACAAGTGAAGATTAGATTAGAGGGGCTTGAATTTATGAACAAGTAGATATAAGTACTCCTCCAATTCTAAATATAAGACCTGCTTTATAATATAAACAAAGCCACAAAACTACTACTGATCATGGCTCAATACAATAAATAAATAAAATAACCAAATCCGACTAATTTATTTAGACAAGAATGTGAAGGAAGTTCTTTGAATCAATAGTTAGTCATATTAGTACGTTGTTGCACCATAATAAAAACCATGCCAAGCATGAGTAAGCTGATGTTCCAAGTACCAGGCTAGTTAGGTTATTTGTCTAGTGCAAGGTAAGTCGATTCACACAAGTAAATTGGCATTTCAAAGTTTTTGTGCAAATAGACCATGGTCACCAATCACGTCCTCTCAATAAATTCCCAAAGTTATATTTCAATGTAAGATGGTTAAACCGAAGACAACTTCAGACGACTATTGACGGGTGTTGAGTTTACAAGGCATTAGATCCCTTGTTATGGTGTGAAGAAAGGACAAACTTTTTAAGTACGAACCTGAATGATATTTACAACTTGCTTGATCGCCCATCCAAATAAACTTGTACCAACCAGGAAAGAAACTATGGATATCTTTTGCAAACAACTCACTAACACCTGAAAAGGATTGACAATTGAGTAACTAATAAAATGATCTTGGGAACCTTCTAGACATCATAGACATCTAAAACAATTGAAAGACACAATATATAACTTACATCCATCAATTTGTCTGTTTGATTCTCTGACATAAGAAATAGGATTAAGTAAAGGACCTGTAAAATGAGAAATTTTTAATTTAAACATACAAGATTTTTATCAAAAGTGATCCAGCATACAGGAAGACAACTACCTCACATGAGACACAACAGTAAGCCATAAACATCCTATTCCCGTAATATGCCTTAAAAAGCCAGCTAGTGCTGTCTTTTACATCCTTATGACTATCCTTGCCCAGCAAGAAAGTGCTGCATTTTAAGCAGGAAGATCCAACAAAAAAAACTTAATAAAGACCAAAATAAATGGTTACAGATTTTCAGAGTAAATGAAGGGTAGGAAAAAATATGGCATCGATTCATTTACATAAATTACCTGTACATTTGCAGCCAGTGGCTTGCAATATCTAAGGCAAGCAGTGACAAAAAGATCAGACCAGGCCTTCACAAAGATTCAACACGAATGTCAAACATGCATGCTTAAAATTCCAGTATTTGACTAAATGCTTGAGGGTTTGAAATTCTTACTTGTATATTTGGGAAAGAATTACAAGTAGACAAGCTGTACTAATTCTGGAATAGAGGAACAAATAATCCAAGTGAGCCAAATGGGAATACAAAATATTAAAATTATAGCATCATCATTTATTAATACTTCTTCTTGGAGTTTATATACAACAAAGTAAAGTGCAAGGATGCCTATGAAGCATGTACACTTCAAAATGAGGGCCAAATCCATGTCCAACACTCATTAGACACCATATGACACTTCAAATTAGATATGGATACTCCATATTTGTTGCATCATCCTGTCCTATTGTGTTAGTGTTGGTGTCTATGCACACAAAATGATGTGTGTATGTGTACCAAATGGGGAGAATGAGTAAATTACCTATCTGTTATCATGTCCAGAACAGCTCCGAAGGTTGACACTGAAAAACAAAAAGTATAAATACAATATAAATGTGCTGTAGTAATATATTTGTTTGTTACATTTACCAACTTCTGCCTGAAGCTACCATTGATTCCTCAAGGCTGCATTTTGTATATAAAAATGGTTTAATGTTTCTGCTTTTGCTGTAGAAATAATTTTTCTGCCATACTCACATAAAAGTGAGTAGGTCCCATTAATATTTTCTCTCTCTTCTCTTTACAATGGGATCACTGACTTTTATGTGAGTGTGACAGAAAAAAAAAATCTGCAGCAAAAGCAAAAACATTGAACCCATAAAAAATGGATTTAAGGAAACAGGAAAATGAGGGAAGGTAATTTTTATTGTATTTGGTGATGGTAAGGTGAATTTCTTGAAAAGAGTTTCCATGTTTATGGGAGAAAATTTTCTCATTCTCATTCATTTCCCATTACCATTTTCAACCAAATGGGCTCTTAAAAAGAAAAATATTCAACCATAACACAAAAAAGGAATTTATACCTTGATTAAATTTGCGAGCGCACCAACCATCCACAGCATCACAAACAAAGCTGAAAAGACAAGTTCATCTACATTATGCCCCTAATTCCATAAAAGTTATAAAGAACATAAAGAAGAATGCTTGAAAACACTTTTGGAACTGCTTCCCACCTAAAAAAATATAGAATACAGAAAAGCATTCTGTTTCTGAAGCATATGTAGAAGGCAGCACAGTTCACAATAACCCGGATGTATCCTACAATACCACAAACTCAATTTTAAATAGTGAACCCATGGAGAATTAGCAAAGAGGGAATTAACTTGACTGACTTTGGAAGGTTATGCATAACTTCCTTGTGATAGAAATACTGTTTGCAAACAGATCATATAATCAAATAAAAGTGGTATAGTGTTCCAACTAGTTTTTAACATAACAATGAAGAGTCTTTAGTTAAAACATTTACAGTACTGGAATCCAATATCCAAAGAAAAAAAATGGCAATAAACCTTTTAACGGTAAGAACATTTCTGTAATAAATGAACTATATAGTTACCAAAATATATAAGCAGCAAAGAAACACCATATCCACTCGTAAAGATAAATACCCACCAATGATATTAGGTACGTAAAGGTACACTGATAATTTGCTGGGTCTTGGTCCAGGCTTTTTGGCCATTGAATGCTACTTTATATACACCTTAAATGTACTATGACAATCAAAATTCCCCTGGACACATTTACACATTTGCTTCAGGTAAGAACCAAATGTACAAAGACCCGTGTAAACAAAGGAAAGAACAAAAATGAAGCAACATATAATTTTACCCATCATACCAATAAAAAAATAACCGGTGCAGAGGTTGCAAATGGCTTTGTTCCTTCAATAATTCTGTTTGAAGAAGGGGAGGGAAATACTGACCAAAAGAAGTGCTGCTGCGACTGTTCCGTTCTTCTGGACGGAAATGGTCGAATTCGAGTTCCAAATCGAGCAGTAACTGCGACAGCACCGAGCTTGAAGAAGAGAAGTGGAAGAAGGAGGAGACGCAGAATCGAGGAGGAAGAATAAGAAAATTGAGGCTATGCAGATCGATGAAGGCGCGAAATGTACTTAGGCTCGCCTTCGCGAATGGAAGGAACAAATCATGAAAGGGAATGTGGGTGGGCAAATTCGCAAATGGGCGGAAGAAATCACCACAACAGAAACAAATCTGAAATCCCCAGCAAACACAAATCCCCAAGGCCTAAACGACGCCACTAGCTGCATCGAGCTCCCCGAAAATCCTCCACAAAAGCATCCGTCAAACGACAGCGTCTAAGTGCCTGCTGGATTAATGGTTAGAGATAGGGTTGTCCAAAAAGATCTGGTTGGTCGGTTCGACCTAACGGCCAGTTAAAAAAAAAAAATTGGTCTAGGATAATTTGACCGGGCCGGGCGACCAAATTGCTTCGGGTTGGATTGAACGGTCTGGCTTAAACCTCGGACGGTCTGGTAGGATAACCCGAGCGTCCTTTTTTGGGTAAATCATTACATTACGTTGAAGAACTTACTGGAGTTCTAGACATCTTAATGTGCTTTTTAATTTATATGAATCATTTTTCACTATTTACTTTTTATTACTTTGGGAAGTCGGGTGAAATCGTAGCCTAAAATATTCTTCCAAGAAGGCAAAAAAAAAAAAAGGAAAAAAAATGGATTGCTTGACCGATCTAGGAAGTCCGATCCGATCCGGTCTGTTTCAGTTTCGGCTGTTTGACTACAAACCTCGGGGCTGATTTTTTAGCCCGAGGTCATATCGAAGGTCATATCGGATTGACCTCTAACCCGGTTTGGCCCGGTCCTTGGACATCCCTAGTCAGAGACGTGGCTTTATCTCAATATAACCTTTAAAAACTCAAGGTATTTATCTTTAAATTAGCCGTGGCTTTTTTAAATATTGAAACTTGTTTGGATGATTATTTTAAAAAACAAGTTTAGATGGAAACGGATTGAAAAAAACATGAATCTTACTCCCTCTAATCCTATTTATAAGAGTCGATAACTTAATTATGCCATTTAAGAAAGTGATTAAAATTAGTTTAAAATAATAAGTGTGTCTAAAATTATTTTTTAAGTATTCTCTTATTTATGATGGGGCAAGTAAAAAGAGAAATAAAATAAATATAAGTGCAATTAAATTTTAATTAATGTAATATATATCATTAATGAGGGGGCAAAGATGGAAAAAAAACTTATTAAATGTTTAGACAATTTTTGTTGGACTTTTATAAAAAGGACAAAGCAATTCAAATTTCAAACTCTTTTAAAAATAACCAAAGAGACTATTAAATAGTAATACCTCGGTTCACCAACAGCGGGGTTTCGAATGGTAGCGAGGCACATGTTCAAGAGCGAATCTCGGGTTCGGCGAAAAAAAAAAAAAAAAAAAAAAAAAAAAAAGCGATAGACTCTCCCACCATGAAGTGCTTGACGTGAGTCGGATCGTGATTAGTCGGGAAGAACCTAAAGAAACGGGTGAACCAAAAAAGTAATACCCCGGTTCAAAACATAAGATTCAAATAACTAAATTAGGTAATTCAAAAAGTTGGTTTTGTTGAAACCATAAATATGTAAAACATTTAATTTTCTTAAAACACCGTTATTTATAAAGATAGTGAGTGAAAGAGAGAATAGGTAAAAAAAAGGTGATAAGAGAAAATGGGTGAGAAAAAAGAGTTAAGAGATACAATTAATTAGGTGTAATTTTTTTTTTTTAAAAAAAAAGTATTAAATAATAGGACAAAACCAAACTGTATTTTATATAAAATAAACCAGACCCCACTGTTATATTTTGAATAGGAATGAGCAATACATATTGGGTATTTTGTAATAGTATAATCATTTTTTTTAATAAAAGTAAGCAGTACCGTATCCCTTTCTTTTCTTTTCTTTTCTTTTTCCAAGCTTCTCTTCTCTTCTCCAGTCTAATCCCCGTCCAATGCTTTTCTTTATATGCATCTTTTTATTATTTTTATATATTTTATTTATTTTTTTTAGATGATAAAGAAATATTGATGGCATCTTTTTATTATTTTTTATATATTTTATTTATTTAAATTAAAATATATTTTATGACATACATAGTCTTACCGTTCCTCTTACCATAATTTCCCTTTTGCTAACTCAAACAGAGCTAACTAGCTGTGGTTGCTAAATTAATTAATTTAAACGTCAATGTTAGTTGACTCGTTTGATTAACAAATGTCGTTACTTATTAGGAAAAATATTGAATGATATGTTCTTTCGATAAGTTTATCAATTAGTTTTTTTTTTTTTTTTTTTTTTTTGAGTGAAAGATGAACTTTGTTAATGAACTCATGTGTACAGCGAGGAACAAGAAAAATAAGATAAACATCAAGTAACAAGCTACAAACCACTTTAACATAAGGAAGTTAAAAATAAGGAAGAAAACTAAAGCTAAGATTGCCATGTTTGTGAAACTCATTGTGCATGATTTGTGTGGATGTTCAGTGATAAAAATTCATTAACAACTCGGTGAGCATAAGGAGTTTCGTGACAAAACAGTTGCTGGTTCCTTGCTTCCCACAATTTCCAGCATAGGATTCCAAATGTGATACACCAGCTTGGATTCTGATCTTGGGGGCGTTGGTTCCTGTCGAGCCATTCTTTGTAAGGCATACTGAAAAACTCAGCCTGCATGTGTCAATCAGTTAATAACTGTATCATTTTGAAACCTTCATATATAATTATCAAGTGCGCCTGGTGGATCACTTCATAAGTAAATTTGCATTTTGATCCGCATGATTTTGAACTTCATGTTGTGGCTGCTTGTGTTTAATTATTTTACTAGTTGAGTAATTTAAATTAGACTAAAGTATATGTTTTATTTTCTAAGTTTACATCAAGTTTAAGTTTAGTCCCTTAAATTTTAAAAGTTCAATTTGAGTCTTTTAATCTTAAGGCTGTTTGTTTAGTTTAACAAAAAATGCTAACTCAATAAATTTAAACAGTAATTCTACAATCAAATGCTGAGAAAACATGGTTAAATTTTAAAATATAAACATGATTATATTAAAAATTCAATATTCAAACATATTTTGACACCATTCAATCACAAAATCACCGTTTCAGCTTAGATTTGCTTAGTTGGTATTTTTCATTTAATGACACTAACCGTATTAAGAATAAAGACTAAAAATGTATTTTTAAAATTTTAAAAAACTATAAAAATGGGGAAATTAAAATTTGATGTAAACTTAAAAAACCAAACTTATAATTTAACTTTAAAATTATCCTTTAAATTATTTTATAGTTAGATGATTAAAAAATGTCCAATCCTCAAAAATGTCTTGTCTCCATCTTTTTTTAGCCCACGACACTTGCCTCCAATCAAACAATTACTCTTTGTATGTACCAACAAGGGGTTGGCGTAAGTGGTAAGCGAGAACGTGTTCGGCTTAGAATCTCGAAGTTCAACCTTAATAACGAGAAAATCCCCACTTGAAGACTCACCCACCATAGTCAGTCATCGGTGACGCAACCGCGTCGGATTCGGATTAATCGCGAAACTCCGGATCTGGATGAAGCAACCAAAAAAAAAAGTTACTCTTTGCATGTTGCATCTCTTTCTTCCTACTTTAGAAGCGTTTAATTCTTTTGAATTATCCTAAACTGCGTTATTATTCATGCGTTAAACGGTACCAGTAATTTCGGTCCCCCCAAAAAAAAAAAAAGTACTAGCAATATACTAATAGCAGTAAAGCAATGCTGTACAGCACCCTTTCATCATATGAAAGCATGAATACAAGTACTAGTGTACTACAGACAAGCACAGCAGCCATTACTGCTTGAATCAAGATCCAACTGAGAAGTGCTTTCTCAGAACTAATCAAATGAAACAAAGATACTAAGTTGGAGTTCCTCTGTTTTTTTTTAATGCCAAAGTAGGAGTTCTCACTAATTATGCGTCAGAAGAAATAAGTACGCTTACAAAGCGAGTACCTAATTCACCTATAGAATAACATCCACTCCTTTCATGGCTCTGAAATCCCTCCTTTCATGATGACATTTTCAAGCTGCTTTCTGCATTATGATAACCCAACGAGTTTAAACACACAAATTAGTGCTAAAAACATTAGAGACTAGCAGTTTCAAATGTGAAGGGGCATCTCATACCTGCATTGGAAGGTACAATTTGAATTCCGGTGGGAGTTCCTCTTCAGAGTAGAGGCGATCAGAGAAATATATCCTTCTCAGGCGGCAGTTTGCATGGACCTGAACTCGCAGAGTCTCTATGTAGTTAGTGCCATAAGCTCTCTTGATCAGATCAACCAGATTCAACTGGATTTGATTCCAGCCGTCATCCATTTTCAGTGGCATGGTGCAAATGTATGGCTTTACTCGAGTCACAGCCTATATGATGTGGAAACAATTGATCACTTATGCGTATCTTTGAGAAAATCTTTACACAATTAAAAAAGTAAAAACTCTAATAAGTCATATATTCATGAGCTATGAACAGTATGGACTTGTTTCTCACACTTCCAGTCACGCATAGGACCCCACGATTTCAAGATATAGATGGTATCTATATGTGACCATGAAACCAGCTATATATTTATACATCAACAAAAGTTTTTGTATTCAGTAAAGGGACGTCTTTTGCAATGGCAGAGTTAGTGACTTAAAAATAACAGAACAAGTTGATTAAGTAGAACACAACAAAGTTCTTATCCCGTAATTAAATCACTAAAATCAAGTGATGAAGAAAATAACATTTTAATTCTCTGTTTTCAAAGCAATGCTGATGAATTGATTTCATCACAGACGAAGGCAATGAGAGCAGAGATGTCTTCTCTCTTTAAAAACCAGATTCTTCTCAAACTTTCTGACAAGTACAGCAACCAGAAAAGTTATCATGCCAAAGTATTACTAATAAAAAACATCCTTTATGAAGGATAAGGATACAAAATCAGACAAGAAAACACACACAAGAAAATTTGAATGCCTGCAAAATTTTTAGGAAAATCAACAAAAAAAAAAAACACGGGCAAACTTACAGACTTGGAAATTTGAAGCCCGAAATCGTCGTCTCACATTCTTATCGTCCAGAACTTGAATCTCAAATGTAAAATACTTCTTTAGATTCTTCACAATCATAACCAAGAATGGAAGTTTTATACCAAGTGTTGCAGCTGGATCAGCAGGACATGTGATGTATGTGGATTGGATATTGGATCCAACTATTTCAAGTACATTGGACTGTATGTCTTCATCCTGTGGTCGTTTTATATGGCCATTGATAACTATAAAATAAATCCCACACAATATATAAGTCACATGGCATTTTAATCTTGTATAGATTAGACCAAAAAAATATATCCTCAAGAAATTCGCAGATAAAAATGCTTCCTTGCTTTTTCAAAAACCTACTTATTTAGGTTTTTACTGGGTTGTCAGGTCAAGCTTTTGAATAATAATACTAGTTTGTTTCTGAGCTGTTGCAAATGCAGTTTTTCCATAGTGAAATACAAAAAAATATTCATACGACAATAATTGGATTTTAATAATAAAAGGGAAAAAATTGGCATTATGACTCAACTTCCAGACAACTGCGAGACAATTGATTGCAGAACTAGCTCTAAATATTATCACTTGGTACTGCAAACCATAAAACACTCACCTTCTTTATCCCATATCTGTAGAGGTTTACTCCTATAAAATCCAAGCAAATAAGAATGTCAACATCATATGAAATATTCAAAATTGAACTTCGAAACAAGTATTATAGACCAGAAAACTACATACCCAAGGCTGTATAAGATAGAAAGAAATCCAGACTGGAATGTGTTCTTGAACATTTTCTGCAGTATCAAAAGCAACACCAAAAAAAATAAAATCCCAACACCAGCTTTCCAAACCCAAAACAAAAGAATAAATAAATAAAAGACACCCCTTAACAATCTCACCAACAATCTCACCCACCAAAGAACAAAATCTACTTGAATTGATGAAACTAAAATGTGACCGGAATCTAGGGGTGCACAACAGACAAACAGCCAAATTAGTGTCAACAAGGAAACAACAAACCAACAAACAAGGTTGTCTGTGGTCTAGCCCAACCTGAGCTTAGCCTGGCACCAAATTGATCTGGACTTGGTTTTCCAAGTTGGGGGACTAGTCCCACTAGACCAGGACTCCTTTTTCCCCCTTTCTAGAAATTTGGACCTTTACCATCTCAAGAAACGGACCAAATTTTGGATTTGGTAACATGGAATTCGAAAAGGGTGAAATTTTAAAGAACAATCAGCCAAGAAAATGAACTTTAGCTAGAAACTAATTTCATAACAGAATATAAGTGTATAATTTGGAAAGAAACACATATAGAAGATACGAACAGACTGGAAGCAAAAAAGATTAAGTTGTGTAAACATTTGAATCAGTGTTCATACTAAACATTAGTTCACTGCTTACAAAAATCCATCACAATCTTTTGACACTCTGATATTTCCTCCTCTAGCAAAATAACACAACAGTTATTATTCATTTAAGGTTCACCATAATCATTTATATATGATTCGGTAGCATCAGGATTAAGGTAAATGTAACAGGTTCAAATATTATACCATTGTTTATACCATTATTACTTGTTTATCAATGCAACGAAATTTGCTGGCGTTCACTTTCATTTTTCCCTGCCGCTCAATATAATTTCTTTGATCGTTTCTCCTAGAGTCATAGGCGAACCTATATTAGGTGCCCCACTGAAATCTTTGAAATACGCATAGTTGATATTGTACCCTTTTAATTTTTGTAGGGTTAAATACCATTTTTGCCACGGAAATATTGGTAAGGGGCACTCAGCCCGAAAGTTTTTTGGATCATTTTTTCGAAAGTTTTAAAAGGGAGCAAATATGCCAGAAGTTTGTTTAACGAAATAATTTCAGGGAAGTTTACAGAAAGAACGATCCAACGGTCAAGATCAATAGATCGGTAAGATCATTATGTTTTGTAAACTTTCAGGCAAAAAATGATACCAACAAAATTTCGGGTGCTGAGCTCCCTTATCAAGACTTCCATGATAAAATTGGTATTTAACCCATTTTTGTTACGGATACTTTAACTAAGATGCATTAGCAGGCCAATTGATTCAGACGACTCCTCCAAGATTCTGAAGAATGACAATAATAACACTTGCAATTTATGATCTCCCAATTTATTTAAAATTGGAAAAAAAAAAATTAACAAAGCAAGAAACCATGCGACATCGTCCGACGCAGGGTTGACAACGAACAGAGATGACGCGGGAACAAATTCAATTCAATTCTAGATTCGAGGCCAAATTGAAACAATCAAACTCCCAGGTTGTGGAAGAAGACAAAGCCCTAAGGTTCGTACCTTATTCAATACTGGCCGGCGAACAACCACGTATGTCTGACGACGGTGGACGGCAAGCTCGACAAGCGTGGAATGCCGAACTAAAATTGAATCTGCTATACCTACGACTACGAGCCCTCGACTCTCGAGGGGGTTTGGTTGGGTCTTGGGGTTATAATTCACAGAGAAAAATTCATTTTTCTTTTTTTACCATGGGAAATTTTTTGAGAAAATCCCATGTAAAGAATTATAAAAATATAAAATAGTAAAATAATGTTTCAAATATATAATACCATAGAGAGACGTAATTACTTCATTTATTCTTTTTAAAATTGGATTAAAGTGTAATTTTACAAATAAAGTTTTTCCCAATCATAAATAAGTTTTACAAGGAGTAAAATATCAATAAACAATTAAAAATGACTTACATCCATTAAGACCGTTAAATTTCATCAAACGTTAAAACTTATTTATGTCAAACTCTAGGAAACACTTTGTTAGTAAAATTACATCTTAACCCTTTGAGATTTAAAAGAAATAACACAAATCCCTTATATATTTAGTCATTTGCACTTCAATACTGATGTGCCATCTACACAGTCATACAACTTCGAGCACGCCGATTTGAACATATGCATCGACAGTTTACACGTCGACGGTGACCCGTACTCCCCTTTACAGCAAAGTTGTGTACATGACACATTAATATTGAAGTGCAGATGACTAAATATATAAGGGTATTTGTTTCATTTCCTTTAAATTTTAAAAAGGGCAAATCAAGTACTAACATCACCCAAGTATTATTCTAGTGTTATGAATATTCAAAATATTGTTTTGTCCTTTCCTATTTTTAAAGTTCATTTTGTGGGATTTTCCCAAAATTAATTTATGATAGTTGGAAACAAATAAAATTAATTTATGATAATTACTTCACAATAAATTACAGGCAGAAAATGCCCCTTTTTCTTTAAAAAAGGGTGAACAACCTATTCCCCGGCCCGGGGGGGTTAATGGGTAAATCGTGAAGGTGGGATGTGATCCCATGATCACTTGCATCCTAAAATTGTATATATGAACATAAGACACCAAAATTTATTAACATTATATTTTAAAAATAATACTCCCTTGGTTTCTAAATAATAAGACATAATTGATTTTTTTTTGAAAAAATTAAGGAAGCTAAATAAATTCTTAATCATATCATATATGTGTATTCTTAGGTTACATATCAGTTTATAAGTTAGGTAAGATAATTTAGTCAAAAAATAACAAATATAAATACTTTAAAGTAATTTAACTAGCTTCATTAATCTCTCTAAAAAAACCAATTTTATCTTATATTGACTAAATCATATATTGGCGAAATATCTATTTTACCCTCAAAAGTAATTAATTCAAAATAAAAAGAAAAATTTTTTTTTTGCTAAAATATATTTTAAAAAAATATGCTCTAGTCAAGTTCGAACTCGTGTAAAAAAATTCCGCCAAGTTTAAATTTGAGGGTAAATTTGTCCAACAATGTAAACAATGACGTGAGAACTTGAAATCCCACCAATTTTGATGGGATCTCGATATTCCCACATATGAGGGAAAATTGGTGGGCTAATGAACTTGGGTTTAGAAAAATTGGTCCAAAATGCATACCAAACAGAAGAACCTGCTAATGTTCCTTTTTCTTCCCACCAATTCTTTATACCAAACAGGGCCTTTGTAAAATCTCACACCCGTTGTAGGGATTAGGTAGGGGCTCTGATGTAATGCTGGGAAAAGAGAATGTAATGATGACCTGTATGGTACCACTCTGGTCCTATTTATAAGTTCAATTTGACCAAAAAAATTGGTCCTTTTTATAAGTCCAGTTTGACCAAATAAATGAGATTGTGACAATTTTGCCCATAGTAATGATGATGAGAGAGATTGGCTATCATGTTGGAAAAGAAAAAGATGAGAGAGATTTGACAATAAATTTTAAAATGTATTCATTCATAAATGAGGGTAAAGTTGGAAATTTTTTCCATAATCATTGAGATACTTACTTCTTCTTAGTATGTGAGATTTAGTCAAACTGGATTTATAAATAGGATCAGAGTAGTAATGATTTATCTTGCGGCTACGAAGGAGAGGAATGTTAATTTAACGAGAATGATCATAAAACTGACGGCAGGATCTATCTATTTGGAAGGCGGGCAAGGTAATAACAAAGGCATGTGATATTTGTTCAAATAAGAAAAGAGCCCATCAACAAATATGCCAAGTGAATATTTAATATTGTTACCAATTCATTTAAAGCAACAAATCATTTTTAATTTCTAAGGTATTGGTTTATTGGAGCTGAAACGGTATTTTCCTTTTCTAATTTGTGATGTAATACTAAGTACATTAATGTTAATAATTAATATCCATATTATTAAATATTATACATATGAGTTCCTCTAGATTGATAGTGGCTCAGAAGGCTGAGAAGGCTTTCCTCCTTCGTTCTGATCAGCCATGATTGAAAAAAGAAGGGCCCAAAACGGATTTTAAGAGTGAAGTGCTGGAATTTTAAAAGTCAAACTCAAGTCGATGTGTCAACAAAAACGAAGAGTTGTATACTTTTTGTACACAGTATTTTTTAGAACAATGAGCAATTATAGGATTCCATTCGCGGGGTTGTACATGTATGTTTCTTTACATTTAGTTGTATAAAGATTTCGTGAGCAAATAAATTTGTAGTAAGCAAATGGCAACCCACGAGTTTCTTATTCGTTTCTACTGAGATGAAGCTCTTGGATTACATTTTTCTAAGTAAAAAGATTATCTTGTTTAGGTTTCGATTCATTTTTATAGCTAAATGATACCCCTTCCTTCTGCATTATGGCTGGCATTTGGTTAAGTTAATTTTGCTGATTCAATGCTATGAAGTTGGCAGTAGCTAGATGAATGATTTTGAATAGGGGTAATTTACTTTTGTAATTTCATATTTGTCCTTTGTCTTTTGTATTTCATCTCTCAGAGTTTATCATTTAATTTATAGTCCTCTGGCCACTTTTTAATTTGTGAAGGTTAAAACTTGATGGTTGATGATGCACCTATTGGATGATACAAGTTGTTTGTAGAGGCTTGGACAAAACTTGAAACAAAAGAGAAATTTGTTATTTGTGAGGGAATGTCAACACCACCATCCATGGTAATTAATAAACATTTATCTTAAAATGATCTAAATGCAATTTGGTAATTAATAAATCTAGGCATGAGTTCTGCAAACTTGTCTGAACCCAGAGAACAAACAAGCACTATGTCAACTGGAAGTTCACCCGCGCCAATTTGGACAAAGAAAGTTGAGAATAAAAATGGAAGATTGGGAACATTTCTTTACTTGAAAATTCTTTTCCCATGGACTAGATTAGTGATGGAGGTCAATTTAAATCAGTGAAGAATTCTTCTACCGGAACTGGATAGCGAAGTCTCCCCACCAGAGTTCATGTAAATTCATCTGGTTACCCACATTGTAAATTTATTAGAAATTATTCCTTTATGAATGTGGAGACAAACTCTACGACAAAGGAAGCTATGCATCTCGATGAAGTATTGCCATTTAGAACTGGATATCAGATTGAAAGTCAAAGTCATTAGAACTAGAAATCATCTAATAAAAAACGTACTAAAAGCCATGAGGTGTGCATTGATAAAACCATCGAAGAGGAAGCCACGAAAGAGTTGCATGCAAATGCTATAGATGAGCACAGGTATGCACGTTATCATTCTATCATTAGGGATATCCATGGATCAGATCGATCGGTTGGTCAACCCGGCCCTCCAAGAGGACCTCGGGTTGAAGAAGTCAGCCCGATGTCTGGTCCTGGCCCAAGACTCCCGTCTAGTTTAGTAGACGCCTCGGACCAGTCCAGTAGTCCATAATATATATATATATATGTGTGTATGTATATATATTTTCCCTTTCTTGCATCAGTGAGTTTGTCAGTGCATCACGTGCTCCCCCCTGTGGCAAATCACTTTATGGCTTATGCTATGAACTATAGAAAATGACACACACACACACACACACTCTCTCTCTCTCTCTCTCTCTCTCTCGTCTCTCAGATTCTCATCAGTTTCTTTTTCTCTTCCATCTTCTTCTTCTGCTTCACCACAACGGCAGTGAACCGCGACGCTTCCGATGAGAGATGCGAGAGCGAGATAAGGGACCATAGAGCGGCGACGGCGACGCTTCCCAACGCCTTTCCTTTCTTCCATCTTCCCAACTTTACGGTGTCCTCACCGAACAAATTCAAAAAGATGGAGATCAAAGCTAGAGTCCTGAGCTTGCAGATCGAAGATTGGATATGGCCGGGGATTTAAAGTTTATAGATCAAAGAGAGTGAAGTTGACAGCTTGTAGATCTAAGCTTGCCGTCGACGCTGGGGTTGGTGTAGTTGTGTGTCGGTGGGTGGGCGTATGTGACAACGAATTAAATGAAAAAAATATATATATATATATATATATATATAGGGCCAGACCAGACTAGATCAAGGGGTCTGAGACCCTGGCCCGAAGTCTGGTCCGGCCTGAGCAGACCAGTCTGGCCGAAAAACTGTCTTAGACCAATTTTTTTTCCAACGAGTTCAGGTTGGGTCGGGCCGAACTAGGCCATATTACCTAGACCACGGGTTTTTTGGACATCCCTATCTATCATGTTAGATTGATTCTGGACGGTTCAAATTTAAGTTTATAAAATTTGGGAAAACAGGGGATAAATTCCTCATTGGCAAATTTACCGGTCAATGGTCCCTGAGACATTTGACTTCTGGAGGCCTTTTAATGGCATTAAGCATTGTGGTGGAAAAGACTAAATTACCTTTAATGGATGCTTATGTGCAAATAGTGGGAGTACATGTGTGAATCGTGGAAGCTCATCTTTAATTATCGGAAGCTCATTTACAAATAGTGAAAGCTCATTCTCCCTTACCCGATTTCACTCTCAAATTTGGATAGAACCCTAATTTCAAATATGCTTTCTCATAGTTTTTTTTAGCAATTCATTAAGGGTAATTTGATCTTTCCACCACAATACTTATTGTCATTTGCCAATGAGAGATTTATCCCCAAATTTTCCATATAATTTTTATATTTTAAATAAATTTTTATTTTTCTGGCAAAATTTAAAAAATAAGTTTATATTTTAATATATGTAAAATTTAAAATAAAGATAATCTTATAATGATCACTTTTCATAAAAATGAATTTATCATTTAAGAAATCACAAATTAAAAATTTAGATTATTCATATTAAATTTAAGCAGTTTAGATATTGTATCAATGGTGAAAAATTGGTTCTTATCACTGTGACGGATGCTAAATGCATTATACTTGTAATTATTTAAAGAAGAAGGAAAATAATAACAAAGAGGACATAAATTAGAAATGAAGGCACGCCCGATTCTTGAAAAATCACTAGGTACAACACACACACATGCTTTTCATCCATTTAACCTAGAAACTACATGAACGTTTTTTATCTTCCACCTAGGACTAAGAAAAGTGAGCAGAACGCTAGGCAGATTGGTTTCTTGATCCGAATGTTAGAGACACGGTGGCTCCCTCCGGCGACAACTAGGATGGCATCACCTGGTCTGAAAGAAACAAAACAATGAACGTAATCTATGAGATGAGGAAAATCCCATAAACAAGGCAACGATGAACCTACGTGCAGAAACAGCAGAGTTTCAATGCTCGGGAAAACGCCAGGTTCAGGTAAGTCTTTCGCTGATCGATGTACTCGAATCCACAGGTGAGAATGGCATCTTTACAAGGGATTTTCCCAATATAGTATTGGGATGAATAAAATTAAAATCATGATATTTCCTTTAAAAAATCATATTCACTCAGGAGCATTGCAACTGCTGTTTTAAAAATCATCATAGATTAATCGTTAAGTTTTAGATTTATTTTAAATCTATAAAAATTTAGATTTTTATATAGAATTTGTTTTAAAAAATTAATATTGTTTTTAAAAGTTAATAATTATAGCCGTAGAGTATTTTGGTTCAGGTCTCAGGAGCATCAGATTCACTGCCCACTTGGGTTTTTTCCTTTATTGACTCTATTCCTGTTCATAGAGGTGAAAGAATCTACCGTTTGAGGCGAAAAAAAGCGTGGCTACTACAAAACAGGACCAAACCGCGACTATGTTTTGATTCTTGTGTCTGCTTCTTCCTCACAAGCCATGTTTGGGTTTGCTGTTTCTTCAGCCACCGCCGTCCCCAACCCCAACTCTGTGAACGGTCCCTTTCTTCGTGCTTCGCTTACCCCTTCTCGTCGCTTAAATACCTCTTGTTTCAGTTCTCACTTGCTCCCAAGAACTGAGGTATTCTCTGTTTTTAGTCCGTACAGTTTACTTCTTTTTGTTGTTTTTTCCCTTTTTACTTCTTAAACTTTTATGGGGCTTTATT
Organism: Acacia melanoxylon; assembly: GCA_019022615.1. Classification (NCBI taxonomy): domain Eukaryota; kingdom Viridiplantae; phylum Streptophyta; class Magnoliopsida; order Fabales; family Fabaceae; genus Acacia; species Acacia melanoxylon. The sequence goes on from JAFJYJ010000005.1 coordinate 13,565,556, forward strand.
TGTGTTCAGTGATTTTGATATTCAACTGGTTATGTTCAGTTCCGTTCTTCTTCACTGCGCCGGTGCTTTATTCCAATCAAAGCCATGGCGGAAACGGACACACTTTCAGTCTCTAAAAGTGCCTCTTCATCCTTTGCTGCTGGTAATTTATGTTCTTTTTTCCCTGCTTCATTAGTCTCGGGTTAGTGTGCATTGAGCTATAATTTGTAATTTGTTTCATATATTATTAGCTTCATTTAGTTTTAATACCCAAAATTTGCGAGTGCCCTTGGAAATAGGGATGTCAAAAGGGCTACAGCATAACTGTTTGCTATTTTCTATTAGCTCAGCGCACACAGCTACCTGCTGAATTTTGGAGAGTACAGTCCAATGAGCCTGACAATTTAGGGACCAAATTGTCGATTTTTACTCATTGACATTCTTCGTACTTAAGCGGGTTCTTAGTTTTCTTCAACTGTACAATATCAGGCTTTTATCCCTGTACCATATTTGCTGATACGCTTCAACCATGCAGTGTCTTGGTTGATCCTTGATTATAATACTAAAACAATTTTGGGCATGTTTTTGTTATGTTGGTCTGAAGAAGGCAACAAGCAAGCGTTAATATCATTGTCAGACAAGAAGGATCTTGCTTTTCTTGGGAACGGGCTCCAGGAATTGGGGTAAGTCATATAGGTTCTGTTTTGTTTGTTTATGTCGAGATTTTAAACATCTTTCTTCTTCCTATTTAAGTTTCTTTCTAAGAGCAATGTTGGGCTTATTTTGTACAAAGCAGTTTTGTAATGGTCCCTATAATAAATTGTAGATATACTATTGTTTCAACTGGAGGAACAGCTGCTGCACTAGAGAGTGCTGGAGTGACTGTTACTAAAGTTGAACAACTGACCCAATTTCCTGAAATGGTGAGCATCCATTCTAGATTGAGTTGCTTCTCCCAAATTCTTATAGCTACTATGTTTGATCTTCAGATTTCACTGGGCACAAATTTTTTAAGTTCACCTGATCTTGTCTTTACAAATCACAAGTTATAAAGATTGGCAATACTACTTCCTTTACTTAAACAATGTCAATCTGGGGAGCTTTTTAGATTCCCCGACTTTGTGATAATTCATGTGGGTACTTGCCTTTTTTTGTTGTTGTTGTTAAAGGATGGAGTCAAATACTCAACTTATTAGGAGTTTAAGATTCTATTATTCTTTTTTGCAATCTGCATAAATGACATTAGTATAAAGAATGTGTTGGTATTTCTTCACAGCTTGATGGTCGTGTAAAAACTTTGCACCCCAATGTGCATGGGGGCATTCTTGCCCGAAGAGACCAAAAGCATCACATGGAAGCTCTTAATACTCATGGAATTGGTAAAATATGTTAACTCTATCAATACAAATACATTATGCAAGATATATCATTAGCTCAAACTTTTAGTCCTTTGCATCCATTATGTTTGTGTTAATTATCTTTCTCTAATAGAGTTATGTTTCAGGTACTTTTGATGTTGTAGTGGTGAATTTGTACCCATTTTATGATAAAGTTACATCAACTGGAGGCATTGAATTTGAGGATGGGATTGAAAATATTGACATTGGTGGTCCAACAATGATTAGGGCTGCTGCAAAGGTGATTTATTTGATTGAAAGGGCCAATATGTTGAACTTTTGGAATTAGGAGAAATTTATATTATATTAGAATCACTTTTTGGACTGTGTTTGGCTTCTCAGAAGCAGGAAGAAGGGTAGTTAAGTTTTGAAATTGTTTAATTAGAGTTAAAGCACCAATTTTGTTTTTATGTTGCATCCTCTTAATTACATCAAGGCTGATTTTCTAGGATTGTCTGTGCCCCTTTTGTTTTTACTTTTTAAACCGATTCTGTACTTCTTCATATCTTGGTTGCTTTGAGATTGTAGTGATACGACAAGCAATTAAATATTTATTGATAAGTTCTTCATGGAACAGAATCACAACGATGTTTTGGTGGTTGTTGATTCAGAAGACTACCCTGCCCTTATTGAGTATTTGAAAGGAAACCAGGAGGATCAGAAATTCAGGAGAATGCTTGCTTGGAAGGCTTTTCAACATGTTGCTTCTTATGATTCTGCTGTATCTGAGTGGCTGTGGAAGCAGAATGTGGGAGGTGAGTACACCATAGGTTTGTATAAAGATATAATTCATTCACAACATTTATTTGTGAAGTAGAAATGAACATAAAATAACTGTATTCCTAGGAATGCCTCGTTTACACCCACCAAACTTATATTTTGAAGCACCCCCCTCTTTCCCACCATTTTCTGGATTTTGATGTTTGAGAAATGAATGATCTAAACAGAATGACTTGTTCCCTTCTTGCAGCAATATAGATAACATCTGTTTATATGTATTGTGTAGGTTACATATGTGAAATTTTAGTAGAGATGGTAGTATGATTTAGATATTTTGAAGTGTTGACTGTTGATCATTGTAACGGGTACCAATGAGATGTTTCTCCCCTTTTAATTTGGTTGACAGATAAATTTCCTCCTAGCCTAACAGTGCCTCTTTCGCTGAAAAGTCATCTCCGTTATGGTGAAAATCCTCATCAAAAAGCTACTTTTTATGTTGATAAAAGTCTTTCTGAGTTTAATACTGGTGGGATAGCAACAGCCATACAACATCATGGAAAGGTGGGAATAAAACTTAGTTTTCTTCTAATATTTCTTGTGAATATCATTTGTACATCTCAAAGCCATTATTTTGTGTTTGGGCAAAAGACTAACATAAATTTACCGTAATCTTGTGAGTTGAACTTACACATGTTTGCAATTTTTTTGTTCTATCAGGAGATGTCATATAATAATTATTTAGATGCAGATGCTGCTTGGAACTGTGTGTGTGAGTTTAAGAACCCCACATGTGTGGTAGTAAAGCATACAAATCCGTGTGGGGTAGCTTCACGAGATGATATTCTTGAAGCCTACAGGCTTGCTGTGAAAGGTGATCCAGTGAGCGCATTTGGCGGAATCGTAGCTTTCAACATGGAAGTTGATGAGGTATTTTTGCCACTAAACTTCAAATGATCAGGAATGTTTTATTGGATGAGTACATTTCTTTGGAATTCTTCAAATTTGGCAAAGATGTTTTGTTTTTCATAGTTTTACTTTATAGGTTAGCCTAGTACTTGTTGAGTCACGGGCATGGCTTTGTCATGTCATCTTGAGTTTAATGTAAAGATAGAGACTATTTCCCTATCTTAACATCTTACTGTTTATTATCCTATTAGGGTAACAAAAAGGAAATATTTTATGTCTTGATTGCATGATTTATTGTATTATAGGCTCTTGCAAGGGAGATTCGAGAATTTAGAAGCCCAACTGATGGGGAGACAAGGATGTTTTATGAAATTGTGGTTGCACCTAGCTATACAGAGAAGGGGCTTGAGGTCCTTCGGGGAAAGTCCAAGACTCTAAGGATTCTCGAGGCCAAAAAGAATGAGCCTGGAAAGCTTTCACTTCGACAAGTTGGTGGAGGGTGGTTAGCTCAGGATTCAGATGACTTAACCCCACAAGACATCCAATTTAATGTAGTCTCTGACAAGTCTCCACAAGAGAGTGAACTTCATGATGCGGAGTTTGCATGGTTGTGCGTGAAGCATGTCAAGAGCAATGCTATTGTGATAGCAAAGGTTGCCTTATGTTGTATCTTGATACCTTGCTTTAATGCAGCAGGTTCACCAATCTGATTTTTTTCTTTCTTGGTCAATTTTGGCAGGACAAACGTATGTTAGGCATGGGAAGTGGGCAACCGAACCGTCTAGAGAGTTTGAGAATAGCCATGAGAAAAGCTGGAGATGAGGTTAAAGGAGCAGCTCTAGCTAGTGATGCCTTCTTCCCATTTGGTAAGTATTACTATCTTGATATGGGCTTCTTCCTCATACTCCTATACATGCCTTAGTATATCGGAGTAAGCTTTGTACAGTAAGAATGTTGAGTAAATTGAGAATTACTATTAGGCCGCGTTTGGTAGATGGCAAAGTGACTTTTTAAAAGAAAGGAGAATTTCCCATATTTATAGGAGAGGGTTTTTCCATTCCATTTTGTATTCCTATCGGTATAATATGTCAGGTAGTTTGGAATATAACTTTGCTGATATGAGGTTCTTCCTAATACTGTTGTTAGGGATTACAATGGGGATGAGGCTAATGGTGGGTTCAGACTATAAAATCCAACTTAATCAATCTTATGTTTGAATAATTCAGTAAACTTGTATTATATGTCTGTCGAATCTGAACAACAATAAAGATTGAGTTTTCTTGAACTTGCCCTAAACTTCAGTTGAATGTCAGTTTAAACAACTTAATTAGGGCAAAAAATAGTGCCTCATAGATTGAGAGGTGGGAAAAGATTTTTTGGGAAATCTCTGAACACACTGCTGTTTCTTTGATTTATATGCAGCTTGGAATGATGCAGTGGAAGAAACATGTGAAAGTGGAATAGGTGTAATTGCAGAACCAGGTGGTAGTATCAGAGACAAGGATGCCATAGATTGTTGCAACAAGTATGGTGTTTCACTACTTTTTACCAATGTGAGGCACTTCAGGCATTAATTAATAATGGAAGATGTTGAGTTTGAAGGTTGCCATTTTTGTTTTGGGATAACTACTTTTTTTGTGGTTACATTCACTCTCAAGCTCAAATTTGCTGCTTTTCATCATTTCAAGTGGCTGAATGAGTGGGATTGTGACATCCTTGTTGTAGACTGGAAAATAGTGTAATAATGTTCCCCATCTTTCTTAATTCTAGTTAATCCTTTTTAAAACCATCTAGACCTTATCGTTTTTATTTTGGAAAATTGTGCATGAGAATAATATGATAATCTTCTCATGAAAGCATAGAGCAATTAATACAATAGCAATAAGTATTACTACCTCCGGTCCTAATTATAAGACTTAGTTGATTTTTTTTAGAGAAATTAAGGAAGCTAACTAAGTTACTTAATCATTTCATTTGTTGTGTATCCTTATATTATATATTAGTTTATTAGTCAAACTAATTAGTTTGAAGAAAAAAATAAAAATGTTTTAAAGTAATTTAATTAAATTTTCCTTAATCTCTCCAAAAAAGTTAAGTAGGTCTTTTTTGCTCAAAAATTAACATGAAAATCTTTAAACTGCGCCTTATAATTGCATGCCAGATGGAGTATCTTACTAAATTTTGTTTCAATTAATATGAGAAAAAATTAACATGAATTTTTATATGAATTGCAAGGTTAATTACATGATTCAACCCTATTCTTCTGCACTCTCATCCACTAATATTGAAACTGTCTTTCATAGTTGTTGATACATTCAAATTGCCTCAACTGCTAAGGTTACTTTGGTAGTTGTATTAGGCCTTCACATTTGGAAAAACAACTTTTATTTCAACTGATTAATGTTTATATTGATGTTTATAAAAAGTCAATTCAACCAAAATTTGTTTGAATGATATATTGAAAAGTGAGTTTTACAAAATTCAAATATAACAAAAAAGGTTAAAAGTCATCTAAAAATCAAAAGAAGTTGTTTCACCTTTAACTAGGTTTAAGCCTAGAAAACGTTTTTTTTTTTTAAAAAATCCCAAACATATATTTTAAATCTAAATTGGTTGTTTGGTTTCAAAAGTCACTTTTTCTAGGAATAAAAACTATCCCAAACATTTGCAACTTATAACGCAACAAAAGCTATTCACATAGAAATACGTAGCAATAATAGACATTCTACGGTGGAATCTTGAAGGATTGAGAGGGTTTGGGTTGGTAGTGGGAAAATACGTTTACGTAAATCGAGACAAAACTTCTCTCACAAACCTACCTTATATACCGTAAATTACATTGAAAAAACAGCTTCTACCCCTAATACAAACAGTCACATGGCGTGGAGGCATACTGAAGTCAGGAGATAATTTCTTGACCAAAGGTTTTCTTCTTCTTCATTTGGAAGATGGGGATCATCTCACCGTCAAGTCATGGGATGCTCGATGGGACTAAAGAGAATTTGGGATTAGGGTGTAAAGAATATAATCTTAAAGAGCGATTAGGCTAATGCAATACATTTGGTCATAAATGAGGTTCCTGAAACACATGATAATTGAGCTGCTCTCTCAGAGATTAAGAACATGATTTAGCGGAATTGACAAGTTGAGTTCCAAGGTATAGACAGAGATAATAATCTTATGGCAGATTGTCTTACAAAAATAACACTAAATTTAGGCTTTTGGCTTGCAAATATTTGAACCAGAGTGACATGGGATTTTTAACGGCTGCAGCTTTCTAATTTCTTGTTTTGTATTATTGCTTTTCATTTCCGGTGCATTAAAAAAACATTTAAAAAGTGCAATTTTTTTTTTCCAAATCTATTATTCAACTTGACATTGCATATAATGAGAGAACGTTTTTCTATTTTCTAGAGCTTTAAGTGTAAAAAGTACTCCTTCTGTCCCTCATCATATCCTTATTATAAGTGATCCAGCGTAACAAGTTTTTATCTAAAAAATTCATTTTCCCCCAATATCACATTATATATAACAGTTTCCAACTAAATATTCAAACTCCTAGACTAATGATTTTTATTAAGGGTAATTTTATTTTTTTAAGGAAATACGAGTAACTGATTCTAACTTGTTATTATATAATTATATTAAAAGACAGTAGAGTAGAAATAACTGTTAGAATTAAATTGAACATTTTTTCACGAAATTTTTTCCATTTTTAGTGTAGTACTCCTAATTATAAGACATAGTTGAATTTTTTGGAGAAATTAAATAAGCTAATTAAATTATTTTAGAGTATTTTTATTTTTATTTTTTTCTTCAAAGTAATTAGTTTTTTTTTTCTCGAATTCAAAGTAATTAGTTTGACTAATAAACTAATATATAATCTAAAGATACACAACATATAAAATAATTAAGTAATTTATTTAGCTTCCTTAATCTCTAATCTCTTCAAACAGAGTCAACTATGTCTTATAATTAGGATTAGAGTTAGTAGTTTCTTTCTTTCTTTCTTTCTTTTTTTTAAGGCTAGAATTACGAGAGGGGTTAAGAGGGGTTTATCGTTGTCCGGGTCCTGCCCCCTCTTGACCTAACGCCCCCTCGAGCAGTAGAACCACAACTAATATTCGACCTGCAAAGTGCAAACAGGAACATATACTGAACCTGCGATCAACAGCAAAGAAGAAAGCTAATCTCATTTTTATGCTTTGGTTTGTCTTCTTCTTTCTTTCTCTCTATCTCACTAATTTATTCTTCTCTATAGAGTTTGAATCTCCACTGCTTATCCAGTCATCCTTCAATTTACTTCATTCATGGCTTTCTTCTTGTTGTCTTCGTTTTTCTTAAAATTAAGGGAGGACATTGCTGTATGTATAATTGGACAAAGTGTATTACCCGATGCCAGTTTTTCCATACTTTGCGTCTCGGCACTTCCAAATTAGATGACTAAATTTCAGAGATTAATTCTCGTCTCGCAAACCTTTGAAGCAAAAGTAGGGAAAATGAATAAATGAATGAATTAAAACTTTTTCGGTATGTTAATCTTTCTTGTTCTTAGCATTCTTTTCTTTCATCAGAAGAAATGGAAATGGGAAGAATTTGAAGAAAAGAGTTATTTTTAAAATTCAATATGCTTTTGTTATTGGCTATTTGTGGTACTTGATGCTCTAACAAGTTCTTTATCTGTAGCCAACTTCTTAAAATCCTACCTTCGATAATTATTCAGGTAACAGTTTGCTTAGACCATCGGGAGAAGTCTCTTAAAGGGCCAACATGGCTGCCCAAGCAATTTCTGAAACTGCCCAGAAAATCATCACCCCTGAAACCATACGCAATGCAGCCAAACAATCCCAACGTTGCCTTCTTGTCCCTGTGCGTCTCCGTCGTGCCATTAAAAAATACTTACGAGGTCCCAACTCTCTCTTTTTAACATCCTCATCTTATTTATATTGTGTATCTACATGATTCCACAGTTTCAAGCTTATGTTGATGATGGTGGGTTTGGAATTATAGAGGAAGAGCAGCCACATATGAAGAAGAAAGTCTTAAGATTGTCTCAGTCATTCAATCAAATCAAGGATGTCAACCTGCAGCTGACCACATCCACTTCAAAAGAGCTAGTTGAAGATCCTTTAAGTCCGTTGTACAATCTAAGCGTTGGAAGATTAAGAGCTCTTATGGTGACATTGGTCTCACGTATAAAGATGACGAGACGATTGCCTACATGGCATCCCGAATGCCTGCTGTTTACTCTGCATGTTATAGAATACTCAAAGAGGTAAGTTGGAAAACCCTGAGAAAAGAGAAGGGTGTATCTTTGCTGAGTGGGGAAGTGGAAATGGATTTTTATTCATTCATATTTTGTAATTTCTTGCTAAATAAAATAGTGGACTGTGCATTTTCTTATTAATAACTTCCCCCAACTCATCAGTGTAGATCCATTTATTTGATGCCTCTGTATCTGTAAGGGGTGAACTTTGCTTTTTGCATTTAGTAAAACATTATTACATTTGTAATGAATCTTTCATAAAAGTTGGCTTTTTTGTCTCCTTTTAGGTTCGCAGAAGACTTCCTGGTTTCTCCCCAGCCAAGGTATTAGATTTTGGTGCTGGAACAGGATCAGCTTTTTGGTAAAGGATTCTTGAACTTTGCTCTGGTGAACTGGTGGTTTTGATATCATAGCTCTTGTTTTTCTTTTAAAATAATTTGTGCTGATTAAAACTTGCTTAACCAGGGCACTGCGTGAAGTCTGGCCAAAGTCTTTAGAGAAAGTTAATTTAATAGAACCATCACAGTCAATGCAGCGTGCAGGTCAGAGACTGATACAAGGTATTTAGTTATTAATTTTTCTTTAATCATATCAGTATTTTAGTCCTTTCAATTTGAGGTGAAAGAGAATAAGATATATGAAGTCTTAAGAGAAGGCTAGCCAACTGTCATACATTGGAAATAACTGTCTGTGCACTGATAATGATCATCAGATTCAAAGCTTGCTGAACTTTGTTTTTAGTTTTGTAAAAACAACTCTTTCTATATTATGAGAGTGCGTTTGTGCTAAAATTAGTTTACATGCTTGGACAGAGGGATGGGTCAAATCCATGATGACAAATTAGTAATACGAGATTAGTGATCGGGGCTTAGGAAAATTCAGATTTTTTTTAAAAAAAACTTTCAAGAATTATATATCACTTAAGCAAGTTAGAATACACAGCCACTTGGACCTATATAGTGATTGCAGGAAAATTGTTCTTCTCTTTACTATTCAGTTTTTGATAATAGAATGAACATTGCTGGAGAAAGAAAAGTGCTGTATTTTTTTTTTCCCTAATGTGAACTAAAATAATTTAGTGTTGAAACTTCAAAAGATGAAAGAAAATGGTATATTTCTATTGGATGAGAAGTTGGTTAGAAAAAGCATGAGAAAACTACTTTTGGAAGAGTTTGGCAAGCAAGCCTTGTTATTCTTGATTCTTCATTTGCACATTCAAAACTCTGTTCATTTGATGATAACTGAATTGTATCAGCTATTGAAATTAACAAGTTTTTCCTGGTCTCAACTGTGCCCTATGGTTCTCCTTGATACATTTTACATTTTTACTATGTAACTGACATAAATTTATGTAGTGGATAGGTTTTCCCTTCTTTCCATAAAAAGATTCTTTTGTAATGGTAGTGAATCATCAACTTTCAAGTTTAGTAGTATCAAAAAAGGAAAAGGATTTCTGCTGCACTCTATTGAAGGTTCTTTTTGTTTTTGCTGAAGTTATATCTGTGCATTAATCAGAATTGGGATTGCATATTTTGAAATCTGTGAAGAAAATTAATGATTGATGATATTTTGATTTTCTCTTCTGTTTTTGGCTTTTCAGGTCAGAAGAATTTGCCACTAATTCATAGCTATGATAGTATTCAGGCACTCTCAAAAAATATTGGTAAAACTGAGAGAAAGCATGACCTTGTAATTGCAGTAAGTAAGTTCTTTTGGTTTTATTTTTTATTACGACTAGTTGTTTGTTCAAGTTCAATGTAGTTTTACATTAAGAGGGGAAAATAGCTAACCAAGAAAATCAGCCCGGAAACTTGTGAAATTTCTTCAAATAACATGATATCTAGGATCCTAGGTTTAGGGTTTTCCTTCAGCCTATATTAATACCTAATATACAAGCCATTTAATCATTGAATAAACAAAACAGAGGTGCACCACGCCTCTGTATCATTCATTTCCTTTTATTGATTCTAAGTACTTTTGCAATTTCTTCTCATGGGTTAAAGTCCTACGTACTTGGGGAGATACCATCACTAAAAGATCGAATTACCATGGTTCGCCAACTTTGGGATCTCACGCGGGATGTTCTGGTATGATCTCAATTTATAGTTCTTTTTGTTTCAATATTTTGATAATTTTCAAGTACTTATTCATGTAACTCATTAGCTTCTTCTATTCAGTTTTTTTTTTTTTTTTTTGTAACTTGAAAAGAAAAGTTGCCATTTCAGCATATTTTTATAAGGTAAAAAATGTTGTGAAGAAGCTTGTGTGGTTAGTGACTCTTCATAGCTGAGCAGTTTTTAATTTCAAAATTTCCTCCTGTTCGGTCCTTCATGATATTCAATCTAATTCTGTCTAATTTTTTGAAATCAACATCTGGTAGGTTTTGGTTGAACCCGGCACACCTCATGGATCTAATATTATAGCTCAGATGAGATCTCATATATTATGGATGGAAAAAAGGGTAAAATTAACTGTTCCTTTTATATTGTTATTTGAGAGAAGTTTGAAATGGAGATAATTGTTATGCTTCTTTCAAAGTAATGTCTTTTCCCTTTGTGGTTGTGCTTCTATTTAAATATTTGTTCTTACGAGGAAGAAAATCTTCAAACTTTCTAGAAATTTCGTAAAGTTGCCCATCAGAACAGTGGAGTTTGTAAAGACTTGATCACTCAGAAAACTGGGGCTTTTGTTGTTGCTCCTGTAAGTATGATGCATTTTGACTCAAGTTCCTTTTTCTACATTGCAGTTCACCATACTCACTTTCTGTCTACTTACCTGCCCCCTCCCCTTTTTCATCATCGTCTTCTTGTCTGATAAGTTTTCATTGAGCAGTGTCCTCATGATGGCCCTTGTCCTCTGGCAAAAACTGAAAAATACTGTCATTTTGTTCAACGCTTGGAGAGGACATCTTCTCAGCGTGTATACAAGGTTTTTCTTTTAAATTTCAACTTTTCTTGTTGGAATGAGTCTCATGGTTGATGCATTCTTATTTTCCCTCTTTTCCTGATACAGAATACCATCATAAAAAGAAATATACTTTTATTCTAACAACTATACTATTTTGTAGCGTTCCAAAGGTGAGCCCTTGCGAGGATTTGAAGATGAGAAGTTTTCTTATGTTGCTTTCAGACGAGGGCAAAGACCAAGGTGAGTGCTTTAAACAAGTCTTTCAAGCTTGTAGATCAATAATATATAAATAAAATAATAAAACTGATGTTAAGAGTTATCTCTCACGTAACTTTGACATGTGTACATTTATCCCACCTCTGCACTGAAAATATAGATATTTATCTGTCTTCTTTTACCTAGTTAATTTATTACTATTTTTACGGTTGCATTTTTTATTCTTAAGCCAATAAATGGTTTTTTTTTTAATTATAATTCCTTGGCCATTGAACCATATGAGCCATGTCTCGTAGGACTTTATTTTTACTATTCATGTTGTAGAATAAATTTGTGATTTTTTGACTCATCCCTTGGACCAGTGAACCTTGGCCTCTTGACGGCATGCAATTCGAGACTTTAAAGGAGCAGCAGGCCAGAAGAAATCCAGAGGATCTTGAAATTGACTATGGTATTCCTTGAACCTGTGCATCCTTGCTTTTTGTTAATGATTGGGTTTGGCACACTATTTTAGCTTACAAAATTAGATTTAACCATTTCTAACCTATTAAAATGATGGCCAAACTGTGCTGGGAAAGGCTAGTCCTATGGACTGAATTTTTATTTACCTTTTTCCTTGTTTAAAAGTCATTAAAATTATGTATGTTAAGCAGGTAAAGTGAATCAACCCATTTACCTTGTCAGTTAATGATGTATTAGTTTTTTTATATCTTTTATTTACCATCCAAGATTTGAACCAAATCAGGCTGGGTTGAGTTTGGTTGGCTCATTTTGGTTCTTTCACTTTGCCCAGTGTTCGGGGAAGTGTCTCAAAAACAAACCTTTTTGTTTCCATATTTTTATTTGTTTCCCTTTTCCTTGTCAGAGGACTTGGTGAAGCTACAAGAAGTTAGTGATTCTACTTATGAAGAAAACGATTTGGTAACTTATGATTCCGATATTGTCGAAACTGAGGCTGCTGATGACATTGAAGAGGATGAGGAGGGAGAGGAAGAAGATGATGGGGTTGGTGGTGCTGATCTTGGTGGCGGTTGGGGCAGAATAGTTTTCATGCCTGTTAGGAGAGGGAGACATGTAGCAATGAATGTTTGTAGATCCACCAAAAGCGATGCCTCAGAGGGTTCTTTTGATCGTATTGTTGTTACACAGAGCAAAAATCCTACATTGCATCATCAAGCCAAAAGATCTATCTGGGGTGATCTATGGCCCTGTTAAGGCAAACAAATTTGGGGACAAAATGGTTAATTTCTCTTTCTTCTGGGCTTGGCATTTTTATTTTGGTGGGCTAGTCAGGCCCAAGGATCAGGCTGGGAGCACTCATTCCAAAGCTCTTTTCTTTATTTATTCTTCCCTTTTCTTTCTTTTTAGCCAACTTGACACCTGTCTTAGAAGGGTGGCACCAACATTTAGATTATGTTGGGGTGGCGAAGATATCCAATTTTTTTTTATTTTTTTTCAAAATGTAAGTTGGGAAGATAAGTTTTCTGTATTTTTTTGATATATTATTTAGGTCGAGTTCTGTGCTCACTTATAGGATTTTGGAAAAGTGATATATTATTTTTTTATATAGATATATAAATTGATCTGCTGGAGGTTCACATGCCGAAATTAGTTTATGTTTATTTTTGGCATATAAATGAAGAATGATATAGCTAACGATTCAAGTGGGTCTGTTTTATCAGAATGCTATATAGTTAAAATGTATCTCCAAATGAGATTTTAGTAGGAACCATTTCCTTGATAAGTATAACTTTATTTTAAGCAAAAATCCTATACTTTATGCCTCATATTTAGAATGATAATTTTAATATCATTTGTTAACTAGATTTGTGTCAATTTATATGAATTGAATTGGGTAAATTAATTGAGGATCATGTCTTTAAAAAAGATAAAAGAAGAATGAATACAAATATATTGTAGCTTTTCAAGCAAATGTATAAGATTAAATTGTCAGGTTTTGTAAACATACTAAGACCCTTGAGACCTCTTCTTACTAGCCGAACATTGCCTTTTTCTTACAGTTTTTATACATGTTCATGGCTCCCTGCGATTATCTTAGGCCTGGACTACTTTGTTTTTTATACATGTTCATGGAATCTGAGGTGAAATTTCAGCATTTAAAGGGACTTTAAAGGGCTGATTATCTTAGGCCTGGACTACTTTGTTTTTATATATCATTTGGTTTAGCTTCCAAAAAAAAAAAAACTTGGAATCTGAGGTGAAATTTCAGCATTTAAAGGGACTTTAAAGGGCGTTTTTGTCGCCGTTTGGCTTTGCACCCCCACAATAAAAAAATCCTCCCTCCTTTAACAGTAAAAGGTTTACGTTTTTTTGCTTAAACGAAAACGTAGGTGCAACTGTTGAAATATGTCAAGTTAATTACGCCATAGAATCCTATCTAGAGAATTAATTGGCATGTATATTTGGTCATTTTCTAACAATTATAGGTGAATTGACATGGATTAAGTTCAGAAATAAGACAGCAATTACTGAGCCAAGTCAAACATCATCATTCTTACGCGGTTTTCACCAATTGACTGCGCTTTATTTTTATTTATTTTTTAATAAAATTCAATTTAATTAACAAAACGGTAAGTATCATTGTGCTGCTCACAGTTTGATGAAAGTTTTAGTATTGATCTCTATTGTTTCAAAGTGTTGTTAGCCTTCGTCCTCATAGTTTTATAATGATTTAATCTAAATTTAAGTATATGAAGTAAAATTAAAACCGGTTCAAAGTATACGGGTTTTTTTATTAAATTCAAACCAAATTTTTATAAATATACGGGCATTAAAACCAACAATTTAGAATTATAGGGTATCAAATCAAAATTTGATCTAGTTTTAGGAGTAATAATAATATGAACCCTTAATAAAATTATAAAATGATACATATAGGGCCTCTCACTCACTAATCTAGGTTAGAAACAAAACAGGGGGTCAGAGTTTAAAAACAAAAACATGTTACAAACATATGTGATGCACAATGCTGCGTGCTTGTAGGCTGTAGCACCGCCCTTTCAAATAATTAAACAAAATTATCCAAATCTAAACTTCATTTCAAACTATTTTTAATTTATCTAATAACCACATGACTTGATTAAGTTCAGAAATACGAATAACAAATTAGTTCATATGCTTATAAAAATTAACCATCCCAGAGGCCTAATGCAACCTCAAATATCGATGCAATTTGTTTATTAAGAATTCATGACTTTCCACCTCATGCTAACGACATTGAAATAATATGGAAATCGTGACACCTCAGTTCAAAAATAAATTAAAAATAGCGATAATATGATCTAAAAGACTTAAAACAACATAACATGGGAGTATGTCTTGTTTAAGAAACACTCAATAGCTAAAGCCACAAAATTTGCCATCACATTTAACACATCTATCTCAAGAAGAAAATTGAAGCCAAAATGATTTTTTTGCTAGAAGGATAGTCCTCAGCAATTCACAGATCAAGGTTCCACCACAATCCTACCAGCCACTTGGTCAAGATCCCTCCGACCATTTGAAGTGATTTTCCTGCCACTGAGAAATCAAGTTCAAGATATTTCAGATTAATGTTCAAATGAAATCTTGGACCATTTGAATGAAAAACTAGAAAGGACAAGCATAGCCCAAAAAAATACAATCAATGATCAGTAACAACATAAAATGAGCAGCATGTTTCTAAAACAGTTACTGGTTGATGTTCAACAATTGCTAGAGCATGACAAGAAAGTGAAGCGAACAAAACACACATTCTCAACAGAAGACTAATGAGTAAAAAGTAATGTCCTTGATGTTCATCACAAGTATTTAAACTCCTGCAAATTAACAAGAAACAAGATACTTACCCCTTGGCGTCAACTTCAATGATGCTCATGTTCTGCAACTGTTGAAGAACGTGACGAGCAATAGCACCACTGCTCTTGCAGAAATGAGGAGGGCGGCTACCATTCCTCTTGCTGCCACCATAAATCCGCTGGAAAGAGCCAACACCAAGACCCCCTCTCAAGTAGATCTTCCTAGCCATGGAGGCTGCAACCAAAGATTGAGATAAGTTCCAAAACTTACCAGGACTCTCCAAGCAAAATGTAGAAGAAAATGTTCACAGAAGTTATTGACACTTTACATATCAGGACAAAAATTTGCAACAGAAAGTAAACAAACGAACAAAATCCAAGAGGTAAAACTCACCGGCCCTGATATAGTACCAATCAGGATCATATGGAGCCAGCTCCTTGAATCTTGCAGTCTTCACAATATCCGTCCACTCGGGAAGCTCCATCTGCTCAGAATAGAAGAATAATAAATGACTATAAAACAAACAACATTGAAAATTTGGGCAAAAAATAGAAGCTGCGCCAGATAAATTATATCACAGAAAACTAATTCCCAAAGAGTTTCAATCCAATTGACAAATTACATCACTAAAACCACTAAATTTTCACCATGATGTCAGCTCCAACTATAATACTTGCACACGATTATATATACTGGAGAGGGAACAAAGGAAATAAGGACGTTAATTAAAATACAACACGGGGAATATTCATTAGCTCGCATTGATATTTATCTCAATATTGCAAACAATTTCCTACAAACACAATCACCACATATTTACTCCACGAATAAAATTTTCAGATCAAACCTAAGCAGGCTCCAACGAATGAATTACCAAAACAGGCCATGGCATTTCGAACAAGAAAATCGAACCACGTTTGTGAGAAAAGATCAAATAGAAATGACCACAAAAATCTACATAAGAAACACAAAAGCATGGAATACTCAGTTTTGAAAGGCATTCTACTTAGCAAGGAAAACAAGACAGGATTTGACACAATCAATCAATCTGTTATCATCTGAAAACAAGGAAGACGAAGAACCCATTCCCAGCTAACATTCCGGTTCTTTGCCGAAGAAAGAAAAGAGAGAAGAAGATACCTTGCCAGATCGCTTGAGATGAGCAGAATAAGCCTTCACGAACTCGTGAGGCGAAACGTCCTTGACAGTTTTAGCAGTAGCCATGGTTGAAACAGAGAGGGAGGGCAAGAGAGAACCAGGGAACTGATAGCCGCTTGAGGAGTGGGAGAAGAAGAAGAAGACGGCTCTGCGAACTAGGGTTTCTGAATATTGTTTGCGTAATTATTATTCTTCCACATAGGGTTTACGGATCTCTCTTCACCTGACCCAACCCGAAAGAACATTATATGGGTCTTCATCACACGTTGGGCCATTGGGGCCTGTAATGACACATGGGCTCAATCTTAAACCTAATTCATATCCGATAATTTTTTTGATAGATAGAATAACATGTTTCTATTTCTAAAAGACATTAATAAATAATAACTTGAATTTTAGTCTTATTTTTGTTAGTCTCATTCCATTAATTAATTACGTTTTAATTAGATAAATGAGAAAAAATAATAAACATAAATAATAAATCTCATCTGTGTCTTCAAAAAGATTAGTATCATCGTGTCCATATTTCTTTTTATTTTATGAGAAGCTAAACACAAAACATACCCCACTCTGATCCTATTTATAAATCCCTTTTAACCAAAACACACATACCAAGGAGAGTTAGTTAGCGCAATGATTATGAGGTAAATTTTAACTTTACCATTTATGAATGAAAGTATCTTTCAACTTTTTTTCTTTCTCTCTATTTTTCGTTGGGTATCTTTCAACTCTTTCTTCTCTTTATTTTCATTGGTACAATTAATATGGGCAAAATTGTCACAATCTTATTTATTACCTAAAAGAGGACTTATAAATATGACCAAATTTTTAGTCAAAAGGGACTTATAAATAAAACCAGAGTGGTAAAGCATAAAGATGTATCAAAATTCAAAAGGAATGCAAAAGTTAATGCCAAAAGGAACGTAAAGCTCAATACTACATTTATCAGGAGTACTTTACACAAGCCTTTATTTGAAACTCATTCCTTTTTCTTTTTTTTTTTGACAGACTGAGAACAATGAAATCAAATTCCCCACTCTAATATGCCTCCACACATATATTTCCATAGCATTGGAGCACTTGGAAAAAACAAACATCAGAGAAAATGTTTGTTGCATTATTTCTCCACAGCAAAAAAGAACAAAACCAATCACCACCACCATGGTTTCAGGTTCTCTAGTAAGAAACCATCTTCATGTTTCATCCTCAGCTTCATCATTACCATCACTTTCTTGTTCTGCAAAACTCAGCGCCTCACAAACAGCAGATCCAGCAACCCCATCTTCTTCTTCTTCTTCATCACCATTCACATTATCAGGGCAAAAGTAAGATTTCTTCTTCCCCTTTAATTCAGCCACTCTTTTTGCAGGTCCTGACCCTCTTGGGCTCTCATCAACCCATCGAGTTGTTTTAATCTTTGGAAGCAAATCTGTCGTCAACAATGTAGTCTCCTCCTTTTCCACCTCTTCCTCTTTTTCCTCCCCCTTCCTCCTGTAAAGCACGATCTCAGGTGGAATCTCCCACTTCTTCTTCGTCCTCCCTCCCTCTGTGATTCCATCACTCCCTCGCGCCTTCTTTCCACATTCTTCCTTCTCATTCTCCGGCAACGACCACTTCCGAGCTGCTTCAATGGCTGTACCAAATGATTGGTTACTAGAAACCATGTTGTACCTGTTAGAACAGAAAGTGTCTCAACCCAACAGTTTGAGGCTTCAATCACAGTTCAATTCAAGTTTTTGAGGCACATAAATTAATTCAAGATTAAATATTCCAATGTTGTTCATGTTTGCGGATGTTTTATAAGTGAATTAAGATCAGCAATTTGAGTATTTCACAGTAATTTATTTCCTTCAATACCTGCTTGCTACTACTCGTCCAGGCTTCAATGGCTTCTTAGTGGATACTGATTTTTCTTTTTCACCATCTTTGAAGAGTTTTCTTGGCTGAATCAATGAAGATTCCTTCTTCACAAGCTTCTTACATCCCGCTGTGGTAGTCGCTGCTTGCTTTTGGGATTCAATTTTGCTCGCATTTTTTCGTGATTTCGGACTAACAGTCATACTTTTCCTTCTTTCGTTTATCGCTGATTTTGATTTCTCGATATCTTGAAGTTGCAAGAAGCACGATTGCCGGCGACTTTGAGTCGCCGTACTAGGGGTCGTTTCCAGCTTTCCCGGCAGTCGGAATCTTGCTGTGGCAAAGATCTCCGACGGCCCCAAACTCATGCCCCTCCGATTAAACTTCGATTTCACACTCGACGACAGCGATGGCTCTTCAATCTTCTTTACACTCTGTGTCGCCGTACCTGGGGTCATTTCCACCTTCGCCGGCGGCCGATATTTAGCTTCGGCAAAAATCTCCGACGGCCCCAAACTCAAACCCCTCCGATTAACCTTGGACTTCACACTCGACGATAAGGGAGTCTCTTCGATTTTCTTCACACTCTGTTTCGCTTCCATGAATTTCGCAGGCACAACTCTCCGTCGCTTTTCAACCGTCGTTTTCGCGATTCGTTCAGCCTTTTCAAGTCGAAGCGCTTCCAATCTAGACGACAAGCGTTTAATCTCGCTCTCGATTTCTTCAATCTCTGTATCGATCTTTCTCTCATCGTCTTGCTCGCACGTCTTCTTCTTGGCCAAAACCTTCGAAGGTTTTCTCAGTGAATTTCCGAGGACACCGTTCGAATGAAGGGGCTTAATCGCGATGGAAGATTTGACAGAAACAGAGGAATTCACCGTTACAGGGCTCAGATTTTCCTTGCTGCGTTCAGAATCCAGTGATTCAGAAGGGTTCTCGAACACGGGATCTAGACTCGACGACCACGAAGCTTTTATGGGTACTTCGTCACTGTCGAAGGCGGCATTGTCCCACACTTGAAGCTCCGAGGCGTTCATGGCGTCTGTGAATTGCAGAAAACTCGTTGCTTTGTGATTCTATAGAGAAAATTGGATTATGAGGTCTCGATTCTTGAAAGAATCTTGAAATGAAGAATGAAGATTGAAGAAGAAGAAGAGAAAATTAGGCGTGATTTCGAAGGGTAAATTGCCTTTTTTTGTATTTTGGGATTATATGACCGTTAGGGGGGAAGTAGACGTTGGCATATGACAAGAAGGAGCGCGATCCTGACCGTTGGATGGGAAACGGCTCCTATAGACGCTCCGATTTGATTTAAAGGTGTATTAATTTGTGGTCAATGAATGTTCATAACATGAAAAAGTTAGTAGTAGTAATTTTCTTCAGTAGGTGCTTGTTTTCCATCCGAGCACGTTTTATGCTCATCAGTTTGATGAGAAAAAAATGTTCTCATCACTCATAGTCATGTATACAGTTACAGTTAGATTAATTTTGGATAGTTCAAATTTAATATAATATAATATTTATATTTTAAATAAATTTTTATTTTAATATATGTAAAATTTAAAATAAAAATAATATTATAACTAGCACTTTTCATAAAACTGAATTTATCATTTGAAAAATCACAAATTAAAAATTTTAAATTTAAGCGGTTGATATTAAATTTAAACGGTTCAAATCTCATCAAATAATAAGAAATTAGGTGCGCTCATCCAGATAAGGACATGTTTTTCATTAGTTTGGTCTTGTATGCTTGCACGTATGTATTAATTTGGTTAGTGAGTTTAATAAATAAATAAATACTATAAAAAATTATTGAAAAAAACATAGATCCATAGATTATGATAAAAAAAATTAGAATTTTTATCAATACAAAATTGTTTTAGTGGTGTAAAGCTCCACTAGATCTTTTTGGATCTCGAATTCGTCTCCTAAAGGAGATACCTATGTTTGGAGGGACAACCTCAAACCCTATACCGAACATCTGGATGTAATATAAAAAAATAGAATTTTTAAAAAGGATGAGATCAGTAACTTAATCAATTTCGGTCACTTTTGTTCATTTAAAGAGCTTATATTTTAGAAAATATACCTCAAGGTTAGACAATAGGTCCATTTTAATCATAAACATAAGATATCAATTAACTCAGTCTCCCAAATTTATAAATTTTCTCCACAAAGTGACATTATTTAATTGCACATGGGAAGGAGATTCCATCTAGAGTAGTCACAATGTACATTATTAGAGAGGGTATTTTAGATAAATAAATATATATTTGTCACAAATAACTAACTAAATAATTTTTTCAAAATATACAAATTAGTTACTGGGAAAAATTAATTATTTAGTTCTTATAGATTCATTGAGTTTGTAACATTTTTATAGTTTGACTCATTGCGACTAAATTTTTATAGTTTCATTGAGTTGGTAACTTGGTCTTCATTAGTGACACATCAAATATGTTCTATATTTAGTTTTTAAAAAAAACATTTAAAATAAAAACTTAAATTAACAATATGTATGTTAATTCTTCAAAAAGAAAAATGCTTCTAAAAAATTTGCTTATCTGACCCTAAGCCTACCAACTTTTATTTTGTTATTTGGAGAGAACATCAGAACGCGAGGGATGGGAAAATATGAAATAAATGTAAAAGACAAGGCAAAAAATTGATGATTTATTTTCTAAGAAAATTAAAATAGAAATTAATGTATACTATTAAAAATGAGATTTTAACAATTTAAAACTACAGTTAAAACACACGGAAGAAAAACTGGAATGAATTTGGGACTATTCACTAAACCTAGATCGTCCGCATCAAAATGGGACAGCCTAGATTTAATATAATTGTGTTTGTATATTTTTAATAGGTTGTCATTTTAATAATAATATCTTAATTATTATTCTAACAAAAATGATCTTTTTATTTTAAAATATTAAATTTGTTTAATTATTGAATAAAATACTCTAACTATCCTTCTATTTTGCATTTATTACATGGACTTCTCTCTTATTTTGAAAACATACACATAGGTCCAAACCGTTAAATCCATTAAAAATATTTTAAAAGTATTTTTTTAATTAAAATAAATTTTATTTACTGATTTTCCATTCATCATATCTAATCCTAATTAAAAAATCAACGGACAGCGATGAATTATTCATGAATCATTTATATAATATCTTGAACTTATATTATTTTCACCACATGATAACAAAAATATGTGTTTGAAATATGTTTCTATCCGTTTAAGAAACCCCAAAATAAACAAGTTTCAAAAAATAAGATGAGAAGTTGAAATTAAAAAATTCTATGATATAATAAAATGTAATAAATTGTAGTATAACATATGAGAAAATTTTAAAATATATACTCCTTTTTGTCATAGATATAAGATCTAGTTAACTTTTTTTAAGAGACTATTAAAGCTAAATAAATTATTTAATCATAGTATATATTTTTTATGAATTAATTATAGTATCTATTGTATATCATTAGATTATATATTTGTTCATAATTCAAGAAAATTAGTTAGAAGAAAAAATGAGAAAAATAAATACTTAAAGTAATTTATTTAGGCTTAAAGTAGTATCTTTAGAAATATCAATTAGGTCTTATATTTAGGATCATAGTATTAGAATTAATTATTTTTTTGTTAGAAAAAGATAAATATTCAAATAATTATTATTTTAAAGAAGAGTATTTTAGTTAAGAAAAAAGTTTGAGATTCAAATTTAATGGTCCCCTAATGATTAGATAGATTAAAAATAAATATTAAAAATTAAAAGGAAGTTTGTGTTATTTTGATTTTAAGTTTATATAAGTTTTTTAAATAGACCGAGAGGTGATGTAATTAAAATAAAAGTGATGAGAATATGCTCCGCTTAAATGGTATCACTCAAAGTGCCTTCTTTATGTTAAATTTTTGGTAAAAAATTTGATGCCTCATTTATAAGTCCTTTTGACCAAATAAATGAGATTGTGACAATTTTGCCTATATTAATTGTACCCATAAAGATAGAGAAAGAAGAAAGAGTTGAAAAATACTCATTCATAAATGAGGGTAAAGTTAAAAATTTGCTTTATAATCATTGAGATACCTACCTCTACTTGGTATGTGAGATTTGGTCAAAATGGACTTATAAATAAGATCAAGTGGTGGAGAAAATGGGTCCAAGCAAGGTTGTCAAATAAACTCGTGGCAATAACGTAAACTCGTATCGTAGACTTGAATGGTAAATTCGTAAGAGTTTTCTTTTACTATAAAATATATATTAACAGTGTATAATTAAATAATTAAAATATAAAAAATGACAATAATTTGAATTAAATATATTTTAAATCTAAATAATTGAAATTAAATATATCAACATTTATAATTTATTATATTTAATAAAGAAATTTCTATAGAATTCATATGTTAAACCGTTGAGGATGACAAAATTAGAAAAAATAACATAATTTTGTAAGCTAAACGTAAAACGGTAAATTCGATGTGTAAACTCGTGAGTTTAACCGAAGTTTGATTGGCGTGAGTTTACTATAGACTCGACTCGATTTAATAAGATAGAAACGTAAAAACGGTAAACTCAAAGAGTCAACTCATGAGTTTGACAACAATGGGTCCAGGAGATGAGAGTGAAAGGACTTTCTATCTTGGTATATGTGTTTTGTTTGAGGGGAGGGGATGAATCTCTAGAGAGGATATTGACTAAGTTGCCATTAATGAAGAAATATTTTTTTTTTTGAGTGTATTTTTGAAATATTGAAAAAATTTCATAGACTATTGAGTAAATATGGGAGAAAAAAATTTCTCTCTCTCTCTCCTATCCCTCCCCACCTTTTCCTCAAATCAAACAAACTCTAGGACAAGACATGAATATGTGGTCCCTACAAGCAAAGATATGTTTTATCATTTTGGTAAAAAGATATATACCAGTACTACGTATGTTTCTTTAATGCAATCTTGACCTTTCTATATTAATATCATTTTTCCTTGATAAAAAAAAAAAGATATGTTTTTTCTTTCTCACAAGCAAAAGATATGTAACAAATATATCATACATCGCATAATTAATTAAAGTGCTTGTGGATGATACAAACGGCATTTGATTGATCGAGGCTCTTGGCAAATATTCATCCAAAGGTAATTAAAATAATCAAAAGATGTAAGTACAACTCATCTGTGTAACTCATATTCAGATGTGTGCAATCTATATTTAATTATGTGTAAAATAAAAGACATTTACACATAGCTAATATATGCTGTATATAGTTAAAGAAGAGTCACACTCGTCCCGTGAACCAATATCATTATATACTCTTTCTGACTCTTATTGTAAGTCACCAATTAACAATTCTCATAAACCAATAAAGACAGTTAAAGTTAATAAAGTTGACCTACAAATTAAGTAACTTCAAATATTATCCCTACTAATTGCACTAAATTCTAACATTATACGCATTAATTGTTTGTTATAAGGCATTAACTAGTAATTATATTTTGTCATTTGTATAAGGCACTTGCTTATTTCCAAAACACATTAATTGTTTTTTTTTTTTCATATATGCACATAATTTATAAGGGTAGTAGGTGATAGTAATAATTAATATAATATTAGAGTTTAGTGCAATTAGTAAGGGTAATGTTGAAAGTTACATAAATTGTAGGATAACAACTTTATTAATTTTAACTGTTTTTATTGATTTGTGAGAATTTGTAGTTGATGCTTTATAATAAAGACTAGAGGGAATATTAATTATTACCCTCATCTACTACCCTTAATAATTATGGGCATACATGAAAAAAATAATAATTAATGTGCTTTGAAAACAAGTAAGCACCTTATAAAAAAGATTAAATACAATTGTTAGTTGATACTCCCTCTGGTCTTTATTATAAGACACCAACTAACTTTTTTCACAAACCAATAAAAGTAGTTAAAGTCAATAAAATTGTCCTAAAATCTAAGTAATTTTTAATATTACCCCTACTAATTGCACTAAACTCTAACATCATAATAATTATTATTCTCACTTACTACCAGGGACGGAGCTTTTCATGGACAGGTGGGGGCCATCCCCCCCCCCAAAAAAAACAAAATTGTCCCAAATATTTAATGAAAATTAGGTTATTTTTATACATTTGACAAAAATCTCAAAAATTTATACATTTGGTCCCCCAATTTTTTTTCCTTTTTAATTAGTTAATGAATATACATTTAACCTCCCAAATATTTATCTCAGTTTTCCGTCCCGCCCACTACTCTTATTAATTGGGGGGCATTACTTGAAAAAAAAATAATTAGGATACATTGGGAATAAGCGAAGTCTTTTATAAAAAAATCAAATAAATAAATTCTTAGTTGGTGTCTTTATAATAAGGATCAGAGGGAGTACTTTATAATAAGGACTTGAGGGAGTAATAAATTTTATAATAGGGTGTCTCAAAATCTTAAGCTGAATTTTCCTAAAGTTACTAAGGAAATGTCCTAAAGCTTTCACGATCACACAACTTTATGGGCCACATCCCATCATTTCTGGTGGCAAAATTAACGAGGTTTTCTGCAACCCACATGCAGCTGAATTATATTGGACCACACATTTACAAGAAAAAATTAATTGGCATATATGACCCACATAACTCTTTACAATTATTTTCCTCTTTCCTCTTGTGGGATATCTGACATGCATCAACTTTTTTGATAGATTTTGAGCAAAAAAAAAAAACTTTTTTGATAGACAGAAAAGGAAAGTGTCAGTCAGCCCCCTCCCCTTTATAACAAATTAATTTCAGTCAATCTCCAACTTTTCTTAAAGTTCACTGCATTCTGTAATCAAAATGAAATAAATTTTTGCAGCTGAAAATATAATTATGCCTTATTTTATTTGTATAGTAATTAAATTGTTTTATTTGTCTTGTAAATGAGAAAAATATTTTTAATTCTCTATATTCTTTTGAATCCCTTTATTTATCTTGTAAATATCTTTATTTGTTTGGTAAATGCTCATAATTGTCTTTTGAACCCATATTTGTCTTATAAATAACCAAAATGTCTTTAATTCCATATATTTTTTCAAATTCCTTTATTTTTATTGTAAATTTCTTTATTTTTCTTATAAATGCCCTTATTTGTCTTGTTAACCCTCTTCTAAAAAATAAATAAAAGAAAGTTATCATTATCTTTTCACACACAAATTAATTTTATTTTGACCATGAGGTGCAACGTAGTTTCAAAAAGTTTTTGGAATGATTGAAATTAATTTATTACAGAGGGGATTGCCTGAAATCTTTCCTAAAACACACCCGTACTGTTCTTTCAGATGATGCAAGAAACTAACAGATATCTTTACCCTTTAATTAAATTTCATTAGCTCTTTATTTGAGATTGACAATGCAATATATATACTCTCTCCGCTCCTTATTATAAGGCACCAACTAACTTTTCTCACAAACTAATAAAAGTAATTAAAGTCAATAAAGTTGTCCTAGAATCTAAGTAATTTCCAATATTACCCCTACTAATTGTACTAAAATCTAATATTATATTAATTATTACTCTCACCCACTACCTTTATTAATTAGGGGTAGACATGGAAAAAAATAATCATTGCTCATTGGAAACAAACAAGTGCCTTATAAAAAGGACCAAATAAACTTCCTAGTTGGTGCCTTATAATAAGGACCAGAGGGAGTATATATATATGAGATATGATATTGTCACTACCAATTTTGATCACTACTATTTTTTTCATCGTTAGATCAGAATCTCATTTGAGATTTTGATCTAACGGTGAAAAAAGTAATAGTGACTTAGTAGTGACTATAATTAGTAGTGACAATATCCTATCCCTATATAAATAGGTTGGTTTTGGTTTTAAGGCACGTCATTTTGTCAAAGGAAGAAGTCCCATGCCACTCAATATTAGGAATGCTCTAGTCTCATATAAGTAACCATTGGAGATGGCCGCTAGAGCTTGAATGTGTTAATTGACTAGTTTCAATGACATTTAAATGATCTTATTACATCAAACCGTCAAAAGCACCGGGGTCATTAGGATCGAGGTCAGCTGATATCATCTCTTTTATCCCCAAACTCTCTTCCCCTCTCTTCTCTTGTTATCTTTTTGCTGTTTTATCACACCTTGCTTTTTGGAAGAAGGGTTCGTAATCCTAGGAGCGTCGCTTCCTGATGATTTATTGGAGGGTTGCCGAATATATCATAAAGACAGATTTCTTAGATACGACTCGAACAATACATTCCGCTGTGTTTTTGCAAATGTCACGAACAACACACACACATTGATTCACATATGATTTAACTAACAAATTTTCTGCTAAAAATTAAAGATCACTCTCAATCACAGAAGAAACTTATTGCTGCAATGAGTTGATATATAAAAGTATGGCTTTATATATATATCAACTCTAGTGACTAGTAACACACTGCATATGCAAACTCAGAATCATGATGAGACTTTAAATGAGAGACCAGACCCAGCAAACTTTTCATCAATGATTTTGGATAATCTCTCCACCATGGAAGGTGACAAGTGATTCACCCAATCTCCAATTTCAGCCTTCCTAAACAGATGCTTATTCTCAAAGTTCCTTCCAAAAGTTCCAGTTTTGTTCACCTCCAACTCCTTCATCTTCTCAAAGCTGCACAACTTGATGATACTGTCAATCTCACCTCTTTCTTCTTCCTCCAAGCTAAAAGGACAGCCCAAGAACTGTGCAATTCTCTTCAAATGATTAGTTGTATCTTCTTTGAGATCCTCATACTTCAAGAACAAAACTTTATTAGGTCTCTCCTTGCTTTCATTCCAGTACCTCAACATGTGGTCCCAAGATGGACCAAACCCAATTATCCCTTTACAGTACATATCAAAGGCCTCTTCTAGTGTCAATGAAGGGAATGATTTTGGCTTGATTTTGTCAATAAAAATCCAGGAAGAGACAAAAGTATCAAAAGGGTTTCTGCAGATGTAGATTATCTTGCAACCCGAGGTTTTGATTGAGGCCGGTATTGCGTCGAACGGTAGGTGAGTGCCAAAGAGCCTTGGATCATGAGGAGCTTCCTCTTCTTCAAGCTGGTCATGGTGGCTTCCATAGACAGTATACTCAAAGAAAGGAACAAGGTGGTGAGGATTTGAAAGAATCAGAGGGTGGTTCTTCGAAGAAGGCGAAAACTTATTGCGGTTAACGATGGCGAAGGTGAGGCCTTTCAGCCATGTGGTGCCAGATTTAGGGATTGTGGCAACAACAACATCAGAATCTTTGGCTTGGAAGTGATTTTGAAGGAAGGTTATGGCTTGAATCTCAGCAGGCTGGCACCAGAATCCTTGGAAGAGATAGAGATAACGAGTTCTCCAACCTCTCTCTCTGGGAAGAGAGAGAATCAGATCTTTACATTCGTGGCTAAGCTTTTCTAATTCTACGTCAATAATGGCGGCGTCTTCGTCGTCCCTGTGATCACCATCATTATTACTGGATTGAGGATTTGTGAAGTGGGTCGCAGCCGTTGGAGCCATTGGAGAGAGGAGGAGAATGAAGAAAAAGAAACAAGTAGAAAGAGGAAATGGTTATGCGAATTTTCAGAGAAGAAGAAGCCCTAATAATTTAGAGCAGGAATGGCTTATTAAAAACGTGGCCGCATGCAGAGAAGGAAGATGCTATCCTCGATCGGTCCCACTCACCCGGTACAGAGGCGGAGCCAGAAATTACAGTTAGGGGGCGAATTTTACATAATCAAAACTCAAGTGCTTATGAAATTATATTTCAACCCCACAAACATATCAATATTTCTATTTTAGTCCCTTCACTATAGAAATAATATGGACTATAGTGAAAATATTAAAATTTTTATAAGGCTAAAATATAATTTTATTAAAATCTGGGTTGTTATCTACAATTTTAGGGGGGCGGGGGCCACCCCTAGCACCCCTTGCCTCCGCCCCTGACCCAGTACGAAGTCACACTTATCTACTTGCAAATGGTTTTTTTTTTTTTAAGAAGATGAGTGAGCGAGTAGGCATGGAAATAGGTGAGATCAAGTTTTGGCTAAATAGGTCTGGTTTATAATGGGGATAAAAGACTTATTTTGAATGTAGGTTTTTTCTAAATTTCGGCATTTAGTCTTCATAAGCGCCGATTAAGTCTAAAACCTTTTTAAAGACCTAACTATAATGTAGGCTTTTAAAAAGCCTCATATTGCGGGCGCTGAAAGTCATAAATAGACTTTGTGCATTTTAAAATTAGAATATAAAAATTTTAAAAAATAAAAATTTTGTTATTTATATGATATAAGTATAATTATATTTATTTACTTTGTAAACATGATGTTTGACCTAGTTACACATTTAAGCTTTTAAATAGGCTATACCAGGTTCTAAACAGATCAGGCTGTAAGCCGCCTGATATGAGTCTGACATATTCTTACCCCTTACATGAAAGGGTGTTGCGCTCAAAATAGACACCGAAGAGGGGCGTTGGGGCGTCGGAGGGGGAGGTGTTGCCGGAGGAGATGTAGAAATGTTGAAGGATGATGAAGAGGATGGAGAAGATTTTGATTGAAGACATCCGTGTTATTTCTTTTTAATTTGTAAAAAGACATATAAGATACTCACACTTTTGTAGAAATATGAATATTTCAATCACCTCTCTATCATTTCACATTTATAATAGCCTTTATGTGGACTTTTTCTTTTATATATTATAATTAAAAATAAAATTCAAATATAAAATCGCTGCATGTACGTAGCTAGCTAGAGAGCTACTCATTCAAGACTTAAACAATACCACTCTGGTCCTATTTATAAGTTTTTTTGACCAAATAAATGAGATTGTGACAATTTTACCCATATTAATTGTACCAATGAAAACAGAGAAAGAAGAAAAAGTAGAGAGATACCCAATCATAAATGAGGGTAAAGTTGAAAATTCATCCTATAATTATTGAGCTAACTACCTCTCCTTGGTATGTGTAATTTGGTCAAAAGGGACTTATAAAGCCAAGAGTGATAATACTTAAATTTTAGTTTCTTGAGATGATGGGACCGGGGTGTTAAAGCAAGCTCGTTATTAACAAGAACGAGTTTCTCACAACTTTAAACTCGATTTTGGCCTGCACGATTGTAAGTTTAGTATTATGATAAATTAATTTTCACCACGTAGGATTTGGATAATTTTTTTTACTGTTTGTAGTATATTAGTATAAAAGCAGGTCTTGTTCTTTTGAACTATCCCTGTCTTGAATACATAAATTAATTGAGGAGTTAGTTTTATCATGATGAAGGTAACATCTCTCAATCTATTTTGTTTTCAAATTTAAATATATTTTTTATCAAATTATTCTTATTAATTGCATATATTAAAAGGAACTATCATCTATAGAGATAAATGATTAAAGAGATATTTTAGGGAAGTCATAACATAATAACCAACTTAACAAATGTTCTTAATATTCCTTCTGGTTTTTATTATAATATATCAATTAGTAATTGTATTGGTCCTTTTTTATAAGGCACTTACTTGTTTCTAAAAGGCATTGATTATTTTTTTTGAAGTATGCCCATAATTAATAAGGGTAGTGGATGCAAGTAATAATTAATATGATATTAGAGTTTAGTGCAATTAGTAGGGGTAACATTGGAAGTTATCTAAATTTTAGGATAAATTTATTGACTTTAACTATTTTTAATAGTGTTTTGCTAATATTGATATCTTTTTTCGATTCCAGTGGACAACACATTAACTTTTTCATGATCATATTACCAAGTATTCTATTCAAGAATTAAACTCGATATTAGCTGGCTAGTTAATGAGTTAATATATCTATTAAGAGCCAATCCTCATTGTTTGCCCAATATGGATAGTTTACATCTTACACTATAACGGGAAATCGGGTCGGCCCTTTTAAACCTTGGCCTTTCAAGGACCGGGCTTGAAAATTAGAGGAAATTAATGAAATAAGCTCTGCAGAGCCGGCCCTGTAGGGTCTCGGGCTTAAAAGGGCCGGTCCTAGCCTGTAGGCCCTTTTAATTTATTATTATTATTTTTTGGATGCATGAATTTATATATGATGGTAATTTACTAATTTATATGTATTTTGTGTTTGTCATAGAGTTATTTATCCATTTACGTACAAATATACAAATACAAAATAACTATATTTTAATTTTATGATTTGGTTTATTATTTGTTGCAGATAAAAATTATGGATATGTTCATAATGCGGGAGAAGAAATTCATAATATTTTTACTCATGAACCAGAGCCTACTCAAAGTGAACACAATCAAATGTCATTGAAATTGATGATAGTAGCGAAGATGACGATAATAATAATCATTGTACTAATATCGCTTAGTGGTATGCTTCTTATGTTTTATGTGAGTTATTTGTGAACATAGTTTGCTTTTAATTATGAATTAGTGACTATGCTTATTTGTTGGATAATTCAGGTTGTTTTGATATTAATGTTGACAACATTTATTTGATAAATTAGAACTTTAATTGTTGTAATTTATTAATTATATTTCTTTGAAAAAAATGGAGGAAAAATAGTTAAAATTTGGAATAGTAACTTCTGGGTCCTAAAGGGCCAAAGTGACCACAGTGTTCTCGGTAGAAAGCTTTGAAAAACATATGTGTTTTTTTACTACGCCGAGCCCTGGAAGGCCGACCGACTTCATTTGGCGCTTGATTAAACTCTACCTTACATTGTTTTTTTTTTTTTATAAAATGAAATATAAATGCACAATGACCGTACTTTCATACTAAATTGTATTTATCGGTCTAATCTAATATTCACACCGAAGAGGTGGAGTTGTACTTGTCTATTTCCTTGAATCCTCCGATACTATCATTAGCTTTTTACTAATTAATTATTGGGTTAAAGTGAAAATTTATATATTTTAACTATTTGCAAATATATATATATATATATATATGTGTGTGTGTGTGTTTAGTCATAAAATTTACTTGAATATAAAAATATATATAATTTTTTAAAATTAGAGAACAATATCATGACCATTAATTTAATTCAACGTCATCATTTACTTTTTCAAATGGAGAATAGTGTGGTTCTCATCATCTCAAATAATAACGAATATTAGGTTAAATTAACAATTATGATATTTATGTCTCATTTTTTTAAAAAAAATTATTTATAATTTTGCACTGCTACCTGCTTAACCTTTAATTGTTATTACTAATAATATATTTGGTTCCGGCTCAAAGATCTTATATGTTCTCCTTTGCTTCCCTTTATAGACTCTACTAGATTTGTTTTCCTAACCTTGAGATCCTTTGTTATTATATTATACTATTTGTTCAATAAGCGTATGGCTCGAATTGCCCACGATGGGCAAGCCATGTATATTATAGTACTATATTTGTGACTTTGACCAAAAAAAAAAAGATTATATTTGTCACGTTGGCCAAAAGACAAAAAATTCACAGTCAGATCCTAGTAAGATAGGTGTCACTTGTGAATGTGAGAGAAAGGAGGATTTTAAGGGTGTGTTTAGTTTGGGGGAGCGGATGAGAAGGGAATAGACCTTAGGAGGATATTGACATTAATAAAAAGAATATTTTTTTTTTTGTGAGGGTGTATTTTTGGAATATTAAAATTTTCCATTGGGCTATTTACTAAAGATAAGGAAAAAAAAAATTATTTCCCCCCCTCCCCTCAAACCAGACCGGGTCTAATGGAAACAAAAATAATAAAACTGGCTGAAAAAGAATTTTGAAATTTTGAAATTTTAAATCAGGTATTTTCTAAAAAATTAGTTACGAATTGCTTATCAAATTTCATCATTCCTTTATGATTTAGAATTTTACAATTTCAATTTTTTTTTGGTCTTTTTCCCTAAAACTTAAGTAGAAAACTGCTTTCCATATTTTTTTTTTAAAGAAAATGACAGAAAAATATCATTTAAATTACGAAAACCTTAAAATATCTGCTAAATTAACAAAAGAACAAATAGATAGTTGGGTAGAAATTTGGGATTTTGAAGTTTGTGCGTCAACAACTTGAGTATATGAATTAACAACTTAAGTATAAAGATCTCGTCATTCTCGCTTATCTCGAGTTGTCAATACCCAAACTTCAAAATCTCATATTTCTACCAAATTACCTATTTATTCTTTTGCTAGTTTAGTAGACATTTTGAATTTTTTATAATTCAAATAGTGTTTTTCTATCATTTTCCTAAAAAATAGAAAGTTATTTTTAAGTGTTTTCTTATTTTTGTTTTGTTTTTTATTTCTTATTTTTTAAGGCCACCACATATTTACTATGCATCACACCACCATCACGTCATTTCAAAAACATATATTTTTTAAAACAATTATCCAAATATTTTTTTGTTTACAAAACTTGTTTTTGAAAAACTGTTTTGAAAACAAAAATACAAAAAACAAAAACAAACGGATCCATAACATCTCTCTCTCTCTCTCTCTCTCTTAGTACATCATAGGTTTTGATCTTTAAGCTTTATTTAAAACATTGGCCACATAATAAATATCTAGATCATTTTATCCTTTAACAGTCCAAAACTCTTAGCTTAAAACTTGCAAAGTCAAAATTAAAATAAGGACAAATTTGAGTGACTAAAGATTATTTTAACAAAAAAAGAGAGAAGATAGATAGGGCTCTTGGACGACATGTCGGTGAACACGGCTGCATGAGAACACTACACTACCCATAGAGAAATACTTACATAATCCTTGAGTGCCACGTTATCTAAACTCTATCAAATAAAAACATAACAACTCGTATTATTTTAATCTTAGATGATAGGTGACTCATAAAAAATTCCCTTTTTAATTTGTTTTTAAGAAAAATACACATCTTAAGTTGAAAAAAAAAACTACAATAAAAAGATGAAATCATATTTTTCTTAAAGAAATAAAAGTGATTTTTTTTAGATGAGCCGACTACCAATTAAGATTAAAATAATTTGAGTTGTTATATTTGTATTAAATAGAGTTTAGATAACATGGTCCTCATAGAGTACATAAGTATTTGTTTGAAACAACGAGTTTTGTCTCATTGTGGAGAAAAAGGCTTTTAAAACTACGGTTTTTTGATTTAATAAACATACTTATACCTTATTTGGTTAGTTTGATTAAGCAATTTTTTGTTGTTGTTGTTGTTGATATATTGGTTAAACAAAAGGGTAAATGAGCAAAAATACACATGTGTTTTACCCTCGGGAGCGCTCAGCACCATATGTTTTTTTTGGAGCAAAAATACACACGTGGTTACCATTTTGGAGCAAAAGTCACACCCCACCATTAATTCAACAAATGTCTGTCATTTCTTGTTCTTTAATTGCCTAATTCATTCCTACATTCAACGGTCTTGAACTCATCTTTCAAATCCTTCACGAATGGGGGCTGATTTGTTTCTTTCTAGAGTAGATCTAGTTGTTTTTATTATGTCTTTCCTCGTGTTGGTTAGTTGGTTAGGTGCTTAGCTTCTACAGTTTGTTTCTTGCTGCTGTTTCCTCTTTTGGTTTTGCATCTGTTGTTGCTTTTCTTTTGAACCTGTACTGGTTTGTATCTTTCATTAGCAATATATATGTCGTTTCAGAACTAAAAAAAAAAAGTCATCTGTTTTCTGATATCGTTACAGGACAACAATGGCTCCTCCTAGTTTGAGCAAATCTTCATCCAATTTCACCACCCATGTTAATGGTTTCAACCCTTCATCCTTATCTTTCATTAGCAATATATATGTCGTTTCAGAACTAAAAAAAAAAGTCCTCTATTTTCTGATATCGTTACAGGACAACAATGGCTCCTCCTAGTTTGAGCAAATCTTCATCCAATTTCACCACCCATGTTAATGGCTTCAACCCTTCACTCTTATCTTTCATTAGCAATATATATGTCGTTTCAGAACTAAAAAAAAAGTCCTCTATTTTCTGATATCGTTACAGGACAACAATGACTCCTCCTAGTTTGAGCAAATCTTCATCCAATTTCACCACCCATGTTAATGGCTTCAACCCTTCACCCTTCCGTATAAAGGGGTCAAACCTGCTGGTCAACGACCACGTTGTCCTCTCCGATGTCCCTGAAAACATCACGGCCACTCCCTATTCCTACACATCCACCACCAAATCCCTCCCCACCACCGGTTGCTTCATTGGCTTCGACGCTACTGAAGCAAGTAGCCACAATGTCGTCCCCATCGGAAATCAAGGGCGCCTCATACCGCAATGTTGTTTACCTGCATGCCGGCGAAGATCCGTTCAGTTTAGTGAAGGAGGCGATGAAGATCGTGAGGGCCCACCTCGACACGTTCAATCTCTTGGACGAAAAAACTCCTCCTAGCATCGTCGACAAGTTTGGTTGGTGCACGTGGGACGCATTTTACCTTACGGTGCACCCGGGGCATATGGGACGACGTTAAGGGTCTCGTCAACGGTGGGTGTCCTCTGAGGCTCGTTCTCATCGACAATGGGTGGCAGTCCGTCTGTCATGACCGGGACCCAATTACCATAGAAGGCATGAACCACACAGTCGCCGGCGAGCAAATGCCATGCAGGCTCATAAAGTACGAAGAAAATTACAAGTTCAGAAACTACGTGAGTCCCAAAAGGTTAGGTAGCTCAGGAGAAAAAGGTTTGGGTGCATTCGTGAAGGATTTGAAAGATGAGTTCAAGACCGTTGAATGTAGGAATGAATTAGGAAATTAAAGAACAGGAAATGACGGACGTTTGTTGAATTAACGGTGGGGTATGACTTTTGCTCCAAAATGGTAACCACGTGTGTATTTTTGCTCCCAAAAAAAGCATATGGTGCTGGACGCTCTCAAGGATAAAGCATATGTGTATTTTTGCTCTTTTACCCTAAACAAAATTGAACGAGACGCTGCCTTAAATTCTGTCTATTTTTGGTTGCGTGACAAGACATGGTCCTAAATGAGCAAGTGAATTCTTTAGTAATACTTCCTCCGGTCCTAATTATAAGAGCAAATTACCAGAATTTGGAGGGATTAAGGAGGGAAGTTAAATTAGTTAATTATATGTATTTTCCTAAAATACCCTTACCTAAAATTTAAACTGACGTTAAGGAATTAAACCCCTCGTTCAATCGTTAGCCCCGCTCTGTCCATACTCTCCGCGACTTTTCTGAGCTCGCAGTCTGTCAACGTCGACCTCCAAGCTCGCAGTCCGGCGTCGACTTCTCCAAGCTCGCAGTCCGGCGTCGTCGACTTCTCTGAGCTCACAGTCCAGCATCGTCGAATTGATAGGTATGTTTCTTATTTTGAGTTCTGATTTCAGATACTCCTTACTTCAAAGTTCCTTCTCTACATTTTAGTCTCAGATCTCCATCGATTTTAGTTTTCCTTGCCGCAATCCTTCAATGTTATTTCTCTGAACTTCAGATTTCCGTCGATTTCAGATTTTGCTTGCGATAGATCCCTAAATTTGCTGCTGTCGATGGATTTTAATAGTGAAGAAAT
Organism: Acacia melanoxylon; assembly: GCA_019022615.1. Taxonomy (NCBI): domain Eukaryota; kingdom Viridiplantae; phylum Streptophyta; class Magnoliopsida; order Fabales; family Fabaceae; genus Acacia; species Acacia melanoxylon. The sequence goes on from JAFJYJ010000005.1 coordinate 13,601,244, forward strand.
TGATGCAGGTGAACAAATTGTCGGTTCTTGCATATATTGATATTAATTTGTATTACGTTTTTGCGGGCTCATGTTTCGAATTACTCCTACTATAAAGTATCCGTTGAAGATGTTTGGCATTCTAACATTTGTGCATTCTGTGTATTTTGAGTTAAAGAAAGGCTCTGCATTCAATAATTCATCTTTAAGAATATTTTGAGTTAAAGAAAATGAAAGAATTCTAAGATGATGTATTTATATGTGGTGCATCTATGAGCTAGCCTAAATGAACATGGTCAAGACTAAATAGGGAGAACACTTGCACAATGCTTTTTTTACCTTCATTGTTATATTTTAAATTCAGGCAATCACCGTAAGTTTTTGAGTAATGAAGACCATAAAGCCATCTCCTATCTCTTATTGTCGAATAGTCAAGGTGGGAGACTACGTAAAGGGGCTGCAAGAAAGGTTGCATCGATGTATTCAGTATCCAATAGTGCCATTCGTCGCATTTGGCAAAAAACAAAGGTTGGGGATGGAGCTTGTCATAAAAAAACAAAAAAATGTGGTCGCAAGAAGGTTAAACTTGACCTTGATCAATTTCTTCAAGTTCCTTTGTCTAGGAGGACCACCTTGAGAGATTTATCATCTGCATTGAACATAAATAAAACCTCACTTATTAGGCTTAAAAAGGAGGGAGCTATCGAGCGTCACAGTAATGCTATTAAGCCATTTTTGAAGGAAGAGAATATGGTTGCTCGATTAGAATTTTGCTTGACTATGATTGAAAATGGTTCAATGATAGGAGATCTAACTTTTAAAAGTATGCACAATATAGTTCATTTAGACGAGAAGTGGTTTTATATGACAAAAAAGAATGCGAACTATTATCTATTACCAGGAGAGGAAGAGCCACTACGTACTACGAAGAACAAGAATTTTATTGGAAAAGTGATGTTCTTGGTTGCTGTTGCCTGTCCTAGGTTTGATTTAGATGGTAATGAAACTTTTTATGGGAAAATTGGAGTCTTTCCTTTAGTTACACAAGAGCCCGCAAAGAGAAATAGTGTTAATAGACCTGCATGTACACTTGTGACGAAGCCTATAGTTTCAGTTACTAAAGACGTCAGTAGACGGTTTCTTATTGAACATGTTGTTCCTGCCATAAAAGACAAGTGGCCAAGAAATTCAATAGGAGAACCAATATATATTCAGCAAGACAATGCAAGATGTCACATCCATCCAAATGATAGTGAATTTTGTCGAGTTGCCACAGAAGATGGGTTTGATTCCGCTTGATGAATCAACCCCCGAATTCTCCAGACCTGAATATCCTTGATCTTGGTTTTTTCAATGGAATACAATCTTTACAATACAAGGAAGTGCCAAAGACAACTGATGATTTAATTGCAGCGGTGGTTAGATCATTTGAAACATTTTCATCTGTTAAGTCTAACAAAATATTCTTGACACTTCAATGTTGCATGGTAGAGATCTTGAAGGGGAGGGGTTCTAATAAATATGATCTTTCACATATAAGAAAAGAAGTCATGGAAAAAAAAGGTTCAGTGCCCAATCAAATCAAGTGTGATCCAAATTTAGTGGAAGGAGTGAAAGAGTATTTGAGGTAATTTTTCCTTTATCCAAGTGTGTGTGTGTGTGTGTGTGTGTGTGTGTGTGTGTTTTTTTTTTTTTTTTTTTTTTTTATCAATATGTGTGTGGTACTTCAATTTGATAATTCATTTGATAAACTTGTTTACAGCTTCATTTGCTAATCGCTTCTTTCTTCTACAGATTTCAGCGTCAGCAGCCACTTTTCCAATGCTCTCCTTCAATTCATTGTAAGCTCTTTCTTTGTCTCTTCTGGAGTGCTTCTCATGTTTGAATTGGAGTATTATGGCTTGGAGAATTTAGTGATAGTTTGTGCCTGAATGTTGTTTTATCTTCAAAAGTTCTCTTAGTTTCAAATGGATGATGTTACTCCATTTGAACTGTAGATTGATGGTCGGTATAGTTTTGTAGAATTGCTAGGGAAGTGACAAAATACCTTGAAATTTGGCCGTTTAGTTTGATTATTGTAGAATCTATCCTATGACATTGTCTTGACATCACAAAGTCACACACTGGAGGACTGGACTTGTGTGAATTTTTGTTACTAGCGCATTCGTATTTTGATGATACAGCACACGGTCAAGAAGGGGATGAGAACAATATTAGCTCTGCATCATAGTGGAATGATCCCTCCAAAGGTGGAATAAAATGGCTCAGTCTCAAAATCTGGAAGTCGAGCAGGCTGTGGGGGTGTATTAAGGAATCAGGGGGCTTGTGGATCGCTGGTTTTTCCCAGTTTCTTGGTTGTTGCACGGTCTTTGAATCAGAGGAATGGGCAATAATTAGAGGTCTTACTGTTGCTTGGGATTTAGGCTTCAGGAAAGTGGTTATTGAATCAGATGCAAAAGAGGTTACTGATATGCTTCTGAATTCGATGGTGACGGTAGTCTTCTGGGCTGGCGGATCAGAGAGTTAATGAGGCGAGATTGGTGCATTAAAATCTTCCATACTCCTAGAGGACAGAACACCCTAGCTGACAGTTTGGCAAAGAAGGGTCTGTCTACTACCAGCTTCTTCAATGAGTGCCCTGAGTTTTTACGGGCCTTGTTTGCTCAAGATATGTTGGGATTAATTTCCCCTTGTTAGTTTCTTTATTGTTTATGTTTCATTAATCTTCGTTTGTATAAAAAAAAAAGGGTCTTTCAGTTAAGTCAGATGGGTGACACTACTTTTTCGAGGAATGAAGCCTGATGCATATAGATGTATATTCTTTGTTGATGTAGCTACATTTTCTAGATTGACCAGTAAGTGTATATACAATCTAGAAAAGTTCAGGATTGTTGAGGCATTTATGAAAAGCTCCTATGTACTTCAGAAAGACAATTTTAGTCTTTGATGGGATGAAATCCAGCCTATTGTAGTGATAGATTTTTTTTCTTCTTTTGGGCAAATTAATGTACACATTTGCAAAGTCTTCATAATCACCTTTTATGTATTTAATGCTAGTTTATAATTTTTTTAATGAATTTTTTATAGATTCAAAATGATTTTTTACTATAATGAAATGCTAGGTTGTAGATTGAAAATGAATTTTAAATGTATATAATTTTTTTAATATATATTTTCCATGGATTTTTTCAAAGAAAAATTTTTTTCTATCAAAAGAGTATCTATTTAATTGGGCATAATACAAATACAAGTTTATTTTTTTATTGTTGGAAAAAGATAATGAAATTAATGTTTTATTAGGTTATTTTAAGGGAAAAAAGTAATCACTTTGGACGGATAGTTAAAAAATATATTTTTAAAGGAATATTAAAATTGTTTTATTTAAAAATAAAAAATAAAGTAGAATATCTCACTTGATAAATTATGAGCGTATTGTTAAATTAATTATCGTGGAAGAAGTATTAGTAGGGGTAATATGGAAAGGATATGACAAAAATTGTTCAAAATTATTTTATAAAAAAAATTATAATTCGGTGTATATGACATTAATAAGTTGCAAACATTATTTACTATATAAAATATATAAGTATATTATTAAATTATTATTGTCTTTAATTATTATTAAGAAAGTATAGATAGGGGTATTATAGAAAAAATTTGACAAAAGTTAAAATTTGCTCTTATAATTAGGACCAAAACCAACTTCAAAGTTTGCTCCTATAATTAGGACCAGAGGGAGTATATCAATAAAAAATGCGGGCCACGAGACATAAGATACGTTCTCTCATTCAAGATCAAGTGATAGATTATCCATCAAATTTGAAATGATTTTTTTTTTTGTTCCTTCAAATTTTGGGCATGATATTTTAATGCAACTGATTGATATTGGATGCTTGAAATGGATCCCATGGATCTATGATTGTGTGGCCGACAAACACCTTTTGATTTTTGCCAGCATATATGAAATAAAATAATCCATTATCATCAGCCCACCAGCTATCAAATGAATCTTTCTTCTTCGCAACAGTCATCAACAGTATATTGACTCGTGAAAAATAATTAAAATAAAAACTGCGACAATAATGAACATTTAATAAGAAGCACCTCTTTAGTGGTGAGTTCTCTGTAAAATCTGCATATAGGGTACTTTCAGGGGACATAAGGGATCAAGGAGGGAATTGGGGGCGTTTGTGGAAAGTCCGAGCTCCTGTATGTTGTAAGATGCTTCTCTGGTTGGTTGCACGACAGGGATTACTTACTAATGCAAAAAGAGTGAAGCGACATCGGCAACGGACCCGGGTTGCACTCTCGTGGTGCGGCATTTGAGGATACTATACATGTATTTCGAGATTGTCCATACTCGAGATCATTATGGAGGAAAGTGGTGCCAAGTGGGCGATGACGTAGATTCTTGGATTTGGCTTTGTCGGATTGGTTATGGTGGAATGTTAGAGGACAAGCAGAGGCAAGTAATGAGTGGGCCTCTCGATTTGTTATTTTATGTTGGTGGATTTGGCGGAGGAGGAACCTATTCATCTTCGAGGGTAAAACAACTTTGAATGATACCATTCTTGCAAGCGTATGTGCCATGATGGAGTGCATGATTTCTACCAATGACCGTATGGTTGGACTAAATCTCCAAGGTGTTACCTTGGCCCCTACTCGAAGGCGGCGCCGCCGAAGGAGGGTTGGGTCAAGGTTAACGTGGATGGAGCATATTCTAGGGGTGCCAACAAGAGTGCTTGTGGAGGTCTTATTAGGGATTCAACTGGGAGATTTCTCAAGGGATTTGTACACCCCCTTGAAGATGGAGATGAGCTCACGACAGAGATTTGGGCATGCTTTTTCGGACTGAAAATTGCATGGACTTTGGGGGTTCGGCAAAGTGTGGGCCGGAGACGGATTTAACGGCGTGCCTCGATCCGCTTCATCTTGAACAGTGTGGCCAACATAGAGACGCACAGATCATCAATGAAGTTCAAAAGTTGCTTCAAATGGATTGGAGCACGAAGCTTACATACATTCCGCGATCGGGAAATTCCGCGGCAGATTTCTTAGCGAAAAAGGGCCTTGAGGCAGAATCAGGGCATCATGAGATTTATCAACCATCTACGGAGCTGAAGGCTTTCTTATGTAATGATTATAATGGAAATTATTCTCATAGGGGATAATTGAGGTATCTCTTTGTATCAAAAAAAATAAGAAGCACCTCTTTAATGTGATATCATATGATCCTCAGGAATTCAGATCTACTTGGACAATATATGATAAATATATTCATGGCTTTTAACTAAGTTTAACCAACTTTTTATCTACATAATTTGGTTATTTATATCTTATAAAAAGCATGGAAAAGAGTGAAATTTTAATATACAATGCTCCTCAAATAAATTAAACTCAAGCTGAAAAGAAACAATACCATTTCTCTTCACCAACCGTAGAAAAAGGCTGATGAGAAGGCTATATTGTAGGATCAACCCATTACTGGACTGAGAATCCATCTGCTATCCATTGACACTCTCCAGCTAATTTTTTACTGCAAGAATGATATTAAGAAGTTTAGTCATCAAATCAAAACATCATATTGTAGTTGGTAGGCCATATTGCCACCAAAAATCCTTTGTGCAAATTAAAGGGGTAGATGGAATTGTTAAAGATTACCATGCAGGTCCAATTCCATATTTTCGTGCAAGAAATTTTGCTACTTCTTGGTTTGGATTGATGAAACTGCCAGTATTGGTTGTTGCTCAAAATTAACAGAGCATAACCCTTTTAACTTGTGAATCCAGAGCATTCAAGAAAGGGAGGGCAATTCTTTTGAATCTGGAAGCATAAAATTTTATGAACTTGAACCAGATCCTACAATTATGAATTTTATAGAGCACAACGGCGTCATGAGATCAATGTAGCTGACTCTATCTAGTGGGATAAAACTTGTTGATGATGCAGATCCCTTTCATAGATTAGTCTTGGACCCTTGACAAGAACAATACAGGGTAAATACTACTGATATGGATAAAAATGTAAAGAGAAAGGGTAAAACTTCAGTATGATGAGGCTCCTACTTGGACGTATCTTTTTCCCTCTTCTTGGTGACAGCATCTGGTATTTGGAAATTGGAACTACATTGGATCACAGCTAATTCACATTTGGGCTAAGTTGGGTGCTTAAGGGTTCTAGCCCTTTCCACTATGATGAACACCTGTTGATGGATACGCCTTTTTGTTATTATCTTGTAATAATTAGTATCAACTAAAGCAACCAATATTTGCTTAAGCAGAAGCTTCAAACCAGTTTGGGTCAGACTACTATTTTTTTTTAATCCATATTCTCGTTGGTTTTATTTTAATTTAAATCGTAAGGTTAGGAGGGGCAGCCATTATAGTTTCCTTGACAATTATCTTGCTTCATGAAAATTGTTATTAAATATATAAGATGAAGACATGAGTGAAAGGTAAATAGGATTTGGCTACTTTCCTGAGTTCACCTGGGTACACTCTGCTTTATTCCTGAGTTCACCTAGGTGCACCTGGGCTGCTCCGTTTAAAATCAGAAAAAATGACTACGGAGCAATGTGTTCAGAGACGGTTCCAAGACCTAATTTGGCAAAGTTCTCGCTTCTTTGAGTAAATAAGAAGCTGTTGGAATTTGGAAGATCTGTGATCAATGCAACTATGACAAATTATTTATCAAAATTTGTTGTTGGCTGATTGGAGGTTGGGTCTCAATATGTCATAGGTTCAAGTCGACCCTGGAGAAGGGAGAAAAATTGCACCTTAACTAACAATTGTAACTTTTGGCTTAGTGGTAAAGCACTTGGTTTTGTATAATGATTACATAGACCCATACAAATAGTTAGATTTTCTCTGTATTTAGAAACTTGTTAAGGAGTGAGTGTTGAAGATAAGTTAAATTGCAAGGGTGGGAGGAGAGACGAGATCAACATACCACTTTGAAGTGTACCCAACAACCACCACTAATTTCATATCTGCAAAATCTACCAAAATTAAAAAAGAAAAGCAGATATAAAATATAAAGTTTGTATGGACCAAATCATGGTAACAGATTCATAATAGAGAAAAAAATGTTACCTAGTAAATTTCTGCTGCAGAAACAATATTATATTTCTTCACTCATATCCATAGAATCTGGAACTTCTAGGACATTAGCAATTGGCAATAGAGATGGACGATTTTCTTCTGTGAAAGGAAGTAGCTTCCCTGAATATAAGCTCTTAACGATCCAACTTAAAGGCTGTAAAGGAAATCAAGTTAGGTTCACATGCATATACGCATACAAATATAAAAATATACGGGTATAATGAACTTCTTTATCAAAGTTTTCTTTTACCCTCTTTGGCTGGAAACTATCATCTATTAGTTTACTCATGGTTATTCATTTTTTTATTTTTTTTATTTTTTTTTTGCATGCGAGATCAACATACTATTGCCTTCTAATTCAATGATTGGATCAATGAAAATTACCTCCAATGATAAAATAGTGGGAAGTATCAAGATGTTAAATTTTAGGCCAGCGTCAATTGATCTCTGTCCTTTTATATATATAAAGGCTATAAAGTGAGAGGAGTGGTCTAATGCAAAAGGAGATGGAAGAAATAAATTGTTAATCAACCATAAGATCACAAATCCACGGTCAATGTTAATGCAAATGCCATTAATGGAAAAATAAAAAATGGTTAGTACAAATTTGTGACAATTTTGCATCATTCCTGACCATTTATTTATGATTTTAAGAGTGATTATTTTCTCCTCTAATCTCATATAACATCACTCCTGCAGGGTACTGAAAACTATATAATTCCTTGTCAGTATTAAAAAGATCCTCAAAACTAAAATATATTCTTAGTTTCTTACCATGATAGGAATCTCCTTCTCCAGAGCACATGATTTCAAGTGACGAGATATAGAAGGTTTATCTTTTACGATAATAGCTCCCCCAGAAACCCTTCCTTTATCAATGCTCCTGACTAGCCACTGGAGGGTTTTGTATACCTGTCCACCTCCATGCTGGGCAACAAAAGAGCAGATTTTTTTTTTTTTTTTTTTTTAAAAAAAAATAGGAGGTATTAACTAATATGCAAGTCAGTCATGGATGGACATTTTTGTACAGCTAGCCAGCTAGGTAACCAGAAGATGGCTATGGTGGCATTTTAAAATGCAACAAAATACACTGGAGTGCGTATAACAACTTGTAGTTTCAAGTTATAAAACTAGCCAAACATGATGGTATTGGTATTGCAATCGTTGTTTGTGTATCTTAGCACCTAGAGTAATTCAATTTTTTTTTTTAATGATTTCCTAGGTATTACCCACCTAAATTTCAGAAAGGAGCCATCCAGAGGTGAGAGGTGGAATGAAAGCAGAAAAAAACTGAAATTTAATTTTATGGTTTCATATTGGATTTAACTAGAATCCCTTCTCCATGCAGAGGCGCTGGATATGACATATTTAAAAAACAAAGTAAAATAACAAGATTACTAGAAAACAATAAAAGAGCATATGGTTGAGTAGATTATAGTTCTACAAAAAGTAAACCAAGACGGCCAAGGCAAAAATAGCAGTGCTGTCGAGATAGGGTTCTAACTCTAAGACTATGAATGGGAGAAAAAGACCATTACCTTGATAGTACTCGCCAATTTGGTGCAGAAACTATGCTTGCCATGTAGCATGAACCCTACTCTCTCAAAAATTGGCTCGTGGTTATTATGACGAACTAGCATTCTTGTTATGGTCAACTTCATGTCATTCCGATTTGGAAGAATCATGTATCTAACACAGATAAATTAAAAGCAATTACTTGGATATTGAGAACATAGATCATTAAGATAGGAGATTCGGATCGAATGTGTCCATTGACTGGGAGAATTTTGTCAACTTGTCAAGCATTGGGGAAAATCCATTGAAATTTACAATCTAAGCTGTTTAAGTTTACAATGTGAGAATGAGATATATATTTTACAAAAATTTTCTGGACCTAGGAATGCTAAAGTCGCAAAAATCAAAATCTTTGTCAAAGTTAGGGATGAATATATATTTTACCATGAGATTTAGTAATCGATGACCCCCCCCAAAAAAAAAAGTATAAATAAAAAAGAAGAGAATAGCGCGCAGATCTCAAAAGCAATAGGGGAAAACTTTACTTACTTCTCAGGCTGTACAATAGTTCCAGCAGCAATACTATCAGTAAGCCAATCAACTTTTAGTATTGCGGCTCCAACAGCACATCCATACAAGAATTTAGCAGTTTGCAGCTGAGACAAATAACAGGGAAAACATTATATAGTACAGGAGGCGAGAAAAGCAATAATTATGACACTCTTCATCAGGTTCTTCTAAAATAGTTTCCTACTTGTTCATATCTATGGTTTCATGCCTTTTCTTGGGTGTGATGCAAGGGAATATTTGACCCCCAAAAAAAAAAGCAAGGGAATAGCTGAAAACATTACAAGGTCAAATGACACAAAAACATATCAAAACGGCATAACAAGATCACAACTGAAAACTATAATAGAACGACATAACAGAGTAGCTAAAACATAAGCTGTTGTAAATACAGGAAGTTAAGGAAAGACCAAACTATGAACAATTCTACATTTTCTTGTCATATATATATATTTTTTTGAAATTTCAGAACCAGACACCAAATTATGTCTAGCCCCACAAGAGAATTTGGGAATAATCTTTGGGATTTAGAGGCATAACATGATTGATGATTGTGGAGCTACTAATTTCGAAATAAAATGTTAAGAAAAAGAGACAAAACAATAGTTGATGATTGAAAACAAACCTTTCTCATACAAAGAATAACAGGAAGTTGTAGGCGAGAGAAGGTAGGACTTCTCTTTCTCCTCGAAATTGAAGGGGAGGGAATGTCAGAAAGAACCACTCCACCAGAATTTCTTATAAGTGCTTCCATGTCTCTTTCCTTTTGACTAGATAATCCAGTGAGCAGGAACTCTGTCCCTAGAAATATATATTTCGTCCTTACCTTTCTGCAATAATTTGTTAGAGAATGTTTCATATGAGGCAAAGAATTTGTCAATGACTTGGAAGCTTTTCTTCTTTTTTCTCTGACAAAAGAACCTACATTATTGGAGCGCAAAATCAAGTAATCTCCCACGTAGAACACAGATACATCACGCAGTCAATACAAAAAAGAGTTTACTTTTTTTATTTGAAGATTCCAACTTCGAGAGAGTCCTTTTCAGATGAAGAAGCTCCTCTTCCGCTGTAAACCGTACTCGTTTTTTGACTCCGACATGTCCATCATGGAATTCACTGCACTCAGCTTGTAACTTATTAAGGTTGTTCTGTTGATGCTGAGCGAAAGACTTCGGTGGCACATGCTTGTTTGGGTGTTTCTCCCCATTGGTATCATTCCCAACAATCTTCGGACCCAGCAAGGAGTGCTGTATCCTATCATTAAGAATTGGAGTTAATGCCCTCTCTTCTAATGATTCCACTGGAATGCTACTCTTATCTGCTTCTTTTAAATCATCAGTTCTCTTCTCATTTCCCATTTCTATATTTGGCTTGTGATTAACAAAGAGTTCATGATTTTGCATAATTTTGCTTCCATCTGTGAACTTGGATGCAGAGAGACCCTTCGACCTCTTTTTATCTGAAAGTGCAGCAACATCCATCCACTTATTAGTTCGAAGTAGTGCCTGGTTGCATTTTTGAATAGGGGATTGGTTAGGGATAATCATGCTGTAAGTCTTAAGAGACCTCAACTGTTTCCGACAAGTCTGAGCAACAATAGTCAACGTCTGAGGCGATTGTTGAACCATATTTGTGATAGTGGCTGGAATATCTTCTCCATCTGATGAAGACATTGTTTGTTTATCTCTATTTTCTGATACAACATTACCAACTCGGGTCCTCTGACAATTGTCAACTTCAAATTCAGGAATAGCGGGGACGTTTACATCATTATCAATATCCTGACTCGGAGGTTTGGAATTGGTCAGTTCTGAAGGAATGCTACATGGAACAACTGAACAAAGAGGATCATCCAGTGATAGATTAAAGCATTGGGCCACATTTTGAGAATGGAATATGTCCTCATCAGCTTTGTGCAAAGTTTCGGAAGGTATGCTTAACTGAGAACCAATTCCACACTTAGAGTCATGTTTTTGCACACAAGAATTCTCATCCGGAACATCAGCAGATTCTGAAAGAAAGCTTGTCTCTCTTATGAAAAACTTAGAATTACGTTCAGCATTTTTCTGGTCGCATGGGGATGAATCCAATTCCTTCCAAGCAGGAGAAAGACAACACAACAGCCATCAAAGAACGATATAAGTATCAAGACGTTAAATCCATAGTAGCGTATGCATATGCTATAGGCACATTTAGAAATTTTAAAACGTTGAAGACCTAGCCCATTCTAAAAGCATATATTTCAGTATAAAGTACAGTGATAATGTATATCAAGTTAAAAACAACCAATTGAGCAGACTGTTAGTGAATGATGGAAAATGATGATACAAATTGCCATCCATGATTATTAGAATTTTACTCTGTCAAGACAAAATATCGAATGAATATAAAAAGCTAGAATTTCCGCAAGGTTTGAGCATCTGATTTGGAAATAGAGGAAGAAGGACTGAGAAATAGGCAAGTGGCATCCACTGAAATTCTAACAACTTTAGCATCCTTACAATGTGATGGTGAATCATGATTCATGACACCCTATAAGTAAAAAGAACAATGTATTTTCCTAGCATAGTTCTCCAAAAGAGTTAGTTGTGAGTTCCTTGTAGAACAAAGTCCAAGGAGTCACCTTTTTTCCTAAAATTCAGATCCTTCATGTCAACAATAGAATACAAAACATAACAAATCACCTCTTCCTTCGAAACCAAGTTTCCCTTTTAACTACATGAATTTTTGGTTTAGTCAACACATCCAACATTGCACCATTGCACCATTGCACGAGCTATTAATAGTAGAAAAATTATAAAGTCCAAGAGGCAATATGAAATTTTATATCCCATGGCAGGCAACTTATTTATGTCAGGAGGAAGAATGCTTGGAGAGAAATCAAGGGTGTCAGTCAAAACTCGCCATATCATAAGATGAAAGACCAAATTGGTGCGACTCAGAAAGGAACAATGAATGAAACGGAAGAAACACATACCTCAGTTGTCCAACCACCTAACCAGCGGCTTTTAAATCTGTCTGGAACCAAGTAACTTGCCAAAATATTTTTTGCTGAATAATTTCACAACAGAAAATATATGATCATAAATTCTAGAGAAAGGAAAATTATAGGATAATGTAAAAAAGTACTTAAAACTTACTGGTATTTCCAACAAGTGGAGAGTTGACCCTGTTTTGGAGTCTGTTTGAAGTTAAATCAGCTGGATCAACATCCTGAACAGTCATAATCAGGGTAGTAGTTACTAAATTAAATTAATGACGATCAAAATTGATCCTATAATAGTGTTATGATTCTCTGTTTACCATGAAGTGAAATAGAGAGATGATACCCACTACAATCAGGAAAGAACAAGTTTCTATTTGTTACCATGCTGACATTTAGTTTTTTTTTTTTCAAATTCACTTGTCACTGGTGAGATGCAATGGATAAACAAGATATATTATAAGGTTGAACTTTTAAAGACTAAACATCTGAAATTTTTTTACTGGAGTGATGGTCCGTAAAGGCAAAGACTAGGATGCCTAATTACCTGGTTTAGTGAAGAAACATTGGAAGTATGCTGTACAAAATGATGATAGATATGATCCAAACCAGGGTCATCAGAATGCTTATCCCTCTCACAACATAGGGACTGTACAGGTGAGTCTTCTTTTTGCTGCAACTCGATCTCTGCATTGACTTCTAATGGTTTCTTTGCTGAATTATCATCTAAATTAACAAACTGAGATATATGCTCTCCGCGTTTATTAACACAACCATGATATTTTCCAGCATCAGAGATAGCCATGGCTGAACTCTGATGTTCCTCAAGGAAGATGCCAGAAGGTAACCCCACATCTTCATAAGCATCTTCCATATTAACATCATTCAAATCAGAAAGAGAATCACTCCAATCAGATTCCTCATTTGAAGAAAGGAAGCCATCTTCCAAACCCTCAAGCCTAGCCTGCTTCACACGCAGCGCCACTTCAAGGACAGCTTCAGCAGGATATGTTTCTGAAACCGATTCCATCTTTACTAGTTCATGTATGACCAATGCCTCAGACGCTGCAATGGAAAGTTCAACTGCATTACTGATATCAGCATTTTTGAAGCTTCTGACATTGGACTTTTCTTTCTGTTTTCTAACAGAATCAATATTATCGGAAGGACATTTTGGACCATCCATTTTCACTGTTTCAGGAATGGAACTAGGCAAAACATTCTGTTCAGAAGCACGGTTACCCATCATGGAAGGAAGGTTCTCTCCAAAATCAACAAAATTTTTAGCTGGTTGCATTGACAGAACTTTACTTGATGCTACTAAATTATTAGACGCGACTAAATTTTTGAAGCTTCTGACATTGGACTTCTCATTCTGTTTTCTAACAGAATCAATGTTATCGGAAGGACGTTTTGGACCATTCATTTTCACTGTTTCAGGAATGGAACTAGGCAAAACATTCTGTTCAGAAGCATGTTTATCCATCATGGAAGGCAGGTTCTCTCCAAAATCAACAGAATTTTTAACTGGTTGCATTGACAGAACTTTACTTGATGCAACTAAATTATTAGATGCATTTGAAATTGAGATCTTTTAAAGATTCTCTTTTGAATTTTAAAGGATCAGACTTTAATGGTGTTGCAAATGGAACTTCGGGTATGGACGATGACACTTTGATTTCGATCTTGACCAATCGTGGAAGCTGCGCTTAACCGTCGGAGGAGATCAAGAAGCTAATGGATGTTTATCCCGGTTGTTCCATTCTTTGACGAGGAATTCAATGAGAGCCGTGAACCATGGAATAATTCTTTGATTATTACGGTTCTTGGAACCCGATTTAATTTTTATAAGCTAAGAGAGATGTTATGCAAAATTTGGAGATTTAGTGAGTTTGACTTAATAGATCTTCCAAATAACTATTTTGTAGTCGTTCACAAATAAAGATAATTGGTCTACTCATTATAAACGAATTTTATTTGAAGGACCTTGGGTGATAGCACAACATAGTGACGGGTTCAATCCGGTGGTCACCTTATTTTGACCCCTTTAATAATCCTTTAGGAAAGATTGCGACTTGGATACGTATCCCCAATATCCCTCTCAATTGTTATAATAAGAAGTATTTATCGAGATTGGGAGACATGATTGGGAAGACTCTGAAGGTGGATCTTCATACCTTGAATTTTAATGATGATGATAATCCAAAGGTGGAGAGAGGGAAGTATGCTAGGATATGTGTGGAGTTGGATCTTCAGAAAAAATTAGTACCAAAAATCATTTTAGCCTCTTCCTTATATAATATTGAATATGAGGGATTAAACATGATTTGTTTTGGATGTGGCAGATATGGACATCGAAAAGAAAATTGTCCTGGAGTATTAATTGTGGGGTTTCATCGGGAAAGCTCATCACCGCTATTCCAACCGTGAAAAGAACGTCGGGGACTATGCGAAGAAACTAAAATGGTAGGAAGAAGGATTTGGACCTTGGATGCGCAGCCTCGTAGACCTTGGGCTTCGAAGATTGAAAAACAAAAGGTTAAAGGAGAAGTAAAATCCAGTGGCTCAAGATTTGTTTGTTATGTCAAAATGGGAGGAGGAAAATATTTTCAAGAGGATCGGAGGAAAGGAGGAAACTTGGATTCAACAAAGTGAAAACATTGGTTATATGTGAAGGAAAAAGCAAAGAATCCCAGATGTCTAAAACTCTCAATCAAGAAGAAAATAAAAATAAAGGAAAAAATCCTCAGTTCCAAAAGTATCTATAAAGTAAAAGAAAAAGAAAAGATCCAAACGACATCTCAAAGCGGGCAAAACAATCAGGCTATGGAGATTAATCCCCATATTAATGTTAAAAAGCAAGGTGTCAAAAATGCAAAACAAAGGATGCATGTTATTGTAAGTGGGTGTGTTGATAACAAAGAATCAATTCGGAGGGAACAAAAACCAGATGACTCATCTATATCAAACTCAAACACATCAAGGGTACCACATGATGAAAGGCTGGAAGTGGATATTTTGAATGAGAATTTAAGAATAATAGAACCACGAAGGAGCGCAGAATCCAAAGAATGAGATCGAGAAGTCCACGTGTGGTAGACAAGGTGAGCAAAGTACTACCGAGAAACTTAATCATTTGAGAGCTATATCAAGAGAAATTCATGTGAATGAACCTCCCGATAAGTGAGTTTTATTGGTCTCGTTTTATTAATGGAGTTTCCAATGATTATTGCATCTTGTCATGGGGCGGAGTAGAAATTCGTTTCACGTTTGATTAAGGATATAGTTCAAAAATATAATATTAATGTTTTGGGAATTCTTGAACCTCGTATTAGTGGTAGATGGTGGTTAAGAAAATGGGTTTTAGTAATTGGTTGAGAGTAGAGCGACGGGTTTCTTTGGTGGTTTATGGTTCTTGTGGAATGATTGGGAAGTTTCAATTGATTATATTTTTTCCAATACCCAAATTCTTCATTGTAGACTTTTTGATAGAAGTTCGTGAAATTTTGTTTGTTTCTCTTGTTTATGGTAACCAAGAAAGGAAAATAGAACAGAATTATGGGCTTCTTTACGAGCTTTATCAGGTATCACTCATGAGGCTTGGCGGGTGATTTTAATTCTTTTTTGAATCCATCGATAAGCGAAAGGAGGTGCCCCGTGAACAATCTGCATCATCATTTCAGAACCGTATTAATGATTGTAATCTTCTGGAGGTCCCGATTGTGGGTGATAAATTTACTTGGGAAAAAAAAGAGGTGAAAGAGAGATTAGATTGGGCCTTTTGCAATTTGACTTGGGAAATATCTCACCCTTCTTTTAAGGCCTTTCACCATCTTAGATTTAAATCTGATCATCGAGTTGTTGTTGTTTCATCGGTATGGAGGATAGACGTCACGTTAAGGATCATTCCTTCAAATATCAAGCAGTTGGTGTTTACGGGAAGGATTTTCAGATATTGTTAAATCTTCTTGGCGTGATAACTCTTGGTTAATAGGATATAAGAATTTTGAGGAATCCGCTACTAAATGGAATAAGGAAGTAATTGGGAGTTTACCCAACAAGAAAAAGAATCTTATTCGGAGAGTGGAAGGGATCGATAAGGCCATGATAGAAACGACCCTACGGGGGTCTTGAAACTTGAAAAGGATCTATGGCGAGAATATCGAAGGTGGTAGACCAAGAAGAACTTTTATGGTTCGCTGTAAGTGGTTCCAAAATCAGTTACAGAATTTGAGTTGAGATCGCGCAAAATGATCAAATTCAAACCCTGGGTTGGAGAAAACAGTGAATCGACATCTGAAAGGCGCAGACTAAAGTGTAATACCTGTTCCTGCGAAATATTTATATACGAAACAAACCTTAGTGTTGAATTTTAACTTTAACACATAACACCATGACCAATTTTCCAGTTACTGGAAATAAGATGTGTTAACATTTCATATGCAAATTTGTTTTCTAATAAGTTTGTTTAGTCGTTGAGCACAGAAGCATCTACTGGGAGATGATAAGTCGATTTAAAAGAACAGGATAGTCTTCCTAAGGTAGGTGAGAATCTCGTAGCGTGCTTAAATTCTTCATGTGGCAAGTTTTTCATGGAAAATTACCTACTAATTCTATGAGGAAGAAGCGTGGTTTGAGTGATCATAATGATTGTCCCTTTGAATGTTTTGGTGAGGAAACAATTCTGCACACTTTGAGAGATTGTGAGATTGCATGTACAGTGTGGCTTGATTTGATTAACCCTATATACTATAGTACTTTTTTTAGTGGTAATTTGCAGGATTGGTTATTATGGAATAATAAACATGAAGTGGGTGGAAAAAAAGTCGGTTTTGGTCTTGGATGCGGATATTTGGATTGGCTTGTTGGCTAATTTGGAAGAATAGATGCAGAAAGGTTTTTGATGGCGAAGGTGCTCAACCTCGGTGCATTATTCATAGCTGTCTTCACCAATTAATGGAAGGTGTGGAGCATGGAAAATTTATTCACCAGATCTACCGAGTTCCTGATATAGCGGAGTCCCAATGGAATACTCCACCTTTTGGTTATGTTAGAGTGGATTTAAAAGAACAGGATAGTCTTCCTAAGGTAGGTGAGATTAGATTCCATAGTAATATTAATTTCAGACAAAGACTGCATTTAGAATCCCTGTAATTTCTTTCTTCCAATAGTTTAAAGTCTACGATAGTTCCAGCAAATTGAGGCAAGTTGCAAATGCATGTAATATATACTATTATATCGGTTAATACTTTAAATACAATTAACAAGGATTTGCCAACATTAGATCCGTAGCTTTACCACACATGCCCAAGAAAAACATAAAAAAACAAAGAACAAGAGAACTAAACAAACTTACATTTCCTGGAGATGAAGCAAGACTAGTGGGAGAATTATCTTCTCCAGATAAGAACAAATGACAGCTTTTGTACCCACATTCTTCCCTTAACTGTGCATTACTGTCTTTACCCTCACCAAGATTTTCTTGGGGAACCGACATATCCTAGGTTATTTTCAGACAAAAAAGTCACCAAAACAGAAATCAAAAGATCCATTTAAATCAACTGGAAAAAAAAAAACATCAAAGAGGGAAACAAAACAGGAGAATAAATTTCAACCTTCAAATTTTCATTGAGATGAATTTCGGACTCTTTTACATATTCATAAGATCCATCTGTTCTAAGATTCTGAAACCAAGCAGGAACCCAAGCTACATCCTGTAACATATGCATCCGTTAAATAGCCTTCAAATTGACCATTATATTAACGACATTATAAAAGAAATGGGGCCAGTACGGGTACATCGAAAAGAAATAGCATTATGATATATTTGACTTTCTCTGTAAATCATAAACAAAGAAGTAAATTGGTGATAGAGAGGAAATACGTTGATAATTATTTTGTCTTGTTACTCAGGCATCTCAAAAAGTTAAAACCTTCAACATTTATATACCATATGCCACTTACAAACACATTACCCCACCCCCCCCCCCCCCCCCCCCCGGGATTTTAGATTCTTTATCATTGTATCAACTTAAGATTTTAGATTCGGAGCTCGAACAAGAAATGCGCTCCCAAAAGGAAATAACTTAAAGGTTCGGGTCCCACGGATCTAAATATCGGAGATAATCAACAATCCATCACATGTAAAGAGTGAGAAACAAGACAACAATTATACCGTAATCCATGATCACACTTCGCACGAAGAACAAAGAGGGAAAGAAAAATCAGCTGTCTATTGATTATAGACCAACGCGGGCAAGATTAACGAAAAACAAGAATCAAGCATCACAAGTGTTCTAACCTCGGAGAACTGGGGAGGACGAAGCCCTAAGCTTGCCATCTGAGAAGCGGCAATGAGGGGAGAGCTCAACGCCATTGAAGAGAGCCAGAGGAAGGGGCAGCACCACGAAGAAAAATTTGGCGCGAAATGAAGCCACGCTTTGGGGGAGTATGCGCCAAAACTGAATGATTTATCTACTGATTTTTTTTTTTTTAAATGGGAGTATAATTTATAATAGTACCAAATTACTAATCTGATCATGTTAGAAATATTTTATATGTTCACCCCAAAAAATGAAGAAATACTTTATATATAGGAGAAAGACAGAAAATACCATTAAAATTGGTAAAAGATAAATAAGTATGTTAAATTTCAATAATTCTAAAAGGACTGATTTAAAATTTTAAAATGTTGCAAATTTTGAAAAATTACCTAACTACACATAGTATTTTTTTAATAAAAAACCCTCAACCCCTTGCCGGTCGCCGGAGCTCGAAAGTATATATTTCTTAAATTTATTAAGTAAAGATTGTCAATATAGATACTTGAGTTGTTAATAACGATACTAAAGTTCTTAACGGTGGCCTAATATATATTTTTAAATTTTTCAGACAAAAAGTCATCAATATTGATTCTTGAGTTGTTAATAAGAATACTAAAGTTGTAAACAAAATATTTATTGAATATTTCATACTAACTTTCACTGAACCTCCAACAAGTAATATTTTTTTAAAAAATTCTTAGGCTAAAGTTGTTAATAGCAGTACTAAAGTTGTAAAAATGGGCATTTGTTGAATTTCTCAGGTAACAACTCAGATATTCATATTCACAATTTTTACCTGAGAAGTTCAATAAAAAAAATATTAAGCCGTCATTTACAAATTTAGTATCGTTATTAACAACTCAAATATCCATATTAATAATTTTTGCCAACAAAAATAAAAAAATATATATTACGCCATCGTTTACAAATTTAGTATCATTATGAACAACTCAAATATCTATATTGATAACTTTTGCTTGAGAAATTTTAAAAATGTATATTAAGCAGCTAGATCTCCAATCACTGGTCGCTGTTATCAGAGCTCCGGTGAAGGCCGCAGCTGGGCACCAAATAGGAATAAATTCACTGAGATGAAAGGAAGCAAGAAGACAAGAAACATCCTGGAAAATAATATTTGACGATGCCTTCAAGGATTTTTGCTGCAAAAAGTGAGATTAGTGAGATTTTTTAGACCTGTTACGTACACGGGTAGAAAGAACGGAGTTAAAGATCTTTCTAACGGTAAAAAATGTCATTTTGCACTCAGTTGTATTAAGAAGAAAGGTTGTGAAGGCGATATCTCCAAGGTAAAGGGTCCACTTAATATTATCTTATCTCAAATAACTTGTAACATTCTCTATCGCATTGATGTTTTGCTGCCGCCCATGGATGATGAAGTAGGAAGTGAGGCTTACTAAAATCTCTGTTTCCTACTACACGAAAGGCCATTTATTATTACTATGGAATGTTCCTCTTGAGTTTTGTAATGATCTCAAGGGTCATTCCTCACACTGACCACTGACCAGCTTAAGGAGATGTACTATTCATTTTTGAATTTGTTAATTTCTTGAATATATGCATACCCACCACCACTATTAGTGCATCAAAGATCAGTACTTATCTCTCAAATAATATATTCTTTAAAAAAGCATTATCAAATGATTCATCGATGATACAATAGTATTAAACTTGAACCCCTATCAACATCAAGCCCCTTGGTGATAGTGTTACAAGAAAAACAAAACTAGGAAGAAGTAGCCGGCCTCATAAAGCTCCAAATGGCACTTGTTCTTCCTTTCCTTTGACCCCACCATCAATGGATTCCCATATTTATATGTCAAGAACTCTGCCTCATAACAACAAACCTGCAACATAGGAGGAGGAGGAGGAGGAGGAATCATTCACAATGGCTAAGATGATGCCCTTTCACAGGAGGATGGAGAAGGACGACGATCTCATCCTTTTCAAAGATTTGCAGAAGCAGAAGCAGAAGCATCAGGATGACAGAAACTTGAGCCTCCTTCGTCCTGTGTCCTCAGACGACTACGAATATGACTTAAACGGTGACTGTCTGCAACTACGGTTTCTTTTCTTGCTTCATTTCATCTTAATCAATGGAACCACATATCTCCTCCTTTTATGACTCTGGGGAACATTGCATAACTCCCACTTCATTAACAATCAAGTCAATAATAAGCTTATGAGAAAGTAGAAAGTGCAGAGATTTTCAGAGTAAGAAAATGTCGCAGGATCTAATAATGTGAGACTGTAGTTATGGAGAGATAGGTTGACAAGCTCTTGAAGATATTTGAGTGATCTTTTAAGACGATTATAGGATCCTTCAAGTGGAACAATCCAGTTAGAAAGCATATGAGAGCATGAAGTATATAGATTTTGAGTAAGAAAATGTTGGTGTTCATGATTATAGAGATAGGTTGATTAGCTCTTGAAGAAATTCCTTTTTTCTTTCATTGCACTCTGCACTGACCATTCTTTACTTTCCACCTTCAATATATGCTTGAATTATAGTGTTTGATATATAGGAAATAAAAACAAGTAAATATTTTGCAGGAAAGAATTCACTTTACAGAATTCCTTCAGGGAAGAAGGAATCTGGTTATGAGTTCCTCACAGAAAACCACAAAAACGATTATGATTGGTATGTATAATATCTCAATTGTTTACACACACATTATACCTACGTACGTATGTTTATTTAAATGTATGTATACTAGAAAATCATGGTTCCTTTTGGACATGCATTTGACAAATGAATGATACTGGACAGATTCTTACGGAATCAAATTTTTCTACCCTATGCTGGGAATCATCAATAACTTCTTGGAAGCAAGAAGTTAAACCCATTGCTTTATTTCTATTCTAGTTAATCCTGATTCTAACATTACAAATATTTTGACATCTTCTCAAGAACTAAATATCTTTATCTGTATATACTGCACATTTCCTCCATCTATTTTCTTCCCCATGTTCCAATCCAAAAAAGAATGCTAAGTTTACATGTTCAGCCTGTTATGAAGTGCCTCATGTATATGTGTGGTCATCATTGACTTAATTTACCCAACATAAATAAAATTAATCTACATTGGAATTTCCCAGTACTGTAGTGTAGATTTGACTTCATGCATCAGTTTCATTTTCAAATCAAGGAAAATAATTTTCCCAATAACATGTGAAACACTAGGTTAAAAACACCACCAGCAACTCCTCTATTTCCATCTCTGGAAATGGAACCAGGTGCCCCTCCTGATCCTCAACTTCTTGTTCAAAAGGAGTTACCAATCATACAGCCTCTTTCAAGGGTATGTCATTTATCTCTTTCTTCATATCTCTCGACCTTTTGTCTAAATCATGAAACTTAAATGCATATAAAGAAAGATCAAGAGGTCACAATTTTCCACCCTACATAAAAATTCATCAATTCTTTGCTACCTATCATCAAACAAGTAAAGTTTGAGCAAAATAGAGGAATTTGAATATGAGCTTTGGATTTCATGATTAGAGCATAAAAAAGGAAAGACTTGTTCCACCCTGTATTTATTTTTTATTTCCTATGATTTGACGGGTAGCTATAGAGAGCTCTAGCTCCCTAGAGACTGAACATGTTAATATTTGATGTTTTTTGAGATCTTTCATTTTATTAAGTAAATAATCAAAGTGAGAATCTCAAAAGTGCACTTAATGGTGAAAAAGCTCAAACCCTCAATATAATTCCCCTTAGAATTATCCCTTTTGATCACATGCATAAAGGCAACATACTCCACAGCTTTCCTTGTAGTCTAAGCTAAAAATGGCTGACTCATAAACAGTTTGTAACAGGTTTTGACATCTGAGAATCTATTTGCCAGCATACTTACTTAATAGTTTTAATTACTAGATAGAATTATTAAAAATAATATCTGTCAACTAAGCAACACTCCTTTGTATTCCATAAATGATTGTCATATTAATCAAGTTCATGACATGAAAGAGATTTTGAAACTCAGTTTGCAGGGAGTGATTTGGAGGCCTCAATGCCAAAGACAAGTGAAGGTAGAGCAAATCATATGAATTCATCAAAACCAAAACTTCCTACGAGATCAATAACCCCCAGTCATAATAGACAGAGACCCAGCATTATTAAGAACAAGACAAATGAACGAG
The DNA here is from genome assembly GCA_019022615.1 of Acacia melanoxylon. Lineage (NCBI taxonomy): Eukaryota > Viridiplantae > Streptophyta > Magnoliopsida > Fabales > Fabaceae > Acacia > Acacia melanoxylon. The sequence goes on from JAFJYJ010000005.1 coordinate 13,623,872, forward strand.
AATCAAGCATTCTCTCCACCAAAAGCAGCAGTAATAGTAAATTCCATGTGGCTGCTTCTGTTTCCAATGTTAAAACTACCATCCAAAAGCAAAACAGTGATGCTGATACCCTAGCTTTGAACCTTAAAAAAAGGCAGGAAGTGAATGACTCAAAAAGAATGCTCAAAAGTAGGGGTATTTCACCTTTCGTGAGGTCAAGTGTTGCAGCTCATATTACAGAAGAATTCCCAGACAAGGCACCACCAAATCTACGGACAGATCATCGGTCAACATCTGCTACTCGAGGAAGAATCAATAATCCAACATCTGCAGTAGTAAGGTTTCGGAACCGTGATACCACTCCAACATCAAGTAGACAGTCATGTTCGCCTTCCCGTAGTGTGTCCCGTGGTGGGAAACAATCAGAGGGAACCCAAAAAGAGTCGAGAAGCCAGAAAGAAAGATCAGTATCAGGCACTGGAGAAAGTAGAACATATTTCATGGGAAGTAAGATGGTTGAAAAAGTGGTAAATGCTAGAAAATCTGCCACCAATCAAGCTGAGAGAGAAACAAAACCCAAGCCTCTCAAATATAGAGCATAATTCATCCTCTCCTTGCACTTTGCTAAGTTAGTAGGAAATAGGAACTACTACTATGTCAGTTTCTGTTTAAATGTTCAGAAGAGATATGAAGACAACAATGCTCCAGAAGGAAGTAATTTTTTTGATGCTTCGAATGGCTTGAAACTATATAGAAGCAAGTTAAGAAAAGCTGCTAGACAGAGGTCTCTGAAAACTTTGATTTGATTTTGAGAAACTTGGATCATGTTGAACTTTCTATCTGCTTTTCTAACATGCAGGTCTTGAATGGCATGTGATCTCAATCAATTAACATCAGGTAGCTCATATAATCAACAGAATTTGAAATTAGGTTCCATAATGTATGACGTATAGAAGGTAAAACTAGTCTACCATTCTCAGCCAAAATGAATACTCTATTTTAGCCTTCTATGTGAGTTTTTCACTACGGAATAAGTCTAACAGGCCAGCATTATAATCACCCATTGAGTTTATCGAGGCTGACTGAGTTGAATTACATAGCTAGATACCCTTTAAAACATTGAAATAGGAAAGCAACTACTAAAGAACATAAATCATTACTAAATTTAAGTTATTCAATGCATTCCAGAGATGAATGGACATTAAGACCTTTTCTTTTCCACATTTCAAAATTCCACAGGGGCATTTTTTGCCAGCCAACAGTTCAGGGCAATAACCTCTCAAAGTCAAAATTAAACTATATATTTTTCACCATTGTTGACAAACTAGCCTAGGGGTGTGTTGGGATTAGCTTTTGGAGAATGACTTCTAAAGAAAAAGTGAAAAAAGTGATTTTAGAGAATAGCTTCTGAAAAGGTAGAAAAAAATAGCTTCTAGGAAAATCATGGTTTTCCACTCCAAACCATGGTTTTCTTGCCAAAAATAGATTCTGGAGAAAACCAGAGTGCGTGGCTATCTTATAACAAAACCATGGTTATAGGAGAAAAATTGATTATGAGAAAGATGAGAGTGTTTTGGTTGCTTTTTTTGGAAACCATGGTTTTAGAAACAACCATGGTTTTGTGAATTACCCAAACACACACATTAGATTTCCAATTTCTTCTGCATTAACTTCAAAACTTACAAAGCAGAACTAAACATTATTTAACAAAAAAAATGTGAATAATTTAAGTTATGATACAAATTGCCCACATAACTTTTATTGAACAAGGAACAATATTTGTGTAAGGATTTTTTTTCTTTTTAAAAAAAAAAACAATCCCGAAGAACATTAAATGACATTCCATTTTCAGATTTTCTGATTACATTTGAATATCAAATGATTTACTCAATGAATAAACAACTATGTCAGAGTCAGACACAATTTTTGCACCTGCAACTTTGATAGGAGAGGGTGAGTCTTGGCGCAATAGTAAGGTTGCTGCCATGTGACCTGGAAGTCATGGATTCAAATCCTGAAAACAGCCTCTCCAATTGAGGGGGTAAGGTTGCGTACATCTATCCCTCCCCAAACCCCACCTAGTGGGAGCCTTGTGCACTAGGCAACTCTAATTGAAGCTTCTAAGCATTATGATTTAATACTTCGGGAGCTAAAAGGGGAAAAAACAGAGACATGTTTATAGATTGAATATACTCTTTTATGAGTACTTATATTTTGGATTAACAGAAAGTATTTTTACCATCCCTATTTGGATGTTGTACTAAATAGTATGATTTCAAGAGATATCATATGAAGCATAAGCTATTTTGCATTACGATACTATGATCAGAAAGTACATTAATTCATTTTGCTACAAAATTTTACAAGATGTTTTAGTATAATTATACTAAGATATTCAAATATAAAAATAACTGAAAATATTAACATAAATAATTTTAATGCATCTAAAGCTAACTAGATTAAGATATACATGATATGTATAAGAACTGATAGTTCTAAATATGTTTTAACATCTCATACTGCAAAACATGCCCTGATGTGTAGCTATCAACCATCATATTATAAGAAAACAAATCTTCTAAGTCTATCCAAGCAGGCCCTAAATCTAGAAACGAAATTTATGATGACAACAAAAACTCCATAAACTGTTGCCCAAAATGCAAGACAATTTTCTAGAACTTCAACCCCTAGATTTATATAATCTTTAAATAACTATTAGAATAAGATCCATGAAAGTAAAAATTGTCATAAGTAGAGGGTTGAGAATCACCTTTGGATATTATAAAAAAAAAAGAATCTGCTAGTAAGTTGGGATTTACGGGTTGCACCTCATTTGCAAGAGAACCGTTCGTATATTCAACAAACTGAAGCAATGTATGACCATAATCCAAATAACTTTATAAGGAGTCTCCTATAATAGATAGCGCTTACTTCCATGAACCAAAATCAATGGACTGAAGAGATATGTGACCTAGGTACAAATCTCGCAAATGTTGCTTACACAACCCAATTCGTCGTTTATTTAGGCTTGGATGGATGCAAGTTGAAAATCCCGTCTTCCAGCTAGGAAACTTCTGCCTTTCCATAACAAGAAGAGTATAGACACTTGGAGCTGCAGATGAGCACCCAATAACAAAACAATTACAAGGTCTTGAATGTGTCACTAATCTGGCCAGAGACAATAAACACAAACCACTGTGGGAAATTCCATACATTAATGACTCGTCATTGTCAAAAGCTTCAACATCCAAAGCTTCGTTTGTCATCTTATTCTCTATCTCCTCAGTTAATGGAAGCCTGCTGAGTTCCTGGTCAAACCGCTTCTCTATCTCAGTTTCATGTATCCGATACTTTGCTGCTAAAGTACGGATACATGATTTCCTAACTTCCTCAGAAATCAGGAGCTTTACCTCATTAAAGTTAACACAATTCTGATACCATCTTAGCCAGCGCCGAACAATCCCTGAAAACCAGTCAATAATTTCAGCAGTGTCTTGCAAGATAAGTACAGTAGCAGGGCGAGGGCATCCACTTGATGTTACCAACCCATATCTCTGGAGACGTTTTTTAATAGCACATATAGGAGCAATAATCTCAGTTTTTTTAATTTCAGGTTGTTTTGAGATGTCATAATTTGACAAAAGCTGAATTGTAGAAGCAGTCTCAGAAGATATATACTTATCCACCTGTGTTAGAAACTCATAATAGGAGTCTTTAAGCTCTTGAGGTAAAGATGGTTCTGCAACACACTTAGATAGGATGATTTCTTCACTCGCAGCATTTTTAGCTTGAACGACCTCCATCCATATTTTCATTAAGTATTTATACCAATGGTCAGTTTCCATTCCAGACTTGCGGAAGCAGGAAATACTGTTTAGCAAAGAGTTATTATTAGCTAGATGTTTGATTTCTGATTCCTTAACCTTCTTTAAACCATGGCCCAACCATTTCTTCCCGATTCTAGTAGTCCCATAATTCCAGGCTTCTTGCCTTTGTAAAGCAAATAACTCCACTTTTTTCTTTAACTTGTGAACAGCTTTAACCGCAGGACTATCTCTAACATTTCTTCTAAGTGAAATTCCCAGAAAGTGAATAGTTTCAGGTCCATCACAAGATAGTATTTCTGTTTGATCATCCACATCCAGAAGCAAAGAATCCTTCAAATAACTTTGGATCTCAGTCTTCAAATTAATAGCAGATTCTCTAGAACCAGAAACTGCAAAAAACATCTCATCCATAACACGGCAAGAGTATACTTTGAGATCAGGACTCCCTTCAACTATGCACTTAGGATCATGACCTTTCAACTGTCTCCTGAACCAACTGCGCAATTTGGAGCATGATTTATCTTGATCATCACAACTTCCACCACTAATAGCTTCATATTTCATTGACAGCCTGTAAAATTCCCGATCAAAGAAATCAAAATATATATTCATTAGAATAGAGGATAAAACCCCTTCTTGAGGTAGACCATGGCCCTTTGGGAAACCTCCAAACTCAAGATTTAGTACCTGAGCATCAAACATGCTCCAAATCGTAGCATATAATTTAGGGTCTTCTATCTTGTCCCCCATTTCTGAGATGAGCTTGGTTAAGACAGCAGCATCTAACTTTTTGGTTACTTGCAATGTGAACCACCAGTCAGGATTTGACATCCCTTTGCAGATGTGTTTTAAAGCCGTGGAGTGTCCCCTGCCACTTCGACAACCATGTGAAATTTTGGAAAAGTGTGGCCTGTAAACAACTTCCAAAGTAATCCTGATAGCTTCCTGGAGAACCTTCAACTTTAAATTGGGGAGGACAAGAACTTCTTTCTTCACACCTCTTGTTGAAATAGTGAAGGTATTGGCAGTGACATCAAAACTGTCATGGCATAGCCCTTCTGCCAAGGTATTGAAAGTGCTGTCATAGTTCAAATCCACATCAACCTTAGAGTTAAGCCTAAGACAGTTGTAAGCATCCTGAAGAGTTTCTGGATTGGAAATTACTTTTTCCATTAAATTCTGAAATTTTCCATTCACATATTGCTCCTTGACTCTCTTTTTTATCCGGTATTCAAGCAATCTCTTGAGCTCCATTCGACTCTTTGTTTTTTTCTCAGAAACTTTAGAAGATTCCTCAACAAGACTGGCCAGGTCTTTTGCCAATGTAAATTTCCCGGATTCCTTATCCATGTTATCATCAACAATTGGCATCATTGAATAGGCACCTTCTCGTTTTCTATCAAGAGGTTTACCTGATACAATGAATACTGATTTTCTTATATACACAAGAAACTACCACTTAAAGACTTATTTAGTCATTTAAATTTTAGAGAATCTTACAAATAAGTTAGCCAATGGCTAATTTTTTTTTTCTTATAAAAACAAACATGCCCATGCCATAATCAGAATTAGAAACAGTGACCCAACTGCCAAAGTTTCAGGGCACTAGTAACGTTCAGCTTCTTGGCTATGTTATTAACTTGTGGAAAGGGAAACTTTGAGTGAAATGGCTTACCCATATCAATCAAAAGAGAAGAACCGACTCTAAGAAAGTTCAGACTCTGCAGGACGCTACATTTCAGAAGCTTTGGTCTGCAAAGCATGATTTCGGAGACAGCACCAAAGTTCCATTCAATGGTCTAGAATCCTGTAGAACAAGAAAAATGCATGAGGAAGAATAAGAGATTACAGAAAAAAGACCCCTATAATTTACCAAATTGTTGCTTAACCTCAGGATAGTTCACATTCGCAAGAAGTTGAAATTTGGAAGCTTAAAAATTTCAATGAAATCTTGGTACGGCAGTCTAAAGCAACAGCTAAAAACTAAAACGAAGATGCAAAAGTGGCGATGGAACCAAAAAAAAAAACTATGAACTCAGTGTGAATCAACATATTGACCAAGAAATTCCTCAGACGTTCAAAGATGAAAACGATGCTGATATTTTGATTTCCAAGTAAACAATCCGAAACAAAAACAAAAATCAAACTGGGTGCATATTTTATAGAAGCCAACCAAAGAAAATCTGCGAAATTCTGGGCTGCGTGCTTCGTGGAAATTCTTCCTGGTCCACTGCGTGCCCTTGTCATATATCTGGCAAATTACAAAAGTATCCTTCCCCTTACTTTATTATTTTTGAATGGAAATGGAGAATTCATTCATTTTAAAAAAGTACAAATTGAACAACATATGCCAGATTACTAACGTAAACGTCAATATCTTCTGAACAATTATGGCAGAAATCACAGTTACTAACATCAGTCATAAGAAACAAGGAACCCGTTGAGCGCCAAGCCACTTCAAATTAGATCCCGGCATTTGTTGGTTTCGTTCCAATTGATTTCCTCGCTTGCATTGTAATCAGAAGGGGCAGAAAATGCTCCATTTGGGAGAACAGTGGGTTCCAATTGATTAAGAATGTTTTGAGGGAAAAAAAAAAAAGCATAACACCATTATCAATGAAATGTTTTTATTAAATATTTTGATTAAAATTTTATTTTTGAAAGAACTCAATTAGTTTTTTGTCATTTAAAAAAAATCTTCATTAATCACGAAATTTTAAGTATGTAATATATAGTTTGTTTTTTTCTTTTTTACTTTAATAAATATCTTTTCTTTTAAAAAATCATTAATGAAAATCTTTGATATGCAGTTTGCTATATCAAACAAGTTATTTTTTATATTAACATTTTTTTTTCAATGAATAAAAAATCAAGTAAAAAATAAATTTTTTATTCTCGTGTTCGACTAGAAATCATTCAATTAATATTGGGGATGAGACTTTTTTTTGAATTATTCCTAATCATTCTTCAACAAAACATAAAATTTCTTTGATCTAAGTTAATTATATTTTATTTTATTATATATTAATGTTTATATATATTTACACTTAATTGTAAAAATAAGTTAAAAAGCATTGAAACCCTTTTAAGATGAGGGAGGAGACTATGAGAGGTTAGTAACGTCATTTAATCTAAATTTTAAAATTTTAAATTGAGTCGATAACTTAATTAAGGATTTATTGAATTAACCAACCTAATTTAGAATTTTCTTATTTCAAGCAACTTTATATAGAATTTTCCCTTACTAATTCCATAATTTTTGCAACAACTGTTTAAATAATTTAAGATTTTTTATTTTTCTTAATTTATTTTTTACTTTAAAAAATAATTATCTATTAAATTTTCTTTCATATTGAGATAAAGACTTAATTAATTTAATTAATGCAGACAGAGAAAAATTAATTAAAAAAGTTAATTCTTTTAATAAATACATACTTAAATAAACGTGTTTATAAATGTTTATAAAAAATGCATTTAAGAAATTAGAATTTAAAATTAATCTAATTTATATAATGGTTCAAATTTAAATTATTAATAACATATGGTTCAAATTTAAATTATTAATAACATATGGTGAATAAAAATACACCTTTCAAATATGTCTTTTCACTTGAGAATGAGAGGGGTCTGACCAACAGAAATGGCTTGTGAATTCACCATACATAACCCTGCAACCTTGATAAGCAAAGATGAATAATATTTTTTAAAAAATTAATTATTTAAAATAATGTGCATAAATTACATATTTAAAAAATGGAATATACTTTTTTTGGTACAGAAATTTCGTCATGGCAGAGATCTTAAACTAAAAAAAAACAAAAGGAAAGAGAAAAATTGCATAATGAATGGGCTACACAAAATGTTGTTCTAGTTTCTGGGCTTAAAAAGGCCCAGACTCAATAATTTCCTAAACTTCCTGAAGAAAGGGGTCTTGTGTGGGTTTCCTCTGTTGGATGAAGAAGCTTGATCTTGAGTTTGATTTTCTGCCAAAAATGAAAAAATTGTAATAATAAGATTAATTATTAGTAATATCATTATCATTCTTAGTTTTTTCAGAATTAAATTGTATGTTACCGTTTGAGGCTTCGGGAGCAGCAATACCTATATAGGAAGCAAAATCTACACGTAAGTATATATGAATTTCAAAAATAGTAAACTAATGTGTGTGCGCGAGCGTGCAGTGGTATGAGCTAGTTCATTTTTATCATGAAAATGAATTGTTTAGTTATTTAGAATAAATTTTAAGAAGGAAAAGTAGTTTTTGAAAGGAAAAAAAAAATTCAAAAAAATATTACTCTATGTAAGACATAAAGAATGATAGTTAGAATTTTGATTTGGTTAGTGCTTAGCAATTCGATGCCATTGCTTAAAAACTTCTTCTTCTTCTTCTTTTGCGCGTTTGCAATTGATGGTAAAAGGACGTATGATTATTATAACTGCTGCAAGTCTATAATGTCACAATATAACTAATACCTTGTACAAATAAGACAAAGAAGAAGAGTTAGTAGTATTTTTCATTGAATTATTTAATTAAAAAACAGAATAACTATTATATATATATATATAGCTGCAGCAAGTCTATAACGTCACGTAACGAAAATAACTGAATTCAGTAACAAGCTGAAATATAGAATTATGTTGTAAAAAGTTGAGGATATATTATATATACACTGCAAACAATTAAAATATTTAATGATATAAAAAAATTATTTTCTTAGCCTGCCACTAAGGAAATATTTGAAAAAAGGGAAAATTTCAGTCAACCTCCAAAAATTTCTAAAACTTCATTATGCCCCATGATTAAATGAAATTAATTTTTGTGGTGAAAAAACAATAATGCCCTTACTTTATTTGTCTTATAAATTATTTTATTTGTCTTGTGAATTTTCATATTTATCTAATAAATGACCAAAATGTTTTGAATTCCCTAAGTTCTTTTGAATCCCTTTATTTGTCTTGTAAATACTCATATTTGTCTTTTGAATTTCTTTATTTGTTTTGTAAATGACCAAAATGTTTTTTAACTCCCTAAGTTCTATTAAATCTCTTTGTTTATCTTGTAAAATGGCAGAAATGTTTTTAACTCTCCAAGTTTTTTTTTTTTGTAATCCATTTATTTTTCTTGCAAATGCCCTTATTTGTCTTATAAGTGCTCTTCTGAAAAAAATAAAAAAAATAAAAGAAGGCATCATTGTCTTTTCATCTACAAAAAATTAATTTCATTTTGATCATGAGGTGCAATGAAGTTTCAGAAAGTTTTGGGAGTTGACTGAAATTAATTACTAGCAAGGGGGCTTATTGAAATTCCCCCCAAAATAAGCTGATTAATAACCCACTAAGTGACTAATAATATGAACCAGAAAATTCTTCTATGTCCATATATTTGGGAGTTGAAAGAGTAATATTTGTGTAACTTGAATAGTACTACCCCAGTCCTTAACATAAAAACTAGATGATTAATTTATAAACATTAACAGAATTAGTTAAGTTAGTTATTTATAATAAATGTTTGTTAGTTTCCCTAAAATAGCATCTTCAATCATGTGTATAAGAATTATCCTTGATGGAAATTTCTTCACATGTGCAACTAATAGAGATACTTTTGAAAAAAATTATAATATTTCAGGACCAAAGTGAAGCTTTTATTTAGCTCTTACAATGTATAAACTGTACTATTAAATATTAATTGTGATTGTAATAGTTAATTTATGCCCCAAAAATCTTAGAAAGGATTTAAAAGTAAACTCTTGGGAAGCTGAACTTCACATATAGTTTCTCTCTCTTCATCATTAACGACTAACAAATAGTATAATGTCACATTCAAGCAATAAATATTCGGCTGTATTCATATAAAAGTACTTCTAGAAATATATAATTTCATGTTAAGAACTGGAACCTATTAATAATATGAATTTTTAAAGACATACAACACAGCATAAAAAATTCTTGTCTGTTTGTCAGGGGAAAACTTATTCACAATGCAGTAGCTCAAGAACACTCACTCAGATATCCAATTTAAGTTTTATTACCTTCAGCAACAATATTTTCAAGGGAAGGTCCAGCAGAGCACAAAAGATAAGGCTTCCTTGCCCAGTACTCTTTAATTCTCTGTTTTGCATACTCCATGAAGTCAAAGTCAATTTTGTTTAAATGTGCCTGGGCAATTCAGGAAAAAAAAAACACGAAGATTTAGATTACTATCCTCCTATAAGTCCCTATGGGGCCTGAGACACACAATATAGGACTTTCAGTAGTCACAGTCATTAAGGTAGTGAAAAAGCAGAGCTGGTAGAAAACTGAAAAGTTAAAGGATTTTTAAGTTGTTTCTGCATAAGACATTTTGGTACTACCAAGTCATCCAGCTAAAAAAATCTAAGGTAGAAACAGATCCAGCCTCTCGAAGATAGTATTTATTATTGATTTGTCTTACTTTCTTTGGTAAAAGGTCTAAGAATCTCTTATCACTATTCACTAATGCTAAAGAAAGAATATGTGAAAGTACCGAAATTATTCCCCACAAGCCCCAGAATAGATGATTTGCAAGTGTAAACTTCTCAGCTTCTTGAACCATCTGCTCTACTTCTTCCTCGCTAGGCTCCTGGCCTGCAATTGAGTCCAAAAAAAACTCAGGATGGAACATCATAATCCCAGTATTGTTTTTAAATTAAACACCAAAAATTGTTCAGATTGTGAACTAAATGATTAATTTTATTGTATGGACAGAAAAACAATATTCTCTTTAATAAATTTAGACCAAAAGATGCAGTTGTGCTGAAATCAAGACAAAACCGTGCAATACCTGAAGCACTCAAATACGCTCGCACAAATCTTTTGCGCTCCTCCAAATCTGTCGAGAGAAAGTGAGAAACAAACACATGATACAGAACAACGAATGGAAAGAAATTAGACAAGCATCATACCAGGATATTTACTGAAGTCAAGAATGTGAGGTGTTTCTGAATGATAATCGGCTGCCATCTCACAGAAGTGGTTTGCGATGTCATAGGCTACAGGATTATAACCTGAATATTCATAATCCTGTTACAAAAGGACAGCATTAAAATCGTAAGTCTAAGACTATACATCATTTCGAAATCTCATATCTGTGACAAAAAAATTAGATCATCAATCAAAATAATCATTCATTATGATAATTTGACTTAAAGTGCTGGAAAGGCTCTCAGAAACCAAGTTCTTCAAGCTATAATCAAGACAATTCAAGGTTCTGTATCCAGAGTTAGAATAACAGGCTGTCACCGTTCAAGGTAGGTTTATTCTCTTTCTCTTTTCACAATGTTTAATGCTTTATCCTTTTTGAGGTGAAGGGGAGGAGATGGTATACATCCCATGCAAGTAAACTAGGTCAGAGCCTGTTTACCTAATCACTTCTCCGGTCCTTAATATAAGACATATTTAAGGAGTTGATCTTGATCCTAAATATAGGACATAATTTCCATATTTGTCAATGTTTTCATAATTTACCCCACTGATGCTCCTTCAATCATAACTAAGGAGGAGAGGGAAAGAGGGAATTATGGAAGATGACTAGGGTGTCTTAGAAAATACATATTACATTAACTAACTTCCTTAATCTAATCAAATTAGGTAAATATATTTTATATTAAAGACCGGAGGAGTATAATATGTATGAGGATAATTTTTCCCATAAATGTTTGTACAGTATTCAAGCTGAAAAATGTCCAGAGGACTTTCAGTAGTGTAGTGGAAGTTGCTATAACAAATGGCCAAAACCATGTATGGCAAGTCTATGACTAAAGCAGAACTAGCCTTTTCTTCAAAGTAAGTCGTCCAATCAAACAGAAAAGAAGCAACAAAACCTTACTTTCACAAACTAGCAAAGAAAGACTCACAATTAGGGTCACAGAATTGCTCTCTTCATTGAGCATTATGTTACCATATTGCAGATCATTGTGGCAAAACCCTATTCGCTGCTGATTACTTGAGAGTTCCTTTTCCAAAACATCAATTTCCTTGTCAATTGTGTCCAAATAAAAGGCTTCAATTTCTTCAGGGGAAGATAAACCCTTGGCTATGCCAATCCATTTTCTGAAGCATTGAGACAAAATTGTTTCAGAAACGACCAAACTCAAAATCTGGAAGAAGCAACAAACCTTCTCTAGTGAGAAATGCAACATGGTTCTCATCTATGACAAACAAGCTCTTCCCTCTGAAACTTTTGAAGAGTGAGGATAGAATGGGTGATCAGAAAGCACATACCGTATTTTATCCCATAGGATGATTTTGTTTGGACCAGGCATATCAAGATCATGAAACTCCTTCATTTTGGCTGCTATAAGAGCAGAGATAGACGGATCACGTAGGTCAGGTGCTGATAAAGTCTGGGAAATTCACATAGGAGTTAAACGGATCAGTCTCATTTGAGGAAGGATGTATATGAGCTATCAATTTTAAAATGGGGTAGCACTAAACAGATATGACCAATTGCTAAATATTTCATATCATTAACTGTGAAAGAGGCCTTCCTTTGTTATCTACATATAACTAATGTCACTTTGAAAAGTAAGCTTTTAAGCTTGTCCTAAACACAGTACCAAAGCTTCTTGAATCAAGTTGTCAAGAAATTAAATACTTGCACAAACTATACACTGCATTCATTCTACAGTTGTGATTGATGAACAAGGTTCAAAAATACCAAATTGCACCAAGGTAGTTTGAGTGGTATTAATATTAAGATGAGTAAAAATAAGTTCAGAGCAGATTACCCGTGCTTTGATGAACTCTTCAATGCGGCCTTTAGAAAACCGTCCCAGGAGTCTAGGACCCTGCTCATTCTTAGACAGGAATTCAAATGCCTGTATCTCATCATCCCTATCAAAGAAATTTTCCACACCCTCACCATAAATTCTAACAATAACTTTTCGTGAGGGTTCCCCAATCTTTGTTGGCCATTTTATTTGGAATACCTTATTTGTCATCGCCCCCTTGAGACGGATCACCTGCAATGCATCTGCATCTTGTATATTATCCCATTCACTAGCTAATGATTTTAGAAGAGCCTTTGCTTCTTCGGGGAGATCAACCGCCTTATTTTTTGCAGGATCATCTGCTTTTTCCACAACAGAATCATCTTCTTTCTCCTTTACAAGATTATCTGATTTATCCTCTACAGAATGATATGACTTGTCCTCCACAGAATGATCAGATTTGTCCACAACAGAATCATCTTCTTTCTCCTTTTCATGATTATCTGATTTATCCTCCACGGGATGGCGCTCTTTGTCTTTCAAATTATGATCTGCTTTGTCTTCTACTGGATGGTCAGCTTTGTCCTTTACAGGATTCTCGGTAGAAGCCATTTTGAAAGACTCCCAAACTTCAAGCAAAAGCAAGGGAACTACTGAAGCTGTCTAGCTCCTTCTATTCAAGATTGCCAGGACTGTACAGCAAGGATAAACATGAACCATAAGAAAAAGAACTAATACAATCCTCAACACGAATAATTATATACAAGAAATGCCAGGTGACATCTACTAACTCATGTAGCATAGTGCAACAGTTGTCCCTCCCTCCTCACAAATATGAAGATGTACATAAGAAAACCTTAAAACGATTTAGCACTGTTAACAAAATAACAACAATGGTGGTTTCTATTTTGTTGCTCGCTTTCTTTTCGGTCGTGATGTCTAGAAAAGATAACAGAGTCACTTAAAGACTCCCGGAGCATCCAGGTTTCTGTACTTAATCTGAAAAAATAGTGATCTAACAATAATTATGTTAATTATTGATTAACCTACCTAGCACGAAAAATATATTCATAATATGCATCTCAATTCGAGAACAAAAGAGACCTTAAATTCGAGTTTATGATTTTGAATCTTAAAAATAGATTACCTATCACTTGTGTTCACCCAAGTGGAATGGAAAAGGAAATTGGAAAATTGCGATCCTAATTTTTTAGACGAATTGAGATAAAAACGAAGAGTAACTTCAAACTACTCATTAAATGAAGCGAAAAAAATTGAGACATACGAATTAAAATCATTTCATTCGTTCAACTTCTCATAGCTTTCTGACCCAAAGAAAAAACCTCTCATGGCTCATTTTCATTGTTGGAACAACAGAAGAGTGTTGAGGGTGTTGAAATTATAAGCCACTCAGATCTTGCTTACCCAAGACAACGAATGAAAAACGCATATAACTGATACTCATCACATTTCCAACCCAATTTCCTTCAAGAATTCAACCAGAAAAGAGCAATGATAGCGAATCAACAAATACTAACCTCAAGAGAAGAGAAGAGCATTAACGAATCCAATACTGGCGTAATCTCGGCAACCGGCGACCTCGCCGCCGGAGGCGGTGATTACAGGAAAAAAGAAAAAAACTGAAAAAGGAGAGAGACGATTGAAGTGGATTTAGCAAAATGGGTGATCAAGCTTCTGAAAGAGAATGAAGAGAATGAATTTATAGTATGAAAGTTTCCACTAATTTAGTTGTTTCAAAAGAGGAACGGAGATAAACAAAAGATTTCAAATTTAGAAAGTTCTATTTTGTGACAAAAATACCAAAGTTGTAAAAATAGAAAAGTATTGTTACCTCTACTTTGACCTTGAGAAATATATAGTACTCCTATTTTTCGAAATATTAATGATTAAAAAATTTCATAATTAAGGCTGTGTTTAGGTACATTAGCTTTTTTTTTTTTTTTAATGGTGACATTAGTTATTTCATATTGTCTAGAAATATTTTATTTTTAATGACTAATTTATGCTTCAAGTAATAAAATTATGTGCTTAAATATGATATTTGCCATTTTTATTAGATCAAGGGTTTTTCTCTTAAAGCTTATAGGACAAAAGTTCTTTTCCCTCCTAACAAATGCACCACTCATATTCGAATTTGTGGTTTCATTCTTTTAGATTAAGGCTTTTTACCACCTCAATCAACAGTTTATGGGTTGATATTTACTTTATCTTTTTCCGTATCAGTTCTTAATGTCTTCTTTTAAACAAAAAAAAAAAACTTGTTTCATACCAACATATAATTGATATACTAGTGTAAAGCCTCATTTGATCCCCCGGATCTCGAGTTAAAGTCTAAAAAAGATATTTGTATTGAAAATGGTAACCACGAATCTCGAACGAGATCTTGGATAATAATATTAAAAAACATATTTTATTAGATTAATTTTGTTATATATATATATATATATACAGTAATCAACAAGTCTGATTGATGTTATATAAACCTGTAGTCTAAATTCCTTTAAAAAAATTGTAAAGTCCACATATAATGCCTCTAAAATGTACAATAATTACTTTATAATAAAGTACTTGCATATCTTAGTGTATGAAAAATGTGATAATTATTAATCTTGATATTTTGTAGAATAATAATTAAACATAATTCTTTAACTAAAAATTATAAGTATGCATAGTTCCTGATGAGTCTTGACAAAAAGGTAGTATATGCTTTAATAAATTGGGAAAATCCATCTTGGGGCCCTTTTTGGAAAAAAATTCTCAAAAAGGGCCTCAAGATTCTGAAAATCTCAAAAAGAGCCTCTTAGGCCCTTTTCGGGATTTTCGAATCTCGACAACTAAATTACCTAAATTAACAACAAAATCAATACCCGTTAACAACTAAATCACCGCATTAACAATAATATTTTAATAACTAAATCATCACATTAACAACAATATCGCCCCGATTAACAACTATATCGCCACATTATCGATTAACTCACGCAGATTCTCGAAAATCTCAAAAAAGCGACCCAATGGCCTTTTTGGGATTTTCAGAATCTTGGGGCCCTTTTGAGTTTTTTTTTCTTCTAAAAAGGGCCCAAGATGGATTTTCCCTAATAAATTTTGGGACATAATGGCATATGCCATTCTTTTTGTTGGCCGGATATGCCTTTCAAGTTCAACAATTCAGTATTGACGCTGGTGCCTTTTGTTCCCCTCTCGCATCAAAACTGTGAAATTTGCAAACCCCCCATGCATGCTCAAAACACGTGGATCATTCCAGAGTAGGCTTATTTTCCCAAACAATGACAAAAGTGACTTTTATCCAAGTTAAATTTTATTAGATTAATTTTAGAGTAAAAGTTAAATGATGTGGTGCTGACTTATGTCTAGATAGTCTTATATAAAGAAAAAAAAATAGTAGTTTATTAAAAATGGGATTTTGACCAAAATAATTTTTTTTTAATTTTTTTTTTACTAATCTACAGTTGTTTTCAAACTAATTACCAAAATAGGGTTGTTTTGGGGCTGTTCCGTAGCAAGGTACGACGGAAAAAGATGTTCCGCTAGGGGCGTTGACGGAAGTACTAGTTCCATCGTCAAGGTCCCTAACGGAACTAAATATTAGTTCCGTCAGGCCCCTAACGGAACTAGACGTGGCCTGACGCGTGTCAGGGTGCGTCAGGAATCCTGACACGCGTCGGGATTCCATTTAGTTCCGTCGGGGGCCCGACGGAACTAAACAAATCTGCAGGATTCCCGATGTGCGTCGGGAATCCCCGCCCCAACGAAATTAAACCCCCACCGCCCCCCCCCAATTATTTCGAACCCTTCCCCCGCCCCTCCCCCCTTATTCTTCCGACCTTATTTAAACACAAAGCCTCCTCCTTGACCCCCACCACCCTCCCCCCTTCCCGAATATTTTAACTGAACCTCCCCTCCCAAAAACTCTCACACACACCAGCCCCCCACCCCTCCTCCTTAACCAAAAAAAACCCCCAGCTCACACATAATCCCTTCCCTCTTCCTTACCATTATTCAATTCATCTGTGCACATAAAGCTCACTCCCTCCTATTTAGCTTCTTTATTCACTCGTAAAGCCTCCCTCATCGGTGACTCCTTCCCTCTTTCACTCCTTCCCTCATATGAAAACTCTTCATCCTCTATCTTCTTCATTCTATTTCTACATTTTTTTTTTTTTGCAAAAAATGAGTCAAATTCGTTCATTTGTATATTATAATGGTTCAAAAAGTATAGGTGCAAACGGATTAAGCTTTGAAGGTGAAAAAAGAGGAATGTATATTGTTCAAGGCATGTCTGCTGAAGATTTATATAAAAAGATTCGTCGAAAGTTAAAGCTGCAACAAAATCAGGTGATATCCTCGTGTGGGTAGAGTTCCTTGTGGAAACCTAAAATATGTGGGTTTTGAGATATTCGATGATGAAGATGTAGATGTATTTGTTCAAACATTCATCGAAAACTCTATGTCCTCCGAATTTGCCGAGTTATATGTAGATATTGAGATGCCGCGAGGGTATACCAATACCGACTCATGGACTCCCTGCGGTCAAATGATATGACTCATGTTGCTACACTCGCCAACACAACCAACATTGCGTATGGAGCAGAAAATGACTATATGGTAGATGAACTTGACAATGAGGAGGAGCTAGAGCAAGAAGATGAAGACATTTTATTGGATAATGACCATGATCAAAATGATAGTGATGCAGATGACGAATATCATCGTGGTATGTTACAATCATCAGGCTAGCTACAAAGCTGTATTATTATGTAATTTATTTGTTATTAGTTATCATGTTGTCGCATAAACTGTATTATGTGTGAATGTGCAGATATTACACCATTTTGGAACGACATACCGCATTATGAGGCTGTTCATGAAGAGTATCCACATGAGGATATACTGGATGTGGAAGGCTTGGGCCGGGGTCCGTGGGCAAGAGGAGATAGATTAGATCGAAACAAGAGTTTGGGTCCAAGAAGGATGTGCAAGCCGCAATAAAATATAATTGCATGAAGGAACATCATGAAGTGAAGTGGTTGAGAGTACTACAACAGTTTTTGCTATGAAATGTCAGAATCATGAACAAGGTTGCAAATGGAGAGTAAGAGCAATTAAATCAAAGAAAAGCAATACTTGGGTCGTAACGAAATGGGTTGGAAATCATAGTTGTGTGAGCCAAATTCTCTCACAAGATCACAGACAACTTGATTCTGAAATTATTTCCGAGGCCATAATAGGTATGATGCATAATACCAATTGATAATTTGTGGATTCATTTGATATTTATCAGTGAACATAAATAACATTCCCAAAGTGTACACTTTTTGTGATTGGTTTTGCGGACATGATCAAGGAAACCCCTTCGGTCCCGTGATTATGATACAAGAAAGGGTGACCGGAATGTTTCGTTATCATGTTTCTTACAGGAAGGCATGGAAGGCCAAACAAAAAGCAATTGCTAAAATTTACGGTGATTGCGAGGAGTCATATGCGTTCTTCGCCAAGATGGTTCGAGTACATGTTGAAATTTTCTCCGGGATCGTGTATAATATTCAACATGGACCGTATATTGTTGATTGACAGGTCGTTAATGGGGTTCAGGTTTTTCAACGTACATTTTGGACCTTCAGGCAATGTTGTGAGGCATTCCAATGGTGCAAACCAGTCATACAAGTGGACGGTACACATTTATACGGTAAGTATAAGGGGACATTATTGATTGCCACAACCCAAGATGGAAATAATGAGATCTTGTCGGTTGCATTTGCAATTGTTGAAGGTGAAACTAAGGAAGCATGAGAGTATTTTCTGTCTTCCATACGACTGTATGTTACAAATAAGATTGGTCTATGTCTTATTTACGATCGCCACAAAAGCATAATATCGATCGGTAATGAGATGGTGGGTGGCGACCTCCTAATGCGTACCATGTATTTTGCATTCGTCATGTTGCAAGCAATTTTAATACCCGCTTCAAGGACCAGGAGTTGAAGAGGAATTTAACGAGATTAGGTAATATTGTCCAACTGATGTGCATTCACAGTGATGTTCATTTTTCTCATTTCTACAGCCTTATAATGTTGTGTCTTTCTGTCTTGTTTACAGGATATGTTGTAAATAAAATACACTTTGATGCGTTGTATGCCGAATTCTGCAGTAATAGTCGTGAAGTGGCTGCATGAATTGAAAGAATTCCAAAAGAGAAATGGTGTCGAAGTTATGATGAGGACGGACGAAGATACGGTCATATGACAACCAATTTGTCCGAATCAATCAATAAGGTTTTTAGGGGAGCCCGGAACATGCCCATAACATCATTGGTGAAATGCACCTACAATCGACTTGTTGAATTCATCGGGTCAATAGAGGACCAAATCAAACACGATGCAATGGGTGGAAAGCATTATTCGAGTGTTATTGGAGAAGCCATAGCAAAGAATGGAGAGCGTGCTACATCGATGCGTGTTCGGGAGTTTGATGTGGCGCATACCACGTTTGAAGTTGACGATCTGGATTATACATACTCAGTTAACCCGACGCGGGGAAATGCCGGTGTGGCAAGTTTCAGCATTTAAATTCCCATGTAGTCATGTAATTGCTTTGCATGTTCGCGGTATCCTCTATCTTTGAACGGTACGTGGACCCGGTATTCTCAATGTACAACATCATGAAAGTTTACTTCGCGTCATTTCAACCGATCGGTAGTCTACAAGGAATACCACCCGTTCCGGACCAAAGATTATCCCGATGATTCAAAATTGCGTGGTAAAGGGCGCCCTCAATCTACACGCATTCGCAATGAAATGGATGAGGTGGAGGTCCAACCTAGCTCCAGTCGAATTAGATGTAGGATATGTAAACAGTTTGGACATAATAGGCGATCATGTCCTACAACACGCACAACTAATTAGTTCAAATTTGCTTTCAAATTCCTTCAAAGGAGATGTAGTGATTTCAAGGAAAAAGTAACCTACATGTTCTCATAAATTTATTTGATAGCTTTTTAAACATAAATGTATTTGATAGCTTTTTATACAGTTGTGCTTATAGTTTCATTTGATTTTTAAATATATTTTTTCAGTGACGTTCAAGAGCAACATTATTTATGACATAATATATAACACGAGGGTAGTATGACATAGTGATTAGCCATGAATGAAAACTAAATGTTAACAGTAAAATACAGTAATCCATGAAACTATGACATAGTACAGTAATCCATGCAGAGATGGCATAAACTAAGACGCTCAGGGAGGAGTAAGGTAATCGGGATTGGGCATGAAATTGAAATCCTCAGTAGCTACCCGTATGAAGTCATCAGAATGGTCACCTCCGCTGGCAGATGTGTGATCTCCTGCCATGTATGGACTAGAACTAGATCCAGCCTCATTAAGACCCTGTCCGGGATGGGAGGAACGGAAGGCAGTGAAACCGTGTCCAGGATGGAAGCCAGGAAAGCCATGTGGAGGCTGATATGCAACAAAACCATGTCCAGCCGGTAAGGGTTGAATGTGGGAAAGCCGGTCCTGGGAACTCGTGAAGACCACCGATATGAGTACGGTCCGTGTGTCTCGGAGCGTGCATCGTACGTACCGGTGGGTAAGTAGGGATCGGTACATGTACCCGTGGAGGCACTGTCTTTGGGATCTCCTCCGGGTACCAAGGAACGGGAGTATAGGTCATATCGGGCCATGCAAGAGGTCTATATACACCCCCGCCACGTGGACCAACCCGTGGTATCCGATATGCCTCCATCTCGTGCCGTGGTCGTCGTTGACCCGATCCCACGTCCCTCCTTTGCACCGGGCGGGACCTCTAAAGCGGGATCCGGTACACCGACTAAGAGACCACTTGGTGCGCTAGGACCAGCTCCGCAACACGGCCAAACTCTCTCGGTGCTCGCGAATGGTCACGGACCTTCCGAACTCGCTGTTGTTGAATTGGGAACTAAATTGTGGAGAATTCATCCACCAAATCCACTCTACTCCGTAAATCTGCACTTAAACAGTTTAATAAATTAAGATTAAAGTAATAAGATAAAAAACGGAAGCAAGATCAATACGTACCACATGACCTGACCCGGCGACCCGCCTCGTCATATACCGTCTAGTGTGTGTGAAGAACAAGCCATGTACTCCGAGTTCGGGGAAATCGGCCCCTCCGATGGCTCTGCAGTCACGATGCGCTCATAACACGTGTTCCATAGCTGAATATATGGATTCATCTTGATTTCCCAATCAACGGTCCCCTTGTCGCGTAAGGTAAGATCATATGCACCCTTAAGCTGTGCAGCCTTCGCAGGGATGTGTTGCTGCATGCCAAATTGCCGCATGCAGTGATCGGGCTGATGCATCTCAACAATGTAGAAAGCAAGTACGGGCGTCACCGCCTTCCACCGCTCTTGCACGTGAACATCTGCACCCATAAACTCATACCCTGCGTCCCTATATGGCTCCCAATTCACCTGTACATGTAAACAAACGGTCACACATATCACACGAATTAGTTTACTATTGGTATGGTCACCCATAAAATTTATCATACATACATCGTCTCGACCCATCTGGTCAAGCTCTATTCGATATGTCTTTAGCTCACGTCGCAATAAGCGCAGGTCGACACTATTGAACCTGCAAGCCATGTTACTCAATATCGTTAGTGAGACGACCTGCAAATAAGAACATAATCGCTGAACAACTCCAAGTAGTTCAAAATATTTATTCAGTCATACTGCTTCCATACCTGCGTCCGTAATGATCACCTGCGTCACTCGGCTC
This sequence comes from Acacia melanoxylon, assembly GCA_019022615.1. Taxonomy (NCBI): domain Eukaryota; kingdom Viridiplantae; phylum Streptophyta; class Magnoliopsida; order Fabales; family Fabaceae; genus Acacia; species Acacia melanoxylon. The sequence continues at coordinate 13,645,214 of JAFJYJ010000005.1, forward strand.
TGGAATGGGAGGTGATATAGAGGGAATTCTGGACCATGCCCATATCTGCAATAACAACAAGCAACCCCCAATGTCTTTAGTTGCGGTGATGTGGCCCGACATAGCTCGCGAAAAACGGTGTAGCGAGTACAACGGACCCCAACTATATGTAGCGAGTCTCCGCAAGGTCACCACCCGATAGTTGTATATATCGCAAGCGACCTCGAATGGACTTGTCACACAACACAAATCCACCGAATAGGCGCATGAGGTAAGCACGTGTGTACAAAAGCTGACCAGCAACAGTAGCTGAGTGCTCCTCCCAGTGGCCCCAATAACGGTCAAACCAGCTCATCTTGATGTTTCCGAAACTCAATTCAGAAGGGAGTGGAGTCCGACCCATGTGTTCCTGCATAATTGCTGCCCAGTTGGCGTGCGTCCTACCGGTAACAACTCGACTCTCAGTGGACAAACCTAAAATACCCTCTACATCCCGTAGAGTAATAGTCATCTCACCAACCGCATATGGAAGGTGTGAGTCTCCGCCTCCACCGCTCAACCAAAGCGTAAATAAGGTATCCGTCAACCGCACCAACATAAAAGTAGACCACTGGTATGTAAAGGCCCTATATTATTCGTATCATGTACAAACAACTAAATGCATATAATTAATTACATAAAGAGTTTTGAAACATACCGGGGGTCTCTTCATGCGAGACACGTGCCAGAAACCTGCACGCATAAGGTGCTCTTGCAAATGTAGTGGCATAAGATCGGGTCATGGACATCTCCCAAAGACCCCCGTGAGGCTCGCTTGGCCTCAAACAATTGATATCTCCTTCGTTCCACACCACCCGTGATCGGTGTGACCGCCGCACCTCCTCGGAAAGAACTCCCCCGGCTCTGCGGGGCCGGCTCAATATTGCGGCCGCGTTGGTCATCCATTTAAGTGATAAAAATTTATGCTAACACAACACATGATTAGGTCGCTAATGATTATTTTCTCACTAATTAATTAGTTAATTAATTATTTGACTAATTATTATTTTATACATCAGTTTTCATTTTGGCCACAAATGAAAGTACAAGTACAACGTTGTTTGTCACTTAAGAGACATGTGTTTTTACTTTTAAATTTCAATATTTCTTTTATTTGTAGGAAAAAAATACCTAATTTATACCTAATGTTTTCTTTTCATACGTAACAAATACCTAATGTATACTTAATAATAATAAATTAATAATAATGTTGGGAGTTCGAAATTATGGATTTTTCATTAATTATTAAATCTATACCTAGAGACTTATCCAAATTTTGACTTAATAATAATAAATTAATAATAGTGTTGAAATCTATAAAGTTGTTGGGATATTTAATTTAATTTTGGGAGTTCGAAATTATGGATTTTTCATTAATTCTTAAATCTATACCTAGAGACTTATCCAAATTTTGAGTTAATAATAATAAATTAATAATAGTGTTGAAATCTATAAAGATGTTGGGATATTTAACTTAATTTTGGGAGTTCGAAATTATGGATTTTTCATTAATTATTAAATCTATACCTAGAGACTTATCCAAATTTTGAGTTAATAATAATAAATAAATAATAGTGTTAAAATCTATAAAGTTGTTGGGATATTTAACTTAAATTTGGGAGTTCGAAATTATGGATTTTTCATTAATTTTTAAATCTATACCTAGAGACTTATCCAAATTTTAACTTAATAATAATAAATTAAAAATAATGTTGAAATCTATAAAGTTGTTGGGATATTTAACTTAATTTTGGGAGTTCGAAATTATGGATTTTTCATTAATTATTAAATCTATACCTAATGTTTTCTTTTCATACGTAACAAATCTTTTATACATTGCCCCGCTTAATGTATCTTTCGCCTTCCTTTTCATAATGATTGTAGTCTTTTTTATGTAACTTATCATACCTAAAAAGTACATATACAATAACTAAAATTCTCTAATATAAATTTATGAAATAGAATTTTTGTGAATATTTTAAAACCTAACTATCAAATGTAAAACTATGATAATTCATGATTTACTTGGCATGGTAAATAGTTTTTTTTTTTTTTTTTTTTACAAAAACTAAAAAAAAACCCTGTGATTTTTTCGTTTTCAATTTTTAATTGGTTCTTTTTCGTTTTTTCTTAACAATCTAACCTTCGGTTTTTTTGTAATCTCCCTAATTGAACAATATAAAATTGGAAATATGAAAGAATATAGAACCCAATAAACATAACGTGCAGATTTGTCAGAGGTAATGAAGATTAAGGGGAAAAAAACACCAATTACACAGGAAATGTTAATTAATAAATAATAAAGAATGAAGAAAATTTAAATGTTACCTGTAATGTGAGCTTTCGATGAACAAGTGAATATGGTTGTGTGTGTGAGAGTTGGGGGGAGGTGGGGGTGGGTTTTTTTTTTGGTTAAGGAAGAGGGAAAGGTTTGTTTGTGTGTGTGTGTGTGTGGTGAGGGAGAGGGAAGATTTTACGGGGGTGGGGATGGGGGTGGGGTTGCGAGAAATTTTTGTGTGTGTGTGGTGAGGGAGAGGGAAGAGTTTACGGGGGTGGGGATGGGGGTAGGGCTGCGAGAAATTTGGAGGTGGGGATGGAGGGGGGAGAAGGGAGTTGGGTGGAGTGGGGCGCTTGGGGAAGGGGGGGGGCGTGTGAAGGAATTAAATGGGAGGGGGAGCGGGTGAAGGAATTAAATTTGGGGGGGGGCCTGGTGAAGGAATTAAATTGGGGGGGGGGGGACGCGGATTGGGGGAGGGGGTCGACGCGGATTGGGGGGGGGCGGGGGGAGGAATGCGGTCGGGCGCAAGATTCATTTAGTTCCGTCGGGTACTCGACGGAACTAAATGGAATCTTGACACGCGTCGGGAATCCCGACGCGCGTCGGGATGCGTCGGGGCTTGTCTAGTTCCGTCAGAGGCCCTGACGGAACTAAATATTAGTTCCGTTAGGCCCCTGACGGAACTAATGCTTCCGTCAGCAGATGTTCCGTCGTACCACCTCACGGAACAACCCCAAAACTACCCTACTTTGGTAATTAGTTTGAAAACAACTGTAGATTAGTAAAAAAAATTTTTTTTTTAAAAAAGTTTTATTTTGGTCAAAATCCCATTAAAAATTTGTTTAAATTATATATTGAAAAGTCAATTCTACAAGGTTGAAATTTAAATAAAAAGTCAAGATTTTTTTTTAAAAAAAAAAGTTTTTTTTTTGTGGTAAAAAATGGGGGCAAACGCCCATCCTCATTCCTGAACCAATATAGTCCTGGGGAACAAAGCCCCTATACCATCATTGTACAAGCACCTAGAGACCTGCCAGGGAGGCCGATCAAAAAAACAATATACATCATGTTGAGAAAAACTAATATTTGCAAGGGCGTCGGCACACTTATTTCCTTCCCTGTACACGTGGACTATCTTCAGATCCACAAACTTCTTCATAGTGTTTCGAATACTCCACAAGAGTTGTGACTCTTTTCCTGCTACAACCTGCATATCAGATAAAAGAGCCACTACAGACACGGAGTCACATTCCAAAATAACATGCTCAAAATTAAGCGAAGCAGCCAGCTCCAATCCTGCCCAGACTGCCCAAAGTTATGCTCTTATGGCTGAGAAGAAACCCACCTTCTTTGCAAATCCACCCAGCCATTCTCCCTCACAGCCCCTAATCAGCCCTCCACATCCCGCTACCTTCTGTACGCCCTTGGATGCGCCATCGACATTTAATTTGACCCATCCAGACATAGGAGCCTTCCATCCTATATACACATCACATTTGCAACCAGTAACCCTCCCAAACTCAACTTTGTCTTTCTTTATTTCCTGGACATACTCCTGTACAACATTACACATATTTAATGGCAAAACATAACCATCCTCAAACCGGCTCCTATTCCTCCACCTCCACAAGAACCAGCATGTCACCCCAAATTTCAGTCTCCAAGACCACCCTGACTTTCCCAAATTCCTTTCAAACCGGCTTTTGTAATACCCGGGTAATTATTTATACGGAATATTATATTTCAATAAATAATACCTATTGAAAATAGGTGAATATGTGGTTTCAAATAATAAGTAATAATTATCTTATTTCCTAAGGTAATTTCTATTGAAATTAGGGTGAATAAAGAGTTAAAAATCCCTAAATGCAATTGTGGGCCATAAAATACCCCGAAAATATTATGATAAATCCTAAGAGGAAATGAAATATTTATTAAAAATTGGAGAATATGTTGTCTCTAATTTAGGTAATTTTTGGGATTAATTTCTTTGGAAAATATTGAGGCAAGATTTAATATTATTTTGGGGATCATAATTGACCCCATGATTTTTAGTATTTTACATGGGATATAAAATACCAATGTAAGTAAAATAATTGTGAGATAATGATTTATCCTAATTAAGAAAATTATCAAAAATTAGTAAGTGGCTAATCTGGTAATTAATGGGATAATTAAGGTATAAAGTAAATGAATTAAAAATAATTTAAATAATTATTTTTAATTGGAAAAATTCGAAATTATTAAATAAATAAAAATAAAAAAAAAATAAAATATTAATAAAATATTTTATGCTTAGAAAAATAAATAAAAAATAAAAGAAAAAAATAAATATCATGATATTTTTGTAAAATTGTATTATTATATAATATAGTGAATAGTAATGGAATAAATAGGAAACAGATCCTATCTAGAGAACCAAGAATAGGAATTCCAAAGTCAAGGTAAAATATTGATCAGTGAGTTTTTATCTTCAAGTGACCTCTTCCGGAAGTTAATTCCGAGGTCGGTAGCGCATTTGCCTAATAAGACGAAATAGGGAAAAATGCAGATATTCACATTTTGGATTTGAAGAAAATAAATTATAAGTCAACATCCGGAGATGAGTTTATAATTATATGGACATATTTGGAATCGTGAATTATTATCCGTGAGATTGATGATTCGAAAGCGATTTCCGACACGGACGTGTTGGACACGTTTTTCGAGAAAACTTCAACTGGCCTGTTGGAACCCCGTAAGGGACCGAAATCTAAGTTAAATTAGATATTATTGATGAGGAAGAGAAGATCTTCAAAGTTATGAATTCAGAATTTTGAGATTTTCCAAGATTACGCGTTTGCATTAACGGACCGAAACTTTATCGCATCGGCTCGATGTCACCATCAAGATGACATCATTTTGTTGACTATTGGGGAGGGGAGGTCTGCACAAGAAATGGAGGGCCAAGAGTGTTTTGTCCTCAAAAATGCGATCCTACGGCCCATATTCGTCAAGGCGAAGTTCGAATTATTTACCGATTCTCGCCATCCGTCTCTTCTATAAATACCAAGCTCCTCTTCTTCATTTCTCACACCAAAAATCTGCCTCTTAGAGAGAAGTTAGAGAGAGAAGCTCGGAGAAAGTTTGAGCAAAGTCCGGGTAAGTTCTTCGGTCCTTAGTCTTTAGTTTCGGTAGTTCTTTCGTAGATATAGTAGGAATGCTAGATTTATCTTTAATTTTTCAAGATAGTCTAGATATCATATTTAGGGGTAAATATGATATATATTTCGAAAATATGATGAGGGAAAAGATCTGTCAAAATTCGGAGAGATAGAGCGAAATGCAAATAAGCTTCGGCGAAATTCCGCCGATTAGGGGTTAAGGGGGGCAAAATGGTAATTTGTACCTAAAATGCCCGTTATAGTGCTAAAAGTTGTTAAATATTATCCTTATAGGATATCCGTTATAATCGAACATTTGTTGTGCCGCCGTCGTACCGTTTCACCCGCCGTCAAAATTACCGTTTCCGTAAAACGTACCGTAGTCGACAACGAAGGTACGTTTGCGTACTGTAACACTAACGCTGATGTTTATAGTATGCATATATGTGCTATGTGTATTGTATGTGGTAGCTGATAGCTCTGTTGTTTGTATGTACGTTCGCGTACTGTAACACTAACTCTGATGGTTATTGTATGCATATATGTATTTTCCTCCGTCATGCTGTATTTTCTATGTTGTGCCTTAACCTTACATCTGACTGTATTGTTATTGCCGTCCATATCCGATTATGTCCAATGTCCATTGTGCCTTAACCTTACATCCGATTGTATTGTTATTGCCGTGCATATCTGATCATGTACATTTCTCCTCTTGTGCCTTAACCTTACATCCGACGTATTGTTATTGCCATATATATCGGATTATGTATACCCTACTTTGAACGTAGTAAGTGTCGTCAAAATTCCATGAATATCTCGTAGTACTTATATGATGTATGTAAACATGAGGTTAATCTGTTACCACGGGGTCCGGTGCATTGGACCTCGGCTCTTAACATAGCGTCGGGTTCGGGAGGACCGAGGACCGAGGAGAAGGCAAGCAGCCGCATAAAGACCCTGAAGACTTCTTATGTTTTTTGTAGTTACACCGACGTTAGACGTCCGAAAACAATGTCATGTTATTGTAATCAGCCAGACTTACGGCATTTGAAATATATGTATCAGTTACTCAATCGCTCCGATGCTCTACTCTGATGAAAAAAAAAATATACTGCTTTTGAAAACGGGATGTTACACAGATTTTCCCACTCAACCGTTTGAACTCAGGTTCAAACCTATCCCCTCTAAGCTCCCTCCACACCCTCCATGCAACAGGGCAGTCCCGCATCACATGCATCAAGGATTCAATCTGGTTCACACAACAATGGCAGAATGCTGGGCCACCCAACATTTTACAGTAACGCTCAGCAGTTAAGAGTCTATCATGGACAACAAGCCACAAGAACACCTGAATTCTCCTCGGCCCATCCCAACTCCACACCTTGTTCCATATCCCCTCCCCCACATCCTGTTCATTCTTCATCAAATGATACGCATCGGCAACACAATATTGGATTTGCAAAGGACTCTCCCATCTAATAAAGTCGGCACCCCTCAACGCATTAGGTGGCGGTACAGATGAGATAAGATTGATGCCATCCTCATTTACCCAACGCCTGATCCACTCCATATCCCACTCCCTTGCTTCATTAACCACCTCCATTACCCTAATATTTTTATCAATTAGGGACACCTCTGCTACACAGTTATCCGTTAGTTTATGATTCTCATATGTCCAACGATCTTCCCAAAATTTGATAAGCCCACCATCTCCTACTTCCCACACCAAGTTCTGCACTACGCACGACCAAAGCCGTCCCAACTCCCTCCACAGCCTCAAATCAGAATTATTGTATGTACACTCCTTCTTCAGGTCCTTATCCCTACCATATTTTCCTTTTAGAACCAAAGAGCACAGGCTTTCCGGTTTAGACACCACACTCCATACTACCTTTCCCAACAATGCATCATTCATTAGCTCTAGGTTCCTCAAACCCAAACCTCCATTCTTCTTACCTTGACTTATGGACTTTTAATTCAAAAGCTATAGCCAAGCGGAGAGAAGCAAAATGCCATAGGTGAAGAAAGGCTACATTATCTATTTATATAAGCCAAGTTTAAAAAGTGTTTCATTTTCATATAAGATTAATGAGTCAACTTATTCCTTAGCTTCTTAATTATCTGAAGAAGTAGTTAGAGACTTAAAGGTAACTTATAATATGTAGTAGAGGGAGTATCCTTCTACTTGCTCCTATTTATAAGACAAAGAATATGTTTTTTTTTTTGGTCACATTTTCAGGTTTTATTATTAAATTTTTCATATCGACATATAATTTCTTATATATTTATTATTTTATGGACTTTATTCTTAAACGATTTAGTGTATACTGGTATTAAATAAGGATAAGTTGAAAAGTTGTTTAATTTTAATGCCTACTTAATAAAATTTAAGGTTTTTTTTTTTAGTTCTAGTAAAACATATGAAAATGATTTATAATAATTAAGATGAAAAGAGCATACTCCTTCTGGTCATTTTTATAAGGAACATTCTCTCTCATATGGGGCGGTTCTTAATATAAGGAACGTTCTTTTTCATATGGGCTGTCCTTAATATAAAGAATATCTTTTTTATAAGAAACATTCTTTTCTCATAAGCTCTTGATTTCATATGAGTGGTTACAAAACAAATTCTCTTTGTTTGAAATTTAAACTATGTTTTTTTTCTTCCCTTTTTTTACCTTTATTAAATACATGTCACTCGTTAATCTCTTTGTAATAAATTTTCATCCATTATCCATCATGTACACTCTCTTAAAAAAGTATTAATTGAAAAAAAAGGTTAAAAAATTACCATTCTGTACCTATTTATAAGTTACTTGCACCTCATTTCCAAAAATCAAGAAAAGTATTAAATGGATTTTTTTTATATATATATAAATATATATATATATATATATATATATATATATATATATATATATATATATATATTTGCTCTTATTTATGAAAGGGTACATATTTTCTCTCCTATCCCTTTATCTCTCTCATTTACACCTCTTTACATATAAGTCAACAACGGTAAAATTGATAAATCCTCATTTATTACTTTACAAGTGATTTCTATTTTAAACAAATTTTTTTGGATATAAGTGACTTATAAATAGGTACTAAGTGGTACACATTTTGATAATTGTTCGTTATAAAAAGGATTGAGGGAGTATTAAATACATTTAAATTATAAAAAATAATAATTCATAAGTCCTTATAGTTTAACCAAGTTTTGAATCATGTCCCTAGAGTCTTTTTTATTCCATCCTTATTTGTCTGCTTATTTACTGGTCTGAGTCCTTCTTTTTATAATGTCGTTAAATTAAGTTAACAAAAGGTGATGTGGCATTGGATTATGAAGCCACCGTGGCCCTCCTTAGCTGTGCCACCTCCTTCATCTGCTTTACTCTCTCCATGTAACACCTCAAATCCAATAATCAAATACATAATCAAAGTACTTAAAATATTGTTAAAAAAATATGTTCATCATCCAAATTATCAAAATACAAAATTTTGTTCAACGAAAACTCAGTTACAGTGTCAAAATAAATTTTTAAAATTATTTTAAAGTTAATAAAATACGAAAGTTTTATGGTCGTCATGACAAATACAAATGATATAACATGAGCTATAGGAGTATAAAAAAGCATTTAGGATTTACTCTGTCGGTACCTTCTCTTGCTCTCTACTAAAATAATCACTTGGAAAAAAATATATAATAACAATAAGATCCAAGGATTTCAGTAACAATTGGTTATTCAGAAATATACATGTACACCAAGATCGAGAACATACGTACGGTTTCAAAGTCAAGTTCAACTCATAATAATTTATTAATATTATCAACATAAAACCTTTCACAAACTAGTTCTTGATTTGGTTACCAAAACCCCCTCCCAAAAAGGGTTCTAAAATGATTGAACATCAATTCATTTTCCAAATATCGTTCACAAGAGATTTCACAAAACATGTCTCAACTTTGTTACAAAAATAATTATACAAAAGCTTTATCATTAAAATCATAAAAAGAGGGAGAGAAAGGAATTAGCAACATCATAATTCTTAGGAATGTTGTTATCAGTGTCGTTGTCCATACTCATTGAAATAACTCTATAGATTGTTGTAATTCACAAGCAATTTGGAAGAATGAAAAAGCAGATGATCTGAGTGGTGTCCGATAACACTGTCATATAGAGTTATTTCGCGACCACCAAAAAAGAGGAAGTAGTATTTCCTAGGATTAAACAGCCCTTTTTGAGCAAGTTGGGGCAACAAAACTGACAGAAGATATATAATAGTTACAACAGTAAAAAAAATTATGCAGAGGAGGAGAGAAAAGTTGGTTCTGATCGACCACTTCATCTAAGCCCCTTTTATAGGCATGGTCCACGGACAGCTGACGGACATAAGACAATCCAGACAACGCGTCCCTCAAGATCAAATAGACATCACCGGAAAGACGGGTCTATACGTTGACAACAAAGAGTACGTTCGTGGAAGTGCCTGACCATTGACAACTTTCAGTCTCGAAGGGTTATAAATTGAACTTCAAAATATTGAGTCTTTTCGGTAAGCCTCTGAAATAAATTATTATTTTAGAAAACTAAAATAATATTTCTAGGGACTAAATATTTTCACAAAAAGTAATCACCAGATTTTCACTCCATCATTTGTCTTTCGGTGGCCTATTGTTGTATGTGCGAGCCCACCACTCCTCTAGACATTTTTACAAGCCCAACATAATATGATTATATATATCAGCTTATACTCTTTTATTTCTAAGGAATGTGGGATTAGTTTTTTTTTACACACCCACATATGTATTCATATATTCATAACAATATTTTCCTACATTACACATTAACTTCATAAAATTTCACTATTTCCTTCCTCTCCTGTGCCTTCTGTGTCCACTACCCCAGAAATGAGCCCCTTGCTCCCAGTTTCAGTCTTAAAGCAACACATCATTATGTTATTCCTGCGAAACTTGGAAAAACCAGCTCATTACTGTCTCTTTCACTTAGGTTTTTGTCCCATCGCCATACTCCTTCTAGTTCTTATTATAAGACACCAACTAATAATTATATTTGATCATTTTTATAAAACATTTGCTTGTTTCTAAAGTGCATTTTTTTTCCATGTATACCCATAATTAATAAGGGTAGTGAGTAAGAGTAATAATTAATATAATATTAGAGTATAGTGCAATTATGAGGGGTAATATTTGAAGTTATTTAAATTATAGGAGAACCTTACTGATTCTAACTGTTTTTACTGGTTTGTAAGAATTATTAGTTGCTTCCCTTCCTTATAATAAAGATGAGAAGGAGTATAAACTTGAAACAAAAAGTGGTGTTCCATTGTTAGTAGCAGCAGATGGGAAGATCCAACGCAGTTGCCAAGGGTTTGTGGAATTTGTGGTGAAAAGGGTTTTAATGAAGAGAGAGGTGTGGAGGCAGGGGAGAGATGGAAGAAGTGGGGTAGCAGGTGAAAGAGGGAGAGTTTTTTGGAAAACTGATGCAAGAGAGACAGACTAATTAATGAGGGGTAATAAGATAAAAATATTGAATTTTAAAATCTTATATTAGGATATTTGAGTGATTCCTAATTTATTGAATTAAATGAGCCAATTTAAAATTTATATAATTAAACTGTAGATTTTCCCAATATTAAACATTGGTAATTAATTGAAGCATCGATCACAAAATAAAATAATATAGGTTAAAGCACTCAAAGACTACGAAGTTTCCCCAAGGAGGCGTCCGTCACGAAGTTTTTTTTGGAGCGCCCGGTCAACGAAGTTACGTTTTGGGAGCGCCTAGTCTGGCCGTTAGTTGACCGTCAACTGGATGGAATGGAACGACGTGGCACCGACACGACGTGGATGATGACGTGGAATAAAAAATTTAAAACATATGAAAAAAAAAATCGAAAAAAAATTCAAATAATTAGAAAAATTCAAATAATTAGGAAAAAATTAAAATAATAAGAAAAAAAAAAAAAAAAATTAAAAAAAATTCAAATAATTAGAAAAAAAATTCAAAAAATTAAAGGGAAAATTCCAAATAAATACTATTTGAATTTGTACAGCCCCGAAGTGACACGTTGACGTGGAATAAAAAAATAGAAAAAAAAATTTAAAATTGAAATAAAAAAAAAATAAAAAAAAAAAAAATTCAACTAATTAGAAAAAAAAATTCAACTATTTGTCCTTAATTTTTACGGGAAAATATGCCTTTACTTCCAAATATTAACCTTTTAATTTATCCGGGCTAAATTTCCTATAATTGATTCCTTATAATATTTTTAATATCCTAAACTCAAAATTTAGGTTGTTTCAATTTATTTTTTATTTTATTTTTTTTATTTATTTAACACTAAAGGGTAAAAGGGTAATTTAACCCGAATTTTCATATTCCTCAAATAATATTTACAAATTCGACAGACTTTTGGGGTTGTACAAATTCAAATAGTATTTATTTGGAATTTTCCCTTTAATTTGTTCCTAATTTTTTGAATTTTTTTTCTAATTATTTGATTTTTTTTTCAAATTATTTTAATTAATTGGAATTTTTCTTTTAATTTGTTCCTAATTTCTTGATTTTTTTCTAATTATTTGATTTTTTTTAAAATTATTTTAATTTTTTTCCTAATTATTTCAATTTTTGATTTTTTTTTAAAAAAATTATTCCACGTCATCGCCACGTCAAGATTCCATCCAAGTTGACGATTGGCCAACTAATCTAACTAACCGCCACAGACTTTGGACGCCCCCAAAACGTAACTTCCTGGTATTAGGCGTTCAAAAAAACTTCAAGATCTTGGGACGCTCGCTCCGACAAACTTCGTATACATTAGTCTTTGGCCTCCTTAACCCAAAATAATAAGACAACGTAACCCAAAATAATAAGACAACGTCAACGTCCCTATTCCCAACGCCATTTAATTATTTCCCGCGGATTCTGGCATGTCCTCGACCGCCCCAACTGTCTCAGCCCCTCCCTCAATAAAGTCGCCCCCTAACCTCCCCTCACTCTCTCCCTCCCTCACTCACTCAAAACTCTCACTCTCCACCACATCCCAAACCTTCTCCTTCCCTCATTTCTTCTTCTTCCTCCCCTCTCATATGTCCCCCGCCTACCCGCCAGTCTCCTCAGCCACCGGCACGGGCCTCGGCTATGGCATCGCCATCGCGGTCAGCATCCTCGTCCTCATTTCCAGCATCATGCTCGCTTCTTATGCTTGTGTCCGGATAAAGGCCAACGGCCGCGGCCTTAACCGCCGTATCAGTAGTAGCAGCAGCAGTAATAACTCCGACGAGCCGGTGGTGGTTGTTTTGGGCCTGGATAAGCCCACCATTGAAGCCTACCCGAAGATTGTGTTAGGGGAGAGTCGGCGACTGCCCATGCCCAATGGAGGTCCATGCGCCATTTGCTTGGGAGAGTATGTGAAGAATGATACGGTGAGGTGCGTTCCAGAGTGCAACCACTGTTTCCATGTGGAATGCTTGGATGAGTGGCTTCGTCTGAGTGCCACGTGTCCTCTTTGTCGGAACTCTCCTGCTCCGTCGCCGGGGCCGACGCCGGTTGCCACTCCTCTGTCAGAATTGGTTCCACTTGCTTCTTACGCTAGGTGAGGACGACTTTAAATTCCTTATTGTTTTCTTTTCATAGAGCGTAGAGCCTTACACAATTTTGTATACTGAGTTACTGACCTTTTTTTTAATTAATAAAAATTTAATATTTATTGTATCGGGATTGTGTATATTATTTTATTTTTGATGATTACTGAATGGATCTGTTCTTTCTTTTCGTTAATTTCCCCTTGAAATAGTTATGCCCCAAAAGTCTAAACCTGAATTTAATTAATAAGAATTATATATGTTTAAAATATTATTTATATATTACATTTGTTATCGTTCGAAGATCCCCCCCCCCCCCCCCCCCAAAAAAAAATTTGTAAGCTGAAGTTTGGCAAAAGAAGGGTAAAATATAGAGTATTTATAGGAAATAGTTATAAAAAGAAGAGGGGACATGGGAACAGATTCATTTTAAACCATTTCTTCTAGTAGCTAGGAATTTTTAAATTAAGATGATACTATCAATCAATGGCATATTGTGTTCTGGTAAAAAAAAAAGGGCATATTATGTCATAATATGATTATTAAGAATTCAGGTCCTCTCTAAAAGATAAAAAAGGAGCTATATATGCATAATCACTTTTTTAATCTGTTAACTCATTAAAACCTTTACGACCTCAAGTTAATGTTTCATCCAAGCATGTCAACATGTGAAAAATATGACCTTAATCACGAAATTAGATCGATTAAAATTTCATTTCACCTCAAATAATGTCCTAGCTGGCAAACTCCTCAAGAAGCAACCGAGAGAAAAATCCTTTGGTATTCCTTTTTAATAAATACTGAATTCATACCAAATCAAGTAGTTACATAGTTCAAACAGCACCTACTCCCCTTCGTCACTAAACCACCTTTGGATTAAAAGGTGGAGATTGGTCAAGGATACACAAATTTTTTGACATACTATGAGACAACATTAACTTTTTGGAGAATAGTTTTTACAATTTATGAGGTAAATATATGAGAAGAGTTTTATCTCAGCTTGTGGAAAAAAGTTTTTTATTTTTTTATATATACAAAAGAGCATCCATACATTATCTAACTATTATCAGCTTCCAGAAACCTTTCAAGCGTTTTATCCGCATGCGAAAAAACATGAATACCAGGCATCACTGATAAGCATCCTTTGGCAATATGATCAGCAGCGGCGTTCGCCCATCTACTGATGAGATTAACCTCGACATTCCAGTCCCGATCCAAGATACACTTCATCTCTTCAGCCAGTCGTCGGTCCTCGTGGGTATCGTTCACAGGGCTCTTTATCAAGGCCACCGCATCTGCAGAATCAACCTCCAAGATGACATTTCTGAATCCTAGCTCCCACGCGAGCTTAACTCCATGAATGCATCCCCACATTTCAGCAGTCAAACTGTCCCCCTCTTCTCCTTTGAACATGTTTGGGAAACCACAAAAATGTGTGGAAAAGAGCTTCTAAAACCACACATTTTTGTGGTTTCCCAAACACTCACATCCTCACAAAATCAAGTTAATTGCTTCTAAGCAATATGAATAAATGATTACATTCCTATAGATTCTATTTCAACATAGATGAAGAACTAAGTTAAAGGCTTACTATATTAGAGAATATATATATAAAAAAACCATCTATTATTTTGAAAACACCTTAAATGACAGATAAAAAATAAACGGTAAACATTTTTGATATTATATTATTCGATACTCCATTTGTTTTCAACATATTAAGATGAATTATAAATCTTATTAACTGATATTTATTAGTAGCATACAATTGATTGCTATTAACGTAACGGACCTGGGACCATGGTCATATATATAAGATCCATGCATGTATGTCTAGATAATCAAAAACTCGTTGGTTCAAACTTCAAACATATAGCTTTGATTTAAAATCTCAGAGAAATGGGAAGAGCTTCGGTCAAATTGGCTTGCTAGGTGGTTCTGTTTCTTGTTGCATCAGCTGGTAATAACTTATCTCTCCCTCTCTATTTGTGTGTGTGTGTGTTTTAACTGCCTTTAACAAATTTTAATCAATTTTTTAATTTATGTAATTCAATTATTTGTATCTTATACATTGGATTGGAGAGAGTATATATACTACGTACAATATAATCCTGCCTTTTTCTTGACATTTGGTAATCCCCCTCCTTCCCAAGAGACACACACCCACACATATGATCATCAGCACCTATTTAGGATCTAGTATTACCCTCAATCCTTAATATAAGACATATTTACTTAATTTAATTAGATTTAAAAAGTTAGTTAAGTTAGTTACTGTGACATGAATTTCCTTAATCTAATCAAATTAAATAAATATGTCTTACATTAAGAACCGGTAGGTAAGAATTAATTTGGATTTGAAGGAAGGGAAACCATCTTGGTGTGGTTAGAATTTCATTAAGGAGTAACTTTTAATACAAATACTTAAAAAGGCTATTTTTGAAAAACCAAGCTACATTTATTTTTATATATATATAAATAGCTAACTTGACTAAGATCTTTCTTAATATATATACAAATGAGGGGCCAGCCAATTGATTAGATCAGCGATATATGTTTGGATATATAGGATTGGCGCAAGGCGATCAGTTGTGTGCATCCCTTTCCTCCTGATCCTCCTCATCCTTGATTTATCTTAATTTCCTTGACATCATTTGAAGTACTCTAATATATAACAATATATATCATTTGGGATAAAATTCTATGAATTATATTGGGTTCCACTTATTTTAGTTAGTCCAATTTGAGAATATATATATATATATATATATATGTGTGTGTGTGTGTGTCTGTGTATCTTGTTTATTTACTTTTTTTTTTTGGAAAATACTATTGTTAATATTGTATGCATATACTTTTCTACACATATACACTAAAAAAAACTTTGGATCAGGGACGGAATACCGATGGAAAAATTTCGTAATACCCGGATTTTAGCAAATCCTGGAATTTACGAGATAAAGGAAAATTAACGAATATTTTAATGAAGTAAATTCATGAGATAAAACTATTATAGAAAATTGTTATAATTATAGAGTAAATTGTTGAAAAAGTTACGGAAAATCGATGAAGAGAATGACTAAAAATGATATAATGGTGATAAAAACAAGTCTAAAAATATTATGATAAATACCGAAAGATCATGAAAAATTATGAGAAAAATATGGAAGTGTTATCCCTAATTATGAGAATTTAATAAATTATTTCAGAGGAAATAACATGAAGAAAAGTTTAAAAAGCATTTTAACCATAAAGTAACCGATGGGGTAAACATTTTTTATATTTTTACATAGGATATAAAATGACAATATCAGTATAGAAGTTTGAAAGATAACAATATACTGTAAATTAGTAAAGATAAATATATGAAGAAACCTGATCCTAAAAAGATCACTAAACGAAGAAATTAGGCCCGATTAAGCCCTAACGAAGCGCGGGGGTAAAACGGGAATTTTTGGTAAAAAATATTATATTTTTTAAAAATGGAAAAAATTATAGAAAAATAAATAAATCTGAATTTTTAAAATAGGGAGCCGAAATTCTTAGTATTTTTAATTAAAAAGAATTGTTTAAATAATTAAAATGGTAATTAGAATAAAATAATAATATAATGCGGTGAGTCGACCTTATAGGCATCGAGGGAAAAGTTAGAAATAAATTCTACAGGTAAACCAGAGGTAAAAGTCTTTTCAGACTGATCAAATTAAGAACAAGTGAATTTTTACACGAAGAAAGAATTTACCGACGTCGATTCCGCAACCGAAAACCCTAATTCCTAATAAGACTAAAGCGATCAGATAGAGTAGAGCCGGATAGGCAAAGTGAGAACCTATAGAAACAATTGCGTGTTTTCAAACACGGGATTAAGTTAGGCAACCACCGGACGTTTTACGATTGACGAATTATTGCCCCAGTTGGTTCTATCGGAAGCGATTTCCGTAATCGGACGCGTTTGTCCGAATATCTTCCGACGCACCGGAGAATACCTGGATATGATCAAAAAGAGGATCCAAATAGATAATATGAAAGAGGATGAAAAGATCTTCAAAGTTACATGCCCATTTTTGAGTTTCAAATAAATCGCGAAACGGCACCGTCGGTAGCTTTATCGATAGGAGGCCATAAAGCAAGATGAAAAATCAATCTTTGACTTTTGGGGGACCAAGAGGTCGGCCAAGACCTTGAATGGTCAAGATTGCATCTTACAAAACCCTAGATCCAACGGCCGAATCATTTCGAAGACTTTTTGTTAATACCCACCTTGTCCCTCCCTTTTTCTATAAATAGCACCCTTCCCTTCTTCATTCTTCACACCTTTTCTTCTCTCTACCTTGGCCGAAACTTAGAGTGAGAAGCTCTGCAAAAGTTTTGCCTTAGCTCCGAGTAAGTTCTTCTGTCCTTAGTTTTTAGTTTCCGTAGTTCTTTCGGTAGTTATAGAGAACCGTTGTTTTGATCTAGGAAGTTTAATTTGTTCCTATGCTTGTTTTTATGCCTCATTGCATTGAAAGATGCCCGACGAGGTAAAAACATAGTGGGGATAATTTTGAAATGGAATACGGTCAAAGTAACGAAGTTCGCGAAATTCCGCCAAATTAGGGGTAGAAGGGCAAAATGGTAATTTTTACCTAAAATGCCGGTTATGATGTCAAATCACTAATGAAAGTGATATTACTCGATAGGGCATCGAAACTCTAATTTTCGCCGTTACGCCGCCCGACGTGCCGCTTTCGAACATTTCACGTTTTTCCGTAAAAAGTACGTTTTTCCGCCAGAAGTACCTAACGTCGTCAACGAAGGTACGGACGCGTACTGTAACACTAATCTTGTACTGCTTAAATGCATATATATGTGATAGATACGTTCGTAGACCGATATACGAGACGTTTTACACGGGTTATAGTCATGATAACGCCGTATGTTTTTCTAGCGCCGAGAACACGAGTGGTATCGTGGCACCGGTGAATAGTGCAAGTTTGTTATTGTTGTTTTACATTGTGGGGCTTTACATACGCGTAATGCTTATGTTTTGTCGGCATAATGATCATGCATCCGTTTGTATGCTTATGTAGTGATATCGTTGTATTGTCTAGAATATCGTTATCTCGTATATCGTATTGTTTGGGTTTGAGATTAACCGTTACCGAGATTCAATGCGGTGAATTGAATCTCGGCTATAGCATCAGGATCCGGAGGAATACGGATCGAAGATCGAGGCAAGCATCGAGACGTGCGGCCAGAGACTTATCTATCTTTACCGCTTTCGTTATTCACTTTCAAACTCTAGGATTAATGTAATCATTACAATGTTACAATGTGGTTGATGTTTGTTATGAATCAGTTACTCTTTCGCTCCAATGCTCTACTCTGATTACTCTGCTTGAAATATTTGGAAACGTTTTAAAAAAAAAAAATATTCCGCCGTTTTCAAATGGGATGTTACAAATTCCGTCATAAATTACTCACAGAATTCCGTAGGTAATAATTACCGACGGAAATTACCAATGCAATTCTGTTGGTAATTTCAATTACCTACGGAATTCGTGGGCAATGTCTTCTACCACGGTTTGTTTTTTGCAACGGACATTTAATTTTCCGTTGGAAATCCAATTATCGACGTAATCCCATCGGAAATTACTGATGGAATTCCGTAGGTAATTTTTGTTGGTAATATGACATTTTTTTGTATTGATATAGGACCAACAATGCTATATGATAGTGAATATAGGGTTTGAAAAGGGATAATAACAACATAAAATTGGAGGGGCAAATATGAGAATGTTGAGATAGATATATGGTAATACAAAAAAAAAATCATAATATACGAGAGAAGAGTTGATAAAATTTTAAGGGAAAATTATAATAAAGGACCTAAGAAAAATAATATTTATTAAGAAAGACCATAAAAATAGTAATTATTTTGAAGGACCAGAAATTAAAATATTAAAATAGAAAGACTAAATTGCTCTTAGCCATATTTCTTATATTATCTCTAATTAAATAATAATCTTGAGCGATTGATGGGTAATGACAAATAGAGACTACATTAGAATCTGCTAAGTTAGCGTCTCTATTGCACCAAAATCAGAATCTGGGTGGTGTTGTTGGAGAATACGTGTTGTTGTTGCCGTTGCTATTGATAGAGATTTTGCTGTGGCGATTGAAATTGAGATTGCGGAGCTTGTGGCTGAAACTTTTGTTGTTGCTGCTGGAGAAATTGCTGTTGTTGTTGATGGAGAAAGAGAGGTTCCTGATTTAAGGTTGGTGTTATGGATCGGGATCATATATATAGTCCTGTTTCCTCTACTATAATCCATTTTGCCTTCTTTCTCTGAAGTTGTGTAGTGCAGCGAATGCCTAAAATGCTTCTTTTCTCTATGGTGACTACGAACCACAACTCGAAAATTGAATGAGATCATCTCATCCATTTAACTGGGAGGCGATTTCAGTGCAGATTCTGATTTGGTCTCTATTTATTATTATCCATCAATCACTTCAGATTTTGATTTAAATGGAGAGAATATAGAAAATCTGGTTAAAGACAATTTAGTCTTTCTATTTTAATGTTTTAATTTATGGTCCTTCAAAATAATTATCATTTTTATGATACTTCTTATAAATATTATTATCCTTAGGTTCTTTATTATAATTTTCCCAAAATTTTAAATACATATATACCAAGAAGAGTTGGCGTAGCGCCTATTAAAAAAAATGGTAGAAAATCGTTCAAAATAGTTTGGATATTTTCAAAGAAATGTCATATATTGGAATATTAGATGCACTAGTAAGGATGATAGATTAAACAATATATGAAGTCAATTGAAAATAGGTAGAGGTAGAGGAAGACTAAAGACCCCATGGAAGGGCATTAAGTTATTTGCAGTTTTTGTTTTCATTTAATTAATAGAGGAAGGCTAAAGAGAACGCTTAATGAAGTTATTGAACATGATATTTTCATAATTTGATTAACAATCCATCTAGAGATCTATTTGTTTGTTGATAAAGTAAATACAATTATCTATATAACCGCCCCCATAACTTAGTGAGACAAGTATATATATACTTTCAAAATATTTGAGCTTTTTAGTCTAAACATATACACTGTGATGGTGGAATTGACCTCCCTCCCTGTTGCTATGGAAGCATATATATTTATAACTAAAATTGATCAATAATATATTGTGTGTATTATTGTATGGATATGATATTTCCTTTATTGATTGAATCAGGAGAAACACATGACGATTAATTCTCTTACTAAAAATATCTGAGATGCAGAGCGAATCTTGAGGAGAAAATACAGGATGTTAATGTGTGTATATATACACATATATCCATAAAGATATAAATCTTGTTGACACATTAACTTGAAAATTCAAACACATCTGTGTACGTTGTTAAGTGAGAGCATAAATAATTCTGAAAGAAATAGCACAAGCTTCAATAAAATTGGTTTGTTTAGTGATTCTCTTCCTCGTTGTATCTGGTAATTAACTCATCTTTCTCTCCTTTCTTAGCACATATCACACCATTTTCTTATGTATTCCTCTTGTCCTTAACGTATGACTTAATTAAAAAATTGATATTGATTCTAAATGTAATACCTATTTCTCATATTTGTCAAAAAAATTTCAAATTGGTCATATAGATATTCCTTCAGCAATAATCAAGCATGGGATAGGGGGGAATTAATGAAGATAATTAGGGTGTTTTAGAAAAATCATGTCACATTATCTAATTTAACTAACTTCATTAATCTAATCAAATTAGACAAATATGTCTTACATTAAGAACCGGGAGTGAGAATTAATTTTGATTTGAAGGAAGGGAAGCATCATGGTGTGGTTAGAATTTATATTTGATACAATCATATAATTGATATAATATATTACTCAGCTTCAATTTGATTAAAGACAAAACTCGAGTTCATATATATATATATATATATATATATATATATGAGACACGAGTTACTTATCAATTGGAAATTCGTATTTATTTTAAAAAATTTCTCCCGGACGATTTTAAAAAACAATATCTGAATGCTACCAAACGTCAATAGTCACGGTTTCAAAATTTGAGCTGAGTTATGATGGGTTAAACCAGTGAATTAGAAGTGAACCGGTTTCCTAACTACATCTAAATCAAGAGTTTTGAATGGGTCAACTATGGTACGTTTTTTTTTTTTAAAAAAAAAAATTATGATACTCCCTCCGGTCTTAATTATAAGACCTAGTTAACTTTTTTGGAAAGATTAAGGAAGCTAATTAAATTAGCTTAGAGTATTTTTATTTTTATTTTTTTCTTCAAAGTAAATAGTTTGACTAATAAACTAATATATAATCTGAGAAAACACAACATATGAAATGATTAAGTAACTTATTTAACTTCCTTAATCTCTCAAAAAAAAAAGTCAACTAGATCTTATAATTAGGACCGGAGGTAGTAATACGTAATCAATTTTTTCGTGTCGCTTTTTTTATTTCTCAAAATTTTCTTAAAGCATAACTGTAGAGAATCCAATTATCTTTCCACGTTTATTATCTTTATTTCTCCCGACATATTATCTAGCTTGCTATATGTGAATGAATGTGAGAGAACTCAAATTGATGAATATATATTAATGTGCGTAATATTGTGTGTGAATAATACAGGAGTGGCCCCAAAAGTAGCAGCACAGGAGACGTATGACTTGAGAAAATGTGTGGCTGATGGTCAATGTACACAAGTTTGTGATTATATAAATTGCCCTGATTTAGTCCACAAGTGTTATAATGGCTGGTGTCTTTGCTGCGTGAAGCGTTAATTTTTTGGATCGAAATGGTCATTTGTAAATTAATTAACTACACACGTTTATTTGTACATTACATAAAGTTTGAAGAATGAGTCGTGATATTTAATATAACTTGTGAATAGCACGGTTTTCATTAAATGATAGGTTGATTTGCTCTACGAATTATACCAATTATGTGGATTATTAGTTCTTGTTTTATGCAACTTTTTCTTGCGAAAATTATAATTGATACTATTTAGTAGACTCTTCTATGCTATGTCTGTATAATTGTGGTCTATTTCTTAAAATTTTGTTTAATATAATTAATAAAGGTTCTGACAAATCATATTGTTTATGAGTTACATTATAATAGTTCGATTCATTTCTCAAATTCTATACAATAAAAGATAACTATTTTCATTGCAAAACTACAAAAAGAAGACAAGGTATATACCATAAAACTGCTCAATAAACTCTTGCTGAGCTCTTATTTATATTTCTTATGAACACTGCGTATATATGGTTTCTTGATTGCAATTTGTATGATATATTACATTTTGTAACACCCCATTTTTCAAAAGCGGAATATTTATCATCAGAGTAGAGCATCAGAGCAATTTAAAAGAGTGAGTAACTGATAAGTCTGTGGTACAATATTGTCTGTGGCGTATCTGGTTGGTTATAGTAGCGATACATTAATCCGAGTATTTCAAAAATTCTAGCTATGTAAGTACATCTCCAAAAAGAGACTCCAGCCAAGTCGTCACGCGTGCTGCTTACCCTTATCTTCGGTCCTTTATCCTCCAGACCCTGAAGCTATGGTAAGAGCTGAGGTCCAATGCCCATCGAACCTCAGGTAACAGTTAACCTCATGCTCATGTAAACAATATATGTATGACAGATATTCATGACATTACAGCAATAATCAACACATAAGCATATAGAAGATGTAAGATTCGTCACAATAACAGTACATAGCCCACAACACATGTAAAGTTATCTTAGTCTGCACCACCTAGTGCCACGATGGCCCTTGTGTCCTCAGCGCTAGGAAAACTCAACGGTATTATCAAGACTATAACTCGTACAAAGCTGAATGTATAAGTAATAATCTAAGACAAAGTCTTAGTTTATGAAAGCATCTATAACATATAAGCATACAATAAGCATTAGAGTTAATGTTACAGTACGCGTCCGTACCTTAGTCCGTTCGGATAGCGGTACTTCTGTCTGTCGGTACGTGTTCTCGGATAGCCTATAATAGTATCACCGCATTATTACCTTATAAATAATATCTTAAGAGATATTTTAGCCACTATTGATCTTTTTACCCCTGGTGGATTTTTTATTCCAATTATAACCCTTCATTTCTAGAAAAACGATGTTTTTAGCATTTCGGGCAGAATTTTCGCTAACTTTGTAAAATCATATTTAATTCTAAAAAATTGAAACGAGGATCTGTAAAATTCATCGGAATCCTTAGGATGTCTAATTTTGAGGAAAAATACTGGAATTTACCCAGAATCATCGAAAATTTCCCAGTTTTTCATTTTTCAACCCCTGCCCAGAAATATTCCAGAAAACGTAGCCTATTTTTGATAATTTTTATCTCCTTGAAAAAAATTCAAAATGACACACTATAGGTATATTTGGAAATATCTATATGTCTACTTCAACCATGAAAAATATCAGATTTAAATAACTTCATCTTCAACATAAGATCATAGCCTCTATATTGCTAACTCCGGAAAACTTCTAACCGAAAATTTCGCCAGAATTTCGCCACTTTGATCTTCAATTTCCAAAAATTTTGCTCCACCACATTTTCCATAAATTTTTAGAAATAAAGACATTTTTAACCATAAAAACATGAAAAAAAATTATATTGGAAGATTCAAGATCAAAACATAATCTAACTACGAATTTAAAACTAGAACTTCAAGAACTTACCTTGAACTTGCTTCTACTCCTTCAAGCTTCTCCACACTCACTCTCTACTCTCTATATTCAGATGCTATGGCTTGTTTTGGTGTGAAGAATGAAGAGGCTTGGCCTCACTATTTATAGGAAAATGTCATGGCATCAATGGTAATTCCCAACCCCTCATCCTTAATCCTAACCTTAGGATGATCATTTTTAATCAATGGTTCATGGGAATTGGTCTTTTTTGAAGACTCAATTTGTGAAGAAAAATGTTCTCATTGGTTGATTCAATTTACATAGGATTTAGGCTTAATTTCCTTTCTTTTTTCCTATTGGTGGATTTTACTTAAGATTAAATTATATCACATAATTTTCCTACACACACACACACAAACCGCCCCCATCCCCCTCTCACCTTCATCCATTTTTTATCTTATCCTCTTCCATGCATTAATGAGCCCATGTGCTCCCCTTATCCTCTTCCAACTTGTTCCCCCAATTATCTCATGTGTGCCTTTGTTTAAAATAAACAATCAACACTTCTTTCCCAAGCCAAGAGTGTAATACCCTAAAAATCCTATTTAGCTTAATCACTATATTTTGATAATAAATACCTATTAAAAATAGGTGAATATGTGGTCTCAAACCTTAGAAGCTTATTGATTATTATGTTAAGTAATTTCTTCTTGAAATTAAATAAGCTAAAGACCAAAAATTCTAATTTCTTGTAGGGATCATAAAATATAATAAAATTATCATAATTAAGCATGGTCTTAAATTAATATTAAGAGACGATAAAATGGCATGAAAATACCTAAACCAATTAGAGAAAAATTACCAACTAATGGACAATTAAACTTACATTAATTAAAATATTCACATTTAGTTTTTATATCATCAAGAATCAACCATAAAGGGATGTGAAAATGATTAAGGTAATTAATGAACATTAAAACAAAGTGGGCAACTAAATGGATATTAATTGAATTAATTACATGAACATTTATAATTAATCTAGTGACAATTAAAGAGACTAATTAAGAGTATTTTACCTTAATTGATAATCAAAGGCCAATAAAAGTTCAAAATTAGCATAAAAGAGATTACCAAAGATTAAAAATAGATAAACCACTATATTGGGAATACTAATTAGGATTAAAAATAGAAGCCAAGATTTAATTTCATAAAGCTAAAATTAAAGGCTTTAATTAAACATCATAAAGCTAAATCCATGTGAATTAAAAAGAACCAATAAGGGAGCTCAAAACATTATCTTAAAGGCTTGAATAAAAACACAAAATAAATCAAAAAAGATGGGGGGGTGTAACATCCCATTTTCAAAAGCAGTATAATTTTTTTTTATCAGAGTAGAGCATCGGAGCGATTGAGTAATCGATACATATATTTAAAATGCCGTAAGTCCGGCATTGTTTACGTAATAGTACATTGTACCGAGTGTTTACAAAAGTAGATAACAACGGAGGAAAGTCTTCAGGGTCTCTATGCGGCCGCTTGCCTTTCTCCTCGGTCCTCGTTCCTCCCGATCC
Organism: Acacia melanoxylon; assembly: GCA_019022615.1. Lineage (NCBI taxonomy): Eukaryota > Viridiplantae > Streptophyta > Magnoliopsida > Fabales > Fabaceae > Acacia > Acacia melanoxylon. The sequence continues at coordinate 13,670,502 of JAFJYJ010000005.1, forward strand.
CGACGCTATGTTAAGAGCCGAGGTTCAATGCCCATTGAACCTCGTAACTGTTAACCTCATATTTACGTACACAATATATGGACTACGGACAATCACAACATTAACAAGACGTGAGCCCAATAATGATATACTACACATACAACCAATGCAGATATATCGCTCCCAGCGTACAAACATATCGCTCCCAGCGTACACACATATCGCTCCCAGCGCACAGAATCAATGCAGATATATCGTTCCCAGCGTACAAACATATCGCTCCCAGCGTACATACAGTTATACTCTAACACCTATATGCACTCAGACAACATAACAACTATACACACACAATACACATAGCGCATACATGCATATCATAAACATCAGCGTTAGTGTTACAGTACGCGAACGTACCTTCGTTGATGGTAAAACGTACTTTTACGGAAAAACGTAAATTTTCGACGGTATGACGGCGGCACAACAAATGTCCGATTATCTCAGATATCCTATAAGGATAAAATTTATCAACTTCTAGCAAGATAACGGGCATTTTAGGTACAAATTACCATTTTGTCCCCGAACCCCTAATCGGCGGAATTTCGCCAGAGCTTCGCATTGTTTTTGCTCTATCTCTCCGAATTTTGACAGATCTTTTCCCTCATCATATTTTTGAAATATATATCATATTTACCCCTAAATATGATATCTAGACTATCTTGAAAAATTAAAGATAAATCTAGCATTCCTACTATATCTACCGAAAGAACTACCAAAACTAAAGACCGGAGACCGAAGAACTTACCTGTGGTCCGGCTAGAACTTCTCCGGCTCCTCCTTCTCTCTAAAACCTCTCTCTATTTCGGTTTTGGGGTGTGAAAAATGAAGAGGGGAAGGCTTCTATTTATAGAAGAAAAAGTGACACTATTCATTACTTTATCGATCGATTTCTGCGTCGGATCGCACTTCGCCACGTGGCTCCATCTTGGCCTTACACATGTCTTGCCTATGTCATCCTTCTAGAAGAAGATGATGTCATCTTGCCGACTTACCGATAAAGTTCCCCGATCGGTGTCCTAATCGCATAATCTTGACGAAACTCAAAAATCTGGGATCAAGGCACTGAAGCTCTATTCTTTCTCTTTAAGAATACCTGGGTTAACTAAATTTTTGATCCCATTAAGGATATTCCGTTGTCTGTTGAACATTTTCGACAGACGTCATCGGTTACTTTAAATCACTTAGGAAGTTCCAGCTTCGCGAAAATCACCGGTTCGTAATATGATCGATCTAAGTAACCTAATTCCTGGTTTGAAAAACACGGTCCATTTTCTATAAGTTACTTTTAGCACTATCTCGCCCTTTCCTAATTATCCTAAGGGTACTCTAATTACGCCGTTGGTTTTGAAATGACCTCTGAGATAGTCCACTCCGAGGTAAAAATTCACTGGTTTATAAAAAGTCCAGATGACTTAGACTAAATCCCTATATTTTGGTGTAGGATTTTATTTCTATCCATTCTCAAATGTCTTGTTGACTCTTTACCATATATATTATTATTTTATTCAAAATATCTAGATATTTTTTTTTTCTTTTATTTTTTATTTATTTTTATAAGCATAAAATATTTTATTAATATTTTATTATTTTTATTTTTATTTATTTTTTTATTTCAAATTTCAGCCCCCTTAAAAATAATTATTTAAATTATTTTTAATTCATTTACTCTATACCTTAATTATCCCATTAATTACTAGATTAGCCACTTACTAATTTTTGATAATTTTCTTAATTAGGATAAATCATTATCTCACAACTATTTTACTTACATTGGTATTTTATACCCCATGTAAAATATTAAAAATCATGGGGTCACTTATGATCCCCAAAATAATATTTAATTTTGTCTCATTATTTTTCAAGGAAATTATCCCAAAAATTCCTAAAATTAGAGACAACATACTTTCTAATTTTTAATAAATATTTTACTGCCTCTTAGGATTTATCATAATATTTTTAGGCCATTTAATGCCCTAAGAATACATTTTAACTCTTTATTCACCCTAATTTCAATAGAAATTACCTTAGAAAATAAGATAATTTTAACTTATTATTTGAGACCACATATTCACCTATTTCCAATAGGTATTATTTACTAAACTTATGATATTTATCGTAAGTCAAATTTTAGAGTATTACAAGGGGGCGGATTCAACAAGTCTTGGAGGAGGAGGAAGCTTTGCATCTAGAAGTTCAACAACTTAGAAGGCAAGTTGGACAAAGTCAATGATGCATGTGCTCAAACTTGGTGACTAAGTTAGAAGCTTCTAAAACTTGGTGAGCAAGAAAACAAGATGAGAGAAAGAGAGAGGGGGAGGGGGGCACGACCTTGAGTGATTAAGGGTGAGGATGAGAGTTTAAAAATTTACCTTGATCCAATGGCTTAAAAAACAAGGTGAATTAGGTTTTAAAAATTTACAAAAAATGCCATATTATTTTACTATAAATAGGCACCTTAGGTTCTTCATATTCTCACACCAAAACAAGCAAAGAAATCTGAATATAGAGAGGAGAGGAAGTGAGGGAGGAGCTTCTTGAAGGAGTTAGAGCATTTGTAAGTAAGTTCTTCAAGTTCTAGCTTTTAAATTCATAGTTAGTTTATGCTTTGATCTTAAATTTCCAAGAGCAATTTTATTTTCATGTTTTTATGGTTAAAAATGACTTTATTTTGAATATTTTATGGAAAATATGTTGGATCAAAATTTTTGGAAGTTGAAAATCAAAGTAGCAAAGTTTTGGCGAAAATGTTTCGGTTAGGAATTTCTAGGGTCAGTTCTAAAGAGGCTATGATCTTATGATGAAGATGATGTTATTTTAATCTGAAATTTTTCATGGTTAAAGTAGACATATAGGGCTTTCTAAATATACCTAGAGTATGTCATTTTTAATTTTGTGCTAGAAGATAAAAATTCTCAAAGAAAGGCTACGTTTTTCTAGAATTTTGTTACCAGAGTTAATAAAAAAATGATAAAATTTGATAAGCAATTCACAACTCATTTTTTTGGGAAATGCTTGATTTGACATTTTGTAATTTCAAAGTTCTTTTTCTGTATTTTTTTCTTATTTAATATGATAATAATATTTTTAATATAGTATTAAATCTCCACCATTAAGAGTCAATTGGAGAAATTAAGTAGAGAGAAGGGTTAGTAAAGATATCCATTTCCCGCTATATACATTAAAATTTAGCTTTAATATGGAAGAACCAACCTATTTAAATACATGTTCAGCATCTCGTACTACTCGATTTTTTTTTAAAAAAAAAAAAATGAAATTTGGTATTGCACACTACAAATTAAGTTTCCATTAAGTATTATTATTATATAATAATACTCCCTCTGGTCCTAATTATAAGAGCTAGTTGACTTTTTTGGAGAGATTAAGGAAGCTAATTAAATTAGCTTAGAGTATTTTTATTTTTATTTTTATTTTTTTCTTCAAATTAAATAATTTGACTAATAAACTAATATATAATTTAAGAAAGGCTAAAGTATACTTTTAGTCCTTTAAGTTTTACACAAGGCATACTTTTGGTCCCTTAACTTTATAAATTATACTTTTGGTCCCAAAATTCTAACACCGTTAATATTGCTAACGGAAAATGCGATTTGATTTAACTCAAGTGATGATTAATAAGATTTAATTACACAAATTTTATATATTTTTCAATTTACCATATTTTTAATTTAAGTTTAATAGTATTTAATTACATTACCATCATTTAAAATTACATTATTATCACTTGAGTTTGAATTTTCCGTTAGTAAAATTAACGGTGTTAGAATTATAGGACTAAAAGTTTACTTTATAAAGTTAAGGGACCAAAAGTATACCTCATGTAAACTTAAAGGACTAAAAGTATACTTTAGCCTTTAAGAAAACATAACATATGAAATGATTAAGTAACTTATTTAGCTTCCTTAATCTCTCCAAAAAAAAGTCAACTAACTCTTATAATTAAGGACCGGAGGTAGTAATTGTTTAAATGTTTATGATATATATAATGCCGGCATAGAAATTATTTGCGCCCAAGATAATTGTTCACCATCAAAAGAGTTGACCAAATGTTTCAAAGTAGTCAACTAGCTCTTATAATTAGGACCGGAGGTATTTCCATAACGATTCAAAAAGCAAATTGGACACATCTCAATTTATTATTGACAAGGATTCAAACGTTGTTAGTGTCAGATATCCATCAATTTTCCAAAATCCAAACGAATCATAAGGTCAAGATTCAAAGGGACAAAAGGTCATATATGCATGAACAAATTAAACCTGAAACAGATACATTTTACTTTCAATGCACCTCATTATGTGCTTTTATTATTTGATCGTTACATGATATTTATTTCTACCACCATATATTAGTTTAGGGATAGGATATTGTCACCAAGGTTATCAAACTCGAGTTTAAATAAACTCGTGATAGTGATGTAAACTCGTATCGTGAACTCGAATCATAAACTCATAAGAATTTACTTTCACTATTAAATAGGTATTAATCGTGTATAATAAATAATTAAAATATAAAAAATGACAACAATTTGATTTTAAAGTATTTTAAATCCAAATAATTGTAATTAAACCCATCAACATTCAAAATTTACCATATTTAATAAAGAAATTTCTATAAAACTTATATATAAAGCCGTTGAGCATGATAAAAAAAAAAGTTAACATGAGTTAACATGTGAGTTAACATGGTTTTGTAAGTTAGAAACGTAAAAACGGTAAACTCGGTGTATAAACTCGTGAGTTTAATCAAGTTTACAACAATCAAGAGTTTACTTATGATCATTTTCGATTTGTAAGTTAGAAACGAAAGACGATAAACTCGTAGAAATAACTCATGAAAGTCCGACAACAATGGTTATGACACATATAATATATATTTTTTGTAATTAAGTTAAACAATTCATAAATTAGAAATAATTAATTTAATTTATAGATTCCATGACCCCATTAAACAAATTTTCTAAATAAATTGTAAATTCTAAAATACCACCAAGCGCTGTTCCACCTTAACTTGTGATCTCGTATATTCAAAGTCTAGATATGTAACCGAGATAAGTATTTAGATGTAGCGAAGTTTCCTTATCATGAGCCTACATTATTGCAAACTAGAGTAGTTGCTATAGTAGTACATGAAAGCGGTAGAGGAAATTCAAAAATAAATTCTTAATTGCAGTAATTGACTTAACTTATTCTGAATAATATTAATATATAATTTATAGGGATATGATATTGTCACTACCAATGTCACTACCACTTTTTTACCGTTAGATCAGAATCTCGTCTATTTTTATCATTTCTCTCTTCTATTAAGATTCTGATCTAATGGTGAAAAAATAGTAGTAACATTGGTAGTGACAATATCCTATCCTTAATTTATAATCTTGTCAAGCACTGCAATACAAAATAGCAGTAATATAATTGACTTGTTATGTTTGCATATCGATGCAATTGAATGGCTAACAATTAGTTTTTCTTGATTTGATAACGGATTAGTCCTTAATTTATCAAATACTCCCTCCGGTCTTAATTATAGGAGCTATTTACCAGAATTTGGAGGGATTAAGGAAGAAAGTTAAATTAGTTAATTATGTATATTTTCCTAAAATACCCTTACTCAATGTATGGGGCTTTTCAATAAGAGGAAACTCTCATGTTCTCCCAAAATTATAATTATTAAAGAATGCATTAATGCTACTTTAAAAAAATTATTTTATATAAAAAGGTATAATTTAGGTGTATATGACATTAATGAGTTGCAAACATTATTTACTTTATACAATATATAGGTGTATTATTAAATTATTATTGAGAAAGTATAAATAGGGGTATTATAGGAAAAAAGTGACAAAAATTAAAACTTGCTCTTATAATTAGGACTAAAACCAACTCCAAAATTTGCTCTTATAATTAGGACCGGAGGGAGTACTATTTAAGATATAAATCCATTTGATTGATCTTTTTCTTCTTCAAATCAATCATTAAAGAATAATATCCAAATCTTTCAATAAGGCCATCATATCTTTAATCTTTATAATTTCTTACCATAATTGATAATTAAATATTCAATGCATTAGATTTTATTTCCATGTAATTCATCTACAATGTAAATGGAGTATATATATATTGGAATGCAATCTCCTCCCAACATATAGCAAAAGCGAAAACAATCTGCTGGGGTTGATATATAGCATCACAAATCAGAGAAATGGCAAAAGTTTCACACATTTTGGCTTCCTTGGTGGTTTTGTTTCTCATCACATCTGGTAATTAATCTCTCTAAAAATGGTCATGCTTCTTTTATTTAGTTGTTCCAAATTTGTATTATAATTTTATATTTTTCTAGGTATAAAGATATATATATATATATATTTTGGGGGGTATATAAGATATGGAGTTAAGGTGCAAAATCAACTTATACCCAATGTGCAATAACACCAATAAACTTTAAACCCCAAAGCAAAAATGATACAACTGCTAAAGATACTTTAGGCCTGTTAATTTTTGTGGTGACACCCAACACCGTCTTCTTCTTCTACAAAAAGCAATGGAAGTTAGGTGATTTGAATGGTAGTGTTATTTTTCTCCGATTTTTAGAATTCATGGGTATTTTTGCGTTAAAATTATGTGTATATATTTTGCACATTAAGTATAAATTGATGGGTATTTTTGCATAACCCTAAGATATATATATATATATATATATATATATATATATATATATATATATAAATAAGTGGGAATATCATTTTTATTTATGCATGAATTTTATGTGGTGTGTGTGAAGGAGTTTTTCCAAAAATAGGCGCACAACAAGATGAACTAGAAGAGGTGAAGAAATGTATGAAAGATGAAGACTGCAACCCAGCGTGTTCTTATAGACATTGTGGTCCTGGTTTGGTCAACAAGTGCTATGGTGGTTGGTGTGTTTGTTGTGAGCAACCTCCTCCTTCAGCAGATCACCTTAATTTAAATAATTGATTATGTTAATCCATCCATAGATATATATTTGTACTACTTCTATATATGTAATGGATATGATGAAATACATATCAATAAGAATATTCGTATCTTATTTGGAATAAATTGCGCTAGTTGTAACTATATTAATATTCTGTTTGAGTATGTAAAAATCTCAATTCTTGCAAAATGAAAATTGATATGATCTTATAATCTTGCAATCAATTTTTTTTTTAAAAAAAAATTGTGAGTTGATTCATTAAGTTTACTATTTTTACATTTTTAATTTATAAAATCGTATCAACTTGATCTTAAATCTATGCTAGTTGTAAAATAGGGACGGACCCATGAATTTTACTTACGGAGTGCGAAAATAAAAAATACTAAATTATAAATAAAAATACTTGAAATACGATACATGAAACACCCCGCCTTAAATACCCCAAATATTGCATACACGGAAGCGTATTTTAAAAATTTACAACTTCACTATTCACGTATACAATACTATTCACAGATACAGTATCTATACGGTGGCACTATTCATCCTCCTTTTTACCTTATCTTCAGACTACTAAAATTATAAGGGTCTTTCTCTTATTTATTTTCTCTCTTTCTCCTTCTCTTCTTTCTCTCTCTTCCCTCTTCCTCTTCTGTGCTTCTGCGTTCACTGCGTGCGTGTGTGTGAGTTTATATAGAAAAGGGAATGGGTCCTTAAGTGTTATTATCACTCGGGTCATTTGTTGTAATTTTCCCCTAGCCAAATAGTAACCCTTCTCGTGACTTCTGCCGTGTCTCCCTTCGTGACATATTATAATATTATAATAATATAATATATTATATATTATAATACCCCCTCCCCTTTTCTTATATATAATAATATAATTATTTAAATAGTAAAATATTATTAAATAGGTTCCATGTGTTTTTTTTTTTAAAACTTCACATGAACTCTCGGTAGAAGAGAAATAATTTGACGTGGGTCCCACATGAATAGTAAATACGTATTTTAAATAGTAAAAACGTATTTGTGAATAGTAAATACTATTCATAACCCCAAAAATACTGATTCCAAATTGTCACTTGTAAAAATAGGGTCTAGTAGTTTTCCAAAAATAGGCTAATTTTCAAGTCTTTAGACTCAAAATTCGGGATATTACAATACAGACCTAATATACAAAAAAAAGAAGAAAGAAATCTATTACAAAAAGTAAAATTACTTCACTTGACTCTTACTATTAGTCATAATTTATATTCCCATAGCCATCTTTTAAAAAAACTTAAAACTTGCCCAAAATTCTAACTCTAAAATATTTTCTAATCAGTATAAAAAGTAGTATAATTAGAAAGATAAAATCTTGTATAATAAATTTCATAAAGAAATTTTAATGAAAAGAAATTATTTTAAGTACCTTATTAATTCTATAAGCTGAAAAAACAGGGCTGCTCGTGAGGAAGAAGAGACTGATGGTTGGATGGGATATGCCTGATTTGATGTTAATATATATGAAAGCAAATACTTTCTCCACTTTAGGCTAAAATCACGTGTAGGATTTGTTGTTTTGATTTATTAGGTTAATATTTGATAGTTGGGCTATTTGCCCATATGATATTAAATGCACATTTTGAGGGGAAAGCCAAGTACTGCAGTTAGCCTATGATGTTTCTATGTATAGTGGTTTTTTTTAAAAAAAAAAAAATTAGGGGGGGACTGGGGCCACCCCTAGCCCCCCTTGTGTCCGTCATTGGTTGTAAATTCAGTTGAACTCACAAGTTCATACATACAAATCAATTCATCATGGTTACGTTTTTATCTTATAAAAAATTGTGTCAACATATTCTTAAATCCATGCTATTTTTTTTTTGATGCGATCATGTTAAATGGCTATATATATGACAGTGCTACAAATCACACATGTATATAATGGTTATCATCAATCAAACATGACGATTCTAAACTGTGATATATGAAGGCGCTATATATATATACACTTGTCATAGATATATAACAGTTTTGAATCATAATGTCTTGTTTTTATTTTTTATTATATATTGTTACTTTTTATTATTTGTTTTTATTTAGTTTTACTATTAATATTTATTATACAAGGCACAATATAATTATTGATAATAACAAGATAATTAAAAAAATTATATTTGTATTCAAAATTTAATACATTATAGATAAACATCATACAATTTAAAAGAAATCAATCAATTTAAAACTCTCACAATAGAACATTCTTTTATAATTTTTTTTCCAGAATATTTTTTATTTTTTTAGAATTCTGCCTTCTTATATTTGAAATTTTTTAGAATCTCACCTTCTAATATTAAAGAATAGATAATGGTTCTTTGTGAAAAACTGTGAAGTATTGTCAAATATTTTTTTTTTTTTCAAATTCCCACCTTCTTATATATGATGTTTATCATTTTTAACTTGCTAAATATTATTAAAGAATACATAACAGTTCTTTGTCAAAAATCGTCAAGTATTGTCAAATAAATTTTTTTTTTCTGAATCTCGTTTCCCTATATTTGATATTTTTAAAATCTAGCATTCTTTTATATGATGATTATCACTTTTAACCATTAAATATTCTAAAAGAATAAATAATGGTTCTTTGTGAAGAACCGTCAAGAATTATCAAATAATTTTTTTCAGAATCCCGCCTCCTTATATTTGATATTTTTTAAAATTCCACTTTTTTATATATGACGATTATCAATTTTTATAGTTAAGTATTCTTATATATTTGAGATTTTTAAGATACTGCATTCTTATATATATAACGGTTATCATTTTTAACCTTTAAATATTCATAAAGAATAAATCAAGTATTATCAAATAAATCTTTTTTCTAGAATCATGTTGTAATACCCGGATTTTAGTAAACCGGGAAGTTTTGAGATAAAGGAAATTAACGAATATTTTGATAAAGCAAAATCATGAGCTTAAAAATGTTATAGAAAATTGTTATAATTATAGAGTAAATTGTCAAAAAAGTTACAGGAAAATCATGAAATGTAATGACTAAAAATGATATAATGGTGATAAAAACAAATTAAAAATATTATGATAAATATTGAAAGATCATGAAAAATTATGAGAAAAATATGGAAGTGTTATCCCTAATTATGAGAATTTAATAAATTATTTCAGAGGAAATAACATGAAGAAAAGTTTAAAAAGCATTTCGTGAACCATAAAGTAAACGATGGAGTAAACATTTTTAATATTTTACATAGGATATAAAATGACAAAGGTCAAAGATAAAAGTTTGTAAGATAACAATATACTGTAAAATTGGTAAAGATAAATATATGAAGAAACCTGATCCTAAAAAGATCACTAAACGAAGAAATTAGGCCCGATTAAAGCCTTAACGAAGGCGGTGGGTAAAACGGGAATTTTGGTAAAAAATATTATATTTTTAAAAAATGGAAAAAATTATGAAAAAATAATTAAAACTGAATTTTAAAATGAGGGGGCCGAAATTATTGGTATTTTTAATTAAAAATAATTGTTTAAATAATTAAAATGGTAATTAGAATAAAATAATAATATAATGCGGTGAGTCACCTTATAGCCGACCGGGGAAAAGTTAGAAATAAATTCTACAGGTAAACCAGAGGTAAAAGTCTTTTCGACGATCAAATTAAGTACAAGTGAAATTCTACACGAAGAAAGAATTTACCAGACGTCGATTCCGCAACCGAAAACCCTAATTTCAAATAAGACGAAAAGTTGATCGATAGAGTGGAGTCGATAGGCAAAGTGAGAACCTATAGAAACAATTGTGTCTTTTTAAACACGAGATTAAGTTAGGCAACAACTGGACGTTTTATGATTTAGTGAATTGTTGTCCAAGTTGGTTCTATCGAAGCGATTATTTCCGAATCGGACGCGTTTGTCCGAATATCTTCCGACGCACCGGAGAATACCTGGATATGATCAAAAGAGGATCCAAATAGATAATATGAAAGAGGATGGAAAGATCTTCAAAGTTACACGCCCGGATTTTTGAGTTTCGCGAAATCGCAAACGGACACCGACGGTAGCTTTATCTGACCGGAGGCCATAAAGCAAGATGACAACTCATTCTTTGACTTTTTGGGCCAAAGAGGTCGGCACCTATGGATGGAGGGCCAAGATTGCTCCTCCCAAAACCCTAGATCTAACGGTTCAAAAACAAAGCGTAAAATTCCCTTTACGTCCCGAATTTTTTCTATAAATACCAAGCTCCTCTTCTTCATTTCTCACACCAAAAATCTGCCTCTTAGAGAGAAGTTAGAGAGAGAAGCTCCGGAGAAAGTCCGAGCAAAGTCCGGGTAAGTTCTTCGGCCCCGGTCTTTAGTTTCGTAGTTCTTTCTAGATATAGTAGGAATGCTAGATTTATCTTTAATTTTTCAAGATAGTCTAGATATCATATTTAGGGGTAAATATGATATATATTTCGAAAATTTTATGAGGGAAAAGATCTGTCAAAATTCTGGAGAGATAGAGCGAAAACAGCGAAATTCCGCCGATTAGGGGTTCAGGGGCAAAATGGTAATTTGTACCTAAAATGCCCGTTATAGTGCTAAAATTTGTTCAATATTATCCTTATAGGATATCTGTTATAATCGAACCGCCGAGCCGTAAGTGCCGCCGTCGTACCATTGCTTTCACCCGCCGTCAAAATTACCGTTTTCCGTAAAACGTACCGTAGTCGACAACGAAGGTACGTTCGCATCGTAACACTAACTCGATGGTTATTGTATGATTATATATGTTTGTTGTGTTCTGTTTGTTGTTGTAGCATACGTGGTTATGTTATATACACGGTTATGTCACATACGTGGTTATGTCACATACGAGGTTATTATTGCTGTATCATACGTGGTTATGTTACATACGTGGTTATGTATTTTTAATCATACATCTGTTATGGACTGTTGTATTGATTGCTGTCGTGTATATGTAGTCGTATTTAAGCATGAGGTTAATGTTACCCGAGATCCAAATTGCAATCGGATCTCGCCTCTTATCATAGCGTCAGTTCAAGAACCGAGGACCGAGGAGAAAGGCGAGCAGCCGTACAGAGTCCCGATCAAGACTTTCTTCGGGTGTTATTCATTTTGAAAACTCTCGGTCAATGTACCGCTTCAGAATCACCACTTACTTACGCAATTTGAATAAATGTATCGCTTACTCAATTGCTCCGATGCTCTACTCTGATGAAAAAAAAAATTATACTGCTTTTGAAAATGGGATGTTACACATGTCTTCTTATATATGAGGGTTATCTTTTTAACCGGTTAGAAATCGTATTTTACGGTTACTTGTTATAACCGTTATGTTTTTTTTTTTTTTTTTTTTTTTTTTTTTGCCGATGTAAGGTTGAAAAACGAATTGTTTGTAAGTATTACATGACAGCTTGTTTCGTAAAAAACCATCATTTTTGTTAGTAAATATTTGAAGATTAATAATTACAACCCTTTTTCCCCACGAATTCCACTTCTGAATACATAACAAGGTGCATATTTAATCATTAAGTGTTAGGGTTATATTTTTGTGCGAACTTCACCTCGATATACATAACAGTTATCCGATGTGACTGCCATTTATTAAGCTTCATATATGCGTGTTTTTGTAGTAATGTATGAATTTCATTGAATTTTATTTGTTGAGTATGATAAATTATGAATGTTCATGGGTTTAATTTCAATTAGTCATATTTATAATATATTTAATCAAATTCTTGACATTTTTATACTTTTATTATTTAATTATATACTTTAACGCCTTAATAAAAATACATTCTTACAAGTTCACTAGCCGATTTTACATTTTTGTCATGAGTAATGACAAGCTTAACTTACCTCTATCTTTCACATAAAAATATTAACTTTTCTCAACATAAATATGTTATATTAAAAAATTAAAATACAACTATATTTTTTCTGTGTTTAATTGCACAATCATAGTTTTTGTCTCAAAGCACAAACATATTTTAAATTTGACGAATTAACATTTTTCAATAAATAAATCTAACTATTTTTATATTGAGGGATTAAAAATATATTTTATATACTTAAAAAGGCTAAAATAAAACTAGATTCCAACATTAAAGACAAACCATATACATTTATACATGGATTAAAGACTCATTTTGTCCGAAAAGTTTTCACGTAAAAATTGTGGCTATCCAAAAGTTTTGTTAGATTCAATGTTGTCTCAAAAGTGTTAAAACAGGAGCAATATTGCCCTACTACTCTAACAATAACTAAATGAACATATGCCACGCTGGACTTTATCCAAGGATGATTTCATGTGGGCTTGATTGTGCTTTCGTCTTTAATCATTTTGGCCGTTGGATGTTTTTGTGAAATCGCAATAAGTCCCAACAATATATCTAAATTGTTAGACTTTCGTATTTGTTATCGTACGTAATAGTTAAGTACTTAAACATATCCTAAATTTTTATCCTAAGCATGAACCTATTTAATTCATTTTCTCTGTGTAATAATATTATTTCTTTTCTTACATGAACAATTAAACATTCATTGTATTAAATTATATTATTTCCATGTAATTCATCTTTGTTGCCATTGTTATCGTACGTAATAGTTAAGTACTTAAATATACCTAAATTACTATTCTAAACATGAAACCCATTTAATTCATTTTCTCTGTGTAATAATATTATTTCTTTTCTTACATGAATAATTAAACATTCATTGTATAAAATTATATTATTTCCATGTAATTCATCTTTGTCGCCTTTGTTATCGTACGTAATAGTTAAGTACTTAAATATACCTAAATTACTATTCTAAACATGAAACCCATTTAATTCATTTTCTCTGTGTAATAATATTATTTCTTTTCTTACATGAATAATTAAACATTCATTGTATAAAATTATATTATTTCCATGTAATTCATCTTTGTTGCCATTGTTATCGTACGTAATAGTTAAGTACTTAAATATACCTAAATTATTATTCTAAACGTGAAACCCATTTAATTCATTTTCTCTGTGTAATAATATTATTTCTTTTCTTACATGAATAATTAAACATTCATTGTATTAAATTATATTATTTCCATGTAATTCATCTTTGTCTCCCATATATATATTGGAAGCCATTCTGCTTCCTACATTCAACAAAAACTACATTTTTTTGTGCTGATTGCCAAAAAAAAAAACACACACACACACACACACAAAGAAATGGCAAAAGTTTCACCCACTTTGGTTTGCTTACTGGTTTTGTTCGTCATTGCATCTGGTAAGTCCCTCTCTCCTCGCCTCCTTTCTCTCTATATGCATGAATACATGTTTATGACTTATGAGTACTCTGATATAATTCTCGTGTAAAAAAAAAAATTTATTAAAAAGTTTCAATATTTATGACTCATATCTATTCCTATTTATTTTAATTAACTGTTAGTTTAATTTGAGTTCACACACACACTATAGTCATATTTATATGTTTGGATATATACTGGAGTGGCCGTGCCAAAAGTATATATTTTATTAATAATTTTTCATATCATGTACTAAATATATAAATTATTGACCCTAAATCTTGTGTCTTATTCATTAAAAAAATTCAATATTTAGGACTCATATATATTTCTTCTATTCATTTTTCTCAAATAATATTAGTTTGAGTTCATATATATTTAATTTGTATATATGTTTGGATATATAGGAGTGATGGCAGAAGTAAGAGCACAACAGGAATGTGCGAATGATGGAGACTGCTCCCAGTTTTGTGCTCCGACATGTCCTGAACCCGGTGAAGTCAACCGGTGCGAGAACGGTTTCTGTGTTTGTTGTGATAAACCTCCTAATAACTTAATTTGATCTTCACCTCATCTTCTTAATTATGTTGCTTAACACATCATAATTAATAATATGTATGTGTACTACACTCTGATCTATATATGCTCTTTGCATATCTCCAATGATCAATAAGAATAGTTATCTTCTTTTTTGGAATAATAAATTGAAAATTAGTTATTCCTCCCTATATAGAAGAATCCTAGCCACCAGGCTTGGTACGTACATGGTTTATTCAACAATTTTATAAAGCATGTTTGAATTCCAATTATAACTGTCAATCTCACGTGTTTAATTAAATAAATTAAATAAACTCATGATAAGAATGTGAACCTAATCATATCGTAAACTCGTAATACTAGTTTATTTTTATTAATAAATAGGTGTTAAAAGCATATAATTAATTAATAAAAATGACAATAATTTTAGTTAAATATATTTTAAATATGAAGAAATCCATCAACATCCATGATTCACCATACTCGGAATAACCCGGATTTTAAGCAAAACTAATTTCGAGATAAAGGAAAATTAATGAATATTTTAATGAAGTAAATTCATGAGATAAAACTATTATAGAAAATTGTTATAATTATAGAGTAAATTGTTGAAAAAGTTACAGGAAAATCGATGAATGTAATGACTAAAAATGATATAATGGTGATAAAAAAAGGCCTAAAAATATTATGATAAATACTGAAAGATCATGAAAAATTATGAGAAAAATATGGAAGTGTTATCCCTAATTATGAGAATTTAATAAATTATTTCAGAGGAAATAACATGAAGAAAAGTTTAAAAAGCATTTTAACCATAAAGTAAACTGATGGGGTAAACATTTTTAATATTTTACATAGGATATAAAATGACAATATCAAGATAGAAGTTTGAAAGATAACAATATACTGTAAATTAGTAAAGATAAATATATGAAGAAACCTGATCCCGAAAAGATCACTAAACGAAGAAATTAGGCCCGATTAAGCCCTAACTAAGGCAAGTGGGTAAAACGGAATTTTTGGTAAAAAATATTATATTTTTTAAAAATGGAAAAAATTATAGAAAAATAAATAAATCTGAATTTTTAAAAGAGGGGGCCGAAATTTTAGTATTTTTAATTAAAAAGAATTGTTTAAATAATTAAAATGGTAATTAGAATAAAATAATGATATAACGCGGTGGAAAGTCGCCTTATAAAGGCATCGAGGGAAAAGTTAGAAATAAATTCTACAGGTAAACCAGAGGTAAAAGTCTTTTTAGACTGATCAAATTAAGAACAAGTGAATTTTTACCCGAAGAAAGAATTTACGACGTCGATTCCGCAACCGAAAACCCTAATTCCTAATAAGACTAAAGCCGATCGATAGAGTAGAGCCGATAGGCAAAGTGAGAACCTATAGAAACAATTGCGTGTTTTCAAACACGGATTAAGTTAGGCAACCACTGGACGTTTTACGATTCAGCGAATTATTGTCCGGAGTTGGTTCTATCTAAGCGATTTCCGTAATCGGACGCGTTTGTCCGAATATCTTCCGACGCACCGGAGAATACCTGGATATGATCAAAAATAGGATCAAAATAGATAATATGAAAGAGGATGAAAAGATCTTCAAAGCTACATGCCCTGATTTTTGAGTTTCAAATAAATCGCGAAACGGCACCGACGGGGTAGCTTTATCGGACGGGAGGCCATAAAGCAAGATGAAAAATCAATCTTTGACTTTTGGGGGACCAAGAGGTCGGCCAAGACCTTGAATGGTCAAGATTGCATCTTACAAAACCCTAGATCCAACGGCCGTAATCATTTCTCAAGACTTTTGTTAATACCCACCTTGTCCCTCCCTTTTTCTATAAATAGCACCCTTCCCTTCTTCATTCTTCACACCTTTTCTTCTCTCTACCTTGGCCGAAACTTAGAGTGAGAAGCTCTGCAAAAGTTTTGCCTTAGCTCCGAGTAAGTTCTTCGTCCTTAGTTTTTAGTTTCCGTAGTTCTTTCTGTAGTTATAGTAGAACCGTTGTTTTGATCTAGGAAGTTTTAATTTGTTCCTATGCTTGTTTTTATGCCTCATTGCATTGAAAGATGCCTCGAC
Organism: Acacia melanoxylon; assembly: GCA_019022615.1. Lineage (NCBI taxonomy): Eukaryota > Viridiplantae > Streptophyta > Magnoliopsida > Fabales > Fabaceae > Acacia > Acacia melanoxylon. The sequence goes on from JAFJYJ010000005.1 coordinate 13,687,435, forward strand.
GAGGTAAAAACATAGTGGGGATAATTTTGAAATGGAATACGGTCAAAGTAACTAAGTTCCGCGAAATTCCGCCAAATTAGGGGTAAGGGCAAAATGGTAATTTTTACCTAAAATGCCGCTTATGATGTCAAATCACTAATGAAAGTGATATTACTCGATAGGGCATCGAAACTCGATTTGCCGCGTTACGCCGCCCGACGTGCCGTCGAACATTTCACGTTTTTCCGTAAAAGTACGTTTTTTCGCGAAGTACCTAACGTCGTCAACGAAGGTACGGACGCGCATCGTAACACTAATCTTGTACTTCTTAAATGCATATATGTGATAGATACGTTCGTAGACCGATATACGACAGCTTTTACACGGGTTATAGTCATGATAACGCCGTATGTTTTTCTAGCGCCGAGAACACGAGTGGTATCGTGGCACCGGTGAATAGTGCAAGCCGTTATTGTTGTTTTACATTGTGGGGCTTTACATACGCGTAATGCTTATGTTTTGTCGGCATAATGATCATGCATATGCCGTATGCTTATGTAGTGATATACCGTTGTATTGTCTAGAATATCCGTTATTTGTATACCGTATTGTTTGGGTTTGAGATTAATCGTTACCCGAGATTCAATGCGGTGAATTGAATCTCGCCTATAGCTTCAGATCCGGAGGAATACGGATCGAAGATCGAGGCAAGCAGCAGAGACGCAGCCGAGACTTATCTATCTTTACCGCTTTCGCTTATCCAATTTCAAACTCTAGGATTACCGTAATCATTACAATGTTACACCGTGGTTGATGTTTGTTATGAATCGCTTACTCACTCGCTCCAATGCTCTACTCGACTACTCGCTTGAAATATTTGGAAACGTTTAAAAACAAAATATTCCGCCGTTTTCAAATGGGATGTTACATTTATGGTATCGAGCGTAGTCCCGGCATTGATATGACTATGTTATTACGGAGCAGTATGGTAGGACGCTTAAGGCTAGTCTATGTGGGCGTGGCCAATCGGGTCGCCATAGAGTTGGTGAGGTCCCCATGATAGACACTTATCTGGCCATTCTGTTCGGATAACGGAGTTATGTTCAAAAAGCCTTTAAATTGTGAGCACATTTTTGAAAATGAGTACTGAGATAGCCCTAAGTCGGTGTACCAGTCTGGACCGGTATACCATTCTCGAACCGGTGTACCACCCTCTCGTTCGGTGCATCATTCTAACCTAATCAGTAAATCCATCGTCTATATTCATATTTGATATCGACCGATCATTCTCGATAACTCCGATATCGCCTCGATAACTCGATAGTCGATAATCGTCGGTTTGTACGGACGACTATTCGTCCCTAGCGCAGAGCTTATATGTGGAGCTAGGCCACGCCGGATGAAACTCCGAGACCAACAAGGATAGATACATGCAGATTTGACTCATGTAGAGGAACTCGATACGAAATTCCGCACCCGTTTCTAAGTAGACCGAATCAACGAAATCCCGAACGAGGGGAAATAGTACGAGTGTCCGTTCGTTTGTAGTATTAGTGTGATAAAGTCTCTGCGATAGACTAATCATTGTCTTCCTAAATCTAACGTTTTCCCTATGGTTTGATAAATAGTTATCTTACTTGCCGCGAAAATTTTAGTTTCCAATGCATATCTCTTGGTTACTACAACCGGACCGCGATCGTGTCATTGAGTAGGAGGTATCTTGTGTTACCATGGTGTATGGGCGCCATGGAGACATTTTGATATCTGGTATTGACCACGGTATATGGGTGCCACGGGAAATACTATATATCAAAGTACGACGTGACAAGATCTTTACGGTCAATCCTGAGCGAATTCTCGATCATCAAGTGGAGCGGCCGACATATAGAGAAAAGTTCGGAGCGAATAAGTCCGGTGTAGTTTAGTACAGAGTCTAAATTAGCAGAGAGCTCTCATAGATGCACTCTTGGCAAGGCAACATCAACAGGATGAAGAAGCCCAAAGACATCTGGAAGCACGACAACACGAGGAAGAACGGGATGAGGAAAGTGACAATGACAACGACGAAGAAGAAGATGATAATGAAGAGGAGGACAACGATGAACATAACGATGAAGAAAATGAATCTGATCGATCCCGATCACCTCCACGACAAGGAAGAAGAGAAAGAACCACAGAAAGCTGGGTCAACCAGTTCTGCAAGCTTAAACCACCCGGTTTCCGGGGAAAGAGTGAATTGGCCGAGGATTGGCTTCGAGTCCGGAGAAGATATTCGAAGTCATTGAGTGCCCGGAAACCGGAAGGCTCACCGGCAATCTACAAGCTAGAGGGCGATGCCCACAGTGGTGGAAGAGTGTTTCCACAACTCCTTCAAGGCCCCGTTACTTGGGAGGCATTCCCGGAACAGCTCAACGAACAGTGCATTTTCCTCCCTGCATGTGTGATTAAGGAAGAAGAATTTATTCACATCCAAAGCGGGAAATGAAGAATCGTTCGACGATTACTTCGCGCGTTTCACCAACCCGTCTCGTTATTCATCATATCCGAACAAACCCACAAAAATGAGAGCCGGAAGGCGAATGACTAGTGACCGGACCGAAATATGACATAAGGGCGAGGCTAGTATCGCAAAGCAGCTTTCCGAGAATGGCCCAAGCCGTGGAATCCGCAGATTGACCGAGCGCAATTTGAAAGAACCGTGCAAATTCCGGGGCCAAGAAGGAAACAATGCAACCCGCAGCTGGGTTTAACCGCGGAGGCTCCTCACGAAGTGGAAGGCGCCTTGGAGTGATAACCGAGGCGGAAAACAAGAAACCCTACCAACCGGACAAATGAATTACCCCAAACAAATGGGATCCCGACGTGTCCAAAATGCAAGAAGTACCATCCAGAGCCAACCGTGATGGGAAACAAGTTTCGGGTGCGAAGCCGGACACATTAGCCGGATTGCCCCGAGAAGGCTTCGAGGCGAGACCTCGAGCGCCGGCCGGATCTTTGCGTTGACAAACACCGAGGCCGACAAGTCTCCGAAATGGTCCAAGGTACCATCTATCTTAATGGGAATAAATTGCAAGCATTGTATGATTCAGGTGCCGCCATTCGTTTATATCATATGATTGTGCAAGTCGTTTAGGAATGCATGCCTGTAGTTTACCTTTTGATCTGGTAGTGTCTACACCACTGGGTGTAAAGTCTTTAGCTTCTGACGCGTGTATAAACTGTACTGTTAACGTGGATGGACGAGTGTCAATGGTAGATCTCATCCGTCTACCTCTTCACGGCATCGACGTCATTTTCGGTCTGAATTGGCTAACAGCCAACGGTGCAATGATCGATTGTGGCAAGAAGAAGATATCATTTCCCGGAGACAAGGTTGATGTGAGCCCGAGCTTTTCTCCGCTACGAAGTTGATCGATGCGTGAAATGTGGATGCCATGCCTACATGGTATTCTTTTCGTTAAAGCGTAAAGTTCGAACTTTCACTCCGTGGATATCCCCGTGGTGAATGATTTTCCCGATGTATTTCCGGTGGATCTCACCGAGTTACCTCCTATCCGAGAGGTGGAGTTCAATATTGAATTGATGCCTGGCACAGATCAATATCAAAGGCGCCGATCGTATGGCTCCAAATGAAATGCAAGAGTTGAAGAAACAGTGGAAGAACTTATGAAGAAGCGGGTTCATTCGACCCACAGATCACCCCGGGGGAGCCCCCTCTTGTTTGTGAAAAAGAAAGATGGAAGTTTTCGACTCTGCATCGATTATCGTGAACTAAATAAAGTGACTGTCAAAAACAAATATCCACTTCCCGGATTGATGATCTTTTGGATCGCTTATCCGTTCCACCGTCTTTTCAAAGATTGATTTGCGTTCGGGATATCATCGCTACGAGTCAAAGACGATGATATTTCCAAAACGGCTTTCGTAACAGATATGGGCATTATGAATTCCTTGTGATGCCCTTCGGATTAACAAATGCACTGCGGTATTCATGGATTCAATGAACCGTATCTTCCGACAACACCTAGACCAGTTTGTGGTGGTGTTCATTGACGATATACTGCCTATTCCAAAAGCGTAAAAAGAGCATGAAGAACATCTACGCCTAGTGTTGAACATACTAAGAGAGAAGCAGCTCTATGCAAAGTTGAGCAAATGCGAATTTTGGTTGCTTAGGAAGTGAGATTTCTGGGCCATGTGATATCTAGCGGCGGAGTTGCTGTTGACCCATGTGATAATCTTTAAATTCATATTATTTTAAATGCAAAAAGAAGTTAAAAACTCTGTCATTGTCATGATTTAATAGACCAATTAGTTAAATATGTGGTTACACTTCATAATGAGTTTTTAAACTTTATTTGCATTAATCTTGGTCACATCTTGAGTTTGGATTCAAAATTGAACTTGAGTCATATTCTTACTACAATTGGGTAGTGAACACTGTTCAGTATTTTGGGTATAACTTGAGTTTTAGAGATCCAATGGCTTTGCAATTTATATTTTCAGAAAGCTAAAATGAAGATCTACAAACCATATGAAGAGCCCAAAAGCTAAATCAAATGTTTAAAGGACCAAATTGGGCCTGGAATACGGAACAGGGGCGCTGAACTGGGCTTCGGAACAACGTTTGGTATTTGATCCATATCTTGAGCTACAGAACTCAAAATGAGGCCCAGTTTGAACGACTGGAAAGCTGACACAAACGGTCATATTTCATATGAAGACAACAAGGCCCAGTTCCACCGAATTCGTGGTGTAATACAGCTTGCAAGATGGAACACGGTTTTGGAGGTGCAAAAGTCAAAAAGTATGGCTAAATAGTTCTTCCATGATTTCTATAAATAGATGGATTTTGAGAAGAGCAAGACACACCCCTTGGAGAAGACCAAGATCTCTAATTCTCCCATTCTAAATTCTTTCTTGTAGTTATTGTCTTTAATTTCTTGCCTCCTTCTTGGTATGGCAATATCTTGCTTTATTATTTTCATGTATTGTCTTTAATTTTGTCTTTAATTTCTTGCCTCCTTCTTGGTATGGCAATATCTTGCTTTATTATTTTCATGTATTGTCTTTAATTCTTGTCTTTAATTTCTTGCCTCCTTCTTGGTATGACATTTTAATATTTTCTTTTAATTATTTATGTTGATTTTATGTTCTTCATCTTTTTCTTTTATGGATTCATTATGTTTGTGAGATTTACTTTTATATTGAAATAGAAGCTTTCATTTTTCTTAAGTTGTTCTTTGTGTTCTTCATGTTCATGTTGAACTAGTTCACGTTCTTCGTGGTCATGATGAATATCCTTATTTCTTCATTTTCATCTTACATAGCAATGCTTGGCTAAGTTTTTCGTGATCGACCCATGAGTTGAGGATTCCATGGTGTCATCCGGAGGACTTGTGTTTTAATCAGAATCGACTTGTTTCTCGTCTACTTTAATCGGATTCGATTTTAGAAAGAGATTGGATGTTAGATTTAATATCCAGATTGTTATCCCAAGGACATAGTTTGGACCAGTTATAGAGGGCGTTGTACGATCGTATAGCGAGCTCGCCACGTGTTCGAATAAATGCTAGGCAATCGTCTAGTCGAGGGAGTTCTAGACTAACGCAGAGATTTCGGTTTGTCTAGAATCAATTACAAGGTTAGTTATTCTATTTTTGTCCGATGATGGAAGATTTTGGATCCCAATTCGGGTTGATCGTTTTAATCTACTTCATTTCATTCATCCTTGCATTCTATCTTTAGTTCTTTTTTTTTTTTTTTTGCTTCTTTTTTTTTTTCAATAAATGCCGATGATGAATGGCACATAAGCTTCTTTTTTTCTTTTTTCTTTCTTTTTTTTTCCAATAAATGCCAAACAATGAATGGCACATAATCAAATACTTTGAACAAATACTTCAAATAATACTTTGAACAAATACTTCCCCCACACTTAAAATGTTGCACTCCCGGGCAACCCCCACACTTAACCACAAAACCAATGCGCAATTAATTTCCAAGGTGCGGAATAAAATGGTGTGACATTTAGGCTAGTAATGTGGCTTCGAAAGGAATGAGTCAAAAAGGCACAAAGGGCTAACAAAGGAGATATAATGCAAGGGAAATGTTATTTGGTCAGAGTGAGAAAATAAAAGAAAGAAAACAAGCCTCCATCATATTTATGCATGCAAATGAAAAATGTAGTTTTGAAAAGAATGAGAGCAAGTTCTAGAGAACATAAATCATGAGCAAGAGATGCACACAAGAAAGAAAGAATGGTAAAAGATGAGTTCCATTCATGTAGGCCCAAGATCTCACAAAGGAAAATACCAAATCATGCAATTAGCATCGTAGAATTAACCACCGGGCAAGTAATCCAAGAATTAAGAAATATAGCCCAATTAGAATGATCCATTAAAACCAAAATGTCCAAGTTCATAATATGTTGCAATCATAGAAGTAGAGAATGTATTGTTCAAAAGAAAAAAAAATATTTTTTGTTTTGTTTTGTTTTTCGTTTTTTTTTTGAAATGAAAAGTGAGAAAATGGAAATAATAAAAGAAAACAAAATAGAGAAAGTAAAGAAAAATACTCCCCAAGGTTCTTATGGATGGTAAGTGGCATCCGTGAGTAGGATCTCTTCTTCCATAGGCTGCTCCCCGGGATCCTTCGTAAAATTGTTTGAGGCGATGTCCATTCACTTTAAAGATTTTCCCCGTAGGCGGATCACACAACTCAACAACACCAAAAGGAAATACATTAGTAATCACAAAAGGGCCATCCCATCTAGATCGAAGTTTACTGCATAAATTTGAGACGGGAATTGAATAGAAGGACTTTTTGGCCCACAACAAACTCTCTCCTCAGATCTCGCTTATCATGGAATGCCTTTGTCTTTTCCTTGTATAACCGCGAACTCTCATAGGCATCTAATCTAAGCTCATCCAGTTCTTGTAATCGCAACTTCCGTTCAACCCCGACTTAGCCAAGTCCATGTTGCATCGTTTAATGGCCCAATAGGCTTGATGCTCCAACTCAACCGGAAGATGACATGCCTTACCGAAGACAAGCCGATAAGGAGACATCCCAATCGGAGTCTTGTAAGCAGTTCGATATGCCCACAAAGCATCGTCAAGTCTCTTGCTCCAATCCTTCCGAGTAGAGTTACCGTCAAGGATTTGCTTGATTTCTCTATTTGAAACTTCAGCCCGACCATTGGTCCGTGGATGGTATGTCAGGAGACCTTATGAATCACTCCATATTTCCGTAATAAAGCACTCATGCTTCGGTTACAAAAATGAGAACCCCGGTCACCGATAATAGCTCGTGGAATACCAAACCCGCATAAAATGTTAGACCCGACAAAATCTACCACCACGCGAGAATCATTAGTCCGGGTGGCCTTTGCCTCAACCCATTTTGAAACATAATCAACACAACATGAAGATGTAAGTAAGCCCATAGGAAACAGAAATGGACCCATAAAATCAATACCCCAAACATCAAAGATTTCACAAAATAGTATAGGTCCGTGGGGCATCTCATGCCTACGGAAATACTCCCCGCTCTCGACGTTATCACATGTCTTACAAAACAAATAAGAATCACGAAACAGTGGAAGGCCAAAATAAACCAGAGTCCAACACTTTCCTAGCAGTTCTTTGTGGTCCAAAGTGACCACCACAGTGCAAGCACGAGAAAAATGCAATATGGAATGAAATTCATGATCGTGCACACATCTCCTAACTACTTGATCACTACAAAATTTCCATGATAAGGGTCATCCCAAACATAATATTTAGACTCACTCTTCAATTTTAGGTTTTGGGCCCTAGTGGAATCTACAGAAAAACACCGCCTACCAAGTAGTTAACCAGATCAAAGCATACCAAGGAATCTTACCTTGTAATGTAGAAGTTCGCTCATCGTGAAAATCATCCCGAATGGAAGAGGGGTTAGAAGAATGAGTGATGCGACTAAGGTGATCAGCTACCCGCTTTTGTGCTCCACTTCTATCTTTAATCTCAACATCAAATTCTTGGAGCAATAGCATCCACCGGATGAGTCGCGGCTTAGCATCTGCCTTTTTCAACAGAAACTTCAAAGCAGCATGGTCAGAAAAGTGATGCGAGTTGTCGAGCTCCCACAAAATAACCAAGTTACCAAATATTTGTAGTATAGGGACAACCTGGATTGTCTCCCAAGGAATTCGCAGTTGGTTTAAATCAATTGGTAAACACAGTGAATGAAATGGGGGTTTTGAGGTTTAGTTAAAATTAAAAAGAAAGAACTAAAGATAGAATGCAAGGATGAATGAAATGAAGTAGATTAAAAACGATCAACCAGAATTGGGATCCAAAATCTTCCATCATCGGGACAAAAAATAGAATAACTAACCTTGTGATTGATTCTAGACAAACCGAAATCTCTCGCATTAGTCTAGAACTCCCTCGACTAGACGATTGCCTAGCATTTATTCGAACACGTGGCGAGCTTGCTATACGATCGTACAACGCCTCTATAACCTGGTCCAAACTATGTCCTTGGGATATCAACTGATATTAAATCTAACATCCAATCTCTTTCTAAAATCGAATCCGATTAAAGTAGATTTAAACAAGTCGATTCGATTAAAACACAAGTCCTCCGGATGACACCATGGAATCCTCAACTCATGGGTCGATCACGTAAACTTAGCCAAGCATTGCTATGTAAGATGAAAATGAAGAAATAAGGATATTCATCATGACCACGAAGAACATGAACTAGTTCAACATGAACACGAAGAACACAAAGAACAACTTAAGAAAAATGAAACCTTCTATTTCAATATAAAAGTAAATCTCACAAACATAATGAATCCATAAAAGAAAAAGATGAAGAACATAAAATCAACATAAATAATTAAAAGAAAAGATTAAAATGCCATACCAAGAAGGAGGCAAGAAATTAAAGACAAGAATTAAAGACAATACATGAAAATAATAAAGCAAGATATTGCCATACCAAGAAGGAGGCAAGAAATTAAAGACAAGAACTACAAGAAAGAATTTAGAATGGGAGAATTAGAGAGATCTTGGTCTTCTCCAAGGGGTGTGTCTTGCTCTTCTCAAAATCCATCTATTTATAGAAATCATGGAAGAACTATTTAGCCATACTTTTTGACTTTTGCACCTCCAAAACCGTGTTCCATCTTGCAAGCTGTATTACACCACGAATTCGGTAGAACTGGGCCTTGTTGTCTGCATATGAAATATGACCGTTTGTGTTAGCTTTCCATTCGTTCAAACTGGGCCTCATTTGGAGTTCTGTAGCTCAAGATATGGATCAGACACCGAACGTTGTTCCGGAGCCCAGTTCAGCGCCCCTGTTCCGTATTCCAGGCCCAATTTAGTCCTTTAAACATTTGATTTAGCTTTTGGGCTCTTCATATGGTTTGTAGATCTTCATTTTAGCTTTCTGAAAATATAAATTGCAAAGCCATTGGATCTCTAAAACTCAAGTTATACCCAAAATACTGAACAGTGTTCACTACCCAATTGTAGTAAGAATATGACTCAAGTTCAATTTTGAATCCAAACTCAAGACGTGACCAAGATTAATGCAAATAAAGTTTAAAAACTCATTATGAAGTGTAACCACATATTTAACTAATTGGTCTATTAAATCATGACAATGACAGAGTTTTTAACTTCTTTTTGCATTTAAAATAATATGAATTTAAAGATTATCAAACTCCCCACACTTATTCTTTTGCACTCCGGAGCAAAAATAAAGATAAAAACGATTCTCTTTTCTAACAATTGCTGAAATTTCAAAACTTAACAAGGATCACAAAAGGTTCAAAAGATCAACCAATCAAGACAGTAAATCTCTTCATCTCAATTTACAAATCATGGCAATACCATTCAATGATGCTAATCACACAAGATAGTCTCTCAAGGGATGCCCTCAATCAATCGCTCAAGTGTATATGGTTAATAAGTGTATCGCTCAAATTCCACTCAAGGAAATTGTTCTACCATAAGCTTGCTCAAGTTCTACTTCTCCACTACTTATAACACATGCTTGCAAAAATCAAGAGGACTTGTTATTAAGGTTGTAATGGGGCTATGGTAATGGTATGGAAATGAGAGGCTAAATACCCGAGAAATTTTAAAAAGCGTTAGTACATAATATAAAGTCACTTTTTTTTTTGCTTCTTTTTTTTTTTTCAATAAATGCCGATGATGAATGGCACATAAGCTTTTTTTTTTTTTTTTTTTTTTTTTTTTTTTTTTTTTTTTTACAATAAATGCCAAACAATGAATGACACATAATCAAATACTTTGAACAAATACTTCAAATAATACTTTGAACAGATACTTCCCCCCACACTTAAAATGTTGCACTCCTGGGCAACCCCCACACTTAACCACAAAACCAATGCGCAATTAATTTCCAAGGTGCGGAATAAAATGGTGTGACATTTAGGCTAGTAATGTGGCTTCGAAAGGAATGAGTCAAAAAGGCACAAATGGCTAACAAAGGAGATATAATGCAAGGGAAAGGCTATTTGGTCAGAGTGAGGAAATAAAAGAAAGAAAACAAGCCTCCATCATATTTATGCATGCATATGAAAAATGTAGTTTTGAAAAGAATGAGAGCAAGTTCTAGAGAACATAAATCATGAGCAGATGCATGCACAAGAAAGAAAGAATGGTAAAAGATGAGTTCCATTCATGTAGGCCCAAGATCTCACAAAGGAAAATACCAAATCATGCAATTAGCATCGCAGAATTAACCACCAGGGCAAGTAATCCAAGAATTAAGAAATATAGCCCAATTAGAATGATCCATTAAAACCAAAATGTCCAAGTTCATAATATGTTGCAATCATAGAAGTAGAGAATGTATTGTTCAAAAGAAAAAAATATTTTTTGTTTTGTTTTGTTTTTCGTTTTTTTTTTGAAATGAAAAGTGAGAAAATGGAAATAATAAAAGAAAACAAAATAGAGAAAGTAAAGAAAAATACTCCCCAAGGTTCTTATGGATGGTAAGTGGCATCCGTGAGTAGGATCTCTTCTTCCATAGGCTGCTCCTGGGATCCTTCGTAAAATTGTTTAAGGCGATGTCCATTCACTTTAAAGATTTTCCCCGTAGGCGGATCACACAACTCAACAAAGACCAAAAGGAAATACATTAGTAATCACAAAAGGGCCATCCCATCTAGATCGAAGTTTACCAGTGCATAAATTTGAGACGGGAATTGAATAGAAGGACTTTTTGGCCCACAACAAACTCTCTCCTCGGGATCTCGCTTATCATGGAATGCCTTTGTATTTTCCTTGTATAACCGCGAACTCTCATAGGCATCTAATCTAAGCTCATCCAGCTTCTTGTAATCGCAACTTCCGTTCAACCCCGACTTAGCCAAGTCCATGTTGCACCGTTTAATGGCCCAATAGGCTTGATGCTCCAACTCAACGGAAGATGACATGCCTTACCGAAGACAAGCCGATAAGGAGACATCCCAATCGGAGTCTTGTGCGATTCGATATGCCCACAAAGCATCGTCAAGTCTCTTGCTCCAATCCTTCCGAGTAGAGTTAACTGTTTTCTGAAGGATTTGCTTGATTTCTCTATTTGAAACTTCAGCCTGACCATTGGTCTGTGGATGGTATGCTGTGGAGACCTTATGAATCACTCCATATTTCCGTAATAAAGCACTCATGCTTCGGTTACAAAAATGAGAACCCTGGTCACTGATAATAGCTCGTGGAATACCAAACCCGCATAAAATGTTAGACCCGACAAAATCTACCACCACAAAGAATCATTAGTCCGGGGTGGCCTTTGCCTCAACCCATTTTGAAACATAATCAACAAACAGAAGATGTAAGTAAGCCCATAGGAAACAGGAAATGGACCCATAAAATCAATACCCCAAACATCAAAGATTTCACAAAATAGTATAGGTCAGGGGGCATCTCATGCCTACGGAAATACTCCCCGCTCTCCGACGCTTATCACATGTCTTACAAAACAAATAAGAATCACGAAATGGGAAGGCCAAAATAAACCGTAGTCCAACACTTTCCTAGCAGTTCTTTGTGGTCCAAAGTGACCACCACAGGTAAGCATGAGAAAAATGCAATATGGAATGAAATTCATGATCAGCACACATCTCCTAACTACTTGGTCACTACAAAATTTCCACGAGATAAGGGTCATCCCAAACATAATATTTAGACTCACTCTTCAATTTTAGGTTTTGGACCCTAGTGGAATCTACGTGAAAAACACCCTACCAAGTAGTTAACCAGATCAAGATACCAAGGAATCTTACCTTGCAAACTCGTAGAAGCCGCTTCATCGAAAATCATCCCGAATGGAAGAGGGGTTAGAAGAATGAGTTATGCGACTAAGGTGATCAGCTACCCAGTTTTGTGCTCCACTTCTATCTTTAATCTCAACATCAAATTCTTGGAGCAATAGCATCCACCGGATGAGTCGCGACTTAGCATCTGCCTTTTTCAACAGAAACTTCAAAGCAGCATGGTCAGAAAAGACAATTACTTTAGTATTTAGCAAATATGACCTAAACTTGTCAAATGCAAACACTATAGCCAAGAGTTCTTTCTCGGTGGTGTGTAATTGGATTGGGCGTAATCCAAAGTCTTGGATGCATAGGCAATGACATGAGAGGCTTTGTTGACCACGTGCCAAGATAGCACCAACAAGATAGTTAGAAGCATCACACATCAACTCAAATGGAAGATTCCAACTGGAGGTTGGATCACGGGAGTTGTGGTAAGACAACGCTTCAAGTGATTGAAGGCTTCCTTACACTCATCATTGAATACAAAATCGGTGTCCTTATGCGAAGGTTGGACAAGGGTCGGGCAATCTTGCTAAAATTCTGAATGAAGCGCCCGGTAGAAACCCGCATGACCAAGAAAAGAACGAACTTCCCGAAACAGATGTGGGGTAAGGCAGAGCAAAGAATAACATCAATTTTAGCGGGATCTACCTCAATACCCTTACTTGATACAATGTGTCCCAAAACTATTCCTGACTCAACCATGAAGTGACACTTTTCATAATTAAGCACAAGATTAGACTCTATGCATCTATGCAAGACTCTAGAAAGATTAGCCAAACATGCATCAAAACCAGATCCATATACGGTAAAATCATCCATAAAAACCTCCATGCAATCCTCTAGAAACTCAGAAAAGATACTTACCATACAACGCTAAAAGGTGCCAGGTGCATTGCAGAGGCCAAATGGCATCCTTCTGTAAGCATAAGTTCCAAAGGGACATGTGAATGTTGTCTTCTCCTGATCCTCGGGAGCAATGTGGATCTGAAAGTAGCCTGAGAAACCATCCAAAAAGCAATAGTGTGACTTACCACCAATCGCTCTAACATCCGATCAATGAATGGTAAAGGATAATGATCCTTGCGAGTAGCTTGGCCGAGCCTCCTATAGTCAATGCATACTCTCCAACTATTCCGAACTCGTGTAGGGATGAGTTCATTTTTCTCGATTGGCTACCACGCCACCTGCACTTCTTGGGAACCACCGGACCGGGCTAACCCACCGACCGTCGACCGAGACGGGTAGATGATACCGCCTTGCAAAAGCTTAGTGACCTCCTTTTTCACCACATCAAGAATAAGGGGATTAAGGCGTCTTTGGGTTGTCTCACCGGCTTAGCCTCCTCTTCCAACAAAATTCTATGCATACACACGTAGGGGCCGATGCCAACGATATCGCCTAATGTCCACCTAATCGCCTTCTTGTTTGCTCTCAAGAATGTCAATGCCTTTTCTTCTTGATTTGGTAAAAGATTATTTGCCAATATGATCGGCAAACCGCTCATTGTCCTCCGTAAAAGCATACTTCGATGATCCGGAAGAGGTTTAAGATCCAACTTCTATGGTCGCCGCAGAGGGAAGAAGCTTAGGTGGTTGTTGCACTAACTCGATGTAATCACACTTGGAACGCCCGAAACCAAATTCACGTAAGTAGAGAAAGAACTCGTGCCTTGACAAATTTCAACATTATCATCGAATTCAGTTCACAATCGAATGAACATCAAAATCGAATTTAGCTCCAATGTGCAATCATTAGTATCAATAAGAGAGTCGAATCACCATATAATGCATCATTTATTTCGAGCATGCAGAGCACCATTCATTATCAGAACATGCACAAATGGTAGCATCACTCATATATGCAAAATCAGGATAATCAGCAAACCAATTAGCAAGAACATCATCAACAGCATCATCAACCACATCAATACACAAAACTGAATGTTCTTCCCTAGGATGTTTCATGGCATCAAATATGTTAAAATGCACAATTATATCACCAAACTCCATAGAAAGAGTACCAGAATGTACATCTATTTTAGTCCTAGCTGTTTTCATGAAAGGTCTGCCTAAAATGATTGGTGACTTACTGCTAGGAGACTCATCCTCCATATCTAAGATGTAAAAATCAGCAGGAAATATCAATTCATTAACTTTGACTAATACATCTTCAACTAAACCGTAAGGATGAGCATTACTCCTATTAGCTAACGGACAACAATACCAAAGGACGCAAGGGACCAAGACCAAGAGATTTATAGACGATGTGTGCATGACATTAATTGAAGCACCTAGATCTAACATGCAATCATCAAATCTATAATTACCAATAATGCAAGGGATAGAAAACATTCCCGGGTCTTTGCACTTGTGAGGCATGAGTTGGAGGAGTCGACACATTCGATTCAGCTCACTCGCTCAAATCCCCTTCGCCGCCTCTTGTTGGTACATAGCTCTTTGAGAAACTTGGCATATTTGGGAATTTGCTTGATGCATCCAAGAGAGGAATATTGATCTCGACCTTTCTGAATGTCTCAAGGATGTCCTTTTCTTGTGCTTTTTCACCCAACTTCTTGGGTTGAATTGTTCTTTGAGGGAAAGGAAGAGGAATGGAAATGTCAAGTTCTTCTTGGCTTTGATGCATTGGCATTTTATTACTAGAGTCAATCTTCACATTTTCTGACTCTTTTCCCCGATGTGGATTCGCACATCTCGCAGCCTTGTTTAGGCTCCTCCAATTTCTTGCCGCACCGTAGGGTTATAGCACTAACGTTCCTTTTGGATTGGGAATTGTTTGTGAAGGAAGAGTGTTGGATCCCCGAGGTTGTAGTTGGTTCAATGATGTTGCTAATTGCCCAATTTGTGTTTGCAAAGTCTGAATAGAAGTCTCAGTTTGCTGTTGGAATTGCATATTGTTTGCAGCAAATTGCTTCATCATTTCTTCCAGTGAAGAACCATTACTACCGGGTCGTCGTGTTTGTTGTGAAATCTGCGGAGGTGTAGATTGCTGAAAATTCTGTTTATTTTGTGGAAATTGTCTTTGTTGGTAATTTACGTAATTTTTGCCGAAATTGGTTATTCGGGTTCCGACTCGATTCGATTCCACCGAAAGTTTGGGTGATTTCTCCATCCCGGATTGTAAGTGTTGGAAAATGCATTATGTTGCTTGTTGGTATTGTGGGCTTCCCGGGAAAGACTCCAACGCAGCTACGACCGGTCTCTGGGAAGTGGTATCTTGCAAAGTGGGGCAAGAATCGTAGGATGAGAAGGGTCTCGAGTAATCCACAGAATACCCAATAGAAGGAGTAGAAGATTGCATTGTCTCGTGTCATCGCTAGTTGCCTCACAAGAGAAGTCGATTATCAAGTCTATTCTCTAACCTTTGTTGATCCGCACTTGAGGAACCGATTTCGGGAATTAAGTTGACGGTGGTGCTTGAATCGTAAACCGCAAAGTGCTATTTGCTCGGTGCCAAACCGCGAGAATTAGCAGCCATAGTGGATATTAAGTCTCCGGCCTCTTCAGAGTCTTGCTATCTAAAGTCTCACCACTTGATGCATCCACCAAGCTTCTATCCATCGGCAATAAACCTTCATAGAAATAAGTGATTAGTAGTTGCTCGTTGATTTGGTGATGCGGATACCGGGCACACAATCGCTGAACCTCTCCCAATACTCATACATGTTCTCCCCATTGACTTGTTTTATTCCACTAATCTCTTTTCGAATAAGTAGCTCTTGAGGCGGGGAAGAATCTCTCTAGGAACAATTTTTGCATGTCAATCCAGCTTCGAATGGATGACGGTTGAAGATAATATAACCAATCCTTAGCACCTCCATCGAGAGAAAACGGGAAAGCTCTCAACTTAATGTGGTCCTCATCAATTGCTTGTGGTTTCATCGTGCTACAAACCACGTGGAACTCTTTGAGATGTTTATGCGGACATTCACCGCAAGACCATGAAACTTGGGCAACAAATGGATAAGACCAGATTTAAGTTCAAAGTTAGCACCAAGTTCGGGATAGGTAATGCACAAAGGCCGATAATTAACATCAAAAGCCAATTCCTTTAAAGTAGGAAGAATTCTTTGTTCACCATAATTTTGGAGTTAGAATCGGTGAAAACAACAAGGTTATCGAGGAACTAGAAAGATCAACGAATGAAGAGAATCGAATGATCGAATCGAATGGTCGAATCAAGACTTATCCTAACAAGCCTCTTCTAGTAGCAAGAATTGTTCTTTCTATTTCGTGGTCGAATCCAAACAAAGATTCAGGAATAGTAGCACTCCTAGTATTCATACAACATAAGAAGAAAGAAATGCTAGAAATTAAGAAACACAATGAAATGATTTTTGTTTTTGTTTTTGACAGAACAACTTCTACACAATTTAGGAACCTAAAATGAAATAATAATTAAAAAAAACTCAAAAATTGCAAAAGTGATTTGGGTGAGATAGAAATCGCCCAATCACCAAAACCACTAGATTTAAACCGATGCGAGTTTCCCCAAGAACGGCGCCAAATTTTGATGCGAGTTGTCGAGCTCCCACAAAATAACCAAGTTACCAAATATTTGTAGTATAGGGACAACTGGATTGTCTCCCAAGGAATTCGCAGTTGGTTTAAATCAATTGGTAAACACAAGGAATGAAATGGGGGTTTTGAGGTTTAGTTAAAATTAAAAAGAAAGAACTAAAGATAGAATGCAAGGATGAATGAAATGAAGTAGATTAAAAACGATCAACCAGCATTGGGATCCAAAATCTTCCATCATCTGGACAAAAAATAGAATAACTAACCTTGTGATTGATTCTAGACAAACCGAAATCTCTCGCATTAGTCTAGAACTCCTCGACTAGACGATTGCCTAGCATTTATTCGAACACGTGGCGAGCTCTCTATACGATCGTACAACGCCCTCTATAACCTGGTCCAAACTATGTCCTTGGGATATCAATCTGGATATTAAATCTAACATCCAATCTCTTTCTAAAATCGAATCCGATTAAAGTAGATTTAAACAAGTCGCTTACCGATTAAAACACAAGTCCTCCGGATGACACCATGGAATCCTCAACTCATGGGTCGATCATTTAAACTTAGCCAAGCATTGCTATGTAAGATGAAAATGAAGAAATAAGGATATTCATCATGACCACGAAGAACATGAACTAGTTCAACATGAACACGAAGAACACAAAGAACAACTTAAGAAAAATGAAACCTTCTATTTCAATATAAAAGTAAATCTCACAAACATAATGAATCCATAAAAGAAAAAGATGAAGAACATAAAATCAACATAAATAATTAAAAGAAAAGATTAAAATGCCATACCAAGAAGGAGGCAAGAAATTAAAGACAAGAATTAAAGACAATACATGAAAATAATAAAGCAAGATATTGCCATACCAAGAAGGAGGCAAGAAATTAAAGACAAGAACTACAAGAAAGAATTTAGAATGGGAGAATTAGAGAGATCTTGGTCTTCTCCAAGGGGTGTGTCTTGCTCTTCTCAAAATCCATCTATTTATAGAAATCATGGAAGAACTATTTAGCCATACTTTTTGACTTTTGCACCTCCAAAACCGTGTTCCATCTTGCAAGCTGTATTACACCACGAATTCGGTGGAACTGGGACTTGTTGTCTTCCTATGAAATATGACCGTTTGTGTTAGCTTTCCAGTCGTTCAAACTGGGCCTCATTTGGAGTTCTGTAGCTCAAGATATGGATCAAACACCGAACGTTGTTCCGGAGCCCAGTTCAGCGCCCCTGTTCCGTATTCCAGGCCCAATTTAGTCCTTTAAACATTTGATTTAGCTTTTGGGCTCTTCATATGGTTTGTAGATCTTCATTTTAGCTTTCTGAAAATATAAATTGCAAAGCCATTGGATCTCTAAAACTCAAGTTATACCCAAAATACTGAACAATGTTCACTACCCAATTGTAGTAAGAATATGACTCAAGTTCAATTTTGAATCCAAACTCAAGATGTGACCAAGATTAATGCAAATAAAGTTTAAAAACTCATTATGAAGTGTAACCACATATTTAACTAATTGGTCTATTAAATCATGACAATGACAGAGTTTTTAACTTCTTTTTGCATTTAAAATAATATGAATTTAAAGATTATCAAAAAGACAATTACTTTAGTATCTAGCAAATATGACCTAAACTTGTCAAATGCAAACACTATAGCCAAGAGTTCTTTCGGTGGTTGTGTAATTGGATTGGGCAGAATCCAAAGTCTTGGATGCATAGGCAATGACATGAGAGGCTTTGTTGACCCTGTGCCAAGATAGCACCAACAAAGATAGTTAGAAGCATCACACATCAACTCAAATGGAAGATTCCAACGGAGGTTGGATCACGGGAGTTGTGGTAAGACAACGCTTCAAGTGATTGAAGGCTTCCTTACACTCATCATTGAATACAAAATCAGTGTCCTTATGCATAAGGTTGGACAAGGGTCGGGCAATCTTGCTAAAATTCTGAATGAAGCGCCAGAGAAACCCGCATGACCAAGAAAAGAACGAACTTCCCGAATGATGTGGGGTAAGGCGAGTAATAACATCAATTTTAGCAGATCTACCTCAATACCCTTACTTGATACAATGTGTCCCAAAACTATTCCTGACTCAACCATGAAGTGACACTTTTCATAATTAAGCACAAGATTAGACTCTATGCATCTATGCAAGACTCTAGAAAGATTAGCCAAACATGCATCAAAACCAGATCCATATACGGTAAAATCATCCATAAAACCTCCATGCAATCCTCTAGAAACTCGTAAAAGATACTTACCATACAACGCTAAAAGGTGCCAGTGCATTGAGAGGCCAAATGGCATCCTTCGTAAGCATAAGTTCCAAAGGGACATGTGAATGTTGTCTTCTCCCGATCCTCGGGGAGCAATGTGGATCTGAAAGTAGCCTCGAGAAACCATCCGAAAGCAATAGTGTGACTTACCACCAATCGCTCTAACATCTCCGATCAATGAATGGTAAAGGATAATGATCCTTGCGAGTAGCTTGGTTGAGCCTCCTATAGTCAATGCATACTCTCCAACTATTCGAACTCGTGTGTGGATGAGTTCATTTTTCTCGATTGGCTACCACAAGTCCATACCCGCACTTCTTGGGAACCACTCGGACCGGGCTAACCCACCGACCGTCGAGATGGGGTAGATGATACCGCCTTGCAAAAGCTTAGTGACCTCCTTTTTCACCACATCAAGAATAAGGGATTAAGGCGTCTTTGGGGTTGTCTCACCGGCTTAGCCTCCTCTTCCAACAAAATTCTATGCATACACACAGAGGGGCCGATGCCAACGATATCGCCTAATGTCCACCTAATCGCCTTCTTGTTTGCTCTCAAGAATGTCACGCTTTTTCTTCTTGATCTCGTAAAAGATTATTTGCCAATATGATCGGTAACCGCCATTGTCCTCCGTAAAAGCATACTTCGATGATCTGGAAGAGGTTTAAGATCCAACTTCGGTGGTCGCCGTAGAGGAAGAAGCTTAGGTGGTTGTTGCACTAACTCGATGTAATCACACTTGGAACGCCCGAAACCAAATTCACGTAAGAGAAAGAACCGTGCCTTGACAATTTCAACATTATCATCGTAATTCAGTTCACAATCGAATGAACATCAAAATCAGAATTTAGCTCCAATGTGCAATCATTAGTATCAATAAAAGAGTCAGAATCACCATATAATGCATCATTTATTTCAGAGCATGCAGAGCACCATTCATTATCAGAACATGCACAAATGGTAGCATCACTCATATATGCAAAATCAGGATAATCAGCAAACCAATTAGCAAGAACATCATCAACAGCATCATCAACCACATCAATACACAAAACTCGAATGTTCTTCCCTAGGATGTTTCATGGCATCAAATATGTTAAAATGCACAATTATATCACCAAACTCCATAGAAAGAGTACTTTAATGTACATCTATTTTAGTCCTAGTCGTTTTCATGAAAGGTCTCGCCTAAAATGATTGGTGACTTTATCGCTAGGAGACTCATCCTCCATATCTAAGATGTAAAAATCAGCAGAAATATCAATTCATTAACTTTGACTAATACATCTTCAACTAAACCGTAAGGATGAGCATTACTCCTATTAGCTAACTCGGACAACAATACCAAAGAGGGACGCAAGGACCAAGACCAAGAGATTTATAGACGATCGCAGTGCATGACATTAATTGAAGCACCTAGATCTAACATGCAATCATCAAATCTATAATTACCAATAATGCAAGGGATAGAAAACATTCCTGGGTCTTTGCACTTGCGAGGCATGGGTTGGAGGAGTCTTGACACATTCGATTCGCTGCTCACTCGCCGGTCCCCTTCGATCCGCTCTTGTTGGTACATAGCTCTTTGAGAAACTTGGCATATTTGGGAATTTGCTTGATTGCATCCAAGAGAGGAATATTGATCTCGACCTTTCGAATGTCTCAAGGATGTCCTTTTCTTGTGCTTTTTCACCCAACTTCTTGGGTTGAATTGTTCTTTGAGGGAAAGGAAGAGGAATGGAAATGTCAAGTTCTTCTTGGCTTTGATGCATTGGCATTTTATTACTAGAGTCAATCTTCACATTTTCCTCGACTCTTTCCGATGTGGATTCATTACATCCGCAGCCTTGTTTAGGCTCCTCCAATTTCTTGCCGCATCGTAGGGTTATAGCACTAACGTTCCCTTTTGGATTGGGAATTGTTTGTGAAGGAAGAGTGTTGGATCCCTGAGGTTGTAGTTGGTTCAATGATGTTGCTAATTGCCCAATTTGTGTTTGCAAAGTCTGAATAGAAGTCTCAGTTTGCTGTTGGAATTGCATATTGTTTGCAGCAAATTGCTTCATCATTTCTTCCAGTGAAGAACCATTACTACTGGTCTGCTGTTGTGAAATCTGCGGAGGTGTAGATTGCTGAAAATTCTGTTTATTTTGTGGAAATTGTCTTTGTTGGTAATTTACAGAATTTTGCTGAAATTGGTTATTCTGGTTCTGACTCTGATTCTGATTCCACCGAAAGTTTGGGTGATTTCTCCATCCCGGATTGTAAGTGTTGGAAAATGCATTATGTTGTTGGTATTGTGGCTTCCCGGAAAGACTCCAACCGCCTACAGACGGTCTGGGAAGTGGTATCTTGCAAAGTGGGGCAAGAATCGTGGGATGAGAAGGTCTCGAACAGTAATCCACGGGAATACCCAATAGAAGGAGTAGAAGATTGCATTGTCTCGTGTCACGCTAGTTGCCTCACAAGAGAAGTCGATTATCAAGTCTATTCTCTAACCTTTGTTGATCCGCACTGAGGAACCCGATTTCGGGAATTAAGTTGGACCGGTGGTGCTTGAACTGTAAACCGCAAAGGCTATTTGCTCGTGCCAAACCACGAGAATTAGCAGCCATAGTGGATATTAAGTCTCCGGCCTCTTCGGAGTCTTGCTATCTAAAGTCCCACCACTTGATGCATCCACCAAGCTTCTATCCATCGGCAATAAACCTTCATAGAAATAAGTGATTAGTAGTTGCTCAGTGATTTGGTGATGCGGACAGCTGGCACACAATCGCTTGAACCTCTCCCAATACTCATACATGTTCTCCCCATTGACTTGTTTTATTCCACTAATCTCTTTTCGAATAGCAGTAGCTCTTGAGGCAGGGAAGAATCTCTCTAGGAACAATTTTTGCATGTCAATCCAGCCTTCGAATGGATGACGGTTGAAGATAATATAACCAATCCTTAGCAACTCCATCGAGAGAAATGGGAAAGCTCTCAACTTAATGTGGTCCTCATCAATTGCTTGTGGTTTCATCGTGCTACAAACCACGTGGAACTCTTTGAGATGTTTATGCGGACATTCACCGCAAGACCATGAAACTTGGGCAACAAATGGATAAGACCAGATTTAAGTTCAAAGTTAGCACCAAGTTCGGGATAGGTAATGCACAAAGGCTGATAATTAACATCGTGCAGCCAATTCCTTTAAAGTAGGACGAATTCTTTGTTCACCCATAATTTTGGAGTTAGAAGTGAAAACAACAAGGTTATCGGAGGAACTAGAAAGATCAACGTAATGAAGAGAATCGAATGATCGAATCGAATGGTCGAATCAAGACTTATCCTAACAGCTCTTCTAGCAAAGAAGAATTGTTCTTTCTATTTCGTGGTCGAATCCAAACAAAGATTCGTGAATAGTAGCACTCCTAGTATTCATACAACATAAGAAGAAAGAAATGCTAGAAATTAAGAAACAAAATGAAATGATTTTTGTTTTTTTTTTGACAAAACAACTTCTACACAATTTAGGAACCTAAAATGAAATAATAATAATAATTAAAAAAAAAAACTCAAAAATTGCAAATGTGATTTGGGTGAGATAGAAATCTGCCCAATCACCAAAACCACTAGATTTAAACCGATGCGAGTTTCCCCGGCAACGGCGCCAAATTTTTAATCGGAATCGACTTGTTTCGTCTACTTTAATCGGATTCGATTTTAGAAAGAGATTGGATGTTAGATTTAATATCCAGATTGATATCCCAAGGACATAGTTTGGACCAAGGTTATAGAGGGCGTTGTACGATCGTATAGCGAGCTCGCCACGTGTTCGAATAAATGCTAGGCAATCGTCTAGTCGAGGAGTTCTAGACTAATGCAGAGATTTCGGTTTGTCTAGAATCAATCACAAGGTTAGTTATTCTATTTTTTGTCCGATGATGGAAGATTTTGGATCCCATTCTGGGTTGATCGTTTTAATCTACTTCATTTCATTCATCCTTGCATTCTATCTTTAGTTCTTTCTTTTTTTTAACTAAACCTCAAAACCCCCATTTTCATTCACCGTGTTTACCAATTGATTTAAACCAACTCGAATTCCTTGGGAGACAATCCAGTTGTCCCTATACTACAAATATTTGGTAACTTGGTTATTTTGTGGGAGCTCGACAACTCGCATCAAAATTTGGCGCCGTTGCCGGGGATTGCGTATAGGCAAACCTAGGATCGTTCTCTCTTTTCGAGGAGCTTTTTATTGAATCCTAAGTAATCTAGATGTCATGCAAATGAAATAAAAACAAGGGGGATTGGGTTTTGATGGAATTAGAATAGAAATTGAAGACAAAATGAAAAGGAGAGATTAATCAAATGAAAAACGATCAACTCGACTGGGATTCCAAGACCTTCCATCACTCGGACAAAGAAATAGAATAACGTAACCGTGATTGATTCTAAACAAACTGAAATCTCTCGCATTTGTCCAAGCTCCCTCGACTAGACAATCGCCTAGCATATGATCGAACATGTGGCGAGCTCGCTGTGCAATCGTACAACGTTCTCTGTACCTGGTCCACAAATTTTGATGCGAGTTGTCGAGCTCCCACAAAATAACCAAGTTACCAAATATTTGTAGTATAGGGACAACCTGGATTGTCTCCCAAGGAATTCGCAGTTGGTTTAAATCAATTGGTAAACACAGTGAATGAAATGAGGGGTTTTGAGGTTTAGTTAAAATTAAAAAGAAAGAACTAAAGATAGAATGCAAGGATGAATGAAATGAAGTAGATTAAAAACGATCAACCCAGAATGGGATCCAAAATCTTCCATCATCGGACAAAAAATAGAATAACTAACCTTGTGATTGATTCTAGACAAACCGAAATCTCTACATTAGTCTAGAACTCCCTCGACTAGACGATTGCCTAGCATTTATTCGAACACGTGGCGAGCTCGCTATACGATCGTACAACGCCTCTATAACCTGGTCCAAACTATGTCCTTGGGATATCAATCTGGATATTAAATCTAACATCCAATCTCTTTCTAAAATCGAATCCGATTAAAGTAGACAAAAACAAGTCGATTTACCGATTAAAACACAAGTCCTCCGGATGACACCATGGAATCCTCAACTCATGGGTCGATCACGTAAACTTAGCCAAGCATTGCTATGTAAGATGAAAATGAAGAAATAAGGATATTCATCATGACCACGAAGAACATGAACTAGTTCAACATGAACACGAAGAACACAAAGAACAACTTAAGAAAAATGAAAGCTTCTATTTCAATATAAAAGTAAATCTCACAAACATAATGAATCCATAAAAGAAAAAGATGAAGAACATAAAATCAACATAAATAATTAAAAGAAAAGATTAAAATGTCATACCAAGAAGGAGGCAAGAAATTAAAGACAAGAATTAAAGACAATACATGAAAATAATAAAGCAAGATATTGCCATACCAAGAAGGAGGCAAGAAATTAAAGACAAGAATTAAAGACAATACATGAAAATAATAAAGCAAGATATTGTCATACCAAGAAGGAGGCAAGAAATTAAAGACAAGAACTACAAGAAAGAATTTAGAATGGGAGAATTAGAGAGATCTTGGTCTTCTCCAAGGGGTCCTAAGCCACCTCCACCAAGGAAATTCAATGTGGGAGAAGATGTTCCAAGGGAAAAATTCATGATTCACATCGGAGATAAGAACTTCTTCTTCAAGCGACTCAAGATACTCTAACAAAGGTTGTCTCTTTCCTTACTTATTTTCTTCCTAATTCATATGATTACTTGGGCTTAATTGTTGTACGAGGAAGATAAGTGTGGGGGAGGGACATATTCCAAAGAGCAAAAGTAAAAATAATGTAGTTTATTAAGTAGAATAAAAAGGAGGAAAAATATATTTTGAATCCTTTTGATTATTGTTTTATTTTTAAATGAGAAAATGCAAAAAAAAAAAAAAAAACATTTTCTCCTTCTATAATTGCTCCATATTATGAACTTGGACATTTTGGTTTTGATGGATCATTCTATTTAGATTGAAATTTTGGACTCTTGGATTATAATATCTTGGTTGTTATTTGTGATGCTAATTGCATGATTTGATATTTTCCTTTGTGAGATCTTTGGCCTACATGAATGGAACTCATCTTTTACCATTCTTTCTTTCTTGTGTGCATCTGCTCATGATTTATGTTCTCTAGAACTTGCTCTCATTCTTTTCAAAACTACATTTTTCATTTGCATGCATAAATATGATGGAGGCTTGTTTTCTTTCTTTTATTTCCTCACTCGACCAAATAGCCTTTCCTTGCATTATATCTCCTTTGTTAGCCCTTTGTGCCTTTTTGACTCATTCCTTTCAAAGCTACATTACTAGCCTAAATGTCACACCATTTTATTCCGCACCTTGGAAATTAATTGCGCATTGGTTTTGTGGTTAAGTGGGGGTTGCCCAGAGTGCAACATTTTAAGTGTGGGGGAAGTATTTGATTATATGTCATTCATCATTTGGCATTTATTGTAAAAGGAAAAAAAAAAAGAAAAAAAAAAAAAAAAGAGGCATTTATTGTTTAACAAAAAAAAAAGAGAAAAAGAAAAAAAAATGTTATTTGAGTGGTTTTATATTGTTACTCTTTTAAAGTTCTTGGGTATTTAACCTTTCATTTCCATACTATTACCTACCCTTATCCTAGCCCCATTACAACCTTAATAATAAGTCCTCTTGATTTTTGCAAGCATGTGTTACAAGTGGTGGAGAAGTAGAACTTGAGCAAGCTTATGGTAGAACAATTTCTTTGAGTAGAATTTGAGCGATACACTTATTAATCATATACACTTGAGAGATTGATTAAGGGCATCCCTTGAGAGACTATCTTGAGTGATTAGCATCATTGAATGATATTGCCATGATTAGTAATTTGAGATGAATAGATTGCTGTCTTGATTGGTTGATCTTTTAAAGCTTTTGTGATCCTTGTTAAGTTTTGAAATTTCAGCAATTGTTAGAAAAGATATTTTTTTTATATCTTTTAATTTTGCTCGAGTGCAAAAGAATAAGTGTGGGGAGTTTGATAATCTTTGAATTCATATTATTTTAAATGCAAAAAGAAGCTAAAAACTCTGTCATTATCATGCTTTAATGGATCAATTAGTTAAATATATGATTTCATCTTCATAATGAGTTTTTAGACTTTATTTGCATTAATCTTGGTCACATCTTGAGTTTGAATTCAAAATTGAACTTGAGTCATATTCTTACTACAATTGGGTAGTGAACACTGTTCGGTATTTTGGGTATAACTTGAGATTTAGAGATCCAATGGCTCTGAAATTTATATTTTCAGAAAGCTAAAATGAAGATCTACAAACCATATGAAGAGCCCAAAAGCTAAATCAAATTTTTAAAGGACCAAATTGGGCCTGGAATACGGAACAGGGGCGCTGACCTGGGCTCCGGAACAACGTTCGGTGTTTGATCCATATCTGGCGCTACAGAACTCCAAATGAGGTCCGGTTTGAACGACTGGAAAGCTGATATTCAGAGCAACATTTCATATGAAGATCACGTGGTCCAGATCCGCCGTTTCCATGGTGTAATCCAGCTTGCAAAAGGACGCGTTTTGGAGGTGTAAAGTGGTTCAATGATTCTTCCATGTTGGCCACTAAGTAAAGTGACGAAATGAGTTGTAAAATGGATGAATGAGATGCCCAATTTTCCTATAAATAGATGGAGAGGCTGAAGAGAAACACACACCTTGAAGAGACCAAGATCTCTCTCATTCTAAGTTCCTTCTTTTATTTCTTGCCTCCTACTTGGGATGGCTTAGTTTTGCTTTATTAGTTTCATGTATTGTCTTTAATTCTTGTCTTTAATTTCTTGCCTCCTACTTGGTATGACTTAGTTTTAATCTTTCCTTTTAATTATTTTATTTTGATTTTATGTTCTTCATCTTTTTCATTTATTCGTTCATTATGTTTTTGATATTTACTTTTATATTGGAATAGAAGCTTTCATTTTCTTTAATTGTTCTTTGTGTTCTTCATGTTCATGATGAACTTGTTCATGTTCTTCGTGGTCATGATGAACATCTTTATTTCTACATTTTCATCTTACAAGGTGGAAGCAGTTCTGGCAAGGTGGAAGCAGTTCTGGACTGGAAGAGGCCAGAAACAGTGACGGAGATACGTAGTTTCCTAGGTCTGGCGGGATATTACCGCAGATTTATACGGGATTTCTCGCGTCTTGCCCTACCATTGACAAAGCTTACGAGGAAGAATCAACCCTTCATATGGGGAGATGACTGTGAGGAGAGCTTTCGAGATCGAAGGAGAGGTTGACTACGGCACGGTATTGATAATCCCAGATCCCGATGAGACATATGTTGTCTACGGTGATGCCGAGTGGGCAAGGATTGGGTTGTGTCCTAATGCAATTGGGGCGAGTGGTGGCTTATGCCTCTCGTCACCGAAGCCGCACGAGTCGAACTATCCTACACACGATTTGGAGCTTGCCGCCATCGTGTTCGCTTTGAAGATATGGAGGCATTATCTCAGACGGTACGACCGTAGAACTATACCGCGACCACAAGAGCACGAAGTATCTCTTTGATCAAAGGAACTGAATATGAGGCAACGTCGTTGGATGGAATTGCTGAAAGACTACAACCGGAGATCAAGTATCACCCGTGGAAAGCAAACGTCGTTGCAGATGCTCTAGCGGGGAAGAAGGTGCAAGTGTCATACATGATGATACAAGAGCGTAAATTACTTGAAGATTTCGAGACCGAATCTTTCAAACCGAATCGCATGGATTTCAACGCACCAAGTGACGCCTACCTTGCAAATCTTTTTGTGAGTCAAGGGGAGTACGACCTGAGAGATGAAGTTGATAAAGCTCAGAGACAAGATGATTGGGCAATCTCCATGTGGGAGAAGATCTCTCAAGGTGAAACCCAAGACCACGACCTTTCATCTAGTGGATTGGTCAGACACAAGGGGCGCATTTACATACCGCCAGTTGATGAACTGAAGCGGAAGATACTGGATGAGGCTCATAAGAGTAAGTACACTCTGCATCCAGGAATGGTCAAGATGTACCAGAACTTGAAGGCCGAAGTTTGGTGGCTCGGAATGAAAAGAGACGTAACTCGACGTAGCCGGGTGTCTAACTTGCCGTAAAGTAAAGATCGAGCACCGGCGACCCCCGGTCTTCGCAAGGACTAGAACGCCGGAGTGGAAATGGGAGAATGTGACCATGGATCTTGTGGTAGGTCTACCTAAGATCGTGCATCATGATACCATTTGGGTGATCGTCGACCGATTAACCAAGTCGGCATATTTCATACCCATTAGCATCCACTACTCTCCGAACGATTGGCCGCAATCTACATCAAAGAGATCGTGAGACCGCACGGAGTCCCTAAGAGTATTATCTCTCGATCGGGATACTCGATTCCAATCTCGCTTTTGACAAGCACTACATGAAGGAATGGGTACCAAGCTGAAGTTCGTTCGGCTTATCACCCTCAAACCGACGGTCAATCGAGAGGACGATACGGACAATTTGGAGGATATCTTTGCGAGCATGTGCCCCGGATTTCAAAGGAAATTGGGACGAACACCTCTCACTAGCAGAATTCGCGTATAACAATAGTTATCATTCAAGCATACAAATGGCCCCGTTCGAGGCTTTGTATGGGCGAAAGTGCCAATCGCCTTTATGCTGGACAGATGCGTCTGAAAAGCAGTTGCTTGGACCGGATATGCTAAAAGAGACCTCCGAGCAGATCGCTCTGATCAAGAAGAGACTCCTTACTGCACACGTAGACGTAAGAGCTATGCGAGATAAGAGGAGAAGACCATTGAAGTTTGAAGTCGGAGACCATGTGTTTCGAAATTATCTCCGAACCGGTGTCGGCGAACACCGAAGAGAAAGAAGCTTAGTCCACGTTACGTTGGACCAATTGAAGTGTTAGCCGAGCGAGGACCGATTGCGTATCAACTAGCGTTACCCCGAACCCGAGTAATCTCCACGATGTTTTTCACGTGTCACAACCGAAGAAATACCTACCAGATCGAGATCATGTCATAAAGTACGATGATGTTGAAGTACGGCATGATAACACCTTTGTAGTCGAGCCGGAGCAAATTCTCGAACGCCGGGAGAAACGGCTTAGGACTAAAACTATACCGATAGTGAAGGTGGTCCGGAAGGGTTTGTCATCAAACGAGGCAACTTGGGAAACCGAGAGTGACATGAAGGAGAAGTACCCAGAGTTTATGGCCCGTAGTCTAGTGAGTATAGATTAAATTTCGAGGGCGAAATTTTGTTTAAGGGGGAGAGAAATGTAATATCCGGATTTTAGCAACTGCGGAATTTCGAGATAAAGGAAAATTAATGAATATTTTAATGAAGTAAATTCATGAGATAAAACTATTATAGAAAATTGTTATAATTATAGAGTAAATTGTTGAAAAAGTTACGGGAAAATCGATGAACAGAATGACTAAAAATGATATAATGGTGATAAAAATGTCTAAAAATATTATGATAAATACCGAAAGATCATGAAAAATTATGAGAAAAATATGGAAGTGTTATCCCTAATTATGAGAATTTAATAAATTATTTCAGAGGAAATAACATGAAGAAAAGTTTAAAAAGCATTTCGAGAACCATAAAGTAACCTTTTGATGGGGTAAACATTTTTAATATTTTACATAGGATATAAAACGACAATATCAAGTATAGAAGTTTGAAAGATAACAATATACTGTAAATTAGTAAAGATAAATATATGAAGAAACCTGATCCCGAAAAGATCACTAAACGAAGAAATTAGGCCCGATTAAGCCCTAACGAAGGCGGGGGTAAAACGGGAATTTTGGTAAAAAATATTATATTTTTTAAAAATGGAAAAAATTATAGAAAAATAAATAAATCTGAATTTTTAAAAGAGGGGGCCGAAATTTTAGTATTTTTAATTAAAAAGAATTGTTTAAATAATTAAAATGGTAATTAGAATAAAATAATAATATAATGCGGTGAGTCGGCTTATAAAGCGGAGGGAAAAGTTAGAAATAAATTCTACAGGTAAACCAGAGGTAAAAGTCTTTTCAGACTGATCAAATTAAGAACAAGTGAATTTTTACCCGAAGAAAGAATTTACCAGACGTCGATTCCGCAACCGAAAACCCTAATTCCTAATAAGACGGAAAAGCCGATCGGATAGAGTAGAGCCAGATAGGCAAAGTGAGAACCTATAGAAACAATTGCGTGTTTTCAAACACGGGATTAAGTTAGGCAACCACTGGACGTTTTACGATTCAGCGAATTATTGTCCAAAAGTTGGTTCTATCGGAAGCGATTTCCGTAACCGGGACGCGTTTGTCCGAATATCTTCCGACGCACCGGAGAATACCTGGATATGATCAAAAATAGGATCAAAATAGATAATATGAAAGAGGATGAAAAGATCTTCAAAGCTACATGCCCATTTTTGAGTTTTGCGAAATCGCGAAACGGCACCGTCGGGTAGCTTTATCGGGATAGGAGGCCATAAAGCAAGATGAAAAATCAATCTTTGACTTTTGGGGGACCAAGAGGTCGGCCAAGACCTTGAATGGTCAAGATTGCATCTTACAAAACCCTAGATCCAACGACCGTAATCATTTTCGAAGACTTTTTGTTAATACCCACCTTGTCCCTCCCTTTTTCTATAAATAGCACCCTTCCCTTCTTCATTCTTCACACCTTTTCTTCTCTCTACCTTGGCCGAAACTTAGAGTGAGAAGCTCTGCAAAAGTTTTGCCTTAGCTCCGAGTAAGTTCTTCGTCCTTAGTTTTTAGTTTCCGTAGTTCTTTCGGTAGTTATAGTAGAACTGTTGTTTTGATCTAGGAAGTTTCGAATTTGTTCCTATGCTTGTTTTTATGCCTCATTGCATTGAAAGATGCTGACGAGGTAAAAACATAGTGGGGATAATTTTGAAATGGAATACGGTCAAAGTAACGAAGTTCCGCGAAATTCCGCCAAATTAGGGGTAGAAGGGCAAAATGATAATTTTTACCTAAAATGCCGTTATGATGTCAAATCACTAATGAAAGTGATATTACTCGATAGGGCATCGAAACTCGATTTTTGCCCGTTACGCCGCCCGACGTGCGCCGTCGAACATTTCACGTTTTTCCGTAAAAGTACGTTTTTCCGCCGAAGTACCTAACGTCGTCAACGAAGGTACGGACGCGTCCGTAACACTAATCTTGTACTTCTTAAATGCATATATGTGATAGATACGTTCGTAGACCGATATACGTGACAGTTTTACGGGTTATAGTCATGATAACGCCGTATGTTTTTCTAGCGCGAGAACACGAGTGGTATCGTGGCACCGGTGAATAGTGCAAGTTTGTTATTGTTGTTTTACATTGTGGGGCTTTACATACGCGTAATGCTTATGTTTTGTCGGCATAATGATCATGCATATCCGTATGCTTATGTAGTGATATATCTTTGTTGTATTGTCTAGAATATCGTTATTTGTATACTTGTATTGTTTGGGTTTGAGATTAATTACCCGAGATTCAATGCGGTGAATTGAATCTCGCCTATAGCTTCAGGATCCGAGGAATACGGATCGAAGATCGAGGCAAGCGAAGATAGACGTGCGCCGAGAGACTTATCTATCTTTACCGCTTTCGGTTATCCAATTTCAAACTCTAGGATTACCGTAATCATTACAATGTTACTGTTTGTGGTTGATGTTTGTTATGAATCGTTACTCACTCGCTCCAATGCTCTACTCTCGACTACTCCGCTTGAAATATTTGGAAACGTTTAAAAAACAAAATATTCCGCCGTTTTCAAATGGGATGTTACACTCAGCAAGGAAATTTCTATGGAAATTTGTATATATAGCCATTGAACAAGATGAAATCGAAAAAACTAATATGAATTTAAGAGTGGGTTAGTACAATTTTATACGGTATAAGTGTAAAAATGGTAAACTCATGGGCAAAAAAAATGTATGAACTCATCAATTGATCTAATGTTACTGTTAATACTACTTTATAGTAGCAAGTTAAGGCAATTTTATAAAATAGAAAGATGAAATTGGTAAATTTGGAGAATCAACTTGTGAATTTAACAACAATGCTCAATTCTTAAGAAAGAAAGATATGTTTGGTGTCATTTCAATATAATTAAGACTCCCATGAATTATCACACACCAATTAAGATCTTAGAACGAATTAAAAAAAAATAAATTATTGTTAGGGTGTCTATACCTTTAACTTCAATATAAATTTTTGTAGTGAAATTTATAAAGTCGTAAAAGGAAAACGAAGAAGAAGAAACATCTCTTACATATTTTTATTGTTAATTTATGGTTATCCCACTTCTCATACTTCCTCTAATTCTTATTATAAAGCACCAACTAACAATTTTCACAAACCAATAAAAATAATAAAAGTCAATAAAGTTGTCTTACAATTTAAGTAACTTCCAATATTATCCCTGTTAATTGCACTAAACTCTAATATTATACTACCTCCGGTCCTAATTATAAAACCTAGTTGATTTTTTTGGAGAAATTAAGGAAGCTAAATAAGTTACTTAATCATTTCATATGTTGTATTTTCTTAGATTATATATTAGTTTATTGGTCAAACTATTTAGTTTGAAGAAAAAATAAAAATAAAAATACTTTAAACTAATTTAATTAGCTTTCTTAATCTCTCTAAAAAAATCAACTAGGTTTTATAATTAAAACTGGAAGGAATATTAATTATTACTCCCATCCATTGCCCTTATTAATTATGGGCATACATAAAAAAAAAAAAAATTAAAACGCTTTGCAAACAAGCAAGTGCCTTAGAAGAAAAAAGATCAAATATAATTATTAGTTAATGCATTATCATAAAGACCTGAGAGAGTATAAAATAAATTTTTTTTTTTAAAAAAAAAACAGTGCAAATAAAACACACTCCAACCAGCTAAACCATATATGATTCATGATCGAAAGGATAACGACGGTTCATGAACCTCTTTTTATTTACCGTGACTATCAATGAATTCTTTGACCTTAGCAACAAGAAGCTCCGTCTGCTCCGCGTATCGGCGTTGGTCTCTGCCGCAAATGAGTTAAGATAAAATGCATACCCCATTCCTTTACTGACAAACACTTCCACGTCCTTCTTCGCTTTCTTCATGGCTTCACCGTACTCCATCTGCGTATCCACTATCCACCATCAAGTCCTTCTCCGCCACGCAAACCAGCAACGACAGAACTTCCACGTCGTCCAGTGACGGCGCCGCCTCCCCCATCGGACATGTTATCGGGTGGTCCTTGTCAAGCACTGCAATACAAAATGGCAGTAATTGACTTGTTATGTTTGCATATCGATGCAATTGAATGGCTAACAATTAGTATTTCTTGATTTGATAACGGATTAGTACTTAATTTATCAAATGCTATTTAAAATATAAATCCATTTGATTGATCTTTTTCTTCTTCAAATCAATCATTAAAGAATAATATCCAAACCTTTTAATAAGGCCATCATATCTTTAAATTTTATAATTTCTTTCCATAATTAATAATTAAATATTCAATGCATTATATTTTATTTCCATGTAATTCATCTACATTGCAAATGGAGTGTGTATATATTGGAATGCAATCTCCTCCCAACATATAGCAAAAGCGAAAACAATCTGCTGGGGTTGATATATAGCATCACAAATCAGAGAAATGGCAAAAGTTTCACACATTTTGGCTTCCTTGGTGGTTTTGTTTCTCATCACATCTGGTAATTAATCTCTCTAAAAATGGCCATGCTTCTTTTATAGTTGTTCCAAATTTGTATTATAATATTATATTTTTCTAGGTATAAAGATTTTTTTTTGGGGGTATAAGATATGGAGTTAAGGTGCAAAATCAACATATTTCCAATGTGCAATAACACCTATAAACTTTAAACCCAGAGCAAAAATGACAACTGCTAAAGATACTTTATACCCATTAATTTTTGTGGTGACACCCAACACCGTCTTCTTCTAACAAAAGCAATGGAAGTTAGGTGATTTTAACAGGAGTGTTATTTTACTCCGATTTTTAAAATTCATGGGTATTTTGTGTTAAAGTTATGTGTATATATTTTGCACATTAAGTATAAATTGATGGGTATTTTTGCATAACCCTAAGATATAATATATATTTAACACATTTTTATTTATGAATGAAGTTTGCGTGTGTGTGTGTGTGTGTGTGTGTGTGTGTGTGTGTGTGTGTGTGTGTGTGTGTGTGTGTGTGTGTGTGAAGGAGTTTTTCCAAAAATAGGCGCACAACAAGATGAATTAGAAGAGGTGAAGAAATGTGTGAAAGATGAAGAATGCAACCCTGTGTGTTCTTATAGACATTGTAGTCCTAGTTTTGTCAAGTGCTATGGTGGTTGGTGTATTTTTTGTGACTATATATATGCACCCTTTATTTGATAAAGAAACTACCTCAAATTTGATTCCATTCATTCCTTCGTACTTCAAATCATATTTTCCAAACATGGAATCTATTAAAATCTGCAAGATCTTGATCGTTTTTATGCTTCTCTCATTTATTTCTGGTAAGAATAGCTTCTTATGCATGGCTTATCTTTTTCTCCGAATATATTTACTATTATATTTATTTCTATTGCAAAATAGAGCGATTATCATTCTAAATTGATTAATTTTAAAGGAGTATTATCTGGTTTTTGATATTTTGATATTTTCTCAACTCTTGATTATCAAGAACAGAAATCATGAGGATGATTGTAATAAGTGTATCTTAATTAAACATGATTGTCTTTTGTTTGTTATTTTCAGTATTTGATAGTTAATTATTTTTAATTTCCATACTTTACAATAATTATTTTGAAATAAAGTAACTAACAACGCTCTAAGTTTAGAATAATGAGTGCTACTAGAAAAATACCTTGGATGGGTTGATGA
The DNA here is from genome assembly GCA_019022615.1 of Acacia melanoxylon. Classification (NCBI taxonomy): domain Eukaryota; kingdom Viridiplantae; phylum Streptophyta; class Magnoliopsida; order Fabales; family Fabaceae; genus Acacia; species Acacia melanoxylon. Next base: position 13,722,560 of record JAFJYJ010000005.1, read on the forward strand.
ATACAACTTCTCCCAATAGAGCACCTATTGACTGTGTTGGCTTTTAAGTGTTCGTTTCTGAAGAGAAAAATATGAAGTGCAGGTTCAGAGGCAACAAGGGGACTAAAAACTAGAGAGTGTACAAAGCAATTCACATTCTTTAATTGCACAGTGCCCATATGCCCAAACTGGTGCAAGAACCTCATTACTGACAGCGATGGCAGATGTATCGACAATAATGATGCATGCCAATGTTATTGGAGTTGTCTTACTCTTCCCTCCTATTAGCAAGACATATACATTCTTGCAAAAGGATTTGTTTGGTTCCATGTGAATCCAAATAAATAAATAAACTATTATCATTATTATCCTTGTCCGTGTTCAGTGTTAAATATATTATTGTTGTTGTTGTTTAATAATAATAATAATAATAATAAGTTGTGATATTAAATTTACTAATATTAAAATGAGTAATTAAATGGGAAAAATGTGAAACTAATAAATAAGTTCTTCGACATTCTCTAATTGTTTTTTTTTTTTATAAATAGAAACAAAATGGTTTTTTTTTTCTTAGTAAGCTATATATGGTAATTATTTCTTATAAAAAGGAAGGAAATGAGGTTTTGTGTATGAAAATGAAAAATAAGATAAAATTAATAATTCATGAAAGTCATAACTAGGTTCTTTGAATTTGAAATCTCTCTTTATATTAAATGTACTAATATTAAAATAAGTAATTAAATGGGGGAAATGTGAATATAACATCCCAAATTTTGGGATTTGGGATTAGAAATATTGTATGGAAATTTATGATGAAAATTTAGCCGAAAATAATTATGAAATAATTATTAGAATTTAAGGACCTATTTTTTTAAGAAATTCAAAGAAAATAACTAGAAGTTGATTTATAGCCCAAAATTTTTAGAGAAATTACTCTAAGGGTTAAAGAAGTTAAATAAGGAAGAAAATCCTTATAAAACATCAAGGATTTGTTTCTAGCATTTATTTGATAATTAAGCAATAATAAAGAGACAAGGGAATAATTAATTATTAATTTTTTTAAAAAAAAAAAACTAACAAATCAGATATGTTTAAACAAAACCATTGAAAACAATAAGAAAGCCACGTGATCATACTTCTCCAATCTCATTCTTGACCCAACACCAACCCATTCCATTGGTTCATCCTCACCCTTTCTGCCCAACTAAAAACCAAACCCAATCCATCCTAATAATCCCAACTATCCCGTTCACATTCGGCCAGAACCCGTCAAATGCAGAAGCAGAGTTAGCAAAAAGAAAACACTGTAGCAAACTGAAACACACTACTTCAAAACAAAACCTCAGCGAACCTCCCTTTCGGCAATAAACCATAAACGCAACCCAGAGAAATACCTATATCGGTCGATGGCGTAAAACAAAGAAGAATAACGCCATATTCCCGATTCACTTTCGGCTAAACACGCGATGACCACGCTCTCGACCCCAGCGCCATAACCGTTGGCTTTTCATACTCCTTGGACCATCGTTCTCTCCCCTCTCGGACTAGACCTTTGGGTCTTTATATATGAGTGTATCCATGCTTCACTTCCTCCAGCCACGTCTGTAACACCCCAATTTCCGTAGCATAAATTGTGCCGGTGACACGTGGTTTATAAAAATTCATCAGAGTTTGAGGTGCTATAGCTTAGCGTTTTGCGGAGACGGAGAGCATGTATTAAAAATTTGAACGAGTTTAACAACGAGTAACTGATAAAATACTCAGACATATGATGATGTCTGACGTATACTGATATATTACAAATTTCCCGAAGGAATATTCATGTGATACAATAATACAAAACTTTATAATTACAACTCTTTCTATGTAACTATACCCTCTTTAACCAAGCCTTAGGTAGACTTGAGGCATAGAACCTAACTTAGTTAAATCATCCCATTTGGCCCGGCTGGGTAGGTCTAGTGGGAGTCTCACCGAGTATTTACGGCGACTGATTGACTGAACCACATAGACGACCCTTTCTAGTTTAAGCACCGAATGATATGAAGTAACCTTATTAGATTCATGCTATAACGTAGGTTCGTTATTCCTCTTTCGCTTTTACTTTGATCGGTGCCTCCTCACGCTCGTCCCTCGGCGTCTTTCTATGGTTCCATCTACCGATGCCTTCCATGATTCTTCCTTGACTATTAATTAAGATTGAGGTCCAATGCCCATCGGACCTCAGGTAACGGTTAACCTCATACTTATGTAAACAATATGTGTATGACATCACAACATTAATCAACACATAAGTATATAGCAGATGTAAGATTAATATATCAACAGTACAAATCACATGTAAAGTTATCTATACAATTCACATGTATAGTTATCTATGTTAACAGTACACATCTCATGTAAAACTATCTATGTTAACAGTACACATCTCATGTAAAGTTATCTATACAATTCACATGTATAGTTGTCTACCACATATAAGCATACAATAAGCATCAGAGTTAGTGTTACAGTACGCGAACGTACCTTTCACCGGGTAATGACCAACTTGCCCGACTTTTGAACCCGACTCCAGACTTCCCGGATATCCTATACATTATTGTCGGATTATTCCTTTTTCCCATAATATCACAATTGATATTCTATCTCTAAAAATAATATCAAAAATGATATTTTCACCCATTTTGACATCTCTACCCTTGGTGTATTCATTATTACAATTTTGCCCTTACATTTTCTCAAAAAACGCATTACTGAATTTCTGGGCAGAATTTTCATCAACTTTGGAAAATCATAATTAATTCTAGAAAAATCGAAACGAGGATCCGTAAAATTCCTCGGAAACCTTAGGATGTCTAATTTTAGGAAAAATTATTGGTTCTTGCCCAGATTTCATAAAAAATTCACAGTTTATATGATTACAACGCCTACCCAGAATTTTTCCAGAAATTTTAGCCTAACTTCGAACATTTTTATCTCCTAGCATAGAACTCAAAACGACATGTTATAGGTATATTTGGAAAGCTCTATATGTCTACTATCACCATGAATTTTCTCAGAATTTTGGCATAGCATCTTCAACATAAGATACCAGCGTTTTTGAAAAAGCTTTCAGAAGTCGCTAACCGACAAATTTTCGCCAGAGCTTCGCTACTTTGATCATAATCTTCCAAAAATTTTGCTATAACTTATTCTTCATCATTTTTTTCGAAATAAAGACAATGGTAACCATAAAAACATGAAAATAACACTATAATTGGAAGATTATGAATCAAAACAACATCTAAGCTGCTAGGGCATAAGAACTTACCTAGAACCTTGCTCTTGCCTTCCCAAAGCCTCTCACTCTCACTTTCCTCTTGCTAATCGGTTAAGACCAGATTGCTATGCTTGTGAATTGGTGAGGATCTATGAATGCCCAACCTCCCTATTTATAGCATTTTCAAGATTCACCTAATTGGTGGATTCCAAAAACTAATTGAATCAAGTTTTCCACTCTCTCTCACACTCTCATAACCGACCTCCTCTCCTCTCAACTCTCTTCATCTTTCTTCCAATCCCAAATCCTAATTTAGTTAAGTGTAAGTTAGTGTTTTTCTTGAGGATTCATTCACACTTTTGTAATTACCATTTTATGACTTGAGTTATGGTATTTTTAAACTTTATTTTCATAATAGTATGAATCTCAAAAGTTTTCCAAAATCACTTTTGAAACCTCTATGTTCAAGCTTAAATTTTGCTTATTCATAATATCTACTTAGATTTGTTACTTAGTTCATGGATTCCAAGATATGATTTATTTTCTATCGGTTCTCACTTACTTGTGCCTAGAATTTATCCTAATGGTTCTCATCTTACCATTTACTTAATTACCTTTATTACATAAGCCTATGTCACCATTACCCCAAAAGTCCTCTTGCAATTAATGTGTGATTAGGACATGTGTGTAGGAAATATCATGATATTATTTTTGCTACATCTTTCTCCTAGCCAAAACTGCCCCTTATCACTAATCAAGGGGGTTAATGATTAAATCCCTAATTAGTGCTCCTAATGTAGTGTTTAAAATGTTACTAAATGTATTAGTGATCATGTGATTAGTTTCTAAATTAATTAGGATGCCAATTCACTCATTTTATGCTAATATTAAATCTTGATTTTTAATCAAGTTAGAAGATCCTAATTTAATGCTCTTTAATTGCCATTAACCATAATTATGGAATTTAATCCATTTATTTAATTTAATGTTAGTTTAATTGTCCATACATTTCTATTAATTCCCTTTAATTGGAATTAGTATTTTCATGCCATTTTATTGTCTATTATGAATTAATTAAGATTTCACTTAATTATGATACTTTATTTTATGAAAGCTTATGAAATTAATTCAATTAATGTAGATTGAATTATCCACTAATTGTTGGTAATTTTCTCTAATTGGTTTAATTATTTTCTCACAACTTTTGGCTTTACATGGTCATTTATGCACCATGTATTAATTTAATAATTATAGGGAAATTTATGATCCCTAATTAGAAAATTGGATTTTTGCCTTTTTAAATTCCAAGGAAAATTTATCAAAAACAAACCAATAAACTACTACAATTAGAAACAACATACTCTCCTGTTTTAATGTGTACTATTTATCAAAATACAATATTTATGATAAATAATTATTTTCGGGTATTACAACGTGAGTCCAAGACTGAGAAGGAGTGGAAGCCGAGAGTGGGAAACCGATAGAGAGTGAGAGCTTCAATCTTGCTTGCTTTGCCCAGCGTCTCTGAAACAGAGGTAAGTGTAAGCTCTCCTTCCCTTCTTGTTTCCATTAATTCCAGTGTAAGATTTAGAGCATAAGCTGTAACATCCAAAATTTTGGGACAAGGAGTTTAGAAATAAGACTGAGATGAATAGGCTTCTAAGCCGGTAAAAGTCCAATGTCTTAAGCTTATTGTGAGAAAAGCTTGAGATAATTACTAAAATTATCTTGGACTTTAAATTTGGGAAAAATTATGAAATTGTATTTTGAGGATATATAAATATTTTAAGCAGATTAATTATGAAAATTGGGCCAAAATAGTGTTAAAGCTATTATTTGGAATTTAAAGCCTATTTTCCTTGGAATTCTTGGGAAAAGAATAAATTCAACGAAAAATGGTTGGAGAATAAAATATTGGTTTAGAAATTTTAGACTCAATATTTATGGTATATTGAAGTTAATTGAGAAAGAAAAATCCTTATATGGTATTAAGGATTTATTCCTAATGTTTGCAATTAAATGAGTTAAGAATCATGTTGCAAATAAGAGTCTTGTAGAGAGTTAAGGAAGACCAAATGGAAATTTTATTGGAGTAATACTAGTGTGAATGAGCATAGAATATTGTTAAAGTGATACCCTTTATTTCCATTGTATATTTACGATGGACTTTGTCAATGTGTGAACACTCCCTATATTATATTTGAAAACATTGGATGCTTGGAAAATACTATTCCCTCACACTACATTTTATTCATTCACGGATGCAAAAGGAGACAACAAGTGTAATACCCGGATAATTATTTATCTGGAATATTATATTTTAGTAAATAATACCTATTAGAAATAGGTGAATATGTGGTCTCGAAACTAGTTTAATAAATACCTTATTTTCTAAGGTAATTTCTATTGAAATTAGGGTGAATAAAGAGCTATAAATCCCTAAATGCAATTGTGGGTCATAGAATGCCCCGAAAATATTATGATAAATCCTAAGAGGCAATGAAATATTTATAAAAAATTGGAGAATATGTTGTCTCTAATTTAGGTAATTTTTGGGATTAATTTCCTTGGAAAATATTGAGGCAAGATTTAATATTATTTTGGGGATCATAATTGACCCCATGATTTTTAATATTTTACATGGAGCATAAAATACCAATGTCAGTAAAATAGTTGTGAGATAATAATTAATCTCAATTTAAAAAATTATCAACAATTAGTAAGTGATTAATTAAGTAATTAATGGCTAATTGTTTAAGCTTGAATAAAAGAAAATTCAAGGTAAATTATGTAAAACCCTTTAATTAAGTGTTTATGACTAAGATTAGCATAAAGTATACTTGCTAATTAAATAGAAAAGATTAAGAAAAATGTATGAGAGGGAGACATGTTGTGTGTGTGTAGTGAGTGATGTGTGTCTAGTGGAGGAGTGAGGAATTTATTTAAATGCAATTATGGTAAAGTTAATCAATGGAGTAGTTAAATCCAATAGGCCTTGTTGGCACAATGAGGATCAAGGGTTGGAGTGATTAGAGTTAATTGGCCTTGTTGGCACATTGTGGATCAAGGGTTCCATATGTGATATTTGCCTAATTAAACATTAATTCTCATCATAGATTCATAAAGTAAATTTAATGGTTCTAATTTAATCTTGAAATTGAACTTAATGATAATTAAGCAACCAATGGGAAATGCATGATGGTGGTGAGGCCACCAAGGCTTGCTTGGAGAATGGATGAAGGTGGAGAAGCCACCAATGCCTTCTTCAAGCCAAGAATTGTTTAACAAACAAAAACACACATGTGATAATAATATTCAATTTTGGAAGAGGATAAGGTACCTTTGGATAGGATATCCTCTTGGAATTGGAAGAAAGTGATGGAGGGAGAGAGGGCCACGTTTTTGGCCTTGGCTTGAAGAAGAATTCAGATTATTTAGTGTAAACCCATGGTTCTCATGCAAGATGAATTAGGTTAGGAATAATTACCAAGTGTGCCATGACCTTTTAGTATAAATAGGCACCTTGTGTCTTCATATTCTTCACACCAAAACCAACTCCAAGTAGTGGTTTTCTAAAGAGAGAAGAGAGCTAGTGAGAAGCAAGAAGGAAGTAGTAGCAAAGTCTTGAGGGTAAGTTCTCTAGTTCTTAAGTTTTAGCTTTTAAATTCATAGAAATTTATGCTTTGATCTTAAATTCCTAGAAGAAATTTTATTTTCATGTTTTTATGGTTAAAATTAGCTTTATTTCGAAAAAATAGTGAGGGTAGTCCTAGAGCAAAATTTCTGGAAGAGAAACATCAAAGTAACGAAGTTCTGGCGTAATTTTATCGGTTAGGCGATTTTTGAAGTTAGCTTCGCAAAAACCTTAAATCTATGGGAAGATGAAGTCTTTTTAATCTGAAATTTTTCATGGCTAGAGTAGACATATATACCTTTCAAAATATGCTTATATCATGTCAAAATGAGTTTTGTGCAAGTGGTTATGAATTTTTGAAATCAGGCCATTTTTATGGACGAAAATTCTGGACAGATCTTTGGAAATTAAAAACTGGGAATTTTATAATGAATCTGGGTTGATAGCAGTATTTTTAATCAAAATTATACATCTTAACGATTCCAAATAATTTTACGGATACTCGTTTCGATTTTTCTAGAATTAGTTATGATTTTTTTCAAAGTTAGACGAAAATCTGAAAATTTGTAACCAACGTGGTTCTACGAAATTTTGGGCAATAAATTGTAAAATAAATCCATCAAGGGCAAAATGGTCATTAGTGGTCAGAATATCTCTTGGGATACTATTCATGGATTAATAAAGCGATATTACCATTATAGGCTATCCGAGAACACATACCGACCGACGTACGTAATCCGCTATCACCAACGAATGTACGTTCGCGTACTGTAACACTAACTCTGATGGTTATTGTATGATTATATATGTTTGTTGTGTTCTGTTTGTTGTTGTAGCATACGTGGTTATGTTATATACACGGTTATGTCACATACGTGGTTATGTCACATACGAGGTTATTATTGTTGTATCATACGTGGTTATGTTACATACGTGGTTATTATATATCTTACATACGTGGTTATGTATTTTTAATCATACATCTGTTGTGGACTGTTGTATTGATTCTTTGTTGTCGTGTATATATTGTCATATTTAAGCATGAGGTTAACCGTTACCCGAGGTTCAATGTGCATTGAACCTCAGCTTTTATCATAGCGTCAGGTTCAGGAGAACCGAGAACCGAGGAGAAAGGCGAGCAGGCCGCACAGAGACCCGGCTGAAGACTTTCTTCTATTGTTATTCAAAACTCTCGGTCAATGTACCACTTCTGTAAATCAACCAGACTTACGGCAATTTGAATAAATGTATCAGTTACTCAATTGCTCCGATGCTCTACTCTGATGAAAAAAAAAAATATCTGCTTTTGAAAATGGGATGTTACAACAAGGAGACAACCATGTGGCACATACACCTACTCCACTTTCTTTTCCATTTTGTCAACACGTATACATCCCACTTTCTTGAATATTATTGAATCAAGGCAAGGAAAGAGCCACACGACAACATATTCCACCCAGCATTCACACTTCATTTTTGACTAATGAATGACAACAATCTCCTTCCAATCATTCGGATAATAATTATACACTCACTCATATTTCGGAGAAAATCATTTCAGCTCTCTCATTTCCTCACTTCACCCTCGGCTAAGCAAGAAAAGAATAAGGCCGAGAAGAGAGAGAGTGGGAGCATGAAGGACTGTAATTACAGAAGAGAGGGAGCTGAGAGAAAGAGACCGTTTGAGAAGCATCGGTTAGCATGTACAACACCGCTATTTCTGGAAATTCAGTAAGGCAGTCGGGTTAATGCAACGTTTTGATCAAGAAAACGAATTCATCTGACTGTGAAATTTGGTAAGCACAAAGTATACTTCCCAAGCTTTAAAATGGGTGCTAGAATGTATTTATACGATGTCTAGAACTCCAGTGATGATTTTTCTAAGATTGTTCAGAAAACCTGGAAATTCCTGTTTTCAGAGTCAAGTAACGTCCACTTCTAGAATTTCGGGACTTTTACAGCCATTAATTGGTTTTGGGATTATTTGTACCATATATTACACTTAAATATCTTCAAGTAGAAATTTGAATCACCTCAATCGGAGTTCTATAGAATTTATTATGAATTTTTGAAGTTGAGTTTGAAATCTGCAGCGTTTTCTGTAACGTTTTCTGAACAGTGTTTACGTTTTTGAAAACTGGGAAATATTGGAGTAAGATTAAATGCTGGAACCAATTTTCCTAGAAACTAGACTCAATAAGGAGTTCATAGGATTTTGAACCACCTTATTCGGACATGTAGAACTCCATATATGGATTTTTAAAGTTAAGCGTTAAATCGGAACGTTTTTCTGGTACAGTGAAGATGAACGAAAATTCTGGGAATAATGTACGTGTATTTGACAGTGGAATGTATTTTTACCTAAGAACAGACTTAATAAGGAACACGTGATTTTTGGAAGCACACCATTTAGAGTTTTGTATAATTAAATATGAATTTTTAAAGTTAATTGAAAATTCTGCCAATTTATAGAGTTTATTCGGAAATAAGAGAAATAAAGAATTTGGATGAGTAATAACTTACCCTTCCGTAAATATGTAAAAATAGGAATCAATATTTATCCTGGACGATTAGAGGATTGAGAACCAGATCAAGAAATGGAAAGACCGTCAGGTAGTAACTTCTCTCTCACATACTTTGTGTGCCTTTACATGCATGTATTTACTATTATATGTATATTTATATATTGTATGAATGTACTGAATGTTGGATGTGTTGATTGAATTGTATGTATAAATGATGGTTGTCTTGCATGTTCTGTGTATGCATGGTATATGAGCGTTTATTGACGTTGCTACTGAGATTCATTTGAATCCCAGAATATTTTTGAATTAGCTAAATTGCAGCTCGTATATGAAGACTCAGGAATGAAGAAGGTGTACGTGAATGAGTAGATCAAGATGGACAAAGTTTTTGTTTCCGTCTAATATTTAAAATTGAAGTATGAAACGGTTGTATAACTACAGAATTTTTAAGTATTATACACCGTATTTATGAATAGTGAATAGTGCGTATACGTGAATAGTAAAGTTGTAAATTTTAAAATACGCTTCTATGTACGCACTTAAATGGAGTATTTAAGGCGGGTGTTACATAAGCCGTAGGAAGTAACCTTTGAGATTGCTGCGAATGAGAACTTAGAACAGAGGAAGCTAACTGTTCAATATATATATCTCATAGCTTTTTGGTTTTAAAACTCATAGGCTTGGCTGATGTATATATGAAAGAGATGAAAAACTTGAATGGTTATCATTAAACTCAGAGGGCTTACTGTCTGTATATATATAACGCATTTGTTGCTGCACACATATAAAAAAAAAAGGAAAAGGAAGACTTGCTGTCATGAAACTAAACTTGGTGATGCATGAATATATATGTATATCTGTGCATGAACAAGAAAAACCAAAGAAAAGCTACATAGATGTATATTTCGCTGCACTAAGAAAAGAAAATATATTTGCTGTCAAAGTATGTGGTCTAGCTTGCATATGATGAATGAGAGGTAAACTTACTGTTTTCATGTATAAAATTGCTGCATATATATATATATATATATATATATATATATGTCTTGTGGTCATATTATGGTTGTGTGTGTATGTGTGTATAAGTGTAAACATTCCAAAGATAGGAAAAGGAGATCTTTAACATTAAGGGAAATGAGGGTCTGGATATATATTGATTAGGTATACATGATCACTTTGCATGAGAAAGAAAAAGAGTGTGGGGGTAGAAATCAAAAGAAAACAAGGGAAAATTACGTATAGGTTCCAAGGAAGAGAATTTATCACAATAAAATTCCTTGAAATCATGAAATTACCCAGAAGTCCCTAGGGACTTCTGTGTAATTATTTATGAATGTAAAATTATCATTTTGGACTTATGTGTAATTATTTTCATTTGTCAAGTCCAGAGGCTATTTACAACAACAAATGCTATATTTACAACAGAAAAAGCATATAATACAACAACCTTTGAAAACCTACATTTTTTTCATTTCTCACGTTCAGAGACTATTTACAACAACAAATGCTATATTTACAACAACTTTTGAAAACCTGGATTTTTTTCATTTGTCAAGTCCAGAGGCTATTTACAACGACAAATGCTATATTTACAACAAAAAAAGCATATATTAACAACAACCTTTAAAAACCTGGATTTTTTTTTCATTTCTCACGTCCAGAAGCTATTTACAACAATAAATGCTATATTTACAACAGAAAAAACATATATTTACAACAACATTTGAAAACCTGGATTTTTTTTCATTTCTCACGTCGAGAAGCTATTTACAACAACAAATGCTATATTTACAACAGAAAAAACATATATTTACAACAATCTTTGAAAACCTGGATTTTTTTTCATTTCTCACGTTCGAGAGGCTATTTTACAATAAAAAATGCTATATTTACAACAGAAAAAACATATATTTACAACAACCTTTGAAAACCTGGATTTTTTTTTCATTTCTCACGTCTAGAGGCTATTTACAACAACAAATGTTATATTTACAATAGAAAAAGCATATATTCACAACATCTTATGAGAATTTTGACAGTTATATAAGGCTAGCTTAAGAAGTGAATATCATTTCAAAATATTAAGTTGTATGAGTAATGTGCCTCTCATTGTTGCTAAAACCCTATTGAAATCCCTCCCCATGAGCTTCGCTAATCCGAAATTAGAAACTTTGGCCGTGAAATCTGTGTCCAAGAGGATGTTTTCAGGTTTGATATCACAGTGAATGATACAATCTCGACATTCTTCATGCAAGTAAGCTATGCCTTTGGTTGTTCCTACGACGATTCGGAACCTAACATCCCAACTTAGAATAGGCCCTCCTTCTTTGCGAAGGTAACAGCTAAGAGCGCCGTTGGGCATGAACTCGTAAACCAGAAGTCTGTGAGAATTTTCATAGCAAAAGCCTCTGAGTCTAACGAGATTAATATGTTGGATATTACCTATGGTGGAAACTTCTGCTCTGAACTCCTTTTTCTCCACCACCAGGTCTCTCAAGTCGCTTCACTGCTACACGTGTTGAATCTGGAAAATAGCTTAAGATTCAGAACAGGAATCAATCCATCTTCTTCTAGTTTCTTTTTATTCCTCCTTCGATTCAGCAATACCAACAATGTTGCCACTATAAACCCTAGAAAAGCAATTGCCCCAATGATAGTTCCAGTCAGAGTTTGCCGATTCAATTTCTTCTCAGATTCTCCTCGTTGTACCCTAACAAACAAATTGCCATCAATAGAGGTTCCAGAAGATGAATTGCGGAGATTCAGAATTGCAGAGAGAGAGGAGAACGAAGAAGGAGAACGAAGAGAGAGAGGAATTGGAAGACATGAGAGGGAAGGTCAAAATGGTAATTTTACATCTACAAATAATTACAACCAGGTCCCTTGGGACTTCTGTGTAATTTCATGATTTCAAATGACTTTATTGTGATAAATTATCTTCCTTAGGACCTGCGCGTAATTTTCCCAAGAAAATTTGCTACTCCAATATACACACACACATACATGTTTCTTTATAAGAAAGAGGGGAACCTAAAGTCATATATAAATATATGCATGTGGTCGTTGCTTGTGAAAAGAGAAGGAAGATTTTAGTGTGTGTATATATATATATATATATACACACACACACATGAAGTATATTTTACGTAGTATTAGTATTTATAAAAGGCTTTGGAAAATCATGAGAAACATTATACTTTTGAAAACCATAAAAAATATTAAATATAATGCATTAAAGCATAATTTATATGATGATTGATATTTATTAAACTCTTAATTTAAAGTATTAGGATAGCATCCGAGAGTTTAAATTAATTGTAGAAAAATAATAATAAACAGTAAAATAATACCAATAATAATAACAATAAAATAAATATTATTATTATTATTAGGAAAGGGAATAAGTAATAAAAGAGATAAATAATAATAATAAATATTATTATTATTTATTAAAAAGGGATTATTATTAAGGGAGTTTTTAGGGATTAATTACTATTTTTAATCCTCTAAAAAAATTCGCGTAGTTAGTTACTTTGCGACGCAAGAAGTGACTAATGACAATGATAAATGTTTATAGGCATACCTTGACACCTCAACTGATCCCAACACCTTTGGACGAATTAAGGACTCAAGCTTGAGGTGGGTAACTGTTATCTTATTAGCTTGTATGTATTCATGTATAACTAACCATGTTTGCTAGATAATTTGCATATGTATCCTAGCTATGGATTGTGACTGCGTGTTCTAAAGGGCTGCGGTCTTTGACCAATAACTGCGGTTACAGTGCGACTTGTTACTATAAATTATTATATGCTAAACTGTATTATGTTGTCATTGATACTTCATACGTGCATATGAGATTAACTGTTCCCCTGGGGTTCATTCATTTGAACTTCAGACCGCATGAAAGAAATAGGTAGTGGATCGGGATCAAGAGGGAAGATGCAGCTGTAAGGGTTACAACAAAAAGGAACCTTTTGGAAAAAAATATGAGTAGATGAACTGTCTTGTAACCTTTATCTTTTGTCTATTTTGGGATCAAAGTATTAATTTCCCACTATGGGATGGATTCGAATCGTGAAAAATTTATCCTCATATTTTCAAACTAAATTATTTTATGAAAGTTTTATTCCGCAATTAAGTCGTCCAAATTATTTCGATGCATGTGCGCTATAACTCTGATAAATAAAGGCGCATTCACTACAAAAAAAAAAATCAATTTTTGCTACGGAAAAATTCTGTAACAAAAAAGCCTTTTTCCGTAGCAAAATAGATTAAAAAACCGCATCACAATTGCGACGGAAAAGGGAAAATCTGTCGCAAATTTTTGAATCTTGCGACGAAAATGATTTTCGTTGCAAATTTCGTTTTATTTAAAAAAAATATATAAAAATTACATAAAATTATTAAAAATTATTTGAAAAAAATTAAAAAGTTACACAAATGTTGGAAGTTACTACAGAGTATAATAATAACCAACCCTTTAAAATGTATATATATATATTTGAGTTTGACATCTATTTTGAGGGAGATTCAGGGCATCTCCATTTCCAGCATTGATGAAAATCAACTTCAAAAATCATTAACTAATACGATAGATTCACGAGCACAAAAAAAAAAAATTTACGGTGCATGGGGATAACAAAGAATTAATACACTAAATAAAAATGATCTAGGTCGACCAAATTCTACGATTATTGTGCAATATAATCTAATTTCTCAAGAAAAAATTGTTATCTAATAGTAAGATTAAGAGTAAAATATTATTTTATAGTATCATGCATATATTTTTTAGAGTTAAGTAGATTTATAGAGGGAATGAGAAACCTCAAACAATAGATTTATAGCTAGCTAGAATCATGTAACAAACAAAAATACCTGATTGAGGACGATGAGGAGGTCGGAGAACTGAACTGGAAGGTGAGAAGTGGAGGACGGTGGACGGAAGATGAGGCCGAGGCAGAGGACGGACCGGCTAGGTGTAGGAGACGGAAGGACAGTCAGAGGTGCGCACGAGGGGAGGAGAAGAAGAAGAAAGGTTGAGGATGATCGAAATGTCTGAAGTTTGGGATTAAATCTAAGATTTTGCGACGGAATTCATTTCCGTTGCAAAATAACGAAAGTTGCGACGGAACTTGAGTTCCGTCGCAAAAAGTAATTTTTTTTGCAACGGAATTTCAGTTCCGTCGCAAAAGGGTGGGAACCGGCCGCCAAAAGGCCACCAGTTTGTGACAGAAGTGAAATTCCGTCGCAAAAAATTTCCTTTTTGCGACGGAATTGGATATCCATCGCAAAAAGCAATTTGGGTAAAAGCAAATTTTTTGCTACGGAATTCCATTTCCGTCGCAAAAAGCAATTTGGAATTTTTTCGCAAAAAATTTGCTTTTTGGGATGAATTTGAATTCCGTCGCAAAAAGTAAATTTTTTGGTACGGAATTCCAATTACGTCGCAAAAACCAAATTGCTTTTTGCGACGGAAATGGAATTCCGTAGCAAAAAAATTCTTTTTGTGACGGAATTGTAATTCCGTCGCAAAAAATTTGCTTTTTGTGACGGAATTACAATTCCGTCGCAAACATTACAATTTTGCAACGGAAAAAATTCCGTAGCAAATTCCGTCGCTAATGTTTGTTTTCTAGTAGTGATTTGAGACGGGCATCAAATGAAACTAGTACAAAAAAAAAAAAAGACATTCTCTAAATTTTTTTTTAATAGAAACAAATTATATATGGTTTTTTTAAGTAAGCTATATATGGTAATTGTTTTTTATAAAAAGGAAGGGAATGAGTGTTTATGAATGAAAAATAAAAACAAAATAAAATTAATAATGCATGAAAGTCATAAATAGGTTATTTGAATTTGAAATCTTTGTATATATCCATTGTTTTCAAACTCACGAGTTGACTATATGATTTTACCTTTTTGCGTTTCTAACTTATAAAATCGGGTTAGGTCAATCTTAAAACGTGCTAGTTGTAAATTCGGTTAAATTGTGAGTTCGCATACCAATTTTATGGGTTTTACGTTTTTAACTTATAAAACCATGTTAACTCATTCTTAAATTCGTGATAACTTTTCCAATTTGATTATACTCAATGACTTTACATATGAATTTTATAGGAAATTTCTATGTTGAGTATGATAAATAATTATGAATGTTGATGCATTTGATTTCAATTATTTATATTTAAAATTTATTTAAATCAAATTATTTTCATTATTATATTTTAATAATTTAATTATACACTATTAATATCTATTAAATAATAAAAGTAAACTTTTACGAGTTTACGATTCGAGTTTACCTCATTGTCACTAGTTTACTTAAACTCGTGAGTTTAACAATCTTGGTTGTGAGCAACCTCCTCCTTCAGCAGATCACCTTAATTTAAATAATTGATTCTGTTGATCCATCCATTTATATATATATATATATATATATATATATTTGTACTACTTCTATATATGTAATGGATCTGATAATATATATTTATATCTTATTTGGAATAAATCGCGCAGGTTGTAACTATATTCTGTTTGAGTGGTTGTAAAAGTTTCAGTTAGTGCAAAATGAAAATTGATATGATCTTTATAAACTTGCAATCATTCACTTTTTCAAACTTGTGAGTTGATTGATCAAGTTTATTATGTTTATATTTTTAATTTACAAAATCATATTAACTTGATCTTAAACCTAGGCTAGTTACTAATTCAGTTAAACTCATGAGTTCACACACAAAGATCAGTTTATCATTGTTATGTTTCTACCTTACAATCGCTCTTAAACTCAAACTCATGCTATTTTTTTTATTCGATCATATTAAATGGCTATATATACGACATTGCTACATAATCACATATGTATATCATGGTCATCATCGATCATACATGACGGTTCTAAACCTTCATATATGAAGGCACTATATATATGAAGGCGCAAATATATAACAGTTAAGTTATGAATCGTAATGATGTATTGGTTTTATTTTTTATTATATATTGCTACTTGTCATTATTCATTTTTATTTAGTTTTACTATTAATATTTATTATATAAGGCATAATATAATCATTGATCATAACAAGATAATTATATATATATATATATATATATATTCAAAATTTAATACATTATAGATAAACATCATACAATTTAAAAGAAATTAACAACTTAAACACTCTCACAATAGAACAATATTTTATAATTTTTCAAGATTTTTTTTTCCAGAATCCTACCTTCTTATATTTGACATTTTTAGAATATCGCCTTCTAATATACTCCCTTTGGTCCTTATTATAAGGCACCAACTAACTTTTCTCACAAATCAATAAAAGTAGTTAAAGTCAATAAAGTTGTCATAGAATCTAAGCAATTTCCAATATTACCCCTACTAATTGCACTAAACTCTAATATCATATTAATTATTACTCTCACCCACTACCCTTATTAATTAATTATGGGCAGACATGGAAAAAATAATTAATGCTCATTGGCAACAAGTTGGTGCCTTATAAAAAGGACCAAATACACTTGATAGTTGGTGCCTTATAATAAGGACCAGAGAGGAGTATTATTAAAGAATACATTACAGTTCTTTGTGAAAAACTGTCAAGTATTGTCAAAATTTTTTTTTTCTAAATTCTCGTCTTCTTATATATGATGGCTATCATTTTTAACCTCTAAGTATTATTTAAAAAAAAACATAACAGTTCTTTGTCACGAACCGTCAAGTATTGTCAAATAAATTTTTTCAAAATCTCATTTCCTTATATTTGATATTTTTAAAATCTAGCTTTCTTTTATATGATGGTTATCATTTTTCACTGTTAAGCATTCTAAAATAATAAATAACGGTTCTTTGTGAAGAACCATAAAATATTATCAAATATTTTTTTTTTCGGAATCCTTTGAAAGTATTACATGACAGTTGTTTCATAAAAATTATTGTTTTAATTAGTAAATATATGAAGATTAATAATTACAACCATTATTTTTTTTTCCACAAATTCTGCTTCTCAATACATGATCATATGCATATTTAACCATTAAGTTTTAGGGTTATATCACTACTACAAAAATTGGATATTACTACCCTAAAAAACGTCCTTATTTAGAAATAGGAAGTAAAAAATGAAGGCAATGGCATTCTTGTAATTATTTGCAAGGAAGTTGAGCCTTCAGTGTCCTAAATTATAGTTTAGGACTCCTAAAATTGTTTTTTGGCGTCCTAACATTATTTCAAGATGCTTAAAATCTGGGAATATTCTTTAGTGCCATGGGAAATATGGGAATTTTTTGTTTGGCGCCATGCGATTTAATTTTTTTTGGAATAAAATTCATTTTTGATGTCCTAAAATTTTTTCAGGACGCCAAAAATTTGGGAATAATTGTTTGGCGACATGGGAAATATGAGAATTTTTTGTTTGGCACTGTGGGATTTTGTTTTTGGAATTGTGGCGTCCTGAAATAAATTTCAGAACGCCAAAATTGAAACATTGGCGTCCTGAAAAATCTTCAGGACACCAAAATTGAAAAATTGGCGTCCTGAAATTTCTTTCAGGACGCCAAATTTCCCTTTTTCACATTAATAATGAGACTCGATCGATCGACACTCACACGCACACTCCTCTCAGTCCCGATAGAACAAAATCCTTTCATTTCCCTTCGTCTCCACCTCGCCTCCGTCTCTGTCGTGCCGTGGCGAGCCTCCTTTTCACCGTCTTCGCCGAGCCGCTCCTCCGTCTCCGACGCGTACAGTTAATCAACCTAGCTAGCTCTCGCACACTCCTCCTCTTGGTCTCGATAGAAATCCTTTCATTTCCCTCCTGAAATCGTCTCACACTTCACACTCTACGCCTCCTTCCCCAAATTCGGCCCTGTCATTTCCCTTTTCGCCGGCGTCTCCTCCGTTTTCCCTCGTGCACCTCCGTCTCCTCTGGCCCTCTCACACTTCGGCTCCTTCCCGATTGAAACTACCATTTCCCTCACATTGTGTTTCGCCTGCGTCTCCTCCGTCTTCCCTCTTGCGCCTCCATATCCTCTGGCCCTCTTGTTGTTGCAGGTGAGTTTACTGAGAACCCCCATCACGATCTTCCTTCTCTGCCCAAGGTCTCAATACTGCTCTTTCTTTTCTCTATTTGGTATTTTGTGTGCGTGTAGGGGAGTTTTGTTTTGGGTTCTTTCTTCTCCTTGCTAGCAACGTTTTTGGGATATGATTGAAGCATTGGTTGTTGATGGAATGTGCGAACTCATTTTTCCTTATTCTCCATTGCTTCCAAGCACGTTTTATATGTGGGCAAATCTTTTTTCTTAAATTTTGTGAATGCTATGAGTGTGTGGGATTGCTTTGGGCTTCTATAATCTTGGGTTATTTTGATTTATTTGTGATTTTAGGGGGTGATGGAAGTTTAGATAAGCTAGAGTTGTAGTTCAAGATGCTTGATAGACTTATTGAGATTCTTAGAGGTAACCTTGCAATATTTTATGTAACCCCCTTATGTTCTAAGCCTTATTTGATTTTCTGGGTTCCTTACCTTGTTGAGTGATTGCAATTTTTAAGTTTCTTGTTGAAGCTCCCTGTTTTATCTCTCTCTTTTGCACATTCAGTGTGTGGAAGATACTCAGGTTGATGATTAGTAGATAGCCAGTGCTCAAAATTAAATTCTTTTAATGTTGAAATAAGATAGTCATGCTATGTTGTAAGACCGTAATGGTTTTTTTTTAAGTAGATAGCTGTTTGTGTGGGAACTGCTTAAATATTGCTTTTTTAGTGTTGCATGTAATGTTGTTGCTTACTAACAGAGATGGTGAAAAGGTCGATCTAGAAGCTAAGGAAGCAGAAGCAAATGTTTGTTGTTTGTTCATTGAAAATTGATGTTCTGATTCAATTTATGAGACTGAAACTTTGTTTGCAGTTGTAATTTAGGGTTTAGGGAACAGTGAAAAAATGTAATTTGAATGTGTTTGCAGAAGCACATGTGTTTGTTGTTGTAATTTTGAATGGGCGGTGAAAAAATATGTAGCAAGTAATACAAAAAAAAAAAAAAAAAAAATCATATACGGCGTCCTGAAATATTGTTTAGGACGTCGTATATAAATTTTTGACGTCCTAAATATTAGTTTAGGACGCAAAATAAGTCATTTTTGGCGTCTTGAAAGACGCCAAATGTAACATCCCATTTTCAAAAGCAGTATAATTTTTTTTTTCATCGAGTAGAGCATTGGAGCGATTGAGTAAGCGATACATATATTTATAAATGCCGTAAGTCCGGCGATTTACGAAACGGTACATTGACCGAGAGTTTTCAAAATGAATTACAACATAAGAGAGTCTTGATCGGGACTCGTACGGCCTGCTCGCCCTTCTCCTCGGTCCTCGGTTCTTCTGAACCTGACGCTATGATAAGAGCTGAGATCCAATTGCAATTTGGATCTCAGGTAACGATTAACCTCATGCTTAAATATGACTACATATACACGACACAAATGACAATCAATACAATGTCCACAACAGATGTATGATTAAAAATACATAACCACGTATGTAAGATAATAACCACGTATGTAACATAACCACGTATGATACAGCAATAATAACCTCGTATGTGACATAACCACGTATGTGACATAACCGTGTATATAACATAACCACGTATGCTACAACAACAAACAGAACACAACAAACATATATAATCATACAATAACCATCAGAGTTAGTGTTACAGTACGCGAACGTACAGCATACAACATAACAACTATACACACACAATACACATAGCACATACATGTATACAATAAACATCAGCGTTAGTGTTACAGTACGCGAACGTACCTTTGGCGGTACAACGGAACTTTTACTTTAAAAACGGTAAATTTCCGACGGCGGGAAAAACATCGGTGTGACGCGGCACAACGGCGGCTCGACGGTACGATTATCTCGAGATATCCTATAAAGATAATATTTAACAACTTTTCGTCTTATTTGAAATCGGGGTTTTCGGTTGCGGAAACAACGCTCGGTAAATTCTTTCTTCGTGTAAAAATTCACTTGTTCTTAATTTGATCGAGTCCGAAAAGACTTTTACTTCGGTTTACCCGTAGAATTTATTTCTAACTTTTCCCTCGGTCGCCTATAAGTTCGACTCACCGCATTATATTATTATTTTATTCTAATTACCTTCACATTTATTTTTTTTTTCTTTTATTTTTTATTTATTTTTCTAAGCATAAAATATTTTATTAATTTTTATTTTGTATTTTATTTATTTATTTAATAATTTCGAATTTCTCCAATTAAAAATAATTATTTAAATTATTTTTAATTCATTTACTTTTATACCTTAATTATCCCATTAATTACCAGATTAGCCACTTACTAATTTTTGATAATTTTCTTAATTAGGATAAATCATTATCTCACAACTATTTTACTTACATTGGTATTTTATATCCCATGTAAAATATTAAAAATCATGGGGTCACTTATGATCCCAAAATAATACTTAATTTTGCCTCATTATTTTTCAAGGGAAATTATCCCAAAAAATTCCTAAAATTAGAGACAACATACTTTCTAATTTTTAACAAATATTTAATTGCCTCCTGGGATTTATCATAATATTTTTAGGCCATTTAATGCCTCAAAAATACATTTTATGGATTTTAGCTCTTTATCTCTCCTAATTTCCATAGAAATTACCTTAGAAAATAAGGTAATTATTACACTAGTTTTGAAACCACATATTCACCTATTTCCAATAGGTATTATTTATCGAAATATGATACTTATCATAAATACGATTTTTAGGGTATTACATTTCTTCGTTAAACAAAATTTCGCCCTCGAAATTTTCTCTATACCAATTTAGACTCGTACTAACTACACTTCGGACTTATTCGCTCCTTAGCAACCACGTGCCAAAACCTGTCTCCTTAGCAACCACGTGCCAAAACCTGTCTCCTTAGCAACCACGTGCCGTGACGACAAAAGATACCCTCACCGCTAGTTTTACGCACCGCATCTCTGCGCATGCAACCAGCTCCACGACTTATTCGCTCCAGAACTTTTCTCTATATGTCGGCCGCTCCACTTGATGATCGATAATTTGCTCGGGTTTGATCGTCAAGATCTTGTCATTTTGTACTTTGATATTTAGTATTTTCCGTGACACCCATATACCCTGGTCAATACCAGATATCAAAATGTCTCCATGACGCCCATACATCATGGTAACACAAGATACCTTAAATGTTTCCATGACGCCCATACACCATGACAACACAAGATACCTCCTACTCAATGACACGATCACAGTCTGATCGTAGTAACTAAGAAATATGCATTGGAAACTAAAATTTTCGCGACAAGTAAGATAACTATTTATCAAACCATAGGGAATTCCTTACTATACATGTATCTTAACGATTTCTTTCACCCCGTACTCGGTGTAGTTTTCGAACACAGGACTTTTCGTCCATTAAAACACAGGACTTATTGTCCTTTCCCGAGTTTCTTTCAACTCAAAAGGTACTTCAAACACTTGTGTTAGCAAGACAATTCTATACAATACTCACTAACTCTAGGTCTTACATCGATTAGTTCAACTTGAGAGGCTTCAATAGGCGAGAGGCGTAAGTCATCACGCTGTCCCGCTACTGACATGACATATCTCGATCCATATCTAATGGCACCACGACCAAATCTATAACATCTACTTGGATCGGGATAACCAACTCTTGGTCCGTGACCAACTTCGTTCTCGCCTATGCAAGCTCATCTCACGGTCCGTGTTCTACGCAATGATTTAAGTCTTACTCTTCAAGCTTTATCAACGATTATGAAAAATTTCGGCATGAATCTACGGTACTATCCCGCTTGATCCAGAAACTAAATATCTATGTTATTATTTCTATTTTTGATGTACAACTAAATGGTGTTCCGAGCATTCGTCAACTCTTGCCAAAACGTAGGGATTACAAAACTGAGTAACTCGTAGATCATGGAAAGTGGGTATGTGTTCATGATAGTCATTTTGTCCATCCTGCGATGATTGATACAAAGTCACAAACTCTCGTGCTTTGTTCGGTAGCATTTGATATGGTGTTTTAGATGTTGATCCAATGTTAGGCATCAACTTCATAGTGAATTTTGACTTTTCTTTTTCGAAGGAATATTTGTCGGAGAGATTTTATTTGTGTCTGCGGGTTGTTTTTAGAATAAGGACTCAATCCCCTCGTCATCGGTTGATCATTTTATTGATCACTACTAGTCCTACAGATTTTGAGAATGTCGTCGATGTTTGTGAGATATAAATTTTGAACGAGATATATATTCGACTTGGAAATTAGACATGCTTTATTAAGCAAAATAGTTCACACCCAATGGTGTAACTACTACTAGATTGTAAGGTATGTATGTATCCCAAAATGATTCGCCTATTTATCGGACATGCTTGAGTGATTAGCACCCGTGTTGTATAATATCTAAAGTAGATTCCTATTGAGAGATAGTTATGCGGATCCTCTCTCGGGAGATTATTCGTGGTGTCTTCCTCTACCTCTCGCTCTCGCCTCGGCCTCACGGGAGCTCGGCTCCTCTTAAATTTGTCATGTCTCGTTCTTTCTCCTTTATTAGGGAAAACGTTAGATTTAAAAAGACAATGATTAGTCTATCGCTTGAGACTTTATCACACTAATACTACAAACGAACGGACACTCGTACTATTTCCCTTTGTTTAGGATTTCGTTGATTCGGTCTACTCAGAAACGGGTACGGAATTTCGTATCGGGAGTTCCTCTACATGAGTCAAATACTACATGTACTTATCCTTGTTGGTCTCGGAGTTTCATCCGGCGTGGCCTAGCTCCACATATAAGCTGCGCTAGGGACAGAATAGTCGTCCAAGTACAAACCGACGATTATCAAAATTATCGAATTAATCGGTCCGATATCAAATATGAATATGGACGATGGATTTTGATTACGGGTTAGAATGATGCACCGACGAGAGGGTGGTACACGGTTCGAGAATGGTATACCAAAGGCAGGGTACATCGACTTAGGGCTATATCAGTACTCATTTTCAAAAACATGCTCTTTAAAAAGGCTGATTTGAACATAACACCGTTAACCGAACAGAATGGCCAGATAAGTGTCTATCATGGGGACCTCACCAACTCTATGGCGACTGATTGGCCACACCCACATAGACTAGCCTTAACTGTCCTACCATCGTCCGTAATAACATAGTCATATCAATGCCGGGACTACGGCTCCGATACCAAAGTGTAACATCCCATTTTCAAAAGCAAGTATAATTTTTTTTTCATCGAGTAGAGCATTGGAGCGATTGAGTAAGCGATACATATATTTATAAATGCCGTAAGTCCGGCTGATTTACGTAAACGGTACATTGACCGAGAGTTTTCAAAATGAATTACAACATAAGAGAGTCTTGATCGGGACTCGTACGGCTGCTCGCCTTCTCCTGGTCCTCGGTTCTTCCGAACCCGACGCTATGATAAGAGCCGAGATCCAATTGCAATTTGGATCTCGGGTGCATCCGTTAACCTCATGCTTAAATATGACTACATATACACGACAGCAGCAATCAATACAACAATCCACAACAGATGTATGATTAAAAATACATAACCACGTATGTAAGATAATAACCACGTATGTAACATAACCACGTATGATACAGCAATAATAACCTCGTATGTGACATAACCACGTATGTGACATAACCGTGTATATAACATAACCACGTATGCTACAACAACAAACAGAACACAACAAACATATATAATCATACAATAACCATCAGAGTTAGTGTTACAAAGACGCGAACGTACAAAGATACAACATAACAACTATACACACACAATACACATAGCACATACATGTATACAATAAACATCAGCGTTAGTGTTACAGTACGCGAACGTACCTTTTTGGCGGTACAACGGAACTTTTACGGAAAAACGGTAAATTTCCGACAGCGGGAAAAACATCGGTGTGACGGCGGCACAACAGCGGCTCGACAGCGGTACGATTATCTCAGATATCCTATAAAGATAATATTTAACAACTTTTCGTCTTATTTGAAATCAGGGTTTTCGGTTGCGGAAACAACGCCTGGTAAATTCTTTCTTCGTGTAAAAATTCACTTGTTCTTAATTTGATCGTCGAAAAGACTTTTACTTACAGTTTACCCGTAGAATTTATTTCTAACTTTTCCCTCGGTTCGCCTATAAGCCGACTCACCGCATTATATTATTATTTTATTCTAATTACCTTCACATTTATTTTTTTTTTCTTTTTATTTTTTATTTATTTTTCTAAGCATAAAATATTTTATTAATTTTTATTTTGTATTTTATTTATTTATTTAATAATTTCGAATTTCTCCAATTAAAAATAATTATTTAAATTATTTTTAATTCATTTACTTTTATACCTTAATTATCCCATTAATTACCAGATTAGCCACTTACTAATTTTTGATAATTTTCTTAATTAGGATAAATCATTATCTCACAACTATTTTACTTACATTGGTATTTTATATCCCATGTAAAATATTAAAAATCATGGGGTCACTTATGATCCCAAAATAATACTTAATTTTGCCTCATTATTTTTCAAGGGAAATTATCCCAAAAAATTCCTAAAATTAGAGACAACATACTTTCTAATTTTTAACATTTCCAATAGGTATTATTTATCGAAATATGATACTTATCATAAATACGATTTTTAGGGTATTACACCAAAAATTAGGACTTTTAGGTCTATTTAACTGGATTTTTGGCGTCCTAAATGTTATTTTCAGGACGTGAAAAATCACGCCTAGCTAATCATATGTAGCATCCTCGAATGAATTTTAGGACGCCTCAAATAAGGCGTCTTGAATTAATTTAAGGACGTCTTAAATAAGGCGTCCTAAATAGAGTTAGGACACCAAAAGTATGATTTTTTTGCGTCCACACATAAAACGTCCATCTAAAAAAGAACGTTAATTAAGTATTATTTAGAACGTTAAACAATTTTTTTGTAGTAGTGTATATTTTTACACGAACTCCACCTCAACATACAAAACAATTATTCAATATGACCGTCATTTATTAAGCGTCATGTATCCGTGTTTCTATAGTAATGTACAAACTTCATTGAAATTTATTTGTTGAGTATGATAAAATATAAATGTTTATGGATTTAATTTCAATTAGTCATATTTAAAATATATCTAAATCAAATTCTTGACATTTTTATATTTTTAGATATTTTTTTAATTATATCGTCCTTCTACTATAATGATTACTAAATGAACATATGCCACGCTGGACTTTATCCAAGGATGATTTCATGTGGGCTTGATTGTGCTTTCGTCTTTAATCATTTTGGCGTTGGATGTTTTTGTGAAATCGCAATAAGTCCCAACAATATATCTAAATTATCCTAAATTTTTATTCTAAACATGAAACCCATTAATGTATGGGGAAAAAAATATGAACCCATTTAATTCATTTTCTTTGTGTAATAATATTATTTCTTTTCTTACATGAATAATTAAACATTCATTGTATAAAATTATATTATTTCCATGTAATTCATCTTTGTTGCCATTGTTATCGTACGTTAAGTACTTAAATATACCTAAATTATTATTCTAAACATGAAACCCATTTAATTCATTTTCTCTGTGTAATAATATTATTTCTTTTCTTACATGTGTAAGTGTGTAACACCCCAAATTCCATACCACTTACTGTGCCCGATGACACGTAGTATCTAAGAATACGGTGTTGACAGATCAGAGTAAAACGGAATGGAGAGCATGCACTAACGTTTGGACAATGAGTAACTGATATAAAATGTCCAGGTATAAGCTGGTAAATTAAATATTTCCCAAAGGAATATTCCTATGATACAATTACAGACTCAAATGCAGCCCTATGGCTTGGAACCCAATGCCCATGTATAAGCTGGTAAATTAAATGTTTCTCAAATGTCTAACTACGACTCCCTCTCAGTAAGCCGAGGCCACTGATCTAACCCTTCGCTCTCACTAATCGACAAGAAATTAAATCACTGATAAGCAAACTGAATGTATTAAATTAAGAACTAGCAACCGGGTTCATTCCAAACTTAGGAAATCATCCTCGCTCAGCCATAGGAAATTTAGCTCATGACTGACGAGGGAATCACTAAACAGAGCACAACAGAATAGCCCATGACAAAAAGATTAACTAGAATTAAAATAATAAAAAAACACAAAAAGCTTAATGGAGGTTCCAACGGCGTGGAAAAAGCCCTATCACGTCACAACTCCACATCTTCTAGTCTCCGTCTCACTGCAAGGAAGGATGCTAGGTTCTTTTGGAGTCCTCGTGCTTTGTAACTTCTCTCACTCTTCTTTCGAGTCTGGCCGTATAGGATTGGTCTTTTACTCTCGACGACGACGACTCCCTTTAGGGTTGGCTGTTGTTTCCTTATATAGTCTGGTCTACTTGCGGCGTACGTCCAGCAAACTGGGCCTTTCCTAATTTGTTGAGGTCCAATCATACCTTTCTTTCCAATCTCGGTAGATTGATTCTGCTGATCCTGCGGGATTCTTCAAATCTTAGTTTCGATCCTCCACATCTTCTATTCCAATACGTCAGCAATCTAACCGTTGTTCTCGACCTGTACTATATTTCCTGAAACAACCTTGACAAAAGATCAGAACATATGCCACATAGCATTGCATCACTTACTCTGCTATAGCTTCAGGGATGCATTGTATTGCACTTCGATAAAGCTGTCCTGATGCTATAGCATATTATCGGCTATGTTATGCGACTTTCTCATAAATCCTCAGAACTCGTTCTCTTCTTAGCACATGTTTTATGACGTATGTGGAATTTATCCTTAAGTTCCCTATATAATAAATCAATGCCTTTTTGCTCAGATTAAATTTAGTTAAGCTCATATTCACCATACAATACAGTCATATAATACAGGGAAAACATGGCATAAATAGTGCTCATCACTTACCACCTCGAGCCTTTGCTCGTCTATTTCATCTGAGCTTTTTCCATTCAAGCTCTCAGACTACTTTTACTTACTTTAGCACTATAGCTGACAACTACTATATGGCTTAAATAGTTCTGTGTTCTAGACCTTTTTTAATATTTTTTGTTCCTATATCACAAGCTTTAATTACATCGCTTTTCAACACAATAGCATCAATGTAACATCCCATTTTCAAAAGCAGTATATTTTTTTTTTCATCAGAGTAGAGCATCGGAGCAATTGAGTAACTGATACATTTATTCAAATTGCCGTAAGTCCGGCTGATTTGTGCGGTACATTGACCGAGAGTTTTCAAAATGAATAACACCCGAAGAAAGTCTTCGGGACTTTGTACGGCCGCTCGCCTTTCTCCTCGGTTCTCGGTTCTCCGAACCCGACGCTATGATAAGAGCGAGATCCAATTACAATTTGGATCTCAGTAATCTGATTAACCTCATGCTTAAATACGACTACATATACACGACAAAGAAAGCAATCAATACAACAGTCCATAACAGAGTATGATTAAAAATACATAACCACGTATGTAAGATAATAACCACGTATGTAACATAACCACGTATGGTACAGCAATAATAACCTCGTATGTGACATAACCACGTATGTGACATAACCGTGTATATAACATAACCACGTATGTTACAACAACAAACAGAACACAACAAACATATATAATCATACAATAACCATCGAGTTAGTGTTACAAAGACGCGAACGTACCTTTTTGGCGGTACAACGGAACTTTTTAAAAACGGTAAATTTCCGACGGGAAAAAAACGGTGTGACGGCGGCACAACAGCGGCTCGAGCGGTACGATTATCTCGATATCCTATAAGGATAATATTTAACAACTTTTAGCAGCATAATAGGCATTTTAGGTACAAATTACCATTTTGCCCCGAACCCCTAATCGGCGGAATTTCGCGAGCCATTGTTTTCGCTCTATCTCTCTAGAATTTTGACAGATCTTTTCCCTCATCATATTTTCGAAATATATATCATATTTACCCCTAAATATGATATATAGACTATCTTGAAAAATTAAAGATAAATCTAGCATTCCTACTATATCTACCGAAACTAAAGACCAGGGACCGAAGAACTTACCCGAGACTTTGCTCGACTTTCTCCGAGCTTCTCTCTCTAACTTCTCTCTAAGAGGCAGATTTTTGGTGTGAGAAATGAAGAAGAGGAGCTTGGTATTTATAGAAGAGACGGATGGCGTAACGGTAAATAATTCGAACTTCGGTCTTGACGAATATGGGACCGTAGGATCGCATTTTGAGGACAAAACACTCTTGGCCATCCATGGTCAAGATCGAAATCTAAGAGCCCTAAAGTCAATGGATGAGTTGTCATCCATGATGGCTCTTGCTTTATGGCCTCCGCCCGATAAAGCTACCGATCGGTGTCCGTTTCGCGCGATTTCGCGAAACTCAAAAATCCGGCGTGTAACTTTGAAGATCTTTCCATCCTCTTTCATATTATCTATTTGGATCCTCTTTTTTATCATATCCAGGTATTCTCCGGTGCGTCGGAAGATATTCGGACAAACGCGTCCGATTCTACGGAAATCGCTTCCGATAGAACCAACTTCGGACAACAATTCACCGAATCGTAAAACGTCCGGTTGTTGCCTAACTTAATCTCGTGTTTAAAAAGACACAATTTTTTCTATAGGTTCTCACTTTGCCTATCGACTCCACTCTATCCGATCAACTTTTCGTCTTATTTGAAATTAGGGTTTTCGGTTGCGGAATCGACGTCCGGTAAATTCTTTCTTCGTGTAGAATTTCACTTGTACTTAATTTGATCAGTCTGAAAAGACTTTTACCTCTGGTTTACCTGTAGAATTTATTTCTAACTTTTCCCCCTGGCTCGCCTATAAGCCGACTCACCGCATTATATTATTATTTTATTCTAATTACCATTTTAATTATTTAAACAATTCTTTTTAATTAAAAATACTTAGAATTTCGGCCCCTCTTTTAAAAATTCAGATTTATTTATTTTTCTATAATTTTTTCCATTTTTTAAAAATATAATATTTTTTACCAAAATTCTCGTTTTACCCGCCCTTCGTTAGGGCTTAATCAGACCTAATTTCTTCGTTTAGTGATCTTTTTAGGATCAGGTTTCTTCATATATTTATCTTTACCAATTTTACAGTATATTGTTATCTTGCAAACTTTTATCCGACATTGTCATTTTATATCCTATGTAAAATATTAACAATGTTTACCCCATCGTTACTTTATGGTTCGAAATGCTTTTTTAAACTTTTCTTCATGTTATTTCCTCCGAAATAATTTATTAAATTCTCATAATTAGGGATAACACTTCCATATTTTTCTCATAATTTTTCATGATCTTTCAAATTATTTATCATAATATTTTTAGACTGTTTTTATCACCATTATATCATTTTTAGTCATTCGTTCATCGATTTTCCCGTAACTTTTTTGACAATTTACTCTATAATTATAACAATTTTCTATAACAGTTTTAAGCTCATGATTTTGCTTTATCAAAATATTCGTTAATTTCCTTTATCTCAAAACTTCCAGATTTACTAAAATCCGGGTATTACAATCAACAATCATGTCATTGCTACCCATTATGTTGTCTCATTCTCAATTTTTAACAATTGAGAGAACACGCCACCACTTCAACCACTTGGTACAGCGAGCGCCTCCCAATCCCCAAATCCAGCCTCTGGATCCCTCTGGTCTCAAGTCGAGTCACCAGGCATCAACAGTACCATCAAACGGGCCTCTGGATCCCTCTGGCCTCAAGTCGAGTCACCAGGCATCACAGTTTCGTCAAACAATGTGGGAGAACCTCCGAATCTCCCATAAGAGACCCAGTGTTCACACTAGCACATAAAGTAGTAGCCCTATTTACTGGTAACCGGTCCAGCCATAGATAGTCAGGCCCTACACGTGCCTACAGTAGCAACTCCCATCTACCGAGAACTCAACCCAGCCATAGATAGTAAGGTCCGACAAGGCAAAAACATGCGCCCTTACAAGGCAAAATGTTATGGATTGGGTGTGTTTACTGCTGGTGCGATTTTCAGTAGATATATTGGTAAGTTTAAAAATTCAATTTTAAACCTATTTAGAAACTAGTCAACTAATCTTAGAAGGTCATCACTAACTAAACGCATTCAGACCTCTGTCCTTGGCTACTCAAACCATCCGTATAATGCATAATCAATTCTACTTTAGTCTTTCGGCTATTCCGGACATTGTTCGCTATAACTACTTAAACATCCATGTAATTCATCTTCGGTGCGATTGTTATCGTACATAATAGTTAAGTACTTAAATATACCTAAATTATTATTCTAAACATGAAACCCATTTAATTCATTTTCTCTGTGTAATAATATTATTTCTTTTTCTTACATGAATAATTAAACATTCATTGTATAAAATTATATTATTTCCATGTAATTCATCTTTGTTGCCATTGTTATCGTACGTAATAGTTAAGTACTTAAATATACCTAAATTACTATTCTAAACATGAAACCCATTTAATTCATTTTCTCTGTGTGATAATATTATTTCTTTTCTTACATGAATAATTAAACATTCATTGTATAAAATTATATTATTTCCATGTAATTCATCTTTGTTGCCATTGTTATCGCACGTAATAGTTAAGTACTTAAATATACCTAAATTATTATTTTAAACATGAAACCCATTTAATTCATTTTCTCTGTGTAATAATATTATTTCTTTTCTTACATGAATAATTAAACATTCATTGTATTAAATTATATTATTTCCATGTAATTCATCTTTGTCTCCCATATATATATTGGAAGCCATTCTGCTTCCTACATTCAACAAAAACTACATTTTTTTGTGCTGATTGCCAAAAAAAAAAAAAAAAAAAAAACACACACACACACACACAAAGAAATGGCAAAAGTTTCACCCACTTTGGTTTGCTTACTGGTTTTGTTCGTCATTGCATCTGGTAAGTCCCTCTCTCTTCGCCTCCTTTCTCTCTATATGCATGAATACATGTTTATGACTTATGAGTACTCTAATATAATTCTCGTGTAAAAAAAATATTTATTAAAAAGTTTCAATATTTATGACTCATATCTATTCCTGTTTATTTTAATTAACTGTTAGTTTAATTTGAGTTCACACACACACTATAGTCATATTTATATGTTTGGATATATACTGGAGTGGCCGTGCCAAAAGTATATATTTTATTAATAATTTTTCATATAATGTACTAAATATATAAATTATTGACCTAAATCTTGTGTCCAAAAAAAATTATTCATTAAAAAAATTCAATATTTAGGACTCATATATTTCTATTCATTTTTCTCAAATAATATTAGTTTAAGTTCATATATATTTAATTTGTATATATGTTTGGATATATAGGAGTGATGGCAGAAGTAAGAGCACAACAGGAATGTGCGAATGATGGAGACTGCTCCCAGTTTTGTGCTCCGACATGTCCTGAACCCGGTGAAGTCAACCGGTGCGAGAACGGTTTCTGTGTTTGTTGTGATAAACCTCCTAATAACTTAATTTGATCTTCACCTCATCTTCTTAATTATGTTGCTTAACACATCATAATTAATAATATGTATGTGTACTACACTCTGATCTATATATGCTCTTTGCATATCTCCATTTATCAATAAGAATAGTTATGTTCTTTTTTGGAATAATAAATTGAGTCAAGTATTATAAATTGAAAGTTTGTTATTCCTCCCTTATTGAAGAATCCTAGCCACCAGGCTTGGTACGTACATGGTTTATGGAACAATTTTATAAAGCATGTTTGAATTACAATTATAACTGTCAATCTCACGTGTTTAATTAAATAAATTAAATAAACTCATGATAAGAATGTGAACCTAATCATACCGTAAACTCGTAATACTAGTTTATTTTTATTAATAAATAGGTGTTAAAAGCATATAATTAATTAATAAAAATGACAATAATTTTAGTTAAATATATTTTAAATATGAAGAAATCCATCAACATCCATGATTCACCATACTCACCAAGGAAATTTCTATGGAAATTTGTATATATAGCCATTGAACAAGATCAAATCGAAAAAACTAATATGAATTAAAGAGTGGGTTAGTACAATTTTATAAGCTATAAGTATAAAAACGGACTCATGTGTGAACTTGTCATTTCAGCTAATATAATGTTACTATTAATACTACTTTAGTAGCGATCGAGTTGACGTAATTTTATAAGATAGAAAGATAAAATTAGTAAATTTGGAGAATTAACTTGTGAATTTGACAACAATGCTTACAAACCAAATTCTTAAGAAAGAAAGATATGTTTGGTGTCATTTCAATATAATTAAGACACCCACGAATTGATTTTCTCTGCATCTCGCGCTCTCATCTTCTACACCTCTCGCCGGCGGCTTGTGTTTCCATCACATGCCGCCGGCGACTCCCATTTCCGTGCCACAGACGTGTCAGTGTTGTAGTTTGGAGTCCAAATCTTGGATCTGCGGTCCTCTCACCCTGAGTTCTGTCAGTAGTGGCCTTCTATCGTCTTTGTGGCAAGTCTTGTCCTCTCCTTCTCCATATCTAATTTGCGGTGGTGGGAGTTATCTGTGTTTTGTTTCTTTTTTTCTAGTATTGGGTTTTGTGGTGGTGTTCTTGTCTCAGGAAATAAACAGATCTATAAGATCTGCGCTCAAATCCTTTTGGTTAGATGGTTGTTTAAACGTTATGAGATCCAATTATCACTTGGTAGTTTGGATCTGCGTTCTTGGGGGAAGATTTCAAGAGGTTTTGTTTGGTATGTGGTCGAGGTCACCGGATCTGCTTGATCAAAGGAGCAGAAGTGTTCTTCAGGACATCAAGGGTCTTCTTTCGGTCTTCTTTCTTCCGAGGTTGGGTTTTCTGTATCCTTTACCCCAAGATGGGGTACCTATTTAGCTTATCTAATTGCAGCTATTGCTTATAAGATTGTGTGCCCTTTGGGATGAGTTTTCCAACCAACACTTTGTTGGTCGTCACTTCTAACCTTGGGTATCGAGGAGGCCGAATTTGTCCATGATTCTACTTCCACTCTTATATCTTTAATGTACGGTGCTTGACTAGTATTGTATCTGATTTATTTTGTTATATTTGTTTTAGCTTTATTTTTGTTTATTTTCATGTATTGTATTGGTTTGCAGTATTAATATATATATCCTTTGAAAAAAAAAAAAAAAAAAACACCCACGAATTATCACACGCCAATTAAGATCTTAGAATTTTTTTTTAAAAAAATGTTAGGGTGTTTCTATACCTCTAACTCCAATATAAATTTTTGTAGTGAAATGTATAAAGTCGTAAAAGGAAAACGAAGAAGAAGAAACATCTCTTACATATTTTTATTGTTAATTTATGGTTACCCCACTTCCCATATTGAATAAAATTAACAGTGCAAATAAAACACACTCTAACCAACCAAACCATATATAAGATTCATGATCGAAAGGATAACGACGGTTCATGAAACTCTTTTCATTTACCGTGACTATCAATGAATTCTTTGACCTTAGCAACAAGAAGCCCCGTCTGCTCCGCCATCTCCGCCTTATCGGCGTCCGTCGTCTCCGCCTTATCAGCGTCCGTCTCCGCCGCAAATGAGTTAAGATAAAATGCATGTCCCATTCCTTTACTGACAAACACTTCCACGTCCTTCTTCGCTTTCTTCATGGCTTCACAGTACTCCATCTGCGTATCCACCATCAAGTCCTTCTCCGCCACGCAAACCAGCAACGACGGAACTTCCACGTCGTCCAGTGACGGCGCCGCCTCCCCCATCGGACATGTTATCGGGTGGTCCTTGTTGCTCCCAACCGGCAACCCCAAGATCAACAACTTGTCTATCATGTCTAACGAGAGGAACGGTGATTGGGGATTCTTCAACTCCGACTTGCTCCGCGTTGACCGGATGAATCCTGGGTGGAGCTCTATCCCTCCGGCGAGTCTCAGCGGCGTTAAGTTATGCTTCCCGGCTTGAACGGCCACCTGATGAACTAGGTGCCCGCCCGAGCTGTCGCCGATAAGAAAAATACGGCTGAAGTCGGCACGTTCAGCGAGGCATTCCGGTGGGTTTGTCTCGCCCTTTGCCACCGATTGGAGCCAGAGAAGGCCGGAGAAAGCATCGTCAATGGCCGCCGGGAGGCGGTTCTCAGGGGCGAGGCGGAGATAAGCAGATATGCAGATGACCCGGGCGGTTCGGGTCAACCGGATGTAGAAGTGGTGGTACATGAACCAGTCAGGTTGGGATATGCAAAACCCACCACCGTGAAAATGGAGGAGAACTGGAAGCTTATCACCGGGCCTCGTCTCAGGTTGGTAAATCCGTACACGTTGGCCGGAAATGTTGTGGATGACGACGTCTTGGGTGGCAACTCCTTCGAGGAATTCAGGGTGGGGAGGAACCCGTTCAGTGAGGAATTTGTAGTGAGGATGGCCGGTCCAGGAGCGGTCTACTGAACCATCGTCATAGAGTCTGAGCCAATTGCTGACTTGGTCGATGAGCTTCTTTGGAGGTTCCATGACGGAAATGAAGGTGATGGCAGACTTTTTTTTTTTTTGTCAACATGGCAGACTTGAATGTAGTACATATATAGCGGTTGGCATGCCTTGAATGTCTGGTTTCGAGGGTAGAGGGTTGGGAAGAACCTCTTTCCTTCATTTGATTTAAATTTTTAGGTGAGAGAGATGGTAAAATTTTAAGTCAAATTCCTTTGGGAAAATCCATTTCAGGTTCATATTAGCAAAAAAAAAAAATGTCAAAAAAATGTTCAAGAAAAAGTCACATGTCAAAAAAGGTCATTTGTATTATTTCATAAAATGTTAGTTGTTAATATGACTGATATAGTTGTTAACGGGACTGATATAGTTGTTAACGAATATTGATTTAGTTGTTAAGATATTGTTGTTAATGCGACTGATTTAGTTGTTAACGGGTATTTATTTAGTTGTTAACGTTTTATGAAATAATACCAGAAAAGGTTCTAGGGCCTTTTTTGACATGTGACTTTTTCTTGGGCCTTTTTTGACATTTTTTACTAGAGTTAAATACCAATTTTGCCAGGAAGTATATCCCAGGAGCAATTTTGCCCTAGAAGTCGGAGCAATGTTGCCCGGAAGTTTTTTTTAGGAGCAATGTTGCCCCTCTATCAACGGTCAACAGTTAGTTGACCGTTAACGGAGGGGCAAAATTGCTATTTAACCCAAAAAAATGTTAAAAATGTTATTTATGATATCATATATTTTTAATTCTTATTTATATAATATCAAGGGGTTGAAACAGGCCAGCCCAGGCTTCGCCCTTAACAGGCCAGGCCTGTTCGACAACAAAGTGGCCTAAGCCTGGCCTGTGGCCTGTTAGAGGCCATTTTTTAACCTGAGTCTGGCCTGTGCCCTGTTAAGGCAGCCTATATTTTTAAAATTTTATAATTAGGCTAATAGGCCACAGACCTCACTGCAAAATAGGTCTACTTCAAACAGGCCAAAAATAGGCATATTTTTAACAAGCCGAATTAAGGGTGAAACCTGGGCTGGCTGGCTTGTTTCCACCCCTAGATATTATATAAATAAGAATTTAAAATATATAATATTATAAATAACAGTTTTAACTTTTTTTTTTACCTCAAGAGCAATTTTGCCCTGGAAGTTTTTTTTGGGAGCAATTTTGCCTTGGAAGTTTTTTTTGGAGCAATGTTGCTGCTCCGTTAACAACTCTAACGGTCAACGGTTAGTTGACCGTTGACGGTGGGGCAATGTTGCTCCAAAAAAAAACTTTCAAGGCAACATTTGTAATCTGGGATTTTAGCAAATCCGGAATTTCCGAGATAAAGGAAAATTAATGAATATTTTAATGAAGTAAATTCATGAGATAAAACTATTATAGAGAATTGTTATAATTATAGAGTAAATTGTTGAAAAAGTTACAGGAAAATCGATGAACGTAATGACTAAAAATGATATAATGATAAAAACAAGTCTAAAAATATTATGATAAATACCTGAAAGATCATGAAAAATTATGAGAAAAATATGGAAGTGTTATCCCTAATTATGAGAATTTAATAAATTATTTCAGAGGAAATAACATGAAGAAAAGTTTAAAAAGCATTTCGAACCATAAAGTAACCGATGGGTAAACATTTTTAATATTTTACATAGGATATAAAATGACAATATCAAGTATAGAAGTTTGAAAGATAACAATATACTGTAAATTAGTAAAGATAAATATATGAAGAAACCGATCCCGAAAAAAGATCACTAAACGAAGAAATTAGGCCCGATTAAGCCTTAACGAAGGCGGGGGTAAAACGAGAATTTTTGGTAAAAAATATTATATTTTTAAAAAATGGAAAAAATTATAGAAAAATAATTAAAACTGAATTTTAAAATTTAGGGGTCGAAATTCTTAATATTTTTAATTAAAAAGAATTGTTTAAATAATTAAAATGATAATTAGAATAAAATAATAATATAATGCGGTGAGTCACTTATAAGGCGGGGAGGAAAAGTTAGAAATAAATTCTACAGGTAAACCAGAGGTAAAAGTCTTTTCAGACTGATCAAATTAAGAACAAGTGAATTTTTACCCGAAGAAAGAATTTACGTACGTCGATTCCGCAACCGAAAACCCTAATTCCTAATAAGACGGAAAGTCGAGCGAGATAGAGTAGAGCCGATAGGCAAAGTGAGAACCTATAGAAACAATTGCGTGTTTTCAAACACGGGATTAAGTTAGGCAACCACCGGACGCTTTACGATTCGAATTATTGTCCAGAAGTTGGTTCTATCGAAAGCGATTTCCAGAACCGACGCGTTTGTCCGAATATCTTCCGACGCACCGGAGAATACCTGGATATGATCAAAAAGAGGATCCAAATAGATAATATGAAAGAGGATGAAAAGACCTTCAAAGTTACATGCCCACATTTTTGAGTTTCGCGAAATCGCGCGAAACGGACACCGTCGGGTAGCTTTATCGGGTAGGAGGCCATAAAGCAAGAGCCATCATGGATGACAACTCATCCATTGACTTTAGGGCTCTTAGATTTCGATCTTGACCATGGATGGCCAAGAGTGTTTTGTCCTAAAAAATGCGATCCAACTACGAATCCGTCGAAGACTTTTGTGGAAATTCCCACCTTGTCCCTATTTTTCCCTATAAATAGCAAGCTCTCTTGCTCTCATTCTTCACACCAAATCTGAATCCTAGAGAGAGGTTCTAGAGAGAGAAGCTCTGAAAAAATTATGCCTTAGCTCCGAGTAAGTTCTTTCCGTCCTTAGTTTTTAGTTTCCGTAGTTCTTTCGGTAGTTATAGTAGAACTGTTGTTTTGATCTAGGAAGTTTCCAGAATTTGTTCCTATGCTTGTTTTTATGCCTCATTGCATTGAAAGATGACGAGGTAAAAACATAGTGGGGATAATTTTGAAATGGAATACGGTCAAAGTAACGAAGTTCGCGAAATTCCGCCAAATTAGGGGTAGAAGGGCAAAATGGTAATTTTTACCTAAAATGCCGTTATGATTTCAAATCACTAATGAAAGTGATATTACTCGATAGGGCATCGAAACTCCGATTTGCCGTCGTTACGCCGCCCGACGTGTGTTGTCGAACATTTCACGTTTTTCCGTAAAAAGTACGTTTCCGCCAGAAGTACCTAACGTCGTCAACGAAGGTACGGACGCGTACTGTAACACTAATCTTGTACTGCTTAAATGCATATATATGTGATAGATACGTTCGTAGACCGATATACAGAGACAGAGTTTACACGGGTTATAGTCATGATAACGCCGTATGTTTTTCTAGCGCTGAGAACACGAGTGGTATCGTCGCACTGGTGAATAGTGCAAGCTGTTATTGTTGTTTTACATTGTGGGGCTTTACATACTGCGTAATGCTTATGTTTTGTCGGCATAATGATCATGCATTTGTTGTATGCTTATGTAGTGATATACTGTTGTATTGTCTAGAATATCTCGTTATCTCGTATACCGTATTGTTTGGGTTTGAGATTAACCGTTACCTGAGATTCAATGCGGTGAATTGAATCTCAGCTATAGCATCAGGATCCGGAGGAATATGGATCGAAGATCGAGGCAAGCATCAGTAGACGTGCAGCCAGAGACTTATCTATCTTTACCACATTCAGTTATCCAATTTCAAACTCTAGGATTACTGTAATCATTACAATGTTACACTGTGGTTGATGTTTGTTATGAATCAGTTACTCTTTCGCTCCAATGCTCTACTCTGATTACTCTGCTTGAAATATTTGGAAACGTTTTTAAAAAAAAATATTCCGCCGTTTTCAAATGGGATGTTACAACATTGCTCCAAGAAAAACTTTCAGGGCAAAATTGCTCCTGAGGGTATACTCCCAGGGCAAAATTGATACTTAACCCTTTTTACTAATATGAGCCCTGAGATGGATTTTCCCAATTTCTTTCTCTTCCTTTATATTAAATAAAGGATCTTTTTTCTTCTCATTCCTTCTAACATACCAAGGTAACATACACTCTCTTTCCCTCCCATCCACTTTGCTCAAACCAAACACAGATTAAAGTAAATTAGGCATCTATAAATCACATTATCATATTAATAATAATATTTTTAAAACACTAATAGCCAATTTAGTTTGATTTCATGAGACATGATTATATGCAATCCTGATGCAACAACTTGCGATGTTTAGTTATCATTTATATAATGTAAAGAGGATTGCAGTTTGTAACTCTGATTATTTCATCATTTGATGTAAGCATAAATACACTGTTAAGACTGAAGAATGATGATGTAGACCTTTTGTAATTAAGTGAGAAATATACTAATATTGTTATAATTTCTTAATTAAATTGACCAAAGTACCCACCCATAAACCCTCCATTCTCTCATTCTCTGTGCCATATTTGTTATTGCTAGTATATATCGTTTCCTTCCTTTACTTTTTTAATTCTGAATTTCTTTTCAATTCAAGGTTTTTCTCTCTCAAAAGAAGCAGCACGATTTTGTGCCTGGAAGAGATCCAAGCCTATGTATAATTTTGGCACTTGGAGATCACGTTTGTTGTGGCAAACACAAAAATCGTTTTCTTTTCTTCTAATGTTTGTAGGTATATGAACATGATGACTAACTAATAAAAATCGTTATCCTCTTCCATCTTGATCCTTTTCTGGTTTTATGGTTGTTTGCATAGTGATAGGAAGTGAGGAAGTATATAGAATCTGAATACCCCAAGTTGTGTTTTTATTTTTTTGATGAACTGTGAAAAAAATGTTTAGAATGCAAATAGTAAAATAATAGCCCTGATATGGAACAAATTTGAAGTGCATAATTTCAATCTATACAGTGGGGTAATTGTTATAATGTATAGATAGTTTTAATTAATAAAATTTTCTTATACATATGGGCAAGTTGTAATTTTGTCTATTAATTTATTATTATATAGGTGAACATGATTATTGTTTTGTGTGGGTAAAAAATAAATAATTTTAATCTATTACACACAAATATATGTAGATAGAAGCAATTTTATCTCTTGATATATTATTCTTATCATATATTCTCATATTCGTTATAATCAAATCAAACATTTTTATACTTATGTATCAATTTTTTTTTTTAATAACGTACTAAACAAATTCATGTAATCATTATTTCATTATATTTCATTACACTGCATTCCCTCTAATTTCATGATCCAAAACGAGTTATAAAAAAGCAACAAATATCCTTGTCATTGTATTAATTATATCTTTTGTGACTCATTTTCTCTCGTTCACGTTCTTTATAAATAAGGGTATATATTGTTCAATTTTTACCTTGAAAGTTTTTATTGAAGAGTATTAAGTTTTCAGAAATTTTTTAGAACAATTTTGACATATAAGTTTACAAAACGTCAAATTTTACCCATATGTAATCCAAAATTAAATTTGATTGTTGAGTTAGTTAGACGTCCTACATGACAACTCACCTCATCATCCACATCAGTGTACCCAATATGCTGACATCACACCTCTTCACCTCTCTCTTTTCCTCATTCATTTTTTTTCTGAGGAAAAAAAAAAAGACTCCTTTCCCGATCCTTTGACCCCCTGCCCCACCTGCAAGACACTGAGCTCCCTCTTCCTTCATCACAGAGCGTTCTTCATCTGAAATTCTCATTTGAAATATATCAGGAAGATTTACAAGTGTTGCAGGTGGGGATTCAGTCAACATGGTGCTTATAACTTATGTGCTTATTACATACTTATACTTCAAATTGAGGTATAAGCATGCATTTTTTATTTTTAAATTTTTTTTATATATTGTATTTATTTATATTAAAATTATGTGCTGCTTTCTGAAAAAAAAATTGCACTCAGTATCTCAAATTAATTAGTTTCTAGTACTGCATTCAAAAATATTTATTTGTAACACCAATATCATGTAAACTAATTAATTTGAGATACTGCGTGCAATTTTTTTTTCAGAAAGCAAAGACATAATTTAAAAAAAAAAAAAAAAAGATAAAAAATTACATACTCTTACTTATTGGTTGAGCAATAATATAATCATTGTCCTTACTTAGCTTCTAACTCCATACTCTTCTTGGCCCAAAAAAACTATTACTTTGAATTTTTCTTTCTTTCAAATTTTACTTGATTTCGTGATTTTTATATAATTATCTAATATTTAATATTAACAAATTAAATTAATTTGAATATTTTTCGGTGAATCCTGCAATTACATGGTAATGTGAGAAAAAAAAATTGAGATTTCATGTTTTTTTTTTGTTTTGTAAGATACAGGCAAGCTGACGCTTGAAAAAGAAGAAAAATGCTAGACTATGGGAGTCTAGCCCAAAGATACATCAAACTAGTAAAAGAACTAGGAATGACAAACTAATAGGTCCCTCAAGACCATATCCCGGCATCTTGCAGGAATTGTCGGTACTAATAACACGTCTGCATTGGCAGGTGCATTATGGCCTTCCTTTGCCATATAGTCGGCACAAGAGATGTTGTTCCTTGGAGTATAGTGAAGCGTCACATCCCAGTCCTGGAAGAGAATATCTCTAGTCTCCCTGATAATGTCTCTCAACGGGTGGTCATCATAACAGTGGTCTCTCATGAGGATATTAACAGCATCAAGGGAGTCAAAGTAGAGAAGGATTTTTTGAAATCCCATCTGATGGCCCAACTTCAATCCCAGCAAGATGGCATATAGTTCTGCCTCAATAACAGAATGGAGACCAAGGGATTTGCAAAACCCCATCAACTAGCTCCCTTCAGAGTTCCTGATCACTCCTCCGCAAGCTGCTTGAAATTGATGTCACACCGATCCGTCCACATCAATTCGAACAGCATCATCAGGAGGGGGGTCCAAGATCTCTCCTCACGCCTGTCAAGGTGAAAGATTTGGTGAGATAAGTTATGATTGACATTACTTTCCATAAGAAGATAGTTACATAAATGAAGCAACTCCCTGGTATCTTTGTTTTCGCCCTGAAATAAGAAGCTACATCTGGACGTCCAAAGGATCCAACATCCTAAGCTAAAGACTCGTGCCCATGAGATTTCATGTTTAACATCCGCAATCCGCATATGTCAAACACTTCGGATTGTATTTTTTAAATTTTTTATTATTATTATTATTTTATACAATTTCTTTTTTCTAAGCACTTGTATCCTTCTATTGTAGATAATCATGTTTGAGGTACTGTTGAGTACTAAATGTGGGCATTTCTCTCAACAGGGATTTGAATCTTAATTTGACACATTGTGAGAAACTAACTTCTTCCACTAGACCCAACCTCTATTGGACTTAAGTCAATAACCTCTTTCGCAATTTTTAAGGAAATTTATAATAAATGACTGAATAATATTTATTAAGAATGACCATAAAAATATTAATTATTTTGAAGTATTTGAAATTAAAATATTAAAATAAAAAGACTAAATTGCCCTTAATAAGATTTCCTATCCTCTTTGTAACCGAATCTAGAGTGATTTTTTTTAACTATGGATTTGAAGTGATTGATGATTAAAAACAAATAGATACCAATTCTAATTACCTCATTCTTGCCAAATAAGGTGACTTTACCTTCGATAGACTAGTGGTTTCATTACAATAATTTGTAAAATTGTACCACAAAGAGAGGGCCTTTTTGTAAAAAATGTTGCATTAACATTTTTGTTTTTGTTGATGACTTGTGTAATATCCCAAATTCAACACCCGAAAACTTGGCCAAAATATTTGAAATACCTCCAACAGGGATTATCATTATTCAAATCATTAAATTACATAACCAATTCAAATAAAATTCATAATATGAAGTCAAGATAAGTTTCCAAAATATTTCAGAGTTAAATACAATGCGGAAGTCTTAGGGTCATGGTAAATACAAATAACATAACATAAACTACAGGAGTATAAAAGAGCCTTCAAAGCTCACTCCATAGGTGTCTTCCCTTGCTCCCTACTAGAATGCTCACCTGAAAAATGTTAATATAGGATGAGATTTTACGTTTCAGTAACTACTGAAAGTTTCTACCGCACACAAGCAAATTATATATGACAAAAAGCAGGAGCTGATTACATATATTAATTTATATATATTAATTTCTTATACAATTTTTTTTCCAAAAGTAATCATCATTATGTCAAATTGTGAACTATACAATTATACAATATGAAATATGCAGCCTCCCTTATATCACCGTCCACCCTTGTACCGCTGACTGGAGCCATAGGCTAACATATAGTCCAGTAGAAACTCATTCATTTGACTGGATAGTTCCAAACTCACCAAAACCTAATATATACTCGGCCAAAGGTATAAAGCTTAAGTATGGACTATGACTCCCCTCCTTAAAAATAACAACTAAGGAGGTGTCACGTGTCCCACAACTCCAACGTAATCCCGGCCAGAGGAAAACATGGAAGATGAGGCCCTGACAAGTACCATCCATTGTGCACCGAGTGGTGACATAAATAAATCTTATCATTTAAGTTTCTCCTTACTCCAACCCATCACACATACAGCCGCCATGATAATTATATCAATAAAATAAAATATATTAAAACACGCTTCCATTTATATCAAATATCCTAAAATGGTAAACAAAACATATCATAAAACCTCATCGGACCAATCTGTCATTCTTGAAATTTGAAAGACTAAACTGTCATTTTGAAATTCGGGACTAAACTGTTATTTTTGAAGTTCGAGACCAGACTGTCATTTCTGAAGTTTGGGGGCAAAATCATAATTTTTGTTGGGCACAAACTGTAATTTTCATGGGCACAAAATTGTAATTTTTATGGGCACAAAACTGTAATTTTTGTGGGTACAAAACTGTAATATTCTGTTACATAAAAATAATATTATAATACATATACATATAAATCAATCTATAAAAAAATATAATTTATAATCATACACAATTCACAAGTATATGGAAAAATATTCGAGTTACGTTACTCGTTAATTCCTAAGAAATCACCAAAAGCTACTACCGTATCCCCTAATAATTATCTCCACATGTTCCCTCTCTCCTTCTTTCTCTCATATCTCTATATTTCTCACACTCGCTTGCTCTGCTGAAATACACACCCTAAGGTGCGTATTTATAGTGGTTAAGGAGTGGAGTAATTGGGGTAGTAAAACCCCCCCCCCCAACAGTCAACAATGGGGCCAACCCTACCCCTTTTTCTAAAATGTGGCACGTTTTCTCTCTCTCTCTCTATATATATATATATATATTACTATATTATAATATTAATATATTACAATAATAAAAATTATTATTATTATTTTAACTAACATTAGTAAAACTATATATATATATATATATATTACTATATTATAATATTAATATATTACAATAATAAAAATTATTATTATTATTTTAACTAACATTAGAAAGTTTTACACCTATACTGAATATTCTTAGGTAATCACCATAAATTAATCTATCCTATTATAATTCTAAATAAATTTTAGGATGTTACAACTTGCATCTAAGTGTGTGACTCACAATTCTTTATCTCTCAAAGTTCTTCCGAATAACATTCTCATTTTTGTTGATCTTAATTTTTGTGTGTGTGTGTGTGTGTGTTTATTTTCTAATCTTCAATAGGCATATTTTTACGTTTGTTATTGTATCCCACGTTCAATATATTGTTTCCGTCTGATATGAAAAAAGCAATAAGCATCATGTGCCTGTTTGATTTTGCATTA
The DNA here is from genome assembly GCA_019022615.1 of Acacia melanoxylon. Classification (NCBI taxonomy): domain Eukaryota; kingdom Viridiplantae; phylum Streptophyta; class Magnoliopsida; order Fabales; family Fabaceae; genus Acacia; species Acacia melanoxylon. The sequence continues at coordinate 13,767,315 of JAFJYJ010000005.1, forward strand.
CATGCATAAAGGAAATACTTGAATAGCATTTGGATCACTCTTAGATAGTGTTTTAATAATTGATTCCCTTTGATATTGATAGTTGCTCCGTATGAGTGACAACCTGACACCTATAAAACCTTACAGCTGAAATGGCAAAGATTAGGAAAAAAAAAAAAGATCTGGAGATAACACATAGGCAATTTAGTATTTCTATTTTAATTTTTGGTCTTTTAAAATAATTACCATTTTCATGATTCTTCTTAATGAATATCTAGATCCTTTATTATGATTTTCCTAAATTTTTAATAAGCGAGCAGAGGACCCTTATCCCAACTTTGATGTTCACAAAGTTTCTTGTTAATAATAGTCTTTAATAAGTAGAGGAAGCTTAATCCACGTTTTTGTTATACTTTATCTGTTCATAAATGTAAGACACTTCAATTAATTCATCAGAATTAATAAATAATAGTTGACTCATTAAATTTACCTTAAATTAGAAGAAATTTTCAATTTTACCCCATATTAAATATGATATTGAATGAGAAAAAAATACAATAATTCATATTCAAACATTAATTACATGAAAAAAATTGACAAATAAACATTAATTATTTTTCAAGTGACTTACTGGTCCTACTTATAAGTCCATTTTGACCAAAAAAATTGGTCCTATTTATAAGTTCAGTTTCATATAATAAATGAGATTGTGATAGTTTTATGGGTACCTATGAAGATGAAGATAGTTTATAAATATTCAATCATAAAGAGAAAAATAAATTGAGTTAACTCCTCTTCTTAAATATGTGAGATTTAGTTAAAATGAATTTATAAATAGGATCAGAGTGGTATATTATGAAGCTACTCATTCTTCTATAAACGAAATTACTGGTATATTGTAGAATAGAGAGAGCACGTGTGAATTGCAGGAAAAGGATCCTCTCATGATCCTACTTTCTCATCATCCCTCATCATCTCTCCTAAGCCAATCTACACTATTGATTTCACTTCATCTTGACCGTCCATTTTATATTCTTAAAACTCATTTCCAACTTCTCAAATGCTTCGACTCACTTACTGCTAATATTTCAGGATACTGCTTGGTAAACTTTAGGATACTGACTGGTACTAAAAAAAATACTTCATGATCTTGAAAAAATATTTTAAAGTACTGACTGATATACTTTAGGATACTGACTAATACTGAAAAAATACTTTATGATCTTGAAAAATTATTTTAGGATCTTGAAAAAATATTTAAGGATACTGACAGGTACTAAAAACATATTTCAGGATTTTTTTAAGATCATAAAATAATTTTTCAAGATCATAAAATATTTTTTCAGTATTTGTCAGTATCTTGAAGTATCATTTTAGTATCCGTCAGTACCTAGAAATATTTATATAAAATTGGACGGCAAAGATAAAGTGAAATCAATGGTATAGATTGAGTTAAGAAGGATAATGAGGGACGAGGAGAAAAGATGATTATGAGAGGATCCGAACGCTTGAATTGCAGCAGCAACTTTGATGGACTACTTTGTTTTATTCTTCTTCTTACATTTAATGCCCTGCTGCTTGATTGACAACCAACTAATGCCCTGCTGCTTGATTGACAACCAACTAATGCCCTGCTGCTTTATTGGTCACCAACTAATTAATGTTCAGCGAACTTTTTGTTGGCAACAAAAAAAAAATTGCGAAAATTTCGTTGAGTTCTAAAGACATGACATAATTTCAATCAATCCTAAAACTTTCTGAAAGTTTATTATACCCCTAGGTCAAAATAAAATTAAGTTTTTAAAAGAAAAGGTAATGACTTCCTTACTTTATTTTTCTTGTAAATATTCATATTTATCTTGTAAATGATCAAAATGTTTTTATTTTCCTAGGTCTTTTCTAATCCCTTTATTTATCTTGTAAATGTCTTTATTTATCTTATAAATTTTTTTGTTTAATTTTTCTTATAAATGCTCTACTAAAAAAATAAAAGAGGTGCAATATTATTTTTTCATCTACAAAACTTAATTTCATTTTGACTCAATTTCAAAAAGTTTTAGAGGTTGCTTAAAATTATGTCACATCCATGAGTAGCTAACTTTAGGTGTTATATACGTACATTTACTCCCTTCCGTCATATTTAGAAAAACTCAATAACCAAATCATATGGTTTAAAAAAGTAGTTAAAATTAGTTAAAAATAATAAGTGCGCTTGAAATAATTTTTTTTTTTCAAGTATGCCTTTATTTATGAGGAGGCAAGTAAAAAATAAAAGTAGAGTAAATATAGGTATCACCAAAATTTTAATTAATGCAATATATATAATTAATAAAGACAAAGATGAAATAAACGCATTAGATGTTCAGATAACTTTTGGTGGGATATTATAAATAAGACTAAAACAATTCAAATTTTGGGTTTTTATAAAAAAAACCAAAGCGAATATTATGTTTTTTATTATTATTTATCTCTCTTTTTTGGCCATATTTTGCACTATTATTCATCTCATGCCACATACTCTCTTAAGTTAAAAAAATTAATTAAATATTTGTGAGATGGCTAGAAGATAAATAATTATTTGAGTTTGCGTTTAAAAAACATATTCTTGCAAGTCGGGATAAAATTTTCCTCATATATTTACTTCGTATATCATAAATTAAGTCAGAAAAGCAAAAACAACTTCACCGTTAATCCAAATATATTTTTTTTATTCGCTCTATGAAAGGAACTCACATACCTATTATACTTAAAGAAGATTGAACACGCAACCTCATATTTAAACAAAGCTTAAAGAGAAACTATGGAAGGAACTCACATGCCTATCCCTGGTATGAAAACTCAAACATTGTCTAACTGACATTAATTGTCCCACATGTTTCATCGCCTAGTACATATGGTGGTTAAAATCATAAAGACGATAGCCCCGATCACTCGTTACGTGTTGCTTTTGATAAGATGATCGCCCCAGTCCCAAGTAAAAGACCATTTTCACCCTTACTCTTACTCTTGTATTTAAGACCATTTATGACTATGCGTTGACGAAATCTACAAAGAAACAAAATAATTAATTGGTTTTTGTCGCATCGAAAAACACTTTCCTTAAGAATTATTTTGTAACCCCTTCAATAGATAGGAAGCAAACAAATCCTCCTTGTAAGGATACATGGTGAAAGAATTGACGAAAGATAAAATAACTCAATAAAAGATTACCAATACTTCTTATTCTCTTCTAAAATGGTGTCACGATGAGAATATTTATAGACAATAAATTGATGTCTTGAAATAATTCCTCTTGATTCACTATAGCTCCTCAATTGAAAAGTCATTAGCATCTGTTAAATTCATAAACCATGTTGATTCATGAACTCTCTTAATTCATAAGTACATGCGTCTCCAAACACATATCCTCATTTAAAATATTCCAATATTATTGCATAGACTCTCTCTTTTTACAATCATTACACAGTATTTACAACAGTATGATATTAAATTTTCAGCACTCTTAAGGCTAAAATATATGTTTAATCTTTTAAGTGCTCATAAAGTTTCAGTTTGATCATTAAGTTTATAAATTATATTTTTAGTGCCTTTATCTCAACACCATTAGTTTTATTCAATATAAAATGCTAACTCATCATCTCTTGCAAAAAGAGCACTAAATGAACGCTTCGGCTTGAAAATCTTTAGACCAGAGTCACTAATGAGATTTTTAACTGCTGCTGCTTCTTAATTTATTGTTTTGTATTGCGTTTCATTTCTGGTGTATAAAAAAAATGCTAACTCATCAAGGCAACAAATGATCTTGGTATAGATTATCTTGCTATCCCGAGTACTTATGGCAAAACCAAACATTAGGCTTCATATATATATCGGAGAGAGTCTGTTATAAAATACAGGGATGGTGCAGATCGACACTCTCCTTTGCACGCAGAGAAGTCATGATCAAGTCAGTCATTAATGCCATTGGAAGGTGTGGGATGCTCTTATAGAAGGGAAATCATATCAGAAGGAGGAACGGGTTTAAGAAACTTTGTTGGCGAACGAACGAATGAATGATGATGCTTTATTGGCAAAGACAGCTTGGAGACTCCTTAATAACCCGAATGATTTGTGAATTCAAGTCCTTAAGAGCCTCTATTATCCTAGAGATGAATTCGTGGATGCAAAAAGAAGGTTATAGAGTAGTTTAAAGGAACTTCAATAAGAATGCAGATTCTCCTTATTACATTTTTTTTGGTCGGATCCTTATTACATCACAAGGGTTTAAAGTTAGCGCCATTTAAAAAAAATATAAAATGACACATCACAGAGTGAGATCTTTATAGAAGATTACGTCTTGAAATCAACCTAAGAAGTTGTATATTTTGAATTAGTGACCCCCAATATTTGATGTCTTAGCAAGAGGTGGAAAATTGAATCTTTGACCACAACTTTTGAATGTCTTTGTGTTTTGTTATATCAAATTGGTCCTACAATAGAAACCACTTGTCAAAAATAAAAAATAAAGAAGGGATTTGATAGAACATGGTGATGAGTTAGCGCAAAACCTTAATGGTATTCGCACCAATAGCATATACATTACGTGATCTGACTTTAAAAATTTAAACTTCGCTTGTAATAATATACTTCAAAAGAAAAGTGCTATATGTAATACCTAGATTTCCCTATTATCATCAATATTGTATTTTGGTGAATAATTAGCAAAATGCAAAGGTAAATATGTGTCTCAAAAAATTATAATCTATTGATTATATTTTCAACCAAGTTTCATTTTGGAATTAATTAACCAATTGTTAATTATGAGACTACATTTAGGGGCTTTAAAATGTGACATAAAAATCATATAAAATAATAGCAATTTCCTATCTAAAGGAGTCAATTGATAGTCAATGAATGAAACTTAGTTGAATTGACATCTATTAACAACCAAGTCTTAAAAAATGGACTTGCTTTAATTAAGATTAAGGTCACTACAAAAAAAGTCAAAATTTGCCACTTAAAAAAATTCCGTCGCAAAAAAGGCATTTTCCGTTGCAAAAATGGTTTACGATGGAATTATGTCCGTCGCAAACCATTTTTTGCAACGGAATAGAAATTCCATCACAAATTTTGAAATTTGTTCCTTCGCAAATTTTGAAATTTGTTCCTTCGCAAATTTTGAAATTTGTTATGGAAATTAATTCCGTCGCAAATTTTAGGGTTTGAAATTTCAAACCTTGAATTTCCGTCACAAACGTTGAATTTTGCGATGGAAAAAAATTCCATCACAAACCCCGAAATTTGTGATGAGAAAAAAAAATTCCATCGCAAATTTTAGGTTTTGCGACGGAATTTCTATTCCATCGCAAATTTCAATTTTTTTAAAAAAATTATATAAAAAACAAAAATTACAAAAATAAAAAAACTTGTATATCATGAAAATATATAGTAACAATCATAAAGAGTTTACATAGAGAAAACAAAATATAAATCATAATGTTGTGAACAATATGTACTAAAAAATAGTGTAAATTGTAGCAGTATCATCATCATCACCAGGAGCCGACCCTGTACCCTTATCCTTCATTAGGGACTTGGAGTACAAGTTGCATTTGCCTTATCATCTCCTGTGTCTGATGCAACTCATTTGCTTGCTGCCTCATTTGTTGTTGTGTCTCACTCAGCTGAGCTGCTTGCTCCTGTATCAACGCCTTCATCCTTTTTAGCTCATCTGCAAAAACAACATTAGGAAGTAAGATTATTTTTTGTACTTCCTTTAAATGGACGAGGGAATGAAAATGTAACAATCAATATTAAATGTATTACGTTTACTTGCAGAAATACCTTCACTGCCGGATGAGGAGCGCTTTGTAGGCTTCAATTGGCTGGCAGAGGCACCCACCCTGAAGAGTCTCCCTTTCTTGTTAAATCCGCCTGCAGCCTGAATGAATAGACTCTCGTTATCAGACTTAGAGGATGCAGGGTCGCTCTCACTTTGCGAGTCTCTCCTGTGTAAGCTTCTAATAGGTTTCCTACAAGCACAAAAATACATCACAGAATAAGGCATGAGAAATGAAATAAATATGTTGATACCTAAAACAAATAATAAATGCAATAAATGTATCACCGCTACTTGTTGTGACTTGGGATCAGTGGCACATCTATGAAATAATTGTTCTACAGTCTCAGGTTGAATCCATCTATATTGTTGCGGACCTGCTACCTTTGATTCATAGGCCAAGTGAATAGGCAAATGTTCCATTGAGTCAAATAAGCTAGGAGGAAACACCATCTCTAACTTGTATAGCATTATTAGCATGCTCGCCTCCAGGTGCTGTAAATTTTCAACATTAAGCTCAGAAGCACAAATTTCTTTAAAGAACATGGAAAATTCCGTCAGAATAGACCATATATGCTTCGGTAGTGCTTTGAAGGCCCACGGAAACAACCTTTGGAAAAAAACATGTCAATCATGACTCTTCATCCCAAATAACTTTGCCTTGTGCATGTCGACACATCTTGACAAGTTTGATGCATAATTGTTTGGGAGTTTTAGATCTTTAACCCATCGCAACAATTCTAAATTCTACTCTTCGTTAAATGTGTACGGTGCTCTAGGTTTGGAAGTCCGTCCTGTGGCATACTCCACCAAATGCAAATCAGGCCTTCTGCAAATTGATTCTATGTCTCGTCTTGCGTTGACTTTGTCCTTCGTCTTACCTTTGGTGTTCATCACGGTGTGCAGAATATTGCAAAACACATTCCTCTCAATATGCATGACATCGAGGTTGTGTCTTAACAATTGATCTTTCTAATATGGTAGTTCCCAAAAGATGATGTGTTTGTTCCAATGATGATCAACACCATATCCTTCAGGTTCGCTGGAAGCAGCCCCCTCTTCAACACTTTGAATGTGCTTGACCTTGTCCCCTATTTCTTGGCCACTTAAACGATGAGATTGATTTTCCTGTTCGACCACATTCCGCCTGATGTCCTTTTTATTTCTCCTAAGCGGATGATCGAGCGGCAGGAATCGCCGGTGTCTGTCAAACCAACAGACCTTGCGACTATATTGCAAGCTAAAACCAACATTCTGTTCAAGACATACCGAACATGCAAGCTTCCCCTACGTTTGCCAGCCACTCAACATCCCATATGCAGGGAAATAATTTATCGCCCACATTAAGGCAACCTACATGGTGAAATTTTGGCTCAATAATACATTGTACGTTAGAACCCCTTCACTCCACAACATCTTCAACTCATCTATCAAAGGCCTGAGGTACACATCTATCTTCTTTTTTGGTTTGGATGGCCTAGGGATTAATGCGTTAAGGAACAAAAACTCTCTTCTCATGCACATGGAAGGTAGGAGGTTATAAGGAGTCACAATCATAGGCCAACAGGAATAATTCATACCCGTCTTGTTGAAAGGAGCGAGCCTATCCGAACATAAACCAAGACGGACATTATGGGGATCCGTTGCAAACAAAGGATTTGCCTCGTCAAATTTAAGCCACGCTTCGGCATTGGATGGATGTGTCACAAATTTTTCATCCCTGCGATGCTCTCGGTGCCATCTCATGTGAGCAATTGTTTGTTTTGATGAATACAATCTCTGAAGTCTGGGCACGAGAGGAAAGTACCACATCTTGCTTAATGCTTAAAGGGTCGTTTTCCTTCCATTCCTCACAACTTTGTAATACAACATACATCCTCTGGGGCAACAATGATTTTTTCACATTTAAGCCCGAGCTCTTTCACCTTTTTTTTTGCTTGGTAAAAATCCTTCGGCAAATTATTGTCTTCGGGAACAACCTTACTCATAATCTGCATCATTTCGTTGTAATTCCTCTCAGTCATATGGTGATCAGTCTTCAAGCTTAGTGTTGCTAGGGTAGCCGATAGCGATGAATGCTAACTATTTTCAATGTGTTCGCAACCTTCTCATAATGAACGTTGCGCATCTTGAAGCATTTTATAGAACCTATTGACTTCTAGATTAGGATCATATCCCATGTATGATGGTTGGTTATGTGTTCCGGTCTCCTCTTCCATGTAGGATGGTTCAATATGAGTAACGAGATCAAAATATTGGCCAATCATCGGTCTCACGGCATCCATAACCAATTGTTCATATTGATTAAGGTTTTCTCGATGACTAGCGTCCCCATAATAACCACTCGGTGTCTGTCGAACTTCCCCACGACATTCCCAACATTCATAATCCTTTATGAATCCTTTTCTACACAAATGGATTCTGACCATGCCCGGATCTTGAAATTTTAAACAGCTACATTTCACACACGGACAAGTGATCACGGTACTTTCATTAGTTGCGTGCGCCAAAGCAAATTCGATGAACTCTTCCAAACCCTCCAAGAATGCGTGAGTAAATTGTTTTCTCTGAGTTAGACGATTGTACATCCAACTCCTATCACGATCGTCTTTCATACTTTGCCAACCCAACCCTACACAAGGACTTTCTAATATATATGGGGCAAATTCCATGTGATTATTTTAGGAACTCTACCGTAAATAAGAAAACACAAAAATGTTGAAATCAAACTAAATAATAGTATATAAGAGAATAATATATATAACACTTAATCAAATTTATAAAATATACAAAATCCACTTTATCTTTTATTTTTATACATTACCCTTTAATGACAAACAATATTTATAATTTGTTTTTTAAAATTATCCATGCCTTAGCTTCAATAAATAAATATATATATATATATATATATATATATTGTGAGTGTAATTATAAATTGCATAGAATAAAAAGAAATAAAAACAATCAATATATATAATATAAAAACAATCAAAATTGTAATTAACTTTCAATTACAATTTTGCCTTATCGAATGAGGCTACAAACAATTTTGAACTAACATTACAATATTTCGTATATTTAAGAAAAAAAAAATCAAATTATTATCATTATAATCTCACACCACTTTCTCCTCCCATTCTAATTACATTAGAATTTTCTCACACAATTTTTTCAGTACACAAAATAAACCATAAAAAAACAATGCAAGTCAATTAATATTCTCACTGATCACATCCAATCAAAACATTCAACGTAAATGATTTAATTCACCAATGGAATACTCATTATCATAAAAAACAATAAAACATCCAACATTAGCTTTCAGAATTTCCAATAGGACAATTTTACCAATTCAACATGTAAACACTCATGTATCATCACATTATATTACCCAGTCAAACTAAGAATAAATTCTTATAATTCAAGATGAAGAAAACAAGCCTTTTACTATTCTAGTGTTTGGGGTCGTGGTAAATCAGAAATGGAAAAATAAGAGAGAAGAGAGACGACCGGAAAGGGAAGAGGAGGAACTGATCGGATTAAGGGGACGAGGAGATGACTGCACCGGAAGAAGAACTCACCAAAAACGGATGAAGGTCGCGATGAGGAGGTAGAGGGTAGAAAACCGAGGAGGAGGAGGAGGATGGCCGGAGGGGTGACAGCGAGGAGGAGGGTTGGAGGTTCGGGGAGGAAATCAGGGGAGTGAAATGTCGAATGAACTGAAATAAGGTGGACGAGGGGAGTTAAAGGGCAAAGATTTGTGACGTAACTAAATTCTGTCACAAATCTACCCATTTGCGACGAAATTGGAGTCCGTCACAAGCCCCCAGACACAGTCGTCTGTCGTAATCCGACGGAGTTTTTTCCTCCGGTTTGCGACGGACCACATGTTCTGAAATTATTTCGTTGCAAAATCTTCTTATTTGTGACGGATTTTGAAATTCCGTTGCAAATAGCCCAAAATTTGAGACAGAAAAAATTCCGTTGCTATTTTACTATTTTCTTGTAGTGGGTCAAATACTTGTAACTACCTAATAGGCTTATATTTTTGCCTAAAGACAAGAGGTAGAAGACAAGGAAAATAGTAATTATTAAAGGGGATAAAACATATAAAATTTAGTGCAATTTATGCCACAAATACACATGTCAAGCTAGGGATAAACACCTACTTGATTTTTGTCCCACTTGTGCATGTATTTACAAGTTGTAAGGGCAATAAAAATTCTTCTTTAGGGCTGATGATTTTTGAAAATTTAAGGGCCAATGGAAGACACAATAAAGCTTGAATAATACAAAAATGCAACTTGATTAATTAACAAACCAATTAGGCATGGACATGTAGAGTTCAGGGACACATAAGTCCTTATTTGTGTCATCAAAATGATATCACAATCTGCCCCAAAAGTCCTCTATTTCAGCTAAGCATTGGTGGAGGAATATGAGTCAAGTTCTCAAGATAATATCACATGAAATTAAAGTATAAATCCTCTTGTAATTGCATGAGCCAATGGGGGAAATGGAGCCATAGGGAGTTGCCACGTCTTGGCAAAACATCCACTACTAAAAATTTTGGTTTTGCTACGAAAAAATCCGAGCAAAAACCCATTTTTCCGTAGCAAAACATGTTTGCTACGGATTTTGTCCATAGCAAAATATCGGGGGAAATTGCGAGCGAAAATAGGGCACAGTACGGATTTTAATATCCGTAGCAATTGCTACGGATTTAAACATCCATAGCAATTGCCACGGATTTTAATATCCGTAGCAATTGCCACGGATATAAATATTCGTAGCAATTTGCTACGGATTTTAAGATCCGTCGTGCTACGGACAAAAATCCGTAGCAATTGCTACGGAAAAAAATCCGTAGCAAATTTGAAAATTTGCTACGGATTTTTCTCCGTAGCAAATTTCACAAATTTTGAAATTTGCTACGGATTTTTTTCCGTAGCAATTTCCAGAATGTGCTACGGATTTTTTCCGTAGCAAATTTCAGAATTTGTGGAGATTTTCTTTCGGTAGCAAATTTTAAATTTTTTTAATAGAAAATTGAATACAAATAGTAAAGTAATGTACCATGAATATATTAACGATAAAAAAGAGTTTACATAGTGAAAACACAATATATATATATATATATAATCCGTAGCAACAAACAAATACAAAAAAGTAGTAGCAACAAGCAAATACAAAAAAGTAGGCTAAACAAAGACGGATTGTGATGGTCATCATCACCGCATGGTCATCATCACCAGGAGTCGACCCGGAATCGTCTTTCATAAGGGACATGATTTGAAGCCGCATCACCCTCATCAACTCATTCTCGCCGAGTCATCTCCCCGTCGCATCATCGCCCGTTCGCGCAACGCCCGCTTGATCCGATCTTTTCCTTCGCAACGCCCGCTTGATTTGATCTTGTTCGAATCATCCTTTGCCCTCATCATCTCTGCTTTCCCGAGTCGCCCGGTTCATCATCTCCCCGCTCGGGTCATCTCGTGTTGCTTGCTCCTCCACCAACGCCTTCATCTTCTTCAGCTCATCTACAAAATTGATTAGTACATTTATTATTTGTACTTCATTTGAATGGACAAGAGAATGAAAATTATCAAAAACAAATGTATTATGTTTACCTGAACAAACCCCTACAGTGCCGCATGAGAGGCGCTTTGTCCGCTTCGGTCGCCGGCCGGCGACTTCACCGTATCCAAAGACCCTCCCCTTTCTTGTCAAATCCGCCGCAGCCTCAAAGAACGACTCTCGTTGTCGGATATAGAGGATGAGGGGTCGGGCCACGCGCGTGGCTCTCTCCCGCGACGAACTTCTCAAAGTTTTCCTACAAGCAAACAAATACATAACAAATAAGACATGTAAAATGAAATAAATATGGTGGTGCATAAAACAAGTAATAAAGGCAATAAATGTCTAACCGCTATTTGTTGCGCCCTTGGATTAATCCATTGCCTCTCACTCCCTTCAGTCGGGAATGGGTCCGCCGAAAGGTAACCCACTCAACCGATCCAGTGGAGCTTCCCCGACTCTACCCGCAAACGCAAATGATGACCTTAATTAATTACTTCAAAGTACAAAATATTGAATACGTAAATAGAAAATAACGTGTACTTACAACTTTGCGTCGATGCTCACTAATTGATATGGAGCCGCCAAAGATATGATGGTCCTTCCATTTTGGCCCTATTTTGCTTATTTTTCGCACTTATGGTCTTAAACTTGTCATTGTTTTCCCAATTACCAAATAATTCATCTCTAGTGTCCGTGGAAGCCAACTGCCTTGCCTCTCGACCTTCTCAACGCATAGAGCTTTCGACGCACCATCACGCCGGGCCCCGTGGTTATAAGCTTTTTTCATATTTTCAAGATGCTCGCAACGTCATATGCTTATCCCGAAAATCAATAACGAACAATTAGTGCTCAAAATTTTAAAAGTACTAAATTAACACGCATAAAAAAATAACTTACCAAGAACTCCTTGAACCACGTTTCGTTGCTTCTTAGGAATCTCGTCCACGCGGTCCAAGCTTGAGTGTAATTATGGAATATTTGGTTCGACATGAAAGTCGCTTAGGAGTATCGTGCAAAAAATCGAAACGTAGATTATCATGCAAATATTAGCATACAAACCAATTAGAAAATAAAATTGCAAAACTTGCGTCAGACGGATCCAAAGAAACCTGCCTCAGATCTCTTGAGCCCGTACCCTCGAAGAAGACCTTCTTCCCCGATCGATGCTAAGGAAGAAATGTGAAATATTGAAGAGCATAGATGGTTTCAAGAAACTAAACAAATGTAAATCAAAAATGGTAAAATCCTTTCCGTGCATCGGGGGTAGCCGCCGTGACGACGATGTATAAAGTGACGGTGAAGATGACAAATATCCCGACGCGGTGACGACGAAAAATCAAATAGTGGCACCTCCGAGAAGAGCCGAGCCCTACGCCTCCATGGAGCAAGCTTGGCGTCACCCTACCCCTCTTATAGTACGGGGCCTGCCGACCACCGCCACGTCCACTACCCGAACATCCTCCCGGATGCTCCATCTCTCGAACACTTATAGACATCATGGCAAAATATATATATATATATATATAAATTAGTTAATATGACAGTAGCAAAGAAACAAAGTATGTAGTATAACATATCGTCATAAACAAAGAACTAACACAAATCAACCGGACGATTCCTGTTCATCGACATCTACTGCATGTCTTCATCTGAACTCTTATAGTCATCGAACTCGCATTCACTATCGAGAAGCTCATTTCCGCCTCATCCTCATCGTCTCGATTTCTCATCGTCAATTTGTATAGGAATCAACTCTAACTCCGCACGAGAATCAAAGAGATTGCTTGGTACTTCATCATCGAAGATGTTTATGGCGCACATGTTCCACATCGCCTTGAAAGGTTCACCATACATCACATTTGATTCCTCTTTCGACTTTGGTATAATATTTCGTGCTTTGGTTTTAATAACTCCCGTCCACCTCAGGCGAGATGTAGGGTATGGTGTATAGTAAATGAATCTGCCATTGGATGAAATGGGTCATAACCAACCGAATATCTCCTTGTTCAGTGGATCTCAATATTTCCACGTTTGTCCACTTTTGTCCCACGCGGACCGTTATCAAACCACTCACACTTAAAAAGGGTCACCACCTTGTCCCATTGGTAACTCACCTGAATTATCTCAACTAACTTCCCGTAGTAGTCGGTCCACCCCGTCAATTTGGTCACCTCGACAACATACACCGTAATTGCAACATAGTGTACTCCGCGTTCGCGTCAAGCCCAGGTTGCAAATCGATACCCATTGATTATATATTTGTTGCACGGTAACCAGCATCGTGCAGCTCCATAAGATAAACTCCACGCAACTTCATTGGGATCCGATGGATTTTCCAAGAAATATGATCGAAAACCATTTTGGAAACTCGTAATTAGCGAATTGATCAACTGGGGGACACCGACATTGAAGGATTTCCCGACGGACCCAATTAGAGAAGTAACTGTAACCAAAAAAACTTAAGTTAATACTTTAATACTTACCGTAATAGTAAACAAAACAAAACTTACTCTAGGTACTTTGCAGCCTCTTCACAGTTGTTTAGAATGTACCACTCCGCAACTCGTTTATCTCTTCCGTCAAGAGTTGACCTCCAACGTTTCCCACGACTCGCCCCGGAAAATTAAATATTGATGTTTGATCCTTGTATCAGCTGCATCATCGTTGCGAGGTACCCCTCTCCATCTTGACATCATTTCGTGGGGATAATAGTATGACGCAAATTTTGCGGCCTCTTCGATCAGATAAGCTTCGCCGATAGATCCTTCAACGTACCTTGTATTTTTGATCTTGTGCTTAAGTGTGCGTAAAACCTACAATGGAATATCGTGAGCTAAAGTACCATATCGGTCAATTAATAATAGCGCAAATCAATATATATTACCTCTCAAACGGATACATCCATCTATCGTGTCTTTCGTCTGAACGAGCAAATGTTCCCTTGGTCAAAACAAGTAGTGAGGAAACACCATTTCTAACTTGCATAGTGTTATGGGCATGCTCGCCTCCGGGTGTAGTAACTTTTCAACATTAAGCTCAAAACAAATTTCCTAAAGAACATGGACAATAGAATAGCATGACATCGAGGTTGAAGGTGTCGGAAAAAAATATAACAATTGATCTTTCCACATCTTTTATGAGTATTTTAACCCATTGCAACCATTCTAAATTCCCTTTATTGAATGTGTACGCGCTTGCGGGTTTGTTCCAATGATGATCTACAAATCGCTTCAACGTCCAATCTTGCGTTGGACCGTGTCTTTCGTCTTGCCCTTGGTGTCCATCGGCGTACATTTAATATTGCAAAACACATTCCTCTCAATATGCATGACATCGAGTCTTAACAATTGATCCCCAATATGGTAGTTCCCGAAGATACCGCGTTTGTTCCAATGATGATGTACAGTTCGCTTTGAAGTTCCGAATGTGCGACCCCGTCCCATATTTCTTGTCCACTTAAACGTGGATCCGCTTTCGTTCGACAACCTTCGCGTGAAGTCTTTTCTATTTCTCCTAAATGGATGATCGGGGTAGGAATCTTCGGTGCTCGTCAAACCAACCGACTTGCGATCGTGTTCCAAGCTAAAACCCATGTTCTCGTTCAAGACATACCGGGCATGCGAGCTTTCCAGGACGTTTGCCGCCCACTCAACATCCCATATGCAGGGAAATCATTTATCATCCACATTAAGGCAGCCCGCATGGTGAAATTCTGACTTAATGATATATCATACGTAAGAACACCTTCACTCCACAACATCTTCAACTCGTCTATCAAAGGCCTGAGGTACACATCTATCTTCTTTTTTGGGTTCGACGGCCAAGGGATTAACGCGTTAAGGAAGAAAAACTCTCTTCTCATGCACATAGAAGGTGGGAGGTTGTACGGAGTCACAATGACTGGCCAACAGGAATAATTCCCGTATTGTTGAAAGGAGCGAACCCATCCAAACATAGACCAAGACGAACATTACGGGGATCCATAGCAAAGAAAGGATTCGCCTCGTCAAATTTACGCCAAGCTTCGGGCATCGATGGATGCGTCACAAAGTTCTCATCCCTACGATGCTCCCGTGCCATCTCATGTGAGCAAACTGTTTGTTCGGATGCATACAATCTCCTAAGTCTCGAGCACTAGAGGAAAGTACCACATCTTGCTTAATGCATGACGGTCATTTTCCTTCTTTTCCCCACAACTTTATATCTGTCATGTCCACAGTAATTTGCAATTGGTCGGCTCAAAGATCATCCTTGTAATACAACATACATCCTCTCGGGGGCGTAAATGGACTTTTTCACATCCAAGCCCAAGCTCTTTCACCTTTTTTTCGCTTGGTAAAAGTCCTTCGGCAAATTATTGTCTTTGGGAACAACCTTACTCATGATGCGCATCATTTCGTTGTAATTCCTCTCACTCATATGGTGATCAGTCTTCAAGCTTAGTGTTGCTAGGGTAGCCGATAGCGATGAATATTCACTATTTTCAAAGTGGTCGCAACCTTCCCATAACGGACGTTGTGCTTCTTGAAGCATTTTATAGAACCTAGCGGCTTCCGGATGAGGATCCTCACCCATGTTTGATGGTTGAGGATGGGTACGATCTCCTCTCCCATGTATGACGGAAGTTCGGAGTAACGGGATCAAAATATTGGCCGATCGATGGACCCGGCATCCATAACCAACCGCTTTGCTCATATTGATTAAGGTTTTCTCGATGACTACCGTCCCCGTAATAACCACTGTGTGTGTCGGACTTCGCCATGAAATTCCCAACATTCATAATCTCTAATGAATCCCTTTTGACACAAATGAATTCCGACCTGCCTCCGCATCCGTAAATCTTAAACACTTACATTTGGCACACGGACACCCGATCTCCCTTCTTGAATTATTTGAATTCGCAAAGCAAATTGGACGAACACTTCCAAACCCACCAAGAATGCTTGCGTTAGTTCTCTTCTATCGGTTAGGCGATTGTACATCCAACTTCTATCATGGTTGCCTTCCATACTTCCTAGCTAGTTCGGTTACTACCCTAATTAACTTCTCAACATACCACAAATATATATATATATATATATATATATATATATATATATATATATATATATATATATATATATATAAAAGTCGCCTCTTATGCCTACCAATTGCCACTTAATCAAGAAAGTGAAAAACAAACACATGCATTGAACAAAGAACATATTCCAAGCAAGCAACCGTGAGAATGAGGATAGACACAACATGGGGACATGCATGTGGAGGGGCAAACAAAAAATAGAATACTAAGTATTTTGGAGTTTCTAACATATATGGGCTAGATCAAAGAGATTATTTAACACTTAATCAAATTTATTGTATAACTTGTTAAAGATAGATTCAAATAAAAAATTTTAATGGAATATTTTTTAAACAAATTACTAACACTCATTTTTATAATAGCCTAAATCAAATAGTAAATTCCACTAATATACAAAACAAAAATTAAGATTTATCTTCTACTAACATACACATTTCGTCCCAAAAAATAATACAAGATTAAAAAAAATCAATATTATTAATAAAAATCACTAAACCCAATAAAAAAAATCATGGAATCTCCTACTAACTATAAGCATAATTCAAATTCATAAACTATCAAGATCATTATGTAATTAATAGCTAAGGAAAAACTAAAATACAAAAGAAGAATTATTTTCTACTAACATGCATATTTAAATTATGACATAAAGAAAATCTAACATAGATATATCCATATAGTAAAAAAAAATACATCGAGACCAACCCGATGAAATGACCGGACCGGAGAAGATGACGACGAGCCGAGAGTCGTGGAGAGCTAGGGGAACGCAGAGGGGGACGAAATGGTGGAGGAGGAGCCTGGCGGAGGGCCTGCTGAGGGGAGGAGTGGGGGGGGGAGGACTGTCGGACAGGGGAGGCGGGGGGTCGGACACTGGGGGGGGTACGTGGGGGGGGAGGATCGGACTCCGGGGGAGGGGTCGGAGCGGGGGAGGGTCGGAGCGGGTGGGAGGGGCCGGTGGGGAGGCATCGCGAGAGGAAGACGAAGCGACGGATCCCTATATCCGTCGCAACTATTGGCTTTTTGCGACGGATCCTTTGATCCGTCGCACTGGGGCCTCAAAATGGCGGCCTTTTGGTCGCCATTTTGCGACGGATCTTTGATCCGTCGCAATACTATGCGACGGCTCATTGATCCGTCGCAGCCATGGCCTGAAATGGCGGCCTTTTGGTCCATTTTGCGACGGATCAATGATCCGTCGCATAGTGTTGCGACGGATCAATGATCCATCGCAGACGGTGTGAGAAATGGCGGCCTTTTGTCAGCCCATTGTGCGACGATCATTGATCCGTCAAAACTATGCGATGGATCAATGATCCGTCGCAGACGTGAAAATAGCGACGGAAAAAATCCATCGCTATTTCGGTTGCTATTGCGACGGATATTTTCATCCGTCGCTGTTTTTGTTTTGCTACGGATTTTGAAACCGTAGCAAAACCGCCACCATTGCTACGAAATTTTTTCCGTAGCAAAATCCGTCACTATTTCACATTTTTCTAGTAGTTATCCAAGGGCTGAAAATATCCAAGGATGTTGTCCAAAATTGAATGATGCGGAGGATTGAGAGCTGAAAATTGATGACTAAGCCATGTATGAAGAGATGATATTTTACAAGGATAAAATGGTAAATTGACTTGTGGGGTCCACAAGGGGCTTGTCCTCCACTATAAAAGGAGATGGTCCCCTCTTCACTTCTTCACAAATCAAAACATATATGATCCTATAGAGAGTTAGAGAGGGACGTGAGATTGGGAGAGAGAAGAAGGAGCAAAAGATTCAAAGAAGCTTAAGGTAAATTTCTAGCTCAAGCTTTGTGATATTTTGTAAAGTGGATGGATCATTACGTCTTGGTATTTGGAAGCATGGGACCTTAAGGGGACATGATGTCCAAGAACCTAAGAATATGATTCAAGAACATCAAAGTCCAAAAGGCAGAGTTTTAAAGCAAATCTATCGTTAAAAGCTACGATTTCATGGGAAAATGAGTTCTTGTTCAGGGCAAAATTTTGGCCTAAACAAGAAAATTATAAAGTAAAATTGTTTTCATGTTTGTAAGGTCACCAATGAGTTTTAAATGAAAAATAGAGTGAAATTACAGTGGGAAATAATTTTTGGAAACCAAAGATCAAAATAGTGAAAAATGAGAAAATTTCCAAATTTTTGCTCTCTAGAGTCAGTCACCTTGTGAACGGTATTTTATGTAGAAAATGATATCTAAAAATCATTAAATTTTCTAGAAAGAAACTAGACATCCAGAGCTTTCTTTTGATATATAATTTGTAATTTTTAGAGCTATGTACAAGGAGTTACAAATTTTTGAATTTTGACCACATTTCTGGAAGTTAATCTGAACAGTGGCTGTTTGGCGTCGATTTTGGTTAATCAAATGGTGTTTAAAAATCCTAAAATTTTTTAGGGATGTAATAGACAGAAAGGGATTTCCTTTTATGTATAAAATGTACTTTTTAGGATTTTACAAAAAAAAGTTATGAATTTTTTAAGTTAATCCATATTTCTGGACTTGCAACTGGAACAATGAATAAAGAAGCTAAAACTGGGAATGACTCATATCTTCATAGCGTCTGGGATTATTTTTCCATGAAAATAGATATGTCAACGATCATTTAAGCCTTGGAAGCACATCATTTTTATATTTGTGCATTTAGTTATGAATGTTTGGATCAAGCATGTAATTGGCCATCCAATCCGCACACATATTGCCTTCTCTATAAGTATGTTGTAGTTGCACCTCCCATTCTTTGTTCATCCATGTCCGTATACGAGATAAAAGACAAATCTCACGGACTGCTCCACCACCTCTGGTGAGCCCAGTGATCGCCGTTAACGAGTCACTTTCCATAATTACCTTTCTGTACCCAGCCTTCCAGGCTTCCTCTAATCCATGTAGAATTCCCCAGAGTTCAGCTCTATATGCCGAACAAATTCCCAGCCTAAAAGCAAAGCCACCCAACCAGAAACCCTGTGTGTTTCTAATCACTGCACCGCAGGCTGCTAAACTAGGATTCCCTCTCCCTGCTCCATCAGTATTTATCTTTATACAGCCCTCATCAGGGAATTGCCAGGCTATATTTAGTTGGCTCGCTCCAGCATTACCTCGCATCTCATTACGCAATGCCGCCTCTTCCACGTCATGAATCAGTCTCCTTATGTGCTCCATTTTGACCTCTTGGGGAGGGACCTCTTCCCCCTGGTTAATCTTGTTTCTCTAGTTCCAGATTTTCCAGCATGTTATAAGGAAAGTCGTTAGCCATCTTTTCGGAACGTTACAATTATCAGTGGCCCCAAAGTTATGTACCAGCCATGATTTTGTATCCTGATTGAAAAAACTCCAATCAAGGTTAGTGATATCAAGGTTCTCCCAAATTCTTTTAGTGGTGGTACAGTCCCTAAGAGCATGCATTAATGATTCAAGCTCCCTTTTGTAGCAAGGGCATAACCCGTCGCCTCCACTCCATCTTGCAATTCTACACATCGTGAGTAGACGTTGGTGCACCATCTTCCATGCAAAAATTCTGACTTTCTGCAGACCATTCCACCTCCAAAGTCTCTTCCACACTTTCTGGTAAATCTCTTCCGTTGCAACGTGGTGTGATAGGCACTTGTATAGAGCTCCAACAGTGATTGAGTTAGAGTCGGTGAGGCACCATATCCTCCTATTCGGACCCTCCTTCGGAGAGGGGGGAAGGACGCTATGAAACATGTCCACAATGTCCTTTGGTAACCAAGTACTGATCCGCTGTAAATTCCATTCACCCGTAGGGTTAACCATTTCAACAACCCTTAGGTTCTCGCTTATTGCCGGCCTCGCTCCCGGCACCATGTCCTCCAAATTTCTTGAACTTAGTAGCCATCTATCCTTCCAGAACCGGGCGTCTCTTCCATCTCCCACCTCCTAGACAAGCCTATCTTCCAATACATGCCACATCCTGCATAAATTTGTCCAAAGACGGGAGTCGCCCCTTCGAACTTCAAACAACGACCCAACCCTTCTGCCAGACTTGTATTTAGCATTTAGTACCTGCGCCCAAAGGTGGTGTGGCTCAGAGTGCATCCTCCAAGCTTTCTTGGCTAAGAAAGAGTCATTCATGATCTCCAAGCGCTTCAGTCCCAAACCACCATCCGCCTTCAGGGAAGTGACGATCTCCCAACTAATGAAGTGATGCTTTCTTCGATTCTCTGTATCACCCCATATAAAATCCCTTTGCATTTTCTTCATGTTCTGGCAGACTGACGCGGGCAGTTTACAACTTTGCATATGGAAGAAAGGTATGGATGCCAACACCGATTGAGATAATGTTATACGCCCTGCTTGTGACAAACATAGTTGGTGCCAGGAATCTAGTTAATTAATGGAGTATCGTGTGTTTGTGTATATAGTATTTTTCTCATCCAAGAATCTAGTTAATTAAGAAATTTATTTTAGTTTTAAATGTAATATATGCCGTAATCAATTTTGTTTTCCATGCAAATTTATAAATGTTTACAAATAATCCTTATTGACCGTATATATTAAGGGATTTCCATCAAACAAATTAAAAGCTTCAATGGAAATAATTAAAGTGTTTTAGGAAAATCAACATATATATTTTAACCTAACTAATATTCTTAATTATCTCTATAAATTCGTTATTTAGCTAGTTCATGGAGTATATTTTGGGGGTGTTTTGTAGCGCAAGATATGACAACAAAGTACTAGCGAGATCACGCCGTGTAGTAAATGATTCGCGTAGTATTCTTAATATTTTGAAGAAAAAAAAATTGCAATAATATATACATTCATGGGTGCTCACTTTGATGTGGGTGAATTGTGAAGATTGATCAAATAAACAATTAAATGTTATAGTAAATTTTTCTTTGGTGTAGTGGATCATGGGTGAAATATATAATGAAGAATTTTTCACATAAATGTTACTCCCTCTGGTCCTAATTATAAGACATAGTTGACTTTTTTGGAGAAATTAAGGAAGCTAATTAAAGTACTTTAGAGTATTTTTGTTTTTGTTTTTTTCTTCAAAGTAATTAGTTTGACTAATAAACTAATATATAATCTAAAGATACACAACATATAAAATGATTAAGTAACTTATTTAGCTTCCTTAATCTTTCCAAACAAAGTCAACTATGTCTTATAATTAGGACCGGAGGTAGTAACATTTTTCACCCACATATACGTTATATTAAAGAAAATTTCACTATTCAGTCCCCAAAAAAATAAAAATTTACTATAACAGTTAAGTTTTAATTCGATGTTCTCTCTCTTCTCACAGATATGATATTGAAAATGAATATTACTCTAGAACCTAGATGGGGTCTAACACTTTCGCCTTAAATAATACAAGGCCTCAATTTATTTGTCTTTTAAATTTATAATTTTTCCTCTAAAGTATAGTTATTAATTGTATATAGTAAGATGTTTATATCAATAAATAATTATAATACACATGATTAAAAAGTATACTATATCAATAAATAATTATAATTCATTTTTGCATGCTTCAAATTTGACAAAGTTCTGAGCAACTGTGTAATATTTAAATTTCAACTAGCTAGAGTGAATAGTTGATCAGGAGATAGGATATGAATTGATGCTAATTTCCAAGCAGTACTTGTAATGACAGTAGAGCCATTGTTTCGGTAAATGGGAAAAAAAAAACTATTTTAGCTGATTCAAAAAAATTATTTTATTAATTAATTTAAAAAAAATATAAAAAAATATTTTATTTTGTATCATGAAAAATATGAAAGGTTTTAATATGTTCGTATCAAATTTTGACAATAAAATGGTATAGTGCCTTACAACCGCAGCACTATAATGCGACTATTCACCAAAAAATAAAAAACAAAGAGAGAAATTTCTATCTAATGTTATTTTAGTGATATATTTAATCATTTTGTTGGATGGTTGAGAAGGGTCTACACTTTGACCTCAATAATCCGAACATATTAAATTATGTTGCTGTAAGGAGAGAATCCTCTTTATATTTCATCATAAACATATTTTATTTTGATATATAAAAAATTTTGTATTATCAAAATCTTAATAAATTATAATATTCATAAATCATCAACAATAGAACTTGATTATTTTTTAATTAAACATCGATCACAACTGGACCACCCCAGCTAGATTCTCAAAAACCACCACCATGAATTACCCTAATTTTGTCTTTTAATTGCAATTTGGTGTTTGTTCCCCAAAGAAAATTTGGGTGATGGGATGATTTACCTTCACATTTGTGCTAATATGTGGGACAATTAGGGTTTACTTTTCTGGTGTGGGTGATGAAAATTTTCAATATGATTGGAGGATGGTTAGATGCCCATTATATTTTTGTGCTACTCTTCAAACTGTCTTACTATATATATCCATCAACTTTAATTTTAATTTATCATTTCAGCTTCAACTTTCTTTTTCACTTTAGGAATTTAATTTAAATTTTTGTTCTAACTAAGCACAATAATAAATTAATAGTAATATAATGAAAATGATTTTTAAAAAACGTTTTGATAGAGTTTTCTCTTGATTGAGATCAAACCCATTTCAAATATTGGATTAATTATTAATCAATGGTATACCATATGTCATATGATTTGCTAAAAAAATAAAAATACAAGATAAGTTTTAAATTTTGACTATAATAGGTAAGTCACATTTTTCTTAATTATAATTATGAATAATAATATTTTAATAAATTGTATATTATATATTGGTTTATTTTTAAGGGTTAAGGTGCAAATTTAATAGCAATTTTTACCAAATTAAAGGTGCGTCTCGGCGTCTGGTACAATTAAATTTTGTTGGGTGCAAGTTTACATATTATTCCATCCGGTCCTAATTATAAAACTTAATTGACTTTTTTGGAGAGATTAAGGAAGCTAATTAAATTACTTTTGAATATTTTTATTTTTTTTCTTCAAACTAATTAGTTTGACTAATAAACTAATATATAATCTAAAGATACACAACAAATGAAATAATTAAATAACTTATTTAGCTTCCTTAATATTTTCAAAAAAAGTTAACTAGGTCTTATAATTAGGACCGGAGGTTGAAAGAATTTAAAATGAGCAAAATTAACAAAGTCGTTAGCTTTTGTAAAACCTCCGTTACTTTATGCTTGTAGGGCCCACAAAGTCAGATGAAATGTTCCCTCCCTTGTCCACGTCACTCACCCTCACCGTTACCTTCCTCTCTCTCCCTCTTCTCTCTCTCTCTCTCTCTCATAGACACGCCGGCCACTCGCTCTTTACGCTCCAATCAGCCGTGGGGGTGCATGGACCACCTTGTTCATGTTAAGATATGAGAAGCCTTGGCATTCAACCCAGAAAGCCGTTGTTCTCAACTATTTCCCGCCATTCTCTGCCTTCGTCTCTTTATGTTCCCTCACCTCCTAGCTCTACAGCATCTTTTTCGAAGAAGCTCAAGCTTTGATTCTCAAATGGGACTTCGGAGCTGATGATTGACCTTTACACGAGAAACACCTTCACTAATGATCGACTTTCAGATACTCACGTACACTCTCAAACATTCCTTTGCATAACCGCATGAAATCATACACTATGCTATCGACTCAGGTTTTCCATGGCAATGAAAGACACCCGTTGGACTTCGGAGATAGAATCGCCTATTTCTTGAATTTCATCTTCCGGTGAGCCCTCATTGGTTTCATCACAATTAGAGGTGCCAATGGAGGTTTGAGAGGATCTAACAGACATAGATTTGGGGTCTGTTATAATATAGATTACGGTTAGATCCAGATTATTAGGGATTAAGTTAGATCCACAATTGTAGGGTTTCCTGTTAGCCTTTCTCTTGTATATATACCCAGGTATTTATCTTAATTAATATAACTTTTAGATTCTCATATTACATGGCACCAGAGCTTTAGGTTTATTTAGTATTTTTTTCCTCTCTCCTGGCGTGCGTGCTTTACTGTTACAGAGGGTCCGATTGTTCACAGTGGAGGGTGCGATTTGTGAATTTCCCACAGTGAGCGTGTCATCTCACCGCCCTTCTTAGGTCCCTCCTTCCCCTCCGATCGGCGCTTCCCGTCCAGTCCGACGTCGTTCCAGCCACCACGCACCTCCCACTCGCCATCCTGCAGTCCGCCGGAATAATCACGCGTTGGCTCGTGCGACCAAGATTCGGCGAGTTTTCCGTCACGGTTTCTCCCTCTGAGTTTGACTCGGTGTCTCCAATCATTCTGTGTGGTCGTTGCACACTGTTTGGGTGATTTTTTGGCCATTTGTTTTTTGCGCTTCATCAATCTGCTTTGTGGAACTTTGTATTCACTTTTGGTCCTGTTTGGACGTCTTGCTCAAATCTTTGGGTCTTTGACTTCACTTTGGGTCCTGTTGGACGTTTGGTTCTCTCTGCTTGCATTCATTGTGCGTTGGGATTGTAGGTCGTGTTTGGCATTTGGTACTCTTTCGACATTCTTTTTTGCAGGGAATATTTTTTGCTCTTCAGATTTGCTGATTCAATTTCATCTGGCTTGGTTTGTCTAGTTTATTTGTTGGCTCCCAATATCGGCATCCCTCATTTTGCTTACCTCTTAATATTCTGTTATTTGGTAAAATTTCTATGGCTGAATCCAAGACATCCGAGATGTTGCCTATGTCTGCTAAAATTACTTATTCCAAATTAAATTGGACTAGCTATTCTGATTGGAGTAAAACTGTTAGAGTTTATCTATTAGGTAATGAAAAGGAAGCCCATTTAATTAAGGATCCTCCTACCGGTGATGATGAGACAAGTTTGGCTTGGTCTAGAGCAGATGCTCGTCTTTTCTTTCAAATCTGTAACTCTATTGAACTACGGATTTTGTCTTCTGTAAGTCACTGCAACACCGTGAAGGAAATTATGGCGTATCTTGAATTTATATTCTCTGGAAAAGGGAATTTTACTCTCATTCATGAAGTTTGTAAAGGATTTTATCGCTCTGAGCAATAGGGTCGTCCCTTGAAGGATTTCTTCATAGACTTCAAGAAGTTGTATGAAGAGATGAAGGTACTTATGTCTCCTCAGGATGATCTTCAGACCCGTATCAAGAATCTGGAGTTTCAAGCTATCATCAGTTTCCTTGAAGCTCTTGACCCATCATATGACACCATCCGCTCTCAGATTATGTCCAGTCAGGAGCTTCCATCTCTTGACGATGTGTTCTCACGCGTTCTTCGTGCTGATAGTTTGGTTCGTCCATCTGTTGATCCAAATGCTAGTGCTTTGGCTGGGCGAAGTCCCTTTGAGAATAAGAATTATGGATCAAAACAAAACACCAGTGCTCAACCCCTGACTTCTGGCAGTATTATCTACAACTATTGCAAGGAACCTGGTCATATTAAGAAGAATTGTCGCAAATTGCAAAATAAACGTCAGCGTGATCAGCAGCGTGGCCTTGCTCATATTGCCTAGACACCTAATTAGTCTGATTATACTCCATCATCTGCAGAGGCTCTCGCTACAGGTACTTTGTCTTCTGGCCTTGCTACTACTTCCACAAAGTGGGTCATTGATTCAGGTGCCACCGACCACATGACAGGTAACCATCATTTATTTTCATCGTATGCCCCCTATGCCAACCCATCCTCCATATTTATCGCCAATGGTTCCTCGGTCCGCGTTCTTGGATCAGGAACTGTTATGCCCACTACATCCATTTCACTCTCTTCAGTCCTTAATGTTCCCGATCTTACTTTTAATCTTTTGTCTCCAAGTAAACTGACTCGTCATTTGAACTGTTTTATCTCACTATACCCTGACCACTGTTTGATTCAGGATCTTACGACGAAACAGATTATTGGTAGAGGCTATGAATCCGGTGGACATTACATTCTTGATAATCAGGTGCCGCGTTCTGTTGGTTGTTCTG
Organism: Acacia melanoxylon; assembly: GCA_019022615.1. NCBI lineage: Eukaryota > Viridiplantae > Streptophyta > Magnoliopsida > Fabales > Fabaceae > Acacia > Acacia melanoxylon. The sequence goes on from JAFJYJ010000005.1 coordinate 13,793,668, forward strand.
GTGGGTCATCTCCCTTTGAAGTCCATTGTCGTCTTGGTCATGTGTCCCTTTCATCCCTAAAGAGGTTGTATCCTCATTTTTCGTCTATGTCTTCTTTGGATTATGAGTCGTGTCAGTTTTCCAAACACCATCGTGTTCATTTGGCACCTCGAGTCAATAAATGGGCTGCGTCCCCCTTTGAGTTAGTTCATTCTGATGTTTGGGGTCCTTGTTCAGTTTTGTCTCAGACTGGTTATCGGTATTTTGTCACTTTTGTTGATGACTTTTCCCGAACTACTTGGCTTTACTTAATGAAACAACGTTCTGAATTGTTTACTCATTTTCGTCATTTCTGTGCTGAAATTCAAACCTAGTTTAATACGCTTGTGAAAATCCTTCGAAGTGATAATGCAAAAGAATATTTTTCCACCCCATTCACCGAGTATATGCATAGTCATGGCATTCTTCACCAATCCTCCTATGTTGATACACCTGCTCAAAATGGTGTTGCTGAAAGGAAAAATCACCATCTTTTAGAAACTGCCCGTGCTCTCATGTTTCACTCCTGTGTCCCTAAATCCTTTTGCCTGATGCCGTGTCTACTGCTTGTTTTCTCATCAATCGCATGCCTTCAGCTGTTCTTAGTGGTGGCATTCCCTATTCTATTTTGTTTCCCACCACTAAATTGTTTCCTGTTGATCCTAAAATTTTTGGTTGTGTCTGCTTTGTTCGGGATGTTCGTCCCAATGTGAGTAAACTCGATCCAAAGTCCTTGCAGTGTGTCTTTTTGGGTTATTCTCGAGTCCAGAAAGGTTATCGGTGTTACTCTCCTGATCTCTGTCGTTATCTTGTGTCCACAGATGTGACCTTTCATGAGTCTTCTTCTTTCTTCCCATCTTCGATATTGTCCGAATCTTCCTCTGTAGTTTTTGAGTCTGATGATATCCTAGTTTATCGTGTTCCTATCTCACCAGTACAGGCTGCAGTTCTGGAACCTGATATAGTCAATGATGCTGATGTTGCCAATGTTTTGCCCTTGCCGCATTACACCATTTGTCGGATCCAGTCCCGCCCTTCCCGTTCGACCCAGTTGTACCTGATTCTACTATTACCCCATCTAATGACCTGCCTATTGCCCTCCGAAAAGGTACCCGCCCTCATCATCCTCCCCAGAGATATGCTGACCGTACCTATCCTATCTCATCTTTTGTCTCCTACCAGCGTTTGTCACTTGTTTCCTCTTCCCTTATGGCCACCCTTGAATCCATTTCTACCCCTACCAGCCTTCACCAAGCCTTGACTCACCCTGGTTGGCGTGCAGCGATGGAAGACGAAATGATGGCCCTTGAAAAGGCTGATACCTGGACTCTTGTTGATCTCCCTTCTGGAAAGAAGGCCATTGGGTGTAAATGGGTGTTTGCTGTTAAGACCAAGGCTGATGGTTCCTTGGAACGGTTGAAAGCTCGGCTTGTTGCAAAAGGGTATGCTCAAACTTATGGCATTGATTATTTTGAGACCTTCTCCCCTGTGGCTAAGCTCAGTTCTGTTCATCTTCTTATTTCTCTGGCTGCCACTTACCATTGGGATTTGCATCAGTTGGATGTTAAGAATGTTTTTTTGAATGGTGACCTTCTTGAGGAGGTGTGTAACATCCCATTTTCCAAAAGCAGTATAATTTTTTTTTCATCAAAGTAGAACATCGGAGCGTAAGAGTAACTGATATATATATATATTCAAAATACCCACGGTAGTATGTGTGGCTGGTTTTATCAGCGGTACATTAGTGGTTCAACGAAAACGTAAATACATCATAAGTGTCTTCTTGACGATTCCCACGCCGTGACAACCGAAGATAGTCCTCAGTCGGTTCTCTGTGCGGCCTGCTTGCCTTTCTCCTCGGTCCTTAGTCCTCCCGACCCTGAAGCTATATTAAGGGCTGAGGTCCAATGCATACGGACCCCAGGTAACGGTTAACCTCATGTTTACATACACAACATATGGACTACGGACGTTCACAACATTAACAGCACATGAGCCCAACAACAGATATATTACACACACAACCAATGCAGATATATTGCTCCCAGCATTATCACACACAACCAATGCAGATATATCGCTCCCAGCATACAGACATATAGCTCCCAGCATTACAGACGCATCGCTCCCAGCTTACATTCAGTTATACTCTAACATCTATATGCACTCAGGCAACATAACAACTATACACACACAATACACATAGCACATACATGCATAACATAAACATCAGTGTTAGTGTTACAGTACGCGAACGTACCTTCGTTGACGTTTTTCGGTATGTTTTGATGGTAGGCGATCATAGATATCCTATAAGGGTAATATCGCCTCGATTAATTCACAAATATTATCTCAAGAGATATTTTGGCTATATATGACCATTTTACCCCTGGATTAATTATTTCCCCATTATTTCATTTAATTTTCGTAAAAAACGCTATTAACAGCATTTAGGCTGATTTTTCACCTAACTTTGGAGAATTATAATTAATTCCAAAGAACTCGAAACAAGGATCCGTAAAATTCCTCGGAAACCTTAGGATGTATATTTTCAAGAAAAAATACTTCAAGAACCTAGAACACCATAGTTCATTCCCAGTTTTAAATTTCCACATGCTGTCCAGAATTTCTTTCTGCAAAAATGGCTTAATTTCAAAAATTCATTTTCTCCTTGTGTAGAAATCAAAATGCTACACTCTAGATATATTTGAAAATCCCTATATGTCTACTATAATTCTGGAAATTTTCATGATTTATTGGATTCATCTTACACATAAAATCATAGCATCTTTTCGCAGACTACCAAAAACTTCTACCCGAAAATTTCGCCAGAACTTCGCTACTTTAATCTCTAGCCACCAAAAATCATTCTCTATTATGTTTTTACCTCGTTAGGCATCTTTCAATGCAATGAGGCCTAAAAACAAGTATAGGAATTTATTTTCTAATTTTCTAGATCAAAACAACATTTCTACTAAAATCTACAAAACTTAAGACTAGAAACTAAAAGCTTACTTACCTCTTGAAGAACTTCCTTCTTCTTGCTTCCCACTAGCTCTCACTTCTCTCTACTCTCTTTAGAAAATCAACTCTTGGATTGATTTTGGTGTGAAGAATGAAGAGAGGTGATGCCTCTATTTATAGGGAAATATTCCAAGGTTAAATTGGTAATCAACAAGAAACCCAATTGCTCTTCTTTCCTCTCCACCTTAGGATTTAAAAACCACTTTTTCATATTTAATCTTCACCTTCAATGTGCATGCCGACATGCCTCCTATCTCATACCCATTTAATGTGTTTTTAATAGCTAATTGATTTATTGATTCAATTGAAACCAAAGCTGATCCATGTGCTAGCCGACATGCATTTCTTTTAGTAATTTAAAATGCTTTTAAATAATCCATTGCTCATTCAAAACTTCATCTGATTTATCCCTTGTACCATGCGTGCCTTTTAATCATTCAATATGTTTTTAAATAGCCAAAATGATTAATAGCTCAATTATCTAATTGGCTAGTTGCCAAATTTGACTTTTCAACTCTAATTAATAAACTAAAACCATCTCTTCTTACCCTCAATTCAGCTGAACGAAATGATGGTGTTGGGGCTAATTAAGAAGCTTTATTTATCCCCTTAATCAAGTGTTTACATGTCCCTTGATTATAAATGTCATTGCCTAATTGTTTTGCTACTTAATCAAAGTCATTAGTATTTATTTAATCACTTACTAATTGTTGACAATTTTCTTAATTGAGATTAATTATTATCTCACAACTATTTTACTGACATTGATATTTTATACTCCATGTAAAATATTAAAAATCATGGGGCAACTTAAGTCCCTCAAAATAATATTAATTTTGCCTCATTATTTTCCAAGGGAAATAATCCCAAAAATTCCTAAAATTAAAGACAACATACTTTCTAATTTTTAATAATTATTTAATTGCCATTTAGGATTTATCATAATATTTTCGGGCATTTTATGACCCACAAATTCATTTAGGGATTTTTAGCTCTTTAATCACCCTAATTTCAATAGAAATTACTTTAGAAAATAAGGTAATTATTACACTAGTTTTGAGACCACATATTCACCTATTTCCAATAGGTATTATTTATCGAAATATAATATTTCAGATAAATAATTATCCGGGTATTACAAGGTGTATATGGAGCAACCACCTGGGTTCGTTGCTCAAGGGGAATCTAGGAAAGTATGCTATCTCTGAAAGTCGTTGTATGGTCTAAAGCAAAGTCCTCGTGCCTGGTTTGATCGGTTTTGTGGTATGGTCAAGAAGTTTGGGTTAAGCCAAAGTAAGTGTGATCACTCTGTGTTTTACCAAAGATTACGATGCGGGCATGATCCTTCTAGTAGTATATGTTGATGATATTGTGATTTCTTTGGGAGTAACATTTCGGAATCTCGAACTTAAAATCTTCCTTAACTCTCACTTCCGGACAAAAGACTTAGGTCCATTGAAGTACTTTCTTGGCATTGAGGTATTGAGAAGCAAGAAAGGAATCCTTTTATCTCAAAGAAAATATGTTCTCGATTTGTTAAAAGAAACTAGAAAACTTGGCGCTGCACCAAGTACCATTCCTATGATTTCGAATCCGTTCCTAGATCTTAATGATAGCATGTTTGTTGAACTTCCTGGTGACTTGAAGAAGAAGATTGATCCAGAGAAACTGAAGTCATTTGCATCTCCTGAGCGATATAGAAGACTCATTGGGAAACTGAATTATCTGACAGTGACTCGTCCTGATATAACCTTCTCAGTCAATGTACTCAGTCAATTCATGGAAGCTCCAACAGTCGCTCAGTGGGAAGCCTTAGAGCATATCTTGCATTATTTGAAAAGTTCCCCAGGTCGTGGCATTCTCTCTATACAAATTATGGGCACACTAAAGTTGAGTGCTTCTGTGATGCGGATCATGCAGGGTCTAAAGCCACAAGACGGTCCACTACAGGTTACTGTGTGTTTGTTGGTGGAAACTTAATATCTTGGAGAAGTAAAAAGCAAGGTGTTGTGTCAAAGTCAAGTGCAGAAGCAGAATATAGAGCCATGTCACAATCAGCACAGGAAATTGTGTGGGTATTTCAACTCATGAAGGAAATTGGGATCATCACGACATTGCCTGCGAAATTATGGTGTGACAATAAAGCAGCACTCCATATAGAATCGAATTCTATGTTCCATGAGCATACGAAGCATATTGAAATCGATTGCCATTTTATCAGAGATAAGATCAAAGAAAATGTCATATCTACAGGGCACATGCGATCAAATGACTAGCTGACATATCTTTTAACAAAAGCCTTAAATGGCACACGGGTTGAGTATCTTTGTAACAAGTTGGGCATGCTCAATATATATGCTCCAACTTGAGGGGGAGTGTTATAATATAGATTACGGTTAGATCCACAATTGTAGGGTTTCCTGTTAGCCTTTCTCTTGTATATATACCCATGTATTTATCTTAATTAATATAACTTTTAGATTCTCATATTACAGGGTCCAAGTGGACCTGATTTATGGATAGAATTTGGTAAAATTCCTTTTGAAGCCTCTTCATGGCCATCTGCATTAGGTTATGGGCCTGAACGAGTCTGTATGAGTCCAAGGAATGCATAAGCCGGTGCAGTTGGTCGATGCACGTGATATATTGGTGGGCTTCGGATTTGTCGTGGTGGAAGAGAGAGGTGACTGCGGCGTATGATGCTCCAGAGTCCCATTTAAGAATCAAATCTTGAGCTTCTTCGGAAAAAAAAAATGCATTAGAGCTGGGAGGTGGAGTAATAGAAGGAGATGAAGGCCGAAAATGGCGGGAAATAGTGGAGAACTACGACTTTCTGGGTTGAATGCCAAGGCTTCTCATATCTTAACATGAACGACGGTAATTCATGCACTCCCATGGCTGATCGGAGTGTAAAGAGTGAGTGGCCGGCATGTTTGTGAGAGAGAGAGAGAGAGAGAGAGAGAAGAAAGAGAGAAGGGAAGGTGATGGTGATGGTGATGGTGATGGTGATGGTGATGGTGATGGTGAGGGTGAGTGACGTGCACAAGGGAGGGAACATTTCATCTGACTTCATGAGCCACAAGCATAAAGTAACGAACGAAGGTTTTATAGAAGTTAACGGCTTTGTTATTTTTGCCCCATTTTAAATTGTTTATGTGTAAGTTTGTACAAAACAAACTTAATTGTGCTAGACATACATTTGGTAAAAGATTGTTGTTAAATTTGCACCTTAACCTATTTTTAAATAGAATTTTGATTTAATATGAGTTCAACTTTACTAATACAAGAAAACAAAATACAAGTAATTGATGTTAAGTTCAGGAATATTGACAATTAATATTGCAAATTGATTAGCTAGGTTACTAGAAACTCAACAAACACACACACAGATCCTGCTTCCTGAGATCGAAATTCAAATAATTAATTTATATTCTCATTCATTTTTAACTTTTTGGGAAAAACTATTTTGCCAATTGCATGCATATATATATATATATATATATTTAGTATTTGTATGTATATATGTATATCTTCAATCTTTTAATACTGTACCTGTACATTTTTCTCTCTTTAATAAATTCTTTAAGTTTTCCCTATTAGCACTTAACATCATGAGCTTCTATGCAATCATGGTTCTCAAACCCAGACCGGATCGGGAACCGGCGAACCGGTGGGTAAACCGGTCCGGTCCGGGGGCAAACCGGTTCAATTTTTTAATTTATAAAAAATAAAAAAAAAAATGATTTTTTTATATTTTCTTTAGAATTTTATATTAATAACCTTAAAATCTTCCATTTTTCACCGGTTTAGCTCCGGTCTGACCCACTGACCCTTGACCCAGTATCTAGACCGGTCTAGTGACCGGTCCAAGTTTCAAAACCTTGTGTGCAATAGCTAATGGTGCTAACAGAGAATTTACATAAGTTAACAATGTTAACTGAATAAAATTAAAGGATTTAAAAAAGAGAAAAAAAATGTACATTTACTAAATTTAAAATTGAGAGAATATAGGTAGCTGAAAAATGATTTTCCTATCTTGTTTTCTTTTTCTTTTTTTAACTATAATTAGTGATTGTATTTGGGACGTGATCGAGGGTGATTTCAAATATGCAACTTTCACTTTAGTGACTCAGATTCTCACTAATCACCTTCACCATTACAGTACTGTGTACTTGTATATCCCATACTTCTCTCTTTTACACATTATCAATAATTTCATAATTCAAAGTGGAAGTTTCCATATACATATTTCAATAACAATGGATTATTATGTTTATATTCTAATTAGAACAGCGATTTAATTAATCAGTCTTTATAAAAGAGAATTATTTGATAATGAAGTAACAAACTGTTTTAATTCAACATTGAATCTCTCTATAATTAAGTTGCATATTAAAACACTCACGTAATTATAGATTAAAAAAACAAAAGTGTACCTTTAAGTCCTCTAATTATATATAAGGTTTCAATTTAATCCATAATTCATTTTATAAAATATCTTTTCACTCCTTCAACTTTAATTCATTTTATGCTGATCACTTTTATTTTTTAAAATTAAACTTAATATGTCAGCATTTGAGAATATTTATTGACATTTAAAATTTTAATAAACATTTTTATCAGAAAATTACATGACTTACAAAAATGCTTTATAAAATTCAGGGATTAAAATGAAGTATTGTTTATAAAGTTAAAAGGTTGGAACTTGGAAGAAGTGCACTTTTGTTTTCTTTTATTTTACATGATCGAAAATAACTTTTGTTGATAAGGCTATCCACATTTTTCACTAGTATAATGCGTTATGTTTAGAGCCTAATTTATATTTATGGCTAATTTTATATATATATATATATATAGTGAATAAAAGTGAATGCAGTGGTGTTATCCACTAATGTACACTTTTTACGAAGAAGATGCTCTTAGAATCCTTTTTTAAATTTTCTTCTTATAATCTCATCTCCTCGGATCAAAAAATGAATGGTTCATATTTAACATTTTTTAAAACTATTATTATAATATTTTATAATTTATTTTTTTAAAAAAAATTGTTTTTGTTGTAGTTATGAATTATGTATATCATATTTTAACCATTTAAATTTATTTATATATGTTTAAAGTAATAGTTTTATAAAATATGAAATCTGAACCATCTACTTTTTTTTAATCTGAGAGTGAAGAGGATATTCTAAGAAGAAAATAAGAGAACCTAAACCCCACTTTTCATCATTATATTATTGTTACAATTAGCATAATTGTTGGAATTAATGATTACTTAAAGATCACACCCAAAAAAATGATTACTTAAACAAGTGGGATATGTTCAGTATGAAATTTGAACTAATGGGACCAAAAGGTCAGGTTAATTAATTAATTATATCTGCTAAAAATCTTGTAAAAACTAAATAACAATTCAAGTTGTATAAAAGGAAATCATTCTTTCAATTATATAAAGAAGATACCATATATTTTCCTATTGAAGCGATCATTTCAATTCGTTCTGTCAACTTGCTATTCTCTGGTATAAAGTGAGGGAATGTGAGAATTTGAAAAGGAAAATTTGTGAACCTTTTCTTGATAAGTACAACTGATGGGTATCTTCCTAGTGGAGAAAATCCTATTTAAAAGTACTATCGGATGGACACTAAACTCTCTTAATAAGGATTTAAATCTTTGTTCGTCATATTATGAAAGACTAGTCCTTTCTGTTAAACTAATGACTCAATTGGTAATTTGTGAAATATTTTGAAGAAAATTAAAGAAAAATGAATAAAAATAGAGGGACTGAGTCATAGAAATTTAATTTTTCCCTATATGGTTAATTAGTTAGTTGCTATAGTACTTACTCCCTCCGGTTCTTAATATATGACCTATTTATTAGAGAGTTGATCCTTAGCCCTAAATATAAGACATACTTCCTATATTTGTCAATATTTTCCTAATTTACCCTCTATTGGTGCCCCTCAACAATAATTAAGAGAAAGATTGAGAGAATTAAGAAAGATGAGTAAGTAGTTTTTAAAAAAACATATAATATTAACTAATTTAAGTAACTTCATTACTATAATTGAATTAAGTAAATATGTCTTATATTAAGGATCGCATAGAGTACATATTAATCCAATTTCAACCATGGTAAGTAGGCTTAAATAAGTTATATATAGTTTCCTAATAACACTTTCTCTCTTGTTCATTTGGTATAATATGCCTAAAACAAATGATAAAGTATAACTAAAAATTACATGAAAATATCATGCAATATTATATTCGAGAGCGAGAGATTCATAGGAATATATATTGAATGTGCAATGTATAGGAATTAATCTTGTATTTGTTTTGGCCAAAAGCAATGCAGAAGAAGAATTAATTATATTTCAAAATTTGTTAATAGAAATAATTTTTTCTGATTAAATAATAAAATTACTTTCTCATCACTTGGAGCAGAGAGAATATCGAATTTGAAGAATTTCAGTCAATCATCTTGAATCCACTAAGTGTAATGCAAGTTGTCATTGATCACACCTCAATAACGACAATTCAAGATTTAATTAATTATTAAATAGGAATATTTCAGCGGTGAAAAGTTGTAAAAATTAGGTGTTTAAGTTCGTACCTAACCCTAATTTTTTTGACATTATCTATTTCCTTCTGATTATTTGTCATTCTCCCTCAATTACTTTCCATGAACCTAATCATGATAATCAAGATGTGGATGAATGAAAGGGATTGTCCAATCATGACTCAATTAATTACTAAAAATATAAAATATTGTAGTATATTAATATAATTTGATTGTAATCATATATAGAACGTAATTATATATTCATTCGCAAAGAGAATTATTTTTTCTAAAAAAATATTAACTGCTAAATAAATTAATATCTCATATATAGATTTCAAAAGTCATTTTTTATTTATATATTATAATTGATGATTTCATTACTAATTAATTACTATCAAATTACTCCTTCCACTCCAAAATATAAAACGCCTTCTAGAAGATATTCTATTGGTCTATAGTATAAGTTACCTAAAGAGTTATTGATTCTCATTTTCAATTTTACCCCAATTTATAGATGATATCAAGAAATGGTTTTGACAAATTTGAATAAGGGAAATGTTGGAAAATTCATCCAAATTAAAGACAAATCTATTAAGTTAACCGCTCTTCCTTGATTCGGTGGAGTAGTTTAAAGTCACTTACTGTTTGGAGTATAAATCATCACTACTTGCAAATAATAAGGACAATCATAAGCAAGTCGCACCACTCTGTGCAAGTATTATGCCTACATCCAGTTTATTGAATTTGCTTTTGTTTGTTTTTGTGTTTGTTTTTGTGTGTGTTTTGTGTGTGTGTGTGTGTGTGTGTGTGTGTGAGAGAGAGAGAGAGAGAGAGAGAGAGAGAGAGAGAACTTTAATGAAAATGTGGGACATATTTTTGAAGAATATGACGTAGAGAAAATGGAGAGAAGGCTGGTATAGTAATAGTACTATATATATAGCAGGCATCCTAATTGCATAGTCCTTAGGAAGAAACACAACATTTCTTCTTCAATGTTTCTGCATTAACAACTCTATCTCTATCTAATACACATCTCTATTTCTTCTTCTTTTTGTTCAATGGCTTCTTCTGAGAAGCTGGGATGGTGTGGGAAGTTCCTGGAAAACTCAAAACCCTACTTGGCCATGATCTCTTTACAGTTTGGATATTCAGGAATGATGAACATTATCTCAAAGGTGTCTCTCAACCAAGGCATGAGCCAATATGTTCTTGTGTTTTATCGCCATGCTTTTGCCACTGCTGTTATCGCTCCTTTTGCCTTCTTCTTTGAAAGGTTACATTTATCCGTTTCTTTTAATTACGCCATCGACCTCACTTAATTGAATAAAACTTGTTGTTGTTATATTTATAATTATGTTAACTGCAGTGGTTCTGTAATTTCTCAGGAAAGCTCAGCCAAGGATAACTTTCAGAATTTTCATGAAAATCTTCATACTTGCTCTCCTTGGGTCTGTATATAATATATATCTTCAATAATTTAGTCAAAAGCAACAAGTTCCATTTTAAATTTAACCACATAATAGCTAAATATCACTTAGTAGTAATTATTTATTATCCTAAAAATGTTCACCCACTTTATTAGTTTTATCGTCCTTAGCATAACTTGATGTATTATTTGTAGCTTTATATCCAGATTTTTTTAATAATGTTATGAATGAATGAATAAACATGAAATTGAATAAATATATGTATGTTTGGAAGAGGCCGTAGATCAAAAAATTTACTATGCTGGGTTGAAACTGATACCCCCAACCTTCTCATGTGCAATGAGCAACATGCTTCCTGCTATGACTTTTGTCATGGCTGCGTCATGCAGTTAATTAATTATAAACAATATATATATATATATATATTATATTTTTGTTTATGGGTAAAAACATTAATTATATGCATGCAGGATGGAAAAGATACAAAATAAAGAAGGTGAGATGCCAAGCAAAGATAGTGGGAACATTAGCGACAGTTGGTGGGGTCATGTTGATGAACACTATACAAAGGTCCTCTTGTGCATATATTTTGGACCAAACACCTTCCTACTCATCCTCTTCCTTCTTCTTCTTCTTCTAATTCTGATGACAGAGAATGGTTCATTATATTGGCTCTCTCTTCCTCATCATTGCCACTCTTGCCTGGGCCTCCCTCTTTGTTCTCCAAGTAACATATATAACACTACTACTTCTTATATATATTTTCAACTTTATTCCACAGATATATATATATATATATATATATATATATATATAATGGTTGTATATATGCAGGCCAGAGTGATAGAGACATACCAGAATCATCAGCTAAGCCTGACATCTCTGGTGTGCTTCATAGGCACTCTTCAGGCGGTTGCTGTTACCTTTGTTGCGGAACACAACCCTTCTGTGTGGAGAATTGGTTGGGATATGAACTTGCTGCTGCTTATGCTGTTTGTTACACTACTCTATTCCTTGTTTTCAAATATTTTATATATATATATGGTCTGAATGGATGAATCTGAATATGTATACACACACACACATGGATGATACTATTAGGGGATTGTGACATCAAGTATCATACTATGTTCAAGGTTTGATGATTAAGAAGAAAGGGCCTGTCTTTGCAACTGCCTTTAGCCCTTTGATGATGACCATTGTCGCCATCATGGGCTTCTTCATACTTTCTGAACAAATCTATCTCGGAAGATATGTTTTTTCATTCCTTTTTTCCTCCTGAATTAATTATTACTATTTCTTTATAATATGCATAGATCAATGTGAAAAAATAAATTTTAAAGAAAATCAAGTTTAACCAATGCATGCGATTATGACATTATAAGCCTTATCTTACTTGGTGGGTTAGCTTCATGGATTGTATGGTTTCATTATACTCTATCAACAATATAGATTATTTTTAATTAAAAAATCTTGTTCAATGACTTTATTGAATATTCTCCTCGGCCTTTGTCTAGCTCTTTTTACAAAATTCTATATTGTTTGATATACTATTCTCATTAGTGCCTTCAGTAGCCTTATTTATTTGCACGTATATTTTGAATCATCTCAAATGATTTCTTTTTTTACCATTTTCTCTTTAATAAGTGTTACATTTACTCTTTCTCTTATATGATCATTCTGAATTTTATCATCTCTTTTATAGCTTCATGCATGAATTTAGATATGTGTGTGTGTACTTGGCTGCTAACAAAAGCAATATTTTTGTAATATTTTGCAGTGTGGTTGGTTCATTCTTGATAGTGATGGAGCTATACTCAGTGCTATGGGGAAAGCACAAAGAGAGTATGGAGGCCAACAAAGCGATAGAGACAGATCAAGAAATGCCACCAATATTGCATCTAAAGCCTCCAAATAATTATCATCATCATGTTGATCCAAAAATTTTATCTGAAGATCATCAATTATTCATATGTGCTGATGCTGCTTCAAAATCTGAGAAGATTCCAGAAGCCACTCAAAATAATATGAATCAGTGTTTTGTTATTGTTAATTAACATGCCTTTGCTTGAAACTCCCATATAAAAAACCAGTTACCATGAGGAGGCAGCAAAAGGCTTGAGAATTTTCCATCCTTAATTATATAATTAAGGATATATTAATGCTGTTTTTGTTTTCTTTTCTTTTTTATCATTAAGGTATATATATAGTGGTTTTTGTGAAAATTGTAACTTTTTAATTAGCTTGAGAATTAATGATAAGAATCAGATGTTGAAGTTCATTTCGGTTGCCATTAAATTAGCCTTTATTTTTCTAGAGATGCTCATATCACTAATCTTAATTATCACTATACATTAGGAATTTGATTCCTATATATTATTCCTTTATTTCAATGTATTGTCTCAACTTGAGGCCTCTTTTCTATCACTCTTTTCCTTATTTAAATTATATAAAAAAGAATATTATGTGACAGCTTTAATGTATTAATTAAATTTCCCTTTGTTTTCAAGAGAAAACATTCTCATAGAGATAACTAATTTACATAAATTAAAAGAAAAAAATGAGTTAGTTACTTATAAAAAATGTACGTCAAATTTCCCTTATAACATTTCATTTAATCATTTGCTTTGAAATTTACCCTATTAACTGAAACCTCTATAATATAAGTAATTAATGGGGTTATTCGTCTTTCTTCCCATCCTCTCCTCATTTTCGGTAGTTGGATTGAAATCTTAACCGTTTAGATATAATGTTTTATAAAATTATTTTTATTATTTTTAAATATTTTTTAATATAAAAATAATATTTTTATAAAAGATTAAATTTAAACCGTTCGCATTTCAATTCAACTGAAGAGGATGGGAAGTAGATGGGAAGGGAAGAGGATGGGAGCCACTCCCGTAATTAATAGGGATGATTTTTTTTTTTTTAAATGACCTTGGCAGACAAAATAAATTGAAATATTATATTTATGATTATTAAAACAAACCATTTAATCAGCTCAAACATTATATTTAAGACCAAAAGAAAAGATCAATACTTATACGTGTGTTGTACAGAGTGTGATTAGTAGAAATTATGATTTTCTATAAATTATACTCCATGTGATAATTGATATTGATATATCGATTTTATTATGATTTTTGTTGAAATTTTAGATCTGCAGCTTAATAGATACACCAAGAAAAAGTCACCAAATTAATTAAATTCCCATAAAATTAAACTTGTGATCCAGTACTCTTAAATTATTTTAAACAAAGCTAGCTTCGCCCTATGATATGTACATGGTGATATGCAAAAATAAATTAGCAAATGTTTAAAAGTTACACAATAAGTAATTAATTGATTTCATCATTGTTAACGAATATGTGTGAGGGGGACAGATTCTTTGGCCCACCTATCTATTTGAATGTTCATCAATCAATCAGTATGGGGTATTAATAGTTGGCAATAATAATTAAAAAAAAAACATACCTAACGAAGATTCTATATATCCTTAAAAAAGTCAAATATTGTGGCTAAAGTATCATTGAAGCATAGCATAACTCTTTGAAGACAGCCAATTAATTATTAGAGATCAAGATTATAAGTGTGAGTTCTACCATTTTCTACTTCTCTTCTCAATAACAACTCTTTGTTAAAATAAAATAAAATATTTTTTTAATCTTGCTTTAGGATCCATCAACTGTTCAACTTTACCAGCTTTAAATTAAAGTCGTTTTCATAAAAAAGAAGAAGTTGTTTTTATCTTTCAATGTTTTAATTTGTATAAATTAAAAAAAAATCATTATTCAATCTCCAATTAACACTTACAATTTAATTGTAAAAAACAAGATGTTCCCAATTTTTTCTTCCCTTTCTATTCATAACAATGAGTTGATCTAACAGTATAAGATCTCATTAAATCTATTTGAGTTTTGAATTAGAAACCTAGAGGTGATACATATGCTGGGAGGGAAAATCACAACCATCTAAATTGGAAAAGCCGTTTGCTCGAATGTTTAGTAATAAGATACTAAAAAGGCATCGGATACCAGTTGATAGAATTAAAAAATCTATGTTGCAGTATTGGGATTATGCATCACACGCTTGTATGTTTTATTATATAATGAACAATTACTTTCTCATAATTTTTTTATTTTTTTTATTTTTTTTGCGCATCAAGCACTAAAACACAAAATATTTTAGGATGGACATATCTAAAAAAATTTAGGTGTTGTATACACCATATACTTTATATAGTGGATGCACCTGAGATAATATTTCAGAATTAACTCTTAAATTTTTACCCTTATTTTACTCCTTTTGCATATAACTGAAGATATATACATACTACACATAATTAAATAAAAATTGCACCCGATAGTCTTTAAATATATTTCAGGTTTTGAGTAATAAGTTTTGTAATGGGGAAATTTTTAGTAATTTTCTCTTACATATTATAATTAATGTATTCTTTAACTTTTAATTAAAAATAATCGCGCTTATAAAAATAAATAATAAGTTAATTTCAAATGTTTTAAGGGAAAATCAATGAAAAATTCATATTTAAATTTTTTTCTGGTTAACAGGATTTTAATTCAAATACGGGTAGTTTCTATTGTAAAAATTTACCAAGTCGTTATCACCAATAAAATTTATGAAATATAGATTTCTTCTTCCCGATTCCACATATTTTTCCAACGTTGGTCCATCGAGTTTTTCATGTTTTTTCCTTTTCCATAATGGGCCTGTTTGGGTTGGCGGTAGGAATGGTGGGCATTAAAAGCCCATTCGACTTAAAAAAAGTTCGGTAGGAAAAAAGTCAGGTTATAGATAATGATTTGTGTTGGATTGTCATTTGACTTTTTTGCGTAAGTAACTTTTTTTCTTAAGTGATGAGTGTTTGGATTGATCGTTTGAAAAGTCAGTTAAGAAGAAAATGATTTGAAAAGGGCATTTAATCATATTGAAGCTACTATACATATTATGACGGCAATAAATAAAGATAAAAATTTATATTTATATTTAAAATTGAAAAAATAAAAAATAAATGTATTTATTATTTAAAAGAGAACTGTGGGTTGAAAAAATAAAAAAATAAATGTATTTATTATCATATTGGGTTGTATTTATTATTTGTATAGTTGTAGCTTTTATATATATATATAACATGAATAGATAACTCAGCTAACGCAAAAAAAAAAGCTCCAAAATGGAGAGTTGAATAAGTCTATTAAGATTTGGCTTTAATGAGATAAACACCTGACTCCCAAACAAAGATTCGGTGTTTTTTTTTACCTACTATCGACTTGCCTTTGGTTTTTTTACACTGTAACGCTAATAAAAAAGCCAACCGAGGCCAAATATCCACTGCGTTACGGAATTTCTTGCAACACGTGGCAGAGGCATCACCGCATACTTATCTACCAAACAAGCCGCGCGCGGAATCACGGACACAAAACGACAATGGAAGTCGTCGTCTTACCTGTCAGCTCTTGAGACTGACAGCACAAAAAGTCAGAATAAGGAGGAGGAGGAGGAGGAAGAAGAAGCACAGGTTTCAGCAGCGACTGTTCTCAATTTGTTTGCGAAGCCTCGAAATCAAATCTTTATCTTTCCATTTGCCGATGCCAAAAAAATGAACTCATCATGTGATTCTCAACCCTCCACTTTCTTGGGACTTCTTCTCCAATCTCTATCTTCCTCTTGCAATCGCGGCGGCTCTTCTCAGCTCTTCAGGGACTTGGTCACTCGAGAAGTCAATGCTTTTCTTTGGCTAGCTCTCATCGTCGTCACTGCGCTTTTGCTCAGGAAGGTCGTCAAGTTGTTCCTATTGTGGTATAAAGCTAGGAGCATTCCTGGGATTCCCAGTCCCTCCTTTTACGGGCACTGCGAGCTTATTGCCCGGGATAATTTCACTGGTAAGCTTTTTTTAAAAAAATAAAAAATTCGATGATTTGTAGAATTCAGTCGCTGTCCCCTTCGAGCTGTAGAAATAATATTTGTTTTCTGAATCTTTTTAATGGATTCCTGCTAAGTCAATTTTAGAATTGGTTAACTTGTCCTTAGTTGATGAGTCGGTGGCAGTGCATAGGTATGGGTTTGTGTGATCCTCGTCTACGGTCTACTTCGGTTGCTATTCAGGTTATTTAGGTTTGCACGAACAGGAAGATTGTAGGGGAATCTGTTGTATTCATTACATATTTGCTTGTGAATGGAAATTATATGGTTCAATATTGGAATGGTTTATTTGTTGATAATCATGGAGTTCCATGGCAGTATAGATTCATTTAAGTTTTTGGTATTGGATAGCATTAGAATTGACTTATGTTGTTAATATTTAAAGACTAAATGTTTAATTTTGCTGTCTGTCTGGCAGATCTGTTGTCAGAATCTCATAAGAGGTATGGACCAGTTGTTAAGCTATGGTTAGGTCCTACTCAGCTTCTGGTGTCAGTCAAGGATCCATCGCTAATTCAAGAGATGCTTGCAAAGGCTGACGACAAGCTTCCTTACACCGGAAAAGTTTTTCGACTGGCCTTTGGGCAATCAAATCTCTTTGCTTCTTCCTTTGAAGAGGTGCTTAGCCCTCTAATTATTTGTTATCTTCCTTCCCCATTCTTATATCTTATACTCTGTCCTTGTTACTATCTTGACAAAAGTTGAAGTTGTAACCTAGTATTTTGTCCACTCCTCTTTTTTATTTGGAAAAATCTGAAATCATTTATGAAATCAGTCTTATGTACACACTTGATTATTTAACCTTAACAGAAGTTCATTTTTCCTTTTTGATGCCAATAGCTCATAGTATATGTTACTCCCTCCTGTTCTAAATACAAGATCTAGCTGAGGGATTTGTTTTGGTTCTAAATATAGGACTTTAATCTTCTTTATCTCCCCTAATTTAATATTTTTCCCACATCATCCTCATTAATTGTTAATACCCTAATTAAAAGGGGGTACTTTAGGAAAAGTGATACACATTTTTTAGATAATAATGGCAAATAACCAACTTAACCAATTTCCTTAATTTATGTGAATTAGTTAACTAGGTACAGTATTATATTTAGGACTGGAGGAAGTAGTTCCTTATTACATGATACTAATGTTAATAAAAACATGATATTTGAATTTTGGTATGATTGGAGTCGCAACATGAAATAATAGACTTATGCCTCTGCTGCGATATATTTGGGGCTTTTCAGACATGAGATCCCATCAAATAATTCTTTGGTTCACACTTTATTATTATTATTATGATATTTATATAAAATATTTCCTACAGAAATGAAAAGTCCTGGATTCTTCAAGTATATATGGTTCTCATTCTGATTATAGCGACTTAGCATTTGATTTTCAATCACCAGGTGCAAAAGAGAAGGGAATTCTTGGCCACAGAACTGAACGAAAGATTGCTCGAGAATGCTGATCTGATTCCTTCAACAGTTGTTGACTTCATCATGCATAAAATAGAAAACATCAGAGGAGATATTGATTGTAGATTGGTTTCTCAGAATATGGCTTTCAGCATGATGGGCGCAATGTTCTTTGGAGATGATTTCTTAGAATGGCCTAAGGCTGCAATTTATGAGGAACTACTTATGAAGATTGCTAAAGATGCTTGCTTTTGGGCATCCTATAATATGACTCCCTTCTGGAAACGTGGATTTTGGAGATACCAATGCTTATGCACGAAATTGAAATGCTTAACTCAAGATATCCTTGAACATTGCAGAAAAAATTGCAAGCTTTTTCATGGCATTGAGCATAACATTCATAGTGAAAAATCTAACACAGAAATGGAGACAACACACGGTGCACAGTGCTATTCTGATGTTGACTGCCCAGGTTTCTTAGGTGAGCATAGGGATCATGATATTGCAGAGGAAGAGCCTTGCGGAAATATCATGGGTGTGATGTTTCATGGATGTCAAACTACAGCTGCACTAATCTCCAATGTATTAACTATGCTTGTCATGCATCCGGAAATACAGGATAAGGTAACTATTGGTCCATTATATTTTTGTTGTATTATGCAGTTGATGATTGGAATTGATCATGGATAATTTCAGATGCCTCAAACATAGTTCCCAAATTTGAAATTCCCTAGTAGGTTTTACCAGATTTGAGATGGATCTATGCTGTTTTCTTTTTAATCTAGAGTGGTGGCTAAGTTGCACTTGAACTTGGAATTCTTCAGATTCCCATCAGGAGGAACGCTCTTTGTTTGCAACTAAAGTAGGTCTCATGCATTTACATGGTACTCAATGTAAACCGTACTATTCACGGCTTGTGAACAATGTGACAACCTATACTTTTTTATATTTTATATTGGTTCATAAATTAGTTTTGTGTTTGTTCCTTACAGATTATATCTTATGATTGTTTCACTTGATGCTTGCTAGCCATCATCTGTAATTTCTAGGTTCAGTCATAAAAGGGAGGAAAGAGTTATAGTAGTTGCATATGTTTATTCAGGTTTATTCAGAAATAACCACTGTGGGGAAGAAGCCATCAAAGTATGAACGAGAAGATATTTACAGGATGCCATTGCTATTGGCTACAATTTATGAATCTGCGCGTCTTCTGCAAATAGGGCCCTTGCTGCAAAGGTGTTCTCTGAAACATGGTGAGATCTTGCTTACTGTTCTCCCTAGATCTTGCTGGTGTGTTTTGTTGAACTTTTTTTATGGAAAAACAACTAATTGAAACCTGTGCACTTTGCCTGATTAATTGTGGGCACTGCATTCATATCCTTGCTTATTTGTGAATTTTCTTTGCTACTTGGTTAAGGAGTGATAACATTGAGAGTTAGTACCATGTATCTGAACATCTAGGGAGAAGAGTTTGTCACAAAATCTGGTTATCAGAGGTCTGATATATTTCTCACGACATGCACCTGATAATGCTAAGAAGTTTATAAATATAGTAAATAAAGCAGGTAGGATGGTTGGTGAACAAATCAAAAGTTATATCTTATCTGGTGGAAATAGAAGCTGGGGGTAGACTTGAATGAAAACCCAATTTTTAGGAACAAAAATGACTAGTTTCAAAGCTTTTGAGGGCAAAATATACAGAAGATCCAAGCTTAAGAGATTCTTTAGTAACTTTCTTCAACCTTAATTTTGACACTTGCGGTTATCGTGGAGGCCTTCTTTGCAAGAGTGCTGAGGTTTTGTAGAGCTCTTTTGTATTGCTGCCGATTTTTATTTTTATTTATGTTGTCTTGTCTAAAAATAATACTTTTATCCAACCTTGTCTGTATATTCCTTATAAAGAAATTATTTCTGTTTTCCCCCAAAGAGTGGGTTTTAAAAAAAAAAAAAAACGTGATGTTTCTGTTCTTTCTGTTTTCTTAGCTTGGCTGTGAGTTTGAATGGAATTCCATACCCTTGTTATTTTTGTTAAGCTTTATCTATGTTAGTCTGCTTACACACCTGCGTCAAGAATGATTTTGGATTCATGCCCATATTTTTTCTGCTGCAATGCAATTAATTACCAAATATAGTTTTACTTTTAAGGTTCAACCTTCTATAACTGATAAAAATTAAGCATAGCATGGCATGAGAGAAGGTTTAATTCCATTTCAAAGCAATATTGCTTATGCACGAACATGATTTGAAATTTTGTTATTTATCATATAATACGTATTCTTAGTGGGATAAGGCTTGTTGTTGCTGCAAGTCATATCATTTAATATGTATTCTTCACATCTTGGGATCTCTCTTGGCTTACATTTATCGTTAGAAACTAAATATACAGTGGTGCTAATAATTTTGCATTTCTTGCTTATTAACTTTCATCCTCCTTTCTCAGACCTGAGCTTTGCAACTGGGGTAACCATACCTGCTGGCGCTGTACTGGTTGTGCCTATTCAGTTGGTACAGATGGATGACTCCAATTGGGGTGGTAATGCCAGTGATTTCAATCCTTACCGATTTTTGTCAAATGCTAGAAAGGGATCTGAGGTGGTTCTTGATGCTACAAACACAGGTTTTATGCTACCCTTATATTTGATATTGGCTTTTCTCTGTTTTTTTTTTTTTTTTTAAAAGTTCGTCCCTTGTCAAAGTGAAGATAGTTGACTCTCCTGAATTTCAATCACATGGTGCTCTGGCCAGTATATATATGTATATGGCACCTTTTCTTTCACCTATTGTTCCTTTATTTTATCCCTTGCACCTGTTTTAATATTGTCATACACTCTACATCTGTCGTTACTCGTCTAATTTTAATGGTTTCTATATTTAGTATATTGGTGAGAACTTTGAAGAGTTTGTTAGAGTTCTGTACTTCAAAATCCAAACCCAACAGTCATGTGCTAAAATAAAAGTAATTTTATGATTTACTTCTTTTTGAGCACATAGGCTGAACTTATTTGACAGTTTTACCAATAATGATTTCATTTTTGCTTGAAATCATGTAAAACGCATGCTCTATCATTTTTGGAGACGAAGAAAATCTGGGGGAAACCAAGTCGGATTTATTTCATGTTGGAGTGATTTTATGTTTAGTGGTTATCTTTATTTTAGAAGTTTGGCTTTCTTAAAATTATTTTAAATTAGGATATCTAGGTTTAAACTAGTTTAAATAATTGTTATTATTTTATTATTTGTATTTAGTTCTCTTTAAATAGAGAGGGTGGGCCTTGGCGCAGCGGTAAAGTTGCTGCCATATGAATTGGAGGTTGGGTTCAAATCCTGCAAATAGCCTCTTTGATTGTAAGGGTAAGGCTACGTACATCTATCCCTCCCCACACCCCACTTAGTGGGAGCCTTGTGCATGGGGCCGCCCCTTTTTTGCTCTATAAATAGGCCTAGGATTTTCTTATCTGTTAGACCTTATTGATTATTGAATTAGATTAAGAGTATTCTGCTGTCACATTCTTCCCTTATCTCTCTACTTCTCCCTCTTTTCTTCTCACTCTCTCACTTGATTTTTCTTGTCTCCTTCTCCTCCCTTTCTCTCTTCCCTTTTGCATTACATCGAAAGTGGAATAATTTTGCTGGCAATTGAACTTCTGAATGTGTCACTGTAATTTAGTTTGCATATAACTTGGTTTGGGAACCGTGTAGCAAGTGTGGAAGTTCATGTTTACCTTTGTTGCTTATCCTTCCATTACCTGTGTTGTTGCTTCTGTTACTTATCTCCATATATTGATCCTTCTTTCAGGTTCTGCTGAAGAACATACAAATCCTGGTATCGACTCTTTGCTCTTGAAGGATCCAAATGAAAATGCTGCATTTCTTCCTTTTGGATCTGGTTCACGTGCCTGTGTTGGCCAGAAATTTGCCGTTCAAGTAGTTGCAACATTGTTTGCATTGATTCTCAAAAAATATGAGGTTTGTGCCATATACAGCTTTTTTTTTTGGTTCTTCAAGCTTCTGTTGTTCTGTTCGTGTGGGTTTGTACAAGCATTTTAAATTGGATAGTTATGTTCTAGAAATGAAAACTACATGAACCTAACTATTAGATATAAAACTGTGTTGATTGTAAAACATCTGACGATGTGTCATGTGAAAAGGGGAAAAAATTAAGTATATTTTTTAAGATGCAAAAGTTGTTCATATGTAATTTCTTAGAGAACTTGATGATGATAAAGAAACTTTGCGCAAATCTTGTCCAAATTGAGATTGCTTGGCAATTGCTTAAAATTAATTAATTTGGAAAGAACAAATTATCAAAGGGGGCTAGACTCAAGGCAATTTCTGAACTTTCCAGTATCATAATCGATGCACGTGTCCCTCTGAAAAATAAGTTACATACGTTATAGTGGCAGAGTAATTATATTCAATATGATGCAGTGCTACAGATTATTTTCTATGAAATTTTGGGGCAATTAGGCAAAGTGCAATTTAACCTTGTGGTCAAGCTAAAAGTTAGTTTGTCTTCATGAGGTTTAAAGTTTCAGGCCATATCCCTGAAGTTTGCTCATCTACTACTAAATGAAAGTTTAGTAGAAATAATCTCATGAATGCCAAGCTTGAGAACAATGACGAGTTTCATTACTAAATACTATATGTTTCACTTGTATTTTGAACCTTGTCTTGGGGCTATTCCTGGAACTCAGACAGTTTCAAATTTCAAATTATTAGCTTAATATAATAATAAAAAAGCCTTAACCCTTCGTTTTGATGGGGAAGAATTTTTTTTTTTTTTTTTTTTTGGGGGGGGGGGGGGGGATTTACTAGTTCTGGAAATTTTTCCTTCTAGTATTTTCTCCCCCTACTTTTCTCTTCATCCAAATGAAGCCTAAAATGTAGTGCGAAAACATATATTCAACTATGAAACTACCCACCATTATAACAGGATATTTTATATGAGATTACAATTTGAGGTCACGAAATTCATTGTTCATATTTATTCCCTAGCAGTAATAGTGGCTGGCTGAATATTTGATTATGGGGGTCTCGTGTGTTGCACGGTGTCTAAAAAATGAGTTACATTGTTTTTTACTCGTAAATAGTGGGACTTGTCAAGGTTTTTATGTTATATTATATATAGACATAGATTTTGCTGTATTTTGAGAACTTACAATCGAACTTTCCTTGCAGATAAAGCTTCACTCTGGACCAGAAAGTGACCCAAAACTAACCTTGAAGAATCATCTTCTTCAGCAGCTCCCGAATTCGCCAATAGTATTCAAGCGAAGGGACAACTGACAAAAATGAACTGAGAGGTTGCTCTGTATGTAGATGTAATTATTGCTACAAGTCAATTAAAAAACACCTATCCTGTTTACCCTCAACTTCCTTTCACATCATCTTTTTTCCTCGCTCCCGAGGTGAACCGGGAAGCTCCCCCTTCATGTTTGTGGCTCATCGCTGTGAGCCGGTTGGATGCAACATGAGTTTCACAAGAGAAACCAAAGTTTTTTTTTCCTCCCGAGTTTTATCAATAGCCCCTTGTGCTGGCTTTTGGCCATGTCACATCTATTTGCTAGTTTTTTAAGCACTGTGGGTCTATTGCTGCGTCAGAGCCTTGTATATTTTCCCTTTGGATAATGCACTGTATTTTATGTTGTCAACTTTCTTTTTCACTCCTAAAGGGAGTTTGTTGTTGTATCCCAAAGTTGTCATAATGTGCTATGAACTTACATGTTATAATAAATGACTATTTATGTAGTTTTCTGATCTTTTTGTGCGCTTGGGTAGTTTATGAATTGGTGGGTGGTTGATCCATTAATGTCATAATGTGTTGTGTGTGTACTTATTGAGCTCAGTTTTCTTAGAAGGACTCGATAGGAATAGCAAAGAAATTTCATATTTTGGGACCTTTGTTGAGATATTTTCACAAAGCTCATCCTTTCTTGGGCGTTGTATACTAGTCATGTTCTTTAAAGAATGTTCTAATATCTTAAATTCATGCTTTTGAATAGAGATTATGCATGGTGAAGTAGTTCAGAAAAGGGAAAATGACATTCAATTTTTTTTTAAAAAAAAAAAGACGGAAAAAGACATTACATGACCTTTAAGAATATTTTGTTTTTGGCCAATGCTTTAAGAACATTAATTATAATGAAGAAACGTGAATTTAATAAATTTTACAAAACGACTGAGGTTCTAACTGCATTTTTTCTTGTGATGATTATCTTCTATATAAGAGACATTTTTATATTTTATTGCGTTGATTTTGTATTATTATTATTTTCAAAAAAAAAAAACAGCCGCATTCTGTTAGGATGTCTTATTTTGAAAAAATTCTTAAAAAAATAAAATTATACTATTTTATCACCGTACAATATCGGAAATGTTTCTTGTTGTATGTAAAATCTAATAATCGAAATAAAAAGAAAATATAGTTGAAAGTTTTACCTGTGGCTAACCAATGGCATTGGCAGGAAAACCCCTTAGCGATGAGCTCAACTTTTCTGGTCCGTTAATCCTCCTTTTTATGAAAAAATAAAAAAATCTTCCAATAATTTAGACTGGGTTCAAAATAAATAAATTTTTAGGTATGGACACCAATGTTGTATGGAACCTTGAGGTATATGGTAGAGTTGGGAATCGGTAAAGGCGTGAAGTGAAGGCGGTACGGCCTCTAGGGCCGGAGTAACAAACAATCTATTTTTTAAAGCCCCGAGAGAAAGACCAAGGCCAAGGAAGTTATTATATCAAATTTTAACTATTTTTCCTCCGTTTTTTTTTTCAAAGAAATATAATTAGTAAATTACAACAATTAAAATTCTAATTTATCAAATAAATGTTGTCAACATTAATATCAAAACAACACAAATCATCCAACAAATAAGTACGGTCACTAATTCATAATAAAAAAACAAATTATGTTTACAAATAACTCACATAAAACATAAGAAATATACCACTAAGCGGCATTAGTACGATAACTATTATTGTCGTCATCTTTGCCATTATCATCAATTTCAACGACATTTGATTGTGTTTCGCTTTGAGTAAGCTCTGGTTCATGAGTAAGAATATCATAAATTTCTTCTCCCGCATCATGAACACATCCATAATCTTTATCTGCAACAAATAATAAATCAAATCATAAATTAGAGTATTGTTATTATGTATTTGTGTATTTGTACTTAAATGGATAAATAACTCTATAACAAATACAAAATACATATAAATTAGTAAATTGCCATCATATATAAATCTATGCATCCAAAAAATAATAATAATAAATTAAAAGGGCTTGCAGGGCTGGTTAGGAGTGGGCATGGGTAGGGCTGGGCAGGGCGAGACCCCTTCCCGATGCGGCCCAGAAGAATGAACGGGTTGCATTTTGCAAAGCCCAACCCAACTCCGCCCGATAAAAGCCCTAACAATTTCGGAATTTGAGCAAGGGCGCCTAGGCGGGCGGGCCCTTGCCAAGTAGTAACGCCTTACTCCTTCTTGAAGATTTTAGTTGATTTTAGTTCACGGTTCATAAAATTTCAAAGCTTTAGAGATAAAGGCGAAGATAATATAATATATTTAGACATAATAATATAATATATTTTAAAAAAATAATATATGTAAAACGATATTTATTTAAATATATTTAATTTTAGGAAGGCCAAATGGGCGGGCGGGACCCCCCAATGCCCAATGCTCCGGCATCCAAGGTCTACTAAAAATTGCCAAAAATTTTTTCCGAGACACTTTTTTAGGGGAAATTTGGGCAATTTTCTTTGGGCAGGCGGGCGTGCGGGCGTCGGGCACCATACTCACCCTATGGCCGCCCCGCAAGCGCTTATTTCATTAAACTTTCTAACAATTTTTAAGCGTGAAAGGCCAGAAAGGTCGGGGTTTAAAGCCCGGCCAAACCGATCCATTTCATTTCAAGTATATGGGAAGGATTTTTGAAGAAATGGGCCTTAATGTAATGAAATTTTAGGCCCAAGAATATGCTTAATTATCACCCAAAAAAATTGTACTAAACTCTTAAACAAGACAAAAAAACGACCCAAAAGTTGCTTGAAATCTTCAATTTACAATGAAATCTTGTGAGACATTTAGGTAATATATTCCTATATTAAACGCGCAAGAAATTGCTTGACCCTATTGAAAAGGAGAAAGGCGTCCGTCATTGGTCAATGATAAAGGATAATATTGGAAAGGATCTAACAAAAGTACGTCTTCCTGTTTATTTCAACGAACCTCTTTCATCTTTGCATTTCTCTCTGTTAGTTCTTTCAATGTGCATAGACACAACATTCTCACTTTTATATTATGCAGGGTAATAGCTTCATGAGGATTCTTAACGTGGCTGCTTTTGTTGTATTGAGCTATGCCTCAACCGAAGGAAGAATTTGCAAGCCATTTAATAAATGGTGATTACCCAAATAAAGGCCTTCGTTTTTTCTTAGAGAAGGTAATTTTTTGGGCCAAAAACTCACAGAAAGCAATTCAAACCTTGATAAATGGTGTTTATGACGAGTATTTTTTTTCTTTTTTACTTTAGACACATCTTTGTTTACTATGTGTCAAAATATTGAAATGTTGTATAGAAAACAGAGTTGGGGGGAGGAAGAATCTGAGAACTCCAATA
The DNA here is from genome assembly GCA_019022615.1 of Acacia melanoxylon. NCBI lineage: Eukaryota > Viridiplantae > Streptophyta > Magnoliopsida > Fabales > Fabaceae > Acacia > Acacia melanoxylon. The sequence continues at coordinate 13,820,677 of JAFJYJ010000005.1, forward strand.
ATTATTATTCTGTTGTGGTGCGTATGTGAGTGCATAAACTAAAAGTGGGAATTAATGAACATGGTGTGAAAGTTTTGTGGTTCTAACTTTTGGTGTACAAAGTCAGAATGTGTTGTTAATAGGGACAATGATAGTTGTTAATATTGGTGGTAAGCTTTTTAATGACAATTGTTTTGGGCAAGTTAACAATGATGATAGCTAGTACGTCTAGGAAGAATCTCTCATGTTTTATTCATATAGGGGGACGATTTGTAATTAGTGAAGCTGGTGTTATAACATATATTGAAGGTACAATGAGATCAAAAACCATTAAGGAAGGCACAAGTTATGAAAAGTTCAAAACAATGATATCATCGATTGTAGGAAAAGAAAGTAACAAAGTTGTTGTGAAGTTTACACATTTGATACAAGTAAATTTGCGGACCTTCTACCTTGTGGATGTATTTGAAGATGTAAATGAAAGTTGGATGTAAATTTGTATTCTGATGTAAATGCAATTGTTAATGGATAGACATGAACTTGTCAAAAAAAGCACATGAACCTATCAGTGGACACCCATGGTCTTGTCAATGCAATACCCTACATATATTTAGATATGTTTACATAATGAAGTCAAACAGCTATCAGGTTATGAACAAGTTATAATCTAATATTAGTGTGGACATATTTATAAACTACATTTGTTATTATAATTTCATATTAATTATGTAGACATATTATTTGGAAAAACAAAAAAGTTGTCATTGTTAGTTGCCTAACTTGTTAATGTAGACACATGAACTTGTGAATGGACGAATAACAATACCCAGTCATGTACAACAATTCTGAAAAAGCTTAATTAACCACTAATATCAAGAAATTGCTAGGAATGCAAGGCAAGCATTTCAATATGATTCTCGTAATCAAACCTCTCATATCCCTACTTAGTCTAAATTTAAAATAGCTAGAATTGATAGAGCTCTCTCGTACTATGGCTGCAGGACACTGTTGTCGAACGTTGGGACTTTCACTATTTCAAAGAGGCACCAACAACAGACTAGGGCTTATGTGGAACGAACAAAATTTGCAGCACAAGAGCAACAAACAGCAACAACGTCTTCTCAATGATTTTTACTCAGGTCATGATGACTTTTGCTCGACGGCGACGGACCCTAAATAGCGACAGTAACGATAACAGCTTTGGTTGGGCGACGACAAGGCTATCGGCCAGAGAGAAGAGTAATTGTGGCTCTATCAGGGAGACAGAAATAAGACTCCACCTTTTCCTCTGGTTCATTAAAGGTATGGGACCTCTGAGTCAGATTTTGTCTTACTTGGGACTCCATTGCAATTTTCCCAAAAAAATATGCTTGGTAGATTAGATAATGTAAATGGAACTTGGTTTTATATTTTTGTTTGGTAGATAAGAAAACTTGGTTTTCATGAAGTCCGAGATTCTCACGCCAAGGGAACCAATTTTATACTTGGTTTTCCTGATGGGACCAATTTTCTCATTTGATGGAAGTGGCTCTGCCAAGGGAACCTCACTTCTAGTGCACCAAACAAGGGATTTTAATGTTTTTCATTTCATTTTTCATTCCATAGTTCATACTATGTGCTAACAAATAACCCTCAAGATTGCTTGCATCTTATGTATGTTGGCACTTGGCATGCATACGGCATCGATATGCGCCAATACTTCAAGACAGTTTCGTTAAGAAATTAAATTTTGTTTAAGATTTTCCAAGGATTGAATTCATATAACAAACATCTGTCGGTAGAACCAGATGGCAGTTTACACCATTTTTTATTGTCACGACTCATGACTAAAAAGGGCTAAAGACATGAGAGAAAAATGAGTTCCAAACCATAAGTCTATCCTCCTCAAGTGCATTATTTGCACAATAGTACATAAACATGCTGAGGTGATGGAACAATAATTTGGGTTTGGGCTTCAAAATTTCATTTTCAGAGAACAGCGACATAAAGATTCCATAATGAGCACAAGTAGTTGTACCAGGGACAATGTCTTATAATAAGCCCGTGTAGCGGGTTCATAAGGTTTTATGATTTCGTACTAGATGGCTTCAGAAGGAGTTCTGGTGGTCATGTGATCAACTGCATGAACTGTATTCTGAAGCTCCTCCCATATGGCTTTGTACACCATCCTCTGCCTATTCACTGCTGATTGTCCCTCAAATGCAGATGACACAACCTCAATACTGCAAACTCAATGCCAATAGTTGTCAAGATCAAGATTTTATATGGGATTGGCCAAGGCATTAAAACCATCGAACCGAATGAATCAATTGATATGTAGTTACATAATGGTCATGAACAAGCATGTGTCAAAATCTGATCAAACATTAACAACAAAAAGCCACAAAGTTCACAAAAGTTTCTATTGGTTGGATTGTAGGATTACACAACCTTACAATCAAGTTCAAGAGCTAGAGACTTATGCAGATACTATACACCCTTCCTGTCCAGGCTATATAGACTATAGAGCCAAGTGCCAATAGCAACTGACATTACAAAACATGGCATCTTATTTAAATGACCAGACAATTGCTCTGATAACATACCAAAAGCATGCATTCCACAGAGAATTTCATATTTATGCAAAAGCAAATACAATTTTTAAGCCCATAAATCAGGGACAAAAGTTTCAAACTTGATGCTAGAGATACCCCAGGGAAAAATCAATTTTCAATCGGGAATGTTGACCTTAGATGGACCTTGCCACACTTTTTTAACAGTGAAGTCTGTATGTGGCAAAAAGGAGTACATCAACAACCCCAAATTACTCAAAATCGGCTTTTAATGATATACAATGCAATTAAAAAGCATGCACAAAAAGTGTATAATTTTAAAACCTATAAGCTGAAACAGAAGGCAACAAAGACCTAGAGTTGTTAAAATCCAATCCAAGCTATATACGGCAAAGTGTCACTTGCAAATATTATTGCAAAAAATAAACCCCATCTTTTACTTTACTATATTTTGTTTTTCTTTTCCAGCCCAGAGTCCTCTTGCGCACTTGTTGGGAATCTATTGTTTAGTGTTCTATCCAATAAAAATTTCTACCAAACCAGGAGCTTAGAAAACAAAAAACATATGAAGATGACAGAAGTCAAGATGAATCTAAACATTAAGATAAATATTAAAGCTCACCTAACATGCCGACCATCACCATAAGCATCTTTTACAGAGACTGATTCTGCATTGAGATGATCCTTGATCTGTTGAATTAAGTTACCAATTAAAAAAGAAAAAAGAAACAAATCAATTAACCTGTCACTCTGTGCCACTAACGTTCTCAGAGCAAGTTATAAAATAAGTAAGTAAATAAAAAGAGGACAAAGCTTCTTAGAGGAATTACAAGAACAAATTATACAGGAAATGAATACAAAGATAACATTCTTATTCGAGTTAGTAAGAAACTTTCGTGCTGACACACCCCAAATAGCTCATTTCGTTACAAAGAAGAGCTCTAACATAACCTAACAACAGAAAGGCTAATGGCCACTAGCAACCACTTGAGATTTCAAATAGCATAGCTCACCATTTGAAAATTGCAATCACCTCCTTAACTGATTTGGCTATTTGGGAACCAGACACCCACATAGTGATTCTCCCTCCCTTCCTATTACACTACCATGCAGCACTACATTTCAGATTCGTACCACACAGGTTCATATGTAAGTCAATAAAACTGACCTTCTAACAACGTAGCAGCTAGAGAACTATCGCCCGGATTAACCTCTCATCCATAAAAAATCATGAATAGTATCATGTAAAAAAAGGAATTAAGATCTTTGACCAAAAAAATTTAGTCAGAAAGCATGTAATGATGAAAAGAAAGAAAATTATGCAAGAATAATTGAAAAAACACCTTCTTTTCCATGGATTGCATGAGAGGCGAATCGATAGAACCAGCATCGTTGACATTGGTGGCGCGGACACAAAGATTGCGAGCAAAACGCGAGGGGGAGAAGGCGTTTTGAGAGAGAACCTGAGGATTGGATTTTCGGAGAAGAATCGGATGAGACCGAGAAAGGAGAACGGAGCTGCACGGTCGAAACAGGGCTGGAAGACGAAGGAAGCAACGATTCGCTGCTAAGAGGTGTGACCGCATTTTCACTGGATCGTTTCTTCTCCTCCTCCTCCTTCTAACCCCAAGTTTTGGGAACCACTCGTACAAATACACCTATGATAAGAAACTCAAAATAAAAAAGAGAGAGAAAATTAATACACCGTAATCTTTTTTCAAAATAAGAAACTTGATATTCTTGTTCATATAGCCAATAGGAGTAGTTTATTAGTTTTAACTGGGGTAATTCAGTTTCTAAGCTATTAAGCTTTAACTCATTATAACACTCTCCTTTTCCCAAATAATAATAATAATAATAATTGCAGCCCTAAACTTTAAATGAAGTTGGTGAGTTGGAGTGAGTTAAATCAAGTTTTAATTAGGGAAAATTATAATGAAGGACCTAAAAGAAAATATATTTAGTTAGAAGGATCATAAAAATTGTAATTATTTAGGAGGACCAAACATTATAATATAAATTTAAAATTACTAAATTGTCCCTAATCATACCTCCTACATTATTTCTTGATTCATAATTAAAAAAATGACTAAAATTAAAACTAAAACCGCCCATCATTCATATATAATATGATAATATCTTTTTTAAAAAAAAAATCACCATGTTTCATACTCATTTAAAATAAATATATGGTTCAAACTCATATTTTTTAAAAATTTTAATTTTGAGTAAGTTACATATTCATATAATCAATAGATAATTTAATTAAAAAATATATCATCAAGTTGCCATATTTATATTGTCAAGCATCTCTTTTTTTAAAAATAAAAGCTAAACTCATTTCATGTTTTTTTAAGATATAATAGATTTTTTTTTATTAACATTAAATGAATTTTTAACCCACATCAATTTTTTCTAAAATAAAAATAAATCATTTTTTTTGGTTCAACATATATAATAAATTATAAAAGACCATGAATTTTATTAAAATTATATAAATATATTTTTAATTAAATTTTTTTGTTGATTTTAACAAATTATAATTTTGACAAAACTGAAAAGTATGTAATTTTTTCTTATAGATATCTACGCTAGTTGTGAAAAATGAAAATTTGAGATAGATTATGTTCAATTTAGTGAAATTTAGAACTTTGTATTAGTTTAAAAAAATAAAATATGGGAGAGAATGTAGGAGGAAATGCCTAAGATTTCCTTAGGGGTATTTTAGGAGTTTTAATTTTATATTTTTGTATTTGGTCCTTCTAAATAATTACAATTTTTATGGTACTTCTCAATAAATATATTTTTTTTCTCTAGGTCCTTCATTCTAATTTTCCCTTTTAATTAACTAAAAAATATGTGAACTAAGTTGCAACAAATCAAAATTTAATAGTCAAATGCAATTATGTCAAATAATAGACTAATAGACTAATTTTCTTAAAAGAAATATGTCCAATAAATATCAGTATAAGTCACTTAAGGTACTTACCCTAATGGTGGATTAGCTAGATTATATAATTAGTGAATTGAGTTCGAATCTTATCTTATTTAAAAATATTTATAAGGAGACTCAATCTAATTAGTCGGTTACTAGGATACTTAGTAATAGGACTTAGAAAAAGTGTAGGTTATTAAAAAAAGAAAAAATTACTATGATTATTGATCCAAGAGAATATCCAAGCAAAGGTCACATGCTTGTCACAATGAGAAGAAGCTGCACGACTTGGAAGGCAACACTTCAATATATAACAAGGACAAATACAGCTAGGGAGATGTGGATGATTTGGGTGTGATGTTCTCTCTGATCCCATTCTTGAGAATTTTCTCTTTTTTTGTGGCTCTTCTTTTCCTTTGGGAATTTTGCTACTCTATTCTTTTTCATGTGAAATTCCTTTTGTAATGCGATTATGAGATGTGACTGACCATTATAGTGTTAGATTATATATATAATTCTCATTTCCATCCATTATATTTGTGAGTTATTTTATAACCATTACAATTGGTGTTTTCGTTGGAAGAACCCCTTCCAACATGGATGAGATATTGATGAAGCCTATCTGGATGAGCTCGATGATGGGATCAAGCAGTTCAAACATTGTGCTTCTAATATGGTTACAAAGATGGATTGTCTTATTTCGTCAATAGAAGTGCTAAGTTCTAAAATAGAATTACTAAATTCTAAATATAACATTATCGCTGAGTCTGATACAAATGATTCTTTTCGGCTTGTTCAAACCAAGGCTACCACCATTAACGTTGCGTTGAAGAATTCTTTTAGCTTGGACCGAATTGGAGCAATGATGAAATGTATGGGATTAATTGATAGGCCTCAATCTTCTCAGAGTCCAAGTTCTATATTTCACCCATTACCAGTGCATGAATCTTCTTTACGGTCAGATATAAGCCTTTCGCTAGAACAAAGTGTTGAGACAGATGATCCAATCCATAAAGACTCTTTGTCACGCCGCCGGAAACCCACACTAAGGGCTCCGATTCTACCATTGATCTTTTACCGAAGAGTGATATTTATCCAGCATCTGCTACTAGTGTACTGGTCGCTGCCGAAGTACCCTGTTTGGGTTAGTTCGGGAGCAATGACTTATTTTCTATCTGAATTTTGCAAAAGTAAAAGAGGAAAAAAGTCAAGTTGTAACTGTGATTTGTGTTTAGATTGACAGTAACAGAAGTGGCTTTTTCCTAAACGTTGATGTGTTTGGGTTAGCAATTGAAAAGTCATTTAAGATGGAAAATAAGGCATGAATCTTATTGAATACTACACACACACACGTACGTACGTGTGTGTGTTGTATATATTGTGATAATTGAAAATAAAAATTTAAATCTATGTAAAGAAAATTAAATTAATAGATAAAAGGGGCATGCATCATTTGTAGGATTTCAACTTAAAATATAAGTTTTTAATTAAGTTTAGGAAATAAAAGAATAATAATAATAATCAAATAATTATTATTATTATTATTAAATAATAGGGAAAATTCCATTTAAATACTATTTGAATTTTTAAAACCCCCAGAAGTCTCCCGAATTTGTAAAAAGACTGAGAGGTACCAAGGACCTATGAGGGATATACAAATTCGGGTGAAATTACTCTTTTGCCCTTACTTTTAAATAAATAAATAAAAAATTAAAATACCTTCACCGAAGGGCCGCCTGCCACCGGTGGGGGGTGGGGTTTTTTTTTTTTGGAAAAAAATTAATCTTTGAAGTGTAGGGGGTGGGGTTCGAACCCCTCACACATGCATGGGACCAAGTGGTCCACCAGTTGGGCCACTTGGTTCTTTTATATATATATATACACACAAATAAATATATATATTATTCTTAACATTTTTTCAACGGTAATTACAAATCAACCATCGCTATTTACAACTTTTTTTTTAGGTTTCCCTTTCTTGCCTCTGAGGAAAAAACAAAAAAAAAATGCATAATTACAAAATTTTCATCGCTATTTACAAAGCAATCGTTTTGTATTTACAAAAGCAACGTTTTGTAAAAGCGATGGTTGATTTGTAAATAGCGATGAAAATTTTGTAATTATGCATTAATTTTTTTTGTTTTTTCCTCAGAGGCAAAAAAGGGAAACATAAAAAAAAAGTTGTAAATAGCGATGAAAATTTTGTAATTATGCATTTTGTTTTGTTTTTTCCTCAGAGGCAAGAAAAGGAAACCTAAAAAACAAAGTTGTAAATAGCGATAAAAGTTTTGTAAATAGCGATGGTTGATTTGTAAATAGCGATGAAAATTTTGTAATTATGCATTATTATTTTTTGTTTTTTCCTCAAAGGCAAGAAAGGGAAACCTAAAAAAAAAAGTTGTAAATAACAATGGTTGATTTGTAAATAGCGATAAACATTTTGTAATTACCGTTGAAAAAATGTTAAGAAGAATATATATATTTGTTAATGTATATATATATATATATTAAAGGAACCAAGTGGCCTAACTGGTGGACCACTTGGTCCCATGCATGTGTGAGGGGTGGGGGGTTTGAACCCCACCCCCTACACTTCAAAGATTCAATTTTTTTCCAAAAAAAAAAAAATCACTCCAAAAAAAAAACCTACCCCCCACCGGTGGCCGGCAACCGACGGCGACCCTCCGGTGAGGATATTTTTATTTTTTATTTATTTAAAAGTAAGGACAAAAGGGTAATTTCACTCAAATTTGCATATCCTCATAGGTCCTTGGTACTTCTCAGTATTTTTACAAATTCGGGAGACTTCTGGGAGTTTTACAAATTCAAATAGTATTTAAATGGAATTTTCCCTAAATAATATCTTTTCAATAAGAAAATGAGCCCCACAAATAAAGAAAAAGGCAAGACCTAAAAAGGCAAGACCACATAGACTTTCTCGACTTTCGTGATTATCCAACGCAATAGTCCATTAGTCCATCACTTGGTCTCATAGCTTCTTTTTTTTCAATGAGCCCTTTTTTCAGAAGCTTGGTAGCAAAAAGCAATTCCAAACACTTCCATATGGCTTTTTTTCTATTACTAACGTTATCGGGTTTTTTTTCTTCCAAAAGCTCTCTTCAAACAGACTCGTAGTCATTATAGACAACTGTAAAGGTACCACTATGAACATATAACATGTGGACATTGATAGACCCACCATTACCATCTTTTACTATGTTTATTCGTGTTTCCTTCCATTCACAACCCGCCACTGTAGCCCCTATTCTTGAGATGATGATTATGTTGAGGCCAAATCATTCTTGTTGCTTATGCATGCTTACAATCACAAACCAGCTTTTGGGAATTTTATTATATGGTTAAACTTTTGTTGTTCCATCAATTTACTTGAGCCTGTTGATTTTAATGATCAAACCACATAAATTTTCCAATATTTTATCATCATTCATATCAGTGTTTGGCCCTGGAATTTTTGTAAGAGCTTGATCCAAGAGAATGCCCAAGTAAAGGTCACATGCTTGTCACAATGAAAAGAAGCTGCACGATTTGGAAGACAACACCTCAATATATAATAAGGACAAATGCAGTTGGGAGGTATGGATGATTTGTGTGTGATCTTCTCTCTTGGTCCCATTCTTAGGAATTTTATCTTTCTTTGTGGCTCTTCTTTCCCTTTTTAGAATTCTGCTACTCTTTTCCTTTTCTTATGAAGCTCCTTTTGTTTTGTGATTATCATATGTGGTTAATCATTATAGTGTCAGATTTTATATATAATTCTCCTTTCCATCCATTAAATTTATGAGGTATTTTATGGCTGTTATATTTTCCTTCATTATTATTAAAGGAGCATTAATATGAATAAATTTAAAAAAATAAAAATAAAAAATTGTCTTAAAATTTTAATTCCCAGTTGTTCTGGTGTGGAACCAGAGGATAGCTAGCTAATGGGGTAAGTATGTTGACTTGACTAAAAGACAATACCTGGCCTACGTACTACGTAGATGGATCAAAGTCACGTAGTTCGAGGACACACATAGGCGTTTAGCCAAAGGGGTGGTGTGTATGCTCCATTGAGAGTAGTCTATCCGCACCTTAGGGTTTGACCTCCGTATTTATAGAGTGTCACGCCGGGTGGGATAGTATGGGCCCGTAATCTACGCCCCAAGATCATAACCGTCGAATCTATCTTTGGATAAGATAGATCTCCTCGATTATAGATGAGATAAGATTTTCCTTTATTATAGGTAGATCCAATATGTGATATATTTCTGTTGCGCATATCTTTCTTTATTGGGCCTAAATATAGATACGTAACACCAGTATATGTCTTATATTAGAGGGAGTAATCATACTGATGTTATAAAACGATGTCGTTTAGCCGGAACCAATCGCGCCACCTGCCCAAAAACGAGCTCCACGCTGATCAAAACTCAAATACTCGTGGCGCTCGGGAAGGCCAAGCAACAGCGAGACCCTCTGTGTGCGCGTTAAACCGAAGCCTTCTCAAGTAAGAAAAGCGAATGAGAGCATTAAATTCCTCCCTCCTTTCTTCTTTTTCGATTCCATCATCCTCTTTTCTCTCTGTATTCTTCTTCGTCTTACTGGTTCGATCATCCCTGGCGGATTGTTCTGATTTCGATCGCCCTGAAATGGCCACGCTCGGAGGTATTCACGATTCCCCAGGTGCTCAGAACAGCGCCGACATTGATGGCCTGGCACGTTTCGCTGTTGACGAGCACAACAAGAAAGAGGTTGGTTGTCCTTTTGCATAAGTTTCAGTGGGGGCTTCATGATGGATGATCTTGTTTGAACATAATCCCTGACTTTTTGGGGAACAGAAAGAAAATATGTTTCATTTTTTGTTCTTTTCGTTGGGTTTGATTATTGAATAATTCAACTCATGTGTCGTGAATTTGCATGCGTATTTGATGGTGGTGATTGAAGAACGCACTGCTGGAGTTTGCGAGGGTAGTGAAGGCACAAGAACAAGTTGTTGCCGGTACACTGCATCATCTTACTATTGAGGCCGTAGATGCTGGAAAGAAAAAGCTTTATGAAGCCAAGATCTGGGTTAAACCCTGGTTGAATTTTAAAGAACTTCAAGAGTTCAAACATGCAGGTGATGTTCCGGCATTTACCAGTTCAGACCTTGGTGTCAAAGGAGGTATGCTAATTTCTAAATCAAGCATATAAGGTCTTGATGTGTTCCTATTTCAAAAAAGTCGATACTGTAACCATAATTTGACATAATTCTTCAAAGAAATGCAATATCATTTGGGGTAGAATTTTTAAATTTATATGAAAAATATTGAAGCTTGTAGTTGCATTAGGTTTATCAATATCACGAGTTCATGACTGGATTACGTCTCGAAGGAGTATAGTCAATAATTTGCTAGGGGAATAAATGTAAACCGCTTTACCTGAGTGTTTTTTTCGAAGAAGCATGAACGTTCACACACACATGAACTAATATTTATATCATAAAATTTCAATTTTTATGCTTGTTCTTGAAATTTGAGACGGTTTTGTTCTAGATCTAGTGTATGACATCCACAGACGGCAGTCTTTTTTTATTGTTGTGCTCTATAACTACTTGCAAACACAATATTTGCTAGCTTGTTAATTCTTGTTTCCTGTAATAATAATATTGTTACATTTAGTTATTTCCACCCATCCTTCATATGTATGCTGCAGCAAGGTGAATCTTGGTATAAGAAAGTTAAAAGTGATGTCCTTGAAATTTTAGTCATGTGATCTTACAAAGGTTCTAATTCCTATGAAGTCCAAGGAGAGTGGAACGATTCTTCTATTATTGCACTGTATGGCTTAAAAGTTGGTCAACCTTGGCATGCCTTCTTGTCAGCATGACCCGAAATCTCAAGTCCTCCTTCCTAATATCAAGATATGCTAACAGTAATTAAGAGTCAATGCTCTTGATTTTGATTAAATATGCTGAGGACTACTATTCCATGGCAAATGCAGAAATAGGCTTTCAGGATGAAGGCCTTTCATTTGCAACCATCTTGGACAATTGTGGTTTCTGTTTGTTGGATTTCCAATTTTAGTCATGTTAGTACATAGAGGCATCCCAAGATTGAAAACTTTTATGATGATTTCAGTATAAAGTCGTACATTGTCTGCCTTGCTACTTGTGGATACTTTCTGACGATTCTCTTATAGAGCAGATGAACCTCTAGATTAATTGTTAACTTGAGCTGCTGACCTTTTTTGTTATCAGATGGCCATAAAACTGGATGGCAAACAGTGCCAGCACATGATCCTCAAGTTCAGGATGCTGCGAATCATGCTGTCAAGACCCTCCAGCAGAGATCTAACTCATTACTGCCATATGAGCTTCATGAGGTTGTTGATGCAAAAGCAGAGGTCAGTTCCTTTATATGTATCATGTGAAATTCCTTGGTATGTTTGTTTATTGGCTTTACTGATGTCACATGATTGTGTTAAAGCAAACTGTTGGGTGTAATTTGATGCTTAGCATTCAAGAGCTATAAAATAATGAAGTATTGTTAGGATGAAAGCAGATCGAGTTACAGATATTTTTCTGAATTTTCCGATGTTATACTATAGGAGAATTTGTCACTGATCTTTTTTTCAAAAATCGTTTTTTTGACTCAGTTTTCATCTTCCAGCTCTCAATACCTATTGATGTACGCTTATTTACCTGCAACCTTGCTGAAAATGATTCTGCCATTTTTTCAATGTGTTCTTGGCATTATGCAGAGCTGTATTAGTTTTCATTACCAAGTATCTGAGTCTAAACTGGGACTGCTGATAAGTTAGTTGTTTGTAACCCAGGAGGAATTTCCCAATACATGGAGTATATATTTTATAACAGTTATTGTTAATAAAATTTTCAAATCAATAAGAATAACCGGTTTGCTTTTATATGTTATTTTAAACGATATCTTTTGAAAGATCACAAGGCATGCATGATGAATGGGATTGTATTCATCATTGTTGGTCGGAACACTCATACTTTTTTAGTAAAACAAATGGTAAAACTGCTGTGTAAAATTAATACTGGATCACTGGCAAGAATGTTGTATTAAACCTTTTTTGTTCAGCTCTATTTGTACTACAGTGAATCTTCAGTAAAAAAAACTCTGACAAGTTCTAGATACATGGCAACGGCTCTTTGAAAGAAGTGAACTTGGTAATCCAAAATCACGCCCTTTATAAGAGAAAACGTGCAGTCTCCCTGCTGCACTTCTTCCTAGCTTCTTTTATAACCTTCTGAGATGGCTTTGAGCTTTGCAAACTGCCCTTCTGTCTAATTTTCTGATGATTAGGAGGGGAAATAACTGTTAAATTGAGCAGTCATTTTTCTGAAAGCAGGGCACTTCATTTCCTCAATTAACAAAACTTGGTATTTCCATAGGTAGTAGTCACTAGTATGTTGTAGCTTATGGATGTAATGAACATAATTAAACAGGTCAATGATGATTCTGCCAAGTTCAACTTGCTCCTCAAGGTCAAGAGAGGAGGCAAGGAAGAGAAGTTCAAGGCTGAGGTACACCAGAACCATCAGGGTGGCTACCATCTGAATCAAATGGAACAAGATCACTCCTGATCTGAAGCTGAGTCTCCTGGTGATGATGAGGGATGTTTTTCTCTGCTCCTGCTTTTATCAGTTGTTTGCGGTGGTGACCTATACTTTACAGAAGAATCTGAACGTCCTTGGATGTTCTGTGTGTAAAAAAATAATATACTAGTAGTACTTTCTCTCTTGTGCTTTGCCAACAAATTCTAGTTTCTTGTGTGTTTTAGTTCTTTGTACTGTATGTTTCAGCTCAATGTTTTTCATTTTACTTTCAAAAAGTTCTATATATGTATGAAAAAGTTGTTGACCAAGTATCTGTATAAAGACAATTTGGTGTCTCTCCTCTGCAGTGGAAGGCATTTAAGTGATAAATTAATGTAGGGAGACGAAAGGTGTGAGAAACGATCTCCCTGGAACGTTTTAAATAACAACACTCGTTAACTATGATTCAGAATGAAATAACCCATCAATAATGTAGTTTTTGAATGTTCATGAGGTATTGGTTTTTGTTAAATCACTCTTTCTGAAACGTTTTGTTATAATAATAATCAAAGCATCAACAAAAGATGTCTAAATAAAACTTTTCATAAACAAACGACGTTAAAGCAAAATTCACTCTGTGAGTATAAGTTTTCAAGAGATATAATATATTTGGGGCAGATTTATTATTTTATGAAAATATTATTAAAATAAAGAGATAGATTATTCTAAAGATTTATATTTGGTATGAATTGAAAAAAGTTGTTGGCCAAATATCAGTACAAAACAATCGTCCTCTCTCCACTGAAGTATTAAATTTGGACAAGTCATAATTAATATTTTGTAAAAATATTATTAAAATAAAAGGTTAAATTAATCTGAACATTTATAAAAACTGTTTATTGTTTTTAACAATGAACTGTGAAACGATGAACTAAAATTTTCATGAATTTGTAAAAATATATAAGTAGTTGATGTTGGATTTAAATTGTGGAGGAATTTGTATAAAAAAAGAAACATAAATAGTGATTATACTTTTATAAAGAATCATCTCACCATTTCCTTTTTCCTGCGTGTTGAGTGAGAAACACAAAAGCGAGAGCCAGTAAACAAGTTCAAACACTAATTGAGTAATTGCTTTTTCCTTTATATGATTTGGGTCCAACTAAAGTTACAAACTTCAAATCTTTTCATTCAAGACAAGAAACGATTATTAATTCTCTTTTCGTGTCCAGTCCATATCAAGCTTTTTAATTAAAGTATTCCAGATAAATTATTTTTTACGAGACTTAATTAATCATGAATTTTTTTAAGAAAAGTCCAATTAACAGTTTTATTGAAAAACTAGAGGCTTCGATGCACGAGTTGTGTATTATATGATGTAATTTTAAAATATGATCATGAAGAACTATTTCTATAATTTCAAAATTTGTGATTGGTTGCACTTGTAAATAGTTTTTTTTGTTAGTTCATTTTTTTTAGAGTGGGATAAGTTATCAAGCAGAAACTAAGTAGTTGTTTTTTTATTATGGGGAAGAAGTGTATGTTTTTTTTTGTGTCTTTCGAATAATCTTTCAAGTATCAAGGTATTAGGTAATCATACGGACAACATCAACAATTAATGTCGTCGCTGAAAGCTTTAGAAAATATAAAGTGTTTCTACAATAGCGACAAAAAGTCAATTTATTCGTAGAGAATATTTTCAGTAACACCAAAAGGAAATAAAACAACAACGGGAGGGAATGGCAATTGTACCAACTATGACCTTGTTTTAGTTTTCCTATTATTTGATAATTAATAATTATTCATAGCACAAAATGTGATTATGTTCTCATATGTTTCAATTAATTAATAATTAAAAATAATTATGTGGATTCCCAAAAATTAAAACTAATATTCTTTGTAACACCTTGAAATATTTTGTGGTGCCATTTTACCCCTAATATATTTAAAATAGATCAATCTCTCCCCTCTCATAACAGCCCTATGGCACTTTTTTGTTTTAAACTTCAACAAGAAGTTCTAGTAGAACTTTAAACACCTAAATTAAAAGGAGGAACACCCAATATGAATATGCAGTTAACTTGAAGGAAAAAATCAATTGGTACAAACTTCTTGAGTCTCTCAATCATTAAGCATCAATTAATATCCTTATTAATATAAACTTGGTGTACACGTATTTTAAAAATATTATTACATTTATATTAAGATGTAAAGACCTGCTCAGCTTTATTTAAGATTTATTAGTCTTTCTAAAAATAAAAATAAAACATTATACTTTTAAGATTTATACTTTCTAAAAAAAAATTCAATCCCTTCGGCACACTTTTGTGATGTGGCTTTTTATCTTTAATTTAATGATTTAAACTTTAAATGGTACTTTGGCTTTATTAATCAAAGTTAAAAGGCTAACACCATTAGTATACATGGTTACTGTAAGCTTAATTAAAAAGTTAACGCCGTTAGTATGCATGTTAACCATTTGTTATTAATACAGCTTCAAAACGTCAACAATATTACATCCTAATATTGCATAGTTGAGTTATGAGTTTCACTCAGCACTATCAAGGCTGTTCCACAACTACATCCATGGCCTACGGGTACACAAGGCTAACATTTTGGTTAAGAGATAGAGCTATATTTGCTACCAGAGATTATATGAAACAAACAAACCAGAGGGGAAAAAAACAAGGATTAGGATCTTTCTGGGTCCTACAGCTAGGAGCATGTTTTGCTATCTAATGGATAGTCATCATAGCATTGGTATGTAATTTATAAGCATTTTAAATTTGATCTAATCCCCAAAAAGAGTTTAATATTCACCCTTCTTCATCATAATCTTCCTCATCCTCTTCTATCTTTCTACCAAGGTGTGCAAGCTGCATAGAGTCGATGACCATCTTGTCCACATCAGAAAGAGACCAGCCGGGGATTTCTTCATGCTTAGTCTCAGGTTTTGGAGGATCAGGCATAGAAGGGGCATCAGTTACTGCCGTGCCTGTGCTAGCATTTTTGTCTTCATTTTCATTCAAGTTGGCATTCAGATCAATGTTACGGACAGATTGAGCGCCTTCATCTGGAATTGCATCACTGTCTTTTGGTAACTCTTTCGGCTCTGAACCATTATCAATTGCCAAATCTGTATCAGGATTATGTTTGCTGCTGTTCAGAGCAGAAGTGCAAGGTTCAGTTTCAAGTTCTTGATGATGAGTCTCTCTTTCCCTTTCCCGTTCGACATTTTGAGCCCCTCGGCCTCGGCCTCTCCCTCGGCCTCTGCCTCTTCCCCTTCCTCTACCACTACTGCCAGTATGACTAATCTCATGCTGAAATAAAAGACAAACATAATTAACCTCCAAAAAAATATTCAAGTCCTAGATTATGAGACTGCAAGACATTACACAATTTAATCACAAGACATGTCCTTCAATACTATAGATCTGTCGTGAGGTTCATTAAATAACACTGACACCTAAAATAACAGTTATTGAGCAAAACAAAGAAATTTTGCCCTTATGCACATAGGAATCAGACAAGATACAGCTTGAAAGAATAAGATCATTAGTGAAATACTGCATGCACTAGTTAAAAGCTCGTGTGAAGAAAGCATAATAAAATTCTCATGGAAAATAAATGTGAAATGATAAAGGTAGTTGCTTTTTTCATAACAGAGTTGGATAAAACACATTTATGTTAAGGAAGGAAAAAATTGGTCACAAACATAAATGCAGAGGGTTTAATAATGAATCTAAGATAACTTCCTAATGAATTTAGATAATCTTACCTGCAGTAAAGCTTATATATGCACAAATACAGGAGAATAAAAACCTTTTTAACATAGGTTTAACAAAGAAAGCAAATACATCAGCAAGCACATAGATGTAACTATCAGGAAAAGAGTAATTACCATCTTGCTTCTCTTAGAGTCATCATCGCTATCATGGTGATCGTCATTTGCTGCTTTCCTGGTTTAGAACAGCGTTATTAAGCTACTAATCTACCCAAACACTTAAACGCATTGATCAAGCATAAGTTTAAGATGAAAAATGTGAATGGATTCATACCTTCTTCTCGTAATGACCCGATCATCAGCACCAGTCTCAGAATGTCCATGCCCATGCCCATGGCCATAGTCAGGAACCCTGCTGACGACATCCTTCAGAAAATCAAAGACATTATAGCTTTGTACACAATGTTTTCTGCAATTCAGATTTACACTGGTTATAATAGATTAAGTAATATATGTTAAAGTAAAATCATTGAATCAAGGAGGGGAAAAGAAGAAGCATTATAAGTATACATGTTCCAAATATTTCATGCATCTTCTTGCAAAGGGAGACTTTCTTCAATAGGTATAACATTCGCATATACACATAATAGGACTCAATTTTGGTCTACCATCAGTATGAAGAGCTCTACTATGTCAATTAATCAAATAACACCCTCTTGTTAGCAGACACTTGAAAACTATATATTGGTGTGAATATGTCTGTATTTTTTTTTGGCCAAAGTGAATATGTCTGTATGAGTTCGTTCTTTATGGTGTGCACAATGAAGAAAACAGACGGGAAAACAATAGAATACTGCAGCATTCAGACAGAAAATCAGAAGATTGTGGCAGGTCAAACAGAATAACAGATGGTTTCTTCTTTGGGATTAGAATTGAGAAGCTGGCTGCCAAGTGCAACCTTTACTCCTTTTTGTGGTGTATTTTAAAGTGCTGGACATAACTTTCCATTATAATTGCCATTAGAAATTAATCTAATTTATGCAGCAGACAGATGTAAATATACATTTAATTTCATTACAAAGATCAAGATTGACATTAAGTTGTGAAGCGTCAGGACTCAGGAATAAGGAAGTCATAAAAACAAAGCAGTAGAAGAAAGATTAACAACCTATTATACACCCAAATAAGCAAAGGCACTATGAAGCGCAACAATTCAGCAATATTATAAAATATAACTCCAAAACAACATTGATAACTCATACAGGATTTGGCAATAAAAAGTACAATACAGCACCAAGGCATGTCTGCTTTATTTTATAATTATAAGCAACAGTAGAAAATAAATTCAAAGTTAAGAGAATAATATTACTGACACTGCTATCTTATTTGGTTAGTTCACATTCACTAGAATGGTAAATTAAAAAAAAAATAAATAAAAAAATAACACAGACCATAATAGTCCCAGACTTACAGATGCAATGCACTCATCGTCTTTGCTCCTCTCTGAAGAGTTACTTCATATGTACGATCACAAAGGTCTTGCAAAAACAGCTCTAAAGCTTTAGCTGCAAAATATTAAAAGTTATCATGAATATATGAGAGATAAACCCCCCACGCACATAATCAAATGGAAGCCTAAAGAAATTAGCCAGTATTCAAATTAACTCACAAACTAAAACGGGCACTGCTAGTGCTATCTTCCCAACATCTTCATCTGCTTGCATTATCTTTTTAATCCGAGACTGCAAATTAACGTTTTCATAAATTCATCACATAAAGCATTACTTTATAATATCTCACTCCTTATAAAACTACAAGACAAGTAGAGGTATTCTGCAAAGTTTGAACTACATTTTAGCACCTCAAAGGAGGAGTTCATAGTAAGGTTTCAACTGAAAATGTAGTTAACATCTTACAGTACAAACCAACTTTTCCTCCTTCGGGAGATAAGGAAAAATCGATGAGGTCAGTAATAAAAGGAATTGTAATGTGATATAAATCACTCTGATGTCAGGGGAAGCTACCAAATCAGACAAATCCTTAAGTTAAAACCGAAGACATTGGCTCTTAATAATTTAAACTATAACAAAAGGCCTAAACAAGAAATGGGAATCCAACCTCTAACGGTGCAGATTTGAAAAATCATGTACCCGAAACCTAATTTCCAATGATACTTTTAAAGGAGAGGATAGCCAACCAAGGTTGGCTCAAAATACCCAGGGAAGTCTCAATTGATGGAACCGTCAACTAATTGCAATGCAAAATCACATCCCACAAATCAAACCCATCGAAAAATCCAAAAATAGCATCACTTGACTCCGTGATACCCGAAGATACACCCATCTACTTTAATTCTCAATCCCGATCGTGCTAAGCAATGAAAATCTAAGAAAATACAGTGAATCCGAATTATAACAATACTTGCGACTCAAACCCACGATTCACATATGTTCGTTTATGTTCAACCCAAAATCGGAATCTTCTATAGACGCCGGCGAATTATCTTCCTCTTTCCGAGGCTTTCAAACCTACTAAACAACATAAGCACCGACAACATATAAACAAGAATTATAAATCGAAGCAGAAATCACTCACAGCAGGGAAACGAGTATCCAGCTTCTTCCTCATAGTATCCGATTTAGGGCACTAAATTGAACCAAATGATAAGATAGAAACAAGGTCGAGAACTTCAGAACAAAATCATTTCCACCATCATTCACAAGATAAAATCCATCAAACCCATCTCAGATCCGAAAGTACTCCCATAGATAATAACAAAGAGCTTTTGATTCAGCGGAATATCCGTCCGTACGAGTTTGACGAAGGAAAAAAACCAAAAAAAAAAACTGCCAGAAAATTAAAGTGAATTAAAGTGACGAATTGGTGACAGATGTTGAAGACGGGCCAATAGTGAAAGAGCAGCTGAAAATGTAAACATAAATTTTAAGCTGAAGTGTACGTTTTGGTCCTTAATGTTTGTTTCTGATTTCATTTTAGTCCCTTAAGTTTATAAAATACCCGTTTGGTCTCTTAATGTTATCATCGTTAGTCTGATTTAACAGAAAATACTGATTCAATAATTTTAAGGGATGACTATGCAA
Source organism: Acacia melanoxylon (assembly GCA_019022615.1). Classification (NCBI taxonomy): domain Eukaryota; kingdom Viridiplantae; phylum Streptophyta; class Magnoliopsida; order Fabales; family Fabaceae; genus Acacia; species Acacia melanoxylon. Next base: position 13,840,511 of record JAFJYJ010000005.1, read on the forward strand.
TTAAATGCTGAGCAGACATGTTTATATATTTTTATTTTAATAAATTAATATTTTAAATCCTATTAATTAAAAAAATTAATCTTCATAATCCGTGAAAAAACGTAAAACAGTTTGTGAAAATTAAATATTTTTCAATTAATAGAATTTAAAATATTAATTTATTAATATATGAATATATAAGTATGCTTGGTTAACATTTAAGTGCACAGTCATCACTTAAAATTGTTGGGTCAGTATTTTTTGTTAAGTCAGACTAACAGTGTTCACATTAAGAGACCAAACGTGCACTTTACAAACTTAAGGGACTAAAATGATATCAAAGGCAAACATGAAGGACCAAACGTATACTTTAGCCTAAAGTTTAAAGGGAAAATTAATCTTGGCTAAAATATACGTTTGGTCCTTCATTTTGCCTCTGGTATCATTTTAGTCCCTTAAGTTTGTAAAGTGCACTTTTGGTCCCTTAATGTTAATACCGTTAGTGTGACTTAACGGAAAATACTGACCCAACAATTTTAACCGATGACTGTGTAATTAAATACTAACCAAACATACTTATATGTTAGTATTTTAATAAATTAATATTTTAAATCATATTAATTGAAAAATATTTAATCTTCACATACTTTGTTTTATGGTTTTTGACAGTTTGTGTTAATTAAATATGTTTTTTTATCGAAGAAGATTAAATATTTTTTAATTAATAGGATTTAAAATATTAATTTATTAAAATACCAACATATAAACAAGCTTGATCAGCATTGAATTTCACAGTCATCGCTTAAAATTGTTGAGTCAGTATTCTCCGTTAAGTCAGACTAAAGATGTTAATATTAAGGGACCAAACGTGCACTTTACAAACTTAAAGGATTAAAATGATAACAGAGGCAAACATGAAAAACCAAGTGTATACTTCAATTATTAATCTTTTATCTTTTAATTTTTAACTCATTTATAATTCAATCCTTCAACTGTGATTCGGTGCAACTCTCGTTGCTTACCCTCTTATTTCCTGGAAGAGTGAGTTAGGTGAGAAGCTGAATAGGAAATATTTTTTGCCACATGGAGCTGAGTTGGAATCTATCTTTGCTCACATAGAATGACTCATTACTTGATAAGAATGATAATATAAAAAATAAAAAAGACAAAAAATTGAGTACCATGCTAGTCAAAAAGTTCAGGGGCTAAGTTATAGGTAAATCAAAAAGTTCATGGGCTGAGTTGCACCTAGTTATAATTGATTGATTGAGTTATAAATAAGTTAAAAATTAAATGACCAAAAGATTAATTTTTTCGATTTTAAATAGATTTTAAATAAAGGAGGGAGAAAGCTGATATGTAATGATATTATTGACAATCTCTCTAATCTGAGCAAAGTTCTATGGGAAATGGCCGAGAAGGAGCACTAAATAACAAAAGTACAATAGAGACCATAGATAAAGTTGTAGATATATTGTAAATTTTGGGAGTGCAGTTGTAAATTTCAGAGAGAAAGTTGTGAAATTTAGCAGTTTACTTATGAAAACCTCTCACCATTTAAAATTTCTTAAAACTAGTTTTCTAGCTTTTATAATCAAACTTCTCACATTTACAATTAAATTTCTAGAATTTCATGATTTATAACCTATTTGTAACTGATATTGTAAAATTTATATGGTTTTTTCCTCACTATTTTAAATTTAAAATTTTTCATCCCGTGGTCCTTATGCCTTATTCTCCAAAGTTGTAATCTTTCTTTTGTTGAGTGCTCAAGAGTAAAGAAAAGATTGAGTGAAGATGTCTCAACTTTATTCCTTTTCTTTAGGCTATTCTCTTCTTTTTCTTTTGTTTTCTTCTTTCTTTTGCCAAGTGGCTATCTTCTTCTTCTTTTGGGCAACAAAGGCCATGCTTTGCATTGTTCAGCAATCGTTTGCATAGCCATTAATTGGTAAATAGTAGTAATAATGTTACATATCTTAACGATATTAATAAGTTAAAATGATTTTTTAATGATAAATATCAAAATTAATTTAAATAAAAGTCATCCGACCCTAGATATAGGATAAAGTTTATAGTACAAATTATACTATAAATTTTGTCCTATATTTAAGATTGTAAGTATAAGACAAATATTATCCTAGATGCATCATATGTGCCTATGACATCCTAGGTAATCTGTTAATTTTATACTAATTAATATACACACACACACTTAGGTTAGATAGTCTTTTTTTTTTTTTTTCCCAAGAGGTTAAATAGTCATTTTATCATTAAAAAAAAAAGAAAAATCCCATATAAATCCCTTATGAATTTACAAAACCCTCAAAAGTCTCCCGAATTTGTAAAATGATTAAGAAGTGACAAGGACCTATGAGGGATATGCAAATTCGGGTGAAATTACCATTTTACCCTTAGTTTTAAATAAATTTTAAAAAATAAAAATACATTCGCTAGAGGGAGCCACCACCCGGCGAGGGGATGGGGTTTTTTTTTTTTTTAAAAAAAAATATATATATTCATTGAAAGTGTGGGAGGTGGGGTTCGAACCCCCCACACCTCCATGGGGCCAAGTGGCCCAATTACTGGGGCACTTGATTCCTTTAATATATATATGCATTAACAAATATATATATTCTTGAGTAAATAAATCGGTCCTTGAAAAAAGAACACGGATTCATTTTTTACAAAAAAAATTTTATTCATCCTTTTTATAGTAAAAATGACATTTTTTTTAAGGGACCAAAATGGGGATTGTGTTTTTTGTCAAGGACCAAAAAGGGTATTTACTCTATATTTTCTTAACATTTTTTTGTTACAAAACTTTCAACGACATTTACAAATCTTCCAACACTATTTACAAAAAATCAAAAAAACTTTTTCTTTGGTTAATACTTTCTTGCCTCTAAGGGAAAAAAAAAAAAACTTTCAACGACATTATCACAAAACTTTCAATAGCTATTTACAAAATTTTCATCACCATTTACAACTTTTTTTTTTGGTTTCCCTTTCTTGCCCACATCTCACACTTTCAATGAATTTTTTTTTTTTTAAAAAAAAAGGTCGTAAATGGCGATGAAAATTTTGTAAATAGCGTTGGATGATTTGTAAATGCCATTGAAAGTTTTGTGATAATGCATTATTTTTTTGTTTTTCCCTCATAGGCAAGAAAGGGAAACCAACAAAAAAATTCGTAAATGGCGATGAAAATTTTGTAAAAAGTGTTAAGAGATTTGTAAATGCCGTTAAAAGTTTTGTGATAAATTATTTTTTTTTTTTCCTCAAAGGCAAGAAAAGGAAAACCAACAAAAAAAGTTGTAAATGGTAATGAAAATCTTGTAAATAGCGTTGGAAGATTTATAAATACCGTTAAAATTTTTATAACTACTTGTTGAAAAAATATTAAAAATATGTTTGTTAAATATATATATATATATATTTATATATATATATATATATTAAAGGAACCAAGTGGCCTGTCCACTTGGCCCCATGGAGGTGGGGGGGTGGGGTTTCGAACCCCACCTCCCACATTTTTAATGAATATATATTATTTATATATATATATAAAAAAAAAAAAAAACCCCACCCTCATTGCCGGCGGCCCTCCGACGATGGTATTTTTTTTTAAAATTATTTAAAATCAAGGTAAAAGGGTAATTTCACCCGAATTTGCATATCTCTCATAGGTCTTTGTCACTTCTCATTCTTTTTATAAATTCGGGAGACTCTTGAGGGTTTTATAAATTCATAAAATATTTATATGAGATTTTCCCTTAAAAAAATTAGAAAACCCCTCATCTTCATTGTCTTTCCTTGCCGCCCTGTTGCCGCCTGCAACACTTTTCGAAGCATCTAATTCGGATGAGGATGATGATGATGACATGTACAGATAATCGCAAGGCTTTGAAGCTTATGCAAAATCTGATTACACAGGAGGTGGGATTGCTGTGGGGTCTACTTGGAAAGCGTATTATCTCCTTGTTGTGTGGTCAAGCCTTTGGATCATACCCAGCCGATCTGATTACACAAGTTGGAATTGAAGTTGATGCAGAGATTGATGAAGGTAGTCGTAGTAGATCAGATTCTGCATTAGATCATCGTGAAGGAGAAGATCAAAATGCTGAAGAAACCATAGAAACTCACAGGGTGTCCAATGTTGATCAACCTTGCATTGTGAGCAAAAAACTGGGGAAATTGTAACTTGATTGAGTCTGATAGATTTTTCCTGTTACAAGAGAAAACCAACAACTAGTCTAAAATTAGTATGTTATATAGGATGCCATGATAAATGTCTTCTATCAATATAATGTGCCAGTTCTTGCTAAAAAGTTAACCCCAACTAACGACAATGGGCTCCTAATAAAAAAGAAAAAGAAGGTGAGATGGTTTAATTTAAACTCAAGAGTTAACCCGAACTAAGGACAATGAGCTCCAGTGACGGAACTTACATGAGACTAGAGGGGGCCATGGCCCCAAAAAAAAAAATGTTTAGAATTTTTTATTTTAAAAAAATTAATATAATGTAAAATTGATTTTTGGCCCCTAATTTTTCCCTTCTTTAATTTTTATATCTTTAGGGCTTATAATTCAATTTGTGTTCCATGTGGGGTCTTGTATGATTTATGTTAATCTTGCCATTTTTTTTTTTCTATATTTCATTCTAATTATCTGAAATTTATTTTTGAGGTGTATTTTTACTATGCTTTTACCCATTTTACACTACACATGTGAATGAAGTTAATTGATTTTTCATTCTAAACCTCAAAGATCTTGCCTTCCAATGTTGTTGTGTTCAATTACATGAAGTTTATGATTGAACCAAAGATTCACAATCACATAAATTAACAGATTAAACCTCAACATCTTGCCTTCCAATGTTGTGGTATATTTTTTTTTTATATTTTTTTCTTTTCTTGTTTATATTCTTTTGTTTTTTTAATGCATTTAAAATTTTCCTCTCGTGGAAAAAATTCGGGCGCCGCCCCCGAACCCCCACTATTTGGCCCCCCCATATTTTTATCCCAAGCTCCGTCCCCGATGAGCTCCTAATAAAAAAAAAAAAGAAGGTGAGATGGTTTAATTTAAACTTTAAAATGTCAAAGAGTTACGTATAAAAATTCTCTTGGGCAAAAAAATTATTATTATAAATTTGTAATTGTATTGAGTTTTTACATGAACGGAACCTTGTTATTTTATTGTAAATTTAAATTTAATTTATTTAAATACTTAAATCATATGTAACCTTTTTTATAGCCTCAATGCCTATTTAAATCATATGTATGTATTCCTTATTGATTTTTTTTTTTTGGGGGGAATTGTTTAAAAGGACTTGTTTGACACGTTTACTACCCAATGATACCTCAAGTTTTTTTTTTTAATATATAAAAAAAATATTGACCCTTTAGGGTAAGTAAATAAAAGGATTAAATGATTAAATTGTCCTTTCACTTCTCTACATTTAATTCATCTTGCCTAAGTGTAATACAAATTTCCTACATGCAAATATATTCCCTTGTGTTACAAATTAAGCAAGAATATGCAAATTACTCCCTACATGAAAAGGGGATAATCTTCTCTATGTACAATATATCTTCCCTACATGAAATTTATTTTCCCTATATGCAACTTAACTTCCTTTATATGCAATCCACCTTCTCTTGTGTGCATGTTTTCCCTTGTATCTCACAATTAAATCATAATGTGCAAATTATGTTTTGTGCATAACGATCTCCCCTTAGTGCAAACAGTCGTCCTTTGTGTGTAAATAATCTTTCCTATGTATAATATATCCTTCCTAAGTGCAGTTCATGGTCCTTATGTGCAACTTAATTTTCGTTGTAAGCAATCCATCTTTCCCGTATGCAAATGCCTTTCCATGTGTCCCAAAATTAAGCCAAAAGTGGAAATTATGCTAGTGCAAACGATTTTTTTCTTTGTGCAAATAATCTTTTCTTGTGTGCAATCCTATTGTTCAAATAAACTTTCCAAGTTTCCTCTTCCTTAAAATTTCCATCCACTCACATCCATACCTCTAGAAATCGAACCCATAAATATAGATTACAAATTAGTTGGTCGAACAAGGGGTAAATGAGAGGCAGCGACAAATTGAGGGTAGTGAGATAGAGTTGTAGAGGAAAAGAAGAAATGAAGGAGATGGTTAAAAAAACTTTGAAAGCCAGAGAAACCATCTTCCTCTTGTTGGAAGCTGTTGTTGTCACAATTGAGCGATGATGCAAGGAAAGAGAGTACGAGAGTATCAAAGTGATATGGTAAGGTGGTGTGAGCATTTTAGTCATTTCATTCTCATTCATATATGCCCTAAAAGACCTAGGTCCTTAAAGTAAAATTAGGTCCTTCCAAGCAAAAAAAAAATTCAAATAAAGATTTATTAGCAATTTCCCCCCTTTTTTTGCCACTTTATTATAAGTTACTTATAACTCATTCTCACATACTACACAATGCGTTAAATTGAATAAATAAATAAAATTAATGCTTATTAACGTTTTTTTTCCTTTCTCTGGAGTATGCTTTCACAAATCATTCTCACATTTTTCTCTTTTCAACAAAAATTAAATAAGGTTAAAATTCAATACCATACAATTTCTCGATTAATACCCTAATTGTAATTATTGCGGTATTAATATCCCAATTATTAATCAATATTCGAAAACTTCATTTTCCAGCTTTGCGGTATAAATTCTAGGGATAGGATATTGTCACTACCACTTTTTCACCGTTAGATCAGAATCTCAATAGGAGAAAGAAATGATAAAGGTAGATGAGATTCTGATCTAACGGTAAAAAAATGATAGTGACTTGGTAGTGACATATAATTGGTAGTGACAATATCCTATCCCATAAAGTCTATTAATGGAGACTTAGTTTTTGTTCACTAATAACCTAATTATTGATATAATTATTAAAATAATTTATGGAGATCCCTACAATCATGTAAGGTGAAGTTCCTTGTCAATTAAATATGAAGTAAGCTGTTTAACCCGAATTTGATCACATTAATATAATTTATTGCGCTAATAACCTAGTTATGGAAATCCTTACAATCATGAAATATGAAGCTCTTTGAAATATATGCTTACACTACATTAATATAATTATAATTCATGATTTGACGTATAATTTGAAATTCAATTTGTTTTCTTCCTTATGGTCAAACCCTAATAATAACAAATGATAAATTTTGATGGTGTGATTATCTGACCCGTTTGTGAGTTAAACGGGTTACTAAGCAATTATTACAAAATGTATAGTATAAAAGTATAAATTTAATGATTAACTATTGATTGATTGGTGATTGATTTTTCTTACAAGTGACTTATAATAAGAACTAATTTTGTTAGGCTTTTAAATAGGTTTGACGATCCTATATTTTAAATTAGGCTTTTAAAAAAATATTACAGAAAATGGAAGTTTTTTTTTTTGGATAAAATGGGCAAGCCGAAGCTTGAAAGTGAGAAATAGGAGCTAGATTATAAGACTCTAGCCCCTGATACAACAGGAAGAAGGAAACTATGAATGGCAGAATTGCTGATCCTTCAAAACCATATCTAGGCAACCTCTCGGGATAGTTGGAATCATGGCCATATCGGCACCAATGGCAACACTGTGGCCTTGCTTGGCCATATAATCAGCACAATAGATGTTTTCTCTTGGAGTATGATGAAGCTCCACGTCCCAGTCTCGGAACAAAAGGTCTCGAGTCTCCCCAATAATGTCTTTCAAAGGATGATCAGCAGCGCAATCTCTCATAAGGATATTGACGGCATCAAGAGAGTCGGAGTAAATGACGATGCTCTGTAATCCCATCTGAAGACCAATCTGCAACCCTATCATGATAGCATAAATTTCAGCTTCAATGACCGAAAGTAGGCCAAGGGGTTTATAGAAGCCCATCAACCATTCCCCTTTAGAATTTCTTAGTACTCCCCCACATGCAGCTTTATGTTGTTGAAGCACCGATCCGTCCACATCGATGCGAACTGTATTCTCAGGAGGGGGTGTCCAAGATTCCTCGTCTATCTTGTCCAGTTGGAAAATCTTGTGGTTTAGCTTTTGATTCGCTCCATTCTCCATGAGTAGATAGCTGCACCGGTGTAACATCTCCCTCCTTTCTGTGGTCGTTCCCTGAAAAAGAAATTTACATCTGGTAGTCCAAAGAATCCAGCAAAGATCCCAGGCTAAAGGTTCTCGCCCAAGAGAAGTTCATAAATCTCCCTTTGCCTGGGTTATGCTTGGTATTCCAGTTGAGCCAAACCTGCAAGTTTCCAGAGAAAAACTGAGAGAAAAAGTTAGGTTTTAAAATAAGTTTCCATAAATTTCTGGCACGCTCACAATCACGAATTATGTGGATCACACTTTCCTCACTATTGCATTGAAAAGGGCAACCATTATCGTTGGTGAGGCCCCTTCTTGCCCGAAGAGAGTTGGTGACAAGTCTCTCATGACCAACTTGCCACATAAAATATTTAATTTTTTCAGAACTTGCCATTTCCACACTTGGGCCCGAAGTTATTAGTACTTGCTTCAACGTTGTCGAGAGAAAATGATAGGCTGATTTGCAGAAATCCCCATCCTTAGTCGCTCTCCGGGTATAACAATCCGGGGAATTGTTGGAGGGAGGATTCGATTGTAAAATGAAATTAGTAATATGCCGAGGTAAAACTCCAAACCATCCGTGATAGTCCCACCGTCCATTAGACAAGAGGTGATCCCTAACCGTCTCCTCTACGTTGATAGAGGAAGGATACCGAATAAAGGAGATGATGGGTTGGTCAAGAGGGAGCCAAAGGTCAGTCCGAACTTGGTACCCGCCCCGTTATTGACCTTTTTACCCACACCACTAAGAAAAGTATCCCAAACTTCGACAATCGCTTTCCAAGCAGAGGAAGAGTTTTTCTTTTTGGAGATAATAGGCGGTACAAAGTTGCCACAATTATATTTGGACCACAAGCATTGAACCCAGAGGGCATCTTTTTTTGTTAAAAGACTCCAAAGAAAGTTTCATAATAAAAGCTTTATTCGACGGCGAAGATTTTTGAAACCAGACCCCCTTGTTTCTTTGCTTGTGTAATTTTATCCCAAGCAATAAGATGCATTTTTCTCACGTCATCTTCCCGCGACCAAAGGAAATTTCGGGAAATTCGCTCAATTTCTCTAATAGTACAAATTGGGAGGAGAGATGATTGCATGCGGTGGCTAGGCGAGAGAAGATAATACGACTTGATAAGAACAGAACGTCCCGCCATAGTCAAAAATTTGCTTTTCCACGAGGATGCTTTTTTCCCGGCTCTTAGCACAATAGGGTTATAGGTAGCATGAGAAGCTCTTTTATGGATGATTGGAACACCCAAGTATTTACCTAGGTCCAGATAATCCCAATCCCAATGAGTTGACTTAGCTCGAGAGCCCTATTGAAGTTGATTTTTTTGGAGCGAACATTCGTGATTTGTCAATGTTGATTACGTGCCCCGAGACTTCGCGAAGCTTTGTATGACTCTTCGGACTTCAATCATTTGATCACTAGAAGCTTCTGTGAAGAGAATGAGGTCATCGGCAAAGAAGAGGTGGGAGATGTGTGGGCTACCTCGCTTGAAAAGAAAGGGTTTCCACCTACGCCCTTCACATTCGGCTTTAATTAAGTGGCCCGGACGCTCCATGCAAAGAACAAATATATATGGGTTCGGGGATCACCCCGTCGACTCCTCTAGAAGGGTTAAAGCTCGGGGTTTCATCCCCATTCCAAAGGATAGACATAGATGTAGTAGAGATACGAGCCATGATGAGATCAATGAGGTTGTTCTCCAATTTAATACGTTCTAGGGTATTTCTGATAAACCCCCAATCTAACCTGTCGAAAGCTTTCTCCATGTCAATTTTGATTGCCACAAAACATTTCTTCCTCCCGCTCATCCTCATGGAATGTATAATTTCTTGAGCAATAAGGATATTATCACGCCTAGATCTATTAGCAATAAAACTACACTGCTCTTGACTAATAAGATGGGGCATGATTCCCTTTAACCTATTAGCCAGGAGCTTAGTAATGATTTTGAAGCTCACATTGCAAAGGGAGATAGGACGAAATTCCTTCAACGTAGCTGGATTATCAACCTTGGGAATAAGAACAACTTTGGAATGATTTATGCTAGACAAGCTTAGAGGGATTGATAAAACAATCTTCAATGAAGTCACAAATTTTATCACCTATAAGTCCAAATTAATCGAGAATGGAAAAAGTGAGCTTGGAGACCATCGGGACCGGGAGCTTTAAAAGCTCCAATGGCAAAGGCTGCATTTTTTATCTCGACTTTGCAAACATTTTTAGAGAAAGTGAAGCATATTCTCGTCAATGGAAGGAAAGTTAGAACACCAACCCACAGGATCTCTCACCGTTGCATCCCTAGTATATAAATTTTTGAAGAAATCATGGGTTATCAATTTCAAAGTGTCGTGATCATCAATCCATACCCCTTCATCATTTTTGATGTGACTTCAATTCTCTCGCTTCTTCCGTTTAACCATGGTTGAGGCATGGAAAAACCTAGTATTTCGTCACCACCCCGAAGCCATTTACTTACGGATTTTTGGAACCGCAGACAATTTCTTCCCCGAGTTGCCACCTTATGGTATTCTTCCCAAAGCTTTCTTTCTAAGCGAAATAAACCAGTTTGGAGATTCATTTTCCCGCTTTTGTCAATGCCTCTAAGCGCCTCAACAACTTTTTTTTCTTGGTGAAGTTTCCCACACGATTCTCATTCCATTCCATTAGCCGATTCTTTAAAGTTGTGAAGACCATCTAACCAATTATTATCCCGCTGTGCTTCAGTGGTGATATCTTTGAAATCGTTCTCGAGGGACCAAGCAATCTGATAAGAGAATGATTTCTGAAAACGGTAGCAACGGGGAGAGAAGTTGGAATTGACAACCACAATCCTATGATCAGATTTAAATTTTAGCTCATGACGGACGGTGGAGTTTGGTAAGCAGGAAAGCCAAGAGAAGTTGGTGAAGACCCAATCCAATCTTTCCTTCAGCCCTCTTTTTCCCGGGTAAACTTCTCCCCTTGAAACCTAGCTTCAATAAGTCCCGTATCATCAATACAATCTCTCGAACCGTTGCATTGAGGTCCATGAAGGACCGCCCCTCCCAATTTGTCCGATGGGGATAGATATGCATTAAAATCGCCAAGGACTAACCAAGGAAGGGTAGAGCTATTTGCTAAGTGACGGAGGAGTCCCATAATATATGCCCGCCAATAGAGTTAGTTTCACCATAAACCAAAGTGATAAAGCACGAAAAGTTACTTACCCGATTGTAAACTTGACAGTGGAGCATTTGGGTGGTAGATGATATATATGTAATATCAAAATTTTCCTTGTCCCACAATAGCCAGATACCCCCAGAAAACCCACTAGATTCCACACGAATCCAATTGCTAAAACCAAGCTTACGACAAACAATATCAGCTCTAGTGCCACTAATACGAGGCTCCAATGTGCAAAGAATATCAATGTTATATTTTTCGACAATATCTTTAACATCAATAGGGAATGTCCGTTTACCGGCTCCCCTACAATTCCATGAGGCTATGATCATTAAATAGATATACTTCAAATGCAAGGAAGCAAAGACTTACCGGGCTCCGCCCGACGTCCAGCTCCTCCCGTCCAAGCTCAAACCGGGTTTCGCAACCAAGGATACTTGTCCCTCCATAAAATCTGCATCATCTCGCAATCGAACAAACGCCTCGGCGGGGAGATAAGGATGACGACACAACCGCCGAGTCTTCAATTCTTTTATCAACATCATCAATCTTCCCATTTTTGGTTGAAGAATCTGCGATGTCAAGGTTGCATGGCACTATTTCCTTTTCTTCATTAGTCTTCTTCTTTTCCCCCGCATGCTCCTTCGTTTCCCGGTTTTCGAAATTTCAAGTGGCTTGGTGGATCCAAAGACAACATTGTGTGCCCTTGCCGCTTTCTTCTTATTTCGTGAGAGGATAAACCGTTGGGCCTTAGATTGTAATCGTGAGTAGAATGACTCGATTGTCCCACGAGAACATTGGATGGCTTACCCTCTTTTTCTTTCACTTTCGTCACCTTCTCTTTCTTTTCTCCATTCGCAGCAGGCTCTAATTGAGGCTCCTCAATCACCAAAGGACATTTTCCATCTGTGTCGAGATTCAAATTTTCCTTTTCAATGTGGCCGACCACATCTTCCTTATTTCCGCTCTCCTTAGATGACTCTATTCTCTCTTTAGACACAAAGCCTCCTTCCTTAGTGGAAGGTAGGGGTTCACCCTCTTTCCTTCTCCATGTAGTCGTAGCTACTTCTGTCTTTTTAAGTCGATCCACACCTTTCAGAAAGATAGGATCTTTCACCTCTTGCAAAGACATCAAACCTTGAACTCGAAATGATGTCTTCTCCTTCCCGGTGACTTATTATTCTCGTGTATTTTCCCCAACTTCCTCTCGGCTCAAGCTTGTGGATTCTTTTCCGGAGTATCTCTTTGCTATCATCCATGAGCCAAATTCTTCATCGAGTTAATTCCCGGTACGCTTACAAGAGGCTTAAGGTGAGCAAGGCGGTTGCTTGAGTTTTTGAAGTGTGACATATGTTCATTTGTGGAAGAGGTTTCTCCGGCAAATCCTCCCCCGTGATCCGAGAAAGCGGGCACTTCTCTTGAGAATGTCCATACTTACCACATTTAAAACAGATCGGTCGAGCCCTCGTATTCCACAGTGTAGATAGTAGATCTAATAACAAACCTAGATTTCGTGGCTTGCTTCAAGTCTACTTCAACACTAACCCCGGCAAACTTCCCTCTTTCCACCATCATGCTTTGATTATTACATTGTGCTAATGTATTAACATCTACCTTGATGGCCTTACCAATCATGTTACCTATTTCAAGTAAACACTCTTCGAATAAACATGCATCGGAAGAGTAGGAATACGAACCCAAACCGCTACTTTTTGAATCTCATTCTTTGTAGGGGTTGAAATTTGGACTTCATCTCGCACCGCTAGGTAATGTCCTTGTATCACCCAAGGACCATCAAACAATAATCTCAATCGTAAATCTTTGTTTCCTGTTTTAAACACAAAGTACAGTGCTTAAGAAGCGCCGCAGGATCCATAGCTACAGCACTACAGCTTGTATTTTATTTTATGAAAAATAATACTTGCGCTTGTGTCAAGCGCTATAGCAAGTAAAAAAAATATAACTTGCTATGCAAGCCCTGCATCAAGTATTGCTGTTTTTTTTTTTTAAAAAAAAAATATGTACTTTTTTTCTTCAGATTATTGTAACTACTAAATATTTCATATATAACCTATATTAATAATTAATTATATCTTAATTAACTTTTAGCATATATAAATGAGAATAATTTTTCATAATTCAAAATAAAATTAATATAAAAAATATATTGACCAAATTTAAATATATGCTACTAATAAAATTAAATTTGTAAGCTTAAAAAATTACAATGTATTGAGAGCTTAGAGATCTAAAATTCACAGAGAGAACGCCACCTAAAAATAAAAACAATTCAAAGAGAGAAAACAAAATTGATAAAAAAAAGTAAAAACTACTACATATTTTCATATCTAGCCTATATTAACAATTAATTCTCTCTCAATTAATTTTCAACAAATATAAATCATAATATTTTTTCAGATTTCAAAATAAAATTAAATAGTTAGTACTAGTTAGGATCTTAAAAAAATCCTGAAGTATATTTTTAGTACTAGTTAATACTCTGAAATATTTTTTCAAAATCCTAAAAAAAATTTAGGATCTTAACAAAATATTTCAAGGTACATACAGATACTAAAAGGATATTTCTTGGTACTGAAAAATACTTCATGATTTTGAAAAAAATATTTTAGGATTTTAAAAAAATATTTCAAGTACTGACTGATACTAAAAATATACTTCAGATTTTTTTCAAGACCCTAAAATAATTTTTCAGGCTCTAAACATGTTTTTGAATGTATTAAAATGGACAATCAAGATTTAATGATAGGAGATCAATGAGGCGCTTGGATACTGAGGGGACACGCCATTGAGATAATCCGTTCTCGTCCTTCACGCGTCATTGTGCCGTTCGTGATGAGTCTTGTTAGAGTGCCCTCCTCCTTCAGACCTTCACTCGTCGCCCATCGTTGCTAAGAATCAAAGGTAAACTTGGCATTAAATTAATTGAAGTTATGAAACATTGTTCTATGAAGCTGTCATATATCGTATCACCAATTGGTACAATTGTTTGAACTTTTAAATTCACTTTCGTCAATATCATAGTGTTGCATTGTTGTTGGTAAAATAAATAAATATATATAGCTTTTATATTATGGTTGAGACGATGGAATGGAACTCTCTTTTTTCTATATTATTGATGAGATTGCATGATACGTATACATGGAGAATTAAGGTTTCGAAATAGATCATAATATCTAATCGAATCACATTGTAATCTGATTCGGTTATTCCTAAAATCATGAGGAAATTAAATCATAATAAAATAAAAGGATTACAATTAAATCCTAACTAATAATACTTAGGATTAGTGGGCTTGGGCCTAACACATATGTGATATATGGAAATATAATAATGAGTTGAAAGTTAGTTAGATGCAGTTAATATAGATAGTTGTTGGCAATAACTGCTGCCATTAGAAGTTAGTTAGTTTAGCCTTAATTTGATCATTGAGTCATTTTAGCTTATAAATAAGGGTATAATCCTTATTGTAAAACAGATTATGATTGATATAGAATAATACAGTACTAGTCATACTTCTCTTTGCCTCTTTGTTCTTCTCTCTCTTGAATCCCTCTGTTTCTTCTTCTCTTCATTACTGTAACAATTTGTAACCTTATTTAATCCATTAGTAAGTAATGCATAATTATGTCATACAATTTATAGCAAGAACTTTAAAATTTAATCCATTAGTAAGTACATAATTATGTCTTTCTTGAATCTCTCTTTGATAATCTATAAATGTACTGATGTTTCCATCTACTATTAGTTTTGACAGAAACCAAGTCACTAGTTTGTGCCTATACTCTGATCCACTCATTATTTAAATCCATGACCTCTATAAAATGAATGCTCTTATTGGAACTACTCTTTGAACTCTTCAAGTCATTGCAAGTAATATTGAATTCTCACATATTGTAACAGATTTTTCTTCTTCTAAGGATGCAAGGATCTTTTCCTTCCAATAAAAGAAAACGGCCAGATGATGTTCCTTCATCATCATCAGTGTCTCTCTCAGATGCAGATCGCCTTTATAATGTCATCTGAAGCACGAAAGATAAGGGAATCTGGCGTCAAAACCTGAAAAGAGACACTGGTCTCCCTGAGAATGCAGTTAAAAAGGCCCTTGATTCTCTTCTAGCCAAGAAGCTCATAAAGGAAGTTGTAAATTGCCAAAACAAAGCAAAGAAGTGGTACATGGCATCTCAGTTCGAACCGTCTGAGGAAATTACAGGTGGGTATTGGCATACCAATGGGGCACTTGATAAAGGGTTCATAAACATATTAAAGACTGCTTGTCTGAAGCAAATTTCTCTGCAAAATATTGCCACAATTGATGAAATTCTGGATTGGATTACAAAGAAAAAGATCCTTAGTGTTGAGCTTCCATCACATCGAATCGAAGAGATTCTGCGTCTTTTGGTTTTGGACGACGAGATCATCAAAAAGACTAGCACTGGATTTGGGGATTCTGCTTCTGTTCCTGAAGGTAGTGTTTATTATCAATACAAGAACAAGAGTGGCACCAAGGGGGAAACTAAAATTCATGCAATGGCTTCTATTCCATGTGGAACTTGTCCAAGAGTAAGTTCTTGTACACCAGATGGCATCATTTCTCCCAGAACTTGTGGGTACTACCAGAAATGGCTGGACTTTTAAAAATGTGAGTCAAAGATCATTTCTTTACTTTTTGTTTCATAGCCCCTTTGCATGTAAAGGTAAAACTGGGTACATCTATCCCTTCTAGACCCCATTGGATAAAAGTTTCGTGCACTATGGGACTGGGGACACTCTTTTGCTTTAGATGAACTACTTTGTTTGGTGAAGTACATTGAAGATGTAAAGTCATTTTTTTTTCATATTAAAAATTGATTAGGAACTTGATTGATATGTTAGTACTCCTCTGATCCTTAATGTAAAATATATTTAAGGAGTTGATTTTTTTTGTTTTTGTTTTGTTAAATATAAGTCATATTTTTCATATTTACCTATGTTTTCCTAATTTACCCCATTCGATAAAAGTTTGGTGCACTATGGGACTGGAGACACTCTTTTGCTTTAGATGAACGACAATAATCAAATTGATTAGGAACTTAATTGATGATGAAATTATGGAAGATATTTACCAATGTTTTCCTAATTTGTGTTTTAGAAAATACATGTCATGTGAACTAACTTTCTTAATCTAATCAAATAAGGTAAATATGTCTTATATTAAAATCAAAGGGAGTATATATCTGCAAAGTGGGTTCACTATTTTCTTTCAGCAAGAAGATTATTATTAGGGTTTACATAAGCATCAAATAAATTCGGTGAGATCTTCATTGCATTCGCTTTTTAAATTCTAGTGAGGAAATACATAAATAAATTTCATATATCTCTCTTGACCTAAAATTTTATAACATTATAATTATATAGGTATCGTTTCTATTTATGCTTATATATAAGTCTAGTTCTACCTACTACATAAGCATATTGGTGAATTAATAATTTGGTCAATTGATTAATATGCTTAGGTAAATGGCACATTGACTGCTATTTATATTTTTTTGTATACATGTACTATTAAGTATCTTTAAATTTTAATTCGGCTAACAATAATATTTTATATTTGAGTTATTACTTGTATATGTCAAATTATGTTGGGATATTTCCTCAATACTCATCAGGCTATTTTTTTCTTAATATTTTTTTTTTTTGCTTATGAATACAAATGTACATGAACCCTTTTTCATTGGTTGCACGCGCGCTCACCCACAAATAGAACATGCATGTTTCTAGATAAAGTGCTGTTTGGCTCGTTCATGAATTGTTTTATATGAATGATACATTTTTCTCAGAATTTGGACTGTGTACATGTGTACTCTAAGGTATTTGAAGAATATATTTTTAACATTTGTCATGAATGGTACATTTCCCCTAGAAAGTGTTTCTCATCTCGTTCATATTTTTTTTTTTTTAATAGAAACGAATAATGTGAAAATTTTAAAAATGGTGCAAAGATGTTGGATTTCTTCAACGGCCTTGTGTGTATATACACTGTTATTTATTATTGTCAAACTCATAAGTTAATTCTCTGAGTTTAATGTTTTTACATTTCTTACTTATAAAATTGATTCAAGTTATTGGTAAACTTGTGATCATTGTAAACTCGGTTAAACTCACAAGTTTATATACCGAGTTTACCGTTTTTACGTTTTCAGTTTACAAAAACGTGTTAAATCATCATTTAAGTCGTGTTAACTTCTTCAATTTGATCATACTCAACGGCTTTAAATATAAATTTTATAGAAATTTCTTTGTTAAATATGATAAATTATGAATGTTGATGGATTCAATTTCAATTATTTGGATTTAAAAAATATTTAAATTAAATTGTTGTTATTTGTTATATTTTAATTATTTAATTATACACTATTAATATTTAATTAATGGTAAAAGTAAACTCTTGCAAATTTACGATACGAGTTTACCTCAATATTAAGAGTTTGTTTAAACTCGTGGTTTTACAACCTTACTTTTATTTAAAGTTGTATCATGCCTGTTCAGGCATTGTTTGGGTCGTCTTTTCTCCAAATGATTTGAAAGGTTTACATTCTTCATGTTTATATACATTTTTCCTCACGATATGTTTCTTTGTTTTTTTTATTTGACAAAACCTATCCAGAGGCTTAGAGAATAAAGTATTTTCGTCTCTCTTAATAAATGTGTTTATCGGGATTCAAACTCGTGTCTCGTTTTTAGGAAAATGAGGCTACTTACCACATTAACCCCTCATGATATATTTATACATCAACTTTGTACATGAATGTTTCTTGAGCTTGTTCATGCATATATATTTTTTCAAATTACTTTGGATTAATGTCATTCATGAGGGCTGTGTATGTACATTTTGACTCAACGTTATACCATGAACATTCATGCATCATTTTATAAGGGAAAAAATGACAATTAATTGGTGCATGAATGTTACTTTTCTTTAATATCTTTAATATTTTGTATATGTAAGTTTTTTTTTTTTTTTGACTAGATACCTGTTGACTTTCCATTTATGATTATTGCATGTGGTTGGTTACTTGGTTATGACCGTTATGGAAGCTTTGTAATAAATTTTTTACTCCCTCCGATCTTAATTATATGACATATTTACTAAATTTTGGAGAAATTAAGGATATTAATTAAATTAGTTAATTATATTTATTTTCCTAAAATACCCTTATTTAAATTTAAAATGGCTTCAAAAAAATATTGTTGAATCAATAACTCAATGCGCTTGTATCTCTCCGACCTCACACAACTTCTCTGAGTTTGGCATCGTCGACTTCTTTGAGCTGTTTCATAGTCCAACATCATAGACTTCTTCGAACTTTCACACAGTCCAAAGAATATTTGTAAATCTATGAGGTGTAGGCCTTTTTTTTTTTCTTAATAAAAATGTGTGCTGTGAGAGTGTGTTTATTATCCCATATGTGTGTATTCATACACACACATGTATATATCTATATATACACATACATATACACACACAGTGATGGAGCTTTATAGAGACAATGGCCCCCCAAAAAAATGTGTCCCAAATATTTAATGTGAATTGGATTTTTTTTATACATTTGGTCCCCCATATATATATATATTTTTAATTAGTTAATGGGTATACATTTGACCCCCCAAATATTTATCCCAAGGTCCGCCACTATACACACATATATATACAAACACACACACACACATATATATATATCGTAGACTTCTACGAGCTCTCACACAATCTGGCATTGTAGACTTCTCCGAGCTATCACAAAAAATAGTAGGATTGAGGTGTATGTGACATTAATGAGTTGCAAACATTACTCACTTTATATGCATTATTAAATTATCATTGTATTTAATTATTATTGAGAAAGTATCAATAGTAGTATTTTAGGAAGAAATTGACAAAAATTAGAAAGTTGTCCTATAATTAGGACTAAGATCAACTTCCAAATGTTGTCCTATAATTAAAACAAGAGAGAGCACCTTTTTAATTTTTTGGGGACAGTTTTAATGTACTTAATATACTTCCTTTTTTGACCTTAATTTTTGTTATTTAAGACTTGGAGGAGCCTATAAGCGGTCATCACCGTAAGTTTTTTACGCTCAATTAAGGTGACATTGAGAGGTATGATATCAGAACAATATGCATTTTTATTTTGTAATTTAACTTAACATTTTTCTTCATGCTCCGCTTATATTGTCATTGATATTTCTTGGAAGAATAGGGTTTTGAAGAGAATCATGCTCTTCAACT
This sequence comes from Acacia melanoxylon, assembly GCA_019022615.1. Classification (NCBI taxonomy): domain Eukaryota; kingdom Viridiplantae; phylum Streptophyta; class Magnoliopsida; order Fabales; family Fabaceae; genus Acacia; species Acacia melanoxylon. The sequence continues at coordinate 13,860,055 of JAFJYJ010000005.1, forward strand.
CTATTGAATGAGTTTGAGTTATTATTAAATTTTAGCTTCGCAATACTATTTTTGCTTTGTATAGGCTATAAAATCATATTCAAATAGGATAAATTGGATTGAGTCAATGTATGGGATCTTTTTGAATTATTTCTTTATGAAAATATTTTGGTTTGATTCTCTTATTTGTTTTCTCTCTGTTCCTATTGCGCTCTTCGTTCTTATGAAGTTTTTAAGACTGTAGATTGAACTCTTGAGTGACGTGCTTCTTTGGGATCACATTTGAAATCTCAAAAGTGCTTATTCACGTAAATCGAAGCAAAACTCATCTCATATACTGTAAATCACGATTGAAAAGCTAATTTTGAAGGTTTCAATGACTATTCCAAATAGGCAAGCCGCTTCAACTAGCAGTAAATAATTAAATTTTTTTTCTCCAAAAGTAAAGAATTGATTTTGCACAAGGTAAATCGGTTTCAAGTTGTGGGTTTGGCTTCTACTAAAAAAAAGTGATTTTATACTCATAAGATGAGACTCATCTCACATGAGAACTGAGTTTTTAACTAATTTTTAATCAACATTTAATTATTTGTATTTTTTATATAGCAGGGGGAGTAAGTTGCATGGTTCTTATAAATTTGTACTAACAAAAAATTTACTTTCTTTCTTAGAAAAAAGTATATTCTTTTATTTTTTTTAAATTTTTATTAAGTCTTTTGAATTAAGAAAATAAATTGGAAGATTTTTCTTTCTCATTTAGATGGTAATATATAATTTGAATATGGATCTAGTTGTAATGTGAATTTTAAGATCCAATTTATGTGTATCATTTTTTATTTTTTTCTTTTTGCCAGAAGTTATTTGTATCATTTTACCTTAATATAGTACCAATTATTAAATAATTCTAAAAATTAAATTAAAAAAATATTAATCAGGCAGATACACTCAAACGGCGTTCCCACTTCCCACTGTAAACTAAATTTTTTTTTTTTTTTTGGGGTCAAAACTGTAAACTAACCTAATGAAAGCTCCCATTTCCTACTTGCGTTCCTTGGCCTTCAAGTACTCGCGCGGTCGCGCGGGCTCACGCACTGTTCATTCGCTCCACTGCTAATGCTCTATCTCATGGCTTCGTTTTGGTGTGTGATTTTTCCTCATTTTTCTAGCTTCGCTTATCTTTGAGTGTGGACGATGGATTTCTTCGCGGTTTTTCTTAGACACTTGGTTGAATTAAAGTTTTGCTCTGTTTAAGATCTCAATCTTTCATGTCATTTATTCTTAGAGGATGAGGCGGCACTTGAAATTGCAATTGAAATCCCTTGGACTGTTTGGAATTAACGATTCCTTTTCTAATTGCTTCTTGAATGTGGATTCGCCAAGCCATTTTGTGTTTTACTGCTTAATTCAGGCACGGAATGATTGGTATTTTGCAATGTAAGATTAATAGCTCGAGGAATTTGTTTATATTTTTTATTGGTTCGCTGATTGTTGTATTGGTTGGTTCTTCTTCTTGATGTTCTTAGCACCAATGCCGTCATTTATCACCCTTGCAAGATGCTTTGTTATTGTAGTGTTAAAACATATTAATTTTTGGTTTGAGAAATGACGATACTGACAAAAGCTTGTAAAGAAGTGCTTTCTATAGCTACTTTATTTTGTCGCAACTTCGGATATAAATATTAGCCATCGCATGTGATACTACTCATTTCCAACTTGTTGCTTGATTGGAGCCAACATTCGTAATTTTTTTCCCTATAAATATATTTACGAGGTCTTGCAGATTTCAACAAAGGTAAATCAGTAAAGAAAACATCAGTTTCTAACGTCAACTTATGGTGTAAATTTGTTGATTGATTTACTCATGATTTTTATTAGATGGTTCAATGTCGTAGTAGCTTTGCAAATAATAAGCATCCATCAAGGATTATGACTGCAATTCTATCATATTTTATGGATTTTAGGGACATTTTCAGCATCTTGCAAACAAGATGGACAGTTACAGATCAAGAGCTCGTAGGGGCATAGCCAACAGTGAGACCAGCGGATGGAAATCTGTAAGGTTTCATGCAATGGTTGTGTGGGAAATGTAAGAAGCACACCTTTCCCAAAGTATCTCTGGAACTGCTCTTATTATTTGAAATTATCGTAGTCATATTGGTCACACATTCTGGATCTTCTTGGAAACACTTTTTCCTTCATAGCTTTCGACCATTATTTATAAAGGGAAAGATGATAAAATCTTCAAGTGCTTGTAACTAGATAGAACTCTTCTCTTTATCTTTGAAAATGGATGTTTATTTATTTATAAAATTCCCACGGCTTAGTGATAAAAATAAAATGTTTACTTTATCCCAGAAATGATATGTTTTTGTAAGGCCTTGTGCATTTAACTCAAGTGCAATCCAAGAATTTCTAGGATATTTAAACCATTGGAATTGTTTGAGGTATAGTTGTTTTCCTATGAGTTTTAGCTCATTTCATCTTTATGCACATTTCTCTAATGATTTGCAAATTGACTGTATGGTTCTTTAGTTCATTATGGAAGTTTTTTTTTTTAAAAAAAAAAAAAAATCTTATTTTGTTTTATATTTGCATTTCAACTATGTTTTAGGAGGATTCCTTGATCTATTGCTTCGTGCTTTCTTGCTTCTATAAAATTAATCCTTTAGGTTGAGCACTTTAATAGTTCGGAAGTTTTATTAATTTTCTTTTTCCTCTAATATTATTCGCGTTTCTTATGATTTTCTTCATTTTACCTTACAAATTTTTTCTGCTATAGAACATGTTAACTTCTATTAAGTTCTTATAACGATATCATCTTTGTGTAATACATTATTTTTCAGCACATGTGCTATTATTCTGAGTTCTCCTCACAATGCGATCTATAGCGCACTTGCTATTAAGCATTGGGTTGAAAGATTCGAGAAACAAGTGTATGTCTCTGCTAAAGACAAGGTATCTTTAATCAAGTTGTCTAAGTTATTAGGTTTTTTCATAAAAATTTGAACAAACTTCCATACAGAGAATTTTAATTCAACTCATTCAATTTTGTTTTGGCATTAATTTAAGGAGGATTACGATTCAAACATGGCAAGATGGATTGCGTCCATAAGCGCTTCATCTCAAATTCCTGGACGTTTGACTGCATTTTCTAATCCAAGTGAAACTGTGTCTTCTTCATCAGGTATTGAAATAGCTTCATCTTTCTTTTGTGTCAATCCACTTCGGCAATTTTCAAATGCTGTATTTTTATTTTTCAGGAGTTGGATTTCATAATTATGTTCTACTTTTATAATTAAGATTTAATCCCTATTCCATTAGTTTTAGTTGAGACACAAATACTTAGCCATCTGGAACTACAAAGTTATAGTAGTGTTAGCCCAACCTCCTTATGGTCAAAGCCCTTATTTTAACCTAGTCGTCCTATATTTGCTATTTTAACAATCCCCAACCAGTTGATTGCATATATAGCTTTTACTGTGAAGGAGAAGACTCCATTTAATTTAAACATGAACTATTTTTTTCCTTTTAAATACTGACAGAAAATGTGAAAGCATTAGGACATAAATGGGAAACTTATTATCATTATTGAAAGCTTATATGATCAATTAAGGCTTACTGCGATGTTGATATTTGGTGGGCCAACAATTTGACTTAACTATCCAGACATCATTGTTAATTTGATCATTCAGGTCCTGGCCATTTTAGCAGCCATTCAGCTTCTAGAGAGGGTTAGTGGCTTCATGTCTAAATGAGATTTATAGGAATTAGAAACAGTTTCTTGACTTACTTGCTTCTTTATTATCCCTTTCAAATTATTTTCATTATATTCCCAATTATGAATATAATAACCCTTTCCCTCTGTTGCATTTGATTTAACCTCTCTTGCCTGAATGTCCTTGTTTACATGTAGGAGGAAATGATAGAAATGCATATATATACTGGGAGCAGCTCTATAACAGGGTAATGTCCGAGATTGCTTTTTCTTCTTTTCCATGCTGTTTTTGGTATCTCTGGTAGTTTGGTTACTGAAGAGGATTGGAGGACTGAACTGATCGATATATTATTCACACTAGCAGATTACAAATATATAAACATATGACATAATCGAGTATTAATTAGGTCTCAATATGATACTATACAAATCAAGAAAAAATCAAGATTAATTATCCTAATCACTTCCTATAATTTTGGATCTGAACTTGCTCCCTAAGTTTCTGATCTTGCTCCTTAAGTTTTGGGATTCTATACTCCCCCTCAAGTTGGATTGTAGATATCAATCAGATTCAACTTGCCAATTAGATACCCGAACCTGTCGTTGGGCAGTCCTTTAGTGAGGATGTCTGTAATATGTTCTTTAGAGGGTATATACCTTAGATCAATGAGACCCTCATCAACTTTCTTAAATTATTGAACTTTCTTAATCTAATGATACACAATATATGCTTTGATTAAGCAATTAATTTTCTTAATCTCTCCAAAACAGTGAATTGGGTCTTATATTAAGGAGCGGAGGGAGTAATAGGTAGAAGCTAAAGTTCAGTCCCTGTTGCCTCCTGTTTTGGGATTAAATTTGAGAATAATTTGTTGGTCAGTTATCAGAACAAGGAAATAGTGAGATACAGCTTTTCATAGTTCCTTAATTCCTTATTGGCTATTGCAGGCTCAAAAGCTGACTGGCATGTTTTTCTCCAAATTTCCTAACTGGTGCCGCATAGCAATTATCTTACAACAGCAGGTTTAAATTTTGTTTTTTAATCAATTTACTCAAGTATTATATTGATACTAATGTCACATTGATTCTCTCCAGCGTCGTCATTCTGCTCCTCAACATTTGAAGATATCTCATATAGTGAAATACAATCTGGTAATGAGAATGTTGGAGAACGTTGTACAGAGCTTAAATGTGAGCAGAGGCCAGATTAACCCTGCTTTGAAGAAGAAACTGGATAGACTGGAAAAGCTACTCATTTCCATTCTATGCCCACGAAATGTTTCTCTACATCATCAAGGACCGTCTTCTTCACATCAACAAGCTGGAGGCACTCAAGAGAATTTATCTGAACCGCCATTAATGAGCCCACAGAGTTCTCATTTGTATAAGCGAAAGTCAGCTGACTCAGAGTCAGAAGAAGAAGAAAAGCCAAACAAGTTGATGAAGCAAGAGCCAACGGGATCTACATTTTTTCAATACTGAAGCATGAAACTCTAGAAGATGCCTCTAAAGATGAAGATGATTTTGACCCTGGTCTTGATCTGTCTCTTAAGCTTTAAGACAGTACTTAAATTTGTGATCGTTTAGTACTGTCCCAAAAAACAAAACCTATGTCATAGTTGACTATATTTCCCGTTTAATTTATGTATGTTGAATAAGGTTTGAATTAATAATTGAGTTTAATTTGTCTGCTTTGTGTTTTATGTCGTTAAGCTTCTTCTCTCATATATTTTGGATTTGAAACTTACTAGCTGGGCCCAATAATATGTAATAAGGAGAATTAGATAGTTAAATTTGTTTAAGTTGCTAGTTCCATGTTGGCCTTAAATAACACCTCAAGGCCTTGTTTGTTACCGGGAAGATTTGAGAAAGGAAAAGAAAAGAATGGAAGTGAAAGGAAAAGAATGGAAGTGAAAAGAAAGGAAAGGAAAGGAAGATTATGAGGCAAGTTTAAAAATGTAACTTGTTTGGTATACTAGGGAAAGGAACTAAGTTGTGGGAAAATAAAACGTTTGGTATGAAGAATTAGGTGTTGGTTAAGTGGGAAGATTAGATGAAATTCCCACAATGCCCTTAAAGTTTAAAAAAAAAAAAAAGGAAAAAGAATTTTGCTAACTGATTATTTACTTTTGAATAGTGCACAAACACGAACCCTACGAACTTGCGTGATCGGAAAGATGTGAAGTTAAAGTAGACGTCGTTGGGATATGAAATTGTGTCAACGACTAGCTTCTGGAGGTGACAACGACGACGGACATGTAAGGAATTGAGAAGAGGAACAAGGAAGATGAATATGAGAAGAGGAACAGGGAAAAAAGCCAACTGCGAATGTATCAAACTAGCTGCAATGTGAAAGGAAGAAGAATGAAGGATTTTGGCTTTTTCAAATTTTGCTTAAAACAAAAGACAAGGTTGGAGAAGACAACACCATAGATGAAGTGACATATTTGATGAACATAAATGATACCTATGCTGAAACGAAAGAAAGGAAATTGCCTTTCTCCTATGCTGCATAAAAATTATAGAAACTACATACAAAAGAACACCACAAGGCATCACACATAAAAAGTAAACCAAATTATAACACGTTCCTTTGTATGGTGAAAGGTAATGGAAGGAAGCAATTTGGGCCTTCTCAAATGCTTTATAAAAAGAAACACGAACATTGACATGAGAGGGCCACATATGAGAATGTCCTCTGTTCAACAATGTAGGACATGAACAAGTAATTGAACTTTAAATACTGTAACTAGGCACTAATGCCTTATACATACAATGGAGACCTTAAAAGCTTACAACTTCAAAATGAACTTGAATATAAATTGATTATCCCTCATTGAAGTTATTACGCACTTGTGCCTGCAAAGTTTTGATATATTGCAGAGCTAGATAGTTCAAACCCAAAGATGATGAATGAGGCACGAATAATGCAAATAGCAGGAGGGTGTGGTCATCATGTTAGAGAAGTGATGGAGATGATGGAGGAGTACAAAAGTTTTGGAGCAAAATGAAAGGGCTTAAAATTCCGAAGAAGGGAGATATGAGCACGGAGCAAAGATTAAAAATAGTTGACGTTCGATCTTCCCAAAAGTAGGGCCAAGGGCAGAAATGACATTTTATTTTGTCATTAATTACTGACACGTCAGGTTTCCTTGCTATCACTTCGAACGTTTGAACCAATTTACTTCGTTCAAACGAAAAACTAGCAATCCCAGGGGTCAATTGTGGCCATATTACGTTCAAACTAAATGGGAACGTTCAAATGTAATAGATTGTGGTAATTATGCGTTCGAATGAAAAATTTGACAGTATGCACGCTGTTGAATCAGATTATGTGACAGTACCCTTGACAATGTCAATGTCAAATAGTAATACTTGTACATATTCCATAGTGAATGACAACAAGAGAAGTAGGTACAGTAACAGTAAGTGAAACCACACTTCTGCTATGTTTGTTTGTTACAAGAAGCAAGTATAGTAATAGTCAGTGAACAAATTCCAAAATAGTAAAAAACCATATTGCAGTAGCTATTAACCACTTGTATACATTGAAAATATTGTGAGTTCATAGCGTGCACCAGCCAAAGTACAAATGGTCTGAATGACAATACAATGACAGAATTCAACCTTAACAGAGAACTACACACAAACTTTATGCCATGTTCAGTTTTTCCTAAACCTAATTGAACATGGTCCAAAGTTTACGCTAATGCATATAACCCTGGCCTATACAAAACACATATATGAACTGATGCGTGTACGGTAATGCATAACAGAAGACAACTTAGTGTCCAAAAATGACTGACACATCTGAATTACACGTGGCCAATCAAAAAACAACAAAAACCAAAAGGCCACCTATGTACTCCACCTTATAAGACTTCACTACTATGTATAGGTCTCATAGTTTCTACTAATTCAGCAAGGTAAGGATCCATGAATGCCTAAACTGTGGAGGCATCTTTCCAAATGCAGTCAGCAGTTTGTCAGACGCAAGGATCTTTATATGTGCAGTGTTTCCCTGATTCCAAGTCAACTCCTCAAGTTGCAGTAGCTCCATGAACAAGTCAACTCCTTTGGCTGCAAGTTCGGTTTCCCTATCTTGGGTTGACATCATATGCATAGCAAGATCATTGGTTGTTGTGAAATGCGCAGTACCAATCGAATGTTAACAAACGATGTGTTGGAAAAAAAATCAGCCAAAAATAAGACATTCGAACTTTAGAAATATGTTCAAACGTAAGTAACTAAAAAACGAACGCGATAGAACCAAAATTTTGACAGTGACCAAACTTCTGCATAATCAACTGTCGTTTAAGCAGCCTTCAGCTCGTCCTTGTCGCAGATCCTCGTTCTCACGTCGTAGGTGTTATAAGTTGGTTTGTTTACAGAGGATTTTTCATCCCATTAATTGCCTCTCCAGGGAAGATTTCAACCTTCCCGCCTCTTTCGGATGGAAAACATCTTCCAATAGTTGATGGAAGATTTGCAGTCGCAAGAATGTTACATGAAGGAAGATGCGCCAACCAAACACGTTTTTTGCATGGGAACTCTCTTATCTTCCCTTTCCATCGCCTACTTTCACTCTAACAAATGGGTCCTAAACGTTTTGGATCGTGGGAAATTGGGAATGAAGAAAATTGTTATAATGTAGTGCTATCACCATGTTTAGATGTCTCAAGACCCGCGTTGACATATTTGTTTGCTTAATTGTGAGTGTTTAAATTGTATAAAATAAAAAAATAATATTAACTCCGATTTGTACTATGAATGATATCTTATATTACCGGTACGAGGTAATATAATTTTCATATTGGTTGTGTATAGAACATAACCAAAAAAAGATTTATTTTGGCTTGTTTATGCATTGTTTTGGATGAAGGGTTAAGGAATCTAAACCTTGAAAGCAAAAATTTTGCCATTCAACAATACACTCAAACCCGCCAATTTCTATCGTATTACCAAGGTCACCTTCATGGCCAATTTCCTCTTCTCTGTCAAGTCTAAGGCGACGGTGATGTTGTTGCACCGATCCCCCCTCCTCGACTTTGTTGTCTATTCAAGCCCAAAAAATTTAAAATCAAAGTTTTTCTAATTTAACTAAGGATCAAAGAATTAAAGAGGATCATTAGGGTGTTTTAAAAAATATATGTAATATTAATTAACTTAACTCATTTCTTTAATTTAATCAAATTAGGTAAATAAGTCTCTCATTAAAGACCGAAGTGAGAATTTTGACTGGTTTATGCATTGTTTTGGAAGAAGGATAAGAAAAAGTTAAATGAACAATGCCTTTTCTAAAAATTTTGGTTTTATTTTTTATGAGGCACTACCTCTGATCCTAAAGTGAGAATTTTGACATTTAAAAGGTAGGTTTATGCATTGTTTTGGAAGAAGGATAAGAAAAAGTTAAATGAACAATGCCTTTTCTAAAAATTTTGGTTTTACTTTTTATGAGGCACTACCTCGAAAAGTCCTAAATTGCACTATAAAATATGCTCTATATTTAGGATCGATAAACATTTAAAAGGTAGTACTATAATTTAAACATATATTTACGTACATGCACTTTTTTTCCCCATAAAGTGTTACTCATTTTGTTCATGTCTTTTATTATTTTGGCCAGTGATCTTGTTCATGTGTTGCTTTGTAGGAAAGAATAAAATTAAATTAAAAAATAGTGTATGAATGTTGAACTTCATTAATATATTGTTAATTAAAGTTGTATAATGCTCGTTCATACATTATTTGGATATGTTACCTTTTTTCATTAATATTTGTGTTATCTTCTCTCCAAATGATTTTAAATTTTTATTTTCTACATTTACGTGCTATGTTCATACACTTTTTTTTTTTTTTTTCTCATGAAGTGTTACTTGCCTAGTTCATGCATTGTTTAGTTGGAAAGGTTTAAATGAAAATAAAAAAAATGGTGCATGAATGTTGCCTTTCCCAAGTATATCTAGAGTATATTATTTTCTTAAAAATTGATTTTAAACGAATTTTTTTATATGGACTTTATGTAAATACATTTTTACTTAAAATTATACTATAATTAGCATCATTTGATAACAAAAATTAGGGAAACAATAAAATGGTGCATGAATGTTCTTCTCATTAATATTTAGTTTACTTTCTTTAAATGATTTTAAAGGCATACATTTTATATTGCATTCGTGTATTTTCATGTTTTACAATAAATTAATTACTTAGCCTTATCATGTTTTCTGATAAAAATTTTTATATGGACTTTATGTATATACATTTTTACTTAAAATTATACTATAATTAGCATCATTTGATAACAAGAATTATGGAAACAATAAAATGGTGCATGAATGTTCTTTTCTTTAATATTTAGTTTACTTTTTTCGAGTGATTTTAAAGGCATACCTTTTATATTGTGTTCTGTTCATGTTTTCTGATAAATTAATTACTTAGCCTTATCATGTTTTCTAATAAGTTTTTTTTTATGGGTTTAATGTTTTTGCAGTTGTTGCAGAAACTTTTTTTTGCAGCACTCACATAAAAGTGAGTGGGTCCCACTAATATTTTCTCTCTAATCTCTCTACAATGGAACCCACTCACTTTTATGTGAGTGCTGCAGAAAAAAAGTTTCTATAGCAACTGCAGAAACATTAAACCATTTTTTATATGGACTTTATGCATATACATTTTTACTTAAATTATACGATATTTAGCAACATTTGATAACAAGAATTAGGGAAACAATAAAATGGTGCATGAATGTTCTTCTCATTAATATTTAGTTTACTTTTTTTTTTTGAGTGATTTTAAAGGCATACATTTTATATTGTATTCGTGTATGTTCATTTTTCTGATAAATTAATTACTTACCACTTACCATGTTTTTGATAATTTTTTTTATATGAACCTTATGTATATACATTTTTACTTAAAATTATAGTATACTTAGCATCATTTGATAACAAGAATTAGAAAAACAACAAAATGGTGAATAAATGTTATTCTCATTAATATTTAGTTTACTTTTTTCGAGTGATTCTAAAGGCATACATTTTATATTGCATTCATGTATGTTCATTTTTATGATAAATTAATTACTTAGGCTTATCATGTTTTCTGATACATTTTTTTATATGGACTTCATGTATATACGTTTTTACTTAAAATTATACTATCCTTAACATCATTTGATAAGAAGAATTAGGGAAACAATAAAATGGCGCATGAATGTTCTTCTCATTAATATTTCGAGTGATTCTAAAGGCATACATTTTATATTGCGTTTGTGTATGTTCATGTTTTCTGATAAATTAATTACTTAGGCTTATCATTTGTTCTGATACATTTTTTTATATGGACTTTATGTATATACAATTTACTTAAAATTATACTATCCTTAGCATCATTTGATAACAAGAATTAGGGAAACAATAAAATGGTGTATGAATGTTCTTCTCATTAATATTTACTTAACTTTTTTCGAGTGATTTTAAAGACATACATTTTATATTGTCTTCGTGTATGTTCATGTTTTCTGATAAATTAATTACTTTGCCTTATCATGCATTATTTGGTAAGAAAGACTAAAAATAAATTATATAAAATTGTACATGAATCTTGCTGCTTTCCAATATTTGGACCATCTTATCGTGTATATCTTTATATGGCTGTATTGATGCATGATTTGGTAGAATGGTTAGAAACAATCTTTTAGATCGGATCGGATCGTGTTAACATAAGAGAATAATCTTTTAAACTAGTTATGATGAAAATGAGGTCTTAAAAATTAAATTTTTAGACCTAGTACTTTATAATCCGGTCTAAAAGTTCTTTATATATTTTTGGAACTTCCACCGGTCAAACTTTTTAGACCTAATCTTCTATAATTCAATCTAAAATGTTTTTTATATATTTATGGAACTGCCACCGATAATACTTTTTAGATCTGATCCTTTATAATCCATCCTAAAAATTCTTTATATATTTACAGATTGCCACCTATCATACTTTTTAGATTGGATCCTCTATATCCGGTCTAAACATTCTTTGTATATTTACGGAACTGTCACGGGTCATACTTTTTAGATCTAATTCTCTATAATTCGGTCTAAGAAATTCTTTATATTTAAGAAATTACCACCGGTCATACTTTTTAGACCGATTCTCTATAATCCGGTTTAAATGTGGCGGTTTAAAATCACCTTTTTGTAGTAGTGATTATATGATTAAGTAACTTATTTAGCCTCTTTAATCTCTCTAAAAAAAGTCAATCCGGTCTTATAATTAGAATTAGAAAGTAATATATAATAGGGTTTAAGAGAAAAAATATACATGTGCTTTATCCTCGGGAGCGCCCAGCACCATATGCTTTTTTTGAGAGCAAAAATACACATGTGGTTACATTTTAGGAGCAAAAGTCACACCACCGTTAAAATATAGCCTATTGTAAATATGGGTTATTCTGTTGTAAATGACCAGATTTTAAATTTTGTTGTAAATACATCACTTCCTGTTGTAAATCTAGCCTTTTTCTGTTGTAAATGATATTTCTATGTTCAAAATCCATGTGTTTAAATGTTGTTGTAAATATGACATTTTCTGTTGTAAATATGAACAGATTTTAAATTTTGTCATAAATACAACACTTCCTGTTAAAAATATAGTTTTTTTTGTTATAAATGACCTTTCTATATTCAAAATCCAGGTGTTTAAATGTTGTTGTAAATATAACAATTTTCGTTGTAAATATGACATTTTTGTTGCAAATGCACCATTAAGTTAAATTTTAACGGTGGTGTGCCTTTTGCTTCTAAAATATAACCACATGTGTATTTTTGCTCCAAAAAAAGCATATGGTGCTGAGCGCTTCCGAAGGTAAAACATATGTGTATTTTTACTCCTTTACCCTATATAATAATATGATTTGATATAAATTTCATGCGGAATATTGATTAAATAGTTGATAATAAATAATAATACATTTTAACGGGTTGTTTTGTGTATGGTAGTTTTGTGATACGTACATCTTCTACCTTATTTCAAGGGCAATGTACTTGATACTTCTCCTTTTTAAACCAATGTTTTGAAACCTGGACCGGACCCCGGTTCACTCCTCCTCAAGTTGGAGGTTGAAACAAATTCCGACAACTTGAAACTTTGTTGAATACTGAATACTGAGGACGGCCCGCACATCTTTGCCCAAGTCAAGGGGAAAACCGGGTTTTCGAGTTGACCCGGGTCAACTCGGCCTAAACTGGCCGAGTTGATCGAGTCACGATTCTTTTTTTTTAAAAAAAAAAAAAAACTTCGACTGAAGAAAGGAGAACGGGTGTCGACGTTAAGAGAGAGATGGAGAGAGAGAGAATAGACGACAATGTCAACAGAGGTGTAGATCCATCCATGGCGGCGAGTTTCGTCGGTGTTCGTCGACGGCGGTGCCTCAAAATCGCTGAAAAAGGTGAAGAACATGAGCAAATCAAAGATTTATCTAGGTTTCATCGATTTGTAAAAGAAATCTTTTACTGGTGGTGTAAAGATTTGTTTGGGTTGCCATTTTCAAGAAGAAGAAGAAGACGCAGATCAAGCATTCGGATATGGTGGAGGAGGCAAGCATGGCAGGGTGAGAGAGAGTGAAGAAGAAGAAATAAAGCGTTGGAGACTATTTGATTTCAAAATGAAATTGGAGAGATATATTTTATTATTGAGGCGTTGATGTTGACTTTGCCGTGCAGCCGTGCAGGGGGGGTGGAGTTCGGCCAGATGTGATAGGAGTTGTACGTTTAATTAATTGCTACCACTTTCCTAGTTTCCATAACTCACCCGTGAATGAATAAAGTAACTTCAATTTTTGAGCAAAAAAAAAGAATAAAGTAAATTCAATAATGAGATGTTTTGCAAGTGACGTGGGGTATCTTTTCATTTTTTTTTAAAAAAATCAATATAATTTTAAACATCCTCCCAAATTTATATAAACATCCTCCCATTGACCCTTAACCCACCACCCCATTCTTAATTTCATTATTCATGGTTCTATCCAACTGATTTTTGCATAATTTTGGCCAAATGACCAGGTTTTTAACCTTGTTTTAAACCTTAATTTTTGATATTTAAGATTTAGAGAGACCATGAGCGATTATTATCTTAAACTTTTGAGGCTCACAATTTGAACGCGTTAACGTGTTTCGCTTTTCTTAAAAGCGAAAAGTTTAAAAAATATCGCTTAACCTTTTTGATTTTTTTTATTGATGAATGATGAGGTGGTTTTGCGTATAAAATAACACGCGTTAACAAAAAGCGTTTCAACGCCAAGCTCTGCGGATTTTAAAATTTAATTTTAAAATTTAATGAAATTACAATTTTTTTATAAAAGTTACAAAAATATCGTTTCTTTAAGTTTGATTTTTTTATTGATTGCTTTAGCTGAATGAAGCGTATAAAAATACTGCATTTATTATTGATGATGTTTAACAAAAAGAAGGCGTCAACGGAATCAACCATATTACATTGCCAAGCATAAATGAGGAAAAATATATGCCGTAACACTCGTTGTTCCTTTGTTTCTAGCAAAGAGTAGGTTGAATTCCAACGATGGAGCATATTTTAAAATTTAATAATTTTATTTCAATTAAAGGACCTCATATATTTCATATGAAAATTATTTGCCCTCCTTAATCAATTTCTTGAGAGCATGAATGTGATAATTCCTGCTCATTGTGAAGGTTGGTTCGCATGCGGTAGTGTTAATGAGTGCATCTGCCGTAGAAGAGCCTGGTTATTGGATACCCGATTAACCAATTGAAAAATTATTATGATTTTTTATTTCCATAATTTATTTTCTTTTTTGATCTAACAAATTCAACCAGAAATTATTTAAATAATTTGTCAATCAAATTTCAAATAAATTAAATACTCATTTCAAATGGATTTTAGAGATCGAAGAGCTTGGACGTTATTGGGTTATCCATCAATTGCTCTTCAATAGTTCTCTCCTTTTCTTCAAAGGAAAAAAAAAAAGGGAAAGTTTATCCGTCACCTCTTGTGCAGACTCCACCGTGGGCGACGCAATTGGAGCTACACTAACAGGCATGTGCTGAAAACGCATGAAGAAAAATGCAGATGCGGCGACGACGATGCAAGCAGTTTCAACTGCAGGCGACAAAAGGGGATTTGGGGTTTGGATCAGACGGGTCAGAATGGGTCTGGGATTATGAAATGAGGGATTGGTGGATGAGGAAGAGGCTTTGATAGGTGATAACTGGAAGGATGAGGAAGGAGATTGGAGTGGCGGAGCCAGCTATGGTCACGCCCTGAAGGAGACCAAAGAAAAGGATGTTGGAAAGGACGAACGGTGGCGACTGGTAGATATGTGCAATGGTTGAGGGCAGTGGTGCAATTTAGCCTGAATTATATCTAGAGAAATAGTAATTTTTTTTAAAATTAAAATAAAATTATTAAATTAAAAAAAAAAATTGGTGTTGTACTTTGACACCTTCTTCTTATTTCCTCTCGGGATTTTCCCTCTCGCCGGCGACACAACCACCTCTTTCCATCGCCGGCGAGCAACCATTCTCCCTCACACCACCATCTTCGACCGACCTCCATTGGTGGTGGAACACACATCTGATTTATACATATCAGCAGCGCGAACAGAGATCGAGGGAGAGTAGCAGCGCAGCTGGGATATAATCCTACACCGTCATCTTCGACCCTCAGTCCGCCACCATTTGCACAGACCTTCTCCTATTTCGCCGGAAAACCTTCCACCACCGGCTCTGCACTTTTCCACCATCAAGCCACCGTCGATGTCGCCACTGGAGTTCAAGAGATCAGATTGAGCGTTGAGGACCATCGGCCCCCTCTGTTATCTGCGTTGTTGGTGTCACCGCTGTTCCTTTTTTGTGTCACTGCCGTGGGTTATTTCTTCTAACTGTTGTGGGAGGATAGATCGTGGCACTCTCTAAAGTGTTCAAATCCAGCCACAATTCTTCCTTAATTTAGTGTTAATTGGTTACTTAATTGTTCTTCAATGTCTGCAATCTTGACTTTGACCTTGTTTAGAGAAGTTTTGACGGTCGGCAATGGCTGATTTCCCTTGTTCTCGGTGATGAGGATTTTTACTTGAGCTCAATGGACTATATGGAGGAGTTTTTCTATCATTTCATTAGTCTAAAATTATATATTTAGATCGCCTAGTTTTAGGAATTATTGTGTATAAATTTTGGAATTGAGATTAATATTTATTGTCTCTGTTGGTTTGATAATTGTAATTGAGATTGGATTTTGTAGTGTGAAAAATATATGTGTTTTAATTTTTTGTGGTTGCAATGAGATTATATTAATTAGCGTGTTATTGTCTAGTTAATGTGGTCGATTTGTGCCCTTTGAGGGACTGTTATGTACTCAATTTCAAGAAGACTCATGTTGCATAGTTCCAATTTTAATTGCACATCAAGTGGTTTTTAACAATTTCTCAAGAGATAATGCTTAGCTATGTTTGTAGGAGCTACTATTAATTGAGAATATTGGACTCAAGTGTTATCTTGAGGTTTATCTTAAGGCTTGATGAATTTTAACTCCCATAATCTTTTATGAGCAATGATTGTCATTTCTTCATTACCAAGAACATTCATCATTCATATTTTCACTTCAATACCATTTCATTCACCCATTCACCATTTTATAAAGAAAATACCAAAAATAATAGTTTAGCATTTAATTTAATTACATTCTTATCTTAGTTTATTAATTGAAAAATCCAAAACCTATTTTTCCTCTTGTTTTAATTGTATCTTCATGGCATTTAGATTATTTAGGATTCAATAAAAAGCTCCTCGAGAGAGAGAACGATCCTAGGTTTCCATATACGCAATCCTTGGTTTATTTTTGATTGTGGACCCCAAGGCTAAAGACAAAAAGGCTCTCATCAAACTTAACAATCAAATGGTATTTTTACACCTAATTTGTAACCATGTGTACACTTTTGCACCTAAAAAAATACTTAGTGTTGGACGCTTCTTAAGATAAAGCACGTGTGAATTTTTGGACCTTAACCCTAAATAATAATACATTTTAACTGAGTGTTTTGTATTAGGTAGTTTTGTGATACGTACATCTTCTACCTTATTTCAAAGTGGTTAATTAGACTTTAGCATACTATTTCTCAATAATAAATTTTATAATTGCTACATGCTAGCTTATGCATATGATATTAAAGTATACATAATTGGAATCTAAATTCATTTATTGTAACAAATATTAAATAATTCAATTAGGTCACCAACTCCCCTTTTTTCCTTTTATTGCATTAAAAAGTTTGATTCTCTAGCATCTATTTTTGTTGATCCCACCTTTACTACAAACTCAGCATTTCAATTATTTAAATAATTACCAGTAAATTAATAGTTATAGATAAATTGCCAAAAACTTTGTTTTATTTTGATTATATATAACCATTGAATTTTTCATTTTTTTTCAAAAAATTTCTAAAAAATATCCTATAAGGTGCACGGTGCAACTCAGTCAGTCATTTTGAATGAGTGTAACTTTTATTTTTTGACATATCTTCAATAAATACTACGTAGCTTTCTTTTTGCATACATTTAAATATATGTTGCATATAAATAAATAAATAAAAAGTCGCACCTGTTTAAAATGCATTACGTTTGGGTCTTTAAAAAAAAATTCAGGTAGTTTTGGCAAAGGTGGGACCAGAAATTTTGGGTAGTTTAGGTATAAATTTTGGTTATTATAAATGTTTCAGTAATTTCCTCTTCTTCTTCTTGTTTTTAAAAAAAAAAAAGAAAATCAACTTTAATTTATACTTTCAAGTTTCATCACCAAGTATTTCGGGCCCACTGTCCTCACACTGTGTAGTCAAAAACAAAAACCACGTTCACACTGCTTACGCGGAAGTGGAAAGACTACAAAAACCTCTCGTCTTCTCTTCTGCTTGCGTTTCTTGGCCCTCAAGTATTTTTGTAGTAGCGCGAAACGCAGGCTCAAGCATTGATCATTTGCTGTATTACTAGTGCTTCACTTCTTGCCTCTGTTCTTGGTGTGTAATTTCTTTTTCAATTTACGGCTTCTCGCTTCGCTTATCTTTGATGTGGGTGATGGTTTTCTTTGTGGTTTTGCTTAGCTTCTTGAAGTTCTGTTCTGATTTAAGATTGGGGCATTTCATTTTGTATGTTCCAAGAGTGTGATAAAAAAGGGTTTGCTAATTGCTCCTTGATCATCTACGTTAAATGTGGTTCACGCAAGCCATTTTGTGTTTTGCCCTTTGATTCAGCCGCGGAATGTTGAAAATGTTTATTATTTTATAATGTACGATTAATTTTATTATTTTGTTGTTGATTCGGTAATATTAGTTCTTATATTTTGGTTTGATGGCCGTTGGAGAAAGGGCGATTGGAATTGTTCTTTTCTTGAGTTGGACCAAAAAGTTAAGAAGTTCTGATAGTTTTTTTCTTGTTTTCCTGGTGATTGTATAACGAGAGGTGACATTTTGTGCCATACTCAAAATCGAAGGAACCATCTTGAGTTTGGGGGTAGCTTACTTCTCTCTTTTGGGTGCCGAAGACTAGGAATGAGCTTCGACATTGCTTATTTATTTTTTCATCAAATTCAGATGCTCTTGTTTATGAACCTTGAGTCCTTGACATTTTGTGGTCTTCTGTCTCCTTTGCAAGATGCTCTGTTATTATAGTGTTAAAACAGATTAATTTTTGGTCTGAGAAATGATGATACTGACAAAAGCTTGCAAAAACTACTTTCTACAGCCACGTTATTTTGTACCTTGGAATAAATATTAGCCATTCGCTTTCATGGTGCTCATTATTACGTTGTTGTATGATTGGAGCTAGCATTTGTAATTTTTTCCCCATAATATATTAAAAAGGTTTTGCAAATTTCAACAGAGATAAATCAGTAAAGAAAACGTCATTTCTAATGTCAACTTAAGGTGTTAAATTTGATGAGTTGTTTAGTCCTGATTTTTGTTGGATGGCGCAATCTCATAGTTACTTTATAAATAAACTTCCTGCAAAGAATTCAACAGCACTGCATTAGGAATATGTTTGCAATTCTCTCATATATTTTATGAATTTTAGGAACTCATCGGGCATCTTGCATACTGGATGGACAACTCAAGAGTTGGTGAGGGCGTAGCCTACAGTGAGAACTCAAGAGTTGGTGAGGGCGTAGCCTACAGTGAGACCTGTAGATGGAGAGCTGTATGGTTTCGTAAAAAGATTGAGAAGGAAATGTAAGAAGCAGTACTTTGCCAAAATATTTTTGGAAGTGCTCATACTATTTTAAATTATCATAGTCAAGTCTGTGACATTTTTATCTTGCTATCCAATAATTTTTCAGTTGATCTTGATATCAATTAGTTATAATTGATTTTTACCAGTAGTCGTTGTGATAAGATGACACCATGTTTTAAATTTAAGGCAAAATGGTGGAATCATTTTTGTTTTAGCTTAAACATCCAGCATAATGAGTTATCCTTGTGTGCGACCCTGGTTCTCTATATTTTATGGTAATTGTTCTTCTTCTTTGAGTCCTTCAAAAGCTTCATCTCTAACAGCAGAATGTATGATGTTGGAAACTTATTCCTTGTAAGCTTTCAACCTCTATTTATAAAAAAGAAGATAAATCCTCAAGTGCTCAAGGCAAGATAGAATTCTTCTCTTTATCTTAGAAAGGATATGATTATTTATTTATAAAATTCCCAGGCCTTAGTGATAAATAAATGAAATCCTACAAATGAGATATCTTTGCAACGCCTTGTGCATTTGGCTCAACTCAAATGAAATTCAAGAATATCCAGATATTTATATCATTGGAATCTTTGTCAGGAAGAGTTGTTTCATTTCTCTTCTGCGAGCTTCAGCTCATTTCATCTTTAAGCAGGCTTCTTTAGTGATTTGCAAATTGATTGTACTCTTATTTTGAGTTCACTTTGGAGTTTCCCCCAAAATCGTTCCTCAGCTGTTTTAGGATGACCCCTTGTTCTATTGCTTCGCTCTTTTCTTACTTTTATAAACTTCATCCTCTAGTTGAGCATTTTGATAGTATGGAAGTTTAATCAATGATTGTTTTTCCCTAATATTATTTAATTTATGAGTTATTGAACATTTGCTTCATTTTATCTTGCAAATTCTTATTATTATAGAACCTGTTAACTTTCATTAAGTTCTCTAAGCTAAGTCGATATATATGTAATTTATTATTTCACAGTGCAAAAGCTATATTTGTAAATTGGCCTCAGGCAGTGGAAGGTAGTACGTCTCTTATTATGGGTTCAACGGAAAGAATAGAGGAAAATGTATTCACCTCCGCTAAAGATGAGGTATCTTCAATCAAGTCATTTGTCTGTTTTAAGGTTTTGTACAAATTTGAACAAACTTCCATAAGATTAATCTATACCCATTAAATAATATTTTTGTTGTGGCATTAATTTAAGGCTGATTACAAATTAAAGATAAGAATATGGATAAGGTCGTTAGACACATCATCTATGGAGATGATGGTTCCTAGGCGCAGACCTTCAGCCACCTCTTGTAATATAAGTGAAGCTGCATCTTCTTCAGGTATTGAAATAGCTACATCTTTTCTTCTTCTTTTTTTCCATCCACCAGGGCAATGTTCTAATGGTGGTTTTCTTTTCTTTCTTTCTGTTTTATTTTGAGTGGGGATTCATAAATATGTTCTTCTTTCATAATTATGATTTAATCCCTTATTCCATTAGTTTTAGTTGGCGCACAGACTCTGAGCATTGGTAAACATGTCTAGAACTTAAGTTGAAGAAAATCAGTGTTTTTTTTTTTTGCTTATTCATGTAGTAATAATAGCATGAGCCCAACCTACTAATAGTCAAAACTCCTATTTTAACCTGGTCGTTGTATATATGCTATTCTATAAAACAACTGATTGTAAATGGGAGATAGGTAAAAGTATTAGAATCCCAGTTGGAAACTCGTCTTTGTTAAAAGCTTCTATAACAAATAAATGCATATTGCAATATTAGGAGTTGGTGGACCAATAATTTTATTTTGTTATCCATACATTGTAATATTAGATTATATATTAGTTTATAAGCTTCTTTGGTCTCCCCTTTCTAATGTTGGATTTGATTTAATCTCAACTACTTACTATAGTCATGTTTATGTCTAGGATCGAATGAGAGAGTTGCAGATGTAGATTGGCAGGAGGTGCTCTATCAAAAGGTAATGTCTGAAACTTTTTCTCTTCATTTCCCTGTTTTGGTTGATAGTCTGAATATGATTAGCAAAATTTTACTGATAAGCAAGACTGCACTTAGGTTGCACCATATATTAAAATCTTCTAAGTGTAATTTTTCAAAAGAATGATTATTATAAAAATTTAAAAAATGTAAATATCAAATCTGAATTGTCTACATCAAATCTGAATCCTCTAAATTGTCTTCAGAACGCCTCCATTGTGTTATTATGCTGAAGTAGTAGAGGACCCATCCTTATTATTCTTGATTTATTGGGATTGAGTAAACAATCTTGCTGTTTCTTATCCCCTATATGTTTTAGAGTCTTCGATCATGATTCATGAACAACGCATGCCATCCTCCAAAACACTAGCACTATTGATTGCTCTAGGTTTTGCAAGTGACAACATCATGTTATAAATGAAATAGCCAAGTACATAAAATAGGAAGGATGATCACATTCTTAACCCATGTAATCCTAAAATAACAATGAGATTCAATTCAAACAAGGGAAAACTAATATGAAAGTCCCTAATCATTTCACCTCATTTTTAATGAAGTCCTTGTAGTTTCTTTTTTCTTTTTTAATGGGTTGTTATAGTTTTCTTAATTATGGTTATTGGTCCCTATACTAATAATAGACAAAGAACTTTAGTAGCTATTGATTTTTGCTACATGGATCTAAATAAAATCCAAATCAACCAGCTTATAAATTATATATAGATGCAAGAAGTCTGCTATGAACATAATATTTTTTAGTTTTAATGAATATTAATATATTTTATTCTATAATTTTTTTTAAAAAAGCCCCTCTTTTGTATTTTGTGGTAACTTACATGTTGATTAGTCCCTAATTAATTGATTATGAGAATAGGGACTACCAGTGTCTATAAATGAGGAAATTGTAGGGACCTAATAAAAAGAAAAAACTATAGGAACTTGATTGAAAATAAGGTGAAACTATAATGACTGACAAATTAATTTTTCATTCAAATAACAACCGCCCTAATTAACAAATTAAGATATAAACCAATCTGGTATCGTTAACTAAAGTGACCATAAAAATTCTAATTACAATAAAAACATGAAAATCGATAAGAGGCATACATTTTCTTAACTTGAATATTATATGATATAGGAATCAACTTCCTAATTGGCAACCCAAATTAAAATGACACAAAACATAGCTGCAGGGAACGCAATAAAGCTTTGGCAGAGCTATGGAAAAAGAATACCCAAGCTGGAAAATTCAGGATGTAATGAACTCTCTCCAGTCCAAATCCTTCTTTGCCTTTTATCTCCCAAGCCTGCTTTTTTTCTCTCTCTTTCACTTCTCTCTCTACTCTAACCATTTTCCACCAGAGGCCCTTCACGTTTTTCATTCTTTGGTACTCCTTATGGACTGTGGTCTAACATAGACATACGAAAGAAAGTACACTATCAGTGTGTCTAACCATTTTAATAAATAGAACATGTTTTTATTTTGATTATCATTATATGCTTGTGGAAGTCAATAATAAATTATGAAAATATCCATAGGGAGTCCACTAGGTTCATTTTGTTAGAATTACAAATAGCTATGAAGGCATTAATTCAGGGATTAGACTTTATATTCTAGTGGTTTTGGGGGCTGGTACAACAGCTTGAGGCAGGCAGTAAAGCTCAATCCTTGATGCCTCTAGTTTTGTGATTAAATTTGAGAATAATGTGTTGGTCAGTTTTCAGAACAAGGTGGTGGTGCGCTACAGCTTTTCATAGTTTCTTATTGCAGGTTCAGATGTTGAGGAGCGATTTTCTCCCCATACTTTCTGACATATACCGGTTTGTCATTTTCCAACTCCCGGTAGATGATCTTTTTATATCATTGTTCTGGATAGTTTACTCAAATGTTGTTAGTATCTTGACTCTCATTGATTTTCTCGTTCATCATTCTTCTCTTCAGAATATAAAACAAACTGAGATAGAAAAACTAACAAAGACAAAGAAAGCTCTAGATGAAATTTTTACGTGCTTAAATGTGACCAAAAGCCAGATTGGCCCTGATTTTGAGTCGGAACTGGACGAAAAGAAAATGCGCATCGAATTCTTTGTACGCGGACATAGAGCTTATTTAGACAAAAAAGGACAACATTCTACTGTCAAGTGCTCAACACAGCAGGTTGTTCCATCACAATCTAGTGTCTTTCAATGCAACTGTGTAAAATTTCATCATTCCTTTATCAACTTATCAAATCTTACTCCTTTTCTATGATAATATTCCTCCTAGATTTATCCTTCCACATGTTATGCTTTTTAGTAACTGCCAAAATATGTAATTATAATATTGCCCCTCTTGCTGATGTTAAGAATGTTCTTATAGGAGTGCAAAGACTATTTTGATTGAATGATGGTTCTCCCGTAAGTCATATTCATCGCACAATCTATTAGATATATACACAGTGTGGCGGGCTGTATGGAGGCCGCAAATGTCGCCAGGGAGATTACAATAACAAAAAATAAAATAAAATAAAATAAAATCTATTTACGACTAATCCCTATTATTTCTCCTATCTATTAGTGATCCGAAAATCCCTCTTATTAGTTAGCGGTAATCTTTACAGTTCTTTCTCCTGAAAATTAGTTTACATAATAAAACTCAACTATTGGTTAGAATGTTTTAGTATATTCTGCTCAATTGAGAATATGCAATGCCTGCAGGAAAAAAGAACTCTTCTAGAAGAAATAAAGGAGGTGAACATGTTATTGTGTAACGTTAAGGTAGTTTTTAATGAAGCAGACACCATTCCAAGTATGGCTGTGGGAGCTTCTGGATTAATTGTGGAACTGTATTTCACAGGGTTAACTGTGAGTTCGAACTTTATGTCCTACCTTGTTTCCAATCAAATGGTAAGTTTTTTTATCTTCTAGTATGAATTACTTTTTATTTATTTATTTATTTATTATTATATTCTATGATTCCCTTTTGACTTCAGATCTTGGTTATGCAGTCAATCAAACCACTTCGGTTGCTTATTCGTACAAATTATCCAAATTGCCCTCCAATTCTTTTAGATGAAATGCGATCAGAATCCAGGTCTGAGATTTGGGCTGTGTGACTATCATTTATATTTTATAGCTTATTTTTCGATTTTTATACAGGTGATTTGTGTTCTTTTATTCTTATATTTCACCTTAGCAGCTTGATAGTGTGATTAGTCAATGAACCTGAACAACTTATTTGCACAAGGCATTCTCAGATGGAAATGGATTTTGGTGCATCTCTTAAAGAGTAAATTTAGAAGATAGGAAATATATTTATGTAGTGTCAATTTATAATAAAATAAAACATATGCCAAGTTGATGAAGGATTATTATTTATCATGATTGTGTTCTTGAACTTTGTTGTATCTTAAGCGTCCTCTTCACCTGTTATTGTTTTGGTTTGCACAGAGACGAGCCGGCTGATCTGTCAACAAAAGCAAAACTGAAGTTCCAGCGTTCTCTTCGAGGTCTAGATGATCCCTTGTCAATTAAGAGCATGAAATGGGATGTGTGATAGCAGCAATGGCTGATTTTGCATGCGAGTTTGGTGTTGGAAACTTTGGCTTCAGATATGGAGGGTGGAAGGATTGGAAGGATTATTTTGATTTATAATGGATGGATTTTTGAACAAACTTAACTTTGAACATGCTCATTGGTCACCAACAGGGCATGGGATTGATCTTTCATGTAATGTTGATACAAGAAGATCTAGCCACCTATGCATGGGGCACAGCAAATGAATTTTTTATTACGTCAATAGATTGTGCAGTTATTACATTTTCACTTTTGGATATGTACATGCACAGAAGAAGCAAATATTCAACATTAATCTTCCATGAAATTTGAATCTTTGTCACCAGAGAAAGCCCAGTCTTTTTTTTTTCCCCTAAAAAAAATAAATTCTAGATAGGAGAAATCATTTTATTTTATTTTTTCATGTGCTCTACATCTGCAGATGTTTCTTGTGTATATATTCTCTCTCGCCTAAGAGATTATCTGTATTTTTTGGGCAGCTAATTTATTTATTTATTTATTTATTTATGATGTTTTGATTCTAAAGTTTTAAAAATTCAACTTATGTTTATGTTAAAGAAAACTAGATCTTGCGAAATGCACAGGAAAGACAATAAGTTAAAAGTTGTGTGGTAATACAATATTGTAAATAATTTTTTTCCAAAGACCATATCCAATTTTTTAATATCCTAGATTTTGTTGAAAAATGTACAGAAGATCTAAGGTATAAAATAAAAACGTTAGAGAATCTGTTAAGAACCAGAATCGTGACACCCAATATTACTGCAAAACAGATGATGCAATTGATATATATGTAGGAAAACTATAGTAACTTCGGAGAGAGTATGACACTCCCCAGCCAAGAAAGAAACAGGACTGATGCAGAACCAAGAAACAGGACTGATGCAGAACCCGTCTCCCCTCCTAAACAACTTTCATACAAAATATTTCCTTCCTTCCCCAATACTCCTAACGGTGAATATAGGCAAAATAAACACATTTTACAGTACCTAAAAAGCCACCCTACATGACAACTAGTATCCTATTCTTACTCCAAAATAGAAGGTCAACTTTACAACCTTAAAAAGTATTTTGCTCCCTTGTTTGTGCTATTTGTGTCTTCCTAGGTCTCCTTGCATAGGTCTTACCATTGAGCAGGGTCCTTTCATTACCTTCCCTAAAAGCTTCACCTTGTCCTTAAGGTGAGAGGTAGAGTTTTCAACCAGAAAGCTCTTCAGTGGAGTCTGGTTTTGGCTCTCTAGAACAATAGCTGAACCTTGAGTTGCTCCTGTAGCTCTCTTCCAACAATCTTCATCAGGCTTGTGCAGATATAAACCCATCCCTATCTTTGTCATTTTTTTTTTTTTTTTAACAATAATAACGGCCAAATCTGCTGCTCGCATATTCATGCCATTCTTCCACAATCACTAGATAGTTGAGAACTGAACCTCACAATAGTTATGATATGAAAGCACATATTTGAAGTGTACTTCAGCAACAAATGAATCTCAAAGTAACAAATGAATTTCACAGACAAAGCATACACAGTATATGACAGTTAACCAGAAACATAAATAGTCCACAACAGCATAACAACATTAAAAAATTATACACAGATCACATATAGCAATATCGGCATACATAGATCACATATTCATAGCGCTAGAAGAAAATCGACTGGATAACGCCACCTATGGACTACATGTCCTATAGGCCCTACCCTAGCCACCGGGAATGATCTCCATGGTCAGCCCTTCCGTTCAATCGAGCCACGAGTGGTGCTGGCCTCACGAAGAGATGTGACATTTACATACATGGTTCAAATAACACACACGAGTCATACAATGTGTGTGAGAATTAAAGTTACTACCTGAATGCTTTGCTAACTTCGTATCCTCACCAGAGTTCTTCTTGCTTTCACCAAACTTTCTCTCGCTTTCTGTAATTCTCTCTTGCTTTCTCTCTCTCTTTCTCTAGCTATGACTCACGCTCTTTACTCTATGTCTTTCTCTACCTTTCGTGTGTTGAAGAAGAGAAGGGATGAGGTATTTATAGAATTTTTAGGTCTCACATGTCTATCTACCTTCCAACTACCACACACATGTCCATCTTCCGCCCAACTACCACATACATTTTCATCTACCATTTAACTACCACTCACATGTTCATCTACTTTCTAACTATCAAATATTTATCTACCCCATAACCATCTACCATTCAAATTAATATTTGGTTTCTTACCCTGATAAAATACCGATTATACAGGGTTGTTACATTATAACACCCATCTTACATACCTTTTATTTAAGTACCAAAAGCGTACAATACCATATAAAGGCTTTTCTTTCTCAATTAGGTTCTATAGATCATAAAATATTGACTGTAAAATTTCTAAACTCTTTGTTTTAAAATTTGGGATGTTTCAGTATATATCTGCAAAGTGGGTTCACTATTTTCTTTTCAACAAGAAGATTATTATTAGGGTTTACATAGCATCAAATAAATTCGATGAGATCTTCATTGCATTTTCTTTTTAAATTGTTGTGAGTAAATACATAAATAAATTTCATATATCTCTCTTGAACTAAAATTTTAGGGAAAATTAAAATAAAGGACCTAGAGAAAAAGATATTTGTTAATAAGGACCATAAAAATTAAAATTAGTTAGAAGGACCAAATACAAAAATACAAAAATAAAAATACTAAAATTCCTTAACGAAATCTTTTGCATTTCCTCATACATTCTCTCCCACATTACATTTTTAAAACTAAGAGAAAATTCTAAATTTTACTGAATTAAACAAAAATCTTCTCAATTTTCTTTTGTGAAAACTTGCATAGAAATCTATACAAAAAAAAAAAGTACACATTCTTTAATTTTGTAACAATTATAATTTTTAAAAATAAACAAAAATTTTAATTAAAAATAAAAAATAAATAATTTTAACAAAACTCAAGGTCTTTTATAATTTATTATATATGTTATACCAAGAAAATTTATCCGATTTATTTTCAATATAGAAGAAAATTTATGTGTTAAAAAATGCATTTAATGTTAATAAAATAAAAAATTGTTAATAATTTACTATATATAAATAATTAAATGATATATTGATTAAATGAATATGAAACTTTGTTTAAAACATTAGAAAATAGTGAGTTTGATCATTTTTAATTAAATAATGCATTAATTGCATGAATATGAGACTTGTGAAAAAAAAGATAGGATGATGATGGGCGGCTTTAATTTTGATTTTAGTTATTTTAAAATTACTAATACAAGAGATAATTGAAGAAGTTTAGTTATGATCCTTTATAATAAATATGATTTTCTTTAGGTCCTTTATTTTAAGTTTCCTAAAATTTTAAAACATTATAATTATATATATGTTAGAGCCGGCAAAATGGGCCAGGCCCATCGGGCCAGCCCGTTTAAGCCCTGGCCCTTTAAGGGTCGGACTTGAAAAATGGATGAGATATTTGAAATTAGCGCGGACGGCCTCGATAGGCCTCGGGCTTAAACGGGCCGGCCCTGGAGGGGCCTCGGGCCGGCCCCTGTGCCCTTTTTCTTTGTAGCTTTTTCTTTTTTTCCTTTTTAAATTTATTAATTTATATATATTTTGTATTTGTTATAGAGTTATTTATCCATTTAACTACAAATACATAATAACTATACTCTAATTTTATGATTTGATTTATTATTTGTTGCAAATAAAGATTATGGATGTGTTCATAATGCGGGAGAAGAATTTCATGATATTCTTACTCATGAGCCAGAGGCTACTACTCAAAGTGAAGAACAATCAAATGTCGTTAAAATCGATGATAGTGACGAAGATGACAACAATAATAGTCATCGTACTAATGTCACTTAGTGATATGCTTTTTATGTTTTATGTGAGTTATTTGTGAACATAGTTTGCTTTTGATTATGAATTAGTGATTTGTGCTTATTTATTGGATGATTCGTGTTGTAATTTACTAATTATATATTTTTAAAAAAAAAAGTGAAGGAAAAATAGTTAAAATTTGGAATAGTAATTTAGGGCCAGCGGGCCTGCCCTAGCCTTGGTACTCTCGGGTCGGGCTTTAAAAAAACAAGTGTTTTCCTTCAAAGGCCGCGGAGGAGGGCCCACGATGCCGACTCTAATATATGTATCCTTTCTATTTATGCTTATATATAAGTCTAGTTCTACCTACTACATAGGCATAAGCATATTGATGAATTAATAATTGATCAACTGATTAATATGCTTAGGTAAATGGCACATTGACTGCTATTGATATTTTTTGTATACATGTTTTTTTGGATTAAGTATTTTTAATTTTAATTCGGCTAACACTAATCTTTTATATTCGAGTTATTACTTGTACATTTTAATATTGAACGCATCCTATGAGCTTATAAATAAATTATGTTTGGATATTTCCTCAATACACATCAGGCTATTTTTTTTTCTAAAATATACTAACTCCGATCCTAAATATATGACATATTTTATAGTGTAATTTGTATTACAAACTATATTTTATATTTATTATAGGAGTAATTTTTTTTTTTTTTTACAAATGTACATGAACCCTTTTTCATTGGTTGCACATGCGCGCGCACCCACAAATAGAACATGCATATTTCTAAATAAAGTGCTGTTTTGGCTCGTTCATGAATTGTTTTATTTGAATGATACATTTTCTCAGAATTTGGACTTCAAACATGTGTACTCTAAGGTATTTGAAAGATATATTTTTGACATTTGTCATGAAGGGTACATCCCCCAAAAAAAAAAGTGTTTCTCATCTCGTTCATCAATTTTTTATATATAAAAGAATAAAAGGAAAATTTAAAAAGGGAAAATCTATCTCAAAGCCCATATTAGTATAAAAAAAGAAGCCAAAAAAGGTTTAAGAAAAAGTCACAAATCAAAAAAAGCCCTATGACCTTTTCTGGTATTATTTCATAAAACGTTAACAACTAAATCAGTCCTATTAACAACTAAATCAATACCCGTTAACAACTAAATCAGTCGCATTAACAACAATATCCTAACAACTAAATCAGTACCCGTTAACAACTATATCAGTCTCCATTAACAACTAAATTTTATGAAATAATACCAGAAAAAGTTCTAGGACCTTTTTTGACATGTGACTTTTTTTTGGGTCTTTTTTGATATTTTTTTGTTAATATGGACTCTGAGATGGATTTTCCCTTTTAAAAAATGGTACAAAGATGTAGGATTTTTCGCCCTTGTATGTATATACACTTTTATTTAAAGTTGTGTCATCCCGCATTTTTTGGGTCGTCTTTTCTTTAAGTGATTTGAAGGGTTTACATTCTCCATGTTTTAATACATTTTCCCTCATAATATCTTTCTTTGTATTTTTTTTATTAGATAAAGTGTATTCCTTATGAGATTTAGATAATAAAGTGTTTTCGTCTCTCCTAGCAAATGCATTTATGAGGATTCAAACTCGTGTCCCATTCTTACGAAAATGGGGCTACTTACCACATTAACCTCTCATAATATATCACTCTGGTCTTATTTATAAGTCATTTTGACCAAAAAATTTGTTCCTATTTATAAGTCTTTTTTGACCAAATAAATGAGATTGTGACAATTTTGCCCATATTAATGTACTAATAAAAATAGAGAGAGAAGAAAAAGTTGAAAGATACCTATTCATAAATGAGGGTAAAGTTAAAAATTTACCCCATAATCATTGAGCTAACTACCTCTCCTTGGTATATGTGATTTGGTCAAAAGAGACTTATAAATAAGACCAGAGTGGTATTTATACATCCTAACCTTGTACATGAATGTTTCTTGAGCTTGTTCATGAATATATATTTTTTCAAATTACTTTGGATTAATGTCATTCATGAGTGCT
The DNA here is from genome assembly GCA_019022615.1 of Acacia melanoxylon. Taxonomy (NCBI): domain Eukaryota; kingdom Viridiplantae; phylum Streptophyta; class Magnoliopsida; order Fabales; family Fabaceae; genus Acacia; species Acacia melanoxylon. The sequence goes on from JAFJYJ010000005.1 coordinate 13,890,402, forward strand.
GTGTATGTAGATTTTGACTCAATGTTATACCATATATGAACATTCATGCATCATTTTGGAAGAATAAAAAGGACAATTAATTGGTGCATGAATGTTACTTTTCATTAATATCTTTAATATTTTGTATATGCAAGAGTTTTTTACTAGATACATATTGACTTTCCATTCATGATTATTGCATGTGGTTGGTTATGACCCTTATGGAAGCTTTGTGATACATTTTGTACCTTTTTAATTTTTTGGGGACGGTTTTAATGTACCTAATATACTTCCTTTTTTATCTTTATTTTTGTTATTTAAGATTCGGAGAACTTATAAGCGGTCATTGTTGTAAGTTTTTTATACTCAATTACAGCGACACTGAGAAGTATGATATCAGAACTATACGCATTTTTATTTTGTAATTTAACTTACCATTTTTTTCATGTTCCACTTCAGAAGCAGAGTCAGAAATTGCAATTAGGGGGTAAAAATTATAGAACAAAACCCAGATGTTTATGAAATTATATTTAAACCCCATAAAAGTTTAATTTTTCAAATTAGTCCCTCAATGAAACTTTTAGTGGGGACTAAAGTGAAAATATTGAAATTTTTATGAAGCTGAAATATGATTTCCTGAAAATCTGGGTTATATTCTATAATTTTAGGGGGGGCCACCGCCCCCTCCCCCCACCCTAAATTTCGCCTTGCTCTGCTTATATTGTCATTGATATTTCTTGGAAGAATAGGGTTTTGAGGAGAATCATGCTCTTCAACTCTATTGAATGAGTTTGAGTGATTATTAAATTTTAGCGTACTATTTCACAATAATAACTTTATGCTTTGTATAGGCTTGTTTAAGTGTGTTTTTTGGTTAATTTTTGCAGAATAGCTTTTACGATTTATGAGGTAAGTATGTGAGAGAAGTTTTGTTTCAACTTAGAGAAATCGGTTTCTAAAACCTTTAAGATTATATACTTAAGTGAGTGTTTGGTAACTCTAAATCAAAGTTGCCCAAATACTCACTTAAAAATATAATCTTAAAGGCATATTATGTTGAAATACTATTAAAAAAAAATCAGACTCAAATAGGATAAATTGGATTTTGAGTCAATGTATGGGATCTTTTTGAATTATTTATTTCTGAAAATATTTTGGTTTGATTCTCTTCTTCATTTTCTCTCAGTCTCTATTGTGCTCTTCAGTCTTATGAAGTTTTCAAGGCTCCTACTTGTTTGGGATCATATTTGAGATTCTAAAAATGTTATTCACATAAATCGAGACAAAACTCTTCTCACATATTTACCCCATATACCCTATATCACTATTGAAAATTGTTTTCAAAAACTCCAATCGCTATTTCAAACAAACATGAAAGACCGCTTGAATTAGCAGTAAATAATTTATTTATTTTTTTGGCCAAAGTAAAGAATTGATTTTGCACAAGGTAAATATGTGAAGTATATTGTTTCGCAAAATATAATCTAATTTGACTCAATAGATTTGATGTAATTGTGTAGTCTAGTGTATCTCAGCTAACCACTTGGATTATTAGGAAAGTATTGATTTTGCGCCATGTAAATATTTGAAGTATTTTTGTTTTGTAAAATATAAAATAGATTATTTTGCGTGAAAATCAAATTAGGTTTAGGTTTGACTTATCCTAAAATAAGTGATATTATACTAGACAAGATGAGACTCCTCTCACATATTAACTTTTATAATATAAAAATATTTAAAACAATTTTATGCGTACTTAGTTTTCTTTTCAATCTTTATTTCCAAGGAAGAAAAAAATTTCAGATATCAAAACCACTTCTTTCATTGCATTTTATGTTGTATTTTCTCCAATTAAAAGAAAAAAAAATTGGATTACTAAGGTGTCTTACTTTTTAAAAATAGTTTGAAAAAAAATAATCTTCTAGCCCTTCAATTTTTCACTCACCTATAACTTAAATTTCAAATATGAATTTGACATGGTTCAGTCTCCAAACTTTTAATTTAATTAAAACTCGATCTTTATTTTTTCACTTTATTAAAAAAATGATTATGATCAGCTCAATTCATTCTAGGTGAAAGAAAACATGAGCCGATTTGGCTTCTAACTTCCAAGTCATCATCTTCATCGTCATCATTCACCCCTTCCGTCACCACAAGAAACTCAAACTCAAGAATCAAGCTCGCTTATTTAATGGAAAGTTGCTGCAACAGAGAGCTTATGTGGCTCAGAGATGCATGTGCTGCTGATGAATATGGAAGAAAATTACTGAATTTTTTCATCTTCCAAAGAATCCAATTGCAAGAAAGCACAGATGATGGAACGCCCCATGGCAGCGGCAAGCTTTCTTGCTGTGATGGAGGGGATTGATGATGATGGAGGTGATGACTTGGCAGCCAAATCAGCACCTGTTTTCTTACGTGTATGAGGACTTTGGCTAACCAGCATAATTTTCTATTAAAAAAAAGGAGAAAAGATAAGAACAGAGTTTTTAACCGAGTTAAAAGTTTAGGGATTGAGTCGCTGGGTTTTATTTGAGGAAGTGAGTTATAAATGACTTAAAAATTAAAGGACTTCAAAGATTAATTTTCTCAATTTTTTTATGGATTATGGCTGCAATTCTATCATATTTTATGGATTTTAGGGACATTTTCAGCATCTTGCAAACAGGATGGACAGTTACAGATCAAGAGCTCGTAGGGGCATAGCCAACAGTGAGACCAGCGGATGGAAATCTCTAAGGCCCTGTTTGTTAGGAAGAAGATTGGAGAAGGGAAGGGAAGATTCTAATCTTCCCTCAGTTTTAGGTGTTTTTTACACGGAATTCATCTTCTAGTGAGACACCATCTTCACGCATGGGAAGATTCCTTCCTTAATCTTCCCGGAAAATTGTGAGCAAATTCCCATTAGATCCCTTTCTTCTTCCTCTTTTCTCACCGTCTCCGACTTCACCTTCCTCTCACCTTCGGCTCTCTTCGTCGCCGGCAAGACTTCCTCCTTCACCGTCGGAACCCGCGGACGACCACCACCGGTCGGAACTCGCCTGTATCTGTTTTTTTTTTCCTTCTGTCGTGGGGACATGGGATGAAAAATGAGGGATTTTTTTCCTGATGTAAAGGGTATTTTGGGAATTTGAATTTTTATATTTTAATTTTAATTTTTTAAAATTATCATCTTCCATCCCACTTTCCATATCTACCACACAGTTCAACTTTTTAAAGTTCTCTCTCAATCTTCCTTTCTATTCATTTCCCTCTTCTAAGTTCCTTTTCCTCCTTAAATCTTCTCCGTAACAAACAGGGCCTAAGGTTCCATGCAATGGTTGTAGAGCTGGGAAAAAGAATGGGGAAAACTTTGCTGCCAAGAAAATGTAAATTCGCATAACTGATAAGAGGAAGTTTTTGCTGTCATTTAATTAATTAAATGTTTTAGCATGGTAGAGGCTTTACATGGTTACTGATCCATATAGCAAAAGTTGTGTACATATTTACATGAAAGTCTTTACGTATATGACAGCAAGTTGTTTTTAGAGTAAATACCTTTTTGGGTCCTTGGAAAAAAACACGGACCCCATTTTGGTCCTTCACACAAAGAAATGTCCTTTTAGTCCCTGAAAAGAACGAATAAGGGTCGATTGGTGAACATTTTGGTCCATCGCAAATTTCCAAAAAGCCCTTTTTAGTCCATAAAAAAGTCTCATTGGTCCGTGTTTTTTTTCCAGGGACCCAAAAGGGTATTTACTCTTGTTTTTATTATATATAGGTACCTTAAAGTCAAATGAAGTACTTTCTACTTATCATGTGCATGGTTTTGTAAATTTAGGGAAAAGTTGTTATGATACATATATGCATGTACTATAATAAAATACATTTTTATGTTGTTAGTAATTATAAACTCCTATTATCTAATCTAACTAATTCTTATATTTTTTTCACTTATAATATTATTTGCAAAATAATATATATATAGTGAAGCATATTTATGTGATGTGAGCATTTATTAAATTCCTAATTTAAAGTGTTATAGTAGCCTCTGAAGGTTTAAATTAATTATAGAGAAATGATAATGAATAAAATAAAATAAAATGATAATAATAATAATAGACTAAATAAGTGTTATTATTATTGTTATTAGGAAGAAGAAATAAGTAATAAAATAATAAATAAATAAATAATAATAAATAGATATTGTTATTATTATTAAAGAAAAGGAATAAATAATTAAGAGTGTTATTAATTTATAATAAATAATAGAGTGTTATTATTAATTAATGATAACTAAAAAGGGTATTATTAGTAAGTGAATTTTTAGGGGTTGATCCATTTTTAATCCTCTAAAAATTAATTCGCATAGTTAGGTTCATTGCGACACGATTAAGTGACTAATGGCAATGATAAACGTTTATAGGATTTCATAGACGCCTCGACTGATCCCAACACCTACCGGACAGAAATTTAAGGATTCAAGCTCGAGGTGGGTAACTTTAATCTTGCTAACATGTATGTATGTGTTCATGTATTAGCTGATCATGTTTGATAGATGATCTACATGTTATGATTTTCCTAGCTATGGATTTGAGGCTGCGTGTCTCATAGGGCTGCGTGTCCTAATAAGGGCTGCGGTCCTTGGCCGTTAACTGCGGTTACGGTGCGACTTGTTTACTTGTAAATTCTTCTATGTTTAACATGTGTTATATTGTCATTTATGCTTCATATCTGTTCGTGAGATTAACTGTTACCCCTGGGGTTCATTCAATTGAACTCCAGACCGTATTAAGGAAACAGGAAATGGATCGGGCACGAAGGGAAAGGCGCATCAGTAAGGATTACTGAAGAAACTTATCTTTTATCAATCAGGACTATTAGTCTAAACGTTTATCTTTTGTCTTAACATTTTGGATTCAGATTAAGATTCCCCCTATGGGATAGATATCGCTCGCGAAAAATTTATCCTCGCGTTTTCAATATTTTCAAACTAAGTTATTTTATGAAATTTTTATTCCGCAATTAAGTCATCCAAATTATTTCGATGCCTGTACGCTATAACTCTGATAAATAAATGCGCATTTAGGACGGGCCTTACACAAGAGACCAAAGAATGTGATTTGCTCGAATTCAGTAGTAGATCCTGGTGCAAAGTCACAAGCAGGATACTCAAAATTTGGTGATTTTCTAAAAGGAGACATGAAGATTAGACGCAGCCATAATGCAATGCCATTATATGCAAGTAAGTCTGAATTAATTTATGCATTGATTGATGAATCCGACACAGACTCAGTCTCACCTCAAGTCAAATGTCCTACGAATGAGGTGATACATATACTTTCTGGTCTTTTAAGTCTTTATCATGATGCAACCAACTTATAAGAAATCCCGCCCCCCAGGGGGCGGGGCACATCCATTTAATTCTGTGTTTGAATTGTAAAAAACTTGATAATCATCCCTAATATTGTCATCAAATTATTTACAAGTTGTTGCCTCCTTAATTATTAAATGCTTTGCCTAAAATATATATAAGATGTTGGTGACGTTTTGTAAGTCACAAATTAATTTAGGATCAATCAATCGATTAGAGCTTATACTACCTCCGGTTCTAATTATAAGACCTAGTTGACTTTTTTTTTTGGAGAGATTAAGGAAGCTAAATAAGTTACTTAATCATTTCATATGTTGTATTTTCTTAGATTATATATTAGTTTATTAGTCAAACTATTTAGTTTGAAAAAAAAAAATACTCTAAGCTAATTTAATTAGCTTCATTAATTTCTCCAAAAAAAAGTCAACTAGTGCCTTATAATTGTGACTGGAGGGAGTAGTATATAATTTGAACTGTGTAAAATTTCATCATTCCCCTATCAACTTATCAAATGTTACTCCTTTTCTATGAAAACATTCCTCCTAGATTTATCCTTCCCCAGGTTATGCTGTGATTATAAATATTAATTGTTTTGCTTGAATCATTAAACGGATTGATTAAGATATTTATTGACCAAAACATTAATACCTTAATAAGATGCCTGTATTACAAAAAAAAAAACAGTTTTTTGCGGCGAAAAAATTCCCCGCAAAATAGGGATTTTCCGTCGCAAAACCGATTGCGGACGGAAAAAGTGCCGTCGCAAAAATAGCCCTCGCAAAAAATGCCTCTTTCCTCGCAAATTCATAAATTTGCGAGGGAACACTTTTCCTCGCAAATTTCAAAACCTTTCCTCGCAAAATCATCTAATTTTGCGAGGGAAACACTCTTCCCTCGCAAATTTCAATTAATTTTTTTAAAAAAATAAAAAAATCAGAAAAAATGAAATAATTACATAAAAAAATATTAAAAATTAGAAAATAAAAAAACTTGTATATCATTAAAAATAAATTGTAACAATCATACGAGTTTACATAGCGAAAACAAAATATTACAAATTATAATGTTTCGATCAAAATGAACTAAAAAAAGTCTAAACTACAAAAACTGTTTCGACCAAAATTATAACATACTAGAAGGAAAGTTTTCTGTGGTACATACACTGAAGCAATTCACAAAGGGATGATCATCCGATACATCAGAGGCATTCAAAGCAGTTGAAGGTGATGGCTCAAGAGGATCATCCATAACTGCCATAGTTGGCACTGCGTCCAGTTCCTCAAAGTTACTGCAAGAAGATGCCCAAATAGCAAACATTCTCAAGTTTCAAGTCCAGGATACGGGTGAATTAATGACTAGTGTCTACCATCAAGATAGACATGTATTTTTTGCAGTCACAGTGAGGCGGGGAGGTAGGCATGTTGATGTTCAGAAAATATATGTTTGGGATTGAGGTTAAGTTTAATAAATTTGTTCTGAATGCTAGGAAGGGAAGAAAGAAAAAACCTTCTGGGGTGGGGGGTGCAGGGGGAGGCACTTCAATAGAATTAAACTATAAGTGAATAGGAAAATACATATTACTACCTCTTTGTAGAAGAGGCCTTTGCCTTTGAGGACACTTCAAATAGGCATTAAAGATCCTAAAAAATATCAAACTATAAGTGAATATCCAAGACACATGAGAATTATAGGTTGGGAGGAGATTTAATAAAAATTTGACCAGACACATATTAACAAATATTCTTAATAACATCACCAACTACTGCTATTATTAACAATAATGAAAACTTCTTCTTCATATTGTCTTCCCCATACCATTCAATATCCTTTGATCAAACTAGAAACTTTTGTTTCTTAGACAAAATGCCAGGTAGCGCAGCTCATTGTTGCTATCAAAAATTTATTTTCATAATCCATAACTGTAGAACATTGTTATCATTTCTAGAAAATATCTCAAGGCTAACATTCTCAATATATATTGCTGATATTGATATAAGCTAGACATTCCGCACTTCAAGTAACTGACACTGCATCAGTGTCTCATTATGCATTAGAAAATATGACTATATGAACAGCATAAATCTATAACCCCCACCAAAAAGAATGAAAGAACAGACATCATAAATCTAACTATTAAACAGAACAATGATATCAACACTTTTCAACCCTCATTGGGTTAGAAAAATGAAATTGAATGTACTATAAACACCAATTTGGTCAATAACCTCTAAGTTGAACCGCATATTTTATTAGGAAATGGCACAGATCAGAAGTAATTACATCAGTTTTTGACTATCAAGAGTAATAGAGAATGGGTAAAAGGCACGCTCTTGTTACAACAAGAAGGCACGCAATCGATCTACAAGGACCCCATAGAGATTGGGCATTTGATTGCATCCAAGTAGGAACAATACCTGTTAAAAAGATTTGCCACCTCTTCACATTCATGAGCATCATAGAACCATATACCATTCACTTCTTGATTAACCTTTCTATATAGTAGATATGGACCTTGAACTTCGTACTCAAAATCTCCCAAAAGATTTTCCACCAAGTTTTCTGCTCATAACAACACAAGACACTTATTCAAGCATAAAACTAGAGTTGATTCCAAATTGCATATAGGGAAAAATAGCACAAGCATCATATATTTTACCATTGAAACACAATAGACATTTTTGCAAACCACACATTTGTTGTTATAATCATAACATTGGGGATACGAAGCCAACAGTGGAGTTCTAATAGCAAAAACCTAGCCCTAACCTAAAAATTGTAGGCCTAAAGAAAAATATTATTACACAAATATCATAGTACTAATGCAACAAGTTGAGCTTTTTCCGGTGAATGAGAGATCATTGCATTTTACACTCAAACGATTTAACATCATATTGAAGCGCACACAGTCAAATAACAAATATTATACGTTTATAAACTGAGTCCAGTAGATGCAGTGCACAAGCCAAACTTACCAAGAAAAACGTAAATTTCAAAGATTCCCAATTACGATCATCATTCAAAACAAAGTTGTTGTAGATTTTTGCATTCTCTAAAGATTAATTACGCACTATGACTCATACGTGCACAATGACTAGTTGCGAAAAATAAGAACGTGAACTTGCAATGTAAAAATGGCGAGATAGAAAGCTAACTGACGAGTACAAAGAAACACATATCGACTCACTAACCAGTACTACGATGATTCATCACAATAAATTGAAATCGAGGTTGTGTGCTCCTGAAATACGACAAAATTTACAATGAAAGGCATAAGTAATTAATAAACCATAGAGACATGAGAACCACAGAGTAAAAAGCAAACATAACACAGTACTCATTTTTCCATACAGCTTTTAAATTAAAGCTCATGAAAGCTGGATAAGAAGAAAATAATAATCAAATATAAATAAGCTAACCTCTTAACAACGAAGAGAGATCCTTCGACGTTCTTGCGGCTCTGCAAACCAATCAAATAGTGGGAGGAAAGAATTAAGAAAAGAATCAGATGGACTGCAAGAACAAAATTCAAGAAATACAGACTTAAGATGCGTGAAGTTTAACTAAAAAAAAATGTGAAGTTTGGCAAACCCATTGGCTGAGATCGATGTTAAACTCATAGAAGGTGACATGCGTGGCGGTGATGAGAATTTCCTCAACGAATGGGTCGATTCTTTGCAGAACAGTGAGGTTGAGAAGCTTGGTACTCTGCTGGTCCAGCTTCGGCATCAGCTTCCCATTCTGAGACATATTTGTATATCGCTACAAGACAAACCCTAGAATTGGGAGTTCATGGACGTCGAAACTACAGCAGAAAAGAGACAGAGCGAAGCATTGCAAGTGAACGATTTGAATCTAGCAGACTCAGCTGGTCGTCCAAGCGCAGCAGAGTACAAATTATGATGAATTATTCTCTTATTTGTTGTAACTTGTGAGTAATCGCTTAATCTTAAAAAATTGGGGAAATTTTGCGAGGAACTATTTTTTCCTCGCAAAAAATCACTACTTTTACAGGGAAGATTGTTTTCGCATGAAAATACGACCATTTCGAAATGGAATATCGTTCCTCACAAAATTGGGGACATTGGCGGAAGTTTTCGACAAATTTGCGAGGAAATAGGGTTCGCCAGCAAAAGGTCGTATTTTGCGAGGAACCATTTTTCCTCGAACAATAGTGGTTTTTTGCGAGGGAAAATTGGTTCCCTCGCAAAATATGACCTTTTTTTTGCGAGGAACCCTATTTCCCTGGCAAATTTGTTAAAATTTGTGATGGAATTTTTTCCTCACAAATTTGGCATTTTCCAGTAGTCGTACATGATTATTATATCCTCTTTTTACGGAAATTATCTATCTATATAATATATTATAATTAAAGATAAGTTGCATTGTACTGGATTTTAAGATTTTTAAACATATTTCTAGATAATATATTTTATAATAGGGACTTTTAACAATATTTTTAACTTTTTATTACTGGAGTGATATTTGCATGAATTTTCGTTTTCAATTTAAACGGAAAGCAGATAACGTCATAGCCTATTTTAAAGGGATGAGGCAACAAACTTAACTGTTTTTGCGTAATGCAAAAACATTCCTCCTAGATTTATCCTTCCCTAGGTTATGCTTTTCAGTAACTGCCAAAATATGTAATTATAATATTGCCCCTCCTGCTGATGTTAAGAATGTTCTTATAGGAAGATAAAGATAATTTTGATTGAATAATGATTCTCTCGTAAGTCATATTCATCGTCTGTTAGATATATAAATCGTGTGGCCGGTTGTATGGAGGCCGCAAATCTCGCCAGGGAGATTATAATAACAGAAAATAAAATAAAATCTATTTACAACTAATCCCTATCATTTCTCCTATCTGTTAGTGATCCGAAAATCCCTCTTATTTGTTAGCGATAATTTCTACAGTTCTTTCTCCTGAAAATTAATTTACATTATAAAACTCAACTTTTGGGAAGAATCTTTTAGTTCATTCTGCTCAATTGAGAATATGCAATGCCTGCCGGTAAAAAAAACTCTTCTAGAAGAAATAAAGGAGGTGAAGATGTTATTGTTCGACACTAAGGTAGTTTTTAATGAAGCAGACATCATTCCAAGTGTGGCAGCAGGAGCTTCTGAATTAATTGTGGAACTGTGTTTCACTGGGGTAACTGTGAGTTCGGACCTTATGTCTCACCTTGTTTCCAATCAAATGGTAAGTTTTTTTTTTTTTTTGGATGTTTCTATGATTCCCTTTTGACCTCAAATCTTGGTCATGCAGTCAATCAAACCGCTTCGGTTGCGTATTCCTTTAAGTTATCCAAATTGCTCTCCAATTCTTTTAGATGAAATGCCATCAGAATCCAGGTCTGAGATTTGGGCGGTGTGATTATCATTTATATTTTATAGCTTATTTTCCAATTTTTTTATAGGTGACTTGTGTTCTTTAATTCTTATATTTCACCTTAGCAGCTTGATAGTATGATTAGTCAACGAACCTGAACAACTTATTTGCACAAGGCATTCTCAGACGGAAATGGATTTGGTGCATTCTTTTGTACATCTCTTAAAAGAGTAAATTTAGAAGATAGGAAATATATGTATGATGTGTCAATTAATAATAAAATAAAGCATATGCCAAGTTGATAAAGAATTATTATTTATCACGATTGTGTTCTTGGACTTTGTTGTATATTAAGCGTCCTCTTCACCTGTTATTGTTTTGGTTTGGACAGAGACGAGCCGTCTGATCTGTCAACAAAAGCAAAACTGAAGCTCCAGCGTTCTCTTCGAAGTCTAGATGATCCCTTGTCGATTAAGAGCATAGCAATGTCATGGGAAAAATGTGTCAGAGAAGCATTGTGTGATTATGCACACAAGTTTGGTGGTGGAACCTTTAGCTCCAAATATGGAGGGTGGAAAAATGTTTGAACAAACTTAACTTTGAACATGCTCATTGGTCACCAACAGAGCAAGGGATTGATCTTTCATGTAATGTTGATACAAGAAGATCTAGCCACCTATGTATGGAGCGAAATAGATTTCCTATTATCTCAATAGATTGTGCAGTTATTACATTTTCACTTTTGGATATGCACATACATGCACAAAAGAAGCAAAAATTCAACATTAATCTCCCATAAAATTTGAATCTTTGTCACCAGAGAAATCATTTTATTTTATTTTTTCATAGGCGCTCTACATCTGCAGATGTTTTTTGTGCATATATTCTCTCTCCCCCAAGAGATTATCTGTATTTTTTGGGCAGCTAATTTTTTTTTAATGATGTTTTGATCCTAAAGTATTAAAAATTCAGCTTACCAATTCAACATAAAATGCAAAAAAATCGAAAATTAGATAATACGTTACATTCAGAATCACAGTTTTGCAGAATCACTTTCGTGAAAGAAACAGAATCACAAGTTTAAGGCATTTTTTTTTTTTTTTGTTTAAAAATAAGTCCTTACACTGGAGAATAAATTTCTTTTTAACAGAAGCTGTAAATATACAAAGAAGGACGCCTGCCCGCCGATTCGTCGCCTATATATCTTACCGGCCCTCCGGCGATCAGAACGCACACGCAGCGGAGGGTGTAATCCAAGCCCCTTCAACATATTTACACACGCACACACTCGTATATCACATATTTTTAACATAATTTAAATTTTTTAAAAACTTAAAATAATAAATATTATCACTAAAGAAGACTTAAATTTAACCACGAAGTTGTTTTTGCCATGTCTGACACAAAAAAAGTTTAGAACGGTCCAGAAGTTGATGCAATCTCTTAATAAAATCTTAATAAACAAAAGCAATTTTATCACTTGGCCCCAACATTTTAAAAAAAATCTTAAGAAAATATCACTTGAATTTTAAAATTTTAAATAAATGATTTCACAACAAAACAAGATATCAATTGCTCTGTTGTTTTTATTAATTTCATTACTATTATTATTAACATGATCTTGAAATTCAAATGATATGTTTCTGTCGTTTTCACAACATATTTCTTGTTTTTTTTTTTAAGTGTGAGTTCTCCCTCTAACCTAATATGGGACATTTGAACCAATTAGTGTAAAATTGCTTTATTTTTAAAATATTATATCTATTTCTGCACTCTTCAAATTCTGTTATTTTATATCATCATAACAAAAGTTTTGTTGTTAAAATTATGATTTAACACTAAAAAAGTAGCCTAAGAACCTATTTCCTTGAACAATTATCACTCATCTTTAATTCTTTAGGAATACAACTCTTTTTTAATTATTGTGTAAAATATATTGATACCTTAGCGGAAGCAATGCTACACACAGTCAGAAAAGAGTTACACTCAAATAAAAAAAGTTTAAACGTTGTTGGTAAAAAAAAAAAATTAAATTAAATTAAGCGTGAATCCTTAAACAAATTCAAGATAGTACCTCCCAAATCCCAACAATAAATTTTGCTATGACAATTATCAGCAATTTTTTCCTTATTATTTTTTGCATTAAGAAAAATATAAATCTAGTTAATTTAAAAAGATATTTATAAATGGAACATACTTATATAAATTCTCCAATCACATATTATCATGTGTGTTACGGAACTTTATAAGGCACATTTTCAATATATGACCCAACAAGGAATATTCTGTAGATCAGGATCTATTTATAATGAAGGAGGATCCTATCTTATCTATAATCCAGGAAGATCTTCATCTAGATCTAGTTGTTACGATACTTGGGCCATGGATCACATAGGGCCCATATCAACCTAAGGTACACTCTATGAATACAAAGGTCAAACTCTAAGGTACACACATTCTAAGCTCTATCTGGCTATCTACAATTCAGCCATCACAGAGCACACACACCACCCCATGGCTAAACGTCTATTGGTGTCTCGAACTACGTGGACTTTGATCCCTCTATAGGGTAGTAGGCCCTAGGCATTGTTCCTAGGTCAAGTTTGATTCAATCAATATCAAACAGGCTAGTCCATTAAGGCTAGCCAGATCTTGTTCTTGAACAGAACATTGGCGCCGACCGTGGGGATCCGTAAATTTCTATTCCCGTGACCAAAGATGGTCAATACCAGAAGCAACAGTCAGATGCCTTTGCATGGGCAATTCCTGAAAATCCGCAGCAGCAAAATCAAGAACCGTAGCAGCCTATGAAGGGATTCAAAGAAACAATAGTTGTTTGAACAACGACTTTGGTTTTGAGCTGCTTTACATGGGTTTCCTTTTAACTCTCCATGTGTCCACATGACGAGAAGATAGTTGGAAGGATCACCAGGAAGAACTCACAGAAGTCTTTGATGGCCTTCATTAAAAAAAAAAAACTAGCAGACCTAGAAGATCTTGGTTTTGAGATGTTTTACATGGGTTTCCTTTTAACTCTCCATGTGTCCACATGACGAGAAGATAGTTGGAAGGATCACCAGGAAGAACTCAAAGAAGTCTTTGATGGCCTTAATAAAAAACTAGCAGACCTAGAGGATCTTGTTCGGCAACTTCAGATCCTCCTATCATCGTGCCAGCAGTCGTCGGCACAGCAGCCTCCGGGCCCACCGCGCAACAACAGCCACTGGACAGAGGATGAGATCTAGGAATTGATACAGCTGCGGGTTCAATACCCGTTTGAGAATCTCAAACGAGCAAATCGAGATAGCCGAAGTTGTTGGTAAGCCAAGGCTGATTCAATGCCAAAGGAGTTATTTTTACGACTCGGTGATGCAGGGAGGTCAATAATAGGATCACACTACTTTATGTTTGCCTTTGCTATATCTGCTTTGTGTTTGTCTTTTCTATATCATTCACATTAGAAAGAGTTAGCGGATTACTAGAACCCTCCAAATATATAACAATAGCGTCTGATCTCGTTAAACTATTATTTGGTCTATGAGAATTGTTTTGAGGTGGGGCAAACGAGCAAATTGAGATAGCTGAGGTTGTTGTTAAGCCGAGGCTAATTCAACGCCTATGGCTTCCCGACTCCATCGCGATAGTCGAGGTTGATGATACGCTGAGATGAGGAGGTGCCGAGATTCAAAGAATGCCGGGATATACTCTGAGTGCATGTCGAGATATACTCTCGGCTGGGATTTGTATTGCCCTTCTCCGGATCTAATTGTTTTGAGGCAGGGCAAACGAGCAAATGGAGATAGCTAATACTCCGGAAAAGCCGAGGCTGAGAAGATTTGGGAGAGATGTTTATCCTTTCTTATATACAAGCTGAGGATTGATGAAGGCCATTTATTTGGAAATTCTTGCGACTTCAAAGATGCATCGTTATGCAACTCTATTGACTTATGAGTGGATACCAAGAACTCTGTCAAGCATTTATTGAGCAAAAGCGTTATGCTGTAGTAACTCCCTAAGCTACATCCAGATGAGTATCACCCTCTATCTCATAGATGCCCAATCTTTGCTTATTATCAATTATCTATTAACATGTATGAATTCATGGTAAAGAAAACCAGTCTTAGAAAATCATGTCGGAGTTAAATATGTAGGAATCCGAGGTACATAAACCTATTTCCGAAAATCATGTCGGAGCTAAACATGTAGGAATCTGAGGTACATAAACCGGTTTCCGAAAATCATGACGGAGCTAAACATTTAGTAATCCGAGGTACATAAACCCGTTTTCGAAAATCATGTCTGAGTTAAACATGTAGGAATCTAAAGTACACAAACTCATTTTCATGAATCATGTTGCGACAGCTATGGCCGCCAAGTCTATTTAAAGTCCTTTATGGGATTATCTGCTACGGCAAGGCCGCCAAGTCTATCTTAAATTCCTGTAAAGGAAAAAAAGGTGGACCTGGTTTTAATTGAATCTAGTTGAAATCCGGGATCCATACAAAGTTTCGAAGGCGGACCCGATTACACCAAATCTGGTTAAAATCCCGGCTCCGTATGAATTTTTGAATGTCGTGTGGAGATCTTGGTTTTAAACTGAATCTAGTTAAAATCTGGGATCCGCGTAAAGTTTTGAAGTCGGGCCCGGCTAACTAAATCTAGTTAACGTTCGAGATCCGCGTAAAGTTTTGAAGTCGGGCCTGGTTAACTGAATCTAGTTAACGTTTGGGATCCGCGTAAAGTTTTGAAGTCGGGCTCGGTTAGCTGAATCTAGTTAACGTTCGAGATCCACGTAAAGTGTTGAAGGCGGACCCGGTTACACTGAATCTAGTTAAAATCTGGGTTCCGTGGAAATAACAGTTAAAATGTGTCTCCTTGGGAACAAACGTGTTTCCTCGGGAGCACGGTAAAACCGAGATAAAGGTTAAAACGTATTCCTTCGGAATGCGGTAAAGCCGAGATAAAGGTTAAAACATATGAATATTATGCGCAATATCTTTTTGACTCTGGCTCAGTCATCAAATGGAACCTGGTTACACCGCATCTCTGTCAAGCCAATTTCTCTCATTGGTTTGTGGCTAGTATGAACGGTTAGTTTCTCGAAACTTCATTTTGATTCCTAACCTATCTTATTGTAAATATCATCTACTTGTTATGGCACGTCCAATTCGTCAAAGCATCGATGGTATAAACCCGTGAAAAGTTTTGTGGGAAGCGAAAAGAAGCTAGGACCCGGTTACACTTAATACGAGTTAAAATCCAGGCTCCATGTTAAGCTTTGTAGGTTGAAAACCGAGTTCCGCATGGAGTATGTCCCTGCGAAAGGGAACGAAGGCGGAACCTGGTTAAACTGATCACAGTTAGATCCGAGTTCCGCGTAAAAACAAATCAAGGGTTACGACACCCATAATGGAAAAAAGGGTTACGACACCCATAATGGAATATCGGGTTATGACTCCCTTCTCGGATAAACAAATTCCGGGTTACGACACTCATCATGGATAAAAAAAATGCAGGAAAAATTTTGCGGACAATTCCACCTCCAAAAGAAAAAGAAGAAGGACCCCGGTTACACTTAATGCAGTTAAAATCTGGGCTCGGAGTAAAGAACGGTTAAATCCGTGTTTCCATGATCAGTTCGGAACCTGGTAACACCGAAAGAATGGTTAAATCCGTGTTTCCATGATCAGTTTGGAACCCGATAACACCGAAAGAACAGTTAAATCCACGCTCCTTAATTGGACCCCGGATAAACTGAGAATTATCCATTTGACTCCGCGCTCCTTAATTGGACCCTGGATTAATTGAAAATTATCCAGTTAAATCCGCGCTCCTTAATTGGACTCCAGGTTAACTGAAGATTATCACCAGGGCTTGTGAGCCCGGGTCCCACATTACGTGAAGCCGCTATTATCAGCCTTCGTTATTTTGATGCATCGAAAATTTGCTCCTAGATAAGGAGGTGAATTGTCATCCGGACCCTGATCAGGTCAAAATGTTTAAGTGTTGCGTTTCTACACCACGGCTGAACATGTGACAATTTGCCCTTATCCTGGTTATTGAAAGTGGAGCTTAATCACCAATAGGGGGTGAATTGGGGATTTTTTTAAAAAAATTCCAGAAAAGCTCTGTTTTTTGAAGACTAAAATAGAGTAGACTATGGAGTAGAGGAGAATAGCAAGACACAAGGAATTATACTGGTTCGGTCCAATCTCTTGACCTACGTCCAGTCCCTAGACTCTCTGGGATTTTCACTATCACAATTGATTACACACTCTGCACTCAAGAGTAATTCTCTCACTAGAACTTACTCCCCCTTTCAAGTTGTAATCAATGAACCCAATCACCAAGTCCCCATACTTGTGATTCTTTACAATAAATGATATTCAAGATGAAAAACTCTCTCTAAGAGTGGATAATGATAAACACTGAAGATTGAATGTATCAACAGATACTTAGTAAAGAAAGACTCAAGAGTAGATGAAGGCTTTAATGATTTTCGCTTTCTGAGGTCTTGGTTGTTGAGAGGAATTGAATGCTCTTCTATTTATACTGAGAAGGCATTAAATGACCGTTGTAATTCTTCATATAACCGTTGGTGACATTAACCAAGGTTCGGTTCGATTTTTTTCTTCTTCTCTCTCTAATCTTTACTTAATCAGTGGGCGAAGTTCGAGTTGACTTCTAGTAAATAAATCCGTTGGAGAAGCAGTTGCTGGAAGTGGAGAACATTCTTTAATGCTTTGTAATCGTGTACATATGGATTACCAGAAGTATGCAACTTTTCTGGTTAAAGCATTTAATGTTCTGACATGCTTTTTGCTTTAAACCTTCAATTTGCATTCTCTAATTCATCTGAAACTCACTGACAAAGTGGTTAAACATAGCAGGGAACATGCAAGAATGATAATAGGAAGAATTAAAACCAAACAAGAAGGTTTCACATATTCGTCAGATTTGAATTTCAAATTGAGCGATGAAAACTTGAGTTTTGATTTCAAAACTCGAGTTTTGGACTTTGGTGTGAAAAATCGATTTAAGTCCAAAACATCAAAAATGGAGGTTTTCTTCCAAAACTGGAGGTTTTCAAAATGTTGAAATCCATCAAACTTTCTGTCTGGCCAAGACTCGAGTTTTGATCTCAAAACTTGAGTTTTCATTTAAACATGAAAACTTGGGTAAATTCGCGCCAAGACAAAACCGGAGGTTTTGGAAGAAACCGTCGGTTTTCAAGACTCGAAAATTCAAAGACTTTATGCCAAATCAAAACTCGATTTTTCACTTTACCGTGAAAACATTGTTAAAAAAACCAAAACTAGAGTTTTCATGGAAAATTGGAGGTTTTGAAATTTGAGAAAATCCAAGGACTTTCTCGTTTGATCAAAACTCGAGTTTTGAAAACAAAACTCGAGTTTTCACTTTACTTTGTGAAAACATTGTCAAAAACCAAAACTGGAGTTTTCATGGAAAACTGGAGGTTTTGAAAACAAAGCTAAAAAGTGAAACCTCTCGCAATTCAAAACTCGAGTTTTGCCTCAAAACTCGAGTTTTCACTTTTTGGTGAAAACTTGGAATATTTCAAGTTAATTTGAAAAGCTGGAGGTTTTCGAGTCAAAAATTCGAAGACTTTTTGTGAGTTCAAAACTCGAGTTTTCAACGAAAACTCGGAGTTTTGACATTTTCCAAAAAATATTGACAAGTCTGTTTGGTGAAAACTTGAGTTTTCTCCGAAAACCGGCGGTTTTGCTTAGTCCGTAAAATTGGTTTCTTCTCTGTAAGATCAAAACTCGAGTTTTGCTTTGATAGTAAGTTTTTCTAACTTACAAAGCAAAACTTCATCCTTTGTTTGCAATTTGTTGGTAATCATCAAAACCTTTAGAGAACTAACAGTTATAATCCCGGACAACGGAACCGGAACTCAGTAGTGTGGTTAAGATGAAAACCCCTACCCTTACACCTGGTTTTTGACATCGAAAGAATACTTTAGCGGCTTCTGCATAATACCTTTTTGACCTTGGCACGGTCGTTGAATAAAACTCTGAACACATGTTTGAGTTCATATAATCAACTTATTGTTGAAATGAAGACTAAACTCGGACATTAGATCCAGGTTAAAAAGTCAATGCATCTCGACACCCCAGAGCCTTTGACTGCCAGGCTGGGGGACGACAAGACAAGCATGGCACTATAAAGCTGTCAGCGATATAAGCAAATAGAGTCCGTTCTTCTTCAGGATAATTTGGATTGGGGGAATTTGGTGTTGCGCAAATAAACCCAGAATCCCGGATGATTGAGGAAGAAGGGATCCCGACGATCATGAAAAGAAATAGACAAAGTTTCAAAGCTCATTAACCTGGACTACATGTCTGGGGGGCAATTCAATCAGAATACAAGTAAATTCGGGGTTCGTTGAAACTTGGATAGAAACTTTATCAAAATCAAACAAGTTGTAACAGCTCGGATACGATATCCAGGTTCAATAACAAATCCACCCCGGCAGCCCAGAGCCCTAACTGCCAGGCTGGGGGCAACTACTATACAATTGTCAATAGTGTAAGAAGAACTAACGGAAGCCCTCACGGGGTTATTTGAATTTTCAAATACTATCCCGGTCACTTGAACGTTGCTAGTGAAAAAGCATGTTCACCATCAACCGAGATTGAGGCAAGCGAAAACAAAGAACATTGGAAAGACAAATAGATCCCGCCTTGGGAAGAACCTATCACCTAAACAGGCAAATATGGGAAAATCCTATTGCCTAAACAGGCAAATCGGTAGCAGAATACGAATGAATCCAAATTCGTCAAAATGATGGCAATTGTAGCGGGAACCCCGACCTAGAAACCAAGCGAATTCCCGGATATTACCTCAGATCTTTGAGACACTACCTCAGATCTTTGAGCAGTAGACAACTACCTCGGATCTTTGAGACATTACCTCAGATCTGTGAGTAAATGACTTTGGTCGCCAGGGCCAGAATGACCTAACTCGGCAATGCGCGATAAACATACGACAGGGTAAGGTTAGCGGAACATTGGCCCGGATAACTTGCATGGGGGCAAAATACATCCCGGCAGCTCGAGAGCTCGAACTACCAGGTTGGGGGGCAACTGTTACGGACCTGTATAAGGTCGATATTCAATATATGGCCCAACAGGGAATATTCTGTAGATCAAGATCTATCTATAATGAAGGAGGATCCTATCTTATCTATAATTCAGGAAGATCTTCATCTAGATCTGGCTATTACAATACTTGGGCCATGGATCACATAGGGCCCATATCAACCTAAGGTACACTCTATAAATACAGAGGTCAAACCCTAAGGTACACACATTTTAAGCTCTCTCTGGCTATCTACAATTCAACCGTCACAGAGCACACACACCACCCCTTGGCTAAACGCCTATTGGTGTCTCGAACTACGTGGACTTTGATCCCTCTACAGGGTACGTAAGCCCTAGGCATTGTTCTTAGGTCAAGTCCAATTCAATCAACAGGCTAGTCCATTAAGGCGGGCCAGATCCTGTTCTTGAACAAAACAATGTATCTTATTTTTTTATATGGGTTTATAATTAAATGACGGTATTTTAAAAATAAAATAGTAAAATATGATTAAAGAACTCGATAAAATGAATATAAGAAATTTGAGTTAATTTTTTTCTTTATACATTATAATATTAGCGAGATAAATAAAGATAAGCCGGTACTCTCCCGCTAAAAGGCCACTTTCTTCTGCAACGAGAGGAAATGACAGTGGCAATGAGCACTTCAGCTCTAAGTTTATGTTGTCGATGGCCTTCTCTTTCATTAAAAGTTTCCTCCTCTTCTCCGCCGCCGTCATCTTCCTTTGCTCGGGTTTCATGCCTTGGTCCTCACCCTCGGCTTTCTTTATCTCCAGTTCACAGGACCCTTACCCAGATGAAGAATTCTGGTGTTATAGATTGTCTTCGAGCCAGTAGGTGTATCTCTTTTGCACCATTTTCACATTGTCAGTGCTTTGATGCAATACTGTTTTTTTTCTTTTGGTTTTCATGTATGAAGTACAGCCCTACCCAATTGTATTGTTTTTGGGCTTTTATTTTCTTTAATGCTGATCGCTTGGGCGGGGAGTTCTTAATTCTTTATTCTTTCCAATTTGGTTCAGTTCGTTGGTTGAAATCGCATTTGACTGTTCTTAACTCGTTCTTGTAAAACGATATGTGTGTTGATATCTCATCTTAGTACTATTCTTCTGGGGCTTACTTTGTAATCTTCTATGGTCACTGCCGGCTCCTTTTATATTTTTCACTTATATGTAGAGCAGAAGTGGCCTTAGAAGCTGCGCGTGCTGCAATAGCAGGAGGCATTTCAGTTGTGAGTTTTCTTCGGATTTTTTTTTTCTCCAAATCATTTTAAACAGCATTTTTTTCTTTTCTCTACATATGAAGATAGAAGTTTAACAACAAATTGCTAACACAAAAGAAGGTACCTGATTTAAATTTTCTTATATATAAAAATTTGTTCTACTCTTTCTTGTAATGATTAGTTGTTCATTACATTTTTTTCCTCTTCTGCACATCATGCAGTTGGAGGTTGTGATGTCTACCCCAGGTGTATTCGAGGTGTTTAACCAAGCCTTTCTGGTTCTTTTACCGCACTTGCTCTGAGCTTATAAGTTTATGTGCTCTGTTTGTGGTCTGAATCTGTAGGTCATATAGGAGCTGGTAAAGGAGCATCCCGAAATGGCTCTAGGAGTATGCTTCCATCCTTTAAGTTTCCCGCTCCTAATTATACATTTTACTTAAAATTATACTAACTCCGGTCTTAATTATAGACCACTTTTATAGTGTAATTCCTATAATTAGGAGGGAGTACTATACTTAGCATCATTTGATAACAAGAATTAGGGAAACAATAAAATGGTGCATGAATGTTCTTCTTGTTAAATTTAGTTTATTTTTTGAGTGATTTTTAGGACATACATTTCATATTACATTCGTGTATGTTCATGTTTTATGATAAATTAATTACTTAGCCTTATCATGTTTTCGTGTATGTTCATCTTTTCTCATAAACTTTGTTATATGGACTTTATGTATATACATTTTTACTTAAAATTATACCATACTTAGCATCATTTGATAAGAAGAATTGGGGAAACAATAAAATGGTGCATAGATGTTCTTCCCGTTAATATTTAGTTTACTTTTTTTGAGTGATTTTTAAGGCATACATTTTATATATTGCGTTCGTATATGTTTATGTTTTCTGATAAATTAATTACTTAGCCTTATCATGCATTATTTGGTAAGAAAGACTAAAAATAAATTATATATAAAATTGTACATGAATCTTGCCGTTTTCCAATATTTGGACTATCTTCTCTACAAGCGATTTCAATGGAGTGTATACCTTTATATGGATGTATTGATGCATGATTTGGTAGAATGTTCACAAACAAACAATCCATAGATGTGGTATTTTATCTCTCTCTCATATAAATTCCATGTTAAATATTGATTAAATAGTTTATAATAATACATTTAACTGGGTGTTTTGTATATGGTAGTTTTTGTGATGCATCTTCTACCTTATTTCAAGAGTAATGTACTTGATCCATCTCCTTTTTTAACCTTAATTTTTTATATTTAAGATTTAGAGAGACTATGAGCGATTATTGTCTTAAACTTTTTGAGGCTCACAATTTCAACTAATAATTTAAAAGGTATGAGACGACCACATCTACTTTTTTTTTTCTTTTTGTAATTTAACCAACATATTTCTTCCATCATATTATTTGAATGAATTTAAGTGATTATTAGACCCTTTTTTTTTACGAAGTGGTTATTAGACTTTAGCATATTGCTACCTTAATTATGCATATGATATTAAAGTATATTAAGTTGTTTTTTTTTTTAAAAGAAAAAAAGTACTTTAAGTTCAAGTAGTATAACATAATATTGAAATAGTATAAACAGTCTCAGGCATTGATAGTATGTGTGATTAGAAATTGAAATGTATTTCATAGATTGACTTGTGCAATATCTATTATATGCACATTATCATTATTTTTTTAAAAAAAAAAAGTTATAAGCCTTTTGAGTATTTTGAATAAAAAATAAAGTGGGACATCATTTTTATCTCATTTAGAGTCTCACATAATTGGAATCTAAACTTATTTATTGCAACAAATATTAAATAATTCTAAGAAATAAGTCCATATAATAGTAAGCAAGCAGATAAAGATGAAATGTAAAAATGCTATATGATTGAAAATCAATTAGGTCACCAACTCCCCTTTCCTTTTATTACATTAAAAAGTTTGATTCTCTAGCATATCTTTTGCTGATCCCACCTTTACTACAAACTCAGCATTTCAATTATTCAAATAATTACCAGTAAATTAATATTTATAGATAAATAGCCAAAAAAAATTTGTTTTATTTTGATTATATATAACCATTGAATTTTTCTTTTCTTTTTTTCAAAAAAATTCTACAACAATTGCTTGGCACAAAAAATTCTAAAATGAGTGTAACCTGTTTCAGTAAATAAATAAATAAAAAGTCGCACCTGTTTAAAATACATTTCATTTGGGTCTTTCAAAAAAATTTCAGGTAGTTTTGGCAAAGGTGGGACCAGCAATTTTGGGTAGTTTTAATTTATACTTTCAAAAAGTTTCATCACCAAGAATTTCGGGCCCACTGTCCTCACACTGTGGAGTCAAAAACAAAAACCACCTTCACACTGCTTACGCGGAAGTGGAAAGACTATAAAAACCTCTCGTCTTCTCTTCTGCTTGCGTTTCTTGGCCCTCAAGTATTTTGTAGTAGCGCGAAACGCAGGCTCAAGCATTGATCATTTGCTGTATTACTAGTGCTTCACTTCTTGCCTCTGTTCTTGGTGTGTAATTTCTTTTCTTTTCTTTCAATTTACGGCTTCTCGCTTCGCTTATCTTTGATGTGGGTGATGGTTTTCATTGGGGTTTTGCTTAGGTTCTTGAAGTTCTGTTCTAATTTACGATTGGGGCATTTCATTTTGTATGTTCCAAGAGTGTGATAAAAAAAGGTTTACTAATTTCTTCTGGATCATCTACGTTAAATGTGGATTCACGCAAGCCATTTTGTGTTTTGCCCTTTGATCAGCCGCGGAATGCTGGAAACGTTTATTATTTTGTAATGTACGATTAATTATCTTATTTTGTTGTTGATTCGGTAATATTATTTCTTTTATTTTGGTTTGATGACCGTTGGGGAAAGGGCGATTGGCATTGTTCTTTTCTTGAGTTGGACCAAAAAGTTAAGAAGTTCTGATAGTGTTTTTCTTGTTTTCCTGGTGATTGTGTAACGAGATGTGACATTTTGTGCCATACTCAAAATCGAAGGAACCATCTTGAGTTTGGGGGTAGCTTACTTCTCCCTTTTGGGTGCCGAAGATTATGAATGAGCTTCGACATTGCTTATTTATTTGTTTCATCAAATTCAGATGCTCTTGTTTATGAGCCTTGACATTTTGTGGTCCTCTGTCTCCTTTGCAAGATGCTCTGTTATTATAGTGTTAAAACAAATTAATTTGTGGATTGAGACATGATGATACTGACAAAAGCTTGCAAAAACTACTTTCTGCAGCCAAGTTATTTTGTACCTTGGAATAAATATTAGCCATTCGGTTTCATGGTACTCATTATTTCGTTGTTATATGATTGGAGCCAGCATTTGTAAAAGAAAACGTCATTTCTAATGTCAACTTATGGTGTTAAATTTGATGAGTTGTTTAGTCCTGATTTTTGTTGGATGGCGCAATCTCATAGTTACTTTATAAATAAACTTCCAGCAAAGAATTCAACAGCACTGCATTAGCAATATGTTTGCAATTCTCTCATATTTTATGAATTTTAGGAACTCATCGGGCATCTTGCACACTGGATGGACAACTCAAGAGTTGGTGAGGGCGTAGCCTACAGTGAGACCAGTAGATGGAAAGCTGTATCGTTTCGTAAAACGAATGCGAAGGAAATGTAAGAAGCAGTACTTTGCCAAAATATTTTTGGAAGTGCTCATATTATTTTAAATTATCATAGTCATGTCTATGACATTGTTATCGTGCTATCCAATAATTTTTCAGTTGATCTTGATATCAATTAGTTTTAATCGATTTTTACCAGTAGTCTTTGTGATAAGATGACACCATGTTTTAAATTTAAGGCAAAATGGGGGAATCATTTTTGTTTTAGCTTAAACATCCAACATACTTCCTTGTGAACATAATGAGTTATCCTTGTGTGTGACCCTGGTTTTCTGTTTTTTATGGTAATTGTTCTTCTTCTTTGAGTCCTTAAAAAGCTTCATCTGTAACTGCATAATGTATGATGTTGGAAACTTCTTCCTTGTAAAATTTCAACCTCTATTGATAAAGGAAAGAATATAAATCCTCAAGTGCTCAAGACAAGATAGAATTCTTCTCTTTATCTTAGAAAGGAGATGATTATTTATCTATTTATAAAATTCCCATGGCTTAGTGATAAAATAAATGACATCCTAGAAATGAGATATCTTTGCAACACCCTGTGCATTTGGCTAAACTCAAATGCAATTCAAGAGGATCCAGATATTTATACCATTGGAATCTTTGTTAGGAAGAGTTGTTTCATTTCTCTTGTGCGAGCTTTAGCTCATTTCATTTTTAGGCAGGCTTCTTTAGTGATTTGCAAATTGATTGTACTCTTCTTTTGAATTCACTATGGAGTTTCCCCCAAAATCGTTCCTCAGCCGTTTTAGGATGAACCCTTCTTCTATTGCTTCGTTCTTTTCTTACTTTTATAAACTTCATCCTCTAGTTGAGCATTTTGATAGTATGGAAGTTTAATTAATGATTGTTTTTCCCTAATATTATTTAATTTATTAGTTATTGATGATTTTCTTCATTTTATCTTGCAAATTTTTATTGTTATGGAACCTGTTAACTTTCATTAAGTTCTCGAAGCTAACTCGGTATATATGTCATTTATTATTTCACAGTGCACAAGCTATAGTTGTGAACTGGCCTCAGGATGTGCAAGACAGTACGTCTCTTATTATGGGTTCAGCGGAAAGAATAGAGGAAAATGTATTCGCCTCCGCTAAAGATGAGGTATCCTCAATCAAGTCATTTGAGTGTTTTAAGGTTTTGTACAAATTTGAACAAACTTCCATAAGATTAATCTATACCCACTAAATAATATTTTTGTTGTGGCATTAATTTAAGGCTGATTACAAATTAAAGATAAGAATCTGGATAAGGTCATTAGACACATCATCTATGGTTCCTAGACACAAACCTTCAACCACCTCTTGTAATATAAGTGAAGCTGCATCTTCTTCAGGTATTGAAATAGCTACATCTTTTCTTTTTTGTCCATCCGCCCGGGCAATGTTCTAATGGTGGTTTTCTTTTCTTTCTTTTTGTTTTATTGAGTGGGGATTCATAAATATGTTCTTCTTTCATAATTATGATTGAATCCCTTATTCCATTAGTTTTAGTTGGCGCACAAACTCTGAGCAATGGTAAACAGGTCTAGAACTTAAGTTGAAGGAAATCAAAGTTTTTTCCCCTCTGTTAGCTTATTCATGTAGTAATAATAGCATGAGCCCAACCTACTAATAGTCAAAACTCTTATTTTAACCAGGTCGTTGTATATATGCTATTCTATAAAACAGCTGATTGTAGATGGGAGATAGGTAAAAGCATTAGAATCCCAAATGGAAACTTGTCTTTTTTAAAAGCTTCTATAACAA
Organism: Acacia melanoxylon; assembly: GCA_019022615.1. Classification (NCBI taxonomy): domain Eukaryota; kingdom Viridiplantae; phylum Streptophyta; class Magnoliopsida; order Fabales; family Fabaceae; genus Acacia; species Acacia melanoxylon. The sequence continues at coordinate 13,916,821 of JAFJYJ010000005.1, forward strand.
ATAAGGGCATATTGCAATATTAAGAGTTGGTGGACCAATAATTTTATTTTGTTATCCGTAGATTGTAATATTAGATTATATATTAGTTAATAAGCTTCTTTGGTTTCTCCTTTCTAATGTTGGATTTGATTTAATCTCAATTGAGCAGATGTTGATTGGCAGGAGGTGCTCTATCAAAAGGTAATGTCTGAAACTGTTTCTCTTCATTTTCCTGTTTTGGTTGATAGTCTGAATATGATTAGCAAAATTTTACTGATAAGCAAGACCGCACTTAGGTTGCACCATATATTAAAATCTTCTAACTGTAAGTTTTCAAAAGAATAATTATTATAAAAATTAAAAAAATGTAAATATCAAACCTGAATTGTCTACAGAATGCCTCCATTGTGTTATTATCCTGAAGTAGTAGAGGACTCATCCTTATTGGGATTGAGTAAACAATCTTGCTGTTTCTTATCCCCTATATGTTTTAGAGTCTTCCATCATGATTCATGAACAACGCATGCCATCCTCCAAAACACTAGCACTATTGATTGCTCTAGCTTTTGCATGTGACAGCATCATGTGTTATAAATGAAATAGCCACGTACATAAAATTGGAAGGATGATCACATTCTTAACCCATGTAATCCTAAAATAACAGTGAGATTCAATTCAAACAAGGGAAAACTAATATGAAAGTCCCTAATAATTTTACCTCATTTTTAATGAAGTCCTTGTAGTTTCTTTTTTTTTAATGGGTCGTTACAGTTTTCTTAATTATGGTTATTGGTCCCGATACTCATAATAGACAAACAACTTTAGTAGCTAATGATTTTTGCTACATGGATCTAAATAAAATCCAAATCAACCAGCTTATAAATTATATATAGATGCAAGAAGTCTGCTATGAACATAATATTTTTTATTTTTACATTAATATTAATATATTTTATTCTATAATTTTTTTTTAAAAAGCCCCTATTTTGTATTTTGTGGTAACTTACATGTTGATTAGTCCTTGATTAATTGATTATGAGAATAGGGACTACTAATGTCTATAAATGAGGAAATTGTAGGGACCTAATAAAAAAAACTATAGGAAACTGATTAAAAATAAGGTGAAATTATAATGACTGACAAATTAATTTTTCATTCAAATATCAACTGCCCTAATTAACAAATTAAGATATAAACCAATCTGGTATTGTTAACTAAAGTGACCATAAAATTCTAATTACAATAAAAACATGTAAATCAATAAGAGGCATACACACTCTTAACTTGAATATATATGATATAGAAATCAACTTCCTAACTGGCAACCCAAATTAAAATGACACAAAACATAGCAAGGAAATGCAATAAAGCTTTGGCAAAGCTATGGAAAAAGAATACCCAAGCTGGCAATTCAGGATGTTATGAACTCTCTCCAGTCCAAATCTTCTTTGTCTTTTATCTCCCAAGCCAGCTTTTTTGCTCGCTCTTTCACTTCTCTCTCTTTTCTAACCATTTTCCACCAGAGGCCCTTCACGTTTCACATTCTCTGGTACTCCTTATGGACTATGGCCTAACACAGAAATACAAAAGGAAGTACACTGTCAGTGTGTCTAACCATTTTAATAAATAGAACATGTTTTTATCTTGATTTTCATTATATGCTTGTGGAAGTCAATAATCAATTATGTAAATATCCTTAGGGAGTCCACTAGGTTCATTTTGTTAGAATTACAAATAGCTATTAAGGCATTAATTCAAGGATTAGACTTTATATTCTAGTGGTTTTTGGGGCAGGCACAACGGCTTGAGGTAGGCAGTCATGTTCAATCCTTGATGCCTCTCGTTTTGTGATTAAATTTGAGAATAATGTGTTGGTTAGTTTTCAGAACAAGGTGGTGGTGCACTACAGCTTTTCATACTTTCTTATTGCAGGTTCAGATGTTGAGGAGTGATCTTCTCCCCATACTTTCTGACATATACCGGTTTTTCATTTTCCTACTCCCGGTAGATGATCTTTTTATACCATTGTTCTGGACAGTTTACTCAAATGTTGTCAGTATCTTGACTCTCATTGATTTTCTCCTTCATCATTGTTCTCCTCAGAAAATAAAACAAACTGACATAGAAGGACTACCAAAGACAAAGAAAGCTCTAGATGAAATTTTTACGTGCTTAAATGTGACCAAAAGTCAAATTGGCCCTGATTTCGAGTCGGAACTGGACGAAAAGAAAAGGCACATCGGAAACGCTGTACGCGTACATAGAGCTTATTTAGACAAAAAAGGAATACAGCAGGCTGTTCCATCACAATCTAGTGTCTTTCAAGACAAATTATGTGAAAAGCAACTAACAATGCCATCAATGAGCCTACAGATTTCTCATTTGCCTGAGCAAATTCCTAATGAAAACAAGATGAATCCACAGGTGAAATCAGCGGAGTTAGAACAATTGATACAGCAAGTGGCCGAGGAATACGACATTTCAATGTTGCATGAAATTTATGCATTGATTGATATCGATGAATCCGACACAGACTCAGTCTCTCCTCAAGTCAAATGTCCTACGAATGAAGTGATACATCTACTTTCTGGTCTTTTTAGTCTCTTTATCATGATGCAACCAACTTAAGAATTTCAAACCCCCCCGGGGCGCACACAGCCATTTAATTCTTTATTTGAATTGTAAAAAACTTGATAATCATCCCTAATATTGACATCAAATTATTTACAAGTTGTTGCATCTTTAATTATTAAATGCTTTGCCTAAAATCTATGATGTTGGTGACGTTTTGTATGTCACAAATTAATTTACGATCAATCAATCGATTAGAGCTTATGGTATATAATTTGAACTGTGTAAAATTTCATCATTCCCCTATCAACTTATCAAATCTTACTCCTTTTCTATGAAAACATTCCTCCTAGATTTATCCTTCCACAGGTTATGCTTTTCAGTAATTCTTATAGGAGTACAAAGACAATTTTGATTGAATGATGATTCTCCCGTAAGTCATACTCATCGGACAATCTGTTAGATATATACACAGTGTGGCCGGTTGTATAGAGGCCGCAAATCTCGCCAGGGAGATTACAATAATAGAAAATAAAATCTATTTACAACTAATCCCTATTATTTCTCCTATCTGTTAGTGATTTGAAAATCCCTCTTATTAGTTAGCGGTAATCTCTATAGTTCTTTCTCCTGAAAATTAGTTTACATAATAAAACTCAATTGTTAGTAAGAATGTTTTAGTTTATTCTGCTCAATTGAGAATATGCAATGCCTGCAGGAAAAGAAAAGTCTTCTAGAAGAAATAAAGGAGGTGAAGATGTTATTATTCGACACTAATGTAGTTTTTAATGAAGCAGACATCATTCCAAGTGTGGGTGCAGGAGCTTCTGAATTAATTGTGGAACTGTGTTTCACTGGGGTAACTGTGAGTTTGGACCTTATGTTCCACCTTGTTTCCAATCAAATGGTAAGTTTTTTTTATCTACTAGTATGAATTACTTTTTTTTTTTTTTTTTTATGTTTCTATTATTCCCTTTTGACTTTAGATCTTGGTCATGCAGTCAATCAAACCACTTCGGTTGCGTATCCCTACAAATTATCCAAATAGCTCTCCAATTCTTTTAGATGAAATGCCACCAGAATCCAGGTCTGAGATTTGGGCTGTGTGATTACCATTTATATTTTATAGCTTATTTTCCAATTTTTATACAGGTGATTTGTGTTCTTTAATTCTTATATTTCACCTTAGCCACTTGATAGTATGATTAGTCAACGAACCTAAACAACTTATTTGCACAAGGCGTTCTCAGGCATCCTCTTCACCTGTTATTGTTTTGGTTTGGCCAGAGACGAGCCGGCTGATCTGTCAACAAAAGCAAAACTGAAGCTCCAGCTTTCTCTTCGAAGTCTGGATGATCCCTTGTCGATTAAGAGCATAGCGATGTCCTGGGAAAAATGTGTCAGAGAAGCATTGTGTGATTATGCACATAAGTTTGGTGGTGGAACCTTTAGCTCCAAATATGGAGGGTGGAAGAATGTTTGAACAAACTTAACTTTGAACATGCTCATTGGTCACAAACAGAGCAAGGGATTGATCTTCCATGTCATGGCAGCAAATGGATTTTCTATTACCTCGATAAGATTGTGCAGTTATTACATTTTCACTTTTGGATATGTACATACATGCACAGAAGAAGCAAATATTCAACATTAATCTTCCTTGAAATTTGAATCTTTGTCACCAGAGAAAGCCCCTTTTTTTTCCCTAACAAAAAATAAATTCTAGATAGGAGAAATCATTTTTTTTCCATGAGCGCTCTACATCTGCATGATGTTTTGATCATATATATATATATATACACACACACACACATATATAAGTTTTACAAATTCAGCTTATGTTTATGTTATAGAAAACTAGATCTTGCAAAATGCACAGGAAAGACAATAGGTTAAAAATTGTGCGGTAATATAATATTGTAAATAATTTTTTTCCCAAGACCATGACCAATTTTTTAATATCCTAGATTTTGTTGAAAAATGTACAGAAGATCAAAGGTATAAAATGAAAAAAGTTAGAGAACCCTATTTATAAAGTTAGAGAACCCTATTTATAAAATATGTATGTATAAGGCAAACACTCAAAAGTACTACGTAAAACATCAATATTAATAAGCATGCTCAATAATAGCACCATTATAAAACTAACATTCCAAATGTTAACGACAAATTAGAGTACTCTATGTTCTATACTTTCAAGTGCCAATCACCTTGAATTTGGTTAAAAATATGGGGGAAAATGAACAAACCTTCTTAGCGAGACCATAAGGGGGCATGACTTCATAAAGCTTGCGCATAAGCATTTCTTCTTCCACCTATGTATGAAAGACCTTGAGCAGTCAAGGATGCCAGTTTATGATCATGAATTTATGGAGTGTGTTTAAAACAGACCATTACAAACACAATTCCAATACACTAAATTTAGGAAAAATGCGAATAAAATACCTTTTCAATTTGCAAAATCTCCAGAAGTCTTCCGAATTTGTAAAAATACTGAGAGGTACAAAGGACCTATGAGGGATATGCAAATTCGGGTGAAATTACCCTTTTGCCCTTAGTTTTTTAAAAAAAAAAAAAAAAACCCCAAAAACCCTCCACCCCGCCACCACCGCCGGTCGACCGGCACCACCACCGCCAGACAATGTTGCCTCGGAAGTATAAAAAACATAGCAATGTTGCCCCTCTGTTAACAGCCCTAACGATCAAACGTTAGTTGACCACATTATGCTGACGTAGATTGTCTACGTGGTATCTTTCTCACTTTTTTTAAGTTAAGAAGCAATTTTGCCCTAGAATTTTTTTATTTTTTATTTTTTGTCTCAATGTTGCCCCGGAAGTCTAAAAACGTAGCAATGATGTCCCTCTGTTAATAGCCCTAATTAATTGTATTTGACACTTTTTGTAAGCTTTATTCTCTCAGTCATCTCTAATTACAACGTACGAAAGGTTCGTTAATCGTTCGCATAGATAGTTCTGCAGGTGAGTGATTATTATTTGGAAAAATTCGTTTGAACTGCCTGCGACGTGCTTGTTTGATCTTCTGTTCGGACAAATTTGTTCTTATTTTTTTAGTTTGATTTGTTCGAAACATTTTTTCTAGACAAATTCCGCATGCGAGTGATTATTGTTTGATTGGGGAATGCTTGCGATGGAGGACGCTATAGGGGATGAAGGAATAGGCTATGTTTTCTTTTTCTATATAAAAATAATAATAATAATTGCCACCCCTACTCCCTCATGTCATTATTATAATTATAAGACCGATTGACTTTTTTTTTGAAAAAAAAATTAAGAAAACTAAATAAGTTACTTAATCATACTACCTCTAGTCCTAATTATAAAACCGAATTGTTGTTTTTTAGAGAGATTAAAGAAGCTAAATAAGTTATTTATCATATCATACGTTTTTAGACTTTTGAGGCAACATTGAGGCAAAAAAACTTACAGGGCAAAATTTCTCCTGAGAGTATACTTCCGGGGCAAAATTGCTACTTAAAAAAGTGACAAAGATGCCACGTAGACAATCCATATAGCATAATGCGGTCAACTAATGTTTGACCGTTAGAGTTGTTAACTTCCAGGGCAACAGTGCTATCAAAAAAACTTTCAGGGCAACATTGTTCATGGGCGTATACTTCGGTCGTAAAATTGATACTTAACCCTTTTTTATATGGACATTATGTATATACATTTTTACTTAAAATTATACTATAATTAGCATCATTTGATAACAAGAATTAGGGAAACAATAAAATGATGCATGGATATTCTTCTCATTAATATTTGGTTTACTCTTTTCAAGTGATTCTAAAGGCATATATTTTATATTGCATATGTGTATGTATAAATTAATTACCTATCCTTATCATGTTTTCTGATAAATTTTTTTATATGTACTTTATGTATATACGTTTTTACTTAAAATTATACTATAGTTAGCATTATTTGATAACAAGAATTAGGGAAACAATAAAATGGTGCATGGATATTCTTCTCATTAATATTTAGTTTACTTTTTTTGAGTGATTTTAAAGGCATATATTTTATATTGTATTCGTGTATGTTCATGTTTTCTAATAAATTAATTACCTAGCCTTATCATGTTTTTCGATAAATTTTTTATATGGACTTTATGTATATACATTTTTACTTAAAATTATACTATAATTAGCATCATTTGATAACAAGAATTAGGGAAACAATAAAATGGAGCATGGACCTTCTTCTCATTAATATTTAGTTTACTTTTTTTTGAGTGATTTTAAAGGCATACATTTTACATTTTGTGATACATCTTCTACCTTATTTCAAGGGCAATGTACTTGATACATCTCCTTTTTCAACCTTAATTTTTTATATTTAAGATTTAGAGAGACTATGAGCGATTATTATCTAAGTTTTGTTTTTTATTTGATAAAGCATATCCGTTTTGAGGTTTAGAGAATGAAGTGTTTCTGTCTCTCCTAACAAATGCGTTTATCGAGATTTGAACTCGTGTCTCATTTTTACAAAAAATGGGGCTGCTTATCACATTAACCCTTGATAATATATTTATACATCCTAACATTGTACATGAATGTTTCTTGAGCTTTTGTTCTTGCATATATATATATATATATATATTTTCAAATTACTTTGGATTAATATCATTCATGAGGGCTGTGTACATTTTGACTCAATGTTGTACCATATATGAACATTCATGCATCATTTTGTAAGAATAAAAATGACAATTAATTGGTGCATGAATGTTAATTTTCATTAATATCTTTAATATTTTGTATATGTAAGAGTTTTTTGACTAGATACATATTGACTTTCCATTCATGATTATTGCATGTGGTTGGTTATGACCGTTATGGAAGCTTTGTGATACATTTTGTACCTTTTTAATTTTTTGGGGACGGTTTTAATGTACCTAATATACTTCCTTTTTTTACCTTAATTTTTGTTATTTAAGACTCGGAGAGCCTGTAAGCGGTCATCACCGTAAGTTTTTTACGCTCAATTACAACGACATTGAGAGGTATGATATCAGAACTATATGCATTTTTATTTTGTAATTTACTTGGCATTTTTCTTTATGCTCCGCTTCAGAGGAGGAGTCAGGAATTGTAACTAAGGGGTGAAAATTATAGAATAGAACCCAGATGTTTATGAACTTACATTTAAACCCCATAAAAATTCAATATGTTCCATTTAGTCCCTCCACAAAACTTTTAGTGGGGACTAAAGTGAAAATATTGAAATTTTTATGAGGTTGAAATGTGATTTCCTAAAAATCTGGGTTATATTCTATAATTTTAGACCCCCCCCAAAAAAAAATCTCACCCCTACTCTACTTATATTGTCATTGATATTTCTTGGAAGAATAGGGTTTTGAAGAGAATCATGCTCTTCAACTCTGTTGAATGAGTTTAAGTGATTATTACATTTTAGCATACTATTTCACAATGATAACTTTATGCTTTGTATAGGCTCGTTTAAGTGTGTTTTTGGATTAATTTTTTAAATTTATGAGGTAAGTATATGAGAAAAGTTTTGTCGACTTGTGGGTAAAGGCTTCTGAAAACTTTAAGATTATATACTTAAGTGAGTGTTTGGGTAACTCGAAATTAAAGTTGCCCAAATACTCACTTAAAAATATAATAAAGGTATATTATGTTGAAGTACTAAAAAAAAAAAAATCAGATTCAAATAGGATAAATTGGATTTTGAGTCAATGTATGGGATACTTTTGAATTATTTCTTTTTGAAAATATTTTGGTTTGATTCTCTTCTTCATTTTCTCTCTGTCTCTATTGTGATATTTGGGCTCCTACTTGTTTGGGATCATATTTGAGATCTTAAAAATGTTTATTTACGTAAATCGAGACAAAACTCTTTTCTAACATATTTACTTCTTATATCGTATATCAACATGGAAAAATTGTTTTTGAAGTCTTTAATCACTATTTTAAACAAGCATGAAAGACTGCTTGAATTAGCAGTAAATAATTTTTTTTGTTTTGTAAAATATAAAAGTGATTATTTTGTGTGAAAATCAAATTAGGTTTCAATTCGTGGGTTTGACTTCTCCTAAAATAAGTGATGTTATACTAGGCAAGATGAGACTCCTCTCACATATTAACTTTGATAATATATGATGATTTAAAACAATTTGATGCGTGTTTAGTTTTATTTTCAATCTTTATTTTCAGATATCAAAACCACTTCTTCATTCCATTTTGTGTTGTATTTTCTCCAATTAAAAGGGAAAAAAAAATGGATTACTAAGTCTCTTACTTTTTAAAATTACTTTTAAGAAAATTAATCTTTTAGTCACTTTTAACTTAATTTCTCAAATATGAATTTGACATGACTGAGTCCTTATCTTTTTCCTTTATTGAAAAAATGATTATGATCAGCCCAACTCATTCTTCGCGTAAGAAAACAGGAGCCGATTCGGCTTCAAACTTCCAAGTCACCGCAAGAAATTCAAACTCAAGAATCAAGCTCGCTTATTTGATGGAAAGTTGCTGCAACAGAGAGCTTATGTCGCTCAGAGTCAGAGAGGCATGTACTGATGATGAATATTGAAGAAAATTACTGAATTTTTTCATCTTCCAAAGAATCCAATTGCATTAAAGCACAGATGATGGAAGGCTTCTCAATGCCCCATGGCAGCGGCAAGCTTTCTTGCTGTGATGGAGGGGATTGATGATGATGGAGATGATGACTTGGTAGCCAAATCAGCACCTGTTTTCTAACATGTATGAGGAGTTTGGCTAACCAGGATCATTTTCTGTTAAAAAAAGGAGAAAGGATAAAAAGTAAAAACCGAGTTTTTAAACTGAGTTAAAAGTTTAGGGATTGAGTTTTATATGTGAGTTAAAAATGAGTTAAAAATTAAAGGACTTAAAAGATTAATTTTCTCGAATAATTCTTATCTTTTAAAAGTTATATTTGGTTTTACTTTTAATAAAATTAATGAAAGCTCCCATTTCCTACTTGCGTTCCTTGGCCTTCAAGTACTCGCGCGGTCGTGCAGGCTCAAGCACTGTTCATTCTCTCCATTGCTAATGCTCTACCTCATGGCTTCGTTTTGGTTCTTGATTGAATTAAAGTTTTGCTCTGTTTAAGATCTCAATCTTTCATGTCATTTATTCTTAGAGGATGAGGCGTCACTTGAAATTGCTGAGTGATTTACTCATGATTTTTATTAGATGGTTCAATGTCGTAGTTGCTTTGCAAATAGTAAGCGTCCATCAACGACTATGACTGCAATTCTCTCATATTTTATGGATTTTAGGGACATTTTGAGCATCTCGCAAACAGGATGGACAGTTACAGATCAAGAGCTCGTAGGGGCATAGCCAACAGTGAGACTAGCGGATGGAAATCTGTAAGGTTCCATGCAATGGTTGTGTGGGAAATGTAAGAAGAACACCTTTCCCAAAATATCTTTGGAATTTCTCTTATTATTTGAAATTATCGCAGTCATATTGGTCACACATTTTGGACTTGGAAACGTTTTTTTCCTTCAAAGCTTTCAACCATTATTTATAAGGGGAAAGATGATAAAATCTTCAAGTGCTTGTGACTAGATAGAACTGTTCTCTTTATCTTTGAAAAGGGATGTTTCTTTATTTATAAAATTCCAACGGTTTAGTGATAAAAAGAAAATGTTTATTTTTTATCCCAGAAATGAGATGTTTTTGTAAGGCCTTGTGCATTTAACTCAAATGCAATCCAAGAATTTCTAGGATATTTAAACCAATGGAATTGTTTGAGGTATATAGTTCTTTTCCTATCTCTTTCATGAGTTTCAGCTTATTTCATCTTTATGCATGTTTCTCTAATGATTTGCAAATTGACTGTATTGTTCTTGAGTTCATTAAGGAAGTTTTTTTAAAATAATAATAATAATATTTGCGCTTTGGCTATGTTTTAGGATGATTCTTTAATCTATTGCTTCGTTCTTTCTTGCTTCTATAACATTAATCCTTTAGGTTGAGCATTTTAATAGTTCGGAAGTTTTATTAATTTGCGTTTTCCTCTAATATTATTTGCATTTCTTATGATTTTCTTCATTTTACCTTACAAAATTTTTCTGCTATAGAACATGTTAACTTCTATTAAGTTCTTATAACTCGATTTCATCTTTGTGTAATACATTATTTTTCAGCACATATGCTATTATTATGAGTTCTCCTCAGAATGCGATCTATAGCTCACTTGCTATTAAGCATTGGGTAGAAAGATTTGAGAAACATGTGTATGTCTCTGCTAAAGGCAAGGTATCTTCAATCAAGTCAACTGAGTTATTAAGTTTTGTCGTAAAAAATTTGAACAAACTTCCCTACAAAGAATTTTAATTCAACTCATTCAATTTTGTTTTGGCATTAATTTAAGGAGGATTACCATTCAAACATGGCAAGGAGGATTGTGTCGATAGGCGCATCATCTCAAATTCCTGGACGTTTGACTGCATTTTCTAATCCAATTGAAACTGCGTCTTCTTCATCAGGTACTGAAATAGCGTCATCTTTCTTTTGTGTCAATCCACTTTGGCAATTTTCAAATGCTGTATTTTTATATTTCAGGAGTTGGATTTCATAATCATGTTCTGCTTTCATAATTAGGATTTAATCCCTATTCCATTATTTTTAGTTGAGACACAAATTAAACTCTTAGCCTACCGGAACTACAAAATTATAGTAGTGTTAGTACTTATGGTCAAAGCTCTTATTTTAACCTAGTCGTCCTATATTTGCTATTTTAACAATCACCAACCAGTTGATTGCATATATAGCTTTTAATGTGAAGGAGAAGACTCCATTTAGTTAAAACATGAACTATTTGTTTTTCCTTTCTAAATACTGACAAAAAATGTGAAAGCATTAGGACATAAATGGGAAACTTATTATCATTGTTGAAAGCTTCTATGATCAATGAAGGCTTACTGTGCGATGTTGGTATTTGGTGGGCCAACAATTTGACTTAATTATCCAGACATCATTGTTAATTTGATCATTCAGGTCCTGGCCATTTTAGCAGCCATTCAGCTTCTAGAGAGGGTTAGTTGCTTCATGTCTAAATGAGATTTATAGGAATTAGAAACAGTTTCTTGACTTACTTGCTTCTTTAATTATTATCCCTTTTAAATTATTTGCATTATTCCCAAGTATGAATATAATAACCCTTTCCCTCTGTTGCATTTGATTTAACCTCTCTTGGCTGAATGTCGTTTACATGTAGGAGGAAATGAGAGAAATGCATATATATACTGGCAGGAGCAGCTCTATAACAGGGTAATGTCCGAGATTTCTTTTCTTCATTTCCAGGCTGTTTTTGGTATCTCTCATAGTTTGGTTAGTAAAGAGGATTGGAGGACTGAAATGATCAATATATTATTCACACTAGCAGATTACATATATATAAACATATGAGAGAATAGGGCATTAATTAGGTCCCAATATGATACTATACAAATCAAAATTAATAACTATCCTAATCACTTCCTATAATTTTGGATCTGAACATGCTCCCTAAGTTTCTGATCTTACTCTTTAAGTTTTGGGATTCTATACTCTCCCTCAAGTTGAATTGTAGATATCAATCAAGTTCAACTTGCCAATTAGATACCCAAACATGTACTTGGGCTGTCCTTTAGTGAGGATGTCTACAATCTGTTCTTTGGAGGGTATATACCTTAGATCAACAAGACCCTCATCAACTATATTAAATTATTGAATTTTCTTAATCTAATGATACACAATATATGCTTTGATTAAGTAATTAATTGAATTTTCTTAATCTCTCCAAAATAGTGAATTGGGTGTTATATTGAGGAGCGGAGGGAGTAATAGGTAGAAGCTAAAGTTCAATCCCTGCTACCTCCTGTTTTGGGATTAAATTTGAGAATAATCTGTTGGTCAGTTATCAAAACAAGGAAATAGTGAGATACAGCTTTTTATAGTTCCTTACTTCCTTATTGGCTATATTGCAGGCTCAAAAGTTGACTACCATGTTTTTCTCCAAATTTCCTAACTGGTGCCGCCTAGCAATTATCTTACAACAGCAGGTTTAAATTTTGTTTTTTAATCAATTTACTCAAGTATTATATTGATACTAATGTCACATTGATTCTCTCCAGCGTCGTCATTCTGCTCCTCAACATTTGAAGATATCTCATATAGTGAAATACAATCTAGTAATGAGAATGTTGGAGAACGTTGTACAGAGCTTAAATGTGAGCAGAGGCCAGATTAACCCTGCTTTGAAGAAGAAACTGGATAGACTGGAAAAGCTACTCATTTCCATTCTATGCCCACGAAATGTTTCTCCACATCATCAAGGACCGTCTTCTTCACATCAACAAGCTGAAGGCTCTCAAGAGAATTTATCTGAACTGCCATTAATGAGGTCACAGAGTTCTCATTTGTGTAAGCGAAAGCCAGCTGACTCAGAGTCAGAAGAGGAAGAAAAGCAAAACAAGTTGATGAAGCAAGAGCCGACAGAATACATTTTTTCAATACTGCAGCATGAAACTCCAGAAGATGCCTCCAAAGATGAAGATGCTTTTTACTCTGGTCTTGATCTGTCTCTTAAGCTTTAAGACAGTACTTAAGTTTGTGATTGTTTAGTACTGTCCCAAAAAACAAGACCTATGTCATAGTTGACTATATTTCCTGTTTAGTTTATGTATGTTGAATAAGGTTTGGATTAATAATTGAGTTTAATTTGTCTGCTTTGTGTTTTTAAGTCGTTAAGCTTCTTCTCTCATGTATTTTTGATTTCAAACTTGCTAGGTGTAAACACCCTCTCTTGTACAGGGCATTTATCTAACTATCATCAGAGTATAAGCACACAAGCATCAAATAGTTTGGACGACTTAAATGCGGAATAAAAATTTCATAAAATAACTTAGTTTGAAAATATTGAAAATGCGAGGATAAATTTTTCGCGAGCGATATCGATCCCATAGGGAAATCTTAATACAGTAATCCAAAATGTTAAGACAAAAGATAACGTTTAGACTAATAGTCCTGAATGATAAAAGATAAGCTTCTTCAGTATGGTCTGGAGTTCAAATGAATGAACCCCAGGGCTAACAGTTAATCTCACGAACAGATATGAAGCATAAATGACAATATAGCACATGTTAAATATAGAAGTATTTACAAGTAAACAAGTCGCACCGTAACCGCAATTAACGGCCAAAGACCGCAGCCTTTATTAGGACACGCAGCCCTATGAGACACGCAGCCTCAAATCCATAGATAGGAAAAACATAACATGTAAATCATCTATCAAATATGATCAGCTAATACATAAACACATACATACATGCTAACAAGATTAAAGTTACCCACCTCGAGCTTGAATCCTTAAATTTCTGTCCGGTAGGTGTTGGGATCGGTCGAGGCGTCTATGGAATCCTATAAACGTTTATCATTGTCATTAGTCACTTAATCGCGTCGCAACGTAATTAGCTACGCGAACTAATTTTTAGAGGATTAAAAATGAATTAACCCCTAAAAATTCATTTACTATTAATACCCTTTTAATTATTATTAATTAATAATAACACTCTTTTATTTATTATTAATTAATAACTCCCTATATTATTTATTCCCTTTTTACTAATAAATAATATTATTATTTATCTTTATTTTATTATCATTATCATTACCTTCTTTTACTATTACAACGCAATACAAAAAAAATAAGTACATTCTAAGAATCTATTTGCTACAACCATTATGTGTTGCCTTGTTTAAAGATTTGAAGTTGTAGAAAAATATATATATTTACACACTCATTCCAAAATAGACATGCGGTGATAAATATATGTGGTTTTCATTTTTCTTAATCTGACAGCAAAACAAAACAACTTCTTTTTCTTCCAATCATCTAAAAGGGAAAAATGATTCATGCAGTAGTCTCTTGTTTCTTTTTGTTCTTATATGCACGATTTCCTATGCATAAACATGGCAGCAATTTCCAATGGCCATATATATATATATATATATATATACCTTTTAATACACTAATGCCTCCATGCAAAGTGGAAGCATACATATATATTTAAACCTATATATCTAAACCAAAGTGAAGCAGCAACATATATATCCATTTGTTTTCTCTAAGCAGCGACACTCATATATATTTATATATATATACGGTATGATAGCTAGTTTTCTACTATCTCCTTCCTTCCAAACGTGGCAACAATGATTGTCTCAAAAATAGCAGAGGTTTAAAAAATGCTGATATTCTTCCAACAGTATATATCCATATTTACACATATCTCAGCTTCTTCCCATTCTTCTCACATGTGCAGCGAAAGAAAAGAAAACATGACAGTAACCTATATTTTATATATATATATATATATATATATATGTAGCCACGACAACCCATATATATATCTAGCAGTATATATGCATATAGTGTGCAGTGAAAGAGAACAACTCAGAACACTAACACAAGCTGAACCCATCCCTTGCTTTCAGTTTCTTTTTTTGCAACCACACAAACTTTATTTCATATGGTTTAATACTTATAAACTTGCGCTAGATGATGGAAACAAGAAGGGGTGGAGGCTTGGTGTTATGAGTCCCACATCGGGGAGCCAAACTCTTGTAGTGAGGTTTATAAGTCATCGGGTTTCTCCCTCCTCATGTTTTTTGCTTTTTTGGGGATTGGGCTCTCCCTTTGGGCTTGTGTTCATTACACTTGGAAGTTACCTCTGTTTCGAAAACGCTGGGCAGAGCAAGCGAAGTTGAAGCTCTCACTCTCTCCACTTTCTCTTCTTCCCGGCTTACTGAGGCAACGTGAATGATAAAGCCAAGGAGCAGTGGGTATATTTATACTAGAGGGAACTAGGGTTTTTAGGTGAAAGTAGATGGTTAGAGTAGCAAAAACGAAATCCATATGCTTTTTGTTGTTTTCTGTGCTTTACGTGTTTCCCTTTTTTTTTATTATCTAATGCATCTCCAAATGCTTGTTGGGTTGAGATTAATGAATAAATGGCCCAAAATGGTTCTGCACGTATGGCCTGTTGGTGATTTAATGGGTTGGGTATCTATTGTTGTCATATCTTTGGGCTGAAAGATCATCTGATGGGTTGGCAATATATTAGGTTTATGTTGGGAGGCCCATTACTTATATAATTGAAATTATTGGAAAATAAATTAATCCTTAATTCCATATAAAGATTTTCTTCCCCAATTAATTCCTTTAGACTATAAAATATTTATTACCAAGTTTTTAGCTATTTAAACTTTGATAATTATTTTTCCAAAAATTTAAGGAAAATAGCCCTTGACTTCTAATAATTATTTTAAAAGTCATAAATTATCCCTAATTATTTGTCCTTAATTTATTGGAAAAATATATCTTAAATTCCAATAATTAATTCTATAATTATTTTAGGGCAAATCTCGCAATTAAATTTTTCATAATTAATTCCCACAATTATTTTAAACCAAAATTCACGTAATCCATTTCCATAAAATATCTAAATCTCAAATCCTAAAATTTGGGATGTTACACTAGGCCCGATAATATGTAATCAGGAGAATTAGATAGTTAAATTTGTTTGAGTCGCTAGTTCCATGTTGGCCTTAAATAACACGTTATAGGTTTTGGATCGTGGGAATGAAGAAAATTGTTGTAATGTAGCGTCATCACCATGTTTAGATGAGATTTTAAGCTCAAGACCGGCGTTGACATATTTATTTGCATGTATTTAAATTTTATAAAATAAAAAATAATAATACTACCTCGGGATTGTACTATGATTGATATATTATATTAACATGAGGTAATATAATTTTCATATTGGTTGAGTATATATAGAACATGTCCAAAAGAATTATTTTGGCTCGTTTATGCAATGTTTTGGATGAAGGTTTAAGGAATCCAAACCTTGAAAGCAAAAATTTCTCCATCAAGTCTCAAGCGACGGCGATGTTGTTGCACCAATCTCCCCTACTTAACTTTGCTGTCTGTTCAAGCCCAAAAAAGTAAAAATCAGTGTTTTCTAATTTAATTAAGGATCAAAGAATTAAGGAGCATCAGTAGGGTATTTAGAAAATACATAATTTCTTTGATTTAGTCAAATTAGGTAAATAGGTCTTACATTAACGACCAGAGTGAATATTTTGACTGGTTTATGCATTGTTTTGGAAGAATGATTAAAAAATGTTAAATGAACAATGCCTTTTCTCATAATTTTGGTTTTACTTTTTGTTACTGGTCTTAAATTGCACTATAAAATAGGTTATATATTTAAGGGGATAGATTATTCTGCCTACTCTTATTTTACTTACCTTTACCTACCTCTCTCAATACCGTTAGATTATAATTTTATCCAACGGTGGAGATTTGATGGATAAAATAAACCCTCTTGTTTGTGAGACAATGATCAAATCACTACAGAGTATGGAAGTGGCTTTAGTCCGATGCAGAGGACGCTATACTGCCCTTCTATATCTTAAACGGCGCCGTTTTGAGTACAAAACAAAGAGTAGGTTCCTTTTTTTTTTTTTTTGAAAACTTTTTTAGGATACTAGATAGTATTAAAAATATACTTCAGTCAACTTACTGATACTGAAAAAATATTTCATGATCTTAAAATTTGTTTTAGGATCTTGAAAAAAATATTGCGGAAAAGACCGATCCAGTACTAAAAAGATACTTCAGAATACTGAAAAAATACTTCATAATCTTGAAAAATTAGTTTCGGATCTTGAAAAAATTTCTTAAAGTATATTTTTAGTATCAATCATTTCCTAATTTTTTTTTTCAAGATCATAAGGTATTTTTTTTCAATATCTTAAAGTATCTTTTTAATACCAGTCAGTACCCTACAATATTTTTTCAAGATTCTAAAATAATTTTTCAAGCAATACCAGTTAATTGACTGAAGTATCTTTTTAATAAAAATTTCAAAAAATGAAAAAAAAAAAAGAACTTACTTTTTGTTTTATACCCAAAATGGTGTCATTTAAGTTATAGGAGGGCTTCCGACCAAAAAAAAGTTATAGGAGGGCAGCGGAGCGTCCTATGCATCGGACCAAAGCCACTTCCACAGAGTACACAGTGACGTGTAAAATACAGAGACCATTAAAACAAATACTGCAGATGAAAGAGATTGGAGATCTTGAGATTGATTAAAATAATACTAATAATACGAAGGAGGAAGAATACGGGATGTGGATTTCTTGGGAAAGTAAATAAAAGAGTGAAGTTTTCTAAATCGTACAACGTCTTGGCGTAAATTGTTAAAAAAAAAAAGGTTAAAATGCATATTTACTGACAAACTATTACGAAAGGAGCATCTGACACAAATATTAATTAAGGGTACCTTAAATACAAACAAACAATTAAAAATGTGCAGTCAGCACAACAAATTTTTTAAAAAGGTGCAGTCAACACAATACTATTAAAAAAAGATAACATCCGTTATTTAAAAGACAGAGTTGGTAATGAACTTTTTTCTTGAAAGACTCCAAAGACAAAAAAATTTTACTCAAGAGCTCCCAAAGACAAAATTCTTAATTTCACTAAATTAAATAAAAAAATTTCTCAATTGTCATTATTCAAAACTACTTGTATAGATATCTATGGATAAAAGTTACTCATTTGCTAAAATAAACAAAAGTTTTAATTAAAAATATAATTACATGATTTAAATAAAACTCAAGATGTGTTTTATAATTTATTAGGGTAAACCAGTGTCCCCGGAGGGCAAGGGAGGGAGAGAGAGAGAGAGAGAGAGAGAGGGAAGAGAGAGGGGTTAGGGGGACAAACAAAAAATTATATGATTTATTTTTATTTTAGAAGAAATTTATGTGAGTTAAAAATTCATTTAATACTAATAAAATTTAAAAAATCTAAAAAATCTATTATATCCAGGAAAGAAATGAAATAAGTTTAATTTTTATTTTTATAAAAAGAGTTTAATAGATATCAACGTTGACACTTAATAATATAAATTCGCAACTTGATGTTATTTTTGTTAATTAAATTATCTATTGATTATATGAATATGGGACTTGTTGGGAAAAAAAAATTTGTCATTAATTAAGTATCTTGGAATAACCTTAGCAAATTATTTATGGGATTTTTTTATTTATTTTTTTCAACAAATCTCATATTCATATAATCAATAAATCATTTAACTAACAAAAATATCATCATGTTCACGGATTTATATTATTAAGTGTCGACGTTGATATCCATTAAGCTCTTTTATAAAAATAAAAATTAAACTCATTTCATTTCTTTCCGGATAGAATAGATTTTTTAAATTTTATAAACATTAAATGAATTTATTAACTCACATAAATTTCTTCTAAAATAAAAATAAATCATATTTTTTTTAACATATATAATAAATTATAAAACACCTTGAGTTTTATTTAAATCATATAATTATATTTTTAATTAAAAAATTTGTTTATTTTAGTAAATGAGTAACTTTTGTCCATAGATATCTATATAAGTAGTTTTGAATAATGACAATTGAGAACAAAATTTATTTAATTTAGTGAAATTAAGAATTTTGTCTGGGAGTTCGAGTAAAACTTTTTGTATTTGGTGTTCCGGAGTAAAAGTTCGTTAATCTCGCACCTTAGATAATGACATTATCTTTTTCTAATGACATTGTGGCCGCACCTTTTTAAAAGTTTGTTGTGATGACTGCATATTTTTAATTGTTTATTTGTATTTAAAGTTCCTTTAATTAATATTTGTGCCAGATGCTCATTTCGTAATAGTTTGTTGGTAAATATGCACTTTAACCCAAAAAAAAAAATGTCTCGAGCGTGAAGGTGAGTCCCAAGGCCGACGGCAACATTTAGGGTAAATGGAGTGGAGAGAGAGAGAGAGAGAGAGAGAGAGAGAGAGAGAGAGAGAGAGAGGTGGGAGAGAGGAAGGGGTAAAATGATTTATTTTATCCCTCAAATCTCTGCCGTTGGATGAGATTATAATTTAACGGTATTGAGAGAGGTAGACAAAGGTAGGCAAAATAAGAGTAGGTAGAATAACTTATCCCATAAGAATTTAAAAGGTAGTATAATTTAAACATATATTTATGTTCATGCACTTTTTATTTTCATAAAATGTTACTCATCATGTTCATGTATTTTATTTTTTTGGCTAGTGCTCTTGTTCATGTATTGCTATGTAGGAAACAATAAAATAAAATTAAAAAATAGTGCATGAATGTTGGATTTCATTAATATATTGTTAATTAAAGTTGTATCATGCTTGTTCATACATTATTTGGTGTGAATTAAAAAGAAAAGGAAAAAATGTTGAATGGATATGTTACCTTTTTTTATTAATATTTGTGTTATCTTCTCTCCAAATGATTTAAAAAATTTATTTTCTACATATTTGCGTGCCATGTTCATACAACTTTTTTTTTCTCATGAAGTGTTACTTGCCTTGTTCATGCATTGTTTAGTTGGAAAGGTTTAAATGAAAAATAAAAAATAAAAATGGTGCATGAATGTTGCCTTTCTCAAGTATCTAGAGAATATTATTTTCTTAAAAATTGATTTTAAACGAATTTTTTATATGGACTTTAATATGTATATACATTTTTACTTAAAATTATACTATAATTAGCATCATTTGATAACAAGAATTAGGGAAAAAAATAAAATAGTGTATGGATGTTCTTCTAATTAATATTTAGTTTACTTTTTTTGAGTGATTTTAAAGGCATACATTTTATATTGCATTAGTGTATGTTCATGTTTTCTGATAAATTAATTACCTAGCCTTATCATGTTTTCAGATAAAATTTTTTATATTGACTTTATGTATATACATTTTTACTTAAAATTATACTATAATTAGCATCATTTGATAACAAGAATTATGGAAACAATAAATTGTTGCATGGATATTCTTCTCATTAATATTTAGTTTACTCTTTTCGAGTGATTTTAAAGGCATATATTTTATATTGCATTCATATATGTTCATGTTTTCATAACTTAATTACCTATCCTTATCATGTTTTCTGATAAATTTTTTTATATGGACTTTATGTATATATATCTTTACTCAAAATTATTCTATAATTAGCATAATTTGATAACAAGAATTAGGAAACAATAAAATGGTGCATGATGAAAGGATGGAGTATCACCAAGAAGGGGGGTAAATTGGGGATATAAAAAATTTCCTTCTTAAAGCACTCTGTTATCAAGTAACTAAAACAGAGATGAACAGAGTAAGGTCGAGGAAGAATGAACACAAGCAATTTATACTAGTTCGGTCTAAATCCTTGACCTACGTCCGTCCCGCACTCTCCGGGATTTCACTAACTTCAAATGATTACACACTCTGTAACTCTCGAAGCAATTCTCTCTCTAGAACTTGCTCCCCCTTACAAGTTGTAATCAAATGTCTCAATCTCAAAGTCCCAATACTTTGAGATTCTTACAATAAAGAATAATCAATGAAAACTCTCTAAAAGAGCAGAATAATAATCACTGAAGCTTAATATATCCTAAGATATTATCTCGTGTGTAGAAAGCGTAAATGCTCTTAATGACTAATTGAATGCGCGAGTTTCGGTCGTTGAAGACTTGAATGCTTCTGGCTTTTATAGATACTCGCATTTAATGACCGTTGAGAAGAACTTAATGAGCCGTTGTGACTAATCAATATATCCGTTGAAAATCCTTTGCTCAGTTTCTTCGTATGCTTCCGACATTCGACCGTTATTCCCGTTGACATTCTTTATTCAAATTGTCCGTTGAGACTCAGTCAGAATATTGTCTTGGAAATAGTTGAATTGCTTTTCGCTTGCTCAGAAGTCGATTTCCTCTTTCGTGTCTTGGTTTCTGGTTTAGCATTTAATGCTTCTGACAAGAATTTACTTTATGCAAATTTGAAACTTAAAGCTTGTTAATCATGTCTGAAACATACTAGCAAACTGATTAGACTTGGTTAGAAATAATAATAGTCAATAATATCAAGTACCCAAGCTTTAATCAAGGAGTTTCAGATTACGAAGACGATGGATTCAAATTTACGATACGGGTAACTCGAGTTGCATACCATAACTCGAGTTATATCATGTTTAGAAAATACTTGAGTCATGAACACAACTTGAGTTATAAATGATAACTTGAGTTATGTAACTTGAGTTACATCCTATAACTCGAGTTCCTTTAGTGTTCATTTCTAGAAATATTTGTGAATAAAATAACTTGAGTTATGAAGAATAACTGGAGTTTTATAACTCGAGTTATACCATATAACTTGAGTTCTTTTAGAATTCAATCATTCAGAAAATTTTCGCAAATGATACAACTTGAGTTATGAAAATAACTTGAGTTAGGTAACTCGAGTTATACTCTATAACTTGAGTTTTTCTTTTGCTAAAAAACGGACAAAGTCTTTAGCAATTTTATAACTCGAGTTTTTACTTGTAACTCGAGTTATATCGATACCTAAATTCTGATATCGCGATGGAGCTTTTGGGAACTGAAGTACAACTTATAATTTGAGTTGTTAAGTGACAACTCGAGTTATTGACTTTGTAAAATTTGATTTTCTGAATCCTATAACTTGAGCTGCAGAAAATAACTTGAGTTACTAAATATCAAAATCATTTTCCAAAGAGTTCTAATACAAATTGTTTGAGCTTAAACTTTGCAATTTGACCCAATAGATATTACAATTGTTAGATATCATCGAACACATAGAGAACTAACACATGAATATTCTTCTCATTAATATTTAGTTTACTTTTTTCGAATGATTTTAAAGGCATACATTTCACATTTTGTGATACATATATCTTCTACCTTATTTCAAGGGCAATGTACTTGATACATCTCCTTTTTCAACCTTAATTTTTTATATTTAAGATTTAGAGAGACTATGAGCGATTATTGTCTTATTTTTGTTTTTTTTTTGATAAAGCGTATCCCTTTTTAAGGTTTAGAGAATGAAGCTTTTCCGTCTCTTCTGACAAATGCATTTATCGGGATTCGAACTCGTGTCTCATTTTTACGAAAAATGGAGTTGCTTATCACATTAACCCCTCATAAATATATTTATACATCCTAACACTGGACATGAATGTTTCTTGAGCTTTTGTTCATGCATATATATTTTTTCAAATTACTTTGGATTAATATCATTCATGAGGGCTGTGTATGTACATTTTGACTCAATGTTATACCATATATGAACATTCATGCATCATTTTGGAAGACTAAAAATGACAATTAATCGGTGCATGAATACTGTTCATTAACATCTTTAATATTTTGTATATGTAAGAGTTTTTTGACTAGATACATATTGACTTTCCATTCATGATTATTGCATGTGGTTGGTTATTACCATTATGGAAGCTTTATGATACATTTTGTACCTTTTTAAATTTTTTGGGGACGGTTTTAATGTACCTAATACACTTCCTTTTTTGACCTTAATTTTTGTTATTTAAGACTCGGAAAGCCTATAAGCGGTCATTATCGTAAGTTCCTTACGCTCAATTACAGCGACATTGAGAGGTATGATATCATAACTATATGCATTTTTATTTTGTAATTTAACTTAGCATTTTTCTTCATGTTTCACTTCAGAGGGGGAGTTAGGAATTGCAATTAAGGGGACGAAAATTATAGAACAGAACCAGATGTTCATGAAATTACATTTAAACCCCATAAAATTTCAATATTTTCCATTTAGTCCCTCTACGAAACTTAGTATGGACTAAAGTGAAAATATAGAAATTTTTATGAAGCTAAAATATGATTTCCTGAAAATCTAGGTTATATTCTATAATTTTAGGGGGCGGGCTACCCTCCCCAATTTCGCCCCGCTCCGCTTATATTGTCATTGATATTTCTTGGAAGAATTGGATTTTGAAGAGAATCATGCTCTTTAGCTCTATTGAATGAGTTTGAGTGATTATTAAATTTTAGCATACTACTCCCTCCGGTCCTAATTATAGGAGCAAATTTTGGAGTTGGTTTTGGTTCTAATTATAAGAGCAATTTTTAATTTTTGTCAATTTTTTCCTATAATACCCCTATCTATACTTTTTCAATAATAATTAAAGACAATAATAATTTAATAATATACCAATATATTTTATAAAGTAAATAATGTTTGCAACTCATTAATGTCATATACACCTAAATTATACTTTTTTTCATAAAACAATTTTGAACAATTTTTGTCATATTTTTCCTATATTACCCCTACTAATACTTCTTCCACAATAATTAATAAACTTAGTAATTGGAAATCCCGAATAGCATGTATTCCTTGATCGTACTTGTGTGTGTATTTTCTCTTAGCATTATTTTTTATTATATAATCGCTTGTTGAATCCTGAATGGTATGTTTTATTCGATTCTTCCAGCAAAAATATTATAACAATTTTATAAACATGATAGAGAAGTCGCCGGCGGGATTAAACAAGCGTTTCTTTAATGTCATTTTAAATTTTAGGTAAGGGTATTTTAGGAAAATAGATATAATTAACTAATTTAACTTCTCTCCTTAATCCCTCCAAATTCGGGTAAATATCTCCTATAATTAGGACCGGAGGGAGTATTTCACAATAATAACTTTATGCTTTGTTAGGCTCGTTTAAGTGTGTTTTTGGATTAACTTTTACAAAACAGTTTTTACGATTTACAAGGTAAGTAATGAAAGAAGTTTTGTCCTGGCTTGCGAAAAAGAGGTTTTGAAACCTTTAAAATTATATACTTAAGTGAGTGTAACTCTAAATGAGAGTTGCCCAAATACTCACTTAAGAATATAATAAAGGCATATTATGTTGAAGTACTATTAAAAAAAAAAAATCAGATTCAAATAGGATAAATTGGATTTTGAGTCAATGCGTATGGGATCTTTTTGAATTATTATTTTTTTTTGAAAATTATTTCGGTTTGATTCTGTTCTTTGCTTTCTCTCTGTCTCTATTGTGCTATTCAGTCTTATGAAGTTTTTAAAGGCTCCTACTTGTTTGGGATCATATTTGAAATCTTAAAAATACTTATTCATGTAAATCAAGATAAAACTATTTTCATATATTTACTTTATATACCGTATATCACCATTAATTTTTTTTTTTAAAAGCTTCAATCGCTATTTCAAACAAGTATAAAAGACCGCTTGAATTAGTAGTAAATTATTGAATTTTTGTTTTTTTGTTGCCAAAAGTAAAGAATTGATTTTGCACAATTTGTGTAGTCTAGTGTATATCAGCTGACCACTTGCATTAGCAGGAAAATACTGATTTTGCGCCACGTAAATATCTGAAGTATTTTTGTTTTGCAAAATATAAAAGTGATTATTTTGCATGAAAATCAAATTAGGTTTTAACTTGTGGGTTTGACTTCTCCTAAAATAAGTGATTTTATATTCAACGAGAGGAAACTGATCTCACATATTAATTTTTATAATATAAAATGATTTAAAACATTTTTTTGCGTGCTTAGTTTTCTTTTCAATCTTTATTTGCAAGGAAGAAAAAAATTTCAGATATCAAAACCACTTCTTTCATTCCATTTTATGTTGTATTTTCTCCAATTAAAAGAAAAAAAAATTGGATTACTAAGGTCTCTTACTTTTTTAGAATAGTTTTTGGGAAAATTAATTTTTTAGTCCTTCAATTTTTAACTCACTTATAACTTAATTTCTCAAATATGAATTTGACTTGATTTAGTCTCCAAACTTTTAACTTAATTAAAACTCAGTGCTTATCTTTTCACTTTATCAAAAAAATGATTATGATCAGCCCAACTCATTCTACGTGGAAAACATGAGCCGATTTGGCTTCTAACTTCCAAGTCATCATCTTCATCGTCATCATTCACCCTTCCGTCACCACAAGAAACTCAAACTCAAGAATCAAGCTCCCTCATTTAATGGAAAGTTGCTGCAACAGAGAGCTTATGTCGCTCAGAGAGGCATGTGCTGATGATGAAGATGGAAGAAAATTACTGAATTTTTTCATCTTCCAAAGAATCCAATTGCAAGAAAGCACAGATAGATGATGGAACGCCCCAGGGCAGCGGCAAGCTTTCTTGCTGTGATGGAGGGGATTGATGATGATGGAGATGATGACTTGGTAGCTCCATTGCTAATGCTCTACCTCATGGCTTCGTTTTGGTGTGTGATTTTTCCTCATTTTTCTCGCTTCGCTTATCTTTGAGTGTGGACGATGGATTTCTTCGTGGTTTTGCTTAGGTTCTTTATTGAATTAAAGTTTTGCTCTGTTTAAGATCTCAATCTTTCATGTCATTTATTCTTAGAGGATGAGGCGGCACTTGAAATTGCGATTGAAATCCCTTGGACTGTTTGGCATTAACGATTCCTTTTCTATTTGCTTCTTGAATGTGGATTCGCGCAAGCCATTTTGTGTTTTACTGCTTAATTCAGGCACGGAATGATTGGTATTTTGCAATGTAAGATTAATGGCTCGAGGAATTCGTTTATATTTTTTATTGGTTCGGTGTTAGTTCTTCTTCTAGATATTCTTAGCACCAACGCCGTCATTTATCTCCCATGCACGATGCTTTGTTATTGTAGTGTTAAAACATATTAATTTTTGGTTTGAGAAATGACGATACTGAGAAAAGCTTGCAAAGAAGTACTTTCTATAGCTACTTTATTTTGTAGTAACTTGGGATAAATATGAGCCGGTTGCATGTGATACTACTCATTTCCAACTTGTTGCCTGATTATATTAGAGCCAACATTAGTAGTTAGTTTTTTTCCCGATAAATATATTTACAAGGTCTTGCAGATTTCAACCAAGGTAAATCAGTAAAGAAAACATCAGCTTCTAACGTCAACTTATGTTGTAAATTTGCTGAGTGATTTACTCATGATTTTTATTAGATGGTTCAATGTCGTAGTTGCTTTGCAAATAGTAAGCATCCATCAACGACTATGACTGCAATTCTCTCATATTTTATGGATTTTAGGGACATTTTGAGCATCTCGCTAACAGGATGGACAGTTACAGATCAAGAGCTCGTAGGGGCATAGCCAACCGTGAGACCAGCGTATGGAAATCTGCAAGGTTTCATGCAATGGTTGTGTGGGAAATGTAAGAAGCACACCTTTCCAAAAATATCTTTGGAATTGCTCTTATTATTTGAAATTATCGTAGTCATATTCGTCACACATTCTGGATCTTCTTGGAAACACTTTTTCCTTCTAAGCTTTCAACCATTATTTATAAAAGGAAAGATGATAAAATCTTCAAATGCTTGTAACTAGACAGAACTCTTCTCTTTATCTTTGAAAAGGGATGTTTATTTATTTATAAAATTCCCACGGCTTAGTGATACAAATAAAATGTTTATTTTTATCCGAGAAATGAGATGTTTTTGCAAGGCCTTGTGCATTTAATTCAAGTGCAATCCAAGAATTTCTAGGATATTTAAACCATTGGAATTGTTTGAGATATAGTTGTTTTCCTCTCTCTTTCGCGAGTTTTAGCTCATTTCATTTTTATGCACGTTTCTCTAATGATTTGTAAATTGACTGTATGATTCTTGAGTTCATTATGAAAGTTTTTTTTTCCATTATTTTTTTAATATTTGCGCTTCAGCTATGTTTTAGGATGATTCATTGACCTATTGCTTCGTGCTTTCTTGCTTTTATAAAATTAATCCTTTAGGTTGAGCACTTTAATAGTTTGGAAGTTTGATTAATTTGCTTTTTCCTCTAATATTATTCACATTTCTTATGATTTTCTTCATTTTACCTTACAAAAATTTTCTGCTATAGAACATGTTAACTTCTATTAAGTTCTTTTAGCTCGATATCATCTTTGTGTAATACATTATTTTCAGCACATACGCTATTATTCTGAGTTCTCCTCACAATGCGATCTATAGCGCACCTGCTATTAAGCATTGGGTAGAAAGATTGGAGAAACATGTGTATGTCTCTGCTAAAGACAAGGTATCTTCAATCAAGTTGTCTGAATTGTTAGGTTTTGTCATAAAAATTTCAACAAACTTCCACACAAAGAATTTTCATTCAACTCATTCTATTTTCTTTTGGCATTAACTTAAGGAGGATTACCATTCAAACATGGCAAGATGGATTGTGTCGATAGGCGCATCATCTCAAATTCCTGGACGTTTGACTGCATTTTCTAATCCAAGTGAAACTGCGTCTTCTTCATCAGGTACTGAAATAGCTTCATCTTTCTTTTGTATCAATCCACTTTAGCAATTTTCAAATGCTGTATTTCATAATTATGTTCTACTTTCATAATTAAGATTTAATCCCTATTCCATTAGTTTTAGTTGAGATACAAATTAACTCTAAGCCTTCTAGAACTACGAAGTTATAGTAGTGTTAGCCCAACCTACTTATTGTCAAAGCCCTTATTTTAACCTAGTCGTCCTATATTTGCTATTTTAACAATCCCCAACTAGTTGATTGCATATAGAGCTTTTACTGTGAAGGGGACTCCATTTAGTTTAAACATGAACTATTTTTCCCTTTTTAAATACTGACAGAAAATGTGAAAGCATTAGGACATAAATGGGAAACTTATTATCATTTTTGAAAGCTTCTATGATCAATTAAGGCTTACTGCGATGTTGGTATTTGGTGGGCCAACAATTTGACTTAATTATCCAGACATCATTGTTAATTTGATCATTCAGGTCCTGGCCATTTTAGCAGCCATTCAGCTTCTAGAGAGGGTTAGTTGCTTCATGTCTAAATGAGATTTATAGGGATTACAAACAGTTTCTTGACTTGTACATGCTTCTTTACTATCCCTTTTAAATTATTTTCATTATTCCCAAGTATGAATATAATAACCCTTTCCCTCTGTTGCATTTGATTTAACCTCTCTTTGCTGAATGTCCTTGTTTACATGTAGGAGGAAATGAGAGAAATGCATATATATACTGGCAGGAGCAGCTCTATAACAGGGTAATGTCCGAGATTGCTTTTTCTTCATTTCCATGCTGCTTTTGGTATCTCTGGTAGTTTGGTTACTGAAGAGGATTGGAGGACTATTCACACTAGCAAATTAGATATATATATATATATATATATATAAACATATGACAGAATCGGGCATTAATTAGGTCCCAATATGATACTATACAAATCAAGAAATAATCAAGATTAATTATCCTAATCACTTCCTATAATTTCAGATGTGAACTTGCTCCCTAAGTTTCTGATCTTCCTCCTTAAGTTTTGGGATTCTATACTCCTCCTCAAGTTGGATTGTAGATATCAATCAAGTTTAACTTGCCAATTAAATACTCAAACTTGCTGAGCAGTCCTTTAGTGAGGATCTCTACAGTCTATTCTTTAGAGGGTATATACCTTAGATCAACGAGATTCTCATCAACTTCCTTAAATTATTGAACTTTCTTAATCGAATGATACACAATATATGCTTTGATTAAGTAATTTATTGAACTTTCTTAATCTTTTAAAAAAAGTGAATTGGGCCTTATATTAAGGAGTGGAGAGAGTAATAGGTAGAAGCTAAAGTTCAATCCCTGCTGCCTCCTGCTTTGCGATTAAATTTGAGAATAATATGTTGGTCAGTTATCAGAACAAGGAAATAGTGAGATACAGCTTTTCATAGTTCCTTACTCTCTTATTGGTTATTGCAGGCTCAAAAGTTGACTGCCATGTTTTTCTCCAAATTTCCTAACTGGTGCCGCCTAGCAATTATCTTACAACAGCAGGTTTAAATTTTGTTTTTTAATCAATTTACTCAAATGTTATAATGATACTAATGTCACATTGATTCTCTCCAGTGTGGTAATTCTGCTCCTCAAAATTTGAAGATATCTCATATATTGAAATACAATCTGGTAATAAGAATGTTGGAGGACGTTGTACGGAGCTTAAATGTAAGCAGAGGCCAGATTAACCCTGCTTTGAAGAAGAAACTGGATAGACTGGAAAAGCTACTCATTTCCATTCTATGCCCACGAAATGTTTCTCCACGTCATCAAGGACCGTCTTCTTCACATCAACAAGCTGGAGGCTCTCAAGAGAATTTATCTGAACCGTCATTAATGAGCTCACAGAGTTCTCATTTGTCTAAGCGAAAGTTAGCTGACTCAGAGTCAAAAGAAGAAGAGCAAGTTGATGAAGCAAGAGCCAACGGAATACATTTCTTCAATACTGAAGCATGAAACTCCAAAAGATGCCTCCAAAAATGAAGATGATTTCTCTTAAGCTTTAAGACAGTACTTAAATTTGTGATCGTTTAGTACTATCCCTAAAAACAAAACCTATGTCATAGTTGACTATATTTCCCGTTTAGTTTATGTATGTTGAATAAGGTTTGTATTAATAATTGAGTTTAATTTGTCTACTTTGTGTTTTAAGTCGTTAAGCTTCTTCTCTCATATATATTTTGGATTTAAAACTTACTAGAGAATTAGATAGCTAAATTTGTTTGAGTTACTAGTTCCATGTTGGCCTTAAATAACACGTTATAGTTTTTGGATTGTGGGAATGACGAAAATTGTTATAATGTAGCGTCATCACCATGTTTAGATGAGATTTCAAGCTCAGGACCAGCGTTGATATATTTATTTGCATGTATTTAAATAGTATAAAATAAAAAAATAATACTACCTCCGGATTGTACTATGATTGATATCTTATATTAACAACATGAGGTAATATAATTTTGAGTTAGGGTGCAAAAATGTATATGAGCTTTTATCCAAAGTACACCCAATAACAAATGCTTTTCGGAGGTACAAAAATACTCATAACCTTGTAAAATCAAAGCAAAAATGCCCATACCGTTAAAAGAGACTAACATTTGTTAGTGGGACCCACATTATTTCAAAAATAAAAATATCTACCATTTTTAAATTCCTCTTCTACCTTTCTCTTTACCAACCCTGAAACTCTCCTTCCTCCTTCATCTTCTCCATTCTTCCCAGATGCCAACGGCGGTGTCAAAATCTCTTTGCTTTTCCGTATAACCTGTCCCTTCATCATCTTCTGTGGTTGAAGGGTTGAGACACAGGAACGAGGTCGCCGAACTCCTTTCTAGTAATCCTTTCTGGAACGAGGTTGAGACATAGGACCCAAGTCGAGACCCAGGACCCAGATCGAGACACAGGCGGTGAAGACACCACGGACAGCGCTGTGGAATTCCAATGTTGACTTGGTGGTTCGGAATTTCCACACGCCGAGCGTGTACTTCTACAGGCCAACGATGGCGTCAGCTGCGGTGGGTGCGTCGCGTTTCTTCGACGCAAAGGTTTTGAAGGAGGCTCGAGCAAGGTTCGGGGTGTCTTTTCACCCAATTCCAAGGAAACAGAGGTAAATAATGTAATTAAATTTATTAGAAAGAAGAAAAAAACTTACTGTGATTCTGGAATTGGGACTGTTATCCTTGTTGATGGTGGAAGAGAAAACATATATGTTAATCACAAAGCTATCAAATTTCTCAAATGTGTATTGAAATGCGTCTATGTGATATGAAACAGAGATTTGTTTTGGTGGCTCTGTTTTGTTCTGATTCGGCGGCGCCGCGTGAAGAAGAAAACGAAGAACTTGAGCACAGTCATAAGGATCTGTGAGTGGAAATTGTGAGGTGTTGGTGAAGAATGATCAAGAAATACAACAGAAGATTTCATTTGTTCGAGGAAAATTCGGAGCAATTATTTTGAAGGTTCCTCTTGCCTTGTGTTGCTAATGGTCTAAAACTAAAAGTGAAAGATCCAATCAATACAGAGGGCGCTGCGAACCAGAGGAAGAGCTACACCTTCGTTCCTCTCTACCAAGCTTGGTTTCGCAGTCTTGAATGCTTCTGACGATGGTGGCTCAATGGTGATGAGCTTTTTTAGTATCCTTTTGAAAATATTCTAGAATTTTGTTGTATCTAATTTCTTAGGTAGATCTTGGCAATTGCTATTTCCTTTGGTGTGTGGTATCGTCATTGTTCTTCGCTGGAAAAGAGTTCATTGTTCTTCGCTGGAAAAGAGTTCCAAAGGATGAAACGGAAGGAGAGGGTGTAGGGGCATTTTGGTATTTTCACAAGGCACTTAACATCTGTTAAGCCAATTTAATTGTGATGGTATTTTTGCTTTGGTTTTATAAGGTTGGGGTATTTTTACACTTCCGAAAAGTATATACTACTAGCTGCACTTTGGGTAAAAGCTCATGTGCATTTTTGCACTTTAACCCTATAATTTTATATTGGTTGTGTATAGAACATGTCCAAAAAAAGAATTATTTTGGCTCCCTTATGCATTGTTTTGGATGAAGGGTTAAAGAATCCAAACCTTGAAAGCAAAAATTTCTCCATCCAAAATACTCAAACAAGCCAATTTCTGTCGCCTTTGTTACTGCGATCACCTTCATTGCCGGTTCCCTCTTCTCCATCAAGTCTCAGGCGACGGCAATATTGTTGCACCTATCTCCCCTCCTTAACTTTGCTATATGTTCAAGCCCAAAAAAGTAAAAATAAAAGTTTTTCTAATTTAATTTAATTAAGTATCAAAGAATTAAGGAGGATCAGTAGAGTATTTAGAAAATACTTGTTATATTAATTAACTTAAATAGTTTCTTTAATTTAATCAAATTAGGTAAATAGGTCTTACATTAGAGACCGGAGTGAGTATTTTGACTGGTTTATGCATTGCTTTAGAAGAATGATTAAAAAAATGCTAAATGAACAAGGCCTTTTCTCATAATTTTGGTTTTATTTTTTCTGCGGCACTCCCTCTGATCCTAAATTACACTATAAAATAGGTTATATATTTAAGACCGATAAGTATTTAAAAGGTAGTATAATGTAAACATATATTTATGTTTATGCACTTTTTTCCCCATAAAATGTTACTCAATACTCATCTTGTTCATGTATTTTATTTTTTTGGCCGGTGATCTTGTTCATGTATTGCTTTGAAGGAAAGGATAAAATAAAATTAAGAAATAGTGCATGAATGTTGGATTTCATTAATATATTGTTAATTAAAGTCGTATCATGCTCGTTCATACATTATTTGGTGTGAATTAAAAAGAAAATTAAAGGAAAAAATGTTGAATGGATATGTTACCTTTTTCCATTAATATTTGTGTTATCTTTACTCCAAATGACTTTAAATTTTGGGTTAAGGTGCAAATTGGCCAACGAACTATTACTCCAGGAGTGACCGGCACAAAAAACTCTTAAGTGAACTAAAAATACCAAAAAAACTTTAAAAAAATGTAAAGTTAGCACAACGCCATTAGAAAAAACCCAACATCCGTTAAAATGTCAAGTTTTTAAGGGTTAAAGTGCAGATTTGCCAACGAACTTTTACTTTAGAAGCGCCCAACACACAAAAAAGTTTTACTCCATGAGTGCCTAGTACAAAAAAATCTATATGCAATCCACCCAAAATCCGATTGTTGCAAATCTCTGTCCAGACCTCCAACCATGTGCATTGGGGTTAAGAAAAGTAGATGCAAAAAAAAAAAAATCACAAATGTAACGAGTGGACTTCATTTTAAGTAAGGGTGGTAAGTTTTCAAACATGTCCGGGCAAGTCCATGTGCAATCCACCCAGAATCCGGCTGTTGCAAATCCTTGTCCGGACCCCCTAACCATGTGCATTGAGGTTAAAAAGAGTGAATGCAACAAAAAAAATCACAAATATAACGAGTAGATATTTTAGGTCTACTTAAAAATCACAATATGTACTTGCACCAGACAAATTCAAAAACTTACCACCCTTACTCAAAATGATATCTACTCGTTATATTTGTGATTTTTTTGTTGCATTCACTCTTTCTAACCCCAATGCACATAGTTAGGGGGTCCAGACAAGGATTTGCAACAGTCAGATTTTGAGTGGATTGCACATGAACTTACTCGGGCACGTTCGAAAACTTGCCACTCAAAATGAAATCTATTTGTTACATTTGTGATTTTTTTTATTGCATGCACTTTTCCTAACCCCAATGCACATGGTTGGGGGTCCGGACAAGGATTTGTAACAGTTGGATTTTAGGTGAATTACACATGGAATTTTTGTACTACGCGCTCCTGGAGTAAAACTTTTTGGTGTTAGGCGCTCCTAGAATAAAATTTTGTTGGCTAATCTACATGTTGACCTTTAAAAAGTTGACATTTTAACAGACGTTGGTTTTTTTCTAACAGTGTTGTGCTGACTTTACATTTTTAAAAGTTTTTTGGTATTTTTTGGTCAACTTAAAAGTTTTTTTTTTTGTCTTTGTTGGCCAATCTGCATTTTAACCCTTAAATTTTCAATTTCTACATTTGCGTGCCATATTCATACACCCCCCCCCCTCTTCATGAAGTGCGCTCTTGAAATAACAGTTTGTTGGCCAATCTGCATTTTAACCCTTAAATTTTCAATTTCTACATTTGCGTGCCATATTCATACACCCCCCTTCATGAAGTGTTACTTGCCTTGTTCATGCATTTTTTAGTTGGAAAGGCTTAAATGGGAAAAAAAATGGTGCACAAATGCTGTCTTTCCCAAGTATCTAGAGTATATTATTTTCTTAAAAATTGATTTTAAACGAATTTTTTTATGGGGACTTTACGTGTATAAATTTTTATTTAAAATTTACTATAAATAGCATCATTTGATAACAAGAATTAGGGAAACAATAAAATGATGCATGGATGTCTTTCTCATTAATATTTAGTTTACTTTTTCAAGTGATTTTAAGGGCATAAATTTTATATTGCATTCGTGCATGTTCATGTTTTTTGATAAAATTTTTATATGGACTTTATGTATATACATTTTTACTTAAAAATATACTATAATTAGCATCATTTGATAACACGAATTAGGGAAACAATAAAATGGTGCATATATGTTCTTCTATCATTAATATTTAGTTTACTTTTTTCAAGTGATTTTAAAGGCATACATTTTATATTGCATTCGTGTATGTTCATGTTTTTTGATAAATTAATTACTTAGCCTTATCATGTTTTCTGATAAAAATTTTTATATGGACTTTATGTATATACATTTTTACTTAGAATTATACTATAATTAGCATCATTTGATAACAAGATCAGGGAAACAATAAAATGGTGCATGAATGTTCTTCTCATGAATATTTAGTTTACTTTTTCGAGTGATTTTAAAGGCATAAATTTTATATTACATTCGTGTATGTTCATGTTTTCTGAGAAATTAAATACTTAGCCTTATCATGTTTTCGTGTATGTTCATGTTTTTTGATAAAAAATTTATATGGACTTTATGTATATACATTTTTACTCAAAAAATACTATAATTAGCATCATTTGATAACACGAATTAGGGAAACAATAAAATTTTTACTCAAAAAATGGTGCATGTATGTTCTTCTCATGAATATTTAGTTCACTTTTTTCGAGTGATTTTAAAGGCATACATTTTATATTGCATTTGTATATGTTCATGTTTTCGATAAAATTTTCTATATGGACTTTATGTATATACATTTTTACTTAAAATTATACTATAATTAGCATCATTTGATAATAAGATCAGGGAAACAATAAAATGGTGCATGGATGTTCTTCTCATGAATATTCAGTTTACTTTTTCAAGTGATTTTAAAGGCATACATTTTATATTGCATTTGTGTATGTTCATGTTTTCTATTAAATTAATTACTTAGCCTTATCATGTTTTCGTGTATGTTCATGTTTTCTAATAAAAAATTTTAAATGGACTTTATGTATATACATTTTTACTTAAAAGTATACTATAATTAGCATCATTTGATAACAAGAATTAGGAATAAAATTGTGCATGTATGTTCTTCTCATTAATATTTAGTTTACTTTTTTCGAGTGATTTTAAAGGCATACATTTTATATTGCATTCGTGTATGTTCATGTTTTTGATAAATTAATTACTTAGCCTTATCATGTTTTTGTGTATGTTCATGTTTTCGATAAAAAATTTTATATGGACTTTATGTATATACATTTTTACTTAAAATTATACTATAATTAGCATCATTTGATAACAAGATCAGGGAAACAATAAAATGGTGCATCAATGTTCTTCTCATGAGTATTTAGTTTACTTTTTCGAGTGATTTTAAAGGCATACATTTTATATTGCATTTGTATATATTCATGTTTTCTGATAAATTAATTATTTGGGAAAATGAGAAAAATATCGGTTGAACTTCAAAATCCTATTGGCCATAAACGTAATGAGATTAATAACAACAATAATGCAATTAACAACTTGTTTTAGTGAAAAATCATCTGTTTGAAATTTTGAAGTTCAAGTGGTATTTTTTTTTTTGGATTTTTAGATTAATATTTATAAATAAATAGTCAAAGACATTGTTTTATTTTGATTATATATAACCATTGAAATTTTCATTTTTTTCAAAACATTTCTAAAAAGATTCCTTGGCACAAAATTTATTACCCAAGAATTCCAATAAGGTGCATGTTGCAACTCACTCAGTCATTTTCAGTGAATGTAACTTTTATTTTATGACATATCTTCAGTAAATAGCATTCCTTTTGCATATAAATAAATAAATAAAAAGTCGCACCTGTTTAAAATACATTTTATTTGGGCCTGCAAAAAAAATTTCAGGTAGTTTTGGCAAAGGTGGGACCAGCAATTTTGGGTGGTTTAGGTATAAATTTTGGCGATTAGAAATGTTTCAGTTTTTTTTTTTTTTTTTTTTTTTTAAAAAAAAAAAAAAATTCCTCTTCTTCTATTTTTTTTTTTTAAAAAAAAGAAAATCAATTTTAATTTATACTTTCAAGTTTCATCATCAAGTATTTCGGGTCCACTGACCTCACACTGTGTAATAAAAAACAAAAACCACGTTCACACTGCTTACGCGGAAGTGGAAAGACTATAAAAACCTCTCGTCTTCTCTTCTGCTTGCGTTTCTTGGCCCTCAAGTATTTTGGAGTAGCGCGAAACGCAGGCTCAAGCATTGATCATTTGCTGTACTACTATTGCTTCACTTCTTGCCTCTGTTCTTGGTGTGTAATTTCTTTTTTTTTTTTTCTTTTTCAATTTACGGCTTCTTGCTTCGCTTATCTTTGATGTGGGTGATGGTTTTCTTTGTGGTTTTGCTTAGCTTCTTGAAGTTCTGTTCTGATTTAAGATTGGGGCATTTCATTTTGTATGTTCCAAGAGTGTGATAAAAAAGGGTTTGCTAATTGCTCCTTGATCATCTACGTTAAATGCGGATTCACGCAAGCCATTTTGTGTTTTGCCCTTTGATTCAGCCGCGGAATGTTGGAAACGTTTATTATTTTGTAATGTACGATTAATTCTATTATTTTGTTGTTGATTCGGTAATATTAGTTCTTTTATTTTGGTTTGATGACCGTTGGGGAAAGGGCGATTGGAATTGTTCTTTTCTTGAGTTGAACCAAAAAGTTAAGAAGTTCTGATAGTTTTTTTCTTGTTTTCCTGGTGATTGTATAACGAGAGGTGACATTTTGTGCCATACTCAAAATCGAAGGAACCATCTTGAGTTTGGGGGTAGCTTACTTCTCTCTTTTGGGTGCCGAAGATTATGAATGAAGCTTCGACATTGCTTATTTATTTGTTTCATCAAATTCAGATGCTCTTGTTTATGAACCTTGACATTTTGTGGTCTTCTGTCTCCTTTGCAAGATGCTCTGTTATTATAGTGCTAAAACAAATTAATTTGTGGCTTGAGAAATGATGATACTGACAAAAGCTTGCAAAATCTACTTTCTGCAGCCACGTTATTTTGTACCTTGGAATAAATATTAGCCATTCGGTTTCGTGGTACTCATTATTACGTTGTTGTATGATTGGAGCCCGCATTTGTAATTTTTTCCCCATAATATATTAAAAAGGTTTTGCAAATTTCAACAGAGATGAATCAGTAAAGAAAACGTCATTTCTAATGTCAACTTATGGTGTTAGGAATATGTTTGCAATTGTCTCATATTTTATGAATTTTAGGAACACATCGGGCATCTTGCATA
The DNA here is from genome assembly GCA_019022615.1 of Acacia melanoxylon. NCBI lineage: Eukaryota > Viridiplantae > Streptophyta > Magnoliopsida > Fabales > Fabaceae > Acacia > Acacia melanoxylon. The sequence continues at coordinate 13,954,352 of JAFJYJ010000005.1, forward strand.
CTGGATGGACAACTCAAGAGTTGGTTAGGGTGTAGCCTACAGTGATACCAGTAGATGGAAAGCTGTATGGTTTCGTAAAAGGATTGCGAAGCAAATGTAAGAAGCAGTACTTTGCCAAAATATTTTTCGAAGTGCTCATATTATTTTAAATTATCATAGTCATGTCTGTGACATTGTTATCTTGCTATCCAATAAATTTTCAGTTGATCTTGATATCAATTAGTTTTAATCGATTTTTACCAGTAGTTTTTGTGATAAGATGTAACCATGTTTTAAATTTAAGGCAAAATGTTGGAATCATTTTTATATTAGCTTAAACATCCAGCATAATGAGTTATCCTTGTGTGCGATCTTGGTTCTTTGTATTTTATGGTAATTGTTCTTCTTCTTTGAGTCTTTCAAAAGTTTCATCTTTAACAGCAGAATGTATGATGTTGGTGGAAACTTCTTCCTTGTAAGCTTTCAACCTCTTTATAAAGGAAAGAAGATAAATCCTCAAGTGCTCAAGATAAGATAGAATTCTTCTCTTTATCTTAGAAAGGAGATTATTATTTATCTATTTATAAAATTCCCACAGCTTAGTGATAAAATAAATGATATCCTAGAAATGAGATATCTTTGCAACGTCTTGTGCATTCGACTCAACTCAAATGCAATTCAAGAGTAGCCAGATATTTATACCATTGGAATCTTTGTTAGGAAGAGTTGTTTCATTTCTCTTCTGCGAGCTTCAACTCATTTCATCTTTAGGCGGGCTTCTTTAGTGATTTGCAAATTGATTGTACTCTTCTTTTGAGTTCCCTATGGAGTTTCCCCCCAAATCGTTCTTTTGTTGTTTTAGGATGACCCCTTGTGTTCTATTGCTTCGTTCTTTTCTTACTTTTATAAACTTCATCCTCTAGTTGAGCATTTTGATAGTATGGAAGTTTAATTATGGGTGTTTTTCCCTAATATTATTTAATTTATTAGTTATTAATGATTTGCTTCATTTTATCTTGCAAATTCTTATTGTTATAGAACCTGTTAACTTTCATTAAGTTCTCTAAGCTAACTTGGTATATATGTAATTTATTATTTCACAGTGCAAAAGCTATAGTTGTGAACTGGCCTCAGGCTGTGAAAGGTAATGCGTCTCTTATTATGGGTTCAGCGGAAAGAATAGAGGAAAATGTATTCGCCTCCGCTAAAGATGAGGTATCTTCAATCGAGTCATTTGTGTGTTTTAAGGTTTTGTACAAATTTTAACAAACTTCCATAAGATTAATCTGTCCTCATCACATAATATTTTTGTTGTGGCATTAATATAAGGCTGATTACAAATTAAAGATAAGAATCTGGATAAGGTCATTAGACACATTATCTATGGTTCCTAGACGCAAACCTTCAGCCACCTCTTGTAAGATAAGTGAAGCTGCATCTTCTTCAGGTATTGAATTAGCTACATCTTTTCTTTTTTGTCCATCCACCAGGGCAATGTTGTAATGGTGGTTTTCTTTTCTTTCTTTCTGTTTTATTTTGAGTGGGGATTCATAAATATGTTCTTATTTCATAATTATGATTTAATCCCTTATTCCATTAGTTTTAGTTGGCGTACAAACTCTAAGCAATGGTAAACAGGTTTAGAACTTAAGTTGAAGAAAATCAGAGTTTTTTTTTTTTTTTTTTTTTTTTCCTCTGTTAGCTTATTCATGTGTGGGTAGTAATAATAGCTTGAGCTCAACCTACTAATAGGTAAAAGCATTAGAATCCCAGTTGGAAACTTGTCTTTTTTTAAAGCTTCTATGACAAATAAGGGCGTATTGCAATATTAGGAGTTGGTGGACCAATAATTTTCTTTTTGTTATCCATACGTTGTATTATTAAATTATATATCAGTTTATAAGCTTCTTTGGTCTCCCCTTTCTAATGTTGGATTTGATTTAATCTCATCTGACTTACTATACTCATGTTTACGTCTAGGATTGAATGAGAGAGTTGCAGATGTAGATTGGCAAGAGGTGCTCTATCAAAAGGTAATGTCTGAAATTGTTTCTCTTCATTTCCCTGTTTTGGTTTTGTTATCTTTGATAGTCTGAAATCTGAATATGATTAGCAAAATTTTACTGATAAGCAAGACTTCACTTAGGTTGCACCATATATATATAAAAAAATCTTCTAACTTTATTTTTCAAAAGAATGATTATTATAAGAATTAAAAAATGTAAATATCAAACCTAAATTGTCTACAAAACGCCTCCGTTGTGTTATTATCCTGAAGTAGTAGAGGACCCATCCTTATTATTCTTGATTTATTGGGATTGAGTAAACAATCTTGTTGTTTCTTATCCCCTATATGTCTTAGAGTCTTCCATCATGATTCATGAACAACGCATGCCATCCTCCAAAACACTAGTACTGTTGATTGCCACGTACATAAATGAAATAGCCACGTACATAAAATAGGAAGGATGATCACATTCTTAACCCATGTAGTCCTAAAATAACAGTGAGATTCAATTCAAACAAGGGAAAACTAATGTGAAAGTCCCTAATAATTTTACCTCATTTTTAATGAAGTCCTTGTAGTTTCTTTTTCTTTTTAATGGGTCCTTATATTTTTCTTAATTATAATTATTGGTCCCTATACTCATAATAGACAAACAACTTTAGTAGCTAATGATTTTTGCTACATGGATCTAAATAAAATCCAAATCAACCAGCTTATAAATTATAGATGCAAGAAGTCTGCTATGAACATAATATTTTTTATTTTTACATTAATATTAATATATTTTATTCTATAATTTTTTTTAAAAAGCCCCTATTTTGTATTTTGTGGTAACTTACATGTTGATTAGTCCCTAATTAATTGATTATGAGAATAGGGACTACTAATGTCTATAAATGAGGAAATTGTAGGGACCTAATAAAAGGAAAAAACTATAGGAACCTGATCAAAAATAAGGTGAAACTATAATGACTGACAAATTAATTTTTCATTCAAATAACAACTGCCCTAATTAACAAATTAAGATATAATCCAATCTGGTATCGTTAACTCTAAAATTCTAATTACAATAAAAACATGAAAATCAATAAGAGGCATACACACTCTTAACTTGAATATCATATGATATAGGAATCAACTTCCTAACTGGCAACCCAAATTAAAATGACACAAAACATAGCAGGGAAATGCAATAAAGCTTTGACAGAGCTATGGAAAAATAATACCCAAGCTGGCAATTCAGGATGTTATGAACTCTCTCCTTTCCAAATCCTTCTTTGCCTTTTATCTCCCAAGCCAGCTTTTTTTTTTTCCTCTTTCCCTTCACGTTTTTCCTTCTCTGGTACTCCTTATGGACTGTGGCCTAACACACAAATACGAAAGAAAGTACACTATCAGTGTGTCTAACCATTTTAATAAATAGAACATGTTTTTATCTCGATTATCATTATATGCTTGTGGAAGTCAATAATCAATTATGAAAATATCTATAGGCAGTCCACTAGGTTCATTTTGTTAGAAGTACAAATAGCTATTATGGCATTAATTCAGGGATTAGACTTCATATTCTAGTGGTTTTTGGGGTTGGTACAACAGCTTGAGGCAGGCAGTGATGTTCAATCCTTGATGCCTCTCGTTTTGTGATTAAATTTGAGAATTTGTTGGTCAGTTTTCAGAACAAGGTGGTGGTGCACTACAGCTTTTCATAGTTTCTTATTGCAGGTTCAGATGTTGAGGAGCGATCTTCTCCCCATACTTTCTGACATATACTGGTGTTTCATTTTCCAACTCCCGGTAGATGATCTTTTTATACCATTGTTCTGGATAGTTTACTCAAACGTTGTTAGTATCTTGACTCTCATTGATTTTCTCCTTCATCGTTGTTCTCCTCAGAATATAAAACAAACTGAGATAGAAAGACTGCCAAAGATAAAGAAAGCTCTAGATGAAATTTTTGCGTGCTTAAATGTGACCAAAAGCCAGATTGGCCCTGATTTTGAGTCGAAACTGGATGAAAAGAAAAGGCACATCGGATCCTTTGTACGCGTACATAGAGCTTATTTAGACAAAAAAGGACAACATTCTACTGACAAGTGCTCAATACAGCAAGCTGTCCTGTCACAATGTAGTGTCTTTCAAGACAAATTATCTGAAAAGCAACTAACAATGCCATCAATGAGCCTACAGATTTCTCATTTGCCAGAGCAAATTCGTAATGAAAACAAGATGAATCCACAGGTGAAATCAGCGGAGTCAGAACAAGATGACCCAGAGAAATTGATGCAGCAAGTGGCCAAGGAATACGACATTTCACTGAAGCGTGAAATTCCATTATCTGCAGTCACTTCTGACCAACCAACTCCTGCATTCCAGCACTTGGTTGAAGTGGTTAGTTCTAAAACACACAATGTGCTTGCTCTTTTTTCAAATTTAATTGATGCATAGAAATTCCTTGTAGATAATACCAAGTGATATAATTATGATAAATTTTCAGGTGTCATCCCTGGCATACAAATCATTAAGTGAATCTCTTGGGGAAATTAGAGATATAATCCATTTGTCTGATATATTGTCGGCACCATTCAAGAAACCAAAGAATGTGATTTGCTCGAATTCAGTAGTAGATCTTGGTGCAAACTCACAAGCGGGATACTCAAAATTTGGTGATTTTCTAAAAAGAGACATGAAGATTAGACGCAGCCATAATGCAATGCCATTATATACTGCTTCATTATATGCAAGTACGTCTGAATCAATTTATGCATTGATTGATACCGATGAATCCGACACAGACTCAATCTCACCTCAAGTCAAATGTCCTACGAATGAGGTGATACATCTACTTTCTGGTCGTTTAAGTCTTTATCATGATGCAACCAATTTAAGAATATCCCCCCCCCCCCCTCTCCTGGACACATCCATTTAATTATGTATTTGAATTGTAAAAAACTTGATAATCATCCCTAATATTGTCATCAAATTATTTACAAGTTGTTGCATCCTTAATTATTAAATGCTTTGCCTAAAATATATGATGTTGGTGATGTTGTTTAAGTCACAAATTAATTTACGATCAATCAATCGATTAGAGCTTATAGTAAATAATTTGAACTGTGTAAAATTTCATCATTCCCCTATCAACTTATCAAATCTTACTCCTTTTATATGAAAACATTCCTCCTAGATTTATCCTTCCACAGGTTATGCTTTTCAGTAACTGCCAAAATATGTAATTATAATATTGCCTCTCCTGCTGATGTTAAGAATGTTCGTATAGGAGTACAAAGACTATTTTGATTGAATGATGATTCTCCCGTAAGTCATATTCATCGGACAATCTGTTAGATATATACACAGTGTGGCCAATCTCGCCAGGGAGATTACAACAACAGAAAATAAAATAAAATAAAATAAAATCTATTTACAACTAATCCCTATTATTTCTCCTATCTGTTAGTGATCCGAAAATCCCTCTTATTAGTTAGCGGTAATCTCTGCAGTTCTTTCTCCTGAAAATTAAGTTAGAAAATAAAACTCAACTGTTGGTAAGAATGTTTTAGTTTATTCTGCTCAATTGAGAATATGCAATGCCTGCAGGAAAAAAAAACTCTTCTAGAAGAAATAAAGGAGGTGAAGATGTTAATGTTCGACACTAAGGTAGTTTTTAATGAAGCAAACATCATTTCAAGTGTGGCTGCAGGAGCTTCTGGATTAATTGTGGAACTGTGTTTCACAGGGGTAACTGTGAGTTCGGACCTTATGTCCCACCTTGTTTCCAATCAAATGGTAAGTTTTTTTTATCTACTAGTATGAATTACTTTTTTGTGTGTGGATGTTTCTATGATTCACTTTTGACTTTAGATCTTGGTCATGCAGTCAATCAAACCACTTCGGTTGCGTATTCCTACAAATTATCCAAATTGCTCTCCAATTCTTCTAGATGAAATGCCATCAGAATCCAGGTCTGAGATTTGGGATGTGTGATTATCATTTATACTTTATAGCTTATTTTCCAATTTTTATACAGGTGATTTGTGTTCTTTAATTCTTATATTTCACCGTAGCAGCTTGATAGTATGATCAGTTAACGAACCTGAACAACTTATTTGCACAAGGCATTCTCAGACGGAAATGGATTTGGTGCATTCTTTTGTGCATCTCTTAAAGAGTACATTTAGAAGATAGGAAATATATGTATGATGTGTCAATTAATAATAAAATAAAGCAAATGCTAAGTTGATGAAGGATTATTTATCATGATTGTGTTCTTGGACTTTGTTGTATCTTAAGTGTCCTCTTCACTTGTTATTGTTTTGGTTTGGACAGAGACGAGCCGGCTGACCTGTCAACAAAAGCAAAATTGAAGCTCCAGCGTTCTCTTCGAAGTTTGGATGATCCCTTGTCAATTAAGAGCATAGCGATGTCATGGGAAAAATGTGTCCGAGAAGCATTGTGTGATTATGCACACAAGTTTGGTGGTGGAACCTTTAGCTCCAAATATGGAGGGTGGAAGAATGTTTGAACAAACTTAACTTTGAACATGCTCATTGGTCACCAACAGAGCAAGGGATTGATCTTTCATGCAATGCTGATACAAGATCTAGCCACCTATGCATGGGGCAGCAAATGGATTTTCTATTACCTCAATAGATTGTGCAGTTATTACATTTTCACTTTTGGATGTGTACATGCACAGAAGAAGCAAATATTCAACATCAATCTCCTATGAAATTTGAATCTGTCACCAGAGAAAGCCCAGTCTCTTTTTTTTCCCGGAAAAAAAGTAAATTCTAGATAGGAGAAATCATTTTATTTTATTTTCATGTGCGCTCTACATCTGTAGATATTTTGTGTGTGTATATTCTCCCTTGCCCAAGAGATTATTTGTATTTTTTGGGCAGCTATTTTTTTTTTTAAATAAAATAAAATAATGTTTTGATCCTAAAGTCTTACAAATTCAGCTCATGTTTATGTTAAAGAAACTGGGTCTTTCGTAATGCGCAGGAAAGACAATAAGTTAAAAGTTGTGTGGTAATATAATATTATAAATAGTTTTTTTTCCACGACCATATCCAATTTTTAATATCCTAGATTTTGTTGAAAAATGTACAGAAGATCAATGGTATAAAATGAACAAGTTAGACAATCCTATTTATAGAATTGTGACTAGAACAGCTCCATATGAATTGTATAAAAACCTTACAAAATGTATACTCTTTTCTTGATTGAACGAATTTAAATTATAGTGTATGCTAACAGTTAAGTGTGATCCCCCCCCCAAAAAAAAAAAAAAAAAAAAAAAAAAAAAAAAAAAAAAAAAAAAAAAAAAAAAAGCTTGACAAAGCTTATTCCGTGATGTTCTGGACGACCAAGTCAGAGTAGCACTATTATCCAGAACCTAAATTACGTACACAGCATGTAGCATAGACAGAATTACAAAAATAAATGATCAATCATAACAGAGAGTGTAGGAAAATAACGGAAAGCACACAGAATGGGTTACAGAAAAGAGGAAGAAGGATTCACAGAGTGAGATCTTCACGATTATGCTACTCTATGTGTACTATTCATCATTGGCCCTTAGTTTCCATGCCTTCCTTCGCTCACGTGTGCTGCGCCGTGTACCATTTTGCTCAAGTTCCACGGGCTCATCCATTTTGTCGTCTCCATTGGCTATTTCGATCGCTCTATTTCGCTCATTTTCCAGAGGCTTGTTGTCTGTGTCATCTCCATTGACTATTTTGCTCGTTCTGTTTTGCTCATTTTCCGCATTCTTGTCCATTGCATCGTCTCCATCAGCTATTTTGATTGTTCTGTTTTGCTCATTTTCCTGATGCTTGTCCATCATGTCGTCTCCATTGTCTATTTCGCCTGTTCCTTTTTGCACCACATGCTTGTCAACTGTGTCATCTCCATTGGCTATTTCCATGCTGTCAGCCTTGTTCATGACAGAATGTAAAGCAAAATATGTATGTATAAGGCAAACACTCAAAAGTACTATGTAAAACATCAATATTAATAAGCATGCTCAATAATAGCACCATTATAAAACTAACATTCCAAATGTTAACGACAAATTAGAGTACTCTATGTTCTACACTTTCAAGTGCCAATCACCTTGAATTTGGTTAAAAATATGGGCGGAAATGAACAAACCTTCTTAGCGAGACCATCAGGGGGCATGGCTTCATAAAGCTTGCGCATAAGCATTTCTTCTTCCACCTATATAAGAAGACCTCGAGCAGTCAAGGATGCCAGTTTATGATCATCAATTTATGTAGTGTGTTTAAAACAGACCATTACAAACACAATTCCAATACTCTAATTTATCTCTAACAGGGTTCCATGCAAAGTACCATTCACTTACAAACAGTATAATACTTGATACTTTCTATTTTTTCGAATTGGCATTAAATAGGTGTTGGAAAAAAGGATGTAACTGATGAAACCGACAAAGGTTAAAGGGAATAACAATCAGAAAAAGAATAAACCATGACAATCAACAATATGAGCCTGCCCAGCAACAGAGTTACTTAATTCCCAATGTAACAAAGTTATGATTCAGTTATGTTTGTTTCGTTTTCCACAGATTTCACAAGTCAAATCAGAATAACGGAGATCGTGCTTCAACAAAATAGAGTAAGCTTTCTCCTCCTCCTTTGATAGTCAAGCAATGAGTATGACAGGTAGATATTGAAAATATTCTAAAATTAGAAGCCCTAGAGAAATAAAAGAAAGATGAAGAAACCTGAAGTTTTTGCAGCTCGTTAAACATTAACTTATAGGAGTCCTGAAGGAACTCGTTCTGTTTATCCAAATGCCTGTTAATGACATGATCAAAAATTCAAAACTATCCAATTTTTCTTAAAAAAAAGAAGGGGGTCTGTAAATTTAATGTAAAGAGTATAAGTTCAAGGATTACTTCAGTAACTCTGCGGAGTGCTTTGGGTCAAGCTGTTTAGGCTCCATCCTAAGACAATGAACAACCAAGCCAGCAACAGACTATTCCAGAAAGGCACACACTTTGTAGGTTGTCTTCTTCAAGCTCGAAATCCGAAACAAAGATTTTATATAGCCAACCGAATATGAATTCAAGAATTATTAGGTTTGCAATATGATTTTATATCGCTCAGAGGAAGGGATGCCACACCGGCAATTCTCAAGTTCAACAGCCGCATCTCCAACCATAATCATGTATCAGTATCCAACAAATCTAAAAGAAAAGAAAAATTAACACAATATCAGTTTCATAAATAGTAAGTAGAGCTAGTAGGCAAAGAGCTTTCGAATTCGAGACAAGAACACAGGATACACCTTTCCAGAATTTCAATTCAGAAAATCTCCGGCTCCTAATCTTACCAATTCAACATAAAATGCAAAAAAAATCGAAATTTAGATAATACGTTACTTTCAGAATCACAAGTTCAAAGCAATTTTTTTTTTTTTTTTGGGTTTAAAAAAAGTCCTTACACTGGAGAAGAAATTTCCTTTTAACAGAAGCTGTAAAGATATAAACAAGGACGCCTGCTCGCCGATTCGTCGCCTATATATCTTATTGGCCCTCCGGCGATCACCAACCGATTGTACAGCGAAGTTTGCTCGGAAGAACGCACATCCAGCGGAGAGTGTAATTCGAGCCCCTTCAACATATTTACACACACACTCTTATATCACATATTTTTAACATAAATTTAAATTTTTTAAAAACTTAAAATAATAAATATTATCGCATGTTTGGTTTGAGAGGAGGAAGGGAGTGGAAAGTAGAGAAATGACCAAATTACCATTAATGAAAGGAATATTCTTTTTTTGTTGAGAGTATATTTTTGAAATATTGAAAAAAATTTAGGGGCAATTATGTAAAGAGGAGACCAAAGATTGGTCCTCCCCCTTTCCCTCAAACCAAACTAAAGCGCTAAAGAAGACTTAAATTTAACCACGAAGTTTTTTTTGCCACGACTGACACACAAAAAAAAAAAAAATGTTTAGAACGGTCCAGAAGTTGATACAATCTCTTAATAAAATCATAATAAATAAAAGTAATTTTACCACTTGGCCTAAAAAATTTTAAAAAATCTAAAAAAATATCACTTGAATTTTAAAATTTTAAATAAATGATTTCATAATAAAACGAGTTATCATTTATCAATTGCTCCATTATTTTTATTAATTTTATTACTATTATTGTCCACATGATGTTTAAGTGATATTTTTGTTGTTGTTTTCACAACATATTTCTTATTTTTTAAATATGAGTTCTCCCTCTAACCTGATAGGGGACATTTGAACCAATCAATATAAAATTGTTTTATTTTTAAAATATTATATCTATTTAACATCATCATAACAAAAGTTTTGTTGTTAAAATTACGATTCAACCCTAAAAAACCTAAGAACCCATATATCCTTGAACAATTATCACTCATTTATTTAGGAATCCAACTCTTTTTTTATGTGTAAATTATCTTCATACCTTAGCTGAAGAAATGTTACACACAGTTTGAAAAGAGTTACACTCAAATAAAAATAAATTAAAATACAAATTCAAGATTGTACCTCCCCACAATAAATTTTGCTATGACAATTATCAGCAATTTTTTCTTATTATTTTTTGCATTAAGAAAAATATAAATCTAGTTAATTTAAAAAGATATTTCTAAATAGACCATATTTATATCAAATTCTCCAATCACAAATTATTATATATCCTATTTTTTTATATTGACTTATAGTTAAATAATAATTTAAAAATAGAACACATGATAAAATATAATTGAAGAATATAAAAAACATCATATAAGAAACTTGAGTTAATATTTTCCTTTATAACTTACTCCCCTCTCGTTCTTATTATAAGGCACAAATAATAATTCTCACAAATCAATAAAAACAGTTAAAATCAATAAAGTTGTCTTATAATTTAAGTAACTTCAAATATTACCCCTATTAATTGTACTAAACGCTAATATTATATTAATTATTACTCTCACCAACTATCTTTATTAATTATGAACATATATAAAAAATAATTAATGCTCTTTAAAAATTTAAAAATAAGTAAGTGCTCTATAAAAAAAACCAAATAAAATAAACTGTTATAAAATAAATTGTTAGTTGTTTCAATATTAGGGAGATAAATAAAGATCAGCCGGTACTCTCCCGCTAAAAGGCCACTTTCTTCTGCAACGAGAGGAAATGACAGTGGTAATGAGCACTTCAGCTCTAAGTTTGTGTTGTCAATGGCCTTCTCTTTCATTAAACGTTTCCTCCTCTTCTCCGCCGCCGTCATCTTCCTTTGCTCGGGTTTCATGCCTTGGTCCTCAGCCTCATCTTTCTTTATCTCCAGTTCACAGGACCCTTACCCAGATGAAGAATTCTGGTGTTATAGCTTGTCTTCGGGCCAGTAGGTGTATCTCTTTTGCACCATTTTCACATTTTCAGTGCTTTGACGCGATACTTTTTTTTCTTTTTGGTTTTCATGTATGAAGTATAGCCCTACCCAATTGTATTATTTTTGGGGTTTTATTTTCTTTAATGCTGATCGCTTGGGTGGGGAGTTCTTAATTCTTTATGCTTTCCAATTTGGTTCAGTTCGTTGGTTGAAATCGCATTTTACTGTTCTTAACTCGCTCTTGTAAAACGATATGTGTATTGATATCTCATCTGGCTTACTTTGTAATCTTCTATGGTCACTGCCGGCTCATTTTATATTTTTCACTTCTATGTAGAGCAGAAGTGGCCTTAGAAGCTGCGCGCGCTGCAATAGCAGGAGGCATTTCAGTTGTGAGTTTTCTTCTGATTTTCTTTTCTCCATATCATTTTTAACAGCATTTTTTTATTTAAGTCTCAAGTTAACCTTAATATATGAATAAGATAGAGTGCTTTTGGGAATACAGTAGGAATTTGCTGTCCCTTGTGCCATTTCTCTACATATGAAGTTAGAAGTTTAACAACAAATTGCTAAGACAAAAGAAGGTACCTGACGAAAATTGTGGATGTTTAGAAGTTTCATGAGTCACAATAAATTGCCTCTTCTTGGTTGACATTTTGAGAAACAACTAATGGACTATTATAAATAGAGTTTCTTTTTTTAAAAAAAAAAAATCGTTATATATAAAAATTTGTTCTACTCTTTCTTGTAATGATTAGTTGTTCATCACGTTTTTTTCCTCTGCACATGCAGTTGGAGGTTGTGATGTCTACCCCAGGTGTATTCGAGGTGTTTACCCAAGCCTTTATGGTTATTTTACCGCACTTGCTCTGAGCTTATAAGTTTATGTGCTCTGTTTGTGGTCTGAATCTGTAGGTCATACAGCAGCTGGTAAAGGAGCATCCCGAAATGGCTCTAGGAGTATGCTTCCATCCTTTAAAGTTTCCCTCTTCTTGCATGCCATCAATGTATTTTCGAAGGTGTATTAAGTCTATAAATGCAGAGAAATTGTCCTTATATGCTCTCATTTGTCATTTCAAAGAGTTTGTCCAGAGGGAATGACCTGATAATGAGACTGGTTGAAAGTTGATAAATAGTCCTTAGTTCTTCATGCATTATATATGTAAATTGATAAATTTAAATTGAAGTCATATCATCCATTAAGGTTTAGGAGAAGGGTCAAACCTAATAATGCAGTAGGAGTAGGTATAATTCTTACATATTTTACTATTTAGTTGTGTGAGTGGTATTAAGAATCTGTAAATTCTTTATTCAGCAGTTGGAATAATGTAGGATTTAATCAGAAATCATCTGCACAGATATTCGAGAATTCTTGAGTAAATCCTACATTTTTATCAGTAAAATCCGAATCTTAATAGAGTATCATTAAAATTTCTTGTATGAATGTATGTTACTATGATTTTCATGACAAAATATATTGAATGCCTTTTTTTTTTTCCTACCCATTTTCTCTGGTTCCTTTTTCTGTTCTACCTAGCTTTGTAAATTGTTTCAATGAAGTTCTCCTGAAGCCTGGAAATTATGTGTGCTGTCTTGCAACTGTGTAAGAACAATGGGGTTTCTTTAACTTGGGAAAAACATTGATAAGATGGGAAATTTTGGTTGATTGTTTTCATAAACTTAACATTTTTCAAATTTATTTGCATTCTTTGATCTTTGTAGGTGTCCTATTTCAAATTCTTACTGTTTGATTTAGCATGTAGATGATCGAGTCTAATGTCTATTTGCAATTTCCAATATTATTGACTTTAGATCATATTTCTTTTCCAACATAGTCTGAACCAAAGAGATATTTTTCCCTGCACTTAGGTTGGGACAGTTCTCAGAGTTGAGGATGCAAAAACTGCAATAAAAGCTGGGGCCAAATTTCTCATGAGTCCTGCAATTGTGAAGGTCTTAATTTTACTATGTTTAAACCTGGGCATGAAATTATATGCTACTTTTAGATCTAAAAGTTTGGATATTGCTGACCATTGTTGTTGAACTGAAAGCTCAATGTAAATGGACATGTCAGGATGTTTTATAAGCCACTGAAGCTTTTTTTCTCAGGACATAATGGATTATGTTCGATGCACTGAGAGTTTATATATTCCTGGTGCAATGACTCCAACTGAAGTAAGGATCAACTTTCAAGCAACTTATGAATCTTTGCATGATTCATTCTTGCATCCTCGTTCACCTTTTGCTTGAATCAAGCATTCTATATTACCTCTTGTTGACCATTATTGTATGTAATGCAGATATTATCTGCTTATGAAACAGGTGCCAAAATAATCAAGGTGGGTGTTTGATTATCTTTTTTCCCCCTAGGCTTAAGCATATTGTGTTATATGATTGATTTGTACTTTAGTCATATGTAAAATATGAACAATTCATGAGAAGATTAATATCTTACGAATATCTTCCCATGTTGATTGACAAGAATCATGTTTATCATATATTTTAATGTAATCGTTCCATGAGTCTTACACTTACCTTGTGGAATAGGTTTACCCAGTTTCTGCACTTGGAGGAGTTCGTTACATATCAGCACTCAAGAAGCCCTTTGCTCAAATCCCATTGATTGCTTCTCAGGGCATAACAATAGGTACTTTTTCAGGTTATTTGGTGAAGTAGGTACTTTTTGCAGTTACTTCTGTTGGCGGTTATATTCCAAATCAGGCTACTTTTGACTTGATTAAATATCTTAGAGATCAAACTTAGATACTAATGCTTGTATATCTTTGTAACTTGTGGGTAGACCATATTCAAATAATATACATGTCAGCTTCACTAAAAAGAGAATTTTTGTGTAGTTATTAGGTGTCCATCTCCCCAGAAATGGTTATGATTGAGCTGAATCTTCAGAATGTTCCTCATGGCTAAGCATGCTCATATTCAGAGTGCCATTTCACCTAGTAAATTAAGCAGTGAAATAGGAGTATAACATGAATATACTTGGCTGTCTTTGAAATTGTTTCTTCTATTTCTTTATCTTTATCTATCTTTCTAGAATGTTTGGGCAGTTAGTAAACTCATAAGCAGTTGCTTCCTAGAAACTATGGTTGTTACTTTTAGGAAAGGCTTGCTGTAGAATATTTTGACTAATTTCTGTGTATAAACAGCAACATATGTATGCATCTTCTTAATCAGTAGATCGAGTTGTTGTCATGAGTGTCTCATGCAAAGGGCTTTTTCTAACTGGTTGTAGATTCAACTGCGGACTATATTAGGCAAGGAGCGTCATCAGTAGTTCTATCAGATGCCATATTTGATAAAGAAGCAATTGGACAACATAATTTTGAGAAGATATTTGAACTTGCTCGCACTGCAGCCCTGCTGGGTCATGATGCTGTGAAATGGTGAGACTTTGCACTTCTGTAATTACATAGTTTCAGATTTTCTACTGCTTTCTTAGGTTTAGCCATAAACGTTGTTAATATGGTTGCTGCCCTTTTCTTGATCATTATTGTGAGAATTTTTGAGATTACTTAACCCACCTGAAATACTTGCGTTGATGACAAATGATGATATAATCCAATGGTTTATGGCTAAAAAAGGAGAACAGGGGAATAGGCTTCTCAACTCTAGTTCAAAATCTCTGGCTAAACCAACCCAAGTCAACTAGTCATCGTTTGTTTTGTTGGGAATATACATAGCCACTGTCAGCACCGTGCGAATAGAAACGGAGATTAAGTTAAATCAGAGAGCAGCAAATCCCCACACCTTAAGTTAAAAAAACAATCAATCTTCTGCTTCCACTTCCTCCTTTCAATGTGATTAAGGATGCCTCGTGTCTGTTATCAGCCTCTTACGGCCATATGGACTTGGTGGATTTGTGAACATTTTTACCTTGAAATTCCTTGTTCTACCTGATAAACTAAACGCTCAATTTGGTAATGCAATCCTATTCTTCCTTAGAATTTAAATTGGGAAATCATTATTCTTGCAGGATGTTGTAAGTAATGT
Source organism: Acacia melanoxylon (assembly GCA_019022615.1). Classification (NCBI taxonomy): domain Eukaryota; kingdom Viridiplantae; phylum Streptophyta; class Magnoliopsida; order Fabales; family Fabaceae; genus Acacia; species Acacia melanoxylon. Next base: position 13,969,738 of record JAFJYJ010000005.1, read on the forward strand.
AATTATTCTAATTTTAAGCCAATCCTTACAATGATTTCCCACACATGCTCCTGTGGAGAGTAAAATCTGTCACTCCTTGTACTCCGCCTATGCTTCAGTGCTTTGAATATTGTTTTCACAGGTCACCTGTAATACTGCAAATTACTTTAGACTTTTGGACACACACCCGTTCATGGTTGTTATGAAAACATTACTTGTGGAATTGCGACTAAAGACAATGCCCAGCAGTTTCGTTTGATTAATGCGTGGGTTCTTACCTGGTTTTTTATGTGTTGCTTGCAGGAGAAAAGAAGAGCTCTAATGTTACATCATGGAAGCTACAGGCAATTTCCTCTTTAATCATCCTTGCCCTGCTTCAAGCAACACAATCTTCTCATGGTTTGCTAATGCACATACATGCACACTAGAACAGATGAGAATGCGCTGAAAGTTCTGTTTTTGCCCATTTTTCTATTAAACATGGGTTCTTTTCAGCATAAAGGCCTGTTTTTAAAAGACTCTTGTATTTTCACAAAAAAAAAAAGACCTGTATATAATTCATTATGTTAAGTCATAATATTCTGGTTTCCTTTAATGTAAAATTGTAAATGTAGGCTTTATATATTTTATGGTCGTCACAGGATAATAAAATATATAAACAGGGGATGGAGTCAATTTAGTGGCTTCCTGTTCCCTCTTTCCTTTTGTGATTTGTTTTCTAATCTTGCTTCTTCTTATTTACTTGCCTCTGGATTTTATCCCTGACACATTGATCGGAGTTATTTTTTAGTAATAACTATAATTTCTTAAACAGATTGATTAAATAAATAATATTTATTACCAAAAATAAATTAGAAACTTACAGGAAAATATCTAATTAAGCCAACCTTCCATCCATGTGAACCATTCTAATCATGTTTATCTTGCTATAATTTTTATTTAGTATTGCTTGACATTGATAACCATGATGCCTCAAAATTAGATAAATAAAAATAGATGACGTCTCAAATCTGCCTAAATTAAAATTAAATGATGATTTTAATGTCTATAAATATAATTTCAAAATAAAAAATCATAAGCGAAGTTGGATAACTTATAATTCTAATTAAATGTAAACCAATTTATTACAACAAAATAGCTTATGAATTATATGGTTTTTTTATAAATTTTATATTTAAAATAGAAACTTAGTGCACAATTTTGGGTGATTTTGTTATTTATTTTTCCGTAAATGAATAATACAGAGCACAATTTTTTACCAAACAAGTGATTTACAAGAAAGGACCGCCATAATTCTTCATTTGTCTTCTTCGCAGAAAAAATCTCTATCACTGGGAAGAGGGAATATGAATTCGAAGAAGGCGCTTGGAGAGTTGGAGAATGAATCCTGAGCGAGAGACATAACAGCGAAGAATGAGCTCGCAGCTATTGACTCTTATTCCTCCACCTCCCCCCATCTTCAAAAAATCTTCATCTCAATCTTCAGTGCTTTCTTCCTCATCCCACAATAATAATAATCATCTTTACGAAAGAATTTACATCCCTTCTCATGTCTACAGACACCCTTCTGCTATCCTCTTAGAACTCTGCACATCCATTAAAGAACTCCGCCAAATGTTGCCTCTCATCATCAAGAATGGCTTCTACCATGAACACCTCTTCCAGACCAAGCTTGTGAGTCTGTTCTGTAACTATGGTAGCATCGGAGAGGCTGCTCGTGTTTTTGAGCCAATTGAACACAAAATCGATGTGCTTTACCATACTATGCTCAAAGGGTATGCCAAAAACTCAACTTTAGACGATGCTTTGTCTTTGTATCATAGAATGAAATTGGATGATGTTAGACCCGTTGTTTATGATTTTACCTATTTGTTGCAATTGTGTGGTGATAAATTGGACCTCAAGAGGGGTAAAGAGATTCATGGGCAGTTAATAACTAGTGGGTATGAATCGAATTTGTATGCCATGACTGCGGTTGTGAATTTGTATGCAAAATGTAGACAGATTAATGAAGCATACAAGATCTTTGAGAGAATGCCGCAGAAGGACTTGGTTTCTTGGAATACAGTTATTTCTGGGTTTGCACAGAATGGCTTGGCCAAGACAGCTATAAATTTAGTCCCACAAATGCAAGAGAGCGGTCTGAAGCCTGATTCAATCACATTGGTTAGTATTTTGCCGGCTGTAGCAGATATAAAGTCTTTGAGCATTGGAAAGTCTATTCATGGCTATGCTTTGAGATCTGGGTTTGGATCTTTTGTCAACGTCTCAACGGCACTTGTAGATATGTATTTCAAGTGCAGGTCAGTGAGAGATGCAAGGTTGATTTTTGAGGGGATGAATAGTAAGAATGTTGTTTCATGGAATTCCATGATTGATGGCTATGGACAAAATGGCGAACCTGAAGAAGCGTTTGCAACTTTCCTGAAGATGTTGGATGAGGGGGTGGAACCTACAAATGTTTCCATAATGGGAGCTTTACATGCCTGTGCTGATTTAAATGATCTTGAACGAGGGAAATTTGTTCATAAATTATTAAATGAATTAAAATTCAATTCTAATGTGTCAGTTATGAATTCTTTAATATCCATGTATTCCAAGTGTAATAGAGTTGATATTGCAGCCACAATATTTGATGGTATGCAGGAGAGAACACTAGTCACTTGGAATGCAATGTTATTAGGTTATGCACAAAATGGTTGCATAAATGAAGCTTTAAAATTGTTCTGTAAGATGCAATCTGAAGATATAAAACCAGATTCTTTTACATTTGTGAGTGTGATTACCGCTCTTGCAGATTTATCGGTTACCCGCCAAGCAAAGTGGATCCATGGCCTTGTTGCAAGAACTTGTTTGGACAGGAATGTCTTTGTTGCCACTGCTCTTGTAGACATGTATGCGAAATGTGGAGCCATACAAACAGCGAGAAAACTTTTTGATGCGATGGAAGAGCGACATGTGATAACGTGGAATGCGATGATTGATGGGTATGGAACACATGGCCTTGGAAAAGAAGCTTTAGATCTATTCACTGAAATGCTAAGGGGCTCTATCAGGCCAAATGAGACAACATTTCTGTCTGTTATCTCAGCTTGCAGCCATTCAGGTTTTGTGGAAGAGGGCCTCGACTACTTTGAAATCATGAAGGAAGAATACGGCCTAGAGCCTTCAATGGATCACTACGGTGCCATGGTTGATCTACTTGGTCGAGCTGGACGGCTCGATGATGCTTGTGACTTCATTCACAAAATGCCCACCGAGCCAGGGATTAATGTTCTAGGTGCTATGCTCGGCGCTTGCAGGATCCATAAAAATGTAGAACTAGGGGAGAAGGTTGCTGACAAAATTTTCGAGCTAAACCCAGACGACAGTGGCTACCACGTGTTGCTTGCGAACATGTATGCCTCTGCTTCGATGTGGAACAAAGTGGCCAAGGTAAGGACAGCCATGGAGAAGCAAGGGATTCAGAAAACTCCAGGCTGCAGTTTGGTGGAACTGGGAAACGAAGTTCACACTTTCTACTCTGGAACTACCAATCATCCACAATCCAAAAGAATCTATGCTTTTCTTGAGAATCTAGTAGATGAGATAAAAGCAGCTGGTTATGTGCCAGACTCAAACTCTATTCATGATGTGGAAGAAGATGTGAAGGAGCAATTGCTGAATAGTCATAGTGAAAGGCTTGCCATTGCATTTGGACTTCTAAACACAAAGCCAGGTACAACAATACACATAAGGAAGAATCTGAGAGTCTGTGGGGATTGCCATAATGCAAGTAAGTACATTTCACTTGTGACAGGGAGGGAAATTGTTGTGCGTGATATGCGTCGGTTCCATCATTTTAAGGATGGGACGTGTTCTTGTGGAGATTATTGGTGAACCAAATGATTGATGATTGATTTCCCTTGGTGTTATGATTAGTTTGTGAGATGTTTTAGGGTAGATTTGGATGTACAAGAAGATATCTTTGTGGATAGTAATTGTAAGAAACAACCGAAATGGATACAAGACTTCTCACTCAACTTTTTAGTTCTTGATGAATAATGAATTTCAAGGTGACTTACAAGGGACTCAACCTTCCTGCAAACACTTAATCTTGGCACCTCCATGCTTGTAATTGATGTAAGGAGTATTCCCCCCCCCCCCCCCAAAAAAAAAAAAAAAAATCTTAGAAAAGGGTTTATATGGGTTGTGTTCTTAAGAGTTAAGATTCACTTGAAGAGCGTGCCTCGAGGCACATCAGGCAATTATTAATATACTTACAGATTGCTCACTATTCAGATTCTTCTATGAATAGCGGCATTTAAACCTACATTTTTTAGAGATATGAGTTGTACCTTTGTTAATCGGACTAACATTTATTGGTATGGAAGCACATCTCATCCCAATCATGTATACTTATTTAATTTAGACATTCTGAGTATTTTTTAATTGATTTTACCAATTAAAGCAAACTAAGGGTAAGTACATTTGCAAAGTCCAATCTATTAAACCTACCCAAAGTTTTTTTTTTTTTTTCCTAAATGGACTTTTCTTATTAGTTTTTGGTTTTGTGAATGGACTTTTATAAAATATATTAAAACCTTAATTTGTTAAAATTACTTTACCCCTCATCCTTGGGTTCATCTGGTAAAAGGGTTGAACACTCTCACCAAAGGGAGAGGGTTTGATTCTGGAGTTGGTCAAGGCGTTAGGGGAAGCATCCTAGCTCCTGGGTGCCTAGATAAATGCCTGAGAGTAATAGACGGCTCACCCTACCCAACATTGGTATGACCTAGGAGGAAGGGAGATTTCACCCTGCCCTTGGATCGTGGGTGAGTCCAACCCCTTTCCTAAAAATTCTTTTACCAAAAAAAAAAAAAATTTTACTTTTAGAAAGTTACTTTTAGCTTTTCCAAAGACAATTAAATACTCTTTCAGTTCTTAATATAAGATATATTCACTTAATTTGATTAGATTAAGGATGTTAGTTGAGTTAACTAATATGGGATGTATTTTCTAAAACACCTTAGTTATCTTCTTTAATCCCTTCATTCCTTCTCATTGATTATTGTTGATAGAGTATCAATAGGAGAAAATTAGGGAAATATTGACAAATATAAACATTATATTTTATATTTAGGACTAAGATTAACTTCACAAATATATCTTATATTAAAAACATGGAGTACTCACTAGTTTCCCTATTGCGTGATATGCAAAGTGAATAGCATTTGAAAGATATTAGTAGTACAAGTTTTTTTTTTTTTTTTTGGATTGCCCACCCTGTTCACGGGGAACGTCCCGACTAATCCCGGATCCGACCAGCGTCACAAGAGAGCTTTGGTGGGAGAGTCTCCCAATGCAGGTTTTTTTGCAGATTCACAAAGCTCGAACCCAAGACGCGCAAGCGACACAATCCGCTTACCACTTGTGCCAACCCCGTTGGTGTTAGTAGTACAAGTTATTGATTGTGTGGTGGTGCAAATAAAATATTTTATAAAACTATAATTTTATTCAAGCAGTTAAAAAAAAATACTTTAAAGACTTGGGCCTCGTTACAACCAACTTGCACCAAGAAACAAAAAAAAAAAAAAAAAAAAAACAAACAAACTATAAAAACTAAAAAGACCAAGCCATAACAAGAAGCTCACTCGAAAAGGTAAATTATTTTGTTTTTGGCTGGAAATTTTATATTACTAAAATTTGCATGCTGATGGTGGTCTGGCCTTGCCCTGCCTTTCTTGCATGCCAAATGGCAAATGACTCCCACTCAAATGACCCTTTTACCGCTACTTTCTCACCAAATGACTCCTCTATCCCTCACCCGCTCCTTTTCCAGTCTAATCCCTTGAGGTCACGCCACGTAATTCAAGGATCCCACCCCACAGGTGACGTGGCACATCGAACGGTGGAGGAGACAAAACTGCGTATAAGTGGCATTCCCGTAAATTCATCAAATCCCCAAGGGCATATCAAATTCGTTCAGGTCATTCCTTACTCTCTCTCTCACACTATAGTCTGTTCACTTTTTCTGTTTCGCATTTTGGGCTGGACGCTTTGTTTTTGTCTCAAAGCGACTACCATTTCTACTCAGGCATTTACTGTGTTCAGTAATCTTCAGGGCTAGTGGTTTCTACTCGCAGAATTTGCCATGCGAAGAAGAGGTAAATCGCATTCCGCCGAAGAACGAGGTAAATTTTTGACAATGAACCATCTTTGTTCATGTGTATTTTGAATCCGTGTGCATTTTTCAGGGTTTTAATCGTTCCTTTGGGTTTACATTTTGCAGAGAGGTATATGCAGAAAGGGAAAATGAAAGAACAAGCTATCACAGTGGACGATGATGACGGAGGTTACGAAGAAGAATCAGAAGATGGTAATGAACTAAAAATCTGCGCTCTCTTCTCCAGATTTTTTAGTCTTGAACTTTAAACTTGAGCTTCATTCCTCTTTTCGTTATTCCTCCTTCTGTTGTCCTCGGTTTTATTTTACTCTCTGTAGTGTAAGCAGTACAAGTGAAAAAGTCGTCATTATTAATTTTGAAATGCCATTTTCAGTTCAAGTTTAAAATTAAGAAACTCAATAAAGCATTTTCCCCGAAATTTGAGAACTTAACATGGAATGATGAGAATGACTTCTCTTTTTTATCGCTTGCGTCCGCGTGATTGGCCGGTGATATCTAGAGGCTGTAATATTGCGGGATATTTTGACCTATTGCCTGATGTTGCGGTGAGGCGTGATATGTTAAATCATAGCGTTACTGTATATTATCATGAGATTATATCACGCATTTACACCTATTCAATTTTAAGTTAGCTCTATATTTTGGTTTTGAAGTCAATGCTTTCATTCATTTCTTTCCTCCCTCTGCTTTCTGATTCTTAGTTTCTGCTTTCAAGCTATCGCTATGTAGCTTTTTTCGGTTCCTTTTTTTTATTAAAAAAAAAAAAAAAAAAAAGCTTGGTGTGTATATCGGTGTACTGATAAGCCCCAGAGAACTTATTACACTAATTTTTTTAAAATTATCTAATGACTTCCTTTTTTCCACCCTTGGTGATGCAGATGATGGTTTGGATCACTTTGAGGATGATGGATTTATCGTTGGTTTTGATGAAGAGGAGGATGACAATACACAAGAAACACAAGAGACGAAAAAAAAGAAGAGGTTCATTTCCCTTCTTACCCTGCAATGCAATTCAATATATGGTACTCAACACTAATTGCTCTTCGCTAACTATTTCAGAAAATCATCAAATTGCATTGTTCTTGATGATGATGATCTTGAGCTAATTCATGAAAACCAGATCTTGGGTATCAATCAGGAAAAAATGGTAAGCATTTGCATTTGCTTCGTTTTGATTTCTTGCTCTTTGCAATAATTGCTTCTTTATGTTTCATGGATTTTATCCTAGGGTAACGGAAAGCCTAAGAGGCTAAAAAAGGATGGCGTTGATAGTGACACAAGGGGACAATACTCTGCGGAATTCTTAAGTATATTTACTTGCCTTCCCCCTTTTTCTCAGCAAATGTCCATTGGCGATCTATGATAGCATTTCACCCACGGTTTAACTTTTTTACTTGAGTTCATGGCACTATTCTTTTGTTGACGAATCACAAATTGCTGGTTTTCCAGGATCACTTTTCGATGATAATGTTGAGGATGAGCAGCATGTATCTGATGATGCAGAGGACGACATGGCTGATTTCATAGTGGATGATGAAGAGGTTGCCTATGGGGAGAAAGATACGTTCAGGTATATTATAATTAACATCAATGCATTTGAATTTCCTTATAATTTGAATATTCACTTACTCTTTTCATGGTATAACTCAGGCAAAGGAAGTTTAGTGAATCCAAGCATTCATCGTTACAGCTAAATGAAGCAAAATATAGGTCTGGCACTTCTGGCACAGCTATTCCACTACCAGGACATTGCAAGGAAGTTCCATTTGCATCCACTGAGTCTGATGAATACTACAAGTTTGAGTCACTGGCTCTGGCGGAAATGAATTTAGCTGGAAAGAATAACCCTTTAGATGAGATAGACATACCTGAGAGGATGCAGGTCCTGCTTTCAAATTCATTCTAGTTTCAACTTGTCAATTGTCAACATAATGTTGTGATTTAATTTTAATCAGCCAGTAGCTTTTCAAACAGATATTTGAGGACATGGTGGGATCAATTCCAGTTGATATAAGGAGTATAGAAGAAGAAAGCTCTTGGATTCTTAGCCAACTTGGCTCAAATCCATTGTTCATTGATAAAGGAGAAGAGGGTGAATCGTGCAGACTACATACTAGAATAAAGAAGGAAGATATCGTGAGGTTCTTGGAATTGAATCATGCAAAGAAATATGACGTAAGTTGGTAGTGTGGTTTTTAATCTTAGTTTTGGCTATACATGTGAACATAGATCGTTAATTTATTTATTTTTCCACTTTATGTTTTAGATACCATTTATTGCAATGTACCGGAAGGAAAAGTGCCATAGTCTCCTGGAAGGTCCAGAGCCAGATGAAGCAGGGAGCATAACAGACGACGTCGAGAGAGAGTCTCGGCTGAAATGGCACAAGGTGATCATTATTAACATAATATGTTTATTATTGGATGTTATGGCCTAAACATAGAGTTCACTTCAATGTCTCAGTTGTGGGAATTAGGCATTGTCAGTAAGAAAGGTATATTTTGGAAATAACCAAGTAAGACATTGGAGAAATTTATGCCTATTAAATTGATGGAAAACTTCTTCATTTTTTGCCTTTCCCTTTTCTGGTGTAGGTACTCTGGATAATCAGGGAATTGGATAAAAAATGGTTGCTTCTTTATAAGCGAAAGAGTGTTCTCATGACATCCTATGACAATCGTTTTCGTGAAGGATGCGAAATGACTTTATTTGATGAAAAATCCAGTTTCAACCAGAAGCTTTCAGAAACTATCACCGATATGCTCAAGTTGGCAGAATCAGATAGAGAGATTGATGATATTGAATTGAAGTTTAATTTACATTTTCCTCCAGTTGAGGGGGTCTTGGATGTCAGTTACAAAAGGCCTGTGAAGGAGTCTTATTATTCGAAATGCAGTATGGCAGGTCTATGGTCACTTGCAAGTAAATTCGGGAACACTGAGAATTTTGGGTTGCTAATTACTCCTGAGAAAGTGGTAACCTTTTGCTTTTTATCTTGTGCATATCTTTTTTTTTTTTTTTTTTTTTTTTGTGTATGTTGCGGTAACTCATGGATTATTCCACAACAGGGAATGGAGAATCACGAGGATCCTGAGGAATCTCCAGAGGAATTAGCTTCAATGTACAAGTGTGAAGCTTTTGAAACTTCAGAATCTGTGCTTGAAGGCGCTAGGCACATGGTCTGCTATTGATTTTGTTAACTTCTTCTGCATTGCTCTGAAGTTAATCTAGCTTACTTTGTAAACGGATAATTTTCTTTTTCTAGGCTGCAGTGGAGATCAGCAGTGAGATGTCTTTGAGGAAGTATGTTCGCGGCATATTTATGGATCACTCTCTACTTTCAACCAGCCCTACATCAAAAGGAAATATGACAACAGATACACATAATCAATTAGCAAGTGTCAAGTGGCTACAGGACAAACCCCTCACGAAGTTTAAGGATGCCCAGTGGTTTATCATTCAAAATGCTGAGAAAGAGAAGCTTCTTGAAGTTAAAATAAGGTTGCCTGATCATATCCTATCTGAATTAACAGATGCTTGCAACAATGTTTATCTCAACCATGTTGAACAACAATCTGCTCAGCTTTGGAATGAACAGCGTAAGTCAATCGTGCAGGATGCTATTTCAAATTTCCTTCTGCCATCTATGGCGAAGGAAGCACGAGAATTGTTGACTGCTAAGGCCAAAAACTGGTTAAGAATGGAGTATGGGAAGGAGTTATGGAACAGAGTCTCTGTGGTACCACATCAATTCAGGAGCAATGCCACTGCTCAAGAGAAGGGTGTTGCTGCAGCCAAAGTCATGGCTTGTTGTTGGGGAACTGGAAAGCCAGGTACCACATTTGTGATGTTGGACTCTAAAGGGGAATTAGTTGATGTGATTCATGCTGGTTCACTTACTCTGCGATCTCAGAATATAAATGATCAGCAGCGGAGGAAAAACGATCAACAACGACTTCTTAAGTTCCTAACGAATCATCAACCTCAAGTAATTGTTATCGGAGCTAATGCATCTTGTATACGCTTGAGAGATGACATTAACGAGGTAAACTAATTTAACCCCATTTGGTATTCTAAAATATAGTTTATTTTAAAAAAAAAGGAAATTGGTTAGTTTTTCATTTGGAATGATAAAAATTCTTATCATACGTCTACCAATTAGATCCCTTGGATTCTGTATGGAAATTTTCTTTTCCTCGTTATCATTATAGTGTTATATTCTTTTAAACTTGCTAAGTGGATGCTGCCATAAGAAGAATAAAATATAATAATTCTGTGTATAATTAATTATGATGTGGCCAACCTATATGAATCAATGATGCCATTATAAATAATTTACACTGGAGACTTAAATTCAGTGACTTTCATGTTTTACCTTCTCTTTCTACTTTCTAGTACTTCCAAAATCAAATACAGTATATTACTTGCCTACTTAATTGGAACGTCTTTTCCTTTGCCCAAGTAGATGGCTCTTTATTGTTTTCTGCTTCCACAATACTAGCGTTTCAAAGATCTGTAATTCCACAACGTATGTTCAGGAGGCACTTTTAATTAATTTTAGACAACTTGTCTTATAAAGTCATATTTGTGGTTGGTACATGCTAATCTGGTGACTGTGTTGTTAACTTTAAATTTATATGTAGATAAACCTACTGTTATCATTAACTAAAGTTTAAAGAATCTGAATAGAGAAAAAAAAAGATTCAATCCCAATTCCTATGAGATGTGGATATTAATATAGACATGGGCTATAATGCTGATACAGACACGTAATGCAGCAATGTTTGATGTATTTCCATCTACTTTAAAATGAAGTTAGTTCATATTGTGTCTGGAACAAGTATTTGATGTTTGTTGGACCTGGTTCTTTGTTCTTGAAATGTGCATGCTTCATAGGTTATGTGTTCTGGTTCCACAATCACATTTGGCATCTGCTAGTTTTTTTTTAATGATCAGTACACATCATGATTTGTGGAAATATTATTATTATTTTTCAATCAGATTATTTCAATGATGCTGGGGGAAAATCATGAAGAATGCAGTCCGGAGATGAAAGGACTAACAACAGTTTTAGGGGATGAAAGCTTGCCTCGCCTTTACGAAAATTCAGAAATTTCTGAGGACCAGCTTCCCAGACAACATGGCAATTGATCTTTTTCTTTTCTTCTGCCTTTATTTTTTCACTCTCTCCTCCTTAAGTTTTTTTTTTTAAAAAAATAAATAAATAAATAAAATGTTCCTTTGATTATGGGTTTTTCTGTTCTTGAAATGATTTAGGCATTGTGAAGAGGGCGGTGGCTCTTGGACGTTACTTTCTAAACCCATCGGCAATGGTTGCAACACTGTGCGGGGTCAAAAAGGAGATTTTAGCGTGGAAATTGAACCCTTTGGAGAAATTTCTAACAATTGATGAGAAGTTTGAGATAATTGAATGGGTCATGGCTGATATCACCAACCAAGTAGGCGTGGATGTAAATTTGGTTATCAGCCATAATTGGCTCTCTGCTCCATTGCAATTTGTCTCTGGTCTTGGACCAAGAACAGCTAACATTCTGTGTAAAGAATTACTTGGAGGTACAACTCCAGGAAATAGAAAGTACTTGAGTAAATGTGGTCTGAACTCAATGAGGATTTTCTGGAATGCAGTTGGCTTTTTGAAGGTGTCATGTGATGAAGCATTTTTTGCTGATACTGTTGCTAATATTCTGGATCGTACAAGAGTTCATCCAGAGTCTTATCATCTTGCTGAGGAATTTGCTAGAGCTGTCTATAGACATTATAATCCAGATTCTGATGCTACTCAACTGAATGCAATTGGAATTTTGCAGGATGAACCAAAACTGCTGCAAGATTTTGATGTGAATGATTATGCAGCTAGACTGGAAGCAGAAACAGGAGAATATGTAAGAGAGACTCTCTCTGATATAAAGGAAGAACTGCTTGATGGATTTAAAGATCCCCGGATACCTTATAAGGAACCTACTCTTGATGAGGAGTTCTTGATGATGACTAGAGAAAATGGGGATGTACCTATTGAGGGAAATAGAGTTCAGGCAACAGTTCGTAATGTGCAGTCAAAGCTAGCATTTTGCACACTTGAGTCTGGATTGGCTGCAGTATTGCTTAGGGAAGATTTTTCAGATGAAGCTGATGATATATATTTAACAGACACATTGTGTGAAGGTGCCGTGCTTAATTGCAAGATCAAGTTTATCGACAAGACCAGATGTCGGGTGAATTTGACATGTAAAGCAAGTGAGTTGAAGAGCGATGGAGAGCAAAGTTTCCATGACATAGATCCTTATTACTGCGAGGGAAAATTTTTACTGAGTCAGTCAGGTGGAGGTGAAAAGGAGGAGCTTGAAAATAAACATTTCAAGCCTAGGATGATTTCTCATCCCCATTTTCAAAATATAACTGCTGATCAAGCGAAAGAGGTACATTTTTTTGGTGCTTTATGGTTGATAATAGTTTAGTTATTATTTCTCTCTACGATTTGCTAATTAGGAGTCAGTTGTTTTCCATGTTAGAATGTTTTAGATTTTGACTGGCATCTTATTTGTGTTTCTGTTTTTCAGTTCCTTGCAGATAAAGCCGTTGGCCACTATATTTTTCACCCAAGCCATAGTTGTCTGTGGAAATTAACCTTAACTCTTAAAATTTTTGATGGACTTTGTGTCCACAAAGACATTGTTGAAGGTGGAAAAACTCTTGATAAGAAAAGCATGCTTGCACTTGGGAAGACATTAAAGATAGGAGAGGAAATATTTGAGGACATAGACAAGGTTAGCTTCCTTAATTCAGATGCTCTGAGGCTTTATTGTTCTGGGATTCATTATATTATATTCTGTTCGTCATGTGTTATGATAAGTGAAGTATCTGATCGTTTTCAAACTTGTTCGCATGGATCACACTTAGTTCTGTTTTTATGAGAAATGTTCTGGGAATCAACCAAACAAACTGCCAAGTGATAAGTCACCCTTGTAGAGTAAAAGTGAGACTAGCACACTAAATCCCATAAACAAACTTCAGTGACATGTTACTCAAAGTTTGCACATGCAATTTTATTAAAGATTTTAACACAACTTTACATATAGGGCATGCTCTTAAATCTCACCTTTCACTCTGCCAAATGATCACGGCAACCCCCCCCCAAAAAAAAAAAAAAGAAAAAGAAAAAAAGACTATCGTTGCTATTATGGATTGTTGAACTATTGGTTATCATTCATTTAATAGCTGTTTTGCTATATGTTATGTTGGTATTTATTTTGATTAATTCATTATGATTGATAACAGAACACCTGCGAACTTGAAAAACAGTCAAGCAGGAGTTAAAACCAAACTAAATTGCAATTAGTGGTCCAATTTCCAAATTTCTTATGGCTTATTTTGGTTTCCTAATTCTAGATTCAGTGGATGTCAGTTTGGTTTGAGTATTGAGCGCTGAACTAAATCATGACATACAAGTTTTTGTATGCTGTATCTTGTAAAGCAAAATAATCCTGATTTCAAGATCTAGTGGCTTTTGGACACTGACCGGGGAAAAAATAATTATTTTTCTCAGTTTTGTAACAATGTTCCGGAAGGAAATTCATTTTTTTAGCATTGGTGCTTCTTCTTCATTAACATTTTAGAATTTTTGGTCTTGGTGATCTAGTGCCTTTTGGACACTGACCTGGGAAAAAATAATTATTTTTCTCAGTTTGGTGACTATGCCCTGGAAGGAAATTCATTTTTTTTAGAATTGGTGCTTCATCATTAGCACTTTAGAATTTTTGTATTGATTTCTTTTACATCAGTTTATTATTTTCCCTGCTATGTTTATAGGTTGTGGAACGCTTTGTCAATCCATTGGTGGTCAATCTGAAAGTGATACTGAATCACCAAAAATTTAAGGGTTCAAAAGCTGAGGTTGATAAGTTATTAAAACTGGAGAAGGAAGAATATCCGAAAAGGATTGTGTATGGTTTTGCAATTTCTCATGAGCATCCTGGCACTTTCATCTTGTCTTACATTAGAAGTACAAATCTGCATCATGAGTTTATTGGTATTCATCCTAAAGGATTTAAATTTAGGAAGCAGTTATTTGAGAACATTGAGCCGATGGTCACGTACTTCCAGAATCATATCAATGATAACATTTTACCGCCTAGAAAACCGATTATAGATGGTTCATTGGTGAAGTCCATGGATGGAGACCGCAATTGGGGTGATGGGCGTGGCCGTGGGCGTGGGCGTGGGCGAGGCCGTGGACGTGGCATTGGCCGAGGACGTGGGCGTGGACGTGAAAGTGCAGAGGGTGAGAGCCAAGGTTATGATGGAAGACGTGAATCTGAAAAGAACGATAGTGGTGGTAATGGTTGGTCTTCTTCTGGGTGGGCACATAATAATGACAAGAGTTGGGGTGACCAAGGTCTTACAGGTGAAGGCAATGTTAATGAAACCACTAATGCTGCTGAAGGCAGCTGGGGAAGGGGACAAGGAAAGGGAACTTGGAGTCAAGGAGATGAATTTAATAACAAAAGTAATGCTGGTGGATGGGGCAATGCTGGAACAGAAACTGACAACACCAATGATGGTGGTTGGGCTAATTCTAAGTCTTCTGGTTGGCAAGGTAATGCAGGCAAGGGTTGGAGTGAAAGTGTTGCTGGTGAAGGCAATGGCAGAGGAACCACTTGGCAGCAGAGTAATTACGAGAATGAGATGAATCCTAGTGGTAACAATGATAGTGGTTGGGGACAAGGGCGGGGAGGGGACAGGGGAAGGGGAAGAGGAAGAAGAGGCAGAGGGGACCAAGGTGATGGCCGCGGACGTGGGCGTGGGCGTGGACGTGGACGTGAAAGTGATAATGACAACTATAGTGGTGGCGGATGGGGCAATACTGGAAATGATTACAGTGGCGGCAGTGGCGGCTGGAATGATGCTGATTCTTCAGGAAGGGGAAGGGGAAGGGGAAGAGGAAGGAGAGGCAGAGGGGGCCAAGGTGGACATGAAGGTGGTGATAATAACAGCTATAATGGTGGCGGAGGGAGTTCAGATTGGGGAAGTAATAAAGGAAAGAGTTGGAGTGAGAGTATTCTTGGTGACGGAAATGACAGGGGAGCTACTGAATACAGTCATCAGAATAGCCAAGAACGCAATGACAACAGCTCTGGTGGTGGTGGTTGGGGTGGTTGGGGAGGTAACAAAGGAAAGAGTTGGGGTAATGATGGTGCTGGAGAAGGTAATAACAATGGTGGTGGTTGGGGACAAGTCCAAGGACAGGGAAGAGGGAGAGAAGGTAGTAAAGGTGGTGGCTGGGGAGGTGGAGGTAACGATGACAACAAAAGCTTTGGTGTACAAGAGGCCAAGACTGGAACTGATCACTCTGGTGGTGGTGGCAGTAGTTGGGCCAACTCGGGTGGCAGCGGTGGCGACTGGGGTGGTAGTGGAGGTAACACAAGAAAGAGTTGGGGTAATGATGGTGCTGGAGAAGGTAACAACAGTGGTGGTGGTTGGGGACGAGGCCAAGGACAGGGAAGAGGGAGAGAAGGCAGTAAAGGTGGCGGCTGGGGAAGTGGAGGTAATGATGACAATAAAAGCTTTGGTGGACAAGAGACCAATGTTGGAACTGATCACTCTGATGGTGGCGGCAGTAGTTGGGCCAACTCTGGCGGCGGCGGCGGCTGGGGTGGTAGTGGAGGTACCAAAAGAAAGAGTTGGGGTAATGATGGTGCTGGAGAAGACAGTGGTGGTGGTTGGGGACGAGGCCAAGGACAGGGAAGAGGGAGAGAAGGCAGTAAAGGTGGCAGCTGGGGAGGTGGAGGTAATGATGACAGCAAAAGTTTTGGTGGACAAGAGGTCAATGCTGGAACTGATCACTCTGGTGGCGGTGGCGCTGGTTGGGCCAACACTGGTGGTGGTTGGGGTGGTGGTGGGGGTGGGGGTAACAAAGGAAAGAATTGGGGTAATGACAGTTCTGGAGATGGTAATAACAACAGTGGTGGTTGGGGACGAGGTCAAGGACGGGGAAAAGGGAGAGAATGTAGTAAAGGTGGTGGCTGGGGAGGTGGAGGTAACGATGACAACAAAGGCTTTGGTGGACAAGAGGCCAATGCTGCAACTGATCACTCTGGTGGCAGTGGCTCGGCTAACACTGGTGGTGGAGGTAACAAAGGAAAGAGTTGGGGTAGTGATGGTGCTGGAGAAGGTAATAACAATGGTGATGGTTGGGGAGGAGGCCAAGGACTGGGAAGAGGGAGAGAAGGTAGTAAAGGTGGTGGCTGGGGAGGTGGAGGTAACGATGACAACAAAGGCTTCGGTGGACAAAGGGCTGATGCTGGAACTGATCACTCTGGTGGTGGCAGCAGTAGTTGGGCCAGCACTGGTGGTGGAGGTTCTAATGAGGGCAGTTGGAGCAACAAGGAAAGAAACACAGGTGGAGGCTGGGCTTGATCTAATGATGAAAATGGAAGTTTTTTTGGTGATGCAAATACCACTGCAAATAGACCGTCCAATTTCCCAAGGTATTTGACTATTTCCTTTGTGACTTTCTATCTTACTGGAAACAAGAACTTCATTTTCTGTAGAAATGACATCATCTTACATTTTGATGTTAATTATTCGTCACTCTAATTTACCATATTCTCCTATCGTAGCGGCCCTTGTCAACTTCAGGTTCGTTCTTTATTTTTTCTTTCCTAAAACGATAAAGAAAAAAAGAGACAAGTAGATATAAAACTTATTTTTTATATTACTAGGTTGTGAACTTTTTACAATTAATTAAGAATCTCGGGGCAAGGAACATTATAACTGTTCACCCTATTCTTAATTTTTGTATTTGAAGAATTGATTTTAGGTTTAAATAAAGACTTACTTTTTATGTTTTAGTTTTTTTTTTCCCTCACTTATCTATTGGTGTTCTATCAACAATAACCAAAGAGAAGGGGAAATTAAGGAGAATGATATGGTGTTTTAGAAAATACTCTTTTCGGTCCTTAAGACAAGACATTTATTTAATTTGATTATATTAAGATAGTTAGTTAATAAGATGTGTATTTTCTCCTATTTTTAATATAAGACATATTTGAGGAGTTGATCTTAATTTTAAATATAAGACATTTTTGGTATTGGTCAATTTTTTTCTAATTTTCTTATTAGATGCTCACTCTAAATGGCCAATACAATAATTGCGAGAGACTTCTCACATATTTTCTCCCAATTCCCTTTTTAAAGTTACATCAATGGCAATCTGCATTAGTGGCATTGCCACCTGCTAGGTTTTAATGAGGTTTTAGATTTGAGTTTGACGTTGACGTAGTTGTACGTGTTCCTGCTTTTAAACTGTATTAAAAAAAACGCAGGGTTTAAACATATTTTATCAACATTTGAGTTAATAGTGGCTTACTTCTCATAACCAAGGTAATTAAACTCGAACCGGTCAGGGTATTGGGTTAAGAATGTCGCGGGACCGAAATCAATCCGGGATCAAACCGTGAAGAATTAAAAAATGAGAAATAATTTAATTTCTTATTACATAATCCATAATTCCAAATGCTTATATATTATTTCAAGACTTTAAATCAAGAAATAGCCAAATAATTATATACTTGTCAAATATTGTTTACAATTTTCTTTACAAATTGATATCAAAGATCATATATACTACTATGACACCTGAATTTGTAATAGAATCACAAACATTCAGAATAACAAAATATCAAAAACCAAGTATATGATAACAAAATATTCCTAACTACATCATAACAAAATATTCTCACCTTCAATCACTAAACTAATAATCATCATTAAGATCAATCAACTCCCTAGGTATAATCAGAATATGAAGGACATACGTTGATAATAATATGCATAAGTTTAAAGGAACTGTATTGTTTAATTTGTATATATAATTAATTTATCTTGTTACAAAAATAGAGGAAAAATAGAATAAGGGGAAGGAATTAAGATTCTTTGCGTGGGACAAAACATTAGAAAAGTGGTTTTTAGATTGTAGCCTATTCTTAAATAATAATAAAAAACACACACACTCCGGTTAAGACCGGTTCGACCGGGTCACACCGGTTCAGGGGGTTAACCCCGGTTTCTGACTTGTTTCAGACCGATTCCAGGTCCGGTTCAACAGTTCCCGATCAGAACCGGCCGATCCGGTCCGGTTCTGATAACCATACTCATAACCTACGAGGCATCATCCAAATTTAACATTAAGACATACCTCCTTGGTCCTTATTGTAAGAATCATTTTTATGTTTTATCTGGAATTAATCATTTATACGTTTCATAATATAACATGTTATTTATAACATTAATTTCGGCAAAAAAATTGACATTAATTTTATTCACTTATAGTTCTACTATAAAACTCCCTGATTGATAACAAAATTCCTCTAATTAATTACTTTCATTGAGAGTACTTTTGAATTTTTAGAAAAAAAATATTTATAATTTTAACTAAATTCTTAAACTTATATAGTACTCATTTCAGTTTTAAATATAGAAGAAAGTTTGAAGGGCAATCTCCATTTTCGGTCCTAAATATAGAACAAATTTTGTATTACAATTTGCACTAAAAAAACACACCTTAATTGAGTGTGAGAATCGAAAGATTCATGTTTGGTTCGAGAAGAGATCATGGAAGTTTTTAAATAAATGGAAAAATAATCTACTTTAATTAATGATTTATTGGATAATTGAAAACAAATAATCTTGAGGACCATTCAAACAGAAGAACTATGAGAAGGGGGAACAATTGGGAAAAGCTCGGGACCGATTATGAAAAGTCTAAAGTCGAAATAGAAGTAGACTAGTTTCAAGTGAATGGTTATTTTTAGGTAAAACGATAAAAATTGATTTTGATTAATTCAATTTATACACCTTTGAAACAATAAGAAAACTAAAAACAAAAAAAAAACAAAGGATGATTAATAAAGTCCAATAACACGTTTTCCAATGAGTTAAACTTACGTACATTTAAATAGTTCGTTGAACAATGAGTTAAATTTACATACATAAATGCTAATATTGACATGTTTGGTATGTGAAGGATTTGGAGGGGAGGGGAAATGTTTATGAGTTGGATTTAACAAAATTAGAGAAATGGGTTTATAAAATTTTAATAAAGAGAAGATATATAATAAAAGAGTAAGAAAATTTAATTAAAAACTTCGTATTACACATATATTGACATCTCTAATATTTGTAAATCTAATTTAAACTTTTTTCCCCTTCTCTCACTTTCCCTCCCCTTCCCTCATACCACCAAACAGCCCCATTTAGTATTACACATATATTAACAGATCTGTTGATGTTTCTTCTCATAAATTAGGGGCAAGAAAAGCTCCTTGACAAAAATTAAGGAGCATAACAGTTACAAAAATTGAACAAATATTTTAAGGTAGAAGGAATGAGAGATGACCGAAAATGAGTAGAGATTATATATAAGTTAATTGGCTGACTCTAATGAAAACTGTGGCCTTGTAAACCGCAGAGAGAGCATCATGCCCAAAGCAATGTGATCACCAAAAACAAGACGATGGCCAACCCAAAACAAAACGCCACGATTGCCATGAATGCCTGCAGATTGTAACATAATTTAGATAGTTTAGAATTTATCAACTGAATTCTGCCTATGCTTTAATACCCAAAAACATAATTTCGTTTCAGTTTCACCATTGCACAAGTGTGAAAATGACGGTCGTACTATATTATTGATGGGTAGTATGATGACTATTGAAATGGAAGAACTTCCATATTGCAGGGGATGCAACCAAATTGATGGGTGCTCAAGTGTGATGCCCCAAAAGTTACCTCTATAGAGCATCCCATAGTTCCACAAATACCAAGACATCCCATGCTATCTTGGTCTCCATCAAGGAACTTTTGAAGAAATAGGATTGACACAAAATCATTCTTTCAACCACTAAATTGATGCAAAAAATTGAAAGTCGATAAAGATATAATACTACTTCTAGTCAGTAATATAAGATCTTGTTTGTAGTGTAATTTACACTACTTCATGCGAACAAGATCTTATATGAAAGATTAGAGGTAGTAGCTTTTATCCAACAAAATAAGATCTTTTGTTTTGAGCTTTGGCTCCGTCACATATAAAGAACAAGGGGGAAAATAATTGGGGAGATTACCTTCCCCTGAGACTCAAACTGGAACTTGGCAGTAAACCATGATAATCCTCTGTCTACAAAAGGCGCCAATGCCAAAGCTCTGCATAAGGGGGAAAAAAACTCGATTGTATGAAATGGCAATGATTATACTCATCTCGTAAGTTTTATGTGTTGCACTATTTACAAAAGGGGATCTTGCAATTGTGATTATACCCACAACACGGCCAGCAGCCATCATCAAGATGTGCAACGAATCAGGAAGGACATAACTTGGGGTGAGTTTTCTAAAATGTTGATTATCAAATTCCCTAATAAAACCCTATCATGGCACTTAATTAGGAAGAAAGATGGTCTTCCTCCACCCCCGAACTGGCATTCAAGAGGCCAGGGTCCTCTTTACCACACTCTCTGATTACAAAAATACGACCAGCATTCCCAAAGACAGTCACCAAAGTATTTTAAGAAGTTCTAGACTAACTTAAGACCACAAGAGAGATGATTCTGAAATTAGTTATGTTAAAGATTTCAAGAAGGTAGCTCACCCTCCAGCTCTAATAAGTTTTGTCACTTGGCTACCAGCCCAGACCATGGCCATCACTTTGAGAAATCTGGACATGAGTAAAAAGTTGTAATCCATAATACTGATACAGTTAAAAGGAGAAATCATATGAAAAAAGGTAATATTAATGTTCTTGCCTTTCTACAGCTGCAAGATAACCCATCCTTTTAGGTGCTGGAACCACGTAAAGCCTAACAAACAAACAACAAATTCCAAGTTAATGTTGGATATGGTATTTTATCCAATGACCTTGAAGGGGTAAAGGAATAACCCAATGCATATTTTGCCTAAAAAACAAGTGGTAAATAAGAATTTAGAAGAAGTGACATTCTTAACTCCTGTGAACTGATTCAATGCATCACAGTACAATATTTACATCAGCCAAGGAAACTACGCTATCACCACAGAACATGGGCCTGGCCTTACCCCAATATAGGACTATTTCAATATTAACCCAACCGTATATCACATGGACGATACTATGTCTCTTATCAATACACTGCAGTATTTTTTTAGCAAAAAAATAGAAAATTCTTACACATGTTGACTTACCACACAAAAAGAAATGTTGTGAGATAGTATGCTGTGTTCAGCAGTCCATAGGAAAGGATACCAGAAACTCCGTATCTCTTCAGTTTTGTCAGGATCCTGATATATCAAACAAATGAGAGCGAGCCAAAACTATTTAAGCAAAGAAACCACTGTCAGAACAAGAAAGTTGCCTCCATCAGTAATTTGCACAATTTCTTGATGTAAATGATGAGAAAACAGCACAGAGGAGGGAGGGGGAGAGATCATAATTTCCATACTAAATTGATTAGTAATGAAAGATAAAGGTTTCTGTTGGCGTATCATTAAAGCTTTCTTCCTGCGTCCTCTCTGGGCTTAGAGGAAAAGTATAACTTCATTACTCCCTCCCGTGGCTTTCCCTGAAATTTTTTCCATCTCCCAAGGAAATGATGCATCTGTTTCACTTCTTATTATGCTTATCCTAAGTTTTTTTATTTCATTATTCATCATCTTATTTCATGACATTGCTTGTCAATAAACAATCATACCTCATCAACTTATTATATAGTATACAAGATAGAGCAGATAAGATTTTCTAACCTCATTCAATTTCTAAAATAACAATACAGGGCAGCTTATACATACTCATTGTTTGTCAGAGACTCTGCTTTCATAGTATCTTCTCTTTCTGATGAACCTAAAAATACCCTGTGGAGGTTATCTCTTACGAAACTTGAAACTTCAATCAAAATGAAGACCAAGAGGTCCATGCTAAGGATAAATGATGAAATCCTATTTTTTAAAAAAAGAATAATGTGGCTCATTGCACGGAATTAGAATTCATATTTAGTTCACATGAAAATATCCAAACTGTTGCAGACTTCAGTAAACATAAGTAGTCATATACCTTCATGCTTGCCTGCATCTGATAGCTCATGTGTCTGACCTTACACCAACAAGATATATGATAATAATCCAATTAGTCATAAGAAAGGTAAAATCATAGATATAATTTATCTATTATCTACAAGGGACTTTCTGAGAAAAACACTCTTTCTATCCTTCTGCGAATCCTTTTTTTTCCCCGTAAATTGTCATCACAATTAACAAAATAATCCTTTCCAAGGGACTCTTTATCGTTAATCTTTACTGTTCATTTCAAGGCGTCGTGCCATTGAAGAATGAAGATATGAAACTCTAATCGTTCCAACACACATAAACTTATATTTTTTTGGCAAACTAAACACAAATAAGAACTAATTTTTTTAACTAAACATAAGTAGTGGGCGTTACATATCTAGACATCTACACTAAGGCTTGTTGCTTCAGAACATCATTTTCAAATCCCTTGCTGCCCCTTCATCATTGTAGGGGCATTTTCCTGTTTTCCTACTGCCACTTTCCATTACCAAATAATTCTGCATTTGACTATGATCCCAAAATTGAAGCAAACATCTTCCAAGGTCAAAGACTACAAAAGTTATTTATTCTCGCAAACCAAGTATTTTAGTTCAAATTGCGATTTGAATCAGCAATCGCAGTGATAGAGTAGTTATTCCAAAGAATTTCTACTCCAGAAGTTTTTCGATTGCGTTGATAATAAGAAAATATAAACAAATTTTACAGAAAAAATAACATGAAAGGAAGCATTTTAAGGCAGGAATCGTCGTGAGGAACAAGCAGCAGATTTAGCAATACTTACAACTTCTAATTCTAATAAACTAACGAACCAAAATCACACTCGCACATACAAAATCCATTATGAAAAACACAAGAAGAAAAGGAGAGAATAAATTCAGTCGAATATCATGATATATTACTCACATTGTCGCTGCTGTTAGCCAAGCGAGGCCTTCTGCGGAGGCTGTGAAGCAGGCGGGTATTACTCCGCTTAGCAAAGTAACCGGGCAAGAGAGCGCTATCATGGATGCCCTTCTAGCCAAATTCGCGCATATTTATGAAGAAAAGGATCAGAATAACCAGAGGATGAAATCCACAGAAAATGAAACGATAAATAAGATCTCATAGATAAGAAGCGAAGAAAGAAAGGGGGAATTCTTAGGATTTAAAGAAGTAATACCTGGGAATGGGGACGCGAAGAGGGTATAGAGATATAGTGGTGAGTAAGTTTGATAGTAAGAGACATTGGAAGAGAGAGAGATTCGCGTGACGAATCCGAAGATGGAGAGTGCTTTGTTTTTGTTATTATAGCTTCAGCGCCGAAACGAGGATGACCACTGCAAAGCTCACCGGGCGACAAAACGTAAAATAAGATCCTCGACAAAATAATACGAGTGTCGTCTCAATAACTAACCTGGAGATGTTTTATAAATAGGATATTACCCACCAGGTGTACTCGGATCTCTCTCAATTCAGATTGTTTACCATTCAGTCACACTGCACACACATCACTCCTTTTGGGCGAAATGCCTTAAATTAAATTGTGATCGAGCTATCTCGACGATCTTTTTATTTTTTAGCCTTTTTTTGACACTCTACCATCGAAAGGCCCCTTGATCCAATATTATTAATCATTAAAAAGTTCATAATATAGACAAATGATTAGAACAATTTTGTTTAAGCTTAAGCACGAAACGAGGATGACCACCGCAAAGCTCACCGGCGACAAAACGTAAAATAAGATCCTCGACAAAATAATACAAGTGTCGTCTCAATAACTAACCTGGAGATGTT
The DNA here is from genome assembly GCA_019022615.1 of Acacia melanoxylon. Classification (NCBI taxonomy): domain Eukaryota; kingdom Viridiplantae; phylum Streptophyta; class Magnoliopsida; order Fabales; family Fabaceae; genus Acacia; species Acacia melanoxylon. The sequence continues at coordinate 13,993,766 of JAFJYJ010000005.1, forward strand.
TTAAAAAATATATATCATTTAAATACTATGTGAATTTTTAAAACCTCAAAAAATATGTTAAAAATTTAAAAGATATAGAGGTGATTGGGAGGATGATGAGATTTTAAAATTTAAGTGTTTTTATTAAAATACACCTCACATAACATAAAATCACAAAGCCAACTCTTTCTCTCTCTTCTCCCTCTCTTCATCTCTTCCTCTTCCCGATCACTCCCTCTCTTCATCCCTTTTAGGGCTATCGACACAGCAACACCGGAAGCCCCTCCTTCCTCTCACCTGAGTCACTAAAGTTCCTCCCTCCTCTCACTAATGCGTCAATGTGAGCCTTATTCTCTTTGTCGAAGCTCCTCAAAGAACAAAATAAAAATCTTATACAAGGTTTGAGGGTTCAAGGTAGGGAACCAAGTAGAGCCATCACATCAGGGCAAAGGAGATGTGTTTTGCCACCACCACCATTATCTTCTTATTCTTCATTCAACTTTGTTCTTTCTCTTCATTTTCACTATCACAACGCCGAGAAACCATTTTCTGACGAAGTTCTGCAATTTCCAAAGAGTTCATGAGTTTTCCTCCAACAAGCTTGTGAATTTTCCAGCGTTACTCCTAATACTTGAACCTGACTCAGTCATATATTCATATAAAATATAGGGTTAAGGAGAAATTTTACCAATAAACTATAGGTCCAAGAGCGCCCAACACAATAAACTCTTAATTGGACCATAAATACAAATTAACTCTTGAAAACGTTAAATGGGCACAAAACCGTTAATTGTAGGCAAACGTCCGTCTATACTGGTTCCAACACAATAATGCTTCACCTGCCCTGTACTTCCTCCATCCACCTCGTTTCTTTCTCTTCTTCTTCTTCTTCTTCTTCTTCAAGTCGTCGATTGTCCCAAAGCCACAAGGCCACTAGTCTCAAGCATTCACCACTCACTTCCCAACCTCAACCTCTGCTTCCTCTGTCACCACTCTTCGCCTTCACTTCCACTTTTGGGCGTCTTCTCAACTCTCTCAAACCTAATCCTTCTTCCAATCTACACCCCCGGATGCTCATCCAAAAGGTGCATCCGTGTCTATTACTTATATTCCTCCATTAATTTCTCGCGCGTGGGAATGGAGTTCAAACATGAATGAGAGAACAAGAAGCGATTCCGATCATGTTTCGAAACCTCAACTTGACTAACAATACAATGCCTAAGGGTGCGAAGTAAAATTCGGAACTAAAACAAGATGAATTTCTCACTCTATTTCCAGATCTATTAAGCATTGTACTTTCCGGCGTACTTCACAAGAAAGCGGGAAGGAATAAAAAAGTAGATGAGGACAACCGAGAGTATGTACCTCATCATTCTCGAAAGAGGCCGGGCCAAGAGAGGAGGCCGACTCGGCTGGGTCCGGAGCTCGGTCGGGTGGTCTTTGGAGGACTCATCAATGACGACGACGGTCTTTGGTGCATTGTGCTTCTTACCCTTCTTCTTCTTCGATTTGCTAGGAGCCGGCGACGAGACCTCCATCTTGGGAGACGGAGGAGAACTCATGGGAGGAGTTGTCGGCGTCGGAGCGGGAGGAGAGCTCACTGGAACAAAAGCGATCGAGGAGGGGAGAGCTCACTGGAACGGTGAGACGGAGGTTTAACGGTTTTGTGCCCATCTTTTTCAAGAGTTAATTTGTATTTATGGTCCAGTTAAGAGTTTATTGTGTTGGGCGCTCCTGGACCTATAGTTGATTGGTAAAATTGCTCCTTAACCCTAAAATATATTCCTCCTATCTTTTTTATAAATAACAACTATCACCTTCACACGGATTAAAATGGTAGTTATGTTTAGTTAAAAGTAATAGGCATGTAATATATGTAAATTTTTTCAATCATACCCTTATTCATAAAGAGGGCTTAGGAGGGATAATGAGTGGATATTTAATGTGGAAAGATAATAAGTGGAAATAAGAGTAATTTAGAAAAGGGTTAAGGTGCGATTTGGCCAATAAATTATTGGCTCGGGAGCATCCAACACAATTAACTATTAAGTGGATCAAAAATACCAACAAACTTTTAAAAAAGTACAATCAGCACAAAAAAAGTAGTTTTACTCCGGAGCACCCAGCACAACGCCGTTAGAAAAAAAAAAATAACGTCCGTTATCTAAGGTGCAGATTGGCCAATGAACTTTTACTCCGAAGCGCCAAAGACAAAATTCTAAATTTTACTAAATTAAATAATTTTTTTCTCAATTGTCATTATTCAAAACTACTTGTACATATATCTATGGACAAAAAGTACTCATTCTTCAATTTTTTCAAAATTATAATTTGCTAAAATAAACAAAAGTTTTAATTAAAAATATAATTATATGATTAACAAATATATCATCAAGTTGCCAAATTTATATTATTAAGTATCAACGTTGATATCCATTAAACTCTTTTTATAAAAATAAAAATTAAACTCATTTCATTTCTTTCAACATATAATAGATTTTTTTTTTTTAAATTTTATTAGCATTAAATGAATTTTTTAACTCACATAAATTTCTTCTAAAATAAAAATAAATCATATAATTTTTTTTTTTTGACATATATAATAAACTATAAAACACCTTGATTTTTATTTAAATCATATAATTATATTTTTAATTAAAAATTTTGTTTATTTTAGCAAATTATAATTTTGACAAAATTAAAGAATGAGTAATTTTTATCCATAAATATCTATATAAGTAGTTTTGATTAATGACAATTGAGAAAAAAAAATTATTTAATTTAATAAAATTTAGAATTTTGTCTTGTGAGCGTTCCTAAGCGGGGTGGAGTCATGATTTGAAATTAGGGGGCAAAAATTACGAGAATAGAACATAGTGATTTAGGATTTGAAATTAGAGGGCGAAAATTTCAGAATTCAACCCAAAAATATAGGAAATTATATTTTAGCCTCATAAATATTTCAATATTTTCGGTTTAGTCCCTTCATAAAACTTTTAGTAAGGACTAAACTGAAAATATTGAAATATTTGTGAGGCTAAAATACAAATTCATATATTTTTGGGGGTGAATTCTATAATTTTAGGGGCGGGGTGCCACCCTAGCCCCCTAATTCCGCTCTACTCCTAAGTAAAACTTTTTTTTGTCTTTGGCGCTCTCCAGAGTAAAAGTTCGTTGGTCAATTTGCACCTTAGATAACGGACGTTATCTTTTTCTAACAGAGTTGTGTGTGGCGCTCTTTTTTAAAAGTTTGTTGGTATTTTTGATCCACTTAGTAGTTAATTGTGTTCGACGCTCCTAAGCTAATAGTTTATTAGCTAAATCGCACTTTAACCCTTAGAAAAAATGTGAAATAAGTATTCCATCCAGTCCTTAATATAAGATAACGTTAGAGAGCTGATCTTAGTCTTAAATATAAAACATAATTTTATGTTTGTCAATATTTTCCTAATTTACTCATTTTAATGCTCCCTCAGTCATAATTAAGGAGGAGATTGAAGAAGGGAATTAAGAAATATGACTAAAGTGTTTTAGAAAATACATGTCATATTAACTAATTTAACCAACTTTCTTAATCTAATTAAATTAAATAAACATGTCTTATATTAAAGAGACAAGGGAGTATAATTTATTATAGAAAGATGCTAAATGGAGGAATTTCCTTATTCTTAGTGCATGTGTGATAGTGATTATGAGAGTAAAAGTGGAAAGACAAATTTTTTTTTTAGACAAAGGGGATTTGTTACATATAAAAAAGACCATAGCCAAGAGTAGGGTTGATCATGGACTAAACCAAACCAACCCGAGGCTGGTTTGGATAGTACCTCGGGTTGTACAAAACATCTCAAGGTTCGGTCTGATCCAACACCAGCCCAAGCTCGAGCTGAACCAGACCAGTTTAGTGGACTTCTTGGACTTGTCCAGGCAGTCTAGGACCTCTATAGTGTTTTTGTTTTCTTTTTCTTCTTTGAGAGGCAATATTTGAACTTAATAAAACCATAACAATACCTATAATCATAAAACACACATAACAAAACATTAAAATCCAATCATAAATTCATAATAATATCCAACAACATTAAACAACAATAAAAATAATATTCACGCCAAACTTAACCAAACCAAGGGGTATGAGGCCTTGGCTCAAAGTTTGGTCCGACCGATAAAGACCAGTCTAATCTGGTCTACCCAATCTTGTTTCGCACCAATTTTTTTTCACTAGACCAAACCGGATCGGACCGGGCTACCTGGACCATTAGGTTTTTTTGTTCATCCCTAGCAAAAAGAATGTTACTTATAAAAATAAAGTTTGCTCTTTACTAGGGACACTATGCAATCTCTTTGATTAATGCATCACTTTATTGTTAAAAGATAAAAAACAAATAAAAAAAGGTAGACATAATAGCGTTTAATGATTTTGTTGGTAATTAAGCACAATGACACTCCCTCCCTCCCATTTTATATAGATAAAAAAAATAGTTAAAATTGGTGATGTAAAAAATATAACTCATTTTTTTCTCGAAAACACCCTGATTTATAATATGAAGGGGGAGAAAATGAGTGGGAAAAAGTAATAAGAGAGACATAATTAATTGAGAGTAAAAATAAAAAATAAAAAAAGTATTAAATGTTCCAAATGGTATCTTATAAAATGAAACAAACTCATCAATCACGAGGCCTAGCACAATTGGGAAGTAGTTAGGTTCTTTAAGCATCTAGTCAATGGTTTGATAATTGGTGGTGTATATGGAGAGGGTCTCATGGCCAACACTAAAGCTACTTCAGAAAGTATGCAGTGTGAGGAGATTAGTTACTCCAGGACGGGATCTCAAAGGTTATCCCGGATCTCAAAGGTGATCCTGGTTCCCATCTTGGTCTGAAAACTCGGTTTACCAACAAAAAAACAAGGAAAACATACTCATTCAAACAATGATATCTTATCAAAAGGAACTGAGTGATTAAGGAATATACTCATTCAAACAATGATATCTTATAAAAAGGAACAGAGCAAGTATTGAAAATAAGAAGTACTTTTTCCGTCCTTATAAAAAAAGCCGTTAAAATTAGTCAAAAGTAATAAATATGTATTTTTTTTTTTACTCTGTCCTCCTTTGTCAAGAAGATAAGTAAAAGAGAGACAATAACTACACTCTAAGAGTAAAGTTGAAAAAACACAATAATGTTTATACAAAACTAAAATGAAGTTTATATTTTAGAACAAGTTCATTCACGTATTTAAAGTCACAGGAGTATATTACATAGTGAACGTTTGATGTTTCATGATACACTTGCTTGGAACTGAATTTAATTGAAATGATTTATTTATATATTTTAAGTCACGATTTATTAAATTCAGATATAAAAAAGCCCTCTTTGTTTTATTCTTGTTGTCTCCATTTTCATTTAGCATAGTTCAGATACTACATCTTTTTTGATACTAGAAGCTGGAATATATATATATATAGAGGTTTATCTTTTTGACATTGTGACAATTTTACCCATATTAATTATACCTTGATAAAAATAAAGTTATGAGGGTAAAGTTGAAATTTTACCTATAATCAAAAGCCAACTACCGTTTTAGGAGTTAGGGGAATTAATGAAGGGTGTTTTGGTCACCTAAAAAATTCATATAATAAATACAAAAATAAAAAATACTAAAACACCCTTCATTAATTCCCTTAACTCCTAAAACGACGTAGTTTTAGGGTTAGGAGAATTAATGAAGAATCTTTTAGTAAACTTATTATATTGGTGTGGGGTCTACATCCAGAAGTTTTTCCCATCAATTTATATTGGTGTGGGGTCCGCATCAATGGATTGTTTGAGCTGTGGGTTGCATCCAAAAGCTCATTGTATATTTAGGTCATTTTAATGATTTTTTTTTTTTAAAAAAAAAATCCTTTGCTCTTTTTATCGTTTTTATCTTCTTATAAATTTTTTTATCATATATGTATGTAGTATTGAATCAAATTTATATCATTTTCAGTAATTTTTCATCTCAAATGACTTTTGAAATAATAATTTAAACACTCATCAATTTAAAAAAGGTCATTTCTACAAAAACCAAACGGACAATCCAAACAAAAATCACATTTACAACCTAACTTTTTTCTTATTAGGTTTCTGTAAAATCATATAGAAAATAAGACATCACTCCCACAATTAACCCCAAACAGGCTCATTAGAAGCAAGGACTACGAACCCTTACATACAAGGTGATGGGCTTAATATCTAAATATATAAAAGAAGCCTTTGAGAGAACGACTTGGATTGATAATGCTCGAAGCCTCCAACATGTATCGAATATCAGATACCATATATATATATATATAAAAATTCCCTTAGAAGCTTTTTATTATTATTGCAAAATAGGATGACCACTTAGCTGTACTGACAATGATCCTATTCTATTAAAGTCAATTACCAACAAAAACGACCTTAGGGACTATCAAAAATTAATAAAGCAATAACTTGCCAACATTGTCGCACTTGGTTTAAAGCTTAGGATACACCGATGCCTTCTCAGTTACCAACAATTCCGTCCCCTTTAATTCAGAAAAAAAAATAAATAAATAAAAAATCTGCAATACATGAAAGCAACAGGTGAAGAAAAAAAAAAATTATAATATTCTTGAAAATGGCTCATAAAATCTGCATCTTTTTCGTCAAATAGCATATCCTCACATTGAAGATCCGAATATACTGCTAGCTATCTCTTGAGAAGTTCCTACTTGTTCTTCTTCACTGTTTGTTTTCAGACTTTTGGAAGTATAATTAGAGGAATGTATGTGAGTGGATCTCTTCCTTTAGGCTTTCTTTGATTGTTTTTCCTTTTTTGCTTACTTTTGCTCCTGATCACTTCTTTCCTTCATGTATAGATCATTTATCAGAAACACAGAAACACTTGAAGGGAAAGCATATGAAAGGGTCAGAAAAGGCCATTATGGTTGAAGTGTAATATGAACTAATCATCATTCATTTTCCATTTTAAATAAGAATTTGGAGGTTCAATATCAAAGAAGAATCTGAGAGGAATACTTCAAACCAGATTTTAAAAACAAACAAAATGTCCTTAGAGCCTCAGAGAGCGGTGGTGATCCAGGATGCTTCAAGAGATGCTTGTAGATGTGCAATAAAAAGGGTTCTGAAAGAGCTATCTCTAAAACCTGGAGATGTGCTCACAATTCTTGCTATATTTGGTATGGACGAGAATATTTTCTTTCTAAAACAGGAAAGGAGTAAAAATGGCCAAATAGTAATATAGGGACTTTACTATTCTGTTGCGTAGCACCCACATGATGCTGCACACAAGATGTTAGGGACTAATAATAATACAAGTCAGAGTCATGAAATGTAAAAACAATATTAAGTTACTTCCCCAGGAAGAATAAATTATAGAGTACTAACTAAATAGAATATTAGAGTGTGTGTGTGTGTGTGTAAATTAGAGTGTGTGTGTATAAATTAGAGTGTGTGTGTGTGTGTAAGTTGAATATTAAGCTGCATTACTTATCTACCATATTGCTGGCTTACTAAGTTCTAAGTCCTTGTTCTTTTCCTTTTGCTCATCAGGGAACAAGATCGTCAAGATGGATTCAACATCATTTATTGCAACAGATCAGAGAATTCTTCGAGAGAAACTTGGCAAGTTAAAGGAAGAATATCATAAGAAACCACGAGTCATGAAACTTTCTGACTATTGTAAAGCTAAAAATGTGAGTTCAGTTTGATAATTTCACAACTAACTGGAAGTATTTGACACTTCAAATAGGCCTATAGATTGCAAAGGGATTTCATATTCAATGCTTTTTATACCTGTAAGCACGATAACATGTATCACTCCTTTAGTGTTTGTTTCAGGCTATCCAACACAAAAATAAAACCCAGACATTTTCTACAACCCAGCCCCATAAGTAAGGATTTTATTGAAAAATCTTAGAGGAAATGCTATAAAAGCTGCATTTCTTTTGGGACAAATTATTTAGAATGCGATTATATTTTCCTATTAAACATTTTCTTTGACCAAAATACCCCTTTTTTAACAAATGAATAAACATTTATATTTGCCTAAAAAAAAAATTTATGCAAACAAAAAATAATTCGAATACATATATGTTCACAATTTCCAATACATTATAAAATTTATTATTTTTTATTATATTATAAAAATTTTAAAATTTTATCATATTTATTGAAGTTTATTTATTTAGAATTCTTTTAAATGACTAAAAATATATTTCTTTCTTTCTTTGTTTTTTTTTTCCAATGGCACCATGATGAAAACATATTTGAAAGGCATATTTTTAGTCACCATATATTATTAATAATGTAAATTTGATATATTATATAACTTATATTTATTTAAAATTTTAATTTTTTAAATACATTGTTTGCACAAACACTTATAAACACGTTTATTTAAGTATGCATCAATTAAAATAATTAATCATATTTTAATTAATTTTTATATTTCTGCATTAATTAAATTAATTATGTCTTTATCTCAATATGAAAAAAGTAACAGATAATTATTTACAAAACTAAAAAAAAAAAAAAAAAAAAAGGAAAAATATCTTAATTAAATTACTTGAACAGTTTTAACCGAAATTAGGGAATTAATAATGATGAAGGGTAAATTAGTAGATAAAATTTATTTTAATATTAATTAAAAATAAAAATCCCTAACGGAGTTAACATTTTGGATTTAAATGTATATTTTCAAAATAGATGGGAGGTCCATGTAATTAAGACAAAATGCAAGAGGGGTTAGAGTATTTTACTCTTTTTTCTATCCATAATGCTTGAATTTGAAACTTTGCTTAAAAGATATTGAGTTCTTAACCACTCAACCGAACAATCCTTTTATTTGGGGATACTAACTCTAGTAGATTGTCTTTCACTGTAATGGCTGATGAAATCACTTTTTTGGCTATGGTACATCTAGATTAATTTCCAGATAGAAGTGCTTGCAGACCCTTCTCCAGAGGTTACTTGTAATGCTGTCAATATATATAAGGCAACATACTTGGTACTTAACAGGTCAGCTTTCACATTTTTTCCTTATCCTGCAACTTGCATGCAAGTGAAAGCACAGCCAATTAACTACTTGCTTAGATAGATTTGCATAAATAGGCTTCACTTTTGAGTTTAAGGTGATCTCTGACATTGCATCAAGGCTTCTGTGAATAACTAGTCTAGATTTTGATCTTTCTTACATTGTTCTCTTAATTTTTCTGTGAAGTACCATTTCCTCATTCATAATATTGGAATGGAAATATCAAGCTCAAGCAGATTACATCTAACTTTATGATGCCATGAACTACATAACTTACTACGTCCTGCTTATATAAACTGTCTTCATGTTTGGGAAAATTTTATCTTAATGCAGACATATGAAAAAATATAAGAGGCACTTCATGGACAATCTCGCTTGTGGTATTTATTGGATAAGGAATCGCTATATAATTCAAATGATAAGAAAGCCAAAACTAATAGAGAACAGCAAATCATTTGCTAAAAGATCAGATTATGCAAAAACTATGGAAGTGATACCAGGAAGCTCAGAGGAACAATTTTCTCGTAAGGGTAAGTCTATCCTTTTGCCATAATATTATTGACTATATAAAATCCAAGTATATGTACCTCTCTTAGAGATTATGATAACGACTTAAGTTTTCAGTCATAATACATGTCCCCTCCAATCTTGTATGATTTCTTATGTCAACTTAAATTTTAGATTCTTTAAGCCACATGGTTCAGGCAAAGTAATGTCTATAAATTTTTATTGTACCAAAAAAATATCTATAAATGTTTATGAAACTCTATATCACAACCATCATGACCATTTTAAGTCCTGTTGTCCCATTTATCTAGTGACTCGAAGTGAAAGGTTTGGAATAACTTGTTATGAAGTCATTGAACTTCATCCAAATCTTCATACTTCATGTGTGTATAATGAAGCATCAATTATGATTTTTGACCAGTACACAGTATATTAGAGATAACCTATGGTGAATCAAACAGGAAATAGACCATCATCAAGTGAGCATCTCATGGAAACCGGAGTTTCAAGTCCTCAAAAGTCCAAAGCCCTGACTTCCAGTCATTCTATAAAAGACCAAGAGGAAGAAAATTTTCCAAAGGCTAAACACCAAACATCAGTACTTTACGTTTCTGACAGTAAAGAAATAGGCCAAACAGAAGCACCTCAATTTGAGATGAAAGAAGAGCTCACAAACCCACTATGTTCAGTGTGCAAGAACAAAAGACCAAAAGCTGGATGGATAAGAGACTTCAGTTACTCTGAGCTTTACACAGCCACAAAGGGATTTTCCCAGAAGAATTTTCTATCAGAAGGTGGGTTTGGATTAGTATACAAAGGGCAGTTAGATGGAATGGAAATTGCTGTTAAGCAACACAAATGTGCTAGCCTGCAAGGGGAGAAGGAGTTTAAGTCAGAAGTCAATCTATTAAGCAAAGCAAGACATGAGAATGTAATCATGCTCTTGGGGTCATGCTCTGAAGGAAACAATAGGCTTCTTGTTTATGAATTCGTATGCAATGGTTCGCTGGATCAACACCTATCTGGTAAGATTAATAGACTTAAGTTTAGAGTAACCTGTCATTATGATACTTGCAAGATGCCTATCCTACCAGTTTATTCTTCAAAAGATAATTACCATCAAAATAATCTAAATCTTTTTAAAAGTACACCAATTAGATGTTTGAAAGAGTTACTTTATTAGCGTTACTGTCCATGTGGATCAACTTACACCAGGGGGAAACATTACCGTTTTATGTGGATGGTAAATTGTGAGAAAATAAAATTTAAAATGCCATTTTTGTTACTTACGTTCAAAATATGCTTCTTACCATTCATTTCAGAACTTTGTGGTCCATTTTGTTGAAATAAGGTTATCATAACTCATGGCAAGTTTTGAGGTAGTCATTGAGAGTTTTGGACAGACTTGCTGAATGTTATCTTCTTTAAAATATAGTGGAAGAAGCATCTTTCAAGTATCAGAATGATAATTAACAGTTAAATTGAGAGCACTACAAAAATACTTTTATATGCTCTAGATATGGCTTATTAAAGACTAACTTTAGCCAAATTGATGCAGAACATTCTCGAACTCCACTTAGATGGGAAGATAGGATTAAAGTAGCTATTGGATCTGCTAAAGGCTTATTATACTTGCATGAGAATAACACCATACACAGAGATATTAGAACAAACAATATCCTCTTAACACATGATCATCAACCACTGGTAAGAAAGCTTGGATCTATTATCACTGAGATACTAGTTGCAAAGCTAATTGAGTTTGTTCTTCACCAACAATCACTTAACTTGTTTTCTTTGCTTCTTGATGGATATACCAGCTGGGAGACTTTGGTTTGGCAAGAAGTCAACATGAAAACTCAATCCATTCAACAGAGGTTGTTGGGAGTTTTGGATATTTGGCTCCAGAATATGCAGAATATGGCAAAGTGTCGACTAAAATAGATGTTTATTCTTTTGGGGTAGTCCTATTGCAGCTAATAACTGGAATGAGGGTTACAGACCAAAGACTTGAAGGCAAAAGTCTTGTCGGATGGGTAAACAACATTAATGCCATTAAGTTTTATTAATTCATACATTTAAATTGAACACATCTAAACATTCACATTGTTTATCTACTTGTTTTCTCTGGATTTATTAATAAGCTTTCATTTACTTTAATTTTTACTTGTTAGCACTAAGACTAGTTCTTCTTAGTCAAACCTTACAATATAATTGCTGATGGAAACTAAAATTGCAATACATTAGGCTTTTTTAGCTTGATATTGAACCTTCGAAATTGAAACCTTTTCCCCTTGAAATTCTATCTTTTTAGTACTTGCTTAGTTTTCTTCACAGCCAATTTAGAGATCTGAAACAAATAGTTGCTCACTAACCACTGCTAATTTGAATGAATCTTCAAGCACAAGTGGAGAATATTACTTGTTTATCATGTTCTTTAAGTCAAGTTTCAGGGAATGTTTGGGGGTAAAGGAAGAGAAGGGATGGTATCATTGAAACCTTTTCTCTTGCTTGAGAGTTTGCTTTTGGGAGAGGAGAGAGGGGATTTTATACTAGACCTCCAAAATTTTCTTCCTTCTTGTTAATTTTAAGCATTGGGAAATTTTGAAAGATAAAAGTTTTCCCAAACACAGGCAAAAACAACATTAACCATTCCTTTTCCTCCATTCTCCTTTCGTCCCCTCCAACCCCATACACATACCCATAAGGTGTTGTTTGTGTGTTCGAAGGAGAAGGGAAGGGAAGGAATCCAAAGATTCAGGCCACGGTTGTCTCTAGATCAAATGGTCATTTCTCTCCGGACGTACATAAAGTAGACATATTTATGTGCATTTAGAAATAAAAGAATCCAAAACTCAGGAGATAAGCCTGGCCCGTATAAGTCATACCTACAAAACTATGATCTAGACACATCCACACAGACTGCTCAAGAGTAATTCGTAGTTTAATATGGCTCATACCAGTCTCTTCCACTGCAAAAAGTGCAAGGATAATAGAAAAACCAAAATTTTCCCCTTAAATACTCTCATGCCAATGCCTTGGTTTCTGTCTAATGAACTCACCATTGTTCTTGCAGGCAAGACCACTATTAAGAGAGAGGAATTATCCAGATCTAATTGATGAAAGGATCATGGATTCTCATGATTACCATCAACTATTTTGGATGGTTCGAATTGCAGAGAAATGTCTAAGCAGGGACCCTCACAAGAGACTAAACATGGGTGAGGTAAGTCCTCTTTATTCACTAAATCACTGCATAAAATAAATGCAACATTTTCAAAATATAATGATCAAAGACATAGTACATGATTAGAAATCTAAGCATTACAACCATACAAGTACTCCCTCTGAAAATAGAGGTTGACCATTTAATAAGTAAAACTAAATTTCATAATCAGTCTTATGTTTAAGATGAAAGGGAGTAAAATATCACAATAATCCCAGAAATAAAGCACTAGTGAGAATTACCAAATTTTGATGTAGTGACTGAATCACAGGTGGTTGTTGCTTTAACTCACATAGCGGAGGGCGAGATATGTGGGAACATAAACACAGATTTCTTCCCTGTGAGATCATATTCATTTTACAGCTCATCAGACGAAAACGAAGAATCATCAGAAGATGAAATAATGAATGATGCAGAAGATGAGTCAGAAAGTGGTGGTACAGATTCCAGCAGCAACGTGAGGCAGATGTATTTCGGGCTCCCTAACCCTCCATCGCCTCCTCTAATAACGGATGCCACTTCATTTAGCAGGTCGGTTACAGTTAAAGAGCATGACCGGCCAACTATGAACACCCAAGTGGATGGTGTAATTCCAATGGATATAATCGCAGAAATGGAGGCGTAGATAGTTGTGGTTGAAAAGAAATTTAGAATTTGGATAGTTTGCTTGCGCATAAGCTCCAAATGGATGAAATATTTGGGAGGAAGAATCAACCTTGTAAGCTCCATTGCATTGCAGGTTCCAAAATCTGAAAATCGAGTTTTGAGAGATCTTCAGGAATGTAATGACACAGCTTATGAGTTTTTTTTTTTTTTTCAAATAAAAAAGAGGGAACTACTATAGAGTCCTTGTTGACCGATGATCACAGCCTGTCCTCGTCTTGCGATGAAATCTATTCTATAGTCTAAACTTTTTAATCTGGAATTATTTAATGATAAATTTAAGAGTAAAATACTCTAACTTTTCTTACATTTTACCTTAATTACAAGGACCTCCCTCCCTCTGTTAACTCTGTTAAGGATTTTTATTTTTTAATTAAAATGAATTTTATTTATTAATTTACCCTCCATCGTTACTAATTTCCTAATTTTGAATAAAATTATTTAAGTAATTTAAGAGCTTTTTTCTTTTTCTTAATTTATTTTTTACTTTTTTAAATAGTGATATTTTAATTATTACTTTTTTCATTTTGAGATGAAGACTTCATTAGTTTAATTAATTCAAACACAAAAAACTTAATTGAAAATGTGATTATTTTTTTTAATAGATGCATACGTAAATAAACGTGTTTGTAAATGATTATAAAAAAGGTATTTGAAAATTTAAAATTTAAAATTAATATAAGTTAGGGAAAATTCCATTAAAATACCTTTTGAATCGCAAAAAATCCCTCAAAAGTCTTCGAATTTGTAAAAAAGATCGAGAGTACAAACGATCTATAAGGGATATGTAAATTCGGGTGAAATTATTTTTTTTTATTACTTTTAAATAAATAAATAATAATAATAAAATACCCCCCCTCCACCGCCTCCATGATGCGGTGGGGCCTGGCCGGGCGGGGGTGGAGGGTATTTTGTTATTATTTTTTATTTATTTAAAAGTAAGGGTAATTTTATTCGAATTTACATATCCCTCATAGGTATTTACCTCTCGCTTTTTTACAAATTTAAGATTTCGAGGGTTTTACAGATTCAAAAGGTATTTTAATAAAATTTTCCCTATAAGTTATATAATGTTCAAATTTACATTATTAATAATTTATGGTAAACCGATGATGGAGTCGGGGCTAAAAAAACAAAATAATTATGTTTTTAGTCATTAAAAAGAATACAAAATAAATAAATTTCAATAAATATGATAAAATTTTAATTTTTTAATATAATAGAATATAATAAATTGCAAATTTTGGACACATATATTAGAATGATTTCTGTTAGTATAAAAATTATTTTTAGAAAAATATAAATGTTCATACATTTGTTGAAAGAGGGGTATTTTGGTCAAAACAAATGTTTAATGGTCAACTAACGGTTGGATAGATAGAAGATTGTGTAATTTAGGTAAAACAAAGGGGTAGTTGATGTAGTTTACTCTAAATTTAAATTTTTAAATTAGTGCCATTTTATTTTAAATGAGCATCACATGCACGTTTTTTTCATAGAGTACCCCTCTATTTTACCTAAACTATAAAACATCTCATCTATTTTGAAAACCTATATAAATCTCTCTTAAAATTAAGATGCATGTTATACAAACCTCCCTTATATTTTTAAAATTTCATTTTCATCCATCCAACCTTTAATTGACTGTTAAATTTAACTATTTAACTTTGATTTTGCCCAAAACATCCCCATTTAATAAAATAATTATTTAAACATTTTATTTATCAAAACTTATACAACCAAAAAAAATTATAACATAGAATGTTATAAAATTTATTAATTTTAATTATATTTTAAATTTTTCATAACATTTATTAAAACTTATTTATTCAAATTTATTCCAAATAAATATAAACATATTTAAAATATATTGTATTTTATCCTATAGTATAAGTGGGTTAACTTTGAGAGATTATGTAAATTATTTATATTTATAATATATAATTTTTGAATTTTTTTACTAAAAAATTTATAAACATGTCCAGTTCGTATATATTTATTAAAATAATTAATTACTTTTTTTATATCTACATTAAATAAAATAATTAAATTTATGTCCAAATATTAAAAACATATTATAAAATATATTTTAAAAAGGAAAAAATAAAATTGAGGAAAAAAATGAAACTCTTAAATCATTCATAACAATTTATTCAAAAATAGAGATTTAGTATCATGGCCCAAAAAGGGCACGGTTCAAAATAGATTTAATATAATGAAGGGCACATTAGTAAATTTTAAAATTTATTTTAAAAAAAAAATTTAAAGAATATTCTTAACGGTGTTAATCATATGGACTTAATTTTATGTTTTCAAAATAGAGGGGAGGTCGGTGTAATTAAGGAAATATGTAAGGGATGTCAAAGTATTTTACTCTTTTCTATATTATTATCTCACTTTTGGTTCAAGGTTTTTGGCTGTCATTCCCATTATAAGTGTCTCATCTAATATTTGAATCAAGATCCAAAGAGTTTTAACGGGGCTTTACACCGTTAGAGCAACTCTATGTTGATTGCACGTCTTTTTTCCAGATTAGCTACCGTCCTCTACTCTTATTATTTTCTCCCGTTCTCTTCCCCTCGATTACTCATCTCTGCCTTTGAGTTGAAATCGAAAGCGGTTTAAATATAATGTTTTATAAAAAAAATATTAATAAAATATCAAATTATTAAAATAAAATTAAAATTTTAAAAATGTTAGATTTTAGTTATGATAATTTAATATTACAATAAAAATATTTAAAAAGAATATTTTAATAAAAAATTAAATCTCAACCGCTTAGATTTCAATTCAAAAATTGAAATGAATAGTGGAGAGGAAGGGAACAGTAAAAACAGAGAATGGTGATCCCTCTTTTTTCATGAGCATGGAATCTTTTGAGCAAAAAAATGAGCATGGAATCTACTATAAATATTTTCTTTTTACCATAAAATATTATTCACTATTATTGATACAAATTCAAGTCATGTTGAGTTTTAAAAAGACTTGGATTATCTCAAAATCAATTTTCTCATTTTCTTCTTAGAATCTATCTCTACCCTCACATTAAGAAAATAGATGGTCTATATTTAATATGTTATAAAACTATTACATAAATAAATAAATAAATTCAAAAGGTTAAAACCTGATCTGCACAATTCATAACTGCAATACAAACAAAATTAATAGAAAAAAATTAATTTATAAAAAACTATAATAATAGTATTAGAAAATAGTAAATCTAAACATACATTTTCTAATCTAAAGATAGAGTTGTGATTATGAGAAGACAAAAAGAAAATGGATTATGAGAAAATCTATTCCCATTTTAAAAGGTGAGGTGAAGGTACCTCAATTATGTAATTTTGATACAAATGACTCAAATGCATTATTATCTATACTCCTTAATATGAGATCTTGTTTATGGTATAATTGGTGATATTATAAACCCTAGGAATGTATATATAATTGGTGTTGTGTATTATATTACTTCCTATTATGCTAACTATAAAGGTTAGTAGGAGAAATTATTTTTTATTCTAAATATAAAATCTCAATTAATTTTATTCAGGAAAAATGAAAGAAAAATATTGTCAAAATATGCAAAAGATAAATAAGGGTGGTGAATTTCAATAATTTCAAATTAACTGATTTTGAAATTTTCAAATGTTGACAGATGTGTGAAATTACATAAGCACCCTTACTTTTTTTTAAAAAAAAAATCCATAAAACCCCTTGCCGATAGTTAGAGCTCTAGCGTGGCCCGGCACCAAAGCTCTGGTGTACATGCTGGCAACCGACCGTGGGAGGCCAAAGCTAGAGTCGCCAAAGCTTTGGCGGACTAATATTGTTTAAAAAATTATCAGGCAAAAGTTGTCAATATTAATACTTGAGTTATTAATAGTGATACTAAAGTTGAAAACGTCGACCAAATACTTTTTTAAAAAATACCCCGTTTACAACTTTAGTATCGCTATTAACAACTCAGATATTCATATTAGCAACTTTTTTTGATAAAATTTATATAAAAATATATATATTAGACCGTCGAACTTCGGTGAAAGTTATGAGGAAATATTTAACAAATACCCCAATTACAACTTTAGTATCGTTATTAATAACTTAAATATCAATATTGACGACTTTTGCTTGAGAAATTAAAAAATATATATATATTAGACCACGCGGAGCTCCTGTGAAAGTTATTAGAAAATGTTCCACAAATACATTGTTTACTTTAGTATCACTATTAACAACTTAAGTATCAATATTGATGACTTTTGCTTGAGAAATGCACAAAATAAAATAAAATAAATATTAGAACGTTGGAGCTCCAGAGAAAGTTATTAGGAAATATTCAACAAATACCTCATTTACAATTTTAGTATCACTATTAAAAACTCAAGTATAGATATTGACGACTTTTTCTTGAGAAATGCAAAAAAAAAAAAAAAAAAAAGGACCACCGGAGCTTTGGAGAAAGTTTTTAGGAAATATTCTACAAACATCATGTTTACAACTTTAGTATCACTATTAACAACTCAAGTATCATATTGACAACTTTTGTTTGAGAAATTCCAAAAAATATATTAGGTAGCCGTTTACAAATTTAGCATCGTTGTTATTCTATTAACAACTCAAATATCTATATTAACAATTTTTTGAAATTTAAAAAATATACATTATGGCATTGGAGCTTCGGCGGCCTACCAAAGCTCTAGGGACAAGCAATCGCCAAAGCCAAAGCTCCAGCAATGGGCAAGGGGTTTTAGGGATTTTTC
Organism: Acacia melanoxylon; assembly: GCA_019022615.1. Taxonomy (NCBI): domain Eukaryota; kingdom Viridiplantae; phylum Streptophyta; class Magnoliopsida; order Fabales; family Fabaceae; genus Acacia; species Acacia melanoxylon. The sequence goes on from JAFJYJ010000005.1 coordinate 14,011,959, forward strand.
AAAAAAATAATAATAAAGTAAGGATATTTATATAATTTCACACATTTTTAAAATTTTTAAAATTCCTAATTAGTCAATTTAGAATTATTGAACTTCTCCACCCTTATTTATCTTTAACATATTTTGATAGTATTTTTCTGTTATTTTCTCTTTTATTTATCAAATTTATACTTTTTAATAAACTCTCCACTTTGATTAGGCATGTTAAGGGAATATTCTTTTCCATCCAAGAAAGGATCCGATGCAAATGAATAAAATTGTATTTTTGAAAAATCAATACTTTTTCTTACAAATAACTAATTTAACTTTTTTTAAAAAAATCTCTTCAAATTAAGCCCTTAGATTTAAGAAACAAAGGGTGTGCATACATGTGCCTCTCCAATTCGAGGATACTTGTGAGAAACAAAAAGAAACAAAGGGTGTAGATGAGGCAGGTTTGTCCATGGTATAAAGTCTAAATATAAAAAACATGATTTGTAAGCGATAAATAATACAACTTCGTATAACTTTATACATATTAATCATATTTTCTGAATTGTGTGTGTGTGTGTGTATAATTATATATCAATCAATGATTTGTATGAAATCATTATTTTTTTTAAGTCATGAAAATTGTCCCTTTTATACCACGTTACCCATGTCTTTTTTATTTTATTATTTTTTAAATGATATTTGTCACCATTAGGAAGCTGGTCGATATCTTCAACTCTCCATTCCTCTACTAAGCCAAAAATATATTATAAAACAGTACACGAATCTCATTGTACCTAGGAATTAGTTTCTTGGTTGAGGAGACCTTTCTCTATACTAAGAAAATTAGTATTTTAAAACTTTTTTAACTAAGCTCTTTTTAGTGACTTTTTTATTGCTCATGTTTAAATTTAGCATCAGAAGAATTTGAGGCAGACATATAACAATGCCCCTGCAAATAGAGAGTACTGTGAATTCTGTGTTCCTCAACATCAAGCAGAAATGAATCAGACAAGCATACCAGGTAATTCAAAAGCTTTATTTATTCCAAATGTTATCAAAACATTGCAGGTTAGTAATTTCAAAATAACTTGAGGTAATTAGGTATTTGAAGAAAAACTCCTTGAACTGTTCTATTAGCCTATGTCTTGGTTGTTTTTGTAGAATAAACAGGATAAAGCCAAAATCACATAATCAAACCAGAAAATAATGTCATGATGTTTCATGTTTCTTTCGTTTTTGTATGAGCACTAGTGCATCAAATCTTATAAAATCCCCAGCACTTTAGTTGAATTAGGTGCAGTTCGAGATTTTTCAATCCAACATTGTCCTGAATAACATGTCTATCTATTTTGATTTGACAATTGTTGTCACACTATGTCATCCATTGTATTAAGTGAAACGACACACGAGATTTCCTTGATTGAATTAGACAGAACACCTCAAATTACATAGAACAACCCAAATCCATAAAAAACATATGACTTGTCTGAAAGTTCTCATGTCATTCATGTTTCTTTGACCTTCTTGTCGTCCAAAAGAACAACAAAGCAGCAACAAAAGCGAACACGAACACGAAGGCTGTGATGAGGAGACAAGAGAGGAATTCAAGAACTGTATTTGTCGAGGGTGCAAGAACAAGAGGCCAAGATCAATAGGTAGTAATAATAAGAGGGAATTCACATATTCAGAATTGTATACAGCCACAGATGGATTTTCTGTGAGGAACTTTCTAGCAGAAGGAGGATGTGGCAAAGTGTACAAAGGGAAGCTTCAAGATGGGATGAAGATAGCTGTGAAGCAGCAACGCAACAGAAATAAAAGCAGCAACAAGGAATTCAAGACAGAAGTTGAAGCACTGAGGAGAGTGTGGCATGAGAATGTTGTTGTCATGTTGGGATCTTGCTCTGAAGGAATTCATAGCCTCCTTGTCTATGAATTTGTCTGCAATGGTTCTCTCAACCAGCATTTACACCGTAAGACCCCAACAAACGAACAAAAATGTTAACTTTTCTGGTAATGCCAATCCTAGTTACAAAATGTGATCTTTTTCTGTAATGCGACTTGGGGTCTATTTGGATGGAAGGAGAAATTTTTTTATGAGTTGGATTTAAAAAAATTGGAGAAGTGAGGTTATAAAATTTTAGTCAAGAGAATATATAAGATATTATTTTTAAAAAAAGTAAGAAAAATCGATTAAAATTTTTTAACCTCACTTCTCTCAAGTTTTATTAAATTCAGCTCAATTTTTTTTTTTTTTTACTTTCCCTCCCCCCAGCTTCCCTCATACCAAACAATCCCTTAGCCAATTAATGCATTTAAAAATAATTAGTAGCTTTTTGGATCAACTTAAAATAAGTGTTTTGCACTTTACAAAGCAAAACTTTTTTCATGTATTTACTTTGTACAGCAAAAAATCACTTCTCTACCGTTAATTTAAATAGGTACTTAGTCCTATGCAAATAATGAATTTCAAAGTCTGAACTTTACTGCGAACCACTCACAGAACACTGTAGGACACCTCTGAGTTGGGAGAACAGAATAAAAGTGGCAATCGGAGCAGCAAGAGGATTACTATATCTGCATGGCAACAACATCATTCACAGAGACGTGACCCCTAACAACATCCTTCTTACTCATGACTTTGAAACCTTGGTACTCATTATTCACATCTCTCTCACTTTCATGGTTTTGTTTTTGGTTGGTAATCTGAAAAAATTAATTAATAACAAGAACATACAAACAGCTGGGAGATTTTGGGCTAGCAATAACAAGTGAAGAGGATGAGACATCATCAGAAGAATGTGTAGGAGATGAGGATTATGTGGCGCCAGAATATGCTGAACATGGAAAAGTATCAACAAAAACAGATGTTTACTCTTTTGGGGTGGTTCTTTTACAGCTTATTACTGGCATCAGAACCACTGATAGAAGAAGACTTGGAGAAAGACGAAGCCTTGTCGATTGGGTCAGTAGTGCTCTTCCTTTTTTTAAGGAAAATTAATCATTTGGTCCTAATAGTTTTATCTCACTTAAAACTCAATCCCTTTCGTTATGCTTTTTACCCTATTACAACTCAATCATGAGCTTTGACTTGAAGCAACTCAATACCCATAGCTAGAGGTGTTCATGGGCAGGGTGAGGCCCTTGTCTGATGCTCTGTCCGAAGGATCATTGGGCAGTAAAATGCACCCTAGTGCCCATCCTTGCTCGATAGAATCCCTAATATTTTTGAGCTAGACCCGACTTCTCTGCCCAAGTGGTGATACCTTAACACACCTATGTGGAAAAAAAAAACAGCTTCAATCATACTTAATAAACAATATTGCAAACTTTAAATGTAATCCATAATTCTACACTTTAGAATATTCCAAAATAACCCTACAACTTGAGTCTTGAAATTAAAAAGATTACCATATGTCTTAACAAATAGTCAAATACCCATATGTAAAGAATTAAACAACATCCATAACCATCAATTCATCTTCCATTCAGAATATTAAACTCTTGCCCCAGCACAAAAGAGAGTCATATGGTTACACTATGAATTTGTGCTAACATGTGTGGAATAATTTCAAATTCGAAGAGTAAGTCACAAATGACAAAATTAATGATTCAAATGTCTTTCTTGCTGAGAACACATAATTTCGTGTGAGACCAAAGAATCTGCAGAAACTCACTCATAAAGGCAGCAACAATGGCCACACACTGAGGTGAATTTATTCTAGAAAATCTCTCTCATAAATTCTCAGCAAACAAACGAGTTCAGAATTACATTTTGCCAAAATTAAACCAAGTAAATGCATCAGTACCTTTCGTCAATCTTTTTGTTTAGCAAACACACATGTTATGATTTAAACATCCAGCCAAAAGCAAGGTAATTGTTCATACAGATTATTGAGCATGTTTGGGAGAGCTTATTGAAACCACTTATGAACTTATTTACTATCTCGAAACTAACTTATGGGTATTTTTTGTGTTTTTTTCGTTTGAATAGAAAAATTGTCCAATCCAGCTTATGGGCTTAAATCAGCTTATTTCAAAAGTCGTTTTTCCTAGCTTATCAAAAACAGCTTATTTCAATCGAGCTTATGATAAGCTGAAAATGGGAATATTTATTTATTTGATCAAATTTTTAGTATTGTCAAATTTTGTAATTTAGCATTTTTCATTTTTTTGTAATTTTAATTTTAATTTTTTTCTTATAATTATCTCAAAAGTTACTTATTCATAAGTCATTCCAAACAAGTTTATACCCAATCGTACTTTTCTATAAGCTACTTATTCAACCACTCATCCAAACATAAATCACGTTTCACAATCGAACTTTTACCCAATCGGACTTTTCCATAAGTCCAATTCCCCACCGGTATCCCAAACAAGCCATAACTTACAAGGAATTCTACTTGCACTTAAATCTAGATAGCTTAATACCTATTTTTAGCAAGAAACAGTTCCACCATAACTCAGTTGATTACTGATTAAGGTCAAGTTATTGAAGGAATTATTAGCAAGTAATTTGCAAAGCTCATAAATTAGAGAATTTGCAAAGGCTTGTAAACAACCTATAAAGACTCACAATAAGTTGACTATGAAGAGTGAAACAAATTGAACCCAAGAATACTCCCTTCAACAATGGATTTATTAGAGTATTAGTAAATATATAATATAATATAAGTATATAAACTATTATATAAAAAATATTTTATCAAATATAATTATATATATATATGCTTACCGGGGAGGGTCAAATGGGCAGAGCGTCATATCCTGCCCGATGCCCGGTCCTACCCACAAAAATGTCCAGCTCGGTTGTGCCCAATTTTTTCCGGGCTGTTTTTTTTTTTAATAGGGCAGGGTGATTTTTCGTCAGGCTTGGGGGTGCACCAAACTTTCGGAATTCATGAACACCCCTACCTATAGCTTCGCAAGCCATTTCAAACATTAGTCTCTAATTTTGGGAAAAAAAACTTTAGTTCTTATGATATTATTTTCTAAAATGTAGGGACCAATATTTTAAATGATTAAAACTGTAGTGATTAAGTCGCAATCAAATCAAAACTACATGGACTAAATGATTAATTTTTCCCCTTTTGTTTTTTTAGATTTAATATCTTTGTTTTATGGGAAAATTAGAATGAAGGACCTATAGGAAAAGATATTTATGGAGAAGGACCATAAAAATTGTCATTATTTAGAAGGACCAGATATAAAATTAAAATTACTAAAATGCCCCTAACAAAATATTCTGCATTCCTCATACATTCTCTTCCCCATTATATTTTTAAAACTAATACAAAATTCTAAGTTTCATTAAACTAAACAATAGTTTTCTCAATTTTTATTTTTCACAACTTGAATATATATCTATGAAAAGAAATAGGCATTCTTCAATTTAAAAAATTATAATTTTTTTAAAATCAATAAAAAATTTAATTAAAAATAGAATTATATAATTTTAATAAAAGTCAAGGTCTTTTATAATTTATCATCTATGTTAAACTAAGAAAGTTTGTATGATGTGTTTTTGTTTTAGAAGCAATTTATGTGGGTTAAGAAATTCATGAAATGTTAATAAAATTAAGAGTAAAATACATCAACCTCCCCTTTATTTACTCTAAATTACGAGACCTCCCTTCTATTTTGAAAACCTTTATGAATCTTCCTCAAAATCAAAATATATGTTGCATAAACTTCCCTTCTAGTTTTGAGATTCAACTTTCATATATCTAACTGTTAGTTGACTGTTAAATCACAATATTGACTCATTATTTTGACCAAAATGCCCCTCCTTAAAATAAATATTACTAGTTATCATGTAATCTTTGGGAAAAAAAATAGTATATATTTTTATATTTTTGTCATAATTTTAAATTTATCATATTATAAATTTAATTTTTTTGAAAAATTTAAATGTTTAATCTCTTTTATTTATTAAACTTATCATGTAATTTTTAAATAAGCATGATGATTTTTGCAATAAAACATACATACATACATTCAATTAAGTTAAATAATTATAAAATGATATTATTATGAGATTTTCTTATTAATATCTTATAATCTAAAATTTTTAAGAATATAATTTAAAATTTTTAAGAATATTTCATTAAACATATATTCTTAAAAATAATTTCTCAAATTTTGAACCAGTTATTAATATTTACCACATAAAAGATTACTAAAACTTATTCTAAATTAAATGTATTAAAAATATTAAATAGATCATTAATGAGCTGTAATATTAAAAGATAAATTAGGGAATTGGTATAATGATGGGTAAATTAGTAAACAACATTTATTTTAATGTGATTTATAATTTAAAAATATACTTGAAGAATCTTTTTAGAATACTCTTTAACGGCGCTAATGATTTGGATTAAAATGTATGTTTTCAAAATAGAGAGAAGGTCCGTATAATTAAGGCAAAAAGAAGGGTAGTTAGAGTATTTTACTCTAAAATTAAAAAATCTAATTAACCTATTATATCCTTAAATTTTGAAATAAGATTTTATATATATATATATATATATATATATATATATATATATATATATAAAGCTTAATTGATATCAACCTTGATATAATATAACTCGGCAACACTATGATATAAATTGGTGAAAAATAAAATTAAGAAAAAACTGATTTTAACAGTTGTTAATAACATAATATATATATATATATATATATATATATATATATATATTTTAAAAAAAAGATATGATCAAATAATGATATGCAATTTGAATTTTAATTATGAATCCAAGAGATAATACAGAAGGTTTAATTAGGGGCGATTTAGTATTTTTAAATTTATATTATGATGTTCGGTCCTTCTAAGTATTTACAATTTTTATAGTCCCTTATAATAAATATTATTTTCTCTAGATCCTTTATTTTAATTTTCCCTTGTTTTTTACCGTAGTTGTGAGTGTTAATTATTATGGATTTGAGAATTGCAGGCAAGGCCATTGTTGAGAGAGAAGAAATGTGGGAGAGTGATAGATGAGAGGTTAATGGAAGATCATGATTGCCATCAGCTGTATTCGTTGAGTCATCTTGCTGAGTCTTGTCTCTATACAGATCCTCAAGAGCGTTCGACTATGGCCAAGGCAAGCCTCCATTTTTATTTTTATTTTTTGCCTTTCACGCATTTTTCATATAGTTTACAAGGGGGAAAAGTGAAAAAAAAAAAAAAGGTAAAAATTGTATAAATCTCACATCCTATTTGTATACCAACCTTTATGTATAGAGAAAATTCAGTTAAAGGGCATTAACCTCTCTGTTATTTGCAGACACACACTCTTTATCCTTACCAAAATAAATAGAACAGAAAATTAATAAAAAAAAAACTCTGCGTAACAACAAATAATTGATTATACAGGACTTGTCATTATTGTAATTTGTTATATATTGATATATGAATAATGTTTTTGTTTTGGGTAAAATAGGTGGTGGAATGCTTGAGTCATATTGCAGAAGGATGCAGATGCGATGATAAGATAAAGAAGTGTGGTTCATCCTCCCACACAGGTCCATATACCCCAACTCAAGGTTGAATCAATCCCACCCTTTCCAAAGCCTCCAACAAGTCAATAATATTATATAATTGCATTTATTATAACTTGATTCCTCAAGTATGACTTGATGCAACTCAACCTTCAATCTTGATACTTTTGGCTCGCTTCATATTTAGTTCTTAATATTTCCATAATTTATAATTTTTTATTGTTATCCATAACTCATTCTCACCCATTGAAAAATATTAGGCCTGTTTAGGGTAGCGGTGGGAGAGACGACTTATTTTCTATTTGACTTTTGCAAAAGTAAGGTGGGATAAAAGTTATATTGTAAATGTGATTTGTGTTTGGATTGACGGTAACAAAAGTAATTTTTTTCAAAGTAAAACTGGTTTGAATGATTATTCAAAAGTAAGTTTAGATGAAAAATTATTGGAAAAAGGACATGAATTTGCAGAGTATTGGTATTTATGTGTATAAAAAAATTATCAAGTCCTTCATACCAATTACATTTTTAATAAGAGAATTTTCCCTAATTTTTCCTCATTATTAAATTTTTTACCTTTTGGATATATTTATAAATATCAAATTATTAGGATAATTTTATCTTTTCTTGTAGATTATCGTTTTCTCGTGGGTTTTGATGTACAAGCCCATTAGTTTTATTGTGAACCCAAACCCTCCAATTTCCTTCATGGTGATTTCCGTTAGTTTTATCGTGAACCCAAACACTCCAATTTTCTTCATGGTGATTTTTCTCTTCCAATGGCGCGTTGAAGTCACGGTACTGTGTTCCCAAACAGGAAGTTGTCATGTATGTTTAGAAATTGGATCAAGAAAATTAATAATGGCAAAAATACCTACTTTTGGTGGAACTTGTGGACTCCACTTAATGATCCCCTCATTGACTATGTTCATCAAAACTTGGAAGAGGTAAAGCCAGGGGATAGAGTTGCAGACTTTGTTGTGCCAAATGGAGGGTGGAATGTATCTAAATGGAGAAAATTCCTCCCTGAATGGGTGTTTAACATATTACTTAAAATTCCACCTCCTAAGGGTATTACAGAGGATTGTATAATTTGAAGAAATGCTTCTGACGGGAAATTCTCAGTCATAGCTGCATACAATTTCATTTCTCAACAGGAAGAGTCATGTGGTTCATAGGTCTGGCGAAAAATTTGGCGTTGGCAGGTGCAGGTGCCTGAAAAGATAAAAATTTCCTTTTGGCAAGTTATGCATGAGAGAGTAATCACAAATTCACTAAGAGCTAAAAGAGGGATATCAAAAACACCAAGTTGCCTTTTGGGCTGCCATTGTGAGGAGAGTGTTGTTCACATGTTGAGGGATTGTAAGAGAGCGAAAGAAGTGTGGAAACAATTTATTTACTCTAACCAATATACTGCTTTCGTTAATTGTGATTTGCAGGGTTAGCTTATCTGGAACTTCAATCATAACCCGGGAAAAAGCAGATTCAATCGGTGACCATGGTATAAAATTTTCAGCAATGTTGATGCAAACAGATCTTTGAAGATACTAAAGCGACGGGTAAAGAAATTGCACACCAGACCATGTTCCACTTGATGAAAGATGTATCAACAGGAAGATTTCAACACCAAATCTTTCCAAGTGATCGAGAGAATGAACATCACTGGAGCCCACCACCCCCAGGAGTGGTTCGAGTATATGTCGATGCTTCAGTTAAAGCTGGTAAGCATGTAGCATGTGACAGAATCATTAGAGATGACAGAGGATAATGGGTTATGGGTTTCAAAAAGTCACTTAGAATATAACATGAAACAATGGCTGAAATTTTGGCTATCAAAACAGGTCTTCAAGTTTGTAAATTTATGAACTTGAGGGAAATATAAGTGTTCTCAGATTCACTTGAAGCTATCATCATTCTGCTTAGGGATAGTGGTGACAATCACTCTTACAAGATCTTGATTGAAGAAACACGACAGCTTTTATATGCTGAATGGTCTGTAGAGGTACGACATACCACTAGGGAAATATTACTGTGTGTTGACAAGCTTGCAAGGGAGGCTCACTCTAAAGATCCTCAGGTAGTTTTGCTCTCAGAGGTGCTAGAGTGTTGTCAATCAAAGTTTTGGATTGACATGAATTATGCTGAGGAGGGGATTCTTTCACGTAGGTAGTATCTGACCTATAGGATCAACTTCAAGCTATGCTTGCCGTATGTATGCAGGAAAAAAAAAAAAAAAAATTGGATCAAGAAGAGTGGGTGCGACTTGGGATCCTTGTGGAAATCAGACATACGATTCCATACTGATTTCCTCCATGGATCGGCATATTATATGTAAGAAATCACTACGGAGTCGTATGTTTCTTCATTCTCATAAATAATTGTATCCATGGATGCTACAAAGTTTCAACATCATTCTGACTTTCTGACACGCCCCAATTCGCACCCACCCTTCAAATCCAAGTATGTAGCTGAGTTTGAAGCCACAAGAGCAGTTTTTAATAATATTAATAGTTTTTTGCCATATAAGATAGTTTAGTGATGATTCAATATGAGTTATGGATGACAATGATAAAATTATAAATGACAAGTAAGTTAATGATATAAGGATTAAAAGATTAATTTTTCCTTAATAATGCTTTCAGACATATTTTTAATTTTCTTCAGACAATTAGTAACAACTGTGTCTAATAATTAATTGAATGATTGTTGCCTTCATCTTATTTTTATTCTTAAAAATTATACAGATTTTACTTTTAATTTTACAAAGTTGTACTCGTCAATGAAATATGTGCATTCAGGTAAAAAAAAATGAAAAGAAAAATGTGTATGAGCAATTGTCTTTGTGTTCACTATTTTTTGGTAGAGAAGAATGTCTTCATTGATTCCTTTCTATTTCATCTCCATTGAATTTCTCTACCATTGGATTAAGTTTCAATGACTAATATTTAATACTATATAAAATATTAATATAACATTAAATCGCAACTATTAAAACTTGATTTAATAGTGGAGATATTTAATGGAAAGGAAATAAAGAGAGGAATCATTAGAGATGTTCTTTCTTTTTTTACCATTATTAAGCCTTAATAAAATTTAGCGATATGTACAATACAAAAATTATTTCAATTTTCAATTCAGGAGTAATAAAATTCTAAAATACGCTAGAGTTCCTTAAACTTCACACTACAACAAAAATAAAAAGGTTACATTTTACAAAGCCGAAAAAAGAGAGGTTACTTCCGATTAATAAATATATCAATTTTAACAACTCAAAAAGCTTCATTCCAACAATTTTTATAAAATTGGCTATACCATTGACACGAAATTGAGCAAGGAATTTTATTTTTAATATTTCAAAAGTTATATAGCTGTCTCATAATTGAATTTTTATTCAAGTAAAATGTAAGTTCTCCTTTTAGAAATTGAATAAAACGCAATTCTGACTAAAATGTTAAATAAATAAAATCAAAAAAAAAAAAAAAACTTTTTCCCCCTCAGAAATCTTGTTAAGATATTCAATTTATGGGTTTGGCCCAAGAATCGCATCAGAAGCTACAGTAACAAGTTCAACCAGAAAACACAGGCAAAGAAATGCAAGAATGGTTCCACTACGCAAAAGCAATTCCCAAACAGCATTTCATGCTCAATCTTATTTTACAAATTACTCAGAATGCTTCCAAATCAATTTTGAGTTCAACCAAGAGTTTCTTTTCATGCCAGTATACAATTACACGCAATACAATAAGAATTCATGAAGCCACGAGCAATGCATTATACATACCTAAGAATTCAATGCAATGAATCACATTCATTCTAAGAAAATCTTTCAGAGTCATGAGACACCAAGACCGGACTGACTACCCCTGTTTAAAACTCCATGAGGATATGTAATCAACGGTCAGTTCAGACAATCTTACGGAAGATCAGACATTTGGCAAACAGCAGGCATGTTATTCCAAGTGCAAGAATCCAAACCCCATACTTGACTAGATGAGATTTCCTCAGATATGTACTTGAAGTCAGAGGCTAAATCATCACCGCCGACGAGGGTTGCTCTGGAATTGTTCATGTCAACCTGGTTCTTGGTAAATGCAGGGCCTAGCTCATACCAATCTGAATCAAGCAAAACATCTGGTCGGGGCATATCCAACATCGACATGCCTTGATCTTCACCGTTGGGGGTCAAAGCCTGGTAAGCAGATTCCACTTTCAGAGTGTTTTCTGCATAAATTAAAGTTCAGCCTCACAAATTTTGCAAAAATTAGAAAACCAACTCAATCCACAACCATGGTGCAGAAACAAAGGGGCAAATATAGCATGTATCTCTATAAAAATCAGTAACTGAATTTTTTGTAAGACCAGCTACAACTTGGAAAAGAAAATTATTATCATTGGCATTAATATAGCATTGAAAAATAAAATGTTTTCAAGATCCTGGCCTGTGCAAGAACACTGCATTATGAAATAAAAGTCAGTTTCATCAATTATTAGCAGAATGAGACTTCATAATATATTTGGCACCTAGCCCAATAAACTAGATGACAAAATAAGAGCTTTTAGTAGTTGATCTAGTTCCTGGTAATGCAAAGCATGCATGTACCAGATAGCTTGGCATGTGAATGTGTCAAACTATTCCAAGGAACTAACCATTTAAGGTCTGTGCGGGTTGCAGTTCATCAAATGAGTTTCTGTTGGCACTAACAGCAAGACATTCATTCAACATCGAAGTTGCACCAAATGGAGAAACACAGTCTGCAAAATCTTCAGATTCTGGCTCATACACATACAAAGTGGAACTGTCGGCTCTATCACCAGGGGTAGCAGTAGATGAATTTGAACTGCTCAGATTCTTGGACTGATGAAGTAAAGCATCCAGGAGGCCACTGTTATAGGGTGAAGAAGAATCTGACTCCAGTAAACTAGTTGGCAGGGGAGTACCTGCAAGAACATCAACTGATTCTAGCAAAGGAGGCGGAGGAGATGTACCCCAGCTGCCTAAATCAGTTTCTGGATATTGGAGTGAAGGGAGCTCCAGCTTCACAGCCTCAAAAGTTGGCTTAGAAGTAGAGGAATTGCCATTTGAAAGTGAATGGCTGTAACACAGTGAGTTCTGTGAGGAGGGACCAGGATTAAGGGGAGAATAGTATCCAAATGATTGTGCAATCTTATCATAAGTATAATCCTGAATATGGTGTAAAGGATAAAACCCATTTCTGGTCACCTCAGATGAACTAAGAAATGGCATTGTTGACTCATGAAAGCGCTTATGGTAAGGTAATGTTGATGGCAAAAAACTACAATGCTGGGAAGAACCGAGACCTTTCAGCAGAATGTTATTGGCAGAAATATCAGGAATATCCGGCACAAAAGGAAAGCCTCCCTGATTTGCATTCAGACTGTCAAATAGAATATCATGTTTCTGATAACTATTTTCCAGCAGAAAACCAGTATGCCCTCTATCTCCAATTTTTCCAGCAGTGCTTCGACCTTGTTGACTCTCCTTCGATTCTTGTAGACACACTTCAGGAGGATATAGAGGCAAGCCAGCCCGCTGACGCCTCTTTACACGAGTATTCCAGTAGTTCTTTATCTCATTATCAGTACGACCAGGCAGCTAAAAGTAAAAGAAGATAATTAAAAAGATTAAAAAAATGAATATGCACTGAAACTGAAAACATGTCTACGGTAGAAACTGATTGTCATATCATCAAAATCATGGGAGATGTACAACAATGACTACCATACCTAAAACAGTTTAACTAAACATATTAGGAATTAGAAACCAAGAGAATATTAAATATGAAGATGACGTAATGAACCCATATTTTTTTGGGGGGTGGGGGGTATCATAAGTTGCTAATCAACTTAATAAACCCATAAGGTGACACTGTTATTTATCTATAGATAACTGAAGGACGCACATAATGGCAATATATGCTGCAAAAGAATCTAACGGCTGCTCAGAGATGCATGTCTTCTAAAGCATCATGCCATGGGGATGATTATAACTCCAAATGACCACATAATGACAACAACAGAAATCAACAAAGTGCTCAAAGAAAAAATTCTTGTTTCCATAGAAGTTGTCACAGAAAATTATTGCAGCATAAAATAAACAATTGTTCAGAGTATGTGAAGTTTTTTTTTTTTTTTATTAAGGTATTACAAGATGACAAATAAATTTTGCTGTGCCTCATTGTTAAGTGTGAACCTCTACATCAGTTATCATAATATAATCATCCATGTGCAGATTTTTGGAACTATCTGTTTTCTTGCATATTCCTATGTTACTTACGCATCCTAGATATCCATGTCGTTGGGGACAAAATAAAACAAAAGTAATCTAACAGAAGTTTCAAGCAAAAAGATACAAGAAAGACGTATGAACGGTGACATCATTTATGGTGAATAGAAAACATATTTTCCATAATTAGAAAAAATAAAGTATGATAACTACACAGTGTGGTAAGACAAATCTATAATATGCTTACATGTGCAGCCATGCGTGCCCATTTGTTTCCTATCTTGGCATGGAGTTCAGCAATTAACCACTCTTCTTCTGCAGTAAAAGCCCCCTTCTTTAAATTTGGCCTTAGGTGATTAGCCCACCTCAGTCGGCAGCTCTTGCCGCATCGGGACAGGCCTGAGTGCTTCTGAACAGCATTCCAGTTCCCTTCCCCATGCTTCTTAACATAGTCCACCAAAATAGCATCTTCAGCAGATGTCCATGGACCTTTCTTCAGAATAACTCCACTGGCACTTCCTCCATTGCTCTCATCATTCAACTGTGGCCCATTCTGCTCACTGGGGAGCTCTCCATCGTCAACGTCATGCACCATTCGACTCATCCCTTGCACTAGTATTATGTAATCTCTGCCAAAAACTTCACAACCACACGAACTTAAAAAATGCAAAAGCAAACAGCCTAATTTTGCTTCCAAGATACTAAATTTACTTTTGCTCTAAATTGTTGGGTTGGGGAAGGGGTGCAGACCACATCAAGATACGGGCAGAATGATATTCAATGATTCAGATAATGAAAAAGAAAAAATAATTAACACAGCCCTCATACGGAAAAGAGAACAAGTGGAAGCATCATAAAAGCCAACCTCTTTTATCCTTTTAAAAATCCTCTTAATAAGTGAAGATGACAGAAGGCAAGTAAAGCAGTAAGCATAAGCATTCAATAGCAGAGTTTGTACTTCAGAAAACAATATGAGTAATTAATGGTGACCTCCAGTGATCAGGAAAGCACGGATTGTCCAGAACCCTAAAAGAGAAACTAAGCATAATATCGTAAGAGAATCAAATTAATTATAACTACCCAATTCGGAAGCAAATAAATAGATAAAGAACATCCGTATAATAGGAGATGGCAAAAATAAAATCCCAAGAGCGATGAAAGTCAAGCATACCCAAAACACAATTTATTTTTCCACCGACCCGACAGGTGCTGTTTATTACAAAACAGTACACATACGTTTTCAATAACCTGAGTAAATCGCAGCTTCCATATTTAACAAATTACTAGTTTCACTAAGTTTACAAACCGAAATCCCAAGCTCAATAGATCCAGATTTCAACAAATTTAATAACAGGCCAAACGTAAAAAGGAAATCGAGGATTCGAGGAACACAATAACAAGATACCTACCAATATATCAATATTCAAGCGCCAATTTTCCTTTAACGGCGACTTCTTTCACGAGCAGAGAAACTCAATTAGAGCAGAATTCTCAACCGGGGCCACTCAATGAGCTATGAAATGAGTGAATACCTAAAATCGATCCAGAACAAGAAACGAAAGAACATTAATAAGACCACACAAACTACTCGAATTTTATGCAGCAACCACGCGATATTACAAAAAGGGAGTTACAATGCTAACGAAGCTAGTTAAGGAATTGGGAATTAAACAGCAAAGACCCCCATAAGCAGGAGTACTAACCCTAATCTACGAAATTGCAACCAGAATTCAAGCTTTTGTGAGATTGTACAATAGCAGAGCAGAAAAGCTAACGCGCACGAAAGAACGAGCTGAAAGTGAAACTTAAAGCCAGAGACGAAAAGGGGGGAAATGTCGGAATTATGTGATGTGGATTGAAATAGAGATCCTAACCGTAGCTTCTGGAAGAAGATCCGCGCGAACAGAGACCGAACAAGAAGATCCGAAGGCAACACTGACAAGCAGAGTGATAAATGGAGACAAGCAGAGAGGAGAGAGAGAAGACGAATAATTTGCAGAGAGTGGGAGTAGATGTGAGAATGTGAGAATTGAGAAAGAGAAATGGCGAGTCAAGAGAGGAAGTAGGGGAGAGAAAGCTGGGAAGGTCATCACCACCTTCAGTCTCTGGATTTTATTCATCAACATTGAGATTATTAATAATTAATATTATTATTAACTAATTAATTATTATTATGAAGTTTTACAAAAATAGATAAATTACATATATATATATATATATATATATATTGTGACTCGCTTAGTGTTGTTTATTTATGTATTTTTGTATGATACTTTCTTAATTCATATATGATGTGCTTAGAATACTATTTCAAAAAAGATTCAGTCATATTTGATATTTTCAATTAGAAAGCTAGTTAAATGTATTTTTATAATTAGGATTGGCTTATTATGATTTACTTGTGTATATTTTTATGATATTTTTTCAAATTAATCTTTAAAATACTTTTTCAAAACAAGATTCAGTCCTACTCAATATAAATTTAATCATAATGGAAATTATTATAATTAAGTTAGTATATTTTGTATAAATAGTAGGTCCATGTATACTTTTAGGTTTACTTGAGCTATATTTTTTGTGCCTTAATTTTATAAAGTATATTTTTAGTCCTATAATTCGTTAATGTTGCTAACGAAAAATGCAAACGCAGTAAGCTCAAATAATGATTGTGTAAATTTAAGTGGTGTTTATGTAATTAAATAATGTTAATCTTAAATTTAAAATATGTATAAGTTGAAAAAAATATCTAAAAACCTATTGAAGTTGTCAATATCAAAACATCAATTTTATTTGCAGCAATTTGTCGGTTTATTTTAGTTTAAAAATATAAATATACTAAAAAAATAAAATTTAAATATACTCTATCATCATATGCACATGCATCGCTTGAGTTTGATGTGTCAACATTTTCCTTTAGCATTACTAACGGTGCTAAAAGTATATAACCAAAAATATACTTTATAAAGTTAAAGGACTAAAAATATATCTCATGTAAAATTTAAATGACTGGAATATACGGTAGCCTAAAGATTAATATAAAAATGAAATTGATAAATTTTGATCATTTTTTATTTTACTAATTTTGACAAAATAAAGTCCGTAAATGAAGCTACTTATTTTCCATATTTTTACTACAAAAAATAATTAAATACTAAGGCTGAGATAATGGAAGATAAGTTTTAAAAAAAAATTGAAGTGACTCAATTTGAGCATTGTTTAGGCCAGTTTAATTTATAAAATTTGAATCCTTGATCTTAACTTTGAAAGTGTAAAAAATCCTTATACTAGATAAGGAAATTGAGTCACTTCGAAATAGAGTTGGGAACCAGGACCGGCTCTTGAAGGGCCAAGGTCTAAAAGGGCCCACGGTAAGAAAAAAAATCTGGGTTTTTTTTTTTCAAAATTTAATTATTTTTCCCTTGAGAGCATGCAAGCCAAGGCGGCCCTACAAGGCCGGAAGATATTTTTCCAAATTTAATTATTTTTCCTGACATTTTGTAGAAAAATATAATTAATATATTACAACAATTAAAGTTCTAATTTATCAGATAAATATTGTCAACATTAAAGTCTAAACAACACGCATCATGCAACAAACAAACACAATATCTAATTAATAATTAGTAAAGCGTTGATAGTCTGATGCCATGAATCCATGATGCACTAACGCAAGCTGAGACAACGACACTGAAGTGAGAGGCGTGAAGTGAATGACAGAAATGAGTGAAACTGTGAGAGTGACTTAGTGAGTGAGTACTGGGCAACATGGCAGGTAAGTAGCTTCCTTCACAGTTAGACTCGGTTAGCAGGGCAAGTGAGCAACTGCCAACTGGGCAAATAAGGCCTAAAAGGGCCAGCTTTTTTAGGTCCGACTTCATTTAGAGGCCCCATTTTATAAGTCCCGTTGAAAGGCCAAGGCTTAAATAGCCCACCCGATTTCCTGACTTTACTTCTGCACAATCTAATCATCCTTAGCTTCTCATTATAATTTTTTCATTCACAGAATTTTTGTACAAGATTTTGTTTAACTTGAGGATTTCCATGTCATAGTACTCATATATATTATAGGGTTATGTAGTAAATTTACCCCGGAAGTATAAGCCCGGGAGCAATGTTACCTTATTCCGTTAAAAAATTGACGTTGACCGTTAACTTTTTAACGGAAATGGGCAACATAGCTATGTTTTAAAACTTCTGGGGTAATATTAAGATAAGAAAAACTTCTAGGATAATATTGCTCTTCAACAAAAACTTCCAGGACAAATTTGATACTTAACTCTATATTATATAATGAGATAAAAACTGTTCAAATTTAAAGGATAGAATTTAAGTCAAATTATTTATATACATTATATCAAATTTATAAGTGAAATTATAAAGTGCCTGTAGGCATTTTAACTACTAACAGTGATACAATAACAATTAACAAGTGTCAATATGGAAATTTACAAAAAATTTTAATTTTAACAACTAACAATGAAAAGATAACAAATGTGCATATGAAAATTTATAAATATTGATTTATATTATAAGAGCTCAAACAATAGCAAAATAACAAAGTGAATGTATGAATAAAATAGTTTGATAGGGCAATCAAGACATATTTTTTTAACAAATAACTAAGTAACTAATTATTTTTAAGTCTTATTTGGATTGAACCCAATTTCAATCTAGAAATGTTTGGATCAGCATTGGAGTCAAATGAGTTTTCTCACAAATGCCAAGTTAGGCCTAAAGCTACATTTGGGAGCTTCTAGAGTTATAGTATTCATTTGATTTGACCGTAGAAACTATTTTTTTTATGTGATTTACGGTTTACGAGGTAAGTGTATGAAAGAAGTTTTATCTTAACTTACATAAACGTACTTTTTAAACATCAATTCAAACAGACAAAAGTCAAATAGATATTCAAACTATGGCCCCTTTTGGATTAAAGAAAAGGTGGGAATTGAAAGGAATGGAAATGAAAAGAATGGAATGGAATGGAAAATATTTTACCTCGTTGCGTTTGGTTGGCACTGGAAAAGAAAATAGGTTGATAGGAAAAATTTTGTTTGGTTGAAAGAAAATAAGGTAGAAAAATGAAGCAAAATACCATTTTACCCTTAAAAATAAAAAAAAAAAAAAAAAAAAAAAAAACTCGCAGGCGTAAGGAATTCTCGAGAATGCCTATTAGGCATTGAAATTTTCAATAGGCATTCTCGAGAATGCTTTAAGGCATTACATTGAGAATGCCATGATGTCAGGCATTCTCGACAGCATTCTGTTTGCCCAGGAGATTCTCTACTCTATAATTTTTTTAAAAAATTATCTTGATGTCTTTAATTCTTGAGAGTTCAATGATAATACCTAGTATAAGAATATTGAAGAATGCTTTAGAAATTTTGAAACTTTGTAAATCTCTGTTTTCTTGTTGCATAACAGGGAACCTACAAATTTTCATCTTCCGCCTCTCTCGCTCTTTCTCTCTCTCTCTCTTCCGCCTCTTCAGTCTCACTGATAGAGGTCATTCCTATCATAATTGAAATCTTCATCTTGTGGGAGAATATGTTCAAGTGCTTGCAACGTAAGATTCTTTGTTACCTCTTCGATTTTGATCTGAGATATTTGGTTTTCGTCTGTGCTTTCTTCGATCTCAGTTCTTTGGCAGGAGGCGGTTGGGTCCGCCATCATCACCACCGTGACTTCTTTGCGGATTGAAGACACACAAGAAGCGCTCGCAAAGGGTAAGTTTGTCTTCTTTGATTTTTTGCTCCGCCGGAAAATGGTTCCCACCAAAATTGGTGGGAACCCATTTTCCCATGTATAAGGGAAAATCGCCCCGCCGCCGGAAAATATTTCGACGGAAAATGCGAACCAAACAACTGCCCTCGAAGGAAAATGAGCATTTTCCTTTTCCTTCACCCAATTTTCCGTGATCCAAACGGGCCCTATATCTTTTTTAACGAAAATGTTTTCACACATAAACAACATTGCACTAATAAACCTTTACTCTAACTTCAATTTATAAAATACACTTTAAATAAAAGTCACTCTTATAAACATTAATCTAAACAAGTTTTTGATTTTTATAAATTAATTATCTAGATTTTACATTTAAGACTAAACGTAGATCAACTCACTACTCGTAGTTGGTCACAACTCACATAAGACACGTGACACATGCATATATTTTTATTTTTTTTTTGGGCTACATCAGCAACCTTACTGTTGATGGGAAGCTGGGGAAGGGCAATGTTGTGATGTTCTCTGTATGTCTCTCTTCTTTTGACAATCACAAGCAATAGCTATCCCTCTCTTTTCCAAACTTAGTCTTATGGGCCTCACGCCATTCCCCTACTCCACAATTTTCTTCTCTTGCTTTCCTCTAAAATTAGGTCAAATTTTAACTTGCACGAAATATGAAAATTATTTATAATATACATACTATTTGTAATATGTAACTTATGCACCATCGCCATATTACTATAAAAAATCATATTATTTATATATCTAAAATCAAAATATGATCCCTTAGCTTTGTACAAGATTTCAGTTTTATTTCTTAATTTTATAAAATATTTTGTAGTCATATACATCTAACATTGTTAGCCTTAAATAATACTTTTGTAATGCAATTTGCACTAGAAACTATATCATATATTTAAGGGCGGAAGAGTAATTTATTATGTCAATAATTGTTAATTTTTTTTAAAAAAATAAATTTAATATTTAAGAGCTTGTAAATGTTTTGTTAATATATAAAATTTTTATGTTGGCTTTTTTGTTAATAAAATTAATGGTATTAAGATTATATAACAAAAAATAATTTTATAAATTAAGGGACCAGATTAAAATTGTGTGTGAAATCAAAGGACTAATGAAGCAATTTTTTTACCTAATATTATTGCAAAATTACTATTCTTATGAGAGAGAGCGAGATGCCATTTGCATTTGTCTCTTGTGTGTGCCTCTTTTTTTCCTTTTAAAGAAAATCTTTCTCCGTTTGAACAAAATTGCTTAGGCAACTTTTCTTTGGACTATGCGGTACTTGTCCTCATCCCAAAAATAGACAAAGTCCAAGATTTCTAGTAATAAGTAATGGCACGGTAGTAATAGAAAAAGAAAGTTTCAATTGCCAAAAATAATTTTTGGTAAAACAAAAACGGAAAATTTTCATCAAAGGACCACAGCACGAAATTAATTTCGGTTAGGGATCAAGATATTCTGAAATTTCACTGCAAGACCAAATGAAAATAAGTTCTATAGGTAAAAAGACAATAATGTCCATTCCTTTTTTCAAAAAAAAAAGTTTGATTGTTGTCAGAGCTCCGACGATTGGCCGCTAGAGTAGCCACAGTCGGCAGGCCATCACATCTCTGTCGTCGAATGACCAGAACTCTGACCACCAAAAAATTAATGTGTTGTTCAGAGGAGGATTCCTCTTGTTCGTGAAGAGTTGCAGACTTGTTCATGAAGAGTAAAAACATGAACAAGTATGCAATTCTTCGTGAACAAGTGGAATCCTTCTATGAACAACACATTAATTTTTAGTGGTTGCAACTTCGATAGCCGATCGGAGCGGCCAACATCAGCCAGCAATCAAAGCTCCAACCACCAGAAATTAATGTGTCGTTCATCAGAGGATTTCACTTGTTCATGAAGGTTCTAGACTTGTTCATAAATAATAGAATCATGAACAAATATGTAACTTTTCATATATAAGTGAAATTCTTTTATAAACGACACATTAATTTTTCGGTGAGCGGAGCTTTGACCGATCGGCGTTGGAGCTCTAATGGCCGGCTGGCAGTGGTAGCTTTGGCCTAGCAGCAACTGGTGACTAGTTGCTAGAGCTCCGACAACGACGGCACCTTTTGAAAAATAATAAAGCAAGGGGCATTAATGTCTTTTTACCTATAAAACTTATTTTTATTTTGGTCCTTGGTCTTATAGTAAAATTTTAGAATGTTTTAGTCCTTGAGTTAAATTAATTCTATCATGTAGTCCTTTAATGAAATTCTTCCTAAAAAATAGGCAAAATTGATGGATTTCTATTTTTGGTGGCTATCATTTTTAGAAGCAAGATGGTAAAGAGAAAGCTTCATTAGCCCGAAAGAAAAATGGGAGCCCCTTATTTTTAAAATACTCATAATGTATATTATCATTTAAAGTTCTTTTCTGAAAATATTCCATGATTGAAATTTAAAATTAGCAAATGGAAATGGGAGATCAACGTAATTACAAGTAAATAATACATTTACATTAAATAATTGTACATTTTAGAATTATTTTAAAATATTTACAAAAAAAAATGGATTGTTGGAAACCATGAATTTTATATCATTAAAAATTTTGAAATACTTTTTCATATTGACCTATTAACTATAAATATATTTTTCATGTAATTACATATAAAAAATATATTTAATTTGGAATTAAAAAATAATCTCTCTTATTCTAAATGTATGAGTTAGTTAAATAATTTATTTTGCTTCTAAATATTAGACTTCAATTCACTTTGTCTTCTAAAATTATAATTTTTTCCTCAAACTATTCCTAGCTTATATTAAGAGAGTTTCAATATAAATGATTAAAAATAGCAAATAAAGGATATTAACATACATAAATTACAAATAATTAATTTAAATAATTTTTTAATATTTATAAATTAGCTATTACAAAACGAATGGGGAAAAGGTTAAAGAAAAGAAGGGTTTATACACAAAGTCCATTACGTCGTCGTCTTGTCGATGTCTCCATGTTGTGGCTGAACCTAATAAAAGTATGGTAGTGGTCTACGTCCATCCCTACTTGGAAACAAAATGATGCAATCAATGTTCCACATTTGTCCCTATCTTTCTCTTTAACACTCTTACTTTGTTTTGCAACTTATTCATGTTTTTTCTTTCAATTACAAAAGCCAGAGTGTTTGAAATGCATTAATTAATTTTATGTTTGAAATAACAGTTTCTAATTAATTACATGTAGGTTTTTCATTTCATGCATTACCTGTAATCTCATTAAAATGTATATTTTATTTTGCCCTCTGTGTTATGATGGTCTTTCTCCAACTTGGGCCTTGCCCTGATATTGGGCCATCTTCATCATGACACAATTAGTCCCTCCAATTCTCTTGGTGCAGCCCAGGCCCAAAACTAGAAAATATATCCAAAATATTGTAGCCCAACCTTCTATACTATCACAACAAATGGTAAATCTCCCACCAATGGTGTTAAGTGTGTTAAGATCAAGGTTCTGAAACCTGACCGAATCAATCAGTTTGAACTAGAAACCAGTGAATCGGCTGGAAAACCGATCCGAGTTAAAGGAAAACACGGGTTCCGAGTTGACCGAGTCACAGAGCCAATGGGAAGACGTTGGCCATGGTACTATGGAGGCCAAAGGAGGAGCAACGATCTGGTTTAAGCTCTCTGGACTCTAAGCAATGATTTGTGAAGGCCAAGACACAAAACGAGAAGGAGGGGAGAAAGAGAAAGATCTTAAGAGCAAGGTTATGGGGAGGAGCAACGATCTAATTCTAAGCTCTCTTGTGACCATGCGTGATGGATTTGCAAGTGAGGCTGAAGAAGGAGAGGAGAATAGAGAGAGATGAAGAGGAGAAAGTGGGTGAGGGAGATGAGGTTGGCGTTGAAACTTGAGGCAAAGAAGAATTTGGTGAAGGAGAAGGTAGGGTAGCAATAAATGGTAGGGAAATTGAGGGTGAGGGAACGGAATGGTTATTGGGCTTCTAGATATGGGCTTGGCATTAGATTGGGCAGAAGAGTATAAGTGAGAGATGAGTCAGAATTATTTGATTTGACCACAAAATATTTTTTATTATTAAAATGTGAATGTTTTTAGCTATTTTAATTAAACTGTATTTTTTTAATTAATATGGGTTGATCCACTGACCCATGACACAATACCCTCACTAGTTCAGTGGCCAGTCCGGATTTCAGAACATTTGTTAAGATTATCATAATGAACTACTTTCTCCCAACTAGATGAATTGATATTCAAATCCTCATTAGGAGAAGTACATTTATGATTGTATAAAGACTAGATTGAACTAACTAGGCATCAATATGAAATATGGTTTGAAAAATGATTGGACTATAGTTTTTGGCATAAGGACCAGTCCAATGTGCATATTTGGGAACAACAAAACCATGGTTTTAGATATCATTTTTCCACAAATCGAGAAAAAATTCATTTCACATACTTACCTTATAAATCATAAAAGTCATTTTCCAAAAACTAATTCAAACATGGACTTAGATCAAATTTAAATGGTTTGAGAATTACTCTATCCGCCCAAGAGTCTTTTAAACGAATCGGAATATTCAAAAAATTAATTAAATATAATAATTATGTAAGAATTTTTTTCCCAAAAATGCCCCTATTTATGAATGAGTGTGAGAGAGTAATAATGAGAAAATGATGAAAGATAATATATGCAATATAATGATTAATTGAGGGCAAAGTGAAGAAAAATGCATTTACTATTGAAACAAACTCAAAAGAATCTTATATTTAGGGACGATCCCATTAAAAAAAAAGGCTCTTATATATAGGGATAGGGGAGTATTGAATGAAGTTCATATAAATAAATAATGATTTTGAAAACAAAAAATTACAATGGGAATTATAAAGCGAGATAAAGTTACATGGGATGAAAACAACGATTAGGAGTTGACTTATGTTATTTTAACTAAAGAAAAAAGAAGAAGTAGAATAAAGTAAAGGATTTATTAGCTATTGCTTTTGAACTTCATAGATAACTTATACTCTAAGCAATGCATAGAGTTGATTACTTTAGTAAATCTTAGAATCCCACGATATTCATATTGGAGACCGACAGATTATTTAACCAACTATTAATCTCTCCCCACAATATATATCAAATCAAAGTTTATCTTAAAATATTACTATGAGTAGGAATAATCAAAGTGTTCAAATTTATGAAGGCAATTCCAACAAATCATTAATTAATTAATTAATTAAATGCAACGTGCGTGGTCTCATGCATGATAATCTATAGAGCAATTACCACCTCTCATCTTTAATATAAGTCATAATAAATTAATTTAAGGAGATTAAAAAAACTAAATAAATGATTTAATTATAGCATAAATTACATGATCTCTCTAAAATATTTAAGTGTACAATTAAATTATATATCAAATGATAAATCAGACAATTTATTTTATAAAAAATAATTTATTTAGCTTCTTCACTCAACTCGAACGTAAAAAATGAAGGTAATGATCAATCTATAACATGATGTTGCTAGGCTTGTCAATTCATGACTTGCACTATGCACATTTAGTGTTGTCCACATAGCAAAAAGCAAAAGCAACATATAATATATATCCACCAAAGAAAGAAGCTATGATGAACAAGTGAAGAAGAAGAAGAAGAAACTGATGATTGGAAAACAATAAGAGAAAGAGAACAAAAATTTCACGTGGCAATTGAAAAGAGATCACTACGTTAATTGCTTCCACTTGAAGCATATAATCTTCGTACTGAAATCAAAGTCCCTCCTTCAAGAAAACTGGATTCTTGCCCTTTTTCTCTCTTTTTAATTAATTAGGGCCCGATTGGCATGCTAGCATTTTGGAATTGAAATTGAAATTCATATGCTATTTGTGTGTTTGGTGTACTCGAATTTAGTTCCCAATGTGAAAGCCAATTCCATCACGGCATGGAATTTATGCCCATAAGACTCTTACGCCCCCCCATTAACATTATTTAAAGACCATTATACCCCTCTGATTTTAGAACCTACGTGGCTCTTCTTGTTTTATTAATTATTATGTAGGGTCATGTAATTAACTAAAAGTTAAAGCCAATTCCATCACGGCATTGGTCTCCATCCTATCACACAATAACAATTATTGCTTAAGAGATAGTGAATGATAAATGTTTTAAACCAAACTTTTTAAATGGATTGAGATTTTAAAAAACAATTCAATAAATTAATAGAAATACTAAAACTCTAAAAGGGCGGTCTAATGTACAAAGCTCCCATTAGGCGGGTTTTAAGAGGGATAGATAGATGTATGCAACTTTACTTTGAAAAAAGAGATACTATTTCTGAAATTTGAATCAGTGACCTTTAGGTCACATGTCAGCAACTTTATCACTGCGTTAAGACTCACCCTCATAAAATACTAAAACTTTAATCTAAAAGAATCTTTAATTTTATCCAATCCGGTATAAATCTATGAAATTTTTAATCATTCTCTTAAATTTTTAAAAAAAGTAATTTAGCTTATTTTTTCAATTCATCTTTTTATTGTGGTATTTTTGAAGTTAACCAATTTATTTCTTTATTTTTAAAAAAAAAACATAGTTCATTCAATACAAAAAGAGCAAAAATAGTTAAACAAGCTCTTCAAGTTACACCCAAAAAAAAATGCTCTTCACATGATTGATGATTGAAGCATCAATAGTGAACAATCTCACTCTCACTTAGCCTATAAATAGATCACAACTCATTCACCTGTCTACATCTTTATCAGGAGAATCAAACTCTTTCTTCTCTCTTAACAGATCTTCAATGGCTTCACTTCTGCAATTATTCCTTCATTTACTCTTCCTACCTTTTCTTCTCATCCCTTCTTCTTCAATAGCCTTCTCACATCAAAATCCCAAGGTATGTGAATCCCCCCTCCTTTTTCATTTCATTATTCCTTGCATCTATTTGGATCCTCTATAGGGAAAGCGAGATGAGCCTCATCCAAACTCTTATGTGAGACGAATCAATAATGTTCTTTCTCAACGTATCCAAGTCAAATATTCCTTTCAATTCTTATGAGATGTGGTTAAGTCATTAAATTTGTATGGGAATAAAATAAGTTTTCAATTTTACCCGTGTTTAAATGGAAATTTTTCATATTTGTATAACATTCTCTCAAATAGTTAATAATCTTATATGATAATATTGAAAAAACTTGATTTATATCTCCATCAATTGATTTATAATAAAAGTTGTTCGTCTCGTATAGAAAAGTGCCTGATAATAAGAATCAAGAGTAGTCTTTTTCCCTTCATATGCATAACAAGAACTTCCTCCAATGCGTAAGAAATCCTTGGTCCATTACATAGAGTTTTTTTTAATTGAGATTATTGAAACTTTTTGTTGTTGTGTTATGTGCATGCAGCCTTATGTTGTTTACATGGGAAGTTCAGCATCAAAGAGCTTTGGGTTAGATGCCAAAATTGCAGAATCTGCTCATTTGCAACTTTTGTCTTCCATTATTCCAAGGTTTTTCATTCACCTTATTACAACATACAATAAATTCTTTGTAGACTCAAATTCTCTATAATTAAATCACAATTTCATTAATCTCTCTTGGTTTACACATTTCATTAACGTTTACATATTTTTTTAATTAAAATACTTACAATATTAGGAAGCATGTTTAATTTTCTCAAAATCCCTTCTTCTTTGTTTATCTCATAATCTCATTTCCACCGTACATTTTGTTTTTATAATGTTTTATAATCTCATCTCAACTCATGTTTGAGTGCGACATACATGTTCCAATGTCCAACATGAAACTGACAAGGGCAATAATTATCTAGTTATTACTTATAACATGTACCACTAAGTCCACTTTGGCCAAATCTCACATACCAAGGAAAATTAGTTGACACAATGATTATGAGGTAAAATTTCAATTTTACCCTTATTTATGATTGAGTATTTTTCAACTGTTTCTTCTCTCTCTATCTTCATGGGTGCAATTAATATGGGTAAAATTGTCACAATCTCATTTATTACATGAAACTGGACTTATAAATAGGACCAATTTTTTTAATCAAACTGGACTTATAAATAGGACCAGAGTGATAGTAATAAAGCAGTATATTGCGTGTACGAAAAAAAAACATTATATTGCACTCAACAATTAACCTTTTCTATGTTTAACCTTCTATATTAAAGTATAAAAAACTAACTTAAAGTATTGATATTTTATTTTATTACACTTTTTTTTATAAAAATGTAAAAATATTTTCATTATTTTAACAATAATAATATTAATGTTGAAATAAAAAGTAAAATTTGAACCATTTAAAAAATTCCCATCCTCCAAAACATCCAAGCGAGTTGATTTGCTCTATGAAATTCCTCAACACCTTAATTAAATAATTATATTTAGTCCTGAAATTAGTTAAACTAATGCATTGAGCTTTAAAAAAAAAAAAAAAAAAAAAAAAAAACCCTTTTAAAATTTTCACAGAAGAGAGAGTGAGAGGATAGCTCTGATCCACCATTACAATCATGCTTTTAGTGGATTCTCAGCCATGCTTACTGAGACTGAAGCTTCTGCCTTGTCTGGTACTCATCTTCCCTTAATCTGCTTCTTCCTCTCTTGTCTTCTTCTGATTTCTTAAATATCTTTTTAATCATTTGAGTCGTTGTTAATCATTTTTTTCCCTTCTTCTTGAGGTCCTTAATTAATTTTCAACACCAATACAAAGCTCAGTTCTAATGCTATCATTTTTGCTTAAACCAAAATCCTTCTTCCATTAATGAATATGAATTATGTTGTCTCTTGATCACTCCATACATATTGATTATTTTTTTTCACCAACCCTAAGCCTTGTACTTAAAAAATAACTAGACTAGGCCGATCGCCTTGTAATCTAGTAGTATGAAAACTTTCTTATAAACAGGACGTTGTAGGTTTAATTTCACTTGTAACCTCAAGCTATTAGTGCCTATCCTCTACGTTAAAAAAAATTAACTTGACTAAATTAAATTTAAACACATTTTGATATATGTTTGTATATGATTTGTTATTTATTTATATCTGTTACTCCTTCGATTTTAATTATAAGAGCAAGTTGACTTTTTTGGAGAAATTTAAAAAGCTAATCAAATTACTTTAGAATATTTTTTATTTTATTTTTTTCTCCAAACTAATTAGTTTGACTAATAAACTAATATATAATCTAAGGATACACAACATATGATATGATTAAGTAACTTATTTAGCTTCCTTAATCTCTCCCAAAAAAGTTAACATGGTCTTATAATTAGAACCGGAGGGAGGACTATTTGTATTTTAATGAACTAACTGTGGCTGAGTAACTTTCAAAACAGACCACCAAGGGGTGGTATCAGTGTTTCCAGATCCAGTTCTTGATTTACATACGACAAGATCCTGGGACTTCCTGGAATCAGATTTGGGTATGAGGCCACGTGGCATTGTCCCACACCAACACTCTTCAAGCGATGTCATTATTGGTGTTATAGACACTGGTAAGTGTCACTTTTTGTCCAACCCAATTACCAAAGTAAAATTGTGTTCATTTTCTTGTAAATTTGGCCTTTTTAAAAACTTTATATAACCAAAAGATGGTGTTATCCCAGAAATTAATGCATTACAAAGAATAACAGGAAAAAAACAGTTAAACAATTATATTCAATTTTCTATAGCTAAAAACTAAAACTCTTAATAACAACAATTCAACATGGCTGTCACATGTCAATGTAATTCTCATAAATGGCCTATGGAGTTTAGAATGGGACACCTCCATGTGATGGTGAAGGTCATTGTGTCACACTCAATAAAATTAATATAAAAAAAATCTATACCCACAACAAGTTATACTATACATACTTTGCGTAAAGCATAGTAGGAATAAGATATTAGATTTTAGAGAGTTAGGTATATCTTAGATTCGTCTTTCAATAAAAATAGCTTAAATCAATTTGATAGGACTTATTTTAAGGCAATATACCTTCAATTCACAATTCAATTAACCAATGTGGGATTTTTCCAATATATTATAATATAAGAGGCAAAGTGGCAGTTAAGGCATCAACATCTAGCAAGTAGCAACAATGACAGTACTAGCAGAACAGAATAGAATTCAAGCCACACGGTGCTATTTAGCCTTTTCTAGTAAACAATTAATGGCTATTCATTGTGGCCCTCATCTAGCTGTTTTGATTGCTACCCTCATCTGTGTTTCTCAATCATTCTTTGTTGCATGTGATAATCAATCAATCTTCAAAGCAAAGGGTATGATGCTTCTTTACAGGCTGCACATTCTTCTTCATTGATGTTGAGATGATATGGACCATTCATGGCTATGACATAAATTGAAATCAGAAGATCAAAAACAAAAGTAAGAAAACCAAGTAATGGAAGTGTTAGTATTAGCATTCTAGAGAGAAAAAATTAAATACAAATAATGAGTAATAATTGGAACTTTGGATTAGTGCTGCCATAAACCTTCCTTTCATTTCAAAAACTTGTATGCACAAAGAAGGAGAATCAACTCTGTCATGCCTGATAATGTAGATGAAAAGAGAACGAACTGCAGATGAATTTTCCAAGTTGACAATGACAGAATACCTCTTGGGTTTCCTACATGACCCAATTTCAATCTGTAAGAGCCCAAGTTTGGGACTGATGGAGACTTGTATGAAATACTAAGTCCGACATTAGTAGTATGAGATGCTCAAAGGGGTGTTTGAGTAGGTTGGTTCTCCCAGCTCAACAATTAGCTTTTGGGGTTCGAGAGGGCGACACAAAGAGGGTCGCAGACAAAATAGTGAGGATGAAACTACCTAGCCTAGAGATAGCAACAAAGTGGTAATCAGCATCCTTAACACATGTTATGGTCTTTATTATTCTCATACTAAGGTTACATCAAGTTCTAACCATAAAATCATCCAAGAGATGAGGTTTCTCAGCACCACCTTTTTGGTAAAAAAATTATTTGGAGTCTGATAGATTGTCCCAACTCAAAGACAACATATATCACAACTTGTGGATGCCTATAATAACAGGAAACTTGATCTGGCTAATTGAGCAAGGTTTGCTTCTTTGATACTTTTGCCATGAGTAACATCCCCCCCCCCCCCCCCCCAAAAAAAAAAAAAAAAAACCAAAAAGAAAAAGAAAAACAACATATAGAATCTGTTACTGGTGATGGATGATTCATGCACACCACATTAGTTCCAGCATAATTTTTCTAACCAATTCATGTCATTACCTTGCTTTTCCCCATCTCATTGTCTACAAATAATGAAGATTAACTAAGTAGAAGTCTAAATCAAAAAGATGTAGGAACATAATTAACGCATTGCATACAGGTAAATCATGTCATTAGAACCCAGCCTTCATATTTAATCCTCATAACAAGTTTCCTCACTTTGAAACTCTGAAAACTATAACTTTCACCTATTTTAGGCCTTGGCCTTAATTTAGAAAACAATTGCCTGTGATATATCATAAACAAGTTGCTTAAAGATTATTCATTCAAGTTTATATTTATTCTTTTTCCAAAGGGATATGGCCAGAATCTCCAAGTTTTAATGATGAGGGTATTGGGGAAATCCCTTCTAGATGGAAAGGCGTTTGCATGCAGGGTCATGATTTCAAGCTATCCAATTGCAACAGGTGATTGACCATTCTTTCTCCTATAAAATTTTCAACAAAGATATTAGTATCTAGTTTAAACACACTTCCAAAAAAAAACAATCTGGTATGGAAAAGAAGCTTAACTATCTCAGTAAAATTGCAGAAAATTGATAGGTGCAAGATACTATAATCTCCAAATTACATTAGCCGGCAACAAGACTCACGGTGGAGTAGCCAAAGTCTCACCAAGAGACTCAGTTGGCCATGGGACCCACACTGCTTCAACAGCAGCAGGAAGCTGGGTCAACAATGCTAGTTATTATGGTTTAGCACAAGGAACAGCAAGAGGTGGCTCTCCTCCTTCAACTAGGATTGCTGCTTATAAGGCCTGTTCAGAAGAAGGATGTTCAGGAGCCACTATATTGAAGGCCATAGATGATGCTGTTAAAGATGGAGTAGATATAATCTCAATCTCTATTGGGCTCAGCTCACTGTTTCTATCAGATTTTCTGAATGACCCCATAGCCATTGGAGCTTTTCATGCAGAAGAAATGGGTGTCATGGTGGTCTGCTCAGCTGGGAATGATGGTCCCGATCCTCTCACTGTTGTGAACTCAGCTCCATGGGTTTTCACTGTTGCAGCTTCTAATATTGATAGGAGCTTCCAATCAAGTATTGTCCTTGGAAATGGAAAAACTTTCCAAGTAGGTTTCTTGATTTCTGATGAAAAAGTGTGGTAAATTTCTTTGCTTTTTTTCATGCATAAAAAGTCTAATCCTTTCCCCCCCCTGTGATTGTGCTGGCAGGGCTCAGGTATCAACTTTTCAAACCTCACTCGTTCAAAGTTTTATCCTCTTGTTTTTGGAGAGGATGTGGCTGCTAGATTTACCCCTCCATCAGAAGCAAGGTATGTAATATGTCGTTTCAAAATCATAAGAATTTGGAAAAGTTTAACTTTTGACAACAAAGGCTAAATAATTTTACTTCAGCGTTTTTATTTGAAAAACCTTAATGGTCAAGATTTTACATTGTAAAGACCTGAAAATAATTCATATCTAACTGAAAATCTATTTCTGAAATACTATTTCCCCCCTTTGTGCATGCATGTTGCTAACATACCAGTAGGCAGGGGCACTAATACGGCAACACAGAAGTAGTTGTTCTAAATATTACTAAATCTTAGTTTTTTACAAGTTGCAAATGCTTGACAGCTATAAAGCAGCAATTCCAACATAAAGAAATACGTTGCTTTTGTCATTGAAATGCAGGAATTGTTATCCTGGATCATTGGATTACAGTAAAGTTGCTGGCAAGATTGTGATTTGTGTTTCTGATGATCCAACTGTTTCAAGAAGAATCAAGAAGCTGGTTGTACAAGATGCAAGGGCCATGGGGATGATACTAATTGATCAGGACAAGAATGATGTTCCTTATGATGCAGGCACTTTTCCCTACACAAATGTTGGTGATTTTGAAGGGAATCAGATTCTACAGTACATTAACTCTACCAAGTAAGCCTTCCCAACTTTAAAATACTGACTAGTTCCACTGCTTATGCTTCATGTGGCTCCATCTTTCCAGCCTTCTGCATCAGTTTATATACACTCCCTCTTGTCCATATTATAAGTCACCTCTAACTACCTCACCAGAATCAAGGAGAGATGGTTCACTCATTAATTTTGTCAAAAAAAGAATTATTTTTCCAATTTTGCTCATGTTTAAGAGTATAGAGAAACACCACATTAGATTTAAGTATTCTCCTAGTAAATTGAAATAGGGGTAATATTTGGAAAAAGTTCATTAACAACCCACAGTGTGACTTATATAATGGACTAAGAATTTCTTCTAGAACGCGTCCTATATTTGAGACCAGATGGACTGTATATATATATATATATATATATATAAACTTCCAATAATTGGGGAAAAAAATTGAAGTTTAAGCAAAAATCCTCAGCCTTTGTTGCCTCCATCCGTGGCAGGAACCCAACTGCAACAGTTCTTGCAACAGCAGAAACTGCTAGATATAAACCCTCACCAATTGTAGCATCTTTCTCATCTAGAGGTCCTTCAATCCTTACAGAAAACATACTCAAGGTATTTTTCTTTCCCCAGTGCCCTACATGAAATTTATACAAGATGGCACAATCTTACGCACTTTTTTTTCTTGTGGCAAATGTGTTCCTCAGCCAGACATTATGGCTCCAGGAATTGGCATTCTTGCTGCCATGATACCCAAGAGCACTGAACCAGGAAGTATTCCGGCTGGGAAGAAACCATCCCTATTTGGCATAAAATCTGGTACATCTATGGCTTGCCCACATGTGACAGGTGCTGCAGCATTCATCAAATCAGTACACAAAAGATGGAGTCCTTCAATGATCAAGTCAGCCCTTATGACAACAGGTTCAATAAATAATGTCCTTCTTATTCTTTAATTTTGAAACATATATATCTCTCTCTCTCTCAAAGAAAAGAAAACGATGTTGAAGATTAGTCACCATCAGATTCAAAAAGTGTAAACAGAAAGAAATACAAGTGGTCCTGCTCTATGGCAATTGGGAGTTAGACTTGATCATAAACCAAGTAGCCAGCTCAGCCCAATAAAAGGGATAATTAATCTCTTTGTCCTTATATTTTTTATTCAGTTGTAACTCTGTTCCTAAACTTTGACTTGAAGCAATTCAACCCCCTGCCCCAAGTTTTTTTATAGGGACCAAGTCAAAGTTTAATAAATGGGTTACAATCGAGTCGAAGGAATAATTTTTTTTTCCAAAAGTTCAATCTTTGAGTCTGAAATTGAGAAGGGATACTTATGCAGTTCTTTCACACTTTCTTATTTTCAGCAACAACCTACAACAACATGAAGAAGTCTGTGACCAACAGCTCAAACAGCTTTGCCAATCCACATGAAATGGGAGCTGGGGAAATCAACCCACTCAAAGCTCTCTATCCTGGTTTAGTCTTTGAAACAGATGTGGAAGACTACCTCCAATTCCTCTGTTACTATGGCTGTTCACAGAAAAACATAAGGTCAATGTCCAATACTAATTTCACCTGCCCCAAGAACTCCAATAAAGACCTTATATCCAACATAAACTACCCATCAATCTCCATAAAAAACCTTAGCAGGAACCAGAAAGCCAGAGTAATCAGAAGAACAGTCACCAATGTGGGACCCCTTAATGCCACATATACAGCAAAGGTTCATGCAGAAAAGGGATTGATTGTCAAGGTGCTTCCAAGTAAACTTGTTTTCTCTGAGAGTGTAAAGAAGCTGTCTTATGAAGTCTCATTCTATGGGAAGGAGGCTCATAGAGGCTACAATTTTGGATCTCTAACATGGCTTGATGGTAGGCATTACGTTCATACAGTTTTTGCTGTCAATGTTCAGTAACTTGGCAGTGTGGATGGACATTGGATAGAGATACACACAAACACAAATACAGGATATTGATCAAATTCATTGACATACATAAAATGTATTGATTCTTTTGTTATTTTTTTGTATAAGAATCTCAGAACTATACTACTTAGTTTCTCAAGAGAAATTTTCAACAAGAAACCGTTGTGATGTAATGGGCTCTTTGGTAGTTTTTGAAGTGAGTTGAGTGTGTCCTATGTGATGGGATAAAATTGTGTCCATGGTGCTCTATGTATGGTCTATTTTAGTGATCTGTTTTGAGTTTGTAATTGTCTTCTGTTTAAGAATTTCTCATCTATGAATCTCAGTACTTCTCATTTCTGAATACACTTTTTAAAAAATAAATAATCCTAAGATGATATCAAGAAGAATAATGATAAAATAGTATTAGGTTAAAAATAATAATTTGGTCTTTCAAGTTTATCAATTCAACTCATCCAGGATCAAAATGTGAAATTATTTTGATTTAGGATTAGGATTTGAAATGGGGGTATTGTTTGGGCCTTGGCTCTTTTTGTATTTTGTTTTTTTATCCAAAGTTTCTGTTACACTTTTGTATTTATTCAATGAAAACATTATTTTCCATAAAAAAGTTGATCAATTCAATTCATCCCCAGTAAATATCAAAATTTGAGATAATTTTGAAAGTTGAACATTAGACATGTTTACTTAATTTGATTAAATTAATAAAGTTAATTAATTAGTTAATATCACATGTATTTTCTAAAATACCCTAAGTAATCTCTCTTAATTTCCTCACTCCCTCTCTTTCTTAATTATTATCGAGAGAGCATTAATATGAGGTAATTAGGAAAAAATTAATAAATATGTAAACTATATCTTATATTTATGACCAACATCAACTCCTTAAATATGTCTTATATTAAGGACTGGAGGAGTATTTTGTAAAATTGTAATTGAAATATTAAATAAAGGAAAAATCTTTGAAAAAAAACTTAAAAAATGCTAAAAGGCAAAAAATAGAAATGTGAGAATTTGATTTGTTATTTTTAAAATTAAATAGAATTGACCACTTACTATAATGAAAAAGGCATTAATTCCCATTTCTAATAACAACGACGGTTTGAGAAGTTTAGAGTTAAAAAAAAAAAAAAAAAAAACCAACTCAACGACTCTGGGCCAAGTAAAGGGATGACTATTGTATCAATGTAATTGAAGATAGCAAGGGTACGTAGGGTGGTTTTGGATGGATATGAATGACTAGAGAGCAACAAACTGAATGAAGAGGAACAAGAAAAAGGGGTCTTCAAACGAAAACACCAATTTTTTTATTTTTGAAAAATATTTAGTTAAGAAGATAAGGAAACGCGCTTGAATTGAATAGTAAGGACTTAGAGTGAACACAAGAATTGAGGACTCTTTTTAGCAATTCAAGAGTTAAACTTTGATGGATGTCTGCAACTTGAAGGAAAGAGCAGAAGAAAGCCACAGAACAGAGTTATAAAGATGAGTAGTCGGAGGCAGTGAAAATGGAAACACAGCAGCAAATAATCAGACACAGATGTGGCTTCGTCTCCTCCATGAAGCATCTTACTCTTCCCATTTTAGTAATTGTCAGCAACCCTATGCAACCATTTTTGCAGCATCTCTTAGTTCGAATTCTAGTGAAGCTCTGTTTTAATGCCTATGAGAAATCACACGTTGAAACAACTTACCAAGAACAGCAGAGGAAGAGACTTTGGATGCGGACTTAAGATTATATCTATGAAGGATGATTTGGGGACACAAGTCGCCGAAAAAGTTGGATAGGAGACGGTGGTAAGTGGTAGAGATCGGGAGAAGAAGATTTTGTGGATGCATAATATATATATTGTGTTAGCAACGAAAGCGGCTTGTATACTAGTGTACGACCCGGATTTGGATTAGTCAAGATGAAGCTCTCGATGCTAAATGGGTAACCAAATATATATATATATATATATATATATATATATATATATATATATAGTGTTAAGTTGCTAATATATATGTGTTTTGTTTTAAAAGGTGCGATACTAATATATTTAGGTGTAAAAGTAACTATGTGATTATAAAAATGAAGTAAAAGTCACATATATTTCGTTATTTTATGTTGGTGGAGGCCACAGTCACTTTAACGGAATATGTGACTTTTCTTTCCACTTTTGTAATCACATAATCACTTTTACCGATAAAAAAATATTTAGTGTCGAACACACTTTTGGAAAAACCACATGTGTAATTTTACACTTTAACCCTATATATATTTATAAATTTACACAGACACCATGCTATTTGTGTCATTTTGATTAAAACGCATAAATCAAATAAAACCCTCGCACCTCTTTAATATTATGAATATTTAGAGCGCATTTCTGTTTGTTTTTATAGTATTTTCAAATTTTTACAAAAAAACAGATAAATAAAAATAAATTATAGCAATTCAGAAATTGAGAAAAAATAGGAAAAAATCATTTGATTAAATATTAATAATTCCATTTTTTATTATAAGATATATATGAATAATTCAAAAATAGGATACGTGGTATGATTGGAATACTTGATAGGATAGATATAAGAAATTTGGCCCAATTATTTTCTTTTAAATGTATCTCAAACTCATACCTTGCCTGTTGGAGAAAATTGGAAAAAGTCCCCTATTGAAAATTTTATTGATGATAATAATCTAAATAAGAGTATCAGTATTTTGTATGTACAAAATTCTCAAAGCATCGTACTCTTTATATATAACTATATAAAAATGAATCATATCATTCTTACTAATAAAATTTTCAAGGGACTTCCCCTAATTTTCTCTTTGTTGTGTATGAAATAGCAATAAAAAATTTATAAATTTAAAAAATAAAGTAAATTAACATCTTAAAATATGTAAAGATATGTTTTATTAAAAGTAAAATCATTTTTAGGTACTCATATTTTTCTTCAATTTTTAATTTAGTATCAATGCATTTTTTTCTTAATTAAATGTTTTAATTTTCTCTGTTAATATAATTAGCTACTTTACCCTGGTTAACTATGCTAACAGAATAAATCTATAAGGGTTAATTATGGTATTAGCAAAATTAAAATATTTGAGAAAAATTGAGGAAACTTCCATGTAACTGCAAAATGGTTTTATTTTTATCAAATAATCACCTAAATTTTTTTTCATAACAAATCAAAATCACCTATGCGGAAAAAAATGGGAGAATTTTATTAAAGGATCACATGACTAAATTTATTTTAGTGAAGGACAAAAGTATTTTGAAATTTCACTGTAAGACTAAAAACCAAAATTAAAATAAGTTTTGTAGGTAAAAAAGACAATAATGCCCCTGTTTTATTTTATAAAAAAAGGTTTTATTGTCGCCAGAGCTCCCAATCTTCAACTCATTTTAAGCCTTATGAGACACCTATTTCTCTGCATGCTGCTTCCTCCATCAGCTTCAAGAAAGCACCTGCAATCTTCAATCATCTGCGAAAGTTAAAGAAAACTTTTCTTCTCGTCAATTTGTTCTTATTTGATACAGTTGCTTCGCTGTTTTATTGAGCATGTTATGAATTTCAACAAATTGTGTCCATTTATCTGTCACTTGTTGAGTATACTTTCATTCACAATCTCATTTACATATATAGGGTTTTATTTCGCTAATCTCTTTAAATGTTCTTCAAGGATGAAACTATCATGACACATTTGGGCGTGTCTCACTAAAAAAAAAAGCAAAGATTAGCAACGGATGAAATCCGTCGCTATAGAGGGAATTTCCGTTGCAAATCCTTTTTGCAATAGAAATTGCGACGGTCCAAGGTCCGTTGCAAACATTGTCGCCGCAAATGATTTTTTATGACGGAAAAAAATATTCCGTCACAAATTTTCAATTTTGTGACAGACTTATTTATCCGTCGCAAATATGAAATTTTGCGACGGATATAAAGTCCATTGCAAATTTGAAAATCTGAGACAGACTTATAATCCGTCGCAATTTTAGGAATTTTGCGATGGAATTATTAAAATAATCCGTCGCAAATTGTATTCCTCAGGAAAAAAAAAAATTACAGCCATTTGTGACGGAATTATGTAATAAATCTGTCGCAAATATAAAAATTATTATTTACTACTACTGTTCTTCAACAGCCACTAGAAAAAAAAAATTAGGACATAAAAAAGAACTGTATATGACGAAAAATATATAATAGCAATCATAAAAGAGTATACAGAGAGAAAACGAAATATAAACAACAATGTTGGCAACAAAATGGACTAAAAAGAACAAAAAAAAATCATTAATAATGTCTATACAGCAGTATTATGGTCATCATCATTACTAGGAGCCAACCTCGTATCCTTCTTGTCCTTCATTAGGGACTGGAGTAGATCTTGCATTTGCTTCATTGCATCTCTGCTTGTTGATTCATCATTTGCTCTTGGTGATTCATCTTCTCTGCTTGCTGATTCACTAGCTGTGTTGTAGCCTTCAACTGCTGTGTGGTAGCAGTGAGCTGCTGTTCTAACGCCTTCACCCTTTTAAGCTCATATGCAAAAACAACATTAGGAAGTTGGTTTATTTTTTGTTCTTCATTTAAATGGACAAGAGAGTGAAAATGTAACAATTAATATCAAAAGTATTACGTTTACCTGTAAAAACACCTCGAATATGGCTGGATGAGTGCTTGGTAGACTTCACTCAGCTGGCAGAGGTACCCATCCCAAAGACTCTCCCTTTCTTATCAAATCCTCCTGCAGCCTTAATGAAGAGGTTCTCGTTATCAGACTGAGAGGATGCGGGGTCATTCGCAATTTGCATGGCTCTCTCCTGTAACAGCTTCTCCCAGGTTTCCTACAAGCACAAAAATCATCACAAAATGTGGCATGTAAAATGAAATAAACATGTTGCTATATGAAACAAACAATAAATATAATAAATGTCTCATCGCTAATAGCTGAGACTTGACGTTAATCCAGCAGTTCCCACTAGATGCAGACTCCTGGGAATGGATCCGCTCAAAAGTAACCCAATCAACGAAGTCTGAAGGTACATCCCTAGAAGCTTCCTGCAAATACAAATAATGACTATTAATTAATTACTTCAAAGTACAAAATATTGAATATCGAAATAGAAAATAATGTATACTTACAATGTTTCTTCGATGCTGACTTATTGGAATAGAGCTGCTACTTTATGAGGGTCCTTCCATTCGGGACCTATTTAACTTATTTTGCACAAATTTCTGCTACCATTTCTCATCGACGACCCATTTTTCCAATAACTATGTTGCGGTCTCAGGATGAATCCAAGTTATCTTGCCTTTATTTTGTCTCAATTTATAAAACAGATCAGACAACCACCGTCTTGATTTGAAGTTATAAGCTTTTTCCAAATCTCGCCGATGGGCAGGCAACCACCTAAACTTTCCCTGAAAATCAATAATGAACAATTAGTGCTCCAAATTATAAAAGCACTTAATCAGTTTTCATTTTGATGAGAAGAAATTAGGAACCATAAAGGACATAACTGTAATACCCTAAAATTTCTACAAAGAGGGTAAGGTTCATTTCAAGAATTTATGTAACCTTCCTGGCCTGGTTGGGGGCTGTCTCCACAGGACACGACTAAGTGAGCTAACAGGGGGTTTAGAGAGCTTAACCACTATATTTTGATAATAAATACCTATTAAAAATATGTGAATATGTGGTCTCAAAATTTAGGAGCTTAATTAATCTAATTTAGGGAATTTTCTCTTGGAATTAAATAAACCAAAGTTCAATTTCCTAATTTTCATTGAGGGATCATAAAATACCCTATAGATTTCATATTACAACATAGTTCATATTTAATCATAAAGGGCCATAAATGTTATAAAAATACCTAAATCAATTAAAGGAAATTACCAACAATTACATCACAATTAAATTTACAATAATTAAAATAATTGTGTTAATTCCTATATTTAATTAAAGGACATATTTAAAGTCATCAATTAGGGATATTTTGACTTAACTAAAAATCAAGAACCAATAAGGATTCAATATTAGCATTATGTGAATTATTAATGATCCTAATTAATCTAAGAACCTATCTTTGACAATTTCACCTAATAACATCTAAAACACTAAACTAAGGAGTTTAATTAGGATTAAACTATAATCCCCTAGAGGTAATTATGGGGGGATGGTTTTGATGAAGCAAAAAGAGGGAGGAAATTGATTAATGACATCATAGACTTGTTAAAGAAGTAGGAGGAAACTTGTGAAGGAAGGGAGAAAACTTGTCAAAAAAGTAGGAGAGAACTTGTTGAAGAAGTGAAGGGCAATTTAATTTCCATTGGTGTCCCCAATCTCTCCCTATAAATAGAGAGGCTTGGCCTCTTCATTCTTCACACCAAACTCAATCAAAGTATATGAGTTTTAGAGAAGCAAGAGTAGAGAGAAAATCATATTGGGAAGCAAGAAGGAGGAGGAAGTTTTTCAAGTGTAAGTTCTCTAGTTCTTGAGTTCTAGTTTTAAATTCATAGAAAAGTAGTGATTTGATCTTTAATCTTCCAATATAGTTTGTTTTCATGTTTTTATGGTTAAATATGTATTTATTTCGAAAATATGATGAAAATTATTATGGAGCAAAAATTTTGGAAGTTGAAGATCAAAGTAGCAAAACTTTGGCGAGATTTTGTCGGTTAGCGATTTCTGGAGTCAATGATAAAAATGCCATAATTTTATGTTGAAGATAAAGTTATAAAATTCTGGGAAAATTAGACATATAGGGCTTTTCAAATATAACTAGAATGTATCATTTTGAGCTCTGTGCAGTCAGATAAAAATTCTGGAAAATAGGTTACGAAATTATGGAAAATTCTGGGCAGAGCGGAGAAACCTTAAACCTGGGAATGACTCAGGGAATCTGGGTGGAAATGAATATTTTTCATTGAAAATATACATGCTAATGATTCCGGAGAATTTTACGGATCCTCGTTTCGATTTTTCTATAATTAGTTATGATTTTTCAAAGTTAGACGAAAAATCTGCCCTAAATGCTGTAACCAGCGTTTTTACGAAATTTTGGGGGAATAAATTGAAAAATAAATTCACCGGGGGTAAAATAGTCATTAGTGGTCAAAATATCTCTTAGGATATTATTTATGGATTAATAAAGCGATATTACTATTATAGGCTATCCGAGAACACGTACCGACCAAGCAAGCATACCACTATCCGAACGGACTAAGGTACGTTCGCGACGTACTGTAACACTAACTCTGATGCACATTGTATACTTATATGTGATAGATACTTTCATAAAGTCATGGACGGGACTCTGTCTTGGGTCATGCACCGTGACTGAGTTTATGGGGCTTAGATTACTACATATACATTCAGCTTTATACACGGGTTATGGTTTTGATAATGCCGTTAGAGTTTTCCTAGCGCTGAGGACACGATAGGCCATCGTGGCACGGTGAGGTGCAGACGACTATACATCGATTTGTATAAATAACTTTACATGTGATATGTATTGTTGATATATTAATCTTATATCTGCTGTGTGCTTATGTGTTGATTACTGCTATAATGTCATGAATATCTGTCATACATACATTGTTATACATGAGCATGAGGTTAACCGTTACCTGAGGTCCGATGAGCATTAGACCTCAACTCTTACTATAGCTTCAGGGTCCGAAGAACCGAGGACCGAAGACAAGAGTAAGCAGAGTGAACAGCATGCGTGAAGACCCGGCTAAAGATTTTTAGATATGTATCGTTATAATACCCGATAAATGTACCATTCTTTTTTAACAGACAAACACGCCACAGTTAATGTTGTATCAGTTACTCACTCCTTTACTTGCTCCGATGCTCTACTCTGATGAAAAAAAAAATTATTCTGCTTGTGAAAAATTGGGGTGTTATATTAACTTACCAAGAAGTCATTAAATCAAGCATCACGAACAGGTTGAGGAATCTCTGACCAATATCCTAAGGGTGATTGTAATTACGGAATAGTTGCATATTATAAATTGATAGTAATTTCTTTTGAAGAGCAAAATCAAGCTTAACCACCCTGCTATTGCGCTGACAGATTCACAACACAATAAAGCTATAATAATATTACACAATTAGAACAGAAAGGAATAATGAACAAAACATTCAAGAGGATCAGAAATCAAATCTTCAAATGTGATTAATACTACCTTCAGTCCTTAATAGAAAAGCTAGTTACATTGGGATTGGATTTGGTCCTCAGCCCAAACAATAAGTTTCAAATTTGAATATGATTTTAGAAAGGGTTTTTCCTATAACAGTAAATCAAATTAAGATACGCAGCAAAACATCAATCCTCATTGGATTTGAACTTAAAAGAAAAAAAAAAAACAAACTGAGAAGAAGAATTGCTACGTTTTTGCAATTCATAATGGTAAGGGAAGACTCAACAATAGGAAGTTTTTTTTCAGATCATTTTTGCCCCGGAAGTTTACAAAAGGAAGCAAATATGCTCCGAAAGTTTTTTTAAGGAGTAAATTTGCTCCAGAAGTTGTTTTTAGAAGCAAATTTACCCTGGAAGTTTACAAAGAGAGCAACGATCCAACTGTAAGATCAAACGATCGGTAAGATCATTATGTTTGTAAACTTAAAGGGCAAAAATGATACAAAAAAACTTAGGATCTTGAATCCCCTTATCAATATTTTCATGGCAAAATTGGTATTTGACCCTCTAAATTAAGAGTATCAGTATTTTATATGTACAAAATTTGTAGAGCATCGTTACTCTTTGTACATAAAATTTTGTTATATTCTACTTACAAATACAAATTTTAAGGAAACTTTTTCCCAATTTTCTCTATACATTGTGTATGGATATGGAATTGCAAAATGGTTTATAAATTTTAAAAATAAAGTGAATAAACATCTTAACATATAAAGATTTGTTTTCCTAAAAGCAAAATCATTTTTAGGTACTCATACTTTCCTTTAATTTTTTAATTTATTATCTATGTATTTTCTTCTTAATTAAATATTTTAATTTTCTCTATTAATATAATTATCTTCTTTATCATGGTTAACTATGCTAACAGAATAAAGTTATAAGGGTTAATTATGCTGAGAGATTTTTTTTTTTTTTGATAAAGCAAAATTAAAAGATCTAATGAAGAAAATGTTTTTCCTTTTTCAACAAATCACCGAATCTGTTTTGCTTAACAAATCAAAATCACCTGATCTTAGTCACGAGGTCCTCCTTTGCTATGAAACAACGCCGTTTTGGGGCACAAACAAAACTGAACCTGTGCCCTTTCTTTTTTTTTTTTTTTTTTTTTTTTTTAAAAATATTTCAGGGTACTGACTATATTAAAAAGATACTTTA
Organism: Acacia melanoxylon; assembly: GCA_019022615.1. Taxonomy (NCBI): domain Eukaryota; kingdom Viridiplantae; phylum Streptophyta; class Magnoliopsida; order Fabales; family Fabaceae; genus Acacia; species Acacia melanoxylon. Next base: position 14,055,810 of record JAFJYJ010000005.1, read on the forward strand.
GGATGCTGTATGTGATTGAAGAAATACTTGAGGAGCTTGAAAAAAATATTTTAGCTACTTCAGGATACTGACTGTTACTGAAAAATACTTTATGATCTTGAATTTTTTTTTTAAGAATCTTGAAAAAATATTTTAAGGTATTGATTGGAATTAAAAGGATATTTTAAGATAATGACTAGCATTAAAAAATACATCATGATTTTGAAAAATTATTTTAAGAACTTAAAAAAATATTTCAGGTACTGGTAATAAAAAATATACTTCAAGATATTTTTTCAGGGTACTAATATAATTTTTTCAGATCATGAAGTATTTTTTCAGTCTCATCCAGTATCTTTTTAATATCCGTCAGTGTCCTAAAAAAATATATATATATATATATATATATATATATATATATATATATATATATATATATGAAAAAAAAAAGGGGCGCATGTTCAGTTTTGTGAGCCAAAGGAGAGAAGCTGCTTCCATAAAAGTACTCATCAACTTTTTCCAAAAATGTATCCAACACTGTGAATTGTTTTTAGTGCAAAAGTAACTACAAACTCTTAAAAAAGAGGGCGTGTGACACTAAGCGCTTTGTTTGCGAGTTTATTTTGGAGGGAAAGAAAAGGGAAGGGAGGGTTTTGGTAGTCCTTCCCTTGTTTTCAAGTTTTAAAAATAGAAGGGGAGGGAATCAGAGGATTTTACAAATCCTCCAAAAACCCTTCTTCTTCTAAAAAATAAAGTTCCTCCAATATGAGGGGTTTTAATAAGGGAAATATATTAATTACTTTGTTACCCTTGTTCACCACCAGCACCACCCCACCACCGCCACCACCACCGCCACCGCCGCCCCACCACATAAATAATTTTTTAAATATAAAAATTACATAAATAATTTTTTTAGAAAATTTAAATTTAAATTTATTTGTAAAGTATAATAATTATATTAATTATTAAAGAAAAAGACAAAATGGTAAAAACAACTCATTAATCATCCATCTTCATCCCTTACCATTTTTTTAACTCCCAAACAAGGGGAGGAAATATCCTCCATTTCCCTTCCTTCCCTTCCCCTCCTTTCTCCTTGCATTCCCTTCCTTTCTTTCCCCTCCAAACTCCCAAACAGACCCTAAGTAAAACCAGCTGACCGACGTTGACTGCACTGTGAAAGTACCAAAATACCCTTAGTAAAAAGGGGAAAAACTCCCTTTGAACCTCGATTCATTGTTGCCCCGCTTATCAAAGAAGCATTTTTAAACCTTAGATCCATCCTCTACTTCTTCATCACCAACAATCATCAACAACAAATCTCCAAATCATTGATGGAGGCCACCACCATCGGATCTGAGAAGAAAACAATGAAGTTGAAGGGAGGGTGAGTTTGGTGAGAGATGAAGGAAAGGGGTAAGAGGGAAGGATAGTAACGTGATTTAAAAAAATAAGGCATTTTTATTTTTTAGAATAAAAATACTCGACCTTTTTTATGTTTTTGCTTAATTACATTTAACCTCCTCTTTATTTTGAAAACTTATATAAATCTCTCTTAGAATTAAAATACATATTACATAAAACTCCTTTATATTTTCAACATTTCTTTTACATCCATCCAACAATCAGTGGACTATTAAGTTTGACTCCCAATTTTTTTTTGACCAAAATAGCCCTATTTAACAAAATAATTATTTAAACATTTATATTTTCCAAAAAAATATATACAATCAAAAAATAAATGTGATATATATTTTTAAAATTATAATATTTTATTAAATTTATTAATTTTTTTATATTATAAATTTTATATTTTTAATTTTTATCATATTTCTTGAACTGTATTTATATTTGGTTTTTTAAATGGATAAAAACATATTTCAAACACACATTTTTGTTATCATATAGCATAAATTAATTTAAATTTTAAATTTTTAAATACATCAACACATATTTTTGTTATCATACATAAGCATAAATGATTTAAATTTATAATTTATAATTTTTAAACTCATATTTTTGTTAGAAACATTTATAAACGTTAACCAAATAACTATTTGTAAAAAATAAAATTAAGGAAAATAAAAAGAAAGCTCTTGATCATACAAAATAATTTAATAGAAAGCTTTAAACATGTGTATATGCCAAACTGTATTTACAGGCATTTAAAGGGAAAAAACAGCTAACTTTATACCTTTGTACTGTTACAATTGGCCTCGTTTTATTTTTACGAAATTTGTAAATGTTTAAATTAAAAAATAGTAAATAAAATTTATTTTAATTAAAAAATATGTTTTAAGATTTTTTTTTTTGGAATATTTCTAACACTATTAACTTTGGAAGTAAGGGCCCGGTTTGGTACACGGAATTGGTGGGAAGGGAAGGGAAAATGAACAAGTTCCTTCATTTGGCACACATTTTAGACCAATCTTTCCGGGAACCCATCTTCTTGGGCCACCAATCTTCCCTTATATGTGGGAAGATCAAATTCCACCAAAATTGGTGGGATCTTAAGTTCCCACGTCACTGTTCACATTTTTTGACAAATTTACCCCCTCGAATTTGAACTTGGCAGGATGTTCGAACTTGGTGGGAAAATTTGGACTTGGCTAGAAATTTTTTTACACAAGTTCGAACTTGATAAAAGCATACTTTTAAAAAAAACATAAATTAGTAAAAAAATTATGTTTCTTTTTTATTTTGAATTAATTACTTTTGAGGGTAAAATAGACATTTCTTGATTCTTTACCAACTACTACCTCTTCATTTTCTTCCTACCAAACAACTCATCTTCCCTTATCTTTCAAAATCTTCCCTTCCTTCTTCTAAATTCCTTTCCCTCCTCAATTTTTTTCCGTACCAAACGAACACTAAGTGTATATTTTTAAGGGTTAAGGTGCAATTTTACCCTTAAAGTATGCGTCCAGAAGCAATTTTGCCCCTAAAGTTTTCGGCGTAGCAATGTTGCCCCTGAAGTTTAAAAACGTAGCAATGTTGCCCCTCTGTTAAAAACCCTAACGGTCAACGTTGACCGTTAGGATTTTTAATGGAGGGGCAAAATTGCTACATTCTTAAACTTAAAGGCAAAATCACGTTTTTTTGAAACAATGATGCCCCTGAAGTTTAAAAACGTAGCAATTTTACCCCTCCGTTAAAAACCCTAACGTTGACCGTTTGTTGACCGTTAGGGCAGTTAATGGAGGGGCGCGCAATATCGTTTTTTAAACTTTAAACGGAAATATCTTATCAAAAACTTCGAAAAAGAAAATCGCTTACGGCAAGCATACTTTAAGCAAGAAAATTGCACCTTAACCCTATTTTAAAAATAAAATAGTGATGATAATATTTTATTTTATTTTTTAAATATCATGGGGCCCACAAAGAATTATAAGAGAATTTGTGTACTTTTACAACTTTAAAAAAAAAAAAAAAAAAAAACCGAGATACCCACATATCGTGTCCAAATTTAAAGATGCACGCGCGTGAGTGGGTGTGTCTTTTATTTTAAAAAACGACTCTTACTATTTCGTACATCCCATTGTTCACTCCCCCTGTTCAACTCATTTTGCGTCTTACGAGACACCCAGTTTTCTGCATTCTGCTCCCTCAGCTTCAAGTTCGCCCCTACCCTCCTCTTCTCGAAAGAAAAGCATCTGCTATCTTCAATCACCTTCATAAGGTAAAGTAAATTTTTCTTCTCGTCAATTTTTTTCTTACTGGGAACAGTTGCTTCGCTGATTTGTGACGCATTTTATGAATTTCGACAAATTGTGTCCATTTATCTGTCACTTTTTCTTGTTAGGTTTTATTTGGCTAATCTCTTTAAACATTCTTCAAGGATGAAACTACAGTGACACATTTGGGCGTGTGTATTCTCGTAGCACACTTCTCTGTAGAAGAGGGAAACAAGATACTGGGTAGGTTCTTGAGAGAAAATAGTGGTTCTGAAGCTAGGTGTCTGCAATGGAAGGAGGGTTAGGCCAAAGCTCTGTTCCTTCATCAAGTTCTTTTGACAAGTCCACGGTTTTGGATGTTAAACCTCTGCGTTGCATGTTACCAATTTTCCCAATGTCTTCTCAAGGTCCTTCGTCCGGTCAGTATCCTTCTGGGTTTGCTCCTTTTTTCCCCTTTGGTGGACCTCAAGAATCTCATGCATGGACGGATCCTGATCAGGATGCTCCTCCCTCTGGAGTGCCACTAAATGTTCCAATGCCTACTCCTCTCCGTTCATTTAGGAGCCCTATAGGCTCTACTCCATCAAAACATAGAGCACTGCGTGGGAGCAGCTCAAGATCATCCAAAAGAAAGACCCAGCAGAGCCAAGAATCATTAATGGATTTAAGTTCTGTAGTTGGTATTAGCCCAGCCCAACGAGCTGATGGTAACCGGGAAGTGGTTAATCTTGTACTCATGGAGTTTGATGCGCTCCGAAGAAGAATTAGCCAACTTGCTGATGCTGGGGAATTTGTTTCAGGAAAAACCAAGCGTGGAGATTTGAAATCTGGAAATGTGTTGATGACTGCGGGCATTCGAACAAACATGAACAAGAGAGTAGGTGCAGTTCCTGGAGTTGAGATAGGGGACATTTTCTTTTTCAGAATGGAATTATGTGTTGTGGGGCTACATGCTCAGTCCATGGGTGGGATTGACTCCTTGACCATCAAGGGTGGGCTGGAGGAAGAACCTTTGGCTGTAAGCATTGTTTCGTCATATGAGTATGATGACCATGCAGATGATGATGATGTTTTAATCTATAGCGGACAGAGTGGGAACTTTGGCAAGAGAGATAGGGTGGCGTCTGATCAGAAGCTTCAAGGGGGTAATCTTGCTCTTGAAAGGAGTTCAAGACGGCACAATGAAGTGAGAGTCATCCGAGGCATGAAAGATGCAGCTAATCCAAGTGCAAAAATCTATGTCTATGATGGTCTGTACAAAATTCAAGATTCATGGATAGAAAAGGGGAAACATGGTAGTGGTGTTTTCAAGTACAAGATGGTGAGAATGCCCGAACAGCGTAGTGCATTTTCTGTTTGGAAATCAGTTGAGAGGTGGAAGACAGACTTTTCTTCGAGGACTGGACTTATTCTTTCAGATCTCTCTTCAGGAGCTGAGAGTGTTCCTGTACTTCTTGTCAATGATGTGGACCATGAGAGATTGCCTGGTGGTTTCACTTATTTTCATTCCCTCAGATATCCAAAACCGTTCAGCTTAATGCAGTCTTCTAATGGCTGCAACTGTACAAAATCATGTGTCCCTGGTGATCTGAATTGCTCTTGTATTCGGAGGAATGAAGGTGATCTTCCATATACTGGCAATGGCATTCTAGTGAGTCGTAAGCCATTAGTTCATGAATGTGGCCCTACATGCCGTTGTTTCCCTAACTGCAAAAATCGAGTATCCCAGATGGGTTTAAAGCATGCCTTTGAAGTATTCAAAACAAGTCATAGAGGATGGGGTCTGCGATCATGGGATCCTATTCGTGCTGGTTCTTTTATTTCTGAATATGCTGGAGAAGTTATTGACAAAGGAAACTTAAATCAAAACGAGGAGTTGGCAACGAAAGATGAGCATGCTTTTAATACTAACCGTATTTATCCTCCTTTTAAGTGGAATCATACACCTCAGTTGTTAGAAGAAGTGAGTTCAAATGACTCTAGTGAAGATTATGATATTCCATCTCCTCTAGTTATAAGTGCTAAAGAGTGCGGAAATGTGGCTAGATTCATGAATCATAGCTGCTCCCCAAATGTTTTCTGGCAGCCAGTTGTGTATGAAGAAAACAATCAATCCTTCCTTCATATTGCATTTTTCTCTCTCAAACACATTCCTCCAATGACAGAGTTGACATACGATTATGGGGTTTCCCATTCTGATCGTGTTGAGGGTAGTGGAATACCCAGAGGTAGAAAAAAATGCTTATGTGGATCATCAAAATGCCGTGGTTCTTTTGGTTAATGGTTTGTGTCGCAGTTGCTAACATGTAGGCGTGGTGTTTGGAAATGTGCTTTTGACCAAGGTTTGAATCCCTCTTTCATTTTTCCAAAATTTCTTAGCTTTTTATATATGATCTTCAAAATGAATGCGGTCATTTTATAATGACAAAACCCATTTTTCTGTTTTATTTTTGAAGTTTGTCACATTCATACTTGACAAATAATAACGAATGCTTTTTGGCTGTCCCTGCAAATGTATAAGATCTTGGCATTCCTGATCATGTTCCATTCAGCTAGGTTCTAAGCTCATAAGCTTTATTTATGTAGTTTAGATGCCATCCGATTTCAGTATTAATTAATATGGATATCATATAAATGTCGACTAATAATACCACTTTTCTGGCAGTTCATTCTTACTAAAGGTTTTTAACTTTCAACTTAGTTTCCAATGCAAGGTGTTCAATCCCTCATGTCAAACGTGGATTTGTCAAAAATGTTCTCGTTTTTGTGAGCTTTTTTAAGTTAACTGAAACACTTGTTTTGCTGTTGTTTTATGGATGTTATTATCTAAGCATATGCTCATGCTTTTTAATATGAACAAGACCCATGGAAAGTTCTTATCAGTTATTTCTATCTGGCATGTGGACATTGTTTCCAACTTAGCATCTTTTTATAGCCTAAAAATCACTCACCATACTTCTAATGAACAACCAGACGACAAATATTTATAAGTTGGGCATAAGTTCTTCCTTTCTTTATCTGCCTTGATGGGGTTTATTTATTGTCCTTCTTATCATACATACCCTATCTTTTGGAATAAACTGACAGGTGGCAATTCTGCGGCAATTTTGGAGAACCAGATCAAGCTCCAATTTTGTGGATGCATTATGCTTTTATATATTTTGTCAAACCTAGGGATGCTTGACTGGGAAGTAAATGCTGGGCTTTATATTTTGTAGGAAAAGCTAGTTTGTGAAGTTGTTGTTTTGAAGAACTTTCTTGCTAGAGAATGCATGGCCATGTTATACTAGAAAGGAGACATGCTTTGTGTGATACTGATGGCACTGTGTAGTTTGTGTGTAGTTAGGTTTTGATGTAATCTTATAGTCTAGTGATGTCAACTGTCTGTAACTGATGTTTGTAATATATGTTTTGTTTTGAGGATAAGAATCTTCTTATGTCTGCCTTTTTGAATTTTATATTTTGGTTCTGAAAGAGATGATATTGACAAGTCTTGCTTTCTGGGGACCTCCCATCCTTATTTATCCCCAACCAAACGACTCTTAAGATTAGAAGATGTATTTGTGAAGGATTTTGTTTCATTTCTCATCACCTTGACGAGCAACAACAGAATATGAACAGTTCATATTTAATATATACAGAATTAAAAATAAATACAATTTCTTAATTATCAATTTTTCAAAAAAGTGAATTTTTTATTTGAAAATCATCAGTTGAAAATTTTGAATCTTAACGAGTAAAACTATATTTAAATTGTGCATATTTCAATGTAGAGATGGTGCTTATCTACTTTCAGATTATTTTTTAAAAGTTTCTTACTTATGTTTTTAAATGTAATGTTTAAAACAAAGGTTTAAATCGTTTTTTAATGGTTCCCAAAAGTTATTTTGAAACATAAGTGAAGAGAAGCTCATGTAGTATAAACAAAATTACAAGTAGGAAGGCATTGTGATATAGTATAGGGATTGATTGAGTTGGTATTGAAAAAACACGTTTACAAAAGTCGAGATAAAACTTTTCTCATACACTTGCCTTGTATGTCATAAATTACGTTGGAAAAATAGTTTCTACTATTAATTCAAATAAAGTTAAAACTACTTCCAATTCGTTCTTATCAGCTTGTTGATTCCTTCACAAAAGCTCTTTCTGTTGATGCTTTCTCTAATGCCGTATGAGTTGGGACTGTTAGATATATTCTGTCTAGCTTGAGGGGGTGACATAGTATATAATATCAATTTAACAATTAGGTAGTATTTGTGGTAAATAGTTACAGAATGTTGTTGAGTTGCAACTATTAGTTGGACTGTCTTGTGTGTGTGTATCCACGGTATCTGGGGGAAAACCAAACACCAAGCATTGGCCTACATTAGGGAACGTGTCATCAACAAACTACAAAGTTGGGGACATTCTTTCCTTTCCTTTCTTTGGCCGAGAGGTCTTGATAAAAGCGATCATACTGAGCAATCCCGATCTATCCTATGAATTGTTTCAAATTTCCTCTTAAAACTTGTAAGGAAATCCATAGTCTTATTGCTAATTTCGGTGGGATGGCAATGCTTTCGGGGACGTACACATTGGAAATCATGGGATTCCCTCACATCTCGCGAAAAATCGGGAGGTATGGGCTTTCGTGACTTAATCATTATGAATGACTCCCTTTTGGCCAAGGCTGCATGGAGACTCATGACAAATCCTAATGACTTATGGGCAAGAGTGTTGAAGAGCATATATTTTCCCAAGGCCGAGTTTATTGATGCAACTAAAGGTTATAAAGCTTCTTGGTCCGGGTCAAGCCTTATTGATGGTAGGGCTCTCCTTAAAAAGGATCTTCGATGGGATGTTGTACCGGTACTTCAATACGTATTTGGGGAGATACTTGGGTCCCCGGTGTTCCTTTTCCAAGCGAAACCTCTTAATTGCGATAACCCTTTTGTGAAACAAGGCTATGTTTGTGATCTAATTGTGGATGGTTCTTTGGAATCTCAATCCCATAGCACAATTCTTAACGAGATGAAGTCAAAATCGCCATCTATGATATTCTCATTCCGGCTAATGGACTAGAAGACAAGCTAGTATGGAAATATGCGAGAGATGGGGAGTACATGGTCAAGTTGGGTTACAAAGCTGAAAAGGAAAAGATTGTAGTGGGCATTAATAAGGCTAGTTCCTCTCTTGTTGTGCCTCCTTCGTCTTTGGAAATCTGTTTGGAAATTAAAGACCATCCCACGTGTGCAACAATTTTTATGGCGAATTTTAAATAATGCCATTGCTACCAATGGATCCCTTTGTCGTAGAAGAAGAAGCCGGACGAGTCAATGCCCCATTTGTGAAGAAGAGGCTGAAACCATTGAACATTTATTCTTCCATTGCTCATGGACTCGTTGTATATGGTTTGGGTGTATCTTTGGGTGCGAGAATAGACACTCTCAATGTGACAAATTTCAACACTTGGTGGCTCCAGCATTTTAGGTATGCACTCTCTAAATACTCATGACCTATCCTTAATTTCTCGGTTACTCGGTTTATTTGGAAGCAAAGGAATGACAAGGTGTTTAATCACATAGATCCCAACCCCTTTGTGGTCATTGAAATGGCACGGAATAGCAATGTTGAATTTCTCACAAGCAATATAAGCCAATTTGCATGAATCGGTGCGGTTGATCAGCCTCCTAACTATTTAGTCCGGGTTCCACCGTCTGCGGTTATCCGAAAATCAATCGTGATGGTGCCTATCGGCATGGCAAGGAAAAGGCATCTATAGGGGTGGTCTGTAGAGATAATTTTGGCTCATTTAAATGGGGCTATGTAGATAAACTGAAATCTACATCAACTTTCATGACTGAAGCTCTTGCTCTTAAACGGGCTCTACTCCTTGCTGTGGATATATGGATTGACAAAGCAGGCTTTGAATCGATTGTCTTTCCTTAATCATGTTTGTGTCAATGCTAAGTCACCTTCTTTATTTGATCGGCGCCGTAGAAGTTTAATTCATGACATAATCAGCCTCCTCTCTTCCAAAGTTGGGTTTTCAATCTCTTTTACCCCAAGACGGGGTAACCGTGTTGCTGACTCTTTAGCAGCAATTGCTTATAAGGGGGTGTGCCCTATTGGGTGGGTCTTCCAACCAACACCTCCTTTGATGTCCCTTCTAACTTTGGACGCGCAGGAGGCTCTTTCAGTCATGGATGATGCATCTCTCTCCAACTCTGTAAGGGGTGATCGTTAATTTACTCTTCTCGGTTTTTTGTTTTTTTCCTTTTCTGGGTTGTTCCTTTTTCCTTTCAACTGTATTTCCGCTTCGTACCTTTTCTGTTGTAGCATTAAGGTCTAGTGTTGGTTTGTCTCAGTTGTATTTTTCTTCTCTGTAACTTTCTCTGATTTAATGGTAATAGAATGTCCTTTCCGAGCAAAAAAAAAGTAACAGTACATGGAATAAAGCAGGTCATTCCATGCTTTCATTTCTCTGCTCTCTTCCCGACACATTGAAAAGTGTATAAAAACAATTAAGGGAAAGGTAAGAAGAAAAATTATTGTGAACATTGCACTTAACAGTCAGGAAGTTGAGGAAAAGCCCAACAAGTTTAAGTCAAATCCAATCGAATCACATGAGTAAGACATTTTCATCACTATTTTTGAGAAGCTGATGTTTAAAAATTTTATTAGACAGAAAAACTTGATATTTTTTGTGCTAAAAAAGGCCATCCTCTACATGATTTCGTATCAGTGCTTAAATTAAATGAAAAATCCTAAATAAATACCATTTGAATTTGGAAAACCCAAAAAAATCTGTTAACACATGAAAATGACATAAATGTATTAATTAAATTGAAATTTTAAAATGTTGATGAATTTATCATTATGCCCTCAATTTTTAAATAAAAAAGAAAAATGTGTCATTGCCAGAGCGCCGCGGCAGCCCATTGGAGCTCCGCTTTGGCCGGCTTGCTTGATGAACGCTTGAACTCCGGCCGCCAAAGGTCCAACCCCAGGGGGCTTTTTTTTTTGGGTAGTGTTGAATTGTTTTTTTTTTAAAAAAAAATGAATTAAGGGTAAGGGGTGAGATTCGAACCCACCCCACCATTTTGGTGAAGGAAGGTCAGCAAAGCTCCTTTGATATATATACATTGGTGTGTGTGTGTAATATAAATAAGGGGTTTAAACTTCTCATGTTGCATGAGAAGAAGAAGATTCCTACACACACATGAAATGGTGGGACCTACATATATATATAATGCTAATTATATATATATATATGTGGATCCCACCATTTCATGTGTGTGTGACATGAGAATACACTTCTCCTACAACATAAGAAGTGTTTTTCCCTATAAATAAAGGCATAATGACATTAACAAAATAGGTAATGGAAATGACCAAATCAGTAATGATATTGACTAGAGGCATAATTGTATTGACTAAATGAGTGATGACATTAACTAGAGGTGTAATGATATTTATTTAAGGCGTAAATAAACTGACTAAAGGCGTAATGGTTAGGCATGGGCAAGAACTTGATGGTCTAGTCCATACTAACCCCTAATAATTTTTATTGACTAAATGAGTAATGAGATTGACAAAAGGCGTAATGACATTGATTAAATAACTAATGGTATTGACTACACGGGTAATAATGACATTAACTAAATGAGTAATTATATCATTTTTTTTAGTACCTAACAATTTTACCAAAACCATTAAGATTTTTGTCAAACTCATTACTCAATTGGTCGTAACCCGAAACTCATTGTCAACCCTTTTGCACATATTGTCCTTATTTACCAATTTTATCAAAAACATTACTCAATTGATCACAACCCAAAACTCTTTCTCAATCTTTTCACACATATTGTTCTTACTATCGATTTTGTCAAAACCATTGCAGTTTTTCTTAAATTCATTACTTAATTTGTCACAACCCAAAACTCTTTGTTAATCCTTTTATAATATTGTCCTTACTTACCGATTTTGTCAAAGCTATTACGATTTTTGTTAAATACATTACTTAATTAGTCACAACCCAACACTCTTTGTGAATTCTTTTACACATATTGTCCTTACTTACCGATTTTATCAAAGCCATTACGATTTTTGTTAAATCCATTACTCAATTAGTCACAACCCAAAATTCTTTGTCAACCCTTTTACACATATTGTCTTTATTTACCGATTTTGTCAAAACCATTACAGATTTTATCAAAACCACTACGATTTTTGTTAAATACATTACTTAATTAGTCACAACCAAAACTCTTTGTCAATCAGTTTACACATATTTTCCTTACTTATCAATTTTGTCAAAACTATTACTCTTTTAGTCAATCTCATTTCTCAATTGGTTACAACCCAAAACTCTTAATCATTTTACAAAATAATCAGAGCTAAGAATCCATGCCCAAGAGCCAAAATCAGAGCATAGAAAATCTCACCTCCATTCTTCAACCTTATTCTCTATCTTGGATTCGCTCACCAGACCTCCCTACCGAAGATGAGCTTCGGGAGGTGGTCGAGAAAACTCCTCCACCTATGGTTGAGAAAGACTTGTCATCGTAGGAAACCTGATAGAGACACTTGTCGTTCCGGGAAGCAGACGTTTCAAGTTGATGGCATCATCGCGAACTATAAGTGAGAGGGCTAGGTCGAAAATTGATCGGTTTGGTTGTAACAATCGATGCAAGGCTTACATTGGATCCGATTCACTTCACTCTCGATGTTGAGAACCATGAAGAGAGGTTTCGGGGTAACATCCTTTATTTTTTTTATACATAATAACTAATTAAAGGTTTGATCAAATCATTCATCATTTATCAAAATATTCAAATAAATCAAAGTATGCAAAATGAGCCCTAATGTGGCAATATATAATAATCCAACATATACCAAAAAATTGGAAGCATTATTGTTAGCAGAAGTAGCTTAGGCTTCCAAAATCTTCTCTAATGGACCCGCATGAGAACTATTACTTGAAAAATGAGTAACCATCAATCTATCTCATCAGGCATACGAGTAATTATGTAACCCAAATTGTATATCATAATTTCCGTATCAAATTTCATATAGTAAATTCCAATTAGGAATTCTGTATAGCATATTCTGTATCACAATTTCCATAACACAATTCTGAATTTACCTCTCATCAATCCAATTGAATCGTCTTATTTCTGCTGACTCCCATCAATCCAATTGAACTGTCTTATTTCCGCCGACTAGACTCATGGGCCAAGTTACTATCCATATTATTGGCTATTCAAAAGCTCACTGGTCATGTGATGAGGACCGGCCAAAATCCCTAGAAAAACATGCCCCGGGCTGTGGGTCTTTTCCCCTCATTGGACTAGTGGAGTGTCGCAGCCCCTCATTGAAACAATAGGGCAGTCCCGCATTGAACTAGTAGGACAATAGAAAGCCAACCATCGTGCACCAATAGAGGCTACACCATGTGGTAAAACAAATACTCCGTCTCTTCCCAATCTAACCATCACAATAATTATCACAATAAATAGCTCAACGGGAATCTTGAAAGATTTTCATGTTATATCATGTTATATAAATCGTTCTCATATACATGCCATAGTATCTCAATTCTCAACTCTTATACATATATAAATACATATGTATATATTTCACAATTCAAATCATAAGGTTCCACAAGGCAATTTCTATTAAAATACTTATCAACATCATAATAACTTTCTCAATCTCAATAACTATTTCAAAGTAGTCATTGATATATCTAATCGGTATCTGTATATTATTTCCATTCTCATCATAATCATTTCACAAACTACTGACAATTGCATTATCAACATAATTCATAGTTTTATATAATTAAAATCACTCACAAACATCATACAAGCATACACAATAAGAGGAAAGTGGTTACCTCTCGCCAAAGCCAATTATTATTACACTACTTCTAATCCAAGAGCTCAAACACACGCCCAAAATTCAATCTACCACAATCAATTTACTAACAATTAATAACTCTTCGAACTCCACATAATCAAAATCATAGCTTATAATTTCATATAATTTAGAATATACAAATTTTAATAATAATATATTATTATAATAAAAAACGAAAATAACAGTTTGGGGTTTGCATTTAAAAAAATGATAGTTTAGTCCTGCGAATTTTAGAAATGATAGTTTAGTCCTATGAATTTTATAAATAACAGTTTGGTCTTACGAATTTCAGAAATGATAGGTTGGTCCTACGAATTTCATAAATGACAGTTGGGTCCTACAAATTTCATAAATGACAGTTGGGTCCCACGAATTTCATAAATGATAGTTTGGACCTACGAATTTCATAAATGACGAGTTTTGGCCCTACAAATTTCATAAATGAAAGATCAGTCCTTCAAATTTCAAAACTAAACCAATTAAAATTTCAATATCTCTATTAACTAAAATAAATTATTTATATAACATTTAATCGGCAAAACATCATGTGTGACATAAATCCTAAACTTTTCAAATATAAAATAAATTGTAAAATTCCTACAACAAACAACTAACAAATGTAAACAAATTAAAATTAATTATTAATCATCTTCGCATATATATAGTCATTTATTGCCAAAACTCAAAACTTTCCCAAAATTATAACCCAAAATTTTCACTAACCAACACAATATTACTCTCATTAGAAAGACAAAAATATGTAGAATAACTTTCATGAAGGAATTTTGTTGGAAAGAAGCTAGTTTAACAACCTAAATAATCATATAAGATAAATAACATACCTTAAAAATAGCATCCACCTCTTCTCTTTTCATTTCCTTCTTCTTCACACTCTCCTCTCGCTTCTCATTGACCGTGTAAAAAATAACAATCTTAATATTACACACACACACACATACTCTCCTCTCGCCTCTCACTGACTGTTTATGTGAGTGTTTGTGTGTGGGTGTGTGTGTTTATATAAAGGGGTGGGGAGTGGTTTACCCTCATCTACTCCCAAGTCAAAAAAAAATGTTTATTCCCTTTTTAAAAAAATTGTAATTTAATCCTAAAAATAAAATTAGGATATTACATTCGGCGGGTGACCAACGCCAACTCTGGTGAAGTACTCGTCGCTGCCTAGCTTGGTGCCGGAGGAAACCAGCGTGGAAAGATCTTCAGGTAGGGCCTCGGATCTGATCGAGTACAAATTGGACCTAGCAACTTGGTTCAATGTGAGCTCGAGCTTAGTGATATGAGAAGTCGATCCATGAGAACAAGCATTTCCTCTACGAAGCTAAGAAGCTTCCTTCAACATCATTCGCTGGACTCAGAGGCTATGGACGAAGAGCCCACAAGAGGAGGCAATTTTTGAGATTTCCCAAAGGATCTGAAGCAAAAACCCAGACTATGAATCAAGAGGAGGGGTTGGTACACATCGTGCCATTAAAATAGCAGAGAGAAAGAGGAGAGAGAAGAAAATAGTGAGAAATAGAGGAGAGTGCATTTCAGTCTCTTCTCTCAAATTTTAATGTTGCAAATTCCTAGTAGAAGCATTTATTTGTCCTTTTGCTAATTTAATAGTCATTTTAGAATTTTACAAGTTTAACCGGTATTTATGTGTCATTTTCCCCAAATTAAGTTTAGATTCTTTTTGCTAATAAAATTTTGAAAGATGAACTTTACACTATTTTCCCTTTTCTTCCATACAAGATTTTGATTATTTTCTTCCATAATTTTATATTTAAATTAATGCTTCGGTTAATAAAAATACCGAGGGAGAATCTGCTATCCTCTTTTTGGCGGGGAATATGATAAAATTCAAGACATATTGCGGGAAATATCCGTGAATCTGAATCAACATTCAACACTATGCGCTTCACTATTCACTCAGAATCGTCGATCGACTGGCCAATCCTTTTACTTCAATCAACACTTTCAGTCTTCTTTGCTCTGTGAATCATATGCAGAATGCAGCGGCGAAACTGCAGTGTCACCAAAGGCGATATAGTGTGGGCTAGGGTTCAATTTCCCCGCCAAATTTGGCCCGCTCTGGTTCTCACCACTGATTCTCTCGGCGTCTGCGTCTCCTTCTTCAACCACAACCTCTCTCCCAGGTATGTCATCGAATCCGAAATTGTCCCTTTCGAGGAAGGATTCGGGTGGATAATGGGTCGTCAAAAGGGGGTTATAAAATGCGAGACCTTCTATGGGTTACTTGATTCTGCGCTGAAATTGATGGGTCAGAGGGTTGTTTCGAGTTTGAAATGCTGGTGCCAAATGAAGCCTCAGATGAACTATGATGGGAGAGAAAGATGTGATGGATCGAAATCGAGTGCATGTTTTCAGCCAGTTGGGGTTTTGGGTTTTGTTTTGAGGGTTGCTGTTGTGCCATGGGTTGATGAACTGGATTCTGTTGATGCTGTTAGAGCTGTGGCCCAGGTTCAGGCTTTTCGTGGCTATTGCTCAATCGAGCAGAAAAGAGTTTACGAAGAAACTCGAGGAGGAGGTATGTATATATGATGTGCTTGTTGAAATGAGAGGTGATGGTTATTCAAGAAATTTAGCCATTTTCTTTGTTTATATAATTTCTTTTAAATATATCATGGTTGGGGATGTTTTTGGGCTTAACTCTCCATCTTGTTTAAGTTTTGATTATATTGCGTTGGTTGAAATTATCTATGGTTGTTTGGCGTCTGTTAGAGACTTGTGATTTTGAAAAATTAGATTGAAATGAAAGAAAAGGGTTTGCGTTTTCTAATCTTTGGTTTGTTTACGAACTCGTTTAACGAGTAACTTGGTTATTTTTTGTGTGAATCTATAAAGCTTGATTTGAGTCAAGTTTCTTTCGAATTGATGTAATAATAGTTCATTCGTATACCACAGTACCACACCCTGTTTCTATGAAATCCAAGGTGTGGATGCAGTGTCCTGTAAATCTGTAATCACCTAATTTTTATATAAAAAAAGAAGTGCTCTTACTATTTGGATGGCTATACTAATTTTATCAAGGAAAATATGCTAATATGACTTTATACCATGTGGCGCTATCTTGAATTTAAACCGTGGCAAAAGCTGGTGTGTTGACTTGACATACGCATAAACTGGTTTCGCCAGTGTGATTTTATTGTGCCTGCACTATCCAATTATGTATTGACCCGTAAAAATGGTATTCTTTAGCTAAACTAAAGATGCCATATATTGATATTTCCGTGCTATAAAATTAATTATTTGTATTATGATAGGCAATGAAGTGAAGCCACTTCGATGTTCATCTTCAGATGTGGAAAAGCACAACCTTACTCAAGAATCAGATGCTTTGGAACCCCGGCATGAATGTCAGATACTATCCAAAGAGGTGAAGAAAACCTTGACTTTGGATTCCTTAAAGATATTGAACTCAAAAATCTCTGTGGTTAAAGAGAATGTCAAACCCGTGCACAAGAATCAACTTCAGATTATTCCACAGACTCACACTAGAAATTGGAAGGCTGACATTTTTCCTGAGATATCACTCCATTTGCGTTCTCTTACCTTTGATCCATTTTACTTGATGAGAGAAGGCTTACGATATGTAAAGCTGAGGCTTTTGAGAGTTGATAATATTTCAGATCACAAGATTGCTGATTCCTACTTCAAAGAATGTTCTAAGTTGAGTGAAGCATTCAGTAGAAGAAAAGACACTGCAATTGAGCTTCATCCCTCATTGCCTAACATCAAAACTACTTCTTGCCTGGCCAAGAAAAGGAAGCAACCCGGTCATCATGTTCTATGTGATTGTTCTTTCAAGCTTCAGAAACTTTCACCCCGTTCCTCGACAAATGAAGAATTTTCATTTTTGAAGATGATTGTATCAGGAAACAACAAAGGTGACTCACATGTTTTCGTTTTACCATCTACCTTAGCTGCTTGCGTCCCTAGTTTATAACGGAGATGGATTCATACCCTGCTTCCATTTTACAGCATCTTATAAAGCTTTCTGACCTATGCTGTGACAATGCATCTTGTTGCATGTCTCTTTTCAAAGACACACCATTTCATTCAGATTTTCCTGGAGAAGAAAGAGTTCAAGAAACTGAAGGAAATGATTGTGTCCTGGGATATTCCACACCCTGCATATCACAAACCAAAATGTTTGAACCAGGCAAAAGTATCCAGAAGCATAGTCAGAGCAGCACATGCTTTAATGAAACTGCAGTGAAATTTACTGAAGAGGTTAACTTAGAATCATCGTCTAACTTTGTGCTTAGTGCTCGAAATTCCTGTGATTATGAGGTTGCAGCTAAAGAAGCGTCAAGCAAAGTTTTAAAAGGATCTGACATATCTCTCGACAATAAGAAGCTGCAAATTAGTGCATCAAAAAAATCGGGAAGAGTAATACTGTCTTCAAGGGGCTGCTTGAAAAAAAATGAGAATCTTGATCAATTTGATACTTCGATCGATTCAAAAGTTGGAGAGAAATCAAAAGCACAAGTTTCCCACACTTGTTCAAAATCCTTGCACATGAAGTTTCCTGAGAATGTCAACCTACCATCAAAGTCAGAGTTGATAAAGAAGTTTAGAGTGTTTGGCTATGTAGATTATCTAAAAACAAAGGTCTTTAGCTTTGCCGGCTCAGCTCGGGTGTCATTCCTTCGAGAAGCTGATGCAGTGACTGCTTATTTCCATGCCAAAAGAAAGAAGATCGGTTTTGGTAGCGCAAATGTCCGGTTTTGGCTCGACCCATTTGAGCACAAGAGAGGAGGATCTTCTAAATATCGCCTTCCCGTGTCTCCATCAGCAAGTGAACAACCAAAGCCTTTGAAATCATGTTTGAGAAGCTCTAGTTCTGAGGAGAAAGATAAAAGGAAGAAGCCCTACAAGGTAAGGTTTACAATTGTAACTTAGCTGGTACTCAATGTACTGAAGAGCCTAATATATGAATGGAAGTTTGTTTTTGTAGTCCTTGTTTCTATTTTACTTAACCATAGGGTTGGCAAATAGGCAAGTCAAGAATGGTTTTTGGCTCTCAGTTCATGCTAGGTGAGAGGAAAATAGGTGGAAGGGAATATTAGGAATGAAAGCTTCCTGAAATGGTCAATTTTTTTTTGGGAGTTTTCTTTTTTAATATTCTTTTCCTCTAATTTTCTCCATCAAAACATAAGGTTAGACGTTATCTACTTTTTATTTGTGATTTTAAAAAATGAAAACAACCGGTTAAAAATTAGGTTTGATCCCATCAATTAATTGACATGATTTATTAACCACAAAAATATAATTTTATAAGGACATGTATGAAGATTTTACCTTTCCGAAATCGATATTACTACTTGCTAAAATATGGACAAGTGAATTATTTTAAAACATAAACTATAATTTTATGATAAATAACTTTTATTAGTGCCTTCTTGGTAAAATATGGAAGAGTAAGAATATTATAACTACAATAATCAATAGATTCTGAAAATTCCTCTCAATATCTTTAATGGTACAATAAAATCTGAAGCACAAAATAACAGTCCAATGCTTCATACAATCATACCTAACCATTCCCCCAATTTGATACTTCTCCGGTCTTTAATTTAAGATATATTTAAAGAGCTAATTTTGAATTTAAATATAAGACATAATTTTTATATTTGACATTCTTTTCCTAATTTGCCCCTATTGATGTTCCCTCAAGAACAATGAAATAAGAGAGAAAATTAAGAAAAATAACTAGGTGTTCTAGAAAATAGTCATATTAACTAACTTTGATAACTTTCCTTATATAATCAAAATTAGGTAAATAAGGAGTTTATAGTCATATCAACATACAATCATATAAGCCACATCAATCTAATAATTAATCCACAAAACCCATTCTCAACAATTTTTCCAACCAAATGGTCTTCTCTACATACTTGTCCAATTATTGATTCATAGGCTAAAGGCCCAACACAGTCACCGGCCCAATCCAAACTAAAACAAATCATGTTGAATATCTACATACCACTCTGGTCCTATTTATAAGTCTTTTTTAACCAAAAAATTTGATCCTCTTTATAAGTCATTTTTGACCAAATAAATGAGATTATGACAATTTTGCCCATATTAATGTACCAATAAATAGAAAGAAAAGAAAAAGTTAAAAGATACTCATTCATAAATGAGGGTAAAGTTGAAAATTTATCCCATAATCATTGAGCTAACTACCACTCCTTGGTATTTGTGATTTGGTCAAAAAGGACTTATAAATAAGACCATAGTGGTATCAGTCAAGTCTAAATTAGTATACTCCATCCATTATCCTTGAATATAAGTTTCAAATCTGAGAATAGGTCTGGCCAAAAGATAGCTTCGTTTCAGTTTTATCTCAACATTTATTGTTTTTTTTTTCAATGTTACCACTATTAACTGTATATATATTGCATATTTTTTTAACCAATGACGGTGTGTAATTGCATTAATTAAGAAGGTAATAAGATTTATATTTACGAAGGAGGGCATAATTGAAACACACACACACACACATATATATATATATATATATATTACTTATTTATTTATTTTAACTACTTTCTTGATAAACAAAAAAAAGTTATTTGAAGCTTATATTGAGGGAGTATCTTTTTTAAAAAATTAAAAATTAAAGGAGCAGGCACTAATGGTTTGATACTGATGCATGCTTGAATTTCAGAAGTGAAATATGTGAGATATGGTCCTTCCTATTCTTTTAGGAGAGCCTAGAATTTGAACTGCATCGTCTTTCTTAATAAATCTTACTTAGAGTTATCTAAGTATTTAATATGTTTTTACTATTTTTGCCCCTAATTAATTCTATATATCTTATCATATTTTTTTTCTCCATACTATATTACTACTTCCAGTCCTAATTATAAGACTTAGTTGACTTTTTTTTTTGAGAGATTAAGGAAGCTAAACAAGTTACTTAATCATTTCATATGTTTTGTATCTTTAGATTATATATTAGTTTATTAGTCAAATTAATTTGTTTGAAGAAAAAAATAAAAATAAAAATATTTTAATTTAATTAGCTTCTTCAATCTCTCCAAAAAAATCAACTAGATTTTATAATTAGGACTATAGGAAGTATCTTTCATATTTTCTCTCATTATATTCTATTTCTCTCTCTTACTTGCCTCCTTATAAATAAGGGCATGTTTGAGAAAAAAGTTTATTTCTAACATATTTATTACTTTTAATTTATTTCTTAAACAATGTAATTAGGTTATCATGCTCCTATAAAAAAATTGGGAGTGAGGGATACTACTAGAGATTTATCTATATATAACGTTTTTTGTGTGTGTGTATTTAATGGTTTTAAACATCAAATATCTGAGCATCAAATATTTATATATAACGGTTTTCAATCATTAAATATTGGGTACTATATTTTACGGTTTTTCAAATATAACCGTCATGTGTAGGGTACTATATTTAATGGTTGTAAGACAATGACTGTTAAAGATAGCAATCTATATTTAACGGTTGTTTGATAACAACTGTGATATATTATGTACAATATTTAACGGTTAAAATGATGAAGGGTGAAATTTTGGTCTCTGAGTAAGGGGTTTATTTAACGGTTATTTGAAAAAACTGATATATATGCACAATATATGACAATTATTGACGAATAACCATAAAGTATATGTGAGAATTTTTTTAAAATAAAATAAAAAATGGGGGTCTACATATTACATACAGAAATCAAATACAAAAATAACCAATTACAGAAACCAAATACTAGAATCATCAAAATGTCCATTATAGAAAGCAATCATCACAATGTATATATGCAAATTAAATTGTACATTACAGAACAACTATCCTCAAAGCACCGCAGCCAAAAATAAAGTATGGTTAGTGAATATATATGATTTTACTTTAATTTAACTTAAACACACATACATGTATATACATACATATCTTAGTACCAATTGAGTGAGGATTGTGGCCTGTGGGTGACTTTGTTCTTTATGAACTTCATCATACAATACCCATAATAAGAGCTCTAATTTGGTTGCCGTGGACAAAGTAAACAAACTAATGAAATGTACAAGACTAACACAAAAAAACAACTCTGATAAAAAAATCATCGTTTTTGTAATTACAGCCTCTGAAATAACTAACAAACCAGAGTAGGTCGAAGAAATACGCATCAAGGGCATAACGACTGAGGTTTAGAGGTTCTTCAGGCTATCAATTATGGGGTTGAAGAAATAACCACAGAAGCCTTACATTAGAGGCCCTAAATTAACGATACCCTGAAGTCACAGTCCATCATAACTGGTTGAAAAACCAAAACTTCATCCATAATCTAAAGAAAGCTAGCAAGACGCACCTGTTAGTTCCTTATATGTGTTTTGATGATGATTAACCTTTGGAAACAATGTATGAAGGCAAATGTTTTGAGTCAGTCGAAAAACATGCTTCATATCAGTTAAATATTTTTGCTTTCAAATTGACTCGAGCCAGGGTTTATTGACTCAAGTCGATATCTTTCTTGTATATCGCCAAAATGATACGTTGACTCGAGCCACCGAAAAGTTTGCCTCGTGTTTGGGACTAAACTTGAGCCAGCATATCCTGTGACTCGAGCCAATTGGTTTTAAACTTAAAAAGATTACAAAATCAAGTCTCGCCTTACTCGAGCCAATTCGTTTGATACTAGCCTAGAGTCTTGACCGTTATATTTAAAAATCAAATTTGGCTCGAGCCTCCACTTAATGACTCGAGCCCGAAACTTGTCTATCGGGCTTTCAAATGTTTTCTCTCACGATTGACTCGAGCTTGATTTCCTACCTCGAGTCTAGAGGTTGACTCGAGCCTCATTATTTTGTCTCGAGTTAAATCTCTTCTATATTTTTGAATGATCAATTGAATTTGACTCGAGCCATGTTTTTCTGTGACTCAAGCCTAAGCCTAGACTTGAGTCTATGATTTGGCTGCCTCAAGTCAAACAGCATTTTGAAAACTTCTCTATACCTTGAACGATGGATTGACTCGAGCCAATGTGTCTCTGTTTTTTTGAAAATGCTTAACAACATTCTGAGAATCTCTAAATGTGTTTTTGGATTCTTCATATCATCTATTATTTTTGTTCTTAACTACATTTAATCAGTTTGTTAATGAGTTATAGATGATTAGAATGCGGATTAACTCTAGATTTTGAATAAAGCAATCCGACATGTCAGAGTATTTAATGTGCTTACCTATTTGAGACACTCAACCAACAGTCATACCTCTGCGCATCCGAAGATTATTTCATTCCTTTTGCTAGGACTCTCCAACGGTCATAATCGCAGGAACAAAAGAATTAAAGAATATTATGATGACGATTATACAGACCTTCCGCGCTTCATCTCTAACAAACATTTTGAAGAGTCTCAACAGATAGTTCATCAAGCTTTTCAACGGTCATAAATGTCAACAACTATAAATACCTGAAGCTTTGAATTCCACAACTACCGAAACGCTGTGCAATCAATTCGACTTAACTACTTCTTACTATTTCATTAACTTCTATTAATATCTTCGGATATTTTCTGTTCTTCAGTGATTATCACTTATCTACCCAGTGAGGAGTTGTTAAACACATATTTGATTTTTCTGTTTAAATCTTAAGGTTGTGGAACCTTAAGTGTGGGTGTACGATTACAACTTGTAAGGGGGAGTGAGTCCTAGTGTGAAAGGATCATCTCGAGTACATAGTGTATAATTGTATTGGTGTTTGAAAGTAGTGGAAATCTCAGAGTGTTTCTGGGGACTGAACATAGGTCAAGGGTTGAACCGAACCAGTATAATCTTCTTGTGTTCATTGCTCTTATCTCTGTCTCTATTTTATTATTCTCTTGAGCCTTAGCAAAAGATTTTTTTTATAATCATCTATTCACCCCCTCTAGGTGATATTCCATCTTCAGCACCTTTCCGGACGGACTACAACGATTCGAAAATGAAGATTTGAAACCAGGAAGAAACGACGAACACCTTCAAAGACTGCAACGAACACGCAATGGAGGAGAAGAGTGGTGGGGATTGCTAGAAAATAGTGGCCGGAGTTGTTTCAAGCGCATTGATAAAGGTGGGAATTTTGAACTCACGACATAATAGGGTTCAAAAAGAGATTTTAAATATCTATATTTGACGGTTTATTTTAAAAAATTGTCAAATATATAGGCATCACAGTTGTTTATAAGCCACTGTCATATAGACGAACCCTTTTTTAAAAAAAAAAAAGAGAGAGGAAAAGTTATGTGTTCATATAAGACCGTTAAATATAGTCTCATATACTTAATGGTAGTTTTAAAAAATCATTATATATTGCTTTATTATAATTCTACCTCTTTATATTTAACGATTTTATGAAAACCATTAAGTATGAAAAGTGAAATATAAGTGTGATTCCATAGTAGTGAGAATATTAATGTATTATCCATATAGCAGGACTAATGAATCAATGTGGTGAGAGGAAAAGAGCCATTTGGGAAATCGTATCAAAATTGGTTAAATACAAATAAAGGTGTGTTTGGTTTGAGGGGAAGGAGTGAAGACTAAAATGAGAGGCTAATATTAGCCTCTAACTTTAGTCTCCCCTTCTACACCCTCCTCTCAAGCCAAATACACCTTAAATATTCTTAAAGATAGACCGGAACAAGCTCCACGATTGGGAGGCTCATCCCTCTATCATTTTTGTGGTATCTAAATGATATTAAAGGTTTGGGCCAAAAAAAAAAAAAAATGATATTAAAGGATAGCCCGTTAGGGTCAGTGGTCCATTCATGCTAATCATGTCAATGTGACCCCAATATTGTTGAAAGACTTCAGATAAAAAGAGGACATTTTTTAAAAAAATAATTTGAGATATTGTGTGGGACATGATATTTTATTTTTTGAATAAAGGAACTAGGGCGTGTGGCGGAGGGTGAAGTGAAAAAGCTTTGACACTTTTTTGTTTTGTTTTGTACACATGCAACCAAAAACATGAAAATATTCAGTACTACCTTTTTCTCTTATTTTGATTTTTGTATTCATACTCTTTTTATAAGATTTTTTAGTTTGTCTAAATATTAAATGTATTTTTTTTTCTATTTTACTCTTAATTAAGGGGCTAAATATTAAATGTATTTTTTTTTTCTATTTTAGGGCCCTAGGGCCCTTTCCGATTTTTCGAATCTTGGGGCCCTTTTTGGGATTTTTTTTCCCAAAAAGGGCCCCAAGATGGATTTTCCCTTAATTAATGTATTCTATCTCATTATTCTTTTCTAATACATTTTTTTTTTCATTTTTTTCCTCATTCTTATCTACCCCATATAAATAAAGGCATACTTGTTTTGATGAGAAAAAAAATACTTTTTTTAATATATATTTTCTATTTTTAACTAATTGTAATTGTCTTTTTAACCTAAAAAAATTCAGTTATTTAGAACTTAAAGTAAGAGATAGAGCCCGCATATTATTAAAATTACTCTTAATTACTCCTTTTAGTCTTTTTTATAAAATACCAATAACCAAATTATGTGGATCAAAACGTTAGTTAAAATTGTTAAAGACAATGCTACTCTAATCTTATTTATAAGTTCAAATTACCTAATTTTTATATACTAAGGAAAGTTAGTTAACTCAATAAATATGGATGAGATTGATAATTTTTTTTTTTTCAATTTTACCTTCATTTATGAATATGTATTTTTCATATCTTTCTTTCCTCTACCTTGAATAGGGGCAAAATTGTAACACTATCATTTATTACTCTGAAAGTATACTTATAATAAAGACCATGATTTTTTCCTAAAATGAACTTATAAATAAGAGTAGAGTACTAAATATGTAAAAAATAAAATTCATTTTCCAAAAAACACCTTTATTTATAAAGGTGGGTCAGAGAGAGAATAAGTGGAAAAAAGTGATGAGAGACATATAATTAAGGGAAAATCATTTTGAGGGCCCTTTTTGGTGTAAAAACTCTAAAAAAGGCCCTCAAAATCTGACATTCGGTATTTTCGAATCTTTGCGGGAGTTGTTAATGGGGGTGATATAGTTGTTAAAGAAGATATAGTTGTTAAAATTTAGTTGTTAATGGGGTGATATAGTTGTTAACTAACAACTATATCAGCCAAATTAACAACTCGCGTAAGATTATGAAAATACCTTAAAAGACCCTAAGGCCTTTTCAAGTATTGTCAGATTTTGATGGGTTTTTTTTAGGATTTTTACACCAAAAAGGGCCCTCAAAAGGATTTTCCCTATAATTAATGAGGATAAAAATGAAAGAAAAAAAAGAGGCTTTTAATATTTAGATATCTCCAAATGGTATCTTATACTCCTTCTGGTTTAAAATATAAGAGTGAAATACCTACTTTATACCACTTTGATCCTATTTATAAATTCAATTTGACCAAAAAATGTAGTCCTATTTGTAAGTTCAGTTTCATGTAATAAATGAGATTGTGACAATTGTACCCATATTAATTGCATTCATGAAGATAGAGAAGAAACAGTTTAAAAATACTTAATCATAAATTAGGGCAATGTTGAAAATTTACCCCCATAATCATTGAGTTAACTACCTCTCATTGGTATGTGAAATTTGGTTAAAATAGACTTATAAATAAAACCAAAGTGGTATTTATTAAGAAGTTAGTTAAAAACAATAAATATGCAAGATATCTATTTTTTTTTCCAATGTACCTTTATTTATTAAAGAGAATAAAAAAGAAAGATAACAAATGAGGAAAAAAGAAGATTGAGAATGTATTAGGGAAAAATGATGAGAGAGAGAGCGTAACAAAAATAAAACATTAAATGCAAAGATAAAAACAAAGTGTGTCTAGTGAAAAAATCACACTCCTCACAAGTTTAGCTTTTATATTTTAAACCAAAGGAAGTAAAAAAGAAACATACTCATTCAAATAATTATACCCTTTTTAATCCATAATATAAGACATATTTTGAGGATATTGATCCTAAATATAAGTAAGATATAATTTTTATATTTATTAATCTTTTCCTAATTTACTTTGATTAGTATCTCCTCAAGTCCCAATAATAATTAAGAAGGAATGAGAATGAGAAAATTAAGAAAGATGACATGATATTTTAGAAAATACATGTGATATCAATTAATTTAACAAACTTTATTAATCTAATCAAATTTAATAAATAAGTTTAACATTAAAGGCATGAGGATTATCTTATAAAAAGAAACGGATGAGTATCAAGTAGGAGTAATTGCGAATGACTCATAAATAAAAGCCAAACGTCAATTTAAAAGGCATTTATTTGAAAGTGATGCATATGTCTTTCCCCCCCCCCCCCTTTTTTTTTTCCTTTCTTTTTCTTTTAGGCTTTGACCTTTTTTTTTTGTGGGCTTTGGAAAATTATTTACCAAGCGTCAGTTTCAGAAATTGTTTAAAATTATTTTGAGAAATCGTATATTTTATCTTTTATATTTATCATTTTTTAATCTAATTTATCTAACTAACATCACACAAAAATTATTTAGAGAAATCGTATCACATATGTTACAATTCAATAATTTATTTAATTTGTTAATCCTTTTAGCTTAAATAAGTCTCTTAACGTATTTTCTTGTTTAAAAGAGCAAGGTCCTTTAGAATAATTTAAAAAACTCACGGTTCTTCTTCTAAGCAATAAACTTATGAATTTGGGTCCTCGACCGTAATTTTAGCCTATTACTCTAATTTTTGGGAAAATCTTTTTGAGGGCCCTTTTTGATGTAAAAATCCAAAAAATCTTTCAAAATCGACAATCTGCGAAAGGTATTTTGAGAATCTTACCCGAAGTTGTTAATTTGGCGATATAGTTATTAGTTAAAGTTTCAAGATACCCTTTAAGGAAGACTACCCGGGTCTAATCTGGTCATACCCGGTCCGGCCGAAAAAAGAGGTGAAAAAGCCCGATCCCCTTCAGACAGACCGGGTTAGACCGAGGACCGGTGGACCGGGTTCCGGTAAGGGTATACGACTAGTTAGCCCGGTCCTACCCGGCTAAAATTATATATATTTATTATAATATATATTTCAGCCTTCTATAAAAAAAAAAAAAAATCTTCCCAATCATTCTGCTTCCTCGTGATACGACACCTTTGTATCCCACTAACACTCCTTAATTATTATTCTTTCACCTTTTTGACTTTTTCTCCTTTTCTCTTTTCTTTTGGTTAATTTAGCAGATAGGAACCTGAAACTTGTGGATCTTTTTCTGGGTTTTTCCTTCAACCTAGTTCGAGATCGTGGTGTGTTGTTGGCGTCCCCTTGTGGCTCGTGCTTGTGGTCGCTGTCGGTAGAGAGAACTCCAGATCTGGTTGTAGGGGTTGGTGTCCGACCGTTCGCTCCTGCTTCTCAATCAGATCTGGTTGTGGGGGTTGAGGGTGACCTTTCCTTTCCTTTTCTAGATTGGATCTGGCTGTGGGTACGGTGATCTGCCCTCTGTGATAACTAAGAAGCATTTAGGCAGATCCATATCCATTGTGACTCCCTGCGTCTCTTCTTCTTCTTTATTTTTCTTCATACCGCTCCATGGACACACTACCTTCTTCATCTTCTCCTTCTTTCTCTTCTCTCCCACCTCTTCGATCTGAAAGGGGTGAGGGCAGTAAGGCTGGCTGAACGGTGAAGCTTTGAAGCTGGACCACTAACCCGGTCCAGTCTAGTCCAGTCTGCCCAGCCCGGGAAAGACCGGGTTTCTGACCGGGTAAGACCGGGCTTCGGGTTGGCATTTCCAGCCCGACCACCCTTCGGACCAGACCACGGGTTCATGTTCGGTTCGTCAGTTAGTTACGGCCTAAGCTTATTGGGCTAACAACTATATCCCCCATTAACAACAATTTTTTAACAACTAAATCAGCCCCTATTAACAATTATATCAATACCCCGTTAACAACTATATCAGCCCCGTTAACAACTCACCCAAGATTCCGAAAATACCTAAAAAGCGCCTTGCGCTTTTCGCAGATTGTAGATTTTAAGAGGCGCTTTTTGGATTTTTACACCAAAAAGGACCCTCAAAAAGATTTTCCCCTAATTTTTTAGGCCAGCGTGTTCATTCATTGAACGCAACCAAGACGTGGCAGCAAAAGGGGAATGACACACAGATCCAAAAATCCCTTTACTTTATTTTTTAAAACCTCCTTTATTCCATGACGATGGCGCGGTCAAAGTCATGTGGGGGTGTGGTGGGCCCTGTTATTTGAAAGGTAGGTCCCACCACAACCTTGACACGCTCATTCCTCAACGTGTCCGATCGGTACGGACGAGGTTGTTCTTATTTTTCTGGGACCCGCATCCTCACGGCCTGACAGCATTTCACCCTTCTCTTCTTTACATGAGTTTTTTTTGGTATCTCATCCGAACTTTCCGTTCCAATTAATTCAAATTTTGCTTCGTATTGGACTCACGGTTGTAGGGGAAGAACTCACAACATCCTTTTTTATATTCTCACGCCTCGAACCGAGTAGAAGAGCAAGTCTTTTACTACTTACTCTCAAAAAAATAGAATTGGATTCTCTGCCTATCCTTTGGATATAGGAGGAGCTGCTTTTCGTTTTTGCGGGCCGTCAGGATCTTATTTTTTTTACTTTATATTTTTTAAAAAAATTATTTTATTCGTATAGAATCTAAAATAAAGATAATCTCTCAACTAACATTTTTTTAAAAAAATAATTTTTTTTATTCAAAAAGAACAATTTTAAAAAATAAAATCCGGACAAAGTAGAGATCTTTCCAATTTTCTTGCTTTTTATCCAAAAACCGGGTACCAAAAAAATATATTGGTTCTTTACATGAGTTGTCACCCTCACTTTATTGTTACTCCCTCACACTTCTCTTCTTTACATGAGCCCAAATTTTGATCCGTCACCTCCAAGTCCAACACCCCCTTTTTTTTGCTACCTTCTAGCTCTAGATTGAAAGTTTTGGAGTTTAGTCAAAATTTTAGATCATTTTATTCTTATAACTTATGAGATATTCTAATAATCCATATGATAAAAAATATTGTGATAAGTAAAAAATATTGTTATTATTAAAATATTTTACTATAAAATAAAAATATATTAATATACAAAAATTATTATAATTACAAATATATTATTGAAAAATTATTTAATATAAAATGTATATATTTATAAATAAAAAGTATTATAATTATAACATATGCTCTTACGAACTTAAATATATTATACATAAAAATATTATTATTAAATTAATTTGAATAAAAATTTATTTTTATCATTAAAAAATATTATAATTAAAAAATATGTTAATATAATTTTAAATAAAAATATTATTATGATGAGAAGATATATTTTATATATTAAAAATATATTATTAGGAAATTAATTTAAAATGATAATATGTTATTATAAATAAAAAAATATATTATTATACAATTAATTTTTTTAAAAATATATATTATTATATTAACTATAAATAAAAAATTTATTATGTTAATTAGATAAGATGAAAATTAATTTATATAACACAAATAAAAAAATATAACCAAATATGTTATAGTAGAATAATAAATCACTATCATTCCTCTTCTTCCACTTATATTCTTCTTAAACTAAATAAGAGATCATTAAAAACTCCTTACTTCCTCTTCCAACCAACCAAACCAAACAAGGTAATGTTCTACCTTTTTTTTTTTCTATCTCCTCCCTTCGAATCAAACAAACCCTAAAGGTAGCTCTTATGCCATTAGGCGCTACAAGGCCTTTGGCCTAAATTAGGATGTCTAATATATCTAATTACAAAAAAAGACACATGAACTTGCCCAAAAGAAGAAGGGCGAGGGGAAAAATGAGAGCAACATCTTACTGAATTTTTGTTTTATGAATGGTTTGATATTGATGCAGGCTTGAATTTCAGAAGTGAAATATGTGAACTATAATTTTTATAAGAGTCTAAAATTTAACTTACCTTAATCCTTTTTTACAAAATCCTATTTGGAGTTATTTGAGCATTTAATATGTGTTTTACCATCTTTGCTTCTAATTAATTCCATTATCTCATCATCTTTTTTCTATGCAACAATGTCTTTTATACTTTTTTTATTACCACTTTATTTCTTTTTCTTACTTATCTCCTTACAAATAAGAATATATTTGAAAAAAAAAGGTTAATTTCTGACATATTTATTATTTTAAACAACATAAAATTCGATCATTGTGCTCTTGTAAAAAGAACGAGAGTGAGGGAGTATTATACTTATAGCACAACTGATGAATCAAAGAGGTGGGAGGAAAAGAGCCATTTTGTGAAACACATAAGATTTTGTTGAATATTTTATGTTTTTAAAGAAGGACTGATTCTCAAGGAACAAGCTCGGCTCCATGATTGGGAGGCTCATGCCTCTATCCTTTGTGTTGAATGTAAATAACGTCAATGGTCCATTTATGCTAACAATTTGAATTAGACGACATTCAAAGTGAGAGTATTTTGATGCTTCCAAGGGACTTCAGGTAAAAAAAGGGACCTTTTTTTTTTAAAATAATTTGAGTTGTTGTGTGGAACATGAATACATGATATATTTAAGGGTTAAATAGTAAATCAGTCCCGGAAGTACACACCTATGAGCAATTTTACACTGGAAGTTTTTTTTTTTTTTTTTTGGCTCAATGTAATCCTGAAAGTCTAAAAACGTAGCAATCTTGTCATTTTCTGTTAAAAAAATAACGTGAACCGTTAAAAAAGTGACATTGACCGTTAATTTTTTAACAAAAAAAGGAAACATTGCTACGTTTTTAAACTTTCACGGTTACATTGAGTCAAAAAAAACTTCCACGGGAAAATTATTCTTAGGCATATACTTTTGGGGCAGATTTACTACTTAACCATATATTTAAGGGATAATGTGTAAAACTACACATGAAGTTTATCCCAAAACGCACCTAACATTAATTTTTTTTTTATATGTAAAAGTGACTCTATGGTTATAAAAGTGGAGTAAAAGTACCAATTGACTGTTAGTTTGACTTTTTCTGTACTGAAAATGACGACGTCAATGTTGAAAGGTTCTGAATTGTTATGAATTATAGCTAAGCCGCAGACACATTTCAACAAATTTTAATTTAGTCTCTCCATAAACTTTTAAATTTTTCATTTTATTCCCTGGTCAAAACTTGTGTATTTTTTCGTACCAGTCAGTGTCTTGAAATATTCTTTTAGTACCAGTCAATACTCTGTAATATTTTTACAAGGTCCTAAAATAATTTTTCAATATCATAAAGTATTTTTCAGTACCAATCAATATCATGAAGTATTTTTTTAGTACTATTCAATACTTTGAAGTATCTTTTTAGTATCATTCAGCATCTTAAAGTATTTTTTTCATACCAGTTAGTACCATGAAATATTTTTTCAATATCCTAAAATAATTTTTCAAGATCATGAAATATTTTTCAATATCAATTAGTATCATCAAATATTTTTTTAGTACCTGTTAGTAGTTTAAAGTATTTTTTTAGTACTATTCAGTACATTGAAATATTTTTTCAAGATCATAAAGTATTTTTTTAGTATCAATCAGTATTTTGAAGTTTTTTTTTAGTGTCATTAAGTACCTTAAGTATCTTTTTAGTACCAATCAATATCTTAAAATATTTTTTTAGTATTAGTCAATACCCTGAAATATTTTTTCAAGATCTTGAAGTATTTTTTTTAGTACAAGTCAATATCCTAAAGTATCTTTTTAGTACCGGTCAATATCCTAAAATATTTTTTAGTACTCCTTCTGGTCCTTATTATAAGGCACCAACTAGCAAATTTATTTGGTCCTTTTTATAAGGCACTTGTTTGTTTCCAAGGAGCATTAATTATTTGTTTCCATATATGCTCCTAATTGATAAGGGTAATGAGTGAGAGTAATAATTATATAATATTAGAGTTTAGTGCGATTAGTAGGGGTAATATTGAAAGTTACTTAAATAATAGGACAACTTTATTGACTTTAATTGTTTTTATTGGTTTTTGAGAATGATTAGTTGGTGCCTTATAATAAGGACCAGAGGGAGTACCAGTCACTACCCTGAAATATCTTTTTAGTACCGATCAGTATCTTAAAGTATTTTCTTATTACCGGTCAGTATCTTGAAATATTTTTTCAAGATCTTAAAATAATTTTTCAAGATCATGAAGTATTTTTTTAGTATCAGCCAGTATTCTGAAGTATATTTTTAGCTCCTATCAGTATTTTTTAGTACCAGTCAGTATCCTGAAATATTTTTTCAAGATTCTAAAATAATTTTTCAAGATCATGAATTATTTTTTCAGTACCAGTTAGTATCCTGAAGTATGTTTTTAGCAACATCTTGAAATATTTTATAAAGATCATATATTTCAGGGTACTGAATGGTACTAAAAAAATACTTCAATATGCTTACCGGTACTAAAAAGATATTTCAAGATACTGACTGATACTGAAAAAATACTTCATGATCTTGAAAAATTATTTTAGGATCTTGAAAAAATATTTCAAGGTACTAAATGGTACTAAAAAATACTTCAAGATACTGATAAGTACTAAAAAGATACTTAAGGTTGCTGAATGATACTGAAAAAATACTTCATGATCTTGAAAAAATATTCCATGGTACTGACTGGTACTAAAAAATACTTCAAGATACTTCCTGGTACTAAAAAGATAGTTCAGGATATTGACTAGTACTAAAAATACTTCAGGGTACTGATTGGTACTGAAAAAATACGACATGATCTTGAAAATTTATTTTAGGATCTGGAAAAAATATTTCAGAGTATTGACTGATACTAAAAAATACTTCAAGATACTGACTGCTACTAAAAAATACGCAAGTTTTGGCCAGGGACTAAAATGAAAATTTTAAAAGCTTATGGAGGGACTAAATTGAGATTTGTAGAAATGTGTCTGTGGCAGAACTGTAATTAATAGCAATTCAGAACCCATCATCATCCACGTCATTGTTCACATCATCATTTTGAGTATAAAAAAAGTCAAACTAACGGTGAATTGGTACTTTTGTTATACTTTTATAACCAAATAGTCACTTTTGCATAAAAAAAAAATACTTGGTGTTGGGCGCTCCTTCGGATAAAGCACATGTATATTTTTGTACTTTAACCCTTTTTAAAAATAGAATTTCAATATTGATTTATAATATATTAGGTAAATATGTGAGAAGAGATTTGTCTCG
This sequence comes from Acacia melanoxylon, assembly GCA_019022615.1. Taxonomy (NCBI): domain Eukaryota; kingdom Viridiplantae; phylum Streptophyta; class Magnoliopsida; order Fabales; family Fabaceae; genus Acacia; species Acacia melanoxylon. Next base: position 14,089,578 of record JAFJYJ010000005.1, read on the forward strand.
TCTTACGTCAATAAGTACTTTTGGGTGTCAAAAAGTTATCCCAAACAAGCACTAATGCTTGAATTAGTTTTTTAGAATAACTTTTACGATTTACGTGGTAAGTATGTTAGAGAAATTTTGTCTCAGCTTGTGGAAAATGACTATTGAAACCACGATTTTGTGGTTTGTCAAACATGTACTTAGGGCTTATTTGTTTTAGTTTTTTTTATAAATACTTTTACATATATAAGAAAAGTTTTATCTCGACTCAACGATTTTTCTTACTTCCCAAACAAGTTAATAATAAACATCAAAATGACCAGTTTGAAGTGGACTCAAACTCAAAACCAACCAAACAATAATTGAAGATGAGATCATCAATATGAACTTTAATTTATATGGAGGGTCCACTTTGTATTGATGAAGAAGACTCTACAATTTCATCGTGAACTTTTTATGGAGGGTTCATTTTGTTGTGTTTATTTGGATTAGTGGTAGAAGCTGTTTTTCCAACGTGATTTACGATATACAAAGTAAATTTGTGAGAAAAGTTTTGTTTAAACTTGCGTGAACGTCTTTTCTAACACCAACTCAAACAAGCTTAAGACTCTACAGTTTTATCGTGTTTGAGGTGTATTGATGCTTTAAAAGCGTCAAGAGAGAACCCTTTTTTTTTTTTAAAGATAATTATGTTTAAGGTACTATGATGTACTTTAGTGCAATTCATCTCTTAGTGCCAAATAAAATCATATTTACTATATTGTGAGAAACTAACTCCTTTTATTAAATATAACTCCCATAGATATAAGAAAATTAGTTGATTCTTTAAACAAAAAGCTTTTGTTTGGTGCTCAAGGGTTCTGTGCCCTTTTCCATTTCCTTTTTCCCTCTCACCCCTTTCAAGTCCAAGCCACTACTTCCTCTAATCCTTAATATGAATAACAACTAATTGGTTTTTTTAACGTAGAGATAAAGGAAACTAAATAAATAATATTAAAGTATTTATATTTATCATTTTTTTCCAAACTAATCTATCTGACTTATAGAATGATATGTAATATAATGATACACAACATATGCTATAATTAAGTTATTTATTTAGTTTTTTTAATCACTCCAAAAAAATTAATTGACTCTTCTATTAAAGACCTAAGATAGTATGAGTATTTATTAATATTCCCATGGTACTAAATATAAATATTGATTAGGAGTTGATATTGGTTCTAAATATAAGTTTTTTTTTTCCATCTTATGTATAATATTTATCATTTTCCCTCAAATTAATATACCAAAATTATAAACTTATATACAATATAATGTTATACAAGATTGTTTCATGAAGAACATGCAATATTTGTTATAATTTAATAATTTATCTCACCACCTTAATTTATCAAAATTAGTTAAATAATTCTTAAATTATAAACCGGAGGAGTAATAAAATAAAAGGAAATAAACAAGGGTAAAAAAGAATGAGATAGAGGAGGCTGAGGCAAGAGCAAAAGTGAAGGGATAGGGTTTTGGACTGAACAAAACCAATATCAGGATTAAATTTTTTGGTAAGCAATTCCTCATGCCAAATATTTAAAGGAAAATCATGTTATTAATAAATCATAAAATTTATAGAAAAAAGTAATTGATATATTACAAGTAATTTTAAATGTAATGGAGGAGGCCCATGTACATGAATATACAGTGGCGGATCTTGGAATAAATATTTTGGGGGACCAAATGTATACTCATTAACTAATTTTTTTTTTTAAGGATTATATAACATGTTTAAAATATTTTGATTTATAATAAAAGTATTTTAACAATTATAATATATAAGATAACATACCTTTCTCTAGTATGGATGTCATATCAATACAAAATGAGAAGATATCATAAAATTCCAGAAGATTGCATGTTATATAATATATCAAAATGTTAAAAGTTAACAATGTAATTTATAATACAAAATTAATAAAACACTATACTCAATGAAACAATTAAAAATTACATTCACTTAAAGTAATGTTTTTCGCTCTTTTAATGATTTGAAATCATCAATAATTGAATGAGTAGTGAAAGTGTAAGCTATTTCTCTTTCAATATGAATTACCATGTTATCTGCAATAAAATCATCTTCCATCATGTTACGCAACCTTGTCTTAATTATTTTCATTGCTGAAAAGAAGTGTTCTGTGGTAGCTGTTGAAACTGTAAGAGTTAATAAGAGGTGAATTAATCGATCAATCAAGCTAAGTAATACACCTTGGATTTCCCCGTTTTCATCAAAGCACAACATAATTCAAGTAAAGTTGATAGATTACTCTTCAAATTTGAATGACTAGAAGCATCAATAACAAAATGTTGAAGTTGAGGCTTCAAAATTATCTTCTCTTACTCAGTAAAATCAGCAGGATAGTATTTTACAATAAGTGTGCAAATATTATCAATGTTAAAAGCTTTATAAGCATCTTTAGGAATCAAATGAGAGCTAGGTGTCAAAAGCTCCAAAATTTTGTCCTTAAACCTCATATTCAACTCTTGCAACTGTTTATCTATTGTAACTAAAAATATTTTTAATTTATAATGATGCTCCATTGTAATATGATCTTTTTGATGACGAGAGCGTCCTTATCGTGCTATATATGGAGCACTAAAGTAAGGAACATAAATCTCATGTTGCTCACAAAATAATGTCACATTTTTCAATAAATCCTTTGTGCTATAAGACTAAGTTAACTTTTTTTGGAGAGATTAAAGAAGTTAAATAAGTTACTTAATCATATTATATGTTGTGTGTTCTTAAATTATATATAGTCAAACTAATTAGTTTGAAGAAAAAAATAAAAATAAAAATACTCTAAAGTAATTTAATTAGCTTCCTTAATTTATCCAAAAAGGTCAAATTGGTCTTAAATTAGGACCAAGGGAGTATAATTTTATAAGGACTTAAATATGAATTTAAAAACGTTAACTTCATTAATATTATCATTAAGTATAATGATTAAAACTAAAAATAGTTTAAAATATAAATTAAAAAATACAATTTAAATGGATGTAAAACTGTAAATGACTTTGTCTTGATGATCTTCGCACAAAATTGTTGATAGGCTTACACAGTTAAATAAGAATTGAATCCGCTAAAAATACCATTCCCCTTTGACCAAAAAAATTTCCCAAATAAGACTTTTCCCCAAATTTTCATTTTGTTAGGGAAAAGTGGGGTGGTCCCCATTGGCTTTTTTTTTTTGGGTGGTAAACCTAATGCAACTATCTTTGAATAACTTTAAAATATAACTCACTTCTATTTCACTTAAATTAAATAACAACGATTAACTTATTAAATTTATCCTAAATTAAAAAAAAAGGTTCCAAATTTAATTTTGTTTAAATCGGCCTCACTTCTATTCTCTTTCTCAATATCCAATGTGCATCTTCCAAAAATATATGCAAGTTTGGAAATTGGCACTCCCTTCATCCCATATTATAAGATCCAAATAACTAAATTGTATGATTCAGGAAAACCATTAAATTTAGTTACAAGTAATAACTATGTAGAAAATATACTTGTTTTTCAAATATATTCTTAGGTAAATGAGATTTAGTAAGAATGAGAAAATTGACGAAAAAGAATATAAAAAAGTTAATTAAAAGATGCATTTAATGCTCAAAAAATTGAGAGTGAATTTGATAGAAAGGGACAAAATTCCAAAATTTTAATCTTATATATCGGGAACTACTCCTTCCTATCTTTAATATGAGATATATTTAGAAAGTTGATCTTGATCTTGAAAATAAAACAAAGTTATCATATTTATCAATTTATTTCTAATTTGTTCCTATTAATGATCCTTCAACAATAATCAAAGAGGAAATGGAACAAAAGAGTTAAGGAAGATGATTAAAATATTTTAGAATATACTTAATTTGGATTCATAATAATATTCTTCTTTACTAAACTTAAATATTATATTAATTATTATCACAAGTTTCACATTTGTTATCTGCGTATATTGAGGGGGAGTAGATATCTTATATTTTTAGTGATTTTAACCAAGGTTGTTCTAAAATAGTTAAAAGCATTAAAGTATAAAAAATTGGAAAATAATTATTTTCTAAAATTCAAGTGATTCATAATAATACTTAGTCACTAAACTTAAATATTATATTAATTATTATCACAAGTTTCACATTTGTTATCTCTCCTACTTATTCCCTTAATAAATAAGTGTATATTGAGGGGGAAAAAAAGTAGATATCTTATATTTTTAGTGATTTTAACTACTCTGAACAAACTTTTAAAGTAGATATGTGATTCTTATATTTTAAACGAAAAAGAGCCCGACTAGTCGTATTCAAGTTACTCATATTATAAAACAAAGTTTTTACGTATCTTGGGACAAGAGAGAATATCCTCATATTATTATCACAACGCCGTTTTACTGGGTGACTTGGACAGCAGTGTATGTTTTCTTTTCCCTTTTGTGTATTTTCACTTTACTAAGAAAAACGTGCAGCCAAGAAAAAGGTGACATTTGTGAGCCACCAAGGGTGGTGACAGTAAGGTATAGGGCTACACCAGAAAGAAAGAAGGGTTAAAGTGCAAGCAACCGAATTATTTTAGAGGTGTAATTAACATCATAAAATATTCAGTGATATAATTTGAGTCTTGCAGTACTAAAAATCTACTACCGATTATAAGATATACTAGTTGATAGTGTAAAATATTTAGGAGAAGAGTAACAATTATCACTCCTGGGATGCGTCCGCATTCCAAGCTCTAATCAGCCCGATGAGAAACAAAATTCTCATCACCCAAAATTATCACTCCTAGGACGCTGTTGAGCCACTGTTGCTGAATGCTTCCTCGTATTCTGGAAATCCCTCAACGTCGCAATTATCTCTCAAAAGGAGCTCAGGCCATGTTCAGATCCAATAGCTCCAAAAGGCAAACTTATCCAGTTTTTCTTTCCCAATTTGTTCCACAGTAGCTTAAAACCTTAAAAAAAGACATTGTTGTTCACCAAAAAACGAAAGACATTTCACTTTTTTGTTTCATGACTAAAATTATAGTCATTGTGCAATTTACGTACCTTGCAACCCAAAGAACAGAAACTGTACAAATCAAGAAGGCTCCGTTCACAGACTTCACAGGTGTGATGATGAGGGAAAATTATAATAACGGGCTACATCGATGAGGGAAAGATGGGACCTTTCACCAAAATCCAGAAAAGGAGATGACTCTATCCACAATCTTCTCAGTGGGATTTCTACAAGACAGAGAAGCAGTCAGCAACAGTGGCTCAAGGCGTGGCTGATGAAGATGATGAATAGTGAATTAACGGTGGTTAAGACTATGTTAGCTCGAGCTGATAATGACTCTGTCTTTAATATTTTGAAGTCAGAATTACACCACTAAATAGTAGTAAATACTTTAGAGTGCTAATTACACCTAAAATAGCTTAGCTTGGGATGCTGCCAAGAAAGAAAGCAATTCCAAATGAGACAGTGAAAAGAGGTTAAGGAGGTTGGAGGGCCCCACCCACCTCAGGCATCAGTCTCGCCCCTCGCTCTGCCTCTCTCATTAAATATCGATGATCCTTTCCACGTTGCTCTCCCGCGGTGGCAAACACTGGCATCCCCACATTACCACTAGCCGCCTCTTCTTCTTCTTCTTCTTCCAAGAGTCTGATCCTGAGGCACTCTCACCCTCAGGCTACAACCTCTTCTCACTCACTCTTCTTCTTCTTCACATAAATCCGTAAGTTTTTAGTGTTTCTAGTGTTCCACTCTATTTCTATATTTTCCCCTTCCACCTGTGACAACTTTCTTTGTTTTTAATCTCTTGGTTGTGTTTTTATGAACCAAAAACTGATAACGGTTCAGGAACGAGAATCTTGGGGAAAACAAACATGACTGACTGTAATGATAACAATAAGGACGGTTTTAGAGTGCCTTTGTTGAATAATCGGTACCATGAGAACTGCCCTGGCTGTAAGGTTGATCAAGCCAAGGAAATGCAGCAAGGCGTACCCCTAAAGCATATTCTCACTGTATGGATGATAACTCTGTGCACCAGTAAGTATTTTTCCTATTGTTTTCCGCACGTAATTTTACACTTTGGTTCTCGTAGTTTCTGAAAATTTAGCTACTTCATTTTCGTAAAGCCACAGGTCTATTTTGAATCAATTTGTTTGTGATGCTAGCATATCCAACCATAAGTGTAATGGGCCAACTTGCCTCGTCTCTTTGGTTCGTTGTCTTCAGAAAAGAATGAGGAGAAAGTTTTTCCCTGATAAATCAATAATCATATATGTTACTTCTTTCTGCTATGGGATAGCAACGTATTGTTTTGTTTCTTTAAGTTTAAGATATCCTTCAAAGCTATTTGTTAGTGCTTTTCTAATTCTTCTCTCAGTTGAAAAGCCCATAAAAGAACATTACTGTTCTTTCTTTCTATTTTTTCTTTCCAGGGGAAAAGTGGTCCTTGGTAAATGATTTAGTTCATGAGAAGTTTTTTTTTTCTTTTTTTTTTTTAAAAAAAAACTATTTAATATGTTATCAAATTTTGTGCCTTCTGATTCTTCAGATGATTCATTCCATTTTTTATAAAAAAATTATCTGATATGCCTTTTCCTGGCCCCGTGCAGCTTTGCCTGTATGCTGTCTCTTCCCATTTCTTTATTTCATGGTGAGGATATTTTCTTCCCTCTTCACGCATGTATCTTCTAGATTCGTACTTTCAAATTTCATGCCTGCAGAAAGATTTTGGCCTGTGGATGATATATCTTTTTTTTTTTTTTCATGTTTTCTTATCTCCTTATATAATCAAAAGTGCAAATAAGAAGTGCCTACTCTTTTTGAATAATTTTTTTCTGAAGTAAAAAGGGAGGAAACAAGGATTCATTTGAATAATGTTAAATATTTATTGTACTAATCAAAATGATGACTTTTCACATAAATAACAAAATGGTAGATTTTGACTTAAATAACAAACATATGTAAGTTAAAAGTGCAGCTTGCTGGTGCCCTGGCAAACATGGAAAAATATTTCTCCCCAAGTGAGAACCAATCTTCTTTCAGGCTTGCAACAGTCTAACTGATCGCTTTAACCATGGAAGAGTATTTTTTTATCTTGTGCTTTCTCATTTATGTGGTAACTCGAGAAATAAAATCTTTGCTTAATGTTCTGTTTTATTGCTAAGCTTGTAAGAGCATACATCTAATGCAGAATAGAAGATGAACTATTGTATTGAATCCCATTTGGTTGCAGGTAAGAGATTTTGGCATTGCTAAAGAGGAGGCAGATATCAGTTCCTATGCTGGTTATGTGGGTAAGGTTTCATTTAGTCCATTCATTCTATTGATGTCTACAAGAGGGGTTTATAAGCTCTAAAAATACTGATTTCCATATGAAATATGTTGTAGGATCTTCATACATGTTCAGCAGAAGTTTGTCATCAATTCCATGGGGAATGATTGCTGATCGATATGGTCGAAAATATGCTATAGTTATTGGTATTGCTGCAGTGTAAGCCACCCTACTACTGATTTGGATGATTACTCTTTAGATCAATTATATTTTAACTTTGAATAGAAAAAGAATACGAGGAGAAATGAAATTGTGGAAAACTTGCTTTGGGCATATTTTATGGTGTAGGGTTGTGGTTGGGGGGCCCTTGGAATTTAAAGCTTATTCAGTGCATCTTGGAATTTTTTTTCTGATTTTTTGGTTTTATTTATTTCATATCTTATCATGAACTCCATACTAGTTCATGCATGTTAACTATTTTAGACTCATTGAAATCAGTTTGTCTTGTTAGTTACTCAGTCTTTCTCATAACCTCATTGTTCTTCATCAATATGGATATCCATTTGGATATTGATTCTTATATGATTTCAGTGTTGTGTTTAACACACTATTTGGCCTTAGCACAAGTTTTTGGATGGCTGTTAGCACAAGATTTCTTCTTGGAATCTTAAATGGTTCACTTGGACCAACAAAGGTACTATTTTTTGATGTATTAGATAACAATTTTAAATTGAACGGGTTGATGGTTGGCGTTTAAAAGGTACACTTTCTCTATTTGGTTGTCCAAAGTTTAAATGTCTTGTTATAGTTCTTCAAGGAGCATTCTGCCTTGGGTTAAGGGGCAATTTTGCGCCGGAAGTCTAAAAAAGGAAGTAATTTTGCTTTGGCTGTTATTTCAGTTAATTCTGACCGTTAGTTGACCAAATATGCTAAGTTGGCAGTCCACATGTCATTCATGTTATTTTGTTAAGGTGCAAATTTTCTTCGGAAGTCTATATGTCATCTACTTTTTTTTTTTTCAAAGTTAGATTTAAAACTTTTAAGGCAAATGTGAACTTTAACAAAAATGATATGGATAATGTATGGACTGTCTGCTTAGCATATTTGGTCAACATTAACTGGGATTGACCAAGGCAACATTGCTCCATTTTTTAGACTTCCAGGGCAAAATTGCCCCCCGAAAAACTTCTAGGACAAAATTGCCCCTAGGTGAAAACTTCCATGGAAAAATTGCCCCTTAACCCTTCTGTCTTCTATATCATTTCACATTATGCTTTCTAATGGAATATTAACTGAGAGGTGACATGGCTTAATGTGAGCCTGATGTGATTGATAAATGCGTAGTTGTCATTGAAAGTAGGCATATGATTAATGCACCATACTGTTTTGATGCATATAATGATGACATTGAAGTTGAAATGCTTTTTGTGAGACTTAAATGAGATATTTATGTTTTGAGAGACTAAATTGAGAAGTGTATCATTCAACGTCTAAAATTTTCATTGAAGAGATCTTGGGGACAATCAAATGTTTTAATTTGTGAACTTGATAATCAGTCAATCTGTTAATTTTTTTTTTCCCGTTTACAAGACATGCTTGTTCTATTGATTCTAACTTCCACCAATATATCAACATCCTCTGTCACTAGGCTTATGCTACTGAAATTTTTCGAGAAGAATACCAAGCTTTAGGACTCTCAACTGTATGTCTGGTTTACTTTGGTCAACTAATTATTCATGGAAGTACATCTTCTTTATGATGATTGGATATTGTGATCTGGTTTCAGGTTAGTGCAGCTTGGGGCATGGGTTTAGTCCTTGGCCCAGCACTAGGAGGATATTTGGCTCAGGTACTTTATTCTTTGCCTTGTGTAATAAACCAGTCCTAGAGAATGGGCGTGGATTTTTTTCTTGAACGTAAGATGTTTCTTTGTGCTGAGGCTTGACAGACCCATCTAAGTAAAATTCCTAATGGATTTAGTGTTTCTCTTTTTCTTTATCATTATATGAATTCTTACTTATATCATTATTTATAGTTAGTCCTTATCATGGTCATCTAACAATTTGGGTATTTTGGTTTTTCAGCCTGTAGAGCAATATCCACATGTATTTCCAAAAGGTTCCTTATTTGATAAGTAAGTATACTTGGCCTACTTTAAATGATAACAAGAATTCGGGATTGTTTTTGAGTTTCATTTCCTAGTTCATATGCTGATATTCATTTGTCCAAACTGGTCTGCAGGTTTCCATACTTCTTGCCTTGCTTTATAATATCAGCCTTTGCACTTGTTGTCTTGGTTGCCTGTATCTGGCTCCCGGTATGTATTACCATGAATTCTTTTTGTCTATTGATATTAATAATAATTTTCTAGTGCCATTATATTTTCTAGTGTTTGATTATTAGCAAGTCAGATTTGATTATTGTCGAGTTTAAATGAGGAGTAACTTTCTTAATGTGATATCCACATAGCTGGAATGCACGACATTGCTTAAAGGATATCAAGTTCCTTCTACTTGTTCATCTATTCACAATTGATAAATAATAGTAATAATTTTTAAATTATATTAAATAAAAAGGATATACGAATAGTACAACCCTGCTAATCCTTAACATTTTTTTTTGCCAATCTGCTAACCCTTAACATACTTATTGTAAACTTAGTCATCACAAAATCAGTATTCTAACATATGTTGAACTCCTATATATACCTATCAGTCTGTCTTGTATAGATCTGTTCTCAAGATGTTCTGAGACTACTATTATTTGGGGCAAGCTTCTATTATGTTTGTTTCAAGGGCATTAGTGAAACTATTGAGTTATGGTTTTAGCATAAAGCCTCATATTTGTTACAGCCTAGAAATCTATCAATTGTTTTTTGCTTTTCTATTTTTTTCAATAAGTTTTCAAATATTTTAAGCTTATACCATATTTGGGGTATAAATGTATAATCACATATACTGGTATTTTGAACTTTTTTTTTTTTTTGCCCAAAGGTATTTTGAACTGTTTGTTTCTGACAAAAGCCAACCTTTTGGTATTAAACATTTTGTTTTCAAAATATGCAGGAAACATTGCACAATCACAAGGTTATTGATGAGTCCAATGAGGATGCAGAAGCTTTAGAAAATGAAATCACAGGACAGAAATTTCAGAAAGATGAAAGCCTCCTCCTGAATTGGCCGTTGATGTCATCCATTATTATTTATTGTGTTTTCTCTCTGCATGATTTAGCCTATACAGAGGTATGCTTCTGACATAGTAATAGTATAAATAATTTTATGCATTTCATATATTATGTGTGTTGTTTGGGCTTTCTTGCTTTATATCATGTTATTCTTACATGTATTTACTAATTTTGATTTGACACCTAGCTGATTGGTGGTAAAAAGTGAGATTCAATTCATTAGAGAAAAAACGGTTTCCTAAATTTGATCCTTGAAAAATGACTTGATACTGTAAATGATTCTTTCCATCGGCTTATTTCTTTCAGAGATATTAAATTGATATTCCCTCTGATCCTATTTATAAGCAATTTGGCTTTGTCTAAAAGTTTAATACAATTTTTTCATTTTTACTCCCAATTAATTACAGGTCTCTCTCATCTTTTTTTTTCCCACTCATCTCTTTAACACTCATCATCTTCATAAATAAGGGTATATTTGAAAAAAAAATACATATATTACATATTTATTGCTTTTAATTTATTTCAACGAACAGTTCGTTTTGTGTGATTTGGGTAGTCGTTGTTTATAAAAATGATCAAAGAGAGTATTATATATGGTATTCTATAAACTCAAAAGAAATGTTCTTGATTATTAAAGTGATACAAAGTTTTCATGGAGTATCAAGTTGGTAATGACATAATCTTTTGTGGAGCAAAATGAGGTTTTTGCCTTTCGTCTTATAGGCTATATAGGTAATCACTATTTTACTTTGTGCAGATTTTCTCATTATGGGCTGTTAGTCCTCGATGGCTTGGGGGTTTGAACTATTCAACTGATAATATTGGTAATGTTCTTTCAATATCAGGTAAATTCCTTGGTGGTTATGAATTTCTAGATAATATTAATTGCAAATTGTGTTTCCACCCTAATTTTCCTTTTCTAAATATATGCTAACTCTTGCTCTTAGGCATATATTGTAAGCCAATCTTGTTGAGTAAATTTCCATTATTTTAATTGCCAGCGTAGGAAGAATTGTTAAAAGGCATGCATAATATTACCTTAACTTTTTTTCCTTTTTATTGAGAAAACTTCAGTAAAGCTTCTTTGGTGTTTTTGAATTATTGTACAAAAATATAACTTGTGGAGCAACCATGAAGTGCCAAATTATAAAAGATATTTACATGTCACGCTTTTATGGGAAACCAACGAGAAACATCTTAAATGAATGCACATTACTTCCTTTATATTCATACAAGAAAAATAGGCGAGCACTACATATTTGAAAATTTGAATTAGTTTACTTGTTTCCAATTCTGTCAATTCAAGATTATGCTGATTAGTACTGACCCTTACTCAACTGGTTAGGTGTTGGTCTGTTGCTCTACCAAATCTTACTGTATCCATTTTTGGAGAAAGTTTGTGGACCCGTGAGACTTTCTCACATTTCAGCGGTTCGCTTACTCTTTCATGAAACAATCATTATGATTCAGCATTTTCATTTTCTGTTGTTTCTCAAATTGTTCTTTTGTTTTTGGGGTAATGTGTGCAGGTTATATCCATACCTATCTTGCAAAGTCACCCTTTCATAGCCTTGTTATCTGGCTTCACAATGGACCTATTGATAACTATTGTTTCTATCCTTATGCTTTGTCTCTCTGTAAGTGCATCTGTTCCATGATTTTGCCAACCACAATGATAATATTATGGGGTTAAGGTGAAGTAAAATGGTTGGCAAAGAATAATTTTTAAAGGTATTTTCAGTCGGTAAAATTTACTCATCTTGGCAAAAGTAAATGCAATCTGTGGAATTTCCTACATACAATATGTAAATGTAATTTGTATCTCTGCAAGCGCATCACTTGTTTTTTAGGGAAAAAGAAAAATTTTGATGGTACAAGACTATCTAACTGAAATTGAGGACTACATTAGAGGGGCTAATGGTGGAAATAAGGCCATAAAACATGAGAACTCAAAGAACAGAACACCATCTCATTGACAAAATATTACTTACACTATGAGCTTGCCTGATTGTAAATGTTTCTTTTCCAGCAAACAATTATTACAGGTTTATTCCTTCTGCAAAATAGAGCAGTGGTAATTTTTTTTTATGTGTTCATTATTTTTTACTATTCATTTTTCTTTTCAAGTTGTGTGATTATCATGTTTGTGTTGGGCTAATGTGGTATGCTTCATTTGTAAAAACAGGAACAACACCAAAGGGGAGCAGCTAATGGTATTGCTATGACTGGCATGTCACTTTTCAAAGCATTTGGCCCAGCTGGAGGTGGTGCACTGTAAGTTTACTTTTCATCTATGTGTTTTAGTTCCTATATGACACATCAAATTCAGTGAAAATTTTTGAAGACAGGTTTGCTTTGGATAAATTCCAATTTGCCTGGGTCTAAAACAACTTCTAATTCAGCTTGTCTATTGATCATAGAAAAAATATGATGCAAAAAAAATGTAAAGAGGATTTTAACTCCAAAGTCTCTGCATATAGTTTTCATATAGTTCTGAAGCTGATGTACTTATTTTGTCCATGAGCTTTAGTTTAAGTATTATGTAGTTTACCTGATGAAAACTATTCAAATGAAATTTCATTACTGGGTTTTGCTTCTAGTCTGCTATGATACCTCCTCACATGAACACACAGATTAGCCTCTTTTCTTTCTTACAAAATGTATAATATTTTGAAACTTACCTTAAGTTTAATAATTATGATATTGGTCAATGCAGATTAAGTTGGTCTGAAAAGAGATTAGATGCTTCCTTCCTCCCAGGTATGAAGCCTAGCTAACCTGCTTGTGCTGAATTTTCTTTTATGTCCTAGTAAGAAAGGTGGCAAAGATAGGGCTTGACCTTGAAGGACCCAGAAATTTTGAGATATGGGGGCAACATATGTATACATGTTTTTCATAGGGACATTATAATAATACTATCAAATAGTGGGGAATCATTGATGTAAAATTATATATATGATTAAAGTAAAGAAAAAAGATTTTATTTTTGTGTGGGCACATGCCCCTGTTAGCTCACTAACTGTGGAGCATTCATGTGCAGGTCCTCATATGGTATTTTTTGTGCTGAACCTAGTAGCAGCACTTGGAGTTCTAATGATGTTCAAACCATTCTTGGCTGAGAAAAAGAAAACCCCATCAGAACAGTTACATTGATATCTGAAAATTACATGTTGCTGCTGTAGCTTCAAATGATGAATCGAATGAAACCAATATGGATGAATCTAACCAAAGACAAGGAAGAAGAAGATGGATATTACTGAAGAGTATATCTTCTGATCAAGCTTTTGTATGTATGAATTATTATTATTATTTTTGGGGTGAATTGTGTGTTTGAACTTATTGGCTCTTTTTCTTGTTTTGCTTAAACCCTCCAAGTTGGATGATGAACAAGAGATAATCATAAAGCTTGAGTGGCTATGGATTCTATGTCTTGCTTGTTCTTTGTCCTGTAGATTAGAGGGGCTTTTGATCTTTTTATTTCTTCTTCTTCAAGTAATGTCTCTTATGAGGGGGAGAGAGGGGGGATGCTTGGTTCAAGACTATTGGCAAGCTCTCAAGAAAATTAGTATAATGATGCTTTTTGAAAAGAGCAAGGGTTGTAAAGGAGCCTAACTGGCCTGATTAAGTTTGGTTTGAGTTATTCAAAACTAGATTTGGGTAGAATTGATTTTGCGAATTTGGTTATGGGCAGAATTAATGTTGTTATATTGTGATTTGTGATTTAGTGTTGTTTCTTCAAAAGTGCTTTTCTCCCTAAAAAATTGGAAAAGGAGCTATGAACATCCTATTCTATAACAGAGAATTTGTGGCTAATCTCATTTTTGTTTTTTCAAATGTTTGGTTTTTCCTACAAAAAACTTGGTTAAAAATAATGTAACTTAGTTTTTTAATCTGCATACAATAAAAAAAACTGATTCAATATTTAATATTATATAATATATTAATATCATTTTTAGGTTGAATTTTTTTTATAGTGTAATAAGCTCAGAGATGAAAATGTATGAAGCTTTGGGTATATTTATTTTAATTCATGATAAGGTAAATGTAATCATAAACATTTAAGCATAGCAATAAATCAGCACCTAAATGCAGAATCATCAGATGCAGAAAGGGGAAATAACCATAAGATATAGAAGCAAGAAAAAGAGAAGAGCCAGAGAGATTTCCCAAGAATAGGACCACATAGAAAAGCATACAAATCATTTATCCCTTGTTTTCATAGCAGCCTCTTCTTTCTTGTGTTACAAACCATTCACAGCTTTCTTGTGTTACAAGCAATTTTTTGTTGACCTTAGTTATGTCAATGATGAATCAAATCTATTGTTGTATATTTATGGCTAATTATTATGTGTATGGTTTGGCTAATTGATGTCGAAACAACATGATCATATTGTACTATTCACATCTTTTTATTTTGAAGGGAATTTTAAATCTCAAGTTGGCAATGTGCTTGTTATAGACTTGAGGGCCGTTTAGTATGAGGGTTTTTAAAGGAGATGAAGGATGAGGGAAAATTTTTATTGAGTTGAATTTTAAAAAGTTGGATAAAAGGGGTTATAAAATTTTAGTAAAGAAAATTTAACTAAAAACTGTTAACCCAATTTTCCATTTTTTTTTAAAAAAAATCGACTCAAATTTTTTTTGCCTCCCCTCTAAATTTGTCACAGCA
This sequence comes from Acacia melanoxylon, assembly GCA_019022615.1. Lineage (NCBI taxonomy): Eukaryota > Viridiplantae > Streptophyta > Magnoliopsida > Fabales > Fabaceae > Acacia > Acacia melanoxylon. The sequence continues at coordinate 14,104,713 of JAFJYJ010000005.1, forward strand.
AACAGCCCATAAGGTCCCATTTATTGCATCGGAGTTGAAATAGAATTGGACTTCAAAAATTTGCATGTTATGCAAAAAAAATTATTTTTATTAACAAAAAATGTAATCATTAAAATTTTAAATTCTTATAAAACATTCTCAAATATCAGTACATTAAATTTAATTCTTTATCACTTAATACTGGCAGGTTTAGAACTTAGATGATTGAAAACATTTCCAACCAAAACCTTGTACAGAGTTGAAATATCAAATATACACTTTTACCTTTATTTTTTTAAAAAAAAAATTATTTACTCTATCTGTCCTAATTATAGGAGCTATTTACTAGAATTTTAAGAGATTAAGGAGAAAAATTAAATTAGTTAATTATACTTATTTTCTTAAAATATCCTTGCTTAAATAGTTGGCCACGGGGACAAACTTTCATTGAACGAACGATGGATTGTAGAGGAAGACGTTCATGAGTCATGACCTCAAATGGATGTGCCAAATGGAAGGTATAACTTCCTTTTTTTTTTTTTTAGGAAAATCCATATGGGGCCCCGGGTCCCACTGATTACTAGTATTATTTTCTTGTTTATTTAAGCCATCAAACAAACAGGTCATCAAGACATTACTATTCTGTTTAAGTATTATTTAGGGAAAACAGTATTTTAAATTATTTTATTTTAAAAAAAAGGTATAATTGAGGTGTATGTGACGTTAGGGAGTTACAAATATTATTTACTTTATAGAATATATAAGTGCATTATTAAATTATTGTTGTGTTTAATTATTATTAAGAAAGTATCGATTAATAGGGATATTTTATGAAAAAAGTGACAAAAACTAAAACTTGGTCCTATAATTAGGACAAAGAATGACTTCAAAATGTGTTCATATAATTATGACCAAAGGGATTATTTTGTATGCCTATGTTAAATAATTAGATCATTTGTTGCAATGCCAATCAATGGTTTCATTTTTCACACGATAGATTTGTCATTTATGTGTCAACGGTTTTATAATCTAATAATATAAAAGCCTTTCTATTAATGAGAGGGTGTGAATTGAATCATATTTGTAAGTAAGCAAAATCAATGAAAACTTGTAACTCACTTTTCCAACTTTTTTAAAATCAAACTTATATGAAAATCTTGGTCACTTCCTTTTCTCTCCATTTTCGTCAACCAAACAAACCAGAACTGCTGAATTATATAGTCTAGAAGACAATAAAATAACATAATGATAAGTAATCATTGAGACCATCATCTCATAATTTCGACCCAATCACTCACAGACTTATAGCCTTGTCGGGTAAAAGCAAATCGCCCACATTTTTCATCTCTCTAACTAAGACTTTTACCCCCACGCAATGCACGTGGTAGTTATTAATATTTATAAAAATGTCATATTTAAAATATAAATTTGAAGAAAGAACCTATCACGCAACACCCTAATAAAATACAAAGTTTAAATAAAAACTTTTGAAAACTCAAGTAGAGCATTAGGTTTAAAATGATAGAATTCATACCGGCTGCTTATTCTTTATTACGCCTCCACACGTACATGCTGACTTTTACCCCCACGCAATGCACGTGCTAGTGCTTAATATTTTTTTAATGTCATATTCAAAATATCAAGGGAAATTTTCTTTCAGGTCCCAAAGGATTAATGAAACATCAAAAAAGTCTCAAAAGAAATTCAAATGTCATAAAAAAAGTCCCAAAGAAGTTGTTAATTCCATAGAATGAGTTGTTAACGGACTTTTTTGGCATCTGAATTTCCCTTAAAATTTTTTTAATATTTTTTTGGTCACTTGGAACCTGAAATGAATTTTCGCAAATATAAATTTGAAGATGGAACCTATCACGCAACACCCTAATAAAATACAAAATTTAAATAAAATCTTTGAGAACTCAAGTAGAGCATTAATAAATCAATTATTTGTGTCGTAGTTTTGGAAAATTTGAAAGCAATAGTATTTAATAAAGAAGATTGGGGGTGTTTCCCTTCCAAAGTGGATTTTCTAAAGGCAGCCAATGATTATGAAGATATTAATATTTTTGACAAAAAAGATAATAATATATTTGTAATTGATAAATTAATGTGAGCCGTTGTTGGCAATTTGAAGAAAAAAGCTACTTTTTTTTTTTTTTTAATAATAGTCAAATGTATTAATATAGTAAAATGATGTATATTAGAAGACCATCACGATCATATAAGGACATGATTGTAACAACAATTGGATATGAGAACTAATAACATAAATAAATAAATAAAACATGCGTAAGATAAAAAGATATATATGTCTTTTGTAAATCATGTTAGTGGAGTTGTCTTTACTCTTTAGTTCTTTTCTGAGGCAATTAACAATCGCTTTTTGGAACATATGACTTGAAGGTTTTATTTGATAGCAGTGCTAATAAATTTTAACTTTATTTCTATATAAGAAACATAAAAATAAAGATCATATAAGAATAATGGAGGCCAAAGATTTACATGCACATGGAACTAGAGGAGTACCTACTCACTCTTATCCATAATATATATACGTAAGTCACTTTAACTAATTTATAAGAATCAATAAATGACAGTTAATTCATTAAATTTATCTTATACTAGTATTTCATCCGGTTCATTATTCATAAGAGCTCAATAACTGAATTACGTAGTTTAAAAATATAGTTAAAATTAGTTAAAGATAATAAGTGTGTCTAAAATATTTTTTTACCAAGTATACCCTTATTTATGAGGTGCAAGTAAGAGAGAGAAATAGAGTGAATATATATATATATATATATATATATATATATATATATATATATATATATATCACCAATATTTTAACTAATGCAATACATATAATTAATGAGGGGCAAAAATAAAAAAATCTTATTAAATGTTCAGACAACTTTTATTGCGTTCTTATAAAAAAGATTAAAGAAAAAGAACCGCAGGGCCAGGGAGTATTAAAAATGGAATTATAAACTAGTTTATAAGTAAATTTTGGTCTTAAATATAAGACTTGTTTTCATTTTATCTCTTATATTTATCATTTCTTTAAACTAATTTACATAACTTATAAATTAATATAATCTAATAATGCACATAAGTATTTTAGAAAGATCATATAACATATGTTTAATTAAGTAATTTATTTAACTTTCGTAATTTTTCCAAATTAGTCAATTAGCTCTTAATAATAATCGATTGCTTTCTCATTGAATCATTGAATAAGAAAATTCTTCTAAAAGCTACTTGTACTCTTCATCCACAATATAAGTCGACACAGAAGAATAACTTAGTTTACCATATAAATTACTTGGAGAGAAATGAATACATTTTGTTAGTTTTGTCCCTATAATTAATGTTTAAATATGACTTGTTGTATTTCTCTTTTTCATCCAAAACCCCATTTATAATAGGTAAAGTTGGAAATTGCATTCAATTTAAAATAAATTTAATAAGATAATTATTATTTCTTGATTTTGATAAATAAGTTAAAATAATTTATAAGGTGGATCGGAGGGCATACTTATATTGTTGACCTAGCTAGGGAGTACAAGCAAAGGTACCATGAACGCATAGGTCCCCGCTAAGTAATCATAATACCGAGGATCATAAACCAGGCTCGCCACGGGAGAGGATTCTCTTATGAGCAAATTTTTCATTAACTCTCACAGTCTGATCCTGACCATCGAAATCTTAATCCAAGAGTCCAGAACAATTTTAAAAAAAAAACCGCCCGCGATTTTTTAAAAAATTGTTCTGCGCCTTGGATCAAGATTTCGGCAAACCGATTCTTCTGATGATGAGGGATGGGCAGAGAGTTGATATTGAGAGAAACCGGACTCGGCTGGCCACAAGACTTTCAACAAATTGCTGGAAAGGATCCCTTCAACTTAAAGAAAGAAACAAAGCAATACGACGTTGCCATCATCTCTTTACATAAAACAAAATGCGCGAAGCCAATATTCTACAAAATCAAATTAAAGACTTAACTACTCCCCCAAAAAAAAAAAAAAAAAAGCTGGTTTAAAGTTGATTGCTTCAACCAACAGCTCTAACCTCATAAAAGGAGAATACAAATTCGAATCTCAAGAAATACACTTGTTGAGAGATATAAAAACCCTTTACGCTTTTAAGCCTCAAAAGGAGAAACATTTCATCAAATAAAAAAAAAAACTTGATTGCTTCAAATCCAAATTGTTAATGCCATACCCCATCATGTCAATATATTTATGTGCTTGTATAAAAATTTGACGTTTGTTTTTTCATTTTCACCCATAATTAATTATATATATCTTTTATTTCTTTTTCCTCTCATTCTTTTTTTTTTCATCATCTTCATAAATAAAGATATGTTTGGAAAAAAAAAGTACTACACCAATTCAAATTATGAGCTTCAAATGACTAAATAACGAAAAGTTAGTTAAAATTGGTGACAACAATAAATATGTAATTAAGGGATGTAAGATACATGTAAGTCATTAAGGGCGAAAATGAAAAGTGGGGAAAAAAATTATAAACCCACGCATAAAGAGAAAATCAAGAAAAGAAAATAATACAACCAAATATAAAAATAAACTACATTACTCATAATTAAGGGATGTGTTAGTACTGGAGGGGGGATTTTTCCATATACGTGCATAAAACATGGACCTAGTCAATATTATATCGAGAGATTGAAGTTAAACGCAACAAATCTCTATATATATTTATAAAATAGTAGAAATTACTAAGCTCAATATAATTCAACAATAATGAATTAAATAGTAAAATAATAGAAGTTATTAAACCGAATTGGAAAATGGAATTCTTGAGCATTTTTGGAAAATGTCTAGCTATTACATGATTATTATTTATGATTCATAATTTTGGTATAATTTTTAATATCTCGATTAGCAACATAACACTGCATCGTAATTTTAATTGTTTGGGTATTGATATCCCAACAACCATAATTTCATCGCGTACTGTGCATTTTTCTTTTTCAAAGTTAATTTGCTTTATTACCTTATCTTCAAATTAGGGTAATTTTCTTTTCTTTTTCTTTTTATTGATTAATGGTGTTCCCATGTGAAGCGCTTTGGAATGTACTATACGTGTAAATTAGTGGAACATGTTTTTTCCTTGAAGAATATGAATTTAACTGTCAAGCCCAAATTTGCTCACATTAACATAATTATTAATATAATTTATTGCATTAAGATTCTGAAATTTCTAGGTGGTAGAAAATAATTAGAGATCCTTGCAATCATGAAAGATGAAGTTCTTGGGTATTTTTTGCCATTAACGTATGTGAATATGCATAGCTTTCATAGCCTCCAAATGTCTATTAGGTGATTATGATTCATAATTCATGATTTGATATCTATTTTCAAATTCAATTTACTTTATTTCCTTATTTTCAAACCCCAATAATAAAACTGGGAATTGAATGGGATAATATCCTAATAAATTTGAACAACTTGGAAACGGAATGCATAATTTTAATCAGCAGTTATTATTGATGATGTCAAACTTTCTGGAATAAAGAGAAATTGTCTATGTTAGGGAATAATTTGTAATGACTTTTTAAAAAAGAAAATTACTTTAACGGGTATTAATTGAAGGGGTTTAAACTTCTCATGTTGCATGAGAAGAAGAAGATTCCTACACACATGAAATGGTGGGACCCACATATATATATAATGTTAATTATATATATGTGGGTCCCACTATTTCATATGTGTGTGACATGAGAATACACTACATCTACAATATGAGAAGCGTTTTTCCCATTAATTGAATAAAGGTAAATATAATTACGGGTTTTACAAGATTTCATATATGCTTTTGGTTCCCAAAAAAAAAACCACAGAAACCAGAAAGCAAAACACGAGAAAGTGGTTATGAAAGAGTATTGCTATCAGACGAGGGCTTCTGACTTTTTCCAAAAGGAAGGAAAAAACAAATGGCCAGTTTGGTTTATGGAATCAGAAGTAATGTAATGATAACTACATAAATTTGTTTAGTTCCTTTTTAAGGAAAGTTGATGCATGTGCATATTAACATTTGGTTGGATTACATCAAATATGAGAAAATATGAAAATAATATAGCAAGAGATAAAATTAGCTCAGTTTACACTAATATGTATGATGTAAACATATGGTTTATGATAATTTTTTAATATTTAATGATGGAAATATTATCAAATATAGAGGTTGGATTCATAGTAATTTTTTAATATTTAATGGGGGAATATTGTTTAATTTGATATTTTAACATTTTTTAACTGTGGTATATAATTTTTAATTTTTTTAATAGGGGAATATTTTGAAATTTCTATATTATTAAATAATTTTTTAATATTTAATTATGATAATTATTTAATATTTAATAGCGGTTATGGGGGTAGTTTGGCCAATTTAAAAAATTATAATAATAATAATGTCTTTTTCACTTGATTATGAGATGTTTACATCTCCATTCATTAGTCTAACAGTATAATCCCAATTACATTATTCGACATAAATATCCACTTTATATGACACAAGCCCAACTAAACGCTCACATCAGAATGACATGCAACCCTCCTAAGAGAATCTAGGTAGGCTAAAAAAGAATAGTACTAAGATGAAAAGCAAAACGACAATCACTAAAATCACGAGTTGAATAAGAAGAAAGAATATGTATTCTTTGTCACGTTCTAATTCTGCCATCTATTATTAATAAATATATCATACTGTATTTAATTAAGAGCCACCATTTAATTTCTTACCAGTATCCCTATATCTGTATATATATGCATGCATGTTGGGTGAAGTTTGAACAAAATCATGAGTTTCAGCTGTATTTTCTGACAAAAAATTTATTACTGTAATTTACTTAACCTAGCTGCTTCTGCTCCATACTTCGTCCTGCAGACCTGCACAGCTTTTATGAGGTACAAATATATATCCTCGTTTAAAATTGGTTAATGGAGGTAAAAAAAGAAAGCAACTTATTTTTTTAGAAATAACCTTATCCATAGAAACAGAATAAGTAAGAGAATGTGGGTAAAACTAACCAATAATTAATGAGATAAAAAAAAAATATTTTAATTTAAGAATTTCAGACAAGTTAATTAATATATAGTACTATCTCTTATAAATAAAAACATGTCATTCATAAAAATAATTCCCTTATAGTGTGTGTGTGTGTATAGAGGATCAGAAGGAGAGTATATAAGCTAGCTTTGTCTAAATATGGAGTGGTTATTTATCTCTATAATCTTAGTGGTCCCATAACTTGAATTAAGGTTCAATAATCTCTTTCGCAAACAACAAAAGTAGATAGAAGTTATAATTGAAATAGTTAAATATTTTTCAACTAATAAATGCATGCAACAGCAAAAATGTCTTAAAAAAAAGAAAAAAAAAGGAAGACAAATTAAATAAAGATTCTAAAAGATTTGAAGATTAATGAGAAGATTTAAAAATATTTTGTTTTAATGTTTATTTATTACTATCTTTATTATTAATTGTTATTCGCATTTAATTTTATGATTTTTAGAATGTTCTTTTTTTAATTCCTATGGATAGAGTTAGAGTTATAAATAGCTCGCAACACATATCATAAATTACTGAGTTTCTTCCACTTCCTATATTTCTCTCATTTTTCTATTTTTATTTTTTCCTCTTTCTTATTGTTCCCCTCCTCACTTCTCTCTTTCTCTCCTCTATTCTCTCTAGAATTGGGTATCAGGGCCAGCCCTTGAAGAGTCAGGGCTTAACAAGGTCGAGGTAAGAAAAATATCTATTTTTCAAAGTTCGACCCAATAGCACCAGGGTCAGGGCCGACCCTATAGGCTTGGAAGTTACTATTCTAAATTTTTACTATTTTTCCTTCGTTTTTTTAAAGAAATATAATTAGTAAATTACAACAATTAAAGTTTTAGTTTATCAAATAAATGTTGTCAATATTAATATCCAAACAACAAGAATCATCTAACAAATAAACAGATTCACTAATTTGTAATCAAAAGCAAACTATTATACACAAATAACTCACATAAAACATAAGAAGCATATCATTAAGCAACATTAGTATGATGACTATCATTATTTTCTTTTTCGTCACTATCATCAATTTCAAAAAACATTTGATTGTGCTTCAAGTCGATCTCTGAGTATGAGTGAGATTTTTTAAGAAAAAAATGAAAGAGAGACTGAGATTGAAAGTTTTGGGGTTCTCACTTATCAACTCTCAAGTCTAGGCAGCATAGGTAATTTTTTTTTTAAAAAAATAAAAAATAAAAGGGCCTAACGGGCTGGTCCTCTAATTTTCAAGTCCGACCCTTGAAGGGCCAAGGCTTTAAACGGGCCATCCCGACAGGCTCGGCCTAATTTCCCGACTCTAATTCTCTCTCACACACTACCTCTTCTCATCTTCTCCCCCTCTCTTACCCCTCAGAGCTTGTGCAAGCCTTCTAAAATAGCTCTCAAAATCCCCACGGAAGCCAAATAGAGCCCTAAGAAACTTTCCAAAAATACACAAAGACAAAGGTCACCCTTGGCCACATCTCACCATCCCGAGCTCCATTGACATCACCTTCTTCCCTATATCTGTGCTTCCCTATTTATTCATTAGGAGACAAGTTCATCAAGCCAGGGAGAAATGATGGGAAGAAAAAGATTAAATGAAATTCTAGAAGATTATGAAAAGATTTAGAAATATTTTGTTTAATGTTACTTTATCGTTTTCTTTATTATTAATTGTTGTTCGCATTTAATTTTATGATTTTTAAAATGTCCTCTTTTGAATTCCTAAGGTTAGAGTTAGAGCTATAAATAGCTCTAAACACAAATCTAGTGAAGTGAAGGAGAGTGATATGCTAGCGGTGATGTGATCTTTGGATGGCTAGATGTGGCTTTGGTAGCATATTTCAAGAATCAATGGTGACCTTTGTTTTTTGTATTTTTGGGAAGCTTCCAATGGCTATTAGGCTTTGGTTGGGATTTTGAGAGCTACTTTAGAAGGTTTATGCGCTTGTAGAAGAGAGGTGGAAACCTGGCTTTGATATCAAATTGATGTAAAATGAGAAGGGGAAGGGAGAGGAGAAGAATGAGAATAGAGAAAGAGAGGACATTAAGAAAGGAGGAAGAGGAAGAAATTAAACTCAACAATTTATATTCATATTATTCAATTATAACACGTTTACAAAATAGAGATGTGTTACAAACTATTTATAGTTCTAATTCTAACTTTAGGAAATAAAAAGAGAACATTCTAGAAATTAGAAATTATAAAATAAAACGTGAAGAACAATTAATAACAAAGATAATGATGATAAATTAACATTAAAACAAAAATATTTTTAAATATTCTTATTAATCTTCAAATCACCTTGATAGTCCTCAAATCTTCTAGAAACTTCATTTAATATTTTTCTCCCTGTTTTTATTTCCATCATGACCTCCTTAACTATATTTCAAATTTGATACTTTTTAATCTTAATCTTATATAATATTTTCTATTGGTCATATGAATAGAATCAAAAATTAAAGAAGCTCATGATGCTGATACCATTCCCATGCATTTTAATTTAACTCAGCTGTTTCAGTTTGTGAAGCTCAATATACACCCAAAAAGAGATCAGATTCTCACAAATTTAATCTATAGACTGGTATCAAGCTTTTCCGAGTTGTTTTTTCCCCCTCAATTTGATCAAGGGATTCTTTATTAGGTTTATTTAGGTGGTGTAAAACTTCTCCAATGAGCGCATGCTTTTTTGAGAGTTGAACTTGTATTCTCCCCAGATGAGGTGAAACTACTTACCACCTCAAAGAATAAGCATTTGTTATTTAAGTGTGCGGAATATTTTCAGAAAAATACCCCTTAAAATTTGGAAAACCCACAAAAGGTTATTTGAATTTGAAAAATTCCACAATGGTCCACCAGGCCATCACCTAATTAAATTTGTTGAAATTTGATGTCTTCAAACCATTAAGTATGCGAGTACCGATATATGGTAGGAGAAAGACGAGAAGGAGGGAACTGTAAGTGGAGGGAGGAAGAGAGATGTGTGAAATGGGTATCACCCGCCGGAGGGTGGGAGCCGAAAATGAGAGCTTTTTAACCGGAGGTGGCAGTTAGGAGCGGACGTGGCGTCGGAGAGATAATGGGCACGGGGAAGTGAATAGTACAGACTACAGAGGCGGTAGACACTTTCATTCTTAGAAATACATAATACTAGTAACGAAAAATTAAATAGAGCTGCCACATGGAATTAAAATAAGTTGGTGCATTTTTATTTGACAGCTCTATTTTAATAAAGTAAATAGACTATTGACACAAGAATTTCTCATTCCTCTTGCATGTTAGTTGTTACCATCAACCTGGCAATCGTGCCCGCCATTAAACTATTGACACTTGGTTTATTTATATAATAAGACATGTGCAAATATTTTATAATTAAGGGGTAAATTTAATAACATAGGTAATATTTTAATGTGTCCATTTCATGGGCAAGATTTTAAAACACTTCGATGTCAACGTCTAGTGATGCCTAAATATTAATATATATTTACACATGTCCGTGCAGAAGAATGTAGCACTCAATGAATATGACTTTATTACTTTGATTTTGATCCCTATAATAATTTCAAACCATAGTTTTTGGTGACTCAAGTTTCTCTCCATCTAAAAGGTTAGTGCTTGTAGTTTAAAAAAGACTTAGACCTAGAGTTAATGGTGTTAAAAATGATTATATGACACTAACACCGTTAATTATGCTAACGTGGATTAATAAACAGGCAAGTCAAGGATTAATAACCAGGCAATTAGCTGACCTGTGCTCCCATTAGCCTTGTGGATATGTGATGATAAATTGATAAAAAGCTTGTAAAAGGAAAAAGGATGAAAGGGTGGAGCCACCTGGGTTGCACGAAAGGAGTCAGAGTTGGCCATCACCTTTAAAACCAACTGAATCCCTTCTAAGAACTATCCATGTTAGTATAATTAACGGTGTTAATGCCACATTATCATTTTTAATACTGTTAACTCCAGGTCTAAGTCATTTTCAAACTATAGAGATTAACTTTTAGATGCGAAGAGAAACTTGATGGACCAAAACTAAAATAATGGTAAACTGTAGGGACCAATAACCATATCAACCCATTTAGAAGTCTAATTTCAATAATTTAGTAGTTAAAGAACATAAATTTAAAAAATTTACTTCATAAAATTTCATCTTTCAGCTAATAAGAAAAAGAGAACAAAAGGGATCAGATGGAAAAAGAGAACAAATTAATATATCACTTAATTCCTCCTTTCTAACAAAAAACTTATATAGGAAAATCTCCAAAAGAATAAATTGATAGGTATTCTATTCATAGGTTGAAATTATATTAGAATAATCCAATAAAATTAAGAAATAATCCCTTAAATCCCGGGATGGATCAACCCTAACAACCAAGGGATCCTATAAATAACAAGACATATAGCTGCTTATTTGATTTCTAAAATCTTTCATCAAATATTCATTTTTTGCCAACTCTGGTCAAATACTCAATTGCTTATAATTTGATTCTATAATCTCTTTTTAAATATTGAATAATGAACAAATCCTAACAGAAACAATTTAACAATTCTTAAAAATGTGATAATTAACAAACTGATCCATTAACTTGGTCACCACAAAATCTACCCACAAACCCATTATATATGCGTGTATGTATGATAATACCCCCTCGGCTTCTTTTTATAACAAGCCTTTAACTGAATCTTGGGGTTCAATATGCCAATTAAGAACAGTAATGTGTTAAAATTGTAACATCTTTTTTTTTTTTGAATAAAATACGCTTATTTATGAAGACAAAAGGAATAAGAAAGAGAATAAGGAAGTTATTAAAATAAAGAGGATTGTAGAAGAGAGAAAATAAGAAAATAAATATGATACAAGTAATAGATCTTGAGACTTTGAAAATTTATTATATTAATAGAGTAATTACATAAGGAAAAATAAGAAGTAAGAACTAAAGAATAAGACATTCTTTAAATATTTCTTATAAATGGGTATGTGTGACCGTTGTTTCTTATAAAATACAACCAAATATATTAAAATTTTATTTTTTTTAAATGATTGCAGGGTTTCTTGATGTCTTGATCCACATATTTCTTTTTTATTTTTATTTTTATTTAAAGGGATGAAGATTCTTCAGAATAATTTTAGAAATTTGAAATCCTTCTAAATAATAAATTTCTGAATTTGATCTTGGCAATAATTTTCTTGAGTAAAAAAAGGAAGAGAACAAAAGGGGGGGAAGTCAAGGAGGTGGGGGGCCCACAAATATCATCAATTTCCACGTTACACAGCGAAATGAATAATGCATCATGGTGCTTCTTCTGTGTCATCTCAACCCGGCAATCAACGCTTGGCTTATTTATTTGAGCCATGTGCAAATACTTTATAATTAAGGGTAAACTTAATAATAATATAATTACGATATTTTAATTATTTAATATCTAGATTACAATTTGTTTTATATTTTACTGTCTCTTTCAACATAGGTGCCTTGAGACTCGAATTCAAGAGTCAAAGAAATCTAGTAAGTCTTATACCGATAAACCAACTCTATATTAGTTACTAATTACATTTTTTTAATTTGTGTAAAATTTTAAAGAATCCCATTTGGAAGTCCATGATGCCTCCCCCATATACTTGGACTTCATTTCACGATTCTAAAAAATAGTTAAATGTAATAATTATAGAAGAAATGTAACTCTCTCTTTTTTCCAAAATTTCTCCTATTTATGAATGAGTGTCAAAGAGTAATAATTAGAAAATGATGAAAGAGAGTACGTGTAGTATAATAATTAATTGAGGGTAAAATGAAAAAAAGTGCATTTAATTATTAAGACAAACTCAAAAAGGATCTTACATTTAGAGGAAAGCCCATTAAAAAAAAAAAGCTTTTATATATAGGGACGGAGGGAGTGCCATAAGTAATAAATCCTATTTGTCTGATATTTTAAACTGGTCTTTCCATTTTTACCCTCGTTAAATATAGGTCACTCATTATATCTCTGCAATTAATATTTTTTTAGAATAATGAAAATGACTAAATATTTGGTTAAAATATTTTTTTATATTGAAAGTGACTAAATTTTTAGAATAATTTCAAAAACTCATGGTTCTAAAAAAATATTATCTTAAATTCTTATTATAATATCTAATCCGATCTGTATATTAACAACATATGACTATATGAGGTTTTATCCTCAAATACTAGTAGTATCACAACCTTCAGTTTTTAATATAAGATCTAGATTATTAATTTAAAAAGATTAAAAAAACTAAATAAATTAAATTAGTACTTTAAACTATTCGTATATATCATTTCTTAAGCTAATTTATTTAACTTATAAACGATATATTATCTAATGATATGCATAAGTATTTAAAAGAGATAATATAGCATATTATAATTAAATATTTTATTTAGTTTCCTTAAGGACTTACGGTAGTATTTAGATGTCAACGTCTTTGCATGGAACCAAGAAGGCGACAAACAAGGAGGGGACGACGCAGATCCACCAGCTCTGCTGTTCTACTATAAAAGTCACGTGGAATGGATTCATGGTGGGCCCCTGTTATAAATGGAAAAGGTGGGTCCCACACTCATGGCCTCTCAACTTTGACTCTCTCACCTCTCAACATTTTCTGCGACGGCCGATGAGGGGATTGGGACGTGGTTGTAGGAAGCGGCTGCCACCTTTTCACATGTGATCCGATGAGAATATTTGAAGTTATATTGCAGATGTTGCCAATGGAAGGTGTGTGTGTACGTGAACGTGAACGTGATCACTGTGTGGAACTAATATGTGTGTGTACGTGAACGTGATCACAATATAAGTGTATATAACTTAAAATATAGTGAATAAATAAAAGTATTTTTATTTATATTATATTTTTATTGTTGAATACGTGAATGTGTGTGTACGTGAACGTGATCACAATATATAAATGGAGTAGGTATTTTTAGTGAATAAATAATATTTTTCTTTACCTTTATGTTACTTTTAATTAATTTTAACCCATATTCAACGAATGTAAATTACATATTTGTGTCTAAAAAACAGATGGGAGGAACTATAAAAATGGAGTAGGTATTAGGTAAGTTGGGTGGATTTAAAAAATTGGTCAAAAAACAGCTGAAACTCTTAATTTTCTTTAAATAAAATTTATTTGTTAAATAATATCATTATGTAATAATTTCACCCAACGTGCATAAAATAAAGGAAAAATCCCACGAAAAGAACTTTAAAAATAGGAAAGAACAAAATGATGTTTTGAATACTCATAGTACTAGAAATGTGTTAATACCTTATTTTTTATTTTTAAAATTAAAAATAAATGACACAATAGCTTCTCAGTTTTTACAAAAAAAAAAAAAAAAATAGAAAGTAACCCCACCCTCCTCGAGACAGGTGATTGTCGGTGACATACTTCTGTGAGCGCCGAAGCTCTGGTGGGAATAATTATTAACAAAGTAATAAGTTTTGTTAGAATAACTTTCGTTTACTAAGTGACAAATCTTATTATTTGCCGTTATATTGCCGATGGGGATTGGGGTTACTCTTTTTTTCCAAAAAAATCATCTTTGAAAGTATTTGTGTCATTTCCTTTTAATTAAAAAAGGACAAATCATATACAAATCAAACACTAACATTTTTATGCTACTATGAATATTTAAAATACTAGTGTATTTTGTTCTTTCCTATTTTTTAAATTTTTTTTGTGGGATTTTGTCCCTTTAATGGACGGCAGAATTAGAATACGAGTACGGGACAATTAATACACTGCATACTTGCATGCTTGTTTCTTCTATTTAAGACCAACCCAAACCCACGAAAACCGGGGAGAACATATTTCTCGCACTCAAAAGAAATCTGAAAGTATGTATTGAAAGTTTTGTGACTGTCGTTTTGCTTTTTTTCTTCCTCTTTCTTTCTCCTTCCCCTGATTGACTACAGACAAAACGCACTGATATTTCATTCTCATAGCTTTCTCTTTCTTTGTCTGATATCAATCATTCAGAACTTTCAGTGATTTTCTTTACTTTCTGGAATCTGTGCTTTTTTTCTGAACCAAAAACAGAGAGTACAGCTCAGTAAGGAAGGAGAATCTTGGGAGGGGAAGAACAAAGAAATGGGGGATCATTGTAGTAATAAGAACGATGAGAGCAGTTATAAAGAGCCATTGTTGAAGAATCATGGTTACCATGAGAATTGCCCAGGCTGTAAGGTTGAGCAAGCCAAGCAAAGGCACGAAGGTGTGCCCATAAAGTATGTGTTCAGCGTCTGGATGTTAACTCTGTGCACCAGTAAGTAATCTTAACCAGCTTGTGTTTTTTTGGGAGCACTTAAGTTTTGAGGTTTTTTTTTTTTTTTTTTTTCCTTTTAATCTTCTGCTTTTTCTTTCTTTCTTTCTATTTTATCTTTATAGTGGAAAAGTAGTCCTTGGTGAATGATTTAGTTCATGAAAAGGTTTTAAAACAAAAAATAATAATAATTTGTTATTAATTCTTTTGCCTGCTGATTCTTCAGTCAACTCATTCCTTCCCTTTTATATAGGGGAAAAAAATATCTGATATGTCTTTTCTCGGCTCTGTGCAGCTTTGCCTATATGCTGTCTCTTCCCATTTCTCTATTTCATGGTGAGGATATTTTCTTCCCTCTTTATGCATGTACCTTACAGATTTGTGCTTTCAAAATTGCATGCCTGCTGAAAGACTTTTGCCTGTGGATGATCTAGATTATTAATTTCATCATCAATTTTTTTTAAAGTTTTTTCTTCTTCTTATATAAACCAAAAGTGCAAATAAGAAGTGCCTAATCTCTTTAAATAATTTGTTTTCTGAAGTAAAAAGGGAGGAAACAAGGATTCATTAGAATAATCTCAAATGTGTTAAATCTTTTTTGTATTAATCAAAATGATAGATTTTGACATCAATAACAAACATATGTAAGCTGATGCAAAATAGAAGATGAACTATTGTATTGATACACATCTGGTTGCAGGTAAGAGATTTTGGCATTGCAAAAGAGGAGGCAGATATCAGTTCCTATGCTGGTTATGTGGGTAAGGTTTCTTTTAGTCCATTCATTCTATTGATGTCTATAAGAGGGGTTTATAAGCTCTAAAAATACTGATTTCCATATGAAATTATGTTGTTTCAGGATCTTCATACATGTTTGGAAGAGCTTTGTCATCAATTCCATGGGGAATAATTGCTGATCGATATGGTCGAAAATATGCTATAGTTACTGGTATTGCTACAGTGTAAGCACCCTTGCTACTGGTTTAGACCAGTTGAAATCAGTTTATCTTGTTAGTTACTTAGTTTCCCTCCTAACCTCATTGTTCTTCACCAATGAGGTTATTCATTTGGATATTGATTCTTGTTTCAATTTCAGTGTTGTGTTCAACACACTATTTGGCTGCAGCACAAGTTTTTGGATGGCTGTTAGCACAAGATTTCTTCTTGGAGTCTTAAATGGTTCGCTTGGACCAATAAAGGTACCATTGTGTAGCTTGAAAATCAGTCTATCTCTTAATATTTTATTTAGAAGACTTGCCTGTTCTATTTGATTCTAACTTAAATTAATATATCAACACCCTCTATCACTAGGCTTATGCTACTGAACTTTTTCGAGAAGAACACCAAGCTTTAGGACTCTCAACTGTAAGTCTTAGTTCGTTTTGGCCTACTGTTGATTCTTGGAAGTACATGTTCTTTTATGATAATTAGATCTTGTGATTTGGCTTCAGGTCAGTGCTGCTTGGGGTATGGGTTTAGTCCTTGGCCCAGCATTAGGAGGCTATTTGGCTCAGGTACTTTATTCTTTGTGCTGAGGCTTGAGAGACCCATCCAAGCCAAGTTCCTAATATATTTAGTGTTTCTCTTTTTCTTGATTTAAATTTATGGTTATATGAAGTCCTAGTTATATCATTATTTGTAGTTAGTTCTTATCTTGTTCATCTAACAATTTGGGAATTTTGGTTTTTCAGCCCGTTGAGAAATATCCACATTTATTTTCAAAGGGTTCATTATTTGATAAGTAAGTATACTTGGCCTACTTTGAAATGATAACAAGAATTTGGGTTTTTTTTTTTTTTTTTTAATTTTCATTTCCTGATTCATTTGTCCAAAACATAAATGGCCTACAGGTTTCCATACTTCTTGCCTTGCTTTATAATATCAATCCTGGCATTTGCTGTCTTAGTTGCCTGTATATGGCTCCCGGTATGTATAGCCATGCATTCTATTTGTCTATTAAATGGGGAGTAATTTTCCCAATGTGATTTCATTAACGTTTTTGTTTTCAAAACTGCAGGAAACATTGCACAACCATAAGATTACTAATGAGGATGAAGAAGCTTTAAAAAGTGAAATCACAGGAAAGAAAGTTCAGAATGATGAAATACTCCTCCTAAATTGGCCACTGATGTCGTCCATTATTATTTATTGTATTTTCTCACTGCATGATATAGCTTATACAGAGGTATGCTTCTTACATATTAGTAGTATAAATAATTTTATGCATTTCATACACTATATTTGTTTTCAAAACTCAATAGAATCAAGTTGGTAATGACTTCATCTTTTGAGGTTTCTGTCTTTCATCTTATAGGTAATCACAATTTTACTTTGTGCAGGTTTTCTCATTATGGGCTGTCAGTCCTCGATGGTTGGGGGGTTTGAACTTTTCAACTGATGGTGTTGGTAATGTTCTTTCAATATCAGGTAAATCCTTGATGGCCATGATATTAATTGTAAATTGTGTTTCCATCCAAATTTTCCTTCCCCCAAATATTCTGCATAACTTTACTGCATTTAAGACAGAACAGATATGCATTACAGAGATATAGTGTAAATTTATTCATACAATATAAACACTGCATATTTGGAAATTTCATCTAGTTTATCAGAAAAGATATGTGTTACAAAGATATTATAGTGTGTACTTGTTTCCAATGTAATATGAATATATCTATCAATTCAAGATTATGCTGAGTAGTAGTGACCTTTTCTCAACTGGTTAGGTGTTAGTCTGTTGCTCTACCAAATCTTGTTGTATCCATTTTTGGAGAAAGTTTGTGGACCTGTGAGACTTGCCCACATTTCAGGGGTTAGTTTACTCTTTCATGAAACAATTATTATGATTTAGCATTTTCATTTTCTCTTGTTTCTAAAACTGTATTGTTGTATTCTGGGCAATGTGTGCAGGTTATATCCATACCTATATTGCAAAGTCACCCTTTCATAGCATTGTTATCTGGCTTCCCAATGGATCTATTGATTACTTTTGTTTCTATCCTTATGCTTTGTTTCTCTGTAAGTTCATCTGTTCCTTGATTCTGCCAATTACAAAGAAAACATGAGAACACAAAAAACAGAACATCATCTCATTCACAAAATCCTACATAAATTATGAGCCTGCCTGATTGTGCATTTTTCTTTTCCAGCAAACAATTATAACAGGATTGTTCCTTCTGCAAAACAGAGCAGTGGTAATGTTTTTTTTTTTTTTTGAGATCAGTATTTATAATTATTCATTTTTCATTTCAAGTTGTGAGATTATCATGATTGAGTTGGGCTCATGTGGCATGCTTCACTTTGTAAAAACAGGAACAACACCAAAGGGGAGCAGCTAATGGTATTGCTATGACTGGCATGTCACTTTTCAAAGCACTTGGCCCTGCTGGAGGCGGTGCATTGTAAGTTTACTTTTCATTTATCTGTTTAGCTTCTTAAATGATGACACTTCAAATTTGTCAACAAAGGTTCACTTATTCCGACCTTTGTCAATGCAGACTAAGTTGGTCAGAGAAGCGATTGCATGCTTCCTTTCTCCCAGGTATAAAGCTCAGCTAATCTGTCTGCTGAATTTTGTTTCATATCACTGCATACTACAAATTCACTAACTGTGGGACATTAAATTGCAGGTCCTCATGTGGTATTTTTTGTGCTGAACCTAGTAGCAGCACTTGGACTTCTAATGATGTTCAAACCATTCTTGGCTGAAAAAAAGAAAAACCCATCACAACAGTTGCAATGATATCTAAGAGTTACATGTTGCTGCTGAAGCTTCAAGTGATGAATGAAACTAAAAAAGAGAGAAAGAAGAGTGTAAAGAGCGAGATCCATGTTCTTTCTCTCCTTGAGAGCAATCTATTGTTGCTTTTATAATGGTGGTTTATTATTTGTATGTTTTGGTTATTTTTTTATGGGTAAAAGATTTTTCTAGTCACGAGAGATAAGTTATCTCCAGTGACCCCCAAAATTACGTCGTTTTGGATTAATGAAGGGTGTTTTTGTAAATTTGTTTACTTTTTTATCATATAAATTTTACGGAAACACTCTTCATTAATTCACCTAAAATTACAAACACACTTTTCATTAATTCAAAACGATGTAGTTTTAGGGGTCACTAGAGATAAACTTATCTCCAATGACTAGAGAAATATTTTTCCCTTTTTTTATTTGTTGTTTGTTGTAACAACTTGCATTCCCCTGTAGATTAGTTAACCCTCTCATTTGTACTAGGAAAAAAGGCCAATGTACCAAGTGGCATATGCTGTTTTGAATGGAATTTTGAATTTCATTTTGGTATTCAGTCGTCCTTTCGGAGACATATGATAAAACATTAAAATTGGAAGTTGGTATCTTAAGTAAACTGTGTTAGTTTTACAAATCATCATTTAATCTCACAACAACTGCTAGAACACTGTTAGAGTGTAAAACTCTTAGACTTAATTTGATTGGAAATAAGACCTAATTAGCTTGGCATAAGTTTTGTCCTAATAAAATGTATAACATTTGAAATCTTTGACCCTTGCAAGTTTAAATTTATATAACAACTTGTTATATTTTATAACTAGAATCTTATTAAGAAATATTTTGTCCTGATTAACTTGTTATGTTCAAATTCAATTTGATTGGCTACTAGTAAATATGGATGGATGTGATACTCCAATTATCCAAATGCAAATTCCATTACTTCATGGATTTTAAGTTCATTACAAGGTGTTTATCTTATTGAGAAAGTAGTTTTGTTTGAACATTAAAAATTAAATCATATTTTTCCAAAATTTGAGAAATGTTTTATTCTATATAATTTGTTGTTTTTATGTATACTAAGAATATAAATATTTATTTTATTCTATATTAATTAGATTGTACATATTAAAAATACTATTAAAAAATATTTATATAAAATCTAGGGTTAAATACCTAATTTGCCACGGAAGTATTGCTAAGGGAGCACTCAGCACCCGGAAGTTTTTGTAGTACCAAATTTGCCCCGGAAGTATGAAAAATGTACCAAATTTGCCCAAAACTGACGGAAGGTCAAACGGATGTTTGCCACGTCGGATTTTATTGGTTAAATACCTAATTTGCCACAGAAGTATTGATAAGGGGGCACTCGGACCCGGAAGTTTTTTTGGTATCAAATTTGCCCGGAAGTATAAAAAAGGTAGCAAATTTACCCAAAATTGACGGAAAGGTCCACGTAGGTCGTTAAAATGCCACATGGCTAGGAAAGAAACACGGTGGAGGGTGAGTCATATGCCGGATCATGTAACCACGTCGGCACCTCATTCATCTCTCTCTTCCCTCTCGCTTTTGGTGGTTCGTGCTTCTAAATTTTCTTCCACTCCTTCACCCACTCCTACATCGGCGACGGTGTCGGTGGGAATTTTCTTACGATTTAGTGAAAATTTTGACAATCCATATGACCATCTCTAACTAGAGCCGGAATCGGGGCCAGGGCCTAACAGGGCCTGAAAATTACTATTCCAAATTTTAACTATTTTTCCTTCGATTTTTTTTTAAAAAGAAATATAATTAGTAAATTGCAATCATTAAAGTTCTAATCTATCAAATAAATGTTATCAACATTAATATCTAAACAATATAAATCATTCAACAAATAAACACATTCATTAATTCGTAATAAAAAACAAAGAAACACAGAATATGTTTTTTCCTTTTTTCAAAAAATATTAAATAAAGGAATTGCTTTATGTATGCCCACGACAAAATGTCTTTCCCACTCATAATTTTGTGTATGTCTACAGATTCCTTCGGTTTGTGCATGATTTTACTGACATATAAACACATTCATTAAGTGGAAGTCTAAGTAATTAATTATTATTTTTTTTTAAAAAAGCTACAATTAAACAGGCCTACAGGGCCGGTCCGATTAAGCCCGAGGCCCTGCAAGGCTAATTTCAAATTTCTAGCCTATTTTTCAAGCCCGAGCCCTGCAGGGGCATGGCTTAAACGGGCCGGCCTGATGGGCTCGGCCCGATTTCCCGGCTCTATCTCTAACTGGGTTTAGAGTACAATGGGAATACACAAATATTCTAGGAATTATCTCTAACTGATGGCTTTTGCAGATCCAGGACTAATTCTAACATCCCGTTTGAAATTTTCTTGATCAATTTGATAAGAATGGCTTTTGGTTTCTTGGTTTGGATTCCTATTGTATCTATATTTTTGGGGATCGAAACCAATCGAATCTGAAGTAGAGGAAGGTTGCAAAAAGAGTTAGCAGGCATTGTTGTGGAAGCTGGCATACCCGTGGGTGAAGGAGTGGAAGAAAATTCGAAGCATGAACCGTTGAAAGCGAGAGGGAAGAGAGAGAGATGAATGAGGCGCGATGTGGATTACATGATCGGCATATGACTCACCCTCCCTTTTGTGTTTCTTTCCTAGCCATGTGGCATTTTAACGACCTACGTGGACCTTTCGACAGTTTTGGGTAAATTTGCTACCTTTTTTATACTTCCGGGGCAAATTTGGTACCAAAAAAACTTCCGGGTGCTGAGTGCCCCCTTATTAATACTTCCGTTGCAAATTAGGTATTTAATCAAAAAAAATCCGATGTGGCAAACGTCCGTTTGACCTTTCGTCAGTTTTGGGCAAATTTGGTACCTTTTTCATACTTCTGGGGCAAATTTGGTACCTTTTTCATACTTCCATGGCAAATTTGGTACCACAAAAACTTCTGGGTGCTAAATGCCCCCTTAGCAATACTTCCGTGGCAAATTAGCCCTTTAATCCTAAAATCTATTAGTTTTTATAAATTAAAATTCCAGAACAAATTTATACCAACAAAATTCCAAACAATTTTTTTTTATTGGAGTGCACACATTTTTTTGCAATTGATGCAAATTAAATCTATAATTTTATTGTAGATCTGTTATTCACTATGATATATCTATCACCAATTTGTTCATTAACGTTATTCCCTTTTGCAGTAAATGTAAGAAAAAAAAAAAACTGAATATAAGACTACAATTTACTTCTTCTCTTAAATTTATAATCCATCCCCAAAACATTCTTTCTGATTGTAAATATGAAAGATATTTTCATAGAATGTAATTTCAATGTACTATGAGTATAAGGTGTTTTGTAGAAATTAATATACTAACTTAACTAATTTTCTGAATATTTTTAAAATAATTATCTAATTTTTAATTAAATTTCTGAATATCTCTAAATTAATTATCTAAATTTTATATTATGTATGGACAGTATCATCAAAACACTTTAGGGTGGGTTTTGATTAGTGTGAAAGTCATTTAGGTGTAATGTAATTTATGTTTGAATTAAATTTTATGAAAAAGTCAGTCTAAAAAACTAAAAATTGTTTATATAAGTAATGAAAAAGCAAATTTAGATGTTAAATGACTGAGAAAAACATAAATTTGATTGAATATAAATATATATATATATATATATATATATATATATTATGTACATTAGTTTTAAGAAAAATATTGAAATCATATAACTTTAAGAGAAATATTTATGGAAAAGAATATTTAAGAGAAATACTAAAATTAAAATAATGAAAATAAAAAATATTTAATTATGTAAGTATTAAATAATTTATTATTCATTTAATTTATTTATTCATATATATAAAAAAATAAGAATAATAAAAGATATGCACTCAATTAAATACATTTAATAAATGAAAATTTATATGAATTATAAATAATAACAATGTCCAAGTAAGTGAAGGTGATGGTGTGCTGGCTAAAAATAGAAAGGTGATGGAGCAGGGGTAATAAGGTAAATAGGAGCAATGAAGGAAGGCCTGTTTGAAAAATGATGATATGCAAAATTGTCTTTTACACACACACACACATATATATATTGAAGAGGTTTATCTTAATCTTATTTATAAGGTACAGATATAAATTTATAATAAATTTCCAATTTTGCCATGATCTATGGTTGGTTTCAAAAGTCAATATGAATAAATTTTTCTTGTTTATTGCAATTGATAGGGACAAAATGTAACAAATGCATTTATTACTATGAAATAAACTTATAATAAGAATCAAATTTTTTGGTCAAAATGGACTTATAAATAAGATGTGATACTAAATATGATTACCTCTTCTAACAAGAATGCCCATATTTATAACTCTGAGCTACAAGTTGTTGCCTCTCATCTTCTTTCTTCTTCTTTTCATATTACTCCATTCGATCATTTTTATAAGCAACAAATACCCATCACATCAGGCAAATTAGAATTAGTTAAAAATAATAAATATATCAGGAATGTATTTTTTTCTCTAAATGTACATTTATTTATGAAGATGATAAGTGTAAGAGAGAGAGAGAGAAAAAAAAGAGAGAGAGAGAGAGAGAGAGAAAATAAGTAGTAAAAAGAGATGAGATGGAAAAGTATCAGGGGTGTTAAAAATGAAAAAAATCATGTATTTAACTTTTTGCTAAATATAAGTTGTTGCTTATATACAAGTTCGGACCAACCTTATGTTTCTTCTTTTTCCTTTGTCATATCCGGGTTGAGTTCTTCCTCTCTTTTTTTGAATTTTTTTCCCTTCCATTTTCCCTTTTTTTCTCTTTCCAGCACATGACAAGGTTGTGTCTGACCAACTTTTTTCACCTTCCCTGAGGCAGGAGTAGGACTTTTGATTCAAAAAGTGAAAAAATTGAGCTACTTCAAAACCATAGTTTTGGAGAAAAAAGGGCTTCTGCATTTTGTTTAGGTTTTTGGGTAAATTTTTTCAAAAACACGGTTTTGCCTCTAGAAGCACTTTTCTCTTTTTATCCAAACACTCACTTGAGCATAAGCAAAACGCATTTACTCTTGGTAACTTAACTTTGTTGGTTTTGTGTTTTCTTGAACCAGAAACCAAGAACAGAAGAACGGATCTGAACAAACCCGTTTGAGTTAGCCGTAGAATTTGTTTTTACAATGTAATTTACGGTGTACGAAGTATATGTAAGCAGTGGCGGAGTCAGGAATTTTAATGACGGGGGGCGATAATAAAAAATACTATATTATAAATAAAAGTAATTGAAATACAATGCAGACCTAAAAAAAAATGAAAGAAATCTATCACATTATAACCCACTTGCATTGGGCTTGGGCGGCCCTAATCCACCAAGAATAAACTATGTATCTTCCAACAAATTACTCCCTCTGATCCATAATATAAGACATATTTAGGGAGTTGATTTTTGTTCTAAATATAAGACATAGTTTTCATATTCGTTAACAATAATCGAGGAAGATAGTAAATAAAAAAATTAGGGAAGATGATGACTAGGATGTTTTAGAAAATACATGTCAAATTAACTTACACAACCAACTTTCTTAATCTATCTAAATTAGATAAATATGTCTTATATATAGGACCAGAGGAGTATTAACTAGATTTTTAAAATACAAATGATATAAATTCAATAGAATCAAACAAGCTTTAGCTTATTAAGCTTG
The DNA here is from genome assembly GCA_019022615.1 of Acacia melanoxylon. NCBI lineage: Eukaryota > Viridiplantae > Streptophyta > Magnoliopsida > Fabales > Fabaceae > Acacia > Acacia melanoxylon. The sequence goes on from JAFJYJ010000005.1 coordinate 14,129,494, forward strand.
TATATACATGTAGATATCTCCTTATATTTTGTTAACGTACGAAAATTTCAAACAGGATCAAACGCAAGCGATTATGCGAAACTACTATATATTGAGATTAAAAGATAAACAAGTTATACATAATAAGTTTCTCTTGCGCGTCGGTTTGTTTATGTGTAGTCAGAATATTAAAATAAGCCACAAACAAAGAAAAATATCTCTTTTTATACATATTTTAAATTTTAAAAAAAAAATTAGGGCCCCTGGCCCCCCTCTAAATCCGCCTATGTGTGTGAGGACTTTGTCTCGACTTGTGGGAACGTAATTTTCAAACACTAATTCAAACAAGCTAAAGTAAGAACAATTATAGAGAGCCATTAAGAATCTTCTCCACGTATGGATGGTAACTCTCTGCACCGGTAAGTATAAACAAATTTAGTTTTATTTTATGTTGTTTCTTCTGGGAGTTGCTTAATTAGTTTTGTTTCAAAAAAATCAAACTTTTAACGATTTATTTGTTTTGGAATACTTGAGTCATTCACGAGCTTTTGAAAATCAAAGCTAAATCCACCTGTTTTGATCGATTAGTTTGTTGTAGTAATTAATGGGCCAACTTGCCTCACTTTGATCGGTTCATTCACTTCTGAAAAAGAACCCACAGAGGAAGTCTTTTCTACAACTAAATTTCATCATTATTTTTCTATTATGGGATAGCACGTATTGTTTCTTTTTTTTGGTAACAACACGTGTTGTTTCTTTATAAGTTCAACAAGACATGCTTAACTATTTGCAGGAATATTTTAGTGCTCTTCTAATTTTCTCAGTTGAAAAACACAAGTTATATATATATTCTTCAGTCATTTTTTCCCATAAAAAAAATATCTGATTCGTTTTTTCTGGGCTTTGTACAGCGCTTCCTGTATCATTTCTCTTTCAATTTCTTTATTTCATGGTGATTTTTTTTTTGGTGCATGGATAATCTAAATTATAAGTTTCAAATTTCAATATCAATTTTTTTAATGTTTACTTTAATTTTCTCCTCATATAACTAAAGGTAAGTCAGTTCAAATGGATGAAGGTGATCGCATGGAGGTGGAAGAAGCTATGGATTGGAATGATAAAGTGTGCTTTTTTGATTGTTAGAAAGATGAATATAGATTTTTGAGCAAAAAAGAAGAAGAAGATGAATATAGTGAAAGAAGGAAGGAACTGGAGCAAATACAAGAAGAAAGTGTAGGTTTGCTTGGTGGAAAACGTGTTGAGCAAACATGTAGTTGTAAGAGTGTGTGTGAGAAAACAGAGTTGGAGCACGATAATGGAGAAAACGATGGCTTGTAAAATATAAATGAGGGAGAAGAGCAACAATATGAGAGTGATAGTGGGGGTGAAGATTCATACAGTGAAGAGGAGGATAAGCTGGGAGATGATGACTGCAAAGATGATGAGGATGAGGATGAGGACGAGAACATTTTATTTTATTTTTATAATAAAAGAGGCTAGAATCCAAATGTCATTAATCCGAAATTACACAGTAAGGGGAATGAATCCCATATAATCCTTATCAGCTAATACCCGCAAAGATAGAGGGCATTCACTGAAAATTCCAGACTTGGAAAGACCTCATTTGACCAAAGTATCAGCAACTCTATTGGTCTCTCTAGGAGTACAGCATATGGAGACCATCCAATTTCTAGCCACCATCTCTTTAATCCGCTGCACCAACAGACTACCAGAATTGTAATTAACATCAGCCAAGCAACTAACAAGCTCAAGAGCATCATATTAGACAATTACTTTCTTGAAACGAAAGTCCCAGGCAAGCATTAATCCTTCAAAAACCGCCCATTCCTCCGCTGTTCTGGCGCTGCATATACCAATTTGTTTAGAAAACCTAGCTATCCATACACCATTACTATCTCTTAGGACACCTCCACAACCAACCTTAAAGGTGTTTAAAACCATCGCCCCATCCACATTTAATTTCACCCCACCCTCAATAGAAGTTTGCCAATAACGAGTATCAGCAGGGTTTTGGCGATGTCTAGAAAAATTAGCAGAAGAATCCTGGAAACTAGTAAATCTTCTCCAGATATGTAAATTAATAGCATCACATTTCATAGGTTTAACAAAGCCAGGTTCAAAGACCGCCGCATTTCTCTAAATCCACAATTTCCATATTGAGACCCCAAAAATGAGAGACCAATAAGGACCCATATCAGCACCAAATTTACCAAATAAATTCATAGCCAATTGGTCTTTAATGCACGCTGAAAAAAACTAGGAAACTAACATACCTTGGGGGAACTAGTTTCAGCCACATCCGTTTAGCATAAACACAGTCCCTTAAAACATAAAGTATATCCTCCAAATCTCTATTACAGTAGGCACTCAAAGCAGTAGTAGGAGACTAAGTACTCCTCCACTCATTGGTAGGAAGTCTATTAAGTACAACTCTCCACATAAAAACTCTAATGTGTTCCACTCCTGGCCACTTCTAAACATGCTTGAACAAGTTACATTTCAGATTCTGGGGGTTATACTCTATTAGAAAATAAGCACTTCTAACAAAGAATAAACCATTATTGGATGCCCCCATGTCATTAGATCGTAACTGGCATCAGGATTTGGGGTAAGTTGGGATGCTAGTATCTGGAGAATGGAAAGCAACACCATAGCAGCGAGCCTATTCATGTCCCAAAAACCATTAATGATCCAAATGGCAATTGAAGACCAAGCCTCCTCATCCGACAAATTCTTGATACAGTGGTCTTTTATTTTCCCCTCAAACAGCCACCAATCATTAAAGAAATTAACTATCCTTTTGTTTTGAATCTGCCACTTAGTCCCCAAATCAACAATGTCTTTTTGGGAAGTGATAAACCTCCACAATTTTGAGTCCCCTGATCTAAAGGTCAACAGAGAGTCATCATCTCGTAACATATACCTAGCATCAAGTGTTGGAAATTATGCCCTAGGAGCAAGTCATTGTACTTTAAACGTTTATATTATTTAAAGTATTCTCCTTTAGTTATCATTTTATTTGCATGTTTATAGTGATAACTGTATCTCTGGATATATCTTCAAGATTATCATAAATGTCCCGGTCGGTCATCTACGCGGGAGCGAAGATGAAATAAGACCAGTATGACTTTGATGAGGTATGGAGATACGGATCAAAGTCATAGGCACTTGTAAGAGTACAAGGTGCTGGACCGACCCACTATGAGAAAGCTGAATGGATTTAGTCATAAGCTTATCTCATGTATAACTACATCACAACGCTCTTTGACCTGAGATCATCATGGATTCCTACATGATGAGTCGCTAATATTTAACCTAGTCAAAAGTCACCTTTGACCGGGTGATGATAAAGGCTTGGATCGGGATCAGTGGTTTTCATGCAGAGGAATGTGAATGGTCAAGATGGAATTTGTCCCTCACATTTGTAGAGAGATAATATTGGGCCCCTCGATGAGTGAGTCTGAGAAATGTATGACCATACTACGATGGAAAGGAGTTTCCATTTCAATTGTTAGACTACTCAAGAATCGAGAAAGTAGTGGTCAAGAACAGGAAGTTGACATTATGCATGCCTCATCCTTGACCAAATTATCGCGTGACAAAAGGGACGTGACATGGTTGTACGATAGGTTGTATCGTATCACCGATCCCCATATGAATTGGGTAGTCGCAATGTCTTGCTAGAGGCCGCTTGCGACTTGTGGACTAGTACAGTATTGGCCCACTGCCAATCTCATGTGAGCCTGCAAGGTCGCACACAAGAATAGCCCAACACGAGCAAAAGTGTCCAGATTCATTGAATCTTAGATATGTCTAAGATTTAATGAATACTGTATTTAATCTAGGATGGATATATATATATATATATTATTAAATTCGAAATATATAATGATATTATTTATAGATAATAATATTATTATATATAGTATTTAATTTATTTGATAAATTAAATAACTATAATAAATTGAGATATTGTATCTCGATTTAATTTTCGAATAAAGATATAGTATCTTAGATTTAATTAAATTGAGATATAGTATCTTATATTTAATTAAATTGAGATATAGTATCTCGGATTTAATTTATAAAAATAAATTAAATATGTAGGCTTATAATTCGGATTAAATAAATATATTAGATTATATCTATTTGATAAATTTAATTAATATATTATTTTAATTCAAATTCGAATTTCAAAATTAATTGGATTAATTTTAAATATTCTAATACGGCTTATTAGGGTTTTAGAAACTCTATAAAAGAGATTGATCTAGTCGTATTAAGAAGACGGATGAATTAGAAAAGCCGCGAGAAACCCTAGAGAGAAAAGAGAGAGACGTGAAAATACTGAAGGTGCTTGCACGCTGTCGTCGGTGTCAGAGGCTATTCGTGTGGATACCGGTAGACGGACCAGATTCGAGAAGTCAACTCCTGTTTGATTAAACGAGATGGCACCACGTTCGAGATGTACGACGGTCGAGACACGCGACGTTCGAGACGCACATGAGACCGAACAAAACGAAACGCTCATGAGTTCGCATAGGTACGGTTTCTAACGAACCTTGATTTAAACGCCGTTGATAGATCTTCTTTGGGATTCGTAATTTTTTTTAAAATTCCGCTGCATGTACGGATCCCAACATCAATTACATCAGCCCACAAATCATTAGCTCCCACTAATAGATTCCAAGCTAATTTGGCCTCACAAGCTTTGTTAAAGGATTGTAATCGTCTCAAACACAATCTCCCAAACTCCTTTGGACGAGTTTTATGTTCCCAACCCATCGGATGAAAGTGATTATGAGTATCGTCGTGACCCCAAATGAAGTTTCTTTGGAGTCTCTCTACCTCAAGACACACACCCTTTGGAAGTCTAGCCACTTGCATTGGATACAGCGGAACGAAGCTCAGCACTAATTTAGCAAGGGTGATCCGTCCAACAGTGGATAGAGACTTAGCTTTCTAGGCAGAAAGCTTTGATTGTACTCTCTCAATTACATAATTATAAGTCTCTTTGCTTTTCCTAATTCTGGTGAGGGGAGATCCAAGATACCTCCTAATTTCACAAGAGATATGCATTTAAGACCATTCCTTGATCGAGTTTCTAGTCTGAACCAAGACTTTTGGAGAAAAGAACAATGAAGATTTAGCTCTATTAACCTTACCCCCTGAGGCATTTGTAAATTTATCTAAGCATGACATCATACACTCAGCTTGTTTTAGAGAGGCTACTCCGAAAAGAAGTAAATCATCCGCGAACAACAAATGAGATATTTTAGGCCCTGATCAAGATGTAGCAATCACCAGCGAATTACCAATCTTAACTTCATAACTAATCAAGTGGGAAAGTTTATCCATGCATAAAACAAACAACAGCGGTGATATAGGATCCCCTTGACAAAGACCCCTTCCAGGTGAGAAAAACACGGTTTGCAAACCATTCCAAAGAACGTTGTAAGACACAGTTGAGACACAAGTCATAATTAAATTGATGAAAGATTCCTCAAAGCCTACCTCAACGGACATTAGTTTTAAAAAATCCCACCTTATTCTATTGTAAGCCTTCTTAAGATCAATCTCCATAGCCATAAGTCCTTTTTTGCTTCTATTCTTGCTCATAATATGAAGCAATTCTTGACCAACGATCAAGTTATCTTGTAGATGTCTCCCTTTAATAAACTATCTTGATAAGGGGAGATAATATCATTCAAAACCCTTTTTAGTCTCTAGGTGATTATCTTAGTTACACATTTGTAATGCACAGTACACAAAGATATCAGTATGAAATGGGATACCAGATTTGGGTAATCCTCTTTAGGAATACGAGAGATAAGAGTCTTATTCGCCTCCACTATAGAAGAAGAGCCCCGAAATATCCCTCTAACAAAAGCACACAGCACTGGACCAACCTTATTCCAATTACTTTTATACAAGACGAGGGGAAAACCATCAACACCCGGGGCTTTAAAGTTCCCCACAGAGAAAATGGCATTCCTAATTTCCTCATCCACTGGAACTCTATCAAGCTCCCTCAAAGATGACGAATCCATCAAAGGATAATTTGATTTAGAAAGCGAACTAACAAGGGCAACATTATCATTAGTAAAGAGAGCTCTGAAATAACTTACCACCAAGTCCTTCAACTCCTCTTCCTTGTCAATCCATTGACCCTACTCATTTCTAAGGGCAACAATCCTATTTCTCCTACGCCTCATTTTGGTATTCAAATGGTAATAGTGAGTATTGCGGTCACCTTCAGTAACCCACTGAGTTCTGCATTTCTGGAACCATTTAATCTCCTCCAGACTCATAAGTCGTTCCAGTCTCTCTGAAGCTCTAATTCCAAATCACAAAGGAACTTAGAGTACGGATATGCCAAGGAGTGTTGGATATCATTCAAACGAGCTAGGACAATGTGCTTCTATTTTTCCAGATAACCAAAAACATCCTTATTCCAGGGCCGAATAGCCTCTTGGAATTTATGAAGTGATAAATCAATGTCTCTACCCGACAACCATTTATCAGCTAAAAATTCCTCAAAATGAGCATGTTTGAGCCACATGGCCTCAAATCGAAAAGGCCAAATCCCCCGACGCAATACATTATCATTCCCCAAGCACACCAGAAGAGGATTATGATCACAAAAACTAGTTTGGGCAAGTACCTAGGTATAGCAATTATTAAAGTCCACCAAAAAATGGGTATTTTCTAGTGCTCTGTCCAGCCTTTGAAATCGACGGGGTCAATTGGCCAGTTTGGGGCCTCGCTAGACGCCAAGTAAATCTAGGACCAGAGGAACCCAAATCAGAGAGCATACAATCTTGAATCCTATCTTGGAAGACTTTCATTATGGAAATACGTATGACTTCACCTCTAATTCTCTCATTAACCGAAGCTATATCGTTGAAATCGCCAACGATAATCCACGAAGAAGATATATTATAAGCAAAATTCCTAAGATTAGCCCAAAGCGCTTGTTTGAGGGTCGTTGAAGGAACCCGTAAATAGCAGTTAAGTAGAACTCGGGCTTACCCTCAAAAGAGCATCTAATGTGAAAATATTATCTATTCTTATGGATCACCGCAACCAATGTTGTCAAAATCGAGTTTCTAAGTAGACACAGAAAATGGTGGTAGAAACGTAAATTGTAGAAACGATATGAAATATAAAGTTTCTACTTCTTAAGGTTAGGATAAAAAATTATATATATATATATGCATGTAAAAAAACATAAATCACAACTCAAAATTTCAAAAACATAAATTATATTTATATAAGTAACATAATTATATAAAACATAAGTCCAAAAACACAAAGAGTTTAATAACTTCTAAAAACAAGTTCCAAAACATCAAAAGAACAAAGTTTGACAATTCCTAAACTATAACAATTCATTCAAATCAAACACATCATTTTGCAAAAACTCCAGGTCCCCAACGTCTTCTTCTCTTGCTCTTATAACAAGCTTTTTTTTTTTCAATTTTAAGTAAAAATGGTAAAATCTCTAAAAAGGTACGTTTCTACGCGTGTTTCTACCCGTTTCTACCTATGACAGTTTTTACTTATGTTTTTGCACGTAACACCCTAGTAAAAACGTAAAAACTTATGTTTTTACACTAGTTTTTAACAATATTGACCGCAACTTCAACCTTATCAGATCTCCAAGTTGCAAACAGACCGCCGGATCGCCCTACACTAGGTATGAAGGCTAACCCATCAAAACCGAGAGACTCAAGACGACAGAAGTGGGAATCGTTCTCACTCTTAGGTTCCACAAGGATCATAATATTAGGAATGGAATTTCTCCAAGCAACCTGAAGGTTCTAGACAAGACGATTGTCGCATGCTCCACGACAATTCAAAAAAAAAAAAATCATTGCAAAAACCAGATAAAAACAAGGCAACGAAATGGGCTTGTCAATCAAATGGGCCCAAAAAAAGACTCAGATATTTGGAGTCTCAGGAACTAAAGATACCACTTCATCCTCCCTCAGACCATCCTCTGTCATTTCGAGATCAGGGTCCAAAACATCAAGCCCATCCCAAAACCTACCCATTAGACTCGACAGATGCCCCTGTTCACCAGGTTCACTCAGATTATGGTGAAAATCCTCAACCCTGTTGACACGTCTTCTTCCAAACCCACCACCTTCTCTTTGTGGTTATCCTCTGTCTGTGAAACCTCCATACTGTACTCTGAAGCTTTCAATTCCACATATGTAACCCTCAAAACATCGCCACTTGTTTTAGTCAAAAAATTCAAACAGTCAACTAATAGTCAATGTGTAATTTTACACCTATTTTAAAAGTTTACATTTACTTTTGGCTAAAAAAATATTTGTGTTGGGCGCACTTTTGAGAAAAATTCAGGTGTATTTTTGCACCTTAGCCCTTTAAAAAATTTAAACAAACAATTACCTAATGATCAATGTATATTTTTGTACATATTTTAGAAGTTTGTAGTTATTTTTCCCTTCAAAAAAATATTTGGTATTGGATACACTTTTAGAAAAATCTCATGTATATTTTTATATCTTAACTCTTATAAATAACCAAGTCATGTAGATTTTGCCTATTTGAATTAGCGTTTGATAAAATTGTCACATGCTTACCTTATACAGTGAAGTTATAAAATTCATATTACATTAAAAGATTTGTTATACATCAAATCACAGTCAAGCTTGCCTTTGTGTTTGTGGTGCAAAGTCCTCATATTGCCTGCATGATTGATGGTAATAAAAGAAAAGTACTCAATGAAAGTAAGGCCATCATGGCTAGGAGGAAGCCACGAGTGTGTGAACTGTGAACCACTATTCCTCTTCTTCAACCCCGTGGTTCACATGTTATATATCTTTCTCCGACAATAAATGGGCAAGTTTGTTGGAAGATTGTTGTTGATTGTCAACAAATTTACATAAGCCAATAAATTAGATTTAATTATGAGGTGATTGACATTCATCACTGCCTTCGCAATGTAAGTCATCTACACTGATTCACTGCCAGGAGGGCAACATCAAGATCCAAGAGACCATTGGCTGTGTATTTACCACTCTGATTCTATTTATAAGTTCATTTTGACCAAATCTTACATATTAAGGATGGGTAGTTAGCTCAATGATTATGGAGTAAATTTTCATCTTTGCCCTAATTTATGATTGAGTATTTTTCAACTGTTTTTTCTCTCTATCTTCATGAGTACAATTAATATGGATAAAATTGTCAAAATCTCAATTATTATACAAAAATGAATTTATAGATAGGACCAAATTTTTTAATCAAAATGGACTTATAAATAAGAACAGAGTGGTACTGCTTTCATTCCACATCTTATATGTCTTGTAATATTTTTAGGGAAAATGTCATTAAAATACCATTTGAATTTGCAAAACCCCCATAAGTCTCCCGAATTTGTAAAAAGACTGAGAAGTATCAAGGACCTATGAGGAATATGCAAATTCAGGTGAAATTATCTTTTTGCACTTAGTTTTAAATATTTTAAAAAAAAATCCCTCACCACCGCCCGCGGCCCCTCGCGGGTGGGGGTCGCCATCGGTCGATAGCCGGCCCTCGGCGGCCAGCGGTGAGCGTATTTTATCTTTTTATTATTATTATTTAAAACTAAAGGCAAAAGGGTAATTTTACCCGAATTTGTATATCCCTCATAGGTCATTGGTACCTCTCAGTCTTTTTACAAATTCGGTAGACAGGGGTTTTACAAATTCAAATGATATTTAATTAGAATTTTTCCTATTTTTTAAAGATTTTTGTAATTTAATTTATTTGTTGAGATTAGATAATCGTGCATTAAATGTTTGGCAATGGGTAGTTGGGCACAATGGTAGTATCTCACATAGGTATGTTATCATCATCCTCCTTGTCGGGGATCAATCTATTCACACCTAGTTATGGAGATTAAAAGTTAGGTAAAATTGGGTCAGGAATAAATATGTAAAAATACGATTTTTATGGACATATATATAAAATACTCACTTATAAAATTGATTAAGAAGACTTTTAGAAAGCTAGTGACTAGAGATTATTATTGTTAATCTTGTGGGTTGACCCTTCAATCTTACTAGGGAAAAGCACCAATGTAACATTTTTACAAAAAATTATATCCAATTAGAGCACTTTCAAAAAGATTTACCGAACTAATGCAGTCAAAGGTGTCTAATGCCACTACCTAGTGGCATCAAACTTATTGACGCCATTGTGGTGTCCTAGCCTGGTTCGGTGTCCTAATAATATATATTTTAAATATTTATTATTAATTATAAATAATAAAAAGAGTAAATAATAATTCTAATTAATAAAAAGAGTAAAAAGGGTAATTAATTAAATCACCTTGGAAAAATAGAGAACAAATATGGTTTTTGTCAATCTGCACCAACATAAAAATAGAGAACAAATATGTAAGGGTCCTATATTATCCGTATCATGTACAAACAACTAAATGTAAGGGTACAATTTTTGGTGACGCCATTAACTGCTCTATTTTGGTAAATTTTTTCCCATTTGCTTTAATTGTATACAATTTTTTGTAAAAGTTGCTACATTGGTGCTTTTCCCTCAAAGTTTGGCTTCACATTTCAAAGTTTAAACTTTTAAATGATATATTATATAATATTTATTAAAAACAAAGTGCAATCTTTTATTACATTGGCACATTGCTTTCTTTTATCTTCTCTCCTTGTCACTATATAAGTATATATTATATAAGATCATATGGAGAGCTGCAGAGGCAGAGTTATGGGTGAAGGAGGAAAAATCTAACCTGGGAAATTGGTAATGTCTTGGGTATCCAACTTTACATTCTTCTTCTTCTTGTGTTTCACAACTCAGATTTCTAAGATGCTCAACTCGGTTTTGGAATGCAAAGTTCACCGAGCCTGACTCGGTTCTTGTGTTTCACAACTCAGATTTTTCAGATCCGTATCATGTACAAACAACTAAATGTAAGGGCACAATTAATTAAATGGGGGTCTACATCAGATATGTTTTTAAAATTGTTTTGTTCCTTTCCCTGCTCTAAGCTTAAATAGAGAATACTAATTAATTAGTTAGAGAATAATTAATTAGTGACTTCATAATGTTTTGAGTTATTGTGATCCACGCACCCGCAATTAATGTACAAAATATTAAATAATTAGTCATCTATCTTAAGGTTTATAATAAATTCACTAATTAATTAATTTACTAATTAGTCTTGTATCATAAGATTTATAATAAATTTTAAATATTTTAATTCCCTTAATTATTAATTAAAATTATTATTTACTCTTTTTATTATTTATAAATTTATTATTATTTATAATTTTAAATATAATAATAAACTTTTTATATATATATATATATATATGTTTAAACTTCTCATGTTGCATGAGAAGAAGAAGATTCCTACACACACATGAAATGGTGGGACCCATATATATATAATGTTAATTATATATATATATATATGTGGGTCTCACCATTTCATGTGTGTATGACATGAGAATACACTTCTCCTACAACATGAGAGGTTTTTTCATATCATATATATATATATATTTATTTTAAATAGACGCCACCTATATATAATTGACGCCACTAGTGGCATCAGGATGTCTGATGCCACTCCCTAGTGGCGTCAGCATTGGTTTGGTAAATATTTTGGAAAGTGCTCTAATTGGATACAATTTTTGGTAAAAGTTGCTACATTAGTGCTTTTCCCACCTTATTGTTTTTATACTTTTAGCTTATAAAATTATGTCGAGTCACTCTTAAACTTGTACTAGTTGTAAACTTAGTTAAATTTGCGAATTCACACACCCAATTTACTAGTTTTACGTTTTCACATTATAAAAACGTGTTAATTTACTCTTAAAGTCGTACTAAATTTTTCGATTTGATCATAACCAATGGGTTTTTATATGAGTTTTATAGAAATTTCTTTGTTGATTATGATAAATTATAAATGTGGATGGATTTAATTTCAATTATTTAGATTTAAAATATATTTAAATTAAATTATTGTCATTTTTATATTTTAATTATTTAATTATACACTTTTAATATCTATTTATTAAAAAAAGTAATTATTATAAGCCTACGATCTAAGCTCACGATATAAATTTACATCACTATCACGACTCACGAGTTTCCTTAAACTCATGAGTTTGACAATCTTACCAGAGATGGTTTTTTTTAAGCACACGTTCTTTTTTTTGGGGGGGGAATAGAAAAAAAAACTTTGAAATTATAAAATTTTAAATCACATATTTTTCAACAAATGAGTTGTGAATTGGTTATCAAAGGATGGCAGCGGACCATGGTGACAAAGGAGAGAAGCCTGATCCAATTGGTTCCATAAAGCTGACCCAACAGGCAATAGACTTTGGACTTGCGTGACCTCATCACGTGATCTGTACTCAAGTCCTGCATGGGACATGCTCAGCCTTATTAATAGATGACTCTAAGGCCCTGTTTGTTACGCAGAAGATTTGAAGAAGGAAAGGAAGTGAAAGGAAAGGAAAGGAAAGGAAGATTAGGAGGGAACTTAAAAAATGTGAGTTGTTTGGTATACTAGGGAAAGGAAGTTAGTTGAGGGAAAATGAGATGTTAGGTATGAAGAATTAGGTGTGTGGTCAAGTTGGAAGATTAGGTGAAATTCCCAGATTGCCCCTAAATAAAAAAACAAAAAAAAAAAGTTCATAACTGATTGGAAGTGTTTTTGCGCGACAGGAACGAAGACATGAACGAACCCTAGAAGGAAATTGCAATGTAAAATTGGAGTAAATGGTGTTGGGGTATGAAATTCTGACGACGAATGTCTCCTGGTGGTGACAAGGACGACGTCGATGGAAGGAATAAGGCTGGGAAAGCACGAAGGTATATTTAACGAGCTGCGGAAACGAGTATGAGAAGAGAATCAGGGAAGATTAGCACTAATGAACATTGAACTCAGGTGATGCTATAGAGAACGAAGGTTGATTGAAAAAAATGAGTGTTGAACCTCTGACCAGTGTGAAGTCGCTAAATGAAAAGGGGTTGTTGGGTTGGTGAAACGAGATGTGACTACGAAAGTGTGAGGAAAATATCGCATTCCTTCATGTGACTATAATTAATCATCAAAATCAAACAGGGACATACCAATAACGAAAGTTAGATCAGTTAAAAAGGACACATGAAGTATGAAAAATTGCACTTGTGAGGATGAAGAAGAAGACATTAACAGGTATGACTCTATGCAAAACGGGGACATTGGTTTGTCAAATGGGCGGTTGAAGTGAATATATGTGAAGCACGAGAATAGCCAACATTTTGACAGATTGCATCAAAATTTATTAAAATAATCTTCACCCGGTGGTGGTGTGGGAGAGGAATTAAAATAAAGCAATTTGGCCTTATGAAATCTTTGCACAAGAAGGAAAGCAAGGGAAAAATTTTAAATTGGACTTGTCAAATGCTGCGTAACCATAATCTTGAACCAACACAACACAGAAGCTTAATGCCAAGGAAGAAAATGAAAATAAATGAATGAACTTGGCCTTCTCAAATGCTGCATAAAAGTAAACAGAACCTTGGACATGACAACAACATGAGGTAGAGTCAGAATAGTGGAGATAAATGATACCATGTGAACTGTTGGGTGAAAGGAAAAAAAATTAAGGAAATTGGCCTTTTCAAATGCTGTATAACAAATAATTGTCAAGTTTTTCATAGGGTGCATCAGCCACCCAAAATTTGCAGGCACAATAACATAGAATAACCATCATTCATTAGTTCTGAGATGACAGAAAAAAATAGAAGTTCATGTTCAAACCAAACAAACGAGTTCGAACTCCCAGCACAACACCATAATTATAATTGGAACAGCAAATGACAAGGTGCATCAGGGCACCTTAAAATTATCTTTCTAAAATCAACATGACAACCATGAACTAATGTACAAAATGATAACAGACAACAAAATAGATTAAACATCATTAAACCATTAAACATCAGTTGAAAACACAAAAGTTGAAGTTCGAACCAAACAAGAAAGTTCAAACTCAAACGAACAGCATGTAAACCATCTCAGAATGTGAATCAGCAGTCATAACAACAAAAAACATAGTTAACACTGTACTGGAGCATTACATGAAACTCTAAACAGACAATGCAAACAATTTTTTGCCCTAGTTCTTCTTCTTCTTCTTCGATGGGGACCTCTTTGGAGCGGCGCGCCTAGGCGATGATGTCTGTGAACTAGGGAGATTCACTGGGATGAACATTGGAACAGCAGGCTGTGGACTTGGAGGAGGAATTGGTGGTGCATCTGCGAAGACATGGGCCAAATTCTCTACAACAAAGACGGAACTGAAGGTTGAAGCGGGAATGAACCTCAAAGGAACAACATCTGATATTTTCCTGGAAGGGGCAGGAGAAGGGTTTACAGGTTCAGGCAGAGGGACAATTGACAGTGGGGTGATTGGATCCAAATCCTCACCTTCACCCACTTCTGCATCAGGTGGGGGTCCTCCAGACAAATGGTTATCTTTCTCTTCCTCATCACCTAGGGTGTCTCCAAGCACATGGTCAGAACAATCATCTCCTTCCTTCTCTGCTTCTTCATCTCTGCTTATTGCAGGCCCACCCTCATGGTCATCATCCCCTTCCTTCTCTGCCTCTTCATCTCTGCTGCTTGTAGGCCCACCATCATGGTCATCATCCCCTTCCTTGTCTCCTTCTTCATCTCTGCTGCTTGCAGGCCCACCCTCATGGTCATCATCCCCTTCCTTGTCTCCTTCTTCATCTCTGCTGCTTGCAGGCCCACCCTCATGGTCATCATCCCCCTCCTTGTCTCCTTCTTCATCTCTGCTGCCATCATCCTCGCCCTCAGAAGCAATCTCATCATCCCCTTCCTTATCTTCTTCTTCTTCCCTGCTGATATCATCCTCGCCCTCAGAATCATGTTCATCATCCTCTTCATTCTCTTCTTCTTCTTCTTCCCTGCTGATATCATCCTTGCCCTCAGAATCATGTTCATCATCCCCTTCATTCTCTTATTCTTCATCTTCATTATCTTCTTCTCCATCTTTGCTTCCAACATCCTCGGCCTTAGAATAATGATCATCATCCCGGAAATTCTCTTCAACTTCATTATCTTCTTCTTCTTCCCTCCTGCTACTATCTCGGCGTTAGACTCATGCTCCTCATCCCCTTGCTTCTGACCTTGTTCTTCTTTACTGCTATCACCTTGCTCACTTCCTTCCTTGTCATCTGTTGGCTTGGTAGAAGGACCAGCCATGTCATGTCTTTTTTCCCTGAACTCAGCAAAGTCCTTGAAGTCAGTGCCATAGACGTAAATGAAATCTCGAACGTCCTTCAAGTCAATTGCCATTGAAGCAAGGCGTGACTCCATCTCATTGAGGGTTGATTGTATGTCAGCCTTAATTAACCCAATTTTTTCATCCACAATGTTAGCAAAGAACTCGCCACTTCGCAACTCCTTCCCCGAAATGAAGGGTTTCCCTACGTGGACCGGTCTAGGTGCGGCTACCTTTTCCTTCCCTTTCCTACCTTGATGGGCCTCATTGGATGATCTATTGGATGACTGTTTGGCAACAACAGGGATCTGCATTCTGTGCAGAGCCTCGTCATCAAATTCAGGAGTCCATATGGGGGGCTCACCTTCATGAAGATACCACACCTTGTGCTTTTGTAATATGAGAGAAACAATGGAAGGGTATGGAAGTTCAGAATTCTTCACCCCAATAGTTGCAGCCTTTAGCATTGTGTCAATGATCCTCTTCCCCATATGAAATGGCTTCCTCTTGATCAAGCAGCATAGGATTTCTTTGTCCTCAAGGCTCATGGTTGTGTAGTGCTTGCCCTTGTTTACGAAGTTCCTGCTGTAAAGATAATGCAACACCCTATACTTATGAGGCAGCTGCTTCGGTCTGTACAGAGGAGAATCATCCTCTGTTGTCCCTCCCTGTAGCAATATTTTATCCATTTCCTCTCCACTGAACCTTGTATCTGTCGACTGTGCAGCCTTAACCCCTAACCAATTAAGGATTTTCTTCTCAATCAATTCAATTGTTTGGCCCCTAACACGTATGGACACAATTCCAGTTCTAGATAATCTGAGGTTTGAATAAAAACATTTCACAACAGAGTCACTATATGGCAAACCCAACTCCAGCAGTCCCCTAAATGGTCTAAGAATGTCGTCTAGTCCAAAGGGAAAATCATCTTCAAATGAGTCCATCTTAATCCTACTCATTTTACACAGACTTCTACCTACTAACCTCATGTCATAGTCCTCAAGTTTCGACTGATTGAAGTCAACCTTAGAGTCAGGAATGATATTGGCCTTCTGTTTCAATTTCAATTTCTTATACAACTTGGACCTTACCTCATCAACTTGCTGAATGTCTTCATCATCGTCGTTGGTGGAGCGGAAGATTCTTGATCGCGTTTGTGTCTTGCCGTCTTTGTCTTCCCCTTTGGGAACCGGCAATTTCACCCATTTTTCCCTTCCTTTGTTTGGCATCCTCTCGCCTTTCGCTTTTTCTCGCCTTTGAGAAAAGTCGAGACGGAGTCACCATCATCACCTTTGAAGGGCCTTCCTCTTCCTAGACGCTGCGTGTGGTTGTTCTTATTAGCGGCCCTTTTGTTTTTCCCCGGCTTCTTTAGCATCAACTTCTCTTTTCCACTTTGCTACTTCGCATACTCGTCATAAGATTTTATGACTTTGCTCGTCTCTGTTGATGTCCCAACTCGACCACACCATCGTAGTGTTGCCCTAAACCCTATGCTTCCTAAATGCTACAACGTCTTCTATTGTAATGCCTAAGTCGTTCAAACGGTTGACATTTTCTTTGCCTTCCCATTATGAACTAGTTCGATGCACGGCGTGGCAAACGTCTATGGTTAACATGAAGTCGCGTTTGGAAACTCTGGGTACAGGGTTACAATCCTCCCAAATGTGGATTGAGTGGTTCGGGTAAGGACCCGTTTTAGGTTCGCTGGCAAGAACAGAGGAACAAAGGGAAGGCACATTTGTGTTATGGTCTTGGGTGTGTGTTTGAAGGTCAGAAATTCGAAAGGTCGCGGCTGAGAAAGGTGGAAGCACAATGTGAAATGGGTTGGGTTTGCACTGGGAAAGACGCGATGAACAAATGGCGAGTTGTGTGATTTTGAACGAGTAGTGGGCGGCGTCGGTTTGTGGTGACGTTTGAACCGCTCCATCAAGTGCGAACATGGTATAAACCGCCATTGGTTTAATTAAATGGAAAAAAAAAACCCACGTTTGAACAATAAATACCTTTTACTTAATTAAACAAAAGAAATTTACTCACGTGTCATTAAATACATTGAGATTATATTTTGCATAACTGATTCAACAAAAATCATAAGTTCGAACGTCATTATGAAGTTCGAACAGACACAGATGTCATAATGTCATAAACAAAAGATAATGTTGAACACTATTAAGTTCGAACTTCATATTATACGTTCAAACTTATGAGAGTAAAAAAATGCGGTCGAACGTCAATTTTGACAGCAACAAATCCAAATGCTTAAATTGAGCTATAGCAGGTGCAGTGTAGGAAAAAAACCAGAGTGCATTTTTCTCAAGCAGGAGGTGTACTAATGGGAAAAAACTCCATTTTATTTGTTACAATAAGCACCTATAGTAATGGGATAAAAAGCACAATGCATTTGTTAAAAACAATAGGTATAGTAATAGGAAAATGCTGATATGCATTTGTTACAAGAAGTAGGTATAGTAATAGGAAAATGCTGATATGCATTTGTTACAAGAAGCAGGTATAGTAATAGAAAAATGCTGATATGCATTTGTTACAAGAAGCAGGTATAGTACAATGTTTATATATTGATAGTATCCACTTTTATACATTCAGAATAGGTGAGTACATCCCATGCACCGCCATGGTTAAAGTCATGGCCTGAATGATAATACACTTATAAAGAATCAAACAACAACAGGCTGCCACACACAAACTTTATGCCATGTCCACTTTTTCCTTAACCTATTTGAACATGGTCCAAAGTTTGCGCTAATGCATATAACCCTGACCTATACAAAAGACAGATTTGAACTGAGACAAAATGATTGTGCAGCATATACAACAGACAAATTAGTGTCCAAAACTGAGTGACACATCTGAATTACCACTGGCCAATACTGATACATCAAAAACAAAAAAGACCAGCCATGTACTCCACACTATTAAACTACACTTATATATACTGTTGATAATGCATATCTACCGATTCGATCCAAGGTGTGGATCCATGACGGCTTAAACGCTGCAGGCACCTTTACAAATGCAGAGTGCATTTTGTCGGACGCTAGGATCTTCATATGTGCAATGTTTCTTTCATTCCAAGTCAAGTTCTCAAGTTGCAGTAACTCCATGTACAAGTCATCTCCTGGGGCAGCAGGTTCAGGTTGCCTCTCTTGGGGTGCCATCATATTTCCTAGCATGTCAAACGCAGTAACGATGGTCTTGTCCAATTGTGTGACTATATCTTGCAATGCCTCAGCGATTACTTCAGCATTGTTCAGTTTGCGCTTCTTCTTTGGACCAACATATGCATCAGCTGCATTGACTTGAGTGGGGACAGTTTCATGATTTGTTTGTGACAACTCAGACTCATCAACAACATTTTGTGGTGTTTCTGGTAGTTCGTCATCTTCAAGATTAACTTGTTCCTCTATTCCCCTTGGGCACTCTCCTTCCTCACCGGTAGCCCTGTCCCTTCCCCAAACCATGCATAGAGAGTCAAAGTTTGGTAAAGGTTTGGTTCGAAATTCCTTTGCCTTTGGATGAGCCTGCACTTTGAACAAGCAATATGTGAGTAGTTGAAATGAAAGTCATTCGTAATATAGAAGTAAAGTAAAAATTTCAACAGAATGCTACGATCACATACCTTCAGATACTCATCCCACACCTCTGGATCTGCGGTAACAAGGTTGGTCTCCGGATTCCAACCAAATCCAGAAGTGTTAGGCCCGTAAACAATGTCATATGCCGCCTGCCATAATCGCTTCAAGGTCTTTAGTCTGGAGGTGATGTGAGGATTTGCTTTGATGCCACATCTAGGAAGCTTCTCCTCAATCATCTTCTGCAACGCATTTGCATATCCTGCCTTGAACCCACTTTCCGCCATGAACTTTTTGTCCATTCTCAAACTAACAAGGCAATCTACCAAGATCCGATCCTCAACTGCAGTCCACATCTCGATCCTCATACTAGTTTCCTGTTCAGCTGGATCCATCTAAAATAAACACAGATAGCGACAACATATTGCAGGTATACATACTTTTCAAATAACAACAAAAAATCCACACCACAACACCAACAAAGGCAAAGAAGAACTTAATTGAAATTCAGTTTGACATAGCATATGATTGTTCGTTATAACGTAAAGAAATGGAATAAATTGTCCTTAAACCTAGCAATAGTTGTGTACAATGTTATTAGTTATCTCCAAGTGCCATAAAGGCAGCAAACATGTCGTTTGTAACTTGTTCCCGATAGTTAGTCCAGACTTCACTCGTTTCCATTGGAACTAAGGGCGTGTTCTCAATTGTTGCAAGTCCAGTCTGAAAGGACTCAATCTCCTCATCAAGGGGATCTTGAACACTCTCCCGACGAATGAGATTATGGAGCAAAAAGCAAGCAATGATGTATCTGTTTTGCAACCTCACTGGATAAAAAGATGGGCTCCTCAATATTGCCCACCGTAACTTGAGTATGCCAAAGCACCTTTCTATTACATTTCGGGCTGTAGAATGTTGCATGTTGAAACACTCATGCGCAGTTTGGGGTTGATGTCCTTGTCTCCAGTCATTAAGGTGGAACCTTTGACATCTGTAAGGAGCCAAAAAAAACCCTGGCAATTACTGTACCCAGCATCCACCAAGTAGTAGTTCCCTGCTCAAAGAAAAACAAATTAACAAACAATGGTATAACTTAATTTAAACCAAGTAATGGACGCTCGCACCGGTACCTAGTGGTACTCTTAGTCCAAATGGTCTCCTTATAGCATCTCTCAACACCCTCCCATCCGTAGCTGAGCCTTCCCACCCAGGCAAAACAAATATGAATTGGCCATCCGGTGAGCATACCCCAAGGACATTAGTTGTTACCTCCCCTTTTCTATTTCTGTACCTCCCCTTGTGTTGTGCAGGGACTTGAACACGTATGTGCGTACCGTCCAATGCACCAAGGCACCCTTGAAATGAAAAAAAAAAAAAACATTATGACGGTTAAGGTCAAACCACAGTGTCAATACTCTATTAAATTACTCACACAATAACATAATGTACATACCTTGAACCACTTCCAATGATGATCATTTGAGTCCTCCGGAATTGGCTCTGGTTTCTTCAAAAGCAATGATTGAAGTCTAATGGTAGAATTGAGCACTAGTTTGAAGTATCTACTAATGGTTTCTCCTGACCTTCCAAACTCAAACTTGTATGACTGTTCTTCACATGATGGGCCAATATGTGAAGGAACATAGCCACTTGCTCATCAACTAGCATATGTTTAGTTGCTCTTAATCCACCGATTGTGTCTAACATGTGACACAATTTATCAAACGTTTCTCGGTACATCCTAATTTGGTTGAAGCATGTGGTGTCACTACTATATATCATCGCCCTCAAATTTGCTCTCTTGGCATGAAAATATAATCTAAACGTCCTATCCGGTAAGTGCCTTGGTCTACTGCTCCCCGCGGCCACTATCATCGTCACAAGCAAGGTCCTCATTGCTAATAGCAAAGCTATGCACCCGACCAACATTCCAACCATTACTCGTAAACGTGGCTCCATACCTACACAATTTTTCAAAGACACCAATATCTTTTTGATCATAATCTGCCACTCCTCTTTACAAACTACCACTATTTAACATTTAAATATTTCTATCTTTCATCCCAAATGCTCAATTTACACCACTACTTATCACTCAACATCACACTCACTGACTTAACGACAAATGTCTAATGTTCGAACTGGGCTGTCTGGTTCGAACGTAATGTTCAGTTGTTTAGTTGTTTTCATTTCAGCTTTAACAGACTTACAAAACTCATATTTTATTTCCAGTAAACATGTCATCACCCAACTATCAAATTTCATATATAAACACACTTCACATTATTAAAAAAATTATCATTCACAAAACTACAACACATTGTACATAAACAAACAACATATTTTAATTCAATTAAACCGTGTCTGTGTCTGAATATTGGTTGTCAATGCATTCCATTGTGTGTGTGTCCCCCCTCCCTCAGCTCCAAGGAATAGGGCAACGAAAACCTCAACCCCCCCCAAAAAAAAAACCTCGAAGCAATAAGGTAACGAACAGCTCAGACCCCCAAAAAAAAAAAAGCTCAAAGCAACAGGGAGCCCCCCAACCTCGAAGCAATAAGGCAACCAACAGCTCAGACCCATAACGGTGAATCACACAGAAATTGATTTCGAATAATACTTACCTCAAATGCAGCTCTCTCTCTCTCTCTGGGTTCAACTTCTCCTTCGCCGAAAAACGACCAATGTAGATCCCAGCTCCTTCACCGAAACCTTTGTCCAGCTTGCGCGCCACTCCTGCTTTTAAAATGGATACGGTGTTTTCAAAGGGCCTTTTTGTCCCACATTTTCACCTTCCCGGCAAGATTTCGGCCTTCCCTCCTATTTCGGATGGAATGAAGGTTCCAATGGTTGGTGGAAGTTTGCAACTCGTGGGATGTATGGTCGAAGGAAGACGCGGGAAACAAACATGTTTTTTGGGCCGTAAAGTTGTTATCTTCCCTTTCCTCTATTGCCCATTCTCGCCTAACAAACAGGGCCTAAGTCTTGTATTTTCAGTGAATGTCCTTTGTTTTTTAGGATTTTAGATGATCAGGATTGTTTGGGAGTCATTCCCTGTGTAATTCTTTTCCTTGTCTGGGCTCTTAGCCTCTTCTATTAAAAAAAAAAAAATAGCTGACTCTGCTCTACCACCTTGCCTTTTTAACGGTTTTCGTTCATGTTTGTCCAATTGATTAAGGGAAAATGATAAATAAATACCATATGAATTTGTAAAACCCCCAGAAATTTCTCAAATTTTTAAAAAGATTGAGAGGTACCAAGGATCTATAAGGGATATGCAAATTCGGGTGAAATTACCCTTTTGCCCTTAGTTTTAAATAAAATAAAAAATAAAAATACCCTCGCCGGAGGGCGGCCGGCGCCGGCAAACCGACGAGGGGGGTAGGGGTTTTTTTTTTAAAAAAAAAAAAACATTTTCATTGTAAGTGTGGGAGGTGGGGTTCAAACCCCCAACCCCCCCCCCCCCCAACACATCCATGGGGACAAGTTCCTTTGATATATATATACATTAACAAATATATATATTTTTCTTAACATTTTTTTAACGGTATTTACAAAAATTGCAACGGTATTTACAAATCCCGTAACGCCATTTACAAAAAAAAATTCAAGTTTAAATTTTTTTCCTTTTTAATGCCTACGAGTGAAAAAAAAATGCACTATCACAAAACTTGTAACGGTATTTACAAATCCTATAACGCCATTTACAAATTTTGTAACGCCATTTACAACGTTTTTTTCAAGTTTACATTTTTTTCTTCTTTAATGCCTCTGAGTGAAAAAAAAAATATGCATTATCACAAAACTTGCAACGGTATCATTGCAAGTTTTGTGATAGTGCATATTTTTTTGTTTTTCACTCAGAGGCATTAAAGAGGGAAAAAAATGTAAACTTGAACAAAATTTGTAAATGCCGTTACAAGATTTGTAAATATCGTTGAAAAAATGTTAAAAAGAATATATATATTTGTTAATGTATATATATATATATCAAAGGAACCAATTTGGGCCACTTGGCCTCATGGATGTGTGGGGGGTTGGGGGTTCGAACCCCACCTCCCACACTTTCAATGAACTTTTTTTTTTGAAAAAAAAAAACCCCACCCCACTTGCTAGTGGTAGGTGCGGCGGCTCTCCGCCGATGGTATTTTTTTATTATTTAAAACTAAGGGCAAAAGGGTAATTTCACTCCGAATTTATATATCCCTCATAGGTACTTGATACCTCTCAGTCTTTTTACAAATTTGGGAGACTTCTGGGAGTTTTGCAAATTCATATGGTATTTATTTGTCATTTTCCCTTCATCAATTCGACAAACATGAACGAAAACCGTTAAAAAGGCAAGGTGGTAGAGTAGAGTCAGCTATTTTTTATATATAAAAAATTATTTATTTAGATTAAATTATATGTTACATCATGAAATATTATTTGTATCTAATATCTCAAATTAATTAATTTTCGGAATTTGGTGTTACACAAAAAATATTTCGAATGCAGAACTAAAAATTAATTAATTTAAGTTACTTGGATGCAAAAAAATATTTCAGTGTAGTATATAATTTAATCTAAATAAATAAAATATATACAATTTTTTTAAAAAAAAAAACGTCATTCATCTAATTAGAGGACAAGGAACAAATGTAACGAGAAACACGGAATAAGAACCCCTTTTTGATTTTTTTATTCCGGGTTTTTAAAAGAAGCAAAAAAGCTCTCACCTTTGATAGCTTTCTTTGGTTTAACAGAAGAGTAGATGTTAAAATCATTAATTTTATACAAAAATAACATAAACTTTCAATCTTACTCACATCTAAATACAAATATTTCATATTTGTATAATATTCTCTCGCAATTAATCACTTTAAATAAGGGTGCTTTTTTAAAAAAAAAAATTAATACCTCATTAGATGACTTATAATAATAAGGATTCATTAAATACTTATTCAAAAAATCAGAAATCACTTATATTAAAAAAAAAAATCAAAACTTCTTAATATATACAGCGCAGGAGTGAGTAATTAGTATTGGAACCCATAATTGATTGTCTTGTGTTTCTTTTTTAAATATTGTTGGGTGGCATTTTAATTAATGTGATTTGCTGGCTCTCGTTGGTACCATCATTGACAGAACATTGCTGTGAAAAGTTAAAAGGTTATCTATATTTTTTATTAATTTTTAGATAACCGTACTAGTAAAAATGTATCATAAACTAATGAAAAGGATTTTATATTTTAAAAAAATACCAGTACTCGATTTCGTGTATTTATAGGGAGTAATATCATACACAATTATTTAAGTATAATTAATATATTACTGTAGTCGGCAACGGAGAAATAAGTATCATAATGTAATTATTATTTATCTTTCTTGCCATGAATGACTGCATTGCCTGATAATTATAATATCCTTATCCTTTATACTCCTTCCAGTCCTAATTATAAGACAACATTTTAGAGTTGGTTTTGGTCCTAATTATAAGACAACATTTTAATTTTTATCAATTTCTTCCTAAAATACCCATATTTTATTTTCTCAAGTGTATTTGATTTTTGGTGAGTGTATGTATGTTGATGTGTAGACTCTTACAGTAAGTAAAACTTTTAAATTGTTGGATTTTAATTTATTTATCAATCAGCTGACATTAATTTTTCTATATATATATATATATAGACACACACACACACATATATCTGTGTGTGTGTGTTTATACATATATGTGTATTTGTATATATGTGTACATATATGTATATCTTTGTGTGTGTTTGTCAATATATATGTGTGTGTATACATATAGATATATATAAATATGTGTGTATTTTATACATATATGTGTATTTGTGTATATATGTGTATATATATGTATATCTTTGTGTGTGTTTATCAATATATGTGTGTGTGTGTGTGTGTGTGTATAGATACAGATATATATAAATATGTGTGTGTGTTTGTACATATATATGTATATTTTTGTATCTATGTGTGTGTACATATATGTATATATTTGTGTGTGTTTGTCAATATATATATGTGTGTGTGTGTTTGTTTATACATATATGTATATTTGTGTATCTATGTGTACATATATGTATATCTTTGTGTGTGTTTGTCAATATATGTGTGTGTGTATACGAGATATATATAAATATGTGTGTGTAGATATTGTGTGTATAATATACATTTATATACGCACATATATGTATATATAGTAAAACCATTATTTCAATTAAAAAGTATGTAGAAAGAAAAAATTTAGGTCGAAAAAGTATGTGGTAGAGGTTATTGATTCACTTTTACTTATGTCATTTTAAATTTATATAAGGGCATTTTAGGAAAATGGGTAAAATTAACTAATTTAACTCATCTCCTTAATTTCCCCAAAATTGGTTAAATATGTCCTATAATTAGAACCGGAGGGAGTATAAGTTTATTTCCTCCTCCTCCTAGGATCCTACATATTTAAGGGTCACACGAGATAGTAGCTACAGAAGTTATTTATTTGTAATTTGATTTTTACAAAAGTAAAATATGATAAAAGTTAGATTATAAATATGATTTGTGTTTGTAATGAAAGTGAGAGAAGTGTCTTCTTTTTCCCCCCTTAAATTGGCTCTTGTTTGAATGATTATTTGAAAAGTTGGTTGAGATGGAAAATGCCATGAATTTTATTGAATATAACATATATATATTAATTGTATGAATTGTGATAATTGAAGGAAAAAATTTAAATTTGATAAAAAAAAATTAAATTATTATTAAAAAAAACTCTAAAGTACTAAATTAAATATATTTTAATGGATAAATTAAAATGCATACAAATGTATATTTAATAGTACATTGTTTATTTGATCACATATCTCTAACATTTTTTTTCAGAAGTTGAAAAAATGACTTCGATCCGAAGTCATATTTTTAGAATCGCTTAAGCAAGGTCTCGAGTTCGAGCCTTATGAATACAGAAAAGCCCGGTTAGGAAACTCTTCCACCATATCCAGGTGCACGATGTGAGTCGGATCCGGATTAGTTAGAGCGAAAGCTCTAGATATTGGATTGGCAACCCAAAAAAAAAAAGCTCATCTGAGACCACCACTAGTCCAAACGGTTCATTTTTCTTTGTTGGGCTTAAATCATTATGCATGGGCTTTTTCCCTCCCTGCATGCCAAAAAATGGTTGGGTTTCTCTCATAATTTTTTTTTTATTATCTCTCATAATCTTTAAATTATATCCGTTCAATCAATCACAATACTATTTTAACATTTCTCTCATCTTCTCCGACCCAGATAAATTAATAAGGAAAAAAAAAAAAAAGATTAAGAGAAGATGTCTTTCCACCCCAAAAAAAAAAAGTCTTTTAAATGGTACCCTAAAGCTGACCCAACAGGAAGACTTTGGAGATGTGTGACCTCATCACGTGATCTGTAGTCAAGCCTGCATGGGACATGCTCAGCCTTTTTAATAGCTGACTCTGCCACCTTGTCCTTTGTTGCTTGTTATATGTTAGTCCTTTCAATTAGATTAATGAGGTTTTTTTTTTTTTATTTTTTATTTAGATTAAATTATATATCGGATCTTAAAATATTTTTTATCCATAATATCTCAAATTATTTAATTTTCAGAATACTAGTGTTATAAGAAAAATATTTCTAAATACATGACTAAAAAATTAATTAATTTAAGATATTGGATGTAAAAAAAATTCAGTATGTAGCATATAATTTAATCTAAATAAATAAAATATATAAAAAATACAACTCATCCATAATTAGAGGACAAGGAACAAATGTAACGACAAGCACGGAACAAGAACCCCTTTTTGACGTGGTGTTTATGAGTTTTTTATTCCGGGGTTTTAAAAGAAGCAAAAAAGCTCTCACCTTTGATAGGTTTCTCTGGTTCTGCTTTCTGGGTTTTGTGTTTTCTGAACCAGAAGCAACATACAAGAACGGTTCAGGAAAAGAACGGTTCAGGAAAAGGAGAATCTGAAGGAAAAACAAACATGGCTGACGACAACAACAACATAAGACAGCCATTGTTGAAGAATCATCGGTACCATGAGAACTGCCCAGGATGTAAGGTTGATCAAGACAAGCAAATGCAACAAGGCTTACCAGTAAAGCAGCTTCTCAACGTATGGATGGTCACTCTGTGCACTGGTTAGTATTACTACTAACAAATTTTGGTTTTCTTATGTTGTTTCTGAAAGTCACTTAATAATTTTTGTCCAACTCAAAGGAATAAACTTTTAACATGCTTCTTGTTTTGGAGCACTTGAACTTGAGTCTTAATCACTAGTTTCTCAATAGTAAAGCAAAATCGAACTATTTTAATCGGCTCAGTTTGATCGGTTCATTCACTTGGACAAAGATAAAAGCTTTCTCAATGATTAATGATTAGAAATTATTACTCCGTTACTAATGAAGAAACTAATAAAATTATTTTAAAATATTTATATTTATGGTTTTTCTTAAAACCATCTTGTCTAACATGATTTATATATAATCTAATGATAAATGACAAATTATATAGATTAAGAATTTTTTTAGCTTTCTTAATTTCTAAAAAAATTAATTCTATATTATATTTAGCACGGGAGTAGTACAAAATTTTTAGTGCTTTTCTAATTCTTCCCTCAGTTGAAAAGCCCATAATTACATCATGTTACTGTTCCATCCTAATCCTTTCTTTGTTTTTTTGGTTGGTGGTGCATGATTTAGTTCATGAACAGGTTTCAAAACAAACAGAATTGTAATCTATTTAATTGAGCAGTTATTATCAAATTGCGTGCCTGAAAATTCTATACTCAATTATTCCTTTTACTTTGGGGGAAAAAAATATCTGACATGTTCTTTCTTGGCTGTGCCTCTGTACAGCGTTGCCTGTATCGTGTCTCTTCCCATTTCTCTATTTCATGGTGAGTTTATTTTCTTCCCACTTGATGCTTGTCTCTTACCCATTTATATTCTTAAATTTCTTGCCTGCAGATTCTTCTGTAATTTTTTTCTGCTAACATTCCTCAGTCATGTCTCTTGCAACTTGATTCATTCTTTGGTAACCATGGTGGGAGATTTTTGTGTGTGAATGATCTAGATTATTTATTTCAATTTCAATTTTGTAAGGTTTTCTCTTTAAATATATACATTAATTCTTGAAAGTGACTGGCACTTAATCTCGATCCACTGTTTGATACATGTGGTCATGTGGATGTAATTTGTTTTCCTTTTTTTTTAATATGCTACATTAATAATTTCAATTTCAATTTTTTATGCTTTATTATCTTGTGATATAACCAAGGCTGCAAATAGATTTTGGGTGATGAGCACCGAATGTGGACCATTCATTTTTAGTTTTTTTCTTTTAACTTTATTTTTTAAAAAGAATTATTTTAATGTGAATATATAATATCTTAGCTGTTAGTTCTTAGAAAAAATGATTTTTTATTTAAAAATCATCCGTTGAAAATTTACATCTAGACCATTGAAAATATATTTAGACGGTGTAGATATTACCATAGTTGATGAGCACCACCCAAACTGGGTCCGGAAATAGTAGCGATCAGTCTTTTTTAGACATAAATAACAAAATGTAGCTTTTGAATTAAATAACAAATATATGGAAAAACCTTTCTCCTCATGTGAGAGTCAATCTCTGTTCAGGCTTTCAGAAGTCTAATTTACCACTCTAACCATGACAGCATTGTCTTTCTCACTTATTCCTCAAGAAATAAAATCTTTGTTTAATCTTTGTTTCAATTGCTAAGCTTGTAAGAGCATAAAAAGTGATTAATAGAAGATTCACGATTGATAGCAATCTTCTTGCAGGTTAGAGATTTTGGCATTGCAAAAACAGAGGCAGATGTCAGTTCCTATGCTGGTTATGTGGGTAAGGTTGTTTTAGTCCTTTCACTACATTATTGGAGGGACTAATAAGCTCTTAATATACTGATCTTACACTGAAATATAAATCGTAGGATCTTCATACATGTTTGCCAGAGCTTTAACATCAATTCCATGGGGAATGTTTGCTGATCGGTACGGCCGAAAACATGTGATAGTTATGGGCCTTGTTGCAGTGTATGCACACCCCTCCACTGCTTTATATTACTACTTTCTAGCTCTATTATAAACAATAGTGAATAGAAAGAAATAAAGTTGTGGAACTCTGTTTCATTTATTTTTCTCTCTCTACTATTCTAACATCAATAAGGTTATTCATTTGGATATTGATTCTTGTTTCAATTTCAGTGTTGTGTTCAACACACTATTTGGCCTTAGCACAAGTTTTTGGATGGCTATTAGCACAAGATTTCTTCTTGGATTCTTAAATGGTTCACTTGGACCAATAAAGGTACCATTTTTAGATTTTTTTAGATAACAGCAATTTAAAGTTGCATGATGATATGATGTTATTGAAAATGAAACAGTTTTTGGTGGACTTAAACTAGATACACTGGCTTTGAGAGACTACATTGAGATGAATTGCATCATTCAATGTCTAAAATTTTCCACCTCAGTCTTTAAATTTTCATTGAACTAAACCGGGGCTCAACCAGAAGTTTGAATTTGTGTACTTGGACGCTAGTTATTTTTATTTTTCTTTTCTTTTTCTTTTGTTTTTGTTTTTGTTTTTGTTTTTGTTATGAGACTTCTTCTAATTGATCCTAATATCCACCTACATGACAACTTTGTCACTAGGCTTATGCTATTGAACTTTTTCGAGAAGAACACCAAGCTTTAGGACTCTCAACTGTAAGTCTAAAAATACTTTGGTCTATTATTGAATCATGGAAGTACATGTTCTTTATGATAATTTGATTGTGTGATGTGGTTTCAGGTTAGTTCAGCTTGGGGCATAGCTTTAATCATTGGTCCAGCATTAGGAGGTTATTTGGCTCAGGTAGCCTTGTGCCAAAATTATTGTTGCAACTGTAATTTTGTTTTTATCTTAGAATTTTACATTGCAAGTGGTGTGGGAACATGCTCTTGAGCACACTTATCTCTTCTTCATCTAATAATTTGGGAATTTTGGCATTGCAGCCAGTAGAGAAATATCCACATGTATTTCCAAAAGGTTCCTTATTTGATAAGTATGTATACTCATCCTGCTTTTAAATATTGACAGTAATTTTTTTTTCCCTCATTTTCTTGTTGATATGCTGATATTCTTTTGTCCAAATACAAATGGCCTACAGGTTTCCATACTTCTTGCCCTGCTTAATAATATCAGTCTTTGCACTTGCTGTACTAGTTGCCTGTATCTGGCTTCCGGTATGTACTGCCATAAAATGTTAGACTTTACAAAAAAGTTTTTTTTTTGTTTTAATTTCCATTCATTTGGCATTTTCAGACCTTTCAATCTCATTAAATAGCTTTCACACTTCAATAGGGATGCCTTCAGGATCAATGGCTTTATCTTCTGATATTAAAATTTTTGTGTTCAAAATGTGCAGGAAACATTGCACAACCACAAAGTTAGCAATGAAATTAATGAGGATGCAGAAGCCATAGAAAAAGAAATCACACAAAAGACAGTTGGGAAAAATGAAAACCTGCTCCTGAATTGGCCGTTGATGTCATCCATTATTGTTTATTGCTTTTTCTCACTGCATGATATGGCTTATACAGAGGTACATATCTTGCTCAAGTATTACTAGTTCTATGCATTTCATCTAATATTGAGTTATTTGGACTTTCTTGCTTTCTATCTTGTTATCCATTCATCAGAGAGAACAATTTCCTAAGTTTGATCCTTGAAAAATGGTGTGATGTGATGTGATTAATTAATAGGTTGATGCTCTATAAAATGATGCTTTCCATCTCTTTAATTCTTGGAGAGGTATTATACATGATATTCTACAGGGTCAAAAGAAATCTTCTCAAGTACAAATAGTGACACTATCTCCTTGTGGAGCAAAATGAGGTTTTTTTGTCTTTCATCTTATAAAGGGCTATAGGTTATGACTATTTCACTTTTTGCAGGTTTTCTCTTTATGGGCTGTAAGTCCTCTAAAGCTAGGGGGTTTAAACTATTCAACTGATGATGTCGGTAATGTTTTTTCAATATCAGGTAATCACGAATAATATTTGACAAATATTAACCTTGTAAATAATGATTCCTTCCCCAAATAACTTAATTGCATTAACATGAGCTCATATATACTAACTTCTTCCTATGCATATTATTACATGAGGTCATAACCTTGTAGCTATTTTGAAATTCTAGAACATAAACATAACTAGGAGGCTAAGATATATCTATTGCTTTAAAGATTATGTTGGTTAGCAACTGACCTTTACTCAATTGATCAGGTTTTACTCTCTTGCTCTACCAAATCTTCCTTTACCCTGCTGTGCAGAAAATTTGTGGACCTGTGAGGCTTGCTCACGTATCAGCGGTTAGCTTTCTCTTTCACACGAAATTTCAGAGGCTCCTGGGCATTCTCATTGTCCTTTTTTTGTTCTTTAAGCTGTATTGTTGTTGTTTTTTTTTGGTACCATGTGCAGGCTATATCCATACCTCTCCTGCAAATTTACCCTTTCATTGCATTGTTACCTGGCTTCACAATGGACCTATTGTTAACTATTGCTTCTGTCCTTATGCTTTGTCTCTCTGTAAGTGCTTCTGTTCCTTAGTGTTAATTAAAGCAGTATTTTTTTTCTTTAAAATTATTATTAAATAAATTAATAATACTAATTAGGAAGGTCAACAATATTTGAATTCCAGTGTAAAAAAAAAACCACCTTTAATCACTTGTATTATATAAGCCCCTAGATGTGAAGACCTACATATATTATGAGCTTGCCTGATTGTAAATTTTTTCTTTTTCAGACAACCGTTGTTACTGGTTTATTTATCCAGCAAAACAAAGCAGTGGTAAAAAAAAAAAAAAATCTTTATTCAGTTCATTATTTTTTTCTTTTCAAGCTTTGGAATTTTCATAACTGAGCTAGAAAAACAGGAACAACACCAAAGAGGAGCAGCTAATGGTATTGCTATGACTGCCATGTCAATTTCCAAAGCTGTTGGCCCTGCTGGAGGTGGTGCTTTGTAAGTTTTACTTTTCAATTCACTTTGTTTAGCTTCTTATATGACTCATCAAATTTAGCGAAAATTTGTCAGCAAAGGTTCACATTTAGGTTTCATATATTCCTGAAGCTGATGTACTTATTATTAAGCCTTAGTTTGAGTAATATGTATTTTTACTTATAAAAAGAATTCAAGTGAAATTCCATACTGATTTTTCCCCCTAGAGGAAAAAAATATTGTAACGGACTTTGCGTGAACACTTTGATTAACTTGTTTTGTTTTCTCCAACGTATAATATTTTGAAACTTATCTGCTGTTTACTAATTATAATCTTGTTCAAATGCAGATTAGCTTGGTCCCAAAAGCGGTTAAATGCTTCTTTCCTCCCAGGTATTAAGCTCAGCTAATTTATTTCTGCTGAATTCTGTTTCATATACACCATTAGTTGGGTAGCAAACACACACATATGCAACAAGAAGAAGCAGTTTTTTTACCTCATTAGGTGGAGTCGGTTATATAAATCACACGTTATTAACAACCAAATCAAACACACAGTTAAATACATATATTTTTTTGGGACATTAGAATTAATGTTACTCCCTCCGGTCCTAAATATACAAGCTAGTTAGGGGATTCACTTTGATCCTAAACATAAAACTTCAATCCACTTTGTCATCCAAAATTTATAATTTGTTCTCCAAACTATACCTATTGATTGTACATGTTAAGAGGATTTTCATTAAGGGGTAGTTTCAATATAAATGGTTTAAGAGGATATTTTAGAAAAACGAATGCACATTTTTAGCAAATAACTAACTTAACTAATTTTTTTAATCTCTGCAAACTACTCCCTCCGGTCGTTAATACAAGACATATTTGGATCTTGGTCTTAAATATAAGACATAGTTTTCATATTTGTCAATCTTTACCTAATTTACCCTTATTGATGCTCCCTCAACCATAATCAAGGAGGACAAGGAATTAAGGAAGATGATTAGAGTCTTTTAGAAAATACATATCATATTAACTAACTTAACCAACTTTTTTAATCTAATCAAATTAGGTAGATATGTTTATATAAACTAACTTAACCAAATTCAACACTCTTGCATGATGGCTGCAAGAATTAGAATATGCATATCAGCTTTATTACTGTACCCTCACTAACGGAGGGACATTTTAACTACAGGTACTCATATGGTATTTTTTGTGCTGAACATAGTAGAAGCACTTGGAGTGGTGATGATGTTCATGTTGTAAATATATGAATATATGTGTGGGTGTGTCAAAGAAACTAGTCTCACATTGCTTGGGAATAAGAGAGTATAAGTCTATATATATTGTACTGGGTTTATAAAGAGGTCTAGAGGAGTGGTGGGCTCACGCGCACAACAACAGGCCACCGATAGGCAAACCCAGCGGAAATCCAGCGATTTCCCCCTGTGCGAGATTAAATACTTGGTATTGGCATTTTTTGTGAAAATATTTTGCTCCCGAGAAATATTATTTTTAGTATTCTTAAATAACAATTTATTTCGAAGGCTTAACTGAAAAGACTCAATATTTTAGGGTTTGAAGTTTATAACCCTTTGTGACTGAAAGTTGTCAACGGCCGGGCACTTCCCCAAATGTACTCCAGGGTGGACTTGTCTTCTCGGAGGTGGGTCTTCCAATACTTTTTTCCCCTCACCAAGCCTGTAATGACACTAGACTGGTAGGGGGGGGGGGGGGACTTATAAGAATTTGTTTAAAACACGTAAAATTATAAGGATTGGATATTAAAAAAACAAAACCACATGAACCTTATTAAAAGCAAGTGAAACTATTAAAACCTACAAAAATGAAAACAAAACTTACAAGAGACCTAATTAAAAATTAGGTGAAATTATGGGGATGGACTTGTATATTAATTATCACATTGATATTTTAATATATTAATTTGATACTACTATTTTAGAAGAAAAGGGGGAAAGAACAAATAGTCTCTTGTCCCAAGAAAAGAAGAAAGAGCAAACCAATTCAAACAATTGTATGTTTCGAAGTCAGTAGCGTTTCATTGTAATGTGAAATTACGAATGGTCGCTTTCAAATCTTCCATCAATAATTTTACAATACCAGAATGCTTAATATATAGCATTTTAATTAATTTACGGGAAAATAAGAAATGATAGTTAATTTATTAAATATATCATAAATTAAAAAGGAAATCAATTATACCGTTATTAGAAAAATGTGTTTGAAAATTTAATTAGTGAGCAAAATTGTAAATGAGTATTAATTATAGACACAAAACTGAAAAATAAATATTAATTATCTTACATTTGACTTATATATTTTAGACCAAACCATTTTTTTAAAAGCGTTCATATTATTAACGGGAGGAGTACTTGTTCCCATGTAACAAGAAATTAAATTGGTATATTTGTCCCCACGTTTAAATAAGGGTCATTCCTGATTCTTCTTCTCGTTTGATAATAAAAGGAGCTTTCCAAAAGCCACATAATTGGTCTCATAAATCATCATTCACAAGTGTGTTTCTCGCGCTACCTGTAAATCAACTTTGGAAATTAAAGAAACAGTTACGGTGTAAAAACGAGATGTACAAGTCGCTTGGTGGTAAGTATGTTGATGTAGGATCAAATAGGCTTTCTCCACAGGTATCATAGATGGGATACCTGTAAGAATGGAGGATCACTGTACACATTTGGGCATTTCCATAACAGAAACAAACTCCAGTTTTCTTGATGGGGTACCTTAAGATTAGGGTTTGGTTCCCTCTTGATGGGCCTCATCTTAAATGAGCCTAATCTTTTATTCCATAACAGAAACAAATTCCAGTTTTCTTTTCTCTTGAATTATTCACTTTTTAAGAAATAATTCATCATAGATACCCCAGTGCTCACCTAATAATTTTCACTTAATATGGAAGAAAAAAGAGAGAAGAAGATGAAATTTGGTTTGATTCAAACCCATTTGAGCATTTCCAAGTCAAGGTGTCAAAACAATCATATGCAAGTTTATATTATCTAATATTGAATCAAATTTATGTAATTGTTTTTCTTTTATCATGTTCTTTACTAATAACAGAATCTAATCTTTTTGTTAGGATTCGATTCTGAGAGATTTTGCTTTAGCTCCTCGATTTATGGATCTGCATCATAGAAATACTCTAGAGGACGAAGTTGTGCAGTTCCAGATTTCAGTTTACATGATGATCATCTCAACTTAGGCTGGCACTTTAGGGGTCAAACTATAATTTTACCCTGAAAGTAATCATTCAGCAGTGTTGAGCATCGAAAGTTTTTTTACAATCTATTTTTTATATTTATCAATATTTTGTAAATTTACCCATATTGATGTTTTCTCAACAATGCTTAAATAAGAGACAGGTGGTATAAATTAAGAAAGATAATTGGGTTTTTTATAAATAAAAAAAAAGTAATGTTAACTAACTTAACTAATTTCCTTGGTCTAATCAAATTAGATAAATAGGTCTTATATTAAGAATCAAAAGAAATAATTCAATCAAATCGATAATAACAATTCAAGATTAGGACTAATTAATTTCTTGTTAATTTTTGAGCAATTCAGGTGTAAGATTCGACAGATTATGGGTTATATCATATATGGATTATGAAGAGAGATAATTAATTACTCCATGTTATACTCATAACATAAGGACCTAATTTTTGGATGGATATAACTCTTCTTCATATAGTATATATTTTCAGCCATGTACAGATATTTTCAATTTTTAATTTGCACATGGTTAAAGATAGGTGACATTTACATATGACTGAAGAAGAGTTGCAGCAAGTGAAATTTTGTTACACCTAGTCACTAAACAAATTTCATCCACTTTTGGACAATAAATGTTATAATAGGTAAATTTTCAGCAATATTTCTTTTTTAAAAAACACTCACTTAGTTAATAGTAAGTTGTAAATTACATCTTAGTGGCAAATTTTATAAGATATTGGCTGGAAGGTTGCTATAAAATCCTCTATGTGATCCTTAATGTAAGAGCTAAATAACTAATTTGTATTAAAAATATCATTAATATAAACTCCCTCAATTTATACAATTAATAGAATTAGTTTAGGAGGAAATATAAATTTACGAGATAAAGTATATTAAAATCTTATGTTTAGCTGTTTCTATCAAAGCAAGCCCCTTTAGTAAATTTTAATTACATCAATTTATTGAGTCAGAAGCCAGCATCAACGAAGAGAACTAACATTGTTTTCAAACTCGCAAATTAACCCTCCAAGTTTACCGTTTTTACATTTCTAGCTTATAAAAACGAGTTGAGTAACTAGTAAACTCGTGTTAGTTATAAACTCAATTAAACTCGCGAGTTTATACACCGAGTTTACTGTTTTTGTAATTCTAGCTTACAAAATCATGTTAACTTACTCTTAAACTCGTGTTAACTTTTTTGATTTGATAATCTTTCGGTGGCTTTATATATAAATTTTATAGAAACTTCTTTGTTAAATATGATAAATAATGAATATTGATGAGTTTAATTTTAATTATATAGATTTAAAATATATTTAAATCAAATTGTTGTCATTTTTATATTTTAATTATTTAATTATACATTAGTAATACATATTTAATAATAAAAGTAAACTCTTATGAGTTCACGATTCGAATTCACGATACGAATTTACATCCCGTTACGATTAAGGGTATGATTTTGGGTTATATCATATATGGATTATGAAGAGAGATAATTAATTATATTTAGGGCCCGTTTGGTATGCGGAAGATCGGCCGAAGGAAAGGGAAGATTGCAGATCTTCCATCACCAAACACATTTGGTAGCCTTGCCTTAGGAAACTATCTTAGAGAACCTTCGATCTTCCTTCATTCATGGGAAAACCACTTCCCTCCATTTTCGGTGGGAAAGTTGATCTTCCCTAGGGAAGAAATTCCAAATGATCATCTTCTCCTCCTTCAATCATTTGTTTTTCTTGCAATTGCCGCCGCCGACTCCTCCTCTCGCAAATCCCAACGTCAACGTTGCAAGGATGAAAAAGAAATCGAAGCTTTTTTTTTTTTTTTTGGTTATCGTTGGGACGTCGGGATCAAGAAATCGAGAATCATGGCATTCGGAGAATGCCCATGGCATTCTCGAGAATGCTCAAGCAATTCTCGAGAATTGATGGGCAGATCACCCTATGTCCTTTCATATTTTTCTGTCTCTTTCCGTTCTGCCACTGCAAAAATACAAAATTCAATTACGGAAAATTTTTTTTTTTTAAAAATTTAGGGGCATTTTTGATATTTCACCTCACATTCCCACTTAACTAACACCCAATTCTTCATACCAAACCATTCATTTTCCCTCAACTTAAGTTCCCTTCCCATGTCTACCAAACATCTCAACTTTTTAATTTCCCTCACAATCTTCCCTTTCATTCATTTCCCTCTTTAAATCTTCCTCATACCAAACGAGGCCTTAATGTTTGATTCATCGTTCATGCCATATCATTGTCTCTCTCCAATCAATCAAAGTGGATCGCCGTACTCTTGTTGTGGACGAAATCATCTTTTCACTTTCTGTTTTTTATTAAAAAAAATCATCTTTGATTTTGTGGTGGGTCTTGCCAAACATTTTTCTTTCTCAAGTTTCTTCTAGATACGAAACAAAACAAAGTACAATTTTAACTTCTCTTAAAAAGGAAACCAACTCCAATTTTAATTTCTCTTCATTCACTGTTTTTTTTTTTTATTTTTCCTGATATTATTGGCTCCGTTTTATCCTGTGACTTGCACAGTAACAACTTCTTCTTCTTCTTCTTTTGTTTTAAATTTTAAGATTATTTATGGCATTCAATTCAACTCTTCAGATAATTATTTCTTAATATAAGACTCAATTGATTTTTTTAAAAAAATATTAAGGAAGTTAAATAAATTAGTATATCATAACATATATTATGTATTATTTTATTATATATTAGTTCATAAATATAAATACTTTAAAATAATTTATTTAACTCTCCTAATCTTTATAAAATATCAGCTAAGTATTATATTATGTAGTGAATAATATATTAAAGTCTCACAAAAGAAAATTGATTTATAGAGAATATGATTGAATGAGAGAAAATAAGCAAATAAGAACATGTTAACTAATGCAATGAGATTATCACTGTCCAAATAATCATTCCTAAAAGAATAGGGGAAGTGTTCTAAATAAATAATATAATCACTAAACGAAATTCAATTTATCACATTTTATACAAAAACTTGTCATTGTATACTGCTTATTTAATTTATACTATTTTTTTGAATTATAGTCCTCATATCATAAATAAATAATCATATGGTTTAACATAATAAATAAATAGTTAATTGAAAAAAGAACATAAGCAGCCATTACCTTGATTACATGGCTTATATATATACATATATAAACAACCTAACTCCTCCCCCTCTCATTCTTCATTTCTTCCCATCCTGCGTTTGAAAATCTTTCTTCGCTTTGCTTCAATTCATTTCGTCTCTCTTACATTTTCCTCTGGAGCCTTCTACATCATTCACTCAGCAATCATTTTCACATCAACTTTGTTGAAAGTAAGTATATACACTCACTTTTTCATCAATTTTATTCTTATTTATAGGTTTTTTCTTAAAAAAAACATGTGTTTATATATGTTACTACTTCGGTCCTAATTATAAAAACACTTTTGTAGTGTAAAAGGTTTATGAGATGTTGATTTTCCCTTGTGATGATATAAATGGAAGCATGTTTTAATCTACTTTATTTTTAATGTGTGATGGGATCGGTGCGAGTGGGAGTATTATTTTATATACGTTGGGGAACATTATTTGATGATAGAAAACAATATAACTTCACGGTCAACATCATCCTCTCTAACGGAATATGTGACTTTTCCTTAACTTTTATAACCACATAGTCACTTTTGCACTTAAAAAAAATACTTGATGTTGAACGCTATTTTGGCAAAAGTATATGTGTATTTTTGCACCTTAACCCTAAAATCTATATATAAAGCCGCTGAGCATGATTAAATCAAAGAAGTTAACACGAGTTTAAAAGTGAGTTAACACGGTTTTGTAAGCTAAAAACGATAACTTCGTGAATTTAACCAATTTACAACGGTCACAACTTTATCAGTGATTCGACTCGATTTTATAATTAGAAATGTAAAATTGATAAATTCGTAGAGTCAAATTGTGAGTTTGACAACAATATGTGTGTATGGATCTTCAAAAATTAATAAATTAAAATTAAAAACAAGCATGTATATTTTGGATGAAGAACAACCAGTGTTGATGAATACTAGACAAGCCCGCGTATGATCTATGATATGTATGAATAAAAATTAAAATTTGACACGGCAAGAAAGTATAAATGATATCGAATATCTCAAAAAATTGTGTTTTATGAATTGTTCATTCAGTTAATTTGGCAATCTCAAATCAAGTACGTAGTATCTTACTACTCAGGTCGATGAGTAGAAATGAGATATTATAGTTATAAGTGCTAGTAAAAAATTGGAATAATTAATTAACTAGTTCCAGCTGTGTGCATGAAGATACTAAATAAAATATGTTCTTTAATTCTTAGAAATATATTTAAAAATACTTTCCTACCTAAATTTTCATTTAACAAAATTCACATGGTTTGATATAATTGATAGTTTCAAACTATTAGTTTGTATATAAAGAATTGGATGAGTTCTATATAACTATAGGCAATAGCTGAGATAAATATATCAAAAGCATAACAATTCAAGTCAATATTAATTAATAATGAAATTGATAATGTAAATTAAAATAATATTAATATTAATTATAGAACTTGGATAAAAAAGGTGAAGGGTGAAAAAAACAATGGCCCTATGGAAAAAGGAAAAGACCAATTCAAATAATTGTTTCAACATTCAAAGGCAGTAGAATTAAATTTCAGTATGCAATAATCACCGAACGTGGCTATCAAATCTTCCATTATAAGTATAACTTTACAGTTACTAGTCTCAATATTTCCATGATTTGACGTAGACGTTTCATAATTTGGAATATTTGATATTTTGATGGGACTAAAATTTGATACTTAGTACTTAGTAGTGTACTATTACTCACTAAAGTTGTCAAACTCATAAATTTAAGTAAACTTATGACAGTAATGTAAATTCATATTGTGAACTCAAATCGTAAACTCATAAAAATTTATTTTTGTTATTAAATAGGTATTCTTAGTGTATAATTAAATAATTAAAATATAAAAATAACAACGATTTGATTTAAATATATTTTAAATCTAAATAATGAAAATTAAATCCATCAACATTCATCATTTATTACATTTAACAAAGACATTCCTATAAAATTTATATATAAAGCTATTTGCTAGTATTTAATTAAATCAAAAAAGTTAACACGAGTTTAAGAGTAAGTTAACACGGTTTTATAACTATAAACGTAAAAACGGTAAACTCAGTGTATAAACTCGTGAATTTAACCGAGTTTACCAGTGACTCAACTCGTTTTTATAAGTTAGAAATGTAAAAACGGTAAATTTGGGGAGTCAGCTCGCGAATTTAATAACAATAATATTGCCCTTGAAACAATATCGGAATATTTCTATGCTAATAAAACGAAATCAAATTCACGTACGTATGGATCTTCACATTTAAACACAAAGATCATTACTAATGATTCTTGGTCTTGTTCTTGATAATGTTTGATTCATGTCATTATTATTGTCCCCCCAATATGGAGGTTGATTTTATTATTTGTGGGCCAGTTGAATTTTCACGCCAACCTTCTTGTCTTTCTATTATTGAATTTTATGGTGTATCACGAAATCATCTTTTAATTTTATCACAAATATATGGTTGTGATGTCTTTAAAATGATAGTAATAATCTCATGAATCACCATCACCTTTGTGTCTTTCTCACCACCTGTAAACCAACTTTGGAAAGAAACTCCTAATAATTGATCATACCCCACTCATCACCTACTTTTATTGCTAACTTAACAACATTAATTACTATTATTTTTACCTAATCAATTTTGGGGAAGTTATCAATTTGATAATCGATTTATTGAGGGTGGAAAAAGCAGAGAGAAGAATATAACATTTGGTTTGATTCAAAGAAAAAGGACAGAAAAAATATATATTTTAATTTGCAAAATTCTAAATCAGGTATTCCCTAAAAAATGAGTTATGAATTGCTTATTAAGTTTCATCATTCCCTTATCAATTTTTAATAATAAACCTAAATTAAAATTTTATAATTTTGTTTTCTGTCTTTTTCCCTTGGTTCAAACCCATTACCCTTCGCGGCATATTTCCAATTCATTGTGTCAAAAGCTCAACGTACCAAAAATTAACATGCAACGCCCTATAGTTTTATCTTTTTTTTTTTTTTTTTGAGAAGCTAAAATAAACCAGCACTAATTAACAACAGTAAGCAATCCTTGAGTCTTGAGTTTGGACTTAAGGTTGGAAAAA
The DNA here is from genome assembly GCA_019022615.1 of Acacia melanoxylon. Classification (NCBI taxonomy): domain Eukaryota; kingdom Viridiplantae; phylum Streptophyta; class Magnoliopsida; order Fabales; family Fabaceae; genus Acacia; species Acacia melanoxylon. The sequence continues at coordinate 14,170,890 of JAFJYJ010000005.1, forward strand.
ATGAAGTGGAGCAATTTACTTGGGAATTCCGCGGGGGACAAGATAGGAAGAGAGTCCACATAGCATGCTTATACCTCTAATTAGAGGTATAAGCATATTTTTTTAATTTTTTTTATATTGTAGCATGCTTATAATTACATGCTTATATCTCTAATTAGAGGTATAAGATTTTTTTTTGATTTTTTATATATTGTATTTATTTAGATTTAAAGTATATCTTTTTTACGAGATGTTTTTTTGCACCCAAGTATCTCAAATTAATTAATTTTAGTTTTGCATTTGTCTATAACAGGTATTATAAAAATTAATTTATTTGAGATGCGGGTGACAAAAAAATCGAAAAAACAAAGATATACTTTAAATCTAAATAAATACAATATATAAAAAATTAAAAAAAAAATATGCTTATACCTCTAATTAGAGGTATAAGCATGCTATGTGGACTCGGGGAGTGCCACGTATAAAAGAGAAGCCTGTAACAGGAATTCACATGATATATTTATTGGTAGGGCCCTCTGTAAGGTGGGGAAATCAAATCCTACTTCAACCAAATTTGCTAAGGGCTAGTTTGGTTTGAGGGAGGAGCGCTAATCTTTGGTCTCATCTTTACTAAATTGCTCCTAAAAACTTTTCAATATTATAAAAATATACTGTCAACAAAAAGGAATATTTTTTTCATTAATGGCGTCAGACTGTCAGAGTTCCAACGGGGAATGAGATTCCCTACCTATCCTTTGGATAGGTAGGGAGAGCTCATCTTTCATGGGCCGTCCAGATCTTTTTTTTTTTACTTTCTATTTTTTCAAAAAAAAATTATTTTAATGGGTACATAATCTAAAATAAAAATAATCTTTCAACTAACATTTTTTCAAAAAATGTTTTTTTTTTTATTCAAAAAACAGTAATTTTAAAAAATAAAATTTAGATCGTCCCAGATCTGATCCGGACGATCCAGGATAGATGGGCGAAATAATGTCTATCAAAGGATAGGCACCAAAACTGAATCCGTTCCAACGGCCAGTAAATATTATTTTTTGTTTTTTTTTTAAAAAAGTGAGAGTAACATGATAAAAGCATGTGTCATTGGGCTGATTTAACATTTGTTGAATTGGGGAGCATGATTTGGAATTTGGGCATTTTAAAGGAATCATAATACACATTGTTTCGACCACTTGAAAATTTGTGTCTTTTTTTGTTTGGTGGAATACAAACCCAACAAATATGTCTCTATCAATGACTCATGTCTTAGGATAGACCCGAGAACAATTGTAATAGTGACGATTTGACAAGGAATTATAATAGAATTAAGGTGTAATTTTTCTTAAAAGTTTTTATTGATCAACAATGTTATCTTGAAGTTTTTTTTTAGGTTTAATGTCACCCCAAAAGTTTCAAAATATAGTAATGTTGTCCCATACTATTAAAAAACTAACGTTGACTTTTAAAATATTAACATTGAATGTTAACTTTTTAACGAAAAATGATAACATTACTTCATTTTAACACTTTCAACTTACAAGACAATATTGAATATAAATGAATTTTTAGGGTGACATTGATCTTCAGCAAAAACTTCAGTAGGAAACTAACACCTTAGTCCTTAACCCATGATAATATTACCCTCTACACTCAATCAAGATCAAGCGGATAATAACAACTTAAAGATTAGAATAACCCCGTTGCTTAGAGTATAAATAACTGGTTTTCGTGGTCTTAAGTTAAAATATAGAAAGAGATCAATCTCGTCTTGTAGAAGAATCATCGGTATTGAGGGAATTAAAGGGATAAACAGACTCAGCAAGATCAGAATCAGATTGAAGAACCCGGGAAATATCGTCTTCTTTGAGTTGCTGAAGGACACAGAGCCAAGAATCGGGGGTGCAAAGAAAGAAGCCAACCTTGGAAAGGTTGAACTTGGAGTCGGAGAGGGAGATCCTTGAGACGTTGAGTTTAAGGTGGCTGGAATTTGTGAACCTGAACTAAGGGATTGAAAAGTCAGTCGCAAAACCCTGAGGAAGCATCTCTTATGATCTAAGCAAATAAAACACAAAACGAGATATGAATTGTCCCAAAAATTGGTTCAGTAAAACAAAACAATAGTTATGGTATTCACATTTGTATAGATTGATCTAGGCCACCCTCCCTTAAATCGTTGGAATTGCTACGTTTTGTAAAAACACGGGTCTAGTCTTTCTTTCAAATTTAAAACTTTGCAAAAAAAAAATGATATAAATCACTTTTATTTCAAGACAGGGAAAAATAGTTAGCTCATTCAATCTATCTGAGATTGAATTTTTTTTTCCAGCTTTTCCTTATCAAATATGTGATCTAGCTCTCATTTTTCTTGATATTCAGTGTATACCACTAATAAATAGAGGTAAAATTAAAAAATTCTAGTTAATAGCTCTTTCAGTGATTTATATCATGGACCAATTATTTTTTCTAAAATGTATACTATATTTTACACTGGGGAGTAGTTCATTATTTTAAATGTGTGTGTGTGTGTGTGTATTATTTTTAAACAAATTTAACGACTCTCTCTCATTGATTCTGATGAGGTAAAGAAAAGTTGGCTTGTTATATATAAAAATTATGGCAATACTTTTTTAAATTATTTTTATTAAAACTCAAAGATTGCAGTTTTTTAGAATAATTAATTATTCAAAATTTTTAATAATATATATGGACAAATAAAAATACAAAAATATTAAAAATCAAAATATTATTGAATTTCAATTTTATTTTGATTAAAAATAAAAAATAATTTATATTTGAATAGGAGGGATATTATATTTATTTTTCTTTAACTAACCACACGCACATGGTCCCCCCAACAAAAGAAAAAGACCACGTGGAAACTCTCTATAGGTCAAAGTCAAAGACTGGGCGGAAAATGTTTTTGGAAACAAAGTCAAAAAATTTCATCAAAATTTGCAGTATTTGAATTTGAATACTCTCCCATATATATTTTTAACTATAAGGAATATCTAATTACCTCATCAAAATTAAATTCATGTGATTAAATTATTATCAATGTTATCTGAAATTAAAAATATTTAAATTTATTAATTTTACAAAATTATAAATTATATATAAAAATCCATTTAAATTATAATTAATGAGATCTTAAATAGAGATAATTTTAAGAAAATATATTAATAATTTATGCGACTCCTAATGACTTATATTAAACCTTATCCATTTCTTCTAATAAATTATCTTTAAAAAAAAAAAAAAGCTTTGATCTTGTCCTATTGTCATTATTTTGATTCTTTGCATTATGGTCAAATTGCGTCATTTGTCCGTATTTAATTTCTACCAACGTCAACTTGTTGGTAAACCGTCAACATTTACTCGATCACACATGATCTTGAACAATCTACTATATTAAAATTAATGGTCAACATCATTTGTCCGTACTTAATTTCTTATAAATCATGTTTAATTAAAATTAATTATATCTTAGGGTGAATGAGCGAAAATACACATGGGCTTTTTCTCCAGGAGCACCGCACCACGAGCTTTTTTGGGAAACAAAAATATCGTGAGCTTTCAAAACTAGAGTAAATTTATCATCACCGTTACATTCCGTTAACATACGTTAACTACCATCTAAACATACCAAAATACCCCTGCCTCTCATGCATCTTCTTCTCCAAATCAACAAAATATCAACCCAGAAATATAGAAAAATTGAAGAGTTCAAAGTGCTTCATGTGAAACTTCATCCTCTCCACTTCTCATCGTTCGAATATACAGATCCACCAAGCTAAGATCTAAGCCTTATTATAAAAAGATCCAAGGATAAATATACAGATACAATGATTTGAAACAAAAAATAGACAATCCATAACAAATTTACCTTGGAAGCATTGCCTTTAGGCCAGCCCATTCCTATAAAAATCATCGAGGTCCTCTTCTTCAGACACAGAAACTCCATCAAGGGTGAAATCACTATACCCAAAATCAGCCCTAACCCAGATCGATTGCGAGTTCGAATTGATTTGCAAAACCGATAAAGGCTTGTCTTTCCGATCTGGGTAGTCACGAATTCTTGCTATGACCTCGACTGGGTGCTCTGAAGGGGTCGAGTTCGGATTAGGAGTTTGGTGACCTTTCACACCATTGAAATTCAGACAATGCCTAGATTGAGGGGTTTTGAGTTGAGCACAATAATAGAACCAACGAGGATTCCGACACAACCCATAGTCGGAGAACCAGAGGGCCTTCAATCAAGAACCCATATCTTGAACCACCTCGCCGTTGACGGCTGACGCCGTGCAAGAGAAAACAAAGTCCCGCGACTTAGATCGGCGACAACTTCATAGCAACGATCCTTCGACGGTGACTCAGATCGGCGACCGTCGCCTCTGGTAGAGGCTGCCGCACATGAGGTTGCCGCCGCTAAGAAAATCGTGCAAGGTGAGGGTCGATCGATTGGAGTGGGGAAGAGAGGTTGAGGGCATTGAGGGAAATTATAAAATGTTATAATAATATTAACATTTTTTATTATTTGTAATATGGTGGACCCCAGCAAAAACTAACAGATGTTAACGGAATGTAACGGTGATGGTAAATTTGCTCTAGTTTTTAAAGCTCATGTGTATTTTTTCTCCCGAAAAAAGCTCGTGGCAGACGGCGCTCCGGGGAAAAGCGTGTATTGTATTTTCATCCTTCACCCTATATCTTAATTAGCTTCATTAATTAAGCAACTAGCTGCTATATTATACTACCTCCGATCCTAATTATAAGACTGAGTTGACTTTTATTTGGAGAAATTAAATAAATTAAATAAGTTACTTAATCATATCATATGTTGTGTATCCTTAGATTATATATTAGTTCATTAGTCAAACTAATTAGTTTGGAGGAAAAAATAAAAATAAAAATACTCTAAAGTAATTTAGTTAGCTTCCTTAATTTCTCCAAAAAAGCCAACTTAATTTTATAATTTAGTTATTTTATTTTATTTTCCTAAAATATTAATTTCTCCAAAAAAGCCAACTTAATTTTATAATTAGGATTGACGGGAGTATATTTTATTTTATTTTCCTAAAATATCAAAAGTCAATTTGCTCAGGCAAAAGAAGGAGAAATACATACATACATACTCAAGGAACGTCACTTTATCTATACTCTGACTAATTAAAATGTAAAAAATTATCTTATTTTAATCCTACATAACAGATGAATCGTATAGAAAAATTCGAATTTGATAATAAACATAAACTTCTTAATTTAGAAAAACAAAAAACATAATTCCCTTCCATCAATGGCGGACCTACATAGTATAGAAGGGGGGCAAGTGCCCCCCTTGAATTGGAGATTTGAGTTTTTTATTTTTTTTTATTAATATATAAAAAAAAAATTAATACATGTTTAAATGGTTGCCCACTTTTAAATGAAGTGTTTACCCTTAATACATCAAGATGACTTTGTAATAGTATAGGGGATGAATGGTTGAATGATTGTTTAGTGTCTTATATTAAAAAAAGATATATTTGATAAAGATTGATAATGAAGACAATTATGATGGAATTCCAAAAAAATAGGCTTAGAAGGATGACATTATAATTATTTTTATTATAATATTTTTTATATATATATTAAAATATATGTACTTAAACTTATTATTGAGTACCCACTCTTCATTTTTATTTATGTATTTGTGTTTTAACCGTCTTTTAGCGCTTTTAAATGACAGGTTTGTAAAATATTTGTTTATCTTATTACATCATCAGTATTCACTTGATTTCATAAATAATTTTTTTTTGCTTATATTCTTTTGTTTTTTAATGCATTTAAAACTTTCCCTTTAAAAAAAAAATCGGAGGCACAATTATGTATTTTTCTGGGTCCGCCCCTGCCTTCCATCATCCCAAAAATCGTAAAAATTGAATTTCTTTAAATAACTCATCTATCATATGGGATTAAAATAAGATGAATTATTACATTTTAATTAATTCAAATATAAATGAGGTGGTGCTTCTAAACTACATAAATATTTCTTTTTTTTAAAAAAAATGAGACAACTTGCTCTGGCAGGCACCGACGTCTCCATAACTAGATACGTGGAGGATGATTCAGCGACAGTTAGACTATACCAGAACAATATCAAAATTTATATAGTATAGAGCCCATCACTTGAGTTTAAAAAATAATAATTCAATAAATAGTGATATAAAATTTAATTTGGTATTCATATAAAATCAAAACATAACTTCACGTTAGATTCTGTATTATATATATACTATATTGTGAAAATAACAAATATGCACCTGAGTTTTTGGTAATAAAGAATTTTTGAGCAATTTTTTCTAAATTAATAATTTTTTTTTCAGAAAACAAAAGATATTTTTAACCGTTTGCTCATTTATTTAATTAAATTCAGGTGCTGTTGAATGAATAAAAAGTGTGAGGTGAGCTCACGTGCAGGATTGATTGTTGTTAATTTGTTGAGATGAATTTGGTCGAGAAGCATCGATCTCCCTAGCTAACTACTTCATGAACCTTCCTCATTCTCCATTTAATTCTCTCTCGCTCTCTGTGTGTAAGTTTCTTCTTTCTAGTTGTCTTCTCACGTTCTCATTGATTGGTTCTTCTTCCTTTCTGTGTAGATTCTTTTTCATTCTGAAAAAAAAAACCCAGCATTCTTTGGTTTCTTCTTCTCATATAAAAAAATAAAAAACGAAATTTCTTCCCATATTCCCAAAATACGCTATTAAACTTTTGTTGTGGTGGTAGATCGACTGATCGGCAGAACGAGAAAGGGAGAAGTTGAGATAGAAGGTGTGCCAGAGAGACAGTGAGCAATGGAGGTGGATGCCGATGAGAAATGAAATAGAGAGAAAGAGGATAGATAAGAAATAATAAGAAATAAAGAGAAAATAAAAGACGACATTTAAATTTTTTCCCTCGAACTTTGGTATCTCATATTCCTATCAGATGATCTCTCTATTCTTTCCATCTCTTATCATAACTTTTGGAGTTTTGAAATTTTAAGTAGTATCTACCCGTCTTTTTCCTCATATTTAATATAGGGGAGTGCTTTTAATAATTATTTATTGATAGATGTAAATGAGTTTAAGATACGAGTTTACGTTATTGTCATAAGCATTGTTGTCAAATTTGTAAGTTGACTCTTCGAGTTTAATGTTTTTACGTTTTTATTTTTACAAAATCTAATCTATTACCCAGTAAACTCATCATTGTTGTAAACTTAGTTAAACTCACGAGTTAATATACCAAGTTTACCATTTTTACGTTTCCAAACTTTACAAAAAAGCGTGTTAACTCATCTTTAAACTCGTGTTAACTTCTTCGTTTTGATCATGTTCAACGACTTTAAATATAATTTTTTTAGAAATTTCTTTGTTAAATATGATAAATTATAAATGTTGATAGATTTAATTTCAATTATTTGAATTTAAAAAATATTTAAACCAAATTGTTGTTATTTTTTTTAATTATTTAATTACACACTATTAATATTTATTTAAAAGTAAAAACAAACTCTTATGAGTTTATGATTCGAATTCACAATATAAGTTTATCTCATTGTCGTAAGTTTATTTAAGTTGGTGAGCTTGACAACTTTATTTATTACAACTAACTAATTTTATTAACTTTCTTATCATCGCCAAATTAGTTAACGAGCATTTTATATTAGGGTGAAGGGTTAAAAATACACATGATCTTTTCCCTTAGGATCGCCTAGCACCACAACTTTTTAGGGGATTAAAAATACACACGACGTTACGTTTTGGGTGCAAAAATACCACGGCCGTTAGTTGACCGTTAGTTGGATGGAAAGATGACATGGCGCTGATTTGGTCTGACACGCTGAAGTGGACGATGACGTGGAATTAAAAAAATTGAAAATAATTAGAAAAAAAATTCAAAAAATTAGGGAAAAATTCAAATAATTAGAAAAATTAGAAAAAAATTCAAATAATTAGGAACAAATTCAAATAATTAGGGAAAAATTAAAATAATTAGAAAAAATTAAAATACCTCCGCCGAGTGGACCCCACCACCGAAACCTTCACCACCGTGCCACCGGCCTTTATGGCAAACGGCGATCGGTCATCGGCGTGGCGGTGACGGATAACCAAAAATACTAGGGTAATTTATTGAAGATGACTAGGGTAAAAGTTTATGGAGGAGGAGTTCTATATACACGGTAGGCTACGGTTAGTTGTTGAAGTTGCACTAGGGTAAGCAGAAATTGTTCATGAAAAAAATATTAATTAATTAATTAAAATAAAGGCGGCGGCCAACGGATGTCGGTGGTGGCCCACCATTTGGCGGAGGTATTTTAATTTGTTTCTAATTATTTTAATTTTTCCCTAATTATTTGAATTTTTCTAATTATTTGATTTTTTTCCTAATTATTTGAATTTTTTCCTAATTATTTAATTTTTTTGCTAATTATTTTTTCTTATTTTTTTATTTTTTTCCCTAATTTTTTGAATTTTTAAAAATTTTCCTACTTTTTTGATTTTTTTTTTCTAATTATTTTATTTTTTTTTCCGATTTTTTTGAATTTTTTCCTAATTTTTTAATTCCACGTCGTCGTGTTGTCCCAAATCAACGCCACGCGTTGTTCCATCCAAAGTTGATGATCAACTAGCAGTAGTGGTATTTTTTTGCACCCAAAACGTAACGTCGTGTGTATTTTTGATCCCTAAAAAGATCGTGGTCTTTGGCGATCTTGGGAAAATGTCGTGTATTTTTGACCTTCACCCTTTATATTAAAGACGAGAGTTAATATTATTTTAAAAAAAAAAAAAAAAAAAACTGGGTCCCACCTCACAATGTCCTCCAGTGTCGCCAGCTCATTTGAGTCATTTCTCGCTGTCGTTGCTATGATACGTCGTTGCTCACAGGATGTTAGTTCACATTTCATTTCGTGTTTCTCCCATTTTAGGTGTTTCTCCCTCTAATAAGAGGGATGAAAATATTTTTTAATTTTTTATTTAAATTTAATTATATAATACATTCTAATTTTTTTTTTTTTTGCATTCAATATCTCAAATTAGTTAATTTTTAGTCCTGTATTTACAAATAATTTCCCTATAACATCAATATCATGAAAATTAATTAATTTAAGATACTAGATGCAAAAAATTTCAAGATACAACATATAATTTAATGGCTAAAGTATATTTTTAGTCATTTAAGTTTTACATAAGCATCTTTTGATCCTTTAACTTTATAAAATATCTTTTGGTTAAAATTCTAACATGGTTAATATTCTTAACTAAAACTTGATGTGTTAACTCAAGTGATATTAATAACATTTAATTACACAAATTTTATATATTCTTCAATTTACCCATATTTTAAATTTAAGCTTAATAATATTTAATTACACTTGATCATCACTTAAGTTTACGTTGTTATCCTTGAGTTTGCATTTTTACGTTAATAAAATTAACGGTGTTAGAATTATAGGAATAAAAATATACTTTTATAAAGTTTTGACCAAAAGTATACTTTATATACACTTAAAGGATTAAAAATATATATTACCCTAATTTAATTTAAATAAATAAACTATATATATATATAAAAAATGCTTTCATCCCTCTAATTAGAGGGATAAGCTCTTAAAAAGTATATAAAAGAGAAACATATAACATGAATTCACATTATATATTCGTATGGCCCTTTGTAAGGTGGGGAAATCAAATCCTACTTTAACCAAATTTGCTAAAAGTTTACTGGCGTCAGAGTTCCAACGGCTAGCAAATTTGATTTATTTTTATTTTTTATTTTTAAGTGAGAGTAACATGATAAAACTTGTGTCATTGGACTGATTTGAAATTTGTTGAATTGGGGAGCATGATTTGGAATTTGGGCATTTTAAAGGAATCATAATACACATTGTTTCGACCACTTGAAAATTTGTGTCTTTTTTTTGGTTTGGTGGAATACAAACCCAACAAATATGTCTCTATCAGTGAGTCATGTCTGACGATAGACTCGAGTACAATTGTAATAGTGACTGCATGAGACTTTAGTCAAGTCATAACGAAAAATAATGATATAGGGTTACGGTTCAGATTTATCATAAAGTTCTCACTGAACAGTATTGTTATTTTAAAAGATTTTTTAAGTAATAATATTATCTTTTACAATTAAAAAAACTAACATTAACCGTTAAAAAATTAACATTGAGTGTTAATTTTCTAACGAAAAATAGCAACATTACACTATCTTAACACTTTCTAAAAAATATTGAATCTAAAAAACTTTCAAGATAATTTTGTTTCTCAATAAAAACTTTTGAGGGCAAACTTATGCTTTAACCAATGATAATACTTGCATCCACGCTCAACTATTCAATCAAGTGGATAATAACAACTTAAAGATTAGAATAACCCCGTTGCTTAGAGGATAGGTCTTGAGTTTAAAACATGTATTTGATTAAAATGATGATTACTTTTCATTGAGCATGTTGAAATTAAATTACTTAATTAATAGTGTTTGATTATATTGCTCTGGTCCATTTTATAAAAAAGTTTTGGAGAAATTTTTTTCCCCCTTTTTTACAAGACATTTTGTTAGTTTTAAAAAGCGTTAATTTTTTTTATATGAGAATATTATTTATTTAAAATTTTAATACTTTATAATATTTTTTTATGGCTACATTTATAATATATTGATTATTTTATATTTATTATAATTAAGTATTTTAGTATTAAATAAGATTCATGCACTTTTTAGTCATTTTCCATCTCAATTCACTTTTTAATTACTTACCTAAACATGTCTCCCTTTGGGTAAAAAGTCATTTCTGCCAACGTTAATCAAAACACAAATCATATGTATAACCTGACTCTTTTCCTATCAAACCTCTGTAAAAGTCAGACAGAAAATAAATCACCACTCACACCGCTAATCCAAACACGTCAAACTCTCGGCTTTTTGTTCCCTTTTCCCCACCATTCAAAAGAAGACATTTTTTTAATTAGAAAATATCAATACTTAACAATCCACCATACATATTATAAACACGTGTGTACCCTCTCCCATCATAAACATAATAAGGAATAAATTACCTCATGATATATTTTTTAAAAAAACAAGTAGTTCGGTTTGTTTAAAATTAATGAAAAAAGTTATTTTCGTTAAGCTAAACATAATTTTTTGTCGAAATAATTTACTTTAGCTTTTTTAAATTGACGAAATAAGTCTCTTTCAACACTTCATAAGATTTTGTTGAATCTATAAAAAAATATATATATATATAATATATATATATATTCTGTTGAAAAAATTTAATTTTGAATTTTTTCATTGCCAAAATAAGTTTTTTTTTTCCCAATACATCCCTCGCGTGTTTAGTATTTTTAAAAAAAATCTTAATGGAGTGTAATTGAAATAATGTAATTTCTGGAATTTTTTTCATGAACCTATATAAATCAAACAAGATTGCTTTCATTAGGTGAATGCATTTAGATTTTTTTTAACTTTTCTACCTTATTTATTTAATGATTATTGATTACTATTCTCAATTTGATAGAGTATAATTGAAATAATATAACTAATATGTGGCCCTAGATATCAATTATATATTCTCTTAAGGTCTTTTGGTCTACCTAATCTCCTTTAAAACTTTCATGAGTTTTTACTAATTTAGCCTAATTCCAAATGGAACGGTATAACTTAAAGCACATATCAAAACGATTTTGACTTAAATGGATAATCATAAATTATTATTTTTTATAAAAAAAGAAAATCTAAATTGGGATTCAGTTTGAAATTGAAAAACAGAAAAAGAAGAAGAAGAGGAGAGAATTAGGGCCCAACAAAAGAAAACTTTACGAAAATGGGTGGTCATGTTCTCTCTCTCTTGCTCATGAGGACGTGCTTAAGAGAGAGTAAATCTTTTTTTATTTAATCCTAACAAGATGTTTTTATTATTAATTTTTTTAAAATATTTAAGTAAGTATTTTAAATTAATTAATTTTTGGTCCGCATTTAAAAATAGATAGATATTAAATTAATTAATTTGAGTGATTATAAAAAATATTTGAGAACGCAACATATAATTTAATCTAAATAATTAATATTTCATTTCTTTCTAGATGTTGGTATTATTAATTTTTTAAAAATATTTAAGTCTTTTCCTTAAAATGAGATAAGATATCGTCATTATCATTTTTTTATCGCATTCACTACCATTTTTTTTTAATTGTTAGATCAGAATCTCATATACTTTTATCATTTCTCTTTTCTATTGAGATTCTGATCTAACGGTGAAAAAAATGGTATTGACATTGACAGTGATCAAAATTAATAGTGACAATATCTTATCCTCTTAAAATAAAATATCGTTTCGTAACTCTCCCGATTAAATCTACGTCACTCCCAATGAGTCAATGAGCCATTAACAAGTACGCTATGGCCCAATACCTGTATTATATAGTTATACAGGTATTGGGATCTGGAAGATGTTGGAATTTGAGAGGGATCTGGAAACCAAATCACGTGTATAAGAAGCAACTTATGACTAAACGGTTGGATTGGAGGACACTTCTGTTTTCTTTGATACTTCCTTTTAGCGTATTTTATAAATTATAAATAATCGAATTAATAATTTTGCACAGAGGCATAAACACTTACTTTTGTGATATTATTCTGATGAAATGAGGTTACAATTTCTTGACTAATGAAGAAAGTACAAATAAGATTAGGAAATCAAATAATAAAATTTTTATATTCAAGATCCTAAAATCAAGGAAGAGATCTTGATTTATTTCCTAATATTCTAACACATAAATTAAGAAGTTAGTTACAAATTGATTAAAGAAAACGTATGAGTATAAATATTTTTTAAATATACTTTATTATATATAAAAAAAGGGGTTAAAGTTCAATTTTGTTTCATTAGTTGTCAACAAATCACAATTTTGACTTTTTTTTTCAAGTAACGTTGTTTGGAAGTTTCCAAATGGTAGAAGAATTTTGTCCGACCGTTATTAAGGTTAAATATGATAGTTAATTGATCAAATATGCTGAGTTGACGGTCCACGTGTCATCCACATCATTTTTGTTAATGACCATTGTCGCCCCATAAATTTTTTGGGTTTAATATTACGCTTGAAAATTTTAAATTGAAGAATAATCGTTTCGACTATTATAAAGGTTAAGTTTGATTTATTAATCGACCAAATATGTTAAACTAACCATGTAAACGACATTAAAGAAGGAACTCACATTCTTAGAGAGAACAAAGAAAAAAATTCAATTGCTGGATTCAATAAACACTAAGCATGATTATGGAGAACAAAGCCACATGTAAGCCTTCATCAGCGTACCCCAGCAATGTTGGGATAAACATGTACTTTTTTTTTTTTTTCTCTTCATCACACAAGATGTCTTCACCCTTTTTATTTTCTCTAATCATTTGGATGGGTTGCATTTTTCTAAAAAAATTTCCTTCATTATAAATCTAACTGAAAAAAGTGAAGTGAATGACACATGAACTTGTTTGATAAACATATTTGGTCAGCTAACGAGTAAACTTAACTTGGATAACATCTGATGTGAAATTGCTACGATTTGGAAACATCTGGGACAACATAGCTCTTAACTGAAAACTTATAGGACAACTTTTCACTTAAACTTAAAATAAAAATGACGTGAATGTCGTATGATCGTCATTTCAAAATATTTGATCAACTAACAAGTAAAATTTAATTTAGATAACGGCTGAGGGCGAAACTACAACGATTTCAAAATTTTTGGGGCGAATTTAGGAGGGATTATTAATTCATTAACATTATTCATAAATGAAACATTATTTTCACTTTAATTTGCCTATATTTAAGAGCATAGAAAAATGCTCAGCAGGAAAAAAGAGAGTAGAAAAGCCAAGCCATTAGACTTCAAGTCTTCTCCTAATAAATTATAATTGGAGTAATATTTGTGAAAAGTTTACAAACAACAAACCAAATGACCTATATTATGAATTAAAAATTTTCTTATAGAAGACATCATATATTTAAGGAAAAAAGACATATAAATACCATTTCAATTATTAAAACCCTAAAAAATCTGTTAATACTTGAAAATAACAGAGAGTTGATAAAGGATCAAATTAATATTTTAAAATATTAATGTAATCCTCAATTTTTTAAATTAAAAAAAAAAAAAGAAAAAGACACCTCACAGAATCACTACCACCTGAAACGTTGATTGTTGGCTTCCCAACTTTTTCTTTCAAGCCATTTTCTTCTCCTGCACTGCACATACATACAAACATACAAAATTGGTCACCAAAACAACATTTTCAAGCTTTTGTTTTATCGTTTGCCTCTGGCACTCCAAAATCTTATGCTTCCCCACAGGGTAGAAGAATCTTGTGCGAACGGATCAGCAACGTGTCATTATTTAATTTGTGGTGAGTACGGATGAGCAACGTGTGATTATTTTCCCGATTAGCAACGTGATAGTATTTGTTTTGTGGTGAGATGAGAACGTGTTAAGGACTGGAGTGAATATGTTTTTTGTTAAAAAACTGGGTCCCACCTCACCAATGCCCTGCAGTTTTGCCAGCTCATTTGAGTCAATTCTCACTGCCGTGGCTTCACATGCTATATTAGTGATTTGTCTCCTGTCTTCGCCATTCTTCATCTTCCTTCTGGCACTTCACAACTCACAAGAAGTGAAGAAAAATCATCGCATTCGTCTTTAATTTGACAACTTTTCATCATTTCACTTTTCTTGCTGAACCCAAAAAAACAGAGAGGGGTTCAGGAAGGAGAATCATGGCCGACGATGATCGCAATCCCAAGGAGAATGAGAAAGATAACAGCACCAGACAGCCATTGTTGAAGAATCGCTACTATGAAAACTGCCCTGGCTGTAAGGTGGAGCAAGCCAAGCAAATGTACCAAGGCGTTCCCCTGAGGCACGTTACCAGCGTATGGATAGTAACTTTGTGTACCGGTGAGTGTTTCTTTTGTTTTTTGTTTTCCTCAAGTAAAATTAACACTGGGTTTTCTGAAAATCTCGTTGCTTATTTGATTAATTGTTAATCATTCCCTTTCTATAATGGGATATCAGCTTATTGTTTCTGAAAATCTAGTTTCTTATCCCTACCTAGTGGGATAAGACTTTTTTGTTGTTGTGTAGAAGTGGTCCTCCTTGGTGAATGATTGACGCAGTTCATGAAAAGGATTTAAAACAAACCATTTTAATCTATTTTGTTGAGTATTTATAATCAAATTTCACGCCTCTAGATTCTTCAGTCATTTATTCCTGCTTTCTTCATTTTTTATCTGATTTGTTCTTTCTTGGCTCTCTGCAGCTCTGCCTATATCATGCCTCTTTCCATTTCTTTATTTCATGGTGAGTTTATTTATACACTGGCCCTAGTGTGCTACCTTCCACTTGATGCATTCTTTGATGGCCATGGTGGGAGATTTTTCTGTGTGGATAATCTATATTTTTAGTTTCAATATCATTTTTTTAATGTTTTCTTTGCTCCTTATATAAACAAAAGTGAAAATAAGAAGTGCCTAGTCCTTTTAAATATGTACACCAGTTCTTTAAGGTGACTGCCACTTGATCCATTGTTTGATACACATGGATGTAATTTCTTTTCCTTTTGGATATTCAAGATTGATAACTTCAATTCCATTTTTTTTTTTTTATGAGCACGTCAATTCTTTAAAGTGGCTGCTTGCTTCAAAATGGGAACACAAGCTTATAAATAACTGATTTGATTAATTACTTCAATTAATTCTCTTCAGGTTAATATAGTCAATTTTCTTAATCATCTGGGGCATTTGAATAAATAATTAGAATATCAGTAAACAATCAGTCCCCACCCTTTTTCTTATTTTTTTTTTCAACTGAGAAATTGGTGGTTCCATCTTCTTGTTCTGTTGTTGTAGTTGGTTTATTAAACATTGCATTTAATTTTTTTTGGGGGAAGGAACTATTCCATATTTTCATTCCCAATTTTTCTTCATTTCCCTTGGAACCTATGAGAAAAGTTTGTGTGCCAGCATACAACTAATGCATAATAGAAGATGAACAATTGATACACATTTGGTTGCAGGTAAGAGATTTTGGTGTAGCAAAAACAGAGGCTGATATCAGTTCCTATGCCGGTTATGTGGGTAAGGTTCCTTATAGTCCTTTGGTTCTATTATTAGAGGAACTTATGAGCTCTCTCAAAATACTGATATCCATATGAAATATGTTGTAGGATCTTCATACATGCTTGGAAGAGCTTTGACATCGGTTCTTTGGGGAATATTTGCTGATCGATATGGTCGAAAATATGCTATAATTATAGGCATTGTTGCAGTGTAAGCACCACTGCTGCTACTGATTTGGATGATTTATTTTTAGACTAGTTGAAATCAATTCGGTTTGTTAGTTCCTTTTCTAACTTTATCCATATGGATGCCGATTCCTATTTGATTTCAGTATTGTGTTTAACACACTATTTGGCTTTAGCACAAATCTTTGGATGGCAGTTAGCACAAGATTTCTTCTTGGAAGCTTAAATGGTTCACTTGGACCAATAAAGGTATCATTTATAGATGTGTCAGATAACAGCAATTTACAAATGAATGAATTGATATTTGTTCTTTAAAAGACATACTCTGTCTCTGTTTGGTTCTCACCGAAGTTTTAATGTCTCATTTTAGTTCTTCAAAGTCTATCCTGTCTTCTATATCATTTTCACATTAACACTGTTAAGTGTTAATAGATGATTAATTGAGAGGGGTGACATGGCTTAATGTAAACCTAATGTGATTGTTAAATGCATAGTTGTAAGTAGGCATATGGTTAGAGAACCATATGATTTTGACGCATGGTTAATGACAACTGGTTATGTGAAGGTCTTATTTACTTCATATTTGGCCATTTTCACCCATTTCCGTTTAGTTATTTGTTGATGGGCTTAATGATGATGATACTGAAGATGTTATACTTTTTGTTAGAACGAAATGAGATATTCAAGCTTTGAGAGGCTAAATTGGGACTAAGTTCATCATTTGTGGTCTAAAACTTCCAATTGGATCTTTAAATTTTCATTGAACAGAAATGATGAGGATTAATCAGAAGTTTAAATTTGTCTACATGAAACTCAGTCATTCTAATTATCTTTTTCTTTACGAGACTTGTTCTATATGAATCTAACTTCCACCTATATATCAACATCCTTTGTCACCAGGCTTATGCTACTGAAATTTTTCGAGAAGAACACCAAGCTTTAGGACTCTCAACTGTAAGTCTAGTTTAATTTGGCTTACTATTGATTCTTGGAAGTACATGTTCTTTATGACAATTTGATAGTGTCATCTGGTTTCAGGTTAGTTCAGCTTGGGGCATAGCTTTAGTCATCGGCCCAGCATTGGGAGGCTATTTGGCTCAGGTAACTCTATTTGTTGCCTTGTGCAGTAAACTAAGCCTAATTCGTAATAGATTTAGTGTCTGTTTGTTTTAACTTTTTAGAAGTGCTTTTATGGCATCCGAGGTGAGTATGTATGATGAGTTTTGTCTCGGCTTGTGGAAAAGTACTTTTTTGAGGTTGCCAAACGAGCACTTGGGGTTTCTCTTTGTCTAGATTTGAGTTCATCATTATCCAGAGTACTGGTTATATCCTTATTTATAATCTGTCATATTGTAAATTTTACATTGCATTTGTGTGGACATGTCGCTAAGCATGCTCATCTCCGGTTCATTTCATAATTTGGGAATTTTGGTTTTTCAGCCAGCAGAGAAATATCCACATATATTCCCAAAGGGTTCCTTATTTGCTAAGTAAGTTGCTTGGCCTACTTTAAATCATAACAACAATTTTGGATTTTGTTTTCTAATTTCATTTCTTGGTTCATATACTCACATTTATTTGTCCAAACATGATCTACAGGTTTCCATACTTCTTGCCCTGCTTCATAATATCAGTCTTTGCTCTTGCTATATTAATCGCTTGTATCTGGCTCCCGGTACGTATAACCATGAATTCTGTTTGTTTATTAATACCGATAATAATTGTAATTTTTTGTTTAATTATCTAGCATCTGATATTAACGGGTCAGATTTGAGCATTGTTGGGTTCAAATTGAGAGTAACTTTATCAATGTGACCTTTTCTATCCACAAGGTTCAAACACACAACCTTGCTTAAAGGGTATCAAGTTCCTTTCATCCGACCTAATCACTATCAATGACAATAACGGTAATTAAATTTTATCAAACACAAATCCCTAGCTAAAGCCTGCTAATTCTTATCATACTTATTTTAAACTTAGTCTTCTTAGACTCACTATTCTAACATATGTTAAGCTCCTGTATTCTAATATACTTATTTCTAGGTTGGGATGAAGATAAGGTTCTACTATGTTTATTTTTAAGGGAATAAGTGAAACAATTGAGTTGTGTTTTTAGTATAAGCCTCATATTTGTTATGGCCTAGAAATCTATCACTAGTTTTTTCTTCTTCTTTTCCATTCTATATTTAATAATAGGTCTTAAACATATACCATCTTTGAGGTATAATTATATATCCCTGTATTTTAAACTGTTTGCTTTTGACTTTATTTTTTCCCATTCAAAATCTGCAGGAAACATTGCACAAACATAATGTTAGTGATGAGTCCAATGAGGATGCAGAAGCTTTAGAAAATGGAAGCACTGGAAAGACAGTTCGGAAAGATGAAAACCTTCTCCTGAATTGGCCGTTGATGTCGGTCATTATTATTTATTCTGTTTTCTCACTGCATGATATAGCTTATTCAGAGGTCTGCTTCTTACATAATGATAGTATAAATTTTTTTATGCATTTTATATAGTACTAGTATGTTTGTTGTTTCACTTGTTTGGACTTTCTTGCTTATACAAAGGTAAGCACTTTTTTTCCTTTCTGCAGGTTTTCTCATTATGGGCTGTCAGTCCACAAGAGCTGGGGGGTTTAAACTATAAAACAGATGATGTTGGTAATGTTCTTTCAATATCAGGTAATTCCTTGATGGCTATAACTTTTTAGATAATGGAAGTTGTAAAATCACTAAAATGTGTTTCCATCCTAACATTCCTTCCCCAAATTTTTTTCTCTCCTTGGACTGAACTTCTTCAATGAATGTAAATGTAAATGTAAATTTATTCTGACTTCTTGATATTCATGCAAGACAAACACTGCATATTTGAAATTTTCATTTAGTTTATCAGAACAGATATGTGTTACAAAGATATTATAGTGTTTACTTGTTTCCAGTGTATATATGGATATTTTCAAATCAAGATTATGCTGAGTAGTACTGACCTTTTCTCAACTGGTTAGGTTTTTGTCTGTTGCTCTACCAAATCTTCCTCTATCCATTTTGGGAGAAAGTTTTTGGGCCTGTGAGACTTTCTCACATTTCAGGGGTTAGCTTTCTCTTTCATGGAACAATTACTATGATTCAGCATTTTCATTTTCTGTTGTTTATTAAACTTTACAGTTGTTTTTTTGGGTAATGTGTGCAGGTTATATCCATACCCATCTTGCAAAGTCACCCTTTCATAGCATTGTTATCTGGCTTCACACGGGACCTATTGATAACTATTGCTTCTGTGTTTATGTATTGTCTCACTGTAAGTACATCTCTGTTCCTTGATTTTATCAATTACAATGGTATTGTTATGGGCTTAAGTTGAAGTAAAATAGGTTGGCATAGAATAATTTTTATAGGTATTTTGAATCTGTAAAACTACTGATCTCAGCGAAAGTAAATGAAATCTATCTAATGTCCTCGTTGAAAGTTCTAGCACTAACATTTGCATACATTTTGGACTTGCCTGATTTTAATTTTTTCTTTGCCAGGCAACCATTATTACAGGTTTATTCCTTCTGCAAAACAGAGCAGTGGTAAAAATTTCTTAGTTCAGCTTATTATTTATTATTTTTCTTTTCAAGTTTTTGACATTATCATGATTGAGTAGGGATAATATGGCATGCTTCATTTGGAAAAACAGGAACAACACCAAAGGGGAGCAGCTAATGGTATTGCTATGACTGGCATGTCACTTTTCAAAGCATTTGGCCCTGCTGGAGGCGGTGCAGTGTGAGCTTACTTTTCATTTATTTGTTTTGCTTCTTATATGATTCATCAAATTTGGTGAAAGATTGTCAATAAAATCTCTGTGCTTTTCACGTATCTATTTCGTCAGAGGCGGACGCAGGTAGGCGAGAAGGTGGGCACGTGCCCCCACTTGATTTTTCAAGTTAAATTACAAAAATATCATTCTTCTTTTTTCCCCCCTTCTATTCCTTCCTCAGCCCGATCTCTCTCCCCCAGCTATGAAATACATCAAGACTGCACTTCGCAATCGGATGGGGATGAATGGTTGAATGATTGCGTAGTGTCTTATATTGAAAAAGATGTATTTGATAAAGATTGATAATGAAGCAATTATGATGAAATTTTAAAAAATAAGGCCTAGAAGGATGATATTGTAATTATTTTTATTGTAATATACTTTTGTTATTAAAATATATGGTGTCCAACCTCGTTATTTTTAATCGTACTTAGTCTTGCTTTTTTTTTTATATATATATATATTCTTTTATTTTTTTAATGCATTTAAAACTTTACTTTAAAAAAAATTTAGGGGCGCCCCCGAACCCCGAATCCCCCACCAATGGTGCCCCTTCTTCTATAAATTCCTGGATCCGCCCCTGTATTTCGTAACTTTTTTTTATCAAAGAAAAACATTTGGTACTAAGAAAAGGAAGAGTGGATAGGTTAGAGGTTTTCATTTGTTATCCGAGATGGTAAAGATGATTTTTATACTTAGTTTTCATATACTTGCGGAAGCTTATGTACTTATATTGTCAATAAACCTTAGTTTAGGAAAGTAATATGTATTTCCCTGATAACTGTTCACATGGAAAGTCCATTACTGGTTTTTCCATTTTGGTGATCTCTATCACACTTCCTCTCATAAATACATTGATGAACTTTTTCTAATTATTATTTAAAGGTATAATATTTTGAAACTGATCCCTGTTCACTAATTATGACCATGTTCAATGCAGCTTAAGTTGGTCAGAGAAGCGATTAGATGCTTCCTTCCTCCCAGGTATGAAGCTCAGCTAATCTGTTTGTGCTCAATTTTCTTTCAGATCATTAGAATATTCATCCCTTTTGTTTCATATCATTGACTATAATACTATAAAGTTCACTAAGTGTGGGACATTTTAAGTGCAGGTCCTCATATGGTATTTTTTGTGCTGAACCTAGTAGCAGCACTTGGAGTGTTGATGATGTTCAAGCCATTCTTGGCTGAGAAAAAGAAAACCCCATCAGAACAGTTACATTGATATCTAAGTTAAATGTTGCTGCTGTAGCTTCGAGTGATGGATGAAACTAATAAGGCTAAGGAGAAGCCAGAAGAGAGAAAGAAACAGCGCAGAACAAGAGTAAGAGGAGAGCAATCTATTGTTGCTCTTATAATGGCAGTTTATTATTTGTATGTTTTGGTTATTTTTTTTAATCGGTGTTTATGTCAAAGTTACTTGGTCATTGTACCAATTGGCATGTAGTGTTATGAATGAAATTTTGCATCTCAAGGATGGTATCTGGTTCTATATATAACATAAAGATAATTGAATTATGCAGATAAAAAAAAAAGTTAAAACCAATAAATATGTAGAAAATGCACTTTATTTCTCAAATATATCCTTATTTATGGAGATAAAAATGAGAGAGAGAAATAATTGATGGAGGGGTGTATATAGATAAATAGCACCATGTCATTGCAATTTTTTTTTTTTTTTTTTTTTTTTTGGGGGGGGATTTTAAATTTGGGTTAAATACTATTTTTTTATGAAAGTATTCTTAAGGGGGCACCTGTGGAAGTTTTTTTGGTATTATTTTTGTAGAAAGTTTACAAAAGGAAGTAAATATCCTCGGAAGTTTTTAGGAGAGCAAATTTGCCTCCGGAAGTTTTTTAGGAAGCAAATTTGCCCCGAAAGTTTACAAAGAGAAAGCAACAATCAACGGTCAAGATGTTGATTGGCAAGATCATTATGTTTGTAAACACGGGGCAAAAAAAAAATGATACCAAAAAACTTCGGGTGTTTGAATCTTGCCCCCTTCAAGAAAACTTTCAAGAAAATTATATTATTTTAATTTTTTTATAAGATATATATTAAATCCAACCGTTTATAGTTTGATCTAATGGTAAAAATAAAGCAATTGAGGGAAATTGATGGTATAGGAAGTGAAGAGGCTTCTTTCCTAAAAATGTGTTATCCCTTTTAAGTGTTTGAACAGATTTTGAAAATACACCAAAAGGAATGGGTGGAAAAGGTGTTTGCGTGGTATTAAATTCAAATTCATTCCATTGGAGTTAAGGTTACCTTTGTAAATTAATTTTAGATCAACATATTAAAGAAATTATGGAAAACAATTTGACATAAAAATGAATTTTAGTATTTAAGCCTCTTAAATTTTAAACCAATAAGAAAAATTGCTGAAAATTTCCCATTGCAAATCTTATTGCTCAAGGTCAAAGGCATATGATTTTTTGTTTAAAAACTTGGATGCAACTTTTTTTCCCATGAACCTATTTTCAACTATGTGTAAAATGAAAGACATTTATACATTTACAAAGATATGTTTCATACAGTTGAAGAAGAGTTACATCCACTAAAGAAGGAGTTCTTAAATCTCTATGGTGTGTTTGGTTTGAGGGAAGGGGAAGGAAGGGAAGGGAAGGGGAGAGAAAAAAAATGAGGGGAGAAAAAAATGTACTAAATGTTTAGCCAAAAAATTTTCATGAAAATTTTCCCCATTACATTTTTTTTTTTCCTTCCTCTTCCTTCCTCCCACTCCCTCAAACTTGCACAAGGCTTTGTTTGGGAGTTTGGAAGGAAGGGGAAAGAAAACGGATGCAAGGAAAATGGAGGGAATGGATTAAAGGGAAATGGGGGATATTTCCTCCTCTGTGTTTGGGAGTTAAAAAAATAGTAAGGGAGGAAGATAGAGGATTAATGAGTTTTTTTTTTACCATTTTATCATTTTCTTTAATAATTAATATAATTATTATACTTTACAAATAAATTTAAATTAAATTTTTCTAAAAAAATTATTTGTAATTTTTATATACAAAAATTTATTTAGTGGCGGTGGTGGTGGTGGGGTGGTGATGGTGGTGAACGAGGGTAAAAAAGTAATTGATATATTTTTTTCTTAACCCCCATATTGGGAACTTTATTTTTTAGAAGAAAGAGTTTTAGAGGATTTGTAAAAACTCCACGATTTCCTCTATTCTTATTTTTAAAACTTTAAGAAAAGGAAAAACTACCAAAACCCTTCATTTCCTTTCCCTCCAAAATGGAACTCCCAAACAGCCCTAAGTATTTTTGAACGCTAAATTTTGCAATAAGTGTTTTTTCAGCGATTTTTCCACAATTAATGTGAAAGCAAGCATATTATTCAATAAATTCCAAAAAAAAAAAAAAAACTCTGCAATGTAGCTTAACAAATTTGAGTCCAGCCGATGCATCTAGGACACTCGGCCAGTCTTTCGTATGCTGGGAACAGTGGGAATCAGCAGAAGCACAACAAACTGAAGAATGAAGAGCAGGAATCAAAGCACAATGGCTTAAGGCTTTAAGTTTCGTTCTTCCCTCTCTGCTCTCCCTGGTACGATTCTTCGGTTCGCGAATTGATTTCTCAAACCTTGTCTTTGTTGATTCTCGCGAGCACCTGTTGATTTTCTTGGACCAAACTTTTCAAGCTTCTGCTCATTTCTCTTTTATCAATTTCAAGTATATATGCGTAGAAGTTCGAACATTTGAGACATCTATTCACAATTTCTGTTTCGTTCTTGTTGAAGATTTATGGTATAGACGTATAGCAGATGGTATTGTTCATAACTTTCAATTGCAATATAAATACCTAAAATTGAGTTGAATGATGACGTCCTGTCCGTCCAAAAACCTATGGATTCAACGGCAACAATGCCCTTGTGGAGATTGGAAATGTTATGTGACATGTGAGGGAGATGGTGAAGAGATTTCAGCTGGACCAGAATTGGTGAAGACAACAGATAAAGCATCATCAGAAGCTATGGTTTCACCCTATGTAGGAATGTTGTTTAAGAGTGATGATGATGCATTTGAATATTATGGGAATTTTGCCCGGAAGAATGGGTTCTCTATTAGAAAAGAAAGATCCAGACTTAGCCCGCAATTAGGCGTTTATAAACGTGACTTTGTTTGTTATCGTTCAGGGTTTGCCCCAATGAAGAAAAAGTCTAATGGAGAACACCATAGAGATAGAAAATCCGTACGCTGTGGATGTGACGCAAAAATGTATCTGTCAAAGGAGATTGTGGATGGAGTTTCTCACTGGTTTGTTGTGCAGTTTAGTAATGTACATAATCATGAACTTTTGGAAGATGACCAAGTGCGGCTTCTTCCAGCGTATCGCAAAATACAAGAGGCTGATCAAGAGCGTATACTCTTGCTTTCTAAAGCAGGGTTTCCAATTCATCGAATAGTGAAGATGCTTGAGCTGGAAAAGGGATTCAAGGCGGGCAGCTGCCATTCTTGGAGAGGGATGTGAGGAATTTTGTTCAAAACCGGAAGAAGGTCATTCAGGAAAATGAGGCATTGCTAAGTGAGAAAAGAGAAAATGATGTATTGGAACTTCTTGAGTCATGCAAAACGATGAAAGAGACAGATGATGATTTTGTATATGAATTTACAGTGGATGGGAATGAAATGGTTTTGAATATAGCCTGGTCTTATAATGACTCTGTTCGTGCTTATTCTATGTTTGGTGATGTGGTTTATTTTGACACCACATATCGATCAATCACATATGGATTGGTCTTTGGAGCATGGTTTGGTATTGACAACTATGGTAGAACCATTTTCTTTGGTTGTGTTCTATTGCAGGATGAAACGCCTCGGTCCTTCTCTTGGGCACTACAGGTTTACTACTTGCATCCTCTTTAAGATATTAATTTTGCTTTCATATATATTCTCTTATGATGATTGTCCCTCAATACAGAGTTTTGTCCGACTTATGAGAGGAAGATGTCCACAAACAATTTTAACCAATATTGACCCTAGCCTTAGAGATGCCATAAGAAGCGAATTGCCAGGCATTAAACATGTAATCTCTATATGGTGTATAATGCCCAAGGTACCTTGCTGGTTTTCTCCTCCTCTTGGGCCTCGCTATGAAGAATTTAAATCTGAGTTTGATGCATTATATCACATTGAGAATTCCGAAGAATTTGAACTTCGATGGAACCAAATGACATCTGCCTTCAGTCTTGGATCAGACAGGCATATTGATCTTCTCTACTCTTTGCGGGCATCTTGGGCATTGTCTTATGTTAGAGGTTTCTTTCTGGCTCAGACGGCAACAGCAGCTTACTCAAAGTCATTAGACAGTTTTTTGAAAGGCATCTTTAGGACACAAACATGTCTACGGAGCTTTTTTGAGCAGGTATTTATACGTTAGAACTTTGTTTTGCGTACTTGTACTAACTCGCTGTTTTTGTAACGACTTTCCTTGTTATCACAGGTTGGCATTTCTGCAAATGTTCTTCATCATGCTCGTCAAGAAACTCCATATATGCGCCTCAAAAGTTGCATACCTATTGAAGAGCATGCCCGGAGTATATACACACCTTTTGCTTTTAATGCCTTGCAACAAGAATTATTACTAACAATGCAATATGCTGCGTCGGAAATGTCCAACGGATCATATATTGTACGCCACTTCAAAAGCTTGGATGGCGAGCGTCTTGTGATATGGCTAGCTGAAGATGAACAAATCCATTGCTCTTGCAAGGAATTTGAATCCTCAGGGATATTGTGCAGACATGCTCTCCATGTATTCGCGATAAAAAATTACTTTCAGCTCCCTGATAAGTATTATTTAAGTAGATGGTGGCAACATGAGTCCTCTTTACTTCTTGGTAATGATAATAATAATAATAATAATAATAATAATCAAAGTATTGAGGATGAATGGTTTCAAGAATACCAGTCCCTTGCTGAAACTTTGTTTGCTGAATCTTCGATTACAAAGGAGCGATCTGACTTTGCTCGCAGAGAACTGACAAAGGAAATTACTAGGATTCTTAGTGAGGTTAGAAATTTGCCTGAAAATGATGGGGTCACAATGGACTTGACTATTTCACCAAACATTTAGTCTCAAGTGGTGGCCAGTGGGTTGTATATATGTTTATGTTGTGTGATAAGAGAAAATACTTCAACAAGTAGAGATAAGGTTATTATATTTACAATGTCATTCAGATCTGATTTGATTATGCAAAAGGGCCTGCAGCTTCATTTTCTGCCGGACTTATAAGTTGTAATGAGCCTGCAATGAAAGCTGATGATGATGAAAAATATTTATTGGATGGTGGCATACTTTGTATTCTGTCAAGTGCAAATGTTACATATCGCCTTTTGCTAGTATATTGAATCTATTGCTTATTGTTGCTTTTGCATTTAGTTAACCCACAAAGGGTTTTGAATCAATTTTAGCATTCCTAGTTGTGGTAAATTATATATGTAGGAATATTATGCATTTATTATGGATTATTTAAATTAGTCATTATCTTAAGATTAGATAGAGCTAATGGTAAAAAAGAAGAAGAAGAAGCCAAAGAAAAAGAGGAAGAAGAAGATAAAGAAAAACAAGAATATAGATATATCATATCTTAGGTTTAGATATGGATATATTATATCATTAATTATTTTGATTTAATTAGATTCTCATCGCCAAAGGGTTAGCTTGGTCCATAAACTTGAGCTTGAAGGTTTTCAAAAGCTCGAGTAAGAGTTACCTATATAAAGACATTTTTCTGTAGAGTTTGTGATATACTCTCTTAGATTAAGAGAGAAATAGATTAAGAGATTCTGAATAATATTTTTCTCTCAAATTGAACTAAAATTATTTTTGACATGAATGGTATCGAGCTTACTCACTAATAAGCTCAAGCTTGCGTTTTTCCATTTTGGCTCTCAAAATGATTTCAAAAACAAAGAAGAACTCACTTACAAGCAATGAAAAATGAAAAAGAAAAAGAGGAAGAAGAAGATAAAGAAAAATTAGAGTTCTTCTCAAAATCGATTCTTATCAATATTTCTAACCGATTTAACCCGTTTGCTTATGAGATTACGAGAAGATCTAGGTTTGTTTTAAAGAAGACTTTAAGACAACCACTTGACAAATTGTATCTCTCATCCAAAGCAATGGATTACAACCCGGAAAGTTGGACAACCATTCTTAGCCTCCACTATCCTAAGGCATTTGAACAACATTATACGTTAGTGTCGTCAAAGGGGTTCACCATACATGTTAGTCACAAGCTTCAAACCCGCATATATACATGAAGATTTGAAGTATGAAAGTAGAGAAGACATACACAAAAAACGCATCAAAAATTTCTCGACAATGTCTCTCACTCTTTGAGAGAGCGTAAATCATTCTTTGTAAGAATCTCAAAGTTGTGAGATGCTTCGATTACAACTTGTAAGGGGGAGTGTATCCTAGAGAGAGGTCCTTCTCTCGAAAACCCAGAGAGTCGGGGACCGGACGTAGGTCAAGAGTTCGCGGACCCTCGCTCTTCGTCCTAACTTCATTTACCTTGGTTAAGCATCGTGGGTGATGGCATAGTTCTTCATCGATGACCCATCTCCTCTTCGAATGGCATAGTTCTTCATTGACGACCCATCTCCTCTTCGACACTGTCATCGTTGATGGTAGTTCCTCTGTCATTGTGTCTCACAACTCGTCCAACGACTGGTCTCGTTGTCCTCAACTCAGCAGATCGTCAACCTTTTCTCTACACTCAGCAAACTAGCGTCGACCTTGTCTTTGCACCTCACGCACAATGTCGTCATCCTAGACTAGCGTCGTCTTTGCAACCTGCATCGTCTCAGTTCTCGACCAATCCCATCATCGTCGACTAGTTCTTTGTGCTGGTCCCTCTCGTCAAGTCTGGCGTCTTCACTCATCCAAAGAGTCAAGTCTCTAGATCATCATCCTCGACTCATCTGGCGACGTCTCTTGGTTCTCGTGTCTGCAACCTTTCTCAAATCAGTGGCATACCAAATTGTCATTTGTCAAATTCGCAAATCAAAGTGTCTTTCAGATATCCAACCATCAGGGGTGGTCAGGTTGACTCTCAAGTCCAAATGACCAGTTCCATATTGCAACCAAATGTATTTGGGAATATTCAAAGCAGTCATGGAGTGGTAAATTTGCCTCATGGTAGGAGTGTTGTTGCTGCTTCCACTAGATTCCCATCAAATCAGTTTATGCTTCCTACTAGTGGAGTCAGCTGAGTTGTTCCTTCAAGATATGTTTCACAGTATTTCAACTCAAAACAAGTTGCCTCAAGGAACAAGCTTTCCCAATCCTCTATCAAGTTAACTCAATTTGAAAGTTGTATAAGTAAGTTGGACATGATTAACATCCATAATCCAACTTGAGAGGGAGTGTGGGAATATTATATATTTATTATGGATTATTTAAATTAGTCATTATCTTAGGATTAGATAAGATATAGATATATCATGTCTTAGGTTTAGATATGGATATATTATATCATTAATTATTTTGATTTAATTAGATTCTAGGGTTATCTTTATAATATAAAGGTCCGCATGTACTCTTAGATTAAGAGAGAAAGAGATTCAGAATAATACTTCTCTCTCAAATTGTCTACAATATGCACAACGGAATTCAATATTTTTATGGCTGTGGGAGACACCACTTTGGCTTTTAAGTATCTGTTATTCGAGTTCTTTGGTTAAAGTACATGACAATTTTTTTTTTTTTTAATGATCTCATAGGACTGGTTTGATCAAAAGAAAAAAAGTGGTACTTTCGTTGAGAAAATGTAATCTTTGGCAGAATATTGGGCACGAATCTTAAATTCACGTGACTGATAATAAGAATACTTCGCTTATAGGTTAATGTCAAGACTCAAGAGACAACGAATTTTCAACCATTTTGAAGGCCAAGAAATTATTACAAAAATTCATAACGGATACACAATGATTAAATCACAAAGACTTCTTTGGGTTAACGAGGGCTGATTTGTAATTCCCATAAGGACGAGAGCAGATATTGTTAATGCACGCATTAGTTCATAATTTCTATGGGACCATTGCACTGTGTTCCAGTTGATAACGAACATGTGTTTCAGTCTGTCTTCATGTGGGGGAGACATCGACAAGTTGAGAAGGTTCTCAGTGGCTCTAAGATGATGACGATGGCAAGTTAGGGATGCCTCATGAAAGTGTCGCAGATGTTGATTGTTGACTATACAGATCCTGTGGCTGCAGGTGTGTCATCTACATATCCTGATTTTCTTAACAATCTCACCCCTACTGATTACTTTAATGATAAGGTGGTCCTAACACCGACAATTGAAACTGTCAATGAAGTAAACCGGTACTTGTGTTCTTCATTGCCGGATGATGCCATCGATTACTTTAGTTGTGACTCTGTTTGCAAGACATTCCAAGACCATGATGGGTTCGAAGATTTGTATACACTCTTGAATTTTTAATACAATCGGTTGCTCAGGGTTACCAATGCACAAGCTGTCTCTGAAGGTGGGAACCCCTATTATGCTGCTTAAGAACACTGATCAGGCTGCGGGTCTATGCAATGGAACGATACTACGCATAACACACCCGAGTCAATCGGTTATAGAGGCCATAACATTAAAATGGTAAATGCCGAATCATAAAATTCTGATTCATAGGATGGACATGAATCCCTACAACAGCAAGTTGCCTGTTCTAAAGAGGAGGAGGCAGTTCCCAAAATCAATATCATTTGCCATGACTATAAATAAAAGCTAGGGCCAGTCATTGCGGTTTGTTGGTTTATATTTGCCACAAAGCCTGTTTTTACACATAGCCAGTTGTATATTGCACTTTCTAGGGTCAAGATCATGTCAGGTTTGAAGATTTTACTGCACAATGAGGGAAGGATAGCATATAACACAACAAACAATGTTCTATACAGGGAGGTTTTTCAGAATGTGACCTCTTTGAGTGAAGTTTAGTCTTGACGACTTTATGTTCTCCCTCTTTTTTCAAACTGTGTGTATGCAGAATCCTTTTTATTGACATGCTTTGACAAAGGCCTTTTTTTAATGGTATTTATGATTTTGAGAAGTTGTTTTTTATATTTAGTTTTTAGATTGATTTATATATGGGAATGCACCCCGTGTAACACCACAAATTCAACACCCAAAAATTTGGCCAAAATATTTAAATACCTCCCGTAGGGATGATCAATATCCAAATCATTAAATTGTATAACCATTTCAAATAAAATTCATAATATAAAGTCAAAATAAATTTCCGAAATATTTCAAAGTTAAATACAATGCGGAAGTCCTAGGGTCATGGAAAATAAAAATAACATAACATAAGCTACAGAAGTACAAAAGAGCCTTTCAAAGCTCACTCCATAGGTGCCTTCCCTTGCTCCCTACTAGAATATTCACATGAAAAATGTTAATATAGGATGAGATTTCACGTCTCAATAACTATTGAAAGTTTTTACCGTACACAATCAAATTACATATGATAAAAAGCAAGAGCTGATTACATATATATATATATATATATATATATCGTAATTTCTCATAGAAAATTCTTTTTCAAAAGTAATCATCATTATGTCAATTTGTGAACAATACAATTATACAAGGGTAAAGGATTTCTCCAGTGACCCCTAAAACTACGTCGTTTTAGATTAATGAAGAGTGTTTCCGTAATTTTGTTTACTTTTTAATCATATAAATTTTACCGAAACACCTTTCATTAATTCAAAATGACGTAGTTTTCAAAACGACGTAGTTTTAGAGGTCACTGGAGATATATCTCCAGTGACTGGAGAAATATATTTTTCATTAAACAATATGCAATATGCAGCCTCCCTTATATCACTGTCCATTCTTGTACCGCTGACTAGAGTTATAGGCTAACATATAGTCCAACAGAAACTCATTCATTTGACTAGATGGTTTTAAGCTCACCAAAACTTAAGATATACCTGGCCAAAGGTATAAAACTTAAGTACGGACTATGTCTCCCCTCCTTAAAAAAATAACAACTAAGGAGGTGTTACATGTCCCACAACTCCAATGCAATCTCGGCTAGAGGAAAACATGGAAGATGGAGCCTTGGCAAGTACCATCCACTGTGTACTGAGTGATGACATAAAAAAAAATTATCATTTAAGTTCCTCCTTACTCCAAATTTCATCACAAATACAAACATTAAACATGATAATTATATAAAAATAAAATATATTAAAATAAGCTTCCATTTATATCAAATATCATCATCAGGTAAGCCAAACATCTCATAAAACCTCAACGGACCAATCTGTCATTCTTGAAATTTGAAAGACTAAAATGTCATTTTGAAATTCGGGAATAAACTGTCATTTCCAAATTTGGGACTAAACTGTAATTTTCGAAACTCAAGGGAAAAACCATAATTTTTTCTGGGCACAAAACTGTAATTTTCATTGGCACAAAGCTGTAATATTCAGTTTTTATTGTAATAATGTTATAATACATATACATATAATTCAGTCTATAAAAAAATATAATTTATAATCACACATAATTCACAAGTATATGGAAGAATATTCAGAGTTACCTGTTACTTGTTAATTCCCAAATAATCACCAAAAAGTTATTATCAAGCTTCCCAAATAATTATCTTTACGCTTTCCCTCTCTCATTCTTTCTCTCCTCTCTCTATTTTTCTTACACTCGCTTGCTCTACCCAAATACGCACCTTAAGATGTATATTTATAGTAGTTGAGGAGGGGGAGTAATTGAAGTGAAAACTATTACCCACCTTCAAAGTCAACAATAGGGGGAAACCGTGCCCCCCGATCACTTTTTCTAAAACGTATGTGTGTGTTTATATATATTTTATTATAATATATAATAATAATAATTATTATTATTATTTCTTTTTTTACCAACATTAGATAGTTTTACTCCTATCTGAATATTTTTGGTAAATTAATTACCATTAATCTATCATATTATTCTAAATAAATTTTAAGATGTTACACCCGCGCATCGCACGAGGAAGGAAATGCTCGTTTATTTTAAAAGAAACTATTCCTTGAGTTTATACTTATTTTTTATGATATATACTTTTCAATTTTTTTCTATTGCTCTCTTTTGATTGTTCTTTCTTTTTCTTGTTCTGAGTTGTCATTCTTTTCTTTTTTTCCTTTTGGTTGTGTATGCGCTTCGTCTTGCAGGTTGATCATGTGAGTTGCAATGCCTTTAAATTAATATGAGGCCGCTAGCTATTTTATTTGATGGTCCATTATATTCTTCTAGTTGAGCAATCAATTTTCTCTTTTCTGCTAAAATGGAGAGGATTTTTTTTTTTTTTTTTGAAAGAGACTATTCCTTGAATTCATAATTATTTTTTATGATATATACTTTTTAATTGTTTTGATTGCTCTCTTTTTATTGTTCTGAGTTGTCATTATTTTTCTTTTTTCCTTTTGGTTATTGTGTATGTCCTCCGTCTTGCTGGTTGATCATGTGAGTTGCATTGATGAGCATGCCTTTAAATTAATATGAGGCCACTAGCTATTTTATTTGATGGTCCATTATATTCTACCAGTTGAGCATTCAATTTTCTCTTTTCTGCTAAAATGGAGGAGTTTTTTTTTCTTCACTCAAATTTTAGCTGTGTTATCAAATTCACGAGTTTAAGTAAACTCGTGACAAATATATAAACTTAAATCATAAACGGACAAGAATTTACTTTTATTAATAAATATGTGTAAAGTATACAATAAAATAATAAAAATATATTTTAAATATAAATAATTGAAATTAAAATCATCAACATTTATATATAATTTATCATAGAGTAAATACCCTTTTGGGTCCCCGACAAAAAACACAGACCCCATTTTCGTCCCTAGGGACTAAAATGAGACTTTTTTATGGACTAAAAATGGCTTTTTGGAAATTTGCGAGGGATCAAAATGTTCACAAATCGACCCTTATTCGTCCTTTTCAGGGACTAAAAGGGCATTTCTTTGTATGAGGGACCAAAATGAGGTCCGTGTTTTTTTCCAGGGACCCAAAAGGGTATTTACTCTTTATCATATACAACAAAGAAATTTATATGAAGTTCATATATAAAGCCATTAAACATAATCAAAATGAACAAACTAAACTAACATGAATTTAAGGGCGAGTGACATAATTTTGCAAGGTAAAAACGTAAAAACAATAAACTCGATATGTAAACTCAAAATTTTAATTAAGTTTATAGCTGGCATGAGTTTAAGTAAAAAATAATTATTATTTTAATTTAACATTTGAGTGTTGAGAGAATGTTAACCCTCGTCTCTCTTTCTCACCTACCATCTCCATAATTAAGAATATACCTTTTTGATCATATTTATAAGGTACTTTTAACATGTTTAACATAGATTAAAAAAAAAATTAAACTCCATCAACTTTGCCTTGAAAGTTAACAATTTTTTAATTTTACCCCTATTTAACTACATTCTTTTCAAAAAATAACAATATACTTACCTAATAATAAATTTAAGGGTAAAATTATAGGGAAAATCCATATGAGGGCCCTTTTAGCCCAAAAAAGACCCCAAGATTCTGAAAATCTCAGAAAAAGCAAGGCGCTTTTTTGACATCCGAATATACACTTATACCTCGACGTATATCTTTGTGTCGGTGGTGGGTTAATCACATATTCGGATGTCAAAAAGGCACTTGGGCCTTTTTTGAGTTTTTTTAGACTAAAAAGGACTTCATATGGATTTTCCCAAAATTATATATTCACATACAAAAATTTCAACGTATCTTATAAATATGAAGAAAAAAAAAACTTGGAGTAATTAAAATAAATAGTACTCAATTGGTAAAATAATTAGTGGAACTAAGGGAGTGTTGAAGAATCAGTGAATCACCGTACAAACAGTGAATACCACGTCCGTGCAAGTCAACGGTACAAGTCCGTATGTGCCACTTTGACTTTGGCTGTCTTTTAGGTATATCATATATGTACAAACTCTCTCCGGTCTCCATCCCACATTTATGTATGTGCACACAAAACAACAGAAGCACTTCCGTTCATGTAACTGTTAATCCAAGATCCATTTAGTAATAATTTGTAAATATAGGGAAAGAAAAAAATTATCAATTTAAAATATATTTTATGATTTAATTATCATTTCTTAGTACATGAGAATTAGTTGAAAGTGACTTATTATAAATATAAAAATTTAAAAAATATTTACTCATATTTATTTTAAGATTGTCCCTATTTAAAATTTGATAACATTTTTCTATTTTACTTTGAAGATGTAATTCCCTGATTCAAAATCACTTTTACTTCAAGTTAACAGTTAGCTCATTAAATCTAATATGAAATTGATTTTTTTTTCCTGCTTTTCCTTGTTCAAGTATGTGACCTCTCTCATTTTTCTTGATATTCAGCGTATGCCACCAATAAATAAGGGAACATTGAAAATATAACACAACAAATTCAACACCTAAAAACTTAGCCAAAATATTTGAAATACCTCCAACAGGGATGATCAATATCCAAATCATTTAATTGCATAGTTATTTCAAATAAAATTCATAATACAAAGTCAAAATAGATTTCCGAAATATTTCAAAGTTAAATACAATGTGGAAGTTCTAGAATCATGGCAAATAAAATACCATAACATAAGCTACATGAGTACAAAAGAGCCTTCAAAACTCACTCCATAGGTGCCCTCTCTTGCTTCCTACTGGAATATTCACCTGAAAAAATGTTAATATATGATGAGATTTCACGTCTCAGAAACTACTGAAAGTTTCTGCTGTATACAAGCAAATTACATATGACAAAAAGTAGGAGCTAATTACATACATACATATATATTTGTATATATACATAATTTCTCATACAAAATACTTTTGCCAAAGTAATCATCATTAGGTCAATTTGTGAACTTACAATTATACATTGTGCAATATACAACCCCTCTTATATTACCATCCATCCTTGAATTGCTGACTGAAACCATAGGTTAACACATAGTCTAACAAAAACTCATTCATTTGATTGGATGGTTCCAAGCTCACCAAAACTTAAGATACACCTGGCCAAATGTATAGAGTTTAAGTCTGGACTATGATTCCCTTCCTTAAAAAAAACACAACTAAGAAGGTGTTACATGTCCCACAACTCCAATGCAATCTCGGTCAGAGGAAAACATGAAAGATGGGGCCTTGACAAGTACCACCCACTGTGCATCGAGTGATGACATAAAGAAATCTTATCATTCAAATTTCTCCTTACTCCAGCCTGACAAATACAGCTGCCATGATAATTATATAAAAATAAAATATATTAAAACAAGCTTCCATTTATATAAAATGTCATCATTAGGTAAACCAAATATCTCATAAAACCTGAACGGACCAATCTATCATTTTTGAAATTTGAAGGACTAAACTATCATTTTGAAATTTGGGATTAACTGTAATTTCTAAAATTTGGGGGACAAAACCGTAATTTTGCTGGACACAAAATTGTATTTTTCATGGGAACAAAACTGTAATATTCAGTTTTTATTATAATACATACATACATATATATATATATATATTCAGTATTATACACAATTCACAAGTATATCAAAGAATATTTCGAGTTACCTATTACTCGCTAATTCCCAAATAATCACCAAAAAGCTACTACCAGGCTCACCAAATAATTATCTCTACACTTTCCTTCTCTCCTTCTTTCTCTCTTCTCTCAATTTTTCTCTCACTCCTACTTGCTCTGCCTGAAGCCCTGAATACGCACCCTAAGATGCTTATGGAGTAATTAATTAAGGTGAAACTTATTACCCTTCCCTTAAAGTCAACAATGGGGGCAACCTTGCCCCCTTGTCGAGTGTGTTCACGGGTGGAAAAAAGGCTTTCAAGACCGGACGAAAGAGGTATCGTAAGACCGGATCTGTGACCGGTCTTGTTCCAGGCAGTCTTAAAAGTCTGTTACTTTTAAGACCGGATGCGCGTCCGGTCTTAAAAAAACACTTTTAAGACTGGACTTTTTAAACATCCGATCTTAAAAGTCCATTTTTTAAAAAAGAAAGAAAAGAAAAAGAATGAACTTTTAAGACAGTATATATTTTCAAGTTCGGTCTTAAAAATTCCTTTCTACGAAAAAAAAGGTGAGATTGTAGACTCGAGCCGCCACCTCGAGAGAACCCCGTTTCCGAGATCTTTCACCGAGAAGGAACTAAAACAAATAGATTCGAGAGGAAAGTACCTAAGCGCCTTAGAGAGAACTCGAGAAGAGGTAGATGAAGAAGAAGGAACAAAGAAAATTTTGGGTGGAAGCAAAAAAAATAAAAAAAATACAAGGACATAGAGGGAGGTCAGGAGAAGAGTAATACCATTTTGCGTTCCTCGAAGAAGTTATGGGAAGTCATTCATCTATCATCTTCTACTCCTCCGTTCGCTTATCTATCTGTCATTTTTGTGTGTGCACATCTCAATATATTCAAAAAAAATAATAACAACAAACAAAAACAATCGATCGAGAACGCGAAATAAGCAAAACGGACATAATAGGTTTACCTCAAGAGGCGACGATTGCGATCGAGACTCGTTCCCCATGGAAATCAAGTTTGGAGCTTTGTCGTCGCGAGAATGAGGAGATGAGCAATAAAACAAAGAAATAAGAAATTGATATTTAATTTCAAACTTAAACCAAAATCTACGTCAATGATTTACTACCATTGCGTTTACGTTTCCGTGGCTTAACAACAATATAAATAAATAAATATATATATATATATATCAACAACTATATATATATATTGTTGTTGAGCTACGGAAACAGAAACGCAACAAACACGAACTCAACCACACGAATCATTCTCGGATTGTTGTTGAGCCACAGATCTCCGAAATCTGAGGCTACGGTAGCCACTGTGAATGTGCGGGGTGGGGAAGTGAAAATGAGAAGAGAGCGGAGAAATCAATGGGAAGTGGAGGGAACTAGAAAAGGAATAATGAAATTTCAATTTTCGTTTGCCGCGAAAATCTTTAAGACCGGTTGTTATCAAATTGAAGTCTTAAAAGTTAAACTTTTAGACTGGTTCTTTGTAACATCCGGTCTTAAAAAAAAATAGACATTTTATTTATTTTTAACTTTTTAAACCGGATATTTAAAACATGCGGTCTTAAAAGTAATATATATATATTTTTAAAAAAATTAGACTAGTTCTTTTTAACATTCGGTCTAAATAGTTCTCTTTATATTTACAAAATTGCCACCGGTCATACTTTTAAGACCGGATCCTTTTTAATCCGTTCTTAAAAGTGTTCTTTATATTTACAAAATTGTCATCGGTCATACTTTTAAGACCGGATCCTTTTTAATCCGGTCTTAAAAGTGTTCTTTATATTTACAAAATTGTCAC
The DNA here is from genome assembly GCA_019022615.1 of Acacia melanoxylon. Classification (NCBI taxonomy): domain Eukaryota; kingdom Viridiplantae; phylum Streptophyta; class Magnoliopsida; order Fabales; family Fabaceae; genus Acacia; species Acacia melanoxylon. The sequence continues at coordinate 14,208,415 of JAFJYJ010000005.1, forward strand.
CGGTCATACTTTTAAGACCGGATCCTTTTTAATCCGGTCTTAAAAGTGTTTTTATATTTACAAAACTGCCACCGGTCATACTTTTAAGACCGGATCCTTTATAATTCGGTCCGAAAAGTTCTTAATATTTACAAAGCGCCACCGGTCATACTTTTAAGAAAAGGTGCGTCAATACTCCGGTCTAAATGAGGCGTCTTAAAGCCCTTTTTTGCACTAGTGGTTATATATATATATATATATTATAATTGAATTATTATTATTATTATTATTATTATTATTATTATTTATTAACTAATATTATAAAGTTTTACTCCTATACTAAATATTCTTGATAAATTAATTACCATTAATCTATCTTATTATTATTCTAAATAAATTTCAGGATGTTATAGAAAAACTATAGTTAATAGCTTTTTAAGTTATTTTTATTATGAATCAGTGATTTTTTCTAGAGTGTGTCCTATATTTTGCATTGGGGAGTTGTTCATTATTTTAAATATAAGTAATATTTTTTAAAGCAAATTTAACGACTCTTTTCTTAGTGATTCTGATAAGGTAAATAAAAGTTGGTTTGTTATATATAAAAATACTGGCAATTTTTAAAATTATTTTTTATTAAAACTCAAAGATTTCATTTTTTTAGAATAATTAATTATTCACAATATTTAATAATATATAAGAAAAAATAAAAAGTTAAAGCAATTAAATAGTCTAAATATTACTGAATTTCACTTATATTTTTAATTAAAAAATAATAATAATTTATATTTGAATAGGTGGGGATATTATTTTTATATTTCTTTAATTTTTCTCTATGGTTCAAACACAGGGCGGAAAATGTTTTTGGATTCAAAGTCAAGAATTTTCAACAAAATTTGCAGTATTTGAATTTGAATACTCTCTCATAAATTTTTAATTATAAGGAATATCTAATTACCTCATCAAAATTAAAGTCATGTGACTAAATTACTATCAATGTTATCTGATTTTTTTTTAAAAAAACAAATGTATTAATATATATATATATATATATATATATATATATATATATCCATTTAAATTATAATTAACGAGATCTTAAGTAGAGATAATTTTAAGAAAATATATTAATAATTTATGCTACTCTGACTTATAATAAACCTTGTATATTTCTTCTAACAAATTGTCTGGAGAAAATAAATAGCTTTGATCTTGTCCTATTGTCATTATGGGCTTATTTGAGTTAGTGTTAGAGAAGCACGTTTATATAAATTAAGATAAAACTTATTTTACATACTACCTCCCGGCCTTAATTATAAGAATACTTTTATACTACAATTTACACTACAAAAATATTTCTATAATTAGAATGAAAAGATCTTGGTAAATCACGTGAAAAAAATAATTTCTATCACCAACTTAGCATACACTATTTTGATTCTTTGCATTATGGTCAAATTGCATTATTTGTCCGTATTTAATTTCTATCAACGTCAACTTTTTGGCAAACCGTCAACATGTACTCGATTACACATGATCTTGATCAATTCTACCATATCTTATTAATCATTTTCAATCATGTCTAATTAAAATTAATATCTCTTGATTAGCTTCATTAGTTAAGAAACTAACTACTATATTTTATTTTCCTAAAATATCAAAAGTCAATTTGCTCAAGCTTAAGCATAAAAAAAAAAAAACTTTTATACTTCAGGAGCGTCATCTTCTCTATACTCTAACTAATTAAAATATAATAACTCATTTTATTTTAATCTTAAATAACAAATGAGTTATGTGGAGAAATTTGAATTTTAGATAGATATAAACTTTTTTAATTTAGAGAAACAAAATCCACAATTCCCTCACATCATCCCAAAAATCATAAAATTTGAATTTCTTCAAATGACTCATCTTCCGTATAGAATTAAAATAAGATGAGTTGTTGTATTTTAATTAGTCGAGTTAGATGAGGTGATGCTCCTCTTAAAAAAAGGGTAAATGTGCAAAAATACACATATCTTTTTTTCTCGGTCATAAAATACCCAACACCAAATGTTTTTTTTAGGTATCAAAATGCCATCATACTTACGCTTCATAAAATAAAATATTTATATATATAAAAGTCAGATTTAAAGACCGTTAAAATCTTGCTTAACGGTGTTAATTTTGGAGGTGGGGCCCACACTATATAGTTCTAAAAATATCAAAATGCCATCTAAAATCACCCTCCAATTCATCGATCCAGACTTGGAGAAAAACAAAGAGCCACCTTCACTCTAAACCAGACCTTCATCCTTCCATCACCATCCTTCACCATCACCGGCAACCTTCACCTATTCTATTACCTATGCGAGCTCGAAACTATGAAGGCAATGTTGGTACTTTCCTCTGCATTTTCAAATCCCATCATTGCCGCTTTTACATTTTACCTTTGCTTTTTCAACGCTGTCTTTACTTTCGCAAGCAATGAATTCGACTTTGGCACCTTAACTTTAAGCAGTTTGAAGCTTTTGGGTGACGCCCACTTGAACAATGGCAGCGTAAGCCTTACCTGGGACCTCGTTGTCCCTAACTTTGGCGTTGGTAGAGCTCTCTACTCCAAACCGGCCAGTTAGGTTGGCACTCATTCTCTGGCGAGTTTCAAGACGTATTTCTCGTTCTTAGTCACCAACCTCAATCTAGCGTGATCGGCAGCGGACTCGCTTTCTTGATCGCGCCGGACGATGAAACCGTCGGTGACGCCGATAGTTCTCTTGGCCTCCTCAACACGGCGAGCATCGCCCCCTCAGGCTTTCTAGCGGTTGAGTTCGACACGCGTCATGGGCGTAGAGTTCAAAGACCTTAACGGAAACCATGTGGGTTTGGACCTAAACAACATGCACTATTACAAAATATGGGTACTACTACCTAAAAGACGTCCCCTTTTTTTAAAAAAAGGAAGTAAAAAGTGAAGGAGGTGGCATTGTTGTAATTATTTATTTGATTTTGAAACTTTAGATGTCTTAAATATTATTTTAGGACGCCTAATTTTTTTTGGATGTCCTAAATATATTTCAGGACGCCAAAATCAGCATTTTTGGCACAATTTAGAAAATTTGTGAAATGTTTTAACGCTAGAAATTTTTTTGGCGTCCTATATTAGATGTAGGACGCCCTGAATTGATAAAGATTATTACATGTATAATGTATTGATAATCCTATTCTATGACCAAAAATAAATGAGGCCTTATGGCTACAGTTATTAGTTATGGTATTTTATCTCAATTATTCTGAATCTAAAGTGAATTAAGTAGTGTTATGCGGTTATTTTCAGGTCCTAAGAAATAGCTTTCTAAGATATTCAAATCTCTTGATCAATTATATTCTTCCCACTCCTCAGAGATTGTAGATGTGTTGTTGGAGTATTTGTTGAAAACGTTGAGGTCTTCAGAATTAGTTGAGCATACAGAGCATGCTTCACTTGGTCCAACCATATAAAGATTAATTATTGGGAAAATCCTTTTGAGGGCCCTTTTTGTGTAAAAATCCCAAAAAAGACCCTTAAAATCTGACAATACCTGAAAAAACCTAAGGCCTTTTCAAGTATTTTCGGAATCTTGGGTGAGTTGTTAACGGGGTTGATATAGTTGTTAACATGGTACTGATATAGTGGTTAATGGGGGCTGATTTAGTTGTTAAAAATTGTTGTTAATTGGGCTGATATAGTTGTTAACTAACAACTATATCAGCCAAACTAACAACTCGTGTAAGATTATGAAAATACCTGAAAAGGCTCAGGTATTGTCAGATTTTGAGGGTCTTTTTTGAGATTTTTACACCAAAAGAGCCCTCAAAAGGATTTTCCCTTACTTATTTTGGTTGATTGGAAGGGTGTCATGCTCAGATTTTGGGAGAAGGAGCCAAAATTTATTCTGAATTTTCTTAGGGAAGTACTCATTATGATTGAGACCCAGGAAGCAGTGAAATATGAAGAAGGTAAATATTTTCTTTCCTTGCATCTTCAATTTTTAATACATTGTTTTGGTGAATTCCAGTATCTGTTGATTAATTATTGTGTGGTACTTAAAAGTGTTTACTTCCATGCTTGGTCTATACTTTGGTTGCACCTAAATTTTGGCCGTCGGTGCAATACTTCTTATTATCATAATGGTAGAAGGCTGTACTATCCATGTGAATTATTTGTAGAAACAAGTTTTAAAGTTGTTGAATTTCGTCATATATAGTATGAATTTGTTTACAAAGATGATTATAGCCTTTGTCTTTTATACTTGCAATCACTCTTATCCACCTTTTTTGCATCTCAAGAGAGACTTATGTTATTATAGTGTCAAATTTATAATGTGCTTTCAATCACATTATATAAGCTTCAATTTGTGGATTTTTTGCTTTTTCATCAGAATTGACTTGAAATACAATGTTTTGTTTTGGTTTGTTTAGGTTTGGTATGCGCATAGTGTAATTCTACGGCCACTTTTTGTGGACAATTTTCGCTTCTGAATTGTGATCTATGTGTAGGCATTTATTGTGGAAAATTTTACAAATAGTAGAGCTCCTAATAGTTGTAAAGTTCCATATACTGGCATCTTGTTAATCTTCAGCCATTCTACTAACAAAATTGATGGATGATAGCTTTCTAATAGCAAAATTTTTATTTTTTCACCATCGTCATCGTAATTAGTCATATGAGAGATGTGAGAAAACAAAAATATTTTTTTTTAAAAAAAAGTTAGGCACTTACGGCTAAAAAAAGTTAGGCACTTACGGCGTCCTAAATTTAAATTTAGGACTCCGTAACTCCCACTTATGACATCCTAATCCATAAGTGGGAGTTACGGAGTCTTAAATTTAAATTTAGGACGCCGTAACTCCCACTTTTAACTTCCTTATTTTTTATGAGGATGCCATAAGTACGATGTCCCCAAGATAGACATCCCTTGAAAAAAAGACGTTAATTGGGTCAAATTTAGGACGTTTAAAACGTTTTTTTTTTGTAGTAGTGATGGTTTCAATGGAAAATTGTGACTTGGGACCCATTGGAATCGAGGAATTAGATTCTCGTTTCGTCCGTACCGTCCAAATTTAGATTTGGATGGCTCAAATATTATTTTATTTTTTTTTTTATAAAAAAAAATCATTTTTTGAAAAAAATGTTCAGATATTAGTTTTATTTTAGGTTCTCTACCCATTAAAATTATTTTTTATAAAAAATAAAAATGTAAAAAGAATTAGATATCGACCAACCGAGCTTGTTGGTACGGATGAGCAGAGTAATTGGTTCCTTGAAATCGATCTCAAAAGCGGTGATCTGGTGAATGTATGGATCAAGTACGACGGCTCAAACTTGGGATTTAACATTTGGGTTTTGTACTCCAATCTGAAACCGAAAGATCCCTTTTTGGCAGGTTAGCAATAGAATCTGAAACTGAGAGTTTTTTTTAGTTAAGGATATTTTGGTACTTTCAAATTAAAATAAACGGACGTTATCTTCTTCTAATGGTACTGTGACTTTTATACATATTTTATAAGCACATGTACATTTTTATACCTAAAAAAATATTTGGTGTTGGCACTTCGGAAGGCAAAGCATATATGAATTTTTATACCTTTACCAAAAAAAAAAAAAGACAACGTAACTTGCTCAGGCAGGCACGTGGAGGATGATTACAGATGAGGTCTTCATAACTAGGTACGTGGAGGATACTGACAGCTTCATAACTAGGAACGTGGAGGATGATTCAGTGACAGTAAGACTAGACCAGAACAATTTCAAACTTTATGAGGAGTATAGAGCCCACCCACTTGAGTTAAAAAAAGTTAATTCAATAAATAGTGATATAAAATTTAATTTGGTATTCATATAAAATGAAAACATAACTTCACGTTAGATTCTGTATGATACTATATACTATACTGTGAAAATAACAAATATACACCTGAGCAATTTTTTCTCAAATTAATAAATTTTTTCAGAAATAAAAGATATTTTTAACCGTTTGCTCATATTTAAATTCATGTGTGTTGAATATTAAAAAGTGTGTGAGCAAATCTGTAAGGTCAGGTGCGGGATTTATTGCTGTGAATTTGTTGATCTCCCTTAATTTCTTTTTCTAAATTATAAACAGAAGAGCAACTCTCCATGAGCCTTCCTCGTTCCCCAATCATTGGTTTCCCCAACAGTCTTCATTAATTCTCTCTAGCTCACCCTGTGTGTGTAAGTTTCTTCTTTTTAGTTGTCTTCTCACGTTCTCATTGATTGGTTCTTCCTTTCTGTGTAGATTCTTTTTATTTCTCTGGTTTCTTCTTCTGATTTTCAAATATTTAGGAAGAAGAAGAAGAAGAAGAATCAGCAAAAATGGAGGGCGATAATGAAAACAAAGAGCCATTGCTGAAGAATAGATACTATAAGAACTGCCCAGGCTGTGAGGTGGACCGAGCTAAACAACTGAACCAAGCTTCACCATTCAAGCATCTTCTCAACATTTGGATGCTTACTATGTGCACCAGTAAGTTTTGTTTATTTTTTGAATGAATGCTCTACTTACACTGCTCTTTTCAACTTCTTTATTAAAATGGATTGAAGGACCTGATAACTAAGAGAATCAATCACACCTTTCATCATTTTCCACCTCCTAAATCGATGATTAAATAATCAGATCAACTTCGACTTGTTAGTGGCTCGGTTCAGATGATAAAACTATTTTTAGGGTTAAGCCGAGTTAGACTTAAACCCGAGCTAAGCTGCCATTGAGCTGAAAACTAGAACTAGCTAGAACCGTTGCCCAAAAAAAAAAAAAAGAAAGCTAGAACTATAACCAGAACCAAAACGGATTTTATAAAACAAAATGATTTTGAGCCAAATGCAAAAATTGCTGAAAACTCTTCTAGCTAGTGAAATATATGGACTTTTTAGATCATCTTACACAAGATGATTTATATATAGATTAATTTGCACTACTCTTCAGGTGAAATTATAAAAGAGCTTGTAGGTTAATTTTCTTAAAAATTAATCATCTAACAAAAATCCAATATATGTTCATACAATTAAACTTATATGGTTAATGGGCAAATTTAGCAACCAATTTTTCTATGAGCACCCAACACAACTAACTATTTTTGGGTGTAAAAGTAGATACAATTAATCTATTCGGGGTAGATATAGCAACACCGTTAATCCAAGTTAACTTCCGTTACTTTTTTGTATTGTGGGTCTCATTAATCTTATCACTCTATGTTATCTTAATATATTTAGCAATATATTTTTTTATAAGTACTCAATACAATTATTTTTCACAAGAGCATTAATAAGGTAGATATGAGCATTTACATTAATGCCCTCCCCCCCTTTTTTTCCATAAGAGTATTTACAAAACAAATATGGGCATTTACAAAACAAATAAAGAGATTTATAAGATAAATAAAGGGATTTAAACAAAGGAAAAATTCCATTTAAATACCAAATGAATTTGTAAAACCCCAAAGGTCCTCCGAATTTGTAAAAAGATCGAGAGGTACTAATGACCTATAAGGGATATGCAAATTCGCGCGAAATTACCTTTCTACCCTTACATTTAAATAATTTTTTTTTAAAAAAAAAAAAGCCCACCCCCACCCCCAGCCGGGGCCGGCCACCACCACCGCCGCCAGTCACCACCGTCGGCCGGCCACCACCACCACCGTCGGTCGGCCACCACTGCCACCGTCGCCGGTAGTGGTGGTGGTGGTGGTGGCCGGCCCGGCGGCGGCCAGACGGTGGTGGTGGTGACCCGCGGCGGTGGTGGTGGTGGTGGCGGCCGGCATTGGTGGTGGTGGTGGTGGGGGGTTTTATTTTTGTTTTTAATTTATTTAAATGTAAGGGTAGAAAAGTAATTTTACACGAATTTGCATATCCCTCATAGGTCCTTAGTACCTCTCGTCTTTTTACAAATTCAGGAGGACCTCGGGGGTTTTGCAAATTCATCCGGTATTTAAATGGAATTTTCCCTTAAACAAATCCAAGGAATTTAAAATTTTTGGTTATTCACATATTTGTTTTGTAAATGCCCATATTTATTTTTTTGCTGACAAAACTTAATTTTATTTTGATTCAATAGGATGGTAGTAAAAAAAATTTAACTCACTGTATTCTTTTAAATCCCTTTATTTGTCTTGTAAATACTTTTATGGAAAAATAAAGTAAGGGCATTAATGTAAATGCTCATAATTGTTTTATAAATGCTCTTATGAAAAATAATTGTGTGGGTGCCTATAGGAAAATAGTTCATTACTGCACATTAACCCTTTTAAAAATATACTTTATTTGGTTCTTTTTATAATCAATTTTCTCTCTGTTGTGGCTTATCCTTTTTGTAAATAATTTTCTCTTTATGTCTCAAAATTTAAACTATTTTTTCCTTTTCTACTTCTATTAAATACATATCTTTATATTAATTGTTCTGCACTCATCACTGGTTCTCTTTCATTTAATAATTTTTATTACACATTCTCTCTCATATTTTATACTCATACTTTCTTATATTTGTTACACATTCTCTTTCCTATGCTCATTTCATAAATATGGGCATATTTGGAAGAAACATGACATTTTTGACACGTTTATTGTTTTTAACTTATTTTAACCGTTAGTTGGTTTTGCGTAATAAGAATAAAATTTGCTTATAAAAAGGAGTATTCAAATAATAGAGAACGAGATTGGTGGAACCCACAGTACAAAAAAGTAACTGAAGTTAATTAAGTCTAACGACGTTGCTATATATGCTTACATATAAATTGTTTATGTCTCTTTTTACATATTAAAATATTTAATTGTCTTGGGATAAAAAAATCGTTGGTTGCTAAATTTACACCATTTTTAAACTTATTATGAATTTATTTTTATATGCAGTATAATAGATGCATATAATAATTTTTTACATAATAATAAATTATTATATCATAGATTCGGCTGGTGGCAACCGATTAAATGATATAAGAACCAAAACCTTCTTTAATTTCCACGTATCGTACATGTTTTAAAATATAGCTCGTCATGTAAAGTGGAGTTTGATTAAAGGAACAACGATGACCCACGCATCCTCTGATCCACACACCTGCAACTATTTTGTTATCATGGAGATCCACATTCCACGCTTCCATTTCAAGTAATGACACCTAAGAACTAGACTTATTTCCTGAGTCCTTTAAAAAAAAAAAACAAAACAAAACTGCCAAGGATAATTTTTTTATTTTTTTTTAAAAAAAATGAGTAGCACCAAACAATATGATGTTATTTAATTTATTTTGCACCCAACACTTTGATGTTATTTTTTTTAGGTCAAAATATAAATTTATTATGAAAATTTTCAATGAGGAGTAATGTTGCTCCATAAATTTTTTAAGTTCAATGTTACAATGGTAGTATTAAAACAGAATGATGTTGCCACTTATTACTAAAAATTTAATAGTGAATGTCAATTTTTCAATATAGTTAATATTAGTTTTTAACGATATGGGGTAAAATTGCTATGTTTTAAAATTTCTGAGATGACATTGATGAATTTTAAAAAACTTTTGGGGCAATATCACTTATCAGTTGAAATTTATATGGTAAATTTGCACCTAACCCTTTTTTGTGTATGCTGCTAGTCTTATTTATAGTGTATCCAACACTTTAAACTATAAATAAAATTACACTGTTGGATATAACTAAAAAATAATATTAAGGGTGCTAGATACACAAGAAAAAATAATATTAAGGTGCCCAATGCATTATAAATAAAATTAAGATTATACATGCCATTGGCAAAATTACATAATGGTACTGTATACTACCATATTTTTTTTGAAACTAGTTATGGTGCCTATACAAAGGATAGGCACCATCAACTCTTTCGAATTTTTAATCCATCGAATTGAGAATGCCCACGATTTAGATTTTATTTTATTTTTCCGGATCGGCCGACAAAAAAAATATTTTAATTGATAGACAATCTAAAATAAAAATAATCTTTTAAAAAATAATTTAATTTAAAAATCATATTTAAAAAAATATCAAATCAGTTGATGGTGCCATCATAAGTGGTTCCACTTTTTTTAAGCAAAGGGTCAGAAAGTCTCCACTTGATCTGAAAACACGTGTATGAATCTGAAAATGATTTACTACAAAACTCGGGTTTTATACGTGTTGCTGAAAGTACACTTTCGGGCCAAAAGTATTCACACAGTTAGCAGAAAAGAAAGTTGGTTCATATCCACTCGAGAAATAAGTTTTAATTTGAAAAAAGAACATGCGTGTCTTATAATTTCACCTCATTTTTAATTAGGTTTATGTATTATTTTCTATTTTAATTAGGTTTTCATAATTTTTTTCCCAAATATATATAGGTATTTGGTTAATGCACTCATAATTTGTTGATTTGTAGGAAAAACTTAAAAAAAATATGATGTGTCTCACAGTACTTCACATACATTTGGATTAATTTTTCCACGTCATTTAAGCAGAATTATTCACACCAGTTTAATTAATAAATTATGAGTATATGGATTAATACTTATAATTGAGGAAACTGTAAGGGCTCATTAAAAAAACTTAAGAAACAAAATTAAAAATTAAGTGAAATTATAAGGATTAACTAACAAAAATAAATTTCTCACAATAATTTTTCCTTCTTTTCTTGGGACAAAATATTGTTTCTGTGTTCAAGATAGCCTTCCTTATAACTTTTGTTGGAATATTATAATAACGTTTTCTAATTCTTCTACTCAGCACGAAAGCCAAAAATATAATCTAAAAATATAGTCGTTAATTACTTTTAGCTCCAATTGAATAAACAAGAGCTTAATTTGTTTTGGCTCCAATTTGATTTCCTATTTATGGATTCATCAATTAATCTTCTGTCATTTGATGCTGTTGTTTATGTTTCTAAGCATCTGATTTATTTTTTCTTGTCCTCTCTACAGCGCTGCCTATATCTTGCATCTTTCCATTCATTTATTTCATGGTGAGCTGCTTTTTCTGGTTTCTCACGCTTCTTGTGAAAATGACACTTTGGTTCTCTAACGCTATATAAGATTTCTGTTTAGTTCCTTCATTTTATAAAGCACTGTATCTTTTCAGTTCTCAAACTCTGACATCATTGTTAGTTTGAAATGATACAACATTTTTTGTGTTAGTCATTGTTATTTTAAGAAATTAAACTTGATATGTCAATGTTTATAAATGTCTTGTAAATATTTAAAATTTCAATGTTGACATTTTTAATTAATAAAACTAACCATGTTGATATTAAAAAGACACTTTATAAAATTGTGAGACCAATGTATCAAATTAAAGGACTAATTGTGCAATTTTTTTAAAAATACCTAGGATGGTGGATTCCTTTTTGGAAAAATCCTAAAAAAATACTACTTGAATTTTAAAATCTCAAATAGTTGATTTTTCAACAAAACGAGTTGTCAATTGCTTTATTGTTCTTTTTAATCCTATTATTGTTGTTGTCAACTGGATTTTAAAGTTCAAGTGATATTTTTCTATCATTTTCCTCCTTTTTTTTTTTGATATTGTAATATGTTTCATTTTCTCCTAATATAATCAAAAGAGCAAAGTAAGATATGCCTACTCTCTTTTTTAATATGCTCATCAGTTGTTTAAGAGCATCTTGAATACTGCAGCCATATAAGATGAAGTATTCATAAAGATTTACTTGGCAGGTAAGAGATTTTGGTATTGCAGAAACAGAGGCAGACATTGGTTCCTATGCTGGTTATGTGGGTAAGGTTCCTTTTAGTCCTTTCTATTCCATTGATGCCTATTAGAGAGATTTTTAAGCTCTTGAAACACTCATCTCCGTATGAAATATGTTGTAGGCTCTGCATTTATGGTTGGCAGAGGATTGACATCTGTAATTTGGGGAATTGTGGCTGATCGATATGGTCGAAAATATACTATACTTTTTGGAACTACTGCACTGTAAGTAGACCTACCTACCCCTGATTCATAGGGCAAAGAGAGAGAGAGAGAGTGTGTGTGTGTGTTTGTCCTTAAAATGAATCATCTCTTCAAATTATTATATGGATTTACAATTTTACCCCTAACTTATTGTTTTCGGATTTATTGATTCTCACTCATTTTTCCATATTAAATAAGGGTAAAGTTGAAAAGTTAACAAGGTTAGGGGTTTTTCTTGATTTCGATAAAACATGTTGGAAGTGCTTACAAAGTTAGATGAGTAAGAAATAGTAGATGAAAAGAAGAGAATATTTGGAGAAATGAAATCGTTGAAAACTTACTCTAGGCATACTCAAGGAAATATAGATACCTGGGAAGATGGTTATTTAGTGGATAGTGGATTTTTTTTTTGATTGTATGTTCTCTTATTTTATTTCTTGTAATGGGATCCCTATAAATAGTCCTTTCAGTAGTTGTATGTCAGTTTATTTTTTACACTAGTTGAAATAGGTTCATCTTGTTAGTTTCTAGCTCTCTCCTATAACTCCTAAGTTCATTTCCCTCTCTCTTCCTTTCAATAGTATTACGTCAATACGGTTATTAATATTGATATTGATTATGGTTTGATTTCAGGATTGTGTTTAACACACTATTTGGCTTATGCACAAGTTTTTGGATGGCTGTTACCGCAAGATTTCTTCTTGGAGGCTTAAATGGTTCACTTGGCATAATCATGGTACTGTTTACAGATACACCACATAATAACAATTTATACCCTAATCACTCACAAGTTTGAATTTGTATACTTGAAGTCAGTCCATTTGGTTATTTGTTCTTTACCAGACTCTGGCATATAACAACATTCTCTTCTGTGTGTGTCACTAGGCTTATGCTACTGAAATTCTTCCAGAAGAACACCAAGCTAAAGGACTAGCAACCGTAAGCCTCCTAATTTATTTTGGTCCATTATTACTTCTTAGAATTACTTGTTCTTTATGATAATTTGATTGTGTGATCTGCTTTCAGTATAGTTCAGCTTGGGGCATAGCTTTAGTCATTGGTCCAGCATTGGGAGGCTATTTGGCGCAGGTAACTTTGCCAAAATTATTGTTACAACTGTAATTCTGTTTTTATCTTAGAATTTTACATTGCAAGTGGTGTGGGAACATGCCCTTGAGCTCACTTATCTCTGTTCATCTAACAATTTGGGAACTTTGGTATTGCAGCCGGTAGAGAAATATCCACATATATTTCCAAAAGGTTCCTTATTTGATAAGTAAGTACACTTGTAATCATAAATAACAACAATTTTGGCAATTTTTGGTTTTACTTAATTTCATTGTTCATTTTCTATTATGGTATGCTGATATTTGTTTGTCCCAAACAAATGGGCCACAGGTTTCCATACCTCTTGCCCTGCTTTGTCATATCAGCATTTGCTCTTGCTGTATTAGTTGCCTGCATCTGGCTCCCGGTAAATAACAACTCTCTCAAAACTTGCTCTTCACAAGCCATAAACAATGCACCTTGTTCTCTAGTTGGTGAATTATATATAATATACCATAAGTAGAATCCTAGAATTATTTATATATATATATATATATAGTATTTTGGGCTGTTTCTTTTTGACAGAAAGGCTACCTTCTGATATGTGACTTGTTCTTTATATAATATGCAGGAAACATTGCACAAACACAATGTTAGCGATGAGTCCAATAAGGATGCGGAAGCTTTAGAAAATGAAATCACAGAGAAGACAGTTCAGAAAGATGAAAACCTCTTTTTGAATTGGCCCCTCATGTCATCAATCATTGTTTATTGTGTTTTCTCACTGCGTGATATTACTTATGCAGAGGTATGCTTCTTACTTAATATTAGGACAAGTAGTTTAATTGCATTTCATATTAGATGTTTGTTATGTTGTGGCCTATCTAGCTTTCTGTCTTGCCATCCCCACTTGTATTTATTGAATTTGTTTTAACATGTAGTTGATCAATAAAATAATAACAAAATTTATCGAACTTGGTAAAGTCGGCTGCCTAGATCACATGAAACCGTTAGGCTCTATCAACGACTAATTGTTTAGACATATCATTCGCCACGAAATCCTGTTCTATCATTTACTTAACTATGTCTTTTCTTAGTATCCCTCTACATCTTATCATTGGACTAACAGTCATTGGATCAATCCTCCTAATTAGCACCTCTGACGGGCTTCTTTGCACATATTTAAATCACATTAATAAATTTTCTACCATTTTTTCCTTAACAAGTGACTCTAGTGATAGGTGCCACGCTAGAGGCACCTTTTCACGTGGCTAAGGAATGACACTCTTGTGATTGGTGCCTCTAGTAGCTCTCTTTGTACCTATTTAAACATACTTAATTATTTTCTTCTACCATTTTTTTATATGACCATTGACCACACATTCATGTTATCATTCTCATCTCTTCTACCCCAATTTTTGGCTTTTGTTGTCCCTTCATGACTATATAACATCACTGATATAATACTCCCTCCGGTCTTTAATGTAAGATATATTTACCTAATTTGATTAGATTAAGGAAGTTAGTTAGGTTAGTTAATATGACATCTATTTTCTAAAACACCTTAGTCATCTTTTTTAATTCTCTCATTCCCTTTCCTCCTTGATTATTGTTAAGGGGGCATTATTAGGGTAAATTAGAGGAAAAATTTGATAAATGTGGAAAATATGTTTTATATTTAGGACCAAGATCAACTCTTTAAATATATCTTATATTAAGGACGGGAGGGAGTGGCAACTTAGTGAAACTTCCTTCTTGTTGTGATTAATTATTAAATTCTAGTGCTTGACATCATTTTTTAAAAAACAATTCATGGAGCATTGAATTGTTAACGATCCCATCTTTTTTGGAGCAAAATAGGTTCTTGCCTTTCTTCTTTGAGGATTCAGCAATGTTTTACTTTCTGCAGGTTTTCTCGTTATGGGCTGTAAGTCCTTTAGAGCTGGGGGGCTTAAACTTTACAACTGATGAAGTTGGTGATGTTCTTTCAATATCAGGTATATCACTGATGGCTATGAATTTGTTGAGTACAATTCAGTTATTTTAATTTCCACACATTGGTAAGATTGAGACACTTTTAGAAGATTACCTTAACTTGGATTTTGGTTGAGAAGCCTAGTACAGGCGGTGGTCACTTGAGAATAATCCATGTGAGACTTTTACTAACACACTCACATGTTAAACTCGATGATTTTGTATGTAATACTTTCTTCTGACACGACTCAAACCATAAATACAACAGTGTTTTCTTGTTTCCATTCTTTTGATTTATATATCACTTTGATATTATGCTGATTAGCACTGACCTTTGCTCAATTGGTTAGGATTTTCTCTTTTGCTCTATCAAATATTCCTTTATCCACCTTTGGAGAAAGCATGTGGAACCATTAATCTTGCTCGCATTGCAGCGGTTAGCTTTCGCTTTCCGTGCGATAATTACTATGATTCAGCATTTCCATTGTCGGTTGCTTCTAATCTGTAATTATGATTTTGGGGTTACTGTACTGTGCAGGCTTCAACCATACCTCTTTTGCAAAGTTATCCTTTCATAGCCATGCTCTCTGGCTTTACACTGCACCTAGTAATAACTATTGCTTCAGCCATCATGTTATGTATCCCTGTAAGAGAATGCTTTTTTAAAGTGTGAGCATTTTTATATTTTTATTCAATAAATTTATCTCAAGCGCCAGTTTATTCCTTTTATATTTTTATTTGCCAGGCAATAATTGATACCTGTTTATTCCTTTTACAAAATAGAGCAGTGGTAAAGTACTACAAATGCTTTAAGTTCAGTTTCCATTAGTTATTTTGTCGCAAACATCAAAAGTTGTGAGATTGTTGTGATTGAGTTGGGCTAATAAAATGCATGTTTGATTGGGCAAAAACAGGAACAACACCAAAGGGGAGCAGCTAATGGTATTACTATGACTACTATGTCACTCTTCAAAGCAGGTGGCCCTGCTTTAGGTGGTATAGTGTAAGTGTAATTTTAATAATTTTTTTCCTTTTCCCCCTGTTTTGCTTTTGTGCATAAATGATCATCTTTGGCAAAGATGGGTTAGCTTAACTGGCTGGATCAAGCTACATTTGCCACATGAAAACAAGTTTGAATTGGCAGGAGTTTTTCATCTATTAACTGAGGTGTCACAGTTCAAACATTCTATTGCTTAAGGGTTTTAAAGGAGCAAACTTGGTCTTCTAAAGAGGCTATAATAAAAGGGGAAGACATATTTCACTTCATAAAACTAGGCCTAATCACAATTTTAGTGCACTAATATTGAAGTGCAGCAAAAAAAAAAAAAAAAAAGTCTTGTTCTTTGAAAGAAATGTAGAACAACTGAGTCTCATTTTAACAAGAGGGTGTTTTATATTCTCCAAAGCTGATGTTACTTGTGTTGTAGGTAGGTAAGCCTTAGTTTGAAGAAGAAATATGAACTTCCCATATAGAAACTATCCAAAGTTTTTATTGTAATCTCTAACATGCTTCTTTCATAATGTGTAACATTTTGAAGCTTATCAGCAGTTCACTGATTATGATATTGGTCAATGCAGATTAAGTTGGTCACAGAAAAGGTTAAATGCTTCTTTCCTCCCAGGTATGATGCTCAGCTAATATGTTTGTGCTCTATTATATTCCTCATAATATTTAGGGGCGTTGCATTTGATGTTTGCGTCAAAGTTATTGAATAGTAATAAATATAAAAATGCTCGCGCTTTTTTTACATGTATTAGAATAGCTGTCCCTTGTATATGCTTCATAGCTACAATTAGGTAAGGTCACTAACTTGGGGACATTGAACTTACAGGTACACATTTGGTGTTTTTTATGCTGAACCTAGTAGAAGCACTTGGAGTTCTGATGATGTTCAAACCATTCCTGGCTGAGAGAAAAGAGCAGTAGCAATGATCATGTTGCTTAAGCATCAAGTGATGAGGCTATCATCAGTTGTGAGGGGATGATTGATATGAGCAATATAGTTTATACATACATACATACATATATATATATATATATATATATATTTTGTCTCTCCACTCTCCACTCTCCACTCTCCACTCTCCACTCTCCCAGAATAGAGAAAGAAACCAAGACGAAAAGGAGAAAGAAAAGTGAAGGGGGGAAAGAAGGGAAGAACAAGACCCATATGCTTTTTTGTGTTGCAGTGAAATAAACTCCAGTAATGTTTGCCATGAGTGCCATCTGTTGTTGTCTATATGGATTTTTTTTTTCGGGTGAGTTGGTGGCTGTTTATGATTGTAACAACTTGGTCATTATATTAATGGGATTTACCTAAATGCTTGATCCATGACCATTGTTCACCTATACAATAACATGAACAGTGACATCTATACTATTTGCAACAGTAATAAGCTGATAGATCCATCCATAAGCTTGCCTCATATGAATAAAGCCACTTGGTCCCATGAAAGTGGGTGGGTTCAAACCCCACCTTCTCACTTTCATTGAATATTTTTTATATTAAAAAAAAAAGTCATATGAATAAAGCATATGTGTATATATGCATATGTATATAGGGGTAGGAAAATACATCAAACATAAAGACAAGGCTGTTAAAAAACTTGCAGAAGCCATATATATAAACAATTTTTATGTGCAAAAATAACCATCAAGATTTTAAAAGGGCGCAAAAATACCATGATAATTTATTTGAACAACATTGACCGTTTAGAGAGAAAATTATCAACCCACGTCCACCTGGATTTTACATAATTTTTCTTTTTAAAAAAAAGATAGCATCTTCGTCTTTATTAAGGACTTCAATCATCCAATTCTGTCTTCCAGATCTTCGCTAAAAGTAACTAATGAAAAATATTTAATTTTCTCATTTATTTTCATCCACTCACTCACATTTTCTGGAACTAAACTAACTAATGAAAGTGGAAGGTGGATGAAAAGAAGAAGATGAAGAAGCTGTAATATACATGAATGGTCGCCACCCTCCATTGATAAACCAGCGAAGAATCCTGGATTTTCACTATACGCACTTAACTTTACCATTTGATCCCAAATCGGCCATTAATCCCAAATTGAAATCTCAAAGCCTTCTTCTTCTCCATAAATTTGGTCAAAGAAGCCTTCTTTATATAACCCCATTAATGAAGGATTATAAGCACCCAACAATCTATGGGCTCCACCCACACAAATTCGTTACTCCACGTGGTCGACGATTCCACCAAATCGAAACTCAGAGCGTGACGTTAAGGACGGCGGATTCACCCTTGAAGCTCAAAGCGCGACGTCATGGGCTTAAACCGCCATTTTTGGAGTGGCAAAGGTGCCGAGTCAGATCCTTATTTCTTGCTAGGCTCTCGAATTACAATTACAGAGAACCACTTGCCCCAATTTTGCATTCGGACTCCGAGGTATGATGGGTTGAGTGCTAGTTAATTAGAAGAGTCTATGGATCTCAGCTCTGCAAGTGCTCTGTTCTTGTTTGCTTTGAGATTAAGTTTTCTGGGTCTGAGAATCGGAATGGGGTTTGATAGTTCATTGTAGCCGGCGATGATTTTGACGGACATTGGTCAAGTGTGTCGGACAACCCTGCTAACTAAAGAAGCGAATAAGAAAATGAGTGTGGGGGATGGCCTTGATGAGAGGAGAGGAGAGAAGTAAAAAAATAATGGCTGACAGCTAAAATAAAAAGTTAAAGTATGTCTACTTTTTCATGAAAAAATGACATAAAAAACCCACAAAATAAAGATGGTACATATAATTTATAGGATTATTTTCTAGGATTTTCAAAATCTTCTACGCGAAGTTGTTAATTTGATAACATATACATTATGATATAGTTGTTAGTTAACAACTATATCGCCCCATTAACAACAATTTTTTAACAACTAAAGTCAAATGCCTAGTAATTAACTAACTATGAAGAGGAGAAAACATTCTAATCCCTTCACGTCGAGAATTTGGTAATAACAAAATGTAAACTAGACTATTGCGCAAGTGAGGAGATAACAAAATGTAAACTTACGACTTCAAGAATTTTCGAAAATAGGTATTGTCAGATTTTGCGTGAGCGACTTTTTTTAAGATTTTTAGGAGATAACAAAATGTAAACCGAGTTCAAGAATTTTCTAGGATTTGGGACTCCAAAAATAAAAATAATGTATGTTTTATAAGCTAAAAGGTTGAAAAAATGTTAAAGTATGTCTACTTTTTCATGAATGGAATGAGTTGACATAATTTACACCTAGACCCACAAAATAAAGGGTTTGGTACATATAATTTATAGATATTTTTACACTTAAAAATTGTTTATGGTGATAATGGGCATTTTTGCCCCTTCACCCCACACACACATTATATATATAGACACATATGTATATGAGACCAAAAGGGCAAAATGATATTACTCGCTCTAGTTCTTAATATCAAATTTATTTATTTAATTTGATTAAATTAATAAAGATCGTTAATATGATATTTATTTTCTAAAGTACTCTAGTCATCTACCTTAATTCTATAATTATCTTTTTCATTAATTTTTGTTGAGAAAATATAGGTGAATTGAAAAAAGTCAGGATAAATATAAAAAAATAGATATCATATTATTGTTAAGAGAGAATATGCTGCCAAAAAATGTCAGTGACAACACAAAAGTGATGTTTCTTAGTCGCCCCTCTACTATATATAGGGGCTTGCAGTTAAAATCAATCAAACAATAATCAATAAAAATTCAATGTGCGTTGCCTTTCATGAGTTTTTTCTCTAGACTAATTTTATCACATAAATCTAAATAAAAAAAAAACAGTTAGATTACAGAGCATATGTAAGATGCAAGGATTTTGATGTCACATGTTATAGAAATTATGCAAATTCAGGTTTTTTTTTTTTTGGAAATATTACCATATAAATTTGTAAAATCCTCAAATATATGTTAAATTTGTTAAAGAACTTAAAGGTACTAAGGATTATATTGAGATTTTAAATTCAGGTGAATTTACTCTTTTACTTTTAGTTTTTAAATAAGTTTTAAAAAAGAAAAAAATTACTCTTGTCGCCCGCTAGAGGGAGGGCCACCGCCGCTAGAGGACCGATTAGGGCCTCGGACGGCTCGCAATCGTCGCGCGTTTGGGCTTCGACCACCGATGGCCGAGATCCGGCAATGATTTTTTTTTTTGGGGGGTGGGGTTGAATTTTTTTTTAAAAAAAAAATCAATGAAAGTGAGGTGGGTGGGATTCAAACCCACCCCACTTTTATGGGGGCCAAATGGCCTAATCACTGAGCTACTTGATTCTTTTAATATATATATATATATATAACAATATATATATATGCATAAACAAACATATATTTTTTCAATAAACACTCTTTTTCATTCTAAACAAATACATTCTTATAAATCATTACAAGATTTATTATAAGTGACATTTATTTGTAAATAATTACAAAACTAGAAAATATCATTGAAGAATTGTAATTCATTAAAAGATTTGTTATAAGTGACATTTATTTGAAGAACGTAAAAGAGCAAAAAACAAAAAGATTTGTTATAATTGACCTTTATTTCTTGTTTCATCAGAGACACAAGTGGTAAACCCGAAAAATAAAGTAAATACCATTACAAAACTAGTAATTGCCATTACAACTGGTAAATACCATTATAAGACGATGAAACAAAAAATAAAGTCATTCAATTATAACAAATCAATTATAACAAATGACAATTACCAATTCTTCAATGATATTTACTAGTTTTGTAATAGTATTTACAGTGCGTTCTTCAAATAAATGTCACTTATAACAAATCTTGTAATGACAATGACAATTACCCATTCGTTAATGATATTTATAAGTTTAGTAATGAGATTTACAAGAGTGTTTGTTGATGAAAAATGTTAAGAAATATATATATATATATATATATACATTAACAATGTGTGTGTGTGTGTGTGTGTTAATGCATATATATATTAAAAAAAATCAAGTGGCTCAGTGGTCGGGTCATTTGGCCCCCATGAAAGTAGAGTGGGTTTTCATTGAATCTTTTTTTTTTAAAAAAAAAAAGAAGAAAAAAAAGAAAGAGATTCAACCCAACCCCCGGCGGAGCCTAGGCGCGACTACCGTGGCCCGTGGTGGCACTTCTATGAGGGTCATTTTTATTATTATTTAAAAACTAGGGGTAAATTCACCCGAATTTGAAAATCTCAATATAGTCCTTGGTACCTTTAAGTCCTTTAACAAATTTAACAGACATTTGGGGGTTTTGCAAATTTAAATGGTATTTAAATGTAATTTTCCCTACTTTTTTGTCTTTTTGAATTTTTGAGGTGTTTATGTCATTTTGCCCATATATTTGGTGGGCCATGGTTAGTTTCAGGTTTTCATGTGAGTGACGTGGACTGGTAAGCCTGTGTATGTTTGGATTAACTTTTAAAAATAGTTTTTACGATTTATGCGCTAAGTATTTGAGAAGAATTTTATCTCGATTTATAAAAAAAAGCTTCTAAAATGTTTGAGTGTTCCCAAACATGCACTTAAAAGGCCAGCTAAATCAAACCCACGGGTTCCTACATATGAGTATCAGCGTTATGTCATTAAATGATTAAATCATAAGACTATTAGCTAGCCACGTGGATCTTGATGTGTTTAATTATTTAATATGCCTTTGTTCAATGTTATATGTAGTATATATATAGGTTAATTTGTAAAAATACATATGAGATTTTTTTAAAAAAAATACGTTCAACACCTAAATGTTTTTTTGGGGGCAAGAGTAACCGTAAACTTCAAAAATATGTGCACATATACACGGTGAACGTTAGTTAACGGTTTATTTGAATTTTTTAATGATTAAAGTGTAGAAATACATATGAAATTTTTTAAGAGTGCAGTCAACAAAAATGCTTTTTTAAGGAGGAAAAAGCAACTATGAACTTCCAAATAGATGTAAAAATACATATTGATAGTTGACTGTTTGTTAGAATTTTTTGACTCAAAATGTTAACATAAAGGATGATTGGATGATTAAGAAACAACTTCTTGCATTGGTTCTTTTTATTATTCTGTGTTTCAGAAATTGCTGGTGAGGCAAGCGGGTTAATTCATTTTCACTATCTATTCCACCAATTAGATTTTTGATTAAGGGCTTTGTGAGAAATTTAAAATTCTGGGCAATTTCATTCTCTTCGATATTGGCAAGGAAATGAAGGGATTTGGATATTTAGATATGGTGTAAACTTGGGTATCATATATAATATATAACCTTCATGCCCAAAGAATACCGTTTGCTGTATAAAAGGGTCCCCAGTAACTCACCCAAACCTGTACGGTTCGTCTTAGCTTGTTTAATATGGGCTGAAACGGGTTTGTCATAGGTATGACCTACTCCGTACCCGTTAAAAAATAACGGACAAGCTTTGAGTTAGCCCCTAATTTAACCATTTATCTCCACCCCATCACTTCTTTCGGAAAGAATGGTAGAGGAGAGGAAGGGTTAGATATAGATAAAGTTATGATTTAGAGAAAATATTAGTTGAAAATTAATTTCTCTTACCCAATCAACAAATCATTATTTCAAGTTGTTTCTTAATCATCCATGTCACCATTTTTAGTCAAAAAAAAAAAAAGAATGGTCAACAAACTGTCATTGTATATTTTGCCACATATTTTGAAAGTTCATAATTATTTTTTACTCCTTAAAGAAGCATGTGTCATGCGCATTTTTGGGATAATCTCGTATATTTAACATCTTAACTCTTAAAAAATTCAAACAAACGGTCAATGAGTATTTCTGCACCTATTTTGGAAGTTCATAATTACTTTTTCCCTTAAAATAATATTTGGTGTTGGTATACTTTTGAGAAAATCTCATGTGTATTTATACACATTAACCCACACACACACACACACACTCCCTCCTTGCATATAACTAATTTACCTGGTTTAAAAAATTGGTTAAAAATAAAAATAATAAAAATATAATTTACTTTCCTAAAACACCCTTATTTGTGGAGAGAGTGATTGGCACTGTGGGAGAGGGGTGTGTGAAAATTGAGATGGGAGAGAATGAGTAAAACAAAAGAGAGATAAGAGATTATAATTAACTAGGGGTAAAATTAGAAGAAAAAAAATGCATTAAATGATAATATAAAACCAAACCATATCTTATATAAAATGCTAGACCCCTTACACATTTGACTCTTATATTTTGAACTAGAGTATAAATTAACACATCACTCCTTATAATTTCACTTTATTTTTAATTACATTCATATTTTTTTTTTATTTAAAAAATAATAATGCAACAAAGTTGTCGTGGTCGCGTAATATCAATCTTTTTTAAATGAGCTTTTGGGTAACTCTAAAATCATGATTTTAGAAGTTCATTTTCTACAAATTAAAATAAAACTCCTTTAACATGTTTACACTTTAAATCGTAAAAACTAAATAATGTATTTAAAAGCTAAATTGTTATAAATATATGTATTATGTGGATGTCCATTGTATAGTAATCCCTAAAAGTTTATAAATAGAGGTCTTATGTAAACATTCTGATATACTTGAAATAAGAATTCCTCCCATCTCTCTAGAATTCCTCTGACTTCTCTATACTTTCCTTTACATTTTCTTCGTGTTTTCATAACACGTTATCGCACAAGGCTCTAATCAATCGAGCCTCATTCCCGTGTTGATCATCACTACCGATTGGATCGGAAATTTTCGAGAACAAGTCCGGGTTTATGTTCTCCATCAAACGTGAAAACCACCCAGTCTCTTATATTTTCAAAGCCCTCAACCACCAAAAGCACGGTCCAACAAGAGAAGTAAATCGACCATGATAACCCAACGCCTTCTTCTCCTCTTCCTCCGTCTCATCGTCAATCCGCCGACTACAAAGCACCAACTCAAGGGCCGCCTCGGCTCTCCGCGATCGCTTCACCAACCTTGGGGATGCCGTCAATGAAATCGTGGCTCGCTCAGCGAGATGCGCAAGCTAGCAATCACCAAGACCGCGAGCGAGCAATTCGGGTTCCGGATGAGCAACGTGCGGGCGTGGATGATCGCGGTGCGACGGATGAAGAAGGAGAAAAAGGATTACTACGAAGATTCATTCTGGGTCTGGTACGTTTAATATTATTTTAATATTTTTTTTAAAAAAATCAATCAATCACAGCGGATATCACGGAGGAAGGAAGAGAAGTTTGAAAAAATTGTCTTCGGGACCCACATGTTTTTATTGTTTTATTATTACTATTTTATATTATATTATTATATTAAAAAAAATAGTCACGGAAAGCAAAACACCCGCTGTCTCCCATGTTTGATTAATATATATAATTAAAACACACACACACACAGACAGGGGCGGTCGGATGGAAAAAAAAAAGTTGTAGGTCATATTTTTCTATACTATAATATATCATAATTATGTTTTGCAATTGATACAATGGACGGTGCAATAATTGCTAAAACAAGATAAGATGTTGGCAAACTTATTTTATTAATATCTTACTTATAGTTTTCAATGATCAAGACTCCATGCGCAAAGGCAAATGTGATAATAGAGAAATTATTAGTTTTAAATGTATTTGAAAAAATAGAATTTGTAGGTGTCATTCCAATAAGTACAAGTTGGCGGACCCAAACCCATGTGAGTTTATTGAAATGGCACCGCTTTTGTCGAATTTTGGTTTCTAATAACCAAAATATCTGATTTAAATTATTAATACTTTCTCTGTGTCTTGGCAGCATATGCGTATATTGCGTTTGATAATAATGCTTGGTTTCCCATATGATAGTGGTTGGCAATTGGCATGCATGATATATATATATATATATATATATATATATATATATATGATTATATATATTGATTGGTGTCTTGCTTGCTTAATATAATATTATTCTATTGTTTTTGCTTCATATATCACATATATGCGTATAAAAGGCAAAAGATGTGGGGGAGTTGAAATAATTATATGGGCCCACATATTTATTTTATATTGCTTTTACAAACAAGTTGTTTGTTTTGCCAGTGATTAAGTGGATCTGTGATAATCTTAAAGCAAGATTGGATGTTCCCCTTAATATTTATAATTTGGTTGGCCAGTATTAACATTTCTTTACTGATTCACTGAACATGATGATTTGTGAAGGAAGAATCCGTTTGTTTTGTAATATGATAGAATTAATTGGCCTGGGAGACAAATTGGCCCGAAGCCAAGAGAAAAAAAAAAGGCCTGAAGCCACGAGCAAGAGATAAATATGGCCTGAAGCCACAAGGCAAATTAGAGTGAAGCCAGATCTATAAAATTGAATATTTGCCATTAAAAGATCTCCTTGATTAAATTAAAGGGATTGTATAACCACCTAGAAGATGGTTGTTCTTCTAAAAGTTTATTATAAATTGGTGTATCTACTTTTTCGCAGCAGTAGCAATATTGTGAGAGAGGTTTTAAGAAATAATTTTGACTAAGTTTCATTAACCTCATGTAGCAAAACAAAACAATGAGATTATGAATATTGTCTTGGTTTAATTCCATTTTTAGAAATGAATAAATTTAATTGTGGTTGTGGACATGTGTGTGAATATGTTTACATATGGATATGTTTATTTATGGTGGTTCAAATTCTCAGGAAGTGAGGGAAGATTATTGATATGAACCATATAAAGTGAAATTATTGGGTATAAAAACATGATAGAATTTCATGTTAATTTATTATTATGCATAGTAATTACTATTCATAAAAAATTGATATTAAGAAGTTTATCAATTTTACAATTGTTCTTTTGTAAAAGAACAATATTGGTTTAAAGAAATGACATGATAAGGAAAATTTTATGGATTTTTATAGGCATTGAAGGCTTATATTTTAAATATTGTATGATACAATGATTTTTGTAGTCTTGAAAAAATATTGTCCAGAAGACAATAATTTACAGAGATTATGTTATAATAAGTTTGATGGTGTCATAATAAGTCTAAAGGCTAATAGTCCTTGGGACTAATTAGCATATTTTGAGAAACTAATGTTTAGACTATAAATCTATATGGCAAAGTATAAATTTCACATAAGGTTGGAAGAGTTAAAATTTTGTTACTTGAAGGAACAAAATTATTCATTGATTATTCTACCAAATATAAAAAGAACTTATTGAGTTTTAAAATATCTGCGAGAAATAGATATAATGTAGAAAATACATGTTCGTAAACGTAGAAGTTTACGATAATAATGCAAATTGGAAGTTTGCGATGAAACTAGAAGTTTAGATAATCGAGAGATTATAATTGTAAACCGAAGTTTACAAATGTAGCAAATCAAAAGGTTGCTAATACAAATCAAATTTTTACCAATGTAAACTAGAAGTTTACTTCCAATGAAACATTCAAGAGGAAATAAGCTACAGAGATTTATTGAAGCCAAGACTCAAAATAAAGAATAAGCCTACAAGGTAATACAACGTTTAAATTTGTTGTTATTATTATTTAAATTTATTATGATTACATATCATAAATTTATTGCTATGTAAATTTCTGTTAGAGAATTATCATATGTATGATTCTAAATTTGTGTAATTCTAAGTTATTTTAACATGAATATCTTCACATGTGATAGACTGCATATATTTTATGCATATAGAAATTAATTGAAGTATATTAATCATGAATCATGAGACTATCTAAGTGATATAATATTATATGTTTATTCTTGAAGAATTAACATAAATTTTCCTTTCAAAGTTTAAAGAATTTGAAAGTGATTTTGAAATACAAATATAAAGAAAGAATGTTTATATAACTTACACTTAAGGGGGAGATTGCCAGGAAAACAAGTGTGAGTTATATAATACAAGTGTAAACTAATTTTTGAAAAGTTGAAATGCTATATACTTCTCACACAGAGTCTAAAAAAGTTTATGATTGGTTGAGATATATGTTATAGTAAACAAGAAGTTTCTTGATTTAAATAAATTTATTGTTGGCATGACTTGTTTGATCATCCGAGTCATAAATAACCAACATATTGTTCGAGAATGATTATGTCTTTGCTTGTTCCCAAATAAAAATGACTATGTAAATACCATAGGTCATGATTGGTAATGGTAATGGATCTCTACGAAAATATATCAAACAGATCTATATGGGCCCATTGCAAAACCAGGAAATTTGTAAGAACGCAACCTGAAGTTGCAATAATGTTTGAATAAATTAAGCGCTATTTCAGGATTATACGATCCAGAAATCATGAATTAAAGCATCCATAAAAAGATGGATTAATGCTTATGAGAACATAATACT
Source organism: Acacia melanoxylon (assembly GCA_019022615.1). Taxonomy (NCBI): domain Eukaryota; kingdom Viridiplantae; phylum Streptophyta; class Magnoliopsida; order Fabales; family Fabaceae; genus Acacia; species Acacia melanoxylon. The sequence goes on from JAFJYJ010000005.1 coordinate 14,235,636, forward strand.
ATGTTGATATATTTGATATATATATATATATATATATATATATATATATATATATATAGATTTATATAAGTCAACAAAATTCTCCTTGTAAATTGGTTTTTGGTCAGAAACCAGACAATTCCATCTGGAAAGTTTTTGAATGTGCAATGCTTATAAATCCACCATAATGCACATAGATGGATATGGAAAGAAAGTTGGATAAATGTTATGTAAGGACCTCCTTCTTGTTTGTCTCTAAATGGAACAAGAATGATGTTTCTAATGGTGACAAATGGATTTAGGAGACTTACAATCGCATGATTTGTTAATAGTTATTTGACATTGTTTTCCCAACATGAGGGGAGAATATAGGCGGTTTGGTAAAGAGATTTTGGAATGAATTATTATTGGCTCATTTTGTTCATCGTACAAAATAATGCGAACTGGAAGTTCAAACGATAATTTATTTACAGAGTTTAGCTAATAAAATGCCAGAAGCATTTATTGACTCAAAGAAAGTGACAAAGTCACATGTCCCAGCTGTTAATGCTCCTATTCGAATTAATGTCCCTGAAGGATAACCTATTATGAATGAATATATAGCACGCCCGAAGCGTGAAAGATCCATCGGTTCCAAAGATAAAAATCCTCAAAAGAGAAAAGGAGTTAAGAATATAGATGATCAAGTTGAGAATAATCAAGGAAAATTAGTAGCTCGGAAGAGCCATCTCCGAAGAGATATTATCTCTAGTAGAGATATCTCCGGAAGAGAATGTTGTAGTCCCGAAGAGACCCAGGTACACGAAATATGCGAAAATTATGAGATCTCAATAAATTGTTATGAATAGAATCCGATGGGATGAAATGAAGTCAACATTGACGACATCTTTGCTTATAATATAGCATATGATGTAATAAATGATATGAGGATCATGAGCCACAATCCGATAGTAATGCCAACAGTGAAAGTATTGGCCCCTATGGAAAGATGTCATTATTGCAGAATTAAAATATTGATAAAATGAAAAGTATTTGGACCTGCAGTCCATATAACTGATGATGAAATGCCAGAGATGCAAAACCAGTTGGATACAAATATGTTTTTGTACGAGAAGATATGAAAAGGGTGAAATCACAAGATATAAGGTACGTCATGTAGTTCAAGGTTTTAAACAAAGACCCGACGTTGATTTTTGAAGAAACATATGTGGATGCAAATACTTTTGTTATTTGATAAAGCCTAGCTTGATAAATGAAGGGCTTGGTCGCATCTAGAGGATCTTATAACTGCATGTTTACATGATTCACTTAATAGTGATATTTATATGAAAAGTTCCTGAAGGACTCGAGTCTTAAGACACGTCCCAAAAAGACTTAATGTCTTGTAAGACAAATCCCGAAGGATTCAAGATGTTAGAAGCATCTAATTCAAGTTCTCTAGAACAATATTTAATTAAGTTATATAAGTCCCTTAGCTTGAAGCTATTAGGCGCATATGGTATAATCGTCTCAAAGAATATCGATGAAAAGAAGGGTACAAAAATAACCCAATATACCCATGCATCTGCATGAAAATATCCGAAATGAATTTGCACTAATTCTTTGTTTATGTTGATAATATCAACATCATTGTAACTCGAAGAAAGCTTCAAAAGACAAATAATTGTTGAAGAACTAATTGGTCGTAAATACCATATCTTAGTGCTATTGGAGTACCATTGCATAATGCTTATTAGCAAGATATAGTTTTTCTTCAACACAAAGACATTGGAAGCAATTTTGGCATTAGAAGAAGCAATATTGATACTGTCATCAGGAGGAATAAAACTGATGTCATCGAGAGGGAGTCCATACTGCATTGTATCTTTGTTGTCTTTCTTTTCCTTATATAGGTTTTGTCCATTTGGATTTTTTAGAAAGGTTTTTAATGAGGCAAAGTCGAAAATCTTATGTAATTAAGAGGGGAGTTGATCTGGCGTTGTCTTTTTTTCCCTTATTTAGGTTTTTCCACCTGGGTTCCTAGAAAGGTTTTTAATGAGGCAACATTAGAAAGTGTATCGATGGATGATGTCTTTCTTTTCTTTAGGTAGGTTTTTATCCATTTTGAGTTTTCCTAGTTAAAGTTTTTAATGAAGATATCCATTCGGACATCCGAGGGGAGTGTTATAAATATATGTATTATGTGGATATGCGATTGTATAGTAATCCCTAAAAGTCTATAAATAAGTGCCTTATGTAAACATTCGATATAAATAAAATTATAATTCCTCCCATCTCTCTAAAATTTCTCTGACTTCTCTCTACTTTCCTTTACATTTTCTTCAGTTTCATAACATAAATAATGTATTTAATCATCGTCCACAAGTGCAACTTTCCATTTTTCGGTAAAACGTCACCATCTACTTTATTGCTTTTTTGTTTTTGACCAAATCTACACTATTACTTCAATAATTCAATACCAAATTTAATTATCTTCGAATCACTTTCATTAACAAAACGACAAAGCTCTGCTGCTCAGTCATTTTTTTGGGGGAAATTTCACTCCACCCCACTATAGCCAATGAATATCAAAAAGCCTCAAAACTTTCTAAAACAGCATTGTACCCTTAGGATTAAACTGGAATTAAGTTTTTATTATTTAAAAGACAATTATGCCCTTATGTTATACATGACTGAAATGATCTTGTAAATTTTCACGTGTCTTATAAATACATATATTTAACTTCAAATTCTCCCATGTGTCTTCTAAGTAACATATATTATTACGCATATGCTCCTTGTAAATACTATATACATGGTCGAGATGGTCTTATAATTTCACTTATTTATCTTATAAATAAGTATATTTACAATTAATATCACCTGGAAGACAATGTCATCGCCATCACGCACCTGAAGGAGGCCACGGTCGCTATTGTAGCTGGCAGTGGGGAAAATGATGTGAGCTGGTGAGACAATGTACATGTGAAGGGTGAAGAGGGGAGCTATCATAACGTGATAGGGCTTAAGAAAGAGGGCAATATGGTATTTTCATATTTACAATCAATATCAATATCACCCATGTTTCATAGACTTCAGTGCAATTTTGATAATTTTAAGGGATCTTTGGTTGTATGTTCTCTAGTTTGAGGCTGAATGCAATTTTCCCTAATACCGAAGGAGTGGCAAAGGTGAACTTGGTGTGGCGCCAAGCGTACGTCTTTGTAAGAAAGGGCGACAGTGAGACAAGAACAACTCTCCAATTATTATAATTTCCCCCAATCAATTATTCACTCACTTTCATATATTTTATAGTTCACTCCGAATCTCCGATACCCTCTCAGATTATCAGCTTCAACGTCTTCAACTTCACATTTTCTCCAACAACTCTCTGTAAGTTTCTCATTCTACTCTTCATCTCACGTTCTGATCTAATCGATTGATTCTTCCCTTCCTCTTGTGTTTCTGATTTTGGTTTTCTGAACTCAAAATGTAAAACAGGAAGGAGAATCACGTACAACATGGCGGGCGATAATGAAGAAGATGCAGGCAGAGGTAGTGGAAGAGAGCCATTATTGGTGAAGAAGAATGTGTATTACGAGAACTGCCCAGGCTGTAAGGTGGATCGAGCCAAACAACTGAACCAAGAATCACCCTTTAAGCATCTTCTCTACATTTGGATGTTAACTATGTGCGCCAGTAAGCATTTCTTGCTTTCCCATAATATAATTAGTTCATTCATTTTGTTAATTATTTTGGACTGCTTCTTCCTTCGTTCTTCATGTTTTTGAAATTAAATATACACCCCAAAATCAATTATGAAATTGAAAGGTTGATAATACGAGTATTACTACAGTTTGTAATCGATTTTGACACATACACATGCATATAAGGTGTTTGGTAACCTATGAAATAATAGTGATTTTGAGTTTATGACTGGGGGACCATTACTACAAATGGTTATGATTGATTTTGGTATGAATAATAGGGTCGTTTGAAATAGCTAGAAATGACTTCTTTTTTTTTTTTTTTTTTTTTCTGCTGGACTTTTTCAGATGAGATTTTTTTAAAAAGTCAAATTATAGATCTGATTTATGTTTGGATAACAGTGACATAAGTGATTTTTTTTTTTTTTTTCAGATGGCTCTTGTTTGACATAGAATGCATACACATGTACAAATACGGGCTTCTCTTCAGAAGTCGACTCCAGAAGCTATAAATACTGGCTTCTCCTCAGAAGTCGCTTTTTGGCCAAAAGCCCATCACAACCCAACGCCATCCCAAACACCAAATTTTCCTCCGTTGGGTTTTTCTCACTGCTGTTGGGCTTTTTCCCCCTCCTGCGGCCATAACAAACAGGCTCATAGTGTTTGGTTTTTATTTCCTTTCAAGAAAGCCATTATTTTGACTCTTAAAATTTGCGGCTGCTACCATATCCAACCATTTCTAGCAATTGCCCCTTAAAATACACTTTTGTTTTGCTAAAAAAGACAAATCTAACCATTTCTAGTAATTGGCCCCCAAGATACTTTTCTCTCTGTTTTTTTCCTGTAAAAAGACCTTTCTTTACGGTTAAATTACAGAGAAAATGGTAAGGATGGAACTCAAGTGCTCAATACTCAAAGCTCATAATTCAACAAATGATACTGATAATTAAGGACTGATATAAAAATAATATAAACCAAAATGTCTCTACTAGAAACAAATGACTTTCAAAAATCAAAGGTATAGTTGTGACACGAATATTGAAATAGAGTTGTGGATAATTTACCGCTAAACTTTTATTATTTACGAGATTTTAATTTCTGCAAGTTAGTTTTTCGTTTGTAAAAGTTATAGTTGTGACACGAATATTGAATGAGTAATGGTATTTTGGTCTCCATCGTTTTTTTTGGCCCCTTAATTGTCATTTCCCAAATTAGTGACAAGATCCTCGTATGTCATTTTCTTTCTTTATTTTCCAGGCAGAGGAGAAATTTTTGGTGAATGATTTTAGTTCATGAAATAGTTTCAAAACAAACAGAGGCTTAATTTGTTGTTCCTCCAATTTAATGAGTACTTATCATAAATTTTGTGTTTATAATTTTTTTTATAGAATTAGTTTGTATTCAATATTATAATCAGAGACTTTATATTTTTATGCATGTGATTTATTTTTTTACCTTGTGCATTGTACAGCGCTGCCTATAACATGTATCTTTCCGTTCCTTTATTTCATGGTGAGTTTGGTCCTTATTCTTGATGCGTTTTTTTTTTTTATTCTAGAATTATAGTTATAATTATAATTTTTCATGTTTTATTTTTAATGTGTACACTAAGTTTTGAAGGCGGCTGCCACTTGCATCAAGATGGGAACAGAATCTAACCGTTGATTTGATTAATTTTCTTGAGGTTAATATTTTTTTTTTTTAGAAAAAAATATAATGAACTATAAGCACACATAATACCATTCTCTCCTTTATTTCCTTTGTAATGGAAGGGGAAAAAACATTTTGTACAAGCAGCGAGTCTTTGTTTGTTTGTTTTTTTTTCCCAGACACCTACTAGTCTACTATTGTTGACTTAAACTAGAAGTCAATTTCTTGAAATTTCTATGAAAGGCTCACTGAGATGGATCTTGTATGTATTTGAAATTTTGAATAATCCTAAATGGAAGCTTTTGACTTAAAAGATAAATGTGGTATAAGTTGAACTTGCCTCCTTAGAAGAGTTGCAAATGATCTAATTGGTTACTTTAACTGTGAAAAATTATTGCTTTACCTTATGTTTTCTTTAAGAAATTTCTCAAGAAATAAACCTTTTGGTTAGTCTTCATAAACTATGTTCTTACTTTTGAGCATGCTCAATGCTGAAGTATATTACATGAATTATTCATTAATAAAAAAAATTAATCGCAGGTAAGAGATTTTGGTGTTGCAAAAACGGAGGCAGACATTGGTTCCTATGCTGGTTATCTGGGTATGTTTCATTTAGTCCTTCAATTCCATTGATGTCTATTAAAAATAGATAAACTCTTAAAAAACTGATCTTATTTAAAATGTAAGACTTGGTTTGTAATGCAAATTGCACTACAAACCAAGTCTTACATTTTGGACCGAAGGTAATATATTGTAGGCTCTTCATTCATGCTTGGTAGAGGACTAACATCTGTGGTTTGGGGAATAGTGGCTGATCGATATGATCGAAAATATACCATAGTTATAGGAATTATTGTTGTGTAAGTACACCTACCCCTGATTTGGTTTATTTTTTTGAAGCCATAAAATATAATAGAGAATAAGAAAATATAATATTTGAGTTAATTATCCATATTGATATTGATTATGATTTGAGTTCAGTGTTGTGTTTAACACACTTTTTGGCCTAAGCACAAGTTTTTGGATGGCTGTTACCACAAGATTTCTCCTTGGAAGCTTAAATGGTTCGCTTGGAACGATCAAGGTACCATTTATATATATACCATATAACAATTTTAAAAGAGTGAATTTTTTTTTTTTTTTTTTTTTGGGTCAATGAAAGATATACTTTGTCTTTATATGGTCCTCCAAAGTTCTAATGTGTCATCTTACTTCTTCAAAGGATAATTTGCCTTCAATATCGTTTTCACATTAAGCATGTTCACATATAAGTATAACTAACAGAAAGAGGGACATGGCTTTATGAAGAAAGTATGTGATCATTAAATGCCTAGTCGTCTTCTAAAATATGCCCATGACATAAAACCTTACTCTTTTGCTGCTAACTCAAGGTTGATGATAAGTAGGCATATAATGACTATATGGAAAATACTTAGGTTAAGTTCTTCATACCCATTATTATATCAAGTTCTCCAATCACAAGTGCTAATATTATTATTCAATTATAAACCCACATGAACAAAATAAGACACATAACTATGTATGATTGGAGAATTTAACATAATAGATATAAAGAACTTGATGTAAGTATAGTACTAGCCAATATTTACTTCACAGTAAGCTATAAGCTATATCAACCACTTGGTTAGTTTTCTAAAAAGAGCTTAATGTGGAATGATATTGAAGATGAAGCTCTTTCTAAGACTTCAATAGGACATTCAATCTTTCAATCTTTGGGAGAGCTGAATCAGAAGTTTGAATTTGTATACTTGAAGTCAGAAGTGTATCTTTTGAGGTGAAGTGAGGTGAAGTGTATCTTTTGAGGTCTAAAATATCAATTCACTCTTTAAATTTTCATTTAATATCACCAGAGCTGAATCAGAAGTTTGAATTTGTATACTTGAAGTCAGACCATCTGTTTATTTTTTCTTTACAAGAGTCTGTTCTGTTGTATAACAACATTTCCTGCCACTAGGCTTATGCCACTGAAATTTTCCGAGAAGAACACCAAGCTAAAGGACTTGCAACAGTAAGCCTAATTTACTTTGGTCTACCATTAGTTCTTATAAGTGCCTTTTTCTTTATGATAATTTGGTTACGTGATGTGGTTTCAGTTCAGTTCAGCTTGGGGCATAGCTTTAGTCATTGGTCCTGCATTAGGAGGCTATTTGGCTCTGGTACTTTGCTTTATTCCTTTCCTTGCGATGCACTTATATTTCGTCATTATCAATAGTTAGTCTCCATCTTATTAAAGGGGAAACATGGCCAGGAGCACAGTTATCAATTGTCCTAATAATTTAGGAATTTTGGTATTGCAGCCAGCAGAGAAGTATCCGCATCTATTTCCAAAAGGTTCCTTTTTGGATAAGTGAGTATGCTTGTCCATAGAAACAATAACTTTGGCTCCCCTGTTTTTGATATGCTGATACTTGTTTGTCCAAAACAAATGGCCTACAGGTTTCCCTACTTCTTGCCCTGCTTTTTAATATCAGCCTTTGCATTTGCTGTATTAGTTTCTTGCATCTGGCTCCCGGTATGTTTATCCATACACCTTGTATTATAGTTCTGCTTTTAAGAGAATTAGTGAAATTGATGAGCTTCTTATTTTGAGCTTGGAGTCTCATACTTGTTGAAGCCTGGAAACCTATCTTCATAGTTATTTGCTTTCTCAGCATAATTTAGACATATAATATACTAAAAGTAGAACACTAGAATTGTATGTGTGTGGGGTATTTTTAGTTGTTTCTTTTTTGACAGAATGGCGACTTTCAGTGTCACCAAGAGAAAGGTTACCTTTTGATCATAGTTATTTATGACATGTGCAGGAAACATTGCACAAACACAATGTTAGCAATGAGCCCAAAAAGGATGCGGAAGCTTTAGAAAACGAAACCCCAGAAAAGACAGTTCAGAAAAATGAAAACATCCTCCTGAATTGGCCTTTGATGTCATCCGTCATTGTTTATTGTGTTTTCTCACTGCATGATATAGCCTATACTGAGGTATGCTTTTTACTTAATATTGGGACAAATAGTTCGATTCATTTCACATAATAACAACAAAGTTTTATCTTTTGCGGAGCAAAATGAGGTTCTTGCCTTTCTTCTATGAGAATATATAAGTTAGCACTGTTTTACTTTGCGCAGGTTTTCTCGTTATGGGCTGTGAGTCCTTTAGAGCTGGGGGGTTTGAACTTTACAACTGATGATGTTGGTGATGTTCTTTCAATATCAGGTATAATATCCCTGACGGCTACGAATTTCCAGATATAAATAATAGTGTTATAAATTGGACTCCCTTCCTAACCTTCCATCACAAAATATTATGCATAAACATAACGGCATTTATGGGGTCATATACACTAACTTCCCATATTCTGCAACCCAATCTTGTTGAGTAAATTTCAGTTATTATGCTGATTAGCTCTGAACTCTGCTTACCTGGTTAGGATTTGCTCTTTTGCTCAACCAAATCTTCCTTTATCCACCTTTGGAGAAAGCATTTGGACCCATTAATCTTGCTCGCATCGCAGCGGTTAGCTTTCACTTTCATGCAATAATAATTACTATCATTCAGCATTTTCATTGTCAGTTTGTTTATTAAATCTGTACTATTACTTGGGTACCCTTTGCAGGCTTTATCCATACCTCTCTTGCAAAGTTACCCTTTCATAGCCATGTTGTCTGGCTTCGCACTGCACCTAGTGATAACTATTGCTTCTGTCTTTATGTTATGTTTCCCTGTAAGTGTATCTGTCCCTTGATATTACCAACCACAATAGTAACATTATAGTTGCTCATATATATACTCCTCTGATCCTATTTATTAGACACTTCAAGCATGTTTTACACAAACCAAGAAAAACCTTAAACTTTATTAACTCCTCCATAAAATTCAATAATTGTCCAACTTTACTCCTATTTAATATACATTATACTCAATGAAAATAAAGTCAATACAGTCATAAATGAAGGGTAAAATTGAATATTCATATGAAAAATTTCTCTCTACCTTATAAATAGGACCAAAAATTTTCTTCTCTCTGCCATATAAATAGGATTAGAGGAGTAATTTACTCTCTCCTTCACGAAATGTATATCTGCATAATGATATTCCTAATTCTGAATTTTTATTTGCTAGACAATAATTGATACGGGTTTATTCCTTTTGCAAAACAGAGCAGTGGTAAATTCTTTTTAAGTACAGTTCATTGTTTCATTTTACTTTTTTCCTTTCCTTACTGAAGTTATGAAGTTATCATGATTGAGTTGGGCTAATAAAATGGCGTGCTTGATTGGGAAAAACAGGAACAACACCAAAGAGGAGCAGCTAATGGTATTGCTATGACTGCTATGTCACTTTTCAAAGCAGTTGGCCCTGCTGGTGGTGGTGCAGGGTAAGTGTACATTTGATTTTTATTTCCCCTGTTTGGCCTTTTCCCCCGCTATAACGTGTAATACTTTAGAACTTATCTGCAGTTCACTAATTATGATGACCTTGGTCAATGCAGATTAACCTGGTCACAAAAGCGATTAAATGCTTCCTTCCTTCCAGGTATGATGCTCAGCTAATCTTTTTGTGCTGTATTCTGCTTCATATACCGTTTCAAAACTTGAAAGAATGGTGAAAAATATTTCGGTGCATTGCTTTTTCTCTGTTTGTGATGAAGTTCATGCATGAAAATATAAAACAATGCATTTAATACACCTCAACACTGTCATAGGATCTGGATTCATGTTTTATAATTAATAACTGGAGAAACAATGCACATGGAAATTCACTAAAAGAAATACATCAGACCTATTCCCCTATGTCTTGACTTCATATCAGTAGCTCAGGAGCTGAATTCTGTAAGGCTCACACATTGAACTTACAGGTACACATTTGGTGTTTTTTGCGCTGAACCTAGTAGAACTGCTGGGGCTTCTCATGATGTTCAAACCATTCCTGGCTGAGAAGAAGAAAACGGCTTCAGAGCAGTCACAATGATATGCCAATAAACATGTGGTTTAAGCTTGTAGTGATGAAGAAATCATCAGTCTTGAGATATTTCTGTGAAGGTGATGCTACTGGCTAATTAATAGGAGCAATTATATATATATATATATAGATATAGATATATATGTGCACATAATTAGATATTCTCTCTCTCTCTGCTCTCCTGCCTCGTAAGAATGTGGAGAAGAACCAAAACAGAATGGTTCCACCTACTCAAAACTAAGAGGGGATGCCGCCTACTACTAAAATCCAGGTTTTTGCAACAACGGTTGCGTTCTTCTATGCAAAAAGAATACTTAAAAAGAACAAAGAAGTTTGGATCCGAAAAAGTATGCTTAGGCAGTTCCTCTCCAAGAATGGAGAAAGAAACCAAGCAGAAAACAGAAAGAAAGGTAAAGGGGAAAAGGGGAAAGAGCAAGAGCCATATGCTTTCTTGTGTTGGAGTGAAATCGAGGTGAATGGGTAATGTTTGTCATGAGTCCAATCTATTGTCTATTTAATGGCTATTTATTTATATTTTTGGGTAAGTTGATGATTGAATTTCAAGTTGTCAATTACAGTTTTTTTATATATAATTATCTTATATCCAATATTAGTAGGTTATATTTGTGTGTTGTTAGATTCAATAAGAGGTAGTTCTATCAATGTGATTTTTCTTCTACGCACAAGGCTCAAATCTTCAACCTTGCTTAAAAGAAATTGTTCTATTTAGTCCAACCACCGTTCGTTCTTCTATACAAAATTAATAACACTTGATGAAAGAGACGCCAAAGACAACCAAATTATTTTCTTTTCAGTTCAAGGTATCATTTCTCAACACATTCTGCAGAGAGTAACAGAAATCACATAGCAGCACAGAAACATCCAAAAGACCAAGTAAAGCACTACAATATTACCCAAGACTCCAAGAGAAAGAACTGAATTTTGCAGAGACAAATTCAATTCAGATCAAAATCACATAGCACCAAGCATCCGAAAGCCTGGTAACATCATGATCTAGCCAAAGATCCAGAATTACAACATTTGGTGAGAAAGACACTAAAGACAATGATGGCTGATGCTGATATGAAGGAAAAACAATGTTAGCATTCAATGCAGATGATTTTCAATCCCAAATTCAATTTACTTATCAAAGATTCCAAAATGTTGGGTGGAAATATCAAAATAAAAGAAGAACAAAAAGTTAATATCACCCTTGATGAAAACCATGGAAGAGCTCCTTATAAGAAGAGGTTTTGAATAGCATATACATGACAAGAAAAACTGCAGAAGCATATGCAAGTATCGCAGGAAAGAGAGCAAACCCTGCATGAAAGGTTGATTGTTATTTCTGAGTGTTTTAATAATACTCACACCCATGCCTAAAGAAGTTCAGGCATTTTTTCCATTGAAGAAGTCCAACCTAGCAAAATATCATCATGATCCTTTTAGACAATCGTTATTTTAAGTGACAGAATCCAAACAAACTTCATTCTGGCTCAATTTAAAAGCCGGCCCATGAGCAGCAACTGTTATATGCCTGAGACAATAAATCTAATAAATGGTGTGATATAAAGAAATAAGGAGCAATCTCATGTTAAGCCAAAAATAAAAATATGAAACATATGACTCAAATTCATACCTTCAATTGCAATCAGCCACGGGTATCATGTAATATTTGTAGTAGAGTATCTAACCTCCTTTTATTACTTCAGGACAACTCCACTGAATATTTTTGTCAACACTTCGTCTCATCATTCTCACCTTTTTCCAAGAGAGGTACGGGGGTTTCAAAAGATAAAACATCAGGTAAAGCATCCTTTCTCCTTCACTTTATAAATAGAGGCCTTTGCCTCATCAAACAAAACCCTCTTTACATGATGCTTTGGTCATAGCAGTTTATGCTTGGACACTCAAATGGTGGTCATTAACCAAAAGATGCCGAAAAATCTATTTTGCATCATCTGTGAAAGTATCAGGCTGAATTGTTAAGGATTTGCTGAAATAATGTAATTGCCTGGTCAAGAAGGTTACTTTTCCAGAATCCATTTAACAAGATAGTGTAGAAGATTATATTAGGGGCCTGTCCTCTATCATGCATCTCATAAATAATATCCCGCACATATGACATTTTACCACATTTGTACAAACCATCAACAAGAGAGCTATAGGTGACAATATCGGGAATCAATTTTTTTCCCTTCATTCCTATAAAGAGATCCATGGCCTCATCCACCCTCTTGATTTTAAAAAGCCCATTAATCAAAATGGTATCATTAAAAACATCAAGAGCCTGAGGGAGCATTAATATTTAATATAGATAAATTAGAAAAAGACAGGACAAATATAAAAAATAGATCTTATATTACTGTTAGGAGAGAATGTGCTGCCAAAAAATGTCTGTGACAACACACTTTTAGTGATATTACTTAGTCGCCCCCATGGTAGTGAAAACGTAGATTTTACCTGGAAACGGAAGGAGAATGAAAAATCGTAAAACGTAAAATCGTAATATAAAACGTAGTTTTTACCTGCATATATAAAAAAAAAATTAAGAAAAGTAAGGCACATATCATCATCCATACATATACTGATTGATCCAATATCAATCAAAATATCCAACATTGTCATCAAATACCATTCAATTTTGCATTTTATATGGTCTCTAAAATACCAATACAACATTAAAGCATCTCAAGACAGAAGGCTTTGGAAGGAATTCCATTCCAAAAAACAGGAATTAACTAGAATGCTTTTTCAAAAGGAGCAACTACAACAACCTCCCAATTATGTCCCATGCATATCAGTTGTTCTAAATGGAATGAATTGCAAGACAACACACAAGAAATTCAATGAGTTTATCAAGTTATATAAATAAATTGGTTGGAGAATTGGGAAAATGCAAATACCAACCCTTTTCAACTTTGAGCCATTTGCAAACATGGAGATTTTTAAAGGAGATTTTTTATCAGCAAACAACTTATTAAACAGGGCCTTGAGAGACGAGATTTAGAACCTTCTTTGAAATTAGTTCATCTAAAGGATGGCATCTGGTTATAAATTATAATCTAGCACTATTGTTTTCTTGTTTCCTACACAAGTTCAGAATAAAAATTCTAATTCCAACTTAAAGCTTTGAATCTCATCAATCAATTCTAATACAAAAAACTCATAAGTCGTGTATGTACATTTGATTCCAGCTATAAAATACTGGATGCTGTTAGTCAAGACTCAAAACATTTAAGTTCAACAAAACTAAAGAAATACTAAAATCAAACCCAAGTGAACTTTTTTTTTTTTGAACAGTTCTAGCAATTCCATTATCGTTAAAAAGAGGCAGATACAGTAGCTATCCGACTTACACGAAGAAGCAAAGAAAACAAACCACAGACTCAGGACACGTTATAACAGCAAGAGAAACTTACAAAATAAAGAAACATAACGACAGCTAGAGCCAATCAAGAGGGGAATTAGCTGCTACCGACCCAAGTGAACTTTGAAACTAAAGAAATACTAAAATCAAACCCAAGTGAACTCAGAGTGAACCATTTCATACTCGAATGCCCTCGTCAAAATCACAATGGAACAAACATATAAAATCAGCAATTCGACAGCCAGCAGATTTACACATTCAATTTGATTTTAAAACCTCCAAAGCATATTTCGATTTTAAAGACAAACCCTAAATCAATTAGTCGATTCTTTTACCTGGACACAACACGCCGGAGAGATCGACAGACACCGTGGGCGTGAGCGATGGCCGTTGAGTTGCTGGAGGCGAGCGGTGTAGAGCTTTACGAGCGTGCGAGTCGTCGAAGAGAGGAAGAGTGGAAGACGATCAGATCAGACGACGAGACGAGGTTTGAGTGTGACCGTGTGTGTGAGTGAGATTGTGAAAGCTGCACCTCTGGTTTGGACTCTGGACGCACGATAAGTAGGGATGTTTTTTTTTTTTTTTTTTTTATCCGTTTTTTTAAAAAACGCTGAGTTTTTACGTTTTTACGTTTAAACTCAGCGTTTTTACCGTTTCACCCTCTCTACGTTTTTTCCCTAAACGAAACACGTTTTGCTACAAATAAAACGTAAAAACGGCGTTTTTACGTTTTAAAACGCGTTTTTAACTACCATGGTCGCCCCTCTACTATATATAGCATGGTTATCGGACCGGGCCGATCCATAGGTTAAATCGAACCGTCGAACGGACTGAACCGTCTGAAACAAGTCGAGAAATCGGGGGTTAACCCCTGAATCGAGCGAACCGGTGAAACCGGTGTGACCGGTCGAACGGTCTTAACAGCCACGGTTTGGTGGTCTAAACCGGAGTTTTTTTTTTTTTTTTAAAGATTTTTTTTTTAAAGAATAGGCTACAATCCAAAAACCATTTTTTAATGTTTTGTCCATACAAAGAATCTTAATTCCTTCCCCTTATTCTATTTTTGTAACAAGACAAATTAATTACATATACAAATTAAACCATACAGATTCTTTTAAACTTATGCATATTTTACATCTTTATAAAGTCAAACTCATTATCAACGTATGTCCTTCATATTCTGATTTTACCTAGGGAGTTGATTGATCTTAATGATGATTATCATGTTGATGATTATTAGTTTAGTGATTGAAGGTGAGAATATTTTGTTATGATGTAAGTGGGAATATTTTGTTATCATATACTTGGTTTTTTATATTTTGTTATCTTTGAATGTTTGTGATTCCATTACAAATTCGGGTGTCGTTGAGTGGTATATGATCTTTGATATCAATTTGTAAAGAAAATTGTAAACAATATTTGACAAGTATATAATTATTTGAAATTTCTTGATTTAAAGTCTTGAAATAATATATAATATTTGGAATTATTGATTATGTGATAAGAAATTAAATTATTTCTCATTTTTTAATTCCTCAGGTTTTTTTGATCGATCCAGGTTTATTTCGTCCCACCCACTAACCCTTAACCTACATCTAAGGTTATTTGGCCGGTCCGGGTTTAATTACCTTGATATATAGGGGCTTGCAGTTACAATCAATCAAACAATAATCAATAAAAATTCAATGTGCGTTGCCTTTCATGAGTTTTTTCTCTGGACTAATTTTATCGCATAAATCTAAATAAAATCAAAATCAGTTAGATTACAGAGTATATGTAAGATGCAAGGAGATGGTTATGACCATAGTGTGTGTGTGTGTATTTTATGTCACATGTTATGGAAACTATGCAAATTCAGGTACCTTTTTGTCTTTTGTGTATTTTTTAGGTGTTTATGTTTTGCCCATATATTTGGTGGGCCATGGTTAATGCTGATTTCAGGTTTTCATGGCTAATGTGCAAAAATAGAAATAAGATAGTCTAAAAGTACTTTAACACCAAATACTTTTTTTTTTTGAGGGGAAAAGTAATTGTAAACTTTTAAAATATGTGTAAAAATTATGGTTTGTGAAACCGGATCGGACCGGCCGGTTCAGACCGGGAACCGGACAACCGGCCATGAAACCGGTCCGGTTTGGTGCAAAATCGGACTGACCCGGACGGGTCACTGGGTCAGACCTTTTTTTAAAAAAAAAAATCTCCTTCAGTTTTTTTTTTTTTAAAAAAAAATTCTCCCTCAATTTTCCCCCCTTTTTTTCACTTTTGGATGTCATATGGATTTGATTTGGATTCGTTTTTTGGTTTTCCTGAAGCTATTGTGGTTTATCTGTTTTCGATTGGCTCTGCTTAGTGGATATCAAATGTAGGTTGTAAAGAAAATTGTTAAGAATATCTGAATATGTCACAAGTATTGGAGTATATGATTATTTTCCCACTGATCCAAAATATTGAAATGATATATAATATGTCAAATTTAGTTGGTATGATAAGAAATTAATTAATTTCTAATTTTTTATACCTCATAGGTTTAGGCCGGAGTTGACTCGGGCCGACCCACTAACCCTTAACCAAGTCTACCCGACGGTTCGGTGGACCGGTCCGGGTTTCAGAACCTTGGTAAAAATACACGTTGACCGTTAGTTAACTGTTTATTTGATTTTTTTTAAGGGTTAAGGTGCAAAAATATACATTAGATTTTTCCAAAAAGTGCACTCAACATAAATGTTTTTTAGGGACAAAAATAACTATTAGCTTCTAAAATAGATGTAAAAATACACATTGACCGTTATTTGACCGTTTGTTAAAAATTTGACTGAAAATGGTAACATAGAGGATAACGTGAATGATGAAGAAACAACTTACTACATTGGTTCTTTTGATTATACTGTGTTCCAGAAATTCCTGGTGAGGCAGGCGGGTTAATTCATTTTCTCTATCTGTTCCAGCAATTAGATTTTTGATTAAGGGCTTTGTGAGAATTTTGAAATTCTGGGCAGTTTCATTCTCTTCGATACCGGCAAGGTAATGAAGGGATTTAAGTATTTAGATATGGTGTAGATAGAGCTGAGAATTAAAGCTGGTCCTGCCCTACAAAGTTGGCCCTTGAAAGGTCAGGGCCTAAAAGCCCTTTTAGGCTTGAGATAAGAAAAACATTTGTTTTTCAAAACCCAGCCCGAGAGCACCAAAGCCGGGGTCGGCCCTACAGGGCCGAAAGTTAGTATTCCAAATTTTAACTATTTTCCCTCCTTTTTTTCCATAGAAATATAATTAGTAAATTACAACAATTAAAGTATTAATTTATCAAATAAATGTTGTTAACATTAATATCCAAACAACATGCATCATGCAACAAACAAACACGGTCACTAATTCATTATCAAAAGCAAACTATTGTCTACAAATAACTCACATAAAAGTGATAAAACATAAGAAGGTTACTACTAAGCAACATGAGTACGATGACTATCATTGACATCTTCTTCGCCACTATAATCAATTTCAAAGACATTTGATTGTTATTCACTTTGAGTAGTAGGCTCTGCTTCATGGGTAAAAATATCAAGAATTTATTCTCCCGTATCATGAATACATCCACAATCTTTTGTGAGTGAGAGTGAGTGAGAGACTGAGACTGAGAGTTGAGACACTGTCACAGTGATATAAAGTGATAGGAGAGCCGGAGAGGGTGAGGAAAATGGTGATTGAATTTTTAGGGTTCCTTCACCCCTCGACATAACAATATTCTCGATCTCGGTCAAGTTAATGAAAAAATAAATAAATAACGAGCCCAACAAGCCGGCCCTTTTAAGCCCTCAGCCTTGCAATGCCAACTTCATTTAGTAGCTCCAATTTTCAAGTCCAGCCCTTGAAGGGCAGGGTTTAAACGAGCTCGCCTCGACGAGCTCGACCCAATTTGTCGGCTCTAGATATAGAGTTGGGTCTTATACATACATACATACATAACCTTCATGAGTTTTCTCCCAAAGAATACCGTTTCGTTTGCTGCATAAAACAGGTTTCCTGTAACTCACCCGTACAGGTTTGTCTCAGCTCATTTAATATGGGCTAAAACGGGTTTGTCATTGGTACAAGCTGCCCCGTACCCTTTAAACTTTTTTAATGGGCAGGCTATGAGTTGACTCCCAGGCTAGCCCATCCTGTCCATTGCTCAGCCCTAACCTAACCTTTTATTTCCACCCATCACTTCTTTCAGAAGAGCGTATAAGAGGAGAGGAAGGGTTAAGTGAAAATATAGTTATGAGGTAGAGAAAGGGTCAGGTGAAAATTAATTTCTCTTATTGGTCAAAACATTAATATTTCATGTTGTTTCTTAATCATCCGTGTCATCATTTTTAGTTAAAAAATTTCAAACAAACGGTCAACTAATTGTCAAAGTATATTTTGCCACCTATTTTGGAAATTATAGTTTACTTTTGCCCCTAAAAAATGCGTGTATCATGCGCACTTTTGAAAAAAATCTCATGTATATTTTACACTTTACTCTTTAAAAAATTTAAACAAATGGTCAATGTGTATTTTTGCACACATTTTGAAAATTCATAGTTACTTTTGCGCTTAAAAAAAAAATCTGGAGTTAGATGCACAAAAATCTCATATGTGTTTTTGCACCTTAACCTATTATATATATACTCCTTCCTTGCAAATAACTAATTTACTAGGTTTAAAATTTTGGTTAAAGATAATAAATAGAAAAAATATATAATTTACTTTCCTAAAGCACTCTTATTTATGGAGAGGGTGAGTGGGACTGTGGGAGAGAGGGTGTGTGAAAAATAAGATGGGAGAGAATGAGTAAAAAAGATAGAGATAAGAGACATATAATTAATTATGGGTAAAATTAAAAAATGTATCAAATGATAGGATAAAACCAAATTATATCTTATATAAAAAACCATACCTCTTACACATTTGACTCATATATTTTGAACAAGAGTATAAATTAACACGTCATTCCTTATAATTTCACTTTACTTTTAATTATATTCATATATTATTTTTATTATTTAACAAATAATAATGCAATAAGGCTCTCGTTGCGCTTTATCAATCTTTTTTAAGTGTTTGTTTGTTTGGAATCACTTTTATGACTTCTAAAAGTGTTTATTTACATAAATCGAGATAAAACTTTTCCTGCATACTTACCTCATATATCGTAAAGCAAGATTAAAAAGTTGTTTTTGAAGTCTCCAATCGTTATTTGAACAATCACTAAAAAAATTTGGCTTATGGCTTAAGCTGATTTTTTTTTTTTCAAAAGCTCAATTGAAAAAAAAAAAGTTATAACAAACATTTTCAAAAAGCCAAAATCACCCATAATTCATTAAGAAGTCACTTTTGGGATGGCCAAACGCCATCCCAAACACACCTGTATCCTCCACGTACCTAGTCATGAAGACGTCAGTTCTTGCCTGAGTAAGTTGTTTATATATATATATATATATATATATATATATATATAATATATATATATATATATAAAGAGATACTTAAATACTCTAGGAGCGTCATTTTGTCTATACTCTAACTAATTAAAATACAACAACTCATCTTATTTTAATCTTACATGGCAGATGAGTCATTTGAAGAAATTTAAATTTTATGATTTTTGGAATGATGGGAAGGAATTGCGTTTTTTGTTTTTCTAAATTAAAAAGATTATGTTTATCATAAAATTTGAATTTCTCAATATCACTCATCAAAATTAAAATTAGAGGAGTTGTTGCATTTTAATTAGTCATAATATAGATAAGGGAGGCTCTCTTGAAGTATGTAAGTATTTCTCTCTCTCTCTCTTTTTTTTGGCCGGAGCAAATTGACTTTTGATATTTTAGGAAAATAAAATAAAATATATAATTTGGTAGCTAGTTGCTTAATTAATGAATCTAATTAAGAGATAATTTAATTAAACATGATTAAAAATGATTAATAAGATATAGTAGATTGATCAAGATCATGTGTGATCGAGTAGATGTTGACGATTTACCAAATAGTTGACGTTGATAGAAATTAGATACGGACAAAAGGACAAATGATGCAATTTGACCATAATGCAAAAAATCAAAAGAATGACAATAGGACGAGATCTTATTTTTGGTCAACACAATAGGACGAGATCAAAGATATATTTATTTTAAGTACTTAATCAATATGTTTGACCAAATCTACATTATCACTTTAATAATCCATTTTCAAATTTAACTATCTTCTAATCACTTTCATTAACAAAACAGCAAAGCTCTGCTGCTCAGTCATTTTGTGGGGAAATTTTCACTGAACGCATCTATAGCCAATTAATATAAAAAATCCTCAATTTTTTTTTTTGAAATTTCATCGTACCCTAAAATTAAACTAAAATTAAGTTTTTTTAATTAAAAAAACATTTATGCTATTGTTTTGTACATGGATGAGATGATCTTATAAATTTCCATGTGTCTTATAAATACAAATATTTGACTTTAAATTCTCACATCTATTTTGTAAATACTCCATCCGGTCCTAATTGTAAGACATAGTTGACTTTTTTGGAGAGATTAAGGAAGCTAATTAAATTAATTTAGAGTATTTTTTTTCTTTAAACTATTTAGTTTGACTACTAAACTAATATATAATATAAGGATATACAACATATGAAATGATTAAGTGACTTATTTAGCTTCCTTAATCTCTCCAAAAAAAAGTTTGAGCAAAAAAAAAAAATCTCTCCAAAAAAAGTCAACTAGTCTTATAATTAGGACCGGAGGTAGTAACATATATTCTTATAAATATACTCTTCATAAATAATATATATATATATATATATATATATATATATATATATATATGGTTGGGATCAAGGTTGTCAAACTCGCGAGTTTAAGTAAACTCATGACAATGACGTAAACTCGTATCGTAAACTTGTAAGAGTTTACTTTTACTATTAAATAGGTATTAATAGTGTATAATAAATAACTAAAATATAAAAAATGACAACAATTTAATTTAAATATATGTTAAATCTAAATAATTGAAATTAAATCCATCAATTTTCAAAATGTACCATATTTAGCAAAGAATTTTCTATAAAACTTAGATATAAAGCCCGGACATGATCAAATAAAAAAAAAAGTTAACATGAGTTTAAGGGTGAGTTAACACGATTTTGTAAGTTTTTGAAATATAAACTCATGTAAGTTTAACCATAAGTTTATAGCGTTTTATAAAGATTTAAAAGGTGGCGTGATTGATTTGGTAAACTAGAAATATAAAAACGATAAACTTGGAGAGTTAACTCACGAGTTTGACAACAATAGTTGGGCTGGTCTTGTAATTTCACTTATTTACCTTATAAATAAACATATTTAACTTGTAAAGTATGAACATAATTGTTTTTTACCCAAAAATTTAATCTTAGTTTAGTCATAGCGTTAGCGTTGCAATGAAATTTTAGATCATTTTAGGAATATTAAATGTCAATAAAAGAGGTGCTGTGAAGTTTTCCCCATTTTCCCCCCTCAAACGGCAAATCCACCTTATCTCTTCAAATGATTCTCGAGGGCAATTTTATTTTAATTTGTGTTAAACTACATTCAGGTTCAGTGATTAAGTACTCTAATTTTTTTTCAATATTCCTCATATATTTTAAAATACTCCTGCACTCACCTTGCACCTTAAAATGATTTTTAGTGTAATTCTGACTTCAAGTATTTTCTCCTAACAATGAGCACCTTCCAGGTTTTTTTCCTCTTTTAGTTAATTTTTCTATATGCAACTGATACCACACAATTTTCATGGATGTGAGAGTATACATCAGCATTCCAAATAAAATATTTTTTTGAAAATTTTGTGATATAATTAATACCACCGGACTCAATACTACATCCTATTCTTATAAGGGTTGCAATTTGGTAAATAACTTTTTCGTGAAAGATTCAAAGACAAATAACTTTTAAGGATATCAAAAATATCAACAAACTTTTAAAAATGTCTTGATCAGCAAGATAATTTTTTAAAAAAATGTCTTGATCAAGATACTTATTTGTTACAAAAAAACAACTTCCATAATCTAAGGTGTAGATTGGCCAATGAACTTTTACTCAGTGAGGCCAAAACAAAAAAGTCCAAGTGCAATCCACCCAAAATCCGACTGTTGTAAATCCTTGCTCAGACCTCCAACCATATGCATTGAGGTTAGAAAAAATGAATACAACAAAAAAATCACAAATTATATTAATTATCTTATATTAATTATTATTATCAGTTATCTTATGCAATTATTCACTATAATATTGTATTATTTACTCTTTAAATTAAATTTTTGTTGTTGTAATTCTTTTCAATCTTTTAAAAATATCACATAATTTATTGGCCACCTTTATTTATTTGAGTATGGCCTTCTCTCTTATCTCTGATGATAAAGAGATCAAATTCATTTATATTTATGTGTATAAATATAATATTTTTGCCTATGAAAATTGATATACGGCTGATAAAATTAACATACTATGGATTCAAATCTTATTGTCGGTTAAATAGGTATTCTAGGAGTATTACTTTTAAAAATGGGACGAAGGCTTCTGAATTTTTTTTGGGCAACCAAAAGATCCCATCACATTAACTATTTTAAATTGATGATAAATAAAACCAAAAAATTACTCATATTATACGCACTTATATCAATAACTAAAAAATCTCATCAGCCGTATATCAATTTTTACGCATATTATACGCACGTAATTATGTGATATTTTTAAAAGATTGAATAGAATTACAACAACAAAATTTAATTTAAAGAGTCAATAATACAATATTATAGTCAATAATTGCATAAGATAACTGATAATAATAATTAATATAAGATAACTAAAATAATTTGTGATTTTTTTGTTGCATTCACTCTTTCTAACCCCAATGCATATGGTTGGGGGTCCGGGTAAGGATTTACAACAGTCGGATTTTGGGTGGATTGCACATGGACTTTTTTGTGCTGGACGCTCCTGGAGTTAAACTTTTTTGTGCTGGGCGCTCCTGGAGTAAAAGTTCGTTGGCCAATCTGCACCTTAGATAACGAACATTATCTTTTTCTAACGGCGTTGTGCTGACTGCACATTTTTAAAAGTTTGTTGGTATTTTTGGTACCCTTAAATGTTATTTGTGCTGGGCGTTCTTGAGGTAAAAGTTCGTTGGCCAAATTGCTCCTTAACCCTTCTTATAATCCAATTGACTTTTTTTTTATGGTTAGGAAACTAAATAAATTACTTTAAAGCATATATATATATATATATATATATATTATTTTTCAAACTAATTTATTTAACTTATAAATTGATATATAATTTAATACTACCAGAGTAGTCAACCCCCGATAGTGGCGTGGAGCGGCTGGCCCAAAAAACGGTATAGCGCATAGCGGGATGACCGCTATACCAAAGATAGCAGTTACATACAAAAATGCTCAAAAATAAAAATATAATAAACAATAGATCATCCATGTCATAAATTAAAGATACAAACATCATTAAATTAGTATCTAAAGGATATAATAAAAACATTCAACGTATATTAAAAAATAGATCATCTAAGTCTCTAAACACTATAACCAAAACATTGAACATTAAATAATTCTTTAAAGGCCATAAATATAAGCAAAAATTCTCTTTATTCTTCAATGAAAAGATAATCCAAGTCCTTTTTAAAGGCCATTTTTACTGTAGCAAGATAGTCCATAAAATGGCAAGGACTGGCCGAAAAAATGTCTTATATGTAGGAGGGCTTGGCCGAAAAATGGCAGAGGCTGACGATGGCAGGAAGGGAACACAGGGGCAGGCCGAAAATGTCTTAAGGTCGATGATGGCTGTCGACCGTCGAAAATGGTAGGAGGCCGAAAATGGAAGGAGGCCGATCGCTAACAATGGTTGCTTTTTGGCCGGCCGAAATTGGCAGGAGTCCGACATTGGGGAAGAATTTTGTTGTTTAAAAAAAAATTATTCGAAACCTAAATCATGTGAAACAACCATGACAACGCGAGACATAGACACTTTGCTACTCGCGCTTCAGCCGCGATCACAAAACACTCCGCGACGGAGCTTATGTGGCGGCAAGGTCCTGTTCCGTGCCGCACCACCACTATCGCGCCGCTATAGCGCACAATTTACTACTCTGAATTATACACAACATATGTGATTATTAAATAATTTATTTAGCTTTATTAATCTCTCCAAAATAGTCAACTAGATCTTACTTTAAGGACATGAGGGAATAGAAAAGTTAGTTGAAAATTGAATTTAGTCTTAAATATAAAACCCCAACCCGATTGTCTCTTAAATATATAATTTTTTCTCGAAGTATTCCTATATCCACGCCCTTGATTGAGCTCGGATCTGGGGGCCACCGTTGAAGGGGATGAATAAGGGAAACCATCGCCGTTGTCGCCATTGCTCACCTGGATCGGTAGTGGCAATGTGAAGAGGGAGACGATGTGAGGAGGGGGACGATATGAGAAGGGAGACGATGTGAGTTGTAGGGACGATGTGAAGGGGAAGATGATGTGGTCGTCGTCCCAAACTTGGAGGAGGCCATGGTCGCTGTTGTCACTATCATCGCTGGCAGTAGGGGAAACGAGGTGAGCTGGTAAGACAATGTGAAGGATGAAGAGGAGCCATCAAAACGTTATAGGGCTTAAGAAAGAGGGCAATGTGGTATTTTCATATTTCAATTAATATCACCCATATTGCATGGGACTTCAATGCCATTTGATAATTTCAAGGGATCTTTCGGTTGTTTGTTCTCTAGCTTGGGTCCTGAGTGCAATTTTTCCTAATATGTAAGTAGTAGCAGTGAGCACGGGTAGTGTTGGATAGGGCAAGTCCCTGCTCGATGCCCTGCCTTAAGGATCATTGGGCAGTAAAATGCAACTTGTGTTCGGTCCTGCCCGATAGAAGCCTTAACATTTTCGGGCTGGGTAATAATGGGCTGGGTATGGTGGGCTTCATTGCCCAAATGATGATTTATTGCCACACTCTATATGAAAAAAAAAAACAGTTTCAATCATACATGATAAACAATTTTGTAAACTTCAAATATAATCCATAATTATACACTTCAGAACATTCTAAAATAAGCCTATAATAACTTGAATCTTGAAATTAAAAAGACTACCATATGTCTTAATAAATAGTCAAATACACATACGTAAAGAATTAAATAACATTTATAGTCCATTAAATACAAGGCATCATTAGTAATATAATGAACTAATAGTCAAATATTCAATGGATATATTAAAATATTAGTAAATATATATTATAATATAATATAAGTATATTAACTATTATATAAAAAAACATTTATATCAAATATAATAATATATATACTTACCGGGTAGGGCGGCATACCCTACCCGATGCCCGACCTACCCGCAAGAATTCCCAGCCCGATTGTGCCCAAATTTTTTTAGGCTGGGCAGGGCGATTTTTTGCCGGGCTCAGGTGGGCGCACCAAGCTCGTGGGCTTTGTTAGTTCTTAATATGTGTTTTGATGATAATTGACCATTGTAAACAAAACAAGGCTTATGATCCAAACCAAAATATTTTTAACTTGTCAAATCTTGGATCATAGCAGTCTGTGTCTTTTGCTGTCAAATTGGCTCCAGCCAAGGATATCCGACTCGAGCCAAGTCTTGAATAACTTGAGCCAGAATGACTTCTTGGCTCGAGCCACACAAGACTGACTCAAGTTTAGATGATGACTCGAGCCAATGCCTGGTGACTCCAGCCAAATCTTGCGAACTTAAAACCTATTTCAAAATACAAGATTGTTTGACTTGAGCTTAAGACCTCTGACTCAAACCAGAAATTTGATCGTTTTATTCAAATGACTTTCAACTCGAGCCAAGGTTTAGTGACTCGAGTTCAGAGTTATCTTCAATTGTTTTAAAATATATTTTCAAAAGACAATATACTCGAGCCTAGTCTGGATGACTTGAGTTTGACCCCAAACTCGGGCTAGCTCCATTTGACTCAAGCCTATAGTGTATCTTTCAACTTCCAAGGCTTCTGTATGAAGTATTGACTCGAGCCAAAGCAGTGTGACTCGAGCTAATCCATCTCTGATTGCAAACCATCGTCTCTAAACCTCTTAAATCTCTAAGTATGGTTTATTTACCTTATATCATCACTCATTATTATTCCTAACTATGTTTAATCAGTTTGTTAATGAGTTTCAGATGATTATAATATGAATTAACACCAAATTGTAATAAAGCAATTATGTGTCAGAGCATTTAATGCAAAGTAGAAATGAAACACCGTTTTGGCAAAAAAATCCTCTGAGCATTCAAAAAATTTCCGGCCATTTCCATTGTTCTATTGGCTGAGTCTCAAAGGACAAATGGAATGAAGAATGTCAATGGAGGATAACGGTGAACGTTTGGAGAATACGAAGAATCTGAGTAAGCGTTCTTCAATGACAATATTCATTACTCACAACGGCTCTTTCAAAGTCTTCAGCGGTCATTAATGAAGACATCTATAAAAGCCAGAAGCATTCAATTCTCCATTTACTGAAACTCTATGCATTCAATTCGAAGCATTTAGCAATTATTGTTTCACCTACTTGATCAATATCTTTGGATATTTATAATCTTCATTGTTTATCTATTTGCTTTTTTAAAGAGTTTAAACTTATTTATTATTGTAAGAATCTCAAGGTTGTGTAACCTTTTAGATTAGGTTTATTTGATTACAACTTGTAAGGGAGAGTAAGTTCTTGTGAGAGAATTACTCAAAAGTTACAGAGTGTAAAATCAAGTTCTAAGATAGTGAAAATCCCAGAGTGTTTGGAGACTGAACGTAGGTTAAAGATTTAGACCGAACCAGTATAAATCTCTTGTGTCCAACCTTTCTATATTCTTCTCTATTTTTCTCTGTTCTTTAAGTGGGTTCCAGAGTATTGTGAGAAATTTTTAATCACCCAATTCAACCCCCTCTTTTAGTTGATATTCCACCTTTCAGGCTTAATGACCACCCCTGGTAAGTAGTAGTAAAGGTAAATTTGGTGTGGCGCGGAGCGAACGTCTTTATATGAGAGGGCGACAGTGAGTGACAAGAACGAGTTGTACGAGAAGCGTCTTCCATTATTATTTGGTTTTCAAACAGTATCGTATTTCAACTCTCCTATTATTATAATTTCCCCCAATCAATTATTCACTCACTTTCATATATTTTATTGTTCCCTCCAATACCCTCTCAGATTATCAGCTTCATCGTCTTCAACGTCACATGTTCTCCAACAACTCTCCGTAAGTTTCTCATTCAACTCTTCATATCACGTTCTGATCTGATCGATTGATTCTTCCCTTCCTCTTGTGTTTCTGATTTTGATTTTCTGAACTCAAAATGTAAAAGAGGAAGGAGATCTCACAACATGGCGGGCGATAATGAAGAAGATGCAGGCAGAGGTAGTAGAAGAGAGCCATTATTG
Source organism: Acacia melanoxylon (assembly GCA_019022615.1). Classification (NCBI taxonomy): domain Eukaryota; kingdom Viridiplantae; phylum Streptophyta; class Magnoliopsida; order Fabales; family Fabaceae; genus Acacia; species Acacia melanoxylon. The sequence goes on from JAFJYJ010000005.1 coordinate 14,262,777, forward strand.
GTGAAGAAGAATGTGTATTACGAGGACTGCCCAGGCTGTAAGGTGGATCGAGCCAAACAACTGAACCAAGAATCACCCTTTAAGTATCTTCTCTACATTTGGATGTTAACTATGTGCGCCAGTAAGCATTTCTTGCTTTCCCATAATTAGTTCATTCATTTTGTTAATTATAATGTTATTTTGGACTGCTTCTTCCTTCATTCTTCATGTTTTTGAAATTAAATATATACACACCCCAAAATCAATTATGAAATTGAAAGGTTGATAATACCAGTATTACTACAGTTTGTAATCGATTTTGACACACACACATGCATTAAGGTGTTTGGTAACCTATGAAATAATATTGATTTTGAGTTTATGACTAGGGGACCATTACTAGAAATGGTTGGGTATATATGATTGATTTTGGTATGAATACTAGGGCCGTTTGGGATAACGGTGGTAGAAGTGGCTTTTTTTCTGCTGGACTTTTTCAGATGAGTTTTTTTCCTAAAAATTAGATTGTAGATATGATTTGTGTTTGGAATAGCGGTGACAGAAGTGACTTTAATACACACATGCATATAAGGTGTTTGGTAACCTATGAAATAATGGTGATTTTGAGTTTAGGGTTAAGGTCCATTTTTACCAACAAACTATTGAGAAAGGAGCATCTGGCACAAATATTTATTAAGAGTATCTTAAATACTAACAAACAATTAAAACAAGGTAAAAATCACAACAGCCGTTTGTTTTTGTTTTTAGGGTCGTTTATGTGACTTTATCTGATGATGTGGCGAAGTGAAATGGGTGATGTGGAAATCCTGTTTAGACTTTGCCTATACAAACAAACATCGTCCTTTCTGCGCCAAGGCTTCCTCTGGCATACGATCACGGCGGGCAAGACCTTCTTCCGGAGATCAGGCTTCCCTTTCTTCACGGTGGCCATGACCATGTCACCAACGCAAGCAAACAGCAAACGGTTAAGGCAGCCCTTGATCCCTTTCACCGAAATGATGTACAGATTCTTAGCTCCAGTGTTATCGGCGCAGTTGACTGTCGCCGCCACCGGTAGACCCAGTGACATCCGGAACTTGTTTCCGACCGAACCACCGCGACCTCTCTTCGACATCTTCACTGGTCTTTGCTTCCTGGTCTCCTACAAAATGAGCAATCGTGCAGGATTTCAGTGCGAGGCAAAATCACAAATTGGGAAATGGATATGGACTTCGACCCGACTCGGTCGAAGTAGGTTCGTGTCGATTTGATCCTTACTGGTCATCGTGAAAAGGCAGCGACGAAGCTCGATTTTCCAAAGTCTTTGGATGGTTCGTACAAAATGAAGCTCTGTTTCCATACCCGACCCAATCGTTGGTAGTACTGTTTAGCTTTGAGGAAAGATTAGAGGTCGGATTTTACCTTGTTCTTCAGATCTGTTTCCATGGCGATTGTATCCAGGGTTGACGGATGCGTGAACGGAATGGATCTCCACCTGACATTCCCATCGCTGCCTATGGATTGTGCGCAAGCATTCATGTACATCTTCAAATCACGTTTCCCTTGCTGCTCCATTTGCGCTCAAACTCCACATCGACAGCAGCCACCTGGAGGTTGAAAGTCAGCCAAACGTCCGTTAAAAAAAAAAACAAACGGCATTGTGTTGTTTACCTTGTTTTAATTGTTTGTTGGTATTTAAGATACTCTTAATAAATATTTGTACCAGATGCTCCTTTCACAATAGTTTGTTGGTAAAAATGGACCTTAACCCTTGAGTTTATTACTTAGGGGACCATTACTAGAAATGGTTGGGTATACATGATTGATTTTGGTATGAATAATTTGTGTTTGGATTTTCTTTCCTTTTTTTGCCAACTTTGACTCTTACAATTTGCGGCTGCTGCCAAATCCAACCATTTCTAGCAATTGACAATTAAGGACTGATATAAGAATAATATAAATTAAACCAAAAAATCTCTACTAGAAACAAATGACTTTGAAAACTCAAAGGCATAGTTGTGACACGAATATGAAAATAGAGTTGTGGATAATTTACCGCCAAACTTTTATTATTTACGAGATTTTAATTTCTGCAAATGAGTTTTTCGTTTGTAAAAGTTATACATGCAATAATGATATTGAATGAGTTTGGGTATTTTGGTCTCCGTCGTTTTTGTTGGAGAAGTAAATAGTTTACTCCTTAATTGTCATTTCCCAAATTAGTGACAAGATCCTAGTATGTCATTTTCTTTCTTTATTATCCAGGCAGAGGAGAAATTTTGGTGAATGATTTTCTCTGTTATTCAATATTATCCCAATATTATTTTTTTCTTAGTGATCTGATGTTGCTTTTATTATTTTCCATTTATATTTTTATGCATCTGATTTGTTTTTTTTACCTTGTGCTTTGTACAGCGCTGCCTATAACATGTATCTTTCCGTTCCTTTATTTCATGGTGAGTTTGGTCCTTATTCTTTATGCCTTTTTTTTATTCTAGAATTATAGTTATAATTATAATTTTTCATGTTTTATTTTTAATGTGTACACTAAGTTTTGAAGGCGGCTGCCACTTGCATCAAGATGGGAACAGAATCTAACCGTTGATTTGATTAATTTTCTTGAGGTTAATATTTTTTTGTAATATATATATATATATATATATATATATTGAAATTTACAAATACGTTATTCACAAATCATAAATAGTGAAATTCATTCTTCACACTTTATGCAAATACGCAAGAAAATACTCCTTCCGGTCCTAATTATAAGACAACATTTGAGAGTTGGTTTTGGTTCTAATTATAAAACAACATTTTAATTTTTGTCAATTTCTTCCTAAAATACCCCTATTTTATTCTTTCAAGTATATTTGGTTTTTGGTGAGTGTAGTATGTTGATGCGTAGATTCTTACAGTAAGTAAAACTTTTAAATTGTTGAATTTTAATTTATTTATCAATCAGCTGATATTAATTTTTCAATACATACACACATATATATATAGACATACATTTACACACATACACACACACACACGTGTGTGTGTGTTTATACATATATGTATATTTGTGTATCTATATGTGTGTACATATATGTATATCTTTGTGTGTGTGCGTATACAGATATATATAAATATGTGTGTGTGTTTATACATATATGTTTATTTGTGTATCTATGTGTGTACATATATGTATATCTTTGTTTGTGTTTGGCAATATATGTGTGTGTGCATACATACATACATACATACATACATACATACATACATGTGTTGTGTGTGTTTATACATACATATATATTTGTGTATCTATGTGTGTCTACATATATGTATATTTTTGTGTGTTTGTCAATATGTGTGTGTATACATATATATATATATAAATATGTGTATGTCTATATATATGTGTGTGTAAATATATGTACACACATATAGTGTGTGTATAATATACATATATATATGCACATATTTGTATATATAGCAAAACCATTATTTCAATTAGAAAGCATGTAGAAAGAAAAATTTTAGGTTGGAGGAATATGTGGTAGGGGTTGTTGATTTACTTTTACTTATGTCATTTTAAATTTATATGAGGGTGTTTTAGGAAAATGAGTAAAATTAACTAATTTAACTCCTCTCATTAATCTCCCCAAAATTGGTTAAATATGTCCTATAATTAAGACCGGAGGGAGTATATCTAGTTCATAGTTACATCTTGTTTTCAAATACAAATATTGTTGTGAGTTGGTTCCATTTTGTTTATCTGTAATTGGAGAAACCTTAGCATTTAACCTTTGTACCATTTTTTTTTGGAAAAAAAATAATGAACTACAAGCACACATAATACCATTCTCTCCTTATTTCCTTTGTAATGGAAGGGGAAAATCATTTTGTACAACCAGTGAGTGTTTGTTTTGTTCTTTTTTTTTCCCAGACACCTACTAGTCTACTATTGTTGACTTAAACTAGAAGTCAATTTCTTGAAGTTTCTATATATGAAAGGCTTTCTGAGATGGATCTTGTATGTATTTGAAATTTTGAATAATCCTAAATGGTAGCTTTTGACTTAAAAGATAAATGTGGTATAAGTTGAACTTGCCTCCTTAGAAGAGACTGCTTCAACAAATCTCAAGTAGACTTGGAAATGGTCTAATTGGTCACTTTAACTGTGAAAAATTATTGCTTTACCTTATGTTTTCTTTAAGAAATAGATCAAGAAATAAAACTTTTGGTTAGTCTTCATAAACTATATTCTTACTTTTGAGCATGCTCAATGCTGAAGTATATTACATGAATTATTCATTAAAAAAAAATTCGCAGGTAAGAGATTTTGGTGTTGCAAAAACGGAGGCAGACATTGGTTCCTATGCTGGTTATCTGGGTATGGTTCCTTTAGTCCTTCAATTCCATTGATGTCTATTAGAAATAGAGGGATTTATAAACTCTTAAAATACTGATCTTATTTAAAATATTCCTCCGGTCCAAAATGTAAGACCTGGTTTGTAATGTAAATTGCACTACAAACCAGGTCTTACATTTTGGACCAAAGGTATTGTAATTTCTAAATTTCAATTTCATTTTTGAATTTCAAAAATGGAATATTTATTATTTATTATTATTATAAGATTTCAATATTTTATTATAAATTTCAATAAATAATCATCATCAATATCAATATTGAAATAGAAAAGAAAATGAAATATATTGTAGGCTCTTCATTCATGCTTGGTAGAGGACTGACATCTGTGGCTTGGGGAATAATGGCTGATCGATATGGTCGAAAATATACCATAGTTATAGGAATTATTGTTGTGTAAGTACAGCTACCCTTATTTGGTTGATTTCTTTTAAGCTATAAATATAATATTTGAGTTAATTATCCATTTTGATATTGATTATGATTTGAGTTCAGTGTTGTGTTTAACACACTATTTGGCCTAAGTACAAGTTTTTGGATGGCTATTATCACAAGATTTCTCCTTGGAAGCTTAAATGGTTCACTTGGAGCGATCAAGGTACCATTTATAGATATACCATATAACAATTTTAAATCGAGTGAATTGATTTTTTTTTTTGGTCAATGAAAGATATACTTTATCTCTATATGGTCCTCCAAAGTTCTAATGTGTCATCTTACTTCTTCAAAGGATAATTTGCCTTCAATATCGTTTTCACATTAAGCATGTTAACATATAAGTAACAGAAAGAGGGACATGGCTTTATGAAGAAATTATGTGATCATTAAATGCCTAGTCGTCTTCTAAAATATGCCCATGACATAAAACCTTACTCTTTTGCTGCTAACTCAAGGTTGATGATAATTGAGCATATAATGGCTATATGGAAAATACTTAAGTTCCTTATACCCATTATTATATCAAGTTCCCCAATCACAAGTGCTGATATCATTATTAAATTATAAACCCACGTGTAAAAAATAAGACACATAACTATGTATGATTGGAGAATTTAACTTAATAGATTTAAAGAACATGATGGTCCTGGTCAATAACTATGTACTTCACAGTTAGCTATAAGCTATATCACCCACTTGGTTCGTTTTCTTAAAAGACCTTAATGTGGGATGATATTGAAGATGAAAAGCTCTTTGTAAGACTTCAATAGGACATTCAATCTTTGGGAGACCAAAGTGAGGTGAAGTGTATCTTCTGAGGTCTAAAATATCAATTCACTAAAATTTTCATTTAATATCACCAGAGCTGAATCAGAAGTTTGAATTTGTATACTTGAAATCAGACAATCTGTTTATTTTTACTTTAGTCTGTTCTGTTGTATAACAACATTCTCTGCCACTAGGCTTATGCCACTGAAATTTTCCGAGAAGAACACCAAGCTAAAGGACTTGCGACAGTAAGCCTAATTTACTTTGGTCTACCATTAGTTCTTATAAGTGCCTTTTTCTTTATGATAATTTGGTTGTGTGATGTGGTTTCAGTTGAGTTCAGCTTGGGGCATAGCTTTAGTGATTGGTCCTGCATTAGGAGGCTATTTGGCTCTGGTACTTTGCTTCATTCCTTTCCTTGTGATGCACTTATACTTCGTCATTATCAATAGTTAGTCTCCATCTTATTAAAGGGGAAACATGACCAGGAACAGTTGTTAATTGTCCTAGTAATTTGGGAATTTTGGTATTGCAGCCAGCGGAGAAGTATCCGCACATATTTCCAAAAGGTTCCTTTTTGGATAAGTGAGTATGCTCTTCCGAATTTTTAACTCGAAACAGTGACTTTGGCTCCTCTGTTTTTTATATGCCGATACTCGTTTGTCCAAAACAAATGGCCTACAGGTTTCCCTACTTCTTGCCCTGCTTTGTAATATCAGCCTTTGCACTTGCTGTATTAGTTTCTTGCATCTGGCTCCCGGTATGTTTATCCATACACCTTGTATTATAGTTCTGCTTTTAAGAGAATTAGTGAAATTGATGAGGTTCTGTTTTTGAGCTTAGAGTCTCATACTTGTTGAAGCCTGGAAATCTATCTTCCTAGTTATTTGATTTCTCAGCATAATTTAGACATATAATTTACTAAAAGTAGAACACTAGAATTGTATGTGTGTGGGGTATTTTAAGTGGTTTCTTTTTTGACAGAAAGGCGACCTTCAGTGTCACCAAGAGAAAGGCTACCTTTTGATCATAGACATTTTATTTATGAAATGTGCAGGAAACATTGCACAGACACAATGTTAGCAATGAGTCCAAAAAGGATGCGGAAGCTTTAGAAAACGAAACCATAGAAAAGACAGTTCAGAAAAATGAAAACATACTCCTGAATTGGCCCTTGATGTCATCCATCATTGTTTATTGTGTTTTTTCACTGCATGATATAGCCTATACTGAGGTATGCTTTTACTTAATATTGGGACAAATAGTTCGATGCATTTCACATAATAACAACAAAGTTTTATCTGGGGGGTTTGAACTTTACAACTGTTTTACTTTGCGCAGGTTTTCTCGTTATGGGCTGTGAGTCCTTTAGAGCTGGGGGGTTTGAACTTTACAACTGATGATGTTGGTGATGTTCTTTCAATATCAGGTATAATATCCTTGACGGCTACGAATTTCCAGATATAAATAATAGTGTTATAAATTGGACTTCCTTCCTAACCTTCCATCACAAAATATTATGCATAAACATAACGGCATTTATGGGGTCATATATACTAACTTCTCATATTCTGTAACCCAATCTTGTTGAGTAAATTTCAGTTATTATGCTGATTAGCTCTGAACTTTGCTTAACTGGTTAGGATTTGCTCTTTTGCTCAACCAAATCTTCCTATATCAACCTTTGGAGAAAGCATTTGGACCCATTAATCTTGTTCGCATCGCAGCGGTTAGCTTTCACTTTCATGCAATAATAATTACTATCATTTATCATTCATGTGAGTGGGGCGATGTCGAACCCCTTTTAAACTTTTTTCATATAAAAAAAAAAAAATAAAAAAAAAAAAATTACTATCATTCAGCATTTTCATTGTCAGTTTCTTTCTTAAATCTGTACTATTACTTGGGTACTCTGTGCAGGCTTTATCCATACCTCTCTTGCAAAGTTACCCTTTCATAGCCATGTTGTCTGGCTTCGCACTGCACCTAGTGCTAACTATTGCTTCTGTCTTTTTGTTATGTTTCCCTGTAAGTGTATCTGTCCATTGATATTACCAACCACAATAGTAACATTGTAGTTGCTCATATATATACTCCTCTGTTCCTATTTATAAGACTCTTCAAGTATGTTTTACACAAACCAAGAAAAACCTTAAACTTCATTAACTCCTCCATAAAATTCAACAACTTTTCAACTTTACTCCTATTTAATATACATTATACTCAATGAAAACAAAGTCAATGCAATCACAAATGAAGGGTAAAATTAAACATTCACATGAAAAATTTCTTTTTACCCTATAAATAAATAGGACCAATCTTCTCTCTATTCTATAAATAAGACCGGAGGAGTAGTTTACCATCTCCTTCAAGAAATGTATATCTGCATAATGATATTCCTAATTGTGAATTTTTATTTGCTAGCCAATAATCGATACGGGTCTATTCCTTTTGCAAAACAGAGCAGTGGTAAATTCTTTTTAAGTTCAGTTCTTTGTTTCATTTTACTTTTTTTCCTTTCCTTACTGAAGTTATGAGGTTATCATGATTGAGTTGGGCTAATAAAATGGCGTGTTTGATTGGGAAAAACAGGAACAACACCAAAGAGGAGCAGCTAATGGTTTTGCTATGACTGCTATGTCAATGTGCAAAGCAGTTGGCCCTGCTGCTGGTGGTGCAGTGTAAGTGTACATTTGATTTTTATTTCCCGTGTTTCACTTATTTTTCCCTATAACGTGTAATAATTTAGAATTTATCTGCAATTGACTAATTATGATGACCTTGGTCAATGCAGATTAACCTGGTCACAAAAGCGATTAAATGCTTCCTTCCTCCCAGGTATGATGCTCAGCTAATCCTTTTGTGCCGTATTCTGCTTCATATACTATTTCAAAACTTGAAAGAATGGTGAAAAATATTTCGGTGCATTGCTTTTTCTCTGTTTGTGATGAAGTTCATGCATGAAAATATAAAACAATGCATTTTATACTCCTCAACACTGTCATAGGATCTGGATTCATATTTTATAATTAATAACTGGAGAAAAAATGCACATGGAAATTCACTAAAGAGAAATACATCAGACCCATTCCCCTATGTCTTGACTTCATGTCAGTAGTTCAGGAGCTGCAATTCTGTACGGCTCACCAACTTGGGGACATTAAACTTACAGGTACACATTTGGTGTTTTTTGCGCTGAACCTAGTAGAACTGCTGGGGCTTCTCATGATGTTCAAACCATTCCTGGCTGAGAAGAAGAAAACGGAGAGCAGTCACAATGATATGCCAATAAACATGTAGTTTAAGCTTGCAGTGATGAAGAAATCACAAGTCTTGAGATATTTGTGTGAAGGTGATGCTACTGGTTAAATACACATAATTAGATACTCTCTCTCTCTCTCTGCTTCCTGATACCCCTCTCCAAGAATGGAGAAAGAAACCAAGCAGAAAAACAGAAAGAAAGGTAAAGGGGAAAGGGGGAAAGAGCAAGACCCATGTGCTTTCTTGTGGAGTGAAATCGAGGAGAATGGGTAATGTTTGTCATGAGTCCAATCTATTGTCTATTTAATGACTATTTATATGTATTTTTGGGTAAGTTGATGATTGTTTATGATTGAATTTCAAGTTGTCAATTACAGTTTTTTTTTTTTTATAATTATCTTATATCCAATATTAGTGGGTTTTATTTGTTCATTGTTAGATTCGGTAAGAGGTAGTTCTATCAATGTGATTTTTCTTCTACACACAAGGCTCAAATCTCCGACCTTGCTTAAAAGAAATTGTTCTATTTAGTCCAACCACCGTTCGTTCTTATATACAATATCAATGACAGTTGATGAGAGAGACGCCAAAGACAACCAATTTTTTTTTTTTTTTTTTTTTTTTTTTCAGTTCAAGGTATTAGTTCCCAACACATTCTGCAGAGTCACAGAAATCACATAGCAGCACAGAAGAATCCAAAAGACCAAGTAAAGCACTACAATATCACCCAAGAGAAAGAACTGAATTTTGCAGAGCAAATTCAATTCAGATCAAAATCACATTGCACCAAGCATCCGAAAGCCTAGTAACATCATGATCTAGCCAAAAATCCAGAATTACAACATTTGGTGAGAAAGACACTGAAGACAATGATGGCTGGCTGGCTGACGCTGATATGAAGGAAAAATAATGTGAAAAACAATGTTAACATTCAATGCAGATGCTTTTCAATCCCAAATTCAATTTACTTATCAAAGATTCCAAAATGTGGGGTGGAAATATCAAAATAAAAGAAGAACAAAAAGTTAATATCACCCTTGATGAAAACCATAGAAGAGCTCCTTATGAGAAGAGAGATGTTGTATAGCATATACATGACAAGAAAAATTGCAGAAGCATATGCAAGTATCGCAGGAAAGAGAGCAAACACATGCATGAAAGGTTGGTTGTTAATTCTTTTGAGTGTTTTAATAATACTCACCCTCATGCCTAAAGAAGTTCAGGCATTTTTTTCATTGAAGAAGTCCAACCTAGCAAAATATCATCATGATCCTTTTTAGACAACCGTTATTTTAAATGACAGAATCCAAACAAACTTCATTCTGGCTCAATTTAAAAGCCGACCCATAAGCAGCAACTGTGATATGCCTGAGACAATAAATCAAATAAATGGTGAGATATAAAGAAACAAGGAGCAAACTCATGTTAACACAAAAATAAAAATATGAAACATATGACTCAAACATCATACCTTCAATTGCAATCAGGCACGAGTATCATATAATATTTGTAGTAGAGTATCTAACCTACTTTTATTACTTCAGGACAACTCCACTGAATATTTCGTCAACACTTCGACTCATCATTCTCCCCTTTTTCCAAGAGAGGTATGAGGGTTTCAAAAGATAAAACATCAGGTAAGCATCCTTTCTCCTTCACTTTATAAATAGAGGCCTTTGCCTCATCAAACAAAACCCTCTTTACATAATCCTTTGGTCATAGCAGTTTATGATTGGACACTCAAATGATGGTCATTAACCAAAAGATGCTGAAAAATCTATTGTGCATCATCTGTGAAAGTATCAGGCTGAATTGTTAAGGATTTGCTGAAATAATGTAATTGCCTGGTCAAGATGGTTACTTTTCCACAATCCATTTAACAAGATAGTGTAGAATATTATATTAGGGGCCTGACCTCTATCATGCATCTCATAAATAATATCCCGCACATATGACATTTTACCACATTTGTACAAACCATCAACGAGAGAGCTATAGGTGACAATATCGGGAATCAAATTTTTTCCCTTCATTTCTATAAAGAGATCCATGGCCTCATCCACCCTCTTGATTTTACAAAGCCCATTAATCAAAATGGTATAATTAAAAACATCAGGAGCCAAACCACTATTGATCATCTTATTGAATAATTCCCTTGACTCATCAACATTATTCATCAAGCAGTAACCTTCCATTAAAGAGCTGTAAGTAAAATGATTAGGCTTTGTACCACACTTCATCATCATAGCAACAACAGCTTCAGCCTTGGAGACACTTCCTTCCTTACAAAATGCATCAACCATTACACTATAAGTACGAACATTAGGGATGATGCCTTCAAGTTTCATTTGATCAAATAATTTTGCGGCTTCTGACCCTATATTCATGACACAAAAACCATGTATTAGAGAGTTGTAGGTCACAACATCAGGAGATATTCCGCCATCAATCATCTTATGAAACAAATGACATGCTTCGGATATGAGTCTTTCTTTGCAAAAGCCATCAATAATTGTATTATACATGACTAAATCAGGATTAGCTGGCCCTCTTGCCATCTTTTGGAGCAATTTAACCGCAGCTCTTGTTTTTCCGGCCTTACATAGTCCATTGATGAGTGTGCCATAACTAACTACATCTAGCTTAAACCCATTTGCTAGAAGATCATCATGAAAATTTAAGGCCTTTCCAACGTCATTATTGGAGCAAAGGCCCTTCATTAGTGTAGTGAAAGTAATCATACTAGGCGGCCAGCCCATCTTAAGAATCTTGCCTAAGGCAGAGAAAGCAGCAGTCATTTGACCCACATGGCAGTAACAATTAATCAAGATGTTTAGTGTAACCAAATCTGGCATGAATCCCTTAGTTTCTGCTTGTGCGAAGAGGGAGATAACAGTTCGATGGTGTTTCAACTTTGCAACATATCCTAAGATTTTATTAATTTGGAGTATAGAGGGTGGGGGGCGCACATGAAGCAAGCCGTTAAAAGAAGAGAGGGCCACTTCAATATTGTGAGGATTTGTTGAAATGGAATGGAAACAGAGTCGGAGAGCTAGGGCATGTGAAGGAGAAAGATGGAATAAAGATAGAGACGATGACGCAGAAAACAAAGGAAAATTGGGGAAGCCATACCTTAAAGCTCTACAAAACACCATCTTTTCCTGTTCAGATCCTTCAACCAGGACTCGTTCTTTGAGGTGGGGAGGTCGATAAGAGGGATCCGAATGCCCCTTCAGAATGGTACAATTTCTATGATTATTTTAAGACTTGTACAATTTCTATCCACGTTACAATTCATAAGAGTATTTTTGTAGGGATAGGATATTGTCATTAGCAATTTTGGTCATTATCACTTTTTTCACCCTTAGATCAGAATTTTAATAGGAGAGAGAAATGATAAAGGTAGATGAGATTCTATAGTGAAAAAGAGATAGTGACATTGGTAGTAACCAAAATTGGTAATGACAATATCTTATCTCATTTCTATGTAAAAGAAGAATTTAATACTTTGACTTTTGTCTTATATTTTGAATCAAAAAATCTTTGAAATGTCATTATAATATGGACCAATGGGAGTGGTTGAATAAATTGTATCAAAATTTACATATATGAATGGAGAAAGGGATTTCAATTATTTCAAAAAGAAAAATTGTGGAAAACATTTAAAACAAATTTACACCCCAACAAAAATAATGTGATGATATATTGACCTACAAATTCATCATATTTGATCAATTAACTTAGTTAAAATTAAAAGCGTTAACAGTTTGGACGGAAATGCTACATTTTGGAAATTTTTGAGGTGATACTAAACCAAAAAACTTTCAAAATAATATTGCTTCTTCATAATAATTTTTAGAGAAAAATTGAACTTTAACCCTAAATATAATTAGGTAAATTACATTTTTACTAAATCAACCCCTTTGTGAATATACATAATTTCATTTTTTAATATAATTATATGATTATGAGTTTATTTTTTGGCAAATACATCACAAATCCACAATCATTTTTTTCCTTGAACTGATTGGTGAATGTTTTTGGCCTATTACAGCTTGTGTCTATGTAATTTTTTATTACCTAATAAATTTTGAATTTGTTCGGCGAAGAATTTGTTCATTTTAAATCTACATTCTTCTATTTTATTTATCTTTACTCTTCTTGCTAGAAACATGATACCCCCTTCAATGCTTGGTTTTGAGCATTTTTTTTTTCATGGGCTTTACTTGACTCAAGCCCAACCCAATTTAAATTGGACTCCTTTCTTTTTTTACTTAGAGAGCAAGAATGCACATCCTAGCGTCCGGTGCGCAGGTATTTTTCTTTCGAGGCCGCATTTCTACCCAACATTGGTTTCACTTAGGAAGAAAGAAGATTTCGCTCTACCCTTAAATCGTAGGTGAGTCCAACCCCTTTCTTAAAATTTTGTTATCAAAAAAGAAAAAGAAAAAGAACGGACAGCCTAGCTTAATTTACGAGATTGGTTTCATCTAAAGGAGATTGCCTTACATTCAAATTGGAACTGGGCTCAAACTTTTGGTATTGCTTCATGGAAACTATGGAATTGAAGGAATTCCTCAGTTTTCGAGAATGATTTTCATAAGCCAGTTAATCCTGCAACAAATATCCTGAATTCGTGGCGTTACTTTGTGTTCACAGACTCGAATTTGGAGAATATTAACTCTAGCTTGACAGACCATAGAGCCTGGATTGGCACCACTTGTTGACTGGATTAAGATTAATGTTGATGGCGCTGTTTTCTCATCTAGACGATGTGCTGGCTGCGGTGGTGTTTTCTGTGATTCAAATGGCAACTGGGTTGCAGGTTTCTGCTTCTACCTTGGCCTATGCTCTCCTTATGAAGCGGAGGAATGGACGATTCTGAAGGCCTTGGAGCATGCTAGGACTATGAATATCAGCTTGATTATTATAGAATCTGATTCGAAGAGCCTGATTGATTCCCTTAAGCTTCCAGATGGTGACAGTTCGCAAAGTTTAGTGACGCTGGAAAATAGAGAATTATTGCAGCTTAACTGGGTTGTCCAATTGGACTTTACTCCAAGGGATTTTAACCTTGTGGCGGACAAGCTTGCTAAAAATGGCTTGTCTCATTCCTGTTTCTTTGATGAGTGTCCTTCTTTTCTCAGGACTTTGGTTATGCAAGATTGTATGGGATCTAATCCCCTTTATTCTAGTTCTTAATGTAAAGGCTTAGCCTCCTTTTTTACCAAAAAAAATATAAAAAAGAACGGAAGGTCTAAAGGTATGATCTACAAGGTAAGTGAGTGCATCTTTATTCTCCTGGACTGAATTTCATATGTTCATGTTTTTTGAAGAAAGAAAAAATCCCTCTTCTACTACTCTTAACAATACTCCAAAAGATCAAGACTTGCATATCCAACAAAAATCTAAATTATTTAAAATGCCGCGCATCAACATGTGTGTGTCTTTTTTTCTTCTTGGCCAACGTGTGTGTATACCATATGCAATCTCACTTTTAAATTACTGAACACTTGAGAAATTCAAACGTTTCACTACTTCAGGCAATTGAGCTTCTTCCCCCTTTATCTTTTAATTTTTCATCTTCATTTTCATTCTCAAGGACAACCTCAAATTTTACAAAAAGCTCAGTTCCAAGAAATTTTTCATTTTTTCCGTAGATGGGGGACTCCTTGAGGCCATTCTCCACAAAAACACATTTGTTTAAAAAAATGCTGCAAACTCGGCACAAATTTTCCAGTAGAAACAAAAGTTTATAGGCATAAACTAGACACATCTTAATATTATGACCCCAGAAAGTGTTCTTCTACCAGTAACTGATATGAGAATGGCTGTTACCCAAGAAAAAGACACACAATTTGAGAATGCCTATATAGACCTAAGAAAAGGCAGAGTTTCAGCAATTTTGAGTTTGTCAGCATTCGTTGATCCACACAAGCTCTTGTCAAGGATAGGTGTCTCAGCTCTCTGTCTTTCCAATACAGTCAAGCCTTAGCTTCCTTAGCCACCGCATCAGCCGGCTCTCCCGCCTCTCTCTTCCCATCACCCTCTTCTTTCGTTTCGACTTCTTCTTCTGCACATAGTGTATCAGAAAATACTCCAATGTTCATAAATTACAAAAACCATATCTTTTAACAAGTTCTTGTGCAACAAGCAGGAATGGCAAGTCACTATGTAACTCAGCTCCCCCGTGCAAATCTAAAAATGGTTTTTGTAGAAAACTTCCTTCACAAGTTACATAGAAAGTTCACAAAAGCTCTAACCTTCCTCTTCCTTGGAATCATCCATATCAAAATCATCCCCACCCATGTCTAAGTTCTGCACAATATACTTTCAGTTAGCAACGAATTGATAAGGAGTTTTGGAGAGACAAAAAAGACAACTCCTCAAGATATCAACATCCCACATAAAGCTCAGACGATGTAACCTTTGTCAAGCAAAGTTAGAGGCCTCATGACTTAAATTCTAAAATTTTAAGTCATGATCATGACTTGTTTGGGTCCACTGTTAACATATCTTGAGAATCAGTGTGGCGGAACCAGGAAATTATTTTTAGTAAATAAAATATTAAACTATTTACTAAATAAAATCGCATAATATTTAAAATACAAATAAATAATAATCGACAATTAAAAATCAAAAGATAACCTAGTAAATAAAAATTCTATCACATTTAGAAGGAGACTCATTAGAAAGTGCATCACTTTCGTAAATTATTTTCTTAGAAATACCACTTTCTCGAAGTTATTTTCTTTTTAAAGAAGACATCTATGTTTTTCTGTTTATCTGATCCTTACTCATTTTTTTCAACCTACAAAAAATTTGGTGACTCAGAATATATATTGATGTCAGTGTTAATTACTATCTTGTGTTACTAAACATTAATTCTTATAGTACTACTCAATCCACAAAACTAACATTTAAATGTGCATCCCACTTACCTCAAAACAAAATAATTAGAGAAAATAAAAGAAATATAATATGAACCCAAAAAATATTTTTTAAAAAACATACAAATCTAATTCAATTTCAGCTAAGCAAATAACCTATTATAATCTATTTTTTAAAGAGAAATTCATTATAAAATCATAAGACAACCAAATAATAAATTCAAACCGATTAAAATTAGCCATTAATCATCCTCTACATATATATAGTCATCTATTGTCAAAACTCAAGACTTTCCGAAATCATAATCCCAAACTTTTCACTAATCAACACAATATTACCCTCATTAGAAAGATAAAAATACATAGAATAACTTTCATAAAAGGAGTGAGGTGAAAAGAAGTAATTTTGAGTACCTATTTGGTCCTTAAAATGAAGATGAACAACACCTTGAGATATAAGATGATACTAATATTTTTAATTGGTATCTCAAACAAAAATTTTACTTTCCTCTCACATCCCAAAAAAGAGTATGATTATAGAAAAGATAAGAACTTTTGGGGCCAAATTAGTGGCCAAAATAAAATATTATATAATACATACATATAAATATATAAGATAAGAGAAAACCAGCTGGGGCCAAGGCCCCAGCTGGCCATAAGGTGGCTCCGCCACTGCTGAGAACACCAACTATCCTTAACAAAGGTACTTGTGACACACATAAAGCTACTAAAAGTTCATAACTTAATACAGAAATTCTAAGACAGACTTAGTTTACAAAAAATTAGAAGAACAAACCAATCCATAATTGTTCTGGTTTTCCAGAGTTTTGCCAAATAATTTCTTATTCAGCTGGTACAAGATTCATGAGAATCAGTACATGCAAAATTTAGTAAACTAATTTCTAAGGTACATTGTCCCCCATTGGACATTATTACCAAAATTCAGAAGCAAACAGAAATATCCATGTTAAAGTACTCATAAGAGTATATTAAAAACTCACATATCTTAAGTTTATTAAAAACTTTACAAATTGTTTGCCGTGTTAGAAATTTTCATACTTACCGAGAAATCCATGTCGTCAAAATCCATTCCTGCTCTCTCTGTAAATTCAAGGAACCATATCACTATAATGAACCAAATGTAACACAACAATAACTTAACCATATAGTCATAATTACAAACCGTTCTCCTCTTCTTCATCAACCCATTTGTCCCAATCAACTTTGACAAACACAGGAGGCTTTCCTTCATGCTTGATCAACCTATCCCACCATTTCTTCTCTGCTTTCTTTATAACATAAACTATGTTCCTTACGCCAATATTATATTTGCTCTCCTACAAAATGCCATCAACCATCAATAAATTTGAAGCTAAAAGGGGTCAAATTCTAAAGCATTCTAGAAAATTGATTATATGTACCTCAACATTGACCTTATCAAATAGATCCAGGTAAACTTCATAGGGAATTTCATCTTTCTTAGCAGAGATATTAAACCTTCCATCTGGTTCTAGCTTGAGCTTTACATCTTTAGCATCAGGCAAATCAACAGTCACATAAACCTTGTCTGATCTCTGAGCCCACTTCACAATTGGGTGCCGGCTATAAAAAGTAGGAACATTCATCCATTAGCAAGTAACATTTATAATTTTAATCATACCACAAAATTAATTAGAAAAACTGAAAGGTCCTCCCCATGCTCTAGATTTCAAACAAGTTTCAAGCTCCCACCTGACGTGGAGATGGCTAAATAAAGTCACATTTTGTGGCATAAAATAGTCATATCTGCAGCTAGGGATTATTTTATTAAGAGCACTCACACTTTGTGGTTATTGACATGGAGGTGAGTCACAACCCATGGATGAAGGCAGCTGGAGAATTCTTGTGGCTATAATTTATTCTTGAATATATGGCCATGGTTCATCATACGCTATTATAAATAGCCATCAACTCTTCATTGCAAATCATCCCATCTCAAGCAAAGCAAAGCATCCTACACTTGAGAGATAAATAGTGTTCTTCAAGTTGTAAGTGAGTGAGTGAATTTTCTCCTATATTGAGAGAGAGAGAGAGAGAGAGAGAGAGAGAGAGATATTGTTCTCTCCTTAGAATTAGAGAGAGGTTGTAATATTCTTCCACATAGTGAAAATCTTTCCTGGCCTTGCCCGTGGTTTTTTACTTCTCACATTGAGGGGTTTTCCACGTTAAAATCCTTGTGTCAATTCCTATTCTCTCTTATCTCTATTTTAGCTGTATTATACTCTGGTAGGGGATCTAGAATTCCAACAAGTGGTATCAGAGCCAAGGTATCCTAAGTATGCTCTGTGACTGCAGCTTAGACTAATCTGTCACATCAGAAAAGGATTATTCTTGGGAAGTTGCGGAGGTACTGTTCACGGTTACTATTCACAGTGAAATAGTGTAACCCGGTGCGGTTATTATTCAGAGTATTGTCAACACCATGGCGGCAAAATTTGAGATTGAGAAGTTCAATGGATGTAATTTTTCTTTGTGGAAGTTGAAGATCAAGGCAATCCTGAGGAAGGATAATTGCTTAGCTGCAATTGAAGGCAAACCTGCAGATATGACTGATGCAAAGTGGAAAGAAATTGACAACAACGTTGTTGCCAATTTGCACTTAGCAATGGCGGATTCAGTATTGTCAAGTGTTGCTGAAAAGAAAATGGCAAAGGAAATTTGGGATGTGCTCACCAAATTGTACGAGGTCAAATCACTTCACAATAAGATATTCTTGAAAAGGAGGCTTTATACTCTTCGAATGAGTGAGTCTATCACAGTGACGGACCACATCAACAATCTGAATACGTTGTTTTCCCAACTAACAGCGTTGGATCACAACGTTGAAGAAAGTGAACGTGCTGAGCTTCTACTACAAAGTCTACCTGATTCATATGATCAGCTCATCATCAACATAACAAATAGAGGGTTATCAAACAACCTGTCATTCAACGATACCGCTGCTGCAATTCTTGAAGAAGAATCTAGACGGAAGAATAAGGAAGACAGATTGGAAAACTCAAAACACGTAGATGCTACGACGATGACGAGAGGTAGATCAATGGAACGTGACGCAAGTGGGAGTAAAGATCAGAGTAGATCAAAGTCAAAGAAAAAGAAGAATATTAAATGCTACCTGTGTGGTAAGAAAGGACACATGAAGAAAGATTGTTGGAATAATAAGAAGAATACCAATAAGTCTTCTGAAGCAACAACTTCTCAAGGATGTGTCGTTACTACTTCTGATGAAGGAGATATTTTGTATAGCGAAGCAGCAATCAGTTTTAAAGGTGAAAGACAGCTCACTAATGTCTGGGTAGTAGATTCGGGAGCAACATGGCACATGACTGCACGTCGAGATTGGTTTTGCACTTATGAACCTGTCTCTGAAGGGTCTGTGTTCATGGGAAATGATCAGGCCTTGGAAATTGCTGGAATAGGTACTGTCAAGATAAAAATGTTTGATGGTATTGTTCACACAATTCAAGCAGTACAACATGTGAAGGGTTTGAAGAAGAATCTAATGTCTATTGGACAATTAGATGACCTCGGGTACAAGACGTATATTGAAGGTGGAATCTTAAAGGTTGTGAAAGGAGCTCTAGTGGTGATGAAAGCAAAGAAGATTGCATCAAATCTTTACATGCTTATAACAGATACGTTGCGAGAAGCAGACGCATTAGTATCTTCAGCCAATCAAGAACAATTATCAACAATGTGGCATCTCAAATTAGGCCACATGTCAGAACGAGGCTTGAAGGTTCTTGCAGAACGTAATCTTCTTCACGGACTCAAGACGGTAAACTTACCTTTCTGTGAGTACTGTGTTACAAGTAAGCAGAGTAGATTGAAGTTTGCAAAATCAACAGCTAGGAGCAAACACATATTAGACTTGATTCATTCTGATGTGTAGGAGTCACCAGAAATGTCATTAGGAGGAGCAAAGTATTTCGTATCGTTCATTGATGACTACTCCAGGAGAGTATGGGTGTACCCAATCAAGAAAAAGTCAGATGTGTTTCAAACCTTTAAAGACTTCAAAGCAGAAGTAGAACTTGAATCTGGAAAAAAGATCAAGTGCTTGAGAACAGACAATGGAGGAGAATATTCGGATGGTGAATTTCTTTCATTTTGCAAGCAAGAGGGTATTAAGAGGCAATTCACAACTGCATATACCCCTCAACAAAATGGTGTAGCAGAGCGGATGAATAGAACTTTGTTAGAAAGAACAAGAGCTATGTTGAGAACAACAGGTTTAGCCAAGTCTTTCTGGGCAGAAGCAGTCAAGACCGCTTGTTATGTGATAAACTGGTCGCCATCAACGGCAATTGAATTAAAGACACCAATGGAGATGTGGCATGGTAAACCATCAAATTATTCTTCTCTACATATGTTTGGATGTCCTACATATGTGAGGTACAATTCTCAAGAAAGAACCAAGCTGGATCCAAAATCCAGGAAATGTATATTCTTGGGCTATGCTGACGGCGTTAAGGGGTATCGCTTGTGGGATCCCACTGCCCGTAAGGTTATAGTCAGCAGAGATGTGCTATTTGCAGAAAATGAATTGCAAAAGGAACAAGATAATGACAACACTTCTAAGGAAGTTACTACTGTTGAGATAGATGGGAATACTGGAGAAGATGATTCTTATGAAGTTGAGCCAGAGCACGGGGAACAAGAACCAATTGGGGTTGATGGTGCAGACATTCAACGATCAGTACGCCAACGAAGAGCACCGTCATGGCACTCAGACTATGTTATGGCAAGCCATGATGCATATTGTCTTCTTCTGTTCCATGATGCATACTGTCTTCTCACAGAAGAAGGAGAACCGTCGTCGTTTTATGAAGCTGTGACTAATCCAGACGCTTCTCTGTGGATGGCAGCAATGCAAGAAGAAATAGAAGCCTTACATAGAAACAAGACGTGGGAACTTGTTCCACTTCCAAAAGGTCGAAAAGCCATTGGTAACAAATGGGTCTATAAGATCAAACGAGATGGCAATGATCAGGTGGAACGATATCGTGCAAGACTGGTAGTGAAAGGATATGCTCAGAAGGAAGGTATTGATTTTAAAGAGATATTTTCTCCAATTGTCAGACTTACAACTATCAGAGTAGTTCTTGCTATGTGTGCTGCATACAGTTTACATCTAGAACAACTAGATCTAAAAACTGCTTTTCTTCATGGAGAACTTGAGGAAGAGATCTACATGCTCCAACCGAAAGGTTTTGAAGAAAAAGGAAAAGAAAACTTGGTTTGCAGGTTAACCAAATCTCTGTATGGCTTAAAGCAGGCGCCAAGATGCTGGTACAAGAGATTTGATTCCTTCATAATTTGTCTTGATTACAACAGACTGAGTTCAGACCATTGTACGTACTACAAGAGGTTTGGTGATAATGATTTCATCATTTTGTTGTTGTACGTGGATGACATGTTGGTGGTAGGCCCCAACAAAGATCGAATCCAAGAGTTGAAGGCACAGTTGGCTAGGGAGTTCGATATGAAGGACTTGGGACCGGCAAACAAGATTTTAGGGATGCAAATTCACCGAGACATAAATGATAGGAAAATTTGGCTTTCACAGAGGAATTATCTGATGAAAGTCTTGCGGCGCTTCAATATGCAAGATTGTAGGCCAATTTCTACCCCAATTCCTATCAATCATAAATTATCCTCAAGCATGTGTCCTAGCAATGAAGCAGAGAGGATGGAAATGTCTCGAGTACCGTATGCATCAGCGGTGGGAAGCCTTATGTATGCGATGATTTGTACGAGACCGGATATTGCTCAAGCAGTTGGTATGGTCAGTCGTTTCATGGCAAATCCTGGTAGAGAGCATTGGAAAACTATTAAGAGGATCCTGAGATACATCAAGGGAACCTCAACTGCTGCATTATGTTATGATGGAAAATCGGAGTTTATTGTCAAAGGATATGTTGACTCAGACTTTGCAGGTGATCTTGACAAAAGAAAATCTACTTCAGGCTATGTGTTTACACTTGCAGGAGGAGCTATAAGTTGGTTATCCAAGTTACAGAATGTGGTAGCTCTGTCTAGTACTGAAGCTGAATACATGGCAGCTACCCAGGCTTGCAAGGAGGCAATTTGGATTCAAAGGTTGATGGAAGAACTCGGGCACAAACAACGACAAATTATTGTGTATTGTGATAGTCAGAGTGCCTTGCACATTGCAAGGAATCCAGCCTTTCATTTAAGGACAAAGCACATAAGAACTCAATATCATTTTGTGAGAGAAGTAGTGGAGGAAGGAAGTGTGAATATGCAGAAGATCCACACCAATGAGAACCTAGCAGATGTCATGACAAAACCTATAAACTCGAATAAGTTTATATGGTGTCGGTCCTCATATGGTCTGATAGAAATATAAGCAGCAGGAACTGGCGAGAAGGAAAAGATTTTGAAAGTTCACCAAAAGTGACTTTAAGTGGGAGATTGACGTGGAGATGGCTAAATAAAGTCACATTTTGTGGCATAAAATAGTCATATCTGCAGCTAGGGATTATTTTATTAAGAGCACTCACACTTGGTGGTTATTGACATGGAGGTGAGTCACAACCCATGGATGAAGGCAGCTGGAGAATTCTTGTGGCTATAATTTATTCTTGAATATATGACCATGGTTCATCATACGCTATTATAAATAGCCATCAGCTCTTCATTGCAAATCATCCCATCTCAAGCAAAGCAAAGCATCCTACACTTGAGAGATAAATAATGTTCTTCAAGTTGTAAGTGAGTGAGTGAGTTTTCTCCTATATTGAGAGAGAGAGTGATATTGTTCTCTCCTTAGAATTAGAGAGAGGTTGTAATATTCTTCCACATAGTGAAAATCTTTCCTGGCCTTGCCCGTGGTTTTTTACTTCTCACATTGAGGGGTTTTCCACGTTAAAATCCTTGTGTCAATTCCTATTCTCTCTTATCTCTATTTTAGCTGTATTATACTCTGGTAGGGGATCTAGAATTCCAACACCACCAGATTAGCAAGTTACATGATTAGTCATTTAGTGCTTCAGCAACCAATTGTGTATACAAGTAAACAAAGACAAAAAAAAACCAACTCTACCAAAGCTAAACAGATCACAATAATCATAACTCATAAATGAAAATAAATGTGTAATCATCTCAAAGGGCATAGTCAAAAAGTGTGCCTATCATATCATGCTTCTGATCTAAATCTACAATCTACATAATTTCATAGCGTAAAATCAGAGGGCATCTAATAACTGGTAGTTATTGTCTACAGCTTATGAACAATATTATAAATAAATAGAAGATTCTTTTACCAGCGACAGCAACCAAGGATGAACAGCTGAAACAAAAAAAATAAAATAAAACAAGGACTAGCGTTCAAAAATGCAATCCTTACTTAGTAAAACGACATTCTTAAAATTATGCACCAAAATAAAGCAAAAAAAGACGTTAGAAATAGATCTAGCCACTAGATTGCATGAAATAAGCCGTTAAGTCAAATTTGATATGAAAGGAACACACACACACACAAATCTCAAATGAATTTCTTAGACATCAAAATGAAAAGGGTGCCAGACAGTAACAGACGTCTTTTTCCTTTCGCTTAAAAAAAATGTACCCACCAGTGTATGTGAACAAGCAAATACTGAAAACCAGGGAATAAGAATCAGATTCCCATAGCTATGAATCAGATTCATCACAAGCGTTCTCATATAAATGTACAAATAAGTAAACGAATAAAAACGGCATTTTTGTTCTTGCATTTGCAGAAGTACCATCACCTCAATAACGACTCATATCGAAGACAAAATGGAAAAAGTAGAGGAAGCCAGAGAAGTAGGCAATGAAATAAGCTGACTCTAGGATTTGCATGCTAACCTCATATTTTTTTGAGGGTGTGGGTGTGAATGTGAAGACGACGAAGATGAACAAGAAGAAGAAAGACCAAAGCTTTGATCACAAAACAATAAGTTATGATAATGTGTTGAAGGATGAAATACGAAACGGGGATCGGCCAATGAAGGACCTCGAGTGTTCCAGAAACTACAAGAAGCGTTTATTTTAAAGAGGGAAAAAGAAACTTCTGTTGCAAATTTGCATTTACGTAACGCCGGTACTGAAATGTCGTTACTACCCCTACTAGAATGGTCCAGATATTGTCCTCCTTCCAGTTCCACCCTTGTAGATGAAAATTAGTTTAAATTATTTATTTATAACAAATGGTTTGATTTTTTTTTTTTTGATATAATCTTTACTCCCTCAAGTTTTTCTTTATTTTCATTTTCGTCCCTCAAATTTCATATTATTCGAAACATTAGTCCATATAGCTTAATAAAAAACTATATTATTTTGCCTCTAGAGGGAACAAAACCAATAGTTTGAATTTTGAGATACCAAAACAAAAATGAGGGTAAAATTGAGGGATCAAAACTGGTATTAGCCCTTTTTAAAATAGGAAAATTTTAATTTAGGTCCCAAGCAACAGAAAAAATGGTCCATGAAAATCTCAAAATTGCATTTAAGTCCCGTGAGACCTTTTACAATAAATTTCAATTCCGCTGACAAGTTCAGGTGCGTCCACTAATAAGTCTAAGTGCGATCTACTAACAAGTTCATATACGATCTACTAACAAGTCCAGGTGCGGTCTACTAATAAGTCCACATGCGTCCATTGACAAGTCGACAATTGAAATTTATTACAAAAAAGTTTCACAAGACTTAAATGTAACTTTGAGATTTCCAAGAACCATTTTTTTCTTTTCTTTTTTGTTGTTGCTGGGGACCTAAATGTAAGTTTCCCTTTAAAATATTCCTTAAACTATTTGCATTTAAAACTGCTCAATACAAGTAAGTATTCCACAATTGATATGATTGTTTGTTACAGGAATTCTAAATTTATAAAATAAAATGAATTGAGATATTATGTAAAATTTAAGAAAACTCAGAGAGTAGTCCTCCATGTCCTTTTTTTTCTTCTTTTATTTGATAAAAAAGTGGGAGAAGTATCACTAAAATATGGGAGAAGTTTTTACAAGGCGTCAGTAAAAAGATAAATGATGGTAAATCCACTAGATTTTGGTGGGATTTTTGGACGTCTTTGGAAAGACCTTTGATTGAATATGTAGTTTCGAATGTTCACAAGATTAACCCGGAGGAAATGGTGGGTAGTTTTATTACTCCGAGTGGTGATTGGGATGTCCTAAGATGGAAGGAACATCTACCAGACTGGGTTATCAGGAAGATGGTTATGTTACGACCCGCTTTGGATCCGATCGAGATCTTGTCATTTGGCATAATTCTCCTGATGGAACATTTTCAGTAAAATCAGCCTATAAATTCTTATTTGTACCAGATACGAATGGGTCTTCCTTTGGTTTGTGGAGGTTTTGGCGTTGGAATGTGCCTGAAAAGATTAAGTTTTTTATTTGGCAAGTAACCCATGAGAGATTAATGACTAATTCCCTGAGAGTGAAAATTGGACTTTCAAATATAAAAGAATGTTTACTGGGTTGTCAGAGTGAGGAAACAATACTTCATATTTTGAGAGATTGTGAGAAAGCAAAAAAAGTGTAGAGGGAATTTCTTAATCCTAATAAATATACTGTCTTTTTTTCGTCTGATTTGCAGGAATGGCTTTAATGGTATGCAACAAGAAATCCAGGCAAATATTGCTTTAAAAAGTGGACATGGACAAGAATTTTTGCACATGTCTACTGGTTGCTGTGGAAAGCAAGATGTCTTCAGATGTTTGAAGGCAAAGCAGTTACTCCAAAGGATGTGTTTCATCAATGTCAACACCATTTAATGGAAGAAGCAGTGGCTGGGAGATTGAAAAATCAATTGCTTGCGGAGGTACCACAAACAGATAACAAATGGAAGAAGCCAAATCCAAGATGTGTTCGGCTGGATGTGGATGCGTCAGTAAGACAACATAATCAAGCAGCAGTTGGAGGAGTGATTAGAGATGACAGGGGAAGATAGGTCACAGGATTTATGAAGAGTATTGGGACCCTTCCGATGACAATTCCAGAGGGAGTAGCTATTAAGACAGGGCTCGAGGTTTGTCAACTTTACAAGTTTCAAAGAATACAGGTTTTCTCTGATTCTTTAGAAGCGTTGAATATTTTGGTGAGAGATAGGGTATTGGATCATCATTTTAAAGCTGAAATAGAGGCCACAGGTCAACTATTGTATGGATAGTGGTAGGTTGTTCTGTCCTATTCAAATAGGGAGGCTATTGAATGTGCAGATATTTTGGCAAAAAAAGCGCATGTAGAAGATATGTAGTTACAGATAGTCACAGCGGTGCACCCAAGATGTAGAACTCGGTTCATACTCGACATAATGTCTGTTGGAGATGAATTTAGTTCTTAGTCTTAAGTGATTTGTATTTTGAACTTCAAGTTTAGGCTTGCCACTTGTAAAAAAAAAAAAAAAAAAGTGGGAGAAGCATAAGCCAAGAGATTCCTTCATAATGGCACTGAGTTGAAGCACATCTAATTAAATATTTGATGAACATCCCATTTTGGGAAAATAAGTATAATGGAGCTGGCAACGTAAATGTAAATCACGACACCACCAAAATTGAAATTTAATTTAAGGAAAATAGAAAGAAATGAATTGAAAATGTATTAACAAGTGTAGTCTGATTTTGTTCCAAATTGTGCAATTTCCTTTCTTATTTTCTTGTCCTTTTAGATTTGAATTTCTGACATACTTTTTTAACTAAATTTTGAATATATGTCATAAAATGAATTCTTGGATAACTAACTACATAAATCAACTAATATATGAAATTAAATATATGTCATAATACACACACACACACACTCCTCTAGCCCTACTCATAAGTCACTTCCAACTAGTTTTAGCATACAATTTTGTCTTAAAACTTTAACATTTTTTCTATTTTATCCATATTTAATATATACTATACTCCAAAAGAATAAATTTCACACAATAATAAATGAAGGATAAAATTGTGCATTTATATGAAAAATTTAATAATGGCACCAGAAGAGTATATATTTGACACACTAACTTACACTCATAGATAACTTGGCTTTTGAGGAGATCGCCAAGTTGAGACATAAATTTCATTCAATACATAAATATCGAGACAGATCACATGCCAATAAGACTATAATGACCAACTTGTTTCAATAGTAAATAACCATTAACTTGCCCAGGAAAAGTACATATGAAAAGACAAGCTATAATGAACTAGTCACAAACATTTTTTTTGTAGTCATGATGTCACTGTAACACAAGAATACACATGAAGAATCTAATTTTCTTGCTCTTTCCACTTTGCTTTGCTCTTTTCTGGTTAGTTTTCTTGTCCTCTATCCCTGGGAAAGATATATTTATGTGAAGGGTAGGAAGATAGCCTTATTTGAGCTGAAGCCTGTGGCTGAGAAAGGCAAGTTATGTTTGTTCACTTGTTTATCTTTGCTGCTTCAATCAGCCAAAGCATCATCCTACACAAAAAATATTTCACAAGTCAAAATGTTATGAATGTTGCTTCATTAGTCATCACTTCAGGCTTCAGTAGCAACATTATGAACGTTATGGTACTTTGGTATCACTGTGATTGTTGTGATGGGATTGTCTTTTTCTCAGCCAGGAACGGCTTGAACATCATCACAACTCCAAGTGCTTCTACTAGGTTGAGAAAGAAGAACACCAAGTGAGAACCTGTTGTGACATTTCCCATACTTAGTGAGGTTACAGAAAAAATTAGAACCTATAATAAGATGTGTTATTTATAAGCCAGCTCGAATCCAACACAAACAGATTTAACTGGTCATCGAACCTGGAAGGAAAGAAGCCTCTAACCGCTTCTGGGACCAGGCTAATCTGCATTAATCAAGTTTATAATCAGTGAACTGCAGATGGGTTTCAAAATATTATATTGCACATAAACAGGCATGTTAAACTGAGGCATAGTTACTGTTGAAGGAATTACTAAACTTGTATATAGAATTTGTATTCCACACACCTCAATTACATTGGCAGATTACACATATATATACACACAGAATAGTTCCAGCCTCTATATGTCCCTAGCCTCTATACAACCCCAACCTCTATACGTCCCTAGCCTCTATACAACCCCAACCTCTATTAGTTTCAGCCTCTATATTTCCTAACACTCCCCCTCAAGTTGGAGCATAGATGTTAATCATGCCCAACTTGTTATAAAGATAATTAACACAAGTTCTTAGAAACTTTAGATAACAAATGACAAAACAAAATTCTCACACACTCCCCCTCAAGCTGTAAGCAGCTTGAATGTGAACAGCAACAAATCACCAATAGTTTGCTTCTTCATGAGATCTTGAAGCAAACAGCAATAGTACACGAGTACCAAACCAAAGTAGAGGCTGCAGCAAACGGTCTCACCAGGGACCAACACCTCACCGGAGGCAAAGTTGCAAACGGGCACAAGGAATTACCCAACCACAAACACGGCATTCAAGACAAAAGAACACTTCACGAACGTCTTTGGAAAACAAACAAAGAACCCAGCCACCGAAACAAGTGAACGTGCACATAACGAAATGCCGAAAACCCAGTCTCACACCGCAACCTTCGAAGCAAAGAACCGGCCTACATATACCGGAAATGAAGGCTCGACGTCGGAGACAGCAAAGCCGAAGCACAAACGTCCAAACGGAACCCAAATGACCAGTAGGTCACAACAAGCAAACGAGGTATCAATAACCTCAACAGAAACTTCTTTAGTCACCACAGAACAATCTCATCCGAGATTACAACACCAAACTGAGGCTTCACGATTCTCAATAGCAAACATCACATTAGTGACCAAACAGAAGCAACCGTTATCCCAATGACCAAATAACACTTCCACAACCAGGAAGCAAATAACCATCAAACTAGAAACAGATTGATGAAACGGCACTGGAAACGAAGACGGGCAAGCAAATGGATGAATAGTACCAATGAACAGTACCGTACGTATGAACAAGTACCAAAACAGTACCTATAAAACAATACCCAATGATGAAATAGTCATCTGGAAATATTCATATTAGTAAAATCTGAGTCAGGCGCCTCATTTTCTCAAATATGTGAGATCCAATACTAGTCAAATATGTGGGACCCGCCACTACCAACCCTTCTCCTTTTCAAAAATCTGAATGCGTCTGCACCATATTCCTTTGCAAAAAATGTGAATGTGAGTTTCAAAACTATTGGACAATTTCACGTGGTGTCCACCATGACCAACTTTCCCACTTCATTTGATTTTTTTTTTTTTCTCTCTCTCTCTCTGAAATCTCTCCAGTCAAATATCTCTCACCTTACTTTCTTCCTCGAGATGCCTCTTGTCTGCCACTTCACTCAACACAATAATTCACCTTTTTTTGTTGAAGGAATTACTAAACTTGTATATAGAATTTGTATTCCACACACCTCAATTACATTGGCAGATTACACATATATATACACACAGAATAGTTCCAGCCTCTATATGTCCCTAGCCTCTATACAACCCCAACCTCTATACGTCCCTAGCCTCTATACAACCCCAACCTCTATTAGTTTCAGCTTCTATATTTCCTAACAGTTACAACATTAATCAACATCATAACAGAAGATACAGAGAACAGGAAAGCTCATATGTAGACACTTGTGGAGTTAAAATCCCCTGGGCAGTTTCAGTTAATAGATGAAATCCTTTAACCAATCCAGATTTATGACTTCTCAATGTAATTTTTTTTTTAAATGAGTAAAAATTATGAGTTAGATAAGTTATTCTAGCTTCATGCTTGGTAAACTGCTACTAAGAAAGGATAAGAAATCACAGATCCTTATCAGCAATCAAGCCAAAGATCATTTGGTCGTTGGAGTTTTAATCCAACCATTGCAGATCAACTTTGTCTGGCAATATTTTTCACTAAGAAAGATAAAATTATTATTATTTTTTTAAAAAAATCATAGTACACTTACATTGCACCACCTCCAGCAGGGCCAACTGCTTTGAATATTGACATACCAGTCATAGAAATACCATTAGCTGCTCCTCTTTGATGTTGTTCCTGTTTTTTTAATCAAATCAACATGCCATATTAGCTCAACCCAACACTGATAATCTCTAAACTTGAAAAAAAAAAAAAAACTTTAAAAAATGAAAAGAAAAACAATTACCACTGCCCTGTTTTGCAGAAGCAACATTCCAGTAATAATGGTTTGCTGGGTCCAACCAAAAACAAAAAACATTACAATCAGGCAAGCACATGATGCATGAAGGAGATGGAGTTTTATGTTTTCAGCATTTAAATAAGTTTTACGCTTAATTTAAATTGTAGGCTTAAATAAGTGATAGTAGTTTTGTCTTGTAAAACAAAAAAAGAGATTATTTAAAACTGGAGGCAAACAAACACCAATTTACTCTAATGATTGAACTATAGGGACAACAATACAGAACTGCTACTAGTCATATTTCATAGAATGAATATACTTATAAAACTAATCCATTTATGCTATTCTACTTAGCCTCAACCCCTCATTATTACTACTTTGCTTGGTAAGATTAAAAAAACAAATGTACTTACAGAGAGACAAAACTTGAGGACAGAAGCACTAGTTATCAATAGATGCAGTATGAAGCCAGAAAACAATGCTATGAAAGGGTAGCTTTGCAAGAGAGGTATGGTGATAATCTGCTTATGGAACCCAAAAAAGAAAGTAGAGTTAAAATGACGAACACTGAAAATGCCAAATCATAGCCCTATTGCATGAGAGCAAAAGCTTACCCCCGAAATGCGAGAAAGTCTAATAGGTCCACAAGCTTTCTCCACCTTAGGAAAAAGGAAAAGTTGGTAAAGCAAGAGGACAAAACCTAACAAATTGAGCAAGTCTGTATTAATCAGCATAATCTGCTAAGTACAAAGACAGATCAATGCATAGAAAACAAAAAACACACTAATACCTCTGGTCCCTAATATAAGAACCAGTTGACTAATTTGAGGAAATTAATAAAGCTAAGTAAATTACTTAATTATAGCATATGTTGCATCATAAGAGCCAGTTGACTAATTTGAGGAAATTAATGAAGCTAAGTAAATTACTTAATTATAGCATATGTTACATCATTTCTCTAAAATACTTATACGTATCATTAGAGGTAAATTATTTTAGAGAAAAACGACAAATATAAATATTCTAAAGTAATTTAGTTAGTTTTTTTAATCTTTCCAAATTAGTCAACTGGCACTTATATTAAGGAACAACGGTAGTATGTCTTTGCCATGCACATCTATTAGATTATTCTCGATGCCTATCAAGAGTTTTTCCTCATTAAGACTGGTTACAGAATGAGCTAGAATTTAGTAAATGAACTCATCATGTAATGCAGTCAAGTTTAAGTGATAATTAGGGGTAACAGGTTAGAGAGGAAACACATAATTTACAACATTAATCCTATACTAGAAATCTGTAGCCTTCAATGAACACACCTGATATTGAAAGAACATTACCAACGTCGTCGGTTGTAAAGTTCAAACCCCCCAAACTTAAAGGACTGACAGCCCATAATGAGAAAACCTGCAGAAAGATATTCAATTTAATACTCCAAGAATGTTTTGTATCACTTTAGTACCCAAGAATATGATTTATTTCAACACTATAGCATATTTGATCCTTGAAATATTGTATAGTATTACCTCTAGTCCTTAATATAAGAGCTAGTTGGAGATTAAATTTGGTCCTAAATATAAGATCTCCATCCACTTTATCTCCCAAATTTATAATTTGTTCCCAGAGTATTCCTATTGATTGCACACATTTAGGAGTTTCTATCTAAGGGTAGTCATGATGAAAGCTGGTATTTTAGAAAAGCCAACCTATATTTGTTACGATTAACTAAAATAACTAACTTCCTTAATCTACCAAATTAGTCAACTAGCTCTTATATTAAAGATAGGGAGTAGTACGATTTTAGTATGATACTACTACTACATCTGGTAGGATGAAATAAGAACAACATACTTTCATGAACTAAAGTCACACAAAAATCATTAGTGTATGAACTTGATATTTAAACAAAGCATTGTTCAAGGAACAAAATCAAATACAGGTATGGATAACAAGAAAGAAAGCAAAAGCGTGCCTGAAACAGAACACAGATAATAGGAAATGCATAAAGACTTGTTGTTCATTATAAAGTAGGAAGCATACCTCTTGATAAGCAATATTATGTAGCGCGACTACACAATAAGCAATAATGGATGACATCAAGGGCCAATTCAATAAGAGATTTTCATCTTTCTGAACTATCTTTCCTATGTTACTGTTATCTGAAACTTCTATATCCTGATGGGACTCACTGCTACCATTGTGCTTGTGCAATGTTTCCTGCAGCAACACAGATTTTATAAAACTTTACTCACATTATTCATTATTCTAATATCTGAAGGTAGTCCCTATTTGTCAAAAAGAATATGTGTGTGTGTGTGTGTTCCTTAATATAGAATAAAATGAATAGAAGGTAGGAAAGCTAAAATCTATCAATATATTTAACAAGTATGAGGCTCAATACACAAAAAAGATAACTCAATGAGTTAACTAACTCCCTTCAAAGGAAACTCCAACAACCCAGATATGAATTTATATTTTTTAATTGAAGGATAATTAATAGTCTCGAAACATCAAGAGGACAGAGTCATATAAGGAAACTAATACAATTTGTTTGGCTATACATACCGGGAGCCACATGCAGGAAACTAATACAGCAAGCGCTAAGACTGAGATCATTAAGCTGGGCAAGGAGTATGGAAACCTGCAGGACATGTGTTTTCACAAATGAATACAAGTACCTCAACAAGTCAAGGGAAATGAAATGAAAATACAAAAAAAAAAAAAAAAGGGGAAAAAAAAAAACAAGGGAAGGCAGAATTGTAATACCTTTTCTATTATTATTATTTAAAAGTAGGACAAGGGGACTTACTTGTCAAAAAATGAACCTTTAGAGAATATATGTGGATATTTTTCTACAGGCTGCAATACAAAATTCCTCAAATTAGTAGAAAAACAATTGATAAGTATGCTTATGAGCATGCTTTTACACACACACATATAGGAATGACAGCTTCAATTTTAGAAATAAGTAGGACATGCAGGAGATGTCTCAATATGCCTACTTACATGGAATGACAACAAAAAGACTTTCAAAAATGTAAAATTTAAAGAAGATTCAGTTTCATCCACAAAATCTTTTTCTCATTCCATTCTAGATAGGGCACCCTCACCTAGTCAGATTAAAGCTCTGTTGTTATTGTTGTATTCTAGATAGGGCACAAGAGTCCGTTGTTTAAGGTACAGGTACACAAGTCATTTTCATCCTCAAATTCATTTGTTTATTCCATTTTGTATGCCAAACGACACATAAGGCTCTAGATAAAGAAAAACACTTAACCTATAAGGAATTCTACTGATGAAACAAGTTATCTTATGACCATGTGCAAATGTCAATATTCGAAGTATATAGCTTACTGCAAAAGGCACTGAAGAAAGTACCTGAGCCAAATAGCCTCCCATTGCTGGGCCAACAACTAAACCAATGCCCCAAGCTGCACTGGCCTGAAAACAGATCACACTAACAAATTACAAGGAAGAAAATGGGCTACTAAGAACTGATTGCAGTTCAAAGTAAATTAGACTCACAGTTGAGATTCCTGTAGCTTGGTATTCTTCCGGAACAATTTCAATAGCATAAGCCTAGTGAAAATGGATGCTGATATGTTAATGGAGGTTACAATCAAATAAAACATGTCCAGGGAAGTACCGAAAAACAAAGATGAATCGGTGATCAAGCACACCAATTCAAACTTCTAATTGTGCCACAGTGCTGTAAGATGAAATTTTATAAAAGGAATTGATATTTTAGACCATTAAAAATACCGTCTCAGTTTTATCTCTTAAAGTTGGGATGGATGTCTCATTGTAAGTCTTCCAAAGAGTATTCTTCAAGATCTTCCTCGACTTAAACCCATTAATAAATAACAATTAAAAATGGATCATATGGCCTAATAATAGGGCATATATATATATACCCCTTGATCATTTAAATTTGGTGGGGCAAAACACTAGAACAAAATGGTGCCCTGTCATGGCAAAGCTTATTATAACCACTGGGCACTTAGCGATCACGTCACTTCACATTAAGCCATTTCACCCTTCTATATGAATTTCCTATGAACACACTTTACATAGAAAGGTATTGAAGACACATATTCTTTGAAGATATAAGATGAGACATAAAAACTTTGGAGGATCAAATTTAGCCAAGGTGTAATTTTTAAAGACCAAAATATCAATTCACTCAATTTTAAATAACAACCAGCTAGTGCGTCAATAATGATACCCTCATTGGTCCAAGCAATCCATTTAAGGCCCCAAGAAGAAATCTTGTAGTAATAGCCATCCAAAAACTTGAGCTAAGGCCAAATAGTGTGTTGAACACAATGCTGAAGTCAAATAAGAAGCAAATCAGTATTGAAAACCTTAACTTAAGGCTTAGAAAGAAACCATCCAAATCAGTGGCAGGCTTGCTTACACTGCAAGAATTCCAGAAATTGCAACAGGTTTTCGACCATATCGATCAGCCACTATTCCCCATGGTATAGATGTCAATCCTCTGCCAAACATGAATGCAGATCCTGCAAGAAAATTTCATTGGGGAGCAGTAACAATTTAAACTTTAAAATTCTACAGTATAAATTAGTCATGTACATCAATGTAATAGAAGGACTAAAAGGAACCTTACCCACATAACCAGCATAGGAACTTATATCTGCCTCTGTTTTTGCAATACCAAAATCTCTAACCTGCAAGTAGACGCATATTAATAGGTCATCTTACAAGCTTGCATTATTGATGATGCTCTTACATGATAAGCAAGAAAACAGTAATGAAGGTGAAGATTTACCAAGGTTTTTTTTTACGGTGTAAACCAAAGGTTTTATTTCTTGAGTTATCTCATAATAAATGAGAAAGCAGAAGTAAAACAATAATCTTTAATGTTAAAGTGATTAGTCAAACTATTTTTAACCTTGGATTGAGATTTGTTGAAGCGATTGCTTTTTACTTGCACCAAAAAAACAAACCTTTCTTCTTGTAACAAGGGAAATGAAGGAAAAAGAAGAAAGAGTGGGAAATGTAGCTTAATAGACAACGCTAATGCTGTTATTATGTGTGGTAATAGTTCATTATTTTTTGGGAAAGAAAATACTTCAACTTTAAAACAAGGACCAATCACCAAATGCAGAAGCTTCCTCAACTACAGACCTACGAAAAGAAACCAATTTTTCAAAAATATATATTGAAGAAAAGAGGATATAACTGTAAATTGTCACACAAATTCATTTAACAAAGTGCTCAAACTCACAAGGAATATAAAAGAATATCAACCAGAAAAAAAAAAAAAATTAAACCAACTATACGTATTAGTTTGAGTTCCCATCTTGAATCAAGTGGCGTTCGCTTTCAAGACCAATTGTGCACCAAGAAGAAGGCATGGTGTTGAAATGATGATCTGGAATACCCGGAGAAAAATTTCCCTTTTTTATGGGTATGAAAAATGCATCAAGAAGAAGGCAAGAGAAAATTCAAACTCACCATGAAATAGAGGAACGGAAAGAGAGATGATATAGGCAGCGCTGAACAAAGCACAAGAAGTTACAAGTAAGATACTTTCCCAAAAAAGGAAAAACTAAAAAACAGTACCAAAATTTGGCAATAACCGCTCATTTAAAGAACAGTACTAGTTTTAGAACTAAAGAAACAATACGAGTATTTTTACAATCCTAAGATATTTTTTAAGAATGATTAATCTTAGGGAGGGAAAAAGTTTTTAAAATTTTTGCTGTACAATCGTTGCAAGTTAGTCATTTATTTCCATAAGCACCCTTTTCTGTCTGATACTTACATGTAAGGTCAAAATTTCGATGGTTTATTTGAAGAGTTCAAACCAACCAAAAAAAAAAAAAAAAGGCTCATAAGAAAGTTAAAAAAAAATTGTTGAATTTACTGAAAAATCATGAGAAAGTAAAAAGAGAAAAACTTACAGCTGCAAAATATGATCAACCATATGTTGAAGAGATGCTTTATAGGAGGGCCTTGGGTCATTTCTTTAGCTCGATCCATCTTACACCCAGGGCAGTTCTCATAATAATGTTTCTTCAGCAACGGCTCTCTATTGCCCTTCTGCTTATTATCCTCATCATTATTCATGACGACGATGTTGTTGTTGACAGCCATGTTTGTTTACCCCCAATTAAGATTGTCCTTCCTGATAAACCCTCTAAGTTTCAGAATCAGAGATGCAAACTCACCTGGATAAAATTTTGAAGATGAGAAACGTAAAATAAGAAGAAGTGGAAAACACACGGCCAGCTGTGAGGGGATTATAGTCACATTGTGAGTGAGATTGAGTAGGCGGCGCTGACGCGTGGTGAGCAAGAATCGGAAGGAAACTTCGCGCGGCTAATTTTCCAAATATATGGGCAGAGCAAACATTAAAATTAAAAGAAAACAGGGAGAGAAATTGCGGGAAGAATGAGATGAGAAGTGAAGATGTAGAGAAGTATTAATTAGGTTCAAATTCAGAGATGGCACTCTACGTCTCTGCATTCCTCGGGCTTGTCTCTATCACCAAACAAAACAAAAAAAGACGGGACCCTGAGAGAAGGTGAGCAATGCGATTTGGCTTCTCTCATTTTTTTTTAGTTGCTTTCATCTTCTACCTTTTTTATGACTATTATATCAAGATGTAATGGTTCACATTTAATATTATTAATATTTTTTTCCTCTTATAGAAGGAAGAGAGAGAAGGATGGGAAGGAAATTGAGAAAATGATAGAAATGAAATGAAATGTGGACCATTAGATCTTGATCTAATAGTTATAAAAGAGATAAAGGATGAGGGCAGACCAGAAAGAAAAAAAAAAAAAGAAGAAGCCAAGTACGGAGCAGTCAGGATCCTATCGTCGAGCGCATGCGGATCATTTATATTACTCAACCAACATAGTTTGTAAAATTACACTGTTTTATATATATTTAAGACGGAAATAGTAAACTTGCAAAAATGTACACCAAATATTTTTTTAGGCGTAAAAATATATATGTGGTTATAAAATATGTGTAAAAATCACAATACAACATTAGAAGAAGATAATATCTGTTTATTTTAATTTGAAAGTAAAAAAAAAAAAAAAAAAACTCTCTCCATCCCCAGAATTTCGACCCCATACTTTTTGTACGGAAATTAACTCAAACACACATCTTCTATTGCTAATTTGCCAAAAAGGGGGTCTTTCGATTTCAAATTGGAGTACGAAACCCAGATGTTAAATCCCAAGTTTGAGTCATCGTACTCAATCCATACATTCACCAGATCACCGCTTTTGAGATCAATTCCAATGGATCCCAAGTCACCAATTTCCATTAAAACCATGCTGTTTAGGTCCAAACCCACATGGTCTCCGTTAAGGTCTTTGAACTCTACACCCATGAGCGTGTCGAACTCAACCGCCAGAAAACCTGAGGGGGCAGTGCTCGCCGCGTTGAGGAGGCCAAGAGAACCACCGGCGTCACTGACGGTTTCATCGTTCGGCACGATCAGGAAAGCGAGTCCACCGCCGATGGACACTGGATTGAGGTTGGTGACTGAGAACGACAAATACGTCTTGAAACTCGCCAGAGAATGAGTGCCAGGTTTGCGGAACCTGATTGGTTTGGAGTAGAGAGCTCTGCCAGCGCTGGAGTTAGGGACCGTGAGGTCCCGGGTGAGGCTTACGCTGCCATTGTTCAAGTGGGCGTTGCCTAGAAGCTTCAAACTGCTTAAAGTTAAGGTGCCAAAGTCGAATTCAGTGGCTGCGAAAGTAAAGATGGCGTTGAAAAAGCAGAGGTAAAATGTAAAAGCGATTTGTACCGTTAAACAGTGCTTTGAATCTTCTTGAATTTCAGAGTTTTTGAAAAATTATATTGCAATATATAAGCTAAGCATTGTAGCGTCTTGCTTTCTTAGCCAAAAGGTTATCTTATTCTTCACGGATTTGAATCATTCGTCACTATTTGGACATGTACTGAGGGATCCCTGAGAGTAAAAGCAAGCTTCTAAAAAAATTGGAAGAGGTACTTGCCATTGAGGGAGAAAAAGTCTGAAATTAGTTAAAAGGGTGGTATCAATGGTTGCTCTGTTCCTTATTCCTGAATGTGAATGTTAGCGAGTTGGTGGTGGTAATATAAAACGTGTTCTTCAGTTTCTTCGTATTGTTTGACTTTGGAGCATATAGGAACGAGCATACCGATTTTGCTGGTTACTGGGACTTGAGATTTACTCTCGTGGAGTTGGGCGGTTGTTGTGGCATTGATGAGTCGTGAACAAGAGAAGCGAGCGAAGCAGGAAAAAGGCTCTGATGCTACTGCTGCTGAGACGGTTATTGTTGCCTTCAAAGGAAATTCCAAAGAATTAGAGGTTTGGAGGGTGATTTTAGAGGGCATTTTAATATTTTCAGAATTATAGTAGGTGGGCATCACCTCTAAAATTAACGCCGTTAAACAAGATTTTAACGATGTTGTAACTTTTATATCTATTTTATAATTATATGTATATTTTTGTATCTAAAAAATTATTTGGTGTTGAACGTTCTTAAAAGTAAAGTACACGTGTATTTTTACACATTTTTCCTATATTATTTACAAAAATGTATTCTTTTCCAGCGAAGAGCGGTGAACATGAAGTGAGACCTGCTGGACTTTAATAAAAACAAAGAGGAAAAAAACAAGTGACTTCTTTTTAACAGATCAAGTACGAAGCAATAAACTATCAGCTTCAATAATGCTACATAACGACAAGATCCAATCGATAGTGGGTTGTTGTAACTTAATTAAGAATCTTAAGTTCTTGACTTTGGGAGGTGGGAACACAGCTACGTCGATTTACAATATTTTAGAATCTCGTTTTAAATTTGAGTATTTGGGTTAGCTGGTTTCTTTATTTAAAGGAGGAGATGTATTTAATTATTTTCACACTATGACATTATAAAATTATGAATGAGAAGTCCAATAGGCAAGCTTTTGCTTAAGTTTTTGTACTTGGGATAGAATATATATAGTTAATGATTTAGAGACGAGTTCCTCTAAAGTTTGAGGGTCAAATTCCTACTTTTGTGTGTTTTGTTTGATTTAAACCTTTAGTTGCCTTGGATTAAATTAGAATAAACTAAATTATACAAAGAAAGACACAACTCAAGTCGTGTTCTCTTAAGGGGTCTTTTACTTAATTTCAAGAGTAAACTAAGTGACAAAAATATTGAAAGGGGTTTTGAAATTAATTTTCCTTTTAATAATGAAAAACAAAAATCAGTTTCAGCAAGGAAAGGCGATCAATTTCCATTTTGGACCTCATTCTAATTTTCAGGAGTTTTGGGTTCTTTTCTGTAATTGTTTCCGGTCCTGCTTCCCTAAAATAAGATGCTGGAATATTTTTGTTTTGTCCTTTAAATATTGTTTTGTTTCATTTTGGTCCTTCAGCAACTTTTTGTTTTCTGATCCTTCTTCTTGGCTTTTCCTCAATTATTTTCAGCTCCAACTTTCCTAAAATGATCTACAATGCAAATAAAGATTATGGAGCATCATATATTCTTAGAAAATCATCACAATTAATAGTAATTGCAATATTTATGAAAATATTACCTTTTAAAAAAGCTTTATTTTTACTTAATCATCGTTAATTCAAATTAATTTAGCCCAAAATTAATGGAAAAATCCCTAATTAGAATATTAAATATTATAATAAAATAGGCGGATGTATCATTTTTTTTTTTTGGTATAAGGGGGATGTATCATTGTCGTACATAGAGATGGGAAGGCTGGCCCTTGAAGGGACAAGGCCTAAAAGGCCGGCCTTTTTTTGCGGGTAAAAAATATCTCTGTTTTTTTAAGGCTTCTTTGCGAGAACATCGTCAAGGCCGAGAAGACATTTTTATGAATTACAATTATTTTTCCTGTGTTTTTTTTTTCCAAAGAAATATAATTAGTAAAATACAATAATTAAAGTTCCAATTTATTAAATAAATATTTTGAACATTAATGTTTACACAACACACTTAATGCAATAGACAAACTCAATCACTAATTCATAATCAAAAGTAAACTATTGTCCACAAGCAATTCATACAAAGCATAACAAACTTACCATTAAAGAATATAAGTACGATGACTATCATTTTTTATCTTCTTCACTACTTTCATCAATTTCAAAGATATTTGATTGTGTTTCACTTGTAGTAGTAGGCTCTACTTCATAGGTAAAAATATCAAGAATATCTTCTCTCGCATTATGAATACATCCATAATCTTTATCTGCAACTAATAATAAAACAAATCATAATATCAAAGTATAGTTATTATATATTTGTAATAAAATAGATAAATAACTCTATAAAAATACAAAATACCTATAATTAGTAAATTAAATGGTCAAGTTAAATTAACGAAACAAACAAACAAAAATTGAAGGGCCTAATGGCTCTTGCCCTACGGGGCTAGCTTTTTTAAGCCCCGGCCGTGAGGCTAACTTTATTTAAACTCCATTCAAGCCTAGCCCTTGAAGTTGTAGACTTAACGTGCCGATTTCCCCGATTTCCTCTAGTCGTACAAATCACGCATGGTTTGAATAAAACTGAAAAATAACCATAGAAGAAGATGGCGATGAAAAAGAGAAGAAAAATCTATATGAAAGATTTAGATGCTTTGTTGACAGGCTTGGGTATTAGAATGCAAGAATGGCTCTTAACAAAATCATTTGAAAAGAATGATCTTAATGATTTTTTAAGTTTTTTTAAAAAGGAGAGGATTAGATCGGGATTGACCAACAAGACCCCCAAGCAGTGGCGGAGCCACGCTTGGGCAGGTGGGTGCAAGTGCACCCACAAAATGTTGAGAATATATATATTTGGAGGAATTTGTTGACAACTTATTTGGATAGCGTACATGGTTAAAGCGTTTCACATGCTAGAGGTCATCAGTTCGAACCAGGATGTCAATGTTCTTACTTTTCGTTATATATATATTTTCTTTTTTTACTTCAAGCCTTGCTTCTGCACCTTCTGCTACTAAATTTTGGAACATAGGGAAAAACTCAATAGTTCAAATCGGTGGATGAATAATTCATTGTCAAAGCATAGCCTCTGGATTCATGTCTTGCGGCATCATGATTAGATC
The DNA here is from genome assembly GCA_019022615.1 of Acacia melanoxylon. Taxonomy (NCBI): domain Eukaryota; kingdom Viridiplantae; phylum Streptophyta; class Magnoliopsida; order Fabales; family Fabaceae; genus Acacia; species Acacia melanoxylon. The sequence goes on from JAFJYJ010000005.1 coordinate 14,303,796, forward strand.
TTGTCACATCCTCAATATATAGACTGGACAGTAACACCATTGGCAGATTAAGCTATTTTTTCCCTACTAGCTCCAAAATAAATGGAGAAGGGTTACCGAGTTAAGGCACTTTTCTACCTCTTAAAAAAAATTTCGGGGGCCCCCCGAATCCCACCAGTAATTGTGCACCCACAAACATTAGATCCTGGCTCCGCCACTGCCCCCAAGTTAACTTGAATTAATCTTACAATATGATGAATTGCTTGGTTCTATTGTTTTTTCCTCTCTCTCTAATTTCATGTGGCCTAATTTGATTAGACCATCAATGAAACAAAATTTTATAAAAAGTTCTTCGCAGGATTTGGCTATAATGAACGTAGAACGAATTGTTAACAGGATAACTGTGTAAAACAAATGAATGATGTAAATAAAAAGAAGTTTAAGTTTATTAAATTTTAGAAGTATTATGCATAGGAAATTCAAAAAAGGTTACATGAAAGAAGTTAATGGAGAATAACAACAACAACCAAAGGCGGACGCAGGTACTGGACTTGGGGGGCAAGTGCCCCCCCTTAAAGACGTGGTTTTAAGTTTTTTTTTTTTTTTTTTTTTTTTTTTTAAAAAAAAAAAAAAATTAATTTTAACATTTGGGTTAAATCTTAAATACCAGAGAATCCTTTCACATCGCAAAATCAAACTTTTTCTTCCCTTTCACAAAATCAAATAGTTAGCTTCTCCGAATCAAACTTTCGCCATTTGTTTAGACTTATATTGAAAAAGATGTATTTGATAGATTGATAATAAAGCAATTATGATGGAATTAAAAAAATAAGGCATAGAAGTATGATATTATAATTATTTTTGTTGTAATATACTTTTGTTATTAAAATATATGTCTTGAACTTATTTAGTCTTGACCTTGCTATTTCTAACTATACTTAACCTTGTTTTTTCCTTTATATTCTTTTGTTTTTTAATATATTTTAAATTTTTCTTTAAAAAAAAAAAAAAATTTTCGGGGGCGCGCCCGAACCCCCGCAAATTGTGCCCCCCATTCTATAAATTTCGGATCCGCCCTTGACAACAACAATAGGAGAATAACAACCTTGATAGATAAAATAAATAATACAAAGACATATTTGTGGTGTTGATGATCTTAGTCTTAAATATAACATTTGTCAATCTTTTCCTAATTTATTCTTATTGATGCTTCTTCAATAATAATTAAAAATGAAAGAGAATGCGGAAATTTAAGAACATAATTAGAGTGTCTTAAAAAATAGATGTTATATTAACTAATTTCTCTAATCTATTCAAATTAAGTAAGTATATTTTATATTAAAAAAACAGAGAGAGTAATAAAAAAAAATAGAACTTAGAGAAGGCAAGTATTCAAGGCTAAGTTGAGAAATACGTAAAAAAGAGAGAGTTCAATTGGGATGACCAATGCTAGCTAACATGCATATTAGGAATTGGAATTAAATTAAATGAACGAGAAAAATAAATCTTACATGAAAAATTATGCACAACATGAAAAAAAAAAAGAATATGAGAATAATTAATTCTATTGAGAATAATATCTTACTGACTTTAATATGATCGTAAGTGTAAACTGTCAAGTCTCAAAGAAGTCAACTAATCATCCGACTCAGAGTAACCATTGGTTTATGAATGTTGAATGATTATATCATGTTTTGTGTGAATTGATTTCAATGTGATTGATTATTATTTCTTGACATGATAGTTGATAGTTAGGGATGTGACATGGGATATGTGGCATAATTTTGTTTTTTAAGAAATATTTCTTCAATATCACTTAGTAGCCTGAAATTATGTTTTAGGGTTAAGGGCTTGATAATCTGCATAAGGTTTGTTCTTGGGGCGTCCAAGACCACGAGGTTTTTTTCCGATAAAAATACACATGTGGTTACGTTTTGGGAGCCGCCCAACACCACGTGGTTAGTCAATTAAACTCAACGTTAACTTTGGATGGAAGTGAAAGAACTCGGGTGAAATTACACTTTTGCCCCCTAGTTTTAAATATTATCAAAAAACTCGAAAAAAATTAGAATTTTTTTTTTTGGAAAAAAATTAGAAAAAACATAAGGAAAATATTAAAAAAAATCAAATAATTAGGGGAAAATTAAAATAATTAGGAAAAAATTAAAATACCCCCGCCAAAGTGGGCCCCACCCGTTCTTAGTCGACTTCACACATCGATTAGAATTATGCGCAGGGAGAATTGACAAGAAGATTATCTTAATTAATATTTTTTTCAATGAACAATTTTTTACCCTAGTGCATCTTCAACAACCGCACCTTTGTATATATACAACTCCTCCTTCCACTGGCGGAGGTATTTTAATTTTTCCTTAATTATTTGAATGTTTTCTAATTTTTTGAATTTTTTTTCTAATTTTTCTAATTTTTTTCTAATTATTTTAATTTTTTTCCTAATTATTATTATTTTTTCTAATTATTTGATTTTTTTCCTAATTTTTTAAATTTTTTCCTTTTTTTTTTTTTTTATTTCTAATTTTTTGAATTTTTTCCTAATTTTCCAAAAAAATTCTAATTATTTTAATTTTTTTCAAATTTTTTGATAATATTTAAAACCAAGGGGCAAAAGTGTAATTTCACCCGATTTCATTGTTCACTTCCATCCTAAGTTAACGTTGACCGTTAGTTGACTAAGTAGTAGTCTTACGCCCCAAAACGTAACCACGCATGTGTATTTTTGGTCCGAAAAAACCTCGTGGTCTTGGCGCTCCCGGAAAGAAACCTCATGTGTAGATATCGCTCCTTAACCCTATGTTTTAATATCACTTAGTGTCCTAAAATGATTTTTTTTTCCCTTCACCATCCTAAAATATTTAGTATCACCAAATATCTAAGCATCGAGCACTTGAAGCAGCACTCTAAAGCATTTTGTTCAGTGGCACTCTAAAGCAGTTTTCTACTGTTTTTTTTTTCCAGTAATACTATAAAAAAACAGAGATAAAAAGTTTACCTGCAATTTTTTTAATGTTTTTATTGTTATTTGTCATATTCTGCCTCTAATATAATAGTGAAATTTTTTTTTAAGAAAGGTTGAGAGAGTAGTCCTCCATGTCTTTTTTTTTTTTTTTTGGCTTTATTTGATTAAAAAGTGAAAGAAGCAGGAGCAAAGCGATTCCATCATAATGGTGACATCCAGTTAAATATTTGATAAACATCCCATTTTGGGAAAATAAGTACTCCGTATAATGGAGCTGACAACGTAAATCACAGCACACCAAAGTTGAAATTTAAGAAAAACTGGAGATAATTGAATTGAAAATTAATGTATTAATATGTATAGTCTAATTTTGTTTCAAATTGTGCAATTTTCTTTTCCTTTTAGATTTGAATCATTGACATGCTCTTTTAACCAAGTTGATTAAACTTAGACCGGCTACTAAACTGATCTGGGTAGTAGATGAAAGGTTACTGAGTCATATCAAAGTCAAATCGAGACTAACTGGAACCAGACTGGTGAGGAAGAGATAGGTTCTGGTGATGAAGGATCAGAAGTCTAGAACTGTTCGGCAGACAAATGATAGATTGAAGCTTACACCCACATACATAGATGGAATATAGAGGACTCCAAAGGAATAAACGAACTCAACTCGCCCTACCTCCCACGACACACCAAACGATAATATTTTTAAATGATTCATTTTTTATTACGAAGTATGTATACATCTTAAGCTTTCTATAGAATCTTAATTTATAATTTTTAAAAATATGTAGAATTAGAAATGAATTTTTGAAGTCAGAAAATTATGAATAAACATTGAATCGGTCAAATTGGATGACTGAACCAGATAAGTGATTCATCGGTTTCGTGGTCGAATCGGCCTGTCCAAATTTAATAATCATGCTTTTAACTGAATTTTGAATATATGGCACAATATGAATTCCTGGATAACTAACTACATATATAAAGCCACTCATATATAAAATAAAATATATATGTGTATACTCCTCCCATTATAAATTACTTTCAACTAGTTTCACTGGAAAAAAAAAAAAAAACCTTTAAACATTGCATTTTCATATAAAAAAATTTAATAATAGGAGTATATATTCGACACACTAACTTCACTGATAGATAACATGGTTTTTCAGGAGATTGCCAAGCTGAGACACAAATTTCACTCCATACATAATATTAAGATTGATAACATGTCAATAAGACTACAATTAACCATTAACTTGCCAAGCCAAACGCGTATACTTTAAGGATCAATCTCATCTGTTGTAACGCCAAGCCAAACGCGCACGTATAAATTTATGGCTTTTGAACCAACTTTTTTAAAACTACTGAGTTAAAGGCTTCTGAATAATAGGCAGGGAATCTGATTCCTTAAAACCTCCAAGCGCCTGAGAGCACAGTGGCATAGGGAGTCAGACTTAACTGGCCTTTAGAGCCTGTTTGGAGCCCCTATTTGGAAGGGAATCAGATTCCCTGTCTATCCAAACTTCTTTCCTGAACTGTCCCGGATCTTATTTTTTTTTTTTACTTTATATTTTTTCAAGAAAAATTATTTTAATGGGTAGATAATCTTTCAACTAACATTTTTTTAAAAAATGATTTTTTTATTCAAAAAGCAAAGTAAAAAAAATAAAATATGGACCGATTCAGATTTGATTTGACGGCCAGATCGAGATAGGTAAATGGTCTACTTCAAAACTGGATCCCAGGTTTTAAGTAAGGTTCTGAAACTCAGACCGGACTGGCCGGTTCAGACCGAAAACCGGCGAACTGGACGAAAAACCGGTCCGAGTTAGGGACAGAACCGGGGTTCCGAGTTGACCCAGGGTCAACTCGGCCTGAACCGGCCGAGTTGGCCGAGTCTAGGTAAAACAGATTTGACTTTTAGAAAAAAATATAAAATCGACTGGTAAATGGAGAAAGAAGAAGCTGAATGTCCAAAGATTCTGAAGAGGTTGAGAGAGAGATCTGAAGATCGTGAAGAGGATGAGAAAGAGATCTAAAAAACTGAAGTTTAAAGAGGGTGTGAGAGAGAGATCTGAACTGAACCAGTGAACTCTGCGTCTCCATTAAAACGTACAGTGCAGCAGCCATGGGAGGTAAATTCCAACGGCAGGAAGTAAGATGGCGGCACAATTCGCAGAATTAGAAGCTTTTGCACAATTCGCTTCTGATCTCGATAAAGCTACTCAAAATCAATTGGCAAGAGGTCAACGGTTGCGCGAGTAAGTTAAAGAAAGCAGTGAACTGAATCCCTATTTAGGAGGAAGGAAGCAACAAGCAAGATTCACTGTGCATCTCCGCCATTTCAGCTTAAACACAGAGGCGCTGTGAGTGACTATGTCTCATCAAGGGAATTGAATCCTCTCCTTATCCTACTTTCTCCTTATCTTTCCTCATCCAATCTCAACTTTTGATTTCTCTCCTCAACTAATCTAGATCGTTGATTTGAATTAATCTTGATTTGTCTATCCTCAAGTCTTTTTAATATTAGTCAAGTATTTTTAAATATTTTTCAAGATCCTAAAATTTAGGATCTTGAAAAAATATTTCATTTCATTATTTGGTATTAAAAAAATACTTTAAGATCTTGATTAGTAATAAAAAATCTTCTTGAATAATTTGATACTAAAAAAATACTTGAGGATTTTAAGAAATTATTTTAGGATATTAAAAAAATATTTTAAGATCTTGACGAGTTCATTAAAAACATTTTTAAGATCTTGATTGATCTTAAAAATAAGAGATAAGGAGTGATGGAGAGAAACTATACCAAGGAGAGAAACCGACCCCTCATCAAGATGTTAATAGTGAGAGGAAAGAAAAAACCACCGACACACAATGCTTCTCGTGAGTTTTTGACGGAAGCTTTGTTGATGACTTGATGATAATAGTGAGAGAGAAAAAATCAAACTAAGTGGATGGTAGGTGTTGTCTCATCAAACGCACTGCTTTGTCAGGAAGTAGGTAAGTGGCTGACATTTTTTCAAATTTTTTTTGATATAATTTTTTTTAAAATTTTTTCATATATGGAAAATGGAGGGTGTGAGAGAGAAAAAAATTCTTTGGTCCGGTCCGACCCATTGATCTAAAAGACCGACCGATTTAATGACCAGTCCGGTTTAAGAACCTTGGTTTTAACATTACCTTATGTGTGAGAGGGACAGCACAGCATTTCTGAGGCACGTCGACCTAGCTGTCAGTACCTAATAACCAGACACATGTGATATTAAGGGAAAAACACGTGACTCCTTTTTTTAATAAATTATCAACCATCAAGTATGAATGAATCAATTATTTGTCATCATTTTCAGTATTTCCGCCTATTATTACGATATGTTGTTTATTTATTGGAAAACTTTGTGGTGATTAAATTATTAACGTAAGGTGTACAAATAAAGTGCGCCTAATACCCCAAAAAAAAAAAAAAACTAATGTAATTATGGACTTTGAAAATTAGGATAAAATTAATCATAATTATTAAATCTAACCTAATATGGTGGGGCCCGCACTATTCAAAAGATATCAAAATGCCCCAACTCAATAGGGGGACCGGGTCCGGTTCTCTCATTTTCCCATCTCCTTATTTTTCTCACGATTTCATCTGGACCGTCCAAATCTCGATCTAATCAGCCCAGCTTTTTTTTTTTTAAAAAAAAAAAAATGGATCTGATCATCTCGGCCGTCAAATTGGATTGGACGGTGAGATCTGCGGCCGGCGAGAGGATGGGGAGAGGGAGGGCCTTGAGAGGAACCGCTTTCATAGGGGACCTGGCTTTGGTCCTTTGCAAAGCCAGGTCCGCTACGTCCGCTGCATCAAGACGGTGACGTTTTGATGCAGCGGACAACACAACCTGGTCTTTTAAAAAAAAATCAGTTTTTTTTTTTTTTTTTTTTTTTTAAAAAAAGAAAAATTCAGGCACTGGGTAATAAAAAAAAAATCATGACCTTAGAAAATTATTTTAGAATTAAGAAAAAATATTTTAAGGTCTTTATTTGATATTAAAAAGATATTGATCATCAAAAAAAAAATAATTCATGATCTTAAAAAATTATTTTATGATTTTAAAAAAATATTTTAAAGTTTATTTTTAGTGGTGAGTAAGATTGAATTATTTTTTTCTTAATCAATATTCAAGTATCTTTTTTAGTATCAATCAAGATCCTAATATAATTTTTCAAGAATACTAACTTTGTGATCTTGAAAATTTATATTAAGATCTGATCGATACTAAAAAAGATCTTGAATATTGATTGAGACTGAAAAAATAATTCATGACTCTTGAAAAAATAATTCAAGATCGAACGCTACTAAAAATAGACTTTAAAATATATTTTTTCATTAATTGTTTTTTTCAGTATAAGTTTCAAGATCTTTTTAATATCGGTCAAGACATTAAAATATTTGTTCGTGATTCTAAAATAATTTTTAAGATCATAAATTTTTTTTTATTACTCAGTGCCTGAATTTTTTATTTTTTTTAAAAAAAAGAACCTGATTTTTTTTTTAAAAAAAAAGACAGGTTGTGTTGTCCACTGCATCAAAACGTCACCGTCTTGATGCAGCGGACCTGGCTTTGCAAAGGACCAAAGCCAGATCCCTCAATAGGAGGATGAGAGAGGATATTTATCAACTAATGAGGCTTCTCCTGCTCGAACAAATTGTAAATACTAACCCTAGTTTTTATTACAAGGCGCCTATTAATTATCACACACTAATAAAAACGGGTAAATACATTAAATTTATTATAAAAATAAAGTGATTTTCAATATTACCTCTATTAATAACACAAAACTCCAATATCATACTTCCTCCAGTTCTATTTATAAGAGTCTAATAATTGAATTACGCGGTTTAAGAAAGTGGTTAAAATTAGTTAAAAACAATAAGGATATATAAAACAAAGGGAAAATTCCATTTAAATACCAAATGAATTTGCAAAACCCCCAGAAGTCCTCCGAATTTGCAAAAAGACTTAGAGGTGATAAAGACTTTTGTGGGTTATGCAATTTCGAAGGAAAAGACCACAGTGCCCTCCTTCATTCTCATTAACTCGCGCATTACCATTCGTTCTTCATTCTCATTTACAAACCGGTGAATTCTCTCTTGCCCTAGCGTGAGCGTCACTGCCGTCTGAACCTCCGCCGTCGCCGTCGCTGCCGTCGCCATTTACGCCGCGCTCGCCACCGCCGTCAGGTATCTTCCACATCTCATTAGTTTTGAGCCCTAATTCACCGTCTGTGGTTTTGCCCTAGTGCGTTTTATATAGCGTCGCATTTTGATTTGTAGAATGCACGAAATTTGGGGCTTTGTCTGGATTTTCTCTTGCTTCAGTTTCGATTGTGTTGCCTGTTTTTTGAATTCACCTAATGACCGTAGATTGCATTCTTTCGTTTTCGCCGTGCGTCCCCTATTTGTTCCGTTTTTGGTCTGTTAAGGACGACGATGATGATGAATGATGGAAAAGCAAACGCACAGTGGTCTTTTTGTTCCCTTTGTAACCTGTTTTAAACTTTCTTGATCTGGTTTAATATTTTGTTCAGGACTCAGGAGTACCTTACCATCAGCAAACTCACTTGGACGCTGGTTTGGGGAGCCTGTTAGATCAGCTATAATAAGTACTGATGTAAGACACCTTGTGATATTTTTAATACAGCTTATGCATATTATGGTGCTGATGTTTCTGATTTTGAATTTTAATTATTTGTGCTGGATTTTTTGTAGTACTTTTTGACTAATGGTCGCGGTTATCCATGCCTCTTAGAGCGCCACCAGATGCTAATTACTCGTTTTCTTAACCATGCTTTACCGGCAATCCATCTAAATTCTCTCGAATCTGGTGTTAGCCAATAACTAAGTTAGCAATGGCTGTTAGATGGCATATAGCAAGTTGAGCATTTACTTGCTTTGTGGATAACCTTGTAGTCTGAGCTTATTCTTACAATCCTGGGATCTTGTTCATCTTTTTTGGGATACTATAGGCTATGGCCCTAACTATCAGATACATACTGACGAAATCATATTCAAGCCTCATGTTCTCCCTTCAAAAAATACTGAAATTTTCTTGAAACGTTGGTCCGGATAATTATATCCGGAAAATCAGTTCATCCGAGAGCTAGTGTGGATCTAGATGCTTCTCATCTTTGTTGAGGGTAGGTTGCTGATATTTTTCTATTTCTACACACACATGACATCTTAACGCCATAGATCATACTTTGAGCAATAATAAATTAGTCTAAATTGTTCGTTTTGTGTTGTGCTGCTTTTAGTCTGAATTTGGTTATGAGCATTGTTGTTACTCTGTGGCACTTGCATGTTTTATATTTGCAAGTTTGTGTTGTATTCAACTTTGAGCATATATGCATTTTTGCACCTTTACCCATATTCCAACTATAATTTTGAAATTCATATAAAGATAGGTCATTGCTTATTCTAATCTTAATAACAATTAAAATTATGTTCTTCTAGACCCAATCATAAAACTTATCCTTTTTATTTAAAATAATCATTTTTGGACCCAACAGAAAATTTGCCTCTTAATTTTTCAAGAAACTTGGAAAAATCATAACTTAGTCTAGAAAACTCTAAATGAGTTAGCCAGGGACCTTTGAATTGCATGGTTTGCTGGAATTTTTGAAATGTGCAACCAATTATGTGGACTTCTCTTAATCACATTGTGCTTGATCACATTACACCATGGGAATTACAAATATGCTCAAGTTGTATTCCTTTTCATATATCTTCCTTGATAGCTTTAATGTTCACTTACTATGATAGCTATCCTGGAAAATCATGATCGTTGACTTTTCTGCTTCATTTGTTAGGTTCTTCTTTGCCATCAGCTTATATGCTCTTGATTATCAAATTTGTGAGTTTCATTTTGTGACATATAGTAAAAAATTATTAGTTGATGTATATTTGTTAATTTGCGTGTTTCTGTGTTCTGTAGGCAAGATTGTGGGGTTCATGTGTTGATCTGGTTGCAAAACTGGAAACCCAACTAAATCATGCAGTATGGTGAGGATGAGCTCAACGAGTATAGGTGCAACCTTATGTGGTGGCTGGTCATCCATGATTTGAATGAGGTCAATGATGTTGCTTTGGGACTATTGACTCCTCCAGCAACCAAGAGGAAGAGAAGGAAGACATGATCATTGTCTGCAAAATTGTGATATTTTCAAGTATTTGGACACATTTTGATACTTAGGATTGAATCCAATTTGGATGTAGTATATGTTTGTAAATCAGGGAAGTAAAGTTGACTGAAGGATATGGGATTAACACAAAGTCATTTGTATGCTGATCGTACTTTGAATTGCCATTTACCATTGTTTAGTTGCATGTTATGGAATCCAAAAAGGATGTAGTGTATGTTTGTAAATCAGGGAAGTAAAGTTGACTGAAGGATATGGGATTAACACAAAGTCATTTGTATTTTGATTGTATTTTGAATTGCCATTTACCATTGTTTAGTTGCATTTATGGAATCCAAAAGAAAATGAGACTTTAACCATTCCGTAAACGTCATTTACCATTCCGCAAACGCAAATAACCATTCCATAAAAGCTAATTACCATTGATATGGAATCCAAAAAAAATGAGACTTTAACCATTCCATAAACGCCATTTACCATTCCGCAAACGCAAATAACCATTCCATAAAAGCCAATTATCATTGTTTTCCCAAGGTGACATTTTTTACTCTTTGATGTGTGTTATGGAATCCAAAAAAAGTTAGACTTTAACCATTTCGCAAACGCCAATTACCATTCCATAAACGCCAATTACCATTGTTTTTCTAGGGTACCTTTTTTTTACTCTTTCATGTTTGTTATGTAATCCACAAATCCGCGAATGAAAATTACAATTCCGAGATGAAAATTACCATTCCTAGCCTGCTATTACCATTCCTGATATGAGAAAATCAACATATGCCTCTCACCTCTTCATTTGATACCCAAGAGACAGAGGAGTGGCTAGGAAGTGGGAATCTGGACTTGTGGAGGAAGAGAGGTGAAGGACGTATGGTAAGGAAACAAAGCTCTTATAGCAATAATTTTTGGAATAGAGCCGGAAGCATAAAAATTGAGGATCAGAGAAAGCAAATGACTCCACTTTAACAATTTGAAACCCAGTTTTCATGACTCCACTTTAATAATTTTTGGAACAGAGCCGGAAGCATATTGGAGCTCTGTCATAAATTATTGCAAGCTAAAAAATCAAATGGAAGTTAATAAATTGGGAACAAAGAGCCAAGCGTGCCTATTGTTCGTACTTGAACGGCGGTGAGTAGGCGGTCCACGGTGACGTCACCGGCGGTGGGTGGTCGGTCCACGGAGGCGCGTCCAGACGACGCACGCAAGCTTTGGCTGTGGGGGTCACTTTTCTGGTCTACCTACGATGCATAATTTTTATGTTGAATCTGCATAACCTATCTCCTAGCATATTAAGGGCAAGGGCAGTGTGGTCTTTTCCCTCGAAATTGCATAACCCACAAAAGTCCTTATCACCTCTGAGTCTTTTTGCAAATTCGAAGGCTTCTGGGGGTTTTGCAAATTCATCTGGTATTTAAATAGAATTTTCCCTAAAACAAACCTTTTTTTTTTCAAGTGTACACTTATTTATGAGGGGCAAATAAGAGAGAAATAGAGTAAATATATATATCAACAACATTTTAATTAATGCAATTTACACAAACAATAAGGGGCTAAAATGAAAAAAAAAATTATTAAATATAAAGACAATTCTTTTCGGACTCTTATAAAAAGGATAAAGGCAATTCAAATTTTGGGTTCTTATAAAAAGAATTGAAAGGAGTATTAATTATTGTTCTCTTCCACTACCTTTATTAAATATGAGCTTATAAGGAAAATAATAATAATTATCTTTCAAAACTATCAATGTAACTAAGAAAACTAGTAAGTACTCCATCAGTCTCTAATTATAAACTTCAAATATGAGAATGAGTTCATTCTAAAATATAGGCTTTGTTTCAGTTTTGTCTCAACATTTATTTTTTTTTTTTTTCCAATTTTACTTTTTGACTGTAATTGTTGCATTTATTGTCTCACTTACTTATCATCTTTACTCATAAGGACATAGTTGAAAAAAATACATATTTATTGCTCTTAACTAATTTTATCTTGATAAGCATAAATAAGTTATTTAAAGCATATGATTGGAAACATCACATGCCCACACCACAACTACCAATGCAACTTGAAAGATAGTTGGGTTGATTTTCCCTTGGAGGAGCAGTTCAAACTATGCCCTCATGGGGCTTGAAAGATAGGTGTGAAATACATTACATGCACATAGCTACCAATGGACTATCTAAAATATCAAGGGAAAATTGTACCTAACTCCCGAGCAAGGAAAAATAAGCTATAATAATGGTTCCTTAAAATCTTAAATTTATGATGAAGTCCCGTGGCACTTTTTTAGAATATATTCCAAATGTCAAAAATCCAAAATACCCCCATTGAATTCCCCCCCCCAAAAAAAACTTCCTCAGATTGTTCCCTTCCATCACTCTACTCCGTCGTTCTCCTTGTTTGCTGGTGTGTGTGTGTGTGATCATCTTTTTCCATCGGTTGTTGCTATGCGTGCCATAATCGCCGGATTCTCTTCTTCTTTGTCTTTCGTTTTGTGCCTTGTGGAAGGCAGGGTGAGTTGAGTTCGTTTATTCCTTTGGAGTCCTCTCTATTCCATCTATGTATGTGGGTGTAAGCTTCAATCTATCATTTGTTTTCTAGTGCTGAATAGTTCCAGACTACTGATCCTTCATCGCCTGAAACTATCTCTGTCTCTCTCTGCTCTACTTGTAACATCCTAATTTTTACTTTTAGTATTTAACTATAATTAGAAAGAATTATATATGATAAAGGTATTTATGGTGTGATTGAAAAAGAACGAAAAAAATCTGGGTAAAAAAAAAAAAAAGAAAACAACAAATATATTAACAAAAAAAAAAAAAACTGCAACTGCAGCGCATCAAATGGGGGTAGGTGGCCCCATGCATGTTTGCTTGATATGGTGGAGGAGTGGTTCAACCACTCCCTACCTCTCAATATGAACACACACCCACACACAAACACTCACACACACACGGTCAACAGAGTGAGAGGCGAGAGAAGAGTGTCAGGAAAGAAGGAGAGGAAAAGAGAAGAAGTGTAGGCTATTTTAAGGCTTGTTATTTATCTTATAAGATTATTTAGGTAGCTAAGCTAGCTTCTTTTCAACAATTTTGTATACTTTTTCCTTTCTAATGAGAGTAATATTGTGTTGGTTAGTGAAAATTTTTGGGTTAGGATTTTGGAGAGTTTTTTTGACAATAGAAGAAAATATATATGTAATAGATGGTTAATAATAAATTTTAATCGATTTAGATTTATTGGTTGGTTGTTGTAAGATTTTTTTTTAAAAAAATTCTCGTTAAGAAGTTTATGATTTATGTCCTATAAGATGTTTTTATCAATTAAATGTTATGTAAATAATTTATTTGGGTTAACGAAGATATTGTTAAAATTTTAATTGGTTTAGTTTTGAAATATGAAAGACTAAACTGTCATTTTTGAAATCATAGATCTAAACTGTCATTTATGAAATATTAATGAAATTTGTGCAACTAAACTGTTTTTGAAATTCGATGGACAAAACTGTCATTTCTGAAATTCATAGGACTAAACTGTCATTTCGAAATTCGTGGGACTAAACTGTCATTTCTAAAATTTAAAGGACTAAAAGGTCATTTTTGAAATTTAAACCACAAACTATCATTTTTCAATTTTTTTATAATAATATATTACTATTAGAATTTGTATATTTTAAGTTATAGGAAATTATAAGTCATAATTGTGTAATGTAGAGCCTTTGTGATGGATGATTATTCGGGTTGTGCTCCTCGGGATAAGGTTAAAGCTTGGAATTAAGATAACATGAGTTAATTTATTTTATATGCTTGTTTTGGGCTGTAAAATGTTTTTCTAAGCTTTACTTTTATATATACTACTTGTATGTGTTTTTGAAATTATGTATATGTTTGCATATGAAATTATTTTGTATACATTTTGAAAATTATGCATATGTTTGCATATGAAATTATTTTCTATGCATTTTGAAAATTATGTGTATGTTTGCATATGAAATTATTTCAGTGAAACAATGTATTTTCCAACCTGTATATATAAGTGGATATTATTGTTGGGGTTGTTATTGTTGTGATGATTATGATGTTTGTTGTGAGATGATGTATATGGAACAATAATTTTTTAAAATATTGTTGAAAATTATAGTGTTATATTATTTCTTCTATTGTGGGTTATATTGGGTTGTATGGAAGAGATTGAAGGTGAAATTGTGTCAATCAACTCTCTCATTTTTAGCCCGGAATTTGAGTTGAGTGTTTTGAGTGAACACTTTCCTGTTATGATATGTTAGTGGTGGCATGGGAGGGGACAATATTCTTGAAATGACTAGCTTACCTTTACTGGGTATACTAGCACTACTAGGCTGTACCACGTCTAGAAGATTAAAGAGGAGTAGGATAGATGAGTGTAGATGATTCTAATTCTTGTTTATTATTATGCATAATTATGTTAATAAATATGCTCCTCTAACTTACAATCCTTTCCTGCATATTTGATAAACTAATTTTGGTTACGGGGACTTTATGTTTCACCCCATCATTATTAAAAAAAAATTCTCAGGCGAGACCTCTAATTTTACTAGAGGACAAGGGAAACAGTCAAATGCATAGATGTCGTGGAATTTGTAAGCATTTTTTTGGTATTGATGTTGTATTGATTTCTATATTACTATTCTAGGGCCTCATATTTTTGAAATACTATATTAACTGTTTTTGGATGACTGTTTATTTAGTGAAGGCCTTATTCTATACATTATCATATTTTGATGGATCTACAATCATATCTTGTGTGGAAGCTATTTTGTGTAGACCCTTTACTGTAGCATTCAGCGTTGTAAAACTCGTGGATTATGTTTTCTACTGTTTGTTAATTGTGCCTAGAGTAATGGTTTACTGTAGTGGGTTTGTGGAATTCCCTCCTGAACTCCGGTGTGCGTGTTTCTGGAAAGAAAAAAAGTTTTTCCATAATCATTTGTTAATCCAGTTTGTGAAAACATTATAGTTAATTATTGGTTAGTGGGAAAAGGGTGTTTCAACTTGGTATTCAAAGCCTTGGGTTTATGATTTTCTAGCCCGTTGTGCATTGCATTTAGAGTATGACAATATATATAATCTTTACACACATGCTTCCCTTTTGTGTTGTGTTTTGTTTCTTGTTCTTATTATTCTCCATCTCTGGTTGGTTTTACCCTTAGATGGGAAGAGATGGTGAATAAGACGTGCAGATTTCTAAAGTATAAGATTCATGAGAATCAGTGAATGCAAAATTTGGTAAACGAATTTCTAAAGTACAACTAAGAGAATGAACTAAAGTCATTGTTCCCATATGTATTCCGGTTCAAGGTTGACACAAGGACTAGTAGGACTCCTCCATTCTACTCTTACATTCTACTCTTACAGGCTAATAATAGCATATGGGGTTATAACAAAATGACCCCTAACAAGATAACATACATTCAATAGAACAGTCTTACCAACCAAAAGTCAACTTTCCATCAGATAGTAATTTTATTGCACATTGTACCCAAAATCATTGGACATGATTACCAAAATTCAGAAGCAAACAGAATACTCATACGAGTAGGTTAAAAACTCACATATCTGAAGTTTATTAAAAACTTTACAAATTGTTTGTCGTGTTAGAAAATTTCATACTTACCGAGAAATCCATGTCGTCAAAATCCATTCCTGCTCTCTCTGTAAATTCAAGGAACCATATCACTATACTGAACCAAATATAACACAACAATAAATTAACAATAAAGTCATAATTACAAACCGTTATCCTCTTCTTCATCAACCCATTTGTCCCAATCAACTTTGACAAACACAGGAGGCTTTCCTTCCTGCTAAAATGTACCGACCAGTGTATGTGAACAAGCAAATACTGAAAACCAGGGAATAAGAATCAGATTCCCATAGCTATGAATCAGATTCACCACAAGCGTTCTCATATAAATTTACAAATAAGTAAACGAATAAAAACGCCATTTTTGTTCTTGCATTTGCAGAACTACCGTCACCACAATAACGACTCATATCGAAGACAAAATGGAAAAAGTAGAGGAAGCCAGAGAAGGAGGCAATGAAATAAGCTGACTCTAGGATTTGTATGCTAACCTCATATTTTTTTGAGGGTGTGTGGGCGTGGATGAGAAGACGACGAAGATGAACAAGAAGAAGAAAGACCAAAGTTTTAATCACAAAACAATAAATTATGATAATGTGTTGAAGGATGAAATACGAAGCGGGGATCGGCCAATGAAGGACCTCGAGTGTTCCAGAAACTGCAAGAAGCGTTTATAACTTCTGTTGCAAATTTGCAATTACGTAACGCCGGTGGTGAAAGGTTGTTACTACCCCCTACTAGAATGGTCCAGATATTGTCCCTCTTCCACCCTTTATAAGTGAAAATTAGTTTAAATTATTTATTTATAACAAATGGGTTGATTTTTTAAAAAGTTTTAATATAATCTTTGCTCCCTCAAATTTTTTTTTATTTTGATTTTCATCCCTCAAAAATTGTAAACTATAAGTTTTGGTCCCTCAAGTTTCATCATATTATTGAAACATTAGTCCATATAGTTTAATAAAAAAACTAGATTATTTTGCCCTTAGAGGGAACAAAACAAATAGTTTAAAATTTGAGATACCAAAACAAAAATGATGGTAAAATTGAGGGACCAAAGCTGGTATTAGCCCTTTTTAAAATAAGAAAAATTTCATTTAGGTCTCAAGCAACAGAAAAAAATGGTCCATGAAAATTTTAAAATTATATTCAAGTCGCGTGAGACTTTTTTACAATAAATTTCAATTCACGACAAGTTGGGTGCATCCGCTAACAAGTCCAGATACGGTCCACTGACAACTCCAAGTACGGTCTACTAACAAGTCCATATGCGTCTATTGACAAATCAACAATTAAAATTTATGGCAAAAAAGTCTCATAGGACTTAAATGTAATTTTAAGATTTTCAAAAATCATTTTTTTCTTTTTTCTTTTTCTGTTACTTGGGACCTAAATGTAAGTTTCCTTTAAAATATTCCTTAAACTATTTGCATTTAAAACTGCTCAAATGCAATCTCAGTAAGTATTCCACAATTGATATGATTGCTTGTTACAGGAATTATAAATTTGGAAAATAAAATGCACTGGGATATTAAGTCAAAGTTAAGAAAACTCTCAAAGAGTAGTCCTCCATGTCCTTTTTTTTTCTTTTTCTTTATTTGATAAAAAAGTGAGAAGCATAAGCCAAGAGATTCCGTCGTAATGGCACTGAGTTGAAGCACATCTAATTAAATATTTGACGAACATCCCATTTTGGGAAAAATAAGTATAATGGAGCTCGCAACGTAAATGTAAATCACGACACCACCAAAATTGAAATATAATTTAAGGAAAATAGAAAGAAAAGAATTGAAAATGTATTAACATGTGTAGTCTGATTTTGTTCCAAATTGTGCAATTTCCTTTCTTATTTTCTTCTCCTTTTAGATTTGAATTTTTGTCATACTTTTTTAACTAATTTTTTAATATATGTCATTGTTCTGTTCAAGAACAGGATATGGCTAGCCTTAATGGACTAACCTGTTTGATATTGATTGAATTGGACTTGACCTAGGAACCATGCCTAGGGCCTACGTACCCTTTAGAGGGATCAAAGTCCACGTAGTTCGAGACACACATAGGCGTTTAGCCAAAGGGGGTGGTGTGTGTGCTCTGTGACGGCTGAATTATAAATAGTCAGAGAGAGTAGAATTTATGTACCTTAGGGTTTGACCTCTGTATGTATAGAGTGTATCTTAGGTTGATATGGGCCCGAAGTGATCCATTGCCCAAGTATCATAACTGCCAGATCTAGATTAAGATCTTCCTGGATTATAGATAAGATAGAATTCTCCTTCATTATAGATAAATCCTGATCTATAGAATATTCCTCGTTGGGCCATATACTGAATATGGGCCTTATACAGGTCCGTAACAATTGCCTCCCAGCCCGGTAGTTTGAGCTTTTGAGCTGCCGGGATGTATGTTGCCCCTAGACAAGTTATCCGGGTCAGACTTCCGCTGACCTTACCCTCTCGTATGTCTATCGTGCATTGCTGGGTTGGGTTATTCTGACCCTAGCGACCGAAGTCATTTACTCAAAGATTCGAGGTAATGTCTCAAAGATCTGAGGTAGTGTCTCAAAGATTTGAGGTAATATCCAGGAATTTGCTTGGTTTCAAGGCCGGGGGTCCCGCTACGATTGCCATCATCTTGACAAATTCGGATTCACTCGTATTCTGCTACTGATTTGCCTGTTTAGGCGATACGTTTTTCCCAAGGCAGGATCTATTTGTCTTTCTCTCGTTCTTTGTTTTTGCTTGCCTCGATCTCGGTTGATGGTAGACATGCTTTTTCACTAGCAACGTTCAAGCGACCGGGATGGCATTTGAAAATTCAAATAAACCCATGAGGGCTTCCGTTAGTTCTTCTTACACCATTGACAACTGTATAATAGTTGCCCCCCAGCCTGGCAGTCAAGGGCTCTGGGCTACCGGGGTGGATCTGTTATTGAACCCGGATATCGTATCCGAGTTGCTATAACTTGTTTTGATTTTGATAAAGTTTCTATCCGAGTTTCAATGAACCCCGAATTTACTTGTATTCTGATTGAATTGCCCCCAGACATGTAGTCCAGGTTAATTTGCTTTGAAACTTTGTCTGTTTCTTTTCATGATTGTCGGGATCTCTTCTTCAATCATCCGGGTTTCCGGGTTTGTTTGCTGCAACACTGAATTCCCCCAATCCGAATTATCCTGAAAAGAAATGAATCGGCCTTCCGGGTTTGTTTGTTGTAGCACCGGGTTCTCCCAATCTGAATTATCCTGTAGAAGATCTTCAACTCTTTTGCTTATGTCGCTGATAGCTTTCCAGCTATACACTTGTTGCCCCCCAGCCTGGCAACCAAAGGCTCTGGGCTGTCGGGGTGCATATCTTATATAACCTAAATTTCGTATCCGAGTTTTAACTTTAACATAACCACAGGTTGTCTGTATGAACTAGAACATTCTTTCAGAGTTTTATTGAATGACCGGGCCAAGGTCAAAAATGTATTATGCACGATCCGCTAGAATTTTCTTTCGGTATTAAAAACCGGGTATCAGGGTAGGGGTTTTCAATTTAATCGTGCTACTGAGTTCCGGTTCCGTTGTTCAGGATCATAACCAAGATAAGGGCAAACTGTCACATGTTCAACCGTGGTGTGGAAACGCAACACTTAAACATTTTGACCTGATCAGGGTCGGGATGACAATTCACCTCCTTATCTAGGAGCCATTTTTTCGATGCATCAAAATTCTGCAAGGGCTTGTAACAGCGGCCTTGCGTAATTATCAACCCGGGTTTGTTAGCCCTGGTGTCAATATTCAGTTTATCTGGGGTCCAATCAAGGAGCGCAGATTTAATAATCTTCAGTTTATTTGGGGACCTATTAAGGAGCGCGGAGTCAACTGTATAATCTTCAGTTAATCCGGGGTCCAATCAAGGAGCACATATTTAATTGTTCTTTTGGTGTTACCGAGTTCCAAACTGATCATGGAAACATGGATTTAACCATTCTTTCGGTGTTACCAGGTTCCAAACTGATCATGGAAACACAGATTTAACCATTCTTTACATGGAGCCCGGATTTTAACTGTATTAAGTGTAACCGGGGTCTGCCTTCTTTTCGCTTCCCGCAAAACTTTGAACGGAGCCTGGATTTTAACTGCAATACAGTGTAACCGGGGTCCGCCTTCTTTTTTCTTTTGGAGGTGGACTCATACATCAAAATTTTTCCTGAATTTGTTTATCCATGATGGGTGTCGTAACCCAGAATTTGTTTATCCGAGATGGGTGTCATAACCCAGAATTTATCGCTCCATGCTTTATTTGAAAATGGGTGTTGTAACCCTAGGTTCATTGCTTCATGCTTTATTTGAAACCGGGTGTCGTAACCTTGGATTCACTGCTCCATTATCCGGGTTCCAAAATGATCATGGAAACGTGGATTTAACTGTTCTTTTGAATCTTATTTTACAGCGAACTCGGATTTTAACTGTTCATCTAGTTTAACTGGGTTCCGTCTTCGTTCTCTTTCGTAGGGATGGACTCCACACAAAACTTGGATTTTAACTCTTCATCCATTTTAACCAGGTTCCGTCCTTGTCTAAAGTATAATTCGGAATTTGTTTATCCGGGATGGGTGTTGTAACCCAAGATTCCATTATGGGTGTCGTAACCCTTGATTCCATCATGGGCGTCATAACCCTTGATTTGTTTTTACGCGAAACTCGGATCTAACTGGAATACAGTGAAACCGGGTTCCGCCTTCGTTCCCTTTTGTAGGGATGGACTCCACGCGGAACTCGGTTTTCAACCCGCAAAGCTTAACACGGTCCGGCTTCTTTTCGCCTCCCGCAAAACTTTTCACGGGTTTATACCATCAGATGCTTTAACGAATTGGACGTGCCATAACAAGTAGATGATATTTACAATAAGATAGGTTAGAAATCAAAATGAAGTTTCGAGAAACTAATCGTTCATACTAGCCACAAACTGGTGAGAGAAATTGGCTTGACAGAGATGTGGTGTAACCAGGTTCCATTTGATGACTGGGCCAGAGTTAAAAAGATATTGCGCATAATATTCATATGTTTTAACCTTTATCTCAGCTTTACCGCATTCCGAAGGAATACGTTTTAACCTTTATTTCGGTTTTACCGTGCTTCCGAGGAAACACGTCTGTTCCCAAAGAGACACGTTTTAACCGTTATTTCCACGGAACCCGAATTTTAACTAGATTGATTAAGCGAGTCTAACTTCAAAACTTTACGCGGATCCCAAACGTTAACTAGATTCAGTTAAC
The DNA here is from genome assembly GCA_019022615.1 of Acacia melanoxylon. Lineage (NCBI taxonomy): Eukaryota > Viridiplantae > Streptophyta > Magnoliopsida > Fabales > Fabaceae > Acacia > Acacia melanoxylon. Next base: position 14,324,831 of record JAFJYJ010000005.1, read on the forward strand.
CGGGCCCGACTTCAAAACTTTACGCGGATCCCGAACGTTAACTAGATTCAGTTAACCGGGCCCGACTTCAAAACTTTACATGGATCTTGAACGTTAACTAGATTCGTTAACCACGTCGACTTCAAAACTTTACGCGGATCCCAAACGTTAACTAGATTCAGTTAACCGGGCCCGACTTCAAAACTTTACGCGGATCCCGAACGTTAACTAGATTCGTTAACGTCTCGACTTCAAAACTTTACACGGATCCGGAACGTTAACATTCAGTTTAAACTGGGGTCCGCCTTCTATTTTGGATTCTGCAAAACTTTACTCGGAGCCCAGATTTTAATTAGATTCGGTGTAATCGGGTCCGCCTTCAAAACAAATGATTCCAATAAAAGAATTTAAAATAGACTTGGCGGCATTGCCATCGCAAATAATCCAATAAAGGACTTTAAAATGGACCTGGCGGCCGTAGCCGTCACAACATGATTTACGAAAACATGTTTGTTTACCACGGATTCATACATGTATATAAACTTGACATGGTTCATGAAAATGGGTTGGTGTACCTCGGATTCATGCATGTATAGCTTGGACATGATTTTATTTGGTTTCTTTACCTGAATTCATACATGTTTATCTTTGACATGATTTTCGAAGACTAGTTTCTTTACCATGAATTCATATATGTTTATAGATAATTGATAATAAGTAAAGATTGAGCATCTATGAGATAAAGAGGGTGATACTCATCTAGATGTAGCTTAGGGAGTTACTACAGCATGACGCTTTTGCTCAATAAATGCTTGACGGAGTTCTTGGTATCTACTCATAAGTCAGCAGAGTTGCACAACGATGCATCTTTGAAGTTGCAAGAATTTCAAAATAAATGGCCTTCATCAATCCTCAGCTTGTGTAGAAGAAAGGATAAACATCTCTCCTAAATCTTCTCAGCCTCGGCTTTTCTGGAGTATTAGCTATCTCCATTTGCTCGTTTGCCCTGCCTCAAAACAATTAGATCCGGAGAAGGGAAATACAAATCCCAACCGAGAGTATATCTCGACATGCACTCAGAGTATATCCCGACATTCTCTGAATCTCGACATCTAACAATCTCGGAGTACCTCGACGTCTCGGCACCTCCTCATCTCGGCGTATCATCAACCTCGACTATCGCGATGGAGTCAGGACGCCATAGGCGTTGAATCAGCCTCGGCTTAACAACAACCTCGGCTATCTCGATTTACTCGTTTGCCCTGCCTCAAAACAATTCTAAGAGACCAAATAATAGTTCAATAAGATCAGACACTATTGTTATATATTTGGAGGGTTTTAGTAATCCGCTAACTCTTTCTAATGTGAATGATATAGAAAAGACAAACACAAAGCAGATATATCAAAGGCAAACATAAAGTAGTGTGGTCCTATTATTGATCTCCCTGCATCACCGAGTCGTGAAAATAACTCCTTTGAACCAAATGGTATGGAGAATTCAAATGTTGTGGTTGTTGTGATCCAAATAGGGCATCTAAATTTATGCCAGAATTGAAAAGTCTGGGTTCCCAAGGAGAGAGGGTGATGATCCTTCATACTATCTTCTTGTCATGTGGACACAACCCAATTGCCAAGCTTGTTCAATGAGAGACTAAATGTTTGGATGTTGCAAAAAATTCAACCACAATGTTGTGTGAACCTATTATTGACCTCCCTCTACCACCTAGCGGTGAAAATACCCAAAGTGAAATAAAAGATCTAGAAGAATCTTGCATGGGTGACGGTAACTTTGAAGAGTTTTCCATATTAGAGCTTGATAAAGAACATTTGAAAGAAAGTGACAATTACTTTGAACTAAATGACTTGGAGAGTTCAAATGTTGTGGTTGCTTATAATCCAAGCATGGCATCTAAATTTATGCCAGAGGTGAAAAGTGTCGCTCGTTTAAGGACTAAGCGTATGGTTTATGTGCTTCCTGATACACACCCTCTCTTAAAAGAATTCCCAAAGAGAGAACCTGGTGATCCTTCTAACTATCTTCTCATCATGTGGATACAAGGAGAATTATAAGAAAACCCATGTGAAGTAGCTCAAAAGCAAAGCTGTTGCTCAAACAACCATTGTTTCTCTAAATCCCTTCACAGGCTGCTACTGTTTTTGATTTTGCTACTGCGAAATTCCAGGAACTACCCGTGCAAAGGCATTTGACTGCTGCTTCTGGTATTGACCATCTTTGGTCGCAAGAATCGAAATTTATGGTTCCCCACGGTCGGCGCCAATGTTCTGTTCAAGAACAGGATCTGGCTAGCCTTAATGGACTAGCCTGTTTGATATTGATTGAATCGGACTTGACCTAGGAACCATGCCTAAGGCCTACGTACCCTGTAGAGGGATCAAAGTCCACGTAGTTCGAGACACACATAGGCGTTTAGCCAAATGAGGTGGTGTGTGTGCTTTGTAACAGCTGAATTGTAAATAGCCAGAGAGAGTAGAATCTGTGTACCTTAGGGTTTGACCTCTATATTTATAGAGTGTACCTTAGGTTGATATGGGCCCGAAGTGATCCATGACCCAAGTATCATAATTACCAGATCTAGATTAAGATCTTCCTGGATTATAAATATATAAGATAGGATTCTCCTTCATTATAGATAGATCCTGATCTACAGAATATTCCTTGTTGAGCCATATACTAAATATGGGCCTTATATAGGTCTGTAACAGTCATAAAATGAATTCTTGGATAACTAACTACATAAATCAACTAATATATGAAATTAAATATATATCATTATACACACACACACTCCTCTACCCCTACTCATAAGTCACTTCCAACTAGTTTTTTTTAAAAAAAAATTATCATTAATTTTGTCTTAAAACTTAACATTTTTTTTTCTATTTTATCCATATTTAATATATATCTTACTCAAAAAAATAAAGTTCACGGATAATAAATGAAGGTAAAATCGTGTATTAATATTAAAAATTTAATAATAGAACTAGAAGAGTATACTTGGCAATCTCCTAAAAAAACCAAGTTATCTACCAGGGTTAGTGTGTCAAATATATAAATATCGAGACAGATCACATGACAATAAGACTATCATGACCAACTGGTTTCAATGGTAAATAACCATTAACTTGCCCGGGAAAATTACATATAAAAAGACAAGAATATAATGAACTGTTCACAAACATTTTTTTTTAGTCATGTACTCTTGGTATCACTGTGATTGTTGTGATGGGGTTGTCTTTTTCTCAGCCAGGAACGGTTTGAACATCATCACCACTCCAAGTGCTTCTACTAGGTTGAGAAAGAAGAACACCAAGTGAGAACCTGTAGTGGCATTTCCCACAGTTAGTGAGGTTACAAAAAAAATAAGAACCTATAATAAGACGAGTTCTTTATAAGCCAGCTCGAATCCAACACAAACAGATTTCACTTATCATCGTACCTGGAAGGAAAGAAGCATCTAACCGCTTCTGGGACCAGGCTAATCTGCATTAATCAAGTTTGTAATCAGCGAATTGCAGATGGGTTTTAAAATATTATATTGCACATAAACAGGCATGTTAAACTGAGGCATAGTTACAACATTAATCTACATCATAACAGAAGATACAGAGAACAGGAAAGCTCATATGTAGACACTTGTGCAGTTAAAATCCCCAGTGCAGTTTCAGTTAATAGATGAAATCCTTTAAACAATCCAGATTTATGACTTCTCATAGTTACAACATTAATCTACATCATAACAGAAGATACAGAGAACAGGAAAGCTCATACGTAGACACTTGTGCAGTTAAAATCCCCAGTGCAGTTTCAGTTAATAGATGAAACCTTTAAACAATCCAGATTTATGACTTCTCAATATAATTTTTTTTAAAAAAATAAGTATAAATTTTATGAGTTAGATAAACTGCTACTAAGAAATATTCTAGCTTGATGCTTGGTAAACTGCTACTAAGAAAGGATAAGAAATCACAGATCCTTATCAGCAAGCAAGCCAAATATCATTTGGTAATTGGAGTTTTAATCCAACCATTTGAGATCAACTTTTTCTGGCAATATTTTTCACTGAGAAAGATAAATTTATTTAATAAATAAATAAAACCACAGTACACTTACATTGCACCACCTCCAGCGGGGCCAACTGCTTTAAATATTGACATACCAGTCAAAGAAATACCATTAGCTGCTCCTCTTTGATGTTGTTCCTTTTTTTTTTAATCAAATCAACATGCCATATTAGCTCAACCCAACACTGATAATCTCTAAAATTGAAAAGAAAAAAAAAACTTTACAAAATGGAAAGAAAAATCAATTACCACTGCCCTGTTTTGCAGAAGCAACATTCCAGTAATAATGGTTTGCTGGTCCAGACAAAAACAAAAAACATTACAATCAGGCAAGCTCATGATGCATGAAGGAGATGGAGTTTTATGTTTTCAACATTTAAATAAGTTGTATGCTTAATTAAATTGTAGGCTTAAATAAGTGAGAGTAGTTTTGTCTGGTGAAATACAAAAAGAGATTATTTAAAACTGGAGGCAAACAAACACCAATTTACTCTAATGATTGAACTATAGGGACAACAATACAAAATTGCTACTAGTCATATTTGACAGAATGAATATACTTATAAAAATAATTCATTTCAGCTATTCTACTTAGCCTCAACCCCTCATTATTACTACTTTGTTTGGTAAGATTAAAAAAACAAATGTACTTACAGAGAGACAAAACTTGAGGACAGAAGCACTAGTTATCAATAGATGCAGTGTGAAGCCAGAAAACAATGCTATGAAAGGGTAGCTTTGCAAGAGAGGTATGGTGATAATCTGCTTATGGAACCCAAAAAATAAAGTACAGTTAAAGTAACGAACACTGAAAATGCCAAATCATTGCCCTATTGCATGAGAGCAAAAGCTTACCCCCGAAATGCGAGAAAGTCTAATAGGTCCACAAGCTTTCTCCACCTTAGGAAAAAGGAAAAGTTGGTAAAGCAAGAGGACAAAACCTAACAAATTGAGCAAGAGTCTGTATTAATCAGCATAATCTGCTAAGCACAAAGAGAGATCAATGCATAGAAAACGGAAAACACACTACTACCTCCTGTCCTTAATATGAGAGCCAATTGACTAATTTGTGGAAATTAATGAAGCTAAGTAAATTATTTAATTATAGCATATGTTACATCATCTCTCTAAAATACTTATGCGTATCATTAGAGGTAAATTATTTTAGAGAAAAATGACAAATATAAATATTTTAAAGTAATTTAGTTAGCTTTCTTAATCTTCCCAAATTAGTCAATTGGCTCTTATGTTAAGGAATGAAGATATTATGTCTTTGCCATGCACATCTATTAGATTATTCTAGATGCCTATCAAGAGTTTTTCCTCATCAAGACTGGTTACAGAATGAGCTAGGGAGGAAGTAAGTACATGAACTCATCATGTAATGCAGTCAAGTTTTTGTGATAATTAAGGGTAAAAGGTTAGAAAGGAAACACATACTTTACAACATTAATCCTATACTAGAAATTTGTAGCCTTCAAAGAACGCACCTGATATTGAAAGAACATTACCAACGTCGTTGGTTGTAAAGTTCAAACCCCCCAAACTTAGAGGACTGACAGCCCATAATGAGAAAACCTGCAGAACGATATTCAATTTAATAATCCAAGAATGTTTTGTATCACTTTAGTACCTAAGAATATGATTTATTTCAACCCTATAGCATATTTGATCATTGAAATATTGTATAGTATTACCTCCAGTCCTTAATACAAGAGCTAGTTGGGGATTAAATTTGGTCCTAGATATAAGATCTCCATCCACTTTCTCCCAAATTTATAATTTGTTCCCAAAGTATTCCTATTGATTGCACACATTGAGGAGTTTCTATCCAAGGGTAGTCATGATGAAAATTGATATTTTAGAAAAGCCAACCTATATTTGTTACGATTAACTAAAATAGCTGACTTCTTTAATCCACAAAATTAGTCAATTAATTAGCTCTTATATTAAGGACATGAGGTAGTACCATTTTAGTATGATAGTACTGACTACATCTGGTAGGATGAAATAAGAACAACATCATACTTTCATGAACTCAAGTCACACAAAAATCATTAGTGTATGAACTTGATACTTAAACAAAGTATCGTTCAAGGAACAAAATGAAATACAGGTATGGAAAACAAGAAAGAAAGCAAAAGAGAGCCTGAAACAGAACACAAATAATAGGAAATGCATAAAGACTTCTTGTTCGTTATAAAGTAGGAACCATACCTCTTGATAAGCAATATTATGTAGCGCGACTACACAATAAGCAATAATGGATGACATCAAGGGCCAATTCAATAAGAGATTTTCATCTTTCTGAACTATCTTTCCTATGTTACTGTCATCTGAAACTTCTATATCCTGATGGGACTCACTGCTACCATTGTGCTTGTGCAATGTTTCCTACAGCAACACAGATTTTATAAAACATTACTCACATTATTCATTATTCTAATATCTGAAGGTAGTCCTTATTTGTCAAAAATAAACAGTAATATATATATATATATATAAAACTCTTTCTTGATATAGAATAAAATGAATAGAAGGTCGGAAACCTAAAATCTATGAATATATTTAACAAGTATGAGGCTCAATGCACAAAAAAGATAACTCAATGAGTTAACTAATTCCCTTAAAAGGAAACTCCAACAACCCAGATATGAATCAAATTTTTTAATTGAAGGATAATTAGTAGTCTCGAAACATCTCGAGGACAGAGTCATATATAAGGAAACTAATACAGTTTGTTTGGCTATACATACCGGGAGCCACATGCAGGAAACTAATACAGCAAGCGCTAAGACTGAGATCATTAAGCTGGGCAAGGAGTATGGAAACCTGCAGGTCATGTGTTTTCACAAATGAATACAAGTACCTCAACAAGTAAAGGGAAATGAAACATGAAAATACCCACACACACACACAAAAAAGGAAGCCCGAATTATAATACCTTTTCTACTATTATTATTATTTAAAAGTAGGACAAGGGGACTTACTTGTCAAAAAATGAACCTTTAGAGAATATATGTGGATATTTCTCTACAGGCTGCAATACAAAATTCCTCAAATTAGTAGGAAAACAATTGATAAGTATGCTTATGAGCATGATTTTACACACATAGGAATGACAGCTTCAATTTTAGAAATAAGTAGGACATGTAGGAGATGTCTCAATATGCCTACTTATACGGAATGACAACAAAAAGACTTCCAAAATGTAAAATTTAAAGAAGAGTTAGTTTCATCCTCAAAATCTTTTTCTCATTCCGTTCTAGATAGGGCACCCCCCACCTAGTGAGATTAAGGCTCTGTTGTTGTTGTTGTTGTTGTTGTATTCTAGATAGGGCTCAAGAGTCTGCTGTTTAAGGTACTGGCACATAAGTCATTTTCATCCTCAAATTCATTTGTTTATACCATTTTGTATGCCAAACGACACATAAGGCACTGAAGAAAGTACCTGAGCCAAATAACCTCCCATTGCTGGGCCAACAACTAAACCAATGCCCCAAGCTGCACTGACCTGAAAACAGATCACACTAACAAATTACAATGAAGAAAATGGGCTACTAAGAACTGATTGCAGATCAAAGTAAATTAGACTTACAGTTGAGATTCCTATAGCTTGGTATTCTTCCGGAACAATTTCAATAGCATAAGCCTAGTGAAAATGGATGCTGATATGTTAATGGAGGTTAATTACAACAAAATAAAACATGTCTAGGGAAGCACCAAAAAACAAAGACGAATCGATGAGCAAACCAATTCAAACTTCTAATTGTGCCTCAGTGCTGTTAGATGAAAATTTTATAAAAGGAATTGATATTTTAGACCATTAAAAATACCCCGTCTCAGTTTGATCTCTTAAAGTTGGGATGGATGTCTCATTGTAAGTCTTCCGAAGAGTATTCCATCTTCAAGATCTTCCTCGACTTAAACCCATCAGTAAATAACAATTTAAAATGGATCATATGGCCTAATACAAAGTTAATAGGGCATATATATATGCCCCTTGATCATTTAAATTTGCTGGGGCAAAACACTAGAACAAAATGGTGCCCTGTCATGGCAAAGCTTATTATAACCACTGGGCACTTAGCGATCACATCACTTCACATTAAGCCATTTCACCCTTCTATATGAATTTCCTATGAACACACTTTAGATAGAAAGGTATTGAAGACACATATTCTTTGAAAATATAAGATGAGACATTAAAACTTTGGAGTATCAAATTGAGCCAAGGTGTACTTTTTAAGGACCAAAATATCGATTAACTCAATTTTAAATAACAACCAGCTAGTGTGTCAATAAATGATACCTTCATTGGTCCAAGCAATCCATTTAAGGCCCCAAGAAGAAATCTTGTACTAACAGCCATCCAAAAACTAGAGCTAAGGCCAAATAGTGTGTTGAACACAATGCTGAAGTCAAATAAGAAGCAATATCAGTATGGAAAACCTTGAAGTTAAGGCTTAGAAAGAAACCATCCAAATCAGTGGCAGGCTTGTTTTTTTTTGAACAATGGCAGGCTTGCTTACACTGCAAGAATTCCGGAAATTGCAACAGGTTTTCGACCATATCGATCAGCCACTATTCCCCATGGTATAGATGTCAATCCTCTGCCAAACATGAATGCAGATCCTGCAAGAAAAGTTTATTGGGATCAGTAACAATTTAAACTTTAAAAATGTACAGTATAAATCATGGTCATGTACATCAATGGAATGGAAGGACTAAAAGGAACCTTACCCACATAACCAGCATAGGAACTTATATCTGCCTCTGTTTTTGCGATACCAAAATCTCTAACCTGCAAGTAGACACATATTAATAGGTCATCTTACAAGCTTGCATTATTGATGATGCTCTTACATGCTAAGCAAGAAAGCAGTAATAAAGGTGAAGATTTACCAAGGTTTTTTTTTAGGGTTAAGTTGTGATTTGGCCAATAAATAATTGGCTCAGGAGCGTCCAACACAATTAACTATTAAGTGGATCAAAAATACCAACAAACTTTTAAAAAGGTGTAGTCAGCACAACGTCGTTAGAAAAAGTTAACGTCCATTATCTAAGGTGCAGATTGGCCAACGAACTTTAATCCCAGGAGCGCCCAGCACAAAAAAGTTTTACTCAGGAGCGCCCAATACAAAATTCTAAAATTTACTAAATTAAATAATTTTTTTCTCAATTGTCATTATTCAAAACTACTTGTATAGATATCTATGGACAAAAATTACTCATTCTTCAATTTTGTCAAAATTATAATTTGCTAAAATAAACGAAAGTTTTAATTAAAAATATAATTATATGATTTAAATAAAACTCAAGGTGTTTTATAGTTTATTATATATGTTAAACAAAAAACATATATGATTTATTTTTATTTTAGAAGAAATTTATGTGAGTTAAAAAATTCATTTAATGTTAATAAAATTTAAAAAATCTATTATATCTGAAAGAAATGAAATGAGTGTAATTTTTATTTTTATAAAAAGAGCTTAATGGATATCAACATTGATACTTAATAATATAAATCCAAAGAACTTGATGATATATTTGTTTTTTTTTTTTGTATAAAATTTTTAGGAAAGGGGTTGGCAGCTCATTTCACAATCCAAGGTAGGGCGAAGTCCCTTCCTCCTAGGTGATACCAATGTTGGCAAGGCGGCCGTCTATTACCCTCAGGCGTTTACCTAGGCACCTAGGAGCTAGGATGCCTCCCCCAGTGCCTTACCAACTCCAGGATCGAACCTCCTCCCTTTGGTGAGAGTGTCCACCCCTTTGCGATTGAACCTAAGGACGAGGGGTTGATGATATATTTGTTAATTAAATGATCTATTGATTATATGAATATGAGACTTGTTGAAGAACAATTTAATAATAGATCAATGAGCAATTATAATGGGTTAAAGAGCAATTTGGCCTACGAAAATTTTAGTAACATTAAATGATTTTTAACTCACATAAATTTCTTCTAAAATAAAAATAAATCATATAACTTTTTTGTTTAACATATATAATAAATTGTAAAACACCTTGAGTTTTATTTAAATCATATAATTATATTTTTAATTAAAAAATTTGTTTGTTTTAGAAAATTATAATTTTAACAAAATTGAAGAATGAGTAATTTTTGTCCATAGATATCTATACAAGTAGTTTTAAATAATGACAATTGAGAAAAAAAAATTATTTAATTTAGTAAAATTTAGAATTTTGTGTTTGGCGCTCCTAAGTAAAACTTTCTTGTCTTTAGGCGCTCCTGGGGTAAAAGTTTGTTGGCCAATCTGCACCTTAGATATGACGTTAACTTTTTGTCTAACAATGTTGTCGGGGCGCTCCCTGAAGTAAAACTTTTTTTTATCGATCGAACCTTTTTAACAGTTTATTGGTATTTTTGGTTCACTTAATAGTTAATTGTGTTGGACGCTCCTGAGCCAATAGTTTATTGGCCAAATTGCACCTTAACCGTTTTTTTTATGGTGTAAACCAAAGGTTTTTATTTCTTGAGTTATCTCATAATAAATGAGAAAGCAGAAGTAAAACAATAATCTTTAATGTTGAAGTGATTAGTCAGACTATTTTTAAGCTTGGATTAAGATTTGTTGAAGTGATTCCTTTTTACTTGCACCAAAAAAACAAACCTTTCTTCTTGTAACAAGGGAAATGAAGGAAAAAGAAGAAAGAGTGGGAAATGTAGCTTAATAGACAACGCTAATGCTGTTATTATGTGTGGTTATAGTTCATTAATTATTTTTTGGGAAAGAAAATACTTCAACTTTAAAACAAGGACCAAATGCAGAAGCTTCCTCAACTACAGACCTACAAAATTGTCACACAAATTCATTTAACAAAGTGCTCAAATTAACAAGGAATATAAAAGAATATCAACCAGAAAAAATTAATTAAACCAACTATATGTATTAGTTTGAGTTCCCATCTTGAATCAAGGGGAGGTCGCTTTCAAGACCAATTGTGCACATTAAAATAAAACTAGGCACTTCATATTTTCAATAAAAGGATGGTGTTGAAATTGATAAGCTGGAATATCCGGAGAAAAAATTCCCCTTTTTTATGGGTATGAAAAATGCATCAAGAAGAAGGCAAGAGAAAAACCAAACTCACCATGAAATAAAGGAACGGAAAGATACATGTTATAGGCAGCGCTGTACAAAGCACAAGAAGGTACAAATAAGATACTTTCCTAATAAAACAGTACCAAGATTTGGCAATAACCACTCATTTAAAGAACAGTACTAGTTTTAGAACTTAAAGAAACTATACGAGTATTTTACAATCCTAAGATAACTTTTAAGAATGATTAATCTTAGGGAGGGAAAAAGTTTTTTTTTTAAAAAAAAAAATTGCTGTGTAATCGTTGCAAGTTGGTCATTTATTTGCATAAGCACCCTTTTCTGTCTGATACTTACATGTAAGGTCAAAATTTCGATGGTTTATTTGAAAAGTTCAAACCAACCAACAACAACAAAAAAGGCTCATAAGAAAGTTAAGAAAAAAATTGTTGAATTTACTGAAAAATCATGAGAAAGTAAAAAGAGAGAAACTTACAGCTGCAAAATATGATCAACCATATGTTGAAGAGATGCTTTATAGGAGGGCCTTGGGTCATTTCTTTAGCTCGATCCACCTTACACCCAGGACAGTTCTCATAGTAATGTTTCTTCAGCAACGGCTCTCTATTGCCCTTCTCCTTATTATCCTCATCATTATTCATGACGACGATGTTGTTGTTGTTGACAGCCATGTTTGTTTACCCCAATTAAGATTGTCCTTCCTGATAAACCCTTAAGTTTCAGAATCAGAGATGCAAAGTCACCTGAATAAAATTTTGAAGATGAGAAACGTAAAATAAGAAGAAGTGGGAAACACACGGCCAGCTGTGAGGGGCTTATAGTCGCATTGTGAGTGAGCTTGAGTAAGCGGCGCAGACGCGGGGTGAGCAAGAATCGGAAGGAAACTTCGCGTGGCTTATTTTCCAAATATATGGGCAGAGCAAACATTAAAAATGAAAGAAAACAGGGAGAGAAATTGGGAAGAATGAGATGAGAAGTGAAGATGTAGAGAAATATTAATTAGGTTCAAATTCAGAGATGGCACTCCACATTCGTCGGGCTTGTCTCTCTATCACCAAACAAAGAAAAAAAGACGGAGACCCTACAAGAAGTGGATATCGAGGAGCGTGGAGCTGCCAGGATCCTATCGTGGACCACATGGGGATCATTTATACCGTGGACCGCATGGGGATCATCTTTTTTTTTTTTTTAATCAAAAGTTTAGGTGGGGGTAAACTGGCATCCAGTGCGCTGAAGACGTCTTTGAGGTTGAAAGAACGCTTTCGAAAACTACAGATTACCCATCAATGAGGCCCTCACATTGACCAGCGGGTATTGAACATCCTCCCTTTTGAGGTGAAAGCCGACGCCTTAGCCAATTGTGCCAATCCTCATTGGCCTCATGGGGATCATTTATTTGAAAAAATTAAGGAAGCTAAGTAACTTCTTAATCATATCATATATTTATATCCTAAGATTATATATTAATTTATTAATCAAACTAGTTAGTTTAGAAAAAAAAAACATAAATACAAATACTCTAAAGTAATTTAATTAGCTTCTTTAATCTCTCCAAAAAAATCAACTTTGTCTTATAATTAGGACCGGAGGTAGTATGTCCTAATACTCCTTCTGGTTCTTGTTATAAGGCACTTACTAACAAGTTTATTTGGTCCCTTTATAAAGCGACTTGTTTGTTCTAAGGAGGCGATTAATTACTTTTTTTCCATGTTTGCTTTTATATAAGGGTAGTGGGTGAGAGTAATAATTCCCTCTGATCCTTATTATAAGACACCAACTAACAAGTTTATTTAGTCATTTTATAAGGCACTTGCTTGTTCCCAAGAAGAATTAATTATTCTTTTCCATGTATGTCCCTAATAAATAAGGGTAGTGAGTGAGAGTAATAATTAATATGATATTATAATTTAGTGTAATTAGTATGGATAATATTGGAAGTTATTTAAATTGTAAGCTAATTTTATTGACTTTAACTGTTTTTATTGGTTTGTGAAAATTGTTAGTTGTGTCTTAAAATAAAAACATAAAAACAAGAGGTAGTATATTATTTGCAAGAATGTATTCTCAGTTTCTCTTTCTCAGCTGAGAATGGTGAACATGAAATGAGACTTGGTGGACTTTAATAAAAAAACACGGGACTTCTTTTTCAACGGATCAAGTACGAATCAATCAACTATCAGCTTCAATGATCTGCTTCTACCTAACCACTAGATCCAACCGATAGTGGGTTGTTCCAACTTAATTAAGAATCTTAAGTTCGAGACTTTGGGAGGTGGGGACACAGCTTCGTCGATTTACAATATTTTAGAATATCTTTTTAAATTTGAGTGTTTGGGTTAGCAAGTTGAGATGTACTCCTCCAATCATAAGTATAAGGCGCAGTTAATTTTTTTTAGAGAGATTAAGGAAATTTAATTAAATTATTTTTTAGAGTATTTTTTATTATTTTTTTCTTCAAACTAAATAGTTTAACCAAATAAACTAATATATAATCTAAAAAATACAACATATTAAATGATTAAGACCTTATTTACTTTTTTTAATCTCCAAAAAAAAAATTCAACTAGTGCCTTATAATTAAGACCGGAGGTAGTATTTAATTATTTTCACACTATGACATTATAAAATTATGAATGAGAAGTCTCTTAGACAAGCTTTTGCTTGAGTTTTTGTAGTTGGGATAGAATATAAGTGGGTTGCAAGAGCCTGATCAATTTTAGTAGTCTTTTTTATAGTTAATGATTTAGAGACGAGTTCCTCTAAAGTTTTAGAGGGTCAAATTCTTACCTTTATGTGTTTTGTTTGATTCAAAACCTTTAATTGCTTTCAGTTAAATCAAAATAAACTAAATTATGTAATGAAGGGTATATCTCGAGTCGCGTTCTCTTAAGATGAGTTTTACTGAATTTCAAGGCTAAAATAAGTGACAAAAATATTGAAAGGGGTTTTGCAATTGATTTTCTTTTCAATAATGAAAAGCAACCTAAACTAATTTTTTATTTATTTATTTATAAGATGATGAATGAGGAAATCAAATTAGATTTAGTGAATAATATGATGAAATACTCTATGAACATATGGCTATCCTAGCTTACTTAATGATATGGGAGTCAATTAATCCACTCAGTCTAGTTAAAAACCCACACGGATTGAATCAAGTGATTCTTAACAAATAATTGTTTTAAACACTAGTAACAACTACTTGTTAAGGCATTTTTAAAAACCAGTTGGTGAACAATTTAAATTGAGTTAATCAAAATTGTTTCCTCAATAATAAATGCTCAAGGAGACACTCAATAGCAACACAAATCAATTATCATATCTAACAACGTGTTAGATAAAACGATTTCAATAAGTGCAAATAAAAATATGTAAATAAACTCAAATCTCAAGTCACACAACTCAATTCAAACCATAATATTTCAGCTAATGAAGATTATATAGCACATAATCTCAATCTCAACTCCAAATCAAAATAATTCCTAATAAAGGAAGATCATCAAGTTCAAGAGAAATTAATTGGAAAGCAAATACTTTCCTCATTAAAGCTTCTAAACTCAAGCCATAGCATCCTTGCCAGCAAGGCCCATCATGGGCAGATTAACTAAAAACCATAGCATCCACTCTAAGAAGCACAAAAGAGTTTAGCCTCTCATGGAGTTAACAACAGCCCCAACTCCATAAAGAAATCAAGAAACCCATTGAAATTAAATGAGGAAGCTGGAATTGGTGAAGAACGAAGATCTGGAATGTGGAAGGAGAGAGAAGAAGGGAGGGTGACCTCCTCTTTTTTTCAGTTGTCGGCGCTCTTGAGTGAGAAAACCTCTAAACCTCTGCATCAATTGGCCCACAAATCAGTTTCAGCAAGGAAAGACGATTAATTTCCATTTTAGACCACATTCTAATTTTCAGGAGTTTTGGGTACTTTTCTGTAATTGTTTTGGTCCTTCTTTCCCTAATATAAGATGCGGGAATATCCTTCAAAAATTGTTTTGTTTCATTGTGGTCCTTCAATACTTTTTTTTTTTTTTTTTTTCTGATCCTTCTTCTTGGCTTTTCCTCAATTATTTTCAGCTCTGACTTTCCTAAAATAATCTACATTGCAAATAAAGATTATGTAGCTCATATATTCTTAGAAAATCATCACAATTAATAATAAGTGCAATATTTATGAAAATATTACATTTTTAATAAGCTCTATTTTTACTGAATCATCATTAATTCAAATTAATTTAGCCCAAAATTAATGAAAAAAAATCCCTAATTAGAATATTAAATATTATGATAAAACAGGGATGTATACATAGAGATCAGAATCGGGACCGGCCCGCAAGTAAAGGCGAAAAAAACATATATTTTTATTTCGACCGAGAGCATGCAGGCCAAGGTCGAAAGACATTTTTATGAATTACAATTATTTTTCCTGCGTTTTTTCAAAGAAATATAATTAGTAAAATACAACAATTAAAGTTAATTTATCAAATAAATGTTTTAAACATTAATGTCTACACAACACGTTTAATGCAATAGACAAATCTGATCAATTCATAATCAAAAAGTAAACTATTATCCACAAGTGGTAACTCATACAAAGCATAACAAACTTACCACTAAGTAACGTATAAGTGACGATGATTATCATTTTCATCTTCTTCACCACTTTCATCAATTTCAAAGCGTTTGATTGTACTTTATTTCTAGTAGTGGGCTCTGTTTTATGCGTAAAAATATCAAGAATATATTCTCTCACATCACTTTAATACATCCATAATGTTTATCCGCAACTAATAATAAAAAAAATCATAAAATCAAAGTATAATTATTATGATTTATAATAAAGTAAATAAATAAATCTATAATAAATATAAAATACTTATGAATCAGTAAAGTAAATTAAGGGATAGGTTATTCTGCCTACTCTTATTTTACCTACCTGTGCCTATCCATCTAAATGTCATTAGATTATAATCTCATCCAACGGTAAAGATTTTAGGGATAAAATAAACTATTTTACCCTTTTCTCTCTCCTACCCCCCTCTCTCTCTCTCCTCCATCTTCAGCAAGCCGAGAGAAGAACCAAAAGAGATGCAGCTGACGGAACAGAGTAGCGTCTCTACCAGAGGTAATCGACACCATTGTTAAGGCCGAGATTGTTTATCATCTTCATCATGGAAGCAAAGACGGACTATAGACCAGACGATGCAACTGATTCTTTGGACTAAAGATAGGGTCGTGCAACTGAACAGAGTGGAGGACGTAAATGGAAGAGAAACCTTCAATGCCATTTTTTCCTTCGTGTGATTCGATTTTCTGGAGACCGAAGACAAAGTCCAGAACACTGTTTTGTTCTTCTCTCTCTCTCTCTCTCTCTCTCTCTCTCTTTGATTTTTTATTTTAAACTTATTGTTGAGGACGATGAACAATCTCGGCCTCAACAATGGCGTCGAGTACCTCTGGTTCAGACGCTACTCCTTCTCTCTCGGCTTGCTAAAGGTGGAGGAAAGAGGGAGAGGGTTCGAGGGGTGGGAGAGTGGAAGGGATAAAAAGATTATTTTATCCCTAAAATCTTCACCGTTGGATGAGATTATAATCTAACGATATTGAGAGGGGTAGGAAAGATAAAGATAGAAAATAAAAGTAGGCGAGAATAAGCGTAAAAGTAAATTAAATAGTCGAAATCGAGTTAACGAAACAAACAAAATTTTTTAAAGTGCAATGGTAGCTTTGGCATTTTACTGGTGACCCTTTTAATTTCTCATTATTTTCAAGCGCTAACTTTATTTAATCTACAATTTGAAGTTCAAGTGGCTTGAAGGGTTAGGCCTAAACGAACTTGACCTAATTTCTAAGCTCTAGTCGTACATATCACGCATGGTTTGAATAAAACTGAAAAATAACCATAGAAGAAGATGACGATGAAGAAAAGAACAAAAATCTAGATGAGAGATTTAGATGCTTTGTTGACAGGCTTGGGTATTAGAATACAAGAATGGCTCTTAACAAAAATCTTTTGAAAAGAATTATTTTAATGATTTTTTTTTTAAAAAGGAGAGGATTAAATCAGGATAGACCAAAAAGACCCCCAAGTTAACTTGAATTAATTTTACAATCTGATGAATTGGTTGGTTCTGTGGTTTTTTCCCCTCTCTCTAATTTCGTGTGGCCTAATTTGATTAGACCATCAATTAAACAAAATATTATAAAAAGTTCTTCGCCCTTTAGCCGATCTCTACATGTAATATCTTGCTACTATCTGCATATTTAGATTAATCAATAAATAAAATACTTAAAAGGACTAGAAAGAAATGAAATATTTGTATAGCTAATGTCCAGCATGTGTTTCTACACACACACATAAAAGAGTTGTAACTTATAAATTTTCTAACTTCAGAGGAAAACCCCTCAGCCAAAGCGATCATTGTGTTTGGTATGGATGCATGATTTGGCTATAATGAATTGTTAAGAGGACAACTTGTAAAACAAATGAATGATGAAAATAAAGGGGAAAATGTTAGTGAGGTCCCAAAGAAGAGAAAAAATATCATAAAAATTCCAACCCCAAATCCCCTATCAAAAAAGTTTTTAGGGACTTTTTTTTATATTAATTACGGAATTCCAATATCAAAAAAGTTCTATTGTCAAAATGATTTTAAATGTTGTTAAAACGCTTTTCGCTATTAAAATTTCTCTATAAAAATATTGTTGTTAAAATGGCTTTTTATTTGTAAAATGACTTTTCCTTGTTGTTGTCATTTTGAAAACATATAAAGCCATTTTAATAACAATATTTTTATAGGGAAATTTTAACAACGTGAAAAAGTCATTTTAATAGCATGAAAAGTCATTTTAACAACGAAATTTTTTTGATATTGGAATTCCATAATTAATAAAAAAAAAAAAGTCGAGACTTTTTTGATAGGGGATTTGGGGTTGAGACTTTTTTTGATATTTTTCTCTTCCTTGAGACTCATTTGATATTTTCACAAAATAAAAATAATAATACAATAAGGTTAAGTTTATCAAAATTTTAGAAGTATGCATAGGAAATTCAAAAAAAGGTTACATGAAAGAAGTTTTTTCTTTATATATATATTCAAACATGAAAGAAGTTAATGGAGAATAACAGCAACAACAATAATAGGAGAATAACAACCCTGATAGATAAAATAAATGATACTCCCTTTGAAAGAGATATATGTGGAGTTGATGATCTGGGTGTTAAATATCATATTTGTAATCTTTTTTAATTTACTCTTATTGACGCTCTTTCAACAATAATTAAAAAGGAGAGGGAATGTGGAAATTAAATAATATAATTAGAGTGTTTTAAAAAATAGATGTCATATTGACTAACTTCCTTAATCTAATTAAATTAAGTAAATATATCTTTTATTTAAAAACAAAAAGAGCAATAAAATAAATAGAATTTGGAGAAGGCACGTATTCAAGGCTAAGTTGAGAAAAAAAGAGAGAGTTCAATTGGAATGGCCAATGCTAGCTAACATGCATATTAGGAATTGGAATCAAATTAAATGAACGAGAAAAATAAATCTTACATGAAAAATTATGAACAACAAGACCTGATATGGAAGTCCATATATAAAAAAGAATTAAGGTGCAAAAATGTACGTGTCTTAACCTCGAAGAGTGTCCAACACCAAGTGCTTTTTTTAGGTGCAAAAATACACATGAGCTTGTAAAATCATAGCAAAAATGCACATGCCGTTACAAGAGGCTAACCTTGGTTAGTGGGACCCACATCATTTAAAAAATAAAAATATCTACAATTTTGAAATTCATCTTCTGCCCTTCACTTTAGAGGAAGGCGAAATCAACCCAGATCAACTAAGGAGTTGTTCAACCATAAGCACTCTTCTTTAAGAAATGTAATCGAACAGTCATTTGGAGCTTTGAAGAATAGGTTCCCAATTTTACGTAAAATGCCTCTGTTTGCATTTCGGAAGCAAGCTCTCATTGTGATTGCATGTTGTGCAGTACATAACTTTATTAGGGATCATCGAGATAGCGAGACAAAAATCTAGCACATTATGCAAATCCCAACATAGCAAAGAAGAACCCATACATCTACATCTATAGATGATGAAGGCCCTTCAGGTTAAGTGACTGAAATAAACATTATTAAGAAAAATATTGCAAACCAATTAGCTAGAGACAATTAGTTGCCCCCAATATGATGTTGATAGATTAAGAGACATTCAAAATACATTGGAGACTTGTCATATTTTTTTGTTCAATTCAACATCAATTATTTTTGCTTTAAATTATTGTGGTATCATGAAAATTTAGTTGAGTCACGTGACTAATGTAGATATATTTATTTATTTATTCATTTGTATAATTAATATTAAGTTAATATGGTATTAAAAAATGAGAGCAAAACGTAAATAAATATATTATTTTTTAGACATGAAATGTTGGCATTTTAGTTAAAATATACCCCAATTTATTATTTTATACCGTTGATGAAACCTGTAAACAAAAAATAAAGAAATAGATTTGTATTGTATAATTCTAATTCTCGGAATAAAAATAAAAAATGTGTTAACAAACGTAATTCTGATTCTCAGAATGAAAAAAAAATGTGTTACCAAACGTATTTCTGATTCTTGGAGTAAAAATAAAATGAGTTACCAAACGTAATTCTGATTCTCAGAACTCTTCCCAGGCACATAATCAGAAAAAACTGTTTCATCTCAGAAACAGTGCTGGGGAATAGAATGGTTGCCATGCACACCCTAAAATCAATCCTAGGTTTTTGAAATCTCTTTGTCTTCACGCAAACTATGGCTATTAGATATTGTTCAATTTTGAATGTAATTTATTTCAGCTCTGCGTTTGGATATCCTCGGTTTTTTTTAATCCATGAATTTGCATTTGGTAATTTTGATTGGATCTGGGTTGGTGTCGAGTGTTTGAAATATGGCTTAGAAAGTCGATCATGAATACGACTATCTTTTTAAGATAGTCTTTATTGAGGATTTTGGTGTCAGAAAATCTAATATCCTTTCTAGGTCTACGCGAAATGAGTTCTGTTTGGAATCCAAATCTACCATTGGGGTGGAATTTGCTACGAGGACATTACAGGTTGGTTTTCTAATATCTATTTTCATGTAATCCGAGTTTCTTTCGGTTCATTCTCATATGTTCTTATTGATCTTCCCCTTTGATTAGTCTTTTCCTACATCAAAATTAGGTCCCGAAAGAACAGAATGAGTGAATGAATTTAGGGATTCAGACTTGTAAATAGTTATTTGAGTAATTGATTCCACAAGGAAGTCATCTATTTTTCGTATGGTTTTGAACTTTATGGTCTCAGTCACAAATCTGGGAATCTAGATTTGGGAATTGTCACTGTTTTTCGATGGAAGAGTTGCAGAGATGAAGGTTGGGAGGGAGAGGGTGTTGGTGAGGGGTATTTTGGTATTTTCATAATGTACTTAACAGACGTTAAGGGAATTTGATTGTGATGATATTTTTGCTCTGATTTTACAAGCTCATGTGTATTTTTGCACCTAAAAAAACATTTGGTGTTGGGCGCTCCTCAGGATAAAGCTCATGTATATTTTTAGCCCTTAACCCTATATAAAAAGTTAAACATAACAAGTAGTAATATAAGAATATGAGAATAATTAATTCTATTGAGAATAGCATCTAAATGACTTTAATATGATCGTAGTAGTTGGTAACTGTCAAGTCTTAAGGTAGTCAACTGATCATCCAAGTCAGTGTAACCATTGGTTTATTAATGTTGAATGATTATATCCATGGTTATCAAAACCGGACCGGACCGGCCGGTTCGGACCGGAAACCGGCCATGGAGCCGGTCCAGTCTACCATATAAAGCGGGTTCAGAGTCCTTTTTTTTGTTTGTCAAAAACGTCGATTGAAGAGTGAAGATGATTATTGAGAAAGAGATGAAAAGAAACAAAGACAGATCTGGGTGATAACATTAGATCCAGCGAAAACAAAGTCGGTGTGAATAGATCCGGTGAGCAGATATAACACCAAAAGAGGAGAGCACGATGACAGACTGAGGAGCGAGGAAACGATCTGAAGATTGTGTGCAACTTCACAGACATCAACGATATTGTGCAAGGGTGCTTGGGGTTGTTGGACACGGCGGAGAAGAGCACCGGAAGCGAGGGAAAGTAGTGATGGCCCAGAAGAAAGAGAGAAGGAAACAAAAAAAAAAAAGAGGAAGAGTGAAAGAGAAAATGGAGATGGGTCTGAACTCTGAAGAAGGAAGAGAGAAGGAAATAGAAAAAAGATGAATCAATTTTCACAAATGAATTCTAATTAAATTTTGCTTTGGTGTCCAACGTACTCCATGTAAGACTATAACTATAGAGTAGCAGGTGCATAATCACACAGGCTTTGGAATGCTCACAATCTTGGAAATGACAAAATGGTGGGAAAAAATATCTAAAATTAAAAAGTAAAATTTAAAATAAATTGTTAATACTAATAATATTTCAGTCAAGATTATTAAAGAAATTTATTTTTTTTATAATTTTAATTAATAATCATGAATTTTTTATTTTCACAGGTTTGGTTTGGCTTTGATCTTGGGTTGACCGATCTGATCTTAATCCATGGACCCAAGATTGGCCAAATTTGAGGTTCACATAACCTTGACTATATCATGCTTTATGGGAACTGATTTGGATGTGATTGATTATTATTTCTTGACATGATAGTTAGGGATGTGACATGGGAGATGTGGCATTGTGTTCTTTCTTAAGAAATATTTTTTCAATATTACTATCATATCTTTAAATGTTTTTTTGTCCCTTCACCATTCTAAAATATTTCGTATCACCAAATATCTAGCATCGAGCACTTGAAGCAGCACTCTAAAGCATTTTGTTCGGTAAAACTCTAAAGGATTTTTCTACTTTTTTTAAAAAAAAAACAGTAATACCATTAAAAAAACAGTAATAAAAAGTTTACCTGCAATTTTTTAATGTTTTTATTGTTATTTGTCATATTCTGCCTCTAATATATTAGTGCATAAGAATTTTAAGAAAGGTTGAGAGAGTAGTCTGATTTTGTTTCAAATTGTGCAATTGCCTTTTTCTTTTCCATTTAGATTCGAATCTTTGACATACTCTTTTAACTGAATTTTGTGTACCTGGCATGATATGAATTCCTGGATAACTAACTACACAAAAGCACTAATATATGAAATTAAATATATATATATATATATATATATATATATATGTGTGTGTGTGTGTATATATATATGTATGTATGTGTGTGTACTACTCTGATCCAATTTTATAAATTACTTTCAATTCTGCCTTAAAATTTAATGTTTTGCAACTTTACCCTTGTTTAATATGGGATAGGTTATTCTCGCCTTACCCGATGAGGATAAAATAAACTCTTTTACCCCTTTTTCTCTCCCACTTTTGCCCCCAATCCTAGCTCTTGGAATAGAATCTTTGGCCTCCTTTTCCTCGATAGCCCAATCGGATTCAGTGTCGCCTCAAACCCTAATGAAATCCCCAGAAACTAGAAATCTGTCACCAAACACCTCTTTGCTGCTATCACCGAGTTCATTCGACTTGACCCAAATTTCAAGATGGAAAGCACACTCAATTGGGATTATTTTTAAACAAATTCAATCCTTTAAAAATAAAGAGAATACAATTTTAAACCGTACAATTTAGAACTTTTGATTTTATTATTAGAAAGAGGCGTGCCTGCATATGCCAAAAAAGAAGCCGAAATAGCAATAGGCTTCACTTTTTATGCTTGAATAAAGGTTATGAATTTATGAATTAACTTGGAAAGTTCAGTTTTGTACTTCTCTACTTTTTGCAAGGGACGAGTTCGTACATACCAGCAGAGGGGAGAGAGAGGCGGTGGGAGAGAGGAAAAGGTTTATTTTATGCCTCAAATCTTCATCGTTGGATGAGATTATAATCTAATAGTATTGAGAGAAGTAGACAAAAGTAGGCAAATAAGGATAGACAGAATAACATATCCCATTTAATATTCCCTAAGAAAATAAAGTTCACACAATAACAAATGAATAAAATTATACATTCATATAAAAAATTTAATAATAGGAGTATATATTCGACACACTAACTTCACAGATAGATAACATGGTTTTTGAGGAGAATGCCAAGCCGAGACACAAATTTCACTCCATACATGATATTAAGATAGATAATATGTCAATAAGACTACAATTAATTAACCATCAACTTGCCAAGGAAAATTACCATATAAATAGACAAGAATATAATGAACTCGTCACAAACACTTTTTTTTTTAGTCGTGATATCACTTAACACAAGAATCCACATGAAGAATATAATTTTCTTGCTCTTTTCTGGGTAGTTTTCGCGTCCTTTGTTCCTGGGAGAGATATATGTGAAGGGTAGGAAGAAAGCCTTACTTGAGCTGCAGGCTGTGGCTGAGAAAAGCAATTATGTTTGTTCACTTGTTTATCTTTGCTGCATCAATTAGCTCAAGCTTCATCATCATCATCATCTCCTTCACACACAAAAAATATCTCACAAGCCAAAACCAATGAATGTTGCTTCATTCGTCGTCATCGCTTCAGGCTTCAGCAGCAACATTATGGTATTATTGGTATCACTGTGACTGTTGTGATGGGGTTGTCTTTTTCTCAGCCAGGAATGGAGTGAACAGCATCACCACTCCAAGGGCTCCTCTTAGGTTGAGGAAAAAGAACACCAAGTGAGAACCTGTGGTTACGTTTCCCACAGTTAGTGAGGCTACAGAAAAAATTATAACTGATAACAATATGTATTCTTTATAAGCCAACTCGAATCAAACACAAACAGATTTCACTGATCATCGTACCTGGAAGGAAAGAAACATCTAACCGCTTCTGGGACCAGGCTAATCTGCATTAATCAAGTTTATAGTCAGCGAACTGCAGATGGGTTTGCTCATTTGGAATAACAATTGAAGCCTTCAAAAGTAGCTTTTCAATCATGATTTACAGTACATGAGGTAAGTATATGAAATGAGTTTTGTCTCGATTTACATGAATAAGCCCCTTTGGGATCCCAAAAGTGATCCCAAACATGACATAAACAGGCATGTTAAACTGAGGCATAGTAACAACATTAATCCACATTACCGAAGATACAGGGAATAGGAAAGCTCATATGTAGACACTTATGGAGCTAAAATCTCCTGGGCAGTTTCAGTTAATAGATAAAATCCTCTAACCTATCCAGATTTATGTCTTTTCACTATAATCCAACCATTTGAGCTTAACTTTGTCTGGCAATAATTTTCGCTAAAAAAGATAAATTTACCATTATTTGCTGGAAATTTCAGAGTTTAGGCGAAAAATTAAGGGAATATAAGCTCATATTAAATTCCTTAATAAGAAAAGGGATTTAGTGATTATGGACACATTAATTGGACTTATTTTAAATTATCAAAGAAATATTTATTGAAAGGAATTTAATTATATTTACATTTTATTATTTTAGGGATAATTGTGATATTTTGCACCGGAAAGGTTATTTTTATCCGTAGTCAACTGTCAGGTAGTAACCTTAATCTTCATATACTCTGTGTGACTTGTGTATATATGTTTTGCCTTGAAATTGCATAAATTTAGTTATCATTCATTTCCAAGCGCTATGGAATCGGAACATGCTGTGTGCATTACTAGCTTTGCTGTGTACTATGCTCAGTGGTCTGTGTTGTGTCTTATTAGGACCACCTGCACGATCTGTGATGTGTGCTATTAGGATTGCTTAGTTCGGATTTTGGTGTGTGCCTTGATACTAAATGTTATGTGGTATTTGTTTATTTATAGTTTTTCTTACATGCATTGTTCATACATTTTCTATGAGATTAACGGTTACTCTGGGATTCAAATTTTGAATCCCAGCCCCTTTTAAGCCGTCTGGAAGTTCATCTGGAGCAGAGCAGAGAGATAGAGGTAAGGCTCCAGAGCAGGGCTAGTATTTTGGTGGATGTTGATGATTTTCTTTTGGGAATTTTATTTTGATTACCGGATGACTGTAAATTATTATTTTGGCCTGTCTGGACACCCTTATCCGGATAACTGTATATTTTGATCTCTTTGGGAAAAAAATTATCTTTCCGTATTATTATCAGTATATTTTTGTCCAAATCGATGTGTGCTTTGCTGCTTATAGTTTGATGTGTGACGATAATTAACCTGGGAAAAATAAGTTAGAATTAAATAAAAGTAAAGGACCACACTACCCGCCACCCGAAAGGGCGAGGCCGGTAGGTGTGTAACATATACTGTTTTGGTCTAAATCCTTGACCTATGTCCAGTCCCCAGACACTCTGGGATTTTCATTAACTCATAAAATCAGTTACACACTCTACACTCAAAATTTTCATTAACTCATAAAAATCAATCTCTAAGTCCTCTGACTTGAGATTCTTCAAAAGTTATCTCTCAAAAGTTATCCTCTCGATAGGATACACTCCTTTACGAGTTGTGGAATCGACATTCTCAATCTCTAAGTCCTCTTGACTTGAGATTCTTACAATAAATGATTTCAATAAATGAAACTCTCTCTAAGAACAGATAATAATGAACACTGAAGTACAACAATATCAACAGATACTTTACAAGTAGAAAACACTAAAAGTAATTGAAACTTTGAATGCTTTTCGTTTTCTGCAGATTAGTTATTGAGAAGACTTGAATGCAATTCCTTATATATGAAGAGAGCATTAAATGTCCGTTTGATTTATTAATGTGACCGTTTCCAGCATTAATGAGTTGATTAGGTTGAAGCTTGGTCCAATCACTCTCTTGATTAGTGTTAATCCAAGTGCACAGAAGTTTATGGTTGACTTTCCTTAAAATAAATTCGTTGGAGGAGCAGCTACTTGATAGGGAAAGAAAACATTAATCCCTTAGCAACGTGCAGAGAATGATTATCCAAAAGAGTGAAAGTTTTTCTGAACTTTGCAATAAATGCGCTGATGTCACTTTTTACTTTAAGCTAAATCTTCATTTAACACTCTTTAAATCATATGAAACTCATTAACAAATTAATTAAACATAGTTAGGAATAGTAAGGAGTGATGATAAGAAGTATCTTAATCAAACATGAAGATTTTACAAATTCGAGCAATTTGATTTTCAAACTTAAGCGATGCAAACTCGAGTTTATTCAAGCAAACTGGAGTTTACAACTATTCTTCAAGAACCAAACTTGAGTTAGTACACACAAACTCGAGTTTGCTTTATCCAGAGAAGAATGTCGCGAATTGAGTTTTGAAGAGCATTTTGAAAATAAGAGCAAACTCGACTCAATAAATGACAAACTCAAGTTTGAGACTTTTGAAGTGAAAATGAATTTAAGTCACAAAACTCAAAACTGAAGTTTTCAAATGGAAACTAGAGTTTTCAAAACTTCAAAAAATTGAGGAGCTTTCTGTATGATCTAAACTTGAGTTTGAAAAAACAAACTCGAGTTTCCTCAAAAGAGAGAAAACTTTTTGCCAAACACAAACTGGAGTTTACATAACCAAACTTATCAAAGACAAATTTCAGATTAAGTTTATAATTGTTAGTTATCATCAAAACACATAGAGAACTAACATCCTTTAATTAATGGAATATGTAAAATGAAAAAAAAATCATTAAATATTCAGACAACTTTTGCCTAGCTCTTATAAAATAGGTCAAAACAATTTAAATTTTAGGCTCTTATGAAAAGAGAAGAGGAAGTAAATTATAACCTATTAAATGGTGTTAATATAGAGTATGTCATTTTTTATTCACATGCTGAGTGATACATTATAATAATTTTAAAATGATAAACAGTTTTATATTTTTCAACTCTTAAACACAATATTTTTAAAAAAAAAAAAAAATCAGTGAAAATGTCCATGTTTAAAGATTTTTTGGCGAGAATAATCTAAAATGTTTTATATAGTGGGGGTACCGGCATTTCACATATGGAATTGATACTAGGTCAATTTTGTCAATAAAATTTTTAATTATAGACTTTTAACCAATTTTTTCAAAAACCGATATTAAAAAGTAATAAATAAAAGCTAACACAAACCATTGCTTTTGAGATCCTACCCTCTTTTTCTTTAAAAATACGTTGTTTCGGTGCAAAATACTATTTGCAATTACTTTTTTCTTTTAAAAAAATAGCGTTCAACATTATGAAATATTTTTTTTAATATCACTCAGTAACTTAATTAAGATATTTTTTTAATATCACTAGTAGCACTTTAAAGCATTTTTCTAATGTTTTTTTAATAGTATTATAGTATATATATAAAAAAAACAGTAACAAACAGTTTATCTGCATTTTTTTTTTTAATAATTGTATTGTTATTTGTCATATGCTGCCTCTAATATATTAGTGCAAAAGAATTTTAAGAAAGGTTGAGAGAAGTCCTCCATGTCTTTTTTGTTTTTTCTTGGCTTTATTTGATTAAAAAGTGAGAGAAGCATGAGCCAAGCGATTCCATCATAATGGCAGAGTTTAAGCACATCCAATTAAATATTTGACAAACATCCCATTTTGGGAAAATAAGTACTCCGTATAATGGAGATGACAACGTAAATCACGGCACTCCCAAAGTTGAAATTTAAGAAAAACTAGAGGGATAAATGAATTGAAAATGTATTAATATGTATAGTCTGATTTTCCAAATCAAAAAAAAAAATGTATAGTCTGATTTTGTTTCAAATTGTGCAATTTCCTTTTTTTTTTTTCAATTTTCTTTTCCTATTAGACCAAGGTTATTAAACTTAGACCGGCTACTAAACCGGTCTGAGTAGTGGATTAAGGGTTAGTGAGTCAGATCAGAGTCAAACCGATTCTAACTCGGGGCCAGATCGATGAGGAAGAGATAGGTTCTAACGATGAAGAATTAGAAGTCTGGAACTGTTCAACACTAGAAAACAAATGATAGATTGAAGCTTACACCCACAAACATAGATGGAATAGAGAGCTCCCAAAGTAATAAACGAACTCAACTCACCCTACCTCCCACAAAACACCAAATGACAATATTTTTAAATGATTCTTTTTTATTAGGAGTATACATCTCAAGCTTTCCATAAAATTTTAATTTATAATTTTTAAATATATGTAGAATTTGATATGAATTTTTGAAGTCAGGAAATTATGAATAAATATTGAATAGGTCAAACCGGACGATCAAACGTGATAGGTGACTGATTCACTGGTTTCATGGTCGAACCGGCCAATCCAATTTTAATAACCATGATTTTAACTGAATTTTGAATATATGGCATAATATGAATTCATGGATAACTAATTACACAAAACCACTAATATATAAAATTAAATATATACATGTGTACTCCTCTTATAAAATTTTATAAATTACTTTCCAACTAGTTTCACTGAAAAAAAAAACCCCTTTAAATGTCATTAATTTTGCCTTAAAATTAATATTTTGTCAACATTACCCTTATTTAATATACACTATACCCCAAGAAAATAAAGTTCCCATTCAAGAAAAAAATAAAGTATATATTTCTAACTTCACTGATAGATAAAATGGTTTTTGAGGAGATTGCCAAGCTGAACACAAAATATATAATGTAAAGATAAAATTGCTTAGGTGGATATTAAGTAATACAATCATTCATAAAATAGTCAAATAACTATTAAACAATCCAAAATATTTAATAGTAGGAGTATATATTCCACTCACTAACTTCACTGATAGATAAAATGGTTTTTGAGGAGTATACATAGCACAAAGCAAATTGCAGTATTATTATATAAAAACAATAACCCACAGCCAGTTAAATAAAATGCATGACTCCGGACATACAAACCCCACGAATCCATATAACATGAACATATAAGGCATATATAAAAACACAAGGAATCGGAGATTAAGTTACCAACCTCAACTTTAAAGCCGTAGAAACTCAGCCTTCCTTCAATATCCTAAAGTAAGACCATAATAAATATTAATTTCCTTTTGTTTTATAAGACATTAATTAAATACCATTTCTTCCTTACTTTAGGACCATACTTTGAAAATATATTTAATTGCACAAAATACAAATGATGTGCTTCCAGAACATAAATATTCCTTGATATGTCCATTTTATGGAAAAATAATCCCAACCTTTTTCTCACTCTTCTTTCGTGTTAAAAACACTTTGGTAGCTTTAAAATAATCAAAATTTCTTTGATTCCACCATTTCTTATTCATACCAAAATATTACTTAGAAAACGTAAAGCAACACTTTAATGTAACTTTACAAATTCTATGACTTATGAATCAAATTGTCTTTTAGCTCATATTCCAAACCATTTTAGAAATTTGAGCAGTATATCCTCTTAGGATTTCATGCCTTCAAAAACTAAGAAATAATGGATAATCCATTTTTTCAAATTATCCTCAATACAAAAATAAGACAAAGACAAGAAAGTTAAAGCATTTACTTACTTGTCTTGATCCTCAACTTAGCAGTCTTCTTCCTTATTGCTTCTTAAAACTTCTGAATTTCACTCCCAGAATGATGTAGGCAAGCGTCTCACACTTCCACTCTTTCATTATGTTCCTATTCCAACTCTCTCTCTTTCTCTATTTTATGTAACCCGAAATGAAAATAAGGAAGGCATGCAGAGCGAATATTTATTCTTGCGTGAGTGCGTTTCATCAATAATTATTTCCTCCCGTGAAGAGATAAGCAGAATTAGGCTCCACACATGTATGCACTAGTGAATGATTAAAAGAAATATGTCGGGTGGTTGGACTATCACATGCCTATAGAATACATAATTAATTAAGAGAGTGAAAGAGACTTTGGTGCAAATGTGTATCACGCTGTCCGTCGTCTAGTAATCACAAGAAGAATAGTATGTAGGCATGTAGACAAATAATAATAGAAAAGATGAATCATGCAGAATTGTTGGACAGATAATGCAACGATTTGAGCAAGGAAATCAATTGAGTTGATAAAATTATTTGGATGATAGTGTAAGAAAAGGAAAGTAGGTCATCCCTTATAATTGAGAAGAGAAAATCACGCATGTGGGTATGTCATTGAAAGAAATGAAAGGTGAATGGATACTTGTCTTATTATTATAATAATAAGGCTAATGGGAAACATATGGTCCCACATAAGACAAATTGAAAAAGAAAAGTCACATATGAAGAATTGAAGAACGGATGTTACACATAATATTAAGATTGATAACATGTCAATAAGACTACAATTAACCATTAACTTGCCAAGGAAAATTACCATATAAATAGACAACAATATAATGAACTCGTCACAAACATTTTTTTTTTTTTTTTTTTTTGAGTCGTGATGTCACTCTAACACAAGAATCCACATGAAGAATATAATTTTCTTGCTCTTTTCTGGGTAGTTTCCTCGTCCTTTGTTCCTGGGAGAGATATATGTAAAGGGTAGGAAGAAAGCCTTACTTGAGCTGCAGGTTGTGGCTGAGAAAAGCAAGTTATGTTTGTTCACTTGTTTATCTGTGCTTCATCAATTAGCTAAAGCATCATCACCATCATCTCCTTCACACAAAAAAATGTCTCACGAGTCAAAACCAATGAATGTTGCTTCATTGGTCGTCATCGCTTCAGGCTTCAGCAGCAACATTATGGTATCATTGGTATCACTGTGACCGTTGTGATGGGGTTGTCTTTTTCTCAGCCAGGAATGATGTGAACAGAATCACCACTCCAAGTACTTCTATTAGGTTGAGAAAGAAGAAGAACAAGTGAGAACCTGCGGTTAGGTTTCCCACAGTTAGTGAGGTTACAGAAAAAATTAGAAACGATAACAAGATGCATTCTTTATAAGCCAGCTCGAATCCAACACCAACAGATTTCATTGATCATCGTACCTGGAAGGAAAGAAGCATCTAACCGCTTCTGGGACCAGGCTAATCTGCATTAATCAAGCTGATAATCAGCGAACTGCAGACGGGTTACAAAATATTATAATGCACATAAACAGGTATGTTAAACTGAGGCATAGTTACAACATTAATCTACATAACAGAAGATACAGAAACAGGAAAGCTCATATGAAGACACTTATGGATTTAAAATCCCCTGGGCAATTTCAGTTAATAGATGAAATCTTCTGACCTATCCAGATTTATGACATTTCACTACAATCCAGCCATTTGAGCTTAGCGTTGTCTGGCAATAATTTTCGCTAAAAAAAATAAATTTATTTATTTTTAAGAAAAATCATAGTACACTTACATTGCACCACCTCCAGCAGGGCCAACAGCTTTGAATATTGACATACCAGTCATGGCAATACCATTAGCTGCTCCTCTTTGATGTTGTTCCTGTTTTTTTTATCAAATCAACATGCCATATTATCCCAACCCAATATTGATAATCTCTAAACTTGAAAACAAAAAATAGCTCAAAAAAATGAAAACAAAAAAACAATTACCACTGCCTTGTTTTGCAGAAGCAACATTCCAGTAATAATGGTTTGCTGGGTCCAGCCAAAAACAAAAAACATTACAATCAGGCAAGCTCATAATGCATGAAGGAGATGGAGTTTACCGTTTTCAACATTTAAATAAGTTGTAGGCTTAATTGCATCTCTTGACCATTTAGTTTATTTATTATTACAATTTCATCCTAAATTTCAGTTCAGTCAATCATGTACGTTTAGTGTTATTCATTGTTTTAATGTAATACTTGAAGGGGGGAAAACAGTTAAATTGACACTAGCATGACTATTAGTGTTTGTTTGGTTTCATTTATTTTAAATAATTTTATGTTGTATAAGGTAAATAAGTGAGTAGTTTTATTGTCTTGTAAAACAAAACGTCGTTATTTTAAGGGGTTAATTTACCTTGGGAGTTTTTTCAAGTTCAATGTAACCCCAGAAGATTCAAAATACAGCAATCTTACTCCATCCCGTTCAAAAATTAATGTTAATCATTAAAAAATTGACGTTGACCGTTAGATTTTTAACGGAAGGCAACATCAATCCGTTTTAATACTTCCAGGGCAACATTACTGCTTACCAAAACTTTCGAAATAAATTTGCATCTTAACCCTTATTTTAAGTGGAGGCAAATTGCTACTATTCATATTTAACAGAATGAAGATACTTAAAAAAAAAAAAAACTCCATCTCTGTAATTTTACTTCAACTCAACTCCTCATTATTACTACTGTGCTTGGTAAGATTTTTAAAAAAGAAAACAAATGTACTTACAGAGAGACAAAAATTGAGGACAGAAGCACTAGTTATCAATAGATGCAGTGTGAAGCCAGAACACAGTGCTATGAAAGGGTAGGTTTGTAAGATAGGTATGGTGATAACCTGCATATGGCATCCAAAAAATACAGTTAAAATAACAAACACTGGAAATGCCAAAATCACAGCACAGTCACATGAGAGCAAAAGCTTACCCCCGAAATGCGAGAAAGTCTAATAGGTCCATAAGCTTTCTCGACCATAGGATAAACGAAAAGTTGGTGAAGCAACATAGCAAAACCTAACAAATTAAGCAAGAATCAGTATTAATCAGCATAATCGCTAAGTAAAAAGACAGTTCAATGCCATACAACACGACAAAACACTATGTCTTTGCCACACACGTCGATAAATGAATGCATATTTGCAAATAAAAAAACTTAAGTGCAGTTTTCTGTTTGCTGTCAAGTTCCCCAATAAAAACATATGAATATTTCAAAGTGCTATACTAAATAATTGAAAAACTTACTCCACAAGTTATTCTTCAAAGGAGAACTTAATAAAAACACCAAAAAGACTCTACCTAAGTTTTCCCAACACAAAACCAAGTTATGGTAATCTTCTAGATGCCTATCAAGATTCAAGGGTTTTTCCTAAAGGGAAATCCAAATAACTGAAATTTCCTAAACAAGGCTGGTTACAGAATTAACTTGTGACGAAGTTAGTACCTGACCTCATCATGTAATGCAGTTAAGTTTATGTGATAATTAGGCATGAAAGGTTAGAAAGGCAACACATAATTTACAACATTAATCCTGTACAAGAAAATCATAACCTTCAAAGAACACACCTGATATTGAAAGAACATTACCAACATCATCAGTTGTAAAGTTCAAACCCCCCAACTTTTGAGGACTGACAGCCCATAATGAGAAAACCTGCAGAAAAATATTCAATTTAATACTCCAAGAATGTCTTGTATCACTTTAGTACCTAAGAATATGATTTATTTCAATGCTATAGCATATTTGATTCTTGAAACATCGTACTTTCATGAACTAAAGTCACAAAAAATCATTAGTGTAAGAACTTGATATTTAAATATAGCATTGTTCAAGGAACAAAATAAAGGGATCCTGAAACAGAACACATATAATAGGAAATGCATAAAAACAAGTTGTTCATAATAAAGTAGGAAGATACCTCTTGATAAGCAATATTATATAGCGAGAAAACACAATAAGCAATAATTGATGACATCAAGGGCCAATTCAGTAAGAGGTTTTCATCTTTCTGAACTATCTTTCCTATGTTTCCGATATCTGAAGCTTCTATATCCTGTTGGGACTCACTGCTATCATTGTGCTTGTGCAATGTTTCCTGCAGCAACACAGATTTTATAAAACATTACTTACATTATTCTAATGTCTGAAGGTAATCCTTATTTGTCAAAAAGAAATAGTCTAATAATTGAATAAAAGGTAGGAAAGCTAAAATCTATCAATAGATTTAACAAGTATGAGGCTCTATACGCAAAAAGGATAACTCAACGAGTTCACTAATTCCCTGAAAAGGAAACAAAATACCAATAACCCAGATATGAATTGTATTTTTGAATTGAAGGATAGTTAGTAGTCTCAAAACATCAAGAGGACAGAGTCATATGTAGCGTAGGATGTGTTTGAACAGTGAGCTAGTGATAGTTAAGTTAAAATAGAAGTGTTAAGAATTAGAGGGTTTGGGCTTGGATTTCCGATACCCTTAGTACTAAATATGAATTACAATGGTAGATAGATGTGCACATTGTTTGGCTATACATACCGGGAGCCACATGCAGGAAACTAATACAGCAAGCGCTAAGACGGAGATAATTAAGCTGGGCAAGGCGTATGGAAACCTGCAGGTCATGTGTTTTCACAAATGAATATAAGTACCTCAACAAAAACCTTTTCTATTATTATTGTTATTTAAAAGTAGGACAAGGGGACTTACTTATCAAAAAATGAACCTTTAGAGAATATATGTGGGTATTTCTCAGCTGGCTGCAATGCAAAATTCCCCAAATTAGTAGAGGAACAATTGATAAGTATGCTTATGAGCATGCTTCGACACACAAGAGTCCACTGTTTAAGTACGGGCACATGAGTCATTTTCATCCTTAAATTCATTAGTTTATTCCATTTTGTATGACAAACGACACATAAGACTCTAGCTGGAGATAAACACTTAATCTATACGGAGTATCACTGATAAAACAAATTATATCATGACCATGTGCAGATGTCAAAGCCTATTCGAAGTATATAGCTTACTACAAAAGGCACTGGAGAAAGTACCTGAGCCAAATAGCCTCCTAATGCTGGGCCAACAACTAAACCAACGCCCCAAGCTGCACTGACCTGAAAACAGATCACGCTAACAAATTACCATCAAGAATATGGCCACTAAGAATTAATTGTAGATCAAAGTAAATTTCACTTACAGTTGAGATAGCTATAGTTTGGTATTCTTCCCGAACAATTTCAACAGCATAAGCCTAGTGAAAGTGGAATAGTGGGTGCTGATATGTTAATGGAAGTTACAATAAGATAAAAACGAGTCATGGAAAGTACAGGGAAAAAAAAAAAAAAAAACAGAACGATGACCAAGTACACCAATTCAAACTTCTAACTGTGCCTCAGAGCTGGTAGATGAATTTTTTATAGAATGAATTGATATTTTAGACCACTAAAAATACCGTCTCAATTTGATCTCTTAAGTTCGGATGAATGCCTCATTGTAAGTCTTCCAAAGAATATTTCATCTTCAAGATCTTCCTCGACTTAAACCCATTAACAAAAACTAGAAAAAATGGGTCAAATGGCTGAATACAAAGTTAATAGGGCATATATATGCCCCCTGATAATTTAAATTTGCTGTGGCAAAGCACTTGAACAGAATGGTGCCGTGTCATGGCAAAGCTTATTATGAATTTTTTATGAACAAGGTTTGCATAAAAACAGTATTGAAGACAAATATTCTTTGAAAATATAAAATGAGACATTCAAACTTTTGAGTACCAAATTGAGTCAAGGCATACTTTTTAAAGACCAAGATATCAATTACTCAATTTTTGTATAACTACCATCTGGAGAATTTAGAAATGGTACCTTTATTGGTCCAAGCAATCCATTTAAGGCCCCAAGAAGAAATCTTGACAAAATAGCCATCCAAAAACTTGTGCTAAGGCCAAATAAAGTGTTGAACACAATTCTGAAGTCAAATAAGAAGCAATATCAGTATTGAAAACCTTTTCTGAAGGCTTAGAAGAAACCATCCAAATCAGTGGCAGGCTTGCTTACACTGCAAGAATTCCCAAAATTGCAACAGGTTTTCGACCATATCGGTCAGCCACTATTCCCCATGGTATAGATGTCAATCCTCTGCCAAACATTAATGCAGATCCTGCAACAAAATTTCATTGGGGATCAGTAACAACTTAAAATTTAAAAGTCTAAAAATTATGTTCATGTACATGAATGGAATGGAAGGACTAAAAGGAACCTTACCCACATAACCAGCATAGCAACTTATATCTGCCTCTGTTTTTGCAATATTAAAGTCTCTAACCTGCAAGTAAATGCATATTAATAGGTCATCTTCCAAGCTTGCATTACTGAGGATGCTCTTACTACCTAAGAAAGTAAGCAGAAGTAAAACAAATATCTGTAATATTAAAGTGATTAGTCAAACTATTTTTAATCTTGAATTGAGATTTATTGAAGTGATTAGTCAGACACTTACATGCTAAGACTTTTTACTTACACAAAATAAAAACTTTTCTTCTTGTAACAAAGGAAATGAAGGAAAAAGAAGAAAGAGTGTGAAATGTAACTTAATAGCTGTTTATTATTTTTTGGGAAAGAAAATACTTCAACTTTAAAACAAGCACCAGATGCAGAAGTTTCTTCAACTACAGACCTACAAAATGAGACCAATATAACTGCTCAGATTAACAAGGAGAAAAAAAAAAAAAAAAATATATATATATATATATATATATATCAACCAAAATTAAATTAATTAAATCAACTATTTGTATTAGTTTCAGTTCCCGTCTTGAATCAAGTGACAGTCGCTTTCAAGACAAGATGTGCACATTTTTTTTTTATATAAAAAAACTCGTCATATTTTCAATAAAAGCATGGTATTGAAATTTATAATCTGGAATATCCCCAAAAAAATGACTTTTTGTGGGTATTAAAAAAAATGCATCAAGAAGAAGGAAACAGTACAAGGCAAGTGAAAAACCAAACTCACCATGAAATAAAGGTACGGAAAGAGAGATGCAATAGGCAGCGCTGGACAAAGCACAAGAAAGTACAAATTAGATACTTTTCCAAAAAAGAGTATCTACTTTGGCAATAACCAAAAAAAAAGGGAAAAAAGAGTACCAAAATAATTTGAACTTATTTGAACTTAAAGAAACAATATTTTACAATCCTAAGATATTTTTTAAGAATGATTAATCTTAGGGAGATAAAAAAAATTCTTGAAATTTTTTCTGAACAATCGTGGCAATTTGGCTCATTTATTTCTTTAAACACCCTTTTCTATTTGATACTAAAAAACAAGACATATCAGGTCAAAATTTCAATAGTTTATCTGAAAAGTTCAAAATGAAAGTTAAGAAACCTTTCCTTCCTAACTCCTAAGCGAGGTGGCGAAAGCTACACAAATCTTGGCGGCGGCCGGGCAAATCTGATATAGACGGTTTAAATCTGAGTTTTTTAAAAAATAATGATTTTAAATAAAAAAAATTATTTTGTGAACCTATAATAGCATCGGAGATAATATCTAAATTTAAGATTAAATAGACTTCTAAAAAAAGGTCCACGTCAAATCTGACAACCCAATCTATCAAAAAAATTGATCGGTAGGAAAACCAATTCCAGTGGCTGAATCTGGTAACATCAGCAAATTGAGCTCTAGAAATAGGTAATTTGGAATGATTTGCCAAAACTAATCATCCAAATCCAAGTACTTTGAAAAGTTACTAGTACTTGCGGCTTTCTATGATTTAGGAGATAAAGATAAACATGTGAGAGAGGAGTTTTGTATCTGAAACCAAGGATTGAGTTACCAAGCACTCACTAATTCAGGAACCAGATTGTTTAATTCACTCAAAAAATGATGAGAAGAGAAGGTAGGGAAAAAGAAGCCTACAGCTGCAAAATGTGATCACCCATATGTTGAAGAAATGCTTTATAGGTGGACCTGGGGTCATTTGTTTGGCTCGATCCACCTTACACCCAGGACAGTTCTCATAGTAATGCTTCTTCAGCAAGGGCTCTGTGTTGCCCTTCTCCTTGTTATCCCCATTATTATTGTTATTGGGGATATTGTTGTTGTCCTCCATGTTTGTTTACCCCCAGTTAAGACTCTCCTTCCTATAAACCCTTTCTCTAAAATCAGAAACAGAGATACAAACTCACAATCAGATTTCTGGAGAAAATCTTGAGGATGAGAAACGTAAAATAAGAAGAAGAAGAAGAAGAAGAAAGCACACGCACAGCTGAGGCAGGCTCACATTACAGAGCCAGCTGCGAGGCAGGCTCACATTTATGGAGTTCACATTACATGCACATAATTATGTGACCTCTAATTATTGGAATGAACATATTTTTTTTATATATATATTGTATTTATTTAGATTTAAATTATATGTTCTTTTTTTAGATGTTTTTTTTACACTCAAGATCTTAAATTAATTATTTTTCATAATATTAGTGTTAGACAAATACGAGAATTAAACTAATTAATTTGATATACCTGGATCTGAAAAAAAATCTTTAAAGAAAAAACATATAATTTAAATTTAAATATAAATAAATATAATATATATATATAAATATAATATGTTCATTGTAATAATTAGAGGTATGAAGCTAAAAAAAAAAAAAAAAAGACATAATTATGTGTATGTAAAGTGGACTCACATTTATGGCGACAATTTACTGTGTTGGTGTGTAAAGGGAAGAAGAAATGAGAGGAGAAGGAGAGGGATGAAGAGTTTTTTTTTTTTTTTAAAAAAGAACATATTTGCAAGCTAATGCTTAGAGTGTTTGGTTTGAAGGGAGAGAAAGAATAAAAAATTTTCACCGTGTAACTTAATGGTATGAATTTTTTTTTTAATATTTTAAAAATGACAATTTACTGAATATCTTTGCTCCCATCTTATAATCTACCCCTTCAAACCGTAGAAATTGAATCCTGATAGTAAAGGCCAGCTAAAGCTGACTCCCTGTGCCACTGCGCCACTGAGCCGCTGACAGGGATGGGAGGTTTTAAGCCTTTTAACATTACCTTATTGTGGAGGGACAGCACACCATTTTCGAGGCGCGGCGATCTAACTGTCAATACCCGATAACCAGACACATGTGATATTAAGGAAAAACACGTGATGACGTGACTCCTTTTCTAATTAATTATCAACCAGCAATGTTTATCCAAAAAAAAGTATGAAGGAATCAATTATTTGTCATCATTTTCAGTGTTTCCTCCTATTTACTCTTATCTTTATTATAAAATACCAATTAATAATTATATTTAATTCTTTTTATAAAGTACTAATTTGTTTCTAAAACGTATTAATTATTTTTCTATATATGTTTATAATTAATAAGGGTAGTAGGTGAAAGTAATAATTAATATACTATTAAAGTTTAGTGTAATTAGTTGAGTAATATTGAAAGTTATTTAAATTTTAGGACAATTTTATTGACTTTAACTATTTTTATTGTTTTATGAGAATTATTAGTTGATACATCATAATAAGCATTGTTAATATATGTTGTCTATTTATTAGAAAAATTTGTAGTGATTAAATTATTAACGTAAGGTGTACAAATAAAGTGCGCCTAATTAATACCAAGAAAAACAAATGTGATTAGCTACCAATTGACAATCTAAATATTAAGGGAAAATTATACCTAAGCCGGGAGTAAGGGAAAATAAGATAAAATGGTCCCTTAAAATCTAAAATTTATAGTAAAGTCCCGTGGGATTTTTGGAATATATTTCAAATGTCAAAAGTCCAAAATACCCCATTGAAAAAAAAAAAAAACCACCTTCAGATTTTTCCCTTCCACCGCTCTACTCTGTCGTTCTCCTTGTTTGCTGGTGGGTGTGTGTGTGATCATCTTTCTCTGTCGGTCGTTGCAGCGGAGCAGAGAGAGACAAAGATAGGTTCTAGCGATGAAGGATTAGAATTTTTTGGAACTGTTCCGTACTAGAAAAAAATGATTGAAGCTTACACCCACATACATCGGCGGACGCAGGTAATAGGAGAAAAAAAAAAAATACCCCACTTGATTTTTGATATGAAATTACAAAAATAACCTTCTTTTCTTTTTCTTTTTCTTTTTCTCCCTTCTATTCCTCAACAACTCACAACTCTCCCTCCTTCAACCTGCTTATGCTATAGTTGTTGCTTTATGTTTCATTTGTCATACTTTTACTAACTTGAGTGCATTAAGTTAGTAAAATATAGACATTTCACCGATGTCTTATAAAAAAAGATGTATTTGATTGTATTGATAATGAAAAAAATGATGGAATTAAATAAATCATACAAGAAGGATGATATTGTAATTGTTTTTATTGTAATATCTTATAAAAATTAAAATATATGGCCAAAATTTAATTTTACATTATATTAAAAAAAATCTTAAGAAAATTTAAACTTTTTTTTTGGGGGCCATGGCCCCCACTAGTCCCTTAAAAGCTCCACCCCTGTGTGTGTGATCATCTTTCTCTGTCGGTCGTTGCAGCGGAGCAAAGAGAGACAAAGATAGGTTCTAGCGATGAAGGATTAGAAGTCTGGAACTGCTCCGTACTAGAAAACAAATGATTGAAGCTTACACCCACATACATAGATGGAATAGAGAGGACTCCAAAGGAATAAACTTACTCAACTCACCCTGCCTCCCACGACACACAAAACGAAAGACAAAGAAGAGAATTTGGCGATTATGGCACCCATAGCAACGACCGATGGAGAAAGATGATTACACATGCACACCACTAGCGAACAAGGAGAACGTTGGAGTAGAGTGATGGAAGGGAAAAATCTTAGGAAGTTCTTTTTTGGCAATTCAATGGAGATATTTTGGACTTTTGACATTTAAAATATATTGCAAAAAAGTCCTACAAGACTTCACTGCAAATTTGAGATTTCAAAGAATCATTTTGTCGTATTTTCCCTTGTTTGGGACCTAGGTGCAATTTTCCCAAATAATAACAATTTAATATGGAAAGAAGAAGAAAGAAAGGGAAAAGGCAGGAAAAGAACTTGGAAATTACAAAATCTCAAATCAAGTTTGTATCCAAGAGTTGATAAGGGAATAATGAAACTTGATAAGCAATTCACAACTCATTTTTTAAGAAATACTTGATTTGAAATTTTGTAACTTCAAAGTTCTTTTTCTATATTTTTCCAAAGAAAGAAAGAAAGCATGCTTAAAAAAAAAAATACTTCTAGTAAGGTTGTCAAACTCACGAATTTAAAGAAACTCGTGACAATGATATAAATTAATACCATGAGCTTTTAAGCTTATAATAATTAGTACGAGTTTAAGAGTGATTCAACACAATTTTATAAATTAGAAATATAAAAACATTAAGTTTGCAGGGTCAACCTACAAGTTTATCAATAATGATCTCTAGTCATTAGCTTTCTAAAAGTCTTCTTAATCGTTTTTATAAATGAGCATTTTTTATATATGTGCATAAAAATCGTATTTTTACCTATTTATTCCTTACTCAATCACCTCATAATTAAATCTTATTTATTGACTAGGCCCCGCCTTTGTAAGTTTATTGACAATCAACAACAATCTTCAACAAACTAGTCCAACTTATTGTCGTTGAAAGATATGACATGCGAAGAATAGTGGTTGAAGAAGAGGAATAGTGGTTCACACTCGTGGCTTCCTCCTTGCTTTCATTGAGTACTTTGCTTTTATTATTATATCCTGACATCAAATACAGAAGAAAGAAATAGAAGCAAATGTAGGGATAATAGACTCAAAATATCAAGGAGAAACCCCCGAGAACTTGAAGGTCCTATTATTCAACCATCAATCATGCGGGCAATACTTTACACCACAAAGGGGAAGCTGACTGTGATTTGGTTAACAAATCTTTTAATGTTGGTTTGGTGAAGTTGCTTTTATAATGTGATTTATGATGTATAAGGTAAGTATGTGAGATGAATTTTGTCTCGGCTTGTATGAACATACTTCTCAAACGCTAACTCAAACAGACAAAATCTACATGACTTGGTTATTTATAAGAGTTAAGATATAAAATTACACATGAGATTTTTCTAAAAGTGCATCTAATACCAAATATTTTTTTGAAGGGAAAAATAACTATGAACTTCTAAAATATGTACAAAAATACATATTGATCATTAGTTAATTGTTTGCTTAAATTTTTTAAGGGCTAACAAAAATACACATAAAATTTTCTCAAAATTGCACTCAACACAAATACTTTTTCGGGCAAAAGTGAATGTAAACTTTTAAAATAGGTGTAAAAATACACATTGACTATTAGTTTTAATTGAATTTTTTGACTAAAAAATGTGATATTAAGGATAACATGGATGGTCATGAAACAACTTGAAGAGAAATAATTATATAGTCTAAGAGTACCACGTCGTTTAAACTCTGTCCAATGAAAACATAAAAACTCATATGACTTTAATACAAGTTGGCTGATGACTCATCTGAAAAAATTTAAATTTTATGTTGTTTTTAAGAAAAAAATTGGTTAATCATTTTTTTTTTTAAATTAAGATTTTTTTCTTTAAAACAAGATAAAATTTCATTTTATTTAATTTACTAGGGGTACTTGGATCTTTTCTCATTTTGAATTGATTAACCAAAAGTCTCATGGGATATTATTGTAAATTTGAGATTTTAAGGTATCTTTTTTTCTTTTTCTTTTTACTTGGGACCCACTGCAGTTTTTCCTTTAATGTTGTCTTCAGGCCCCAACTACAAAAGTATTTGTGATAATTACCATTTGGTAAATAATTTATAGAAATAGGTGAATTAACTCAAATAAAAAGATATAATTTTCTAAGGAAATGTCTATGAAAAAGAAGAGATAAGTTGCCAAAGGGCAAAAAATACATTTTTAAGGCATAAAATTGGAATCGGTATTTTATGGGTCATGAATAGTATTTACTATTCAAAAATACGTATTCACTATTCAAAAATACGTATTTACTATTCACGCCATATTTTAATCTCCCATGCATCAAGCAAGGGGTGCAAGTGAAGCATGGTGTATTATTTTATTTTATTTTGGGGAAAATTACATAAAAGTACCCAAAGGTGAAAAAATTACACTTAATGACCCATTTTCCTCCCTATAAATAGAGAGCAATCCTCTCTTCATTTCACACCAAACTCAACCAAAGAGGTGAGTTTTAGAAAAGCAAGAGTAGAGAGAAAATCATAGTGGGAAGCAAGAAGGAGGATGAAGTTTTAGGGTAAAAGTTCTTGAGTTTTAACTTTAAGTTCTTATGAGTTTTAGTAGAAATGTTAGTTTGATCTTTAATCTTCCAATATAGTTTTGTTTTCATGTTTTTATGATTAAATATGTCTTTATTTCAAAAATATGATGAGAAATATTATGGAGCAAAATTATTGGAAGTTGAAGATTAGTAGCTGACCACGTGGTCACAATCTAATGATGATGAAAGATGATGTTCTTAAATTCTGAGAAATTTGTTTGGAGTAGGAAAGAAATAATAACAATTTAATATGGAAAGAAGAACACGTGAATTTTTCTGGAAGAGGAAAAGAAAAAATTATTCTTAAAATCTGGGAAATAAAGATCAAAATTAACATCCTAAGGATTCCGAGGAATTTTACGGATTCTCGTTTCAATTTTTGTAAAATTAATTATGATTTTTCAAAGTTAATTGAAAATTCTGCCTAGAAATTCAGCATAGCGTTTTTTAAGAAAATGTAAGGGTAAAAATGGAATAATAAATCCAACAAGGGTAGAAAGGTAAATTAAACCTTTAGGGTATTATTCTAAGTGATATGGTAATTAATTATACCAATAAAGATGAAGGACGAGCATATTACTATTCATAAATAGTCGTATTTATGAAACCGTATACATGAATAATAAATTACTATTCACGTGGAAGGAAAATTTTATCCTATAATGTATGTATGCGATGGAATTATTCATAAAGTGATGGACAAGACTTGATCTTCTCGTATTGTGACTAAGTTTATGGGGCTTAGATCACTACATATGCTTTATACACGGGTTATGGTTTTGATAATGCCGTTTGAGTTTTTTATATGGAACGATACATCGTGACACCGGAGAAAGTAAGTTTCGGGATGACATACATCTATCGAGGGGAAATTTGTTTAAGAAAACTCGTGAGTTGTGACAGTGATGTAAATTCATTTCGTGAGCTTAGATCGTAGGCTTATAATAATTACTTTTTTAATAAATAGGTATTAAAAATGTATAATTAAATAATTAAAATATAAAAATGACAACAATTTATTTAAATATATTTTAAATTTAAATAATTGAAATTTAATCCATCCACATTCATAATTTTATCATAATCAACAAAGAAATTTCTATAAAATTCATTAAAAAATTGGTTACGATCAAATCGAAAAATTTAGTACAACTTTAAGAGTAAATTAACACGTTTTTGTAATTTGGAAAGTAAAACTGGTAAATTAGGTGTATGAATTCACAAGTTTAAGTTTATAATTAACGAGTTTAAAATTTACAATTTTAATAGGCGAGTTTAAGAATGATTCGACATAATTTTAATAGGCTAAAGATATAAAAACAGCAAGGTTGAAGGGTCAACCGACAAGATTATCAATAATAATCTCTAGTCACTAGCTTTCTAAAAGTCTTCTTAATCATTTTTATAAATGAGTATTTTTTATATATGTCCATAAAAATCATATTTTTACATATTTATTCCTGACCCAATTTTACCTAACTTTTAATCTCCATAACTATGTGCGAATAGATAAATTGATCCCCGACAAGGAGGATAATGATGACATACCTATGTGAGATACTGCCATCGTGCCCAACCACCCATTGCCAAA
Source organism: Acacia melanoxylon (assembly GCA_019022615.1). NCBI lineage: Eukaryota > Viridiplantae > Streptophyta > Magnoliopsida > Fabales > Fabaceae > Acacia > Acacia melanoxylon. Next base: position 14,369,355 of record JAFJYJ010000005.1, read on the forward strand.
CATTATATTTAATGCACGATTATCTGATCTCAAATAAATTAAATTAAATTAAATAACAAAAAACTTTTAAAAAATATTACAAGACATATAAGATGTGGAATGAAAGAAGTACCAGTCTGTTTTTAGTTATAAGTCTATATTTTGACTAAAAAATTTGCCCTTTTTTATAAATCAATTTTATGTAATAAATAAGATTATGACAATTTTATCCATATTAATTGTACTCATAAAGATAGATAGAGAAAAAAATAGTTGAAAAATGTCCAATCATAAATGAGGGCAAAGATGAAAATTTACCCCATAATTATTGAGTTAACTACATATCTTTAGTATATGAAATTTGGTCAAAATGGACTTATAAATAGAATAAGAGTAGTAATAAGTACACAGCCAATGGTTTCTTGGATCTTGATGTTGCCCTCCCTATATTAAGGAAAAAGAAAGTGCACTGATCTCATGTAATTAACAATTTTGGTGAAGGCAGTGAATTAGTGTAGATGACTTACATTGCGAAGGCAGTGATAAATGTCAATAAACTCATAATTAAATCTAATTTATTGGCTTATGTAAATTTGTTGACAATCAACAACAATGTTCAACAAACTTGCCCATTGATTGTCGGAGAAAGATATATAACATGTGAACAACGGGGGTTGAAGAAGAGGAACAGTGGTTCACAGTTCACACTCGTGGTTTCCTCCTAGCCATGATGGCCTTACTTTCATTGAGTACTTTTCTTTTATTATTATATCCCAACATCAAACACAGAAGAAAGAAATAGAAGCAAATGTAGGGATAATAGACTCAAAATATCAAGGAGAAGCCCCCGAGAACTTGAAGGTCCTATTACTCAACCATCAATCATGCGTGCAATATGAGGACTTTGCACCCCAAACAAAGGGAAGCTGACTGTGATTTGGTTAACAAATTTTTTAATCTGCATGACTTAGTTATTTATAAGAGTTAAGATGTAAAAATATACATGAGATTTTTTTAAAAGGGCACCAAATATTAAATATTTTTTGAGAGGAAAAATAACTATAATTAAACTTCTAAAATATGTATAAAAATATACATTGACCATTAGTTAACTATTTGTTTAAATTTTTTAAGGGTTAAAATACAAAAATACACTTGAGATTTTTTTCAAAAGTGCGCCTAATATAAAATTCTTTTTTTGGGGCAAAAGTAAATAAGAACTTCCAAAATATGTGTAAAAATACACATTGATCATTAGTTGCCTGTTTAAATTTTTTGATTAAAAAAGGTGATGATCTTTGAAGAATGAGGATGACGTGGATGATTAAGAAACAACTTGGAGAAAAATACTTACCTACTCTAAGAATACCACGTCATTTAAACTATGTCAAATGAAAACATAAAAACTCATATCACTTTAATCCTGGTTAATGATGACTCATCTAAAAAAATTAAATTTTATCTTTTTTTAAGAAAAATATTGGTTAATGATGTTGTTTTTTATTTTCTTAAAATTAAGATGTTTTTTCTTTAAAACAAGATAAAATTTCAAAAAAAAAAAAAATCGATGAGTCATCAGCCAACTGGGATTAAAATAATATAAGTTTTTATGTTTTCACTTGATAGAATTTAGATGTTGTGATACTCTTGGAGTAGGTAACTAAGTAACTATTTGACCAACTTGAAATAATTTATTGACTGGACAAGGGAAATTAATTTCTACCTAGCCTTTTATCTCCACCTCATCACTTCTTTGGGAAGAGAAAGGAGAGGAGAGGGGGGATTAGATAGAGATAAATTGTTAAGTGGAAATTAATTTCTTTTGCCCAGTCAGCAAATTATTATTTCATATTGTTTCTTAATCATTCATATTATCCCCATGCCACCATTTTTAGTCAAAAAATTCAAACAAAAGGTTGATATGTATTTTTGCATCTATTTTGGAAGTTCATAGTTACTTTTGTCTCTAAAAAAACATTTATATCTGATGCACTTTTAGAAAAATCTCATGTGTATTTTTATCCTTAATCCTTAAAAAATTAAAACTAACGGTGAACTAACGGGAAATGAAACATGAAAATACCACACACACACACACAAAAAGGGAAGCCCGAATTATAATACCTTTTCTACTATTATTATTATTATTTAAAAGTAGGACAAGGGGACTTACCTGTCAAAAAATGAACCTTTAGAGAATATATGTGGATATTTCTCTACAGGCTGCAATACAAAATTCCTCAAATTAGTAGCAAAACAATTGATAAGTATGCTTATGAGCATGATTTTACACACATAGGAATAACAGCTTCAATTTTAGAAATAAGTAGGACATGTAGGAGATGTCTCAATATGCCTACTTACACGGAATGACAACAAAAAGACTTCCAAAATGTAAAATTTAAAGAAGAGTCAGTTTCATCCTCAAAATCTTTTTTTCATTCCGTTCTAGATAAAGCACCTCCCACTTAGTGGGATTAAGGCTCTGTTGTTGTTGTTGTTGTTGTATTCTAGATAGGGCTCAAGAGTCTGCTGTTTAAGGTACTAGCACATAAGTCATTTTCATCCTTAAATTCATTTGTTTATACCATTTTGTATGCCAAACGACACATAAGGCACTGAAGAAAGTACCTGAGCCAAATAGCCTCCCATTGCTGGGCCAACAACTAAACCAATGCCCCAAGCTGCACTGACCTGAAAACAGATCACACTAACAAATTACAATGAAGAAAATGGGCTACTAAGAACGGATTGCAGATCAAAGTAAATTAGACTTACAGTTGAGATTCCTATAGCTTGGTATTCTTCCGGAACAATTTCAATAGCATAAGCCTAGTGAAAATGGATGCTGATATGTTAATGGAGGTTACAACAAAATAAAACATGTCTAGGGAAGCACCAAAAAACAAAGACGAATCGATGAGCAAACCAATTCAAACTTCTAATTGTGCCTCAGTGCTGTTAGATGAAAATTTTATAGAAGGAATTGATATTTTAGACCATTAAAAATACCCTGTCTCAGTTTGATCTCTTAAAGTTGGGATGGATGTCTCATTGTAAGTCTTCCAAAGAGTATTCCATCTTTAAGATCTTCCTCGACTTAAACCCATTAGTAAATAACAATTTAAAATGGATCATATGGCCTAATACAAAGTTAATAGGGCATATATATATGCCCCTTGATCATTTAAATTTGCTGGGGCAAAACACTAGAACAAAATGGTGCCCTGTCATGGCAAAGCTTATTATAACCACTGGGCACTTAGCGATCACATCACTTCACATTAAGCCATTTCACCCTTCTATATGAATTTCCTATGAACACACTTTACATAGAAAGGTATTGAAGACACATATTCTTTGAAAATATAAGATGAGACATTAAAACTTTGGAGTATCAAATTGAGCCAAGGTGTACTTTTTAAAGACCAAAATATCGATTAACTCAATTTTAAATAACAACCAGCTAGTGTGTCAATAAATGATACCTTCATCGGTCCAAGCAATCCATTTAAGGCCCCAAGAAGAAATCTTGTAGTAACAGCCATCCAAAAACTAGAGCTAAGGCCAAATAGTGTGTTGAACACAATGCTGAAGTCAAATAAGAAGCAATATCAGTATTGAAAACCTTGAACTTAAGGCTTAGAAAGAAACCATCCAAATCAGTGGCAGGCTTGCTTACACTGCAAGAATTCCGGAAATTGCAACAGGTTTTCGACCATATCGATCAGCCACTATTCCCCATGGTATAGATGTCAATCCTCTGCCAAACATGAATGCAGATCCTGCAAGAAAAGTTCATTGGGATCAGTAACAATTTAAACTTTAAAATTGTACAGTATAAATCATGGTCATGTACATGAATGGAATGGAAGGACTAAAAGGAACCTTACCCACATAACCAGCATAGGAACTTATATATGCCTCTGTTTTTGCGATACCAAAATCTCTAACCTGTAAGTAGACACATATTAATAGGTCATCTTACAAGCTTGCATTATTGATGATGCTCTTACATGCTAAGCAAGAAAGCATTAATAAAGGTGAAGATTTACCCAGGTTTTTTTTTAGGGTTAAGGTGCGATTTGGCCAATAAACAATTGGTTCAAGAGCGTCCAACACAATTAACTATTAAGTAGACCAAAAATACCAACAAACTTTTAAAAAGATGCAGTCAGCACAACGCTGTTAGAAAAAGTTAACGTCTGTTATCTAAGGTGCAGATTGGCCAACGAACTTTTACCCTAGGAGCGACCAGCACAAATTTTTTTTACTAAGGAGCGCCCAACACAAAATTCTAAATTTTACTAAATTAAATAAAAAATTTCTCAATTGTCATTATTCAAAACTACTTGTATAAATATCTATGGACAAAAATTACTCATTCTTCAATTTTGTCAAAATTATAATTTGCTAAAATAAACACAAGTTTTAATTAAAAATATAATTATATGATTTAAATAAAATTCAAGGTGTTTTATAGTTTATTATATATGTTAAACAAAAAACATATATGATTTATTTTTATTTTAGAAGAAATTTATGTGAGTTAAGAAATTCATTTAATGTTAATAAAATTTTAAAAATATAAAAAATTTATTATATCCCGAAAGAAATGAAATGAGTGTAATTTTTATTTTTATAAAAAGAGCTTAATGAATATCAACATTGATACTTAATAATATAAATCTAACAACTTGATGATATATTTGTTAATTAAATGATCTATTTTTCGAATGAATAGGGATTCCATTAAAATGGATCAAAAGCTACAACAGTGGGACTGATTACATCAGAACCGATTAAAGCAAAATTTACATAATAAGATTAAATCTAGAAAAACAAGGCGGGAGTGCACGATCGAGGATTTAACTAGTACTAGAATCTCATCACCGAGAAGGTAGCACCAAGTGAAAATTCTTTTGTTGCGAATTTCCCAAAGCTTCCAACAAAGTGATACAAACACCTATCTTCCAAGAGGGTCTAAGGAGGAAGGCGGATGATGTGAGTCGGCCTAACTTCTAAAGTCCATGCGAAAAAATCGAACTCATATCAACGGGATTTTCTTCCGATCGAGGAGGCTAAATTGCATCTCTTAAAAATGTGATCAATCCCTTCGTTGTTAGATTGACGGAGGGAGCATAACCGATAAGTGGTCATCCTCGTCCGAAGCGCTCCATGTTAGTTAATAGCTTCCCTTTCAAAAGGAGCCGTGTAAAGGTTCGATTCTTCGGGCCATCCGGAGCTTCCACACATAGGACCAAATGACATTAGAATCGTTCCAATTCATGGATTCCAATGCTTTATAAGCTGATTTGGTTGTGAAATTCCCATTCTTGGTTAAATTCCACTGCATGATAGATTCTCGTGGACGCGCTCGGAGATACGCCGAGATCTCTTTCGGTGGTATCACTTGGCGAAGGTGTTTGAAAAGCGACCACTTCCGGGAACCATCGGTGGTTTTATAATCCAAGATTGTATTTGCAAGATCCCGCTCGGAAAGGGGAGAATGATAGATTCTTAAGGGGTCCAAGCTCACCAACCCAAAAATCATCCCAAAATTTAATTTGGCTACCATCACCTATGGACCATTTGATGTGAATGGCGTCTCACTCCAATGCTTAATTAGGTTTCTCCGGAAGTATGACATTCGCGAACGGCATGGCACTTCTTTGAGGCTTTTAACAAAGATATTTCGTTTTAAGATTCTAACCCAAAGGGATTCCGGTTGGGCATGAATCTTGAAAATCGTTTCATCATGAATGCTTTGTTTTGAGATTGGAGATTTAGAAGCCCACAACCACCGTGGCCGAGATGGTTGGCATAAATCTTGCCACTTAATCGACTAATTCCTCGATGATCGCTAGAATAACCCCAAATAAATTTTCGGATCGGTTTCTCGATCTTATCGGACACGAGGAAGGAGTATGGTACTGCATTGTGTAAAGGGGCAAGGATGCGGGGACAGATTTTGCAAGAGTAATCCGCCCACCAAAGACAAAGACTGACTTTTCCAACCAGACAACTTCATTTGCAATCTATTGATGATGAATTCATATGTGGTCTTGGAAACCCTACCAGTTAGAAGAGGTACTCCGAGGTACTTACCCAGGGAATCAGTTCTCTGGTATCCAAGCAAGTCACACAGTCTTTTACACTCTTGAGGACTAGTGTTCTTCGAGAATTGAACTTTGGTCTTGGTCCCGCTCACCAAGTGACCCGAAGAGGTACAAAATTCCGTAGGGTGTCTTTGATTAAAGCAACCCGATGTGTGGTCGCTTGTCCAAAGAGGATTAAATCATCAGCGAAAAATAAGTGGGAGAGAGCTACACCACCACGGCCCATTTTAATTGTTTGCCAATCACCAGATTGAACCTTTGCTTCAATTAATTGAGAGAGACGTTCCATGCAGAGGACAAAGATATAGGGGGAGAGGGGATCCCCTTGTCTAACACCCCGCTTGGGAGAGAAAGAAGCGGTGGGTTTCCCGTTCCACAAGACCTGCATGGTTGGAGATGATATACATTCCATAATCAATCGCGCCAAATTACCAGGAATCCCGGCATCTTTAAGGGAATCATCAATAAAGTCCCATCTCAGTCTGTCGAAAGCCTTTTCGAGATCAATTTTGATAGTCATCCAGCATGATTTCCCTTTTTTTTCCTCTCATGGAGTGAATTGTCTCCTGAGCAATAATGATGTTGTCAATTATACTTCGTCCTTGGATAAAACTAGATTGATCGTGTCCAATTAAATCGGCATGATTGATCTCAATGTTGGCCACCTTCTTAGAGACTATTTTATACAAAGACCTGAGTAACAAAGGCTAATTGGCCTATATTCACCGATAAGACAAGGCCGACTAACTTTAGGGATTAAGGCTATCGAGTATGATTCAATGATGGATCAAAAGAGTTACCTTCCCAAAGACGAAGCACAAAGTTGAGGATACTAGGTCCCACTGTGTTCCATTGCGACTGATAAAACAGAGCATGAATGCGATCACATCCAGGCGATTTTAGAGGCTGCATTTCAAAGAGTGTTTCTTTAACTTCCTCCAGGGTCACCCTCCTGTCAAGATTCATAAGCACTTGATCCGATAGGACGGTGCGAAGGCACTTTCGAGAGAGAGAGGGTGAACGAATGATCTTTTAAAGAGTAAAAATCCATGAAAAATTGTCTTGCGAGGCATGATAATTGATTATTGTTGGTTGCCCAAGATCCATCCGCCGCTTGAGTTGAGAGATACAATTCCTTTTCCTACGAAATCCGCGCCTTACATGTGGTAGTAATCGGTGTTGCGATCGCCCGACATAGCCATTCGAGGACGATTTTTGGAGCCACAAGAGCTCCTCTTGGAAACACACCTGCTCTAGATCCTCTCTCAGCGATGTTTCCAGATCGGATAGGAAACCAGAGGTAGTTTCAGGTTCGTCTTCCAATTTTGACTGAATCCCTTTAAGTCGACGGAGAAGACGTCTCTTACGCTTTCCGATGTGGCCAAAGGTGTCAACGTTCCATCTTTGAATCTCGGATTTGAAAGATTCCATACAGGATATAAGGTCACCACCAGATTGCCAAGCACGATGAACAATGTTGGGGAAATCTGGATGAGAAAGCCACGGGGCTAAAAACCTGAAGGGACGAGCTGATGGTCCAAATTGGTTGTTGTGGCCCAATTTAATTAGGATGGGCCTGTGGTCCGAGAGTAATTTAGGGAGATGATCCACAGAAGCTTGAGGAAGCAGTTGAAGCCATAAGGGGTTGCAAAGAGCCCTATCAAGACGCATAAAAAGGGAGCCCCTTTTCCAGGTGAACCTGGGCCCACTAAAGTCCATGTCTACAAGCCCATTAGAATGAAGAAATTTGTTGAAATGGCTACATCCACGAGCACGGTGAAAGAGCCTCCTCTTCTCTCATATTGATGCAGAATGGCGTTGAAGTCACCCCCCAAAAGCCATGGGGATGAAATAGTAGAAGCAAGTTGGTCAAGATCATGCCAGAGGAATTTCCTGAGCTCAGATTGAGGGCTACCATAAATAGCGGTGAAGAGAAATTTTAAATTGCTCCCAAGCCAAGTAACTTCCATGTGAATGAATTGTACTTGATTCACTAGGATGTTGATTGACACCTTTGAGGACCATAAAATCCAGATGCCTCCAGAGAATCTAGAAGCTTCAACTCTGTAGGAATGTTGGAATCCAAGCTTCTTAATAACTTTATCAGCTTTATCACCTGAAATTCTTGGTTCAACTATAACAAAAATATCAGACTTGTAGTTAGACACCATTGTTTTAAAAAAAAGGAAATTTCGTTTATAAGCTCCCCGACAATTCCAAGTAATAATTGACATATTAAACATTAGTGGGTAAATAAGGAGCAACTCCCTCTTCAAACATTGCATCATTAGATGCGCCAACCTCAGCTTGGATGTCCCTTGCCAATTGCTTCATTATACGAACAGAAGGCCCAGCAAGATCAAGATTGGGTTTAGCACCCAAATTATGAATAGTGACACCTGAAGCAAGCTTAAGGCCTCTACTTTTAGAGAGAGGGTCCATTCCTTCACTCGTATTCGGTGTCCTCGCTAATTCCCCGGTTTTTACGAGGTAATCCGGCATCATTAACTTGGATGGCAACATTGTAATTTGGATCAAGAATTGTGGTGGCCTTTGAAGCTACGTAGTGCTTGGAGTTGAAAATACTATCCTGATTGATGCTCTATAATTTTGACAAAATTGAAGAATGAGTAATTTTTGTCCATAGATATCTATACAAGTAGTTTTGAATAATGACAATTGAGAAAAAAAATTATTTAATTTAGTAAAATTTAGAATTTTGTGTTGGGCGCTCCTAAGTAAAACTTTTTTTGTCCGGGCGCTCCCGAGGTAAAAGTTCGTTGGCCAATCTGTACCTTAGATAACGGATGTTAACTTTTTGTCTAACGGCGTTGTGCTGGGCGCTCCTGAGTAAAACTTTTTTTGTGCTAACTGAACTTTTTTAAAAGTTTGTTGGTATTTTTGGCCCATTTAATAGTTAATTGTGATGGACGCTCTTGAGCCAATAGTTTATTGGCCAAATCGCACCTTAACCGTTTTTTTATGGTGTAAACCAAAGGTTTTATTTCTTGAGTTATCTCATAATAAATGAGAAAGCAGAAGTAAAACAATAATCTTTAATGTTGAAGTGATTAGTCAGACTATTTTTAAGCTTGGATTAAGATTTGTTGAAGTGATTCCTTTTTACTTGCACCAAAAAAACAAACCTTTCTTCTTGTAACAAGGGAAATGAAGGAAAGAGAAGAAAGAGTGGGAAATGTAGCTTAGGGTATGTTTGGTTTGACTATTATAGACAACGCTAATGCTGCTATTATGTGTGGTAATAGTTCATTATTTTTTGGGAAAGAAAATACTTCAACTTTAAAACAAGGACCAAATGCAGAAGCTTCCTCAACTACAGACCTACAAAATGAAATCAATTTTTCAAAAATATATATTGAAGAAAAGAGGATATAACTGTAAATTGTCACACAAATTCATTTAACAAAGTGCTCAAATTAACAAGGAATATAAAAGAATATCAACCAGAAAAAAATTAATTAAACCAACTATATGTATTAGTTTGAGTTCCCATCTTGAATCAAGGGGAGGTCGCTTTCAAGACCAATTGTGCACATTAAAATAAAACTAGGCACTTCATATTTTCAATAAAAGGATGGTGTTGAAATTGATAAGCTGGAATATCCGGAGAAAAAATTCCCTTTTTTATGGGTATGAAAAATGCATCAAGAAGAAGGCAAGAGAAAAACCAAACTCACCATGAAATAAAGGAACGGAAAGATACATGTTATAGGCAGCGCTGTACAAAGCACAAGAAGGTACAAATAAGATACTTTCCTAATAAAACAGTACCAAGATTTGGCAATAACCACTCATTTAAAGAACAGTACTAGTTTTAGAACTTAAAGAAACTATACGAGTATTTTACAATCCTAAGATAACTTTTAAGAATGATTAATCTTAGGGAGGGAAAAAGTTTTTTTTTAAAAAAAAAAATTGCTGTGTAATCGTTGCAAGTTGGTCATTTATTTGCATAAGCACCCTTTTCTGTCTGATACTTACATGTAAGGTCAAAATTTCGATGGTTTATTTGAAAAGTTCAAACCAACCAACAACAACAAAAAAGGCTCATAAGAAAGTTAAGAAAAAAATTGTTGAATTTACTGAAAAATCATGAGAAAGTAAAAAGAGAGAAACTTACAGCTGCAAAATATGATCAACCATATGTTGAAGAGATGCTTTATAGGAGGGCCTTGGGTCATTTCTTTAGCTCGATCCACCTTACACCCAGGACAGTTCTCATAGTAATGTTTCTTCAGCAACGGCTCTCTATTGCCCTTCTCCTTATTATCCTCATCATTATTCATGACGACGATGTTGTTGTTGTTGACAGCCATGTTTGTTTACCCCCAATTAAGATTGTCCTTCCTGATAAACCCTTAAGTTTCAGAATCAGAGATGCAAAGTCACCTGAATAAAATTTTGAAGATGAGAAACGTAAAATAAGAAGAAGTGGGAAACACACGGCCAGCTGTGAGGGGCTTATAGTCGCATTGTGAGTGAGCTTGAGTAAGCGGCGCAGACGCGGGGTGAGCAAGAATCGGAAGGAAACTTCGCGTGGCTTATTTTCCAAATATATGGGCAGAGCAAACATTAAAAATGAAAGAAAACAGGGAGAGAAATTGGGAAGAATGAGATGAGAAGTGAAGATGTAGAGAAATATTAATTAGGTTCAAATTCAGAGATGGCACTCCACATTCGTCGGGCTTGTCTCTCTATCACCAAACAAAGAAAAAAAGACGGAGACCCTACAAGAAGTGGATATCGAGGAGCGTGGAGCTGCCAGGATCCTATCGTGGACCACATGGGGATCATTTATACACCGTGGACCGCATGGGGTTTTTTTTTTTTTTTTTTTTGTAATCAAAAGTTTAGGTGGGGGTAAACCGCATTCCCACTGCAAGGCCAGAAAGACGCTTTGCGTTTGTTAACGCTTACGTAGATACTTACAGATTACCCACCAACGGCGCCTCACATCGACCAACGGTATTAACCTCCTCCCTTTTGCGGTGAAAAGTTCACACCTAATTAACCGACAATCCTCATCGCCTCATGGGGATCATTTATTTGAAAAAAATTAAGGAAGCTAAGAACTTACTTAATCATATCATATATTTATATCCTAAGATTATATATTAGTTTATTAATCAAACAAGTTAGTTTAGAGAAAAAAAAAACATAAATACAAATACTCTAAAGTAATTTAATTAACTTTCTTATTCTCTCCAAAAAAATCAACTTTGTCTTATAATTAGGACCGGAGGTAGTATATCCTAATACTCCCTCTGGTTCTTGTTATAAGGCACTTACTAACAAGTTTATTTGGTCCTTTTTATAAGGCACTTGTTTGTTCCCAAAGAGCATTAATTACTTTTTTTCCATGTTTGCCTATAATTAATAAGGGTAGTGGGTGAGAGTAATAATTCCCTCTGGTCCTTATTATAAGACACCAACTAACAAATTTATTTAGTCATTTTATAAGGCACTTGCTTGTTCCCAAGAAGAATTAATTATTTTTTTTCATGTATGCCCCTAATAAATAAGGGTTGTGAGTGAAAGTAATAATTAATATGATATTAGAATTTAGTACAATTAGGAGGGATAATATTGAAAGTTACTTAAATTGTAGGCTAATTTTATTGACTTTAACTGTTTTTATTGATTTGTGAGAATAACAAGAGTTAGTATATTATTTGCAAGAATGTATTCTCTTTTTTTGGTCAAATGCAAGAATGTATTCTCAGTTTCTCTTTCTCAGCTGAGAATGGTGAACATAAGTGAGACCTGGTGGACTTTAATAAAAAAACACGGGACTTCTTTTTTAACGGATCAGGTACGAATCAATCAACTATCAGCTTCAATGATCTGCTTCTACCTAACCACTAGATCCAACCGATATTGGGTTGTTCTAACTTAATTAAGAATCTTAAGTTCGAGACTTTGGGAGGTGGGGACACAGCTTCGTCGATTTACAATATTTTAGAATATCTTTTTAAATCTGAGTGTTTGGGTTAGCAAGTTTCTTTATTTAAAGGAGGAGATGTATTTAATTATTTTTACACTATTGTTATGAATTATGTATATATGGATGTCTACTAAGGATGCATTATGTTTGATAATGGGTGTATTATTATACCCTTGAGTGGTTTATCATTATAGCCACTATGTATATATTATAATGAGGAGGAAACTAATATAAATACCCCATCATCCAAGCTAGAATGACACTTGAATTGAAACATTAAGATCAATAAGAATTCCCTCCTCCTTCCTCTCGATTTCTTCTTCTCTACTCTTCTACCTTTTATCTTATATTTAATTCAAGTTTCCGTTAGTTTCATAACACGTTATCGACGAGTCTCTAATCAACCGAGTGTTCATTATCATGCTTGTTTAGTCATTTGTTCATCTTCACCCCGAACCGCCGACGATAATAGAACGAACGTGGAGGAGGATGAGGATGAAGGATGATGCTTGGTCTTTTTCAGTCTTGCAACACCTGTGAGACTCGGGTCTTCAAAAAAAAAAGGTGAATGATTGAAGAAAAGATGACTACTGAGGTACGTTTTCTAGCAGCTCAATCGATTTACAACAAATTAATTAATATATAATATTAATTAAAATAAACTAAAGGAGTAGGGGAGAGGTCACGGATGAAGAAAATAAAAGTAGCTATGGTTCTACTTATATAATATTATATTCTTTATTTTCTATATATATATATATGATTCATTCTTTAGTGTTATACTATTTTTTTTAAAATATTATATTACACTATTTGTGTGTTTTGCTTTATGACGCTGCAATAATGTTGCCCCCACACCTATCCCAATATCTATATTATATTATGAAGAAAGTTACATTATTGTTAATCATGCACCGAAAATTTTGGTTATTATTTATTTATATTTTCCTTTTGTTAATTCGACTCCTACTTGGGGTTAAACCTCCTAACTAGAAGTCTAGATTTAATTTTAAGCATTTATTATTATTGTTCCTGACAATAACATTTATTTTATTATTGTTACTAACATAACATTTACTTATGTTATTAACATAACATTTACTTTATTATTGCTAACATTTTATTATTGTTTTAATTTGACTTCTACATGGATGGTTCTACCTCCTACATGGAAGTTTAGGTTGCTAACTTTACATTTATTTTAAGCATTTACTTTTATTATTTATTCGATTGGTTACTTTTATTATTTACATTTATTCTACATGGATGGTTCTACCTCATACATGGAAGTTTAGGTTGCTAACTTTACATTTACTTTTATTATTTATTCGATTGGTTATTTTTATTATTTACATTTATTCTACATGGATGGTTCTACCTCCTACATTTATTGTAGCTAATTTTTAATATTATGTTATTCTATACAAATTCTTTTATTAATATTATGGCCGAAGCCATACACTCTCTTTTCCTATTCTCAAATTATATGATCTCAAGTCATTATCATTTTAATTTCTTAATTTTATGGCCGTAAGCCATATAAATTTAAATTCTCATTATAAGAACTAAATGGTCCAAGCCATAAAGTTTTATTTTTATATTTTATTATCTCTGGTATATATATATTAATTCATATATATATATATATATACATGTGTGTATTTATTTCATTCACCTTTTCTTCTAATTTTAATTCAATCATAATAATAAAATGTCACCAGGAGCATTATTATTATTCTTTTGACTTTGGGTTCATATGTTTTTCACGGATGCTTTTTATGATGCATCAATCCATGGATATATTGTGATGCTTATGAGAACATAATACTATGTTGATATATTTGATATTATATATTGCAGCATTTATATAAGCCAATAAAATTCTCCCCGTAAAATTGGTTTTTGGTCACGAACCAAACAATTCCATCTGGAAAGTTTTTGAATGTGCAATGCTTATAAATCGACTACAATGCACATAGATGGATATAGAAAGAAAGTTGGGATAAATGCTGTGTAAGGACTTTCTTCTTCTTGTTTGTCTCTAAATGGAACAAAATGATGTTTCTAAAGGTAACAAATGGATTTAGGAGACTTACACTGCATGATTAGTAAATTGTGATTTGACATTGTTTTTCTAATGAGGGGGAGAAAATAGGCAGTTGGGTAAAGATATTAAGCTATAATGAATTATCATTGGCTCATGCAGATCCTCGTATAAAACAATATGAACGGAAGTTCAAAAGATAATTTATTTACGTAATTTAAACTAATTGAATGCCAAGCATTTATCGACCCAAAGAAAGTGACTAAGTCATATGTCCCAGCCTACTAATGCTCCTATTGATGTCCTTGAAGGACAACCTATTATAAATAAATTGATAGCACGCCTGAAGCGTAGTAGGTCCATCGGTTCCAAAGATATAAATCCTCGAAAGAGAAAAGGAGCTAAGAAAGCGTAGTAGGTCCATCGGTTCCAAAGATATAAATCCTCGAAAGAGAAAAGGAGCTAAGAATATAGATGATCAAGTTGAGAATAATTAAGATAAATTAGTAGCTCCGTAAGAGCTATCTCGAAGAGACATTATCTCCGAGAGAGATATCTCCGGAAGAGAATGTTGTAGTCCGGAGAAAAGACACAAAAGTACCTGAAATATGTGAAAATAATGAGATCTCAATAAATTGTTATGAATAGAATCGATGGGACCGAAATGAAGTCAACGTTGACGACATCTTTGCTTATAATATAGCATGTGATGTAATGAATGATATGAGGATCACAAGCCAAAATCCATTAGTTATTGCCAACAGTGAAAGGATTGGCCCCTATGGAAAGATGCTATTAATGCATAATTAAAATATTGGCAAAACAAAAAGTATTTGGACCTGCAGTCCATACAACTGATGATGTAAGGCCAATGATGTAAAACCAGTTGGATACAAATGGGTTCATATATTGACGAGCAGAAATAAAAAAGGGTGAAATCACAAGATATAAAGGTACGTCATGTAGTTCAAGGTTTTAAACAAAGACCTGACATTGATTTTGAAGAAACATATATGGATGCAAATACTTTTGTTATTTGATAAGCCTAGCAAAGAAATTGAAGGCTTGGTCTCGCATCTAGTGGATGTTGTAAATTGTAACTCGTCTATTTGTATAATTCATTTGATAGTGATATTTATATGAAAGTCCCCGAAGGACTCATGGTGCCGTAGAAGCATATGTTCCTCGAAGGACTTAAGGTGCCGAAGCACATATCCTCGAAAGACTTAATGTGCCGAAGCACAAATCCCCGAAGGATTCAAGATGTTAGAAGCATCTACTTCAAGTTCTCAAGAACAATACTCAATTAAGTTAAATACGTCTCTTGGCCTGAAGCTTTTAGGGCGCATGTGGTATAATTATTTCAAAGAATATCTGATGAAAGGAAGGGTACAAAAAATAACCCAATATGCCCATGCATCTTTATGAAAAGACATAGAAATGAATATGTTACAATTTCTGTTTATGTTGATGATATCAATATCATTGGAACTCCTGAAGAGCTACAAAAGGTAATTTATTGTTAAAAAACTACTTGGTCTAGAAGTACCATATCTTAGTACTATTTGAGTACTAATGTATCATGCTTATTAGTAAGCTATAGTTCTTTGGCAAATACGACATTGGAAGCAATGTTAGCATCGAAGGAGCAATATTAATATTGTTATCGGGGAGTAAAACTGATGTTATCAAGAGGGGAGTCGATACACGCCGTACTCTTTTTCCCTTATCTAGGTTTTGTCCCACGGGTTTTCCTAGAAAGGTTTTTAATGAGGCAAAGCATTAGAATATGTATCAATGGATGATGTACTCTTTTCTTTGGCTAGGTTTTTATCCCATCGGGTTTTTCCTAGTTAAAGTTTTTAATGAGGCACATTCATCATAGACATCCAAGGGGGAGTGTTATGAATTATGTATATATGGATGTCTACTAAGGATGCATTATGTTTGATAATGGGTGTATTATTATACCCTTGAGTGGTTTATCATTATAGCCACTATGTATATATTATAATGAGGAGGAAACTAATATAAATACCCCATCATCCAAGCTAGAATGACACTTGAATTGAAACATTAAGATCAATAAGAATTCCCTCCTCCTTCCTCTTGATTTCTTCTTCTCTACTCTTCTACCTTTTATCTTATATTTAATTCAAGTTTCCGTTAGTTTCATAACAACTATGACATTATAAAATTATGAATGAGAAGTCTCTTAGACAAGCTTTTGCTTGAGTTTTTGCAGTTGGGATAGAATATAAGTGGGTTGCAAGAGCCTGATCAATTCTAATAGAGTCTTTTTATAGATAATGATTTAGAGACAAGTTCATCTAAAGTTTTAGAGAGTCAAATTCCTACCTTTATGTGTTTTGTTTGATTCAAAACCTTTAATTTCCTTTAGTTAAATCAAAATAAACTAAATTATATAATGAAGGGTATACATCTCAAGTCGTGTTTTCTTAAGGGGAGTTTTACTGAATTTCAAGACTAAAATAAGTGACAAAAATATTGAGAGGGGTTTTGAAATTTATTTATTTATTTATTTTCAATTATGAAAAGCAACCTAAACTACTTTTTTATATTTATTTATAAGATGATGAATGAGGAAATCAAATTAGATTTAGTGAATAATATGATGAAATGCTCTATGAACATATGGCTATCCTAGCTGGAGTCAATTAATCCACTCGCCTAGTTAAAAACCCACACGGATTGAATTAAGGTATTCTTAACAAATATTTGTCTTAAACACTAGTAACAACTACTTGTTAAGGCATTTTTAAAAACCAGTTGGTGAACAATTTAAATTGAGTTAATCAAAATTGTTTCCTCAATAATGAATGCTCAAGGAGACACTCAATAACAACACAAATCAATTATCATATCTAACAACGTGTTAGATAAAACGATTTCAATAAGTGCAAATAGAAATATGTAAATCAAATCAAATCTCAAGTCACACAACTCAATTCATGTTGGAAAATATGTTCTTTGGTCACTTAAGCCCAATTGGGCTTAAGTGAGACTACAGCCCAAGAGCCCTATGGCCCTTAGGGTTTAGGGTTAGGTCTTGGTGTAGTAGTATATAAACCTACTTTCACCCATTGAGAAACCTAATTCACAAGGAGGCTCTCATCGTAAATAAATCCCTAGAGGCGTACGCTCATCATCCGAACGGTTGCCCACACAACCATCCTATCCCCTCGAGAGATAGTCCGGAAGATCGATCATAGAGCGGACTTGGACGTTCGTGACTTGGACTTCGAGAAGAGGCTTTTAGATCGCTCATCTTTCCAGTAATCAAAACGATGAAGGTTCATCTTTTTCTACATCGTCTCGGTTCGATACGCTCGCGTTTCTCGGTGAGATTCCTACAATTGGTATCGAGCCGGTTCGCAATGAGGAAAAGAACCAGTTTTGATTTAGTTTATGCGATCAAATCTCAGATTTTTCAAAATATTATTTTTTGAAAAATATGGCATCTATTTCTATATTTGTTATTGATTTCATGAGTAATTATTCGTTTATAAATCAGATTTAATATTAGTTATAATTTTAATCGGTTAATCGCTTTAATCCATGGTTAGATTTTCTCGTGTATTTCTTGATTTGTAACAAGGAGGTTAATCCCATATGATTAGGTTTCCTCCTTGCCTGTTCTTATGTTTTTTCGAAATTTCTATGTATTTTTCCAAATTTCTGTGAAAGTTTGAGATCAAGAAACTTCAAGAATATGAACATTTGACGCTGTACGACACGTTTCATGGACTTCGGACCTTGAATTTGGACAAACCATATATGGTTGGAAAGAGGACGGAAAGACGAACAATATGAGAGTTGAACCATCCCAGAGGAGCAGGGACGCGCCCCCACCCGCCGCCACAAGCTCTGCGAGTGGGCTTCACTCGCCGTCAAAAATCAGGCGCGTGAGGGCGCATGGGGCCACCTTTCGGGTGGTTCCGCGGCCGTGTGATCGACTCTTTATGCGGTCCTTCCCCGGAGTTTCGTGATGAGATGAGTTCGGGACGGCGCGACAAGATCGACGACTAGGGTTCCTCTTTTGCATCCTAGGGTTTCTCGCCAAAGAGTGGGTCTTTGGGCTTTTGGGCCCATGAATACCCTAAAGGGGCTTACGACAGATACTATGGATGGACAAAAGAGAAATTTCAAAGTTGTAATTTTCTATTTTATTTTAAATAGGAAAGCCATGGATTAAAGTTATTTGTTTAATTTAATGCTTTTATTGAATTGTATGAATTATATGTGCGATTAACATGATTTTAGAAATAACATGCCATATAGAATAGGAAGATGCCATATTGTTGCATAATCACATGTCATAAATGCATAGTAGCTATTATGTCTTGAATTGACTAATATGATAGTTATTATGTGAGATTATTTAGGTTATCCACTAAACTAATTATAAATTATTATGATTTTATATTAAAATCTAGAATAATAATTGGATTAATTAATTGTGGAATTAAAAATCTAGACAAATAATCCAGGATATTTCCTAAGAGAATTGTATATTTACGAGTGATTTAAAAATACTCTAAATTAAACAATTTTTGGAAATTGAAAATTCTTATTTTAAAAATTATTGAATGGGTGAAGGTTTTAAATTAAGCAATTAATTCTAAAACCTACGGGCCCCAATTGTGGGTTTATTAGTGAAATGGTTATCGCTAAAGCCCCATCGGATAAGGATAATCGGATTTCGCTAGATTAAACCCTAATATTTTCAAAGTGTTAGTAAAGTTTTGTACGGCTCATCGTCGACAACACTTAGACACTAAAGATAATTTTTTGAAAGTAAACAATGGTTAAATACATTCAACTTTGGTAAAATTGTTAACCCTCCCATCGAGGCTCTGTCAATGGAACTGAAGGCCCAAAATAACAATATTAGTTTTTACAAGTATCTTGCCCATCGTAAGCCTTGTGAAGATAACTAATGGATTGCTAAACAATAAACGAATAGTAGTTATTAGAATCTACTAACGCAATATCTCTGTTTGTTGTTAATTATAGTTTGTAATTAGTGTGATTTTTTCCTTATTTTTTCAGAAAAATGTCTTTCAATCCTTTAGCTACAATCTTGAGCCAAAAACCTATGGATGATACAAACTACAAACAATGGAAAACAAATTTGGATATTTTGCTTCAATATGCAAAGCTCAACTTTGTTCTAACGCCCTATGCCAAATAAGTACCTGCTCATAGAATGCGTCTCGTGGCAATCCGACAAAATTTCAGCAAGAGAAGGAAAAATGGGAGAAGGCGAATGTGGCAGTTTTTGCTATATTTTAGCCTTGATCCTCGCAAATACCTTCGTGGAGCAAGTGAGCATGATTGAGAGTGGAGCGAGAAATGCTCCGACTCTTGATGACATGTTTGCTACGTCTAGCAGCTCTGCTAGGCAAAATGCGCTGAATTCAGTCACCAAGACAGTGATGTCTGGAGGAAGTGTGCGGGATCATTGTCTAACAATGATAGCAAACTTTAAGAAGGCTGATGACCATGGTATCAAATTTGAACAAGATTTAAAAGTTGACCTTCTCTTACAATCATCGCTTCGAATACTTCAATCAATTCAAGATGAATTATAATATGAATAAGATGCATCTTGACCTCACTCAACTGATGCACGAGCTTGAGAGTGCTAAACAGTCTCTAGTCAAGCAAGGCAATGCATTATTTGCTAGTGAAAGTTTTGTGAAACCTAAGGGGAAACCCAAGGGAAAGAACAAGAAAAAGAAGAAATCAAGTATTCCAGTTGCCAAAACAGTTGCAATGAAGCAGCCAAAAGGCAAGTGCTTCAAGTACGGACAAAAGGGGCATTGGAAGAAAAATTGCTCACGGATGAATCAACCAGGTATGGGTAATTTACATATGATTGAGGCTTGTTTAGTGGAGAATTATGATGAAAAATGGATCGTTGATTCAGGAGCCACTAACCATGTTTGTTACTCTATGCAAAGTGGTTCAAACATAGCTTGCCTATAAGTGAAGGACAAAGAGTTTTGAAGCTTGAACTGGGAGCTTGTATCGCACTAGCAGTGGGACAAGTTATTTTATCTTTTGATAATTGCAGAATTTTGGTTTTAGAAGATCGTTTATTTATTCCGAATTTAAGAGGAATTTAATTTCGTTAGTTGTTTGGAAAAACATGGTTTGACGGTTCAGTTTAATTCCTTAGTTTCAATAAGAAGTAAATCTTCTTTTATTTGTTCTGGTGTATTGATTAATGGTCTTTATTTCCTTAATCTTGTTCCCTGTGAAGTTAATCATGTTGAATTAAGAGATGTTGAGCATAATAATTCATCAAAGAAAAGAAAAGTTTCCAATGAAACTTATCTTTGGCATTTGAGATTAGGTCATATTAACTCTAACATGATACAAGGTTTGGTCAAAAGTGGGATTTTAAAATCCCTGAACTTTGAACCGACACCAAGATGTGAATCTTGTTTAAAAGGAAAAATGACCAAGAGATCTTTCAAGGCCAAGGGAAAACGTGCCACACTTTCACGGAATTGGTACATACCGATGTATGTGGACCAATAAATGTCCAAGCCAGAGGAGGTTATCGTATTTCATCACATTTATCGATGATTACTCTAGATTTGGACATGTGTACTTGATGCGTCACAAGTCTGAAGCTTTTGGAAAATTCCAAGAGTTCAAGGCTGAGGCAGAAAAGCATCTTGGTGTTCAACTTAAGACTCTTCGATCTGATCGAGGGGGAGAATACCTATTTGGAGAGTTCGGGTCTTACCTGTTAAAAGAGGGGATAGTTTCACAATTATCCTCTCCCGGGACACCCCAGCAGAATGGAGTTGCTGAAAGGAGAAATAGAACCCTTTTAGAAATGATAAGATCTATGCTCGCTTATTCATCTCTTTTCGATTCATTCGGGGATTTTCCTTAGAAACCGCTATGTATCTATTGAACTTAGCACCGTCCAAGTCGGTTTCAAAGACACCAATAGAATTGTGGAAAGGGTGTAAGCCCACCATGAAACATATTCTGATTTGGGGTGCTCCGCACATGTCTTGCAACAAAACCGAGATAAGATGGACTCGCATCGAAGTATGCATGTTTATAGGCTATCCTAAAGGAACTAGAGGTTGGTTATTTTATAGTCCAAAAGAAAAGAAGGTCATAGTGAGCACACACGCGACTTTCTTAGAAGAGGACTATATGGAAAATCATAAGCCAAGAAGTAAGGTTATTCTTGATGAGCTAGTCTCAGATCAAGTTTCACCGCCACCTCCTCAGGCGGTTCTAGCATTTATTCCTGTGGTTATTCAAAGAAGGGAAAATATACCTGAACATACACAGGAACCAGAAATAGAACCAGAAGTTTAGCATAATGATGAACGTATGGAAGAACAAAATCACGAATTGGTTAATCCACCTAATGAGGGTACTCATCAAGAAATTGTTAACCCACAAAATATGGACCCACCTGTAGATGCACAACATCAAGTGCAACAAAGTCGTAGTAGGAGATTGATTCGTAAACCCGCAAGATTTCTCTTGTTGGGTGAGTCATATCGATGTCATCATTGATGAAGATGATGATCCCACGAGCTATGACGAGGCACTAGGAGATGTTGATGCTCAGGAATGGCTTGAGGCTATGAATCGTGAAATGGACTCTATGTATTCCAATTTAGTTTGGTCTCTTGTAGATGCACCTAAAGGGGTAAAACCCATTGGGTGTAAGTAGATTTACAAGAGAAAGAGAGGATCGAACAGGAAGGTTGAAACCTTCAAAGCTAGATTGGTGGCGAAAGGGTACTCCCAAATAGAACATGTGGATTATGAAGAAACCTTTTCGCCGGTTGCCATGCTTAAGTCCATCCGGATTCTCTTAGTCGTTGTTAAAGCAAGTCTTGATTATGAGATTTGGCAAATGGATGTCAAAACTGTTTTTCTAAATGGAAATTTGGAAGAGGAAATCTATATGCAGCAACCAAAAGGGTTTATAGCCAAAGGGCAAGAACAAATGGTATGCAAGTTGCAAAGGTCCATTTATGGACTTAAGCAAGCGTCCGATAATGGAACATCGATTTGATCAAGCCATTAAGTCTTATGGTTTTGAGAAACATCCTGATGAGCCGTGTGTGTATAAAAGGATCCAAGGTAATGCAGTGTCTTTTCTGGTACTTTATGTGGATGATATACTCCTTATCGGAAATGATACAGAGGTATTGTTAGGCATAAAGACCTGGCTGAGCAAAAATTTTGATATGAAGGACCTGGGGGAAGCCAATTATATTCTTGGTATTAAACTCTTAAGAGACCGGAAGAATAGAGTTTTGGCATTATCCCAGGCTAAATACATCGACAAAATACTTGCCAGGTTTAGCATGGAGAATTCCAAGAGGGAATGATACCCTTCAGCATGGGATTCATCTCTCTAAGGAGCAATCTCCTAAAACTCCCGAGCGAGAGAACGCGTGAGTAGGATACCTTATGCATCACCGTAGGTAGTCTCATGTATGCTATGCTTTGTACCGGACAGATATCGTTATGCAGTGGGAGTAGTAAGCCGGTACCAATCTAATCCCGGGAGAGGAACACTGGTAGCCGTTAAACATATACTCAAGTACCTACGGAGAACGAGAGATTATATGTTGGTCTATTCTAGTGGGAGTCTTGAAACTATTGGTTATACGGACTCGATTTCCAAGGAGATATTGACTCAAGTAAATCCACCTCGGGATATGTGTACACCCTTAATGGCGATGCCGTTTGTTGGAGAAGTGTAAAACAATCATGTGTGGGCCGACTCACCACGAGGCCGAGTATGTAGCCGCTTCGAGGCCGCAAAGGAAGCCGCATGGTTAAAGAAGTTCCTAACGGACCTTCAGTGATTCCAGTGTTAACCGTCCTATCACACTTTATCGTGACAACAAGTAAGCAAAGAGCATCCAAGGAACCAAGGTTTCACAAGAGACAAAAACACATACAAAGAAAGTATCACTTGATCCGAGAAATAGTTGAAAGAGGAGATACATTGGTAGCAAAGATAGCATCAGAAGAGAACCTTGCTGACCCTTTTACTAAGAGTTTGCCTGAACGTGTGTTCGAGAGGCATGTTACATCTATGGGTCTTAGGAGGATTCCAGATTTGCTATAGCTTTAGGTAGTTGTTATTTCATTTTGTTATTTTGTGCTTTATGAGCAAGACATTATGACATTGCACTTTTCTGAATGGTATAAATGAGGTGTTTTTTATTTATTTTCGCACACTATTTACGACTCTAAGGTCCGGATCAATTGTGGAGTATATGATCATATGGATACGTTCATAGAGGACATGGTCATAGGTTCTCACAATTGATGAAAAGGTTCACAGCTATTAAATTAAGTTGGGCACTTTATTTAGGCTGCAATATTTTATGAAATGGTTTTGTCCGAATCATTATAAAATATTGGTGTGAGTTAATAGTTACATTGAATGGATCAAGGAGAGATTTGATTAAGGTTGCTCTTTTTCGTCATAAGGAATCAAATCTCCAGATAACTATAGTCATGTAGTTGCTCTTAATCCTGAGTTTATTTTAAATAGGTAGTCGAATAGTTTTCATTCTTTGATTTACCAACAGGTGAGGTTTGATCTATATGACGGCCAATAACTTGGTATTTTGGGATTGAGACTTTTTGGTTATCGGTGTTTATGAGATAAACAACATGGAATTTATAGGAAATATCCACTTGATATGTTTCGGTACTTGGATATTGAAGACACTGGCCAGTGCATGTAATCCATTAGAGAAACTATCACAGTCAAGGGAATAAATAATTGATTGAGTTACAGAAAACTGATCAATCAAATTATAGACATTCTATAATGCATATTCGTGTTGTAACTGTCATCAATCTTGGAGTTCACATTCGGGCTTTTAGTGGAGTAGCACCGAACTAGATAATCTTCAGCAGATTATCATGAGCCTCGATCAATGACAAATGATAGATCCCCAGGCTAGCTCGAAACAAGGGATGGGGTAAATTATCAGATGATGATGGCTTATGGGCTACATGGTCTTGGGTTTACGAACTCAAGTTTTGTATCTCAAAGAGCAAGTGGGAGATTGTTGAAAAATATGCTCTTTGGTCACTTAAGCCCAATTGGGCTTAAGTGAGACTACTGATACCAAGAGCCCTATGGCCCTTAGGGTTTAGGGTTAGGTCTTGGTGTAGTAGTATATAAACCTACTTTCACCCATTGAGAAACCTAATTCACAAGGAGGCTCTCATCAGAAATAAATCCCTAGAGGCAGACGTTCATCATTTGAACGGTTGCCCACACAACCATCCTATCCCCCTTGAGAGATAGTCTGGAAGATCGATCATAGAGCGGACTTGGACTGTTCGTGACTTGGACTGTTCGTGACTTGAACTGTTCGAGAAGAGGCTTTTAGATCGCTCATCTTTCTAGGTAATCAAAACGATGAAGGTTCATCTTTTTCTACAAATTCTCGGTTCGATACGCTTCCGCGCTTCTGGTGAGATTCCTACAATTCAAACCATAATATTTCAGCTAATGAAGATTATATAGCACATAATCTCAATCTCAACTCCAAATCAAAATAATTCCTAACAAAGGAAGATCATTAAGTTCAAGAGAAATTAATTGGAAAGCAAATACTTTCCTCATTAAAGCTTCTAAACTCAAGCCATAGCATCCTTGCCAGCAAGGGCACAGTTCCAAACTGGGCATGCCCATCATCATGGGCAGATTAACTAAAAACCATAGCATCCACTCTAAGAAGCACAAAAGAGTTTAGCCTCTCATAGAGTTAACAACAGCCCCAACTCCATAAAGAAATCAAGAAACCCATTGAAATTAAATGAGGAAGCTGGAATTGGTGAAGAACGAAGATCTGGAATGTGGAAGGAGAGAGAAGAAGGGAGGGTGACCTCCTCTTTTTTTCAGTTGTCGGCGCTCCTTGAGTGAGAAAATCTCAAACTCTGCATCAATTGGCCCACAAATCAGTTTCAGCAAGGAAAGACGATTAATTTCCATTTTAGACCACATTCTAATTTTCAGGAGTTTTGGGTAATTTTCTGTAATTGTTTCGGTCCTTCTTTCCCTAATATAAGATGCGGGAATATCCTTCAAAAATTGTTTTGTTTCATTGTGGTCCTTCAATACTTTTTTTTGGGAAAATTACGCGCATATCCCAAGGAACAAAATAAATTACAAAAAAGTCCTTTAAAATCACAAAATTACACAGAAGTCCCCAGGAACTTTTTTGATATTATTTGTATTAACAAAAGGAAATGCATATATTTACAACAACATTTAAACACCCGACCATTTACAAGTAAAATGCATGTATTTACAAAGAAATGCCTATATTTACAACAACATTTAAATACCCGAATTTTGAACATGAGAGGTCATTTACAACAGGAAATGCATGTATTTACAACAAGAAATGCATGTATTAACAACAACATTTAAAAACCTGGATTTTATTTCCATACAAATAATATCAAAAAAGTCTCTGGCCATTTACAACATGAAATGCATGTATTTACAACAACATTTAAAAACTTGGATTTTATTTTCATACAAATAATATCAAAAATGTCCCTTGAGACTTTTGTGTAATTTGATGATTTCAAGGGATTTTTTTGTAATTTTTTCGTTCCTTGGGACCTGCATGTAATTTTCCCTTTTTTTCCTGATCCTTCTTCTTGGCTTTTCCTCAATTATTTTCAGCTCTGACTTTCCTAAAATAATCTACATTGCAAATAAAGATTATGTAGCTCGTACTCGTATATTCTTAAAAATCATCACAATTAATAATAATTGCAATATTTATGAAAATATTACCTTTTTAATAAGCTCTATTTTTACTTAATCATCATTAATTCAAATTAATTTAGCCCAAAATTAATGAAAATATCCCTAATTAGAATATTAAATATTATGATAAAATAGGGATGTATCATTGTCGTACGGTAGAGATCGGAATCAGGGCTAGCCCTTTTAGGCCCAAGGTAAGAAAACATATATTTTTCAAGGTCCGGCCCGAGAGCATGCGGGCCAAGATCGAAAGACATTTTTATGAATTACAATTATTTTTCCTGCGTTTTTCCAAAGAAATATAATTAGTAAAATACAACATTTCAAATTCAAATTTATCAAATAAATGTTTTGAACATTAATGTCTATACAACACGCTTAATGCAATAGACAAACGCAGTCACTAATTCATAATCAAAAGTAAACTATTATCCACAGGTAACTCATACAAAGCATAACAAACTTACCACTAAGCAACATAAGTATGATGACTATCATTTTCATCTTCTTCACCACTTTCATCAATTTCAAAGACATTTGATTGTACTTTACTTCTAATAGTGGGCTCTGTTTTATGCGTAAAAATATCAATAATATATTCTCTTACATCATGAATACATTCATAATGTTTATCTGCAACTAATAATAAAACAAATCATAAAATCAAAGTATAGTTATTATAATTTGTAATAAAATAAATAAATAACTCTATTACAAATATAAAATACTTATGAATCAATAAATTAAATAGTCAAGTCAAGTTAACGAAACAAACAAAATTTTTTAAAGGGCCTAATGGGTCGGCCCTTGGCTCTATATTGGCAAGACTTTTAAGTTCCCTCGACCTCTACGCGCTAACTTTATTTAGAATCTATAATTTACAAGCTCAGCCTTTGAAGGGCTAGGGCTTAAACGGACTTAATTTAATTTCCCAGCTCTAGTCGTACAAATCACGCATGGTTTGAATAAAACTGAAAAATAACCATAGAAGAAGATGACGATGAAGAAAAGAACAAAAATCTAGATGAGAGATTTAGATGCTCTGTTGACAGGCTTGGGTATTAGAATACAAGAATGGCTCTTAACAAAAATCATTTGAAAAGAATTATTTTAATGATTTTTTTTTTTTAAAGGAGAGGATTAAATCGGGATAGACCAAAAAGACCCCCAAGTTAACTTGAATTAATTTTACAATCTGATGAATTGGTTGGTTCTGTGGTTTTTTCCCCTCTCTATAATTTTGTGTGGCCTAATTTGATTAGACCATCAATTAAACAAAATATTATAAAAAGTTCTTCGCCCTTTAGCCGATCTCTACATGTAATATCTTGCTACTATCTGCATATTTAGATTAATCAATAAATAAAATACTTAAAAGGACTAGAAAGAAATGAAATATTTGTATAGCTAATGTCCAGAATGTGTTTCTCACACACATAAAAGAGTAGTAACTTATAAATTTTCTAACTTCAGAGGAAAACCCCTCAGCCAAAGCGATCATTGTGTTTGGGATGGATGCATGATTTGGCTATAATGAATTGTTAAGAGGATAACTTGTAAAACAAATGAATGATGAAAATAAAGGGGAAAATGTTAGTGAGGTCCCAAAGAAGAAAAAAAATATCAAAAAAATTCCAACCCCAAATCCTCTATCAAAAAAGTTTTTAGGGACTTTTTTTATATTAATTACGGAATTCCAATATCAAAAAAGTCTTATTGTCAAAATAGTTTTTCATGTTGTTAAAATGAATTTTACTGTTAAAATTTCCCTATAAAAATATTGTTGTTAAAATGGCTTTTCATGTTGTCAAAATGACTTTCCTGTTGTCAAAAATTTCCGAATTTTTCCTCCGGTGTATAGAATTTTAGAAACTCGGAAAATTTTTGACAACAGGAATTGTCATTTTGACAATATGAAAAGCCATTTTGATAACAATATTTTCATAGGAAATTTTAACAACAATGAAAAAACCATTTTAATAATATAAAAAGTCATTTTAATAACAAGACTTTTTTGATATTAGAATTCTCAGTAATTAATATAAAAAAAGTCCCCAGATACTTTTTTGAAGGGGATTTGGGGTTGAGACTTTTTTATATTTTTTTTCTTTCTTGAGACCTCACGATATTTTGCCAAAATAAAAATAATAATACAATATAAGGTTAAGTTTATCAAAATTTTAGAAGTATGCATAGGAAATTCAAAAAAAGGTTACATGAAAGAAGTTAGTGGAGAATAACAGCAACAACAATAATAGGAGAATATCAAACCTGATAGATAAAATAAATGATACTTCCTTTGAAAGACATATATGTGGAGTTGATGATCTAGGTGTTAAATATTATATTTGTCAATATTTTCCTAATTTACTCTTATTAATACTCTTTCAACAATAATTAAAAAGGAGAGGGAATGTGGAAATTAAAGAATATAATTAGAGTGTTTTAAAAAATAGATGTCATATTAACTAACTTTCTTAATCTAATCAAATTAAGTAAATATATCTTATATTAAAAAACAAAAAGAACAATAAAATAAATAGAATTTGGAGAAGGCACGTAGTCAAGGCTAAGTTGAGAAAAAAGAGAGAGTTCAATTGGAATGGCCAGTGCTAGCTAACATGCATATTAGGAATTGGAATTAAATTAAATGAACAAGAAAAATAAATCTTACATGAAAACTTATGAACAACAAGACCTGATATGGAAGTCCATATATAAAAGAATTAAGGTGTAAAAATGTACATGTGTTTAACCTCAAAGAGTGTTCAACACCAAGTGTTTTTTTTATGTGCAAAAATACACATGAGCTTGTAAAATCATAGCAAAAATGTACATGCAGTTACAAGAGGCTAACCTCGGTTAGTGGGACCCACATTATTTAAAAAATAAAAATATCTATAATTTTGAAATTCCTCTTCTGCGCTTCATTTTACCTTCCTCCTTCATCTTCTTCGCGGCGTCGAAATCTCTATCTTCTAAAATCAATCCTAGGTTTTTGAAATCTCTTTGTCTTCAGGCAAACTATGGCTATTAGATATTGTTCAATTTTGAATGTAATTTATTTTAGCTCTGCGTTTGGATATCCTCGGTTTTTTTTAATCCATGAATTTGCATTTGGTAATTTTGATTGGATCTGGGCTGGTGTCGAGTGTTTAAAATATGGCTTAGAAAGTCGATCATGAATACACTTCTTAATGTACTTAACACACGTTAAGAAGATATTTTTGGGAGGGAGAGGGTGTTGGTGAAGGGTATTTTGGTATTTTCATAATGTACTTAACAGACGTTAAGGGAATTTAACTGTGATGATATTTTTGCTCTGGTTTTACAAGCTCATATGTATTTTTGCACATAAAAAAAATATTTGGTGTTGGCCACTCCTCGAGATAAAGCTTAATTATGTATTTTTTTACCCCTTAACCCTATATAAAAAGTTAAACATAACAGGTAGTAATAAAAAAATATGAGAATGATTAATTCTATTGAGAATAGTATCTAAATGACTTTAATATGATCGTAGTAGTTGGTAAGTGTCAAGCTCAAGTCTCAAGGTAGTCAACTAATCATCCGAGTCAGTGTAACCATTGGTTTATGAATGTTGAATGATTATATCATGCTTTGTGGGAACTATTTGGATGTGATTGATTATTATTTCTTGACATGATAGTTAGGGATGTGACATGGGAGATGTGGCATTGTGTTCTTTCTTAAGAAATATTTTTTCAATATTACTATCATATCTTAAAATGTTTTTTTTGTCCCTTCACCATTCTAAAATATTTCGTATCACCAAATATCGAGCATCGAGCACCTGAAGCAGCACTCTAAAGCATTTTGCTCGGTAACACTCTAAAGGATTTTTCTACTTTTTTTTTTTTTTAACAGTAATACCATAAAAAAAAACAGTAATAAAAAGCTTACCTGCAATTTTTTAATGTTTTTATTGTTATTTGTCATATTCTGCCTCTAATATATTAGTGCATAAGAATTTTAAGAAAGGTTGAGAGAGTAGTCTGATTTTGTTTCAAATTGTGCAATTGCCTTTTTCTTTTCCATTTAGATTCGAATCTTTGACATACTCTTTTAACTGAATTTTGAGTATCTGGCATGATATGAATTCCTGGATAACTAACTACACAAAACCACTAATATATGAAATTAAATATATATATATATATACTACTCTGATCCAATTTTATAAATTACTTTCAATTCTGTCTTAAAATTTAATGTTTTGCAACTTTACCCTTATTTAATATGGGATAGGTTATTCTGCCTACCCCTCTCAATGAGGGATAAAATAAACTCTTTTACCCCTTTCTCTCTCCCACCGCCCCCAATCCTAGCTCTTGGAATAGAATCTTTGGCCTCCTTTTCCTCGATAGCCCAATCGGATTCGGTGTCGCCTCAAACCCTAATGAAATCCCCAAAAACTAGAAATCTGTCACCAAACACCTCTTTGCTGCTATCACCGAGTTCATTCGACTTGACCCAAATTTCAAGACGGAAAGCACACTCGATTGGGATTATTTTTAAACAAATTCAATCCTTTAAAAATAAAGTGAATACAATTTTAAACCGTACAATTTAGAACTTTTGATTTTATTATTAGAAAGAGGCGTGCCTGCATATGCAAAAAAAGAAGCCGAAATAATAATAGGCTTCACTTTTTAATCATGGTTATCAAAACCGGATCGGATCGGGTTCACGGTTCCGATCGGAACCGTCGAACCGACAGGAACTGTCTCGAAACAAGTCAAACCCGGGTTAACCCCTAAACCGGAGATTTAACAGTGTGACCTTGGTCGAACCGGTCTTAACTCACGGTTTGACTGGTCTTAACCAGGAGTTTTTTTATTATTATTATAAAAAAATAGGCTACAATCCAAAACCACTTTTCTAATGTTTTGTCCCACGCAAAGAATCTTAATTCCTTCCCCTTATTCTATTTTTCCTCTATTTTTGTAACAAGATAAATTAATTACATATACAAATTAAACGATACGCCTTTAAACTTATGCATATTTTACATATTTATAAAGTCAAACTTATTATCAACGTATGTCCTTCATATTGATGATTATCATGTTGATGATTATTAGTTTAGTGATTGAAGGTGAGAATATTTTGTTATGATGTAGGTGGGAATATTTTGTTATCATATACTTGGTTTTTGATATTTTGTTATCTTGAATGTTTGTGATTCCATTACAAATTCGGGTGTCATTGAAAGTGGTATATGATGCTTTGATATCAATTTGTAAAGAAAATTGTAAACAATATTTGACAAGTATATAATTATTTGGCTACTAATTTAAAGTCTTGAAATAATATATAGTACTTGGAATTATAGATTATGTGATAAGAAATTAAATTATTTCTCATTTTTTAATTCCTCAGGTTTTTGGTCCCTGGGTCGACCCATCGACCCTTAACCTAAGACCCCGACCGTTCGGTGGTTTAATTACCTTGCTTTTTATGCTTGAATAAAGGTTCTGAATTTATGAATTAACCTGGAAAGTTCAGTTTTGTACTTTACTTTTTGCAAGGGACGAGTTCGTACATACTAGCGGAGGGGGGAGAGAGGCGGTGGGAGAGAGGAAAAGGTTTATTTTATGCCTCAAATCTTCATCGTTGGATGAGATTATAATCTAATAGTATTGAGAAAAATAGGCAAAGGTAGGCAAATAAGGATAGACAGAATAACTTATCCCATTTAATATTCCCTAAGAAAATAAAGTTCACATAATAACAAAGGAATAAAATTATACATTCATATAAAAAATTTAATAATAGGAGTATATATTCGACACACTAACTTCACAGATAGATAACATGGTTTTTGAGGAGATTGCCAAGCCGAGACACAAATTTCACTCCATACATGATATTAAGATAGATAATATGTCAATAAGACTACAATTAATTAACCATTAACTTGCCAAGGAAAATTACCATATAAATAGACAAGAATATAATGAACTCGTCACAAACACTTTTTTTTTTTGAGTCGTGATATCACTTAACACAAGAATCCACATGAAGAATATAATTTTCTTGCTCTTTTCTGGGTAGTTTTCGCGTCCTTTGTTCCTGGGAGAGATATATGTGAAGGGTAGGAAGAAAGCCTTACTTGAGCTGCAGGCTGTGGCTGAGAAAAGCAATTATGTTTGTTCACTTGTTTATCTTTGCTGCATCAATTAGCTAAAGCTTCATCGTCATCATCATCTCCTTCACACACACAAAATATCTCACAAGCCAAAACCAATGAATGTTGCTTCATTCGTCGTCATCGCTTCAGGCTTCAGCAGCAACATTATGGTATTATTGGTATCACTGTGACTGTTGTGATGGGGTTGTCTTTTTCTCAGCCAGGAATGGAGTGAACAGCATCACCACTCCAAGGGCTCCTATTAGGTTGAGGAAGAAGAACACCAAGTGAGAACCTGTGGTTACGTTTCCCACAGTTAGTGAGGCTACAGAAAAAATTATAACTGATAACAATATGTATTCTTTATAAGCCAACTCGAATCAAACACAAACAGATTTCACTGATCATCGTACCTGGAAGGAAAGAAACATCTAACCGCTTCTGGGACCAGGCTAATCTGCATTAATCAAGTTTATAGTCAGCGAACTGCAGATGGGTTTGCTCATTTGGAATAGCGATTGAAGCCTTCAAAAGTAGCTTTTTAATTATGATTTACAGTACATGAGGTAAGTATGTAAAATGAGTTTTGTCTCGATTTACATGAATAAGTACCTTTGGGGATCCCAAAAGTGATCCCAAACATGACATAAACAGGCATGTTAAACTGAGGCATAGTTACAATATTAATCCACATAACAGAAGATACAGGGAATAGGAAAGCTCATATGTAGACACTTATGGAGCTAAAATCTCCTGGGCAGTTTCAGTTAATAGATAAAATCCTCTAACCTATCCAGATTTATGACTTTTCACTATAATCCAACCATTTGAGCTTAACTTTGTCTGGCAATAATTTTCGCTAAAAAAGATAAATTTATTTTTCTTTAAAAAAAATCATAGTACACTTACATTGCACCCCCTCCAGCAGGGCCAACTGCTTTGAATATTGACATACCAGTCATAGCAATACCATTAGCTGCTCCTCTTTGATGTTGTTCCTGTTTTTTTTATCAAATCAACATACCATATTAGCCCAACCCAATATTGATAATCTCTAAACTTGAAAAGAAAAAATAACTCAAAAAAATGAAAAAAAAAAAAAAAATTACCACTGCCTTGTTTTGCAGAAGCAACAATCCAGTAATAATGGTTTGCTGTGTCCAGCCAAAAACAAAAAACATTACAATCAGGCAAGCTCATAATGCATGAAGGAGACGGAGTATACCGTTTTCATCATTTAAATAAGTTGTAGGTTTAATTGCATCTTTTGCCCATTTAGTTTATTTATTATTAAAATTTTGCCCTAAATTTCAGTTCAGTCAGTCATTTACGTTTAGTGTTATTCATTGTTTTAATGTAATATTTGAGGAGGGGGGCGGACAGTTAAATATTAGTGTTTGTTTGGTTTCACTTATTTTAAATAATTTTGTGTTGTACAAGGTAAATAAGTGTGAGTAGTTTTGCTGCCTTGTAAAACTCAAAAGTCATTATTTTAAGGGGTTAATTTGCCTCGGAAGTATTCGCTAAAGAGTAATGTTGTCCCAAAGTTTTTTCAGGTTTAATATCACTCCGGAAGATTCAAAACATAAACAATCTTACCCCATACCGTTAAAAAACTAGCGTTAATTGTTAAAAATTGACGTTAACCATTAGCTTTTTAACGGTAGAGGGCAACATTGCTCCCCAGCAAAAACTTTTGGGTAAGTTTGCACCTTAACCCTTATTTCAAGTGGAGGCAAACAAACACTAAGTTACTCTAATGATTGAACCATAGGGAAAACAATACAGCATTGCTACTATTCATATTTAACATAATGAAGATACTTAAAAAAATACTCCAGTTCAGTAATTTTACTTCAACTCAACTCCTCATTATTACTACTGTGCTTGATAAGATTTTTAAAAAAGAAAACAAATGTACTTACAGAGAGACAAAAATTGAGGACAGAAGCACTAGTTATCAATAGATGCAGTGTGAAGCCAGAACACAGTGCTATGAAAGGGTAGGTTTGTAAGATAGGTATGGTGATAACCTGCTTATGGCATCCAAAAAATACAGTACAGTTAAAATAACAAACACTGGAAATGCCAAATTCATAGCACAGTCACATAAGAGCAAAAGCTTACCCCCGAAATGCGAGAAAGTCTAATAGGTCCATAAGCTTTCTCGACTCCAGGATAAACGAAAAGTTGGTAAATCAACATAGCAAAACCTAACAAATTGAGCAAGAATCAGTATTAATCAGCATAATCGCTAAGTAAAAAGACAGTTCAATGCCATATAACACGACAAAACACTATGTCTTTGCCATACACGTCGATAAATGAATGCATAATTGCAAATCAAAACGGACAAAACGTAAGTGCAGTTTTTTGTTTGCTGTCAAGTTCTCCAATAAAAACTTAACATATGAATTTTTCAAAGTGCAATACTAAATAATTGAAAAACTTACTCCACAAGTTATGCTTCAAAGGAGAACTTAATAAAAACACCAAAAAGACTCTACCTAAGTTTTCCCAACACAAAACCAAGTTGTGGTAATCTTCTAGATGCCTATCAAGATTCAAGAGTTTTTCTTAAAGGGAAATCCAAATAACGGAAATTTCCTATAAAAAGGCTGGTTACAGAATAAACTTGTGACGAAGTTAGTACCTGAGCTCATCATGTAATACAGTTAAGTTTATGTGATAATTAGGCATGAAAGGTTAGAAAGGAAACACATAATTTACAACATTAATCCTGTACAAGAAAATCATAACCTTAAAAGAACACACCTGATATTGAAAGAACATTACCAACATCACCAGTTGTAAAGTTCAAACCCCCCAACCTCTGAGGACTGACAGCCCATAATGAGAAAATCTGCAGAAAGATATTCAATTTAATACTCCAAGAATGTCTTGCATCACTTCAGTACCTAAGAATATGATTTATTTCAACGCTATAGCATATTTGATCCTTGAAACATCATACTTTCATGAACTAAAGTCACAAAAAATCATTAGTGTATGAACTTGATATTTAAACAAAGCATTGTTCGAGGAAAAAATAAAGGGAGCCTGAAACAGAACACATATAACAGGAAATGCATAAAAACAAGTTGTTCATAATAAAGTAGGAAGATACCTCTTGATAAGCAATATTATATAGCGCGAAAACACTATAAGCAATAATTGATGACATCAAGGGCCAATTCAATAAGAGGTTTTCATCTTTCTGAACTATCTTTCCTATGTTTCCGTTATCTGAAGCTTCTACATCCTGATGGGACTCACTGCTATCATTGTGCTGGTGCAATGTTTCCTGCAGCAACACAGATTTTATTAAGCATTACTTACATTATCCTAATATCTGAAGGTAGTCCTTATTGTCAAAAAGAAATAGCCTAAAATTTGGTATATATAATTATCTTCCCTAATACAGAATAAAATGAATAAAAGGTAGGAAATCTAAAATCTATCAATAGATTTAACAAGTATGAGGCTCTATACACAAAAAAGATAACTCAATGAGTTCACTAATTCCCTTAAAAGGAAACAAAATACCAACATCCCAGATATGAATTATATTTTTGAATTGAAGGATAATTAGTTGTCTCAAAACATCAAGAGGACAGAGTCATATGTAGTGTAGGATGTGTTTGAACAGTGAGCTAGTGATAGTTAAGTTAAAAATTAAAGTGTTAAGAATTGGAGGGTTTGGGCTTGGATTTGCAATACCCTTAGTAGTTAGTACTAAATATGAATTACAATGGTTGATAGATATGCAAATTGTTTGGCTATACATACCGGGAGCCGCATGCAGGAAACTAATACAGCAAGTGCGAAGACTGAGATAATTAAGCTGGGCAAGGCGTATGGAAACCTGCAGGTCATGTGTTTTCACAAATGAATATAAGTACCTCAACAAATACCTTTTCTATTATTATTATTATTTAAAAGTAGGACAAGGGGACTTACTTATCAAAAAATGAACCTTTAGAGAATATATGTGGGTATTTCTCAGCTGGCTGCAATGCAAAATTCCCCAAATTATTAGAGGAGCAATTGATAAGTATGCTTATGAGCATGCTTCCACACACAAGATTCCACTGTTTAAGTACGGGCACATGAGTCATTTTCATCCTTAAATTCATTAGTTTATTCCATTTTGTATGACAAACGACACATAAGACTCTAGCTGGAGATAAACGCTTAATCTATACGGAGTACCACTAATAAAACAAATTATTTCATGACCATGTGCAGATGTCAAAGCCTAGTCGAAGTATATAGCTTACTGCAAAAGGCACTGAGGAAAGTACCTGAGCCAAATAGCCTCCTAATGCTGGGCCAACAACTAAACCAACGCCCCAAGCTGCACTGACCTGTAAACAGATCACACTAACAAATTACCATCAAGAATATGGCCACTAAGAACTAATTGTAGATCAAAGTAAATTAGACTTACAGTTGAGATTGCTATAGCTTGGTATTCTTCCCGAACAATTTCAACAGCATAAGCCTAGTGAAAGTGGAATAGTGAGTGCTGATATGTTAATGGAAGTTACAACAAGAGAAAAACAAAGTCATGGAAAGTACAGGGAAAAAAAAAGAAAAGAACGATGACCTAGTACACCAATTCAAAATTCTAACTGTGCCTCAGAGCTGCTAGATGAATTTTATATAGAATGAATTGATATTTTAGACCACTAAAAATACCGTCTCAATTTGATCTCTGAAGTTCGGATGAATGTCTCATTGTAAGTCTTCCAAAGAATATTTCATCTTCAAGATCTTCCTCGACTTAAACCCATTAATAAAAACTATTAAAAATGGGTCAAATGGCTGAATACAAAGTTAATAGGGCATATATATGCCCCCTGATAATTTAAATTTGCTGTGGCAAAGCACTTGAACAGAATGGTGCCCTATCATGGCAAAGCACTTGAACAGGATGGTGCCCTGTCATGGCAAAGCTTGTTATGATTTTTTTATGAACAAGGTTTACATAAAAACAGTATTGAAGACAAATATTCTTTGAAAATATAAAATGAGACATTCAAACTTTTGAGTACCAAATTGAGCCAAGGCATACTTTTTGAAGACCAAAATATCAATTACTCAATTTTTGTATAACGACCATCTGGAGCGTTTATAAATGGTACCTTTATTGGTCCAATCAATCCATTTAAGGCCCCAAGAAGAAATCTTGACAAAATAGCCATCCAAAAACTTGTGCTAAGTCCAAATAAAGTGTTGAAAACAATTCTGAAGTCAAATAAGAAGCAATATCAGTATTGAAAACCTTTTCTGAAGGCTTAGAAGAAACCATCCAAATCAGTGGCAGGCTTGCTTACACTGCAAGAATTCCCAAAATTGCAACAGGTTTTCGACCATATCGATCAGCCACTATTCCCCATGGTATAGATGTCAATCCTCTGCCACACATGAATGCAGATCCTGCAACAAAATTTCATTGGGGATCAGTAACAATTTAAAATTTAAAAGTATAAAAATTATGTTCATGTACATCAATGGAATGGAAGGACTAAAAGGAACCTTACCCACATAACCAGCATAGGAACTTATATCTGCCTCTGTTTCTGCAATACCAAAATCTCTAACCTGCAAGTAAACGCATATTAATAGGTCATCTTACAACCTTGCATTCCTGAGGATGCTCTTACTGGCTAAGAAAGTAAGCAGAAGTAAAACAAATATCTGTAATGTTAAAGTAATTAGTCAGACTATTTTTAATCTTGAATTGAGATTTATTGAAGTGATTAGTCAGACTCTTACATGCTAAGACTTTTTACTTACACAAAATAAAAAACTTTTCTTCTTGTAACAAAAGAAATGAAGGAAAAAGAAGAAAGAGTGTGAAATGTAACTTAATAGACAACACTAAGGCTGTCCATTATTTTTTGGGAAAGAAAATATTTCAACTTTAAAACAAGGACCAGATGCAGAAGTTTCTTCTACTACAGACCTACAAAATGAGATCAATATAACTGCTCAGATTAACAAGGAAAATTAAAATAAAAAAAGAAAAATATCAACCCGAAGAAAATTATTAAACCAACTATATGTATTAGTTTCAGTTCCCGTCTTGAATCAAGTGGCAGTCGCTTTCAAGACAAGATGTGCACATTTGTTTAAAAAAAACTAGGCACTTCATATTTTCAATAAAAGCATGGTATTGAAATTTATAATCTGGAATATCCCCAAAAAAAAAAAAAAAAAAAAAAAAAAAGACTTTTTATGGGTATTAAAAACAATGCATCAAGAAGAAGGAAACAGTACAAGGCAAGTGAAAAACTAAACTCACCATGAAATAAAGGTACGGAAAGAGAGATGCTATAGGCAGCGCTGGACAAAGCACAAGAAAGTACAAATTAGATACTTTTCCAAAAAGGGAAGAAAAGAGTACCAAAATTTGGCAATAACCACTCATTTAAAGAACATTAGTTTAGATTAATTTTGAACTTAAAGAAACAATATTTTACAATCCTAAGATATTTTTTAAGAATGAAGGTTGTCAAACTTAAACAAGCGGGTAAGACTTTACTTTTATCATTAAATAGATATTGATAGTATATAATTAAATAATTAAAATATAAAAAATGATAACAATTTAATTTAAATATGATTTAAATCTAAATAATTGAAATCAAATATATCAACATTTATAATTTATTATATTTAATAAAAAAATCTATAAAATTATATATAAAGCCGTTGATGATAGACAAAATCAAAAAAATTAATACGAGTTTAAAAGTAAACTAAGACGATTTTATAAATTAGAAAGGTAAAAACGGTATATATATATATAAACTCGAGAGAGTTTAAAAGAGAGTTCACAGTTGACACAAATTTATCATTTACTGACTCGATTTAGTAAGGTAAACACAGTTATTAACTGTCAACTCGAAGAGATGAGTTTGACAACAATAAGAATGATTAATCTTAGGGAGATAAAAAAAATTCTTGAAATTTTTTTCTGAACAATCGTGGCAATTTGGCTCATTTATTTCTTTAAACATCCATTTCTGTCTGATACTAAAACAAGACATATCAGGTCAAAATTTGGATAGTTTATCTGAAAAGTTCAAACCAACAAAAAAAAAGGGCCACAACAACCAAAAAACAACGAAAGTTAAGAAAACTTTCCTTCCTAAGCGAGGTGGCGAAAGCTACACAAATCTCGGCGGCTCTGATGTAGACGCTTTAAATCTGAGTTTTTTTAAAAAATAATGATTTTAAATAATAAAAAATCATTTTGTGAACCTATAATAGCATCGGAGGTAAAATCTAACTTCCAAAAAATCAGGTCCACGTCAAATCTGACAACCCAATCTATCAAAAAATTTGATCGGTTGGAAAAACCAATTCCAGTGGCTGAATCTAGTAACATCAGCAAATTGAGCTCTAGAAATAGGTCAATTTGGAATGATTTGCCAAAACTAATATTCAGGAACCAGATTGTTTAATTCACTCAAAAAAATGATGAGAAGAGAAGGTAGGGAAAAAGAAGCCTACAGCTGCAAAATGTGATCACCCATATGTTGAAGAAATGCTTTATAGGTGGACCTGGGGTCATTTGTTTGGCTCGATCCACCTTACACCCAGGACAGTTCTCATAGTAATGCTTCTTCAGCAAGGGCTCTGTGTTGCCCTTCTCCTTGTTATCCCCATTATTATTGTTGTTGTCCGCCATGTTTGTTTACCCCCAGTTAGATTCTCCTTCCTGATAAACCCTTTCTGTAAAATCAGAAACGGAGATACAAACTCACAATCAGATTTCTGGAGAAAATCTTGAGGATGAGAAACGTAAAATAAGAAGAAGAAAGCACAGCACAACACAGCACACTTGAGCTAGGCTCGCATTACAGATTGAATCCTGATAGTAAATTTGACCCCAAAAAAAATCCTGATAGTAAAAGCCTGCTAAGACTGACATGCCAGATGCCACTGC
This sequence comes from Acacia melanoxylon, assembly GCA_019022615.1. Classification (NCBI taxonomy): domain Eukaryota; kingdom Viridiplantae; phylum Streptophyta; class Magnoliopsida; order Fabales; family Fabaceae; genus Acacia; species Acacia melanoxylon. The sequence goes on from JAFJYJ010000005.1 coordinate 14,409,409, forward strand.
GCCACTCAGGCGTCGCACACCAGTTTCGAGGCGCATTGATTTAGCTGTCAGTACCCGATAACCAGGCACATGTGATATTAAGGGAAAAACACTGGACTCCTTTTTTAATTAATTAATAATTATCCACCAGCAAGCTATGTAGCACCAATACTCTTAAAAAAATATCTAACGTATCGGATACAAGTATCGAAAAAGTCGTATCGGATTAAGTATAAGAATCAAGCTAATATTATTTAAAGTAACTTATCGACGTCCCGTATTGGAAACGTATCGAAAACGTCGTATCTATATTGGTGCAACATAGCTAGCAAGTGTGAATGAAAAAATTATTTGTCATCATTTTTAGTGTTTCCTCCTACTCCCTAGAACTTATTATAAGGCACTAATTAATAATTATATTTAGTTCTTTTTCTAAGACGCTTGTCTTTGAACCGCATTAATTTTTTTTTTTATGTATACCTATATTAATAAGGGTAGTGGGTAAGACTTAAGAGTAATAATTAGTATAATAGTAGAGTTTAGTATAATTAGTATAGATAATATTAAAAGTTATTTAAATTTTAGAACATCTTTATTAATTTTAATTGTTTTTATTATTTTATGAGAATTATTAGTTAGTATTTTATAATAAGGATCAGAAGAATATCGTTACTCTATGTTGTTTATTTATTGAAAAAATTTGTAGTGATTAAATTATTAACGTAAGGTGTACAAATAAAGTGCGGCTAATACCAAGAAAAACTAATGTAATTATGGACTTTGAAAATTAGGGTAAAAGTAATCATAATTGTTAGATCTAACCTCTAACCTTATTTGTTTTATGGTGGGACCCGCACTATTATTCTAAAGATATCAAAATGCCGCAACTCAAAAGGACGATGAGAGTATGAGCAAAAAAAAAAGGACGATGAGAGAGAATATTTATCAACTATTGAGGCTTCTCCTGTATCAACAAATTGTAAATGCTAACCCTGGTTTTCATTACAAGGCGTCTATTAATTATCCTGTACTAATAAAAACGGTTAAACGCATTAAATTTATTATAAAAATAAAGTGATTTTTAATATTACCCTGTTAATAAATAAAACTCCAATATCATCCTCCTAGTTTTATTTATAAGAGCTTAGTAATCGAATTACGCAGTTTAAGAAAGTGATTAAAATTAGCTAAAAACAATAAATATATCTGAAATAAACTTTTTTTCAAGTGTATACTTATTTGTGAGGGGCAAGTAAGAGAGAAATAGAGTAAATATAGGTATCAACAACATTTTAATTAATGCAATTTACACAAACAATGAGAGGCTAAAATGAAAAAAAAAAATCATTAAATATCGAGACAATTTCTTTGTCGATTTCTTATAAAAAAGATAATGGCAATTCTAATTTTGGGTTCTTATAAAAATAATCGCAAGGAGTAGTAATTATTGTTCTCTCCCACTACCTTTATTAAATGTGAGCTTATAAGGAAAAATAATAATTATCTTTGAAAACTATCAATGTAACTAAAAAAACTAGTAAGTACTCCCTCCGTCCCTAATTATAAGCTTCAAATATGAGAATGAGTTCGTTCTAAAATATAGCCTTTGTTTCAGTTTTGTCTCAACATTTATTTTATTTTATTTTCAATTTTACTCTTTGACTGTATTTATTGCATTTATTGTCTCACTTACTTATCATCTTTACTAATAAGGACATAATTGGAAAAATACATATTTATTGCTCTTAACTAATTTTATCTTGATAAGCATAAATAAGTTATTTAAAGTATATGATTGGAAACATCACAAGCCCGCACCACAACTACCAATGCAACTTGAAAGATAGTTGGGCTGATTGGTAGGGGTGGAAATATTATTATGCTTATCACAATTTTCTTTGCTTACTTTGTTAAAGCTAATCGGGACTGCTATTTGTTTAAAAGTCGCGCCATTTTTTGTAAAAAAAGCGCAGTAACGCGCATTTAAATGCCTAAATACGTATATATGCCTTAACTATTTTGTTAAGACCGACCTATTTAAATATTAAATAAATAATTATATTTATGTCATATAAATAAGATCATATTTATTATTTTTCATTCTTATATTATAATTTTAAGATATATAAGTTTTGATAGGCTTAAAATATACAAAGTCTATTTATGACCTCCAAAAAAAACCCATAATATGAACCCTTTTTAAAGAGCTACATTTTAAATTTATTGACTAGGCCCGGCTTTTGTAAATTTATTGACAATCTTCAACAATCTAGTCCAATTTATTGTCGGAGATCTTATTTATTGAGTAGGCCCGGCTTATGTAGATTTGTTGTCAATCAAAGAAAAATATAACATGCGAAGAACAGTGGTTGAAGAAGAGGAATAGTGGTTCACAGTTCACACTCGTGGCTTCCTCCTAGCCATGGCCTTACTTTCATTGAGCACCTTTTTTTTTTTTTTATCGTATCCTTACATCAAACACAGAAAAAAGAAATAGAAGCAAAGGTAGAGGTTTCAAGGAGAAATATTACTGTGTGCTGACAAGCTTGCATGGGAGGCTCATTTTGAAGATCCTCAGGTAGTTTTGCTCTCAGAGGTGCAAGAGTGTTGTCAAACAGAATTTTGGGTTGAGATGAATTATGTTGTGGAGGAGGTTCCTTCTAGTAGGTAGTATTTGATTTATAGGATCGTCTTCAAGCTATGCTTGACTGTATGTATGCGAAAAAAAAAAAAAAGAGGTATCAAGGAGAAGCACCCGGGATCTTGAAGCTCCCAATAGGCCAATACTCAACCATCAATCATGAGGACTTTGCACCCCAAACACAATGGGGAAGCTGACTGTGATTTGGTTAACAAATTTTTTAATCAACATGACTTGGTTATTTATAAGAGTTAAAGATTGAAAAATATACATGAATTTTTTTCAAAAGTGCACCCAATATCAAATATATTTTTTAGGAGTAAAATAACTATGAACTTCTAAAATATGTACAAAAATACACATTAACCATTAGTTAACCGTTTGTTTAAATTATTTTAAGGGTTAAGGTGTAAAAATACACCTAAATTTTTTTTAAAAGTGCGCCCAACACAAATTCTTTTTTTGAGGCAAAAGGAAATGTGAAGTTTCAAAATATGTATAAAAAAATACACATTGACCACTGTTTAAATTTTTTGATTAAAAAAGGTGATATTGAGGAATGAGGATGGTGTGGATGCTTAAGAAACAACTTGAAGAAAAATACTTACATACTTTAAGAGTACCACAACATTTAAACTATGTCAAATAAAAACATAAAAACTCATATCATTTTAATCCCGGTTGATTGATAACTCATTTGAAAAAATTTAAATTTTATCTTGTTTTTAAAACAAATATTGGTTAATCATTTTGTTTTTATTTTTTAAAAAATTAAGATGTTTTTTTTTCTTAAAAACAAGATAAATCTTTTTTTTTCCGGATGAGTCAAGCAACTAACCGGGATTAACATAATATAAATTTTTATGTTTTCACTAGATAAAGTTTGGATATTATGGTATTCTTGGAGTATGCAACTATGTTAGAATAATAATTTACTGATTGGGCAAGAGAAATTAATTTTTACTTAACTCTTTATCTTCCACCTCATCACTTCTTTGGAAGAGAGAGCGAGAGGAGAAGAAGGATTAGATAGAGATAAAGGGTTAAGTGCAAATTATTATTTCAGATTGTTTTTTAATCATTCATATTAGCCCCATGTCACCATTTTCAGTCAAAAAATTCAAACAAAAGGTTAATATGTTTTTTGCACCAATTTTGGAAGTTAATAGTTACTTTTGTCCCTCAAAAAAACATTTGTGTCTAACGCACTTTTAAAAAAATCTCATGTATATTTTTACTCCTTAACCCTTAAAAAATGATAACAAACGCTGAACTGAACTGACGGTCAATATGTATTTTTGTACTTATTTTAGAAATTCATAATTAGTTTTGCCTCTTGAAAAAATATTTGGTATTAGGTGCACTTTTGAGAAAATTTCATGTGTTTATTCCACCTTATCTATGTTTATAACTTATAAAATGAACCAAAAGTAGAACTAATACTCCCTTCGAACTTTATTATAGGTCATTTTTAACTAATTCATACATATTAAGGAATGATTGTCAATTCATTAAACATATTTTAAATTAATGAAATTCTTTAATTTTATCCATATTAGTAAATTTTTGAAGAAAAGAAAAATACGAACAACCACACTCAGAAATTATTTACAAGATAAAATTAATAAATAAATGTTAAAAATTTCTAAATGAGTTATATTATGAATGATTTAATGTTTCTGCTTTTGATGCATAAATATATTTTTTGCCACACTCACATAAAAGTGAGTGGGTCCCACTAATATTTTATCTCTTCTCTTTCTAATAAGACTCACTCACTTTCATATGAGTGTGATAGAAAAAAAAATTCTGCAACAAAAGTAGAAACATTAAACCTATTATGAATCAAAATATTTTTTTATAAAAAAAGAAATAAATAAAAAGAATTCTTTTTAGAGGTGCTCGTAATAACAATCATAACTGGGAGGAATTATACGCCCCGGGGGTGGAGGGAAAATTTCACTCAACTCCTTTGATAGAAAATTAATTTCAGTCAACCTTGCAACTTTCTAAAATTTCACTACATTTTATGGTCAAAATGAAATTAATTTTTATCAGTGAAAATACAATGATGCCCTTACCTTATTTATCTTGTAAATTGTCTTATTTGTCTTGTAAATACCCATAATTGTCTTGTGAATTTTCATATTTGTCTTGTATATGACCAAAATGTTTTTAATTTCCTAAGTTCTTTTGAATCCATTTATTTGTTTTGTAAATATATTTATTTGTCTTATAAATGGCCAAAAATGCTTTTAATTCCCTAGGTTCTTTGGAATCCCTTTTTTTATTTTATTTGTAAATGCTCATATTTGTTTTGTGAATTTCCATATTTATCTTGTAAATGACCAAAATATTTTTAACTCCCTAGTTTCTTTTGAATCCCTTCATTTGCCTAGTAAATATCTTTATTTGTCTTATAAATGCCCATATTTGTCTTGTAAATTGCCAAAATGTTTTTAATTCCATAGGTTCTTTCAAATCCCTTTATTTATCTTGTAAATGCCTTATTTGCCCTTATTGTCTTATAAATTCTCTTTTGAAAAAAAAAGACATCATTATCTTTTCACCCACAAAAATTCATTTCATTTTGACCATAAGGTGCAATGAAATTTCAGAGGGTTTTGGGGGTTGATAGAAATTAATTTGCTACCGAGGGGGCTTACTGAAATTTTTCGGGAGTAAATGTGGCAATGCTCACCATCATGTCAACACCTTTTATTTAAGAGAAAATCTCACGTAGGTCCAAGGACTAGAAAGAATATTAAAAAAATTTCAGTATAGATTCCTATATATATATATATATATAAGTCTCAATGTAGATTCTTCTATAAAAAAAGTTCCTATGGACCTCAGTGATATAGATTTCCATTGTGAACTTACTATATTGACAAGTCATAAATCAACCATTTACAAGCTCCCGTTGGCAAGTCAATGTGACTATATTGGACAAGCTCATTTATGTTAACTAAATCAGTTTCCGTTGACAAGTGTATATCACTATATTGATAAGTTATAGAGTGAACATCGACAAGCTCATCTATGTTAACTAAAATGTGTATATGACTACATTGACAAATTATAAGTGGCCATTGATAAGCAAATTCATGTTATGGTCCTTAGATTTTGATAAAAGAATTTATATTGAAACTTTTTTTTAAAATTTTTCTAGTCCTTTGACACCTGATTTAGATTTTCACTTTATTTAATGCACAATGATCCGATTGAGCTTTTGTGGGTAACAGTGGTCCAAAACTCCAAATTTTTGGGTGTTTGTCTCAAGAGGATCAAAGATAAGTGTGTTGATGACACTCACTCACTCGGCCGCATAATATAAAAGTTAAATTTTACTATTATCTTAGCAGCATTGAAGCATATATATGCTCTAGGAGTGTTTATGGGTAGAATTTAGACGAGGATGAGACCCTTGCACGATCGACGTCGTGCCTAAAAAATCGTTAAGCGAAAAATGCGGCCCAAGAGCCCTATCCGATAGAAGCCTTAATATTTTTAGGCTGGACAACAATGGATTGGGAAGGGCGGACCTTCCCTACCCAAGTGACAATATCCTACGAGACTCTATGTGAAAAAAAAATAGCTTCAATCATATCTAATAAATAATATTGGAAATTTTAGATGAAATCCATAATTCTACATTTTGAAATATTCTAAAATAAGTCTACAACTTGAGTTTTAAAATTAAAAAGACAATCATATGTCTTAACAAATAATCAAATACCCATAATTGAAAATAAAATATATATAAATACTGTTGTATCAAAAAAATTAAGAAAAATATAATACTATTGGGCGGGATGACATACTTTCAAAGATGCTCAAATCTTCACCCGCAAAAATGCCCAACTTAATTGTGCCCAATTTTTTTTTGGGCTAAGCAGGGTGATTTTTCTGCAGGCTCGGGCGGGTGCACAAGGCCATAGGCATCATGAACACCCATAATATGCTCTACCAAACACCCTTCTCTCACCTTCTAAAGCATCCTTACTCAGCTCCAAAAACACATTTGAACCCGGATTTGAATTCCTCAACTCATTAAAATATGCTTCAAGCAGGGGCGGATTTAGGCCATCCCGGCCCCCAAAAATTATAGAAAATAACTCAGAGTTTTAGAAAATGATATTTCAACCTCATAAAATTTTTAATATTTTCATTAAAACTTTTACAGTTTTTAAAATGTGATTCAAAAACTTTGGGTTCTTTTAATTAACTCATGGGATCTCGGCCCCAAAAAATGAAAATATTGGAAGTTTTCATAAAATTTTTAATAAGTTAAAAATGTGGATTAAATGAAAATTTGGAAGTTTTATAAAGTTGAAATGTGATTCCGAAAAATTCTGGGTTCCCCCCCCCCCCCCCCAAATTTCAATTTCTAACTTTGCCAGTGACTTCAAGGTTGTTGAACTCATCTATGTAGCTCCCTTCCATATCCTTCATAATCATCTTCATCTAAAGGCCCAGTATTATCATTTGAGCCCTCTTCATTAAACAAGTCCTCGTCCTCATCATCTTCACAATCATCATCTCCCTCATCCTCCTCTTCACTGTCTGAATCTTCACCCCACTATCACTCTCATATTGGTGCTCTTCACCCTCATTTATATTTTCCCAGTCTCCTTGGTGAAAACTTTCGGGACATTTTTGTCCCTTAAACCTTTAAAAATTGTGGTTATTTCTTTTTTTCACCTTTAGTTATATAAGGAGAAAAGTAAACATTAAAAAAGTTGATATTGAAATTGGAAGAGAAGTGATACAGGAAGCACTGCACAAAGCCCAGAAAAAACGAATCAGATATTATTTTTTTATGGGAAAAAATGAATGAAGAATATATATAATATATATATATATATATATATATATATATGTATGTATGTGTGTGTGTGTGTGTATAACATGTGTTTTTCAACTGAGAGAATTAGAAAAGCACTAAAATATTCCTGCAAATAGTTAAGCATATCTTGTTGGACTTATAAAGAAACAATACGTGCTATCCCATAATAGAAAAAGAATGATTAAATTTAGCTGTAGAAAAGACTCCTCTGTGTGTTCTTTTTCAGAAGTGGATGAACCGATCATAGTGAGGCAAGTCTACTAGCATCAACAAACTAATCGATCAAAACAGGTGGATTTAGCTTTGATTTTCAAAAGCTAATAAATGACTCAAGTATTCCAAAACAAGTAACTCGTTAAAAGTTTGATTGTTTTGAAACAAATCCAATTAAGCAACTCCCAGAAGAAACAACATAAAATAAAACCAAATTTGTTGATACTTACTCGCATTGTTGTCAAACTCGCGAGTTAACTCTCCAAGTTTACATTTTTTACGTTTCTAACTTATAAAAACAAGTCGAGTCAATGGTAAACTTGTGCCAGTTGTAAACTCAGTTAAACTCACGAGTTTATACACTGAATTTATCATTTTTACGTTTCTAGCTTACAAAACCGTATTAACTTACTCTTAAACTCATATAAACTTTTTTTATTTGATCATACTCAGCGGCTTTATATATAAATTTTATAGAAATTTTATTGTTAAATATGATAAATAATGAATGTTGGTGGATTTAATTTTAATTATTTGAATTTAAAATATATTTAAATCAAATTAGTGTCGTTTTTATATTTTAATTATTTAATTAGGATTTAATGTTTCTGTTTTTGTTGCATAAAACACTTACATAAAAGTTAGTGAGTCCTACTAATATTTTTTTCTTTTATCTTTACAATAGACTCACTTTTATGTAAGTGGCAGAAATTTTTTTTGCAACAAAAGCAAAAACATTAAACTCATTAATTATACATGGTAATACCTATTTAATAATAAAAGTAAACTTTTGTGAGTTTACGATTCGAGTTCACGATACGAGTTTGCTTAATCATACCACTGTACATTGTCACAATTTGCACAGGGGCAAAGAATTAAACCGTCGTTTAGGGGATTATGCGCAAATTCAAAGTCAAGAAAATATGTTGCCCCATCCCATTTGTCTCTCATTAGACGATCGGCGTACATCCAGTTCAAAGACCCATCTAGCACAAATCATTTAGAAACAAAAACTCCAATCAAAACCCAATAATCATTTATGCCCAAAAAAATTCATGAAAATGCATATAAAGAAAGAAAAACAACAAACCTTATGTCAACCAGGTCGGAAGTTAAAGAAAGAAAACTCTTAAGTTAAACAGACGTCTTTCATAGAGTTGAAAGAGCTAGAGCTTTTGATCAATTGTGAATGTTTTCAAAAGTCTTACATAATGGTTAGTTGGTAAGAACCGCTAATTATTATTTCACCTTTGATAACAATCGTAAGATATGTTGTTGTTATTATTATTTTAATATATGTTAGAGCCATTACATTAATAATTTTTTTATGAATAAGACTAAAAAAAGGGAAATAAATAAACCCTACCCATCAACCTTAGAGGAGTGATCTAAATCATTCGAGAAGATGAGAACAAGTCTATATGGACGCGGTAGTGGCGCTGGCCACGGGTCAGAGGTGGAGGTGGAGGTTGGGCAGGAGGAGGAAGGAAAGCATGCGGGGTGGAGGTTAGGGAGGAGGAGGAAGGAAAGCAAACGGGGGTAGAAGTTAGGGAGGAAGAGGAAGCGAAACAGGAAGGGGTGAAGGTTGGGGAGGAAGAGGAAGCGAAGCAAGTGGAGGAGCAAGTTGGGAAGGAGGGCGTGGAGGTTGGGTGAGAATAGGAAGAAAAGTAGGTGGAGGTGCATGTTGAGACACAGCACGAGGAGGAGGAGAAAATGGAGGTTGGGAGGACGATTGTCCAGCTTTTCTTCAGCGCGTCAGTTGGCCATGATGATGAGGAGAATAAAGGGAAAGGGTGAAGAAAACGTGTGAAAATAAAGAGTTTAATATATTGAAAGTGAAGCATGCGACGGAAGTTGAAGAGGATCAATCTGCGCAATTATATATGTTATTTTCCCACACCACGAGTTTCATGACTGTTGTTTTATAAAACCATTGTTTATCTATGAATTCATGACGATTGTTTCGAAATAACAATTAATGAACTGTTTTTTTATTATATTTCATAACAATTGTTTTCTAAAAATCGTGAGAAATATTCTCTTTTTTTTAACTACATTTAAAATGATAAAACGTAAAAAAAACAGAACAATGTCAAGTAGCCTAATGATCTCATGAATTGATGAGATCATCAGGCTACTCGTCACGAGAGAAGTGGCCAGAATAATGGCCAATCCCATACTCATCAAGTATGAGATTAAGCTTCATGTTCATACTCAAGAGATATAAAGAAAGCCTCCTTACGGCATGGTCAGTGTGTTCTGCATGCCGCAAAACTACCTTTAGTTGTGGAAGCAAAGGATGTGGAGGCGGAGGCGACGATGGCTAATGTTGGGAGGAGAAGCAGGAGGTGGAGGATGATGCCGAGAGCTTTCTAGCAATTCTTCCACATGATGTTTCATCTTTGCGATTGAGAAAACAGAGAGGAGGACAATGAATAAAACATAGGAAAAACAAATGAAAATTGGGAGTTTAAATAGACGTCTGGAACTCTGGAAGGGACAAAAAAACAATCATTACATGCGTTGGAAGTTGAACAGGATGTAATGAAAGGGTACCTGGTTCTCCTGACGATCATCGGGTAATGAGGGGGCACCCAGAGTCAAAGCAGGAAAGAGGAAAGGTTTTGAAAGCTTTAATTAACGTTTATCAAGTTAGATCCATTAATTATGTTGATTTTGTAAACACGGTACAAGAATACTCTGCGGTTATTAATTAATAACCGTGAAGTATGAAGTTGTTTTTTTTTCAACCTATTTTTTTAATATTTTAAAAATACAATAGTGGTGTTCAATCATCATCGCCTCCTCCTGATTCTCATCATCAGAAGAAGGAGATGAAGGGTTTGACTACAAGTCATATTCAACCTCATTGCGATAAGTATGAGGTTTAATTTCATGTTTAGCCTATTAGCGTATGTCGCGAGATGCCTTGTGTGGTGGTCAAGGGTTGCCAATAGCTGCATCAGAGCCTCCATTTTAGGAGGAGGCGGATGAGGAAGAGGAGGAGTTGGTGGTGGTGGTAGAGGAGGGCGGTGGTAGAGGAGGAGCTTTCTAGGATGTTAATATGATGGAGAGAATGAGGAAGTCGATAAAGAAAAATAGTAAGAATCATAAGGAATGTGTGAGTTTAAATATAGGTCTAATAAATGTTATGAAAGGTTATGACGTTTGAACTGCTACTTGGGGAAGATAGATCATTTGAAAGTGTTACATAACAATTGTTTTTGAAGACCATTATATTTTGTTTTCACTGATATAAGAAGTTGGAAGTTGAAACATTTGTAAGTGTTACATAATGGTTATTTGACTTATTTTGAAAGAACCGTCACTTTTATTACTAAATAAATGACGGTTATTAACTACAACTATTATTTTTGTGTTTTCACGAATTCTGTCTCGCAATACATGCACTACTACAAAAAATGTTTTTACATACTATAATTCCGCCTTTCAACATCCTTTTTCTTGGGGATGTCTATTTGGGGGCATAGAAAGTCCAACCTTACGGCGTCCTAAAAAATTTAGGACGCCATATATATATATATATATATAAAGCCCCTCAAACCTCAAGTTCGAGAGCCATCAAACAATATTTCCATAATTATATATTCAATTAGATCTACCAAACACAAATCTAACACCAATTCTAGATATACAGAACAAGTGGTGACTGGCGAACAACGAAAAATTACACAAATTCAAACCGATTACAACAACAAATTCGAGAATATACAGGTGTAGATCCGTGTTCTTGCTCACCTTAATAATAAGATTAACTCAAAATCCAAAAAAAAAAATCTACAGATCCAAAAGCTACTAAGAAAATCATGAAACAGAATCAAAGAAATCATCGTCCTATGTCGCAAATCACCAGTCAAAGCGCAAGAAGAACGAAGCAAGAACGGAGCAGATCCAAAGAGGGACAAGAAGAATACCGGATCTAAAGAGGCTCGCCTCACCGGATCTAAAAGTCTTGCATCGTCGGATTTGAGCACGAGATAGAAGAGGAGGAAGACGATGGTTGACGAAAAATGGAGGATAGATTGGGGTTGGAAGGTGGGAGAGGTGTTGACGGAGAAGGGAGGACGACAGAGGACCGGAGACGGCGGAGATCGAGGAGCGTCAAAATGTAGAGGAGAGAAGAATTGTCTTTCAGCAAAAAAGAAAAAGAAATGAAATGAGGAGAGAAGAGAAGAGAAAACACATGACTCTGCCTTTTTTTTTCAGACAAAACGCGTGACTCAATGCTCTGTTAAAAAATGAGCACTTTTTTTTTAGGCTTTTGCTTTTGGCGTCTAAGTTTTCAAATTAGACGCCAAAAGTGATGCTTTTGGCATCTAATTTCAAAACTTAGACGCCAAAAGTCAACTTTTCTCACATATAATTACAAAAATGCCACCGCCTTTATTTTTTACTTCTTCTTCCTTTCTTTTCTTTCTTTTAATAAAAAATGATGCCTTTTAGGAAAATAAAAACCTTTTTTGTAGTAGTGATGGTGCGCATAATTAACCATTATCCTTGTCGTACCTTTGCAACGACATACATGATGTTTATAAGTTGTAACCGTTATGTCAGTGGCGGAACCACTTGCTGGCCAGTTGGGGCTTTGGCCCAGTTGATCCTATAAAATTTGTTAGTATATATATGTATTTATTATATAATATTTTATTTTGGCTAATAATTTGGTCACAACTAATCTCTTATCTTCTCTATAAAGACAATGTTTGATTTATTACTCATTTGGCTATGAAAGGAAAGTAAAATTCTTGTTTGAGATACCTACTAAAAATGTTAGTATCATCTTATATCTTATTTTGATTTATAATTGTCGATTATTATTTATTTGTATTTTCAATGTTATATGATACTATTTAGTAAATAGTTAAATATGTTTACTTTTGACATGGGCTAAAAATATTTTATGGTTCCGCCACTGCGTTATGTATCAAGCGTTATAAATGCATGAATTTGTAATAGTGTTTCCTGATGTGGTGTTGATAAGGGTGCCAAATAAGAAACTTTCAAAGCTACATAGGAAACTTTAGGGATTGAGTCATGAGAGTTAAACTATAAGGATTGAGTTGTAAAGAAATCGTAAGAATTAATTAATTAAATTTCCCAAAAATAGATAAAAAAGGAAGGAAGGAAGGAAATAAAAAAAATGCGCCTTAAATCCTAATTGAATCATGGACATGCAAAATGTTTTTTAAAAGGGTTAAGGTGTAAATTTGCCAACGAACTATTACCTGAGGAGCGTCTGGCACAAAAAACAATTGAAGGGACCAAATTGGCCAACGAACTATTAAAAAGTGAAAAAAATACCAAATAACTATTAAAAAAACAACTATCACTATTACGTTAAAATATGAGGTACTTGAGTAAGACGGTGGCGGAGACGCCGGAGAAAAGAGCGATTAAGCCTTCTTGTTGAATAAGGCAAACACCACGTGAGAGATGAGACCCATGCGAAGCATACGCCATGGGCGGCGATTCTTTGCTTGTGGCATCGGAGGACGTAACTGGGGTGCAAGGTGCGTGTCGGTCGAAAGCTGTGGACTGCTGGATGAGTTCAAGAGGGTGAGTAAAACACCCAGCAACAATGGAAGCTTTGGAGACGCCGACGTCGCCGACAATGTGACAGTCAATGGAAGACGGAGACACCAAGACAGTGACGGGGTAATAGTTCGTTGGCGAATCTGTTCAAAATTGTTTTTTTTTTCATTTTTTAATAGTTCGTTGGCCAATTTGAACCTTTCAATTGTTTTTTGTGCTAAACGCTCCTCGAGTAATAGTTCGTTGGCAAATTTACACCTTAACCCTTTTAAAAAAAAACATGTGAATGGGCTCGATATTTGAATACTTAAAAAAAAAGGGGGAAAAAAAAGGCCCTTTTTGGCAAAAGAAAAGAAAAAGGCCCTAAAATTTGATAATTAAACAAAAAGGGCCCGGGGCCCTTTTTGGGATGTAATTTTATAATGAAATGACCAAAAACACCCCTAAGCAAAACAATTCTAATACTTATTTAATGGAAACACGTAAAAGCCACGGTGAGCACGGCGTTATGGGTAATATATAAATTTATTCATGACAGATTTCCCCCTTCTTTCCACGAACAACACCGTATTATATATATATTTCATGATATTGTATCAGCAAACTAACTTATATATAGAGAGAGTAGTGTTTTCCTTTTGCTATATCTACACACACAGCATTTCATATAGCCATACTCTTATTTCCTTCCCTCTTAAATATAGCGTTTATATATACCTGTGTGCAGTAATATATCAGCAACTTTTTATTATTCTTTTCTTCTACAATGATCATGACACACTCATATATTGGGCCTGTTTGGGTTGACAGCAGGAGCGGTGGCTTAAAAGCTATCTGACTTTAAAAAAAGCTCGGTGGGAAAAAAGTCAGGTTATAGATAATGATTTGTGTTTGGATTGATAGTGGTAGAAGTGGCGGGGCCCACGTCAAAAAGCTGAGAGCATTATGGAAAAAGCTGAGTTCTGGAGCTTTTTCCTTAACGGGCTTTTTGAGCTTTTTTGATGTTAAGTCCAGTGAACTTAACGTGCAACCCAAACACACCACGTTGAGCTTTTTCTCCAACGCCCATTAACTCTATCGCTAACGCTCCTAACGCTGATTCCAAACAGGTACATTAGCTTAGAAACTTTTCTTTCTCTTTTCTCATGTTGTGGCTTATATGTGTATGCATTTACACTTTACAGTAAGCTTCCTCCTTTATTCTCTAATGATTTGCGTGGCTATCTAGACATTCTAGACGTAAGGGACATGCCAAAAACGTCTCTGTTTTAGTTCCATAAAACAGAGCAGCAAGCAAAAGTAAAAACCATGTCATCTCAAGCTTCAACCCAAAAACCAACGTTTGGGAAATGAAAAGGAAGAGATTTCGATGATGTACCTTCAATTGTTTTTTTTTTCACTCTCGGACGCCCCTTTTTCCTCACCAACGCAACTCATCACCGATCCTCTCTCTCTGCTTTTTTTTTTTCTTTTCGGTTTTTAAGACAAAGCTCACAAACCGAGGCTAAAGAGAAGCAATGGGTTTTAATGGGAAAGGAAGTATGTCGCAGTGGCCGGCTCGAGAAGCATGGGAGAGTCTCGAAATCAATGACATGAGAGGCGTGCCGTGATCTGATTTGCCGTGATCTCCTTCTACATAAATGACGCTGTGCTCACTGTGGCTTTTACGTGTTTCCATTAAATAAGTATTAGAATTGTTTTGCTTTAGGGTGTTTTTGGTCATTTCATTATAGGGGTCTTTTTTGGGAATTACAGAGTTTTAGGGCCCTTTTTAGGTTTCTTTTGTCAAAAAGGGCTCTAGTATGGATTTTCCAAAAAAAAAATCCCGTACTTCGAAAAGAAAAGGGAAAAGAATTCACTATAAACATCGAAACCCTAGCCTGCACATCGCTGCAGCTCCGTGGTCGCCAGACAGGAAGAAAGAGAGAGGGAAGCAGAGAAGATGACAACGAGATTCAAGAAGAACAGAAAGAAGCGAGGTCACGTTAGCGCCGGCCATGGCCGTATCGGAAAGCACCGGAAGCATCCGGGAGGTCGAGGTAACGCCGGAGGTATGCACCACCACCGAATCCTCTTCGATAAATACCATCCTGGTTATTTCGGCAAGGTCGGTATGCGATACTTTCATAAGCTACGCAACAAATTCTATTGCCCCATCGTCAATATCGACAAGCTTTGGTCCCTCCTTCCCCAAGAAGTGAAGGATAAGGCTTCCAAGGATAACGCTCCATTGATCGATGTCACTCAATTTGGGTACTTCAAGGTTTTGGGCAAAGGGGTTTTGCCTGAGAATAAGCCCATCGTTGTGAAGGCCAAACTCATCTCCAAGAATGCCGAGAAGAAGATCAAGGAGGCTGGAGGAGCTGTTGTCCTCACTGCTTAGAGTATTAAGGGTAATGAGTTATATAACCTAGTAGAAATTTCCTTTTTTTTTTTTTAATACTTTCAATTTTGAACAATTGAGACGTTGGATGCAGTTTCTCTCCATTTTTGAGAGTTGAATCGAAAGATATTTTCATTAATTTGTGTGAACTCGCGTACCTTCAACTTTGATTGTGTTTAATTTATGCTTGGCTACTGATGAAAATGTTTATCTATTCCTTCCAAATGAAGAACCACTTCATGGGATGAAGTCCTGTGTTTAAATAATCTAATCAGTAACAATCTAAAGATGGATGCTAATCTTTCTTCTGGTCTGTAAGATCAGGCATTTTGTTTTGAAGCTCTGTGTTCATATCTGCATGATCTTATAATGAATATGAACGGACCTGTGCCCCTGTTTTGGATTGAAGAGAGTGAATGAAGAATTTCTTAGTCGCATGATGCATTGTGGTCTTATAGGGCGTGAGAAATTTTGTTATAAAATATGAATTTTCAGGTAGATAACAGTCTGTTGGCCAAAAATAGGTGGGTATAGTTTGATTTTTTGTGTCTAAATAAAAAATCATCAATTGAATTGAAGATGCTGCTTATCTACCATAGACAACGCAAACATGATCATAGGTTCTATGTGGCAATTCATCATTTGGTTTGGATTTTGTAAAACCTCAGCTTTATGAATACTAAATGTGATGTAGAACTAAAGCAATTTATACCAACTTATTTATCAGCAGTTTGATGTCTGGACTCTCGACTAATGAACAGCTGGCAGGAAATGTGGGGATTCGAATTTGGTCGCCACGTTATTAAGGACTAGCCCAGTTCTATTGGTCCCTCATTTCATTTTTATTGTTGTAGTTTTGTATTCTTGCTGGTCCTAAATATAAGTTATTTTTAATTAGTTCACACGCATTTCAAATCAAAATTTAATTAACTTTCAATATTCCTTTTGACCTTCAATCAACTTTCAATGTTACTCTTATTAGTTATATATTAAACTCCACAACCATTAATTTATAATCTCAATTACAACCCTTATTAAATATAGGCATACATCAATGGAAAATATTTACTTCTTATTATGAAAATGACCAAAACACCATATAAAAGATGTCATGCAATATGGAACTGGAGCGTGTAACTGTATGTATTTGCTTGTATGCTGGCTGTGGAATATCTATGAAGGGTCTCAGGTATGAAAATTTCATTTAAAAAATCATGAGTTGTTCTGGTCTGGAACTAGATGTGTAGCCCGATGGGCTAAAGCTTTGATATTGGATCAATATACTCCACCGCATTCTACATGGAGTAGAAATCTTGGAGGAGTCGGGATCACTGTACACTATAGACTTATTCGCCTTAAGGGGGGAAGGGGAATGTGTCAAGTGGGGATGTGCACGGTGATATAGAATTTACTAGGTTTTTGTTAGAACGTGTGCACCTTAGTGTCGTGCCCTTGTATTTATAGGGCTTGCTTTGATATCCTAACTGTGTGATCTATCATATCTTATTAATATTAGATAGAATAGATTCGATCTATCATATCTTTTTTAATATTGGATAGGATAGATTCTTCAGATTGAGGTGTTCTCGGATATATGATATGGCCTGTGTTGGGTCGTCCACACATACGGGCGGCGCCTGGCCGGACCGCAATAGCTTGCCCCCTTCCGTAGCTCAAGGGTTTGAATTGCCGAGGTGTATCCTGGCCTGGCATTCTCTGTCTGAGGTGATATCCGAGGTTGATTAGATCCGTCGGCGGATAGCATGGTTGATTGGATCCATTGGCTTCGCGCCGGATTTTGGTTTTGATTGGGCTTGACCTAGGATTGCCACTCAGGGCCTACGTACCCTTTCAAGCGGATCAAAGCCCACGTAGTTCGAGGTATTATTAATCCTTTGGTCGTCTTGTTTAGTGACGGGCTCGAACCGGTTCACTACTAACCTCGGCCATACGAATGTTACGTTCTTGAGAATCCGAGGTCCGATCTCAAGATCCGAGGTCCTCGTGGAGGATTCACGAATCCCCGACCTTGTCCGGATTCTTCCATGTCCAAGAGTTTATCCCCCGATTCTTCCATGTCCAAGAATTTATCCCCGGGGCCGAGGTATGAGGGAAGGCGAGTCAGGATGCGCTTTCCGTGGTCAAGAGACCTTCCGCCTTCACCATCATTGCCCGCCACGTGGCGTCCCCGGATTGGTGGGGGGATTTTAACCGCCCCGTTTCGTCGTCTTTGGATTTCGTGCGCATTTAATGCTTCTGCGCACGTCGCACGTCACCCCCCTACGGGGTGAATTTTTCCCTTTCTACCCCGTCGCTTACACTTTCGACTTACTCTTTCCTCCCTTCTCGCATTACTGTTATTTCTTCCTCTAACTTTCTCGTTTAGTTGTTTCGATATTTTTGCCGCGGAGAAGCTCTACTCGCTCGTACTCTCGTTCTCGTTGCATTCTTCTTTATCGTAATCGTTTCCTTTTCTCCACTTATTTGACGTGTTGCGACTTTGATGGTTTTGATTGCTTATTCCTGTTTTTCCTTCGCGACCATTTCGTTTTCGCCCTTTTTCTCGGTTTTCGGTCGGTTTTGCTTTGGGGAGTTCCAGCGATTGCCCTTGGGTCGATATGGGTGTCTAAGTTTTTTCCCTTAGGTGTTTGCCCCCTTTACGGTTTTGCGTACCCCTTTGGCTCTTCCCGTCTCATCGTCCCTTTTATGCATGTTCTAGGTTTCCCTTCTCTGTTTTTGATGGGTAGGAATAAACCTTCGCCATCTTCAAACCCACCACTAACCCCCGAAGAGGAAGAAGAGGCAATACGCTCTCGTTTTCCAAAGGCCGCCCATCGGGTACCGGGTTCTCCTTTGCCCAAGAACGTTAGATCTAGTACTCCGCTTCATGGTGCTTCACGCGTGGGGGAGTCTTAGGGAGGTCGCGTTTGAATTGGTCTAGGGGGCCCAGTGTTCGTCCCGCCCGAGTGGGTTGCCTAACCCCGTAAGTCGAGATGTACCCGAAGGCATCCCGATCGCACCTATTAACTTACATGAGCCAACTCTAGGCACCGGGTCGAATCTATGCCCGAGGGATACCTCGGCCCATGTTGGGATCGCTTTGCCGACGGTTCGTATTTCATAGCGAACAGGTGGGATTCCCGCGGACACTACCCTCGACCGCCAACATAGGTCTAGGGCACCTTCTACCGGACTCGCTTTTTCTTCTCACAATATAATGCATACGCTGTGTACTCCCTTCAACAACTAATTTATGCCTTTCTTTTCCTTTTATTATTAGGTCCGAATGGAGTCATCCTCTTCTCAAAATAGTGGCTAAGGTCGACCCCGAGGAGGCAGATTCCTCCGTTCCTTTCACCGCCCTCCTCCAGCCGATTCCCCCGGGTCACATACGAAGCCCTCACTACGCGATCCTTAACGACCGTAGCCGAGATTAGTCGGATGAAGCTTGGGGAGTTCGAGGGTTGTTCATCGAGCCCTCCTAACGCCGACGAGCCCGTTTGCTCATCTAGGGGCGCCGGGTGTACTAACTTCTTTTTCTTTTATAAAGCTTATATATCCCGCCGCATTCACTTCCCGTTTATCGAGTTTCAAATATCTTGCCTAGACTATCTTCATCCGGCCCCCTCGCAACTTCATCCTAATGGTTGGGCGTACATCATTTGTGGCTTTTGAGAGGTTATGCAATTCTTTTAAAAACCCCATTCCTTGCACGCCCGCCTCTTTTTTACTTCTTCCGTCCTTTTATCCCTCGTTCGGGAAGGAAGTGGATAAATTGAAGGGCTTACTTCCTTCGGAGTGACCCCCGAGGAAGCTATTGAGTGCTTTCTCGGATTCCTTCAAGCACTTCAAGAACGGCTTTTTCAAGGTCGTGGCCAAACCCGGCAAAAGCCCCGGTTTTTGAAAGGGCCCGAGGGACGGAGTAGAGTGGAAGTTTCCCTTGTATTGGACGTATGATCACCACAAGGTGGCTTCTACCTCATACCAAGTTGAACAGACGATCTTCCCGCCGAGGAGGTTGTTTTTGTAGATCTGGTGTCATATTTTACTACCTACTTGCACACGGAGCGCGGCTTACTTTATTTCCGGTCCGGCTCCAAGTTGGGATATGTAATTTGTATGGCTTTTGTATATACCCCGCTTTAACCTTTTTCCTTTCCTAATGTATGCGATAACTAATCATCGTCCTTATCTTTTTATCAGTAGCTCAAGATATGGAGCCTCTACCTCGCTATCTCACTCATTCGAAGCAAGGTCGAAGAAAGAGGTCGGCCCGAGTCGCGCAAGTCCAAAACTATAGCGGATGCCCCGACAAAAAACGAAACAGAAAGAGAGCCCTTTGGAATCGGTGGATATCCCCCTTTCCGACCTCCGCGCGTTCTTGCCTTGACGGGCGGACTTCGCCTCCCGCCGTGGCTAAAATTACGGTCGCGCCTTCTTCTTCGATCCTACCGCCACCTCCTCCTCTCGCATCCGAAATTGCCCCGTGGTCTTACTTGGAGTAAGTGGGCGACCAAGAACCGGCGCTTTCTCTCCTCCCGCCTCGGCGTTATACGGATGCCGTGGCTCTTTCCGATATTGATGAGGCCGAGTTGTGGGATATCCAGGAAGGCTACCTTGAAATCTGTAGGGGTGGTGCGGGCATTTGAAATAGTCAAAAGGAATTATGTTAACGCGGTAGCCGCTCCGAACAAGGTTCGGGGAAGAGAGGATAGCGCTGTCGAGGCCCGGAAAGGCGCCGAGGAGTGCTCTTGAGGCCGCCGAAGCCTCGAAAAGAAGGCCGAGGACGCTCCGCCCGAGATAGAGGCCGAGAAGAGCAAGCTCTCGAGGAGCTCAACACGACCCGAGAGGCCCGACCGAGCTAACGAAGAGGCCGGTCGGGTTACAAAAAGCCCACGCACGGGACATCGACTCGTCGGGTGGTGGAATCGCGGTGTGGGGACTTAGCGAGGAATTCGGGCGAGACCGGGCGGCCACTAGCGGAGTCTCGTAGAGCTTATCGCGACCGCTTTCCGATACGGTTCGGGAGACGGCCGGAGATGCTTTCAAAATGGCCCGGCTCGGATCCGCCACTTAAACCCTAATGTTTTTGAACATTGAGGGATTTCACCATCTCGGCATATGTCCGGGCGATAAGCTTGTTCCCCTCCCCGCTTCTACAGAGGTGACTTCGATCCCTTCTTGATGGCGACATCGATCAAGTGGGTGATGGGGAGGAGCACATCTCGCAAGACGTCCTACCGAGGAGCCTTCCATCCCCCCCCCGCCGATGCTTAGTTTTTGCTTTTTGTTTATCTTCTTTGGGCATTAATGCCCTTTGTTTTGTAATTCTTTGGATGTTGCCGCTATGGTTCTACCGATTTATAGAAATTAACTTGTTCCGTTAGATCGAGCATCGTATAAATGCTAACCTTGTTTGATCGGGCCGGGTCGTTATGCGATTCTGCGTTTATCGTCCGACTTGCCATCTGGGGAAGTTTGGTAGGGTTTTCTTAGTTAACCACAAAGGGTGTTTATTTAACGCACTACCGAGTTCCGGCTCCCTTGTCCGGGTTAAATCGCCAAGATAAGGGCAAAATGTCATATGTTCGGTGAATTATCCTAACTCCAAGCCGAACATTTGGACTCCGATCGGGGTCGCATGACAAGTCATCTTCTTATCAAGGAGCGAGCGTTGACGCGTCAATTTTGTGAAGACCTTTACAGGTGGGTTCACATTGCTCGAAACCAAGGCACATCGGCCCTAGTGTCAGCCATCTAGATGTGTTAATTGAAACCTGGTTCCGAAACCGCGGTGTAACCGGTATGTGGACCTCTGTAAAAAACTTAAGTTATAAACAAAGACGTGCGTTTGATCGAGAACTCCGATGCGGTTCCTTCTTTAAAATAAGATTTCAAAGAGTTGAAGGCGTTAATGGTAAACAACCAAATATAAACGACATAAATTTAAATAAGAAAAAATGAAACAAGTTCCATCGTGCGTGACATCCGAACCGAGGTCTAGCTATGGTAGCCCTCGGTTGTCGGCGTTCCAAGTCCTTTTGACGAGCTTTCTTCCTAGGGTTTCTAGTATATAGGCCCCATTGCTCGCCTTTTCCTTTACGCGAGACGGACCTTCCCAATTTGCTACCGCCTTGCCATCTCGGCATTTTTGTTCCCAATATCTCGCGCGTCGAAGTACGAGGTTGCCCCGTTGAAGGAGCGGGGTCTTACTTTCCGATTGTACTTTCGCGATGAGTTGTTTTTAGCGGCAAAGGTCTTTGCGGTGCGCCCGACTCGATTTCGTCAATCAAGTCCGGCTCGGTCCCTCAACGCATCCTCGTTCGATTCGCCTCCCGCCCGGGTTACATTAGCCTTCCTCCACGACGAAGTCATATCTCAACAGGATCATAGCCTCGCATCCATAAGTCAACCCGAAGGGGGTTTCCGGGTTGACGCCCGTACACCGGTCCTATATCCCCATAGTACGCCGAGCCGTTCGACCCGTTGGACTCTCGCTTCTTGCATCCTCTTCTTCGTGCCGTCTAAGACGACTTTGTTTGCCGCCTCGGCCGGCCGTTTGATTGTGGATGTTCTACCGAGGCGAAATGGTGCACGATATCTAGATCCGAGACCATAGTCCGGAATCCTTTGTCTATGAATGGGTCCCGTTGTCCGTGACTATTTTAGCAGGAATTCTGAATCGAGCGACAATATTATGTCGAAAAAACCTTTGAATCCGTGCCGAGGTAATCGAGGTTAGAGGCTCGACCTCGATCCATTTGGTGAAATAATCTACTGCCACAACGAGCCACCTAAATTGCCAGGTGCGGCTTTGAATGGCCCTAAGAGATCCATTCCCCATTTATAAAAGGGCAAGGTTCGAGATGTCACATAATTCGACGGCGGAGGCCAAATAATCTTGGCGTGTTTCGGCAACTTTCGCACCCTTTTGACAGCCTTCCATGGCGTCCATCTTCATTGTTGGCCGTAAAGAATATCCGACGCAAAGCTTTTTCGGCAGGGCCTTACCCCCATGTGATTGCGTTCACACCCCGATGTATCTCGGACAACACATATCTCGGCTTCGGATGAATCTACACATCTCATCATTGAATGTATACCTTTCCTAAGATAGTTGGTCATCCATCATCGTGTAGACCGCGGCTTCTCGTATTAACTTCTTTGCCTCAATGGAATCTATTGGTATAATCCCTCTTTCGAGGTAATCTTCAATCGGTTTCCTCCAATCCGTAGTAGTACCGATATCGTCATGACGCAACTAGGCTTGGTCGATTTTGTTGGATGACGGTTCGGTAGATTCCTGGGCCCGGGTATCCGGCGAGTTTCGACAAGATATCGGCTTGGGTGTTTTCTTCTCTTGGGATGTGGGTGATTACAACTTCGTCAAATTCAGAGATCAACTCCTTTACTTTATTGAGATACTTAACCAATAACGGACCTTTCGTCGATAAGTGCCCTCTATCTACGTGCGGCTACAAGTCGCGAGTCGGTGAAAACCCTTACTCTACTCGTGCTTGATGTTCTCGGGCTTGCAATAATCCGCCTTTAGGGCTTCATATTCTACCTGGTTATTAGAGGTCGGGAACTTCGGATTGGAGGAATGTTCAATGGCGACACCTTTCGGGTTTTCGATTATGACTCCGGCTCCACTACCCTTGCATTTGACGAACCGTCCACATATACCTTCCACACTTTACTTTGACCGTCATCGGCCATCCGTCCACATCGTGAGTTCCCTTACGAAATCCGCCAACGCTTGGGATTTGATGCGTGTCGGGCTTTGTAGGTGATGTCGAACTCGGATACCGGATCGCCTAACCGGTCATTCTTCCGGCCCTGTGTCGGGTTTATGTAATATCTCACGGAGCGGAAGGCTTGTATGGACTATGATACGGTGCCCCTGGAAGTAAGGTCTTAATCTTCTTGCTGAAATGAGCAGGGCAAAGGCCACTTTTTCCAACTTCTGATATCGGATCTCCGAGCTCTGTAGCGCCTTACTCATGAAATACACGGGGGATTGCCGGCCTTGGTTTCTCGTACTAGCGCGCGCTCACGCTCTTCTTCACCCATCGATAAATATAAAAATAGAGACTCTCCCGGGTTAGGTTTTGATAGAACGCGGGTGGGGTTGCCAAACAAAGCTTGATCTTTTCAAAAGCCGCCTCACACTCTCCGTTCCATCCTCCTTGTGTTTCCTTTTTTAGCAACCTAAAAAATGGGAGCGCGTTCTCTACCGATCGCGGTAGAAACCTTGTTAGTGCGCGCGGTCGGCCGGTTATTGGCCAGTATCTTCCTTCTTCGTCCTCCGCCGATCTCGAGGACGGCCTTGCATTTATCCGGATTGGCTTCGATTCCTCGGTTTGTTAACATAAAACCTAGGAACTTCCTGACCGGGACTCCAAATGCGCATTTGGTCGGGTTCAAACGAATCTGAAACCTCCTCAACTTTTCAAATGTCCGTTCGAGATCACGGACATGGTTTTCGGGTCCTTTGACTTCACGATCATATCATCAATGTAGACTTCAATGTTTCGCCCAATCGATCCGCGAATACATTGTTCATCATCCGTTGATAAGTTGCCCCGGCGTTCTTAAGACCGAAGGGCATCACGTTATAGCGTAGTTGGCCTCTACGGCCATAAAAGATGTCTTCTCTTGATCACTCGGATGCATAGGTATTTGATTGTAACCGAGTATGCGTCCATGAAGGATAACAATTGAAAGCCCGACGAGTTATCGACTAACCGATCGATGTTAGGCATCGGTATGAATCTTTGGGACATGCTTTATTCAAATTGGTATAATCCGTGCATACTCTCCACTTTCCGCTTGGCTTTTTTACCATAACTATGTTAGATAGCCAGGTGGTATATTGTATTTCCCGATGAACCCGGCCTTCCAAAAGCTCCTCGACGTGCCGCTTCTAAAGCCTTACGCCCGTCGCCCCGATATTTCTCTTTTTCTCGTGCCATTGGTTTGGACCCTACTGGACGGCCACCTATGACAAAGCAAAAATTAGGATTGATTCCGGGACCTCGGATGGCGTCCATGCGAATACATCCCGGTTCCGCCTCAAGAATTGGACCAATCTATCCCTTAAATCCGGTCCATTGCCCCTCCGATCTTTGTTGTCTTCGCCGGATTTCCTCCAAGGACGAGCTCTTCCAACTCCCCTTCCGGGTTCCGGGACGTGGGATTTCGGGCTCGCCCCCGAGGTCGAGTTCTATCATGCCGACGGTCGTCCGTCTATTCTCCGATTTTGAGGTTCGAATTTGTTCGTTTCTTGGGATCCGAAGTGGGGAGGGTGGACCCCTTCTCCGGCTCGGATTGTCTCAAGTAACATTGACGTGATTCCTTCGATCTCCCTTAACAACCACTACTTTATTCTTATTGTTTACCATCTTCAACCTACGGTGCTTCGTGGATACTATCATATCCCAACTATGAATTGTTGGCCGTACGAGTATGACGTTATATGGGGACGGGGAAATCGGCGACTATGAACCCGACTCGTTCGGATTTGAAAGCCTCCCTAGCCCCCATAGTAAGTCTTAGGTCGACATATCCCTTGGGAGGTGAATGTTCCCGTTAAAGCCTATAAGGGTTGTTTTGCACGGTTTTAAATCCTCAACGTCCATATTCATCCTTTTGTAAGCATCCCAACTAATAATGTCGGCCGAGCTCCCCGCATCCACAAAAACTCTTTTTACGAGGCACCGAGCCACGGCCGTTATGACCAATCCGTCCCGGTGGCCGGCACCACGTCTTTTAGTTCTTCAAAGTGGTAAAGACTAATGGGGGTGGTGTCGGTCGGTTGAATCGTCTTTAAACTTTGGGATATTGCACGTAAAGCACTTCCTCAAATATTTCTTGGTGATCGTATCGCTCCCCGCCAAATCCTCCACCGACTACATTACGGTGGAATTGAGCTTCCGGAACTCATCTTCCTCGACGACCGACCTCCGACGCTTCTCATCTTTCTTCGGGCCTTTGTCTCGGACTCCTACTTCGGCCTCCTTGTTGGCGTTTGGGACCTTTACGCCCTCGAGTTTGAATCGTATTGGCGTAGCTTGCCTTCCTCGATGAATCGCTCGATGGCATCCGGAGTTCAAAGCATTGATCCGTAGTATGCCCGCCCATCGTGAAACTCACAAAACTTAGATCGATCGTCGAGAATCGAACCCTGTGAGGCCGAGGTCTATTCAATTTTTTCATCTCGGTCGGGCAACCTCCTTCCAAACGGGATCGGAGGCATTTAAAGGGGTATACTTCTCGTATCGTCCTTTTGCCTCAAGCCGTCCCTCTGTGTTGCGACCATCTCGGCCCTGTGTTCGTTGGGGCCTTCTCCCTTTGACTTACGCAGTTGGCCTTTCTGTTCGGTGATATATTTCCTCGTTTCTCCGACCCGACCGCGTTAGGTATCTCCATCCGCTCTACGTCCAAGTATTGCTTAGCTCGGGTGTGGAATTCGGTGAGCGTGTGGACTTGATTCTTAAAGATATTCTTAGCTAATCGGCCGACGGATCCGGTGCCATCTACTATGCGGTGTACGTGGACGTCGTCCGTAAGTGAACGAACTTGCAACGCTACCTCTTTGAATCGGTCTAGATATTTTCGAAGGGTTTCCCCTTCCGTCGCTTGATTTTGCTCAACGTAAATTGAGACTTCGGTTGCTTTTTACTAGTGGCGAAATTTAACTCGAATTTCCGACCGAGTTCTTCAAGTCGTGGATCGAATCGGTAGGTAAGGTATGAAACCACCTCCGGGCGGTCCGTAAGCGTTGCGGCAAAAATTCTTGATATGAGGGCCCTTGATTAAACGGACGAACATTCCGAGCTCGAATGTATCGAGATGGGTACGTGGGTCCTGGGTCCCGTCATATTTGGGTAGATGCGTCAAGTCCAGTTTCTTTGGATATGGGGCGGTGGCGATTTCTTCGGGGTGGGCCTCGGTTGAGGTCGGCCGATATTTCATCTTGTATTCTTCGGAGATCCCCGAGACCGAGGTTCCTTCCGCTATCACGGTC
Organism: Acacia melanoxylon; assembly: GCA_019022615.1. Taxonomy (NCBI): domain Eukaryota; kingdom Viridiplantae; phylum Streptophyta; class Magnoliopsida; order Fabales; family Fabaceae; genus Acacia; species Acacia melanoxylon. The sequence goes on from JAFJYJ010000005.1 coordinate 14,436,056, forward strand.
TCGGTCTCGCGTGATTTTTTCTAAGCGTATCCTTTTTGCTTCTAATCTTTGAAGGACGAGTCCGAGCCGATCCCGTCCGCGAGAAAATCGGCTTTTGTCCGGCGTTCTTGCCTCGGACGTTTACCCGGGGACCGACCGCTTGTATCCGAGGATTCGGTTTCCGTCCTTCCCGCGTGTCTCTCCGCTCTCGGTTTCCGATTAACAACTCAAATTTGTTAAACCGGTCCTCCATGATCCGCCGCGTGATTCGAGGTCTTCTTGGCGCTGGAGGTTAGAGTGCTTCTCGTTATTTTCCATGCGTCTCGGAATTGATTCGTGCGCTTTCTGTAGGAGGACGACATCGGGATTCTGGAACGAAACCTCTGTCGTAGCTAAATTATGAGGTTTGGGAACTATCGGAGGGGAGGATGCCGTATCCGAGAGGTTCCCCTCCTGGGCTCCCGCTGGTGGCCGTTGAGCATGATTATTCCGAGTACCTTCAACTGTGGTGGATTTGCGGGTTGAGTGTTCCGACCGCAACTTCTCGTGTTTGCCATCGGTGGTCATGGGGATCGAAATTTACGGTCCCCACGGTCGGCGCCAATGTTCGGTCCGGAACCGGATGTGAGCCCGATGGGCTAAAGCTTTGATATTGGATCAATATACTCCACCGCACCTACATGGAGTAGAAATCTTTGGAGGAGTCGGGATCATCGTACACTATAGACTTATTCGCCTTAAGGGGAAGGGGAATGTGTCAAGTGGGGATGTACGGTGATATAGAATTTACTAGGTTTTTGTTAGAACGTGTGCGCTTAGTTAAATACGCGCTTCTTGTATTTATAGGGCTTGCTTTGATATCCTAACCGTGTGATCTATCATATCTTATTAATATTAGATAGAATAGATTCGATCTATCATATCTTTTTTAATATTGGATAGGATAGATTCTTCCTGGATTGTAGGTGTTCTCGGATATATGATATGGCCTGTGTTGGGCCGTCCACACATATGGGCCGTCTGGCCGGACCGTAACATGAGTGTTATTTGATACCCGCTGGTTGATGTAAGGGTCTTATTGGTGGGTAATCTGTAAGTACCTTTGTAAGCGTTCTTTGAATCTAGAAGCATGTCCTGGCCCTGGTAGGGTAACGGTGTCTACCCCACCTAAACTTTTTCGTATAAAAAAATTATTATTTTTTAAATGGCCAAGGATTATGCATTTCATACATTTATGGCATAATTCCTTTTGGTGCCATCTATTTCTTTGTTAAGGAATCTCTTTTTTAAATGCTGATGACTTTTATTTCATATAGATATTTTATTGCCCTTTCAAGACTCAAATTAGTTATTCATTGGACCAGAGTTATTGGTTTTTCATTCTAAACCTACCCTCCAATTACTGTTCAGAATTTCAGTTTATCATCTCTAAGACAGTGCCAATAAGTAAAAAGTGAAGACTGATTATAACATGTTGACCACAAAAAAAAGAAGGCGACGACTAATTATAACATGAACAGAATAATGCAATAAATGCTTTTATTATGAGCGTGTAATCTTTTTTTAAAGGCTATTCATCTTCTTTAACTGAATTTTGAATATCTGATACGAATTCTCAAAAGTTTACATGAAGCCCAGTAAATGCACCACCAATATATGGATTGAAATACACATTTGACCCACGCGCACACACACTAACTTCACCTTTAAATAACCTAGTCTTTGAGAAGGAGATTGCCAAACTGGGACTCAAATTTCATTGAATATAAAATTAAAATGATAATAATACTACAATTGACTAACTTGTTTCAATAATTAATAACCATTACCTGTTTACCAAAAAAAAACCATTACCTAGCCCCCAAAAAACTTACATTATTATACAACAATACAATTAACGTATGACAAACACTTGTGAGTCCCCATGATTCCACTCTAACCCAAGCATCCAAATGAAGAATACAATTTTCTTTATCTTTCCATTTCTCTCTCTCTGGTTAGTTTTCTTGTTCTGTTTCTGGGAGAGAAGTCTGTGAAGGGCAGGAAGAAAGGCTTTATTTGACTGGCAGGCTGTGGCTGAGAAAGACAAGGTTATGTTCCTTTAATTAACTTATCTTGTAGGCAACATCAATCAGCCAAAGCGGCAGCATCATTGTCGTCGTCGTCACCACCACCACAAACATCTCAAAAACTAATGAATGCTGCTTCACACATCATCACCACTTGAGGTTTCAGCAGCAACATTATAATATCACTGTAACTGTTCTGATGGGGTTGTCTTTTTCTCAGCCAGGAATGGCTTGAACATCAACAACACTCCAAGTGCTTCTATTAGGTTCAGGACGAAGAACACAAGGTGAGATCCTGCAGTTACATTCTCCGTAGTTAGCGAGTTATACAGTAAAATATAAGATATATACATATAGTCAGTCACATTTTTCACACGTCCTGAACAGTTCAATTTATTCATCAAACTCTGTATATAGAACAAAAATCTATCTAGTTATGGGAACAACTGGGATGGATGTTCTGATTTATGTTTAGGTTCTTAATCATACTAATGCTTGGCTCCATCATAACCTTAATAGGAACTATCTTTGTTGCCACCCTCAATATAAAAAGAATTTAACACAAACAGATTCACAGTGCATCATACCTGGGAGGAAAGAAGCATGTAACCGCTTCTGGGACCAAGTTAATCTGCATTCATCAAGTTCATAATCAGTGAACTGCAAATAAGTCTTGAAATATTACTTCTACACAAGCATGTTAAACCATGGCATGTTTACACCTTGTGAATTTTTTCTTTAATAAAGTAAAAAAAAATAGTTAGGAGTTAGATGAGTTATTCTAGCTTCAAGCTTTGGTAGAACGCTACCAATAAAGGATCACATATCACAAATCATTGGCAGAAATTGAACCAAAGGCCAGTTGCTCAATGAAGTTCAATCAAACCATTTGTGCTAAACAAATCACAGACCGTTTATCTAGCAATATTTTTCACTAAAAATCATAAGTCATGCAAAAAGATAAATTTATTTTTTTTAAAAAAATCATAGGTACACTTACAATGCACCACCTCCAGCAGGGCCAACCGCTTTGAATATTGACATGGCAGTCATAGCAATACCATTAGCTGCTCCTCTTTGATGTTGTTTCTGTTTTTTTATCAAACCAGCATGCCATATTAGCACAAACCAATATTGATATTCTCAAAAGTCAAACCTTGAAAAAAAAATTAACAAAAATGAACTGAACCAAAAAAAACAAATTACCACTGCTTTGTTTTGCAGAAGGAATAGTCCAGTAATAATGGTTGCCTGGGTCCAGCCAAAAAAAAAAAAAACATTACAATCAGGCAAGCTCATAATGCATGAAGGAGATGAAGTTTACTGTTTCCAGCATTTAAATTTGGTTTTCCATCTACACACATGCCAATGCAAGAAAAGAGGAAAGCATGTTTGTTGGTCTATTGATAAAAACATACATTTGAGCACTGTCAAAAGGATTCACAAGCATACACTAAGATGACAATTTACAGTGCTAGTTTGGTTCCATTCATTTTAAGAAATTTTGCTTTGTATGAGATAAATATATGAGAAGAGTTTTGTTTCATAAAACGCAAAAGAGCTTTTAAGAGGCAGCAAACAAGCACTTAAACAAGAACATTCGGCAGATTGCATTTACTTTTGTTATGGGGACAATTGCTGCTATTCATAGCATTTAACAGAATGAAGATACCAAAAAAAATCACAGTTCCAGCTATTCTACTTCACTTTAACCTAACACATCATTATTACTATTGCACATGGAAAGAGTGAAAAACATATGCACTCACAGAGAGACAATATTTCAGGACAGAAGCACCATTTATCAATAGATGCAGAGAGAAGCCAGATAATAATGCTATGAAAGGGTAACTTTGCAAGATGGGTATGGCGATAGCCTGCAAATGGCAACCAAAAAACCAGAACGGTTAATATAACAAACACTGAAAATACCAAATCATAGTACTGTTGCATGAGAGCAAAAGCTGACCCCTGAAATGTGAGAGAGTCTAATAGGTCCACAAGCCCTCTCCGCCAAAGGATAAAGGCAAAGTTGGTAGATCAAGAGAGCAAAACCTAACCAATTGAGCAAGAGTCAGTATTATAATCGGCATAATTGCTAAGTACAAAGAAATAGATCGATGCAAAGAAAGTGACAAAATGCTGTACCTATGCCATGCACATCTATTTCGCTTAAACTAACTGAAAACAAACACTAAGGGGACTTCACCTAAGTTTCCCCAATACAAAACCAAGTTATGGCAATCCTTTAGATGCCTATCAAGAGTTTTGCCCAAACTTGGAAACCCAAATGACTGGAATTTACTTAACAAGAATGGTTTATTGAATAAGCTTGAGAGGAAGTTAGTATATATGACCTAATGTGATGCAGTCAAATTTACAGAACATACCTGATATTGACAGAACATTACCAACATCACTGGTTGTATAGCTCAAACCCCCCAACCTTCGAGGACTAACAGCCCATAGTGAGAAAACCTGCAGAAAGTAAAACAACGGTAACTCACAGCATACAAGAAGAAAGAAACAACAGAAACTTCTTGTTGTTCGATGAAACATGTTCAACTCAATCCTCCAAGAATGTTTTGTATCACCTTAGTACCTAAGCCCTATAGCATATTTGATCCTTGAAATATTGGACAGAATTGTTTAAGTATGATACTACCTCAGGAGAGATGAAATAAGAGAGCAATATGATAAAACCAAAGTCACACAGAAAAATTCATTAGTGCATGAACTTTATGTTTAAATACAGTACTGTTCAAGTATCCAAATAGGGTATAGGTATAGTTAACAAGATAGAAAGTAAAAAAGAGCCCAAAACAACACACATGTAATATGAAATGCATAAAAACTAGTTATGTCGTCATTAAGTAGGGAGCATACCTCTTGATAAGCCATATCATGTAGTGCGAAAACACAATAAACAACAATGGATGACATCAAGGGCCAATTCAATAAGAGGTTTTCATCTTTCTGAACGCTCTTTACAGTGCTTTCATTTTTTAAAGCTTCTATATCCTGATGGGACTCATTGTCATTGCTATCATGGTGTTTGTGCAATGTTTCCTGCGATTTTATAGAATGCTATTATAATATCTGAAGGTAAGAACAGTTCAAAATGTAGCATATGTAATTCTCTACAATAATATAGCAGATTACGTGAAGACCAATGAAGTGAATGAAGGATAGAAAAGGCTAAAATTTATCCACAGATTTCAAGGTTACAACTATAAGGCTCTATACATAGAGATCCCAACAGATTCACTAATTCCCTTAAAAAGAAACATTATACCCACTACCCAGATAGGAATTATATTTTTTAGTTGAAGGACAAGAGTAGTCTCAAAATATCAAGAGGAGTTAAATAAGGAAGATCTAGAAATTTTGGGGCCTAGTATATGTCAGAAAAGTGAATTTCTGATAGTGAAGTTAAAATCAATGAGATAAGAATTATTTAGTTTGGGGTTGGAATTGTGATACCCTTAGTATGAATACAGTTTACAGTTACAGACTAGATACACAGGTTGCTTGGCTATACATACCGGGAGCCAAATGCAGGAAATTAATACAGCAACCGCAAAGACTGATATTATTATGCTGGGCAAGGAGTATGGAAACCTGCAGGTTGCATGTTGTCACAAATGAATTTAATAAGCACCTCAACAAAAACAAATAAAGGAAAATAAAAAAAACAATGGAAGCCAAAATTCTAACGCTTTATATTATTATCAAAAAGTAGGAAAAGTGCACTTACTTGTCAAAAAATGAACCTTTAGAGAATATGTGTGGAAATTTTTCTACTGGCTGCAATACAAAATTCCCCAAATTAATCAGGTTGATCCTCAAAATCTTTCCTCATTCCGTTCTAGATAGGGCAAAAGGGTTAAGTTTATTATTTTTTTTCAAGTAAGGGTGCATACACCATTTTCATCCTCAAAATCATTTGCTCATTCCTTTTATTTTAATACATTTTGTATGCCAAACGATGAGTAAGACTCTAGATAAAGATAAACACCTCATCTATAAGGAGTTCCTCTTAGATGGCTTTCTCAGGAGGACGACACAAATTATCTTATGTCATGCAAATGCCAAAACTTATTCTAAACATGTAGTTTACTGCACAATGCAAAGAAAACAGTACCTGAGCCAAATAGCCTCCCAATGCTGGGCCAACAACTAAACCAATTCCCCAAGCTGCACTGACCTGAAAATTAATCACACTGATAAATTAACATGAAGAAAATGAGCTACTAAACACTTAGTGTATATCAAAGTAAATTAGACTTACAGTTGAGAGTCCTATAGCTTGGTATTCGTCTCGAAAAATTTCAACAGCATAAGCCTAGTGGAAGTGGATGTGGATATGTTAGTGATAACATCAACTTTACATTAAGCCATTTCACCAGTCTATATGAATTTTCTATGAACAGGCTTAGTGATAACATCAACTCTACATTAAGCCATTTCACGAGTCTATATGAATTTTCTATGAACAGGCTTGCAAAAAAACATTATTGAAGACAAATATTCTTTGAAAATCTATAACTTGACATTAAAACTTTGGAGGACCAAATTGAGAGTGTACTTTTTATAGACCACAAAATCAATTCACTCAATTTTGAATAACTACCATGTGGTGCGTCTGTAAACGGTACCTTCATTGGTCCAAGCAATCCATTTAAGGCCCCAAGAAGAAATCTTGTGGCAATAGCCATCCAAAAACTTGTGCTAAGGCCAAATAGAGTGTTGCAAACAATGCTGACGTCAAATAAGAAGCAATATCAGTATCAAAAACCTTATCTCAAGGCTTAGAAGAAACTATCCAAATCAGTGGCAGTCTTGCTTACACTGCAATAATTCCCAAAATTGCAACAGGCTTTCGACCATATCGATCAGCCACAATTCCCCATGGTATAGATGTCAATCCTCTGCCAAACATGAAGGCAGATCCTGTACAACATTTCATTGGGGATCAGTAATTTAATTTGAAATTTGAAATTCTATAAATTGTGCTCATGTACATCTATAGAATGGAAGGAATAAAAGGAACCTTACCCACATAACCAGCATAGGAACTTATATCTGCCTCTGTTTTTGCAATACCAAAATCTCTAACCTGCAAGTAGACGCATATTAATAAGTCATCTTACAAGCTTGCACTACTGATGATGCTCTTACATGCTAAGCAAGAAAGCAGTAATAAAGGTGAAGATTTACCAAAGGTTTTATTTCTTGAGTTATTTCATAACGAATGAGAGAGCATGAGGTAAAACAATAATCTTTCATGTTAAAGTGATTAGTCGGACTATTAACTATTAGTATGCCTGAATTGAGATCTGTAGAAGTCTTCTCATTTGAAAAGAAAAATGCATCCTGATTGCATAAAACTTTTTCAATTTTCATCTTGCTACAGAGGAAGCGAAGGAAAAAGAAGAAAGAGTGGGAATGTAACTTAAAAGACATTAAGCTCGCCTAACGTTAAGACACTCGTACTGTCACCATGTGTACTTAGAGTTCATTATTTTTTGGAAAAGAAATTACTTCAACGTTGAAACAAGGATTATAAGCACAAGTCTCTTCAACTGTAGACCTACAAAACAGAACCATTTCTCCAAAAATAAATAAATAAAATTAAGAAAAGAATATATACCTGTAAATTGTCACTCAAATTCATTTAATTAAGAGCACAAATAATTAGGAAAATAAAAAATATATATATAAACCTAAAGAAAATTAATTTAACCAACTCCATAGTATTTCAGTTCTCATCTTGAGTCAAGTGGAAGCCGCTTTCAAGACCAGATGCGTACATTAAAAAGGACCGGGTGCTTTTTATTTCCAACAAAAGTATGATTTTGAAATTAATAACTTGGAATATCAAAAAAAAAAAAAAAAAAAATCATTCTCTCAGATATGGATATCAAAAAATGCATCAACAAGGTATCAGTAAAGGCAAGTGAAAAACCAAACTCACCATGAAATAGAGGAATGGAAAGAGAGACGATATAGGCAGCGCTGCACAAACCACGAGAAAATACAAATCAGATACTTTCCAAAAACAAACAACAAAAAGTAATACCAAAATTTGGTAATGAACACATATTTAAGTAGATTAAATTGCAGCCACACAAAAAATAAATAACTAAATTGAAACTTTGACTAAATCATTCACCAACCAAGGCTCTTCTCCCCAGAAAAGAAAGAATAAAGAGCGGTAATTTAGAATAATTTAGAGTTTTTCGGCTATAATCCAGCCAAAGCAAGAAAGGGCATGTTGAACTGGCATGAAACAATCTTTCACAATCCTAAGCACCTTAAATAATGATTAATCTTAGGGGCAAAATATTTTATTTTTGTTCACCAAATAACAAAGGCAAGTTGGCTTATTTATTTCCATAAGAACCTATCTCTGTTGACCAAAAAAAAAAAAAAAAAAAAAAAAAAGAACCTATCTCTGTCTGGTACCAAACAAAATACATCATGTCAAAAATTCTATGGTTTATTCGAAAAGTTCAAACGAAAAAAGGCCCACAAGAACAAGAATTAAAGAAAGTTGCGAAACACATCTTAGTTCCTGAATTTTTTTCATCCAAATTGAGCTCTCAATTTAGCACGAATTTCACAAAACTAATCATCCAAATACTTTGAAAATAAAAGAAACCATTACAAGTTTCCTGAATTACTACTTAAGAAAACCATGAGAAGAAAATAAAAAAACTTACAGCTGCACAATGTTATCAACCATATGTTGACAAGATGCTTTATAGGTACCCCTTGGACCGTTTCTTTGGCTCGATCCACCTTACACCCAGGACAGTTCTCATAGTAATGTTTCTTCAGCAACGGCTCTCCAATGCCGTTGTCCTTAGTATCCTCATTATTATCGACGTTGTTGTCCGCCATGTTTGTTTACCCCAAGATTCTCCTTCCAAATGAACCCTTTACGTTTTTCCGTTCAGAAAACACACAACCCAGAAAATAAAATCAGAATCAGAGATAAAAGACCAGAACTTTTTTTGCCTTCTTGAAAACCCAGAAGGGAAAAAAATATCAAAACCCGAGACAGACACACAAACTTACGATCCGGTCCCTGGAGAAAATCTTTGAGGGTGAGAGAAGCGGAAAATATGGAGAAAGATTGAAGAACACACAGCTGGATTCAGGGGCCTTATAAAAGGATGAAGACGACGCTACCAGAGAACACCAGCGCACACGTCATAAAGTAAAACGGCATTAAAGACCATAGGAAACTTCGTACGGGTTATTTTGGTGATATAGTGCTATTCACACATATATATATATATATATATATATAAGTGATAATAAAATTTCTTTCCTATCCTTACCTTAAAAATTGTAAATCATGTTAAAAAAAACAAATTTTACCAACACATAATTTGTGGAGAGGAAAATATAGAGAGTGAGAAGAAAAAGATATTTGACCAAAAAAAAAGAAGAAGAAAAAGATGAGATAAGCATGGAAGATGAAGTGTTTGTTTGAAATAACAATTGTAATATTTAAAAATGAGTTTCTAATAGTGATTTACTTATGTTGTAAAGTAAATAAATATTTTAAAACCTCAAACATGAAAATTAAAGGTAGAGTAAAGGAGGTGGTGGCGAAATGAGGTTCAAAGATGGCGACTTTATTAAATTTTAAGCCGAAGCTTAAATGTTTGTCGGCAAGTCGAGCGGTCGCAATCCAAATTATATTATTTGCGATTTGCATGTCGGAGAGTCCTGTGAGGAAGAGAAGGCCAAGATGGACTAAAACACGTGACTTATACGTCCCACCACTCTCTCTCTCTACTTACTCTCTCTCTCTCTAAATATTACAGATGTGACTTATACGTACCATATGTACAAAGGAGAAACATTTATGAGTATTTTAATCGCAAGTCGTAACCCAAGATTAAAAGGTTCACCCCAATTCGCCACATCAAGATCGGTATAATGACGTTTAACAACTAAAAAATCATTTGTGAGGAGATATTGTAAGTAAAAAAAAAAAAAACAAGATAGAATGACTTTAGTTTTTAGTTTTGAAAGTTTTGAGTGAAAATGATTTTTATGCAAATTCAAACTCGTTCACCTGCATTCTCAACAAAGATAAATTTAAAAATCATTCATTAATAACTTTCAAGTTGGATTTATATTTAGGACTAGAAGTTTTTACCAGACTGAATTTGTTATAAGAATCATATTGGTAATTTTTTTTATTAGAAAAATTAATTTTTTGGTCTCTATAATTTTAACTCGATTATAATTCAGTCATCATAATTTGACTCTGTGCAATATAGTCCCTATAGTTTTAACTTTCGATTATTCATTTTGTCAATTTTGACTCACTGTAACCTGGTCCATATAGTTTTAAACATTTTATAATTTAATCCTTATATTTTATAATAAAGGTCAAAAAAATAATAGTAACATTACGCTAATATTAAAAGGGAAAAAAAAATACTCTTTTGGTCCAATAATTTTGACTAAGTTTTAGCTCGTCCATTGACTCGATGGAACTTAGTCCCCAATAGTTTTAACTTAGTTATGCTTCGGTCCATCAACTTTAACTCATTCAAATTCAGTCATTATACTTTAACCATTTTATAATCCAATCCTTGACCTTTATTCTAAAAAAAAAAAAAAAAAAAAAAAAAAGAAGAAGAAGAAGAAGAAGAAGGAGTTAATTGCATGGTGGGTGAGAAACTCGTTTTCACCCATAGTAACGCCCAAGATGACAAGAATGTATATATAGGAGCCTCACGTGCTTTTTTTTTTTTTTTTTTTTTTTTTTTTTCATGTGTGGCTGCCTTGGTTGATTCGGATTTCGGTATCCAATAATGCATTTGCCTCTTTTGTAATAATAATGATAATAATAATACTATTCATGTGGCAATCTTATTTCCCACAATTCAGGGAAAAAGAAAAACTTTTGGCCAACGCTTGATCAAAGAAGATGGTAAGATAGGGGTGATTCGGATTTCGATATCCAATAAATCAGTATACATTAACAACTATATTAGTTGGTGTTGATAACAAAATTAGTAAAAGTTAACAATTATATCAGTGGGTGTTAACAACTATATCAGTGAACGTTAACAATAATATCAGTATGCGTTAACAACAATATCAGTGTGCGTTAACAACTATATCAGTGTACGTTAACAACATTATCAGTGACTGTTAACAACAATATCAATGTGTGTTAACAACTATATCAATGTGTGTTAATAACTATATCAATGTGTTAACAACATTATCAATGATTGTTAACAACAATATCAGTGTGCGCTAACAACAATATTAGTATACGTTAACAACTATATTTAGTGGGTGTTAAGAACTATATCAGTGTCTGTTAACTTTATTAGTGCATTGGTAACAACAATATCAGTGTGTGTTAACAACTACATCAGTACAACACTAACAACTACATCAGTAAAACACTAACAACTACATCAGTATAACACTAACAACTACATCAATCAAACACTAACAACTACATTAGTCAAACATTAACAACAAAGTCACTTTCTTTTCCCAATTAAAGACGCTATGATTTTTTGCAACTCCTCAAATGTTGTTCCTTCCTTGATGCATCTTGTTCTTACCATTTCACCAACATAATCACTTTCTTGTCCTCTCCCATGTACAAAGTTACCCCCCACATGGAAGAAACATAATAGGTTCTTCCCTAAAATAGTAGTCATCTATAATTATGATTTGCAACATAAAGTTAGTATTAACAACTTTAATAGTCACATTAACAACTAAAACTGTAGGTATTAACAACTATATCATTTCATCGTTTTCACATTCAATCATTTCCACTAACATCCCATTTAGGGTTGATCATACGGGTTCAGGTAGACCCACTTTGTTTCCTTGCCCAAAAACAAAGCAACCTACCCTTCAACATTTCATATTCTTATAAAAAAAAAAAAAAAAACTCATATTAACAACTACATTATCTTTTTGACTTTTCCCTGGAATCATATTAACAACTACTTGTTGATTTTAGGTGTAGTTATTAACAACTACAACTGTAGTTATTAACAACTATCACATTTCAGCATTTTTGAACCAAAAGTACCTTCATCTCATTCACCCATTCCCACTAAAAACATATCTTTCCCTCTATTTTCATGCCAAAAAACAGAGCAAGCTTTTATTAACCATATCCTACAATGATTAAAGACCAAGTAGAATGGTGATGCTGATATCTCGATCAAAATATTTGCATTTCTTACATATCTTCTCGCCGATAATAACATAAATGAGGTCAAACTCTAACTTTTCAGCTACTCAACCTTCAAATTGAAAAAAAAAACAATTAGGAACAACACATATAAGCCAACTGAGTTGAGACTCTAACGTAGTAGATGATCAGAACACACCCTTCAACGTTGGACCTTCAACCTTGATCGATCCCCCTCATGTGTGCCTCACGTTCTCTACCTTGCATTCTACGTTCGTTTCAGCGTTTTTCCCTTTTTCAGCAATGATCAGGCGCCAAAACATATTGTCTAGACTTTCTTTTTCTTTTTTAATCCTAGGGGTATCAATATCGTTTTACTTTATATTCACATATGAATTTCGTTTAGGCCTTATTTGACATTATCAGGCATAATTAGGCCCTCATAAGAATTTCCCCCATAAATTTCACTTAGCTATAAAAGTGCTCATAAAGTTCTTAAAGGGGGACAAATTAAAGATGTCACTCCCTTAGCTGATACAAGCATGGTAGTTAAAAACGCGCTTTAAATCGTAAAAACACCTTTTTTATATTTTTTTTCCCCAGCAAAACGTGTTACGTTGCAGTCAAAAACAGAAATAGAGTGAAATCGCCAAAAACGATGACTTCAAACGCAAAAACGCCTTGTTTTTTAATAAAGCAAAAAAAAATTGCCCTAATCTCGTCGGCTATCTCCAGAGTCTTTCATTTCTACTAGCGAAAAAAGAAACTCCAGAGGCAGAGGCGCACGCGCACCGCTCTTCGATTTTTATCTCTACTGGCTACTACTCGTCTGCTCTCTCTCCGGCTGTCGTCTGATGACTCCGATCGTCTTCCTCTCTTCGATTAGCAACAATCTGAACCTTATTTGTATGATTTATCAATTTGACTTGTTATTTACTTTGTTATTGTCTTTTCGTTCCATATTGAATTTGAATGCGTCCCCTTTTTTTACGGTTGAACTTTGATTCTTGTGTTTGTGAGATAGCGATTTGCTCGTGCTCGTTGAAAAGGCCCCTAGGGATAATCTGAACCTTAGTTGTTGCACGCTGATAAATTGTGGATTTTGGTCTTGTTTATTTCTTGTTAAGCTCTTAACTAATAAAAAGGCATTGTAGGTTCATCATATGGCGGATAAAGAATGAAGGAAGCCATATTATTGGAAGAAGTTAGATTCATTTTTTTTCATTAGGGCTTTTTACTCTGCGGTGATTAGATTCCAATTTTTATGCAACAATATTGCAAATTCTAGGCTTGGTGTACTGCTTTTGCCCTTTTAAAGATATGATTTAGTCTTTCATGATGATGATATAGATGGTGGTGGTGATGAGTTCTTACTCTTACCTTTTTCCCTCTCTCCCATGTATTATTCTTCTCTCAGTAGGTAGCTTTAGGGATGTTGTTGATATTGTTATGTTTTAAACTATAACTGGATATACTAGCTTGTGTATTGCACAGAGTTTAAAGAATGAGTTACACTCTTTATGACTTGTAAATAGTGTGGCTTATAATAGGTTTATCTTACATTGATATTGATGATTGCTTGATTTATTTTTACATGTAAATTTTGAACAAAGGTTGAAAATGGCTTCTGGTGGAAGTAGTGCTGCAGTTCAGAGTAATTCTACACCTTCTGTCCCAGTGAGTGGATCAGGAACATCTTCAAGAACTTACAAGAATGCTCCCGGAAGTAGAACTGATGTGGCATGGAAGCATGGTAGTTCAATTTATGGAGGTACCAATAAAATTAAATGCAATTACTGCCAAAAGATTTTACAAGGAGGTGTTTATCGAATGAAACATCATTTGGCTTGCACTCAAAAAGATGTTGGAATGTGCAAATCTGTTCCTGAGGCAGTCAAGAAAGAAATGTGGGACATTGTATGTGGTTTACAAAAAAGACTAAACAAGAAATCTGGCATTGATGATGAGGATGAGGTTGTACAAGGTGGAGAAAAAAGATCACGTGATGAAGATAATGAGAGCTCTAAGAATATCTTCAAGAAAAGAGGAGCAAGCACCCAACCTACCATCAATAATATTTTTAAGTAGAGTTTAAGAGAGGGTGCATGTGAGAAAATTGCTTCTTTTTTCTATAACAATGTCATACCATTCAATGTGGCATGAAGTGTTGAATTTCAAGAGATATTTGAAATGGTTGCTCGACACGGTATTGGCTTTAAGCCACCATCCTACTATGAAATTAGAGAGAAATATATGAAGAAACAATATATGAAGACAATGCAAAGTATTGAAAAACATAAAGCTTATTGGAAGGATATGGGCTGCTCCATAATACGGATGGCTGGACAGATAAAAGGAGAAGAACGCTTATAAACTTCTTAGTAAATAGCCCAAAAGGAAGTGTGTTTTTGAAGTCAATTGATGCATCTCACATCATCAAAACAGCTGAGAACATATTCCATATGATTGATGAAGTAGTTAAGGAGGTAGGAGAAGAAAATGTTGTCCAAATTGTAACGGACAATGCTGCGAACTATAAAGCTGTAGGCGCATTGTTGATGGCAAAAAAAACAAGGTTGTATTGGACACCTTGTGCGGCTCATTGTATTGACCTAATGTTGGAGGACTTTGAGAAGAAGTTGTCGGTTCATCATGAGACAATTGCAAAAGGAAGAAAAATTACTACATATATATATTCAAGGACTTCTTTAATTTCCATGTTGCAATTTCATACAAATGGAAGAGATTTGGTGAGACCAGGCAAGACTCGCTTTGCCACATCTTATCTAACTTTGGGGTGCCTCAATGACACAAAGGAGCATTGATAAGGATGTTTACTTCTGATCAATGGATGTCTAGCAAGTTTGCTAAAACAAATGATGGCAAATATATTGCGGATGTGGTTATGGATAGGGAGTTTTGGAAAAATGTTGTGACATGTTTAAAGGGTGCTTTTCCACTTATCAAAGTGCTTTGTTTGGTGGATTCGGATGAGAAGCCTGGCCATGGGGTTCATTTATGATGAGATTATTCGGGCCAAGGACAAAACTCAGAAAGCATTCAATGGTGTAGAAAGAAGGTAGTATAATTTTACTCAATCTAATATTATTTTTTAACTTTTGTTTGCTATTTCAAATCTAATGTAATTTTTTATTTGTCATTCTTTACTCTTTAGTTATCAGCCTCTATGTCATATCATTGACGCTAGATAGGACAATCAGTTGATGAGGCATTTGCATGTAACAAGCTATTTCCTTAACTCTCAAATACAATATAGGCTAGGATTTCGTGTTGATCCCGAAGTTAAAAATGGACTATATCAATGTTTAGAAAGGTTGGTGGAAAGTGCTGAAGAAAAAACAAAAATTGATGATTAAATGGATGATTTCAAATTGCAATTACGGAGATTTGGTTCTGAATTAGCCTAAGGCGGCATTTATACAAAATCTCCAACACAATGGTGGGAATCTTATGGTTTTGATCATCCAGAGCTTCAAAGATTTGTAATGCGCATTTTAAGCTTGACATGTAGTTCATCTGGTTGTGAGAGGAATTGGAGTACCTTTGAGATGGTAAGTTTTCTTTAATTTGTAAATTTGGGTTTGTACTTGCTACTTGTTGTATATTAATTGGATTTGTTTTTGTTTAGGTCCACTCAAAGAGAAGAAATCGCTTGAAACAAAAGAAAATGAATGATGTTGTGTTTGTGATGATAAATTCAAAATTGGCTAGGAAGAAGCAAGTTAGAAAAATTGGAGAATATAACATTGATGATGTTTCATCTGAAGATGAATGGATTGTGGAAAATGAAGGAACGTCTTCTAGTGTTAAAGGTTTAGATGAAGACAATTTTGATTTCAATTTGGATAATTTAATTGAAGAAAACTTGGCTCAAGTTGGAGGAGAGGATGACACTGGTGATGTTGGTGCCTTTGTAGATGATATGATGTTTCCTAATTTTGAGTTTGACAATGAGGTTGATAGAAGAGAAAGAGAAGTTGTCATGCATCATGATGTAGTTGAAGATCATGTGGAGCATAATGTCTTTGATGATAATGACTTGAATGATTTATTAGCTTAGAGTGTGACAATTATTTACGTTTCAGTTGGATAATGAGTGGTACTGAATTTAAATTAAACTTGAATTTTGAACTGTATTGAGATTGTTTACCTTTGTTTGAATGGTATTTGATGACAATGTTGGATATTTTGATTGATATTGTATTGATCAGTATATGTATGGATGATGGTAGATGCCTTACTTTTCTTGAATTTATATATATATATATATATATATATATATATATATATATATATATATATATGCGATTTTACGTTTTATGATTTTTCATTCTCCTTCCGTTTTCAGGTAAAATCTACGTTTTAACTACTATGGATACAAGCTTTCATTTTGTGGACCCTACTTTATTATTTTTAATCGATTATTTAATTAATAAAAAAAACTCTTCACGCCTCTATCTTTGGCAACTCTCTTCCTTTTCCGAAGTGGAGCCCAAAAAACGGAAGTACCATGCATGCACATATGAAAAAGATTTATGAGTATTTTAATCGCAAGTCGCAAGCCAAGTTTAAATGGTTCACGCCCAATTACGTCTTCTCCTTCATGGTTTTTGAACCAAGAATTATTTAATACTTCCTCTACACCACGTCAATCGTGTTCGTCTCTCTTCCCAATTTTCATGGGTCCCACCTCCTCCTCCTTCCCTCATTATTTGAATCTTTTCCCTTTTTTTATTAACAAATTCAAATGATCTCCCTCAATGTTCATCTCTACGTGTGTTTTACTTTACCTATCCACCACATCAAGATCTGTATAATGACGTTTAACAACTAAAAAAATCATTTGTGAGGAGTTTAAATATTGTATGTAAATAAAAAAATACAAGATAGAATGACTTTAGTTTTTAATTTTGAAAGTTTTGGGTGAAAACGATTTTTATGCAAATTCAAACTCGTTCATCTGCATTCTCAATAAGGATAAATTTAAAAACCATTCATTAATAACTTTTAAGTTGGATTTATATTTAGGGCTAGAAGTTTTTGACAGACTAGATTTTATTTGTTATAAGAATCATATTGGTAATTTTTTTATTGAGAAAATTAATCTTTTTGTTCTTATAATTTTGACTCTATTATAACTCAATCCACATACTTTAACCCGATATAACACCGTCTTTATAGTTTTAACTTGATTATTCAGTCCCTCAATTTTGACTCATTCCAACTTGATCCTAATTATACTTTAATCATTTTATAATTTAGTAAGTTAAAACTTAGTCATAGGAACCAAAAGATCAATTTTTCCCTTTTAATATTAGGGTGATGTTACTCTTATCATTTTTAGTGTGTGTTCAGATTAGTTTTTTAAAATAATTTTTACGATTTATAAAGTAAGTATGTAAAATGAAGCTTTTTTGACTTACTTAGAAAATAGGTAGGTTATGAAACCACGGTTTTAGAAACTACCCAAACCCCTTTAATAATAAACAACGAGTATTGGATAGTTGATGCATCAAGGTAAAAAAAAAAAAAAAAATAGTTTATGCATGCTTTGTTTTTTTTTTTTTTTAAAAAAAAGAGGTTAATATTAACGCCCAAGATGACGAGAATGTATAGGAGGCTCACGTGCTTTTTTTTCATGAGTTGCTGATTGACTCCAGTCCCACCCTTTCTGTCACGATTGATTGCCTTGCTTCATTCGGATTTCGGAATCCAATAATGCATTTTCCTCTTTTATAATAATAATAATAATAATAATATTCATGTGACTACTGAGACGGGGGCTATTCGGCTAGGTGCTTTCCTTTGTGTGGTCTAAATAAATTCTTTCCCATTTGTGACACCTAGCTTCAATTCCTTCAACATTTAAATATTACTCACACTTATCATTCTAACTGTAATTTATGTGTAAATTGTAATAAAGACTTATAAATATTCAAGCAATCATAATTATTTAACATTTAAAATTGTAGAACCTCACCTAATTATCTCGAACCTCACCTAATTATCTCTAAAAAACAAAATTTAGAGCTTAATATCTATTAAAAATATAATTTGATTGGTACTTTTAAATTTCAATATCATAATAAACTTCATTAGCAATCATATTGACTAAAATCATTCTATTGTGAATAAATTTGATATTGAATTTAATTATCATTCAATTTTGAATGAATTTTATTTACAATTTTAGAAATTTTAAATTAAACCGCCAAACTTTTAATGACAGATTGGTCAACAAATACTTTTAATGATAAAGAAGGAAATATTGTATTTTAAAATTTAAAAAAAAAAATCCTCAAAGCACATCTAAAGGATAAAAGAATATGCCAAGTTTGAAGGAAATTTCATTTTAAGTCATTTAACTTTAAAAAAGTGTGTCCTTAATTCTTTTAGATGACCCCGTTAACTTTATTAACAGAAAATGACAAGTCAACAAATGTAAAATGCTGACATCTCCAAATTTTAATTCTTTAATATGATTAATTTTACGTTTTATTTTAAAATAATTCCTTTAGAAAGACATGTGGGCATTTTAAATTTTTTAAGTCTGCATTTTAAATTTGCTGACTTTCGTTAGTGAAGTCAATGATATTAACTTAACAAGATTAAAAATACATTTTTTAAAATTAAAGGATTAAAATGTAACTTAACAAAAATAAATGTACACTTTAACAATAAAAATAAGTCAAAAAGTTTCAAGTAACGAGTTTTCTATGAATCAGTTTCTCTATTTATCCAAAAGCTCTTCCTATTTGGAAGAAGGTCCAGATTTTTTTTTTGTCTATCGATTTTAAATAAAAAAATATTTTTTAAAAATATGTTAGTTGAGATACTATCTTTATTTTTGATTATTCATTTCTTAGAGGTAATAATATTTATTTCAAGATTATCTAAAAGCGATTCAGATTTTTAAATTTTTTTAAATTTAAAAGGCATGATTGTATAGGACACTATAAAATGTTAGATTGATCTGGATGTTTGAAAATTAACAATAGTGAAGGGAATCCACATTAGATCTTAAGAATTATATCTTTTTAGGTGCTAATACCTCTAATTAGAGGTATTAGCATATTTTTTTAATTTTTTATATATTGTATTTATTTATATTTAAATGATATGATCTTTCACGAGATGTTTTTTACATTAATATCTCAAATTAATTAATTTTCATAATATTTGGTGTTCGAGATAAATGCGAGAATTGGAAATTAATTAATTTGAGATATTGGGTGTAAAAAACGTTTAAAGATATCATTTAAATATAAATAAATACAATATATAAAAAATTTAAAAAAATATCTTTAATAAGTATTAAAGACGGCAAGCAAGATATAATTCTAAAGCGTCCAATGTGATTTCTAGTGAAGTGAAGGACGCTGAAAATTTTGCTTCTGAGGAAATCCGTATCCAATGACTATGTCGTGTTTCAATGATTACTACTCCTATAGTGGATTTTGACATGAAAAAGGACAATCGTTAGCAACGGAGAATCTTCACATCGAATTCTCAACAACCAGTCCGCGTGAGAAGTATTGAGCTTGACCCCAAAAAAAAGAGAAAGTATTGGTGGTCTTTCACATTTTATATTTATCTATTTTTTTAAAAAAAATTATCCCTATTAATCTTTTTTAACAATAATTAGGGAGGAGAGATGACTAAAGCATTTTTGAAAATATATATCATATTAATTAACTCAACTAATTTCTTTAACCTAATCAAATTAGATAAATATGTCTTTTATTAAGATTATAGGAGCGAGTATTAAATAAATAAAAAAATTAATTCAACAGTTTTTTTTCCTCATCTAAACGCCTATAGTTTTGATTTAATTGATACTTATTTGTTGAATTTCTATTCGTAGAACTTAAGTACCCTAATTTTAACTATTAAAAATATTAGTTCTTATAAGTTACTACCTCCTAGTGCTTAATTATAAGAAATTTAGTTGACTTTTTTTTGAGAGATTAAGGAAGGAGTGTGTATTTTAAATAAGTTCTTAATCATTTCATATGTTGTGTTTTTTTAGATTATATATTAGTTTATTGGTCAAACTATTTAGTTTGAAGGAAAAAATAAAAATAAAAATACTCTAAACTAATTTAATTAAATATTTCCTTAATCTCTCCAAAAAAGTCAACTAAATCTTATAATTAGGACTGAGGGTAGTATAAAAAATAAAATATTAATCACTCTCCCTACCCTCACTACGAGGCACGAGCACTCCTTTTGTTGGATTTGAGGCTAACCATTCAAAATATATACTCTATGCGAGTGCGTGGGAGATATGAAGTTTTTTTTAAAATAATAATAATAATAATTTAATTTTATAAATGTGAGTGTGTGTATTTTTATTGGAGACATTTTTGTTCAAGGTATTATCCGATGGATCCGGTTTCTCTCACCAGCAAGTCCCTCCTCATCGAGTCTCCATCTGGACCATCGAATTTTGATCCAAATATTCAGAGGGAAACACATCATCCCTTCCAAATTACTGCATGCGGTAATTTGAAATGAATAATGTGTCTCCCTCTTGACGCTTGAATCAAAATTCGACAGTCTAAATGGAGAGATGATGAGAGATGGGCAGAGTATCTGATTCCATTATCAGATACGTGGCACCTCTCTAAGCAGCAAAAATGGGAACATTGGTTTAATTGGAAGCGAATTTGTCATATAAATTTGGGGAGCCCATTGGGCCTATGGAGGTTTTGGAAAATTTGGACCATACTAACTTAACATGATTTTATCAACGGGGGTTGGCACAAGTGTTAAGCGGCTTGTATCGCTTAAGCAAGGTCTCGAGTTCGAGCCTTGTGAATGCAGAAAAGCCCCACTGGAAGACTCACCCACTATAGCCAGGTGCGCGATCCGGATCGGATCCAGACTAGTCAGAGCGAAACTCTGGATACTGGATGGGCAACCAAAAAAAAAACTTCATAAGTTAACTACAACATAGAATAGAGTTAAGGTCCATTTTTACCGAGAGGATTAATTTTTCTGGCTAAATCATAGGTAGATTGGAAGACCTTATCATGACGGGTAGAAACAGTAGGTGGGGGGGGAATATTACGGTTAAGGTGGAAGACACAGAGATAAAGGATCTATCTAAGGAGAGGTTGGAGGATATTGAGGTTTGACAATGTCTGCTTCAATTTGTTTAAGCTCTTCTTTGATATTTGAGAGTTCCTTCTCTTTCCTGTGAAATTCAGGGCCATAGTATCTCTGATTGCTATACTGTCTAAGATTAGCATCTAGATGTTATGTTTGCGAGGAAAGTCAAAGGTATAACTTCTTGATTTCCTCTGCAATAGTATCAACTTGAGTAGTTAAGTCCTCCGTTTTTGCAGTGAGACTGTTCAGTTTGTCAATATAGTCACATACACTTGTTAATGAGAGTTGATTTAGTTAACATAAATGAGTTTGTTATTAGCTACTCTATGACTTACAAATATAGTCACATATATTTGTTAATAAGAACTGCTTTAATTAACATATATGAGGTTGTCAATGATTATTTCATGACTTGTCAATATAGTAACATATGAATAAGACAAATTCACATTTAGAATCTTTCTCACTAAGGTCTCTAAGGACTTTTCTTAGAGAAATCAATACTAAGTTTTTTTTTTTTATATTTTTTGTGATCCTTATGAGCAGAGTGAGATTTTCCCATGCATTAATGTGTCATTTTCCGTATGAAGCAACACGCTTATTTTCATTCTTATTTCTAATACAATACAATGGACAAACAGAAACCATTTTGAAGCCTAGTGGGCCGTGATTTTCTCATTTGCAAAGAGTTAACCTTAATACCATTGGGTCACGGGGTCATTGTTTATTGTTTTTGACACAATAGGTCATTGTTATATTTATTCATTCTTGCCAAATATCTGGGTTCAATTGGTAAAAGGATTGGACACTCTCACCAAAGGAAAGAGATTCGATCTTAGAGTTGGTTAAGAAGATGGGGGAGGCATCCTAGCTCCTAGGTAAACGTTTGAGTGTAATAGACGGCTCGCCCTGCCCAACATTGATATCACCTAGGAGGAAGAGAGACTTCGCCCTGCTATTGGATAGTAAGTGAACCCAACCCTTTTTTTTTAAAATTTTTATATCAAAGAAAAAAAATTATATAGATTGTGTAACATTCACAACTATATAAGCCATATCAAAAAGTCTATAACAAGGCCACAACTCCTAAGACAGTGCCAATAAAAAAAATCCTGACGCGTGAGTTAACAGATAGTTCTCAATCTTTGATTGATATTTAGATATTTCTCCAAATTTCGAAGTTATGGGCCCATGATAAATATACAAATTTAATTGTATGAGATTACCTATGTAGATAAAAGTTTAAGGGAGAATCCTATATAAAGACAGTTGAATTACCCAAATTTTAATTTGGGTTACTAGACTTAACAAATTATTAATTAGGTTAGTGACCCAATCAGGGATTTAAAATTTGGGCCAAATTACCTCTATATCCTTTAGTTATTAAAAAAAAATGGAGACTTAACAATATTATCTACGTCTTACACTGTTACGTAAGAACCCTAACAGCAGAAAATTCATTGGAGGTCTCGACACAATCAAAATCAGCAAAGAAGGTTACGGTAAGTTGATTCTAGTGTTAAATCTTTATTCCTTAATCCTTTTGATTAATATATGTACTTTGATGGACTTCCATTTTAATATTTGTAAGTTAGTCCGACGATTAATGGAACCCAATGATTAGAGGGATCAAAGAAACAACCCTAACAGCACCCAAAGATTATTTATTGTGCAACTTGGGATTCCGCAACCACTGCTTCGATGATATTCCCAGTTTGGATTATATAAACTTTGGATTATTCATTTATTGCGTCAATTTCGATGATATTGGAACGGTAGAAAAACCTAGCGCTAAGCACAATTTCGTCATTCAGCTCACCCGATCCCAATTTTAAATTTCACAAATACATGGTAAATGCTAGAAAATGCAAATTTGGTGCACTGGAATATTTAAATATGCATCTACCAGCCACAGACTGGATATATGTGACTACTGTGCTGGTTTTAATTGGGTACAGACATAGTTAGAGGGGATAGAGGTTTGATGCAGAGATAGGAGAGTTTTTGTCTAGGATGGATTTTCCGAAGCGGGAAGGCAGCGTGTGTTGTGGCGGAGATTTGGTGGTGGGTCTGGTAGGGCATTATTGGAATATAATCAATATTTAAATATTCTAAATTGGGTCATTAATCCAATTTAAAATTTGTCCAATTTACTAACTTTATATAGAATTTTCTTATTTTAACTGTCTTTATATGAGATTCTCCCAAAGTTCAAAGGGTTCATTGTAAAATTTTAAAAATTATTGAGTTTATTTGTACATAAGTTAACGTTTATGCCACCAACAAGGTTGGATCTAGTAGAAGGGGGCTAGTCCCTCACAATACGGTGAATCAATGTTCAAATCGTTGCTTGGAGAGGTGTCTACATCATTTAGTACCTAACGTACTTTGAATATAATTACCTTCAATATAAGAATATCTATGCTTATAAAATAAAAAAGTCAAAATTTATGCTGATGGTTAGGTATAATTTAACAAAAAAATTTGTCCAACTTATAAGTTGGCGGCATAGGATCCCAACTTTGTCGCTAGAGTGTTATAATTTTGCATGGCATGATTATAATTTCTTCAATTTTTTTTTTTTTTTTGGGTAAAGACTTGAACTTTTGCGCAGTGGACAGGAAGTGGAACGTAGGCACAGTGGATTGAATCCAAATCCGTTAGTCTCACACTCTCATGTTTCAAGTTGGTAAAAAAAAAAGTCTCATGTTTCAAGGACTGAGGTAATAAATATATACTGTACTTAGATACATATTTCAATAATGATGATGGGCCGTTTGGGATAGCTGTGAGAGAGAGATGCCTTTTGTTTCTGATAAACTTTTATTAACGGATTATTTTTTTTTTTGATGTGATTTGTGTTTGGGATAGCAGTAGTAAAAGTGGCTTTTGTTTGTAATGGGAACTTGTTTGACATAACTTTTAAAAAGATAGATGAGATGGAAAATGACTGAAAAGGGTATGAATCAAATTCTCACACACACATATGTGTCGTATAAAATGTGATAATTTGATATAAAAAAATTAAAATTAAATATAAATTTGCTAAATAAAATAGTAAAATTCGATTAAATAAATTACAACACAGTAAAGTGCTTAAATAAACCTAGTCCCTACATTTAATTGTAAACTATGGTGCTATATTGAATATGCCTGAGTAGCATTTTACCTTGCCTAAAGAAATGTGAATACGAACTGTGGTTATTAGCAGCCTTTCCTAAAACTTGCCCATTGTGCACGTTACCAATCATAACAACGACAAGAATAATAAAAAGAAGCCTGATATAAATACAAATACAAAATCATCGCAAAGTCATTAAGCATTAATTGATTTATCTATCACTCACTTATAAAAATGCATCTTCTTTGAGATTTTCACCTCTGTCATAGTCTCGTGCGAACAAGACGAAATGGACAGGGGGTAAACGGTGTCATTTTACAAAGGGGCCCCACATGTGCCATTGATGGGATTAGAAGCTAGGGAAAGTGACTTCAAATAAAAAAAAAAACCCATCAAGCTTTAAAATCCATTAAAGTGAAGGCAATCCAAACACCCAATAATTATATTTTTTCTTTTAATGGACTTATTATCCCATCTATTAGATGGGATAATAAGTCTATTAGATAGGATACCCAAACATGCCCGATGTATATTTGCTTCTCATAGCGCGAACGGATTTCGCGGCAAACAAATTCGGTTTAACTTGCGAATACGTAATTCCTATATATGACTTCTTTCCGATTCACATCTTCAAAATACTTCTTGACTGCATACAATAGCTAGGAAGAGCAGATAGCACAGATTTAATCAACACATAGCGACCAGCAATAGATAAGAATTTGCTTTTCCACGCCGACAACTTCTTTTTTGCTTTTTGCACAATGGGATAGTAGGTGGCTTTCGTGACTCTCTTATGAATGACAGGCACCCCAAGATATTTACCAAGATCAGGGGTTAGACCAATCCCAAGAAGTTGACTTAACTCCATAGCTCTGTTAAAATTTACATTTGAAGAGCAGAACATGCGAGACTTATCTAAATTAATTCTGTGGCCCGAGACTTCACAAAAACTTCTCATCACTTTATGAACTTCCACCATTTGATTAGGGGAAGCCTCGTAAATAGAATAAGATCATCGCGAAGAAAAGATGAGAGATGTGGGGGCCACCTCTTTTGAAGAAGAAAGGTTTCATTGTGCGGCCTCACGCTCGGCTCTAATAAGATGCCCCAATCGCTCCATACAGAGAACAAAGATATACGAGCTGAGAGGATCACCTTGTCTGACTCCTCTAGAAGGGGTAAAGCATGGGCTTTCCTCACTGTTCCAAAGAATAGACATAGATGTGGTCGAAATACAGGCCATAATGAGATTGATAAGGTTGTCCGTCAACTTTAGACCGGCCAGAGTATTCTTGATGAAGCCCCAATCAAGTCTATCGAAGGCTTTCTCCATATCAATCTTAATGGCGACAAACCCTTTCTTTCTACCCTTAGATCTCATAGAGTGGATAATCTCTTGGGCAATGAGGATGTTGTCACAACTGGATCTTCCTGAAATAAAGCTGCATTGTTCGGGGCCGACAAGAGTGTTCATGACACCTCTAAATCTATTCGCCAAGACCTTCGTAATTATTTTGAAGCTGACGTTACACAAGGATATAGGACGAAAATCCCTTAAGGAAGAAGGATTATCAACTTTAGGAATGAGGACAACCCTGGACTTGTTAATGGCGTCATGCTAGAGGGGTTCTCAAAACGAGTTTTCAATAAAGTCACAAATTTTGGTACCAACGACATCCCACCTTTGAGTTTGGAAGAAGTGAGCACGGAGGCCGTCGGGACCGGAGCCTTGAAAGCTCCCATAGCGAAAGTAGCATTCTTAATTTCAAGTCTCGTAACTTTTCTTGAGAGCATGTGCAACTCATGAGGGTCAATGATAGGGAAATTGGAGCACCACTCATCCGAATCGGAAATGGCAGGTTCCTGAGAAAGTAAAATTTTTTATGTGGCAAGTTGCCCATGAGAGGCTGGTTACTAATTCTCTCCGCCTAAAAAGAGGTCTCTCTCCGTGACAACATTTGCCCGTTTCCTTGCAATAGCGAGGAGACGGTGATTCACGTAATCAGGGACTGTGCGAGGGCAAAAAACTTTTGGAAACAAATTTTAAGGCCTAACTATTTTTCTCAGTTTTTTGCAGGTAATTTGCAGGCTTGGCTTAATTGGAATGTCCATCACAACCCAGGAACTGGAAGATTTCAAAATTTCTCTTGGCCAAGAGTTTTTAGTTTGGGGTCTTTGGATCCTCGGACAACGAGATGCAAATTCTGTTCAACGGCGAGATGACGAGATACCGGGGGATGCTTCACTTTTGCAATTATCTCTTAATGGAAAATACCTCCAATCATGTTCTTGCTCACGAATTTTCCATCTTGGCGGGTCACAGAAGAGTCTTGGTCCCCTCCTCCAGTAGACACAGTTCGCATTGATGTGGATGGCTCAATGCGCTACTATCACCAAGCAGCTTGCGGAGGAGTAATTAGGAACTCTCACGGTCATTGGCTGATGGGATTCCATAAATCTCTTGGACATCATTCGGTGATTGGCCGAGCTCTATGCCATCATGACGGGATTAAAAGTGGGCGCCGAGATGGGACTTCGGAGAATCCATCTCTACTACGATTCTATCGAGGCCGTCAACATTCTCATGAGAGATTGTTGTCGATCATCCCCGAGAGACATCATCGAGAGACTCGGGACCTCCTCTTCCGGGATTGGAGCGTTGAGATCTATTATACTCCAAGAGAAAACATCTCCTGTGCAGACTATATGGCCAAGCATGGTCATGATAACCAATCTGAGGCGGATGTGGTTTTATTACCAACAGTCCCTGCCGGATGTCTTCAAATGTATCTAAAGGACCAATCGGTCTGCCAAGCCTAGTTTTTTTGGCCTCCCTTTTGTATTAAGGGCTAGATTTTCATAGTCTTGTCCCTTTTCTCTTTTTCAAGCCTTGGCTTGCCTGTACTTTATATAAAAAAAAAATACTTCCTCTCTGGTATTAAAAAAATCGAATTAGAAGAGAAGAGCTTACCTTTTGACCTTGAAGACAGTTCAATGCCCTGATCTTTCGCCGTTTATGGTCGATGATGTGATGTCGGAAGGTTCCATGCCAATTTGTGACTTTTTTAAGGTAAAGTTAATGTCTTTGATGTGTTTCTTAATCAATTATCATTTTTTATTTATTTTGGTGTAACAGAAGCCTAAAGGGAAAGTCATGCATTGCATGCTGGTAACCTCTTATGAGTAGCTCAAGTGGGGAACATACTGTAATTGACCTAAGATGACAAACACAATTAGTAATATTGGGCCCCATTCGGAAAAAAATGCTTTCTTTCTTTCATTTTTTCTTCTTCTCCCAGGCACGCTTAAGCGCTTTCTCTTTTCTTTTTCACTCAGCTTTCACCATGAAGTGTCATCATCAGTCCACGCTCCAAAATCATTTCTTCCACCCCATTGTTCTTTATGGAGTAACGAGCCCTTTTGCCACCTCAGTTTTCTCCGTTCGGTGGGAGAGGTAAAGAAAAAAGGTTCTTTCTTGCCCTTGTCTTTAAGCTTCAGTTTCTTTTCTCTTTTTTTCATTCACTGTTTAATGTTTGATGCCTCCTCTACAACCATCAACTATCCCTTTTGAAAGGAACAGTTAATCAGCAGAACCAAAACAAGAACCCTCTTTGCCCCTTTTAACTAATTCCTTGATCTGGTGTGTACCCAGACTTCTCTTATCTGTTGAGTGTCTAAGAGTCTCAAAAATCTTGTTTGATACCACATTTCCATTGGAGAATAGGGTTTATGGTTTCATGATTTGGTCTCTTTCCCTTGAATATGTAGAAACCACGGTTCTTCTTTTGATGTTGCAGCCTTGGAATACCCAAAAAGGCCATTTAATTTGACACATTGTTTGGTTATTTCTTGTGGGCTAGGCTGATTTCTTTATCTCATGGACTCCATATTTTCTCTGATTTTGATAGTAGTAGTTACCTTGGGGTCATCAACATTGCTGGGATCTAAAGCTCAGAGTATCAAATCAACTCATCTTCTTGACCTCTACATTAGAGATTACACCTTCAAGTCATTGGACAAACACTTCAGGACAGGCATAGTACAATCAGTGAATTTACCTGCAAACCTTTCTGGCATCCGAGTCGATACAGTAAGGCTACGGTGTGGCAGTTTGACGAGATATGGTGCCCACTTAAAGGAATTTCATCTGAGTTCAGGTGTGATTGTGCATCCATGTATTGAGAGGGTCTTGCTGATAAGGCAAAACCTAGGGTATAACTGGTCTGCTATATATTATGCTAACTATGATCTCTCTGGATATGAGCTTGTTTCACCAGTTGTGGGTCTCCTAGCTTACAATACTGATGAAGATGTAAAATCCATGAACCCTTTTCAACTAGGAATTGTTGCTGGAGAAAAGCCCCTCACCATTGATTTTACCAACATTACAAGGTTTACAATAGCTGATGGAATCGTACCATTGTGTGCAAGTTTTGAAGGAGATGGAAGGATGACATTGGCAAAACCACCATCACCATCACATGTTTGTGTTGCAAAGAGGCATGGTCATTTTGGTTTGGTTATTGCATCGCCTCCAGAGCAGTTCAAAAAGCGGATTAGTCAGTGGAAAGTGGCGGTTGGGAGTACCATTGGCGCTGCGCTGGGCGCTTTTCTTCTTGGTTTGCTTCTGGTGGCCATGCTTGTTAGAGTGAAGAAGAGATCAAGAATGGAAGCTTTGGAGAGGAGGGCATATGAAGAGGAAGCACTTCAGGTTTCAATGGTTGGTCATGTCAGGGCTCCTACAGCATCTGGCACTCGAACGACGCCAGTAATTGAGCATGAGTATATACCTCCTCCTCGTTGAAACGTTTCATCTTGTTGATCAATCAATTTTGTAACATTAAGATGACACTCAATCACATTGTTAACAGGACAAGTCGAAATTTGTATTATTTTCTACCATAGTTTGCATAGTTTTTGTTCTTCTAAGCCAGAGGGTTTCAGTCCTGAACTCTTCTGATTCATAGTTCTTTCTATTCTCTTCAACTACGATGCTTAACTTTTTTGAGGATTAAATTTTTGAAATTACAACATTTCCCAACCTTTTTTTCATTACAAGGAACATGTGAGACGTAAGTTTTCCTATTAAAAGGTTGACTTTGTTGGGGAAGACATGGATTAACATGTATTTGATTGATATACAGATGTCATAGTTCTGAAACATATAAATTTTCTCCTTCCTTTGAGTTTTCACGTAATTAGGAAATTTAAATTAAGTTTCTTGAAGCTACTGACATGCACTGTGATGATGTTTATAAAAAATTCAGAGAAAGCTACCCTGTAAAGTTTCCTATGTCTGGACATCATGATGATTTCTAATACAGCAGTTTCATATACAGTTGGACCATTATGTGAAAAATGGATTGAGCCTTATGTGTTATTGTTAGTGGTCAAAATATATATTTTGCTATAATGTTGGCTGTCTCTTAGTGCGAACCAGATAGTTGAAGTTAGAATTATGGCCCCCTTATGTTGCCATGGGAAGATAGCTTTTGAGATAATGGTTATTTTGTTACCTAGTCACTGGCCATTAAGGGTAATTTTTAAGTTTGTGTTACAATAAATGCATTAGCAGTAAATAAAGGAAAAGAAGTTCGAAGCAATGTACTGCTTTGAGTTACTCCTTTCCCTCTTGAACAAGCAACCATGATGTCTTGAACTAAAAAGAAAATAGTGAACTCAAGCAATATGGAGTCCTTTAAAAACGGGAGAGGAAGACTAAAGAGAGCGCCCAATAAAGTTATTAAGCAAGATCTTTTGGTTAACAACCTATCTAAAGATTTGGTTGTTGATACTTGATAGAGCACAATGACATCTTGTAATCCATGTAGCTGACTTCATCCAGTGGGATAAGGCTTTGTTGTCGTTGTTGTGACAAATGTATCTGAATTGGCGTACTACAAGAAAACTCAATAGTCCATGCCAGAGATGGAGCTTTACATAGACAATGGGGGGCCATGGCCCCCCCTAAAAAAAGAAATTATCCCAAATATTTAATAAAAAATAGATTTTTTTTTTTTATACATTTGGCCCAAAAATTTATACATTTGTCCTAAAAATTTATACATTTGTCTCCCCAAATATTTATCTTAAGCTCCGTCCTTGGTCCATGCATGTTTTTATTTGCTGTTTCTAGCCAATGATGTTGTGCAGGGGTACCAAGCAAAGCTTCTTAAGCAGGTTCTACAGTCAACTTCTAAGGTAAATTGTTGTCTTTGGTGTCTTTCTCATCAAATGTTATAATTCTGGATTTTGGCTAGATCATGATGTTACTAGGCTTTCGGATGTTCATTGCTATGTGAAAACAGCAGAATAGTAGACAACCCAAATTATTAAGTAACGGGTATGTCCTGTTTACCAAGTTGTTCTTTTAG
Organism: Acacia melanoxylon; assembly: GCA_019022615.1. Taxonomy (NCBI): domain Eukaryota; kingdom Viridiplantae; phylum Streptophyta; class Magnoliopsida; order Fabales; family Fabaceae; genus Acacia; species Acacia melanoxylon. The sequence continues at coordinate 14,466,935 of JAFJYJ010000005.1, forward strand.
TGTAAAATTTACAAGAAAACTTTAATTTTGATCTGGGTGATGCAAGTCGTTGGATCAATCACCTAGGATCTTTCAATGGCCTTATGATTTGTTGGCATGAAGCTTATCAATCCTGCTTGCAATTTCAAATGTCCGGTTTATCTTGCGTATTGCAAAAAAAAAAAAAAAAAAAAAACAGGAATTATCTTCTGATGAGTTAGTTGACTTTTTTTTTTTTTTCCCTCACAGCTAATATTTGGTAATATCTTGAAGCCAAAACTTTCCAACTGTAACTGAAGGCTATGTTTGGCTTAAAAGAAGGGGAGGGAGATGAACTTGCCTCTTTAATGTGAAAAATCATATATGACCATAAATTCACATCATTTTCCATACAAACATTTTACATTATGGTCATATTTAACTTTTAAACCAAACACATCCGAAATGAAACAAGAGGCATTAACCCTAACATTTAGAGTCTTATATTCAGTTTTAATTTTCTAAAGATAGAAGTATCACCAAAGCTCAAGCAATCATTACTATCCTTCTTGTAGCTTGTAACCAAAGAAATAGGTTGACAATCAATTTCAGTCCTTAAATTATATTAAATTTATGTATCTTAACATTTAATGAAGGGAATGTTGTGTGGTTTGCTTAGGGCTCACATAAGCTATTCATTTGCATATATTACTCATAGGCCCAAAATTAAGAGTTGTAGATTGAAGTTTGGAGGATCATAAATTGAACAATTGAGTATTAGCTTAAACCATTTCTTAACAAATCTATCAATGTAATTATTGTTGTCAATTCCCAGTATCCTTTTTTTTTGCCAGCTTCCATTCCCAGTATCAGCTCTAAATTATTGTTATAATATTAAAGAAAAATTACAAGAAAATACCATTTAAATTTCAAAATCCCAAATAAGTGATTTCCTACTAAAATGAGTAGTTAATTGCTATATTCTTGTAGTTAATACCAATACTCTTATAGACAACAAGATTGTTTTGAGATTTTAAAGTTCAAATAATATTTTCTTATCTTTTTCCCTAATATTAATGAGTAGATTTCATTGTTTACAAGTTGCTAGGTTATAAAAGCGTGGGTTTCATTCGTTTACAGTCTCGGGTTCGAGCTTTGTGAATCGGAAAAAAATCCTCGTTGGGAGACTCTCCAACCATAAGATGTTATAGTAATTTGGGCAACCAAAAAAAAAAGTTGCTAGTTTATATAATTTCATGGCCTTAATTTTTTGCCAGTTGACTTTGCAACTTCAATTTATTTACTTATTTTTTAATAGAAAAAATTATATTATAAAGTTAAAGATAAAAATTTCAAAATATAAGTTCAAGAGGGGTTTTGCATGGAGGGAACCCCAAAAAAATAATAATAATGAGAAATTAGAAAATAAACTCGGGATAAAAGCAAATCTCTGAAGTAATGGTATTCTCTATGATGCACTCGAGAGTCTTTGCTGGATCGAGAAATTTGAAACTAAGGCACCAATATTGAACCTTCCTAATGACAAGCATTGTATGGAGTCCATAAAAGTAAAAATAAAATGAGCAATGAAATAATAGACGGAGATATAAAAATTGAAGCATCACTATTGACTATGCAAGTAATTACAATCGGAGTAAGATTTGTTGAGTCATATTCCTGAACTAACAGAATATCTTTTGGAGTTGTTTTTATCCTTTCTTCATCAGTACTTAGATTTGTCTTCTCCTCTTTTCCCTTCTTCTCCTTGTTTTCCTTCTTCCACTTATAACAAAATCTTTTGATGTGTCCTTTCTTTCCACAATGACAACACTCAAAAGTTTTATAATTCTTCCTTGACTTGCTCTTACTCTTATCTCTATCATTGGGGCTTCGACTTTTACTTCTCCCCATAGATTTAGTAAGTAGAGCCTCTAAATGTAAAGAAGAGCCTTGTCATTTTCTTCTCATCTCTTCATTTAAGACGCCGCTCTTAACAATATCCATAGCAAGGTTCTAAAAATCGAACCGGTCGGCGAGCAGTCGAGTGCGGGTCAAGAAGTCGTGGGTGGGACAGGGGTCAAACCGGAGTCGAGTCGAAAAGTATTAATTAAAAAATATAATTTTATTAAAATAAGAAAAAATATTTTATATAAAAAATGAGAGGATGTTTAATATTATATTAATTATTTTGAAAAAAGAGATCACTTCTTGGGCTTGCAAACATCAAAAGTCTATCAATTTATTTGTGGGTCACGGCCTCACGGGTTCATGCTCACAGAGCTATGGAAAGTGTGCCAATTAAGAATCATACGGATCCTATAACATCGCATTAATGGCAAACTCCACCAACACTCTAAGGCAAAGTCATCTGCCATTCTCCTACCTAATGTAGCCAAACGCCTCATATTCTCCAATGCCTCATTTGAGTCATTTCTTCTTCTACACTTTCTCTCGCCCCCCGCCATCTGTCCCTCCTCCACCATAACCCAAACAGATCGTACTAAATGCCTGATCTTTCTTCCTCTTCTTCTTTGATCTGCTGCTAAAAGCTAAAAGGTGACAATGGCAACCCAAACAAATCTTTGCACCACCAGTAAAAGATTTTTTTTACAAATCGACGAAACCCTAACAAATCTCATCTCCTCATGTTCTTCATCTTTTTCAGCGAATTTGAGGCACCGCCGTCGACAAATACCGACGAAACTCGCCGCCATGGATGGATCTACACCTCCATCGACATCGCCGTCTATTCTCTCTCTCCATCTCTCTCTAAACGTTGACACCCCTCCTCCTCTCTTCAGTCTACGTTTTTTTCAACACAAAAAAAGTGACTCGGTCAACTCGGAAACCCGGGTTTCCCCTTAACTCGGACCGGCTTTCCTTCTGGTTTCCGGTCCGGTCCGAGTTCCAAAACATTGATCCATAGATATGATTCCATCAAATGCATCATTCATTAGAGACATTCTTAAAGTCTCCTAAGCAGGGACGGACCTTGACACAAATATTTGGGGTGGCCACTGGTTACTGTTTATTCATCGTCTTTTTGCTTGTCTGGATGCACTCTTCTCACCACCGTCCCACTCGACAGCCTTTCCAACCTCATATTCGCCGCTTCTATAAACGGCCATATCTCAAACTCTGCATCCCCATCTTGTCATCTTTGTTAAACATGTCACTGCAAGCGTCAGCTCTTCGTTCCATTATGGATTCACGCATTTCTTTATCACTCGAGTCTTGAGTTTCTATAAAACCCACTCATCACTTGTGCTTATTCACAATGACATACAGTCACAACTACCACTAGCTGCCATGCATTCGCTTATACTTCCCTATTCATTTCTACATTCAAAGTTCAAACTCCTAGCCTAGAGACGTGACCCAAGGCAAGAGAACTATTACCTCTCAGGGAAATGAACAAACAAAGGGCACATGAACAAACATACATACATATATACATAACAACAAAGTTTCCTATTATTTTCCATTGCGACACATGTTAAACCTCCTCTGTTTTAACCCCTAAAAACAGAGCTCTAATTGCAGGACCTAAACGAGAGGGAGTATGAAGTATGGTGTGATCTTTGTTGGAGGTCTGAATTTGCTGACGTGGGAGGCGTGGCGTTGTTGGTTTTCTCGCTGATTTGTATTCAGTTTTTCTTTTTTCCCACTGTGAACTTCTCTATGCTTGCTTGTTTTCATGTTTTGTTTTCTAAGTTTCATGTGTAGTGTAGCTATATATTAACTTCGTCCCTCACTCAGTCTGGACAATTTTTTTTTGGGGGCCATGGCCCCCCATTGTCTCTTCTAAGGTCCGTCGTTGCTCCTAAGAGTTAGATAAGGTGCCAAAGAAACATAAACCTTGAATTTCTTCATCAAATTTAAGTGGTCTATTATTGAACCACTATCCTTATATCTCAAGGATATTATTTGCTTGATTAGAAAATTTATTATTTCCCGTCTTTCACGCATACAATTGCTCTAACTTATTTTACAGCACTCGAGCATGTGTCTCCCCATTAATGTGGTTCAACACGTTATTATCTACACATTGTCCGATGTAGCCACAAACTTGTTGGTGTAACAAAACCCATTGTTCATTAGATTTATTCTTTTTTTAGAGTGTCGTATTCGTGAGATATAGAAGGATTCTCAACCTCAATACCACATGACACTCAATTTTGACTTCATCATATTTATTCTCAGGCTTCTCTATTGCAAAGACAAGCAAATAATAATCCTTCATATAAAGTAATAAGTCTTCCATCTTATTCTTCCAAAAGAGCAAAACTAGCTCCATTTGGATTAATTCTCTTTGATTTGAACTTTCTAGACCATAGATTCTAACCAGAACGATGCCCGCTGAGTAGAAGGGCGATTGAAAGAGCTATGGACAAAAGGTTGTGACCGTTGGTGTTTATATTCTGAAATATTCATATATCCATGAAACTGATTTGCAAGATGTTGATTGAGGACAGTAACATGACAAACAGTGAGATTCCTCAACCACCGGATGAGATTGATAACGACAGGGACTCTTTTTTTTTTTTTTGATACAACGACAGGGACTCTTAATATAAAACAAAATTCAACTTGGCTTTGGTGATAGTATGGACCCCAAATTAAATGTCAAGATTTTGGTAAATCTAATAGAAAGACAGCCCAAGATTAATAAATATTCATTCATATCTTGGCTCTCAAAATCATCATCTACATAAATTTTCAAAAGTGCTTTGCAAAGTATATTGCTTTGAATAAATTTATAAATGAATAAAGAGTTTAGGAGCAAAAATATACATGTGTTTTATCGCCGAAGTGCTAAATACCATATATTTTTTTAGAAAAAATAATAATCTGCGTGTGGTTACGTTTTAAAAGTTAGTTGACTATTGTAGTTAAAATCTAGCCAGGTTGTAAATATGATTTTTTTCTTTGTAAATTCCCGATTTTAAATTTTGTTGTAACGAAGATGACTTTGAAGACTTCCCCCACCCAACATCCCTCCTTGTAAATCTAAAGCTTTTTCCCCACACATTGTAAATGCTCAGTCTAGTGCACTTTCATGTGAGGAAAAAAAAAAAAATCAAAGATGTTCAAATATTGTTGTAAATATGACATTTTGTTATTATAAATAAGTTTGATTTTAAATTTTATTATAAATACAAAGGGCACACACTTTGTGTTGTAAATATATTTTTTTTTTTTTTTTTGTAAATGACCTATTTCTATATTCAAAATCGAGGTGTTTAAATGTTGTTGTAAATATGACATTTTTCCACTTGTAAATATGATATTTTTACTTGCTTATCTCAAACCCAACTCCACGTTAAGTTAGATTTTAACATTTTTGGTGTGATTTTTTGCTCCTAAAATGTAACTAGATGTGTATTTTTGCTTCAAAAAAAAAACATTGGTATTTTTACTCCAAAAAAAAAGGTAAAGTTTCGAAAGTATGTATATTTTTTTTACTCCTTTTAAAATGAATAAATTAAAGTTCGAATAAATAATGTTGAACCGTTGGTAAATATATTGATATGGTAAACAAGTAGTGATTCCTCGTACTCACTTATTCCTGCTAATCGCATCGAATATGAGCAGGGCATGCTACATTTTTTAATTAATTTGTATTTTCCTGATTTATTTGGATTAAGGGTATTGGGCACCCTAATATATTTTTGTACTAGCATCCGGTTTCCTAAATTAATTAAATTTTAGTATTTCCCAGTTAAATATTTTTCAGTTTCATCCAATATCATAAATTAATGAGTAAAATACATCAACCTCACCTCTGTTTATTTTAAATTACAGAGACATCCTTCTATATTGAAAATCTATATGAATCTCCTTTAAAATTAAAATATAAGTTGTATAAACCTCCCTTCTAGTTTTAAGATTCAACTTTATCCATCCAACTAGTTAGTTGATCATTAAGTCATAATATTGACTCATTATTTTAACCAAAATGCCCCTCCTTAAAATAAATATTACTTAATAATCATGTAATCTTTGGCACACACAAAATCATTTAATCACATATAAAATTCAAAGCTTAAAAAAATATAGTATATATTTTTAATTTTTGTCATACTTTTAAATTGATCATATAATAAAGTTAATTAATTTTATCATTATAATTTTTTTAACAAATTTAAATGTTTAATCTCTTTTATTTTTTAAAAAATTATCATGTAATTTTTAAATACATATGATGATGTTTTGAAATAACACACACTCAATTAAGTTATATAATTATAATATTATATTACTATGAGATTCGCATATTAATATCTTATAATTTAAAATTTTTAAGAATATTTCGTTAAACATATATTCTTAAAAATAATTAATCAAATTTTAAATGTTAAGTTATACCACATAGACCAATCACTAAAACTTATTCTAAATTAAATTTAGTAAAAACATTAAATAGATCATCAATGAACATTAATATTAAAAGATAAATTAGGGATTTGGTATAATGAGGGGTAAATTAGTAAACAAAATTTATTTTAATATGGTTTTTAATTTAAAAATACACTTGAAGAATCTTTTAGAATATTCTTTAACAGTGTTAATGATTTGGACTAAAGTGTATGTTCTCAAAATATTGGAAAGTCTGTGTAATTAAGGCAAAACAAAAAGGTGGTTAGAGTATTTTACTATAAATTAATTACTTTTACTATATCTAGCATCCAGAAATATTTTTCAGGATCATCCAATATCCTAAATTAATTAATTCTTCTTTTTCTTCTTCTTGTTTTTTTCATCAACTTTCTTATTTGTGTTAAATTATATTTAGCATCCATATCCTAAATTATCTCAAAAGTATTTTTTTTGCTAAGCATAGTTATTCTTCTAGTGGAGACAATTCTATTTGAAGCACGATTAAACACTTAGTTCTATAAGATAAATACTCCATAAAGTTGGGTGTATTAAAATTAATTAATTTAAGATATTAAGTCTTCTTAAAAAATATTTGATAGATATTAGGTGTTCTTAAAAGATATTTTAGGATACTTCGAGGGGCAGGAATCCCTCATAGCTCATATACCTCTCATCGACCTCCTCACCTCAACGCATGAGACTTTGTTGAAGGATTTGGAAAGCTTTGTAGTGCTTTGAGGTATGCTTTGCCCAAATTTCATTTGTTTTCTGCATCATCGTCGCTGTCCCCATCTTCATATTCCACAATGCCTCAGAAAATCGATGTCAAAGAGGTTGTCTATATTGGACCTGTTTGGGTTGGCGGTAGGAGCGGTGGGCAAAAGCCTATATCGACTTTAAAAAAAAAGCTCTCGGTAGGAAAAAAAATCGGGTTATAGATAATGATTTGTATTTGGATTGATGGTGGTAGAAGTGGTGGGGTCCACATCAAAAAGCTGAGAGCATTTTAGAAAAAGTTAGATTCTGGAGCTTTTTTCTTAATTGACTTTTTAGGCTTTTTTGACTTAAAGTTAAGCCAACGTAATGGGTAATCTAAACAGGCAGTTGACTTTTTCCATAACTGTGTGAGCGTTGGCTTTTAAGCTACTGCATTTTTTTTTTGCTTTTAATGCTCAAATTTAAGTGAATCCAAACAGGCACACTTTCTGTCGCCTGATTGATAGGCACCCCCCTCCCCTATGATCCAAATTCAAATTTGCTATAATTAAAGATAGAAATTTAAAGAGGTTGTATATATTACGATAATTGAGAAAGAAAATTTAAATTTAACTTTGAAAAAAATTTAAATTATTATTAAAAAATTAATAAACGATAATTTTTTTAATTAAATATATTTAATGGATAAAATTGTATATAAATTATAATGCATACAAGTATTTTTTTACACATTCATACTAAATATCACATTACTTAATCATATGTTCCAATTAAGATTCATTTTCCAAAAGTAATCAAAATTCCTCATTTCATATTTAATGGTGATCAAGTGCTAAATAAATAAGAGATAACATTATTAAGTAAACAAATAACATTAGACATAAATTAATGGTTCAAACATACTCAAATCCTTAAATTAGTTCATAGCTACATGTTCAAGAAAATCTAGCCACACGACACATGGCTTCCAATTGAGTCATCATCTCATCGACAATGAAACCAAAGTTCAAATCCATAATGAAAATCAAAGGAAGGGGAATAGAAACAGAGTAGTGAGATTAAGCACACAAGAACTTCCTCTGGTTCAACTTTGAGCACCTCCGGAGTCCGGATGTACAAGAAGAAGATTCCGCAGTCAGAGACGGCACCTCCATTTCTTCTTTGATAGTTCTCGCTCTCCCTCTACTACAGATCAACGAAACCGATGCTTCAAAGTGAAGGTCGCCTCTCAATCGCTTATCGGAGAAGAAGAAATCTCGCCGGTGTTCAACTCGACTTCCCAAATCGCTCATCGGATAATGCTGAATTTAATTTTCGAAGAAAGAAGACAACATGATGAGCACTGGCAGGAAAGGGGCAAGAAAGGGACAACTCAAAATACCATCTGCTAACGCTCACAGCTCCATAACGCTTACCCAAACGCCTTTCTGCCTCCAACTGTTTTTTAATGGCCACTGAAATTTTTTTCGCTTTTTTTCACCCCAACGCTCAGCCAATACGTTGACGGTTCAGATTTGATTTTTTTAAATGGTGACTTTTTAATATAAAAAAAAATCATTTTTAAAAAAAATATTAGTTAAGAGATTGTTTTTATTTTAGATTTTCTACCAATTAAAATATTTTTTTCAAAAAAATAGAAAGTAAAAAAAAATCAAATCATCAGTCAAATCGATATGGACGGTTCATATCAGATAGGCAAATGGTGCCTATCCAAGGATAGGCAACAAATCTGGATCCGTATACTTCATGATCATGCTAACAATTTTTTTTTTTTTTTGGAATTTTCCTTGTAACTCTACTTTAAAATTGAATAACTTTATAACATTATCCTTATTTAATATATATATTAGGGTTAAGTAATAAATTCGTCCCAAAAAAATATGGTTAAGAGCAATGTTGCTCAAAAATTTTAAAACGAAGAGTAAACAAAGCCTAGAGAAGATCAACGAAAATGTTTGCATTGTATTTGTTTTCTTTTAGCCATTTCACTGACCTAAGAGATGAAGCCAAAAGCTTTAACTGTTTTTATTGATTTATGAGAATTATTAGTTGGTGCCTTATAATAAAAAATGAAAGGAGTATTTGATAACGAAATAGTCAACTAAACTCATTTAATATTTACTTTGAGGCATAATATTAGAAAAGATTCCAAGTAATAATGGAGGTTTTGTTTGTGGGATGACTATCATATATGAAAGCAATATTTACAATCCTTCTTTTCATCGTACACACAAGATTACTATGTACAATTGTCCATACGTAAAGACTAAGTAAGCTCTATCAGTTGATTTTTTGGGTAGTATGGTATGAGTGTATGACTGTGTTTTTACTTATTTTCAAATATTAATTATCCACAATATTATTTTTTTATATAATATTTAATTTTATATGAAAGTAGGGATATATATAATTGAAAGACGAGAATTATTGTGTATTACAATCTTTCACAAATATCTTTATATTTGATTTTCTCTTTTTATAAATAAAATAATCAAAGATTATATTTTCAAGATATATATACTAATGATTCAAAGTTTAAACTCGGATAATAAAATTTTGAATACAACTATAAACATCAAAAGAAGGTGAAGAATTCCAATTTATTATAATATATTATTTTACAAAATTGAATATTGTATAAAAATATTATGCATACTTTTTTTTTATTGAGATAATATCAACAAATCTGTAACACAACTTTCATGATACATATTTTATTTATCACCGCCTACCCAATTAGTGTTTGAAAAGAAGTAGATGAACAAATAATTTATAATACTTCCTAAAAAATTATTGTTAGAATATATAATAGTGTTATATTTTCAATTTCCACTAACGAAGGTGGTCCAACCCAAAATTAAGCCAGACCAGGCCTTAACCTAATCGTTCTCTTCTTCTCCTGCTTTACCTGTCGTTGAAACCACCACAGGGTACTCCCTCTCTTCCATCAATGGCGGGAGGTAAAATTAAGAAGGAGAAGACCAAGCCACAGCAGCAACACACGCCATACCAAGGAGGCATATCGTTTCACAAATCGAAGGGTCAGCATATCCTCAAGAACCCTTTGCTCGTCGATTCCATTGTTCAGAAATCCGGCATCAAAAGCACCGATGTTATCCTCGAGATCGGTCCTGGTACTGGAAATCTTACCAAGAAGCTACTGGAAGCTGGAAAGATGGTAATAGCTGTTGAAATTGACCCTCGTATGGTTCTCGAGCTTCAAAGACGATTCCAGGGTACGCCTTACTCCAGCCGCCTTAAGGTTAGGTTATTTCCCTCTGTTGTTTATATGTTTGGTTGTTTAGAATCTCTCCATGTTGTTTGTTGTTACTCTAGGTAGAAAACCATATTTTTACCTATATATCTATGGATAATATAAAATTTATAGGAAATTGCACTTGAATAAGACGACATCCGACTCCATGCAATACATGGCTATAGTTATATTTAGAGCTAGAGGCTTCATGACTACATAAATGTTCCTTCATGAGTTACAAGACATTCGTTTGGTCCTTTATTTTGTGTGCTATAACTCTTTTAAAGTCTAAGATATGTAGTTGTCGATGCTCATGGTTCGTCACAGCACTACCACTAATACAATGCCTAAGCGTTCAGGTTTTTTCCCCCATGCCAAACTAGGGAAGTAGGAAATAACCATGATTCTTGCGATACATGCATCTTTATGCTCATTTTTCCTTTTGATGTCATTTTGCAACAAGTGGCAAGTTTTTATTCTATACTCGCATTGCATGCATCAAATGACCTTAATAGACTATAGTGTGAAGAAATTGTCTTATCGAGTAGTTTACTTATGTTGCCTTCCATCAAGTCATGTTTTACAGGCCTATATACTTATAGCTCAAGAAGTTGAAAGGGGTTGGGATTTCGGTATAGGTTCTAATTCTTTGCTTCAAGGGATGATAACAACTTCCCATTATATACAAAAAGGAAATAAGTATACTACAACAAAAATGGAAAATAAGAAAGGGAAATGACGTTTGACTGTGAGGAACTTATCACTTCTCCCTATCTGTGTAACCATAAAAAATCCCGAGAATGGGACATAGTATCTGTTTTATATTTGGAGTGAACAGGCATCTTATATTTATTTCCTTTCTCTGTTCTATGATTTAGGTTATTCAAGGTGACGTGCTTAAGACTGAGCTTCCATATTTTGACATATGTGTGGCAAACATTCCATATCAAATATCCTCGCCACTCACATTCAAGTTACTCAACCACCAACCTGCATTTAGGTGTGCAATCATTATGTTTCAAAGAGAATTTGCCATGAGACTGGTTGCTCAGCCTGGTGACAAACTTTATTGTCGTCTCACTGTGAACACTCAACTCCTTGCTCGAGTCTCCCACCTCCTCAAAGTTGGGAAAAACAATTTCCGACCTCCCCCGAAGGTTGATTCCTCTGTAGTGAGAATTGAGCCAAGGAAACCTCGCATTGAAGTTAAGCAGAAGGAATGGGAAGGATTTTTGCGTATTTGTTTTAATAGAAAGAACAAGACACTTGGTTCAATTTTTAAGCAGAAGAATGTGATCTCCCTGCTGGAAAAGAACTACAAGACTTTGCAATCACTAAAACTCTCACAAGAAGGTTTAACAGAGGAAACCGGTATGAAAATGGACTTCTCTGGTTTTGGCAACTCCATGGAAGACAAAGGCATGGGAATGGATGATGGATTAGATGAAGATGATGAAATGGAGATCGAGGGTGGGGACGGTGATGGGGAGGAGGTGCTATCTGAATTTAAGGACAAGGTTATGGCTGTTCTAAAAGAGGGAGATTTTGAAGAGAAGAGGTCATCCAAGCTCAGCATGCAGGAATTCCTGTATTTGCTTTCTTTATTCAACAAAGCTGGTATACACTTCTCCTGATTTTGGATTCTTCTTAGTATTTTCTGTCTAATTCTATCCCAAAATTTTGAGCTTGATTATTCTTCACATTGAGCGTTGAGTGAGAGCGTAGTGGCGCTAAAATAGCGTAAGCAGCATCCTAGTTCCTCATTGATAACGGAGATGTAATATATGGCAATTTAGAATAAGCAGTCCTTCTGGAGTTTTTTATATTTATTTTATTCTTGACAAGTTTTCCTTGAATATGAGAGCTGCCGTTTTTTATATGATACTCTAATTTCGTTCCAATTTTTTCCCCCAGTGTCCAATCCAACCAAATTAAACCGATGGTTTGGTTATGCCCATTTTACCGTACTTTGTTTTGCTCATCTAATCTTTGACTTTAAAAGGAAACGAGCCTGATTCCATTACAATTAACATAATCGGATCCCTCAACCTCAAAAAAAAAAGGGAAAAAAAATTCCTTCAAAAAAGGAAAAATTGAACTTTTAATCCGGTTGAGTTTTTATTTGATTACAACTAATTCTTTGAACTTTCACCTTAATTTAGTCCAAATACTTTTATCCTAAGTCAAAAATATAAGTAATGACTTTGAGTTAAAATTTAAGGATTAAGTTACATATGAATCAAATCTACAAGGACAAAAAGAGTAACTTCCATAGTTATTTGTGTTCTCATTTTTTTTGGTAATATCATATTAGAAATCAAACTATTTTATCATCTTCTTCATCGGTTTTTATCTAAAAGTAGTCTTCTTCATCGATAATATATATTTTGCAGAATTTATCAAACACATAATAGTTTTTACCTGCCATGTAAGTCTTAAAAAGAACAAAGAAAAAAGAAAATTAGCAGTGGAAGAAGAAGAACACATGAATTGATTTTTGTGAAAAGCGGACAACCTATACTTTGTTTTGCATCATAGTTACACATATCTTCTCCATTAGTGCTTCATCGGCCATTGGATTTTCTTTGTAGATTCTTTTTGTGAAGGGGAAGGAGTTAATGAAGTCATATACATATATACAAAAAATGCAACAACAACAAAAACTTAAAAGATAATGACATTAGTGCTTCTGCATTGGAAAGATTGGAGAAGGAAATAGTATTGCCCATTATTAGCAGACAAACTTGAGAGAACGTAGAGCCATTGAGTATAAATTGACTCGGCATAGCGTGAAATCCAAAGCAAAGCAAGTCTAAAACAGTCCTTGTAGATCTTGTATAAGAGCGTTGTGTCCATTGTATTTTCAAAGTTCATTCAGGAAATCCAGATTACAACTCACACTGAGTTGGAAAAAAAATAATGTGGAAAAATGAGTTTGAAAGATAAGAATAGTGTTTATTATAATTTCATATTTATTTTATTCCACATTCTTATTACTTTTATGAGCTTTCTATCTTCATTATTGTATTTTACATTACGTTATTACCTTCGCTGATGCTTGATGGTAAGTGATATTGTACTTAAGGACAGACAAGAATTGATTATTACAAAAATGTGAAGATTATTTCAGTGATTTGGGTGAAGAGAAACTTCGTAATTCATAAGGGCCTGTCTGTTAATTAGTAATCAAAGAAATCGAACATTCAGCATCCTTATGCTGCTTAGCTTTTTCATCAGATCTTTCTTATGTGGTATCACATTCTTCTGCATCACAAAGAATTCATGTTATTGGTGATATTCATTATATTCTTGAAAAAAGTATAAGAGTTGTCCTTTTTTCTTATTGTCAATCATAAACCTGCTTTCAAGGCCTGTCGGTCCAATCTCTCCTATGGAAAAAATCTCATGGGCAAGTTTTCCTTGCTCTAACTTGCTTTAGGATGTCTCTTCATTGGATATTTACGTGTCACTGTTTTCTTTATCAGACAACAAGAATCTTCAGGTGATCTCCATTAAGAAACAGCTATTACCGAAGAAGAGCACAAAGCAACATTCTTCTAATATTTTGTATGCTAATATATGTACTTTTCTTACTAATTTCTCTTTAAAGAATTTCCTTTGGATTGAAACAATATCCAAATTCTCTGCAATCATCATGATTGTAGAAACATTATATGCAATCTTTTTTTATTTAATGGTATTGATTTTCTTTTCCAAAAAAGGTGATGTTGTGAGTACTTTTGTAATACATAAATAAAACTTCTTCTAATTTTACATCCATTCAATTATGTTCATCCAATACACAGCACAAGAGGAGTAAATGTTAGTTTATGTGATAGTATAAGCTCCACTGAGGTAAAAGCCCGTTTGGATTAGCGGTAACAGAAATTACTTATTTTTAATTGATTTTTGCAAACGTAAAATAAGATAAAAGTTAAATTATAAATGTGATTTGTGTTTGAATTGACGGTGGCAAAAGTGATTTTTTTCCAAACTAAAACTTGTTTGGATTATTATTTGAAAAGTTAGTTGAGATGGAAAATAATTGAAAAGAACATTGATAATTGATAAAATTTAAATTTAAAAATCTTATTGTGTGTGTGTGTATATATATAGTAATAATTGAAGATAAAATTTAAATCTAAATTTGATAAAAAAAAAAGTTAATGTTGTATGTTGTGTGAGAGGGAAAAAAAAAAAGGAGGGAGGGGTAGTGGCAGTGGACAGTGATGTTGGTACATTTTTATCTTTAAATTTAATTATTTAATCAATTTTGATATTGATGAGATTGTGGTGTGTGTTATCATGTGAGGAATAGAGGATAGAGGTGGTTTGGAAGTAAATAAGGGAGTCACATGATGCATGGGGGGGTGTTGCCACCTGGAGATGCTACCATAGAAGCAAAACCAATGTTTGCCAACACTCAGGAGCTTCTGAAATAATGAGCTTTTTGGGAGCAAAACCAATGCTCGCCAACACTCAGGAGCTTCTGAAATAATACGGATGTCGACGACGCCCGAGAGATCACCGAGCTTGAGTTCGGTGAGGAGATCCACCCTTCGGAGTAGAAGACTCGAGAGGCGAGGGGAAAGAGAGAGAGAGAGCAAGAAAAGCTTTTGGTTGATGAAGACCAGTGATTAAAAAGCTTACCCAAATACCATTCAACTGAGCTTTTTTCCTTCCTAAATTGGGTTTTTTTTGCCACCCAACACTTACCCAAATAGACCGTAATATTGTAGGATAGTTTTCTCTCTCTCTCTCTCTCTCTCTCTCTCTCTCTCTTATTAATCAATGTCACAAACTGTGGAGCTGACCTTGAGTCCTCCAAGCAAAGCACTGACAGAAACTCACATGGAAGGGTTAACTACAAACCTCCTGAGTGAGACACTATGGTCATAAAAACAAAATTTATTCATTAAGAGTTTTTTCAGTGCACATTGCAACTCTGAGATTCCAATAGCCACAATGTATCCTCATACCTAAAGATAAAAAAACATACAATTGAACAACCAAAATTACTGACCAGAACAATTAAACAATCTCCTGGAAAAAAAGAAAACCGTTTTATAAAAGAGCATATCACAGGCAAGGCTGAGTTTCTAACTTTTTGTAAATTCAAAGGGGCCTGTGAATGTGATCCATGTCTGATAAGATGCTAGCTAATTACAGTTCTCAATCTTGTGTGGCTGCTCCTTGGTTGAGCTCTGCAAACCTCATGCCAACACGCATGGAGTGCTTCAAAAACTTCTCTGCACATCTTCTAACACAGCTTTCCTCTTGCTTTTGCAGGGATTTATGCTTGAACGTGTCAACACAATCATTGAAGCATCTCTCCACCAGTGCATTGTACATTCTTAGACTGCAATTGCATTATTAGGAATCAGACTCCAAGCTCAAACCGAGCAAAATGGTTCAACAAGAACAACCAAGAGATTGAGAGAGTAACTTCGTAATGGCAGCATAAGAAACTACCAAAGCAAGTTTATACCATTGCCCTACCTTTCATTATAGATGCTAATTATTTATTCATTTGACTAATTACATTTCTCATAGAGAAGTCGAATCAAACCAATAGAAATGAACAGACATAAAGAAGTGCTACAAATAGAAACGTATAGGGGTTCAAACCCGAACCAAAACCATGGCCTACGTGACTACGAGACAGAAATACTGGAAAACTAAGTTTAAATATCTAATCTTTTCCTTTGATCTGAGGTCCTGTAAAATAACAAGGCATGAGCCAAAAAGTACATTCCATGGATCAACACGGGTGCCTTCTGTGCACTGAAAAGGCAACTACGAAGCACATTGGATTAAAATTTCATTTTAAGACAACTGCTATCAAAAGCTGCTTGATAAAAGCTAAGATCAATAAAAGAAAAGGAAAGACTCTGACAAAATGTTGTTCCCAAAACGTCCAGATGCAACATGGACTTGTTGAACTGGTTTTAAGGAGAACTTCACTCTGGCTTCACAGGAAGAGAACCACAAGAGTTAAAACATTTGAGATACTCATGAACTACTTAAGTTACTGTGAAGCCCCAGATTCGGAATGTCAGTCAAAATAGGACGGTCATTGAACCTTCTATGCAAATATATGCACAATAACTATCCCGCCAAACGGACAAAGATTTCAACCTTAAGGCTACTCCATCTTCGCAGAATATGAGAGCCAAAAACTCAATTAGCAGAATGGACTTACAAGAACAAAATAAATGAAATTGTAAGGGGTAAAAACACAAAATATTTGTACGAGTGGAGGAACCTGTCTCGGATTTGGAGCTGATCGATCATGGCAGCCATTTTGAGCTTATCTTCCTCTGGAAGGTTGTCCAGATCTCCTAACATGCTCTTGTCCATGTTTGAGCAACTGACGAATGGCCCTGAAAAGGGTAAATTGATCAAACAAGCGGTACGAGGAAGGAGAGATGAGTGAAGGACGAGAACGGTAGGCAGCAACGCCGGCGAGGATGGGGATGACGGCTGAAGAAGGGAGTAACAGAGAGAACGGCGGCTGGGTGCTTGAGTTCAGGGCTCGTTTGACATCGGGAAGATTTGACTATTTGAGGAGGGAAATGAATTTGAAGGAGGGGAAGGGAGGAAAGTAAAGATTTTGATCAAAGAGAGAAGATGAGCTGTGTGGCCAGTATTGTCAGAGACCAGGGGTATTCATGATACCTATGGCCCGCACCCATTAAAAAATCGCCCTTCCCAGCCTAAGGAAAAACCGTCTAAAGAAAAATAAGAACTGGCGGGGTAATTTTGGGCGTTTTTACGGGTAGGGGTTGACGTATCGGGTATGGTATGCATGTCCATTTTTATTTCCGCCGATAGTATTTATTATATATTTTTTATTTAAAATAGTATTATATATTTGTAATAAATTATATAACCTATTTGTATCAATATATATATATATAAAAATATATATTTTAATTTCTTCTTCATTTCTTCCCTTTTCTCATTTTTGGATGCCCTAACCTTGTTGTCTCTCCTCTCTTGATCTCCATTCTCTTCAGAGCTCGATAATCTATCCATTGTCTACCTCCTCTCTTGATGCAACCTCTAGGAGTTTTGGATGTCTGAGCGCTTTAATTTCTATTTTTTGATGCGCTTGTTAAAACATATAGTTGTCTTTTTAATTTTAAGACTTATATTGGAATATTTAAAAGGGTAGAATTGTGGATGTTATTTAATTTTTTAGTTCTTAAAATGTTTTTTTTTAAAATGTTAGGGCTTCATTAGGGTGTGCCTTCAATGAGTATCGTAACACCCCAAATTCCGAAGATAAATCGTGTCGGTGACACGTGGTTTTATAAAAATTCATCGAGTTTTGAGTTTGCTACGAATAGCGTAATGCGGAAACGGAGCATGTTTTAAAAATTGAACAATTTAGATCGATATAAAAATACTCGGACATACGATGTCGCGTATCCGATATATTATAAATTTTAGAAGGATTGTTCATGTGATACGATAAGAATACAAAACTTTATAATTACAATTTTACATGTAACTATACTCTTCAAACCAAGCCTTGAGTAGATGATTTAACCTAACAGATTCAAAACAAATTGAATCTTGGTAAGCGCTTAACCTCATATGAAAAGTATGATATATGTATTTACGTATATTCATTACATTTCAAAGATTAACCAATACATGACACGTGAGATGTAATGTCAATAACAACAAGACATAGCACAAGACACGTAAAGTTATCTATACAAATCCACGATAACAGTATAGTCTGTACCACTGTGCCACGATGTACACTCGTGTCCTCGGCCGCTAGAAAAATAATCTCACTAAGATTATCAAGACTATAACCCAGATCGTTGAATGTATATAACGAAGTGATTCAAGACAGAGTCTTAACTACATGGTTTAGTGACGTAATGAAGCCGTCTTGTCCATGACGGCTGCATGAAATCATTCCATCTCATACATGCATACAAGTCATATCGTATTACGATTCGTACGCGAACGTACCTTCCTTCCGTGTGAATAGTAATTTACTATTCGTATATCGTACTATTCATAAATACGTCACTACTTATGAATAGTAATATGCCCGTCCTTCAAATCGACTTAATCCCGGATATCCTAACATATTACCATATTGCTTAGAATAATATCCAAAAGGTTAATTTACCTTTCTACCCTTGGTGGATTTGTTATTACCATTTTGTCATTACATTTTATTTAATAAAAACGCTACTTTCAAAGCATTATGGCCGCATTTACTTCTAACTTTGAAAATTCATAAGTAATTCTAGAAAAATCGAAACGAGGATCCGTAAAATTCCCGGAATCCTTAGGATGTCTACTTTTGTGGAAAAATACTGTTTCTTGCCCAGATTTTATGAATAGTTCCCAGTTTTCACGTGTTCATCTTCTGCCCAGCAAAATTTCCAGAAAACGTAGCCCAACTTTGGACATTTATAGCTCCTAGCACGTGTAACTCGAAATAATACACTCTTGGTATATTTGAAAAGGTCTATATGTCTACTTTAACCATGAAATTTATCCAAATTTTATAAATTCATCTTCAATATAAAATACTGACGTTTTTACCCGACTTCAAAAATTGCTTACCGATAAAATTTGCAAAGAGCTTCGCTACTTTATGATTAGCTTCCAAAAATTCTGCTATATAATCTTTTCCATCATTTTTTCGAAATAAAACCATTTCTAACCATAAAAACATGATAACAAAACTATATTGGAAAATTAAAGATCAAACTAACATTTCTACTAAAACTCATAAGAACTTAAAACTTAAAACTCGAAGTTAACTAAAACTTACCCTCGAAGAACTTCCTCCTTCTTGCTTCCTCTAGCTCTCACTCCTCTCTACTCTTTAGAAATCACCTCTTGGGGTTGATTTGGTGTGAAGAATATGAAGAGGAGAGTTTTTTCTATTTATAGAAGAAATTCAAGGCTATTCCAACCATATTTCTTCCTTAACCAAACATTCCTTATAAACCAAACACTCTTCTTCCATCTACCAAAAACTACCATTCTAATTACCTATTCCATCCACCAAAAACTACCATTCCACTTACATATTCCATCCACCAAAAACTACCATATAATATTTATTTGCAAATTAATTTGTATTATTTATCAAAATATAGTATTTATGATAAATAGGAATTTTAGCGATGTACATTCTCGCCCGCCCCATGAACACCCTATCAAAAACTAGTGTAAAAATGTAAAAACTTACGTTTTTACGTGCTGAAACGCAAGTAAAAACTGTCATGAGCAGAAACTCTGCTCAAACACGTAAAAACTTACATTTTTATAGTTTTTACTTTAACAAAAAAAAGGATGATTTTTTTTTTGCCCGAAAAAATGATGAAAAGTTGAAAACCCTATTTCCATCGAGCATCTTAGACTCAGAATTACTGGAGAGTGGAGACTACATAGTTATATATAGTTTTTAACGTATTTCCATAGTTATAAATGTAAGTTTTTTTAAAAAAATATTTTATATAGTTATATGATTTATATCTTTTAAATATGAAGTTGTTCATTAAATTTTGAGTAGTGATTTATGATTTTTTTTCCATATATATATATATATATAATTTTGAGCTCTGACCTTAAGTAGTAGAAAGTAGAAACTTCACGTTTCGAGTCGTTTCTACGATTTACGTTTCTACCACCCCTTCCGTATCTACGTAGAAATTCAATTTTGACAACATTGACTATGGCCGTGAAAAAATAATATATATATATATATATATATATATATATTACTCTCAAGTAATTAATTTAAAATGTAAAGGAAAAATGTGTTTTTTTTTTTCATTTGCTTGCATCAAAATCGAATTTATGAGTTAAATTCGAATTTTATGACAAAACATTTATTTGGTAAAAAAAATTCAAATTTTTTTAAAGTCTTCTCTTATCAAATTTAAATTTGTTGTATAAATTTGAATGTAATCCTATTTTCTTATCTTATAGAAAATAAATGTTTTATAAGGAGTAAATATGTCCGAAAGCTTCACTGATAATAGAGGGAATTTGGGTTTTCACAAATTTTGATAGGATCATCTCTTGCTACCTTTAAATGAAGATTAGTGGGCCCGAGAACTTATGTTTTTAAGAAGATTGGACTCTAAGAATGTACAAAATAAAAAAACTTATTCATATTCCTTCCCCTTCCCTTACCTCCTCTTGCGCTTACCAACAGGCCTTAAGGTCCGTTTAGTATGAGGAAGATTTGAGGAGGGAAATGAATTCAATCCAAAATTAGTTCAAATTATATAAAATTTTGTTAGAGTAAGTCAGAACTTGTCTGGGACTGGTGCTTGCAATGGTCTATTATTCACTGTTAAATTGGGTCATGAAAGAGAAATGGAGGTTCACATAACTGTTAAATTAGTTCAAATTATAACCTTTGTAAGGAGTTTTGGGTCAAACTATGGAAGATTGGAACGCAGCCCGTATTGTACAGTTTATTTGGAGATGCTGATCTAAATTGGTGAACACTATGAACGCCGTATTCCAGTTGTGCCCAATTTGTTTATCAGAACAAAAAATGTTGGGCACCTTGTGTTCTTGTATATGGGGTGAGTTACATTTGGTTTAGATGTGAATTATATGCTTATTTGAAGCTTGTTTATCATAAGTGCACTCTCACAAGTCAAGATAATTATAATTAAAAAAGGAAAAATTAGAATGAAGGACATGCAGAAAAAGATATTTATGGAGAAGAACCATAAAAATTGTAATTATTTAGAAGGACCAAATATAAAATTAAAAATACTAAAATGACCCTAATAAAATTATCTGCATTCCCTCCTAAATTATCTTCCACATTTTATTTTTAAAACAAGTATAGAATTCTAAGTTTCACTAAATTAAAGAAGAGTTTTTTTTTTTTTCATTTTTCAAAACTTGGATACGTATGAGATATCTATGAAAAAAAAAATACATTCTTCAATTTTATAAAAGTTATATTTTTTTAAATCAACAAAAATTTTAAGTAAAGATAGAATTATATAATTTCGATAAAACTCAAGGTATTTTATAATTTGTCATATATGCCAAACCAAGAAAGTTTATATCATTTATTTTTGTTTTAGAAGAAATTTATGTGGGTTAAAAAATTCATTTAATGCTAATAAAATTAAAAAATCTAATATCTTGTAAAATATGAAATGAGTTTAGTTTGTTTTTGTTTTTTTTTTAATTTATAAAAAGAGCTTATAAAGCTTGTTCTTCGTGGCATATGTTATTTTGGCCAAATCTTTTTGTTCTTAAAAAGAAACAGTTTGAGAAGGTTCAATTATCTGAAATGAATTTCTAGGTCCGCGGATTTATCAACATATTAAGTTCGTAAAAATAATGAAATCTTTTTGTTGATAATTATGTAATTCTGTATAATCAAAAGATTATGAAAAGCCCCTTGTTTGTTTCTATTCTTTTTCTACCATATTTAGTGGGCAACTTAATGATATAAATTGATTAAAAATAAAAATTCAAAAAAATATGAGTTTAACTGTTGTTAATTAAATAATATATTGAATATATATATATATATATATATATATATATATGAACCGATTATATCATGATGTGTGGTTTAAGTTTTTAATATTAGTTATTTTTTAAATTATAAATGCAAGAAATAATATTGGAGTTTGATTAGGGACAATTTAGTGATTTTAAATTTATATTATGATTTTTGGTTAATTTTTATACGGTAATTCTTATTTTTATAGTCCTTTATAATAAATATTATTTTCTTCGGATCCTTTATTTTATTTTTTCCATTAAAAAAGCTGCTTTAATTTGAAGACTCCAGTGTAATCCTCATTCCAAATAAGCCATATCCTTGCGAGTTGATCAAACCCACATTAACTCTCTCGACGTGTGGCTTAGTAGCCTTATATGAGATAACTTGGACTTTGTTTGTTGTTGCGTCTCTAAAAAAAAGCCATATAATTAATGGAAAATATGTTCGAGTTTTTTTTTTTTTTTTTAAAAAAAACTATATTATTTTGTTACACATTTTGGATCAAAATAACTTTTTTTTTTTAAACAAAAAAAGGAAAAACAAGCTTAATGGATAATTTTGTCTTAGACGTTGTCATTGAATTTACATTTTAATAAAAATGACGTGAATAATAATTTTGGATCAAAATAACTTTTTTTGCTTAATGGATAATTTTGTCTTAGACGTTGTCAATTCAATATATTTGATCTAACTACAGTAAAATTGTTCCCTTTTTAACACTTTTGTTGGCAAAATTATCCCAAAAAATTTAGTGACAGAATTACCCTTGGTGACATCTTTCAGACCTTAACCCTAAACTAAAACCGAGCGGAGGGTTCTCAACTTTTCATTAGGTGCTATTCACTTAGGTCTTCTTGTCTTCTATTCTTCTAATTAGAGGGATTAGGAATTTTTTATATATATATTCTATTTATGTAGATTAGATTATATGATGTATCTTGATTTTTTTTTTTTACCTAAAAGTATCTCAAATTAATTAATTTAGGGATATTGGGTTACGGGAAAAATATTTTTGAATGCGGGATTTGAAAATTAATTAATTTGAGATGGGTGTAAAAAAATTTTCAATGCGGCAAAGATATAATCTAATCTAAATAAATAAAAAAGTTAAAAAAATAAAAAAATCCTAATTCCTCTAATTAGAGGGAATAGTACCTAAGAAACACGTAAGAAAATATCACCTAATCTGAACTAAAGAAAGTTTAGTGCGTCTCAAGTGGCGAGGACTATTTCGTCTTCCCGATTTATGCCAACGCCAAATTCTCAGGTCGGGTGACCTCTTTGTTGAAGGATCTCAATTTCTGAATCTAACTGAAAGATGTCGTTTTGGAGAGCTCCTTCACGGTATGTCTTCTCTCAAGTTCCTCTGTTTTCTACGTCTCCCTTCCTTCTTTCCCTTTCATGTGCCCTCACTCTCCACTTCAGTTTCCATTCCAATTCCACAAATCCTCATAATATCGAAGAGGTTCTCTCTTCTTTTAATCGCTTGCTTCATGCGCGCCCCCAGCCTTCTATAATCCAAATTAATAAGATCTTAGGATCTCTTGCAAAGTTGAAACATCATCGAACTGTCATCTCCCTT
Source organism: Acacia melanoxylon (assembly GCA_019022615.1). Classification (NCBI taxonomy): domain Eukaryota; kingdom Viridiplantae; phylum Streptophyta; class Magnoliopsida; order Fabales; family Fabaceae; genus Acacia; species Acacia melanoxylon. The sequence continues at coordinate 14,490,362 of JAFJYJ010000005.1, forward strand.
CTGGCACAGGCCGAATCTAAGGGATTCAAACCTACTTTGGTTACACTGAGCATCTTGATTAATTGTTACTGCCATGTGGGTCAAATGACTTTTGCTTTCTCTACCTTAGGCAAGATTCTTAAGATAGGCTGTCAGCCAAATACGATTACTTTGACTACACTAATGAAGGGCCTCTGCCTCAATAATAATGTCGGAAAGGCCTTAGATTTTCATGATGATCTGATTGCAAAAGGTTTTCAGTTAACTGCTTTTAGTTGTGGCACATTGATCAATGGACTATGTAAGACTGGAAAAACAAGTGCTGCGGTTAAATTGCTCCAAAAGACGGCGAGAGGGCCAGTTAAGCCTAATTTAGTTATGTATAATACGATTGTTGATGGCTTTTGCAGAGAAAGGCTCATAACTGAAGCATGTGATTTATTTCATGAAATGATTGATCACGGAATATCTCCTGATGTTGTCACCTACAGCTCTCTAATACATGGTTTTTGTGTCACGAATAAATGGTCAGAGGCCACAAAATTTTTTAATGAAATGAGACTTGAAGGAATCAACCCTAATGTTCATACTTTTAGTATTTTAGTTGATGCATTTTGTAAGGAAGGAAGTGTCATTGGAGCTGAGGCTATTGTTGGCATGATGATGAAGTGTGGTACGAAGCCTAATCATGTTACTTACAACTCTTTAATGGATGGTTACTGTTTGATGAATAATGTTGGTGAGTCAAGAAAATTATTCAATAAGATGGTCAACAGTGGTTTGGCTCCTGATATTTTTAGCTACAGCATTTTGATTAATGGACTATGTAAAATCAAGATGGTGGACGATGCCATGGACCTCTTTAAAGAAATGCACCGCAAAAGCTTGACTGCCCATGTTGTCACCTACAGTTCGCTCATTGACGGTTTGTGCAAAACAGGTAGAATCTCTGATGTGCAAGATTTTATTTATGAGATGCATGATAGTGGCCATGCTCCAGATATAATATTTTATAGTATCTTATTAGATGGATTGTGCAAAAGTCACCATCTTGACCAGGCAATTACACTATTTAAGCAAATTGTTAACCAAGGAATTCTGCCTGATACTTACACATATATTATACTTATTGATGGTTTGTGCGAGGGTAACAGATTAAATGATGCACGGCAGATTTTCCAGCATCTTTTGGTCAATGGTCATCCTTTGAATGTGCAGGCATATACTGCCATGATCAAAGGATTTTGTAAAGAGGGTTTGTACGATGAGGCAAAGGCCTTGCTTTATAACATGAAAGAGAATGGGTGCGTACCTGATGTTGTAACTTTTGATACACTTATACCTCTTCTGGAAAAAGGTGACAATGATGAGGCAAAGAATCTTGTTGACGAAATATTCACCAGAGTCTCCTGAAATGATGAAAGAAGGTTAGTCACTCTACTCCAAATTTTATGTGATGTTTGTGTTCACTATGGAAAAAGGTGATAAATGATTTTTTTTTTTGAGTAAAAATTGTTTGGCTGTAGTGGCTGATTGCAATTGAAGATGTTTTTCTTGAGTTTTACATTTCATGTGTACTCGAGTAAAGCATGCTTTGTTGTACCTTCCCCTTACACACGCTTCTGCAATTTTTCTTGTCATATTTAAGATTTTCCCTTGACGAAAGCCATGGAAGAGCTCCTTGTAAGAAGAAAGGTTTGTATAGCATATCAGTGGGATACGAACTTCTTGTTCTTTTTTTATCTTGACATTTCCACACCTAACATTTTGGAGTCTGCGATAAGTAAATCCAAATTGGGATTGAAAAGCAACTGCATTGATTTCCCTGGCCTTCCCTTTTTCACTCATCATATTATATCCTAGTGTTCTTGAATGCTAACATTGTTTTCTCATTAATTTTCTTGTATATCAGCATCAGCCATGATTGTTACCAGCATTACTGGGTTTACTAAAACAGAAGAAGGAATTATAGCATTATGTGCCAGAGATGAAGGAGATGGTAGAATGACTCCTGCAAAGCCTTTATCTGCATTGCCCCAAGAGCAGTTTGAAAAGCAGACAAAGTCAGTGGAAAGCAAAGTAGCATTTGGGAGTACAATGGATATGTTTTTGGTGTCTGTGCTTGCAATGGTGAATTGAAATGTTGGAGAGGAGGGCTTATGAACAGTAAACCTTTCAGGTTTCATTTTATGGGCAAAGCAAGGCTCCTCCAGCATCTATCTCTAAAAGGACGCTTATTTATTGTGGTGGTGATTAGTCAATCTTTGTAAAAGTGTATGTATGTATATTATAGAGCTTAGTTTTCTTGACTAAATTATTTATCTTCCAAAGAAATCAATACAAGAGTTGAAATTCTCTCTCTCAAACAGATGTGGGAGTTGAAGCTTCTTAGTTATTGCCCCATGGAGGTAAGTATTGAGAAAAAGTGATCTTTTTGTTTTTTCATTAAAGGACAAATAAGAAGGAAAATATCTAATCCTTCCGGTTCTTGAAATATATTTATTCCATGCGAGTTTAGAGTTTTCCATGGCTTATTCCCACACTAGAGGGAGAGCGAGAGGGGTTTTAAGGTGGGTCATAATATTGCCCTACAAAGGAAATCTGACGGTTATTTAGTTTATGAAAGCTATTAAGGTTGTGTTTAATTTCATTTTGAAAACTATGAAAATTTTATATATAATTTTCTATGTATATAAAATTATTGTGGGTCATAATTTTCATTACTTTCAACATGTAACTAAAATATACACTAATGTCGTCTTACACCCTTCATTTTTTCTTTATGTATATATTATTGTTTTTTTTTGTTCATCTATACGCTGTCTGCTTAATGGAACAAGGTTTCTGCTGCTGTTGGATATTAAATACTACCTCCTCTTCTCGTTCTAAATATAAGACTTAATTGACTTTTTTTTAAAGAGACTAAGAAAATTAAATAAGTTACTTAATCATATTTTATGTTGTATATAACTAAGTTATATATTAGTTTATAAATCAAACAAATTATCACTAATCAATCATAATCATTTTAGATGATGATATCCAAATAATAATCCCCATAGGAAGAAGGAAGAAGGTACAATGGGCACCTGATCTTAATTTTACTCCTTTTCAACCTTTCAATTTTTTTTCCCTACATCTCACTATAATTTCTTTAATATTTTCTGTTTTTAGTAGGCGTGTTTGCATTTGTCCAAGTCAAAATAAATCAATACTAATTCATTATTTATAAACATGTTGATCATAGAGTTTTTATACTACCTACGGTCATCAATATAAAATTGTTTTTCTCTTTTGATTATCTGGCCTATTAAAGTTGTCATTCCCTTAATTATTATATGTATATAAACGTTTGTAGCAAAAAAAATGTGTTTTTAAAATTTCAAAAACACATTTATAATATTTATATAACTCCTCAAACTTACATCATTTATACCGTCACACAAAAAATGTAGGTATTAGAATTATGTTTTGGTGGAATAAAAAATTATTTTTAAAAAAATATAAAGTGTTCATATGATTATTTTTGTTAAGAAGGTGTATTTATGTCAAAATAAAAGCTTAAAAGTCAAATTTAACTATCAACCAATAGATGAGATAAATTAAATTATAAATACATAAAGGAGATAAATGTAGTACTCCTATATGTTATAATTTCAAAAAAAGTTTGAATGAACTCTTGAAATAGTGTAAAGGTGTGCTTGATGCATTTTACTCTAAAAAATTAAAATTGATTGTCTAATATGATCAAAAGTGAAAAAGTTTAGAATATTCTTCATTATCAAAATAAATATAACAATTTACATATTAAATCAATTCACTGCGGGCAACAAAAAAAAAATTCAGTTCACTGACTCTGTAAAGATCTTCTGTAATCATGTCCAAGCATATACTGTAATGATCAACGGACTCTGTAAAGGATTGTTTGATTAGGCAAAGGCCTTACTTTATGAAATGCAAAGAGGAGATAGGTACTCTGCTCTTGATTTATTTGATAGTTGATAGGTGAGATTTATTTGGGTAATAGTTTACAAGTTCTGATTTCTTCTAGCTAAACATTGTTGTAATATATAATTTAGAATGTTCAGTTCAAATAGTTAGGGGTGATACACAACTAGCTCAAAATTCATGGAAGTTCTGTGTATTTTGGCCAATTTAGAGTGATTATTTACAAATCTTCCTCTAAAATTTTACAAGTTTTCTCTCAAAAATCTCATTTAAGTCCCATTGATCATAGTGAAGTATTTAAGTTTGAATGAGGCTTAAGAGATTTTGAAATTTCAGTTTAGTTTTTTTGTCCAAAATGAAATTAAGTCGGGAGAAGAGTTGACAGAAATAACCCTGATTTGAAGAGAAAGTCCTAATAAAAATTCAAGATTCACTTACAATTGCACATATGCCTGTTAACAACTAAGCATAACAAAAAAATAAGTGCTGATATGAAAATTTATAAAAATACTCTTACATTTTGGATACTTCTTGTTATTTTACTATTCTTAGTTGTCAAAATATATAAGTGCACTTGTAAGCAGACCTCTATATGAACCCTTGTGATTTTTTTAATATTAGAACCTATTATAATGTAAACTTTTGGACTTGTAAATTTTTCATCTGAACACTTGTTATTTTATTATACTAAGGTGTTAAAATATGTATGTACATTTATAAACCAACCTTGAATTTTCATTAGGACTAGCTTCTCATTTCAATTCTATCAACTTTCTCCCAACTTAATTTCATTTTCGGCTAAAAAAAGTAAAATGAAATTTCAAATCTCTCGGCCGTCCCTAGAAATTATGTCCGAGGAGCGAAGTGAATAAAATAAGTGTGAACCTCTTGACACGTTCATGTTGTCATTGTTAGATATTCTTGTCAACTATGTATCATAAATATATGAAACATGGGAGGCACTCTATAATACAAAGACATAGTGTCACGCACGTAACCACTCTTGCTCATACATATAAATAAAGTCTCCTGGAACAACGTCGCTATATAACTAACCCTCACAACAACACTAACAGCAACAAATCATCTCTCTACCATGTCTCCCTATGGCAAGCTCGATGAATCCGAGCAAGAAAAGCTCATAGATCGCCGGAAAACCCGGAGGCGAATCGCCATCATGAGCTTGTCAGCTGTTGTCCTAGTCGGCATTGTTGTGGCAGCTGTCTTAGGAACAGGTCTTGCTCACAACAATGACAAGGACGACAACAACAGTAGCAGCAGCAATAATGTTGATGTTTCGGCTTCGGTGAAAGCTGTGTGTGATGTGACATTGTTTAAGGATGCTTGTTATGCCAGCCTCGGACGTGTGGTTCAGCCAGGACAGGTGATTAAGCCTGAGGATTTGTTCAGGCTGTCTCTTCAAGTTGCACTGGATGAAGTTTCTGGTGCTGCTGCTAAGTATTTTTCTGGTGAAAAGGGAGGTTTTGAGGATTTGATTGGTAATGATAATAGGACTATGGAAGCTTTCAGTAATTGCAAGGAGCTTTTGGATCTTGCTGTTGATCATCTTAATGCGTCCTTGTCTTCTAGGCAGAATTCTTCTTCTGTTCTTGAGCTTTTTGAAGATATTCAAACATGGTTGAGTGCTTCAGGTACTATTCTTAATTCCATCGCTCCTTTTTTAAATTTTTGTTTAAATTAAAGGGGTAGGCACTAACAGCATAAGATTACAAGTGTGATCAAATCTGTGATCTTCATCACTTACAAATCCTATGGTTAATTCCATTACTTAAAGTATTTATGTTACTTGACAATAATTGAGATACACGGTTAAAAATATATATATATTTTAAATTAAAGGAGCAGTTCCTAACAATATGAGGTTATAAGTGGGTAGAAATCCACGACCTCCTATTACAGGAGAATTTCATGCCACTAGGTTACAAAGTCATTAACTAAACTATGATAATCATTTGTGTTAACAAACCCAAAATTTGGAGAAATATACTAATATTTTCTTGAGAATTACATGCCACAATGGCATTATAACAAACCCCTTCTTTAGTGATATTCTACTATTAACCCTAAACTATAAGATTAATGAGAGATGAGGACCAAGTTAACCTCCCTCATTTTGGGTGAGGATCTTATCATCCTTCACACTTTGATCCATACAATTAGACATCTATTTTATAGGGTCTTACAATGATTAACTACCTAGTTTAACTAACTAATGATTTTATATATCTCCCACAATTTGTTTGCTTTGTGTGATGTTACAGGAACATACCAACAAACATGCATAGATGGCTTAGAGGAAGCAAAAGGATCATTAAACAACAGAGTTAGAAGCTACCTAAAGAACTCTACAGAATTTACCAGCAACAGTCTCGCCATTATCACTTGGATTCAGCAGGCTACAAGCACACTAAACTTGAGACGACGCTTATTATTAACCCTACCAAATCACAATGAAGCACCGGCTTGGCTTCATCAGAAAGACAGAAAGTTGCTTGCATCAGACAAGGACTTGAAGCAGAAAGCAGACATAGTTGTGGCAAAAGATGGCTCTGGAAAGTACAGAACAATCTCTGAAGCACTCAAGCATGTCCCTGAAAAGAGCAAGGAGAGAACTGTGATCTATGTGAAGAAAGGAGTTTACTATGAGAATGTAAGAGTGAAGAAGAATAAATGGAATGTCGTGATGATTGGTGATGGAATGAACACAACAATTGTGTCTGGTCGTCTAAACTTTGTTGATGGCACGCCCACTTTCTCTTCTGCAACATTTGGTATTCAAACATTATCTCATCTTTACACTCATCATTTTTTAATCAATGTAATTGTGCCTTCAGTTCTTAATAGTTCAATTTCTTCATAAAAGTGGATCCTACATTTAGGATTGGAGGCAGTATCATTAAATTCTCATAACTTGTGACTCTGTGTGTGGTTCAGCTGTTTTTGGGAAGAACTTTATGGCGAAGGACATGGGATTTCGCAACACTGCCGGGCCACAGAAGCACCAAGCAGTGGCACTGATGGCAAGTGCAGATCAGACTGTGTTCTACAGATGCCTCATTGATGCATTTCAGGACACACTCTATGCTAATTCGCTGCGCCAGTTCTACAGAGAATGTGACATTTATGGTACCGTTGATTTCATCTTTGGCAACTCTGCAGTTGTCATCCAAAACTCCAACATCTTCCCAAAGGTATGAATAGCATGGCTTATTCCTCAGATTTTGTACTCCCTCCGATTCACAATATAAATCACTTCAACTAATTCACTAAACCAAAAAATAACAGTTAACTCGCTAAATATGTCTTAAATTGAAATTTTTCCCAACTTTACCCATATTGAATGAGTTTATGAAGAAAAGAGGAAAAATACAGGAAGTCGCATTTAAGCATTAATTACGGGGATAAAATTGACAAATAAGATTAATTATTCTGCAAGTAACTTATATTATGGGTTGAAGGGAGTATGGGTTTGGTTAGCTTCTAAAACCGCTTTGTTCTGTTTGAAGGTACCGATGTGGGGCCAGCAGAACACAATCACAGCACAAGGGAAGATAGACCCTAATATGAACACAGGAATTTCGATTCAGAATTGCAGCATCTCACCATTTGGGAACTTGAGCTCTGTGCAAACATATCTTGGGAGGCCGTGGAAGAACTACTCAACCACTGTGTTCATACACTCTTCAATAGGAGGCTTAATTAATCCAAGTGGCTGGTTGCCATGGGTTGGAAACCCAGCACCAGACACCATTTTCTATGCTGAGTTTCAGAACTTTGGACCTGGTGCTTCAACATACAATAGGGTCAAATGGAAGGGTTTAAGAACAATTTCTGCTAAACAAGCAAATAGATTCACTGTCAAGGCCTTTCTCCAAGGAGACCGATGGATTCCAGTTACAAGCACCCCTTACAAGTCTTCTCTGTGACAAGTTTCTTTCATACACATATAATGCAAATCTTCTTTTATGAGAATTCTTTTGGTTTTTTCTGTTTTTTTTCCTTTGCCACCATGATTTTCCTTTGTGTTAATAACTTTTCACCACTCTATTGATTAATTTGATTCAATACTTCCATTAACATTCTTGAGAAATTGCTAGTAGTATAATGTAGCTTGATCACCTTTATTATGGGACTCTTCATACTTCAAACCAGACTCTCTATGTTAATTATTGTCATACTTGTAGAGTGAATGATTAAAATTTTCATTTATTGTCTAAAATTACAGAGAAATGTATAATTTGAGGTATGCAAAAGTGAAATTGGTAAATCTATAAGTGACTCTCTCTGTAACAACACTTCTTAAATTACATCACAAAATTGGTATTGTATGCTAAATTTGCAGCGCACACAAGAGAAATTAATATAAACTTTATCCGCAAATACTCTGTTTCTGAATTACATCACAATATTCATGCCTTTCATATCCTTTTTCAAAAACAAGTAGTTACATACTTTATCTAACTTTCTGACTACAATGAATCAAATTTATCATTACTTCCCTGCAAAATTTCACTTGCTAATTTCCTAGTAATCCTGCAGAGTAGGGTATATCAGTGTCAGGAAGCCATGTATCTCCCAGTGTAAAATTCAGGACAGTAAAGTTGAAAGCCTGAGTAGCATTCAGAAGACTAAAACCAGGCCATTGAACCCTATTGCTAGTACTAGCCCTAGGTCCATAATTATGGAACTCACCAAAAAACAAAGTGTCCAACCCTACAGTCCCATTCCACTCCAACCAACCAGAAGGCTGAATCACATCCCCAATATAAGACTCCATGAACACAGTTCTAGAATATAACTTCCATGGCCTTCCCAAGTAGGTCAAGACAGAAGAATTATTAGTCGAATTCATATCTGAAGCCAAATCTTGTGCTGCTTCAATGGTGCAATTCTGGATTGAGATTCCGGTGTTCTGATACGGGTCGGTTCTGCCTTGTGCTGTGACGGCATTCTTCTGGAATGGAAGTGGCTTCCTGGCATAGATCTTGCAGTTTTGGAATACAACAGCTGCATTGCCAAATATGAAGTCTACTGTGCCATAAATTTCACATTCTCTGTAGAACTGCCTTAGGGAGTGAGCATAGAGTGTGTCTTGGTATCCTTCAAAGCTGCATCGATAAAAGGTTGAGAGATCAGCGTTGTTCCTCACTGCTACTGCCTGGTGCTTCTCTGGACCTGCTGTGTTCCTGAATGTGATATCCACTGCTATGAACCTTTCTCCAGAAACAGCTGAAACATACACAGTATATGGCTTTAAATTTTTTATAAAAAAAAAAACTGTTGTTTTTTGTTCACGAAAAACAAGGTAACAACATACCATATACTTATCTAGTTTATAGAGCAAAATGAGAAAACTCCCTCCAATCCGAAATATAAGTCACTTTTAGAAGAACTCTTTCCTCTACAAGTCACTTGGAGAATTATTAATGTTTATTTGCTAACTTTAACTCTATAATTCATGTTTCAACATGGTTCTTCGTATTTTTCTGTCCCTTTAAAAACCTCATTATAGGGTAAAATTGGGGGGGAAAATTCAATTTAAAACAAACTTAATGAGTTAGACATTCTTTTTTGGATATGATGAGATGGTTGAAAGTAACCTATATTTTGGACCATGTGGAGTATCTTTTTGTCTTTAATTTAAGCCACCTTATTAAATTTATTATATGTATATACAATTTTAACCCCAATTTATCGTTTTTTGGGTAAAATTGAAAAATTATTAAACTTTAGAACATCTTTAATGAGTTTTAAGATTTTTTTTTGATTCCGATGAAATATGTTAAAAAGTTCCATATAAATAAAATAAGATGAGTGTGTGTAAAAGTCTTACCAAAGGTGGAAGAATTGAAGGTGGTCCAACCATCAATGACACTGTGATTGCCTGTGATAATAGTCTGGTTGATACCATCACCAATGAGCAAGATGTTCTTCTTGTGTTTAGGAACAATGACATATTCTTCATAGTATCCTTCTCTGACATAGATAAGGAAGTAACCATCTTCTGGTCTCAGGTTTGTGGGTGCAGCAGCAATGGCTTCTCCAATGGAGGTGAAGTTATCATTCCCATAATGGCTCACAGTTGCATACTTGTTTAATAGAATCCCTTTGCTTTCACTCTCTCTCTCAATAATCCTCTCGCTCCTTCTGTATCTGCAGTTTGATGATGATGATGTCTTGTTGCAACTGTACTTCTCATGAAGAACCTGCACCAACACAATTTCTTAATTAGCCCTTCATTTTCTTCTAATTTTTAATTAATTAATTAATTAAGCATTTAATTGGTGGTTTCAACTTCAGTTTGTGATGCTACTACTGGTACCGTTAACAGTTGCATCAGTTATCTAAAATATCATATAGCTGGTCATGTGACTTGTAATCTGATATGATCATCAAGTAGTTAGAAGTTAGATTGGATACCTAAATGCCAGCTTGTTGTGACTTCATTGACCTGCAACCATCCAGAGGTTGACATGCCTAATTGGCTAGCACTTTAAAAAGAAAAAACTACTTAAAACAGAAAGTTGAAATTATTGCTTATGAAAAATTTTAAAAATTAAAATAGGGTAAAGTAGGATCCAACGTCATATTATTTTCGAGTTGTATCCAGCATCTTAACCTTATTTATGGTACATCTTGTGCTCTTGTCTTATTTATAGTGTATTTAACACCTTAAACAATAAGATTAGAGTGTTCGATGTAACTAGATAATAATATCAGGTGATACTGAAATAACATCAAGATGAAGGATATAACTTTAGAGTACTTAGATACTCCCTCAGGTCCTAATTATATGACCATTTTTGTAGTGCAATTTGTACTACAAAAATAGTCCTATAATTAGATCTAAAAGAATATAAGTAAGATTAGCGTGTTAGGTGTTATTAATAATAGTAAATTATGACGTATACTTTACCCTTTAAAATATTAACATCACTATAAATTGAAAATTTTATAATTTATAAGTCATAAATATAACATGAAGTTTTTTAATCCGGTAATCATAACGGTAATTAAAGAGATAAGTACTAATCTATATTGAAAAATTTATAATTATTTCTTCATAATTTTATCTAATCAGTATTTTCAATTTAAAAATAGTTATTCCTACAACTGTACTAATTAATGGCCACTTGTTTCTTTTATTTACATTTATTGATGTGGGAAGGCTGCTGCTGAACCTACTCAGATGAACATTATTATGAGCTTTGGAGCGCAATTGAAAGTTCCACCTAATCTATTAAATATGAAACCAAACAGCCAGCTTGCTCACCAGCTTTGCTTGCCGAACCAAAAAAAAAAAAAAGTATCAATAAAATTTTACTACTACTATTTCATAGAATTATCAATAAAATCTAATTTACTTGATACCATCTCTGTATGTCCATTTTCTTTTTATTCATTTGTTGCCTCCGATATTCACTTGGAGAACCTTTTTTTATTTTTTTTTTGCCAGAAGACTTGGAGAACATGCTAGATATTAAATTATATATTTATAATTTTTCCTAAACTATAAATATTAAAAGTATACTTTTCTTATTTTATCCCTTAAATTTACAATTTTTCCTACACTACAAATATATATATTTAAAAAAAAAAAAGAATTTTCATTTTAATAAAGTTCCAATGTAAATGATTTTAGATCTAGGACAAAAGGGAGGAGTACTTCCAAATCCAAATAGTGATATTATAGTAATATGCGGTACATTCAGATATATTACTTGGTCTTAATTATAAGATAAAGTTGATTTTTTTGGAGAAGTTAAGGAAGCTAATTAAATTACTTTAGAGTATTTTTATTTTTATTTTTTTCTCTAAACTAATTAGTTTGACTAATAAATTAATATATAATCTAAGGATACACAACATATGATGATATGATTAAGTAACTTATTTAGCTTCCTTAATCTCTCCAAAGAAAGTCAACTCTGTCTTATAATTAGGACCGGAAGTAGTACCAATTTACTCTTTTTGTAACTTCAAATTTAGTTTACGGTCCTTTTTTCATATTTACTCAAATTGATTATCATTACGTCGATCTTCAAACTCACGCCCACATCTAAGTGATCCCAGTCCCATAATTAATATAGACACACACACGCACACAGTATATATACTTATTTTATCAAGTGTACTTTATCTTTTTTATAATACATTTATTAATTTTCAAAAAACATTAAATAATTTTTTCCCATGTTTGCCCAAATTTAATAAGGATAATGGGAGATAGTACTAATTAAGATGATATTAGAATTTTGTGTAATTAATAATGATAATATTAAAAATTACTCAGATTACATTTTAGGATAATTTTAATCCTTTTTTATTTGATTCCTTATATATACTACCTTCGGTCCTAAATATAAGTCTTGAATATAAGGTAGCATAATATATATTACTACCTCCTCATTCTAATTATAAGGCACAGTTGATTTTTTTAGGGAGAGATTAAGGAAGCTAAATAAGTTACTTAATCATTTCATAAGTTGTGTTTTCTTAAATTATATATTAGTTTATTAGTTAAACTATTTAATTTAAAGAAAAGAATAAAAATAAAATACTCTAAGCTAATTTAATTATATATCTTCCTTAATCTCTCCAAAATAATTCAAATAAGTCTTATACTCCCTCCGGTCCTAATTATAAGACATAGTTGAATTTTTTAGAGAAATTAAGGAAGTTAATTAAATAACTTTAGAGTATTTTTATTTTTATTTTTTTCTTTAAAGTAATTAGTTTGACTAATAAACTAATATATAATCTAAAGATACACAACATATAAAATAATTAAATAACTTATTTAACTTTCTTAATCTCTCCAAACAAAATAAACTATGTGTTTTATATATAGGTAGTAATTATGCAGGAGTATAAATTATTTCTATATTTAGTACTAGATGAGTAATAAGCACTGTATATAAAATGACGTACCTGAATGAGCTTCTGAAGAGGCTGTCTGACTTTGTAAGACTGAGAAGGAAGTCCATGTTTGCGATTCTTGAACTTGTTCTTCACTTTCTGATTCAAAGCTTGACTCACCAATCCTAACGACACACTATACATCTCCGTCACATTCCTCAACGCCACCCCCACCACCTTCCCTATATTACTGTTCGCCTCCACAAGCCCGTCGTAGCACGTGTAGTGGTTGGTCGCCACCGCACTCAGGTAGCTCTCAACCTTATCTGTCAGCTCCGCGGAGGGCGTTGCGGCGGCTTGGAGGTCGGCGGCGACGGCTTCCAGGTATTCGAGGTTGAGGAGGCTGAGGTCGCGGCAGTCGTCGAGGGCGCGAACCTCCGGGGAGGACTGAGAATGGCGGTTGCTGCGGAGGAAGTCGTCGAAGACCTTGAGTAGCTTCTTGGCTTGCTTAAGGCTCTGTTTGACGGAGAACTTGCCGGCATTGTAGGGATCGGAGGGGGTGGAGGAGATGACGGAGAGCATGGAACGACATAGTTTAGGGTACAATGTGAACTTGCAGAGAGCCGAAGGAGACGGAGGAGGAGGAGGAGGTTGGGCTTGGAGGAGTAATAATGGAAGAGAGGAATTGAAGAAGAAGAAGAAGAATAAGAGAAGAGGGAGATTTGAAAACGCCGACATTGTTGTTGGGTGGGGTTGTGAGAATAATGGATTTCGAGGGCGAGGAGGAATTGAAGATGGTGTGTGACGAAGTAGCTAGTGGGGAATTTATAGGAAACATTTCTCTACATTTCAAAGCCACTTCAACCAAAATGTCTTAAAGACTATATATTTCACACTCTCCAAAACATGATTAAATACCACCGAACGAGGACTTTGTTTGCCAGCGCTATTTGAGTCCAGAAATATGTCAGATCCTTGGTGATCGAGACTCACCCAAGATTTGAATTAATCATAGAGTATATAGATGAACAAACTTGGGATTAATCTCATTTGGTTGGATTTATTTACTTTAAAAAATACTACTACATATCTCCGATTCTAAACATAGGATATAATACAAATTACATTATAAATTATGTCACATATTTAGGACCGGAGAGAATTTTATTAATAAGGAGAGGGAGTAACTAGGAAGGAATAGGAAGGAGATGCTCTCATAATCCATTTTTTCATGAACCTATTTGAGCATTGATTGGGAAGAGGAGAAAAAAATTCAAGGAGTATAACTTGATGATATAACATTTCAGATTAATTGGACGAACATGATTTAAAAATTATAAAAAATAATGAAAAAATGGATGACGAGAGAAACATAACCCTAATAAATACGCATGAAGATGGGTGTTGTGGACTTCAGCAAGAGGTGGGGGCGCACAATGAATGCATAATGGGACAAAAGGGACGTGCAAGCAAAGACTCTCTCGAACCAATTTTTAGGTACTTAATAATTCTTCTCATTATTTCATGCATTTGATTCTATAGCTTCAGCTTCAATTCGGCTTCATACATCCCTCTCTGTCCTTTCACTTTCAAATTACTAATTCTACCAACCATTTCAAAATTCCTCTCACATTTTACCCCTTTCTTTTTATTTATTAATGCATTTAATTTAGTTTAATTGGGATAAAATCCATTGCAATGTTCATCCAAAAAGGCTTTGTAGTCTATACCCCATATCTATAGGGGGAAGAGACAAAATTCTTTTCATAATACATAAATTATATACATAACATCATCATCCATTACTTATACTATCTCGGATCTTAAATATATGACTCACTTGACTTTTTTTGAGAAATTAATGAGACTAATTAAATTATTTTAAAGTATTTATATTTATCATTTTTTCTCTAAATTAATTTGTCTGACTTATAAACTGATATATAATTTAGTCATATCCAACATATGATATAATTAAATAACTTATTTAACTTTCTTAATCCTCTAAATAAAGTTAAATATGGTTTATATTTAGGAACAGAAGAAATATATTTACAAAATCTAATGGAGTAATTTTTTTTGGAAAATTACAATGAGGTCCTAAAGATGGAATGTGATGACAAAAGAATCTCATAATAAGTGAATAGTATGAAATGAATAGTTCCTGTGTAAGAAAAAACAACACATATATACTACTCACTTATTATTGAAACTTTTTGAAAAAACAACACATGTATGCTACTCACTTATTATTGAAAATTTATCTGTTATTATATTTCATACTTCAAACCTCATGATATATTGGAAAAAAGCCTCAAGCCAAAAGAACAATACTTAACTATTATTACAACTTTCATATAGGAAACATTACAAGAGAAGTAAGATTTATATATATAAAAGTTCCAAAAACACATTCTTGTAATAATAGGCTAGTCAGCTCTTTTTTTAAACTTATAATATTAATCAATTGGAGTCAATCATATACTACCTCCGGTCCTAATTATAAGAACACTTTTATAGTATAAATTGCACACGGGTGGAAAAAAAGGCTTTTAAGACCGGACGAAAGAGGTATCGTAAGACCGGATCTGTGACCGGTCTTGTTCCAGGCGGTCTTAAAAGTCATATTTTAAAAAGGATGCGCGTCCGGTCTTAAAAAAACACTTTTAATACCGGACTTTTTAAACATCCGATCTTAAAAGTCCATTTTTTAAAAAAAAAAGAAAGAAAAAGAATGAACTTTTAAGACGGTATATATTTTCAAGTCCGATCTTAAAAATTCCTTTCTACGAAAAAAAAAGTGAGATTGTAGACTCGAGCCGCCCTCGGAGAGAACCCCGTTTCCAGATCTTTCACCGAGGAACTAAAACAAATAGATTCGAGAGAGGAAAGTACCTAAGTTGCCTTAGAGAGAACTACGAGAAGAGGTAGACGAAGAAGAAGGAACAAAGAAAATTTTGGGTGGAACAAAAAAACGATACAAGGACGAGAGAGGGAGGTCGGGAAAGAGTAATACCATTTGCGTTCCTCGAAGAAGTTATGGGAAGTCATTCATCTATCTTCTTCTACTCCTCCGTTCGCTTATCTATCTGTCATTTTTGTGTGTGTATATCTCAATATATTCAAAAAAAAAAAACAACAACAAAAAACAATCGATCGAGAACGCAAAAATAAGCAAAACAGACATAATAGGTTTACCTCAGAGCGCGACGGTTCGGATCGAGACTCATTCCCAATGGAAATCAAGTTTGGAGCTTTGTCGTCGCTGAGAATGAGGAGATGAGCAATAAAACAAAGAAATAAGAAATTGATATTTAATTTCAAACTTAAGCCAAAATCTACGTCAATGATTTACTACTGTTGCGTTTCTGTTTCCGTGGCTCAACAACAATATAAAAAAAATATATATATATATATATATATATTGTTGTTGAGATAGATATATATATCTCAACAACAATCCGAGAATGATTCTCGGATTGTTGTTGATATATATATATATATATATATATATATATATATATATATATATATATCAACAACAATATATATATATATATATTGTTGTTGAGCTACTGAAATAAAACGTAACGAACACGAACTCAACCGCATTTAATCATTCTCGGATTGTTGTTGAGCCACAGATCTCCGAAATCGAGGCTACGCCCCACTTGTGAATGCGCGGGGTGGGGAAGTGAAAATGAGAAGAGAGCGGAGAAATCAATGGGAAGTGGAGGGAACTAGAAAAGGAATAATGAAAATTCAATTTTCGCTTTTCCGCTACTTAATGAAAATCTTTAAGACCGGTTGTTATCAAATTGAAGTCTTAAAAGTTAAACTTTTAGGCTGGTTCTTTGTAACATCCCGGTCTTAAAAAATAGACATTTTATTTATTTATTTATTTTTAACTTTTTAGACCGGATATTTAAAACATCCGGTCTTAAAAGTAATATATATTTTTTTTAAAAAAATAGACTAGTTCTTTTAACATTCGGTCTAAATAGTTCTCTTTATATTTACAAAATTGCCTCTGGTCATACTTTTAAGATAGGATCCTTTTTAATCCGTTTTTAAAAGTGTTCTTTATATTTACAAAATTGTCATCGGTCATACTTTTAAGATAGGATCCTTTTTAATCCGGTCTTAAAAGTGTTCTTTATATTTACAAAATCGCCACCGGCCATACTTTTAAGACCAGGATCCTCTATAATCTCTGGTCCAAAAGTTCTTAATATTTACAAAACTCGCCACCGGTCATACTTTTAAGACCGGTGCGTCAATACTCCGGTCTAAATGAGGCGGTCTTAAAGCCCTTTTTTGTACTAGTGGCACTACAAAAATATTCTTATAATTAAAATTGGAGGGAGTAGTAAATTGTCTCATTTAATTTCCTCCACCAAATTGATTAAAGGGTATATCATTGCCGGTACATTTTCTCAAGATATGGGCCAAACTGTCCTAATATTGTACAATAATATTATGTATGGATGATCATTTCCTGTCACTTGCAGCTTTCATAGAAAAACATTTCATGTGTTCACACCAAACACTTCCCACAAGTTTGTTTCAAAATAAACTCTATATTGCTCTTTTATGCTACTGATCTTTTTAAAATCCCACAAAAGATCAAATCTTTACTTTCATAAAAAAGGAAATAAAAGAAAAATTCATGAAGATATTTATCATATTAATGGAATGTTTAGTCAAACGTTGTGGGTGGATGGTTCGAGAATTGCATAATATTCAAGCAAAGCCATGTGCGTCTACAGGGGAAGGCACCTACAAGTGTAGCCCCCTTGGCCATTAAACAGAGGACACTCCACTATATCCTGTTCCATTCCTTTTATTTTTTTCATCATTTCCATAATTTTCTAATATTTATCTAGTCTTAAGTGTAGAAGATCTCAATCTATTTTGTTTGATAAATGGGAAAATCCACTTGGGACTTTTTTAGAGAAAAAAAAAATCTTAAAAAGGGCCCCAAGATTCTGAAAATTCCAAAAAAGCCCCAGGGCATTTTCTGGGATTTTCATAATCTCGTTAGTTGTTAATAGAGCTGATATTGTTGTTAATGTGACTGATTTAGTTGTTAAAATATTGTTGTTAATGCGACTGATTTAGTTGTTAACGGGTATTGATTTAGTTGTTAATGTGATTGATTTAGTTGTTAACGAGATTCTGAAAAATTCTAGAAAAGGCCCTGGGGCCTTTTTTGAGATTTTCAGAATTCTCTTGATAAATTTATAATTTTTCACAATCTATTCTGAGAAAATGGATATTTTAAGGAAATTAATACACGTTTATTATAAATAATTAACTCAACTAGTTTTTTAATTCACATAAACTAATTATATAGCTCCTACCTATAGAATTAGAGGATCGGAGTGATAACATAATATTGGTTATCACCGTTTGAGTTCAATAATTGATAGGAGTATTGTTATTAGTTTCATTAATCATGAATTATTGGCAAGTACACAGTAGCCCCACCTTGATCTAAAATTCTAAAGCATTAAGGTCCTCAGTCTTTTTCATATATATATATATATATATATTTCCTTCTTTTCAATTTCTTTTACTCAAATGCTTCTTTCGTAATAATTTTTTTATTTGTAAAAAGGTTATGCTCCCTCTAGGACAATATATATGGACTATGGTACTTTTAAAAAGAAGGCATGGTCTAAAAAATAAATCATCTTCAGTTTAATTAATGTTATTTTTGTTGTTGCTGATCCTGTGATTAATACTCACATTTCTATTTTGTTCACTCATTATATCATCTATCTCTTTAAAATATATTCTCAATACAATTAAACACATTTCTCAACAAGGGTAAAAATGAAAAAAAAAATATTAAATAATTTAACTGTCATTTTTTTGTTTTCATGATATTTTAAATGTCTTATATTATAGACCGGAGGGAGTATTAATTATATCAAAGTCCACACTAGCTAGGGTCAACATGTGATTCATAACTTAAAGGTGCCATTGCAGATAGGTAGATTTATAGATTAATTACCCATTAATAAGTTATTCATACTGGCCACAAGATTCGAAAACATACTCGGCATTGATTTCTTACTATAACTAAACCAATTTTGCCGAC
The DNA here is from genome assembly GCA_019022615.1 of Acacia melanoxylon. NCBI lineage: Eukaryota > Viridiplantae > Streptophyta > Magnoliopsida > Fabales > Fabaceae > Acacia > Acacia melanoxylon. Next base: position 14,509,275 of record JAFJYJ010000005.1, read on the forward strand.
AGACCTCTTTTCTGGCTATTACTTTTGCTTTGTTTTGTTGACATACATTCATTTATGACATTAATAATTACTACCTCTAGACATACTCTCTCCCGTCCTAATTATAGGAACACTTTACCAGAATTTAGAAAGATTAAGAAGAGAAGTTAAATTAGTTAATTATATTTTTTTCCCTAAAATACCCTTACTTAAAATTTAAAATGACATCAAGAAAAAGTTTGTTAAATTGGTAGGTCCCGCGCCGCACAGTCAGCACTCTTCTCTATTTCTCCAAGCTAACAGTCCGAATGAGTAAAAAGTTTCTGACAACTTTTATATATATATATATATGTTATACTCAGCTTTTATAAACATGGGTTTCGTAATGGAATTAATGTTTTATTAGGTTATTTTAGGAAAAAAAATAAATTACTTTGGATGGATAGTTACAGGAAAATATTTTTAAATAAATATTAAAATTATTTTATTTAAAAATAAAAAATAAAGTATAATCTCTCACTGATAGAATATAAGCGTGTTATTAAATTGAGGAAGTATACATTATTAAATTATTATTGTGTTTAATTATTATTAAGAAAGTATCAATAATAGTATTTTAGGAAGAAATTGACAAAAAATAAAACTTGATCCTATAATTAGGATCGTTAATTAAAAAATGTGTTCCTATCATTATTGAAGGAAGTATTTTATAGTGTAATTTATATTACAAACTATGTTCTATATTTAGGACTAGAGGAATAATATATTGATAATACTAGAAAATTTCTAGTAATGAAGAAAAAACATTAATGGAATTTTTTTCAACTTTTAATTGCGATTTATATCCTCGTTCAACTATTTCATATGATAGATTCACTCAAATTTACTGTCTTCTTCAGTTAATTATTTGATTTATGTACTCCAGTGCCATTTCAAAATTCAATCCTAATATATTTTTATTATTTAAAAAATTATACAAATATTTTCCATATCAAAATGGGTAATTGATTTTGAATAAATTAAACATTTGTTCATGTTTATGTTATTATTTTTTTCCTTATGTGCTACTTGATAACATATGATGAGTACATGTAAATAGATCCAAACGGGTTTTCAATAAATTTGAGATTCTCACTAATTGGATCCCATATTTTTCTTTATTCTTATTTGTGCCCCACTTATATATAATAAATAGACTTGGGCTTATCCATAGTAGACTGGTAGGGTTTTCCAACAATAACACTTTATAATTGAGTCTTTATTCATAAACAACAATCAAACAGAACTTTATTTACCCAAAAAAAAAAAAAACAATCAAACAGACCCAAACTAATTAACAAAACCCTCTTTTAATAGGAGTATCTGTTTGAACCCAAACGTAGCTCTAAATCAAGCTCATCATCATCATCATCATTATCAGCAACACATGTTCTTGTTGTGTTCATCTCAGAGATCTCATTATTGTTGCTGCTGCTGCTAGTTTCTCCATTTGAGAAGAGCACAAGGGTTCGTGGTGGGCCCATGTCTTCTTCTCCTTCCTTCATCTTATTATCATTTTTAGGGTTTGAATTCAGAGCAATATTATCAGAGGTACTAGCTTTGGCGGCTCTAGATGAAACATGTGTTTCGAGGAAGTTCATGAAGAAACTTGTAGCATGTCTCTCAACTTGCCTTGCTGTCTTGTTCTTCACGAAGCTCTTTGCGATTTTGTTCCATCGACCTCCTCCATATTTCATCAGCCCCATCAAAAATTGTCTGTCACATAAATATATATGAAATACTCACTCTGGTTCTTAATGTCTATAAGACTATATTTACGATCGATTATATTAAATAAGTTTGTTAATATGATATATATTTTCTAAAACATTTTAATTATCTTCTTGAATTTCTTCATTTTCTTTCCTTTTCCTTGATTATTGTTGAGCAATCATCAGTAACAATAAATTATGAAAAAAATTGAAATTTTTTAAAAATATATCTCATATTTAGGACCAAGATCAATTCTCTAGGTAGATCCTATAAAGACAATAACGTATGTGTACATATATTATTCAAGTATGATATTGTGGTGATGACTAGATGTTGATCATCATCGTAGATTACCATCATAACTGGTCCCCGTTACAAAACTCACCATAACGCCTTGTAGTATAGCTAGTGATGTGTGTGTAGATGCTACATGAAAATCATAATTACTAGTAGTTCTTAGTGCTTAAACAAAATTTTCACATTTAATCATATGAACTAACATATATATAATTTATAAATACTACTGGCTCCTCCTGTGCATAGTATATGAATATGGTTTTAACCACATCACGTAGACCAAAAACATCAGTTAAAAGCAAGGTAGTTATAATATTAAATATATAAAGAAACTGTAAATCTTCCAAATATGCCGTTGACAGAAGTCAATATTACATTAATTATAATGAATTAATTCCTTACAAATTGTAATTATATAGAAGGGCAAAATATTAAAGGGTAAATCATTTCTGCATCAGATGCAGAAAAATTTATCTGCAGCTAGCCCAAACGACGTCGTTCCTCCCCCTTTTTTTTTTTGCCTCTTTCAATCTTTAACCTTCCCTTCCCTGCAAGTACCCCCATCTAACCTTGGAGGATCCGAGGACCATTGTGCCATCAACGCTCAGTTTTCAGGTGGTTTTTGTCACTGTCGCCGAATTGAAGGAGGATCCTCATGAACAGGAGAGTATATGAAGGCTGCCGGCGACTTCGAGGAAGGCGGAGAGAGCTTCGATCTCGCATCCACCACCATCACCTACAATGGCCGACGGTGAAGGAAGAGGAAGAAGCTAGTGGTGATGTTTGTTGGCGACGGATGGCAGTAGTGGTTTAGCGGTGATGAACGACAAGGACGATGGATATGGATGTACTGGTGATGCTCAGCATTGGACTTGGTGGTGGATGGCGAAGACAGAGATTCCAGTGACCAAGGAAGAAGGTGACACCGACACTCCCTGCACATATTTGATGAGAAGAGCAAATATGCGCATATATGCCTCAAAAGAAGCTGAGCATAAAGAATCTCATTCCACGCATCAGGAACACCTGGAACTTGGAAGGCACCAATGACTGCAGTCTTGAAACATGTGTGGCGATCTCCTTTCTTCTGGTGTTAGGTTTTGCTTCCTTTACATTGAGGGATGCCCATCCTGAAATCTGTCATTCTCGTAATATTCATGTACGTCACATGGGTTTTCATACCATCATTTTAGGTGGATATTCTCTCAAGTACGTTTCATTCTTAATCGGCTCTGTTTCATGGTCATATTGCCCTCCTGAATTCCATTGTCCACCACTGCACAAACACCAGAATTCACAGGTTTGGGCAAATCAGTGCCGAAGAAATACATTCTCAATGGTCATGAATTTATACCAAATCGATCAGTGATCCAATACGAGCTTACCTGAAATGAGAAGCAGAGTAGCTAGCCTCTGAAGAAGACCAATGACTTGGATGGATTTATGTTGGCATCAACCCATCTGCTCCAAGTTGTTATAGCTCTTCGAAATGCCTCCAGCACATTTAGTTCCTCATACACGTGACTACCTTCTTGGTAGTAATCTTTCCTGGAATTTTCACAGGAAATTTGTTTTACTTCAGCGAGTTTTGGACCGATAATATTGTTGAAGATTGAATTGGGAAGAGACAGAAAACTAACAAGGAGATGAGACTAAATAGCAGCAACACGCGTAGTGAAGAGAAAACTACAATGCATTTAATTACCCTCTGGAAGTTTTGTCATCAGTCCACCAGTGGCCAGTGTTGAAGATGATAATATCTGCATCTTTGTATTGATTAGAAGCCCTCGTAACTAAATCGAGACGAAGAGTTTGCTTCGTTGTTCCATTCTTGTCTGTTACCTCCCATTCCCGAACTAAATATGGAGATACGAAAAACTCTATGGAGAATTTGTAGTCCTACTCCACCGTCGACACCCAAATAACAACATCAGCGAGACATTCATGGAACCGGATTCCCAGCCGTACGGACGAGCTCCATAGTCCGCATTTAATCTGGACGGCCCAGATCTAAATTTTTTTTTTTTTTTTTTTTTTAAAAAAAAAATTAATACGTAGAGAATCAAAATAAAGATAATTTCTTAACTAACATTTTTCCAAAAAAATGATTTTTTTCATATAAAAAAAATAATTAAGAAAATAATAAAAATACTGCTCGTCCCAAGGACGAGCAGGAAACCGGTTCCAGACATTCATGGAATGAGACAAGGAAAAACATATGCTCTAAATGGGAAAGAGAAAAGAAATTATTTTATTAATTTCTCATACACCAACTTGTAGACTTTCTATATTATTTTATTAATTTTTCTTACACCAACTTGTAGACTTTCTTTGCTCAGCATATTCGTTGCTTCTTGTTTCTACTTACTTGTAGACTTTCTATGTTATTTTATTATTTTTTCATACACCAACTTGTAGACTTTCTTTGCTCAGGAAATTGCTCAGCATCTTCGTAGCTTCTTGTTTCTACATCCATCGCCAAGTCCAATGTTGAGCATCTTCATAGCTTCTTGTCGTCGCCTTCTTGTTTCTTCGTAGCGTCTTCGCCATCCACCACCAAGTCCAATGCTGAGCATCACCAGTACATCCATATCCATCGTCCTTGTCGCTCATCACCGCTGAACCACCACTGCCATCCGTCACCAACAAACATCACCACTAGCTTCTTCCTTCACCGTCGGCCATTGTAGGTGATGGTGGTGGATACGAGATCGAAGCTCTCTCCGCCTTCCTCGAAGTCGCCGGCAGCCTTCATATACTCTCCTGTTCATGAGGATCCTCCTTCAATTCGGCGACAGTGACAAAAACCACCTGAAAACTGAGCGTTGATGGCACAATGGTCCTCGGATCCTCCAAGGCTAGATGGGGGTACTTGCAGGGAAGGGAAGGTAAAAGATTGAAAGAGGCAAAAAAAAAAAAAGGGGGAGGAACGACGTCGTTTGGGCTAGCTGCAGATAAATTTTTCTGCATCTGATGCAGAAATGATTTACCCAATATTAAATGCTGGCTTGTATTTTGGAATCATACTAAGTTAGGAGAAAAGAACCTCTACTTAGATCAGGATCAGGAGTACAATTGTAACAGGTTATGAAAACCAAAGAACAAGATTATGATATGAAAGTTTAGAATTTGGAAGCAAAGACAAAAAAAACTGCAAAAGATTATGATGAAGAGAAAACATACTCATGCTCCCTAGGAGTCCAAGGCTCCTTATTAATAGGCTGATGAGTTCCTTGAGAAAATAAGGAAGTTCCCAAATGGGTAGGGTTAGGGTTAAAGGTCAACAAGGCAGGCAGGCAAGATTTCTTGACCTTAAATCTAATTTTCTTGGGATAAATATAAGCTGTGAATTTGAGGATTCTTGAGGATTTATAAGGCTTTTTGGGAGAAGATGGAGGAGAGTTGGTAAGATCAATCACTTCTGCTTCCATTATTGCTGACAAAGTGAGAGAATGAGAGAGCTTGCTTCAAGTTTAGTACTAGTTGTGCTCAAGGAGAGTGTGACATGGATCCATATTTATAGAACTTCTAATATTGTTTATATGTTTACAGAAATACCCTTGGGTATGCGTTAATAATTAAAACTGAACTATTTCATTTTGTTTATAAAGCTTAAAAACAAGGGCAAGAAAAGGAGTAATTATTTGCGATCGGGTATTTGGTAATTGATGGGAAGAAATGTATTAGTAGAGTGAGAAAGAGAGGGAGGGACAAAATGGTAAATCCAAAGAAGAAAAGAAACTGATAAAATTGTGGCTGGGAGCGAGATAAGGAAGAAATTATTGCATGGGAAAGTGAAATTAGACTAAAGTGAACACGTTAAAGAAGAAACAAATAAAGGCATCATACATATAAAAAAAACATATTCATTTAATATAGTTTGTGGAATTTTCAGTTCGAACCTCGTTAAAAATCCGACACTTAGCTAATGAAATGATGACATTTTAAAGCTTTTGTTGGAGGCAATGTCTTGTACCCTAAGAATAGTATGTAAACTTCCTAATAAATGAGAGGTTGTGAGTTTGATTCTGCTTACATTAAGTCTTTAGTGCATACCCTTTAATTCAAATATATGAGTTAGATAATTTAAACCATTTGCATTTCTTTCTTGATTGAAAACCCTCTTAATATGTGAGTTGAGTTGAATAGGGGAAGTTTAGGAAATAATTATAAATTTAAAAGACAAACTATATTAAGATTTTACATTTATAATTAAAATAAATCCCTCTACAAGTTCTTACACTTATTTATATTTATAAAATATTAAATCATAACCATCATTATTTTAATCTAAAGGTGGATACGAGATTCACTGAAAAAAGAAAAACAGAAAGTGAAAAATGAGTTAACCGAACCCAAATTCAAGTAGATTATTTTGTAACTCTTTCTTACTGTGATGATGACTCTGGGAATAGATTTGGGAGATTTTTGTTCAATTCAATCAATGAATCTATTAAGAGTGTAAGTCATTTAGATTCTCTCTCATCCCTTCTTGTAAGTTGTAACTTTTGAAACGTAAGCACCAACTCAACCATTTCTAAAGAAAACGTAACCCTCATTCTTTATCAAAAAACAAAAAAATCAAAATATAGTTGTTAATTACTTTGCATTTATTCATCCCGGCCCATATTTTATAGCACAGAATGCTTCCCTTTGAATAATAAAATATACTACATAAACACGTAATAGATCTCAATCTTAACATACGTAGTATATATTTGTTGTGACGGTAACTTTAATTTATTAGAGATAATCTTATTCAAAATACTGTTAAGCTCTAAATGTGGGTACTTAGTTAGACGAGGGCCTAATTAATTTTGTTATGGTCCACTTGACCTAACAACCTTAATAATTTTCTTTCTTTTTTTCCATATACAAGTCTTTTCTCTCACAATTGTTTGGGGTTTTTTTCCAGTCAAATTTTGCAAAAATGGGTTTAAATGAAATTTTGTTTCCATACTCAAATAGTTTTATTTTTTTGGTCAAATACAGTTTTATTTCAATTCATTAGAAAATTATTAATAGAGTAATGAGAGAGAGTAACGTCCAGTCAAACCTTATATTATGCACCACAAGATCCATTGTATTACTTTCAAATTTCAACAACCATTTTAGGTATGGCGTTTTAATTTAACTGAAAGTTGAAGAATTTACTTACGTCCATAATGAAACACAAAACTATATGAATCAAAATAAAAAGGATAGTCTTCATATCATTGAATTAGGGGGGAGAACTATAAGACTGTGACAACTTTGGAATTGAAGTACATACTCCTTTACATTCTTGTGATCCTATTCCTACTATAATCTATAGCCTAAAGCATCAAACTATCACAAAAAATTTAAAAATAAAAATAAACAACATAATAATGAAACATTCTTACCTCATCTACCACTTCTTCTACACCTAGAAATAAAAAAGTCTATATCACTATACGACACTATCAAACTTAAAACCAACACACCAAAACTGAAGCAACAAAACAGTTCATATGTAATATAATATTCCTGCTGCAACTTTGCACATTTGTCTGAAACATCTTCACCGGCTTCATCAAAGTTCCTCACTCTAAACTCTTACCCCAGGCCTCAACCTGGTCATTAATTAACAAACACTTTTTAATCTTGTGTCCATTTTCAAAGAAATTAATCAATATGAAAACTAAGATCTCTCTAAAGTAAACTTTAACTGAAGTAAAGATACAGAGAGAGGGGGATCTGCAACTTTGTTACGTGAGCACTAGCTACTCCTCTTTGTCTCTCTCTCCGTCTCAATTAAAGTTACTTTAGATGATCCTATTTTTCATATGCAAAAAGCACCAGAGGACACTTCACTGAAGAAAATATAGACAGAAATAAAAAAATTTACTTGTTCTGAGTAGGGTTTGGTCTGCTTGGTGGAATACTTTTGAGGCTAGCAGCAACAATAGCTGGCCCTTGATTGCTGTGTGAGAAAGCTTGAGAAGATGATGAAGATGAAGTCATATTGTTTTGATCCAAAGAAGAAGATGGAGAAGAAGGTAGGTTTGTGTGAGGAAGGGTTCTAGCTAAGGACACATTGATACAAAGGCAAAGCATGAGTGTTGCAATGGAGAAGATAAGGACAATGATTGAGTTGCTGCTGCTGAAGAATTTCATGGTCTTGATCTGCTGACTTAGAGGATGTCCTTTACTTGCCCTTTGCTTCTTGTAATCATGATGAATTGATCAATAAGACCATTTATATATAATAATAAGGAGAAAACTTTGAGAAATCTTAATGAAGTAGCCTACTACAATCACGCGCCACTAGAAGACAATACAAAAATAGAACAATAACGTGGGTTAATACAATTACAAGTCTTAAATTTATATTTCATTGAATTTGGTTTTAGTCTCTGTAATTTTAAATTGTTGGTTTTAGTCCCTATAATTTTATAAAGATTTGATATGAGTTTAATGGCTAATCTCTATACTTTTAATGGTTTTGATTTTGATCCCTATATGCAAACTCATACCAAGTCCTTATGAATATATATCCACTAAAACCAAAATTTGAGTAAGTGTGTTGTCTTTGTACATATGGTTAGATTATAATTAATATATCTTTGCATATATATATAAAGGAATTGCAGGTGAGTCATGTGACAACACATTTGACTAATGTAAGAGCTTCCAAGTTCCAAAGCAAAATCAGCAGAGATTCATTGTTATCTCTGATATTATCATGTGACTTAAAGACACATGGTTGGCTGGCTTCACTTTGGATTCCACTCTCCCTCAGATTTACAATTCCATTCAAACCCATTAGACCCTAATCACTACTACGTATATAAGAATAAAATATATGTTTTCACTGAAACTGCTACAGAAATATAGTGAATATCTCACCTCGTTAATTGGAATGAATTTTGTAATCGAATCTCTAGGTACTTCTGGAGAAAATTGGAGGAGAGTAGGTTTGAAATCAGTGTAAAATGTGACTTTTAAATAAAAGTATAGTAGCTTCTTCTCCAAACCAAAATAGTGTTTGTTGATTGTTAATATAAAACATATTTATCTAATTTGATTAGATTAAGAAAGTTAGTTAAATAAGTTAATATGAGATATTTTTTCTAAAATACTCTAGTCATCTTCTTCGATTCTCTCATTCATTCTCCTCCTTAATTGTTATTAAATAAGCATCAATAAAGATAAATTAGAAAAAGATTGACAAATATAATAAATGTCATATAATTCAGAAAACACTAGTTTTCTCGAAGCCTCTAGTTCATATCTCTCATTCAAAAGGTGCTATTCGATAATGTCTATCTAGCATACCCCCGCTAACCCGAGTGAGCATTCAAATATCTGTCCTACATTCATTCGTGAAGGTACCTAATAGATTGAAGACCATATCAACGGGTCTTCCATCTTGCAAATAAGGCATATCTTGTCTAGACAAGATTTTGGAAACAATACCTTTATTATGTATTATATTTAAGCTCAAGATCAAATCCACAAATATATTAATAGTATATATGATAAAGTCTATAAAAAGTAGAACTTTCATAAGTTAGAAACGGCGCACCATACCAAGTAAAGACCTACAGTCAAGTATATAGGGAAAAAAAAAGTGAAGCACAGATCTAAAAGAGTGAATAGAGTGGAGTTAGATTAGAAGCGATAACTCACATTTCCACTATTCTCTGGTATCAACTATATCACTCTGGTCTTATTTATAAGTCCAGTTTGACCAAAAAAATTTTGGTCCTATTTATAAATTCAGTTTCAAGTAATAAATGAGATTGTGACAATTTTACCCATATTAATTGCACCTATAAAGATAGAGAGAATAAACAGTTGAAAAATACCCAATCATAAATGAGGGTAAAGTTAAAAATTTACCCCATAATCATTGTGTCAACTAACTTTCCTTACTATGTGAGATTTGGTCAAACTGGACTTATAAATAGGACCAGAGTGGTACGCATTACGCAAGTTAGTTGACGTTTGATTCCAATCTAAAGAAAAGAAGACAGATAAAAAAAAAAAGGAGAGAAAATAAGTTAAAAACCCATCCAAATCCAAAGCAAATGACTCATATTTTTTTTTTAAAACCCTATAACAAAACGCATATGACTAATTAATTTATTTACAAAATAGAAAAAAAGACCACAAGTGTCTGTACTGTAGGATAGCTATATAACATAACCGATATACCATGCCTCAAATTTATTTTTTTTTTTTGATATAACCGTTCCTCAATTGATAATTTGCCAACCATGTCACAGCTACTTTCTATCTCAACAGTTGATTGGGCCTAAATGACAAAAAAACTGAACTCTTATCTGACCAGTAGATTGGGCCCAAAAAGATTGAAACTAAATTGGGAAGGGCCGCGCGAACGCAGGCCCCCACTACCACAAATTATGACGTAGGCTCTGCCACTTGGGCAGACCTTAGGGCAGCACCCCTCCCAAGTGCAATGGAGGTCACTGTCCTAGGCCATGGGCCTTCTGGATCATCCATAGACCCCGTCCAGGTAAGTATGTTGGAATGAATTTCAGGTTTCTTATTTATATCTCGTGACACGCACAAGCTTTCTGTGATAAGCAATGTGGGACTAATGGCGGCTCTTTCGGCCACGCATTCAAAGCAAATACTAGCTCTCCAAGGCCTCATTGGCTGAAGAAGAACTCAGACTGAATGATAAAACATAAATACATGTAACAGATTTACATATAAAAAGCACTCAAATAAACTCATTCTGCGTCGCGAACTAACACAAAATTGTGGGAAATGTTGATCGAACATAGAAATGATCATAAATCTTCCTTTTTTACCTTCTTCAAATCGTCTCCTTTCACTCAAAGATCTCTCCTTGCCTTCTTCACTTTTGGCTTCTTCAATTTTCTCTCCAAGAAAAAATGACTCCCACCTCATTAATTTTGTCATTTACTTCTTTCCTTGATGATTAATAAGATTTGACTCTGTTTTGCTTAAAAAATTATGAATCAATCACCTAACTTAGCCCCACAAGCATAAGCAAAGTTGAAAAATACTAACTACAATTGCTTCGCCTGAAATTATTTGAAGATCAGTGCAAAGGCATGAGAGGCAAGCATCTAATTAAATAAATAAAATACACACGGATACAAAAACAATTGTGTAAAACTTAAATAAATTATATGAATAGCAGTGTTTGATTTGAAAACATTTAAAAGTGGAAACAGATTTCACAGGTTGTTATATGATGTATTCGGAAACATGTTTTAAAGAGGATAACTTTGGTTCTGGTGGAAGTAATAGTAAGAGTAGCACAAAAATGTGGTTATATTCCAAGATTCACATAACTAAAATCATCTGGGCTTTCTTGGCTAGAATCCAAAAATAATACTAAGCTAATGAGTATTAAGTATTAGCCACAATGAAAAGATTCCCTACACATTTATTGGGTAAAAAGAGCCTCAGAGAGGATAGAAAAAACATTTCCATTGGAGCTTAAATGGAGGCAATAAGGGGGGAAATAATAAAACCTAGATTTTGCCATAAGTTTGTCAAATATTTTTATTCTGAAGCTATTCTGCATCAAAACCTAGGTTTTAAAAAAACTATCTTTCTCAGATTTTTCTCTCCTCTGTCATCATCAGTATTTTTTTTAGTACCAGCCAATATCCTTTAGTATGTTTTCAGTACCCTGGAATATTTTTTCAATATTAGTCATTACCTTGAAATATTTTTTCAATATCCTAAAAAAACTTTCAAGATCATGAAGTATTTTTTTCAGTATCCTTAAGTATCTTTTTAGTACGCGTCATTACCCTGAAATATTTTTTCAAGATCAGTCATTACCCTGAAATATTTTTTTAATATCCTAAAATAAATTTTTAAGATCATGAAGAATTTTTTCATTGTCATCAAGACTTTAAGTATTTTAATTTTGTACACAAATTTATGTAATTTTTTGTATTTATTATGAAATATAATGTTTATATTATTCAAAATACAACCTTATACTTTATATACAATTATACCAAAATCTAATGTCCTTTTTGATAAATTTGACCCTGAAAAAACTATTTTGATAACAATATCCAAACACTATCATTTTTATCTAAAAGCTATTATACAAAAGTCATTTTTACCTCATAAATCCTAAAAACTATTTTCTAAAAGTTAAATCCAAATGGGCCCTAAGTGGAAGATCTTAGGTTAAAACCCGCTCCCGATACTAAAAATATATGACCTAATTGAGGGCGAGTTTATTTTAATTCTAAATGTAAAACTTATTTCTCATATTTATTAATCTTTTTTTAAAATTTATCCTTATTGATGATAAAATGAATTAAGAAAGATGATTTGGGTGTTTTGAAAAAGTATTTTATCATATTCGTTAAAATAAAAACTAACTTATTCAATAAATAGATTTTACAGATCTTTCATTATTTATTTATTTTTATTTTTTTGTAATCTTGTAGAATCTTTTCATTATCATTCGGTATTATATTCTCATAAACTAAGAAAAATATTAAATGGATAATTTTTTCAGATTTATAAATAGGTACTGATTGATACTAAACTTGTCCATTGTATGGTTGTAACAAAAAGGAGGGGGACAGCAATGCGAGCATTAGGATAATCTTCAAAATTCAAAGGTATAGAATAGCACCTCTGCACCTGTTTCATTCTTAGTCCTCACTCACTCCTCAGCTACCTTTTCGTAGCAGGAGAGAGATATTTTAAAAATGAAAAAATAAAATAAAAATGATAACTTGGCTAAACAGGATGATGATTTCCAACCTATCAATTCGATTTGTGTAACTCGTAGATGGAACATGATTTCCAGTTACACCAAAATAGTAGTTCTGCGTACTAAGTCAGAGAAAGAAGCTTGGCCATTAGGGGTGTGCATGGCAACTATTCTGTTCCCCAGCACTGTTTCTGAGATAAAACAGTTTTTTTCTAATTTTGTGCTTTGGAAGAGTTCTGAGAATCAGAATTACGTTTGTTGACTCATTTTATTTTTGCTCCAAAAATTAGAATTACGTTTGTTAACATTTTTTTTTTCCGAAAATCATAAAATCATAAATATGTATTTATTTATGTGAAAAGAATAAAATACTCTTCTAGATTTTTTTTAAAAAAAAACCTTCAACCGTCTTCTTCTTCTTCCTCCTTCGAAACTCATCTTGGTCGCCGGCAAGAATTTAGACCAAAATGGTGGAGAGACTCGTCCAAGATCGGAAATCCATATTAGATACTGTAGGAACTCAAGTTCACATGTTTATAAACCCATATTTCAGATCTAGCTCAAGGTGAATAACTCACCCATATTTTAGATCCAGATTTCAGACCCAAAGGTCGACCTAGATTCCGGTGAGTTATTTGCCTTGAGTTATGAATTTAGCTTCGTCTTTGCTTACAACCCCAGAAAGCACCGTCGCAGTTCAAATCTGGGCCACCGTGGAAGGGGATGAATAAGGAGAAAGCACCGTCGCAGTTCAAATCTGGGACAACGTGGAAGGGGATGAAGAAGGGGAAAGCACTGTCACAATTTAGATCACGGGCCACCGTTGAAGGGGAAAGCGTCAGAGGCGACATTCATCGTCGTTCACTTGCATTGGCGGAGCTGCTGTGGTTGCTGATAGTGGGGTAAGGCTGGTGAGTTAGGTTGCGTATGGTGAGTCCAGGTTGCGTATGATGAGGCACAAGATGGAAAAATGATTCTGATTAGAAGCATAAATTTTTAGCTTCTTTTTTTTACTCTCTAGTACAAAAAATAAACCGGTTCATCCCGGGAGCAAAAAAAAAAACCGGATTTACCAAACACAATTTTCATCCATTTTTGTTCCTAGGTACAGAAATTAAGAAAAAACTCATTCCAGGAGCGTTACCATGCACACCCTAGGTGAGCAGGAATCATCATGTATGGACTATATATTGTGCTTTGGCCAACTTATTCCCATTCAAGGCTCTAAAGTATCTTTAGAGGTTGTTAAATACTCCCTTCAATGCCTTTTTTAAGAGCTCGAGATTTGAATTGCTTGGTCCTTTTATATAAGAGTTTGACAAAATTTGTCTAAACATTTAATGAGTTTTTATATTTTTATCCCTCATTAAATATATGTATTGCATTAATAAAAGGTTGATGATACTTATATATTTACTTTATTTTTCTCTCTTCCTTGCCGCTCATAAATGAGAGCATACTTAGAAAATAAAATTTATTTATTAGACATGCTTATTATTTTGAACTAATTTTAACTGTTTTCTTCAACTGCGTATTCAGTTATTAAGCTCTTATAAATATGGCCGGAGGGAGTATATTATACATGATTATATAAACTAATATATATTACTCTCTTCAGTCTTTCCTATTGTTACGGACCTAACCCGAGGCCCAATTATGGAACGGCCCAATAGAGATATATCGTGTATGTAGATTCACCTACAATCTAGGGGGCGATCTATCTTATCTATAATTAAGAGATAAGATAGATCGACAATTACGATACTGAGACATACCCTATATATACATAGGTCAAACCCTAAGGTGCATACGTTCTAACTCAAACCTAGTTATTTTCAATATCATTGTGCATTCTCCCACTAAACACTACCCCCATCCCCCTTAGCGAAGAGCCTTATATTAGTGTACAATGATCATCCGTTCTCCGAGATATCTGTCCCATAGATATTCCGACAGAGCTATTTGATCCAAGATCAAATATTCCGACAGAGCTATTTGATCCAAGATCAAAGCACTAGCCTATCGGGCTGGACATTCGTGTTCTACACAGGAACACCTATTATTTTTATATATGACCCATTTGTCTATGCATAAGTAACAAATGTTAAGTTTGTTAGCCTATGCAAAGTTATTGATAAATCCTTTTCGGATGGAATATACATTTATATGCACCACTTTGTTCAGAGGCTAACAAAAGATTTATCAAAAGATCTTTATAATAGAGGCATCAATATGAATAGAAGCACGTATTCAGAAATTAGATTAGACATATTTCACAGAAATTCTCTCAATATATACCAGTGACTCCAATGTTTATATCATAACTAGTAGTTCCATCACGAGTCAGCAAGGAAAAACTTTAAAAATTCTAGAAGACAAAAAGATGTTTCAAATATTCATAATCTAGAAAGATGTTAAGCTTAAATTGTCATTTTTGAAATTACAAGGAAATGATCAAATTGCCCTCATATATATATATATATATATATATATTTTAAAAATATTACCCCCACCGATTGTTCGCCACCAGTGACCACCCCCTGCCGGCAGTTGGAGGCAGTTGGAGTTTCCAATGGCCGGCTGCAAGTCACTGATACTTTGGAGGGAATATTCGGTGGAAATAAATATTCCCAGAGTGCCAAGGGTGGGATTTGAACCACCCCACCACTTGGTTTGTAATTGTGCAAATAAATATAAATAAGCTAACCCTTTAGCTTTACCTCTAACTCATTTATAAGTATTACTCCCTCCGGTTCTAATTATAAGATAACATTTGAGAGTTGGTTTTGGTCCTAATTATAGGACAACATTCTAATTTTTATCAATTTCTTCTTAAAACACCCATATTTTATTCTCTCAAGTGTGTTTGGTTTTTGGTAAGTATATGTATATAGGTGCGTAGACTCTTCCAGTCAGTTAAACTTTTATATGTGTGTCTATATATATATCTGTGTGTGTCTATATATATATATATGTGTGTCTATGTATCTATGTGTGTGTCTACACACAAATATATGTAGACACACTCACACACACACCGTGTGATGTGTGTGTCTATATATATGTGTATGTATATGTGTGTGTCTACACACAAATATATGTTGTGTGTGTGTGTATACATATATGTATATATGTGTGTGTCTATATATATGTGTTAGTTTATATATGTGTGTGTTTACGTACAAATATATATTGACACACACACACATATATGTGTGTACATATAAAAACACACACACATATATACATATATATCTTTCTGTTTGTGTGTGTATGCATATATATGTTGTAGATATATGTGTGCGCACACATATATATAGCAAGATCATTTTAGATAGCGTGTGGAAAGAAAAATTCTAGATCGGAGAGTTATGTGGCAAAAGTTGTTGATGCACTTTTACTTATGCCATTTTAAATTTATATAAGGGTATTTTAGGAAAATAAGTAAAATTAACTAATTTAACTTCTTTCCTTAATCTCCATAAAATCGGTTAAATATGTCTTATAATTAGGACGGGAGGGAGTATTAAGGAATTCTCAACATTTCAATAAGTTTTCCCAATTTTCGTTTATCAAGTAACAAAGTTTACACTATCAGCTCATTCACAAATTTTTTTAAGAATTCACAATAATTCATCAGATTTTACTAATTTGCGTTTACACAGTAAAATTTTTCCACTATCAGCTCGTTCACAAATTTGATTAAGGAATTTACCATATTTTATTAGATTTTAACAACTCCTGTTCATCCAGTAAAAATTTTCATTTTCTTAAAACCTAATAAAATTTTGCGAATTCCTTAATAAAACTTGTGAATGACCTCATTTTGTAAATTTTAAAACATAATGAAATGTTGTGAATTCTTTAAAAAAAATTGTGAGTGAGCTGATAATGTTACATTTTTAACTGGGTAAACGTAAATTGGTAAAACCTAATGAAATGTATTGAATTCTTTAACAAAATTTGTGAATGAGTTTAGAGTCAAAATTAAAGGGTTAGCTTATATATATTTGCTTGCACAATATATATTGAAATCACTCCCACCGGAATATTTGTGCCGGAGCTTCGGTGACTAGCAATTGGCTACCGGAAAACTCCGGCTGCTGACAGGGGTGGTCGGGTAATTTTGTTTTTTCAAAAAATATTCAAAGGCAATTTAGTCATTTCTTTGTAATTTGTAAAAAAAAAAAAAAAAAACAATAACAACAACATCAATTTAAGCTTATCTTTATTAGATTTATAGCTTATCTTTATAGTTCTTTAGTTCTTTATTTTTTTTTTTCAATAAAAGGGCTGCATGTATATAAAAATATATTTATTTATTTTTCTCTCAGCATGACTATCCTCTTATTGAAAGACTACCCCCCTTAGCTCACTCACTAAATATGAACATCTCTCTCCAATAAGAATGAGGGTAGTTAGAGTCCGAACCTTGTAAATGTAAAAAAGGCTCAGTTCACCAACTATCAACTATATTTAGGTGTGTGACCAGGATCGGATCCTTATTAGTCGGCGAAAGCCCGAACAAAATTGGAAAAAAAAAGAGGATAATTATAAACTCAACCCGTTGGTAAAAGAAGCAGTATAATGCAACCACAGTACGTGGGTCCATAGAGTTCTCCAACCAAACTTTTTTTTTGGATACAGGCGATAGGGGAGAAAGACAAACCCAGGAGACGTGGGGAAAAAAAAATGATTACAAAAAAGCAATATTGGGCCCAAGCAATTCGCAGTAGGCAAAAAATTAAAGCAGATAATTACACCCCTAAGTTGAAAATAAAAGTTGGGGGACCCCTCAAAGTAACCCAGTTAAGAAGGACTTCCACACACAATAAACACAAAAAGACTGAAACTAGATTGGGGGAGGGGCCGCGCGAACGCAGGCCCCCACTATCACAAATTATGACGTAGGCTCTGCCACTTGGGCAGACCTTAGGGCAGCACCCCTCCTCAGTGCAATGGAGGTCACTGTCCTAGGCCATGGACCTTCTTGATCACCCATTGACCCCGTCCAGGTAAGTATGTTGCAAGTTGTCTCAGGCTTCCCTTTTATATCCCATTCCCCGCACAGGACTTTTTGTTGTAAACGATGTGGGACTATAGACAGCTCTTTTCGGCTTCAGAACAACACAAACTGAAAGATCAAACTGAAATAATCTCATTCTCCGTCAGAAACTAACAAAACAAATTGCGGGCAATATTAATTGAACAAAGAAATGATCCTAAATCTTCCCTTTTACCTTCTTCAAATCGTAATAAACTCCTTTCACTACTCAATGATCTCCCCAAAACGACCCCTGTCTCAGTAATTTTGTTATTTCCTTCTTTCCAGCATCCTCCAATCTCATCTTCAATCTTCTTATCTTCAACCTCAACCAGTTCACTGATTCCATATCAGCAATTCTACCATCAAATCTTGAAACATTGCCCACCAAAACCAGTGGATATATTTTAAGGTCAAATTATGAATCAATCACCTAGCCCCGCAGGCATAAGCAAAGTTCTTCGCAAAAATGCTAACCACAACTGCTTCGCCTGAAGATCGTTGCAAAGGCTTGAGAGGCGAGCATCTGACTATTAGATAAAATATACAGGGAAATCCAAAAATGAAACTGAGCTAATGTGTTTCATCCACAGGGAAAAGATTCCCTACACAATTATTGGGTTAAAATAGCCTCAAAGAGAAATCCAGTTTCCTTACCTATGCTTTGGATAGGAAAGGGAGTTTATCTACTATAGTCGTAGGTAGGTGAGATTTGAATAGTCTAGATTTTTTTTTTTATAAATATTTTATTAGGTAGAGAATTTAAAATAAAGATAATTTATCAACTAATATTTTTTTAAAAAAATGATTTTTTTTTATTTAAAAATCAATGGATAAATAAATTAAATCAGACGATCCATAGTGAATTTCCTCTCTCCGCCTATCCTTTGGATAAGTAGGAAAATTGGATCCCTCAAAGAGAGGACGTAAAAAAAATCTCCATTGTAGGTTAGTAGTATAGAGCTAAGAAGTGAAGGGTCTTAAAGTTAAATCATACTCCTTCTAATCCCTAATATAGGATCTAATTGGGGATTTTAGTTCTGAATGTAAATTTATTTTTAAAAAATTTATCAATCTTTTACTAATCTACCTTTATTGATATCCTCATAACAATAATCAAATAGGAGAGAGATAAAGAGTATTAAGAAAGATGATTAATGTATTTTAGAAAATACATCTCATAAAACTGACTTTTTTTAATATAATCAATTTTGATAAATGTAGGTGTATCAGTCTCATGTATTTTTATTACATTTTTTTGGGGTAACCTTATAGAATCTTTTCATTACTGAATCTTTTCATTGTATGGTTGTAACAAAAAGAAGGTAAACAGCAATGCAAGCCGGTAGAGTAGCACCTATTTCATTCTTAGTCTTCACTCATCGGCTACCTTTTCGTAGCATGAGAGAGATATTTTAAAAATGAAAAAAAAATGATAACTTGGCTAAGGATGATGATTTCCAACCTATCAATTGATTTGTGTAACTCATAACGGAATATGATTTCCAGTTATGATGATAAGAAGAACGTAATTGGATCATGATGAGAAGGATGTAATGTAAATGAGAAGAAAATGACACGAGAAGCGGATATAAATTCATGGTTAATCCGGTAACCCGGTTTGATCCGTTTGGGTCGTCTTCTTTCTTTTCAAGGACACCAAAAAAGCTTTTCAGGAGCCAAGCCGAACTCTGCCCCCTTCTTGTGTAATTCCTTTCGTTCCTGACTCCTTTTAATTATTCTTCCACCATATTTGTTCCCTCCGTCTCGGCTTCTTTTCCGGCGGCGGCCAAGTGTTGGTGCATAGATAGATTATCAACTGGTTAGTTCTTTTTTTCTTTTTTCTTTCAAAAGTTCACAACTGGTGTTTCGGGCGATTACGAATTCTTAATACCCTTGGCGATGTTCGCAGGGTGCTCTGGTCTTGGTTTATCTCTTGATTTAACCTAATGCAGTTGAACATGCTGATGAAGTTGACTTTTTTGTTCCCTTAATTGATTTCTTTCTGTAAGAAAAATTCATTGTTTGTTTAATAACTGCATTGTTGAATATGCTGATGTATCTAGTCGTTGCTGCGTTAATTTGATAGTGTGTTTTTTCCCTTTCTAGGTGTAGAATTGGGAAGCTGAAGATAAATCCAGCTAGAGTTTCCTGTTATAGCTAGGTTAAAGCTTGAAATTGGAAGAGCGGGAGATATCAGAAGCATCCCTCCGATTTCTCAGGATAGCGCGAGATTGGATGACACGCGCCCTACCATGGCGCGAGTGAGGAACTATGATAGTTGGATTGGGGCCAAGGAGGAGCCTTTGCAAACCCTAGGAAAAAAAATTTGACGAGTTGAAGAGCGGGGTTCGTCCACTCGCCTGGTCTCTCGCGTGAGATTCCAGACTCTGATCAACTTGAGGAGGAACCCTTCTTTCATGTAACCAAAGGTACTACTCTCCCTCCGTTTTCTCCAATATCTTTCGTTCTTCGGTTTATGGTTCACGTCTTATCCCTTTTATCTCTTTTTGTTCGACGTCTTAATTTTTTTTTTTTTTTTTTTTTTTATACTCCGGGTCTTAGAAATAATTGCATACTGCTTTAAAGACATGAACATGAGGCTATGTGGGAATTTAGCATATGTCAATGATGATTTTTCAATAACTTGGGATAAGATATTAGTGACAAGGACAGAAAAATCTGGCACTGTAATCTGTTAGTGCTGGTATGAAAAATCTATTTTTGTTTGATGTCTTAAGTGTGTTTTGCTTTTACATAGGTCTGGGAAAAATTAGCGCAGTAGCTTTAAAAACATGATATAATCCGGGAATCCAGTTACATATCAATATATCATTAATTTTTACCCCAATAACATATGAGTGGTAAGGAAAGAAAATTTGCCAATCTGGTACTGTTATATTTTAGTGTTGGTAAGAATTGTCTAGTGAACCTACTATAGAAGTTTATAATTTCCAAGTTCTACGTTCCATTTGGCAATCATGGGTTTTTGTTAGTTGTTGGCTCATTTTTTGACTGCGATGGATGCTAAGGTAGTATGGGATGCTCTATTGAGTGTTTAAGTGTGTTGATACGGTCCTACCTCAATAGTTTGCTTTTGGGGTAGGATTTCTCTTCACACTTGAGTATTCATATTGTTATTAGAGTTTGGTTATTGGCAACCTTAAGAAAGGGCTCCCTAGGAAAGGTTCCGACCACCATAAATCGAAGTAAAGTGCCGTAGAGTGTCACTGCTAGCATTGTCCAATGATGCTTATCTCTTTATATACTTGTGATGTGTTGCCCTAATCCAGAAAGAGAAACACTCAATCACCATTATTTTTTCATTGCTCATCTGTCAATTTCTGCTACATTTTAGTTGGCATTGGTGTTTGGCAAATTTTCAGTTTTCTCACTGTTTATATAGTGTTTTCTCTTAGTTAACTTCCTCATATGAGTAAGGATGGAAAATTGCTTTTGCATTGTATTGTATGCTGTTCTTTGTTGTCTTTTGTTTGGGGCTGGATCTTTAACATAGAGGCATTGTCCCTGGACTTGCTTTGGGACAGAATTATTTTCATAACCTGACTTGGGTGTTCTTTCAGAGTGTTTTTAGCATACATGCAGGGGGACCTGTAGCTTTGGTATCTTGACATATTTCTGTATTCACTGTGATTTTTATCTTTCCATAAGTGTAATTTTTCATTCATTTTTCTTAAATTTCGGTCTCTTTTTCTCTTTCTGTACTAATTTCTTCTTTTATATAGAAATAAAGATTACATGATAGAGAAGCTGCAATTACATTCCATTACAAATTTAATATAAGAAAAAGCGATTGAAGATGCTCGCATTCCTCTCCAAGCAAACCAAACAGACCTCAAAATGTTGTTTTTCTTCGGTTTAACAAATCATCAAAATAAATTTGGAGTATCTCATCCAAGATAGTAGTAATGTAGGATACACCTAATGCTCTCCAGAAATACCCAAGAGCCTTCTCCACATGCAACTCTGCTGGGAAATGAAAATGTTGGCGGACCAGATTTTCTGAATCAGGTTCAATCATCATCTAACACCCTTAGGGAAAAGGATATATGGGTCATCAAACCTGCAACAATTCGTTATTGTTTTTTTGTTTTTGAGTACTGCATTACTAAGGTTTTGATCTTTGGGGGAGCTCATGTTTCCAAATTTTTTCATTATGAACAAAACATTACTTTGTATAAGAATGAGTTGGGAACTGAAAATAGGACTTGCCATAAGAATTACAGATTCCAAACTCACATATCTTGACTAGAGGAAAAAGTGACAATATCCATCATCTATTGAAGACAAAGGGTCTGAGCTAACAACAACTATTCTATATAATTGTTGCTGTACTCTGTGATGGATGCAAGCAATAAAACAAAGACCCAGAAGCTACCTTAAACATTGGTCTCTTTGTTCCTCTCTATGGCTCTCCGCCTCCTGTTTTTCTACAGCTAGCTTTTATTCTTAACTTTTTCCATGCTTGACATTGGTACTGTTATTTTGAATTTTTAGGTACTGCTGAAAATCATCAGGCTGAAAGCCGTTCTCATCATGGACATAGATCTAAGGTTACCTTCTGGCGACCACGAGAAGGATGAAGAACAAAATTCTATTGCTGACATATTGGAAGATGAAGAAAAATTTCATCCTGGAGATCTAGAGGGGCAGAATATGGTTGGTGCTAGTGTTGATGTACATGCTCTAGATAGTGGGGATTTGAATTCATCGACAGTGGATATGACAATATTTAAAGAAGATTCAAATCTTGAGCCCCTTTCTGGCATGGAATTTGAGTCTCATGGGGAAGCTTATTCTTTCTACCAAGAATATGCAAGGTCAATGGGATTCAGCACTGCAATACAAAATAGTCGCCGTTCAAAAACATCAAGAGAATTTATAGATGCAAAATTTGCTTGTTCCAGGTATGGAACAAAAAGAGAGCATGACAAATCATTCAATCGACCCCGTGCCAGACAGAACAAGCAAGATGCTGAAAATTCAACTGGTCGAAGATCTTGTTCAAAGACTGATTGTAAAGCAAGCATGCATGTAAAAAGAAGGCCTGATGGAAAATGGGTAATACATAGTTTTGTGAAGGAGCATAATCATGAGCTTTTACCAGCTCAAGCTGTCAGTGAGCAAACAAGAAAAATGTATGCTGCAATGGCTAGACAGTTCGCTGAATACAAAACTGTGGTTGGTCTCAAGAATGAGAAAAGTCCATTTGACAAAGGCCGGAATTTGGGCCTGGAGTCTGGGGATGCCAAACTTCTACTTGATTTTATGGTGCAGATGCATAGTATGAATTCTAACTTCTTTTATGCAGTAGATATTGGTGAGGATCAACGTCTGAAAAATCTTTTATGGATTGACGCTAAAAGTAGGCATGACTATATGAACTTCTGTGATGTAGTTTCTTTTGACACCTTCTATGTTAGAAACAAATATAAGTTGCCTCTTGCGCTTTTTGTTGGAGTAAATCAGCATTATCAATTTATGCTGCTTGGTTGTGCCTTAATATCAGATGAAAGTGCTGCTACTTATTCTTGGCTAATGCGGACATGGCTGAAAGCAGTTGGTGGCCAAACTCCAAAAGTGATCATCATTGACCATAACAAGACATTAAAGTCAGTTATTTTAGATGTTTTTCCTAATGCTCATCACTCCATGTGCTTATGGCATGTAATAGGGAAGGTGTCTGAAAATCTGGCTCATGTAATTAAGCGACATGAGAATTTTATGGCAAAATTTGAAAAATGCATCTATAGGTCATGGACAAACGATGAGTTTGAGAAGAGGTGGTTGAAAATTGTTGATAGGTTTGAGCTCCGAGAGGATGAATGCATGCAGTCATTGTATGAAGATCGCAAGTTATGGGTGCCAACATTCATGAAGGATATTTTCTTAGGTGGTTTGTCCACTGTCCAGCGATCAGAAAGTGTGAATTCCTTCTTTGATAAATATGTTCATAAGAAGACCTCTGTGCAAGATTTTGTCAAGCAGTATGAAGCAATCTTGCAAGACAGGTATGAAGAGGAAGCAAAAGGTGATTCTGAGACATGGAATAAAGTGGCGACATTAAAAACTCCTTCACCATTGGAGAAGAGTGTTGCAGGGAGTTACACTCATGCATTGTTCAGGAAGATTCAAGTTGAGGTTATTGGTGCAGTTGCATGTCATCCTAAAGCTGAAAGACAGGATGATGCAGGCATTAGTTACAAGGTTCATGATATGGAAAAGAATCAAGACTTCATTGTTGTGTGGAATGAAATTAAATCTGAAGTTTCATGCATTTGTCGGTTATTTGAATATAGAGGTTTTCTTTGTCGACATGCATTGATTGTTCTTCAATATTCTGGCTTTTCGGTAATACCACCCCAATATATCTTGAAACGGTGGACAAGAAATGCAAAAGGTGGACAAATAATGGGAGAAGAATCAGAACATATGCTGGCTAGGGTACAACGATACAATGATTTATGTCAGCGAGCAATGAAGTTGAGTGAAGAGGGATCTCTATCTCAAGACAGTTATAGTATTGCATTCCATGCGTTACGTGAAGCATACAAAAGTTGT
Organism: Acacia melanoxylon; assembly: GCA_019022615.1. Classification (NCBI taxonomy): domain Eukaryota; kingdom Viridiplantae; phylum Streptophyta; class Magnoliopsida; order Fabales; family Fabaceae; genus Acacia; species Acacia melanoxylon. The sequence goes on from JAFJYJ010000005.1 coordinate 14,533,640, forward strand.
GTGAGTGCTAACATTTCTAGCAAGAGTCCTGCCGAAGCTGTCATATCAGCTAGTCAGAGTCAGCTCTCTACTGAAGAAGACACCCTAAGTAGAAATATAGGCAAGTCAAACAAAAAGAAGAATCCGACTAAGAAGAAAAAGGTTTTCTTTTCTCTTTTTGTTTACTTCGGAGTACATGTACAATCTATGTTGTTGAGTTCATATTATAACCTCTTTGAATTGCAGCTGAACTCCGAGCCTGAAGTCATGACTGTTGGGGCACAAGATAACATGCAGCAAATGGTTAGTCCTCCTATGATTGTTAATCTCAAAAAGTGTTCAATTTTACTACTCCCTCCGGTCCTAATTATAAAACTTAGTTAACTTTTTTGTAGAAATTAAAGAAGCTAATTAAATTAGCTTATAGAGTATTTTTATTTTTATTTTTATTTTTTTCTTCAAATTAAATAGTTTGACTAATAAACTAATATATAATCTAAGAAAACACAACATATGAAATGATTAAGTAACTTATTTAGCTTCCTTAATCTCTCCAAAAAAAGTCAACTAGGTCTTATAATTAGAACCGGAGGTAGTATATTTTAAGTTGTAGTGTGTGTGGAAGAAAGTCAAGCTACACGGGGGGATTTAAGCAAACAAAAATAGAATTTTTGTTTTGAAACTCAAAATAGAAGCTCCATCTTAGTTAAATGGATGCATTTGTCTGCTTAATTTAAGTGTCTTCAGATAATTGGGAATTTTTGTTTTGTAGGACAAATTCAATGCAAGGACAGTAACCCTTGATGGTTATTATGGTTCTCAACAGAGTGTTCAGGGAATGGTAAGAATATGATACACTTCAGTTCTTATCTTTGGTTGTTTCATATTGGTTTCTGGACTTATGTATTTGTTTATTTGATCATTCAGTTGAACTTGATGGGACCAACACGCGATAATTATTATGGGAATCAACAGACAATTCAGGGGCTGGTGCGTCTTTGAAATTGTGATTAATTATCGAAAGTATTTAGTGCAAGTGCAAAACTTTAGAAACTCTGTTATTTGAATACAGGGACAATTAAGTTCCATACCAACGAGCCACGATGGTTACTATGGTGCTCCTCAAAGCATGCCTGGTCTGGTAAGGTTTGCTTACCCTGAGAATGAGTTTCTTGCCATTGTAATATTTATTCTGAACTCTATAATTGTTCCAAAATTTGCAGGCACAGCTTGATTTTTTCCGGGCATCGACAAATTTCACTTATGGCATTCGGGTGAGTTTTGTAAATTAAGTTACTTTGTTGGTCGTTGATAGAAAACAATAGCACCGTAGGATCTATGTAGCTTATTTTGTCTAGTAGGATAAGACATGTTGCAAATAGTACTCCGTCCGTTCCTAAATATAAGATAATTGACTTTTTTTTGAAGAGATTAAGGAAATTAAATAAGTTACTTAATTATATAATATATTGTGTATCCTTAGATTATATATCAATTTATAAGTTAGGCAAAATAGTTTGGAAAAAAAAAATATAAATATTTTAAAGTAATTTAATTAAGTTTCTTGATATCTCCAAAAAAGTCAACTTTATTTTATATTTAGACTAGAGGGAGTATATACTCCCCGACTTAACAGTATGGTGATCGCTTGCTCCTTTTGGTAGGATGATCAAAACGTAAGACCGACACAGTTACACGAGGACCCATCAAGACATGCATGAGGATATGTAACATAATGTAGAATATACGTTGTTTATTATATAATAGATCTTGTTAATAAATGGTAAAATGGTTTAGCGTTAAAGATCTTGTAGAGATGGTTGGTTGGTTGTATTGTAGTTCTGATTCTTTAGGCTACAAGTTGTCATCAACTATCAAATTGTAGTTTGTCAAAAAATTTCAAATGTTCTTCATTTTCCACCAGTGTGCATATTTCATTTATTTTCACTTTCTTTAGCTTCTTGCCTCCCACATAAAGGAGAAATTCCCACATGCACTCCTTGCAATGAAGACAACCAGTCAATGTTTGGAAATATCATTCTTATATTTCAAATATTACAATGACAAGTGATTTTTAATGTAGGATGTATAGATATTGGATTTATAATAGTGATATTTTCAGATTCGGATCACATTAAAGGCCAATTGGATTTTCCCCCATCTCCCGGGAAATAATAATGCTTATAATCATACCTTTTTTTTTCTCAAAAATTTTGTTCCACATAATACTAACTCTAATTGAAATTAAAGAAATTTGAATTAAAGCTTTATAAAATAAATTATACTGTTTGTGATTATACAACAACATCCAAGCCTTATCTACATATCTATTGAGCTCAATTAAAATTTAAATCTCGGGATAAATTGTTAACTAAGAGATCTTGCTTAATAATCTCATTAAGTGATCTCTTTTGTGTTCCTCTTAATTGGAATCCAAACAAATCTTCCTTACCGGCATATCTAATGGCCTTTTTATGTATGTATCCAACCACTTCAGTTTTTCTATTTTTTTTCTTCAAGATGTGCCACATCAACCTTCTTCATATAAATTCATTACAAATCTTATCGTTCACGCATCTATCTCGATAGCTTCATCTCAACTACCTCATTTTGTGCTCATGAAGCCCATTCACGGCCCGACAGTTACTACTGTAAAGCATTGTTGGTTGAATAGTAGTACAATAAAATTTTTCTTTTACTTTATAAGGTATTTTCTTAATACAAATAACTGGTAGTTTTTTTTCCATTTAAACCACTCAGCTTAAATTCTATGATTAACATCTTCATCAATTTCACCATCTTTTTGTAGAATTTATTTAAATATTTGAATTTTGTCTGGAACAACATGATCTCCCATTTCGACCTTCAAATCGCTTCTTACCCCCCTCTTTTATTAAAACTGCAATGCATATATTATATCTTACTCCTACTTAATCGGAAGCTCTCTAACTCTAAAGTTTTTCTCTATAACTTAATTTTAGAATTAAGTCTTTCTCTTGACTCAGCTACAATCCACAAGAACAGTATCTTCTGCAAAAAGCATGTACTTGGGGATTTCTTTGACTATAAGATTAATTAAAACGTCTAAGACTAAATTAAATAAATAAGAGTTTAAGGCTAATATTTAATATAACAATCCTTATAGAGAAGTTGTTTGTCTCACCACTAGACTTTCTCACACTAGTTGTTTATGTAATTAATTAATATATATATATATATATATATATATATATATATATAGTTTTAGAGCCCATTAATATTATTTTGCTATTTAAAGTAGGATTGAAAATTACTAGTTACTATTACTAGTATATATTTATACTTGCCACCTTACGACAAAAGTTAGTCAATTAGGATAGGTTTGCATTTATGGGTCCATGGACCCCATCTTTCTTTCCCTTCTTTCTAATCACTGATATCCAGACAAAAACGTCACTCCAATATTCTCTCCCCCCCTTTTTTTTTATTCAACATTTTATCCCTCAACTTAATTTTGGTTTATAAAGTGTATACATTATGTTTCTTTTTTAAAATCTAAGAATTAGGAAAGTATTATCTTTTTCATTAGTATTCAATTATATATATATATATTTAACCATCTGTAATTTTCTTATAAAATTATTTAACTTTCATTTTATATACAAATATATCTCTTTAAATCTACAAATCTTAGAAAACTATGATAATGTGTGTGAATGCAATTTGAGAGTGTTTTTTTTTTAATAAATATATTGCAGAAAAAAGATGAGTACACTGTTACAAGATTAAAGTCAACTAGATAAATTAATTGTTTGAGATTACTTAAAAAATGTTTATCCATGTAAATCGAGATAAATTTTTCCTTACATACTTACTCTCCCGATTTTATTATAAGGTACCAACTAACAAATCTCACATATATCCAAAAAAAAATTAACAATTCTTACAAACCAATAAAACAGTCAAAGTCAATAAAGTTGTCCTAAAATTTAAGTAATTTATGATATTAACCCTATTAATTGCACTGAACTCTAATATTATATTAATTATTACTCTGACCTACTACCCTTATTAATTATGAACATACATAAAAAAAAGATAACTAATACTCCTTGAAAATAAACAAGTACCTTGTAAAAAAGACAAAATACATTTACTAGTTGGTATCTTATAATAAAAATCAGGGGATACCTCATATACTGAAATCATGATTGAAAAGTAGAAAGCTTCAATGCTAGTTCAAACAAACACTTAGATGAACATATAGTAGAAAACAAATTTATTAAGACTAGACAATCCTAGAGCACCCTTAGAGAAGGTTTAAAGCTATAAATTGTATGGTGAAAAAAATTACATCAAGTGAGTTATAAAGTGAGTTATTATTGTAGTTTGTCTTATATCTATAATCACAACACAGAGAGTATTTGTATTTAGTACGTCACGGGTCCGGAGGATATGGATCGGCTTCGACACACTCATGAGCTTCATGTAATAGTAGTACTTTTTCTTGCCTTATTCGTGCAATAATACCTAATGAACTTGAGGTAAGTTTTATATTTCTTTTTTTTAAAAAAAATAAAATAAAAATATTCTCATTATGTACCAATAAATAAAAAAATAATGAAGCATACTAATACGTCATAAATTATAAGATTTGAAAGTTTACAGAGAATGTATAAACAAATAAGCACAAAAAGTTTGTGAAATCATCATTATAAGTGGAACCTAAATTTGAGTACTTGGGAGTTACGCGATTGGGCAGCAGAAGCCATGAGAGCCAATAAAACAGAAATAGATCATGATTACCACGTGAGGTCGCCCACATGGTAAAGTTTCCCCATTTGTAGACAAAATCGAAAATCCAACACAAAGCAGAAAACTTTTATTATTTTCTGCGTATATAAAACTTAGGGTAAATCTCAATCCTTCTCTCTCCCCCTCTCCTACACCCACCTGGAATTGTCTTTGCGAAACTAAAAAGTACATTGTGCATATCAGTTGTGGAGGGTTTTTTCATCATCCTGCTTCGCATAAACATTTCGCTCAGAGTCATTGCTTTGATCACTCAGTGAATAGTTTCAGATCGGTTCTTCTGGTTCAGGAATAAAAGGTGCTTTTTGGTTATTTTCATTTATTGTTTGTGATTTTCCGTTAAAGCACACTCTTCACTTGTTAATGTTATGATTATGTGCTTTCTAAGTATGAAATTTGCCACTGCATTTCCGCGACAAGGACTTGTACTGGGGTTGTGGTTGTGGTGAGTTGATCTCATTTCCTGGCATTTTCTCGGGGTATTTTTTTTTGGATATTGGTGTGTTTTTTGGGACAGTGAGGCTGAATTTTTCGCATGCAAACGGTTTTTCTTTCTGTTTGTCTCCCCTGTTACTCATTTGATTTTTCTGGAGGTTTTTTTTGGATTTTGTGAAAATAATTTATTGTCAGTTAAATTTTGATCCATTTTCTCCACTCTCTGTTTAATATGCTTTCCCATATCTGACTTTATGGGAAATGGGACCCTGATTCCCTTCCCAAAGGGTTTAGAAACGGAAGTTCCTCGAAGGATGTTTCTGTGGTTGGACATATGGTATAGGACTTAAAGGGAATTGATTTAAGACAACCATTTGACTCTGTTTGAGCCTGCATGCAAGTGATCCAAATTTTCAAAATCCATTTCGTTGCATATCTGGGTAAAAATTGAGTCCTTATTTTGTATTAAGAAGGATATCTTTAAGGTTATTGATCCTCGCTTAAATTTTTACTCTCAGTGAATTGTTTGTTTGACATGCTTACCAGTGCCTTTTTCCTTTAGAAAGTTAACCTCCCTTTCATGTTCTGAGATTTTTTTGTAAGTTTAAATTTTTTTTTTCCAGTTTTTAATGGGAAAAAAAAAAAAAAAAATACATTTATATGATTCTTCTCTCTGACTTGACCGTTGTTTTGGTTCCTTCTTCTGAAAGGATGGCCTGCTTCTGGAATGGTTTTAATCCTTTGGTTTTATGTTGAAAATTTTGAACAATCTTTGCAAAAGTGAGTCTTAGTTTTGAGTTTATGTGTTAGGTTATGACTTTCTGGGGCTGGATGGAAATTTTAGATCACTTGCCTGAAATCTTTTAGCACTAAAAGTCTGAGTGGGACACTCAGAACTGGCGAATGGGTATCCAAACTATGGGATCTCAAGGCGGTGGTGACTCAAATGGAAAACAGTCACAATTCCAGCCTTTGGTACGGCAAAATTCAATGTACAGTCTCACGCTTGATGAGGTTCAGAATCAATTGGGTGACTTAGGAAAGCCATTAAGCAGTATGAACCTTGATGAGCTTCTAAAAAATGTGTGGACTGCTGAGGCAAACCAGTCAATGTGTATGGATATTGAAGGCACAGCACAAGCTAGTCAAACTGCTCTTCAGCGTCAAGCTAGCCTGTCATTAACCAGTGCACTAAGCAAGAAGACAGTTGATGAGGTTTGGCGAGATATCCAACAAAACAAAAGCAATGAGGAGAAGAAGTCTCGGGAGAGGCAGCCTACTTTGGGAGAGATGACATTAGAGGATTTCTTGGTGAAAGCCGGAGTTGTTGCAGAAGCTTCTTCTGATAAAAAGAACACAGGTCTTGTGGCTGGTACTGATTCAAATGTTGCAGCACCACAGTTTCCGGAACAAAGTCAGTGGATCCAGTATCCCCAACCACAATTTCAGCATCCTCAACAAAATTTAATGGGAATGTATATGCCTGGTCATGCTATGGCACAGCCATTACATATGGGAGCTGGTTCTGCATTGGATGTTTCTTATGCTGAAATTCCAGTGGCACTGCCTTCACCAGTGATGGGACCACTGTCAGATACACAGACATCTGGAAGAAAAAGAGGCGCACCAGAGGACATGATCGAGAAAACTGTTGAGAGGAGGCAGAAAAGGATGATCAAGAATCGGGAATCTGCTGCCCGCTCAAGAGCAAGAAAGCAGGTTATTCTTTTCTTTCTTTCTCTATTCATTTCTATGCTGTTTAAGCCTTTAACATCTTATTCTTTGAGGTCCGGTAGTGCCTAGTAAGATTCCTTAGCCTGAATGATAAAAGCAGGCTTACACACATGAATTGGAGAATAAAGTTGCACGTTTGGAAGAGGAAAATGAGTTGTTGAGGAAACGGAAGGTTAGATTCTTCTTTGTCCCTTTGGATCGATTAATATTCCATATGTCTTGCTATCAATTTGAAGTATTGGATATATTTTCTGTCTTATAAGTAGAGTAATATCTATTTGTTTGCTAATACATGTTGCAAATAGGGTGTGCCATTCTTGAATATTCTATCAATGGTGTTTGACAACTTGCTGTATTGTGATTTTTTCAAGATTTGAGTTGCCAACATGTAGAGGTGTAGAATTTATTATTGACAGTTATTGTCTCCCCTAAATGCCACGTGCATGCTTGTTCCCACAATTTGAAGTTCTGTGCAATAATGGGCTTTTCCACATTACTCTGTTTTGGAAGTAAAAGTGTTAATAATAACACTATCAACGGCTGTCACAGCATGAGCTTGTTATCTGTATCCAGTATACCTTTATGATCTGGTTTAGCAAGCAACGTAATGACTTTTCTGAATCCTATGGTTGATTGGCCTGGCATGCTTTTAGAAATTGGAAATTCAATGTATTCAAATACGCTTTTCATTGCATATATGGTTGGTGTAAATTAGACTTGAACATAATTTAAAAAATTATTGTTTTCTTAATAACTGTACCTCAATAAGAAGCAGTTTGTTATTTGTTGTTACATATCTTTTCCTTTGTTCTTTGGAGCAAATGCGTTTCTTTCTTTCCCTGTGTGTATTCAATCAATTTTTGATCCATGTTTCATTCAATCAATTTTCTGTACATCGTGGGTTTCTGACATTCAACTAGTTAAAATTAATTTTTCATAATCTATGAATTACGATATGCTTGATTGAAACTATGAGGAATTTTATATAGTAACTAATAAATCAAATAACCAGACGAATTCTCTGATTTTGTTTGTCATAATAATACTGTATAGGCAATTTTGAATCAGCGAGCATTGTCAACAGAACAATTTTGTCATGCTCAGTGGCTTTGTTTGATGGTCCTTCTGCTGCACAGAAATTTAGTCTGTCTTGCCAGATCTTCCTTTTGTCATTTGTATTCTAGATTTCAAATGTTCCTGTTTATACTTTAATTACTTTAATCAGTACATTATAAAATATAAACTCTTTAAGGTATGTCCGGGTCATTGTTACCTATTTGTGGTTCATCCCCATGATTTGTTGTGTGGATTGTACTGGGTACTCTAATTTAGTGCATGTGATTGGTCTTGAACTGTTTCATTTTGCAAATGCTCTGTTTTTAGTATGAACAAGTCAAAGAAATGTTTTATGAAATGATTCATTTGATTAAATAGACAGAATGCAGAGTTTATATTTATATACCTTATTCAGATTTTTTTTTAAAAAAAGTTCTTAATTCAGCTGTTATATTTGTTTGTTATGATAGTAAAATTTATAATTGGGAGTCAGATTTTGATGAGAGATCCAATGGAACAGCTCCACATGCATGTTATATGTGTGTGTCTGAGGGCATCGAGTAAAACGAAACATAATTCAGTATAGTTGTTTAATTGCCAGAATATTTCTGCTACATGTTAAAAACCTCAGCCAGAGAATTTGGTGAGCATCCCATAGTGAATCGGTCCAACTTGTTCAATTAGATAATTCAGCTGAGCCAGTTTTATGGCTGATCCCATATCCTCAACTGCTGCCTTCTTTTCTTTGAAGCCATATCTCTGCAAAAGTCAAAATTTGTCACTGTCAATGTGATTAGCTGGTATTTATATATATTTGTTTCAGTAAATATTGTAAGCCCAGTTCAACAATTTCAGTAGAAATGAACAGATGGGATTTGTCATTATTTGTATCAGGAGACTCTATCATGAGTTTCAAGGCATTTCTAACTACTTAGTAGTTAGTACCACGGGTTGTTTCATAGCTTTAAATGATGCGTATGAGATTCTTATCATTTTTTCCTCCTTACTAATATGGACTTGGATCGCCTGCTTTTTATATGGACATACTCCTCTACTTAAAAAGAACTGATTGATTGATCTATCTGTATGTGTCTGACCTCATTTGAAATATGTCTTTTTAGCCAAATCACTGACATCTTCACAAAATATACATTTGTACTTTAATTTGATGGTAGAAAAAGTTGATATTTGACTGAGACATCAAGATTTGAGTTGATGAACACAACCAAATATAATCTAAATCTAGGGAATCACATCAATAATCAGAATTATTGTTTCACGAAGGTTGAGTTCTGTTGTGTGATTTTAACTTTTCCCCTTGACTTGCAGGAGCTGGAGAGCATGTTGCCATGTGCACCACCTCCTGAGCCCAAATATCAGCTCCGACGAACAACATCAGCGCTGTTTTGACATCTTTGTTTAAGCTGGACGTGTGTACTTTGTATATGAGCGTCAAGGGAATGTTTTTTTATCAGTTAGTGTGAGGCAATCACCTGCATTCTGGTCTCTTAGGATCAGGAATGGCTGTTTGATGCATTTGCATGCAATGGCTTGCTTTTTCCTGTTAGTAGGCTCTTTAAAACTCTGTGAGATCCTTGAGGTTAATTTTTTTTAGGAAACTTTGTAGTTTTACCATTTATTATATAAATATATATATAGCCTGTTTAATCAATGATGAGTCAATGCTCTTTCGGCATCATGAGAATGGCATTTTTGTTTGGGTCTCAATTTTATTCAGTTTTAGGTGGGTACTCTTATTTTTCAAGAGGACCATGACTTCTGCATGATTTTTTTAATTATTTTTAAAAAGTGTTCATTGTATGTTTTTGAGATGTAAAGAAAATGTTGGGCAAACTAGGTAATGTGATAGCAAACATTTATCATTATTGACTTCTCCAGGTGAGATAAAAGTGACTATTAATCTTATCTAATCTCAGAGACTCGGGCCATTGCTGATAAGATTAGTCCTGGAGTCCTCAAAACTCTTGTAACCTTGATTGACAAACCAAAGTTACAATGTGTTTGCTATATCCTTCATATTAATTAAGATGGTACGAAGATTTTTTTTTTCTATTGACATTATGGGCTTTTTGTGTGCCTATGTTAACCTTCAAATTATGTTTTTCTTTAGTTTATTTGAATATATTTGTATTTATATTTGAGATGACATAATGAACTGAATCATTTATTCATGATTATCACCTTTTATCGCAATTTTTAAGAAAAAAATAATCAGAATTATATACTTTTGTAACAAATCTATACAAATGCCTAGCTGTTATAAAACTGAAGAAAATGTAAAGAAAAGTAGAGAGAAGTCAGAGAGAAATTCTAGAGAGATTGAGGAATTTTCATTTCAAGTGTATTCTGAATGTTTACAGAATACCTCTATTTATGCATCTTCGAGGGATTCTTACGCGATGAACATTCACATAATAAATATATTCATAACACTCTCTCTTGGATGCCCATTATGAATGTGCGCTTTTATTAAAAACTTTAACTGGTAAAACCCAAGTGGGATAAAACATAGCTAAAGAAAAGAATAAATCATCCATCGATAAACTTTCTTATGTTGCCGTCGCGTTTGACGTAAACATTCGTAATCTACACTTGAAATGAGAATTCCTACATCTCCCTAGAATTTCTCTCTAACTTCTTTCTACTTTTCTTTACATTTTCTTCAGTTTTATAACACGTTATCAGCATGAGACTCTAATTAACTGAGCCTCCTTCATGTGTTGTTCATCATCACTGTGGTTCATCTTTCATGGCGGAAGGAGTTTTCTCAAATCGCTCAAAAGGAAGTATTTTTAGCTGAAAGATTGATTTTGGATCGGTGAAAATGATTTCTTTTCACTCAGGTATGTTTTCTATTAAATTTAGATTGTTGATTTAGGATATATGATGCCTGTGAGTGAAAAAGGAAGAAGAAGGTCGAAGGTTGCAGAGACGTAGAGAGAAAGTCGGAGAGAAATTAGAGAGATTGAGGAATTCTCATTTCAGTGTAGCCAGAATGTTTACGAAGGCACTACATTTATAGATCTTCGAGGGTTCTTATCTGATAGACATCCACATAATAAATATATTCATAACACTAGTTTATTTGTCACTCCTTTCGGTTTGTTATAAGACATGTTTAAGTAGTAAATCTTGTTCTTAAATATAATATATAATTTTCATATTTGTCAATATTTTTTCTAATTTACCTTTATTGATACTTCTTTAACAATAATCAAGAAAGAATTGATGAAGATGACCAAAGTGTTTTAGAAAATACATATAATATTAACTAATTCAACTAACTTTTTTAATCTAATCAAATTAAGTAAATATGTTTTTGATTAAGAAACATGGAGTATTTTAATAAATTTTTTGTATGAATATTTTTTATCCTAAGTTGCTTTGATCATTGTAAATGTCATTCATTACTACTAAAATGTAGAAAATATAAATACATGTATAAGAAAATTCGTTGTGAATGATATAAAAATTTTCAACCTTTGGTCTCTTTGAGACCTGCTTCAATATCTCTTAATAAAATGTTTACATATGATGAGGAGATTAAAGTTCTTGAGTCATGAAATTAAGAGAAATTAAGAGGTTGTTTGTTTCTGTTTTTGTGTTTACAAAATTGTTTTTAAAGATAAGTTTTGAAAAAAAATTTAAAAAAAATATTTGGATATATATTTTTTTCCCTAAAAAATTCTGTTTGGTAACATGGTGTTGATCAGTGCGGGTGGTATGGTGTCAACAGTGCACAAACAAGTGGCAGCCTCAAAAAATAATATATGAAAAAAAAACACTTAAAAACTATTTTTTTTATTTTTTAGTTTTTAAAAACAACTTCTATTTTTAAAAAAAACAACTTATTGAAAACAATTTTGCAAACATGTTTTTTCTTTTGTTTAAAAAAAAAGACTATTTTTAAAAACAAAATCAAACCAATCCTAAAATTCTTGAGTTATGTAGTTATATAATTGAGTAGTTTTTGAATTTGTTATTGTGAACTTTGCAAAAAGTGCTTGTTTAAGAAATCCAAAAAAAATATTTTTTAAGCAAAAGTGACAACCAAAGTAACCCAGGGCTACGTAAAGTTTGAGGAGTTGGTTCTTTTGGAAAATGATTTTCACCATTTCTTAGAAAAAGGAACCAAAGTATATATTATACATTTATCTTATAACTTTTCAGGTTGCTCGCCCTTATACATTTATCTTATAACTCATAAAAACACTTCTAAACAAAACTAAAATAAACATGTACTAACCATACTTGGATGCAATAAGAGAAAAAGATAGCAATATGCCAAGCTAGCAGTGGATAGGATTCAGGAATTTTACATGTAATTCCACAAAATTGTTTGATAGTATTTCGTATCACTCTTTCAAAACTTTCTCAGATCTTAATACAAAACCAAAACATATTAACAAGAACCTCTTCATACATGAAGACAATCATGATCCTATTCAAAACCTATTTACTATTCATTTTTGTTGTGGCAATTAATTTTAAGTTGAAGTTAAGTTATTTTATATTAGAATCGGCCAAGTTGGCGAGTTGATCAGATCTCAGGTTTTTATGAATAATCCTAACCCTTACTAGTTACTACATGTAAAATACAATAATAGACTTTGAAAAAAAAATTGGGTAATGAGTGTATGTGTATAAACACATTGGACATGTTATTAATTTTCTGCTTGTGTGATTGTGATTAGAACTGAAGAGAAGCTCCGCTTATATAGATGAGCAGAGTTACAAGGCGACAATACTCATAATATTATATGAGCTGGAAGATAAAGATACACTAAGATAGACTTATGACTTAAAGTAAAAGTACAAATACTCATTACTCATAAAGCTTTTTATTATTGTACTAAAAATTTGAAAGTGTGTTACATGTTTGTAATGTCTTTCCCTTTATGAGTCATGTATGTTTGTATTATTATTTTTTTAAGTCACAAATCTGTCTTAGTGTGTCTTATCTTCCAACTCATATAGCATTATGAGTATTGTCGTCTTGTAACTCTTGTAACTCTGCTCGCTTATATAAGTAGAGCTTTTCTTCAATTGTAATCATAATCAGAGAAGCAGAATACCAATAACATTTCCAGTTGACCAGTGTGTTCTTATACACATAAACTCATTACCTCAATTTTAAAAGTACATTTGACATGACTAAAAATTTTAAAAGCATTCTTATAAAAATCTTATTAAGAATGAAATAATTTTATTATTATTGCTTGCAAAAGAAAGAGTCTTAAAAAGAAAATAGATGGCTATATAATTTTTTTTTAAAGATATGATAAAGACAATAATGCTTTCATAAAATGAATTTTGACTAATTAATTTTCGACATATATCAAAGGTTGAGAAAATACCACTTAATTTATTATTTGTAAAATTATAAGTATTAATATCGCAATTCATAACTCTTTTTTTATAGTAAGAAATGATTTATTTGGATCTTGAAATTGAATAGGTATATTTTGGCATTTTCTATATGGTATATAGAAAATGCCAAAATATACCTATTCAATTTCAAGATCCAAAGCATTTTCTATATGGATCAAATCCTTACGATTGGCATAGTTGATTAAGGAGGCATAGTTGGTATTTTTTGGCATTTTCAGAACACTCTTTATGGATCGATCGATCCTAAGAGGGTACCGGTGTCTACCCCTCCTAATTTTTTTTTTTTAAAAAAATCCTCCCTAAAATTGATTAAAACCCCTACAAAACAGTCTCGTGAACCGCGGATCCATTTTTCTTCCTCAACGTAGCAGCATTCCACACTCCGGCGGACGCAGTCCACCGTTGTCAGCCCTGCGTGGTTGTTCTGGGCGAAGTAGGGGAGAAGGTTCGAAGCCTACGGCTTTTTCTACCCAAAATTCGGTGAGATTGATTTGTTCAATCTGGCTTTGAACTATTGAATTTGTTCACCGCGTGGTTGTTCCTGCTTTGCTTCAGCTGTTTCACTTTATTTTGTCTTTGAATCTGGTCGTGTAGTCGTTCGAATATTGACGTTTTTGAATTTGGGAATGTTTACAGTTTGAGTTAATTTTCTTATTTAAAAAGTCTAGGTTTTTCTTGAATGTTGTGTAATTGGCCATTATACTCCTGCCCTCTTCATTTTGATTACTGGCGACTTGTATGCTTTGGACTGTGATGTTTTGCAATACCGTTCTTGTTGTGTATTGGCATACTGTTTATTAATCTTTTTATATTATCATCAATTTAGAAAATTCTCAAGGTATTAGAATTTATGATCTTGTAAATCATTTGGCTTGAGTTGTGTCAAAGCATCTGGAACAAAATTAAAAGGGTTTGTATCAACTGTGCCTAATTCAAAAATTTCAGTAGGTGTAAGGTCTGCTTACAAATTCTATAATATGGCTTCCTCTCCCAAGATTTTGGGTTTATTAGATGAATAAAATGTAAAACTATCCCTTGGGGAAAAAAATCTTGTGAGGTTGATGGAGAAATGTAAGTGTTCTTATCTGATTCTAATAAAATTCTTGATCATTCCAACTTCAAACTATATTTCAAATCATTAAGCAGTATTCATTTAGTAATGTTCCGTGAATGTATGGATGATACTTGTTCTGCTTCAAATAGGAAGTCCTGGTGCAGTCACTTCTTACCACTTCCATTGAAGCTCCCTAGGGAGATTTTATTTAGAAATGGATGAGAACATGAAGCAGTTCCAGAAGAGTCTAACAGAGCTGGAAGTTGAAGCCGAACATCTTCTCTTAGCCCGGAACCAGCTGGTCGAGAACGATAAACTGAGAAATGGGGACAGAGAAGCACTCACTGCCTTAAGGAGAAGGGCCAAGACAACAAAGAGCAGTGTCCCATCTGCTTTTGATTCAATAATGAAGGGAGTTACCAGTTCAAGACCTTTAGTACAAGAGGTGTGTTCCACTTGTGGCAACCATGACTATAGTGAACAGACTTGGATGAGTTTTCCAGGAACTGATTTATTTGCTAGCATCCCATTTCATGCTGCTCATACCATTATAGAAACAGATCAAGAAAATCTTGACTTTGAGGCTAAGAGACTTCAGAGTCTTGTGAAAGAGAAATCTTATATAATCTCAGAGACTGGTGCCATTGCTGATACGATTAGTCCTGGAGTCCTCAAATCTCTTGTAACCTTGAGTGATAAACCAAAGTGATGTGGGTGACATGAGAAACTAATTACAATGTGTTTGCTATATACTTCATATTAATTGAGATGGTTTTCTTTTTTCAATCGATGTTCAGAGCTTTTTGTGCCTGTGAACCTTCAACTTATGATTTTTCTTTAGTTTATTTGAATATATTTGTATTTATATTTCAGATGATTTAACCAGTTGATTCACTTATTCTTTATTATCACCTTTTATCGCAATTTTAAAGAAAAAATAATCAGAATTATATTCTTAAACAAATGTATACAAGTGCCTAGCTTATACTCCATGTGCTTATTATAAGGCACCAATTACCAATTTTTACAAATCAATAAAAACAGTTAAAGTCAATAAAGTTATCCTACTATTTAAATAACTTCCAATATTACCCCTACTAAATGCACTAAACTCTATTTTATATTAATTATTACTCTTTCAAGATCCTTATTAATTATGGGACATACATAAAAAAAAAAAGTGTCGTAGGAATAAACAAGTCTTTATATAAAAAAGCATTAAATCATTTAGTAGTTGATGCCTTATAATAAGGACTAGAGGGAGTATGTTATTCTTAGATAAAGTTGCTTCTTTGATAACTTGATTTTAATTTTTCACTCACTGAACCCTGTTTATAACATCATAATGATATTCTTATAGGTTTCTTGTTATAAAGAAATATCCGCAATATTCTTTTTTCTTTTTTTGCCATAAGAAATATCAACAATATTCAGTTCAACTCCTTTCTCCTAACTTGATTCAGTGGGAATGATATAATTTTGCGATCTTTGGTCTCTCTTAATAAAATAGGAGTATTTACATATGAAGAAATTAAACTTCTCGAGTCATATAGTAATATAATTGGGTAATTCTAATTTTTTTTTGTTAACTTTAATCATACTCGGATGCAATAAGAGAGAAAATAAAAATGTCAAACTTCTTGTAAATAATAATTTGGACACGAGTCAATATCCGAATAGGTTTCAGGATTTCCGCAGGTAAGTAATTCCAAAAAACTGTTTCATAGTAAAACATTTTGAGGCCTTAAACCACACCTATTCAAAAACTAGTTTGTAATACAACTTCCCTATAGCTTGCAAACTCCATTACTACTTTTTAACTAGGCCAAAAAGTCTAACAGAAGAACATGGAGTTGCGGACTTTTTCATGAAGACGAGGTAACTCTTGCACTGGAGCTGTACCAACTGAAGTGAGTCCTCCATGACTAGAACTAGACTCTGAAAATTCATCAAACTTGATAAACTGTGCCACTTGGGTTGCTGCTAAGTGAGCATAACAAATTGGGGCAACTGCAATAACACTGAGATTTCAGCATTCGATGCAACAAATTGTACGGAGAAAATTTTCAATTTTGAACGTAGAGTATGTCAACACGAATATTACAATCTAATGATATATTTAGAAGGTCAAGAACATTTTACCTACTGATATAGCTGTCGTGCTCCTCTGATACCTGCAAAAAAAAAAAAAAAAGTGAGATAATTTATCAGTGACTTAAGGTCAAGGACCTATTAGGACCATTCAAATGAAATTTTATGGTTGATTTTATTACAATATCTAACACGTTGCCATGCATAAAGTTAATTATATTAGATTGAAAGTAAAAACAAAGATTAACTTACACATAACAAAGAGAATGCACAAGTTCTTGCAAATCATCGGCAGAGAATCCAATCTCATCATGTAGTACATGGTAATGAGTAGGTCGACTTGTTCCCTATACCGACAATGCAACAATTTACAACAAAATAGTAAGTGAATATTATCATGTCATTTGCTCTTCAGGTTGTGTTAGTTAAAAAATGAAAAAAAAAAAAAAAACTTTATAGGATCTTTTTTAAAAAGCGTTTTAACTATTAAACTATTACTTTTCAATGTTATTGAGAAACAGATTATCAACTTAAAGGTCAATTGAATTTATTATGATGGGAATACTTACAATCATCCCAGCATGAGCACACATGTAAAAATCGTTGTTCTTAGGGTGACAGATTCTACTATCAATGACAGTTCCTGAAAAAGGTGAATTGCAACAACAAACCAATGGGTAAAGTCTAAAATCTAAAAATATATCAAACTTCTAACAAGTTATGAATACATTGTCATGCATTTGGAATCCTTGCAATGCACAGAGTCTAACATCTAGTTTCTGTGTAAACTGAGAATGTGAGCAGTTCAAGGCACAAACCTGGTGGCACATTTTCTTGAGCATTAGCCTGAAAGAACTTAGTGTGATGATTTTTTTGGGCAATAATCACCGTAAACTTTGGATCCCAACTTTCTTGAAAATGCTTGCATGCCTGAAAATTCAATTTTAGAGCATCATAATTTAAACCATGAAGGTAAAGTATCAAAATTGAAAATATTGGTTACCTGAATGATTTGGTGCAACTCAATGTTCAACACTTGATTGAATTGTGACTCACTGACTCCATCCCTAATTCCAAATAAAGGAAAGTTGTATTTAGGAACTAAACAAGTTGCAAAATGGTTTTATTTGACTCCATCCCTAATTCCAAATAAAGGAAAGTTGTAGAAATTTACGGAACTAAACAAGTTGCAAAATGGTTCTATTTTTCTAAAAAATCCAAACCCTTATAAGTTGACGTTAGGGTTTTAACAGTTTTTGTGTAATTTTTAGAATGTATCTTCTATTTTTCTATAGAATCCAAAGTTATAAAAGTTTTTGGTAATAACTTTTCCCACAATCGATTGTAGTAGAACAATACAAAAATTAGAGAAAAGTTTAAAAAGTTTCCAAAATTCTTAAAATAGGGATGTACCATCTATTCAATCATCATGTTAGAAAATCTTCAAGACAATGAAAATCAATATCCTCAAAAACATTTAAGTTTTACCTAAATATAACAATATGTTCAGGCCTTCTTCTTGAAGTATCAATGAAGTCATCGAGTAGCTCTCTAGAAAGTAAAACATTGTAAAATTTTAAAAAAAGTAAGAAAAAAATCTTCACTTTGATGCCAAGCATATAGCTTCGAATAAAGAATACTCACCTGAAAATGCCATCATCGTTAGTATCAGAAACAAAACTGAACAGATTAGCAATCATCTCAACCTTTGATGATTGAGCACGAACTAAAGCTCGATAACATGAAATTTGAGGCCAGCATCTTGAGCTAACAACCTAGATATTTTCAAGGGCAAAATCACTTAGAAATGTGAACTTAAAAACAAGAAAAGAAATCATTTTGGCGCGCTCAGGGTTGGCTGAAATATCAAAATACTCATGAAATATGTTCTGACAGTAATATGGAAGAATGGCAGCCTCCTAGCTTAAACTCACTGAAATTAAATGTTGATGGATCTTTTGTGGCTTCTACAGGTAAAAGTGGCTATGGCTATTTCTTGCGGAATGCTCAAGTTGAAGTGGTGGATATGTACTGCCATTCAGGTGAAGCAGAATAGGCATTTGGGAGCGAAGCAAAAGATCAAGATCTGGGGCGCCTGGAAGCGGAATCAGATTGCTTACAGCTAGTTAATGCTGTAAAATCTCATGTTTCTTATCCTGATTGGACAATAAATTCTTTGGTTTCAGACTTGCAATGTCTTCTTCAGTTTTCTTTATCTTTTGTTCCTAGGAAGTGTAATTTGGTTGCCGATTGGTTAGCCAAATCTGGTTGTAAACAGGGTATTGGCTGATGCCTTGGAAATTTTGAATGAATGATGAAGTTTATTTTCGACCAAACAAAAACAAGAAAAGAAATCAACTTTATACTGCTCATATATTGCCATTCTAGTGATTGTGAAAGCCCCAGTTTAGATGTGGCCGAACACAATCAAAGACCAACATGTTTTACCATATCTGAAATAGAAAAAAACTTGATTAAAGCTAAAAATAATATTACCGCAGCAATTGATGGTACATCAGATCGACCAGGAGAGCCATGTGAAACATCCATACCAAGAATTAAGGTAGGAACCTGTGAAACCATAGGTATAGAAAGAGAACGCTCTATTGCCAAAAATGAATTCATCCCACCAAGCTGCATGGAAGCCAAAAAAAAAAAGTGAGGATGATATGTAACTGTGCAAGGATAGGTATCAGTGCAAATAAGAGACTCAAAGAAGTTTATTTTTTATATTCAATCTCATGTACCTTAACATTAATCTTTAGTAGAACATTGGTAAAGTACTGATCATTCATTTTTGTTGGGGCAATACATTGTGTAACAACACCTTGCCCTTTCCCATCCGCTGCAAGATTTATTCTTTTCCAAGGACCTTCGTAATACAGTAATCAGAGAGTTAAAGATCAAGTCTACTCAACACTTAAAATCTCAAACACAATTATATAAAGAATGAAATCTAGGTAAACACAAATACCATAAATATCAGAATTCTTCTTCTCTGATAGAATGCACAATAGAAACTGAGGTGACCCAGGCAACTGCTTCATCAAAGTTGCATACAATTCCTCAACCCTGACAGTAGGCGGGTTACGACTCATGTGCTCATTTTCATTGATAACTTTAAATGGATCCTTCAAGGACTACCAAAAAGTGGGGCAAAAACGAGTAAGATGCATAAGAATTTTCAAAATTGGAACTTTCAAACAAACAGCACTATGAAAAACTCACCATCCCCTTCATGCATGCACATTTCTGCAGGCCTTCAATAAGGTACTTAATATTACAACGAGCTGAGAAGTTGGCTATAGCCCAACGATCAATCACCATGGTTTGAAAAATTTGCTGACACATAATGGTTATTATTCTGTGAGACCAACTGTCTTGAATTGAATTTGGCTAAATCAGAATTTAAAAGTGACAACATATCTTGGGCAAACCTTGTTGTTGAAATTCCACCTCCCATTTCTGGGAAAGATATCCTCCTCTCTCCCAACCTTAAGCTGCATGCAGCAACATATCGGTATTATCAGCAGTGTCTCAAAGCCAAAAGAAAAATGTATAAATGCAAAGGATGAGCTTTACATGGAATTTGTAGGTGTTTAAACTTGCTAGAGATTCTGTTTTATTGGAATAAAGGATAACTAATGTAGTGAGTATAAATGAATTGAATACTGCATGCTTACGCTCAAATTTATCAATGATGATATAGAAATATGGGGGAGACTTGATCATGTGATACTAAGTCCCACATTGAATAGTATGAAATGTTCAAAAAGATTTTTAAGTAAGTTGGTTCTCTTACCTCAACAACTACCTTTAAAGGTAGGGAGTTACCACCTGGACAGCTAGCTTTTTTAGGTAATGTTACTCATCCCACTTTAGTGACACCAAAACACATACCTTTGGAGCTGGCAGAACACGGCCTTCAACTTTTGTGAACTCAGAGTCAATGGTAATTCCAGAAGAACGAAGCATAAGATCATCATTATATCTGCTGTTTCTTAGTGACTGAAAGAAGAACATTATAATCAACATTTAGAATTGGGTTAATATACTAGATGGTGAAATGTAAGCAGACAAAACATACATTTGACAGAGATGTCATTCGGTCACGGGGCTTTTGCCTTGACACTTCCACAAGGGAAGCTCTTTGCATACTGGTAAGTGCCTTAGTGTAGCGTTGCAATGAAACCAAAGTACACAGCTACAAAAATAACATTTTTATACAGGTCAAGATGATCCATCCTTATTCTGGTATTAAGAAGGAAAAAAAGTTTATAATAAAAAATTAAAATTTTTATTAACAAAAATATAATTACCTTCATAAAAAAAATACGTTCTTTTATGTTAAATTAGCTTTTTTTAAAAAAAATTATGACTTGTGAATCCTTAACGACAATACATTATTTCTACGTACTCCTAAGTTAAAAAACACTAAATATAAAATTGAGTAAAATTAAAAGAAAGAAATCTTAAAATTCTCGTTGATAATCATGCGGTTAACTTAACACAACGCATATCAAGGAAATCAACTCTATAAAATTGATCTACAATCATAAATAGATTTGAAAACTAACCAAGTATCTATCTATATTAGTACCTCAATTGGAAAATAAGTTGGTTTCTTTGGTTTGCCAACATTGATGCATGGCAAATTAGCTGAATCAAGCAATCTGATGCCTTTATGGTGTTCAAAATATTCACCGACAGATATTTCAGTTGACTTCACTTCACCATTTGCATCGCTTCCTTGCTTTAAGGAAAATCTACATTAAGAACCAATTTTTTTTTTCTTATCAGTGGTACATGGAACTAACTACAACATATCAAGCAAATGTTGAACAATAAAAAGCACAAAGAAAGCTTATTACGTTTGATCTTTGCAGGGCTTATCACTCAATCCGGTGATTTTTTGCTCCATATTGTTAACCTTGATTCGCAGATTTTTCAACATCCTTTTTGCCTAAAAGGAATGTCAAATAAACTCATAACTTTCTTCCAAGAAAATTTAAATGTTTTCTTGTGCATCTGAAAATTCAAAAACCAATAACATTACCTTGGTCCAATCTATAAAACGGGGGTGTTTAACATCTTGATTCACGCAGAGGAAATCCAACACTGGACCAGGCTTAAGAAGCAATGTTGTTGACACATCTTTAAGGCAAATACCAAATATCAGAACAAGAGAAACATCACATCTGACGCATCTTTAAAGCATTTCTAGTGACAAACTTACCAACATTCAGGGACAAACCCCCTTGAGTGGCTCGGAAACTCGAATGAAATCCACGACAACCTTGAACACCGCCTCCAATGTCTTTGTAATTTTCCACTCTGTCATGGAAGAATGATTGGCGCACAAGTAAACAGCCCCTGCAACATCATAAGGAAGGAGAGGTAAACGGACCCATTCAAGTGATGAAAACAAGTGAACAAGTTTATCATTATAACATACTGCTTTGCTGCATGCTGCCTTAATATGATGTCCAGAACCCGAAATGCTTCTTGGTGATGATCAGATTCTAGACTGCTCAATGCATCTACAATTTCTTGCATAGGGATTTTTCTTGCAAAACTGATCTCCACCTTGAATGTCTTGGATTGATATGGACGCCTCATTCTCTTCTTATCAGTTCCCTCTGTGTTGTCAGGGCTTCCATTCCTTCCAGCCCTGGAAATAAAATTCAGAAAGTGAGGCAACAAATCAGAACACTTAATTTCCAACAAGTTTTGATTAGAAAAACCAGATCATGTAGCATTCAGTTGTAAGAAAATCTACACATGTTGGGTTTAATATTGTATGATCATTAATGAGTATTTACTTGTTTGATGAAATTTCATCTAGCACGACGGTGAATTCGAACTTGTTACGTGGGAGTGAAGTAATAGTAAATAAGGCCTTCTTTCCATCATATGCAAAGCTCTTGCTTTGTAGCTCAGAAGCATAGGTCTCATAAACTTTGTCTAAAACCCTTCTCCCTATACCCTTAGCTTCCACAGGGCGTTTATCTTCATAAAAGAGAGCAACCTACATCAACAAAACTTACACTGTCAAATCTGGAATCAAGAATATAGATTAAAAACATTTGCAGAAACAATGCACTTTAATGTAAGAAAAAAGATCAAGTTAGATCATTTAACATTAATCTAGTGTCAAGTAATTGGTAAGAGAGTGATACAAAAGAGAGAGAGCAGATCTCATGAAATTCTATTTTTAAATATTTTATGTGTAGTTGTTCATGTGACGGTAAAAAATCAAATGGAGGACAGAGGGAGAGGAAATACAGTATAGTGATAGAAGAATCCATCTTTCTTGTCCATGCTAACTTTAAAGTGGTTAGTCTGAAGTTGAATCTTTTGTCCCTTGGATCCAAAACCACGCCTGGCCATAGGTAAGAGCTTTCTATCTGATGTTTTCTTCATAGGCATGTAAGCTTTTTCTGATTCTCCAGGTGGAAGAGGTGAATGTGACTCGTACTTATCAGCTCCCTTGTTAGAACTTGAAGAAGCCATTCCTTTGATTAAGTGCTACTCAAGCATGAGATAAAAAGTTGTTAAGCAGTGAACTAAGATTATAATTTCAAATGAATCCTCAACAGCCAAAAAAACCGTACATAGTTATAAATACTTACAAGCAGATTTTTAAGCACACAGAATCAAATGAGACCATGAAAGAAAAGCTCTGAACTTGTGAGAGAAACCAGAGAAAGAAAGCAAGAAGTCTGAAAGATACTTTCACAATATTTACTTCACGGATACAAAACCCAAACAAGAAATGGTTGAAACTGATATGAGCAACAGGATAAAGAGAACAAACAAACACAAGCCCAAGATCAGAAAACAAAGTATATATACTTATAAGAGAACGTTGCTATAAACAGGGGAGGGAAACTAGAAAAGCAAGCAAAACAGCATGAAGAGGCTGACCAGAGTAAAAGCCCTGTTTGAAAGCTCCTACTGCTATCAAAGAGGGAAAAAGAGAAATCCAAAAAATGCATTTGCCAATGTTCACTTCACATGTACAAAATCTAAAAAAGAAAAAATTGAAATAGATATAAACAACAGGAACTAGAGAAGAAGCAACCACTAGTCAAAGAGCAGAGAACGGAGTATATATATGCCTAACGAATTTAGCAGAGATAACACATACACAATATTTCAAGAACACAAGCTCCACACAGTAGCAAAAGAACTAAATAGGACCTGCAACAAGTGAGGAGGAGGAGGAAGAAGAAAACGTAGCCCGAAACCAGAGAGAAACCAGAAATACAAGCTGGCATGAAGAATATAAAAGTCTAGTTCAAAAGCACTTTAACGTCATTTAAAGCGGTGAAAAAGAAATCTGAAGAGTCGTTTCCAATATTGACATCATGGATACAAAAATACAACCAATAAATATTGAAATAAAGGTACTCCATTTAACCAAACGATGAGAAAGAGAACGAAATAACAAAGACAAAAACCAGAGAAACCATTTGAAATAGAGTTTACTATGCTATTAATAGACAAAGAGGTTTTTGCATGGGGAAGAAGAAAGGTCCTTCAACAGCCAATTAAGCGGATGCAGCGACTAAGTGGGTCCCGCAATGACGTCTCAAACCTTTGCCAGTAACAAAGCAACACGTTGCCTAAGGAATTTAATGACCTTCCAAATTCTCTGTCCGTTGCAGAAAGATTAACATTTTGCAAGTGACTTCTATTGTTTTTTAAACTGAAGTTAGCTTAAAAGTAAGTGATGTGATGTGATTTACTTGTAGTGACTTTTATTGCTAGGAACTGCATTTTTTCCAGAAGAAAATGCAAAGAGAATTTATTCGGAAGAGGCAGTTTTTTAAATGCATACATGCTGATAGTACTACTCAATTCCATAACTCAGCAAATTTTTCATTATTTTAGTTCTGAAATGCAATCACCTCACCACTTTTAAAAACTTTGGGTAACAAGTCTTTGCAATGTTGTATATAAGCTTAAACAATGGGCAATAGGATAAGAATAGTGCTCAGTGACTTCTTTTTTTTGCAATCACCATTTAGGCCTATTCTAAATGCTTTTCTAAATGCTTCAGATCTCCCATCATTTTTAAGTGGTGTGTTGAGAATTTAATTATTCATTATTATAAAATATAATATTTTTTAAATGTTACAAGTAATGTTAGTTTTTTATTTAAATCAAGTAATCATATAAATACTATCACTTGTAACCAATAAGAATGTTCCAAGTGTACTAATTTTACCATCTTACAATTTGACCCCAATACCCCTTTTAACTACGGTTAGTTAAGAAAAAAGCTTTGTTAAAAAAAAAGAAAGATAGTTGACCCAAGTAACTTGAGGAGTGAGGTCAGACTCATCTAGAGTCCACATTCCATACTTGTCCTTACCTGCTTCTCTTTAAAACGGTGCGTTTTCATAAAACAGATAAATCCTGATTCTAAAAGAGAGATATCTTGAATAAATAATAATAATAAAAAACCCAAATGTTCTTGAAATTTTAAAGGATCGATCACTCTTCCAATCTGTCGAACTGTATCAACCTCCCTCGACGACGTCACCTCGAGCTGCTGGTGCTGTTGTTATCGCTCACGGCGTCTGGCGGCAAGAACCCAAGCCAGAAATCTGATTACTCTCCAAATTTGTCGAACCGCATCAACCTCTGTCGGCGATACCTCCTCGAGCTGCTGGCGCAAAGGCCCAACACCGTGCGTTATCAATCCGTATATATCCACTGATCCTTCGTTCTCTGTAATCATTGGATTTTAGCTCCTTGTTTACCCATTCGCTGGAAAATCACGCTGAGCCCCCTTAAGTTGTTTACTCCTGAGCTCTCCCTTTTGTAAGTTTTTGTTGCCTTCTTTGCTGATTGTTGTTCTGTTTTCAAGCTTTGCTAATTATGATGCTAGTGGTCCTCCAATGTTGTCTGCTTGAATTTCTTCTCGTGATGTGGAAGCATTCCAAAACTGTTGCTATGCTTAAAAGGTAACCTCAGATGTTCTAGTTTTGAGGCCAAGAGCTACATTTAAAAAGAGAAATACAGGAATATTAATAAAAATTGTGTGCGCAAGTTGAATTTGATAATATGTCATTGTGATTTGCTAAACATTTGACAAATCTTGGACTCTCAAAAAGCAGCCTCTACTTATAGATGCATCATTAAATAGGAATATAACAAATTGCTCTGGAAGCCAAAATTCTGGGTCGAATCTATAAATCTAAGACATTGACCTTAGGCTTTAAATTTGAGCATAAGCTGATTATCCTAAGATTGTTGAACCATGGGCTGTCTAGCAAAAGTTTGAAGAATCTGTGAGGCTATTAAACGATTTGCTTCTCTCATAAATATAGCAGCGAAAGGCAAAAACGACGCTAACATGAAATTCCTATCCGAAAAAGTGAGTTGGGAAGTTAAGGATTGGGGCTCAACCAAGAACAGAGGTTCTGATTGCGGCTCAACCAAGGGCAATGCTGCCATTCAGATCAGAGGAGAGTTCTATTTCCCGGGTTTGAATTCTCTCATTGTCCCTCATTAGCTTTAAATTTGGACCATAAATTTGATATATCTTCCCACACTAACAACCTCATTTAAGTCAAATCAATGGTTGAGATTGGATGATGAGAGATAAGGAAAAAATATGCCAATAAGAGAATCATCTTCCCTATTTCTCGCGCTGTTTCCTCCTCTACTATTCATGTTAATCTGATTGCTTCCATTTTGTTGCTATTTTCGCGGCAAAATTTACCGGGGAAAAGATAGCCACGTGCAAGCTTCTAATTATTCAAGATATCTCTCTTTTATACAATCAGGATTTATCTGTTTTATGAAAACACACCATTTTAAAGAGAAGTAGATAAGAAGCAGGTAATGTGGACTCGTCAGATGGTAGCACTTGCATGGAATCTAGGATCCGAGTAACTTCTTGTCAGATGAGAAAACTGATAAATTTATTAAGTACCTAGTCCTATTTATTATTCCAGATGGTACAATTTTTGTTAGTATAAAATTTGGTGCTAAAATCTGTTTCTAACGGCTTTATTTTTTGTTGTTGTCAGTTTTTACATCTTTTGTCCAACACACTGTAATTTAAAAAAACAAGTTAAGTTCTCTTTTAATTTTGTTAAAAAAAATATAAAAAATGAGTTCACCAGTATTCAAAAAGGTATTGGAAAAAAAGAATGAGAATTTTAAAAAAATAATTGAAAATATATTTTATATACGATTGATTTTTTTTTTTTAGTAAAATACTCTAATGACCTGCTATCAAAAAATACTCTAACCATCTTTATGTTTTACCTAATTACAGATATCTCCTCTCTATCTTGAAAACATATATAAACCTCCCTTAAAATTAAAATTAAAATGTATATTATACAAATGTCCATTATATTTTGAGATTTTATTTCATTCACTCAAACACTTAGTTGACAGTTAAGTTTGGCTTTTAAATTTTTTAAAATCAAAATGCCCCTCTTTATTATTAGAATTATTTACACATATGGGCAAAAGAAAAAATTATGCCACCAGATTTTAACTCTAATAGATTTTTAAAATTTTTAATATGTTAAAATAATTTTAATTTTAAGATTATAAAATTCATAATTTTTTACCTTTTAGATTTAATTGAATGAGACGTGATTTATAAATTATAAAAAACGATGAGAAAATGGATAATAAGAGACTCATGTTAACACACATAGCTCGCATCCTTTGTCAAATTCATTAGTGTGAGAGTGATGCGTGTGGCACAGTGCTTCGGATTTGTCTTCCAGCAGCGAGCGTCCGCCATTTTCTTGTCTAGGGCAAGCTTTTGGGTCCATTTTAGTAAGTAAAATAACTTCTTTGCATAAAAGGCTCTTCATGAATATTGTTCTACTCAACTATCTCTTTTTTATGGATGTATTTTTGAGATGGTTAGAGCAAATTTTTGGATTAAAGTTTACAGTAAATGTTGAGTTTTAACAATGTATGACCATAGAATTGGATAAAGCTATTTTAATAATCATGTTCAATGAAGTTAGATTTATTGGTTGTTTTGAAGATTTAAAAATTATATTTTTATTTAAAAACTTTAGGGTTTTTTTTGGGAAATATGATATTTTCACCGATTAAAATTGAGATAAATGATTTATTTGAGTTTATCAAAGGTTTTATTGAATTTTCTATGGTTTAATTTTGAGATTTAAACTTGAAATTTGAGGGTTGGAATTTTAGATTTATAGAACTTTAGGATTTTTGTTAAAGTAAGATATTTGGGAGTTGTCAAGAATTTAATTGAATGATTTGAATTGATAGAGAAAATGGAAATTGTGTTAAAATAATTAGTCATGGTCTATGGGAGATTTGAGAATATTTCTCTACTTGGAGAGTACAAATTCTAACTATATTAGTAAGTATATGGTTGAAGTGTTTTGATTAATACAAACAGATATAATTAAAGATAACAATTATTAATTATTAATTTAGAAATTAGAAGTTAGTAATAAATTACCTCAAATAACTCAATGAACTATTAATGTGTGGTTATATAATTGTGTAGATTGATAGTGAAGGGTTGATATTGAGCACATGGCGCTTTGTTTTTGGTAATATCTTTTTATTTAATAAGATGTAACCACTTTTCACTTATTATATGTGTTAGTATGTTGTTTGTGAGTATTATGTAAAATGATTATTACAATGAAAATGAGATATTAATATTGATTAGATATTTCAATTAGTACTTTGAAATGTTTATTTAGATTGAGAATTTATCATAATGTTGATGAGTATTTTGATAAAAATGGCCTCGTGAAACCTTATGATTTGAATTATGAAATGTATAGATATGAGTTGAGAATTGAGATATTATGACATGTATATGGAAATGATTTGATTATCATTGTATGAATATGAAAATCTTGAGAAATTCCCATTGAACTATTCATTGAGAATATTTTTGTTAATTGGATTAGGATGAGATTTGGTAGTTTGTTTTACTATGTGATATAGCCTTAATTGGTACACGATTGTTGGTTTTCTATTGTCCCACTAGTTCAATGAGGGATTGTCCCACTGGTTCAATAAAGGATTGCCTCACTCGTTCAACGAGGGGCTGCAACACCTCTGCAACACACCTCACTAGTTCAATAAGGCGAAAATACCCATGGTCCGAGCATGTGTTCTGTGGATTTTGGTCGATCCTTATCACATAACTGGAGAGCTTCTTGAGTGGGTAGTGACATGGATAGTAACTTAGCCCCATGGGTCTAGTAGGCGGAAATAAGGCGGTTCGGCTGGATTGATGTGATGCAACTTAGAAATTGTGATGTGAAAATTGTAATATAAGAATTGCGATGTATAAATTGTGATATGTGATCTGTGATATAGAAATATGTGATATGGAACTTTGTGAGTTGTATCTATAATATTTTGTTATATAAACAGTTCCACTAGGTACCTCATAAGCACATATTAGCATGTGTAACGAGTTGGATAGCTGGTTATCGAGGATTTTGTCTCATCCCGTTGATTTAACATTTCTCCATGTGATAGTTCCTGTATTAGGATGTCAAGGAAAGCTCTTGAGGCGTAGATATCTCTTCATATATTTGTATAGCCTCTCTTGGTTATTTATGTGATGAATTGATGTATATTGCCACTCATAGGGCCCATATTTTGTAAATTATGATTTAACTGCATATTTTTGAATAAATTGTCACTGGCTAGGGTGCTGGTAGAAGGCCTCTAGGATTGCATGTGATTTGATGTGGATCCAAAAACTCAAATTTTGGAAACTTTTGATTATCATACTATATGCAGAACTGGATTTTTTTTCTTATCTTGGACTTATGGTGAATGTGTATTTTGAGTTTCGAGAGACTCAAGATCCAAGTATTATTCTATAAATCCGAGTAAAGAGGAGTTTTATTTAGATATCCATTTTATGTGGGTTTTGCCATATTTCATACATGGTTTAATATGTAAAATGGTTAGAAAGGTGTGATTATTCTTAATTGTTTGAAATGTTTAGACTATTATCTCTTTCCTATTATGGATGACTTTAGTTTGAAATGTAATGATAGATTTTTGAATGGTTTGTTAAACTTTAGTTCTACAAAGATTAGTGTTGAAATGTGAGTTAATGTTATGAAATTAAGGAAAATATTTTACAAATGAATTGGATTTAACTGTATGTTTTTAAAATAGATGGAAGGCTTGTGTATTTAAGGAAAAATAAAAGAGTGATTAAAGTAATTTATTCAATTTTCCCCCTTTTCAAGGGACATTCTGGAATTGTCTTATGGTAATATTTAAATTATGATTTATTTGTATTTATTTTTGAGAAGATTTATTCAATAAATTCATGATTATCACCTTTTTTCTCAATTTTCAAGAAAAATAATTAAAAAAATAAAGAATATATTCAATTAATTTTAACCTTTTCAAATCTACATGTTTTGATATTTATGAATAGGATTAGCGTAGATCGATGTTGGAATTACAGGTCGTTTACTAACCATTCCGGATCCAATGTCATTGATAATGATATTTGCTTCCGCTTAAGACATTTTAGTTTTGTCACTAGTGTGGTAGTGGACAAACGATACTTTGATTAGGTCTTTCTTTTCAATTCCTGCATATGTTTCTAGTTTGTAACTCAACCTTGTTTATTAATATCATTTTGCATTTCTTTTTTAAAAAAAAGTTAGTTAAGTTGGCTAATATGACATTATTTTCTAAAGAGTTAAGTAGCAATTTTATCCTAGAAGTTTTATTGGGTTGATTTTCGCCGAAAGTCTTGGCAGTAATAATGTTGTCATAAGTTAGGTAATGCTTTAATGGGGTTCCTACCTTTTTTTTTTCGAGTGTAACCTCCTCCCTGAGTGTGCAAACGAACAATTTTTTTTTCGCTTAAGACATTTTAGTTGCACAAATGCCACTCACTGTCTAGTGGACGAAAAAAAATTTGTCCGTTTGATAGGTTTAGGTCTTTCTTTTCAATTCCTGCATATTTAGTGGAGTTTGTAACTCATGTTTTTAGACTTTAGGTAAAATTACTTATGGATTTCTTCAAAAAAAAAAAAAGTTGGCTAATATGACATTATTTTCTAAAATATTATAGTCATCTTTCTTAATTCTTTCATTCTCCCTCATATTTGATTATTGTTGAGACAAATTAGAAAGATATTGACAAATTATAAAGATGTGACTTATGTTTAGGAACAAGATCAACTCTCAAAATATGTCATACATTAAAAACTGGAGGGAGTATTTACGGTAACATTTGGAGTCTTCTGAAATAACTTTTCAATCATAATTTATGGTTATACCAGATTATGTGAGAATTTTTTATCCCTCAATTTGTGTAAACATGTTTGTTATAACTCCAACTTAACACTAAACCAAGTCAATGAAACAATGCTCACCCATTGATGATAGATAATATGCCTTCTCTTCTAAACTAATGGGCAAAATTTAGTAGTTTTTTTATTGGAAAACCATTGTAAATCAAAATCAATTTGTATAACTTTCAATTTTAAGTCAAAACATACTTTTGATCACTATCGATTAGTTTTCATGCACATGCTTAAATTTGTAGGAACGAGATAAAAATGTTGGAAAAATTCTAAATAAATACTATTTAAATTTAGAAAACCTCATAAAGTTTGTTAGCACATGGAAAGGACAAAATAGGTCTCAAAGGAATAATATGAAAATTTTGAAATGCTATGCTTTTACTAAGATGCTCCTAGATTTTTTCATTTGGGACGCATTTTATTTGGCGGTTTTCTGGCAGGCCTCCAGCGCTAACTTCCAGAGCTTCGTTGACAACTTGAATAATGAGATTGACTACTTGAGTATATGGATTGACTACTTAAACTCCCTAAACTCTATCAAGCGTCATTAACAAGTTAAATAAAGACAATGACAACTTAAGTATAGTCATTAATAACTTAAGTTGTCATTACATTTATTTAACTCATTAACGACGCTGGAAAGGGTTTATAAAGTTCAATTAGTCAATTCCTATACTAAAGTAGTCAGTCTCATTACTCAAGTTGTCACCGAAACATCCGGCAGCTAGAGTCTCACTGGAGGGGTGGTGCTGGCTGCAAAGCTTCGATGTCGACATGGTTCTTTCTTTGTTTAAAACATACTTGAGGGGCATTTTAGTAAAAATACAAAATTTCATAATAGTCCCTACAGACTTATTTATCATTTCTATGTGTTAATAGACTTTTGAAGTTTTCCAAGTTCAAATGGTATTTATTTAAAATTTTCCCAAAAATGTTTCTATTAATATGTGTGTATAATAAATGAAAAGTTATACTTACTGATTTTTTGTTCATTTTGAAAATTTGTAGTCTTTTTTATTATATATAAATGAAAAATATATTGGTCTTAAAAAAGAACAATATATTGACTTATAAATGGGTCAAACTAGCATTTGATTAGTTGCATTGGTTTAACTTAATATCAATTTATTTTATTATTGAAACCAATTAATATAAGTATTTCCTACTAGTCTCTTACTTTTTTGGAAGCATGTGAATAATATTTAACCAGAAGGATACGGGTGATCTAAACTTTGAGAATATAAATTTTTCTATTTAAATAGCCATAAATGCTCTATTTATTTTTAGGGAAAATTGAATATTAAGACATTTGAATTAGCCAAATTTTAATTTAGGTCACTAAACTAATAAATCATGTATTAGGTTATATGTCATAATTAAGATTTAAAATTTGGGTCCTCTATATCCCTTAGTTATTAAATGGGCAAAATTAAAAACATAACCTTATATTTCTTTCTCCATCAGTCTCAATCAGACCTTCCATACCATGATGTCAACCTCAAAATCTTGTAAATTCTCCATTTATGCAGAAATTTCCATTAGATCCTAGCCTCCTCAGGTTGGAAATTTCCAAAATAAAAACATTAGAAAGAATGGAGTAATAGATTAATTACGTTCCATCTACAAACTCCTCTTTGAAGAAGATATTCATTCAGGGACGCTCAATTTTGGTATTCCCATTATAATGATCAGGAAATGCATTCTCAAAATTCTGATAAAACATGAAATACTAAATTTCTTTAAGAGAAATATGATATAGATATATTACTCACATGGAAGAAGGTTTAGAAACTCCCTTGGATTCATTTCCACCTATCGTTCCAATTGAAAAGTTCAAAGCTCAGCAACGGATCTCAAAGCTACAGTAGACAGTTCAAAGCTTTGGCAACTAATGATTACAAAAAGTTCACTTACAATGAAATACTCACAAACAACCAGTCGGAATGAAATATTCACACCTTCCTATCCAAAAATATGCTCATAGCAAACTAAAAATTCAAAGTACAGAGGAACGAGCTAATTGCAAAAACTAAATCCAAAACACACGCAGTAAAGTATGCAAAAACAGGGGAAAGAGGAGAACCCGCGGCAAAAAGAAGAGAGTAAACAAAATCCCTCCCCCTTTGGAGGCATCCAAGCTTTAAAAGCAAAACTACATAAATACAAAGTTAATCACTTTAAACAACCGGGTAGCAAATCAACATCAAAAAGTTCACTTCCACACAAAAAAGTATACATTATCACAATAATTTCACACATTAGTTGAAAGGGAAACCACAAAATCCCTCTCCCTTGTCAAGACTTTCAAGCAGAAAACAAGCAAAAGAGTTATGCCCAAAAAATAAACTCATAAATCTGACAACAATCACAGTACAAAAACAAGAAGCACAGCATGAAATCAAATGTTATGAAACAAACAATTAAAAACAAACAATGAAGAGGAAGGCGGCCTTGTCAACTAATAATTTCTGTAAGTTCACTAAAAGCTAGCACAATCCTAAATGCCTAAATCAATCGGATGCATAAAACTTTCAAATAAAACCACAGATAACACATTCACACCCTCGTATTCTTCCAATCGAGGACTACTAGCAAACTGAAAATTCAAGAGTAGAATTAGCTGATAATATCACATTAAGTCAAATAAAAAATAAGAACAAAAAGAAGAAATTAAAATAGAAATAAATAAATTATGTATTCAATTCACTAAATAATTTAAAATATTTGTTAACTATTAAATTAGTCATTTTCAAATCAAAATAAAACAAGTTAATTAATCGTAAAATTACATATTTTTGAATCAAACAAAACATTAAAAAGTGGAATGTAAACTCACTATATATGCAAAAAATTTGTTAACAAAAAATTTAACTTAATGCAACATTAAATTAACTTTTTATGAACAAACAAATAAGAAGAAAAAGGAAATAGTTAATTATAAACAATGGACGGTAAACTTAACGTATTCAAAATATTTGGTAACCATCAAAAAAATTTATTTGAAAATCAAAATAAAAACTAAAATATTAAGATGGTGCACTTTAAAATTTCAGATTCGAAATCAACATCAACATTCAAAACATTCAAATAATAAGTATGAGTAACAAGAAGGAACTCAAAAGATTTCAAAATCGAACTTAAAATAGTAAGAAAGTAGATTTAAAAATAGCAGATTTTTCTCAAAAAATAAAATGTAGATTTATAATCAATCAGTCAATGAAAAAATCAAACCTATTTAATTAATACGTAATTTACAACTTTGAATTGAAATTTATAAGTGAATTTAATAAAAACTTCAAAACGATGTGTTAACTATGAAATTTCGAATCAAATCAAATAAGAAATTTATCAAAATCAAAATTCAAACAATAAATATTATTGCAGATTTTCAAATTTTCATTCTCAAAACAAAATTAAAATAAAAGGAAGATGGATTTTGTAAAAAAAACTAAGAATAGTTAATAACAAATAATGGATTCTTAGCATAATATATTTAAAATACTACTTCGGTAAAAATATCTAAAATATATTTGTTAATTACTAATAAAAAAAAATTCAACATCAAATTTCAATTTAAAAATAGTTAAAAGAGCAAATTTTTTCATCATCAAGTGTATTTCAAATTCAAAAAAGAAGAGGGGTTTGAAATTTTCCTAGAATCATTTAAACAACGGATTGCAAATTTAATCTATTCAAAATAGTAAGATTACTAAAAGTATAGAAATGAACTAATTACAAAGCCCTTACTTGTTCTTTTGCTCCCTAAGCTCGAGCCGTTACTTCTTGCTGCTCGAGCAAAGCGAGAGGGCTTGAGACGCTAGCGGGCTCGGGCCCTTGCTTGTTGAGCTGTTCGAGCAAAGCTATAATGCATCAAAGTTCAAAGCAACACCAGAAAGTTTTCTGCTTGTTGAGCTGTTCGAGCAAAACTATAATGCATCAAAGTTCAAAGCAACACTAATGATTTCAGAAAGTTTTCTTGCAGTGAAACTAAGAGCAAAAATAAGGGGATAAGGTGAATTAAATTGACCAGTTTTCCAATTAACAAAAATACAAAGATTTCCTCAATTCACGGTCTTCTTCTCCATATCAACTTTTGCTGATTCACCTCTGAATAGCTTCAATCCTTCAAAAACATATTAACCACTCAACTTTCAATGGCACACCACAAGCACCAAAAGCCTCTTTCCACGAGTCTAGCAGCATCAAGACTTTAAATTATAATAAACAAACACAATCTGAAAAATCGAGTCCCAATTCTCTATTGAACTCCAATGTTGTAAAAACACCAAATGTAATTTTGAAAAAGTGAAACGTGGATAGCAATGTTTATGCAAAAGCCAATCAAAATCCAAGCTCATATAATTAAACAAAGCTCCCTAAAATGGTCAAGAATAACTCGCTTGACATATCCTGGGAAAACGCCAAAACCATACCAGATTGGCTGTAACTAATTGATTTCAGTCTTTCTGCAACAACACCAAAGTTCAACTTTACTACCATTACAAAGAACAAAATTGATGTCCAAATTCCATGACATAACAACATCCCATTGAAGAATATTCAGAGATGTTTAGAACAATCAATGATTGATGGCTATTGATGATGGCAACAAACTCCGCACAACTGGATCCACCCGACACCGAGCAAAATCAAAAATATGTCAGCCATGGTGTCATTCTTGAAGGATTCTTTCTCGAAGAGCACTCCAATTGAATAAATTGTGACATGGGTCGGAGAGAGTTACGGTCGCCATCAAACAAGAGCGAACAACACCCAAAGATACTCAGCAATTTAGAGTTCGAACAAAAGGAACCCAAAATTGAGATTGAAACGACGATAATTCCGGGATTTTAAGGGCGCGACCATGTCGTCGTTGCCAAACTCTCGGAGCTCCCTCAACCATTTTCTGAGGCTTTCGTTCCTCACACAGTACAAACCAAAAAGGAAGATACGATCAAGAAGAAGAAGATGCTTTGCCGAGGATTTCCGAACTGCTCGAACGGAACTACGCCCTCGTTTTCTTCATTCTGTCGCTTGCTTTCTTCATCTAAGAACGTCGAAGTGGATATGGCTTCTGGGTACCGGCGCAATCTTGAAGATGAGAATGCCAGAAATTTCGTGTTAGTCAAGGATCTTCAGGAAATCCCCTTTCTGTCGATGCCCATATCGCATTAATTGAAGACTGAGTCGGGTGTGCCCGATGGGTGCACCACGGATCTTGCGTCGTGAATGCAAAAGGAACACGATGGAGAAAAAAGAAAAACCCAATGCAGAAGGATCTTTGCTTACTGGACATGAAGAAAATCAATCTTCGGCCGAATCTGGTGCTTCTTGGATTTCTGATTACCATCTTGGGCCCCTTCTTGGTTTTGGGCCCTATGGACAGATAAGCTTACAGTGGAAACAAAGGTTGGGGCTTCATTCAAATAACCCAAAACGCAGCATTTAGATATAGTGGTAAACCAAGAATCAACTTCATGGAAACCTGGCTCATGATACCATGTTAACAATTGTGATTAGAAGAGAAAATATGAAGAAAGAAGATGGAGAATCTTGTATTATTCATATAGGAGGAGCAATATGCTCAAACTCAAACAAAGACCTAAAACTCTTAGATCTTAGAGGAAGACCTAGTTAACTCCCTCTCTAACATTGTGAGGATTCCACATCCAACACATATGGTAAAGCGCTCCACACCCAACACTTTGGTGAAGGCTCCACACCTAACACACTTCACAATAGTTGAGACATGATAGTTGAGGCCTATTTATACTAGCTGCCTAACTAACTAAACAACTAATCAACTAATCCCTTATATTTCTAACATTTTCTTGCAGTGAAGCTAAGAGCAGCAAGTGGCAGTACAGTCCAAAAACAAAACAATAACCACTCAACTTTCAAGCATACCACAAGCAAAAGAGTAATTATAATAAACAAACACAATCTAAAAACAGCAACTACACCATGAAAAAAACATGTTATGCAACAATAAAAAAACTAAACAAAGAAAGAAGAGGAAAACGACCTTGGTAACTAATTGAATTCAGAAAGTTCACTTACTATTAAAAGAGTATATTCACTAGAACAATCAAGGAAGGGCTAACCAAAAAATCCTTCCACTCGAGGGCACAACAAATTTTAAAAACACAAACAAAAGGAGTAATCACAATAATCAAACACATCAATCTAGTGACAATCAAAGTCTAGAAATAGCAAACACAACTTGAAAATTATAATGTTAGGGACGGCAGCCACAAATCCTTCCCCATTGAAGGCATCCAAGCTTTTCAAGCAACATATCAAAACAAACAAAAAATTGTTAATCACAATGAACAAGCATTGCAATCTAGACTAATTACCAAGTAAAAGAATAATTACAAAAACAACCACCACAACATGAAAACAAATGTTATATAACAAACAAATGAAAACAAATAACCAAAAAAATCAACAAAAAGCAAATAATGGAGAGGAACACAACCTTGGTAACTAATGATTTCAAAAAGTTCACTTATGGTGAAACACTCAGAAACAACCAAGAACACTAAATCACAGTTAGTTCAATCTTAAATGCCAAAATCAATCGGATGAAGCCATTAATAAGATATTCACACCCTCCTATCGTTCCTATCAAAGTAGAGAGGAATGAACTAATTGCAAGACCTAAATCGAAAACACACATATAACATCAGAGTCATGTTTAATGTTTCAGAATCGGAGCTACAGTTGACTAGGCATGAAAATCCTAACTATACAAGGAAGAAAAATGCAAAACTAAAAAAAGGGGGAAAGAGGAGAACCTGCGGCAAAAAGAAGAGAGTAAAACAAAAATCCTTCCGCCTTTGGAGGCATCCAAGCTTTAAGAGCAAAACTTCATAAACAAAAAGTTAATCACTAAAAAAAAAAGCAAAACAGTCTGACAAAAGAAATCACTTACTACCAGAAAAAACACATTCACAATCAACATCAATACACACACCATTGATAAAGGAGGCAACCGGATAGCAAATCAATCTCAAAAAAGAGGAAGACAACCTTAGTAACTAATGATTTCAGTAGTTCACTTATAAAGTAGGAACAGGCAAGAATTTAAAACGCAATTACAAAGTTTGAATTCAAGTTTAGTAAATGAATCTAATAAGTAAATCGAAATATTTGTAAATCATAAAATATTTTGTACGATAAATGTAAAACAAGATATTCAAAATATTTGGTAACTATCAAAAAAATTTATTTCCATGTCAATCAAAATTACAGCATTAAGACGGTGGATTTTAAAATTTCAAATTCTGGAATCAATCGATTAAACAATCAAGTAAGAATAATAAGAATTTTTAAAAAAAATACTAAAAAGGCAGACTTCTTCCTCAAAACAATGAAAAAATTAAATCAAATAAAACTAAATAAGCAATTTCAAATATTTGTAAATTATTAAATATTTATTTGAAAGTAGAATTTCAAAATAAGAAGATAACGTATGATGAAGGAAGAAAACCATTAAAACAAGAAAAAAAGAAATAGTTAATTATTGAAAAATTAACTATTTCTTCAAAAAAAAAAAATTATTTGGCAGCGGTTGAAAAATTCATTTCAAAATAACAATAAATAAAAGGGAGATGGATTTTATTTCAAAATCGAATGAAATAAGAAAAAAATTTATTTCATAATAAACTATTTCGTTACGCTCTTATTTTTTCTTACTTGATGATACATTATCTTATTGTTTTTTTAAATTTTGATTTTGAAATAAAAAAATTTCTTATTTCAAAATCAAAATTTAAAAAAACAATAAGATAATGTATCATCAAGTAAGAAAAAAATAAGAGCGTAACGAAATAGTTTATTATTATTAAAGAAAGGATTTTAAAATTTCAGACTTTGGAATCAATCATGAAATAATAAAGTAAGAATAACAAGAAAAATTAAATTAAAAAAATAAGATTTGCAAGTATTCCTTTCCAAAATAAAAGGAAGATGGATTTTACAAATTCAGAATTTTTAGTTAAGAAAAAAATTATTTGGCGGCCATAAAAAAAATTATTTCAAAATCAGAATTTAAACATTGAATAAAATTGCAGATTTTCAAAATATTCATTTTCAAAAAAAAAAAAAAAAAACAAAATAAAAAAAGGAAATGGGTTTCAAATACAATAATAAGTAAGGGAAAAAAAAAATAAGAACGCAATGAAATAGTTTATTATAAAAGAAAGGATTTTAAGATTTCAGATTTCTGAATTCATGAAGTAATAAAGTAAGAATAAAAAGAAAAATTAAATCAAAAAAAATAATATTTTCTAAAAAAAGCAGATTTGCAAATATTCCTTTTCAAAATAAAAGGAAGATGGATTTTACAAATTCAGAATTTTTAGTTAAGAAAAAAATGTATTTGGCGGCCATAAAAAAAAAAATTATTTCAAAATCAGAATTTAAACATTGAATATAATTGCAGATTTTCAAATATTCATTTTCAAAAATCAAAATCAAAAAAAAGGAAATGGGTTTCAAAAACAATAATAAGTGAGATAGTTTATTATAAAAGAAAGGATTTTAAAATTTCAGATTTTGGAATCAATCTCAAGAAATAATAAAGTAAGAACAACAAAATAAAAATAAAAATAAAAAAAGCAGATTTGCAAATATTCCTTTCCAAAATAAAAGGAAGATGGATTTTACAAATTCAGAAGTTTTAGTTAAGAAAAAAAATTATTTGGCGGCCATAAAAAAAATTATTTCAAAATCAGAATTTAAACATTGAATAAAATTGCAGATTTTCAAATATTCATTTTCAAAAATCAAAATTAAAAAAAGGAAATGTGTTTCAAAAAAAATAATAAGTAAGGAAAAAAAATAAGAACGCAACGAAATAGTTTATTATAAAAGAAAGTATTTTAAGATTTCAGATTTTGGAATCAATCTCATGAAGTAGTAAGAATAAAAAAAAAAAAAATCTAAAAAAGCAGATTTGCAAATATGCCTTTTCAAAATAAAAGCAAGATGGATTTTACAAATTCAGAAGTTTTAGTTAAGGCCATAAAAAAAAATATTTCAAAATCAGAATTTAAACATTTAATAAAATTGCAGATTTTCAAAAATCAAAATAAAAAAAGGAAATGGGTTTCAAAAACAATAATAAGTAATGGGAAAAAATAAGAACGCAACGAAATAGTTTATTATAAAAGAAAGTATTTTAAGATTTCAGATTTTGGAATTAATCTCATGAAGTAATAAAGTAAGAATATAAAGAAAAAATAATTTTTTTAAAAAATATTTTCTAAAAAAAGCAGATTTGCAAATATTCCTTTTCAAAATAAAAGGAAGATGGATTTTACAAATTCATAATTTTTAGTTAAGAAATAAATGTATTTGGCGGCCATAAAAAACCACTATTTCAAAAAATGTATTTAAACATTGAATATAATTTCAGATTTTCAAAAAAAAAAAGGAAATGTGTTTCAAAAAAAAAAACAAGTAAGGAAAAGAAAATAAGAACGTAACGAAATAGTTTATTATAAAAGAAAGGATTTTAACATTTCAGATTTTGGAATCAATCTCATGAAATAATAAAGTAAGAATAACAAGAAAAATTAAATTTAAAAAAATAATATTTTCTAAGAAAAGCAGATTTGCAAATATTCCTTTTCAAAATAAAAGGAAGATGGATTTTACAAATTCAGAATTTTTAGTTAAGAAAAAAAAATATTTGGCGGCCAGAAAAAAAATTCAAAATAAGAATTTAAACATTGAATAGAATTGCAGATTTTCAAATATTCATTTTCAAAAATCAAAATAAAAAAAGGAAATGTGTCTCAAAAACAATAATAAGTAAGGAAAAAAAAAATAAGAACGTAACGAAATAGTTTAATAAGAAAGGATTTTAAAATTGCAGATTTTGGAATCATTCATGAAATAATAAAGTAAGCATAACAAGAAAAAATAAATTATAAAAAACAGATTTTCATAAAAAAAAAAAACAGATTTGCAAATATTCCTTTTCAAAATAAAATCAAAATAAGATGGATTTTAAAAATTCAGAAGTTTTTGTTAAGAAACAGATTTATTTGGCTGCCATAAAAAAATATTTCAAAATCAAAATTTAAACAATGAATATAATTGCAGATTTTCAAATATTTATTTTCAAAAACAATAAGATAATAAGATGAAGTAGGGAAAGAAAATAGAACGTAACCAAATGGTTTATTATTAAAAAAAGGATTTCAAAATTTCAGATTTTGGAATCAATCATCAAATAATAAGGTAAGAATAACAAGAAAAATTAAATTAAAAAAGCGGATTTTCATTAAAAATAATATATATATATTTATATATATATATATATATATATAAAAAGCAGATTCGCAAATATTCCTTTACAAAATAAAAGGAAGATGGATTTTAAAAATTCAGAAGTTTTTGTTAAGAAACAGATTTATTTGGCGGCCATTAAAAAATATTTCAAAATCAAAATTTAAACAATGAATATAATTGCAGATTTTCAAATATTTATTTTCAAAAACAATAAGATAATAAGATGAAGTAGGGAAAGAAAATAGAACGTAACGAAATAGTTTATTATTAAAAAAAGGATTTCAAAATTTCAGATTTTGGAATCAATCATCAAATAATAAGGTAAGAATAACAAGAAAAATTAAATTTAAAAGGCGGATTTTCATTAAAAAAAAAAAAAAAAAAAAAAAAAAAGCAGATTCGCAAATATTCCTTTTCAAAATAAAAGGAAGATGGATTTTAAAAATTCAGAACTTTTTGTTAAGAAACAGATTTATTTGGCGGCCATCAAAAAATTTATTTCAAAATCAAAATTTAAGCAAGGAATATAATTGCAGATTTTCAAATATTTATTTTCAAAAACAATAAGATGAAGTAA
Source organism: Acacia melanoxylon (assembly GCA_019022615.1). Lineage (NCBI taxonomy): Eukaryota > Viridiplantae > Streptophyta > Magnoliopsida > Fabales > Fabaceae > Acacia > Acacia melanoxylon. Next base: position 14,575,404 of record JAFJYJ010000005.1, read on the forward strand.
AAAAAAAAAAAAAAAACGTAACGAAATAGTTTATTATTAAAGAAAGGATTTCAAAATTTCAGATTGTGGAATCAATCATCAAATAATAAGGTAAGAATAACCAGAAAAATTAAATAAATAAAAAAAGCGGGTTTTCATAAAAAAGCAGATTCGCAAATATTCCTTTTCAAAATAAAACCAAAATAGAGGGAAGGTGGATTTTAAAAATTCAGAATTTTTATTTAAGAAAAACAATACTACTAGTTTGTTACAAACAAAGGACTTTGCAAATATTCCTTCTTAAAAAAAAAATATTTGGCGGCAATCAAAAAAATTATTTCAAAATTTAAACAACGAAAAGGTTAGATCAAAAGAAGACGGATTTTGAAAAAAAAAAAAAAAAGAACAGTTAATAACAAATAATATTTAACGAAAATTTTAAAACTATGTGTTCACTATGAAATTCAAATCAAATAAAATAAGAATAAAATGTATTTGGCAGCCGTTGAAAATTCATTTCAGAATCAAAACTTAAACAATAAATATAATTTCAGATTTTCAAATATTCATTTTTTTAAAAAAAAAAAAAAGGAAAAATGGATTTTGAATAAACAAAAAAGAACAGTTACGAACAAAGAATATTTAATAAAAACTTTAAAACTATGTGTTAACTGTGAAATTCAAATGAAATAAAATTGGAAAATAATTTATTTGGCGGCCACGGAAAAATTCATTTCAAAATCAAAATTTGAACCATAAATATAATTAGAATTCACTTTCAAAAAAAAAATATAAATTAAAGAAAGATTGATTTTGAAAAAAAGAAGAACAATTAGTAACAAATAATGGATTCTTAACAAGCTTTGTGTTGACTATGAAATTCAAATCAAATCAAATAAGAAAAAAATTTAATAGGAGGCCATCAAAAAATTTATTTCAAAATCAAAATTTAAACCATGAATATAATTTTAGATTTCCAAATATTCAATTTCAAAACAAAATTAAAAAAAGGAAATGGGTTTTAAAAGCAAATATTCCTTTTCAAAATAAAACCAAAATAGAAGGAAGGTGGATTTTAAAAATTCAGAATTTTTATTTAAGAAAAACAATACTACTAGTTTGTTACAAACAATGGACTTTGCAAATATTCCTTTAAAAAAAATTATTTGGCGGCAATCAAAAAATTATTTCAAAATTTAAACAACGAAAAGTTTAGATAAAAGGAAGACGGATTTTGAAAAAAAAAAACAAAGAAAGAAAGAACAGTTAATAACAAATACTAATTAACGAAAATTTTAAAACTATGTGTTCACTATGAAATTCAAATCAAATCAAATAAGAAAAAATGTATTTGGCAGCCGTTGAAGATTCATTTCAAAATCAAAACTTAAACAATAAATATAATTTCAGATTTTCAAATATTCATTTTTAAAAAAAAAAAAGGAAAAATGGATTTTGAATAAACAAAAAAGAACAGTTACGAACAAAGAATATTTAATAAAAACTTTAAAACTATGTGTTAACTATGAAATTCAAATCAAATAAAATTGGAAAATAATTTATTTGGCGGCCACGGAAAAATTCATTTCAAAATCAAAATTTGAACCATAAATATAATTGGAATTCACTTTCAAAAAAAATATAAATTAAAGAAAGATTGATTTTGAAAAAGAAAAAAAAAAAAAAAAAAAAAAAAAAAAACAGTTAGTAACAAATAATGGATTCTTAACAAACTTTGTGTTGACTATGAAATTCAAATCAAATCAAATAAGAAAAAAATTTAATAGGAGGCCATCAAAAAATTTATTTCAAAATCAAAATTTAAACCATGAATATAATTTTAGATTTCCAAATATTCAATTTCAAAACAAAATTAAAAAAAGAAATGGGTTTTAAAAACAAAAAGATAATAAGATAATGTATCATGAAGTAAGGAAAAAAAAAAAAAGAACGTAACGAAATAGTTTATTATTCAAGAAAGGAAGATTCGAAAATATTCCTTTTCAAAATAAGATCATAATAAAAGGAAGATAGACTTTAAAAATTCAGAATTTTCAGTTAAGAAAAAAAATAGTTAGTTACAAACAATGGATTGTTTAACTTAATATATTTAAGAAGTATAAGAAATTTAAAAATTGGATATTTTTTTCAGAAAAAAAGAAACGTATAGTTTTTTATGTCAATCATCAATCAGGTGATGAAAAAATCAAATAAAATAGTAACAAAAGGGAACTAAATAAGCAATTACAAAACTTAAAAGTACTCCAAATAATTTTAGCAATCAAACATTTATTTTCAAAACAAAATTGAAAGTTGAAAAAAAATATAAAACAATAAGAAAATGTACACTAACAACCCAGATAATAGCTCAGCCAACAGTTATGAGCATACCTGAGATTTTTCAACAGTCTCCCCACAAGCGAACCTTATTCTGCACTTCATTGTTTAAATTGCCAAAGCCCAGGGCTGTGCTATATATAGTCTGGTGAGAATGTCATTAAAAAATCATTAGAATTCAGACACGAAATTCAATATCATACCGTCATATATATATATACTTTCAGGCATCTTTCATGATCAAGAGCTTAACATGACAGATTTTACTCATTCATGTTTAAACTTCAGCAGATTAGATCCTAAAGAATACTTTATAAAAAGTAGAACCAGCGACAAAGGGAAGGGAAGTGTTTGCCGTAAAACAAAAATCCCTCACGATTGAGGCAATGAGGCATACAAGCTTTAAAAACAAAACTTCAAATTCTCTATTATAGCTAACAGATTCATACCCTGTTATTTTTCCTATCAAAGACTAACACGCAAACTAAGAAATTCAGAGAGTGGAGAGGAATGAACTAATCACAGAAACTAAATCGAAAACATACACATGACATCAGATTCAAGTTTGAAGCTACTAGTGGACTGCACATGAAAAACCTAACAAAAATCCCTCACCCTTGAGGCATACAAGGGTTGAAAAAAAAGTTGATCAAAGCACAACAATCCGACGAGAAGGAGAACAAATCAAAAGTAACAATCAGACACCAGAAATATCAACACAACATCGAAAACCCTAACTATCCGTTGAAGAAACAAGCAAAACAGAAAATAAAAAGGGGAAAAGAGAACCCACAGCAGAGAGAAGAGAAATCAAAGACTAATAATAGATATCATACCCCGTTAGTTTTCCTATCAAAGACATAGCAAACTAAAAAATTCAGAGTGGAGAGGAATGAACTAATCACAGAAACTAAATCGAAAAAACACAAAAATCCCTCACCCTTGAGGCATACAAGGGTCAAGAAAAAAAGTTAATCAAAGCACAACAATCGGAAGAGAAGAAGAACAATCTCACAAGTAACGAGCAAACACCAGAAATATCAACACAACATCGAAAACCCTAATTATCCGTGGAAGAAAAATGCACAATAGAAAATAAAAGGCCGGAAAAGAGAACTCAAAGCAGAGAGAAGAGAAATCGACGCGGTAAAACAAAAATTCATTATTCGCTTTCGTTCAGGTCCCGGGAAGATTTAAATAGACTGATGGAGCCAGGAGCGTTCGATGAGGCTATTTTTGATTTTCTTTTGGCGGTATGAGTTTGAGGTTGCTTGGACCCAAAGAAAAAGTGTAACGGTAAAAAGAAATTATCCTCTTAAGCTACGTATTTTGTTTACACTAAAGATAAATAAAAATTAAGGTAATAATTAATATTGATTATCTTTTGGCAATTTGAGTTTCGGTTTGCTTGAACTCAAAGAAAAAGTGCCGCGGTAAAAAAGAAGAATATCTTCTTAACCTCCCTCATCCCTTTTTTTTTTTGGGAGCAAAGGTTCATATATTAATATCTTAAAAGAAAACGTTTATTTTATAAATATTAAACGAATATCATACTAAAGGATCATGGTAGGAAAGTTACATGGCAGACTTAGGTTGATCCCAAATTTTGGGTCGGACTAATAACCGGACAGGGCCGGACATCAGGTAAGAGGTCCTGCCCGTTTGACCGCCCGAAAAATTATTTTATTTTATTTAAATATATAATTTTATATCAAATAAAAATTATTCTATTATTTTATTTTAAAATATATTGCCTAGTACTCTAATCAGTCTCTTCGCCTCTTTTGAGTTCCCACTTCCTGTGGTCTCTGCACTAACTCTGTTTATGGCATCATGCAAGTTTTGAACTTCTTGATTAAAAGTTACGATGATCTTAACAATATTGGTTGAACACATATAAATATTGTGTCATGGATTTCAGCAAAAGTTTCGGAAATATTGTTTTGTATTTCAGAATTTCAAAATGCAATTAAGTTATGGATAAATTGGACTGAAATTCCTGAATTAATTGCATTTTGCATTTGAATTAAAATCTAATATCTTGGTGATAGAAAAGGTTTCAGAAAAAATTGTTTCAATTATTTTGATTGACTAATTTCTATACCACATAGAACCGTTGATTTATGGGAACAAAAGTTTTCAACAAAGCCAATAAGAACAAGAAGCAGTCCTTTTTGGAGGAGAAATATGAAAATATGTGTAATAAGGCTTCTATTTCAGTTTTACAATTTTTGGATCACTTTACACATATTATTAGTCATCATGCATAATTCTATGAACTACAACTAGAGGACTTTACAAGCATTCATGTAAGATGTTTGGAGCAGGGCAAGGCATTACCACTTGGGTAGGGAAGCCTTCCTAGCCTAGCCCAGCCCAAAAATGATTAGGGCGTTTATCAAACAGGCCAAGCATCTGGCTGCATTTTGCAGCCCCCCGTAATCCTTTGAGCTAGGCATCGAGCAAGGGTCTTGCCTTACCCAGCTCTGCTCATGCTCACCCCTAATTTGTACTTAGAAAGAAGAAGTTGTTTCTATATATTGATGCACAGTGAAAGAGTGAGGGAGGGGAGGGGGGTTTCAAAATTTTTAAAAAAGAGAGAAACAAGCCAAATGCAAACCAAAGTTGTTCTATGTAAGTCCCTCTAAGGGTTGATTAGTGTTGAAAGATAAGTTAATGTTATGAAATTAAGGAAAGGATTTTAAAAATGGATTGAATTTAAGTGTATGTTTTCAAATTAGATGGGAGGATAGTGTAATTAAGACAAAATAAAAGAGTTGTCAAAGTATTTTACACAATTTGATCATCAGAGGTCGAAATCATTCTGTGAAGAAGAAGAAGAGAAATTTTTTCTTTTCAAGGGACATTCTGGAGTGTAGTTTTTTTTGCGATTACGTAATATTTAAATTATGAATTTATTTGAATTTATATTTGAGAAGATTTAATCAATATATTCATGATTATCACCTTTTTTCTCAATTTTTAAGAAAACTAATAAAAAATATTTAATTATTTCTAACATTTTCAAATCTGTGTTTTGATTAAAAATATTTATGAATAGGATTAGGAGCGTGGATCGATTTTGGAATTACAGGTCACAACTCACAATATTCAAACTAGACATATATAATAATTTGGGTGTTTATATTTAAATAGACAGGACTCAAGGATTTTTGCATGCAAATAATAGCACAAAATTGTTTCATCGTATTGGGTGTTCATATGTCTCGTTTCAAAACTTCCTCATCGATCAAACCATAATTCAAAATCAAAATATACTAACAACCTCTTCATACATAAAGACAGTCAAAATCCTATTCAAAAACTGCTTTGTAAAAGCAGTTGCCTAGAGCTTGCTAACTACATTACTACTTTAGTTTGCCAAAAATTCTAACAGAAGAACATGGAGTCGCGGACTCGTTCATGAAGACGTGGCAACTCTTGCACTTGAGGTGTACCAACTGAAGTGAGTCCACCATGGCTAGAACAAGACTCTGAAAATTCATCCAACTTGATAAACTGTGCCACTTGTGCTGCTGCTAAGTGGGCATAACATACTGGGGCAACTGCAATAACACTCAGATTTTAGCATTGAGTTTGTTAATGAGAATATTTCCAACTAAGAAAGATATATTTGGAAGGCAAAAGAAATTTTACCTACTGATACAGCCGTTGTGCTTCTCTGATATCTGCGAAAAAAGCAAAGACAATATGTCAGTCACATATCGACATTCGACAAGGACTTATCTGAACCATTCAGATAAAATCTAATGGTTGATTTATAAGACTATCTAACTCCCATGCATGAAAGCTAATTATTGGATTGAAATCAAAGTAATAGTGATTAACTTACACATAACAAAGAGAATGGACAAGTTCTTGCAAACCATCAGCAGAGAAACCAATCTCATCATGTAGTACATGATAATGAGTAGGTCGAGTTGTTCCCTATACAATAACAAAGTGATAAGTGGATATTGTAGTTTCCTCTACATATGGAAAAAACATTATTGCTCAAGAATTAATTGAATCTACTTGTATGGGAATACTTACGATCATCCCAGCTTGAGCACACATGTAAAAATCATTGTTTTTAGGGTGACAGATTCTATTATCAATGACAGTGCCTGGAAAAAAAAAAGTGAATTGCAGCAACATAAGGGGTAAGATCTAAAATTTAAAAATGTATCAAATTTATAACAAGTTGTGAATGCAAAAGGTGTATTGTTATGTAGGGGTGAGCATTCGGTTTTCGGTTCGGTTTTTCGGTTAAAACCGAAAAAACCGAAAAACCGAAATACACATATTCTAAAAACCGAACCGAAACCGAAAATCGAATAGACCGAAACCGAAAAAACCGAAATATTTCAGTTCGGTTTTATGGTTAATTCGGTTTTTGGGCTTAAGTGAGACCTTATTGTGGGCCTTATTGTTTAGGTTAATTCTGTAAAATGGCCAATCTACTTTTTTTTTTTGCTGAATCAATCTACAATATTGACTATTGAGTGCAACCTGGCTATAGTATACTTTACATGACTCATAAGGTTGGGTCGACTCATACATATGCATCTTTGTTTTAATTAATTTCGGTTATTTCTACCCAAAACATAATAAATAAATAAAAATTGGTTTTTTCGGTTTTAACCGAAATAATTTTGCGAAAACCGAACACCGAACTAAGCTACTTCAAAAAACCGAACCGAACCGAAAAAACCGAACACCGAATTATTCGGTTCGGTTTTCGGTTTCGGTTTTGATTTGCTCACCCCTATTGTTATGTGCTTGGAATTTTTATAATGCATAGATTCTAATATCAAGTTGTATAAATGGAGAATGGGAGCAAATTCAAGGGACAAACCTGGTGGAACATTTTCTCGAGCATTGGCCTGGAAGAACTTAGTATGATGATTTTTTTGGGCAATAATGACAGTAAACTTTGGCTCCCAACTTTCTTGGAAGTGCTTGCATGCCTGAAAATTCCATTTCAATGGCATTTAATTGAATTTTAAACATGATGAAGACTATCATAATTGTAATTTGTAAATATTGACTAATATATGTTACCTGAATAATTTGATTCAACTCAATGTTTAACACTTGATTGAATTGTGATTCACTAACTCCGTCCCTAATTCCAAATAAAGAAAATTTGTATTTAGCAACTAAAAAATTAAAAATTAGAGAAAAGTTTAAAAAGTTGCCAAAATTAATAAAGTGATATCAATGTCACATTAGAAAATATTACACGTAACGAAAATTAATATCCTAAAAAACTCGTTAAAATTATACCTAAATATGACAATATGTTCAGGCCTCCTTCCTCCGGAAGTTTCAATAAAGTCATCAAGCAGCTCTCTAAAAAGTAAAACATTATAAAATTCAAAATCAAGGGATTGAATTAAGCACGCACAAATTTTAAAAAAGAAGAGCAAAATCTTCACTTTGATCCAAAGCAGATAGCTTCAAATAAAGAATACTCACCTAAAAATACCATCATCCTTAGTATCAGAAAGGGGATTGAATAGATTAGCAATCATTTCAAGTTTTGGTAACTGAGCACGAACTGATGCCCTATAACGAGAAATCTGAGGCCAACACCTTGAGCTAACAACCTGAATATTTTCAAGAGTAAAATCACTAAGAAATGTGAAACTTCAAAAAAAAAAAGGTTTGTACCGCTCATATACAGTTATACTAGTGATTGTGAAGGCCCCATGTTGGATGAGACTAAACACGATAAAAGACCAACATGTTTTTACAGGATCTGAAATAGAAAAAACTTGATTAAAGCTAAAAATATCATTACTGCTGCAATAGATGGCACATCTGATCGACCAGGAGAGCCATGTGAGACATCCATCCCAAGAATTAAGGTAGGCACATTTGAAACCATAGGTATAGAAAGTGAATGCTCCATTGCCAAATTGGAATTCATCCCACCAACCTGCATAAAAAAATAAAAAGAAACTTAAAATGGTGTATAACCACTCAAGGACTGTTATAAGCTGAAACAAATTTCTTTATGTTCAAATCTTAAATACCTTGGCATTAATCTTTAATAGAACATTGGTAAAGTACTGATCATTCATTTTTGTTGGGGCAATACATTGTGTAACAACCCCTCCCCCTTTTCCATCAACTGCAAGATTTATTCTTTTCCAAGGACCTTCAGATTAAAGTAATTAGAGAGTTAAAGATAAAGTCCACTCAATGCTTATATGAGTCTTAAATATAAGTAAATAAAAAAAATGAAAGATAGTTAAACATAAATACCATAAATATCAGAATTCTTCCTCTCTGGGAGAATGCACAACAGAAACTGTGGTAACCCAGGCAACTGCTTCTTCACAGTTGCATAAAATTCCTCAACCCTGACAGTAGGCGGCTTACGACTCATGTGCACATCCTCATTAAACACTTTAAATGGATCCTTCAAGAACTACCAAAAAGTGGAGCAAAAAAGAGTAAGATGCATATGAATTTTCATATTGGAACTTTCAAACAAACAGTACTATGAAAAGCTCACCATCCCCTTCGTATGTGCACATTTCTGCAGGCCTTCAATAAGATACTTAATATTACAACGAGCTGAGAAGTTAACAATAGCCCAACGATCAATCACCATTGGTTGGAAAAGGTGCTGAAACATAATGGTTATTATTCTGTGAGACCAACTGTGTTGAATTGAATTTGGCTAAATCAGAATTTAAAAGTGACAAAACAATCTTGGGCAAACCTTGTTGTTGAAATTCCACCTCCCATTTCTGGGAAAAAACTCCTCATTGCCAACCTTAAGCTGCATGCGGCAACATACTGGTATTATCAGAAGTTGTATCAAAGACACAAGAAAAATGCTAAATTCAGAGGATGAGTGTTGCATGGAATTTGTATGGGTGATTTAACTTGTTAGAGATTCTGTTTTGTTAAGATAAGGGACAAATACTGTAATACTACCTCCAGTCATTAATATAAGATCCACTTTGTAGTTCAATTGAATGTGGTTGTGAATTTACGTTCTAATTATCAATGAGCATATAGAAACACATACCTTTGGAGCAGGCAGGACACGGCCTTCAACTTTTGTGAAGGCAGAGTCGATCGAAATTCCAGAAGAACGAAGTAGAGGCTCATCATTATATCTGCTGTTTCTTATTGACTGAAAGAAGAGCATTATCAACATTTAAAATTGTGTAAGATGTCAGATGGTGGAATGTGACAAGTCAGGCCGAAGAAGAAGAAGAAGAAATGTGACAAAGTCAAAACATACGTTTAACAGAGACGTCATTCGTTCTTGGGGCTTTTGCCTTGAAACATCCACAACCGAAGCTCTTTGCAAACTGGTAAGGGCCTTAGTGTAGCGTTGCAATGAGACCAATGTACAGAACTGCAAAAGAACACGTGTCATAAGTGACAATAAAATTTTTACCATCTATATGCACTCATACATTTAACAAAAATATAATTTACCTTCATAAAAAATACATTATTTTATGGGAAAAAATAACATTTTTTAAAATTATAATTTATGAATGTTTAATGACAATTCACTATTTGTACATCATATCAAGTTAAAAAAATCAACTTTAAAGCTTAAATAAAACCAAAAGAATAAAATATTAAAAAATCTCAATGATAATCATGATGTTAATAAAGTGAATAAGATATACACTATTTGTATATAAAATCGATTGTTCTACCATCATAAATAGTTTTGTGGAATAAAAAGTACCTCTATTGGAATATAAGAAGGTTTCTTTGGCTTGCCACAGTCGATGCATGGCAAATTAGCTGAATATTGTAATCTGATGCCTTTATGGCGTTCAAAATAATCAAGAACCGTTATTTCAATTGTCTTCACTTCACCATTTGCGTCTCTTCCTTGCTTTAAGGAAAATCTACATTAAGAGCCAAGAAAATTTTATCAGTACATGGAACTAAATAAATAAATAATATCAAGCAAATGTTGAATAATAGAAAGCACAGGAAAGATTATTACGTTTGATCTTTGCAGGGCCTAGCACTCAATCCGGTGATTTTGTGCTCCATATTGTTAACCTTGACCCTCAGGTTTTTCAACATCCTTTTTGCCTGAAATTAATGTCAAATTAATCAGATATTAATTATGAAACTTTAACTTTTTTAATATATATATATATATATATACCTGAAAATTCAAATTTTAATAACATTACCTTGATCCAATTAATCGAACCGGGATTATTAACATTTTGATTCATGCAGAGAAAGTCTAAGACTGGACCAGGCTTAAGAAGCAAGGTTGTTGACACATCTTTAAGGCAAATACCAAATATCAGTAAAAGAGAAACATGACATATGAACATAATTCCCCAGCATTTCAAGTAATAAACTTACCAACATTAAGAGACAAACCCCCTTGAGTTGCTCGGAAACTTGAATGAAAACCACGACAACCTTGAACACCGCCTCCAATGTCTCTGTAATTTTCCACTCTGTCATGGAAGAATGATTGACGCACAAGCAGACAGCCCCTAGAAAACCAGAAGGAAGGAAAGGTTAACGCAAACGTTCAAGTAATGAAATACAACTGAACAAGTTTCTGGTTCTGATTATAACATACTGCTTTGCTGCATGCTGCCTTAATATGATGTCCAGAACCTTTATTGCTTCTTGGTGATGATCAGATTCTAGACCGCTCAATGCATCTACAATTTCTTGCATAGGGATTTTTCTTGCAAAACTGATCTCCACCTTGTATGTCTTGGATTGATATGGACGCCTCATTCTCTTCTTATCAGTTCCCTCTGTGTTGTCAGGGCTTCCATTCCTTCCAGCCCTAAAAATATAGAATGCACAACGTGGGGAAATATATCAGAACATAGCACTTTGGTGAAGTTGTTTATTTGCTATCAAGTTTTGATTAGAAAAAATCAGATCATAAATGGGTACTTACTTGTTTGATGAAATTTCATCTAGAACGATGATGAATTCAAGCTTGTTACGTGGGAGTGAAGTGATAGTGAATAAGGCCTTCTCTCCATCATATGCAAAGCTCTTGCTTTGCAGCTCAGAAGCATAGGTCTCATAAACTTTGTCCAAGACTCTTCTCCCAATACCCTTAGCTTCCACAGGTCGTTTATCTTCATAAAAGAGAGCAACCTACATCAACAAAACCTACATTGTCAAATCTGTTATCAAGAATACAGATTCAACACATGTGCTGAAGCAAAAAGAGTGATAAAAAAGAGAGGGCTCTATATAAAAATTCAAATGGGGATAGAGAGGGAGGAAATACAGTGTAGTGATAGAAGAAGCCATCTTTCTTGGCCAAGCTAACTTGAAAATGGTTAGTCAGAAGTTGAATCTTTTGTCCCTTGGATCCAAAACCACGCCTGGCCATGGGCGAGAGTTGTCTATCTGATGTTTTCTTCCTAGGCACGTAAGCTTTCTCTAATCCTTCATGTGGACGGATGGTAGGTGGAGGAGGTAAAAGTGATCCATTCTTATCAGTTCCCTTGTTAGGAAGGGAAGAAGCCATTTCTTAATAGCTGCTCAAGGATAAGATAAAAAATGTTCCTAGTTATTAATACTTGCAATGCAGACAAAGAATCAAATGGGAGCTCTAAACAAAATAATGCCTGTAACAAGTGAAGAATAAGAAAAAACCCTAGCTGTAAAAATGTGAGAGAAACCAGAAAAAGCATATAAAAGGCATGAAGCAGTGTAAGAGACCTGTACCCATGTTCTAAAGCTCTTAACGGCTTACAATAAAACAGGAAGAGAAATATGAACGATACTTTTATAGATAACAAACCCAAACAAGAAATGGTTGAAAGAGATATAAGCAACAGGAATAAGAGAAGCCCAATAACAGAGTATATATACATATCGACCTTAACAGAAATAACACATAATATTACGAGAATAAAATCTCTGCAATGAAGGTCCAAGACATGTTACTCACTACTAAAGAACCAAATAAGAAAATGGGGCTATGAACTTAATGGAAAACAGAGGGAAAACAGAAAAGCAAGCAAAAAGGCTGAGAAGAGTAAAAACCCTGTTCCGAAATGTTTTAAAGAACAGAAAACAGAGTATATATATGCCTAACGACCTTAGGAGGTAACACATACAGAATATTTCCAGAATAGAAACTCTACAATCTAGAGAGGCCTATAACAAGTTGGGAGCAGGAAGAAGAAGAAAATGTAGCTAAACACCAGAGAAAAACCAGAAAGGCAAGACCTGTTCAAAAAGCTCTTAAAGAGCGCTTACGTCTTTTTAAAGAGGTGAAAAATAAATCCAAGAAAATCCTTCCCAATATTTACTTCATCGATAAAAAAATCCAAAAAAAAAAAAAACCAGAGAACCAGAAGTCAGAGAGAGAAAAAGCAGGGTATATAACATAACGACGTATCAGAGATAACACAGAGAACATCTCCAGAACACCATTAGCTAGCAACGGCATTCAACCAAACAAAAAAGTGGGAAAAAAACAACAAAATACCGAAGACAAAAACCGCAGACAACCAGTGATAAACATAAACAAGGTAAACTGATAAAGCTACAGAAACCTTATAAAAGAGAGAGATATTAGCTAAAAAAGGGTTTTGCGTGGGGAAGAAGGAGGCTCCTTCAACGCCTAAATATATACAAGAGGCGACAAAAAAACAGATACATACAGGCGTGAGAGCAGAGCAGTGATACGCGCTAAGAGCAGTGTTGCGCGGGTGCGGTCACTAGGTGGGTCCCGCGACGATGGCTCAGACCTTGGTCGTACGTGCTCGTATGATCCCACAAAGAATTTGATGGCCTTTGTAAATTGTAATTCTGCCTCTGTTTCAACGTAAATACAGATTTTATAGATGATATTTAACTAGATTGATTTTATTTAAATTTTAGATTTTGAATTGAATGATATTGTTATCATTTTATATTTTATATTAATTAAAATACGATTGAGATTAGCTAATAGAATTTCTTATAAATAAATAATAATTAAAAAATTATTTTAATGGTTTTAAAAGATTGAGATTACAGTTAACAAAAAAAATATTGAGATTAACTTATGGGATCTTTTATATATTATCTATATCTAATCAGATTGAGTCTAAATATAAATCTATCTTTTTTCAGTCGAAAAAAAATCTATCTTTTTCCCTCTACCCTTATTTGTAAATACCCTTATTTATTTATTTTTGGGAAAATCCCTTTAACCAAAAAAATGTCAAAAAATCTTAGAGAAAATTCTGATGTAAAAAAAGTATCATTGACAAATTCTTAAGGGTATTCATATCTCCATCTATGAATTTTAACAACTTTTTAGAGCCTTTTTTATATCAGAATTTTTTCTGAGATTTTTTTTTAGTCTCTTAAGACCTTTATTAAAAAAATACTTCAAGATGCTGCTAATAGTGAAAAACTATTTCATTATCTTGAAAAATTATTATAAGATCTGAAAAAAATATTTTAAGGTACTAAGCTGGTACTAAACAAATATTTCAAGATACTGACCAGTACTAAAAAGATACTTTAAGATACTGATTGATATTGAAAAAATACTTCATGATCTTGAAAAATTATTTTAGAATGTTGAAAAAAAATATTCCAGGTAGTGAATGGTACTAAAAAATAAAAGATCTTCGTGTCTTGAAAAGATCTTTAGAACTTGATTGTGACTTGAAAAAATACTTCATGATCTTGAAAACTTATTTTAGGATCTTGTAAAAATAACCTAAGGTACTGAATAATACTAAAAAAATACTTTAAAATACTGACTGATACTAAAAAAAATACGCAAGTTTTGACCAGGGATTAAAATGAAAATTTCAAAAGTTTATGGAGGAACTAAATTGAAATTTGTTAAAATGTGTCTGAGGTTGAATTGTAATTCATAACAATTCAGAACACATCAACATCCACATTATTGTCCACGGCATCATTTTTAGTAAAGAAAAAGTTAAACTAACGGTCAATGGGTACTTTTTGCACTACTTTTATAACCATCAAATCACTTTTACACCTAAAAAAAGTATTTTTTGTTGGGTGTACTTTGGGACAAACTACATGTATATTTTATACTCCCTCCGGTCCTAATTATAAGGCGTAGTTGATTTTTTTGGAGAAATTAAGGAATTTAATTAAATAACTTTAAAGTATTTTTATTTTTATTTTTTTCTTCAAAGTAATTAGTTTGACTAATAAACTAGTATATAATCTAAAGATACACAATATATAAAATGATTAAGTAACTTATTTAACTTCTTTAATATTTCCAAACAAAGTCAACTGTGTCTTATAATTAGGACGGGAGGTAGTATTTTGTAACCCCAAGCAAACTGGCCTGTAATGCCTTCATCGTTAGCTAATAGAGTCCTCGCTGCGTTGACCTACCTGGAACAAGCAAACATCGACGCGACCCTGTTACGATTTTGCAGCTCCCGAATCTCAGGTAAGAGTCCCCGCATGCAAATGAATGATATTTTGTAAATTTAAATTTAGGTTAATCTCTCACCTAAATTTCACTACTCATCCTTCACCAATCCTCAAGATATTTATGATTTAAATTTTTTAATGCAAACATTTATAAACGCATTTAGTGAACTATATATATGTGTGTTATGGACTCAAATATGAGGCTCATCCAAGATGTAGCCCAACAAGAGGTAACTTACATGACACATATATGACGGCTCAACGTTTAGATTTGGAGGCACAAGAGGCCCACAAGTCCAAACTCTAATCCTAAGGTACACTCTATAAATAGATGGTAAACCCTAAGATATGAACACATACACTTTCTCTCAATTTACAATATTGTCGTTACTGTGCACACACTCTACCCCTTAGCTAACACCTAGTTGTGTACAGTGATCCGCTATTCTCAAAGGTGTATCTAACCCATAGATATCTAGGAGGGAGTCCTCAGATCCTATATCAATACACTAGTCTTATAGGGCTAGACATTTGTGTTCTATATCAAAACAATATATATATATATATATGGAAAGCATATCCTTTCTTTTTCCTTTTATTATTAGTGTCTAATCTCCATCAAATTGGATGTTTTAGATTTAATATTGGGTTAAGGTGCACTTTTACCCACAAACAATTACAGAAAAAGCATCCAGCACAAATATTAATTAAGAGTACCTTAAATACCCACAAACAATTAAAAATATGCAGATTGACCAACGAACTTTTAAAAAGGTGCGGTTAAGACAACGTGTTGTTAGAAAAAAGATAATGTCATTATCAAGGTGCAGATTGGCCAATGAACTTTTATTCCAAAAACACCCAGCACAAAAAAGTTTTACTCAGGAGCTCCCACCACAAAATTCTTAATTTCACTAAATTAAATAAAATTTTTTCTCAATTGTCATTATTCAAAACTACTTGTATAGATATCTATGGACAAAAATTACTCATTTGCTAAAATAAACAAAATTTTTAATTAAAAATATAATTATATGATTTAAATAAAGGGACAAACATTTTCGCATTTTCTTGTAGAAAAATCCATCCGCAAATGTGACCCCAAAACGACAATATTTGTTTTATTTTTTAACAAGAATCTGTCATAGTCATTTAGTTCAGCAACTATGATTCACCACCAAGGCCATCCAAAATCAAGTCAAGCGAAAATCCAGCTGATTTTTCAAACAAATTCAAAATCACTAACCTCACCGAACTTGGATCCACAAGTCTCACGATTCTCACAAAACACCCACGAATCACAAAGACAAGGTCCATCGTTCCTAGTACACATGGATTTACAAGCGTTGCAGCAATCTTCGGAATTATTAAATTTAAACTGAGAACCCACTTCATAGTGCCTCCCTATAGTTCAAGATTTTCAATTCCTCTACAGCATCCTTCTCTAACTTTCACAGAATTCTCCATTGCCACGCCATCTCCAACCAACTCTGAAACAGAAGAGGTCCCCGAGTTTGTGAGTACTATTGAGACAAAGGCGTAGACCAAACCACACGAAACCGGGCAAACCAAAAGGAGGATCATCCAGCTGCTTCGCGTTCTCATCTTCTTCGTCTGCATCACCCTAGGTTTCCATTGTGCTTTCGGGGTACTTACAGGGAAGGTTAAAAGTGGGGTAAATCAAATAGAAAGAGGGGAAAAAAAATGAAACAGCTTCATTTTGGGGCTGCTGCAGATGGATTTTTCTGCAATAAATACAGAAATGTTATTTCCTTAAATAAAACTCAAGGTGTTTTATAATTTATTATATATGTTAAACAAAAAAATTATATGATTTATTTTTATTTTAGAAGAAATTTATGTGAGTTAAAAAATTCATTTAATGTTAATAAAATTCAAAAAATCTATTATATACGGAACGGAATGAAATGAATTTAATTTTTATTTTTATAAAAAGAGTTTAATGGATATCAACATTGACACCTAATAATATAAATCCGCAACTTGATGATATTTTTGTTAATTAAATTATCTATTGATTATATCAATATGGGACGTGTTGGAAAAAAAATTGTCATTACTTAAGTATCTTGGAATAAAGCCTCAAAGACAAATTATTTATGGGACTTTTTTTTTTTCAACAAGTCTCATATTCATATAATCAATAGATCATTTAATTAACAAAAATATCATCAAGTTGCCGGATTTATGTTATTAGGTGTCAACGCCGATATCCATTAAGCTCTTTTTATAAAAATAAAAATTAAACCCATTTCATTTCTTTTCGGATATAATAGATTTTTTTAGATTTTTAAATTTTATTAACATTAAATGAATTTCTTAACTCACATAAATTTCTTTTAAAATAAAAATAAATCATATAATTTTTTTTGTTTAACATATATAATAAATTATAAAACACCTTGATTTTTATTTAAATCGTATAATTATATTTTTAATTAAAACTTTTGTTTATTTTAGCAAATGAGTAATTTTTGTCCATAGATATCTATACAAGTAGTTTTGAATAATGACAATTGACAAAAAAAAATATTTAATTTAGTGAAATTAAGAATTTTGTCTTGAGAGCTCCCGAGTAAAACTTTTTTTGTCTTAGGGTCTTTCTAGAGTAAAGTTCATTTCTTTCAATCTGCACGAAGTTATCTTTTTTCTAATGGCGTTATGCTAACTGCACCTTTTTAAAAGTTCGTTGGCCAATCTACACATTTTTAATTGTTTGTTGATATTTAAGGTACCTTAATTAATATTTGTCTTTGATCTTTTTCGTAATAGTTTGTTGGCAAAAATGCACCATAGCCCTTTAATATTTTATAAAATATAAAATATGAACCATATATTTTCTTAACCTAACGATGAAGATGAGATTTTTATAAGGAAAATGAAAAGAGAAATTGAGAAAATATGATAGAACCAACAAACCTTATATTTAAATAATTAATTAAGTTTTCAATCAAGTGTTTTATGTCTGCTAACTAATTTTTTTAGATTTCTGTCCTAACTCCCAATATGATACATACATCAAATAAATAAATATTTGTATACAAAATATAAAAATAAGCAAAAAAAACTCTCAAATTATTCAAAAAAAAAATTGGTTAAAATTAGGGACTTGAAGGAGGAAAAATAGTAAATAAATATTTCAATTAAGACGAAATACAAGGGATGCGAAAGGTGAGAGTATAGCATTTTGCTCCAATTTTGTCAATTTGGTGACCAAAATTAAACAACAGTGACATCTTTTTTTTGTTCACACAAGAAAATAAAAATTAAACACCTTTAGCCAAAATAAATAATAAATAAATAAATAAAACACCCGCCTTCAGAGAAGTAACTGTTCAATACAGTACCTATTTTTATTTTCAGTTCCCTCGCTCGCCTAGCTCACTCCTCACAGCTCACAACTCACACTCAACCGAAACTTCAATCAGCACCGTAATTTGCATCGCCTCCTAACGCATTTGCTTTCATCGCCGACGCGTCGTAAGCTTCTTCTCTCGCGTCGCATCTCTAGCTCACTAAGTCGAGTTATATTCTCTTTCTCCTTCTCTTCTATGTGTTTGCCGCTAGTTCTTGCGACTTCTCTCTGTTTCATCGTGAAATATCTCTGGTTCTGGTCGAGGTATTTTAATCTATGGGTATTATTTTGTTGCATTGTGGAATTTATCTTCTACTTTTTTAATTTTAATCTTTTGTGTTTGAAATTTCTCTTTGCTCATCGAGTTCCTATCTTCCTATTCTTCGAATTTTAAGTTTATCTTTGGGTGATTTTCTGAATGATATTTTCAGTTATAGCATCAAACCTATATTTGAATGTCGGCCATGTAGCTAGTTTTATTCATCACAGCTCTTAGATGATAATATTTATTTTGTTTCCATCGTTTATAGAGCCCGATCATATGCTGCCTGAGGTGCACTGTTTTATACGTCACTGATTCGTCTTCTCTGAATCCGGCTTCTCAGTCTCGAGAAGGTAAATAACTCTTGGAACAAGGATTCACTTGTTCTATACTCGCTTATTCTGTCTCTAACTGAGTCTAAAATATCTATAAATTTAGCAGATAACGCAACCATTAGGATATGGACAGTTGTATTAACTGGAAAATATAATGTGCTTCTGATTAACTTGAGCAATTCTCTAGTTTCTAATCTTAGCTACAGAAATTTGTCTACATATATACACTCATAATAATGCTTCCTTTTCTTCTGGTTTTAACATCCCACACACCTTCTTAGTCTCTCTCTCTCTCTCATGCACAGTATGCTCCACCTTATAACACTGTCTATTTAAATCTTAGTCTGTCCTTTTTATGACAATTCGATTTCTTTCTTTTTTTTGTTCTTTTTTGCACTCCTCTGGAGTACATTGGTAACTTAGCATGACTCCATTTTTCAATTTAGACTAAGTTGTCAAATTATGGGTGCAAGCAATTTTTTTTCTTGATAAAACATCTATATGTAAGCATATCACCTTCAACTATGTTGTCAATTATGCTTATCTTTATATGTATGGTGAAAGGGAAGAGAGCGGACCATGAGATCTCTCAAAAAGTCATATTGCAACAAAGGCATATGGGGTTGTTCCCATTCTTCATAGTCACAAAAACTACCTCTTCACTCCATGTCTCTTCGTTATAATGCTATTCGTTCTTCAATATGTATCCTGTGCACCTAAATGTGTCCATCCTTAAGATATGGATCTGCCTACGCATGACTCTGTTTGTCTCTCCCTATACACACTCACATAAATAATCTATTTTTGTTTTGAGCATTATCCATGTCTTGCAAGTGATAATATTGAATGTTTTAATATACAGAATATTTAATCTGTGGATAAGTGGCAAACCCAAGTGAACACCATTCCTTGCTGTTTTAGCTCCGTATTCTAATGTTCCACGAAACCATACATTGAGGCATATATTATGCAATTAAATAATAATAATTATTTGTTTATTTACTAGCGAGCCATCAGAATCGAATTCAAAGGGCTAAAAGACTGATGATCTGATGTTGATGAAGTAATTTCTTGGGCAGAAATTGTGTCGCTGAAAATTTCTCAAGTATTTTCTCATTTCTCAATTCAATTGAGAAGTGACACTTGAGAGAGCAAGAATGGCCCATTTGAAGTAGTTGGGATTGAAGCCCTTATATCCAAACACACATTAGTTATCCACAAGTGGTTCATCTTGTTGCTGTACCTATCTCTAAAGAAATGGCAACCTTCATCTGAAGTTATCAGAAAGATTCAGGCTTAGCTTAGTTGAATTGTGGTTAAAGGATCTAAATATTATTAGATAGCAAGAAGAGGCCGACAGTTGATTGTAAACTGTTTGATATTTGTATATTTTCTTGGAATTCATTAAAATATATAGATCTTTACCGTTGTTCATCAAAGTCTTCATTCCTGAAATAGGACGACAAATATATTGATAAGTTTGAAGTTTGCATTATATGAAGTGCACTAACTATATTAATTTGGCTCTTATTTTAATCTGTTGTCATATTATTTATAAGATATTCAATTTCAAAATGTACTACGATATGTCATAAGCTATCAAAATGTTAGTTCTAATCTGCTAGTGATTGGCTTTATATACTTTTTATGCAGTTAAGCTTAGTCTCAAGTGATCATTTATTGATTCTCGGAAAGAAAGCACCATGACGAAGTCTAGGAATACGAAGATGACTCAATACATAAACTCCCGCATGCGGGTCACCATTAAAGGTGGCCGCCAGCTTGTGGGTAACTTGATGGCATTCGATCGCCACATGAACCTTGCACTTGGCAACTGTTACGAGATCCGCAAGCTACCCCCAGCCAACAACGGCAAGAATACCAATGAAGAGCGCGAGGATCGCCGAACCCTTGGTCTTGTTCTTCTCCGTGGTGCAGAGGTCGTCTCCTTTGCCGTTGAGGCCCCACCGCCCCCCGATGAGTCCCAAGCTGATGTGGCTGCTTTAGCTGGCCCTGGTATCCGCCGTGCTGCCGGTAGGAGGGTTCCCACAGCTCCTATTTTTCATGCTCAGCCTGGCCTTGGTGGCCCTGTTCCTGGTGTTGGTGGTCCTGCTCATGGCATGATGCGGCCCCAGACATTGCGCCCCCCACGGCACGCTGCTCTGCCTGGGCAAATGCCGGTGTATCCTGGGCAGGCTCCACGGCCAATGCCACCAGGGCAGTCTCGTCCTTGGCCAGGTGGTCCGCCACCGCAATTCCCGATGCCTCCACCTCAGTTTGGACGGGGACCTATGGGACGACCCCCTCCTGCTCAGATGATGAGAGGACCCCCTGTTCCCCCTCGGCCTGGGACGCAAGCTCGACCACCACCTCCTCCACCTGGGACGCAAGCTCCTCCTCCTCATCCTGGGATGCCCCCTCCACCTGGTGGTGCTTTTACTGTATACGAACCTCCTCCACCTGGGACGCGAGCTCCTCCTCCTCGTCCTGGGATGCCCCGTCCACCTGGACCTCCTCCTGGCATGCCTCCTCTGCCAAACCGTCAGAATCATCGCAGTGATGATTTTTGAGTAGGTCTGTCTCTGTTTTCATCTCTTTGCTCTATGGTTCATTATAATTGTTTTCTTAAATTTAAAAAATTAGGCTGTCAGGAGAGTTCATATGCATTTGGCTTCCAGATTTCTGGCATTTCTTCTGGTTTGGAAAATAATTATGCCATATATAAGGCTTTTTCCAAGAATCAATGATCGAAGATGGCGGCTTGTATTATACAAAGAAGTGCTGTTCTTCTACGAATAAAAATATTGCTAGGGCTAAAATAAGTAAAAGAATGGCTATCCCATCATGATTCAGGAATCAGGAACTCTAAAGTCAGCCTTACCAAAGTCAAATTTGCATGCTTCGCCATTTTCTCATATGTATTTATACGTAGAGTCCAGCTTTAGTCCAAAGACACGGAGTAATTTATCTATCTATTTGCCGCCATCCTCATACAAAATTTGGATTTTAAATGCTGTGTAGTTGCTCATTGTGTCGCACTGTAGGACACACTTAAACAATACTGAAAATTTGTGTGGTATCTAAATTGTGTCAACAACAAGATTCATATCATATTCTGTGGTTGTATAACTTTGTTCAGCATATCCAATGACATGACCAATCGCCCTATCACATTGTTGTGCTCGACCCTTGGAGCAGTTTATTCGACTTGTGATCTTAAAGACCATTGCAACCAAGCGATTGCACTTTGAATTTTCCCTGTTCAAATTATTACTTAGGAAAAATTGCACCAAAATCACAAGCAAAAGAAAATACAAAATAAAGGTTCCTTGAAATCTCAAATTTGCAATGAAGTCCCGTAAGACATTTTTGCAATATATTCTAAATGTGAAAAATCCAAAACACCCTTAATAAATACACAATTATCCGTTCTCTCTATATAATCAATAGGGTTATTTTGGATTTTTCACACTTGAAATACATTGCAAAAATATCCTACAGGACTTCATTGTAAATATGAGATTTTAAGAAACATTTCTGTTTTATTTTCTTTTGCTTGGGATTTAGGTGCATTTTCTCTATTACTTATTTGAATTAGTCCAGTAGACATCTAACTTTGAATAATATGCTACCCGTATGTTTCATGTCCTCAACATTTCCTTGCTGCACAGGATGTCTAAACTAAGCAAAGATTGTTCAGAAAGTTTCTACTGTTTTGACTTTCATTTTACTGAGATTCCTCAGAGCAAATTACAGGAAAACATACCTTGTTTGTAAGGGATTTGAGCGTAATTGTCAGAGCTATGTGAATTGTTGTACCAATTAACAAATAACTTTAGTCGGGACCTTTAAATTTTATGCCCTTCTGTCGATGCTGCAGAAATTATGTTTTTATTGAATCATTTTCTTTAATTGCTCTCATCCATACTAGTCGTTTCACGTTAATTATCTTCCCATATATTTATTATCTATTTGTACTCATTAAAAGGCTTCACATCATTGTTGCAGGTCTTTTGGGCTGATGCGGTGAGGAATCTGGACATTGAATTTCTTGTGATCGCTTCAAATATAGCTTTTATATGGGAATCAATGGTTTTTTGGACACTTTTTTGTCTTGTTAGGGTTTGTTGATAATGAGAACGTGTTATGTTAAATACTTTTTCTGTCCAAAGGTAAATAGTAAACAAATGTGTAAATGAGATCTGAGCAACACACTAATGACATTGTATATTCTGGGCGGCAACACACTAGATGGCATTGTACACTGTGAGACAAATTTTTGCCAGAAGACTGATTTGGGAGTGTGTAGGACAAGATTGGAAACCCCCTTGTTATAATAATAACTTTAGCCTCATTTTTTGTTTTAGGGTTTTTGTTCCCCAATGAATTATTACTATATACTCCCTCCGGTACTAATTATAAGACATAGTTGACTTTTTTAGAGAAATTAAGGAAGCTAATTAAATTACTTTAGAGTATTTTTCTTTTTCTTTTTTTCTTCAAAGTAATTAGCTTAACTAATAAACTAATATATAATCTAAAGATACACAATATATAAAATGATTAATTAACTTATTTAGCTTCTTTAATCTCTCCAAACAAAGTCAACTATGTCTTATAATTAGGACCGGAGGTAGTAGTTTGGAAAGACATGAATTTTTTTTACATAATCTGGTAGGATTACAGTATAATCATAGTTGCTGTTGCTGATGCTCAATCCAACAATTGTCTCGTGTAGATAATTTTAATGAACCAATTTTTTATTTTTATTTTTTTATAATAAATGAACCAATTTCTTGAATCGGATGAAATAAGAAATTGCAGTAATATGGACCCAAGTAGATTGTTCTTTATCAATAAAATACTATAATGTGCATGTAACTCAAATTTTAACAAATGATTTGTAAAAGAATTAAATGATTGCTTGGTTAGTAATATGGATAGAAAAATGGGATAGGATATTGTTACTACCATTTTTTGTACCACTTTTTTACTGTTAAATTAGAATTTCATCGGGAGAGAGAAATGATAAAACTAACAGTGAAAAAGTTGTATTAACAATATCTTATCCCTAGAAAAATATGGAACTCAGTCAACATCTATACATCTTTTTGTTCTATGGGCCTGTTTGACATAGCTTCATCAGCAGAAAAAAGTTCAGTGAAAGCCTAACAAAAGTGAAAGCTAAGCCAATGTGAGTTGGCATAGATGATAAAGGATCGGGATTAAATTTCTTGGGTCGTGGGTTGATCCTCTTTCATTGGGACTCGCTTTGGTAAGCGATCTCGTAAGTCCCGAGTAAGTCTTCATAGAGCGGGGCAATCTTGCAGCGCAGTGGGGATCACGATGTCGAACCCCTCCAAAACCTTTCTAAATCAAAAAAAAAAAAAAAAAAAGTGAAAGCTTAAATTTTGAGTGTTTGGGATTACTTCTTGTTTGATAGGTTTCAAGGTTTGAAGTTGATTTTTTTTTTTAAGCCACACCACCAAGCTTCTAATCCCATCAATAGCTTCTCCATCAATTGCTCCTATGGGCCCATTTGAAAAATCTAATATTTTGTTGCCATCAAAATTCACTATAAGCGATTATCAACAAAAAAAAAAATCACTATAAGCATTATTTGATTATTTTTTTTAGGCGAGAAAAAATTCATTAATTATTTTGATGGCAGCAAAATATTAGATTTTCCTAATAATAATATTGACACTCCTTTGATCCTTACCCTATATTTGGATAAGAAAATCAGGGAGAAGGAGTAATTAAGGGGAAAAATTCCTAAAAATAGTAAAATAATAATAATATTATTATTATTTTAGGAAATTTTCCTCCTTAGTACCACCTCCCTTATTTTCCTCTTACTTTTCTTTTCGTTAAAACACAGGAATAATGTTAGATATATTTATCTAATTTACGGATATTAAAGAAAATAAAGAAATTCAAATTACTACCCTCAATTCTTAATAGTGACATGCTTTTTTTACAATATTTTTAAGACAACATTGTATTATATATCAATCTATAAGTTAAGAATATTAATTTAAAGACAAATGATAAATATAAGAGATTAAATAAAAATTTGCTTAAATTTATAACTAAAATTCGCCCTAAAATTAAACTATATTTTTTTGGGGGTTTAAACTTCTCATGTTGTATGAGAAGAAGAAGATTTTTATACACACATGAAATGTGAGACCCACATCTTTTTTTAAAAAAAAAAAAACTCAAGCACAAACATCGAAGTATCTATAACAAGAGGTAGGGGTGAGCATGGGCAGAGCTGGGCAGGGCGAGACCCCTGCCCGATGCCCAGCCCAAAGGAGGAATGGGCTGCATTTTATAGCCCAATGCCCGCCCTACCCAATAAAAGCCTTAAACATTTTCGGGCTGGGCATAACGAGCTTCCCTTGCTTATGTGGTAACACTCGACCTGTTCTAGACATCTTGCATGAAGGGATTGAAGGCTTACAAAATTTGTAGGATTGGGTGAATTAAAGAAATATCAACATTCAGAATGTTGATGAATCAAAAAGGATCTGCATGTTGATATTTTGGCGGAAAGTGCTATTGATCACTAAACATCAGTTAATATTGAATTAAAGAAAAAAAAATCATGCTCAGCAAGTGCTGCCTCCAGGTCAGGCTCTTTGACACTTGTTTTCTGCCGAATATTCAAACATCGCGTGAACAAAAAACACCAAGCAGCAATTTAAAAGTAATAGTAGTCCTCGTCAGAATCACTCTAGGCGGTAATGTTTGCTTGTAATAAAGCTTCTGTATACTCTACACAGTTTCCTTCATCAAAGTCTTATCAGTCAAGTCCGATAGCTTTTTGCCTGTGTATTTTCCAGGATTAATATCCATATCATCCAAACAGAGACCACTGAACTGGAAGTCCGAACTCGGAAGGGGCAAAGAAAGACTGAGTGAGTATTATAAGATATTTAGATAATAGATATTTTAAATAAAATAGTATAAATGGAATAATTGTTATTTGATATAAAATTATATATTTAAATAAATATAAAAATTCCAGGACCAAACAGGCAGGGTAGGACCCCGTCCGATGCCCAGCCCTGCTCGGAAATTAGCCTTGCCCAACATTTTTCAGGCCACTTTTTTAGGGTCGAGCTGGGCAATTTTTGTCCGGGCTTTAGCGGGCATACTAGCAATTGGACACCATGCTCACCCCTAACATGAGGATACACTTCTTAAGCAAAGTCTCGGGTTCGAGTCTTGTGAATGTAAAAAAAACCCCCGCTGGGAGACTCTCCCACCAAAGCTAGGTGCGCGACGCGGGTCGAATCCGGATTAGTTAGGCGGCCAGGAAGCCGGGTGGGCAACCAAAAAAAAAATTGAGGACACTTTTCCTACGTGAGAAGTGTATTTCTTTTTTTTTTTGCCTGAACTATATTCTTTTTTTTTTTTTGCTCGAACTATATTCCATATTTATGTCTGGTTTGAGGGAATGGAAGGGGAGGGGAAAGAAAGTTGAGAGAGAATTTTTTTTTTCTTCTTTATAAAATTGCCCACAGATAATTTCCAATATTCTTAAAATATACTCACAATAAAAAAAAATATTCCCTTCATTAATAGCAAAATGGTCAATGTCCTTTCAAAAGATTTTTTCTCTCCCCTCAAACTTGGTTTGAGGAGAGGGAAGAAAGTGAAAAGTAAGGAAATGACCAAATTATCATTAACGAAAGGAATATTCTTTTTTGTTGAGAGTATATTTTTAGAATATTGAAAAGTTTCTAGGGGCAATTTAATAAAGCGGTGACCAAAGATTAACCCCTCCCCGTCCCTTTGGTTTATTCCCCCCGGGAAATATCCGGTGTTCGGGTTACCCACCTTTTATTTGGGCTTAGGGCCCTTTGCTTGAAGTTGAAAATTTCCTAAACCCTAAACCCGATAGTTTCCTCCCAGTTTTCAAACTACTCTCCGGCTACGCTACTCACTTGCTCGTTTTCACCTTCACAGTAACTGAACTCGTCGACGGCTGACACCACATCTCCCAGCGTCGACAGCAGGCAAGGCACATTCTTCTTCTTCTTCGAATTTATTCTGCCCACTCTTGCGTTGTGTGTTTCCTTCTTATGCCTTCTAAGTAATAGAGTGGATCTGACTAAGTAAAGCAAAAAAAAAAAAAAATCAAGACAATCTGATTTCTGGGTCGTAATTGCTGAGGGTTAAATTTTAAAAAATTTGTTCTAAACTAAAAAAAAATAGTTGAATATTGGGTCTGTGGTGTGGTTCTGTTTTTATGCGGATGACAGTTTGAATGTTTGATAAGATGTTTCTGGTTATATTATGATAGGTTACTCCCTGTAGTGGTTTTCATTGAAGTTGCATTTTTTACATTGTCATACCTTTTATATTGCTTTCTCCAGAATTCGAGTTAGCCTTGGCTATATGATGAGAGTGATTTCTAAAGATCTGTGTTTGTTTTCTGGTGATAATATTCTGTTTTCTAATGATAATTAAGTTTAGGAATGCAATTTAATTTAACTTCAGTTGATAATTAGTTTTATTCTGTTTTTCCTTTATATGTGTTTTGTTATTATGTAGCTAAATACTTTGATAATTCAAGCTGTGGAATATTCATATTTCATCTCTGGGAACATTTCAAGTTGTGGAATTATGTCATTATAGAATATACTTGAAGTTACAAATGTTTATTACTTAATAGGTCTTGGTTTTCTGGAGTTTTCATCACATATCATGGACAGGGCAATACCACTTGGGCAAGGCAGCCTAATGTGTTAGGGCTTTTTAGGTGCAGGCCAGGCAGCGGGCTGCAAAATGCAGCCTGGTTATTATATTGCTCTAATCTGATATTTTTGGAGGCTGTTACAGTATAATAAACGATTCTTTTCTAGTTTTAATAATAGGAATGGAACTAAACACATTTGAAAGAAAGGTTCAGTCTTATTTCACTCTATATTGCCTAGTTACAATTTTTTTTAAAAATGCACTCTACTGTATTCTTACTAGATTCAGCCTTGTTTAATTTTTGTCAGAAAGATTCAGGCTTAGTTGAATTGTTGTAAAAGGATCAAAATATCATAATATAGCAAGAAGAGGCAGACAGTTGTTCGTGAATAGTTTGATATTTGTATATTTGCTTGGAATTCATTAAAATATGTAGATCTTTATTGTACTGATACCATTTTTGATCAAAGTCTTCATTCTTTAAATTGAACAACAAATTCAGAGATAAGTTTGAAGTTTCCATTATATGAAGTGCACTAACTATATTAATTGCGACTTTTTATATTAATTTGGCACTTATTTTATTCAGTTATTATATTATTTATGATATTCAATATTCACACTACAATTTTTCATCTTTTGGCGTGGGCATTATAGTGCTCTGATTCTGATCTGATATTTTTTGGAGGCTGTCCAGTTTAATAAACGCTTCTTTCCTAGCATTTACTTTTTATAATAAGAACACATTTGAAAGAAAGATTCAGTCTTATTTAACTGTATATTGCATAGTTGCAAAATTTGTTAAAAAGTGCACCCCCACTCTATTTTTACTAGATTCAGTCTTGTTTTATTTGTCTGAAAGATTCAGGCTTAGCTTTGTTGAATTGTTGTTAAAGGCGGACAGTTGATTGTGAATTGTTTGATTTTTGTATATTTGCTTGGAATTCATTAATATATATATATATAGATCGCACAGTTGATTGTGAATTATTTGTGTTATTTGTATAATTTGGCACTTATTTTACTCAGTTATTATATTATTTATGATTTATGATATTCAAGTTATCAAATTGTTAATTATAATCTACTAGCGATTGTCTTTGCATACTTTTTATGCAATTAAGCTCAGTCTCAAGTGATCATTTATTGATTCTAAGGAAGAAGGCACCATGTCTATGTCTAAGAGTTCAAAGATGCTTCAATACATAAACTATCGCATGCGGGTCACCATTCAAGATGGTCGCCAGCTTGTGGGTAAGTTCATGGCATTTGATCGCCACATGAACCTTGTCCTTGGCGACTGTGAAGAATTCCGCAAGCTACCCCCTGCCAAGGGCAAAAAAACCAATGAAGAGCGCGAAGACCGCCGAACCCTGGGCCTTGTTCTTCTCCGTGGTGAAGAGGTCATCTCCATGACTGTTGAGGGCCCACCTCCCCCTGAGGAATCCCGAGCCAAGGCTGTCAATGCGGCTGCTTTAGCTGGCCCTGGTATCGGCCGTGCTGCCGGTAGGGGGATTCCCACAGCTCCAATTGTTCAGGCTCAGCCTGGCCTTGCCGGCCCTGTTCGTGGTGTTGGTGGTCCTGCTCCTGGCATGATGCAGCCTCAGATCTCTCGTCCCCCACAGTTCTCTGCTCCGCCGGTGTCATATCCTGCTGGGCCACCTGTTATGCGCCCACCTGGGCAAATGCCAGGGTATCCTGGGCAGGGTCCACCGCCAATGGCAAGAGGTCCCCCTCCGCCAATGCCACCTGGGCAGTATCAGGCTCGGCCAGGTGGTCCACCACAGCCATTCCCGATGCCTCCACCTCAATTTGGACAGAGACCTATGGGACCACCCCCTCCTGGACAGATGATGAGAGGACCCCCTGGTCCACCTCGGCCCGGAATGTCAGCCCCACCTCCTCCTCGACCTGGGATGCCCCCTCCACCTGGTGGTGGTGTTCCTGTATACGGGCCACCTCGGCCAGGCATGCCTCCTCCACCAAATCCTCAGAATCAGCAGCAGTAATGGTTTGAATAGGTCTGTCTCTGTTTTCATCTTTTCTCTCTATGGTTCATTATCATTATTATTTTCACGATGTTTAAAAATTTGGGCTGTCAAGAGAGTTCATACGCATGTGGCTTCCAGATTCCTGGTATTTCCTCTGGTTTAGAAAAACAACATCTTGTTTGTAAGATTGCCTCTTAATCTTAGCGCAAGTATTGCCAGAAAAAGTGTGTATTGAATCTGACATACCTTGCATCTAAATTAACTAGAGATAAATATCCCTTTTATGTAATATTAGAAATCAAAATAAGGGATTTCAGTGTATTGGCCGAGCTATGAAAATTTTTGTGCCCAATTATGAAATAATTTCTTCAGGACCTTGAAAACTCTGTAAACTTCGAAATATTGCTGCAGATATGGTTTTTTATTTAATCCTTTTTTAATTGCTCACACCCATGCTTCTTGTTAGTCTTCTTTCGTATATTAATTTTCTGTGCTGATTAGAAGGCTTCAAATCATTCTTGCAGGTCTTAGTTGGTGCGGTGAGGAATCTGGAAATGGAATTTCTAGTAACCACTTCAAATCAAGCTTTTATTTGGGAATCAACTGTTTTTTGGACATGTTATTGTCTTGTTAGGGTTTGTTGATGATGTGAACGTGTTATATTAACTTGTCAAAAAAAAAAAAAAAAGGAACGTGTGAAGTTAAAGTAGTATCACCATTTGAGATGAGAACGAATGTGTAAATGCAATCTGAGTAATAGACATACTTGATGACGTTGTAGATTGGGAGACAAATTTTGCCAGAAGTCCCATGGAAGAATTATTTGGGAGCGTGAAGGCAGGATTTGAAATCCGCTTATTATGACTTCGGCGTTAGTTCTTGTGTAGACGTTCGATATAGCTTATTTTTTCTTAATCTTTTCAAAAAAAATTGTCATTGCCTACATCATATCCCTCTAACACCTAACAAATACTGGGAATGAAAAGATAATCAGTAAATTGTCAATAATTACACACACACTTTAAAGAGAGGTTTAGTGCACAGGCTCCCTCTCCCATTAGGTAGGTAGGTATGAGGATGGATAGATATATGAAACCTTTGATGTTTTTCAGAGTTGAACCTGTAAAGGTTACATAGCAACAACCCTGGTGTTGTTATTTGTTTTCAAATTATTCAATGTTATTTTGATTGTTTAGTTGATATTAACTTTTTGACAATTATGTTATTGTCATGAAAATGTGAAAGAAGTTTGGGATGAGAGAGATGAGCTTCTTATTGTATTGCTTCTGACATGTGTACATAGCTCTATTTAGAGGACTCTAATATCGAAAACTAACTTTAATAGATATAATATATAAAAAGGGGAATTAAATAATATAATTGTACCATTAAATGTCACAAAGAATAAAATGTTATAAACTCTTTAAATTAGGGGTTACATGCACTGATTCCATTCAATATGGACGGAGGTGAAGAACCTTATTTTTGGATGTTATGTACATCCATACAATCATATTATTCATAACACTCCATTGGATCTCCATAAGCAAAAATTGTGTCTTATTAAAATCTTACAAGGGAAAACTCATTGGTACAAAAATCTAGTAAAGAAAAAAGAGTATACAATACATACTGAAGCTCCCGTTATAAACTTTAATAGGAAAACCTTGTGGTATAAAACATTAATTAATGAAAAAAGTACAACATGTTATATATTCCCGTGATATGGTGACAATGTCAAGTTTACTTCAAAGTACAATATCATTGTTATTACTCTCCATGACGATGACAGTTTTACTCCATTTGACGACAACATCACCCTTTGTCATTTTATTTCTGTAGAGGGTGTTGAATTCTCAAGTTGATTATCTCCAACTTCTTTTGAAGCATATCTTCTGTATATACGTGTGTGTGAATCACTCTCTATCTTGCACCTACATGTTCAATTAGTTGTGAAGAAAAAGATCTCGTGTAACTTTCAAAGAATTATCACATCCAATCTCAATTTCATTATCGACTTGCATACATGCTGGAATTTAATCATAACATGAAATATCAAGAAGATATGTAAATATTATGAGAGAAGAAATATATAGGACCTCTAGTTAAATTCAATATATTTGTGTAGGCAAAATCATCATAGCAAAAATTCATGATTTTGAAATCACTGAAGTATTCAATAGCTTGATATGCTAGTAAAGTAAGGTGCAAACTAATTCATTTCTAATATTTGTTTTTAGTAGATTATATATACTCAAGTTATTTTAATCCACATATCATTATATGTATATTGAATGTTTTCTTAGGACATGCTTTTAACATTTTGGATCTTTCAAGGATTCTCATGTAACTTCACTACCTAATGAGCCAAATGCACATGTTATAATAATATCCAATAGACGCTTATTTATTTTATATATTGTCGGGCATCTAATATATACAAAAATTATTGCATCCGCCACAAATTAATATATCTCAATATAATCCTCACCAGATCTATGTGAAAATTGTTATTTTAACTTAAATATTCATATATAACAAACAACTTTATATTTTTAGTGTTTGAATTGTAAGTCTATAATTTTAAAATATCGAAAGAACATAATCATATTCTTATTTCTTCTTTTCCTTTTTTTTTGTTGACCAATCACCTTTTTGTTGACCACATATTTATATATAAGATTATCATTTGATCATGTGATATTATTATCAAAACTATTGTCGACAACTTTATTTTTTCGTTTCTTTTTTTTTCCCCTCTATGACATAGTAACTCGCAAGGTTAGTTTTTAATATTGGGGGTCCTATAAATAGAGGTATGTACACATATTGTTAGAAGCAATGGAATAAGAATCACTCCCTCTTTGCTCTTTCAATTCTCTCTTGTCTTGCTTGTCTCTCTCGTGCTAAATCTCTTGTATTCTTCACATTTTTATAACATGTTATTAGTACGAATTTGCTCTAAAGATGTGAAGTATAGGCTTCTTATATATTAATCTGCTTTTGTTGCATATAATGCTATTATCTATAAATCTCTTGTATTCTTCACATTTTCATAACAGTTATGATTAATTATTAATTTTTTTATTTAAACAAAACATTGTGTGCTTAAAGCATTAAGTACTCCCTCTAACTCTCTTTATAAGGACTCAAAATTACGCAGTTTAAAACGTCTTTTCAATTATGCATTTGGTTAGAAAGATGTACATGAGAGATCAGAGATGATGGGGGCAATAAATTTAGGGAAAATGCATTTGTAGGTACTTATATTTTTTTTACTCATATTTTAATTTGGTACCAGTGTGTTTTTTTTTTTTTGGATTAAATAATTAATTTTGCTTTGTTAACACCATCAGCTCTTCCAACTTTACTCTATTAGCACTGTTAGCCCCTGTATAGGAGTTACAATACTAACAATAACACAGCAAAATTAAAACATTTAATTTGGAGAAAAATATACACAAGTACCAAATTAAAAATTGAATAAATGTTTAGGTACCTACAAATGAATTTTACCATAAATTTATTACAGAGATAACAAAGAACATGTATTTCATAAGGGTAAAAATGGGGAAGAAAAATTTAAAATCTTAGACAAATAAGATTTATTCCTTATATTAAGGATCACATAGAATGTTCCTTGTCGAGTACAACTTATTTGACCATACTTTAACGATAAATCAATGGAGGAGGACATTTTTAGGTTGAATTTTTACCTGTATTTCCTTTTAGGTTGAATTAATGACAATTACTATTCTGTGTGACAGTTCTTGAGATGACGAGGAGTTGATCCAAGCAAGAACCTTGAGGTAGGATAGTGTTCGTATTTACGTTTACCAAGATCCAGATCTTACGTTGATCAAGACAAAACAAAATTTTGAAGATGAATCCTTTGATCTTTGAATGTTGGGTGTATAGCTCAGAAAATAAGCCGGGTGGTTTTGCCTGTAGGAAGAAAGAGAATCCATCCCTTTTGCAAAGGACAGCTTGTACAAGTCCTAATTCCACCTTCCATTTTCACCACTTAAAACACAGTTCACATCAAATCATTTACACTTACAAGTTTATATAAATTGTTGATATAAGATGCAAATTATAATATTACAATTTACAAATCATTAACAATACCTCTTATTTTTCTTAAGTCATGTCATCTACACAAAAAGCCCCCTGGGGCTGATGAAAATAAAAATAAAAGGATGGAGGAAAAAAAATGTGAGATAAATTTGACGCTTGAAACTTCAAACCAAATTATTGAATTATAAGCAAAACTTCTACTTACAAATCCGGCAAACTGGGCGCTAAGCCGTTTATGAAAACTACCTATTATAGAAAACAATTAAAAAACCAGGAAACGTAGCTAAATAAAACCAAAACAAACAAAAAATCTAGGTAAAACTATTTTCTAACCATACTAAAGGCATATATACTAACTCGAGTGGGGTTATTTGAACTCAGAATATGGACAATTGGACAAGTAATCCTAGGGACTAAGACTTCAGCTACTCCTTCACAGAGAAGACCAAGAGATCCACCACTCCAATAGAAGTGAAACTAAGTTAAAATTACTAAAATCTATAAAGCTCTGAATTTCTTTGCAATGATAGGGCGAACATCATCCACATCAGCAAGTGTCTCGAGAAACGGAAGCAGGGTCATCAGAGAAGAATCTGACTCGTCATCAAACCAACTTTTGATAGGGATTCCATTATCAGGCTGCAACCTGAATACCTACAAACATGAAGACAGCAAGTTTCAGTATCTTGTGCCAATCATCAAGGCAACAAAACCAATGATGTATGACATCTGGTCACTACCTTGTAACACATCTGGACTAGATTGCAACCAGGATTTATTGGAGTAAAAAAAGTGATTGCATATGTGACATATATTGGGAGAGAATAAGAAAAGAAAAGATCAATGTAACGAAGCTAAATGAAGCCCAAACATAACCACACACTATTTGATATCACTTTTGCCAAAATGTACAGCTTCATCACATAGGATCCAATTTGGCCAGCTTATGTACTATACTGTAGTATCTAACATTAGAATATCTTTTTATGAAATAAGTAATAATCAATAGTTAATAAATATACTGAAAAGCATGAAAAGGCTTTAAAAGAATTAAGGAATGTACCTGAGGAGAATTGTCGACTATAAATACTTTTGCCAGGTCAATGCCAAGAATTGTCAAATCTTTAGTGTACAAATCATCTAATACGATGCATGAGTCTCGGTATCTTCTACCAGAGAAAAATTTTCTGTCTGGATCTAGAACATCCAGCAGCTTGTCTGCATAACGCTTTTGACTAGCCGTGAAAATGATGACTTCAAAAATCTCCGATACTCTTCTCAAAAATACCTCAAGGAAGGGCCTTTTTCGTACATACACGGTTTGGTTATCATTATCAGTGAACTGGACCGTGAAGTCAACACCATAACATGGCTCCCATGAAGAATGGACTAGTGTTTCTATTGAATCAACAGAATATATGAGTAACAAAGTTATTTAAGATATACATATACATATATACAGACACATATTAAAACATCAAATGAATGTTCATGAAACGGAAAATGAGTGTTTGACTTAGTGCTAATGCCCACTCTAATTCTGATAACAAAACATATACTATACTGGTAATTTACAAAATATTCTTAAAATAAAGAGGCCTCCCATATTTAAGGAAGAAGTAAGAATAATTCCAATCAAAAGGAAACTATATAAAAACTTAGACACTTAAATAAACTCAAGTGGGAATTCTACTATAAAATGTAAAAGCTACTGTGTAGTAACATATTATCTGCGTCCAAATATACATCACACAACATAACCCAAAGCCTAAACATGCATCGGAGTGAGCAGTAATATTGATTTTTCATGGTAATGAAGCTCATAATCATGTTACAAAAAAGAAAACAAAGAAACAGTTCTGGAAAAATCCACCCAAGTATTGAATGGGATTGAATTAATACTCTAAAAGAAAGCCTGGATGAAGATGAAAATGGAAGAAGACTTACCATCCAAATCAAGAGCAAGGGTATGCTTCTTTTTGCTTGTTTCCTTGCTTACTAGTGCAGGCAATGAATTGGATTCATCTGACAGGTCAAGAAAAGCTTTAATGAAGGACTCTGGATCAGAATAATCTACTTCATTGGAATCAATCTGACAGTGGCTGACTTCATATTCCTGAGATGACTTAGTCTGATGGCACATATAGGGAAACCATGTATTAGCAAACATGTTCTCGGACTCTTCACAAGAAGCCTCGTAATGAGAATCGGTCACGTCCATCGTACTTTTCTCAGCAGAGGGAAACGGCACAAATCCCTCTGTGAGTTCATATATCAAATTTGTCCCAGGAAATTCGTGGTCAGAAAAGATACTGTAACCAACATTATTGCCAAATAAACTTGTCTCATCAGTAGGAATTTCAGTAGAGCACAGATCATTTATATAGGGGTCAAAGGCATCAAATACACCAGGAGTTTGGCAATCAGAGGAGCTATGGTCATCCACTTGAGGTGCCACAGTGATTTGCTCTCTGACTACTGCAATATGAGACCAAAGTAGGAACACTTGTTACAAATAGAAATGCAATACAATAAATAAATCTAAGTGAAAATTGATAATAATACAAAAATATTAAAGCTTGCAATAACTATCAACAGATGCCACTAGATGGCTTGGGACATGCCAGGAATAAGCACACGTAGCCATTGTATTCGTATCAGGCACCAAACAGGTCAAATCTACATTCTAAAATTTCTCCCTAAACACTGAAAATATCATGCTAAAAGTTTTGAAGTGAAGCTGCCTTTGTATTTGTGGTTCTCAACCCATGATTTAAACCGCTTATCAAGCACGGAGGTATGTTCCTTCATTGGTTGTATATAGTTATTTTGGTTGTCCATCCAGGAGGCTTCACAATTTTTTCATCCTCTTTGATAAAGTTTATTGGTTCATTCACCAAATCCCCCAGCCAAAGGGAAAAGACTCAATGTGAAAATATGGAGCAATATGGTTTAAGGTCAGTACCTGCATCAAATGGGTTGCAGTGGACACCACTGGATCCAGTTGAAGGAGACGTCATTGTTCCCAAGCCAGCAGTAAAATATGAAGGGAAGAAATCCTGACATCAACAAACTATCACAATAAGAACTGCTAAACACAGAATATCCACGTTCAGATTTACATAAAAGCATTATATTAGTAGCCAATTCCTATTGTAGGAATAAAACAGGTCAAACTTCTTGAATTGAAAACTACAAGCCTATCTTGGCTTGAGAATTGTGAATTACAAAGGAAAAGCTAGCAGTTTCAAATAATCAATTGGTACACAGCTGAATTTCTCACTAAA
This sequence comes from Acacia melanoxylon, assembly GCA_019022615.1. Classification (NCBI taxonomy): domain Eukaryota; kingdom Viridiplantae; phylum Streptophyta; class Magnoliopsida; order Fabales; family Fabaceae; genus Acacia; species Acacia melanoxylon. The sequence goes on from JAFJYJ010000005.1 coordinate 14,612,171, forward strand.
TTCCCACAAGAAAGGGATTTTAAGTTGACAGAAAGAGCCTATATCTCCAAACCCATTTTTCTAAGCTAAACACTCAAATAGTAATATGAACATGGATCAACACTCAAATGGTATTAGCAGACACAGAATATCTCCAGTTAAACCTTGAAGTTTTCTTACTCATACTTGGTTAGAAACCTCAGTTGTGCAAAGAAGTTCAAGTAATACCATAGGAGAAAGAAAGATAGCTCAAGTTACATAAACCAAAGCAATTTATATTAACTAATACAAATAAAGAATGCATGAAATTTATACAAAAACACATGATAAACCAGTCTTAGACTACAACTTGTATTTGAAGGTGCTCATGAAATCATGCCCAAATTTTGATCTATCCAGGGGACCAGCCAACACAGTCAACTATTTACTACTTTCTCACTTTTTCTTCGCTACTAATGTCTGTCTTAACCACCCCTCCTTTCAAGGAAAGTATTAAAATCATGCCCATAAATCATTAGTTTGCAATCACTGATTCGCTGGGAACAATGTAGAGTTGATTATTCACTCTACGTCATTATCCTATTTCAAGTGGCCAAAAATACTACAGTTGACTGTCTTGAGGCTGGAATGGGAGAAATTACCCAATCACGAGACATGAATGCAAATAACTAAAACCTTTCATAACTCAACATGCATAGGCAAATGTATTAAGATAAGCCTCACCATTTCTCCTATTGAACCCAGGTCTTCATCAGATGGCAAACAGGTCTGCGCCAAAGTTACATCTGCATTATCAGATATTTGGTTTCTGTCATTTTCATGCTCCTTAAAAGGTACTCCATCTCTAAATCCTATAATCGATATGTCCAATTGAAGGATGAGCTTCTTTTTCTTTCAGCTAATGCCAGTGAAAACATAGAAATATTCCATGGAAACAGTTTCCTTTATTCCATTACGATTTTCTGGAAATATTCTTTCAATTGGTAGACATAAGGTACAAACTCACCTATCTGGACAGCTTGGGTCGACATATCCAAATCTTTTGGTTGTCAAGCTACTTAGACCATGGAAGAAGCTATTTAGATCATTTATTTGACTATATACATAGGATAACTTCCATCTCTGTTGGAGGTGATTTAGCTTTAATTTAAGTGCCAGGACCAAAACCTGGGTTCTGAAAAAAGATTGAATTCAATCCATTATATAACATGGAAGATGCTTCTTGTTTGCATTCATGTCTATGGAACAACCAAACAAACTAAAAGTACATGCGCATGCGTACAGAGAGAGTGAATGGTCACAGAAAGCAAATTATTGACGTGATATTCTAACTAGGGAGCACAGGGAAAACTTATTAATCTGCATCAGCACTTACTCTTCATAAACAGTGAGAGAATATAAACGTGCTAGTATATTAGATAAGAAAATATTCAGATCAAAATCACACAGAATTATATTTGCTTCAGGAGACACATTCTTGCCAAACAAGACACAAAATTATTTATCACAATTCAGCTAAATATCATTAATTTGGCAGTTCAAGGAACGTCATCTAGTCTAGTTAGTACTCCCAATTCACAGACACTGAAGAGGGCTCATTTGAGTTCACCACATACTAGGACTCAGAATCCCAATACAAAAGTATCTGAAATCCCGTATTAAGTTATTTCTAGAAGTCTCAGGCATGTGCTAAACTTGATTGCAACACATATTAAGATCAAATTTGAAGCATAACGTCTTATACTTATCTTGAAGAAAATAATTGCATAACGATCAAAAACAGGGAGAAAAACATAATTTTAATGCGCCTATGCAAATCCTTTTGCGTATTTCATTCATCCAGCCTCCGTATTTGAGGATTTTCTGTTTCTTCGGCATAAGCCCGAGATACAAACAAGTCACGAAAACCTCTAAATTATAAGATCAAAGAAGCGATTCAACTCAACCCAATAAGGCCCAAAACTCCGTGTCAGCTCTATTCTCCCTACGGAGCTAGGCCCCGATTCCCGATTAACAGTAAAAGTCAAAAGCACAACAAGAGAATCAAAATCAAATTTAAATCGAAACGAAACCAAATTCCTCTGCGAAATAAAACGGCTTGAACTTTCATTGGAGAAAAAAAATATCGAATTCCAGTAACCTGAAGTATTGAAAACTAAAAAACAATAAAACCCCAATACACCAAACCATAATTAGCAGCAACCAAATAACGCAAACGCTATCTCGAAAAACTCCACACAGAGACTAACCAAGGAATTAACCAAAATATTCACATACAAGGGCAAACTAGCAAAAAAGAAGGACCCATACCTAAGCTCCGATTATCCTTGTCTTCCTCTCTCTCTTTCCTACCCAATTCTGCAATTCCTTCTCTCTCTAGTCCTCCGAATACAGAGAACCGAGGTAGAGAAGAAAGAAACGTCAAAGAATGTTTCTGAACAGCTTGAGATAGTATATATACATGGAAGTTCAAATGCAGCGGAGAGGTTGCGAAAAAGGAGAAATTGACGAGCACAAAGGAGAAACCAACGAACGGCTAAAGATTCATACTTAATTTGGAAATCTAACGGCGTATAATTGAACACGTAGTTATATGCCGGTTACACGTCAGCAGTTGTCCCGCGTGGGTGGACTCAACTTGCATTGACAGCAGAAACCAGGAAGGGTCATATCTCCAACTCAAAAAATCCCGAATTTTTTTTTTTTCAATTTTTAACAGATAAAATCTAGGAAAATCTAAACTGGGGTCTCAAGTTATGAAAAATATACTAAAAGGTCCCTCAAAATTTTCAATTTGTGGGCAAGTCCCGTGGGACTTCGGATAATATAATCAAAATATTAAAAAAAACTCAACTACCCTTAGGGCCCGTTTGGTTCAAAGAATTGGTGGGGAGGGAAAGGAACTTAGAGGAGGGAAAAAAACTTAGAGGAAGGGAAAGGAAGATTTGAAAGATGAGGGAAGATGGTTTAAGTTGTTTGATAGGAAGAAAATGAATGGGTAATAGTTGATAAAGAATTAGGAAATGTCTATTTTACCCTTAAAAGAAATTAATTCAAAATAAAAAGAAAAATATTTTTTAAAAAAAATTGTCCCTGTTAAGTTCAAAATTGTGACCCAAAAAATTTTCATCAAGTTTGAACTTTACCGCCAAGTTCGAACTTCCCGCCAAGTTTGAATTTCGGAGTAAATCTGGCCCAAAAATGTGAATAGTGACCAGGGAACTTGAGATCCCACCAATTTTGATGGGATCTCAAGTTTCCACATATGAGGGAAGATTGGTGGGCCCGGGAACTTGGGTTCCTGGACACTTAGCGCACCAAACACGTTTTCGGCAGGGAACTCTGTTAAGTTCTCATTCCCTCTCCCAAGTTCCTTGAACCAAACGGGCCCTTAGTGTGTGAACTAACTTACCTGTCAATGGCCATTCATAAATTTGTCAATAAACATTTATAGACTTGTTTTCATTAACAAGTCCATGAGTATCTATTGATAACTACATGGGCAGCTATTGACAGGTAAAGTAACTAACACTAAAAGTGATGGTTTAATTTTACCTATTACATGACTTTCATGCAAAGTTTCATGAGGTTGATAACAAAAAATTTGTTTAATCGTTGCGGAAACCCGTAACTCCTTACGGTCCTCATGAATAATTAACCTTAACTGATTACGCTAACTAGTTATTAATTATTAATCCGTAAATCTTTACGGTATTCATGAGAATTCATAACAATTTATAATATTTATGAGTTTCAAGATTACTCGTTAAAACAACTATTAGGGTTTAGGATAATTTAATAAAACGATTATTGGAGATTAGGATTACCTTAGATCACTCAAAGACTTTAAGATTGTTGATGTCCTCTAAAGTTGATCTACACGGCTATCCCTTTATTATAATGAGAACTCCTTCTCTTGAAACCTCTCACTCATTTGATGCTTGCTAAGCGAAGACAAGGTTGAGTGTTGGTTTCCTTGGGTTTTTATCTTTTCAAGAAGGTGGTGGTTTCTTGGAATTATGTTAAAGATAGGATGGATAAGGTTGGAACCTTACCCTTTTATGGATGGTGTCTTTTCCTCTCTAAACCTTTGGTAAATACCGAAATTTAGAGAGCATAAGGATGTCAAAAAAACATCCAACCCTCCTCCTTTTATAGCCTTGATGGGCCGAAAATTACTAGCCCTAATTGCCTTAGGAATTTTCAACTTATGCATTAAAAAAAGAGTCTTAGTTTTAGGTAATAGGTCCACTACTTATCAACTAAGTTACATTAAATTTACATCTTGATTGATTGAATGAATTTAATATGATGAATCATATTCATATCTTGATTGATGGATTGAATTTAAGATGATGGATCACATTTATTTCCTTTTTTTCTCAAAAAACGTCCATAAAAAAGACACACACAAAATCAGCACTTTATAAGAGTCTAACCCTAATTTAAGTGATCACAAAAAAGGCCCAATCCAAACTTGAATTGGAAAATTCAAATCATAATGAATTAAATTCATATCTTGATTGAATAATAATTTAAGATGATGGATCACATTCATCTCTTAAACTAAAATTCAAAATCATTTTTAAATCAATCATTATTTATTATTTCTCCTATTTTCATCCAATCATTATTGGATCTTCATATATATATCTATATATATATATTTATTAGATAATTCAAAATTATCTTTTATAACCTAACCTTTTAAATTTAAATTTAGATTTAAATTTCAAACTTCATTTCAAAATTCAACTTGGCCAAAGATCTCGTTGAGTCTTCCAACACATTTGGGCCCTTTTTGTGGAGAAATTGATTTCCCATTCGGGACCATATATGCGACGCCATTTTGCTTCTTATTGGGCTTGGAGTCTCACTCCAACCCAATTACACCTTTACTCTTGATAAAGCTCAATAACAATTATTGGCCTAAGTTTGCTAATTTTAAGTAATCGGGAATAACCTTTGTGTGTGACCCATTAAACCCAATTAGTCACTGACATAAATAAACTTGGACCAATTAAAACTCCTTTAACGGGCCCAATTTATTTAATGATCTCATAAGACACTAGCAATGCTCTGCGGTCCCAGAACTAATTGAGTTGATCAAGTGATATACCTTTCATATTTGAATACCGTGTAGGCATCATCCCTCATATCGTCATTCACATTTAATCGAGAGCAAAGATAGAGTATCATCTCTCTTAGATGACTAAATGTAACTAATTCACAGAACTATGAATCTTCTTATATTAGCTCTATAACGAATCATGACTCTTCAGGATTATTTGCTGTGCGCACAGACTCCTGAGATAATTAGAAGCTATTCAAGCTTTACCGGTCTTGTGAATGACTAATCCCTTGTAGGGGACTGTGAGTCCTCTCAACATGTCCATCTATACTCATATATTCGAGTTACACCCAAGAGTACAATGTTCTCTCCATTTTTAGGTGGATAGAGTTGTACAGTCAAAGTATAACCCTAGGACATAGTGTTCGATAACATTTTTAAGTCTAGGACGATCCATATTACCAAACGATGAGAGACTTTACATATCCAATGATACTCTCTACAATGAATCTTTGTGGAGTCTCTCGGTGGATCTGTTCGATACTATATGTTCTCTAACAAATCTACCCACGACATCAGCTAAGGCATTTCCATGCCTGTATTCCATGACGTCCCTACCTTGTATTTCTATACAAATAGATGATGTCGTACTAGTCTTATTGAGATCATCGATGCTCTTTCTTGGTGATTTAAGACTAGGAACAAGTTTTAGATAATAGATATACAGTGTTCTCAAGTCCTCATGATCATGATCTCTATCATTGATCCTTAAGATTATAGGGCTTTTATCTTCAAACACATATTTACTTTAAAATTAAAGCGAGACATAAATATGATAAAGATAAAATATGTTCATTTATTAATAATGAAATACTACAACGTAGAAAAAGGTGTTGATCTGTCCTTACAGATTGTCTCTAGGACACCTAAATACTAACAAAAGGTACTTGGATCTTTTGACATTTCAATTATATTATCTAAAAGTTTTACCAACTTATCTGTAAATTGGAGATTTCAATGAACTTTTTAGTAGTATTTTTCTTAGCCTAGGACCTCAACGCAATTTTTCCTAAAATCTATAAACTCGTCACACGTGTGTCTATTATGTGTGTAATTTTTTTTTCCAGCTATTATGTCTGTTTATGTAAATTACATATACCCTGCTGACTTATATATTATAGAAGTACTATTTTGTTCGTATCTTTTAGAGATAAATTTTTCATATCCATCGTGTCAAATTTTTTATCATGGCCATATATCTTATTTTTTAAATAATATCATTTAACTATCAACAAACATGAAAAATATATAATACGTGATATAATAAATGTAAAGAATTTGACGTAAACAGGGTTTTTTTTTTTTTTTTTTTTTTTATAGCTTGTATAAATTTTGGAACTGGCTTTTCTCCTTTGTTATTATCGTTTGTTGCCTTCCTTTGCGTTAAAACAGCACCATTTTGGCTCAAAAAACTCAAGTTGTGCCTTTTTCTTATTAATATTTTAGGGTATTGACTGATATTAAAAATATACTTTAGGATATCGAATGTTACTAAAAAAATACTTCATGATCTTGAAAAATTATTTTAGAATTCTGAAAAAATATTTTAGGGTACTGACTGGTACTAAAAGGATACTTCAGGATACTGAAAAATACCTTATGATCTTGAAAAATTATTTTATGATCTTGAAAAAATATTTTAGGGTACTAACTTATACTAAAAATATACTTCAGGATATTTTTTTCAAGATTCTAAAATAATTTTTTTAAGATTAAGAAGTATTTTTTCAATACTAGTCAAGATTCAAGTATCCTTTTAGATCTAGTCAAGACTTGAAATATTTTTTTAGGATCATAAAATAATTTTTCAAGATCATAAAGTATATATTCAGTATTATATCCTGAAGTATTTTTTTAGTTCCAATTAATACCCTGAAACATCTTCTTCTTCTCTTTTTTTTTTTTAAAAAGGGTGCAGCTTCAATTTTTTGTGCCAAAACTACATCGTTTTTATGCAAAGGAGGGTAGCGGACTGTAGTAGCAAAGAAGAAAAGCCGGGTCCATAAATTTTACCCCTAATGTTTTCCCAAAATCTGACACCAAAAAGTGTTTTTAGGTGCAAAACTATATAAACTTATAGCTCACGAAGTCAATCTAGGTGTAATGTTTTGTTGGAAAATAGTCTGGTCCAGTCTTAGTCGATTAGGTCTAAGTTCATTAGGATTGTGATCGAAGTATAAATAATATAAAGTTTGTGTAAATATATGTAATATTTCCCAATTATCATAAGTCATATTATTTAATCGATAGAATATGACTCTACTAGTGATATTGTTTTACCGATACGTTATGTCTCTCTATGAAAATAATATATCGTCTCTATGAAGAAATGATGCATAAATAGAGAAGAAATGGTATATAGAACACTATAAATAGATGTAAAGGTTCAATTGTGAATCACTTAACATAAATATTCATATACTAATTCATCTTCCCTCTGTTATAACTCTCTTCTTCTTCTTCTTCTTCCTATTTGTGTGGTCATAGACAGCCTCGTCCATACATAGGACTTCACAAATTTTGACATGTAACACGTTACTACTATGAACTATCCATCATCCACCGGTAGATTTTCAAATCAATTATGAATCTTCATCTTCATCTTTAAGCTCGTCTATATTTCATCTTATCATTTAAAAATATTTACTTATGTGGGGTGGGGAAGCTTGTTCTGATTCATGGCTTCTGTTGGCTATACAATACTTATAGGATGTATAGAACTCGATCGAGCTTCATGACATAGTGAATAAAGTGCTTAGTAATGACATGTTACATGTTTTTTTTTTTAAAAAAAGTCAAACATAAACATCTATTAATGTACAAGTGTTTCATTATGAACATGCCATAAGACTAACCTTGAAACCAACCATGTTCTTCATCATGTTATTTTATCCCAAGGAATTATTCAACAACAACTCATTAAAATTAGAAAATGTCATTTTGAAAAAACTATCACTAGCAGCAACTTTTACTGGTATAGGTTAAAGAACTACGAAATTTTGAGATTGAGTCATTTTTTGTTGTTGCTGTTTTAACAATTCATTCTTGAGTAGTTCTATTGTAGATAAATGAATCCTAGTTTCTTTAAGGTCCAAATGGTCTCATCTCAACTCTTCAACACTATTCACCCTTGCTTTACAAAATTACACATTTAATTTATTCAAAATTTAAAAGATTAAAAGGTGCGCACCTCAGTGAATAATTTGGGTTGCTTTGAAATTTTAATTTACACAAAATAAAAATTCTAAATAAAATAAAATGTTGCATGTAATTTACAGGATGATAAATTTTAGAATAAAAAATTTGTTGTTTACATTTTTAGTATGTACAAGAATAAAACAATTTCAAAATAAAACTTTGAGCGTTTTTAATTTTAGTAAGTATTCCCAAACTTAGATCATTGTTCGTTCATATCTAACTTTTATATAATTTTTAGGATTATATTTCTTCTCTTAATTTATTTTGTAATTATTTGGTAAAATTTGAACCAACATCTCTCTAACTTCAATCGTTTTCTACCCACAATAATCTTTAACCATTTTTTTAATTAAAATCTATGATTAATGCTAAATTTTTTCACCTCTAACATGGTTATGATTAATGCTAACTTACTTTTCACTTCGAATATGCCTGTTCTGTTCAGAAATAGAAAGAGCCAACTTATGATTAGATTATTTTTATTTATTTTTGAAAATATGTATAAGCTTTTTTGAAACAAAAAGTTGGCATTAACTTTAACATATTTTAATTTTTTTTTTTTTTATCAAAATATTCTTTTATTAAAGATTTAAAACGAGACAAAGACATAAGCTACCATTGTCTTTTGAGTTTGAAGAAAAGCCTACATAAGTTAAACATAAATAAAGAACTCATAAACTAGATCAACTAACATAATTTTTTTTTGAGAAAATCCTTATAACTTACTAAAAAATTAATTTTTATTTACTAATTCAGCAATATGCGATGAAATTCTTTTTTTTTTTTTTTTTTTTGGTAGAAATTAAGGGTTTCCCTTTTCGGCGCTTAGAGGGCAAATGATTTGAACATATGCTATCTTTCTTACAGGTTAACATACTTACTACCTTAACTAGCAACTTGTTAGTTTATACAATGAAATTCTACTATTGATAGTTTTCCTTCTTTTTTTGGTGAAAATTTTTATAGTTGTTCTTTAAGTTTAAATTCATTCAAAGAACTAAATTTTTCATTGGCTGCAAATTTCAGTTTTACCCAGAAATTAATTTTATACTCACCAATCTGATTCTACATAAAAGTATGAGAAAACCTTGTCTTTCACAAAGAAGAATATTAATGATAATAAATAAATGATTTAAAAGGAAAAATGGATTCCAATACTAAAAAAATTGCAAAGTTGAGTTCATTCTACAATTATTATTATTGAATTAAATTACATCCATTAAAATAAGTTATCAAAATTATCAGTATACAAAAAATACTTGCAATCACAAAAGAAGTGTTGTGTAATGATGAGCAAACTCACAACAAAAAATATCACATGTTAATTTTTTTTTAAAAAAAAAAAATCAAAGCAATTGCAAGAATAATACAGTAAAATGATAGAATAGGAAGTATTTAATTCACCAAAAGAAAAGTCTCCCAAAACTTCAATTTTGATATGAATGTGAACAAAAACTATCTATAATGATTTTCACAAGATTTTTTTCCCTACCAAATTATTAATCTAGCTATCAACATTTAGTTCAAATTTATAAGGAACCACACACATAGTGTAACTTATTTTTTTAAAATGCACAAAAAGAAAAAAAAAAGTGCAGGTTCATACTTTCTTTTCTCCTTCCTGATTGGTGAATGTGTAGACTTATAAATATTACTATAATTGTTGTTTTGCTGGCCCAGGGAATATTAAATTATAATTACAATGGCAGTTGACTCTCCCTTTGTCTATTCTAAAACAACTACTAACCTCTAAGCTTTATTCTATGGACCTATCTGAATTCCCTTCATATTTTATGTTACAAACCAATACAACAACTCTTGCAGGCTTGTGTCAATCTCAACCTAAACGCGTTTTCAATCAAAACCTCTCTTTCATCATTGAACATACCAGTTCTTTAATCTTCTCTTCTAGTTCCTTCCCTTCTTTCTTCTCCCTGCAATTTCTGAAACACCATGGGGATGGAAACCAGAAAGCTCTCAGATGAATATGAAGTTTCAGAGATCCTAGGAAGAGGAGGATTTTCTGTTGTCAGAAAAGGCATTAAAATATCAGGCAGTGGAAAAACCCAGGTAGCCATAAAAACACTCAGAAGAGTAGTAAGGAACTCTGATAATTTTGGATTCCCAAGAACAACTCAGAAAGGTAACAACAAGAGTATAGCTTCTTCCATGGGGTTCCCAACAAGGAGACAAGTTTCAATATCAGATTCTTTACTCACCAATGAGATCTTGGTCATGAGGAAGATAGTAGAAAACGTTTCACCACATCCAAATGTGATTGAACTCTATGATGTCTATGAGGACTCAAATGGGGTCCATCTTGTTCTTGAGCTTTGCTCCGGGGGCGAGCTGTTTGACCGGATTGTTGCTCAAGAAAAGTACTCAGAGGCGGAAGCAGCGGGCGTGATTCATCAGATTGCGCGAGGGCTAGAGGCTATTCATAGAGCTAATATTGTGCACAGGGACTTGAAGCCTGAGAATTGCTTGTTCCTGGATAGTAGGAAGGATTCTCCCCTGAAGATCATGGACTTTGGATTGAGTTCTGTGGAGGAATTTACTGACCCAGTCGTTGGCTTGTTTGGATCCGTTGATTATGTTTCACCTGAGGCTCTTTCTCAAGGAAGGATTACTAACAAGAGTGATATGTGGTCTGTGGGAGTGATTCTTTATATCTTACTCTCTGGGTAAGCATTTTTATTTTTCTGATCAATGTTTAGTTGTTCCAATTCTTAAGCAGATCCAAGTCTACAAAACACTGCCTCTAATCCTTATTTTAAAAGCTAGATAACTAATTTGCGGATATTAAGAAAATTAGTTAAGTGAGTTATTCGTAACAAATATGTGTTAGTTTCCATGTATTACTCTTTAATTATATACATTGGAGCTACCCTGAAACCCCTTAATATGTACAATCAATAATCAATAGGCATACTCTAGAAAAAAGTAGTAAATTTGGGACATAAAGTAGATTATTAAGGAGACACGGAAGCATGTCAGAGAAAGTATGGCTAACATGCCAGTGAATTTATTCATTATTGGCTTGATATAAGATTAGATACCTAAAGAAGTTTTCAATTGTGTCAGTCCTATCCCCTTGTACCTTGAGCAGGCATCAGAGAAAATGGATCCTGAGTCCTAAATTCTCAATATAAGACATCGAAATACAGCAGATAACCCTTTTTTTGATGTTGTAGGTATCCACCTTTCATCGCTCAGAATAATCACCAAAAGCAACAAATGATCATGACTGTAAGTAAGATTCATCTCAGCAATGATTAAGGGTGTATTTCCAATAATTGGGAAATAACAGAGAGAAGAGGAACCCAGAAGAGTGAAAATTAGTAATGTATCAAGGCATATATGTCAAAGTACATTCTTGATTTTTGCTCTTCTGTAGCCTTTTTAGTGACATTACCTTGCTTCTTGTTCCTTCATAGTTCATTTTGCTTATGCTTTTGCTTAAAAAGAGAAAAACTATATCCTATCATATCAGGGGAGTTTCAGTTTCTATGAGAAGACTTGGAAAACCATTTCTTCATCAGCAAAGCAATTGATTTCAAGTCTCCTAGCTGTTGATCCTAATAGGAGACCTAGTGCACAAGAGGTACGCTATAACTTCATCAGTATGACACATAATGTAGTTTGTATAAATATATTATCACACTAATATGGATATTATATTCCACAAGATCTGATGAAACATGCATAAGAATGAGTGAAGTAACCTTTTTCAATTCTACAAAAGCAGTAGCTTCTCCATGTTTTATATTAGTTCATCAACGGAGTGGATGAGAATGATAAACACTGAATCCCTCTTGTGCTATATTTCTTTGAACAGCTTCTCACTCATCCATGGGTCAGAGGAGAAAAAGCTAAAGGTGATCAGATGGATCCTGAGATTGTAGTCAGATTGCAAAAATTTAATGCTCGTCGCAAACTCCGTGCTGCTGCAATTGCCAGCTTATGGAGTAGTACAGTCTTCTTGAGAATCAAAAATTTGAAATCCTTGTTGGGATCCTATGATCTTACACAGGAGGAAATTGAAAATCTCAAGATACACTTCAAGAAAATGTAAGTTAGTCACAACTGTTAAAGGAATTTCCTCAGATATAGCCCATCATCACTTTGACATTTTTTTAAAGTCCTTTTGGTCTTTTTTGGCAGTTGTGCTGATGGAGACAATGCCACTCTCCCTGAATTTGAGGAAGTGCTAAGAGCAATGAACATGTCATCACTTATCCCTCTGGCGCCGCGCATATTCGACATATTCGACAACAATCAAGATGGAACCGTCGACATGCGCGAGATTCTCTGTGGATTTTCCAGCCTTAAGAATTCCAAAGGCGATGACGCTCTCCGCCTCTGCTTCCAGGTGACCTTTTCATGGTTTTATCTACTTCAAGTACACGCAGATGTCTGTAGCAGTAAGAGAGTCTACTAACATGTGTAATCAATATGGATTATTTGAAGGAAAAAAAAAATATATACAGTAAATTTAGGATATAAAATGGATTGAGGTCCAAAGTGAACCCACCGTTTAACTTTTATACTAAAGATGAGAGGTAGTATGATGCAAAGATGATGTGAAGCTTTTGATGAAAGGAAAAAGGAAGGGGAATGTCCAAATTAACCATTTTATGGTTTCACTAAAAATCTATACAGATCTTAAGAGTGTCAATTATCCCATATAGTTTGCTCTGTTACTAATTAACCAAGCTCTGGTTCTGTCGTCCTAGTTTCAACAAATCATATAAATGTTATAACAGATAACAACAATTAGTTTGATTTCACGTTGACCACTTTCATAGTTGTCAAGGTCCATTTTAACACAAAGTTTACGCTGCTCTCTGGGGTTCTCAAAATTTAAATTATCTGGGTTCTTTTTGTAAGAATCCAATAATAGTTGTCTCAGTATTTAATAAGTTTTTTTTTTGGTACCCCTCATTAATTATATATATTGCATTAATGAAAGGGCTGACAATACTTATATTTACTCTATTTTTCTCTTTTACTTGCATTTTATAAATAAGGGCATACTTGAAAAAAAAATTGATTTTAAAACATATTTATTATTTTTAACTAATTTTAACTCTTTTCTTAAATCGCATGATTCGGTTATTGGGCTAATAGGATCAGAGGAGTATTAATTCAGGAAGGATCATGAATAGTTTTCGTTGCAATCTCTAACATGCCCTGTCACACTGAAGTTTATTGGACTTAAAACACACACCTGCCATACGTTATGGTGAAATTTAATTTTACATTAACCAAGGATTTGCACTCTTGACCACTTGATCATATATGTTTTGGTATTTTTGCAAGAATCATTTCAACCAAGCTTAACCTAATCAAAAGCATGACTAAAAGTGGTTTCATTATAATGTACAATAATAATCTTCTAATACCCTTGATATTGAATTTACTTAGGGTTAATACCACCGTTAGTCTTTATAGTTTTATTAAATTTTTGTTTTGATCCCTATAGTCTCCAATAGTTGGTTTCAAGACAAAGTAAAGAAACCTTTCTACTATTACTCAAAGCCCTCATAGAACCCTCTCTATATATATATATATATATATATAGCACATGACAAACAACTCAACAAGCTATATCTAATTTGTCTCTTGTTTTCTTGGACAACAGATGTATGACACAGACCGATCTGGGTGCATTACTAAGGAAGAAGTAGCATCTATGCTCACAGTAATAAATGAACCTTGCCATTCAATAAAATTATATTCCCTCGGGTAGGTTTTGCATTTTTTTAACATTTCATTCTGTTGAAACAGGCTTTGCCGGAAGACTGCCTGCCGGCCGACATCTTCGAACCGGGCAAATTAGATGAGATATTTGACCTCATGGATGCCAATAGTGATGGAAAAGTCACATTTGAAGAATTCAAATCTGCTATGCAGAGAGACAGTTCTCTGCAGGACGTAGTCCTTTCTTCCCTCCGCCCATCGTAGTTTTCCTTGCAATCATGTTCCGGTTCTCTTATACTAGCTACTACCTCCAGTTTTTAATATAAGGTTTCATTTGTAGTACAAATTATACTATAAACGAGATCTTATATTAAGAATAGGAGGTAGTATGATACTTTAGCATTTGTATTGTAGGAGCTGAGCCAAGTGGACTATTGAACAAGGAGAAACTATGCCATCACATTTTTAATATGACAATTAGGAACTTATGCCTCCACATGTAGCTGAAGCTAAGCAAGGGTTCATCTTAATTATTGTACTCCTACTTATCAAGCTAACAGAACAAATTCAGTTGACTATCTATAACACTAAGTCGATCCTATCATGCTATTTAAATAAATAATGGTTATTGTTGACTAGACAATCCATTGAACTATCCTGGAGGATGGATTATCTCTAAGGACATAATCCATGTCCTATAATGCTACTGAATCTCATTGAGGTTGATCCTTCAATTCCTTAGCCATTTCATAAAGTTGGCTAATTTCTCTCATCTTCCACGCTTAGCGAAGTGTAAGCTTTATTGTCTTATCGATTTCTGCCTCTATAGTGAATTTAGAGCATGTTTGAATGTAACTTTTGGAGAATAGTTTTTCAGATTTACATTAATACAAGTATATGTCATGTCCTCATCTATACTCAGTGTGGCAACCTCCATAAGCCAACCAATTTTTTCCAATCAATTTTTTAAGGATTTTTTGTTTAACAAAATATAACATAATGTTCTATTTGGGGGGAAAAAAAAACCAAAACTTCAACGAATCGTGTTAAAAAAAAACCAATTCCTGCATCACAAATTATCAAGATCAACTAACGGGCGGCATTTTTCAAGAGGTGTTCCAAGTTGATTTTTTTTAATATATATTTGATAATTTTATGAAGAATATTAAATGTTTTCTCTAGATATTCATAAACATATATGGAAGATTATATTTTTTTCTTTTACGATTTGAACCCACATCTATATAACTTGATTTTAGTATTTATAACCTTTCAATTGGTTAATGTGTGATTTTTCTGCTCTAAATTTGTTTAAGATTTTTTTACTTGTTGATTCCATTACGAGTTTTGAATATTGACTGGGAATGGGGAGTCATTTCTCTAGATAGTTCTTGCTGATGGAGGAAGGTAAGTCTGTTTGCGTCAAGCGGGTTCACTTCTGCGAGTCTTTATGAACACAAAATTTAACACCATTCACATCTATGGATGAGTAACAATAACATTTCATGTTATCTCTTTTTCCCCCTTCTTTTGTATTTGTGGGAAAAATATATTAAAAAAGTTGTTTCAGGCTAGTATTATTTTTTCGTAACTTTTTGTGCTCTAATTGAGTACCACAATTCTGGCACTCATTGTGAATTCTCCTAACATATTTAATCAAGTTTGAAAGAAAAAAAAGATTGTTGCAGGAGTAATCTCCATTTGAATTAATGAGTCTAAGTGCTTGGACAAAGATACTAAAAATGGAAACTTTTCTATAATCATGGTCCGGGTAAAGTTTTAATTTTTCAAGGATTTTCATAAGTATAATGGAAGTGTTGGGGGCGTAGCCAATATTTTCTATAAACCCCTCATCTAATTGTTGTTTTTGCCACGAATCAAGCCTCCTCAAGTGACACGCCCTTTTTGATACAATGACAAAGCCTAAGAGCATCTTTCCACACTTGGTTCTTGTTTCTTGACGGCATCAAGATATATCCTTGCCTAATTATAAATTTTTTAAAAATATAGACCACCTTAACAGCAAGATGCGCCGACTCGAGACTAGAAAAATGGCTCTAATGCGTCAGTGCGCGCATCTGCCCACTTTGTTGTCGAACGCACCGACATGTTAAGGGTGAAAGCGAAATTGGCTGGCATTTTTACTGTTTCCACCCCTAGATATTATATAAATAAGAATTAAAAATATATGATATCATAAATAACATTTTTAACATTTTTTTGGGTTAAATAGCAATTTTTTGCCGCGGAAGTTTTTTGTGAGCAATTTTACTCCCGAAAGTTTTTTTTGTGAGCAATTTTGCCTCTTCGTTAACGGTCAACTAACCGTTGACCGTTGACGGAGGGGCAACATTGCTTCAAAAAAAAACTTCCGGGGCAACATTGCTTCAAGAAAAACTTCAAGGGCAAAATTGGTCCTCAACGTATACTTCCGTGGCAAAAATAGACCTTAACCCGAAAAGAATTTAGAGGAAAAAAATGAAGGGAAGAGAAGATTTTGAGGGATGAGGGAAAATGACTTGAGGGAATATAAGTTGTTTGGTAGGAAGAAAATGAAGGGGTGACAATAGGTAAAGATTAATGAAAAACCTATTTTACCCTCAAAAGTAATTAATTTAAAATGAAAAGGATTTTTTTTCCTAAACTATATTTTTTAAAAAAAAAAAATTATCAAGTTCGAATTTGTCTAAAAATTCTCCCGCCAAGTTTGAACTTATCTAAAATATTTTCGCGCAAAGTTTGAACTTGTCTAAAATATTTTCCCGTCAAGTTCGAACTTATCGCATAAATTTGAATTTAATTCTATTTTCTTGCATTATAGAAAAACATATTTTAAGAGGGGTAAATAGATCCGAAAGCGTTAATGTTCACTTAGGAACTTGAATTCTCATCAATTTTGGTGGGATCTTATTTTCTTAGCTTTAAAGGAAGATTGACAGGCTGACGAGAGACTTGTCGGGCTCTCTCAAAATAATCAGGATTTGAATATTTGTAGTATAGGAAATCTGGATCGTTTCTTTCAAGGAATTCCCAGCGGGTCTAAAATCAACAGTAGACGCAATAAAACAGTAACCAGAATGGGGGAGTTTTCAATTTAATTAAAACGAAGTCAAACTAGAAAGAATATAAGAAAGTGAGATTAATCAAATTAAAAACAATTAATCCAGAATTGGGATTCTATGACCTTTATCTGACTAAAACGTAATAACCTAACTCGTGATTAATTCTGGGCAAACCAAAATCTTTGCGTTTGTCCAAAAACTCCCTCAACTAGAGGATCACCTAGTATCTAATCGAACGCGTGGCGAGCTCATTGTGCGATCGCACAACGCTCTCTGTAACCCGGTCCGACCAATGTCCTTGGGATATAAATCTGGGTATTAAATATAATACCTAATCCGTAATTATAATCGAATCCGATCAAAATAGACAGAAAAGAATTACGTTGCAGATTGAAGCACGGGTCCTCTGGATTCGCGGAATCCTCAATCCATTGGTCAACCACAGAAGTTTAGCCAAGCATGGCTGGATAAAACGCAGAAGAAAACATGAAGAAGAACATAAACATGATGAACGATTCCGAGAAAATAATAAGCTTCTAATTTGTAATCCTCAAAATCTTATAAAGCGTAATGTCTAATATGTTTTTTAGCCATCTAATTTAACCTTAAAATAGGAAACACTAGGGCTACAAGATTGGCCCAAAAATAGGAAACCTTTAATAATTGGTCTTTTATTACAAAATTCGGGCAAAATAAAAATCCAGAAAAATACGTTTATCTTTAGCTCCAATTTCGTCCATCTTCTTGTCGAATCAGCATTCCAGAGTCTTCATAACAATTGTAGCTGTCTGAATCATCTAAAAAACAAAAGAAGAATGAGGCTAATCCAATATCTATATCAAAAGTTATGGTGAAAATAGTGAAACACTGAAAATCTAGAATTTTATTACAAAAACGAATTAAATCTAATTAAAAGCTCAATTAAATAATAAAACTCATTATTTATCAATTAAACATTTCTAAATTACTAACTAAGAGATACAAATAAGTGAAATAATATTTAATTATCACAGGCCTGAAAACTTGAGTTCTCGGAAAAATTAGACACAAAAAGTGTATCAAACAAGGAAACTTGCTTATCTTCCCTTCTTTTTCCATCTGTTCCGCATACCAAACAGGCCCTTAGCGCTAGCCAATGCTACTTCCTCCCGTCCTATTCATAAGACACATTTTTTTCTCGGCCTTAATATAAAGAATAAATTCTTTTTGCTTGAAAATTTAAACTGATTTTTCATTTTACCCGATTAAATATGTGTCACTCATAATCTCTTTAATAAATTTGCATTTATTATTTCTGATGTACTCATTTTATTCATAAAGGGTATAATATGATAGAAAAATACATATCTTGAACGTTTATTATTTTTAACTAATATTTTAAACCAAATGATTTTGATAGTGATTCCTTATAAAAGTGTCCTTATTGTGTGCTTAGAAGACTAAAGAATCAATAATAATAATAATAATAATAATAATAAAAGATTCTGGCATAAAACGAGAAAATTTCTGAAGGAGAACTTAAAAAAAACAAAAACAAAAACAAAAAAGGTTCTAAATATTTATAGTATCAAAGAAGTGTGAAACCTAAATTGTCCATTTTGAAATTACATGGAAAAAACAAGAATGTCTCTACGTTTTGAAAAAAACAAAGGAGGCACGTACAGGTGGTCAATTTTAAATGAAAGGTTGTGAAATTCACATGTAAACTTGTTAAACCCTTTTCAAGTGTATGAAATAAGATATATCTTTGACTTGTAATTTGCAAGTGGTCAGTTTTAAATGGAAAACTGTGAAATTCATATGCAAACCTATTGAACACTTATCAAATGAAGGAATTAACATAACATTGACTTGTTATTGTCGGAAGTTGTCAATTTTAAATGGGAGGTTATGAAATTCGTATGCGAAATTGTTAAACTTTTATTAAATATAGGAATTAATGCATCTTTAACTTTTCATTGGTCAATGAAGATTGACACAGTTAACTAAAGTGTCGGCCTTCACCCCAAAAAGGAGGAGGTTAATACCCACTGATCGGTGTGAGGGCTTCATTGGTAGGTAATCTGTAAGTAGGCTTCAGAAATATTTCTACGCCAGCCTGGGAGCGCTCTGACGCGATGGGATAGGCTTACCTCCGCCTAAACTTTTTAGTATAAAAAAAAAAAAACTTTTCATTGTTGTAGGTGGTTAATTCTAAATGGAAAGTTAAAAAATTTATACATGAACTTGTTAAATATATCAAATCATTATAAAGTAGGAATTGATACATCATTGAATTGCTATTGCTGTAAGTGGTCAATTTTAAATAAAAAATTATGAAATTTATATGTGAACTTGTTAAACCCTGGTGGCCTCCTTCTTGTCTGTTTTTCAAGAATCTTGGAGGCACATTTTTATAATTTATATTTAATTTAAAAAAGAATAAATAGAGTCTCACACCTTTGTTATGAAACACTAAAGTTTTTAATCAAATTCTCATCTCCGATGCGCTGCTGGATATATTACGAGTTCGGCCGCCCCACTTGTTAGAGCCAAGGCGAGGAGCCCCAACGTGAACCCCTTTGGCCGTAGCTGAACTAGAAAACGTAGAAGAGGACGACGACGACGAGTACCACTAGGACACTGTACTCCTTCGCCTCTCTTTCAATCTCCTCCAATTCTTGTTCCTGGTCATTGGCTCTTTTTCCCCGTATTTTAGGGCTTATCCCTTAGTGCTATCATTCTTCTCCTCTTTATCTTCCCATGGCAGATGTAATGAACATTCCTCTCGACTCAGTTGACAAATCCCCTTCCTCGGCATCGCCATCCGCTCCTCTGGCTCCAGTTCCAGCACCAGCGCCTTCTGCCACTGCAGCCGGGGATGACGACCTCCCTCCGCCTTCTTCAACCACGTTAGCACAGTCAAATCCCCCTCCGCAAGCGGCGCCCCGGAGAAGGGATAGGGATTCCAGGGATAGGAGGGATGATAGGGATTATGATCGACATCCGAATCGACGTGGGGGTGATTTCTATGACAGGAATCTGTCGCCCCCACCACCTCCGAGAGACAGAGATAGGGACTTCAAACGCCGTCGCAGCCCCAGCCCATATCGTGACCGACGTTATTCTCCTTCTCGACGCTCGCCTCCATCCCATAAGCGATCCAGAAGGGGGAGTCCTCGCGGCGGCTATGGACCTGATGACAGGTTAGGAGAGCTTTGGCTTCTTTGATTGCCTTTACACTCGGTTGAAACTGCAATTGTTTTATTGATTAGCGATTGAGCGTTTTGGATTGAAATAATGAGCTCCTCGCTAATCTACATGAAGAAGATGATGGGTGTCTAATTCCAGGCATAGATAGCGATTTGCTCATGTTGTTAAGTTTAAACTTTAAGCTAAATGCAGTAATGGGAATTAAAGAAATTATTGTGAACTATTCCTACAAGTTTGAACTCAATATAACGGGTATTCTCTATATTATTTTTGAAGACTTAGAATTATTGGAAATCTATTGACTTCAAATTTGGGCTAAAAGAGAAAAAAGAATGCTATGATTATGATATATCATTTCTATTTAGCTCCTGAACGAAATTGTAGTTTCCAGTGGAAATCTATTTATTTGTTAAGTGATTAATCGATTCGTTAGCCATGCTAACTAGGGTAGGAGTAAGATGCATCAATGCCTTGGTCATTCTTGGAGGCCCCTGTGAAGTTACTATGACAGCTTCACATGATTTAGTTTAACCAAAAGTTATTTTCATTAAAAATAATGCATGTGTGTGTATGTCTTTGTCATTTATAAAGAGGAAAGAAAAAATTCAGTGTGTTTTTTGAAGGTGTTAACCAGGCATTTTTGTAATAAAAATTCAGCATTTCTTTCCGGAATGTTTCACAAAAGTCATGCAAGTTGCTTGGTGAAATTCCAAGTTATCTTGGATTCTCGGTCCTTTACATCTAAAGTTGTGGTGAATCTTGGTGTCTGTCTACTTCTGTGGTCTCTGGTTTCTAATATCTTGCTTGTTGAAAGTATGGGTTACACATGACAAGAGTGTAGCAGAACTATGCAAGGAAATATTGTTGCATGTGGCGAGGACAATGTACCACTATATTGATGTTATTTTATTTGTGTTATATTTTTATTCAAGAGATACACTGGATGGTAAGATTTTGTCCGTTTTGTTTGTTGCTTTAGAAAAGTGTATGCTAGTTTGTTCTACATCTTTGTGTTTCCTCTCTCATGTTTGAATTTGTGCATTCTGCATCCTCTTCCCAGCTTTTATTACCCTAGGCTATTTATCACTCAATTTTAAACTTATTTTTTCCCCCTCACATTACCTTATTATTTGAACAAAGCAGATTTGGCTATGATTATTTTAGTGGCTATGAACGTGGAATGGGTGGAAGACCTGGTTATGCAGATGAGAGGTCTTATGGTAGATTTGGCCACCGACCTGTACCAGGGTATCAAAATGGGATGTCAGGTATGTCGCTAGTTCTGAATCATTGCGGTTTTCATCTTGTGTAATATGAATGATTATTTTTAATGAGTATCTTGCTTTTATTCCAATTTTACTCTGAATCTAGCTTAGTTATGCTGATCATCGTTCTATTCTGAATACAATATTACATTAAGCATGATACCATATGCGCTGAAGGTTTTGCCATTTCATTAGTGATCTGAAGCTGTAGCAGACTGGTTTATAAAATCCTTAGGGATTAATAAATTGATTGCTTATATGTTGTATCTTTTGTTTGTGTGTAAATGTGTTTTAATATCTTGGTTTATAATCTTTTTCTGTATAATATAATTTTGGACAGCCAGCCAGTTCTGTCACTGTTGCACACTTAGGTAGATTTTTATGCATTTAACTGTACAATTAAGTATGGCCAATTTAATTTGAATAAGGGTTGTTGTCTTACACTTGTTGGTTATAGAATATCTACTTATTGTTCTTGTGTTCCTATGCATGCCTGATTTCTGCAGACATGGAACCAAATCGTAATTTTGCAGATTTGCAGGGTGGCAGTGCACAAAGGTGAGCTTCATATCATTGCATGCTCTGCATTATATCATACACTTCTCATCATGGATAGATTAAGGAGTATTATCAATGGAAAGGTAGGTAGGTAAAAAAATTATCAAACAGGAGGACTTCAGAATTGTATTTCAAAAGTTTGTGGTGTTGAGGATTTTTCAAATGACCTGGAATAAAAGTTCTAATTTTATATCGTAGAATGATGATTTCTAATGTAGACACTGCTTGCAGATTTTTCAAACCTGTTTATTTGACCTTGTATGCATGAACACACACACAGAGTTCAATCTGTCAATATGATAATTCTATGAGTTCTTCCAGGGAGGGTTTGATGTCTTATAAGCAATTCATTCAGGAGCTTGAGGATGATATATTGCCAGCTGAAGCTGAGCGTAGGTATGTTTTTGGAATATCCTTTGCTCATTTGTAACTGTTGGCTGCTGAAGGATTCATGAGACATTCATTGACTAAGCAGCATTTGCTTTTTCATTGTTTAGGTATCAAGAGTACAAATCGGAGTACATTACTACCCAGAAACAGGCTTATTTCAATGCTCATAAGGATGAGGACTGGTACAGTTTTAGGGTTGGCAAAATGTTGCTGATATTTTGCAATTTATATTGTAATGTCAAATATCTGTTCTCAAGTGCAAGAAATCTTAATTTATGTATTCATTTTTGTTCCAGGTTGAAAGACAAATATCATCCCATGAATTTACTAACAGTGATCGATAGGTAAGCCTGTAATGACCTCACTGTCAAATGAGGAGTTGAACTTGGTATTTTTCAATATTTTGAAAAGTAGGCCAATCATTGAACCCTATGGAGGCATTGATCCAAGGGAGGTAGAACCAGTCATAATTAACTTAACATTTTTCACAGTATGAGAAATAAAAAAATAATTACCAATAAATTTTATGATTTGATGCTCAAATCCAAACCTTCCTAGCGGGATAAGGCTTTGTTGTTGTTGTTGTATGCTCAAATCCAAACCGGTTGATGTCCTTCCATAATCACAGAGTGAACTAAGCAACAATCAATTGTCATAGTATTTGTTCAAATTAAAATCTATTGGACATCAATTAAAAGGAGCCTGTAATATTCATATCATCATCACTGAATTAAATAATTAACGAACAGATTAATAATTATCCTCAATAATATTTTTAACTTGTTAAAATATTAAAACAGAGGAAAAAATTTCAACCTCAGACGATGTGTTTTTTTAATCTACAGCTAGAAGAAACGCTCAAATTGCCCACCAGCCCAACTTATTGGTTTTTTATCTGTTTCACTGTATTCTAAGTTCTAACTGGTTCTCTATTTGACCATTTTGTGGAGGAACCAAATTGGATCGGGCACCAATTTATTAGTTTACCAATTGATCTGGCTAGTCCAATCTGATTTAAAGAACATTGCTATATTCTTTGTATGTGGGCCTTTTTTTTTTGTAGTTGCTGAAAGAGAGAAAAAGAGGGTGATGGGATTAAAATCCTTGCTATTATTTATTTCATGTATTAAAATCCTATCGGGTGCATCTTTTAGGAGGAATGAAAATGCCCGACGGCTGGCCAAGGATTTTTTGCTTGATTTGCAGAGTGGAACGCTAGATCTGTAAGTTCTTGATCCCATACTCTTTGTATGTATACCCGTTTGTCTGCCCTTTCTTCTGCTTTTGTTAATGTTCTAATGTTGCGTGCATTGTATTACTATCAATTCAGAAATCCTGGTCTGAATGCCACTTCAGCTAGCAAATCAGGTCAAGCAAGTGAGCCTAATTCAGAGGAGGAAGCAGATGCTAGTGGTAAACGTAGAAGACACGGCAGGGGACCTAATAAAGATAATGGTTTTACTGCTGCTCCAAAGGCTCATCCAATCAGTTCTGAACCTAGACGGATACAAATGGATATTGAACAGGCTCAGGCCCTTGTACGCAAGCTTGATGCAGAAAAGGGAATTGAAGATAATATTTTATCCACCAGTGATCACAATAGAAGTGATGAGAAGGGTCACAGTGGATCTGTTGGCCCCATAATAATCATACGAGGCCTGACATCTGTCAAGGGCTTAGAAGGCATTGAGCTTCTGGACACACTTCTTACATATCTTTGGCGGATTCATGGTGTGGATTATTATGGCATGATTGAAACTAATGAGGCTAAGGGTTTTAGGCATGTGAGGCCAGAAGGAGGAGATGCTGATACAAATAAATCTGGGTCTGGGTCTGAATGGGAAAAGAAAGTTGACTCATTTTGGCAGCAAAGGCTGAATGGTCAGGATCCATTGGAGATTATGACTGCTAAGGAGACTATAGATGCTGCAGCAAGTGAAGTGTTGGATCCGCATGTGAGAAAAATTAGAGATGAAAAGTATGGATGGAAGTATGGTTGTGGGGCTAAGGGCTGCACAAAGCTTTTTCATGCTGCTGAATTTGTGCACAAACATCTTAAGCTTAAACACACAGACCTTGTGATGGAATTAACTTCAAAAGTTCGTGAGGATCTCTATTTTCAGAACTACATGAAGTAAGCATTGTTTGGTTCTTTTTCCTCTCTTCCATTGTTGCTGAATTGTTACTCAGTTACTTTCCTATGTTTGTAGTGATCCAAATGCTCCTGGTGGAACACCTGTCATGCAGCAATCTGGGGTACTGATTATCTTTACTGCACCTAGTTATATGCCAAGAGTGAAAGTTTAACTTAAGTTTATGAACTTATGAATTTGATGAATTTTCTAAATTTTACTTATCTGCTACACTGTCCAAGGGCAAGTTGTCTGATATGAACCTGACAATTTTATAGTTTAAGCAACAGTAATTTGTTTCTTATTAGCAAGCCATGTCATAAAGGATATATTTTTATTTTCTTATGGTCCGCATTTGAACTATAAACTATCTTTTTGTAGATGGACAAACCCCTAAAGCGTAGATTAGGCCTGGAAGGTCGATTAAGAGATGATCGTGGCAATAAAAGAGACCATGATCGGAGTGACAGAACAAATGATGGAGATAGATCTGAGAACTCCCCATCTCGTGATCGGCAGGATGACACAATGTATGATGCATACTCAGGATCCGCTGTTCCTCCATTTGCCCCAGACATGCCCCCTCCACCACCAGTCTTGATGCCTGTACCTGGTGCAGGGTTGGTTGCTCTTCCTATTTTTTTTACTTCTGATGCTCTTTGTTCTGACTTATGATTTAGAGCAGGGCTTACTTTATTTGTAACTTTACAGACCTTTAGGACCTTTTGTTCCTGCTCCCCCAGAAGTAGCAATGCAGATGTTAAGAGATCAAGGACCATCATCATATGATAACACTGGAAGAAAGATGAGATCTGGTCCTCACATGGGTGGGGCTGGACCCGCACCAATAATTGCTGTTCCACCTGCTTTTAGACCCGATCCTCGGCGGATGCGTAGGTATAATATCCTGGATGGACCTTGTTCAGATTTTATGCCCTGATTCCCTTTTCAAGCTTAGTGGCCTGACTATGCTTGTTTGGCTCTGGACTTGTCCAGTATCTGATATATTGAGATAGTTTGTTTTATTCTTTCTTCTATGGGTGGAAGGGAACACATTTAGAAGAGAGAAGGTTTTGGATGTCCACAGAGAGAAGTAGAGGGAGGGTTTTAGCATTGGTGGGAAGAATATCCCAGTGAGGAAAAGAATGTGCCTTCAGATTTGATTGATGCAAATAATTCATGATCTGCTTGGATTTATATGTAGATTACTGTTTGTTGTCCGTGATTGACCTCTTTGTCATATACTTACGATTGCCAATTTGCCATTGTGGTGCAGTTATCAAGATCTAGATGCCCCAGAGGATGAAGTCACCGTGATAGATTATCGGAGTTTATAGATCATATCTCCTTTTGGATTGACAGTTCATCGTGTTTGGCCAGTAAAAGACTCTGATCAATGCGGGATGGGGGCATTCTGACACAGAAGTGCAAGGTCCTGTCAAATATATTTGTCTTCTCAGTGGGGGAGCAGTCTCCTGTAATAATGGGGTTAGGCTCTACTTTTTCTGGAACTGTTGAGAATCTTGTACGAGGAATTTGACCCCAAGGAGGTGACTTCTCTACTGTTTCCCCACTTTAGGCTTGTAGATTTCTTGAGAAAATGCCATCATTTTGGTAACTGACGTGTAAGCTTAGCGGTCTCTTTGCTTGATTTTCATCACGAATGATTGACCAGGTACTTAAAGGGCGATTGTATTTATAAGCAGAATTCGCAGGATAAAACATGTTCTTTTCTGTAACACCATGCTTCCTTCTTTCGTTTGTTTCATGGCACTGTACCTACGGGGACCTGTTACGTACAATTAGCACTATGCTTCGAGGAATTATTTTTCGTTGATTTGCAATTTTGAACCCATGCCGATCTGTTCATAATGATTATATTTGCCCCATCAGTTATACTGTGGAGGTTTGAACTTTTGCCTACTATTAATATTCTATCTTTACCATCTCTTGCTTCAACAATGGTTGCTTTTTCTGTGATCACTACTTTCTTGATGTTGGATCACTCCAACATAATATCAATCAATACCTATTAAAAGAATATTACTGTAGTAATAGAGTAGGTCTTCACAATTGACACATGCGGGAAGGGAGCAAAAACTATCCACAACTTAAATAGCCAGAACATGAGATATATACAAAAGCTTCGCTGTGAATACAAGATCTTGAGAACTTAATGTACAAATGTATTAAATGTGGAAACTAGAGAGGGAAGGATGGACAGGAGGAAAAGAAGAACTAATTCTAGTATAGATAGTTGATGGGAATGGATGCAATAAGTTATAAACTACACCTATCCATATAATAATTATTTTGAATGGTCAGCGAGTGATGATCAACCAGCAATTCCTCAAAATATCATAACTTTTGGCGCATGGATCTGAGGGTATCCTTCATACATCTCCCACTCTGACACTTCGGCTCCCATTCAATATACCAAATTAGTCGTTTGCTGTAGTGAAAATAAAAGGAGGAATCACAGCTGCTGACAACTACCAGCACAAAGAATTCCTTCCATTATTCATTAAAGTAAATTACATTAACCTCCCCGGGTTTTCAAAAAATCAAAACTTACTCATCTTACTCTAGCTTTAATATATACTACATTCAATTAGGCTATGAGGAATTTACAAGGAAGTTCAGTTCACGAGATATAGAAACTCTTTGACAATTAAATTACGTTACAGAAGGAAGATTCCATATAACTTTAATATACCAGAGTAAGTGGGGGTGTAAGTTTCTCTCTCTCTCTTTTTATTCATATATTTATTTTTATTTTTTTTCCCATGGGGAGTGTAAGTTTCATAATCCCTGAAAAAGAGGAAGGAGGAGTTAAGAAATGACAAGCTGAAAATATATTTCTTACAGTTCTCATAGCTGGTCGCGCACAAGGGCCATAGACTTGAGCATGGAATCCATTGTATCCCTGGAAACCTGGAATTTCACTTCTGTTTCCCCAGTAGTCGTCTTTGTGTCCTGGAGCTGAAAAAAGGACAAAAGTATGCATAAGCTAAGACACCAATAATCTTAAATTGCACCAAAGATATGTTTGTTCAGATTGCATTATTGAGCAGCGTATTTTAAGTATCTAAAGATAAGAAATAAAAAATTACAATTGAAATAATGGAGCAGATTAAAATATGTAATCCAATTTCTTACTTCCATCACGTATGATCAGAGTCTCAAACTTACTAACAACAACTACTACCTCAAAGTGGTCCAAGAAACCATGTCATACAGAACGATGATGTTTGAGTGGAAAACCACGTGTTAAAGCATTTCAAGCTGCCCTTTACTCCTATAAACTGCTGAGCGTTCCCAATTCAAATGAAGATCATCTTATCATGTACAAGTATGTAACAAAATAAACTAAACTCGTTGTAGAGGATGATGCATGTCAAATTCAACGTAGTGAAGCATAGATAATGAATCTAGACCAAATATAAGACCAATGAAATAACAAATACGAAACGTCAATTGGACAAATGATTTAAAAAAATAATATATATATATATATATATATAGAGAATTCAATCTTCAAGCAAAAGAAGGATCTGCAAATTTATTTACATTGAAAGACCATGGGTGGGCATCAAAATAGCCCGTATTTATATCGATTTTTTTAAAAAAATACATTCATTGTAGGATATAGGATGGTTGGACTCATTTTGTTTTTGATAGAAAAAGAAGCTTTATTATGAAGGAAGAGACTCACGAGAAAGAAGGATATGAGCCTCCTAAAAGGGAAAAAAGCCAGAAAAGGAGAAAGGAGAAAAGAAAGAAAATATCAATACTGCTCAATCTTGCTTGTATCAGTCGAAAGGATTCCATTTAACCAACTATGACCAGAAGTCAAAGAGAAGCAAAAGTAACACTTTCCCATACGTCATTTAGAGTTTTCTGAGCACCAGTAAACATTCTAGCATTCTCATTCAACAAAACACAAAAATACAGGAAAAAACTGCAAATTATCACAAAACTGTCATCTTGATTCCTTTCAAATGATTATATCAAAACAATAAATATTGATGCAGTTGGATCAGTAACTGATGGCTCGGCTGGCAACTAACTCCAGGCCTTGTGAGGGGTGAATATGTGCGTGAGAGGCATATAATGTAAGTCTTGGGGACAGGAGAAATGTAAGCAACAAGTGAGTGTTATTTGCCTCTTGAAGGGCTAGTGTGTTTTCTGTTTGTTTTTCGTTTTCAATTCCAAACTTGTTTACACTGGCATAATTATAACACTTTTAGTAGCATTTTCCTTTTGGTTCCATCACCCTCCAACAGCTATAACTCCCCAATCAAATTAACCAACACATGCAATCTTCCTAAACAGAAGATACTGCAAAAGAAAACAACCCTGGCCTCTAACTCAGAAAATCAACACAAACCCTTTGAAGATCCATAGGGGACACTCCCCTGAATAAGCCGTTTGCATTTTGCAGAATCCCAGACAAAGGACTTAAGCGCTGGCAATCTTGGCTAGCCAAAGACACCAGAAACCAGCAAAGACTGCTCAATGCCAAAGAACTTTTGGCACCTTTTGCAACCCAAAACCCATAAACAGCTATGAGAAACCCCTAGATCATCCAAACAAACTCGACTCTTATCAAAGAAATGAAGCATCCAATAAGCCAAGATATTTCACAACGTATAAAAGAGATGGTTATTTGTCTCGAAACTTTTCAAACATTTAACAATAAGGTCTTATTGGCTCTTGAATCTGAAGCAGATGTATTAATTCTATTAAGTAGCACAGTCCAAACAAAAGCCTTTACCTTAAAAAAGGGCCGTAATATTTTAGGCTCTACAAGGATCAAGATCAAAGGAACATTCATTTGCTTTCAAGTAGAGGAAGATATGTCTCTAAACTTGTAGTGGGTAATGATCAAGGATTGTTTGCTTCAAATCCTTTTGATGGAGTTTTCCTTTCTTTCTTTCTTTCTTTCTTTTTATTTTTTATTTTTTGAGGGGGGCACTTATTCAATCCATATATATGCTTCATTTTTTAATTTCATATATTATTCATGATTATGTAAGTGTGTGCACGCAATGTAGCATGGAGGCTTGAACTTAAGAGACATCTAAGAAACTACCCGTGCCCTGGCAGCTTAATCACTGCTACTGTTAATTCCATATTTTGAAATATACATAAATTATGTTCTGCCAACTATAATTCAAACCTGAACTTTGAATTCTCATCTATCTCCCATTTTGAGGTTTAATTTATAGGAGGTGAAAGCATTTAAAGGAGAAAATTATTGCACCTAGAAAACTTATAGGTTGTAAAAATGTTAGAAGAGGCAGGAATAAGTAGTCCATGATCCAAGTTTGTATACCTTCAGATTGATGACAGCAACTTTATTGACTGGTGCAGAGAGTTGCTGACTGATATAAGCCATAGATCTCATCATAGGCTCCAAAGTGACCCTTGTTACCCGAAATTGTATTTCATTCTCGGCCGGAGGTTTCTTGCCATAATCTTGAAGCTACAATGGCAAAAAAAATTTAAGTGAGAAAAAAATACTCACAGCACCACTATAAATGTACAGAAGTATAGAAAGCCATATATTAATAGATGACCTACAGAGGTAAAAGACTTTCTGGGGATAGCATGAAACATTAAATGAAAATCTAGAAAATGCTAACCTCTTTTGGTAAGAGGCCAAGACCACTGATGACTTACAGTAGGCGTACACATAGGACAGTGGATGAAGGGGACAACAATCCGTTTAGTTACAGAAGTGGGGAAAATCGAAAAGAAGCGGGAGCAACAATGCTAAGCCACTATCCATCCCATGTTTTATTTATTGGAAGTTTTATACTAATTTTATTATGTTGCTTGTTATTTCCTAAAACTATAAAAATACCATCTTAGGTTTTCATGGTGGCTCATGAAGTATTCTGAATTCACTTGCATTGTTTGGAAATTCTCCCAGGCTATTAGAAGTGGATAACTAAGATTATTTCTTATTCTTGTCTAGTTCTAGTAAGATTGTTTTCTTAATAAAATCCCAGTTTGAGTTCTAAATGCTCATCATCTTCTAATGACAAAATACATTAATTCCATGTTATCTAGAGACAGAGAATCAACGAATAATGAGTCAAGATGTCTCATGTCTGCCACTTCTTGATAAACAAAATATGAAAAGAACTGCAACTGAGGACACAAATCATCTACTTTCATACCTTCAAGTTAATCACTGCTGCTTTACTGGTTGAGATTGAATTCTTATCTTCAAAGACCCAACTCAGAGACTTGAAATACGTAAGAACAACCTACATCAGCCAGTTATATCCCGTTATAGCAAATATCAGCATACCTTTGAATCAAATAAGCTAAAGCATCACGGTCTTCACTTATCATACAGGGTTATCAGGAGGACCACCATTGCGACAAATAGAAACAGGAGCCATACTTGGTTGATTAAGATCAGCAACAGGAAGCCCACCATCATTAAGATTAAAGCAATGTGGCACTGGATCTTGCCATGTGGATAAAGGGCTCTTCTTGGTATGATCTTCCTGACTACTTTCATTACCCTGAGCACTTGGAGGTGTGACTTTCACAACATTTTTTTTCACAACAGCAACCTTTTTCACACCCTCTCTTAAAGCATTCATGGCAGCATTATAAGTTTCCACTCCTGCTGCTCCTTCTTCAGCGAGTTTAATGGCTTCATGACATATACTATTGAAACGCAGGGTGAGGGTTTCAATGGCATGTGAATCTAAAATTTGATCATCTGATTGCATATTAAATTTAGCATTCCTTGTCCATCGCTTCAACATGTAGCGTGGTGGAAGGGTAAGAACATTTGTGACAGTAAATACAGTCAAAATATGCCTGCAAAGAATGCCCGAGTATTCAAACATTTGACAGCTGCAATTTGCTTTCAATTCAGAAGCATCTGAAGTTACCAGGTATGCCTTGTGATCATGTTCATATTTTGCAACCCTGTATTTACTGACCACACCATCACTGTCAATATTGTCAGCAGTATACGCAAAAGTTTCCACCAGTTCCTCTTGAAACTTTGCAAAAATCTTTTTTGTGTAAAGATTTGCAGCCTGTTGTTCCATTGGTGATGGAGTCTTCAAGACTGGTGTGGTGCAAATTGTATAATAATCAGCTTCTATTTCTTTTTCCAATGACTGCTCAAGAGCCCTTTCATACTGCTTAAAGAATAAAGGTAAGTTTGTCTGCTGGTTCACATAGCCATCAAAAAAGGAGCTGGCCCCATGGTTTGAAGTGAGTGCAGCAAAGAATGTGCCACGGAAATAAACAGGGGCCCACTGTTTGCGAGCATTAAACACTGCCTGAAGCCATTCATTTTTCTGAAGCTTATATTTATCTAGCAGAGAATTCCATGTTGATTTAAAGTCCTCAACAGTCTCAGAGAAATTGATGCAGCTATATAGCTCTCCGTAAAAAGAAGGATGAGCTAGGTAAACATGAGCTAATCTCTCTTGACCTTCCCTCAAAATGTGCCACTTGCAAATACAGTGGCGAGTTCCTGGAAAGGCCTTGGCAACAGCAGCTTGAATAGCTCTATCTTGGTCTGTGGTTATTGAAACAGGAGGTCGATCATTCATAGCAGATAGCCATGTCTTGAATAGCCAAGTAAAGGAAGACTCGGATTCATCCAAAAGTAATGCACAACCAAATAAAACCATTTGACCGTGGTGATTGATTCCTGTAAAGGGAGCAAATGGGACTTGGTATTGATTTGGTCTATACATTGTATCAAAAACTACAGTATCACCGAAGTAGTTATAGGCTGCTCTTGACCTTGCATCAGCCCAAAACACATTGGTCATGCGGTTCTCATCATCAAGTTGTATAGCATAATAAAATCCAGGATTTTCTGCTTGTGTCTTCTTAAAATAATTCAGAAGATTTTGAGCATCTCTTCCGAGGGTCCTATTTCGAGTAGGTCTTACATATGTTAAAGGAATAGTGTTTCTGGATCGATAATTATGATCTACCGGAGAGGAACTCCTGACTAGACGAGTTGGTTCATGAAATACATGATTCCCATCTGTTGAGATATAGGCATCACTGGTAGCATTGAATGTCTCAGAAGCATTCCTTGTAGCACCAGCAGAATGCCTACGTGGTCGAAGATGGTGCACCTTACTAGGGGAGGCCAGGGAATGGTTATGGTCCTCAATAAATTTTGTGACAATCCAGCTGTTGGCATCTTTTCTCTCTATTCTAAGCATTGCATTGCAACTTTCTATGTTCTTCCTTTTCAAGACCTCCCTAGTACAAGAATAGTCCCAAGTTATAATTGGACCATCAGGGTTTGTACGGCTGAACTTACCCACATGGGTGCTAAAACCCTCTCGCCTTGCATATGCATCATAAAATGATCTTGCAGCATCTTCTGTTTCAAACAGCATGCCCAATTGTGGTTTCATATCTGCATCACCACTATGATTAATTACTTCTGTTTCTGCCAGGTTTACAGTTACGTTCTGTCTCTGGCCCTTGTCACGTTCAAGTCTATCATTGCTTTCTCCTTCATCCATTGCTTCAACATCCATGACAAGACAATGAGTGATAAACTCACTTAAATGGTTTTCCTTGTGATGAGTACACAATTGGCCTAATGCTCATCTTTCAGAGGGAATAGTAGAAGTTTCCTGAATCATTTTCCTGTACAACACATTGAAGAAAGTGCATATCACCATCCTGAAAACTCAGGGACCATTTTTCATTTATATAATCCAAGAAAGAAAGCAGAGCAAATATTGATTATAGAGAGAGGCATAAGAAGTATTATAGATTGATAAATTCACAAGCATTGTAATCAGGGACCAATATGTTTCCTACACATGCTCTATGGTTAAAATAAACGCAGATTACAAGTATGCATATATTCATTAGCATCATATTATAAGTATTCCAAGCCCAAAAAGGGCGGACATTTTTCCTTTTTTATCAACAAAAGGGTGGTCTAATAGGTAAATCTAAGGGAATAGACAAAATCCAGTCACAGGCCAATAAAATCTTGAACAATAATTTGAAGAAACAAATATTTTACAAGTGAAAAAATACAATTTTTAATTAAACGAGCCTTTACTACTGATACAATTGAAGTGAAGTTAAAATAAAACAAAATGTAGGTAGGCCCATGAAGACTTAACTTGGAGGCTGAGTTCAATGGCATGTAAAACTTCTCACCAGTAACAAATTTTTAATAAAGAAAATATATAAAAATACTAGGTTATCAGCGAAACTATTGCACCATGTTAGGTAGAGTTTGACTGCTGATAGGTCATGACAATATTTCTGTTAAACTATGAAAAACAATAATTACAGATGCTTGAAGAGTTGATAGCTAATACTAGCATTGTTTTGTGCTGAGAAAATGCTAATCAGTACTCAGTCTGCAAAATGCAAAGTGATTGATCTCTCCTATGTTCACAGATACCTCAGACGAAATATTCAAAGTAATACATGCCCATCGTAGCTTCAAAAACAAGCACCAAAAATTCAATTCAAGGACCAAACTTTTCTTTGAACAAAAGAAACCATTCAGAATACAACCCACAAGAGCTACACTTGGCACAACGCAGCTGACCCAAATCATGCACATTTTCACAAGTGACAATTCACAGATAGCATTACCACGACAATTGAAAACTCATAAATTATGATTTCATCAATAGGTCCTACGCTTCCCCAACAAAAAGGGATGAAGAGTAATGTCATAACACACAAATGCTCATCTATTCTCAAAACGCCAAGGTTTGCCATTTCATTATTAAAAAAACCAGAAACGATATGAAACTAGCAAAATTCACCAACCTAGGAGCCAGGAGTTGAGTTGAGTCGAGTCGAGTCGAAGCAGGCAAGATACCTTGAGAATGTTCCATTACCGAAAAAGGTGTGTTTTGGCACCAACTTCGCCTTCAACAAGCATGCTTTATGAATCCACGCGCGTTTACGACTAGGTTTTTCTGGTTCAGAGAAGGAGGAGCCAGAATTACGCGAGATACAAGCTGAGTGAGGCCGAGTCACCAGAACGAGTGCGAGACCTGAAAGGCAGAGCCAGAAGAAACTAACTCGGTTTGTCTGTTACTGTCAAAGGAATTCCGTTTGGGTTGACACTTAAATTGTGAGTTTTAAAAACGCACGGCTGATTCAAGTATTCAACAGATGATTATGATTAATTTAATAGTGTCCCAAAAAAAATTAATAGATTTTTAATTTTATATGTTAAATATATTAGAGGTAATATTTGATCAATGTTATTTTACAAAATAAATTTTTATTATTGTTACATATCATTTTATTAGTATGTCAAATTAAAAGGCAATAAAATTAGATGTTTTCTTCTCTTCAAATGAATAAAAATATTATTATTAGTTTTCAAAAATTTAATTTAATAAAATTAATAAATATTTTATATTTCAAAAAAATAAAAATAATTATGATATGTACTATTTATATTATGTACATAATTAGTTAATTACTTTTAAAATTTATAATTTATAATTTATGGTAAATATATTATTATTTTTTACGTTTTTTCGCTTTTTTAATACTTATAATGCATGAACATGCATAAAATATATTTTAAAAATTTTAAAAAATATATTATGACTTGTTTTCCATTAGTTGTCAGACTGATCAAGTTTGAGTGTTCGACTTCTTGGACATTATTAATTATTGATATAAAGAAATTTGGTGGTAAGTATGTTAATAATAATGAGTTTTATACAATATTGGTACTCCTTTAGTTTTTAATGTAGGATACAATTAGGGAGTTAATCTTGATACAAAACGTAAGTCTTACTTCTCAAATTATTTTTTTCTTAATTTATTCCTGCTAGTATTTCTTCAAATAATGATCAAGTAAAAAAGATATTGATGGAATTAAAAAAATATAATTTAGGGTGTTTTGGAACAAAACATATTATATGTTAACTAATTTAATATACAGTCAAATCTAGCCTAAAAAATTAATAGGGAAAATTTCAGAAGAATTTTATTTGAATCTACAAAACTCCAACAAATATGTTAACATATGAAAATGACACATAGATCCTTAGGGAGGAATATGAGATTTTGAAATGTTGTACTTTTACTAAAATGTCCCTCACTTTTTATTTTTTAAAAAGGCAAGGTCCCCTCGCCCAGCTGTCAAGGCTTTAGCACTGGCAACCGGAACTCCGATGACAACTTGAATAATGCAATTAACTACTTGAGTTTAAAGATTAACAACTTTAGCTCCTTAAGTCCTATTAGACATCGTTGAATAAAGAAAATGACAACTTTTAGTATACAGATTGTTTAATCTGAGGTCCCAAATTGTCACTCTCTATACTATAGTTGTGAATTGTTATACGCAAGTTATCATTGTCATTATTTAACTTGTCAACGACGCTTGATAAAGCTTAGAGGGCAAAAATTATCAATCTATATACTCAACTAGTTAATTACATTACTCAAGTTGTCACCGGAGCTACGAAAGCCATCCCGTTG
Organism: Acacia melanoxylon; assembly: GCA_019022615.1. Taxonomy (NCBI): domain Eukaryota; kingdom Viridiplantae; phylum Streptophyta; class Magnoliopsida; order Fabales; family Fabaceae; genus Acacia; species Acacia melanoxylon. The sequence continues at coordinate 14,648,277 of JAFJYJ010000005.1, forward strand.
GCGTGGTAGCAATGGCCGGCAATGGGACATTGCCTTTTTTAAAAGTAAAAAGTGATGGACATTTTGGTAAAAACACATTTCAAAATCTCATATTCCTCTAAAGACTTATGTCATTTCTATGTGTTAATAGACTTTTTAGAGTTTTGTAAGGTCAAATGATATTTATCTAGAATTTTCCCAAATTAATATTTGTTGATCATATCCATCTATTGATGATATTTTTGTTTCCATTTATAATTAAAACCGTATAACCATGGGCCAACATGTAACAAGAAGCATGCGCCTTTTATTATGCTTGTGAGTTTTTATTTGGGATCTGTGAGTTTGACAACTTGTTCCTGCTAGGCAAAAGAATGGGCTGTCCTTAAAGGGCTGAGTCTGAGTCTAGATGATTTGGGATTCAAGAAGGTCCTTTTTGAATCAGATTCTAAGAATTTAATTGACATGCGAACAAGATTGCAACAACTCCACATGTAGTGAAGTTAATTCTCAGCAAGAGAATAGGCTTTTGCAGTGCGCACATGGCAGAGGATATGGGTTTGAAAAGAGTTATCTTGGAATCTGACGCTGATGAAGTAGTGAAGTTAATTCTTGATTCTTCCTTCATCGCTGGCTGTCAATTGCTTCTGGAAATCAGGCAGATTTTAGAGCGTGACTGGGAAGTTCAAGTGTGTGTTATTAATCGTGCCTCTAATAGCTAAGATGGGTATTTCAATTTCTTCTATTTTTTATGAATACCCCTCTCGTTTAAGATCTTGCGTTAATCAAGAGTGTTTGAGATTTATTTTCCCTCGTACGTAATGCTATCTGTTTGTATTTTGGGTTCCTAACCCTCTCCTTTTAATAAAATTAAAACAAAAAACAAAAAACTCTACATGTAGCTACCAAGTTGGCTAGTCCTTCATAATATTATATGACGTATTAAGGCTGAAATTTTTGGGAAAGATACTTACATTTATTAATTCAAATCCGAAAAGGATTTGATAGTGTTTCAAAAAGGATTGGGATACATCTTCCTAACAAATACTTTACATATAGCCTGATATTAATTCAAATCCGAAACTTGATGGAGTTCGACTAGGAGCTGCAACTAAAAGTAGTCTCTTATTCCAAGTTTTTGGATTTGTATTCGTCTCATCTTCAACTTTATTTGACAGAGTGTATGAAAAAATTAAAGAAATTAAATGAGTTACTTAATTATATTGTTAAAGATATGAATTAAATTTAAATTATTATTTGTATTATTTGAATTTGAATTATTGTTTATTTGAATTTGAATTATTGTTATAAGTTATCTAAAATATGGGAATATTTGAAAGGTTGTTACTTACTATTGTCTTCGGGTTGTTAACATTTGCTTGTATAAATTTACCTCATTCAAGAGGAAAATAATGAATAAATGAATGAATGAAAAAGAGGAAATACTCCTCTAAATTGAATTTTAACATGGTATCAGAGCGTTTCGATCCAGGGAATCTAAAGTCTTATATTCTTTTTCTTGTTACCCGACCAAATCCCTAATTTCCCAAATTTCTCATGGAGAACCCTGACTCTGTCATAAATTCCGCCTTCCCACCATCCTCCATGGGAAACCCGAATCCTTTTTTCTTGTGGCTAAAAGCTACCGAATCTCGAATCCCTTCTACTTGTGAAACGGCTAAAAGCCACCAAATCTCGAATCCCTTCTATTTGTGAAACGGCTAAAAGCCACCGAATCTCGAATCCCTTTTTCTTGTGAAAATAACGTTAAAAGCCACCGAATCTTGAATCTTTTTTTCGTGTGCTAAAAGCCACCGAATCCGAATCCCTTCTATTTGTGAAACAGTAAAAGCCATCGAATCCCAAATCCCTCCTTCTTGTGAAATTGGCTAAAAGCCACCGAATCTCGAATCGCTCCTACTTGTGGAATTGGTTAAAAGCCACCGAATCCCTCCTACTTTTGTGAAATGGCTAAAAGCCCACCGAACCGAATCCCGAATCCCTCCTACTTGTGAAATGGTAAAAGCCACCGAATCCTTCTTTCTCTTCTCTCCTTATTATTATGTATCTTTCGTCGATGAATGTACTCCAACGCTTTGGATCTCATTACTCAAGACCATTGCTGAGATGAATGTACTCGAATTGAATATGTATCTTCATTGATTAATGTCTTTCGAATATGTATCTTTCGTCGATAAATGTCTTTCGAACGCTTTGGATCTCATTACTCAAGACCTTTGCGAAGAAGAAGAACTCATTGTCTATCTCTACGCCTCCTATTCCAAAGATCTTCTCAAGAAAAGTGTTTGAAGAAGTGATTGACAAGTTAGGCATTTAACGACATTCATGCACCAACTCGAGGGAAAGTGTTGAAGATATAAATTGAATTTGAATTATTATTTGTATTGGGGAGTGTTGAAGATATGAATTGAATTTGAATTATTATTTGTATTATTTGAATTTGAATTATTGTTATTAGATTAGAATAAGTTATCTAGAATATGGGAATATTTGAAAGGTTGTTACCTACTATTGTGCTCAGGTTGTTAACCTTTGTTTGTATAAATTTACCTCATTCAAGAGGAAAATAATGAATAAACGAATGAATGAAAAAGAGGTAATACTCCTCTGGATTGAATTTTAACACATATAATATATTGTATATGATTAAATTATTAATTTATAAGTGAAACAAAGGAATTTAAAAAAAAAAGATAAATATAAATACTTTTAACTTCATTAACCTCAAAATAAATTAAATGTGTATTTTATTTAAGATAGAAATTAGTATTAAATAAAAGATTTCAAGTTCAAAAGGTTAAGGTACACTTATTTTCTTAGAAAAAATAGAGACCTCCAAAAATTTAAATTTTGCAATTGAAATTTTCCTACAAATATTAAGGAAAACAATCATGAGAAAATCAAAGATGAATGAATGTCTTTGCATTCAAGTAACTTCACAGTTCTTATAATTCTTTTGTTGGGTCACCTGTGTTGACCTAAATTTAAACGGGTCCTCATTTCTTTTTACCAACATGTCTTTAGGGTGCTCCTCCTAAGAAGCATAAATAAATATTAATAAATTTTTTTAAATTTTTTATATATTTGATATATTTAGATTAAATTATATATTACATCTTGAAATATTTTTTCGCACCTAATATCTCAAATTAATTAATTTCCGTCTTCGCTTTCGAAATGTTTTTCCGTAACACTAATATCTTGTAAATTAATTAATTTGAAATACAAAATGTAAAAAAAAATATTTCGGGATGTAATATATAATGTAATCTAAATATATAAAATATATAAAAAAAATTAAAAAAATATCAACATTTATTTATGTCTTGCTTATAAGAGAAGCCAAGACATGTTATTTACATGTAATGGATTCAAATTTAAACTGAGGAAATAAATATGTAATGGATAATGAAGGCAAATCCATGAACACTGCACAATTCACCAACCGCCTATCACAAAACACCCAACAAATCAAAGCAGATCCAACAATCTCCATCCCACCATCCACATCACAGATCGATCATGAAGTATAATCCGAATAAGAAATTGAAGAGTTTGGTGAACAAGAAGAAGAATTTGCAAAACAGAGCAACTTCTCCTGCCCACAATCATCATCAGCCACCATCCTCGTCGAATCCGCCCTCGCCAAGTCTCCATAGCTCGGACTGCTCAAAATCGCATCCAGGTTGAAATCGGCCTCCTCGGGATCTGGCCTGAACAGAAATCCAATGTCATCGTCGAATCTTCGTGCGCCATCACTGAACACGCTCAGTAAGTCGCCGTCAGACAGATCTGGAACTTGAAACTGAGAGAATCCGCCGTCGTCCATGAAGATCCATGGAAGCTCCTGTTCGTCGGCGGTCGTCGTAGTAGGGTCCACATGAGCAATCGGAGAGGATTCTTCTTTCAGCGGAGAGATCTGATTAGGTTGAAATTGAGGGTTTTCAGGTTCGATTTCTTGGTCTTGCAGTTGCTGCTGTGGTGGTTGCTTCTGGTTCTGCAGATTTTCTAACTCAGAGGAACATGAGGAGGATGAATTGGGAGGTGCTTCTTCTTCATCTTCATCTTCATCTACTTGTGATGGTATTGTGATTACAGTTTGATCTTCTTGGGATTCGCCATTGGTGCTCTGGTTAATTATGTTGATCTTGTCGATGTATCTGCTAATATCGAAATTGGTGACTGCATTTGCGCCTCTGTATTGTATAGCAGCCAAGTCGTATGCTGTAGCCGCTTCTTCTTGAGTACCTTCAAGATCATTGGCAGCCAAAAGTAATAATTAATTAGAACTATATTAAATTAAATCCATTTTCCTAATTTAGGACATGAACTTGGCTAATCACATGCAATATCCTCATCAACAGTATCAATATAGTTAATTAATCGGCGGAAAAAAAAAAAAAAAAAAGGCTCATCAGAATCTATACTCCATAATTTATGATCCATGTTTACTAAAGACGTCACATGATTAACTCTTTTTTGATATACTGTCACGTGATTATCAGGTGTGTGTGTGAGAGAGAAGAGCCCTCTTTACCTATATTTAAATTAGATAAATTTTGTGATTATTCACCGCCACAATTGATATAATTCTTATGTATAAAAAACAATAACATAATTAGTCAAATTAGCAAAATTAATTTAATTTAATGGCACATAAAAAATATATTAAGTTAGGGATTGATTTGAAATTTTTCTTTATATTTCAAACTATAGACTAACTTGAAGTAAGTAATAAAAAAAAGAGTAAAAATAATGCAGCACAAAAGAAGAAAACAAGAATTTGGGACTATTTAATGAATTAGTTAAGCCCCAAAATAAACTACCAAAAAGTATCTGAGAAAGTTGGACTTTACGGACAATAGCAGAGAATTTGATAAAGATTAGCAACAAAAAGTAGTGTAATTAAAAACTGTATGTGTTTATGGCTGATTAAGCAGAGGGAAAAGAACACAAAAAAGATGACTTTAAGATACAGAATCTAATAAAGTTGGTAAGGGTAGGATTAGAATTCACGTGCCCACTGGGGTGTGTTTGTGAGAGGCAGGTGTTCTTGATCTGGTCTCTTTTTCTTCAAAATCTCCGTATCTTTCAGTAAAATACTACATCATTGATCCAACTCGCCCACTTTTGTATTTTTATTCATCTTTGAAGATTAACCCCACAATTATTTTTTATAATAATGATCAGATTACTTTGGACTGAGATTTTGGAAGGATGTTGTTGATGTAGACTGCATGAACATTTAAAACTTAAATTGAATCTTACCCGGGGGAGCATATCGAGTTCAAATTTTGCTTCACACTGTATTTTTTTTTAATATATATATAAAAAATTAACCATTTAACCTTTATAAAATTGAGTTATAATTGAATTATAAATTGTAGAAACTAATAAATTAAATGGGACTAAGTTGTAATCGAGTCAAAATTATGAAACTAAATAAATATTTTCTCTTTTTTTAATTATATCATATTCAATTAATTTAAATTACTATTATCAAATAAAAAAGATTATAATAATGAATTACATATTCTAATCATAAATTATAAGAAGCTAATTCATTTCTCAATCTTAATGAAATATATGCATGTTCAAGAAAAGGTAGAAAAGTCAAGGATATGTTGTATCCTCCAACATATACAAACTACCGGCTTTTGTGGGTTTAGGGCTATTTGTCAAAATGTTGGGTTGCTGTTTAGCCAACTAACAGTGCATCAAACTTGGTTAAGTTTAATCAGAGAATATATATGTGTGTGTGTGTCTGTGTCTGTGTCTGTGTTGCAGAGAATAATTTGATGGTTAACATATAAAGACAATAGTTTAAAAATTCATCTTTCAGAATGTACTATTTCAAAGAAAACAATCAATAAGGGAACCAACCTAGACACATTTTCTTTTTCATTATTGAAATAATTCGTAGGAAAATTACCAAAATTCACACAAGCAATGGTAGTACTAAAATTCAAAGGAAAATAAATATTTCAAGAAGCAAATATTTATGAAATTCAAATAAATCAAGATTGTATTTAAAAAAAGAAAAAAGAAACAGATCTTCAAGAAAACTCAATTGAAAATAGAATCATAGGAAAGCCCAAAAAAAAAAAAAATCAATAAGTAATTTTATTTGTGTGCTAATTATCGATGACCCAGTCACCAAGACAATGGAGGGATAAGAGTATAACTAATTATTAGAATTAAAACTATGCAAGAAGATATTAATATCTCATATAAGATTAATCTCGCACTAAAAAATATGGGGATACTTTTAAAAAGTTTGAGGAAAAAAAAAACTGGTGTTTGAGATTTGGGATCAATATTCCACAGCTTTAAATCCTGATCTCTACACATAACTCCCTCGTGATGGCCACTTTGAACACATTGGACCCATTAATAAAAGAGAGGGAAGGCACATGACTTTACTACTTTCAGCATTAACTCATATTTTTTGCCCATTTATTACAATCTGGTCAAAGTTCATGTGGACCAGTTTGGTCCCCAAGATTTTAATCCACCAAACATTGTTGGTTGTATGCAACACATTGTGATGCAACAGTTCGAATTTTTATTTTACACTCATAATGTGTTTTGTGTGAACGTCCTTGAAATGTTGTGTTTCATATATAGTGGACTTGAGGTGCTATTAATTCTGTGCGTGAAAATATTTAATGTGAGTGTTTGAGGTTTCTATATTGTGTTGAGAATGTCAGAGTCAAATAGGGGACCAAATGCTTATTAATTAGTAAACTGAGATTGTTGGATATATTCCAATCTCCAAGAGGGTATGATTCAATGAGATATCAGAACATATTAAAACTTTGAAGTGTTGTGTTGACTGTTGCGTGATTTATGTGAGTATTTTGAAGTCTGTATAAGGCATCTCTAAAATAACTTCAAAAGATCTCTAGTCTGAAGTTTAACAAACATTTAAATTAGAAGAAAATATACAAACAAAAACATGGCTAAGTGGTAATGAGGATCCATAATTATACAATCTAGGTGTCCTCAAACTTTGTATAAAAGACTAATCTTTAAATATAATTTCAAAAATCATAGTCTTCCATATTAGTCTAGTGAAATTAAAATGTTCGTCTCAAAATATTCAAGGAAGAACAAGTCCATGTAATAAAATGTATTACTATTTGCACATTTATCTATGGTGGGGACAAGGGAAAATTAGTACTGGTAAGTATTTTCTTCCACTTGTACACTTGCATAAGTCATAATATAAATGTATTTTTGGTTTCACGTTGGAAATAATCAAAACGATGGTTTTGATAGAAGCAGGTGAACCAAAATGCTTTAAAGTAATATGTGAGTGTGCTTATCAAAATTCAATACTTTGATCCTTTCATGGAGTTTGCAAAAATTTAAATGTTAACATCAACAGTAACAATTTTTTCAAGACAAGGCATTCATGAAGCAAGTTTTATGAGAGGAAATAGAATGAAACTTACTATATGTGCCCAAGTAGAGATATTTGTTGCCCAATACTCTTCCAATCCGAGCTTCCCATCTGCCATTATGGTGATGCCTATTCAAATCAAGTAATTTTTTGCATTAATCCAAGCTCAATGTTTAATCTAAACCTATGCAAATAAACCATTCAAGAGGAAAGAGATAGACAAGGTAGACCCTACTTGATAGGCGTGGTTCACCCCTCTCTTACAAACACGGTCAATCCGTTACAGAAGATTTAAATGTGCGTTTTGTGTATATGTTATATTTCTATTTAATGTCTTAAATGTATGTACGTACATTGCATGGTGAACGTTTTGTTTACTAAAATTGAAAATGTTATGCTTCAATGTCCAAGAAAATATAAATTGAGGTAAGATAATATAAATAACAAAAGTTGTTGCATACTGACCTAGCTACCCCTCGATACTTAGAAACACCTCTAGAAAATCCACTGCTTTGTCGTCGCAATGAAGCTAAGTACTCTTCTTTTGTGACCTTCTCCATTTCCTCAAGCTCCTTGGCATATATTTCTATCTGCGCAATTCATTAATAAAATGAAAATTTTAATCATGTGATGGTTAAACATGAATTTTTTATTGTAACACTAATTAAAAGTACTCGTAAGAATAAGGGAAGAACTCTATCACGATTCACGGGAACCTTATAAATATTTATTTGAAAAATAAAAACTCTTGACCCTTTGTATTTCATGAAGCTTGAGGCTAGACAGCTTTGTAAATGGTGCCGTTTCTACTAGTACTAGTTTCTAGTTCTAAAGCATAAAGCATGGAATTTGTTGTTCTCACTTATCAAAAATAGTATGGAATTTCTAAAAATATATATGGGCAAATGTGTCTGATTAGTTTAAATTAAACATTAGTATGATGGTAAACACTGTAACATGTGCTTTCGAAAAAGAAATCAATTAATGTACCGGAAAATTCAATGTTGACTCTCTTCCCCAGTATTTGAGAGCAGCAAGATCATAGGTTCTAGCGGCAGCTTCTTCATTGTCATAAGCCCCTATAGATATTAAAAAATTTAAGAATTAAGAATTTTAAAAAAGAGAATAAGATCCATGTGACAAATTCTAAAAATGATAATATAATTAACTGATTATTCCGGAATTTATTTTAATTTTTTGGTACATTATTTTAAAACAATGAGTTGACAAAACCAAAAAAAAAAAAAAAAAAGAACAGTGAGGAGTGATAATTTACTTAAGACAAAATTTGTTTTGATCCTCCAAATGCTTTGTCGGACTTCACTATTTTTTTTGGGGGGTTTATTTTAATATCTGACAGCATGATTTGGTTCTAATTTTAATATTCCTAAGTAATAAAAATAATGAAAATAATCTGTAGAGTTGTAGGAAATCTTCTTACGGCTACAAAGAGAAGGATTTAAACATAATTTGTTTCTTGTTTAATATATACATTTTGGTGATTTCATTTTTTAGAAACTAATTTATTTTCTTTAATCAACTGCAAGCAACATACGGTGAATGGTCCTCTTATAATTTTTATACCAAAATAGATAACAGCACCAGTGAATTATAAACCGTGTACAGCTATTTACTAACGCCAACAAATTAAAATGTTTAATTTTTTGTCCAAATGACTTGTTCAAAATCTATCAACTTACTGACAGAAAAATAATGCGAAAAACTAAACAAACCTTTTTGAACTCTACTTAAAAAAAAAAAAAAAATCAAGCTGGTCTAAAATGAGTGATATGTAACTAAATATCTAAAAATAGTCAATTTCTATTTACAGGGTTTACTAAATTCTAAAGCTAAGGCTCTCTAATGGGTGAGGCTACTTGAAATAATCTCAAATTGGAAAAATCATTAAGTTTTGAAATGTTAGAAAAAAATATTAAATATGTACATAATTTAAAATTCATTTGGTTTTTTAACTTATTTTCTTAAAAAATCTAATTAAGAAATGAGAAGAGAGTATGAGATCCAAGAAGATGAAGACTCACCCAAATAAACTAAGGCAGCGACAAAAAGGCGTATGGAACGTTGGCGTTGGCAGTGACAGAGAAGACACATCACAGTCAGAAACACAACATAATAATAATAACACGGTAAAAAAAAAACAAATAAATAATTAACAAAGCTATTAGATCTCCCTGATTTTCCCTCACAAGTTTTCTTTATAATTAATCAAAACTGCCTCATTTTTTAAATAAATAAAACAAGAAAAAAATCTCCAAAAAAAAAGGTACCTTGTCGTCCCTTCTTGTTCTGGAGATTATTCCAGCAACTCTTATCCCAGAGATGAGCTTCAAACCTCCCAGTCCATCGATGCCTACAGATCAAAACCGCAAATTCCTCAAAATTATTCTCACATGCAAATACAAATTCAAAATCCACTTCAATAAACAAACCAGAAAAACGCAAAAATGCAAAACGTTTCGTCCAGTTCAAGAATAGGCGACGACAATCGTCGCCTCTTTCTTCCACAATCAATGTCAATTTCAGTTCAGTCCAAAATCGGAAAATCTCGATTCAATCAAAGCACACAGCAATCAATTCTCACTACAGTATATCAATAGAAGCTTAGTCAGTTACTTACCTAGTGACTCCTCTGTAAACGGAACTTCTTCGTCCGCCATTAATGGCGGAAGAGCTCGAGCTCATAGCTTTCACCTTCTTGGACTTACTATCATCATTATTTCCAGTGCCATTGCCATTACCGTTACCATTACCACTTCTTCTGGCTCGCTTATTACTCGCTCTGCCTCGCGCTTCTGTCTGATCAGGATTCTGAGACTCGAGAGAACAAGACGGCGAAGAAGAAGGCGACGGAGATGGAGAAGAAGAGGAGCAAGAGGAAGAAGAAGCACTGGAATACCTCTTCATCATAGCTGAGCAAGTGAATGTTAGAGAGAGAAAAGCACAATGCGATGATGATTTGTTTTGCGTATTTGTAGGAGCAGAGAAGTACAGTTCAGTTTATTTTGGTAACCTAAAGTTGTTTACCAAATACGAGAGAGAGAGAGAGAGAGAGAGAGAGTCAAAATAAAAAATGGAGGAGGAGAAATTGAAGGTGATTTATAATAAGGGGAGATTAAATATTGTGAGGGTGGGGGTGAGTTAAGTTAACCATCGGTTAAAGTAGGAGTTGGGTTAACTAACTATGGTTAGGGAAGGAGGGGGTGAATTGTTACACTTGGCTCTGGAGTGCAGCCATGCTACCAATGAGGGCGTGTTTTCTCAAGTTGCTTCTGTTTCTTAGGAATCTTCCACTTTCTATTTGGCGCCGTTTAAATAAATAGTATTTTCGGTGCATTTATTATTTTTTTTTGGTAGAATATTTTCGGTGCATTTTGTTCCACGAGTCATGAAATGAGTATGAAGAATCAAGAATATATAACAAGCCTTGATATGTTGAAGGGAAGAAATTATGGGATGGGGGAGAAAATTAAAAATAAAAACAAAAGAAATAAAAGTGGGAAGAACTTATGAATTGCAAGTATCATTTATTACTTTCAATTCTTCAAAATTATATGTGAAAGTTATATAAAAAACAAATGTCATTTTTATTCTTAACAACTCTAAATATTTCAGTTTGAAAAAAAAAAAACTCCAATTATTTAATGTTTTGGAAGAATGACATATAAATATCATATGAAATTCTTAAATCCTCATTGTATGTTAAAATTTGTCATTATGCATTCTCTTCGTTTTTCTCTTTTCTCTCCCTCTCTTCATCTTCCTTTTCCGTAATGGCAAGGCAAACACACACACACATAGAGGGATCCAAATTGGTGATGGGGGAGTGCCCCTCCTTGAAATTGGTATATATATATATATATATATATAAAAAAATTCAAGTTAAACAAGTTTGAATTAATAACTTAAATATACTTTTGTAATTATTTTTATATGATATACTTTTGTTATTAAAATATATGTACTTGAACTTATTGAGTGTTCACCATTTATTGTAATTTATATACCTAACAACACTTAGCCTTACTTTTCTAAATGATATGATTTGTAAAATAATTGACTCTCTTATTTCATCATCAATATTCACATGATATCATTAATATATATTTTTGATATTTTTTTCTTGTTTATATTCTTTTGTTTTTTAATGCATTTAAAACCTTCCTTAAAAAAAAAATTTGAGCCACTAATGCCCCCTCTTCAATAATTTTCTAGATCCACCAATGCACATGCACTCTCTTTCTAATTTGTTCATCTAGCTTAATAGTGTGTGAAAATATGAGATTTTTCTTAATGAATACTTGTCGATAAATCCCTAGAATCTTCTTTTCTGTTTTCATAACCTTTTTCTTAAAAGAAAAAAAGAAATTGGGTGTGTTGATTTGGAGTGAGAGGTTTTGAGCAACAAGCTTGTAGCTTGGCCATGGATCTAATAAAAACACTCAAACATCCCAACTAATTATAGTTGAAGAAGAAGAAAGTGAACATGAAATAATGAGATTGTTAAGTTTCGTAATGGGATTCATAAATTTAGTAATGGTTTTGACAAGTCTTGTAATGGGATTAACAAAAACGTTTTTTGATGAAAAAAGAAGTTGAGGAAGAAGAAGGTGAACAATAAATAATGAGTTTGACAAGTTTCGTAATTGGATTTAACAAGTTTAGTAATGGTTTTGACAAGTCTCATAATGAGATTAACAAAAATGTTTTCTAATTTATTTATTTATTTAAAAAAAAAAGAGGTCGAGGAAGAAGAATGTGAGCAATAAATAATAAGTGAGACAAATTTCATAATGGGATTCACAAGTTTAGTAATGGTTTTGACTAATCTTATAATGGGATTAACAAAACATTGGTGAATCCTAACTTGCATGTCTTCATCAAAAAAACGTTTTTGTTAATCTTATTACAAATCTTGTGAAAATCATTGACGAACTTGTTAATTCCATTACGATTTTTGTTCATAATGCTCAGATGTGGTGAATCCAGACTGACATATTTTCACTTGACAAATGCATTTGTTAAACTCATTATAAGTCTTGTAAATACCATTAATGAACTTGTTAACTTCATTATGATTTTTGTTAAATCCCATATTTACTGTTCACTTTCTTCTTCCTCAAAACCTAGATAGTGTTCAACTCAAGAGGGGGTAGGTTTGATGGTGGCGCAAGAGATCAAGAAGAAGGTTGTGTGCCATGGATCTGAAAGGAAAGCACGAACACAAACGATGCGAATGAGGTTGAAGACGGATCTAGTTTTTAATTTAGTTCTTTGAAGAGGGAGGTTGAAGACGATGAAATGATGATTGAGGTTGAAAACGGAGGCCCCGCGATCACTATGGTGGGAAGAGAAGAAGAAGTCGCAGTCTCTGCCGGCGACAAGGAAGAAGTACTTTAATATTATCTCGTTTAATATTTATACGTCATTTTCTCTAATATTTATATCTCAATGACTTGACCAAATCTTTGAAAAATATGTATTTAATATATATATATATATATATATATATATATATATGGAAAAAGGAAATTAATTGCATATATATTTCAGTTTAATTTCCATTTTATTATAAGTTTTTAAAATATGAAATTATTCAAAAGTAATTACATCATCAATACAAATTATAAATTTTTTTTGGGTACAATACAACTTATAAATTAATGGAGAATTTGCATTGAGGTCCCAAACTAGACAAAATACGACATAAAGGCTCGTTGAAATCCCTGATTTGCTAACAAATCTTCTAGAATATTTAGATAATATAATCCAATTGTGAAAAGACCAAAATATTCTCAGTAAAAAAAGGAGAAATCATATTTGGGTCTAGCCCTTTAGTTCACAAAAGCCAAACTAATCCATAATAAACACTTATTGGGGGGAAAGCATATTTGGACCTAGCATTTTTTGTGTGGAAGTACGGGGCAATAGCCCAATATTACTAATTTGGGCCTAACACAAATAAAAGCCGAACTAATCCATAATAAGAACTTAGGTTTTGAGCTCTAACAAATCTGATCTTTTTTTTTAAAAAAAAAAAATCTGATCTTGGCATTGAGCTCTATATTAATTGGACTTAAAAAAAGTGCTCAAAGGACAAAAACTTGATGGGCTAAAGTTTACTTCTTTTTAAGAGATCTCACAAATTATGGGGTACGCTAAAAGAAGTTGGCATAGATGGTAAGAGATTTGTTCAAATTATAAAGGAATGTGTGTTTGATCCCCGCTGCCGTCGCTAGGACTCCTTTGGTAGGCGATCTCGTAAGTCTCTATTAAGCTCTCAAACAGCCCGAGGCGCGTCCTGCTTGCAGTGGAAGATCGATCTTTGAACCCTCCAAAACTTTTTTTTATAAAAAAAAAAAAACAAATTATGGGGTGCTTGGATTAACACTTGTAAAAAAAAATTATGATTTACTCTCTCTGATATTTATTATAAGGTACTCCCTCCGATCCTAATTATAAAAGCTAGTTGACTTTTTTGGAGAGATTAAAGAAGCTAATTAAATTAGAATTCAAAACATTTTTTTGTGTCTTAGAATTCTTAAAGTTCTACTGTATTATTTTCTATATATGATCAGAAATTTAGCCGATCCCTCTTACTGGTTTCTAGAAACTACAAAGAAGGTACAATCACAAATTCACAATGCATGCTTACCAATACAACGATCCAAATTTTAAAAGGGGAAAATCCATTTGGGGAAAAAAAAAATCCTAAAAAGGGCCTTTAGATTCTGAAAATCCCAAAAAAACGGTCTTTTTGGGATTTTTAATCTCCACCGACAACTAAATCACAACCAAATTAACAACAAAATCAATACCCGTTAACAACTAAATCCGTCGCATTAACAACAAAATATTTTAACAACTAAATTAGTCATATTAACAATAATATCAACCCTGCTATCAACTATATCAACACGCAACTCACAATTCTAAAAATTCACGCTTTCTCGAGATTTTTATTATTTAGGGCCCTTTTTAGGTTTTTTTTTTCAAAAAGGGCCCCAAGATGGATTTTCCCCTTTAAAAGATAGTACATATTTTAGTTGTAGAATTTATTATTCAAACCAACATGAATCAAATAATTAAGTCTTGTGCCCTACGAAAGAATAATTAAAAACAAGAGGCATAATGTCAAAAGAGAAATAAATAGCCTTCTAGAAAAGTTTTGACTTTTATATTTCTTTTGGTTTTATCTTAGAATAAACTCCACATAAATTAAATTCATTTCAATAATGTTGGTTAATACTTATGCTCCAGATATTATGGAGGTTTATAAACTAGGTCTAATCAAAACTCTTTTGCTAGCCCGCATAGATGGCTTAAAATTCACACACTTTTGATCACATCTATACAAAGTTACTTTATGTCCTATTTATAAAATTCCGTTGACCAACTTATAAGAGGAAGGTGAAATTAGTTAAAAATAATAAATATGTTTTAAATAAATTTTTTCCCTAAGTATATCAATAATACTTAATCATTTCATATGTTGTGCATTCTTAGATTATATATTAGTTTATTAGTTAAACTAATAATTTTGAAGAAAAAAATAAAAATATATAATTGATGAGGGATAAAAATAGAAAAACTCATTAAATGTTTAGACAATTTTTATTAGACTCTTACAAAAATGACCAAAATAATTTAAATTTTGGGCTATTATAAAAAGGAATAGAGGGGGGTATAATTTTAGGAAACAAAGTGGATTGAAGTACTATAAATTATATTGAGGATTAAAGTAAACTCTAATTAGTTAAAAGTAATAAATATGTGAAAAAAAAAAATTACCATATTTATAAGTGGATAGGTGAGAGTGAGAAAAAAAAAAGAGAGATAGTGTTTAAGAAACAAATAATGAGAGAAAATATAGTACTCCATGGGTCCTAATTATAAGATCAAGTTGACTTTTTTGGAGAAATTAAGGAAGTTAATTAAATTATTTTAGAGTATTTGTATTTTTTTTCTCCAAACAAATTAGTTTGACTAATAACTAATTATATAATCCAAGGATACATAACACATCATACAATTAAGTAATTTATTTAGCTTTCTTAATCTCTAAAAAAAATCAACTTAAGCTTATTATAATTAAGATCGGAGGTGGTATTAATTAAAGCTAAAATGAGTAAATATGCATTTAAGATTTAGACAAACCCAAAGTGAATTTTATAAAAGAAGATGGACTAATTTAAAAATTTGAATCTTAAAGGATGGAAGAAGTATTTGCATACAATGGATGCAAAAATTAAACTATCAAGGTGAATTTTTTATTTTTTTTTTTTTGCGCGGCGGATATTAAAAAGCATTATTGATAGTAAGTAATTAATTAAAAATTGAAGTAATGGTCCGACATAAGTAAGGAGCATTATTGGGATTTGGAAGGCGTCATTGATGAGCGAAGAAGGTGGCATTTCATGTTTGACCTGACCAAGTTTGTTAAGAGTTACATTCGACATTTGACAATGACTTTTAAACTAATCTTCTACCAATCTCGTTAGGGCTGTTTGGTATGCACATTCGGTGGGAAAGGAAATGAAGATTAGCAACTTCCTTCGTTTGGTATACATTTTGGAAAAATCTTTCGGAGAACGCAAGTTCCTAGGCCCACCAATATTCTTTATATGTGAGAAGATAAGATTTCACCAAAATGGGTGGGATCTACATAAACGTACAATAACATTTTTTGACACATTTACCCCTCAAATTTGAACTTGTCGGCAGTGGCGGAACCATGATTCTATATTTGTGGATGCACAATTAATGGAGGGATGCTGCCCCAAAAAAAATAAATAAATGAAATTTTAAATACATTAAAAAAATAAAAGAATATAGACAAGAAGATAAAAGAAAACTTCAATTTAATATAAAATAATAATAATCGAAAGTAACTAAGTAATATCAAAAACAATAATAAACTATACTCGAAGATACGGGCGCATATCTCACTAAAGGAAAATTAGGAAACATTTATGTATATGTGAGGTTCTTTAGTTCTTAAACCCTTGGATTTTCGTTCTCAAAAACCAATTTCCTGTAAGAACACTCTTACCATTTGTAAAACCTAATTTTAGGTTAATATTCCATTTTTCAAAAGTCATTTTTGAGTTACTCAAATAAACATTACCAAAAGCGAGTTTTGCAAAAGTTAATTTGGGACCTTCAAAACTAAGTACCTACACATATACTATGATATTTTACTAATTTATTTTTATTAGGTTTTCTTTGGTTCTTTCCTATTTTATTAAAAATCCTAAGCGTATATTTATGATTTGTGTGAATGTATGTTCATATTCAAGAGACCCGAATTTTTTTTCCCCAATTAAGGGTATCTTTTATGGGTGCACTCAGCACCTATGGGAAACAAATGCCCGCCGATCGCCATCGCTTGTTGGGAACGTTCGAACTTAGCGGGAAAGTTCAAACTTTTCGGAAATTTTTTTACACAAATTTGAACTTGATAAGCGCATATTTTTTAAAAAATATATTTTAACAAAAAAATTATTTTTCTTTTTTATTTTAAATTAATTAATTTTGAGGGTAAAATAGGCATTTTGATTCTTTATCAACTACTACCCCTTCATTTTTTTTTCATGCCAAACAACTCATCTTCCCTCATCTTTCAAAATCTTCCCTTCCCTTCCTTTCCCTCCTCAAATTTTCCCCGTACCAAGCGGGATCTTATTCTCTAACTTTTTTGGTCAAAACATAATAATCTAAATCAAAGTACCAATCTATATAAAATTTGCAAAATATTAGTATTTACTATGCATAAAAATTTATTAAGTTCATCTAACTAATAAAATTTTTAGTGGGCACTTTCCCTCAATATTTCTCAAAAGATTTATCTCTAAAAAGATTGTTAATTTCTTATTGAAAAAATGAAAAATAAAGTGAGATATTTATTTCCATAAATTATAATGCAAAAATTTATTTATTTTAAATATATATTATGAATGATAAACTTATTTTCACTTAATTAATTATGATTCTTGAAATTTTAGGCTTGAATTGGTTATTTTATTTAATTTGAGAGCAAAAGCACACTTTTGATCCTTTAATTTTATATGAAATTGAAATTTAATTTTGATCCCATAATTTTATAAAGTAATTTTTTAAGGGTCGAATAATACTACTACCATTAATTTCATTAACTAAAATTTCTACAATTAAAATTTTAAATGTTGATAAAATGTTCCAAATGTTGACACATTAAATTTAATTTTAAAAGTTAGCTATGATAATCATAAATAAAATAAAATCATCATTTTGAGACTAACAATATTATGGCTATAAAACTGAAAAGATATTTCATAAAATTAAGAAAATAAATAGAAATTTTGTGTAAAGTTAAAGAATCAAATGTGTGTTGGTAAATAAATAAAAAAATGCACTTTTGCTAATATGTATATTCCCAAATCAATATTTTTATAACCTAATGGAGAATTCAAAAAGTAAAGAAACTTCATTGATGTGGTGGCCACATGAGCTAATAATATTTGTTTACACAAACATTAATTTCGTTGAATATATACATGTTCTTATGTAGCTGATCATCATAACA
Source organism: Acacia melanoxylon (assembly GCA_019022615.1). NCBI lineage: Eukaryota > Viridiplantae > Streptophyta > Magnoliopsida > Fabales > Fabaceae > Acacia > Acacia melanoxylon. The sequence continues at coordinate 14,666,264 of JAFJYJ010000005.1, forward strand.
TGATGGTCCAAATCTTAATTGTTTATAATAAAATAAGGTTGAGTGCTTTTTTTATTTATTTATTCGACTTGCATGGAAATCAACAACAATTATTAAGAGCCGCCTTAAGAGAAAAAAAAATACTCCGTATAAAATTTGACCCAATTTTAAGTGCATTAAAAATTCCAAATTTCAAAGTTTTCCTTTTTCCTTAAACATAAGGTTTTTTTGCACGTGTATGATTTTTTTTTTAAAGGGAAAATAAAATTTGAGGCTCTTTTGAAACCTTTAATTAACCGAAAAATTAACTGAAGAAAAAAAGATGCCCTCTCGGTCCCTTTTCATAAGAACATTATTTGATTACTTGCTCAATACTTGGAAATTTATATTTTGAATATAAGATTTTCACTTATATTTTCAATAAGGACAATTTTTTTTTTTTAAATGGTTTAATTAAATAAAGTGTTTCTTGTATTAAGAAAACAAAATCACGCTCCCTTTAGTCCTTTATAAAACAAACGGAATTGAAGGAGTATGTCAATTTATTCAATAATTATATATCCTTACATACGTACGATGATTGAAGAAATTAAATTTTTTTAAGATTCACTTAAAAATAATTTGACTTACTACGTTTTTTACCCTTGAAATTGTATATAAACACTCATTAAAAAGAGTTAGGCATAAGTCTTGACCCTCCTGAATATTTATAATCAATATATTGATATGTAATATGAAATCTATAACAACTTGTACGATTTATAAATTATGAATGTTATGATTTATCCAATGCATATGCAACACGTTGGGAAAAAAAAATTCCAATTTTAAAAAACGTTTAAAATCTTCTGCTTGGCATTAATTAGAAAATGACCCCTAACCAATTGCAAAAAAAAAAAAAAATGTCAAGAAGCTATTTTGACCCGTTTTTCCACCAAATTTATTTGGATTAACTAAAATAGCCATGAACTTATATAAAAAAAATGTAAAAGTAGTCATTTTTTTTAGGTGCGAAAATAACCATAAACATTGTGAAAGAGGAGAAAAGCAACGTTCATTAATGTAAGCTTTTTAAAGAAGGGTTAAGGTGCTAAAATAACTATTAACTTATACCAAAAGTGTAAAAATAATCATAAATTTTTTAGATACAAAAATAACTAAAAGATGACTTTTTGAATATTAATTGATAAGTTTTTTCCCCCTGAGTGTTTTTATCAATTTGGAGATTATGATGACAAAAGTCAGAAAATCTTATAAATTAATATTCAAGAAGTGACTTTTTATTTTTATTTTAGCGAGAATAATGAACCGAAAGAAACTTGTCACTCTGACTTCAAAAGCTAGAATTTCTAACATGAATATTGGCATTAAAAGTACCGTCATCACAAATGTTGAAGAAATCTAATAACCAACCCTGAGAAGATTTTGAGGAAGGATATTTGAGAGGAAAATTGGGAGGCAATGAAAAATTGGGAGGGTGGAAGATCACATATGTATATGGTCGAGTTAGGAAAATCCACATCACCTCTTGTCATCTCATAATTAAAATCCACTTGGACTCTAATTGGCACAAGAAACATAAAAACTTATAAATTAAAGTTCAAGAAGTCATATTTTAATTACTTTTACACCTAAAAATAGTTTATGGTTATTTTTGCCCTTTTGATATAAATTAATAACTATTTTAACAACTTAATCCTTCATTAAAAAGCTTACAGTAACAGACCTTTGGAATTATTAAGGTCATGGTCACTTTTACCCCTTTTTTTAATGTTCATAGTTATTTTTGTATTTTTGGTATAAGTTAATCATTATTTTAGCACCTAAATCCAATTTCTTTTATATAAGAAAGCAGATTAATTTTATGTACATTGCATATAATTTGAAGTAAATTAAACGACATATTAATCATTTATGAAAAGTGTAACTGTGTTGTTAAGGGCATATCCGCATATGTAATACTACGTAGCATTCTGATTCTATTTATAAATTTACTTTTACTCTATGTGAAAGTGAACTTACAAAAATGATCAGAGTGAGTAGTAAGAAATATAACACTTTTATTAAGGAAATAAACCAAAAATCCTTCTGAATAATTTTTTAATAGCTATATTACAAATAAATTCCTTCATTTAGAGAATTATAAATTTGATCTCTTTTTTTCGTTCGAAACATACATTTGATCATTACACCATGTATATAATTATTTGATATTCCACATTATTAAGTAATTCAATTTGAACTACTGTTCAATCCCAATTTCCAAATAAAAAGAACTCATCAATATAATTTTTTTATTCAAAATATTCAAACCTAAAATTTAAGTAGTACGGAACATGGTATTAAAATTCAATCTAAGTTTAATTCCTGGGTTGATTTAATCAAGTGTTGTGAAATGTGTTGAATATTTTTCTCCTCCTGCGGAACCTAAAACATCATTATTTTAAGTTTTTTTTAATAAAAAATGATCCATTATATTTGGGCTTTAGTAACTAGTTTTTTAATTATATATGATTTATATACGAATATCTTATTTTTTATTTAATTAAGAGTATAATCATTTGCGAGATTTAAAATGTAAAAAGCTTTTACCTCTCCTAACAGCGTGCTTCCCAAGTATGAGGTGAGACCATTTACCATTTCAACCAATAGTTTTTAGTGATGAATGTCTCATTTACTTTTGAATTAATACATTTTTATTTAAAAATTATACCTTTTAAGATAATCTATCAATATTTTTGTATACTCTTAAGTCAATTAAACCATGATTACAATTTACACCAATAAATTTTAAATAATTATCTCTCAATTGATTTAATAATCAGTCCGATTTTTTTTATACTAATCAAATCTGATTTTTGGTACCTTAATATAGAGTTTCTTCTTTTGGTAACTCAGACACTTTAGTTACCGTTTGGTATTTAATTATTATTATTCATTAATATAATAATCCTCCACATATCTACGTTGTTAGATCTCATCATGAGATTCTCTTACGTTATTTTAACTGTTAAAAACCAAATCTAGTGTCACTTCGGCCTTTGCAACCAATCCATGAGATGGTGGCCACAAATTATTATGATTTAAAAAAAACGAGAAAGGCGAAAATAACAAAGAGAAAATTATAATTTATTAATTTTAAAATTACAAACAGCGACAAAGAGGCAGTTGTCTCGAACAAATGATGCACCAACCCCCACCATTTATAACTTAGCCGCCTGAAAATGTTTGTTTTCTCTCACTTTATGTCACTGTAGCTTATGAATTTCTTTGTTTTTTTTATAGTAATTACAACTTGCTCCATCTGTATAATGGTTTTAAACTTTTAATTTATATTTTAATGAAGTGAAAAAAATGTAACATGAAAAAACGAATATGTGAGACAAGTGTCAAATAATGATGATGGATATATATAATATAGGAAATAGAAATTAGAGAAGTGGCCAAAAAAGTGGTGTCACATGGAAGGAGACAAGGGAAAGGAACAGATCCAAGTCAGCATCCATCACTGCCCAAAGTGATTGAGCTTCATCTAAAAATGATGCTTTTACATGTTTTCAAAAACCATCTTTGTTTGGACAAAGCTTCAAATTCCAGGACTGAGAGAGAGAAGCTATGCCTTCTCTCTAGATTCTCAAGTCTGTTCTTTGCTTACGGTGTAGAACACAAACGTCTGCTTTTAGGTTGGTAGTAAGTCGATATAGGATCTTTTGGGTTTTCCTCGATATCTACGGGGGAGATGTCAGGATAGATAGGAGATCGCGAGCTTTAAACACATGGGTTTCACCCGGCGTGGGGTGTGTGTTACGTGTATGCGATATGTATATAGGTTCGAGAGAATGTGTGTCATGTGCACCTGTTGGATCCTTCCTATTTATAGAGGAAGGGTCCTCTTCATCGGTTAGCGGCTTTTCGGCGATGTCCTCTCCCCATCATTCATGATGATGGGGATCGTGGGATCCGAGATCATGGGATCGTGGGGTCATGGGATCATGGGTCCTGTCCTGTAGGAGCACGTTGGTGGGCCTTATCTTCCGAGGCCCATTTATCTCGGTCCATAACAGTTGATTCTTTTCAAGCTCGGTCGTTCGGGTTTCGATCGGCCGAGTTGATTTTATTGTGGACGAATTTGCCGGAAGATTTTTTCTACGACCGACTTTCGGAATTGAGTAATCTTCGACAGTAGCCTATGAATGCCCGACTTTATATTCGGGTATTCACTTTATACTTGGACGAGTTGCTTCCGCCTGTCGATCGCTAAATTGATCGGGCGCCCTTTCATTTACCCGCGTAGCGACGGATAACCTCTATTTCGACGCTGCGCCATACGTCCTCAAACGCGCCTTCGGTTATCGTGCCCATTAATGGCCCCCGCTGCGTTTCACGTCATTCGACATATCTCTGTCATGATTGCTTTAGGGTTTACGCCTCGTTATTGTCACGACGGTAGGCGTTTCGGATTCCTTCGCTTGGCTCTCGCCTATATATAGTTGGCGAACTTGGTCTCATCCTTTACGCACCCATCACCGCATTTGAAGAGCTTGAAAGAGAACCCATTTGCAGATCTTCACTCTACGTTCGTTTTACTCCAAACGTAGTTCCATCTTCTTCCTTTCGGGTATTTTCTTTGACCTTTCGTTCGTGCTCTTCCATTTGAACTGTATTCCCTTCTGCTCCTATAGCATTTCCGATTAGGTGATTTCTCTATTCATCAGTTTTCTGGGTTTTCTTGGCGTTCTTGGTTTTCGGGGTGTTCTGAATTGAGCGTCTAAAGGTTATTTGCCTGAAACCTCTTGCCGAAAATAAAGATGGATTCCGATTCCGAGATGCTAGACATGTATGGTAGACCCATCCGGAGGAAGATAGGAAATTCTTAAAAACACCCCGGTACGGCCAAACAATGGCTATGGTCCCTTCTTCCTACCGAAGAAGAAAGGATGGCAAAATTGCTTGGCCCCCACCCGGTGGCTCTTCTCGAGAGGTGGATCTCGGGTAGGTGGTTCTTCTCGGGGAGGTGGGAGAATTAGAGATATCCGAAGTTTTGCATCGCGTTTTTGTCCGCCGCAAGTGCGCCGGCTTTGTCTTTGGCAACGTCTTCTTCGACGCCCGTGGTTGATAATCCGTCAATCGTATTCCGAGGTTGCAACCGTGCGAAAATTGCCGTGATAAGGCGATAGAGCTAGCCTGTTACGGCCGAGATAGAGACACCGATTTATTAATGGACGGATGTCGCTGTCTCCTCAAACCTCAGACGACTTTGGCTGTTGCTTCCCAGATTCCTCCTGTTCCTTTGTTTTACGATACTCGTCTTCACAATCCCGTTATGTTAGGTATACTTCATGATTCGATTCTACCCTTCGCTTTTTGTTTATTATAGGTATTAGATGTCTTCCTCTCACTTTAGTCTCATCAATCCGAGAGGAGAACCCGCTTTTCCGGTCTTCTCGGATGGCGGCGCTAAGGAATGTGTCATTAGCAATGTCAGTAACCGGAGTACGAACAAAATGCCCGAAAGAGAGCTTGATGAATCATCCGGGGTGGCCGGGGTATAATGTAGTTTTGCCTCATTGAACAAATCGGTGGCCTCGGTCGGTTGTCTAATAAAGGTGGCCATTTCTTTTATTTTTATCGGGATGTAATTACCCGTCTTGGCCTTCGGTTCCCATTTTCCGACTTCCAAATGTGCCTACTCCGCCACTTGCACTTGGCCCCCGCAATTACACACGAATGGTTGGGCTTTTGCCTTGGCGTTTGAGAATTATCGCAAAAGCATGAACTCAAGTGTTCGGTACATGTGTTTTGTAGCTTCTTTTCACCTTTAGAGACCAATATGACAGTGGAGGAGGAGAAGATGTGGTATGGTTGGACGTCTCTTCGCGCTTGTCACGGACGTAAATTCTTAAAGCCGTTCGATTCGTGGAAAGGGTTCAAAACTTCTTTCTTCAAAGTTGTTGCCAAAGTCGGGGAGGTACCTTGGTTTCTCTGAGAGGAGTCCGTCCGGGGAAATTGAAGAATGCTTTCCTCCGTATTGGGGTGAAAGTCATCATAAGTTTCATTCCAAGGATTTCTTACCCGCCGCCCTTCGCAGCGTTCCGATTCCGAGGATGAAGCCATTGTTACTTTAACATCTCTTGCCAGTAAAAAGGGGCCTTTGGTGGACTCGGCCGAGTATATTATTTGTGATAAATCAAAACCCGTTTTGGGTATGATATTTCTCATTGGCTCAATTTTTGTTGTCTTTGCTCAGATACGTGATGCGTTTCTCTCTTCTTTTCAGGTGGGGGCCAAACTATGGCAGCAGAACTCAGGATCCATGCCCGGGATTTCAGCGGCCTTCCATGCAAATACATCTTTATTTTCCATTAAGAATTTTTCAATGTCTTTACGGATCTCGGGATCCAACCATTTCTCGACTTTAGTGATTTTCTCTAGGGTGTCTCCCAAGACGTATTCCTCGAGTTCATCATTTGGTTCCGCTCTTTGGATCTTGTCCTCTCCCTCAAATCTAACTCCAACATGGACCGCCTTGACTTCTTTCTCCGGTTCCGCCTTTCTTTGAATCTTTATTACCTTTGACCGTGTCAAAGTAGCATTGTCGAGTCTTTTTGGTCGCCTACGACGGTAACCACTTTGTTTCCCTTGTTGATGAACTTGAGCTTCTGGTGATTTGAAGACACCAACATATTCCAGTCATGAATGGCGGGTCGTCCCAGGATGATATTGTATGTGGAGGGGAAGTCGGCCACTATAAACCGAACCATCTCTGTCTTAAAAGCTTCCTTGGTGCCCGTGAGTGAGTTTGAGATCAATGAATCCCTTTGGACGGGTATCTTGACCGTTAAAACCCGTTAATACGGTCTTACGTGGTTTCAGCTCCTCGTAATCAAACCTCATGCGTTTGAACGCGTCCCAAAGGATAATATTAACGGCGCCGCCATTATCAAGAAAGATTTTCCTTACTCGGCAATTCACCAACGTCCCCGTGATGACCAGGCCGTCATGATGACGGGTATTACCTCATCCAGTTCTTCATCTGTGAAACCGAGCACTGGGGCGGGAGTTTTTGCAGATTCTCCCTTGAACTCGGGACGACTTCTCACGAGAGAGGATCTCTTTCAAATATTTTTTCCTCGACTAATGAATGTCCTCCTCCGCCAAAACCTCCGACTATGACATTACTGATCGTATTTTGACTCGGGAAATTCGTCATCCCGGCCTTGCCCCGGTTTTCTCTGTTCTCTTCTTTTCTTCTCGGAGCCGGGGCTCCTACTTCTACCTTCCCGACGCTTGTTTTGCGTCCTTGTGTTTGTATAACATAACGGCGCAGTTTTCCTTCTCGAATGAATTTTTCAATGGTGTCCCGCAAGTCCCAACACATGTCCGTCTTGTGGCCATGCTGATCATGGAACTCGCAATATCGAGATTTATCCAGAGTTGTCTCATTGCGCATTGGCCGTGGTCGTTCTACCTTTTTCATCTCCGTTAAGGAGACTTCCTTCCAAATTTGCGCTTGCGGCATCTTTAACGGGGCATATCGGTCATATCTTCCTTCAGCCTTGTCTCTTCTTGATTTGCTATCCCTTACATGCGTCTGAGTATCCCGCTGATTCATTCCGAATTGTTGTTTCTCTCTGGGAGACGGGCTTTTCGCCTTACTTCGAGGCGCGTGGGTCATGATGTCCATTTTCTCTAGCTCTATGTATTGTTTTAAGCGGTCTCTGAAATCTGACAGAGTTTTGGGTCGACGCTTCATCACGGATTTTTTCAAGCGAGAATCCTTGTCTAAGCCTGAAATAACACAATGCAAGTGTACCTCATCCTTTAACCCGGGGACATGTAAGGATACGTCCTTGAAACACTCCAAATATCTTTGTACTGTCTCTCCTGGCGACTGCTTAACCTGGTCGAGTTGAAACTCGGTTTTTGGTTGTTTCCGACTTGTCGCGAAGTTCTCGCAAGAATTTCTTTTCAAAATCCTTCATGTCGTTGATTGACTTCATTGGTAGAGAGTGAACCATATTTGAGCCGGACCTCGAAACGTTCCGGCAAATAGTCGAGGGATCACCGGCCCAGTAAACCCCTTCACCATTATATCTGTTTTAAAGTGACCGATGTGCAACTGCGGATCTTGACTCCCGTCATATTTAGGAAAGTTTTTGGTATCCAAGCGCTTTGGATATGGGGCGGCCATTATTTTATCCGCGAAAGGACTCTGAATATTGTCATCATAGGCATCGACTCGAGATAAGTCGGCGTCGCATCTTTCTTTGAGTGCTTGCGGGCCTGTAGTGGTTCCTTTACTTTTTCACCGATTAACTTCTCCGCCCTCCGCCCCCACTTCGTCCTTCTTTGCCAATGTTTGCCCGAGAATTTGCTTCCGATCGTGCTCACTGGGTTCACTCCGAGCTGTTTCAGGAATTCGATTTGTTCCTGCAAAGCTCGTATCTTCCGCGACCGCTCCTCGATGAGTTGCTCTTGATCTTCCCCGAGCATGGGTTCTTCTCTCAGTTGTGCCCGTGAAGTTCCCGCCTTCTGTGACATGGAAACTTCATCTCTGCTGTGACCGACAACATTTTTACCCGGGATCCGAGTATGGTTTCCTTCCTGTCCGAACTGTCGCTCGAACATTCGCTTACACTCTTCATTTCGACTGTTTAACTCCTCCCTGAATGCTCGGGCATCCTCCTCACGCAGTAGGCGATTCCGGGTTTCCATTGCCTCCATCCGATTATACATGGAGCCGAGTGCGGTTTGCATAATGCGAATGTCGGGGTCTACATTTTGGAACTCTAATGGGTGTTGCTGCGGTGGAATCTGCGGATTGATTTTCTGGATGACGACATTCCCGAGAGCAGGAGAATTTGCCGTATCCGATGTCCCATGCTCAGTCTCTACCAACACATTTTCTGCTTCTGGGTTGGTAGAGCCTTCCTGGCGTGATGTCGCTTAGCCCGGAGATTTTGCCCGCTCCTTCCCGGCGATTGGTCCCGCCGAGTTTCTATGTTTTTTCCGGTGTTCGCCATGCTTCGGTTGAACCCGTAGCTTTGCGGTATGGGATTCGAAATTTATCGTCCCCACGGTCGGTGTAATACCCGGATTTTAGCAAACGGAATTTCCCCGAGATAAAGGAAAATTAATGAATATTTTAATGAAGTAAATTCATGAGATAAAACTATTATAGAAAATTGCTATAATTATAGAGTAAATTGTTGAAAAAGTTACGGGAAAATCGATGAACGGAATGACTAAAAATGATATAATGGTGATAAAAACAGTCTAAAACTATTATGATAAATGCGAAAGATCATGAAAAATTATGAGAAAAATATGGAAGTGTTATCCCTAATTATGAGAATTTAATAAATTATTTCAGAGGAAATAACATGAAGAAAAGTTTAAAAAGCATTTCGTAACCATAAAGTAACTAGCACGATGGGGTAAACATTTTTAATATTTTACATAGGATATAAAATGATAATATCAGTATAGAAGTTTGAAAGATAACAATATACTGTAAATTAGTAAAGATAAATATATGAAGAAACCCGATCCTGAAAAGATCACTAAACGAAGAAATTAGGCCCGATTAAGCCCCTAACGGCGGGGGTAAAACGAGAATTTTTGGTAAAAAATATTATATTTTAAAAAATGGAAAAAATTATAGAAAAATAAATAAATCTGAATTTTTAAAATAGGGGTCGAAATTATGGTTATTTTTAATTAAAAAGAATTGTTTAAATAATTAAAATGGTAATTAGAATAAAATAATAATATAATGCGGTGAGTCACTTATAGGCCGAGGAAAAGTTAGAAATAAATTCTACAGGTAAACCAGAGGTAAAAGTCTTTTCAGACTGATCAAATTAAGAACAAGTGAATTTTTACCCGAAGAAAGAATTTACCGACGTCGATTCCCAACCGAAAACCCTAATTCCTAATAAGACGGAAAGGCGATCGGATAGAGTAGAGCCGGATAGGCAAAGTGAGAACCTATAGAAACAATTGCGTGTTTTCAAACACGGGATTAAGTTAGGCAACCACTTTGGACGTTTTACGATTCGAATTATTGTCCGAAGTTGGTTCTATCTAAGCGATTTCCGTAATCGGACGCGTTTGTCCGAATATCTTCCGACGCACCGAGAGAATACCTGGATATGATCAAAAAGAGGATCAAAATATATAATATGAAAGAGGATGAAAAGATCTTCAAAGTTACATGCCCGGATTTTTGAGTTTCGCGAAATCGCGCGAAACGGACACCGATCGGGTAGCTTTATCGGGACCGGAGGCCATAAAGCAAGATGAAAAATCAATCTTTGACTTTTGGGGGACCAAGAGGTCGGCCAAGACCTTGAATGGTCAAGATTGCATCTTACAAAACCCTAGATCCAACGGCGTAATCATTTCGAAGACTTTTTGTTAATACCCACCTTGTCCCTCCCTTTTTCTATAAATAAGACCCTTCCCTTCTTCATTCTTCACACCTTTTCTTCTCTCTACCTTGGCCGAAACTTAGAGTGAGAAGCTCTGCCAAAGTTGTGCCTTAGCCCCGAGTAAGTTCTTCTGTCCTTAGTTTTTAGTTTCCGTAGTTCTTTCGGTAGTTATAGTAGATCGTTGTTTTGATCTAGGAAGTTTCGAATTTGTTCCTATGCTTGTTTTTATGCCTCATTGCATTGAAAGATGCCTGACGAGGTAAAAACATAGTGGGGATAATTTTGAAATGGAATACGGTCAAAGTAACGAAGTTCTGGCGAAATTCCGCCAAATTAGGGGTAGAAGGGCAAAATGGTAATTTTTACCTAAAATGCCAGTTATGATTTCAAATCACTAATAAAAGTGATATTACTCTGATAGGGCATCGAAACTCGATTTGCTGCCCGTTACGCCGCTCGACGTGCCGTGAACATTTCACGTTTTTCCGTAAAAAAGTACGTTTTCCGCGAAGTACCTAACGTCGTCAACGAAGGTACGGACGCGTACTTGTAACACTAATCTTGTACTTCTTAAATGCATATATGTGTGATAGATATGTTCGTAGACCGATATACGAGAGCAGGTTTACACGGGTTATAGTCATGATAACGCCGTATGTTTTTCTAGCGCGAGAACACGAGTGGTATCGTGGCACCTTTGGTGAATAGTGTCGTTATTGTTGTTTTACATTGTGGGGCTTTACATCTTTGCGTAATGCTTATGTTTTGTCGGCATAATGATCATGCATCCGCTGTATGCTTATGTAGTGATATCTTGTTGTATTGTCTAGAATATCATATATCGATATTTTGTATTGTTTGGGTTTGAGATTAATAGTTACACGAGATTCAATGCGGTGAATTGAATCTCAGCTATAGCATCGGGATCCGGAGGAATACGGATCGAAGATCGAGGTAAGCATCGTAGACGTGCGGCCAGAGACTTATCTATCTTTACCGCTTTCGAGTTATTCACTTTCAAACTCTAGGATTAATGTAATCATTACAATGTTACACTTGTGGTTGATGTTTGTTATGAATCGATTACTCTTTCGCTCAATGCTCTACTCGACATTTCGCTTGAAATATTTGGAAACGTTTAAAAAAAAAAAAATATTCCGCCGTTTTCAAATGGGATGTTACATTTATGGTATCGGAAGCGTAGTCCGGCATTGATATGACTATGTTATTACGGATAGTATGGTAGGACAGTTAAGGCTAGTCTATGTGGGTGTGGCCAATCGGTCGCCATAGAGTTGGTGAGGTCCCCATGATAGACACTTATCGGCCGTTCTGTTCGGATAACGGAGTTATGTTCAAAAAGCCTTTTAAATTGTGAGCACATTTTTGAAAATGAGTGCGAGATAGCCCTAAGTCGGTGTACCGATGCCGGGTGGTATACCATTCTGAACCGGTGTACCACCCTCTGTCGGTGCATCATTCTAACCCAGAATTAGTAAATCCATCGTCCATATTCATATTTGATATCAGTTTCTGATAATTCTGACAATCGTCAGTTTGTACTGGACGACTATTCTGTCCTAGCGCAGAGCTTATATGTGGAGCTAGGCCACGCCGGATGAAACTCCGAGACCAACAAGGATAGATACATGCAGTATTTGACTCGTGTAGAGGAACTCCGATACGAAATTCCGTACCCGTTTCTAAGTAGACCGAATCAACGAAATCACGAACGAGGGGAAATAGTACGAGTGTCATTCGTTTGTAGTATTAGTGTGATAAAGTCTGCGATAGACTAATCATTGTCTTCCTAAATCTAACGTTTTTCCCTTATGGTTTGATAAATAGTTATCTTACTTGCCGCGAAAATTTTAGTTTCCGATGCATATCTCTTGGTTACTACAACCGAACCGCGATCGTGTCATTGAGTAGGAGGTATCTTGTGTTGTCATGGTGTATGGGCGCCATGGAAACCTTTAAGGTATCTTGTGTTACCATGGTGTATGGGCGCCATGGAGACATTTTGATATCTAGTGTTGACTACGGTATATGGGTGCCACGGGAAATACTATATATCAAAGTACGACATGACAAGATCTTGTAAAATATGTTTGAATAAAGAGGGGTTGTAACTTGTTGTAATATATGACTTGTACTAGGACTAGACCGACTAATATGTAAAATGTTATGAAATGAATATATGTGAATATATATATTTCAATGTAAAAATCATTGTGTCATTTCTAATATTTACATATTTGTTAAATAAATAAAGGAAAAAGAATAAGACATGGCCATTATGAGAGGTACCGGTGTACCAAGGGGCCGAGGCCGAGGCCGAGGTCGTGGTAGACGCGGAGGCGCGACAACCTCAACCGGACGAAATACCCGAACAAAATATACCAAATCAGCCCGGACCAAAATGAAGTGCAAGAAGCGAGAAGAACTCTCGAAGAGCGGAGAGCTCTCATAGATGCACTCTTGGCAAGGCAACATCAACAGGATGAAGAAGCCCAAAGAGGCAGTGGAAGCACGACAACACGAGGAAGAACGTGATGAGGAAAGTGACAATGACAACGACGAAGAAGAAGATGATAATGAAGAGGAGGACAACGATGAACATAACGATGAAGAAAATGAATCGATCGATCCGATCACCTCCACGACAAGGAAGAAGAGAAAGAACCACGAAGAGTTTGGGTCAACCGGTTACGCAAGCTTAAACCACCTGGTTTCCGTGGTAAGAGTGAATTGGCGAGGATTGGCTTCGAGTGCGGAGAAGATATTCGAAGTCATTGAGTGCCGGGAAACCGGAAGGCTCGGTGGCAATCTACAAGCTAGAGGGCGATGCCCGCGGGTGGTGGAAGAGTGTTTCCACAACCCTTCAAGGCCCCGTTACTTGGGAGGTATTCGGAGCAGTTCAACGAACCGTATTTTCCTCCTCTGCACGGGTGATTAAGGAAGAAGAATTTCTTCACATCCAGCGGGGAAATGAAGAATCGTTCGACGATTACTTCGCGCGTTTCACCAACTTTGTCTCGTTATTCATCATATCCGAACAGCCACAAAAATGAGAGAGCTGGAAGGCGAATCGACTAGTGGACCGAACCGAAATATGACATAAGGGCGAGGCTAGTATCGCAGCAGTTTCCGAGAATGGCCCAAGGCGTGGAATCCTGCGCAGATTGACCGAGCGCAATTTGAAAGAACTGCGCAAATTCCGAGGCCAAGAAGGAAACAATGCAAACCGCAGTGGGTCTAACCGCGGAGGCTCCTCACGAAAGAGGAAGGCGCCTTGGAGCGATAACCGAGGCGAAACAAGAGACCCTACCAAAACTGGACAATTGAATTACCCCAAACAGTAGGGATCCCGAGACGTGTCCAAAATGCAAGAAGTACCGTCCGGGAGCCAATCGTGATGGGAAACAAGTCTGTTTCGGATGCCAGAAGTCTGGACATATTAGCCGGGATTGCCCTGAGAAGGCTGCAGAGGCGAGACCTCAGAGCGCTGGACGGATCTTTGCGTTGACAAACACCGAGGCCAGACAGTCTCCAGAAATGGTCCAAGGTACCATCTATCTTAATGGGAATAAATTGCAAGCATTGTATGATTCGGTGCCGGTCATTCGTTTATATCATATGATTGTGCAAGTCGTTTAGGAATGCATGCACGTAGTTTACCTTTTGATCGGTAGTGTCTACACCACTGGGTGTAAAGTCTTTAGCCTCGACGCGTGTATGAACGTACCGCTAACGTGGATGGGCGAGTTTCAAAGATAGATCTCATTCGTCTACCTCTTCACGGCATCGACGTCATTTTCGGTCCGAATTGGCTAACGACCAACGGTGCAATGATCGATTGTGGCAAGAAGAAGATATCATTTCCGGAGACAAGGTTGATGTGAGCACGAGCTTTCTCTCCGCTACGAAGTTGATCGATGCGTGAAACGGGGATGCCATGCCTACATGGTATTCTTTTCGGTTAAAGCGAAGCGAACTTTCACTCCAGGATATCCCCGTGGTGAATGATTTTCCCGATGTATTTCGGAGGATCTCGAGTTACCTCTATCCGAGAGGTGGAGTTCAATATTGAATTGATGCCGGCACAAGATCAATATCAAAGGCGCCGTATCGTATGGCTCCAAATGAAATGCAAGAGTTGAAGAAGCAGTGGAAGAACTTCGAAGAAGGGGTTCATTCGACCCAGATGTATCCCGGGGAATTTGATCTTGTTTGTGAAAAAGAAAGATGGAAGTTTTCGACTCGCATCGATTATCGTGAACTAAATAAAGTGACCGTCAAAAACAAATATCCACTTCCCCGGATTGATGATCTTTTGGATCGTTATCCGGTTCCACCTTTGTCTTTTCAAAGATTGATTTGCGTTCGGGATATCATCGATTCGAGTCAAAGACGATGATATTTCCAAAACGGCTTTCGTAAGACGGATATGGGCATTATGAATTCCTTGTGATGCCCTTCGGATTAACAAATGCACTGCGGTATTCATGGATTACATGAACCGTATCTTCCGACAACACCTAGACCGTTTGTGGTGGTGTTCATTGACGATATACTCGTCTATTCCAAAAGCGAAAAGAGCATGAAGAACATCTACGCCTAGTGTTGAGCATACTAAGAGAGAAGCAAACTCTACGCAAAGTTGAGTAAATGCGAATTTTGGTTGCGGAAGTGAGATTTCACGGGCCATGTGATATCTAGCGGCGGAGTTCTTGTTGACCCGAGCAAGGTGGAAGCGGTTACGGGACTGGAAGAGGCCGAAATGTGACGGAGATACGTAGTTTCCTAGGTGCAGCGGGATATTACCGCAGATTTATACGGGATTTCTCGCGTCTTGCCCTACCATTGACAAAGCTTACGAGGAAGTATCAACCCTTCGTATGGGGAGATGAGCGTGAGGAGAGCTTTCGAGAGGCGAGGGAGAGGTTGACTACGGCACCGGTATTGATAATCCCAGATCCCGATGAGACATATGTTGTCTACGGTGATGCCGGTGGGCAAGGATTGGGTTGTGTCCTAATGCATTGGGCGAGTGGTGGCTTATGCCTCTCGTCGTTGAAGCCGCACGAGTCGAACTATCCTACACACGATTTGGAGCTTGCGCCATCGTGTTCGCTTTGAAGATATGGAGGCATTATGCGTACGGTACGACCGTAGAACTATCTTTGCGACCACAAGAGCTGAAGTATCTCTTTGATCAAAGGGAACCGAATATGAGGCAACGTCGTTGGATGGAATTCTTTGAAAGACTACAACCTGGAGATCAAGTATCACCCGGGGAAAGCAAACGTCGTTGCGGATGCTCTAAGCGGGGAAGAAGGTGTAAGTGTCATACATGATGATACAAGAGCGAGAAATTACTTGAAGATTTCGAGACCTGAATCTTTCAAACCAAATCTGCATGAATTTCAACGCACCAAGTGACGCCTACCTTGCAAATCTTTTTGTGAGTCAAGGGAGTACGACACGAGAGATGAAGTTGATAAAGCTCGAGACAAGATGATTGGGCAATCTCCATGCGGGAGAAGATCTCTCAAGGTGAAACCCAAGACCACGACCTTTCATCGAGTGGATTGGTCGACACTGAGGGCGCGTTACATACCGCGGTTGATGAAGCGAAGCGGAAGATCTTGGATGAGGCCATAAGAGTAAGTACACTCGCATCCGGGAATGGTCAAGATGTACAGAACTTGAAGGCCGAAGTTTGGTGGCTGGAATGAAAAGAGACGTAACTCGAGACGTATTTGGGTGTCTAACTTGCCCGAAAGTAAAGATTGAGCACCGCGACCCCCGGTCTTTCGTGCAAGGACTAGAAGCGCCGGAGTGGAAATGGGAGAATGTGACCATGGATCTTGTGGTAGGTCTACCTAAGATCGGCATCACGATACCATTTGGGTGATCGTTGACCGATTAACCAAGTCGGCACATTTCATACCCATTAGCATCCACTACTCTCCGAACGATTGGCCGCAATCTACATCAAAGAGATCGTGAGGCGCACGGAGTCCCTAAGAGTATTATCTCGATCGGGATACTCGATTCCAATCCCGCTTTTGGCAAGCACTACATGAAGGAATGGGTACCAAGCGAAGTTCGGTTCGGCTTATCACCCTCAAACCGACGGTCAATCGAGAGAGGACGATACGCGTATTTGGAGGATATCTTTGCGAGCATGTGCCCCGGATTTCAAAGGAAATTGGGATGAACACCTCTCACTAGCGCGAATTCGCGTATAACAATAGTTATCATTCAAGCATACAAATGGCCCCGTTCGAGGCTTTGTATGGGCGAAAGTGCCAATCGCCTTTATCTTTGGACGGATGCGTACGAAAAAGCGGTTGCTTGGACCGGATATGCTAAAAGAGACCTCCGAGCGATCGCTCGATCAAGAAGAGACTCCTTGCTGCGCACGAGTAGACGTAAGAGCTATGCGAGATAAGAGGAGAAGACCGTTGAAGTTTGAAGTCGGAGACCATGTGTTTCGAAATTATCTCCGAGAACCGGTGTCGCAGAACACTAAAGAAAGAAGCTTAGTCCACGTTACGTTGGACCAATTGAAGTGTTAGCCGAGCGAGGACGGTTGCGTATCAACTAGCGTTACCCCGAACCGAGTAATCTCCACGATGTTTTTCACGTGTCACAACCGAAGAAATACCTACCGGATCGAGATCATGTCATAAAGTACGATGATGTTGGAGTACGGCATGATAACACCTTTGTAGTCGAGCCGAGCAAATTCTCGAACGCCGGGAGAAACGGCTTAGGACTAAAACTATACCGATAGTGAAGGTGGTGTCGGAAGGGTTTGTCATCAAACGAGGCAACTTGGGAAACCGAGAGTGACATGAAGGAGAAGTACCCGAGTTTATGGCCCGTAGTCTAGTGAGTATAGATTAAATTTCGAGGGCGAAATTTTGTTTAAGGGGAGAGAAATGTAATACCGGATTTTAGCAAACTGGAATTTCGAGATAAAGGAAAATTAATGAATATTTTAATGAAGTAAATTCATGAGATAAAACTATTATAGAAAATTGTTATAATTATAGAGTAAATTGTTGAAAAAGTTACGGGAAAATCGATGAACGAGAATGACTAAAAATGATATAATGGTGATAAAAACGATTAAAACTATTATGATAAATACGAAAGATCATGAAAAATTATGAGAAAAATATGGAAGTGTTATCCCTAATTATGAGAATTTAATAAATTATTTCAGAGGAAATAACATGAAGAAAAGTTTAAAAAGCATTTGGAACCATAAAGTAACTCCGATGGGGTAAACATTTTTAATATTTTACATAGGATATAAAATGATAATATCAAGTATAGAAGTTTGAAAGATAACAATATACTGTAAATTAGTAAAGATAAATATATGAAGAAACCGATCCTGAAAAGATCACTAAACGAAGAAATTAGGCCCGATTAAGCCCTAACGAAGGCAGGGGTAAAACGGGAATTTTTGGTAAAAAATATTATATTTTTAAAAAATGGAAAAAATTATAGAAAAATAAATAAATCTGAATTTTTAAAAGAGGGGGTCGAAATTATGGTTATTTTTAATTAAAAAGAATTGTTTAAATAATTAAAATGGTAATTAGAATAAAATAATAATATAATGCGGTGAGTCGAACATAGGCGGGCCGAGGGAAAAGTTAGAAATAAATTCTACAGGTAAACCAGAGGTAAAAGTCTTTTCAGACGATCAAATTAAGAACAAGTGAATTTTTACCCGAAGAAAGAATTTACCGGACGTCGATTCAAAACCAAGAAAACCCTAATTCCTAATAAGACGGAAAGCGATCGAGATAGAGTAGAGCCAGATAGGTAAAGTGAGAACCTATAGAAACAATTTCGTGTATTCAAACACGGGATTAAGTTAGGCAACAACTGGACGTTTTACGATTCAGCGAATTATTGTCCAGAAGTTGGTTCTATCAGAAGCGATTTCTGTAACCGGGCGCGTTTGTCCGAATATCTTCCGACGCACCAGAGAATACCTGGATATGATCAAAAAGAGGATCAAAATATATAATATGAAAGAGGCTGAAAAGATCTTCAAAGTTACATGCCCGGATTTTTGAGTTTTCGCGAAATCGCGCGAAACGGACACCGTCGGGTAGCTTTATCGGACCGGAGGCCATAAAGCAAGATGAAAAATCAATCTTTGACTTTTGGGGGACCAAGAGGTCGGCCAAGACCTTGAATGGTCAAGATTGCATCTTACAAAACCCTAGATCCAACGGCGAATCATTTCGAAGACTTTTTGTTAATACCACGCACTTGTCCTCCCTTTTTCTATAAATAGCACCCTTCCCTTCTTCATTCTTCACACCTTTTCTTCTCTCTACCTTGGCGAAACTTAGAGTGAGAAGCTCTGCCAAAGTTGTGCCTTAGCCCCGAGTAAGTTCTTCGTCCTTAGTTTTTAGTTTCGTAGTTCTTTCGGTAGTTATAGTAGAACCGTTGTTTTGATCTAGGAAGTTTCGAATTTGTTCCTATGCTTGTTTTTATGCCTCATTGCATTGAAAGATGCCGACGAGGTAAAAACATAGTGGGGATAATTTTGAAATGGAATACGGTCAAAGTAACGAAGTTCGGCGAAATTCCGCCAAATTAGGGGTAGAAGGGCAAAATGGTAATTTTTACCTAAAATGCCGTTATGATTTCAAATCACTAATAAAAGTGATATTACTCGATAGGGCATCGAAACTCGATTTTTGCCGTTCCGTTGCTGACGTCTCGACGTGCCGTGAGTGAACATTTCACGTTTTTCCGTAAAAAGTACGTTTTCCGCGGAAGTACCTAACGTCGTCAACGAAGGTACGGACGCGTCTTGTAACACTAATCTTGTACTTCTTAAATGCATATATGTGTGATAGATATGTTCGTAGACCGATATACGAGCAGTTTTACACGGGTTATAGTCATGATAACGCCGTATGTTTTTCTAGCGCCGAGAACACGAGTGGTATCGTGGCACCGGTGAATAGTGCAAGCTGTTATTGTTGTTTTACATTGTGGGGCTTTACATCTGCGTAATGCTTATGTTTTGTCGGCATAATGATCATGCATCCTTTCTTTGTATGCTTTATGTAGTGATATCTTTGTTGTATTGTCTAGAATATACATTATCCGTATACCTTTGTATTGTTTGGGTTTGAGATTAAGTTACCCGAGATTCAATGCGGTGAATTGAATCTCAGCTATAGCATCAGGATCCGGAGGAATACGGATCGAAGATCGAGGTAAGCATCGTAGACGTGCAGCCGAGAGACTTATCTATCTTTACCGCTTTCGTTATTCACTTTCAAACTCTAGGATTAATGTAATCATTACAATGTTACACTGTGGTTGATGTTTGTTATGAATCAGTTACTCTTTCGCTCCAATGCTCTACTCTGATTACTCTGCTTGAAATATTTGGAAACGTTTAAAAAAAAAAAAAAAAATCCGCCGTTTTCAAATGGGATGTTACAGTCGGTGCCAATGTTCTGGTGTAGAACACAAATGTCTAGCTTTAGGTTAGCTAGTAAGTCAATATAGGATCTTTTAGTCTTCTCTCGGATATCTACGGGGAGATATCCGGATAGATAGGAGATCACGAGCTTTAAACACAAGGGTTTTCACCCAAAGGCGTGGGGTGTGTGTTACGTGTATGCGATATGTATATAGGTTCGAGAGAATGTGTATACGTGCTGTTGGATCCTTCCTATTTATAGAGGAAGGGTCATCTTCATCAGTTGGCAGCTTTGCTCGGCATGTCCTCTCCCCATCATTCATGATGATGGGGATCGTGGGATCCGAGATCATGCGATCATGGGATTATGGGTCCTGTCCCTGTAGGAGCACGTTGGTGGGCCTTATCTTCCGAGGCCCATTTATCTCAGTCCATAACAGTTGCTATTCTTGCTATACTATTCGGTGTTTGCTTCTTTCTGTTTGGATTGCTGTTTTTAAATGATGGACGAGAACGAGAAGGCTCTAAATGCGACGGCTCTGAACGAGAAGACGTCCTCCCCCCACTCTCGGAGGACAACCTTCGGTCTACCAAGAAAGTCCGTATACGGCGATCGGGCGGAAGTGGAGGGCACCATGGAGGCATCGGATGTTTGTATGGTGGAGAAGATGGTTGAAGGGGATACCTCTTTAGGAATAAGCTGCTGAATATTGATCAAGCCATGGACAATAATCGGTCATTGAAGGATGTAGCCTATCGGAGGAGGACTACAAGGTTGGCCGGGATGGTGACATCCCCTCCATTGATTTCTCGAGCGGGATTAGAGAGGTCTTTGGTGGGGAATGGAACGAACGGTGATCATTAAGTTGCTTGGTAAATCGATCAATTATAGAGTTTTGCTTGCGCGAACACGGTCTCGCGGCCACGGGGATCCTATCGGTTAGTCGACATGGAGGAGGCTTTTATTTCGCTACGTTTGATCGAGAGGAGGATTATCGAAGTCCTTCTTTGGTGGACCCTGGATGATATTCGGTGCATATCTTACTATACAAACATGGTCCTTGAATTTTGATTCCGGTTCATTTACTATCTCGAAGGTTGTCGTCGGCTTCGGCTTCCAGTGCCTTTCTTTCAGGTACTACCATAAGAGTACGTTGAGGTTGATCGGTGCCCTATTGGGAGACGTCATTAAAATTGATTATTTGACGGAATCTAAAGGGCGTGGCAAGTATGCGAGACCGGCTGTCCTCATTGACTGCGGCGGCCTCTAGTACCTTGGATTAAAGTGGATGGAAAGTCTTATAGGGTGGAGTATGAGGGCTGCCCCATATCTGTTTTACTTGTGGTAAGTTCGGCCATACCAAGGATAGGTGTGGGAAGGCGGACGTGAGCCCAAGCCACGCCATGTATCGGGAACCCAATACCCCTATGGATGTCGTCGTCCCATCTGGTGCGAATTGCTTTTGCCACCGCTGCTACATCGTCGGAGTCAAGGCCGTCGCCGTACGGCGAGTGGATCAGTCGGTATCGCAAGAAAGGTAAGAAAATGATTTGGGGGGGGTGAAGCGAAGATTGGGGGATCAAGCACTAATGGTGGGTCTCGATATAATGTTCTTTTTGACTTTGATTGCGAAGATTTGGTTGTTAATAATTCAATGCCGCATGGTTCAAAATCGGAGCTAATGAACCACGGAGTTGTGGAGGAAGGTAAGCGATATCTCTAAAGGCAATAGAGTTGACTCCAAAAATAATCGAGACCCACATGGTGGGCTCGTCGGCGCATAATGCTCAATCGGGGCCAAGCAAGGTGGGCCCAAGCCGAATCAAGAATATAGGAAGAAGCCGAGTAAAAGAAGCCGCAAATCCTCAACGCGATTTGGACCCGGTGCTTTGGAGGCTAGCTCGTCCTTGGATAATAGG
Organism: Acacia melanoxylon; assembly: GCA_019022615.1. Taxonomy (NCBI): domain Eukaryota; kingdom Viridiplantae; phylum Streptophyta; class Magnoliopsida; order Fabales; family Fabaceae; genus Acacia; species Acacia melanoxylon. Next base: position 14,688,077 of record JAFJYJ010000005.1, read on the forward strand.
AAGCATACGTGATCACACTTCGAAGCAACCCAAGCATGTGAAGGAGCGATTCGATGGTTTTGGATGGACAAACGGGGGTGGATGCAACATGCCACATCTATGGGAGGAAAGAGACAAAAGAGGCCCCACCCTCACATCACTAACCAAACCCAACCTACCCGTGACACCCTCAAGCGTGATTCGCATCGACAAGCATGAAGTTACGGCGGAAGGTGATCGTCCCATGGGTTTGCGAGCTCGGCCCTTGTACCCATTGTGGTAAAATCGACTTTGGATAGCTCTAAGCATACGGTGGTTAAGTTACAATGGCGGGATTCCTTGATGGACGTGGGTGGACCTAATGATTTGAATAGTCCCAATCAAGTACTATCTGTACCTAGGGGTTTGAAGGTCGACGAAAGGAAAGGAGAATCAAGCAACTCATCGGGTGGCGTCGCAAAAACCTCCACATGGCATCAGACTCCAAAATTCTGCCAGTAAGAGTATGAAAGTCCGCAGAAACCCTTAGCACGCATATATCTAAGGATGCAATAGTGATGCTTAGGGAGGAACTCGAGGCATCCAGAGTTGGAGGTGAATCCAGTTTTGTAATCTATGAATCAGAATGGGATCTATGAATCATTACATGAGGACCCGCTGAGATGGGATCTATGAATCTTTTCAAGAGGATGTAGGTACCGCACGAGCTCGTCTCGTTTGTAATATTCCCTGATCTTACTTGATCAGTCCCTTATTGAAAAAAAAAACCATCTTTGTTTAGGATCCGGCTTGGCTTTGGTCCTTTCATGCTTCCATCCGTTGCCATCTCCTGCATCTAAACCGTGTCGTTTTGGCGTCCGACTTCTCTGCTCATCCCTCCTCTTCCTCTATTCTAGCTGTTGAAATTTTGATCCAAGGGGCCAGAATTATTTTTCAAATTACCGCATGCGGTTTTTTCAAAAATATTTCTAGACCCTTGGATCAAGATTTCGATGGCCAGAATGGAAGATGAGGAGGGATGGGGAGAGTATCTCCTTCCGCCGTTTTGACTTCAAAAAGTTGAAGTTGCACCTTTTTTAATATATATATATATATATATATAATATATCAGATTTGATATTAAAAAAGATACTTTAGGATACTGAAAAAATATTTTATGATCTTAAAAAATTATTTTAGGATTCTGAAAAAATATTTCAAAGTACTAACTGGTACTAAAAAGATATTTGAGGATAGTAACTAGTACTGAAAATAATACTTCATTATCTTAAAAAATTATTTTAGGATTTTGATAAAATATTTCAGGTTGGTACTAAAAGGATACTTTAGGATATTAACTGATCTTGAAAAAATACTTCATGATCTTGAAAAAATATTTCAGAGTATTGATTGGTATTAAAAATATATTTCAGGATATTTTTTCAAGGTCCTAAAATAATTTTTCAAGATCATGAAGTATTTTTTGGTGATCACAAGATCTTTTAATCTGGTCAAGTATCCTTAAATATTTTTCTCAAAAAAGAAAGAGGTGTAGCATCAATTTTTTGAAGCCAAAACGGCAAAGTTCAGATGCAACGGATGGGAGCATCAAAAGACCAAAGCCGGATCCCTTTGTTTATGGGGGACCATAATATTTAATTTCAATGTAAGTAGGAGGTTACAGGTTTGAACATACTTGTAATTTCATACTATGCCGATAGTGTTTGTCCTTCTAATCACTTCTATGATGTGTTTCTCAAATGGAATTAGCCTTGATAGTGCAGAGCTACGAAGCATAGAATTAGATTTTCCATTACCTGATTGCTATTCTATATTCAAGGAAGGCATGTGGCTGACCTTTTGCTCTTATCTTTATACTCTTGTCTTTATAACATTTCGTCCCCTTTCATTACAAATAGAGGGGATTGATGTTACAAATGGGAAAACAACATTGGCATATAAGGGTCTGTGCTTGATAGAGCAAGTTGCAAAACAAACCACCCCACTATTACAAAAAAATAATAATAATAATTTTAACGTCTGTTTTTAGAAAGAGCCTAAGTCACTTTCATGATATGTTTCTCACATGAAATTAACCATTACAGTGTGGAGTTACAGAGCAGAGAGTTGAATTGTCTTTCATCAAATTAGCTTTGTCTATTTGGTATTTCACACAGATGAATTCTTCTTCATGACAAACAAAAATGTGATTTATTATATATTGGAGAGTAACTCTATCTCTATTATTATTTAACATAATTGTTTTCCGATTTTTTGTTTATTTAGGAATATAAAGTATGTTTCCTTTTTAATCAGTATTTTTGTATTTCCTTTTTCATAATAAATAGCCAAAAAATAAAATACAAACGAAAATATTCAAGTATTAAAGTTTCAACAAGTAAAAAGATGCTGGCTTTCTATTGTCATTTCTTAATTCATATTCGGGCGCCTCCCAATACTTTTAATAAGTAAATGATATTAAAAAAGTTATAAACTGCTGCCCTTTTTTTGATCAGTCAAACCACCCACTTAAATTTTAAAAGGCTAAAAACTTGCTTTGTGACAATAATTTAATATGGGGTCTTTTTGACTAATTTGCCCCTTATTAAATAATTATTTACAAAAATATCTTGTTTTGGAAACTATTGTTTAGTCGATTAGACCATAATTTAGTCGACTAAAGCGTGGAGCAATTTTTTTTTTTTTTTTTTAAAAAATGTTAAAGTGATTTGGTTTAAACCAAACGTCATCGACTAAATCGCTTGACAGAAGGGTTTTTAAAAACCTCTATCGTGACATTTAACCCTAATCGACTAAGCACCCCAAAACCTCTCTCCCTCTCTTTTTTTCACCAAATCCTTGTTGAATCCGTTGGTGGGTAGCGAAGAAAAATTCATTCTAGTGTCATTTGCGTCGATTTCGGTATGTTCTCATCTCTATTTCGAAATGACCCAAGAACAGTTAGAGATAGCCTTCTTTTTCTGGTCAAAAAGATAGTTGAGCCATGAGAGTAAACAGTAAGGTGGGAAACATGAATCTACTATTTGAAATTTGCGGCCGCTTAAAACCAGTATTGAATTCTGCATAACGTTAGAGATAGCCTTCTTTTTTACGGCCAAAAAAAGATAGACTCACATGGTCATGTCATATTTTTATCCAGCTATTTAAAAATATATAAAGTTGAAAGAAAAAGACTAAAATACCCTGGCCAAAAAAATATAAGGATATCAAATTTTATCATTTTATAATTAAATTGAAAATGCATATGTACGATGGTAAAGCATTTGAGTAAAACATGTATATTTAAAATATTTCACAAGTAATCTTACTAAATCAAAGAGATCAACATTTAAATTTAATAAAAAAATTATAATTCTAAAATTAATTAAATTGGAAATTGGAAATCAATTCAACGACAAGACAAACGGTTAGTATTTAGAAGGAACAAATATTTAATTAAATTAAAATATAAATTAAAAATACTAAATTATCCTTAACTAAACTTCCTATATTTTCTCGCCCCTCCTATAAGTTTCCCTTATTTCAAAAAATAATCTAGATTTCTTTGAAATAATTCAAACCAATTTAAATTTTAAATTCAGGGACTAATTCAAATTAATTAAATTAAATTGATAATCAACCGTCCAACCCTAACTAATCTACTAAATAATGAGCCTATTAAGATTATGAAGGTTTAACCATATTTTTTTGTTTATTTATTCTATAACTTTATTTTATTTTCAACCATATCGTATATAATTCCATTTTTATGAATAAATTGAATCCTCTTAATCAATAAAATTATAAAGTAAATTTAGAAGAAAACGTATACTAAATATTAAATATCGAATAAGAAATATAATTATATTTTTTTCACACAAAGTTATTATCTATACTTATAAAATCTTTCCTACTATATTTTCCCTAATGTATTTTCCCAATTTAATTTTGATACTCAACTGATGAAAAACTCACGTTAAGATTGTACAAAATAAATAATATATACATAAAAACACACTACACACGTACCAACATGTTTAAGTGACATGAATATATTAAGTCTTAATATGAAAAATTTCTATGATATTTTTTATTCCTAAAATTAAAGTTATGGCTAAGTTATATATAATTTATTATTATATTATTTTCAAATTTATAATTATATTAATTAAGATTTGTAATTTGTACTTAATAATAATTTGAATTATAATGGCCTAAAATAAAATAAGAGTGTGAAATAGTATTAAAAAAATAAGAGTATTAAGTAAATAAATAAAAATCACCCAATGAAAGCACAAAATGCAAATAGGGGTTCACATAAACGCAAGAACAAACGGCGGAAATTCGAAATGGAGATGAGAACATACCGAAATCGACGCAAATGACACTAGAATGAAGTTTCCTTCGCTACCCATCAACGGATTCAACAAGGATTTGGTGAAAAAAAGAGAGGTGGAGAGGTTTTGGGGGTACTTAGTCAATTAGGGTACCAAATGCCGCGATAGGGGTTTTTAAAAAACCTTTCTGTCGCGATTTAGTTGACTAATTCCTCTGGTTTAGTCGACTAAATCACGGTAACATTTTAAAAAAATTTGCCTCGTGTTTTAGTCGACTAAATGAGGGTCTATCGATAAACTTGATGGCATATGGGTGAATAATTTCAAGACATGGGCATTTTGATAAATAATTATTTAATAAGGGGCAAATTGGTCAAAAACCCATAATATGGGATATAAGTTTCAAACATTAATAATGTGTTCAATTTATTATTAAGATTGGTCATATATTTCCATTGTCTATATATCAATCTTAAAGATATCAAACTATTGCCTAACGTTAGAAATGACATTAATTTTAGAGAAACTAATAAATTTGCTGAGTGACTAACCCACAAACTTCAACATGAAGAGAATTAATGTTAAGATTCTCAATGATTTGCCTATAAAGCGGAGATACATTTTGATATTTAATACGACTTAATCTTGTTTTTATGCATATTTTGTAGTGACCTTATTTATTTTTAAAAAGTAACATTAGATTATTATTTTTTTGGTATCTCACCTTATTCATTAGAACAGAAGGTTTTGACTAATCCGGATTCGGGTTCTGCAGTGGTAAAGACGACCCTCCCAACAATGGTAGTTCCATACAAGGCGACCTCCTCCTAAGATGGATACAGCGGATAAGTGCGTTATCGCATTTAACCCTAGGCACTTCTTAAAAGGAATCCAACGCCACATTCCACTAGACCAACCACCTGTTGGTACATTAGATTTCAATTAGGGGGTGATATCAGTAATCGAATTTGGGTCAAACTCAAGTACATTAGACTTCAATTAATCCTCATTCAAGATGGCCAAAAAAAAAAACCTCATTCAAGTTATGTTAAATCCCAAATTAAATGTGTTTTGTTACTTATAAAATCTCAAAAAGTTCATAAATTAAGAAAAAACATCTTCGTATATTTTTTGCTCAAAAAACATCTTCATATAGGAACTGGGATGTTGCTATGAATTTTATGCTTAGAGAGACAAATTGTTGTGTCCAATTTTTTGTTTATGGTTACATTTTACATTAAAAATGTGAAATACTTATTAAAAGAGTTTTAATTATTTTTATAATGATTCTAATGGGTTCAACCTAAATTAATCATAATCATGGCTGTTGTGTGCTATGTGGTTCCTTAAGAAGTAAAGGTCAATATATATTTATTCAGAAAAATGTAAACACATATATTCTTTTTTATTTTCTAATTAGCGGAGATAAATTTTAGAAAAAATTTCTCTCCATCCCCACTATATACATTTAACATCAAAGGGCCTTAAAACTTTATCAAACTACGCTATTCCTTTAGAATTGAATTGAAATTAAGTTTTTTTAGCCGAATATATATTCATGTCCTTGTATTGTACATGGTCGAGATGTTACATGTATTATTGTAAAAATGTTATTTGTCTTGAACAAGGCTGATATGGTCTTGAAATTTCAATTGTTTATCTTGTAAATAAGTATATTTGACTTACAAATTCTCACACATGTATTGTAAATAATCATATTTGACTTATAAAATAAATGTATAATTGTCTTTTCACCCATAAAGTTTAATTTCAATTTGATCCTAAAGGATGCAGCAAAATCTTAAAAAAAAATTGGGAGTGGTTTGATATTAAATGACCTTAAAGGAGTTGGGTGAAATTTTCCCATCATTGAAAGGGACATAAGTTACATATACTACTTTGTTCTTATTTATATGTTTATTTTGATAAAAAATCGGTCTTATTTATAAGTCTTTTTTCATATAATAAATGAGATTGTGATAATTTTACCCTTATCAATTTTACCAATGAAAATAGAGAGAAAAAAAAGAATTGAAAGATATTTATTTATAAATGAAGACAAAATTGAAATTTTATTACATAATCATTAAGTTAATTACTTTTCCTTATTATATGTGATTTAATTAAAAAGGATTTATAAATAAGATCTAATTTGTGTCCTTTGAAAGAAAACCTTGCTATTGATTCTCTGTATATAAAAGTAACTGCTAGTAAGGAAGAAAATGCCAGCGGGCTGCTCTCTGGTTTACTGACTGTATTATATGCGTTTGAACTTTGAAGACGCTCCTCTTTCTATCAAAAACTCATTATTTCTTGGAAAGTTGTAAAACAGATCAAAATTTTATTAAAAAAAAAACCATCCTCAAAAAGTCAAATTCGTATTTAGAATTTAGAATATATAATAATAATTGAGATAGAAGGGCAGCCTCCTCTGCTTCTAGAAACATCCCTTCCAGTTCCAGATTGATTGAGATTTGTTCGGGAGAGGATCCTCTCCCCATCGAGAGGTTTATTATTTGATTTTGTGAAAGGGGAAGAAAAGTTTGATTTTGCGTTCGGATCCTCTCCCCATCAAATTTTAAAATTATTTTGAAAGGGAAAAAAAAAAAAAAAAAAAAAACACGATTTTAAAATTATTTTAAAAAAAAAAAAAAAACAAAAAAAAACAAAAAACCACGTCTTTAAGGGGGGGCACTTGCCCCAGTCCAAGACTGCGTCCGCCCCTGTCTGCTTCTAGAAACATCCCTTCCAGTTCCAGATTGATTGAGATTTGTTCGGAAGAGGAAGAGGATGTGTCGATGTTTTTTTAAAAAAAAATATATTTTTTTAAAAATATATATTTTTTTTAAAAAAAATGGCCGGATTGGATAAAGATTTGGACGGTCAGAGATGACATTTTTGTGAGAGATGGGAGAGGATCCGAACCCGATTTGTTCATGCATGGTGGTGACACCCTCATCTCTCTCTCTCTCTTTCCCAAACAACGTTACAACGACTTTTCTTGCACCGAAATTCTTATATATATATATATTAAACTAAAAATCCCATTTCTTTTTTTCATAATCGCCGTCGCCACCCATTACGACTACTTCTTCATTTCTTGTGTTTGCCGTCGTCTTCCCGCTCTCCTTCTCATTTTTCTGCCATGACTTTGACTACCCTCGAAATTTCTTCATATCCCTGTGCAATACCCAGTCTTAAATATTTTTCTCTGTTCTCGACCAATTATTATTCCTCCTGTATCTTCGACGCGCAGGATAGAGCCTATTTTGCACCCAAATTTCCTCTGCATGTTCTGTAGTTTTTGGTGATTTGAACTTCTTGGTTTGTTTGTTTTCCAACTTCTGTGAGCTGCTGCTGCTGTTTATGTAAAAAAAACTGATTGTATACTTGTGAGTGAGTTGTTCAATCTCTGCTTCTTAGTGGCCTGTGGTTTTCGGATTATGGGTTCCAAGTTAGTAGTTCTGATTTAATCTTCGAGAAATTTTCAAATTCCAATAACTTCACTCTGTACCCGCTTTCTCTGATCTAGCTAATTAAAGTCAAATACTGTCATGGACTCGAATAATGAAGCTGGAAACTCCTCACATTTCGACCCAGCTTTGAAATCATCATCTCGAAGAAGCATAACCTCAAGTCACTCTCGGGGGTCCGACAGGGTTTCGGTTCGGGAAGTGCCTTTAAGTCATTCAGGATCGAAGCCTGTTCAGTATGGGTCAAAAGGCGCTGATTCGGAAGGATTCAGCATGTCGCGGAAGGAAATCAACGACGAGGATGCGAGGTTGGTTTATATAAACGATCCTGAGAGGACAAACGAGAGGTTTGAATTCTCAGGAAATTCTATTCGTACTGGGAAATACTCCGTCATCACCTTCTTGCCCAGAAATTTGTTCGAACAATTTCATAGAGTTGCTTATATTTATTTCCTTGTAATAGCCGTTCTTAATCAGCTTCCTCAGCTCGCCGTTTTTGGTAGAGGAGTTTCCGTTTTGCCTTTAGCATTTGTTCTGCTCGTTACAGCCGTGAAGGATTTGTTTGAGGATTGGAGGAGACATCGATCAGATAAAGTGGAGAACAGCAGATTAGCGTCTGTTTTAGTTGGTGAGCAATTTGAACAGAAGAAATGGAAGGATATTAGAGTTGGTGAAATTGTTAAAATCCATGCAAATGAAACCATCCCTTGTGATATTGTGCTGCTATCAACCAGCGATCCAACTGGCGTTGCATATGTGCAGACTATAAATTTGGATGGAGAGTCAAATTTGAAGACTCGATATGCAAAGCAAGAGACCCTTTCAAAGCTGCCTGAAACAGAAAGAATCAGTGGTTTGATTAAGTGTGAAAAACCCAATAGGAACATATATGGGTTTCAAGCTAACATGGAAGTTGATCAGAAGCGTTTGTCACTTGGATCCTCCAATATTGTTCTTCGAGGCTGTGAGATCAAGAACACTAAATGGGCACTTGGTGTTGCTGTATATTGTGGCGGGGAGACCAAAGCTATGCTCAACAACTCAGGAGCTCCATCTAAGAGAAGCCGGCTTGAGACTCGGATGAACTCCGAGATAATCATGCTCTCGGTCTTTCTTGTAGCTTTGTGTACTGTCATATCTGTTTGTGCTGCTGTTTGGTTAAAGCGCCACAACGATGAGTTAGATATGTTGCCTTATTATAGGAAGCTGAACTTTAATGAGAGAGACGACGATGGAGAATTCACGAGCTATAAGTATTATGGATGGGGATTGGAAATTGTTTTCACATTCCTTATGTCTGTTATAGTTTTCCAGGTGATGATCCCCATATCGTTGTATATTTCCATGGAGCTTGTCCGCGTTGGCCAGGCCTACTTCATGATCGGAGACAACAGAATGTATGATGAGGCATCAAATTCCAGATTTCAGTGCAGGGCTTTAAACATCAATGAAGATTTAGGGCAAATCAAGTATGTTTTCTCAGATAAAACTGGCACACTTACTGAGAACAAGATGGAGTTTCAGTGTGCTAGCATCTGGGGTGTTGATTACAGTAAGACAAATGAAAGTCAGGAGAATGAGCAAGTTGAATACTCTGTTGAAGGTACAATTTCTTCTTCACATTAAATAGTTCGTTTATTTAGCAAATCCTTTAATGTATCTGATCTTATTTGTAAACTAATCAACGTACTGTTTTGTGTTTGTTATTAGTGGATGGAGAAGTGTTGAGGCCCAAGATGAAGGTGAAAGTAAATCCAGAACTCTTGCAGTTATCAAGAAGTAGACTTGAAAATGACAAAGGAAAACGAATTCATGACTTCTTCCTAGCATTGGCAGCCTGCAATACCATTGTTCCTCTTCATGTTGACACATCTGATCCTAAAGTCAAGTTGATAGATTATCAAGGGGAGTCACCAGATGAACAAGCACTGGCATATGCGGCTGCCACCTATGGTTATACTCTTATAGAACGGACCTCAGGCCATATAATGATTGATATTCAGGGAGAGAGACACAAGTAAGCTCAATTGTTATTTTTGTATAACCATAATAATTAATAAGTTTGCTTCATAGCTGATACTATGCATGTGCTTTTGTCTATTTAAATACCGGTGGTAATTGTTATCTTTTGCACAACCCATTTGAATCAATTCTCTGCTCTCACTTTAGCTCTCTTGAGATGTAGTGCTCATAAAATTTACATGGTTGTTTACTTTTTGCTAAAAGTTTCCCCTCTGGTTAGTGCAGGTTCAATGTCTTGGGCTTGCATGAATTTGATAGTGACCGGAAGAGAATGTCTGTCATATTGGGGTATCCCGACAATTCTGTGAAACTTTTGGTCAAGGGTGCTGATACATCCATGTTAAGTGTAATAAATAAGTCATCAAACATGGACAGAATACATGCAACTGAGAGCCATCTGCACTCTTACTCTTCTCTGGGGTTGAGGACTCTTGTCATTGGAATGAGGGAACTGAATACTTCAGAATTTGAGCAATGGCACCAATCCTTTGAAGCAGCAAGCAGTGCTTTGCTGGGTCGGGCTGCTAAACTTCGTAAGGTTGCTAGCAATATCGAAAACAACCTCTGCATATTGGGTGCATCTGCTATTGAAGATAAATTGCAGAAAGGGGTGCCAGAATCCATTGAGTCTCTGAGAACTGCAGGTATTCAGGTATGGGTATTGACTGGGGACAAACAGGAAACTGCAATATCAATTGGCTACTCCTCAAAGCTCCTAACAGGTGACATGACTCAGATTATAATTAATAGCAAGAATAAAGAGTCCTGTAGAAGGAAATTACAAGATGCCCTTGTCATGTCCCAAAAACTCATGGCTGCTTCTGGTGTTGCCAATGTTACTGAAACTTCTTTCACTCCTAAAATTCCAATGGCCTTGATCATTGATGGTACCAGCCTTGTGCATGTTCTTGATAATGAACTCGAAGAACAGGTTAGTGGTGTTAAATCTCAGATTATGTTTACAACATACTTGCTGATTACATTGTCCTAATTTCACCTACTGCTATTGATTTCAGCTCTTTGAACTAGCAAGCAAATGTTCGGTGGTTCTTTGTTGTCGAGTGGCTCCATTGCAAAAAGCTGGGATTGTTGCCCTTGTGAAAAAAAGGACGTCTGACTTGACACTAGCTATTGGAGATGGTATGAGTTCTCATCTTGACCTGTTTCAGAGTGTCAATCCCTTTCAACAGAGAGCAGCCTGAGATTCTGAAATTGTAAATTTATTGTGTGTTTATATGTGTTGCAGGTGCTAATGATGTCTCAATGATCCAAATGGCTGATGTTGGAGTTGGCATCAGTGGACAGGAAGGTCGGCAAGCTGTAATGGCATCTGATTTTGCGATGGGGCAGTTTAGGTTTTTAGTTCCCCTCTTGTTGGTGCATGGACACTGGAATTACCAACGTTTGGGTTATATGATACTATACAATTTTTACAGAAATGCTGTCTTTGTTCTGGTCTTATTTTGGTGAGTAAATAATTTGGAAGACATATCTGTGTGTGTGTGTATAATGGCCATGCAAATCCAAATTGAATACATCACTAGCATTTTAGAATAATTAGGGTGCATGAGTGCAGATTCTTACATGATACTTTTTTGATGGTGTTTTCCAGGTATGTGCTCTTCACCGCCTTCACTTTGACGACAGCTATAAATGAATGGAGCAGCATGCTGTTCTCAATCGTTTACACTGCATTGCCAACAATTGTCGTTGGTATTCTTGACAAAGACCTTAGTAAAAGGACTCTTATAAACCATCCTCAGCTTTATGGGGCCGGACAGAGACACGAGGCATACAACAGAAAGTTATTTTGGATTACAGTGGTTGATACATTGTGGCAAAGCATTGTTATCTTCTTTGGTGCTTTGTTTGCATATTGGGGAAGCACTATTGATGTAGCAAGCATTGGAGATCTTTGGACTCTTGCAGTGGTTATTGTAGTTAATATACACTTGGCCATGGATGTTATCAGGTGGAATTGGATTGTTCATGTTTCCATTTGGGGGTCTATAGTTGCAACTTTCATCTCCATCATGATCATCGATGCTATCCCTACACTTCCTGGTTACTGGTATGCATTCTCTCTTTCTTCTCATGACCTTTGTTGTGCATGAGTATTTGGACTCAGGTCCATTCTTAGTCCTCCACATTTTTTATTCTTTCTTCACATTTGGAAATGGGTTAATATAATTTTTAGTCCCTCAAGATTGCCCTCATTTTGGTTTTGGTCCCTCAAGTTTCAAACCATTGGTTTTAGTCCCTGTAGAAGCAAAATTGTCCAAGTTTTTGTTGAGTTATAGGGACTAATGTTTCAAACAAAATGAAACTTAAAAGACCAAAACCTATGGTTTGAAACTTGAGGGACATAGATTATATTAACCCTTTGAAAATTCATCCAATTTAGGTAACTGCATTATCTTTGCTAATGGATCAAATTATTAAACACTCTTTTACTCCTTCACCCAAAAATAAAATAAAAAAACTCTGACACTTTGAAAAAGAATGCACGCATTTAGTTATTTACTCTTAGATTCTAAAGAGGAACCTAATAAACTTCTTGCTTGTAGGCTGAAGCATGCATATAGCAATTAGTTTTTTTTACAGAGCAGACTTTTTAATCCTTCATTGTTTCCCTGTCCATTGAATTTGTGTTCTTAATATCGACTGGTGGTCGAGTAAATAATTGCATCTTAGATCTTTGATCTTTTATGTTATTTATGACTGAGCATGAAAAAAAAAAGCATCCTGTGAGGTTGAGCTGTCTCTGCAATCCTACATAAACTATGCAGTATGTGAAGACTGATTTTTTTTTTTTGGTAATTTCTGATGACTTTTTCAGGGCCATATTTCATGCGTTAGGAACTGGATCCGTTTGGCTATGTCTGCTTGGAATCATCATCACAGCATTGCTCCCTCGTTTCATGGTGAAGTATATTTATCAATATTACTTCCCTGATGATATCCAGATCTCAAGAGAAGCTGAGAAGGTTGAAGCTTCTAGGGTGGTGGTTGGTGGAGATATAGAAATGCATCCCATTCCAGTTGGTCCACCAAGATCATGATTGATTGATTTGGATCTTCTGAAAATAGAAGCTCTCGTTAAGAATTTCTGATGCTTGAGAGAGATAGAGAAAAGAGAAGAAGGAGATCAAATTAGTATTTCCCTTTTTATGTTTTCTCTCTCACACCCATTAGAAATATTTTTGCTTCAGAAGATCTAAACTCCATGGTACATAGATACATAGATAACAAGAGATTTTACTTTTGTGCCCTATGCTTCCTTTCCTTTCCTTTTTCCTTTTCTTGTAAAGTTACACATTCTTGAGGCTACATTAGAGTTTTTCCTGTCAGTTGCCAGATTTCTTCATCAGATACTGTCCGAAGGATAGTGTTTTTTCTTTTTCTTTTTTTAAAAAATTCACAGTAGGAGTTGCTTTGTATCTCTATTCTTTTTGTATCCATAATGTAGCCTCTGTTGTAAATTATCACAGATGATTGTAATAGAAAAAAGGCAGAATGTTCATTACTCTTTAGAGATCTACAATTTCAACAGGAAGAATTTATTTAATTCTACTTCTTCATCTTGATGAATTTCTTAGCAACAGCCTGCTGAATTCGCTGTTTACCTGCAGGTTTGAAGAAGCTCGGATTTTCTGGCACCAAAAACTGAAAAAAGGAAAAAATTGAAAGAAATAAAAAGATCCTTTGGGATTGTTCAAACAGACTTAAGTATCTAAGGGGACACCTCCTTAAGGCGGATGGGTTTGTCTAGATGTAAATGGGTTAGCGGATGAGAGAGAAGAAATAACCTTTGACGGTTTCATGAGGAAGAAAGGGGTTCGATTCAGTAGAAAGGGGTGACAAACTAAGATTGGAATTTCCATTAAAAAAGGTGTCAACATTTAGTATTTAACAGTATTTGAAGCAAGATTGCTTCTAATAAGAGAATATATACGCGCTAGTGAAAAAGATGCAACAAGATTAAGGATTCATGAAGAAACTAAGATTCCAGAATCACCATAGTGCCTATAGCCTTATAGAAATCATGGAGGAGACAAGCAAGAGAGAGAGAGTATGGGTAATACATGAGGAAATGAAAACAAGGAGAGAGAATGACAAAAAAGTCCAACTTTTAATTAAATACCATATAAATACTTTATGAGATGCAAAGATTAAAAAAGTTCATTAAATTTTGAAACAACTTTTGTGGGTTCTTATAAAAAGGATTAAGTCAATTTAAATTTTGGGATAAGAGCCGAAGGCAGTATTAAATAAAAGGTTGATAATATTTATATTTAATCTATTTCTCTTTCTTATATGCCTCCTAAAAAATAAAGGTATATTTAGAAAAAAAGTTTATTTCAGACATTCTTATTTTTTTTAAATTAATTTTAATTACTTTTTTAAACCGTGTAATCTGATTATCAAACTCTTATAAATAGGACTAGAGGGTGTACCGAGGTTTTATCAAACTCTTATAAATGAAAAAAGAATATTTTAGAGTTATTAGTATGAAATTCTAAAAGAAAATAAAAAATTTATTTTTTTTTTTATTAAAAATTAAAAAGGAGGAGTTTACTCTATAAGGTAGAACCATGGGGAGTGCTCTATAAGGAGAGAAAAATTATTTTAGTTCTATTTATAAATCACATCATTAAATTATTATTGTGTTGACTTTATATTCTTATGATATACTATATGGTAAGATTGTACACTTAGTATACCTTTATATGAGTGTACAATCTTACCTTTAATTTATTATTGTGTTGACTTCATATTCTTATGATATACTCCCTCCGGTCCTAATTATAAGACAACATTTAGAAGTTTGTTTTGGTCCTAATTATAGGACAATATTATACTTTTTGTCAATTTCTTCCTAAAATACCCTTACTTTATTCTCTCAAATGTGTTTGATTTTTTGTGAGTATATGTATGGGGGTATGTAGATTCTTCCGGTCAGTGAAACTTTTAAATTGTTAGATTTTAATTTATTTATCGATCAGCTGACATTAATTTACCAATATATATATATATATATATTTAAACACACACACACACATATATGTGTGTATGTGTGTGTGTCTATATATTTGTGTGTGTGTGTGTACATATGTGTGTCTATATATATGCGTCTGTGTGTGTATGTATGTGTCTATATATATGTGTGTATGTATACATGTGTGTCTATATATATGTGTGTGTGTGTGTGTATATGTATGTATGTATATATGTGTGTGTCTACACACACACATGTATGTATGTATATGTGTGTGTCTGTATATATGTGTTTTGTGTTTATATGTATTTATATATGTGTGTGTCTACACACATATATATGGGTATGTGTGTATACATATATGTGTGTGTGTACACACACACACACACACACATATATATATATATATATATATATATATATATATATATATATATATATATATATATATATATCTGTGTGTGTATGCATATAAATATATATATGTGTGTGTGCGCGCATATATATATATATGATATATATATACACACACACACACATATATTTATATATAGCAAGGTCATTATTTTAATTAGAAAGCGTGTGGAAAAAAAAAATTCTTAGTTAAAGAGATATGTGGTAGGGGTTGTTGATTCACTTTTATTTATGTCATTTTAAATTAAATTTATATAAGGGTATTTTCAGAAAATGAGTAAAATTAATTAATTTAACTCTTCTCCTTAATCTCTCCAAAATCGATTAAATATGTCTTATAATTAGGACCGGAGGGAGTACTATATGGTGTATGTTAAAATGGAGTAAAATTGTAAAGTTATTAAATTTTAAGAAAAAGGTAACGTTTAAGTTTTTTCTTAATTTCGTAAAATATATTAGAAGTGATTTAGAAATATGATCAAATAAGGTTAAATTAACCAAGGATAGAATTATTATTTTTGGGTTAAAAAATGTTACATGCAAGGGCAAGGATAAGAAGATAATACACTAGGATTCTGACCAAAAAAAAACACTAGGATTCAAATATTTTTTTAAAAACATAATCAATTATTAAAGCTATTTTCAACTTTTTATTGTATTTATTTTCAGGTGTTTTTTTAAAATAATACTCCCTCCAATTTTAATTATAGAAATATTTTTATAATACCGATCGGATATTGCAATTTTGCTTAAACAAATTATGTGAATGATTGGGGTCTTGGTGACAGAGAGCGGGGAAGGGGCTGAGAGAGGAGAGTGGCGCACATGACAAGAGCATCCTTTATGGAATAAATAAAGTGCAGTGCCACGTGGCGAATCCTCTGACAAAAGACAAAGGACACAGTGACCTTGCAATCAAAAGTTACAAAAGCAAAACAGAAATCGAGGACATCACATCCATAATGTCAATCCCTTCGTGGGCTTCACTTTGTAGCAAAACAGAAGCACTGAAAAAATTAAAATGACTTTATACACTGTTTTTTTTTAAAAAAATACTTCCTCTTATTTTTATTATAAGGCATCAACTAACAATTTCATAAATTAATAAAAATAGTTAAAATTAATAAAATTGTCATATGATTTAAGTAATTTTTAATATTATTTCTATTAATCGCACTAAACTCTAATATCATATTTATTATTACTCTTATCCACTACCCTTATTAATTATGGGCATACATGGAAAAAAAAATAATTAATGCTAATTGGGAACAATTATGTGCCTTATAAAAAAGACCAAATACACTTGCTAGTTGGTGTCTTAAAATAAAGACTAGAAGAAGTAAGAAAGAAATAATTGAATTTTTTTAAGAAATATCCTCATTCAATAATTACTACTTCCTCTTGTCTTTATTATAAAACACCAACTAATAAGTATATTTGATCATTTTTTATAAGGCACTTGCTTGTTTGCAAGGAACATTTTTTTTTTCATATATGCTCTTAATTAATAAGGGTAGTGGGTGAGAGTAATAATAAATACCACTCGATCCTATTTATAAGTCTATTTTGACCAAAAAAATATAGTCATATTTATAAGTCCTCTTTTAGGTAACAAATGAGATTATGACAATTTTACCCATATTAATTGTATTAATAAAAATAGAGAGAAAAGAAAGAATTGAAAGACTCATTCATAATGAGGGCAAAGTTAAAAATTTATCTCATAATGATTGAACTAACTACCTTTTCTTGGTATGTGTGATTTGATCAAAAAGAACTTATAAATAGGACTAGAGTGGTATGATATTAGAGTTTAGTGTAATTAGTAGAAGTAATATTAGAAATTATTTAAATTTTAGAACAACTTTATTGACTTTAACAGTTTTTATTAGTGTGTGAGAATTGTTAGCTGATGTTTTATAATAAAGACCAGAGGGAGTAGTTAGTAACTTTTAATAATTGATTTCATTGATAAATATTTTTTCTTGTTGACCAAAAAAATTAATTTTTTTAAATATATAAATTAAATTTTAATAAATATGTGTGAGTATTAAATAAGGACTTTTTTTTTTTTAAAAAAATTAAATACTTTGAATCCTTCATTTTTATTTTTTTCCCTTTTATTGTTGTGTATCAAACCTTCCGCACAAAATTTTTCTATGATTTCTTCTTTCCATTGAACTTCTCTTTTACTACTCCTTTAAAAAATGACTCAATTCTGCCAAAAACAAATATGTTGGAACATCCGAATATTTGTCAAACTCCAATATTTAGCCTCCTAAAACTCAAGCTAAAATTTCCCACCAATATGACAATAAGAATATAATATATGACATAATATTTCAATAAATGTGTTTAACGTACAAAGATTACTTTTGTGATTGAAAAAATTTATATTTAAATAAAAAAATATGTCTAATTAAAAGATAAAGTTTAAACAATATATGTGTTGAAAATAAGAAATATTTAGGTTAATTGAGATAAATATTTTGATTAAAAAAAAGTAAAATTGAATGAGTTAGTCACTTATAACACTAGCGAGATGAATTAAAGTATTTTATTATAGAAATATAGTGAATTTTGTGAAAATTTATTTTTTTTAATATATATACAAATTAAAAGAAGTGACCAACATGTGTTAATCACAAATGAGGAAAAATATTAATGATAAAGGATTAATATTTTTCTTCCTGCTGGTGGTGTTGGGTTGGTCTCTGCTGTGGAGGCGCTCGTGCGGTGGCCGGAGAGAACATCGCCTGTAGGAATGTGGGGAAAGAGTCAAATAATGTTAGGATTGAAGGGGGAGGGAGGGAGAGGGTCTGAGAGTCCGACCGTGGGTGGGTGGGGAAGATTGGAAAGAGAGATTAAAGAGTGGGCATTTTCCATTTTAAAATTTTTTTTTTTTTTTAATGAAGTACCATTTAAAAATTATGTGGGCCCCACAAAACTAAAAGTTCTGCTCTCATTTAACAGAGTGGGCATTTTCCATTTTAAAATATTGATGGTACAAATTTTTTAATTTTACATTTAAATAAAAAAAAAATTTATTTATGAGTATTTTTATCATTTAATTCATTTAATTTAAAATTTTCTCGAAAAGAAATGAAATGAGTTTAATTTTTATTTTTATCTCTCTCTCTCTCTCTCTCTCTCTCTCTCTCTCTCTCTCTCTCTCTCTCTCTCTCGGATATAATAGATTTTTTAAATTTTATTCATTAAATGAATTTCTTCTCTCTCTCTCTCTCTCTCTCCTTGAGTTTTATTTAAATTTTTTTTTTTAAAAAAAAAATCTTTTCCACATTCTCTTTTATAGTTTATCTCATTACTACTCTATCTCTCTCTTACCTATACCCTTATAAATAATATAAGGGCATGTTCAAAATAAAAATAAAAATAGTAGTTCATTTCCTACATATTTGCTATTTTTAACCAATTCTAACTAGATTTTTACTATAAAATACCAATTAATAAATGTATTTGATTCTTTTTATAAGGTACTTGTTTGCTTCCAAATGACATTAAATATTTTTTTTTATGTATGCCCATAATTAATAAGGGGAATGAGTGAAATTAATAATTAATATGATATTAAAGTTTAATGTAATTAGTAAGGGTAATATTAAAAATTATTTAAACTTTAGGAAAAATTTAATGACTTTAACTATTTTTATTGGTTTGTGAGAATTATTAATTAGTGCGTTATAACAAAGACCAGATAGAGTATTTTCTTAAACTACATAATTCCATTATCAAATCTTTATAAGAGGAACGAATGGGTTAAGATTCAAAAGTCTTGGGTTAAAACATATGTGAATGCTAAAAACGTCATTAGTGCACAATAAAATTGTTAAGATTAAGAAAGATACTTAACTAAATCTTTCAAGTGCATACACTAAAAAAAAAAGACAAAAAAATATAAACCTTATTTTTTAATGTTATAAATACATAACATATGTGTTACAAATATAAATGTAAAAAAACAAAAATAAGAATAGCAGCTGTGATAAACCAAACCAAATAATGCTTATTATAGTATGAAGAAGCATTAGTGATTACTGGTTAGTGATTGACATGTTCCAAGTTTTTCATCTCAACTTGGCAACATGGGTTTCCCATTTACTCCTATTTATTATTACCTCTGGTCTTAATTATAACAGCTAGTTGACTTTTTTGGAGAGATTAATGAAATTTAAGTAAGATTCTTAATCATTTCATATGTTGTGTTTTTTTAGATTATATATTAGTTTATTACCAAACTATTTAGTTTGAAGAAAAAAATAAAAATAAAAATACTCTAAACTAATATAATTAACTTTTTTAATCTCTCTAAAAAAGTTAACTAGCTCTTATAATTATGATCGGTAGTACTTTCAAGTTTCGTCACTACTCACTTGGGATAAATTCCTAATATTTCCTTTTTTTGCTCAAATTCCCAATATTTCTCACGGTCCTACTTTTTCTTCTTTTAGCAACCAAACAGTTATTATTTCCTTTTAGGTTCCAAGCCTTTTTTTCTTCTTCCCCCTCTTCCCTTTTTGGGGTCCTTTTTGACTCACCCTTGCTGGCTTCCACTACCAGAGAGGCATGTCAACAGTGAGAGATCCTGCTATAAAGCTATTTGGTAGAGATATTCCTCTAGATTCAACACGCAACACCGATTCGCGTCAAGTTCTGGTATTCTTTCACTTCCCTCTGTTCTGTTCTTTTAATTTTTTATTCCCTTTTCCCCCCCTCCCTTTGGAATATAAATTACCTGTAAGTTTTTACGAACTTGTAATTTTTTTTTTTTTTTTGAACTGTACGCAATCATACAGTCGGTAACTGGTGAACTTTTGAGCGAGTGTGTTTGTGTTGTATGTGATTTGTGATTTTCGTAGGAAGCGCAAGTTCTAGATGTATTTATTGACTTTCTTTTTCGGGAGCTTTCTAGTTCCGTGATTGATATTTCATTATAGCTTTCAAAAGTTGTTCAACCACAAGAAAATCCTTTTGGTTTGACAACTTTTTTTTTTTTTGGTTTTTAATAATCTGTAGTTAAATTAAGTGGCAGGAGCACTAAAGCAGTATCTAAAATAATTTGATGAGTTATCTTAAAGGTGGTGGGGTTCTACATTTTTGTACCACAAGGGGACTGAAAACGAAAAGGAAGAAACTTGATGAAGGATTTTAAGAAAAGATAATATATGGGTTTAATTTCTAGGTATTTGCTAGCACTGCTTGATTGGGTCTCTGAAAAATACTTATTCATGTCTCATATTTATTGGAGAATCTAATAGTGAATAACTATGAAAGTTTACCTAGTCCAGTCATCAAAGAAGATTTACCATAACTTAATATGATATTTTCCCTTTTTAGTTGGGACTAGATTGTTCAAAAAGTGATGGACACCTTAAATTTTACCAACTTAATTGAGGTGTTTTCTCAGAAATATAGTTGGAATATAAATCAAGGTTTATGCAAGATGATTTTTTTGCTTCTGTTATGATTAAACTGTAGGGCTTCAACTTGATTCTTATGTCATTTTTTTCAATATACTACCAATTGCTGGATTATTAAAGCATGAAATGGGCTTATATGTCAGTGGAAATTGCATGCCAATGTTATGTTTCAATATTATCATGCTATGCTAGCCTTTATATTTTGATCACAGAGCCTTTTGGGCCTAATTTAAGTCTTCTACAATATTCAAATGGTATGCCATTTGATAAAGTTTAGTCATCAATTGCAGAACAGGTATGATGAATCAACAATTGAAGGAAACGTTCCTTCCAGAGGTGGCAAGCAGCATGATCCTATTGAAGAAGCAGATGGAAACGTTTATAAAAGTCCTACTTCTGAAGTGGAAGCTAAAGTAGTTCATAGAACCAAGGACTACAAGGCTGGTAATAAAGATATGGATCATCAAGAAAAAGTTTTCAAGAAACCAGATAAGGTGCTGCCTTGTCCTCGCTGTAACAGCTTGGAGACTAAGTTTTGCTATTTCAATAATTACAATGTTAATCAACCTAGGCATTTCTGCAAAAACTGCCAAAGATATTGGACAGCAGGGGGCATAATTAGAAATGTTCCTGTGGGGGCCGGAAAGCGCAAAAATAAACATTCGCCATTACCTGTTGGCCAAGATATAGCATCTGTTGCCCACACAGACTCCAACTCTCTTCCTACAGCTTCAATGCCTAATGGAGGAATGGGAAATAGCCCTAGAATTGGTGAGGAAGCTCCTCTTTGTGAATCCTTGGAAACTGTGTTAAATCTAAAAGGCCAGAAAAAAACTGAAGTTGATTCCACTATTGGTAATGATAGTGAGGAGCCTTCCAGTGATTTTGAATCCAGGGAAAAGGAATGCTCAGAAAATGAAATTGAGCAGGTAGGTTTGCAACAACACTTAAATGGTTTTAATCCTCTACATCCACTTCATTATTATCCTGTACCTCCCTGGGCATACCAATGGAATCCATGTTGGAATTCGATGGTATTTAGACCCGGTCCTGCTTATATGGGCTCTGCAACTATGATGGCAGTCCCAGGTTTCACTGCACCAACAATAGAATTATCGGCAGCACCTTTTTATTCGAGTCCCGTGCCAAGCTGGACTGGCCAGAAGGAAGAGTCTCCATTTGCTGGGTCTACATTTAGTGCTTGTTCAGGGACTAAGTCTCCAACATTGGGAAAACATTCAAGGGATGTAAGTACTCAGTCAGGTGATGCAATGAGACAGAATCTTTGGGTACCCAAGACTCTGAGAATTAATGACCCAGAAGAAGCTGCA
Organism: Acacia melanoxylon; assembly: GCA_019022615.1. Taxonomy (NCBI): domain Eukaryota; kingdom Viridiplantae; phylum Streptophyta; class Magnoliopsida; order Fabales; family Fabaceae; genus Acacia; species Acacia melanoxylon. The sequence goes on from JAFJYJ010000005.1 coordinate 14,710,052, forward strand.
AGGAGTTCTATATGGTCTGCTTTTGGTACAAAGATTGAACATAGCAAACCGATTATCAAAGGCAGTGTTTTTAAAACTTTTGAACCTAAGTCAGAAGGTGCAATATCTCATACTTCAAATAGTGACCAAATTCTGAGTGCAAACCCTGCTGCTTTTTCTCGCTCAGAATCATTTCAGGAGAGAATGTAAAAGCTTGCATTTCATTCTGCATTTATTGCTGTGGTGAACTAGACCATGTCATGCTGGCATTTGTTGTTGGATGACGCATGGAGGATTTGTGCTTCTTCCATTTTGTCATGGCTAGTTACAAGTCACTATTTCTCAAAAGATAGCTATGAGTCAAACTTTTCAGGGAATTTTAAGCTATCTGTTCTCAGGTTGGTAAGAATTTACGATCATGTGACTTTAATAGCTTTCATGTGTAAACCTCAAGGGCTACCTCAAAAAAAGAGCCATCACAGTCAAAATGTCCTTGTTGCATGGGATTACAACGATTTTGTTTTGGAGGTATGACCTTTGAACTCCATAGCAGTCGCAATCAAAATAATATGATTTTTCTTTTGCATTTAACTTTCAGATGCTTCTGTCATCTACTAGTCAGTTTTAGGAGTTTGCATGTCCTAGTGACTTTTCTGTGCACAATTTTTGAGAATTTTCTAGATGAGTTTTCATTAGTTCCTTCTTTTCTTCAGTCCTTTATTGTATCTTGAAAATTTATAATAAGAAAAAGAAAGATGCTCAGAGAAGCTTCTTTCTGGTAACGGTTTTTGCAATTTTTTCTTGCTCTTTAGTCTCCTGCTATCCGGTGTCGTTTTTCATGCTTCATGACATTAGGTGGTTTAGAAAATTATATACATTGTAAATTGCTATGAGGATAGTTGCTCTTTTCTTATTTGACTTTTATTTTTTTAGAGCCTCTTTTGTTTATGTTTTTACCTCTTTTTTAATTTGAATATTTATTGCCCTTCTTATCGTACAATATTTAATAAAATAATGTTTATCTTCAGATTATATGTTTCCCTTGATTTTCTGTGGCTTATCAATGCTGATCATAACATTTTTATGAGGTGACTGTACCGAGCATGAGCAATATTTGCCTGCCGAGAGAACTTTCCTTTTTTGTCTATTTGATTTTTAGCTTTGTGGGAAAGGTAGAATTTTTCCACACCCCTTTACACATAAAAGCTTGTGGAGCACCAGGTCCTTGTAGTAATATAAGAGACAATTGTTTATATTCTTACTCAGTTACTCTATCAGCGACATGACTGCTAAATGAACATTTGTAACATGCTTGAATGGTTAAAATAAAGTGATGGGAATGCCTTATAAATCAAGATTCCTAGTCATAATTCTGGTATTAATGGCCGGTTTGGTTGGATTAGATGAATAAGGATTATTGTAATCCTGATTCATGGCGTTTGGTTGGCTTCAGTAATGTCAAAGGGATTAACATCATGTGATCTAGATTCCCTTAAAATGCTGCATAATGATCATGCCAAAAGACATTCATGTCCTTGGTTCACCTCCCTCAACCATGCTGAGCCCCCCCACCCTTCATCCTCCTCCACTCTCACCCTCCATCACGGGAAGGAGGGAGGCATTTTCTTTTTCTTTGTTGTTGAAAGTGTATTTTTATCCTTTTGGTTTATATCAAAAAATATGTTTTATTACCCCATTCATAATATTATACCAAATAAACCTATTGCAATCACCATTGCATTACATTACATTACATTTCCAATCATTCCATTCTATTTACATTCCTAAGCATTCAGTGAGCCAAACGGGGCATACAGTTTTGAGGCATGTCTCTACTATTTATTTTAAGGGAGGTTTGACCATTTAAGACATTTCCCAGATGGATTGTAGTTAAAAAATTTCCTTTATTCCTTTTTTTTTTCCCCCATTCTTTTCAATCCAAACACCCAGACTGGAAGATTAAGGAATCACAGAACTACCACATGTAAGCCTTGCATATCTGGGCTGGCACTGATCAACATGTTGGACGGACCAACCTATGATTTCATGTTTTCTTAGCTAATGCTGCAGAGTGGAGAAAAATATGAAAGTCTGTTTGAGGGGGACATTCATTGGTCACACTTGAAACATTATGCAAAAGGGCAAAATTTGGGTGAAGTTCTGAATGTGACCTGATATTTTTCATAAAAATGGAACACGTGGACACTCTTCATGTTTCTTTTCCCCTTTTGAATTGAAGGGGCAGACACTAACATCCTGATGTTATGGGTTAGTACCTGCAACCTTTAACTTAAAGGGGAGTTTTCATGTCATTAGGTTATAAAGTCATTGGAGTGGATACTCTTCTCGAACTAACCATGGGTGGCCTAAAAGAAATTCTTGTCGTGTCAACATTTTATTGAGAAGTTTCTTTGTTCTTATTTTTCCTTTGAAAGAAATCTTGAGACCCAAGCAGGTCAGTTATATGCAAAGGCAGTTGAACATTCATACTAGAGCTTATTTCAGAACACATTCAAAACATCCAAACCATGCCAGCACGAGAATATGGGCTTGAGACAAATATGTGATCAAGAGATTCCAAGTCAGGGCAACCAAACATACAATGGGCTGAGATATTCATATGATGCTTTATAAGCACGTCAGCAGAAGGAATTGCATCACGCAATAGAGCTTTCCATATGAAGGGTAGAATTTTCATTGGCAAAGACAGCGACCAGAGAAATTTCCAAAAGGGGTTGTGATGAGCATGGATTGACATATTCCTATACAATTTGAATCCCTCTCGAGCAAAATAAATGCTAGAGCCATGTTTGGTCCACATGATATTGTTAATGTAATATATTGTTTTTATGATCATCATTGGTATTTTTATATGATTTCAATTTTTTGAATCTTTCAAAATATCAAATTAATTTTTTTTAACTTAATGTTGGGTAAAAATGATGGATAATTGTTAAGTATATAAAAAAGGATCACTTTTGATTCTAATATCGTTTTTATAAAGAATATTTTTTGAATGATCATAATTATTTTTATTTTTTGCTGATGAATAATTTTTTTTTTTTTTTTTTTCAAAATTGTTCTGCGGTCAGGCCCCAAGCTGAACTGCACATAGGGCCTGGCCTGGCCGGGCACTAGGTTGGTGTGAAGCATAACTTTTGTGCTCTATCTTAACCAGTTAACCCGACCCACACACACCCACTCTGTATCGCGTATATATTTAAGGTGCCTGTTTTCAATTATCAAGATATGTATGTGTGTGTATATATTATTCTATAACAAACGTTCTTTTTATGAAAAAATTTCATTATTAACATTAATAACGCTTTTTAAATCAATTTGTTTTCATTTAATTGAACAAAAAGTATATTAAACATGTAAAGTTAAATACCCAAGTCTTCTCCTATAATAAATGGCCAAATGGTTGAGAAGGGGAAAGGTAGCAACAGCACTTCCACGTTGAGATAAAATAAAGGATAAATGAGCCAATGAGGATTAGTACAGTTGATTAAGGTGTCAGCTTTCACCCCAAAAGGGAGGAGGTTCGATACTCACTGATCGATGTGAGGGCCTCATTGATGTGCGATTTGTAAGTACCCCTGTAAGCATTCTTTGAGCCTGGAGGCATGCCCTGGTCCTGATGGGGTACCGGTGTCTACCCCCACCTAAACTTTTCCCGACCGAAAAAAAAGGATAAATGAAAAACATCAAAAGGACAAGATTAATAACATATTATATATCATCTATGCATCTCTATCTGATAAAAAAGTTATTAGAACACATGAATAGTATGGCTTATTTTAAGTTCTATGCAAAAGATGAGTCCATATAATAATTTTCCCCCAAAGATGACAAACAAAAACATGAGGATAGAACATACATATACATAGTTGTAGCAATGTTATAAAAGACTCAAAAAGGGTGATTTGATTAAAATTAAAATGCCCCTACTTATTCTATATAGGTCATGTTAAGGCACGAGACAATAATCATCAATATATCACAATATTATTTAAAGTGTATAGAAGGCCACACTATTGATTCATCTAAAAATGTTCCGTTCACAATACACCAAGAAAAATACCATGTTAACCTTTGTGCGTGGGAAAGACTTAAAAATCAAATTAGGAGAAGCATCATTAAAAAAAAAAACGAAGTCCCAAAAAGATTAAAAAAGAAAGAAAGAAATTAAGCACTATTATTATTGGACAAAGCTAAAATAAATACATGTCATGTACTTCCATATTTGGTTAATAAATAATCTGTGTACATTCATCAAGTATAAGGAAAAACCAATCTACATAATAGAGTTCCTCAGTACAATTTAAGCTTTACAGTTATCCTAGGCAAAAACTCTTGAATCAACTCTCAAAAGGAAGAATATGGGAAAAGAAAAAGAAACTTAGCGGAACAACATACTCAACATCTCACATGTTTTCTTTCACCATTCTCTTTCTCCTCCAATTATTGTTGTCAGTTTTGTTTCCCACTTCTTTGGGGTTGAGAACTAACGTCCATCTAAAAGTGTGTTCCAACCTGAACTATAACTGCAAAGCATTGTACAAGGTTCCCAATTCAATAGAGAAAAACCATGGGACTACCTCACTTTAGAGGCCATCTCTGAACCAGGTGTTCGACAATCACATCAAACACACACGATGTTATGTCTCCGTATCATCCCAGGCTTCAATGGGCGTTTTGCCTTCTCAACCTAGCTTTTGAGCTTCTAGAAGTTATGCCAAACACCGATCTCAACCATCTCAATATATGTGCTTTTCTTATGAAGCCGTTGAGGATCAGCGGCCTTTAGATTTTCTGCGTCTCCCTAGAAGTTTTAGCATGTTGTCAGTGACATCATGGGGAGAGCTATGATCTTCATCTTCATGTTGGTTATTGTCAGAGGTATGAGTCAACCAAGCCAATGCCTCTATGGCAGCATCTCTCTCTGCTAGCTGCTTGTTTCTCTTGGGTTTTCCAACAAACTGCATTCCTTTGAACTCCACCAGAGCCCTAAACTCATTTGTTTTAAGGTGTTTTGTTTTGTACTTGGGAGGAGAGTGCCCTGCACGCATCAACAGTGTTTGTAGCAAGCTCTTGGGGTTTGTCCCGTCTTTCGTGAATTTACTCTCATCGTTGGCTACCTTAGGCTTCCTCGTTTCTCGACCAAATACAAATCTTCCTTCACATTGATCCCCTGAGACGAGTTCTTGAACAGCAAGCATCAAGTACTTCCCTTCCTTGTGGATGTCGATCTTGGAATCTTTGAGCTGCACATTAAGTGAATCAGCTAAATTGATTAGCTCACGGGCAATATTTATGAATGATATTTCAAAACATAAAACATGTTATGCAAGCTATAACTTGACTGAAACAAGGAACAAATATAGCAAGAAGCCAAAATCTGCTGACCTTCTTTTGGACAAGCTTATCAAGCTCTTGCTTTAGCTTCATATAGCAGTCAGCTAAACTAGGATCCATGAAGAAGTCAATATAGCCATCCAACATTTTTAGATGTCCAGCCTGAACCCAGCAAAAAGGGGGGGGGGGGGGAACAGAAGAGAAGAAAAGGCATATTACTGCTTTGAAATCAATCAAGATTTTTTTTTTTTTTTGGCTGAAAAGTACAGATGTGACAATTAGCAAATCACCTGTGTCCCATTAATTAGGGCGCCACCAAAAAGGATAAGTATCGAATCAGACACACCAGTGGAGTCACGTATAAAGACAGCATTGACCTTTACTTTCTCACCAAAAACCAGCCATGGATAAGAAATGGTTTGGTAGCGCTCATTCACCGAATTCTGGCCAAAATCAACAATACCAGTAAAAATCTAGAAACATTCATTCAAGGTAACTCCAACAAGGCCCTAATTCCTAAGAAAATGAGCATGGGTTAGCACTTACTGCATACAATAAAACCTGGCCATCATCCCGTGTTTTAAATGACATGGATGTCTCCCTGTGCTGTACACGAAGGCATAATAAAATTTAATCAAACAAAAATTAACTGAAAAATATTGTTATGACCATTGTCGGAATACATGTCTAAGGAACAATAGCTTACCACTACTGATGCTATGCCGGGAAAGAGGCCAGAACAAATGACTGCACGAACCATAGATTGATTGTGACTCAGTTTGTTGTTGATGCTTGCATCTGAATCCACCACGCCTGCTTCTTTTAAGATGAAGCTAAACTGCTTCCGAAGAGAATGGATAGCCTGAAGAGTCTGGGCAGAGAGGAAATTTCTCCAGCAGTATTCATACGCAGATCCTTCTCTTTCAGCATCTTTCCAACCCTCGTATGCTCGGACAAGAGCCATATGATCACTGTAATCTTTCGCAGAAAATCTAGACTTTGCAGTCCCTGCCAACTGAACCCAACAGACAAAAGCTATCAGTTTACTCCAATAGTATTGTCCTAACTTATGTCAGTGCTTAATCCAAGAAACACAGAAAGTGAACAAGGAACTAAAGGGTTCATTAGTTTGGTGAACTTCAATGGCCCGACATCATGCAGAACCACTAGGTTTAAACCTGACACAAATTAGTATACAAACACCTGACATTGGATAGAAATAAAGTTTAAAAACGAAAATTCATGTGGTTCACTGTCAGTAAGATGCACATTTTTCAACAATTTTTTAATAGAAAGAGAAATTTGATCAGAAAGATAATTACATGAAAAGATGATAAGAAACCCTCATAAAAGAAAATATTCAGAAGAATGCAAAGAGACAAAATGGGGGGTAAACTCTAATGTAGGAAAATTTAAAAATGCTGCCCAACCCGTACACCATGTATGATGCTCACAAAGTTCACATAACAGAAATACTGTTTTCACAGGCAAAGTGATGCCATTGCTGTGATAACTAGCATGTTCAAGACCTGCTTTTCTCCATTGAATTTAATTAACCCCATCCAGTGTATCTCTATTTAAAAAAGTGATATGAAATAACTGAAGCACAAATTTGTATTCATTGCCATACTGGATAACTAAATTCATACATTCAGATATTACTGTTTCTTTCTTTTGGGCTCAGACAATACGTTCAACTGAGCACTAGATGATAATAAACTGACTTACATCCTTCTTGTCTTGGGGCAAAAGGAAAGGATCCCTGACACTCAAGCCAGCAACTATTGTAAGAATTGGATCAAAGCAATGAAATATAGCACCCATAACTAACATTTTTCCCAGCTTCGGATCCACCGGAAGCATTGAGAGAAACTTCCCAAGATTAGAAAGATTTTCCTTCTCATCTAATGCTCCAATCATCTTGAGAAAACCAATAGCATTTTGTACTGTCCGTGGCTCTGGTGCTTGCAGAGCTGCTGATAAGAACTCTCCTATGCTCTCAACCTGCAAACTCTTTATTTGCAAGCAAAGAGAGTTCAAGGGTGTTCTCAGTAGCTCAGGAAGTTGGTATTCAGAAAAAGCTTCATAAACACAATTGGGGTAAAGGTGGTAGCATTCTCCTGGTTGTACACGGCCTGCTCTCCCCCTTCTTTGACGAGCAGATGCTTGTGATATCCAAGAAGGTAGTAGACAAGGTGTGTTATTCAAAGCATCATAAGTAGTCTCTTTTGCTTTTCCACAATCAATTACAAACACTACGTCATTGATAGTAATACTTGCCTCTGCCATATTTGTTGCAAGCACTACTTTCCTTACATTTGGTGGTGGTTTCTCAAATATGAGTCTCTGTTCAGAAGTTGCCATTGAACCATGACATGTTAGAAGCAGAACCCTATTAGGATCTCCTAAGAGAGGATGAGCTTTGAGCTGATCCCTTAAACAGCTTATATCGTCCCACCCAGTCATAAATACTAAAACAGCACCTGGCCGTTCCTTCCGACATATATGGCACAAAACAGCTTCAATGAGATTAAATCCCATGCAATCTGGGGACCAAGATGCAAGTGAATCACAGGTCCTGGAGCTATAACTTTCAAAACTTGATTTAGAAAGAGCATCCTGTGCAACAATGGGAAGGTAATAAAATCATATTTCCAACATAAAAAGAACTTATCATCAAATTCCTAAAGCAAACATAGCATAGACACATAAAATTAGTGGGATAACAAGCGCTTGCAGATAAGGTATACCATGTAGTAGCAGGTCTTCTAAAAGTATAAATCCATACCTTCAGAAAGCTCAAAGTGAAGACTAATAGTACATATCAAAAGGAACAACATCGGGCAGGATGCACATGAAAGAAGACATTGGGCCAAACAGGAATATGAATTCTTGAGTCATACCAGAGTTGAAGTAATGAAGTTATTAACACCACCTCCTAGCTGTTACTATTTCAAGGGGAAATATCTTCAGCTAAAATTGAAGCAGAGAACAATGTATTGAGTATACCATGGTTGATGCATGATAATGAATCAATACATCAAACGCCAATCATAAGAAAAATAAAAACATTAATTAAAGGAAGGGATTTATTCTTTTCTCATTCTAGGATTTGAACCTATGACCTCAAGGTTTTGAGAAAAGCACACAACTATAATGAACAAAAAATCTGCCAAAGTTCTGAGAAAAGATCCACATCACACACTAACTTCTAAGATAACAAACTTCAGAGCATAGTAAGAAGAAATTTGAAGAAGCTTCAGAGATTGAGCAGCATTTAAAGAATTATATTAGGACAGATCTACCATAAACACACACAGACAAACACGTAATGGTAGGAGGAAAAAGCACTTGAACATCATTCAAATTACACATTATATTAGAATCAATCAAGTATTCAAAAAATTTCAAACCTCAACAAGAGCAGTGATCTGATTCTTCTTTTTCCTTGGTGCTAGCTGCCTTTGTGTTTTCCACAGTTTCTCTTGACCATAATCATCAATTTGGTTGAAAGGAGTTAACTTATATCCAGTCATTTCTAGAACATCTTCCAAAAAATGAGCTCTCACGGGATATGTGAAACCCTAGGCAACAAACAAATGCACTCAAAAACTTCATTTTTAGAAGTAAACATTTGAAACATTGGAAAAGTGGATTTCAGGGATAGATTCAGTCTCATGGTGATAATAGAAAGATTTTGAATTCACGGAAATGGCATAAGAAAGAAAATTTGAATAAATCATCAAAATCCAGGAAGGGTAGGGATGAAAAACTCATTCTGAATGAAGTGTGTTGGGATGACTGATCAATGCATGGATATATCAACCAAAATTGATTTTTTCCCAAGTACTGTTAGGGAAAATGACTTGTGTCAGGTAAATAAGAGTGTAAAAGTATACGAGTTCAAATGGAACTTTTTGGTAATAAACAGTAATAGGGAAACTTAGATAACATGCAAGAGTAACGAAACTTGGGTCATTCAAATGTCAAAACTGACTAATTTGTCATGGAGGGAGAAAAAGTAATCTGAACCTCAAGATTGTTGAAAGACAATTTCTGTAGTTATCAAATTGCATGCAAACACCCAACTCAGCAATCATCCCGACATACCGGGTTAATATAACCTGAATAACTGCATGTTCAATTTCCACAGAAATACTCAAGAAAACTCAAGCATGGGCATACCGGAATATGAAATGTTGGTGCACCCCCAAAATAATTAGAAAATAGCTCAGCATTCAAGGTAGCACTCATTAAAATCAATCTTAAATCCCGACGACGTTGAAGAAGATCCTTTAACACAATCAGTAAGAAGTCTGTGATGAACAAAAACCAAACAGAGGAGCACATAAGTCTGACTTAGTTGCTTCTTTAGCAGTACAAAGTAATTCAACTGAAATTATTGGGAGAATTACCTTCATTCATGCCTCGCTCGTGAATTTCATCAACAAAAACATGGGTTACGCCATCCAAGTTTCGATCACTTAGCAACCGTCGAAGTAATATTCCACTGGTGCAGAATAGCAGATGGGTGTTTTTCCCCTTCATTCCTTCTAATCGAACTTTGAAACCAACCTATCAAAAAACCTCTGTTGTGGAATAGCAGCAAGAACAAAGAAGTTCCCAATTTTAAAACGTATTTTTCATAAGCTAAAATAGTTTGAGTCATTATACTTCCTTCATAAATCTTAATGCTTCATTTTTGTCTTTTCTGTACCATAATGTTCATCACTCTGGTATTTTTCCTAAGAAAACAGGACTTACTGTTTCACCAAGAGGCTCTCCTCTCTCTGCTGATACTCTCTCAGCCACAGCCATGGCAGATATCCTTCGAGGCTGTGTACAAATAATGTTGCAAAATGCTCCACGACCAGACTCTATGAATGACTCTAATACATATTGAGGAAGTTGTGTGGTTTTACCACAGCCAGTCTCTCCAGATACTACAATCACCTGTTATGATAATGATTAAGGTAAGGCATTATTTGTTAACGTGCAAAACTCCACATTGAGCTCATTCTTCTAGGTAAGCCATGCACAAAGCTAGTTTATTAGACCCAAAAATCACAAGCAAGATCTGATTTAGGGTAATTAAAACTTTATCAAGTGAAGGTAATCTATTATAAACTAATAAGAAGGGTATGCAACATTCATATAGTAACTCTGTGACAAGGAAAAAAGAATCTTATCATGGCAGGAATTAAGAGCTAAGTACATAGTGTCCTTTAATTTTGACAAAAAAAATAAAAAAAACCTTCAAGAAGATTAAGTGATAGGAAAATTAAAAATCATTTTTAACGTTTCATTTTTTTTCTTTGAGCTATAATTCCTTGCTAAATTTTTAGTCACTAATATGACCATGAGTTGCAATTGGTCTCAGGTTTTACATTTCTTTTACTGATTCTTGAAGAAACAAAAGAAAGATTTTTGAAAGCCTTGCCAAGGGAAGGATCTTGTTGCCCCTATGTAGAATAAACTTAAGATTGTCTGGCTAGTAATGCAAATTTTGTGGGACTCTATAGTTCAACAAACAAAGAAAGGAAAGAAACTAACACTGCTAGCAAGTGTCACTTTGGTATGCATTCATGCTTATTTTGAGTGTGTGTATATAACAAAGTTTTACGTCCTTATGATATCAGAGAATGATAGGACTTAAAGAATACCTTGTTGATAGAACTTAAAGAAAGTAAGAGAGAAAAAGTAATCTAAAGCTAGGATTTGTAAACTTTAGCCAATACACAATACAAAATAATTTCATATAATATTCTTCACATCTTCATAAAACATAGTTACACATTTATAAGGGTCAGTCATCATAACTACCTATAACTATCTATAATAACTGTTGCATAAACTAACAAACAGATAAGATAACAATAACTACTCTAAAATAATAATAACTTCTGCTTGTGGACTTTGAAAGAGAAATATAATTCTTAATTAATCTCTTAATCAGAAAGAGTACATAAAGGCCTTTATATAGGCAAACCTAGACCTAACCCAAGAATCTCATAAAATCTAATCAAATCAAAATCAATCAAGTTGATTGAGATATAATAGGAAATATCCTAAGATATAATATACCTATATCTAATCATAAGATATGATATAATATATCAATATCTAATATAATAATAAGATAATAATAAATGCATAATATTCAACACCTAAACATGTGTCTTTCTTCAAAAGAGGACACGTGGAACCCTAATAGAGAAGGAGTCCGAAGCCTAATATGGCACATAGCATGAGTGAAATGCTCATTTACAGTAACAACAATTCAGCAGAATGTGCAATTGACTTTTTCTAACATCTAAATCACTGAAAGCAAGATGATTTAGTAACTGCAAGAATTCCAAAGGCCTACCTGATTTCGTACTATTGATTGAAGTAAGCCTTCCTTCTCCTTGAATGCTGGCAGAGATTTCCGGAATCCCAGCATCATCTTGCCTTCAGGCGACTCCTATAAAAGGTGCAATATATATGTAAAATATTAGGCTAGAACATGCACAAATTATTTCTAGTACTTTGAGACTGATAACTAAGAGAAGCTTCTCTGGTCATCAAAATAATTAGCTAGGACATTTTAAAGAACATATTTGAAGATCAATAATCAATCCACTACTAGCATACGATAAGAAAAACCTACAACATATAGATAAGGTAGACAAAATCAAGTCAAGACCCAGTAAAACAAGAATGAGTTGCCTGGCATATGCCTAAACTCTCAATTTTGTAGGCAGATGTGCAACACCAATTTTGTTCCACTGTCCGCTTTTAGGATGTCCTGTGTCATGCATGCATCTTGTGTTCAAGGATTATGGTCCTTTCTGAAAACAATCCTATAACCACTTTTCTCTCTCTCTGTTTTTTTCGTAAGTTACAACCCTAACAATAAGAAAGCCCATAAATAATCTACCCAATCCTCCTTATATTTGAAACCAGTAAGCATACACATGCAATAAGATAATTAGTAAGGGTTCCAGTGCCCAGTTCACAGGTGACTCAATAAGTTTTAGAATACAATGTATGGGTTTAATTGGCAATAATTAGTGTTTCTCCAGCAGCATTATCCAAAGTTATTAAAAGGTACTAAGGATATGAATTTCAATCTTACCACTCACTACCAAGTAACCAAAGTTCTTAAGGCAAAACAAAAAAGTGTGTTTATCTCTCAATATCACAGAAGAGAAAGAAAATCAACAAATATTAGCAGGCAGTGAAAGGAGCAATGGTGACTTGGTGATTTTATTAAGGCCAACCATAAAACTTGGAATCAACGCTGCTTTTTATTGAAACATAAATGAGATACAGTATTTAATGATTAGAAAAAGAATACATTCTCTTTAACTCCAAGCAATTGATCATTTCCCTAATAAGTTAGAAATAAAGTGGAGGAGGAAGAGAAAATCATCAAACATACAGGACCAAGTGCAGCAGTTACAAGCTCTTGACTGCCACTTACTAATTCAAACAGTGGTACCAAATGTGAATGTCAACAAAGAATTGAGGAAATCAAACAAATGAAACCTGCCAAGATCTTTGCATATTACGCATCCTCAAACTCCTCTTCTGGAGAACCTTTTCCATAACAGATTCATCCACAAAAGAATCAGCAATATCATCGATATCTACGTTTTTAGTTGGACTTGCATCATCCACGTTATTAGCAATCTTTTCAGAATTTAACTGAAGTCTATCAAGGTATTCTTGCAACAAACCTTCAACCCTCCGTTGCAAGCTTAGAGGAATAACCACCTGTTACAAAGCAAGGCACGTTTAGTTTTCTAGAATCCAGATTGACATCAGTCGCAGGTTATGTTAAATTGCCTTGCTGACACCACCCCAAAGTATTACCTCTCTTTGAGGGCGCTTGTCATCCAAATCTGGTCTGTAGTGAGGAAGAGGCACTTTGCTTGCAACAATAACTTTTCCATACAATCCACTGTGTAAAGTGTGACAGAACGCATGCCAATCAATGATAAAAAACAATGAAAGAAACTTAAAAGCTAAGTAATCATTAAAAGTCAGGCAAAGTGCAATTATCTCCTATCAATGAGTCTATTTGATTCCATATTGTAAAAGGGTATGAAAACATGTTTATTTACCTGTAAAGTCCCATTCTTTTGGTGAGATTAGATATCTGCTCATAGTCTCTCCTATCTTTTTTGTCTCTAGATACAATCTCCTGGTCCTTTTCACTGCGTAACAGCATGCTGAGTTTCCATTTCCATTCGTCAACATTGGCCACCGTAGATGATGCCTATAACAACTACATTTTCTTAGAACGAACGGAAATCCCAAATAGTGGGTTACTATGGTTGTCAGAAGCTATTGACTATTTGAATACATAATAGCATATAGGAAAAAAGCATAGCTAAAAATTTATAAGTGGGAATAAAGCCTTATTACGTTTCCATCACAACTAGATAACTAGTCTTTAGTCCTAACCACCAACAAACTTAAGAGTTTCTATAACAGATAATAGACACATAACTTGTTAAACGGCCACGAAGTTTCAGAAATAAACTTTCTTTTCGTTCTATTCAACAACAAAAGAAAAGAAAAAACATGGCCAAAACGAACCTGATGGTTCTCGAAATCACCGTCATACTCATCATCCGAGAACTGCTCCAGGGCGAAGCCAGAAAACCGACGTTTGGCAATGAGGAAGCTGCCATTACAAATAGAAGAAAGCCAAGGTGGACACTCAGTGAGTGTCCTCGAAGGGGAACTTCGAAGATTGGGGAGAAGCTGGGTGTGGGCTTGCACGGAATTTTTCACACATCCAACGAGAAAAGCTATTGACTGCTTCGGAATTAGCATTCTAAACGATAAAGGAGATGAGGCAATGACCTCATGTCCGCCTTCCGAACCAAGTGAAGGTATCAAGCAGCCATCTGTGCGACGAAGGAATCCAACTAATTCGAGTTTAGTTATCGGCCTGCTGTACTATGGTCTGTAAGCCGGAAGAAGAGCTAATACGAGAACCATTTATTTTTTAAAAGTGAAGTTAAATAAATAAATTATTTTAAAGTATCCGTATTTATTTTCTTATATTAAATTAATTTGTCTGATTTATAAATTAATATATACACATACTATAATACTTCCTCCGGTCCTAATTATAAGACCTAGTTGATTTTTTTGGAGAGATTAAGGAAGCTAATTAAATTACTTTCGAGTATTTTTATTTTTTTCTTCAAACTAATTAATTTGACTAACAAACTAATTAATTTGAGTAATAAATTAATATATAATATAAGGATACACAACAAATGAAATAATTAAGTAACTTATTTAGCTTCCTTAATCTTTCCAAAAAAGTCAACTATGTATTATAATTAAGGACCGAAGGTAGTAATTAGTTTAGTTTCCTTAATATCTAAAAAAGTCAAACTCAATCTTATACTACCATTTAGTTTAGGTACATATGCTATAACACCAAGTGTGTGTATGGAATACAAGTAATAATCAAAGGGTTAAGTACCAATTTTATTCCGGAAGTATACCAGCAATTTTGTCCTACAAGTTTTTTTGGGGTTCAATTTTGCCCTTCACTAACAGTGATGCCTAACGGAGTTAGTGAACACTCGAGTGTGACCTCTTACACTCGAGTTGTGTATGGATTTTTTTTTTTTTTTTTTTTTTTTTTTACTGAGTGTACAAAAGTGTGCACTTTGCACACTGAGTGTGCGGGTGCACTCCGTTAAAAAAAAAAAAAAAAAAAAACCGTACACATACACTCGAGTGTGCTCTAACATCGTTAGCGTCTACCAGATTAGTAGATCAAGCGAAAATCGCTACGTTTTGATCTTCCGAAAGGCAATTGAAGCAAAAAAAATTTCGGCGACAAAATCTTTCTAGGTATCTTCCAAAGCAAAATTGATACTTAACTCAAACTTAAAGAATCATGGTTTGTGCTAAATTATCCAAATTCTGGTACCAAAAAAATCATGATTCATAAACTATTTTTTCTACTTCTTCAAAAAGTATTTGTAAAATCTATACTCTAAAATCATTTGTTGAATGGAAGATGATATTCTGATATCCTGGTAAATAAAATAATCTGATATAATAGTTAAAAGGTTGGTTTTTCCCCCTCTTTTCTCCCCTCTTCGTTCTTTTTTTGGGACATAGGATCAAAATGACGTCGTTTACCTTCAGATTTTGCTCCCAGGTTCAAACCCACCCATCAGTTCAGTCCCCTGCTGTCGCGTGATTTCGGTCACCACAACAAATAACATCGAAGACCTCCTTTTGTCTTCGTCGCCGTCATCCGCAGTAGTAGACACCATCGGAACTCCGTGAACCACCATCGACCTCCCAGGTTCTCTTCTATATTTCCCCTTCGCCTTGATTTTCATTTCCTCCCTCTTTTTTGATTCCGGTCTTTTATATTTCGTTTCGGATCTTCTCGTCACGATTTCTCTAGAAAGTTGAGCTTGCTATTGGCCTCAAGTTCTTCTAAAACTTTGAACTTTACCTTTTTTCAAAATTCAAGATGGATGATTCTCTCTCTATTTCTCTTGATTTTCGTTGAAATAAAACCTGAAAATTTGCTGTTGAAGATCGGAACTTGGTTCTTGGTTTCTCTCCCTTTGTGTAAATTTTATAATCAAATGAGAATTTGAGATAGTTTATCTTTTTCGTTGGCGCTACTATGTAAGTGATTTGAGATTGTTTATCCTGTTGCTGGCTTCTCTTTCTTAATCCCTTCACTTAATCTCCGTTTTGGAGGTGTGATCTTGTTCTTCCTTCTAACTAAGTACTTGTTCAGAATTTGGTTTGGAGCTTAATATTCGAGGGTCTTTGCAAAGTACGAACATGGGTTGCTTGCAAAGATTTCCGTCATTCCTCTGTGGCTCTTTTTTTTATGTTCCGAGTTTATGTTGATTTGATTCCTAGCCCCTTTTTTGGATGAAAACTAGAAGAAAGTTTGTGGGGCTAGCTTTCAGCATATATATTTATACCATCTAGGGTTGGACTGGATTAGTGATATATTTTGAGCTTGTTTTGTCTCTGTGCATTTGTTCTTCTTCCTTTTCTCAAGAATAAATGCATTGCCATGTTGATATGATACTCTACTGTGGGTTTTAGATCATTCTTTTCCTGTTTCTTTTCTTCGCCATTGTATGATATGCGTTTTTTTCTTTCTTTTACTTAATATTCAATGGCCGTTTGTTTGTATGCATATCTATAAATAATACTACCTCCGGTCCTAACCGGTCCTAATTATAAGACCTAGTTGACTTTCTTTGGAGAGATTAAGGAAGCTAAATATGTTACTTAATGATTTCATATGTCATATGTTATGTATCTTTAGATTATATATTAGTTTATTAGTTAAACTTTGAAGAAAAAAATAAAAATACTCTAAAGTAATTTAATTACCTTCCTTAATGTCTCCAAAAAAGTCAACTAGGTCTTATAATTAGGACCGGAGGTAGTATGATGTTAGCGTCTTATGATCCTAAAATCTCATCTTTTTAAACTTCTTAGCTGATTCTACTCTCAATAATAACAACCTTGCTCCTAATATTCTTTTCTCATATGTCTTCATTCATATGCTCATATAAGAATTTGTTAAATGCTTTGGTGATGATTGATGGATGTCTATGATTAAGGGATCCTTAATTGGTGTCTTCTAGAAATAATCTGACTGGTGTGCTTATCAGGTGGTTGATTGGATTTTACTTTTTTCCCCCAATCAAATTCTTATTTTGTTTGATTACTGGTCATCAGTTCGATTGATTTTGCATGATTTTGATTTAAGTCATAAGAAAGCTTTGCTATTAAAAACTTTCTTGAAGAGATTGCATTGTTGAATGGGAAACACTTAAACTGCTGGTTGGTTGCTGGTTATAAGCAGATTTTGTTACGTCAACTGTGATTCTCATTCGAGTGAAGGCGTCATTCATCATGGCCTAGTGTTTGGCAAAAACAAAAATCATGCTTAGAGTAATAAGCTGATGGATATTGGATAGTGTGCTTCTTTTATATTGATATGATTGGAGTACTTGATAATTGAGTTTTGTGATACCTATATGTGGTCTTTTGGAAGTGATTTCTTTACTCTTTGTAGGAATAGCTATTGGCTTCCCCCCCCCAAAAAAAAAAAAAAATTGTATATCCTTTTCCTTCCCTTAATGAAATTTTATTTTTCTTCCCATTTGCATAGAACAATGGCCAGTAGTGATACTGAGGGCAGTGCTCTTACTGCAACTGATACTTCATCCCCAGCCAGTAACAAGGAACCAGTTAATGAGCAAGTGATTGCAAATTTGTATGCTGCTATGAGAACTGAACTCAATCGAATTTACTCAAAAATCACTGAACTCGAAATGGAAGTTAGCGAGCACACATTGGTTATAAATGCCATTCAGCCGCTGGATCCCTCTAGACGATGCTATCGCATGATCGGAGGGGTGCTGGTGGAGAGAACCATCAAAGAGGTTCTGCCAGCCGTGCAGCGCAATAAGGAGGGCCTTGAAGAGGTTATTGCTAGGCTTAATGAGACACTGGAAAAGAAGAAAAAGGAAATTGCTCAGTTTGAGTCTAAATATAAAATCAGAATAAGAAAGCCTGACCAAGAAGATAAAGACGATGGTGGCCGGAAAGAAGGTTCTGCACAAGGAGTTCTTGTAGGCCCTGCTGGTGCAAGTGATTAAAAAAATTTCCATCATATTTAGCTGGGCGCCAGCAATCTTTTTTTTTTCTTTTTAATTTTGCCAGCAATCTGATTTGGATTTTAGGATTATTCTGAGTAGTACTTGGTAGTTTGGTTGCTTGAATCTTAAGTAGACTTTTTGTGTCTTTGGGAGAATCTTGAGGGAGAAACAGACAAACACATATACTCAATGCTTTTAATCTACTGGTACTCCATATTTGTATACTCTATTTCATACAAGAGATAGATCGTGCCTGTTGGGTGTATGTGCATCATGAGATTTGGATTTTCTCACATCTGTTATGTGATTTTATGTTCAATTTTAGTATCACTGTTATTTGGGGTGTTTATCAGTTTGAGTACAAAGCTTAGGCCAAACGAAATCAATGTTTTTTAAATCGGTTGAAGATATTTTATTTTTTCTTGTGTGTAACCTAACTTCATATCAAGTTCAATTTCGTTGGTTTAATTAATGTTTGGAAGATTTGTTTTTTTCTTAAAAAAAAATGTGACTTGGATAAAATTAAAAATGTTTGGATGACTGTTTCTAGAACCACTTCTTTCATGCACAAATTAATTAATAACTCTGCTCTTTATGTTTTCAAAAGCAGTGAAGGTAATTTTGGTATTTTGCTCTCACCATGGACCAAAAAAGGTCAGCTTCCATACAAAGAAAGGTTTTGAGAATCATTCAATTTTAATTTCTGAATAGTTGTTTGGATGAGGGTAGAAAAGCATTGGTTTTGATTAAATACCACTTTTTTCAGCTTTTCCAAACACCCACAATACTTGCATATATGTATGTATATATATGTAAAGGAGTACATAAAGCGTACATGACAATTTTTTTTAATTTTAACTCTTTTGGCCTAATATTAGTGTCAAACCAATAGTAACAACTGAAACTCTAGAGAGCATGTTTTCTTCTCTCACTATTTGATTTGGCTATTTCTCCATTAAACTCCATTCCCAAGTGTTTACTCCTGTGATTTCAAAAATTGGCTGAGGAGTACTTTGCTGCAAACTTGGGGATGATGGCCACCTTCATGTTTTGCACGGAATTATCATCATCTGGCATAAACGAAATTTGGCTCATTAAGCATCAAGGAACTTGCTGGTACAAACAACCCTTCAAGCGTGAGTGTGAAAGCCCCCAGGAAGATCCTTCTCAACAGTGGAGAAAAATGATACAATACATCAAAATATTAACAGAAGTGAAAAAAAAAAAAAAAAAAAACAGAGACAGACAGAAGAAGAGGAGGAGTTACTCAAACCAAGCTAGTAATGATTCTAAATAATTCTAATGTTTGTAGTTAATTTCAATGGTTGCTTCATCCTATACAACCTATTATTGTCATAACCACATCCTTCTATGAGTGTTCCCCAACACACACACACAAAATCACTAAGATGCATAAAACATCCATCCCCAAAAGGCTCCTGACATTAGGGCATACAAAAAAATCACTGGGTCACACTCAACAAAATGATACTATATATCACAACTCACAAGTAAGACACATTTCCAAACAAAAAGACAGAATTTTGCTTAGCAGATCGTTTCAAAATCAGTTGTTTTCAATAAATGCTTTTTCATATGGAATAAGTGCTTGAAGCAAACATATTTATTAACCTCTTCTGGAGCTGATTATAGCATTTTTCAAAAGTTACTTTAAACGCATTGTAACAACTCATGCATGCACATGACTGAACCAAAAGCATATTGCACAAAAAGCTTAAGGGCAATACATTAAAATCAAAAGTGCACGAGAAAAATTCAGTTAACCAAAAGGATAAGATGACAAAATATAACATCATGCACATTTAACCATTTATATTATACATATATGTCACAGCATCCAACTGTCAAAACTCATATTTCACCATTCTTTATAATGAGTTAGAGTATATACCAGCCATTGCAGGGTTCTTGCCAAAGAGCTGGAGACTTGCAAAACTCTAGTTCCTCCTCTTCAAAAAGTCACTCCAACCAAAGTGCCTTTTCAAAAGGGATGTCATGCCAAAGAACTTGGTTGGCGCTCCAGCAAGCTCTCCCTTCTTAATTTGTTGCCAATAGAAAAGCCAAAAGTTGGCATTCGTAACTTTTGCCCACCTAGAGAGTCCAAAGGGACTTACTTACAAAATTGAAACATTTTAGCTTTCAGAATACCACGTTTCAAAGCTGAGACAATTTGTGGGTCTATTGCAACTCCTGGAGAAAATATGTCATCAAGAAGCCTAACACACTCAACCATGTCCCCTCTAGTACAGAAGCCAGAAATAAGAGCATTGTATGTCACAGTATCTGGTTCGAGCCCATCGTCAATCATTTCAACCAAGAACATAATGGCTTCTTGGAGGCTATTTGCCATCAAGTGTCTATCAATCAAAACAGTGTAAGTAACAACATCTGGCTTTATTTCCTTGTTCTGCATCTCCCTCAAAATGGTGGAAACATCCAATATCTCTGTCTCCTTACTACTATTACAGCCCCAGGAGGAATTTTTTCTTAAATTTGATTTCAAGTGCCCATCAAGTAAAACTGTGTAGGTGATGACATTTGGTTTGATCCTCCTTTTCTTCATATCCTGGAAGAGATTATGGGCTTCTTGTAAGCAATTTATCTTACAACAGCTATTTATCATCAGTGTGTAGGTTTTAACATCAGGTGTAAATCCTCTCTGAACAAAACTTTCAAACAAAGAATGGGCCTTTTTCATATTCCCATCCTGGCACAAGGCAGCTATGACTTTGCAGCACATTATTTTGCTAGATTCCACATCCAATGACAACAGTAATCTTATAGCTCGGTCAGTATCACCTTCATCGCATAGTTTACATAGTAGCTTAAAACTGGAATCTTTTTCTACAACAATATCTTGGTTTGACAGCATAAGATGGAGTTCAAAAGCTTCTCTTGGAAAGTTTGCTTCACAAAATCCCTTTATCATGGCAGAATAGATTTCAACACTTTTATCTTCTAGATTTTTCAAAAAAAATACAGCTTCTTCAACCTTGCCTCTTGAACACAAACCTTCAATGATCATCTTGTGTGTAATAGAATTTGGCTTCACTCCTTGACTCTCCATATAATCTAAAAATTTCTCCATATAATCTAAAAGTTTCCTTGATTTATCAGCACGGACATTTCTAGACAATCCAGAAGCTAGTACATTATAAGTTACAATATCAGGCTTAAAACCCTTTTCCTTCATTTCTTCAAACGTGTTAAAGGCAAAATTCAGTTTACCCTGTAGACAGTACCCTTTGATAAGGGTCGTGTAGTGTTTAATATCTAAAACCATATTCTTATGCTTCATATATTCTATAAGTTCACTTGCATCATCCACTTTCCCCATTTCACATAAGGCATCTAACAAAACATTGTAGGCCACTGCATCAAGAAATATTCCAGATTTTTGAAATTCTACAAATTTATCCACCACATCCAAATTTCTGCCTGCCTTGCACAAGCCATGGAGGAGGCAGCTAACGATCACACAATTTGTTTTTATGCCTCTTGAAATCATGTCACCGTGCAGGGCTAAAGCTTTATGTAGATTCCCACTTTTGCAGTATCCCCGAATCAATTCACAATAAATAAATACATCAGGAACCAACCCTTGCTTTTCCATGTCAAGGATAACACTCTCAGCTTCATCTAATTCCATTTTATTACAAAACCCACGAATAACAGCAGTGTATGCAAACATATCTAGCAGGCCATTGGCATTTCTCCATGCTTGAAGCATTTGATATCCCTCATCAGGACTACCATGGTTGCACAGGCCCTCTATATAAGTTGAGAAAAAAAAGGAACAGATAGGCATCCCAGCTTCCTCTATTTCTTTCATCACATCATCTACTTCTTTCCATTTACCACTCTTACAGAGCGCCTTGATCACAATCGTATATGTAAAGTCATTTGGGCTTAAGCCTAACCTTTTCAGTTGCTTGTATATGGCAAAAGCCATATCCACCTTATCATGTTTAACCAAGCGATTTAGGAGGAAGTTACAGGTAAAGATGTGTGGAACAATCCCACGTCTTCTAGTAAAGACAAAATCGATAGCTTCATCAAACATGTCAACACTGACATATGTTTTGACTACTGCATTATAGGCTCTGAGCAAGTGCAGATTCCCTTCAACCCCAAAACCATCCAACAGTTCTTCAAACAAATCCTCTATTTCAAAAGCTGGACACTCTTTAGAAACAGCGATGAGTTCCAGAAACAAAGTATCCAATTTCCTATCCAAGCCCCAATAACATAAAATTCTAATCAGTGCCGCGTACGTTGGGATATTATGTTGGAAACCTTGTTCTTCCACCTGACGAAAGAAAGACAATGCAAGGGCGGGCTCTCTTGAAAAACAGTTCAATGTCTCAACCACCTTGAACGTATCTATCTCAAAGGAATTATATACTGAAGGAGAGTCCAAGGAGCAATCACACGAGGATGATACAGTTTCGTCACCAGAACTGAGTTGGGTGTCGTCTGAGAAAGTAGTTGAATTCAAATAGGCAAGCGCCGTTGACGCTAACTTGCAGCCACTAAAGAATGTTCCGGGAAATTTTAATCTGGAAAAGAAATCACATATAAAACAAGGGTCATATAGATATTAATGAAGAACATAAGCTAAAAACTGCCGCCAATGAAACAATATCACAAAATCAAAGAATCAAACTTTCATCGTCCCACTTTTTTTCTTCTCGAACCAGGCGCTTCTTACAGAGTCTTACATAAGAAACAGAGACCAAATCATTGGGAAAAGAAGGCAACGTTAATATCACACCAAAAAGCCATAACATCAAAACAGAGAAGCATAAACAAAAATGTAAACGGGGAAACAGAGAACAGAGCATTTTGCACAGAGACAAAAACATAGAAAACGAGAGAGAGAGCAACTACGGTGACTGAAGGTAGAAAGTACCTGCGTACAGAGAAGGAGGAAGGCGAGAATGAGGTGGGCAGATACGGCATGGACGGCGAGAAAAGCGAGGGACAGAAGGTGAAGGTGCACCTAGGGCGAGATGGGGAGGGACGAAGGAGTGTGGGACGGCGGATTATGTTGTGAACTGTACATAAGTTAGTCAAAGCTTCCCTAGGCCCCTGCCCCCTGTAAATATTTCCTCACTTGCACTCTGCTACATATTACAACTACCGTTTTATAGAAGTTAAGCGAAAAGCTTTTGATAATTTTTTACCTATTCTCTCGGCTTTTCCATTTTCCTTAAAGTGAACTCATTAAAAATTTTCCTTTTGCTTCCTTCCCCTCATATCAAACATATCTTTAAATTAACTCTCACTTTTCTAAAGGCCTATTTAGTTGGTTTAAGGGAAGGGAGAGGGAGCCAGAAAAGAGAGAGAAATTTTTTCTCTTATCTTTGTTAAACAAGACTTTCTCCCCGTACGTTGCACGGATATGTAAAAATTGCACATAAGTTAAATTGAAGAACATATGCTACTATGTGATAACAAAACCAACTCATAAGAACATTATATTATTTGAAATCAAGTTTTTGAAAAACTTCTCTATACACAACATTTATTGTAATACAACTGGATTTATTGAATTCATCCAATATAAGTATTCTCAAACCCTTGAAACTCTTGATCATAGATAGTGCAACATATAACTGCCCATGTGAAAAAACTGGATTCGGAAGGTAGAGACCTACATCTGACATTGATTGACCTTAGCTTTTGTTTATCATCATTGTAAATGATATTATGATTGGAAATTGCCTCTTGTCATATTGAAAGGCAATTTAGATTCAAATGGGTTCATATCCATTTTGTGCATCAAAATCTCTTCACCAACACTTATGTCATTCAATGCCTTTGCCCTAATGGCATTCTTGCCAAGTTGTGTTACTTGTAGCCTTGTATCATTGCACAACCTAGCTGCTTGATTAATATTTCTTATTAACATAACTGGTACACTTACTTTCAAAACCAATTTATGATGAGGAATATCTGAGCATTTAATTGCATTTAGATATTCTGTGTTGTACAAATCCTCTAAACTTCTGTTTGCCTGATCTGTATGACTTACAGAGTCCGAACTGAAATACTCCATCGGATCACTTGGCAACAAATAATTATGTCAACATTTTTAGTTAAAGGAGTTAGAATGGTCCTGTTGTTGAGGTGATCAACGTCAACAACATGTTCTACTAAATTTGGGTAGGTAGATTGAATGATGGACCTAATTGGATTACAATCATCATGTAGCAACAACTTAGAGGGTATTGAAATGTCTGCAATACCATCATGTGGTAATCCAATGTCTCCGTCTCCAACTTGTAGCAACCATTCTGAAAATGTTTAAATTTTTTTCTTGTTCAACTGGATCACAAGTAAGATTGATTTAATCCTCAATATAACCTTTAATAAATTAAAATGAATTATGAATTTGGATATAAGAGACCTATTGTCACAAATCTCAATTTTCCGACCAAGTACTAACTTATATAAGCATAACCTAATTTTAAACAACTCTGCAAACCTCCACATAATCAAAATTATATCAAACTTTAACTCAAATATATCAAATCCCAACTCAAAATTTCATAGTATTTCAATATTTATCAAAAATAAACCCATTAAACATTCAATAGTACATCTAGGAATCCAAATAAATGACTTAAACCACGTATAATTGATAGAAATATCCTCTAGGACATAAATCCTAAACTTTTTAAATAGAAAATTAATTTTAAATTCCTACAATAACTAACTAATAAATCTAAACATATTGAAAATAACTATTAATTATCCTCTATATACATGTAGTCATCTATTGTCAAAACTCAAAACTCTCCCAAAATTCTAACCCAAAAATTTTTACTAATCAGCACTATATTATCCTCTTTAGAATGAAGAAAATATGTGGAATAACTTTCATGAAGTAAGCTTGTTGAGAAATAAGTTAGTTTAGCTACCTAAATGATCTTATAAGCTTACCTTAGATCTGAAACAATGGAGGACACTACCAGAAACGCGTCTGCAAGCTCAATGGTGAAACTCAATTATTTTTTCACAAATGAAGATCGATAAAGTGGGGGTATATATAATACTCCAAGACACACATGAAGGAGCCATGTGCCCCTTATTGACGGGTGGGACGAGTATTGAATACCCCCATATACCCGTTTGACTAAAGGTACATGGCCCCTCTAACTTTTTTTTTACTATGATATTTTTTTTGTTCATTTTCTTATCAATTCCCCCTTTATTATAATTCAATCCTAAAAGTAAAAATTATGATATTACACATAACTCCTTCATCTACATTGTAAGTTTGATCATCGAATACGTTGGATAATTACTCTAACTGTTATGGTAAATTTGTAATCATGATAAATTTGATTTAATTTTACTTATTTATTTATTTATTCGAAGATAAAATTGTTTCATAAAACCTATAAATTGAATGTTCACCTCTTTAATTCAATATTTATAAATTGAGAGATAAAAAGTCTCGTATTTTATAGTAATTGGTTGGTAAATTGTTGCAAATATGTTTAACAATTCCAACGTAAAATAGATTCTTGGAAGACAAACAACCCTGTTGCACAGTTGTGTTTTATATAAGTTGTGAAAATTACATTTACACACATTTAAACATAAAAAATAAATTATCTATTAGCCTATGAACATTGAAATGTGAGCTTTTGCAATTTAGCATTAATAAATTTAGCTTCATCCATCCAAATGATTGGGAATTGTCTCCTCGTCATGCTAAAAGAAAGCATAGACTCTGAAGGATTCATGTCCATATGATGTATTAGCATATCTTCACCAGCATTATCTCCTTCAACACCTTTAATTTGCCCTTATGAAGTTTTTGCCTAGATGTGTTATTTGCAATCTAGTCTCATTGCTTATATTATAATTTCAAGATATATTTATATAAGCTACTTGATCAATGTTTCTTATCAACATAATTGGTACGCCAACTTTAAGGATCAGCTTATGACAAGGCATCCTTGAGCATTTGATTGTGTTGAGGAATTCACTATCATACATCACAGAGAATTGATTATGTAAATTGCAAGACAAAATGCCTATGCGTTGTACGGAGTCGTGGAACTTTATATATATATAGTTTATGTTTGAAAAATATAGTTAAATACCTCAATTTAGATATAATATATGTTTTAATTTATCAAAAGTTAGAACCACCCCCACCCCACACAATGCGAGGGATTCTTTCATTTCTATTTAAGACAAAATACTCGTGCATTGCACGAAAACATAAAACTTAAATTGTAAGGATATATATAATTGTTGTTCAAAGAAATATAGTTAAACACATCAAATTAGACATATACATGTCCTAATGTCTCAAAAGTTATAACCACTCTTGCTTCCTATGTTGATAATTAATACAACAATTTACAATCCTAACCTTGGAAAGACTAAGTCCTAACTTATCATAAGTCATAACCACCCTTGCTTATATAATCAATCATCAATGATTACATATTAATAATAAAGATAAATAAAATTCTTCAAATCCCATAAATACTAATATTGAATTCATGGACACCAGTGATCACTTCGCTTTTTTGCCATAATTACTTTATAATTCCCCAAATTACCTAAGACTTAATGACACTGTAATTTCTAGAAAATCAATTATTGAAAGAGAGGGAAAAACATAGTGATCAAGAATTAGGTATACAATTGTGTATGCAAGTCAATTTTTAGATCTTAAGTAAAATAGTTTGTAAGTAAATAAATGATGTAATTCTTTTTTTTTTTACTTTTTCCTTTTTAAATTACCTAATTAAATGATTTCTAAATTGGAAGTTATGATTATGAATTGTGAGATTTTGCCCCATAAATCCAAGAATCATCACAAATTATTATGAGATACAAATCTTATAAGTAGTTCTTTTTTATGGAAAAAAATGATCAAAATAGTTTAAAAGGTTTATCCCAAAAATTAAAGATGCAAAAGGGTAGTCCAATAGTATAAAAAACACAAACATAAATTCATTTTAAAAAAAGAAAAGATTAACAACAGATATTATAAGCTTTCAAAGGGATAGGCAAGCCCCAACTCTTTTTTCCGAGTGATTGAGCCCCATATATAGTTTCCATCGGACGTCAAGCGGAACTTTATTAACGGCAAAGACGAGTCATTGTCTCAGTGTGATTTTGGCCTTAAGAAAGAAGAAGCTCGAATGTGGTGGTTGCTACGGGAGGGTAGAGAGAAGATAATATCGGAGAGAGAAAATGTTAAATATGAGGAAGAGGGTGAGTGACAAATATCCATTCAAAATCTATGTTTAAATTTGAATTTATAATATGGAGCAAAAATATAGAATTTAAATTTGAAAACAAAAAATAGAGAATGGGCACATGAATTCAGAATATCTTAAGAAGAGAAGATGCATTAATGTAGCCGTATGAAAATGAGAAAAAAGGGTGGACAAAAAAAAAAAAAAGGTCTCGGGAAGTAAAAAGAATAGGAAATAGGAAAACATAATAGGTCTTAAGAAGGAGAGGAAGAAATTTCAAATTTAAATACTAACCAATTATATCTGTGTAATCTTTATATTGTCATGTTATATTTTTCTACAGAGAATATTAGATAATACTCTCACCGATCCTAATTATAGAACATATTTAACTGATTTTAGAGAGATTAATGATGAGAGTTAAATTAATTAATTTTACTCATTTTCATAAAATACCCTCATAAATATCAATGAAGGAGTATTATATTTGGCCCTTCATAGTTGTTTCTTCAGTTTAAAACTTTGAATTTATATAGTATCAACTATAGAAGCAATTAATTTGATGATTAAATGCTACGACAGAGATATTCCGTTTAAAAGTACTGTAGATGAAGCTAGGCTACTTCTCCATGGAGATTGGAAACTCATGTTTTAGCCATGTGCATAGTGAAAATATTACTGTTGCATATCAATTAATTTCATATATCATCATCCTACCCCATAATTCATTTATCAATTTGGAATCATTATTGCTAAAATTGTATCAAAAAATATGACAAAAATTGCTCAAAATCATTTTATTAAAAAAAATAGTAGAATTAAGATATATGTGGTATTAATGAGTTGCAAGCATTATTTACTTTATAGAATATACATGTGCATTATTAAATTATTAATTGTGTTTAATTATTATTGAGAAAGTATCAACATGGGTATTTTAAGAAGAAATTGACAAAAATTAGAATATTGTCTTATAATTAGGACCAAAACCAACTCCAAATGTTATCTTATAATTAGGACCGGATGAAGTATTTGATTTGATTGATGATTTAAAATAGTGTATCTTCATAATAACTCAAGATATTTTCTTAAAGTTTTAATTGAAAATTCAAAGTGTATTCTAAAATGATATTTACCAATTATCACTCATCCTCTCTTTCATTTTGATTGATTGATTATTGATTTCAATTTTTCAATTTGCAAATATTAATGAAATAAAAAATCTGATTGGAAGCAAATATTGAAGTAAGAGGTATTTTTAATTTTTATTGAAAAAAGGAATTTTTAATTTATTAATTAATAATTACTTTATTTAATTTTGCAAATCACAACTTCCAATATAGACCTTAATGAGTCTTTGCGTCCCAAGAATTTCACTTCCCATGCCTTTCCTCTACCAATGCTTTGTGTTAACATTATATAAACATTGATGGTGTATATTGGAAGTTGTTATTATTTAATGGCGATGATGATTTGGAATAGTATATAAGGGATGATTAAGACAACATTTTAGTAAGTGATTAAATTATTGGTATGAGGAAGTCGTCCTTATGCTGATTGAAAATATTATTTATATAATACTACATTTACATAAAAAAATGTGAGTTGTAATGTAATATATGGAGAACAGTATAAGAATTGCAAGTTGGCTTTTAAGTTGGCAATAATGGAAAGCGTACAGTCATCCATGTTTTTTTTAAAAAAATAAAATAAAATCCTAGGTATCAAAAAAAGTTTCACAAAAAATTCTGATGTTAAAAAAGGTCCATTGGCAACTTTTTTGAATATGTGATTAACAACTCCATCTGTGAATTAATCGTGGAGTTTTTAACAACTCTTTGGGATTTTTTTAACATCGAGTTTTTACGCCGGGCTTTTTTGACATTTTCTTGGCCCCTTACAGGACCTTAAGGGTGTGTTTGGTTTGAAAGAGAAGGTTTAAACTTAAAGACTAATAATTAAATTTTTCTAGGTCTTTCATCCCAACCATCTCATCTCATCCCTCCCCTCAAACCAAACACACCCTAAAGAGATTTTCCTTTTTTTACCTGTAAAACAAACCCCACCAAAACTCTTATCCACAATTATTAATTGACTAACAAATAGTATTTGTGTAATTTATTCTCTCTCTCTCTCTCTCTCTCTCTCTCTCTCTCTCTCTCTCTCTCTCTCTCTCTCTCTCTCTCTCTCTCTCTCTCTCTCTCTTTCTCTCTCTCTCTCTCTCTCTCTCTCTCTCTCTCTCTCTCTCTCTCTCTCTCTCTCTCTCTCTCTCTCTCTCTCTCTCACAATTTTTTTAATGAGGAATTATAAAAGATGCATGCACAAGTTTCAAACGAACTTGACACGTACATAGTTAATTATGAATACGTTTATGAACTACATAGGTTAACGGTGATTCCATCTTAAGCATTGAATACGTTTACAGAAACACAAGCAACAATGCTGGAGCATTTGGTAACCCATTTAACGCCAAATTAAATTGATTTTTTCCTTTGGTACAAGGCAAAGGTTCTTCTATAAAAGTAGTATAAATGTATTACAGAAAGTATATATAGGCGGTGGATTTAAGGTGTCGTTTTCCACCAAACCAACCTGTTCATCAACTGATCTGGTAGAATTTTTCAACGTCATGAACTCATGGTTTTTCATCAAAAAAATTTCCAAAAACATTGGATGCACCACCTGCTAAAGCTTTTATAGCATTATGTGTGATGGCGATGAAGTAAACAATATGCTGGAAATAACAGTAGCCAGTAGGTTTGGACAGCACTATTTCCATCATGGAATCTTTCTGACACTCACACGTGCAGCTTTGTAAACTGCATTGTTTTCATCATACTATATTTGATCTTGAACACACATACAAAAAAAAAAAAGTTCATATTGTCATGAGTGAAATTACTGGAAAATTAAAATCAAAACCGTAAAAGAGAGAATCGTGTATGCAAAAAGTGACATGAAAATATAAAAAAACCAACCCCTATAATTCTTGATATTTATAGAAAAAGCAGAACTTTAATCAAGAGTTTAAAATCTAATAATTAAACCGTCACCATAGACAATAATTTCTGAAAAGAGGATATAAAACTTACAAAGGTCCCTGTTGTTTCAAAATAAGATAATTCATATTGCATCATTTGTACTCAAGGGAGGGCGGATGGGAATTGTGTCATTTGTACTCAAAATAAGATAATTCATATTACAAACGCTTGGAAAGGATAATCATAAAGTTAAAGTTCTTTACAGTCGATCTGAATGTCGCGGTCAGCGTCTTCCTCTTGGTGTTAGAGTTCGGTGGGGTCATGAGCTGTGATAAGGTGTTATCATCATCTTCAAGGGATCTACAACGCACCATCAATAACACTATCCAACATTTACAAAATAAAAAATGCAAAAAAAATAATTATCTTTGGCATAGAGATTCTCGTGAACAGATCACTAAATACATTAAATGAATAGCGATGAAGGAAAAATGCTATACATGTGTCCGCAACATCAAGCTCCATAGCTGAAAAAAAGGGTTAAGAATCAAAACGTGCAAACTTAAAGGTAACTATGTGATGTGCAAAGACACAGATCAGAGAACCGATGCCAAAAACTGATACTCACACTGCAAAAATGACAAAAACTGATATTTGGAGGAGGCTTGAGGCGGACAACGGGAAGAAGAGAAAATCAGACCGTGAGAAGGGGAAGAAGGGAGATGGAAAAAAGAGAGAGAAAGGACTAGTTGCAGAAGAGGAAGACGATAGCAAGAAGATCAGAGAGTTGGACGAAAGGCGACTAGCGAGCTTGAGTTGGAGTAATGGTGACTGGTTTGATGAGAATTTTTTGCTGATGTTTTAGGTGATTTTATATTGGAGTATTTAGATTTGAAATTTGAATTCGAAAAGATGGAGGGAGGGAAGTCGTGTGAATTGGGAGATTGTTGGAAAGAAAAGATTGATTACGTGCCACTGATCATAGTCCACTATGTGTCATTAATGATGGTAACCAAATTGATCATCCAATTAGATCCATTAACTCAATAGAAACTGTTGGGAATCAACAATGCTACATAGGAAATAGAATAGTTTCATTGGAACCCCCTATAATAAATGATATATATTTGATAGAGGAAAAGTTGTTGCGTCATAAATGTAAAACGTAATTGTATGGGAATAGTCATTGACGCATGGGGGAATGCAAATACAAGTCTTTGAAAGTCATAGTAATTCGAATGGGTCTAATACTCTTTGAAAATCTGGCCCAATAGGATATGTATCACTTGGGGAAGGCAATACAACTCATCGGAAGTCGTAGTGAATTAAATGGGGATAAAACTGTTTTGAAAACTTGGTCCAATAGGATAATCATCAGATTTGAATTTTCCTTCATTGTAAGTAACACGTATTACTGGGAATTAATAGACTTGCGAGAAGTGGTTGAGATCATGGGTGGCACAATAAGCACGTCAGTTTTATCCAATTGGGATGACACTGTGGACCAATTAGCTTTGAGACACAAGGTTTAGTAGTATATATTTGATGATAATCTATGGAAACTTTTCAATATTCTTACAATATGCTCTCAACAAAAATGAATATTTTTTTTATTAATGACAATTTGATCAATATCCTCATTTTTCTCTCACTCCCTCCCCTTAAACCAAACAGGCCCTAAATTATTTTTCCGGAAAAATAACGAGCGGATAGTGCTTTGTAGATTTGGAAAGAACGAAACATTAATTTTAGGACAGTCTATGACAATTTGGAAGTAATTAAACCGTGAGGCTGAAACTCAAATGAGGGTATAACAGGAGATAATAAATTGATAATATGTACCGATTCAACAGAAGCTCTTGTTATTTCTAAAGAAAAATGTTACAAGAGCTCCCTTTGATTAAATCGGTGGAATTAATTAGAGCTTTTTACAATTTGAGATTAATCTACCACATATCGTTATAGCCTTGAAAAAAAAAAAAAAGATATGTATTGACAAACTCGTATCAAAATCTACTTTGAATCATACTAATCTTGAGTTCCAACCTTTCCCATTTAGTCAAAAAAAAGAAGAAGAGAGAGATAAAAAGAGAGGAGAAAGAAAGAGGTTGAGGCTCAGGTTAAACTCTGATGGACTAAACATTGCTTTAACCTTTTACTTGCATCCTACTTAGTTATTATATATTTTTTTTTTTTGGTCAAAGTAGTTATTATATATAATGTGATCTACATTTGGAGATTCTTTTTAATTTGAAACTTATCAATCTATATAATTCAAAAGCAAGCCCTCTTATTTTACAACACGTGGATATGTGAATTTTCATACACAACCATATGAAAGGGAAGTGTACATTAATAATATTGGTCTATTGTCTTGTCATGGAATGGAGCTTGAAGGAAGCATAAATGCCAACCGCCACCACCAGAACTTCTGTTTATCTTCTTCACTGAACCTATTGGTCAATCTTGTTAGCCCTATCTTTGAACCCTTTACCTATTGAAGAAGATTCACTACTTACTGTATTCCCATGGTTCCATTCTTCATTAACTTAAGCAGTTTGAACACCCATTTGCTTTTTTTCCTTCTTCTCTGAGGTTTTCTTCAAGCCAATATCAGAACTCTTAGCAGCAACATCTATGGCAGATTCTTTTTCTTCTCCCTTGCTTTTCTCTCTTTCCAAAGACTGATTCTTCTGAAATGACGCTTCTTTTTCCCTCTTCTCTGGGGTTTTCTTCAAGCCATCAGAACTTTCATCAGCAACAAACAAGTCAGATTCTTTTCCTTCTAATTCCTTACTATCCTCTCTTACCAAAAACTGATCTTTCTGCAGAGATGCTTTTCCTTCCTCAGAAGTCGTCTTTTGGTTTCTGTCATTCTTCTCATCATCTTGAGGAATTCCCTTTCCCTGATCTTGATCCTTTTGGGGGATTCCAGATTCTGATCCTCTCTCTTTCTCTGTGGTTGACGAAGAATCTTCTGTACTCTTTCTCATCTTCTCATCCCCATGATTCTTTTGATCCTCTTGCGAATCCTTTCGAGGCATTTTAGGTTCTTCAGTGACTTCTGGTTCTCTTTGACTAGTCTCCATTTCTTGTTTGGGCTTTTCTTCAGAGACACCTTTCTCACCATTTTTCATGGCTGCTGCTTCTGATTCAACTTCACGAGCAGATTTTGGAGGATGATTGGTGACCTGCTTGGAAGCAGATTTACATTTAAAAAAAAAAAAAAAAAACACACACACACACACACACACATTTTGGCAAAACTAGGCAAGACCTTCCTTCAGGTCCCTTCCAGAGTGATTTCTTCCTGCCTTGCACAAGCCATGGAGGAGGCAGCTAACGATCACACAATTTGTTTTTATGCCCTTTGAAATCATGTTATCATACAGGGCCAATGCTTTATGCAGATTCACACTTTTGTAGTATCCCCTAATCAATTCAATATAAATAAATACATCAGAAACCAACCCTTGCTTCTCCATGTCAAGTATAACACTCTCAGCTTCTTCTAATTCCATTTCATTACACGATCCACGAATAACAGCAGTGTATGCAAACATATCTATTGGGCCATTGGCATTTCTCCATGCTTGAAGCATTTGATATCCCTCCTCAGGACTACCAATGTTGCACAGGCCCTCTATGTAAGTTGAAAAGAAAAAGGAACAGACAGGCACCCCAGCTTCGTCCATTTCTTTCATCACATCAGCTACTTCTTCCAATTTACCACTCTTAAACAGCCCCTTGATCACAACAGTATATGTAAAGTCATTTGGTCTTAAGCCTGACCTTTTTAGTCGCTGGTACAGACGTCTGGAATAATCCCACGTCTAGGCAAAAAGACAAAATAAATTGCTTGCTCAAACATGTTAACACTGGCACATGTTTTGAATAATGCATCAAAGGCTCTGAGCAAGTGCTGATTCTCTTCAACCCCAAAACCATCCAACACTTCCTCAAACAAAACCTCTATTTCAGAATTCAGTCTTACAAACAGAGCCATGAGTTTAACAGACAGAGAATAAAATTTCCTATTTTAGCTCGTATAACATAAAATTCTAAATCAGCCCCTATAACATAAAATTGAATAAACCTTTCATATAAGAGATTGTTGTTTTTGCTGGCAAAAGTAAAAAAGAGATTGTTGTTTTTAATAAATACTCCCTCTGTCCATGTTATAAGAACAATTGTCACACATGCTCCATTTTATAAGAAACATTCAAAGAATGTTTTATTTTTTTACTTCTTACTTTTCCATTTTGCCCTTATTTAACTACCTCTATTTAATGTCAATATAATAAATTTTCACAACTCTTAAAAGCTTATTACTTCTACCATCTTTTTTCCTGATTGTCTCTCTTCTACAATCATCCTTATATTATTTTTCTTATTCTCTCTCTTATTCCCTATCTCCTAATAAATAAGGGAGTTTTTGTAAAAAACGGTGGAAGAATTTTTATACACTTATTGTTCTTAACGCCGTCGAATCATGAGATTCGGTTAAATATTTATTATAATAAGAAACGGAGGGAGTAGGAAATTGAGAACCCTAAGTTGAAAACCATGTGATGCTTTCATTGCGCACGAAAATTAAGCAATCATCCACCAAATTAGATGTGATTTAGATTAAATTGATTATATTTGTTTTGAGATTATTCTATTTAATATGGTTTCATATATTTTTGTCATAGTCATGGTAAAAAAAAAATGGTTTTATCATAGGAGTAGTCATCAATTTTTTTTTTGGCCAAGTATAGAAATCTTCCTATTAAAGCAATCTTGTTTGAGATACTATCAGGCACTAAATGTGAATATCTCTCCTAATAGAGATTCAAACCTTAGTTTGTTATGTTGTGAGGGACTAACCCCTTTCACTAAACCCAAGCTCTTTGTGGTTAAACACACCAAAACTTGTAAATCTCGAGAGCTCCAAACGTGGTGGTGGCCTAATGGGTAGTATTGTCATTGGGGTACTTGCCGAGTTGCCGTTAACATATAATTTCATGTTCAAATCTTTTGATACAAGGCCTTTTTATATTAAAGGCGTAGTATATATTACTACTATTTTAACTATTAAAGATATATTTATCAACTAAATTAAATAAATAAATTATAACATATGTGAGATAATCTCTCTAAAATATTTGTGTAATATTAGATTATGTATATCAATCTATAAGTTAGACAGTTTAGGGCCCATTTGGATTTAGCTTTTGGGATTTATGAGATAAAAATGGCTTTTGGAGAATAGTTTTTGGATAAAAATGATAGTGTTTAGATATTGTTATCAGAATAGTTTTTTAGGGTCAGATTTACCAAAAAGAAACATTGGCTTTTGGTATACTTGCATATAAAGGATAAGGTTGTATTTTAAATATTATAAAAATTATATTTCATAATAAATACCAAAAATTACATAAAATTGTTAGAAAAAATAATTTTCTACCATTAGTAAATTATGTAACATGATAAAAATTAGATCAAACATATATGTATTAATAAATTGTATAGACAAAAATAATTTTAACATATAGAAATATTTTTGGTATAATTGAATATAAAGGATAAAGTTGTATTTTAAATATTTTTAACATTAAATTTTATAAATAGGATACTAACTGAAATACTGAAAAAATAATTATCATAGTCTTAAAATTTTATTTTAGGATCTTGAAAAAATATTTCAAACTAATGACTGATCTTTAAAAAAAAATTAAGGTACGGACGGGTACTAAAAAGATACATAAGGATACAAAACAATACTTTATGATCTTGAAAATTTATTTTAAGGGTAATGACTAATGTGTAAAAATATTTGGGTACTAATGGGTACTAAAAAGATACTTAAGGATACTGGATGGTACTGAAAAAATAATTATCATGGTCTTAAAAATTTATTTTAGGATATTGAAAAAATATTTTAGAGTAATGATTAATCTTAAAAAAATTACTAGTGGGTACCAAAAAGATACTTAAGGATATTGAAAAAATACTTTATGATCTTGAATATTTATTCTAAGATCTTGAAAAAAATATTCGGGGTATTGGTGATTTTGGAAAAATATTTTAGAGTATTAAGCGATCTTAAAAAGATATTTAAGAATACGGACTATCACTGAAAAAATACTGATGAGGGCATAGGAGAGAGAAAAGGCTGAAAAAATAGTTTTTTTTTTCTTTCTAAAATCTAGGTTTTTGGTATAGAATAGCTTCTGGTAGGTGTGTTTGACAAACTAAGGGCAAAACCTAGGTTTTGAAATCATCTAAACATGCTCCTAGTACAATTTTTTTTTTTTATAAATATGTTATATTTAGGATCAAAATATACCTTCAAATTAGGTCATACATTCAAGAAGAGTAATTCGTTTATATACAACCACTTTTGTTTATTATTACTCTCATCGCTCTAGAGGCCACTTGATTTGGGAATAAAGTTCTCGAAGAGTAGTAGAAATGATGATGATGATGATGATGATGATGATGATGATGATGATGATGAGAAAAATAAAGACGTTGAAAGTTGAAACTCAGCTAAAATTTTAATGGACCAAACATTGCTTTTAGCCTTTTGTTGCATACTTATTACTCGTTACTGTTATAATATGATTTATGTTTAAATAATTTATTCAAACTGAAACTTGTTTTGGGAAATAATCCAAAAGCAGGTTTTCTTAATTTACAATATGTTGAGATGTGAATTTTCACACCGAACCATATGAAAGGGGAATGTAGATTAAGATTAACAATATTTTGTCTATTGTCTTGTCATGGAACGAAGCTTCAAGGAAGCATAAATGCCTACTGCCACCACCAGAATTGCAGCACCTGCACAGAAAAGCTTCTTCTGAGTATCTTCTTCACTGAACCTATTGGCCAATCTTGTTACTGCTTCAGAAGCAGAATTAGCCATATTTTTTATCATCCCTTCTTTACCTATTGAAGAAGATTCACTACTTACTGTATTTTCATGGCTCCCTTCTTCATTGACTTTATCAGTTTGAACACCCATATGCTTTTTTTCCTCCTCCTCTGATGTTTTCTTCAAGCCAATATCATAACTCTCAGCAGCAATATCCATGGCAGATATTTTTATTTCGTCCTTGCTTTTCTCTCTTTCCAAACACTGATCCTTCTGAAATGATCCTTCCTTTTCCCTTTGCTCTGGGGATTTCTTCAGGCCAGAACTTTCATAAGCAATAAACAAGTCAGATTCATTTCCTTCTGATTCCTTACTTTTCTCTCTTGCCAAGAACTGATCTTTCTGCAGAGATGCTTTTCCTTCCTCAGAAATCTTCTCCTGGATTTTGTCATTCTTGTCATCTTCTTGAGGAATTCCCTTTCCCTCTTGATCTTGATCCTTTTGTGGGATTCCAGATTCTGATCCTTTCTCTTTCTCTGTGGTCCCATGATTCTTTTGATCCTCTTGTGTTGTATCCCTTTGAGTCATTTTAGATTCTTCAGTGACTTCTTGTTCTGGTGGTGGGGTTGGTTTTTCATCTTTTTTCTCCTCAGGTTTTCTTTGACTACTCTCCATTTCTGATTTGGGTTTCTCTTCAGAGACACTTTTCTCACCATTTTTCATATCTGTTGCTTTTGATTCAACTTCAGAAGTAGATTTTTGAGGAGGAGTAGCAGTGACCTGTTTGGCTGCTTCTTCTTGTTCTTGAGCCAGTTCAGTTGGTTCTTTGGGCTTCTCCATTTCGATTTGAGTTTCTCTTCGGGGATACCTTTCTCACCATTTTTCATATCTCTCGCTTCGATTCAACTTCGAAGCGGGCTTTTGAGGAGGAGTAGCGGTGACTGTTTGGTACGCTTCTTGTTCTTGAGCCGGTTCTGGTTCTTTAAGCTTTTCCATTTCTAATTTGGGTTTCTCTTCAGGGACACCTTTCTCACCATTTTTCATATCTGCTGCTTCTAATTCAACTTCAGAAGCAGGCTTTTGAGGAGGAGTAGCAATGACTTTGTTTGGCGCTTCTTGTTCTTGAGCGGTTCAGTTACGGTTCTTTAGGCTTTTCCATTTCGATTTGGGTTTCTCTTCGGGGACACCTTTCTCACCATTTTTCATATGTCTTGCTTTTGATTCAACTTCGGAAGTAGGCTTTTGAGGAGGAGTAGCGAGTGACTGTTTGGTGCTTCTTGTTCTTGAGCGGTTACAGTTACGGTTCTTTAGGCTTTTCCATTTCGATTTGGGTTTCTCTTCGGGGACACCTTTCTCACCATTTTTCATATCTGCTGCTTGATTCAACTTGAGCGAGGCTTTTGAGGAGGAGTAGCAGTGACCTGTTTGGCTGCTTCTTGTTCTTGAGCCGGTTCTGGTTCTGGTTCTTTAAGCTTTTCCATTTCTAATTTGGGTTTCTCTTCAGGGACACCTTTCTCACCATTTTTCATATCTGCTGCTTCTGATTCAACTTCAGAAGCAGGCTTTTGAGGAGGAGTAGCAATGACCTGTTTGGCTGCTTCTTGTTCTTGAGCCGGTTCTGGTTCTGGTTCTTTAGGCTTTTCCATTTCTGATTTGGGTTTCTCTTCAGGGACACCTTTCTCACCATTTTTCATATATCTTTGCTTGATTCAACTTGATTCGGTGACTGTTTGGTCGCTTCTTGTTCTTGAGCCGGTTACGGTTACGGTTCTTTAGGCTTTTCCATTTCGATTTGGGTTTCTCTTCGGGGACACCTTTCTCACCATTTTTCATATCTCACGCTTCGATTCAACAGGAAGGCGCCTGATTCAACTTGAAAGCGAGGCTTTTGAGGAGGAGTAGCGATTACTGTTTGGCTGCTTCTTGTTCTTGAGACGGCTCTGGTTCTGGTTCTTTAGGCTTCTTTGGAATTGTAATGGTGATTATTACTCCTTCTTGAAACTGTCCCTTAAGCTTATCAGCATCACAATCTTCCGGAATTGTATACACTTTACTGAAGCGTATTCGCTTATTATTTTCAATTGGTTTTTCACCGAAAACCCTTATTCTCTTATAAGCTGCTTCATAGTATGCACCAACTTGCTGTCTGGTAAAATCTGAAGAAAAAAAATATATTATTTATTATAATAGTTTTTGGGCAAAACAATTGTTAATGTAAAAATTTCCTCAATTAATTGAAATTATGTCTGTTTTTTCTATAGTTCATGTGGATAATGTCCTGTTTTTTAAAAATATAGTAACAGGTCTGACTACACATTTTTATTGATTTTTTTACTTGCTCAAAACATAAACTAACATACTTTGGTTTCACACATTAGTTTTCCTTTTTTTTTTTTTCTTTATAAAAAACTTAATGGTTGGTTTGGTAGTAGCAAATCGCTTTGTCTATAATTTATGAATAATATGTTTTTTATACTCCCTCCGGTCTTAATTATAAGAACACTTTTTGGAGTTGGTTTTGGTCTTAATTATAAGAACAACTTTTAACTTTTATCAATTTTTTCCTATAATACCCCTATTTATACTTTCTGAATAATAATTAAAAACAACAATAATTTAATAATACACCTATATATTTTATAAAGTAAATAATGTTTGCAACTCATTAATGTTATATACACCTATATCAGATTTTATTTTAAAATTAATCAATACCAAATGCAATGATATTTTAAAATATTAAATCCACATTTAAAATATTTTGGATGCACGATGTAAAACATGGAATAATATCTATATTTTGGTTATTCTGAGAGCATCGCGGACTATGCAATACGGGTAACTTTTAATTGAATTGAAGCTACATAATGTGAAGTATTTTTTAATGTGAAATTTCTTACTGTTTATAAAATTTTATATACGGTCGATAATTTAATTTAGATTTATGTAGTATTTCTACCTCAACACACGTCAATTTTATATATGAATCGCGGAGTCAGAGTACCAAAGCGAGCTTGGAGAAATCGTTGTTGGACTGTTAAGTTTGGAGAAATCGCAAGTCAGTACCACTAATTTTTGCCTTGATTTAATTTTTAATTTTAACTAGGGGTATTTTAAGAAAATAATTATAATTAACTAATTTAACTTCTCTCCTTAATATATCCAAATTCTGGTAAATAGCTCTTATATTTAGGACCGGAGGGAGTAACTTTTTTATGCATGTGGATACGTGTGTGTAGGTCTCAATAATTTAAGCTCAATCAACATATACAAATTTCTGAGTTGTTGGCCAATAAGCTTATGTGTATAGGTATCAATAAATATCCTCTTTGGTCATTAATATAAGACATATTTATCTAATTTAATTATATTAAAAATTATATTTTCTAAAACATCTTGTCATCTTCTTTAATTTCTTAATTTTTCTTATCCTGATTATTGTTGAGGGAGCGTTAACTAGAGTAAATTAGAAAAAGATTAAAAAATATTAAAAATATGTCATTTGTTTATTATCAATATCAATTCTCAAAATGTATCATATATTAAGAGCCGAACCACGTATAAGCTTGTAAGAATGGGAAGTAGTAGCCGCCATTAACATAAAACATTTGGCTAATAATTGATGAATTGTGCCCTTCTTGGACAACATATACACATTTCTAAGTGCTAAAACATATTTAGATTTCACTTATTTCTCCAACTTTTTAAAAAAAAAAAAAATATGAGACTAAATGTAAGAGCTAGTAGAAGGATTTAATTTGGTTCCAAGTATGAGATTTGAATTCATTTTATTTCTCATATTTATAATGTTAGCTTTAAATATCCCCAATTGATTGTATATATTACATGAATATCTCATTAACCGAGTAGTTTCCAAGGTAAATGATTAAAATGTTGTTTTAAAGGAATTAAAAGACATTCTTTACAAATAAATAACTTAATTCTTTTAATAACTATAAAACATTTATATATATCTCTTATATTTACAACTGAAAGATTATCAATCAAGTTAGATAGTGGTACGCACCAGGAAGAAGACGAACAAGAAGAATATGATCATCTGCAGTGTCCTGGGTTTCCATAACTGGCTCGTAAGGTTCATATGATGGTTGTTGGAGATTGGAATCTTGTGTGGAAGACATGTCTTCTTATTATATCTCCTGTATCAGAAAACTATGGTGGCATGTAGCAACTTTTCTTTGAATTATTGCATTTGAGGGCCTCAACTTTGGATATTTATAGTGGATGATGATGGATGGCTTCTGGTAGCTAGGGGTCTGTTTTCTTATTAATGAGACTATTCCTTTTTGGCTGCTTCAGAAATGAGACGAGACAATATTCAAGTTTAAGAATGAATTTAATGTTTTCCTCAGTGATATGACAAGGATGTCTTGTCTTGGGAATAAAGTAAAATGTTCTTTGTTTGCCTCATTCACTTGGTCTTTCAGTTACCTTCGGATGAAAAACTGCAGGAAGATTTTTCTTGGGAATAAATTTTAATATATATTTTTACCACGAAATAGATCTTAGAAGAAACATTACTGTGGGGGAAAGTTAATTTTAAAAATCTTATTCAAATAGAAATAAA
Organism: Acacia melanoxylon; assembly: GCA_019022615.1. Lineage (NCBI taxonomy): Eukaryota > Viridiplantae > Streptophyta > Magnoliopsida > Fabales > Fabaceae > Acacia > Acacia melanoxylon. Next base: position 14,751,745 of record JAFJYJ010000005.1, read on the forward strand.
ATATTTTTGAAATGTTTTAATTTTTTTTAGTGAAATTTTAATTTAATTTCGATTTTCATGCACATATATATCTATCAAGATATGGTTTCGTTTTTAGTATTTAGGGCATTCAATCTAGTTTGATTCAGATGCTTGTTTTGTTATTAGTTAATGAAGATAGTCTTTCTGAAGTCAAAAAAAAAAAAAAAAAGTAGAAGAAGATAGTCCTTCTATTTATTTTTACATAGGCTCAATTTTTTTATTTAGTCAGGTCAACTTTTTATTATTATTTTTATTATTTTTAGGATTCACGTAACGTTAGGATGAGATGATTACTTATCAATTAAAATTATTAGGTAATTATTAAACTAAGGAGAATTTACCTAAAATGGGATTAAATTTTAAGAAATCAATTCTAAGCCATAATTTCTTTTTTTTTTAAAAAAAGGAGAAAAACAATAAGATTAGGTTGAATTAAATAATTTTTTTATCAAATTATAATTACTTAAACAATATTTTATTGAAAAAATGATAAGAAAAAAAATTGAAATTTCAAAAATTCTAAATCAAGTTGGTTAACCATAATTGATAAAATAATAACGAGATTTGATAAGCAAGTAACAATTTATTTTATATGAAAGATGTTATTTAAGATTTTGCAATTTCAATTTTTTTTGTTCTCCCTGTTTTATTTAAGCAAAATACATTGATTTAATTTATTCCTCTAAATTATGGGAGGGTCATGGGAAAAAGATGATTTGGGTATTTATAAGGCCAATATTAAATATTTTTAAAATTTTAAAAAAAAATCGAGTAAAAATGTAAATGAAAAAAATTAAATAAAAATATAATCAGATAGATATTTTTTTTCTATGTACGGCTACCTTACCGGCAAATTTTTTTTTTTTGCCCACTCGGTTCTTTGGAACCCGGTTCCAACTAATCCGATTCGCCCGAGTTAAGCCTCTTGTCATGGGGAAGAGCTCCCAACACCATTTTCTTCATTCTCACGTCTCAAAGCGAGAACGTAGTTAAGGAAAGCAAGTCCCTTACACCTTTGGGCTAATTTGGATTTAGTTTTTAGAGAATAATTTTTAGAATTTATTAGATAAAAATTCTTTTTTAGAAAATATTTTTTGTATATTAAAAAACTGTTTCATGATCTTGAAAATTTATTTTAGGATATTGAAAAAATATTCCAGGGTAATAAATGATTCTAAAAAAATATTTCAGAATACTGACGGGTAGTAAAAAGATATTTATTAACCGGTACTAAAAATACTTCTCATGGTCTTAAAAATTTATTTTAGGATCTTGAAAAAATATTTCAAGATATTAACTAATCTTAAAAAAAATATTAAGGTACTAAGGGGTACTAAAAAGATACTTAAGGATATTGAAAAAAAATACTGGATGATTTTGAAATTTTTTTAGGATATTGAAAAAATATTTTAGGGTACTAAAAAAATACTTAAAGATATTGACTAGCTTATTTGAAAAAATATTGATGATGGCGGAGGAAAAAGAAAAATATGAAAAACATAAATTTTTTCAAAACCTAAGTTTTGATGCGGAATAGTTTCTAGCAAAAATATGGGTGTTTGGCAAAGTTACGGCCAAACCTAGGTTTTGATTTCCCCCAAACAGACCCTTAGTCTCTACTCCCCTCCTTCTCTTATCAGCCTTAGGGCCCATTTGGATGGGTTTTTTTGATTAAAAAAAAAACACTTTTTTAATGCAAAAAAAATACTTGTTTTATTAATTTATGTGTTTAGATGATATTTTTTTTTAAAAAAAGCAAAAGTTACAAAAAAAAAAACCAAAATGCTTTTTTTTTTTTAAAGCTCCAATTTGGAGCTTAAAAGAAAAGCACTTAAAAAAAAGCACTTTTTTAAATCTCTCCTCCCCTCATTTTCTTCACAGCGGCTCCGTTTTGGCATAAAAACAGTGCAGCTGGTCCTTTTTTTTTAAGAAAAATATTTCAGGTACTGATGGATACTAAAAAAATATTTTAGGATAGTGACCAATACTGACAAAATATTTAATGATCTTGAAAAATTATTTTATGATCCTGAAAAAATATTTCAAGGTACTGACTAGTATAAGGGATCGGGATCTTGGATACCGATCTGCGAAAAAATACTTAGGATACTAACCGGCACTAAAAAGATACTTTAAGATATTGAATGTTATTGAAAAAATACTTCATGATCTCAAAATTATTTTAGAGTCTTGAAAAAATATTTCAGGGTACTGATTGGTACTAAAAGGATACTTCAAGTTACTGACCGATACTGAAAAATACTTTAGATAATTTTTTTGAAGATCCTAAAATAATTTTTTAAGATCATAAAGTATTTTTTTTAAGTACCGGTCAGTATCCTGAAGTATGTTTTTAGTACCCATCAATATCCTTAAAATATTTATTAAAAAAAGGACCAGATGCACTGTTTTTGCATCAAAACGGTGCTGTTGTGAAGAAAAAGGAGGGGAGCAGAGTAAGGGTAGAGGAGAGAAGCCGGTTCCCAAATTATATACTCCCTCTGGCTTCTTTCAGGGCGCCGCCGAGAGAAAACCGAGTGAGAAAGAACGAGAGATGGTAGGAGATTTGTTTGTATCTCATATTACATCATTTTCAGTTTGATTTCAGGCTTATGTAACCCCTATTTCTAATTTTCTCTTTGAATTTTGGACTTTTAATGGTAGAAAATTTAGGGTTCGATAGATTTTGAATTTTTGGTTGTTACAAACTTATTATATGGTTTTTAATAGAGTTAATGAGGTTAAAATTAAGAATTTGCATGGATGAGTTTTTCTCAAATGATTGAGCTGAGTAATTAAAATTATGGTTTGATTGGAAAATTGTGATTATGGTTTCAATAGTTATATATTTCGAATTCAATTTAATTATTTATTTTGTTTGATTGGAGGTTCTATTGAAGAATGAGTGATTTGGTTTTGAGGAAAATGTTGAAATGTGAGTATTAATTATTTGGATTGGAACTTTAAGCCTTTAAGTTTAAGGAGGTTTTATTATTATTATTATTTTTTTATTTGAGGAGTTTAATGTTAAATAGTGGTTAATTGTGCTTGTGATGATGAATTCTGGTATAGTAAGTGTATTTTGCCTAAAGATTATGGAGAGGTAACTACAGTTTTTAGAAACTGTTTGTGTCAAATTTTGTAAACTAGCATTTTTATTTATGAATATGTATATTTATTATGCAGTTCAAATAATATATATAATAACAAATTTTCAACTAAACCTTTTATTTTAGTTCCTCATCCAACTGGGCAAAGCTAAACTATTTAAACTCTTAATATAATTAGTCTATGGTTCTTTGAATAGCCAAATAATCAGTTGAAACATAAAATATAAAAAAAAAAATCGAAATCTAACAAATCCTAAATTGTTCTATATCAAAAATTCAAAAATCAATTAGAAAAACATTTGAGTAAGAGTCAGATTATTTCTGGATCACATAGAAGGCCTCAAATCAAACAAAAACTGGTGTATCACTCAGCCGAAGGAGCACATAATTTTCGCCACCAACAATAATGGTATTCAGGCCCGAGATCCCCACTCATTAATTTATATGAATATATTCTTATCCTTTCATTTACTTTATTGTTTTACTAAATTTTACATTATTATAATTTTTCACTCTTATACACCGTTTGGTTCATTTTCATGAGAGATGATTACATGTAATCTTCATGATGACCAGACTGATTACAGCGTTTAGTCGGGCTTATGTAATATAAATCTTGATTACATCATTAATATAATTAGATTACACTGTTAGGTCTCGTGAATGAGGATGCAGAAATCCTATAATTAAGTAAAAAAACACTATGGTCATTATAGCCTTTTAAATTGACAAAATTTCTAATTCGTAAATGCTGTTAAATATTAAATAATTACTACTATTAGATATTAAAAATTAATTAATTATATAAAAAATTTAAAATATTCCCCATAAAAAAATTAAAATATCCCATTAAATAATATTCTCATCATTAAATATTAAACTTATACATTACATAATATTTTCATCTTGAAATATTAAAAAATTATTATAAACCTAACGTATACACTACACAAATTAAAAAATCACTATGAACCCAACGTGTACTTTATACATACATGTGTGGTCTGGAGTAGTTTTGTCTCTTGCTATATTATTCCCATATATTCTTAGGTTTGATGTAATTCAACCAAACGTTTTTATGCATATTGCATCATCTTTCCTTAATAACAAACCAAACAAATTTATATAATCATTATTGCATTCAATTCCATAACTTTACATGACATTACCTTCGATTTCTTGAACCAAAGGGACATTTAAAAATCTTGAATTTTGACATTATAAATCGTCAAATCATTTATCATAAATTTTTTCAATAACTTTTTCAAGACTGTCCTAAATTTCAAAGGACATCAAAATTGTCATAATGTGTAAATAATTACAATATATTAATTTATAAATTATTTTAAATGCTTTTATTTAATTCAATCTAACCTTGTTGATTTTTCCCTTTTTTAAAAGGGTTAAGTCAAATTAGTAACAAACTTTTAACCAAGAAAGCCTTGAAGACAAAAACTTTTAAGTGGAATAAATCTACCAATAAACTTTCAAAAAGGTAAAAGAAGACAAATCCGTTAGAAGCAAATTGACTCCGTTAGTCTACTCTGGCTAGAATTCCAAAAAAAAATGAAAACGATGATCTTGTCTTCCTCTTCCTCAACATCCCCTGTCTTCCCTCAGGCCTTCCATTAATTGTCCATTGTCTTATTTCGACAAAAATCATGGGCATGATTTCATCTCTGTCTCCCATAAACAATCCAAAAATTCATATAGAAAAATCTTGGTAATTTAACAAGAAATTAGAAACCAAATCAACTAAGTTCATTTAAATGAAGAAATAAAAATAAAAAAATAAAAAACCAGACCTGGAAAGTGACGGCAAAAAGCTACCATTACAAAAGCATTCATTGAGCAACCAGTGAATCACCATGCTTCCATCAGACTTGAAGAATGAGAAAGCATAAACTGAAGCCAAAAAAAAAAAAAAAAACCTTGTTTCCATCAGCAAACAACTCTTTGCAGATCCAAAATTCAAAAAACATGAAGCAAAAAAAGAAAAAAAAGAAAGAAAGGAATTCGAAGGAGGTCTCAGTCACTCAGGAAGATGGGTGGTCGCAAGAACTGTTCCGATCTTGAGCTTCGACCTTCAGATCCACCAGCCCAAAGTTCAAGCTAGGCATGGCTCCATTCCAGGAAACACATACTCACTGGAGTTCAGATCTGGACACTCCACATCCTTCGAAGAAATCAAGATGTGATTTTTCCGTCTTCGTTGCCGTTAAAGCCAAATGAAGAAGATGAAGTCGAAGTTGAAGTTTTGAAGAAGGCGAATCTTCTTGTTCTTCTCGTAAATCGTGATGTACTCGATTTTTCCGTCTTGGTCGTCGTCCTGTAGAGGTGGTCTCCTCGCCTTTAGGTTGTTGTACCGAACGTTGGTCATCGCCGGCAAAAAGCTTGAAGGCCATGGTTGGTGCTGGTTGAATGCTGAGGGTAAAATTGAGTAGAGTAACAGAGTCAATTTTCTTCTAACAGATTTGTGTAACTTTTACCTTTTTAAAAGTTTATTGGTAGATTTGGTCCACTTAAAAGTTTTTTGTGCTGGGTACTCTTGGGGTAAAAGTTTGTTGGTCAATTTGGACCTTAACCCTTAAAAAAATTATGACTTGGGATTAAGTCCTTAAAATTTGATTCCATTTTGAATAAATTCCCTTTACTTGGGTAATTATATGATGAACTCTGATACTATGAAATAATCTTATCCTAATAATCTTAATTTATTTTCAAGATGTGGTTTCATATTTACAGTTAGATTTAGATGATTTTGTTGTTATTACTTGTTAGTTAATGAAAGTAATCTTTGTTTGTTGGCAAAAAAAATGTTTTGAGTTCCATTATTTTAGATAATTGTGTAATGTGAAATGACAGACAATGAAACTAATGGCAACTACCTAAGGATTGTTATTTTATCTCTAATTTCAATATAAATTTATTAATATTCAAACAAGTCAAATTTAATGGTGATTACTATTGCTATCAAATACTCCATTCAATCGGTTGTATATGAGTTTTTTTTTTTAAGGACTTATAGTGCCAAAAATAAATCCTTCGATGAGTTATTAATTAAATTTTTCAGAAATGTTATCTTGTACTTCCATCGTCCATATATATACAAGTCTTTCAACTAAATCACGAAATAATAAAAAAATAGTTAAATGTAATAATTATGTAGGAAATTTATCGTTTTTACAAAAATGCCCCTATGTATGATGAGTGAGAGAGTAATAATGAAAAAATGATGAATGAGAATGTATGTAATATAATAATTAATTGAGGACAAAATGGAGAAAATGTATTTATTATTGAGACAAATTCAAAAGGAATCTTATATTAAAGTTTTACATAAAGTATCTTTTGATTCTTTAACTTCATAAATTATCTTTTTTGTTCTAAAATTTAACGTAGTTAATATTCTTAACGAAAATGTTGACGAATTTAACTCAGTGATAATTAATAGATTTAATTATATAAATTTTATATATTCTTCAATTTACCCATATTTTAAATTTAAGCTTAATAGCATTTAATTATAAAATTAGCACTTAAATTTACATCGTTATAACTTGGATTTGCATTTTCCATTAACAAAATTAACAGTTTTAGAATTATAGACTAAAAGTATACTTTATAAAGTTAAGGGACTAAATGTATCATAAGTATGTAAACTTAAATAACTAAAAGTATACTTTAACCTAAAAAATGCTCTTATATATAAAGACGGAGGGAGTAATTTATAAAAACCTACTAATTGGATATCTCAAGTTTAATGTGATGATTATTCTCAATACCATTAAATAAGGAAATAAGAGTAAGTTAAAAAAATATTCAATTCTACAGAGTTAACACCTTTTGTTAATTTTGGGGAGATTGTTGTATATGATTTTTAAGAAGCATTGAAGTCTTATACATTACTCTTTTGCTAGTTAATATAAGACATAGATATCAAATTTAATTAAATTAAGGAAGTTATTAAGGTAGTTAATATGACATGTATTTTCTAAAACACCCTAAGTATATTATTTAATTTCCTCATTCTCTGTCTTCCTTGATTATTGTTGAGGAAGCATCTATATGAGTAAATTAGAAAAAAATTGATAATTATGTAGATTATGTATTATATTTAGGACTAAGATCAACTCTCAAATGTTATCTTATAATTAAGATAAGAGGAGTACTTCTTTAGTCATATATATAAGAACTGATTTGTTTCCTTGAAGTCTCGAGTTTGAATCCTAAAGGATATATTTGTTTGAGGGAAACAACCACGAACGCCGAATCTCAAACCGGATAAATATTTTTTAAAAAAGAAAACTATAAGTAGTAATCTGTAGCATTTACATTATAAACATTTTAAGAAATTTGGGTGCATTGCATAGTCTTTGCACATCAATGAGGCGTATTCTTATGTCGCATTTAAAACCTAACTAATCTGTTTTATGTGCTTCACATACCAATATCAAAGTTCTCCGACTCTGATAACTATTTTTGAAAGTTCGAACCTTTCTTGAACTATAAAATAATAAAACAAACGGCACTTCTGATTTTTTTTTTCTTTTGGAACTTTCTGTTTGAGCTGATACAGGGGAATCGGAATACTATTTGTTGTCTCTGGCTTGTACTGCTGTGTAGAAGCATCACTCGGAGGGCACTACTTTTGTGGGGAGCTAATTTGCTTTGCACGTATATCTATATGCTGAAAAAGAAAAGGAAACACACAATCATACACTTCAATAAATCCATAGCTTTCAACTGTTAGCAAGTGTTGTATCCCTTTGAGTCATTTTAGATTCTTCGGTGACTTCTTGTTCTGGTGGTGGGGTTGGTTTTTTATCTTTTTTCTCATTAGGTTCTCTTTGACTACTCTCCATTTCTGATTTGGGTTTCTCTTCAGATACACCTTTCTCACCATTTTTCATATTTGCTACTGCTTATGATCTTCAGAAGCAGAATTCTGAGGAGGAGAAGCAGTAACCTGTTTGGCTGCTTCTTGTTCTTGAGCTGGTTCTGGTTCTTTAGGCTTCTCTATTTCTGATTTGGGTTTCTCTTCAGAGGCACTTTTCTCACCATTTTTCACATCTGCTTCTTCTGATTCAACTTCAGAAGCAGACTTTTGAGGAGGAGTAGCAGCAACCTGTTTGGCTGCTTCTTGTTTTTGAGCTGGTTCTGGTTCTTTAGGCTTCTTTGGAATTGTAATAGTTATTGCTCCTTCTTGAAACTGTCCCTTAAGCTTATCAGCATCACAATCTTCTGGAATTGTATACACTTTACTGAAACGTATTCGCTTATTATTTTCGATTGGTTTTTCACCGAAAACCCTCATTCTCTTATAAGCTGCTTCGTAGTATGCACCAACTTGCTGTCTATCAAAATCTGAAGCAAAAAATCATTAATTATAATAGTTTTTGGGCAAAACAATTGTTAATGTAAAAATTTCCTCAATTAATTGAAAATATGTCTGTTTTTTCTATAGTTCATGTGGATAATTTCCTGTTTTTTAAAAATATAGTAACAGAGAAGCTTTCTTTCTGCCAAAAAAAAAAAAAGTCTAACTACACATTTTTGTTGATTTTTTTACTTGCTCGATCAAAACATAAACTAACATACTTTGGTTTCACACAGTTTTCCTCTCTCTCTTTTTTTTTTTCTTTATAAAAAACTTGATGGTTGGTTTGGTAGTAGCAAATCACATTGTCTCTAATTTATGAATAATATGTTTTTTATAACTTTTTTATGCATGTGGATATATGTGTGTACGTATCAATAAATACTCTTTCCGGTCATTAATATAAGACATATTTACATAATTAATTTAATTATATTAAAGAAGTTAGTTAAGTTAATTAATATAACATGTATTTTCTAAAACACCTTAATCATCTTTCTTAATCATTTCATTCTTTCTCCTCTTTCATTATTGTTGAGGTAACACCAACATGAGAAAATTAGAAAAATACTAACAAATATTAAAAATATGTCTTATCGGATCAATCTCAACCCGTTGAATATATCCTATATTAAGAATTGGAGGATGTGTAAGAGTTAGTAGAAAGATTTAATTTATTCCAAGTATGAGATTTTAAATTCATTTTATCTCCCATATTTAAACTGTTATATTTTTAAATACCCCCAATTGATTGTATATATTACATGAATATCTCACTAAATGGGTAGTTTCCAAGGTAAATGATTAAAATGTTGTTTTAAGGGGATGAACAAACATTCTTTACAAATAAATAACTTAATTCTTTAATAACTATGAATCGTTTATATTTATTTCCTATATTTAGGACTGAAAGATTATCAATCAAGTTAGATAGTGATACGCACCAGGAAGAAGACGAACAAGAAGAATATGAGCATCTGCAGTGTCCTGGGTTTCCATAACTGGATCGTAAGGTTCATATGATGGTTGTTGGAGATTGGAATCTTGTGTGGAAGACATGTCTTCTTATTATATCTCCTGTATATCAGAAAACTATGGTGGCGTGCAGCAACTTTTCTTTGAATTATTGCATTTGAGGGCCTCAACTTTGGATATTTATAGTGGATGATGATGGATGGCTTCTGGTATTTTCTTATTAATGAGACTATTCCTTTTTGGCTGCTTCAGAAATGAGACGAGACAATATTCAAGTTTAAGAATGAATTTAATGTTTTCCTCAGTGATACGACAAGGATGGCTTGCCTTAGAAATAAAGCTAAATATTCTTTGTTTGCCTCATTCACTTCATCTTTCAGTTACCTTCGTATGAAAAACTGCAGGAATTTGGAATAAATGTTAATATTTTTTTTACCACGAAATAGATCTTGAAGAAATATTACTGTGGGGGAAAAATTAATTTTAAGAATCTTATTTGAAGAAAAATAAAATATGGGTTTAATGTTTCTGTTTTTGCCACAAAAATATTTTTTTTGGCACACTCATATGAAAGTGAGCAAATCCCTCTAATATTATTTTTCTCTTCTTTTTGCAATGGGACCCACTCACTTTTACGTGAGTGAGACAGAAAAAGATTTCCTACAATAAAGACACAAACATTAAACCCATAAAATATTTTTGAAATATTTGTCTTGGGTAGCACCCAACCTTTTTGTGTGTTTTTAATTTGTTAATAAAATTTTAATTTAATTTCGATTTTGATGCACACATAAACCTGTCAAGATATGGCTTCGTTGTTACTATTTAGGGCCTTCGATCTAGTTTGGTTTAGATGCTTGTTTTGTTATTAGTTAATGAAGACAGTCTTTCTGGCTCTCAAACAGTCTGATTCAAAAAAATTGGTGGATAAAGTGGGTCAGGGCCGTGAGGATTTAACATGTAGTTTGGTCTTTCTACAGATCAGGCAGTTGCTCAAGCGTGATTGGGAGGTGCAGATGCTGTTTATCCCTCGTGCTAACAATACACTTGCTGATGGTTTAGCCAAGCGGGTTTGCTTTATTCAAATCTTTTGAACTGTTGTCCGGATAATCTTAGGACGATGTTTGTTAATGATTGTATGAGACTTGATCCCCTTTTGATTCCTTCTTAATATATTAGGCGAAAGCCTCTCTCTCTGTGTGTGTGTGTGTTTTTTTTTTTTTTTTTTTTTTTTAAAAGACAGTCTTCCTAAAGGGAAGAAGATAGTCTTTCTATTTATTTTTAGCCAGTCTCACTTTTTTATTTTTAGTTCAGACCTTTTTTTTTTCTTTTTCATTTTTACGATTTACGTAACGTTACGATGAGATTATTACATATCAATTAAAATTTATTATGTAATTATTAGACTAGGGAGAATTTACTTAAAATGGCATTAAATTTTAAGAAATCAATTCTAAGCCATAATTACATTTTTAAGAAAGGAGAAAAACAATAAGATTAGGTTGAACTAAATAAAATTATTATTATTATTTTTCAAATTCACACTTAAAAAATATTTTATTGAAAAAAATGTAGAAAAAGAACTTTAAAATTACAAAAGTCTAGATCAGTTTAACCATAATTGATAAAATAATAACGATAAAACAGGATGTAGATGTCTAATAAATCAACTCAAACACTTTACATTGGGCCTTTTTTTCACAGAATTTTTTTTCTGACGCCCAGCCCACCTTTATTGCACCTAATGTGAACCCCAATATACTATTCATGCCACCAACAATAATGGTCTTTAGGCCCGCTATCCCCACTCATTAATTTATATGAATATATTGTTATCCTTTCATTTACTTTATGTTTTTACTAAATTTTACATCATTATAATTTTTTTACTCTTATAGACCGTTTGGTTTAATTCCAGGAGAGAGGATTACATGTAATTCTGATAAATAGACTGATTACATCATTTTATCAGGCTTATGTAATATAAATACGATTACATTTTGTGATCTTGATTACATCATTTGATGCAATTAGAATTACATTGATAGGACTCTGAAGATGTAGATGTCTAATAATGAAGTGAAAAAGAGACACTATTGCCATTATAATTTTTTAAATTGGAAAAAAATGCTCACACATAAATGTGGTTAAATATTAAATAATTACCGCCATTAGATTTCAAAAATTAATTAACTATATAAAAATGTTAAAACGTTCCCCATTAAAAAAGTTAAAAAATTATAGTTAACCATTAAAAAATATTAAAATATCCGATTAAATAATATTCTCACTATTAAATATTAATAATTACTATGAACCCAACTTGTACATTACATAATATTTTCACCATTAAATATTAAAAAATAACTATGAATCCAACATGTACTCTACACAAATTGAAAAATTGCTAGGAACCCAATACGTACATTATACATAAAGAGGTTGGCATATTTTTTTTTTTGGTCAAAGGAAGTTCTATTCATAACGCATCAAAGCCAAGACGGGTTACAAACAGAAGACTTAAGAAACAAAAGCCTAAAAAAAACAAAAAAAGACAAAACAAGGACAAACAAATACAACACGAGCAAAACAATTACAACAGACAACAAACAGATACAACGGAAAGAACCTACAACAATATAAAGCATAAACAGACAAGCCACCATACGAAGAAGAACTGGTATGCAAAGGAATATCAACACCAGCAAAAGTCTTCTGAGCCTCCAGAGTTAGAAGAGATAACAAAGCGGGTGCTGGTTGCGAAACCCACCCAACAGGGCACACCCCTTTATAAGCATCAGCTGCAAGGATACCCGCAGCACGTTTGCCCCCTCTCGGGGAAAAGGAAACAGAGAACCCAACCTTAGAAGACAAAAGACTAATAGCAAATCGGATAATACTCCTACACCTCCAATCATACAAGTCCGGTAACTTAGACTTAACACAAGAAAAAACAAAAATCACCAACAGGAAGACTAAATGGGGTTTTATCCGGGAACAAACTTCCCTCAAAATTCTGACTGTCAAGGCAACCCCCAGACCTTGACAGTTCCAAGCTAATAGATTCATGGCCAACCGGTGGTTGGTCCACTCCAACCACCGGCGATACCCACAGAAGAAGATTCCATATCCTCGTCCTTAGCATTATCAGCGACCAACCAACTCTCCGGAAAATCTAACTCCATAGGAGGAGGGATTCCATAAGACGAACCCATTCTTATCACATTACCAGATTGTTGGAGAAACTTTTTAACAGATTTAAAACTTCTCCTGCGTCCTCTTCTCTCATTACCCGCCGTAGATTTGACACTATATAAGTCCCCAACTAAACCAAAATCCAATTTTCTGCATTTACTCAATTTTCCACACTCAGGGTCATAACCATATTGTCTCTTGATCTTGATTCCTTTTAAACCAGCAGACACCGCCGAGATAGGGGATAATCCATTAAAAGGAATTAACGATTTTGCTTTGGGCTCCTCATCACTTGGAAAGTCAACGCTGTATGGTGGGAATTATCTAAAGAATTAGGACAAAATGCATCAAGAGTAGAGGTACTAACCATATGTCTTTCTTTGGAGACTTTAATTCAATGATAGATGGGCCCACATCCTGGATTGGAGTTTGGATCTCCATTGAAAAACAGGAGGCTATCGGATTAGATGAAATGCCAATAGAATACCTTAAATTGGGAGAGCTTTTTTCAATTAAGCCATGGCCCACCGAGGAGGGCTCAGACATTTTTAATTTCCCCACGTGGTCACACCCAAGTCCAGCCACTAAATCCACTTCTAATCGGCCCACATTATAATTGATGACATCTTTTTTTCCAAAAGGTGGGCCCAAACCGGACCCAAACCTTTCATGGAGATCATTATTTATTTGCTCAGATTCATGGAGCTCATGTGTAACATGCACCTCAAACCCAGCCACGTGAGAGGCACCCACTACCCCAGCATTTGCATCTTCCCGAGAAGCCACTTTAGGCGCATGCACAACATCTTTCAGAGTTGAGTGCTTCTCCAGCTGCGACATCGAATCACGCACCCATGCTGGACCAAAGTCGACCGTTGGGGAGGAGGGTCGACGGATCAACAGCATTCCGGCCTGGTTCTTCTCTTCCTCCGGCGTCGAGTTCCAACTGGATGCGCGAGGCAGGACTCGGTCACAAGTTTCTTCCGTAGAGACCGACACACCCGAAGCCAACTTTACCTGAGAAGTCTCGCCGGTCGATGGGGTTCTCCGGCGGAAATTATACGACGGATGCTTCGAGTCCTTAAGCAGTGTCTCCAACCACCCAACTTTGCAGGTATCCACAATATCATCATAAGTTCTCAAGCCAGGCGTGCTTAACCATCCGCCAAAGTCATATTTTTCCTCATCGCCGTCTACTCGACTCATCTCCTCGCAATTCCGAACCTCGTGGCCTATTCTACCACACCTGTAACAGAATTTTTGAAGCCTTTCGTAGCGAACTGATGCCCATACAGCTTCCTTGCCTTTCCTCGGAACCCAGAACCCTGTCGTCAGAGGATTATCTAAACAGAGCATAGTTCGAACTCTAACACAACTCCGGGTCATCTTTCCATCGACCATAGGAGCCTCATACATCACAGCTTCACCGACCGCATCGCCAAGAGTTTTAGCATTCGAACACTCAAGGGCCGCTAGAGGGAGTCCATGGAATTGAAGCCAAAAGGGTTCATATTTAAATTCCACATCTTTGAGAACCGTAAGATCATCCCAAAGTTGAAGGTTTAACAAATAGCCCTGAATGGACCATGGTCGCCCTTTAACAATCCTTACATAATCATCGTGCTTGTGAAACCGGAAAAGGAAGGTTAATTGGTTTCGGTCAATATCGTGAACTTCCACTTCTCCATTCAGTTGCCAAACTTTCTTTATCACTGATAAAGACGTTGGAATATGTATACTTTTCTGGGTTATGATTTTGCCTACCAAAGATCCCCCAAGGTTGTCGGGCCTCCTACCCAGATCCAAAGACACTTCCTTCTGTATCCTACCTCTGCTATCAAAACCTTCCTCCATCTTCACGGAAGAAAAGGATGCACCCGACCCCAGCACACGAACATATACAAGAAAAGGGAAGGGGATCTCCAGGTGGAGCACAAATTAACACACCAGTCTAAGAGATTCACCGGGGAACCACAGAGCCTCTCACAAAGGAGAAGACAGAAAAGAGAGAAAAACTCTCACTAGAGAGAGAGAAAACTTAGAGGTTGGCATATTTGATACATACGATTTGAGCATGTACTGTTACCAAGTGCTGTCTCCTATATTGGTTTGGAAGCTGTACCAATTTGAGCATGTACTATATGCTTAAGAGGTTGGCATATTTTTCTTCTCTCTGAGCTAGCTGATTGTTTTTTGTAATCAATATTCTGAACTGTCAAATTTGTATATATTTTCAGTCAAATAATTAAATAAACTTGCACATATGATCTACTCCCTCTAGTCCTAAATATAAAACATAGTTAACTTTTTTTAGACGGATTAATGAAATTAAATAAGTTAGTTAATCATATTGTATTTTGTGTAGCATTAGATTATATATCAGTTTATAAGTTGGACAAAATAGTTAGAAGAAAAAATGATAAATATAAATATTTTAAAATAATTTAAATTAGTTTCTTTAATATTTCTAAAAAAGTCAACCCTATCTTATACTACCTCCGGTCTTAATTATAAGAGCTAGTTGATTTTTTTTGGAGAAATTAAGGAGGCTAAATAAGTTACTTAATCATTTCATATGTTGTGTTTTCATAGATTATTTATTGGGTTATTGGTTAAACTATTTAGTTTGAAAAAAAATAAATAAATAAATACTCTAACCTAATTTAATTAACTTCCTTAACCTCTCCAAAAAAGTCAACTAGCTCTTATAATTAGGACCGGAGGGAGTATTTAGTATCCAACGTGCCTCGTGGCTTGTACAGTTCCTTGCAGCTTCAAATCCATGATTTGATTACGCCTATTTAAAAATGGATATGGTTGTATTATTCACCATATTAGAAATGGCAAGCGAACCGTTTTTTTTGTGTGGTGCTAATCGACTCTGGTCACTTACGTTGCTGATTTGTAGAGAAATGGAAGATGGTTGCTGCATGGTGCTTTTAAGGGTAATCCAATTACAGCCAGATAGCAGTCCTCTTTGCAAAGCTTATGTTTTGGAAATCATTGCTTGATTCTTTCTAAAGATGACTTAAGTTTGAACCATTATCTGAGGAAGGAAATTTTTGTCTAAAATTTTTCAGTCTATAATTGTGATTTTAATCAGCAGAGTGCTTTATTTTGTTTGTATGGGCCCTGTTTTTAGAACCCTTTTTGTGGATGGAAGCATTATTCCCTAGCAGGAATATATGCTATGGATTTGTTTGTACAACGTTGTATTTCAGGCGAAACACTTAGAACATTATTGACAAATTGCATTTCTGTAGAGGGTGCTAAGAGCAACTTTTGCTTTAACACAGTATTATGAATAAGCATTTGAGTAGACAAACCAGATCTGGTTTCTCTATGAAGAGGTGAACCTATAAAGTGCATATACTCCCACTGCTGCAAGTACTAGAATTGAGGCACCAATGTTCAAAAGTAAAGGCTTGTCATCATTATCCCATTTCCCTTCTGCAATTCTTCTGATAGCCTGGGAAGCAGAAGTGGTAACCTCTTTGGTTCCTTTCCCTATTGTACCCATCATACCATCATTGAGCTTCCACTCCTTGGCTGCAGCAGCAGGAGCTTTAGCTTCAGATTTTCTGGCTGTTTCCTTTTCCTTCTCAGGAATTTTTGTAACAGATTGTTCACCTGCTTTGATTAACTCTCTTCTTTCTGTGATTTCTTTCTCTGTAACTGTAACCGTACCCTTCTCCTTCACACCATTCCCAATCTTTATTGACTCAGAAGGCTTCTCTTTTTCTATAATTTCTTTGTTTAAAATCCTTTCTTTCTCTGCATCCTCACCCCTCCTTTCCCCATGCTTTTCACCTGATTGCTCTCCAGGAATTGATGCTAATGTGGCTTTTTGATTAGTTCCTTCTTGACCTCTCTCTGGCTTTTCATCCAATGGCTTACTGGGAACCATTTCTGATGTGGGTTTTGGCTCAGTCTCCTCTTGACCCTTTTGAGGCTTCTCATCATCCATTTTATTTCTAGGAACCAACTCTAATTTGGGTTTTGCCTCAGTTTCCTCTTTACCCTTCTGAGGCTTTTCATGCACTTCCTCCTGAACCTTTTTAGGCTTTTCATCTTCTACCTTTCCTTGATCCAAATTTAATGTAGGCTTTGGCTCAGTTTCCTCTGTAACCTTCTTAGGCACACCATCTGCTTTCTTTTCTGCTACTACCGTTGTTGATTCCTTCTCTGGCTTTTGGCTATCAATAACAGGACTCTGAGAAGGAGTTGCCTTCTGGTCACCAGGGCCTGTACCAGAGGTTGAAGGTGAAGAAGCAGTTTTTTGATCATCTCTTGTTTCTTGTTGTGTTGTAGCAGATTTTGGGGGAATGGCTTGTTCAGCTTTCTGGGTTGGTTGCACTTCTGCCTGTGTAATGATCTTCTTTGGCATTGTAATGGTGAGGATTCCCTGACGAAAGTTGCTCTGAATTTGGTTGATATTGCAATTCTGAGGAACAGGGTATGCTTCTTTGAAACGGCTCCTTCTGTTGCCACCATCAATGGGTCTTTCCCCCAAAACCCTCACCAGTTGAGATGCGGAGTCATATTGAACCCTTAAACGCTCCTTTGTGAAGCCTTCAGATTTCAGAAGCATGAGACAAACATTATAAGTTCATAAACTGATTTGAATCTTCTGTAATTTTAATACATGAATTTAGTTTGTGTTTTAGTATATTTTAAAATTTTTTATGGAAAAAAATAATTGAAACATGAAGAAAAATAAGGCACATCTTAATATCTTAAAGGACCAAAAAAAAAATTGACACAAAAATTGAGTTATATCATATCTATTTGTTTATTTTCCTGTATTTTTCATATTTAGGTGGAAAATATATTTCTCTCCTATAAAAATTGACGAATCATTCCATTTTCCTCCATATTTATCTCTTAGTTTTTAAGGATTTGTTCGGTTCATAAAATATTTGTTTTTGCACCTAACATCTTAAAATAATTTTTTAATATACAGTATTGTAAAATGTTTTTGTGGTGGTTTCAACACTAAGGAATAAAAATATTTCAGGACGTTGGATACACTATAAAATACTTTAAGATGCTGAATGTATATGAGAAATTATACTAAAGTAAATCGCGTTAAGAATGATGATAGTTAATACTCAAACTTAATTTAATATCGCGAGATATTATATTTTTATTTTAAAAAAAAAAAAGAAAAAGGGAGAAAGGAATAGGGATGAACCAGGGAGGTGAATGAGGAGGACGTGAGCTTCTGGGTTTTCAGTCATGTCGAACTTAGGCTTGAAGTCTTGATACACAGGACGAAAAGAAGGCTGAGTCCTAAAAGTTGGTCTTCTTGGCCTCATCATTGCCATAGTTGATTAATTGTCTACTGACAAATTACTCACACTTCTTCCCTTTCTTCTCTCTCTCTCCAAACAATATTGTACCACACACCCAAGTTCTTGAATCGAATTGAACTCTCTGGGAATGTGTTTGTGTCTGTATATATGTTGTTGAAAGAGTTTAATTTGCGTTGAGGAGATCGATGATGTTGTTTTTTCTTGTTGAAGAGACTATTCCTTTCCTTTTTGTATGCTTTGGTTTGTTAATGTGATGGGGTTGAACACAAATGTTAAATTTGCTCTTTTTGTGTGTGTGAGAGAGAGAGAGAGAGAGAGAGAGAGAGAGAGAGAGAGAGAGAGAGAGAGAGAGAGAGAGAGAGAGAGAGAGAGAGAGAGCGAGAGAGAGAGAGAGAGAGAGAGAGAGAGAGAGAGAGAGAGAGAGAGAGAGAGAGAGAGAGAGAGAGAGAGGATTGAGGTAAGAGGATTGAGGTAACTTGTTTGGCAAACAAAGTAATATTGTTCTTTGTTTTGATTATACATTTGCAGAGCACCCTTCATTGAACACACGCACTGCCTTATTCATAGCTTTTCTTCCTTCCTTCCTTCCTTTAATTTGTTTGCTTTTTTATTTGGTTAGCTCTTTTGTTTGTTCCTTTCTTATTTCCACACCCCACACACACACATATATATTCCTGCGCAAACAAAAGGCATTATATGTGTGTTTTGGCTTTTGGGGGGGGAGGTAGGGAATACCATGAAATTTCAATATAGGACTAAGGACTTAATTAACATTATGATTTCATGATCAACCAAAATGCCTTTCACTAATTTTTAAGAAAATTCCATCTACTACTAGGGTTGGACTTGTCAAAACCTTCATTAAATTTATCATTTTAGTAAGTTTTACTTGTTAATTTTAATAAAGACACG
The DNA here is from genome assembly GCA_019022615.1 of Acacia melanoxylon. Classification (NCBI taxonomy): domain Eukaryota; kingdom Viridiplantae; phylum Streptophyta; class Magnoliopsida; order Fabales; family Fabaceae; genus Acacia; species Acacia melanoxylon. The sequence goes on from JAFJYJ010000005.1 coordinate 14,770,653, forward strand.
TTCTCTATATTGAGCCTTGTTAACAAGTTTTTGTCAATAAATTGATAAGTGATTGTCAGGATTCAGTTTCATTGCCTATCTCATATGGACGGTCAAGATGTGATTTTTTTCACTTTCAATTTTTTTTTTTAAAAAAATATTTTAATGGGTAGAAAATCTAAAATAAAAATAATCTATTAACTAATATTTTTTCAAAAAATAATTTTTTTTATATTTAAAAATCACCAGTTTAAAAAAATTAAATGCGGACCGTCCAAATAAGATAGACACCAAAATTGGTTCCGTAGTTGTAGCGGAATGTCATATTCGCTCTTCATTTTTATACATGCACCTCAAATTACTCTCTCTAGTGAAAAAAATCATTAAATATTCAGTTAACTTTATGGTGTGAGATGAGATTATGAGATTTAGGGTTATCCATTATAATTATTGAATAAGGATATTTATCCAGAATTAAATTTGGATTTTGAATTTAAGATTTGGATTTAAATTTTGAATTGTTATTTTATTATTTCTCAAACTCTATAAATGGAGTTAGGGTGTGCATGATAATGCTCTCAGAATGAGTTTTTTTACAATTTCTGTTCCCAGGAACAAAAATGAATGTGAATTGTGTTTGGTAAATCTGGTTTATTTTTTTGTTCCCGGGATGAACCGGTTTATTTTTTGTGCTAGGGAATAAAAAAAAGAAGCAGAAATTTTATGCTTCTCTGCTCCACGGCACAGAATCATTTTCATTCCACGACCTCTCTTTTGGGAGAACCCTGGGACGCCGCGACCTTACCTCCTCCACCATCGATCATCACCTTCCTACATACTAACGCCAGTCATCCTCCGCTCCCTCGCCCAGCGCCACACCTCACCTGCGTCGTCCGCCGATGAGCAGGAAAGCTTGGAAACCAGCGCGAATTTCTTCTAGGACCGAGAGGGACAAAAGCGCTGGAGATTCGCTGGAGATTTCACACCCACCATCACCTTCATCAGAGACAGGGCTTCAGAGTTAGACCAAAAGACGCTGTCGTGCTCCTCTGTTCGTCACTGTCATTCACTGCTACTTCGTTTCAGTCAGAAATGTCTTAATTTCTTCAATCTCGCTCTTCATGTTTCATCTCAAATCAAAATTTTCGTCCTACCTGATCAGTGAGTCTGTGCTACGGTCCCTGCCAAATGCATATGGACGAGCATCTGAAATGGACGAGCACACGGTTATACAACGCCTTGATCAGAGCTCATCACGTTTCTGGATCAGTGTGTGTGTGTTTTGTGTCAAAAACGGCAGCGTTTAAAAGAAGAGGACAGCAGCGGACGTTTAGAGCAGAGGAGGTAAGCCACATCCGTGTTTTCATACCCAATCCATCCGCTACACAATTTCTTATGTGCAACGTCTCTTTGGGGCTCTTGTTCACAGCCTTCCTGATGTCAGAACGCAACGAAACCACCTCTGTTGGAACTGTATCAAAGAGCGTGACTCTTAACATTTTCAGACCACCACCACCGGCGGCTGGACGCGTCACCACGTGCCAGTAAAATTCCAGTGACAATCTTCCAGCACCGACGCCACACAATTCGCTCCAGATTGAGATTTTTTCGCGATTCTGACCTCGTTTTGCACTGTTTCTTCCACTGTACACCTTCCCGAAGCTGAGAGCAAACACACCAAATCCATTGGGGTAATCTTTTCATCTTATGGCTTCCTTGAGTTGCGTCGGTAAGGTTGAATTTATACTCTACGTAAATTACTGTGACTTTTAGCATTTTTGGAGGTTACTCATTGTTACTGCGTTCGTTTTTATTATAAAGCACCAACTAACCATTCTCATAAACCAATAAAAACAGTTAAAGTTATCCTAAAATTTAAGTAATTTCTAATATTACTCCTACTAATTGTACTAAACTTTAATATTATATTAATTATTACTCTCACCCACTACCTTATTAATGATTGGCATATATGGAAAATAATAATAATTAATGCTCATTGGGAACAAGTAAGTGTTTTATAAAAATGACTGAATACACTTGTTAGTTGGTGCTTTATAATAAGGACCAGAGGGAGTATTCAATTATCTTATTGCTACATATTAGTTAGGGCCATTATTTGAAGGGTAAAGGGGCAAAAATACACATATGCTTTACTCTCGGGAGCGCCCAGCACCATATGGTTTTTTTGGGGTTCTCATTAGGTGTCATTCCCTTAGATGCTTCTTAGGTGCTATTCTCTCTAATTAGAGGGATTAGGAATTTTTTTTATATTTTTTTTTTTTATATAGATTAGATTATATGATGCATTTTGAATTTTTTTTTACATATAGTATCTCAAATTAATTAATTTCTAGGATATTTGGTTAAAGGAAAAATATTTTTGAATGCAGGACTGAAAATTAATTAATTTGAGATACTGAGTGTAATTTTTTTTTCCAGATCCAGCATATAATCTAATCTAAATAAATAGAATATATAAAAAATTTAAAAAAAATAAAAAAATTCCTAATCCCTCTAATTAAAGGGAATATCACCTAAGAAGCACACAAGAGAATAGCACCTAATGTGAACTCCTTTTTTTGGGAGTAAAAATGCACGTGTGGTTAGAAAAAATGTGCAAAAGTCACATCTCCGTTAGAGGAAGATAACATCTGTTAATTTTAATCTAAAAGTACCAAAATACCCCAAAAAAAACAAGAATTCAACCGTTGAATTAGTGCTTGAACCAGAACATCCCAATGGAATCAAAATTAGGTTTCAGTGGATTTCGAGGCGTTCTTCACGCAATGAGCAGTGTGAGTTCATTGCTTCTGCTGATTCTTCTTTCTGGGTTCACTTACTACTGGTTTGCCTCCTGCTTTCAACAATGCGACATGGAAGAACACGGACCTGTCACAGTTTCAGATGCGGAGGCAGCAACAGTTGTCCAAAGTTGCTTCAGGAAGTGGGTTTAACGAACAGAGGCAAAGTAAGCAGACGTTCTCTAATAGGGGAGTGAGGAGTGGCGAAGCTATTGGTGGTTGCAGAAACACCGGTCGGCCTGTGGGTTTATCTTCATCCGTATGGCCTCCTTTGCTTCCGGCGAAGCAGCAGCAGCAGGTTGGGTCTGGTATGAGAGCCGTTTTTCTTGAGAACCCTACCAGATAAAGGGAATGTGCCGTAACTGGTGTCTTCTTGCCTCGTCGAGGTGATAATCCTTCGGAATCACGAAGGAAGCCAGGTAAACTCTTACTTTCTCAACAAAACTCCAAAGAATACCATCAAAGTTCTTGCAAATCGCTGCACTAATCTCTGTTTTCTGGATGTTTGGGTTTGATTTTTCATTGATGACGCTGGTTATGAATATAAATTCTAAAAATAAACGGAAATGGCAAATCAAGTCAATGAAAAAGATAAAACAAATTAGGATTTAAGCAAGTCTTTTTTAGCATTTTCCGGTTGGGGGGTTTATTTGTCTCATCAAAACACTCCCCTTTCTATTATTCTACTCGTATCACAATGGAATTGGTGGCCCAAGAATTACTCTATATGTCAGCAATTCCTGATTCCAACCCTGTTTCGAAGAATGAAGAATCAGAGGTTGAGGGTGATCTTTTAGGGCTTTTTGGTATTTTCAAAATTTTAGTGTGGACCCACCGTCAAAGTTAACACCGTCAGTTAAGATTGTAACGAAGATGTGACTTTTGCACATTTTTTCTAACTACATGTGCATTTTTGTTCTTAAAAAACACATATGGAGCTGGGTGCTCCCGAGGATAAAGTATATGTGTATTTTTGCTCCTTTACCCTTATTTGAATTGTTTATTATTTCCTAGCTAAAAAAAATGAAGGAAAAAAGGTAAAAAAAAAAAAGTGTGAAAAAAGCAAAAAAAAAAAAAAAAAAGGTTGAAAAAGAAAGGCCAACAACTATAAAAAAGAGGGGAAAAGAGAGTGAATTGTTATGCTATTTATTAAAAGATGTGAATTATGGAAGAAGCACATTTACAAGCAATCATTATAAATACGTTAATTCATGTCGATATAATTATATTGATGAAAGCTATCAACATCATACACATGATGATCACCGATACAAATACGGCCCGTCGACAATATGAGCATGATGGTCATCAGCGATACGTGCACAAGTGTGCTAGATATAATTATAATGATGAGAGCTATCGGCACCACACACATTATGAGCAATGAAACGGGTGCGATAAATGCACAAGTGTGCTCGTCATGAGCCCTACGATCATTATGATCATAATGGATATATTGAGTTACAACAACATGGACACGCATATCACCATAAATAAAACTATGAAGTTCTGCATGAATACGTCGACCGTCGTCGGTAGGAGTATGCTACATATCCTTAACACGAAGAAGACGATCATTACCAACAGGGTCTAGGTGATACATGCGAAGAAATTAGGGTTAAATGTAAATGTTTTTGGGAGACACATAAATATGATCACAATGAGCTTCTTAAGGGAGTCTATGAGATGAGGGAACTAGCCCATTCAGGGGGGGAAATAGTATACGAGATGATGGAACTAGTCCAAAATTTGAAGAATTAAGAGGAAAAATTAGTCCAGACAAGTGTGATCAAATAATGTCAGAAGCTCCTACCTCACCTTCTGAAGTAATGCCTCCTTGGAGCCCATTCAAGACACTACTATGGCCCCGCTTAAACTTGTCATACATGCTTCAACGGAGACTCCGAAATTGTTGCTCGCGATGGCATTCTTGACCTTAAGAGTGACGAGTTATTGCTTGGTGACCATGTCAACAATGTCGTATTAGTGGAAGCAAAGTTGTCCCTACCTGAAGTTCATTGGAAACAACTCTGCCACCTCAACGTACAACACTACCTAAGGTTACCCCATTGCTAAATGATCCACTCCAACAATACCTTGTGTGTTGGAAAGGTCTTTTAGATGCTCTCCAAAACTCAGCAGCTTATTCTAACCAAGATGTTCGCTTTTAGTATCTCTTGTGTTGGAAATGATTTTCATATCAAAGCATCATGTTGAAGAATTAGCCCGCTCTCTCTCCTGAATTTATACGTCACTTTTAACTCATCAAGAGCTGAGTCTTTCAAGCAGCGGAAAAATGGTGTAATATGGGATAAGAAAATATAGGGTTTAGTTAGGAGATCTAGGGTTATCCATTTTAATTATTAAATAAGGATATTTTTTCATATTTAAATTTGAATTTAGGATTTAGATCTAAATTTTGAATTGTTAGTTTATTATTATTATATTATTTCCTAGGCTCTATAAACAGAGTTGGTGTTCTCAGTTTTGATTGATTGGTTAATAAAATATTCTTTTTCTCTCTAGTGGCAAGCTTCATCCTAGTGGCACAAATCATGATATAAAAGTGAGACTTTAAATTTGGGAAAGTTCTTTTTGGTTGTCGTCTCAAGTTTTAACTTGCCACTTTATGGTTAAAAAAAATTGGGAAAGTTCGTGCAAAACAAGCTAACAAAGCTTGCAAACATGTAAATAAAAAGAGAAAAAAAACTCAAAAAGACAGTTTAGTATATTTTTGGAATTGTTAAAATTCATCAAATGAAATTATTTATAATTTGTTATAAATATATGTATTATGTGGATGTCCATTGCATAGTAACTCTTGAAGGTCTATAAATAGAGGTCTTGTGTAAACATTCAGAACTTACTTGAAATGAGAATTCCTCCATCTCTCTAGAATTTCTCTCTGACTTCTCTCTACTTTTCTATACATTTTCTTTAGTTTTATAACACGTTATCAGCACGAGGCTCTAATCAACTGAGCCTCCCTAACACCGTTCATCATCACCGTCGTTCACCTTCCCCGGAAGAGGAAGAAGTTTTTCAAATCACTCAAAAGGAGGCGTTTGGTTGAAAATTGATTTACGATCGGTTGTAATGTGATCTCTCCACTCGGGTATGTTTTCTATGAAATTTTGTTGGTTGATTTTAGAAATATATGCCTGTGTGTCGTGAGGGAAAGAAGAAAGTTGAAGGCGCAGAGACGGGCAGAGGAAGAAGGAGGAGAAAGAAAAAAAAAAGTCACAGACGGTAGGTTTGAAAAAATTGTCCGTGGGTCCCACATGTTTTTAATATTTTATTATTACTATTACTATTTGCATAGTAAATTCCAAAAAAAAAAAAACTGTCGGTACGTTTGAAAAATTTGGCCGCGGACCCCACATGTTTTTATTATTTTATTAATATTACTATTTGCAAAAAAAAAAAAAAAAAAAGAACAAGAATCGTCGTGATTTTTAGAAAATTTACTATTTGCACATTTTATATTATTTAATTTAAATAGTAATTACAATTTATATTATATTATTGATTATATATTATTTAAGAGACGGGTGATGGGTGGAGGTATAATATTTCTCTTAATTTTATTTAATGTCTAACATATTTATGATTCAACATTTCATTTTTATTATTGCTAACATATTTATATTTAAGTATTTATTTTTATGTTAGCATTTATTTATGTTTATTTATTTATATTTCAAATTTTGACACCTACTTGGGGTTAAACCTCCTAATGGGAGTCTTGTTTTAATATTCAAAGCATTTACCTTTATGTTATTTATTTATGTATTTATATTTTAATTACGACACCTACTTGGGGTTAAACCTCCTAACCGGAAGTCTTGATTTAATATTTAGCATTTAATTTTATGCTATTTAAATTTAAGCATTTACTTTTATGTTAACTAACATAACATTTACTTTTATGTTTGCTAACATAACATTTACTTTTATGTTTCTAACATAACATTTATTTTTTATGTTTTATTTATTATTTGACATTTTATTATTGTTATTATTAATATTAATATATTTATTATATGATCAGGCGTCATATATAATGGCTTTAAACCATATGTATAAGTTTATCCCGAAGATAAAGTATAAAGCCATATTGTGATATGAGCTAAAAGTTGGCAAGAAGTTCTCAGATGAGGCATAATTTGGCCAAGCCAAATGAAGATATAAAGTGGCAATTAGCCTAGAAGAGGCATAATTTAGCCAAGAAGGCATAAAGTGGCAAGAAGCCAAGAGATGACATAATTTAGCCAAGCTAAGAGGCATAATTTGGCACGAAGCCAAATGATAATTTACGATCTTTGAGAGACATAATGGCCTGAAGCAAAGAGATAAATTTGCCTGAAGTTATGAGACATGGCCTGATCCATAATTTTTGTATGGTATCATTTGTATGAAAGTCTCAGTTGTATATTTGGCATTAAAGTATTCTTTTGTTCTTTAGAACAAATTAATGGGAATGTATGACCACCAGAAGATGGTTGTTCTTCTAAAAGTTTATTATAAATGGGAATATCCAATTTGCTCCTGAAGTAGCAATATTGTGAAAGACTCAAGAAATATTTTGAATTAATAATTTCTTGCTTGTGATAAAACAAAACAATAAGTTTTTGTTTTAAGGACCATGAATTTCCTCCAACATAATCAACTACATTCCCAGAAGTGAATGTAGTAATGAATAAATTTAATTGTGGTTATGGATATGTTTGTAAATTTGTTTACATATGTACATGGTTGTAATTATGATGGTTCAAATTCTCACCAGAAGTGAGGAAAGATTATTGATAAGAACCACATAATGAGATACTGGGTATAATAAACATGATAGAAATTCATGTTATTGTTGTGGTGGCAAGGGTCATTAGTTTTGTATTTATTGTATGCCATAATATATTTGTTAAAAGGTCAAATATTTAATATAAATTATCGATAAGATAAGTATTATAAGCCTCAAAATCAATTTTAATAGTATGAGGCATTGATTTTTGGAAATGTGGACCTATTTTGAGTTTTAATATTTCAAGGTATTACTTAGTAATTTACTAAAATACCATTTATGAATTTTGGGGTTATATTTTGTAATTTTCTCCGGACAAATTTCTCACCCACGTGAAGGGGGAGAAAATTTGGTACATGTTTTTATATTATTTTATGAATAGTAGATACTATTCACACACACAAAAAACAAAAGAACAAATTTTTTTTTGCTATTTTTGTATGGCAGGTAGCCATAATATTATGTTTTTATGGCAAGAAGTAGTCATAATATTGTGATTTTATGACAAGAAAATTTATCATTTTTATTGCCATAAACTTATTATTTGATGTTTAAGAAGTTTATCAATTTCTATAATTGTTCTTTTATAAAAGAACAATATTGGTTTAAAGAAATGGCATGGCAAGAAAATTTTATAAATTATTATATGAAGACCCTGAAAGTATATGTATCAAATATTGAATGATACAAAGAGTTTTAAGTTATTGTCTTAAAGACAAATATTTTGCATAGAAATTATGCCACATGAGTAATAATTCTAAACGCTAATAGTCTTGGAGACTAATTAGCATAGTTTACCCACTTGATTTGAAAGACCAATGTTCAGACTGTATTTGGTAGTATTAATTTGAGGCTCTAGAAGAGCAATGAAAGTATAAATTTGATTTAAGGCTCCGGAAGAGCTAATATTTTGTTACCTGAAGGGACAAAAATATGCATTGAATATGCATTTTATTTAACCAAGGATGAAAGAAACTTATTGAGTTTCATAGATATCTACAGAAATGGATATCATATAGAAATGCATTGAACCACATACAATTGTAAACCAGATGTTTACAAATAATAATGCAATGTTTGTATATGTAAACCAGATGTTTACATTATGACCAGTTAGGTCATATGTGGTTAATAATGATATGAAAAGTAATTGAGAATTCATATCTTAATATGTAAACAAATATTATAAATTGAAAGTGATTATTCATTTTCTAGAGCTGATACAAGGAGGAGATATTTGAGATATTTTCCATTGGATATGCAGAAGTGCCTGTAGCACTAATATAATACACTAATATAGTCCTCAAAGGAGGATGAGAATATATGCTGGGTGTTAATTTCATTTGATAATGTATTAAAGGATTTGAAAGTGAGAAAAAAAACCCACATTTGGATTGAAATCCATGAATGTTTGTGAAGTATTTTTAAAGAACTCACACTTGAGGGGGAGATTTCTAGAATACAAGTGTGAGTGAAATTTTGAAGTGTTATATACTTCATACATTAAGCCTTTCTTATGAAGAACAAAGTCCATGAATTTTAAGGTGAAAGTTCTGTCTCACACTTGAGGGGGAGATTGTTAGTATGCAAGTGTGAGTTAATTTGTAGAAAGTCATACTCATACTTCCCACATAATGACAAATATGATCTCCCGAAAATGAATGATAAATTATGATTGTGGATCATAACGTTACAGTAAACGAGAAGTTTACTGATCAAAACATATTTATTATTGGCATGACTTGTTTGATCATCCAAGTCATATATATATAATACAAATAAGATATTGTATTAACATCTATTGAAGAATCAGAAAATTCTTCATGAATAGCTGCTTGTTCTCAAATATAAATGACTATGAGAATATCATAGGTCATAATTGGTAATAGATATCGGAAATATATCAAACAGATTTATATGGGCCCATTGAAATAGCATGTAAACCATACAATGATATGAGAAATTTAATAGATGCATCTATAAGATGGTTACATGTCAGATTATTTGCTTGCAACATGAAGTTTGCAGAAATAATTGCAACATGAAGTTTGCAAAAGAGATTGCAACATGAAGTTTGCAATAATGTTTGATGTTTAAATAAATTAAGCGCGCAATTTCCAGATGATATGATTTAAGAATCATTATTAAAGCCTCCATAAATAAGTTTGGATGAAAGCTTATGAGAACAAAATTTTATGTTGATATGTTTGATATTATATAGCAGCATTTATATAAGCCAACAAAATTCTCCTGGTAAAATTGGCTTTTGGTCAGAAGCCAGACAAATTTCCATCCTAAAAGGGTTGAATGTGCAATGATTATAAATCCACCACAATGCACATAGATGGATATAGAAAGAAATTTGAGATAAAATGTTGTATAAGTACCTTCTATTTCTTGTTTGTCTCTATATAAGCGAAAGTAAGATGTTTCTAAAGGAAACAAATGGATGTAGGAGACTTATCTTTGCATAATTAGTCAATTGTCGTTTGACATTGTTTTCTTACCATGAGGGGGAGAAATTGGATATTTGGAAAAGTGAATACATGAAATGCATTATGACAAAGTATATATCCTCGAATAAAGAAGTATGAACCGAAGTTCATCGATTATGCATTCATGAATTATTTGCCGATAATATTATCGACCCATATGAGATTTATTAAATCTCATACTCCAGCTGAAAATGCTCCAATCTGTATAAATATGAATATGTCATGCTCAAAGCCTGAGAAAGTATTCGGTTCCAATTATAAATGTTATTGATAAATTGGAGCAATAATTATGATGATCATATTAAGGAGGTAGATACTCCAGAAGAGTATCGAGACATAACTAATTGTAAAAAAACCTCAAGAGAGGTTCAGGTACCTGAATTATATTAATTTTGATAAGTTATGTCGAATTGGAAAATGGAACCGAAAAGATAAAGTTGTCGACAACAATTTTGAAAGATGATATCACGTGATCAAATGAGGATATTATATAAAGATATGTCACAATAAGTTGACATATAGATGATTGGCCAAGAGGATAAGTGAAATTGAATATGACGCAAATATAATCATATTATGATAGTTATGGAATTAAGTCCAAATTGAGATATATGAATATTTATGTGAAAATAAAGATTTTCACAAAGTCTAATATGATTATGATGTGATATATAATTTTGTGGTGGATACAATAATTTTGTATATATTGTTAATCTGGCAATTTATGAAAGAAAGAAAAATTATGCGTCTATTAGATTTTGTTATATAGCCTATGCATAAGGCTTACTAAATTATGAAGATTACAGAAGAATCTTCAAAGAATCAAAAAGTGCTAGTAGCACATGTCCTAAAAGGACTTAATGTGGTAAGAAATGACTTAAGGTGCCGAGGAAGCACATGTCCCGAAAGTCTTAAGGTGCTAGAAGCACATGTCCCCGAATGATTTAAGGTGCGGAAGCATCAAAGGATTTAATGTGCCAGAAGCACGAGTCCCTGAAGGACTTAGGATGCTAAAAGCATCTAATCCAAGTTATTGAGAACAATAAAGGGGAAAAGTCTATGAATGACTTAAATCAATTAGGGCATAGTGGTATAATCTTCTCAAGAAATATATTTTGAAAGAAGGGTATAAAGAAAGTGAATCAATATGCCCATGCATCTTTATGAAAAGATCTAGATGTGAATGTTTTAATTGCAAGTTATGTTGATGATATCAACATTATTGAAATGCTGAAAAGCTTCAATAAAGCAATTAATTGTTTAAAGAAAGAATTGGAAATAATTAATGACTTGAGAAGAATGAAATTCTGTATGAGATTACAGATTTAATACCTAAAGAATGAGATCTTTTGTTTATACAAAAGGAGGTCCTAGATTGATTTTATATGGATAAGTAATATCCATTATATATTTTAAAATATTTGCAGGTGGATAAAGAACAATTTCAACCTCAAGCAAAGAAGTTGGAGAATGACACTTATGTATCATGCTTAGCATGAGATAATTCTTCACCAACACAAAGACATTGAAAGTAATGTAGTCATCGGGGGGGGAGTAAATCTTATGTATTTTAGTAGAGCAATTGATGTACGCCGCACTCTTTTTCCTTATCTAGGTTTTGTCCCACCGGGTTTTCCTAGAAATGTTTTTAATGAGGCAGCATTAGAAAATCTGATGTAATTAAGAGGGGGAGTCGATACACGTTGTACTCTTTTTCCCTTATCTAGGTTTTGTCCCATTGGGTTTTCCTAGAAAGGTTTTTAATGAGGCAACATTAGATAGTGTATAAATGGATTATGTACTCTTTTCTTTAGCTAGGTTTTATCCCACTGGGTTTTCCTAGTTAAAGTTTTTAATGAGGCATATTCATAATGGACATCCAAGGGGGAGTGTTATAAATATATGTATTATGTGGATGTCCATTGCATAGTAACCCTTGAAGGTCTATAAATAGAGGTCTTGTGTAAACATTCAGAACTTACTTGAAATGAGAATTCCTCCATCTCTCTAGAATTTTCTCTGACTTCTCTCTACTTTTCTATACATTTTCTTCAGTTTTATAACATAATTGAATTTATTGATGCATTATATGGATTCATTTTATATTTTAGAGTTTAGATTTACACCAAAGATTTTGAGCTTACCATCCACTTTATGATTTTTATGTCAAGGAGGGATCGATGAACCAAGCATATATAAAATGGCAGATCACTTGCAAGGAAGTCTTACAAATCAATGTTGCTTTTGATTCTTTTAGTGAGATTTTATGTTCTTAATACTCACTTTTTGCCCTGTTCATGTATCTTTTGTCTATGACACTTCTTTGTTTCTGAGAACAACTTTGGGCTTTCTAAACCCAACTATAACTTGAGCTGATTTTGATTGTAAAAAGTAAATTGCTAACTGTTGAAATCATCAGCTAACAGTTAGTCAAAATCTGTCTGGATCCTGTGTTTTAGATTTTGCACATATACTGGCATATGAGATATTAGTAGTCGAAATTTAGGATTTGTAGGTTTTCTTACCGTGTGATAATAGTGGATTGAAATTCCAAGAATGTTCTCTTAAAATATTATAGCCAATGATTTTGATGACCAGAGAAGTTTCTCTTAACTATCAGTCACAAAGTACTAGAAATAATTTGTGTTTGTTGTATCCTAATATTTTACATGCACATTGGACCTTCTTATAGGAATTCCTGAAGGCTCTTCCAGCATTTAATGAAAAGGAAGGCTTACTTCAAGCTATCACATTCCAAGAAGATGAGATTTTAGTGGAAAATGAGATTTTACTTAAGATTATGAATATTAATTCCTCTATTTTATCCAGCATCAGTGTTGACATTCCAAGAAGATATAGTCATTCTGCTGAATTATACTTGTGAACTGGATGGTTGTTATTGTAAATGAGCATATCACCCAAGCCAATTGACATGTTAGGTTAGTTTCAAGACTCCTAATGAGCATGAATGAAATACTCCCTCTAGCTCTAAATATAAGACAAAGTTGATTTTTTTGGGGAGATTAAGGAAGCTGATTAAATTATTTTAGAATATTTATATTCATATTTTTTTTTCTCTAAACTAATTAGTTTGACTAATAAACTGATATATAATCTAAGAATACACAAAATATGATATGATTAAGTAATTTATTTAACTTCTTTACCCTCTCCAAAAAAAGTCAATTTCATCTTATATTTAAGATCGGAGAAAGTACCAAAATAACACTTGTTTGCATATGTAGTGTTAGTTTATTTCCTTTCTTTGTATGTGGAACCATAGAATCCTGCATATGTTGTAATACTAGCCAGACAATCTTAAGTTTATACTACATAGATGCAACAAGATCAACCCTTTGTCGAGGCTAATATTATACCTAAGTGATGAACATTATGGTACAGAAAATACAAAATGAAGCATTAAGATACATGTGTACTGCTAAAGTAGCAACTTAATTAGACTCATGCATTCCTTTGTTTGGTTTTGGACTTTTGGTTCATCTCATACTTACTGATTGTGTTATAGTCTGCCGTTGATTTCTCATTTACATTTGTAATGACAATTATCAAACTAATTTACACGGGTGTATTTTAAAGGACAACACTTACTTTAAATTTTTTACATAGATTATGTCAAGTTTTTCACTTATAAATGGATATATGTCATATACATTTTTTTGTGTGGGTTTATAGTTAAATGATACTATTTTAAAAATAAAAACTTGGAAACTCAAAGAAACACTAGTAATTTCATCAAAATATTATAATAACCTTGTAAGTAGACTTATATTTAGAAACAAAAATTTCTTCCACAACTTAGTTAAGAACCAGAGTGGTACTTAACAAAATTATTCTAAGAACATAAAAATAGAAAGTAGAAACAAACAAAGCCTTGGCTTGTTTGATTTTTTTTTCTTAAATTAGTTTTATAAAATTGTTTTCCAAAACCAATTTTAAAATGATAAAATAAAAATAATTTTCTTAGATGATTATTCTAAAAATTGTCTTTGAGAAAAAAAAATACAAAATTTGTTTGAATACTTGTTCTTAAAGTCAACTTTGGCGAGCAGAATGGAGAGTGGAGACAGTAAGAAGCCAAAGTTCATTTGTCAAGCGTTGAAGTAAGATCGCTCTGCTTATTGTTCAGTTTCATAGTAAAAAAACAACTTTATGAGTTTTTTTAACAAGAAAAGAGAGAGAGAGAGAGAGAGAGAGAGAGAGAGCAAAAAATGGTTTTAGAAATATAGGAAATCAAACACGGCCTGTGTTTTAACCTTTACGTTAAAAGATTCTATATACAACCAACGGGGTTGACATAAGTGGTAAGTAGCTTGTATCGCTTAAGCAAGGTCTTGAGTTCGAGTCTTGTGAATGCAGAAAAACCCCGCTAGGAGATTCACCCACCATAGCTAGGTGCGCGATCTGGGTCAGATCTGGATTAGTCATGGCGAAGCTGTAGATATCGGATGGAGAAAAAAAAAATCTGTGTACACGTATTCCCGCAACAATCCAACATCATTGTCAAAGAATTAAGATTGGGCCCTAGAAAAAAGCAGGTCTATATGACGACGAGAGTAAGAAGGCGCAAGCGAGGGACTGAGAGTGGTGGTTCGGAGGGGTCGGGGTGGAGATGGAGATGGTGACGGTGGCAGAGATTCAAATAAGGGTGGTCAGGGTGGTACGAGCAAGAGTTTCGCCTTCGGGTTTGCGGGGGAGAAAGAGAAAGGTGTTGCTGTTGATCCCAACGGGTCAAACTCCAAAACTCAGAGTGGGACTTCTAAGATTTCATACAGGGAGAAGCTCTTATCGCCTGGGTGTGCCGGATTCCTGGTCAAACATTCTGAGGAGGATGACATTGTGCAAGGATGGCAGGATTATTTTCACAAAATGAATGAGATGGAAACTCGGCGGGATTCGGGGAGTTTGATGAGAAAGAAGATCTAGCGACGCAACGGCTTGAAGGAAAACCCGGGGCACTAAAGTTCACCGTTGAAGAATATCTTGCGTGGTGTTTGCCTTGGATGAACTCACTCATTATCAAGGTTCTGGGAGCGAGTTTTCCGACTTATCTCATACGGGATCGTATTAACAGGATGTGGCGACCAAAGGATCCTCTCAAGCTCATCCTTTTGAATAATGGGTGGGGAGAAAGGGAAAGGTGTTGCTGTTGATCCCAACGGGTCAAACTCCAAAACTCAGAGTGGGACTTCTAAGATTTCATACAGGGAGAAGCTCTTATCGCCT
Source organism: Acacia melanoxylon (assembly GCA_019022615.1). Taxonomy (NCBI): domain Eukaryota; kingdom Viridiplantae; phylum Streptophyta; class Magnoliopsida; order Fabales; family Fabaceae; genus Acacia; species Acacia melanoxylon. The sequence goes on from JAFJYJ010000005.1 coordinate 14,785,973, forward strand.
GGGTGTGCCGGATTCCTGGTCAAACATTCTGAGGAGGATGACATTGTGCAAGGATGGCAGGATTATTTCCACAAAATGAATGAGATGGAAACTCGGCGGGATTCGGGGGAGTTTGATGAGAAAGAAGATCTAGCGACGCAACGGCTTGAAGGAAAACCCGGGGCACTAAAGTTCACCGTTGAAGAATATACTGCGTGGTGTTTGCCTTGGATGAACTCACTCATTATCAAGGTTCTGGGAGCGAGTTTTCCGACTTATCTCATACGGGATCGTATTAACAGGATGTGGCGACCAAAGGATCCTCTCAAGCTCATCCTTTTGAATAATGGGTACTATATTGTATCCTTTTCCAATAAAGAATATAAGGAGTATGCCTTTCAGGAGGGGCCGTGGATGATTGAAGACCACTACCTGATTGTTCAGAGATGGCGTCCTAATTTTAATCCCTGGAAGGCTGATTTGCAGTGTAATATTGCGGCATGGGTTCGCCTACCGGACGTTCCTTTTGAGTTTTATAATGTTGAATCATTGCGTCGAATAGGCAACATGATAGGTAAGATGATTAAAGTTGACCGTTCAACCTCTATGTATGACAAAGGTGGTTTTGCACGATTATGTGTGGAGATAGATTTGAAGCAACCTTTGCTGCCAACGTACATGGTGTTTGGAGAAGAGAGGCCAATAATATATATGAAGGTTTGCATCAGGTCTATTTTGAATGTGGCAAATATAGTCATAAAAAAGGCGAATGCCCCCTACGCCAGACTAGGAGCAACGAGCAGAAACAGGATCGGCCGAGTATGGAACCGGCTACAGAGGGAAAAGCTACGCATGCAGTGGGAAAGGAAAGTCAAGTTGGCAGTGTTTCTACGGTTGACACCGGCGGTCCTATGGTGGTTACCGGTGGTCCAGACGAAGGGGAGAGTCCTTTTAGGAAACTCAGGATTTTGAGGTGTAATATTCGTGGGGATTTTAATACGACGGGATTAAAGCAAGGATCAAAGGAGGATTTGAAGCAATCGGGTGAACAGGCTATTTCTGGAAATAAAAACAAATCCCAACGGATAAATCTAAAAAAGGAAGTCAAACATGGAAAGATTGAGGTTAAAGGGGAGAAAATCAAGGATACGGGCCCACAAAAAATGGAGTGGGTCCAGGTTGGAGCCAAGAGGAAAAATGTCAATAGAGGAAAGCTGAAAGGCAAGGAGAATCAGCCCCCTGCACGTGAGAGGATCAGGAGGACTTCAAACGTGGGCCATATTCTAGGGCCCAAGCAAACTAATCCTTTCCAGATTTTGCAGGTGGCGGAGCCCAATATTGGTAGCCTTCCACTCGAGTCTCGTATGGAATCCAAGGTTTGGATTGGACCGGGACCCTCTGTGACGCAGGCCAATGCCGTGGGGTGTCTCAATGGGAATTCCATTGTGATGTCTTCGTGTGTTCTGGGTTCTACGGAAGCAATGGGAATTACACAGGATAATGCCAGAGTTAGCCATCACCCATCAGATGAGGCCATGAAGGATCAGGATAAGAGCGAGGGGGAGCCTGAGACACCTCAACACACTCTTCTTGTTTCCCAATGAATTACATGGTTTGGAATTCAAGGGGAACCGGAGCACGTAGCTTTTCTGCACTTGTACGGGATCTCAAGTCACACTACCAATTGGATTTTCTTACTCTTTTGGAAACGCGTTGTTCAAAAGAGGTATCCACAGGCCGAGCCAACCAGCTGGGTTTTTCTCATATGGAGTTAATTGATTGTGAAGGATACAGTGGTGGTATTTGGTGTTTATGGGAGCCTAGCATCTCGCACGTATCGGTTCTGGAGCGTCACCACCAGTATATGCATCTACAGATTACTAGTTCAGTAGGCAAGACATAGACTCTCACTGTGACTTATGCTAGCCCGTCTTGCACCAGACGTAGAGTCTTATGGGACAAATTATCCAGGATAGCACCGATGGTTCAGGGGGCGTGGCTGGTTGGAGGTGACCTGAATGGTACAATCTTGCATGGTGAGCGACGGTCATCCACTAGCTCCCGATGCTCCTATGACCGTGACCTTCTTCGGTGGGTTGACACACATGACATGAGGGATGTAAGGTTTATTGGTCCCGAGTTCACATGGAAGCGAGGTTCTTCAGAGGCAAGACTTGATCGAATGCTTGCTAATGAGCAGTGGTCTAATGTATTCCCTAACGCTTCTGTTACCCATCTACCGTTCTTCAAATCAGGTCATAGACCACTTCTTCTCCATCTGGATACGGCAGTGGTTTCCCCTAAACCAAATCGACCCTTTCGTTTCATTGTTGCTTGGGTACTTTATGCAGAGTTTGTGAAGCAAGCGTGGCGACATGATTACCCTTGGCTGCAAAACATTTCCCACTTCACCCAAGCATGTTCTGAGTGGAATAGAGAAGTCTTCAGACATACCGAGGGAAGAAAGAAGACTCTTCTACGACGTCTTGATGAGATTAATAGGGTTGTAGCTCAGTATGGAATGCAGCCTAGATACGAGAATTTGATTCAGGAATCTCTTATTTGGGCACAAAAAGCCAGAGCAGAGTGGTCAGTTTATGGGGATCGTAACACTAGATACTTTCATGCTCGTGCAAATCGTCGGCGGAAAGCTAAAAGAATTGAGGCCATCAAAGATACCGAGGGGTCATGGGTTTTTGACACCAAACAGATTAAAGGGATGGCCACTTCTTTCTTTTCCAATCTCCCCTCAGATGAAATTATTGAACGCCCAGCGCTTCTTTGTCCTATGACCTATCCTTGTGTTGATGAGGGGCTATTACAAAGGTGTAACAGTGATATTTCGGATATAGAGATTAAAGAAGCCATATTTAGTATGGGTGCTCTCAAATCTCCAGGCCCAGATGGATTTAATGCACTTTTCTATCAAAACCAATGGAGTACGGTTTGCACTTCTGTTTTGAATTATGTTAAATTCTTATTTGCTAACCCGCAAGCTCTTGCTGAGATTAATAGTACCTTGATTGTCCTGATTCCTAAGAAGGACCATCCGGAAACTATAGGGGATTTGAGACCGATAAGCCTGTGCAACGTCATATACAAAACTATCTCGAAGATTATTGTGGGTCAACTGAAGCCTATTCTACCCTAGATAATAGCCCCAAATCAGTGCAGTTTTGTTCCGGGAAGGCACAGTAGCGATAACATCATTGTGGCCCAGGAAGTAATTCACTCTATGCGAAACATGAAGCAGAAGAAGGGATATCTGGCAATTAAAATTGATCTGAAGAAAGCATATGATCGAGTCAACTGGAAGTTTTTGATGCGTTGTCCTCAGGAAATTAACATTCCAAGTAGTCTTACCAAGGTAATTGACCAGTGCATCTCTACTCCTACAATGCAACTTCTGTGGAATTGGGATAAAGCTGAGTCCTTTCATCCATCTAGGGGAGTCAGGCAAGGTGACCCGTTATTGCCTTACTTATTTGTCATCTGTATGGAGAAGCTAGCTCATCTGATTCAAGATGCCATCAATGATGGATCATGGAAGCCCATTTTTCTTACTCGAACAGGGCCCCCTATCTCGCATTTATTTTTTGCAGATGACCTTATGCTATTTGCAGAAGCTTCAATGGATCAAGTAGATACCATCAATTTGTGTCTCAAGACTTTTTGTGAAAGTTCTGGTTTCAAGATTAACCATCAGAAAACCAGAGTTTTCTTTTCAAAGAATGTCCATCATGTTAGACGAAGTGAGATGTGTGCATCCCTGGGCTTTTCAATCACAGCTGACTTGGGCAAGTACCTCGGTGTACCTTTGCATCACAAAAGTGTCACTAAGGAGTCTTTTCACTATGTGGTGGATAAAGTCAAAGTGAGATTATCTAACTGGAAAGCCAAATCGGTATCCTCAGCAGGGAGGGCCACCCTTATTTCATCAGTCACCACAGCCATACCTGGCTACGTCATGCAAACTTCTCTACTCCCAGGGAGCACGTGTGAAGCCCTCGATAAATGCAACCAACAATTCTTATGGGGAAGTACCGAAGAGCAAAGGAAAATTCCTTTAGTAGCGTGGGATGCAATTTGCAAGCCTAAATCTAGAGGTGGCTTGGGGATCCGACACACCAACTACTATAACCAAGCATACCTCATGAAGCTGGGTGGAACTTATCTACTAGAAAGGAAGACTTTTGGGTCAGGGTCCTACGAAACAAGTACAATTGCGAGTCCGACATGCTACCAAAGATTGATATGGGGAGACCCGGCTCCAACCTGTGGAGTGGAATCAAGCGTACGTGGTGTAAGGTTCAAGAGGGCATTGAGGAGTTGCCAAATGGGCAAGTACGATGGAAATGGTCCAAGGGTGGTGCTTTTACTGTGAAGTCAGCATATGAATCCTTTAGTGCGGACGTGTCTCAACAGGACCCTCTATGGGGAAAGGTTTGGAAATTACAGATTCCAGAACGATGCAGAATGTTCATTTGGCTCGCCTTGCACAAACGGGTGCTAACCTATGTGTCTAGATTCAAGCGTGGTTTGAGTCCTGATGGTGGTTGTTCGGTGTGCACTGGGGAGATGGAATCATTAATCCATGTACTCAGGGATTGCCCTGATACGTTTGAACTTTGGCAGCAGCTCGTCTCTCCTCACCTATGGCATAAGTTCAGATCTTTACCCTTTGACCATTGGATCAGATGGAATCTCAGCAACCGGGGAAAGAATCAGCAGTCTGATGAATGGCGGCATTTCTTTGCTATCATGTGTTGGTGGCTCTGGAGGCGCCGCAATTTTTTCGTATTTGAACAGAAGTGAATTTCGAACACCTCCCTGCAACATAGCGTCTGGACGATGGTTACAAGCATGACTGAGGCCCGTGACCGTTTCTGCTCAAGGAGCAATGACCCAAAGCTATAGAACAAGCACGAGGACCACTGGTTTCCTCTACCGACAGGCTGGATTAAACTAAATACTGACGGAGCTTACTCACCGCTCACTCCTGGTGTGGCCAGTGGGGGTGTCCTATGTGATGAGAATAGCAAATTTCTCAAAGGGTTAATTTTCAAAGGAACTGATGGCGACTGTCTGTCTGCTGAATTGTGGGGCTGTCTGCTCGGCCTCAAACTTGCTTGGGATTTGGGCTTCAAGGCTATAATCTTGGAGACGGATTCAGCCGATGCGGTTGATCTGCTAAGGAACCCAATAAACCCAGCGCATGAAGATCGACAGATTGTTGAAGAGCTTAAGAGCGTACTTGGCCGTAATTGGACCGTGAACATTCAATTAATCAGTTGCTGGGCTAATGGAGCAGCGGACTATTTGACCAAAGCGAGCCTCTCTTCCATGCCAGGATTTCAGACTGTATCACATGCTGACCTGGAGTTGGAACAAATCCTCACTTCTGATAAGATTTAGGGCCCGTTTGGATGGGCTTTTTAAAAAATTTTTTTTTTAAGTGATTTTCTTTTAAACTCCATATTGGAGCTTTTAAAAAAAACAGCATTTTGACTTTTTTTTGTGACTTTTACCTTTTTTAAAAAAATATCATCTAAACACATAAATTAATAAAACAAGTTTTTTTTTTTTGCATTAAAAAAATGTTTTTTTTTTAAATCAAAAAAGCCCATCCAAACGGACTCTTAGATGATGTATGGTTTCTCAATGTTATCCAAAAAAAAAAAAAAAAAAAGATCGGCCCCTAGAGTATCTGAAGGTTGAAATTTTCAAAATCTGCCTTGGTCAATACGGAATGGTCATTTTATAAGTAATTATTTATTTATTTAATATAACTACACAATTACTCCATTATTTTTAAAAAATCATATGTCTGCCACTGTTATATTTCAATTAAAGAATGTTTAATTGTGCTAAGTTTCCAATATAGCATTTTTCCATTCTCATTACGAGGCATTTTAAGTTATAAGACACATAATAGGGTAAGAATTAATTTTTTTTTTTTTTTAATATCACTCCCATTTAAAGTTATCAACTATGTGAATAAATGAAATATAAATCTGAAAATTTTCTAATTAAACATGGGTAATATAAAAAAGTTATTCTATTTTCAAACAAAAGGTAAGGACTTAATTACATTTTGATTATTTTCTTAGTTTCAATGAAGTAATTGGGGCCTTAGCTTTCATAAATTATAATAGGAATCGAATGGAGTACTCCCTCTTGTCGAAAATATAAGGTCCACTTATTTTTATTTTTTTTATGAGAAAGAAATATAAGCTCAGTTTAAAAGTTTTGGTTTAGTCCAAAACATGATGTCAGTTTCATCTTATATTCTCATATTAATTATTTCTTTCTCATTATATATTTATTTATTTAGATATTTTTATCTTTACTCATTAAATTCTGATCATTAAATGCCAGGGATTTTTTTTTTAAAAAAAAAGGTGTCACAAATTCTATACATATTAATTACAAATAATGATCATGAGTCATGACTATTATTCATATGGTTTTATTTATAAGTCACTTATTTTATGTTTCAAAGGAACAAACAAAAACCTTTAACATTATCAACTTTAATTAAAATTTAATAACTTTTCATATTTAATATACCCTATAATGACTATATCCAAGAGAATAAAATCCACATAATAATAAATGATTGATAAAATTTTACATAAAAATAAAATAAAATAATTAACGGCAAGACTTATAAATAGGACAAAAAATAACATTATCTCTTTGCTTTATAAATATGAGTAGAGGAGTGATTTGGTTCTAAACATAGAAGCTAGATAACTAATTTATAACTATTAAAAAATTAATTAATTTTCTTATTAAGAAATATGTGCTGATCTTTCAACATATCACTTTAATTATTTACATTAGAAGCTATCCATGATGGAAACTTTTAACAAGCGAAGTTAATATAAATACTTTAAGAAAATAAATTATAAAATTTGAAAAATAGAGTGGATTGAAGTTTACAGTTAGAACCAAAATAAGCCTCTCTTATGAACTCCAATAGTCGAATGAGAGGTTGAGAACTTTTTTAAAAAAAAAATAAAAAAATTATACGATGCGAGGAGCTAGTGGGTGAAGAACAGTCAATGGTCAAAAGTCAATACGAGGAACTAATACGAAGGCTTTCTTTATTTTTTATTTTTTTTTGGGATGGTCAGAGTTAGACCGAGTCCTGTTTCAAGGTCACCCCAATGGCGCAAGACGTATATATCCGTACACCAATTTTAATATCTTATATTAAAAAAAATCAAGACAATGTGTTGTTTGTTTTTGTCACATATTAATATTGAATCGTTGTATTAATAAGAAGGGAAAATTCATCTTGGGCCCTTTTTGGGAAAAAAAATCCCAAAAAGCGCCAAGATTCTGGAAAATTGAGAAAGGGTCCTGGACCCTTTTTTAATTTTTCATTAATCTTGTTTTAGTTGTTAACTAAATTTTGATATTGTTGTAAATATGATTTGTTTTAGTTGTAAAAATATTGTTGTCGATGTATTTGTTTTAGTTGTAAGCGAGATAGGCGATATTGTTGTTAATGATTTGTTTTAGTTGTAAAAATTTCACGAATTTATCCTCAAAAAAGGCCTAGGCCAGTTCTTTTCGAGTTTTTTTTGTAATCTTGGGGCGCTTTTTTAAAAAAAATTTCCCAAAAAGGGCCCTAAGATAAATTTCCCTAATAAGAATGACAATCTCTCTCCATGTCATTTTCGTGTACTTGATCAACTTTAGCTAAGTCACATAATTTGTTTTTGGGAAAATCCCTCTTAGGGCCCTTTTTGAAAAATAAATCCTAAAAAGCGCTCAAGATTGACAAACCCAAAAAGCGCCCGAAATTTTCTTTCGGGATAAATTCATAAAAATTTTACAACTAAAAAATAAATACATTAACAACAATATTTCGCTTACAACTAAAACAAATGATCGACAACAATATTTTTACAACTAAAACGGTCACATCGACAACAATATCACATTGTTAACAATCAAACGGCCACATTTACAACTAACGTCTTAATGAAAAATCTCAGCGCTTTTTGGGTTTTAATCTTGGAAGTAGTTTTTAGGATTTGTTTTCCAAAAAGGGCCCCAAGAGGGATTTTCCCTTTGTTTTTCAAAACGGTCAGACATATCCTGATGGTAGTTGTGTTTGGTTGAACTCAACCTTATTGCCTCTTTTTTTTTTTTTTTTTTTTTCCCTCTGGCCACTTATTACGTTGATATTAGTTGATCCTTTTCCTTTGACCATATTGAATTTTAGTCTTAATCCTAATAATTTTAAGTAGTTGATTTTAATTTATATAGTTTTACAAGGACTCAATATGAGTTTAAGCATAGAGATCAAATTAAAATTCATTAAAAATATAGAGGTTGGTAGTTAAATTTAAACGGAATCCTTATAAAACTATATGGGCAAAAAAACAATAATATGAAATTATAAAGACCAAAATTAAAGTTTGATTAACCTATAAAAACTGACAGTCATATAACCCTAATATTATTTCTTTGAGACTCTCCATTCTTGCATGAATATCTGTTATTCAATGTGCAACATTTTAAATTTGTCAGATCATTCTATCATTTTTTAAAAATAATATAAATCAGGTATCTTTGAAGAAAAATCATTAACCCATTTTTTGTGAAATAATCTACTCACTTTTTACTAAACACACTTTCATAGAGATTTTTTTATTGAGCGTGTTAAATTATAAATATTGATGAATTAATTTTTAATTATATAAATATAAAATAAATTTAAATAAATTTGTTATCATTTTTAATATTTAAATTATTTAATCATACACTTTTAATACCTATTTAATAATAAAAAATTAAAAATTATTATGAGTTTACCATTCCAGTATCCTTGTCACAATTTAACTTAGTAACTTTAACCTCCTTCTCCTCATATTGAGTGTTTCGTAACTCTTGAAACCGTGGTTTCAGAATCTTTCTCCACAAGTTGAGATAAAACTTCTCTCATATACTTATTTCATAAATTATAAAAGTTATTTTCAAAGAATTAAACCAAACACACTAATAAAATTACAAGATGCCTTGTATATGGGACCAGGGGAGTACAAAGACATAATCATTGGATCACACCTCCATTCAGTCTATTGAATATTGATGATCCAAACAGCATGGCCTCCATAGCCTCCTTATTTTAACCCAGAATCATTGCTTTACAGCTTAGCTTTGCCTTCGCAGACTTTTGGTTCGAGTAAACGCGATATTTGACCATAACCAACTTCTTTGGCGGGCGTTGTGCGCCGAAATATCTCCCTCCTTCTTTTTTACACACACAACCCCGCCAATCACCAATTCCGTCGTCGTCGTCTTCTTCTTCTTCTTCTCATTTGTCTCTCCACCAACAATTTTTTCTGTAATTACTTGTAATTTTATTGTATTTCAGTTGACGTGCAACTTGGTTCTGACTTCTGATCCGGGCTACTTTGGAGCTCGCCGTTTCTCGTCAATTACTCAGGAGGTTACGACGATTCCTATTTATTTCTGTCTGTTTCTTTCCTTCGTTCAACTGCCTTCTGATGTGCTCCTTCTTCAACGTTTTTGAGTTCTTGATTAGTAATTAAGCTCGTTGAAATCCATTTTCTGTATCTGTTTTCCTCTTTTTTTGTTTGACGAAATTTCACTTTTATTCTTGCAGTTTATTTGAATCATGATATGTTTGTTTGATTGCTTTGGTTAATCTTATATCCCCCACTCCTTCATGCTCTGTTCATAAGTTAGTAAACTTCTTCTTTCATCTATGTTCTTTCGATAGGTTTTTAAAAACTGGTTGTGCTTGTGTCTTTACATCTCAGCCATCTGTCCTCCACTCTAATCAGATTGAAGAACAACTTAAGGCTTTTTTCTGCAATCTGGAATTTAAAAAAAAAAAAAAAAAAGTGAAAATGCAAAAACCCAACAAATAGGGTAAGGAATATGAGTATTAGCGATTTGTTGGTGCTGTTTTTTCCTTTAACATGTATGTATCTTTTCCTTTTAATCAGGGTTCCGCAGGACAAGGCCTAGTGGAAGGAATTGATTATCACTCGAGTGGGTTTTAATACTACAGTTGCATTAAAATATGGGAAAGCAATTGCTTTCTATCAACTCCACTGTTCAATTTCAGAACAAACATGGATGCATGTGGGGTATATTTCATATGCTTGACTATCATCGTTGGCGTAACGTTAAAAAGGTCTTTCCTCATAAAAGGCATTACTTGGGACGACATGCAAAATGTAAGCACTATTTCGCTTCACATTCTTCTCCTCCTTTTTTCCCACTTGTTTTATTAGTCATAGTTCCTTGAAAGTTGCTCAATTCACTACTAATGTAAAGAATTAAAGGTGTTTAAAAACCATTTACTTATCTCTATTGCCTCTCTGCAGATTATAAGAAAAAAGGCACTCTGTCCAACCACAGTGATAGTGAAGACCGACAATTTGATAATGTTGATGTCAAACCCCTACCGGTACTTTATGATAACTTTTTTCTGACTTGAGACGATGACTTGAACATTCTTTTTGTTATGCAACTTGTACACTTACCGAACTAGATCTGATAACTTACAGGTTAGGCAACGTAGCAAAAAAGTTAGAGCTGCTGGCAAGATTTTTACTGGAAAAGGCAAAACAGGATTGCATATTGAAAATAGGTCCAAAGAAGAAAGTTCCAAAGATGGGATCTTAAGCTTACAAAATAGGCCACAAGATTTTGAGTCTTCTGATGAACTTTCAGTAGAAACCAGTAAACTTGACAGGGATGTTTTTAGTCAGTTTAAGGAGCATGCTGATGTTGTGGAGGTTTTCAGAGCAGAAAAAGATTTTCTCCTGAAATTCTTGAGAGATCTAGATGTGGGCGCAAAAAGCTTTCGAAACAAGAAAGCAAGATTGAGAAAGTCAGGGTCATTCCCCATAGCAGCATCTTCACAAATGCAGAACTTTAGATCAAGAAGTACCATCAAACACAAGCAAACAGAAATTTGGGCCTTTCCAAAGGGGGAAAAGTCACTTGCCGGGGCTCCGGCATCAAATATGTTTGCAAAAGATGGTGCTTTTAATGAAGAAGTTCCATTAGCTGGTGATTATGGTATGGACAGTGCTATGAAACAAACAGGATTGAATCACAAACACAAAGGGTGGAACCAACTGGTTATCCATCGTTTCAAAGTTATCAAGCAGAGGATAATGCATGCTCTCATGGAATTTACAAAAAATGGTTATCTTACTTCTTCTGAAGCATTCCGCCGTAGAGTTTCATATGAAAATCGGCTTGGAAAAGAGGTGTCACAAAGTATAGAGGATGGCGTGACTGAGAATATAAGCTCAAATGAGATTAAGGCCTCTGATTATGACTCCAACAAACACGAAATTCCCCTCATGAGAAGAACATCTTCTCTAAATGAATCAATGGATAGATATACTCAACTGTTTGAGCGAAGTTTTGCCAAAGACGTCAAGTGGCATAGCTCAATGTCCAACAGCTTAAAAGTGACAAATGCAGATAACAATCACACGAGTGGTCATGCTCCAAAGTTGAGAAAAAGGAACTTGTCTCTCCCTAATATCGAGTCCATAGGCTTCATTCTTCATGAGGCCATTTGTAATGCGCATGATGCAGGTAGTATTCCAGCAAGGCCTTCTTTGGATAAGAACAAAACAGAAGAAACTGATATTCTTGTTCAGCGAAAATCAGTGAGCCTTCTTGTGAGCAAAGACAAACCACGTGATGATATAATAGAGACTGAAGCTAAGGAAGATGATGAAAGTAGTGGGAGGGATGTGACTCCCAATCCTTTATCCCATTCAACCGCGGAAAATGGAAGTTCTTACCAAGAAAATGCAGAAATAGAAATGACTTTGGGTCATGGCAAGGATATGATGGATATTCTTGAAGCTAGCTGTGAAGACATTTCAACCGACAATACAAGAGGTAATAGATATATGTTCATGTGTGTAAAGATGATATTTTATTTATAGATTCCATTCCATTTTATTGATAAATTAATATCAAATTTTAGTTAACTTTTCTCTCAATTGGTTAACTCATGAACAGGTACAGAGAGAAATATAGAAGGCTCTAGCGTGAATGATATGGAGGCAGGTTTACTGAAAATAGAAAGCAGAAACTCTTTGCAAGCAAAAGGGACAATCAGGAGCAGTGACAATTCTTTCCTGCTCTTGGAATCAAATATAATAGATGATTCAAATTTCAAATATGTGAAGTACATAATGGAACTTTCAGGCTTCATGGAGAATGGCCATACTCAAATGTGGCACACAGCGAACCAACCCCTAAAGCCCTCCTTGTTCAAAGAAACTGAATGCTTTGAAAAGGAGATTGATGACAAACCTATTGATCATCAGCTTCTTTTTGATAGAGTGAACGAGAGCCTGCTTGAAGTATTTGAAGGATCATCGACCTACTTCCCTCGGCCCTTGTCCTTCAACCTCCGCCTTAGTCCTACACCGAAGGGTCATCGTCTTCTCAAGGAAGTGTGGACTAGAGTTAACTCATATCTGAGCTTAACGCCGGAGTTAGATCAGACATTAGATGATGTTGTGAGGCGAGATTTGGAAGGTAATGGCTGGATGAACCTTCAAAGTGAAGAAGAGTGGGTAGCACTTGAACTAGAGGACATGATTGTGGAAGATCTGTTAGATGAAATTATCTTCTCCTGAATTTTGCTTTGATCTAAGCTTCAGATTGAATCTAGCAGCTTGGTTTGTTTGACCACATCATTCTATACGGGAGTTTCAGGGCCTTGGCATTCTTGATAGGAAGCCTTGGTATAGTGAGCTTATCACTCTGCAGCCACATGAACGCTTTCATATTGTAGAAACGCTTAGAAAGATGTTCATATTGGGTCCGCTTGGTCCATGTTTTGTAGAGTTTATTAGGGAGTTTTGTGTGCGATTTCTATGTAAATAATGTATATGATTGGTAGAATTAATGCTAGCGGTTTGTAGTTTATTGCCTTGTATTGGCTAAGATATATAAAGTCTTGTATTTTGAAGAGAGTATGTGTGACATATAAAATTGAGTCCTTAATTTTTCCATCATTTTAAAAATTGATCATAAGTATATTTATCTTTCATATTAAACACGTCAGTCATTCATACCTTTGAATTTAAAATTTGTTGGCTATATATTTACATTATTTTAGGGAAAATAATGGCATCAAGGTTCATGCCAAACTTTTAAGAAATCTCTTTAGTGTGATCACAATTCATATTCTTTATTTTAATATTCCTTTTTTTTATTTATGGGATACAAATATCCTCCCACTTGTTTGAGGCATTGTGGGCACATTGAATTTAAACTTTTAATGGTCAAGCTCTTATTATGATCACAAGTCACATTCTTTATCTTCGTCTTCTTTTTTTAGTTATTTATTAATTATGATATATAAGTATTCTCCTGTTTAAGGCTTGTTCAAGACATTATCATCAATTTAAATTTAAACTTTAAAACATTAAAGAAATTATATGCAACCTAACCAAAGTTTACGAAGTTTTTTAAATTTTATTTAACACACACACATATATGCACTCTTGCATGCATGCATACGTGTGTATAGTATTTGAACAAAAAAAAAAAATTAATACGTGTGTAATAAGGATTAAAGGATATAATAGAAGGAAAATAAAACTATAAAAATATAATTTAAAAAACAATTAAAAAAACTATAAATACCCATTAAAAAAATTATAGGTACCCAATTAAAACATTAGTAACAATTTTTTCAAGACTTTATACCCAATTAAAACATTAGTAACAATTTTTTCAAGACTTTATATAGAAATTGAGATTTTCGTGGGACGCTTGTCCTTGTCTCTCTTTCTCTCTCTCTCTAAACATTTAACATCCATTGCACAGCCTCTTCTTTCATTTGAAATTTCAGAACCCTAACTGGACTCAAGCACCCAGCCGCCGTTCTCTCTGTTACTCCATTCCCATCCTCGCCGGCGCTGCTGCCTACGGTTCTCTTCCTTCACTCATCTCTCCTTCTTCGTACCGCCTGTTTGATCAATTTACCTTTTCAGCGCCATTCGTCAGGTGCTCAAACATGGACAAAAACATGTTAGGAGATCTGGACAACCTTCCAGAGGAAGATAAGCTCAAAATGGCTGCCATGATCGATCAGCTCCAAATCCGAGACAGGTTCCTTCACTCGTACAAATATGTTGTGTTTTTGCTCCGTACAATTTCATTTATTTTGTTCTTATAAGTCCATTCTGCTAATTGAGTTTATGGCTCTGATATTCTGCGAAGATGGAAAGCCTTAAGGTTGAAGTCTTTGCCAGTTTGGTGGTATAGTTATTGTGCATATATTTGCATAGAAGGTTCAATGACCGTCCTATTTTTTACTGACATTCCGATTCTGGGGCTTCACAGTAACTTAAGTAGTTCATGAGTATCTCAAATGTTTTAACTCTTGTGGTTCTCTTCCTGTGAAGCCAGAGTGAAGTTCTCCTTAAAACCAGTTCAACAAGTCCATGTTGCATCTGGACGTTTTGGGAACAACATTTTGTCAGAGTCTTTCCTTTTCTTTTATTGATCTTAGCTCTTATCAACCAGCTTTTTTTAGCAGTTGTCTTAAAATGAAATTCTAATCCAATGTGCTTTGTAGTTGCCTTTTCACTGCACAGAAGGTGCCCCTGTGTTGATCCACGGAATGTACTTTTTGGCTCATGCCGTGTTTGATTAGATATTTAAACTTAGTTTACCTGTATTTCTGTCTCGTAGTCACGTAGGCCATGGTTTTGGTTCAGGTTTGAACCCCTATACGTTTCTCTTTGTTGCACTTCTTTATGTGTGTTCATTTCTATTAGTTTGATTCGACTTCTCTATGAGAAATGTAATTAGTCAAATGTATGAATAATTAGCATCTCTAATGAAAGGTAGGGCAATGGTATAAACATGCTTTGGTAGTTTTTATGCTGCCATTACGAATTTACTCTCTCAATCTCTTGGTTGTTCTTGTTGAACCATTTTTCTTGGTTTGAGCTTGGAGTCTGATTCCTAATAATGCAATTGCAGTCTAAGAATGTACAATGCACTGGTGGAGAGATGCTTCAATGATTGTGTTGACACGTTCAAGCATAAATCCCTGCAAAAGCAAGAGGAAAGCTGTGTTCGAAGATGTGCAGAGAAGTTTTTGAAGCACTCCATGCGTGTTGGCATGAGGTTTGCAGAGCTCAATCAAGGAGCAGCCACACAAGATTGAGAACTGTAATTAGCTAGCATCTTATCAGACATGGATCACATTCACAGACCCCTTTGAATTTACAAAAAGTTAGAAACTCAACCTTGCCTGTGATATGTTCTTCTATAAAACGGTTTTTTTGCCTCCAGGAGATTGTTTAATTGTTCTGGTGAGTAATTTTGGTTGTTCGGTTGTATGTTTTTTAGCTTTAGGTATGAGGAAATATTGTGGCTATTGGAATCTCAGGGTTGCAATGTGCACTTAAAAAATCCTTAATGAATAAATTTTGGTTTTATGACCATTGTGTCTCACTCAGGGAGTTTTGTAGTTAACTCTTCCATGTGAGTTTCTGTCAATGCTTGCTTGGAGGACTCAAGGTCAGCTCCACAGTTTGTGACATTGATTTTAAAAAAAGGGGGAAGAAAAAAAAGAGAAAACTGTCCTAGAATATTACCTCAGTGGAGCTTCTACTATCACATAAACTAGCATTTCTCCTCTTGTGCCGTGTATTGGATGAACTTAATTCAATGGATGTAAAATTAGAAGGAATTATTTTTATCTATTACAAAATTACTCACAATATCACTTCTTTTTCGATGAAAACTGGTCATATCACCGTTTTTGGGGAAAAAAATGAATACCATTAAATAAAAAAAAGATTGCGTATCATGTTTCTACAATCATGATGATAGCAGAGAATTTGGATTTTGTTTCAAGCCAAAGGAAATTCTTCAAAGAGAAATGAGCAAGAAATGAGCATACAAAATATTAGAAGAATGTTGCTTTGTGGTAATAGCTGTTTCTTAATGGAGATCACCTGAAGATTCTTGTTGTCTGGTGAAGAGAACAATGGCACGTAAATATCCAATGAAGAGACACCCTAAAGCAAGTTAGAGCAAAGAAGAAAACTTGCCCATAAGATTTCTTCTATAGGAGAGATTGGACCGACTGACCTTAAAAGCATATCCATGATTGACAATAAGAAAAAAGTACCACTTTTATGTTTTTTGAAGAATATAATCCTCCATCGTTATGAACATCACCAATAACTTGAATTCTTTTGTGATGTAGAAGAATGAGATACCACATGAGAAAGATCTGATGAAAAAGCTAAGCAGCACAAGGGTGTTGAATGTTCGATTTTTTTTATTACTATTATTGGGTTAACCGGCAGACCCTTATGAATAACCAAGTTTCTCATCATCCAAATCACTAAAATAATCTTCAAATTTTTGTAATAATCAATTCTTGTATGTTCTTGACAATATCAGTTACCATCAGGCATCAGTGAAGGTAATAACGTAATGTAAAATACAATAATGAAGATAGAAAGCTCATAAAAGTAATAAGAATGTGGAATAAAATAAATATGAAATTATAATAAACACTATTCTTATTTTTCAAACTCATTTTTCCACACTATTTTTTTTACAACTCAGTGTCACTTGTAATCTGGATTTCCTAAATTTACTTTGAAAATAAAATGGACACAACGCTCTTATACAAGATCTACAAGGACTTCAGACATGCTTTGCTATGGATTTCACGCTATGCCGAGACAATTCATACTCAATGGCTCTACGTTCTCTCAAGCTTGTCTGCTAATAATGGGCATATTATTTCCTTGTCCAATCTTTCTAATGCTGAAGCTAATGTCATTATCTTCCAAGTTTTTTTTTGTTGCATTTTTTGTATATACATATGACTTAATTTGATATTATCAAAAAAAATGAAAACACCAATAACTATGGAAGTTACTCTTTTTTGTTCTTATAGATTTGATTCGTATTTAACTTATAAGTCATTACTTATATTTTTTACTCAGGATAAAAGTATTTGGACTAAACTAAGGTGAAAGTTCAAAGAATGAGTTGTAATCAAATGAAAACTTACAACCACCGAATCAAAACATAGGGATTAAAAGTTTAATTTTTTCCTTTTTTTGAAGGAAAATCCCCCCCCCCCCTTCTTTTTGGAGAGGTTTAGGGAACCAATTATGTTAATTGTAATGGAATCAGGCTCGTTTCCTTTTAAAATCAAAGATTAGATGAGCAAAACAAAGTACGGTAAATGGGCATAACCAAACCATCGGTTTAATTTGGTTGGGTTCGACACTGGGAAAAAAATTGGAACCAAATTAGAGTATCATGAGAAAAAAGGCAGCTCTCATATTCAAGGAAAACTTGTCAAGAATAAAATAAATATAAAAAACTCCAGAAGGACTGCTTCATCTAAACTGCCATATATTACATCTCAATTATCAATGAGGAACTAGGATGCCGCTTACGCTATTTTAGCGCTACTACGCTCTCACTCAACACTCAATGTGAAGAATAATCAAGCTCAAAATTTTGGGATAGAATTAGAAAGAAAATACTAAGAAAAATCCAAAATCAGGAGAAGTGTATACCAGCTTTGTTGAATAAAGAAAGCAAATACAGGAATTCCTGCAGGCTGAGCTTGGATGACCTCTTCTCTTCAAAATCTCCCTCTTTTAGAACAGCCATAACCTTGTCCTTAAATTCAGATTGCACCTCCTCCCCATCACCGTCCCTGCCCTTGATCTCCATTTCATCGTCTTCTTCTAATCCATCATCCAGTCCCATGCCTTGATCTTCCATGGAGTTGCCAAAACCAGAGAAGTCCATTTTCATATTGGTTTCCTCTGTTAAACCTTCTTGTGAGAGTTTTAGTGATTGCAAAGTCTTGTAGTTCTTTTCCAGCAGGGAGATCACATTCTTCTGCTTAAAAATTGAACCAAGTGTCTTGTTCTTTCTATTAAAACAAATACGCAAAAATCCTTCCCATTCCTTCTGCTTAACTTCAATGCGAGGTTTTCTTGGCTCAATACGCACTACAGAGGAATCAACCTTCGGGGGAGGTCGGAAATTGTTTTTCCCAACTTTGAGGAGGTGGGAGACTCGAGCAAGGAGTTGAGTGTTCACAGTGAGACGACAATAGAGTTTGTCACCAGGCTGAGCAACCAGTCTCATGGCAAATTCTCTCTGAAACATAATGATTGCACACCTAAATGCAGGTTGGTGGTTGAGTAACTTGAATGTGAGTGGCGAGGATATTTGATATGGAATGTTTGCCACACATATGTCAAAATATGGAAGCTCAGTCTTAAGCACATCACCTTGAATAACCTAAATCATAGAACACAAAGGAAATAAATATAAGATGCCTATTTACACCAAATATAAAACAGATACTATGTCCCATTCTCAGGATTTTTTTATGGTTAGACAGTTAGGGGGAAGTGATAAGTTCCTCACAGTCAAACATCATTTCCCTTTCTTGTTTTCCATTTTTATTATGGTTTACTTATTTCCTTTTTGTCTATAATGGGAAGTAGTTATCATCTCTTGAAGCAAAGACTTAGGACCTATACCGAAATCCCCACCCCTTTCAACTTCTTGAGCTATAAGTACATAGGCCTGTAAAACATGACTTGATGGAAGGCAACATAAGTAAACTACTCGATAAGAAAATTTCTTCACACTATAGTCTATTAAGGTCATTTGATGCATGCAATGCGAGTATAGAATAAAAACTTGCCACTTGTTGCAAAATGACATCAAAAGGAACTATGAGCATAAAGATGCATGTATCGCTAGAATCATGGTTATCTCCTCCTTCCCTAGTTTGGCATGGGGGAAAAAACCTGAACGCTCAGGCATTGTATTAGTGGTAGTGCTGTGACGAATCATGAGCATCGACAACTACATATCTTAGACTTTAAAAGAGTTATAAGCATATAAAATAAAGGAACAAACGAATGTTTTGTAACTCATGAAGGAACATTTATGTAGTCATGAAGCCTCTAGCTCTAAATATAACTAAAGCCATGTTTTGCATGGAGTCGGATGTCGTCTTATTCAAGTGCAATTTCCTATAAATTTTATATTATCCATAGATATATAGATAAAAATATGGGTTTCTACCTAGAGTAACCACTAAAACATGGACAGATTCTAAACAACCAAACATATAAACTATGTTTCAAGTGACCTATCCACAAATTTCAATCAGAGAAAAGGAAAGCTCTTAGATTCTTATGTCCAACAATGTTTAAACGAAGGCCTAACAATACAGCAAATATTTTTAAGAATGACTATAACACAGATAACCCAGAAAGCTATTCTCTCTTGAGATTTCTCAGAACTCTCTAATCATATAAACAACAGAGGGAAATAACCTAACCTTAAGGCGGCTGGAGTAAGGGGTACCCTGGAATCGTCTTTGAAGTTCGAGAACCATACGAGGGTCAATTTCAACAGCAATTACCATCTTTCCAGCTTCCAGTAGCTTCTTAGTAAGATTTCCAGTACCGGGACCGATCTCGAGGATAACATCGGTGCTTTTGATGCCGGACTTCTGAACTATGGAATCGACCAGCAAAGGGTTCTTGAGGATATGCTGACCCTTCGATTTGTGAAACGATATGCCTCCTTGGTATGGCGTGTGTTGCTGCTGTGGCTTGCTCTTCTCTTTCTTAATTTTACCTCCCGCCATTGATCGGAGAGAGAGAGGACCCAGCAATGTGGTGGTTTCAACGGCAGGTAGAGCAAGAGAAGAAGAGAACGGATTAGGTTAGGCCTGGTTTAGATTAATTTTGGGCCACCTATTCTCCCCAAATACTAAAACGGAGCCCAACATATGGAGGCGACCCGGATCGGACTCAAAATTATATTTTACTGGCAAAAGGGGGATATATAAAAAAATATATATAAAGGGGATTATATAAAACAAACAAATTATAAAAGGGGGGGAGTTGGTCACTGGAAGAGAGTCATCCAGTTTTTTTAGGTGCGCACAGATAAACGTTTGAGAGTAGATCATGGTTTAGTGCCAAGAAACTGTTTGAAAGTAATAGATAACTTGCTTTATCCAATATTGGTATCACCGTATCACTAGGAGGAAGAGAGATTTCGCCTAACCTTTAGATCATAGGTGAGCAGAACCCGTTTTTTTAAAATTTATAGATAAAAAAATAAAATAAAATGGGGAAATAAAAATTAGAAATTTATTTATCAAGTTGTGCATTATAATTAGAAATTAAAAATTTAGGCTACCTCCATATATCCCTTAATTATTAAAGGGGCAAAATTGAAAACATAACTATATTATTTGCTTTATCAATTAATTTTCTAGGAAGTACTGTAGAAAGAGTAGGAAACGCAGAGGAAATAGACAAAGAAATGAATAAAGGGAATTCACAGTACTGTGACTGTGCTTATGTCAGTGTATATATAATGTCCAACGTGTAATAACCTGGGGTACATAGAAAACCGTATTCAACTAATTCAGTTCACAATGAACCTAATGGACACAACAGAATTAGTTAGGCTAAGTCTATCTATTACAACCGAGTATATAATTAAATATTCTAATGCCCTGTCAAACTAAGGTACATCCACAACACCTAAATGTTTCTTAAACATGGCAAAGCAACGGCGAGTAATGGGTTTGGTGAAGCCATCGCAATTTGTGAAGCGGAATATGGCACACATGAATATCCCGGCGAATGGCATGTTCTCGAACAAAATGCAAGTCTAACTCAAGATGTTTAGTCCGAGCATGCAGAATAGGATTAGCAGTCATTAAAACAGCACTCTGATTGTCACAGAATACCCTGGGAACCTGAACCAGACAAATGTTCAATTCACGTAAAAGGGATCGAACCCATAAAACTTCACTAACAGTAGAGGCCATGCTGCGATATTCAGCCTCTGTGCTAGAAAGAGACACAAGAACTCGCTTTTTGGAGGACCATGAGATAAGATTTGGCCCAAAATAAACACAATAACCGCAACACTCCGTCGATCATCACGATCGGTGGCCCAATCAAAGCATCACAAAAGGCAACAAGAGAAGGGTTCACGAAGGTTTTAAAATCGACCTTGGGAAATAGAACGGCAAGATAACGTAAAATACGTTTAATGCCTTTCCAATGTTCTAAATATGGTTCCGCAAAAATCGCGGACCTTGCTAACAAAGAAACCGATCTCGGGATGAGTGATCGTAGCATACCGAAGAGAGCCTACAATTGTGCGATAGAGAGAAACATTACCGAGCAACCGTGTTCTGTTTTGACGAACGGTGCGAAGACATCGGAGTGAAATGCGGACGAGCCTTAGTAAAACCAAACTTTGGCTAATACACCACGAATATACTTGGCACGAGAAAGGAATAGAGAGCCATCCTTAAGCCTCTTGACTTCAATGCCTAGAAAATAATGCAAAGGGCCAAGATCCTTGAGAGCAAATTTATCATGTAAGGCAGAAATAAGAGTAGAAATAGCATGAGCAGAAGTGCCTGTTAGTATAATATCATCAACATATACTAACACATAAGTAACCTCAGAAGAAGTCTTGCGAATGAAGAGAGACCGATCACACTTGCCGTTAGAAAAACCAAACCGATTTAAAGCAGTCCCAAGACGCTCAAACCAAGCACGAGGAGCTGTTTTAGGCCATACAAAGCCTTGTCAAGTCTACAAACTAAAGATTTATCATGAGACTCAAAGCGGGAGAAATTTGAACCATGTACACTTCCTCTCGAAGAACACCATTAAGGAAAGCATTATTTACATCAATTTGGCGAATGGGCCGGTTATGAGCTCTGACTAAGGAAAGAATAATCCGAATAGTAACGGGTTTAATAACGGGACTAAAAGTTTCCTTAAAGTCAAAACCTTCTTGTTGATGAAAACCCTTAGCCACAAGACGAGCCTTATTCTTCCAAGAACCATCGAAATGTTTTCTTCTTGAAAACCCATTTACAACCAATAGCGAACGATTAGGTGGAAGAGGCACAAGATGCCAAGTATTATTGGCCATTAAAGCGCATATTCGTATCCATGGCCGCTTTCCACTCGTGATGACTAAGGGCATGAGAAACAGAAGTAGGTTCATCAGTAGAAGTATTAATAAGCAAGGCTTTAGGTTTAAAAATACCATTCATGGACCTTGTAACCATTCTTGGAAGTGCTGGGGCTGCAACTGAAGTGTCTGTATGAGATGATGATGAAGGGGTAGATGGAAGTGCATCTGAACCAGAGGCAGCAGTTGAACCATCACTACCTGAAACCACTGGAGAAACAAGGAGAAGAGAAGCAGTACCATATCCGGCGAGCCGTCAAAAACGGGATCGCCGGTCCATCGGGTGTGCCGAAGTACCAAGCGGAACAAGAGGAGGATTTCCGAGATGGCAAAGCCGGTGAGGATCGACAAGGCGAAGAGGCTTGAACAAGGCGAGTATATGGAAATTCACTCTCATTAAAAATGACATCACGAGATATATAAGTGCGTCCACATGGATCCCAACACCTATAGCCTTTATGAACAGGACTATAGCCAACAAAAATACATTGAACAGAGCGATAAGCCATTTTATGTTTATTATATGGACGTGTATGAGGAAAACATAAGCACCCAAATGTACGTAAATGATGAAAACCGGGTGCACGACCAAATAACCGTTGAAAAGGAGAAACACCAGCTAAGACTTGAGAAGGCAGTCGATTAATAAGATACACAGCAGTATGAAAAGCCTCTGGCCAGAGTGTAAATGGTAAAACAACATTAGCAAGAAGAGTGAGACCAACTTCAGTAATGGAGCGATGTTTGCGCTCAGCTATACCATTCTGCTCATGGGTATAAGGACAACTAAGGCGATGAAGAATACCATGCTCATGTAGATATTTACCAATTTTTAAATTCGGAACGTAATCGATCGAATAAAGCAAGATAGAGGCACCAAACCGCAACTCAACCATAGTCTTAAATTGCAGAAAAGTGGAGTAAGCCTCGGACTTAGCACGAAGCGGATAAAACCACACATCGAGTGAAAGCATCAATAAAATGTATATAATACTTATAACCATCAAGAGACGTATATGGTGCAGGTCCCCAAATATCGGTATGAATTAGTTGTAATGGCTTTGTATATTGTGTAAGGGAATGAGGGAAAGGAAATTTACATTTGTGAGATTTAGCAAGACAACAAGAAGTGCAAAAATCAAAAGAGGAATTCTTATTATTGGAAACATTACACAATTTCATTATTTGAGAAACAATAGGAGAAGATGGATGACCTAGCCTGTTGTGCCAAATCCTAAATGAGGAAACAGCAGAGGAATTAACAAAAGAACAGCTATTACAATGAACTTGTAACACAGACTCTGAGGAAGACAACGGTGGAGAACTTGAAGTTGTGAGAAAAGCAGCTGGAGGTGACTTGACTTGTGTAAGAGACCGAAGCTGATGAAGAATTTGTCGAAGAGGATAGAGACCGACTTTTGGTGGAGCCAAGAAAAGTTCTTTACGGGTTTGTAGATCCTTGATAACATAGACATTAGAAAAGAAGGCAATCAGAATATTATTATCAAGACACAGACGGTAGATACTCAACAAATTCTTAGATATAGATGGAACATGGAGGACATCAGTTAAACGAAGATTAGAGGTAGGGGAAACAGGAATAGAGGAATTGCCAGAACAACTAACTGATAGATTAAAGCCATCACCAACAGAAATAGAGCTATGTTTTACTCTACCTGACTTGTCAGAGATATTTCGATCATTATGAGTCACATGAGTTGAGGCACCTGAATCTAAGTACCAATCGGGATCCATAACAGATTTAGTTGAAACAAGATGGGCACTATGAGATTTACTACCACCAGTGATGTCCGAGACAGGAGTAGGTTGGAAATCATCATCATAACGATACCAACAGGACCGAGCTGCATGGCCAATCTTCTTACAGATCTGACAAGTAGTAGTAGATCGATTAGAAGAATCAGAAGAGGAAGAACGAGACATACCAGGAGAATTTCCATTAGGGCGATTCCAGCTACCACGACGACCGCCACGTCGGCCACGAGAGGCACCACGGCCAGAACCACGAGTGTGAACAATGTTGGCTGTGATTTCAGGGGCTCGGTGATGTCGCTCAAGTCGAACTTCCTAAGAAAGAAGCAGAGCTTCAATCTCATCAACAGAGTACGGCTCCTTTCGAAATGTTACAGACATGATGAAAGGATCATAGGCTTCAGGTAAGCCTTCCAAAATTTGATCAACATAATCCAATTCAGAGATCGGATGGCCAATAGCAGCAAGTGCATCAACAGTGCCTTTCAATTTCAACAGATAAGCATTTATAGATAGATTCGCAATTTGATCGACTTAAGAAGAGTTTTGAGTTGGCGAAGTTTTGCCTTGGTCTCGAGAGGTAAAGTGAAGCCGAAGCTTCTCCCAAATCAGAGACGAATCGCACCCGACAACGCGAGTGAGGACGCCTTCGGACATAGAGCATGTCATCCACGACATCGGAGGTGATCTTGACGCCGCCAAGAAAAGCGGGATTAACCATAGATCCATCGCCGTCATCGCCGGTGGCGAGATATCGAAGTCGGTGGGAGAACAGTTCCATCGATGAACCGTTGCGATCATGACCTCTAATGGCCGTCGAGATCTGCCGCTTCCGGAGGAGATAGTTATGCTCCTCGAGCTTGACCGATACAAGATGCGAAAACGTAACAATATCTTTGCGTTGAATGGTGTAAGACCCGACGGATCTAGAAGTTTGTGAGGTTTTGGGTATGGCATTCGAAGGCGGAGAAGAAGAAGAAATAATTGGCTCTGATGCCATGTAGAAAGAGTAGGAAACGCAGAGGAAATAGACAAAGAAATGAATAAAGGGAATTCACAGTACTGTGACTGTGCTTATGTCAGTGTATATATAATGTCCAGCGTGTAATAACCTGGGGTACATAGAAAACCGTATTCAACTAATTCAGTTCACAATGAACCTAATGGACACAACAGAATTAGTTAGGCTAAGTCTATCTATTACAACTGAGTATATAATTAAATATTCTAACAAGTACCATGAAGCACCTTTTGTTCTCCTATTTCTTTCCAAACATTAATTATGTAGGGCTGATAAATGAAATATATATCATCAAACTATGAAAGCCCTGTTACATGTTTGTTGATGTTATCTCTGGATGTTTATTATTGTATTCAAAATTTTATGATCCGAGTTTAAATTTTGAATCATGTGTATATATAAGTTAAAAATATAATCCGTGATTATTATCTATATAAAAAGAGAAAATCTCATATAAAGATATTTGTGAAACATTGTAGTACACAATAATTTACCTATTTCAATTATATATACTCCTATTTTCTTATAAAATCAAATATTATGGAAAAAAAATATTGTGCACAATTAATATTGAAAAATGAATCGGAGTACAACAATAATGCACATACAAAATGAATTACAGCCCGTGAGAGAACCCACAGCACGACCACACACACACATATATATATATATATATATATCAGTTTTGACTTTTGAGACCTTAACACTACTAATCTCATTTAATAATTGTTTTTGCTAATCAATGTTATTTTGTAAATTTTTCTGTTAACATTTAAAATTTTAATGTTAACATTTTTTGCTAATCAATGTCAGTATTAATTGGAAAATATTTTGTTAACATTTAAAATTTTAATGTCAACATTTATTTAATAAAATTAATGGTGTTTAGATTATAAGACTGAAAAAAGATAGACATTCGCACACACTTTATAAAATTTAAAAATTGAAATAAAATCTTATATAAAAATTAAACCACAAAATACAAAAACTTTACCATGTTGTTCTATCTTTGAACTAGTGCTTTGGGGTCAAAAAAAAAAAAAAGGGAAAATAACATTAAAGTCCCAATTAAAAAAATGATATCATAAAAATCTTAAAAGTTGTTAATGGTAGCTCATTCACCTCTCAATGATTGCTCTTTTGTTTTTTATTGATGAGCTATAAGATTTTTCTAATATTATTTTTCTTAATTAAAATATTAATATAATTTTCCCCAAAAAAATAAAAAAATCTAGGCAAAAGTATACATTTAATCTTTCACTTCGTTTTTCTTTTTGATCATTTTAATCTCTTAAGTTTGTAAAGTTCACGTTTAGTTTCTTAATGTTAACATCAGTAGTCTGACTTAATGGAAAATATTGACTCAACAATTTTAAGTGATGACCATGCAATTAAATGTTGACTAAGCATGCATATATGTTAGTATTTTAATAAATTAATATTTTCCGTTAATACAGATTAACAACATTAACATTAAGGGATCAAACCTGTACTTTACAAACTTAAGGGACTAAAATGGTATTGGAGGCAAACATAAAGGATCAAACGTATACTTTAACAAAAAAATCTATGAACTACCCGATTGAGGCATTAGCTTTGGGATTTCACCCCTCTCCACTTTAGTTTTAGGCCTATTTGGTTTGGATGGAGGGGATGGAGGCGAAGAGTCCATGGAAGATATCGACCAAATTATCATTAATGAGAAGAGTATTTGTTTTTGTTGAAAGTATATTTTTAAAATATTAAAAACTTTTTATAGGCTATTTAATAAAGATGAGGGGGAAAAAAAATCTCTCTACTCCATCCCTTCCCTCAAATCAAACAAGCCGTTAGTTTCATAGAGTATTATTGATGTGTTCTAGCTTTTCTCTCCTTTTTTTGCCCTTTTGCTTTTCTTGTTTAAAGTCAATAAACATTTTAGCTTTATAACGTTTCCTTTTCTACTTTTCTCTCTCCTTATTTTCAGCGTCTTATACTGCACTACACTTTTCTTCTCCCTCAATAGTCAATACTACACCACTTTTTTTTTTTGCACGAATACACCACTCTTTCATAATAGGGGCTTTTACGGTATTCACTTGTATTTTTGGGTCGGATGTACTCGCATGTAATTTATTAATCAGTTGATTTTTTTGCCCAATATTTAATCAGTTGATTGATTGGGAAATTATCCTACACCGACTCTTTCAATTTATGATGAATTTAATTTAAGCCTTCATCAAGTCGGTCCAATTAAATTTTCTAATAATTAATGTAGTTTAGACATTTTTATCTTTGAAAAATATGCGTACCTGCATGGATTACGATTCATGGATTTGCTTATTATATTGTCTTAAATTCCAAGAGAAATAAACGAATCAATAAATTTAACCATTTGAAAAATTAAATGTAATTTGAAAATAATAATAAAAAATACTCCCGACACTAAATAAAAGACAAATTTGACTTTTAGAACCGGAGTGAATAGTTAATTTAGTTATTTATAAAAATATATCTTAAGTTTTTTGAAGTACCACTTTTAATCATTTATATTGAAAATTATTATCTTGATAGAGAACATCTTTAATGTGTAGCATCAATAAGAAAAATTTAAGAAATTTTTTTTTTAAAAATTAAACAAAATAAACTGAAGTATTGCATTAAGAACCAAAAGTAAACATATAGTTCTTGCGTTAAAACCGAATGGAGCATCTATATACCATTAAGTTGTGCATGTCAAATAAAGTTGGTCCCCCAATAAAATCTTGCCTTTAAGCAAAAGCGCACAATCATATACATATATACACCACTTTCTTACCAGTTATATATATATATAACTATGAGATAGATGGGTCTGAGATTTGCTTCACTTTTTTTTTTTGGTCAACAGTCTAAGATTTGCTTTACACTAACTTTCATTTGTGTGTTTGTTCTTTGAAAATCACATGCATGCTTTGCTTTTATACACACATATACACTTCATTTATACATATTACTTCCGTAATATTCGAAACTTTATAATAAACCCCCTAAAACACTTACAAACTTTCATATAATTTAATTTAATTTAATTTTGTATATCACTTATCTACACATAACTTCAAGTTTAGGGAATTATTTACATATCAATGAAGGTTAGTAATATGCTGGCAAAAGTAAAATTTAATAATTAATTGTTAGCTGGGGGTTATCAATAAAAGCTTCAAAAGACTTACTATTAAGTTTTAAAGGTTAAAAAGATTATTTATACATGATACAATGTTAATGAGAGTTTTGTGTAATTTAATTAAACTAATATAAATAATTTTTATTTTATATAAAAATACCAAAACATGCAGTTGTTAAATTATTTTTTCCAAGCCTCCAATCCATAATTTAAATATTATTTTTGTTAACCTAAATTATTTTCTACTTGCTATTATAAACACACAAGAGTGCTATATTAAGAAGACTGAATTATTTTGATATATAAATTTCAGTTAAATATTTTATTAAAAAAGTAAGAAAAAAAGAAAATGTAAAGTTACGAATAATATATAGGAAACAAAAACAGAATATTTGTGCAAATTAACGCCGCAAATTGATACCTATTCTCCATACTCAGAGCCAGGCTGGCACCTGTCATGAACCTTCTAAGTCTAACTCGTCGTATGCTACTGCTGTATCTGTGTCTGTATTTTTTGACCAGTGACATGATTATTCGCTGGCCCAAAATAATTAAACCAATAAAGATAATAGAATAAAAAACAAATATTTTTTATTTATCCCATTTATATTCATATACTAAAAACTTATTTTATATAATTTTTTTGTCCTTAATATAAAACCTACCTAACATGTTTAGAAAAATTTAAGAAGGTAAATAATTATTTTAAAATATTTTTTTATCAAACTAATTTGTTAAATTTATAAACTAATATATAATCAAATGACTTAAAATATATGCTATAATCAATTAATTTTTTTATTTTTTTTTAAATTTTAACTAAAATCTTATATAAGCATCCCACAGTTAGCAGTGATTGACCAAATTTGGTCGAAAGAGGGAATTTCCAAACCATGTGGATCATATCATCAATTATTAATTGCTCAGCCTCTTTGGGCCCACAGGGGACAGAAAATCATTCTAAACTTTAAGTTATTTTATTAAATTACAGGATTATCGATCTGACTTTTGTTTTTCTTTTTAAATTATATTCATTAAATCTAGTTATTTACAGCCCACATAGATTGAGATGGGAGTATATTATATATTTAATAAAAAGAAAGAAAAACATTCAGATTGAGATCCAAACAACTTTTCTGATGCACAGGTTGTTACCCTCTTGGGAAGGATCATATTTAAGGATTTTATAATGAAAAGAATATAAGTATTTTAATGTTAGGTATGTTTTTGTCATCATCGATTTAAATATATATTTAATTATAAAACTGTAATTAGAAAATGATTTTTTTTCGTAGCTACAAGTATCCTCTTATTAGGGAAAATAATAGAACAATACTACTTAAACTTTAAAGTACGGTTGACAATCGCAATAATGGGATTAACAAGAACATTGAAACAATCGACAATTTATTTTGTTAGGAAATCATCTATTTAAGATTTTGAAATTTAAGTGATATTTTTTAATATTTTCCCTTGAATTTTTAACCATTCTATACATTTTAGTTAATTTTGTCATTTAAGTTAGTTCCAAATAAATAGTATATTTATGTTCTTTACGCAAATATTTTTGGTATTAAAAAAATTAATGTTGTTGTTTGCTGGTGCTTAATTTGCTTTTCTTTGGTGCAACTTATTATTATTGCCTTGTTTGTTGATATTGATATGATGGGGTGGTTGAAACTATTATAAATAATTTTTTTTAAAATTTAGTATAAATTTTTTTTAAGTAAGCAATTTAGTATGTGTTCTAGGATAAAGAAAGTTTTTACCATAGTTAAAGGATTAAAAAATTATAAAAATTTAAAAATAAATTAAAACTTAAGATATAATTAAATGATTGAAATAACATTTTTGTGCTTGTCAAACAATGATATAATTATCACACTTTAAATAAAAATTAGGCTTAAAATAATATCATTTGATGACAAAAAAACACTCATAATCATAGCAATAATAATACCTCGTTATTCGTAATCTATGCCATTTATGACCAACCGCCACATTAGTTTGTTCATTTTATTCGTATCTTTTACAACTTTAAAGGGCAAATACGTAATTTAGTTGAGCAGCACAGACAATACAGTCAACTTCAGCTAGAGCCTCACATGGCTTTGATCTGTTTTTCCTGCTGAGCAGGGCGTATATGTTCTTCCTTCGTAGTTTTCTTGCGACACTGCCAAATGCCCGAGCCCTCACTCCTACGTCCATTTCTGCTCCAATAATTGAACACTTTTTCTTACCTTCTCAGATATTCCCATCAACCCCATAAAGTTCGATCCACGTTCTTCTGTTTGTCCTGTATTCGCATAATGGATTTTATTTTCCGGAGAATTTAAGCCAATTTTCCATCGGAACAAGCGCGTTTCAGTTTTTCAGTGTTACGGAGATCCTAATTTCAGAAGTTTTATCCCCTCATTATCTGAACTCGAGATACTTCCGATCAACTTTTTGTTCCACCTCTCTGAGTTCTACTTCATGTTCTTCTTTTTGTTGTTTCAGTTATACCTAGATCCTAATTTACAAATTTTTCTCCCTCCCTTGTTTAATCTTTAGAAATATTCCCCGATTATCTTGCGTTTTACCTCTCAGAGTCCTAGTGTAATGTTCTTCTTTTTGTCCTGTATTTGCAGTATGAATATTTTTCCGTGAAAACCAGCTGCTTTCTTTTAGTACAAGAATACTCAGATCCCAATTTTTAATTTTTTTCTCGTCCATGAGCTTGGGGTCCGCCCTCAATATTGGTCCTGGACATTATTTTGTGGGAAAATTAAGCCCATTTTCCATCCAAATGAACTCATTTTAGTTTTTCTAACAGCACCCAGATCCTAATTCTCTATTTCTTCTACACCCGTTTTCTCAATTTTTCAAGTCTGTGAGTTTAACACTCACTAATCTACTACAAAGGATATAACAATTTTCATCTTGTAAAGATGAGCCACATTGTTATATTTCTTCTTGGAGCATCTTTCGCTGCATTAGTTTCAATTCTAGTTTTTTATATCTTCTTTTACCGCAACAGAAGGACAACCCATGAGATCAAAGACATAGAAAGCCCAGGATTCGAACATGAAGATACAGTGGAGAAAGAGGACTTGGTGATCTTCCAAGGAGGTGAGAACCTCACAATATGTGACATTCTTGATGCTCCAGGGGAAGTAATCGGAAAATCCAATTATAGCACACTTTATAAGGCCTTGTTGCAGCGATGCAATGCAGTAAGACTTCTGAGATTTTTGAGGCCAGTAAGCACTACAAGGGATGAAGAATTGGTTGATGTGATTGGAATGATTGGAGGGTTAAGGCATCCCAATCTGGCTCCTCTTGTTGGATTTTACACAGGGCCAAGGGGTGAGAAGCTTCTTGTTCATCCCTTTTATGGTCGTGGGAATCTCACTCAGTTCATAAAAGGTAGTTGATTCACTGATTGCTTCTCTTGCATTTTTTATTTATTTACTCCTTTGTATCATGGTGTTTGAATTCTCTGGAAATTCTTCTTTCTCTTTCTTCTGTGAAAGCTTCATGGTTTTATCAGCATTATTTAGATTTCTGAACATGGCACCGTTGCTTGGTCTAGAATGATTATAAAATCATTTGTATAATTTGTATAAGGTAGTTTAGATCAGGTTACAGAGTATCATTTACACACACACACATATGTATGAAGCTAGAGTAGTTTTAGATTTAAGTACTCCGAGGCAAACATCATTTTTACTATTTTCTTTTTTTTAACGAGTTTACTTTGGATTCATAGCTTTGCCCACATACTTTTAATTATAAACTATAAAGATCTGAAAGTAAACTCACCAACTCAACATCATAGAAGATGCAAAAAATCATAAGTTGCATTACAGCTTCAATATCAGATATCTGTCTTAATTACTGAGTTAATAAACTATGATATCATCTTAAGAAGCTTGAATTAATATTTTGCTGGGTTATATAATATACATAGAACATTTACTATTGTTGTAAGGGTTCGCCCCTAATTGGTCCATTGTATCTAAGATTCTATTTCTTGGTGCTTCTAAGAGGAACTGAAGACATGTTGCTATAAAGAGAGGCCATCTCCATCAGCTTTCATATGCTCATCTTGGGAGTTAATGATTTTCTGTTTTCTGATTTTCTGAGTTTTCTGATTTATTGGCACAAGTAACTGGCCTTTTTTTGAGCATTACTTGGTTTTTATTCTTTATTTCATGCTCTTCATCTACTTTTATGCTTTGGTCTGATTTAAGACCTCTGGTGGATTTACTTTCATTAGAGTTGTATGATATTCAAAAGTTGAACTCTGTATCAAGCATGGCTAAGATTCAAATAGCTATGTTACTGACTAACATGTATTTGTTTTTCCTTTTGTCTTTTCCCTTTTCTCTTCAATTCCCACTAATTTTCACTTTTTCTCCTCTCTTTTATATATTCTTTTGGCCATGGATTTGTTTATATGATTTGTGTAATGTATCTTATTTGCTGATCAAGAATGTTCCTGAGCAGATGGAAATGGTGAGTCTTACCACTGGACTACAGTATATCGACTAACTGTTGGTGTAGCCAAAGGACTCGAGCATCTTCACACTGGACTTGAGAAGCCTATAATCCATGGTAACCTCAAGTCGAAAAACATCCTTTTAGATCGCAATAACCAGCCATGCATCTCGGATTTCGGCCTGCACCTCCTCTTGAACCCCACTGCTGGCCAAGAAATGCTTGAAGCCTCAGCTGCTCAGGGTTACAAGGCACCTGAACTGATTAAAATGAAGGATGTTAGTGAAGAGACCGATATATATAGCCTTGGTGTGCTGATGCTGGAGTTGCTTTCAAGAAAGGAGCCTATCAATGAGCATCCAACCCCTGATGAGGATTTCTATTTGCCGAATTTCATGCGAACTGCTGTGCTCGGACATAGAATATCTGACTTGTACCATCCAGACATTCTTCTCAGCAAAAGCAGAGACAATGGAGGCCTGGTTAGCGAAGAATGCATCCTGAAGTATTTTCAACTTGCTATGTCTTGTTGTTCTCCTTCTCCTTCTTTGAGACCAAACATAAAGCAAGTCCTTTGGAAGCTTGAAGAGATTATCAAGTAAATTCAATGTGTGAAACTGAAGAAATTAATTTGGATACTAGAAGACATGGGCCACTTGGAGGAAAATGATATGATAGGTAGATTTTCTGAGAAAGTTTCTTGTCTGCACTTTAGTGCCTGTACATTTGACAGCTAAAATTGCATCAATTCGTTGGCTCGATGTGCGTTGCTGGGATCTTAGCTGGCGGATTTATGCATGCTATAGTACACCTATGAATTTCTCATTCTCTTGTAAACGGGGAAAAAAAGTGGAATAGGACACATACAAGGATTTCAGAATTGTTGATGTTGATGTTTAGGGTGAAAGTCAAAAGCAAGATTCTTGTTTGAAACTGAAGCTGCACAATTCAAGGCATTGAATTAGGATCCCAAATCACTGATGTGAATTGGATTATGACATTTTGGGCTCTTCTTTTATGATGAGATCAGAGAGGTTGTGACAATGACAGGAACATGAAGAATTCCCATGAAGCTATCAATTTTATTAATATTGTTCATACTTTAACTGCCAAGTTTTGATGGGTTGTAATAGATTCTTTCATCTTCAAGAATGTGTTCCTCAAGCTTGTGAAAAGGGCAAGCCACGTCAGATTTCTTGTTTGACTTGAAGTGCAAAGGAATATGAATGATTTGAGCCCTCTCTGTTTTGTCCCCTACACAAGCTTAGAACTTTGTAATAGACTTCACAAAGTCCCACATTTCCCACCTTAGGCTAGATAGTTAGGTGCTGAGAACTTGAGTAAAAAGCTTGTTACTTTGATTTAAATCTTGAAAAGAATCTAATGTTTCTTTGGTCAAATTTCACATCAGTTACACACCTTATAAACTTATTAGTTTTGCTTTATATTTACTTATTTAATTGGTGCTTAACTTAGGAACTAATTAAGGATAGCTGTAGTTTAATTTCTAAGATTTGACTCGTCTTTTTATTATATATATATAAAAAAAAGGATGCTTGACTTCCTCCACTAACCCTCGATCTTCATGCTCATCACAGCAAGCTCCGCTATCAACTGCTCAGCTTCTGCAGAGTCCGTTTCGAGAATAACATTACGATTGCCTAGATCCCATGCTCATCACATAGATTATATGATGACTTGGTGGAAAACATCCCATCTTTTGTCCACTTCCAACGGCATACTGTCAATCCCTTGGTCAATTTTTTCCCATGTTGCTTTAATACCTTCGGGTTAAGTAGTAAATTTGTTTTAGAAGTTTTCTCTGAGGAGTAATATTACTGAAAGTTTTTCTTATCTTAATATTGCCCCGGAAGTTTTAAAATGTAGCAAGGTTACCTATTTTTGTTAAAAATGCAACGGTCAATGTCAATCTTTTGACGGTCAACATTAGTTTTTTAATGGAATATTACAACATTGCTACATTTTAAAATTTCCAAGGCAACATTGAGACAAGGAAAACTTTTAGGACAACATTGCTTTCGGGCCTATAGTTCCAGGACGGATTTGCTACTTAACCCAATACCTTCCTATAGGTTAGACCGTTTTCTGGTCCACTTTTGGCAATAAGTCTCCAGTACATTTGTATTTATCCCGAATCAATTTCACCAAGAATGCATCCCCTTGCTTCACTAGGTTCCAATCCAACCTTCATAAAGAGCGCTTGATTCTGACGCTGTGCAGGGGCGGATCTAGAAAATTGATCAAGGGGAGGCACTATGGCGGGGGGATTCGGAGGCAGCGTCCTCGAATTTTTTTTAAGGAAAGTTTTAAATGCTAACAAAAGAATATAAACTAGAAAACAAAATATTCATGAAATAAAGTGAATAGTGATGATGTAATAAGAGAGACAATTATTTTACAAACTTGTCATTTAAAAAAGTAAGGTTAAGTGCTGTTAGAAATACAGCTACATACATAAATTACAATGAAGGGTGGGCACTCAATAAGTTTAAATACATATATTTTAAAAACAAAAGTATATTACAATAAAAATAATTACAATGTCATCATTCTAGGCTTTATTTTTTTGGAATTTCATCATAATTATCTTATTATCAATGCTACCAAATACATCTTTTTTAATATAAAGCACTAAACAACCATTCAACCATTCATTCTCCATTCGATTAAAATGCGATCTTGATGTATTAAAGATGACAATTTAATTTAAGGGTGTATAATCATTTAAACATATATTTATTTTATTTTATTTTAAAAAAAAAACCAATTCCTCAATTCAAGGGGGGCACTTGCCCCCCAACTAGAGCTGGCAAAACGGGCCGGGCCCGTTTTAAGCCCCGGCCCTTTAAGGGCGGGATTGAAATATAGGCGAGATATTTGAAATTAGCCCGAAAGGCCCGGCCGACGGGCTCGGGCTTAAACGGGCCGGCCACTGCGTGTGCCCTTTTCAATCGTAGCTTTTTCTTTTTTTCCTTTTTAAATTTGTTAATTTATATATATTTTGTATTTGTTATAGAGTTATTTATCCATTTAACTTCAAATACATAATAACTATACTCTAATTTTATGATTTGATTTATTATTTGTTGCAAATAAAGATTATGGATGTGTTCATGATGCAGGAGAAGAATTTCATAATATTCTTACTCATGAGCCAGAGGCTATTACTCAAAGTGAAAAACAATCAAATGTCGTTAAAATCGATGATAGTGACGAAGATGACGACAATAATAGTCATCGCACTAATGTCGTTTAGTGATATGTTTTTTATGTTTTATGTGAGTTATTTGTGAACATAGTTTGCTTTTGATTATGAATTTGCGATTGTGCTTATTTATTGGATGATTCGTGTTGTAATTTACTAATTATATTTTTTAAACAAAAAGTGGAGGAAAAATAGTTAAAAATTGGAATAGTAATTTCCGGGCCCTGGCCCTGGTGTTCTCGGGCCGAGCTTTGAAAAACAGGTGTTTTTCTTATTCCGGGTCCTGGAGGGCCGGCCCTGTTAGGCCCTGGCCCTTCACGGGCCGGCCCTGATTGCTAGCTCTACCCCCAACCTAATATGTAGATCCGCCTATGGCTGTGCATGCCTAATCCCAATGCCCCTTTTCTTTTTAAGTTTACAAACCACGTCCCATGCCACGAGTGGGATCTTTCTTTGTTCATCGGAATTTCCCCAAACAAAATTCCTATTTTGCCTGTCCAACGTGTCCCACATGCTCGAGGAAGATAACCAGTTTGCATTACATGGCCAGGAATTGCACTCGTGACCGACGAAATCCCCTAGCAGAAGATAGCGGATTAACTTTCTAGCTTGATAATCGCCTCTTCACTCTATCAACTACATCATTAAACGTATTCTTAGAGACCTGTTTGTGATGGAGAGGAACACCCAAATATTTATCGAGGTTTCCTGTTTGAGTATATCCAAGGAGAGAGACGATTTCAATGCATCTAGTATATGATTGATGTTATTGGAGAAGAATACTCTTGTTTTTTATGCATTCACTTTCAGCCCAGAACTTTCAAAAAACATCGTCATACACTCGTGGATTAAATGAGCTCACAAACGAAGCCTCCACAAACATGATCATGTCGTCTGCGAAAAAGAAATAGAGATTGGAGGGCCTGTTCGAGTGAGGCAGATCGGTTTCCATCCTTTTCCTAAAACCTTCTCCTGAATAATATGAGCCAATTTCTCCACAAAAATCATAAATAAATACGGCGAAATCATCTTGTCTCACTCATCTAGATGATCTAAACACATCCGCCTTGTCCCCATTCCACAAAAGTTGTAGCGAGGGGGTAGAAACATAATCTTGTCTCACGCAATATTCATTCCTATGGTTCCACAATATAAAACCTCAATTAATATTATAGATAATAGCATAGGAGGTTTTACCATTGTCTACCTTTTCCTTAGGTACTTGGAGGATTGACTTTGCTTAACCATTGGTTCTTCATATGTTTTCTTAGGGATATCTGCAAAGCTCTCTCAGAGGATATAGACTTCAATAGTCTTCGATTTGATACTTGAAAGATTTTCCTCTTCATGTTCTCCTCAAGGTAATTGAATGGTACTCTATGGTAGTCCATTCTTGAGGTGGAATGAACTCCTATTTTCCATTGCTTCTCTTTGTGATTTGACTTCTTAATTCCAGCAATAGGTGTCCCAATAGTTCTCCTGTTTGATATAGATGCTATGATCTTCTTCATTGGTGTATGAGAAACTCTTGGCTTCTTGTTCCTTTTCTATGTACCTTGATGTCCATTGTTATTCAAGTCATCCTGCACACATGGAGTACTAGATGGACATTTTGATACCCACTTATACTTGGGTCCTTGACCGTTAGTATTAGACCTTGCTTGTCCTTTCAGAACCCAAATAAATTTATTTCTCACATTAGAATTTCTCCTAATATAACATGTGTGAGAAATATGACCAGATTTACCACAATAATTGCAAACTATATGATGATGTGCATTATGAGATTTTATGCAAGTATTGTGTCGGTCATCAGAGTGAAAATTGAAATAAATTTCATTTGAATATTCTTTCTTCTCAATAAACTTTCCAGTATAATTGAAAACATTTTTGTTTTTCAAACTAGAATCAATGATTGGTTGAAAAACAATTTTATGCAAACTTTCAAAATCATTTTTCTTATCTACAGAGGAAGGGTTGGAGTTGTTTACCACATATGCATTTTGAGCTCTAGATAATGATTTACCATATTCGTGCATGATGAGCTCTTCCTGGGGATCCTCATTCTCTTGTTCCTGAAGGTGGAATATCACCTAGAGGGGGGTGAATAGGTGATTTTAAAAAAAAAACTAATTCTTTTTGAAACACACGTGATGATATAGAATATACGAATGAGACAGAGAAGAGAAGATGGACACAAAACACTTTATACTGGTTCGGTCTTAAATCACTGACCTACGTCCAGTCCCCAGAACACCTGGGATTCCACTACTCTTTCAAATAATTACACACTCTCAGAACGAAGGATGGTCGCCCACTCCCCTTACAAGTTGTAGTTAGTACACACTTAAGGTTCCTCAACCTTAAGTATAACTCCTTGAATTAATAAGTGTTTACAAGACTCCTCACGAAAGCAAGATAATAATGAACACCGAAGAACACTCGAATTTAATGTGATGAGATGAGACAGTGAATGAATCGGAATTAAATTAATTGCTCAACGTTTCGGGTAGGTGTTCGAATTCAATACTCGCTATTTATAGACACCCAATTAATGTCCGTTGGTGAAGTTCTTCGTGTAGCCGTTGAGACTTATGAATGTTGCCGTTTAGGACAGAGAAGAAATTCTCGTCGTAGGTTGTTCGTCTGTCTTTCAATTTAATTCAACAGAGTTGACATTCTCTTTCATTCTTTTTGCATAGCCGTTGTGAGATAGCATTTAATGTGCAATGAGAATGTCGAAGAAGCTTTACTTCGATCGAACAATTTACCTCTGGTTTAGGCGGCTTCATTTAATGCCTTGTCAGTCCAAAATGCTTTTTCAAAATCTGCTGGTAACTTGTGTCTAATTAAGCTAAAACTTATCAACACACTGGTTAAAACTATTTGATAGACTTAATAGGTAATAATCAGATGTGATAAACAAGAAGTAGAGATTTGAAGAATTACGCATACGGAGTTTTCAAAAAAGAGGCTAATTTGCTTGGGCAAGATTATTGGCTTGCTCGAGCAAACCTCTTGAAATGAAGTTAAGGGTGTCTTCGCTCGCCGATGCTCGGGCAAAGTATTTTGCCTTTCGAGCATGGTGCTCGAGCATGAATATAATCATGCTCGGGCAAGCTCCTTTACAAAAGCTTGGAAGTGCTCGCTTCGATGTTGCTCGAGCATGGTGATAGTCTTGCTTGGGCAAGACATAGACAGGCGGAAAGATTAAAGCGCATCGTTGTTGCTTGAGGCAACGCAGAAAGCATGCTTGCGAAATACGAGTTATGATGATGTTGCTCGAGCATGAACCCGGCCTTGCTCGGGCAAGCTTCTTGATCAACGTTGTCTCGTATGCTCGGGCAAGTTTTTCCGTTTGCTCGGGCAACTTGCTCGGCAAGCATTTCCTTTGCTTGGGCAAGACTACTTAGTCTGATGTTTTTTGCTTCTGTCTCGATGTTGCTCGGGCAGACTTGTGGCCTTGCTCGGGCAAGCTCGTGCTTTCGACGCTTTCGGGTGTTGCTTGAGCAAACTTCTTTGCTTTTGCCATGAGGTTGCTCGGGCGGGATTATGACCTTGCTCGGGCAAGGTCATGCTTTCCGACGCTTTCGTACGTTGCTTGGGTATGATCACTTTGAGCTTCATTTTTCCTTCGGAGACCCGACATTGCTCGGGCAAGACTATGACCTTGCTCGGGCAAGGTCATGCTTTGGGATGCTTTTGAAGGTTGCTTCGGGCATGATTACGTTACCTTGCTTTTCTTTCTTTATCGAAGTCCGATGTTGCTCGGGCAAGGTTCTATCTCGTGTTTCGGGCATGATTACTAAGAATCTAATAATGCTTATTTTAATTTACTAAGAATTGTGATCATCAAAATATAGGAATTAACATTCTCCCCTTTTTGATGATGACAATTCTTAGGACTAGATTTAAACATTATTGAATTAAGTAAAAGAAAATTATGCTTGATCTAAATTCTCATAATTGAAATTACCGATAAACATTAATATATTGAGTTCAATGAGAAACAGAGCAATAACAAAGAAATATAATAATGTATCCTAAATCCTACCAACTACTCTCCCCTTTGTCATCGTCAAAATGGGGATTCGATGTGGAGGAGTTGGAGGAACAATGGAAAAATCAACAGGGGAACCTAGAGAGTGATGATCAACCGAGGTAGAAGGCGCGAAGGGAGGACCAGCGGAACAACGGCTCGGCGAGATGGAACGGGAGAAGAAGACGGAGGAGTAGGGAAATCTCCGTAGGACCATCGGGAGCAAAACTGTTCACAAAATTGTCTAAGGTATAGTCAAAGTAGCTAACCATCTTGTGCGTCCCATACTCTTGCCTAGATAAAGTCCGAATTTCCTTTTTGATTTCCTCCTGCTCGATCATAGATAATAGAGAAGCTTTTGTTCATTGACTCCTCCATCTCGTTCTTGAAGTCCTGTAAATCCGTATCCATGTGAAGTCTAATCGAGATCTCAACCCTATCATGTCTTCTTGGAAACTTTTGATCATTTTCCTTGTGAGATCCCGATAACCCATTAGTGATTGATATATAGGAGCAATCGCTTTTTGAACTGTGGTTTCGACAATGGTTTGAAAGGGCACTGAGAGAAGGAGGGCGTTGTGGAAGAAGGTCCGCTTTCGAGGACTCGGCTTCATCGGGAGGTTGGAAGGCAAATGGCTTAGAAACATCCGGTTGAGAGGAGGAGAGAGGTGCTTTGCCTTTGCTTTGAGATTGAGCTTTTGTGAATGATATTCTCAAACTTTTCATGTGCTCTTTCCCAAATCGGAGGGTACACCTCTTTGTCATCCGAGAGGTACCAGATATTTTTGACTTCTAAGATACGAGAAACTAAGGAAGGATAAGGAATTGTAGCCCGAAGTCGAACCTTAGCCTCCGAGATAAATGTTATCATCTCCTCCTAATCCATTTGCCTAAATCCCGTGGTTCCATAGCAATCGAGAGAAGCAAATCGCTCAAAGTTCTTCCTCACAAATGTGTGAAGCTCGACCTTTCCGAATAAGGCAAAGCGATCGTAGATATACCGAGTACCCGTACTCATCCTTCATCATGGCCGGAGTAAGATTGATCTTCTTGCCTTCAAATTGAACATCCGGAAATAGAATTTGATAGCATTCAACAGGAGAAAGTCATGGAGGATCTTCAGGTATGTCCACCACACCCAAAAGGACATTGAGATCATAAGCCGTGAGCTTTATTTCCTGATCTCGTACCTTAGTTATCAACACATCATCATCTCGATTTGTTGACCTTTGCTTGCATGTGCATATTGTGGTAGAACAGTCTCACAACTTCGGAGAATATGGTTTATTTATACTCGTAAGAGGCATAAATTGAAGCAACCATTTCGTCAAGTCAAAATTAAAATTTTCTTTAAAGTGCCCCAAATCAACATACACAATTGGGCAAAATGGCCGTGATTCAAAATAATGATCAAACGTCTTGAAATCATCAACAGCAATATTTCCAAAGTGATCATATTAGGTAAAGGTTCGGGGTAGTTTACCATCCCGAGGTCGAC
Source organism: Acacia melanoxylon (assembly GCA_019022615.1). NCBI lineage: Eukaryota > Viridiplantae > Streptophyta > Magnoliopsida > Fabales > Fabaceae > Acacia > Acacia melanoxylon. Next base: position 14,827,219 of record JAFJYJ010000005.1, read on the forward strand.
TTGTTGAGGATTGCTCTTTTTGTTTTCTCGAACCTTCCGATTGGAATGAGAAGGAGACCTTGACTTTTTGCTCGCAGAGACCTTGTGATTTCGACTAAGAGATGGTTTGAGAGGTCGAGGTTGATCCTCTACCATTTTTTGTCCAACTTCATCAAATGGACTGGTGATCCAACCGACTTAGGAGAGGGTGGAGATGGAGACTGTCTCGTTTGGACTTTCCAAGTAGGTAGAGACCCGAGTCTTCATTCTTGTCGTTGGTGATGTCGGAGCATCCACACTTCCCTTTGACTTCTCGGATACCTTCGTCTTGGTGGAAGATTTCGTTTGGCCGAAGATTTGGAGAGGCTGTTTTTGGAGGCTTGGGAAGTAGCGACTTTAGGCCGGGAAGTGTCTTGATTTCTTTGCCGGGGAGGATTTGGACGGTGATTTATCACTCGTACCAGCCATTTTGAAGAGGACACGGAAGATTTGAGGAAGATTGGTCGAGGACGATGATGACGATGCCGACGATGAGAAGACGGAGAAAAAAAATGGAGGGAAATTTGAGAATGTGATCGGTCAAAAACGTTGGGATTAATGGATTGAATAGTCGAAACGGTTAGATTTGGAGTAACGATTCGAAAACGGAAGTAACGGAAGAGGAATCGAAGATGAGGGGATTAGGGTTTTGGACGGAGAATTTGGGGAAAAATTAATTTTTCGTTGAAATGAAACGTCGCTCCTTATTTGAACTTCGATGCCGACTTTGCTCGAGCATAGTTTGCTCGGGCAAAGTCCTTGCTTGAGCAGACTTTTTGTATTGCTTGAGCAAGAATATGAAGGCCCAAAATTTTGGGCGAGGCCCGATCTTGCTCGAGCAAGGTTCCTAAGTTTGCTCGAGCAAACTTACTCTCTTGGCCCCCCTTTTTTTAACGACTTTTGTTGGTTTGCTCGAGCAAGGTGTACTGATATGCTCGAGCAACGTTTTTCTCGCATGACCTCGTTTTTCTTCTTATGAATAGAGCATCCCGCAAAACATTAATAAAAACCTCCGATGCTAAAGTCGGTATTTATGATTTAAAAATAATAGAACGAATCAACATTTTACTTACAATTCGTTGGGATTTACCATTCCCAATTCTCTTCTAATGAAATTGAATTGTTCCTTCGCTAAGGGTTTGGTAAAAATGTCGCCTAACCGAAGTTGAGTAGAATGAACATCACTTTCACATCCTTCTTTTGCACGTGATCTCGATGAAGTGGTGTCTCACATCGATGTGCTTGGTTCTTGTATCTTTGAAATCGGATTTTTCGCCAGCCGATCGTGTTGGTGTTATCACATAGGATTGGAATCTCTTTCGAGATGAACTCCCAAGTCGGATAATTGTTGTTTTAACCACAAGACTTGTGCACGCAGCTTGAAGCCGCAACATACTCGGCTTCGGTTGATGATACCGCTACGGTGGTTTGTTTCTTGTGAACCAGGATACGAGTGAGCCTCCGAAGAATTCACACCGTCCACCGGTGCTTTTTCTATCGTCTTGTATCCGCATGATCGCATCCGAGTATGCAACTGGAACTCTTGTTGACCTTTTGGGAACCGAGACCCAATTCCTTTGTGTCCGAAAGATACCGAAAAATTCTTTTTACGTGCTCGCATGTGATTCTTTAGGAGCTGATTGGAATCTCGCGCACATTCCCACACTAAATTGTATATCCGGCCGACTAGCGTTAAATAGAGAAGTGAGCCTATCATTCCCTCGTACTTCGTTATGTTGAAGTCTTTTCCCTTTTCTTCATCAAAGATCCAACGAGGTCGTTGAGCTCATTGGTGTATCTCGCACCATTGCAATGCTCCAATCCAAATTTCTTGAGCAAGTCCCTGGAGATACTTTGTCCGAGAGATAAATATTTCATCCTTCCGTTGTTTTATTTGCAGTCCAAGAAAATAATTTAGCTCTCCCATCATTGACATTTCAAATTCTCCCCGCATCTTTTAGAAAATTCCTCACAAAGAGAGTCATTAGTAGCTCCAAATATAATATCGTCTACATATATTTGCACAACTAAAATTTCATTAACTTTATTAGTTCGAATAAATAATGTTGTATCTCGCCTTTCCTCTAACAAAGCCTTGTTCTAAAAGAAATTTGCTTAATCGTTCATACCAAGCTCTAGGAGCTTGTTTGAGACCATACAAGGCTTTCTTAAGATGATAGACATGATCCGGATGATGCTCATTTTCAAAACCGGAGGTTGTTCAACATATACTTCCTCCCGAATAAAACCATTTAAGAAGGCACTCTTTACATCCATTTGATAGAGTCTGAATCCTTTGATACACGCAAAGGCTAAGAGTACACGTATTGCTTCCAATCTTGCCACTTCGGAGCAAACGTTTCCTCATAATCAATACCCTCTTCCTGATTATAGCCTTTGGCGACCAGTCTAGCCTTGTTACGGACTATAATTGCAGATTCATCTCGTTTGTTTTTGAATACCCATTTAGTGCCAATGACCGGATGGTCTTTAGGCCTAGGTACCAAATCCCAAACTTGATTTCTATCAAACCGATGCAGCCTCCTCTTGCATTGCTATCACCCAATCATTGTCCGAGAGGGCTTCGTCAATCTTAGAGGGCTCAATGTGAGAGATAAAAGAGAGAAGGTTACTTCATTGAGAGTGCTATTTCGGTCCTCACTCCCCGATTAATCTCACCTATCACTTGGTCCAGGGATGATTCCGATAAATTTCCAAGCCTTAGGTTGTGATTGACCAGGATTTTCAAAATTGTTTTGAGGGTCACTTTCGAAAACGTTTTCGGATTTTCAAAAGAAGTAGAGGTGGTTTTGAAAAGAATTGATTTTTGAAAATATTTTCTTCATCATCGGATCATCTATCTTAGATTCACGAGAATCACGACATGAATTGATTCTTCTACTACGCGAGTGCGTTTATTAAAAACTCTATATGCTTTACTTCTACTTGAATAACCAAGGAATATACCTTCATCGGATCTGGGATCAAATTTTCCCAGATTATCCTTACCATTGTTATGAACATAACATTTACATCCGAAGATATGAAGATGAGCGATTCGGTTTCCTTCCTTTGTATAACTCATATGGAGTCTTGTCGAGTTTCTTCCGGAGATAGGCTCTATTAGAAATATAGCTTGCAAGTGCTCATAGCATCTCGCCCATTTAAGACTTGTGATGTCTCGATTTTCGTTTAGCATTGCACGAGCCATCTCCGTTAGTACACGATTCTTTCTTTCAACTACACCATTCGTTGTGGTGTTCTTGGAGCGAGAAATTGTGATTGATCCCATGGGCATCACGGAACTCTCCAAATGCTTGATTCTCAAATTCACCACCATGATCTGTTCGGATTCTTTGAAATGCATATACCCTTCTCATTTTGCACCTTTTTGGCAAATATAACAAACAGATCAAATGTTTCATCCTTAGAAGATAAAAATATGGTCCATGTGTATCGTGAGAAATCATCGACAATGACCAGAGTATACAAATTGCCACCAAGGCTTTTTTCTTGCAGACCAACTAAATCCATGTGAAGTAGTTGGAGTGGTCGATTGGTCGAGATTTCAGGTTTGTTTTTGAAAGATGATTTAGTTTGTTTACCCTTTTGACAAGAGTCATAGATCATATCATTTTTAAAACGTAGTTTAGGTAAACCAACCACTAAATCCTTTCTTACCAACTTGTCTAGTTGAAACATGTTTACATGAGCCAAACGCTTATGCTGATGCCCAACTTTCATCCAAGTTGCTAACAAAACATTTTTCGGTGCTATCTTTAGGTAATTCAAGTGTATAGCGATTACCTCTCTAGGAGCCTTAAACAATGTCTTAAGTTTACCTTTATCAATTGGAAGATCATCTTTGTTGACAATGAGACATTCTTTCGAGTCAAAAATGATCCAATTGTTCTTATCAACACTTTGACTCACACTCGGAGGTTATGGCGAGTCCTTGATGAGATAGACATCCTTGATTAGAGGTCCGTTCTTTGTACCAATCTCACCAATCCCGTGATCTTTCCGGATTGATCTCCTCCAAAGGTAACTTTACCACCATCCTTTGATCTCATTGCCACAAATTTGTCTGCGTCTCCCGTCACGTGTGTCTTGAGCATCCACGTCAATATACCATTTGTTGATTCTTGAAGCTCTTAGACACACCTGCGGATAGGAAGGAATTAAACTTTAGGTACCCAGTTTTTCTTGGGTCCTTTGGGGTTAGTTTGGCCCTTAGGAACATAAGTTCCCTTAGGTACCCACATATAATTACCAACAGGTCTATCCCTTCTATCTTTCTTGTGAAAACATGATGAAGTGTTATGCCCTTTTCGATTACAATAGCTGCAGTGTGCAAAGGGATTTGAGGAGTGTGCAGATTTTTGAAAGTAATTTAAATACGACTTTCCTCCTCTTTTCTTTTTCCCTTTCTTTTTATCAAAAGCTGGATTGTAACCAATGCCTGATCGATCGTTAGTAAATTTTTGAGCTTTTAAAATAACATTGAGCATTTCACTTCCTTTAGTGAATTTCTCAAGTGCTTTTGTAAGAGACAAATTTCTTTTCTCCAAATCCAGGCAGTCGTCACAAATTAAATTTTTGCAAGAGAGATTTTCAACTTGTAATTTGAGGGTTATGTTTTCTCTTTTCAAATTTATGCATTCCTCAACCACCTTTTCAAATTCAGCTTGCACTTCGTTATATTCATCAAATAATTCATCATAGGTAGGATGAGAATCATATACCTCTTTATCATGATCAGGTTGTTCTTCCTCTTTCTACAAGACAGACATTTGCCATCTCTTTTCTTCTTCACTTTCTTCATCCGAAGAGCTATCTCCCCATATGCCCGATACGTAGGCCTTCTTCTTGAAGTGATTGAACCTCTTCTTCTTTTCTTTATCGTTATCCTTCAACTCGGGCACTCGACTTGTAGTGTCCCGCTTCTCGCATTCATAGCAGATAATTTGATCTCTATCTTTGAACTCTCTTCGCTACTCGAACCGCCTTTCTGGAACTTGTTTCTGAAGCCTTGACCTTTTCTATAGAACTTCTTGAACTTTCTTACGAACAACCCGATTTCATCATCATCATCATTTTCGACTTCGTCTCTATCTTTCTTTTCTTTTTCAGCATTTAGAGCAACACCTTTGCTCCGAGTAGGATTGACTTCTTCTAGCTCCTTCTTAAATTTCATCTTGCTTTCATATTCAGATAGGCTTCCGAATAGTGCAAAGAATGTAGACACCATTGACTCTCCACGAGTCTCCTCTATTGCAAAGTAACCTTTGCTTCCCAATCTTTTGTTAGAACATTGAGAATCTTTCCGACTTGAGAGCGTTGTTCATGTGTTTTTCCCAAAGCCGCCGGTTGATTGACAAGATGAGTATAGCGAAGTTGAAATTCAGCAATAGTTTCTCCATGTTTCATCCGAAGAAGATCATACTCGGTGGTTAACATGCCGATGCGATTTTCTTTAGTACCAAAGTGGTTCCTTCATATGCTACCTCCGAGCTTTCCATATTTCCTTTGCGCAATCGACAAGTTGCTTATTCGAAAGTACTTTGATCGAGAGCACTTTGCAACATTAGAATGGCCTTGTTAAGAGTAATATTTCTCTTATCATTTTCATCAAACTCCTCTTCCGACTTAGGAACCGAGATGCCGCCTTCAATCTTTGTGGGAACATAGTCTCCTTTTTCTATTACTCGCCGAGACCATATTCTCGTTGCTAGTACAAACACTCTGAATTTTCCTTTCCGAGAAGGTGTAATGTTCTCCGTTGAAGCCGGGTGGACGATTGATTGAGGCACCATCGTGCAATATTCCTTCCATGATCAATCTCGGGATGTTAAGCCCAACTGAGATAACCAGGCTCTGATACCAAAATGAAGGTGGAATATCACCTAGAGGGGGTGAATAGGTGATTTAAAAAAAAACTAATTCTTTTTGAAACACACGTGATGATATAGAATATACGAATGAGACAGAGAAGAAGATGGACACAAAACACTTTATATCTTGGTTCGGTCTTAAATCACCGACCTACGTCCAGTCCCTAACACCCGGGATTCCACTACTCTTTCAAATAATTACACACTCAGAACGAAGGATGGTCGCTCCACTCCCCCTTACAAGTTGTAGTTAGTACACCCTCACTTAAGGTTCCTCAACCTTAAGTATAACTCACCGAATTAATAAGTGTTTACAAGACTCCTCACGAGCGAGATAATAATGAACACCGAAGAACACTCGAATTTAATGTGACGAGATGAGACAAGTGAATGAATCTGGAATTAAATTAATTGCTCAACGTTTCGGGGTAGGTGTTCGAATTCAATACTCGGCTATTTATAGACACCCAATTAATGTCCGTTGGTGAAGTTCTTCGTAGCCGTTGAGACTTATGAATGTTGCCGTTTAGACGGGTAAGAAATTCTCGTCGTAGGTTGTTCGTCTGTCTTTCAATTTAATTCAAACGAGTTGACATTCTCTTTCATTCTTTTTGCATAGCCGTTGTGAGATAGCATTTAATGTGCAATGAGAATGTCGAAGAAGCTTTACTTCGATCGAACAATTTACCCGGTTTAGGCGGCTTCATTTAATGCCTTGTCGGTCAAAATGCTTTTTCAAAATCTGGTAACTTGTGTCTAATTAAGCTAAAACTTATCAACACACTGGTTAAAACTATTTGATAGACTTAATAGGTAATAATCAGATGTGATAAACAAGAAGTAGAGATTTGAAGAATTACGCATACGGAGTTTTCAAAAACAGAGGCTAATTTGCTTGGGCAAGATTATTGGCTTGCTCGAGCAAACCTCTTGAAATGAAGTTAAGGGTGTCTTCTGCTCGCTGATGCTCGGGCAAAGTATTTTGCCTGCTCGAGCATGGTGCTCGAGCATGAATATAATCATGCTCGGGCAAGCTCCTTTACAAAAGCTTGGAAGTGCTCGCTCGATGTTGCTCGAGCATGGTGATAGTCTTGCTTGGGCAAGACATGACGAGGCGGAAAGATTAAAGCGCATCGTCGTTGCTTGAGGCAACGCAGAAAGCATGCTTGCGTAAATACGAGTTATGATGATGTTGCTCGAGCATGAACCCACCTTGCTCGGGCAAGCTTCTTGATCAACGTTGTCTCGTGGTATGCTCGGGCAAGTTTTTCTCGTTTGCTCGGGCAACTTGCTCGAGCAAGCATTTCCTTTGCTTGGGCAAGACTACTTAGTCCGATGTTTTTGCTTCGTCTCGATGTTGCTCGGGCGGACTTGTGGCCTTGCTCGGGCAAGCTCGTGCTTTCCGACGCTTTCGGGTGTTGCTTGAGCAAACTTCTTTTGCTTTTGCCATGAGGTTGCTCGGGCAGATTATGACCTTGCTCGGGCAAGGTCATGCTTTCCCGACGCTTTCGGACGTTGCTTGGGTATGATCACTTTGAGCTTCATTTTTCCTTCGAGACCCCGACATTGCTCGGGCAAGACTATGACCTTGCTCGGGCAAGGTCATGCTTTCGCATGCTTTTGAAGGTTGCTTCGGGCATGATTACGTTACCTTGCTTTTCTTTCTTTATCGAAGTCCGATGTTGCTCGGGCAAGGTTCTATCTCGTGCTCGGGCATGATTACTAAGAATCTAATAATGCTTATTTTAATTTACTAAGAATTGTGATCATCAAAATATAGGAATTAACAGTTCCTTCGTGTTGACTGGATCATGGAAGTATTCTAAGATTTTTCCTTCTTCATCCTCAACTTCCAATTGTTTATCAATCGTGGATATACAACTTATAGTTTCAGATGAACTGCCAACACTATCAACTTCAATATATTGGTTAGAAGCATATATAGAATCAAGAGTATCCCAGATATCTTTAGCACTAGAGCAACATTTGATTTTCACAAAATCATTTCCGGTTAAAGCACTATACAAAATTTTCATTACTCTAATGTTCAACGAAAACATTTCCTTTTCTTTTTCTGTCCAATCCTTTCTTGATTTGAAATCAAAGACAATTATAAAAACATTCCACATATCAAAATTAGTTGCTTTGATAAAACTAGTCATTCTAGCTTTCCAAAACCAAAAATCAATATCTTTGAAAAACGGTGGAACAGTATAATCGAAACCTTCAGAAAGCAAGCAACACCCAAAATCAGCCATTGAAACTCTTGAGACGGTTAAGTTCTTTAAACAAGAGCTTGGCTTTGATACCAAATGTAAGATCTGGCTATCACCCAAGAGGGGGGTGAATTGAGTGTCTGATAAAACTTTGGATAACTTTGAAAATCTTTTTCGCAACTTACTGAAAGTAGTTCGTATGACAGTAATACTTTATAAAGCGATAGTCAGTCATTCAAACATATATGCTGGAAATATAAGAGTTTAGGGGAGAGAATATGCAAACTGTGATTTATACTGGTTCAGCTCAATCCTTGACCTACGTCCAGTCCCCAAGCTTCACTGGAGATTTTCAATCTACTATCTTCTTTCAACTGGATTACATGCTCTGTACTAGAAGAAATCCTCTCACTAGGATCCACTCCCCCTTACAAGCTGGAATCAATACACCCACTTGATTACACACTTTGTACTCGAAGTAATCCTCTCACTAGGATTCACTCCCCTTACAAGCTGTAATCAATACAATAATTTTCCCACTCAAGATCACCCAATCTTGAGGAACTCTCAGATAAGATAATTACAATGAATCTTCTCTCTCTCAGAAGTAAATGAATAAGCACTGAAGTACATAATCGATCATCTCACTCTCTACTGTAAACTATATAAACATTTAGAAACAGAGTGTATGAGTTATTGAACTATTGACAGTGAAGTAGTAAAACCATTTCATTGGGTTCGTCGAGTCATTCATTAATCGTCACTGCTTTCGGTTTGAAGACTTTGCTATTTATAGGCAATGAAGATCATTTAACTGTTGTGACCATTCGTCTGTTGAGTAATTCTTCCCATTGGAATATGACCGTTGCAACTTGCTCAAAGTTACCGTTGTAAGCTTTGACGTAATCATTCACTTTTTGATAATATGATATTAATCATTCGTTTGATCATCTGAAACTTGCTAACAAACATGATTAATAGTATTGAGAAGTATAGAAAGTAGAAATCAATTGATAACAGAGATTTCTGAATTCTTGGAGACGTTGTGGAACTGTGCTTTAGTGAAAACTGACGCAATGTACTCGAGTAAGCCATCTCATGTGATTGAGTATCGTCTCAGCAATTCAGAGCAGGAGCTTTAGAACAATACTACTCGAGTAAGCGAAAATCCATACTCGAGTGCCATACTCGAGTATACTCTTTGGTGTGCTCGAGTAGCGTCTGGGTTCTTCATTAGATTCACTGTGAGAACGATCATGCTCGAGTATAAGTTATATCCTGCTCGAGTATATTGCTTAAAGAGTTCAGAGAATTTGAACAAAAATGAATGTGCTCGAGTACAACACTTATATGCTCGAGTAGGCCTGAGAACTTGCTCGAACATTAGTCAGACAGAGAAGAAACAATGAAATAAATATGTATGCTCAAGTATAAATTTATCTCTGCTCGAGTATTACTTACTGCTGCTCGAGTAGCAGCTTGATAGAGAGTATTTTTCATTCTAACTCGACCATGCTCGGGCACAAAGAATACCTTACTCGAGTAGCTTGCTTGAGCGTTACTTAACTGATGCTCGAGTATACTTCTATCTTAGGCTTCTGATCATGTGAATAAGTATAATACTCTCCAATACAAAGCTCAAGTTCCAAAATGTAGAGATTTTCAAGAAACACAAATATTGGTAGCACAATAACCAATTTCCAGTGAGTATAACGTCTTCGATATAGCTCCAATTTTGGAAAACTACCCATGCTCAGAAAGCTATTTAAGTTTTCTTTCCATTTCAAGAATAATCAACTCCAAACTCGTTGTATTTCGTCCGTTATCATCAAATGAATTGATGTTGTTCTTCACCAGCGTTTTTTGCAACATCCTGAACTGACCGTTAACTTCAAAACATCATATATCCTTTAATAGATCTTTTTTTCATGATTTGATGTTTTTATAAAGGTGTGTAAGTCTAGTTTCATATGCCACAGATTTCAGCTCAATCGGATGTGTGGTTTGTGAGATACAGCCAAATTACCGAAGCTTGGTCTGCTGTGTGGCCTGAACTCCTTTAGGCTTGAATTTTATATCAAAATGACGCATTGGGAGTCTAATTTCATAAAAAAAATTGGTTTAACCTCAATCCGAATTCTGGTTGGAAAGATATCATCGAATTACCAGAGGTCACCCAAGTGAAACATGAAACAGAGTTGTTGAAAAACGATGTTGCTCGAGTACCAGATTTTCTCTGCTCGAGCATGACATTTTTGTGCTCGAGCATGACCCTGTTTATGCGAGAATAAGAGCTGACTGTAGCAATGTCCTGTAGCAAACTACTATTCATCAGGAAGCTTGAACTTGCTTATTTTAACTCCGAATTGAGCCATTCCAAACTTCTGTTTGATCATAAAGACTTGAATATTAATATTCCCATAATATTTAACAAGTTCTTCTTTCTTCAATCTCCATTCTTGATCATTCTTCATTATTTAAACTTGGACTAACCTACATTAAACAAAGTAGTTAGTCAATGTATATATGATATAAACTTTTTGCTCTGAATAATAGCATCTATATAAGGCATCATCAAAACTAATTATATCCAACAAAAGTACCTCAGCAACAATGATGAATAGATACGGGGATAGGGGATCTCCCTGGCTTATCCCCCTACTAGGAAGAAATGAGCTCACACTCTTACCAGATAAGCAAATATTTAAGCTAATAGATCGCACATATTTCATAATAAGGGTCACCTACTTAGCACAAAAGCCAAAAAGTAATAAAACATTTTCTAAGAAATCTCATTCCACCTGGTCATAGGCCTTACTCATATCCATTTTAACAAAGAACTCATACTTACCCACAAATTTTTTACGACGAAGATAATGATAGACCTCATGAGCAACAATGATATTATCATGAATACATTGGCCAGGGACAAAGGCACCTTGATTTTGGGAGATACATTCATCAAGCAGGGGTCACATCCTATTAGCCATAATCTTTGAAATAATCTTGTAAGAAAAATTACATAGACCAATAGGACATAAATAAGAAACAAGTTTAGGTTTTTGAATCTTAGGAATAAGAGCAATATTAGTCATATTAATTCCATCTAGAATAGATTTACCTGCAAAAAATTCATTAACCATAAAACAAATTGACTCACCAATTTTCGACTGGGCAGAATGATAAAATTTACCAAAAAAACCATTAGGGCCTAGCGCCTTAGTGCTCTCGAGACTAAAAGCTGCAGATTTAATCTCCTCCCTTGAAACATGTAACATAAGACTGTGATTTATCATTTCATCCGAGATTCTGAAATCGATGAAATTCAAGACTGCATCTATTGGATATGATCTAGAGGTAGCAAATATGTTTTGAAAGTAGCTAGCAATGTTTTTGGAAATGGCATCTTTCTCCATTAACCAGCTACTAGGGTTGTCTTTAATGCAAGATATATTATTTCTCTGCCTCCTCTTGATAGTAGAAAGATAAAAGAAACGGAAATTTTTATCTCTAGCCTCTAACAACTAAATATGAGAATGTTGCCACCTAGTATTGCTCTTCTAGATCCCACATTCTATTGAGTGCTCCTTTAACATTCGAGATCTCTTGTGAATTAATTGGGGTCAATTCACCTTGAGCAAGAGAGATCTTAGTTGTTAATAATCTTAGCATTGTTGGGAAATTCCTTCTTACTCCATTTAACTAACATATTCTTGTATTGCATCAACTTCCTTATAAAAGCCCCAAGAACCAATAGATCACATGCCGATAAGGCCTGCCAGCTGTCTCAGATTACTTCCAAGAAGCTTCTATGGGACACTCAGATTGTCTCAAAACGAAATACCCTTGCTTTCTTGGTACTTTTAGGTTGGCTTCAGATAAAAATTAAGTGATGATCGGACCCCACGGGATCAATATTAAAAACTTGAAGATATGGAAATTGCTCCCTTAACTGCACATTGCCCAAAGCCCTATTAATACGTTTTCGAATGATATTTTGGCTCTTTTTATTACTACACCAGGTAAAACTAGACTTATCAAAGCCCAAATCCTCAAGTTCAAAGTTCGCCACGAAACACTTAAAATTAAGGATTTTCATCCACGCTTTGGGTCTACCACCATCCTTCTCATATTTAGAAAGGATATCATTAAAATTACCAAGACACAACCAAGAAGCATTAATATTACTAATCCTGTGAACCTCTTGCCAATACAAATTTCTTTCATCTTCAATAGTAGGACCATAAATGACATAATATACTGGGGAGTAGAAAAAATATCTAAAGCCACACTAGTATGAATAATATTAAAGGACGAGAAAAGAATATTGGATGTAATCTCAGCAGGCCACCATAATGCAAGACCTCCACTTCTTCCTACATGATCAACCAACCATTCTTCATTGAAGCCACATCTTCGCCTAACCTTCCTCATTACTCTTGCTTTTTGTTTAGCCTCCATTAAAAAAACTAGTTGGGGGTTTTTTTCCGGAAACATTCTTCCTTCAAATTTCTAGTTGTCAAGGCAGCCTCAAAGCCTTAACAGTTCCAGGCTAATAGATTCATGGTGAACCAATGGCTAGTCCTACCCAACCACCAGCGTTTTGAGAGAAAGAAGATACCTGATCATCATTATTACTAGTGCCTACATTCAACCAACTATCAACTATTAGGGAAGTCAAATTTATTTTTTATTTTTTTATAGGAGATAATGGTGATATAACCCCAATTGATCCTTGTCTCATATCCACAGCGGACCGTCAGAGGTTATTCTTGATTGAATGAAAATTCCTCCTTCGACCTTTCTGCAAATGATCAACCTTACCCTTCCTTTGGGCCAAATCCTCATCATTTTCAAAAGTTAATTTTTTGCACTTCTTACTCACTACAGGGCCAAGTTCCTCCTCATAAGGTCTCTTGACATGTATTCCTTTCAAGCTAATGGACATAGCCGAGATAGTGACAGCCCATTAAATGGAACAATAGGCTTCTTTTTTTTTTTTTGATAAAAGAGAGGCAATAGGCTTATATATTAGAATTAACTAAAAATGGGATCAAGTCTCATACAATCATTCATAAGAATAAGAGCAGTCCTAAGATATTCAGGACAAGTATTCAACATAGAGGATTGTGATAAACCCTCCTTAGCTAAGGCATCAGCCAGAGAGTTCACAGACCGAGGAATATACAGCACTTTCACCTTCCATTCCCTTAGTAACATACTTCTAATCTGCAGAAAAACATTACTGCTACTGGGGTCATCTTGCTGTTTTCGAATTCTGTCCACAAGTTGTTTGGCATCTGATTCTACAATGATTCTTTTATGTCCTTCCTCCCATGCAAGTCGGATTCCATATAAAAAGGCCCATTCTTCCGCTACACATGCATCGCAAAATCCCAGGAACTGTGTAAAGCCAGAAAGCCAGCCTCATTTGTTGTCTCTGATCACACCTCCACAACCAGCTTTTCTAGCAACTAATGAGACAGCTCCATCTATATTCAGCTTAACCCAATGAATAAATGAATAGGAGGAGGTTCCCATTTATTAATTCCAGGAACAGGCCTTATATCAGCAAAACAAACTTACTCATATTTGTCACAATAAAGCCTCCATGATCTCTTAATGATTCTGGAGGGAAATAATGGTTTTTGGAACTCATTCTTAAAGGTAAAGCTATTCCTCCAAAGCCATAACATCCAGATCCCAACACCCCATATTAAATTCCACTTCACCCCTCTATCTTTCCCTAGCTCCTCAGTAAAATTAAAAGACATCCAATCTTGAAGTGAGTAAGCAAAAAATTCTGATTCATACCTTGGGTGTATTAGATCATTCCAAACCTGTTTAGCAAAGCAGCAATCCCGGAAGATATGTAACTCGTAATAGGCTTTTGTTTACCCTCATTATCACTTGGAAATTCAACTATGTAAGACTGATCCATGCTGTTAAAAACTGGGCCTTCACTATAAATGGGATCATTAATTGATGGTTCAGGGCCTTAATATTAAGTTGAGAATGGGCTAGCTGAAAGGAAGGAGACAAGCACGTCGGATATGGGCCCTCAAGCCCAATTCTCTCTTTTTTGTCCAGCAGCTCCTTACTTTCCACGTACTCCCCCCCTGCCGTGAGAAAATCAGCTTCCTCACGTCCCGTCACTTTCGGCGCCACGTCAACCTGCAAGTCTTGCGTCATCGACTGCTGCGCCTAACTGAGTGCTAATTTATGAATTATTTATTATTTTCATGTGACGCTAATTCCTAATTAATGCATTGACATCATCTTTTTGAAACGCATGTGATGATGTTGAATGAGGGTCCCATCAAGCCATAATTTCTTCATGTGGGGGGCATATGGGACACGTACGGAATGGAAAGTGAGTACGCAAAAAAAGTCAAGTGAGTCACTCGGTATAACTTGCCACCAAAAATCATTTGGAAAATGTTTTTTTTTTTAAAAAAATAAATTCTGAGCAAAATAGATTTTGTAAAACAAAATAAAATAATTGATAAAATAATAGTGTTTGAATATTGTTATCAGAATAGTTTTTCATGCTCAAATTACTAAAAATGATATTAAATTTTGTGATAATTGTATATAAAGGATAATATTTTATTTTAAATATTTAAAAATTAAATACCAAAAATTACATAAATTTATGTACAAATTAAAATTATAAACACATTACATGCCGTTGTTATTGTGACGGTAAAAGATTCAAAATCCAAGGTTATTATATTTATAATTAAAAAAATTAGGGAAAAGAGTGTCTTTACCTATTTAGTGCAAGAAAAAAGTGAGAAATCTCACATTTGAAGAAAAGATCAAATTTTGAAATCTGACCTAATTTGATCCTTCTTGATTACATGACAGACAAGAGGCAAACAAACCTCAGTATCAATATTAATATTAATATAAAATATAAATAATACATATTAAATTTTGGTTATATTTTAGGTAGATTAAGCCTTTTCCTAATGCCCATTTTCCTCACGGAAGGAATAAATTAAATTAAAAAGAAATAGCAAGCAATTAATTAAAATTTGACTATTATTATCCTTCTAAATGACAACCTACTAACTCTGGTGTCCTTACAAATTTGGATAAAGCTAACGGATTAGTAAGATGATAGGTGGCAATTATACTATTTTCAGCCATAATCTTTTTCTTTCAGCAAGAATTTCAATTTCAATCTCCGCGTGATGACTCATCATTGTCAAATTCTATCCAATAATTCATTTAAACCATGCCTAAATGTTCCCCAAAAAAGTAAAAACAAAAATAAGCAGCCCTTTATTTAGTCAGAATTGGATTAAATATAGAGAAAATTCCTTTTAAGGTTTAAAAGGACCAAAATTTGGAACAATTTTATTATTCCTTTTGTGTCTTTTATGCATGTACACCCAAACTCGCCCTTCACGAAATTCCCGAGGCCACGATAAATAAATATATTACTGACTAATGGCAGAATCACAACATAAATGTTTGAAATTACATAAAAAAATTTGACCGTGCATTTTTACATTTAGTTAATTTAGAGTGTTGAAAAAAAAATAGGGAAAATGAAAGCTAAGTCCCAAAGAACATACAAAATATCAAAAAAGTCTCAACATAAAATCACATCTTTGATATTATTGGTATTACTGACAATGGGGAAGTGTTGTATTCACAAATTTAGATAAGTGTTATATTCACAACAAAATTTAAAAAACTCCATTCACAATAGAAAAAAAATTTGGATTGATAGAGAAGTCTTATATTCACAACAAAATTTTAAACCCGACCATTCACAACAGAAAAAACTATATTCACAACAAGAAGTGCTATATTTACAATAAAATTTAAACACTTTGATTTTGTTTTAATACAAATAATATCAAAAAAGTATATGTGATTTTGGGTTGGAACTTTTTTGTTATTTTGGACCTAACTGTAATTTTTTCAGAAAAATATTTCAGGATTTAAATCATAAAAATATTGTCGAATTGTAAGCTTTAAGTTTGCAAAAGCAAAACTTTTGTCCCCATATAATCAATTCAAAGCTAAAAAAAGCAGCATGCGATGAAACGTGTAGTAGAGGAGATGGAAAAGCGTGGCAAGAAAGTGAGAGTGATGGAGAAAATAAAAAGAGAGGGATGGACACGTTAGAAAATACAAATATAGGAAGCCTTTCAAACATACACATTAATACCGTACCATATACAGTAATAATGAATATTGCCACATTAATACCGCATCTTTCCTCTTTTTCCCTTCCTTTTTTCTCAAACTGCGGTGCAAAATGTGTTCACTTTTTTTTTTTTTTTTTTTTTTTTTTTTATATATATAAAAAATAGTATTCAACCTCTATTTTTGTGTGTGTGTGTGTTCAGAAGCATTCATCCTCTACCAGTCATTAATTTAAAATATTTAAAAAAAAAATTCTAAAATAATTTTTCAAAATCATGAAATATTTTTTCAGTACTAGTCAGTATCATAAAATATTGTTTTAGTACCAATTCGCTACTACAAAAAATAAATTTAACTACATTAATTAACGTCCGTTTTTAGAAAAAGAAATTAAAAAAGAGACGGTGACATTTTTAAAATTTTGTCTTTCAACGATTGTTTTCAGATAAACAATCGTTGAAAGTTAAACAAGCCCTATGTCTCTCTAATATTAGTTTTGCAGGTGGCTCTTTTCTACTCAAAAATTAATACATGAGAGACCTATTGTTGTGATGAAATTAGATTTTTGATATAGTGGAAAAATTTAAAGTTGAATATTAGCGTTACGTCACTGAAGTAACCCATGCCATACTCCCAGAACTCCTTTCCTTTCCATTTTCTTCTCCTCTCCCTTAAACCAAGCCAAGTATTGTACTAATCGTTTGCTAATGTGATTGCCATTTTCAAATTATTTTCTAAATTATGTTTAATCAAATATAATATTCTGTAAATTTGATGTTAGCTAGAGATGTTATGGCATTATGTACCCTGCAATTCAACATGTTAAAATGGTAAAAAGAACTTTTTAAAATGACTTTTGACATTATAAAACTAAAAGTGTTAATTAAATTTAAAATGAATTCTTCAACTCTAGTCCTACCAAGGGTTTAAACAAATAAATTGAAGAGATAGATGGGGCAAATAATTAGATTATGAGAATAAATTAATCATTGTAAACACTTTGAACATAAACTTCAATTAATAAAAATTATTTTAGAGTTTTCGCCTAATTTTTATTAACAATGTTAAAAATGTAAGGACGTGAAACTATATGAAATATTTTTTTCATAATTTTAGCAAAACAGAGGGAGATAAAGTGTTTAACCAGAAAATAGGATGTCGATAGACACGCATCGTTTGATGGGAAATAGAAAATAAGAATTTCAAAAGTTGAAGACTTTAAAATGGACAGGAGATAAGAAATTATCATAATAGTCATAGAATTTTTTTAAAATTTTATTTAAAGTAAATAAGCTGGTGAGGAATCTTTTACTTTTCAAAATTTGCTCATCAATTGAAAAGACAGGCATTTGAGCATCAAGTAACATCGAATCACACTCACAACATAATTGTAGGCCTACCATTTTAATAAAGGTTATAGAAAAAGTATAAAGATAAATATTAATTAAGCAGATCTTAAATACCAACAAATAATTAAAAATGTGCTATAGATTGACCAATTAACTTTTAAAAAGGTGCGGTTAAGACAACGATTAGATTAAAAAAGATAATGTTTGTTATCTAAGGTGCAGATTGGCCAAAAAACTTTTATTCTAGGAGCATCCAGTACAAATTTTTTTTACTCATGAGCTCTCAACACAAAATTCTTAATTTCACTAAATTGAATAAATTTTTTTCTCAATGCCATTATTCAAAACTACTTGATAGATATCTATGGACAAAAATTACTCATTTGTTAAAATAAACAAAATTTTTAATTAAAAATATAATTATATGATTTAAATAAAATCCAAGGTGTTTTATAATTTATTATATATGTTAAACAAAAAAAAATTCTATGATTTATTTTTATTTTAGAAGAAATTTATGTGAATTAAAAAATTCATTTAATGTTAAATTAAGACTTTTGTTTATTTAGCAAATAAACTCAAGGTGTTTTATAATTTATTATATATGTGAAACAAAAAAATTATATGATTTATTTTTATTTTAGAAGAAATTTATGTGAGTTAAAAAATTCATTTAATGTTAAAAAATTTATTATATATGATTCATTTATTTAAATCATATAATTATGTTTTTAATTACATTTTTTGTTTATTTTAGCAAATGAGTATTTTTTTTTTTTTATCCATGATATCTATACAAATAGTTTTAAATAAAGACAATTGAAAAAAAATATTTAATTTAGTGAAATTAAGAATTTTGTCTTTGTGAAATTTCTCGAAAGAAAACTTTTTTTTCTTTGGGCTTTTTGGAGAAAAGTTCATTACCAATCTGCACCTTAAATAACTGGGACGTTATTTTTTTCTAATCGGCGTTGTCTTAACGCAGACATTTCTAAAAGTCGTTTATTAATGCACATTTTTAATTGTTTGTTGGTATTTAAGATACCCTTAATTAATATTTGTGTTGGATGATCTTTTCAGTAATTGTTTGTTGGTAAAAAACACTTTAACCCTTTTAATAACCAACACGAGACGATACAAAGGGTATAGGGTCTCTCCATTTGAAGCAATTTAAGTCATGTGAGCACATTTAAATGATGCAGAGCGATATAAAAAAGAAAATGCCACCCAATGAAAATTTGGATAGCTTTTTCCATTCTGAAAAAGCTATATAATTGTAGGACAAGATGGATTTTTGGGGCAAAATGTCAATATATACTATACACACACACACATACGCGTTGTGTTTTCTTCTCCTTCCTTGAGGGCTGAGGCGCACAAGCAAGACTTTTGAAGGTGACAAGCAGAAAATGCCAACTTCTCAAAAACCTTTGTTTTGGAGGCTAAAACCACAGTCTTTTTTTTTTTTTTTTTTTTTTTTTTTTTTTTTTTTTTTTTTTTGACTTCTAAAACAATTTTTATGAATTGCCAAACACTTTAAACTTTAATCTTGGGCTAACGGTGGGAGCGGTGACCTATTTTCTATGTGACTTTTGCAGAAGTTCAATAAAAAAAAATCAGAGTGTAAATGTGATTTATATTTAGATTAACCGTTTAGCTTTTGTAGAAGTGACTTTTTTCTAAATTGATGAGTGTTTGAATTATTATTTCAAAAGTCAGGTGAGATAGAAAATGACTAAAAGGATATAAATCATATTAAATACTACATATCCATATTAGCTGTTGTCCAAGATAATTGAAAATAAAAATTTTAATTTTTTAAAAAAGTTAAATGATTATGTATTTACAGCCTCCTGACTGGGTCCCCTTCTCTCTATTATGTATTTACAGCCACATGAATTCTCTCTGATTTTTCATCCATACCTTCCCTTCTCTCTAGTATGTACTTTCCACTCACCTCGATCTTCTTCTCGATTAACCCAGAAACTTCATTCGCAAGAGTATTCCAGCCTGTGCACTGGATCTCTCAGAATCCAGTTGTACAAAGCGATTCGATTTTCATCTTTCTCATGATGATTCCTCCAAGTTCCAATCCTTCAGGAGGATTTTCATCTCTCATTTTTTCAGAAAAAGAGCCCATCAGAGAAGCAGCTCGGCCATGGTTCACTGCGAGGCAGACGAGCGTCTGTGTGAGAAAAGGGAAGAGGAGATGAATGATCAATGCAAAGGACAAGAAAGATTTCGATCCGGACGCCAACGCCCACCGAGCTTCAAAAAAGCACCTGTTATGAGCTTCTCTTCAGAAGCTATTTTTGCCATTGAAGCCCATCTGTCAGGACGCCTTCCCAAACGGTAACAAACACACTGCTGCTGCCGCTGCCGCTGCCTGCCGGGCTTTTTCTTTCTGTGTTTTTTTGCCTTCAACGCTGCTAGCTTCGGGAACCCAAACAGTAAGAACTTCTCTGATGGGGTAATAACAGATGGGCTTGCTCTGTCACTTGAGTTCCCAATCTAAAGCATTATGAACGAAGCCACTGAAGATGCTTTTTTGTTCTGTGGCTTGCAATGGAACTTTCTGAAGGGGTAAGCACTCATACTGAAATGAATTTTTAATATGAATAAATTTTAATTACTCACAATGTTAAATATTTTTAAAGCACATATAATAAGTATGTTAGAGGAGTTTTGTGTAGAAAATAGCTTATGAAACCTAGTTTAAAGGCTTTCCAAACACCCTACTGAAATATTTTATGAATTTTGAACTGGGCCTGGAAAACGGTCATGAACCAGTTTATATCTTTTGCACCAGATCTGTTGTTTAAATGTTTTTGTCGACCAAATGGACTTCAATGACCTTAAAATTTTGACTGCAGATATTACGTGAGTTTAGCTTTGTAGAAATTCCTAATTTATTTCATTTGGAGGTACATGACTCAAGTTATGATTTTTTTTTTTAAAAAAGTTGGGAACAAATTATGAGTTTATGATAAGATGCGAAGATTAGGTGGTGAGGGATTGAGTTTCATTGTTTGGTTGCTAGTTATGTATGTGATTGGTAAGATGTTTTGAGAATCCTAAGTAGAGTGAAATGGCCCTTGTGGTGGATGGTTGAGAAAAGTAAAGTAAGCACACAAAAAAAAAAAGGAGTAAATGAGCAAGGGCAAGTAAAGAAGTTAAGATCACAAAAGACTGCTTCAGTGTAGATGTTACGCACAATCATTCTCAATACGAGGCTACGTGGGAAATAAAAGTGAAATAAGTGTAAAATACCCACACCTATTTGAAAGTGGAAGTAAGCCCGGAATTAAATTTCGGAGGACCCAATTTTTATAAGAGGGGAGGAATGTAATGGCCTAGGAAAAATAAATAAAACGCTATTGAGTTGGGGTATGTTCGAACTGCCCTCTTTTTCTGATCCTGTATTGTGTCCTTAGATGTGGCTATATGTAGAGCTTTAAACCCACTAATGATATGTGATTTTGTACCCAATCCAATCAAAGTAAAAAAGCAACCTCACAAAAATTCACCTTTACTGTATGCGGGGTCCTCGAAACATTGCTGTGAGATCAATGATTTGGCCAAAGAACTATTAGTTTTCACCTGCTTTCTGTTGTTTGCAATCATCTCTTACCATTCTTCATCATTTTCTCTTCCAACCATGGATGCAGAACTTGTTGCAGTGCTGTTTTGTCTTCCTTCCTTCAGGTGGCTTTAGACAGGTTGGCTTCTTGTGAAACTCTTCACTACTTCAAAAACAGAGGATTGAATGTGGCTCTGGTGAACAAGCTGGAGATCATGTTGAGATCCATCAACGGGGTCATTGATGATTTTGAGTATAAGCAGTTCAGTGATTCGGACGTGAAGGCCTGGCTTTGTGAGCTCAAAGATCCTGTGTACGAGGCTGAGGATGTCTTGGATGAAACTCAAACTGGAGTTATTGCTAAGGTACGAAAATTCCTAATCCTGGGGGAATAATGAACAATAAATGAAGCATTGCTTAAGATGGGAAGGGAGATAATGGTAGTTCAATATCAAAGCAAAAGAATATTATTATAGGAAATGTTCCACATCTCACTCATCATCAAAATGTTATTCCATTCTACCAAAGATGATTTCTTATATAAGAGACTTCCAATTGTTTTCAACGCCAGAGACAAACCTTTGCACTTTTTAATAATCATTCTTCCAATTTCTTCAAGATCAGAATTTGTTTGAGGACAAGAGTTACGAATTGCATATTTTGTAAATAACAACAAACCATCCTCATCGACAATCGATGTGGGTGATATATTTTATCGGTCGGGGCAGCTAAAGCAATACTCTCATGGCGTGAAGTGACAAGAATTTTGCTTCCTGTGGCCCCACGAATGAAAGGTTTCAGAAGAGCTTCCCATACATATATTCTTCACACCAAACATCATCAAGAACAATGAGGAGTTTCTTTCAAGACAACTTATCCTTCAACTTACTTTAAAGCACATCTAAATCTTCCATATCATCATTAGATATCATAGTTTTTTTGAAAATTGTTTTCGTTAACCTCAAAACATCAAAGTCATTAGAAACATATACCCAAACTCTTAGATCAAATTCACTCAAAATCCTTTGATCATTATAAATAAGCTGAGCAAGGGTGAATGTTAAAATGCCCCTCTTTAACATTAGAATTATTTACACACACTCTACACGCAAGTTATTTATTTACACACACGCAAGTTATTTATTTAAACCATGAGATTACTCAAATTCAGACCCTTTTTCTTTCATCCATTGAATCCATCGGGAGAAGGCCATGAAAAAAACCCAGAAACGTAATTGAAATGAAGAGATAAGGGAATGAAAATGAGTAATTCATTAAAAAATTAAATAAGCTTAAACTTGAAGCCAGGAAGATCATAAATGAATTATGAAAATTAAAGGCAACAAAGGAAAAAATTGGATGGAAATAACGGCGGGAACGCAAATTCGAGACCCTTTTTCTTTCATCCATTGAATCCAATTACTCGTTCGTTAGAGAGGGAAAATGATCAATAAGCAAAGGCAGAGCAGCGTCTTCGTCAGTTAGGGCGGGGATCTTCAGGAACCCTAACTTTCTTCAAAGGCTTCGTTCTTGCACCGGAGAGCAGGGCCATAGCTGAATATCTTCGTCGCTCTCAAAGGATTGATTGAGAGCGATAATGGAGGGACATTCAAATTTTGAAAATCGGAAGCAGTGGAGGGGATTAGGTCAGAAGTCACAATCTGCCACATGCTCAGCACACGTTCATTTCTGCACGAAGCCGAATAGCCGATCTTGTGGAGCCGATATCTTGTGGAGCCGATATCTTGTTATAAGGAACAGTTATTTGTGAGAAGGCAAATAGTGCACGGCTTATTTCCCTATTGCTCTTAAGTATATATTGATAAACCAAAGCCAAAATGGAGAAATCAATAACCCAACAATGGAACCAGCAATTAACAATGTTTGTATCAGTTTTGTCTGGATTTCCACTCCATAATAGCAGACAGATGCGTATAATTCGGAATCAGATTCTTATGAGGTAATGGCATATTTGTCATTGGTTATATGTCATGGGTTTGCAGCCATGATACAATTGCTTTGTAATCGTAAGTATAACCATAAGCAGTAACACAAGGATTCTTCATCACATCCTGCATCAATCACAGTTTATATATTATGCCATTTCAATATAATATGGAAAAAAATAAAAAGCAAAGGAAAATGAAGCCGTTTCCAGAATGCAAAGAAAATTCCTCCACATTTCCACATTCTATTGAAAAACTTGTTAGCAAATGCTTAAAACTACATCTATATCTTCAACCAGTTAACTCATTCCCATGAATAAATATTAGTGGTCATGTTGCTAGAGCAATTTCCAGAATATAAAAAACGTCTTTTATGAAGAATATCCAATTTTAGCAAAGAGATTAGAGAATCAACGATATGGGGATGTGAAATATCTTAGTACCTAAAGTATTGGGTAGATAAAGTGATTAGAGGGTCTAGATTTCACAATAACAACTGTGGCAGAATGTTGAGCCCTATCAGCGACTTCTTTTAATTTCTCCAGTATGGGAATTACATGGTCTTTCAACCGTGGCAGAATGTTGAGCCCTACCAGCGACTTCCTTTAATCTCTCCAGTATAGGAAGTACGTGGTCTTTCAAATCAGGCCTGTCTCTACGCCCAAGTTCTGTGCAGCTTAGGCCTAATCGTGCTAAATCCAAAGTCTCCTGAAATGTAGAGTCCCAACAGGCTCTGTGTCCTTGAACATTGTATACAGAGTATCTGAATTGAGTAATGTAGAGAGGCCTATATCGCCAACCTTGCTCACAAGATTCCCATCTAGCAAGATGTTTGCTGGTTTCAAATCACGATGGATGATGGGTCTGGGCTTTGAGCTATGAAGAAAGGCAAGAACAAAGGCTACTTCCCATGCAATTTGGTACCTCTTGAACCATGGAATTGAGATATTACTTTTATTTTGAAGTAAAGTGTCCTCTAAGCTACCATTCTCCATGTATTCATACACAAGGAGAAGTAAATTTGGATGACGAATTCTGCTCAGTATTTCTAGCTGCAGCAAAACAGAAGAATAAAGGAAAAATGTGAAACATTAATACAAAACTAATGGACATTTGTAAGAACTGTGTCAAACAGTCAAACTAAGTTCCTAGAACAGACAAAGGCCTTGATAATGTCCTGAGAGAGGACGCATGTGGACAGAGGTCATCTATTTAGAGTGCAAAAATATGCCCTGCTGCTTAGCCCATTATCATATTTAACTGCTTAAATTATGAAAATCACTGAGTGAAGTTTAATCATCAAGCTAAATTAGTTGGAATGGTGGAGTAATTTGCATCTTGTAAGCAAGAACTAAGATGAATAAAAACTGAAAAATGTGAAAATAAACAAAGTCAAATCCAAAGTCCCAAAAAGACCTTCAGTGTAATGATAGAATCATTTTAAGACCTTTAAACTTGATTCTTGGGCTTTTTTTCCTTTATGAAGCATGGAATCTGTCAAGAATAATTTAAAGGAACTTAATCAAACTGTTGTGTGAGAATACTGTGTCCATAAAGCTTCCATACCTCTTGTTGGAGTTGCTTGATAACGTGGTCCTCATTAGAGTGAAGAATCTTTACTGCCGCAGGTGTATGATACAAATCGCACTTGTAAACTGTTCCACAAGCTCCCTTTCCAATTCTAAGCTCTTCAGAGAATGATGAGGTACCTGAAACAATTTCATCCCATGTAAACTTCTTATACTGAAGCATGGAACCACTGAGAGCATCCTCTAGCTTTTCATTCCTTTCGGCAGCTTCCACAGCTTTCATCTCTGCTTCTCTTCTTTCCAAGGCTTCCTCTTCGGAATTTCTTTTCAAATAAGCAGCTTCTCTTCTTTGATTTTGCCTCAACAGTTTTTGCTTCAATATGCATTATTAATTTGTGATCAAACAATGATTACTTACTCCTCTTACTTGTAATCTTCATATAAGATCACATCTCTTACTTTATCCATGTCATTGATGTGATGTATGTGTGAAATTATAACAGTTCTCTACATTTGTTTTATTAGGACCAAAAAGTCCTCATTTTTCATAGAGACAAGTTACTGTGCAAGAGATTAAAGCCTAATTAGTTTTGTTATTAAGAGATAAAAACATAAGCCATCTTACTTTGCACAATTTATGCAAGATTACGAGATAAGACAATATAAAAGACCATGTAATTTTTTTCTTTAATCAGAAAAGTAGAAGTTTAGTTCATACAAAACACAATGTAAATACCAATAACCTCCATATAACAAACATGGAAGTTAGCATTCCCATATTAGAGAAGGATGCAAGGAATTGAATAATACCATTTGTGATGCATAAATATTCTGTCTTTGAGCTTCCATGTGCATTCCTTTGGCATGCTTTAGTTCAATTCTCAACTTTTCCAACTTAAGGTTAAAATTTTCCTGCTCATATAAATAACATAAAAAGGGTAAAGGAAAATGGTTATTTTTCAAATTAAAACTTCACCCTACTTGAAGTTGCTAATGAAAGAAAGCAAGAGTAGTTTGACAAAAATGAAAGTATAAATCCCCCCCCCCCCACCCCCAACAAAAAATAAAAAAATAAAATTGAATGCTACAGTTTAGTCTACTTTATAATTACAATGCTTATCTCATAGAGCCACTATTGCTTGGAGTATAAGCTGCAACTGTATACAAGTAACATTGGTTAAAAGAAAGAAACAAAGTACCTATTTATCAGGTGACACAGTAGCCGGCGATACATCCATGGTGGGATTTTGATAATAATTCCAAGATTCACCATCTGATAGATTGCTTTTGCAGCTAGAGACCCGGCTTAAAGCATAGTCAATATCTGAGTTTCTTGTAGAAGAATAAATAGCAGTTTGCTCTATGCCAAGATCTAGAGAATGGCTTCTAGAGTGGTTATTTTCAATAAGACCAGCTTTTGTGCTCTGACGGTTGTGATTAATGGCTGAAAGAGCTTGATATCTCTGTGCCGCTAGGGAAGAGGAATTTATGGGAGTGTATGATCCAACTGAACCAAAGTCTGTGCATAATAAAAATCATAGATCTTTAAAATACTAGTATTCCAAGGATAGACCTTCAGAACAAGTATACTAAAGCCTGATAATGTTAAGGCACTTCATTCTCCCTGTAATATTGTTTTCTCATAATGTAATCATTATTTAGTAAGCCCTTGCATCTTAAATGTACTGACTAGAATACCTATATGAGAGGTGGACGCAGAGTTCAATGAGCTATTGGTTGAACAACTGATTTCACTGCTATCATCTATTAAGCTTTCATCAATCTCTATGTCTGATGGCCGTGAAGAAAACAGCTTCCCTTTGGAAACAGCATAAACTATACAAAATCTTGGAGTGCATGATGAGATTTTCGCAGATAAACCCTTCAGTTTACTGAAAAGAAAAACGTCAAGAAAATCATCATAATCAGTTGAATTTCAATAAAGTTCATCCTAAAAAAGGAAAACCATCATGTTTAAAATGCAACAATAGGCAGAATTTTTCTGATCAACTTGACAATGTTCATGAATATTTATGGAAGAGTATGCAATACACGTCAGACGTAACTTTTTTAAAAGGATGATGAACCTTTTGACAACAGAAAAGAAGTAGCTAACGTTAAAATTGAATTGTATTTACATTCTGTCCATATGCAATATTAAGTTTTCAATGCTCTCTATTGCATACTTCATTCGTATTAACTGAATTTAATCTTGTACCAGAGTTCTTCTTCTCCACCTTATCCTTCCGTAGTGGGCAATTCTCCTTCTGATGGCCATATTTTGCACACCCGAAGCACACAAGGTGTAAACCTTCATACACGATCGGATGATCCTCTCCGAATGTATCAAACGTAGGTACAAATGGTTGTTGCAAATCAATCTCAACACAAATGCGCGCGAACCCACCTTTATCATATATGGAGGTTAAGCGATCAATCTTAATCGTCCTACCCACCATATTTCCAATTCTTGTTAGAGATTCTACACTGTAAAATTCCAATAGCAAATATGGAATTCTTATCCATTCTTCTAAGTAAATCCGCTTTCAAAGGATTGAAGTTTGGCCGCCATCTCTAAACAATAAGGTAGTGGTTGTCAATCATCCACGGTCCCTCCTGAAACGCATAATCTCAATCCTCTCTAGAAGTGAACGAAACAATGCAATACCTATTGTTCAGGAGGGTTAACTTCAAGCTATCCTGGAGTTTCCACATATGATAGATACGGTTTCTAATGATGTGTAACGGGATTTCAGCCCCTAGAACCTTAATAATGAGGGAGTTCATCCACGGTTCACACTTCACACCATGCAACATACTCATCCGCCATGAATTGAAGCTTTGGGGATTTAGTGGTACCCCTCCTCTCCCCCACTTCTTCCCCATTTGAGTTCTCCAACTCACTCGTCTCTACTTCCCTTGCAATATTCATCATCGGGAAGTATTTTTTCTAGCCATTAACTATGGCATATTCCTCATTATGTTTCACAAGGAAGCCTCGTAACCCGGGGCCATCAGTTTATCTCTATACGACAACGGAGCCGTCCATCGACGTTATTGTTCACCATCTCCTGTTCTACGCTTCTCCTCCTAGCTCCCCCTCCAACCCAGAACTACCAAACACGAAAGTATACCCTTTCCCCTGACTCGCCTCGCTCCCCCTTTCCCGCCTACACCCCCACCTCGTTCACCACCTCCACCACCACTGTCTTCGGTGTCACCCCCTACTCCTCCACTCTCACCCCTCATTCTCGGGTCCGGTTTCGCTCCCTCTCCCCATCCCTCATGATCACATCTGGGACCGTCCATATGTTGATCCAACGATCCAATTTTTTTTTTAAAAAAAAATTTAAAAAAAAATATATTTTTTTTTAAAAATAATTTTATAAGGATGGATCTCTCAAATCCAAATCTGGATTGGACAGCCAAGATCCAGAGGCAAGTGATGGGGAGGGATGGGGAGAGGCCCTGCTAAGAGAGGATCCTCTCCCCTCATTCTCTCTTTTTAGTGGTCATGTGGCAATATTGATATTAATGCAAATGGTTAAAGAGTCAAGAGTGTGTATTAAAAAAAATCAACACATAATATTTACAATTAACAAATTCAACTGTAAATTGATTATTTAGTTCATACATTGAGGATAAGAGTTAGTATCATTGCTTGCAAGTGCATGGAGAAAAATAAGTGGTTTCCTTAATTAAATTCCTGGATGGACCCTTATTCCATATGGACCATCTAATTTTTTTTATTTTTTTTTAAATATGTGGGTGTACAAGAGATTTTGAGAAGTAAAGGAGAAAGAGAACACTCAGGGATCCAAATCCTTTATAAGCATATGGATGAATTAGAAAAAAACTTCTTTTTTCCTGGTGTTCGAAATTATTTTATCCAATTCAATTATTTTTGGGCTTAATTAAAAGTAGCTCTGGACTCTGGTAACATGATTTCAACTGGAAAATATTTTAGATAGGAACCTAATATTTATTAGTAGATATGCTTTTTTCCAAAATTACAAAGGTAAAAAACACTACCTTTTCAAAGAAATATTTAAGTTTATCATTTTTATATTATTATAAATTATTTAATTAGTTTATCACTTATATATTAAAGGAAAAAATAGAATGAAGGACCACAAGGAAAAGATATTTGATTGAGAATGGCCATAAAAATTGTAATTACTTAAAATGACCAAATATCATAATATAAATTTAAAATTACTAAATTATCTTTAATCAAACCTTCTCTATTATCTCTTGTACTCATAATTTAAAAACAACCCTAAAGGTCGACCGTTAGTTGACCGTTGACCGTTAAAGGAGGGGCAAAATTGCTCCAAAAAATAAATAAATCCAGGGCAACATTGCTCCAAAAAACTTCCAGGAAAAATTGCTCCGCAGATATCTTGGGGCAAAATTGCTACTTAACCAAAGTATTTTTAATATTTAATTTTGCAATAATGACTCATATTAATGAAAATGCAACCCTTTTTTATCTCTGCCTTCGTTGATTTATGTAATTCTACTGTTTAAAGTAGGCCTATTTGAAGTAGACATATTTTACAGTGAGACCTGTGACCTATTAGCCTAATTATAAAATTTTTAAAAATATAGGCCGCCTTAACAGGGCATAGGCCAGGCTTAGGTGATAAGTACATATTTTATAATTAAATAACTATATATTCGATATATATTGAATTGAGTTTATTAATATTATACTTATTTAATTATTTTTTTATTTTTTTTATCATTTAATTAAATATAGGATAAAAGAATATCATAACAGAAGATCTATTTATATCATATTTTATTGTGCATAAAATATTATATAAAAAATAAGAGACAAAAGGAATAGAGCTTGCAGTTAAATGGAAGCAATCTTGACAAAATCATATGATATATTGGTTTTTGCTCAAATATGATATATTGGTTTGATATATCATATAATATATCTTGGAATCAAAAGAAAGATGTCGAATCTGGGGGATTGAAGATGTGGAGCCCACTTGTGATTATATACAATATAGAGTGTGTTTGGCATAGCTGTGGATGCTCCAATAAGTACAACAAAAGCACATCCACTGTAGAAGAGAAAAAAAAGAGTGTTTGGATGACTTAATTTGTTGATGTGCTTCAAACTTAAAGCAGAGTTTTTTTTTTTTTTGAAGTAAGGGGTGGTTGCTTCGACCGCATCATACCAACTTCTCATCTTTTTGGACAATTGTACCCTGCAAATCGTGCCTTCTCTCTCCTCCTCTCCTTCTTCAATTTCGACAGCCTCATGCCTCATCTCCTCTGCAATTAATCTCCCATTCAATTCACGAGCTACCCGCGAGCTACCTCCTGTCCTCCTCTTCAATTTCGCCTGCTTCTCCCCTCTTCAATTTCGCTTGCTTCTGCTCGTCTGCTCTTCAATTTCCCCGACCTACCTCCTCTCCTCTTCAGTTTATTGCGAGCTACCTCCTCTTCTGCTCGTCGTGCCTTCAATTTGGGTGGGCTTAAATGAAAAAGAATTCAGGCGCTGTTCTTCTTTTCATTTTCCTCCGTCATCGTGCTTGCCGGATCTCCTCGTCCTTCGCCGGATCTGTTCGTCCTTCGCCAGGTCTGTTCGTCATTTGCCTCTGGTGATTTCTTCATCTTGTGGTTTCATATGCTTGATGTGTTCTGGGAATTTCACCAATTATATGCTTGTGGTTTCATCTTATTTGATATGAGAATTTACATTGTTATTTTCATATGCTCTATTCTGGGAAATTTTCTTCATTCATCTTGTGTTATTTTCGTTATTTTGCTTCTGAAACTACTGCCATTTTAGATGGTTTCAAGGATTTTGGTGGAGTCCCTACTGAAAAGTATGACATGCCTGGTTTAATGCTTAGCTTAGTTTGTTTGTCTTCAATTGATTGGATCATTTTTTTTCCTCATAAGCTTTTTCTTCCATGATTATATTTCTGGAAGAATTACAACTTGTATGTTCTTTTTGTACATTATACAATCTGCACTGATTGGTGGTCTAACATGCTATAACTAGGTGGACTCTTTATGTAACATGTAAAGATAATGCTTGCCATGTGTTCTTCCATTTTCCTCCAATCCTTATAATCTTCCAGAATATATAGGCCGATTCGCCATTTGATTAGTCTTGGATTTTTTAACAAAGATCGCAACATATTATGGGTATGTTAGCATTGTATAGGAAACTAAAAAGAATCTAATCTAAGACTGACTTTGTCCCTGTTTTCCGCATCTACGTGTACATGTTGATTTCGTGCCTGTATCCCATTTCCAGAAAAGGAAAGTGTTTTCCCACTTAGGCATGGCCCTGATATGTGAAAACATGATAGACTATTGATAAAATAAGCAAATGCTATCATGTTTTCCAGATATAAATCTAGACTTTAGCGTTTGAATATGCTGTGCCGCATGAGTAGTTTGCATGGAAAATTCTGTAAATCAAGTCTCAAGGCCTTGTTATAGAGCACAATATGAATTAAGTCTCAACACCTTGTTATTCATCTCAATGGTATGAATTAAGAGCTGTTGCTGCTGATTCTGTTGCATTATGCTGTTTATACTTTACCCTGTACTCTGAACTTATGCCGTTTATGAATTTCGCATTCTGGATGGAGTGGAGTGCATATGTATTTTGCAAGTATATATGTTCTGTCGTACAGTTACACCTAGTTAAATGATCATATTTGTCAACGGTTTTTTTTGCACATTTGCTGATCTGATATGGAAATACTAATAATCGTTCGTGTTAACTTGCTCATTAGTGATATAGAAATATGACCACCGTAGCAGTAGAATGGGATGTAGGTTCCACTAAGACTTTCATTGATTTATGCATTGAGCAAATATATAAAAAAGAACGACTTGACTCATCATCTACGAGGGACGGGTGGAGATAAAAGTGCCTTGTTGGATTGGTTACGTGAGCATGCCTACAATGACCCACACTGGCAGGCTGGCCCGAAGCACTAAACCATTTCATGATAACTGTTAATTTACATTAGTTCTTTTATATATTGTATGACGCATCTTTATTTAATGACACTTATTATTGATGACACTTATTATTGGTATTGGTTCAGTTAAATCATTGACACTTATTATTGGTATTGATTCAGTTAAATCTTGCAACATATATCATTGGTATTGATTCAGTTAAGTCTTGGCCTTCACACAGGTTTCATTATATATCCATGGCAAGTTCGAGTGATGAGGATATTTCAGACAATTCGGATAGTGAGGAAGAATTGTCTCATGAACAAAGAAGGTCCCTACAACTTGCTATTATAAACGAACAAATGACAAAGTATGCACAAATTGGTAACTTGATGGCTCAGTATATCGCTCCTTCTTTTTGCAAACAACCACGTAGAACTAGTAAGCAAATAGGGGCAATGTGGGTGCAGGAGGTTTTGCAAGGCCTTGATGTAGTATGTCAGGAAAATTTTCGTGTGGAAAAACATGTATTCATGCTGTTATGTTCTAAATTGAGGGAACATCAATTACGGCACACTCAGAACATCGGCGTTGAAGAAATGGTTGCCATGTTTTTATATACAGTTGGGCATAGACAAGGAAATTGAATAATCCAGGAGCAATTTCAACATTCAGGTGAAACTGTTAGTAGGATTTTCCACAGGCTTCTCAAAGCTTGTTTCAGGCTTTCAACAGAAAATATCAAACCACTTGATCCGGAGTTTCGCCAGTGTCACAGTAAAATAGCTACCAATAGACGATATGACCCATATTTCAAGGACTGCATAGGAGCAATTGATGGAACTCACATCAAGTGTGTGGTCAGCTAATCAAAGCACCACAAATATATTGGAAGAAAGGGATATCCAACACAAATTATCATGGCCGTTTGTGATTGGGATATGTGCTTTACTTTTGTGTTGACAGGATGGGAGGGTACTGCACATGATGCTCGTGTCTTCCGGCATGCGATTGAGACTCCAACTATGAACCTCCCCCATCCACCTGAAGGTATATCTCTAACATCCTCACTTCAATTGCATTACTTTCCGTCTTTAGTTCACAATGTCAAATAAATGTCAACATTTATCAGGGAAATATTACTTGGTCGATGCTGGCTATCCAACACCAGTTGGATATATTGGTCCATATAAACGTGAGCGTTATCACCTTCCAGAATTCAGGCGACAGTCGGGATTTCGAAATCCCAACGAGTACTTCAATTTTTATCATTCAAGTTTGAGGTGCACGATAGAAAGGACGTTTGGAGTCTGGAAGAATAGGTTTCACATCTTGCAAGATATGCCCTCATATAAATTTTGAACACAAGCCCGCATAGTTTGCGCAACAATGGCGATACATAATTTTATTCGGATATATTCCCAAAATGATGTGGAATTTGATCAAGTTGAAGAAGGAAATATGGGTGATGAAGATAATGATGATCCGGTTGATGAAGCATCCTCATCATTATCTTCAACACGTATGAATCGTCTTCGTGATGAAATTAGAAACCAACTTGTAAGGGATATGTTTATTGTAAGATGAAGCATCCTCATCCTAAACACTTCATTGTGTTGTAATTTTTTATTTAAGCACTTCATTTAGAAACCAACTTGTAATTTATATTTTTATTTTATTTTTTTATCCCAAATTATCACGTTTTATACAATATATATATATGATTCATTCCATTTTCAGTCATTTTCCATCTCATGATAAATTTTTAAAAGCTATGCCAAACAAATCTCCATCAAGAAAAAGCTACTTCTGCCACCGCTATCCCAAACACAAATCACATCAGAAAAAGTCCATCAGAAAAAAAGTCCAGCAAGAAAATCACATCAGAAAAAAAGCCATTTCTACCGCCGCTATCCCAAATGGGCCCATAATGGATCTAATGGAAAGGATATAGAGATGAAGCTCACGGCCCAACACGGAAAAAAGGATAAAAAGAAGTGTGGACCCCACAAGCAATTGTCACAATTGTTTAGTGATTGACGAGATATTATGCCTGTTTGGAATCAACGTTAGGAGAGCGTTAGCAGTAGAGTTAATGGATGTTGGAGAAAAAGATCAACGTGGTGTGTTTGGGTTGCATGTTAAGTTCACTGGACTTAACATCGAAAAAGCTCATAAAGCCCGTTAAGGAAAAAGCTCCAGAACCCAGCTTTTTCCATAATGCTCTCAGCTTTTTGACGTGGGCCCCGCCACTTCTACCACTATCAATCCAAACACAAATCATTATCTATAACCTGACTTTTTTCCCACCGAGCTTTTTTTAAAGTCAGATAGCTTTTAAGCCACCACTCCTACCGCCAACCCAAACAGGCCCATTGCTGTGATGATATAATATCCAATAAAGATATGAAGACCTTGGGACCCGCAGCAAAAGAAACCTAATGTCTATATATATATATAAAGGCAGCGCACACAGATGGGGATGCGATCAGGATAGCCGCAAGCAACACGCACACCACGTACGGAATCGAACGAGAGGAAGAATTCCGACAGCAGCAGAGCAAGAGAGGCGCTTTGGTTATCTTCATCATCTCCACGGAAGGACGAAAGGATTGTGGAGGCGACGGAGAAGCTTTCTTTCCTCTCTTTCTTTATGCTTTAAACCTGAAGTCTTTATCTTTTATTATGGATTTTAATATAGCCATGT
This sequence comes from Acacia melanoxylon, assembly GCA_019022615.1. Classification (NCBI taxonomy): domain Eukaryota; kingdom Viridiplantae; phylum Streptophyta; class Magnoliopsida; order Fabales; family Fabaceae; genus Acacia; species Acacia melanoxylon. The sequence goes on from JAFJYJ010000005.1 coordinate 14,861,569, forward strand.
GTGGCTAGATTTTCTTTGCAACATAGAGTAGCTATGAATTTATTTGTGGATTAGATTTTATTTTCATTGTTTAGTTATAATTAATATTAATTTTGGTTACTTAATCTTGTTTAATTTTATCTATTTAGTGATTGATCATCATTGAATATGAATTTGAGAATTAGGGTTTACCTTGAAGAAGGGGATTTTAATTAGGCCCCGAGATTAAGTAATATGAGATTAGATTACGATTTAATTTGCGATTAGGATAGACATATACCTAATGGCCCCATATAGTTGTTGAACAGTGTGTCCAAGTTTTGTTGCCTCTTGAGTAACTATGTTAGATATAACAAGTTATACTCAATAGAGGGTTATAAGTGACCGACAGACACTTATAGCTATTTATATTCGAGATTAACAAAATTGATATTAAGGTTAATATTAGTGACTCTGGGTTGCTCATTTAATATTTCTGGTAGTTAGTTTATTTTGATTTTAGTTTTCTCTTAATTAAATTTTATTTGGTTTGCTCAATGATAATCTTTAAATTCATATTATTTTAAATGCAAAAAGAAGTTAAAAACTCTGTCATTGTCATGATTTAATTGACCAATTAGTTAAATATGTGGTTACACTTCATAATGAGTTTTTAAACTTTATTTGCATTAATCTTGGTCACATCTTGAGTTTGGATTCAAAATTGAACTTGAGTCATATTCTTACTACAATTGGGTAGTGAACACTGTTTAGTATTTTGGGTATAACTTGAGTTTTAGAGATCCAATGGCTCTGTAATTTATATTTTCAGAAAGCTAAAATGAAGATCTACAAACCATATGAAGAGCCCAAAAGCTAAATCAAATTTTTAAAGTACCAAATTGGGCCAGGAATACGGAACAGGGTCGCTGAACTGGGCTCCGGAACAACGTTCGGTGTTTGATCTATATCTGGAGCTACAGAACTCCACATGCGGTGCGGTTTGAACGAATGGAAAGCTGACACAAAGGGCCACATTTCATATGAAGACCACAAGGCCCAGTTCCACCGAATTTATGGTGTAATACAGCTTGCAAAATGGAACACGGTTTTGGAGGTGCAAAAGTAAAAAAAGTATGGCTAAATAGTTCTTCCATGATTTCTATAAATAGATGGATTTTGAGAAGAGCAAGAGACACCTTTGGAGAAGACCAAGATCTCTCTAATTCTCCCATTCTAAATTCTTTCTTGTAGTTCTTGTCTTTAATTTCTTATCTCCTTCTTGGAATGGCTTTACCTTGCTTTATTATTTTCATGTATTGTCTTTAATTTCTTGCCTCCTTCTTGGAATGGCTTTAATTTTATGTATTGTCTTTAATTTCTTGCCTCCTACTTGGTATGACATTCTAATCTTTTCTTTTAATTATTTATGTTGATTTTATGTTTTTCATCTTTTTCTTTTATGGATTCATTATGTTTGTGAGATTTACTTTTATATTGAAATAGAAGCTTTCATTTTTCTTAAGTTGTTCTTTTTGTTCTTCGTGTTCATTTGAACTAGTTCGTATTCTTCGTGGTCATTGATGAATATCTTTATTTTTTCATTTTCATCTTACATAGCAATGCTTGGCTAAGTTTCTGTGATCGACCCATGAGTTGAGGATTCCATGGTGTCATCCGGAGGACTTATGTTTTAATCGGTAACTGATTTGTTTCTATTTACTTTAATCGGATTCGAGTTTAGAAAGAGATTGGATGTTAGATTTAATATCCAGATTGATATCCCAAGGACATAGTTTGGACCAGGTTATAGAGAGCGTTGTACGATCGTATAGCGAAGCTCGCCACGTGTTGAATAAATGCTAGGCGATCGTCTAGTCGGGAGTTCTAGACTAATGTAGAGATTCGGTTTGTCTAGAATCAATCACAAGGTCAGTTATTCTATTTTTGTCTAATGATGGAAGATTTTGGATCCCAATTCTGGGTTGATCATTTTTAATCTACTTCATTTCATTCATCTTTGCATTCTATCTTTAGTTCTTTCTTTTTAATATTAACTAAACCTCAAAACCCCCATTTCATTCATTTGTGTTTACCAATTGATTTAAACCAACTGCGAATTCCTTGGGAGACGATCCAGGTTGTCCCTATACTGCAAATATTTGGTAACTTGGTTATTTTGTGGGAGCTCGACAACTCGCATCACTCAACTTAAACAAAAGTGTAAAATTAATACTTAATCAAGTTGTAGATCTTAAGTCTCCGTGAGAACGATATCTTACTTACTCTTTATTACTTCGATATACTACAGACTTGCGAAGTTTTTAAAAATAAAGAGTAAGAGCAATCTTATATTCATAATTAAAAAACAACCCTAACGGTCAATTGTTAGTTGACCGTTAATGGAGGAGCAAAATTGCTCAAAAAAAAAAACTTTCGAGGCAACATTGCTCCAAAAGAACTTTCAAGGCAAAATTGCTCATGAGGTATACTTCCAGGGAAAAATTGCTACTTAAAATGCAACCCTTTTTTATCTCTGCCTTCGCTGATTTTTGTAATTCGGCCTGTTTAAAGTAGGCATATTTTTGGCCGGTTTGAAGTAGACATATTTTGCAGTGAGACCTGTGGCCTGTTAGCTTAATTATAAAATTTTAAAAAATATAGGCTACCTTAACAGGGCATAAGATGTGCTGAAAAAAAAAATTACTCTAACAAAAGACATGCTCAAAAAGTGATAAGTACATATTTTATAATTAAATAAGTATATATTCGATATATATTGAATTGAATTTATTAATATTATACTTATTTAATTATCTTTTATATATTTTTCTATCATTTAATTAAATATAGGATAAAAGAATATCATAAAAGAAGATCTATTTATATCATATTTTATTGTGCAGAAAATATTATATAAAAGATAAGAGACAATAGGAATTCAAAAACTTGATAGGGCAAAACTTTACCGCTTAAAAACTCCGCAAGTCACACGGTCGTATCAAGTAATAAAAAAAAGAGTAAGTAAGATATCGTTCACGGTGACTTAAGACTCCACAACTTCAAGCATTAAGATTAATTTTACACTTTTGTTTAAGTTGAGCAAACCGAATTAAATTTAATTAAGAGAAAACTAAAATCAAAATAAACTAACTACCGAAATATTAAATGAAGAACCCAGAAAGTCACTAATATTAACCTTAATATCAATTTTGTTAATCTCGAAGTATAAATAGCTATAAGTCTTTGGCCCACTTATAACCCTCTATTGAAAGATAACTTGTTTTATCTAACATGTTCTTTCGAGCAACAAAACTTGGACACACCGCTCAACAACTATATATAGCCATTAGGTATATGTCTATCCTAATCGCAAATTAAATCGTAATCTAATCTCATATTACTTGTCTAATTAAAATCTCATTCGTCAAGGTAAACTCTAATTCTCAAATTCATATTCAATGATGACCAATCACTAAATAGATAAAATTAAACAAGATTAAGAATCAAAATTAATATTAATTATAACTAAACAATGAAAATAAAATCTAATCCACAAATAAATTCATACTACTCTACGTTCAGAAAGTTAAAATCTAACCACACATAATTTAGATTAAAATCCATAATAAAAGATAAAGACTTCAGGTTTAAAGCATAAAGAAAAAGAGGAAAGAAAGCTTCTACGTCGCCTCCAGTCATTTCGTCCTTCCGTGGAGATGATGAAGAGCGCCTCTCTTACTTTGCTGCCGTCGGATTCTTCCTCTCGTTCAGTTTCGTACTTGGTGTGCGTGTTGCTTGCGGCTATCCTGATCGCGTCCCCATCTGTGCGTGCTGCCTTTTAATATATATATATATATATAGACATTAGGTTTCTTTTGCTGCGGGTCCCACGGTCTTCATATTTTTATTGGATATTATATCATCACAGCAATATCTCGTCAATCACTAAACAATTGTGACAATTGCTTGTGGGATCCACGCTTCTTTTTATCCTTTTTTCCGTGTTGGGCCGTGAGCTTCATCTCTATATCCTTTCCATTAGATCCATTATATTGTATATAATATAACAAGTGGGCTCCACGTCTTCAATCCCCCGATTCGACATCTTTCTTTTGATTCCAAGATATATTGTGTTTGTTTGGGAGAACTTATTTCAGGAGCTTATACAGCTTATCAAAAGTGCTTATAGAATTTTTGTCAAAATTTATGTTTGGCTGAAAATAATTTGCCAACAGAGCTTATTTCACAAGCTCCAATTTGGAGCTTATCATAAGCTCTTATTAGATCCCAAATTATTGTACAAAACCTAATTTTCTAGTTAGTTATGTAATATTTATTTGATCAAATTATGTATTTTAGTATTACCAAATTTTGTAATTTAGCATTTTTCATGTTTTTGGTAATTTTGATTTTTTTATAATTATCTCAAAAGTCACTTACTCATGTTTCATTCCAAATAAGTTTGACTCAATCGGACTTTTCCATTTCTACTTACGCAACCACCTATCCAAACATAAATCACGTTTCATAATCAGATTTGTACCCAATCGACTTTTCCATAAGTCGATCTTCACCTAAGATCCCAAACAAGGCCATTATATCAAACCAATATATCATATGATTTTGTCAAGATTGCTTCCATTTAACTGCAAGCTCTATTGCCAAAGAGAAGTTGACATAGATGGTGAAGTTTGTTCAAGTCAAAGGGATGTGTGTTGATCCTGTCGCTGCGAGACTCTTCTTTGGAAGAAAGCGATCTTGTAAGTCCTATTAAGCTCTCAAAGAACCCGGTAGTTCATTGCCGATGTGGGACGATGTCGAACCCTCCAAAAATTTTTTATACAAAAAAAAAAGATATAAATAGATCTTTGTTATGATATTCTTTAATCCTATATTTAATTAAATGATAGAAAAATATATAAAAGATAATTAAATAAGTATAATATTAATAAATTTAATTCAATATATATCGAATATAAACTTATTTAATTATAAAATATGTATCGTTATCATTGCGCTTTGTTCTACGAACGCACTGATCTGTTAAGGGTTTCTCAATGACCGATCTATTTCACCCCTAAATATTATATATAAAAAAATTAAAAATATACAACATCATAAATTCTCAGCCATTCTTTTTAACTCGGCATTCATAACTTGTAGTTGGAGGAAGGTGGTGGTTGAGAGGTAGGCATGAAAGAGACTTTTGTTTTTTTCCTTTGTCAAATGATCATAGAGGTAGTAAAGAATGAAATAAATAAATGTACACATATTGCGTAATGAAAGAGACATGAAATGAATTAGTTAAATCCATTTATATAAAATATCACTTTTAATATTTTTATATATTTTTGCTCCAAAAAAAAATTATATACTTTATTTTTCCAAATGAATTAAATAATAAAAAAATTCCATGGAGTGGAAAAGATATTTTATCTATTTTACCGTTGTTATATACTCATGCCAATAACTACTCTTTCCTTCAACTAGCATTAGAAAAACAAAAGACGTTACATAATCCCGTTCTACATACCAGAGAAGAAATAATATTAGGAAAATGACAGAAAAATAACATTTAAACTTCAAAATCCATTGTTGACAAAAATAAGTAATGAGATTAATAAGAATAGTAAAGTAATTAACAACTTATTCTATTGGAAATCACCTATTTGATATTTTAAAATTCAAGTCTATTATTTTATTGGTATTTTCCCTATAATATTTGAGATACAGATAACTATTATACTTACATCAAGTTCCTTATATTTATTACATTAAATTCTCAAATTACGTATGACCATTTGTTCTATTTTTTTAAAGAGGTTTATAGTTAAATAATAATAATTAAAAAATAAGACATATACTCATATGTGATTAGAAAACTTGATGAAATGAATATAAAAAATTTAACCGAAATATTTTCCTAAATATAACTTATTTATAAAATACGCTTAAATGATTTCTAAAATTTTAACTAGTCGTTTTCAATTGTTACCATCGTTAATTACATATTATATTACTTACTAATAATCTCGTACACACCATTCTCTCTTACTTATTTTCTCTCCTCCACCATTTTTTAATAAATATGTGTCTTTTTTTAAAAAAAAAAAAATTATATATATTCATTACTTTTAATAAATTTTGATTCACATAATTTTAATTATTTGTATTTTATATTTAGAATAAGAGGGAGTTTTAATTTATGAATTATTTATAATTTTCATGTTACAATAATTCCAAACGAGTGCATTGATATTTGATATAATCTCTTCCAAACGAGGAGACCATCAAGCATAATTTCTTCATAAACGCTGGGACATGCGGGACGCAAACTGAATGGAAATTGAGTTCCCAATAATGCCCTTTGGATTATTTCCTCATCACAAGTTTTTCATTATATGCATTTTCAATTAATTTCCTCACCTGAAAATTTTGCCCGGCACTTAATGTCAAAAAGAAAGAAAAGACGGGGGAGCTGCACCCAATTAAGTACGCCACTCTGTACCTGACTTGTGACCTGAATGCTCTCCTCCTCATATGTCTTTTTTAATAAGGTTACATTCAAACTCAATTAAAGTCAAAAGTCAAAATGCTTGCTCACAATAATTCTAAAAAATGTCGACCATTTGCTGTATGTAGGGTCCTCGAAACATTGCTGGGAGATAAATTATTTGGCCAAAGAACTTTTAGCTTTCACCTGCTTTGGCATTAGGTGCACTCTTCTGTTGTTTGCAATCGTCTCTTACCCTTCTTCATCACTTTCTCTTGCTTTGCTTTGGCATTCGGCGCACTCTTCTGTTGTTTGCAATCGTCTCTTACCCTTCTTCATCACTTTCTCTTCCAACCATGGCTGCAGAACTTGTTGGCGGTGCTGTTTTGTCTTCCTTCCTTCAGGTAGCTTTTCACAGGTTGGCTTCTCGTGAAATTCTTCCCTACTTCCAAAACAGAGGATTGAACGAGCCTCTGGTGAAGAAGCTGAAGATCATGTTGATATCCATCAACTTTGTCATTGATGATGCTGAGTATAAGCAGTTTAGTGATTCAAACGTGAAGGCCTGGCTTTGTGAGCTCAAAGATGCTGTGTACGATGCTGAGGATGTATTGGATGAGATTAACTATGAACTCTACAAACACAAGTTGGAAGCCGAAGCTGAAACTCAAACTGGAGTTATTACTAAGGTACGAAAATTCTTCCATGCTTCTGCTAGTTCATTTGATAAGGATATTGAATCAAGGTTGAAACAAGTATTCGAAAGCCTAGAATTTCTTGAGAGCAGAAAGATTGCTCTAGGTTTAAAAGAAGGTAAAGGTGGCGCTGTTGGATTTGCCACAAAGTTGCCGACAACTTCCTTGGTCGATGAAGCTGGAATATATGGCAGGAATGAGGACAAAGAAATTATCATTAAGTGGTTGCTAAATGACAGTCACTTTTCTGTGATGTCTATAGTGGGTATGGGTGGGTTGGGTAAGACCACCCTTGCTCAGCTTGTTTATAAAGAAGACAGGATTCAGAGTGAATTTGATCAAAGAGTTTGGGTATATGTTTCCGATGACTTTAATGTTTTGAGGTTAACAAAAATAATTTTCAACAAAATCATGTCATCTAATGATGATACGGAAGATTTAGATATACTTCAAAATAAGTTGAAGGATGAGCTGTCTGGAAAGAAATCCCTCATCGTTCTTGATGATGTTTGGTGTGATGATTATACATCATGGGAGGCTCTTCTAGCACCTTTCATTTGTGGGGTTGCAGGAAGCAGAATTCTTGTCACTTCACGCAATGAGAGTGTTGCTTTAGCTGCCCCGTCTGATGAAACATATTACCCACATAAATTGTCAGATGAAGATGGTTGGTTGTTATTTACAAAATATGCATTTCGCAACTCTTGTCCTCAAACAAATTCTGATCTTAAAGAAATTGGAAGAAGGATTGTCAAAAAGTGCAAAGGTTTGCCTCTAGCTTTGAAAACAATTGGAAGTCTCTTGTATAGGAAATCTTCTTGGGAGGAATGGAATAATATTTTGATGAGTGAGATGTGGAACACTTCATATAATAATATTCTTCCTGCTTTGATATTAAGCTATCATTATCTCCCTTCTCATCTTAAGCGATACTTTGCTTATTGTTCATTATTACCGAAGGATTATGAATTTGACAGGGAGACATTAGTTCAATTGTGGGTGGCTCAAGATTTCTTACATGTCTCTCAATCGAATAAGTCCATTGAAGAAGTAGGCAATGAATGCTTCCAGGAGCTTGTGGCAAGATCCTTTTTTCAGAAAACTAATAACACACATTTTGGTATGCATGACATTCTCAATGATTTGGCTACTTTTACATCTGGAGAATTTTGTTCCAAGCAAGAGGGTAAAGAGGTGCCACATATTTCAGAAAAAACCCGTCATTTATCTTTTCTAGTGCATGAACGAGGAGAATTTAGACCATTTGAGTATTTGCCAAAAATAAAAAAATTACAGACATTTGTGTATCTTAGTCCATTTGACACATGGACTTCAAGCCATCTAATATTTGATCAATTGTGTGAGCGCAAATTCTTGCGATTTTTATCTTTGGCTTCTAATTTTGAAATTATGGAGATACCCAATTCCATAAGAAATCTCATACATTTACGGTATCTTGATTTATCTGAATGTGGAATTCAAAGAGTTCCTGAGTCCATATGTCTTCTGTATAATCTACAGACATTAAAGTTGGCCAATTGTAGTCACTTGCTTGAGTTGCCTACCGATTTGTATAAATTAAAAAAATTGTGTCTTTTAGACTTAGAGAACACTTCGGTGAAAAATATTCCACCAAATTTGGGAGAGATAAAAAATCTTCAGGTTCGCCTGACAGAATTTTATGTGGGCAAATGTAGAGATGAGCTCAACATAAAACAATTAGGTGAACTCAATCTCCACGGTAGACTTTCAATTTATGAGTTGCAGAATGCTCAGGGGAATGCCTTAGAAGCTAACTTAAAAGAAAAAAAGCACCTTAAGGATTTAAGCTTCCAATGGAATGAAAACAAAAATGATGATTCTGAGAATGAAAGGGATGTGCTGGAGAAGCTCCAACCTCACCATAACTTAAAGAAATTGTCAGTCAAGTACTATGGTGGTACTAGATTTCCAGATTGGGTTGTTGATAACACACTGTCTAACATAGTGTCACTCCGATTGGAAAGTTGCAAGTATTGTTTCGTTCTGCCATCATTATGCCTTTTGCCGTCTCTCAAGTCACTAACCATTGAAGAATTGGATGGCATTGAGGCTATTGGTGCTGAACTTTCATCTGGATCTCTTGAATCCTTGGAGCTTGCGGGAATGGTGAATTGGGAGGAATGGGATTGTACGAATGCTTCAAGTGCCTTCCCAAGCCTTAAAGAGCTTCATATAAGATATTGTCCAAAGCTGAAGGAGAACTTGCCCCAACAACTTCCTTCTTTAGGAGATCTTCTTATTGAAGGCTGCCCACAACTTGTAGCGTTAATTCCGTGGGCTCCAACAATTCAAAGTTTGACTCTTAGCAACTGTGAAAAGGTGCAGTTGGAATGTGCTCCTTCCACTCTAAATGTTCTCCGCTTTTGGGGACCATGCACGAATGCAAGTTTGCTTAAACAGATTGAGCATTCCATTAATAACAATCGTATTGAAGACGTTTCGATTTTTGATTGTCCGAATTTGAAGTTTCCATTGAGCCAACAACATGACTCACTTCGTAAAATACGGATAGAAAGAAGTTGTGGGTCTCTTAAGACCTTCCCATTGGATCTGTTCCCTGCACTTAAGGGGTTGCGTCTTTCTAGGTGTAATAATTTGGAAATGATTTGTATCTCAGAGGGGTGCAACCATGTTCCAACAAGTCTTACAAGTTTGGTTATTAGGGAGTGTCCAAATTTCATATCATTTTCAGAAGGGGGGTTTTCTTCGTTGAGAGAGTGCTTCTTGGACCGCTTGGGAAATTTAAAATCACTACCCGAGGCTATGAACACTTTTGTTCCGTCTCTTAGCAGTCTAAATATAGGGAATTGTCCACAACTGGAACCGTTTCCAGAGGGGAGTTTGCCATCAAAACTGCGGCGTCTTTCTATTGACAACTGTCCAAAACTGTTTACTTGCCGAATGAAATGGGGTTTGCACAATCTTAGTTTTCTGAGTTCATTTGACATCTCAGGTGATGATGCGGTGGAGTCTCTACCTGAACCAGGACTACTTCCAGCTTGTCTTGCTCGTCTTTGGATCAAAAGATGTAGCAATCTCAAAATGTTGGACTACAATGCTCTTTGCCAATGTCCCTCCCTCAAAAAAATGCATCTGAAGGATTGTCCCACACTCCAATGCTTGCCCAAGGAGGGCCTCCCCAGTTCCCTTTCTCAGCTTATTATTGAGGGTTGTCCGGAGCTTATACAAAGGTGCCAAGAACTAAAAGGAGAAGATTGGCCAAAGATTGCTCACATCCCTTACCTTTGTATTTTCTAGCCACCCTCAGGTATCTTCTGCTATATATCTTCTCCTATTCACATATTCCTTCGCATCTAAAGTATAGATCTGTAATCATAATTAACCAGTCAGTTCTTGCTCCTAAACCAGGAAAAAAAAAGTATCATGTTGAGGAGATTAAAACTCAGAGAAGGAAACTCAATTTAACATCATTCAAATGGCCTACAAATGAAAATGTCTTGAAGTCTATTTTTAAGTCTTGACCTAACCATAAAAATTAAATGAAAAAAAGCCTAACAGTTAAATGCAAATATTCTGGCATATTCTTGAATAAGGAAAAAATTACAAGAAATAAAAAATATTCTAATTCTAATTCTTCAAATATCTAATATCCTTTCAAATATCCTTTTTGTTTTCTTTTTCATATTTCCATCGGTCTCCTACTTATAAAGGAAGATAGGGCGTGTGAGAGTGGGAAAAAAAAACCTGTATTAAAGAAAATAAAGCAAAAAAATAAAGAGAGAAAAATAATCAATCGGTGGAAAGATATCAATAATAAAGAGAGCGGCACAGAAATCGCCAAAAAGGAAGGGAAAATGTAAAATAAGACAGAGATGTCATATTATGCCGTGTGCATTTTTTCATTTATTTACTCCCTCTAGCGATCTTTATAGATAAACTATATTTGAAGAGTTGATCTTAATCTTAAATATAAGACATATTTTTTATATTTGTAAATATTTTTATGATTTACCTCAATTGATGTTCTCTTAACAATAATCAAAGAGAAGATAGGAGAGTAAAATAAAAAAAAAATGATTTAGGTGTTTTAGGAAATACATATTAGTTTTTATCATCAGTAGGAATACTTAAGCTGGTGATAAGCATGATTTATAATCACTTTTAGTTATTGAATATTCAGATAAATAAAAAATATTTAGGAGTCCATATTGATGGAGGTTTGAATAGGGAGAAGTGTATAAGGAGTTATTTGGTGGATAGAGTTTCTTCAAAATGTCAAACATGGAGATTGGAGATAGAGTACTCAACTTTTGTCAAATGCAAGAAGCTAGGTAAACATTCATCTAGTCCACCACTTCTTCTATACTCAATTTCCAAAGTTCCTTTATCAAATCCTAACTGGTCCATCGTCAAACCTTGATTCCATTTATAGTTCTCCCTCCTGTCATTAATATAATATATATTTACTTAATTTGATTAGATTAAAGAAGTTAATTAATATGATATGTATTTTAAATACTATAGTTATTTTCTTTAATCTCATCATTCCCTCTCTGTTTGATTATTATTGAGACAACATCGGTAGGGGTAAATTAGGGAAAAAATTTACAAATATAAAAAAAAAAAATCTTATATTTATGACAAAGATCAACTTATTAAATATGTCGTATATTAAGGACTGAAGGAGTAATTTTTGTTAGGGGCGTTCTGTAGAGAGGAAGTAGATGCAATTGAAGAGATTGAATAAAATGTGTAAGCCCATTCATAAGGGAGGGATGGGTTCACCTAAAGAATGATCATTATTGGCTAAAAGTCTCTGGAGATCTGGTGATTTGAACAGTGGGGTTTCTTCATGAAGCAATGGGAGGATTTATTGGTGGTACAAGGTTTCTAGATTGGTTTGCTGACAAAACACTATTCAACATAGTATCAGTCCGATTGGAAAGTCGCTAGTATTGTTTTGTTGTCCCTCAAGTATTGTGGCTATTGGTGCTGAATTTCTTGGGAGCAATTCTTGTACTGTTCCATATGGATGTCTTGAATCCTTAAAGCTTAAAAGAATGATGAATTGGGAGGATTGGGATTGTACAAATTCTTTCGTATAAGTTGTCCAAAGTTGAAGGGGAATTTGCCTCAACAACTTGCTTCTTTGGAAAATCTTGTTATTGATTGTAGCTTTGGTTCCCAGGGCTCCAATAATTGGTAGGTTGACTCTCAAAAACTGTGAAAAAGTGCCGTTGGAGTATATGCCTTCCACTCTAAAAGCACTATGCTTGTATAGACCGTGCACGAATGTAAGTTTGTTTGGGAAGAAGTGGCTAAATATTTAATGAGTTATTTTATTTTATTTTTATTTTTAATTAATTTTATGTATTGCGTTTATTAAAAGGTTGGTGATACTTATATTTATTTTATTTTTTTCTCTTACTTGCTCTTCATAAATAAAGTTTATTTCGGACGTCTTATTATTTTAAACTAATTTTAACCACTTTTTTAAACCGCATAATTTAGTTAATGAGTTCTTATAAATAGAAGCCAAAGAAGTTCTAGTTTTGATGGATTTTAATTATTTTCTTATACCAAATGGGAAAAGACATGGAAAAGCTGACATTTTTAAGCAAATGTTTATTCAAAAGCAAATTTTGTTCTATTATTTGAATAAGTAATCATGACTTTAAAAAATGGTTCACATATTTTTTATTGAAATATAGATCTCACGATAAAAATAACTAGCTTAACTAATTTAGAGAAATCAATATATATTTTTATAAATAACTAGTTTAACTAATTTTTTTAATCTCAACAAATTAGTCATTTAGCTCTAATATTTTGAAGGGGTAGGGCATTATTCATTACCAATTTTGGTCACTACCACTTTTTTATCGTTAGATCAATCTCATATACCTTTATTATTTCTCGTCGCTTTTGAGATTTTGATCTAACGATTGGAAAAAGTGGTAGTGAGCGATAGTGGCCAAAATTGGTATTAACAATATCCTATCCTTATTTTGAAAGTGGAAGAGTAACTTTGATTTCAAAACAGAAAAAGCTTCTTCTAAATTCTAACTGACATAATTTTGTATTTCGCTAATGGAGAGAAAAGTGTAAATCTTTCAGCCATTGATCCAGAAACAACAGTGCCCAAAACCATAAAGGAAAGATTTTTTTTTTTTTTTTTTTTAAAGACTAATTATCCTTTTCCCCCTTCTCTCTTCTTCATTACATAGAATTCTCTTCTAAAATGAAGGGCCACACTTGAATGTCCATTTCAGGCATTATACAAAGTCTCACAAAAGAATCAAACACATTTAACACTTGAAGATGGAACCCTCCCTACATTAAACAAACTTAACATCAAGGATAATAGTCAATACATACACAAGCAAAACCGATATTTTTTTCCATACATTTCAAAATCTCCAGTTCTGATTAAGAAGAATGATAGAAAGTGATATTTAGAAAGCAGAATGACTAAAAAGCATTAAAAGTGCCATTGATCAATAAATCTTAACATGTTTTAAAAATTCAAAATCATGAATAAAACTCTATCAAGCATAACCAAATATTTACACATTTATCAAGCAAACTAATTACTAGCCAGCATAATCACCTTTTTTTCTTTTAAAAAACCAAAGCTAAAATGGAGAAATCAATAACCCAACAATGAAACTGGCAATTAACAATGTTTGTATCAGTTGTATCTGGATTCCACTCCATAATAGTGGACAGAAGCGTATAATTCGGAATTAGATTCTTACGAGGTAACGGCATATTTGTCATTGGTGATTTGTCATGGGTTTGTGACCATGTTACAGTTGCTTTGTAATCAGAAGTATAACCATCAGTAGCAGCAGCACAAGGATTCTCCATCACATCCTGTACCAATCACAGTATATATACTATGCCATTTCAATATAATATAGAAAAAATAAAAAGCAAAGGAAAATGAAGCCGTTTCCAGAATACAAAGGAAATTCCTCCACATTTCCAAATTCTATTGAAAAACTTGTCAGCAAATGCTTAAAACTACATCTATATCCTTACCCCCAGATGTAATGTTCTACTATCATAGAAATCAACCAGTTAACTCATTCCCATGAACGTCTTTTATGAAGAATATCCAATTTAGCCAAAGAGATTAGAGAATCAACGATATGGGGATGTGAAATATCTTAGTACCTCAAGTATTGGGCTGATAAAGTGATTAGGGGGTCTAGATTTAACAGTAACAATTGTGGCAGAATGTTGAGCCCTATCAGCGACTTTTTTAACCTCTCCAGCATGGGAAGTACATAGGATCACCATTCCAAAAGCACAAACATCAGATTTGGGAGATATTTGCCCTGTCCTTTGGTACTCAGGATCTATGTAGGAGAGTGTCCCAACAGGCTCTGTGTCCTTGAACATTGTAGACAGAGTATCTGAATGGCGTAATGTAGAGAGGCCTATATCGCCAACCTTGCTCACGAGATTCCAATCTAGCAAGATGTTTGCCGGTTTCAAATCACGATGGATGATGGGTCTGGGCTTTGAGCTATGAAGAAAGGCAAGAACAGAGGCTACTTCCCATGCAATTTGGTACCTCTTGAACCATGGAATTGAGATATTACTTTTATTTTGGAGTAAAGTGTCCTCTAAACTGCCATTCTCCATGTATTCATACACAAGGCATCCATGATCGGGGCATGCCCCGAGAAGGAGAAGTGAATTTGGATGACGAATTCTGCTCAGTATTTCCAGATTCCTCTGCTCAGCAACAGAAGAATAAGGAAGAACATGTGGCCTATGTAGTCTCATATTTATATGGCTACTTTTTCATTGGGCAATAGCCAATTATCACACGTGTATATATTACTATATAAAGGAAAAATGTGAAACATTAATACAAAACTAATAGACATCAGTAAGAACTGTGTTAGGTAATGTCCTGAGAGACGACGCATGTGGACAGAGCACAGAGGTCATCTATTTCGACTGCAGAAATATGCCCTGCTGCTTAGCTCATTATCATAATTAACTGCTTAAATTATGAAAATCACCAAGCTGAATTAGTTGGAATGGTGGAGTAATTTGCATCTTGTAAAGCAAGAACTAAGATGAATAAAAACTGAAAAATGTGAAAATAAACAAAGTCAAACCCAAAGTCCCAAAAAGACCTTGAGTGTAATGATAGAATCATTTTAAGACCTTTAAACTTGATTCTTAGGCTTTTTTTCCTTTATGAAGCATGGAATCTGTCAAGAATAATTTAAAGCGACTTAATCAAACTGTTGTGTGAGAATACTGTGTCCATAAAGCTTCCATACCTCTTGTTGGAGTTGCTTGATAATGTGGTCCTCATTAGAGTGAAGAATCTTTACTGCCACATGTGTATGATACAAATCGCACTTGTAAACTGTTCCACAAGCTCCCTTTCCAATTCTAAGCTCTTCAGAGAATGATGAGGTAGCTGAAACTATTTCATCCCATGTAAACTTCTTATACTGAAGCATGGAACCACTTAGAGCATCCTCTAGCTTTTCATTCCTTTCGGCAGCTTCCACAGCTTTCATCTCTGCTTCTCTTCTTTCCAAGGCTTCCTCTTCGGAACTTCTTTTCAAATAAGCAGCTTCTCTTTCTGCTGCTTCACATTTCTCTCTCTCCTTCAATACTAATTTTTTGGCCAAGCCTTTCTTAGCAATAATTCCTTCAATTTCACGGATTCCTCCATTCTCTTCTTACTTAGATTGTTCAACTGCTTAAACCATTTAAAAATTTACTCAAACTGACAATTTCAATCAAGAAAATGCATTCCATGCCAATTATGAGAATGTGTGTTTCTACTCCAGTTGCTATAGACTTAAGTGATCAAGCAATGATTACTTGCTCCTCTTACTTGTAATTTTCATATAAGATCACATCTCTTACTTTATCCATGTCATTGATGTGATGTATGAGTGAAATTATAACAGTTCTCTACATTTGTTGTATTTGGACCAAAAATTCCTTATTTTTCATGAAGACAAATTACTGTGCAAAAGATTAAAACCTAATTAGTTTTCTTATTAAGAGATAAAAACATGACCCATCTTACTCTGCACAATTTGTGCAAGATTACGAGAGAAGATGATCTAATAGACCATGTAATTTTTTTCTTTAATCAGATAAGTAGAAGTTTAGTTCATACAAAACAAAATGTAAATACCAATAAACTCCACATAACAAACATGGAAGTTAGCATTCCCATATTAGAGAAGGACGCAAGGAATTCAATAATACCATTTGTGATGCATAAATATTCTGTCTTTGAGCTACCATGTGCATTCCTTGGGCATGCTTTAGTTCAATTCTCAATTTTTCCAGCTCAAGGTTAAAATTTTCCTGCTCATATAAATAACATCAAGGGGGTAAAGGAAAATGATTAATTTTGAAATTAAAACTTCACCCTACTTGAAGTTGCTAAAGCAAGAGTAGTTTGACAAAAATAAAAGTATAAATTTTCCCCCCAAAATTTGCATGCTGTAGTGTAGTCTACTTTATAATCACAGTGCTACCATAAAAAATAGGAATTATCTCAGAGAGCAACTATTGCTTGGAGTATAAGTTGTAGCTGTATACAAGTAACATTGAAAAGAAAGAAAAAAGGTTCCTGTTTATCAGGTAACACAGTAGCCGGGGATACATCCATGGTGGGATTTTGATAATCATTCCAAGATTCACCATCTGATAGATTGCTTTTGCAGCTAGAGACCCGGGTCAAAGCGTAGTCAATATCTGAGTTTCTTGTAGAAGAATAAATATCAGTTTGCTCTATGTCAAGATCTAGAGAAGGGCTTCTAGAGTGGTTATTTTCAATTAAACCAGCTTTTGTGCTCTGACGGGTCTGATTAATGGATGAAAGAGCTTGATATCTCTTTGCCGCTAGGGAAGAGGAATTTATGGGAGTGTATGATCCATAGTCTATGCATAATAAAAATCATAGATCTTTAAAATACTATCCCAGGGATAGACCTTCAGAACAAGTGTACTAAAGCCTGGTCTTCTTTAGGACTCCATGAGAATTAATATGGATGCCATGAGGTCATCAGAAACATATGATCAATTGTTTTCTTCTCAGAATTGTATAAAACATGCGAAATACATTGACAGAAGTATGAAAAGGCTCCTAAAAGTGCACAATGTATTAACAATGCAGCAATCCGGGCGTGAATGCGCCATAAAAATTTTAGCATGACCAACAAGATTTTCAACAAGATATTATTAATTAAAAGAAAATATCTATGAATTTGAATGTGATATTGACACTAATGATAATGCTAAGGCACTTCATTCTCCCTATAATATTGTTTTCTGATAATGTAATCATTATTTAGTAAGCCCTGGCATCTTAAATGTACTGACTAGAATACCTATCAGAGAGGTGGACGCAGAGTTCAATGAGCTATTGGTTGAACAACTGATTTCACTGTTGTCATCTATTAAGCTTTCGTCAATCTCTATGTCTGATGGCTGTGGAGAAAACAGCTTCCCTTTGGAAACAGCATAGACTATACAAAATCTTGGAGTACATGATGAGATTTTTGCAGATAAACCCTTCAGTTTGCTGAAAACAAAAACGTCAAGAAAACCATCATAATCAGTTCAAGATCAATAAAGTTCATCCTAAAAAACAGAAACCATCATGTTTAAAATGCAACAATAAGATGTTTTCTTATCAACCTGACAATGTTCATGAATATTTATGGAAGAGTATGCGATACACGTATGACGTAAATTTTTAAAAGGATGATGAACCTTTTGACAACAGACAAGAAGTAGCTACCTTTAAAACCAGAAACACTATTGTATTGTACACTAATCTGCAATGTAAATACCTAGTAAATATGGCATGAGATGAAGCCCCTATAACCAGGTTGGTTATAGAACTCTTGGCAACTTCCTCTGCTATTGCAGTTTCTACATCATCAGATTGAATCACTACAATATCAACATGAACCTGCATCAACCGAATAAGAATATAAATCAACTTTGCTGAATTAATTCCGACTAATTCTTAATCAGAAATAATATATGACCTTTCTCTGCTCACAATTTTCTTGTAAGGTAGGAGCATTACACTTGTCTTCCACTCCATTTCCTTCTTAACAGCAGCTGCTGCATCATTACGCAATTTTCATATAGAGAAGACATTTCCCACAAAAAAGGACAAAGATCTTGAATTGGCATGAAAATAAAATGGAGTTATTTTTAAAAAATACAGATTTGGTGGTATATAACCACTAAGCAAATATTGGAAATGTTAAAAAAATTTACCTGTCAATAATGAAGTTGATTGTTACACTGAAAATGCAACTTTCACTATGGAGTAACCAACAATAATTACTCTCTTCTTTTTAAGTTTTCATAATGGTGGAAAAGTTTAATGAGGCACTACAAGTACTTTACAAGCCTGTTTAACTGTTGTGGTATTAAAAAGAGAAGCATTTTTAAGGGGGCGGGGAAGCAGCTCTTAAGTTTGTTTTATTTCCGCATGTTACCAACACATCATATGCTTCTAAATGACAGAAAATATAGATTTCTACCGTGAGATAGAATGAGTAAATTAAGCTTCTCTTGTGATGTAAAAATTAGTTTTCTCTTGGACAAAGTCACCCTCAATCAATGAAAAATTTAAGAAACATTAATTCATGATTATTCAAATAATATATCTTTTATGGTAATTTGAAGATAAAAAAAAAGTATGCTTTATGGATTTTTTTCCCGGGCAACAATGCAACTATTGCCAATATTAATATAGCTAAGAAGTTTATAGGTGTTATGAGATATACAAGAACCTATTTGAAACTTTTCTACTGCATAAAGATGCTTCTATCCCATGAACATAATGAACAGAAAAGCATATATTCTCTCTAATCCTTAGAAGACACCAACTAATAATGCTCATAAACCAATAAAAACGGTTAAAGTCAATAAAGTTGTCCTAAAATTTAAGTAATTTCTAATATTACCCCTACTAAATGTACTAGACTCTAATATCATATTAATTATTATTCTCACCTACTACTCTTATTAATAATTAATGCTCCTTGGGAACAAGCAATTGCCTAATAAAAAGGATCAAATACACTTGTTAGTGACTTATAATAAGAACTAGAGGGTTGGAGTATTATGTAGAGTTGGAACACCAAATTTTTTACCTGAATGGACATGTTGCAGTTTAAACACAATTCTTCCCTTAGGAACAAAAGACACAGAAACTCAACTGATTGAAGATTCAAAATTCATGAAAATCGAAACATTTTTCCACCTCAACAAGAAGCCAAGCCCGCTCTTTTGAACCTATAAACCATGAACTTCCCAAACCCAACGTTCTTTCTCTCAAAAGGACCAAATCATAAAAAGCGAGCATGCCAAAGTTGAACATCCAACCCCTGATGATGAGGATTTCTATTTGCCGAATTTCATGCGAACTGCTGTGCTCGGACATAGAAGATCTGACTTGTACCATCAAGACAGCTTCTTAGCAAAAGAAGAGACAATGGAGGTCTGGTTAGCGAAGAATGCGTCCTCAAGTATTTTCAACTTGCTATGTCTTGTTGTTCTCCTTCTCCTTCATTGAGACCAAACATAAAGCAAGTCCTTTGGAAGCTTGAAGAGATTATCAAGTAAAATCCATGTGTGAAACTGAAGAAATTAATTTGGATACTAGAAGACATGAGCCACCTGGAGGAAAATGATATGATAGGTAGATTTTCTGAGGAAGTTTCTTGTCTGCACTTTAGTGCCTGTACATTTGACAGCTAAAATTGCATCAATTCGTTGGCTCGATGTGCGCTGCTGGGATCTTACCCGGTGGATTTATGCATGCTATAGTAGACCTATGAATTTCTCATTCTCTAGTAAAAGGGGGAAAAAAAAGTGGAATAGGACACATACAAGGATTTCAGAATTGTTGATGTTTAGGGAGAAAGTCAAAAGCAAGATTCTTGTTTGAAACTGAATCTGCACAATTCAAGGCATTGAATTAGGATCCCAAATTAGTGATGTGAATTGGATTGTGATATTTTGCGGCTCTTCTTTTATGATGAGATCAGAGAGGTTGTGAAAATGACAGGAACATGAAGAATTCCCATGAAGCTGTCACTTTTATTAATATTGTTCACACTTTAACTGCCAAGTTTTGATGGGTTGTAATAGATTCTTTCATCTTCAAGAACGTGTTCCTGAAGCTTGTGAAAAGGGCAAGCCACATCAGATTTCTTGTTAGACTTGAAGTGCAAAGGAATATGAACGATTTGAGCCCTCTCTGTTTTGTCCCCTACACAAGCTTAGAACTTTGTAATAGACCTCACAAAGTCCCACATTTCCCGCCTTAGGCTAGATAGTTAGGTGCTGAGGATTGAGTAAAAGTTGTTTACTTTGATTAAAATCTTGAAAAGAATCTAATGTCTCTTTGGTCAAATTTCACATCAGTTACACACCTTATAAATTTATTAGTTTTGCTTTATATTTACCTAGTTAATCAGTGCTTAACTTAGGAACTAATTACGGATAGCTGTAGTTTAATTTCCAAAATTTGACTCTTGTCTTTTTTATTAAAGAAAAGGAACTAATTAATTTTATTTTATTTTTTTGATAAAAATTTATGCAACCATACATTAACTACATATTATCTTCAGCAATAATCCTCTCCAGCTCCATATTAGTGTGCAGAATCACCTGGACACCAAGCATGGCGGAAAGGCTCGCTTTAGCAAGATGGTCAGCCGCTGCATTAGCCCAACGACTTATAAGTTGAACATCGACATTCCAATTACAGTCAACCATGTGTTTAATCTCTGAGATCAATCCTCTATCCTCATGCGTTGAAACGAGTGGGCCCCGTAACAAATCAACTACCTCTGCAGCATCAGTCTCTAAAATCAACTCTTTATAGCCCATGTCACACACTATTTTCAGTCCATGAAGACAGCCCCATAACTCAGCTGTCAAGCAATCACCCTCGCCCCCTTTAAACATGAATGCTGAAAGGAATTTTCCATGTTCATCACGCAGAATTCCACCACTAGCTACACCAGGGGACAAGTGTGAGAAGGCTCCATCCGTGTTCAGCTTTACCTAGCCCTTTGAAGGAGGTTCCCAGTGGTGTCCAGTATTTCCTCGAGTGTGCGTTACTCTAGTCTTTGGAGCGTACCTGTCCCGAGCCTCACCAGTACTACACACCATAGCCATAACACTGGACAGTAGAGTTGAGTTCGAAATCTTCCTTTCTTAAAAAACGATCAAGTTCCGGCGCCTCCACAGCCACCAGCACGCAATAGCAAAGGTGTTTTTCCACTCATCAGTCTTTTTACTTACTCCTCGATGCCCAATATTCCAGCGTACCCAATGATCGAACGGCAGGGAACTGAATTTGCTCCATGCATGCCGAGGTACTAACTGTCGCCAAAGCTGAAGGGTGTCTGGGCAGTCTCGAAGAACATGGCTTAGAGACTCTAGTTTAGTCTTGCAGACCGGGCAGTAAGTACTAGTACTCAAGCCACACATGCATCGTGAAAGATTCGTTAATAGCCGTTTATGAAGGGCTAGCCATATAAACATCTTACATCGTTCTGGCACTTGAAGCTTCCATAGCCAACCCCAGATTGGATCCGGATGTGACTCAGTGTTGGTGAGGGAATTATATGCCGACTTTACGGTAAAGGCTCCACATTTAGAACCTTTCAAACGTACCATGTCAAAGGGCAGTCTCTCGATGCCATCTTGGACCCTGTGCCACGTGCGTTTAATTCCACTCCAAAGATTGGACCCTGGTCTTCCTAGCTCAATTTTCGGAATAGTGTCAGATCCATGACCATATTTATTCCTTAACACCTTTACCCAAAACTCCTCTTTTCTAGCGACTAGACTCCACCCAATCTTCATGAGAAAGGCCTGGTTGTAGTGATTAGTGTGGCAAATTCCCAACCCACTTCGAGCTTTAGGCTTGCATATGACATCCCAAGCAACCAGAGGTATTTTCTTTTGATTTTCAGTACCACCCCACATGAACTGACGGTTGCATTTATCCAGGGACTCACTCGTACTAGCTGGGATTAAAGAAGTTTGCATGACATACCCAGGAATTGCTGAAGTCACCGATGATATTAGTGTAGAACGCCCTGCAGAGGATAGTGATGTAGCTTTCCATTTTGATAGTCTTGCCTTCACTTTGTCTACCACAAAATGATAAGACTCCTTCGTTACCCGTTTATGATGGAGGGGCACCCCTAAATATTTACTCAAGTCACTAGTGATTTGGAACCCCAAGGAGGCACACATCTCACTTATTCTAACATGATGAACATTTTTTGAGAAGAATACTCGGGTTTTCTGATGGTTGATCTTCAAGCCAGAACAATCACAAAATGTTTTAAGGCACTTTTTAATTGTAGCTACCTGATCCATGGTTGCCTCAGCAAACAACATAACGTCATCCGCAAAGAATAAATGAGAGATGAGCGGCCCTGTCCTTGTAAGCCGGATTGGTTTCCACTGGCCATCAGAAATAGCAGCTTGGATAAGATGAGCCAGCTTCTCCATACAAATGACAAACAAATAGGGCGATAGAGGGTCTCCTTGTCGTACTCCCCTAGTGGAACGAAACACCTCAGCTTTATCTCCATTCCATAACAGCTGTATGCGAGAAGTGGTTATACATTGATTAATTACCTCAGTAATGCTACTTGGGATGTTGAGCTCCTAGAGACAGTGTACCAAGAAATTCCAATTAACTCGATCATAAGCCTTTTCTAAATCAATTTTAATTGCCAAAAAACCCTTCTTCTGCTTCATATTACGCATAGTATGGATCACTTCCTGAGCCACAATTATGTTATCGCTGTTGTGTCGCCCAGGCACAAAACTACACTGGTTTGGGGCAATCACCTGAGGAAGAATAGGCTTCAGCCGGTTCACAATGATTTTTGAGACTGCTTTATAGATGACATTGCATAGGCTTATTGGTCTCAAATCTCCCATGGTCTCCGGATGATCTTTCTTGGGTATGAGAACTAGCAAGGTCCCATTTATCTCCTGGATAGCCTGTGGATTATCAAAGAGAAACTTAACGTAATTAATTACAGAGGTACATACCGTACTCCATTAGTTTTGGTAAAAGAGAGCATTAAACCCATCCGGTCCTGGAGACTTAAGAGGCCCCATACTGAAAATTGCTTCTTTAATCTCATGATCCGAAATCGCACTTTGGCATCTCCGGAGATGGTCTTGCTCAACACATGGGTAAGACATCTGGCATCGAAGTAGTGGGCGGTTACTAACATCTTCTGATAAGAGGCCAGAAAAGAAAGAGGTGGCCAAAATTTTAATCTGTGCTGTATCTAGAACCCAGGAGCCTTCCTCATTTTTGATCGCCTCAATCTTTTTGGCTTTCCTCCTTTGATTAGCATGAGCATGGAAATACCGTGTGTTACGATCCCCATATACTGACCATTCTGCCTTAGCTTTTTGCGCCCAC
Organism: Acacia melanoxylon; assembly: GCA_019022615.1. Classification (NCBI taxonomy): domain Eukaryota; kingdom Viridiplantae; phylum Streptophyta; class Magnoliopsida; order Fabales; family Fabaceae; genus Acacia; species Acacia melanoxylon. Next base: position 14,885,216 of record JAFJYJ010000005.1, read on the forward strand.
AAGAGGGATTCTTGGAGTAAGACATCTTCAAATTCCTTCCAAATACTGAGTTGGAGATCTGCATACTTAGGTGTCATACCATATTTAGCTGTTGCCCGAGTAATCCCCTCAAGGCGATGCAGTAACCATTTCTTCCTTCCCTCAGTATGTTTGAATACTTCTTTATTCCACTTAGAACATGCTTTGGTAAATTGGTCAATGTTATGCAACCAAGGAGATGTCGGGCTCCATGATTGTTTGACAAACTCATCAAATTTCTCATGTAAAACCCAAGCCGCAATAAACCGAAAAGGACGATTTGGTTTGGGATTACCTGCATCCATGTCTAGTCGCAAAAGTAACGGACGATGGTCTGATTTGAAAAATGGAAGATGTGCAACCGATGCATTTGGAAACATATTGAACCAAGATTCATTGGCTAGCATTCTGTCTAGTCGTGCCTCTGATGTGCCCCATTTCCATGTAAATTCTGGTCCGATGAATCCGACATCCCTCATATCATGCAAGTCAACCCAATTAATAAGATCACGATCATAAGAGGTTTGAGACAATGCGAAAGATCGTCATTCACAATAAAACATCGTGCCATTGAGATCTCCTCCAATCATCCAAGCCCCCTGGACTGATGGTGCTAACCGAGATAGCCCCTCCCACAAAACCTTTCTACCAAGGGGAGATGGCCACGCATACACTACTGTGAGAGTCCAAGTACGTCCTGCCAATCATGTAATTTGTAAATGCATATATTGGTGATACCGTTCTATGACAGAGACATGTGAAATACTAGGCTCCCATAAACACCAAATACCACCACTGTATCCCTCACAGTCAATGAGCTCCATATTAGAGAACCCCAGTTGGTTTGCTCTTCTTGTTGAATTAGACTTCGCACACCGCGTTTCTAACACTGCAAGAAAATCCAGATTATAATGAGACTTCAGGTCCCGAATAAGAGCAGGAAAACTTCGTGCTCCGGTGCCCCTTGAATTTCAAATCATGTAGTTCATTGGGAAACAATAGGGGTATGTTGGGGTGTGGCAAGCTCCCCCTCAGCTTTGTCCTGATCGCACATGATTTCATCCAGAGAGTCTTGAAAAATGGCTTCATTCTCCTGTAAACGACTGGTGTCCAAACCTGGCTCAAATGTTGAAGATGGCGCCACTATCGGATTCTCTTGCACAAACACCTCATTTAAAATATTAACAGTGGTAGGCCTTAATACTTTTTGAACACTAAACTCCTCACGGGGCCCATGTGTTGACTTGCATGGCATGGATTCCTCGGCTTGCAAAGTTTGCAAGGTGGTAAAAGGGTTAACATGAAAAGTCTCCACTCCATGGCCCACCTGAGGAAAATGATTCACCTTGTCACGTGCTGGGGGCTTATTTTCCTTACCTCTACTTTTGCTTTTTGCTACATTTTTCCTCTTGGATCCAACCTGCACCCACTCAATTTTCTTGGGTCCCTTCGCCTTGACATTGTCCCCCTTTCTGTCTTTATTTCTTGATATTGCTTCCTGTAGCACCTTTATACGTTGGGATTCTATCTGAGTCGCAATTTGACCTTGTTCAACCGGCTTTACCTTTTCATTAATATCCTTCTTTAATCCGAGCAAATTGACATCCCCACGAAAATCTTGCCGCAAAATCCGTATTTTCCCAAAAGGGCTGTCCCCTTCAACAGTGTTGCCGGTCACGATGGTGCTGCCGCCGGCTACCTGATTCACCTTTATTTGGTTTTGCTCATCATTAGATCCAGCATCTGACGCCATCTTCTATTCTTCTTTCTCTTGAACATTATCCTCGGACTGGGTGAGAGGACACGTTTGCTGTTGATGTCCATACTTACTGCATTGGAAGCACACTTGGTGGAGCCCTTCATACACGATTGGACGCTCATCGCCAAAAATTGTGTACGTTGGCAGTAAAGGTTGTTTCATATCAATTTCCACGCAGATGCGAGCAAAGCCTCCTTTATCATAGATGGAAGTGGATCTGTCAACTTTGATCATTTTACCAATCATGTTCCCTATCCTTCTCAATGACTCAAACTATCTCTCTTTTTTTTTTGGATAACATCAGAGCACGTGGGGCACGCTCGACCGACAAAATCCCCCAGCATAAGATAGCGAATTAACCTTCCATTTTAGCTAAACCATCAGGTGTCAAGACGCGTTTTGGAAGAGAGAGAGAGAGACTCCACCTTCTCTCTTCTGCAACTCTCCTTCCTCACCTTAAGCCCCCTCGCTGGCGGCTTGTGCTTTACACACAAGTCGCCGGCGAGCACTGTTTTTATGGCACATATGAGTCAGAGAGGTAGTGTAGAGTTCAGATCTGGGATCTGTGGTCTTCTCTCTTTGAGTTCTGTCGGATGTGGCCTTCTCTCGTCCTTGGGGCGTGCCCGTTCCTCTACCTCTTCAGATCTGATCTGCGGCGGTGGGTGTTTTCTTGCTTTCTTTTCTTCTTTTTTGATGCTGGTTTTTGTGGTGGTGCTCTTATTTTCTCAGAAATAAAAGATCTATCGACTGGTCAAATCCTCTTGGTTGGTTGGTTGTTTGAGCGTGTTTAGATCCGATTATCACCGGTAGCTCGGATCCGCGTTCTTGGGGGCAGATTTAAAGAGGCATTATTTTGTTTGTGGTTAAGGTCACCATATCCACGTGATCAAAAAAGCAAAAGTGTTCTTCGGGTCATCATGAGTCTCCTTTCTCCTGAGGTTGGGTTTTCTTGGATCTTTACCCTTAGACGAGGTACCTATATGGCTGCCTTAGTTGTAACTTATGCTTATAAGGAGGTGTGCTCGATCGGGTGGGTTTTTCAACCCTTACCTTCTTTCTTGTTACTTCTAACTTTGGGTATCCAGGAGGCTGCTTTTGTCCATGATTCTCCTTTTGATCTTATCTTTTTAATGGGTGGTGACTGGTTCTTCTTGTATTTGGTTTGTTTGGTTGTATTTGCTTTGTCTTCTTTTGTGTATCTTTTTGAGTCTGTTCTTATGTAATGTTCTGTTTCTTATTAATATATATATCTTCCGAGCAAAAAAAAATTAACCTTCCATTTTGATAATCGCTTGTTCACTCTATCAACTACATCATTAAACATAGTCTTAGATAGGGGTAAGCATGGTGACCAGATGCCCGATACGCCCGCCAAGCCCAAAGAAAATTGTCCAAACCCTAAAAAAGTGGCCCGAAAAAAATTTGGGCAGTTTTGGGTTGGGCCAGTAACTGGGCAGAGGGTCCTGCCCTGCCCATTTGGCCCTGCATGGAAAATTAAATATATTTAAATAAATATTGTTCTCCATATATTATTTTATTTAAAATATATTATATTATTATATCTAAATATATTATATTATACTTCAGCTATCTCCAAAGCTTTAAAATTTTATGAACTGTGAACTAGAATCAACTAAAATCTTCAAAGAGCAGGGTAAGACGTTACTATACTTGGGCAAGGGAAGCCCACCCTGCCCAGCCCGAAAATTGTTAGGGCTTTTATCGGGCAGGGCTGGGCATCGGGCTACAAAATGCAGCCCGTTCATTCTTCGGGCTAGGCATCGGGCTGCAAAATGCAGCCCGTTCATTCTTCGGGCTGGAAATCGGGCAGAGGTCTCGCCCTGCCCAGCCCTGCCCATGCCCACCCTTGGTCTTAGAGACCCGTTTGTGATAGAGAGGAATACTCAAATATTTACCGAGATCTTTTAAGTATATCCAAGGAGAGAGATGATTTTAGTGCATCTAGTATGATTAATGTTTATTGGAGAAGTTGGAAGAATACTCTTGTGTTTTATGCATTCACTTTAAAGCCCAGAACTTTTAAGGGAAAATCCTTTAAGGTCGTGAGACCAAAAAAAATTATAAAAAGGTCCCACAAAATTTTCCTCTTAAAGAATATGTATAATATTAATTCTAATTGTAAAATGGTCATTTTACCCTCTTTAACTACCTTCAAACGCCCCCATTTTCTTTTGACAACTGCCCATCTCGATTGCACTGAATTGGACGATGTTTTCACGTGCCCGTCGCTTTCAGATTATTCAATTCACAGACCAATTGATCATTTTCCAAGGGTCCAAGACTTCGAGCTGGATCCACTCCAGATCCCAACCAGTTGAAACCACTGGAAATGGTCAGATCCGGTACCGATCGTCATCTGCGGCTGATCTTTTTGAAGGGCAGGGCAACAATTCTTCACCTTCCTATTCCATTGATCAACACCTTCTTGAATTCGAGTCTAGCAAAATGCTCAAGCGCCCCATTCGACACGAGTCTTTCTCCGACAAGATCTATAGATTCCGAGGGATTTTGTTAGTGGTCTTTGTTCCACTAGTTCTCATTACTTTTTAACTGTACTTAATACCTGCAAGCTCTTCCAACGAACTCATTCAGGATTATGCTCTCACTCATCTTATCATGTTGAAAGTTTAGAAGGCTATATCAACTCTATCAACTTAAAGGTTTTCAAATTATTTATTTAGGTTAGGGATTTGCTTAATGATAGAAGCACTCTAAAATATGAGACTGATGCAGTTACAGTACTGGATGGAACCCAAGAAGGTGCTTATCAATGGGTATGATTTATAATCTTATCGGTTAGGATTGTTCAATATCCTGGTTTTTTCCCCTAAGCAAGTTTGCTTAAAAAATATTGCACGCCTGTGTGTTGTGTACCTTGTTTTATTTGCTTTTTGGTTTGATATATTATTGAGTCACAATGAACACTCATTTCACCTATCTTTCTCAATTTGTTGCTTTTATATAGTTATCCAAGTAACATACCACCATTTCCATATCAGATGCCCTCCAATAATGTCTTAGGAATGGGGCACTGGTGTGAGGAAGATAGAGAAAGGGATGGATGGCCTGTAACATTTGGGTGATACCATCATTGAGGAAGATGAAGGAGAGTAAAATGAGGAATAGTGATTTAGTAGTTTCATGAGTTACATTGTTAAAGATATACGTAACTTACAATTTAGAGGTTATGAGGTTTCATTGAAACAATCTAGACTTTAGGGGTTTAACTGAAAGATCAGGGCAAAAGTAAGGGTGAATAAATGCAATAACACTTTGAAAAACGGAGACAATTAACATTTTATTTTCTCGGACTGGTCTTTTTTTAAGTTCTGTGGTTTGAATTTGGTCTTAATTTAGCACCTGAGCATTTATTGTTTGAATCATGGTGCGAGATAACATTCAAAACACACCTTGCAAAAAATAGAAAGGAGTTTGAACTTTTCATATAGTGGTCCCCACCACTTATTTCTATCTTCAACTCCCCCTTCTTTTTTTTGGGCCCACCACTACAACTCTTCGGACTCCCCACTTCCCTTGGCCCTTGATCTACCAATTTCCATTTGCTGATTATTATCCTTTTCACCTCCACTTCTCCATTTAATGAACTTACAGCTGTCAAACCTCCTAAAGCATTATCACGTGAAGGATTTGTCACCTGATCATCCAGAACCTGAACAGCAATTTGGAAAATATTTATTCACCCAAATCTGTCTCAAAGTCGCCATGGTAGTCCCACCACTACCAACTTTTCTTTCTCTTTTTTTTTGACTTTCAGATTTAACTTATCTCCTCTATAATCACCGTGATGAACCTCGACGTGGCTCCTCCTCCATCCTCCTACTGGTGCTACAACTGCACCCTTCTTATTAACCTCTTCTTTCATCTTCCGTCACCGCCAACGACCTTCACTCTTTCACAGCCGAGCAACACAAACCAAAAGAATTCTGAAACAGAGGGCCGAGAGAGCGTGAGAGTATTGACGAGGAAGAGACCAGAGTTTCAACAGTGGAGGAGGAGCTCGATCGACAAGGAGAGACCATTTCTGACCACCGGTGATCTTCTCCGTTCACCACCGCCACCATCTGTGGCTGACAACAAGGCAATGATATCACCTCCTCCTTTTTCTAACGGCCTTTCCCTTTAGATCTAAACCTCCCACCAGTCGATGATGATCTTAACTGCACTGATTTGTGTCTCTGATGCGACACACCCCGGAAAAGAAGATTCAACGCCGGCGAAGGAGTCACGACTGGAAACTGAAATGGCACAAGCTAACACGCGCCGGAGTTTGGAATTTCACAACTTCGCTGGAAAATATGGAGAACTCGCCGATTATAGCCAGAAAAGAAAGTGTAACCTGAATTAAGTTTGCCGGAATCTGGAAACATGCACCGGAATCTGGAAAAAAGTTCGCCGGAAACTGAAAAATATTCGCCGGAAAACTCAGAATACTCGCTGGAAGCTGCAAAACTCGCCGGAATCTGGAATTCCTTACCGGAATTTGGAAGAAAGGTCACTGAAACTAGAGAACCCCTTGAACAAGCTCCGGCAGCCAACCAAGGACAGCATAACAACCAAACAACAAGGTATACACTTTCTCTCTCCCCTATGAATGGTTCACATGGTCACAAAACAACAGACGGAACAACAAAATCGACACAAACGGAAAAGGAGGAGCACCACCAAAGGATAACCAAAAGAATCGAAACTGTCACTGTACAGTGACAGCGGCCACCGGGAAACTCAAATTGGCCAAGAACTAGCCAAGCTCTGCTAAATAGTCTGAATATTGTGTATCCATTCATGTAAAGACCATACACACATATACAAGAGATTATATACAACATATGAGAGCCTTAATAATGGCTGCTGTTAATGAGGATCTGATTTATAGGGATTCTACTTGATTACAATAAATTTCCTGATTTCCTAACAGAAACCAAGTAAAAAGATACTACTTGTTGAACCATAAAAGTAGATAGTCCTGCATTGTACATGTTACTGACTTATTGTTACTTTCTCTTGATTCAACAAAGTGACTTTTATATGATCTTGCTTTGCAGAGGAACTTTCTGGTCTCCACTTTCTGTTTAGTTGTTTAGGGAATTACTTATTTAACTTTCTGATCTCTTGAGATCTTGATCTCTTGATATGATCTATAACTGATTTTGTGTTACGCCATTCCGTTCTAGGGAAAATCTGTATTTACAAGTTAATGGTGCAGCTTTGTATCTGCTGACTGCTGATATAGCTGGCGGTGGTATTGATAGAATAGGGTTATGACATTTGCATCATGGGTGCTGTTTGTTGTGTTGCTTCCAAAGATACAGATCGACTAACTGTATCTTATTCTTCTTACTTGGTAAGGTTTTATCTTATACTTAAGATTAAAAAGAGTATTACATTCATTGATTTATACTGACATGACCCCTGCCTTCTTTACAGAACAAGAAAGAAAAGAAAAGAAAGGACGAGGGAGCTGCACCTGATTAAAGTCAAAAAGTATCCTCACAATAATTCACCTTCAATTCAAACGATGCCAACCACTTGCTGTATGTGGGGTCCTCGAAACATTGCTGAGATAAATTATTTGGCCAAACAACTATTAAGCTTCACCTGCTTTGGCATTAGGCACACTCTTATGTTGTTTGCAATCATCTCTTACCCTTCTTCATCACTTTCTCTTCCAACCATGGCTGCAGAACTTCTTGGTGGTGCTATTTTGTCTTCCTTCCTTTAGGTGGCTTTTGACAGGTTGGCTTCTCGTGAAATCCTTCACTACTTCCAAAATAGAGGATTGAATGAGGCTCTGGTGAAGAAGCTGAAGACCATGTTGATATCCGTCAACACTGTCATTGATGATGCTGAGTATAAGCAGTTCAGTGATTCAAACGTGAAGGCCTGGCTTTGTGAGCTCAAAGATGCTGTGTACGATGCTGAGGATGTCTTAGATGAGATTAACTGTGAACCCTACAGACACAAGTTGGAAGCTGAAGCTGAAACTCAATATGGTTTTCTCGCTAAGGTACAAAAATTCTTCCATGCTTCTGCTAGTTCATTTGATGAGGATATTGAATAAGGTTGAAACAAGTGTTTGAAAGCCTAGAATTTCTTGAGAGCATAAAGATTACTCTAGGTTTAAAAGAAGGTAAAGGTGGTGCTGTTGGATTTTCCACAAAGTTGCCGACAACTTTTGTGGTCGATGAAGCTGGAATATATGGCAGGAATGAGGACAAAGAAATTATCATTAAGTGGTTGCTAAATGACAGTCACTTTTCTGTGATGTCTATAGTGGGTATGGGTGTTGGGTAAGACCACCCTTGCTCAGTTTGTTTATACTGATGAAATGATTCAGAGTGAATTTGATCTAAGAGTTTGAGTATGTGTTTTTGTTGACTTTGATGTTTTGAGGTTATCAAAAATAATTTTCAGCAAAATTATGTCATCTAATGATGATATGGAAGATTTAGATGCGATTCAAAATAAGTTGAAGGATAAGTTGTCTAGGAAGAAATTCCTCATTGTTCTTGATGATGTTTAGTGTATTGATAACACATTATGGGGAGCTCTTCTAGCACCTTTCATTTGTTGGGTTGCAGGAAGCAGAATTCTTGTTACTTCATGTGATGAGAGTGTTGCTTCAATTGCCCCATCTGATGAAATATACCGCCCACATCAATTGTCTGATGATGATGGTTGTTTGTTATTTACAAAATATGCATTTCACAACTCTTGTCCTCAAACAAATTCTAATCTTGAAAAAATTGGAAGAAGGATTGTTAAAACGTGCAAAGGTTTGCCCCGGCCTTAAAAACAATCGGATGTCTCTTGTATAGGAAATCATCTTGGGAAATGGAATAATATTTTGATGAGTGACATGTGGAACATTTTGTTTAAAAATATTCTTTCTGCTTTGATATTGAGCTATTATTATCTCCCTTCTCATCTTAAGCGATGCTTTGCTTATTGTTCATTATTTCCCAAGGATTATAAATTTGACAAGGAGAAATTAGTTCAATTGTGAGTGACTCAAGATTTCTTACTTGTCTCTCAACTGAGTAAGTCCATTGAAGAAGTAGGCAATGAATGCTTCGAGGAGTTTGTGTCAAGGTCCTTTTTTCAGGAAACTATAAGTAGAACAGGTTTTATTATGCATGACTTTTTCAATGGTCTTGCTAATTTTGTATCTAGAGAATTTTGTTTCAAGCAAGAGGTTAAGAAGGAGCCCAATATGTCAGAAAAAACACGTCATTTGCAAAAGATAAAAAAATTATGAACATTTGTGTATCTTGGTCCATTTAAGTATGTTGGTCGATTTAGGCCATTTCACATGCGGACTTCAAGCGGTCTAGTACTTGATTAATTGTGTGAGCACAAATGCTTGTGATTTTTATCTTTGGCTTCTAACATTGAGATACCTGATTCCATAAGAAATCTCATACATTTACGGTATTTTGATCTATCTTATTGTGGAATTAAGAGAGTTCCTGAGTCCATATGTCTTTTGCATAATCTACAGACATTGAAGTTGGCCAATTGTCAAGATTTGGTTGAGTTGCCTACGATTTGCATAAATTAAAAAAATTGTGTCTTTTGGACTTAGAAAACACCCACATGAAAAATATTTCACCAAATTTGGGAGAGTTAAAAAGTCTTCAGTCGAACTGAAAGAATTTTATGTGGGCAAATGTAGTGATGAGCTTAACATGAAATAATTAGGTATGAGTTGCAGAATGCTCAGGGGATGAGAAGCCAACTTGAAAGGAAAAAAATACTCTGAGGAGTTAAGCTTCGAATGAGATAAAAAAAATGATGGTTCTCATAATGAAAGGGATGTGTTGGAGAACCTCCAAAATCATCATAACTTGAAGAAACTGTCATTCTTCTATGGTGGTACAAGGTTTCCTGATTGGTTTTCTGATAACACACTATTCACCATTCCTCCTAATTCACCATTCCCGCAAGCTCCAAGGATTCAAGAGATCCAGATGAAAGTTCAGCACCAATAGCCACAATGGTGTCCAACCCTTCAATGGTTAGTGACTTGAGAGATGGCAAAAGGCCTAATGATGGCAAAACAAAACAATACTTGCAACTTTCCAATTGAAGTGACACTATGTTGGACAGTATGTTATCAGCAATCCAATCTGGAAAACTTATACTGCCATAGGAGATTATTGAGAGTATCTTCAAGTTTGGGTGAGGTCAAAGCTTCTCCAGCACATCCCTTTCATTTTGAGAATCATCATTTTTATTTTCATTTTCATTCCATTGGAAGCTTAAATCCTCAAGGTACTTTTTTTCTTTCAAGTTGCTAAGGCATTCATCCCCTGACCATTTTGCAACTCATAAATTGAAAGTCTACCATAGAGATTGAGTTCACCTAATTGTTTCATGTTGAGCTCATCCTTACATTTGCCCACATAAAATTCTGTCAACGAATTTGAAGATTTTTTAACTCCCAAATTTGATGGAGTATTTTTCAGCCGAGTGTTTTCTAAGTCCAAAAGACACAATTTTTTTAATTTATGCAAATCAGTAGGCAACTCAAGCAAGTGTCTACAATTGGCCAACTTCAATAGGAACTCTTTTAATTCCACAATTAGATAGATCAAGATACCGTAAATGTATGAGATTGCTTATGGAATTAGGTATCTCCATAATTTCAAAATTGGAAGCCAAAGATAAAACTCGTAGGCATTTGCGCTTACACAGTTGATCAAATATTAGACCGCTTGAGGTCCATGTGTCATATGAACCAATAAGAGACACAAATGTCTGTATTTTTTTAATTTTGGCAAATACTCAAATGGTCTAAATTCTCCTCGTTCATGTACCATAAAAGATAAATGATAGGTTTTTTTGAAATATGTGGCACCTCTTTAATCTCTTTCTTGGAACAAAATTCTCCAGATATAAAATTAGCCAAATCATTGAGAATGTCATGCATAACAAAATCTGTTTCATTAGTTTTTTGAAAAAATGACCTTGACATAAACTTCCAAAAGTATTCATTGCCTACTTCTTCAATGAACTTTTTCAGTTGAGAGACATGTAAGAAATCTTGAACCATCCACAATAGAACTAATGTCTCTGTCAAATTCATAATCTTTGATAATAATGAACAATAAGCAAAGCATCGCTTAAGATGAGAAGGGAGATAATGATAGCTCAATATCAAAGAGGAAAAATATTATTACAGAAATGTTTCACATCTCACTCATTAAAATGTTATTCCATTCCTCCAAAGATGATTTTTATACAAGAAACTTCCAATTATTTTCAAGGCTAGAGGCAAACCTTTGCACTTTTTTAACAATCCTCCTTTCAATTTTTTCAAGATCAGAATTTGTTTGAGGATAAGAGTTGCGAAATGCATATTTTGTAAATAACAACCAACCATCCTCGTCTCACAATCGATGTGGGCGACATATTTTATCGACGGGTAGCTAAAGCAACACTCTCATTGCATGAAGTGACAAGAATTCTGCTTCCTGTGGCCCCACGAATGAAAGGTGCTAGAAGAGCTTCACATGACATATATTCTTCACACCAAACATGATCAAGAACAATGAGGAATATCTTTCCAGACAACTTATCTTTCAACCTACTTTGAAGCACATCTAAATCTTCTGTATCATCATTAGATATAATAGTTTTCTTGAAAATTGTTTTTGTTAACCTCAAAACATCAAAGTCATCAAAAACACATACCCAAACTCTTAGATCAAATTCACTCAAAATCCTTTAATCATTATAAACAAGTGATTGTTAAAATGCCCCTCTTTAACATCAGAATTATTTAAACACACACACGTGTGTGGGGGTCCAAAAAATTTATGCCCACCAAATTTTAATTCTAATAGATTTTTCAACTTTCTAATATGCTAAAAATTTATTAATTTTGAGATTATAAAATTTATAATTTTAATTTCCCTCCATATTTAATGAAATCTATTTATTAGCTTATATACGTGCATAACACTTGTTTCTTTCTCTCAATTAATTCATGTGGCCTTATCCATTATTACAACCTATAAAAGTCCTCTTGATTACATTATTATTGTTAGCGGTAGAGATGTTAGAGTTGTTACAAGCCTATGGTAAGGTGATAGTTAAGTGAGTCAGAGTGAGGTGACCCTAAATAGGAGACTTGATCGAAAATACTAATATCCTAGAGAGCTCTCATGTGCTGATTTCAATAACATTTAATTGTGTAGTGCACTAATTCCTTTGCGTTGCTTTTCACTATGACTTATGCTAGTTGTGGAGCTTAATTAATTGATTTAATGGAGAACAAAATTGTGCATGTGACTAGATGGAAATTTTGACAGAAATAAGGGCATTTTTCTGTAATATTAGCGTCACTTTTAGAACAGTTAAAGATCAGAGAAACTACAGTAAAGGACCATTAATTTCAAATAACATTTTAGTACCTAGAGATATTGTCATTTTAGTACACATAATTTTCAAAATGCCAATTTGGTCCTCATTTCCGAAAATCAACGTCTTCCTTTGCTGAATCTGATTTTAAGGCCGATTTACTGAAATTTTGAGGATTTTAAGGAGTTGTGTCTGTGATAAACTGAATGAGGGGCTAAATTCTTTCGTGCTTCTTGAAGATGGAAAAAATGGTTTGAGCTTCAGAGATACATTCATGGAAATTATTTGTTTTAATCCTTTGATTTTGGCTATGCAATGATTTCTTGAGTTAAGATTATGTTATGCGGTTAATTTAATGAGATTGTGTGTTGTTTATTCTAGTTTGGATTGAACAATTGTGATTTGGGTTGAATTTTGTGGTTTTTATATATTCCCTTTTCAGTTTAACATAGTTGTGTTATTTTTTCATAGTTTGAATGAGTATTATGACTGCTTTTGATCTTGTTTGAATATCTCAGTTGAATGTCCATTGCATAGAGGAACAAACTGTATAATCCGATCCTAAATTGCACACTAAGTGGCATTTAATAATGTATTAAGAAGTAATTATCTAGCTAAAGTTCTAGGGGGTAATAACTAATTAGTATCACTAAACTTCGCGAGTTGCTAAAGTTTGATTTTTAACTTAGTAATTTAACTCCCAAAGCAATTTGATCAGTGGAATGGAATAGCATTTTGATCAGTGAGATGTGAAACATTTCATATAATAATATTTTTCTTGCTTTGATATTGAGTTATTGTTATCTCCCTTCTCATCTTAAGTGATGCTTTATGTATTGTTCATTATTCTCCAAGGATAATGAATTTGACAAGGAGTAATTAGTTCTGTTGTGGATGACTCAAGATTTTCTACAAGCGACGCAACCGGGCAAGTCAATTAAAGAAGTAGCCAATGAATGCTTTCTAGAGCTTGTGTCAAGGTCTTTTTTTTATAGATGAAACACGTTTTTTTATGTGTGTAATTCTCAATGATTTGGCATTTTTTTTGTATATGGAGAGCTTTTTTTTCAAGCATGAGGTTTAAAAAGGTGCAACAAATTTCTGAAAAGACCTGTCACTTATCTTTTCTGACGCATGAATTGGAAGAATTTAGGTGGTTTGAGTATTTGCAAAAAAATTAGAAAATTACATGCATTCTTGCATCTTAGTCTTCATTCATATTGCACTTGGACTTCAAGTGCCCTAATATTTGATCAATTGTGTAAGTGAAAATACTTGCAATTACGGGAACTCAATCTTAAGGGAATGCTTTCAATTTATGAGTTGCATAATGTAGTTGATGGGATGGATGTCTTAAAAGCCAACTTAAAAGAAAAAATGTACCTTAAGGAGTTAAACTTCGAATGGGATGTAAACAAGAATGAAGATTCTGAATATGAAAGAGAAGCTCCAACCTCACCAAAACTTAGTATTATGGTGGTACAAGGCTTCCAAATTGGTTTGCTGACAAAACACTGTCCAAAGTATCAGTCTGATTGAAAAGTTGTACATATTGTTTTGGCGTCTCTCAAGACACTAATCATTGAAAGGTTGGAGGGTATTGTGACTATTGGTGATAAGGATATTACATATTCTATACACACATATTACTTTCTGATAATGATCGGGTATCTATGACTCCTCCGCTCTTTATATAACACAGAGACTTGAGTAAGCTTAACAAGAAAATTTGTCCATCATGGATTCTTCTTCGGGCTTCAAGATTCGAGGATTGTCCACAAATAAAAGTTTAAGTGAGTTGGCTTTAAGGGTTCACCAAGGTTAGGTCATGTCTTTATACTCTGGAGCATTTACTGAGATAGGTATAAATGCCACATCCTTTACTGGTAATTCATCTTCAAAAGAAATTTATACAATTGTTTAATTTAAAGAAAGTGTTACACTTCAATAATTATTATGAATAATTTCTTAAGAATTTGAGGATGTAGTTCTTTTTTGTTTTGCTAGTTATCACAAAATGCTAATTACGGATCATGATTTTTATTAGTCAAAATCAACATATGCCTCTTATCATAGTAATACGTACATAACTAAATTTCTTTGATTCTGTTTTATTTTTTTGTTGTTACCTGTTCTACCGAATCATTTACCTGAGAATGTGAAAACTTTATGAAGTGCGGAAATTTTTAAATCTCTTAAGAGTGATCCTATTTAGAAGATGAGTAGGATATTAAAGCTTTGTTTATAACATACTTACTTTAGTAGTGTACTTCATCTAGTTCTTTATGTGAGTGTGGTAGAAAAAAATTTCTGCAGCAAAAGTATAAACATTAAACCCTAGATGTTATGATAAAAATAACTAGCTTAACTAATTTAGAGAAATCAATATATTTTTATAAATAACTAGCTTAACTGATTTTTTTAATCTCAACAAATTAGTCATTTTAGCTCCAATATTTAAAAGTGGATGAGTAACTCTTGGTTACCAAACAGAAAAAGCTGCTTCTAAGTTCTAACTGACATAATTTTGTATTTCGCTAATGGAGAGAAAAGTGTAAATCTCTCAGCTATTGATCCAGCAACAATGGTACCCAAAAACAAAAACATAAAGGAAATAAATAAAAAAGAAATAGACTAATTATCCTTTTCTCCCCTTCTCTGTGCCTTCATTACATAGAATTCTCTTCTAAAATTAAGGGCCACACTTGAATGTCTATTTCAGGCATTAGACAGAGTCCCACAAAAGAATCAAACACGTCTAACACTTGAAGATGGAGAAACACTTCCCTTTTTTTTTTTAATAAACCAAAGCTAAAATGGAGAAACCAGTAACCCAACAATGGAACTGGCAATTATCAATGTTTGTATCAGTTTTGTCTGGATTTCCACTCCATAATAGAAGACAGAAGCGTATAATTCGGAATCAGATTCTTATGAGGTATTGACATATTTGACGTTGGTGATTTGTCATAGGTTTGCAGCCATGTTACAGTTGCTTTGTAATCATAAGTATAACCATCAGCAGCAACACAAGGATTCTCTATCACAACCTGAACCAATCACAGTATATATATTATGCCATTTCAATATAATATAGAAAAAAATAAAAAGCAAAGGAAAATGAAGCCGTTTCCAGAATACAAAGAAAATTCCTCCACATTTCCACATTCTATTGTAGAACTTGTTAGCAAATGCTTAAAACTACATCTATATATTTACCCCCAGATGTAAAGTTTTACTATCAGAGAAATCAACCAGTTAACTCATTCCCATGAACAAATATTAGTGGTCATCTTGTTAGAGCCATTTCCAGAATATAAAACGTCTTTTATGAAGAATATCCAATTTTAGCAAAGAGATTAGAGAATCAACGATATGGCGGCAGTGAAATATCTTAGTACCTGAAGTATTGGGCAGATAAAGTGATTGAGGGGGTCTAGATTTGACAGTAACAACTGTGGCAGAATGTTGAGCCCTATCAGTGACTTCTTTTAATCTCTCCAGTATGGGAAGTACATGTCTTTCAAATCAGGCCTCTCTCTACGCTGAAGTTCAGCGCAGCTTAGGCCTAATCGAGCCAAGCCCAAAGTCTCCTGAAATGGCCAATTCCCTGCCGTGGGATCCAACATTTCTGCTAAAGTTCATTTTTCAATTGCTGTTTCTACTAAATGCGCTAGTGCTCAAGCTGGTTTTGCAGTCAACAACGGTAGGATCACCATTCCATTCTGGACGCGGCTTTGGTCATTGTCAAGGACCGTCCGTTGCGGTTTATACGTCGACGTATAAGCCGCTACACACACAACGGCTTATACGTCGACGTATAAGCTGGATGATCTTTGACAAGGACCAAAGCCGGTTCCATTCCAAAAGCATAAACATATTTGTCCTTTCGTACTTAAGATCTATGTAGGAAAGTGTCCCAATAGGCTCTGTGTCCTTGAACATTGTAGACAGAGTATCTGAATGGAGTGATGTAGACAATTTGAGTAAAAGTTTGTTACTTTGATTAAAATCTTGAAAAGAATCTAATGTTTCTTTGGTCAAATTTCACATCAGTTGCACATCTTATAAATTTATTAGTTTTGCTTTATATTTACTTAGTTAATTAGTGCTTAACTTAGGAAATTAATTAAGGATGGATGTAGTTTAATTTCTAAGATTTGGCTCTTGTCTTTTTATTCAAAAGAGAGAGGAACTAACTAAGGAGTTTTAATTCTAAATATAAGCTCCCAAACAAAAATTTATAATTTTCTCTTCAAACTACCTCTATTTTTTTTTTTTAATCACATTAGGTACCCTCAACTTTTCTAACCCTTCTCCCTTTCAACAATCCGAGTAAGATCTCTGTCCATGTGAGTTACGATATGGAAACCGGGTACCGAAGAGACCATCTTAGCAAGCCAGTCAGCAGCCCCATTCATTTCTGATGGCACATATATAGTTTATAACAACACACCAATCCCTCTCTCTGATAAATCCCTAATTTTATATATTTTATCCCACCTTAATCATTTATCTGGGATTATTTTAGGCTAATTTAGATATATTAGATAATATTTGGATTATTAGCCAATTTTAGGAAATAATATAAATCAGAATTAATTATAAGATTATTGAGCCTAAATATTGATATTCTGATTAATATCTTGTGTTTAAATAATATTTCTTAAAATATGATAGATTACGATTTTATCATATTAGAAGATCTTATGGTGCAATCATATTAGAAGATCTTATGGTGCAGAAGTTTTCAGGAAAGCTAAAAAGAAATCTAATGGTTAAATCATATCGCGCTTATTATATTTTGATGGACTTACCCAAAAATCTATCATTTTCTTCCTATTAATTAACCTAGCTGCATATTGAGAGGAGACTCCTCATTCACGCTCTCTGGGAGAGCCGCAAGAAACAGATTTACGCACACTGACGCAGGCGAGGGGGGAGAGCTGCAGAATATACACGCACGCGGAAGGGACAAGGAGGCAGAGACGCAGCCACAGATCACATATTTCATCTCTATCAATTAATTCAATTGATGCTTTATCCTGGGGGTGATGCGTAGTGACCAAAAGATTGATTTGATCAATAATTCTCATTCTTTCCTCATGGCTTTCACGGATTGCTTGCGGCTTGGAAGGGAAAAATTCATGGCAGCTTAAACCTTTTTTAGGAGGCGATTTGGGAGGAGCGTGGAGAAAATTTAAAGTTTCGCGTCTTACACTCAAGACTATATGGGAGTGTTTTTCTTTTATCTATTTATTTCAAGACTTGAGATTATTTAGTTTTAAATAATTTTTAGTTGTTTTATTGAGAACAATCTAGTTTTAGATTGTTGACATATTATTTAATTTGGATTAAATTAGTAATTTGGATTTGAATTGTGTTTAAGATATTTGCTGTGGTTTTTGTTTGCAACTGTTTGATTGTCAATTAAATTATTAATTGAGTTTTCATTATTAATTTAATTGGCGATTTACGTTTATCCTCTTAATTGTTCAATTAGGTTGGTTAATTGTCTAGTTGTTTAATTAGGCAATTGTGAACATGATTCCCAAAACTATCTTGAAACTATTTTAACTGGTTTAATGGACTTAATTGGCCACCGCTTATTTCACTATGAGTTTTTGGTGGAATAAGTGTTATTAACTGAGGGTTTCTCGTTTCAATTAGGCAATTAAATTCATTAGTTCCTATATTTCTTTAATCTCCCTTTGGTCTAATTAATTAATTTGGGCAAGAAAGTTAACTAATGTGAATCCAAGTTGTTCCATTCACGTGATCAAGTAAACCTTCTTTATCTTTTCTTATTTGATTTTCTTAGTTTTTAGTTAATTTCTTTGCTTAGAATTTTAAATCTCTTTCTATAAAATCCCCCAGAATTGCATTTGCATCTAGTTTAGTTCCATTATCATATAGCTTTCAGAGTTATTTTCATCTTACATTTAGTTTAGTTTCATTTCATTGCATTGCATTTTTTCATCACCTAAATTCAACCCAAAGAAAAAACCCACAGATCGCTTTGGGAGAACGACCTAGGTTGACCCTAAACCGCATAATTAATTGGACCTAGTTTAATTGATTGCTTTCCCGACAAAAGTAAGTATGCTTGACTTCCTCCACTAACCCTCGGTCTTCATGCTCATCACAGCAAGCTCCACTAATCAACTGCTCAGCTTCTGCAGAGTGCGTTTCGAGAATAACATTATGATAGCCTTGATCTCATGCTCATCACATAGTTTATATGCTGACTTAATGGAAAACATCCCATCTTTTGTCCACTGCCAACGGCATACTCTCAATCCTTTGTTCAACTTTTTCCCATGTTGCTTTAATACCTTTCCATAGGTTCGACCCCTGCCTTTTCTGGTCCACTTTTGGCATTAAATTAAAGGTGTGTTTGGTTTGAAGGGAGGGGATGGGAGGAGACTAATCTTAGAAGCTAACTCCCATATTGTCTACCACTAAGAATTTCTTTAACAGTAACATTTATACCATATTGTTTCTTGTAAGGGGCAATAACAGATGAGCTTGCTCTGTCACTTGAGTTCCCAATCTAAAGCAATATGAAGAAGCCACTGAAGATGCTTTTTTGTTCTGTGGCTTGCAATGGAAATTTCTGAAGGGTAAGCACTAAGCACACGTATTGAAATGAATTATTAATATGGATAAATTTTAATTACTCACAATGTCAAATATTTTTAAAACACAGATAGTTATTACATTCATTGATTTGACCAAAAAAAATTACATTCATTGATTTATACTGATATGACCCCTGCCTTCTTTACAGCACAAGAAGGAAAACAAAAGAAAAGAAAGGACGACTGCACTCTGCACCCAATCAAAGTCAAAAAACATCCCTACAATAATTCACCTTTAATTTAAAAGTTGTTGGTCACTTGCTATATACGTGGGATTCAATAATTCACCTTTAATTTAAAAGATATCGGGGTCACTGACTGCATGTGGGGTCCAATGATTCACCTTTAATTTAAAAGATGTTGGCCACTTGCTGCATGTGGGTCCTTGAAACATTGCTGCGAGATAAATTATTTAGCCAATGAACTATTAGCTTTCACCTGCTTTGGCATTAGGCACACTCTTCGGCAGCTTCCACAGCTTTCATCTTTGCTTCTCTTCTTTCAAAGGCTTCCTCTTCGGAACTTCTTTTCAAATAAGCAGCTTCTCTTTCTGCTGCTTCACATTTCTCTCTCTCCTTCAATACTAATTTTTTGGCCATGCCTTCTTAGCAATAATATCCTTCAATTTCACGGATTCCTCCATTCTCTTCTTACTTAGATTGTTCAACTGCTTAAACCATTTAAAAATTTACTCCAACTGACAATTTCAATCAAGATAATTCATTCCATGCCAATTATGGGAATGTTTGTTTCTACTCCAGTTGCTATAGACTTAATTGTGGCTAAGCTACGTATGCACGCACTCATACATGGCCGGGTGTATCAAGTAAGATGGACGATTTTAGGTGAGAGCTTAGAAAGGCATGCAGTCATTATTAGATCACAAACTAACAGTGAAGTTGATCACAAGCATGATATCTTCTTTGATTTTGCCTCAAAATTTTTTGCTTCAATATGCATTATTAATTTGTGGTCAAACAATGATTACTTACTTCTCTTACTTGTAATTTTCATATAAGATCACATCTCTTACTTTATCCATGTCATTGATGTGATGTATGTGTGAAATTATAAAACAGTTCTCTACATTTGTTGTATTTGGACCAAAAAGTCCTCATTTTTCATGAAGAAAAATTACTGTGCAAAAGACTAAAACCTAATTAGTTTTGTTATTAAGAGATAAAAACATAAGCCATCTAACTCTGCACAATTTGTGCAAGATTACGAGAGAAGACAATCTAAAAGATCTTTTTCTTTAATCAGAAAAGTAGAAGTTTAGTTCATACAAAACACAATGCAAAAACCAATAACCTCCACATAACAAACATGGAAGTTAACATTCCCATATTAGAGAAGGACGCAAGGAATTGAAAAATACCGTTTGTGATGCATAAATATTCTTTGAGCTACCATGTGCATTCCCTGGGCATGCTTTAGTTCAATTCTCAACTTTTCCAGCTCAAGGTTAAAATTTTCTTGCTCATATAAATAACATCAAGGGGGTAAAGGAAAATGATTAATTTTCAAGTTAAAACTCCACCCCACTTGATGTAGCTAAAGCAAGAGTAGTTTGACACACACAAAAAAGGAGTAAATACCCTTTTGGGTCCCTGGAAAAAAACACGGATCCCATTTTGGTCCCTCACACAAAGAAATGCCATTTTAGTCCCTGAAAAAGACGAATAAGGGTCGATTGGTGAACATTTTGGTCCCTCGCAAATTTCCAAAAAACCCCTTTTTAGTCCATAAAAAAGTCTCATTTTAGTCCCAATGGGGTCCGTGTTTTTTTTCCAGGGACCCAAAAGGGTATTTACTATTAAAAAAAGTATAAATTTTCCCCCAAAATTTGCATGCTGCAGTGTAGTCTACTTTATAATTACAATGCTACTATAAAAAATAGGAATGATCTCAAAGAGCCACTATTGCTTAGAGTATAAGCTGTAGCTGTATACAAGTAACATTTGTTAAAAGAAAGAAAAAAGTACCTGTTCATCAGGTGACACAGTAGCCGGCGATACATCCATGGTGGGATTTTGATAATAATTCCAAGATTCACCATCTAATAGATTGCTTTTGCAGCTAGAGACCCGGCTCAAAGCATAGTCAATATCTTACTTTCTTGTAGAAGAATAACAGCAGTTTGCTTGATGCCAAGTTCTAGAGATTGGCTTCTAGAGTGGTTATTTTCAATTAAACCAGCTTTTGAGCTCTGACGGGTCTGATTAATGGCTGAAAGAGCTTGATATCTCTTTGCCCCTACAGAAGAGGAATTTATGGGAGTGTATGATCCAACTGAACCATAGTCTATGCATAATAAAAATCATAAATCTTTAAAATACTATTCCAGGGATAGACCTTCAGAACAAGTGTACTAAAGCCTGATCTTCATTAGGACTCCATGAGAATTCATATGGATGCCATAAGGTCATCAGAAACAAATGATCAATTGTTTTATTCTCAGAATTGTATAAAACATGCGAAATACATTGCCAGAAGTATGAAAAGGTTCCTAAAAGTGCACAATGTACTAACAATGCTGCAATACAGGAGTGATTGCGCCATAAAAATTTTAGCATGATCATCAGGATTTTCAGCAAGATATTAGAAAAAGAAAATATCTATGAATTTAAATGTGATATTGACACTAACGATAATTCTAAGGCACTTCATTCTCCCTGTAATATTGTTTTCTGATAATGTAATCATTATTTAGTAGGCCCTGGCATCTTAAATTTACTGACTAAAATACCTATCTGAGAGGTGGACTCAGAGTTCAAGAGCTATTGTTGGTTGAACAACTGGTTTCACTGCTGTCATCTTTTAAGCTTTCATCAATCTCTATGTCTAACGGCCGTGAAGAAAACAGCTTCCCTTTGGAAACAACATAAACTGTACAAAATCTTGGAGTGCATGATGAGATTTTCAAAGATAAACACTTCAGTTTACTGAAAAGAAAAACGTCAAGAAAACCATCATAATTAGTTGAAGATCAATAAAGTTCATCCTAAACAAAGGAAAACATCATGTTTAAAATGCAAGAATAAGTAGATTTTTTCTGATCAACTTGACAATCACGGGTACAAAAAAGGCTTTTAAGACCGGACAAAAGAGGCATTGTAAGACCGGACCTTCAACTGGTCTTGTTCCAGGCCATATTAAAAGTCTAACTTTTAAGACCGGACACGAATTGGTCCTAATTTTAGATCAAACATTTAAAACATTAGGTCTTAAAAGTCGTACTAAATAGACCTGAAATATTTTTTGTTCGGTCCTAAAACTCAACTTTTAAGACCGGACAAAAACTAGGCCGCTCTTAAAAGATCGGAATTTTAAGACCGGACAAAAATAAATCCGGTCTAAAAAATATCGGTTTCTAAGACTAGACGACTAATTATACGCGGTCTTAAAAGACTGACTTTCAAGACTGGATGATAAATACATCCGGTCTTAAAAATTGAATTTTTAGACCGGACATATAAATACACCGATCTTGAAAGACCAACTTTTAAGACCGACTTAATATCAAATATGTACACCTGATCTTTAAGACCGGACATATAAATACATCCGGTCTTAACAGTTGAGCATTTAAGACCGGCATATTTATTTCCGGTCTAAATTTTCCCAAATTTTTTCCCTGTTCTGTTCTTCCTGATCATATATATACACAATCCACCACTCAATTCAGCACATAAAAGTCGATACTTTAAGCTATAAGCTATGAACAATTATGAATAAATTGAATTAGGAAAAAGAATACAAATATTATTTACCATGAGTTATGTGGCCTCTTAATTAATGATTATACTATGACTACAACACCTAAATTAATTTATACAATAAGATAACTTACTTATAAATACAATGAGTTACAAATATAGCACGTAAATCAACATACATGCCCAATATAATATTCACCATGCCTTCATCTGATTCCCACCCAACAACGTAACATCCTCTTTTATAACATGCCCCTTTGCAGGGACGGACCTTCTTAGAGACAATGGGGGGCCATGGCCCCCTCAAGAATTTCGGTGTTCCAAGAACCAGAGAAGCTTATGCAGAAGAACCGATACGCAGAGCAACAAGAAAGAGACGAAAAGGTAAAGTTGAGAGAGAGAAGAAGAGTGCGAAAACAAGCGAGGAAACAAAAATATTATTCAATTCAATGTTTCTCTCAAGACACGTGATACCTTTATACGAGAAAAAGTAATACAACTCATTGTCATAACTTCAACTAAGTACAAAAGATAATAATAACAAATTAATAAATTTCCTATTCTACCCTTTTTCATTTTGTATACATTTCAATCATTTATGCTTTACTTGGATTCTTAAATGTTGAGCTCCCCAAACAAAGAAAAACCAAGAGCCTTGAGCAAATTCTAATCACCGTGATTTCTTCCCGCTACCACCAGTCATAATGACCAAAAGAGGGACGGACATAACCATCCTAATGTAAGAGTTATTTATGTTTTTTATTTGAGCCGCAACAAAGTAGATCCAATTATCTTTCCTCCCCTACTAGAAATAAAAGGTCAAAATCTTTTCTACCCAAATGTGATACCTTTAACACCCTATGTGGAAAAAAAAAACTTCAATCTATATTTGGCCCCCCCAAATATTTATCTCAAGGTCCGTCTCTGCCCCTTTGGATCGGATCCTATCACAAAAATAAAACAAGAACAAATTTCATTGTCAGTGACATTGTTTAAGAACATAGAAAGAATATAATATAGTTAAAACCTTAAAGTTTTCAAAGAATTCTGCATATGAATATTACCTTATGAATTGACTCTTTTATAAAGAAGGTAAAGGTGGTGCTGATGGATTTGCCACAAAGTTGCCGACAACTTCCTTGGTCGATGAAGTTGGAATATATGGCAGGAATGAGGACATAGAAAGTATTATTAAGTGGTTGCTGAATGACAATCACTTTTCTTTTCTGTGATGTCTGTAGTGGGTATGGGTGGGTTGGGTAAGACCACCCTTGCTGAGCTTGTTTATAAGGATGACAGGATCAGAGTGAATTTGACCAAAGAGTTTGGGTATGTTTTTCTGATGACTTTAATGTTTTGAGGTTAACAAAAATAATTTTCAACAAAATCATGTCATCTAATGATGATACGAAAGATTTAGAAATACTTCAAAATAAGTTGAAGGATTAGTTGTCTAGGAAGAAATTCCTCATTGTTCTTGATGATGTTTGATTTGATGATTACCCATCATGGGAAGCTCTTCTAGCACCTTTCATTTGTGGGGTTGCAGGAAGCAGAATTCTTGTCATTTCACACCACGAGAATGTTGCTTTAGCTGCCCCGTATGATAAAACATACCGCACACATCAATTGTCAGATTATGATGATTGGTTGTTATTTGCAAAACATGCATTTCACAACTCTTATCCTCAACCAAATTCTGATCTTGAAGAAATTGGAGGTAGGATTGTTAAAAAGTGTGAAGGTTTGTATAACATCTGAAACCTGGCTCTGATACCAATTGTAACATCTTAAACTTGACTTTGATACCAACTGTAACATCTTGAATGACTATGATAGCAATTGTAACATCCCGAGGCTCTAATATGTAACATGCCAGCGACCCACTCTTGATATTGTCGCGCTTTAAAACGCGTTAAGAGGGGAGGTATCTTGACCCTTATAAGGCGTATTTTGTTCCTCTACCCAGTCAATGTGGGACATAATTAGTATCAGAGTCATTCGAGATGTTACAATTGGTATCAAAGCCAGATTCAGGATGTTACAATTGATATCAGAGCTAGGTTCAAGACATTACAATTGGTATCAGAGTCAGGGCTTAAGTCTTTGTGAAGTCCCACATCGACTGGAAAGACAAACGAAGCATGCCTTATAAGGGTGTTGAGACCTTTCCCTTGGGCCTAACGAAGCCACAATCAAAAACAAAATTGTGAGACCTTGTGTGCTAAAGCGGACAATATCTACAAGCGAGCGCTTGAGCTATTATAGTTGGTATCAGAGCCAGGTTGGCATTTAGATCGTGCAATTGTGGGATTTCTGGTAATTTAAAAATGGTATAGTTATTTTTCAAAAAATTAAAACTCTAATACTTGTAACTAAGGGTAATTTAAAAATGGTATAGTTATTTTTCAAAAAGTAATTTGAAAATGGTATAGTTATTTTTCAAAAAATTAAAAATCACTATTTTAAGTACCTTTCGTTATCTACATAATTCCGTTAAAAATGTTTTAAAATAGAATGAGAGGAAATAATTTACTAATTTTTCGTCTAGTTTCTACGTATCCAATATCTGAGTAAACTATTTGGTACTCAGGTGATAGCTGATAATGTTCAGGTATAGTTGGGATGACATTTGACCTTTTTGGTTCATATGCCAAGTCATCTTGTGTTGCTCTAATGGTTGCCTCCATCTCATTGTTTGGGGTGAATCATGACTTGACTGTAATGTTATTTCCTCTCATTATTAATTTTGTGTGAATCCTCATTTGTTTAATATTATGAGTTGACAACAATGTAATTTCTTTGGGAATCCTAGTTTTGGTTTATATACCAATTGCAATATCCTGAATATGGCTTTGATACCAATTGTAATATTCTAAACCTGGTTGTGATACCAATTGTAACATCTCTAATGTGGCTCTGAGAACCAGACTTTGTTTGATACCATTTGATAATTATCTGATATTAATTGTAACATCTCAAACCTAGCTTTGATACCAATTATAATATCTTGAACCTAGTTTTGATATCAATTGGAACATCTCTAACATGACTATGATACCAATTATAACATCATGAACGTGGCTTTGATACCATTTGATAATTATCTTATATCAATTATAATATCTCAAACCTGACTCTGATACCAATTGTAACATCTTGAACCTGACTTTGATACCATTTGATAATTGTCTGATATTAATTGCAACATCTCAAACCTGGCTTTGATACCAATTGTAATATCATGAACCTGACTTTGATACCAATTGTAATATCGTGAACCTGACTTTGATATCATTTGATAATTGTCTGATATTAATTGTAATATCTCAAACCTGGCTGTGATACCAATTGTAATATCCTAAACCTGGTTGTGATACCAATTGTAACATCATGAACCTGGTTTTGATACCATTTGATAATTATTTGATACCAATTGTAACATCTCAAACCTAACTTTGATACCAATTGTAACATTATAAACCTGATTTTGATACCATTTGTCTGATACCAATTGTAACATCTTGAATGACTCTGATAGCAATTGTAACATCACGAGGCTCTAATATGTAACATGATAGCGACTCATTCTTGATATTGTCCGCTTCTTTAAAACACGTTGAGAGGGGAGGTGTTCTAACCCTTATAAGGCGTTATTCCCTCCCCAACCGATGTGGTACATAATAGAAAAGTTATAATTGGTATCAGACAATTGGTATAAAGTCAGGTTTAGGATGTTACAGTTTGCCTCTAGCCTTGAAAACAATTGAAAGTCTCTTGTATACGAAATCATCTTTGGAGGAATGGAATAAGATTTTAATGAGTGAGATGTGGAACATTTCTTGTAAGAATATTCTTCCTGCTTTGATATTAAGCTACCATTATCTCTCTTCTCATCTTAAGCGATGCTTTGGTTATTGTTCATTATTACCGTGGGCTTATGAATTTGACAAGGATAAATTAGTTCAATTATGGGTGGCTCAAGATTTCTTACATGTGTCTCAACCGAATAAGTCCATTGAAGAAGTAGTCACTGAATGCTTTTAGGAGCTTGTGTCAAGGTCCTTTTTTCATAAAACTATAAATTTGTCAAGGTCCTTTTTTCATAAAATTATAAATAAAACAGGTTTTGTAATGCATGACATTCTCATTGATCTTGCTAATCTTGTATTTAGAGAATTTGTTCCAAGTAAGAGGTTAAAGAGGTTGCCCATATTTTAGAAAAAACACTTCATTTTTATTTTTGGGCATGAACATGAAGAATTTATTAGACGGTTTGAGTATTTGTCAAAAGTAAAAAAATTACAGACATTTGTGCGTCTTAGTTCATCTAAGACATTTGACTTGTGAACTTCAAATGGTCTATTATTGGATCAATTGTGTGAGCACAAATGCTTGCGATTTTTATATCTGCCTTATAATTTTAAGATTATGGAGATACCTGATTCCATAAGAAATCTCCTACATTTACGGTATCTTAATCTATCGTGGAATTAACAGAGTTCCTGAGTCCATATGTCTTTTGTATAATCTACGGACATTGAAGTTGGCCAATCATGGGTCGCATTTGCTTGACTTGCCTACCGATTTGCATAAATAAAAAAAATTGTCTTTTGGACTTAGAAAAAACTCGGGTAAAAAATATTCGACCAAATTTGGGAGAGTTAAAAAATCTTGAGGTTCATCTAACAATTTTATGTGGGCAAACGTAGCGGTGTGCTCAACATAAAATAGTTAGGTGAACTCAATCTCCACGGTAGACTTTCAATTTATGAGTTGTAGAATACTCAGGGGATGAATTCCTTAGAAGCCAACTTGAAAGGAAAAAAATATCTTGAGGAGTTAAGCTTCGAATGGGATGAAAATAGTAATAATGATTCTCAGAATGAAAGGGATGTACTGGAAAAGCTCCAACCTCACTATAACTTAAAGAAATTTTCAGTCATCTCCTATGGCGATATAAGGTTTCCTGACTGGTATGCTGATAACACACTATCCAATATAGTCTTACTTCGATTAGATGCAAGTATTGTTTCATTTTGCCATCACTGGGGCTTTTGCCATCGCTCAAGTCACTAGCCTTTGAAGGGTTGGATGGCATTGTGGCTATTGGTTCTGAACTTTCATCTGGATCTCTTGAATCTTTGGAGCTTGTGGGAATGGTGAATTGGGAGGAATGGGAATTGTACAAATGCTTCAAGTGCCTTCCCAAGCCTTAAAGATCTTCGTATAATAGATTGTCCAAAGCTGAAGGAAAATTTGCCCCAACAACTTCCTTCTCTAGGAGATCTTATTATTGAAGATTGACCACAGCTTGTAGCGTTAATTCTGTGGGCTCCAACAATTCGTGAAATACGAATAGAAAGAAGTTTTGGGTCTCTTAGGACCTTCCCATTGAATCTGTTCCCTGGACTTGAGCGGTTGCGTCTTTCTAGGTGTGATGATCTGGAAATGATTTGTATATCAGAGGGGTGCAACCATGTTTCGTTGAGAATGTTCCGCTTGAACCAATTGGGAAATTTGAAATCACTACCCGAGCCTATGAACACTTTCGTTCCATCTCTTGGCAGTCTACATATAAGGACTTATCCACAACTGGAACCGTTTCCAGAGGGGAGTTTGCCATCAAAACTGTGGCATCTTTCTATCGTTAACTGCCTAAAACTGTTTGCTTGCCGAATGAAATGGGGTTTGCACAATCTTGGTTTTCTAAGTTCATTTGAAATCTCAGGTGATGATGCGGTGGAGTCTCTACCTGAACCAAGACTACTTCCGACTTGTCTTTCTGATCTTTCAATCACAAGATGTAGCAATCTCCGAATGTTGGACAACAAGGCTCTTCGCCAATGTCCCTCCCTCAAATTATTGCATCTTGAGGATTGTCCCAGACTCCAATGCTTGCCCAAGGAGGGCCTCCCAATTCCCTTTCTTTCCTTGTAATTGAAGGAGATTGTCCGGAGCTTAAACAAAGGTGCCAGAAAATGAAAGGCAAAGATTGGCTAAAGATTGCTCACATCCCTGTCGTTCGTATTTTCTGGCCACCCTCAGGTATCTTCTGCTGTGTATCCTCTGCTATTCACATATTCCTTCTTGTTTAATGCAATCCACATCTAAAGTATACATCTATAATCATAATTAACCGATTAGTTCTTGCTCCAAAACCCTTTTTTTTTTTTATTTAAAAAAGTATCACGTTGCATTGTTAATTCCTTCTGCCCACCAACACACACATATATGGGACCAAAAACTTTACGCCCACCAAATTTTAATTCTAATAGTTTTTTAACTTTCTAATATGCTAAAAATTTATAATTTTAATTTTCCATTATATTTAATGAATTTTTTATTTATTTTTAGTTTGCTAAAAATATATATCAAACTCATTTTTTCAATAAAATATAAAAAAACTATATAGGTTCAAATTTATAATTTCATATTTTTTTCTACAAACATTTAAAAAACTTATTCGAATTCTTAAAAGTAATGCTATCAATTAAAATTTGGTATTTAGTATTGAAGGTAAATTAGTAAATAAACTTTATTTTTTTATAACTTTTAATTAAAAATTATTTTTAGAATATTCTTAACAGAGTTAACGATTTGGATTTACGTTTTTGTTTTTAAAAATAAGAGGGAGGTGTGTATAATAAAGGAAAAAAATAAAAGGGTATTATAATATTTTACTCTCTTTTTATATATACATTCTGTTTGTAACCTTGCTTTACTTCAAAATTTATGTTGTGTCTATATATACATTCTGTTGGGTTTTATATTCATTTTGAAATGTTTACATATATATGGGCCTTATTTATAAGTCATTTTGACTAAATCTCACATATCAAGGAGAGGCACCACTCTGGTCCTATTTATGTCTTTTTGACCAAAAAATTTGGTCCTATTTATAAGTCCATTTTAACCAAATAAATGAGATTGTGGCAATTTTGTCCATATTTTGTACCAATGAAAATAGAGAGAGAATAAAGAGTTGAAAGTAGTCATTCATAAATGAGGGTAAAATTGAAAATTTACCCCATAATCATTTAACTACTTACCTCTCATTGGTATATGTGATTTGGTCAAAAGCGACTAATAAATAGGACCAGAGTTGTAAGTATCTTAATGATTATGAAGCAAATTTCTAACTTTACCCTCATTTATGAATGAGTAACTTTTAAAATTTATTGTCAAATCTCTCTCATCTTTTTCTCTTTCCAACATGGCTAGCCAATCTCTCTCATCCTCATTAATATGGACCAAATTGTCATAATCTCATTTATTTGGTCAAAATAGACTTATAAATATAACCACATTTTTTAGTCAAAGTGGACTTATAAATAGTACTATATATATGTGTGTGTGTGTAAGTGAAAGCATACGCACGTAGCCCTAAGCAGTGACGAAGCTTTTATGGGACTAGGGGGCCATGGCCCCTCCAAAAAAAAAAAAAAAAAAATTTGTTTAGAATTTTTTTAAAAAAATTAATATAATATAAAATTTATTTTTGGCCCTCCAATTTTTTATTTATTTACATTTTTCCCTTTTTTATATCTTTGGGACTTATAATTCAATCTTTGTTCCATATGGGGTTTTGTATGATTTATGTTAATCTTGTCATGTTTTTATATATATTTCATTCTAATTACCTGAAATTTTTAGCTTATCAATGAAATTTACTTTTGTGGTGTATTCTTTATATGCTTTTACCCATACTATTGTAGATGAAGTTAATTGATTTTTCATTATAAACCTCAAATTTCTCTCTTGCCTTCCAATGTTGTGGTGTTCAATTACATGAAGTTTATGGTTGAATTAAAGATTCACAATCATATAAATTAACAGATTAAAACTCCTACTTCATGCTAGAACCAAAAGCATACTTTTGTATAGTTGAATAATTGTTTAGTGTCTTATATTGAAAAAGATGCATTTGATAGCATTGATAATAAAACAATTATGATGGAATTTAAAAAATAAGGCTTAGAAGGATGACATTGTAATTATTTTTATTGTAATATACTTTTATTAAAAAAAAAATATGTACTCGAACTTATTAAGTGTCCACCCTTTATTATAATTTATGTAGTTGCATTTCTAACCGTATTTAAATTCTTCGCTTTTTTAAATGATGCAGGTTTATAAAATAATTGCTTCTCTTATTACATCATCAAGATTCACTGATTTCATTTGAATATTTTTTTTATATTTTTTCTTTTTTAATACATTTAAAACTTTTTAAAAAAAAAAAATTGCGCTACGCGCCCAAACCCCCAAACCCCCCACCACTATTTGGCCCCTCCAAAATTTTATCCCAAGCTCCGCCACTGGCCCTAAGACTAGGTTCTAGAAAGTGCGATGATAAAGCTTACAATCAGACGATAAGTTAGTGTGGTCCAAAGATGTTGGCCCTTGTATTGTTGTTCTTCAACAGTTTTTGTCGTTGTATGTACTTCTCCATATTTTGTTTTTCTGTAATACTTCTCCAGGTTCTAGTTTTTTGCCAATTCAAAGTTAGGCTTTTGGGACTTTTTTTCATCGCTTTTAGACTTAAAAAGGCTACATTCATTTCAGGATTTGCAGATTTTGGCCTTTTACACTTCATTCACATCAGAGGCCATTGTTCCCTACTCAAATCACAGTGCCATACATATTAACAGGTAAAGCTTTTCCCCACTCTGCTTCTCTTTGCTTAGAACTGTTTAATTCTCTTTGCATGTTTGAACTAGAATGATTAGAGGGCATCTTATGATCACAGTGCCATACATATAACTTATGATCACAGTTTAGATATGCTTTTCTTTGCATGTCTGCTTCAGAGCTAGAATCCCCTTATAAAAACTAAGAACTTCTTTAACATTTGTACTATATCAGTAATCACATTATATATGCTCATTTTCTATGAACTTAAGATTTGGTGATGAATTCTTGGGGGGAAAATCATTTGCTGGTTGATTATGCTTTGACACATTATTGCACTTGAATTGTTTTACTTTACACATTATCATGAGATTTTGAATTTCCCTTTCATCAAATTGAGAACTTCCATTAAAGTAACTCTTGTTCAATACCTGTAGGATTTATTCTAATACTGTCAATTGCAAATGAACAAGCTCATTGGATGAACCCTGTTCTATGGCTAGTAATGGAAGGCACGCAAATGAGTAATGCAGGTGATATATCTGGATTTTATCATAACACTTAATATCTTATTTAGGGATTTTATCATTAATTTTGGGCTAAATAGCATTTATTATGATTAAATTGAATTAAAGATGATTGTGTCATAATAGAGCTTAAAAGGATATATCTGTTATAATCTTGTGGTTTGAAAATTTCTTGAGGGGTAAGCACCCATACATATTGGGAGGATTTGAAATGAATTATTAATATGAATATATTTTCATTACTTACAATGTCAAATATTTTTAAAATACTGGTAGTTGCTTGAATGAAGCAGAGCCGGAAAAAGAAACATTTGATGATACTATTATGTTGCAGTAAAAATAACTGAGTTCGTTATAGTAACTATTATCTAGCTTAGCAACGTGTTAATGCTGCTAATCATATTCCATATATCATTGCGTTTTGGTTTTCATAAACATTGGTAATACAATATTTACCTGCATTATTTTATATTCTCGAGAAGAACGAGAAACAAAACAATTTTTTCTACAACTGATTTTTGCCATTGTATATGCTTCTCCATATCATTATATTATGTTTGTCTGTAGTACTTTTCCAGGTTCTTGTTTTTTGCTAACTTAAAGTTAGGCTTTTGGGACCTTTTTCCATTGCTTTTAGACTTAAAAAGGCTACGATTCTGGATTTACAGATTTTTCCTTTTGCCCTTCATTCACATTAGAGGCCATGTATCGTTCTCAGCTAAAATCGTACAATATTGTTAGTTAAAAGCTTCCTCCATTCTGATTCAGACATATAACTTATGTTCACTCTAAGTATCTCCTTATAAAACTAAGAACTTCTTTAACAGTAGTATCATTTATATATATTGAATTCTTAAAATTTACTCTCATATTCTTTCTTGTTAGGGGCAATAACAGATGAGCTTACTCTGTCACTTGAGTTCCTGATCTAAAGCATTGTGAATGGAGTCACTGAGGATGCTTATTTGTTCTGTGGCTTGCAATGGAAATTTCTGGAAGGGTAAGCACACATATAGTCCTAATTATAAGAAGTTGACTTTTTTGGAAGGGCTAATTAAATTAGCTTAGAGTATTTTTATTTTTATTTTTTTCTTCAAACTAAATAGTTTGAATAATAAACTAATATATAATCTAAGAAAACATAAAATATGAAATGATTAAGAACTTATTTAACTTCCTTAATTTTCAACTTTCTTATAATTAGGACTTTATATGATAGTATTTAATATGAATAAATTTTCATTACTTACAATTTTTTTTTTAAAAAAAAATTACTATAGTTATTACATCTATTGATTTATACTGATGTGATCCTTGCACTCTTTACAGAGACCTGATTAGGATAAACAAGAAATTTTGTTGTTTGAATATGAAGAGCCAAAAAAGGAAAGAAGTGGTTGATGATCCTATCTCGGCATTGCTTGAAGCATTATTGAAGACAGAGATTCCTAGTTGTTGGAGCTTATCAATGCAATTGGCAAGACAATAGTTGAACATCCTATCAGTTGAAATGTTGGTTGTTTGTGAGTTAGCTTCATACTAAAACGAATTTGTAATCATGAGCTTGTGTGATTAACTGTATAAACATGCTTTTACAGAATTATTAAAATGTATACAAATATTTACATATAACCCTAAAAAGAGTGACATTTAAATAAATAGGGCATTAACCCACAAGTAAAAAAAAGAAATCATGTACAAATCACACATAATTTAACAAAACGTGGTTATTAAAACACTAATATGACATATTGCTGTTTTTCCCCAAATTCAAAACAACACCATCTTAGGCCCTAACAAGAGGACATAAAAAGTACTCATCCAATCCTTAATATAAGATATTTTGCGAATATTGATTTCAGTCTTAAATACAAGACATTTTTTATATTTGCGAATCTTTTTCTAATTTAACCCTAGTGATACTTTATCAACAATAAATAAAGAGAAGAGGGAATGTTGAAATTGATGAAGATGATTAAGAAGTTTTTCAGGAGACAAGTTTGCCCTAGCAATTATTTCAATTAATTTTGACCGTTAGTTGACCAAATATATTGGGTTAACAATTCATATGTCATTCACATAATTTTTGTTAAGGATAAATTTGCATGGGAAAGTTTATGTGTTATTTACTTCATCTTTTTTACAATTAAATTTATAACTTCATGGGCAAACATTAATGATTTTTAGGCTGATTTATTCAGGTTGTGAGGATTTTCTTGAAGCTCAGACCTTTGAACATAAACCTATAAAGGGGCGAATGTTTTAGAGGATATTGACCGACAATGAAAAGAGGGAGGGGTCGGACGAGAGTGACGAAACAGCAGGCCGCAGACAGGATTCAGAGAGTAGCAGCGACTTTGAACGAAGGGAGAGAACCGAGACGGCCTTCACCATCGATCATCAACCACCATCGCCTCCATCTTCTCCTCCTCCTTCCATGAATTCTTTCGGCTTTGACGCTGTTGTAGCTGTGATTAATAAGTCCATGAGAGGCTAAATTTTCTTGTGCTTCTTGGGGACGGAAGATTGGTCTGCGCTTCAGAGATACACTCATTAGGCGGAGTTATTTGTTTTAATCCTTTGATTTTGGCTATTTAATAGATTTCCCCAGTTAGGATTTGTTATATGGCTAGTTTAGTAAGATTGCCAGTTGTTTATCTTAGTTTGGATTGAACAATTGTGATTTAGATTGAATTGTGTGATTTGAGATTTATATTTTCAGTGTAATGTGGTTGTGTTATTCTTTCATAGTTGTATCATGACTGTTGTGATCTTGTTTGAATATCTTAGTTGAATGTTTATTACATAGAAGAACAAAATATATAAATCCGATCCTAAATTGCACACTAAGTGGTATTTAATAATGCATTAAGAAGTAATTATCTAGCTATGGTTCTAGGTGTAATCACTAATTAATATCACTGGACTTAGCGAGTTACTAATGTTTGATTTTTGACTTAGTGAGTAATTTAACTTCCAAATCATTTTGAACTAGGATAACTTATATTCAATTTTCCACGAAGCATTCTTGCATTCCTCTAGAATTTGCTTAAATCAAATTTCATTTCTTACCTCAACACTTTCTCAAAAAATCCAAGAAAAAAATAGTAATTTAAGTTCTTTCCCATTATTAAAAAAGAAAATCAATTTCAAACTCATCTCAATGTATTTGTGATTTAGTTTAGCTTAAAAATTAAATAAAAGGCTCATCAAGAGAATATCATCCAAGTTGTACCCTTCACTGTTTTGGTTTAACTTAATTTAGCCAGAGAAAGTTAAAATGTGGTAAATCAATATCATGGGAAGTTATTTGAGCACGTTTTAGTTGTGGGGTAGCTGGAAGCATAATTCTAATCACTTTGCGAAATGAGAATGTTGCTTTAGATGCCCGCGCTAATAAAATATATCATCCACATCACTTGTCAGATGAAGATGGCTGGCTGTTATTTAAAAAATATGCATTTCATAGCTCTCATCTTCAAACAAATTTTGATCTTGAGGAAATTGGAACAAGGTTTGTTGAAAAGTGCAAAGATTTGCCTCTAGCCTTGAGGACAATTGGAAGCCTCTTGTATAGGAAATCATCCTGGGAGGAAGGGAATAACATTTTGATGAGTAAGATGTGGAACATTTCATATAATAACATTATGCCTGTTGGAATACTGTGAACATTTGGACGAGTTGCCTATTGTTGGTTTGCACAAATTTAAACATTTGTGTCATCTAGATTTACAAAACACCAGTTCACAAAAGATCCTGCCAAATTTGGGAAAGTTGAAAGATCTTAAAGTTTGTCTGACACCATTTTATG
The DNA here is from genome assembly GCA_019022615.1 of Acacia melanoxylon. Classification (NCBI taxonomy): domain Eukaryota; kingdom Viridiplantae; phylum Streptophyta; class Magnoliopsida; order Fabales; family Fabaceae; genus Acacia; species Acacia melanoxylon. The sequence goes on from JAFJYJ010000005.1 coordinate 14,920,729, forward strand.
TGGAAAAATGCAGTGAGCTCAACATGAAAAAATTAAGCGAACTCAATCTTGAGGGAAAGCTTTCAATTTATGAGTTGTAGAATGTTCTTATCAATATCATATCCAGAATTCACATCTCCCCCAATAATTCGCCGGACTGCTTTACTTGGAGAGCTGCTAAGGATGGGGGTTTCTCTGTTAAATCGGCCTACCAGTACCTTTCTGATAGAGGAGGTGAGACTAGTATCAATTTCTGGTCCCAAGTGTGGAAATGGCAAATCCCTGAGAAAGTGAAATACTTCATGTGGCAAGTTGGTCATGAGAGACTCGTTACCAACTCTCTTCGAGCTAGGAGGGGTCTCACCAATGATAGTGGGTGCCCTTTCCATTGTAACTGTGAGGAAAGTGTGATTCACATAATTCGTGATTGTGAGCGTGCTAAAAACTTGTGGAAACAAATTTTAAAACCTAACTATTTCTCTCAGTTTTTCTCTGGCAGCTTGCAGGTTTGGCTTAATTGGAACATCAACCATAAGCCCGGAAAGGGAAGATTTCAGAACTTCTCATGGACAAGAATCTTTAGCCTTGGGTGTTGGATCCTTTGGACTTCCAGATGTAAATTTATTTTTCAGGGAGAAAGCACGGAAACCAGGGAGATGCTGCATCGTTGCAACTACCTTCTTATGGAAAACGGAGCGAATCAGAAGCTTAAGCACCTGATCTTTCAACTTGACAAGATTGAAGAGGAATCGTGGACCCCCCCTCCTGCCAACACTATTCGTATTGACGTGGATGGTTCGGTGCTTCAACACCATCATGCGGCCTGCGGAGGAGTGCTTAGGAACTCCCATGGAGACTGGTTGATGGGGTTTCGTAAGTCCCTTGGCCTCCGTTCTGTCATTGAAGCTGAAATTTACGCTATCTTGATAGGGTTGCAGCTTGGCCTCAAGATGGATTTTCAGAGAATTGTTCTCTACTCTGACTCTCTCGATGCTATCAATATCCTTATGCGTGACTCTCCAACCGATCACCCCCTCAAGGACGTCATTGGGGAGACTAGAGACCTTCTTTTTCGAGACTGGGAAGTGGAACTTCATCACACTCCAAGGAAGAACATCACTTGTGCTGACTTCATGGCAAAGTAGGGTCATCGTGATGTTGTTGGTGCCGATGTGACTATGATTCCTGTTATTCCTAGAGAATGCCTTGATATGTTTTTGAAGGATCGGCGGTCCTGCCATTCCTAATTTTCTTTATTCTGTTTTGTTTAGTGTTGTATTTGGGGCTAGAGTTCTATAATCTAGCTCCCCTTCCCTTTCAAGCCTCGGCTTGCCTTTATTATTCAAAAAAAAAAAGAATGTTGTTGATGGGATGGATGCCTTAAAAGCCAACTTGAAAGGGAAAATAAAAAATAAAAATACCTTGAATGGGATGTAAACAGGAATGAAGATTCTTAGAATGCTAGAAAAGCTCCAACCTCACCAAAACTTTGGGCTTGAAGATTGGGGGATTGTCCACAAATAAAAGTTCAAGTGAGTCTGTAACACCCCAATTTCAGTAGCATAAATCGTGCCAGTGACACGTGGTTTTATAAAAATTCATCGTAGTTTTTGGTGCTACAACTTAGCGTTTTGCGGAAACGGAGAGCATGTACTAAAAATTTGAACAACGAATTTAACAATGAGTCACTGATATAAAAATACTCAGACATATGATGATGCCTGACGTATACTGTTATTTATTTTACAAAATCTCCCGAAGGAATTATTCATGTGATACAGTAATACAAAACTCTATAATTACATTTCTTCTATGTAACTATACCATTTTCCGCCAAGCCTTAGGTAGACTTGGGACATAGACCTAACTCGCTTAAATCATCTCATTTGGCCAGCCGGGTAGGTCTAGTGGGAGTCTCACCGTGCTAGGGTGACTCGATTGATCGAACCACATAGACGACCCTTCTAGTTTAAGCACCAAATGATATGAAGTAACCTTATTAGATTCATGCAATACGGTAGGTTCGTTGACTTTCTTCCTCATTTTCTTTGACCTACCTTCTCACGGCTCCATTTATCGGGTGTTTATCTACGGCTCCATCTATCGGTACCTTTCTCGATCCTGGTTTCTTTACCGAACTATTAGACAGATCGAGATCCAATACCCATCGGACCTCGTGTAACAGCTTAACCTCATATGAAAAGTATAACAATATATGTATGACAAATATTCATTACATTTCAAATAAAGAATCAACACATAAGCACAAAGCAGATGTATGATCAAGACAATGACGTAACATAAGCACAAAGCAATATGTAAAGTCCCACAACATGTCGCACATACCCTATGCCACGATCACAACACGTGTCCTCGCGCTAGGAAAACAATCTCACGCATTATCAAGACTATAACCCGTATCGTCGAATGTATATAAACAATGACCAAGACAGCAGTCTTAGCCACAAAGACATGAATCATTTCATCACATATAAGAATACAAGACACATCGAGTTAAAGTTACGACGCGAACGTACCTTCCTTCCATATGAATAGTAATTACTATTCACGTATACGATTATTCATGTATACGGTACTATTCACGTATAGTAATACGCCCGTCCATCAAATCACGCTCTCCGGAATCCTCGGATATCCTATAAGGTTAATATCACATTTATCAATATTTAGCAAAGATATCGGGCATTTTAGGTGCAAATTACCATTTTGCCCCTAGTTTGACTAATTGGTGAAATTTCGCAGAGCTTCGCTACTTTGACTCTAATCTTCCAAAATTTTGCCATATCTCTTCCTCCAATATATTTTTCAAATAAATATCATATTTATCCCTAAAACATGATATCTAAACTATTTTGGTAAAATAAAGATCTACCTAGCATTTCTACTATATCTACCGAAAGAACTACTAAAGCTTAATACTAGGGACCGAAGAACTTACTCGAGCTCCGCTAGATTTTCTCCGGACTCCTCCTTCTCTCTAACCTCTCTCTAGAATATGGTTTTGGTGTGAGAAATGAGAAGAAGTGAAGCCTCTATTTATAGGGTGGAAAAATGGGTCATTTAGTGTAATTTTCACTTCTGGGTCATTCTACGTAATTTTCTCCGTACCCATTTTCATACACTTCACGTGAAGGGGATGGGAGGCGAAGAAAATATTGTCCGTGGGTCCCACACCTTTATGTGACTCGTACCGATAAAGTTCTACTTTAACGAAATTCATTTCCAATTACTAGACCAATTAATAACACTTTTAAATTTTGATTATACTTTTTGATGGTAGTAAAATACCGGGATTTATGGTCTAATTAGACTTCCCTAGTTGGACTAAACTTATTCTTCAATTGGTGTTAGCGAAATAACCTTCAATCGGTCTTATTTTCGAGGTTAAATTATGTGGGTTCCGATAAGTCCTTATATTTTCTCCAGGATTTCCACATCTTCACAACTATTCCATATTGCGTTCTTGAATGAAGTGGGAGAAAGAATATTATATTATTATCCAAATAGTAAATTACTATTGAGTGGGTCCCGCGGACATTTTTTTCAAACTTCACGTGAATGTCTGTCGGCAGAGGAGAAATAATTTGACGTGGGTCCCATATGAATAGTAAATACGTATTTATGAATAGTGAATACGTATTTTTGAATAGTAAATACTATTCATGGGTCCAAAATTTCGATTCCAATTTTGTCACTCTCAAAAATAGGGCCTAGTAGTCTCCCAAAAATAGGCAAATTCTCAAATATAGGGTTCCGATAAACAATTATTCGGGTATTACATTTCTCCCCCGTTAATTAAAATTTCGCCTCGAAATTTGACCGTATAATCTTGCGAAAAACTTTAGACGTCTCGTCTATTCCCTTTTTATGCATGCTTAACTAGCACACACCCTAATCTCATTCATATTGTACCCAAGTATAGTATCCAAAACACAGGATCCACTGATCCATTCTCTTAGTCTTTGGTTATGCATGTCTCATCGCCCTCGACTCATTTAGCATCGTCTTTCGCTCGAGCATCTCGCTTCATCCATTTCCTCTGAGTCTTTCCCATTCAAGCTCTCGACTACTTTCACTTAGCACTATAGCTGACAACTACTATCTGGCTTAACTAGTTCAGTGTTCTAGACTTTTCTAATAGTTCCTGTTCCTATATCCAAAATTTCCAACTACACTGTTTTTCAACACATTAGCATTGACAAACATGTCATCGCTACCCAAAACCATTATGTTGTCTCATTTTCAAATTTTCAAACATTGAAAATTTTCCGTGGTCTCAGTACATTTCGCAATCCACACTATACCAAAGAGTAATAGTGCTATTACATTTTCAATTTTAATCGCTGCCAAAACAAATTCGTGAAAACACATTCACTGTCGGATTATTTTCAAAAACTTTTGCTACCGACACATATCTTTGAGGAAAAATTTCATTTTATAAAATTTCTTAACATTTGAGAGCTCACGCCACCACTTCAACCACTTGGTACAAATGAGCGACTTAACCCAATCCCCAAATTCGGCCTCGCCGCACGCAGCATCCAAACAATGTGGGAGAACCTCCGCCTCCCATAAGAGACCCAGTGTTCACACTGGCACACAAAGTAGCAACCCTCAGGTTTTGCTAGACAAAACATACGCCTTCGGCGAAATGTTATGGATTGGGTGCGTTCACTGCTGGTGCGATTTTCATTCTCTCAAGCAAAACCCCTCAAAACTCTTTGTTCAAAAGATCATTTATCAAAGGCCAGCGATTTCAAACACTTTAAAACATCCGGCAAGACCAAAGAAACCGTGTACATCTACAACAACTTTCGTCCTTCCGTTCGTACCGACTTTACCACAACACGCTTGAAAACTCGTTTCAAACTCGGGTTTAAACTAACCCTTTTTATAAGACAACATTATTTCAAAATAACCATCATGTTTGTGGTCCTAAATTCCGTTGAAAACATTTCATTAGAAAACTCAATTTCGAAAATTCACAAGTTTGAAAATCAATTTCAAATACAACAAGTGTATTGGCAAGTTTAAAATATTCAACTTTTAAACGTTCTCGTGAACTGCACAACTAACCTTAGAAGGTCATTACTAACTAAATGCATTCGGACCTTTGTCCTTGGCTACTCAAGCCATACGTAATATGTTTAGTCTCTGTTCTACTTTAGTCTTTCGGCTATTCGGACATCACCCGCTATCCTCGGGTTTCACAAACTTCTCGGGACATTTTCGGTATTCGTTGTCTAACAACCACGGGCTTCGCCAACCCTATAGACACAATAATCTCACAAGACTTAGGGCTTTTCATCGAACATATACATGTCCAATGACCTATGGACACACCGGTCCCAACGTTCCTATTGCCCACCATGAACATTTGAGAAGTACACATCACCATTTCGTCCTCACTAGATCATACCCCAATCATGTGCAGCTTCAACTGCAAACATCGGATCCAACTGATCCATGACCATCGCGTACCTCTGGCCTCACACTCTACCCAATCTACCGGACTGGAGCTGAGTCACCAGGCATCAGCGGCGTCAACCATCATCGTGGGCCATACACCCTCCCGACATGGCAGGAATCGTAATTCTCGGATTGGTGTATTTGTTTTTGGTGTGTGCTTTTGTCTCTCAAAATCTCTTCATTCAGAACCATCTGATACGACACCTTTGATATTGGTTTATTTCCAGGCATCAACCAACCAGTGAATTCAACTTCCCCTACTGGTGGTAATCCGCTGAGAGCTTCTAGAAACATCTCAGGGAACTTATTCTCAATTAGAATGTCTTCTAGTGCGAGTTCAGTTCTTGCTTGGATATCATAGCATAATATATGCTATACAGCACTGGAGCATCCTATGACGATATACTGGATTACAAAAACCTCATCTTTAGGGAACCGATTCGATGTAAGACTCATTATAATGTACTTACCTTGAGAATCGATATACTGATAGTTCTACTTTATGTTTCGTTGTCATGGCGGCTACACCTTACGGCTCGTCATCACGGTGGTTCTGCTCTACGGCACTTTACTCGGTGCTTCACACGTCTTTTTCGATCGGTCAGCCTTCTCCGGGTCAAGCATCCTTTGTAGGTAAAACCTCCTCGATCGAACTCCCCGTAGGTAGCCCTCTCCAATCAAAACGTTCCATAAGTAGCGTTAACTTCAGTTAATCATTTCTCAATTAAAGTATTATTATAACGAGAACTCAAATCTTATCAGGTCTTTACCCTTGATAGTCTCATAATCCACTATCTTAATTCCCAATGTCACGTAGACAAAGTCTACACATTATTTTGTTACCTCAAAGGTAACCACCAATCATATAAAACATTGTATGAATTACAAGGTTCACACAATTATAGTTTCATGTACTAAATCTCTTGATCACATTTTGACCTAAACATTATTTCATGTTAGATCATATACAAACCTATCCTCATAAAATTCAAAGTTTTTATGAAGTTCCAATTCTATCTCCTTTGTAGTAATGAAGTACCTGACTTGTCATCTCACTAATTTCGAATGAAGATTACTTCCTTTTGAAGTCAGGGTCCTTTTGCAAAGTATTCTCGATCAATACACAAAAATCCTTCATACTTGTACATGTACTCTTCTCTTAATGCACCGAAGAGATTCCTGTGATCAGAGAAAATTTAGACGCACAATGTTTAAAATGTTAAACACCTCTTTGACATGATTTTGATATAATGTTCTAAACAACACAACTTTTCGAGGAGTTTACACTTTGTTAAGGGATTGAACTATGTCAATATTGTCATTCCTAAGTCTGTGTCCCTTATCTAAAATTAAAATAGAAGGATCCTCATGTAAATCTTTTGGCAAGACGTTGATGCGTAGCCGTTCCAAAGAAGTAACCCATTTCGAGATTACTCTCACCCGAATACACTTAACCATGGAGTCCCATCGGCATCTAACAAATCAACCTGTCATCACGAATCGGTGGCACACTCTCCAACTCAAATTTCTTGGAGACACGGCCATCAATCAATTACCATACGGCGTACAAACGTCCAAACGGTGCAGAACTAGCAACTACTAGGTTGCTTTAGGTTGCTTTTAGGGAACATTAGGGTGCGGTGCCGCTTAATTTAAAACAAAATCTAGACGTTACTAGTTCAGCTATAAATCGAGGAAGACGAAGGGTAAATACCTTACACGCTTTCAAGTTTTTCAGAACTTCAGCATACCCATTTCCTCTGCATTCATACCTTTCTCTTTATTACTTCTACTATCTTCAAATATGGCAGGTCCAAGCAACTACATTCCCGTTTCTGATTCATACAGCCCTTCGTTTCTTGAAGCTATATTCCATGATAATCAGCCTAATATAATGGTTGACTTATCTAGTAATGTACCTTTTTCATATTCATCATTACTTTCTTACAATCCTTTAGAGGCGTACGTTCCTCCTTCTGCCTCAATACTTCATGTTCCAACTTCTCTTCCAGGGGATAATGTACTTTATCCATCCCCGAGGATTCAAGGTTCGACTCCTTTGATTACAAACCAAGGAGTATCTGAAACAGGTCCATCAAGGCGACCAGTCAAAAGATGTCGTAACATGGCCGAACTTATGGAGTCTACTAAACCTTCTTCTCCAAGAAACCCTGCTCCCAGTCTAGAAGAAACCACTACCCCTTTTTCTGGTCTAGCTAAATTTACTAACCCTTTTTCATGTGGTTGTTGCCATGTTCTACGTGAAATTATTCATACCAATGGTCTTCATCATCAGAGGCTTGAAGTTCATGGAAGGATTGGCATGATCTGTCATGCTGTCCATCACCAAAATGTACAACATGATTCTTCCAATGCTAACAACCTTCCAATGTATGATTTCAGTAATAAAAATATAGAGGAAATCAAACATTTTCTGACACAATATTGCATAAATCAAAATGCATCAGGGTATGTCTTAGTGCCAGATCCATTATCATCCTATTATGAGGCTCTATGTGTTGGTTTAGAATGGACTGAGTCTCATAATGAACTCTTTAGTAGTTCAATCAACGTAGGGAATATATCTTCTAAAGGGAAAGAACGCGGTTGAAGATGATTTACAATGTGACCACTCGGCCCTCCATCCAAGTGAAACGTATAGGCAAGACTTGAACAACACCAAAGAGCGAAGCAATGACACCGCAAGATTTTTGTAATTTCTTCCATTTGACCCGAGGAAATGAGTCAACGAGATAAATTTGAGTATAGGTACGATAAAAAGAATATATCGCAAGGAAGGGTTAAGAGATTGGCCTCACGAGAAGGCTTTCAAAACTTATGAGACGAGTTGATGCACTAAGAAAGGCATTACCTCATCTCGGATCCGTCTTAAGAGAATTAGCTCAAAAAGAAATTAACGAACATCATCGAAGATGATTCATCATTGTAAAGGGGTTGTTCCGATTGTTGCTCTTCTTACTTGAAATTATATAGTCTTTTCTTCTTAGTCTTCTTGCTAATGTTTGTAATTTCTATTCTAAGATTCATAGGGATTTTCAAACTTTCCCGCCAAACTTATCTTTATCTATTCAAACTCATACTGGCTATTCTAACTTATTGTCAGAACCTACATTGAACTTCTAAATTTTTGAGCAGACAATTTCCAAAATTTCTACTCTGATTCCAACATGTCACTCAATTTTTTTTTCCAAGTATGAGTTACTATTCTTACCAAAAGACTTATAACCGAGAAGCCGCTGTTTTTACAGACAAACCTAAACAATAGGTTAATGTCTATGGAAAGACTTAGGTAGTATCGTCAACTAAGTTTAAGTTTTGCTTTCGTTCGGGAATTTCATGTAGACTCCGATTTTCCATATCAGAAGTCTCAGAGTTTTTCAAAAACTCTAACCTTTACCTTAGGGTATTTGTTTTATTGTATCACAAAACCAGTATTATATCGTACTCTTGTTTTTGTTGTTCATACAATGCTCTTGAGACTATTTGTGAAGCTAGCTCGATACCAAAATTGTAACACCCCAATTTCAAGAAGCATAAATCGTGCAGGTGACACGTGGTTTTATAAAAATTCATCGAGTTTTGAGGTGCTACAACTTAGCGTTTTTGCGGAAACGGAGAGCATGTACTAAAAATTTGAACAACGAATTTAACAATGAGTCATCGATATAAAAATACTCGGACATATGATGATGCCGACGATATCGTTATTTATTTTACAAAATCTCCCGAAGGAATTATTCATGTGATACAAAGAATACAAAACTCTATAATTACATTTCTTCTATGTAACTATACCATTTTCCGCCAAGCCTTAGGTAGACTTGGGACATAGACCTAACTTTCAGCTTAAATCATCTCATTTGGCCAGCCGGGTAGGTCTAGTGGGAGTCTCACCGTGCTAGGGTGACCGATTGATCGAACCACATAGACGACCCTTCTAGTTTAAGCACCAAATGATATGAAGTAACCTTATTAGATTCATGCAATACGGTAGGTTATTGACTTTCTTCCTCATTTTCTTTGACCGGTACCTTCTCACGGCTCCATTTATCGGGTGTTTATCTACGGCTCCATCTACGGTACCTTCTCGATCCTGGTTTCTTTACCGAACTATTAGACAGATCCGAGATCCAATACCCATCGGACCTCTGTAACAGTTAACCTCATATGAAAAGTATAACAATATATGTATGACAAATATTCATTACATTTCAAAGAATAATCAACACATAAGCACAAAGCGAGATGTATGATCGTACAATGAGAACATAAGCACAAAGCAATATGTAAAGTCCCACAACATGTCTGCACATACCCTATGCCACGATCACAACACGTGTCCTCGCGCTAGGAAAACAATCTCACGGCATTATCAAGACTATAACCCGTATCGTTCGAACGTATATAAACAATGACCTAAGAGAGTCTTAGCCACAGTACATGAATCATTTCATCACATATAAGAATACAAGACACATCAGAGTTAAAGTTACAGTACGCGAACGTACCTTCCTTCCATATGAATAGTAATTACTATTCACGTATACGGTACTATTCATGTATACGGTACTATTCACGTATAGTAATACGCCCGTCCATCAAATCTGCCTCCGGAATCCTCGGATATCCTATAAGGTTAATATCACATTTATCAATATTTAGCAGCATATCAGGCATTTTAGGTGCAAATTACCATTTTGCCCCTAGTTTGACTAATTGGTGAAATTTCGCCAGAGCTTCGCTACTTTGACTCTAATCTTCCAAAATTTTGCCATATCTCTTCCTCCAATATATTTTTCAAATAAATATCATATTTATCCCTAAAACATGATATCTAAACTATTTTGGTAAAATAAAGATCTACCTAGCATTTCTACTATATCTACCGAAAGAACTACTAAAGCTTAATACTAGGGACCGAAGAACTTACTCAGAGCTCCGCTAGATTTTCTCCGGACTCCTCCTTCTCTCTAACCTCTCTCTAGAATATGGTTTTGGTGTGAGAAATGAGAAGAAGTGAAGCCTCTATTTATAGGGTGGAAAAATGGGTCATTTAGTGTAATTTTCACTTCTGGGTCATTCTACGTAATTTTCTCCGTACCCATTTTCATACACTTCACGTGAAGGGGGATGGAGGCAGAAGAAAATATTGTCCGTGGGTCCCACACCTTTATGTGACTGTACCGATAAAGTTCTACTTTAACGAAATTCATTTCCAGTTACTAGACCAATTAATAACACTTTTAAATTTTGATTATACTTTTTGGATGGTAGTAAAATACCGGGATTTATGGTCTAATTAGACTTCCCTAGTTGGACTAAACTTATTCTTCGGTGTTAGCGAAATAACCTTTGGTCTTATTTTCGAGGTTAAATTATGTGGGTTCCGGATAAGTCCTTATATTTTCTCCAGTGATTTCCACATCTTCACAACTATTCCATATGCGTTCTTGAATGAAGTGGGAGAAAGAATATTATATTATTATCCAAATAGTAAATTACTATTGAGTGGGTCCCGCGGACATTTTTTTCAAACTTCACGTGAATGTCTGTCAGAGGAGAAATAATTTGACGTGGGTCCCATATGAATAGTAAATACGTATTTATGAATAGTGAATACGTATTTTTGAATAGTAAATACTATTCATGGGTCCAAAAATTCTGATTCCAATTTTGTCACTCTCAAAAATAGGGCCTAGTAGTCTCCCAAAAATAGGCAAATTCTCAAATATAGGGTTCCAGATAAACAATTATTCGGGTATTACAGAGTCGGTCTCAAGAATTCACTAGGATCAAGTCATGTCTTCATACGCGAAGCATTTACTAAGATAATTATAAATACCACATTCTTTATTCTTTATTGGTAGTTCATCTTTAAAAGAAATTTATACAATTTCTTAATTTAAAGAAAATGTTACACTTCAATAATAATTATGTATAATTTCTTAAGAATTTGTGGATGTAGTTCTTTTTGGTTTTGCTAATTATCACAAAATGCAAATTACGGATCATGATTTTTTTAGTCAAAATCAACGTATGACTCTTATCATAGTAATACATAACTAAATTTCTTTGGTTCTATTTCTATTTTGTTGTTAGCTGTTCTACTGAATCATTTACCTGAGAATGAGAGTACAAACTTTCTGAAGTGTGAAAATCTTTAAGTTTCTTAAAGTGATCCTAATTAGAAGAATGAGTAGGATCTTAAAGCTTTGTTTATAACATACTTACGTTATGAGCGTACTTCCTCCTATCCTTTTTATAAGATTCGAAAATTTGAATTGTCTTGATCCTTTTTATAAAAGCCCAACAATAGTTGTTTAAATATTTAATAAGTTTTCTCGTTTTTACCCTTAATTAATTAAAAGGTTGGTGATACACATATTTACTTTATTTTTTTCCATTACTTGCTATTCATAAATAAAGTTTATTTCATTCGTACTTAATATTTTCAATTAAGTCACAATCGCACATGGGAAAAGACATGAAAAAGCTGACATTTTTATACAAATGTTGATTTAAAAGAAAATTTTGTTCTATTCTTTTAGTAAGTAATTATGACTTTAAAACATGGTTCACACGTTTTTTATTGAAATATAGATGTCACTGTAAAAATAACTAGCTTAACTAATTGAGAGAAATCAATATATATTTTTATAAATGACTAACTTAACTAAATTTTTTAATCTCAACAAATTAGTCATTTAGCTTCAATATTTAAAAGTGGAGAGAGTAAATTTTGATTACTCAACAGAAAAAACTTCTTCCAACTTCTAATTGACATAATTCTGTATTTCACTAATGGAGAAAAAAGTGTAGAACTCTCAAGCCATCGATCCAGTAACAACAGTACCCAAAACCATAAAGGAAAGAAATAAAAAAGAAATAGACTAATTATCCTTTTCCCCCTTCTCTCTACCTTCATTGCATAGAATTCTCTTCTAAAATTAAGGGCCACACTTGAATGTCTATTTCAGGCATTAAAAAGAGTTCCGCAAAAGAATCAAACATGTTCAACACTTGAAGATGGATCCCTCCCTACATTAAACAAACTTAACATCAAGCATAATAGTCAATACCCAAGCAAAACCAATATCTTTTTCCATACATTTCAAAAGCTCCAGTCCTGATTAAGAAGAATGATAGAAGGTGATATTTAGAAATCAGAATGACTAAAAAGCATTAAAAGTGCCATTGATCAATAAATCTAAACATGTTTTAACAATTCAAAATCATGAATACAACTCTATCAAGCATAACCAAATATTCACACATTCTCAAGCAAACTGATTACTAACTAGCATAAATACTTTTTTTTTTCCTTTCAATAAACCAAAGCTAAAATGGAGAAATCAATAACCCAACAATGGAACTGGCAATTAACAATGTTTGTATCAGTTTTGTCTGGATTTCCACTCCATAATAGCAGACAGAAGCGTATAATTCGGAATCAGATTCTTATGAGGTAATGGCATATTTGACATTGGTGATTTGTCATGGGTTTGCAGCCATGTTACAATTGCTTTGTAATCATAAGTATGACCATCAGCAGCAACACAAGGATTCTCCATCACATCCTGAACCAATCACAGTATATATATTATGCCATTTCAATATAATATAGGGAAAAAAAAAAAAAAAAAAAGCAAAGCAAAATGAAGCCGTTTCCAGAATACAAAGAAAATTCCTTCACATTTCTACATTCTATTGAAGAACTTGTTAGCAAATGCTTAAAACTACATCTATATCTCTACCCCAGATGTAAAGTTTTACTATCAGAGAAATCAACCGGTTAACTCATTCCCATGAGCAAATATTAGTGGTCATCTTGTTAGAGCCATTTCCAGAATATAAAAAACGTCTTTTATGAAGAATATCCTATTTTAGCAAAGAGATTATAGAATCAACGATATGGGGACAGTGAAATATCTTAGTACCTGAAGTATTGGGCAGATAAAGTGATTAGGGGGTCTAGATTTAACAGTAACAACTGTGGCAGAACGTTGAGCCTTATCAGCGACTTCTTTTAATCTCTCCAGCATGGGAAGTACATGGTCTTTCAAATCAGGCCTGTCTCTACGCCGAAGTTCTGCGCAGCTTAGGCCTAATTGAGCTAAATCCAAAGTTTCCTGAAATGGCCAATTCCCTGCCGTAGGATCCAACATTTCTGCTAAATTTCCCTTTTCAATTGCTGTTTCTACTAAATGCGCAAGTGCTCTAGCTGGTTTTGCAGTTAACAACTGTAGGATCACCATTCCAAAAGCATAAACATCAGATTTCGGAGATATTTGCCCTGTCCTTTGGTACTCAGGATCTATGTAGGAGAGTGTCCCAACAGGCTCTGTGTCCTTGGACATTGTAGAATGAGTATCTGAATGGAGTAATGTAGAGAGGCCTATATCGCCAACCTTGCTCACGAGATTCCCATCTAGCAAGATGTTTGCCGGTTTCAAATCACGATGGATGATGGGTCTGGGCTTTGAGCTATGAAGAAAGACAAGAACAGAGGCTACTTCCCATGCAATTTGGTACCTCTTGAACCATGGAATTGAGATATTACTTTTATTTTGGAGTAAAGTGTCCTCTAAGCTACCATTCTCCATGTATTCATACACAAGGCATCCATGATCGGGGCATGCCCCGAGAAGGAGAAGTAAATTTGGATGGCGAATTCTGCTCAGAATTTCCAGCTGCAGCAAAACAGAAGAATAAGGAAGATCATGTGGCCTATTTAGTCTCATATTTATGTGGCTACTTATTCATTGGGCAATAGCCAATTATCATATGTGAAATATATATATATAGAGAGAGAGAGAGAGAGAGGAAAAATGTGAAACATTAATACAAAACTAATGGACATCAGTAAGAACTGTGTTAAGCAGTCAAACTAAATTCCTAGAATAGATAAAGGCCTTAACAAAAAGAAAGGCTTTCTTAAGTAATGTCCTGGGAGAGGACGCATGTGGACAGAGGTAATTTCTCTAGACTTCAGAAATATGCCCTGCTGCTTAGCTCATTATCATAATTAACTGCTTAAATTATGAAAATCACTAAGTTTAATCATCAAGCTGAATTAGTTGGAATGGTGGAGTAATTTGCATCTTGTAAATAAGAACTAAGAAGAATAAAAACTGAAAAATGTGAAAATAAACAAAGTCAAATTCAAAGTCCCAAAAAGAACTTCAGTGTAATGGTAGAATCATTTTAATACCTTTAAACTTGATTCTTAGCCTTTTTTTCCTTTATGAAGCATGTAATCTGTCAAGAATAATTTAAAGAAACTTAATCAAACTGTTGTGTGAAAATCCTGTGTCCATAAAGCTTCCATACCTCTTGTTGGAGTTGCTTCATAATGTGGTCCTCATTAGAGTGAAGAATTTTTACTGCCACAGGTGTATGATACAAATCGCACTTGTAAACTGTTCCACAAGCTCCCTTTCCAATTCTAAGCTCTTCAGAGAATGATGAGGTAGCTGAAATTATTTCATCCCATGTAAACTTCTTATACTGAAGCATGGAACCACTAAGAGCATCCTCTAGCTTTTCATTCCCTTCAGCAGCTTCCACAGCTTTCATCTCTGCTTCTCTTCTGTCAAAGGCTTCCTCTTCGGAACTTCTTTTCAAATAAGCAGCTTCTCTTTCTGCTGCTTCACATTTCTCTCTCTCCTTCATTACTAATTTTTTGGCCATGCCTTCCTTAGCAATAATTTCCTTCAATTTCACGGATTCCTCCATTCTCTTCTTACTTAGATTGTTCAACTGCTTAAACCATTTAAAAATTTACTACAACTGACAATTTCAATCAAGAAAATGCATTCCATGCCAATTATGGGAATGTTTGTTTCTACTCCAGTTGCTATAGACTTAATTGAGGCTAAGCTACGTATGCACGCACGCATACATGGGGTGTATCAAGTAAGATGGACGATTTTAAGTGAGAGCTGAGAAAGGCATGCAGTCATTGTTAGATCACAAACTAACAGTTAAGTTGATCACAAGCATGATATCTTCTTTGATTTTGCCTCAACAATTTTTGCTTCAATATGCATTATTAATTTGTGGTCAAATAATGATTACTTACTCCTCTTACTTGTAATTTTCATATAAGATCACATCTCTTACTTTATCCATGTCATTGATGTGATGTATGTATGAAATTATAACAGTTCTCTACATTTGTTGTATTTGGACCAAAATGTCCTCATTTTTCATGAAGACAAATTACTGTGCAAAAGATTAAAAACTAATTAGGTTTGTTATTAAGAGATAAAAACGTAAGCCTTCTTACTCTACACAATTTGTGCAAGATTACGAGAGAAGACAATCTAAAAGACCTTTTTCTTTAATCAGAACAGTAGAAGTTTAGTTCATACAAAACACAACGTAAATACCAATAACCTCCACATAACAAACATGGAAGTTAGCATTCCCATATTAGAGAAGGCGCAAGGAATTGAATAATACCATTTGTGATGCATAAATATTCTGTCTTTGAGCTACCATGTGCATTCCTTGGGCATGCTTTAGTTCAATTCTCAACTTTTCCAGCTCAAGGTTAAAATTTTCCTGCTCATACAAATAACATAAAGGAGGTAAAGGAAAATGATTATTTTTCAAATTAAAACTTCACCCTACTTGAAGTTGCTAAAGCAAGAGTAGTTTGACACACAAAAAAGTATAAATCCTCCCCCCCTCCCCCCAAAAAAATAATAATAATTTGCATGCTGCAATGTAGTCTACTTTGTAATTACAATGCTACTATAAAAGATAGGAATTATCTGAGAGAGCCAGTATTGCTTGGAGTATAAGCTGTAGCTGTACACAAGTAACATTGTTTAAAAAGAAAGAAAAAAGGTACCTGTTTATCAGGTGACACAGTAGCATGCGATACATCCATGGCAGGATTTTGATAATACTTCCAAGATTCACCATCTGATAGATTGCTTTTGCAGCTAGAGACCCGGCTCAAAGCATAGTCAATATCTGAGTTTCTTGTAGAAGAATAAATAGCAGTTTGCTCTATGCCAAGATCTAGAGAATGGCTTCTAGAGTGGTTATTTTCAATTAAACCAGCTTTTGTGCTCTGACGGGTCTGATTAATGGCTGAAAGAGCTTGATATCTCTGTGCCGCTAGGGAAGAGGAATTTATGGGAGTGTATGATCCAACTGAACCATAGTCTATGCATAATAAAAATCATAGATCTTTAAAATACTATTCCAAGGATAGACCTTCAGAACAGGTGTAGTAAAGCCTGATCTTCATTAGGACTCCATGAGAATTCATATGGATGACATAAGGTCATCAGAAACAAATGATCAATTGTTTTACTCTCAGAATTGTATGAAACATGTGAAATACATTGACAGAAGTATGAAAAGGTTCCTAAAAGTGCACAATGTACTAACAATGCCGCAATACGGGAGTGATTGCGCCATAAAAAGTTTAGCACGATCATCAAGATTTTCAACAAGATATTAGAAAAATAAAATATCTATGAATTTGAATATGATATTGACATTAATGATAATGCTAAGGCACTTCATTCTCCCTGTAATATTGTTTTCTCATAATGTAATCATTATTTAGTATGCCCTGGCATTCTATATGTACTGACTAGAATACCTATCTGAGAGGTGGACGCAGAGTTCAATGAGCTATTGGTTGAACAACTGGTTTCACTGCTGTCATCTATTAAGCTTTCATCAATCTCTACGTCTGATGGCCGTGAAGAAAACAGCTTCCCTTTGGAAACAGCATAGACTGTACACAATCTTGGAGTGCATGATGATATTTTTGCAGATAAACCCTTCAGTTTACTGAAAAGAAAAATGTCAAGAAAACCATCATAATCAGTTGAAGATCAATAAAGTTCAGCCTAAAAAAAGGAAACCATCATGTTTAAAATGCAACAATAGGCATATTTTTTCTAATCAACTTGACAATGTTCATGAATATTTATGGAAGAGTATGCTATACACGTAAGACGTAACTTTTTAAAAGGATCATGAACCTTTTGACAACAGACAGGAAGTAGCTAACGTTAAAATTGAATTGTATTTACATTCTGTCCGTATGCAATATTAAGTTTTCAAAGTAACAATATAAATAATTTGTTATCACCTTCCTTTCAGAAATTATATAGAAGCAGATACCTTTTAAACCAGAAACACTATTGCATTGTACATTAATCTGCAATGTAAATACCTAGTAAATATGGCATGAGATGAAGCCCCTATAACCAGGTTGGTTATAGAACTCTTGGCAACTTCCTCTGCTATTGCAGTTTCTACATCATCAGATTGAATCACTACAATATCAACATGAACCTGCATCAACCAAATAAGCATAAAAATCAAGTTTTCTGAATTAATTCCAACTAATTTTTAATCAGAAATAATATATGACCTTTCTCTGCTCACACATTTTCTTGTAAGGTAGGAGCATTACACTTGTCTTCCACTCCATTTCCTTCTTAAAAGCAGCTTCTACATCATTACGCAATTGTCATATAGAGATGACATTTCCCACAAAAAAGGGACAAAGATCTTGAATTGGCATGAAAATAAAATGAAGTTATTTTTTAAAATACAGACTTGGTGGTATATAACCACTATGCAAATATTGAAAATGTTGGAAAAATTTACCTGTCAATAATGAAGTTTCTTGTTACACTGAAAATGCAACTTTCACTATGGTGTAACCAACATTAATTACTCTCTTCTTTTAACGTTTTCATAATGGAGGAAAAGTTTAATGGGCACTACAAGTACTTTACAAGCTTGTTTAACTGCTGTGGTATTAAAAAGAAAAGCATTTTCAAGGGGGGCGGGGAAGCAGCTCTTAAGTTTGTTTTATTCCCCTATTTTACCAACATTTCATATGCTTCTAAATGACAGAAAATATAGATTCTACAGTGAGATAGAACGAGTAAATTAAGCTTCTCTTATGATGTAAAAATTAGTTTTCTCTTTGACACAGCCACCCTCAATCAATGAAAAATTATAAACATTAAGAAACATTAATTCATGATCATTCATCTAATATATCTTTTATGGTAATTCGAAGATAAAAAAAAGTATGCTTTATGGAACTTTTTTCTGGGCAACAGTGCAACTCTTGGCAATATTATTATAGCTAAGAAGTTTCTAGGTGTTATGAGATATACAAGAACCTAATTGAGACTTTTCTACTGCATAAAGATGCTTCTCTTCCTCGAACATAATGATCAGAAAAGCATATATTATTTAGAGTTGGAACACCAAATTTTTTACCTGAATGGACATGTATCAGCTTAAACACAATTCTTCCCTCAGGAACAAAAGTATCCAGTGCCCATTGCACCATATGCTTGCTTTTCTTGTTACCTTTGATAGCTACAGCGACAGCTGAAGATGAGGAATGCAGCGACGGAGACCTCTTTAATTCATCTCCTTTGCCACGGACTCTGTCCATCATCACTCTTTCTTACACGAGACAGTAAATTCTTTGTCACATTGCAGAAGAAACGTCACTTTTAGTTTGGCACACTTTCATCACACATGCCTTTGTATCATGGAATACCAAATTGAAAGTTGTCATTGAAGCTGCAAAGCTAAAAGAGCAGAAATGTAAGATCTCATGGATTTTGAATGCTACTTGATATTTAAGAGCATCTACCAAATGTTTCCTAATCAATGAACTGTTTACAACAATGGATTTCAATGGTTTCATGCTCAACTTGAAAAAAGGAGAAATGCAGAACAACATGAATATGATAAGCTAGATATGAACAGATGAAAGAAGAATGAAGAACGCGCAGGATTGTTTAATGATGGAAAAACATTTCCTAATATTTCATGTTGCACGCACAGCAGAGTAAATTATGATGATCATTGATCCACAAACAAATATTTGTTGCAATAAAATATTTAAAACATATTTCAAGCTTGCCATGCAAATAACTGAAAAGCTAAATCTCACAAGAATTGAATTTAAACTGAGTGAACAAAATTGCCAAAGACCGTGAGGGAGATTATTTTGGCCCAATTTCCATATTTGCGCAGTGAAAAGAAGCTCGGTTGAGTTCATAAATTTAAAACAACATCAACTTTCTAAGAGCAACAGGAACAGAGAAAGATGGAGGAAAAGACACAGAAACTCAACTGATTGAAGATTCAAAATTCATGAAAATTTAAACATTTTTCCACCTCAACAAGAAGCCAGCTCTGTTGAACCTATAAACCATGAACTTCCCAAACCCAACATTCTTTCTCTCAAAAGGAACAACCTCATAAAAAACGAGCATGCCAAAGTCCAAAGAAAGACTAACCTTAAAAAGGAAGCAGGTGATACACGTTGAAGCAGAAAAACACTAGAACGAGGACCATATCAGGCTTCGAAACACTTTAATTTGCTCTGCCCTCTGATAACGTCCTCTCCAAAAATCAGGGTAAACTGATGTCAGAATCGCATTGGGGATTCCTTTACATGAAGGTAATAAACTAGTAACTTTAAAATGTTCAACTAACCGCAAACACGTCAGCATTGGAACGTAAAGAGAGAGAGAGATATATATATATATATATAGGGGTTTTTAAGCCAACTTGTGAGCTTCAAGGCGGCGGGCCCGAGCTCAGTCAGACTGAAGGGTGGAATTCGATTCCAAAACCAAACGGAAATCTTGAAATCTGCCTTCACTTCTACAGGACTTTGTGATCAGTGTTTTGTCGGGGACTTGTAAGATTATTTTGAAGTCAGACTCAAATTTTGTTTCTCTCTGGTTCGGATTTTTCATTTTTCTCTGTCGTTTTTTGCAAAATTTCAGCTTGAACAGTGTCATCATTTGGGTTGGTAATCGAATTAGAAAGGTCAGCGCATATTGAATTAGAAAGGCCAGCGTAACCAGCATGGCTAGTAGTGCAGTGGTATTGAGATTAATTTCTCTCCCCTGGTCCTGGGTTTAATCCCCTCCCCTATCGCCTTGTATAAAAAAAAAGGCAGCATAATTAGAAAGGCCAGCGTATTGTAGTGGGGCGGTTGGATCGCATGATCGGATAAAACAAAGTCTTATTAGGAAATTACTTGAGATATACGTAAATATATATTTGTTTTGGGAAAATTGCATTTAGGTTTTGGATAAAAGAAAATATGGTAAAATAGTCCATTGAAATCCTAAAATTGTATGCAAGTCTCGTGGCTAAAAAAAAATCCTATAAAGTATACATTCCAACCGATTCCCAACCAATTTAAAAAAATAAAAATAAAATTTGAAACCATCAAATCTTAAATAATGTCTTTTAGGAACCCAATATATTTGACATTATCAACGAAGGAGTAGCAGTTTGTAAGTACTTTGTATCCTGGCTACATTGAAATTAAAAATCACCAATTGCTTGTGTTACTTTTTATATCACACGATGAACCAAATAAATAGGTACCATTTTGGTCCTATTTATAAGTTCATTTTGACTAAAATATTTGATCTTATTTATAAGTCCTTTTTTTACCAAATAAATGAGATTGTGACAATTTTGTCCATATTAATTGTACCAATAAAAATAGAAAGAGAAGAAAGAGTTTAAAGGTACACAATCATAAATGAGGGTAAAATTGAAAATTCACCCTATAATCATTGTGCTAACTACATCTCATTGTTATGTGTGATTTAGTCAAAAGGAATTTATAAATAAGATGGTATATGGTAAAAGAAGCTAATATGGTAACATCAAAACTAACATGATATCATGCAAAACAATAAGGTAAACAAAAATATTTCTGAAACAAATCTTTGCATCATGGAGGATCATTTCCATTGAAGCACCATCATGAGCAATCTTATATCCTTACATCACAAATTTACATTAGTCGAATGAATGCAACAAAAACAAAGTTTTATAGAGAACTTTGAGTTCGTTACCAACTCTACTACAATAGAAGATATGGGGAGGCTAATGGCTCTGAAGTAGAAAACATGGGAGGTAAAGAGTAGGATGAGAGGAATTCACTCAAAAAATGTTTTATGAAATATAAAATTAATTTATAATTTCTAAAAGGCATTAGTAATGGGATTGAAAGGGGTGCAACTTGATGAGGTTTCAAATATTTTGAAACTACATTTTCATTATCTTTCGATCTTTAATATATTTATTTTAAAAATATATTGCGGATTCACATTGTTGAGAATGGCCAATAGACATCTCCTTAGTAGTGCGTTTGAGAGTGGTAGGGCTCACCTGTCCATGATAATGGAAATTATAAGATTTGCTAAAAGGTATTGGCGAGGATCAGATATAGATTGAAAAGAGGAAAAGCTAAGCTAGCTAACGAAGGGGCTGGGATTCGCCTCGCCCTAGTACACCAACCAGGAAGAAAGATTTTATTTTGAAACTACCTTTTCATTATCTCTCTATCTTTAATATATTTATTTTAAAAATACATCTCTCTTTACTTTTTTTGAGCATGTTTTTATTTTTTTTTCGTTATTTTAGTTGTTATGATATTCATGGTGGAGGAGGAGGATGAACTCGAACGTAAAATATTGTATTTTATATTTTGAAATTTCTTATAATTTGTCATTATATCTTGATATTTCTCTTTATTTTCTGAAAATATTTTATTTTGTATCTTTATTTTAGTTGTTACGATATCCATGACAGGAGGAGAGCATACCAGATGGCAGGAAGAGGGACTTTCAACGTCCCTCCTTTTATATAATAATAATAGAGGATTTAGAGTGATTTATTCTTTGACCTGACCAAATACTTGAGAACCTGGGTTGATCATGGGAGAAGCAAAACAGTAATTTATTCCCAAGTAATTGAAGAGATAGAAAGAAGAACTACTGCATGGAAAGCTAGGCTGCTCTCTCAGGCATCTAGATCGACCTTAATCAAATGTTTTCTCTGGTGCCAACTTACACATTCTTTCATATATTAAACTATCATAATACATCTGTGATATAATTGAGTCAAGGTGTATTAATTTCTTTTGGGAGAACAAGTGGTGATAGGAATATTATTCATCTTTCAAACAAGGCAGTACTTTTCAAGCCTTCACATGAAGGGGTCCAGGTCTAAAAAGCATAACTCAAGTGAATCAGGCGCTTCAAGCTAAGCAAATTTGGAGAATTCTCTGATTCTCTCTGCACCTTCTGCAGAGTCTTTATTGTCCACTACTCTAAGAGCAAAATATATAGACCTCAATAATGAGACTATTGTGAAGAAGCCTTACAATTCTTTCATGACATGGAAAGGAATTTACCAATGCTCTGAAACTATAACAGCGAATCTAAAGTGGAAGGTATGCACAAGATCTTTCATTGATATCAACCGCCCCTTGTGGTGGCTCATGTAATCTAGATCAAATGTAGGCCGTTCAATTCAAACGGTTTATGGTCTATTAATGCATCCAACAAGAAGGAATTCTACATTAGTTACTTATTTATATCCTTTGGCTTATACTCAGTAAAAAAATGGCTTCAAATTAATTACTTTCACCACTAATCAGCACAATGGAAACCCTTTTTGAAAATTCCTTTGGTCAGTTTCACTACCTGTGAATGACTCATATTGATATAGAAATTGTTGAATCATGCTATCCTGTCCATGGATGTTTTGATACAATATCTCATCAATGTTAAGCGTAATTGTGCTTTTGGATGCAATGTCCCTAAATCCTTAGAATACTTGTTCTTAACATGTGTGGTTTGGAGTCTTAAATGTTTGTTTGTCCTTTCTTCCACTTATCCAAGGAATGGTTTAAGGAAACTTTGTTTCATTTAAATTGAGATAATTATTCTTTGATTATTGCTGGCATCATTAAGGTGGTCTCAACAATATGAATGAAGAGAAACAAAATACTACTTTCGGTTTTAAATATAGGACATAGAAAAACAGACCAGAGCAAGAGATGTGGGTGATGTGGTTAAAAGAAGTTATTCTTACCATCGAAGGGTTCGAAAATTCACTCCATCAATTGCATCTATTAGGATATAAGTGTCTTTCTTTCTCATTTTATTTTTAAGCATGTTTTTTTAAAAAAAAAAAAAAATTGAACAGTTAAATGCAACATTTTCTAGTTTCTTAAACTCTTACATCATTGTCACCATAGAGGCGTAGACATGTGAGGCAAAGAGTTACTATGTATTAATTATCATTTTCCATGGAATACATTTTGACTTTCTATCAAAAAATAAAAAAATTAAATTAAATTATAAATTAAATTAAATTTTAAAAATGTTAACTATTAATTTTATAGTTTTTAAATCCAATTAATGAACGTTGGCGAGAAAAAAAAAAATCATAAAGAAAATTTAGTCAATTAGTCCTTACAAAAATCAAGACTAAAACATCAATTTTCTCTATTTAATATACTCTCTTTGTCCAATCTTTGATATAAGATCCAGTTTTTTTTTTTTGAGATGTTAATGAAGCTAAATAAACTACTACCTCCGGTCCTAATTATAAGAGCTAGTTGACTTTTTTTGGAGAGATTAAGGAAGCTAAATAAGATACTTAATCATTTTATATGTTGTATATCCTTCGATTATATATTAGTTTATTAGTCAAACTAATTAGTTTGAAAGAAAAAAATAAAAATACTCTTAAAAAAAATATATATGCAAAAAGTTTTGGAGGGGTTTGACATACAAAAGTGCGCATGGCATAATTAGGTGACCTTTTGAAAGACTTAATGGGGACTTACGAGTAGTTTATTAGTCAAACTAATTAGTTTGAAGGAAAAAATAAAAATACTCTAAAGTAATTTAATTAGTTTCTTTAATCTCTCCAAAAAGTCAACTATTTCTTATAATTGTGATGGAGGAAGTCTTAATATATCAATTTATAAGTCAAGTAAATTAGTTTTAAAAAAAACCATAAATATAAACACTTTAATGTAATTTAAGCCCGAACAAAAAAAAATGTAATTTAATTAGTTTCATTAATCTTTTTTAAAAAAGTCAAGTCCTATATAAAAACCAAAAGTTGTATATATACATATTGTTCTCCTTAACCTAACAACTTATTGATCCAATCAACCTAACAACTTATTGACCGGGTCAACGGCACGCATATCTTTGGTCAACCGACCGATGAATAAAAAAAACTGGTAAAAAATAACCAAAAGGAGAGGTGTTGCCCCCTGGATTATGACATGTGTTATAGAATAATATATCCATTTTTGTCGCAGCAGTTTGAAAATATTATTTTTCAATTTACTTCGTATTAAAAATCACATACACTTCATTTTCTATATGTAACTAGAAATATTTTTTTATTATAATATAATTTGTTTCATTTGTGGGTTATCTCAAAAGTAAACTAAACTCCTTACACGCAATGACTCAAACATATATTTAAAAAAGATAAAAAAAAATTGTGCTGTATTAAAAAAGCTTCTTGCATGGCACACAAACATACATTTTAACTAACTAA
Organism: Acacia melanoxylon; assembly: GCA_019022615.1. Lineage (NCBI taxonomy): Eukaryota > Viridiplantae > Streptophyta > Magnoliopsida > Fabales > Fabaceae > Acacia > Acacia melanoxylon. Next base: position 14,945,632 of record JAFJYJ010000005.1, read on the forward strand.
AATAATTTTCTTAATATTTTACATTTCAACCCGAATAAATATCATTTATTCGATAAAGATACAATACCCACTGAAATCATGCATGGATGCACCAAAATTGTCTACACCACCAAAATACAAGACCTCATCCTCTCATCGAGACAATGCCCATAACGTCTGCACTCAACACTGGCTTTAATCAGACTAAAGATTCCAATTTAAAATACAGATAGAATCTTGAGGAGTTCACTAGAAAAAAAATTACTGTACTCGTATGCTAAAAGATTCCGTGTGCTTAAGGTCCTAAACATTTTAAATATACAAAGCAAGTTTTTTATGCTACATATTACAAAAAAGATAGGATAATCTCATCATGGGTTCTTTGTTCAGGGTTGAAGCCAGACATTAAACCTCAGGACCAGATGCGAACAACGAAACAAGGCCACGGAACACTTGGGCGGAGAGTTGGTGTGCTTGGAAGCGCTCACCATCCACATTCCACACGCTCTCATTGCCTAATGATGTAAAAGTGAATGCTGGCGTCTGTCGATGCTAAAACCAATTTAGGAAGTCATTCAGGAGAGATAGAGTAAATGGATAAGAGGAGAAAAACTGACCTTATGATGCTCTACAAACTTGAAATTAAAGGGATTTCCACCTCTTCTTGAAAGTTGAGTAAGGTGCCTGTGGTATTCATTGATTGTCATTCTAAATGGTTCATGGGCAAGTACCATACTCATCCGCTCCTTAATATATATAAGACATATTTAGGAAGTTGATATTGGTCCTAAATATAAGACATAGTTTACATATTTATCAATAATTACCTAATTTACCCCTATTGAAGTTTCTTCAACAATAATTAAAGAGAAGAAAAAATGAGGGAATTAAGGAAGATGGCTAGGGAGTTTTAGAAAATACACGTTATATTAATTAACTTCCTTAATATAATTAAATTAGGTAAATATGTTTTATATTAAAAACTGAAGGAGTATCAATCATCAACGTAAATAGGCTTTGATGACTAGAAAACAAAGGGAGACAGTATGTACCATAGATAATAGGCACGAGGGCAGTCTTTAATTAATATAAGGTGAAGGAAACCATCTGAAAGGTGTGCATCAGCCACCAAACCGTCAGGTGCTTTTTCATTTCTGCAAGAGATTACAGCAGCTCCAACACTGAGAAAACATCCTTTGCATCTTTTCCATTTGGTATTCTCTGTCCTCAAATAAGGGGTTGGGCCAGAAGTTCCGGGGGCCATGTGATTTGGCATACAAACTTCACAATTGACACGGCAGATTCGTCTTTCTGGTTTATATGGACTTCTCTTTTCTTGTACCCTAGTCCCTTGAGTGTTGCCCTTGGGAGACAGATTGGATCTATCTGAATCAACTTCCAGATAACCTATCTCAGCCTCATATGACCTGTATGAATATTGAATATTCAGTGAGCAAAACAGGGAAAATAATTATATCAGGAGAGGCACTAGCTTCAGCATGAGTAGCACGAAAGCAAAATATATCAAACAAGTACATTTGCCAAATGAGCTTAGCACCAGAAAACTCTTGAAGCTTATAGAACCTAATATATGTTTTTGAAGATTTATAAGTACTGCATCAAGCTGGCAGCTTCGTCAGCAAAAGAAAAGGGGTTTTAATTCAAAAGATTTGGCTACAGACAACTCAAGTAACTATCATTTATTGTCTCTATCAGTGACCAATGAATATTGATAATTATTCTATTTCTAAAAGGGGTTCCATTAAGTTGATCACCAAAAATGGAGGGGGATTCCATTGATCAATAGCTAATGATCTGTTATACAAAGGTAATCAACATCTTTTTACCCAAAATGCCCCAGGAGTGTATCAAAATTACTTGCATAGAAGAGCAAAGATGGAAAGATTTTGATATCTTAACTTACTAATTGTTTCTCTTAATGGGTATGCGGTGGGTAAAAATGCCTTCTAATATGGGAATAACAGGTTATGGGCATATTTTGCCAGGGTTTGTCATGTATGTTAAACTTCCCAGAAAGTAGGAAAGAAGTCAAGCCAAGATTGTGAGACCACACATATAGCAATGTCCATCATGTAATGGAAGAATTGAGTCTTATCAAAAAGAAGAAGGAAGAATTGAAATGCAGAGAAGAGCAAAAATTCAAGAAATGCCACTCGGTTCACCTGTGCCTTAAAAACACCATTGTCCCAGCATAATCATAGCGGTTGGGGCCCATCCACCGATATTTCTCACTCTCTGTGATGACATCACCATAGAACCCATACCTAAGGTCATAAGAAAGAAAAAATAATTGAAGAACCATTTATAAAAATTTATGGATCAATATACCGTGGATGCAAGAATATAAATCAATCTGTCAGAAGAAGAGTGAGGTTTTGGATTGGCCGCAGGAGTGTATCCCAATTAATACAACAGGCTTCAAAGTAACATTCTCAAAAACAACAGCCACATAAAATCTTTCATTTACAAAGCTGAAAGCAACTTAATTATTAACATGGTAATAGGTACTGCAATGCGCAATCAAAGATGCATGGAGAAACTTTTCATCAGTTTTCAGTGTTGTTCAAGTGAACTGCGTTGAAGGTAAGGGCTAATAGCTATCCTTTTATGATAATTCCAAAAATTTCTTCTCTATTCCCATCATTTCCATTTGAAGTTTTATGGGAATCTGAGATTAGCAAGCCACTTAGCTAAAAAGTTTTCAAGAAAGCTAACATCAGTCTGAATCACAAACTATAGTTTGAACTGAATTCTTTTGCTAATGTTATAAAAGAAAACACTGATAGAGGCATTACCCAGCAAATGAAGCTGCATAGCGTACACAAGGTTCAACTGCAGATTTAGGTGTTTCTTTCCACCTTACAACTTGAGCTATATCAAGGTGCACCCTTTTGCCCAGAACAATATGTAGGGCAGATGTCATAGGATCTCGACTTCCAGTTGTACTAGAAATACAAATGAGTATTGTATTCAGATAAGTGACATAAGTGTGTTAGAAAACAAGACACATTCATTGCATAAATAGTTTTTTAGGGAGGCACGCTGTAAGCAACTTCATAGACAGATTACCATATGATCTCAATGCATTTAACCTGCAATTATGGAACTGTGCACCACAAACAAACCGTATGGAGAATAAATACTAAGGTATTCTCAATAATTAGCGACAATAAATGTGGTTTAGACCATGATGATCGGAACATCACCTTACTCAAGTCAAATATCAACAATGCTCATCGATACGTGTCATACAGAACTTAATATATGGAGGTTTATTTATTTTAACAAGACACTCATGAAGCACCAATGCAAGCACTAAAGTATGAGCCTATTGCAAAAAAGAAGATAATTTTAATCCTTGCAAAATAAAATCTGATACAATTGCACAAATATAGATCTTTTGTTTCTATAGATATGAGCTTAAGTCAACATAAAGGCTAATATATTATTGGAAGGGAGAAATTCATACCACATTACAATGGCATCAGTTGAACCTGCAGGGATGATTCCAAATCTAAATCGTTCATTGAGGATTTGAAACTCAGGATCTTGATCTGCCGAATCTTCAAAAGCCAAAAATTTATCCCCATAAGTTTCCTTCTGATCTTGTTCCCTTCCTCGTTTTCTTTTGTGGTGGTTTGAATTTGAGTCTATAATAATCAAACATAAAATGGAAAATGGAAAAGATGGGGGTGGAAAACTAACATATAACATTACTACTTTAAGTATGAAAATTGTTCAGTTATTACAAATTCAAAGACAACAACTAAGGAAACAAATATATTAATCAGAAAGCAGTCCAACAATTACAACCAGGAAGCAGTCGCAGAGAGATAGGTAAGCAAGTATAGGCAAGCTACTCACTGGAATTTGAGATTCTAGATCCAACTTGTTCTGGACATGAAATAAGAGGAGATTGTTCTTCACTTTGATTGCTACTCTCCTCAGCTGTTTCATTTCCATCATGAACCAAAGAACCATGACTATCTTTGACCAAATGAACCAAATCTGATGGAGCTGGCGGGAAGGGAGCTTTTAGCCTGGGAGAAAGAAACCCATTAAGGATTTCATTGAAAAATCCATCACCTCCCTGGAACCACCTTAATTAGAATACAGCAAGTAATTGGCATATAAGAAAGAAAATTGCTTGCAAACAGAAAGCAAATCATAAGGAGAGTTAATAGATACATTTAAATTACCATGTGTTGAACTTCCTCCAACATTTAGCCTCATTTTGAAGAATGAGAATATAAATGCATGAGTTTCAATCATGATTTGGTAAAAGCCTCGCTCTACTACTTATATGGCTTGATTTTTGTGGTTCAAAACATAGATGCAATAAAATGAATATGATGATGAATTCCTCAGTCAAATCCCACAATGTTTGATTCCAAAATAATCATTTCCTTGGTTAAAAAGGAATGCAAAATCTACATGACCATTGATTAGAAATTATTGAACTCATAACATTAACGTGGATGAAAAGTTGTTAGCATATTGCAATGTTCACGCAAGACATTTCACATTCTGAGATGCTGCACCTTTTGATAGTTTGAAAGACCACAAAGGTAAAGTCACCATATTGTAATGAGATTTCAAATTATTGATAAACCAAGAAAAGGGAAAAAAGGGTATTTCCTCCTTCACAATTAATGTATCTCCTTTTGCTTCTTTGTTATTGAGGGAAGGGAGGCTAACTAAGAAGTCAGCTAAAGAGATCATTTAGCAGCATGGAGCAACTAGCAGCACGTTATGTCAACATGAAACTAAGTAGGCACGCTGCTGACTGTGCTCAAGGGGAAGCATTCCATTCTACTATAACCAGACATGCTTCTACAGCTTTATCAGTTAAATAGCACTATGGTAATTGTTCATATGTTAAGAAAGCATCAAAAGATATGCATGTTCTTACAACAGCTACAACACCATCATAAGAGTTCAGCTCCCTGTTTGTTAAAGAGGACATCACATCAAAGGCCTGTCCAGCTCTCTCCGTTACAACTACCTGATGAAGGGAAGCAAGATGGATTACTAAGGCATCAGTCAACAACAAAATTATATTAGCTGTTGGCACCTAAAAATATACAGTAATAGTAACTTATTTGTTCCCATTTGCAAATCAAAAACTAAAATGCCATCATATCATCATTATTCTCAAAGCATCGGAGCTAACATACACTTCCTTCAGATGGCTATGGATTCATAGTTCACATATACTTCAATATGAGACCAAGAAAGTTCAAGCATGAGTCAAAATGTAAATCATTGCTCAAGCTAGTTCATTAAATACACATTTAGAACCCAGGGTAAGTCCAGTCAAGTTCAAGAACAAGATTATAAACATGTAACAGATCTATAACTAAGCACTTGTAATGGTGTGGGGGGAAAACAATTCATTAATACTACGTACTATATTCTATTAAGTAAATGTAAGATGTTATTTACAGTGTAAATTTTGTAGTTCAGAATCCAGGTCAAGTTGTAGGGCATAAATATTACCGACTTCAATATTCATCTAGGTGCCTGGTTTTAAGGAATAGGGATATCATCTACTTGTATCTTGGTAGGTAACCAGTAGACAGTAGTATGTTTTAGCTCAATGCAAAAGTAGTAGGATTGACTGACCAGGAAAAGTAAAATGAAAGCAACCAACATATCATTGCAAAATGTAACAGAGGATCAGGCATGTGTTTCATTCTGTTTTTCCTTGTCAACCATATAAAGTGGATGAAAGGGCCTTAATCTTCAGAGGCTTGCAACGTCATATGAATTGAAACAGAAATTTATCTCTAGTTCAACCACTGAACAGAGTATAAAAGTAAGGGTTGGATTACACTCTCAGCATGAGCCTCTTAAATAAGGTCTAATAGCATAATAGACCGAGACATGAAAAATATTTTATGTTAAGATTTGAACATTCAGAAAACAATATGCTAAAACCATTTACCTTTGTTTTCACTTTAGCACGAAAGAATATAGGAGCCACAGCTTCCCAGGTTCTGCAGCCAAGTCCCTTCCCACTCCTTGGATGAACAAAAACCTAGCGAATCAGAAATTATCTCTGGGAAATTTTCATTTCAATTAATAAATGGAAGTTAAATGAAAGTATAAAGCACAGTGTTTGACCAGTACCAGAACATACCATGAGATTCTTTGGTCTTTCAACTTTGAGGTTCAAGGAAGAATTAAGCTGATCTACCCACATCTGACATGTTTGCAGATTATTATGGCCAAAAGTATATTTAACAGGAACCAGTGGAGAAGGCTGAATCTCATTCCTTAGAACCCCATACACCGTAAAACGATACATCTGCGCCATTTTAAGAAATAGCATTCACCTTATTTGATTTGCCTCTGAAAGAATGTACGCAATAACGCAAATATACAAGAACAAGAACAAACCTTGATGTCATGCCCTATCAAAAGATGTTTCATGGAACGAGAGGTACGTGATGAATGCATCAGACCATAATCAATAAACTCAGCCGCATACATGTCAGAAAGTTTAATCTCCGTAGAAGCATTAGAAATGTATTTTATCCCCAAACAGGTTGAAGTCTCCTGTTCAATTGAAAGTTTAGGATAAGTATTAGAAGATGAAACATGGATTACCAGTTCATTGGTTAACAGCTTTGAGAATGAGAAATATCTATATAATCCATGATACAACAAACCTTCTGTTTTAAATATTTGCAATTAGAAAAGCAGGGCTGGGGGAATGAAAGCCAAACAAGCCCAGTAAGACTCATTCAGGCCATAAAGAAGTCCTCAACACAATTGCATTAAAGTTGAGAATATATTGCCCTCAATACTAAAACAGTTTTATATTATATATATATAAACTCAATTAAAACACTGGTGAGAGATGACTAAACTGAATCATCCCATAATATACATAAGCCAGGTTCCAAAATTTACTCATATTATCGTACTGTAGAAAATATCAATAAATACTTGCTCAGGGTTAATCTCCAAAAGGTCAATGCCACAACCAATTGAGCATGACTACTATTTTAAAGTAATCAAACAGCACGTACATTAACCAACAGTTCAACCGCTTCCCAAGATAACCCATTTGAATTAAAAGTGAGGGTGACTTCCCCAACATGATCTAACAATAGGTTGCAGCTCGACCGAGCTGGTTCGCCATTTAGCAGGGCATCAGGGTGACATTTATCTTCTGCAATATGATTATTTCCACCGCTTTCCATTTAAAATGGAAGAGTCAAGGAAACGAGATATATTTCACCCGAATTTGTTCAAATTCTGGAGGGATCGAAAAGAAAATGAACCAAAAGAATGGGGTTTTAGCTCAGAAGAAAAAGCTATACAGAAGGAAGGAAAACGGTGGATCAAAAAGACGAAGGAAGGAAAATGATTGAAAAAGAAACAAAAAAAGAAAGCCGTCTTGGCTAATTGGCTTTTTTTTTTTTTTGGATAAATATATATATATATATTCACGGTGTTATTAGAAAGATGCGATGCAAGATTCGCGCTTGTGATTGGAAATTTGGCAGGCAGACTAGCTCCATGTATAGGCTGGTTCAATTTAGCTTTGACCCATGACACAACCAGGGGAAAAAATAGTAATGTGATAAAAAAATTGAATATGTCAAAAAGTCAAGGGAAATCTATTAAAAAGAATTTTAAAAATGTCAAAAAGATAATAAAGTGTTTTGAATATGTATAATACTAAGGTATTAGAACCTGATTTGTCATTTTCAAAATAAAAAAAAATAACAAAATTATCCCTTTAAATTTAAAATTAAGAACAAAAAGGAAGTCGCGATTTCACAAGTTCTAATAAAGGTTTTTATAAGTTTAGATAAAGTTTTCAAAATTTCTTGTAAAAATTTCACATGTTACAAATCAAAATTCATATGATTTGATAAGATTTTCACAAGTTCTCAAAATAATTTTATAACTTGAAGAATTTCACAAGTTATAAATTTTAATTGATAATATTTAATAATGGTTTTTCACAAGTTCTTATAAAGGTTTCATGAAGTTCGGTAAAATTTTCACAAGTGTTCAAAATAATTTCATCACTTCCTTAGAGAATTTTACAAGTTACAAATTTTGATTTACAAGATCTTATAAGGGTTTCATAAGTTTAGGGCTTCAGGCAATGTTTTCACAAGTTTTTTAAAGAATTTCACAAATTGCAAATATAAGATCTCGATAAAGGTTTCATAAGTTTTGATAAAGGTTTTACAAGTTCGATAAAAGTTTTCTCAATTAATTTGTCAAATTGAAAATTAAATTCGAGGGACAATTCTGTCAAAGTGAAAACTAAATTCCAAGGGACAACTCTGTCATTTCCTCTTAATATTGAAAAGAACGAATTAAGCTCTACCACCTTTTTGACATTATGAATATTCAGAATACATTTTTCTCTTTTGATATTTTTGAAGTTCTTTTTAAGGAATTTTCTCAAAAATCAAAAGTGAAGATGAGGATTTTTATTTGGGGAAAATGATTAATTTTTTTTAACTAATTTTAAGGATTTCAATAAAGTTTCTCTGTTTTTTTTAGTAAAACTGCAATTTTATTAAAAGAAAAGTGAAATGGTTGGCAAAAAGGTCGAGCTCTATAGTATACAATGAATGATTTATCCAATTCTAATTTGTGAACAACATGAATTCAAAACATTGAGTAAGATTGAACCAACAAAACAATTACCATCAACACATATAATCAAGGGCGGACGCATGTTATAGAGAAGGGGGTAAGTGCCCATCCTTGAATTATGATGGCATTTAAAAAAAAAAAAAGGAATCAAAATTATGATGTATTTGATAGCATTGATAATAAGGCAATTATGATGAAATTTCAAAAAATAAGGTTTAGAAGGATGACGTTGTAATTATTTTTATTGTAATATACTTTTGTTATTAAAATATATGTACTTTAACTTATTGAGTGCCCACCCTTTATTGTACTCTATTTAGCTGCATTTCTAACAGCATTTAGCGATAGCATTGATAATAAGACAATTATGATAAAATTTCAAAAAATAAGGTTTAGAAGAATGACGTTGTAATTATTTTTATTGTAATATATTTTTGTTATTAAAATATATGTACTTTTTTACCAATATATATATATATATGTACTTTAATTTATTGAGTGCCCATCCTTTATTATACTCTATGTAGCTACATTTCTAACAGCACTTAGCCTTGCTTTTCTAAATGACAAGTTTGTAAAATAACTGTCTCTCTTATTACATCATCGGTATTTACTTGATTTCATGAATATTTTTTTGATATTTTTTCTTTTCTTGTTTATATTTTTTTATTTTTTTAATGTATTTAAAACTTTCCTAAAAAAATTGCAAATGACGCCATTGGTGCCCACCCTTCATTAATTTTCTGGATCCGCTAGTGTATACAACCGCACATATCAAACAGAAGTGAAGATAGGAACAATGTCACAACAAAAACAAGTATTCAAATCAAAAAAGACTAGAACATCAAACCAACATCGATATTGCATGCATGAAGAATGAAGTTAAAGGGGTGAATGACAAATAACCATATTTGCACTAGCAACAATGCAGATCATACTATAAAAAATTTCAAAGCTATAAAACATGAGCTGTTCCAATCTATAAATGATCCTAGACAATTGCTCAGCTCACATGCTACTCTCTTTGTATATAGAAGACCAAATATTTGGCCACAAACATGAATTTTGTTGAAAGAAACTTGCTGAAAGGTATACTGGGTTCCTAGGCCAAGATTCCTTAGTTAAACATTGGAACAACGTAACTAAGTACCTTGATTAATATTAATATATCCTTGCAATCCTTGAAGTACGCCGTAAAGGACTCTAACTTCATTTCCAACTTTCCAAAACAAGTTAACTAGAGCTTGATTATGGGATGCAATTAGAGTTGTCAAAATAGGCTGGACCCCGCAGGTCAGCCCATTAAACCCCATTTTTAGCCCCCATATGATAAGATTATTTTTTACCCTAGCCCAAAATAACCTCCACTCCTCTTGGGTTATGATGGGGTCAACCGCGGGCCACTCCTCTCACTCAGTTATCATATGTGCAGCACTCGTCCACCTCTGGGTTGTCCGAGCAGTAGTTCTCCAGTGGGTCCGACTCATTCTTCTTCCGGACTCTGGCGTGGATGGCCGCCGCGCTTAGCCCCTCCAATTCATCCCACGTCGCCACGCACTCACCGCTCACCGGGTCTTCGTGGACCATACATTATTATCGTTCCACGTGAATATATGAAGTTCATCCGAGTCAATACTCACTACATACATTATTACCGTTTCAGTCTTCCAGATTCAGAAGATCTGACAGAACCTCAAGCCTCAAGGTGACTTTTCTTGGTGACCCCCAACTTGTTTATCGCTTTCATATTTTTTATCCCCTTATCTTTGGGTAGTCTGCTTCCAATTTCAATTTTTGACTTCGATGCTAAAAGGGAAAAGAAATCAGTTTTTCCCTTGATTTCCGTTCGGATTGGACGTTGTTTCATCTTCATTCCTTTTTAAAATTTTGTAAATTTCATGTTAAGTTTTGACTTTCAACACAATTTTTTATGATCCAGTCTTTATGGAATTAAGGTCAGGACTTGTGTTATGCAACAGGTTCATACCCAGTTCCTAGTGTTAGTTGTTCTTTATTTTTTTTAGTAAGTTTTTTTCCTAGTGTCATGTAGATGGGGGTCCAGATACTTGCTTCCTAGAGCTATTGCCAGATTGAATCTCAAATCGAGCTGCAGTTCTTTTTTCAAACCCAGTTCTAGCAACTAGTAAAATTTTTTAGTTTGTAGGAACTATACAGTTATGAACTCAAAATTCAAAGAAGCTGCAGAGATAAATCAATTCATGTGTTGGTCAAATGTGGATGTTACTTTTACAAACGTAGGGAATATCATTGCCACCACAAGTGTTATGTTTCTGTTTTTATTATACACAGTACTGACATCGAATATGAATGGATGGATGTGTTGTAGATATAAAATGATTTTTGGTCCGTGGGGCCCTAACCCTTAGGGTTATATAATTTTTGGCCCACGTGAAATGTTTAACATGCGGCTCTTTGGCCATACCGCACGGTTAAGGCCTAACAGTAGGGTGGCCGTTTTGACAGCTCTAGATGCAATGGAAAAACAAATAAGAGCAAGAGGAAGGAATTGAGCACCACCTCATAGAGAGAAGGTCTCTCCACTGCCCATCTCATCATGCCCAAAAGTTTCCTAGTGTCATGTAGATGGGGGTCCAGATACTTGCTTCCTAGAGCTATTGCCAGATTGAATCTCAAATCGAGCTGCAGTTCTTTTTTCAAACCCAGTTCTAGCAACTAGTAAAATTCTTTAGTTTGTAGGAACTATACAGTTATGAACTCAAAATTCAAAGAAGCTGCAGAGATAAATCAATTCATGTGTTGGTCAAATGTGGATGTTACTTTTACAAACGTAGGGAATATCATTGCCACCACAAGTGTTATGTTTCTGTTTTTATTATACACAGTACTGATTACTGAATATGAATGGATGGATGTGTTGTAGATATAAAATGATTTTTGGTCCGTGGGCTGGCCCTAACCCTTAGGGTTATATAATTTTTTTGGCCCATGTGAGCTGTTTAACATGCGGGCTCTTTGGCCATAGCCCGCACGGGTTAAGGCCTAACAGGCCGGGGTGGCCCATTTTGACAGCTCTAGATGCAATGGAAGAACAGATAAGAGCAAGAGGAAGGAATTGAGCACCACCTCATAGAGAGAGAAGGTCTCTCCACTGCCCATCTCATCATGCCCAAAAGTTTCGTAGCTTTTATAAGATAGTCACCATATTATTACATTTGACCCAACGTTCAAAGGAACTAATTGTTCTATTATTGTTTGACGGTGCTTGATTGAGATAATCCAATGAATGAATGTTAAAACTGTTACCCCCCCCCCCGGGGGGCGGGGGGCGGGGGGAAATCTCTACTAGTCTCCATGCATTTCATGGAGATTTTTTTTTAAAAAAAAAAAAAAGAAAAAAAAAATTGGGCTGCCCGTGTTCAAACTTATAACCCGCTTATTTAACTTTATATGGATACGAGTTAGCCTATACCCATACCTCAACCCATTTAAACTAGTGTAAACAAGTTAGAACATGAATTGGCGTGATAATTGGTTTTTGGTAACTCATTTACATTTGACCTTTATTTTTTTTAAAAAAAAAAAAACATACATAAGCATTCATTTCATCCAAATTGATTATTCTAAATAGGGAAATTTGAATCTTCAAAGTTCAATAATCAAAATTCACACAAAAGAACTTAAATTTAGACAAGTACCATCATAACATAATTTTGATGTTCAAACTCCAACTTTTAAATTAAATGTCAGAGTCACAGAGAAAAGACAAAACAAAAGGTGAGAGACTGAAAGTCGGGCTATCAAGGAAAAATAGGTATTACATTATTACTTACTATCTTCATTGTCTTGTCCTCTGTCGATATATTTATTTTTTTTAAAAAAATTAACTAAATGAGCGGTACTGGAAGCCCAAATGTGTGTTCATAACCCGTCTATTTAAGTTTTAAATAGGTGGGTTTTAACCCAACTCGTTATGGGTTTTTGGACTAGTTCAAAATAACCTAATTACTAGAGCCGGCAAAACGGGCCAGGCTAACGAGCCGGCCCGTTTAAGCCTGACCCTTCAAGGGTCGAGCTTAAAAATGGACGAAATATTTGAAATTAGCAGAGAGAGGGCCCGAGGGCCACGGGCCGCCACTGCGGTGCCCTTTTCACCGTAGTTTTTTTTTTTTTTTTTTAATTTATTAATTTATATATATATTGTATTTTTTATAGAGTTGTTTATCTATTTAACTACAAATACATAATAACTATACTTTAATTTTATGATTTGGTTTATTATTTGTTACAAATAAAGATTATGGATGTGTTCATGATGCGGGAGAAGAATTTCAGGATATTCTTACTCATGAGCCAGAGGCTACTACTCAAAGTAAAGAACAATCAAATGTCGTTAAAATTGATGATAATGACGAAAATGACGACAATAATAGTCATCGTACTTAATGTCGCTAGTGATACGCTTTTTTTATGTTTTATGTGAGTTATTTGTAAATATAGTTTTCTTTTGATTATGAATTAGTGACTATGCTTATTTATTAGATGATTCGTGTTGTAATTTACTAATTATATTTCTTTGAAACACGCGGAGGAAAAATAGTTAAAATTTGGAATAGTAATTTAGGGGTCACTTAGGTCGGCCGCTCCTGACTTTCTCGGTCTTCGGGCTTAAAAAAACGTGTGTTTTTTACTCGCGGCACTAGGGCCCGGCCAGCCCTTCACGGCCACCCTGAGGCCGCAAATTTCTAATTGCTAGCTCTACTAATTACACCAGTTGCGGTTGCGGGTGGGCTCATGGGTTGAGGGTCCGTGGCTCAGCTATACTTCAACCCCGTTTACCCTGCGTTAGGCCCAACAAAAGCTTCGGCCCAAAAACACGGGAAAAAAAATTATCTGCCCTCCTCCTCAAGCCAAACTAGGGTTTTGAGACTAGAAGATCTCCCTCTAAAACCCCCATCTCTTTCCCTTCCTCTCGTACCTTTTTCATTCTTCACCGATCACTTTCAGTGCTCTTTCCATGGGTAGCCAAGCAGCTGTTTCGTTACTCACAAACGTCGCACGCGCTGCTTTCGGGCTCGGCGCCGCAGCAACCCTCCTTAACTCGAGTCTCTACACCGTCGACGGTGGCCAGCGAGCCGTCCTCTTCGACCGTTTCCGGGGTATTCTTGACGAAACCGTTGGGGAGGGTACTCATTTCCTCATCCCCTGGGTACAGAAGCCCTACATTTTTGACATTCGCACTCGTCCTCACACCTTCTCTTCCATCTCTGGAACCAAGGACTTGCAGATGGTCAACCTCACCCTTCGTGTGCTCTCTCGCCCCGACACCGCTCGCCTCCCAGTGATTGTGCAGAATCTTGGTCTGGAATATGATGAGAAGGTTCTTCCGTCTATCGGAAATGAAGTTCTCAAAGCCGTGGTCGCGCAATTCAATGCTGACCAGCTGTTGACCGAGCGTCCCCATGTCTCGGCTCTTGCTCGTGAGAGTTTGATCCGGCGTGCTAAGGATTTTAACATACTTCTTGATGATGTATGATGAGTGGATTTTTATTTGAATTCTGTTTGTGTTGATATTTAATGGAAGAATGCAGCTCACTTACAAATGTTTTGCGATTCATTTGTGATATTTGCACAGGTTGCTATCACTCATTTGTCATATGGACATGAATTTTCAAGGGCTGTTGAGCAGAAACAGGTGGCACAACAAGAGGCAGAGAGGTCCAAGTTCGTGGTGATGAAGGCAGAACAGGAAAGGAGGGCTGCCATTATTAGAGCAGAAGGAGAGAGTGAGTCTGCCAAGCTGATTTCAGATGCCACGGCGTCTGCGGGTACGGGGCTGATAGAACTTCGTAGGATTGAGGCATCTAGGGAAGTGGCTTCTACATTGGCTAAGTCGCCTAATGTAGCATATCTGCCCGGTGGGAAGAACTTGCTCTTGGCTCTTAATGCTTCACGTTGATGCTGGTAATCTTTCTTGCTTATTTTATCATTTCATTTATGACTTGATGTTGTTTCTGATCCTCAGCCGTGCGTTTCTACTCGACATACTGAGTTTTTCTGTCTCATTTTGGGCTATTGATTTTCATCTTGATTTACTATTTCTTGGTCATAGCATGCATGCAGTAACATTAATTTGGTCTAGGATATGATTAGTTACACTGCTACCTTACTGGCTGAAGTTCAAATGCTGATTTTCCTTTGCCATATTGGCAGGCATAACTTATCCTTAGCTTTCATTGAATAAGCTTCTAAAACATAAATGCCTATCCTTTAACATATCAGTTTATGTGTTAGCTTAGAGACTTGATTGCTTGCTGTCTTCTTTTTGTCGGAACTTGGAAGAATGCTGGATTATATTTCTTTGTTGGATTATACTATTTCTTTGGGTTGTTATTCTTGTGAGTTACGTCCTATGGAAACAATTATTGATTTGTTACCTTATATGCCCCTAATAAATACCAGGACAAAGTGAGATAGCATAATAGCATTAATATGGGGGTATATTTTATCTGTATTAAATAGGAAATATTCACATCTTAACATAATATTTTAATTTTTTTAGTAAACCAAGATTTCCAAGCCTACTGTTTTTCATAATTTTTGTTATACAGTTAAATTCGTCCTACATTTCTGACTGGATGGAGTATCCTATTTGGTAAATTGCATCTTCCATTCTTGATAGCTAGAAACTAGAAAGTGAATTCCAACTTTTGTTTATAGAGTCATATTAATTTGGTATCATACTACTATTTCATTAAGGATGTAAGGTTTATACTTTCTTTGAACCACTGGGGGCTGAGGAATACGAAATTGCTTTCGTTCCTTTTTCATGTTGGCAATTTCTTCTTTAGATGCTTCACTTTCTCATTTCCAGTCAGTTGGTTCAAATTCAATTCCCGGTTGTGCATACATCCATTTCACATGCGGGGAGGATATTATACATAGACTTCGGCTTTAGTGGGTATATAATTCAAGCAAAGTTATTTCGTGTTTTTCCAAGTTGTTCTAATCATTCAACAGTAAAATTCAGAATGGCTACATTTTTTGTTTTATACAGCCAGGGGTCCTCTACCTCGTAGAGGTTCCATACTCCAACTGAACCGTATCATGTAGTTTGAGTTATCTTTGAAGATTGAGAATGCCTCATGTGATTGATATGATACAATCCCTCCAAAATTATGAAAACAGAACAATATTCCATATATTCCTGGAAAGTGGACAATTAAATATTTCTGATATTAAATTATTAGTGATATTGTGAATAATTGCAAATTATTAGTTTGTATTGGGTACGCAACCATTGCTCTTGCTTGCCTTGCGCCCTTACATAATTCCTTTCTGATTGCAGGACTCAGTGATGTGGTATGGCAAGCTTAGATTATTGTTTTCCTAGTTGTCCTTTGTCGAAAGTAAAATTTGCTCCCGCCCCTCATTTTTTGTGTGACTGGCGCCCCTACACAGTGGAGACTGAATATGAAAATAAGTCAAACTTGTTGAGGAAAGATTAGGAATGAATATTGATGAATGGGTTCTCTAAACTGTAGGACCATGAACCATGTGCGAAATATGTGTAAAGGTAGGAGATCAATTTGAATATTTGCTTCAATGCCTTTTGCAAGTGCTTGTTTTAAATTTTATTCAAACAAATCACTTGGTATCTACAAGTGATCTTATATTTTGATCAGTTTGAGTCAACTTGGGTAAACTATAAAAGGTGTGTTTGAATTGAAGGGAGGGGAGGGGAAATTCTTACCAAATCACCCATGTAAATTTACATTAATTCACATTCATAACTGGGATTGTTGCTATCTAACCTTCAAATGAAAAGAAGAATAAAAAGGTATGTGACCATGACCGTGATACTGATTCACAGCAAATGTAATCGTATATACTTTACAAGGCCTTGTCTGATCTTTTAGGGTTGTGTTTTTTTCATAATCTTTTTTTTATTGTCTCTCATAATTTTTAGATCATATTTATTCAATCAATTTGAAAGGTTATAATACTACTTTCAGTTTTCTCTACTCTTCCCAATTTAACAGTTTGGATAGGTTGATGAGAGATAATGAGAAACAAGGATAGGATCTCCTTTTGACCTTTTATTCCCTCTTCTTTTGCTTCTGCTCTTCAGTCAAATCTCTATTTGCACTGTGTGTATTATAATGTTTTCAAAAATGGTTTTACTTTTAGAAAGAATATAAAATATCCAAGCAAATTCAACATCAGCTGAATCATGAAACTTTTTTACTGGATTCTGTCCAGTTTGTGAATGTGAATTAATGTAAATTAACATGGGCAATATGGTCATGACAAGATAAAAAATTTCTCTCTCATCCCCTCAAACCAAACACAGGTTTTAATGCTTCTACATACTCAAGATTTGAAGCTAAAATCACTAGTTAAATTAGCATAACTTGTTAGTTGAGTTGCGCTATGCATACAAGTTTTGCGCTTTTAACTTGATGAACTATGCCCACAGGCATGACGAGCATATGCCTCCAAATCACCACCTCTATTATGCCTTCTTGGTCTAACTCAGGCTTTTAGAACACAAGCTTCGAATTTGCATGTTGATTTTGCAAGTAGCGATGATACACTATGATATAAGGGAACATCCAATGTAAACAAGGGGTCAAAAACACTTAAAATAGATTTCATTACAAAATTATGAATCTATGGAGATGAAATCTGCACAAAACAGTCAGAATCTTGGCACTTTCAAGCAAGAAACTACTATTGTTCTCATAACCCCACAGCCCATGTAATTACAACTGTATTTCAAGTCATCATCTAAAATCTAACAAGTTTCAATCTTCATCATTTAACTGACGAGTATAAGCAGACAGATTCAGATACATATGCTGATCATAATCATCATCCTTCCATGGAGCTCTACACATCACACAACTAGGAATTCTATTTACTGTACTTTCTTTCCACTTCGCAAAGCAAAGTTCATGAATCGGATTCCGGCAAGCCCCACAAGCCAAAATCTCTCTTCCTTCTTCATCTCATTAAGACAAATCGGACATGAAGATCCATCCTCAACCTCCACATTATTATCGGAACGTTCCTGCTTCCAATTAAAGAGCAACTGAGGAAACATCTGGCGGATTCCCGCGTCTGCGAGGGCGGCCGGTGACGTGGGCTGGTCCAGAAGGCGGCGGTGCTCGGAGAGAGGGATAGGGCTTTGAAGGATGTGATCGTCGTCGGGAGAGACGCCGAGGACTCGAATAAGGACGAAGAGAATGTGCTTGCAAGGGGTTACAGGGTCAGGCACGAGCAGGAAGGGGAGATGGAGAGGGTGACGGTGTAGACATTTCCGGTGGCGCCGAGGACGAAGAAGGTGGAGTGAGAGCGGTGGAGAAGCTGAAGGTCTTGATGGAGTGCTCGGTAAACTCGATCTGAGATGGGACGACCATGGGGTACTCGGTAATCTCGACTGGTCAAGCGACGGCCATGCCAGAGTGCGTTGCGGTAGAAAGACGCCATGAATTATGGATAGAGTAAAAAGTGAAGATTTTTTACACAAAGGAAGAAAGTGAGAGCTTGGAAATCATATTCATGTGAAGGGATTTTAAGAAACTGGAAAGGTTGTTTGAATTTTCGTATTATAGAGTAAAAGGTTTGGTTGGAATTCAAAAAAGTTGTAAACTCTGTTATGAGTATGCTAAAAGAAGATGGGGAAGGGCTCTGCAACCCGGAAAGGTGGATGTCAGGGGGTGGCGGAGGGAAGTGACAGCTGAGAAAAGAGCTTACTTCTTCTATAAGTTTAGCCTTAAAAGATTTTTTGTTGTTGAGGAAATCATCATTATCCACTACGAGGGCTCGGTGTTGTACATTTGGTAGTGGTGCGATCCAAATTATAAAATATAGTTGACTTTATTTAGAAAGATTAAAGAAACTAAATAAGTTATTAATAATTTTATATGTGATGTATTTTTCAAGGTTAAAACCGGACCGTGACTAAACCGGTTAGAGACTTAAGTTAAAGGTTAGTGGGTCACCTTGAGTCGGCCATTTAGGCAGACTTTGAGGTATAAAAAATTGGAAAATAATTAAATGGTGTTGTCGAGGAGCAGAGGCATCGAGCAATGTGAGGCAGTTGAGTTTGCAGTGGAAATCCCGCATATCAGCATATGTCGTTTCAAATGATCAAATCAGATTGCTTTTTCTAAAAAAAAAAAATAATATTGGAATCGAGTTGACCCTTGTAACCCGTCCGGGTTACATCGAAGTTAACCAGGTTGAACAAGGTCAATTCGGTTTTAGCTCAACGGACCGGTTTCACGGCCGGTTTCGTCAACGGCCGGCCCGGTCGATTTCACAAATATGGTATTTTTAGATTATACTTCATTCGATCCTAATTATAGGAACATTTTTGTAGTGTAATTTACACAAAAATGTTTCTATAATTAGCATCTACTTCTCCTAAAACATAGAGTATTTAGCTAATTTCATCATACTGAAAAAAACTAAGTTAATTCATTAAAAAAATAATTAATATGTTATATATTTTCTTTTAGAACAAGCTTATAATTTTTTTAATTATCTCATTCCCCTTGTACTTGATTGACTAAATTTGATGTAATTAGAAAAATGTTGAAAAATATAAAAAAGAATTCTTATATATAAGAATAAGACTAACTCTAGAATCATATCTTATATTAAAGATAGATAAGTAACAATTTGATTTTGTCTAAAAAATTACTAATATGTATAAATTTTATTTTTAAATCCAATTAAATACATATCTCTGTTTTTTTCCCCATTTACTCTCGCTGGCACTTGTATTCTTCATAAACAATGGTAAAGCAAATTATTAAAAAGGTAACTTTAGAATTGCCTAGATACATTCTTTACAAATAATAAAAGCGAGTCAGGTTTTTCATTTCTATAAATTAATTAGTAAACTTCTACTTTTATCAACTGAGCGAGTAGTTTTTAAGATGATGGAAATTAAACTATGAGGAAATTATTTTTGACAACCTACGGAAATGTGTCTTCATTATCTCTTATCTCCATTTAATTTTTTTACTGTATATGCATATATATATATATATGTGTGTGTGTGTGTGTGTTTGTGTGGGTATATATATATGCGTGTGTAGATATATGTGTATATATATATGTACACACACATATAGTAAGATGATTATTTTAATTATAAAGCGTGTGGAAAAGAAAATTATAGGTTGAAGAGGTATGAAGTAGGAGCTATTAATTTACTTTTACTTATGTCATTTAAAATTTATATAAGGACATTTTAGAAAAATAAGTAAAATTAACTAATTTAACTCCTTTCCTTAATCTCCCCAAAATCAGTTAAATATGTCCTATAATTAGGACCGGAGGGAGTATTAGATTAATTTTTAATGATTGAGATTTACTCTGCAAAAATATTATTAAAATTTAATATAATATAGAATCTCAACAATTAAAAACCAATTAAATGATAAAAAATTAAGTGGAGAGAGGGATTAGTAAAGTTGTAGAGAGTAGAGACACTCATTTTCCTTATGTGCACGTTTGAATTAGTTTTTTAATTTTTACGATTTACAAAATATTAAGTATATAAAAAATTTTAATTTTTACGATTTACAAAATATTAAGTATATAAGAAGATTTTAATCTATATTTACAAAAGAAAAATGATTTTTAAATTACAGTTTCGTGATTTCCCAAAGGCGCCCTTACTCGACGGTAAAAGCCCAAATTAATCGTAGGCTTCGGAAGCCGTAGGCCCATAGTGATATCCCTCCACAAAAAAAAAGTCCAAGACATAATCTTTTCCTCTTTTTGTCCGATAAACCCTCCTTAATCCTTCATTTCTTCCGGAACCGTGAATTCACTCTCGCGGGCAATTAGCCCAGCGCCGTCGCACCGTCCGCCGTCCATCGGGCCCCGCCAATGGCCACCTCTCTATAAAATCGTTGCTGTCTTCTACAGAGACTTTCCATGTCTGCTAGAGATATCGAATCCACGCTTTTCTGTCGTATTTTTTAGAGTTGTTGTTTTGCTTCGGCTGTCTTGTATTCGGTGCTTATACATGAAAAAATCATCGGATATCCTCCATTTCCATTTACGAGTTTGATACCGAGCTCTGTTCAATGGCAACATGTTGTCCAAGTTGCTCCAAGTTAACACCAAGTTCTTTTCTTCCACACTCCCCTGTCATACCTTACCTCTTTAGTGTCCCTTATAGTTCTGTGAGGCCTGTTAATCTCCGTTGTGTCTATAATTTTCAAAGACTTTGGCTTCGATCAAGCCGTCGTTGCGGTCCTCTACTAGCTACGTTGTGCAGTAATTTTGAGTCGGTAGAGCTGCGAGAAGCCCAGAATGCTGTTTCAAAACTACTTCAAGAATTCGGGGTGTCTGAGGAGGAATCTAATTCTATAGCGTCTAATTCACCAAAGTATTTGAGAATGCTGGTTGATGAAGTTCGGGAAAAGGACGAACTTTCAATGTGGGAGAAGCAAATTGATGCGTTCCAGGAGAAAGTGGTTCACATTGCTAGGGAGAAAGGTGATAATGGAAAAGTTGCATACTTGGAGAGTCTCGGTTTGGGCCTCTCTTCTGCTATGAATGTGGTTAGATATCTGTCTGCAGAAACACTTGCAACACTCATTCTCAAGGTATGTTACTTTTAGTTGTGCTGATAACTTGCAACACTATCAGTTTTTACTTATGGGTGCTATCAACATTGTATGTCAACCCTAATTGTTGCTATTTATAGGTTAAGTGTATGAAGGAATTATTCTTTTCTGGCAGTGAAAGTTACGAGTTTCCGGTCAGAAGAGTTCGCAATATGATGATGCAGATATCAATTCCTATTGATGAAGATCTGCAGCAGAGTTTGTCCTTTTTTGAAAAGGTTGAATACGTGTTTGTCTTTCAACAATGTTCTGTTGTGTTTTGCTCTTCTAATTTTTTAATTTTCATAATCGCTATTCCTTGTTTTGTTGGTTCTCTGTTAATTTTCTATGTAGATGTCATTTTTAAATATGCCGTCTCTTATAAAGTTTTCGGCTGAATTTTTTGTCTCTTGCTGTAGGTTGAAGCAAGGCGTGGAGGTTTGAACATGTTGAATTCCAGCGATGCTGCTTTTGATTGTTTAATTGAATCATTTCCCCGTCTGCTTTTGTTATCAGTTAAATCTCACATGAAACCGTTAGTGGAGTTTCTTGAGAGTGTTGGAATCCAAAGAGGTCTCGTCAGAAATATACTGTTGACATTTCCTCCCTCTTTGCTGTGGAATATTGAAGTATTTAAAACTCGAGTACTAGCCTTGAAAGAGGTATTTGAATTTTGTTTTGGATTTTTATGTCTGTTGCCAATACACAAAATTTAGGTCTTTGAAAAAACTATAATGAAAATCCAGGTAATTTTTAATAATTTTTAACAACGAAGGTTTTTTTTTTTTTTTTTTTTTTTGGGGGGGGGGGGGGGGGGGTAATAACCACTCTTTTCTGCTGTATTTCTCAAATGAGCTTGGTGTGCTCAGTCTCTCCTTCATTTCTTTAAATTTGGACCTCCATGTTCTTTACATGGAACTTCTACGTTTTGTCTTTGTCATGTGAGTGATTAATCAATCAACTTTGTCATTATGGAAATCATTTAATTCCATCCCCATGCAATATTCTTCGCAGTTGTGCACTCCTATGATGCTTAAAATAGCTGAAGTAACAACTCGTGCATGAAGAATGCTTTTCTTTTCTCTGGTATTTATTCTGTTGAACCTAGAATTAAAATGCTACACATAATCCTAAGTCTCAATGCCATTACCTATCTGTGATTGGGAGTTGATTAGCTTGTTTATTTTGTAGATTGGTGGTGTAAATGACAATTATGCTAAGATTCTGCTAAAATATCCATGGATACTATCTAAAAGCATTCAAGACAATTATCGGGAGGTCCTCTCTTTATTTGATTCAGAGAAGGTATGGCCTTTTTTTTTATGTGTCAATTTAAATGCTTATTAATTTAAGATGAGTTGAAAATAAAGAAAGCATATCAATTTTGGTGGTGGCTCTGCTAGAAAATTTATTTCTTGCTTAGTTACTGGTTCTAAAGTGAGTTAAGAGTCATAATTTTTATGAAAAAAGTGTGAGGTAGAATCTGTATTTTGCACTATATTCTATGAGTTCTGTATCATCAAGGTTAAAAGGCCTGGTTAGCTGCCCTGTTATTTATTACTCATGGAACATTTTGCTTTCCCCCTCCATGTACCTGCATAAAATATAGTAAATGAGTGGAGTTTAAGACTTAGACAGCTGGGAATAATCAATGTCATTATATGCTATTTCGAAATGGCAAATCAAATAGCAGTATAGCATTCTTTTTGACACGTCATTATGCATGAAGTCAGTCTAATAGAACAAAAAGTTGCAACTAATTCTGAAAACTTACAAGTAGCCATTTTTAGTGCTCCATGGTGTTCATTGCATCCATTGTACAATTGTATCTCTATCAATATAATAGTGATTAGCTATTTAATGATCCACCAGTGTCCCATCTTATTTTATGTTAATTCTTTGAATTCTATGTTAGCACAATGATACTCAAAAGTCAAAACTATTGCAAATTCAGGGGCATGTACAGTAATTTGTGGAAATAATGAGCTAGTAACAGAATGCCTCATGACAGGTTCCCAAGGCATTCGTTGATCGTGCAATCAGAAGCTGGCCCCATATATTGGGTTGTTCATCTAACAAGCTAAAGCTGATGATTGATCAGTTTAGTGAAATAGGAGTTCAACACAAGAAGTTGGGTCAAGTTATTGCTAAAAGTCCTCAGCTACTGTTACAGAAGTCGCAAGATTTTTTCCAGGTATTCCTTGTTTTCATCCAAATGTATCATCTGTGTTGCGCGTTGCTTTCTTTTTTTACCACTGCTAGTTTTTTTTTTTTTTTCTTCCATCCTAATGTATCATCTGCATTGAATACAACTTCTTTGCTTTATTGTTGTTGTTCAAAACCGTGGACCCTCTATTCATTAGCAAATCGGCTTGAAAAACAGAGCATCGGTTTGGAAGTTTCAGATCATCAGTTTGAGCTCCTTGTTCCTTCAGTACATTCAGGGTCTCAGTCAATGTTATCATATTCCTGACTACTATGATAACCATGAACATACGTGCTTTTATTATGGAATGCTGATTATATGTGTTGGACCTTAAAACTAGTGAATTACCAGATAAGGCGACCTACTGAATTGACATTTAGCAGTGCATTTTGTTGATGCAGGATTGAATAAAGAATATGTTAGACCTGGCTATCACCCAAGAGGGGGGTGAATTGGGTGTTTGATAAAACTTTACGAACTTTGAAAATCTTTTCGCAACTTCTAAATCAACAGTTAGATATTCAAATAAGCATATATTGGAAATGTAAGAGTTTAAGGAAGAGAATATGTAAATTGTGATTTATCCTGGTTCGGCCCAATCCACGATGACCTACGTCCAGTCCTCAGGCTCCTCTGAGATTTCAATCCACTATCTTTCAACTTGATTACACGTTTGTACTCGAAGTAATCCTCTCACTAGAATTCACTCCCCCTTACAAACTGTAATCAATACACTCGCTTGATTACACACTCTGTACTCTAAGTAATCTTCTTCCTAGGATTCACTCCCCTTACAAGCTGTAATCAACATAATGTGTTTCCCACTCAAGATCACCCAATCTTGAGTAACTCTCAGATAGAATGTTTACAGATAAATCTTCTCTCTCTCATAAGTGAATAAATAAACACTGAAGTACATAATCGGTCATCTCACTCTCTACGGTAAACTATGTAAGCATTGAGAACAAAGAGTAAGTGAATATCAGAGTATTGCTATTTTAGAGATGTAAGCTCGTGTCTCTGTGTTTGGCACTTCTTCCGTCACTCTTTCTCTATTTATAGACAATTGTCTTTCGACCGTTGTGTTTTAGCTATTGAAAGCATTTAAGCATCTGCGCCTATTTCGGCAGAATGAGCTAGCCTTAATTGGGTTCACCGTGTTGCCTTTGTTTCTCCGTCAGTTTCGGTGCTTGACAGCTCATCAAAATTCAAACAATGATTAATCATCTGACATAAGCTTTGACATTGATCATACTTGAGTATTCAATCCTGAGTACTTCCTGAATACTTTCTGAATATTTCCTCAATACTTTCGTGAATACTTTCTGAATTCTTTCGGAATAGTTTCTGAATACTTTCGCAATACTCAAGTATCCCCTTGCAGAATCAATTCACAGAAGTTCATATCTTGTTAATACTCGGGTAGCCAAAATCCAATACTTGAGTATTGTTGCAGTAAGAGCATATCAGATACTTTAATTCTGTCAAATACTCGAGTATCCCCAATTCTCATACTCGAGTATTACACATCCAGAGAGCAAATGACATTCAACAATTAATCATACTCGAGTATCTCCTTCCCAATACTCGAGTATCACCATTTTCCAGCAATTGATTCCCGATATTACTCGAGTATATAAGTGACATTCTCGAGTATTATTGATGGGTTTCTTCAGCGATGATTCTGTCTCTGCATTACCCGAGTATGGATCACCTTCTACTCGAGTATTCATATTCCAATGTCAAACTGCTAGCTTCTTCCAAACATTAATCTCCATTGACATTCAAGAATGCAAAATCATCGGTGGTATAAGAGCTAAGTTCCAGTGAGCATAACGTCTTCGATATAGAATCAAATATGGCAAATCACCTCATCTCAGAAATCTCTTTAAGTCTTCTTTCTAGTTCAATAATAATCAGCCCCAAACTAGTTGTATTTTGTCCATTAACATCAGATGAATGGAGGTTGTTCTTATCCAGCGTTTCTGCAGCATCTAGAACAGACTGTCAACTTCAAAATATCATATCTCCTTCACTTGATCTTTGTTTTCTGTGTTCTTGATGTCTTTGAAAAGGTATTTGAGTCTAGTTTCCAATGGCACCGAGTTCAGCTCATTTGTATTTGCCGTTTGTGAGATACACTCAAATTACCAAAGCTTGGTCTGGACTGTGACGGTGATGTTTGTGCCAACTTTCAAAAATCATCGCTCTCTCATATGAACTCCTTTGGACTTGAATTTTATGTCAAAATGACGCATTGGGAGTCTAATTTCATATGCCGGTTTGGTTTCACGTCATTGGGAGATTCATCTGGTTTGGGAGATATCATCGAAGTTTTCTACCCAAGTAGGTCAATACTCGAGTATTTAAGTGACATACTCGAGTTGAGCAGAGTAGCTGGAACTCACGCTGATACTCGGGTATTTGAAGTTTTCTACCCAAGTATTAGTCCAATACTCGAGTATTTAAGTGACATACTCGAGTATTGACGGGATTTTTGCCTGAATTGGAGCTGTTTAAGTATCATACTCGAGTATTGATGCTTGGGACTTGAGTATTGCTTCAGGAATCCAACTGTGACTTAATTGAACTCCGCCAATTCATTACCATACTCGAGTATTAAGTTGGTATACTCAAGTATTGCTTCAGGAATGCATCTGTAACACATTTGAACTCCGCCAATTCATCTTCCATTGATAATAGAAACTTTTATAATGATATTCTTCATTCTTCAAACTCCTCTCTTGATCAATCTTCATTATATAAACTTCATATCTACATTAATATATAAGAATTAATCAAAGTAGAAGATAAATGTAGTATGCAAGCTTTTTGCTCTAGATAATGGCACCAATATAAGACATCATCAAAACTAATTATAACCAACAGAATATGCCTTGACCCTTCCGTTTCTTGGTTTTAAACCATTTCAACTCCTCTATATATTTAACCAACAACTCATTCAACATGGCCTAAGTTTCTCATTCTCCGTATTCATTGTCAAAACTGAAAAAAATTGTGGAATCATGTTTAGAACTTTGCATAATCTGTATTTGAATGGTGTGTTTTTCTTAGGAAGGGAATGTGCAGTGGTTTGAAGCAATGCTCCCTTAAACTGCCTTCTGGTTCAACACCTTAGAACCTTTTTAGCACTTGATTGCTGAATTTCTCTTGTTTTATCTTTTAGTAGTTAGTTCTTCTTGCTTTTCCAGAGGCGGAGTTCTTGATGTAACTGATACCTCTTGGACTGCTTTTTTGAGCTGTATAAACGTTTGCATCACTGCTATTGCTATGTTATTGTTTAATTTTAGAATAAGCTCTTTGTTCATTGTTGTTCATAGGTTGTTCTGTTCTTTGAAAATATGGGGTTTGATAGACAAACAATTGGGACAATACTGGCTCGCTGTCCTGAAATCTTCGCCGCTTGCCCTACCAAAACTTTCAAGAGAAAGATTGAGTTCCTACATGGTATTGGTGTTTCTGAAATTTTCCTTCCTCGGGTTATAAAAAAGTATCCAGAACTTCTTGTGTCTGACCCAGACAGAACTATGCTACCAAGGTATTGTTCTGACTCATTTTAGAACTGAGTTGATTCTTTGATTCTTAAATTTTTATCTTCTGGTTTTCTGTTCATATCATGGTTGCGTTTACTTTTAGATTATCAATGTTTTGCCAGTAACCGGGGTTGCTCTGAGTATATTCCTTACAGTGCTGTGATTGCTTACTGTTATGAACATTCTTGGCCCTTTTGAATGCCTTGAGTCTGAACCTTATATGAATTATTACTCTCATTCCTAGCTTCTCTTTTATTTATCCAAAAACAATATTTTGTCAAGATACCCAATAAGCATGCACTGCTCATGATACCCTAAAACGAAATGGAAAAAATCTTTGATGATAGAAAATGACGTTCATGCCCATACTTTAGGATAATAAAAGATAAAAACAGAGAGTATCCTTCATATTGCAGAACAAGAGAGGAAAGGTAATGTCTTTCCTTGTTTTAATTGTCTCTGTTGATTTTGATCTTCCACGTCATTGTGCAGATTGATGTACTTGATGAAGTTAGGGCTATCTGAAAGAGACATTGGATTCATGGTACGTTCATTTTCTCCTCTGCTTGGATACAGCATTGAGGAGGTTCTGAGACCAAAAGTAGAATTCCTGGTGAACACAATGGAGAGGCCAGCGAGGGACGTGGTGGGGTACCCCAGGTACTTCAGCTACTCTCTAGAGAAGAAGATAAAGCCAAGATATTGGGTTCTCAAGGGAAGGAATATTGAGTGTAGTTTGAAGGATATGTTGGCCAAAAATGATGAAGAATTTGCTGCTGAATATATGAATCTCCCATCATCAACTCATTCTTGAAGAATGCGCTTGTATCATGTTAGGCTGTAGATATTATACCTTAGGTTTGCAGGTGTATATTTATTTTTCACATTTTTTCACATTTCTTTTTACCAGATGCATAACCATAAGATCGGATTTTGTCGCTGTTTGTTGTGTGCGCAAGCGCGTGCATGTTTTTTTTTTTTTTTTGGGTAAATTTTATAATTAGCTGTTATTTGGTAGGAGTAAAATTTAGATTTGAATATTACAAGGGTCTGAATGGAGAGTAGCTATCTTAGCGGAATTTTTTCAATCCATAAAATGCAAACTGAAATTCTTATGTAACATCGAGTCCTTTCTATTTTATCTTCCAATAAAGGTCAAATCATGCATAAAGATAAAAAGAAATTACTTGCTCCAGTTCTTAATATATGATGTACTTAAGGAGTTTATCTTAATATTAAATATAAATTATATTTTTATATTTGTCAATTTTTTCTTATTAATGTTCTCTTAAAAAATAATTAAGCACTTGAGAGAATTATGAAAGATGATTAAAATATTTTAGAAAATAGGAATCATATTAACTAATTTAACATACTTTTTTAATCTAATCAAGTCAAATATCAGATAAATAGTTCTAATATTAAAGAAGTAACAAGGGTTCCAACTGATTGTCCTAATAAAGAAATAGAACCCTTAATAGTTAAAGAAACATGTGTAGTAAGGAAAAGGAAACAAAAGAAGTCAAAAGGAAAAATTATATTCTCAGAAGTAAAAGACTTTTCTCTCATCAAATATCCAGTACACACCAAATGAACAAAATTTAAACTACAAATCAGAAATGATTTTATTTATCTTATAAAGGGATAAGATGCAAATTTTCTCCAGAAAAACTTCTAGAGCAACATTAAGAAGTCAGCGAAAACTTTCGCAAAAAATTTAAACTTCACCTCTTTCATAAAAAGTCAGGTCCTTCCTCTTTTTCTTGACATGAAGAAAGACACGTCTTTGACATTAGCTCTACATGGAGAGAGAGTATTAGAATAAGAAATTAATTCCAAATAAATCAAACCCTTACCTGAGCATTTATGTTCACAGATTCTTTCAAGTTTGATTCCTCTTTCACCAATTAAATCATACCTATACACATATTTACTTGTAGCAAACACCAAAGAATCTCCATTAATTACTGCAAATCCATAAATAATGGTATTCTTCCTCAACCCCATTTCTTTCAACTTCAATGTCCAGAACTTTGACCAAGAAGACGATTCATAATCAGTCAAACCCCAAAAAGTGAAAACAAGATCATCTTTTTCAAAAATCACCAAACAAACATCATCAATATAATTTGATCCTTCAACTATGTCCCACTTGAAAATATTTATGTCATCAATCCCAATTTCTGTAACTAGTTTCGGAAAAAGAATCCTTCTTGTCTCGCCACCGTCAGTATTGTACGATAATATATGTCTTTCGAAGAAAAAATAAAAGCATAACGTATTATCCGCAAATAAGCTTTTCTCCCTTTCTATCCACACACCTTCTGTTGGCATGTAAGCTTTACAAACAAAATGCTCAGAATCTTCTTGGCTTTGATCATTATATTCCAAAAGAACTAACTGATATTCTTCATCATCAACACCTTTATAAATGTTGTAGTCCATGTAATAACGTTTTTCTGGCCAACTTGGTGGTGTAACAATAGGGGAGCATGTTTGTGTTGCAGGGTTACAAATAAATAATTCTACTTTTGAATTTCCCTGTCTTTCAATTTCACAAAGAAGCAGTCCCATGTTAGAGAGGAGGATTCTTACGTTCCTTTTACTAAGAAACTGAAGAAAGTTTGGAGGAATACCAGAAGAAGATGATGCTTCGTCTCCAACAAATAATGAGTGCATTTCAGTTTTACAATTATTCCATCCAAACACTGCTCGAATGAAAAATGAAGAATCATGTTGTGTGGTCAAATTTTGAGTTTGCTTCTCTGCAAAACTCGCTTCCTTTGTGAATTCATATATAGATTTAGAGCATAACTTGAACCTGAAGATGGATTTTGCCGGCAACCATGAGAATATTTCATATATTATACTGTCAGGTAGCTGACGATCCATTGTCTTGAGCTGTACATAAAACATAACAGAAGTCTTATCAAAAAATAATTATAACAAATTAGAAAGTTTGTTTGGCAATTTTGTTATTGAAACAGATGTATTACACTTCATCTTACAAGAAGATAATATCTATAATCAACTTAGTTATTAATGATTAAAGCTATATTATGCTAATCATTTTGGTATGTCTCTGTACATATGATTAAGTGATACCCCACACACACACACGAACATCCCCTTTTCACACAAACACTTCCAAACTTCAATAGGGATAACATTAGTACCAATGACTTCATGATTTTTCATGTTGAAAATTGCATCAAACACAATTTTTTTTAAAAATGTAACTTAATATCCTATTTAGCTACTTATATCTAAAAAGGGCCTTATAAAAGGAAGTGCATAGGAACATCAAAATCTTGTAAAAATAATTGTCTTAAAAAGGGGGAAGAGAGCAGGAGTAATGGAGTATAACCGACTGAATTAAAGTCTTTTGTAAATGAAAAAAATTATTGTTAGAAGAGATTTACGTTAATTTGACTTAGCTAAGAGCACGAGTATAATAGTTGGATTCAACCCGTTGTTAATATTAGGAAAGCTAGAAGGGAAACAGAAAAATTGTGATATTGCAGGAAGCCAACCGAAGAAATTAAATAAGCATTGACCAAGAAAAAACAGAAGAAATACGCAAATTAAAGGTTGGACGGAAGATACCTTTTTGTAGTCAGTCACTTCTTCTTGCACCATGCTGTCAATCACCTCTTCTTCTTGCATTATGGCTGCCGCGGCCATCTTTTTCGTCGTCACCATGCTCACGGTGGAGGATTTCTGTGCAGTAAATACCCTGTGTTCGTGGGTATTATGCCAGATACACAGGAGTATAGAAGTAGAGGTGCCGGCCTCCTTCCACACGTAATTAAACACTCTGACCTTTTAATTTCAAAAGGTTTAAATAATATATATTATATATGATCTATCTATTATCTATATAATCCTAACCACATTATTTAGAAAATTTATTTTCTCCTTATATATATATCCTTAAATTTTATTATAACTTCTCATATTTTCTAAATATCAAATAAAAATCTTATATTGGATATTCCCTCCAATACTAAATACCGGAGTATAAGATAAAGTTGACTTTTTTTTTTAGAGATTAAGGAAGCTAAATAAGTTATTTAATCATATCATATATTATGTATCTTTTGATTATATATCAGTTTATTAGTCAATATCGGTTTAATTAATTAATTTGGAGAAAAAAATAAAAATATACATATTATAAAGTGATTTAGTTAGCTTTCTTAATTTCTCTAAAAAAATCAATTTTATCTTATATTTAGAATATTATGTATTATCTATATAATCCTAACCACTTTATTCAGAATTTTCTTACTATATAAAGCAGAGGTGCCCATCTCCCAAGCCCTGAAGCACAGCGATGTTCTTCTAGGAATCCTGCCGATGGAATACAAGAAATTTACAATGTGTATATATTAAATCAGCTCAAATTTCCATTAAAACCAAATATTTTCTTATTCTTATTTCCATTATTGTGTTATTGTTATAATGAGAACCCTACCTAGCATATCCAATTCACTCACTTATTTTTGTACGTGGTTAACATTTTACTGATTAAAAGCTCAAAATGAAAGATAGATATGAAACAAAACCACTAAAACTTGGGTTTCTCTCTTAATCTTTTTCTCATTATTCCTCACCATCTCTAAATCATATCCGTCCAATAAATCACAATACTATCGCAATTAATGGTCCAAATGGGCTGATGAAAGAAAAAAAGAAAAAAGATGAGGAGAAGATCCTCTTTTCTAAAAATAAATAAATATATAATTATGATAATCAAGTTTCAATCTCTTCGGCTAAATAAATATTAGCAAAAATTTAGAAAATAAATTGACGGTCTCAGTATAGAAACAATTGAGACAGAGTCTCAAAGATAGGAACACAGCAATCACATATAAGCATATCACAAGCATCGAGTCGGTGTTACAAAGACGTTGCGAATGTACCTTCGTTGACGAATACTGTAACGCACCTTCGTTGACGAATACATCGTATGTTTTGTCGGTCGAAGATCTCAGATATCCTATAAGGGTAAAATTGTATTTATTAATTCATAATAAATATTCTAATAAATATCTTAGTCTCTAATGACCATTTTACCCCTGGATTAATTATTTCCAATTTATTTCACCTTATTTTCATAAAAAACGTTGTTCAACAGCATAAGGGCTGATTTTTCGCCTAACTTTGAAAAATCATAACTAATTCCACAGAACTCAAACGAGGATCCGTAAAATTCCTCGGAATCCTTAGGATGTCTAATTTTAGGAAAAAATATTGGTTCGTGCCAATATTTCATAAAAAATTCCCAGTTTTCGTATCTTTATGCTCTGCTAAGAATTTTCCAGAAAATATAGCCTAACTTTAAACATTTTTATCTCTTAGCACAAAACTCAAAATGACATGCTATAGGTATTTTTGGAAAGCTCTATATGTCTACTTTCAACAGGAATTTTCTAAGAATTTTGGCATAGCATCTTCAACATAAGATACCAGCGTTTTTGAAATTGCTTTAAGTCGCTAACTAACAAAATTTCGCCTCAGAAATTTTCACATTTTGACCATAATCTTCCAAATGTTTTGCTATAACTTCTTCATCATCATTTTTTTCGAAATAAAGACAATTATAACCATAAAAACATGTAAATAACACTATAATTGGAAGATTATGAATCAAAACAACATTTAAGCTACAAAACTCAAAGCTAGGACATAAGTTAACTTACCTTAACTTTCGCTTCCGCTTCCTCCAAGCCTTCTCACTCTCACTTTCTCTTGCTTATTCGGTTAATACCAGAATACTAAGCTTGTGAATTAGTGAGGAACAATGTAAACACTAACCTCCTATTTATAGCATTTCCTAGATTCACCTAATTGGTGGATTTCAAACACTAGTTAAATCAAGCTTTCAACTCTCACTCTTACTCTCACAACACTCTTCATCTTTCTTTCATTCTCAAATCCTAATTTAGTTAGGTGTAAGTTGGTGTTTTTCTTGAGGATCCATTTCCACTTTTGGAATCACAATTTTATGACTTGATTTATGGTCTTTTAAACTTTTAAAATCACAATAGTATGAATCTCAAAAGTTTATGAAAATCACTTTGGAGAAAACTATGTTTAAACTTAAATTATGCTTGTTCATAATATCTACTTATATTTGTAAACTAGTTCATGGATTTCAAGATATGATTTATTTTCTATTGGTTCTCATTCACTTATGTCTTGAATTTATCCTAATGGTTTTTATCTTACCATTTAATTAATTAACCACTTAATCCCTTTATTACATATGCTTGCATAATCAATTACCACAAAGTCTTCTTTCATTTAAGTTTGATTATGACATGTTTAAGACTAATATCTAGATTTTTATTTGCTTCTTCCTTTTCTCTTCTTGAAACCGTGTAAACATCCCCTCCCCTTAATTTACTTTGCATTTCAATTTAATCTCATTAATATGTCATTATCATTTAGCCTTAATTAAAAGTCTTCCTAATTAAATGCTTGATTGTGATGTTTATTTGTTAATTACAATTTTAATTCCCCTTCCCTCTTATGCACCGAAATCTCACCTTAATTTTACTCTTGAATTTGTGTTTCATTTGTTAATGATTTAGGATTTAAGGATTAATACAATTTCTTAACCCTTTTAATTAGCAATTTTTGCCACATTAATTAATTAAAGGGAAATTAATTAATCTTTGATTAATATTGCCAATATAGTGTTTTAGGGGTTATTAGGCTTAATTGCCAATTTTTGATAGGCTTTAATATTAATCTTTATGATTAAAAACCCCTTGTATACTAATTTTGGCCTTTAAATATCATTTGGATATTAATTAAGTTGATATATTCTTAATTATGCCCTTAATTAATTAATTATTAATTAATTTCAAAAATTAGAAAAATATCTTAATTATTGCAATTTTAATTGCCCACTAATTGTTGCTAATTTTCTCTAATTGATTTAGACCTCTTTGGATGGTTTTGATCTCTTTTGTAATATAGTTAAGATGATATTTGATTATGATAATCTTAGGATATTTTATGATCCTTAATAAGATTTAGAAAATTAAATCTTCAACTATCTTAATTCTAAGGAAAAATCATTTAGAAATAAAGTAAGAATAATAAGAAAAATTGAGACCACATATTCACCTATTTTAAATAGGTAATATTCTTCAAAAAGAATATACAAGGCTTATTTTCTATTTAAATATAATATTTAAAAAAGAATATTTATCCGGGTATTATATATAACATAACATCGTATCAGTGTCAAATTTAAATTTCAAAATGTCATGATTAAATATTATAGGCTCATATCTAAGACGCGGACGCATGTTTTTTTTTTTTTTGTTTTGTTTGGTTTTTGGTTTTTGTTTTTTAATGATTTAATATGTGATATGAGTAAAATTTAGATTTAAATATTATAGGGTCTGAATGGAGAGTAGCTATAGCTATCTTATCTTATCGGATTTTTTTTTTTAATCCATAAAATTCAAACTGAAATTCTTATGTAATATCGAGCCCTTTCTATCTTATTTTCGAATAAAGGATCAAAATTCATGCATAAAGATAAAAAAAAAAAAATTACATAACAAAGGGTTCTAACTCGTCCTAATAAGGAAATAGTATCCTTAATTACTAGTTTGAAAGGAAAAGGAAACAAATTAAAGAAGTCAAAAGAAAACAAAAATATTCTCAGCCAAGTAAAAGACTTTTTATATCATCAAATATCCAGCACACACTAAATGAACAAATTTTGAACTATAAATCAGAGATGATTTTACTTATTTCACCAAAGCCAGTTCCAGCATTTATGTTCACAAATTCTTTCAAGTTTCCTTCCTCTTTCCCCAATTAAATCATACCTATACGCATATTTACTTGTAGCAAACACAAGAGAATCTCCATTCATTTTTGCAAATCCATAAATAATGGTATTCTTCTGTAACATCCCATTTGAAAACGACGAATTTTTTTTAAAAACGTTTCCAAATATTTCAAGCAAGTAGTAGTCGAGTAGAGCATTGGAGCGAGTGAGAATCGATTCATAGCAAACATCAACCATAGTGTAACATTGTAATGATTACGTAATCCTAGAGTTTGAAAGTGAATAATCGAAAGCGGTAAAGATAGATAAGTCTCTCGGCCGCACGTGTACCGTCGCTTGTTTCGATCTTCGATCCGTATTCCTCCGGATCCTCGATGCTATAGCCGAGATTCAATTCACCGCATTGAATCTCGTAATTAATCTCAAACCCAAAACAATACAAAGATACGATAATGATATTCTAGACAATACAACAAAGATATCACTACATAAGCATACAAGCAGATGCATGATCATTATGCCGACAAAACATAAGCATTACGCAGTATGTAAAGCCCCACAATGTAAAACAACAATAACAGCTTGCACTATTCACCGGTGCCACGATACCACTCGTGTCTCTCGCTAGAAAAACATACGTTATCATGACTATAACCCGTAAAACCGTCTCGTATATTGGTCTACGAACATATCTATCACATATATGCATTTAAGAAGCACAAGATTAGTGTTACAAAGACGCGTCCGTACCTTCGTTGACGACGTTAGGTACTTTCGCGGAAAACGTACTTTTACGGAAAAACTTGAAATGTTCGACAAAATGCACGTTGGGCGCGTAACGGCAAAGCAAATCGAGTTTCGATGCCCTATAGGAGTAATACCACTTTCATTAGTGATTTGACATCATAATCGGCATTTTAGGTAAAAATTACCATTTTGCCCTTCTACCCCTAATTTGGCGGAATTTCGCTGTAACTTCGTTACTTTGACCGTATTCCATTTCAAAATTATCCCCACTATGTTTTTACCTCGTCGTCAGCATCTTTCAATGCAATGAGGCATAAAAACAAGCATAGGAACAAATTCTCAAACTTCCTAGATCAAAACAACAGTTCTACTATAACTACCGAAAGAACTACGGAAACTAAAAACTAAGGACGTAAGAACTTACTCGGAGCTAAGGCAAAACTTTTGCAGAGCTTCTCACTCTAAGTTTCGGCCAAGGTAGAGAGAAGAAAAGGTGTGAAGAATGAAGAAGGGAAGGGTGCTATTTATAGAAAAAGGGAGGACAAGGCGTGGGTATTAACAAAAAGTCTTCGTAAATGATTCGCCGTTGGATCTAGGGTTTTGTAAGATGCAATCTTGACCATTCAAGGTCTTGGCCGACCTCTTGGTCCCCCAAAAGTCAAAGATTGATTTTTCATCTTGCTTTATGGCCTCCGGCCCGATAAAGCTACTCCGATCGATGTCCGTTTCGCGCGATTTCGTTAAACTCAAAAATCCGGGCATGTAACTTTGAAGATCTTTTCATCCTCTTTCATATTATATATTTTGATCCTCTTTTTGATCATATCTAGGTATTCTCCGGTGCGTCGGAAGATATTCGGACAAACGCGTCGATTCTTAAATCGCTTCCGATAGAACCAACTTCTCGGACAATAATTCGCCGAATCGTAAAACGTCCAAAGTGGTTGCCTAACTTAATCCCGTGTTTGAAAACACGCAATTGTTTCTCTAGGTTCTCACTTTGCCTATCCGGCTCTACTCTATCCGATCGCCTTTCCGTCTTATTAGGAATTAGGGTTTTTTCGGCCATGCGGAATCGACGTCGGGTAAATTCTTTCTTCGGGTAAAAATTCACTTGTTCTTAATTTGATCAGTCTGAAAAGACTTTTACCTCTGGTTTACCTGTAGAATTTATTTCTAACTTTTCCTGGCCTCGCCTATATGTTCGACTCACCGCATTATATTATTATTTTATTCTAATTACCATTTTAATTATTTAAACAATTCTTTTTAATTAAAAATATCCATAATTTCGACCCCATCTTTTAAAAATTCAGATTTATTTATTTTTCTATAATTTTTTCCATTTTTTAAAAATATAATATTTTTTACCAAAAATTTCGTTTTACCCCGCCGTTAGGGCTTAATCGACCTAATTTCTTCGTTTAGTGATCTTTTTACGATCAGGTTTCTTCATATATTTATCTTTACTAATTTACAGTATATTGTTATCTTACAAACTTCTATACCGATATTGTCATTTTATATCCCGTGTAAAATATTAAAAATGTTTACCCCATCAAAAGTTACTTTATGATTTCGAAATGCTTTTTAAACTTTTCTTCAAGTTATTTCCTTTGAAATAATTTATTAAATTCTCATAATTTAGGGATATCACTTCCATATTTTTCTCATAATTTTTCATGATCTTTCGTATTTATCATAATACTTTTAGACTGTTTTTATCACCATTATATCATTTTTAGTCATTCTGCGTTCATCGATTTTCCCGTAACTTTTTCAACAATTTACTATATAATTATAACAATTTTCTATAACAGTTTTATCTCATGAATTTACTTTATTAAAATATTCATTAATTTTCCTTTATCTCAGAAATTCCAGATTTGCTAAAATCCGGGTATTACATCTTCCCTCAACCCCATTTCCTTCAACCTCAATGTCAAGTACTTTGACCAAGAAGACGATTCATAACCAGTCAAACCCCACAAAGTGAAAACATGATCATCTTTTTCCAAAATCACCGAACAAACATCATCAATATAATTTGATCCTCCAACTTTGTCCCACCTGAAATGATTTATGTCATCAAACCCATTTTCTGTAACTTGATTTGGATAAAGAATCCTTCTTGTCTCGCCACTCTCAACATTGTATGATAAAATATAACTTTTCAAGATAAAATAACAACATAACTTATTATCCATAATTGAGCTTTTTTCTCTTTCTTTCCACACGCCTTCTTTTGGCATGTAAGCTTTACAAACAAAATGCTCAGAATCTTCTTGGCCTTGATCATTATATTCCATAAGAAGTAACTGATATTCTTCATCGTCAACACCTTTATTATGGTTGTATATAGAGGCAAATTCTGTGTATTGACGTTTTTCTGGCCAACTTGGTGGTGTAAGTGTTGCAGGGTTACAAATAAATAATTCTACTTCTTCTGAATTTCCTTGTCTTTTAATTTCACGTAGAAGCAGTCCAAAGTAAGAGAGGAGGATTCTTACGTTCCTTTTACTAAGAATTTGAAGAAAGTTTGGAGGAATACCAGAAGAAGATGACCACGAAGACGATGCTTCGTTTCCAAGTAATAATGTGTGCATTTCAGTTTTGAATTCCATCCAAACACTGCTTGAATGAAAAATGAAGAATCATCTTGTGGGGTCAAATTTTGAGTTTGATTCACTGCAAAATTCGTCTCCTTTGTGAATTCATATATAGATTTAGAGCCTGACTTAAACCTGAAGATGGATTTTGCTGGCAACCAGGAGAATTTTTCATATATAATATCTTCATGTAGCTAATGATTAGTTGTCTTGACCTGTACATAAAACATAATAAAAGTTTTATCTAAAAATAATTATAAACGAAAGTTTGTTTGGCAATTTTGTGACTGATACAAAGATATGTATAGTATTACACTTCATCTTACAGAACCATAAAATCTATAATCTAGTTATTAATGATTAAATAAATAAAAGATATATTATACTAATCATTTTGGTATATCTATGTATATATGAATAAGTGATACCGAACACAAACAAACATACATTTCACTCTATCATTAAGAGGTGCCGACCAAAAAAAATGCCTCTGAAAAGAGGTCAAATATTGGGTTTGAAATGTGAACATTATCCACATGTGACTTCACTCATAGCAGCTAAATTAGTTAAAGTGGCCACAAACTGCATTTTGAAATATGTTAACAGTTGAGATTGTAAGAATTTCTCTGCGTCAATTATTCTTCTAGGAGGTTAGCAAAACAGAGATCAGGTAATTATAATACCAATGTATGTATGTAAATACAAATCCAACGAATCAAGAAAACATGATACATACGTCTTTTAATTTGAAAACAAAGACGACAAGTTTGCATATTAGCTATCAAAGTCTTTTATATATAACTCCTTTCGATTACTTGACCTTTGTTGATTGTTAACTTGATCTTCTTGCTTTGTTAGATTTGATATAGCTCCACACATTGTAATATTCTTTCAACTATCAACTTTTCATGTTTTTGTCTCTTCTAATTACTGTTGCTTGATGTTATTACCTTGACGCGATGTCAAACTTATTGTTCTATTTTTTTGTCAAGTCTAATAAAGCCAAAAAGGGATAATGAGTAGAGCCAGAGATTTAAATGATGGTCATGAGAATTCCTCATGACAACCTTATAGAAACCCAGGAGTAAAATGCATAATAAGTAGAGTTAGGGATTTAAATAATGGTCATGAGATTTTCTCATGACAACCTTATAGGAACCCATGAGTAAATTGATAATGAGTAGGTAGAGCCAGGGGTTTAAATGATGGTCATGGAAATTTCTTATGACAACCTTATAGAAACTCATGAGTAAAATGGATAATGAGTAGAGCTAGGGATTTAAATGATGGTCATGAGAATTTCTTATGATAACCTTATAGAAACCCAGAGTAAAATGGATAATGAGTAGAGCTAGGGATTTAAATGATGGTCATGAGATTTTCTCAAGGAACCCATGAGTAAAATGGATAATGAGTAGGTAGAGCCAGAGGTTTAAATGATGGTCATGGAAATTTCTTATGACAACCTTATAGGAACCCATGAGTAAAATGGATAATGAGTAGGGCCAGGGGTTTAAATGATGGTCATGGAAATTTCTTATAACAACCTTATAGGAACTCATGAGAATTTATTTTAAAGTTTAATTTGAAAAATTCATTTTGTATGTGTATATATATATGCATGTTGTTGGTGTTCGCTGTATGAACACAACAATTGTATGTAATTGAATTGATTACAATACAAGTGTTTCAAACATATATGTACAAGTACGAATTGAATTGAATTGATTATAATACAAGTGTTTCAAACACATATTGGAGGTAATTTGGGAATTTATTATATGTGTAGTTAAAATAATTTAACATTGGGAGAATAGCTTTAGGATGGTACCTCCTAAAGTGATGAACACAACCCTTAGTCTTTATGCCTCTGATATATTATGTGATGTGAACCGATGTTATCTGTTCTTCCCAAAGTGGTGTCTGGTAGGGTTTCCCGAGACATTAGTAGCAACTTTGGGAAGATGTGTGTATACTAGGAAGAAATGTTTTAGGGCCAATTTGATGATTTGTGTCTGGCAGGTCACAAGGTAGACTGGCAGGGTCTACCATGGTTTTCTTCATACTAAATAGACTGGCAGGTTTTCCCGGGTCTAAATAAATTTAAAAAGATAATAAATAATATTTGATTCGATGTGAATATTTAGACATGATGAATATTGAAATTGATGTTTGATTCAATTACTATGTGATTATATATTTGAGCTATATCATCTTTGTTTTTATTAGGATTATCAGCTTTGCTGATGTTTGTGTTTATGTGGCTACGATGATCCTTTGGGGGAGCAGAATTTCAGTGAAATAGATGTCAAGATTTGAGGCCAGCAGTGAGAAGTGAGGAAGAACGTTCAGTGATTCTAGCTAGTTTTTATTTTATTTTATTTTTATTTCCTTGTTATGAATAAAACACATTTATTTAAGTTCAGATTTATGTTAATGTAATAAGTTAGTCTTGCACTTGTCCCAATACAAGTGCGGCGATAACACTTCCCAAAATAGTTTATTTTGACTTTCAGTAATTAATCTTAAAATTTATCGCAGTTTTAAGTTATTATATTTGTTAGAAATTTGGGGGTGTTACATATATAATATTTTTTTAGGGTTAAGGAGCGTCCAGCACAACAAACTATTGGCTCAGGAGCGTCCAACACAATTAACTATTAGGTGGACCACCCAGCACAACAAACTTTTAAAAAGGAGCGCCCAGCACAACGCCGTTAGAAAAAAGTTAACGTCCGTTATCTAAGGTGCGTCCAACACAACAAACTATTACTCCAAGAGCGCCCAACACAACAAACTATTACTTCAAGAGCGCCCAGCACAAAATTCTAAATTTTACTAAATTAAATAATTTTTTTCTCAATTTTCATTATTCAAAACTACTTGTATAGATATCTATGAACAAAGATTACTCATTCTTCAATTTTGTCAAAATTATAATTTGCTAAAATAAACAAAAGTTTTAATTAAAAATATAATTATATGATTTAAATAAAACTCAAGGTGTTTTATAGTTTATTATATATGTTAAACAAAAAAAATATATGATTTATTTTTATTTTAGAAGAAATTTATGTGAGTTAAAAAATTCATTTAATTTTAAGATTAAAATAAACAAAATTAATTTTTTAACTTTTTGCTAACGGCGTTAACTTTTGCTAACGACGTTGTCGGGTATTTCCTTTTTAAAAGTTTGTTGTCATTTGGCGTCCACCCACCTAATAGTTAATTATGTTGGACGCTCCCGAGCCAATAGTTTGTCTTTGGGGGACGCTCCTTAACCTTTTTTTTTTTTTATAATTATTATGCCTATCTACTCTAAATTAATATAATGTTTGGTTCAACTTTTGAAGCATTGTTTCCTCATAAGAAAATTAATATTTTAGTTTCCATCCAAAAAAAATTAATATAATATATAATAACTATCAATTTAAAAAACAAATACAAAACGACTAGCATCGATGGGAAAAAAAGCCCATTAAGAGGGAAAACCTAATAATTGAGTGTTTGAGATAACATCAATGTTTGATGGGCTTCTGAGTTTGATGTAGGTTTTTTTAAGCTCGTTGATGACTTTTGAAGCTATGCTAAACACAAATCACATCAAAAAAAATCCATTAGAAAAAAAAGTTCATCAGGAAAAGTTCATCAGAAACAAAAACTACTTCTACCACCGCTATCCGAAATAGGCCCTAAAATATATATCAATCTAGACTTAAAAATAATATGCAAATATATTTTAGATTAGTCAGACTTTTAGCAGAAGACCCATAAGAATAAAGAGTATTATAATAAGAAATTAAATATGTCACCCGCTCATTTTATTACCCTTACTATGCATACAGAAGCGCTATGATTCAGGAAAATCAATAATTAAAGCCCATAAACTAAAACTTGCATATTTATCTTTGGATTACTACGCATTTGATAACTTCTAGATTTTTGGTTCAATTTTAAAAATTTATAACTAATTCTAGAAAAATCATATGAGGGCGCTCTAAAAATGTTTGGAAAGCTCTTGAATTTCTTTACATGATACAAATATCATTCTATCCTGATACTATCCACGTTAACACCATTTATTGAATTTCTAAACTTGCTCTATTTTTTAGACAGATTCTGTGTCTTTAATTCAAACATCATAACTCATGGTTCAAACATCCAATATACTTGATTTAGGACTTGTTGGGAAGCTCTCTCTGTCTATTTGTGCACAGAAATTATCATGATCATTGGACATCACATACTATCCTTTATTTAACGAAACAGTGACCATGCTCTAAAAGAACCTAAATTGAGCAGTCATGATCCAATATTTTAATATTTTAAAATCATGATTTCAAGGTCATACTTGGGCTTATAATCACCTATAACATTCATCATTACATATAATATATAAATGTCAAGGCCTCAATGATCTTATACAACTCATGGGAGTCGTTACATATTTTACTACTCATAACACAACATAGTCGTAGAATTTTCACTCTCTTTCACTTATCCTGGCTTCTTGCTCCATATCTTCCTTTGAAAGCTCATAACCTAGCATGGTTAGTTAATGGGGTGAGATTCAAGAATCCCAATAGCAAACAATACCATTCATGTATACATGGCAAAAGCTTGGTACACGACATGCTTGCATTATATGAATTCATGACTACCACAATGACATGTTTGCAAATTCAAGGTTTCATACATTACACGTTGCCATGGAAAACTTAGAAACAGAACATCAAAAATTAATTCATGCTTCATGTAATCAAGCAATATCATCACACAAGCATAAATACCAAGCACACAATGAAGGTAATTAAGTTCACTACCTTTTAGCTTTATTAATTCTTCTTTGTTTCCTTTGCTTCCATAACTTGATCCACCATGACCAAGCCTGCAATTCTTTTTCCCTTGAAATCTCATGGCCCTCAAAACTACTCTTATATTACTTGCCACTTAAACTTCAAATTTACACTTTCAATTCCATAGGCTTAAAAATTAATCTAACATGCTTCTCCCCTTAATTTTACATGTAGATTCCATCTGTAAACTCAAATGGATCAAAAGAAACCTCAATCCCCATCAACTACTCACAACTGAAACATAGGGGTGGTTTTTGACACAATTTCCATTTTAGTCTCCATTGCTTTCAAACTTTGTTTCTCACTTGTACCCTACACAGTTATTCATTTTAGATACATTGGAAGCATCAAACACTCAAATTCCAACTCTAAGTCCACGCCCTATTCAGACCAGAATGCATTAGTAGGGAAAAAATATGATTCTCAACAATCCATTCCATCAACTACTATAATTCAATCTTTAATCACATCCTTAATCAAGATTTAATCTTAAATCAAGCTTTCTATATTTCTTGAAAATTTTAACATAATCTCCCTTAACTTTCTTACATTTCAAATTTGCAAAAAACTCATCAACAATTTCAATCATTATCAAAAATTGAAAATCACCACTTACCTTAACTCCAAGCTTGATTATTGGAACTTCCTCTCTTAAAACCCTAGCTTCACCTTCTCCTCTTGCCAACATACAATCAAGAATGTTTTAGAAAGCATGGGTGATCTTGAACAAGAAAACTAGAAGATATTATGACTTTTGACACCAATCTTACCAATTTCCTTGATTTCTCTTCCTTTTTCTTCTTCTTTCTTCTCCTCTCCTCCTCACTTTCGTGGTCTCTCTGCCTCTCCTCTCTATTCTGTGCTTGATTGACAATAAGAAGTGATGAAGGTCGTGGACGGATTAAAATGAAAGTATCATTATTAACCATATGATTAACAATCACTTACCAACGGGTTGGATCTAGTGGAAGGGGTTACTTTTCACAACGTGGCAAACTAAGATTCAAACCCCTATTGAGATAGGTACCTACATTTAGTGTCCGACAATGTCTTGAATAGAATTATCTTCAATACGAGAAGATACCTTTCTTAGTAGTGGGGGGGGAATTCATTTGAAATTCATTTTTCCTAACCACTCATTTTTATTCTTTAATTTGGCCCAATTAGGTTTTTATAATTCCCCAATCAGTCAGGCCTCCAGCCACGTCCTCCAGCTCATTTATGGGGCCTGGGCTTGATATATTTGGATACACGCTAGGGAATTTTGGGCTCCTAGGATTGATATATTTGGACACATGCTAGGGAATTTTGGAATTTCTTAACATATATGGAATTAATTTGTCATGATTAATTATATCAAAAAAAAATTGTCATGATTAATTCCCCAACTCATAAAATTAATGTAACTCATCCAAAACCTCATTCTCCTCATAAAAGAATTTTCATGAAATTCTTATGCCAAGGCTTGACCCTAACTATTTATCTCATAATTTATAAGAAATTGCCTTTTTCTTGGAAAAAATGACAATAAAATATTCTTTAAGATAAACATTCCATTTCTTGGGAATGAGACCATTTTTATAAACTCACATTAGACTGAACATAGATTTC
The DNA here is from genome assembly GCA_019022615.1 of Acacia melanoxylon. Classification (NCBI taxonomy): domain Eukaryota; kingdom Viridiplantae; phylum Streptophyta; class Magnoliopsida; order Fabales; family Fabaceae; genus Acacia; species Acacia melanoxylon. The sequence goes on from JAFJYJ010000005.1 coordinate 14,990,279, forward strand.
CCCTATTTTCCCCATTATTTGAGGCCTGCTGGTATTTTTCATAATTAAATTTGGCCAATTACTCTTTATTTTGCCAAAATTCAAATTATCGTCAAACAATGACAACGGCCCATAAGTAAGCCTTTTTCCTTTCTTTTCACACACCTTCTTTTCTTTTTTATATAAAATTTTTAGGAAAGATGGGTTCACCCAGGGTAAGGCAAAATCTCCCTTCCTCCTAAGCCGATAATCGATGTTGGGTAGAGGCGGCCGCCTATTACCCTCAAAAGATTAACCTGCAGCATTCAGGAGTTAGGACGCCTCCTCAAAGATTCTGGCCAACTTCAGGATCAAACCCCTTCCCCGAGAGTATCCACCCCTTTAATTTGTGAGTTAAGCTAAAAAAACGAGGGTACCACACACCTTCTTTTGGTGATGGTATGGTAGTCAAAACGAAGTAATTGATATTCGTTATTCTTGTTGGGTTCAAATGGGCCAATGATATTGGCATGGAGGGATGTACGAGGAGAATGACTGTTTTGTAGGGTTACAAATGATTAATTCTCATTCTGGAAGGACTTCACAGAGAAGCAAAAGGATTCTCACTGACCTTTCATTTTTATCATCATTAAGAAATTGAAGGAAGTTGTTAGGAATGATACCAGAAGAAGATGATACATCGTTTCGACGTAGTGCAGAAACTTGTGTTTTGCAGAATCTACCTGGTCATTGCATCCTTGAATGAAAAAGGAAGAATCACCTTGTGGGCTCCACTTTTGAATAACTTCACTGCAAAATTTGCCTCCTTTGTGATTAAGATGGACTTCGTCGGCAACCACAAGAATATTTCATATATTACATCTTCAGGAAGCTTCTCCAACCTTGACCTGTATAGCAAGTTTTTTTAGTGAATAATTATGACTTCAAATTTGTTACAAAATTCTAATTAAATCACACATCTGTCACAAAAATTCTCTCTTTTTTCCAGAAATCAAATGAATATTGATTTATTAGAAACTGTTAAACTAAAGTGATTAATTAGAGAGACATATTAAAATAACCCTAAACTCTCACATGCGCATGCAATAATTGTAAGTTTCTTCAACATTAACTTTTTTTGGAAAAATCTTGAACATTAACTAAAGAAAGTAGATGATTAAGAACGTTATAAAACTTACTGTTGTCATTGTATCGAATATTTTGTGAATAGTGATTAAAGAAACTTTTAAGATATGTACTCATCGAAGAAGTATAACAAGATACAAATATGATTAAATCAACATAAGGTTAATATAGAAGTCCTTTAACTTACCTGTTAATTGCCATTATATATAGGGGATGCTGAGAACACTTTTCGCTCTCAAAATCCAGAAATCGATTCACTTAAACAGAAAATATCATAAATGTTATTCGGTGTGTATATATAAATGATATTTTGGCTTTAGTATAAGTTTTTTCTCAACTTATATCAAGATCCCTTAAATTTAAAAAGTACACTTGTGTTGGGTCAGAATTTTCCGCTAATCTTTTTAAAGATTTTAAGACTATAGGACTAAAAGTACACTTTTAAAAAATCAAACTGAAACTTTATATAAACTATTTTTATATAAATGAAGTAATTATGTTGTGGTATCTTTCTTATAAGTTATATCAATAGAATCTTCTAGTATTCTAAAAATATAAATAATTTAGGGAAAATCATATGTGAATGATATTTATTATATCGAGAGGACCTTGAAAAATACAATTATTTAAAAAGACCAAGTAATAAAATATAAATTTACCCTTACTTAAACTTCTTATATTCTCTCTCAATACATCTGGTAACTTTCCCACTGTTTCATGAAATAATCAAGATTTATTCAAAATAATTCAAACTAATTTAAATTTTAAGGTAAGAAACTAATTCTAAATAATTAAATTAACAACCAAAATTAGTTAATTTATTTTTTTATCAATTTTAATTAGGGGGAAGATACAAAAAATACTCATATACATATCCTCATGTGGGTTGTTCGCGCAAGCGCATCGCAAGTACGTATAGTATAAAGAGTTGCTATATTTTTAAACTTTCAGGACAATTTTGGTCCAAATAAAACTTTCAGATGACTAATGCTTCTTAAACTAAACTTCCATGACAAAAATGGTGTGTGTCTATATATATATATATATTTATTGATGAGGATAATAATCAGTTAATGATATTCGACAATTTCAAACTAGCTAGTATTTCATGATTTGACAAAAGTTATTTTTGTCAAAATTTGACCCTAGTATTTTCAGAAAAATACTAAAGTTTATTAAATAATTTGAAACTGATATTCAAAAATGTATTCATTCGTTTTAAGCCAATTGGCATTGTAATTTGTGGGTCAACAATTATTATTTATCTCATGGCCTTTTACTGCTATTGCTATACATATGTTTCCAGCCTATGGGATATAAAAAGCCAGACTTGTCATACAACAAGTAAGCTTGAGTCTAACCTATAACCTATTATAGGTCTTTTTCTGCAATTTTTTAAAGAAAATAATTATTTTATTTTATATTATTTTTATCTATTTAATATTTATTTTTTCATTACATTTTATTTTTTACCAATGTGTTTTCTTTTTAATTTTTTAACTATTTTTTAATTCTATTATAATTTTTATATTTTATCATGTATACATACAAGGCGACCTCCATGTCCTAAACCTTTTTCACTAAACAATAATGTTTTTCACTATCATTCCACTATATTTCAACAAAATAAATTAGTAATTTAAACAATTTTTATGATTCTTTTATTTTATTTTTATTTTTATAATTTTATAACAGGTACAGGCCTCATGACAGGCCTAACAGGCTTTTTAGTGAACCTAGATCTGGCCTTTAAAAGGCCTGAGCATGTTCTTATTATTAAACATGCCAGGTCAAATACAGATCAGGCCATAGGCCCCAAGCGGCCAAGCCGTCTAACCTATTTCACTCTTGATTTTGAAGTAAAGCATACACACAACCCATATATTTCCTTAGGCTGAAGTTTTTTTTTTACCAACATTTCTTTGGGTTCACGTTAAGACTGGTAAGAGTATATCTGGAATTTGTTAATTAAAAAATGATAAAAGAAAACGAAAAAATATATTATTTGAACAGAGATAAAAGGCGGGGTTGTCAATTGCCATGTTCCCCACTAACCGTCAAAACCGTCACTACTGATAGTGTGGGGCAACAATCCACTACATCCCGGACTAAAACAACCGCGAGTAATAATTCGCCACGTCATCATTAAAAAAAGGGAGCCAATTTAACGGGTCCCACTCATTCAAAATGGTCCAATACAAACGCAAGTGCCCCGAGATTGTGGAAAATTAACAACACACATGATCAGAACATGTCTCGCACCATTTCATAATATGTTACAAACACCCCCATGAAACAGAAGGCACTATCTATCTGAGAGATCATATTTGATCAGAAGAGAAGGGAAAAAAAAAAGCTTTTGTGTGTCTTTTATAGATGAAACTAAGAGATTCATCAGAAATATTTGCAGAAGAGGAGGAAGATGGAGAGAGAGAATTTGGTGGAAGAGGAACATACATAAAGAAAGGACCATGGAGTGCTGAAGAAGATGAGATTCTCATGAAACATGTCAAGAAAAACGGTCCAAGGGATTGGAGCTCCATTCGATCCAAAGGTCTGCTTCCTCGGACCGGAAAATCTTGCCGGCTACGATGGGTTAACAAGCTTAGACCCAACTTGAAGACGTACGTTAAATTAAGATGACTCCATATTTGTTCTATCTTTCCTCTCCTTCTTCTGTTCTTTATTTTGTAGTTGTTCTTTTCATAGAGGCAATGAACTATATACGTAGTAAAGCCATATTGTGTGTTGATATAGGGAGTAATATATACAGTGCTACTTTTGTGTGTTATGTTTGTTTTAGTTTTCAGTTAATATATACACGAACTCTTATGTTAATCATGTCCTATCTTGGATATGTGAATCTTACATTGTGTGGTAGGCAAGAAAATATATGTTTGGTTTAGATGATGTAGCTATTCGTTTCATTACTTTTCAATGGTTTTATGAATCATCTCTCTTCTTTAAAACCGAACTGATATATATGCTATATCTTCAGTGACCCCATATGTATATATATAGAGAGACAGACAGACTATAGGTTGATACTTATTGTTATTAAAAATGCATGGAGTAGACTGAATCTATATGTGTGTGCGTTTGTTTGAGATTTCAGAGGGTGCAAGTTTTCAGCGGAGGAAGAAACAGCGGTGATAGAATTGCAGGCACAGTTTGGGAACAAGTGGGCGAAAATAGCGACATACTTGGAAGGAAGAACAGATAACGATGTGAAGAATTTCTGGAGCAGTAGGAGAAAGAGGTTGGAGAGAATGTTGCAGAAACCATCTCCGTCACCATCATCAAAGCCAAACAATAAGAACAAAGCCACATCTCAAATTCCTCATCAGCCACCACAAGTAGTTGAACAGGTATATATATAAACATATAGATGTTGAAGATCTAATTAAGTATCTCATGATTATGATTGTGAATTTTCAGGTTCCTGCTTCAAATCAAGTGGAGCAAAACCGATCAGGCAATAACAAGTGTCATCATGTGGTTGAAGTGAAAGCAGAGGAGGCCACTCCACTTGACATGGTTCCATCTTCATTTGAGTCTTGTTCATCAGACTACGCTTTTTCTCAAGTGCTTCTTCCTGATGTGTCCCACCACCAAGTGGACTATGGCGGTCTCTTGCCGCCGCCGATGTGCCATGGCCTGCTTGATCCGGAGCCTTTCGGTGATGCCACCTTTCTTGACTTGTTTGAGCAGCACAAGAAGCCGGGAGGAATCTTTCAGACTTCATCAACCCCAACAAATGCCTTCTTTGAGGACTTCCCATGTGATTTATTTGACTATTTTGAAGACCTTCCTAACTCATTAGACAAATGAACTCTCTTCCATTGTCTCTCTCTTTAAGCTTCCTATGTTTTAATTTCAATGCCATATTTGTAACGGCCAATATGCTGTATTGTGTTGCAGTGGCCTAATCTAAGCTTTAGTAATTTGTGACAACTCGTGAACTTGTTATGGACAACTTTAATTTAGCAATTTAGATGCGTGAATCATTATTTCAGTGATATCACGTCGCTCGCATCAAACCTCTGTTGCATCTTGAACTTGATTCCTCTGTTTCTTAGCAGTAATATAAATTGAAACATTTTTTTGTCATAAAAAAATTAACGTCTTCATGAGATATACAATCCCTCAATAGGAAATACGGATCATTAGACAATCTGCGAAGGAGCAAGTATGAAGACGAGAATATTGTAGACAGTACCAACCAAATGACAAATAACCGGTGTACCCTCATTGCCATTGTAAATTTAACACACACACACACACACACACACACACACACACACACAATCTCTTGCACCTTTGTTGTCAAGTTCTCTAATCAGAATTTAATATAAATATCTAATAAAATCATGGCCTTTTTGAAAGATTGAACAGTAGCATTAAAATTCCAAAGGGATTTTCTTGGGAGCTCCGCTAGGGCTCCGATAATCGATTTTGCGTCTGAGAGCTCCGTCGCCCACTACGACGGAGAAAAAGAGTGTCCCCTCCGGCCGTGTACTGCGGGGAGGGGAAAGTGAGAGAAAGATGGAGGAAGAGCGAGAAGACTGAGCGCGGCGAAAGAAGAAAGTTAGGTTGGATAAAAGCAATTTTGCTGGAGGCGAATCGAGGCCTGTACGCGAAGAGGCATGGATGCAAACTGAAGAGAAGGTGACTTCGCCGAAGTCTTACAGGAATCATTGTTGCAGAATGTTAATCAAAGAGTGTGTTGGTGGGAATGGTCGAAAGGTGAAGATGAAGATCAGCCGGAGGATTATGGAGTTGAAACTGATTTTGAGAAGGTACTGAATCCGTCTGATGGTGTAGCCATTGACGTTTCAAACCCGCTGTGTCCTAAGTTCTGCTTTGAAGAGAAGGAAAAGGAACGACTACTGAAGCCGTTTGGGAGAACTCTGATTGTGAAATTGCTAGGAATACAACCTTCCTATGTATTTATGGTCAAGAAATTAAGACAGCTGTGGGAGAGGAAGGGCAACATTGACGTATTCGATCTTCAGAGCGATTTTTATCTGGTGAATTTTCAGCATGCTGAGGATTACATGGAGGCATTGACAGGAGGCCTGTGGGTGATTAACGATGCTTATTTGAACGTTGCTCGTTGGCGTCCAGAGTTCAATCTGAAGAGTCAGGGCATCGATTCTGTGGTTGCTTGGGTTCGTTTCCCAGATCTACCAGCGCCGCTCTTTGACAAGAAATTTCTTCTAAATTTGGGCAACGTGATTGGTAAGGCCATCAAACTAGACATCCATACGGCTCAGCGGGCAAGGGGCAAATTTGCCCGAATGTGTGTCGAGTTAGACTTGACTAAGCCTCTTGTGCCGGAGTTTGAGGTTGAAGGACAGTCCTTTAGTATCGTATATGAGAGTATGGGGTTGCTGTGCACCAAGTGTGGTATGTTTGGTCATGCTAAGGATGTTTGTGAGGATTTTCAGCGAAAGAAGAGCGAGACGAAAATGGATGTAGAGAAAGTCAATGTTGCAGGGAAGGGTCCTGAGGGATTGGAGGTGAACAGAGATCGTTGGCAAACTGTGCAAAGGACTCGAAGGCTGAGAAATTTTGGTGTGCAACCTCAGGGTGTCCAAAGCGGGTCTCGATTTACAGTGTTGGAGGGGGAAGCTGGAGGTGAAGGTATACAGAGAGAGCCAGCAGTAGAGGGAGCACAAAAGGTACAGGCTAAGAGCCATGGGAATGCGCAAGTGCTAGGACCAGCCAAGGATTGGAAGAAGCAAGGGAAACAGAGTCATATGAGTGATGGTAAAAAGAGCTCTAAGGGGATCAAAATGAAGATTATGGAGAGTGGAGACCAAGGGGAAAAGTTAGTAATGGAGGGCACAGTAAAGAAAACATCAGCTCCAAGCAAAACAAAAGTTGTGCGCACGCCTTTGAGGGAGGTTCAACAAGTGCAGAATAGCCCTGAATGTGTGCCAGAAACCAACAGGGAGGTGTATCGAAGTAAAGAAGTAGTGAGTTGTGAGAAGGAGAATCTGCATCCAGGGGACCTAGCTGTAGGTGCTAGTGCCAACTTTGCGATGGAGTTTAAAGTAGGGATGAAGGAGAAAGGGCTTAAAACTATGAGTGACTGTAATGGTATGGTATGTGAAAACATATATGCCACACCGGAACTTGCAGCTGATCGGTAAGGCAGTCTTTGTTTCCTGTATTAATTGGTTGTTTATGATGATAAACATATTAGTGTGGAATAGTAGGGGAGCAGCTAGCAAAGGTGTTGCTACTGTTCTTAGAGATTTTAAGAATCGACATAAAGTGGATGTTGTGGTTATTTTGGAACCGAGGATTAGTGGTATGCAAGCAAGCCGTGTCATTAAAAGTTGGGGTTTTAAAAATTCAGTGAGAAGGGAGGCTGTGGGATACTCAGGGGGTATTTGGATTCTCTGGAATCTGGCAGATTTAAAGGTGGATGTGATAGAGATGGATGAGCAATATATCCACTGTGAACTAAGTATCAGTGGTAAGGGAATGTTATTTACAGTCGTATATGCAAGTCCAAACGAACAAAAAAGACGTGTAGTTTGGGATTTGCTGCATAATCTTTCTTGTGAGATTACTAAACCGTGGCTTTTGGCGGGTGATTTTAACGAAATCAAAACACCTTTGGAGCAAAAGGGAGGTGGAAGAATAAATCAGACAAGGTGTAGAGGTTTCAACAGCTGGATCCAGGATTGTAACCTAATTGATTTAGAGGCAAGTGGTCCCTTCTATACATGGAAAGGGCCTCAATGGCAAGGGCTGGGTAGGGTATATAGAAGATTGGATAGGTGTCTATGCAACGTAGCGTGGCAAAATCAATTTGGAAATGCTGAGATTAAAGTAATCCCAAGGGTGTGCTCTGACCACCATCCTATTATAGTGAAACTTGAGGCGGAGTATAAAAGGAATAGGGTCAAACCTTTCAGATATGAGGTTTTCTGGCAATTGCATGAACAGTTTGCTGATATAGTGAAGGAAAATTGGAAGGAAGAGGAGGAAGCACATGTTAACTTGTCCAGTTTACAAGTGAAACTTTCGCAATGGAATAAGGATGTTTTTGGACGAATTGAGCACAGGAAACAGCGAATTCTAAACAGGCTGAATGGGATACAGAGAAATATCTTTAGAAGAACCAACCCTTTTCTTATCAATCTAGAAAAGGAGCTAGAACTGGAATATCTGCAGGTTCTCCGACAAGAAGAGATCTTATGGTTTCAAAAATCTAGGGGGCAATGGTTGGAAGAGGGAGATCAAAACACAAAATACTACCACACAAAGACACAAATTAGACGAAGAAAAAACAGAGTGAAAATGCTCAAAAATAGTGAGGGTGTGTGGGTTGAGGAGGAAGATGAAATAGTTCAAATGTTTAAAGAGTTCTATGATTCTTTGTTTAAGGAAGACAATAATGACAGAAAATGGGTTATAACAGATCAAGGCTGGGGGGAGGTACCTGAGGAAAAGTTGAGAAGGTTAAGAAGGGAATGTAGTGGAAGGGAGATCCAAAGAGCTTTTTTCCAAATGGTGGGGTTTAAGGCCCCTGGAAATGATGGATACCCTGTTGTATTCTACCAGAAGAATTGGAAAATGGTGGGCCATTCGGTCACAAAATTCATTCAGGAGCTGTGGAGGAATCCGAGAAGGATTGGAGAGATTAATGATACCCTTGTTGTGCTTATACCAAAAGTGGAGCATCCAGAAGTGGTAAGTCAATTTAGACCTATTGCTTTATGTAATGTTTTATACAAAGGGTTATCCAAAATGATAGTCAATCGTTTAAAACCATGTATGGAAAACTGGGTGTCTCCTTACCAAACGAGTTTTATCCCAAGAAAGAGTATCCATGACAACATAATAATTGCCAAGGAAGTAGTACACTATATGAGTAGATTACAAGGGAAGAAGGGTTATATGATTATCAAAATTGACCTAGAAAAAGGCTATGATAGAATGTCGTGGGAGTTTATTAGTAAAGTCTTAGAAGAGATTGGACTAGATAAACAATTTAGGGCTGTTATTATGGAATGTGTTAGATCAACCAGAATGTCCTTATTGTGGAATGGAGGAAAAGGTGATGAGATTCTGACTTCAAGGGGACTAAGGCAAAGGGATCCACTTTCCCCTTACCTCTTTGTATTAGGAATGGAAAAATTATCACACTTAATTGTGGATTGTGTCAAGAATAAGAAGTGGACACCGTTGAAAATGGGTAGAAATGGAACTGAAATTTCGCATTTATTGTTTGCGGATGACCTTTTGCTTATGTGTGAAGCAAATCTGGAGAATACTGCTACGGCAATGAGTGTACTGGATACTTTTGGAGAAATTTCTGGGTAAAAATTAAATGCTCAGAAAACTAGCATTTATTTCTCAAGGAATGTTGATCGGAATATGCAAAATGTAGTGTGTTCATACACAGGTTTTAAAAAGATGAATGACCTAGGAAGGTATTTGGGAGCGTACATGATGGGAGGAAGAGACCACAGAATGAATTTCCAGCATATACTGGATAAATTACAAGGAAAATTGAGTAGTTGGAAGAGGCAAATGTTGTCCATGTCGGGGAGGCTAACATTGGTGCAGTCAGTTACAAACTAGATGGCTTTGTTCTACATGCAGCATTCACACATACCGATTGGTGTGAGGAAACAGATAGAAAGGATGCAAAGAGATTTCATATGGAACAACGAGGAGGGTAGAAGGAAAATATATGCGGTAAGTTGGGAGATGATTTGTAAGGAGAAGAAGAATGGAGGGTTTGGGCTAAGAAATCTTGAAGCCATGAATGATGCAATGTTAGGAAAGGTGGTGTGGAATGTTATTTCTAAGCCTGACAGTCTATGCTCCTTGGTGCTAATAGGAAAATATGGAAGGAGTAAAGACTTAAGGAAGGAATGCAAAAGCTTGAAAACTGATTCTGTATTATGGAAACATTTGAGTAGAATATGGCCTAAAGTGTTACTAAATGTATCTTGGGATATTGGAAATGGGGAAAATGTTAAATTTTGGTATGATAAATGGGTGGAAGATGGAAGGGAGGTGGCTGGAAAGAGTGTGAGGGGAATTTCAGAGGAGGAAGGGGTGTTACAGTTAAAGAGGTGGTGAATGAAATGGGAGAATGTGATATGGCTAGAATTGGTGGGTGGCTGAATGAAGAGGGCAGTAGGCTTATAATGGCTATTCCACCTCCAAAGGAAACACGTGGTGCTGATGTCATTAGGTGGGGAACGAATTTACAGAATAAGTATAAGGTTGCTGATATGTATCACATGCTGAGAGAAGAGGAGGACTTAAGCGAGAATGTATGGAGACTAGTTTGGAAATGGAAAGGGCAAAGAAGGGTGCAGATTTTCCTATGGACAGCAGTACATGATCGTTTGTTGACTGGGGAAAGGAAAGGAAAAATGTTAGGAGGAAGTACTAACTGCTATAGGTAGGGGTGAGCAACGGGCAGGCGGGGCTGCCCTGGGGGGTAACCCGCGGCCCGCCCGTTTAAATTCCACGGGGACGGGGCATAACGGGTACGCCTAAACGGGTACAGGGAACCCGTTTAGGCGCCTGGGCTTTTTTTTTTTTAAAAAAAACATATTTTTGGGCCCAGGTTTGTTTCTTTTTTTTGCTCAAAACCAGAACAGTTTTTTGGGCCCATAGTTTATTTGATGCGTTTTTTGGACCTAGAATTGTTTCTTTTTTGGCCAAAAACCACGAACATTGTAAAACCTCGAAGGATTTGTAATTAAAAATACCCACGGACCACGGTGATGAACCGATGATGCATGAATGCATGATGATCAACAACAAAAATATTAATCTTTTGGAACATAAAAGATTTTTGGAAGAAAGATTGGTTGATACGCCGGCGCGGTTGGTTCCACGGACTAGTAATACGATAGCCGATCATTTAGCTAAAAAGGGAATCTCTCTTCCTAGCTTCTTTGATGTTTGCCCCGATTCTGTAGGGCCTTTAGTCTCACTAGACAAATTGGGATTTATTTCCCATTGTAGCTTTTACTTTAATGTATTAATCCATTCTCCATTTCTCAAAAAAAAAAATTATTAATCTGGAACAAAAATATATAATCAGGATTTGACTCACTCAAGTGAACCTGGAACAGTTTTTTTTTTTTTAATATATATATATATATATATATATATATATATATATATAAATAATCTCCTTAATTTAATCTTCTTAATTTATACTAAAATCCTATCCAATCTTTTTCTGGTCACCCCTTGCAACATAAATTATTAAAACCAATACTAAAATCCTATCCAATCTTCTTAATTTATATATATATATATATATATATATATATATATATATATATATATATATATATATATATATATATATATATATATATATATAATCTCCTTATTACCTCGATTTGAACCGATGATGCATGATGATCAACAATAATTATATTCACTTCCCTACGATAGTAATTAATTAAATACCCACAAATTGACAATAGCAAATTGACATTCGCTAATATAGTCTTCCGAACCATCATCATGGTTCCAGACATAGCAAGTAATAATATCAATAAACCCTAAACTTCAATCATCACAACTTCACAATTCAAACATAAAAAATAACAATATTAATAATTGAAGTTCACACTTGATGACTTCAAACATAAAAAATTCATCACCAAAACAATAATTATATTCACTTCTCAGATTCGCCTCCTGCTGCTGCATCTACCTCTACAAAATGAAAGAAGATAAATCATAATTAATATGTATTTATTAACTAATACGAAAATGAAATGAAACATTAATAACCAAAAATAGAAAATGAAAATTAATATACCGATAACAATAGCTTCAGTCTCATCAAAATTATCATAATCAAAGTCATTGCAATTGGGTGGTTTCACTGATAACCAATTTTGTGCACATATGAGTGCCTCAGCCATCTTTGAGGATAAAGAGCTCCTAAATGCATCTAATACTCGACCCCCGGTGCTAAAAGCTGATTGCGAAGAGACGAGAGATCGGAATGCCTAATATATCTCGTGCCATCAAGCTTAACACTTTATACTTACAAGCATTGCTCTTCCACCATGCTAAGAGGTCGAATTTTGAATCACGATAACCAACCAATTCAGCTCGAAGGTATTCATCTACTTTTGAAATTTTCTCAACATTACTCTCTGCATCTGCCTTGGCCAAAAACTTTTGGAATGTAGCATCACCAGATTCCAAGGGCACTTCAAGTTCTAACTCAACATGATCCCCTTGCTCCGATGTTGGTTGAGAAGAAGACTCACCAACATGAACGAGGCTGCATAATGGTCATATAAACGATACAATAAACTTGTAATCTTCCTCAACATAGCTTCGCATTTGGTTGGTTCATGAAAAAGGTCGCGAAAGCAACCTTGACATATGTGAACTTATATCCGGGGTCTAGTATCAGACCACAACCAATAAAGGATTCATTTTCTCACTGCCCCCGCATTTGTTGAACTTTGATAGCATTCTTCTTGACATGTGACCCAACAGAGAGTAGGAGCTACTTGCATTTGATTCCAGGTTTGTCTGAATTGAAACAATGTGTTGGAAACAAGTGTTACTTGTAACATAGTTTGATCCAGAAAACTTCAATGTCATGTTGTAAAACAATCTTAAAAAGCCAAGAAACTCATTTGCAGTACTCCAATCATATACACTAGGAGGCAAAATTTTATCATTGACTACATCGTCAACACCTTCACGATCATCAATCAAGATAAAAGTGTCTCGACTGGAATCTACATTCTTCTTCTTGAAGTATTTTTTATATTCTTCATCCTCCTCCTCCATCCATCGATTAAAGACTTTGACAAACTTAACAGCTCTCAAGCATAAGGTATGTTGAGTTCCATCTAATGACATGATAGAAATGAAAAACAATTACACATCAATACATTATCATATCAAAGCTCATTCAAACAAATTATTAAAAAAATTACCTCATGGGACAATCCAAGGTAAGAAAGCTCTTTGATTCAACTCGTTCTCGTTCAGCCAACATTATGAACTTACGCTTCCTTGATGGAGAAGATTTAACATATTTTATTGCATGTCGGATGAGCTCAATAGACTTGTTCATTTCTTTTAGACCTTCAGAAACAACCAAGTTCAATATGTGAGCAGCACACCACATTTGCAAAAATTCCCCATCACATACCATTGCAAAACCATCCCAACTCTTGAAACGTTTTTTTAGGATTACAATTGCGTAATCATTGGCGTAGCGTTGTCAAGCGTGGTCGTATACACTTTGTCAATGCCCCATTGAAATAAGCAATCCTCAATTTGTTTGGCAATTGACTCACCTCTATGATCTTTAATCTCACAAAAATTTAGAATGCGTTTCTGCAAAATCCAATGTCCAGTCAAACACATGTAGTTGTTATTTTGCATAGATGTCCAACAGTCGGTTGTGAAAGACACACAGACTTTAGAAGTCTTGAAATATTTTGTCAAGATATTTGCTTGTTCTTTATATATACCATAGCAATCTCTAGCAGCTGTCCATCTTGATGGCATTTGAAATTTAGGTTGACACTTTTGACAAAGTTCTGTCAACCCCTCTTTTTCCACACATCGGAAAGGCACCTCATCCTTTATGATGTACCTAGCAACAACCTTTCTACCTCGCTCTTGACTGAATAAGTGATGAGTCAGTGTTTGATTTGTAGTAGCTGAGAATAAGCTTTGACCCTTGCTTGCTTGCTTTGTTGGGATTGTTTGGACACTTGTCAAAATGTCTCCATAATTGCTTAGTTCCATCATTCGAAGGATGACTCGCATAATTTGCTGGACAATAGTTGCACTTTGACCTATGTTTCCCTTTAGTTTCTGCTAGTGGCAGCCTTGTGAAATGGTTCCATATACTAGATGACTCTTTCCTTTTTTTTTTAGGTTGGGAATCATTATCTTGTGCTTGTCCCTCATTCGTCATCTCATTCTCAACATGTACTACATCTTCATTAGTAGCTTCCCCTGCAACACTTGGAGCTTGCCCTTGCACATTATCTGGTGGTATATGTGCCATGCTAATTTCAAGGTAAAAACACATAAGATAAAGAACGAAATTATGTATACCCAAATGCCTTTAAGTTGGATAATGCTCTGGAAATTTAATATCAATTTAATACCCTAAAACACATAAGTTGCATAAAAAAAACTGTGGGTGTACAATTAATTTAATCCTATAAAACACATAGGTTGCATAACAGGTATCTCTTTTTATGCACACACTCACACACTAACACACCATTAAATATACTTTGTTCGAAACCATTAAATTATACACACACATGCACAGCCATTCCCAACTAACAACACATACAACTTGTATTTAATGGGGGTGGGGCCAAGAGTGAACAGGACATGTTCACATTCATTATCAATTAGAAAGTGAACAATGTTAGCTCACAAATCCATTAACAATGAACAGCAAAGACACACATCCAATGTAGTATTGTATGATAAAAGTGGGGGTGGGGCCGAGAGATAGTGGGGGCGTAGGGCAAAGGAAGGAAGCAAGATAAGACAAGAAAACTTAGAAAAGCATTATAAATGCGATGATAATGCAGACAAGAAAAACATTAGTAATTTAGTATATAGAGAATGCGGACAAATACGAGAATGCGAGAGAATGAGAGGTTGGTGTTGTGAGAATGCATACAAACAAGAAGGACTAGATAAGACAGAAAAGTAGTCGACTTAAGTATATAAAAGAAGAAGAAGAAATACTGATAAAATTTCATACAGAAAATGCAAACAAGAAGGAAGCACAAGAAATTTTACTGGGGGCGTGGGGCCGAGAGTGAGATGTTGGTGAGTGGTGACCGTGAGTCCGCGAGGGCGAGAGGAGAGGGAGACGTCGAGATACGGCAAGTCGGCAACTACTCGGCAAAGCGAGACCAAAGAGTAAAGGCCGCGATAGAGAATCTCCAAGGAGAGGGAGATGTCGACGGCGATCAGGGTCAGGCGGTGATACTCAAGCTCAGGCGGTGCGACGGTGCTGCTGTTAGTGCGTGGTGCGAGTGAGAGTGTGCGACGGTGCTACTGTTAGGGTTTGAGTTTTGGGGGAAAAAAACAAAACACTGCTGCCTGCGGGTCTGCCTCTGCGATTCTCGGTTCTCTAAGGTCCGTGGCCTGAGGGTGAGGGCTGAGGGAGTGAGGGGAAACAAAAAAAAAAATTAACACTTAAACGGGTTGGCGGGCGGGCACGGGTGCCCCGTGCCTCAACCCGTGACCCGCCCGTATGATATAAACGAGTGCGGGGCTACCCCGTTCACATGACGGACCCGATCTGGGCGGGTTTGATCCGGGGGAAAATCTACGGGTTGCGGGCGGTTGGGCGGGGTGCTGGTCACTTGCTCACCCCTAGCTATAGGTGTGCTGAGGTGGATGAAGGCATTATGCATGTGCTAAGGGACTGCATTACTACTCAGGATTTATGGGTGGATCTATTTGAAGGAAGTCTTGCGGCTGAGTTTGTGAACCTGCAGGGGAGGAAATGGTTTGAATGGAACTTAGTGAAACAGGAAGAGAGTGGAACTTGAAGTTTGGGATTGCGTGCTGGTTGCTGTGGTCTTGGAGAAACAAGAGTATGTTCTCGAATGATTTTTCCATGCCTGAAAACCGTGGAAGAATAGTGCCGTGGTATGTGGAAGAGGTCAAGCGTGCAAGGCTGGATTATGGTATAATGCAAGGTGTAAGGCAAGAGGTGAATATCAAATGGGAGGCTCCGAAGATGAGATGGTTTAAGTTGAATGTGGATGGTGCCTCTAGAGGGGAGGGGAGGCTAGCTGGGTGTGGTGGATTGATAAGGGGAAGCAAAGGGGAATGGATCACTGGCTTTACAAGGAAATTAGGAATTTGTTCAGCTATCAAAGCTGAATTATGGGCAGTGTTAATAGGGCTTGAACTAGCGCAGAAAGAAGAGCTGGATCGCATAGTAGTGGAATGTGATTCAAAAGCTGTGGTTCAAACACTGGTACGATTACAATTTGAAGGTATTGCTGATACTGATTCAGGTTTGCTGTCAGATATACATAGGCTGTTGAATAATTTTTCTAACTTGATTTGTGCTCACGTGTACAGAGAGGGTAATAAGTGTGCTGATACCCTTGCTAATCTGAGTTTTGTACAGGAGGATTATTCTGTTTGTTTTGAAAATCCTCCTTCTGCATAGTTTGGTTTACAACGAGATGTAATGGGTATTTCTTACCCAAGAAACGTTTTGTTTCAGTAATGGAAATGGGCTAGGCCCCGTACGTTCACCCAAAAAAAAAAAATCATGGCCTTTTGCAAATAATTATGGTGTTCACATTATATCAAAAAAAATGCCTTTTGTTTGAAACGCATACATCAGCACGGACATACATATCTTTCTGGCCATCTAAGATAAGATATAAATGATAATCTATGTCATTAAATGGGCACCAATATCAGCTAAAATCAGTTTTTCTATTCATTGACTATGAACAACAATGACATGTCAATATCAATCATAGAAAAAAGCCACAGTAACACATCAGAGTGATGTATTGTTCAGGGAAATCAGTGCATTTCTCCAATTTCTCAAGCAAGACATCAAGAAAAGCAGTAACAACCCCTGGCTTTTATAGCTATCTTAAGTAAAACCTGCAAAACTATAAACAAAAAAGACTATGAAAATCGAATTCAAAACCGAAAACAAGAAAATCAGAATGACTCCATCACTTCAACTCCACACCAGCATCCAAAATCCTTCCCCAGAATGATGATCTTCATCCAACTTCAAAAAATATAGCCTCTAATATAAGGATCTTGACCAGATTGCAGAGGAACTTCAAGGTTGGAGGAGGGGAAAAAACAAAAGAAGCTCCTATTCTATGATATTCACATCATTGAATCCAGTGCAGAAGGAGGAGAATGTGTCATTCATCTCCACACTGTTTCGTTTGCATCGGTGAAAATCGCGTTATGATGTTCGATGAGGTATTGAACAACATCGATTGCAGCAAAGTCAACCGGGGTGCCATCGTCCAAAGGAATGTGAGAGGATGCATCCATGTCTTCACCCTCATCTGAAACAAAAGATTTAAAATAAAATGAAATAAAAGATCATCTCTAATTATCATTAATTCCATACACCACATATTTCTTGAGAAAAAAGTATTTTAATATAAGTGCCAAAAAAATTAATTGTTAAATTAACTTCTTATGTAAGATAAGATGAGAATGCAATTTCCCGAGTCCACAAAGTTAAAGTATTACATTTCTTCACGTAAATTTTTAAATTATTCTACTGATGAAAGAAGAGCCTATGTATAACCAGTCAAATAGATTAAAGGAAATATTTAAATAAGTAAGCCTGACTCAGATACTTTGGTTAAAGAGAAAAACTTATTTCACACACTCTTAATATTTTCAGTAACACGCAAGAATAAAGACTGGTTCATTAAAATGCATGAATTATTCCATCTCTATAATTACTAAGAAAATCCCATGGCTTGAGATGAAACCAGAGCCTTAACAAGTCCAAAACAATTTCACCAATATCTTTATCTAAGTATTTCCCCCTCCCTGAGTATTTATAAGTCCCCCAAGGAAAGTTAGTTGACACAATGATTATGGGGGTAAATTTTCAACTTTACCCTCATTTATAATTGGGTATTTTTCAACTATTTCTTCTCTCTCCATCTTCATAGGTGCAATTAATATGGTAGTCAAACTGGACTTATAAATAGAACCAGAGTGATAGCTTTTAATAAAAATCTAACCAGTATTTAATCTGCTTCAAACGTGTATAAGATTATTTTTGATATCTCATCTCCTTCAGTCGTCCCATACATTAGTTGCACTGCCAATAATAAAACTTACTATTTGGTTCAGATGGATATCAATTGCCAGAGTTGAATTGATCAGGGGTGGTTTCATGAAATTTCCCATATAATTGGAATTGCAATCCTTATAGGTATAACCATAAATAGGCTATTGTAACAATTTCTGTCAACTCAATTAGACACTAGAAATTTTTGTTGGCAAAATCTGACTTACCATTAAGCATGTCCCAGGAAGCACCAGGTGGTGGATCCAAGCTCTTTTTGGGAGAACGTTTGGACAACTGATTCCAATAATGACGATAAAATTCAGGATTCGACCCCTTTTGCCACATAATAACAGGTGCCATTTCCACTGCAAGGCTGTGAGCATCCATCTGCATATAGTCAACATTCATGAGCACGTTTATCAAATGGGTATGCTAGCATCTAAAAACTAGGAGAATGTACTGTATGTCAAACACTAGATAGAATCCAGAAATCGCAAACCATTCTGATGATCATATTACAGGGAGAAAGAAAGACAGCTAATTATAAAAAGGGTAAGTAGTTCACGCAACAGAAATGGTGAAGCTAGCAAATGACACTATTTCAGATAAGATCAGAAGACAAAAATGTTGCTCAACAAATTCTGGCATCCTACCCCTGCCGAATCCACCGCATTCCCCCGCCACCTAAGAAAAGTACAATATCTGTTTACTGTTGTATGGGAGTTTTTTTTTTCCCCACATTGAATGGACATTTTAGCCAATGAAAAGGGTAAATTCTTTTAAGGATATTTAATGTCTTCATGTTTTTTTGAAATAGGATTGTCTCTTCAGAACCTGTGGTATTTAATTAGTAGTGTTTTTAGGAAAATACCATTGGTAGACATTTAGAAAACAATATTAGCTTCTTTCAAAGAAAAAGAAAAGAAGACAAGAGCAAAAGAGTAGTAGTATTTCATAAATGGAAGATTGTAATCCACTTCAGATTTTTAGGAAAATAAACAGCGGTCTGGCAACTACAGCAACAACACATGCCAGTTAACATATGCCTTAACATATTTTATTTTTCAGTCTATTAACAGGCTTTCATAATAAATTTAGAATATCATTGACATTACCCACCAAAGATTCCAGTGTACGAAGCGATAAAACAATCAAGTGCACATTCCAACAAATGAATGACCCACAATTTATCTCACAATCAGACAAAACACAGAAAAAGAGAGTGAATGAGAGAGACGTCCCCTGCCTTATTGAGTAGTGACTTCTGGCTAACACGAAGCAATAGTGCCGTTACATACTCTAGAGTCATGTAATTTACACTGGGGAGCTTCTTCAGTATGTTTCTCATGGAATGCACACTGGATCGAGCCCCTTTGATCTCATTATAAAGCTCCAGTGTGGTAAGGGGCTCAGGAAGGCTAGCAAGATAATATTTGACAAGAGCTGCCACATCAACTGGGCT
This sequence comes from Acacia melanoxylon, assembly GCA_019022615.1. Classification (NCBI taxonomy): domain Eukaryota; kingdom Viridiplantae; phylum Streptophyta; class Magnoliopsida; order Fabales; family Fabaceae; genus Acacia; species Acacia melanoxylon. The sequence continues at coordinate 15,009,676 of JAFJYJ010000005.1, forward strand.
TGTACCTTCAGGAATTGATACAGCTACATCTGTAAAACGAGTAATAGCAGATGCCCATTATTCATATATAAAAGCTACAATAAAATCCAATAGCTAACAGAATGACTTCAGAACCTTGGTTATATAAGTGAACCAACTGTTGAATAACCTTTTTATCCCCTTCAGATTTAAAGAGATATGGGGAGTTCAACCCTACAAAGAATGAGTAAAAAGAGATTACAATTGCATTCAAACAACAAAAGAAGGGCTGATTTGTGTCTTAGACCCTTACGCTCAAACTAGCTACCTGACAGTATAAGATAATCCGCGCATTTAACCAATATCTGGGGAATAGGTCGGCTGGATTCATGCCTCTGTACAGTAACCTCAATAGGAACTCCAAATACTGGGAAAAAAAATGATTAAGTATCATAATACAGGCTGTCAACAATTAAATAATGAAAACTGTAGCATGATAACAAAGTGTTCAAGACACCAAAGAATTTTATAGTTAGTCTTCTGTGACACTGCTCATCTCCAAACAGTAACACTGTTAGTCCCCAAGGTGGCTAACAGAGACAATCAAACTACAGTCAACAAAGAGCCATGACATGGAAAAAACTTACCATCAGTGCTTGCAACTCCCTGCAAAAGAAAATTTTGATTAATTTTGTTTTTAAATTGATGCATAGTAGTAAATGTTGGCACAGCAGCTCAAAGCCAATTTACCTTCTGCCATCTTTCAATGTCTGTCAATATTGTCTTACTCTTCTGCGCTGTTTTCTTTGCAACCTAATATACATCATCATGATGCCAAACAAATAAGAAAAGAAAATAATCTAATCACCAAATTCATGCGGGGAAAATGTACTGAGACGATGATTTATGTTGAACCAGCAAATATTGGATAGAAAGACAGAGAAGAGTGGAAAGACAAAAAAGATATTCAAATGCATGAACCTGAACTAAAGCCAATAGAGAACTAAAAGCTATCACATATCCAATAGACTGAAAATGAATTCAAGTGACCTGTAATCAAGTAACCAATATAAATCAGAATGCAATCCTTTGACTGAAAGGAACAACTTTATTGAGATTACCTCTTCAACTTTTGTCTTCCCAACTGCCACCTTATCCTTTGTCCCAGATAAGCTTCTCCTTAGCAATGTACCAGTTGTAGCAGCAGCTGTTATAAATCGGTCCTGGACAGCATGTCTTGTTGATGGCTGCTGAAGAATTGCCCATCGACTTTTGACCATTGAACCAACTCGTTCTGCCACATCAGTAACATTACTCTTTGCGTCCTTTGTGACCTCACCCACAAATGCTCCTGCTGATTGCCTAGCCTCTTTAAGTTTGACCCCTGCATTCAAATTACATTTGAGAACAATCGAAGAAGAGGCATAGAGTGAAAATGAAAGAGGGAATAAATTTAGTCATAGACACCTGAGGAAGAAAAGAAACCACTGGCCTTCTCTTGCCATTGAGGTGAGAGAGCAGAAGGCATTTGAACAGAACCAAAGGCGAGAATCAACCTCAATGAATATTATTAGTCGATCCTGTTCAGAAGAGAACCAATGAAGACGAGTCAATGGAATGGGAAAGTAGTCATCAACTCAATAACAATAACAAGCTCTTACTGACTTAAACTAAAAGTAGTGTGATTAATTATTCTTTCACAATATACTACACAAACAATATTGTCAACAGAAAACTAATCAATTTATATGAATCCATTCTATCCAACATAATCAGCATCTTCACTTTCCAGCCTTCTTGAAAGACCATAAGAAACAGAGCAAATAGTGAAAAGGACTTAACCCACAAAAGCTTTGCACTTAAAGACCAAAATCCCTTCTCAAGCAGTTTGATAGCAGGGAAGATGATAAAACTAATCATAATCAAGACAACACCAAGTCTCAGCTAAAATTGATTGAACTACAGTAGAAATAGGGTTTCTCTGGTGCCGTTCAAAAAGCAACCTTGACGCGCTTTCCAAACAAACTAAACACAATCAACGAAAAAGAAAAACAAACCCACTTTTCGCTTGCATCAAAAACCATAAGTTCTTCAAGAGAATAAAAAAAAAGAACGAAGAAAGCGATCAATAAGCCGATTCGAAAACCCTAAACTTCCAAATAGTTGGAAAGAATCAAATCAAAATGACCTTCGCGAAAAAGCTGACTTGAGCACCAGCAAGAGAGATCTTCGCGGCTGCTTTTTATGTCTTGAGAGAGAAAGAGACAATGAGTAAAAATAATAAATAAAAACCAAAAGTCGTTACGAGATGAGAGAGAAAGAAAGATATTCACTCGGGGGAAAAAATATACCGAGGTGAGAGGGTGATAGTGAGAGAAAGCGATAGTAGTTACAATTTTCAAAAGGAGAGAGCTTCGTACATTTGGACTTGGCCTGGGTCAGGGAAGGCGTCGCCGGTTTTGTTGAACCAATGAGCGGCAACCACGAACCTATTTCACGTGCACGGCACGTGCTTTTCTTTGCTCTTCTGGATGGTTCCAACTACTATAACGGTACTTCTTTTGTTTTTCGCTTAGCTGCTTCGTCGGGGCATCGTGAAATATACGCACAATCTAGTTAACCTGAATTCTTATTTTTCTTAATATAACTTTATTAGGGGATTAAAAACAATACATAGGTACATAATTTAAAATTTTTTAAGGGAAAATCATGTTTAGATCTCAACTAAAGAAAATAATATCACAAAAATCTCATAAAATTATTAATATATAACAAGTGAAACGGTAACCATTAAGAAGAGGATCAATCATCATTAACAGGTTGTGAGACTTTTCTAATATTATTTGTTTTGATTGGGACCTAAATGTGATTTTTCCAAATTTTAATACAAGTTAAAAATATTATTTTTGTTTTTTTAAGTTTTTGACTTTATTAAACTTTTAGTTTATAATTTAACAATTAATTTTGCTAACGGAAAATTCAAACTCAGGTGATAATAATGTAATTTTAAATGATGATTGTGTAATTAAATACTATTAAACTTAAATTAAAAATATGGGTTTTAAAACTTGTGTAATTAAATGTTTAATATAAGTTAAAATATTCAAAAAAAATTAATACATTTGTAGTAGAGGAAATAACTAAACTACCTCATGTTTGCACCAAAATTTGAGGTCATATCATTTCCTTAATTATCAAAGAAAATTTTAAAGGTTTTGTGGTATCTCTTTGTATAAGGAATCTTTAAAAAAAATAAGAGTAATTAATTTTTTTGCTTAAAATGCCCCTAAACAATTAATAAAAAAAGGTTTGAATCACTCAATGAAAAAATTTGCGCAGGTTTTCATATGCATAAAATTGGAAAGAAGAAAATGAGGGGCATTAATTAATGGTATAATTGAAAAAAAAAATGGAATTAATTCTCAAACATAAACTGATTTTAACAATTTTTTAATAATTGTTGGTCAGGTAATCAGCTTTCATATGCAAATTTATCCTTTATCTAATATGAACGAAGGCGAGCTTGATTATTTATTAATATATTTATTAATTATTTGTATATTACATATGTTGGTTTTATTAGCTTATTAATGATTATTATTACCATTTGCTAAAGTGAAGGAAGAACTAGTAAACGAGGCTTATGTGTTATGTCAAATAAGCGTCTTCTTCCAACAATATAGGATCTGAAACAAAGAGACCATCCCATTCCCACAATCAACTCGTTCCAACAAAAACAATTAACTTTCTCCACAATTCAACGCTATTTTTCCTCCAAATTTCTGGGTTTCTGACAAAGAATATTAACGCGAAAATGGACGCCACACACACCATGTTCTGTCGTCAAAACGATTTGATCAACCCTCTGAGCTCAATGTGCATGCAAGTCTCCTGCATTCTCGTCATCTCCCACTTCTTCAACGTCGTGCTTAAGACTTTCGGTCAGCCTGGACCCATTGCGCAAATCTTGGTAATTCCCTCTTTCCTTCAATCGAAATCTTCTTTTTTTTTTTTTGAATTTTGGAATGGTTTTGAATCATTTCATTAAAAATTGGTGTGGGTCTTTATCACTGTTTGAAAAATGACTCTATCAAATTGAAACGGAGAGATTCAAGTTCATTGATGATGAAATTGTGGTTATGTTGTTGTTGAACAGGCTGGAGTGGTATTAGGGCCAACGGCATTATCTCATGTTAAGCAAATACAAGATTATTTTTTCCTTCAGAGTTCCACAAATTACTATGAAGTTGTGAGCTTCTTCTGCAGAATCTTCATCACGTTCTTGTTTGGATTAGAGATGAATACTCAATACATGTTTCTCAACCTACGTTTAGTCAGTTTGGTAGCTTGTGGTGGTGCAACACTAGCTGCCATTTTCGGTTTAGGACTGTCCTTTTATCTGTACAAGCAGTTAACAAGCAATGCCTCTTTACCATACTTCTGCATTGTCATTATGCTTATAGTATCATACACAAGTTCTCCCTTGGTGATTCGTTTGGCATCAGAAATGAGGTTGATTGAATCGAACATAGGGCGAATCGCTGTGTCTTCCGCGATAATCACAGAAATGACTTGCTTGTTATTTTTCAATCTGTTGGTTAACTGGCATTCAAAGAATTTTCTGGGTGGATTTGGTAGTCTTGTGAGTACTGGGGTGTTGATTCTGATAAACAGGCATTTGGCCTTATGGCTAAATAAAAGGCATGCAAACCAAAAGTACCTAAAGGCCCCTCAACTGTTACTCATCCTATTCCTTCTTGTAGGGAACTCAATGATTATAGAAATCTGGGGTTTCAACAGTATAACCAGTTGCTTTTTAGTTGGCTTGATGTTTCCAAGGGAAGGTAAAGCTGCTAGAACATTGATACATAAACTCGGTTATTCCATTTACAACTTTGTACTTCCGGTGTACTTTGGCTACTTAGGCTTTCAGTGCAACCTCATTGCCTTGAGAAGCCTGAATGATGTAGCCAATGCCGCCATGTTGATCTTGCTGAGTGTTGGCAGTAAGCTTAGTGGCACTCTTCTGGTTTGTCGCTTCCTTCATATTCCTCCAAGCGAGGGCATTTTTCTTGGCTTCATATTGAACACCAGAGGGTATGCTGATCTTCTATTTTTCGGCGCGGCTGCCAAGGGAATAATTGTAAGTTCATGACTTTACTTCATTCCATTCGATCACAGTTAAAATCTCAGCTTCATGTACTGATTCACTGGCTCTTTTAAATCTGCAGAGTTTTTCTGCAGAAGCTTACAATGTGTTGGTAGTAGCAACAGTGCTCAACACAATTATATCAGGAATAGTTGTTGCTTCTCTGAGCAGAGCGGATGATAAAATGTTTGCAAACCAACACACAACTCTGGAATCACAAGAAATGGTGGATGAGCTTCGAATTCTAGCTTGCATGTATGATCCTCGTCAAGTACCCGCTGTACTAGCATTGGTTTTAGCGATAAATGGCGCTAAAACATCACCAGCTACCATTCACTCAATGCACCTAATTGAGCTTGTAAAGAAGATCAAGTCAAATATGTTATACCACCAGAAAGAAAATGCTGAGCTTAGTGATGATGATGACTATGGTGGCAATGATGTTGTGGAAATCAATGAAGCTATTGACAACTTCACTACTCAGACCAAGATTTTGATCCACCAAAGGAAGGCAGTTTCTCCTTTCCCAAGTCTGTATGAAGATGTCTGCAATGATGCAGAGGATTTACATGTAACTATCATTTTGCTTCCTTTTCACAAACACCAACGTATCGATGGGAAATTGGAAAGCGGCAAAGAAGGCATAAGGACTACGAATCAGAAGGTTCTCAGACACGCCCCTTGTTCGGTTGGTGTTATTGTAGAAAGAGGACTGGGTAGAGCTCCTGGCTTTTCACAACTAATTGACTCAGAAGGCATACAGAATGTTGCAACACTCTTCTTTGGGGGATCAGATGATCGAGAGGCCATTGCTTGGGGCATACGCATGGCGCAACACTCAAAAATCAACCTGACCATCATCCGGTTCCTGCTTGCTTCTATGCCAAGAAGCCAGACGCCCACTGAAGAATCAGAAGACAAAGAAATTCTCATGTCACTGTCAGGGCAAGAAACCGTGAACGAGGTCGATAACACCTTCATGGTTGATTTCTACAACCGATTCGTGGCGTCGGGTCAGATCGGGTACGTGGAGAAGTTCGTGAGCAACGGAGCACAAACAGTTCAAGTTCTAAAGGAAATAGGGGATATGTATTCTTTGTATATAGTAGGAAAGGGCGGAAGAGGACATTGCCCTTTGACAATTGGTATGAGTGATTGGGAGGAGTGTCCAGAACTTGGAACAGTTGGTGATGTTTTGGCTTCTTCAGAATTGGCCATTCATGGCTCAGTTTTAGTTGTACAACAACATAGGGATGTGAAGAAAAACCTGATGAATGATTGATAAATAAAAGTGTAAACTTAGACATTCATAATTTGATATATTGAGTTTCGTGTACATACTCTGTAAATATATATGTGAAGAGGAAGATTTAATTTCTATTCCTGTTTCTGGGTATTCGGGTTATGCTATAATCAATGAAGAAAAGAAGATGATGTTGATTCCTAAAATTAATGGTTTTGGAATCTTTGGGAAACTTGTTGGATGAAAAATGCGTCTTAGAGCATTAAATATATGAGTTTAATGTTTCTGTTTTTACTACAGAAATATTTTTTCTACCACACTCATATAAAAGTAGGTGGTGGATGATATTTTTCAATTGAAAATAACTGCCCACATTAATATTTCATCTTCCTTTATCTCTCTTTTACTTAAAAGTACGTGTCATTTTACTCCTTCCCTAGACTTTTTCCCACATGCTAACTTCTAGAAGCTTCACTCCATTTATTTGCATTTTTTTCTTTCCCCATACTTTTATTTCCGAAGCTTACCTCTCCTCTACTTTTTTCTTTTGGTCTTTCTTTTTCCCATTTTCAGTCCTCCATTTCAATCTGCTTCTTCTTCCATCAAACACCAGCATTCATCGCTGCCACTAGTAAGAATCGGGAGAAGAGTGAAGAACAAGAAGAAGGGACGAAGATAAAACAAGGCATAGCCGGAAGAGCTTGAAAGCTTAAACCCGCTCCTGTTAGATTTTTTGTTTTTTGGTTTTTTGCTAACAATTTCTTTTATGAATCATTTGAACAGAAATCCAGAACAATCATTAGTAACGGTAAGGAAACACATAAAAAGAGGTTGGTTGACATGGTGAAAGTAATTCAAGAAATTAACTCATAGGCTCTTATATTTTTTTGTGTGCCTAAAATCTATAAAAATCCCAAACTTTAGGTTGGTTGCACTTTTTGTTTAGGTTGGTTGCATGTAACTCTCCTCATGTTTAAAAGTTTTTTTAATTTAACCTTTTAATTTTTACATTAAGCCCGTTGCTATTAATTTTCAATTCTAGAAGGTTAAAAAAATCATGGACCTTTCCTCCATTGTCAACCATATCCATATGCACAACATAACAATTCCCTCTACAAATGAATGAAGATAAGAGATGATGAAATATATTCAATTCAATAAGCACTATCTAACCCTTTTTACAATAAAAAGTCTAACCTAAAATTTTAATAATAAAAATAATAATAATAAAGACTTTGAAGTTCTTTGGAATGTAAGAATCGTCGTCAACAAAAAGAATAAAAAGGTGACTGGAACATGGGGATTGATTGTTTTAAGTTCTAGGTGTGATGGAAATCGAGTTACTTTTGCAAGGAGACACAGAAGGAGATTGTTTTTTAATGATGAAGTAACATTTAAATATTCATGTTAAAAATATATAATTATCATAAAATTATTAATTTATATATATGTCATATAGCAATTAGCATGTTATGAAGGATGCCATGTCATCCCATTAATCTAAGGAAAAATTAGGTGCAGGTCCCAAGGACCAGAAATAATTACAAAAAAGTCTCTTAAAATCACTAAATTACACAAAAGTCCCAAGGAACTTTTTTGATATTATTTGTATTAACAACAAAAAATGTCATATTTACAATAGAATGTGTCATATTTACAATAATATTTAAACACCTAACCATTTACAACAGAAAAAATCATATTTACAACAGAAAGTGTCATATTTACAACAACATTTAAACACCTAGATTTTGAACATAGAGAGGTCATTTACAACAGAAAAATGCTAGATTTACAACAGGAAGTGCTGTATTTACAATAAAATTTAAAATCTGATCATTTACAATAGAAAAAAGTCATATTTACCACAGAAAGTGTCATATTTACAACAACATTTAAACACCTGGATTTTGAAATTACTTACCCAGTAAAAGCCATTGTTCATTCCACGTATATGTTGCACCGTATTTCAAAAGAATGTTTTCTAGCTAGCAGGGCGATATTAACACCAACGACAGAGAGTGTTAAATGACTACATTTGTTCGCTATTACTCGGTGAAGCAATAGAACATTTTAGTTCGGATTCGATCAGCCGTGCAGACAATGCAAGTAGTAGCGTTTGAAGATTTATATGATACAAAATTCCTCAATTCAATTTTATGTTGTGGAATACCTCATCATAAACTCATTCTTAAAGTTGGAGTGTTGTCAATTATGCTAATAAGAAATATTGACCAAATAGCGAGTTTGTGCAATGAAACATGGTTGCAAATAACAAATCTTGGTATGAACTATATCAAGGCAAAGATGTTAAATAAAATAAGTGTCGGTGAAGAGATTTTGATTCACTGTATAAATATGAATCCATCGGAATCAAAACTTCCTTTCAATTTCATGAGGAGTCAATTCCCAATAATTATTTCTTTTTCCATGATAATAAACAAAAGCCAAGGCGTTGGTCTTTGCCTACCAAGTTCACAAGTCTACTTGCATGATCAACTGTACATGGTGTTATCAAGAGTAAAGAATTATAATGGGTTCAAGATGCATATACTAGATGGGCATACTAGACAACTAATGTAATGGATAGAGAGATCTTTTAAAACCTTACATCTTTATGAGTTGTTCGATTATAACTTTGGTTCGTTGATGTTTCAAATCGTAGTTAAATTATCCTTTGGCATATTCAATAAACTTTACTGATTAGTTTGACATTTGCAAAAATTAACTAATTTGTGAAACACACATGGTTGTTTGTCTTGTTTGCTATAAAATATTAGATCTGAACCATCAATTTTTTTATCACTCCTTCGTAAACCAAAATTTTTAGAGTGCGTGATTATCTTTCCCAACATAAGTGTCTTCTTTAAGTCTTAATTCCAGCAGGACCTTACACCTTTAGACTATGACTGTGTTTGGCTAAACTGAGTTTTTATTTTTTATTTAGAAAATATATAGGTATGTTATTGGGAAAATAACACTTAAATACCATATGAATTTCCTAAACCCAGAGAAGCTCATTGAACTTATGAAAGGTCAGAGAAGGGATAAGGGGCAATTATGGATATGAAAATTTTGGAGAAAAGTCCAAACTATCCTTTCGTTGAATGCCACTCTCTACGACTCCTCTGAACCCTTTCGCCACATCGTCTCTTTCCGCCTCTCTAATTGCTCCACCTTCGTTGCTCTCTCCTACACCGCCCTCGAATCCCTCTCCACCCATCAATCCCTTCAACTTCTCAACTATCCCGTCACTCTCATTCGCTTCCCTCTTAAACTTATTGCCACTCTTTGCTCTTTCACCTGCATCAGAAGCCTCTGTAAGGTCTTCGGCGTTTGGCTCTCTCGCCTTGAGAATCTCACCATCTCGTTGTTTCTGATGTCCCCATCACAGCTTGGGCCCTTTTGTTATTCTTGGACATATGAACAAGCTCAAGTCTATCACCAAATCGGAAAAGGTATCTTTAATTCACTGCATACTCGCCTAAACGATAGTGAGAGTAAGGGTATATTAAGGTATTTAGGCTGTGGTTGTGACATTGTTGCTGTCAGTTGGGTTCCCAAAATCTGACCACTGTGAACAAAATCAAGAATGTTAATGTCAATGAAGGATATGGTATGAACAAAATGTAAAATGGTCTTAACAAAATGCGTAATGGGAATAACAAATTCATCAATGAGATTAACAAGTTCAGTAATGAGAATCACAAGTTCATTCTTCAGGGGGAGCACATGTCACTCTCATGAACCAAAATCTAACCATCATTAACAAATTGCGTAATGTGAATAACAAGTTCATTAATGAGATTAACAAGTTTATTTTTCAAGGTGAACTCATGTCACTCTGAAGAATGGATTTGTTATTCCTATTACTGAACTTGTTATTCCCATTAATAAACTTGTTATTCCCATTACACATGTTGTTAAAACAATTTTACATTTTGTTCATACCATATCCTTCATTGACATTAACTCTCTTGATTTTGTTCATAGTGGTCAGATTTTGGGAACCCACACTGACGACAACAATGCCCCAACCACAACCCAAATGCCTTAATACTCCCTTACTCTGACTATCGTTCAAGCGAGTATGCAATGAATTAAAGACACCCTTGCCGATTTGGTGATAGACTTGAGCTTGTTCATGTGTCCAAGAATAACAAAAAGGCTCGAACCTTTGACGGGGACATCAGAGACGGTGAGATCGTTTAGGTTCTTGAGGTGGGAGAGCCTAACGCCGGAGACCTTGCAGAGGCTTTTGAAGCAGGTGAAAGAGCAAAGAGAGGCAATAAGTTCAAGAGGGAAGCGAATGGGAGTGACGGGATAGTTGAGAAGTTGAGGGGATTGAAGGGTGGAGAGGGAATGGAGGGCGGTGTAGGAGAGAGCAACGAAGGTGGAGCAATTAGAAAGGCGGAGAGAGACGATGCGGCAAAAGGATTCGGAGGAGTCGCAAAGAGTGGCATTCAATGAAAGGGCAGTTTGGACTTTTCTTCAAAATTTTCATATCCCTGATTGCCCCTTATCCCTTCTCTGTTCTTTTACAAGTTCAATCAGCTTATTTGGGTTTAGCAAATTCACATAGTATTTAAATGTCATTTAGGGTTCAGGAAAAAAGTTAAACACTAATGGCAGGGAGGCCGCTAGAATCTGAAATCCCAATTTGGTTTTCTAGGATGGATATGATATTTTGTAAATTGTTAACTTTTTGTGTGTGTGTCTAAACTAGGCAAATAACAAATTTCCATTGCTTGTGTTCCTAAGAAATTAAACGCGTTAATAATTGAATTTAATCATTTTTAAGCTTCAAAAGTTCAATACGGCATATGGTAAAAAATAGGGTTTTTTTCCCTATTTTGCCACTGTTTTCAAACTATTTCCCAATGTGCCACTATTTAGTCGACTAAACCAACGTTTAGTACACTAAAATGCGGGGCACTGATTTTTTTTAATGCCCCCGATATTTAGGCGACTAACCCAAGTGGATTAGTCAACTAAATAGCGACATGGTTTTTTTTTTTTTAAAAACCCCGATATTTAGTCGACTAAGCCACTTAGGTTAGTCGACTAAATCGCGGCAGAGGGGTTTTTTAAAAACCCCCAACCGCGGTTATAGGAACCCTAATCGACTAAATTCCTCCCCAAACCTCTCCCCTTTTGTTTTTTTCACCAAATCCTTGCTGAATCCGTTGGTGGGTAGCGAAGGAAACTTCATTCTAGTGTCATTTGTGTCGATTTTGGTATGTTCTCATCTCCATTTCGAATTTCCGCCGTTGTTCTTGCATTTATGCGAACCCTCATTTGCATTGTTGCATTTTATGCTTTCATGGGGTGATTTTGTTGTGTATCTTTGATTAATTTGAGTATTTCATTCGTATATACAACAGAATCAATAAATCTTTTACCCATTATATAAAGATGTTTCAATTGGAGACGTTTATAAAATAAAAGTGACGTTTCAATTTTGTTGGCAAAAAAAATAAAGATATTTCAATTTATTATTTATAATAATAGTCTCAGTTAAATTTGAAATATCAAAATATTATATTTTTAACAAATTAGTAATTAGTCCCTAAGGTCTTATTTAAAATTTTTGAATGTTGTTAAAAGACTATGATGACCTTTGATATTTAAAAAGAAAAAAAATGAAGATATGTGTATGCCTAATTTTAATTTTAATTAAATAATATCATATCAGATAAGATATGAGTGGATTTTCGTAAGGGTTAAGATCATAGCTATACACATTTTTTTGTAACTTCAATTTTTTTTTTCAAACTAAGATAGTATGAGTTTTAAAATTCTTTTGATTAATAAATCAAAATTGAGTTGGTGTGGCAGTGTTACATTAGGTCCCTCTAGTCTCGAGTTCGATTCCAAGGAGAGACATTTGTGTTAAGAGGGGCCGTCACCAATCCCAAACCGCATACCACATTATATATATAAGAGACTATTCTAACACCACTTGTAAAGCTTATAATCCAATAACACTTGTAATACCTGGAACTATACATATGAAGAGATATGGGGAGAGAAGGGAAGTGAGTGAGACATAGGAAAACAAAAGGGTTGTATAGAATATAATTAAGAAAATCACGAGGAGAAACAATGTAAAAGAAGACAAATTAAAGTTGCAGTGAAATTTGTAAGATTGTGAAGAGAGCCATTTGTAAAAATCTGTATGTAGTGAGTGTTATCACTATCAAAATCTTGGCTAGCTTATACTGTGACAGGAAGAGGAGCAGATTGCAGTAACGTGCGTGTTTGAACTTGAACGTAGTTCCCCGTTTGATTTTCATCATTTTCGTTTTTCCTTCAAATTGAACACCAGGGACCTTCAAAATGCTCTCCCACTATGGTAGATTACGATAACGTGCGTGTTTGAATTTGAACTCATCCTTCAAACAACAATTTGTGAGTTACAAAAGGGAGGTTTCAACTTAGAAACAAAAAAGAAAAGCCGAACAAAATGAAACTACAACGATTACACAACAATAATACCTCGAAGCAGGTGGAATGAGATTAAACTTTGATGGGTCGCACTAAAAGCGAGAAAAAAGAAAGTATTGGGGAAGGTTCTTTATATGATAAGAGTTTCATTATGACATAAATGAGGTTTTAAAAAACTCGTCATCGCTATTTAATCGACTAAAGCACTTGGGTTGTTCGATTAAATCGGGACGATCAATCAACGACCGCGTTTTAATGACTAAACCTGGTTTAGTCAACTAAATAGTGCAGACAATGTGAAATAGTTTGAAAACAATCGCAAAATAATAATTAATTATTTAAAAAGTGACAAAAATAAGAAAAAAAAAAAAAGCCAAACAACAGAGCCCACGAAAATGAAAAGAAAAGAAAAGACCAAGAAAAGAAATTCCCCAAACAGAGGCAGAGTGATCGAAATCCATCGCTGTCACTGGCATTTGCATAACCCCAGCTGCTTTCTTGTCTCCAAGGAACCAATTGTGAAAAACACCCAAAAAAGAAACTTGCGATCGATAACTTTTTCGCTGCCTGTACCTTCCTTCAAGGTTACTTCCACAATCATTTTATGTTCCCTGTCCTTCTTTCTTCGCGCTCCAGAATCGGCGACTTTTGTTCGAGTTTGCGGTTCAAAGGACGGTTTTTATAAATCGTGTCGAAGGATTACAAACGTCTTGGTAATTAGTTTGCATTTTATGATTATGTTGAAGATTTTTATCAAGGACACGACTTGATTGAGTTAGATTTGTGTTTGATATGGTACTTGGATGCATACTTTAGATTTATTTAGTTAAATTTCGCAAACAATTTAAGTCCGTGGTCGAAAAAGTAGCAATGGGTGATTCAGCTTGTGATTTCACTTCCGTCTGATTAAAAGATGATTGTGTTTGTATTTTCATTCTTGTACATACATACCCGAAGTTATTTTTGTAGCTTAAGTGAAAGACTTTTATAAATAAGGACTTTTTATATAACCATATCTGGTGCTTATTTTGTCCTTACGGGTAAATGTCACCAAAAATGGGTCCCTGTTTGAAATCTTCCGATTATACAATATTTTTTGTGTTCTTTTATTTTTTTAAAGCAGAATATCTTTGTCTGGAAAGTATTGCCGTTTAGCAATTGTGAACTTAACAGATAGGGAGGAAAAAAATGGACTGACAATAGTGTTTACTTCCCATGATAGATAAGAGCTATGTTCTTGTGCTGGATCTGCATCAAGAAGTTTGGTTGGTTATCTGTGGCCGAAAAAATTTAGAAAGTTTGGTTTGTTGTCAAACTCAGGTAGAAGCTATGGTATGTTGTCTTAAAAGCTGCCTTTTCAATTAGGAAATTTTCTTTATTAATGGCAAGCTGAGATTTTTCATCAAGGAGCATATGTTGTTGTTGTCGTCTAGTTGCTGAACAACCCCTTCCTTGAGAACCGTTTTATGAACATCTTTGATATTTATTTTTCTCATTCTGTATTATGATCTGGAATAAACCTCTAGTCTACTTTGATATTTTGTTGCAAAGGATGCCTAGGGCCTGGGAGGAAGAATTGGAGAAAGAGGCACGACTTTGGACTAGGATCAAATCCTTATCATCTAGCACATGACATTCTTAAAGACTGAGGTTGGTGTCTTGTAAGCACTATGCTCATGCAAGTTTGCAGATGTATCAATGTAGAATTCTGGCAGACCTGTTTCTGCCTGCTTTAAGATCCTGGCTGACCATGTTTGTGACATACAATATACTATCTATTTTTTGTAGATGGCCTATTTTCTAACAGCACTTACCCCATCTCTAAGGATATGATGGAGGGTGAGATCAGTTGATTTAGCTAGAACCTACCCTGTCAATGATCCTGCATGTAAAGAAGATAGATTTATCCCTGCCAGACTTTTTAATAGTCCATTAATTTGATCACTCTGTGAATTACATTTGATGAAACTTTGTTGTTCAGACTTTAATTCCTCCCTTTTGTTTCATCTAATAGTTTTCAACTCTCTGCTTCTATTTTCACAGGTTCAAATGTAGTAGACAGGTTTCTACGAGTTAAAAGAGAAGTTTAAATTTTGTGTATGGGGATAGATCTTGAGCAGCCATCTGTAGAATGTCACGAGGAAGACAGTAGGAATCCTATAATTGCAGATGTGTTTGATGGAGTGGATGGTGTAAATAATAGCAATGAACCCAGAAGTTCATTAAAAGTTGTTGGAAATGACAAGGAGAATGCAGGGCTAGGTATCAATGCTGATATATCAAATTATGGAAATGAAGGGTATACTGGACAAGGAACCAACTTGAATTCTTCAAAATTACCAGAGCCTCATGATGGAATGGAATTTGTTTCAAAGGAGGAGGCGTTTTCATATTATAAAGATTATGCGAAATCTGTGGGATTTACTGCTATTATAAAAGCTAGCCGTCGGTCCAGAATATCTGGAAAATTTATTGATGCAAAATTTGCATGTACCAGATATGGAAACAAGCAAGAACCCTGCGGAGCTGAAACTTCAAATTCTCTTTCAAATACAGATAATATACCAAGTATTCCTGTTAAAAGGAAACGGGGTAGGGTGAACTTGTCTTGGGCAAAAACAGATTGCAAGGCCTGCATGCATGTTAAAAGAAGGCAAGATGATAGGTGGATCATCTGTAGTTTCATAAAAGAGCATAACCATGAAATTTTTCCTGACCAAGCCGATTACTTTAGGGGACGTGGTAGCAGGGCTAGAACAAAACAGATGTGTGTTACCATGCCCAGAAAATCTGATGGATGTAAAAAAGATGACAATAGAAAAGGTAACAGTGGAAACCATTCAGGTAATAGACAGCATCTGGCTTTAGATGAAGCAGATGTCCATGCTCTGCTTGACCATTTTATGTGTATGCAAGGTGAGAATCCTAGTTTCTTTTATGCTATAGATCTGAATGAAGAGCAGCAATTGAGAAGTGTTTTCTGGGTTGATGCAAAAAGCAGGCTTGATTATGGACACTTTGGTGATTCAATTCTTCTTGACACCACACATATCAAGAATGAATATAAACATCCTATTATTCCCTTTATTGGTGTGAACCATCACTATCAATTCTTGTTGCTAGGATTTGCTATTGTGTCTGATGAGTCTAAATCAACTTATATATGGCTGTTACAGACGTGGTTGAGGGCAATGGGTGGATGTGCTCCGAAGGTAATACTTACAGATCAAGACAGAGATCTAAAAGAAGCTATTGCTGAAGTTCTTCCAGGGGTTTATCATTGTTTTTGTTTGTGGCATATCCTGAGCAAGATTCCAGAAAAATTAAGTCATTTGATACGGAAGCATGCAAATTTTATGACTAAATTTAACAAATGCGTGTTTAAGTCTTGGTCAAATGAACAATTTGAGAAGCGATGGTGGAAAATGATTAGGAGATTCGATTTAAGAGATGAGAATTGGTTATGCTCAATTTATGAGGATCGTGAACACTGGATGCCTACTTATATCAAAGGCAAATTCTTAGCAGGAATATCTACAAGGAAACGAGAAGAAGCTATAAACTGTTTGTTAGACAGACATGTGCAGAGGAAAACTACATTGAATGAGTTTTTAGAGAAATACAAAATGATATTACGAGGGAAGTGTGAAGAGGAAGCAAAAGCAGATTTTGAAACTTTTCATAAACAACCAGCATTAAAATCCCCCTCACCTTTTGAGAAACAAATGGTTCCATTGTACACACGAACTATATTTAAGAAATTCCAGAGTGAGGTCTTGGGAGTTGTTGCTTGCCATCCAAAAATGGAAAGTGAAAATGGACCAACAAAGATGTTTAGGGTTCAAGATTTTGAAGATAATCAACAATTTATTGTCTCATGGAACAATATAACTTCTGATACATCTTGTTCATGCCATTTTTTTGAATTCAATGGTTTTCTTTGTAGGCATGTAATGATTGTTCTGCAAATCTCTGGGGTACACAATATCCCATCTCAGTATATACTAAAACGATGGACAAAAGAAGCAAAGAATAGACAGACAGTAAGAGAGTTGTCTGATGTGGTGGACTCTAGGAGCAAACGCTGTACTAATCTTTCTCAACTAGCATTTAAGTTGGGTGATGAAGGGTCTTTATCACAAGTGAGTTACACTACTGCTGTAAATGCATTGGAAGAAGCTTTGAGAAAGTGTGAGGACATAATCAACTCAACTAAGAGTGTCATGGAACCAATCTTCCCGGTTCCTGGTTCTAATCATGTGAATATGAGTAGCTCTGTTTGTAATATGAACAGGAAGGACAATGCTTTGAAGAAAAGACAGGTTAATTAGAGTTCAGCCTGTCGTTACACTCATTTTACTTTTGTTTCATTAACTTGACTGATTTTTTTCACACCACTATTATGTATTAATAGGCACTGCCCGAGCCAAATATCATTGCTATAGGAATTGATAGCAGCTGGCAGCAAATGGTTGGTTCATTATTTATATAAAAGAAAAATCTGATTACGCTGTTATATTACTGTAGCGCTGCTTTATTATTCTAAAAAAGTATGAATTGAACAGCTAGTTGTATTTTCTTATTAGAAGCATCAGGAAGATGCTGATTGTGATATTACATTGTAGAGGAATATTTTATAAATTGTGTTCTTTATAGGCCAATTCTACAAGAGCAGGAGGCCTTGATTGTTCTTATGAATCACAGCAGAACATTCAAGAAATGGTATGGCATAACTTCATTGGTACTACATACACTAAAGCATGGTATTATGGTGTGACTATTTTCCTAACCACTGGAAATTTACAGCTTTTGAAATTTGGGCCCCTTTTGTTAATTTTATTTTAGGATCAGCTGAACTCAAGATCTCAGAACTTGGATGGCTATTATGCCTCTCAACAAATTGTTTCGGGAATGGTAAGAAATCCTCTATAACCATGGATCAGGAAACTCATTTTCTATTTTAAAAAACCATATATTGTGTGCTTGATGATACTGATTACTCTGACAGCTCTATGATGTTATGTTTTAGGGACAATTGAACACAATGGCTACCAACCGTATTGATTTTCACAGCAACCATAGCATCCAAGGCCTGGTAATGCAAATTTGGCTAGTCTTTGGTGTGTGTTTTCTGGATTCTGTATTTTATTGGGCTTCAACAGTTGGATTTGGATTGATCGTTGTTACAGGGACAATTGAACTCAATTAATGTTATACATGATGCCCACTACATAACTCCAGAAGGGATGAATGGGATGGTACATTATTCTAACTTATTTTCGAGGATTGGGATTGTGAATACTTTTAATTTAACCTTTTCTAATGCTAATAATCGAAGAAAGGAGAAAATATTTATTTAAAACTCTCAAATGGCTAATCTTTTTCAATACCTTGTCAACCTTTTAATCTTGAAGGATTCTAATACGCACAAGCCATTATTATTCTATGACATTTTCTGGTAATATCCCTTGCATTGTGTCTTGCGACTCTTGAATATACGCAAAGCTAAGGTTTTTCTGGCTATTCTTTCTATGTATCATTATCATCGTCGTCAATTATTTCAACGATGACATCCGGCTGCTGATTTATGCTTGTAGGCTGAGTTACATTTCAGACAACAAACTAACCTGAATTGTTTTGATCTTCAAGATGGCTTGCGAAATCTGGTACTTGAGTTAACTCTTAAATTGTTTTTGTGTACATTTTCCATCCCCAGACTATTCATAACAGTTTTTTTCCCCCTACATTGCAGGAACAGTCCTCTGAAGGATCCTCACATTTACTTGAGATTGGCACCAAACAACTCAATTCAAGGCACCTTTTGCAATAGTTATTTTTTAACTGATAGTGATTTGCATATCGTCATTTATGTCCAGTGTCATATTGGATAAGGGTCAAATACTAACTCCTTTATCTGATGAGCTTAAATACCATTCATGCAACCTCTGAGAAGGTAAAATTGACAACACACTCCGTGGTTTCATTTCATTGGCATATTGGATGAACCTTAAGGGTCCAAGATATGTGGATTTGTATTTTCTCTACTGATATAGAAGGCTTAATTTAGTTTGTCCATGGATATTGATTAGTTTTTCCCCCTTTTTAAATATTGTGTACATGCCAAAATCAATTATGAACCCAAAATCATGATTATCCTATAAATTAAATTTATAAATTCTGTTTTACTCAATACCAATCCAAACATTCAAAGCACGCGGCAGTTACTTATGAGAAATATGGTTGAGAGTCTCAATTGATTTAATTAAAATATGGGTTGAGAGGCTCATACATAGTTGATGTAATCATATGGTTGTCTGGATCAATTTTTAGAGAACCAAGGTTGTGGCCTTCAAAATTGATTTTGAAGGGTATCACAACAGGCCGTGAGTTATTTTTCCCCTATTTTACTGTCCACTTAATCAAACTTTAGCTTTTGCAGAATTTGTTAAGTTCATATTTACAAATTCTTCTATTACAAGTAAGTCATATTTTCTTCGTTTGCGTAATATTTTGAACTCACTATTGTATGTCATTAATACACTGGCCGGCCTATAGAAACCAAACCTTATTAGGGTGCCAAATTTGAGGACCGGGAAAATTTAACTTGAGAAGAAATGGACTCTCTTCCAGCAAGTAAAATCCTGAGCAGTAAAGAGAAACTTCCATTACACCTAATTTTGTAGACCAAATAACCGTTGTAATGAAGAAAATTTGTGTTTAATACCCATAGTGTGTTTTTTTTGCTCAAAGCCCATAGTGAGTTTGGACTGACCCCACTTTGTTGGATAAGTTTTGTTGTTGTTGTTGTACGCTCTGTTTGGTGGATAGAATGAAACGAAAGGAAGAAATGATTGAAAATAAAGTGATTTCGAACATCAAAAGTATTTGTCATACCCCTACTTTGAAAAGTGAAAGAAATAGAAACTAATGAGTAATTAATTAGAAAGACATGAAAGTCATTGTGGATGAACGAAAAGATATTCTTTTCTTTCATTATACCAAAGGAGCTAGATTTTCAAGAAGAGTCAGAGTCTGCGCTCTTGTTCTCTCTTATCATCAATCCCTTCATCCACCATTCCCTTCCAAAACCAATGTTCATGCCACACCTTCTCCATCTGTTCAATTGGCACATTCTTGGTCTCCGGCAGGAAATAGTACACAAACACAGTCATTACCAGCACCCAACCCCCAAAGAAGAAGAAAATTCCAGACTTGAAGTGGCAGAGCATGGCCAGAAATGTCTGAGCAACAATGAAAGTGAAGAGGAAGCTCACTGCCACTGTGATGCTTTGCCCGGCTGATCGAATCTCCAACGGAAAAATCTCACTTGGTACTAACCACCCCAATGGCCCCCACGACCATCCAAATCCAGCAACATATACGCATATCATCACCAAAACCAAGTAAGCATACCCTTTGCTTAATCCTCCTTCATCTTTCAGATAAGCTGCCATTATCCCTCCTACTATACTCTGAGATGCTAACATCTGAATGCCTCCTATTGCAAACAAGGTTCTCCGGCCAAATTTGTCGACAACAAGCATCGATATGAAGGTCGAGCCGGTGCCTACAATGCCAGTCATGGCAGCAGACAATAGTGAAGCACTTTCACCTAACCCTATTGTCCTGAAAAGCAAAGGGGCGTAGAAGGCTATGACATTGATCCCTGTCACTTGCTGGAAAAATGGTATTGCTACTGCCATTACAAGCTGTGGTCTGTACTTTCGTTTAAGGATGAGCTTGAACGAGTGATCAGTATTTTTTGATGTTGAACTTGCTTTGGTGAGACCATCAAGCTCAGTTTGAACATCATCTATTCCTCGAATTCGTTGAAGTATTAGCTCTACCTTTTGATGATCTTGACTGCGTTGGATTAGGCTACTGGGAGTTTCTGGGAGGAAAAGTGCACCCAGCGTGAGGATCAAGGCTGGCACTCCTGCCATGGCTAGTGAGATACGCCAACCCCATCCACCTCTGATCTTTTGTGTGCCATAATTGATAAAATTAGCACATAAAGCTCCAATTCCAATGCTGAATTGGAATCCATTGTTGATTGCACCTCTTAGTCTTGGTGGTGCCATTTCTGAGAGATACAGCGGAACTGACTGCAGAACAAACATTCCAAGAAATTCATAGCATAGGAAAGAGGTTGGAGTTAGATCATAGTCAAGTATGCTAAATCTTAAGAAAGCATGAGAACTACAAGTGACTCTTTGAGCAACTATCTCGTTTAAACTAAGCTGTTAAGGATTTGTGGATGTGTGTAACTATCTCTTTGGAAATTAACATGGAGTTTCCTAGCTTTTCTTGAATTTGTCAAGTTAATATGATACTTCAAAAGAAACAGTTTACTCTGATCTTGAGTAAGAACTAGAAGAAATAAGCCAACCTGGTTTGCAAAGCCAACTCCAACGCCAAGCAAAAGGCGACCAAGAATGAGCATATAGACATTGAAAGCTGCACCGCCAAAGGCTGAACCAACAAGAAAAGCGGCACCTCCTGCAATAATGGAAGGCTTTCTTCCAAAAGCTCTGGTGATATAGGAAGCTAGGAAGCAAGTAAGTAGCCCAGCCAGATAGAGCGAAGATGTGAATGTTGTCAGTAGTTGACTGTCAAATATGCAGTAGTTGCTCACTTCTGTGTCCTCCTTCATCTTCTTGTATATCTCTGGGAAGAACTTCACCAGAAATGGAGACATTGAAGTCACCCCACCTTCAGATTGTGACATTGAAAATAGATTTGAGATTTTTCTTTTGGTATGTGAGTTTGACTTAGTCACCGAGGGCCTCACTATGGTTAACACGGGTACAATGATATATAATACTTATAGATTACCTACTAATAAAGTCTTCACATAAGCACGAGGACTTGAACCAACTTTTTGGGTAAAAGGTAAATCCTTATTGGATTGACATTTTTTTTTTGATTTAGTACTATTTGATCAAATATAAATATTATTGAGTCCAATTAGGGATAGTTCTCGTAACATAACATGATTCTTCATACAAGGTTCAAATATTTAACGTTGTTTAAGAATAATCAAGTCCTTTTCATTAGATGAAATTCTTGTTAGTATTACCAGACCTATCTTTGTTAGAAGATTTAAGGTTTCTATTTATAGCAAGAGTACTCACCTGATATACCGATGTCATAGCCGAAGATGACACCTCCCATGGCAGCCATCATGCAAGATAAAACAACGAACACGGTTATCTTGCCTTGGTTGTGTTCATTTCCGCTTGTTACAGAAAAGCTCAGAGCCATCAGATTTTTTCGCTTAAGCTGAACACAAGTAGAAACTGAGGAAGATAGAGCAGCAGGCTAGTGTCAAAGATCAGCAAGACTAGTCTCTGCTGGATCTGATGAGTATCAGTCCACCAAGGTTTGGTGGAAACAATATTTTAACAGTATCGAGATTTGAGTTTTCAATACAAGCAACCTTGTGTTTCGTTGACCTGAATGTTATGTTGTATTTTTTTTTCCTCCAATGATGTGATCGGCTTACTTTTCAATACAAGATTTGATTGATAAGAGTTCCGTGTGATCACTCAAATTCGTACAGTATTACCATATCTCTTTGACTCATTGAACATATATATTATTTCCTTGTTTATTCGATGAATTAAGGAAACGTGTATCTCATTATTTAATGATCAAGATATGTTTTGACTAACATTGGCAAAATCACGGGTTTAAATAAATGTGCGATAATACGTAAACTTTAACTTAAGAGTTTACTTTTATCATTAAATAGGTATTAACAATAAATAATTAAAATATAAAAATTAACAACAATTTGATTTAAATATATTTTAAATCTAAATAACTGAAATTAAATATATCGACATTCATAATTTATTCTATTTAATAAAAAAATTCTACAAAATTCATATATAAAGCTATTGAGAATGACAAAATCAAAATAGTTAACATATAACACAATTTAAAAGTGAATTAACACAGTTTTGTAAGTTAAAAACGTAAAAACGATAAACTTGATATGTAAATTCGTGAGTTTAACGAGTTTACAGCTGACATGAATTTGCCAATGAATCGATTTGATTTAGTAATATAGAAACAAAAATACAGTATACTCTTCAAAATTACACAAATCACTCCAATTTATTATTTGGGCAAAGAACGATTTTAACAAAGCACATTTGGCATTATCAGCGTTAGTTTTGATTACATGGAGGTTTTATCATCATACCCATCACCATTATCTCTCCACGCCCCACCTTATCTCTTCCTTTTCTGGTTCATCTCTTAAGTCTCTGTTTGGACATGAATTTTCTGGGTGTTTCTGGGAAATTGGAGTCTGAAACAGGAACTTGGGTTCGAGGAAGGTGAAGTGTAGATTCTTTGGTTGGATAATTTCTGCATTTTGGGAAGGTGAACATGTTTTTTCAGAGTAAAGGAGTTCAAATGCACCGTTTTAATACCATAAAATCACAAATTGGCCATAATTCCGTTCAATGCCAATGGAAAATGATCTTGTGGCTTCATTGGCGTAGAAAAGAAAAGGTTGAGGATGAAGATATGTGTGGTGATAAAAGCGTCCATGTAACAACTGACAGCGCATTGTTCAAATCAGTTTTTGGTCCTTTGCAACTTAAAGGACACTACTAACAGAGTAAAACACAAGGACCATTTCTTAGTGTTTTAAAGCATAGAGACTTGATTAAAAGAAGTGTGTAAATTATAGGGGCCTCCAGATCCATTTTCCCGTAATTTTTTTTTTTTTTGGGGATCAAATTCTACCGTGTTACTGAATCTCTATGATTCATTGAACATACTCCATATGTTTGAGTCCTTCTTTTAAAAATTACAAAAAGTTACGATTTTTAAAAGGTTATACAGTTTTCAATATCCCCGAGTAAATGCTGAAATTATAATCATGAATATTCCTTCTATGGAATATATAGTCATTTTTTTAAAGAAAAATTATGTCAAAAGGCTTCCTAGGGCTCCTAGCTAGCTGAGTCTCTGTGGATTTACCCAGCTTTTTTTCCCCCAAACAATATGGTTACACATTTTACTTTTTTTAAAAGAGATTTTTAATCATTTGATTAATATTAATAAAATTTATTAATATTGATGAATTTATAAAATGTGTAAAAAAATTCATGATATTCTGAAACTGTTCTTAATTATTTCATGAATTCATGTTCCATCTAATATCCCTATATTCCAATAATCAAATGATATAGAAAATACATGTGGTCTTATATTTACTAAAATGATTACTGAAAAAAAAACATCAAAAAACGGAGGGAAGGTGTAATGAATTTTGGATCGGTATTAATTATTATTAGACTTTTTTAACAGCCTTAAATATCAAATAATTGTCGTTGAGTATGGATTTATAAGAATATTTACAAGACAAATATTGGTATCTACAAAACAAATAAAGAGGTTTAAAAAAAAAAGATTCGAAAGAAATTAGGTAATTAACAAGCATATTTTGATCATTTACAAGATAAATAAGAAAATTTACAAAATAAGTAAAAACATTCGCAATACAACATTTTCAAGAAAAATAAAGGGATTTTTCAAGTTTAAAATATTTTGGGGTTAGACAAGATAAATAAAAAGATTCAAAAAATGATCATTTTTTTTCAATAATTTTATTTTACAAGGGTGTAGGAAAGTTTCAAAATCTTTTGGGATTAATTGAAATTAAGTCATATGGGGTTAAATAAATTTTCCCTTCCTTTAAATTAGCAAATAATCAATTAACGCATATTTGTTAAAGTGAACAAGATGTATCCCGGTCCTCATTAACAATATGATTTTTTTTTTCAATAAATACTTTACATTCATATAATTATAAATAAATCAGTAATCACTACAGTATGGGCATTCCACGTACTCCTTGTCCCCTATTTCCGATATCATTTCAATATAATTAAGCAATATAATATAATAATATAACATCAGGGGGTTAGGGAATAAAAAAGGGAAAATGACAGTCAGGTCCAAGGACCATAAAAAATAGTAAAAAAATCCCAACAGAAATCCACATATAAAAAAAGTCCTTAGAGACTTTTTTGATATTATTTATATTGAAATAAAATCCAGGTTTTTAAATTTTGTTGTGAATATAGCACTTCCTGTTGTGAATATAACTTTTTTTATTGTGAATGACTAGGTTTTATATTTTGTTGTGAATATAGCACGTCCTGTTGTGAATCTAGTATTTTTTCTGTTGTGAATGACCTCTGTACGCCTAGGAACTTGAGTTTGAAATAAAATCCAGGTGTTTAAATTTTGAAGTGAATATAACACTTCATGTTGTGAATATAGTTTTTTCTGTTGTAAATGACTAGATTTTTAAATTTTGTTATAGATATAGCATTTCCTGTTATCAATACAAATAATATAAAAGGACTTTTTTGACATGTCAATTTCTGTTGAGACTTTTTTGTTATTTTTTATGGTCCTTGGGACCTGGCTGTAATTTTCCCAATAAAAAACCCCACTACTAGATGCTTTATTGATATCAATAAAAAAATCCACGTGTAATGTATTTTTAATTATATAGGAATACATTGCGAACCAAAATTCAATAAATTTTTTTGTTTGGCCTTCGACAATAAATATCCTCATATGGGTTGATTAAGACAACAATGAACTCAAATGATTATATTAAAGGGAAAATCCTTTTAAAAGTTAGATGAAAAAATACTAAAATCCTAATTTTAGTCACTAAATTTAAATAATTATTAATTAGTTCAAATGGAGCAAAGTAAAATTTAGAAATTGGATCAAATTATTTCTATATCCTAGACTTATTAAACCTTAAAACCTTCATGGTTGTGAAAGACTATTCGATTAAATCTTAAATCACAAAGTCTTACTATACAAACAAAGAAAACAAAAAATAAGACAACTAAACGGCAAAAATTCGGAACAACTAGGTGATAATAAGCCATTATCAAAAGTTGCATCCACATATTTTGGATGAAAAATGATCCTTATAGGAGACCTCCTTTGTATTCATGCTTCTATTTTTTGTGGGTCGTTTGCAATTGGGCCTTTATATCCCCTGAATTATCACTAAATTCAATTATAAATTCCAGCCAGTACGAACAAGAACGGAGGCACAAAATTAAAAGCATCGCAGAGCACTAGGATAAAATACACTACAAACCCTACAGTCTTTGTTGTTCATATAAAGTGGGAAGGACTACGAAAACCAATTACAAATTGAGGTGAAGAGAAATGAACTAGTAGGAGATCTAATAGGAAGGAGGGAACAATATAAGAAGAGGAGAGAAAAGAGGGTAGTAAAATCATTTCACCTATATTTTGAAATTCTAAATTGAATCTACAACTTCATTAAGGATTTGCTAAATTTAGTAGCCTAATTTAAGATTTCATTATTTAAGCGATTCTATATAGAGTTGGGAATCAGGGTCTGAAGTAAGAAAAATATTTGTTTTTTAAAGCTTGGCCCGATAGTACCAGGACTAGGACCGACCTTACATGGCCTGAAAATTACTATTCTAAATTTTAACTATTTTTCCTTCGATTTTTTTAAAAGAAATATAATTAGTAAATTGCAATCATTAAAATTCTAATGTATCAAATAAATGTTATCAACATTAATATCTAAACAATATAAATCATTCAACAAATAAACACATTCATTAATTCGTAATAAAAAACAAATAAACACAAAGAATATGTTTTTTTTTACAAAAAATATTAAACAAAGGAATTGCTTTATGTATACCTAGAAATTTTTGTCAAAACGGCCACCCCCTACCGTTAGGCCTAACCGCGTGCTAGGGTTAAAAAAGGCTAATGGCCAAAAAGCCCGCATGTTAAACAACCCACGCGGGCCAAAAAATTATATAACCCTACGGGTTAGGGCCAACCCACGGGCCAACAATCATTTTAGAATAATCAACTTAGGCTTGAATAATCAAAAAAAAAAATCATTATACCGAAATCCATGTCTTGAGCAACAAAGAGAAGCTCTATACACAATTATTCTTAAACCTGTGCTAGTTTTTTTTTTTTTTTTTTCCATGATGCTCAGTTGCTTCAAATATGGATTTTATAGGATTTTTTTTTATGGATTTAATTTATTCTTAAGTATAATAAATTATAAACATTGATGGATTTAATTTCAATTATTTAGATTTAAAACATATTCAAATCAAATTTTTTTGTTTTTACATTTTAATTATACACTATTAATGTCTATTTATTAGTAAAAGTATATTCAAATAAGTTTACTATTTGAGTTCACGTCACTGTCTCAAATTTATTTAAACTCGTGAATTTAAGAGCTTTGAGTTTTTTTTCTTTCCCAATGAGTACAACTATTTTTAACAATATATTTAAATATGTGCAGATATCTATTATTCCTACCCATGAAATACGACTTGTGCATCTCATTTAATAACTTTTTCTTTAATTATGTGTAAAAGTATTATATTCCATGTGTTATTGAAAATTTGTTACGCGTAACTGAAAAGATGCATCCATTGAATAAATAGGATTCTTTTATAATTAATTAATTATATATCAATTTATTAGGAAAAAAATATGTAAAAGAATATGATTTTATAAAAAAAGTACAAGTTTTTTAATTTCTTGATATGCATTACATATAATCACATTTATCGTAACAAATAATTGGAAAATAATTTAATTGACGAAAGACGCTATACATACGTACGAGGCCTTAATTTGTTTTTTGATTTGTTTTATATATAAAGTGAGAAAATGGTATTTAAATTTTGAATTTATATATAAATTTATGGAGGTGAATATTATGAACATTATACATTTTCTGATGATTTTGAGAAAGTTATATCATTTATAGTTTCTGGATAAGATTCATTTTATTTATTATTTTGTAGTTGATGTAATATAGCTTATCTTTTAATATTTGTTGGCTTGATTATAAAGAGGGTTTAAATATAAATATAGATATTTATGCATAAGTATAAAATAATAGGGTGGCCCGCGGGCCAACCTATCATAACCCCATCATACGGGGCTAAATAGGGTTAGGGCCAAAAAATAACCCAATTATGTGGGGGGTAGAAATAAGGGGGTTAGAAATGAAATTTAAAATAAATTTTGCCCGCAGGTCAAAGCCCCATTTTGACAAACTACCCGTACAAAAATTTTCTCTCTCGTAATTTTGTATGTGTACGCACATTCCTTCGGTTCACGTATGATTTTCTCGATGGGTAAAAATAATTATATTTATTTTACACCAAATATATTTATAATTTATTACTTATATAATATTGTAATACCAAAGTATATGTTTATTTAATATGAAAAAAATCACTTCTTTAAAATTTATAATAACTAATTTTGTCTTTTAATACATAATAATAATAAACATAAAACAAATGTTATAGTTTAAACTAAAAAAATCTAAGTAATTACAAATAAATACATTCATTAAGTGAAAGTCTAAGTAATTAATATTTTTTTTAAAAAAACTACAATTAAATGGGTCTAACAGTAGGTCCAACGGATTTGGATTTCTTATTTTTCTAATTCTATATGAGATTTTTCCTTTATTAAAAAGATTACCGTACATAGGATAATACATGAGAGGACACTACGAATTGCAACCAATGAAGGGAGTCCACCACGAAGCCTCTGGCCCAATTCCCATAATTTGCGTCAGAGCCCAAGACAAAATAAGATAAAGTATGTTCATGACAGAGCCCAAGTCCAGATAAGGTAAAGTATGTTCATAATCAAAGGGTAACATCTTAGGAAACCGCCATACCTTGAATCATTGCTTTGACATCAACAAGGGATTGGATCGCCTAGCGCCTCGCAGCGCAGTGGCACTTGTGCTAGCCTTAAGAGCTAGCCTCCCCCTCCCCCTCAGGGCTTCGATCCCTGCCTTATGTATCAACAAAAAAAACAAGGGATTGGATCAAACCACCTTAACTAAACTAAAGCTCAGGGTTCGGTTCTTTGGGAACGTAGCAGCAGGAAATGTTTAGTGCATGGTGAGGTAAGAAAAACATGGGCTTAAACACAATTTTTTTTACAGGTTAGGTTACATCAAACATCCTAATGTATTTTTTCTGAAAAAATATTTTAGAATTTGTATGCACTAAAATTAATTTAGTACGCTGGATGTACCTGAAACAAATATTACATTGCCGGGTGTACTACAAAATACTTTAGAATACTGCAGAAAATCAGAAAAATACTTCAGGGAGGTGGTGTTACCTTGGACTTTTTTTTATATGCATCATAGTGTACCCAATTTTTAAACAAGACACGAGATAAGGAGTAGAACTACGTTTATATGGCTACTAGGTGCAATTTTTATTGTCAACAAAACCCAGTACAAAAGTTACAATTACATTGCCCAGTCATAACAAAATCAGACAATGCACACAATCAAATTC
The DNA here is from genome assembly GCA_019022615.1 of Acacia melanoxylon. Taxonomy (NCBI): domain Eukaryota; kingdom Viridiplantae; phylum Streptophyta; class Magnoliopsida; order Fabales; family Fabaceae; genus Acacia; species Acacia melanoxylon. Next base: position 15,038,879 of record JAFJYJ010000005.1, read on the forward strand.
CAACATTAATTATACAAAGCTGTGAATTTATTTGACTACTTGAGGATAGAAAATATGGTTTGGACAACGGTGAGAAAGAGGAGTATAACTGCAGCAATAGAAGCAACTATCTGCCAAGGTGTACGACAATAATCACGCTTTAGAGTTGCCTTCATCTTATGCCAAGGACCTTCACAATAGCTATTCAGCCTTTTGCAAATATTAATGTATTCAAAATCGAAGTTGGATTGAAGTACATTTTTCCCAAGACCATTAAATAATGCAGCAACATCATTGGCATCACCTAATATCAAGTTGCGGACTATTTTCTTGCGAACGAGGAGATCCACATCTTTATGTGTGTCTATTAGACAATCCAATAAAAGAGCATAGTCAGGTGATGTAAGCAGCATCAGGATAAAGACATTGTTCTAATGCTATCATATTACGAAACACAAGTTCAGTTCTATCCTCCACACAAATTTTTGGTATTTCAAGAACATGTCCTGAAAATGTCAAGTCTAATAAGCACTTGCTCGTACCAGCCTTCAACTTTATGCCTGCTTCTTGCAATGCATTCGCATTGTATAAAAGTATATGGCTTTCCGAGTAGTGATCCCGCTGAGGCATTTTTTTCAGGCAAGTAAAATATTCTAAGAAGATCTTAAAATGCTTTATCTTCACATTAGGATTAGGCTCTAATTTGTGTGTGTTATAATAATGAAAATAATCATACACGAGCTCAAGAAATGAAGGGCCACTCCTACCATCATGGTTATGGGGAAAAGCTTTATTTAACAGCTCTTCAATAACAAAGAATGGAAGTTGATTCTCAATGAAAAGCAAGTCTTTACGTATAGAACTCCTTGGCCATAGTTGTGACAATTTAGCATCGTTGCGTAGTAGCTCAAATGTTCCATAGGAAATGAAGAGTTCAATGATGAAGCCGGCATCCATTAATATCAGTTTCACAAGTTGTTGTTGAGTAAGAGTAATGATCTCTGAATAAGAAGCTCGGACTTTTGGCTCTAAATGTTTTACAAAACCAACCAAATCATCCAAGCTTGACCCAGCCCTTTCAGCCCTGTGAGTAAATCTTTTGAACAATATTGGTTTATGCCTTTCCATGTTTTTTAGCTTCTCATTACCATGACGAAAGGGGCCAATTGAAACAACTTGTGGGGTGTATGCCTCTTCTTTAAGATGACGAAGTGCAATGGGTACCCTGTGGATACAACATTCTGGTGACAAAATACCATCTCTGCAATCTTGAATCATTTCTTTGATGTCTATAATCACCTCATCTTCCACCTATCAAGTTTTATTTAGAACGCAACCAGGAATTATACATGCAGCGCGCGCACACACACACAGATATATATATATATATATATATATATATATATATCTCTCTCTCTCTATATATATATATATATATATATATAAAGAGTCCCCTATTCCAATAAAAAAGAAAAGAAAGAAACACAGACACTATAACAAAAAAACGGATTTTATGACGCTTAAAACTCGAAAGTTGATGAATATAGAAAAATATGGTATAAGTTGAGACAGAAGTTGGGGCATACTTAATAAGAGTCAAATGAAGTCAGAGACTCTATATAACATCGCAATTCTGATAAAATAATAATTATAAAAACGGTGTTAAAGAGCCTATACGATCTAAGTTGTGTTCTTGAGAATAACTGATTTGTATTATCATAAATTGTATATATATATAGCCAAAATCAGATAGCCAAGGAAAAGGGTTTGATAAAAAATAAGAGAGAGATGCTAGGTCAGAAACACAAATCTAACGCAAATTAAAGGGAATGTAACGAAGGTAAGAAAAGCCATGACGAATGAAATGCACAGGCCGATGCATATATCTTGGAAAGAGAAACAAAGTAAGGCTAAAAAAAGTGTAATAAATTGAGGAACGAAACAGAAGCAAGCTTAAAAATTGTAAGCAGAAAGGAGGATGCATACGTACGTGTTGTTGTTGTTGGAAGTGATCGGAGGATAAATGATCTGAAGGTTGAGATGAGAGAAGTGGTTGCTGAAGCTCAACCATTTGTTGTTGAGCAGCCTCAGTCTCATTATTAGACATCTCCCTGTGAATGAATCTCACTATCTATTGCTTCTTTTTCAAACGACAGAAGAAAGTCGATCGGTTCTGCTCAGCAACCCACGGCGGTAGTCGTCTCAATAAATGGATGGGACGCGCCTCGCTGTTGTGTAGTCTCTTATTTATCCAGAGTCTTAAATGTTATTCTTTGAAATGAGTGACATTCTGAGAAAAAAGCCCCTAAAAGAAAATGCAAAGGCAAAGTCAAAGTCCGGGAATCTTCTTCCATGCATGGTCCCACTTGTTATATCTGTAGTCCACTTCTTTTGAAATATTACAATAGGACATCAAAGAAACCTGTCATCTACTTTATAGTTTTTGCTTTTGGTAAGCTGTTTTTGTTCCCTCCAATCATGGGAAGGGTCAAGGTGTAAATTGTAATAATGCAGGTTTTCGCCATAAATATCTAGCATAATTAAAATTTGAAGAACGTAAAAATTGACCAATCTTTTACAAGCGGAACAATTTTAGTAATTTCATTCAATTGGTTCAAACCTCCACTCTTTTTTATGTGAGACTCACTTGTTCTCCCTCCAACTTTATACAGATATACATATCAATTTAACAAAATTGTTAAAATTGCGAGCTGGGGTGTCTGCTACTCCTTCGGTGATGCACCCCCTGCCGCCCCTCAATTTTGGAGGACTTCTTAAATGTTTTTGTCATGGTTCTTCTGATCAGTAGATTTTACATGAAACGAGTGACATTTTGATATCTTATGGAGAAGAAATGAAGTTTTTCTCTCTCAAATTTTTATGATTTTTCAAACAGTTAAGACTCTAAATGAACAAGAGACCACACAATTTTGGAGTCTTAAATAATTGAAAAATCATAGAAAAAATGAAAACTACTCTATTTTTTGCCAATAAGATATCAAAATGTCACTTATTTCATATAGAATCTAATGATCAAAAGAGCCGTGCAAAAATTTTAGGAAGTGCCCCAACATTGAGGGGAAGTAGGGGGCACCCTAAAATTGCACTTTTTTTTTTTTTTAAAAAAATTAGACGTATTTTTATACTCTTCAAAACTTAATTATGTTAAATACTCAGCGAAAAATTTCATTGTTAAAAGGGTTAAGACACAATTTTAACAACGAAGTTTTTTGCCATGAACATCTAATACAATTAAGTTTTGAAAAGGTGCAAAAGTAGACACAGTCTTTTAAAAATAATGCAATTTTAGCAATTCCGTTAAATTGATTTAAACGTCCGTTATAAAGTTTGAAGGAGAATAAGTGGGCCCCACATAGAAAGTAGCGGATTTTGGGCAAATTTTACGGAATTACTAAAGTTTCACCATTTTTAAAAAATTGTGTCAATTTTTGCACTATTCAAAACTTATTTATGCTAAACGTTCACAGTGAAAACTTCGTTGCATCTTAATCCTTATTAAAATTGCAGTGTAAACCCATTTCGTGGAAGTACAGTGTAAATTTGATATCACTCAGCCATACCTTGGTGGGGGTTACAGTATGTTACTATAACCGGGCCAGAAATATTGTGCAGTGCAAACAAAATCTGTCAATATATGCAAAATCCGATGGCCAGTTGTAATAACCCAGGAATTTAGGAATTCTGACGAAAGTAATAAACCTCTAGTCTACTTTGATATTTTGTTGCAAAGGATGCCTAGGGCCTGGGAGGAAGAATTGGAGAAAGAGGAATGACTTGGGACTAGGATCAAATCCTTATCATCTAGCTCATGACATTCTTAAGACTACTGAGGTTGGTGTCATGTAAACAATTTGCTCATGCTAGTTTGCAGATGTATCAATGTAGAATTCTGACAGACCTGTTTCTGCCTGCATAAAGATCCTAGCTGACCATGTTTGTAAAGAAGATAGATTTATCGCTTCCAGACTTTTTAATAGTCCATTAATTTGATCATTCTGTGAATTACATTTGATGAAACTTTGTTGTTCAGACTTTAATTCCTCCCTTTTGTTTTATCCAATAGTTTTTTCAACTCTCTGCTTCTATTTTCACAGGTTCAAATGTAGTAGACAGGTTTCTACGAGTAAAAGAGAAGTTCAAATTTTGTGTATGGGGATAGATCTTGAGCAGCCATCTGTAGAATGTCACGAGGAAGACAGTAGGAATCCAATAATTGCTGACGTGTTTGATGGAGTGGATGGTGTAAATAATAGCAATGAACCCAGAAGTTCATAAGTTGTTGGAAATGACAAGGAGAATGCAGGGATAGGTATCAATGCTGATATATCAAATTATGGAAATGAAGGGTATACTGGACAAGGAACCAACTTGAATTCTTCAAAATTACCAGAGCCTCATGATGGAATGGAATTTGATTCAAAGGAGGAGGCGTTTTCATATTATAAAGATTATGCGAAATCTGTGGGATTTACTGCCATTATAAAAGATAGCCGTCGGTCCAGAATATCTGAAAAATCTATTGATGCAAAATTTGCATGTACCAGATATGGAAACAAGCAAGAACCCTGTGCAGCTGAAACTTCAAATTCTCTTTCAAATACAGATAATATACCAAGTATTCCCGTAAAGAGGAAACGGGGTAGGGTGAACTTGTCTTGGGCAAAAACAGATTGCAAGGCCTGCATGTTTAAAGAAGGCAAGATGATAGGTGGATCATCTGCAGTTTCATAAAAGAACATAACCATGAAATTTTTCCTGACCAAGCCTATTACTTTAGGGGACATGGTAGCAGGGCTAGAACAAAATAGATGTGTGTTACCATGCTGAAGTTCTTCCAGGGGTTCATCATTGTTTTTGTTTGTGGTATATCCTGAGCAGGATTCCAGAAAAATTAAGTCATGTGACACGGAAGCATGCAAATTTTATGACTAAATTTAACAAATGCGTGTTTAAGTCTCGGTCAAATGAACAATTTGAGAAGCGATGGTGGAAAATGATTAGAAGATTTGATTTAAGTGATGAGAATTGGTTATGTTCAATTTATGAGGATCGTGAACACTGGATACCTACTTATATCAGAGGCAAATTCTTAGAAGGAATGTCTACAAGGAAACGAGAAGAAGCTATAAACTGTTTGTTCCGGTGTGGAACCAGATGTCCAGCCTAGGCGGCTGGTGGTTTGATTTTGGATTGGGTTGCCTCTGCCTGAGTATCTATGAGTGGAGATATCCCGAGCAAGGAATCACCAAACACAAGGCCGTTCGCCAAAAGGGGGAGGGTATGTGTTTAGTGGGGGTTGTGTTGTGCGGGCAAGAGAATGTAAAGAGCGAGTTAGAACGTGTGCACCTTGGTGTTACCCCTGGTATTTATAGGGTGTGGCGTGGTATCTTAGACCGCCTATCTATCATATCCCTGGATTATGGATATGATAGATTACCCCCGATTGCGGGGAAACCGGGATACTCGGGATCCTACTACTGGGCCGCCAGCTGGCTGGGCCGAGGTCCGGGTATGCCCTTGCTGGGTCGTGCCCTTATTGGGCTGTGAGTCAGATCCGTAACAGTTGCCCCCCAGCTCGATAGTTCAAGGGTTTGAGCCGCTGCAAAGGGGTGTTCTGGTTCTTCGGCCTGGGACGCGCCCTTGCCCCCGGTCCCGGGGTACCTTAGCGGACTCGTCCGACGCGCGGTCCGAGGTGGGTGCCACCGAGGTATTCCGGACCGAGATTGTTTCTCGAGGGTCGGCGTCGCGTTGGTGACCCTAGGAGTCCGAGGTGATCTGCCAGGCTTCGGGGTTTGAAAAGCCCTTCTGACTTCGCCATCATGGCGCCCTGCCACTTGGCAGCTTTGGGGTGGGGAGGTTTTGCAACCGTCATTCTCTACCGCCTTTGGTTTTCGTGCGCCATTAATGCGCGTTCTTCCCGGGGTACGTCTCCTTGTTTTTGCCAGTGAACTTACGGGTTTGCCCTTAATTCTGCTGGCGCCTTTTCGTATCCGGCGTTTCACGGGTTTTTAAACCTGTTTCTCTTCTCTTTCTTCCACTTTCGAACATTTTCTGAAGTTTCTCTCTGAAGTTTCTCTGAAGTTTTTCTGATTTCGACAAGTTTTACCACTTGGGTCTTTTGATTCCGGCGGCTCTCCAAGGGCGAGCTTCCTTCCGGCGGTTTCAGGCTTTTTTCCTCCGGTGACTGTCCTCTTCCTCCTTATCCTGGTAAGCCACTTTTCCCTGTTCTTTGGGTTTTTGTTTCTTTTCTTCGTTTGCTCGGTCGTCGTGGAACCGACGCCCGTGGTTTTGTAGAGATTTCCGGATAGGTTTTAGGTTGCTGATTTCGGGTAGGTTTTAGGTTGCTAATTTCTGTTTTGCTTCCTCCGCCTACAAACCTTCGCCTCCATTGCCGAGAGGAGTTATCGTCGTTTTCCTTATTGTCATTTCTGTCTCTTTAGGTTTGCGTCCTTGGGTGACAATGAGTGGGAGCAACGACCTTCGACTTCGGGTCACTTGACTCTGAAGAGGTGGAAGCCCTTAGTGCCCGCTTCCTCGAACTAGCCACTTTGGTTATTGGGTACTCCTTTGTCCAGGAGCAAAGGCCGGCTTCCTTCCCGGGCGGCGGCTCGGGTGGCACGCGTAGGGGGCCGTTAGAGGGTCTCGCCCCTGTTAGATCTTTCCGAGGGTCGGAGAGGGTCGCGGTCCCGTCGGCCTCACCCGTTAATCCTTATAACCTCCGTTCGCCTAGGTCCACTCATATGCGGGGGGGTATGCGGCACTTGTTGGGATTGCGTAGAGTCAAGTTCTTACTTTGTCGCTAGAGGCAAAGATTTTAGGGCCGACGCAATTTTAGGCTCTTGTCATCATGCTGTCGGCTCGCCCCTATCTTCTTCTTTTCGACCGACTGTTTCTTCTGTGACAGGTATCCTCGCATCTACTGATTCTAGCACTTTTGTTTTTTGCTTTTATAGGTAAATGGAAAGATCGCTTTCGCCAAGTGATGCCCCCTCGGGTCTTTGGGAGGTCGGATTCCCCGCCTCTCCTCAAACTCTTGCGGGACCACTTCATTGGGTGACCCGGGACGTGTGGACGACCCATTCGGCCGATCACCGTTCGGGCCCTCCGCCGGATGAAGCTCTCGGCTATGCCGGCCGTTACTTTTTGCCCCGGGAAGGAGGAGCCCGTCGTAGCTTCGAGGGTTGGCGATTTCACCAACTTCTTTTTCTTTTATAAGGCCTATATGACCCGGCTCGGTGTTCGCTTTCCGTTCACCGAGTTTCAAATGTCCTGCCTCAGCCATCTCCATCTGGCCCCATCTCAACTCCACCCCAACGGGTGGGCTTACATAGTTGCTTTCGAGCGGCTATGTCAGTCCTTCTCGGAACCTATTCCTTGTACCGCCACCTTATTCTTTTTCTTCTTCGGCCCTTTCACTCCTCGCTCCGGGAAGGAGGACGAGAAACTAAAGGGGCTTACCTCTCTCTCCGGGGTGACCCCGACCGAAAATTGCTTACCGCCTTTTCGGACTCCTTCAAATACTTTAAGAATGGTTTCTTTAAAGTGGTGGCGAAACCCGGCCAGCAGCCTTGGTTCTTGAAGGGGCCGAGGCCCGTGATGTGGAGTGGAGGTTTCCCCTCTCTTGGACTTTTGATCACCATAGGCTCGCCCGCCTCGTACCAAGTGATGTCCGATGACCTTCCCGTGGCGAGGTCGTATTCGTTGACCGCCTGGTTTCGTATGTGAAAACATATGGTGCCAGGAGCGTGGCCTTCTTCATCACCGGTCCCGGATCGGAGCCGGGATACGTAATTTGTATGCGGCTTGTAGTTATTGTTACTGCGTTTGTTTTCGTTGATTTTGTCGCCTCACTAACTTCCTTACTTTCCTTTGTGTTTTGTAGCAGAGGCGAAGGGGGAGCTTCCGCGGTACTTGACGGTGGTGACTCCTGATCCGGAGGCTCTTCCGAAGAGGAATCCTCGGAAGCGTCCTCCTTCCGAGCCCGGAGGGTGCGGCCCCTTGCCGCACAAGACCGGGTTGCTAAGAAGGCCAAGTCGCGTCTCTGTCCGGCGCCTTCGTTACCCGAAGGTGATCCCTGTCCGACGTCGGCCGCTTCTCCTTCCAAGGGTAAGGAGGTTTCCGAGGGGCCCTCATCTCCCGTCGGCTCCATCATCGCTCCCAAGATCGTCCGGGTCTCGCTTGGGAGAAAGGCCCTTTGGCCGAGGAGCTCGAAGTTGCCTTCCCGCCGCCTCGCCAATTTACAAACGCCCGCCACCGGGCCGACATTGATGAGGCCGTGGTTCACGATATCCAGGCTCGCCTCTACCAGGGTGTTGGTTTGGCCCAGGCGTATTTGCACCTTAAGGGCAAGTATGTGAAAAAGTTCGCCGAGGCTCGCCGGTGAAGAAGGAAAAGATGCGGCGGAGGCGTCCAAGGCTAAAGCCGAAGAAGACGCCGAGGTCGCGAGGGCGCGGCCGGAAGGCGTCCGAGGAGCTTACTCTTTGCAAGGAAGCCGTAGAGAAGGCTACTTCGGACCGGCCGCTCTTCGGAAAGCACATTTGGCGGGCCGGATGCCTCAAGACCGTTCGAGCCCCGGGCGGACCTATGTTCGAACTTGAAGATGTCAACGCGGCACTTGCGGAAGAGAAGCGAGCCGGATCGAATGCCGGGACATATGCAAGGGGACCGCTTCGACCGCCGACATGGCCTGGCCCGGATCCGTCACCTTAATCCTGGGGTAGAGCTTAGGACGGACGGCTATCATTACCAGGCCTATGTGAAGGATGGCGTCTTCTACCTTGCCCTGCGTTGCCCGAGAATGACTCGACTCCTTTACGGGGAGGATGCGGATGGGGAAGGGGAAGTTCGGGTGCCGACGGGGTGATGGTGGAGAGGGAGCTCCAAATGTGCTCCGGTCGTTGAGGTAGCCGTTCGGGGCCGTGGCTTTAGAGGATGACCCCTCCCCTGCATAATTTATTTTAGCATTGTATTTTGAACCGGACGTTTGTACCGGGTTCCTTTTTGTAATTTGTAGGTTTGAACCGGTGGCTTGTACCGGGTTCCTTTGTGTAACCTTGTAATAATTATAAAACTTGATTTCAACCAATCAGTTTGTCTTGTCAACTGTTAGTTAACATTCTTTATTTTTTATGGCCGGGCCGGGGGCCTTTATATGCGCAAGATTCGCTAAGTGTTTCTTCCGATAGGTTGACTTCGGGAAAAGGGGGTAGGGGAGTAACCCGAGCTACCGAGATCCGGATATGGTGTCCGGGGTTGTTTTATCCAGAATAGGGGCAAAATGTCGGATGCACAATCGCGGTGTCTCGAACGCGCGGTTTGTACATGTCTACTGATCGGGGCCTGCGTGACAATTCACCTCCCTATTTAGGAGCATTTTTCGATGCATCTTTTTTAAAAGAGATGGTGTCTTTACGTCTCGCGAACCGGGCGTGGTAGCCGGGTGTAGTACCACGAGTGGGTCATCGGTAATGCCACGGATCGGGCTATACGCAACCTGGGTGTGGTAACCCTGGTGTAATCTCTTCTTTTGGTATTTTTGCTTGACCGGGGTCGTTTGCTTGTGCCTCGGTGATACCTTATTTAACCAATCCGTAATGGACAATTGGTGTCTCCACCGGGGAGTCTTTCAATAAGAACGAATGAAAGAAACAATGAGTCTTGTCTTTCGCGAAATATAAAAACCGGAATCGAAAATACTAAATTAATTGAAAAATTGCAACATAAATACGCGTCGGTTCTATCTTGGCAAAGGCCGAGGTCTAGCTGTAGTAGATTCTCAGTTTGTCGGCGTTCTACGTCCTTTTGACCGGCTTTGTGCTCAGGGTCTCCAGGATGTAGGCGCCCTTTTCTAGTTTTTCCTTTACGCGGTAGGGGCCCTCCCAGTTTGCCGCTAGCTTGCCATCTTTGGCGTTCTTATTTCCGATGTCGGCGCGTCGGAGCACGAGGTTGCCGGTTGAAGGAGCGAGGGTTCACCTTCGGTTGTACTTCGCTGCGATCGTTGCTTTGCGGAGGTCTCGCGGTGCGCGCCAGATCCGTGCCTCGTCAATGAGGTCTAGTTCGTCATCAAGGCGTCACGGTTTGTTTGGCTCTTCTCCTTCCCTGCTAGCTTTCATTTTCCTCCACGTCGGTTGGCCTATCTCGACCGGGATCATCGCCTCGCATCCATATGTCAAACGGAATGGGGTTTCCTGCGTGGAGGTTTGGACGCTCGTCCTGTACCCCCACAGGACGCTGTAGAGTTGCTCGACCCGGAAGAGTCGGCGTCCTCCATGCGTCTTCTTAACCCGTCGACGATGTCCTTGTTGGCGGCCTCGGCCCGCCCTTGGATTGGGGTGTTCGACCATGCAAAGTGATGCGTGATGTCGAGGTCGACATCATGCTACGAAATCCTTTGTCGATGAACCGCGTTCCGTTGTCCGTAATTATCTCGGTCGGTATTCCGAACCGAGAGAGGATGCTTTGCTTTGAAAGAATCGTTGAATGCGGGCCGAGGTGATTGTGGTTAGTGGCTCGGCTTCTATCCATTTGGTGAAGTAGTCGATCTGCGACTATGAGGTACCTTAGCTGTCCCGGAAATTTGTTTTGAATGGCCCGAGAAGGTCCATCCCCCATTTGTAGAACGGCCGGGGAGCCGTAATGCTTTTTAGTTACGTCGGGGAGCGCGGAGGATGTTGGCGTGTTTCGACAACCGTCGCACCTTCGTACCGTTTCCATGGAGTCTCGCGCCATCGTTGGCCGAAGTATCCGGCTCCGAGTGATTTCCGAGCTAGGGATTTTCCTCCTATATGCCGACCGTTAATGCCTTCATGTATTTCGCGAGAACGCATTCGGCCTCGGTTGCATTCAAGCATCTCATCATGGGGGAGTGTAATCCTTTCCTGTATAACTGATCGTCCACCATCGTGTACATGGCGGCCTGCCGGATCAACTTTCGCGCTTCCGTTGTGTCGGTGGGTATGATTCCTCTTTCTAGGTAGTCCTCGATCGGTTTTCTCCAGTCCGAGGCTGATGATATGGACATGACACAGCTTGGTTCGTCCAGGTTTTGTTGGACGACGGTCCGGTAATTTCCTGGACCTTTGGTGCTAGCCGTTTGACAATATGTCGGCTCGGGTGTTTTCCTCCGCGAGATATGAGTATTTGTCACCTCTTCGAACTCGGCCATCATGTCTCTCGGCTTTGTTCAAGTATTTTGCCAACAACGGGCCTTTGATTTGATAGGAGCCTTGTATCGAGCCGCTACGAGCCGGGAGTCGGTCGGGATTTTGACTGCGCCCCCGCTTCCTTTGCTTGTTCGAGACCGCGATCTTGCCTCGTATTCTCGCCCGGTTGTTGGATGTCGGAAATTTGAGGTGGAGGGAGTGTTCGACGGCGACACCGTCTCGGATTTTCAACTATTATTCCAGCCCCACTCCCTTTTGTATTTGAGGATCCGTTGACGTATACCGTCCGTTTCCTTAAGACCGACGTCCCTTCCCTCGAGGGTCGGGGTAAGCTCCCTTACGAAGTCGGCCAAGGCTTGCGACTTTATCGCGTGTCGGCTTCGTAGGAAATGTCGAATTTCGATAATTCAATGGCCCGGTGGTCATTCGCCCCGCCAGTCCGGTTTATGTAGAACCCGCCGGATTGGCCGGGCCGGGTTCGTACCACCACTTTGTGCCCCCGGAAGTATGGGCGTAGGCGTCTTGCCGCCGTTAGCGGTGGGCGAATGCTACCTTCTCCAACTTCGATATCCGAGTTCCGAGGTGCGAAGTGCCTTGCTCACAAAGTAAATCGGTGTCCGGCCGGATTGGGTTTCTCGAACCGGGCGGCGCTTATGGCTTCTTGGCCGACGGATAAATACTGGGAAAACCGTCTCGCCCGAGTCGGGCTGGATAGGACCGCGGGGTAGCCGAGCATTGTTTGATTTTTGCAAAGGCGGACTCACATTCGGAGTTCCATCCGCCTCTCGTCTCCTTCTTTAGCGGTTTGAAGAAGGGAAGGGCATTTCGGCCGACACAGGTAAGAATCTTGTCATAGCCGCTAACCTCCCTGGGCCACCTTTGTACCTCCTTTTGTTGGTTGGTGCTCTCATATCCAAAGCACCGCCTTACACTTATCGGGGTTTGCTTCAATTCCTCGGTGTGTGAGCATAAACCCGAGGAACTTTCCCGCTGGACTCCAAATGCACATTTTGCTGGATTCAGCTTTATTCGGTGCTTTCGTAACTTTTCGAACGTCTGTCCGAGGTCTTGGATGTGGTCTCCCGGCTTCACTGACTTGACGATCATGTCATCAATGTATACGTCTACGTTTCGGCCGAGCTGGTCTTCGAAGACTCGTTCATCATTCGTTGATAGGTGGCCCGGCGTTTTTCAATCCGAACGGCATGACATTATAGCGGTAATTGGCCTTGTCGGTTATGAAGGCCGTCCGTTCTCGATCTTCCGGGTGCATCGCTATTTGATTGTATCCGGAGTAAGCATCCATAAATGATAATAGTTGAAATCCGGATGAGTTGTCGACCAATTGGTCGATGCTCGACATCGGGTACGAGTCTTTAGGGCAGACTCTATTTAAGTTGGTGTAATCTATACACACCCTCCAACTCTGTTAGGCTTTAGGACCATGACCGTATTGGATAACCATGTGGTGTATTGTATTTCCGGATGAATCGGCCTCTAGCAGTTCCTTCACATGCTTTTCTAAGGCGATCCGCCTGTCGATCCCGTTTTCGTCTCTTCGCGATACGGGGGTAGATCCGGTTTGATTGCCAACCCGTGGCGGCGAAGTTGGGGTCGATTCCGGTACCTCCGAGGCCCTCCATGCAAAAAGATCTCGGTTTGCTTTTAGGAAATTGCTTAATTCCTTTTTGAGCTCTAGGGTCATTGCGCTTCCTATCTTCGTTACTCCGGGTCGGATCTTCCCCCGGGACTAAATCTTCCAATTCTCCTTCGCTCGGGTCTTGGGTTCTCGGGTTCCTCATCTCTTAGGTCCAGTTCCACCACACCGACGGGTCGGTCGCCTTCGCTTGCATTTTCGCGGCCGAGCTTCCGTGGCGTTTTGATCCTGGGGTGATGACGCCTTCCTTGTCCCGTTCTCTCGCATGGTTTCATAATAACATTGTCGAGCTTCCTTCTGGTCCCCGGTTATGGTGATAACCGTATTTTTGGAGCTGACCATTTTTAAATTCTGGTGCTTGGTGGATGCAACCATATCCCAGCTATGGATGATTGGTCCGCCCAAAATCATATTATACGGGGAGGGAAGTCGGCCACGATGAATCTTACCCTCTCGGCTTTGAAGGCTTTTTAGTTCCCAAGGTCACTTGAGGTCGATGTACCCCTTCGGCTTGGATTGTTCGCCGTTAAAGCCTATGAGTGTTGTCTTACATGGACGCAGGTCTTCTTTATCCAAGTTCATCCTCTTAAAGGCGTCCCACATGATGATATCTGCTGAGCTGCCGGGATCAACGAAAATCCTTTCCACAAGGCAGTTTACCAGGATCCCGGTAATTACCAATCCGTCTTGGTGCCCCCAGACGACGTATTTCGGGTCTTCGCGTGAACCGTAATCTTTGGAGGCGTCGGTCGGTCATGGTTGTCTTTGAACTTGGGGGGGCTCTTCGATGCACTCTCCCTCAAGTATTTTCTTCTTTGACTTGAGGTGTCTCCTCCTCCGCCCATGCCTCCACTGATTACGTTACACCTGTGGTTCATGTCTATCTCCGGAAACTGCTCGTCGTCGGATGATGATTGTCGTCCTATTCCATCGACTTTCCGATCGAGTGGGGGCGGACTCGGGCTTCGGCCTTGTTTCCTTTTGTTGTTCTTTCGACCCTGTGTTTTTATCAGGTACTGGCGCAATTTACCCTCTCGGATGTATCTTTCAATTGCGTCCCTGAGTTCGAAGCACTGGTCCGTGGTGTGCCCCGGTCCGTCGTGGAAATCACAGAACTTTGACTGATCCGTGGTGGGTCGGAAACGTGGGGGCCGGGTCGGTCTACCTTTCTCATCTCCCGTGGAGGCCACTTCTTTCCATAAGCGGCCCCGCGAAACATTGAGCGGGTGTACCTCCCGCACCTCGGCCTCTCTCGACTTGTCCGGTTTTGTTTTTGTCTCGATTCCGAGCACGGGGTTCCTCTTTACGACCACTCGGTTGATTCTTGACCGGGGTGGTGTGCTTCGCTTTCATCGCCATTAGTATTGGCGATCTCCATCTGTTCTACTTCCGATATTGCTTCGCGCGGGTGTTGAACTCGGTGAGAGTGTATACCCGGTTCTTGAAGATGGAGTTTGCCGGTAGGGAAGAGGGTTCCAAGCCGTCCACGAGACAATGCACATGAACGCTTTCGGGAGGGACCTTACCCGGAGGGCTACCACCTTAAATCTGTCCAGGTATTTTTGTAGCGTTTCCCCCCTCCGTTGCTTTATCTTACTTAGGGTATACTGAGATTTGGGTTGTTTCCGGCTAGTTGCGAAATTCAGTTCGAATTTGTGCCCGAGGCCTTGAAAGTCGTGGATGGACCTTCTCGGCAGTGTGTGTAACCAAATTTGAGCCGGACCGATTAAAGTGGCCACGAAGAGCCGACTAATGACCAAGGGCCTTTGATTTGCCTTACGAACATGAGTAGCTCGAAGGCGTCGAGATGGGCCCTCGGGTCGGACACGCCATCATACTTCGGTAAGAGGCCGGCTCAAATTTGCTAGGGTATGGAGCATTCTCGATTTCTTCCGAGAAAGGGCTCTTTGTTATGGCCCGCTATATATTTCACATGATATTCCCGGGGCGAGCCCTTTGGCTGGGGCGGCCTCTCTCCGTCTCGGTCTTCGCCATCCGAGGTTTTCCCTAGAAAACGTTTCTTCCGACCCGACTGGGGGTCTCGGGTCTCCTCATGCTCGGAGTCCGTTTCCGAAGAGGTCGTTTTCTTTGCATACCGGTCATTCCTTGAGCTTCTGACCGGCCGAGGGCCTTCGTGTTTTCGGGATATCTTTACTTTCTTTCTCTGTGTATCCCGGTCTTGCTCGTGTTCCGACGTTTTAGCTTGCCGGCGGTGGTCTTCCATGATCTGTTACATTACTCTAAAGTCTTCTTGACGCTGGAGGTCATGTCGCTTCTCCATGTTCTCTATCCTCCTCGAATTGATTGTGTATTCCGGAGGAGGATGAGGTCTGGGTTCGGTATGTCGTTACACTTAGCTCCAAGCGGGGGAGACGAGGCTGTGTCTGACACACTGTTCCCATCCTTGCTATCATTGTTATTGGGGATATCCTCAGGCCGGGGAGGTCCTTGAGTTTGTTGCTGCTGACCTGTCTCAGCCTGCGCACGCGATGGACTCTCCCGGTGAGGGTTCCGTAACACTGTTTATTAGACAAACATGTGCAGAGGAAAACTACATTGAAGGAGTTTTTAGAGAAATACAAAATGATATTACGAGGGAAGTGTGAAGAGGAAGCAAAAGCAGATTTTGAAATTTTTCATAAACAACCAGCGTTAAAATCCCCCTCACCTTTTGAGAAACAAATGGTTCCATTGTACAGACGAACTATATTTAAGAAATTCCAGAGTGAGGTCTTGGGAGGTACGTTGTTGCTTGCCATCCAAAAATGGAAAGTGAAAATGGACCAACAAAGATGTTTAGGGTTCAAGATTTTGAAGATAATCAACAATTTATTGTCTCCTGGAACAATATAACTTCTGATACATCTTGTTCATGCCATTTTTTTGAATTCAATGGTTTTCTTTGTAGGCATGTAATGATTGTTCTGCAAATCTCAGTATATACTAAAGCGATGGACAAAAGAAGCAAAGAATAGACGGATAGTAAGAGAGTTGTCTGATGTGGTGGACTCTAGGAGCAAACGCTGTACTAATCTATCTCAACTAGCATTTAAGTTGGGTGATGAAGGGTCTTTATCACAAGCGAGTTACACTACTGCTGTAAATGCATTGGAAGAAGCTTTGAGAAAGTGTGAGAACACAATCAACTCAGCTAAGAGTGTCATGGAACCAATCTTCCCGGTTCTTGGTTCTAATCATGTGAATATGAGTAGCTCTGTTTGTATATGAACAGGAAGGAAAATTCTTTGAAGAAAAGACAGGTTAATTGGAGTTTAGCCCATCGTTACACTCATTTTATTTTTGTTTCATTAACTTGACTGATTTTTTTTACACCACTGTTATGTATTAATAGGCACTGCCCGAGCCAAATATCATTGCTATTGGAATTGATAGCAACTGACAGCAAATGGTTGGTTCATTCTTTATATGAAAGAAAAATCTGATTACGCTGTTATATTACTGTAGCACTGCTTTATCATTCTAAAAAAGTATGAATTGAACAGCTAGTTAGTTGTATTTTTTTATTAGAAGCATCAGGAAGATGCTGATTGTGATATTACATTGGAGAGGAATATTTTATAAATTGTGTTCTTTATAGGCCAATTCTACAAGAGCATTAGGCCTTGATTGTTCTTATGAATCACAGCAGAGCATTCAAGAAATGGTATGGCATAATTTCATTGGTACTACAATCAAATTATATTGTCATAAATATCATTTTAGTCTCACAAAAATCACCCTCTGTGTGAAAGATATCTCTTAGTCCTTAAAGATCATTGTCACTCAAGACATTCATGGCTAATTCTCAAATTGTGTTCGTTATAGGCCAATTCTACAAGAGCATCAGGCCTTGATTGTTCTCCTGGATATTTGCCTCGTAGATATTCAGGCCGAGCCTACTAATCCAGTATCAAAGCACTAGCCCACCAGGCTAGACATCTGTGTTCTACACCAGAACAACATGTTTTACTTTTTTCTATTTTTTTAGGTTTTATTTTTGTTATTTTCCTAATTCTCCTTTTTACTTGTGGCCACGCTCAACGACAAATCCATATTTTTTTTAATACTTTTTCATACTTAATTGGGGATTTTGTCATACTTATTAAGCTTAAATTGCCTTCATCATGATAAATTGGAATTATGAGTAAATGTATTGAATTAAAATAAAAAGGGTAAAATTGTCATAACAATTGCAATTACGTACTCTTAATCATTGATTGTTGAGAATATTTGATGTTGGTTTAATTATTTTTAATTGTAATTTCTTGAAAAATTGGATTAAAACTAAAAATGGCAATTTGGGGCTTGAATTTCATAAATATCATTTTAGTCTCACAAATTTAAGAAAGTCCAGTTTAGTCCAAGTCAAAACTTCAGCGTTTTGACCTAAAAAATTAGGGGAGATTAGAACAGCTGGAGCGTGAATATGGAAAAGGGGAGGCAGCCGTGAAAACCATCCCGTGCTCTGCTCTATGTTTAATCATTCATCACGTTATAGGCTCAATTCATACATGCCTATCCCTACCGTAACAACTAAACAAAATAATAACGCTAAATCACTACTAAGCGTTTGTAGGTATATCTATATATATACATACAAAATATTAGCCATGCAAGTCTATCCAATAGCCTAAGTGCCTGTTTGGATCCTTTTTTTTTTTTTTTTTTTTTTTTTTTTTTTTTTTTTTTTTTTTTTTTTTTTTTTTAGCTTTTTATAGCTTCTCCTCCTTATAAGCAAGAACTAGGCCAAACAGGGTTTTTACAAAAGCTCTTATAATAAAAAAGTTTTTTTTTTTTTTTTTTTTTTTTTTTTTTTTTTTTTTTTTTTTTTTTTTTTTTTTTTTTTTTTTCCTTTTTACAATAAAACTAAAGGCCAAAAGCTTCTGAGAGGATTTTTTTCTTTTAAGCTCTTATTAGCTTTTGTAGAAATGAAACATCGAGGTTGTGGTCGTCCTTTCAATTTTGAGTTTTGAGTGCTTCAATCCTTTTCATTTCGTCTTTGTCTATCAGATTTCTCTAAGAAAATAGCACCATTCTCAAAGGTACTCTCTCTTTATCTACTACTGAAGGTTTGTTTACCCCAGCTTCTTTTTCTCGGAAAATAGCACCATTCTCAAAGGTACTCTCTCTTTATCTACTACTGAAGGTTTGTTTCTCCAACTTCTTTTTGGATTTCTGCTAATGATTTACTTTCCTATTTTTGTGTGTGCATTTATTGTGATTTAGGCACTTCCTTTATTCTTTCACATCATTTCTGCTAATGATTTACTTTCCTATTTTTTGTGTGCATTTATTGTGATTTAGGCCGTTCCTTTATTCTTTCACATTTTTTTTGGTTCAACTAAATTAAAATTTCAATGCCATAAATAAGTTACGAGTCATACAGTAATGCGCGGTCCTTAGTCAGACAACAGTTCATTATCTCCTTGGATATTAATAATAGGAAACATCTTAAGTTTTGAGTAATTTGAGAATTAGCAATGAATGTCTTGAGTGACAATGATCTTTAAGGACTAAGAGATTTCTTTCGCACAGAAGGTGATTTTTTTTTATAAAATCATAAAATAAGAGGTTTGACTTCTATTTGGTTTAAAACAAATATGTTGAGGGATTGGGTAACTTTGCTGCATTACTAATTTCTTTTTTTCTTTGCTTAAAAATGTGAATCTTCTTGATTTTGTCCTATTTTGGTTGTTACATTCTAGTAAAACCAAATGCCCCATTTATGCTTTATCATTCTTTAGTCTATCTTAAAATTATTATCTTACTCTTTATTGTCACCAAATGGAAAAAAAGGGTCTCAGATGCTTACTGTAGAGAATTGAAAAAATAAAAATAACCATAAATGTTGAATGTATGTGTATAAGAGCTTTTGATGTGCTATATTTCAATATTTTTTCTTTTCACCTCAATAATGCATTACAGTTTTTGGCTAGCAAAGAAAAACACAGTGCAAAGTGGGATTGATGCACTATCAAAATCTTACTTAAAATTTGTATAAAGGAGATTCATACTAGTGGAAAACCAAGATCGAATTGCCTTTAGAGCTAAAAGATGGGAAGCTGTAGTGTAGTTGATGAATTTAATAAACTTGCTAATAAAAACTGTTGGGATCCGTACACGCAACGGAATTAAAAACTTTTACGAATCCCATCCGAGGATCCATCAACTGCGTTTAGATCAAAGTTCGTTAGAAACCATACCTATGCGAATTAATAAGCGTCTCTTTCAATTTGATCTGGTGGCTACCTTCTTGATCAACAGGAGCAGACTCTGCGAATCTCCTCCCTTTACTGGTATCCACACGAACAGCCTCCAACACCGACGGCAGTGTGCTAACGCCTTCAGTATTTTCGCATCTCACTTTTCTCTCTAGGGTTTCTCGCGGTTTTTCTAATTCATCCATCTACTTAATACGACTAGATCAATATCTATTAATCACAGTCACTAGAAGATCGAGTCTGTGTTCACTAGGTTCCTATTCTTTTTTATGCTTAAATTTGACGGAAATAAATGCAAATAATTGATTTTAATTTACTTTTTGGCATGGGGCTGACAGTTTTTGGGGTGTGATGTTTAGTTGAAGTAGGCGGGTCATCGTTAATCTACAAAACCATTATGTTCCTGGTTCATATTCAGTGATTTTAATGGTTTCTTTTTGTGGTGAACTGTTGATGTTGCTAGTTGATAAAGACGCGCTCTAATTTTCCTTCAGGATTGATGTGGCGTTCTATTCATAAGCTGTATGGCTATTTTATGTGTATATATTAATTAGAGTAGATTGGCTGGTTCGTGTTTGTAAAAAATGTATAATAATTGTTTTTGATAAAATAAAAAAGGTATAATTGATATATTCCATTTTTGCAGAACATTTACCAATGTAAATTACCGACAAATCCAAACATGTGTTGAATTCTCCTTCAATGTGGGACACTGATTTTGTTTGCTCAATATAATGCAGGTAATTATTTTTAATTAAACATATATGCAGCGGATTTTATTCTGATTTGTACTCTATCGAACCTTTTTTTTTGGTTATATGTTTAATTTCTGTATAATATATAATCTTGGTAGTTAGAGATATTTTAGGATCTAATTGGATTATGTAATTTGAATTTTATAATTGTTTTTCTGTTTTATAATTCTTAGATATTAGGATTTGCCTTTTATAATTCCTAAATATTAGGATCTACCTTTTATAATCCTAGATATTAGGATCGGCCTAAACTAATAGATTATAGAATTTGAATTTTGTAATTGCTTTTTTGTTTTATAATTCATAGATATTAGGATCTGCCTTTTAAAATCCTAGATATTAGGATTGGCCTAAACCGATAAGTAGAGTATCTACGTGTATAAAATCGAAGGCATATGAATAATAAAAATAGAAAACTCAAAGGATTTTATACATTTCTTTTTTATTTCATAATTTTTTTAATATAATTTTTATTTTATTTTTAGGAATCGAGTTTTGCAATAGAATGACCATACTGGTGCATCGACATATGAGATTCTACTTCAAAAGTCCCTAATGAAAGACAAGGGTGCAGAGTCGGCCCTTGGTGATGATGATGACCATACAATTCTTTGTTTAGACTTTTTTTAGTACATATTGTTCGCAACATTATTATTTATATTTTGTTTTCTCTATATAAACTTTTTAGGATTGTTACTATATATTTTTATGATATACAAATTTATTTTATTTTTTTGTAAATTTTTATATTTTTTTAAATAAAATAAATTGTGACAAAAAATAATTCCGTCGCAAATTTAAAAATTTTGCGACGGAAGAAATTTGCAACGGAATTCATGTTTTTCTGTCGCAATTGTGACGTGATTTTTTTGACGGATTTAATTCCGTCGCAAACAATTTTTTGACGAGAAAATGCCTTTTTTGCCATGGAATTTTTCCGTCGCAAAAATTGACTTTTTTTGTAGTGTAACAAGGACTAGAGAGGGAGTAGATGTTGGATATCTTAACATTAAAGGGTATTTAGCACCATTTAAAGGAGAAATGTATCACATTCCTGATATTAGAAGTTGCAGTTAACCACATAGATTACAAGAAGTTTTCAATCATGCACATTCCTCACTAAGAAATGCCATTGAGAGAATGATTAGAGTTTGGAAGAACTGGTGGCACATCTTATGGGATATGAAGCCAATTTCATTAAGCAAGTAGAAGAAAATTATTATTGCAACAAGAGCCCTTTATAACTTCATCAGAAAGTGCAGTATTGATGACGAAGAGTTTGACAAGTGTGATCTTGATCCTGATTATATTCCTGAGAGTCAAGAAGAATGTAACATTGATGAAGAAATGAGTATCCATAGTCATAGAAGAATATCAGATAATGGTTATATGGATAGAGTTTGAAATCAAATAGCATCAACATTAATGGAAAATAGAAATAGGTGATTTCATATGAATGGAATATTGATTGACAATTTACAAGACTACTAATAATTTCTTAATTGTGTTCCACTATTGACAAATGTATTCTGTAATACCCGGATAATTATTTATCTGGAATATTATATTTCGATAAATAATACCTATTGAAAATAGGTGAACATGTGGTTTCAAATAATAAGTAATAATTATCTTATTTTCTAAGGTAATTACTATGGAAATTAGGAGAGATAAAGAGCTAAAATGTATTTTTAGGGCATTAAATGGCCTAAAAATATTATGATAAATCCCAAGAGGTAGTAAAATATTTATAAAAAATTAGAAAGTATGTTGTCTCTAATTTTAAGAATTTTTGGGATAATTTCCCTTGGAAAATAATGAGGCAAAATTAAGTATTATTTTGGGATCATAAGTGACCCCATGATTTTTAATATTTTACATGGGATATAAAATACCAATGTAAGTAAAATAGTTGTGAGATAATGATTTATCCTAATTAAGAAAATTACCAAAAATTAGTAAGTGGCTAATTTGGTAATTAATGGGATAATTAAGGTATAAAGTAAATGAATTAAAAATAATTTAAATAATTATTTTTAATTGGAGAAATTCGAAATTATTAAATAAATAAAAAAAATTAATAAAATATTTTATGCTTAGAAAAATAAATAAAAAATAAAAGAAAAAAATAAATAACGTGAAGGTAATTAGAATAAAATAATAATATAATGCGGTGAGTCGGCTTATAGGCCAAGGGAAAAGTTAGAAATAAATTCTACTGGTAAACCGAGAGGTAAAAGTATTTTCGATCGATCAAATTAAGAACAAGTGAAATTTTACGGAGAAAGAATTTACTGTGCGTTGTTTCCGCAATCGAAAACCCTAATTTCAAATAAGACGAAAAGTTGATCAGATAGAGTAGAGTCGATAGGCAAAGTGAGAACCTATAGAAACAATTGCGTCTTTTTAAACAATTACGATTCGGTGAATTGTTGTCCGGAAGTTGGTTCTATCTAAGCGATTTAAAGTAACCGACGCGTTTGTCCGAATATCTTCCGACGCACCGGAGAATACCTGGATATGATCAAAAGAGGATCCAAATAGATAATATGAAAGATGATGGAAAGATCTTCAAAGTTACACGCCGGATTTTTGAGTTTCGCGAAATCGCGCGAAACGGACACCGATCGGGTAGCTTTATCGGGCGGAGGCCATAAAGCAAGAGCCATCATGGATGACAACTCATCCATTGACTTTAGGGCTCTTAAATTTCGATCTTGACTATGGATGGCCAAGAGTGTTTTGTCCTCAAAAATGCGATCCAACTACGGAATCCGATCGAAGACTTTTGTGGAAATTCCCACCTTGTCCCTATTTTTCCCTATAAATAGCAAACTCTCTTGCTCTCATTCTTCACACCAAATTCGAAACCTAGAGAGAGGTTCTAGAGAGAGAAGCTCGCAAAAAAATTCCGCCTTGCTCCGAGTAAGTTCTTCCGCCGTTAGTTTTTAGTTTCCGTAGTTCTTTCGGTAGTTATAGTAGAACCGTTGTTTTGATCTAGGAAGTTTCAGAATATATTCCTATACTTGTTTTTATGCCTCATTGCATTGAAAGATGCGACGAGGTAAAAACATAGTGGGGAAAATTTTGAAATGGAATACGGTCAAAGTAACGAAGTTTCGCGAAATTCCGCCAATTAGGGGTAGTAAGGGCAAAATGGTCTTTTTCACCTAAAATGCCCGTAATGCTGCCAAATGTTGATAAACGTTGTCCTTATAGGATATCTCGAGCTAATCGAGCGCCATTTGTTGTGCCGCCGTCATACCGCCGTTTTTCCCATTTGTCGAATTTCACGTTTTTCCGTAAAAGTTCCGTTGTACCGCCAAAAGGTACGTTCGCGTCATCGTAACGTTAGCTCGATGTTTATTATATGATTGTATGTGATTGTTGTGTAGTAGTGTACGAGGTTATGCTATATACACGGTATGTTACATACGAGGTTATGTCACATACGAGGTTATTAATGTTGTATCATACGAGGTTATGTTACATACGTGGTTATTATCTTGTATACGTGGTTATGTGTTTTTAATCATACATCTGTTATGGACTGTTGTATTGATTGCTGCTGTCGTGTATATGTAGTCGTATTTAAGCATGAGGTTAACCGTTACCTGAGATCCAAATTGTAATTGGATCTCAGCTCTTATCATAGCGTCAGGTTCAGGAGAACCGAGAACCGAGAACCGAGGAGAAAGGCGAGCAGGCCGCACAGAGACCCGGCTGAAGACTTTCTTCGGGTGTTATTCATTTTGAAAACTCTCGGTCAATGTACCGTTTCTGTAAATCAGCCAGACTTACGGAATTTATAAATATATGTATCAGTTACTCAATCGCTCCAATGCTCTACTCTGATGAAAAAAAAATTATACTGCTTTTGAAAATGGGATGTTACATATTCTCATACTATTTTATTTTGTGAATATATTGATAGTTTAAAGGTTATTTTATAATATACCTTTTATGATAATTTTTATTAGAAAAAGTGCTTATGACAAATTTTTTGCCAAATAACTTATTTTTAATTTGAGCTTTTACGTAACTTTTAAGCTAACAAATTTATATAATCATCAAACAGCTTTTAGCTTCTTTTTTTCCCCTATTTTAAAAAAGATCTTTTTTTTTTTTTTTTTTTTTTTTTTTTATAGTTTTAGCTTAAAAGTAGCTTTTAACTGAAAAAAGAAAGGATCTAAACAGGCTCTAAGTATAAGGGAAAAGGTCATATAAAATGTCAAAAATAAAGTTTTCCAGCTTCTCTACCTTTTTAGTTATTGGCGATGACCATGCCTTAGCCTTTCGAGCTGCTTGCGTTTGTTGTATATCATTTTAAGGAAATGGGTGAGATACTTGAGAATCCTAGTAGTAACCATAGACATCATAAAATATGTAAGTTCATAAAGCATGCAAAACAAGTCATCTAATAAGTAATCAATATATTCAGCTGGTATTCACTTACATCACAATCATCATGAATCATGGGAACACACCGCCAATATTTACACAAATTGCATATAAGGTCGTACAACCAATAATCATGGAAAATGCACATCAGGACTTACTGCCTTAGGACACACAATCCAATAATCAAATAACCCATATATTCATATGAAACAAATATAATCGACAGCACAAACAAACATGCAGAATAATTACGTAATATATGAGAGAAAGAGTTACTATTTGTTAACCTTTCCAAAATTGTACCTTCACAGACAAATGTCAATTCCTAAAATTATGAAATTCATATAGAGATGAGTCATTGTTCATTCTAATATGAAAAACAGGATTCTCCTAGTTTTTCTTGTCTAAATTAGAAAATTCACAACTTTCACTCAAGACCTTCAATTAACGTGTTTTAAGACTAAATTTAAATTTTAAGAAGTTTACTATCTCCATACCAACTTTCATAGATAGAAGAAGTCATTTACTCAGTCAAAACCTCACACAAATCTGAAACCCGAATATGGATAAAACAAGATCTTCCTTGTTTTTCCTTTCTAACTTGAAAAATTCATAACTTTAGTTCTAGACCTTCGATTGGCATTATCTAAGACTCATTTTAAAGTTTAAGAGGTTTACTATCTCCTTATAAAATTTCATAGATAGAGGAAATTTTTCACTTGGTGAAAACCTCATACAAACCTGAAACCCAAATCTGGAAATCAGGATCTTTCTAGTTTTCCCTCTCTAACTTGAAAGTTCCATAACTTTGGTTATAGACATCTGATTAACATGTTATAGAACTCTTTTTAAATCTTAAGAGGTGTACTATTTTCTCACCAAATTTCACAGACAAAAGAAATCGTTTACTTGGTCAAAACCTCACACAAATCCGAAACCTAAATCTGAAAAGTAGGATCTTTCCAATTTTTCCTGTCTAACTTGAAAAATACATAGCTTTGGTTCTAGATTTGCAATTAACGTGTTCTAGAACTCATTTTAAAGATTAAGAGGTGTACTGTCTCTTTACTAAATTTCACTGAAAAAATCAAGCTTTAGATTCTAAAATTGACATGCATGTGACCCTCTATTTTTTAGACAAGAAGCTAAGATGAAAGACAAGACATGCAACCTCAAATTCAAGCCTAAAACTCAAGAAATCTGAGATCATTCAACCCTACATTGCATGCACGGTTTTAGTGCTTCATTACAGAGCCAAAGAACTTAAAACAAACCTCAAAATCGACATACAATGGCACCTTTATGCCTTACATGATGACTAAGCTATTCACCGAAATCTCTCAACTTCCAACACCCATTTAACCTCAAGAACAACATTAATATGCTGAAATGAAGCTAGAAAAGGGATTATAAGACTCACCTAAGCTCAAAAACCGGTTTGCATGTGAGTTCCGGCCACCTTCTTCCTCTTCTCTGGCAACTCTCTCTCTCGGACCGTCGCTCGGTCTCTCTTCCCGATCTCACTCTCACTCTCTCTCGCTCTCCACTCTCTCTCTTTCTTTGTCTTTCTGTGCGTCTTGGAAGGTGTGAGTGTATGTATATCATTGTTGTCAAACTCGCGAGTTCATTATCTGAGTTTATCATTTTTACACTTTCCATCTTACAAAATCAAGTCGAGTACCAGGTAAACTTGAGCAAGTTGTAAATTTGGTTAAACTTTCGAATTTATATATCGAGTTTACCATTTTCACATTTATAACTAACAAGACCATGTTAATTTTTTCGATTTGATCATGCTCGGTGGCTTTGTATATAAATTTTACAGAAACTTCTTTGTTAAATATAATATATTATGAATGTTGATGGATTTAATTTCAATTATATATTTTGATTTAAAATATATTTAAACCCAATTGGATCATTTTTTAATTATTTAATTATACACTAGTAATACCTATTTAAAAATAAAAGTACATTCTTACGAGTTTATGATTCAAGCTCACAATACGAGTTTACGTTACTGTCATGAGTTTGCCTACACTTACGAGTTTGACAACCTTGATGTATGTGGTGTCGTGTGTGTGCTGTCCGAATGTCACCGAAAGAGTGAAGTGTGTGAGTTGAGAGGAGTGTGTGTCAGGAGTTGAGAGAGGGAGGGGTGTTGTGGGGCCCACTCACTAAAATAACTTATTTGAGCCTCTTTGTCCCCCTACAAGGCTTTCGTTTGCAACTTGATCCTTTACTCATTTAATTGCAAAAATTAGATAGGTGTTTGAAATTAATCCTTAATACCATATAAAGATTTTTTACTCCTCAATTAACTTCTCTAAGCCTTAAAATATCGATTCTAAAATTTTCAGGCAAAAAATGATCCTCTAACTATTTTTCCTTGAATTTTCGGGAAAATAAGCCGTAAATTCCATAAAAGAGCTTAAAAACTATTTAGGCTAATTTTGTCGTAATTAATCCCTTCATTATATTTCTAGATCCTCCAAATAACATTTCATAATTTTTCCCTAAATTTTTCAAGGTCCAAAATAATTTTTTAATGATTATCTTAAGCTTTTACTCATGATAAGCTTAAGACTTTTGACTTCTACTAGCTTAACAGCCTACTTATCTCAGCCTTATTCTTAAACTTCTAGTTGCAAAATTTGAGGTGTTACATCAGTTTGCAATCTTACAAGCTGAAGTTCTTTTATTATCACGTCGCAACAAAGTAATATTCGTTTTTTTTTTTTCAAATGCAACAAAAGAAGTAATGTTCTTGAGAAAAATATTTTGACGTTAGTTTGAAAAGTGAAATTAATAGCACAACTCGTACAATTAATGGTATAAATCATTTGAGTTTGAGTGGAAAGTATAGTAAATTATATAAAATGAATCCTTCACTCAGTGATAGAGTTGTTAATACTTCAACAAAATTAGGTGTGCTAATCATATTTGGTAGGATATTCAAGTGTGAATGTACTTAATTCAACAAAATTATATTTGCTTATTATAAGTTTTATAGTGGACCAATTTTTAAACTAAACCTGGAATAAGGACGAAAACTACACCAGTATGGCTGCAAGATGCTTTTTTTTTTTTTTTTTGGGAAAATTTCATATAGGTCCCAAGGAACGAAATTTTTACAAAAAAGTCCCTGAAATCATCAAATTACGCTCGAGGTCCCAAGAGATTGTAATTATTTGTATGGAGGTTTTTAAATGTTGTTGTTAATACATGCATTTCTGTTGTAAATACATGCATTTTCTGTTGTAAATAGCCAGGAACTTCGTAATTATTTGTATGGAAATAAAATCCAGGGTTTTAAAAGTTGTTGTAAATACATGCATTTCTGTTGTAAATACATGCATTTTTCCGTTGTAAATGACCATATTTTAAATTTTGTTGCAAATGCAACATTTCCGTTGTAAATCTATGCTTTTTTTTTGTAAATGACCTCTCATGTTCAAAATCTAGGTGTTTTTAAATGTTGTTGTAAATATATGCATTTCCGTTGTTAATATATGCATTTCCGTTGTAAATGGTCGATATTTAAAAGTTGTTGTAAATATATGAATTTCTTGTTGTTAATATATGCATTTCCTGTTGTTAATACAAATAATTACGAGAAGTCCCTTGGGACTGAGCGTAATTTGATGATTTCAAGGGACTTTATTGTAATTAATTCCCTTCCTTGGGACCTGAGCGTAATTTTCCCTTTTTTTTTTTGTCAACAAAAGCTGAGACAAGAAATTGCTTCACTGGTTACGAGTACACTGTCCAATCGTAACAAAGTCAGAGGACACAATAATCAAATTTCAACATTCTCATACAAAGCTGTGAATCTACTTCACTACTTGAAGGATAGAAAATATGGTCTGAACAATGGTGAGAAAGAGGAGCAGAATTGCAGCAATAGAAGCGAGAATTTGCCAAGGTGTACGACAATAATCACGCCTTAGAGTTGCCTTCATTTGGTGCCAAGGATCTTGACAATAGCCATTCAACTTTTGAAAAATATCAAGGTAGTCAGAATTGAAAGACGGTTGAGTGACACATTCCGTAAGACCACCAAATAATAAAGCAACTTTATTGCTATCACCACTATGGTTCAGGACTATTTTCTCTTGAACGAGGAGATCCACATCTTTAGGTGTTTCTATTAGAAAATCCAATACAATAAGATAGTCACAAATGTAAGCAGCAGAAGGATAATGACACTGTTCTAATGCTATCATATTACGGAACAACATTTCAGTGCCATCCTCCACCATAATTTGTGGGATTTCAAGAATATTATGTCCTGAAAATTTCAAGTCCAATAAGCACTTCATAGTACTAGCCTTTAACTTTACGCCTGCTTCTTTCAACGCATTTGCATTGTATAAAAGAACATGGCTTTCAAGTATTGAGGATGGTTGTCGTTCAGACTTTTTCCTAGGCAGGTAAAACAATCTGACAAGATCCGTAAAATGCTTTACCTTAACATCAGGATTAGGCTCTTTTTTTTGTCTGTTATAAAACCAAAAATACACATATACAAGATCAATAAATGGAGGGAGGCTATCTCGATAGCCACGGCGGCGGGGAAAAGCTTCATTGAACAATTCTTCAATAGCAAAGAATGGAAGTTGATTCTCAATTAAAATCAAATCTTGACGTATAGCATAATCTAACCACGGCTGTGACAATTTAGCATCGGTTTGTACCTCATCCACACAGTACATGATTAAGAGTTCAATGATGAAGCCAGCATCCACTAATGTCAGTTTCACAAGTTCTTGTTCGGAAAGGTTAATAGTCTCTGAATAAGAAGCACGGACTTTTGGCTCTAAATATTTTACCCTACCAACCAAATCATCCAAACTTAACTTAGCTCTTTGAGTAAATCTTTTGAAAATTATTCGTTTATACCTTTCCATGTCTTGCAACCTCTTGTTACCATAATGAAGGGGGCCAATCGAGACAACTGCAGGAGTGTAAGCCTCTTCTTTAAGATCACGGAGCGTAATGGGTACCCTATAGATACAACAGTTCGGTAACAAACGACCGTCTCCGCAATCTTGGATCATCTCTTTAATGTTTATAGTCACATCATCATAAACCTATGAAATTTGATTTAGAATGCAACGAAGAAAAGAAAGAAAGAAAAACACAACTATAAGGTTTTTTTTTTTTAATACTTAAGACTTGACGATTGAATAGATCTAAAATCATGGTATAAGTTGACGGTTATTAATTTTACGGTGAAAATCTTTGAGACGGAAGTTGGGGGAATACTTAATTGATGGTTGAATAACGGTCAAATAAAGCCAGAGACTCTGTAACATCTCAATATTGATTTGCAGTTCTATTGATAAAATAATAATTATAAAAAATAATGGGGGCAAAGAGCCTATCCGATCTCAATTGTATGTAACCAAAATCAGATGAAGCCAAAGAAAAGGGTTTGGAAAAAAGAAAAAAAGAAAAGAGAGAGCCTACAACGGGGTATTAATTAAACACAAGCAATCTAACAAGAATGAAAAGCACAGGATGTCAGGATGCATATATACTTGCGTTGTGACAAGCGTGTATCTTCGAAAGGTGAAACAGAATAAGGCTAAAAAATATAATAATTGACGACCGAAGAAGAAAGAAACCTCAAAAATTCTAGTAAGAAGAAAGGTAGTAAATTAGAGAAAATAAGAAAAGGCTTCACAAATTAACAATGAGTAGTAAAGGAAGGATGCATACTTGTTGTTGTTGTGAGAGTAGAGGTCGCTTCAGCTCCACCATTTGTTGAGCACTCTCGGTTTCAGAGGCTTTGTCTTTTTGATTCATCTCATTATTAGCCATCTCTGAGTGAATCTCGCTATGTGTTGCTTATGCCACCGAAACATAGTCAAACAAGCTAATTATATATCATGCAAAAGTTCATCCCCATACAAGCTACAACTTCTCTTGTTTTTCTTTGATTTTTGGGAAATAATTATCGCTAGAAGGAAGTAATATTCTTGAGACATAATGCTTTCTCAAGAATATTACTTCCGTGGTGAAAGGTGAAATTAATAGCACAAACTGATAAAAGCCTTATAACCATTCAAGTAAATATCAATCCCAAATTCCTTTTTGATACTATCTTTTATCACCCAATCTTCAATATCACGGTTACGCAAATCTCGGTGTATTCTACACTCGTTTTATTTCTTTAATTGAATATTACCTCAAGTTCGAAACATCACTTCAATAACAGTATCAAATTCATGTATTACCAATTGGGAAAAATCGATTCAAGCCTATTTCTCAAAAATTTCCTTATTCAATCTAACATCCTCTTAGTATCTCTATATACTAAGAATCGTAATTAATGGCAAAATAAAGATATTAAAGACCAAACAAAGATTAATTTGCCTTTTGTAAACATTTCTTACTTACAGTATCAAATTTATATGGGAAAAAGGGAAAGTGTTATATCTATTATGAGTTATAGGTGTCCTAACAATATCAATAAAAAACCATTAACATAAAATATTAGGAAAACATCTTGATATTTTCACATATGCCACTTTACAACATACTAATGCTTCAAAATATTTAAATATCAACAATTCATACTTACTTTTTACATGATCAAATTGCAATACTACATACTTTAGGTTATCATAATATACTACCTAATACTTTGCAAGGTCTTCCTTCTTATTCCTTGTCTTCTTCTTCCAAATGGTTTCACGTAGGTGTGAACACTCATCGCGATAGTACCATGAGGGAAAGGAAATTGGGGGAGCAGGATTTTGATAATCACGTTTTCCATATTTACCCGGAGAAAGGGTTTTAGGCATACGGTATAAGATAGTTCCTCAAGGTCTCAAAGGGAAAAATCTAATCCTCTATCAAACCTGCGCACATACGGCCTAATATAGCCTATTAATAAAATTCGACAGCTTGATTTAACTCGTTGGTATGTCCATGCTTGCCATATCAAACTCAACTCGGAAGCTAATTATATATCATGCAAAAGTTCATCCCCATACAAGCTACAACTTCTCTTGTTTTTCTTTGATTTTTGGGAAATAATTATCGCGCTAGAAGGAAGTAATATTCTTGAGACATAATGCTTTCTCAAGAATATTACTTCCGTGGTGAAAGGTGAAATTAATAGCACAAACTGATAAAAATTAATGGCAAAATAAAGATATTAAAGACCAAACAAAGATTAATTTGCCTTTTGTAAACATTACTCTTACTTACAGTATCAAATTTATATGGGAAAAAGGGAAAGTGTTATATCTATTATGAGTTATAGGTGTCCTATGTGTTGCTTTGGCCATCTAAACAGAGTTAAATAGGAAAGCAACCTAACAACTAAATTGTTCAGTTCACATACACAAAAATTTTCTTGATTCACAAAACAAATACCTTGATGTGAATATAAAAAGAACACTAGAGAATCTGATGTCTTGCATGCGAGTTATGCAATGATGTAATTTTATATTTATTACAATTTGTTTTTTGAAAAAAATGTACCATTTTCATGTTTGCCAGATATCTTATATCTTTTTCATTATTTGCCTGGACAGCACTTATACAAGACACGCAGACTAGAAAAACATAACAAGCTAAAATACACAAATCCCAAGGACCCAGGCTCAAGTGGATAATTTATTGAGAAAATTACAGTTAAAGACAAATAATTCAAGGTGCTAACAGATATTTTTTTTATTATAAAATTAGTTTGTATTGATATTACAACGTTGTTATGGCTGGCTGGCGATTCTGTAAGGGCATGATTACTGATCAATCTTTTTTTTTCTTTTTGAGAATTAAGAATCTTAAATTCACTAATCTTTTTTTTTTTTTTTTCCTTTTGAGGCGTCAGATTATTAATATTTATATTCTACCAACCATCACTACTTTATTCACGTGGCCTTACTCTTTTATATTTCCTTCTTTGTGCAATAAAATAACTAAAGTTACCTAAATTATATTGTCGCGCTATGAAAATTAAGGGGTGACTGACACAAAATACAAGAAAACTTATATTTCTTAGCCTTGAATATAAATATAAATACTTGACTTATTAAATATAATAATTTTTATAATAACATATTTAGTATAATAATCCTGCATATACACATGCCATTTCTAGATAATGTATAATCATATATTCCTTATAAATAAAATAAAGCATTTTGTAGAAATTTTGACATAAACCCATCTATAAGTTGAGCTTCTCAAAATTTCTACAACAGCCTATTAGTACAATACAGCATAGAGAGCTCCGCTCCACGACAATATATATGAGTACATAAATCCCAAAATAACAAAAGTCAAGAATTCTACCTATAGAATATGTGGAGCGACTCTATCACTCACCAAAATACTAATGCATGAGCGACACGAAATATGTGTAAACTTACTTCGTAAACCCTTTTTAATTCACTAGTTTTTACATGTGATGATCCGCAAAATCCACTTCATTAATATAGTTTTAGGTGATATTACCATATTCACTTATGAACCTTTGTAAAAACATTCATGTATAAATCTTTTTAAA
The DNA here is from genome assembly GCA_019022615.1 of Acacia melanoxylon. Taxonomy (NCBI): domain Eukaryota; kingdom Viridiplantae; phylum Streptophyta; class Magnoliopsida; order Fabales; family Fabaceae; genus Acacia; species Acacia melanoxylon. The sequence continues at coordinate 15,071,602 of JAFJYJ010000005.1, forward strand.
CGCTGGACTTCCCAAAACCATTCTCAACAATCAATAATAATAATAATAATAATAATAATAAATTCAACCCAAATAAAAATTTTATAAAGTAATTTGTTTCAATAATAATAAATATTAATAAAAACATTCACGTATAAATCTTTTTAAACGCTGGACTTCCCAAAACCATTCTCAAAAGTCAATAATAATATTAATAATAATAAATTCAACCCAAATAAACATTTTATAAAGTACTTTCATTTCAATATTAATAAATAGAACATCTCGTTATGAAAACTTGTTTCATAAGAGGAACCGACACAAAATGAGTAACATGCACAACTCAGAAGCCATGAATAACAGGCATAACCCGAAGACTACGAATAACATGCGTAACCCGAAGACTACGAATAATAGGTGTAACTGAAGGCTACTAATAATAGACACAATCCGAATGTTATGAATAATAGGCGCAACCCGTAGGCTACGAATAATAGGTGCAACTCAAAGGTCATGAATAACATGCGCAACCTAAAAGTCATGAATAACAGGCGTGGACACGTCGTCCACGAGGGCAAGTAACGAATATGGTGCTGTGTCTAATTCCTCAGACAAAAGTGTCCACAATCTTTAAAAAAACAAATAATTTCTCTCAGTTCATAAAAGCTTTCTCTTGCAATATATATACTTATATATGATTTTAGAAAATCCTTATAAACCATATTCCAATCTTCCTCCAAAAGACATCATTTGCAAATAAATATATCAAAATAGATTAACCAAAGAAATCAAAACAGGTTTCCAATAAATATGATCATTATTAACTCTCATTATAACTTTATGTCTTTCAAGAACTCTTATTCCCAAAATAAGAACAAATCTGAACTTCAAACATTATAAATATTTTTTTTTAAAAAATATTTTGTGAAAACGAGTCAAGATAGTTAAATACTAGACTCGAAAATAATGCCCAAATATTCATCAATTTAAACCAACCCCTTTATTCCAAACTCTTGTTAAGAAAGCTTAAATAAAAAGTTATAAACACAAAAGCCTCAAGTAACCCCACTTCAAGTCATGAACAACTATGCAATATCAACCATGACATATCCTATCCTTTCTTAAATTTACACTTAAGCTTAATAGTAAAATCCCTTTTCCATTCAACAAGTCTCAGCTTAAATTTAGATTGTTGCCTCATTCCTCTTTTAATCACTTTCATTCATCATTCAAAAAGTTACCTCCATAAGTCTCTATAGACCAGAAATTCGTCTAACATGCATTATATCAAATATCCTATATGTGCATGCAAAACCATACTAGAAAACAACCACCATAATTCACTAGTGCAAAAAAGGGCTTTAAGACAGCCTCCTTTAGAGCGGACATTGGACGCACCGGTCTTAAAGGTATGACCGGTGGCAGTTTTGTAAATAAAAGGAACTTCTTATGTATGACCGGTGGCAGTTTTGTAAATATAAAGAACTTCTTATACCGAGATCATTTTTTGTTCGGTCTTAAATATATTATTAAGACCCGTTAAAAACCAAGCCGGTCTTAAAAATGTTATTAAAAAATATTCAAATATCAATTACTTTATGGAGAAATCTCACACAATAGGACTAATATTTTATGCGGTCCAAAATAATAAGGAAAAATTTAAATATAAAGGTAATAAAGTTTTAAGACCGAACATATATAAAAGCCGGTCTTAAAAGTAATTCTTTTAAAATAGGACATAAAATGCGGTCGGTATAAAATATAGAAAAAGAGTGCGTATAAAAAATTAATTACTTTTAAGACCGGATATTAATATGACCGGTCTTGAATGTTAATTATTAAGATCGTCTCTTTGTATATCCGATCTTGAATATGAACCATCAAATATACATTTCTTCGCGTGAAAGCTTTTGTTACTATCACTGAAGAACCTCTGTTTACGTTGTGAAACCCTTCCTGTTGCATTACCTCTATTCATGTCTCGAAAATGAACGGTGAAAACGATTCTACTCTGTTAAAGGACCGCCGATTCTCTTGTGGATGGTGTGAGTCAGAACGAACCCTCTTCATCTCACAATGAGCCTCGTAACCGCCCTGCACGTCGTGGTAGAAGAGGCACATGAATGCAGGATGTAACCCTAAGTCGGACGGGAGGCTCAAGGCTAGAGATTCGGTTTGATGAAAAGTTGCAACCTTTCGGTCCCAATAAATCCAAATATACTAGTTTTGTTGGCTATCTAGCACGTGACAAGGTTAGCGTCTTGACGGTTGAGTGGAAAAGTGTGGACCGTGACGCAATAAAGGATCCTATTTGGGACACTATCCCGCTTACATACTGTTTGTCCCCGATTGCAAAAAGTTGAAAGACAAGACCTTGTCTTATTGTGCTGATCGGTGGAGGAAGTTTAAGACCTTTCTAGCTAACACCTATATTTTTGCCGAGGTTACGCCTCAAGAACATCCTTGGGGGAAAAGTACACATTTATTGATCAACAAACTTGGCAACAATTTGTTCGTTGTGGACCACTCCGAAGCTCGGTGAGTTTATATTTAGTTTTGTTTGCCCTTTAGTGTGCTTATTAACTTTTGTTTGTGCGGATATATAGTCAAGCCATTATTATAGTCTTAGTTGTTATTGTACGTAGTGGTTAGACATTCTTTGTTAGTTAGTTAGTATGTTAACTGTGTAATGGTTTCGGGGCAAAATTTGTTATTGGGGCTTAAGAGTCAAGCCTCTAACTATATATAAGAGGTTAGTCTAATATGTGTAGGAACCGAGTTATGATGAATGGATGAATAGGCGAGTTGGCGGCATTTACGCAACTCCTTTCCTCTGTTTCTCCAATTTTTTTTCTATCATTCTACATCTTTCTTAAATAAAATGTTGAAACTTGATGAAGTGAATTTGACTAATGTTTGACCTTCATATGAAGCAGAAGTGTTCTAATTTCTGTTAGACATCAATGACTAGAATTCATAATTAATAGTTTTTTTTTCAATTCGATTCATAGATAAGAAGGGAAAAAGCACGGGAGATAGGGAGAAAGAATGATTGCCCGCATAGGGCTTCGCGCGCGGATATGAAATTGTCGAAAAAGAATTGATGGCGGCCAAGCGAAGAGATTGCAAGATGAAGCTGAATCCAATCCTTCTGCCGTAGTTGATCAGCCATCTCCTATACGTTGCGAGGAGTTGTGGTTGCATATTCGGCAAAAGCCAAGCGGCGCCTACACGAGTGAACAAACTTGTGTAGTTGCTGAAAGAATTGTAAGTATCGTTTTTGTTATTTTTTAGTTACTAAACATGTTTCATTACTAAGCTTCTCGTTATCTATATCTTACAGGAAGATCTTAAAAATAAAGAAGCAGAGGGATCTTTTGTGTCGGACGGGAGGAATGATGTTCTGACTGTTGCGACCGGAAAACATGATCATGCGGGGCGTGTAAGGGGGTGGAGGACGGGTAGGCATGAAGGAATACTTTGGTAAATCCAAACGCCACAAATAAAGTATGGTTACCGGGAGGAGATGAACAGTGTTGGTCAAATTAAGTGATGAAGCTGCGACTAAAGAAGCAATGCTTCAATCCCGGATGGCCAAATTAAGTGAGGAAGCGGCTAAAGAAGCAATGTGGCAATCCCGGATGAGCCGGATGAAGGAGGAAATAAATCATATGAGGTACGCTTTATAGCTCTCGTCCGCAGAGAAACGGTGTTCCGTCACACATTCTCCTGCGGTTATGCAGCAGAGCACTAGGGGGAGCTGCATTGTTGGACAGCAGTCAGAGCAACCTCCTTGTCAAGCTGCATCCCCTCCTCCTCAAGTTCCATCCCCTCCTCAAGCTGCATCCCCTCCTCCTCAAGTTCTATCCCCTCCTAAAGCTGCATCCCCTCCTCCTCAAGTTCTATCCCTCACGCTCATTTGACGCCAAGCAAAAAATAATTGATTTGGCAAACAATAATTATTTTGAGATAAATCGTGGCACTGTCCAAGAAGTAGTAGGCATCCCATTCCTGTAGATGTTTACGTTGACAAAATAGATGTAATGTCCCGCTAATTCACGGACGGGAGCTTAGTAATCCAATCATTCAACTGTTTATGAAGTAAGTATCTGATTCTATGATGAGTACATAATTTAACTGCATCGTTTTGACACATATATATATATATATATACTAATTCCTTGATCGATGTCATTATTTTAGGTTCTTGCATCAAGAATTGGACAAACAGGGCAGAATCAATGATTTTGGATTCTTGTGCCCGGTCTATACAAGTACAACGGCCCAGAAGATCAGACAAGAATACATGTCAACCAGGGTGTGTGAAGTGATAAGAAAGGTGTTCTGTTTCCATACTTCCACGGGTGCACGTATCACAATTCTTATACGCAATTCACTTAATTCATCTACATATATCTCGAGTACTTTTTTGCTATGAATTTTCAGCCGCCATGCGATTGGTCCTCATGTACATGGAGGATCATAAAGTTATCTTCTTATGCTCCACTCACAATAAGCCGGATCCTATATTGAAGGAGACCGCAATCAACAAGTAAGCATGTCATTTTGATTCTCTTGTCTCGAAATCTCTACGTTGCATATTCAGTGAACATTATTGATAAATTTGTGATTTTGATGATAGTGCCATGTTGACCTACCAAGTCAAGGTAAGATTAAAGCGTGGGAAAGAGGCCACTATTAAACCTAACTGGTACACCCCAGAGGTTAGTACATATTTGGACACTGAAACACTGCCTTGTTTCATTGAGTTACTGCTGCGCTCGCCAAAGCCAATCATCTTTCTTTTTTTATAAAAAAAGAGGACTTTTAGGACCAGGATGTTTAATAAAACTCTGGTCTTAAAATTAAATGAATAATAAAACATTAGGACCGCTAAGCTTGTGTCTTTTTTTTTTTGTTCATATTCTCAAGTTTTCCTTTAATTTTTTTCATTGAGTTATTTGCGCTCGCAAAGCCAATCATCTTTTTTTTTTTTTTTTAAAAAAAAAAATGAGGACTTTAGGACCGGATGTTTAATAAAACTCGGTCTTAAAATTAAATGAATAATAAAAAATTAGACCGGCATTTTGTAAACGTCCGGTCTTAAAAATGTAATTATATATTTAGGACCGTCTACTTTTTAATTAACTTAGGTCTTAATAAAATCCAAAATACTAAAACATGTCTTTGACGCGCGAAATATCAAATTTCCCTCTCGAACTTCTCTTGTCGCCGAAAGTGATTACTCGGTGTTTTTGTGTTGCTTCATCGACGCTTTCGCGTTGCTCTCTCGAGAATCACTTTCTGGTTCCTTAGTTAAACGTCTATCGACCAAGCTGTAAGAGGTGTTTCAGTTAAATAACTTTATAGTTTTCTGGGTTGAATGAAATCGATGAAATGTTCTAGTGGGTTTCTCTGTTGTTAATGAATATTGTATTTTGAAGATTATATTTGCGCTTTTGACCTACCCAACTGACCAACACATGTTTTTAGGTTACTCTTGCTGTTTGCAACATCAACGTTCGTGGCGGGAGAAGAAAGACTCCGCAAACCATTTGAATTTATATGCTACAGGTGAGTCCACATTTAATTTCACGCGATGCATTTAATTTCCTCGTCATGCTTTAATTTTTCTTCTTGGATTCACTGTGATATTTATGACCAAAAGTGTTTCTTCGTTATGCATTTAATGGGCAAGTTTCTTCGTTGAGCATAAATATGAATTTGGTGTTTCCTTATTTTATATCCGTGTTATAAATAGAAATTCTACTATGGTCACGGTTGGATAACTGCGTTACGGATGAGTGTTGAATATCAGAATGGGGTGAGGGAATTTATAGAATTTGCTAAACAAAATGCCCATGATGATAGTGGGAAGTTTTATTGCCCTTGTGTAAAATGTTTGAATGACGTGCGACTAAGTCACGAAGTTATCTACACACATTTAATTTGTGAAGGATTTTGTAAGACTTATACGGTATGAGTATGGCATGGTAAAAAAATACCAAGTGTGTGAGGAAGTGACCTTTGATGATAATCTCGATATGGATGATCACAAGAGGACATTTTCGTGATGTAGGAGAAGAGGCTTTTCATCAATCACATGCATATGGTAATTTGTGCAGTGATGCAGAGACCCCGCTATACCCTGGTTGTAAAAAATACCAATTGTTGAACGCTGTATTGAAATTGGTAAGCTTGAAGGCACGTCATGGATGGAGAGACAAGAGTTTTTTGAAATGCTTGAGGCTTTTAAGGACATGCTTCTGGATGAGAATGTGTTGCCGCATCGATACTATGATGCTAAGAAAATACTCTGTCCATTGGGGATGGAGTACAAAAAGATCCATGCATGCCCGAATGATTGCGTATTGTATAGAAAAGAGTTTGAAGAGAAGCAAAATTGTCCTATATGTGAAACACCAAGGTACAAGTCAAACAAGGGGCCTGCAAAAGTGTTGTGGTATCTTCCAATCATACCAAGGTTCAAGCGATTGTTTGCGAATGAAAATGATGCAAAGAATTTGAGGTGACATGCAGATGAGAGGATTTCTGATGGAAAGCTTCGACATCCGGCCAATTCTTCTCAATGGAAGAAAATCGATCATTTATTTCCGAACTTCGGCGAAGAACCTAGGAACCTTAGGCTTGCCCTTAGCACGGATGTCATGAATCCATATGGAAGCCTTAGCAGCATACATAGTTCATGGCTTTGTGCTCCTTATTATTTACAACTTATCTCAAATGTTATGCTTGAAACGAAAGTACATCATCTTGTCTATGTTGATTTCGGGACCAAAACAACCCGGAAATGACATTGATGTTTACCTTGACCCTTGATCGAAGACTTGAAGGAGTTGTGGGAAGAAGGTGTCGATGTTTTTTACTCTTTCAAGAAGGATGTGTTTAAACTACGAGCCATGATATTTTGTACTATAAACGACTTCCCAGCATATGGGAACTTGTCAGGGTATAGTGTAAAAGGCCATAAAGCATGTCCGGTTTGTGAAGAAGGCACACGCTACCATGAACTTCAACATGGAAGAAAGACGGTTTATCTTGGACATAGGAGATTTCTTTGACGGGACCACCCATATCGTCGATTAAAGAAAGCCTTTTTTGGTGGCCAGGAGTATGAAGATGCTCCGGTGGCATTGACTGGGGAGCAAGTTTATGAAAAGGTGAAAAATATCAGTGTCATCTTTGATAAGACTGCAAAGAGTAGCTTGGATGAATTGGAGAATGAAGGATATCTTATCTTGTGCCACCTTGAGAAGCTTTTTGTTCCTACCTTTTTTGACATCATGGTTCATCTAATTATTCATCTAGTGAGGGAGATAAAGTTGTGTAGACCTATCCATTTACGGTGGATGTACCCAATTGAAAGATCTATGAAATTCCTAAAAGGGTACGTGAAGAATGCATACCGGCCAGAAGCATCAATTGTTCAGAAATATGTTTCTGAAGAAGCCATGAAATTTTGTCAAAATTATTTGGCCAAAGTAAGACATATTGGGCTTCCAAAACGTCAGCATGTTGAAGGGTGTAGACAAGGGGCTTCGGTAAAAGACACCCCAAATTGAAATTTTGTGACACGTGGTTTTATAAATATTATTTGGCGTAATGCGGAAACGGAAATGTACTAAAAATTTGAACAATTGAGTAAGCGATATAAAAACGATATATTATAAATTTCCGAAGGATTGTTCATGCTTACAAAACTTTATAATTACAATTCTTACATGTAACTATACCTCTTGTAAAGCCTTGAGTAGACTTGGGGCATGAACCTTGTTAAAATCTCATTTGGTGTAGACCGGGTAGGTCTAGTGGAAGTCTCACCGTGCTAGGGTGGTGATTGACCGAACCACATAGACGACCCTTCTAGTTTAAGCACCAAATGATGTGAAGTAACTTTATTAGATTCATGTCATAAGGTAGGTTCATTGACTTTCTTCCGCATTTCCTTTGACCGGTGCTCCTCACGGCTCCGTCCATTAATGCTCCTTCTCATGGCTCCATTCACAACGTCTTCATAAATCCCGATTCCTTTCCGAACCTCTAGTCAAGTCTAAGATTCAAAACAAATTGAATCTTAGGTACAGATTAACCTCATATGAAAAGTATTACAAGTATATGTATGAGATATTCATTACATTTCAAAGCATTAACCAATACATAGCATGTGGAGATGTAATGTCAACACAACAACAATACATAGCACACAACACATGTAAAGTTATCTATACAAATCCATGTATAGTTGAATAGTCTCTGCACCACCGTGCCACGATGTACACTCGTGTCCTCGCCGCTAGGAAAACAATCTCACGGCATTATCAAGACTATAACCCGTATCAAGTGAATGTATATAAACAGTGATTCAAGACAGAGTCTTAACCACGGTGCATGACCCAAGACCAAGTCTTGTCCATGACTCTATGAAATCATTCCATCTCATACATGCATACAAGTCATATCGAGTTAAAGTTCGTACGCGAACGTACCTTCCTTCCATGTGAATAGTAATTTACTATTTATGTATACGGTACTATTCATAAATACGGCACTATGAATAGTAATATGCCCGTCCTTCAAATCTGACTCCGGAATCCTTGGATATCCTAACATATTACCATAACACTTAGAATAATATCCAAAAGGTTAATTTTACCTTCCTACCCTTGGTGGATTTATTATTCCATTATTACCCTTACATTTTCTTAAAAACGCAATACTGAATTTCTGGGCAGAATTTTGGATTAACTTTGAAAAATCATAATTAATTCTACAAACATCGAAACGAGGATCCGTAAAATTCCCCGGAATCCTTAGGATGTATAGTTTTGAGGAAAAATACTAGTTCTTGTCCAGATATTAAGAATAATTCCCAGTTTTCACGTGTTCATCCTCTGTCCAGAAATATTCCAGAAAACGTAGCCCAACTTTGGACATTTATATCTCCTAGCACAGAACTCGAAATAATACATTCTAGGTATATTTGAAAAGCCCTATATGTCTACTTTGAACATGAATTTTATCAGAATTTAAGAACATCATCTTTAATATAAAATACTAGCGTTTGTATCACTGACTTCAGGAATTGCTAACCGATAAAATTTCGCCAGAGCTTCGCTACTTTGATTAGCTTCCAAAAATTCTGCTATATAACCTTTTCCATCATTTTTCGAAATAAAACCATTTCTAACCATAAAAACATGAAAATAAAATTATATTTGAAAATTAAAGATCAAACTAACATTTCTACTAAAACTCATAAGAACTTAAAACTTAAAACTCAAGAACTAGAAAACTTACCCTTGAAGAACTTCCTCCTTCTTGCTTCCCTCTAGCTCTCACTCCTCTCTACTCTTTAGAAATCACCTCTTGGGGCTGATTTGGTGTGAAGAATATGAAGAGAAGAGCCTTCTATTTATAGAAGAAATTCAAGGCTATTCCAACCATATTTCTTCCTTAACCAAACATTCCTTATAAACCAAACACTCTTCTTCCATCTACCAAAAACTACCATTCTAATTACCTATTCCATCCACCAAAAACTACCATTCCACTTACCTATTCCATCCACCAAAAACTACCATTTAATATTTATTTGCAAATATTAAATAAGTATTGGAAAATAAAATCCTTAATTCCATATAAGAATTTTCTTCCATAATTAACTCTCTAGGCCATAAAATATTGGTTCTAAAATTTCTAGACCAAAAATTATCCTCTAACTATTTTTCCTTGAATTATTGGGAAAATATGCCTCAAAATCGAAAATAGCTTTAAAACTATTTAGGCCAAATTTTCATAATAAATTCCCATAAAACATTTCTTGTTTCCAAATTCAAAAATTTGGGATATTACATTCCTCCTTTTGGTTATAAATTAATTACCTTTTTATGTGCTATTTATGTCATATTAAATAGCTCCTAAATAATGTCTCATAATTAACCATTCGTTAATTAATTCCAAAGTGGAATTTGGATGAAAATATAATCAATAGATTATAATTTCTTGAGACAAATATTCACCTTTGTAAAGAGTGTGGATCCTGATGAATTGTCACAAGTCCACTTATACATCCTAAATAATGTTGATGAAGTTCAAGCCAGCATAGCTGCTCATAAAGAAGCTGTAAGGAAAGAAAATCATCGAATGGTGAACAAAGGTTGATTAGGGAGCATAACGAACTTTTGCAAACCTGGTTCAAACAAAGGTCGAGGGAGAGGAATGTGTTTATGATACAATCAAATGGTTAGCCCATGGTCCTGAGGTTGATGTCATAGTTGGAATTCGTATGTGATCAATGGTTATACATTTTACACGAAGTCCCTAGATGATAGGAGCACCGTCCGGTAACGGTGGTGTTATGTTAGAGAAATTTGAATCTATGCACTTCTCTAGTTCGAAAGACAATAGGCCTTTATTGGCAGTCATGCCATATTATGGGGTTATTAAAGAGATTTGGGAGGTAGACTATGTTAAAGTTAGATTTCCTATTTTCAAATGCAAGTGGGTTAATGTCAATAATGGTGTGTAGATCGATCGGCTAGGATTTACATTAGTCGATGTCAACGGTAGAAGTTTTGATGATGAACCTTTTATTATGGTAGACCAGGCGAAACAAGTGTTCTATATCACCGATCAAGAAAATAAAATGTGGTCTGTAGCTCTCCAAGGAAAAAGGGTCATTGATATTGATGAGGAAAATCATTCAAATTATGGTATTCACGAGAGTACTCATTTTTCAAGGGGTCTAGGAAATGAAGAAGAAAATGAAGCGGATAATGAACCCGCATAAGAAATGATCATCAAGAAGGGATATGGGAGGATATCGCTTTATAAAAGAGTCAATATAATTCATAAGGAAATATTCATATGAAAACTTCTTTGAAAACTTTAAGGTTTTTACTATATTATATTCCTTCTACGTTCTTAAACAATGTCATGACTATGAAGTTTGTTCTTATTTTATTTTTGTGGCGGGATCGGATCCAGAGGGGCATGTTATAAAAGAGGATGTTACGTTGTTTGGTGGGAATCGAGATGAAGGCATGGTGAATATTATATTGGGCATGTATGTTGTATTTGTACGATTGTATTTGGATTGTGTAATACCGGGATTTTAGCAAATCTGGAATTACGAGATAAAGGAAAATTAATGAATATTTTAATAAAGTAAATTCATGACATAAAACTGTTATAGAAAATTGTTATAATTATAGAGTAAATTGTCAAAAAAGTTCCGGAAAAATGGTAATGACTAAAAATGATATAATGGTGATAAAAAAAACTTAAAAATATTATGATAAAACTGAAAGATCATGAAAAATTATGAGAAAAATATGGAAGTGTTATTAATTATGAGAATTTAATAAATTATTTCAGAGGAAATAACATGAAGAAAAGTTTAAAAAGCATTTTAACCATAAAGTAACTTGATGGGGAAAACATTTTTAATATTTTACATAGGATATAAAATGACAATATCAGTATAAAAGTTTGTAAGATAACAATATACTGTAAATTAGTAAAGATAAATATATGAAGAAACCTGATCCTAAAAAGATCACTAAACGAAGAAATTAGTCGATTAAGCCCAACGCTGAAAGGTGGGTAAAACAAGAATTTTTGGTAAAAAATATTATATTTTTAAAAAATGGAAAAAATTATAGAAAAATAAATAAATCTGAATTTTAAAATTAAGGGGCGAAATTATTGGTATTTTTAATTAAAAAGAATTGTTTAAATAATTAAAATGATAATTAGAATAAAATAATAATATAATGCGTGAGGAAAGTCACTTATAAATGTAATCAGGGAAAAGTTGGAAATAAATTCTACAGGTAAAACCAGAGGTAAAAGTCTTTTCAGACTGATCAAATTAAGAACAAGTGAATTTTTACACGAAGAAAGAATTTATCGACGTTGTTTGCAACCGAAAACCCTAATTTCAAATAAGACGAAAAGCGATCAGATAGAGTAGAGTCGAGATAGGCAAAGTGAGAACCTATAGAAACAATTGCGTATTTTCAAACACAGGATTAAGTTAGACAACAACTGGACGTTTCACGATTCAGCGAATTATTGTCCGTAAGTGGTTCTATCGGAAGTAATTTATCGGACGCGTTTGTCGAATATCTTTCGACGCACCGGAGAATACCTGGATATGATCAAAAAGAGGATCAAAATAGATAATATGAGGGAGGATGAAAAGATCTTCAAAGTTACATACCCGGATTTTTGAGTTTCGCGAAATCGCGAAACGGACCCGATCGGCTAGCTTTATCGGATAGGAGGCCATAAAGCAAGAGTCATCATTGGATGACAACTCATTCTTTGACTTTTTGGGCCCTAGATGTCGACCAAGACCATGGATGGCCAAGATTCCATCTTACAAAACCCTAGATCCAACGGCGGAATCATTTTCGAAGACTTTTTGGAAATTCCCACCTTGTCCCTATTTTTCTCTATAAATAGCAAGCTCTCTTGCTCTCATTCTTCACACCAAAATTCAGATCCTAGAGAGAGGTTCTAGAGAGAGAAGCTGAAAAAATTGTGCCTTAGCTCCGAGTAAGTTCTTCCGTCCTTAGTTTTTAGTTTCCGTAGTTCTTTCGGTAGTTATAGTAGAACAATGTTGTTTTGATCTAGGAAGTTTGAATATATTCCTATGCTTGTTTTTATGCCTCATTGCATTGAAAGATGCGACGAGGTAAAAACATAGTGGGGATAATTTTGAAATGGAATACGGTCAAAGTAGGAAGTTCCGCGAAATTCCGCCAATTAGGGGTAGTAAGGGCAAAATGGTCTTTTTCACCTAAAATGCCCGTTATGCTGCCAAATATTCATAAGTGTGTTGTTATTCTGATTAGAATACTTCGACGTCGAACCGCGTCGAAATTTCATCGTTCCTGTTGTTTGGTGGGACCGTAACCCTAACTCTATGCTGCTCATATACTTTTGCGTTATAGATACGTTCATAGACCGAGGCTGGTTGAGAATCGTGTTACCCCGGATTATAGTATTGGTAATGCCGTTTGAGTTATTCCTAGCGCGAATATTATGATCATACATCTCGCTGTTTGCTTTTGTGATGATATCTTTGTATTGAAATGAATATCTCGGCATGTTTTTTGAGCATAAGGTTAACCGTTACCACGAGATGTTGAATGGATTTGTAGCATCGTGGTCAAGAGGACCGATGCATGGAGATCGAGGCAAGCGGTGGAGTAGGCCAAGACGTGTCTGTTATTTTCCGTTTTCTTTTGGATTGTAAGTAAGTTATCTTATCCATATTTTGAATGTAATTAAATTTTAGGTGTTGCGTGAAATATTTGGAAACGTTTTTTTTTTAAAAAAAATATTCCGCCGTTTTCAAATGGGATGTTACGTGAGATTGTAAGTAAGTTATCTTATTGTATAAATTAATTTAGGTGTTGCAGTCATAATATATTCATTAATTTAAGAAGCGATATAACTCATGGTGAATATTATTTGTATTCTTTTTCCCAGTTCAAATTATTCATAATTGTTCATAGCTTGTACTTAAAGTATTGACTTTTATGTCTTGGATTGGGTGGTGGATTTGTGAATATTGATCGGGAAGAACGAGCGGGGAAAACATTCGGGAAAATTTAGACCGGTAATAAATAGGCCGGTCTTAAATGTTCAACTGTTAAGGCCGGATGTATTCATATGTCCGGTCTTAAAGGTCATGTGTACATATTTGATATTAACCGGTCTTAAAAGTTTGTTTTTTAATACTGGTGTATTTATACGTCCGGTCTTAAAATTCAATTTTTAAGACCGGACAATTTATTGTCCAATCTTGAAAGTCAGTCTTTTAAGACCGCGTATAATTAGTCGTCAGGTCTTAGAAGCCGCTATTTTTCAGACCGGGTATATTTTTGTCCGGTCTTAAAATTTTGATCTTTTAAGAGCGGCCGAGTTTTTGCCCGGTCTTAAAAGTTGAGTTTTAAGACCGAACAAAAAATATTTTAGCCTTATTTAGTCCAACTTTTAAGACCTAATGTTTTAAATGTCCGGTCGAAAGAGTTTCTTTAAGACCTAGGTTATAGTCCGGTCTTAAATGTGGACTTTTAATACCGGCAGGAACAAGACCGGTCGATGGTCCGGTCTTACGATGCCTATTTTGTCCGGTCTTAAAGTCCTTTTTTGCACTAGTGATTTGAAAACTAGCAACCATGCATTTCCAAATATCACTTGACTCAACATACTTTTAAAATTTGTTTTGGGAGCTGTGTATTGATTAAATAATGGGTTAAGGTGCAGATTTGCCAACGATGTAACACCCCTACCGGCCTCGCCCTTTCGGGTGGCGGATAGAGAGATTCTTTTTTATAATTACCATATATCATCTAATTACTACTGATTAACATACAACATAGTTTATCGCGGCAAAGCTTCTCCCGGTTGTATTTCGGACAATACTGATATAACTAAATGTAAGTGACAAAATAAAACCTCAAAGGGTTAAATAGACAGTCATCCACCGGTGCCTACAAGGCCAAAAGAATATACAGTCATCCAATTCTAAAATAAATAACAAAATATAAACAAAATAGTCTTCCACCGCCACCAACGACTCCATCTACTCTTGCCCAGCGGTCTTACCCTTTTCTCCAGAATCTACCCTCATAGAACTTCCAGAGGCTCTACAAAAATCTGGGATTCATAAATGGATCCCAGAGTAACCGTTAATCTCATATGTAATGTATAAACAATGTATGTATGTAACCATAATCAGGAAAACACCAAATAATAGCATTCAGTAACAAACGCGTAGTAACACAAATACAACATACCAAGTATACAGTGTTAACTGTGGAAGGACTACATGTCCTAGAAACAAACGTAGAACTGCTCAACAAAGCAAGCCCCGGATCCACAGCGCTAGGAAAGACACAGTAGTCGGGCTCCGAACCCAGACCACATTGAATGCACACAAACGCATGTCCATTTTCAGGAGACACATGTCCACAATCATGCAAAATACAAACATACAAAGCAACACAAGACACATGAGGATTAAGGTTACTACCTGGTAGTCGTTGACCAAAATATCAGTAAGATTTTTCTCTGGGTGTACCAAATCAAAGTGATCATAAAATAACCAAAATATAATTATAAGTAACTCTTCTAAAATATTTATTTAGTGACTTAAAAATAAGCCTTTCCCAATCATTCAAAAATCTCTAACTCCCTAAAATCATATTCTGAACACGTTGGAAGCAGAAGATACATTAACAAGAAATCATTTCTCATGTCTTAAGGTTGGCTGAAATCATCCTCTAAAATTACTCAACCCAATCTTTATTTTCGTCAACAATTTCTTCTTATATCATGATAATCCTTCTACCTAGGCTTTAAATCTTGAGTTTGATACTTCATTCACCCATTTTATCCATTAATTAGTCTCATATTATGAACAAAAACGCAGGGTAGTATCATTGTTAACTTAAAAAAACCATGAAACCATAAATATAGCTTACTTGTTCTTGGTATATCTCCCACTAGGAACTTGATCTTTCACTTTCTTCTTCTTCCTTTCAGATTTATCCTTCAACGCATCAGAAGGAAATTTTCCTCAACAACCTCTAATTTAACGTGAAAGAATGTAGAAGAAGGTGGGATAATTTTTTTTTTGAAACCTTACCTTCCTCTTAGACGCTTGCTTGAGCCCTTCTTTACACCTCTTGTTAGGCCCCTTCTTCTCTTCTACTCGTCCAGCAAAGAAAATGGGTGAAGGTGAGCCCTTAAATAGATCTTCAAGGTCGGTTCTAAGCTCCACTCACGTCTAGATTTCTCTTCACCATTCTAGAGGAAATAAAAAAAAAAATTCTTACTTTCGCAAATCTCGCTTGGCCGGCACTTCTGAGGGGGTTTGAAAAGAAAAATATTTTCTAATTCCTCTTTGTTCTTCACATCCGACGTTCTGAAGAAATTTGGGAAGAGAGAGAAAAAATGTTTCTATTCCTCTCCCTTTCACACTCCCGTCCGGATGCCAAGCAAAATTTTGGAGAAATTGTGTGTTTTGTTTTCCTTTTGGCTTCTGTTTCCGTCAGGTACACCGGGTCAGACTGGCATTTAGGAGCGGAATAGATTGACTCAAGTGTAGCTATAGGCACAGGAGGTGGGTATGTCGGCTCAGGGTTCAGCCTTAATCCTATTATGTCGGGGACTACGAATCTATGCGCAGTATGTCTCCCTTTACCGTAATAATCCGTATATGGAAATCTGTTCCTGTCCATCACTACAACATAACGTCATGGTTATATCAGTACCTATTTTCAAAGTATGCTCAAATTTTAAAAAGACGTAGAGCTTAACTCCGTTACTCAAACAGATTGGCCATATAGGTGTCTATTATGGGAGTCTTTGTAACATCCCATTTTCAAAAGTAGTATATTTTTCTTTTCATCAGAGTAGAGCATCGGAGCGTAAGAGTAACTGATACATATATTTCAAATGCCGTAAGTTTGGCTATTTACAGTAACGGTACATTGTACCGAGTGTTTACAAAAGTAGATAATAACGGAGGAAAGTCTTCAGTCGGGTCTCTATGCGGCCTGCTTGCCTTTCTCCTCGGTCCTCGTTCCTCCCGAACCCGATGCTATGTTAAAGAGCCGAGGTCCAATGCACCGGACCCCAGGTAACGGTTAACCTCATATTTACATATACAGTATATAAGCACAACAAATGAATCACTCCTAAATGTACCGCTCCCAGCGAATGCAGATATACCGCTCCCAGCGAATAAGAATATACCGCTCCCAGTGCATACAGATGTACCGCTCCCAACGCATCCATATGTTCAGATATCCTCTAACACCACCATGCATTCAAATAACACACCACCAATACGCATACAACACACATATCACATATACGCATACCATAGATATCAGAGTTAGTGTTACAGTACGCGAACGTATATAATAACAGTACAATGAGCATACCACAGAGCTATCAACTACTTCACATAAGCATACCATACACATAGCACATAGCCGCATACAATAAATATCAGAGTTAGTGTTACAGTACGACGAACGTACATAATAACAGTATATAAACACAACAAATGAATCACTCCTAAATGTACCACTCCTAGCGAATGCAGATATACCACTCCCAGCGAATAAGAATATACCGCTCCCAGCGCATGCATATGTTCAGATATCCTCTAACACCACCATGCATTCAAATAACACACCACCAATACGCATACAACACACATATCACATATACGCATACCATAGATATCAGAGTTAGTGTTACAATACGCGAACGTACCTTCGTTGGCCGTATTTCGGTACGTTTTACGAAAAACGGTAATTTTTGACAATGGTGCAAAAGCTAAAGACAAATGATGACTGAATGATACGATTATCTCGATATCCTATAAGGATAATATTTATCAATATCTAGCAGCATAACAGGCATTTTAGGTACAAATTACCATTTTGCCCCTAGTTTGACTAATCGACAAAATTTTGCCAGAGCTTCGCTACTTTGACCCTATCTCTCCAGAATTTTGACATATCTCTTTTCCCAATATATTTTTGAAATAAATACCATATTTACCCCTAAACATGATATTTAAACTATCTGAGAAATTTAAAGATAAATCTAGCATTTCTACTATATCTACCGAAAGAACTACCAAAACTAAAGACTATGGACCGAAGAACTTACCCCGACTTTGCTCAAATTTTCTCCAGAGCTCTTCCTTTTCTCTAACCTCTCTCTATTTCAAAATTTGGTGTGGGAAATGAGAAGGAGAGGTGCTTCCTATTTATAGAAGAAGGGATGACATTTCGGTGATTAATTCAAACTTTTTCAGATCGATCTTCGGCCGTCGGATCGCACTTGGACACGTGGCACTCATCCTTGCCCTTCATGCCTTGGATGACATCATCCTTCTAGAAGAAGATTACATCATCCATGATGTCAACCATGTGCTTTATGCACATGTACCGATAAAGTCCCCAGTTCGGTGTCCGAATAGCGTAACCTTGGAGAAACTCAAAAATCCGGTAGCACAGCGCTGAAGACATATTCTTCTTCTTTAAAACTACTTAGGTTAACTAAATTTTTGATCTCGTTACGGGTATTTCGTAGTCTGCAGAAGATTTTAGGGCAGACGCCATCGGTTACGGAAATGACTTCTGATAGAACCAGCTTTTGGACAAAAATTCACTGGTTCGTAATATGTTCTGACCTAAGAAACCTAATCCCTGGTTTGTCACAACTATTTCATTTTCTATAGGTTCTCATTTCTACTATCTGCCCTATTTCTGATTTATCCTGTATCTTAATGACTCATTTGGTTTCAGAAATGACTTCTGAGATAGTCCACTCCGAGGTAGAAATTCACTGGTTTATAAAAAGTCCAGATGACATAGGCTAAATCCCTATATTTTGGTGTAGGATTTAATTTCTATCCATTCTCAAATGTCCTGTTGGCTCTTTACCAGATATATTATTATTAAATTCCAAATATCTAGATATTATTTGAAATAGCCATAACCCTTTTCACACTACTATTTCATTTATTATTCATTTATTATTTATTTAATAATTTCGGTCCTCCCCCTTTTAAATTATTTTTATTTATTTTCCTAATTAAATTTACTTTATAACATAATCTAAATAATTAGCCAATAATTACCTAATTAGTCATTTACTAATTGTTGATAATTTTCATAATTAGGATAAATTATTATCTCACAACTATTTTACTTACATTAGTATTTTATATCCCATGTAAAATATTAAAAATCATGGGGCCAAAAAGTGCTTTTAATAATATTATATTTATGCTTCTCTATTTTTCTAGGAAATAATCCCAAAAATTCCTAAAATAAGAGACAACATACTTCCTAAGTTTTTGTCGATATTTGTTGCCATATGAGATTTATCATAATATTTTAGGCCATTTTCTCATTTTATAAAATACATTTTTCATGGATTTTAGCTCTTTTTCTTTTCTAATTTTCATAGTAATTACCTTAGAAAATAAGATAGATAAAACTTGTTATTTGACACCTATATCCAATAGGTATTATTTACTAATTTATGATACTTATCATAATACGATTTTTAGGGTATTACAGTCTTACTGAGTTCACCGTGACTAATTGACTTACTCATATAGACCAGTCCTACCTACCTTCGGCACCATTGTTTTGTTATAAACCTAAGCAATAGGTTATTGTCTATGGGAAGACCTAGGTAGTATTGTCATCTAAGTTCAATTATCGCTTTTGTTTCAAGAATCTTATTCAGACTCCGATTTCCATATCAGAAGTCTTAGAGCTTATCAAAAACTCTAACCCTTTTCCTTAGGGTATTTTGTTCTATTGTATCACAATACCAGTATTATATCATCAGTACTCTTAACCTAGTTGTTCGTACCATGCTCTCGAGACTAGATATGAAGCTAGCTCTGATACCAAAATGTAACACCCCAAATTTCGTAGCATAAATTGTGCCGGTGACACGTGGTTTTATAAAAATTATCAGAGTTTTGAGGTGCTACAACTCAGCGTGTTGCGGAAACGGAGAGCATGTACTAAAAATTTGAACAAAGAGTTTAACAACGAGTAATTGATATAAAATACTCAGACATATGCTGATGCCTGACGTATACTGATATATTACAAATTTCCCGAAGGAATATTCATGTGATACAATAATACAAAACTTTATAATTACTGACTCTTCCATGTAACTATACCCTCTTCAACCAAGCCTTAGGTAGACTTGGGGCATAGAATCTAACTCAGTTAAATCAACCCATTTGGCCAGGCTGGGTAAGGTCTAGTGGAAGTCTCCCTGATGTTAACAACGACTGATTGACTGAACCACATAGATGACCCTTTATAGTTTAAGCACCAAATGATATGAAGTCACCTTATTAGATTCGTGCCATAAGATAGGTTCTGTTAACCTTCTTTCTGCATTTACTTTGACCGGTGCTTCTTCACGGCTCCGTCTATCGGCGTCTTTTTACGGCTCCATCTACTGGTGCCTTCTCTGATCCATGATCCTTTCCTGATTATTAGTTTAAGACTGAGGTCCAATGCCCATCGGACCTCAGGTAACGGTTAACCTCATGCTTATGTAACAATATATGTATGACAGATATTCATGACATTTCAGTAATAATCACTACAAAAGCCCATAACAGATGTAGGAAATACATAATTATATATGTAAGGCAATAACAGTACACAGCCCCTGCAGTATGCATGTTATCCCAATCTGCACGATTTACCAGTGCCACGATGTACAGTCGTGTCTTCAGCGCTAGGAAAACTCAACGGTATTATTAAAACCATAACCCTTGTTTATCTGAATGTATAATGAAAGATATAAGACAAAGTCTTAGTCTGTGAATACAACTATCATATATAAACATACTATAAACATTAGAGTCAGTGTTATAGTACGTCGCGAACGTACCTTCGTTGTTGTTCATGATACGTTGGACGGTCAAGTTGTGATCACATATATCCTATAAGGGTAATATCGCATTTATTAATTCATAATTAATATTATAATAAATATATTAGTCTCAAATGACCATTTTACCCCTGGATTAATTATTTTCAACTTAATTCCCTTTTATTTTCGTAAAAACGCTGTTGTACAGCAAGTGGGCTGATTTTTCGCCTAACTTTGAAAAATCATAACTAATTCCACAAAACTCGAAACGAGGATCCGTAAAATTCCTCGGAATCCTTAAGATGTATAATTTTAAGAAAAAATATTGGTTATTGCCCAGATTTTATGAAAAATTCCCATTTTTCGTATTTTCATCCTCTGCTCAGAATTTTCCAGAATTTCGTAGCCCATTTTGTAGAATTTTTATCTCCTAGCACAAAAATCAAAATGACATGCTATAGGTATATTTGGAAATATCTATATGTCTAATTGTACCATGAATTTACTCAGAATTTTAGCATAGCATCTTCAACATAAGTTACCAGCGTTTTTGAAATAGCTTTCAGAAATCGCTAACCGATAATTTTTCGCCAGAGCTTCGCTACTTTGACTATAATCTTCCAAAAATTTTGCTATAACTTCTTCTTCATCATTTTTTTGAAATAAAACCAATTTTAACCATAAAAACATGTAAATAACACTATAATTGGAATATTATGAATCAAAACAACAATTTAACTAAAAACTCAAAAGCTAGAGCTGAAGAACTTACCTAGAACTTTGCTCCTTCTTTCCCAAAGCCTCTCACTCTCACTTTTTCTCTATATTTCTGCTACTCTAAGCTTGTTCTTACTTTTTGAATTGGTGAGGAATTATGAAGACACTAACCTCCTA
The DNA here is from genome assembly GCA_019022615.1 of Acacia melanoxylon. NCBI lineage: Eukaryota > Viridiplantae > Streptophyta > Magnoliopsida > Fabales > Fabaceae > Acacia > Acacia melanoxylon. Next base: position 15,092,956 of record JAFJYJ010000005.1, read on the forward strand.
TTTATAGCAAAATATGAGTTAACTACCTAACAACTTCTAATCAATTTTAACCCTTGGATTTAAACTTAGTAAAGAAGTTTTAATCTCACCCATCTAACCCTAAAAAACCTCCACCTCCACCTCCTCTCCTTCCTTTCTACTTCATCTCTTTTTATCCCCAAATGCTTATTTAGTTAGGTGCAAGTTGGTGTTTTTATTCAAGATTCATCTCCACTTTTCTAATCACAATTTTATGACTTGATTTAAGGTCTTTTTAAACTTTTAAATCAATTAAGTATGAATCTCAAAAGTTTATGAAAATTACTTTGGTGATAACCAAGTTCAAGCTTAAATGGTGCTTGTTCATAATATCTACTTATATTTGTTCTAGGATCAATGGATTTCAAGATACAATTTATTTTCTATTGGTTCTCATTTACTTGTGTCTTGAATTCATCCTAATGGTTTTTATCTCACCATTTATTAATTAAACATTAATTACATATGCTTACCTCATTTTACCACAAAAGTCTTCTTGCCATAACTTTGATTAAGACATTGCTTTAGTAAATATCTAGATATTAGTTTTCACTCTTACTTCCCCTTATACTCAAAGAATCCGTCCCCCCCCCCCTTCCTCTTCTTTTTTAATCTTTTATTCTCTTTTATTTAGCCTTGAAAGTCCTCTTTGATCATTATTAGTTTTGCCTCATAAGTCTCCTTGAGTTATTGTGTGATTAGGACAAGTTTGTAGTGAATATCTTGTTGCTTTTTGCTTCATCTTTTCTCCCTCTCATAACCATATTCCTTCTTCAATTTTGCTCTTGGAATTGTGTTTTATTTGTCTTACAAAAGCTTTGGTAAAACTCTCCTATTGGTTGATTTTAATTTCACAAGAATTAGGCTTTATGTAATTAATTTTAAAACCTTTAGATTTAGCTTTATTAAATTTAATCCAAGCCTTTGATGTTGGTTTAGAAAAATCTAAACACTATTAGTGATATTTGTTAGTGATTTAGGATTAAGGATTAATACAATTTCTTAACTCTTTTAATTAGCAATTTTCGCCACTTTAATTAATTTAAGGGAGAATTAATTATTCTTTGGTTAATATTGCTAATATAGTGTTTTAGGGGTTATTAGACTTAATTTCCAAAATTTGATAGGTTTCTAAATTAATCTTGATGATTAAAAACTCCTTGTATACTAATTGCCTTTAAATATCTTTTGGATATTAATTAAGTTGATATATTCTTAATTATGACCTTTTTAAATTAATTATTAATTAATCTCGAAAATTAGAAAAATATCTTAATTATTGCAAATTTAATTGCCCAATAATTGTTGCTAATTTTCTCTAATTGATTTAGACCTCTTTTGATGGTTTTGATTTTTGCAATATAGTTAAGATTATATTATGATAATCTTAGGATATTTTATGATTCTTAATAAGATTTAGAAAATTAAATCTTCAACTATATTAATTCTAGGAAGAAACTACCCAGAAATAAAATAAGAATAATAAGAAAAATTGAGACCACATATTCACCTATTTTAAATAGGTAATATTCATTCAAAAAGATTATTTAAAGTATATTATTTATTTAAATATAATATTTACGATTAGGTGTTATTCTCTGGTTTAGGGTTATAAATTAGGTGTTATTCTCTGGTTTAGGGTTATAAATTTTGTGTTCTGAACAATTCATGAATTCTAATTTTGGAATTTGGGATCATGCACTTCAATAAAGGATGAGATCTGGGCAGTTCTGACCGGATTGGAGCTGGCTGTAAGATTCAAGTTTGATAACATAATTGTTGAGTCTGATTGTTGTGCAAACATGCTTGCAAATATGTGTGTTAGGTAAGGAGATGACTGTATGTTTTTCCACAGACCTCCTTTAGCTGTGATGAAGAATCTGTACAGTCACTTTGTGGGTGTTGCACACCCACGGTATGTTTTTATCCAGGAATGATGATGGCGATATGTTTTGATCCAAGAATGATGATGGGCTAAATGCCCCGATGTTATAAAAAAAAATAGTCATTTTTTTTTGAATGAATATGGTTCTTTTTCTCAGCACACAATTTATAAATATGATTTGGTTTGAAACCTACCAAAAAAGCCTACATTTATTTAGATTTTAGTAGGTTCAAAGGCCTACAATATGAGGTCTTTTTAAAGGCCTACATACAATGTAGGCTCTGTAAAAAGGCTTCAGGCTTGCCTAGGCCTCATGTAGGCTCAGGCCTGAGCCTTAAAAAAAGCATGTATGTAGGCTCAGGCTCTAGATTCCCATTACAGGCTCAGGCCTATTTAGCCAAAGCCTGGCTTATTTCCATGCCTACTTATGATAATATCCTAAGGGTTATTTTCCACACTTTTGACCTTTTGACCCTTAATGGATTTGTTCTTCCATTTTTACCCTTATATTTCCTTAATTTTTGAAATCCAGCATTTCTACTCAGATTTTTCAGTAACTTTAAAAAACATAACTAATTGTTCAAAAATCATAACGATGTGTTTCCAAAACCTAAATGACCCTTGACAAACAGTTAACCAAAATTCACTGTTTCATTTCACTAACCTAGTCGTATCAGGCTTATTCTCAAGTCTCTAGGCCCAAAATTCAGGATATTACAATTCAATAGTGTTTTGAGTTTACTAATCAATCACAACTTTCAACCACCACCTGAATTCATAAAGCAAAACTAAAAGAACAATGTGTTCTAAATGAAATATAACAGTTAAATCAACAAGGTTTTTATAACAGCCAAAAAGTATTTTAACAAAAATAGGAAAGGAGCTCTATTTCGTTTTTTACCCCTTCACCTACCACTTGTATTAATCCACTCTGTTTTCATCATTGTTTTGCACCAATGCCAATCTCTTTACTCTAAGGAAACCTTCTCTTCACTGAAAAAATAAAAGGCCTTCTCTTCCCAAATCTAAATGAATCCAAAATAGCAATAATATGTTCAAAGGAGAGTTCATGCGCCAAAGATTTTCTTTTTCCCACTCAATTTGTACCTCCCCTGTTATTCATAAGTCTAGTTTCTTCCTTTTTTGTTGCTTTAGCGGGAAATTTTATCGTGAAAAGATGCCCCACATGTCAGCTTCTCATTATCCAAGACTTTACTTATCTAATGGCTAAGCTTTACCTACTAAACCAAACTGTGCGTTTTGAGGAATAGCACATAATGAACATATAAAAGCTGAGCATAGTATGTGGACCCGAGGAATTCTCATTCGTTTCTCAAAGGGAATAATGCCGGAAAAACCGAACATTCGTCAGAACAAGAAGAGAGTGAGCGAGCAAAATACCTGGGAGTTTTGTCTCGTAAAGCGCAAAAAGATTATTTAATTGATTATGTTTTAAAACTTGAAAGAGATCCCAAATACCGGCGCATATGAGATTATAAAAGGGTTAAGGGTCTTAAATACCATGGAAGTTTTCGATCAGGAACACTGGTAAGACGGAAGTTTTTTTTGGACCAAAAATGCCACGAAAGTTCACATGAAGTATCAATTTTGCCCCGGAAGTATCACTTTTACCACGGAAGTTTTTCGCTGAGGAGCAATTTTACCCCGGAAGTTTTCAATAGTGATAATATTTACGTTTGTATAGACTAATCATTTGCTTAGATCATAAGTGATGCTTCCTTTGGGTTTTGTGACAGTCGACCTTTCAGTCCCTTTGACCAGTTCGACTTCACAAATTATGGCGCCTTGAGCTCAACATCTCAAGGATCTCCTTCTCTGGCTTCAAGTTTGACCTTTTCAAGGTATAACATGTGTGGTATTTGACTGATTTAATAGTCAAATTTAATATTTGGGGACAGAAGGACAAAATTGTTTCTTAGTGAAAACTTCTGGGGCAACGTTACTCCTTAGTGAAAACTTCCGGGGCAACGTTGCTCCTTAGTGAAAACTTCCGGGGCAAAATTGCTCCTCAGCGAAAACTTCCGTGGCATTTTTGGTCCAAAAAAAACTTTCGTCTTACCAGTGCTCCTGAGCAAAAACTTCCATGACATTTAAGACCCTTATCCCATTATAAAATAATTTTCTTGAACTTATATTCATCTTGGAACTATCTGAATCTCATGGCACAAAAGCATGCCACTGGAGAATCTCTAAAGATTACGCTTCCTTGTCATGTTGGTTCTGATGTACATTTCTATCCCATATCTGATATCATACTTTTCCACTTTTTTTTTTTGAGATTTTGTAATATCATTTAGGGAAAATCACAGTGAGGTCTCAAGGTACGGAAATTATCACAAAAAAGTGCCATACCAAATTCCCTTCACAAAAAAGTCCTCGATTAGTAGTGAATATGATACCGAATTCCGCTTACAAAAAAGTCTTGTTGTCAAAATGGTTTTCATGTTGTTAAAATGGCTTTATTTGTTGTTAAAATGTCCCTATGAAAATTTCTTTGTCAAAATGGCTTTGCATGTTGTAAAAAATTCTCCGATTTTTCATACGTGTAGAATTTTAGAAATTTTTTGGCAACATGAAAAGCCATTTTGACAACATTAGAAGCCATTTTCACAACGAGATTTTCATAGGGACATTTTAACAACTAATAAAGTCATTTTGATAACATGAAAACTCATTTTGACAATGAGATTTCTTTGTGAGCGGAATTTATCATTTTTGTGTGGGAAATTTGGTATAAGACTTTTTTGTGATTATTTTCGTACCTTGGGACCTCATTGTGATTTTCCCTATTATTTATGAGATTTGATTTTGTTGTTGTGATTAGTAATTGGCCGCTTTCTAGAGATAGCAAGGAGAGTGCACAAGAGTATGCTTTCACAGGAGTTGGCATATTAGCTGGGTCAACCATCTTGCTCCTCACAATAGTTTGGGGAACATGTGTCATTACTGGCAGCCAAAACTTGAAAACTCACCCAATAACTTCTCGTACTCCTGAACAATTATTAGCTGGTATATAACCACCACACATTATTGAGATAATTGAACAGACACATAATGAGGATCACGCGACATCTTTTAGCTGAGTATTAGATTCTTCATGCATTAGTTATTAATTACTTCCTAGGATAATTGACTTTGTTGTTCTGAGTTCTGACCTGTATCTGATTTTTCCTTTTTACTAGGGTTTGGGATTAGTATGGATAAAGACACAAAGGAAATGGCAGGAATCATGGTTCTCTCTCTTATACCATTAATAATTATGCAGATCCCCAGTGTGTTTGGTTTCTCTTCAGCAGTTCGCTCTGTGACCTAGATGGTTGCTCTTACCATATTTTTGTCTTCGTGTATTTGATTTATCAGGTAACTCATCCAGCACTATTAATGTTAATCCTTAAAAATTACTTGCTCTGGTTATTATTGTAAGATCTAGTTGACTTTTCTGAAAAGATTAAAGAAGCTAAGTAAATTACTTTAAAGTATTTATATTCATCGTTTTGCTTCAAATTAATTTGTCTGACTTATAAACTGTATATAATCTAATGATACACAATATATATAGTTTCCTTAATCTCTCCAAAACAAGTCAACCAGGTCTTATATAAGGGAACTAAGAGAGTACTTTGTTTCATTAAATGTCAAGTACTTGGGAAGTATTAAGCTAGCTGAACCTTAACAAAGGGAAAAAAAGCTTAACAGACCTATGACATGTGAAGAAAACCTCAGAGAGAGTGACTTCTTGTTTGCTTGTAATGATCTGCAGATATTTAAACCTCAGATAGAGAAAACCAAGTCTAGAATACATAAAGCTTGATGACTTAATATCGAAAATTTTTGAGCATGGATGTTGAAAAGAAAACCCTTCAGAAGATCCTCACAGAGGGTAGATCTCCCAATGTGGTTATCATTAATGGGTGAGTAATCATAAGAAGGTTTAATAATGAAGAATTTGTCACAGACTACTGTTAAATACATGCATGACCAATGACAAATACTAATTGATAATGCAGGCTATCAACGAAATTAGTCAACACAATGATGGAGAGAGGGATTTATTCGCTTCTAAAGTGAAAGAGCTGCTTCTCAAGAACAAGTTAAGTGGGACAAACATATCAGAGGAACAAGTTGAAGACATGTAAGAATGTTTGATCGAAATGGTGACCAAATCATAACCAAGGAAGAGTTCTTCACTGCATTAAAACAATTGATTGAGTAACTGATATATCATTAATTGTGGCGTATCTGTCTGTTCATAAAGAACGGTACATTTATCGGGTACTATAATGGTACATATCCTAAAAATCTTCTGTCGAGTCTTCACGCGTGCTGTTTACTCTGCTTACCCTTGTCTTCGGTCCTCGGTTCTCCGGACCCTGAAGCTATGGTAAGAGCTGAGGTCCAATGCCCATCGGACCTCAGGTAACGGTTAACCTCATGCTTATATAAACAATATATGTATGACAGATATTCATGACATTACAACAATAATCAATACAAAAGCCCATAACAGATGTATGATCAATTAATAACAGTACAATCACATGTAAACTTAACTAGTCTGCACCACCCATGCCACGATAGCATGTCGTGTCCTCAACGCTAGAAAAACTTAACGGTATTATCAAAACCATAACCCGTGTAAAGCTGAATGCGTATGTAGTGATCTAAGCCCCATAAACTTAGTCACGGTGCATGTCCAAGACAGAGTCCCGTCCATGACTTTATGAAAGTATCTATCACATATAAGCATACAATAAACATCAGAGTTAGTGTTACAGTACGTGTCCGTACCTTAGTCCGTTCGGATGGCGGTACGCTTGTCTATTTGGTATGTCCTCTGATATTTCCGGATATCCTATAACAGTATTACCGCATTACTACCTTGTAAATAATATCTTAAGAGATATTTTAGCCTCTACCGACCTTTTTATCCTTGGTGGATTTGTTATTTCAATTATATCCCTTTATTTTCTCAAAAAACGTTGATTCAGCATTTCGGTACAAAATTTTTGCTAACTTTGAAAATTCATAACTAATTCTAAAAAAATCAAAACGAGGATCCGTAAAATTCCCCGGAATCCTTAGGATGTATATTTTGGAGGAAAAATATTAATTTCCACCCAAAATCAGTGAGTCATTCCCGGTTTTCATGTTTTCAACCCCTGCCCAGATTTTTCCAGAAAAACGTAGCCTATTTTCAAGAATTTCTATCTCCTTGTACAAAACTCAAAATGACATACTCTAGGTATATTTGAAAATCTCTATATGATTACTTTAACCATGAAAATTTTTAGAATTAATTAACTTCATCTTCAACATAAAATTATGGCGTTTTTACTACTGACTCTAGAAATCTCCTAACCAAAAAATTTCGTCAGAACTTCGTTACTTTGATGTTTGCTTCCAAAAATTTTGCTATATAACCTTTTCCATCATTTTTTCAAAATGGAGCCTTTTCTAACCATAAAAACATGAAAATAAAATTACTCTAGCATATTTAAGATCAAAGCAACATCTATCTATGAATTGAAGAACTAAAACTCCAAGAACTCACCTTGCAAATGCTCTAACTCCTTCAAGCTACTTCCCACTCACCCTCACTTCTCTCTAATTTCAGATTGCTCTTGCTTGTTTTGGTGTGAAGAATGAATGAACCCAAGGTGCCTATTTATAGCAATTTGTCATGGCACTTTGGTGAATTTTTCAAACCTACCTCTTCTTGCATTTCAACCATTGGATCTAGGTTAACTATGAAACTCTAATCCTCACCCTTCTCTTCTCACAAAACCGCCCCCCTCTCCTTCCTATCCTCTTCCAATTTTTCAAAATATCCCTTACACTTGTACCTTAACTTAACTTTTAATCCAACATGTGCTTTAATCTAACTAATATCTAGATTTTTATAACTCATTCCTCTTCCTCAAGCTAGAGGAGCCGTGGCCTCTCCCCCTTCAATCACTCTTGAATTGTATTTTTCCTAGCCTAATAGATAGTGCTTTAAGCTCCCTTATTGGTTCATTTTAATTCACATGGATTTAGACTTTAACATGAAATTAATTTAGGCCATTGGATTTAGCTTTATGAAATTAAATCTTGGCTCTTCATTTATGTAGAAAAATTCTACTTACTATTGATGATACTTATTCAAATTGCATGTGCTCTTGAATATATTATTTATTTAATCCCTCTTCCTCTAATTATAGTGAAATTCGCCCCCCACTATTAGACTTAGGGAATGATAAATTAATCTTGGTTATTATCCTTAATGCATTGTTTTAGATGTTATTAGGCATAATTGTCAAAGTATGATTGGTTTCTAAATTAATTATGAGCATTAGCAATTCATTTTATGCTAATCTTGAATCTCTATTGGTCCTTGATTTTTAATCAAGTTAGAATATCCCAAATTGATGCTTTTTAATTGCCACTAATATTAATTATGAAAATTAATCTAATTATTTTAATTAATGTAAATCTAATTGTCCATTAATTGTTGTTAATTTTCTTTAATTGATTTAGGTATTTTCATAACATTTTATGTCCCTTTATGATTAAATATAAGCTATGTTGTAATATGGAATTATAAGGTATTTTATGATCCCTAAATGAGAATTAGAAAATTTATCTTTGATTTATTAAATTTCAAAGAAAAATTGCCCAAGAATGATAATAAATAAATTACACAATTTAGAGACAACATACTCTCCTATTTTTAATAGGTATTATTTATCAAAATATTATATTTAATTCTAGGAGAAAATTCCCTAAATTAAATTAAATAAGCTACTAAATTTTGATAGAATGTAGTGGTTATGCTAAATAGGAATTTTAGGGTATTACAGCTTCTCAATGATGATAGATGGGCGAATGAGTCTGCTATAAGAAGGTATGAACTATAAGCCTAAAAGGGGAAAAAAAAAATCACAGTTACATACTTTAAAGATTCCATTTGTCATTTGATCATAAGGTTGTGTTCGTTATCCCAGAAACAAAGGCTTCATAAGATTTTTGTTGTGTCACTATTAATACCACTGTGGTGTGATGTTCCAGGTTGTTTGAGGAAGTTGATAAAAATAGAGATAACTGTGTTTCTCAATCCAAGTTGAGGGAGCAAGTGATCAAGATCCACATTAGCCAGGATGAGGATGAAGTCCGTGAAGAAAATAATTCAAGATTTTGATATAAACAGTGACACTAGAAAGATGATACTCGTTTTTCACTTTTTCTTCTCATCTCCACCTTCATTAAAAAAATGAATGGTTCAGATGTCATATTTTCTAAAACAATATATATTATGGTATTTCATAAGTTAATTTTTTAAAATTTTGTTTTTATATTGAAATTATGAATTGCGTAGATCAGATTTTAACAGTTTAAATGTATTTATTTATGTTTAAATAATAGTTTTATAAAAATATGAAATCTGAATTATCAATTTTTTAAAATCTGAGGGTAGAGATGGGATTATGAGAAACAAAGAAGACAAAGGATTTTGAGAGAACTCAAACCCGTGACAATGTGATTAGTGAGGAAGAATTTGTGAATTGAATTAATAAAGTGGCTTATTTCATCTTCCAGTCAAGCTCCACACTCAAAACCTCTACCTCATGAAGAAGAAACTCATCAGGTAATATATTTCCACTATTCATTTTTTTCCTTCTGCAATTTGATGGGGAAAATTAATTAGTTACAGTCCACTCCGTTAAAGTTGAAGCAATTCCTTGGTCTCTACACTTTCTTACTCGGTTCCAACTTAGTTCCTGAAGAACTATATGATTTTTAAAAAAGTGTAGAGACCAAGAGATTGAATTAAAATGAAACTTGAGGGATTGAATTGGACTAACTAAATTACATAATTGAGTTGTCCATAAAAATATTTACAATTATATTTAAGTCAAAACTATATGGATTGAATGATCATCCTCCTCTTTTATAATGTTTTGAACGGGTGATGATTTGATTTGATTTTCTTTTTCTTTTTTTGTGTGTATTAGACCTGGGAATATGTAGAGAAGGTTGTGGAAGAGAAACATCATCACAAAGGAATATATGGATGGATCAAGGCTATAATAAATGTGGTGCTAGGAATCACTTTATTATATATATTCTTGCAGAACCATTAATAGCAAGCGTGCAGAAATTTTCTGTAGAAGCAGGAATCTCATCTTTCTTCGTTTCAGTCATTTTATTCCCCCTGGCCACAAATTTTAGAGAAGCAACCTCAGCCATCAAAGAAGCTAGCCACCAGAAGAGAAATACCACTTCTAGGACAATTTATGAGATTCATAGTTTAATTAAATAAATGTATCAGGAGATTTAGGAAAATTTCAATGAAAATTATTTTATTCTACTCGTTGATTTTGAAATTAGCGTTTTGCGGAAACGAAGAGCATGTACTAAAAATTTGAACAACAAGTATAACACTAAGTAACTGATATGAAATACTCAGACATATGATGATACCTGACGTATACTGATATATATTACAAAATCTCCCAAAGGAATTATTCATGTGATACAGTAATACAAAACTTTATAATTACAATTCTTACATGTAACTATACCCTCTTCAACCAAGCCTTGAGTAGACTTGGGGCATCGAACCTAACTCAGTTAAATCATCTCATTTGGCCAGGCTGGGTAGGTCTAGTAGGAGTCTCACCGTGCTAGGGTGACTGATTGACTGAACCACATAGACGACCCTTTCTAGTTTAAGCACCAAATGATATGAAGTAACCTTATTGGATTTATGCCATAAGGTAGGTTCTGTTGAACTTCTTCCCGCGTTTGCTATGACCGGTGCCTTCTCACGGCTCCGTCTATCGACGTCTTTCTATGGCTCCATGCACTGGTGCCTCATCTGGTTCATGACCCTTTCCTGTCTATTAATTCAAGACTGAGGTCCAATACCCATCGGACCTCAGGTAACGGTTAACCTTATGCTTATGTAAACAATATATATATCACAGGTATTCATAACATTTTCACAAAAATCACTACAAAAGCCCATAACAGATGTAGGAAATACATATATGTATGTAAGGCAATAACAATACACAGCCCTTGCAGTATGTATGTTATCCCAGTCTGCACGACCTCCCAGTGCCACGATGTACAGTCGTGTCCAAAGCGCTAAGGAAAACTCTCAACGGCGTTAACAATACCATAACCCGTATATTCATGATTTCATCAATTTCAAATGAGACAGAGTCTCAGTACAGGAACACAGCAATCATATAGAAGCATATCAAAATCATCAGAGTTAGTGTTACAGTACGTCGCGAACGTACCTTCGTTGACGATACTTTCGGTACGTTTTACGAAAAACTGTATTTTTTTGACAGCGGCCCAACGGCGGTACGACGGCGGTACAACAGCGATGCGATTATCTCAGATATCCTATAAGGATATTAATTATTAATATCTAGCAGCATAACAAGCATTTTAGGTACAAATTACCATTTTGCCCCTGACCCCCTAATCGGCGGAATTTCGCCAGAGCTTCGCTATTTTGACCCTATCTCTCCAGAATTTTGATATATCTCTTTTCCCAGTATATTTTCGAAATAAATACCATATCTACCCCTAAACATGATATTTAAACTATCTGGGAAATTTAAAGATAAATCTAACATTTCTACTATATCTACTGAAAGAACTATCGAAACTAAAGACCAGGAACCGAAGAACTTACTCAGGGCTCCGCTATATTTTCTCTGGGCTCCTCCTTCTCTCTAACCTCTCTCTAGGATTCAAAATTTTGGTGTGAAATGAGAAGAGAAGTGCCTTCTATTTATAGAAGGAACGGATGGCATTTCGGTGAATAATTCAAACTTTTTCATATCGATTTTGAGCCGTTGGATCTAGGGATTTTGAGAGAATCAACCCTAGCCCTTGATTCATGTATGCCGACCTCCCCCTCCCCAAAAGTCAACAAGATGATGTCATGCATGATGTCATCTTGTTGCTTTATGTGACTGTACCGATAAAGTTCCTAGTTCGGTGTTCCAATCGCGCAATCTTGGAGAAACTCAAAAATCCGGGAGCAAGGCGTTGAAGTTTTATTCTTTCTCTTTAAAACCCCTTGGGTTAACTAAATTTTTGACCCCATTACGGGTATTCCGTAGTCTGCCGAAGATTTTCGGATAAACGCGTTTAATCGGATTCGTGAAATAACTTCCGATAGCGCCAGCTTCTGGACAAAAATTCACTGGTTCATAATATGTCCAGACCCAAGAAACCTAATCATTGGTTTGTCACAACTATTTCGTTTTCTATAGGTTTTCATTTGTACTATCTGCCCTATTTCTTATTTATCGTGTCTCTTAAGTACGCTGTTGGTTTCAGAAATGACTTCGGAGACAGCTCACTCCGGGATAAAATTTCACTGGTTTATAAAAACTCTAGATGTTAAAGACTTGATCCCTATATTCTGAGGTAGGATTTTATTTCTACCCGTTCTCAAATGTCCTGTTGGCTCTTTACCGAATATAATATTATTTAATTATAAATATCTAGATATTATTTGAAATATCCACAACCCTCTTCACACTATCCTCTTAATTATTTATCATTATTTATTTAATAATTTCGTCTCCCCCCTTTTAATTAATTTTTATTTATTTACTAATTAATCCACTTACATCTTAATCTAAGTAATTAGTCATTAATTTCTTAATTAGTCACTTACTAATTGTTGATAATTTTATTAATTAAGATAAATTATTATCTCACAACTATTTTACTGACATTGGTATTTTATATCCCATGTAAAATATTAAAAATCATGGGGCCAAAAAGTACTTTTAATAATATTATATTTATGCTCTATTATTTTCCAAGGAAATAATCCCAAAAATTCCTAAAATTAGAGACAACACACTTCCTAAGTTTTGTCGATATTTGTTGCCATATGATATTTATCATAATATTTTCAGGCCATTTTCTGCCTTATAAAATACATTTTTCATGGATTTTAACTCTTTTTCTTTTCTCGATTTTCACAAAGAATTACCTTAGAAAACAAGATAATTAAGACTTATTATTTGAGACCCCATATTCACCTATTTTCAATAGGTATTATTTACTAAAATATGATACTTATCATAAGTACGATTTTTAGGGTATTACATTTTCCGCAATTGTGACTCTGATATATGTAAGAGAAATAAGGTGGGAATTATCAGTTGAAGCATTCGTTGTGTCAATAATAGTGTGTGCTATAATGGGCCTCTGCAAGTTTTCGGCCCAATTTTCCTCCGTGGACATCCTTTGGTGTATACATTTTATATTTGCTGTCTTTAGGTCTGGATTACATTCTGAATGATTTATGAGTGAGCCACTCTTTGAAGATTTGGACTGTAACATTCCTAATCTAATACTACTTATTATATATATTAATAAGCAGTATATATGAATATCATTAGAGTAAAGCGATTGAGCGTAATAGTTGGGTTGAGCGGATGAGTAACTGATACGTGGCTATAACTTAAACCGTTTTGCGGTGTATCCGGTTGAGGGAATATCAATACAGTTATCCAAATATACAGATACAAAATATCTAACAGTACTAATACAGCCCAAAATATTAAAACTCTGGTTATGACCTTACGCATGCTACTTACCCTTTTCACCGGCTTCCGATCCTCCAGATCCTGAAGCTAGGGTCAATTCTGATATTCAATACCCATTGAATCTCAGATAACAGTTAACCTCATGCTCAAGTAATAATAGTATATATGACAGATATTCATTACATTTCAGCATCAATCATATATAGCACACAGCAGATGTAAGGTTACAACAATACATAGCACACAACAGATGTAATGTTAACAACACAACAATACATAGTACACAGCACATGTAATGTTATCAATGTTTGCACTAACCAGGGTCACGAAAGCTCCTCGTGTCCTCAGCGCTAGGAAAACAACCCTACCACATTATCAAGACAATAACCCGCATAAAGCTAAATGTATACAAACAGGTGACCTAAGACTGAGTCTTAGCCACTGTGCATGATCCAAGATTTAGTCTTATCCATGACTCTATGAATCATCCTATCACATATAAGCATACAAGACACACAAGAGTTAGAGTTACAGTATGCGTCCGTACCTTAGTCTGCGTAGCTGGCGGTACGTTCTCCTTTCGGTACCGATCCCTGTTTCCTCGGATATCCTATAATGTTATCACCGCATTATTTCCTTCATAAATAATATCCTAAGAGATACCCTAGCCACTATTGACCCTTTTACCCTAGGTGGATTTGTTATTACAATTTTGCCCATTCATTTCTTTAAAAGCGCAATTTTCAACATTTTGCCCTGATTTTTCGGTAAGTTTGAAAAATCATAACTAATTTTACAAATATTGAAATGAGGTGCTTCTAAAGCCAAAATGACCATTGATAAGTCTATTTTCTAGGAAAAACAACGGCTTTAACTCAAAATACCTGAGTCAATACCAGTTTTAATGTTTCCAACCATTGTTCAGATTATCTTCCAAAAACGTGACCCAACTTCAAGAATTTTTATCTCTTTTTACAGAACTCAATTTGATACATATTTTATATATTTAGAAAGCTCTGGTTGTCTACTTTATTCATGAAAACTTTGATGATTTTAGGACTTCATTTGTCACATAAAATAATGCCCTTAATCCAACTAACTCCAGAAAAACTGAAATATGGGAATTTTCCCAATTTTCACAATCTTGCTCCATTGATTCCAAAAATTATTTCCTACCATGTTTTTACCTCATTCAGCATTTTAAATGCAATGGAGGCCTAAAAACAAGTATAGGAGTTTATTTCTTAATTTTATAAATTAAACTACCATTTTACCAAAAATCTAAAAAACTCACCCTCAAAGTTCCTTCTCCTTCTCCTTGCTTCCTATGAATTTTGGTCAGCACTCTTGTCCACTCTAAATCTCACGCCTCACTCCCTCTCAAATAAAGGATCAGAAGTGCTTATGGTGTTGGTGTGGAGAATTTGTGAAGGGGTGGATGGGCTATTTATAGAGAAAACTTTATGGCAACAATGATAATTATATGTGACTAGATTTTCACCATATCCATTAGATTAAAATGCACTTTTTGAAGTTTAATCCTATCCCTTGCACATGCTTGCCGACATCCTCCTTTTCTTTTAGTCATTTAATATGTTTTTAAATAGCCAAATAACTTGATAGTTCAATTACCTAATTTGATAGTTGAAAATCTTGACTTTTCAACTCTAAATTTATGTTTCATTATTCTCAAATCCTCACACCTCCTTCTTGCGCCATTTATATATGCTGACCATTGGGAATTTATAAAGCTTAATTATTAAGCTAATCTAGAGCTTATATATACATATATCCCTTTCTTATTGCCTAATTGGTTTGCTACTTAATCAAGGTCATTAGTGCTTTTATTTAAACAAGTTTTATATTTAATCTTCACTTATTTCCATTGTCTTTTATCAAGTTGAAGGAATTTACAAATAATACTAATTAGCACAAGCTAATTTGTCAATTAGAATTTGCTACTTCACTTTAATTTACTTAAGTGTTTTCATAATATTTTCTTGCCTTTATTGGTTATCAAATAATCATTATTTTATGTGTTATGTTTATCACATTGTATAATCCCTTAATCTTAGTCTTACATTTTGCCTTTTGTTTATCTTATTCCAAGGGAAATTTGCCTAAAATTATAATCAATAAATTATAATAACATGAGACACATATTCACCTTCATTTTTGCTAATTATTCATCAAAATATAATACTTATATTAAATATAAATTTTCAGGTATTACATGGACCAACTCAAAATGATGTTAATAATGGCTAGACTTTTTAATTCTGCATGTAGTCTTAATTCTCCACTCATTTTTGTCAATCCAGCTCAATTTCTTTATTCTCTGCCATGTGTTTAAGTTACCTTTTTTTTATAGGTTTAAATATTATATATATATATATATATATTCACATCTTTATATGTACGTCTATTAATTAATTCAATACAAGAGCATAGTCTGTAATGTAATGTAAAGAAGATTGATAATAATTACGGAAGGAACATTGTTTAGATGATATAGATAACTCAAATTAAAAATATACAATAAGCTTTTAATTAAATCCACTACTTCAATACAACTTGAAGCACTGAAAATATGGTTTGAACAATGGTGAGAATAAGTAGGATGATTCCTGCAATAGAGGCCACAATACGCCAAGGAGTGTTGCAATAGTCACGTCTTAGAGTTGACTTCATCTTGTTCCAACGATCTTCACAATAGCCATTCAACCTTTGGTTCATTTCAAAGTATTCAGAATTGAAATTGAATTCAAGGACATTTTTCCCAAGACCATTAAATAATGAAGCAACACTATGACTATCAACTAGGAGATCCACATCTTTATATGTGTCTATTAGACAATCTAATACAGTAGCATAGTCAGTAATGTGTGTATCATAAGGATAATGACACTGTTCTAATGCTATCATATTACGAACCAAAACCTCAGTATCATCATCCACCGCAATTTGTGGAATTTCCAGAATACGTCCTGAAAACTTCAAGTCTAATAAACACCTGCTCTTACAAACCTTCAATTGTATGCCTGCTTCTTGCAATGCATTTGCATTGTATAAAAGATGTCTTCTATCTTCTGGAAATGAATGCCGTTCAGACAATTTTCCTTGCAAGTAGAACAATCTAAGAAGATCTGTAAAATGCTCTATCTTAACATCCGGATTTGGCTCTAATTGTTGTTTGTTATAATACCTAAAATACTCATATGTGAGCTTAAGAAATGAAGGGAAGATACCGTGAAGTTCTTGAAGGGGAAAAGCTTTATTGAATAGCTCTTCGATAACAAAGAATGGAAGTTGATTCTCAAGTAAAAGCAAATCTTTGCATATAGATCCATATAACCATGGCTGTGACAATTTAGCATCCCTGTGTACCTCATGCCGCATATAGTTCATGAAGAAGAGTTCAATAATGAAGCCAGCATCCAATAATGTAAGCTTTGCAAGTTCATGTTTAGTAAAGTTAATGGTCTCAGAATAAGAAGCACGGACTTTTGGCTCTAAATCTTTTACAAGACAAACCAAACCGTCCAAACTTGGCATAGCTCTTTGAGTAAATGTTTTGAACAATACTAGTTTATACCTTTCCATATCTTGCAACCTCTCATTACCGTGATGAAAAGGGCCAATGGAAACAAGTTTTGGAGTGTAAGCCTCTTCTTTAAGATGACGAAGTGTAATGGGCACCTTGTAGATACAACGATCTGGCAACAAAAGACCATCTCCGCAATTTTGAATTACTTCTCTTATGTCTATAGTCACCTCATCTTCCACCTATCAATTTTTTATTTAGAATGCAACCACTAATTGCTCAAGCATCACACACACACACACACACACACACACACACACACACACACACACACACACACACACACACACACACACACACACACACACACACACACACACACACATATTTCTGTGTATGTGTGCGCGTGTGTGTATGTCTATAGGTATATATATCTATAGGTACATATATATACTTATGTATATATATGTTCACATAAATACATACATATGTATGGATGTATATGTACATATACATATACACATATATGTACACATATAACACACACACACACACACACACATATGTATATGTATATGTACATATACATAGACACACACACACACACACACACATACATACATATATATATGTATGTATGTATGTATGTGTACATATATAGTGTATATATATATATATATATATATATATATATGTATGTAACATACACACATATATAGTTTAAAGAGAAAGACTTCAAGAAGAAAAACGATTTGTTAAGGAGCAAAAATATTAAAAAATTAATAACATTAATTATTATTATTTGAAAAAAATACAGTATTGTGTGTCTAAAAATATAAATAACAATATATGTTTGTCTAAAAATTTGATCTGAATTTTTCATTTTTACCACCAATTAATTATATGTCTCTCTCATATCTTTTCTTCACTTTTTCTATCTTTTTTCTCACTCATTCCGTCTCACACTCAAGATCTTCATAAATATTAAATAAGAGTATAATTGGAAAAAGAAATACATATCTTTTTTTTCCCAAAAAAATACATACCTTACTATGTACGTATGTGTGTGTGTATGTGTGTGTGTATATATATAACATATACACACGCATATATAGTTTGAAGAGAAAAACTTCAAGGAGAAAAATGATTTGTTAAGGAGCAAAATCACCCTAAATATTAAAAAATTAATTTTATTGTCTGTTAAATATAAATAACAATATATGTTTATCAAAAAAATTGTTCTGCATTTTTCATTTTTACCACCAATTAATTATATGTCTCTTTCATATCTTTTCTCTGCTTTTTCTCCCTAATCTTTTTTCTCACTCATTCTGTCTCACACTTCATAAATATTAAACAAGAGTATAATTGGAAAAATAAATACATATCTTACACAATTTATTACTTTTAAATAATTTTAGCCAACGTTTTGATCTACGTTATCTATATAGACTATAGTTGGTACTTATAAAAAAGGCTTAGAGTAGGAAATATCTTTATTATTATCTCCATTTTACGTTACGGTTGTAATAGTCAATCCATAACCGTCGATTAAGTAGTCACCCAACCTTTCCACCCTCAACTTATACCATCAAATAATTTTTTTATGGAGCAACCATCAAATTATAAACATTAAAAGACTATTTTTATATTAGTTTTCTCTTTCCATTTTTGGGTTAGGGGAATTCTTTATATGTGTGTGTACATGTATGCACATATAGATACATATATATGCATACATATACACACATACACACATATATATGCACACACATATTATATTGTGAAGTGTTCTCCAAACGAAAACACTGGTCCCCTGCACCTTAGTTTAAATGTCAAGTTGCATGGCTACTAGAGGAGGGTTTTAGAGATATTGTGCAACAGGGTTGGGGTCATGATCATTGGATGGAGAACATATCTTCCTTTACTGAGAAAGCCATGGAAGGGAATAGGACTAGAGTGGGGAATATACCGGCAAGAAAGCGGCAACCATTAAAACCAATTGAAGGAGTTGAAAGGTTGCGAGCTAGGAGGGGTAGTCAATATTTAATGCAAACCGAAAATGAGTTGTGGAAGGAGTACAATAGATTGGCAAGAGGAGCTCCTTTAGTTTCAAAAGTCAAGATGCAACTTGCTGAAATGGGAAGATAAAAGTAGTAAATTCTTTCATGCATTTACCATTGTTAGGCGACGAAAGAACTCAATTGAAGGTCTGAAGGATATTTACGGAGAGTGGATTTTTGACCAGAGGGATCTTAAGAAGATGACAATGGATTTTTATCAAGAACTTTACTATAACACTTCAACTCCTGGGAGAGGTTTCCCAACATGGATTCCCTGGTCTCTTTGTAGAGGAAGCGGTAATGCTTTCTGCGAATATTAGTATTGAGGAAGTTAGGCTAGTGATCTTTGATATTGGTGCACCTAAGGCTCCAGGACCTGATGAAATTCATGCCTTCTTCTACTTTGAATACTAGAACATTATCGATGATTTGCTATACCGAATGGTGCAAGAGATTTATAATGATCCATCCAAATTAAGGGGGAAGAATGACACCAATATTGTACTTATTCTGAAGGTGGACAACCCAAACAAAATCCGAGACTTTAGACCAATTTCCTTGTGCAATGTGAGCTACAAAATAATTACTAAAGTACTTAGCAAGAGGCTTTGATTGATCATGGGCAAGGTGGTTGGCAATCATCAGTGCAGTTTTATCGCTGGTAGACAGAGTAGTGATAATATAATCATCACACAAGAAGTAATCAGCTCAATGAAAAGTAAAACATGTTCTTTTGGTTGGTTAGCCGTAAAGGTTGATCTAGATAAAGCCTATGACAGATTGGAATGGTAATTTATAAGTGATACTTTGAGGGCGGTTGGTATTGAAGGAAAAATGTATGAGGTTATTATGATATGTCTCCTCTTCTTTACTTCAAGTGCTTTGGATTGGAATGGTGAACCTTTAGAGTCTTTTTTCCCATCCAAAGGGATCAGGTAGGGTGACCCAATTTCCCCCTACATATTCACTCTCTGCATGGAGTGACTTCATCATAAAATATAAGATGCAGTTGATGAAGGGTTATGGACTCCTATTAGGCTTAATACAAGAGGGCCACCATTGTCTCATATGTTCTTTGCTGATGACTTGATCCTCTTTGGAGAGGCATTCAGATTTCAAGTAGAGACTATGCTTGATTGTTTGGATATCTTTTGTGGGGTATCAAGATATAAAATGAATAGAGAAAAGACTAAGATATGTTTCTTCAAGAATGTTCATTTCGTCGAGAACCATGGACTTAAGTAGGAAAATGGGGTTGGACTAACAGGTGATTTGGGGAAATATTTGGGTATTTCAATCATCCATACATTTGCCCACTTATTGAAAACACTAAGAAGAGGTTGATTGGGTGGAAGAGAGGATATCTGAATCTTGCTGGTACAACTACCCTCATTAAGGTTGTGCTATCAGCGTTACCCACGTACTACATGCAGACCATATGCTCCCTAAGCGTATAGTCAAGAAATTAGAATAGAGCAGCAGCAGTTTCCTATGGGGAGATAGTGAAGAAAGTTGTAGATAACACTTAATCTCATGGGATCAGGTACAACAAGAAAAGAATGCATGAGGGCTAGGAATTAGAAATTTACGAAAACATAATAAAGCCTTTATCATAAAACTATGTTGGGGACTTATATGCAATAGAGAGGCCTTATGGGTGAAAGTGCTTAGAGCTAAATATAATTGTGGTTATTATAAAATTCCAGATGTTAAGAAGCAAAGGAGCTCATCCCTAATATGGAAAGGAATCAACGTTGTTTGGGGAAAGTTTCAAAATGCTATTGGGAAAACAATTAGGAATGGTCGGTCTTCGTCTTTCTGGCTTGACAATTGGTCTAACATAAACATGTCTCTCATTGATTTGGTTCGGGGTTATGAACGTCTCATTAATTTGAATGAGAGTATGGTTGAGTATGTGATGGAAGGGGGTGAGTGGAATAGAAGGAAGATGGAGTACTGGTTTCCTCCCTATGTAATTGATCGATGGAGAGAGGATAGGACAAAACATATTGGAAACCATCCACTGATGGTTGTTTCTTTGTCAAATCGGCATATTTTTTTTTTAAAGTACTCGATGGGTTGCAGATAACATATGGAAGATTCTATGGAGATGGTCTGTTTCGAAGAAGATTAAAGTCTTTATGTGGTTAGCACATGGAAGAACTCCTACATCAAAGCTGAGGATGCATAGAGGATTGGAGACTTCCTCTGCTTGCTCTTTTAGATGCGAGATGGATGAAGACTTGATGCATATGTTACGGGACTACTCTATTGTCAGGGAGTGCTGGAAATCAGTGGTCAAACAGGAAAAATGGAATATATTCTCTTCTTTACAGGGGCAGATTGGATCAAATGGAATCTGACACATGAGATTGGTAAAGAATATACGAAGAAGGTTCCGTGGCCAACCTTGTTTGGGTATCTTTGTTGGGATGCATGGGTATCACGCTGTAAAAATTTGTTTGATTGTGAGGCGACTGATGTGGGACTGAATGCACAACATAGTTTCTTTAGAGCATATTCGAACAAGGATATTCTCAGAACAGATGATATGGAGAAGAGGATTCATAGTTCTCATACAAATCGGAATCAACATGAAGAAGAATTCATTAAAGTAGCAGTCAATGGCTCAGTCTTGGAGGATGGAAGGGGTGGGTGCAGAGGTTACCTTCGAGATCAAAATGACAGATGGCTTGTAGGTTTCAGCTGCAAACTAATTATTATTTCTCCGATCTTACAGAAATAATTGGTTGCATTCAAGGCCTACAATTGTGTTGATCCAGAGGGTATAGGAAGATTAATTTAGTTATTAATTATATAGAGGCAATGGATTATATGTTGAGAGGCAACATCCTTTCAACGATATTGTGGATGATATTAGGATGTTTCTTTATAAAGATCGGTAAGTTATGGTCACTCACAAATATAGAGAGACCATAACTGTTGCTGATCAATTAGCCAGATACTCCCACAACATAGATGTGATTTTTTGTCTTCTTGAACAACCTCTTCCTTTTATTCAAGAGGCGGACACTGATGAAGGTTAGGAGTCTTTACTGAAGTTGATGTAATATCTGTGTTGATATTCTGATTCCAGTATTATTAAAAAAAAAAACAAAAAGACTTTGCATATGAATGATATAATAGTATTCCAATTCATTACTCATGCATATTGCGAATTGGACTAACCTTTACGTGGACTTCATAGTACATATATATCATTGAAGTTATCCAAAAAAAGGCCGTAAAAAATGAAGAGTGAGCATAAAATAAAAGAACCGAATATATTATTACCATGTGAAGAGCATAAGGATGAAGAATGATCCAATAAGATTTTCAAGAACCAGAATCGGGAAATGTTTATTTGATGGTTGTCTTAAACAATCGTCAATCTAGTTTCTCTTTTATGGTTGAATAAAGTTTAGATGAAGGCAAAGACTTTAAATGAGGCCTTCGAAAAGCCATGACGAATGAAAGGCACAGAATGCATACTTGCAATCTGACGAGTAGTATCTTTGAAAGATGATAGAAAATAAGGCTAAAAAAGTATAATAATTGAGGAATTAAACAGATCAATCAAGCTTCAAGCAAAAAGAAAAACACATCAATCTGCAAGCTATCAAAAATTGGAAGCAAGAAGAAAGTAATAAAGAAAAAATAAGAAAAGGTTTCTGAATTGAAGAAAGAGTGGTGAAGGAGAATGCATACGTGCTGTTGTTGGAAGAGATTGGAGGATGAATGATCAGTAGGTAGAGATGAGAGAAGTGGTCGCTTCAGCTCCACCATTTGTTGAGAACTCTCAGAGGCCAAGTTTTCTTGATTCATTTCATTAGGCGTCTCCCTCTCTATCTCTCTATGTATTTCTTCCGCCATTAAAACTTACTCGACAAACAACATATCCAGCCGACCACGGCGAGTAGATGGGAAGAAGAAGGAGAAAGTCGATCTTCTCTGCTCAGCAATCCACCGAACACGCTTTGACGATGTTAAAGAAGGCTATAATTGGTTCCCCATTAAAAAAACGAAAAAAAAAAAAAAAAAAAAAAAAAACTAACGAAATCTTCTGTAGTCCCGCTTGTCAATATATATATGTGTGTGTGTGTTCTACTTGTTGGAAAAGTTAAGAGAGGAAAGAAACCTGCCGCCTACCGCAATTTTAAAATGAGGATGGTGATAATGTTGAATATTTTTCGATGAAATTATTATTATTTCTATTATTTTGTTGTGATTTAACTTAATCATGTGTTTCTAAACTTTCATTGGTTGTTAAGAAAGAAGCCTGGGAGATATAGTATATATAACTGACTTATATAGCATGCAAAAATAATTATGAATTTAAAATGTTATACGAGTCGGTTTGCCATGTGAAAAGAATAAATATTACGTAGTAACTAATAGGGTGACATAAAGCTAAGACATAAGCGACAGGAATTTTCGCGTTACTTAAATAAATACAGTAATGGTTAGTAGGTTTGATTTATAATCTTTAGGGCAGGGATAGAGCTTGAGAAAAATATTTGGGGTGGCCAAAATATATACTAATTAACTAATTAAAAAGAAAAAATATTTGGGGGCCAAATGTATAATTTTTTGGGGGGTTAAGGAGCAATAATACATATGAGGTTTTTTCGGGAGCGCCAAAGACCACTTATGGAGGTTTTTCGGACCAAAAATATACATGTAGTTACGTTTTGGGGCCTTGACAAGACCACGGCCGTTAGTCAACTAACGGTCAACGTTAACTTTGGATGGAAGTGAACGATAACTCGGGTGAAATTACACTTTTGCCCCCTAGTTTTAAATATTATCAAAAAATTCGAAAAGAATTAAAATAATTAGATTTTTTTTTGGAAAATTAGGAAAAAATTCCAAAAAATAAGGAAAAAATTAAAATAATTAGGAAAAATTAAAATAATTAGAGAAACAAATTCAAATAATTAGGAAAAAAATTCGAATAATTAGAAAAAATTCAAATAATTATGGAAAAATTAAAATACCTCCGCCTTGTGGGCCCCACCACCAGCAACCGTCGGCGGCGGCGGCCGGATAACCAATTGGTGGAGGAGTTGTATATACACGGGGTGCGGTTGTTGAAGATACACTAGGGTAAGTTGTTCATTGAAAAAAATATTAATTAATTAATTAAGATAATCTTATTGTCAATTCTCCCTACAGAGATAAATCTAATCTGATGTGTGAAGTCTGACTAAGAACTGGTGGGGCCCACTGGCGGGGGGTATTTTAATTTTTCCATAATTATTTAAATTTTTCTTAATTATTTGAATTTTTTATTTTTTGAATTTTTTCCTAATTTTCCAAAAAAAAAATCTATTTTTTTAATTTTTTTTCGAATTTTTTTGATAATATTTAAAACTAGGGGCAAAAGTGTAATTTCACCTAAAACTAGGGGCAAAAGTGTAATTTCACCCGAGAGTTACTTGTTCACTTCCATCCAAAGTTAACGTTGACCGTTAGTTGACTAACGTGGTCATACGCAGACTCCCAAAACGTAACACACGCGTATTTTTGGTCGGGAAAAAAACCTCGTAGTCGGGGCTCCCAAGGCAAACTCATGTGTATTATTGCTCCTTAACCCTATTATTTAATCAATACAGAGCTGCCAAAGACAATTTTTTTTTTTTTTTAAGTAGATCTAATTAGAAACGGTAGAAGCTTAATTGATTGGAAATAAATAATGCACTTTTTGTTCATCATTTTGCCTCTGATATAGACCCGGCGGTTTCTATTCCTGGTTTTAATTTATTTTTGTTTCTCAAGGCCCAAGGGTTTTGCTTGCCTTCCATGTGGAGGGGGGAAAATAAGAGAAGATAAATGTAAATATCAGGGAATTTGAAAGAAAAATGTATGTGAACAGCGAAGAACGATTTTGTGCCCCCAAAAAAAATGAGAGGAGAGAGAGAATGTCGTGGGACCCATAAGATGTAACTTGTCATTTTTCTAGGGGAAAATCTATCTTAGGGTCTAAATTAGTAAAAAATTGTCAAAAAAAAATCACATGTCAAACCTTTTTTGATATTATTTCATAAATGTTAACAACAATATCAGTAGAAAATTAATAACTAAATCAGTCACGTTAACAATAATATCCTAACAACAAAATCAATAACCGTTAACAACAAAATCAGCACCCATTAACAAATAACGTTTATGAAATAATACATTTTAATATGTGACTTTTTCTTAGACTTTTTTTTTTTTTTTTTTTGTTATTTGGGCTTCGAGATAGATTTTCCCTTTTTCTAGTCGTTAGGGTATATGTGAGGGGGAATTTCTTCAACTCGCACTCTAATCATAGTATGATACCCTGAGGCGTTTTTCTTCAATACGCACATCAAATAAGAAACGTTCCAAAACCAGCTGCTTGTTTTTCAAAAGGACTCACAAGGACGTAAATTGGATTGTAAACTCATAAAAGGTTTACTTTTATCAATAAATAAATATCAGTATTAAAAATAAATAAAACCAGCTGCTTGTTTCATCTTCATTCTTGTTCTAAAAGCAGTTCTTGTTAAACTTATGGGTTTAGGTGCACGTTTGGATTAACTTATTTTAAGAGATTTTGTGTTGTACGAAGTTATTAAATACGTGAGACAAGTTTTGCACCGTAAGTTGCAAAAAAATGTCAAACTCAGAAGGACATAACTACATAAAATGTCTACTTTTATCAATAAATAAATACCAGTATTAAAAGTATATGATTAAATGATTAGAATAAAATAAATGATAACAATTGGTTTAAATATATTTCACATTTAAATCGTTGAAATTTTATTGAAAAAAAGGTAACTATATTATAAAGAAGAAGATTAAATATTCAAAATAAAAATTCAATAGGAGACTCCCATGGAGAGAAGACAAACCCCTAGAAATTAAGAAATATCATGGATGGTGGCTATAATAAATGCGGTGTTAGGAATCACTATATTATCTATTCTTGTAGGGCCATTGATAGCAAGTGTGCATAAATTTTCTGTAGAAGCAGAAATCCCATCTTTCTTTGCCTCATTCATTTTAGGACCCGTTTGGTATAAAGAATTGGTGGGGAGGGAAAGGAACTTAGAGGAGGGAAATGAAAGGAAATGAAGATTTGAAAGATGAGGGAAGATAGCTTGAGTTGTTTGGTAGGAAGAAAATGAAGAGGTGGTAGTTGGTAAAGAATTAGGAAATGTCTATTTTACCCTCAAAAGAAATTAATTCAAAATAAAAAAGATTTTTTTTTTTGCTAAAATATATTTTAAAAATATATATTCTTGTTAAGTTCGAACTCGTGAAAAAAAAAATCGCCAAATTTGAACTTTCCCGCCAAGTTTGAACTTCCCGCCAAGTTTGAATTTCGGGGGTAAATCTGTCAAATTTGAACTTTCCTGGGAAGATTGCAGCTTTCCTTCCATTTTCGGATGGAAAGCATCTTCCCTCAAATAAGGAAGATGATCTTTTCATTTTGGAAGATCCGTCTATTTTCTATCTACCAAACACCCAAAATCCATGGGAAGATTGAGATCTTCCCTTTCCTTCTCTAATCTTCTTTATACCAAACGGGTCCTTAGTCCTTCTGGCCTCAAATTTTAGAGAAGAAACTTTAGCCATCAAAGAAGCTAGCCACCAAATTAAAAGAGAAATAACACTTCTCACACTATCTTTGAGGTCAGTTATGCATGAGCAAATCACACTAATCTCCTCCATGGTTCAATTAAATTATGTGGTAAGAGATTTAGGAAAATATCAATGAAAATCAATGTATTACTCATTGTTTTGAAATTAATGTAGATTTACGGAGCAGTATTTATGAACAACATTCTTAGATTTTCAGCAATTTCACCTCTTGAAATATGTGACAGAAATAAGGTGGGAATTCTCAGCTGAAGCGTTGGTGGTGGCAATTGTGTGTGTTCTACGTAATGGGCTGCAACTTTTCGGCCCACTTTTCCTCTGTGGCCATCATTGGGATCATACCTTTTATATTTTCTGTCTTTAGTTCTCTGGTTTATGTTCTGATTGATGTTCTTCATTATGAGTGAGTCACTCTTTTTGAGGATCTGGACCAACTCAAAATGATGTTAGTAGTTACTAGAATTTTTAGTTTTGTATGCAGTATGTAGTATGTAGTTTAAATTTTCTATGTTGTGATTAACGGGAGTTGGGTCTAACGGAATGGACTAGTTTATCATAACATGCTGAATCAAAGTTCAAATCCCCATTGGAAAAATGTGCTCACATTTAATGACTGACAGTGCCTCGAATAGGATTATCTCTAATAGGAGGATATATCTACATAGCAAAAAACCAAAAAAATAATTAAAAAAATCCTTGTGTTTAATTATTTGAAAATATGGGAAATAAATTTCTTATTGCCACCATTTCCTCGTGTGTGTGTGTGTGTGTGTGTGTGTTAACTTGATAAAAAGTAGACGAGGTCTTTCTGTAGTTATTTTGGGCAACAAACAAGCTGGAGAGAAGATTAATACAACAATAGAAAGAGTTGCGCACTATGTTCTTGCGAGCAAGGATATCCACATCTTTATATGTATCTATTAGATAATCTAATACAAGAGCGTAGTTTATAATGTAAAGAAGATTAATAATAATTACAGAACTAACATTGTTTAGATGATATAGAACATTCAAATTAAAACTATACAATAAGTTTTTTTTTTTCCTACTACTTCAACTCAACTTGGAGGACTGAAAATATGGTTTGAACATTGGTGAGAACAATGAGGATGATTCCAGCTATAGAGGCCACAACACGCCAAGGAGTGCTACAATAATCCTGTATTAGAGTGTTCCAAGAATCTTGTCTTTGAGTTGCCTTCATCTTGTGCCTAAGATCTTCACAATCACTAGTTCAAAAAAGGGTTTTAAGACCGCTTCTTTTAGACCGGGGTATCGACGCCCCGATCTTAAAGGTATGACTAGTGGCAATTTTGTAAATATAAAGAACTTCTTGGACCAGATCATTTTTTCATAGGTCTTAAATATATTATTCAAACCGGTTTAAAAACCAACCGGTCTTAAAAATGTTATTAAAAAAATTGAAATATCAATTACATTATAGAGAAATCTCGTACAACCCGACTTATATTTTATACGGTCCAAAATAATAAGAAAAAAATTTAAATATAATGGTCTAAAACTTTTAAGACCGGATATATATAAAAGACAGACTTAAAGGTTATACTTTTAAGACCGGACATAAATTGTGCCCGGTACTAAATATTGAAAAAAATTAAACAAAAAGTTTATTACATTTAAGACCGGAGTTTAATAAAGGACGGTCTTAAATGTTAACCTTTAAGACCGTCGTTTTAGTTTATCTGGTCCTAAAACTGAAGCGCCAAATATATTCTACTTCTTCGCACAAAACCTTACCTTACGACTTACGTTGTACTCTCTGAACTTTGAAACCCCTATTGTTGTTGCGAAACCCCTCTTCCTGTTGCATTACCTCTTTTCCTCGCCCACCACCACTATCCTCTGTTACTCTCTCACTCTCTTAGACGTTCCTCTTTCGCATCACCACTCTCAACCTCTCTTCCTTTCTCGAAAATGAACGGAGAAAACTCTTCTCTTCCTGTTCCTTCAATGCCAGTCACTGGTGTGACTGGTGTGAGTCCGAACGAACCCTCTTCATCTCACAATGAGCCTCGTAACTGCCCTGTACACTGTGGTAGAAGTGGCACACGAATGAAAGACGTATCCGTAAGTTAGACCTCTGGGTCAAAGCTCGAGATTTAGTTTGATGAACAGTTGGAACCTTTCAGTCCTAATAAAAACACATATAATAGTTTTGTCGGCTATCTAGCACGCAGCAAGGTTAGCATCTTGAAAGATGAGTGGAAAAATGTAGACCTTCGCACAGTAAAAGATCCTATTTGGGACACTATCCGGCTTACATACACCGTCCCTGACTGTCAGAAGTTGAAAGACAAGACATTGTCTTATTGTGCTGATCGATGGAGGAAGTTTAAGACCTTTCTAGCTAACAACTATATTTTTGCCGAGGTTTAGCCTGACCATAATCCTTGGGACAAGTGAACATTTATTGATGAACAAACTTGGCAACAATTTGTTCAGCTGCGGACCACTTCTGAAGCTTTGGTGAGTTTATATTTAGTTTTTTTTGCCCTTTTTTGTTTGCTTATTAACCTGTGCGGATATGTGAATGTTATTGTGTTCATATAATCCTGTTAGTTAGATGGTTTGGTGTGTGAATAAAAGTATATATTTCCATCCTTTGTCCTGCATCAGAGGAGCATGTCTTAGTTCTATGCAATTCTGATATGTTAACCGTTATTATATTCTTAGCTAGTTCTGTTATAGTAGGTAGTGGTTAGACATTGCTATTAGTTAGTTAGTATGTTAACTGTGTAAAGGTTTCGGTGCAGGCTGTTATTGGGCCTTAAGAGTCAAGCCTCTAACTATATATAAGAGGTTAGACTAATATGTGTAGGAACCGGTTATGATGAATGAATGAATTGACTGAGTTGGCAGTAGTTGGATAACTCTCTTTCCTCTGTTTCTCCCAATTTCTTCTACAATTCTACATATTCCTTACATAAAATGTTAAAACTTGATGAAGTGAATTTGACTAGTGTTTGAGGTTCATATCAAGCAGAAGTTCTCTAATTTCTGTTAGTGAGATGGCTGAAATTCATAAGTAATAGTTGTTTTCAATTCTGATTCACAGAAAAGAAGGGAAAGAGCATAGGAGATAGGGAGAAAGAATGATTGCCCGCATAGGGCTTCTCGCGGCGGATATGAAAAGGCTGAAAAAGAATTGATGGCGGCCAAGCGGAAGAGATTGAAAGATGAAGTTGAATCCAATCCTTCTGCAATAGTTGATCAGCCATCTCCAATATGTCGCGAGGAGTTATGGTTGTATATTCAACAAAAGCCAAGCGGCGCCTACACGAGTGAACAAACTCGTCTAGTTGCTGAGAGAATTGTAAGTATCGTTATTGTTTTGTTATAGTTACTAAACATGTTTCATTACTAAGCTTCTCGTTATTTGTATCTTATAGGAAGATCTTAAAAAGAAAGAAGCAGAGGGATATTTTGTGTCGGACGGGAGGAATGATGTTCTGACTGTTGCGACAGAAAAACCGGATCACTCGGGGTAGGCATGTCTATGGACCAGACCAGACCGGGTTGGCGGTCAACCCGAGGTGCAGTCGGGGGGGGACCTCGGGCGGATTATACAATCCACCTCGAGAGTCCGGGTCTGGTCCAGCTCGGGCTGGACAAGACCGGTCCATGGATCGCTGGACCGGACCGGTCCGAGGGATCTGCTGGACGATCCGGCGGTCTAGGACCAGCTTTTTTTTTTAAAAAAAAATCTTTTGCCACTTCCAGAACAATAATTAAATCAATGAACCCCCTGCGGGACAATAAATAAATATGCAAACATCTTAAATTCAATCCTAATATTGAAAATAATGAAGCAATTAACATATTCAGCCTACAGAGCAGTACAAAATGACTTAAATTTCTCCGAAGATAATTTTGAAAGGTTGTAACAACAAAACATTATATCTTAAAATGATGTATTAAATATTATATTTGAATTAGCATATACATTTTCATTCGCATGCCCTGATTCACCAACCCATAAATTGCCCACTTCATCTTTTAAGCAAACCGCAAGCGGTATGACCAAAGCAAATGCACAAGTTACCCACTTTTCCAATGTAGAAAACATAAATGCAGAAAACATCTAAAAAACACAAGCAACTTTTACCCCGCCAAATAACGGGAGGACATAAGCAACAAAAACATAAATGCAGAAAACATAAATAATCCACAACAATTAATGAAACACTTAAAACCTAACGAGTAACAAGTCCATCACATTGTCATTCATTTCTTGAGCATCCATTGTCATTCAAGTTACTTAAATATAATCCACAACAAAAACATAAATGCAGAAAACATAAATAACAATTTAATTTTCTTCAGCATCCATTGTCATTCATTTCTTTCCTCCACCTTGAATGATACTCGATCCATCTAAAAAAACAAATTGTTTGTGTTAAGAAATTATTAATAATGAAATATGTAAACTAGAATAATGAGCATAAAATTGAAAATATTACCTGAAACATTAACAACAATATCAGTCTCTTGAAAGTTGTCATATTCAGTGAACATAGTAGCTAAATCTGAGATAGATTGTGTAGCCAGTAGCCAATTTTGGGCACAAATGAGGGCTTCAGTCATTTTAGGAGATAGATTACTCCTATAATAATCAACAACATGTCCTCCAGTGCTAAAAGCTGCTTCAGATGCAACTGTAGATATTGGCATAGCCAATAAATCACCTGCTATCATCGCAAGCACTCTATATTTGGTTGAATTAACCTTCCACCATGTCAATATGTCAAAATCATCATCATCAATAGGAGTGTCTTTAGCTACATTAGCTGAAAGGTATCTATCTGTTTACTCCTAGAAATTGATTACATTCCAGCACATTTTCTCTCTCTTTTTACCTATTTATGGTTCAAATATGCATAGAAAATGAAGTGTATAGAAGAAAATGTGCATATCAAAGTATCGAAAAAAAAAATCAAGAAATCCTTGTTATATTCTATAGAGTTTGTGGTTTAATTGAGAATTGATGAATCCTCTCTCTTTTGTAGGAAGATGGAGACAAGTTTTGAAGCTCTATAAGAACCAAGAAACAAGGAAAGAAATAAAGGAGGTGAAGCAGTGCAAAGTTAGAAGAACTCGTATTAACTGGTCAAAGAAGTCGACAAATGGCCGCGAAAGAAGCATTGGCCACGGAAAGTCAACAACGGTCGTGACCCGCAGTTTCGGGAAAGAAACGCGCAGCCCGGTCGTAAAAAAATGTAGAAAGTACAGCTGCGCGTTTTACATTTCAGAAACAGAAAAACACTATTTAACCTGAAGGGAAGGGCCAAAAAATAGACTCTTGACCTAAGGAAACAAGTGGGCACACAAGGGAAGAGCTTGGGAGAGAGATTTGGACAATCTTGGAGGCTTGGGTGCTCAGCCTAAGAGAGATTTTGGGGATTTCACCTTGGTTCTTCCTCTTTTCTTATCTTTTCTTCTTAGTTTCTTCGTGTATTCAGTTCCTTTGCTTAGACTCTCTTTGAATTTGAACATGAGTAGCTAAACCTTTCATTCTAGGGTTCTTCTTACCCTTTGTATGGATTAATACTTGAATATTCCTCTCTTTTGGTAGATAAATATATATATATATATATATATATGTGTGTGTTGATTTTAACCTTGGCTTAATGCTTCTAAGTGATTGGCCTCCATTTAGATGATTTATTCACTTAGGTTATGACTTGAGAGAGCTAGTTTAGGTGTAGAACTTGATTGAAATCATGCTTGTCTTGAAGTTTACTTGATAAATGGATAGTTTGTTGGTAAAATAGAGATATATTTACTAACCTTGCATTGTCACATTAAGGTTGTTGCTTAAAGATTGATTCTCATTAATTGTAGCAAGAGATTGTGCATTTTAATGAGAAGAGAAGCTTGATTTTGACTTGAGAGAGCGTGTCAAGTGTTTGTGAACCTTAGACTAACACATATATGTATTGAAATACTATTAGAGAGGTATTTAACCAAGTTGTATGAAATGCAAAAGGGAAAGAAGAATCCTAGGCTCTTTATCCTTGAAGTCAAAGAATCATTTACCTTTATCAATTTTTAGTCTTAGAAAAAGTCTTTAAAAATTTGCATTCCAACTCAAAACTTTGTTTTAGCTCAACTTGATGAAATTCACTAAGCCTCTTGCTTGACCAATTTGTTAAACAAATCCTCGTGGGAACGATACTTTATTTATCACTTTATTACTTGTGAAACTCGTGCACTTGCGAGGCGAACAAATTTTTGATCCAATTCAGATTGAGGATCTATTGATGAGATCTTTTCTTTTTGGGATGCCAACCATCTACGACCAGGGTCTTTTTTACTAGCATTTACAGTGGAAGTGATGGCATTCCCAGAAGAGTTTGAAGTGTTGCTACTAGCAGAAGAGTTCAAAGAGCTTGCACTATTTGACACGCCTGTTTGAACACCAATTTTTGTAGAATACTCTTCAAACATGCAATACAAAGTGTTCCTTGCCTTGTTTTTCATAAACATACAAAGTTGATAATCAGGAAAAAGTTGGTCAAATACATCATTGATGTAGGCAAGCTTGGATCGAAGATCTAAAATCACAGCAATAATCAACAAATGATTCATATTTTCTGCTGCTCCCCAATATTTATCAAACTTCATCTTCATGCTTGATGACATCTCCCTAAGAAGAGGGTCCTCGGACACAATAGTCTTATTTATCAACTCTTGAATCAATGCAATTTGATAGAAACATGTGTTTGCAGTAATTGTGAGCGAGCTAGAAAATTGTAAGGTCACATCATAAAACACTTTTAAGAACCTAAGAAAGACATTTGCCTTATTCCAAGCTTGTTTGTTAGGCGGGCCATTAGGAGCATCCATGTTGTCATCAACATCTTGGGTAGAGAAAGCATCCATATGTGTGTTATCACGCTTTGACATTTTTTTAAAGTATGCCACATAATCTCTATCTTCGTCCCCCATTCTTTCAAATGCACTTTGGAATTTTAAAGCGACATCCAACATTAAATATGTAGAATTCCATCTAGTGCTAACATCTAAGACACACATATTGTTGGCATCTAACATTTCCAATGCACATACATCTTTAGATTTTTTGAGCTGAGCTGGGGAGGAACGGACATACCTTACCGCATTTCGAATTGAATCGAAGGCATCTTTCAATTCCTTCAAGCCATCGGGCACAATCAAATTGAGAATATGTGCAGAACAACGTAGTTGAAGAAAATTGCCACCACAAATAAGACCCTTCCAATTGGTGAGTTGTTTTTTCAAATAATACAAGGCCGTGTCATTGGATGTTGCATTATCAACCGTGATGGTGAACACATTTTGTATGCCCCATTCTGATATGCACTTCTCGATAGTCTTTCCATTGTATCTCCCTTATGATTCTCAATCAAAGTAAAGTTAAGAATCCTTTTATGCAGTTTCCAATCTTTGTCAATAAAATGAGTTGTGAGACATAAGTAGTTGAAGTTTTGAACTGACGTCCAACAATCTGTAATAAGGCAAATACGACTAGTGCATTGCTTCAATTGATTCTTCAATGTGTTCATCTCACCAACATATAATTTCCAACAATCCCTAGCAACAGTTTGTCTAGAAGGGATATGAAACCATGGCTCTAACTCTTTCACAAATGCTTTGAAACCTTGCTTTTCAACCAGTCTAAATGGCATCTCATCACATATGATGAACTCTGCTAGATCCCTCTGACAACGTTTTTGATTGAACAAGTGAGGTTGTAAGCTTCCAGTTCCACTTTCCCTACTTTGTGAAACATAATTTAGCATAGACTGCTTCAATATTGCAGTGGCCCTGTGTGGATTGCTTAGACATTTGTTGAAGTGTCTCTTCAAAGAAGTTGTACCACATTTAACTGGATCACAAGCATAATCTTTAGTGCAGTACTTGCATTTTGCTTTAAGCTCTCCATCTGTATCCTCCAATGGTAACTTAATGTAGTGATCCCACAATTCTGATTTTATGTTCTCAGGTATTTTTCTCTTCTTACTACCTTTTGTGGTTTCATCTCCAGTAGAAGCTGTAGGAGTAGGGGGAGGACATTCTACGTGGTTGGAGGTTGGACAGACCAAGAGAATTGGAAGGGGTAGAAGATGGTCCACCAAGAGTCTCATTCTCACCAATATTGGAAGACTGAGATAGGTCAACACTTGAAGTTTGCTCTTCTTCCATGACTGAAACAAAATGAAAAGAAAGTATTCATCAATACTCAATAGATTATAGAATGAACAGATCGAACTTATTCTCACAATATATATATATATATATATATATATATATATATATATATATATATATATATATATATATATATATATATATATTCATTGACCAATTAATAAACACACCCTCCTGTAACATTCAACATACAAATTTCAAAATGATTATTAAAATAAATCCATAAATGTTAACCTTCAATCAAAGCATCAGAATGAGTTTGTATTATTTTTATAAAATGATTCCAAAAAAAAACATTAGAATGAGTTCAATCAAAGTTCAGGATTATTAATCATATGGAAAAAATAAATCCAAGCTCGAATGAAGGAAATAGCAACAGGGGATAATTATTTTAACTTATTAGGTGCTACTAAAAGAATACTCCAATTAATTTGGTAGCGATTAATTTAATTTGCTGCATTGAGGGAGGGAAATAAGGCAATTAATTAATGTTGCGGTGGGTGTGGTTGCTTGTGATGGAAAAAGTTGTTCATATGAGACACATATATGCAGTTGTTTGAAATAGACATAAACAAGACTTTCTCCTCGTGCGTTGCACGGATAAGTTTATTTATACTTGGTTGAAATTAACCAAAATATGCTACTATGTGTTTATTTAACAAATTCAAAACAACATCATAATATATCTAATGAAGGTTTTGAAAAACCTCTCTGTAAACAACATTTATTGTAGTACAACTGGATTTGTTGGATTCATCCAAAATAAGTAATCTCAATCCGTTAAAAGACTTAACCCTAGATAAAGTAACATATAGTTGTCCATGTGAAAAAAATGCACTGTAAAGGTAAACACCTACCTTAGACATTGATTGACCGCTTTTGTTTATCATCATTGCAAACGATATTATGATGGGAAATTGCCTCCTTGTCATATTAAAAGGAAATTTAGATTCAAATGGATACATATCCATTATGTATATCAAAATCTCTTCCCCAACACTTATGCCATTCAAAGCCGTAGCCCTTATGACATTTTTTCCAAGTTTTGTCACTTGTAGCCTTGACCATTGCACAACCTTGCTGCTTGATCAATATTCCTTATTAACATCATTGGCACACCTACTTTCAAGACCAATTTATGATTAGGTATCCCTGAGCATTTAATTGCATTTAAATATTCTATTTCGTACAAATCCTGTAAACTTTTGTTTGCCTTATCTGTACGACTTATAGAGTCATAACTAAAATACTCCACAGGATCACCTGACAACAAAGAACAAATGAATTCATTCAATTTGTCGACATTGTCAGATATAGGAGTAAGAATGGTCCTATTATTGGAGTAATCTTGGTCGACAATACGTTCTACTAAATTTGGGTAGGTAGATTCAACAATGCATCTAATTGGATCACAATCATCATGTAGCAACAATTCTGACGGAATCGATATGTCATCAATACCATGATGTGGTAATCCAATTTCTCCGTCTCCTACTTGTAGCAACCATTTTGAAAACATTTTGATATTCTCTTGTTCAACTGGATTGCTTGAAGATTGTAGACTCATATTCTTGGTTAAGCAAAGTAATTATATGATGTGGTAATTCAATTTCTCCGTCTCCTAAGCATTTAATTGCATTTAGATATTCTGTGTCGTACAAATCCTTTAAACTTCCGTGTGCCTGATTTGTATGACTTATAGAGTCCAAACTGAAATACTTCACCGGATCACTTGGCAACAAACAACAAATGGATTCATTTAATGTGTCAACATTTTCAGTTAAAGGAGTTAGAATGGTATTGTTATTGAGGTAATCTACGTCAACAACATGTTCTACTAAATTTGGGTAGGTAGATTGAACGATGGACCTAATTGGATCACAATCATCATATAGCAACAACTCGGCGGGTATTGAAATGTCTGCAATACCATCATATGGTAATCCAATGTCTCCATCTCCAACTTGTAGCAACCATTCCAAACATGTTTTAATTTTTTCTTGTTCAACTGATCACTTGAAGATTTAAGCCTCATATTCTTGGTTAGGCGAAGTAATCTGCATTCTTTCCAAAGATGAGAAGCATTGACTGCTACATCGACGATTTCAGCACGCCCACTTTTAGGTCTAATCGGTAGGTTTTGCCTGAAATCACCACCCATCACAATACATTTTCCCCCAAATATCGAATTGCATTTCATTATATCCATCAACGTTCGATCAAAAGCCTCAATACAATGTCTCTTAATCATTGACGCTTCATCCCAAATAATAAGATCAGTAGCTTTGATTAAGTTTGCAGTTGGTGAAATATGAGTAATTAAACATATAGAATCTTCATTAAAATCAATAGGAATACAAAACCTTGAATGTGCAGTTCTACCTGATGGTAGTAGAGTTTTTGTTATCCTACTGGATGCTACATTAAGGATTATTCCACAGTTCCCCCGTACGGAAGCTATCAATGCATTCTATATAAACGTTTTACCTGTACCTCCAAAACCATGCACAAAGAAGAAACCCCCATTTTTGAAGAAACTGTACTTATTATCTCATCAGATACTTGCTTCTGCTCATCAATCATTAATCTCTGCATTCTTTCAAAGGCTTCTATCTCCTTCTATCTATTGTAATTCATCTCTTGCAAAATTAGCTGGCTTGATGTATCAAGTATGTTATCTTATTTGTACACTTCCCTGTAGGCGACATTTATACTCCTATTTGTACACTTATTATGCTAATCTAATATAAGTAATTTCAATCTATTGAAACTGTTAACCATTGATAGTGCAACATATAATTATCCATGAGAGCAAAACCAGGCTTGGAAGGTATACGCCACCATTGGTCATGAATTGTCCTTAGCTTTTGTTGATTGTCAGTGCAAATGAGTGTCTCCTTGTCATGTTGTACAGTAGTTTAGATTAGGAAAAGTTCATGCCCATATGGTGAATCAAAATTTCTTCACCAAAACTTATGTTATTGAACGCCTTTTACCTTTATGACATTTTTTCCTAGATGTGTTATTTGCAAACCTTGTCCCATTGCATAGGGTAAATTATATTTTCCTAAAAATATTTTTACAAAAACAAAATAATTTTAATATATATGTACAAAATATTATAAAATTTAAAAATTTTATCATATTCATTGAAACTTATTTATTTAGTATTCTTTTAAATGACCAAAAACATATTTCTTTCATTTTCTTTTGACACGACACCATGATTGGTTCACCAAATGTTATTAATAATTTAAATTTGAGACATTATTTAAATCATAAAAATGTTAAATTTTAATTTGTTAAATTCATTTTTTTCACTAACATTCATAAACATGTTTATTTAAGTATGCATCTATTAAAAGAATTAATCATATTTTTTATTAATTTTTATATGTTTGTATTAATTAAATTAATTAAGTATTTATCTCAATGTGATTTTTTTTTAAAAGATAACTATTTGCAAAAGTAAAAAGTAAATTAAGAAAAAGGAGAAAAAGAACTCTTAAATTACTTAGACTATTTTAGCTAAAGTTAGGGAATTAGTAATGATGAAGGGTAAATTAATAAATAAAATTTATTTAAAAAATAAAAATCCTAAATGGAGTTAATGATTTAAACTTTTTTAAAATGGAAATAAGGTCTGTGTAATTAATACAAAATGCAAAGGAGGTTAGAATAATTAATTTTACTCTTTGAATTACTATCAAGTACCGTAGAGTGCATAAGCATGTCAATGACACAGGTTATGATCATAATTTTCCTTTATCAATTTCAGTGGTTTTTAACAAAAGAAAAAATTCACTTATTTATGCTTTTAATTTCCTCAGTTTTCGCTTGTTTTAAGTTTTCTTTAAAAACTCTGGCCGTATGTAATTTATAGCATGTACTCTTCGTATTAATAAATAGCATCTCATCTTGGTTTTTTTTTTTTTAAAAAAAAAATCAATTAATAGTGGGGACCAAACACGTGTAATGAGACTCCTCATACAATTGTCCATGCTGTGAATAGAGTTGCAGACTCTAGAATGCCATGACAGCCAATGCAAGCCAAGGACTAAAAGCATTATGTCTCCCTTTTCAAAACTGCTTCTTTTGTCAATAATAAAAGTCATTGGATTAAATATTAAGATTTTTTTTAAAACTAGCTATCATCAATGGAGGTTGCAACCTCGGCAGAAGGAAATAACGCATAGCGGAAAAAGAGAGTTAAACACTGATATATATGTGTGTGTGTGTTGGTTGATGAAGAAGGAATTACGTACTGCGATGACCTTGATGCAAAAACAATACAAAAGCTTACTGCTATGACCTTAGCTTAATGCAGTAAATCCTTAGGAGGAGGATACTGACACAACTATTAACCAATGAATGGATGACTCTGTGAACTATTCACAATGAACACAAGCTTGCCCACAGTTTTTACTGGAAATTACTAGATGTTCAAGTAATCTGCACGACGCCCTGAATAGACATGTTACCTTGACCCAATAACCTGTGTTGATTAAATAAGTTTCTTTTCCCTTTGGCCGCCTCATGGCTACTATGTACAAAATTTATTAATTACGAAGTAATAGTATAAAATGCTTGTCATCGTACAGTAAAAAAAAGCCTATTTAGGAAACTTATTAGAGCTACTTAGTATAACACGCTTGTCAAAAATTGTACCTGCATCATGTTTGGAAGTTGATCCTACAAAGTGCAATTTTTTTAAAAAAGTTTAGTAATTGACTTATACAACAATTTGTAATTAATATTAAATTGAACAAAATTTGAAATTCAACCTCTATATTTGAATACTGAAACTTTCCACCAAGTGAGTATCAGCACAAAATTGAGTAATCCCAATGCTACTTGTCATATGTTTAATGTTGTGGCTCTTAAGCCTAAGCTTGAGAATAACAACCTTCCCTGCAACTTCATCAAGTTTTTCCGCAATGGTAGAGTTTCTACCCTCCTATACAATAATGAAAGACAAATATATATTCAAAATATTGCATTGGTAATGAGTGTAAACATTTAAATTAAATCACAAATGTGAAATAACCTTATGCATATCTTCTTTGATCTGAAATCGTTTGATCCTTCTGACAATAGTCATTACGCGTAATGTATGTTGTAGAATTAGCTGGAAATATCCTCTGCATAAGAATGTAAGCCGCATTTTCTTCGGATCCTGCCTGCTGCAATTTTAATAGAGATTCCCTCACTGCATCCCCATAGATATTGTTTCCTGTAATTTAATTACAGCTCATTTAGTAGTTTTCACTCCATCTTATTATATTTTTTCCCAACAAAACAGGTGGAAAAGGTGAGGTATAATGAAGGTAATGTACGACCTCCTCCTTCTCTTTGGGGTTTCATTACAAACAATTCTGAACTTTCAATTTCTTTTCTAACAATGTCAGAATCATCCAAACTCCACAATCCTGCAAAGCATTCGCGCAGTTTGGCAATGTCATCTTTATTTTCAAGGAACCTGTTTAATTACAGTTTAACTCATATTTACGAAGAGATATCTATGTCAGAAACAAACTCTATACCAACAGCTTCGCAAGATACCTCTCAAGAACGTTGGCTTTCGCAAGTTCCTGTTGAACTTTCTTGGTTCCAACCAAATGATATGATGGGCATTTGACAGCAGAAGACAGTTCCATCATTAGCCTAGCTCTCCATTCCTAAATTTTGAGCAAGATGTATCAAACAGTGATAATCATATTTTAAGTTCACCACAAACAACAATCATTTTCTAGATGAAAGAATTGTCTACATTAAAGAATAATGCAACTGTAACTGAAATATACTATTATTCTAGAGTAGATGACAAATAAATACTAACATAATAAAAAGTATGACATCATGAAGACAAAATTATGGCAATTCATATACATTATTACTCAAGTCTCCAAAATGCAGAAAAATTTCTGAGGATAATGTCACGCAGCAACTGTCTAGCCAATCACCAAGGAATTTTACAAGTGAAAAACAGCATTTGGAGAGTCCACATAGTATGTTATAATTGAGATATCCTGACAAAATGCTCAACTCAGGAAACAAAATTTGTATTGATATATTTATCTAAATCTGATTAAATTTAGAATTAGTTTGTATATCCAGGGTCGGCATAGGATGCAGGATGGCTCCAGTATATAAACTGGCTTTCATTGCACTGGCAAGTACTAAGTGCCTATCTTTTTTTTTCATGTGCGATTTACCACTCTGGGTCACAGAAATCCTGGTTGTTCTGGTTCTACTAGCACACATGTTAATCAAATATTGACTGATAAGTTGATAGTTTCACCACTCAACACCAGATAGTTAATAATACTCCTGCAAACTAAGTCATATTGGGTTCAGCAA
Organism: Acacia melanoxylon; assembly: GCA_019022615.1. Classification (NCBI taxonomy): domain Eukaryota; kingdom Viridiplantae; phylum Streptophyta; class Magnoliopsida; order Fabales; family Fabaceae; genus Acacia; species Acacia melanoxylon. Next base: position 15,134,260 of record JAFJYJ010000005.1, read on the forward strand.
GCTACATTTCCAAAAGCACAGAAGGATGGTAATAAAAGCTATTTCTACAAGCAAAAAGCACAATTATAATTAGCAGCAGAGCACTGCAGTCAAATTGCTGACCGATTTTGAAGGATAATCAACTGGTGTATACCTAGCCCTGAAGTAAATGACCGCAATTGGTTGTCCATCCCTGCCAAGGCCATGACATGATATATTTTCAAGTCAGAAACAATAGTTGATGAGTCATGTATCTAGACTTTGTAGTGAACCTTATATCTACAAAAATGAATTTCAATTAAGACCACATCAGTAATATATACAAGCTATCTTGATGTAACTTCTGAACAACATAAGCATACTTGGGAAGAGTCATGAGCACATCTTTATCACACTTCATACATCTAAGACTACCATTGGTACTCAGGCTTCTTATCTTATCACATGGACATGCATGATACGCCCAGCCATAAAGTGAGTGTTTCAACCTTTTGAATGGTTGCTTTCGTAACCTCATCACACTCCTAAAATAGGAAAATTTAAAAATTTGGTTGTAGAAAAAAAGAAAAAAAAAACTGAACACGTATCATTGAAAAAAATTAAAGCATAACATCTAATGATAGTTGAGTAACAATATAATTAAACGAAGTGATTACTTGCTCTAGCTTAGCAATCTGGGACAATGGAATCCTTGTTTGAAAATTTAGAAGAGATTTACTTGAGTATGTAGGATGATCTGCAGAGTAAATAGTTGACTGCCAAATTGAATTCTACAAGCTTGAATATGTCCAACAGCTCCTTCTTTGCTGTTTCGTGCTCTTCTCCTTTTGAAAGCCACATTCTCCTCCATGTCTCATACACCTGCATGCATTCCCATCAATCCAAACCCTTTCTATTCACAAATCAAAAGAGATTATTAAGAAGAAATACAGAGATTTCTTCTTCAAGTGTGAAAGATTTTGGTACTGATATGAACAGTAAGTACAGTAAGTAGAGCAATCCAAGGAAATGAGCTCAAAGAATCTAGAATCGACCTTTTTTTCAATGAAACCAACCCAGAATCTGGTTTGAGCTCGCTCGTATGGATCTGATGGCAAAAGCTGAGATTTGTCCTTCCACACCTCGTCGATCACTGCACAATAATGGCGGATTCGCAAACGGGTTTGCCATTGTGGATGAGAACTGGGACTTTCTTGTGAATGAGATTCATTTGCAGAAGCAGAGGACAATGAAATAACTTTCGACTTTGACATATGAAATAGCAAAATTGAATTCTACAAGTTTGTCTAATGTGATAAATTCGAGTTTTTCAACTGTTACCCGATGGGGACCTTCAAATTGTATAAATAGAGTGAAAAATGTTTAACCAAAAGTCAAAATAGAGAACGGTGAAGTAAATGGCATTAACTACATACTATTACCGAAGAAATCCACCAATATGCTTCCATATAGAAAGAGTTTTACTACTGATGTCCACAATCACGCATGAGAAATATATAAGACTCTTTGGAACTCGACCTGAAATAAATAGTAATTCATCGGAAGTTGTAGTGAATTAAATTGGTATAAAACTGTTTTGAAAACTTAGCCAATAGGATAAGCATCAAATTTGAATTTTCCTTCACTGTAAGTAAAACACGTATTACTGGGAATTAATAGACATGGGGAAAGTGGTTGAGAGCATGGGTGGCCCAATAAGCACGTCATTTTTATCCAATTAGGATGACACTGTGGACCAATTAGCTTTGAGACACAAGGTTTAGTAGTATATATTTGATAAGTTATTCCGGTATGTATCAAAACTTACTTGATTTTCAAAATCTTAATGACTTTCAATCACGTGGAATCATGTCGTGTGTGTATGCATTAATCAACTCACCATAGTAAATATGTTGTAGACTTTCTTAGCCACAATATAAGGCAAATGTCAGGTTTTTAATTTCAAGGTTAATGGAGTCCAAACTACATTAACCTTGTAATTGTATTATTTCTGTTAAATTTTTAATTCCACTCATTAGTTAACCTTCACGCAAAAAGCTGAGCACGAACCAGAGTTCAATATTCAACTGTGTGCTTCGCCTTCAAAATAGGAAACTCTCTCAACAACATTCACACTAATCCGGTAATCCCCACAAATAACCAGTAAATCGAAGCAAGGCAAAAGGCAAAATGACTTAGGGTTTCTGAGATTTAAAACAAAGGAAGAAAAGTTATGGAGAGTCGAAGACGGAAGACCTGAGGGCTGAGGCTGAGCTGAGTCCCTGAGTCGCTGAGATGTCGCTGAAGAAACAAGAAAGAGGGCAGTTGGGACTCGGGATGTCGGATAGAGCCAGAAGTGTGAATGTGAATCTTAACCTATTAAGTTTTTTTTTAAATATATATATAGATAAATCTCAGGCCAGACAGGGCTACAAAATTGGTCTTAGACCCTGGCCCGAGGTCTGGTCCAGCCCGAGCAAAGTGGTCTGGTCCGGTCTGAAGATATTGTCCCAGACCAGTTTTTTTTTCAAACAGACCGGGTCGGATTACCTAGACTGACGTGTTTTTTGGACATCCCTAACTCGGGGCGTGTAAGGGGGATTGGAGGACGGGTAGGCCTAAAGCAATTCTTTGGTAAATCCAAACGCCATAAACAAAGTATGGTTACCCGGGAGGAGATGGAACAAATGGTGGCCAAAATAAATGAGGAAGCAGCAGCTCAAGAAGCTTCATTGAAAGAAATGTTTCAATCCCAGATGAGCCAGATGAAGGAGGAAATGAATCAAATGAGGCTGCTTTTGAGCTCTCGTCCATAGACCAATGTTCCCTTCACACATTCACCTGCACCTATGCAGCAGAGCACTAGAGGGATCTGTATTGTTGGACAGTCAGAGCAACCTTGTGATCGGTATGTGGCAGAACATCATAGACAATTTGTTGCAAAAGGGACTGTCCACAACTTGGGATCAACTGTACACCACCAATAAATGGCTGATGATGAAGTCAGAGTGTCAGTTGAAAAGGTGATCATTGATGCACCTCTCCCTCTCCCAACTAATCAGCTGAAGCTTGTGAGTGATGTCAAGGGAACCTTCATCTCTTGGCCAGTGAAGCTTGCACATGTCTCTACTCCTCCTGAAGCTTCATCCCCTCCTCAAGTTCCATCCCCTCGTCAAGCTCCATCCCCTCTTCAAGTGATGTCAAGGGAACCTTCATCTCTTGGCCAGTGAAGCTTGTTCGCCTCGCAAGTGCACGAGTTTCGCAAGTAATAAAGTGATAAGTAAAGTATCGTTCCCACGAGGATTTGTTTAACAAATTGGTCAAGCAAGAGGCTTAGTGAATTTCATCAAGTTGAGCTAAAACAAAGTTTTGAGTTGGAATGTGAATTTTTAAAAACTATTTCTAAAACTAAGAATTGATAAAGGCAAATGACTCTTTGACTTCAAGGATAATAGAGCCTAGGGTTATTTTTCCCCTTTTTGTATTTCATAAAACTTGGTTAATTTTCCTCTCTAATAGCATTTCAATACATATATGTGTTAGTCTAAGATTCAAAAACACTTGACACGCTCTCTCGAGTCATTCTCATTAAGATGCACAATCTCTTGCTACAATTAATGAGAATCAATATTTAAGCAACTGAAAGACGTGGCTATCACCCAAGAGGGGGGTGAATTGGGTGTATGATAAAACTTTTGGAAGTTTGAAAATCTTTTCACAATTTTGAAAGTAGTTTGTATGATGATAATAATTTATAAAGGGATAATGAGTCATTCAAACTTATATCTTTGGAAATGTAAGAGTTAAGGGAAGAGAATATGCAAATGGTGATTTATCGGTTCGGCCCAATCCTTGACCTACGTCCGGTCCCAAGCTCCGCTTGAGATTTTCAATCCACTATCTTTTTGTAACTTGATTACACGATCTGTACTTGAAGTAATCCTCTCACTAGGATTCACTCCCCTTACAACCGTAATCAATACACTTGCTTGATCACACACTCGTACTCGAAGTAATCCTCTTCCTAGGATTCACTCCCCTTACAAGCTGTAATCAACACAATGTGTTTCCCACTCAAGATCACCCAATCTTGAGTATCTCACAGATAGAATGATAGGATGTTTACAATGACTCTTCTCTCTCAGAAGTAGATGAATAAACACTGAAGCACAATTACAAATCATCTCACTCTCAATGATAAGCTATGTAAACATTGAAAACAGAGAGTAAATGATGTGAAGATCATAGTATTAGCATATTGAAGGTGTAAACTTTGTTTCTGCGTTTTTCTACTCTGTGTACTCTGTTCTCTGTTTGAATCTTTAAATCTTCAGGTATTTATGCTAGTTGAAGCTTAATGACTGTTGGAGTGCTTTGAATTCGTGGAGAATATAGCTGTTGAGAATATGGCTGTTGGGAATATAGTTGTTGAGATATAGCTGTTGAGAACAATTGCAGATTTGAATATTTGAATATTTGGCTCTTCAAGAATGTCTCCCATGATGTTCATCTTTTGTTGGTGGGAGCCTTGCTGTCTGCCTTGAAGAATGGTTGGTCTTCTTTCCAGGCTGTCTTCCATTTGCTTTGTTTGAGAAGATATATTAAAATAATACAAGTGGCTCATGGAGTTGCTTTAATGAATTTAAAGCAAATTCAAATCTTCTGAAATCTGAAGTTAATGGACATTGAACATTTGAATCCATTGAAGAACATTACCATTCAGCATTCAACTTTGTTTCTTCAAGTTTGTCGTTCAATTCTGCCTTCTTTGTTGATTCTGAAAAACAGCAGCAACCTTCATCTTCAAGCTTATGACAGATTTTGGTTTCTGTCAAGTTTGATGTAATCTCAAACTTTAATCATCTGAAACTTATACACAAATGATATAAATGATGTTAAGAAGTAGTATAAATCATTTGGGCAATCATCTGGATGTTTATCAAAGGAATCAGGATTTTCAAAACTCTGATTTTCTGAAGTTGAGATGAAAACTAGAGGTTTCATTTGCAAAACTCGAGTTTTGAGGTTGCAATACTCCAGATTGCTTTCTGTCTGACCAAAACTCAAGGTTTTGGTTCCAAACCTCGAGGTTTGAAGATACTCAGAAGTTCGTTGCTCTCTGTCTGATGAAAACTCGAGGTTTCAAATGAAAACTCGAGGTTTTGACTTTGTTCAGCTTTCTTGAAATAACTATCAACTTTCGAAGACCATATCTCCCTGTTCTGAACTCCGTTTTGGTCCTTTCAACTCTTGATAGAAAGCTCTATGAGTTACTTTCATATTCCACTGATTTCAGCTCAATCAGATTTTTAGTTTGTGAGTTACACTCACAACATTGAAGCTTGGTTTGCTGTGTGGGATGGAGTTTTCTGTCAACTTCCACAATTCATAACTCTCTCATATGAACTCTTTGGACTTTAATTTTATATCAACATCACGCATTGGGAGTCTAGTTTCATATGCCACTGATTTCACCTCAATCCGATCTCTGGTTTAGGAGATATCATCAAATTACCAGACGTCGCCCATGCTGAACGTGAAACAGTGTGGAGCTGAAGAGTTGATAGCTGAAAACTCGAGGTTTTTACTGCAACCTCGAGGTTTTCGAGTCCAGAGACGCTGAAGACACTTGAAAACTCGAGTTTGGATGGAAACCTCGAGTTTTCTCAGTCCAGTTCTTCTAAACTTGAGGTTTGAGTTCCAAACCTCGAGGTTTCTCATCCTGAACCTCATATTTTCTTGATTTAACATTGAATTGAGCCATTTCAACTTCCATATGATCTTGGAGACTTCTAGCATCAATATAAGAACTTGAATAAAGATATCTTCATTCCATTTAGCAAGTTCTTCCTTCTTTCATCTCCCAACTTGATCATTCTTCATCGTTTAACTTGGACTCATCATTCTTTACAACTTCTACCTTCTTTAATATCCATAAAGTGATGAAGCTTCATTCCAACTTCTGCTATCATAGAGACTTCCAGTATCACAAGAACTTGAATGTTGATATTCCTATTATATTGTGCAAGTTCTTTCGATAACATCTTTCTCTAGTCTCTTCTCTTCTTCTTGCTTATCCTCCAAAATCATCTTGCTTTCTTGACATTTCGATATTCCAATTATATGCAAGAGCTTCTTTCTTCAAACCCTTATCTCCTTTTTGATTATTCTCCATGATACAACTTGGACTAATCTACATTAAACATAGTAGTTAGTCAATGTAGGAGATAAATATATTACTCTATATATTACTCAATCTTTTTGCTTTTAACCATGACATCTATATAAGACATCATCAAAACTAATCATAACCAACAGCAACAACCCTAATGTGACAATGCAAGATTAGTAAATATATCTCTATTTTACCAACAAACCATCCATTTATCAAGTAAACTTCAAGACAAGCATGATTTCAATCATGTTCTACACCTAGATTAGCTCTCTCAAGTCATAACCTAAGTGAATAAATCATCTAAATGGAGGCCAATCACTTAGAAGCATTAAGCAGGTTGAAATCAACATATATGAAATCAACATATATATATATATATTTATCTACCAAAAGAGAGGAATATTCAAGTATTAATCCATACAAAGGGTCAAAAGAACCCTATAAAGAAAGATTTATCTACTCATGTTCAAATACAAAGAGAGTCTAAGCAAAGAAATTGAATACATGAAGAAACTAAGAAGAAAAGATAAGAAAAGAGGAAGAACCAAGGTGAAATCCCCAAAATCTCTCTTAGGTTGAGCACCCAAGCCTCCAAGATTGTCCAAATCTCTCTCCCAAGCTCTTCCCTTGTATGCCCACTTGTTTCCTTAGGTCAAGAGTCTCTTTTTTGGCCCTTCCCTTCAGGTTAAATAGTGTTTTTCTGTTTCTAAAATGTAAAACGCGCAGCTGTACTTTCTGCATTTTTTTACGACTGGCTGCGGCCAGTTGTTGACTTTCCGCGGCCAGTTGTACAAGTTCTTCTAACTTTGCACTGCTTCACCTCCTTTATTTCTTTCCTTGTTTCTTGGTTCTTATAGAGCTTCAAAACTTGTCTCCATCTTCCTACAAAAGAGGAAACAATTATCAATTCTCAATTGAATCAATAACTCTATAATAACAAGAATTTCTTTGATTTTTGCCTTATACTTTGATATGCACATTTTTCTCTATAACTTCATTTCTATGCACATTTTGAACCAAAAAATAGGTAAAATGAGAGAAAATGTACTGGAATATTGTCAATTTCTAAGAGTTAACAACTACCAAGGAAAAAATATCTGATATGGTATCCAATCCTTCAAATGTTTATGAAGTAAGTATCTTCTTCTATAAGTACATAATTAAATGCATCGTTTAGACACACATACATATATACTAATTCCCTAATTGATGTCATTATTGTAGGTTCATGCATCAAGAATTGGTTCAACAGGGCAGAATTAATGATTTTGGATTCATGTGCCCAGTCTATGCAAGTACAATATCCTTGCCGGAGAGACAGTGATAACCTTTAAATTCATATTGTTTTAAATGCAAAAAGGATCTAAAAACTCTGTCATTGTCATGTTTTAATGGATCAATTAATTAAATATATGATTTCATCTTCCTAATGAGTTTTTAGACTTTATTTGCATTTATCTTGGTCACATCTTGAGTTTGGATTCAAAATTGAACTTTAGTCACATTCTTACTACAATTGGGTAGTGAATACGGTTTGGTATTTTGGGTATAAATTGAGTTATAGAATTCCAATGGCTCTATACCTTGTATTTTTAGAAAGCTAAGAGGAAGCCCTACAAATCCTATGAAGAGCCCAAAAGCTAACTCAGATGTTTAGAGGGCCAAAATGGGCTTAGAAACCGAAACAGGCCGCAATCACTGGACTCCGGAACAACGTTCGGTATTTGATCCATAACGGGAGCTATAGACATCCAAATGAGGTCCGGTTTACGCCCCTGGAAAGCTGACATCCAGGGCTACATTTCATATGAAGACCACATGGTCCATATCCGCCGTTTCCGTGGTGTAATCCAGCTTTCAAACAGACGCATTTTTGGAGGTATAAAGTGGTTCAATGATTCTTCCATGTTGGCCACTAAGTAAAGTGACGAAATGAGTTGTAAAATGGATGAATGAGATGCCCAATTTTCCTATAAATAGATGGAGAGGCTGAAGAGAAACACACACCTTGAAGAGACCAAGATCTCTCCCATTCTAAGTTCCTTCTTTTATTTCTTGCCTCCTACTTGGGATGGCTTAGTTTTGCTTTATTAGTTTCATTTTTTGTCTTTAATTCTTGTCTTTAATTTCTTGCCTCCTACTTGGTATGGCTTAGTTTTAATCTTTCATTTTAATTATTTTATTTTGATTTTATGTTCTTCATCTTTTTCCTTTATTCGTTCATTATGTTTTTGATAGTTACTTTTATATTGGAATAGAAGCTTTCATTTTCTTTAATTGTTCTTTGTGTTCTTCATGTTCATGATGAACTTGTTCATGTTCTTCGTGGTCATGATGAACATCTTTATTTCTACATTTTCATCTTACACAGCCATGCTTGGCTAAGTTTCTGTTATCGACCCATGAGTTGAGGATTCCATGGTGTCATCCGGAGGACTTGTGCTTTAATCCAGAATCGACTTTTTTCTATTGATTTTTAATCGGATCCGATTATAATTATGGATTGGGTGTTAGATTTAATACCCAGATTGAAATCCCAAGGACTTAGGTCGGACCAGGTTACAGAGAACGTTGTACGATTGCACAGCGAACTCGCCACGTGTTCGATCATATGCTAGGCGATTGTCTAGTCGAGGGAGCTTCTGGACAAATGCAGAGATTTCGGTTTGTCTATAATCAATCATGAGTTCAGTTATTCTATTTTTTTGTCCAATGATGGAAGGTCTTGGAATCCCAATTCTGAGTTGATCGTTTTTAATTTGATTAATCTAGCTTTTTCATTGTCTTTAATTCCTGTTCTAATTCCAACAAAACCCAATCCCCCTTGTTTTCATTTCATTTGAATGACATCTAGATTACTTAGGATTCAATAAAAGGCTCCTCGAGAAGAGAGAACGATTCTAGGTTTGCCTATACGCAATCCTTGGTTAATTGTTGATTGTGGACCCCAAGGCTAATGACAAAAAGGTCTTCATCAGACAGCAGTACATATCAACGAGGTTGTGTGAAGTGAGAAGAAGGTGTACATGTTTCCATACTACCAAAGGTACGTAACACAATTCTTGTCTGCAATTCACTTAATTTTGCTATATATATCACTGAGTACTTTACTGATGTGAATTTTCAACCACCACTGGCAGTTGGTCCTCATGGGCATGGAGGTGCATGCAATGATCTTCTTATGCTCCACTCACAGCGATCTAGGGCCTACATTGATGCAGACCATCAACGAGTAAGCATGTCATTTTGATTCTCTTGTCTGAAATCTCTGCTGTGAATTTTCAGTGAACATTATTGATAAATTTTTGATTTTGATGATAGTGCCATGAGGACCTTCCAAATCCAGGTAAATAAAAAGCATACGTATGATGCCAAAGATCCTAAATGGCTCACACCAAAAGTTAGTATATATTTCGACACTGGCACACTGCCTTGTGAACTTGGTCAGTAAGCTATATATGCTCTTATATATATTTCTTGTTCTTTTTAGACCCGCCGGCAACCAACGGTGTCCAACTTATGTGGCTCGTACATCAGAAACACATATATGATATTATCACGCAAGGAAGGACTAAATTCACTGCAAAGGTAAATGTATTTGATGTTACATATTATGGCTAAATTCAGTTTCTGGCTTAATGTTACATATGAAATATGCACGCAAGTTAATTCAGTTTCTGTCTTTGATGTTACAGAGGTTTGCCTGTGCTGATCCCTTTTCTGATGATGAAGTAGAGCACATACGCAATGTGTTTTGTGAATATCTGTATGACCTCTTAAAGTCAGAACAAGAATTACAGTCCTAAATTTATTTGTAAATATATGTTGTAGCAACAATAATCTTCTATAAATGGACAATTGCACAATTTGTGTAATTCAATAATAATTTTTTTTTATTTTTTCGAACAATTTTCTTGTGTCCATTTTGGGTTTCTGAATGTATTAGATGGTGAATAAAGCTATTTAGTGCTTGAAATTTGAGGTACAAGATGTTGTAAATGAGCAATAAGAGACTCGAAAAGTATTCGCGACTTTTAGGACCGCATATTTTTTAAATATCCGGTCCTAAAAGTATTCGTTTAATTATAATAAATATGGCGAGACTTTTAGGACCGTATATTTGTTAACATTCCGGTCTTAAAAGTCTTCGTTTATTTTAAAAATATGGCGAGACTTTTAGGACCACATATTTATTCAAGGTCCGGTCCTAAAAGTCTTTGTTTAATTATAAAAAAATATGGCTAGACTTTTAGGACCGTATGTTTATTAAAAGTCTGGTCTTAAAGGTCTTCGTTTGTTTTAAAAATATGGCGAGTCTTTTAGGACCGCAAATTTATTCAACATCCGGTCCTAAAAGTCTTCGTTTAATTCTAAAAATATGGCTAAACTTTTAGGACCATATATTTGTTAAAAGTCCGGTCTTAAAAATCTTTGTTTATTTTAAAATAAGGCGAGACTTTTAGGACCGTGTATTTGTTAATTGTCCGCTCCTAAAAGTCCGGTCTTAAAAGTCTTCGTTTATTTTTTAAAAAATATGGCTTAACCTTTAGGACCGTGTAATTGTTAAATGTCCGGTCTTAATAGTCTTCCTTCAAATAGAAATGGTGACTCGCTTTCCAGACAAATTATTAGGGTTCAAGACAACCGAGGTTCTGGCGTTCTGCTCAAGCTAGGACCTTTGTTGTCGTCGTTTTTACCTCTCCTGATTTTGAGCAGCATTATCGGTCTCCTTTTTTGTTGTCTTTTTCCTTTTTGTGGGAAACAGAAGGAAGATAATGAAAAGGACACTAAAAATATTCAAATCAGGGCGAGGTAAAACTGACGACAACGATGGTCCAACCTTGAGAAGAATTGTCACTATGTTTGTTTTTATTCGAATAAGGTAAACGATGTTTTTTGTTTTGTATAGTCTTAACTGTATTATATGAATTTTTAATGTTGATCACACACGAGGACAATGTTGTGTTTGTTACCTTTTTGTCGAAAAAAACAAAGATAATGAAAAGGACAAGGCGATCGAAGATGGGAACTAAAAAATTTATTCATTATATTTTTTTTATGTTGTCCGGTGAGGGGCAGCAGTAGTACTTACAAAAAAATAAAACATAAAAATATATAATCCTCCCCAGCGTTGTCGGAGGGGAGGGAGGGGTCGGAGCGGTTGAAGACGTCGTCATCAGAAGGATGGTACTCAATGTCATTGGTGTCGAGTACCGCGTTCAGCTTGTTGTTGACGACGTGATAGACTTGAAACAGTTGGCCTAAGCGTCGGTCTATATGATCGACGCGGGTCAGAAGGTGCTACATCATCTAGTAGAATGACGGGTTTGGAGGCAACGGAGGAGGGTACAGAGGTGGAAGAGGATTAAGACGAAAAGGAGGACCTAGTGGTGGTGGAGCAGCCATTACGGTGGAGGTTGTAGAAGTGATGGAGAAGAATTTGAAGAAAGTAAAGTAACAACGGGTTTAAATAGAGAACCCATCCTGAACAATGTGAAACGCTGGAAACTTTAATGAGGAGACACATAGTTCCTCAGAATACAAGGAGACGCCTAGTTGGGAAGTTTATCTGGAAGCTGAAGAGACTCTGAATCATTCATTTGAACAGAGTGTAAGGATACAACTCTGCTATCTGAGTAATTTGAAAAGAATGAACTTTTAATACCGGATATTGTAAAAGATCCGTTCTTAAAACTAATATTTTAAGAAAAAATTCTTACTTTTTTTTTTAAAAAAAATGAATTGAAAAAATAAATAAATGAATTTTAGGACCGGATACAAGATAAAAGGTCGGTCTTAAAAGTAATTGAATTGATTGAAAAAATAAATAATATACTTTTAGGACTGAACATATGTTAAAGGACGGTCTTAAAAGTAATTGAATTGAAAAAATAAATAATAGACTTTTAGGATCGGATATATTATAAAAGGTAGATCTTAAAAGTAATTGAATTGAAAAAACAAAAAAATAGAATTTTAGGACCGCATATTTATAAAATACGCTCTTAAAGTAGAAACATTTAGACCAATTTTATCTCAATTCATTCTCATCTATCAATTGCGTATCTCTCCTGCTCTTTGCCTTTATTAACTCCTCACACTACCTCTCTGTCCTTATTAACTCCTCACTACCTCATAACTCCACACTACATAGCTCTCTTCCCCAACTGCTCAAACCATGGTTACATACAAGAGAACCGCTCGTAGAGGTACTCTTACTTTTGAAGCTCGTGCCTTCGTTAGATTGTTATACGGTGCGCCTCTTCCAGCGAGAGTGCGTTCTATTGAGACCGAAGAGTCTCTGGTCGTTGGACCCATTGTTATTTCGGATGATGAAGAGATTGCCGCACCCTCTTTCCAACCTCCTAGCCCCAGCGCGCCTACCGCTGACCCCTCTCCTCTTTCCTCTAATGATGCGCTGATGCGAATAAGACATAAACTTGCTGATCTCTGGCGGGAAGTTAATGCTGCTCACGCCGATATCGCCAAGGCTTTGGAAGATAATAAGCTTTAGGATGTTTAGTCAGATTCTTGTCGTTGATAATGTTCAATTTGTTTTTGTTTTCTTTCTTTTTTTCTTGTGTACGTGCATATTCTCCAGTAATGTATGAAGCATTAAGAACTAAGATTGTGTCTTTTTTTTGTTCATATTCTCCAGTAATTAAAGAAGCTTATTCTCTAGTTTTCCTTTATTTAATTTATTCATTCATTTGCTGCTGCGCTCGCCAAAGCCAATCCTCTTTTTTTTTGGAGGACCTTTAGGACCGGATTCTTTATAAGTAACTGGTCTAAAAAGTATTTGACTTTTAAGACCGGATGTTTTATAAATTAAACTTCGGTCTTAAAAATAAAAGAATAGTAAAAAGTTAGGACCAGAGTCTTCTAAACCTCCAGTCTTAAAAATTAAATTAATAAAATGCTTATCTTTAGGACCGGATGCTTTATAATTAACCGGTCTTAATAAAATCCAAAATACTAAAACATGTCTCTGTAGCGCGGAAAATTAAATTTCCCTCTCTGAACTTATCTTGTCGCGTCGAAAGTGATTACTCAGATTTTGTCTCCAGTGTTTGTGTGTTGCTTCGCGTTGCTCTCTCGACAATCACTTTCTGGTTCCTTAGCTAAACGTCTATAGACCAATATGTAAGAGGTGTTTCGGCTATATAACTTTATGATTTTCCTGCTTATCGTTCTGGGTTTTTCATGGGTTAAACGAAATCGATGAAATGTTCTTGTAGGTTTCTATTTTGTTAATGAATATTGTATTTTGAAGATTATATTTGCACTTTAAACCTACCCAACTGATAAACAAGTGTTTTTAGGTTACTCTTGCTGTCTGCAACATCAACGTTCGTGGCCGGAGAAGAAAGACTCAGCAGACACATTTGAATTTATATGCTACAGGTGAGTCCACAAGACCTTCATGCGATGCATTTAATTTCCTCGTCATGCATTTATTTTGCTTCTTGGATTCACTGTGATACATTTATGACCAAAAGTGATTCTTCGTTATGCATTTAATGGGCACGTTTCGCTGTAAATATATATATATATATACAGAACCGACATTGAGCATATATATGCATTTGTAGTTGGCTTATTTTATATGCAAGTTTGTAATTTTTCGGATTATGTATGTTAAATCTTTCCGTCTATAGGAATTCTACTATGGATTATAGTTGGATAAATGCTTTACGGACGAGTGTTAAATATCAGAATGAGGTGAGGGAAATATATAGAATTTGCTAAACAAAATGCCCATGATAATAGTGGGAAGTTTTATTGCCCTTGTGTACAATGTTTGAATGAGAGGCGACTAAGTCCTGAAGTTATACACACACATTTAATTTGTGAAGGATTTTGTAAGACTTCTACAGTATGGGTATGACATGGTGAAAAAATGCCAAGTGGGTCTCAACATGGGGAAGTGACCTTTGATGATAATGACACGGATATGGATGATCACATAGAGGACATTATTCGTGATGTAGGAGAAGAGGCTTTTCATCAATCACACGCATATGGTAATATGTGCAGTAATGCAGACACCTCGCTATACCCTGGGTGTAAAAAAATACCAATTGTTGAACGTTGTATTGAAATTGGTAAGCTTGAAGGCACGTCATGGGTGGAGCGACAAGAGTTTTTCTGAAATGCTTGAGGCTTTTAAGGACATGCTTCCGGATGATAATGTGTTGCCGTATTGATACTATGATGCTAAGAAAATACTTTGTCCACTGGGGATGGAGTACAAAAAGATCCACGCATGACCGAATGATTGCATATTATATAGAAAAGAGTTTGAAGAGAAGCAGAATTGTCCGATATGTGAAACCCCAAGGTACAAGTCAAATAAGGGGCCTGCAAAAGTGTTGTGGTATCTTCCAATCGTATCAAGGTTCAAGCGGTTGTTTGCTAATGAAAATGATGCAAAAAATTTGAGGTGGCATGCAGATGAGAGGATTTCTGATGGAAAGCTTCGACAGCCGGCCGATTCTTCTCAATGGAAGAAAATCGATCAATTATTTCCAAACTTCGGCGAAGAACCTACGAACCTTAGGCATGCCCTTAGCACGGATGGCATGAATCCCTATGGAAGCCTTATCATCACACATAGTTCATGGCCTGTACTCCTGATTATTTACAACTTATCTCCTATGTTATGCATGAAAAGAAAGTACATCATGCTGTCTATGTTGATTTTGGGACCAAAACTACCCGGAAATGACATTGATGTTTACCTTCAGCCCTTGATTGAAGACTTGAAGGAGTTGTGGGAAGAAGGTGTCGATGTTTTTGACTCTTTCAAGAAGGAGGTGTTTAAAATGCGAGCCATGATATTTTGTACTATAAACAACTTCCCAGCATATGGGAACTTGTCAAGGTATAGTGTAAAAGGCCATAAAGCATGTCCGGTTTGTGAAGAAGGCACACGCTACCATTGATGCTACCAAAATTTTAACTAAGCACCGCAAGTGTACGGGTCATGAAAATAGTAAGTGGCAAATCAAGGTCATCCCACAGAGACTCAGTCAAACTAGTGATTAGGTGTTAATTTTTTTTTTTTTTTTCGTTTAAGTTGAGCAAATCAAAATTGTTTCCAATAATAATAAAAAGAATTTTAATAAAAACAAGAACTTTCAAACAGAGAGAAAATTCAAATATCAAGGAGGACAACTTAGAGATACTAATCCCTTGTTTGTTTCTTAGATTTTATTCCCACTAAATTAATTCTAACTTAACTTCATCAGTTAACCGAGAGTATTAATGTTTATAAATGCCTGTCGGTCCACTTATACACCTACCTCAAATAATTATGCAATATCTTGCACAATTAATTAAGATTCAATTCAATCGGGCTCCCTCTAATTTGATTATTTGGAGCTTCTAGGTATATGTCTATCCTAGACACAAATTAGATTAAAATCTAATTCCACATTATTTAATCCAAGGTCAATTTAAGATTTCCTTCGTCAAGTTTAATCCTAAATCCCCAAAACATGTTTAATGGTGGCCAATCACTAAACAATGAATAATCAAACAAGATTAAATAAACTGAATTAATATTAAGTAAAACTAATTAGTGGGAATAATTTTTAAGTCTCAAACAAGTTCATAATACTCTAAGTTGCAAAGGAAAAGTTAGCTACACATGGCTTTAATAGAATCAGTCTTAGCAAAATCAAAACTCAGGTTTAACAATATACTGGAAACAAATAAACAACTGAACCAGAGTTACTTGAATGACTAAACCAAAGACAAAGAATCAGTAAGGCCTCTTCATTCTGGTTCGGAGATGGTTTTTGGAGAAGACAATGATGACAACCCAACAACAGCACCTCTCTCCTCTTCGCAGATTAAACAAGAAAAGAATGATCGGAGAAAAATGTCGTCGCTGCTCTGTTTCTCTCCTTCTGAGCAGTTGTGGCGACGACGCTCACCGGCGTGAGAGGATGAAGAGGGTCGAAGGTCTGGACTACTGCGTTGCTTCTCTGATTTGTTGTGCGTGGTCTGCGAAGCTCCCATTTTCTCGCTCCTTGCCCAGCAAAAATCACGATCAAGCTCTCTCAAAAATGAATCGTGTTTTTCTTCTTTTCTCCATAGCCGCCTCAGGTCCGCTTTTTCAATTCATGTTGCCTCCCCCAATTTAGGTCTTCACTTCCTTATAATATGTGGGGGCCATTTTTCATTTGCAATTCAAACTCCTCCGCCAAAACGTTGCGCATCACCCTGATCCTTTAAATGTTTTTCTTCAATTGATTCTCCATAGCCACGTGCTGATTCATCAATAAAAAAAACATTTAATAAAATAAAAGAAAATAGTACTTATCTAATAATAATAATAACAAATAAACTGAATTTATTTCCTAAACTTCTAGTTATTATTATTTATTTCCTAAACTCAAAAAATTTTATTTTAAATTGAAATCCCATAAATGATGCATCCATATTGATTTCTCTTAAAATCTTAATAAAATCTCTTTAATTTAGTATTGATGACTTCCCAAATATATCAAAATATGTCTCAAATCTATTAAAAATAGGAAGTCATCAACCATCAACTTCAATATGGAATAAAGACGGTTTATCTTGGACATAGGAGATTTCTTAGACGGGGCCACCCATATCGTCGATTAAAGAAAGCCTTTTTTGGTGGCCAAGAGTATGAAGATGCTCCGGTGGCATTGACTGGGGAGCAAATTTATGAAAATGTAAAAAATATTAGTGTCATCTTCGGTAAGACTGCAAAGAGTAGAAAAGAAACAAATATATGGAAAAAGAGATCTGTATTCTTTGATCTTCCATATTGGCGCAATCTTGATGTGAGACACTGTATTGATGTCATGCATGTGGAGAAAAACGTTTGTAATAGTATTGTTGGCACGCTTCTCAACATACAAGGTAGTTCCAAGGATGGTGTGAAGGCAAGATTGGATTTGCGTGCAATGAAAATATGCGAAGACTTACATCCAAGGCCATATGGGAAGAGAACTTATTGTCCCCCGACTTCTCATACTTTGTCTAAGGATGAGAAATGAAGTTTTTGTGAGTGTTTACACGGCACAAAAGTTCCCTCGGGGTATTCTTCAAATTTTAAGAGGCTTGTATCGATGAAAGACTTGAAATTAGTAGGCCAAAAGTCTCATGATTGTCATGTCTTGATGCAACAGCTACTCCTAGTAGCTATTCGAGGCATCGCCGAATATGATCTTCAACACATTTTGACTAGACTTTGTTTCTTCTTCAATGCGGTTTGTAGTAAAGTTTTCGAGATTGAAAAGTTTAATGAATTGTAGAATGAAGGATATCTTATCTTATGCCACCTTGAGAAGCTTTTTGTTCATACATTTTTTGACATCATGGTTCATCTAATTGTTCATCTAGTGAGGGAGATAAAGTTGTGCGGCCCTACCGATTTATGGTGGATGTACCCAATTGAAAAATCTATGAAATTCCTAAAAGGGTACGTGAAGAACGCATACCGGCTAGAAGCATCAATTGCTCATAAATATGTTTATGAAGAAGCCATGAAATTTTTTCAAAATTATTTGGCCAAAGTAAGACATATTGGGCTTCCTCAACGTCAGCATGCTTAAGGGGGTAGACAAGGGGCTTCGGTAAAATGTGTGGATCCTGATGAATTGTCACAAGTCCACTTATACATCTTGAATAATGTTGATGAAGTTCAAGCCAACATAGATGCACATAAAGAAGCTGTAAGGAAAGAAAACCATCGAATGACCGAACAAAGGTTGATTAGGGAGCATAACAGAATTTTTGCAAACTAGTTCAAACAAAAGATCGAGGGAGAGGAATGTGTTTTTGATACAATCAAATGGTTAGCACGTGGTCCTGAGGTTGATGTCATAAGTTGGAATTCGTATGTGATCAATGGTTACACGAAGTCCCTAGATGATAGGAGAACTGTCCAAAACAGTGGTGTTATGTTAGAGGCTGCATCTATGCACTTCTCAGTTCAAAAGACAAGAGGCCTACACTACTACAAAAATGCTAAAAGACGACCTAAATAAGACCCAATTAACGTCCCTTTACTGAGGGACGTCTTGGAGGGGGTAGAGGAAAATTTTGAATTTGGCGACCTGATCTTAAATAATAAGGCGACCTGATTCTAGATCAGGTCGCCTTATTAAGGTGACCTGATTCTAGATCAGGTTGTCTTATAAAGGCGACCTGATTTAAGATCAGGTCGCCTTATTAATGTTAATAAGGCGACCTGATTAATATTGAGTTCGCCTTAAAGGCGACCTGATTTGTAATCAGGTCTTCTTATTACTTACATTAAGGCGATTCGATTGTAATTTTGGTCGCCTTAATGGGTTCATAAGGCGACCGATCATTAATTCAGATCACCTTATGAGAACAAAGGCGATTCGATTTCAAAATCAGTCGCCTTTGTTGAGTTTTTTTTTAAAAAAATATTAGCTACATTTTAATTTTTCCCTCATACATTCGGTAACAATGAGATAGGAGATTAGCTACCAAGTTTTGGATCATATCGTATAGTAAAATCTGAAGTAAAATAATACAAGTAAACTTGGAAAGACACAAACTAGACAATAACACCAAACTTGGAAAGACACAAACTATCAATAGGATTACAACTATGAGATATCTACCAAGTTTTTTGCATCAGCCAGAAACCACCAAACAACACAAGAATCACACTAACACAATACATAAAATAATGAGATAGGAGATATCTAGCTACCAAGTTTTGGATCATATCGGTGTAGTAAAATCTGAAGTAAAATAATATAGTAAACTTGCACAAACTTGGAAAGACACAAACTATCAATAGGATTACAACTATGAGATATCTACCAAGTTTTTTGCATCAGCCAGAAACCACCAAGCAACACAAGAATCACACTAACACAATACATAAACACAATATATAACACCAAACTTGCATATTTTGAACAGACAAAACATCAAATAGATACAAATGAACAACAGTAGCAAATTTGAATCACTAACAAAATAACATACTAATCATGCTCACTACTAACTAGGCTATGTGTTGAAGAAGATGTCTAGCTATCATGTCTCGAATCGAATCGATCTCATCCCGCGAGTACGGATCCCTAGTACCCATAAAGCGTAAATTGGAAAACGTGGAATAAGATAAACCAATTAAGTGAAGGAAATAATTAACAACTCAAGTACAACAACAAAAATTCAATAAACTTGAGAATCACGGAGAGCGATTACGTACTTTTTGAAAATTTTGAACACGTCTTTGGTAACGATGGATTGCATCCAATTCATAACGTAATATCCGCACTCGGTGCTCCCTGGTTGTTGATGGCACTATAAATCAAAGGCAAATTGTTAAAAACGAATAAAGGCATATCGAAAGCTCGTGTCAATGAAATAACTTGAATTGAAACTACTCACCGTCGGTTTATACCACCTCGGTCCACCCTGCTCTTTTGCATTGATAAGTTGTCTATACGTCTTGAGGCCCCTATCATTAAAATGGAAATTAACAGACATGTTAAACCATTCATTTAAAAAAAGAATCGATGATTCAAACAAAAATGTACTTACTCGACAAACATGGTTTTGATATCCTCGTTTGGAGTGCCACCTACTGAATCTAACCAATAACAGGAGTTCTTTCCAGGACAAACAACACACAGCGTCCAATGACCACTACAACATATACGTATTAATATTAAATTAAGATAAGAAAGCAATTTATTCACAAAAATCTTATATAGACAAAACAAAAGTACGCACCTTTCATGTATTGGGGCTAGATAACAAGACGATTCTCCGTCGCCCATTGTTAAACCAATATAAATTGACCTCCCGGGTAACGTATTGCGAGCCGGCCGTACATCCAGGACATAAGTATCCATACGAACCCGCTCGCTTTGTGCCGGCGCATAATTCACGAGACACTATGAAATGAAATGATAAATGTTATTGAAAATATTAAACAAAAACAAGAGTACTAACATAATTAAAGGGTTAAAAAAACTTACAAGATTGCAAGTTGAAGAAACTGTATATCTAAACAATCCATCGTCAAAAACTCCGTCAAATCTTTCTTGTCAAATGTTATCGGATATGTCTTTTCTCGCACCGACAATGCCCGGAGGCATCTCGCAAGCTTATAAGGCCGATGTCCTTGTACAACTCTCGATTGTGCTAAGTAGGGAAATAAGCCCGCACTTGTTCATCCTATGAAAACATAAAAAACATATTATGAGTGAATGAACCATGTGATGGCGCCCAACCTTTTTGCTCTTAAGAATGGCATCTCTATAAGACATCATCAAAACAATATAATGAAAATCAATCGGAAACAACTCATATGAAAATCAATCATCTCAATCATCTATGTATTTCCTACCATCGGAGGTGTCGTCCCCATCTCAATAAGATGAGCCGGCCAAAGGATGAACCATGTGATGGCGGCGCCTAGTGTGGTAACCTCCTCGTCATCAATCGGACGGCCGTCTCTTCTTCCCCCTCTCGCACACTCGTCACAGTCACCCGACGTTGGGATTCTGGAATTTGCTTGCCGTGGTGTTTGTCTTGTTCTGGGTAAACAAGACCATCGACAACAATCCGCGGTGTGGGTCATCCAAATATAGAGTGCAAGGTATACCTCCCGTGGAGTGTGAGACGGCTCGCCAATATGTACCTCTCCGGGAGGGGAGAAGGTCCGCCAATAGGTACCTCGGAGTGTGAGACGCTTTCCAATATGTACCTCGGAGGCTGAAAAATATCCTTTGCCGCCGGGGATCCTCGGGGATTCGTCGGTTGTACGTTGATGTTGTACCATAGCTTGCATTTCACCCCGTAGTTGTGCCATAACCTCATTTACGAGGTTTGCTCGATTCCGGCTTCAAGCTCCCGATGGCTCTCTTCGGCATACAAACGTGAACGCCGTCCGAAATATTTTGCGACACTCACTCCCCTTGTCTCCCCTCGAACAGCATCAGGGTAATCCGGCTTCCCAATCGCCGTTGACAAAATGTCCTGCCGTGAATGAGCCTTGGCTGCTCTGCTGCTCAAGTGAATCATGTACCATAAGATTTTTCATAAATAATAACTAAACTCTTATATAGTATGAAACAACCGAGGCTATTTAATACTTCTAATTCAACTACTTACAATCTTTGAGGCAACCGCAAAGAACATCTTCATTGATGAATTTGTCACCCTTCATCCTCGCATGACTTTCCATTTTTTGTGACGAGGAGGACGCTAGGGGCCCGGATAGCAGTGGAAGGATCGGATTGGGAAGCTTCCTTCATTCGCCGTAGCTCTTCCTCCATCATCTTTCGTTCTAGCTTTTCGTAGCCACCTCTAGACAAGCAATGCGGATACTTATTTTTCGCTTGCCTCTCTCTATTGGCTTGGCTTGTTTCTGTGACACGAATTCAAACAAAACGATCGTACGAATTCAAGTAGATTCAAATTAAAGATAAGATATGACGAAATTTTACCATAAATTCGGGATTCGCCGGACGCCACAAACTCCCTCCGGTCCTCCGGAGAAATGAAGTCATAGGTCATACATGGATCCTCGTCCCTCTTTGGCCCGCGAATATACTTTTTTGTCAGCTTGTTCTTAAAATCCTTCCAACGGAGACGAACTTCGCCCATCCAATGCTTGTTCATGGCCTTAGTGTTAGGGACATCAAATGTTTGCTGCAAGGTGAAAGAGAATATATGAAAGAAATCAAGTAATAAGACTAAAGATACAAATGCAGATATATCGAAAGTGAGATACCAAAATCGTGTCCAAATCAACTCCTTCGTCTTCTCAGAACGAACTTCCAAGCCGAGTAAACAATACGCACTTTGCTTCGAGCCATATAGCCTAAATAGCTAATGAAGTTTGTCTTCCTCTCTCGCTAACCGGATTCATATTTTCATCGAACTCCACATGCAGCCTCTTTTTCTGACTGTCACGGCGAGCAATTAGCGCACCCATGTGTGTGCTACCTCTCCCCTTTCTCACAATGGGCATATCAACCCTATCTCCCGATGACTCATCTGAGCTAGACATATTCATGTTCATCAAAGACCACAAAAATTTATGTTAGATAGGTTTTTAAATAATAAACAAATTAATAAAATGAACCAACATGTTAAACGACCACAAAAAGAACATAGTAGTTAAACAAATCATTTAGAATCGAAGATCTTACTTTACATGGTTTCCCATATTCCTTCACAATGATCCTTTCTTGAAGCATATTCTTCATCATCTACCAATTCAACTTCACGTGTTGTAGGTGGATTTGTCTTTGAAAGGAGTGTATCGTCAAGGTTCAAGGATTCTTCACCATACTTCTATTTTTTACTTTGAAGTACAATTGACATTTCTTTATTTTCGTGGTCTCGTAACATAAAACACTTGTTTCGCCGACTTGCTAAAATGAATGGCTCATCTCTATGACCAAGTCTTTGAAGATCAAGCGAGACAAATCCAAATTTAGGAACTATTACAACAACATTATTGCTAACCCACTTACATTTCAATAAAGCAACTTTGAACTTGTCAGTAGCTGATCTCCCATATTTCGCGATCACTCCATAATAGGCCATTGATGCTAACACCGGGTTTTTGTCTTTCGAACTCGAAAAGTGCATGGATTCACTTCAACCATCACCCCACTATTTTGCACAAAGACTTTGTCATCTTGGTCTTTTGTGTAGAAAGAATATCCGTTTACATCATAATCGCTTCAAGTGATGACCGAAAAGAAGGCCCCAGTGCTAACCACTCGATTGTATCGACACTCCCGGTCTCGTGCAATACCTTCTCACCGAACCACTTTATGAACGTCTTATTTTGCTCATTCGCTATCTCGCATGTCACTCTTCCTTGGATTCATATTCTTCAAACTCTTTCGTGTTCATCAATGTATGGTTGAACTTCTTCCGTATTATTCAAGATGTATAGGTGTGCTTGCAACACCTCTTCACGAGGCTTATTCTTCATTTTGATTCCTCGAGTTCCCTCGCTTATCCCCTCGTCATGCTGAGATTGTATCGTCGGCCCTGATAGATAATCTTTGCAGAACTCCATAGCCTCTTCAACTACATATCTCTCAACTATTGAGGCTTCCGGCCGATAAGGGTTTTTAGAATACCCTTTTAAGATCTTCATGTATCGCTCGAAAGGGTACATCCACCTTAGGTAAACCGGACCGCACAGTCTTACCTCCTTACCAAGTGCACTATCAAGTGCACCATGATATCAAAAAAAGCGGGAGGGAAATGCATCTCTAGTCGGGACAAAATAATATAACCCTCATTCTCCAATTCATCCAACTTTTCAGTGTCAATGACTTTGTTGCAGATAGCATTGAAGAAAATACTCAATCTTGTTATAGTGGATCGAACTTCATCTTTCATAATGCCTCTTATAGCTATTGGTAGTAGTTGTTGCATCAACACATGATAATCATGGGACTTCATTCCCACTAACTTCAAATCGTTCATTGAGACACAATTTCTCAAATTAGAAGAATATCCTTGTGGCACCTTAATGTCATATAGACATCCACACAAACTTTTCTTCTCCGCTTTTGATAGTGTATGAGTTGCTGGCTCCATGTATGCCCTCTTACCATCTTCCATTACTCATGGATGTAACCGTTCTCTTATTCCCATATCAACCAGATCTAGTCTCGCACTAATTCCATCCTTAGTCTTCCCCGGTATGTGCAAAAGAGTCGACAAGGCTATCACAAACGTTTTTCTCCACATGCATCACATCAAGATTGTGTCTCACATCAAGACTACGCCAATATGGAAGATCAAAGAAAATTGATCTCTTCTTCCATATATTCTTCTCACTCGTCTTCCTTTGCTACTTACCCAATATGACATTGATATGTTTCACCCGACTATAAACGTCCTCTCCGGTTAATGCCTTTGGGAGCCGTGCTCGCTCCGGTAAGCCGTTAAAACGCTTTCTTAACTTACGATATGGGTGGAACCGATGAAGAAACCTCCTGTGACCGAGGTAGACCGTCTTTTTTCCGTGCTTTAGTTGATGGAAGTTTGTGTCTACTTCACATATTGGACATGCTTTATGCCCCTTCACACCGTTGTACCCTACGACAAATTTCCGTATGCGGGGAAAGTCGTTTATCGTGGTAAAAATCATTGCACGCAACTTGAAGTGCTCCTTCTTATATGCATCAAACACATCTACGCCTTCCTCCCACAACTTCTTCAAATCCTCAACCAAAGGCGCCAAGTACACATCGATATTGTTCCCGGGTTGTTTTGGTCCAGAAATCATCATAGAAAGCATCACATACTTGCGTTTCATACATAGCCAGTGAGGAAAGTTGTATATTACAAGGAGAACCGGCCATGCACTATGTGTGCTGCTAAGAGTTCGATACGGATTGAAGCCATCTATACAAAGCCCTAGCCGAAGGTTTCTTGGCTCACTGCCAAATTGAGGGAACATTTCGTCTATTTTCTTCCATTGCGGAGAGTCAGCCGGGTGCCGAAGATATTTTCCATCGGATATTCTCTCATCAGAATGCCATCTCAACTTCTTCGCCGTTGCTTCACTAGTAAACAGACGCTTAAACCGTGGAATTATTGGAAAATACCACAATGCCTTCAAATATTACCTTTTTGTTGTCTGCTATCCAGAAACACTAACTTTCTTCACTTTGTATCGTGAAGTTTTACACTTCGGACAATTACTGAGGCCTTCGTACTCGTTTATGTACAATATGCAGTCATTAGGGCAACTGTGTATCTTTTTATACTCCATACCCATCATAGACAAGATTTTCTTGGCCTCATACATACGATTTGGAAGTACATTATCATCTAGCAACATATCACACAACAATTCAAGCAGCGACGTGAAACTGCTATCGGTCCACCCACAAGTTGCCTTTAAGTTGACCAAATGTATGGTCGCAGTCAACCGTGTATACTTAGTACACCCAGGGAACAAAGGTGTCTCTGCATCACTCCGCACGCTTTCATATTTGTTGGCTCCTATGTTTTGATTATAACAAATGTTTAAGCATTTAAGTTTTGAAACTATGATTGAATTCTGTTTCATGTGTTCCAGGAATAACCCTCGAGAATTGGATCTTGAATTCTCGAGAATGGCTGCAAGACTATGTTACTAAGTTTAATTTATTTTCCAGCATTCTCGAGAGTGTTTATTGAATTCTGGAGAATGGTTCTCGAGAATACCAAGTAATTCTCGAGAACGATCAGATTTGAAGCCGAAACAGAAATATGTTACTCGAGTGATTCTCGAGAATTGAGAATCAATTCTCGAGAATGATTCTCGAGAATCAGAAAATGATTCTCGAGAATGGTCGATGATCCTTACTGATATCTTCTGTTGCTGAGGTGATTCTCGAGAATGGGAAGTAATTCTCGAGAATCAGAATGGATTCTCGAGTATGATCATAAGCTTCAGTTCTGAGCTCTCTGGTTTGCAAGTGATTCTCGAGAATGAGGAAGTAATTCTCGAGAATGATTCTTGAGAATGGAAAAATAATTCTCGAGAATGAACGGATTTGCTCAATTCTTCATATTGATTCTCTGTGAGATTCTCGAGTATGCTCTACTACACCAACTGATGTTTGCTTCTGTCTGATAGATTCTCGAGAATTGGAATGCAATTCTCGAGAATGGTTCTTGGGAATCGTTGGTTGATTCTCGAGAATGGTCGAGAATTTTTCAATCTGCAGGTTGATTCTTCATACAATTCTCGAGTATGGCTTCTGCAATTCTCGAGAATGATCTGACAGCATCCATACCAGTTAGTGTCAACAACCTGATTCAGTGCAACCTTCTTCGAATAATCCAGTTAATTGTTTTAATTCTTCAATACATCATTCTACATTAACTATGATATCATTAATCATCTTCCTAAGTATTTTTCAGATTCATAGTCAAGTTTCACATTCAGATAAAGAACATGCGAGTATTAGCCAACAACGAATGCTTCTGCAAGAACACTCGAATGAATCTGTAACTCATTGTTATAATCTGATTATATCTTATTCTATTACTAATCAGCTCTGTGAGTGTATTTCAGACATTAAATCTTGGTTCAAAGCATGACAGGCTTGACGCACTGAAAGTATGGAGAAACAGAGCCGACATGACTCAGAGGACCCATAACCAAAAAGCATCTTTAAAGTTTCTCTTTACCCAAGGTGACAGCTACAAGATGACCCAACTAAAGAGACATTTGATAATGGGCGAGCAGAAGGCGCGAGTGCTCCATTAACGGACATATTCAAATGTTCCAACGGACACATTCAAATCCTTCAACGGTCTTCAACTTCAACCAGTACATATACACGAAGGATTGAATTCGACAGAACAACGAACCAGTGCATACATTGATAAAGCTTTCAAATATTTCAAATTGTATTCTGATTATATCTTCGGATATACTAAGCTTCAGTGTTCATCATTCTATCTACTCTGTGAGAGAGTTTTCTACAACTTGCTTATTACAATTCGTTCAAATTCTCAAGATAGAGGTATCTTGAGTGTGGGTGTATTGATTACAACTTGTAAGGGAGTGAGTCCAAGAGTGAGAGAATTATCCTTCGTTTACGAGTGTGTAATCCTATTTGTAAGATAGTGGAAATCCCAGAGTGTGTCTGGGGACTGGACGTAGGTCAAAGAGTTAGACCGAACCAGGATAACTTCTCTGTGTCTGTCATCTTTACTTCTTTACTGCTTTCTTTGTTTATCTATCATACAGCGAAAAAATCTTTGAGATCACCTATTCACCCCCCCTCTAGGTGTTATTCCACCTTCAATATTCACCCGATTGTGCAAAAGATTCTGCCTCAACATCATTAATCATTTTCTCCATTCCATCATCATCATCTACCTCAACTTCATTTGCGTGGGACGCACCGGTACTTACTTCCTCACCATGCCATATCCACGTTGTGTATCGAAGGTGTATTCCATCACAAAGTAGGTGGTCCCTTATATCAACAATAACCCTTCGACTCCCATTTAAACAATTAACACATGGACAATAATACGTCCCATTTTTTGTGGCCACATTCCTTCTAGCAAATTCAGTAAACTCTTCCACCCCATTCTCATATTCTTCACTAGTTCTCAACGCATTCATCCAACTAAGACCCATTTTATTACCACCTACGACATTTCCAACAACAGTCAAGTTCATGTCAATTTCAAAAACGACATGCTTTCTTTTAAGGAAATTTCGCAAAGCATTTCCCCTTAAAAGTAAGACATCCCAAAATTTCAATAACAACCAATTTCAGCTTAATTCAACAAAACTTAATAACTAAAGCAATTCAGAACAATATCAACTATTAAATCCAACAATTTCTTCAACTAACAGAACATTGGAATTATTCGTACTAACATATACTTCAATGGTAATGGAAATGGTAAACCATGAAGCCATCACTTGTTTAATCAAGTTCACGTAGTT
This sequence comes from Acacia melanoxylon, assembly GCA_019022615.1. NCBI lineage: Eukaryota > Viridiplantae > Streptophyta > Magnoliopsida > Fabales > Fabaceae > Acacia > Acacia melanoxylon. The sequence continues at coordinate 15,161,871 of JAFJYJ010000005.1, forward strand.
CATATGGCTAATGATCTATCCTAATTAGCTAAGGGACACAATTAGTCTGTGTTTGACTAATGCTACTCTAATAATAGCCAATACCACCGACATGACTACATTGATCTTCCCCTAAAAACTTACCAAACATTTAAAATATAAAGAATTACAATTTCATATCAGCAAGCATGAATAAGATTTCATCCATCCAAAGCAAACTCAGAATTAAAAGAATTACAATTAGCGAAAGAATTACAATTAAAAGAATAAGTTTTCATCCATCCAAAACATTTAAAATATAAAGAATTACAATTTCATATCAGCTACATTGATCCATGTTTGATTATATGTTAAATATGGGAGTCCCTTCAATTTACAAAGTGCATGCATGAGAATCTCTTTTTGCTCAAAAATGCCGAGAATCTCTACTACACCCTAGAATGATGGTTTTGAAGCTTACCTCGGTCCAAAATCAGGTTTGCATGTCCAAAAGGTGCCTCCTTCAAGCTCGAACTTCTTCTCCGTGAATCTCCTCCTCACGACCTCTCTCGTCTCCGTATCTCTTTTTTTGTTGTTTTTAGAACCGAAATAAGGACCTAGGGGGAGCTGAAGTGGTTTTAGTGGAGTGGAGTTGGCCGGAAGCACGCGATCGATTTGCGCGGCGCTTGATGGAGGTAGGAGACGCCGCGAAAAGGGAAACAACGGGGACGGCCGCGAGAGGAAATGACGAAGGGTTTAAAATTTCGACTCGGGAGTGTGCGTGGATTTGATTCTGTTTTAGGTTTAAAAATGAAAATTGGCGACCGAATTTACATTGGTCGCCAATTGTGGAAAATTGGCGACCTGATTTTATATCAGGTCGCCAATTTTTCACGCAAAATTTAATAAAATGGCGCAAACATAAATACTCCCACATATTTCCCTCTGGCGCCAAAATATTTGGCAGATTTTAGACGTCTTGAAAACATATCAGGACGCCAAAAATTAATTTTATTCCAAAAAAAAAAAATTACCATGGCGCCAAACAAAATTCTTATATTTCTTATCGCGGGAAGCAGTTAAAACGTCCTAAAAAAAGCTTAGAACGCCTAAAATAAATTTTAGAAGACCTAAATATTAATTTAGGACGTTGCACACTCATTTTTCTCATAATTATCATTTTTTACTACCTATTTTTTATTTAGGACGTTTTTTAGGGTAGTAATATCGAATTTTTGTAGTAGTGCTAAATTGGCAGTCATGCCTTATTATGGGGTTATTGAAGAGATTTGGGAGGTGGACTATGTTAAAATTAGATTTCCCATTTTCAAATGCAAGTGGGTTAATGTCAATAATGGTGTTCAGATCGATCGGTTAGGATTTACATTAGTTGATGCTAATAGTAGAAGTTTTGGAGATGAACCTTTTATTATGGCAGACCAGGCGAAACAAGTGTTCTATGTCACCGATCAAGAAAATAAAATGTGGTCTGTAGCTCTCCAAGGAAAAAGGGTCATTGATATTGATGAGGAAATTCATTCAAATTATTGTCTTCCTGAGAGTACTCCTTTTTCAAGGGGTCTACCGGACATGAACGAGGAAGATGAAGCGGATAATGAACCCGACATAAGAAATGATCATCAGGAAGGGATATGGGAGGATATCCCTTTATAAAAGAGTCAATTCATAAGGTAATATTCATATGCAGAATTCTTTCAAAACTTTAAGGTTTTAACAATATTCCTTCTATATATGTTTTTAAACAATGTCACTGACTCTGAAGTTTGTTCTTGTTTTTATTTTTTGTGGCATGATCCGATCGAAAGGGACATGTTATAAAAGAGGATGTTACGTTGTTGGGTGGGAATCAGATGAAGGCATGGTGAATATTATATTGGGCATGTATGTTGATTTACGTGTTGTATTATATTTGTAACTCATTGTATTTGTAAGTAAGTTATCTTATTGTGTAAATTAATTTAGGTGTTGTACTATCATAGTATAATCATTAATAAGAGGCCACATAACTCTTGGTGAATAATATTTGTATTCTTTTCCCAATTCAATTTATTCATAATGGATTGTTCATCGCTTGTAGCTTAAAGTATCGACTTTTATGTGCTGGATTGGGTGGTGGATTTGTGTATATATACGATCAAGAAGAACAAAATAGGGAAAAAATTAGGAAAATTTAGACTAAAAATAAATATGCCGGTCTTAAAAGTTTAAATTTTAAGACCGGATGTATTTATATGTCCGGTCTTAAAAGTCTATAATTTAAGATAGGTGTACATATTAAGCCGGTCTTAAAAGTTGGTCTTTTAAGACCATGTATTTATATGTCTGGTTTAAAAAGTTCAATTTTTAAGACCGGATGTATTAATCATCCAGTCTTGAAAGTCAGTCTTTTAATATCGGTATAATTAGTCGTCTGGTCTTAGAAGTCGCTATTTTTAGACCGTATTGGTTTTTGTCCGGTCTTAAAAGTTTAGTTTTAGGACCGAACAAAAATTATTTCAGGTCTATATAGTACGACTTTTAAGACCTAATGTTTTAAATGTCCGGTCTAAAAGAGTTTCTTTAAGACCGGTTTGAGTTCGATCTTAAAGGCTAGACTTTTAATACCGCCTAGAACAAGACCGCTGGCTGATCCGGTCTTACGATGCCTTTTTTCCGGTCTTAAAAGTCTTTTTTGTACCCGTGAATACACATTCAACCATTTGCAGATATCAATGTATTCAGAATTGAATTTTGTTTGAATGACATGTTGCCAAAGACCTTTAAAAACAAGGCAACATTATGGCTATCACCTGAATAGTGGAAGACTATTTTCTTGTCCACGAGGAGATCCACATCTTTACTTGTGTCGATTAGCCAATCCATTACAAGAGCATAGTCAGTTATGTAAGTTTCACGAGGATAATGACATGCTATTCTAATGCTATCATATCTCAAAACGAAAGTTCAGTATTTTCCTACACAAAAATTTGTGAAATTTCAAGAATATATCCTAAAAATTTCAAGCCTAGCAAGCAGCTCTTACTAGCTTCAACTTTATGCCTATGTCTTGCAATGCATTGGCCTTGTATAAAAGTATATGGCTTTCCTCCCCTGTGGAGTAGTAACCCCATGGAGACATATTTTCATGCAAGCAAAACAATCTAGGAAGATTTGTAAAATGTTTTATCTTCACATAAGCATTAGGCTTAAGTTTTGAACGTTGAAATAATCAAAATATACATATGCACCCTCAAGAAATGAAGGGAAACTCATACCATCATGGTTCTGGAGAAAAGCTTTATTGAACAGCTCTTCAATAACAAAGAATAGAAGTTGATTCTCAATTAAAAGCAAGTCTTCACGTATAGAATCATGTAACCATTCCTCTGACAATTTAGCATCGTTGCGTAGCTCAAATGTCTCATATAGGAAATGAAGAGTTCAATGATGAAGACGGCATCTACTAATATCAATTTCACAAGCTCATGTTCATTAAGATTAATGGTCTTTGAATAAAAAGCACGGACTTTTGGCTCTATAAGTTTTACAAAGCCAACCAAATCATCCAAGCTTGACCTAGCCTTGTGAGTAAATCTTTTGAACAATATTCATTTATGCCTTTCCATGTTTTGCAGCCTCTCATTAACATGATGAAAGGGGCCAGTTGAAACAACTTGTGGGGTGAAGGCCTCTTCTTTAAGATGATGAAGTGTAGTGGGTACCCTGTAGATACAACATTCTGATGACAAAAGACCATCTCCGCAATCTTGAATAATTTCTTTGATGTCTAAAATCACCTCATTTTCCACCTATCAAGTTTTATTTAAAACGCGACCAGGAATTTCACGTACAACATATAGATATATATGTGCATATATAAATATATGTGTGTAGTGTTTATATATATATATATACTGACAGTCTGACACACATATTTATGCGTGCATACTGACACACACAGTCCCTATCACTAGAAAAAACGTGTGGAAGTTGGGAGAGAGAGAGTACAATTAATTGACATTTATTAATTTGAACCTTAACTTTCAATTTCATTGTTTTTTAATAATTAAATGACAATTATTTCATTTCAAAACCTATTGCATTTCTAAACGTTGTCTCCACCTCCACATCCTATGTTTCTTTTTATGAACAAATAGCCTACTACTAGAAGTTGTTAAAACAAACTAAGCCCGACTAAGTATGCTTAATGGTGTGTTTGGCTTGAGGGTAGGGGACAGAAAAGGGGAAGGAAGGGGTTTAAAGTTAGAGACTAATAATTAAATTTTTCTTAGTCTTCCGTCCTCTCAAACGAAACACATTATAAGTCAAGGCCAAGCTTGTACTTTATAAGGTGTAAAGGGAAAGTGGATTTAAAATAGCTGGCCCAATTAAGAAAGTAAGATCAGCTCTTTAGAGCCAGTCTTTTTAAGCCCACGATAATTTTTTTAATAAAATATAATTTATTGATACAGGGTTGGGAGATAAATATTTTAATTATTTTTACATTAATATTTTCCCGACAACTCAAGATATTTTTTTAAGTAGTAAAAGAATTGAAATTGAAGTAGGGATGGAGAAATTTTTGGAGAGGTTTATGTGTAAGTAGTAAAAGAATTGAAATTGACTATGTATAAGTGAGGAGTTTAAATTCAACATCCATTTCAATATTTTCTTTCTTGTCATTTCTCATCCACTCCATCTCACTCTTTGATTTGGATTTCAAAATGTGTCCAGTTTAATTCTTGCACTGATATTATGCGAAAATTACTAAAATATAATATTCCGGATAAATAATTATCCGGGTATTACATTTCTCCCCCCGTTAAACAAAATTTTGCCCTCGAAATTTGCTCTCTGCCATCTAAACTTCGTACTATCTAAGTTTCGGATGATTTACTTTGAATCTTTATTCCATCTCAGGTTCGACCACAACGATCTTGTCATATCGTACTTTGATATATAGTGTTTCTTGTGGCACCCACATACAGCGGTCAACACCACAAATACCAAAATGTCTCCATGGCGCCCATACACCATGATAACACAAGATACTATAAATGTTTCCATGGCGCCCATACACCATGACTGAAAGACCTGGCTATCACCCAAGAGGGGGGGTGAATTGGGTGTCTAATAAAACTTTAGGAACTTTGAAAATCTTTTCGCAACTTCCAAATCAACAGTTAGATATTCAAATAAGCATATACTGGAAATGTAAAAGTTTAGGGAAGAGAATATGCAAACTGTGATTTATCCTGGTTCGGTCCAATCCACGATGACCTACGTCCAGTCCCCAGGCTCCCCCTGAGATTTTTAATCCACTATCTTCTTTCAACTTGATTACACGTTATGTACTCAAAGCAACCCTCTCACTAGGATTCGCTCCCCCTTACAAACTGTAATCAATACACCGCTTGATCACACACTCTGTACTCGAAGGAATCCTCTCCCTAGGATTCACTCCCCTTACAAGCTGTAATCAACACAGTGTGTTTCCCACTCAAGATCATCCAACCTTGAGTAACTCTAAGATAGAATGTTTACAGATAAATCTTCTCTCTTTCAGAAGTGAATAAATAAACACTGGAGCTCAATAATATCCGAAGATATAAACAGACTATAAATTGATGCTTTGAATGCTTTGTCTGTGTATGCGTCTGTCTTCCCTTGATGAACTCAATCCTTCGGGTATTTATAAGTTGAAGCTTGAGGACCGTTGGAAGGATTTGAATCTGCCCGTTTGAATGTTTGAATATGTCCGTTGATGAAGCACTCGCGCCTTCTACTTGCCACGATTGAGTGTCTGTCTAATTTGATCTTCTTTACAGTTGTCACTCACGTGCTTTTTGAATTAAGGATGCTTTTGGCAGAGTATATAGCCTTCATTGGGTTTTGCGTGTTGCCTTAATTGGGTCTGCGTGTTGTCTCTGTTCTGCGTCTCTCTTAGTGTTTGACAGCTCATCAAAATTCAAACTTTGGTTAAACAAATATTGATCCAGATGCTTTAGCCATATGGGCACCATTATGGTAAGCATCTTTTTGTCGGCTCTGTTCCACGATATCCTTAGTGCGCCAGCTTGTCACAATTTGAACTTTGAGAAGTAGCTGAAAAGCAAAGCTTTGATCTTCCGAAATCTCATAAGCAAACTGGTTAAGTATGATTGAAGGAAATATAAGTCAATGATAATAACAAGACATATTCAATCATTTGCAGATCAGCAACAGTAGGCATCCTCGGTGTTCTTCGTCTGAATTTGAAACTTTGATTATGAATTTGAAAAGCACTCGGGAAGATGATTAATGATATCACAGTTAATATTAAATGATGTATTGGAAGATAGAATCAATTAACTGGATCATTCAAATAAAGTTTCAGATGATTCATGTTTATCAGTTGTTCATGCTGTCTGATTATTCTCATGAGCATACTCGAGAATCGCACAGAGTATCAACCTGAAGATTTGAACAATTTTGTTCATTCTCGAGAATCACCCAATGATTCTCAAGAACCATTCTCGAGAATCGCTTTCTCATTCTCGAGAATCACTTGTAAACCAGAGAGCGCAGTAGCGAATATCATATGAAGCTTTCGACAATACTCGAGAATCCTTTCTGATTCTCGGGAACCATTCTCAAGAATTAGTTTTCATTCTCGAGAATCACTTCAGAAGCAGAGTATATCAGTGAAGGAGTATACGACCATTCTCAAGAATTCTTCCTGATTCTCGAGAGCCATTCTCGAGAATTGCTTATGTATTCTTGAGAATCATATCGAGAAACTATGGCACTTTGATTACGTCTCGATCATTCTCGAGAATTGCTGCTGCATTCTCGAGAACCATTCTCGAGAATTAACTATCCATTCTCGAGAATCACTTGTTCGAGAGAGTCTTGCTATGATTATTTAATAGGCATTCTCGAGAGTCTGGATCGTTCTCAAGAGTTGATACTGCACATCAAGAATCATATCAGAAGAGATATCAAATGTGTCCAAGCACTCATGCTCATAAACCTCTTTCCATTTCAATAAGAATCAGCTCCAAACTCATTGCATTTTGTCCATTAACATTAGATGAATGGAGGTTGTTCTTATCCAGCGATTCTGTAGCATCCAAAACAGACTATCCACTTCAAAACATCATAACTTCTTCAATTGATCTTATTTTTCTATGATCGTGATTTTTTTGGAAAGGTATTTGAGTCTAGTTTCCAATGGAACTGATTTCACCTCATTTGGATTTTCCGTTTGTGAGATACACTCAAATTACCGAAGGTTGGTCTGGACTGTGACGGTGATTTGTGTTTCATTTTGCAAAACTCATAGCTCTCTCATCTGGACTCCTTTGGACTTGAAATTTTTTCAAACGTACGTGTTGTATGTCTAGTTTTATATGCCACTGGTTTCGTGTCAATCCGAATTCTGGTTTGTGAGATATCGTCAAATTACCAGAGGTCGCCCAAACTAAACGCAAAACAGAGCTGCTGAAGCATTGATGAATCCCGACCATTCTCGAGAATTAGAATGGCATTCTTGAGAACCATTCTCGAGAATGGATTTTCAATTCTCGAGAATTTCTTCCAATTTTCACATAATCAGTACATTCTCGAGAATCAAGTTTCTATACTCGAGAATTGCTTCAGGAATGAACTTGTGACTCGTTTTCACTCATTTTAACTCCTAATTGAGTTGTTCCAACTTCCATATCATCGTGGAGACTTGTAGAATCAATCTAGGAACTTGTATAATGATTTTATCATTCCATTAAACAAGTTCTTCCTTTCTTTCTTCTCTTTTCTTGATCATTCTCCATCATTAAACTTCACATCTACATTAAATATAAGAATTAGTCAAAGTAGAAGATAAATGTATGAATATGAAGATATATTAAATGCAGCATATTTTTCTTGTCATTTCTCTCCCCCTTATTTGTCATTAGCAAAAAGTTGAAGCAAAGAAGAGATACTTGGAGAGGTAAATATGAAACCAAGAAACTGATTTTCTCTCCCCGAATTGAAAATGTTTTCATTATAAATATGAAGCAATTTGGAATGTTTTTATGAAAACAAATTGAAACAAGTTTGAGAGGTTTTCAGGAATAAAGCAACTTGATACTATCACAGAATATAAAGAGATAAGGTTCAGAAATGCTCATTTATATTTGGCAAAGCGATGAATGATCTGTGAAGTCCATGTACTTGCTGTATGCATTTTGGTTGAATCCTTGTGGCCTGAGATGAAGCAGTGGTAGACTCTCTCCCTTTATAGCTCAGCTTCATCAAGACATCTTTCCTTAAATTGAATGTTTCTCCTTGTAGTGCATTAAGGAAAGTCCTAGCACATAACAAAATCTCCTGCTACAAATTTAAAACACTTTCTTTGCAAGAGAGATATGTTAGTGTAATCAGATATCAAAAAGTTCCTTCCTATATGATATTTTCAAATCAAGAGAGTGAAAAACAACAAGTATTATATCATAGACTTTATTTCACTTAGCATTTATACTGCACATAGATTTTATAGCACTTAGCATTTATACTATAAACGAACAGGCACCCGCAATATTTCCCTCGTTAGGTTCTCGTTGGTTCTTTCTACTCAAAAAAGTGTACGGAAATACGTGTCAGGAGTTCCTCTACATGAGTCAAATACTGCATGTACTTATCTTTGTTGGTCTCAGAGTTTCATCCGGTGTGGCCCAGCTCCACATATAAGCTCTGGGTTAGGATAGAATTACCGTCCAGTACAAACTGGCGATTATCAGAATTATCAGGGTTATCAGAATTATTAGAGTTATCAGTGACTAATATTAGGATTATCAGAGTTATCAGAGACTGATATCAGAGTTATCAGTGACTGATATCAGAATTATCAGAGTTATCAGAGACAAATATCAGGGTTATCAGGGACTGATGTCGATATAGGTACCGATGATGGATTCACCGGCTGTGAATCAGAGTAATGCACCAACAGAGGGTGGTACACCGGTTTAGAATGGTATACCGGTTCAGACTAGCACACCAAAGTAAGGTGGTACACCGACCTAGGGCTATATCAGTACTCATTTTCAAAACATGCTCTTTAAAAAGGTGTAGAGCCTAACTCCATTACTCAAACCAATTTGGCCAGGTAAGTGTCTATCATGGGAGCCTCACCGTGCTAGGGTGACTGATTGGCTGATCCACATAGACTAGCCCTGCCTTCGGCACTAAGAGGTTTAGAATAACTTAGTCAGATATATGCCAGGACAACTGCTCTGATACCAAAATTGTAACATCTCATTTTCAAAAGCAGTATAATTTTTTTTTCTTATCATATATCATCAGAGTAGAGCATTGGAGCGTAAGAGTAACTGATACTTATATTCAAAATGCCATAAGTCTGGCTGATTACAGGAGCGGTCCAGTGACCAAGAGTTTTCAAAGTATATAACAACAGAAGAAAGTCTTTAGCCGAGTCCCTATGCGTGCTACTTGCCTTTCTCCTCGATCTTCGGTCCTCCTGAACCTGACGCTATGTTAAGAGCTGAGGTTCAATGCCCATTGAACCTCAGGTAACGATTAACCTCATGTTTATATACACCACATAGGCAGTATATGAGCATACTAGCAAGCATATCCCAACATCATATAAGCCCCCTGGCAGATATGTCGCACTTAGCATACGTTTCGCACTTAGCAATCGTTTCACACCAAGCATTTCACACCTAGCAACCGTATCCCGACACCCAGCAAGCATAATAACAGTACAATGAGCATACCACAGAGCTATCAACTACCTCACATAAACATAACATACACATAGCACATAGCCGCATACAATAAACATCAGAGTTAGTGTTACAGTACGCGAACGTACATATCCCAACAACACATATATTACACACACAACCAATGCAGATATATTGCTCCCAGCATTATCACACACAACCAATGCAGATATATCGCTCCCAGCATATAGACATATCGCTCCCAACATTACAGACGCATCACTCCCAGCTTACATACAGTTATACTCTAACATCTATATGCACTCAGGCAACATAACAACTATACACACACAATACACATAGCACATACATGCATAACATAAACATCAGAGTTAGTGTTACAGTACGCGAACGTACCTTCGTTGACGAAAAACGGCACGTTTGACAGAAAACGGTACTTCTGACAGAAAACAGCGGTTTGATAGTGGTACGACATCGGTTCATGATTACAGATATCCTATAAGGATAATATCACATTTATAAAGATTTGGCATCATAACAAGCATTTTAGGTACAAATGACCATTTTGCCCCTGACCCCTAATCGGCGGAATTTCGCGAGCTTTGCTATTTTGACTCTAATCTTCCAAAAATTTCCATAACTCTTTTCCCAACATATTTTTTGAAATATATATCATATTTAACCCAAAAATATGATATCTACAATATATTGGAAGATAAAGATCAAAACAACATTTATACTATAACTACCGAACTAAACACCGAAGCTTAAGACTAGGGACCGAAGAACTTACCCTAAGCACTTTGCTATTTCTCCGACTCTCCTTCTCTCTAAAATCTCTCTCTAGAAAGTTCTAGGAATTGTGAAGAATGAAAGGAATGGAGGGTGGTATTTATAGGAAAAGCAAATGGCATTTCGGTAAATAACTCGAACTTCGATCATCTCGAATCTCGATAGTTGGATCGCACTTTGACAAGTGGCTTCATCTTGGCCCTTCCTTGCCTTGGTCGACATCATCCTTCTAGAAGAAGATGATGTCACCTATGTGCTTTATGCACCTGCACCGATAAAGTTCCTAGTTCGGTGTCTGAATCGCATAATCTTGGAGAATCTTAAAAATACGGGAGCATAGTTTTGAAGTTCCATTCTTCCTCCGTAGGAATATCCGGGTTAATGAAATTTATGATCCCATTAAGGGCATTCCGTTGCTCGCTGAACATTTTAGGACAGACACCAACGGTTACGGAAATCACTTAGGAAGTTCCAAATTTTCCGGACAAAAATCCACCGGTTTGTAATATGTCCCGACCTAAGAAACATAATTCCTAGTTTGTCACAACTAATTCGTTTTCTATAGGTTCTCATTTGTACTATCTCGCCCTTTTTCTTATTTATCGTCCACGGTCTCGGAAATGACTTCGGAGATAGCTCACTCCGGGATAAAATTCTACTCGTTTATAAAAAGTCCAAATGTTAATGACCTAGTGTCCATGTTTTGAGATAGGATTTTATTTCTACCCGTTCTCGAATGTCTGTTGGCTCTTTTACCGGATATAATATTATTTAATCATAAATATCTAGATATTATTTTGAAATAACCTAAACCATTTTCACACTATATTATTAATTATTCTTTTTATTATTTATTTAATAATTTTCGGCTCCCCCTTAATTAATTATTTTTAATTATTTTCTTAATCAATTTACTTTATATCTTAATCTAAACAATTAGCCATTAATTACTTAATTAGCCACTTACTAATTGTTGATAATTTTCTTATTTAGGATAAATTATTATCTCACAACTATTTTACTTACATTGATATTTTATATCCCATGTAAAATATTAAAAATCATGGGGCCAAAAAGTGATTTTAATAATATTATATTTATGCTTCTCTATTTTTCAAGGAAATAATCCCAAAAATTCCTAAAATTAGAGACAACATACTTCCTAAGTTTTTGTCAATATTTGTTTCCGTATGAGATTTATCATAATATTTGCGTGCCATTTTTCGCCTTATATAAAATACATTTTTCACGGATTTTGGCTCTTTTTATTTTCCAATTTTCATAGCAATTACCTTAGAAAATAAGATAATTATTACTTATTCTTTGAGACCACATATTCACCTATTTTCAATAGGTAATATGTACTAAAATATAATATTCCAGATAAATAATTATCCGGGTATTATATATTTTAACTTTTTTAACAGAGTTTTTTTATATATATATAAAATATGATCATGTATTTTTTTGGACAAGAGCTATTTATATTATTACTGCAAACCGGTGTAATACATGAAAACAAACTGAAGATGGAATATAAACAAAGTCAAATCAAATACAACAAAATAAGCCAAATACAAGAACAACCAATCACCGTACATTAAAGATTTAAGAGTAGAAGTAGAAGTATGGACAAAACCGGCCTCCTCGATATCCAAGGTTAGAAATGACGTGAAAGAAAGTGTTGGTTGTAAAACTCACCTTAACGGGCACACCTCCTTATAAGCATTATCTGCAATTAGAGCAGCTGTGCAGATACCCCGACTTGGGGTAAAGATAAAAAAAAAAAAACCCAACCTGAGAAAACCCATGATATCCTAAAGAACACTTCTGCTCCTATGTTCAAGCAAATATGGTGACCTCGACCACACACCGAACAAAACCTCTTCAAATCTTCCCCCAAGAATGCAGATCTGAGCCACCAGGTGATAGTCGAATCTAATAACGTTCAAACAACCATCCAACCAAGAAGATTTATACTCAGATCTCACATATCTGTTTATTTCCTAAGAAAACAAGAACACCACCACAAAACCCAGTACCACAAAAAAAAAAAAAAAAACAAAAGACAGATAACTCTCACTGCCGCAGAACATATCTGAATTGAAGAAGAAGAGGAAACAACTTGCCACAAGGACGAGAAAAGTCCACAACCGGCAGAAATCTAAAGGAGAAGGCCACAGATCAAAGATCTGTGAACCGATCTACCACTCTGACGCAGTTATGGCATAGAATGATACTCGCCGGCAGCTTGTGATGATATATATTTATATATGTAGAATCTTAGAAGTTAATGAATGATCTCTCTCTATATGTATAACAGGAAATAAAATTAAAAAGATTCACGATTGGTGGAGATGATGAACACGAAATCCACCCATTTTACAAAAACCTTCACACTTACGAAGTAGAAAATTTTAGAATTATGCTAAGTATTTTATTTTTATTACTTAAATCAGTGTAGATCAATCTTGTGCTATATGAAATATAAAAAATGAGTGGTATTATTTATAAGTCATTGTTTTAGTAAAATTTTCATATATGACATATAGATATAAATATATAAATCCGTGATTATATTTTTCAAAATAAAAAACTCTGTCAAATATCCGTAATTAAAATAACAAATGCTTACTATTTGTATTGAATAGTTATTAAATAATTTAAGTTAGATGGGCCCTTCAATTTTCTATTTTAGTAAGATAGGGGCATTTTGGTCTTTCAACAATATTCAAAAATATTTAAACAGGCCTCCTGATTAAGAATTTATTGAAAATATAAGCTTAATTTTAGTTTTTATCATTTTATATGGATTAAATTAGAATTTTCCAAATTTAATAAAAGACTCTTCAAACCTGTGGGCCCGCTCGGAACCGTATGTTCAAAGGTTGGACAAGGGTCAAATAAAGTCAGGGACTCTGTATAACATCTCAATATTGATAAAATAATACTCCCTCCACTCAGGATGACAATGCAAAATTGCTTTGTTTTGTAAATTTCTGAATAAAATTGTTCCTCAAAAAACTTCTGAATACTCACTACTCTTCAGTAAAACTTCCGGGATGAATTTATCCCCTCTTTTATGACAATATAATATCTTCTTCACAATTACGATTGAAAGAATAAGAGTACAGCAAGTCAGCAACTAATATCAATAATAGTAATCGTGTAGCTAGGGGTGATGGGCCAAGTCCGTTTGATTCATCTCAATAGGCATCTCCCTTCTAATCTCAGCAGTATTTGCTTCCGCCATAGTTTTTGTTGGATCTGATGAGTACAAGTCCATCAAGGTCTGGTGAGCCACTCAAAAACCTAACTAATAGCCTAATAGCATTAGAGTTCTCCTATTAGTGGAAGATTGTGGGTTTAATACCGCTCATAATATTTGGCCGTTATTGTCTATCCCTTTATTTAGAAAAAAAAATAATAATAATTGATTTATTGATATGGGTTAAATTGATTGCAAAAAAATTGAAAGAATAGAAAGAGGACATGTGACTTAAAAAAGAAAGAAAGAAAGGGGGAGAGAAAGAGAGAGGATATGTGTGTGTAATATTTTTTTATAAACTTAATGATAGACAAATATTTAAAAAGAACATGAAATGGGGAGTATAACTACATTTCTATGGCTACAATGTGCAATTTTTATTGTCAACAAAACCAGGTGTACAAGAAATTGCTTCACTAGTTATGAGTACAGTCCATTCATAACAAACTCAGAGGATACAATAATCAAATTTCAATATTATACAAAGCATTGAATTTACTTCCTACTTGGTGAATAGAAATAATGGTTTGAACAACTGTTAACAAGATTACTACAATTCCAGCAATAGAAGCAACTATTTTCCAAGGTGTATGACAATAATCACGCCTTAGAGTTGCTTTCATCCCAGTCCAAGTCCAAGGATCTTGAGAATAGTCATTCAACTTTTTGCAGATATCAAGGTATTCAGAATTGAAATCCCATTGAGTGACATTTCCTCCAAGACCATTAACTAGTAAAGTAACATTGTTGGAATCACCTAAATAGTTCGTAACTATTTTCTTGCTAACGAGGATATCCACATCCTTAGATGTGTCTATTAGAGAATCTAATATATGAGCATAGTCACTAATATAAGCTTGATCTGGATAATGGCATAGTTCTAATGCTATCATATTACGAAACAAAAGTTTAGTGTTAGCCTCAACCAAAATATGTGGAATTTTAAGAATATTTCTTGAAATTTTCATGTCTAATAAACAATTGCTGTCACTAGCCTCCAACTTTATGCCTCTTTCTTGCAATGCATTGGCATTGAATCGAAGAATATGCCTTCCAGCCTTTTTCCGGGTAGGAGTTTTTCCTTGCAGGTAAAAAAATCTGAGAAGATCCGTAAAATGATTTATCTTAACATCATCATTAGGCTCTAACTTTTCAACGTTAAGGCGATCAAAATAATTATACGTGAGCTCAAGAAATGAAGGGAGGCTATCGCGACTGTCATGGGGAAATGCTTTATCGAACAACTCTTCAATAACAAAGAATGGCAGTTGATTCTCCAATAAAAGCAAATCTTCAAATATATATGGCCCGAAACTTGCCACTGATGATTTAGCATCGTTGTCTAACTCATCATCCCACTCAAGGTGCATGATGAAGAGTTCAATGATGAAGCCAGCATCCGTTAATGTCAATGTCATAAGTTCATGTTCAGTAAGGCTAATGGTCTCTGAATAAGAGGCACGGACTTTTGGCTCTAAACGTTTCACTAAACGAACCAAATCATTTAAGCTTGACCTAGCCCTGCGAGTAAAGCTTTTGAACACATTTAGTTTATGCTTTTCCATGTCTTGTAGCCTGTCATTATCATGATGAAAAGGGCCAACTGAAACAACTATTGGAGTGTAATCCTCTTCAAGTCTTCATTAAGGTGACGAAGTACAGGGGGCACCTTGTAGATACAATACTCTGGAGGTGACGAAGCACCATCTCCGCAATCTTCATTCATTTTTTTCACGTATACTGTCACCTCATCATCTTCCACCTATCAAGTTTGATTTAGAATAATGCAACCAGGAATTACACAAGCAACATATGAATATCTATAAAAGTCCCCTATTCAAAAAAAGAAAAAAGAAAGAAAGAAAGAAAAACACGATAACAAAAAAAAAAAAGGGATTTTATGACGCTTAAAACTTGAAAGTTGATGAATATAGAAAAATGTGGTATAAACTGAGACAGGAGGTGGGGGAATACTTAGTTGACGCTTGAACAAGAGTCAAATAAAGTCAGAGACTCTGTATAACATCTCAATATTGATAAAATAATAACTATAAAAACGGTCTCAAAGAGCCTATACGATCTAAATTGTGTTCTCGATAATAACTGATTTGTATTATCATAAATGTGTGTGTGTGTGTGTGTGTGTGTATAGCCAAAATCAGATAGCCAAAGAAATGGGTTTGGAAAAAATAAGAGAGGCTACAACAGGGTCATAAACACAAATCTAACCCAAATTAAAGGGAATGTAACGAAGCTAAGAAAAGCCATGACGAATGAAATGCACATGATGCATATATCTTGGAAAGAGAAACAAAAGTAAGGCTAAAAAAGTGTAATAAATTGAGGAATGAAACAGAAGCAAGCTAAAAAATTGTTAGCAGAAAGGACGATGCATACGTACGTGTGGTTGAGTCCAGACTGTGTGTATACCATTCTGGTCGTTCTTATAAATACAGTATATCCAATTTTCACATACTAAGGAAAACTTAGTTAACTCATAAAATATATCCTAAATTGATAAATTTTTTCCAACATGATCTTGAATCATTATGTTCCAGTCGGGAGTCACCTCATTTTCAATCTACGAAGTATGATTCACAGGAAAACAGGAATTACAAGCAATTTTATATATATATATATATATATATATAGGAATCAAACAGAAGCAACCTTAAAAATTGTAAGCAGAAAGAGAGTAGTATTAAAGGATGCTTACTTGCTGTTGAGATGAGTGAGGTGATCGCGGATCCTGCGTCCTCTCTTCATGACTCCTCACAAAAGGCTCCCTTGGAATCTAAGTAAAATAAAAAGAAAGAGAGAAATTAAAAACAATACTAAAAAAAATGTTCTTTTAAACCTTCAAACTTAACGTTCGAATAGAGAAGCGTGCGTGGTATAAATTGAGGTGGATGGAGGGGAAGTACTTGATTGTCGGTTATTTTAATTTGATTGTATGAAACAGTCGTCAATTTAGTTATACTTTTTTAAAAAATTTCAGGAGAAAAAGAAAAGAAAAGAAAATTAGAAAAGGCTACAGAAATAAAGAACTTAACGAAAAAGGTGTATCGTGGCACTCTCATCACTGTGCCTGTTTGGAATCAACGTTAGGAGAGCGTTAAGAGCGTTAGCGGTAGAGTTAATGGGCGTTGGAGAAAAAGCTCAACGTGGTGTGTTTGAGTTGCACGTTAAATTTACTGGACTTAACATCAAAAAAGCTCAAAAAACCGTTAAGGAAAAAGCTTTAACCAGCCTTTTTCCATAATGCTCACTTTTGACGTGGGCCCGCCACTTATACCACTATCAATCCAAACACAAATCATTATCTATAACCTGATTTTTTTCTCATTGAGCTTTTTTTAAAGTCATATAGTTTTTAAGTCACCGCTCATACCGCCAACCCAAACAGGCCCACTGTCTGTTGCTTCTGCCATCTATACTTACTCAACAAACAAACACACAACGTTAATGCTTCTGCTTTCCCTGCTCTTTTTCCATCAAAACCCTTCTAATATACAACGAGGAATTGCACAAGCAATAGACACACATAGGCGGACCCAAGTGCCACCCTTGAATTTGGAGATTTTTTATTTTATTTTATTTTATTTAAAACAAATTAATACATGTTTGAATGATTGTCCATCTTTAAATTAAGTGTCCACCATTAATACATCAAGACTACACTTCGTAATCGGATGGAGGATAAATGGTTGAATGATTGTTTAATGCCTTATATTGAAAAAGATGTATTTGATAGCATTGATAATAAGACAATTATGATGGAATTCCAAAAAATAAGACCTAGAAGGATGACATTGTAATTATTTTTATTGTAATATACTTTTCTTATTAAAATATATGTACTTGAACTTATTAAATGTCCACCATTCATTATAATTTATGTAGTTGCATTTCTAACCGCACTTAGCCTTGCTTTTCTAAATGACAGTTTTGTAAAATAATCACCTCTCTTATTATATCATTAGTATTCACTTGATTTCATGAATATTTTTTTGATATTCTTTTATTTTCTTGTTTATATTCTTTTATTTTTAAATGCATTTTAAACTTTCATTAAAAAAAAAAAAAAAAAAAAAAAATGGGGGCGCGCCCCAGAACCCCTAGATCCCCCACCACTGGTCCCCCCCCCCCCCCTTCGTATTTTTCTAGGTCCGCCCTTGCACACACACTATATATATATATATAAAGAGTTCCCGATTTTATGACGCTTGAAACTTGAAAGTTGATGAATATAGAAAAATGTGGTATAAGTTGAGACCGAAGTTGGGGAAATAATCAATTGATGGTTGAACAAGGGTCAAATAAAGTCATAGACTCTATATAACATCTCAATTTGATAAAATAATAATTATAAAAACGGTGTCAAACAGCCTATACGATCTAAATCGATTTCTTGATAATAACTGATTTGTATTATCATAAATTGTATATATATAGCCAAAATCAGATAGCCAAAGAAATGGGTTTGGAAAAAAATAAGAGAGAGAGGCTACAGCAGGGTCATAAACACAAATCTAACGGGAATGTAACCAAGGTAAGAAAAGCCATGACGAATGAAATGCACAGGATGCATATATACTTGCAATCTGACAAGTGTATTTATATCTTGAAAAGAGAAACAAAGTAACGCTAAAAAACGTGTAGTAAATGGAGAAATGAAACAGAAGCAAGCTTAAAAATTGTAAGCAGAAAGGAGGATGCATACGTACATCATGTTGTTGTTGGAAGTGATCGGAGGATAAATGATCTGAAGCCTGAACGTAGAGAAGCTCAAGCATTTGTTGTAGAGCAGCCTCAATCTCATTATTAGACATCTCCCTGTGAATGAATCTTGCTATCTATTGCTTCTTTTTCAAACAACAGATGAAAGTCGATCGGCTCTGCTCTGTTGAGCAACCCACGACGGTAGTCGTCTCAATAAATAAGATGGGACGCGCCTCGTTGTTGTGCTCGTCACCATTTTCTTTCGTACTTTATTATTTTCGCCCATCATTTTCATTCGACAGCTGCATTATTTGATGATTTCATACTTGGATGATTATTACTCCCTCCCTCCATCCCTCCTCCTTTCATTTTATAAAATATAATTTCTTAACTATACCCTCCTTGTTTTTATAACATATTGTTTTGAATGTCTGAAATGTTTCTCCTAAACTTTCCATTTTAGCCTCACTTAATTGCAAAAATTTCTCATTATACTATTACATTTAATTCCTATGTTTAACTAAAAAAACTCAGCATAACATATTATCTTTCTTCCATGTAAATGAGGACATTTTTGGAAAACAAATTTAAATTTCATACATATTTATTGCATTTAACTACTTTTAACTACCTCATCGAACAACTCAATTTGGTTATTAGTATTTTATAAAAAAGGAATGGAGGGAGTACTTAACATAATAATGAGCTGAGTCATCGTATGCGTTGGTTAGTTTTTGGGTCATCTTGAATTTTTTTATTCCCGTCTTGCCGATTTATAAGAGCCGGATAACCGATTTACATTATTTAAGAAAGTGGTAAAAATTAATTAAAAATAATAAGTATATCTGAAATAAACAATTTTTTAAGTATGTTATTGTTTGTAAGAGGGCAGGTAAGATAGAGAGAATTGAGTAAATATAAATATTACCAACATTTTAATTGATACGATAATAAGGGGCAAAAAAGAAAAGAAAAACTCAATAAATATTCAGATAACTCTTATCAACTCTTATAAAAAAGATTAAGGCAATTCAAATTATGGGCTCTTATAAAAAGGATAACAAGAAATATATTTTAGCTCAAATTAAACCCAAAGGGTTCCCAAAAGAACTTCTAGAAATGTGACAATTATTTGCAGAACTCGTGGCAATCAGTTAACCTAGCGGCATGTAAGCTACTCTTTAGTTGAAAGGTCATGGGTTCAAAAGGTCCATGATATAATCAATTTTCACTACTAGAAAATGTCATATTTGCGATCAGTGAACAGGTGATCAGTGACCCCGTGGACATCTAAAGGATTACGTTTGTTGATTCTCTATGCTTATTAAGCCGGGGCAATATTCAGTTTACTTGTCGGCCATCCGTAAGTGATTTTGTTTCTCTGTGACCAAAGGTTTGAGAAACAAATAAGAGGTCACTCACATTCTTTCAACCTCATGGTAGGCGAGATATTTATACATAAATTCTTTTTGGTCTATTAGTCTTGTATGTTGTAACTTTTGGGGCATGGCGTGATTATTTGATCACACTATGTTAATAGAGTTTGATTTTTAGTTCATTCTAGTCGAAACATTATAATTTGTAAATTTTGTTATTGCTTTGTAAACTTTATGATTGTTACAATTTATTTTTATGATATACAAGTCTTTTTATTTTCTAATTTTTAATATTTTTTTTAATAATTTTCTTTTATCTATTTTTTTTATTTATTTTTAAAAAAAAATTAATTGGAATTTGCGAGGGAACAATCTTCCCTCGCAAAATATGGTATTTGTGAGGGAACATTTTTCCCTCGCAAAATTCATATTTTGCGAGGGAACAACTTTTCCCTCGCAAATTTCATATTTTGCGAGGGAAAATAGCATTTTTGCAACGAAAAATTGTTTTGCGTGGGCGATTTTTGCGACGGCAGGTTTTCCCTCGCAAATTCCGCCGCAAATCAGTTTTGCGACGGAAAACGTCAGTTTTGCGAGGGAATTTTTCCGCCGCAAAAAACTGTTTTTTTTGTAGTGTTTGAAGGTTGTGGTTTCCTAATTTTTTTTCCAAACACTTATATTTTAATTAAATTAATTAGGAAACACTCAAACATACGCCCATTTTTTGATGAAGATAAAAATCATTTAGATCTGAATGGGGAAGACGACGATTAAAGCGCCTCTCCCACGTGCTATTACTACATATATAGAAGCAATACTTTGCATATGGACATCATCAAGTCTTTCATGTTTATATTAAATTCTAAAGAAAATAATAATCTCGTATGATGTTAGCTTGGTGCTAACAAAGTCAATAATGAACCAGTGAAACCAATATATTCAATATATTTTAATTATGACTTTGTCTAACGAATCCAATGTTCATTAAGCAATTAGAAAATTTTATATAATGTCCATGGTTTGAACATCAAATAATTTAAGCACAACATGTACCTTCTTAACTTTTTATGTTGTTACTGACACCTTCTTAACTATTAAATCGTGCATTTTTTTGTGAAGTATAACTAGTAAAATATAATAGAGTAGGTAGATTTACATTGGATTTAAATATGATCACCACCACAGAAATATGTATGTGAAGGTGCCTTTAGTTTTAATCAATCGTCCTGGTGTGATACATATAGTGTGCCCCAATATATTAGTTTAATCACTTTTCTTGCTGGTAAAAGAATCTAAGAAAATCTATAAAATGCTTTATCTTAACATTAGTATTAGGCTTTAGTTTTTTACTGTTAAAGTACCCAAAATACCCATTCGTGAGCTCATCAGGAAATGAAGGGAGGCTATTGCAACTGTCATGAGGAAATGCTTTATTGAACAACATCAATAATAAAGAGTGGCAGTTGATTCTCAAGTAAAAGCAAATCTTCAAATATATATGTTTGAAACCTTGGCAGTGAAAATTTAGCGTCGTTGCGTAACTCATGTTTCTCATGGTACATGATGAAGAGTTGAATGATGAAGCCAGCATCCGTTAATGCCAGTTTCACAAGTTGATGTTCAGTAAGGTTAATGGTCTCTGAATAAGAACCACATACTTTTGGCTCTAAATGTTAAACCAAATGAACCAAATCATCCAAAGTTGACATAGCTCTTAATTGAGTATGTAACATCCCATTTGAAATCGGCGGAATTTTTTTTTTTTTTAAACGTTTCCAAATATTTCAATCAGAGTAGAGCATTGGAGCGAAAAAGTAACTGATTCATAACAAACATCGACCACAGTGTAACATTGTAATGATTACATTAATCCTATAGTTTGAAAGTGAATAAGCGAAAGCGGTAAAGATAGATAAGTCTCGGCCGCACGACATCGTTGCTTGCCTCGATCTTCGATCCGTATTCCTCGGATCCTGAAGCTATAGCGAGATTCAATTTACCGCATTGAATCTCGGGTAACGGTTAATCTCAAACCCAAACAATACAATATACGAGATAACGAGATATTCTAGACAATACAACAAGTATATCACTACATAAGCATACAGCAGATGCATGATCATTATGCTGACAAAACATAAGCATTACGCAGTATGCAAAGCCCCACAATGTAAAACAACAATAACAGCTTGCACTATTCACCAGTGCCACGATACCACTCGTGTTCTCAGTGCTACAAAAACATACGGCGTTATCATGACCATAACCCGTGTAAAACTGTCTGTATATTGGTCTACGAACATATCTATCACATATATGCATTTAAGAAGCACAAGATTAGTGTTACAGTATGCGTCCGTACCTTCGTTGACGACGTTAGGTACTTCTGGCGGAAAACGTACTTTTTACGGAAAAACGTGAAATGTTCACCAGCGGCACGTCGGACAGCGTAACGGCAGCAAATCAAAGTTTCTGATGCCCTATCAGAATAATATCACTTTCATTAGTGATTTGACATCATAACTGGCATTTTAGGTAAAAATTACCATTTTGCCCTTCTACCCCTAATTTGGCGGAATTATCCCCACTATGTTTTTACCTCGTCAGGCATCTTTCAATGCAATGAGGCATAAAAACAAACATATGAACAAATTCTGAAACTTCCTAGACCAAAACAACGGTTCTACTATAACTACCGAAAGAACTACGGAAACTAAAAACTAAGGACGAAGAACTTACTCGGAGCTAAGGCAGAATTTTTCTAGAGATTCTCTCTCTAGAACCTCTCTCTAGGATTCAGATTTGGTGTGAAGAATGAGAGCAAGAGAGCTTGCTATTTATAGGGAAAAATAGGGACAAGGTGGGAATTTCCACAAAAGTCTTGAGATCGGATTCGCCGTTGGATCGCATTTTTGAGGACAAAACACTCTTGGCCATCCATGGTCAAGATCGACATCTAAGAGCCCTAAAGTCAATGGATGAGTTGTCATCCATGATGGCTCTTGCTTTATGGCCTCCGGCCCGATAAAGCTACCCGATCGGTGTTCGTTTCGCGCGATTTCGCATAAACTCAAAAATCCGGGCATGTAACTTTGGAGATCTTTTCATCCTCTTTCATATTATATATTTTGATCCTCTTTTTTATCATATCCAGGTATTTTCCGGTGCGTCGAAGATATTCGGAAAATGCGTCCTGATTCTGAAATCGCTTCGATAGAACCAACTTCTCGGACAATAATTCGCCGAATCGTAAAATGTCCAGTTGTTGCCTAACTTAATACCGTGTTTGAAAACACGCAATTGTTTCTATAGGTTCTCACTTTGCCTATCTGGCTCTACTCTATCTGATCAGCTTTTCGTCTTATTAGGAATTAGGGTTTTCGGTTGCGGAATCGACGTCTGGTAAATTATTTCTTCGTGTAAAAATTCACTTGTTCTTAATTTGATCAGTCTGAAAATACTTTTACCTCTGGTTTACCTGTAGAATTTATTTCTAACTTTTCCCTCGGTCTGCCTATAAGCTGACTCACCGCATTATATTACTATTTTATTCTAATTACCATTTTAATTATTTAAACAATTATTTTTAATTAAAAATACTAAGAATTTCGGCCCCCTCTTTTTAAAATTCAGTTTTAATTATTTTTCCATAATTTTTTCCATTTTTAAAAATATAATATTTTTTCCAAAAATTCTCGTTTTACCCCTGCCTTCGTTAGGGCTTAATCAGACCTAATTTCTTCGTTTAGTGATCTTTTTAGGATCAGGTTTCTTCATATATTTATCTTTACTAATTTACAGTATATTTTTATCTTTCAAACTTCTATCTTGATATTGTCATTTTATATCCTATGTAAAATATTAAAAATGTTTACCCCATCAGTTACTTTATGGTTCCGAAATGCTTTTTAAACTTTTCTTCATGTTATTTCCTCTGAAATAATTTATTAAATTCTCATAATTAGGGATAACACTTCCATATTTTTCTCATAATTTTTCATGATCTTTCGTATTTATCATAATATTTTTTTTTGTTTTTATCACCATTATATCATTTTTAGTCATTACGTTCATGATTTTCCTAGAACTTTTTTGACAATTTACTCTATAATTATAAAAAAATTTATAACAGTTTTATCTCATGAATTTACTTCATTAAAATACTCATTAATTTTCCTTTATCTCGAAATTCAGATTTGCTAAAATCGGGTATTACATTTCTCTCCCTTAAACAAAATTTCGCCCTCGAAATTTAATCTACACTAACTAGACTATGGGCCATAAACTCGGGTACTTCTCCTTCATGTCACTCTCGGTTTCCCAAGTTGCCTCGTTTTGTGACAAACCCTTCCGGACCACACCACCTTCACTATCGGTATAGTTTTAGTCCTAAGCCGTTTCTCCTGGTGTTCGAGAATTCGTTCCGGCTCGACTACAAAGGTGTTATCATGCCGTACTTCAACATCATCGTACTTTATGACATGATCACGATCTGGTAGGTATTTCTTCAGTTGTGACACGTGAAAAACATCGTGGAGATTACTCAGGTTCTGGGGTAACGCTAGTTGATACGCAATCGGTCCTCGCTCGGCTAACACTTCAATTGGTCCAACGTAACGCGGACTAAGCTTCTTTCTCTTCGGTGTTCGCGACACCAAGTTCATGGAGATAATTTCGAAACACATGGTCTCCGACTTCAAACTTCAACGGTCTTCTCCTCTTATCTCGTTCATAGCTCTTTCGTCTCATGTGTGCGGCAAGGAGTCTCTTCTTGATCGGAGCGATCTACTCGGAGGTCTCTTTTAGCATATCCGGTCCAAGCAAGCGCTTTTCGGATGCATCATCCAAAGCATATAAAGGGATTGACACTTTCGCCCATACAAAGCCTCGAACGGGGCCATTTGTATGCTTGAATGA
This sequence comes from Acacia melanoxylon, assembly GCA_019022615.1. Lineage (NCBI taxonomy): Eukaryota > Viridiplantae > Streptophyta > Magnoliopsida > Fabales > Fabaceae > Acacia > Acacia melanoxylon. Next base: position 15,186,632 of record JAFJYJ010000005.1, read on the forward strand.
TAACTATTGTTATATGCGAATTACGCTAGTGAGAGGTGTTCGTCCCAATTTCCTTTGAAATCTAGGGCACATGCTCACAAAGAGCATATCCTCCGGCTTACGTATCGTCCTCTACGATTGACCGTCGGTTTGAGGGTGATAAGCCGAACTGAACTTCAGCTTGGTACCCATTCCTTCATGTAATGCTTGCCAAAAGCGGGATTGGAATCAAGTATCTCGATCAGAGATAATACTCTTAGGGACTCCGTGCAGTCTCACAATCTCTTTGATGTAGATTGCAGCCAATCGTTCTGGAGAGTAGTGGATGCTAATGGGTATGAAATGTGCCGACTTGGTTAATCGGTCGACGATCACCCAAATGGTATCGTGATGCCTGATCTTAGGTAGACCTACCACAAGATCCATGGTCACATTCTCCCATTTCCACTCTGGCAGTTCTAGTCCTTGAAGAAGACTAGGGGGTCGCTGGTGCTCAATCTTTACTTTCTGGCAAGTTAGACACCCAGCTACGTACTGAGTTACGTCTCTTTTCATTCCAGGCCACCAAAATTCGGCCTTCAAGTTCTGGTACATCTTGACCATTCACGGATGCGAGTGTACTTACTCTTATGAGCCTCATCCGGTATCTTCCGCTTCGGTTCATCAAGCGGCGGTATGTAAATGCGCCCCTTGTGTCCGACCAATCCACTCGATGAAAGGTCGTGGTCTTGGGTTTCACCTTGAGAGATCTTCTCCCGCATGGAGATTGCCCAATCATCTTGTCTCTGAGCTTCATCAACTTCATCTCTCAGGTCATACTCCCCTTGACTCACAATGAGATTTGCAAGGTAGGCATCACTTGGTACGTTGAAATTCATGCAGATTTGGTTTGAAAGATTCAGGTCTCTGAAATCTTCAACTAATTTCTGCTCTTATATCATCATGTAGGACACTTGCACCTTCTTTCTGCTTAGAGCATCCGCAACGACGTTTGCTTTCCCCGGGTGATACTTGATCTCCGGGTTGTAGTCTTTCAGCAATTCCATCCAACGACGTTGCCTCATATTCAGTTCCCTTTGATCAAAGAGATACTTCGTGCTCTTTTTGTCGCAAAGTATAGTTCTACGGTCGTACCGTACGAGATAATGCCTCCATATCTTCAAAGCGAACACGATGGCGGCAAGCTCCAAATCGTGTGTAGGATAGTTCGACTCGTGCGGCTTCGGTGACGAGAGGCATAAGCCACCACTCGGCCCAATTGCATTAGGACACGAGACCAATCCTTGCCCACCGGCATCACTTTGTAGACAACATATGTCTCATCGGGATCGGGATTATCAATGCGGGTCGTAGTCAACCTCTCCCTCGATCTCGAAAGCTCTCCTCACGATCATCTCCCCATACAAAGGGTTGATTCTTCCTCGTAAGCTTTGTCAATGGTAGGGCAAGACGTGAGAAATCCCGTATAAATCTGCGGTAATATCCCGCTAGACCTAGAAAACTACGTATCTCGTCACTGTCTCTGGCCTTTTCCAGTCTAGAACTGCTTCCACCTTACTTGGGTCAACAGCAACTCCGCCGCTAGATATCACATGGCCCAGAAATCTCACTTTCGGCAGCCAAAATTCGCATTTGCTCAACTTTGCGTAGAGCTGCTTCTCTCTTAGTATGCTCAATACTAGGCGCAGATCTTCTTCATGCTCTTTTTTGCTTTTGGAAAAGACGAGAATATCGTCAATGAACACCACCACAAACTGGTCTAGGTGTTGTCAGAAGATACGGTTCATGTAATCCATGAATACCGCAGGTGCATTGGTCAATCCGAAAGGCATCACAAGGAATTCATAATGCCCATATCTCGGTTCGAAAGATGTCTTGGAAATATCATCGTCTTTGACTCGCAACTGATGATATCCCGAACGTAAATCGATCTTTGAGAATACGGTGGAACCATATAATTGATCCAAAAGATCATCAATCCGGGGAAGTGGATATTTGTTTTTGACAGTCACTTTATTTAGTTCACGATAATCGATGCAGAGTCGAAAACTTCCATCTTTCTTTTTTTCACAAACAACCGGAGCTCCCCGGGGTGATACACTAGGTCGGATGAACCCTTCTTTCGGGAAGTTCTTCCATTTGTTTCTTCAACTCTTGCATTTCATTTGGAGCCATACGATACGACGCCTTTGATATTGATCATGTGCCAGGCATCAATTCAATATTGAACTCCACCTCTCGGATAGGAGGTAACTCGGTGAGATCCTCCGGAAATACATCGGGAAAATCATTCACCACAGGGATATCCTGGAGTAATAGTTCATCTTCTGCTTTAACCGAAAAGAATACCATGAAGGCATGGCATCCCTGTTTCACGCATCGATCAACTTCTATAGCGGGAGAAAGCTCAGGCTCACATCAACCTTGTCTCTGGGAAATGATATCTTCTTCTTACCACAGTCGATCATTGCACCGTTGGCTGTTAGCCAATTCAGACCGAAAATGACGTTGATGCCGTGAAGAGGTAGACGAATGAGATCTACTTTTGACACTCGTCCATCCATGTCAACAGTATAGTTCATACACGCGTCAGAAGCTAAAGATTTTACACCCAGCGGTGTAGAAACTACCAGATCAAAAGGTAAACTACAGGCATGCATTCCTAAACGATTTGCACATTAATAAGATATAAACGAATGACGGCACCGAATCATATAATGCTTGCAATTTATTCCCATTAAGATAGATGGTACCTTGGACCATTTTCGGAGACTGTCTCGGCCTCGGTGTTTGTCAACGCAAAGATCCGGCCGGCGCTCCGAGGTCTTGCCTCTGCGGCCTTCTCGGGGCAATCCGGCTAATGTGTTCGGGCTTCGGCACTGAACAGAGACTTGTTTCCCATCAAAGTTGGCTCCTGGATGGTACTTCTTGCATTTTGGACACGTCTGGGATCCCGGCTATTTGGGGTAATTCAATTGTCCAGTTTGGTAGGGTTTCCTATTCCCGCCTCGGTTATCGCTCCAAGGCGCCTTCCTCTTCTGTGAGGAGCCTCCGCGGTTAAACCCACTGCGGTTTTCATTGTTTCCTTCTTGGCCTTAGAATTTGCGCAGTTCTTTCAAATTGCGCTCAGTCAATCTGCAAGATTCCATAGCTTGGGCCATTCTCGGAAATTGTTGTGATACTAGCCTCACCCTTATTTCATATTTCAGTCCGGTCACTAGTCGATTCGCCTTCCAGCTCTCATTTTTGTGGCCTTTCAGATATGATGAATAACGAGACAGGTTGGTGAAACGGGCGAAGTAATCGTCGAACGATTCTTCATTTCCCTGCTGGATGTGAAGAAATTCTTCTTCCTTAATCACCTGTACCGAGGGAGGAAAATATTGTTCGTTGAACTGTTCCTGGAATGCTTCCCAAGTAACAGGTGTTGGTTTTGATTAGTTTTGATGATGTCTTATATAGGTGCCATTATTAAAAGCAAAAAGATTGAGTAATATGGTTATCTCCTACATTGACTAATTGCTATATTTAATGTAGATTATTCCAAGTTAAATTAAGAAGAATAATCAAGAAGGAGATAAGAGATTAATGGAAAGAAGAACTTGCAGAGGATGTCAAGGAAGAAAGATGTTATCAGAAGAACTTGCAAAATAAAATAGGAATATCAACATTCAAGTTCTTGTGATACTGGGAAGTCTCTATGATAAGCAGAAGTTGGAATGAAGCTTCATCACTTTATGGATAATGAAGAAGGTAGAAGCTACAGAGAATAATGAGCCCAAGCTAAATTATGAAGAATGATCAAGATAGGAGATGTAAGAAGGAAGAACTTGATGAATGTAATGAGAATATCATTATACAAGTTCCAAGATTGATTCTAGAAGTCTCCACGATCAAATGGAAGTTCGAATGGCTCAATTCGGAGTTAAAACAAGCAAAAATATGATTCAGGACGAGTTAACTCGAGTTGGGAACTAAATAACTTGAGTTAATGACTTGCTACAGCGTTTCTGGGCTTTTGAACAGGCGTAACTAGAGTTATCAAGTGTAACTCAAGTTACGTAACTCGAGTTATCACTTAATAACTCGAGTTACGGTCTTTTCGCCTACTCGTTATACTCTGTTTCGTGTTTCAACTGGCGAGGTCTGGTATTTTGATGATATCTCACAAACCAGAGATCGGATTGAGGTGAAACTAGTGGCATATGAAACTAGACTCCCAATGCGTCATGTTGATATAAATTTCAAGCCAAAAGGAGTTCCGATCAAGGAGATATGAATTGTAGAAGTGGGAACTGAATTTCACGCCACACTGCTGGACAAGCTTTGGTATTTGGAGTGTATCTCACAAAATACACATCGTATTGATCTGAAATGGGTGGCATATGAAAGAAGACTCAAAATTATGTCCATCAAGACTTGAACCAAGCTAAACGGAGTTCAGACCATGGAGATATGGCCTTCAAAAGTTATAGTAAGTTCAAGATGATTCAAAACGCTCAACATACAATGAGTTTGGAATGAGTTGCTAACTAGGCCTGGATAACTCAAGTTAGGATTGGAAACTTGAGTCAACGTCAATCAGAGAGGAAGGCAGAGAAGAAAGAATATTGAGAAGAGTTTTTAACTCGAATCAACGAAGTAGCAGAGAATGAACAACTCAAGCACAGTAACGTATCTGACAATTCTGATCTTATTGTTATCAATTGATTACTACTTGCTATGCTTCTCAATGTTATTAATAATCTCCATGAGCAAGTTTCAGTTGATCAAAAGCTCCGATTGAGGATCAATGCGAATGGCATATGAACTGGTTTAACTCGAGTCAGGCAAGATAACTCGAGTCAACTTTAAGACAGAAAGCAAGCGGAAGTTTGAAGGCAAAGGCAACTCGAGTCATTATGAGTAACTCGAGTCATCCATAGTTCAATTGCTTCTGTTTAAAACGAAAATGACATTTTAACTTGAGTCATGAAGGATAACTCGAGTTAGGCAACTCGAGTCACATACATTAACTTGAGTCATCAGACAGAAAGGAATCAGAACTTTGGCGCACATACTGCAACTCGAGTTACGATGGATCACTCGAGTTACGCAACTCAAGTCACATACGACAACTCGAGTTAGGAATCCAAACAGAACGCATCTGACACTTAAAACAACTCGAGTTATGTGGAACAACTCAAGTTAACCTTCCTGCATCAAAAAATCACCATGTCTGAAATCTTGGATTCTCATCAAGAACATCCAGATGAATTCCAAAAGAACTTATACTACTTCTTAACATTATTTCTATCATTTGTGTATAAGTTTCAGGTGATTAAAGTTTGAGATAACATCAAACTTAACAGAAATCAAAATCTGTCAAAAGCATGAAGATGAAGGTTCCGCAGATTTTCGAAATGGCGAGAGAAGATCGAATTCAACAAAGAACTTGAAGAAACGAAGTTGAATACTCAACCGTAATGTTCTTCAATGAATTAATGCTTAATTTGTTCATCGGCTTCAAATGCTATGACTTGAATATCTCAACGGTAATATTCCAACGGTAATATTTTCCAACGGTCATATACGCTCACAACGGACAGAAGCTTCAACATATTCAAAATTCGAAAGCCACGGGTTACTGTTCATAACGGTAATATTCTTCAACAGACAAATGCTTCAAACGAATTCATCTCAGTTATCTATAAATAGAAGACAGATTCAAAACAACAACAGAGACACGAGCTTACATCTTCAATATGGAAATACTATGATATTCACATACTCTCTGTTCTCAATGTTCATATAGTTCATCATAGAGAGTGAAATGATTTGTATTGTACTTCAGTGTTTATTCATCTACTTCTGAGAGAGAAGAGTCATTGTAAACATCCAATCATTCTATCTGTGAGATACTCAAGATTGGGTGATCTTGAGTGGGAAACACATTGTGTTGATTACAGCTTGGAAGGGGAGTGAATCCTAGGGAGAGGATTACTTCGAGTACAAAGTGTGTGATCAAGCAAGTGTATTGGTTACGGTTGTAAGGGGGAGTGAATCCTAGTGAGAGGATTGCTTCAAGTACAGAACGTGTAATCAAGTTACAAGAAGATAGTGGATTGAAAATCTCAAGCGGAGCTTGGGGACTGGACGTAGGTCAAGAATTGGGCCGAACCAGTATAAATCATAGTTTGCATATTCTCTTCCTTTATCTCTTATATTTCCAGCATATATATCTGAATGTTCATACATGTTTGAATGACTGGTTATTGCTTCATCAATTATTATTGTCGTTCAAACTGCTTTCAATAAATTGCGAAAAGATTATCAAAGTTCCAAAAGTTTTATCAAACACCCAATTCACCCCCCTCTTGGGTGATAGCCAGGTCTTTCAACAGGGCCTTGAAGGGTTGTGGAAACACTCTTCCACCACCTGTGGGCATCGCCCTCTAGCTTGTAGATTGCCAGCTGAGCCTTCCGGTTTCTCGGGCACTCAATGACTTCGAATATCTTCTCCAGACTCAGAAGCCAATCCTCAGCCAATTCACTCTTTCCCCGGAAACCGGGTGGTTTAAGCTTGCAGAACTGGTTGACCCAATTTTTCGTGGTTCTTTCTCTTCTTCCTTGTCGTGGAGGTGATCGGGATCGATCAAATTCATTTTCTTCATCGTTATGTTCATCGTTGTCCTCCTCTTCATTATCATCTTCTTCATCGTCATTGTCATTGTCACTTTCCTCATCACGTTCTTCCTCGCGTTGTCGTGCTTCCAACTGTCTTTGGGCTTCTTCATCCTGTTGATGTTGCCTTGCCAAGAGTGCATCTATGAGAGCTCTCTGCTCTTCAAGAGTTCTTCTCAGTTCTTGCACTTCATTTTGGTTTGGCTGATTTGGTATATTTTGTTCGGGTATTTCATCTCGTTGAGGCTGTCTGCCTCCGCGTCTACCTCGACCTCGGCCTCGGCCCCTTGGTACACCGGTACCTCTCATAATGGTCATGTCTTATTCTTTTCCTTTATTTATTTAACAAATATGTAAATATTAGAAATGACACAATGATTTTTACATTGAAACATATATATTCACATATATTCATTTCATAACATTTTACATATTAGTCGGTCTAGTCCTAGTACAAGTCATATATTACAACAAGTTACAACCCCTCTTTATTCAAACATATTTTACAATCTCCTAGGGGTTCTTGGAGATACAAACTAAACTTCCTAGTTTCTACATTCCACAACTTCCTTGAACTAACGACTTCCCTCTACATGTACAAACGAACCATGCTCTTCAAGTAACGAAGGTGAATGCGCGCCTAGAATGGGTCCGTCGTCTAGCGGCTCGTTAATAAATCTTGCCCAAAAGCGGGTACGGGGAAAGAAATACAAGGTAGTCCTAATCCAATCTGCGGGTGAATGTTGATTACAAAGGGCTTGGTAGGATGTTATCGACTCGAAATACAAGGTATCCGCTTGAACGGTTTCGAGTGTGGTTTCCAGCTTCAACAAGATACGCCTCTAACCGAATGGTTAATGGTGTATTAGCATTTAGAATATAATGGTAGTCTTCAGGTTCGGCTACCTCATCATCAAGGATTTGGATGTCAGGGTAGTCAAAATTGTCTCCTACGGAGGAGTGGGTTGACCTAGTAGGGCTTCCCGGTACAACTTGGTCCTCAATCCCTAGCTCGTTCAGATTATGGCTAACAGACTCCGGGTCCGAATACATTGAAGCAGGATGGTAAGATGGTTCAGACTCACTGTAATAATGGCTGGGAGTTTCAGGATCAGTATAGTCATGATCTGGATCATAAGGAAGAACTGGTTCAGAGTGCTCTTCAAGTTCCGGCTCATCCTGGTGTGCATTAAAGGAATTTGGATCATCAAGGAGGTTATCGTAAAACTCTTGGACTAGATCTTCCGAAATCATCGGGGTGGAATCACAGGGGGTTCAGGTTCCGATGGAGGAATGGATCTCCTAGCGGGGCGTCTCCACATTCCGTGATACAAGACGTATGGGGTTATGTCCATCTCTACAAATTACACCAGTGATCCAATCAGTACTCATTTTCAAAAATGTGCTCACAATTTAAAAGGTTTTTTGAACATAACTCCGTTATCCGAAGAATGGCCGGTATTGTCCATCATGGGGCCTCACCAACCTCTATGGCGACTTATGGCACACCCACATAGACTAGCCTTGCCTTTGGCACCAAACCGTTTGTAATACCATAGTTAAGTTCATGCCAGAATGAATGCTCTGATACCAAAAATGTAACATCCCATTTGAAAACGGCGGAATTTTTTTAAAAAAAACGTTTCCAAATATTTCAAGTAGAGTAATCAGAGTAGAGCATTGGAGCGAAAAAGTAACTAATTCATAACAAACATCGACCACAGTGTAACATTGTAATGATTACATTAATCCTAGAGTTTGAAAGTGAATAACGAAAGCGGTAAAGATAGATAAGTCTCTCGGTCGCACGACTACTCGTTGCTTGCCTCGATCTTCGATCCGTATTCCTCGGATCCTGAAGCTATAGCGAGATTCAATTTACCGCATTGAATCTCGGTGTAACGGTTAATCTCAAACCCAAACAATACAAAGTATACGAGATAACGGATATTCTAGACAATACAACAAGTATATCACTACATAAGCATACAGCAGATGCATGATCATTATGCCAACAAAACATAAGCATTACACAGTATGCAAAGCCCCACAATGTAAAACAACAATAACAGCTTGCACTATTCACCAGTGCCATGATACCACTCGTGTTCTCAGCGCTAGAAAAACATACGGCGTTATCATGACCATAACCCGTGTAAAACTGTCTGTATATTGGTCTACGAACATATCTATCACATATATGCATTTAAGAAGCACAAGATTAGTGTTACAGTACGTGTCCGTACCTTTGTTGACGACGTTAGGTACTTCCGCGGAAAACGTACTTTTTACGGAAAAACGTGAAATGTTCCGGCACGTCGGACGGCGTAACGGCAAAGCAAATCAAAGTTTCGATGCCCTATAAGAATAATATCACTTTCATTAGTGATTTGACATCATAAACGGCATTTTAGGTAAAAATTACCATTTTGCCCTTCTACCCCTAATCGGCGGAATTTCGCCAGAACTTTGTTACTTTGACCGTATTCCATTTCAAAATTATCCCCACTATGTTTTTACCTCGTCAGGCATCTTTCAATGCAATGAGGCATAAAAACAAACATAGGAACAAATTCTGAAACTTCCTAGATCAAAACAACAGTTCTACTATAACTATCGAAAGAACTACGGAAACTAAAAACTAAGGATAGAAGAACTTACTCGGAGTTAAGGCAGAATTTTTCTAGAGCTTCTCTCTCTAGAACCTCTCTCTAGGATTCGGATTTGGTGTGAAGAATGAGAGCAAAAACTAAGGATAGAAGAACTTACTCGGAGCTAAGGCCGAATTTTTCTAGAGCTTCTCTCTCTAGAACCTCTCTCTAGGATTCGGATTTGGTGTGAAGAATGAGAGCAAGAGAGCTTGCTATTTATAGGGAAAAATAGGGACAAGGTGGGAATTTCCACAAAAGTCTTGAGATCGGATTCCGGCCGTTGGATCGCATTTTTGAGGAAAAAACACTCTTGGCCATCCATGATCAAGATCGACATCTAAGAGCCCTAAAGTCAATGGATGAGTTGTCATCCATGATGGCTCTTGCTTTATGGCCTCCGGCCCGATAAAGCTACCCGATCGGTGTCCGTTTCGCGCGATTTCGCATAAACTCAAAAATTCGGGCATGTAACTTTGGAGATCTTTTCATCCTCTTTCATATTATATATTTTGATCCTCTTTTTGATCATATCCAGGTATTTTCCGGTGCGTCGGAATATATTCGGAAAAATGCGTCCGATTCTGATAAATCGCTTCGATAGAACCAACTTACGGACAATAATTATTTGAATCGTAAAATGTCCAGTTGTTGCCTAACTTAATACCGTGTTTGAAAACACGCAATTGTTTCTATAGGTTCTCACTTTGCCTATCGGCTCTACTCTATCGATCGCTTTTCGTCTTATTAGGAATTAGGGTTTTCGGTTGCGGAATCGACGTATGGTAAATTCTTTCTTCGTGTAAAAATTCACTTGTTCTTAATTTGATCAGTCTGAAAATACTTTTACCTCTGGTTTACCTGTAGAATTTATTTCTAACTTTTCCCTCGATGCCTATAAGCCGACTCACCGCATTATATTACTATTTTATTCTAATTACCATTTTAATTATTTAAACAATTATTTTTAATTAAAAATACTAAGAATTTCGGCCCCCTCTTTTTAAAATTCAGTTTTAATTATTTTTCCATAATATTTTCCATTTTTAAAAATATAATATTTTTTTCCAAAAATTCCGTTTTACTAATTTCTTCGTTAGGGCTTAATCAGACCTAATTTCTTCGTTTAGTGATCTTTTTAGGATCAGGTTTCTTCATATATTTATCTTTACTAATTTACAGTATATTGTTATCTTTCAAACTTCTATCCGATATTGTCATTTTATATCCTATGTAAAATATTAAAAATGTTTACCCCATCAGGTTACTTTATGGTTCGAAATGCTTTTTAAACTTTTCTTCATGTTATTTCCTCTGAAATAATTTATTAAATTCTCATAATTAGGGATAACACTTCCATATTTTTCTCATAATTTTTCATGATCTTTCAGTATTTATCATAATATTTTTGGACTGTTTTTATCACCATTATATCATTTTTAGTCATTCTGTTCATCAGATTTTCCTAGAACTTTTTTGACAATTTACTCTATAATTATAAAAAAAATTTATAACAGTTTTATCTCATGAATTTACTTCATTAAAATACTCATTAATTTTCCTTTATCTCAGAAATTCCAGATTTGCTAAAATCCGGGTATTACAGAGTAAATCTTTTGAACAATACTTGTTTATGCTTTTCCATGTTCTGTAACCTCTCATTACCATAATGAAAGGGACCAATATTGAAACAAGTTTTGAAGTGTAAGTCTCTCCTTTAAGGCTACGGATGGCAATGGATGGGCACCCTGTAGATACAACATTTTGGTAACAAAAGATCATCTCCGCAATGTTGAATCATTTGTTTGATGTCTATAGTCACATCATCTTCCAACTATGAAATTTAATTTAGAATATATGCAACAAGGGATTATGCATTCAATATATATCCACATAAAGAGTGCCCTATTCCTAAATGCTCCCTCTGCTGCCTCTCAAATTTGCCATACTTCCCAAATGTTTTTTCTTATTTCTTTTGATTATAAGATTCTACATAAAATAAGTGACATCTTGATATATTATTGTAAAAAATAATGCAGTTTTTAAATTCTTACAATTTTTTAAAGAGAAATACCCTAAATTAAAAATAAAATGCATAATTTTAGAGGAAAGCCGCAGGATGCATACTTGCAACCTGACAAGTGTATTTGAAGTGAAACAAAATTAGGCCAAAAAAGTGTAATAATTGAGGAATTAAACACGAAGAAACCTTAAAAGTTGTAAGAAAAAAGAAAGTAAAGAAAACAAGAGACAAGTCTTCACAATTAAAAAAAGACTAATAAAGGATGCATACGCACTTCTTGTTGTAGTGGCAAGTAATTGGACGATAAATCTGTAGGATAGATGATGAGATGGGAGAAGTGGTTGCAGCTCCACCACTTGTATTGCTTCCTCTCCAAATGAATCTCACTATGTATTGCTTCTGCCATTATCTAAACTTTATCAAGAAAAAACACAAGAAAATCCATCTGCTCTGCTCAGGTCTCAACTGAAGCGGGTCTCGTCAACATTTGCATTGTCACTTAAACGTTTGGATTAGCTTTTGGAGAATAGCTTTTACAATTTACGAAGTAAGTATGTAAGAGGAGTTTTGTCTCAACTTGCGGAAATGGGCTTCTAAAAACATGGTTTTGTGGTTTTGTGAGAATTGTTAACTGATGTCTTATAATAAGGACCAGAGGGATAATTATGAGCTAAGTCATCATATGCATTGGGTGGTGTTTGGGTCTTATTTTGGCTCAAGTCGAAAGGAAACTACCCAAGGCACAATTCTCACATCTGGGACAAGTGAAGAGTTTTGAAAAAGCTGCAGCAAGTGACCAAAATTAAATATGTGAAATTTGCAAGAGCATGGATCAAATGGAAAACCACGTCCCTTTATGCCTATAAAGAAGGAATAAGAAATTATATAAAAAAGGAATTATAAAGGAGAGAAAATTAAACACCACTGAATATATATACGTATCCTCTAAAAAATATAGTGTTAATTTTCTCCGCATCAAGTAGATCCAGCACAACTCTGCGGTCTTCAGCATCAAATAGGTTTCTCAGTGCCAGCAAAGATCCACAACATGCTTATTTCCCGCACTTAGTAGATTCAAAGCATTGCTATAGTATTTTCTTCAATTTTCCTTATCTTGGTGCTTTTGTAGTTTTTGTATGGGTGTTTGGTTATTAAGGGTCTCATGATTTAACCAAAATATGAATGTTGGATAAATTTTAGAAAACCACAATTTTGCCCTTCAAAATTGATTATAGCATGGACCCTTCATCCTCCTCATCTACAACCAGCTAAGAAAAAAAAATATACTCGTATATAATAACTTGTAATACAAAATTTTTTGTAGCAGTCTAATAACCGATACTAACTAGTCCAAATTTTTGGAAAAAACATTTACCGCCTAAATATTGGTAGCGGTGGCTAACTACTACAAATAATTCCCGCCAATTTTCTAAAAAAGGTTTTACCGCCATTTTTTCACTATTTTATATTTGTAGTGGTTGCAAAACCGCTACAAATTATTGTCGTCTTTTTTTAGAAAGTTGTTTTGGCGCGTACATACGGGTAATTTATTTTTGGTATTTGTAGCGGGTTCTTAATTGCTACAAAAGGATGAAAATGGGAAAAAAATATTTTATTATTATTATTATTGTAATTAAAAATATATTGTATTATTATTAATTTATATTTTTAGTGAAAATAAATAATATTAAAATATGATATTTGATCGTATAAGGTTACTATATATGTGTAAAACAATGAGAATATGTAAGTATAATAACAACTAATTATAAGTTAATTAAAATAAAATTAATTGTAAAAGAAATGTGTGTGAAAGTGGACCGAATATTGTATGTGAAAGTAGAAAGAAAGTTGAACAATTGACATAACAAAAGTTAATATCAGCGGGGTAGAAGAAAAAGCAAATATTTCGATAATCACTAGATTTGATCTGGTTGAATGACCCTTACCTCATTCAAACACTTAACCTCGTTGAGAAAACGTAAAAATATGAGAGAAGACGGAGAGAAAACGTGTGTAGAAAATGAAACTGAAGCATATTAAATGTGGTTTGGTGGGGGTATTTATTTTAATATCAGTGCATCAGTTTGTAGTGGTTGAGGTGTCGCTTTTTTGTAGCGATTTGTGTTAGTAGCGGTTAGTTTAGTCTTTTGTAGCGGTTAGATATTTGTAGCGGTGTTTTTGGGTTTTGTAGCGGTTAGGAACCGCTACAAACACTATTGTGTGTTTTTTTTTAAAAAATACGAAGATTACATATTACAATATAGGGATAATTTTTTCTCTCAATCTTCGTCAGCATCCCTACAAAGAAAGTTTGTATAAAATGTTACGTGCGAGTTGAATATGTAATAACACAAATAAAACTTTAGTTAAATGTTATTATTTCATAAAGCGTATATTAAAAAACGTACCGAACTATAGGTAAAGTGTCATCACCGTCTAGGAAGAAGTTTTCGAAACTGGCGGTCTAGAACGACTCACAATCGTAGGCGATGTTATCACCATCGCCCATGTCGTAAAGGTCCCGAGGCTTTAAGTGAACCACCATATTCCAATCCCTGTGCCTCTCATCGGCGACATAATAAACTTGATGAGCCTCTGAGGCAAGAATATACGGCTCGTCATCTTCAGACTGACCAATGTGAATAGGCCGAGAGAAATTCACTGATCTAATGCCTACGTCGTCAGTCGTGAGTCCCTGGGACGTTGTCGTATTCGCCCACAAACACTTGAACAGCGTCACAGAGAAAAGGCCTTGGTAAGTTATCCTGACCACATCAAGCAGCTTTCCATAATATGGGACGTCACCGAACTGCATGTTCCCGTCACTGCTGCTCGCATAACTCCTCGTACCAAACATGCCATATACACCCAAGTTTTGGGTCAGCAATCCCTAACCTCGTGAAACAGTGCAAAACTTGAAACCATTGACGTTGTATGCCATAAATCGGGCGTGGTCAAGCGGGCCAAGTGCAAGAGCTCTAAATTCTGGTGAGTACGGGTTGTGGTCATTCATTATTCTCCTCCTAAACCATCCCTGGAATTCTCTGTGGACCTTTCTATCAATTTCGGAGGATGTCTGTTTACGGATCCTCAGTTGACGCTTCACATGACTCCTAAATTCCCTGCAATTAAACATGCGATGACGAGCATGAAATGTGAGTATAAAATGTAAGCAAATATATAGGATAACATATATATTTGTGTGCAATCCTTACCAAAGGTACGGTTCAAATTTAGTGCAATTAATCAAGACATGTCTATGTGCTTGAAACTTCTCAAGTGTTGTGAGTTTGAAGTTCTCAGTTCCTCCAACTAGTTTACCAACACGAGGGATTAACAACTCTGTTGCTGATGGCTCTTGCTCTGGCTCAAGACAATCGTCTACACGAGGCGGTCGGTTGAATGACGTCTTAATGTCATCAAAGTACCTGGAACAAAAATACAAGACCTCATCCCCAATATAACCTTCTGCTATTGAACCTTCAGGCCACGCCTTATTCCTCATGTAAGATTTCAGTTTCCCAAGAAACCTATAAAGTAATGAAGGAAAAATGCCGATACAATAATGGTTAAACGTGCGACTAGAGGAGTAATGCTAAAGTAATTAATTTTAAATGAGTACCTCTCAATAGGATACATCCATCGGTAGTGAACTAGGCCAGCAAGCTTTGTTTCGTGAACAAGGTGTACTGTCAGGTGAACCATGACCGTGAAAAATGACGAAGGAAAGATCATCTCCAAATGCACTTGATATGGTACAATTTGATCAGAAAAAATAATTTTGAGTATTTCTGACAACCTTAATATAAAGGACGATCGCTCTCATCCATGAGGCTGAAAAATTCCCGAGCTACATCATTCCAGAAGAAAACTGGTTATGGACCCTACACTTCTGCCGTGAAGTTGTCGTCTTGAACACCAAAAGCATCACGAACAGCTTCATTAACCGGATCATCTTAATCTAGTTGATTTCCTACTTGTGAGGTTCAAGGAAGATGATCATCATATCTCATACCACGTTTCTCACCATGAACACCCCAAAATGTATATGCTTTTGGGAAATGTTTAATAAGAATATATTCCATAGCACCCTCTCGTGTTTGCCACTTCTTAAACTTGCATCTACAACAAGGGTACACGATCTTGCCATTAATACTAGCGTGACAGAAGGCAAAATCTAAGAAATTTTTCAATCCCGCTAAATATCCAGGAGAACTGTGCGGCAGCTTGATCCATGACTTATCCATCTGTAGTAAACAAAGCTAGGATAGCATATAAATGTGGAGACAAGGTTTAATTACCTTCTTTGCAGCACTTGACATCTTTAAATGCAACATAAAATACTTTGTAGCGGTTACTAACCGCGACTCCAACCGTTGCAAATGTAGAAGAAAATTTGTAGCGGTTTTATAACCGCTACAAATTTGAATTCAAAATCCCGCCATATACTAGTAACGGTTCCAAAACCGCTACATCAACCGCGACAAAATGATGAACTTTTTACGTTTGTAGCGGTTACAATGCAACCACAACAAATTGTTGGCGCTTTTTATTTTTTTGAAATTCAAATTTGTGGCGTTTTTTGAATCACAACCGCTACAAATTTTAATTTTACCTGTTTAAAGTTTGAGAACATATCTTTTTATTCACAAATTATTAACTCAGTTTTTTATTTTACAAATGAAATATAAGTATTGAAAAAGTATTACAATATCAAAAACCTACCAAAATAAAAGATAAAAAATATTTAAATTTAATAAAATTGTCAACAAACTAAATAACATAAAAAAGGGAATAAACATCCAGCGGTACAAAATTAATTACTTTAGAAAATAAAAACTAACTATCAAGAGCCTGATGATCAGGTCCTGTCTCTGGGGGGCTCTCTTAGGGGCGGCGTGGGCACGACCAAACGTAACAACGCCCTCGTCATCAGCAGTAGCAAGACGCAGATGGGAATCCTTGTGGACGAATGGAGGGGGAGTGATGAGTACAATTTATGCCATGTTTTCTGTAACATCCCAATTTGAAACGCATAATAATTTTTTTTTTTTTTTTCAATCAGAGTCGAGCAATAGAGCGAAAGAGAAATCAGTTCGTAGCCAAAAAATCAACCATTGTGTAATATTGTATAGATTACAATAGTCCTAAGGTTTTAGAAATGAAATAGCGGAATGATGAGAATAACGGAATAACGAGAAAACGATAAGATAGAAATAGTCTTCCGCCGCACGTCTATTCCGGGCACTTGCCTCGATCCCGAACCGTGGTCCTCCCGACCACTGAAGCTACGGTGAGATTCAATTCACCATATTGAATCTCGGGTAACGGTTAACCTCATACCCAAACAATACAATATACGACAACGAGATATTTCTAGAGCTAATACCACGGTATATCATAAGCATACAAACGATGCATGATCATTATGCCGACAAACATAAGCACAAAGCAATATGTAAAGCCCCATAAGGTAAACAATAACGACTGCACTATTCACGAGTGCCACGATAATTACTCGTGTCCTCGGCGCTAGGAAAACAAAACGGTGTTACCAAAACTATAACCCGTATAACCGTCGTATAACGGTCTACGAACATATCATTGACATATAAGTATTTAAGATGTACAAGATTAGTGTTACAGTACGCGTCCGTACCTTCGTTGGCAACGTTAGGTACTACCGCGGAAGACGTACTTTCACGGAAGAACGTGAACTTCAAAGCGGTTCGTCGGGCGGCGTAAAGCAAATCGAGATTCGATATCCTATAAGAATAATATCACCTTTATTAGCGATTTGACACTATAGCGGCTTTTTAGGTAAAAATTACCATTTTGCCCTTCTACCCCTAATCGGCGGAATTTCACCAAACCCGTTACTCTAGCAAATTTTCTTCCCGAAATTTTGCCGAACTTCGACGCAACTATGATTTTCGAAAATAATGACTAAAATAGCCCTCCCATATGATACCCAAATCATACTTGAAATTTAAAGGCTATTCTAACAAATTCTACCCTTACTTTTAAAAAGAACTGCTAAAGTTCCAACTTTTCGGCGACTCGACCCCTACTATGTTTTTACCTCTTTAGGCATATTTTTCAATGCAATGAGGCCTAAAAACAAGCATAGGAATCTTATCACCTATTTCCTAAATCTAACTAACAATTCTACTAACTACCGAACTAAAGACTTAAAAGCTAAAGGCCAAAAGACTTACCCGTTGAAGAATTCTCAAGAGCTTTTCCCCGAGCTTATCTCTCTACTTTCTCTCTCAAGAAATTCAGTCAAGACAAGAAAGAAATGGTGTGAGGATTTCTCAAGGAGCATGCCTCCTATTTATAGACTTTGGTTAAGGCTTTGTTTGGAATTCCAAATTGTAAAGAACCCATTAATGCAACTTGAACACAAAGTCACAAACTCCACCTCACCCCCCTTTGGTCGACATCTTTGGGCTGTTTGGCAGCCAAGGATTGGCCAAGAAGTGATGACTCACCTCACTTTATGGCCGGTCCAGTAGTATTCTCGATCGGTACCCGATTCGCGTAATTTCGGAGAAATCTCAAAATTCTAGATTTAGAACTTTGAAGACCTTCTCTTTCTCATCAATAATATCTATTATAACTTGAATTTTGACTTTAGACGGGGTTCCAACTGTCTTTGAAGTTTCTCGAAAAACGTGTCCGTACGCTTAGGTGTCGAAATCGGTTCCGGAATCATCAAGCTCTAGATAATAATTCACTGATTCCAAATGTATTTTTATAATTATAAACTCATCCCTAGATGTTGAGTTATAATTTATTTCCTTATTTTCCTAAAATGTGACTAGCGGCATTTTCCCTATTTCGTCTTATTAGGACAATGTGCTACGGGTCTCGGAATTGACTTCGGAAGATGTCACTTGAAGGTAAAAACTCACGATCAATATTTTACCTTGACTTTGGAATTCCTATTCCTGGTTCCCTAGATAGGATCTGTTTCCTAAATATAAGATTACTATTCATGCTTTTTAATTATATTATATAATAATCAAAAATTTGCAAAATATCAAGATATCAAATTTTGCTTCTTATTCTCAAATTTTTTGGCCAATTTTCGGCAGCCTTCTTCTTCTTCTTTTTTGTAAATGTTTTTCAAGAATTAATTAATTACTTAATTCAATTTTTATTAAAAATTCTACAAAATTCCCTAATTGGTCCATTCTTGTATTTAGGTTTAAAAATACCTAAACTCAACTATTTTTCTCAAAACTTTCCAATTTAATTAGTAAATACATTTTATTAATATTCAACTAATTTCCACTAATTTTAGAGCTTCACATAATTATTCTTTGAAATTTCCTTTGCTTATGCTTAAGTAATTAGCTATTAATTACTTAATTACTCTTTTAACCATAGTTGGTATTTTTCTTAATTAGAATGCTTCATTACCTTCATATTCTTGTATTAACATTAGTATTTCCATGCCTCTTGCATTGTTTCATAACTACAAGGGTATTTTGGTCATTTTATTACTTTATGAGCATCCTTTCTCATTTTCCCAAGTTTGTAATTTATTTAATTACTGTAATTAGAGATAATATACTCTCTTAATTCAACTGGTCATTTTCTTGACTTTTAGGATTTTTCATGAATTTTCTAAGTTAATTACCCTTTGCGGGGGCATTTTGGTCATTTTGCCACTTTGACCCTTAAACTCCCTAATTTCTTGCAGAAATTCTACCTAGAAAATAGACTATAATTACCCAAGAATGGAGATTGCAATTTCACTTATCGAAATATCCAACTTTTATTTATAATATTCGAGATAAATATCCGGTATTACATTTCTCCCCCCTTACACAAAATTTCGCCCTCGAAATTTAATCTATCCTAACTAAACTTCGGGCCATAAACTCGGGTACTTCTCCTTCATGTCACTCTCGGTCTCCCAAGTTGCCTCGCTCGGTGTCAAACCCTTCCGGACCACCTTCACTATCGGTATAGTTTTAGTCCTAAGCCGTTTCTCTGGCGTTCGAGAATTCGCTCCGGCTCGACTACAAAGGTGTTACCATGCCGTACTTCAACATCATCGTACTTTATGACATGATCTCGATCTGGTAGGTACTTCTTCGGTTGTGACACGTGAAAAACATCATGGAGATTACTCGGGTTCGGGGTAACGCTAGTTGATATGCAACGGAGTCCTCGCTCGGCTAATACTTCAATTGGTCCAACGTAACGCGGACTAAGCTTCTTTCTCTTCGGTGTTCGCCGACACACATTCGGAGATAACCGAAACACATGGTCTCCGACTTCAAACTTCAACGGTCTTCTCCTCTTATCTCGCATAGCTCTTACGTCACGTGTGCGGCAAGCAAGGAGTCTCTTCTTGATCGGTGCGATCTGCTTTCAGGTCTGCTCAAGCATGTCGGCCCAAGTAAGCGCTTCTCGGACGAATCCGTCAAAGACAATGGTGATTGACACTTCCGCCCATACAATGCCTCGAACGGGGCCATTTGTATACTAGCATGATAATTTGTTGTTATATGCAAACTCGCTAGCGAAAGATGTTGATCCCAACTTCCTTTGAAATCTAGGGCACATGCTCATGACATATCCTCCGAGCGTTTGTATGGTCCTTTCAGATTGACCGTCATTTGTGGGTGATAAGCCGAACTGAACTTCAGCTTGGTCCCCATAACTTCATGTAATGATTGCCGAAACGGGATTTGAACCGCGTATCCGGTCGAGACAATGCTCGTAGGAACACCATGTAATCTTACTATCTCTTTGATATAAATCCCCCCAATCGTTCGGAGAATAGTGGATCTTGATGGGAATGAAGTGTCTTGACTTGGTTAGTCCGTCAACAACTACCCAAATTGTATCATGGTTTCGATTTTGGGTAGACCTACCACAAAATCCATGGTTATGTTCTCCCACTTCCATTCGGCAACTCTAGTCCTTGAAGAAGACCGGGGGTCGTCGGTGTTCAATCTTTACTTTCGACGGGTCAAGCATTTGGCCACGTATCGCTACGTCTTTCTTCATCCGGGCCACCAAAACTCGGATTTCATACTCACGGTACATCTTGACCATGCCTGGATGTAGAGTGTACTTACTCTTATGAGCCTCATCCATTATTGTCCGCTTTAATTCATCAATTGGCGGTATGTAGATTCGTTGCTTATACCCGACCAAACCACTAAGTGATAGGTCATAGTCTTGGGTCTCACCTCGAGTGATCTTCTCACGTATCTCTTTTGCCCAATCATCTTGTTTCGCGCTTTCTCCACTTCATCTCTCGAGATCATACTCCCCTTGACTCGCAAGAAGTGTAGCAAGATAGGCATCGGGGTGGTGCGTCGACCCATGCAGATTTGGTTGGTTAGATCGGAGTCTCGAAATCTTCCGGCCGGTTTCGCTCCTGTATCATCATGTGTGATACCTGCCTTTGTCTTTCTACTAAGAGCATCGGCAACAACGTTTGCTTTACCCGGATGGTACTTGATCTCCGGGTGTAGTCTTTAATCAACTCCATCCAACGACGTTGTCTCATATTGAGTTCTCGTTGATCGAACAAGTATTTCGAGACTCTTGTGGTCACAAAACACTTCTACGCTTACACCGTACGGGTAATGCCTCCATATCTTCAAAGCGAACACGATAGCCGCCGGCTCTAGATCGTGTGTAGGATAATTTAACTCGTGGGGTTTCGGTGACGAGAGGCATAAGCCACCACTCGCCCAATTGCATTAGGACACAACCCAATCCTTGCCTGGCATCACCGTAGACTACATAAGTCTCATCGGGATCGGGATAATCAATGCGGTCTTTGTAGTCAACCTTTCCCTCGGTTTCAAAGCTCTCCTCACAGTCATCTCCCATACAAAGGGTTGATTCTTCCTCGTAAGCTTTGTCAATGGTAGGGCAAGACGCGAGAAATCCGTATAAATCTGCGGTAGTATCCCGCCGAGACCAAGAAAACTACGGATCTCCGTCACGGTCTCGGCCGTTTCCAGTCCAGGCGCTTCCACCTTGCTTGGATCAAGCGCAACTCCGCCGCTAGATATAACATGGCCCGAAATTTCACTTCCGGAGCCAAAATTCACATTTGCTCGGCTTAGCATAAAGTTGTTTTTCCACGAGTATGCCTAACACCTTTCGAGATGTTCTTCGTGCTCTTCTTTGCTCTTAGAATATATCAAAATGTCGTCGATAAACACCACCACAAATTGGTCTAGGTGTTGTCGGAAGATACGGTTCATGTAATCCATGAATACCGCGGTGCATTTGTCAATCCGAAGGGCATCACAAGGAATTCATAATGCCCATATCTGGTTCTGAAAGCTGTCTTGGGAACATCGCCATCTTTAACTCGCAACTGATGGTATCCCGAACGCAAGTCAATCTTTGAAAAGACTGTGGAACCGAGACAATTGATCCAAAAGATCATCAATCGGGGAAGTGGGTACTTGTTTTTTACGGTTACTTTGTTGAGCTCGCGATAATCGATGCGAGTCGGAAACTTCCATCTTTCTTCTTTACAAAAAGTGGGGCTCCCCACGGTGAAACGCTAGGTCGAATGAACCCCTTCTTCAAAAGCTCTTCCAACCGTTTGCTTCTTCAACTCCCGCATCTCGTTAGGAGCCATTCGATACGGCGCCTTTGATATTGATCCTGTACCGGGCATCAAATCAATGTTGAACTCACTTCTCGGATAGGAGGTAACTCGGTGAGATCCTCGGAAATACATCGAAAATTCATTCACTACGGGGATGTCCTGGAGTAAAAGGTTAGCTTCGCTTTGACGAGAAAAGAATACCATGAAAGCATGACATCCTTGCTTCACGCACCGATCGGCTTACGTAGCGGAGAGAAAGTTCAGGCTCACTTCAACCTTGTCTCCCGGCAAATGATATCTCCTTTTTGCCACGGTCGATCATCGCACCGTTGGCCGTTAACCGTTCGGCCCGAATATGACGTCAATGCCGTGAAGAGGTAGACGGATGAGATCCACTTTAGAAACTCGTCCATCCACGTTAGCGGTACAATTCATACATGCATCGAGGCTAAAGACTTTACACCCAACGGTGTAGCTACAACAAGATCAAATGGTAATCTACGAGGCATGCAATCCTAAACGACTTGCACAATCATAGGAAATAAACGAGTGACTAGCACCCGAGTCATACAATGCTTCCAATAGATTTCCATTGAGATAGATGGTACCTTGAACCATCGGCGGGGACTTCTCGGCCTCTGTGTTTGTCAATGCAAAGATCCGCCGGCGTTACGAGGTCTCGCTCTGCGGTCCTCTCGGGGCAATCCGGCTAATGTGTCCAGGCTTCGACATCCGAAGCAGACTTGTTTCCCATCACGGTTGGCTCCTGGATGGTACTTCTTACATTTCGACACGTCGGGATCCGTCTGTTTGAAACTATTTTGTTGGTAGGGCTTCTTGTTCCGCTTCGGTTGTCATTCCAAGGCGTTTTCCTCTTACGTGAGGAACCTCCGCGGTTTGATCCACCGCGATTTGCGTTGTTACCTTCCCGGCCTCGAGTCTTGCGCAGTTCCTTTAAGTTGCGCTCCGTCATTCTCGGGATTCTACTTGCTTGGGCCATTCTTGGAAATTGCTGAGATACTTACCTTAACTTTATATAGTACTTCAATACGTTTAATAGTCGGTTAGCCTTCCAGCTCTCATTCTTGTAGACTTTTATGTATGATGAATACCTTGAAAGGTTGGTAAACGGGCGAAGTAGTCGTCAAATGACTCTTCAGCTCCTTGCTTGATCTGCGGGAATTCTTCCTCTTTAATTACTGCGTTGATGGAGGAAATCTTGTTCGTTGAATTGTTCGAGGAACATTTCCCAAGTAACGGGGTAGGCGGGGTTGTGGAAACACTTTTCCACCACCTGTGGGCATCTCCCTCAAGCGGTATATTGCTATTTGGGCCATCCGATTTCCGGGGCACTCCATGACTTCAAAAATCTTCTCAAGACTCAAAAGCCAATCCTCGGCTAGCTCACTCTTTCCTCGGAAACCAGGTGGTTTCAACTTGCGGGGCTGGTTTACCCAATTTTCCGTAGTTCTCTCTATTTGTTCATGCCTGGGTTGTGATTGGGATCTCTCGGACCCCGGGCTCTTCATAATTTTCATAATCTTCATTGTCATCATACCCTTCGTCGTCATCATTGTTATTATCTTCATTTTCTCGTTCATCCTCGCGTTGTCGTGCGTCTAATTGCCTTTGTGCCTCCTGGTCTTGTTGGTTTTGTCTTGCCAGAAGAGCATCAATCGAACTCTTTGTTCTTGCGAGTTCTACGCATTTCTTCAATTTCTTCACGTCCGGGTTGATTCGGTTCATCGTTTCGTTCATCCTGAGGCTGTCTGCCTCTTCCCCTACCTCGGCCTCGACCACGGCCTCGGCCTCTTCCTCTTGGTGCACAGCAAAGACCTCTCAAGTTGGCCATGTTTTAAATTCTTTTTCCTTTAAACAATTATGAAAGAATATATAAATATTAAAAGTGACAAAACAATTTGCACACCAAACATATATTCACATATATTCATTCATAAAGTTTATACATATCGATCGATCTAATACAAATACAAGTCATACTTGTACAATCTCCTTATTCAAACGTATTTACAATATTCAAAGGTACTTGGAGATACAAACTAAACTCCCTAGTTTCTACAATCCATGAGCTTCCTTGTACCGACGTTCTTCCTCTACATGTAAAGGCGAACCAAGCTCTTCAGGTAGCGAAGGTGTATGCTAACACTTAAGATAGGTCCGTCATCTAATAGTTCATTACGATCCTTGCCCAAAAGCGGGTATAGGGAAAGAAGTACAATGTGGTCCTAACCCAATACGTGGGTGAATGTCCCCTATTATTGGCTTGGTAGTTTGAGATTAGGGTTAAAAACACAAGATATTTTCCTTGGGTGGTGCTAGTGAGATTCGTAGCTTCAATGAGAAAGTTTTCCAACAAAACGACTAACGTGTCATTATCATTCAGGACATAGTAGAAATTTTCTGGTTGTTGCCTCATCTTCAAGAAGTTGAATGTCGGGGTAGTCAAAGTTATCATCAAGGCGAGGAATGGGTAGGGCTTCTGGATCGGCTTGGTCCTCAATCTCAGGTCGTTCGGGTTGAGATTAGGAGAATCGGGTTCGAGTCCTCGCAGCGGGGTGATAGGAGGGTTCGGCTCGTAATAGTGACTAGGAGTTGTGGGGTACGTACACTCGTGGTTTGGATCCAAAGGAAAGCTGTTCATAGTGATCGTACTCCGGGGTATAATAGGTTCAGCATGGTTTTCAATCTCGGGCTCATCCGGTTGTGCGTTGTAGGAATCTACCTCTTCTTCGATGGAATCTCCTTCCGTAGTCGGTGGGGATGGGTTATTTGAGGGTTCGGGTGCGACGGAGGAATGGATCTCGGGCGGGACGCCTCCGAATCCGTGATAATTGTAGAATGGCTCTAAGACGGGCTCTTCGTCCTGTTCATCTCTACACATTACACCAATGGCCTTATCGGTACTCATTTTCAAAAATGTGCTCATAATTAAAAGGCTTAAGAACCTAACTCCGTTATACGAACAGAATGGCCGGGTAAGTGTCTACCATGGGGGCCTCACCGGATTAGCGGTGACTTATGGCACACCCACGTAGACTAGCCTTGCCTTCGGCACCAAAGCTTTGCCGTGGTAACATAGTTAAATACTTGCCAGAATTTCATGCTCTGATACCAAAAATGTAACATCCCAATTTGAAACGCATAATAAATTTTTTTTTTTTTCAATCAGAGTCGAGCAATAGAGCGAAAGAGAAATCAGTTCGTAGCCAAAACATCAACCATTGTGTAATATTGTATAGATTACAATAGTCCTAAGGTTTTAGAAATGAAATAGCGGAATGACAGAATAACGGAATAACGAGAAAACGATAAGATAGAAATAGTCTTCATTTGCACGTCTATTCGGGCACTTGCCTCGATCCCCGAACCGTGGTCCTCCCGACCACGAAGCTACGGTGAGATTCAATTCACCATATTGAATCTCGGGTAACGATTAACCTCATACCCAAACAATACAATATCTGAGACAACGAGATATTTCTAGAGCTAATACCACGGTATATCATAAGCATACAAACGATGCATGATCATTATGCCGACAAACATAAGCACAAAGCAATATGTAAAGCCCCATAAGGTAAACAATAACGGCTGCGCACTATTCACGGTGCCACGATAATTACTCGTGTCCTCGGCGCTAGGAAAACAAAACGGTGTTACCAAAACTATAACCCGTATAAGCGTACGTATAACGGTCTACGAACATATCATTGACATATAAGTATTTAAGATGTACAAGATTAGTGTTACAAGTATCGTCCGTACCCGTTGGCAACGTTAGGTACTACCGTGAAGACGTACTTTCACGGAAGAACGTGAACTTCAAGCGGTTCGTCGGGCGGCGTAACGGCAAACAAATCGAGATTCTGATATCCTATAAGAATAATATCACCTTTATTAGCGATTTGACACTATAAGCGGCTTTTTAGGTAAAAATTACCATTTTGCCCTTCTACCCCTAATCGGCGGAATTTCACTGAAGACCGTTACTCTAGCAAATTTTCTTCCGAAATTTTGCCGAACTTCGACGCAACTATGATTTTCGAAAATAATGACTAAAATAGCCCTCCCATATGATACCCAAATCATACTTGAAATTTAAAGGCTATTCTAACAAATTCTACCCTTACTTTTAAAAAGAAGCTGCTAAAGTTCCAACTTTTCGCGACTCGACCCCTACTATGTTTTTACCTCTTTAGGCATATTTTTCAATGCAATGAGGCCTAAAAACAAGCATAGGAATCTTATCACCTATTTCCTAAATCTAACTAACAATTCTACTAACTACCGAACTAAAGACTTAAAAGCTAAAGGCCAAAAGACTTACCCGTTGAAGAATTCGCGAGCTTTTCCCGAGCTTATCTCTCTACTTTCTCTCTCAAGAAATTCAGTCAAGACAAGAAAGAAATGGTGTGAGGATTTCTCAAGGAGCATGCCTCGTATTTATAGACTTTGGTTAAGGCTTTGTTTGGAATTCCAAATTGTAAAGAACCCATTAATGCAACTTGAACACAAAGTCACAAACTCCACCTCACCCCCCTTGGTCGACATCTTTGGGCTGTTTGGCAGCCAAGGATTGGCCAAGAAGTGATGACTCACCTCACTTTATGGCCAGTCCAGCCGTATTTCTCGATCGGTACCCGATTCGCGTAATTTCGGAGAAATCTCAAAATTCTAGATTTAGAACTTTGAAGACCTTCTCTTTCTCATCAATAATATCTATTATAACTTGAATTTTGACTTTAGACGGGGTTCCAACTGTCTATTTGAAGTTTCTCGAAAAACGTGTCCGTACGCTTAGGTGTCGAAATCGGTTCCGGAATCATCAAGCTCTAGATAATAATTCACTGATTCCAAATGTATTTTTATAATTATAAACTCATCCCTAGATGTTGAGTTATAATTTATTTCCTTATTTTCCCAAAATGTGACTAAGCGGCATTTTCCCTATTTCGTCTTATTAGGACAATGTGCTACGGGTCTCGGAATTGACTTAGGAAGAGGTCACTTGAAGGTAAAACTCACTGATCAATATTTTACCTTGACTTTGGAATTCCTATTCCTGGTTCCCTAGATAGGATCTGTTTCCTAAATATAAGATTACTATTCATGCTTTTTAATTATATTATATAATAATCAAAAATTTGCAAAATATCAAGATATCAAATTTTGCTTCTTATTCTCAAATTCTTTGGCCAATTTTTGCAGCCTTCTTCTTCTTCTTTTTTGTAAATGTTTTTCAAGAATTAATTAATTACTTAATTCAATTTTTATTAAAAATTCTACAAAATTCCCTAATTGGTCCATTCTTGTATTTAGGTTTAAAAATACCTAAACTCAACTATTTTTCTCAAAACTTTCCAATTTAATTAGTAAATACATTTTATTAATATTCAACTAATTTCCACTAATTTTAGAGCTTCACATAATTATTCTTGAAATTTCCTTTGCTTATGCTTAAGTAATTAGCTATTAATTACTTAATTACTCTTTTAACCATAGTTGGTATTTTTCTTAATTAGAATGCTTCATTACCTTCATATTCTTGTATTAACATTAGTATTTCCATGCCTCTTGCATTGTTTCATAACTACAAGGGTATTTTGGTCATTTTATTACTTTATGAGCATCCTTTCTCATTTTCCCAAGTTTGTAATTTATTTAATTACTGTAATTAGAGATAATATACTCTCTTAATTCAACTGGTCATTTCTTGACTTTTAGGATTTTTCATGAATTTTCTAAGTTAATTACCCTTTGCGGGGGCATTTTGGTCATTTTGCCACTTTGACCCTTAAACTCCCTAATTTCTTGCAGAAATTCTACCTAGAAAATAGACTATAATTACCCAAGAATGGAGATTGCAATTTCACTTATCGAAATATCCAACTTTTATTTATAATATTCGAGATAAATATCCAAGGTATTACATTTTCCCTGTATTCTATGACTGGATTGTATGATATATACGAACTTAACTGCAATCAATCTAAGCAAAAAGGGCATTAATTCATGATATAGGGAACTGAAGGATAAAAATCATTTACATTCTAAACATGTGCTAAGAAAATAACAAGTCACGAGTTTTTATGAGAAGAACGTATAGCAAAGTTGATACTATGCTATAGCATCATGACAAAGCTTATTGAAGAGCAATACAAGGCAACTCTGAAGCTATAGCAAAGTAAAGGACGCAATGATATACGACATAGTTTCTGACCTTTTGTCAAGATGATTTCAAGAAATATAGTGAAGGTCGAGAATGACAGGTAAATTACTGACGTAACAGAATAAAAGATGTGAAGGATTAAAACTAAAAGATTTGAAGAATCATGCAGGATCAGCAGAATCAATCTACTACGATTGGAAAGAGAGATACAACTGGATCTCGACAGATTAGGAAAGGTCCAGCTCCTGGAACTTACGCCACAAGAAAGCCTGATTATATAAAGAAACAGCAAGCCAACCCTAAGGGGAAGTCGAGTCCCTGAGAATCTAATCCTATTCATACGGCCGGACTCGAAAGAAGAGAGAGAATTCACAAGGCACGAGAAACTCCAGAAGAACCAGCATCCTTCCTTGCAATAAGACGGAGAGAAGAAGACGTGGAGTGGAGATGTGACAGGGCTTCTTCCACGCCGTTGGAACTTCGTCAAAGCTTTCTGTTTTTCTTTCATTTTAATCTTTTGATCATGGGTCATTCTATTGTTATCTGTTTTGCGTTTCCCTCGTCAATCATGAACTAAATTTCCTATAGCTGAGCGAGGATGATTTCTTAAGTTTGGAATGAACCCAGTTGCGAGTTCTTAGCTCAATAAATTCATTTTCCTTATCAGTGCATTAATTACTTGTCGATTAGCGGAAGCTAAGGGCTAGATTTTTGGCCTCGACTTACTGGCAAGGAGTCGGGGTTAGACCTCTGAGAAACAGTGATTGCTAGGCAGGCTTGTGCAAAGCTTCAAGAATGGGTCTACCGCTCATAACCATAACACCTTGTTTTGTAATGTGAACCTAACTAGAAAATTTCCATAGGCATATGGGAGAAGTAAAGTTAGTCTTAAACGTATCGGACGTGGAAGCTTCGATAGATTCTAGTGGTGGGTTAGCTGAATAGCGTTGTAATTAGTGTCTATGTTGTAGCATTGTGGAAGTTGTGCAGCATAGATGCTATAGCAATGTGTTAAACAACTGGGGGATTGATATGCTTAAGAATGATTCCGAGCTTAACCTATTTTCCTATTGATATCTTCTTACGACTTTGACACTCTGTTTACTTTCTTGATTTTTAGTATAGCCATAAAACCATCAACCAATCAAGTTTATTTTCTTTTCAAGCACAACTGTTCTACAACTCGGTGTCCTCATTTGGTATCCAGTCTCTGTGGGACGATACTCTACTTACTCTTTATTACTTGTTCGACTGATTCACTTGTCATCAAGGAAATCGACCAACAGGGAGGCAGAGGGGGGGAATCCTCGTAGATGAATGGAAGGGGAGGCTCGGGAGATGGAAACCGTCTTTTAGGTAACAACTTTGACAAGGCCCCAGTAATAGCATCCCAGCTCTGCCTCTGACTAGCATACCAACGCTCGTATCTCTCCTGCATGAGCCTATTTCTGGCCCTCTCTGCAGCAACCTGCGCAGCAATTGTTTCAGCAATCATCGTATCAACCGCCTCCGAGCAGGAGGCCTTGCCGTACACCATGCTAGGCCTGGCGCTTAGCCCAAAGGCCCTAACACAGCCAGGATGCTTGACTGGGCCCACAGCAGCTTTCAATGGGGCCGTAGGATTCACAGACTCCTGTGACTCCGGGGGCTATGACGCTCGCAGCTCTGCCTGGCTCTGCTCAATCCGGGACTGACGCACATATTTCATAAAACATTAATCAAACAATTTAATTCAATTTAAATATACAACATTAACTATATAATTAATTTTTTTGTAACTTATTAATATCTCCTCTGCTTCCTCAGAGATCGTCGTCCCATCACGGTGTCTATGGGTGCATGTCCACAACTGCCCATAGTCCGTCTGACGGTTCTCCTACCGAGCCTTCTCTTGCTAAAAGAGTTAAAAGAATATAAACTTTGTTATTTCTAAAACAAAACAATCATCAGTTAAACATAAAATTAATTTAACTTTCAACATACCATCTCACTGTAGGTCACAGCAAACGTCTTGGATCCTGCCGTGTGATTGACCCTTTGATGTGCCCTGCATCTGGTGTTCCTCTACGACAGAGCCTGCAAGGAGGAGCAAACAAAATGTTGAGAGAAATTACTTATTATTTTGATATGTTGTAAACTATATTTCAAGTACATTTCAACTATAAATTAAGTTAAACTATTAATTAATTTAAACCAAATGTAAACACTACATTAATTTACTCTATATTTACATTTTTAAACTACATTTAAACAAAATTAATTAAAACAAATTTTAAACTACACAATACCCTCATGTTTAAAAAAAACTAAACTATGATTAATTAAAAAACGTACATGTCCCTCTGCACTCCTCCTATATTGGACAACAGCCGCCTAGTCATTTGAGTCCACGTCGTCTGTGACGTTCTCCACCAGTTGCTACAAAGGCATAATCTCATCTCCATTCCGCTGGTTGTAGAGACGACCCCTCCGGCTTTTCCACGCTTCCCCCATTTTCATCTGTACGTACCTCTTCGCATGGGCTTGCAGTTTAAACTTTTTCTATATCATAAATTAATTAGTAATTAAGTAATAATTGATTAAGAAATAAATAACTAAATTAACCACAACTTATAACTATTAACATGTAAAATTTAATTAAACAACATAACTTACTTGTACAATGTCCTCAAACGCTGTGTCCTTGTTCTCCTTCGGAATCTTTTTCAATCGTGGAAAAAGATCGGGAACCATGCCCAATTCCCACCAAATTCTGACAGGAATTGGTTCAACAGGTGACCATAGCTGCCGATCAGCTGGTCCGTGTCCATGTTCCAGGGGACTACCATGCGATACCCCTCTATCTGATGAGTGACCGTGGGAACATCCAGCGTCCTCCTGCTGATGTTCTCATGTGTATCTGCACAATTATAATAAAATTGTTGTATTGCATTTAAATAAATTTTAATTACACATCAGGAATTTAACTTTAATTTTTTGCCAAAACACTACTTATAATTACCTTCGACATCCACTACAAATCCGATGGAACGCAAAGACGACGGTCGGGGGTTCGCATGCTCCCGCTCATTCTCCTGGTCGAGAAACCGCTCCGCATCCTCTATGGGAATGTCAAACTGGAGCTCCTCATCTTCTTCATTGACGATGTCGTCGAACGACAGACTTGCGCCTAGTCCTCCCCCTTACGGTCTCTAGGGTCTCTGGGTTTGGGATTGTCTCATTTTCAAAGAGCCCATCAAACTCCCCCCCCCTGAGGGGGCGGAGGGGGGTATTTAGAGGCCCACGCCCTCTCGTACAACCGCCCCCTCTACTACTACTACTACTACTACCTCTTATAGGCCTTTTCTGCAGTCCAACAGCTTTCCCTTTTCCCTTATCTTGAGAAACCATGATGTTGAAAGGTACAAATTGAAAGGTTAAAAGGTAAAAAGTAAAAACTCGCACGCGTGATTTTCAAAATGAGGGGAATAGTTTAAAAACCGATACATTTAGTAGTGGTTCATCAACGTAACCGCTACAAATGTAATCACATTGTTGCGGTTAACAATAAACCGCTACATCAACCGCGACAACAATGCCTCGTTGTTCGTGAACCTTTGTAGCGGTTCCTTAACCGCTACCAAATGATTGTCCCTTCAAATTCTGTAACGGTTATGCGATAAAACCACTACAAATTTATTTTTTTTAGCAAAAAAAATCCAAACTAATTAGTTTGGATTTTTTGTTTATTAAAATAAAAACTCTCTCAATTAATTTAATTATTTTCTTTAATTTCCCTAAAAGAGTTTAGACCAATAAATTAGGAATAATAAGTTTACTGAAAAGAGTCCAACATGCTCGTGAACATTCGGATTCAGTTTAGCTACCGATCTCCCAAGAAAAACTCACTGACTCATTTTGATCAGAGATATTTCCCAGAGAGAAAGGTGGCTATATTGGATCCAATCTTCGGTCGCATGTTGGATAATATTCAGAATTGTAGAAGTCTTCAAGTCAAAGGAATAATTAAATCTGGATTGTCACTGAAGGAACTTCCTTGGCTTGAACAATGAGAAGGGAGGCAAATATCTGCAGCCCTCATCTCCCGAGATCAGGGCTGCAGATATATGCATGTCTTCAACTACCAAGCCGAGAATGTTCATTCAGCGACAATGCAGATTTAGAAATTTTTTGAATATTTATAATTGTTGTAAGGACGTAATCTATTAAACTATATAATTTGACGCAGTCAAGGCATCACTTTCTGTCCATCGTGACAAAACTGTGTCGTTTTGAGTGTTTGTAGCGGTTATTTTGACGTAATATCTAGGAAAAAACCACAACAGACTTCGCGCCATAACGCGCCAAGGCTGGCGCCATATTAGTAGCAGTTATTCCCAAAGAACCGCAACAACTGCCACGCCACAAAAATTCGCGTCATTACGCGCCAAGCTGGCGCCACATTTGTAGCAGTTTGGTTAGGTAAACCGCTACAAATGTCGTAGCAAAAACGCCCGCCATTTGGCGCCAATGCTTCCGCTACTAATTTGTGGTGGTTTCGTGTAAAACCATTACAAAAGCATGCATTTGTAGCGGTGACAAATGACCGCTACAAGTGAACCGTGACAAATGATATTTTTTTTTGTAGTGTCTCATCTTGACTTCACTCAACGTTTTTTTTTTAAAAAAAAAAATGTTTTGGCAGCTGTGCATTGATCAAATAATAAGACGACATCCATTAGCATGATTACGTAATTACTTAATCAAATGAATGGCCAGACGTAGTAAAATCCAAATGACGACAGACAGGTTCCTTATTGGTATGTTAAACAAGATGCCAATAATATAATATGTAGGATCTCCTTGAGGGAAAAGATTTTGAATAAAATTGATTGATTTATTATTATGATGTTAAACATAGATTGTAATTGATTTTGAGTATAATAAAAAATTTAAAATTTAAAACAATTGTTTTCTTGAAAAATCCCTTCGGTCTTTAGTAAAATTTGCGTCTATCCAACCATAGGACATAGGTGTGGCTGCAGTACCCTTCTTTGGTGGTGTGATATTTTTTCTCTAATGATTTTAAAGAAAGTAGTTTTTATAATGTAATGCTTGGAACAAATAATAATGAAATAGATTTAAGTAAAATATTATGTTAAATTTATATATATATATATATATAGGAAAAGTGATTAAAAAAATGATATGCATTGTCAGGAAAAAGTAAGAAAATTTAGACTATACAGTTGTAGCACATGCATTGTCAGGAAGAATAATATGACAAAATAACACATGCATTCTTCTATTTTTTATATATAGAAAAAGATCCTTATACAGAAAATCAGTGTTGAACTCAAACAATAGTAGGCGAAAATACAATACGTTTATACTACGGGAATGTCGAGGGCTTGAAT
This sequence comes from Acacia melanoxylon, assembly GCA_019022615.1. NCBI lineage: Eukaryota > Viridiplantae > Streptophyta > Magnoliopsida > Fabales > Fabaceae > Acacia > Acacia melanoxylon. The sequence goes on from JAFJYJ010000005.1 coordinate 15,220,137, forward strand.
TGAGGGCAAAATTGACAATACCTTTTTTCTTGATTAATTATATATAGATACTGATAAACGTCGGTTTTTCTAACGATCTAAAATCATAGCCATATCCCATATATATGCATGTTCTTTCCTTTTGTACGTCCTTGATGTATTAAAAATGGAGTGACTCTCCCCCACCCTAACATACCCTTAACACGGTGTTTGTAATACCCCGAATTTCTAAACTTTGAAGTAATAATTTATAGAATATTAAGCAGGCTATAAGCAGAACCTATTTGATGGCCAGCTGGGGCCTTGGCCCGAGCTGGCTGATGAGGGTCATTTTGTCTTTAGCCTTGGGGTCCACAATCAAAAATAAATCAAGGATTGTGTATAGGCAAACCTAGAATCGTTCTCTCTCTCGATGAGCCTTTTATTGAATCCTAAGTAATCTAAATGCCATGCAATTGCAATTAAAACAAGGGGCAAAATAGGTTTTGGATTTTTATATTAATAAACTAAAATAAGAATGCAATTAAATCAAATGCTAACTAATGTTTTTGGTATTTTCTTTATAAAATGGAATGGGGTATGAAGATGAGTATGAATGCTCTTGGAAATGGAATAGTGACTATCCTAGTTCAATTAAATATAGGAGTAAATTTTCACTAAGTCTAGATGAAAACCCCCAAGATACCACTTGAGTCCAATATTCTCAATTAATAGTTGCTCCTACTACCGTAGCTAACTACTACCTCTTGAGATATTGTTTAAAAACACTTAGTGTGTGATTAGGATTACATTAATGCAACTTGCTTCCTCTTGATATGAATGCAATACCACGTCACTCAATTAATCCAATTCAATCATACTATCTAACAATACCACGTAGAAAGCACAATATCATTGAATCAATAAGGAAATGTATATATATGAATCCAACAAGCTACAAAAATTCCAATCCAATCACAAAGGTTCAATTCACAAAGTTATCCAACCGGGTAAACTAAGTCTCAACAAATACAAATCGATATTCCTAAAACTAGGAAATCCACATTCAATTAGAAAAAATAAATTGAACAAATAAACTCCCCTATCTGTTTAAGCTCTAGAGCTCCAGCCACTTCAACCATCTCCAAGAAGCACAATGATTAGCCACACATAGCTTCAATTTTAACCACAGCAAGCACTCTTCCAGAACTCACGAAAGATGAACAAGTAAATGAATAAATGAATAGCGGAGGAAATGAGATAGTGAAAATCTGGAACAGTGGAAAGATGATGAAGAATGGTCGACTAAGGTGAGAGTTAGCAAAGAGGAAGGAAAGAAGAAGAAAGTCTGGTCTGTATCGGCGGTGTTGTGGTCTCGTATCTGTGATCAACTCGCGGCTTTGGTGGAGGGTGAAGGAAGGAGTAAGCTCGCCGGCGACCGTGGTGGAGGATGACGTCGCCGGCGAGAAAGAAGATGAAGGGCGAAGGTGGAGTTGTGTGTGGTCGATGGTGATGCTCATTGATTTGACAGAAACCTTAGTCGCCTTAGGGTCAAATCACAATTTCCACGAATTAAAATGCAATATAATGCAAACAACTCGGGATCGTTCTCTTATCAATGAGCCAATTTATTTTGAATTCCTATGTTAAACTAAGTGCTAAAAACATGATTAGAAAAAGGGTTTTGTAATTGGTTTTCTCTAAATTAAAATTCATGAAAAATATAAAGAAACTATTTCTATTCTTTTTGGTATTTTTGGAAAATAGTGAAGAATGCTTTGGATTAAAAAGAATTAATAATGGATGTTCTTGGTAATGAAGAAGGTGGCAATCCTTGCTAAAATATATTTGGGAGTTCAAATTTCATTAAGTCTAAAAAAAACAACCTCAAGATAACACTTGAGTCCAATAATTTCAATTAATAGTAGCTCCTACAAACATAGCAAACTACTACCTTTTGAAATATTGTTAAAATCCACTTAATGTGTGATTGAAATTGGGATGATGAAAATTGTTCTTCTCAATTAGAATTTTCTAACGAACCATTCAAGAGCTAAAATCAACTATGTTTACCATTCATAAACATGACACATCAAGCATAATTTAATCAAGCATTTAAAGAAATATGGAGATTTAAAAATCAAAATACATCATCCAATAATTAAGACTACATTAATCAATCCACATGAACACATAACAGCAATCCAAGTCTCACAACTACAAAATGACAAACTATATTTTGTTAAGTTCATACAAAATATTTTTTGTTTGGCCAGAAAAAGCCTTGATCTGAATATAAAGGGCTCGACAATCTGATATCTTGCAATTATGTAATGGTGTAGAGTTTAGTATTTTTTTTTTTTTAATGATTTTTTAATGAACCAAAACTGTATCATTTTGATTACAAGATATTGGAGTTGAATTTTGTATCCCTTTCATTATTGCATGGACTAGAAAGACACAACAAGCCAAAACAAAAAACAAAAACAAAAATCTGATCAAGCACCCTAGCTCAAGTTGATAATTTATGGAGAAAATGACATTTATAGATTAATTCATAGTGCTAACAGATAAAATTTTTTGAATGATAAACTAGTTTTTACTAATTATCAATATTAATAATAAATATAAACCTTCATGCCTTGAAACTTTTTTTTTTGGTTCTGTACACCTTTACATCTTCTACTCTTCTAGTATTTGCAACTCAACTATGTAGTGTTTTTTAATAATAAAAAATTACAATTAAGTGAGGGTTGTTAACTGTGAAAGGGCATGTTTGCTTACCAATCCTTTTCCTTTTGACAATTAAGAATCTTAGGTCTTTGTATATTGATCATTTTGCAGGCTTGAGGCGCCTGATTGTTATTATGTTCCCACCACGTGAGACCTGTTGGTTATTTTATTACACCACTATCACTGCTTTATTCACTTGGCCTTGCTTTGTAATTATGTTTCCTTCTTTGTGCAATAAAATAACCAAGCTTCTTGGGGATATTTAAAAAACTAAGGACCCGTTTGGTACACGACAGAGGTGAGAAAGGAAGGGAAGATGAACGAGTTCACTTGTTTGGTGCTCAATCTTCATCCAATCTTCCCTAAAACTCAAGTTTTCAGGCTCATTAATCTCCATTTACGGTGGGAAGATGAGATCCCACCAAAATTGTTGGTAACTCATCTTCCGTCGCAAGAAGAAAGATCCAAAAGACGACTATACATCTGAAAAATTTAACTTAAAAGGTAGGAATCTTGATAACAAAGAAGAAAATTTCTCATCTTGTATATTTCTTGTGCATCTGATTTTTTTTCTTTTCTTTTTCTCTACACGTTTCGATCAAAACGTTACCCAACAAATCTGGGAGGCCGACTCGGTCATCTAGTAAATCTTGGAGGCAAAATATCAGCAATTACAACAATAAAAAATATCAGCAAAATATCACATATTTCTCTCCTTTTTTTCGGTATTCCACTACATTTTTCTTCCAGAGAATATGAGAGATGAGTAGTTGAAGCTGTAAGATCCGACACGTTAAATTAGGTACTTATAAAAAGTCTATATCTTAATTTTTCTTTTCTATTGTTGATGAGATATGGTATATCACGTTCACGTACGTATTATATACCATATCTCAAAAACAATAGAAAAGAAAAATAATTAATTCACTCAGTATTTTAGTATCACTGCAACGCAGATACATTACTCCCCATAGAGTTGTCGCTTTTACCGCAAGTTGTCAACATGTTAACTTCACACGAGATGATAATTTTTATAATTAACGTCTCAAAATGAAGGACTTGATGAACATTGGAATTCAAAAAACTAGTTTTGAAATTTGAACTTGATTCTAGCAAGGTTACAATCAATAACGACTAACAGGCTTTCAATGCTATAATATTATGAGTATAATGTTTAAATTAAAATTGCAAGATAAAATTCAATAAATGCTGAATGTACAGAGATGAGGAGTTTAGATAATCTTAATAATTAAATTTACATTGTGATAACTCTTCGATGTATGGGATAAACGTTTCTATCTTCTTCTTTTTTCTTTTTTCTTTTTTCTTTTTTGTAAAATAAGCACTTAAATTTTTATCTCCTTATAATTTGTGACAATTCATCCATTTATGGGGCAAAATCTCACAATTCATGAACTTTATGTTGATTGGGAGATCTTTTTTACTCAAAAACTAATAATTGACTTACATACATAATTTTATTCCTAATTTATAATACTTGGATTCAGGTAAAGTGGGGGAGTTAATAACAAGGTTATTAAACCCAAACCGGTCACTGAACCGATCTGGATACTGGATCAAGAGTCTGACCAAAGTAAAATTGGAGTTAACTCAGGGCAAAGGTGAAAAAGTGAAGATTCTAGGGTTATATATTAATATCAAATTTTAAAGAAAAATTAAAAAAATAAATAAACTGGGTTTATGCTCGACCAGGACGGTTTTTTCGATTGGTTTGCCGGTTTACGAGTCAAACCGACATCAGATCCATATTTAATAACACGGATTAATAAGTTTTGAAACATATTTAGTGAAGTTTAACATAAATCTTGATTTGGGATACATGTTTAACGGTTTTGGAAAAAATTTAAAATAATTTTATACATCACATCTTTCTCTTTCTAGAGCAATAGATTCATCCCTCTCTTTCAACAATTCAATATATTTATATTATTTACTAATCATTAGTTTATATTTTTTTTCTTACAGTCACTTCCTTCCCTTTCCAAGGCAGTAGGTCCATCCTCTCTCTTTCCTTAAAACTTGAAATCTCCTTTTCCGGTGGAGTGATGCATTCCAAATTCCAATTTGAAAATCATTCTTATCACCCTTATTATATAAAGATTAAGTTATCAAAAATTAAAAATTTCGATACGAATCATGACAATATATATTCTATAATTAATAAGCTAAAGTATCTCATAACAAGTAACAACTACCACCGATTTTAACGGGATCCTTTTTTTGGCCAACTTAAACAAATTTTAAGCCATGAAATTATGAAGTAATTGTGATTTTAATTAACAAATAAAAAAATTGATAAAGGATAAATTTTATAAGCTGTAAGCTGATGATGCTAATAATTGAAACGGTAATAAATTACAATTCACAAGATATTTAATTAGGGAATTTAAAAATATTCAAAATTTTCCAGTGTTATATTGTTATAATTTTCTGCCATATCTTTTGTGACACACCAAAGAAATTTTTCAAAACATAATTCAAGGCTAATTATTTGTTTCAGAATTGATTATAAGCATATAAGGTCAATTGTTTGATTATATGTTGTGCTGACTATTTATTTATGTCTAAATTTTAATCAGTGCATCACCAGTATTATACAGTCGTCACCACTTAATTATGTTTAGTTATCATTTTCTGTTGGTAATTTTTTTTTTTTTTCTTTTTTATAAAGGCTATTGGTAACTTTAAGGATGTTAAGTTTTAAGAACTACAAATGTTCTTTATAAATTCAAGGAACTAAAATGAAATTAGACCTCATTAAACTTAAACAATCAAAAATTTATTTTAGCATCGATCTTGTTAATATATATACTACCTCTGATATTTAATATAAGAGCTACTTAACTAATTTGTGAATATTAAGGATATAAAATAAATTGGCTAATTTAAAAAAAATATAACATCATCTCCCTAAAATACCCCTCATTAGAATATAGAGACACGTTGTTAAGTCCTTCACGTTTATATTTAATTCTTTAAAAAAAAAAAAAAAAAAAAATTATTCGTACGGTGTTAACCATGTGATACAATTTTGTCCCCCAACAAACAATTCGACCACGCACTGCAAAAGTGACAACTTTATGGGGAAACCAACATATTTAATACGGAATATATTTTAGTTACAATTTTGTAATTTACGATTATAATTTTTGCCAATCCTTATTTGGGATCACATTAGTTTATTTACGTAAATCAAAATAAAATTCCTCAAGCATACTCATTTCGTATACTGTAAATTACAATTGAAAAACAACTTTTAAAGATTTCAATTGTTATTCCAAACAAGTCAGAATAAAATTGGCTACAATCACATGCCTCCAACGGATCCCAATGTTAATGAAGCAGTTAGAAAATTTTAAATTATATCCATGGTTTGAACATCAAATAATCTAAGCACAGCATGCACCTTCTTAACTATTATTAAATCATTTACTTTTGGTGACATAACTAGTAAAAATATAATAGGTAGGTACCAGAGGCGGAATCAGGGGGCTAGGGGTGGCCCTCCCCCAAAAAATTACAGCATTGGACCCAAAAATTTAAGAAATTATGTGTTAGCCTCAGAAAAATCTCAATGTTTTCAATCTAGTCTCTATAAAAAGTCTTATGGAGGGACTCAAATGAAAATATTGAAATATTTATGAAGCTAAAACATAATTTCCTAAATTTTTGGGTCCAATTATATAATTTTCGCCTCATAATTTCAAATGCTGACTCCATTGTGTTCTATTCTGTAATTTTCGCCCCCTAATTTCAAATCCTGGCTCCGCCATGTTAAGTACATTTACATTGGATTTAAATATGATCGAACACCAAAAAGAAATATGTGAGGGGGTACCTTTATTTCTTTATTTTTACCACTCCGGACCAAGTGTGCCCCAATATTCTACTTATTTCTAGGGTACTTTAAACTAGGGGAAATTAAAATAAAGGACCGAGAAAAAATAATTTTTATTTAAAATGACCATAAAAATTGTAGTTACTTAGAAAGACTAAATATCAAAATATAAGTTCAAAAATACAAGATTGTCCCTCAAATTTACTGCTGCTTCCACACAAACAACATAGAAACTAGAAAGCCAAAAAACTCAAAACGCCTTCTCTCTCCGGTGACCAAATTGGCGCCTCCACCTTCCTCCCTGTTGCCATTTCCACATACATAGCAAGGAAAGCTTTTAATTTTTTTATAAAAAAAATATTTTTTTCTTTTAAAAAACATCAATTTCATGGAAAATTACGACTGTGAAAAAGTAGTTTATTGTTCGTTCATCATGAAGCAAGTTTTGTATTCTGGTATTTTCAAAATTACTAGACTATTGACTATTGATAAAATTATTGTTTGATAATATATGTTTCTTCTATTTAGATTTGTTAACTATAAAAGAAGGTTAGTCTGTGGCGGGTTCAGTAGGAGACTCTGGGATTGGGGCTGCGCGCTTGGGATGGGGTGGTGAGTTATTGCCTTCCATGCTGTCTCTGGAAATGACAATTATAGAAAGATGGCAGTGTCACTTTTCTTACGGGAAGGGAAGAAGGCATCTGAGCTTTTGTTGTTTTCCTTGTGTTGTGAGGAGGCATGTGATTTAAGGGGTGATTTAGTATTTTCAGATTTTCATTTTAATATTTGATCCTTCTCAATAATTACAGTTTTTATGGTCTTTCACAGTAAATATTATTTTCAATAGATCCTTTATCCTAATTTCCCTTTTATACTATTGGTTGGTTATCCCCACACGCACAAAATATAGTTTGCATATTCTCAAGAAAGTTTCATGGTTTTTGGAGAATCTCAAAAAAGTTTCGTGGCTTTTTCCCAATACAAGTTTATATTTGAAAAAGAACAAGCATATGGCTATGATTTTCGATCGCTAAATTATAGATGAACTTTATGTTAATTAAATTATCGAGATCTATTGTTTCTTGAACGTTTATACGCGAACGTTAAAATTTATTGAACAATGTGATACTGAAATTATTTCCTATTATGTGTATCCTCTCCTATCTGACATTAAACAAATTCCAAAACCTTTATTATTTAAACTTGTGTTGTTCTACGCGCTCACGTCCTGTTCGTCTTTAATTTTCGTGGGCGAGGTTTTGGGAAGCTCTTTAGGAATGAACGAGTTCAACTCAAGTCTGTTTGGTTACCAAACTTTGATACGCATGAAACATTTTCTGAACAAAAGAAATTAAAGAGAAATTTTCGTGTGATTGTAGACAACCATTTCAAACAATTTGAGTGAGATAAAAATTGTAATTATAGATTTACAAAACTATAGATTACAAAATTACAAAACTATAACTAAAATATATTAAACATATTGGTTTCACATGATATATAATTGACTTCGATTGCAGCAAGTTAACATGATAGGAGAGTATTATTTTGTAAGAATTAATATAAACTTGACGGACTGGACGAAAAAGTCCATAGCTAAGTATTGCTTCTATGAAGTTGAAATTTCATCTTATCCCTTTCAGACCTGAATGCTGTTATTTTGTTTTTTTTTTTTTGAGCAAACTATCATTTCATTACTAAGATGAGAGAACTAGGTAGATCTGACAGAAACGGTAGAAGCTGATTTGATTGGAAATATATGAACGGTAGAAGTTTATTGTATATATGTAATTTTTATTACAAGTCATTGATATATTCTTTTAATTAGCAGATAATGTGGTTTCCTGACAATGGATCTAAACACTGATATTGCAGAGGGTCTAAAATGAGCTGTGACGTTGTGATTTATAAATAATAATTAATCTTCCCGTTTTAAATGTATGTTATAGTTTGGTAGTAGATTTTAGTCTTAAGTTTAAGAATTTTTTTCGTTTTATCTATTTTAATTTATCTATGATATTTATCATTCTTTTCCAAACTAATATATAATTTAATATTATATATGAGTATTTTAGAGAAACCATGTCACATATATAGTAATTAAGTAGTTATGTAGCTTCATTAATCTACCCATACTAGGTAAATAAGTCTTATATTATGGATCAAAGCAATATGACTTTATATAAATTTTATTGATATTAAATATAGCAAAATGTATTATTTAAAATAGACTATATATTCACAAGATACAAATAAGTTTTTGTTTTGGATTAATCCACCGGTATCCAGTCCAACTAGCAACAGACAAGTTCGGTTCACACTTCACAACAATGTAGGTCTACAATGGGAAACCTCACTACCTCTAAGTGATTATCGCGGCTACATACCTATTACCTAATGCTCAAATACAAGACCACTAGTTAAATTGAAAAAACTCACAATTAGTTCATCCGAATGCTTGGTGGTGATATAAATAATGTTCTTCGGCTAGCTTGCACCACAATTGTATAGGTTGTAACCAGTGGCGGATCTTAGAGAAAATGTTTGGGGGACCAAATGGATACTCATTAACTAATTAAAAAAATTTATGATTATATAACATTTTTAAAATAGGCTAAAGTATACATTTGGTCCTTTATGTTTTGCCTCTGATATCATTTTAGTCCCTTAAGTTTGTAAATTACATGTTTGGTCCCTTAATGTTAACATCGTTAGTCTCACTTAACGGAAAATACTGACTCAACAATTTTAAGCGATAATTGTGTAATTAAATGTTGATCAAGCATGCTAATATGTTAGTATTTTAATAAATTAATATTTTAAATCCTATTAATTGAAAAATATTTAATTTCTTCGACAAAATATATATATATATATATATATATAAAATATATATATATATTAAATCTTCACAAATTGTGAAAAACACAAAATAGTCTGTGAAGATTAATTTTTTTTCAATTAATAGGATTTAAAATATTAATTTATTAAAATACTAACATATAAGCATGTTTGGTCAGCATTTAATTGCACAATCATTTGCACAGTCATCGCTTAAAATTGTTGAGTCAGTATTTTCCGTTAAGTCAGACTAACGGTGTTAACATTAAGGGACCAAACGTGCACTTTACAAACTTAAGGGACTAAAATGATATCAGAGGCAAACATAAAGGACCAAATGTATACTTTAGCCTTTAAAATATTATATTAAATTTTTTTATAAAAAAATCCGAGGTTTGTCATGATTTCTTGGACTTTTGATATTAGGGGTAAAATTATCATAATTTGTTAATTATTCATACAAATATTTCTTAGACTTTTGATACTTCTTGTTCTTAATTTTGGACTGTAGAATGTAGATGTTGAAGAAGAAAATTTGAAATTTTGGAGGGTCTGAATTAATGTTTTGAGGACTGGAAAAAGTTATAGAAAAGTCCCCGGAATTTCTGGAAATTGCAATCAATGAAGATAAGGGACTAGGGAAAATTACAGAAAAATACCCATAGTTTTCAGAAATTATAGCACTCTCTACAAAGTTTTCAAAGATTTGTACTTTTGTCACTTTTTTAAAAAAACATTAAAAAAAAAAAAACTAACCATTTTTTTCCCATCAAAGATCCGCCATTGTTTGTAACAAATAATAAAATAAATATTGTCTCTAACCTAATCAAGTATCAAATTTACGCTTTCACAGAATTTAAGTAACAAGAATAACCAAAGAGTGAAAGCAAATATAGAACTAACCAAATTAAGATTGGACATTAGCAGTGAATAGTGATTATAGGATCCTAGAGAAACAAACTAAAATATAATATATATATTTTTGCCAGCATAATAACATTATTTCATACCGCACGCATGAATTGCCCACTTTAAATTGATTATTATAATGGTAAGTTCTAGTCTCAGACAGTGGCAGACCCACACCGGTATCAATGCAGGCAAGTGCACATACTAAAATTTTGATAATATATATATTTTGAAAGAGTTTTATATCAATTTACCTAAGTGGCCTAGTTGGTGAGTTTGCAGAGTTGATTTGCGGTGACCCCTGTTCGATTCCTAGTTGCTCTCATAATATTTTTAAAAAAACAGTGAAAGGCATCAAACCGCACCCAAGAGGTTTCGAACCCACAACATAAGGGTGCGATACACTCTAAGAGGAAGCACTCTGCCAAGTTGACCAACACAACCTTTCATTGAGAGAAGGAGACGCAAACAAATATAAAAAGACGTCTTTCTTTTAGTTTACTTATATTCTTTTATTTTTTAATGCGTTTAAAACTTTCCTCAAAATTTTTCCCTACCCTTGGATTGTGGGTGAACCCAACCCCTTTCCTAAATTTTATATATATATATATAATTCCTTTAAAAAAAATTTCGGGGGCGCTGCCCCTGAATCCCACCACTAATTATGCACCCACAAACCTAAAATCATGGGTCCGCCAGTGGTCTCATATACAACTTTACATGTCTCTTTTACTTAGCAGATCATGCATGTACAGGACAACGTCCATGCTATAATCAATTTTGAAGGTTACGTTAAAAGTAAAATAGTGGTTTCCTTAACATTTATCCAAACACTTATATTTTGATTAAATTAATTAGGAGACCCTCAACCAAACACCCATAATTTGATTAAAATAAATTATTATTATTTTGCTCAAGATTAAAATAAATAATATACGAGACTATCCACCACGTTTCCCTCATATGCTTCATGTGCATTTGAATTAGAGTTGGCCAACAAAGTTTATAAAATTGATTTATATGTATATTTAATTTAACCAAAATATGGATGTTTGGATAATATTTTAGGAAACCATGATTTTGGCCTTCAAGATTGATTATTACAAAAATGTTTTAGGAAACTTATTGGCTTTCATTAAAATAAAATATCTTGAAGACTTCCAACTCAAGTCAAGGATGAACAATAAAGAAAGGAGACTAAGAAAATTTAGAATATACAGTTGTAGCACATGCATTGTCATCAGGAAGAATAATGTGACAAAATAACACATGCATTCTTCTATTTTTTATACATAGAAAAAGTATGTGTGTCTGTCTGTATATCTGTATGTGTGTGTGTTCCACTTGTTGGAAAAGTTAAGAGAGGAAAGAAACGGCAATTTTAAAATGAGGATGGTGATAATGCTGAATATATTTCGATGAAATGATTTTTTTATTTTTTTTATCTTAATCATGTGTTTCTAAACGCTCATTGGTTGTAAAGAGAGAAGCCTGGGAGATATGGTATATATAACTGACATATATAGTATGCAAAAATAATTATGAATTTAAAATGTTATACGAGTTGGTTTGCCATATGAACAGAATATATATCACTCCCTCCGGTCCTAATTATAGGAACACATTTTGGAGTTGGTTTTGGTCCTAATTATAAGAGTAAGTTTTAACTTTTGTCAATTTTTTTTTTCTATAATACCCCTATTTATATTTTCTCAATAATAATTTAATAATACACCTATATATTTTATAAAGTAAATAATGTTTGCAACTCATTAATGTCATATACACCTCAATTATACTTCTTTTTTATCAAATAATTTTCAGCAATTTTTGTCATATTTTTCTCAAACCACCCCTACTAATACTTCTTCCACAATAATTAATTTAACAAAACGTTTATATTCTATCAAGTGAGAAATTCTACTTTATTTATTATTTTTAAATAAAAATTTTAATATTCCTTTTCAAATATTTATAGAGTACTTATCATCATGTACTTCAAAAATTATTTTATATATAATACCCCACCCTATCTGGAAAAATTACAAGGATTATATAATACTTCAAAAATGGTTATCCACGATAATTGTGCGAGGTGATTTTATAGTGTATCCCTATAATACGGAGAGTCAGAGTAACAATTGCGCGGGGCCACCGATTCAGCTAATTTTTCTTTGATGTAATTTTTAATTTTAAGTAAGAGTATTTTTGAAAAATAATTATAATTAACTAATTTAACTTCTCTCCTTAATCTCTCCAAATTCTGGTAAATAGTTCTTATAATTAGGACCGGAGGGAGTACATAATAGGTTGACATAAGCGACAGGAATTTTCACGTTGCTTAGATGAATATAGTAATGGTTAGTAGGTTTGCTTTAGAATCTTTATGAGTAAAATACATCAACATCCCCTCTATTTACTCTAAATTACAGAGACATCTCTTCTATTTTGAAAACCTATATAAACCTCCCTTAAAATCAAAATATATGTTGCATAAACCTCCCTTAGTGTTAAGATTCAACTTCCATCCATCTAACTGTTAGTTGACCGTTAAACCACAATATTGACTCATTATTTTGATCAAAATGCCCCTCCTTAAAATAAATATTACTTAATAACCATTTAATCTTTGGCAAAAAATATTCATTTAATCACATTTAAAATTCAAATTTGTTTTTAAAAAGTTAGTATATATTTTTAATTTTTTTCATACTTTTAAATTGATCATATTATAAATTTAATTAATTTTATCATTATAATTTTTTATTTTTAAATAAATTTAATTGTTTAATCTCTTTTATTCTTAAAAAACTTATAGTGTAATTTTTAAATACTTATGATGATGTTTTGCAATAATATATATAAACACACACTCAATTATGTTATATAATTATAAAATGATATTACTATGAGATTAACATATTAATATCTTATAATTTAAAAAATTTAAGAATATTTCATTAAACATATATTCTTAAAAATAATTACTCAAATTTTAAACAAGTTATTAATATTTACCACATAAACAGATTACTAAAAATTATTCTAAATTAAATTGAGTAAAAATATTAAATAGATCATTAATGAACATTAATATTAAAATATAAATTAGTGATTTGGTATAATGAAGGGTAAATTAGTAAACAACATTTATCTTAATATGGTTTTTAATTTAGAAATATATTTGAAGAATCTTTTTAAAATATTCTTTAACAGTGTTAATTTTTTTTGGTCAAATTTAACAGTGTTAATGATTTAGATTAAAGTATATGTTTTTAAAATAGAAGGGATGTTTGTGTAATTAAGGCAAAACATAAAGGTGGTTAGAGTATTTACTCAATCTTTGGAATAATCTCTCAATTGACAGATGTATATTCTTGACTCTACTCTAAACTAGATTAGTAACGAGCAATTTGTGGAGGACGCTCCCCAGTCTAAACAATAAAAAGAATACTTTCTTTTGATTATCCTTAGTTTAATTAATTATATTTGGTTCGTGCAAACTGTCAAATTATTTTGTAAATATATCAGTTTCCCCATAGAGTTGTCAAATTGTTTTACGTCGTGTCGTGGGGGCCAAAGTTATTGAGTTTGTGAGCACCAAGATCGATGACATCATACGAGATTATTACTATTTTTTAAGAATTATATATAAACAAGACGAAGTCCATATAAGAGAGAAATACAAGGCGCTTTAATCGTCTGCCCATTCTGATCTGTAAGATTTGTTTTTTTCTTATTACTTGATCTGTAAGATCTTGTTTTATGTTATTTTTGGACAAAGTAGCGTTTCATTTCATATTGTCGTCTTTATTTTAAATTTCATTGTTTTTTATTGTTCATGGTACGAACTTCCAAAAGTAAAGAATAGATCCGCATCTTAACCACGAGAACCACAAGGAAATAAACAAAGTGTACGTGAAGATGACAAATAAATGCAAGAAATAAATGATAATGATATTACTGGATCTTTCAATTACCAAATCCAGAATGCACAAACGGTCATAGAAGATAACAGGATGTCAGAGAATATGGCAGAAAGAGAGAGAAATAAGCAATAGAATAGAGAGAGAGAATACACTAGAGAAAGATTCTTCAAATAATCGACACCCTCTTCTCACTCGCGTGTCCATTTAGAGCCCTTTGGTTGGCTGAAAATGCGAAGCCGGAGAGGGGAAAATCAAATTTTCTCATTTTCCTGCGTATGGCATGCATTTGGTTCCCATGTATAGTGAGAAAATGGTTTCTTGCTGAAACTCATTTTTAGTTGGATAATTGAAAATGCTGTCCCATCAAAATTGGTGGCAAACGATTTTTAAGTAGGGTAGAAAATGGCTTAAAGACATAAAAACCCTTTGATGTGACTGTGTATATGATATTAAAAGGGAAGTGGGATGTGTTGGTCCCATAGACATTTAAATAATTTTTTACTCTAGGGGCAAAATGGTCTTTTAACTATTTTTCTACCACTTTAGTCCTATTTATAAGTCCCTTTTGACTAAAAAATTTAGTCTTATTCATAAGTTCAGTTTCATATAATAAATGAGATTGTAACAATTTAACTCATATTAATTGCACCCATGAAGATAGAGAGAGAGAAAAAAAAAAGAAACAGTTGTATAATACCCCATCATAAATTAGAGTAAAGTTGAAATCTTATCCCATAATCATTGTGTCAACTAACTTTTCTTGGTATGTGAGATTTGGTCAAATAGGACCAGAGTGGTACCTCATTTTCTTTTTTAATATAAACCAAAAACATTTGTGACAAAATATTTTTCATTCCTTTTCTTTTCAGCCATCTCTTTAAACCAAGGGGCTATCTTATAGTGGTACCTCATTTTCTTTTTTAATATAAACCAAAAACATTTGTGACAAAATATTTTTCATTCCTTTTCTTTTCAGCCATCTCTTTAAACCAAGGGGCTATCTTATAGTCTCTACTCTCTATGCTTCTTCCACCCATATCCTTCTGATTCGAAGGCTCTTCCGCATTAGGCCTTTCGGCTCATCCTTAATTGGGGCCTATCTCACTTTTATCTTTTGGATCCATATCTGTATATCCTTTGGACCCGTGACACATTAAACTTGTTGACCCAAAAAAATACAAAGGACTCACATTAAATCGTAAACTCATAAAAGGTTTACTTTTACTAATAAATAAATACCAGTATTAAAAGTATATGATTAAATTATTAGAATAAAGTAAATCACAATAATTGGTTTAAATATGTTTCAAATTTAAATCATTGAAATTTTATTGAATAAAAACTAACTATATTTTAAAGAAGAAGATTAAATATTCAAAATACAAATTCAATAGGAAACTCCCATGGAGGAAGACGAATCCCTATGATCGAACCATATTTTTGATAATTAAATTGGGATTCTTAATGCATTTTGTCATAGTTTTTGAGCTTAAAATGTGTTTATTGTGATAAATTGATATTAAGAGTAAATACATTGAATTAGGATTAAAAAAGGTAAAATTGTCAAATAAATTGTAATTACTCTTAATCATTTATTTTTCTGAGAAGATTTGATATTGGCTTGATGGGTTTAAATTGTAGGTACTTGAAGAAATTGGACCAAATTTGAAAATGAAAGTTTGAATTCAAGTTACAAAAGTTTCGATTTAGTCCTTCACTGAGAACTTTTAAACTTTGCACTTAAGTCCCTTGCTGAGAACTTTTGATCTTTTCAGGTAGGTCCCTATTGAAACTCAGCGTTTTGGTAGATTGGAGATTAGGTTTGAATTCTTCATTCAACTTTGGAGACCCGAAACCCGACAGAAGCTGGGGGGAATTAAAATAAAAGAGGAGTCCGATATTTTTGGGGAGGGTGCGCCGCGAATGAACCAAGGAGAGGATTCGGACATTCACGGATTGATTCACGCTGCGACATTCACGACCTGGAGCTGCGTCAAAACCTTCAGCTATCATCATCACTTGGGAAAGAGACGACTTCATCTCCACTACCGACCTTCTTCTCCATTCCTTCCCCCATCCTTTTCACGCACACATCTGGGATTGAAGGCGTTGAATCATCATCATCGACTGGGGATTTTTGACGACACACACCTCCCGACCTTCCCTCTCTATTCCTTCCCTCACCGTCATTCACGCCTCCATCGATTTTCCTTCCATCTCCATCATCGTCTTCCTCCCTTCACCCTCAACACCACCATCATCTTCTCCATCCAGTAATCGAAAAAACAGAATCAGTGCTGTGAAGGAAAAAATAAAACCTGCATCGTCTTCATCACACACGACCTCCACCGTCGATCTCCCTCTGAGATTCTCCAATTTCTAGCAAGCACTTTCCAGATTCCGGTGAAGCTTTGAGATTTTCCGGCGAGCACTTTCCAGATTCCGGCGAAGTCCCTGTATTCTCCAGCGAGCTAGTTTTCCATGGCTAGTTCATTTTCACATATTGTGTGGGGTTCCAATAGGGGAGTTCTTTAATTCAATCTTTTGCTTAGACTATAAATTTGATTTCCTTGTTTAGGTTTATCATTTTGTAGTTGTGAGACTTGGATTGCTGTTATGTGTTCATGTGCATTGATTAATGTAGTTTTAATTGGATGATGTATTTTGATTTTTAAATCTCCATATTTCTTTAAATGCTTGATTAAATTATGCTTTGTGTCATGTTTATGAATGGTAAACATAGTTGATTTTAGCTCTTGAATGATTCGTTAGAACATTCCAATTGAGAAGAACAATTTGCATCATCCCAATTTCAATTACACATTAAGTGGATTTTAACAATATTTCAAGAGCTAGTAGTTTGCTATGTTTGTAGGAGCTTCTATTAATTGAAATTATTGGACTCAAGTGTTATCTTGAGGTTGTTTTTTTAGACTTAATGAAATTTGAACTCCCAAATATATTTTAGCAAGGATTGCCACCTTCTTCATTACCGAAAGCATCCATCATTAATCCCTTTTAATCCAAAGCATTCTTCACTATTTTCCAAAAAAATACCAAAAAGAATAGAAATAGTTGCATTATATTTTTCATGAATTTTAATTTAGAGAAAACCAATTACAAAACCTCTTTTCTAACCATGTTTTTAGCACTTAGTCTAACATAGGAATTCAAAATAAATTGGCTCTTTGATAAGAGAACGATCACGAGTTGTTTGCACTATATTGCATTTTAATTCGTGGAAATTGTGATTTGACCATGAGGCGACTAAGGTTTCTGTCAAATCACCCTAGAAATAAAGAAATATCATGGATGATGACTATAATAAATGAGGTGTTAGGAATCACTATATTATCTATTCTTCCAGGGCCCTTAATAGCAACTGTGCAGAAATCCCTTCTTTCTTTGCCTCATTCATTTTAGAGAAGCAACTTTAGCCATCAAAGAAGAGCTAGCCACCAAATTAAAAGAGAAATAACACTTATCACACCATCTTTGAGGTCAGTCATATATAAGCAAATCACACTAATCTCCTCCATGGATCAATTACATTATGTGGTAAGAGATTTAGGAAAATTTCAATGAAAATTAATCTATTCTACTCATTGTTTTGAAATTAACGCAGATTTATGGAGCAGTATTTATGAACAACATTCTTGGATTTTCGGCAATTATGACTGATATATGTGACAGAAATAATGTGGGAATTCTCACCTAAAGCTTTGGTTGCGGCAATAGTGTGTGTTGTACATAATGGGCCTCTCTGCAAGTTTTTGGCCCACTTTTCCTCTGGACATTATTGGGAACATACATTTTATATTTGTTGTCTTTAGTTCTGGTTTATATCCAAAAAAAAAAATGTTCTGATTGATGTTCTTCATTATGAGTGAGCCACTCTTTTTGAAGATTTGGACCCACTCAAAATGATGTTAGTAATGACTAGAATTTGTAGTTATGTATGCAGCATGTAGTTTAAATTCTCCATGTTGTGATCAACGGGCGGGGTTTAGATCTAACGGAAGGGGTTAATCCATCAAAAAATGCCTAACCAAGGTTAAAATCATCGTTACGAGAGGTACTTACATTTAGTGTCTAAGAGTGTCTGGAATAGGATTATCTCCAATAGGAGGATACCTATGCATAGCGCAAAAAAATAAAAAATTCTCCATGTTGTGTTTAATTATTTGAAACTGAAATAAATTTCTTATTTCCACCATTTCCTATTGTGTGTGTGTGTGTCTTAACTTCATAATAAGTAGCCGAGGTCTTTCTGTTGTTCATTTGGGCAACAAACAAGCAAATCATGAGAACCATTTTGAGAAAATTATTCTTAGTTTTATGATTATGATGATCGAAGAACTTCAACAAGACAAAACTTGCTACTTACAAAATTCGATTTGGTCATTTCTAACATTTGAATTCATCCATGAAAAAAAGAAACAAAAATCGATTTTATACTCCGTGATAACTGATTTCTTCACTCAAAATCAATTTCTTTGTTTTTTGCCAAGTATTTGAGTTACCTTTTTTTAATAGGACTAAAACTACTACTACTACTACACAGACACATATGAATAACCTCCTGTGTTCTCATTAATTAAAGCTATCCATAATCTGATGGCAACAAAAATTGAAAGAATAGAAGAAGATGTGGGATAATCTTTAATAAGCTTTACACAGTGGACCAATATTTAAACAAAACATGAAATAAGGAGTTTATTACTATATTTCTATGGCTAAAAGCTAAAAGGTGAATTTTTTATTGTCATCAAACAAAACTAGGTACAAAAATTGGTTCACTACTAACGAGTACATTAGTTTCCCAGTCATAACAACGTCAAAGGACACGGTAGTCAAATTCAAATATTATACAAAGGCTGTGAATTTGATTCAATATTTGGAGGATAGAGAATATGGCTTGAACAACTGTGAGAAGGAGGAGTACAATTATTTTGGCAATAGAAGCAACCGTTTGTCCAAGGTGTACGTTAATAATCCTTTCTTAGAGTTGCCTACATCTTTATCTTCACAATAGTCATTCAACCTTTTGCAGATATCAAGAGATATTCAGAATTGAAATTCATTTGACTGACATTTTCCGCAAGACCATTAATTTAGAAAAAGTTGCACACTATGTTCTTGTGAGCAAGGATATCCACATCTTTATATGTATCCATTAGATAATCCAATACAAGAGCGCAGTTTATACTGTAAAGAAGATTAATTATAATAAGAGAACATACATTGTTTAGATGATATAGAACACTCGAATTAATACTATACAATAACCTTTAAATGTACTACTTCAATACAAGTTGGAGGACTGATAATATGGTTTGAGCAATGGTGAAAATACCAAAGATAAAGGTGAAATAACTGAAGATAAAGGTCACAGCCTGCAAAGGAGTTCTAAAATAATCCTTTCTTAGAGTTGCCTTCATCTGGATCCAAGGATTTTCACAATAAACATTCACCCCTTTGCAGATACGAATGTATTCAGAATTGAATTTTGATAGAACGACATTTTTGCAAAGACCATTAAAAAACGAAGCAACATTATGGCTATCACCTAAATAGTGGCGGACTATTTTCTTGTCGAAGAGGAGATACGGATCTTCATGTGTATCTAACTACTAGACAATCCAATAAAAGAACATAGTCAGTAATGTAAGCATCATTAAAATAATGACATTGTTCTAATGCTATCATATTTCGAAACAAAAGTTCAGTACTTTCATGCACCAAAATTTGTGGAATTTCAAGAGTATGTCCTGAAAATTTCAAGTATAATAAGCACTTGTCCATGGTAGGCTTCAACTTTATGTCTGCTTTTAGCAATAAGCATATCACTTTTCCCCCCTTCTGCGAAGTAAGGACACCGTCGAGGCATATTTTCATGCAAGTAAAACAATCTAACAAGATCTCTAAAATGCTTTATCTTCACATAATCAGGATCACGCTTTAATTGTTGTGTGTTATAAAAGCCAAAATAATCACATGTGAGCTCAAGAAATGCAGGGACACTTGTACCATCAAGGTTCTGAGGAGAAGCTTCATTGAACAGCTTTTGAATAACAAAGAATGGAAGTTGATTCTCAATTAAAAGCAAGTCTTCAACTATAGAAGTCATTAACGATTGCTGTGACAATTTAGCATCGTTGGGTAGCTCAAATGTCCCATTGGAGGAAATGAAGAGTTCAATGATGAAGCCGGCATCTATTAATATCAGTTTCACAAGTTGTTGTTGAGTAAGGTTAATGGTCTCTGAATAAGCACGTACTTCTGGCTCTAAATGTTTTACAAAACCAACCAAATAATCCAAGCTTGACCTAGCCCTGTGAGTAAATCTTTTGAACAATATTGGTTTATGCCTTTCCATATTTTGCAGCCTCTCGTTACCAAGATGAAAGGGGCCAATTGAAACAACTTGTGGGGTGTAGGCCGCTTCATTAAGATGATGAGGTTTAGTGGGTACCCTGTAGATACAACATTCTGGTGACAAAAGTCCTTCTCCGCAATCTTGAATCATTTCTTTGATGTCTATAATCACCTTATCTTCCACCTATCAAGTTTTATTTAGAATGCAACCAGGAATTTCACATGCAACATATATATAAACACACACACATACATACTGACACACACACACACAGAGTCCCTATCAACAGAAAAACGTGTGAAAGTGGGGGGAGAGAGAGTACTTAATTGACAATTATTAATTTGACGGTCATATTTGTTGACAAAATATTTTGTTGAGTTTTTAATAATTGAAGAAAAGTTACACAGTTTTTTTATTTTTAAGAACAGTCAAACCTGAACTTTCAATTTGAGTGTTTTTTAATAATTAACTGACAATTATTTCATTTCAAAACCTATTGCATTTCTAAACTTTGCCTCCAACTCGCAGATCCTATATTCCTTTTTATGAACAAATAGCCTACAACTACAAGTTGTCAAAACAAATTGAGCCCATTTAAGTACGCTTTAGTTAAGTGTCGAGCTTGTACTTTACAGATGTAAAGGAAAATCGGGCTTAAAACGGTTGGCCCATTTAAGCAAGCAAGATCATAGGCCAATTCTTTTAAGCCCACAATAATATTTTTTGATAAAATATAATTATTGATGCAGGGTTGGAAGATAAATATTTTTTTAATTACTTTAAGTGTTAACAAGAAATAAAATTAAAAAGATTGACGATTGGTAGAGATGATAAACACGAAATCCACCCATTTTACAAAAACCTTCATACTTACCAAGGAGAAAATTCTAGAATTATGCGAAGTATTTTATTTTTATTACTCAAGTCAATGTAGATCGATCTTGCGTTATATATAGGAAATATAAAAAATGAGTGGTATTATTTATGAGTCGTTGTTTTATTAAAATTTTCATATATGACATATAGATATAAATATATAAATCCATGAATATATTTTTGAAAAAAATATGTCAAGCATCTGTAATTAAAATAACAAATGCTTACTATTTGTATTGAATAGTTATTAAATAATATAAGTTAGATGGGCCCAATTTAGAAATCTTTTTTTTTTCTTTTTAACTATCTTCAATTTTCTATTTTAGTAAGATAGGGGCATTCTGATCTTTTAACAATATTCAGAAATCTTTAAATAAGTTTCTTGGCCTTATTAAGAATTTGTTGAAAATATAAGTTTAATTTTGGTTTTTATCATTTCATATGGACTTAATTAGAGTTTTCCTAATTTAATAAAAGAATCTTAAAGCCTGTGTGCCCCCCGGTCTGAACCCGCATATTCGAGGGTCATGAGTAATGGGATTTTAACTAGTCTTTTGTGCCAGTCCTTATGAGCAGCTCTACCTACCACATTATATATTATATAAAAAAAAAATTATGATGTTAATTGAAACTAACTACTCTATTGTTTTCATACATATTAGTAGTTAAGTACAACTATATAACAAGTGCTTTAAAATGATTTTACCCATCTTATTCCTTACTCCTTACTCTGTGTATACCATTCTATTCCTTTTAATAAGCGTAGTTTACCTTATTCTCATATATTAAGGAAAAGTTAGTTAACTTATTAAATATATCCTAAATTGATCCCTATCCCCCCCAAAAATAAAAAAAAAAAAAAAATATTACATAAAAATGGGATTTTATGAGTCTTAAAACTTGAAAGTTGATGAATATAGAAAAATGTGGTATAAGTTGAAACGGAAGTTGGGGGAATACTTAATTTGATGGTTTAACAAGGGTCAAATAAAGTCAGAGACTGTATATAACATGTCAATATTGATAAAATAATAATTATAAAAACGGTGTCAAAGAGCCTATACGATCTAAATTGTGTTCTTGATAATAACTGATATGTATTATCATAAATTGTATATATATTGCCAATGAAAAGGGTTTGGAAGAAAAATAAGAGAGAGGCTACAACAGGGTCATAAACACAAATCTAACGCAAATGAAAGGGAATGTAACGAAGGTAAGAAAGGCCATGACGAATGAAATGCAAAGGATGCATATATTTTGGAAAGAGAAACAAAGTAAGGCTAATAAGAAAAGTGTAATAAATTGAGGAACGAAACAGAAGCAAGCTAAAAAATAGTAAGCAGAAAGGAGGATGCATACATACGTGTTGTTGTGGTTGCTGAAGCTCAACCATTTCTTGTTGAGCAGCGTCAATCTCATTAGTAGACATCTTCCTGTGAATGAATCTCACTATATCTATTGCTTTTTTTTCAAAAAAAGAAGAAGAAAGGTGATCGGCTCTGCTCTGCTCAGCAACCCACGACGGTAGTCGTCTCAATAATTTCTTACCTATGCCCTCCTTGTTTTTATAAGATAATGTTTTGAATGTTTGAAAAGTTTATTGTAAACTTTTCATTTTATCTTCACTTAATTCTACAAATTTTTCATGATACTATTGTATTTAATTTATATGTTCAACTAAAAAACTCAACATAACATATTATCTCTCTTCTATGGAATTGAGGACATTTTTGAAAAATAAATTTAATTTTATACATATTTATTGCATCTAACTAATTTTAACTACATTAATCGAATAACTCAGTTCAATTATTAGCGTCTTATAGAAAAGAACGGAGGAAGTACTTAATATAATAATAAGCTGAGTCATCATACACGTTTGTTAGTGTTTGGGTCATATTCAAATTTTATATTCCCTCCTTCTTGTTGTAACATCCCTTTTTTTTTTTAATTCTAGAACTAAATAATATTTAGGAGAGATTAATTTATGGTAATTAAAAGTTACAATGCAATTACTCAGTATGAGAGATTTCTTAAAGTGAGAGTCAAAGAAAATATTGTAAGTTTTATTTTTAGAAAATACCATAACTTGTTAAGCATTGAGAAAATTTTATTTGGGCTGAATATATAAGCTTGACCTAATTGTTCAATTGTAAAAGATATAATACTCCTTATGTAACATCCCAAATTTTTGGATTTGGAATTTTAAATATTGTATGGAAATTAATTATAAAATTTTGGCTTAAAATAATTATGAGAATAGTTATTGGAAATTTAGACTTATTTTTTCCCTTAATTTATTTTGGGGAAAAGATAATTCAAATAAGGGATAATTTAGGCCTAAAAGTTATAGAATTGATATTATATGGCCTAGAAGAATTAATTGAGAACGAAAAATCCTTATATGGAATTAAGGATTAATTTATTTTCCAATCATTGTAATTATTTAAGTAATGGGCCTAATTGCAAATAAGAGCCTTATGGAGGATCAAGTGGGATTATTTTAGTATTCCCACAATAAACATACCTCTCTCATTGATATATATATATATATATATATATATATTTATTGGATCTTCTCTTGTTCTCACTGTGACATAGCCCATGAATAAGATAAACCCCAAACCCATTATCTTCATTTATTCCTTTTCTCAACACAGCCCAACACGTGAATAATAAGAGAGCAACAATATATATACTTTTGTATACTCCCTTCTTGAAACCAAATGGGCCATTAATTCATACTTGCAACCCATTATATCTTACGACCAGAACACGCTGAGAAGAGAAAAGGAATGACAGAAAAATTAGGGAGCATATGATTAACTCATCTTCGGCCCAACATGAAAACTCAGAGGAGTTGTTGACAGTAAAGGATCAGAAGCTAAAAACTGAAACACGAAACACAGTAGCAGTAGCTCAACTCCATGCTTCTTACGTCACAGCAGCTCAACCCCTTGCTTCTTGAGCCCAGCGCCATGAACCAGCGTCTTCTTATCTCTCGGACCAGATTTTTGGTTCGTTATTTATAGCCATTGCCTTTTGTTCCTATTGTGTGTGTGCTCTGTTTTAATCCCCAAAGAACAGAGAAAGAAAATAGAAACACGCTGAGAGTGAGAGATAGAAGACAGCAAAACAGAAAGTTAGAGCGAGAGAGAGAGAGAGAATGACGTCGAACCAAGGTGAGTCTTTGAGTTATTCTTTCAAGCTTCTAAAAATTTCTGCTCGTTAATTTTTTTCTGGTTCTGCTGCACGTGGGTTCTGCATAATGACTCTCTATTTTATGAAGTTGAAAAGAGGAAGCTTTAGCCGGTCATCCTCTGGTTGTGGGTGCCGAATCAAAGTATGGCTAAAGCTTAAATATTTCATGCATGAGTTAGTGTATTTAGATTAGTCATCAAAGAACCAAAAGCTTTGCTTGCTATGTAGATATGTATATCAGAATAGCAAGATTTTAGGTTCTCTAAATATCATTGACCACATTTATATATTTATATATATATATATATGTGTGTGTGTGTGTGTGTGTGTGTGTAAGGACTAGCGACGGGCCTTTTCGATTTCCTTGACATAGTCAGCATTAACAGGAGGAGTCGCCATTTTCAACGCTGAAGTGCAGAGAGAATTCTAATGTGTTAGGACTAGGAGGCGATAGAGAGGCATTGTATGTATAAGATGTACGTTATGAGTGACTTAAAGAAGGGGTTTTTCGAGCAAAAAAAAAAAAAAAAAAAAGAGTAGGGGTTTTGGTTTGCATGGAATGACGTGAAAGCATTTGTTCTTTTACGTACAAATGTCATATTCCTTCACTGCAACTTTTAGAATCAAAAACTCATTTCCATATATATATATATATATATATATATATATATATATATATATATATATATATATATATATGTATATAGTTGTCCATGAATTCCTATCTTTAAATTAAGGGGTTCTGATTATGCCAAATCATAGTTTTATTTTATCTAATATTATTTTACTAATTATCAATGTTCTTTTTATTTATCAAATAAAACTCACGTTTTTTTTTTTTTTGAACTTTGGAGTTTCTATGATAATTCATCTATATCAGGTGAAGGTTTCTAAAGTGTCATTGTGGTTTTAAAAGAGTACCATAAGTAATTTTTTAGTGACTTTTGTAATTTTCTTTCTCTGTCCTTTTTATGGTTAGTTAGCTTAAGAGTCCTATGTTTGATAAGTAATTGCTGTATAAATGCCTATCTTTAAATTAGAGGGTCTAATCTTTTGAAATTATGTATTTTATGCACGAAGGGAAGATGGTTGAGAATAGTTGAAGTTAGTGGATGGACAGTGATGAATTACAACTATAGTTGATAATTATTAATAGTTCATGGATGATTAAGGATTAGATGAAGCCTAGTGTTTGAATAGTAATAATAACAATAAATAGTTAAAAAAATAGATAAATAAATATTATTATTAAAAGGGGAATAAATAATAAATGACATAAGTAATAAATAGAAAAGGGTATTATTGATTAATAATAAATAGAAGGGAGAATTAATAGTTACAATGGTCTCACTGATTTTTCAGTCCCGTCATAATGTGCCCACCTTCAAGCATTCCAAATATATTACTAAAATTTATATATTTTTAATTATGTAGAATTTTAGAAGAATTATTAATGGTTAGTAAATTGGTTGTGGTAGATTGCTTTTTGGCATGTGTTTGAGCTCTTGGATTAGGAGCAATGTGATAATAGTTAGCTTCGGCGAGAGGTAACCACTTTCCACTTGTTATGTGTATTAGTATGTTGTTTGTGAGTATTTTGTGAAACTATTATAAATATCTTAATAGAAATTGCCTTGTGGAATCGTATGATTTGAATTGTGAAATATATGCATTATATTTATTTATGTATAAGAATTGAGATTTGAGCTATTATGACATGGTTATGAGAATTATTTAAATATCATGATTTGAATGTGAAAATCTTAGAAAAACTCCTATTGAGTTATTTATTATGATAATTATGGAAAGGGTTGAATTGGGAAGAAATGGAGTAGTTATTTCACCACGTGGTGAGGCCTCCATTGGTGCACAATGGTTGGCTTTCTATTGTCCCACTTGTTCAATGAGGGACTGCCCACTAGTTCAATGAGGGCTTACGACACCCCACTAGTTCAATGAGGGGAAAAGACCCATGGTTTGGGACATGTGCTCTGAAGATTTTGGTCGGTCCTCATCACATGACCAGTGAGCTTTTGAATAATCAGTAACATAGATGTAACTTAGCCTATGGGTCTAGTCGGAGGAAATAAGGCGGTTCGGTTGGATTGGTGGGAGGCATCTTGGGAATTGTGTTAATGAAAAATTGTAATACCTAATTTATGATACATAATTTTGTGATGTGGATATTGGTGAAATATTATTTTTATATAATTGTTCCACTTGGCACCTCACTAACACGTATTAGTACTCGTAATAAGTTGGATTGATGGTTACCACATTTTTCAGTTGATAGCTCCCGTGCGGGACCATCAGGGAAGATCTCGGAAGCTTAGGCTACTTCTGCTAAGAGTAGTGCTTCTGTCTTTTTGGTTTATGTTGGATGATTGTATATTGCCACGTTAGGGCTCATTCTGCATACCCTGATTTAATTTGTATATTTTGGTAAATGATGAAGCATTACCTAGGTGTTGATCAACCCCTAATCAATAATTTTGTTAATTAAAATGGAGGATGTTTCACCTTATGGTCCTAAAACACTGTTGACTTTTTTTAATACATTAAGAAAACTAGATAAATTACTTAGTCGTATTATATATTATATATTCTTAGATTATATATCGGTTTATAAATTAGATAAAATATAAATATTTTCAAAACAATTTTTTTTTAAAAAAATTAACCATGTTTTATACTTAAGATTAGATAGAATAAAATAATAAAAAACAATAAAAAAAATTGGTCACAGCATGTGGGTGCTGCCACCATTATTGACTTTGGTGGAGGAGGTAATAATACCCCAACGACTTCCCTCTTTCAATATTTAAAAGGTAGGGTGTGGAGACTATAGAGTGAGAGCGGGAAAAGAATGAGAGGGAGAGGAGAAGAGAAAAAAGGGTGGAGGTTGTTTGAGTTTTTAAAATAAGTTATTTAACTTTATTTTTTTTAGTGCAAAGATAATTGATGGTGAAACATTTTTCCTTCTATATCATATCATATCATATCATGTAGAGTTGGGAATCAAGGTTAGTCTTTGAAGGGTCTGGGCCGGCCCTACAGGGCCTGGGGTAAGAAAAACATATATTTTTCAAAACTCAGCCCGAGAGCTCCAGGGTTAGGCCCGGTCCTACAAGGCCGAAAGTTATCATTCCAAATTTTAACTATTTTCTTCTGTTTTTTAAAAGAAATATAATTAATAAATTACAACAATTAAAGTTCTAATTTATCAAATAAATGATATCAACATTAATAATTAAACAACACGAATCATCTAACAAATAAACACATTCACTAATTCATAATAAAAAACAAACTATTGTCCACAAATAACTCACATAAAACATAAAAAGCATACCACTAAGCAACATTAGTACGATGACTATCATTTCATTTTCTTCGCCACTATCATCAATTTCAAAGTCATTTGATTGTCCCTCATTTTGAGTGGTAGGCTTTACTTCATGAGTAAGAATATCATGAATTTCTTCCCCCGCATCATGAACACATCATAATCTTTATTTGCAACAAATAATAAACCAAATCATAAAATCAGAGTATAGTAATTATGTATTTATACTTAAATGGATAAATAACTCTATAACAAATATAAAATACATATAAATTAATAAATTACCATCATATGTAAATTCATGCATAAAAAAAATAAAAAAAAAAAAAGGCCTACAGGGTTGGCCCAAGGCCTTACAGGGCCGGCCCTATAGGGCCAATTTATTTAATCTCTCTAACTTTTAAACCCGGCCATTGAAAAGCCAGGACTTAAAATGGCCAGTCCGACGGATTCGACCCAATTTCCCAACTCTAATATCATGTGACGATGTCTCCTTGTCAGAGTCCTTGATCATCTCTTACTTTCTTCTCTTTCATTTCTTTTCTTTTCATGTATGACGACTTTGTCTTCATTTACCTACCCTTGTCTTTTTACTACTCCTCTCATAGAGAGAAGGTTTTTAGTTTAATCCACATCATCAAAATATTTTATACAAAGGTATAATTTTACACTATGTTAATTTTATTTTTATAAGATCTAATATATATTAAATAAGGATATAATTAGTTGATTTGAGCCCAAAACTTTACAGAGCACCTAAAAAAGGATCATAAAAAAATCACATATATTATATCATGATTTCAATTTCAATAATAAATATGAAATAATAGTTTTTATATGTTTATATTAATATCAATATTATAATTTTATAATATTTTAAATTTTAATTTGTTTAATAAATTTATAATTATGAACAAATATAATTATTGAAAAAACTTACTATTATAAAATTTTATTGTTTTATTTAACAAAATGAAATAATTTTGAGAGATTATAATAAAATTTAATTGTTCTATATTGTGATTTATAACTAAATCTTTGATTGATTGTGATATCAATTCAATCCAAGTTTTAAAATTCTATTATCAAAATAAAATATATTTATAACCAATTTATTTCATCATTATATAATTAGAAGAAAAAAAAATCTAATTACAAAAATATAATTGTAATTGAGATAGTGCATGAAAAAGGGACTTGGAATGAAAAACACGTTCGCCGAAGCGAATGAAGCTTGCATGGGAGAGCCTCTCTGTAATTCGCATTTCGCAGAGGCCAATGACACATCCGCTGACGCAAACAAAGCACTCGAAAACCAAACCTTTGTGACATATTTTGCTTAGGCGAATGACACGTTCGCTAAATCGACCAAAGTCACCTCACACAATACTATGTCATCCGCTGAGGTGAACGCTGCATCCGCTAAAGCCAACAGAAAAGAAGTACAACTCTGCATTTTAGACATTAAAATGACACAGCAGAGGGGTTATAACCAAGAAAATCGTGCCGCAAAGCCTCATTCTGGACTTGGAGAAGTTGTAGAGGGAAAGTTCTCACCCTAGGAGGGAGTTCTTGAAGAGTTTGGAGGCTTGGGTGGTGATTCTAAGAAAGATTTTAAGGTTTTTACCTTGTTTTTATCACTTATCCTCTCTTTTCCGCTTAGCTTGTTATAGATTCAGTTATATGGTATAGTTTTTCTTTACCTATCAGACTATGAGTGGCTAAGTTAGCACTTCTTTGAACCTCTCTATGGATTAAGATTATGTTTTTCTTCTCCTTTTTAACATTTAATGGATTATTTTTATCTTGTGTTTAATGCCTCTAAGTATTTGGCCACCATTTGAGACTACAAAAAAACATCAAATCAGTGACGGAATTTAGTATAGGAAATTTGTTCCATCGGTAAAAATACCGTTACTAATTGATTAGTGATAAAATTTTGAATCCTGTCCAGAAAACAGTGGACAGTTCTCAATTGCTGCTCTGCTTGATGATTTAATGTGTATGCAGGAATAATATAAGAAGAGGAGAGAAAAGATTGAGGATTTGTTGAATTGGGTCTACAACATGAGGATTTATTCAATTTACTAGCCTAATTTTAGATTTCATTAATTTAGGTGACTTTATATGAGATTTTTCCTATATTAAAAAGATTATCATACATAGGATAATAAAAAGAGGACTACGAATGGCAACCAATGAAAGGAGACCACCACGAAAGCCTCTGGCCCAATTCCCATGTGCCCAATCCCCATAATTTGCCTCAAACCCCAAGACAAAATAAGAAAAAGTATGTTCATAACAGAGCCCAAGTCCAGATAAGGTAAAGTTTGTTCATAATTAAAGGGCAACATCTTAGTAACAGGTAGACTCAGGAAAACGGGTCGAATCTATCGGGCCGATCCTTTTAAGTCCTGACCCTTCAAAGACTGGGATTGAAAATTAGAGAGTTCTTAAAATAAGCGCGAAAGGCCGCCTGTAGGGCCTCGAGAACTAAAAGGGCCGGCCTGCTGAGCCCTTCTAATTTTGTATTATTATTATTTTTTGGATATATGGATTCGCATATGATGGTAATTTACTATTTTCTATGTTTTTTGTATTTGTTATAGAGTTATTTATTATCCATTTAAGTACAAACACACAAATACATAATAACTATACTCTAATTTCATGATTTGGTTTATTGTTTGTTGCAGATAAAGATTATGGATGTGTTCATGATGCGGGAGAAGAAATTTATGATATTTTTACTCATGAACTAGAGCCTACTCAAAGCGAAGCATAATCAAATGTTGTTGAAATTGACGATAGTGGCGAAGATGACGACAATAATAGTCATCATACTAATGTCGCTTAATGGTATGCGTCTTATGTTTTATGTGAGTAATTTGTGCACATAGTTTGCTTTTAATTATGAATTAGTGACTGTGCTTATTTGTTGGATGATTCATGTTGTTTTAATATTAATGTTGACAACATTTATTTGATAAATTAGAATTTTAATTGTTGTAATTTATTAATTATATTTCTTTGAAATTAAAAACGGAGGGAAAAATAGTTAAAATTTGGAATAGTAACTTAGGGCCTTAGAGGGCCTTTTTTTGCTTGCCTGGTGCTCTCGGGCCGGACTTTGAAAAACAGATGTTTTTCTTACATCGGACCCTGGAGGGCAGGCCTTATTAGGCCCTGGCCCTTCACGAGCCAGCCCTGAAGGGTCGGGTTGGCCTTAATTCTTAGCTTTAGTAATAGGCCATACCTTGAATCATTGCTTTGACATCAGTAAGGGGTTAGATCAAACAACCTTAACCTAACCAAAGCTCGTGGGTTGGATTTTAGGGAAAATCCATCTTAGGGCCCATATTAGCAAAAAAAAAAAATGTCAAAAAGGACCCAAAAAAGTAAAAGTATTATTTCAAAAAAATTTTAATTGTTAATTATTTCATAAAAAATTAGTTGTTAATGAGATGATCGATATAGTTGTTAATAGACTTGATTTAGTTGTTAGGATATTGTTGTTAATGCGACTGATTTAGTTGTTAACGGATATTAATTTAGTTGTTAATATTTTATGAAATAATATCAGGAAATGCCATGTGGCCTTTTTTAACATATGACTTTTTTTTGGGCCTTTTTGACATTTTTTTTGCTAATATGGGCTTTGAGATGGATTTTCCTTGGATTTTATGGGATGTAGCAGCCTATAAAAGGAAATGTTTAGTGCATGGTTAGGTAAGAAAAACATTGCCTAAAATGCAATTTTTAAAAGGGTTAGGTTGTATCCAGCACCTATATATATATATATATATATATATATCAGGATATTGAATGTATTAAAAATACTTTAATGCACCTGGAAAGTATTTCCATGTATTGGCAGTACTACAAAATGCTTTAGAATGCTGGAGGCACTCAGAAAAAATACTTTAGGCGGTGGAGTTACCTTCAATTTTTTAATATGCATCATAGTGTACCAATATTTAAACAAGACACGAGATAAGGAGTAGAACTACGCTTGTATGGCTCTACTAGCTAGGTGCAATTTTTATTGTCAACAAAACCCGATACAAAAGTTACAGTTACATTGCCCTGTTATAACAAAATCAGACAACACACAATCAAATTCCAACATTAATTACAGAAAGCTGTGAATTTACTTGACTACTTGGAGGATAGAAAATATGGTTTGGACAACGGTGAGAAAGAGGAGTAGAATTGCAGCAATAGAAGCAACTATTTGCCAAGGTGTACGACAATAATCACGCTTTAGAGTTGCCTTCATCTTGTGCCAAGGATCTTCACAATAGCTATTCAGCCTTTTGCAAATATCAAGGTATTCAGAATCGATGTTGAATTGAAGGACATTTTTTCCAAGACCATTAAATAATGAAGCAACATCATCGGCATGACCTAATAACAAGTTGGCGACTATTTTCTTGTGAACGAGGAGATCCACATCTTTATGTGTGTCTATTAGACAATCCAATACAAGAGTATAGTCAGCAATGTAAGCATCATCAGGATAAAGACATTGTTCTAATGCTATCATATTACGAAACACATGTTCAGTGTTATCCTCCACATAAATTTTTGGTATTTCAAGAACATGTCCAGAAAATTTCAAGTCTAATAAGCAATTGCTCGTACCAGCCTTCAACGTTATACCTGCTTCTTGCAATGCATTCGCATTGTAGGAAAGAATATTGCTTTCAAGCTGATCTATTGAGAATGGCTCTCGTTGAGACACTTTTCCTTGCAGGTAAAACAATCTAAGAAGATCTGTAAAATGCTTTATCTTAACATTAGTATTAGGCTTTAATTTTTGTCTGTTAAAGCCGTCAAAATATCCATACGTGAGCTCAAGAAATGAAGGGAGGCTATCGCGACTGTCATGGGGAAATGCTTTATTGAACAACTCTTCAATAACAAAGAATGGCAGTTGATTCTCGAATAAATGCAAATCTTCAAATATATATGACCGGAAACTTGGCAGTGATAATTTAGCATCATTGTGTAACTCATCCCACTCATGGTCCATGATGAAGAGTTGAATGACGAAGGCAGCATCCGTTAATGTCAATTTCACAAGTTCTTGTTCAGTAAGGTTAATGGTCTCTGAATAAGAAGCACGAACTTTTGGCTCTAAATATTTCACTAAACGAACCAACTCATCCAAGCTTGACGCAGCCCTGTCAGTAAATCTTTTGAACATTATTTGTTTATGCCTTTCCATGTCTCGTAGCCTCTCATTACTATCATAATGAAAAGGGCCAACTGAAACAAATTTAGGAGTGTAAGCCTCTTCATTATGTTGACGGAGTATATGGGGCACCCTGTATATACAACACTCTGGTAACAAATCACCATCTCCGCAATCTTGAATCATTTCTTTCATGTCTATTGTCACCTCATCATCTTCCACCTATCAAGTTTGATTTAGAATAATGTCAATTACTCAAGCAATATATGTTGGAAATTATATCGGGCAAATCATTGTACTTTAAACACAGTTGTTATTTAAAGTATTTCTCCTTTTTGTTATCATATTATTTGCATGTTTATTATGATGACTGTATCCTTAGACCTATCATAAAGATTGTCCTAAATATCCCTGATCGGTCATCTATGCGGGAGCAAAGATGAAATAAGACCAGTATGACTTTGATAAGGTATGAAAATATGAATCAAAGTCATAGACACTTGTAAGAGTCAAGTCTTTGGGCCGAACACACTATGAGAAAGCTGCATGGATTAAATCATAAGCTGATAATTGAATATTTCATACACTTCTTTTTATTTCTTGATTAATAATTTAGGACTCTTTCGTTAATAAATAATGGCTTTTATACTTATTTGGGCCTTGAGCCTTTCATTATATTTTAGCCATTTTTTAAATAATAAAATTCCAGTTTTACATTGTTTCACTATTTTTACCATAACTCTTGAACCAGACATCGGATTTACCTCATTCTTGTTTCATATTTCAGATGATTCAAAGAGCTACAATTGTTATGAAGACATTATGAAGACATGAAGGGAAAATTCGGATAAGAGGGCGGTCGATTTTGGAGCTGAAGTCAGATGTATATTTCTGGATTTTTATTTGGGCTCGAATTTTGTAATTAAAGCACACTTTTATTTTATTTCTATTTTGGGCTGAACCATTGGAGCCCATTTCCATTTTAGGTTAACTTTAAGTCAAATGGTGGCTACAACACTTATTCATACACGTTTTTGATATTTTTCAGATTAAACACAAAAGTTTCATTTTCTTTGCAATGTTCTTCGTGTTCTTCACGTTCTTCATCTATTCTTCATTTCTTCTAGCCATGCTCGGCTAAACTTCTGTGATTAACCCAACGTTGAAGATTCCATGATTCGTCCAGAGAGCTTGTGCTTAATTGGTAATTTAACTTGTTTCTGTTTTCATCTTATCGGATTCAATTTCTGGAAATAGTTCGAATATTAGATTTATTATTCGGTTTGGTTTATTCTAAGGACTGAGTTCGAACTAGGTTTCAGTGTTACTGTGTGATTGCATAGAGAGACGCCACTGTTCGGACAGATGCTAGGCGATCGTCTAGTCGAGAGATTTTCTGGACGAACGCAGAGATTTCGATTCGTCCAGAACCAATCGTGAGTTAGTTATATTTCGTTCAATGATGGAAGTCTCTGGAATTTGAATGTTGGGTTGATCGATTTTAATCTGTTTCTGTTTCGTTCGTTATGTTGCTGTTTATTTTCGTTTTTATTTCGTTATGTTCCCCCATTTTTATTTTTTTTTTTTATTCTTGTTTCAAACCGAAAACTTCCCCATTTTTATTTTGTTATTTTGGGAGATTTTATCTTATGTATCTATGACCGAGATTATCCAATCAAACTTTGATCAAATCGTTGAGGAAACAAAACCTATTTTTCATACATTTAACGTCATTTTCGCGGGACGTCTAGCGAGGCGCAAATCACTTATGGCGTCTAAGAAAAAACTAGGACGCCTTAAGTTTCACTTAAACTTGGTTATTTTGGGAAAGTGCCCAATTTTTTTTTAAAAAAATTTTTTTCCCCATCGCAACATTGACCATCCTTGAAGAACAACAATGAAAAACAATGATCACAGATCTCAACTCCAACAAAATCACGTGACATACGTCTGAAAGTAGAATGTTTGCATATGAGAATGACACATACAAGACAATCGAGTCCATTTTAGTTAATATATAAATTCTTAGAAAATCACGAGATCTCAACTCCAACAAAATACGAGATCAAGAGATCGAGATAGATCTTTAACGAGATCAAGATCAAAAGTCACGACATAGATCGATCAAGACCGAGCGAGAGCTGAGTGAGATCGAGGCAGATCCGGCGAGCTTCATCGCGACCCGGGCGGATCGGCGAGCTTACTCGCGAGGTGATGATAAAGGAACCACGAATTGAGTCGATTAAGATTAGTGGTTTTGCTTTTGTGAGGAGAGGAGGAGATGTGAAAGGCGAGCACGAGAGATAAAGGAGAGTTATGCATTTTATCTTTTTTTTAAACCACTTTTTTCGTTTGCTTTTCATTTACCGCATTTTTCTTTTTTAATCACTTTTGGCGTCTAAGTTTGAAAATTAGACGCCAAAAGGGATATTACAAAAATGCCACCGCCTTCTTTTTTACGATGAATGTAAATGGTCAAGATGAGATTTGTCCCTCACATTTGAATATTAAGGCCCCTCGATGAGTAAGTCGAGAAATGTATCATATACTACGATGGAAAAGAGTTTCCATTTCAATTATTAGACTACTTAAGAATCGAGAAAATAATGGTCAAGAACAGGAGGATGACATTATCCATGCTTCATCCTTGACCAAATATCGCGTGACAAAAGGGACGTGGCATGGTTGTATGATAGGTTGTATCGTATCATCGATCCTCATATAAATTGGGTAGTCGCAATTTCTTGCTAGAGGCCGCTTGCGACTTGTGGGCTTGTATTTAAGTATAGTATTGGCCATTCACGCTAATCTCATGTGAGCGCAAGGTCGACACAAGAATAGCCCAACACGAGCAATAATGTCCAAATTCATTGAATCTTAGATATGTCTAAGATTTAATGAATACATCATTTAATCTTAGATGGATATATATAGATTTAATAATACAACATTTAATCTAGGATGGATATATATAATGTAATTTTGAAAATAGTAATAATATTATTTATATAGATAATAATATTATTATGTGGTATTTAATTTATTTGATAAATTAAATAACTAAAATAAATAGAGATATTATATCTCATATTTAATTTGAATTGAAATATAATATCTTAGATTTAATTAAATAGATAGATATTATATTTTAGATTTAATTTATAAAAATAAATTAAATCGAGGATTTTAATTCAAATTAAATAAATAGATTATATTAGATCTGTTGAACAAATTTAATTAATATTATTTTAATCCAAATTCGAACTTCAAGATTAATTAAGATTAATTTTGAATATTTTAATACGACTTTTAGGGTTTTAGAAACCCTATAAGATAATGATCAAGTTGTATTAAAATGAAACGAGCCGCGAAAGAGAAACCCTAGAGAAAGAAAAGATATGTAAGATGTTGAAGGCGCTAGCACGCTGCCGTCGGTGTTGGAGTTCTGTTCGGTGTGGATATCGGTAGAGGGAGTGGATTCACTCAATCGGCTCTTATTGATCGAACAAGACACACACACATACAAAAGGTACAGTTCTGACTAATCCGATTTAAACGTCGTTGATAGATCCTCCTATGGGATTCGTAATTTTATTGGATAAATTTCCTTCCTGTACGAATCCCAACAATATACAACTATATACATACATACATGTATAGAAAGGAAAAAACACTATTACATAAAAATGGGATTTAAAGTTGATGAATATAGGAAAATGTGGTATAAGTTGAGACAAGTTGGGGGAATACTTAATTGACGGTTGAACAACGGTCAAATAAAGTCAGAGACTTTATATAACATCTCAATATTGATAAAAATAATTATAAAAACGGTGTCATACGATCTAAATTGTGTTCTTGATAATAAATGATTTGTATTATCATAAATTGTATAGATATAGCCAAAATCAGATAGCCAAAGAAAAGGATTTGGAAAAAAATAAAAAAGAGAGAGAAAAGAGAGAGGCTACAACAGGGTCAAAAACACAAATCTAACGCAAATTACAGGGAATGTAACTAAGGTAAGAAAAGCCATGACGAATGAAATGCACAGGATGCATATATACTTGCAATCAGACAAGTGTATGTATATCTTGGAAAGAGAAACAAAGTAAGGCTTAAAAAAGTGCAATAAATTGAGGGATGAAATAGAATCAAGCTTAGAAATTGTAAGCAGAAAGGAGGATGCATACGTACGTGTTGTTGTTGGAAGTGATCGGAGGATAAATGATCTAAAAGATGAGATGAGAGAAGTGGTTGCTGAAGCTCAACCATTTGTTGTTGAGCAGACTCAGTCTTATTATTAGACATCACCCTGTGAATGAATCTCACAATCTATTGCATCTTTTTCAAACAACAGAAGAAAGTCGATCGGCTCTGCTCAGCAACCCACGACGGTAATCGTCTCAATAAATAGATGGCACGCGCCTCGCTTTTGTGCTCGTCAACTTTTTCTTTCTTACTTTTTATATTTCATTTCATTCGATTTATTAACTCATCTATTTACTCAATTTAGTTATTAGTATCTTATAAAAAAACGAAGGGAGTACTTGATATAATAATGAGATGAGTCATCATATGCGTTGGTTAGTTATGCGTTGGTTAGTGTTTGGGTCATATTCAAATTTTATAGGGAAAACCTATATAAATACCAGTTGAATTGGTAAAATCCCTATAAGCCCACCGAATTTGTAAAAAGACTGAGAAGTGACAAGGACTTATAAGGAATATGCAACTTCAGATGAAAAGTCCACATTGCCCTTAAGTAACTTTATGAAGACACTGGAAGGAGTAATACCACTCTATTCTCATTCGAAATCCATTTCTCATTCGACCACCCTAGCGCGTTCTTCATTGTCTTCATCGCGACGCTCGTTCTTCATCGTCTTCCTCGCGACACTATGAATCCCTTAAGAAAAATCAGGTTTGATTTTTAAAATTTTAATCGTTTGGGATGTGATGGTTGTTGGGGTTGAACTTGATCCATTGTTGGAAGGTGAAGAAATGAGAGATAAAGAAAAAGACGAATAGTAAAACAAGCTCAGAAGGCTAAAAAATCCAGTAATGAACAGTAAATGCATTTGATGAAGAAGGTGAACAGTAAATATAGACTTTTAACAAAATTCGTAATGGGATTAACAAGTTCAGTAATGACTTGACTTTCAACGACTATTTTCGTATAAACCGTCGTTGAAAGTTAAGCAAAAAAAGAAGAAGAAGAAGAAGTTACAATGACTATTTTTTTTTTTTTAAAAAAAAAGTCATTGAAAATACTTTTAATGACTATTTTTTCAAAAACAGTCATTAAAAAGAGTACTTTTAATGACTTTTTTTTTTTAAAAAAAAAAAAGTCATAAAAAACAGTACTTTTAATGACTGTTTTCTTAAAAACAGTCATTACAAAAGTTTTTCAACGACTTTTTTTTGAAAAAACAGTTATTAAAAGTACTTTCAACAACCGTTTTTTCTTAAAAACAATTGTTGTAACTTCTTCTTCTTCTTTTTGCTTAACTTTCAACGACGGTTTATATGAAAATAGTCGTTGAAAATTAAGCCATTACTGAACTTGTTAATCCCATTACGAATTTTGTTAAAAGTTTATATTCACCTTCTTCCTCAAACACATTTACTGTTCATTACTGGATTTTTCAGCCTTGTGAGCTCGTTTTACTGTTCGCTTTTTTCTTTTTCTCTCCTTCCTTCACCTTACAACAATGGATCAAGTCCAGCCCCAACAACCACTACGTCCCAAACGATTAAAATTTCAGAAAATCAAACTTGATTTTTCTTAAAGGATTCATGGCGTCGCGAGGAAGACGATGAAAAACGAGCTTCGCGATGAAGACAATGAAGAACGCGCTATGGTGGTCGAATGAGAATGGAGTGGCCTTACTCCCTCTAGTGTCTTCATAAAGTTACTTAAGGGCAGTGTGAACTTTTCATCTGAAGTTGTATATCCCTCATAGGTCCTTGTCACTTCTCAATCATTTTACAAATTCGGTGGGCTTCTGGGGGCTTTGCAAATTCAACTGATATTTATATGGAATTTTCCCAATTTTATATTCCTTCCTTCTTTTTGTAACATACAAATTTTTTAATTTAAGAATTAAATAATATTTTAGGAGAGATTAATTTATAATAATTAAAATTTATCATGTAATTGCTTAGTATGGGAGGAATTTTTCTAAAGTGTAGGTCAAAGAAAATATTATAAATTTTATTTATAGAAAATACCATAACTTATTAAATATTGAGAAAATTTTATTCAAGCCAATATATACGTTTCCAGAAATCTTAGAGGAAACCAAGGCGATTATTCAGAAAGAAATCTAGATTTTTTAAATCTAGAAAACCTTACAATTTAATAATAAAAATAAGATGTAGATAAAAATGGTGACAGCACGTGGGTGCTGCCACCATTGTGGGTGAAAACACCCCAACTACTCCACTCTTTTAATATGGGGTAAATGAGCAATTTTACACATGACTTTTTCCCCAAAAGCGCCTAGCACCACGACCTTTTTTTCTGAGAAAAATCCACTTGGGGGCCCTTTTTAGAGAAAAAGTCCCAAAAAGGGCCCCAAGATTTTGAAAATCCCAAAAAAGGCCCCGGGGGCCTTTTTCGAGATTTTGAATCTCGTTAGTTGTTAATGAAATTTGATATAGTTGTTAACCGAGATGATATTGTTGTTAATGTGTGATTTAGTTGTTAAAATATTGTTCTTAATGCGATGATTTAGTTGTTAACGGGTATTGACTTAGTTGTTAATGTGGTGATTTAGTTGTTAACGAGATTGAAAAATCCCGAGAAAAGGCTCTGGGCCTTTTTTGTGATTTTTTTTTTCTCCAAAAATGGCCCCCAAGTGGATTTTCCCTTTTTTCTGGAGCAAAAGTACATACTTGGTTATGTTTTGGAAACAAAAATACCACGGGCCGTTAGTTGACCGTCAACTTGCATGGAACGTTGACGTGGCGATTGATTTGACCGACACGGCGACGTGGAATAAAAAAAATAAAAATTAGGAAAAAATTCAAAAAATTAGAAATTTAAAAAAATTAGAAAAAATTCAAAAAATTAGGAAATAATTAAAAAATTAGAAAATAATTCAAATAATTAGGAAAAAAATTCAAAAAATTAGGGGAAAAATTAAAATACCCCGGCCCGGTGGGCCCCACCACCGGCAACCGTCGGCCGCCGCCGCCGCGGCGGTCGGATAACCAACTGGTGGAGGAGGAGTTGTATATACGCGGGCCAGAGTGCGGTTGTTGAAGATCTTATTTAGGGTAAAATTTGTTCATCAAAAAAAAATAATAATTAATTAATTAAGATAATCTTCTTGTCAATTCTCCCTACGAGATATAAATCTAATCGATGTGTGAAGTCGACTAAGGCGGGTGGGACCCGGCGGGGGGGTATTTTAATTTTTTTCTAATGATTTTAATTTTTTCCCTAATTATTTAATTTTTTTCTAATTATTTTAATTATTTTCTATTTTTTGAATTTTTTCCTATTTTT
The DNA here is from genome assembly GCA_019022615.1 of Acacia melanoxylon. Taxonomy (NCBI): domain Eukaryota; kingdom Viridiplantae; phylum Streptophyta; class Magnoliopsida; order Fabales; family Fabaceae; genus Acacia; species Acacia melanoxylon. Next base: position 15,260,884 of record JAFJYJ010000005.1, read on the forward strand.
TTAAAAAAAAATTTCTAGTTTTTTTTTTATTTTTTTATTCCACGTCGCATGTTAGGCGCGCCACGTAATGCCGTTCCATCCAAGTTGACGGTCAACTAACGACCCATGGTATTTTTACTCTCAAAACGTAATCACGCGTGTGTCTTTTTTCCGAAAAATAAAAGTCTTTGGCGCTTAGGAAAAAATCATGTGTAAAATTGCTCGTTTACCCTTTAATATTTAATTTTTGTTTAGATTAGTGGTAGCAGAAGTAACTTATTTTTAATTTGACTTTTATAAACGTAAGATAGGATAAAATGTATATTATAAATGTTATTTGTACTTGAATTGACGGTAATAGAAGTGATTTTTTTTTTAACTAAAACTTATTTAGATTATTATTTAAAAAGTCAGTTGCAATGGAAAATAACGTATGAAACTTATTGAATAATATATACACACATATATTTTGTGATAATTGAAGAAAAAAATTAAATTTGATAAAAAAAAAAAGGTAAAATTTTTATTAAAAAAAAACACTAATGAGAGATGTGGTATTTTCAAATTCACGTTCATAAAAAATAAAAAAAAAAAGTTTCCTATTCTTTTCAATTCTCTTTGCCGACAGGGGTGGTATTTTCAAATTCACGTTCATTAAACCCATCGCGGGAACCAGCCCGTGATTTACGCCCTAGTGTGTATGATTGATGGCGACTCGAAGGTCGCGACAAGAAATGACAAATGAGCTTGATTATTTAATGATGGGTTAAATAGTAAACTTGCTCTAGAAATATACTCAGGAGTAATTTTGTCCTTAATTTTTTATTTGGCTCAATGTAACATCATCAGAAGTAACATCATCAGAAGTTAAAAAAATCACATTGACAAGAGGAGAGAGAAGCTCTGCCTTCTCTCTAGATTCTAATTTTGTCTGTTGCTATTCTTGCTGTACTATTCAGTATTTGCTTCTTTTGTTTGGATTCTTGTTTTTAAATGATGGACGAGAACGAGAAGGCTCTGAACGTGACGGCTCTGAACGAGAAGGCGTCCTCCCCCCCACTCTCGGAGGACAACCTTCGGTCTACCAAGAAAGTCCGTATACGGCCTGATGGGGCGGAAGTGGAGGGCACCATGGAGGCATCAGATGTTTGTATGGTGGAGAAGATGGTTGAAGGGGATACCTCTTCTTAGGAGTAAGCTGCTGAATATTGATCAAGCCATGGACAATAATCGGTCATTGAAGGATGTAGTGTTATCGGAAGAGGACTACAAGGTTGGTGGTGACATTCCCTCCATTGATTTCTCGAGCAGGATTAGAGAGGTGCTGGTGAGGGGAATGGAACGAACGGTGATCATTAAGTTGCTTGGTAAATCGATCAATTATAGAGTTTTGCTTGCGCGAACACAGTCTCTCTGGCAGCCACGGGGATCCTATCAGTTAGTCGACATGGAGGGAGGCTTTTATTTCGCTACGTTTGATCGAGAGGAGGATTATCTGAAGTCCCTTACTGGTGGACCCTGGATGATATTCGGTGCATATCTTACTATACAACCATGGTCCTTGAATTTTGATTCCAGTTCATCTACTATCTCGAAGGTTGTCGTCTGGCTTCGGCTTCCAGGCCTTTCTTTCAGGTACTACCATAAGAGTACGTTGAGGTTGATCGGTGCCCTATTGGGAGACGTCATTAAAATTGATTATTTGACGGAATCTAGAGGGCGTGGCAAGTATGCGAGACTGGCTGTCCTCATTGACCTGCAGCAGCCTCTAGTACCTTGGATTAAAGTGGATGGAAAGTCTTATAGGGTGGAGTATGAGGGGCTGCCCCATATCTGTTTTACTTGTGGTAAGTTCGGCCATACCAAGGATAGGTGTGGGAAGGCGGACAGTAGCCCAAGCCACGCCATGCATCAGGAACCCAGTACCCCTATGGATGTCGTCGTCCCATCTGGTGCGAATTGCTCAGCTGCCACTGCCGCTACATCGTCGGAGTCAAGGCCGTCGCCGTACGGCGAGTGGATGCAGGTCAGGTATCCCAAGAAAGGTAAGAAACAGATTTGGGGGGGTGAAGCGAAGATTGGGGGATCAGGCACTAATGGTGGGTCTCGATATAATGTCATTTTTGACTTTGATTGCGAAGATTTGGTTGTGAATAATTCAATGCTGCATGGCGCAAAATCAGGAGCTAATGAACCACAAATTGTGGAGGGGAAGGTAACTGATATCTCTAAAGGCAATAGAGTTGACTCCAAAAATAATCAGACCCACATGGTGGGCTCGTCGGCGTGTAATGCTCAATCTGGGGCCAAGCAAGGTGGGCCCAAGCCGAATCAAGAATATAGGAAGAAGCCAGTAAAAGAAGCCGCAAATCCTCAACGGACTGGACCCAGTGCTTTGGAGGCAAGCTCGTCCCTGGATAATAGGAAGCATACTGTGATCACACTTCGAAGCAACCGACAAGCATGTGAAGGAGCTAATTCGATGGTTTTGGATGGACAAACAGGGGTGGATGCAACATGCCACATCTATGGGAGGAAAGAGACAAAAGAGGCCCCACCCCTCACATCACTAACCAAACCCAACCTACCCGTGACACCCCTCAACGTGATTCCTGCATCGGACAAGCATGAAGTTACAGCGGAAGGTGATCGTCCCATGGGTTTGCAGAGCTCGGCCCTTGTACCCATTGTGGTAAAATCGACTTTGGATAGCTCTAAGCATACGGTGGTTAAGTTACAGCGGCAGGATTCCTTGATGGACGTGGGTGGACCTAACGAGCTGAATAGTCCCAATCAATCTTATCATCTGCGCATCAGGGGTTTGAAGGTCGACAGAAGGGAAAGGAGAATCAAATGCTCATCGGGTGGCGCGTCAAAACCTCCACATGGCATCGGACTCACAATTCTGCCACGTAAGAGTATGAAAGTCCGGGGAAACCCTTAGGCACGCATATATCTAAGGATGCAATAGTGATCTCGGGGAGGAACTCGAGGCATCCAGAGAGTTGGAGGTGGATCCAGTTTTGTAATCATGAATCACCAAATGGGATCTATGAATCTGTTACGGGACCCACTAGATGGGATCTATGAAAAGGATCTTGTAATCTTGCGAGCTCGTCTCGTTTGTAATATTCCACGATCTTACTTGATCAGTCCCTTATTAACAAAAAAAAATGACATTGACTATTAACTTTTTTAATAAAAAATAGTAAGATTGCTATGTTTTTAAACTTACGGGGCTACATTGAGTCAAAAAAACATTCAGAGCAAAATTGTTTCTGGACGTATACTTCCAAGATAAATTTACTACTTAACCCTTTCATGATTTCTCACTTGGATGATTATTACTCCCTCCCTCCTCCTTTCTTTTTATAAAATATAATTTCGTAACTATACCCTCCTGATTTTTATAAGATATTGTTTTGAATGTGTGAAACTTTTGTTGTAAGCTTACCATTTCATCCTCACTTAATTATAAGAATTTCTCATGATACTGTTGCAGTATTTAATTCTTATATTTGACTAAAAAAACTTAAAAGAAACTAAGCATAACATATTCTCTCTCCCATGTAAATGTGAACATTTTTTAAAAACAAATTTAATTTTATACATAATTAATTTGAAGAATTTAAAGTTAATATTTGATTAGGAAATTAAGATTTTTGTGACAACGGAAGAAAGTCGATCAGCTTTGCTCTGCTAAGCAACCCACGACGGTGGTCGTCTCAATAAATGGACGGGACGCGCCTCGCTGTTGTGCATGACAGCTATCTATTCCTTCCGGTTTTAATTATAAGACCTAGTTAATTTTTTTTTTGGGAGAGATTCATGAAGCTAATTAAATTAGCTTAGAATATTTTTATTTTTTTCTTCAAACTAAATAATTTAACTAATAAACTAATATATAATCTAAGAAAACACAACATATGAAATGATTAAGTAACTTATTTAGCTTCCTTAATCTTTCCCAAAAAAATCAACTAAGTCTTATAATTAAGACCAGAGGTAGTATTATTTTTGCTCAAAAACCATCATTTCATTCTACAGCTACATTATTTAATGATTTCTTACTTGGATGATTATTACTCCCTCCCTCCCTCCTCTTTTTTTTTCAAAAATATAATTTCTTACCTATACCCTCTTTATTTTTATACCAGTCTTATTTATAAGTACCTTTTAACTAAATCACATATACCAAAAAGATGTAGTTAACTTAATGATTATGAGGTAAATTTTTAAATTTATCATCATTTATAAATGAGTATTTTTCAACTATTTCTATTTTCATTGGTACAATTAATATGGACCAAATTATCACAATCTTATTTACTAACTGAAACTGGATTCATAAATAAGATCAATTTTTTTTTTGTCAAAATGAATTTATAAAAAATACTAGAGTGGTAAAGGTGTGAATTTTTTTTCGTAAACTTTCTATCATCCTCTCACTTAATTATAATTTTTTTTATGATACTATTATATTTAATTCTTATATTTGATTAAAAAAACTCAATATAACATATTCTCATTTCCATGTGAATGATTTTTTTTTTTTACATTTAATATCTTGCATTTATGTAAGGGTGTAACTCTAGATTTGTTACGAAGATTTTTTTTTTAAATAATAATAATCAAAAGTAGAATAGTTGAGTCTTGTATCCTTTTCATCATTATTGTAAGGACAGTGCTGACTAGAAAGACCTAACCAGCCTAAACAAACATCATATGCTAAGGGCCCAAGCTCAAGTTGATAATTGATGGAGACAATGACATTTAAAGACAGATAATTCATAGTACTAACAGATCATTAAATTTTTAGAATACAAAATTAGTTTTTAATATTAATATTAAGTATAACTTTTCATTCCTTGAAATTTTTGTTCCGCAGCTACTCACCTACGTAGTATTTTTTTTGTTAAAAATTTGTTCAGTTTGGGCAACTTATTTATTTTATTTTTTTTATACAAAAATTACACCAAATCAGTTAATTATGGTTCGCAATTGTGCAAACTTTTTTACTAATTGCTACTATTATATATGTTCCCACCACCATGGAACCAGTTTGTCGCTTTACAAAGACATGTGGGCATAAAATAATGGCGTTCACTGCTTTATTTCACATGGCCTTGACTATTGAAAACTTTCAAAGAAGTGAACATGACTTTACGAAAATACAAATTATGGTTCTTAAATTTGTCCTTGTAAACATTTTTTTGGTCTTTAGAGTTTATATATGTATTATGATTAATAAGATAGTTACATTCGAAAAATAAAACGTTATTCGGGCTTTCCAACCCAATTTTAAACCGGATCAATTAAGTTGGAGTTTAAGAAAATGTCCACATTCAAAGTAACAGCTTGAAGCGACATGGATCAAGCTGTCCATTTTGGCCTATGTTAATTATCAGCTCTTCTTTCTCCGCGAGCTCTTTTATTTTTATTTTTTAAAGTATAAAGGAAAGCATATATTAAGCTTGATAATTACATGGGAAAACTAACCAGTCATGTAGAAACTGAAGAAACTTGTGGGGTACCCCCGCTACCAACAAGCAACAAGTGAATCAGTATACAATTTGACTTTGCCCATGCCTAACTTGCCACTGTATGAAACAATCGTCCATTTAGTTCTACCTTTTTAAAATTTGTAAGGAGAAAAAAGAAAAAGAAAATAAGAAACGGCTACAGAAATTAAGGATAAAAGTGTACCGTTGCAGTAGTAAAACTCTCATCACTTTGTGTTGCTTCTGCCATCTATACTTACTCAACAACAAACACACAACGTTAATGCTGCTGCTTACCCTGCTCTTTTTCCACCAAAACCCTTCTAATGAACCAAGCAATGTCATGATCAGAGAATTAAATCATTGCACTGGACTAAATCTCCGGGCAACCCCACCATTGATACTCATTTTGTAATCTTCTCCAGCCTCGCTCTTGTTGTCTGTATATCCAATTAATTCTTTGAAATATCAAAGAGGAAAAACGAAACCCACCTACTGTCTACTTGTTGAAACGATTTTGACAGGTTGAAAATTGAGGATGGATTGGCCCCATAAAATTAAAACTGATGCAACTCTATCACATATGTGTGTGTATAGCTTGTCGTTTTTCTAGATTTTTGGCTCATTTTTTCCTTCTATATCATATGATATCATGTGACGATGTCTCCTCATCAGAGTACTCGATCATCTCTCACTTCCTTCTTTTTCATTTCATGTATAACGACGACTTTGTCTTCATTTACCTGCCCTTGTCTTTTTACTACTCCACTCATAAAGAGAAAGTTTTTATTTTAATCCCTTTATAAATCCCATCATTAAATTTGATATTGCATATTAAATAGGGGTACAGTCAGTTGATTTGAGCCCAAAAATTTGCAAAGCACCTAAAAAAGAATCATAAAAAATTTGCGGTCCTTATATTAAATAAGGATATAGTTAGAAAGTTGTTAAATTTTAAGGTCGAGTTAATAGAATTTAAAGTAATTCTTGATATATGTGAAACATGATATATAGATATAACTTATAAATAAGACCAGAAGAGTATTATTTTATGTACGATTTTGATGGGTTGACTTTCTCTCATCATCTTTTTTTCATCTTTTCTCATAATCTTTAAATCTTATCCAATTCCAATCAATTTAAAATTTCATAATATTATTTTAATTTTTCTCATGAAAATCTAAGTGAAAATTCTCAATCAACGGCATGATGCAAATGAGGTTGATGAGGGATATGGAAAAAAAAAATGAGGAAATGATCCTCTTCCGACTTTGACAGAGTATAAGACACTTTTCTCAAGGATATTTGTAATACTATAAGCGTTATCAAATTATCAATATCAATATTTTGAACATAAAAAATTATACATCTGAATGAAATAAAATATTGTTTTTTTTTTTAATCACGAATCTGAATGAAATGTTAAAATGCATGAGAATATGACTTTACGAGAAACAATCATCCTACAAACACACAATTCGAAAAGAAACGAAAAAATGGTTTTAATTAGGTAATTTTTTGGCTTTGATTAAAAATAATATATCTATTGACTCCATACGCAGCCTCAGTTTTTGAAAATCCAAGTGAAAATATAAAATATAACGGGCATGATGAATATAAATATATAATGGTTCCTAAAAAATGAAGTAGTAAAGGAGGGAAAAAGAAAGGCAAACCAAAACTATATCCATCCCTGTCCGTTGTTGTCCCTTGAAATTAGAACACAGAACTTTGGATTATTCTCCTCCGGTTCCTTTTATAAGCTTTAAAGAGATATATTATGCGAATAATAAAAAAAGTTAGTTAATATTATTTAAAAGCAGTAAATATGTAAAAATACAACTTATTTTTTAAAACACCCTTTATTTATGAAGAGGGTAAGGGAGAACGAATAAGTGGCAAAAGATACAAGAGAGGATGAGTGAAAAGAAGATATGAGAGAGACATATACTTAATAATCTGTAAAAATTAAAAAAAATACATTAAATGTCTAGATATCTCTAAAATATAGCTTATAAAAAGGACCAAATGATAGGAAAAGGCTTATAAAAATGACCAAACTCATATAAAAAAAACTTGAAGGTTATGAATTGGTAGCATGCTCATTCCTGCACAGGTCTTTTGAAGAAAGTCCGGTTACTTTATATGAAAAAATAAAGTATTTAGAGATATATGAAAGACAATAATTTTTTTAACTAAAAAAAAAAGACAAGAATTTTTCTTTATATTTCTATGTTTGCGAAGCTTAATTAATACGTACCCGAACAGGATTGAATTGAACAATGAATATTCATTCAAGGAAATTTTCCTAAATCTAATTTATTGACGATTTAAGTTTTTTGCCAACCATTATTTAAGTAATTGATTCGTCTCATCATATTATCACTTTCAGATTAATTAAAACTTATCAACCAGAAAAAATAAACACAATGGTACCTGCATCTCTTTAATTTTTTAACTCACTTCTATCAATTTTGAATAATAACTAACCCCTAGCCTGGTGAGGTTTTTGAAGAGATATATGCTTTGTGCTTTGATAACCCCATCAAAAATAAACAAGAATTGCATATTTCCGCTTCGATAATCATTGTGATTAAACTTTTGTGAATTTTATGAACAATTATGATTTGCAGCTTTTAATCCATAATTCTAGTTTCCTCATATGATTAATCTTGTTATTCTTTTATGTTACTAATTGAATTGCATTTATATTTTCTTGAATATTGCGTTTGCTTATTCTATTATGATATATCGTTTGATTATTCTAATTAGAGGAATAAATTATAGTTGAGAATTTAATTCACATGCTAAGTGGTATTTAACAGTTATTTAAGAGGTAATTATATGTGCTAGGTTCTTAGGTATAATTATTGATTATATAACTGAGATCTATACCATTCGTCTAGACTTTTTCATACGCAAGACTTAGTGAATTAATAACTCCATATCTATTAAAACTATGATGGCCACCGATATATTCTTAGGGAGTTTCATTATTGTTTTCTTTATTTTATCCTATATTTTCATTCTTTTTTATTAAGAATCAATTTCCCGTTTTGTGTTGTTTTGAGTTTTACACATTTAATTAATTTAGTAATTAAATACTATTGACTCTACATAAAAGAATACAATCTAAGTTGACACTTATAGTATAGAGGTTAATTTAGTTATTAATTTGAGTGCTAACTACAGGCACAATCAAATGCGAGTCCTAGGAGCTTGTAACAAAGATTGGTATGTTATAATAATGCAAAAACTTATCATGAGTTTTAAGATAGCATTCTAGAAACGTTCTTCAAGTCAGAAGAACCAATACATTTAACTAAATTCAAAAACCTCGAAACTCACTTATGTTTCTGATATTATTATCCCATGTTGGGATAACTGTCCCACACTCCCACGTGAATCCTGAAAACAACTTGTGGAGACAGTGCACAGAGAATAAACAAGCAGCCCTGCTCACCAAAGAATAATGTTACAGAAAGAATGGATGCGTCCAAAATATGCAATTGGACTACAAAAACAAGATTGCTTAATGGGTTTTTTGATACAAGGGATTTGGAGGGGAGGATGTAGGGAAAATTTTGAGTTAGATTTAAAACATTTAGAGAAATGAGTTTTAATCACAATAATTAAAGAGGGGAAGAAATGATAGAATTAAAGAAGATAAATATGTCTTAATATATATTAAGGATTGGAGTAAGGGGGAATATTTTTAAAGGCATTGAATTTGAACCCTATTCTCAAAAGGAGTGCTAGCGAGCAAATGGATGGGTTCTTGCCTTGCTCAAAGATATTTTTGACCATGATGGGAGAGAGAAGCTCTGCCTTCTCTCTAGATTCTTAAGAATAATCAGATGACAGAGAGTGAAAAAAGATATTTTTGAATGTCTCCGATATCGGAACAAACTTTTGAATCTGGATAGTGAAGGGAAAGCCAATAGATTTGGGAGGGAGGTTGTTATCACCGATGATGACTTTCAGATCGTAGGGAGAAAGGCATCCCTCCATAGACTTCACCAAGGAAGTACGTGATATATTGGTCGAGGCATGGAACGCACTTTAATCATCAAGCTCGCTTTGGTCGGTTTATTTCTTACCGGGACCTTCTAACGAGAACCGAGACCCGTGGCGGCCAAAGGGTTCCTACCACTTAGTCGCCATGGAAGGGAACTTCTACTTCGCTACCTTTGAGAAGACGGAAGACTATACTAAGGCCTTAATGGGGGTCCTTGGATGATCTTTGGAGCCTATCTCACTGTGCAACCATGGACTCGGACTTCGACCCTATGTCATCCGTGGTGTCTAAGGTGGTTACGTGGTTACGAATTCCCGGACTTTCCTTCCGGTACTACCATAAAAGCACTCTAAGGGCGATTGGTATCTTTGCTAGGGGAGGTGGTCAAAATTGACTACATGACGGAATCGAAGGGAAGAGGAAAGTATGCTAGGATTCTTGTACTCATCGACCTATTGCAGCCGCCGATACCCCGTATTAAAGTTGATGGCAAGGCATATCGAGTTGAGTATGAGGGGTCGCCGACTATATGCTTTAGGTGCGGAAAGTTTGGACATACGAAGGAGAAATGTAAGGAAATTTTGGATCGCAGGCAATACGACGAGGTTTGGGAACCAAGGGAGTCCCCTCATGCACCCATCCAAGTCGACGACGTCCAAAATAGCCCGGTGGCTAACGGCGGCACTATGACGGAGGAGCCATCCTCTCCGTATGGTTCGTGGATGCGGTACGGTATCCTTAAAAGGACACAAACAGAATCGGGGAAGGTAGCGAAATTAGCGGGATTGGATTTTAAACGGGGATCTCGCTATAATGTATTGTTTGAATGCGAGGATATAGCAAACGCGTGGCGCATGAGGAGCGCGGCACGAAATCATAGGTATTCCTTAAATAATCGGGAGACGAGGCGTGGGAAAGGATATGTAGGAGTAGTGGGCGTGTGAACGAAGCCCACATAAATTAAAGAGTGGAAAGGCCCGCCTAGGTCAGGAATATAGCGAAGGAGTTGAAGGAAGTCCCCCCTCAAGCCCACCGAGGCCCTTCCAACCCAAAGGAGCCATTGACGATATGGATTGTATGATTAGGCCTCTCCTAAGAACTATGACAGACCTTGTTAAAAGGTGATCTTCCCGTGGGACAACTGCTAAAAGAGCTCTACCCTTATACCCATTGTGGTAACATCGACTTTGGATAGCTCTAAGCATACGGTGGTTAGGTTACAACTACGGATTCCTTGATGGATGTGGGTGGACCTAGCAAGCATAATAGCCCCAATCAAGTACTATCTCGTACCACCGGGGTTTGAAGGCCGACGTAAAGGAAAGGAGAATCAAAGACCTCATCGGGTGGCTTCGAAACCTCCACATGGCATCGACTCCAAAATTCTACAAGGAAGAGTATGAAAGTCCGTAGGAAACCCTTAGGTACGCATATATCTAAGGATGCGATAGTGGTCTAAAGGAAGAACTTGGGGCATCAAAGAAGTCGAAGGTGGATCCACTTTGTAATCCATGAATCAACGGATGAGATCTATGAATGCATTCTAACCCACAAGATGGGATCTATGAATCTTTTCGAGAGGATGTTGTAGGTATCGCGACGGCCTCGTTTGTAATATCCCCTGATCATACTTGATCAGTCCCTTATTAAAAAAAAAAAAAAAAGAAGATATTTTTGACCATCTTTTTCTGATTTAGATTTGAGTACTTATTGTTCCTTGTGCCAAGGATCTTGACAATAGTCATTCAATCTTGTTGCAAATATCAAGTATATCACCAAAACCATTAAATAATAAAGCAAAATTATTGGAATCACCTAAATGCTTGCTGTTTTGTTCACAACGAGGACATCCACTTCTTTATATGTGTCTATTAGACAATCCCAACATCATAAGGATAATGGCATTATTCTAATGCTATCATATTAGGAAACAAAAGTCCAGATCTATCATCTTCCACCAAAATTTGTGAAATTAAAAGACTAAGTTCTGAAAATTTCCAGTCTATTAAGCACTTGCTCCTCCCACCAGCCTTCAAATTTATCCCTGCTTCTTGCAAGGCATTGGCATTGTATAAAAGAATATACCTTTCCAGCCTCTAGGGATGGAATCCATCATCTAGTTATTTTCTCCTGGCAAGTAAAATGATCTTAAGGTTTGTAAAATGTTTTTTGTGTTAACATTATGATTATACTCTAATTTTTGTCTGTTATAAATTTATCATCGAAAAAATCACGTTAAAAATTTTAAATCTAAACCGTCCACAACAATTTTTGAATGGTCCAAATTTCATCACAGCAATGAGCATTGAACGAGGACCCAACTTCAATAAGCCAGCGCTTTTCAGTTTCCTTGGGGCAAATTCTATCACTACACATGCAAAACACTACCTATCAAAATGTCGCTCAGAATAGAATAGTAAATCATGTAAATTCACTTTTAAAAAAAAGAAGAATCTAAACAAAGAAAATTCTCATTACTTCCTTATGAATACAATCAAAGGGTGACGAAACATCTTCATTAGAAGAAAATTTGGTCATTTGGATTGATATATCGCGGCCCAAAAATGTGAATTACTAACAGAAAAGGAACTATAGTAATTTGGTCAAGAATGTTCTAGTACGAGTCCTAGGAGCATGTAGCAAACAAAAATTGGTATGTTATAGTAATACAAAGACTCATCACCTCTAAGACAGCTTTCTAGAAAGGTTCTTCAAGCCAGAACCGATGCATTTAAGAATTACTGTGTGAGTCTGTGGATCTGGCTTTATAACGAACTTCAAATCCAAAAACTCACTTATATTTCTCAGTGTTTCTATCCCATGCTGGGATAGCTGTCCCACACGAATCTTGGAGACATCTTGTGGACACAGTGCACAGAGAAGAAACAACAAGCCCTGCACATCAAAGAACAATGTCACAGAATGAAAGGATAAGTCCAAGCAAATGGAAGAAGAAAGGTTGAAGCAATAACAACGAGCAGCCTTATTCCATTTAGTAAGATTAGCTAGGTAGATCGAACAATGTCATTGACCTCTATTAGCAACTAACTGTTCAAATGTTTCATTTCTCAGAACTTCAAGCCAAATAACAAAAAAGAATGGCCAGAAAGATTAAAAAGGGCCAGTTCAATTAAGAAATCAGACCTGATGTGTTGAGTCCACTACTCCGCCCTGCTGGATCTCCTGAAGTAAAGCATAAGCTGTTTGCTGACCAACGTCTTCTGAGGGTATCAGGCCTTTCTTCTCGTCATCTGTGAAGTCAGAAGTTTCTTCAGCATGATCACGAGAAACAGCAGTGTCGACAGAAATGAAGCAACCAGAAGTAGTTTCCGCAACAAGCGAAATCCCATATCCAGGTGACCTGTGTTAGTAAGAGGACAAATCACCCAAAAACAAATAAAACTTGGTATTACTCAAATGCCTAAAAAATAACAAATATATTAACAAAATGTAAGTTTTATTATACACTGAATGAAAGAAATCATACTTTCCAGCCTGTGGGCCAGCTTTGTGATCTGTAAAAATGTGTACATCAGGGAGTAGACGATTGAAGATTCCACGGGCAGCATGAATCATGCTATGTTCAAACTGAGAAGACACTCTAGCAGAAAATGTAACTCCTCTAATCCTCTTAACCATGCCCTCATCAGTCCAGGAAACTGCCTGCTAGGACAAATATGTAAGATCACAAATAAAGTTATATAATTATAAATTAGCAATAAATTTGGATACTCACAGTTAGACTCTGAACAATAGGCACAGACAAAACAACTTCCCCACCACCATCTGGAGGAACTCCACGAGACTCTATTTTAAGATCTAATTGTTCAGAAGGGACTCCAAAGCGTTTCAATATGTGCAAAGTGGTAGAGCGAAAAGTATCAACGGATGGGTCCTTAGAATCATTTGTAATTCCTGATAACATAATGATGAACAGTTATAACTAACAGATCATATGGTCATATCCCATCCTTGTTGCATTGAATATTGTATATTTAGTTCATGTATGCATTATGTTTGCCTAAAAAAAATCAAGTTAACATTCGTCCCTGTAATAAAGGAAGATAGCAACTCATGTCAAATATAACAGCATATCATGCAACCATCATCAAGAGCCAGAGGAACTGTACTTAATAGCTACCAGTATAAGTCTGACTAGTGCCCGATAACAATTATGCACTCATAGGACATAATGTCACAATATTACATATATAAATCAAATTACCTACTTATCTAATATGTATTAGCATCAACTGGCACCCAATTGCCAAAAAGTTTGGCAATCGAAGTAACAAAAATAATTTCATCAGTTATCCTAAAACCTCCTGAAAACTTTACAAAAACTATGCGTGATCATAAGAGATCATATCACAAAATAACAACAGGGGGAATAATTGACCAAAGTTATCTCCTATGAATTAACATCAAATTGAACTCAATCGCCCAAAGTTTCTGTTTACCAATCAAAGCTATGCGTATACTTCACCATTCGGTTCTGTTTTTGTCATTTCAAGGTCATTCTGTAAAAAGCATAATGTTTAAAAAGACACAAGAAATTACCTTTGAGTCTAATCTCGAGGGCCTTCTTCCCAAACAAAGCAAGAACGAGCAGCGGTTCCAAGAAATAACCAATGGAACGACTAACACCACAGTCATGCGCAAGATTCTTCCCACCCATGACAATCCCAGGCTTGTACTTCAATTTAGTAGCTATCCATAAACAAAACCCAATTCAGCCCCCACATGGCCAGTTGAATGAATTATTCCCAGAATTTTAAAAAAAATAATAATAATAAAATCATATGAGCCAACAGAAAAAATGAACTTACCAGCTTCGTTGATTTCGACATAGCAACCATCGCAGATTTTCTCAAGCAAACGAAGAAAAGAGACCTCGTGTTTCAGAAGACCCGGGAAAGTCTCATCTGCGCGAATATCCTCGATAATAATCGAAGTACCAGAGAGAGTGGCAAGAACTAATCGTTGCCTGAAGCTCTGACATCCTTTTAGCCTCTTGTAATCCTTCTTCACCATCTTCTATTTCACCAGTATCTCTTCGACCGAAACGAGCGACGGAAAGTAGCTACGAGGTGAGGGACGTTCTGCTAGCTTCCTCCTCCGACCAACGCAGTGATTAGGGTAAACCTATAACATTTGGCCTCGCACCGGTCTCCGGTATCCGGACCCGACGTTACAAACCATTAAATTAAAAATTAGGAAAAATTTATAAAACAATCCCCATTCCAAAATTTATCATCCAAATATCGTTGAATTTATTTAAGGACCAAAATGTAACAACTTTTTCTGGAATAAAAATAAAATTTACTTTTACTTTTAGTGGATGCAACTCTTCTATACCTGCTTCAGTGGTTTTTATAATAGTCAGAATTTTGAATTAGTAATCATCTCAACTTTTAATGATTTTTTTTCATATTTGCTCTTCATAAATCATTTATATGACATTAATTATAGGGAGAATCTCATATAAAGACAGTTAAAATAGGAAAATTAGGATTTGGAGTTACTAAACTTAACAAATTATTAATTAGGTTATACACACCGATTAGGGATATAGAAATTGGGCTAAATTACCTCTATATCCTTTAGTTATTAAAAAAAATGGAGACAAAATAATGTTGTTTTTGTGCTATGTAAAAACCCTAATGACAGAAAATTCATTACAGGCTCAAATTTAATCTTCATTCCCCAATAGATTGTTACAGCGATGGGGGCATAAAAGCTCGCATTCAGATCAATGTTACAAACAGACTGAGCGCCTTAATCGGGAATTGCATTACTCTCATTTGGTAACTCTTTCAGCTCTAAACCATTATCCCACATCTATATCAGGATTATGTTTGATGTTGTTCAGAGCAAAAGTGCAAGGTTCAGTTTCAAGTTCTTGATGATGAGTCTCTCTTTCCCGTTCAACATTTTGAGCCGCTCGGCCTCGATCTCTACCTTTGCCCCTTCCCCTACCACTACTGCCAGTATGACTAATCTCATGCTGGAATAAAAGGAAAACATAATCAACCCCCAAGAAAATATTCAAGTCCTAGATGATGAGATTGCAAGACATTACAAAGTTTAATGGCAAGATATGTCCTTTTCTCTTTCTTTTTGGACGATAGATGAAGGGTATTATTGGAAAAAAATTTAACATTTAAATATTCTAAATTGGGTCATTGACCCAATTTAAGATTTGTTAAATTTACTAACCTAATATAAAATTTTTTATTTCAACAGTCTTTATATGAGATTTTTCCTTAATTATAAGGCGGACTTTTTTCATTATCTCTCTTGGTTTTCTTTTATACTCTTACTATTCTACATTTTCTTTCTTATTTTCTCACAATTATTATCCATTTTTTCTCTCTAACCAAATATCAAGTTAAGGAAACATATTTAACATGCTAAGACCAAATATCAAGTTAAGAAAAAATATTTAACATGCTAAGCTATGTTTTTAATTTTTTTTTAAAAAAAACAACATTTTAAAACTTTTCTCAAATTTGAGTAAATGAAATAATCAGATAAATTTTTTTCTAAAATGATAGAAATAGTAATATCTCAGTATCTCACTGGTGAAATTGTCCGTTTTACTACCCCTTTCTACCTTTAAAACGCGTGGAAGTATTTAAACTCTTATAATTCATCTTTTGTTTCTTTCTCTAACCGATGTGGGACCTCATGTAATACCCGGGTAATTATTTATCTGGAATATTATATTTCGATAAATAATACCTATTAAAAATAGGTGAATAT
This sequence comes from Acacia melanoxylon, assembly GCA_019022615.1. Taxonomy (NCBI): domain Eukaryota; kingdom Viridiplantae; phylum Streptophyta; class Magnoliopsida; order Fabales; family Fabaceae; genus Acacia; species Acacia melanoxylon. The sequence continues at coordinate 15,277,147 of JAFJYJ010000005.1, forward strand.
GTGGTCTCAAATAAGAAGTAATAATTATCTTATTTTTAAGGTAATTTCATGGAAATTAGGAGAGATAAAGAGCTAAAATCCATAAAATGTATTTTGAGGCATTAAATGGCCTAAAAATATTATGATAAATCCCAGAAGGCAATTAAATATTTGTTAAAAATTAGAAAGTATGTTGTCTCTAATTTTAGGAATTTTTGGGGATAATTTCCCTTGAAAAATAATGAGGCAAAATTAAGTATTATTTTGGGATCATAAGTGACCCCATGATTTTTAATATTTTACATGGGATATAAAATATCAATGTAAGTAAAATAGTTGTGAGATAATGATTTATCCTAATTAAGAAAATTATCAAAAATTAGTAAGTGGCTAATCTGGTAATTAATGGGATAATTAAGGTATAAAGTAAATGAATTAAAAATAATTTAAATAATTATTTTTAATTAGAGAAATTCGAAATTATTAAATAAATAAAAAATAAAAAATAAAATAAAATATTAATAAAATATTTTATGCTTAGAAAAATAAATAAAAAATAAAAGAAAAAATAATTAAATATCATGATATTTTTGTAAAATTGTATTATTATATAATATAGTGAATAGTAATGGAATAAATAGGAAACGGATCCTATCTAGAGAACCAGGAATAGGAATTCCAAAGTCAAGGTAAAATATTGATCAGTGAGTTTTTACCTTCAAGTGACCTCTTAGGAAATTAATTCCGATTCGGTGGCGCATTTACCTAATAAGACGAAATAGGGAAAAATGCAGATATTCACATTTTGGATTTGAAGAAAATAAATTATAAGTCAACATCTGGAGATGAGTTTATAATTATCTGGACATATTTGGAGTCAGTGAATTATTATCCGAGAGATTGATAATTCCGAAAGCGATTTCCGACACCGTACGTGTTGGACACGTTTTTGAAAACTTCAACCTGGACCGTTGGAACCCCAGTAAGGGACCGAAATCTAAGTTAAATTAGATATTCTTGATGAGGAAGAGAAGATCTTCAAAGTTATGAATCCAGAATTTTGAGATTTCTCGAAGAGACGCGAAACGGAGACGAACAGGGAAAATCGTCGACCGGCCATAAAGCAAGTTGACTCACCATTTTTGGACCAATTGTTTGCTGCCAAATCAGCCTTGAATGTCGACCAACATGCTGCATGGCTAGGAATTAAACACCATTATGCTTTGATTTTACTTGGTTATAAGGTAAGAGAAAATTACAAGATTTGGAATATGGAAATTACCAAAGTGGCACAATTTTTCCCTATATAAGGGCATGAGCACCTTCTTCATTTCTCACATCATTCTTCTCTCTTCCTTGGCCGAAATTCTAGAGAGAGAAGCTCTGCAAAAATTCTACCTAACTCCGAGTAAGTTCTTCTGTCCTTAGCTTTTAGTTTTCGTAGTTCTTTTGGTAGTTATAGTATTTGTTGTTTTGATCTAGGAAGTTTAGGAATTTATTCCTATACTTGTTTTTAAGCCTCATTGCATTGAAAGATGCCCGACGAGGTAAAAACATAGTGGGGATAATTTTGAAATGGAATAAGGTCAAATAACGAAGTTCCGCGAAATTCCGCCAAATAGGGGTACTAGGGGCAAAATAGTAATTTTTGCCCAAATGGCCCGTTATGATGCCAAATGTTGATAAACGTTGTCCTTATAGGATATCCGAGCTAATCGCCGCATTTGTTGTGCCACCGTCATACATTTTTTTTTTCCATTGTCGAATTTCACGTTTTTCCGTAAAAGTTACGTTGTACCGCCAAAAGGTACGTTCGCGTCGTAACATTAGCTCGATGTTTATTATATGATTGTATGTGATTGTTGTGTAGTAGTATACGAGGTTATGCTATATACACGGTATGTTACATACGAGGTTATGTCACATACGAGGTTATTATTGTTGTATCATACGAGGTTATGTTACATACGTGGTTATTATCTTGTATACGTGGTTATGTGTTTTTAATCATACATCTGTTGTGGATTTGTATTGATTCTTTCTTTGTCGTGTATATGTAGTCGTATTTAAGCATGAGGTTAAGCGTTAGTTACCGAGATCCAAATTGCAATTGGATCTCGCCCTCTTATCATAGCGTCAGGTTCGGGAGAACCGAGAACCAAGGAGAAAGAAGAGCCGCACATTGAGACCCTACAAGACTTTCTTCGGGTGTTATTCATTTTGAAAACTCGGTGACAATGTACCGTTTCTGTAAATCAGCCAGACTTACGACATTTATAAATATATGTATCAGTTACTCAATCGCTCCAATGCTCTACTCTGATGAAAAAAAAAATTATACTACTTTTAAAAAGTCAGGATGTTACACCTCACATCTCTAGTATCTAGCTGAGAGCATCGAGATGACCTAACACTACAAATAATTAAATAACCTAGATTTAGTAGATGCAACTATTGCATATAACATATTTTCAATTAAGTGCAAAATGAAATATATTTGCACAACTGAAAAAGAAGTTTCATTTGCTCAAGAATTTGAGACTTTGAGTACCCTTTTGAAGTTTTAATAATAAATTTTGCAGTGAAGATTTTATATATAACTGTCAATATTTGACACTGATATATCAGTATTTAACAATAACATTTTACAATTATTTCATCGTCAAATTTTGAAAAATAACTGTCAAATTACTTGTTCTTTAATTTTTGATAAAAACTGTCAAATTTTAACATATCAATGTCAAATTATTAAACGATGTTATCATTAATTGGAATTGTAGATTTTTTTTTTTTTGTCCCAATGGTGTGAAACTATAACCCCATTTTAAGTTCCTAAACACCCAATTAGAGAGCTTAGTGCTTCAATGTACTCATTTTTCTCTTGAGATCTCAAGTGATTTGTTTGGGAATCAGACATAGACTCAAGTTGAAAGATATTTAACAGACCCAAAAAAAAAACACCCAATTTGGCATAATGGAATAATTACAATCATCTTTATTAATGCAAGAAAAAGAGGAAGGAACAAAAGCTATACTTGTCCAATCTTTCTTCGGTATATTTGCTGATCCTATATACAAAAAATGTAGCCTATGAAGTCCCAAGGACATTGGTAACTCTAAAACCTAAAGTTACAAGCATCCTTGAGATTTTTTTTAATATGAGCTTCACCTTAATTAAATAGAGAAAATAACCACAAATATCCAAATAGATCCCTCTTTTTTTATTCCATCTTTCTCCCTCTTTATTTCATCTTAATTAAATTCAAGAGATTGACTTTAAATTCTCCATATACTTAACTTACATGCAGAAACATCACATCCCGCCTCAACTATCTCCAGCAAATTTATAGTTCCGCACGAGAGAGAAAGACGACGAAAGGGTCATGAGACACAAAAACTGGCCATGACTTTCTTCGATCCAATTCCCAAGTATCACACAATTATCACATTTGGAGAAGATTATTCACTGTAACTGACACAGAATTTGTCCGCTGCAAGTCCTGCAGTATCTCTAAAGCTTCAGATTATAATACATATTAAGACAAGCAATAATGTTAAACAAGAATTTACCAAGAACCATGGTTACATTAAACATTAAACATCCGAGCAAATTACACTAACTTATTGTATATTTAAGTATTCCACTGTATTAGTACACCAGATTTAGAGTTTCACCAGATACATGCTTTGTCCAGAAGAGTTATACATCTTACCACACTTTTCATTTCATATTTTTCAGACTCCAAACAATGCATAAGGCCCACATACTTAAATAAAATAACAATATCTGATAGGATGAGAAAGTTGAGAGAAGAGTTTCCTGATACAAAGCCTACTTCGATAACAAATTCCGATTACGAGTATGGTAGTTACAAAAACCCTTAATTATCACATGATTTCCCAGAATAGGTTCCTTCGTCACATCGGTCATGTGCCGACATAGCCGTCTTCAACAATACTTGATGATCTTATTATGAGGATGAAATTCAGAAGAACTAAAGAACTATTAAGTAAATTTTACACAAAGGTGGGCCACACGTAGCATGTTCCCAACCAAAGCATGTGAAAGCTGGTTTACAAACTGCACTCAATTGCCATCAAGCATTCCCAACAGAAATCTCAGACAAAACTACTTGCACGAACTAATAATTTTGGATAGTAAAACACTTTATCTTGAGACAAACCTTACCTGGAAAATCATGTCATCTGGTATATGAGGTAGAACCTCCCGAACGGTCTCAGCCATGGCCAGTATATTTGCCAGATTATCATTTGCAAAACGTGGGGCATTCCTCATATGTTGATTATCAGAGCCTCCCGGGATCCTCCCATGAGGAGGAGGAACCCGTAAACCACTTGCGGGAGCCTGAGAAGTATTGATGGGCCAAAGGCTCCAGGCAGTATCTTCAAGGGCATTCTGAGCATTTTCTCCAACAGATGCAAGATGTCTCATCATCATTTGAACCCTTCCTAATCCAACGGATCTGATTGCAGTAGATGGACCAGCCCCATCAACACCTTGATTTGGCCAAGAATGCAACCAAGGTGAGTCCAGTCCTGCTGCACCCCTATAAAGGGGAATGTGAAGTCAAACCAAAAAAGTGAATCAATTCAAGCATATGCTATTTTTGTGAACCACACAACCAAGTGCATAAAATTTGATTTCTGTAGTTAGCTAAGTAAATTCTGGGGGAAAACAGGGAAAAAAAACATAAAAGCAGTATTTTCTCCTAACATGAACTAATGTCTTAAGGGAAAAAAGGTATTATAAACAGTTCGACACTTCAGTTGCTCATATTATGATATTGTCAGTATATTTTAGTCATCTTGCACATATCACTGTCTCTAAGTGACAACTAACATATGGCGCATTCAAAAACGACATTTGAATCTGGACCTAGAATTAATAAATAATGTCATTTAGGGCTAATACATGTACATACGGACATTAGACTCTTCTGGCACAGGTACTATGAAGTTCTTTCCAAATTTTTTCACTTGAAATCGAACTGCTCACAATTTTTCTCTCATGCGCAAAGGATAAAGGCTCCAAACTGAACTTTTATTTGGGTAGCTCTCCTAATTAGAAATAGAAAAATACAGACCTCAGGCCCCAAAACGTATGATTTTCAGAGTTTAGAAAAACAATCATCTCATATACATTGAGGTGTGGATCTATACAATTTCAAAATTGGCCTTCCAAAAATATTTTGGCAAAGAAAAGTTTGGGTGAGTAGGGTTAGAGGCCTACCAAGGTAAGGACAAGCCTCATAGCTCAAAGAGCACTTGGAAAAATACTTAAAAATTACCATTGGCAGCAGGATTCGAACCCACATAGGGTATGGGATCTGAACCATTACTTGTTGGCAGCCTTTCAGTTTGCCTAAGAAGCAATGGATTTGTCCAGCTTTTTCTGCCTGGAGCAGAATGGCAGTGTTCTACAGCAAAATAATATATCCCCAAGACCACTTATTCAGAGTTCCTTTCTTTGGCCTTCACTGTTTTTCAGATCATGGTCCTTTAACCTCAGGGAGGCATGCACGTGTCATTGTTAATATAAATCGATTAAAAAAGGTTTATTCAAAACATTTTTCAAACTTCCAAATTTATCTGGAACAATAAACGCTTTAGAGAGCAATAAGAAACATTAAGCATGCTTTAGGGACCAAAATAGTGATTTGAACTTCAAAAATACCATTCTGACAAACAAATAAAATAAACAGCCTGAAAGCCAAAAGTAGAAACAAAGAAGCATAAAGCATCATATAAAAATTGAACCTCCAAGAAATGCCTTCCATATTTGGTGTGTGTTGGGAAATAATCCAGCGGCCATGGTATGTCTGCCAGTGTTTGGCTGATCAAGCCCTGAACCTATTTGTTGTGTACGTGGCTCTTCCCTTTGATGTTTCCCGCATATTGAAGCTTGCTTCATTTTGAGGCTGGGCAACAAAGAGAGGCTTCCGACATGTTGTACAAGTATACATCTCTGTCTATCCTTGATCTAACCTGGGATCAATTAGAGGCTGATAGTATCACACTAAGATTCACTCAAACCGAAGAAAAAAATGCATAAAAAGTATCATACCAAGATCTCAAACACGCAAGATGGAAAAGGTGTTTGCATTTTAACTTTTTAGCCTTGGCCATGGGCTCCTACCAAAAGAACAACTACAATATTATTCAAAAGTACTACCTCCGGTTCTAATTATAAGAACACTTTTGAAGTATAAATTGCACTACAAAAATATTCCTATAATTAGGACCGGAGGGAGTATTTCAAGCCCACCTTGTGGGATCAAGCTTGTTGTATTCAAAGTATTTTAATCATTAAAATCAGCCAGTGAAAAGTGGCTAGGAAAACTAGCAATCTAGCATACCCTACAAATAGCACATCCATCATCATATGATAGTAGCTCCTCAGTAGTTGCATCAGGAAGAGCTGCGCATGTAGTGCATCTAAAGCTGTCCTTAACCTTATATAGGCTCTTGTGTGATTTACAAGAGTACTTAGCAGTGTCTGTTAGAACTGCATAAAACTCCAACTTCTCAACCAAATTGGTATAAGAATTATCCTAAAGCCCTTTACGTCTTTATCAAGTCCAATATATATATATATGAATGACCTCCTGTGTTCTCTTTAATTAAAGCTATCCATAATCTGATGGCAACAAAAATTGAAAGAATAGAAGATGTGTGTGTGTGATAATTTTTTATAAGCTTTTCACAGTGGACCAATATTTAAACAAAACATGAAATAAGGAGTATATAACTATATTTCTATCGCTAAATGCTAAAAGGTGAATTTTTTATTGTCATAAAACAAAACTAGGTAAAAAAATTGGGTCATTACTAACGAGTACATTAGTTTCTCAGTCATAACAAAGCCAAAGGACACCATAATCAAATTCAGATATTATTCAAAGGCTGTGAATTTAATTCAGTAATAGGAGGATAGAGAATATGGCTTGAACAACTATGAGAAAGAGGAGTACAATTATTACAGCAATAGAAGCAACAGTTTGTCCAAGGTGTACGACAATAATCCTTTCTTAGAATTGCCTTCATTTGACTGATATTTTCCGCAAGACCATTAAATTAGAAAGAGTTGCACACTATGTTCTTGTAAGCAAGGATATCCACATCTTTATATGTATCTATTACATAATCCAATACAAGAGTGTAGTTTATAATGTAAAGAAGATTAATAATTACAGAACTAACATTGTTTATATGATATAGAACACTCAAATTAAAACTATACAATAAGCTTCAAATCTAACTACTTCAATACAACTTGGAGGACTGAAAATATGGTTTGAACAATGGTGAGAACAAGGAGGATGATTCCAGCTATAGAGGCCACAGTACGCCAAGGAGTGTTGCAATAATCCTGTCTTAGAGTTGCCTTCATCTTGTGCCTAGGATCTTCACAATACCCATTCAACCCTTTGCAGATATCAATGTACTTATCATTGAATTTTGCTTCAATGACATATTGCAAAAGACCATTAAAAAGCGAAGCAACATTACGGCTATCACCTAAAGAGTGGCGGACTATTTTCTTGTCGACGAGGAGATCCACATCTTTACTTGTGTCTATTAGCCAATCCATTACAAAAGCATAGTCACTAATGTAAGCATCATCAGGATAATGACACTGTTCTAATGCTATCATATTTCGAAACAAAAGTTCAGTACTTTCATGCACCAAAATTTGTGGAATTTCAAGAGTATGTCCTGAAAGTTTCAAGTCTAATAAGCACTTGTCCATGGTAGGCTTCAACTTTATGCCTGCTTCTTGCAATGCATTGGCCTTGTATAAAAGTAGATGCCCTGGCCCCCCTGTTGCGAAGTAAGAATGCCGTCGAGGCATATTTTCATGCAAGTGAAACAATCTAACAAGATCTGTGAAATGCTTTATCTTCACATTAGGATTAGGCTCTAATTTTTTTTTTGTTATAATAACCAAAATAACCATACGCGAGCTCAAGAAATGAAGGGCCACTCCTACCATCATGGTTCTGGGGAAAAGTTTTATTGAACAGCTCTTCAATAACAAAGAATGGAAGTTGATTCTCAAGTAAAAGCAAATCAAAATGAATAAAATTATATAGCCATGGCAGTGACAATTTAGCATCGTTGCATAGCTCATATGCCCTATCGGAAATGAAGAGTTCAATGATGAAGCCGGCATCCATTAGTATTAGTTTTATAAGTTGATGTTCAGTAAGGTTAATGGTCTCTGAATAAGAAGTACGGACTTTTGGCACTAACCGTTTTACAAATGGGACCAAATCGTGCCAACTTGATGCAGCTCTTAGAGTAAATCTTTTGAACAATATTGGTTTATGCCATTCCATGTTTTGCAGCCTCTCATTACCATGATGAAAGGGGCCAATTGAAACAACTTGTGGGGTGTAGGCCTCTTCTTTAAGATGACGAAGTGCAGTAGGTACCCTGTAGATACAACATTCTGGTGACAAAAGACCATCTCCGCAATCTTGAATCATTTCTTTGATGTCTATAATCACCTCATCTTTCACCTATCAAATTTTATTTAGAACGCAACCATGAATTTCACATGCAACATATTGCGCATGCGTACTAACACATAGACAGAGTCCCTATCAATAGAAAAATGTGTGAGAGTTGGGGGGGGAGAGAGAGAGAGAGTACTTAATTGACAATTATTAATTTGACGGTCATATTTGTTGATAAAATATTTTGTAGAGGGTTTTTAATAATTGAAGAAAAATTAAACAGTTTTTTTTGTTAAAAAAAAAAAAAAACAGTAAAACCTTAACTTTCAATTTTGTTGATTTTAAAAAATTAACTGACAATTATTTCATTTCATTGCCCAGTTTCAAAACCTATTGCATATCTAAACTTTGCCTCGCCAACTCGCAAATCCTATGTTCCCTTTTTTTGAACAAATAGCCTACAACTATAAGTTGTTCAAATAAGCTAAGCCAGTTTAAATATGTTTAAGTCAAAGGCCAAACTTATACTTTATAAAGTGTAAAGGAAAATTGGCTTAAAACGGTTGTTTATATAAGCCAGCAAGATCAGCCTTTTGAACCCACAAAAAAATTTAAAATTAAAATATAATGTATTGATGCAGGGTTGGAAGATAAATATTTTATTTATTCTATATTAATTTTTTCCTGACAACTCATGATATTTTTGTGGTTCAAAAAGTTGGAAATCTCGAAAGAGGTAGGGATAGGGAAATATCTAAGGGGGTTAATGTCTAGGTAGTAAAGGAAGGGAAATTGATTATGAATGACTGAGAAGTTTAAATTGAACATCCATACCAATCTTTTCTTTCTTGTCATTTCTCATCCATTCCCTCTCACTCTTTGATTTGGATTTCAAAATGTGTACAAGTTAATTCTTGCACAAATATTATGCGAAAATTACTAATTAGAATAGTTCTTTTGGGCATAGGACTCTTCGTTAAGAATTACACAAGCAAGAAATACACACACACACACGCACATGCACTCACATATAAAGAGTCCCTAGAATTTGATTTTTTTTTTTCCTTTTAATAAGTAACTGACAACTATTTCATTTTAAAACCTAGTTTCAAAAACCCATTCCATTTCCAAACTTTGCCTCCCAACTCGCAAATTCTCTGTTATCCTTTTATGAACAAATACCCTATGACATTATATTTAATATATAATCACTAATGTTAGTGAATTGAAGTTAATTATATTAAAACTAATCTTTATTGTTTTCATAGATCTTAGGAGTTACGTACAACTATATATAGAACAAGTGCGTTAAAATGTGTTTACCCATCTTGTTCCATATTGTGTGTGTTTAAAAAATTGGTTAGTTACTTTTTTTTCCCAGAAAAAATTGGTTAGTTACATAAAACTTAGTTTATATTTTATCAACTCATTTTTCTCCTTAAAGTTTTTCTCTTTAGAGTTTAAACTATATATACATTTAGAAACACACACAAGGGCGGACACAGGGAGGGGTGAGGGGTGGCCCCCGCCCCCTAAAATTTATATATATATATATATATATATATATATAAACATCAGTCTAACACATGACGTCCAACTATTCATTGGTTTTATATATATATATATATTAACTGAGAATATCATCAGTCACCATATCGCATTTCACATCCCACCTTTCATTTCCATTTATATATATTGAAAAAAATAAAAATAAAGAGGTGGGGGCCCACAACCTTTATTATATACCCAACCTTTTGCCCTTTCCTGAAAACGCGTTCGTCTTCTTCTTCTCACCGGCGGCTGCTCCAATTTTTTTTTCAACAACTTACCATAAATTTTGAGAATTAATAAGGTACTTAAAATCACTTCTTTTCATTAAATTTCCTTCGTAAAATTTATTATACATAATTTTATCTTTATAATGATACTACTTTTATAGTGATTATAGAATACTTTAGAGTTAGGATTTTGGACAAGTTTTGAGTTTTATTAAAAGATTGCTATGAGAATATAGATGATAACTAATAGTTAATTTTAATAGGTTTACATTTGAATTATGTCAAAGACTAGCAAGAACTATAAAATCTATCATTTACCCTTTTATTGATAGAGTCATTAGACTTGTATTCACTCTTACAGTTTCTACAAATGAAGATTTTATATATAACTGTCAATATTTGACACTGATATATCAGTATTAAAATTATTTCATCGTCAAATTTTGAAATATAACTGTCAAATTACTTGTTCTTTAATTTTTGGTAAAAACTGTCAAATTTTAACATATCAATGTCAAATTATTAAATGATGTTTGGAATTGTAGATTTTTTTTCCCCAATAGTGTGAAACTATAACCCCATTTTAAGTTCCTAAACAGATACTGTATCATCAACATGCTAAGGTATACTTTTTTCGAAGAGAGAAAAAAAAACAATACTTGGCAACAAAAAACAAAAGAAAACATTTTTAGAAGAACCATGCTGAATTTGAACTAGTTGAAAAATATTTAACAAAAGATTAGTATTGTTTAGTTGGGGGATGAGATTTTCAATGGGATAACAAAAATGAAGAAAATGTTAGGCTATATGATTTGTCACGTGACAAAAAAACTAACTCTTTACCCTAAATCTCACCTCGTTGGTTCGCCCAAAAAACAAAAATCCAACCTCATTGGAAATACATAAAATTATTCTATCTCTCTTACAGACTGTTTGGTACGGGGGATTTGATGGAGAGCCGATGGAAATTTTTAGGACTTGGATTTAAAAATAAAAAAATAAAAATTAATTACTTTTTTTATATTTTATTTAACATATTATCTTCATTAAAATTTTATAACCCCACTTCTCCAATTTTTTTCAACCCACACATAAAATTTTTCCTTCCCCTCCTGCCAAACGGACCCTCAGAATATCATTTACCATGAGTCAAAATCTGCATCACCTACTTCATTAGAGAGCTTAGTGCTTCAATGTACTCATTTTTCTCTTGAGATCTCAAGTGATTTGTTAGGGAATCAGACATAGACTCAAGTTGAAAGATATTTAACAGACAAAAAAAAACACCCAATTTGGCATAATGGAAGAATTACAATCATCTTTATTAATGCAAGAAAAAGAGGAAGGAACAAAAGCTATACTTGTCCAATCTTTCTTCGGTATATTTGTTGATCCTATATACAAAAAATGTAGCCTATGAATTCCCAATGACATTGGTAACTCTAAAACCTAAAGTTACAAGCATCCTTGAGAACTTTTTTAATATGAGCTTCAGCTTAATTAAATAGAGAAAATAACCACAAATATCCAAATAGATCCCTCTTTTTTTATTCCATCTTTCTCCCTCTTTATTTCATCTTAATTAAATTCAAGAGATTGACTTCAACTTCTCCATATACTTAACTTATATGCAGAAACATCACATCCTGCCTCAACTATCTCCAGCAAATTTATAGTTCCGCACGAGAGAGAAAGACAACGAAAGGGTCATGAGAGACAAAAACTGGCCATGACTTTCTCTGATCCAATTCCAAATATCACACAATTATCACATTTGGAGAAGATTATTCACTGTAACTGACACAGAATTTGTCCGCTGCAAGTCCTGCAGTATCTCTAAAGCTTCAGATTCTAATACATATCAAGACAAGCAATAATCTTAAACAAGAATTTACCAAGAACCATGGTTACATTAAACATTAAACATCCGAGCAAATTACACTAACTTATTGTATATTTAAGTATTCCACTGTATTAGTACACCAGATTTAGAGTTTCACCAGATACATGCTTTGTCCAGAAGAGTTATACATCTTACCACACTTTTTATTTCATATTTTTCAGACTCCAAACAATGCATAAGGCCCACATACTTAAATAAAATAACAATATCTGATAGGATGAGAAAGTTGAGAGAAGAGTTTCCTGATACAAAGCCTACTTCGAAAACAAATTCCGATTACGAGTATGGTAGTTACAAAAACCCTTAATTATCACATGATTTCCCAGAATAGGTTCCTTCGTCACATCGGTCGGTCATGTGCCGTCTTCAACAATACTTGATGATCTTATTATGAGGATGAAATTCAGAAGAACTAAAGAACTATTAAGTAAATTTTACACAAAGGTGGGCCACACGTAGCATGTTCCCAACCAAAGCATGTGAAAGCGGGTTTACAAACTGCACTCAATTGCCATCAAGCATTCCCAACAGAAATCTCAGAGAAAACTACTTGCACGAACTAATAATTTTGGATAGTAAAACACTTTATCTTGAGACAAACCATACCTGGAAAATCATGTCATCTGGTATATGAGGTAGAACCTCCCGAACGGTCTCAGCCATGGCCAGTATATTAGCCAGATTATCATTTGCAAAACGTGGGGCATTCCTCATATGTTGATTATCAGAGCCTCCCGGGATCCTCCCATGAGGAGGAGGAACCCGTAAACCACTTGCCGGAGCCTGAGAAGTATTGATGGGCCAAAGGCTCCAGGCAGTATCTTCAAGGGCATTCTGAGCATTTTCTCCAACAGATGCAAGATGTCTCATCATCATTTGAACCCTTCCTAATCCAACGGATCTGATTGCAGTAGATGGACCAGCCCCATCAACACCTTCATTTGGCCAAGAATGCAACCAAGGTGAGTGCAGTCCTGCTGCACCCCTATAAAAGGGAAAGTAATGTCAAACCAAAAAAGTGAATCAATTCAAGCATATGCTATTTTTGTGAACCACAACCAAGTGCATAAATTTTGATTTTTGTAGTTAGCTAAGTAAATTCTAGGGGAAAACAAGAAAAAACATAAAGCAGTATTTTCTCCTAACATGAACTAATGTCTTTAGGGAAAAAAAGTATTATAAACAGTTTGACATTTCAGTTGCTCATATTATTTTAGTCATCTTGAACATATCACTGTCTCTAAGTGACAACTAACATATTGCGCATTCAAAAACGACATTTGAATCTGGACCTAAAATTAATAAATAATGTCATTTAGGGCTAATACATGTATATATGGACATTAGACTCTTCTGGCACAGGTACTATGAAGTTCTTTCCAAAGTTTTTCACTGGAAATCGAACTGCTCACAATTTTTCTCTCATGCGCAAAGGATAAAGGCTCCAAACTGAACTTTTATTTGGGTAGCTATCCTAATTAGAAATAGAAAAATACAGACCACAGGCCCCAAAACGTATGATTTTCAGAGTTTAGAAAAACAATCATCTCATTTACATTGAGGTGTGGATCTATACAATTTCAAAATTGGCCTTCCAAAAATATTTTGGCAAAGAAAAGTTTGGGTGAGTAGGGTCAGAGGCTTACCAAGGTAAGGACAAGCCTCATAGCTCAAAGAGCACTTGGAAAAATACTTAAAAATTACCATTGGCAGCAGGATTCAAACCCAAATAGGGTATGGGATCTGAACCATTATTTGTTGGCAGCCTTTCAGTTTGTCTAAGAAGCAATGGATTTGTCCAGCTTTTTCTGCCTGGAGCAGAATGGCAGTGTTCTACAGCAAAATAATATATCCCCAAGACCACTTATTCAGAGTTCCTTTCTTTGGCCTTCACTGTTTTTCAGATCGTGGTCCTTTTACCCCAGGGAGGCATGCACGTGTCATCGTTAATATAAATCGGTTAAAAAAGGTTTATTCAAAACATTTTTCAAACTTCTAAATTTATCTGGAACAACAAACGCTTTAGAGAGCAATAAGAAACATTAAGCATGCTTTAGGGACCAAAATAGTGATTTGAACTTCAAAAATACCACTCTGACAAACAAATAAAATAAACAGCCTGAAAGCAAAAAATAGAAACAGAGAAGCATAAAGCATCATATAAAAATTGAACCTCCAAGAAATGCCTTCCATATTTGGTGTCTGGTTGGGAAATAATCCAGCAGCCATGGTATGTCTGCCAGTGTTTGGCTGATCAAGCCCTGAACCTATTTGTTGTGTACGTGGCTCTTCACTTGATGTTTCCCGCATATTGAAGCTTGCTTCATTTTGAGGCCGGGCAACAAAGAGAGGCTTCCGACATGTTGGACAAGTATACATCTCTGTCAATCCTTGATCTAACCTGGAATCAATTAGAGGCTGATATTATCACACTAAGATTCACTCAAACCAAAGAATAAAAATGCATAAAAAGTATCATACCAAGATCTCAAACACGCAAGATGGAAAAGGTGTTTGCATTTTAATTTTTTAGCCTTGGCCATGGGCTCCTGCCAAAAGAACAACTATAAGATTATTCAAAAGTATTTCAAGCCCACGTTGTGGGATCAGGCTTGTTGTATTCAAAGTATTTCAGTCATTAAAATCAGCCAGTGAAAAGTGACTAGGAAAACTAGCAATCTAGCATACCCTACAAATAGCACATTCATCATCATATGATAGTAGCTCCTCAGTAGTTGCATCAGGAAGAGCTGCATGTAGTGCACCTAAAGCTGTCCTTAACCTTATATAGGCTCTTATCCGATTTACAAGAGTACTAAGCAGTGTCTGTTAAAAACAAGATCATAAAATAAAAATAAAAATCTCAAAGTCAAGATTGAACGGACAGTCTAACTCATGCAGAGAGAATGAAATATTTACACAAATATTTACTCGTATGTTTAGAAATAGCACTGCATCTACAACATGGAAAGCTATGCCATGAAGCCACCAAACATGCAAGTAATGGCCAAGAGCTGTAAAAGAAGTTGCCATGTCAAGTAAAAATCCCAAATTCCGAATAAGACTCCACTTCCATTCCATTAATGATCCTGCAGTCACAATTGTAAATTAGGAAATTGGAGTTTCAATTAAGTTTATATGAGCCAGCAAGAGAAACGTGAATCAGGCAGCAATATAAGAACAAATACAATGTCGGCAGTAAATTATTTTTTCTTTCTCGGTGAAATAGCATTAGCATTATTAACTAAACATGAACAATAGCAATAATTACAAATATTGAAAAAACAAATTCATTGTGAATAATTAAATCAAAAAGAAAATCTCTACCACCCAGATGTTCCCCCATCAAGCCAAGCACACGCAGGGATATACATGTCTCCAAAATATTAATTAAAAAAATTATGGAATAAATAAATTATTGAACCAATTTTCGTTTTAACATACAATCAAGCTGTAACGGTGTTTTAAAAACTAGGCTTTGTGCCATTCATGAAGACAAACTTGAGTTGCATCTTAGCATTTGTGATTGTTAAAGAATGACTTGTGATACCAACTTAATAGGGAGTGGCTCCCATCCTCTTCCCTCCCAGCACTTTTAATAATACCAGCTGTTGGATTGAAAAACAGATTTAATCTTTTATAAAAATATTATTTTTATATTAAAAAAATATTAAATTATTAAAAAAATATAAAAATAATACAAACAAGATAACTCAGTAGCCAACCCTAACTTAAAAATACAGACATGATAAAAGTTTCCTTAGGAGGGGGAGATAAAGAGGGATGATAATTCCTTTTTTTATCCTAACATTTCCAATTTTTAACAGAAAAGGCAAAATCTAAGTGCTGAGATCAAGCCAATCAAGAACTCTGGCCTCCCACAATAAAAGTTTCTTTTTATAATACCCAGGCACTGATATGTAAATGTAATAAATAAATAATAATATAGATAAACTATGAGGTCTTTAAGTCCATAAGCTCATCGTAATAGGTTAGTTAGAGTTACTGAGGGTTAATAGAAACGTTAAGAACAGTTAGGAGTTAGTTGGGTTCAACGGGGTGAGAAGTACTCGCCTATATAAGGCATATTAGTCACATTGTATCATCTATGTTTTGCCTGAATAGTATTTCAAATTCCTCAGCCTCTCTTCTCTTCCTCTGTTTCTTTACTCCTCCTTCCTCTTTCCTCTTTCCTCTCGTTTCCCTCTCTTCTTCTTCTCTTCTTCTTCTTGAACAGTTTCTTAACAGGCACCTGCTAAGATAAAGGCTTTTGCTTGGCCATAATATTATATATAATTAATGCAGGTGCTCCTGTTTCAGATCCAAGGGAGCAACAGAGCTGTGTATCCATATGTACTGTAATGTGCACCCAGACTTCAAAATAAAAAATCATCCGTTCTTTTTCTACAGTGAAGTAGCATGGCAGATGTGAATTACAATGTCTGGTATTTTTAATGAGCATTGGGTGTGTTCAAGTGATTTGCAGTTCTTTTAGCTGCTAAGTTTCAATGGTTTTGGGCAGAATAAGGAGCATAAATTTCTTTGGTTTGTACTGTAATCAAAGCATTGTGGTACCTTAGGTAATAATTTTTTGCTTCCCTATTGTTTTCAGCATATGTATTTTTAGGGACGTATGATTTGCAAATTTACAAGCGTTTGAAATCCGCTTTTAAGTCAATGAATATTTAGTATTAAATTGAGAGTATTAGGAGGATTGCTTGTCTTAGATTGTTATATATATCCACATGAATCAATGCTTTTTATTGGAAAAAAATAGAAAAACCCCAACCCAATTGTATTGATAGCAATTAATACAACCACATTCATAGATGAAGTAACTCTTAGGGTAAGTTTGGTTTGAGGGGAGGGGAGGGAAAAAATGTGATGGAGAGGAAATTTTTGTGGGCCCCACTACACTAAATTTTAGTACAATTTTCTCCTCCCCTCATTTTTTTTCTCTCCCCTCCCCTCCCCTTCCCTCAAACCAAACTTACCCTTAAATTCAGAATATTCAGAGGATTACTTGTCCTACCTTATTGGATTGTTTTCCCCACATGGATGAAAACTTTTTTTATTGGAAAACTAAAGAGGCAAAATCCTTACTACCACCCAACTGTGTTGATGGCAATTAATAGAACTACATTTATACATGAAAAATATTATCCAAAGTACCTGCTGCAAATGTGTCTAACAGTTTTGACCTTCCACTATCAGAGTTATTCCATGCTGAATGATGGAGCCATATATCAAGCAATTGAAACCCATGTACCAAAATAGCCTACAACAATATCATTGAACCAAGCATCAATATCACACTGGAAACTACGCTTTTAAAGAGTAACCTAAAACAGAGTCCTATACATACCTGCAGGGTCTCACAAGCGATACTGAGAGGTTCATAGAACAGCAACAGAAGCGTAGAGGACGGGTGTGTTTTATATAAAATCAGACATAGCCTTATCCTGGGAGCAATAAAAGGAGGGGAAAACACAAGCATTTATAAACTTCAAAGAAGTGTCTGCCTAAAAAACCACACATTTGATTGGGCCTAGTAAGAATATGCAAAATAGCATTCAAGATGAGAGACCCAAAGTTGATGACAGCAATCATGAGAAGAATCCAGCTTCCCAAAAAGGAAGAAATGAACAACTTGTGCAGGGAAGACAGTCAGAGAAATTGCGTTCAGTCTCTAAAGAATCTCTTAGGTAAATAAATAAGGGCCTCTTAGGATGCTAACAAAGAAAAATGGTTTACTTGATTGTTTTTGCATCAAATTTACCACCCTAGATTTAAATACGGAAAAAAAAAAAAAAAATAAAAATCATCTATAACCTTGTTGAGATACATCTAATTTTTTAAGAGCTATTTCCAGAGTTTTCTAAGCTATAAGAGGCTTTACTATTTACAAATAGAAATTTTGAACTTGAACTGCATAATAGTCTGACAAGCCTTATATCACATTTGTGGTCAATAAAATTCCGTGGCCAAAATAACAATCATGATAACAATAATTTTGAAGATGAAGATAACAGTAATGAAAAAAATAAGACAACGGAATAAAAAAAGAGAGAGCAGTACCAAAATAAATCAACCAATAAAACCAACAATAATGCTGAATATACACGACCATAAGTCCAGGGTTTGGCAGATGGAGATGCATTCAATCGCTCTAAACGATCTTTGGCCAAAGTTTGAAACATCTGTGCAATGAGAGGAAGAAGTGTTAGAGAAAGTGATTGAATTTGTTTGCATCAAAATGAAACAGAATTTTTCTCATATGATCCATCTTGGCATCATATACCTTTAAAGAGCAAAGCACTATCATCCAACTAGACCATAGACCTGCCTGATATATTGTTGGAGGCACAATCATTGGTAGAAATGCCCCCTGTGCAATCACCAATTAAAAATAAATAAAAATTAAACAGAGTCAGGATTATTGAACATAAAATTTCAAAATCACAGTAGTATCTTCAAAGTCAATATCATATATTGTCAATACTGGCTGCTCAAAAAGATCTTCCCACGTTTCAAAAACAAAAAAGTAGTAATAATTTCATATCAAAAAACAATTTCACCATTATGAGATGATGAGTGAAAATATGAAGATACTGCAACAAAAACAAAAAGGGACATAAAGAAATTCTTTTATTAAAATTTAGGAACTTGAATGTCACACATGATGGAAAAAGAAAACTAAAATTCAGCGATGGTACTCTCGATCCTAATTGATTGCCACCAACCTTTCCAACCAATCCACAAATAAAACACGCTTATGCTAGATTTGTTGCATGAATGAGCTATTTTTCAACACATTCCAAAAAGCAATTACACCGTAAATGGTCCTTTATAATTTGAGCCCTTCAATGGAGAGAATCAAAAGTCCTAGAAACATTACATATAAGCAACTATCTTACCAGTTGTAGTAAATTTGTTTTTGATTTTGGTCAAGGAGTCTAGGTAGTTCTTCAGATATAAAAAAGCAAATAACTCAAATGGCAGTTTCTAGGCATAAAGGACAAATAATCATGTCTCCCGCAACCATTCAGTGATTTAAAATCCAACTGATGAAAATTATACTCCAAAAAACAAATCCTCAGAAAGCTCAAATTCATTTCTATTTCATTTATTCCCAATGCAAGGTACATATAATATTCCAGTAATGACACTTAGTAGCTCAAAGGTTTAAAATTATCCTCAAAGATTAGGAAGTTGATGGCCAAAATTTCAAGCTTTATAGGTGTTATGAATCACAGGTATTTTAGTAAACTCGAAATTTATGAACATGCGCTAGTGTAGGGAACAGGGCTCCTTCAGATGATTTTGTCATGTCATAACATTTCTTACCCTGTTGTTCTAACTGCTTTCTGAATTGAAATCTACATCAAAATGAAACTAGGAACCAAAAATTCATTAAAGAACCTAGAAGAACTTTTTTTCCCAATATGAACTTAATGTTATTGGAACACAATATTGTAGCTTCAAGCCCAAATTTCATGCAATATTTCAATATCACATTTTCAATTAAAAAGCATTCATTCTAAAGATACTTTTCTCAACGAACCCCATCCCAGCAGACAGAAAAAATCTTTAAAATGCTTCCCGGCACACAGACAATGTTCTAGAATCAACTCGTTTATAGAACCGCATAAAACTCCAACTTTTGGCATAACAATTATCCTAAAGCCCCTTACGTCTTTATCAATTCCAAAATAGTGTATGATTATGGCCGTTTTCTTATCCAAATAACTACCACTTTCTAGGAGGTCAAATAGCACACCTCCTAACTTTTATCACGGTTTACCTTTATTTAACAAAAATGAATATCTTTTTTGGGTAACAACAAAAATGAATCTCTGAAGCCAAGTCATAATGTTTTCATCACTGAAAGAAGAATGCCAGTTCAATGTAATTTCAAACCAGTGTGTATAAAAGTCTGAAAATCAAAAAGAAAAAATATGAATGAAATAATTTTCATTCAGAAACTTCAGTTGTTAATAAAATTTAAAAGCAGAGCACATCAAAATCCATACATAACAATGTTAACCTTGAAAATGACATACTGAATGACATGCTCAACCAGATTCCAAGTCAAAGAAGCATACACCTCCAATTAAAAATAAAAATTATTAAAATGCATAGAAAAAATTAACCTTGTAGATGACATAATTAATGAGACACTCAACCAGCTTGCGAATTTCAGCAGGATACAACTCAGAGAAAAAGATAGTCTGCAAGTGTTGACAGGAAGAATAACATTATTTAGTCACAATATTAACAGAAGAGTTATTGTGATCTACACAATCATGGATTGAATTATGGACCAGTTGAATATGCCAAACGGAAAGATAAAGGAACATATAAGCTCCATTAAGTAAAGCATTATCAGCGCTAATTTGTCAATTAAATGCTAGTTTGCAGGCAGCAAAATAAAAATTGAAACCAATTAACCATCACACTTTTTACGGAGATTCTAAAACTTTAACAAAAAGGACGATTATAAAGTACCTCAAGAAACTTGTACCCCGATAAATTGGCAACTTTTAAAGCATTGATTTTTAATGATCAATAAGTTGTATGCATAATCCAAAGCCTAATTAAACTTCCAACTACGTGAAGTATCGACGTCTTATAGGCAATATAGAAGTTACCAGCTCACCACCAAAAAGAAGAAATCATCTTATGCAAGAAGTGCAGAACACATATTGCACAACACATTAAATAAAATACACATCTATGCATAATCAATGACCATTTAATAAATAGTTAATCTTTTCATACAGTAAACTTACCTTGAGACAAAGATTGAGAAGGATAAATGCATTGATCACAAAACTTGCGAGTAACCATATAGTAGTGGACGACCCCAAAAACAACTCAATGACATGATCGGCATTTTCCTTATCCAAGTGAATTAAATTCTTGCCAATTATTCCCTCTGATTTCAGTTGACTGAACGACAACTTCGAGCAAAATTGTACACCCACAAAGCTTAAAGCTGTAAAAACAGCCGCAATTGCTATAAACCTGGAAGACATTAGTAATGCTCTCAGCCTCTTAACCAGCACCGATGCCCTGGATTTTCATCAGAGTTCAATCATAGCAGCCCTTTGCCCATTTTAGACATGATTCAAAGTCAAACTCAAGCAACGAAAAGCTTAAAGTCAGCTTAAAACGCCACCATTACTGACTCAAATGTTGATCATCATAAGCCTCCCAGACGAAATTAGAAATTCTGTCAAGGGGAAAAAAATAATAAGTGAATATATCAAAATTTTATCTTGATTAATAAAAAGGCTAAATAATTGAGTAGCTAACCCAGAATTTAAACTTTGAAAAGCCCAGAGAACAAGTATCACCCCCTAAATCCACCCACCCACGAAAGAAGAAGCATCAATATAACGATTTTATGGAAGAACACCATCACAGGTTCGAACTATGATTACGGATTCAAAGAAGCAAGTAGAGAGTGATGAGATGATCATTTCGGGGAGGAAAATCGACCGATAAAGCTTCAAAACCGACAAGATATAAAATAAAAAAATAAAAAAACACTGGAAATTAAACTCCAAAAAATCAGAATTTACAAAGAGATGGAATTAAATTTTAATTGAAAGTATAAAGCAAAATTGCCGCAAGAGGGAGAAATGATAATTTAACACGTTGCTTCGCTGTAGTGAAGAATGAATCAGAAAAATTAAGGGGGGATTAAAAACAAAAAAGGGAAAAGAAAAGAACCTGATTCGATCTAGGAAGAAGTAATGGTAGCGTAAGCTGAAGCTGAAGCTTCCGCTATCACAATTTGCATCAAAATTAAGACAGTCAGAGGTTGGAAAATGGTGTGGGGCTGCAAGGAGCAGCGTTGCGTTTTTATATAGCGTGTCAATTTTTGCGGGAAAGTGATACATAGGGAAATTATTACTATTATATTATTGCAATTAAAAATAATTAATAAGATCATAATATTAGCTAGTTTTTACATGATACCAATCAATGAAAGTTTGTATAGTTTGATAAATAACCTAGTTTTTAGGAGTTTAATATCATTACAAGAACCTCACTCCATTTTGGCTCTTACCACACGTGTATTTTTTTATTCTTTACTAATATAACAAGTTGTCTTATTAATATTAAAAGAGTATATGGTATATATTTTAGTTAGAGAATTAATGTCAATGCAATGAAGTAAACACCATACTTGTGTTTTCTTTTCTAAGCTAAAATAATCCTCATATCTTTAAAGTAGGATCTAATCTAACTGTGACTTGATCTTAATTTTAAATATTAATTATATTTATCATATTTAATAAAGCAAGAAAGATTGAGATAATTAAGAAAGACAGATTAAATATTGTGCAACAAACATTTTATATCAACTAATTGAATAAAATTCTTTAATCTAATCAAGCTAAATAAATAAGTCTTAGATTAATTACTGGTGCAAGTAATTAGATCCAGCTATCCATAGATTCGTTTAAACATCTTTTTCTAATACTCCTAGTCTCCTTTACTCTTGTTTCTCATAAGCTTTAGCCTCTTCACAGATTTTAAAAAGGGATAAACAGATGGTTTGATTGATTATCACTCTTTTTGCCTGAAAAGAATTTGAGGAATTTAAATATCACGCCTTTCAACATTTGTTACTAAGATAACTAACTTTAAAAAATTGTTGAAAAATGAAAATTGACCTTTATTAAAACAAAAATATCAAACATAAAAAATTAAATAAAATCTTAACCATTCAATTTTAGTCTGAACGGTGAAAATTAATAGATCAACTCTCTCTTTTTTTTTAATAAAATACAACTTTCTTTCTTTCTTTTTTTCTTTTTTGCCAAAAAGAGATCAACATTTGATAGGCGTGGACTTTAAAATGATAAATGGCTTTGAAATGTCAATCTGATTTTTAAAAAAAAAAAATAAAGAAAGAACACTTCACTCCATTAGGTGGGACGCGGCTTTCTTCGGATTCTTTTACCATCTGCTACGAACTGCGCCGTTCTGATGCCAAGACATACTATTCCCTGCTTCTTCTTCTTTTTTCTTTTTTTTTTTCTTTTTTTTTTTTGAAAAATAGCATTTAAATATTATTTTTAATATTAATCAGTACCTAAAATAATTTTTCAAAAGTACAAAGTATTTTTTTAGACCATTCAATATCCTAAAGTAATTTTTAGTATCAAGTAAATACCATAAAATAATTTCTCAAGATTCTAATATAAATTTTCAAGATCATAAAGTATTTTTTTCAAGATCAATTAAGTATTAAAAGATCTTTTTTCAAAGACGCGTCGCGAAATGATTTTTCAAGATCTTAAAATAATGTTTCCTTATTCTAAAGATTGTCAAGATCGAAATATTTTTAAGATAAATCAATACCCGAAAGTATTTTTTAAAATCCTCAAAAAATTAGGATCTTATAAAAATATTTAGATATTTACTAATACTAAAAAAATATTTTAGGACGGTGAATTTATTTGGGATAGGATATTATCATTACCAATTTTGGTCACTACTTTAATGTCACTACCATTTTTCATTGTTATATTAATCTCATATATCTTTATCATTTCTCTTCTATGAGATTTTGATCTAACGGTAAAAAAATGGTAGTAACTAAATTTAGTAGTGATAATATCATATTAGAGCAAAAGCGAGGATAGGCCCATCATCTACCGGCCCGGTTTAAACCCTGGCCCTTTAAGGGTCGTTTGAAAAATGGACGAGATATTTGAAATTATCCCGGAAGGCGCTACCGACACGTGCCTCGGGCTTAAACGGGCGTACTGGAGGCTCCTCTGGCCACGCCTGCGCGCCTTTTCAATTTGTAGATTTTTTTTCTTTTTTAAATTTATTAATTTATATATATTTGTATTTGTTATAAAGTTATTTATCCATTTAACTACAAATACATAATAACTATACTCTAATTTTATGATTTGATTTATTATTTGTTACAAATAAAGATTATGGATGTGTTCATGATGCGGGAGAAGAATTTTATAATATTCTTACTCATTTTAAATCAAAAGTGAAGAACAATCAAACGTCGTTAAAATTGATCATTAAGACACGACAATAATCAACGTCTAACGAGTGATACGCTTTTTTATGTTTTATTTGAGTTATTTGTGAACTTAGTTTCTTTTGATTATGAATTTGATGCGTCTTTATTTATTGGATGATTCGTGTTGTAATTTACTAAATATTTTTAAAAAAATAAAGAAAAAATAGTTATAATTTAGAATAATTTCCAAAGCGCCAACCCTAACTCGACGATCTTAATTTTTAAAAAACATGAGGTGATTTTTTACTCCAGTTTTTTTCTTACTGGCCGGCCCTGATTATTCTATTTTTCTCCTAAAAGAATGAAGGGAACGGTACGTTTTGGCACCAACGGCGCCGTTTGGTGGAAAAGAATCAGAGGAAAACCGCGTCCCATTAGCGGTGGCGGTCCGTGCGGGCTGTGCCGTTCAAGTCCCTCGGGCTTTCTGTAAGGATCCTTCTAGGTTCGCACCTTCTTCCACAATTCCTTCAGTTCAATCCAACAGCAATAAAATTCGCAAACGTATATCGATACTTGCCAGGCAAATTTCTGATCTTCGTATCTGGTGAAGCCGAAACTCTATACCTACGAACTCTGGTTATTTGATCAACACCCGGCGCCACCGTCAGAGTCCTTCATTCTCACGGGTAAGGTGTGCTCCAATTACTCTGCTTGTGCTTTATGCGGGATTTCTGCTCGATGTTAGAATCCTTGATTCTCATCCAGCTCCCGCCTTCGATTGTGCGCGAATGCCTTGTAACAGTGTTCCCTCTCCCAAGCAAAACCAAAAGAATTTTTTTTTTTTCAAGTCCCCCCGGGAAGGATTGTTGCTTGACATTCCCATTTTCAATTCCGCATTTCTATCGCTACCATCCAAATTAGGCCACGTCTTATGTTTTTCAGAGACACTTGATCTCTAGTGATGCTCTTGTAAACTCACTGCTATGCACCTAGTGTTGCCAGAAGCCTGGTAGCTAAGCACTATACTTCATAACTTGTGCCATAGCATGCTATAGATGATCATGATATGGAATGTATTTGCATGGCTATGTATGAATTGTAGCCTGTAGTTTTAATATATGAAAATGTGAAATTAGAATGTATAGTGTAATGTAAGTGTTCCTTGAGGAGTTGGAAGGCGGAAACTGATAACAAAAACAAATATTCTATGTGCCTTGATAACATTGCACTTATGCATTAGAACCTTAATACAACAGTTTCTGTATTTCTCTTTCGTGTTATTTTTTGTCAATGAATAATGTTGTGTAACTGGAAGAGTGCTTTGAGAAGGCATAAGTGAATAAGTTTTATCACACGGTACTTTATTGAACTATATTCTCTCAAAGCACGTATATTTCTGCATCTCTCGCTCCAGCGTCACCATGATGTCTATGCAAGTCTTGTTAGAAATTGGTACTCTTAGAGCAAAGGCTTGTCAGAGCTTGGAAACACATACTTAGTTATGGAAATGATGTTCCAATCAAGTTAGGAGTTCAAATCTCATAATTTTTGTTCATTCCTGCCTGGTCTAATAGCTATGGACTATTAGGAAATAGGAATTCACTCCTAAGAAGCTAACAGAACCAAAACAAGACCACACCAAGGAAATAATACAGAGCAATGAAGAAGACCAGCCTACACCGTCTAACTGACAAAGTGATGATATTGGAAATATACAGTTCAGATGAAAATGACAGAGAAGTGGAAAAGAAATCAGACTAGCAACTTCAAAGGAGCTAGAGACTTCCACGGCCCAGATTTTCATTGTCAGCTTCTAGACCTTAAGCCAGCCTTTATTCTTCCTTTTCTCTTCTAACCATTTTGCTCTGTGAAGCCAATTGTTTTCTGCCACTTGTCCATCCTCAACTGCCACCAGAATTCCCTCTTCATAACTTCCACTTATTTTGGTCATTGTCAAAGAGTTCATAGGCCCAAGTCCCCTTGAGACTGTCTGAGTTAGGGTCCCAACATATATGCAACTATATTACTGCCCAACCAAAGGATTTAATGGTGAATCAACTTGCTTATGCAAATGAAAAGGCAATTTGGACATGCTAATTTATTGTTCAGTTTTACAAATAGTTAAATGAGAAGAATTGATTTGGGCTTTCTTATCCAAATATAGTTTAAATACGAGTACAAAATTGATGTTCAACAAGCTATTAGTCTTTCCAATCCCTCTATCGTGGAAAATTTTATGTTTTAAATTGTTTTAATAATCTAATTAACAATTTCAGTGTTAAAAAAATGCTGACTTGGGTTCTTTCTTGCAGTAATTTTCACAGAGCGATTTTGAAAAGTGTCTCTAACAGCAGAAATTTTTGGGCTCAGCCATACAGTGAAGCAGCCACGATGGGCATAATCAGAAGTTGCTTCTCTTTCATATTAGGAACGGTCTGTGGAGTCTACGTGGCTCAGAACTATAAAGTTCCAAATATCAGGAAGCTTGCTGACACTGCAATGGTGATGGCCAAGCATGTTGAGGAACAATATCGCAAACCTAAGAAGGGTAAAGATGACGACAACTATGATTAGTGCCTGTGAGATGCTACATTAGAACCAGGTTCATGGTTTTTTAGTTCTTTTTTCCTAGTTCTGGATTGTATAGGATCATTCGTGTTAAGACAAATTATTGAAAACACGAGTTATTCAATTCTTGTTATAGACATTTTTTTGCAGCATTGAAATTGGTTACTTTTTTTAATCTTTTAACAAGAGAAAGAAGTTGGTCAATACCTTTTATGGATAGGAGAGAATGGGAAGGGGCTGGAAACTTTATCTCACCAATGAATGGATTAAATGGAAATGTATCATTCCATCTTTGAGACTCGACAACAGTTTGTTTTGAACAATTATCAGGAGAATTTCGACCTGCATTAAACTATAGTTTGTTCGATTCTATTTCATCACGACATATTGGACGAAGAGTGGATTGGCCTCATTCGCTTTCACATAAATTCTCCTTTGTGTGAAGAAAATTATCAGGTCGCCCATAAGAAATGTTAAATCTCGAGAATAACTTTCAAATTTGAAATTAATTTAGCCTATTTGAACCTAAAGTCTCCACGTCTTTAGAGGTGTCTAAAGTACAAGTTTAATTTGCATGGTTTGGATTTCATTAAATTTTTTATTTGAAAAAAAAAGACTATTTAAATTTAATCTTAAACGATTCAAATTAGATATTTATCCCTACAAAATGTGCAGATTGGGTTTGGATTTTGAATGTCTAATTCTTTGAAATATACATCATGAGTTCTAGCTGTGCAATATGGTTGGATTCATGTCAATTCAAATGAATCATCCATGCCACGTAGGCAATCTTTTGCTGCTACTCAAGATGATAGCAAGTTACAAGTTTTGTCTTGGTAGGATATGTGTTCCTATTATTATGAAATTCATAAAGGACTAAGAACCATGAATTGAAGGTGAAGTTTTTACCATTTTGGTCATTTGGTGGGGTTATTATTATCCATTTTGAGGTAAAGAATTTTGTCCGTGTTCCTAAGGGAAGAAATTTGTCCATTTTTTGAGGTTCCAAAGGGGCAAGAAATCACAGAAGAACTCAACTCTTGAATTGAAATGGAAATTTTTACCTTACATAGGCAACTCAAAAATAAAATGTTTTATTAATTGTAGCCATATTTAATATCTGACTTGATCTGCAAGCCTTTAAAAAAAGATGGGGGAAATGAAGATTTTGTATAAGAAAGAAGCTGAAATTAAACTCAAAGATACGAATGGCTATGATCAGTTTATAAATTGAATGGCTCAAATGTGTCAGTAATTCATAAAATTTTGTGCTTTTTTGTTTTTGCTTAACATAGGTATTCTTTTACTCAAGGCAATCGACGTTGTTAAACACTAAATGTGGCACCTTTCTTAGTAGAGATTTAAACCAAATTTTATGTTGTATAGTTGCATTAAACATGCATCATATAAATTTATATTAAACATTTAGAATGCCTTAAGTTTCAAGTCTATTCACTCATTTTCTTAATGGTTAAAAATTATTAAAGCACGGCCTGATAGATTGACCATCCTCAAGCTCCATTAATTTGCAAGAGTGACAATAAATGACAAACATACAAATGACAGTGAAAGATAGACAACACTCTTCAAAGGCACACCCAAGTGCCCAATGAAAAGTACTCCTTAATACAACACAACTGACCAACTCAAGGCCACTTATTCAAACCAAACATGCAAATCCTTTCACATTACAAACCCTTGTTGGTCTGTCTCATTTAGTCCACACCGAATCTCTTCCTCAAGATCAAAACAAGTTCATAGACTTCCTTGGGATCCGGAAGAGACTTTGCCACAGTCTCTCTTTGGATGCACCTTTTAGCCCATTCTATGAACTTAGGGCAGTGTTCCTCTGTTTTGAAGCTGCCACATGTCTCATAGGCATAAAACCAGCTATAGAACGGGATGAGAGCAAGGTCCACATATCCAAAGACCTCTCCTCCAAAATAAGGCTTGTCTCCAAGCACTTCTTCTAGCTGCTTTAGGGCAGCTATGAAGTCCTTCTTTGCTGCCTCAAGCTCTTCCCCTTTCTTTGTCCATACCTTGCTGGACGCATCAGCCACCTACACATTGTGAAATTTGAAAAATGAGTCTTGTTGTTTCTGGTCTGTGAATCATGTAGCTAGGGGTGTTTTGTGGGTCTGAGCCGGGTTTGAGATAATATTAAGTTAAGATTTTAAATAAAAATGAGGAGATTGAACGTGCTTGCTTATATTTGATGTCGAAACTGATGTTTTAACTAAATTGGATGAAGATTGTGTCTTTTTAACATTTTGAAGAGAATTTTGACCGCCTGTTCTGGTTTTTGCTTGACACAACTGTAAGTGGAAAACACAATTTTAAAGCTTGGATCAAATTGTGTGACACAAGCAACAAATCAAAATGAACCATGAGCAGCTTCCAATAAGATTAAGTGAAAATTTTCTGAACTAGGGATGAATCCATTTGCATATGAGAACATAAAAAAAGAATTTTGACTGCCTGTTCTGGTTTTTGCTTGACACAACTGTAAGTGGAAAAACACAATTTTAAAGCTTGGATCAAATTGTGTGACACAAGCAACAAATCAAAATGAACCATGAGCAGCTTCCAATAAGATTAAGTGAAAATTTTCTGAACTAGGGATGAATCCATTTGCATATGAGAACATAAAAAAGTCAAATTGTGAACATACCTTCTTGTCAACAAAATCAGCCCAGAACCTAGCTTGAGCTCTATCATAAGGATCAGAGGGCAGCAAAGGATTGCCTTGGTCCTTCCAGACCTCGTCAATATACTGAACAATGATGAGAGACTCACAAATAGGCTTCCCATTATGAACCAAAACTGGAACCTTCTTATGAATAGGGTTCATCTGCAGAAGCTCTGGACCTTTATCAGCCAAATTTTGTTCCTTTCCCTCATACTCTATCCCTTTCTCAGCCAAAGCAATCCTTGCCCTCATCGCAAACATGCTACATGTCGAGTCCAAAAGCACCACCTCCTGAGTCGCCATTGTTTCAACCTCAAAACCCAACCAAAACTGTGTGTCCTGTTACAGAGCAGAATGATGAAGAAGAGGTTGTCCTCTCTACTTATAAGGGTCAAGTGGAGAGACAAGTACTGTATTATATTTTATAAAAAAGATGAGAAAAGCACCAAAATAAGTTTTTTTTTAAAAAAAAAAATTTTTTTGAGCTGTTCTAGAAGATTCCTTTAGGTGTAGCAGTTGTGGCTAGACGCGAAATTGTCGTCTAGTTTTATTTTATTGATGTTTCTTTACAGATACACCGAACGTGGAGATCTGTGAAGAATTAAGATTCCGTTTCGTTTGCAATGTGATAGTATTAATGGGTTTTTTAAATTATAAGTGGGGTATTATATGATAAATTATTTGGATAAAGACGTGATGTGATGAGGTTAGGTTTGCTTTTGTTCTTTGTTATTAAATGGATAAAAATTATGAAACCATAGCTTTTTTTTTTTCTTAACCTTGTGAGAGTATAGATGGATAGATGTGTCATCCTTAAGCTTCATTAATTTACAAGAGTGACACTAAATGACAAACATACAAATGACAGTGAAAGATAAACAACACTTTACAAAAGCACAACCAAGTGCCCAATAAAAAGTTTTCCATAATACAACACAATAACTGACCAACTCAAGCCTTGAGGTCACTTATTCAAACCAAACATGCAAATCTTATTCCATCACAAAGCCTTGTCTTGTCTGTCTCATTTAGTCCACACCAAAGACCTTCCTGAGGACCAAAACAACTTCATATACTTGCTTGGGATCAGCAAGAGACTTGGCCACATTGTCTCTTTGCATGCACCTTTTAGCCCATGCTATGAACTTAGGGCAGTGTTCCTCTGTTTTGAAGCTGCCACATGTTTCATAGGCATAAAACCAGCTGTAGAAAGGGATGAGAGTAAGGTCCACATATCCAAAGACCTTCCCTCCAAAATAAGGTTTGTCTCCAAGAACTTCTTCTAGCTGCTTCAGGGCAGCTATGAAGTCCTTCTTTGCTGCCTCAAGCTCTTCCCCTTTGTTTGTCCATAACCTGCTGGCCGCATCAGCCACCTAGACAATGTGAAATTTGGAAAATGAGTCATATTGTTTATGGTCTGTGAATCATGCAACTAGGGTGAGTCGGGTTTGATAAAGTGGGTTTTTCGAGAGAAATGCCAAAAAGTACTTTTTTGTTGGATGTTTGATAGAGCTGCCAAAAAGTATGTTTTGATATGAACCAAGGTTTCATAAGCATGCTCATGAAACACTCATCTGAAAACTCAAAATAGGTTTTAAGCTTGAAACCACAGTTTGGACTGAAGCTCGCTGGTACAGCTCTTTCAAAGTGATTAATTCTCTGAAAATCTGTTCACCAAAGAGGTTTTGGATGTATACTCATCAAATAGTCATCCAAAATTCAAAATAAGTTTTAAGCTCTAATCCATGGTTTCGACTGAAGCTTGTTGGTACAACTTTTTCAAAGTGATTCGGCTGAAGCCATTTGCATTTGAAAACATAATTAATATATATATATATATATAAGTATAATTTGAAGTTGGCTAAAAAATTACCTTCTTATCAACAAAATCAGCCCAGAACCTGGCTTGAGCTCTGTCATAAGGATCAGAGGGGAGCAAAGGATTGCCTTGGTCCTTCCAAACCTCATCAATATACTGAACAATGATCAGAGACTCACAAATAACCTTCCCATTGTGAATCAAAACTGGAACCTTCTTATGAATAGGGTTCATCTGCAGAAGCTCATCACCTTTGTTGATCAAATCTTGTTCCCTTCCCTCGTACTCTATCCCTTTCTCAGCTAAAGCTATCCTTGCCCTCATCGAATACATGCTCACCGTGGCATGCAAAAGCACCACCTTGTTATTCGCCATTGTTTCAACTTCAAATCTCAACCAAACACGTTTTTTTTTTTTTTTGTTACAGAGCTGAATGAAGAAGGAAAGCTTGTCCCCTCTATTTAAAGGTTCAAGTAGAGACAAGTACTGTATTTTTTTTTTTTATATATAAAAAAGATTAAATTTATTTTGGTCTGTTCGAGTGAGAATTCTTCAGGCGTATAAGTTGTGCATAGACCCGAAAGCGTCGGTAAGTTATATTTGATTGATGTTTCTTGTTTTTTTTTTGGGCCAGGGATGTTTCTGTATTGATACACTGAACTTGGAGATTTATGAAGGATTAAGATTGCTTATTTTATGCAATTTGCAAGTATTATTAGGTGTTTTTAATGTTAAATGGGGTATTAAATGACAATGTGTGGTTGAAGACATGGGATATGACGAGGTTAGGTTTGCTTTTTTACATTATGCGAAGCACTAATTGCAGTGTGATAACATTTAATATGATTTTAGTAGTTTCCAATTGGCTAGCCGCCCTTTGTGTTCTTTGTTTGTGATGCTTAAAAATATTTTAATATGCATTGCTTTCATTATTAAGCCTATGGGGAAGCAAATAATCAATGGAGCGGGGCAGAAGCAAACAGATAAATGGGTTTGGAATTTGGATTACATTTTGTCTTTGAGATTAGAAAATTCTCTTATCTCTAAATATGTCGTAAGCATTAATTTATTTTATTCATACAAAGACAATTAATCCTTTTCATAGGGTTTTTTTTGGGATTAATTCTTTCCTTCCTTAGTGTTTGGTTTGAGCCGAGAGATAGAGAGGTTCTCATTTTTTTCATTTGGTTTGAATTTTTGGGTGAGAGGGAAGCTAAAATTTTGGGTCTCATTCCCTTACCTCCTTTTATTTTTAGCTAAATTTTAATTTTTGTCATTTTCTTTTTAAAATAGCCTTATTTTATGATTTCAAATGTGTTTGATTTTTGGTGAGTACATATATATGGGTGCATAGACTCTTCCAATCAGTGAAATTTTTAAATTGTTGAATTTTAATTTATTTATCGATCAAGTGCCAATATATATATATATATATATATATAGACAGACACACACACATATATATACATACATATATGTGTGTGTCTATATATGTGTCTGTGTATATATGTGTGTGTCTATACAAAAATATATATAGACAGATACACACACATATATACACATATATATGTGTGTGTAACATATATGTATATGTGTGTATAGTAAAACCATTATTTCAATTAGAAAATGTGTGAAAAAGAAAATTTTAGGTTGGAGGGGTATGTGACAAGACTCTTGATTTACTTTTATTTATGCCATTTTAAATTTATATAAGGGTATTTTAAGAAAATTAGTAAAATTAACTAATTTAACTCCTTTCTTTAATCTCTCTAAAATTAGTTAAATATGTCATATAATTAAAACCAAAACCGAAAGAGTAATAAATTCTGACTTACAATCTATTAGGTGCTTTAACGGTATGAGTTGGCAATAGCTTAGTACAACATGGGAGTTCGTGTAGCCAGGTCAATCAAACTCATTTAACCATCAAGATTAACATTATTTAAAGTAGGACAACATTATTACATTTTAAAAAGTTTTAGGCAATAAAGATTTAAAAAAAAAAATCCCAATACCCTACCCCTTTCTAAGTAAAAAATTTTTGAGGCAAAATTGTATCCCTATCCAAATGTTAGCCCATAGATACAAACAAAATGGAAAAAAAAAAAAAAAACAAATGGAGGGGAGGAAAAAGGAATGGATTTTTTGAATTAGCATTTGAAAAATAGTTTCCAAAAAAACTGATTCTTAAGAACAAACTATTAAAAAAAAAAAAAAGTAATTTTGATAACTAGTACTTCCTCCGGTTCTAATTATATGAACACTTTTATAATGCAAATTGCACTACAAAAGTGTTCCTATAATTAGGACCGGAGGGAGTATATCATAACAATTTATTTTCACAACGGCATGGAATGAAAATGTGGACATAGCCTTGCTACTCTTTTCTTCTTCTTCTTCTTTCTTTTATTTTAAATATTGGTTAAATGCAAAATGAACGTGACAAAAAAATTATAAAACAATGTCGCGCATATTTTTTCAAAAAATGATGTATCAATTGGGAGATTTTTTTTAAAAAAAAAAAAAAAATTAGTGTCCACTATTAAAATAGGATAAAATTACACAAGTATTAAAACCTTATGTACTACTTACATTTTTTTTTTCTCATAGCTCCTCCAAGCAAGTTGTAACACCTCAAATCCAACACCTATCTTGAGCAAAAAAAAAATCCAACACCTATATACTTATTTATAATATTGCCAATCAATAAAACCCAATTTTACAAGGCCAAAATTAAATCCAAAAAAATATTTCAGAGTAAATACAAAGCGGAAGTCTTATGATCATGACAAATATAAATAATATAATATGAGCTCTAGAAGTACAAAAGAGCTTTTAAAACTCACTCTATAGGTGTCTTCTCTTACTCCCTACTAGAACATTCATCTGAAAAATATTAATAAATGATGAGATTTCACGTCTTAGTAACTACTGAAATTTCTACCGTACACAAGGATATTACATATGACTAAAAGCAGGAGCTGAACACACACACACACACGCGCACATACACACACAACACAACACACACGCACACGCACACACGTACACGTACACGTATGTATGTATGTATGTATGTATGTATGTATGTATGTATGTATGTATGTATGTATGTATGAATCCTCATATAAATTATTGCGAATTTACTCATCATTTCAATCACATAATATATTATACAATTATGCAATATGCAATGCCTCCCTTATATTACCGTCCAACCTTATACCGTTGATTAAAGTCATAGGATAACACATAGTCCAACAGAAACTCATCCATTTGATTGGATTGTCCCAAGCTCACCAAAACTTAAGATAAACCCAACCAAAGATATAGAACTTAAGTATGGACTATGGCTCCCCTCTTTTAAAAAAAAAAACACAATTAAGGAGGTGTCACATGTCCCACAACTCCAATGCAATCCCGACGAGGAAAACATGGAAGAAGAGGCATTGACAAGTACCATCCACTGTGTACCAAGTGATGGCATAAATAAATCTTATCATTCAAATTCCTCCTTACTCTAACCCATCACAAATACATCATGATAATTATATTTTCCAAAATAAAGTACATTAAATCATACTTCCATTTATATCAAATATTATCATATAATAAAAATAAACCAATCATTTCATAAAGCTTTGTTGGACCAATATGTCATTTCTGAAATTTTTGAAAGACTAAATTGTCATTTTTGAAATTCAAAGACTCAACTAAAATTTTTGAAATTCGAGGATAAAACTGTAATTTTTTTTTAATTATAATAATATTAAAATTTACAATACATACACATATACATATAATTCCGTCCATTTTAAAAATAATCATACATAATTTACAAGTATATGAGAGAATATTCAAAATTACATGTTACTTTATAGCTTCCAAATAATCACAAAAAAGTTACTGCTTCTAAATAATTACTACCTTCATCTCCTTCACTCTCTCCTCTCCTACTTTCTCCTCTCTGACTGTGTGTGTGTGAATTTGTGTGTGTGGGTGAGGAAGAAGAGAAGAGAAGAGATTAGATATTTAAAGAATTTCTGGGTTGCAACAACCTTTCAAGTATCACATGTCCATCTACTTTCCAATTACCAAGCATATGTATATCTATCATCTAACAACCATATATTTATCTACCGATCAAATATCACATTCTTATCTACCACATAACCATCTACCATTCAAGTTAATATTTGGTTTCTTACCCTAATTGCAAAGAATAAAAATACCGATTATCTTTTTCTCATGGTAAGCTTAAGGCTTTGGACTTTTATGGGCTTATTAGCCTTTTTATCTCAGTTTTATTCCTAAACTCCTTGTTCCAAAATTTGGGATATTACTATATTATTATAAAAAAATTAACTCTATTTTTTAGAAAATTTACTCATACTGAGTAATTACATTGTAAATTTTAATTACCATAAATTAATTTCTCCTGAAGTATGAAAAAAATTCAAGATGTTACACAAGTCATCTAGTGCTTTACAACAAATGAGCGATGGATGGATAATTGCATTTTGATTTTATATATTTTTTTATTTGGTCAAGGGTTTCTCCTTTTAAAATTTAAAGTGTGAAGGTTTTTTTTTTTTTTTTTTTTTGGATAAAATTGGCAAGCCGAAGCTTGAAAGTGAGAAATAGGAGCTAGGTTATAAGACTCTAGCCCCGATACACGGGGAAGAAGGAAACTATGAATGGCGGGATTCGATCCTTCAAAACCATATCTAGGCAACCTCTCGGGATAGTTGGAATCATGGCCATATCGGCACCAATGGCAACACTTGTGGCCTTGCTTGGCCATATAATCATGACAAGAGATGTTTTCTCTTGGAGTATGATGAAGCTCCACGTCCCAGTCTCGGAACAAAAGGTCTCGAGTCTCCCCAATAATGTCTTTCAAGGGATGATCAGCAGGGCAATCTCTCATAAGGATATTGACGGCATCAAGAGAGTCAGAGTAAATGACGATGCTCTGTAATCTGAAGACCAATCTGCAACCCTATCATGATAGCATAAATTTCAGCTTCAATGACCGAAAGTAGGCCAAGGGGTTTATAGAAGCCTATCAACCATTCCCCTTTAGAATTTCTTAGTACTCCCCCATATGCGGCTTTATGTTGTTGAAGCACCGATCCGTCCACATCGATGCGAACCGTATTCTCGGGGAGGGTGTCCAAGATTCCTCGTCTATCTTGTCCGAGATGGAAAATCTTGTGGTTTAGCTTTTGATTCGCTCCATTCTCCATGAGTAGATAGCTGTACCGGTGTAACATCTCCCTTGTTTACGTGGTCGTTCCGAAAAAGAAATTTACATCTCAGTAGTCCAAAGAATCCAAGATCCCGGGCTAAAGGTTCTCGCCCAAGAGAAGTTCATAAATCTCCCTTTGCCCGGGTTATGCTTGGTATTCCGATTGAGCCAAACCGCAAGTTTCCGAGAGAAAAAGCGAGAGAAAAAGTTAGGTTTTAAAATAAGTTTCCATAAATTTCGGCACGCTCACAATCACGAATTATGTGGATCACACTTTCCTCACTATTGCATTGAAAAGGGCAACCATTATCGTTGGTGAGGCCCCTTCTTGCCCGAAGAGAGTTGGTGACAAGTCTCTCATGACCAACTTGCCACATAAAATATTTAATTTTTTCAGGAACTTGCCATTTCCACACTTGGGCCCAGAAGTTATTAGTACTTGCTTCAATGTTGTCAGAGAGAAAATGATAGGCTGATTTTACAGAGAAACCCCCATCCTTAGCTGCTCTCCAGGTAAAACAATCCGGGGAATTGTTGGAGGGAGGATTCGATTGTAAAATGAAATTAGTAATATCCCGAGGTAAAACTCCAAACCATCGTGATAGTCCCACCGTCCATTAGACAATAGGTGATCCCTAACCGTCTTCTCTACG
Organism: Acacia melanoxylon; assembly: GCA_019022615.1. NCBI lineage: Eukaryota > Viridiplantae > Streptophyta > Magnoliopsida > Fabales > Fabaceae > Acacia > Acacia melanoxylon. Next base: position 15,314,274 of record JAFJYJ010000005.1, read on the forward strand.
TTGATAGAGGAAGGATACCTTTGAATAAAGGAGATGATGGGTTGATCAAGAGGGAGCCAAAGGTCAGTCCGAACTTGGTACCCGCCCGTTATTGACCTTTTTACCCACACCTTGAGAAAAGTATCCCAAACTTCGACAATCGCTTTCCAAGCAGAGGAAGAGTTTTTCTTTTTGGAGATATTAGGCAGGTACAGATTGCCACAAGTATATTTGGACCACAAGCATTGAACCCAGAGGGCATCTTTTTTTGTTAAAAGACTCCAGCAAAGTTTCATAATAAAAGCTTTATTTTGGCGGCGAAGATTTTTGAAACCCAGACCCCCTTGTTTCTTTGCTTGTGTAATTTTATCCCAAGCAATAAGATGCATTTTCTCACGTCATCTTCCCGATACCAAAGGAAATTTCGGAAATTCGCTCAATTTCTCTAATAGTACAAATTGGGAGGAGAGATGATTGCATACGGTGGCTAGGCGAGAGAAGATAATACGAGACTTGTAAGAACGAACGTCTGCCATAGTCAAAAATTTGCTTTTCCACGAGGATGACTTTTTCCGGCTCTTAGCACAATAGGGTTATAGGTAGCATGAGAAGCTCTTTTATGGATGATTGGAACACCCAAGTATTTACCTAGGTCAGCAGCAATCCCAATCCCAAGGAGTTGACTTAGCTCGAGAGCCCTATTGAAATTGATTTTTTTTGGAGCAGAACATTCGTGATTTGTCAATGTTGATTCTGTGCTCGAGACTTCGCGAAGCTTTGTATGACTCTTCGGACTTCAATCATTTGATCACTAGAAGCTTCTGTGAAGAGAATGAGGTCATCGGCAAAGAAGATGTGGGAGATGTGTGGGCTACCTCGCTTGAAAAGAAAGGGTTTCCACCTACACCCTTCACATTCGGCTTTAATTAAATGGCCCAGACGCTCTATGCAAAGAACAAATATATATGGGCTCAGGGGATCACCCTGTCTGACTCCTCTAGAAGGGTTAAAGCTCGGGGTTTCATCCCCATTCTAAAGGATAGACATAGATGTAGTAGAGATACAGGCCATGATGAGATCAATGAGGTTGTTCTCCAATTTAATACATTCTAGGGTATTTCTGATAAACCCCCAATCTAACTTGTCGAAAGCTTTCTCCATGTCAATTTTGATTGCCACAAAACCTTTCTTCCTCCCGCTCATCCTCATGGAATGGATAATTTCTTGAGCAATAAGGATATTATCATAGCTATATCTATTAGCAATAAAACTACACTGCTCTTGACTAATAAGATGGGGCATGATTCCCTTTAACCTATTAGCAAGGAGCTTAGTAATGATTTTGAAGCTCACATTGCAAAGGGAGATAGGACGAAATTCCTTCAACATAGCTGGATTATCAACCTTGGGAATAAGAACAACTTTGGAATGATTTATGCTAGACAGCTTAGAGGGATTGATAAAACAATCTTCAATGAAGTCACATATTTTATCACCTATAACGGTCCCGAGAATGGAAAAAGTGAGCTTGGAGACCATCGGGACCGGGAGCTTTAAAAGCTCCAATGGCAAAGGCTGCATTTTTTATCTCGACTTTGCAAACATTTTTAGACAGAAAGTGAAGCATATTCTCGTCAATGGAAGGAAAGTTAGAACACCAACCCACAGGATCTCTCACGTTGCATCCTTGTATATAAATTTTTGAAGAAATCATGGGTTATCAATTTCAAACTGTCGTGATCATCAATCCATACCCCTTCATCATTTTTGACAGCTTCAATTCTCTGCTTCTTCCGTTTAACCATGGTTGAGGCATGGAAAAACCTTGTATTTCTGTCACCACCCTGAAGCCATTTACTTCTGGATTTTTGGAACCACACAATTTCTTCCTGAGTTGCCACCTTATGGTATTCTTCCCAAAGCTTTCTTTCTAAGCAAAATAAACTAGTTTGGAGATTCATTTTCCTGCTTTTGTCAATGCCCTCTAAGCGCCTCAGCAACTTTTTTTTCTTGCTGGTGAAGTTTCCCACACGATTCTCATTCCATTCCAGAGCTGATTCTCTAAAGTTGTGAAGACCATCTAACCAATTATTATCCCGCCAAGCTTCAGCGGTGATATCTTTAAAATCGTTCTCGAGGGACCAAGCAATCTGATAAGAGAATGATTTCTGAAAACGGTAGCAACGGGGAGAGAGGTTGGAATTGACAACCACAATCCTATGATCAGATTTAAATTTTAGCTCATGACGGACGGTGGAGTTTGGTAGCGGGAAAGCCAAGAGAAGTTGGTGAAGACCCAATCCAATCTTTCCTTCAGGCCCTCTTTTTCCCAGGTAAACTTCTCCCCTTGAAACCTAGCTTCAATAAGTCCTGTATCATCAATACAATCTCTGAACTGTTGCATTGAGGTCCATGAAGGGACCGCCCCTCCCAATTTGTCCGATGGGGATAGATATGCATTAAAATCGCCAAGGACTAACCAAGGAAGGGTAGAGCTATTGGCTAAGTGACGGAGGGAGTCCCATAATATATGCACGCCAATAGAGTTAGTTTCACTATAAACCAAAGTGATAAAGCACGAAAAGTTACTTACGATTGTAAACTTGACAGGTGGAGCATTTGGGTGGTAGATGATATATATGTAATATCAAAATTTTCCTTGTCTCACAATAGCCGAGATACCCCCGAGAAAACCCACTAGATTCCACACGAATCCAATTGCTAAAACCAAGCTTACGACAAACAATATCAGCTCTAGTGCCACTAATACGAGGCTCCAAAGAGAGAATATCAATGTTATATTTTACGACAATATCTTTAACATCAATAGGGAATGTCCGTTTACCGGCTCCTACAATTCCATGAGGCTATGATCATTAAATAGATATACTTAAAATGCAAGGAAGCAAAGACTTACTGGCACGCCCGACGCTTAGCTCAGTCAAGCTCAAAGCGGGTTTACGCAGCCAAGGATACTTGTCCCTCCATAATATCTGCATCATCTGCAATATGAACAAACGCCTCGGCGGGGAGATAAGGATGACGGCACAACTGCTGAGTCTTCAATTCTTTTATCAACATCATCTATCTTCCCATTTTTGGTTGAAGAATCGTGATGTCGGGTTGCATGGCACTATTTCCTTTTCATCATTAGTCTTCTTTTTTTCCCCGGCATGCTCCTTCGTTTCCCTGGTTTTCAAAATTTCAAGTGGCTTGGTGGATCCAATGACAACATTGTGTGCCCTTGCTGCTTTCTTCTTATTTCGTACAGAGGATAAACCGTTGGGCCTTAGATTGTAATCGTGAGTAGAATGACTCGATTGTCCCACGAGAACATTGGATGGCTTACCCTCTTTTTCTTTCACTTTCATCACCTTCTCTTTCTTTTCTCCTTCGCGGCGGGCTCTAATTGAGGCTCCTCAATCACCAAAGGACATTTTCCATACGTGTCGAGATTCAACTTTTCCTTTTCAATGTGGCCGACCACATCTTCCTTATTTCCGCTCTCCTTAGATGACTCTATTCTCTCTTTAGACACAAAGCCTCCTTCCTTGGTGGAAGGTAGGGGTTCACCCTCTTTCCTTCTCCATGTAGTCGTAGCTACTTCTATCTTTTTAAGTCGATCCACACCTTTCAGATAGATATGATCTTTCACCTCTTGCAACACATCAAACCTTGAACCTGAAACAGATGTCTTCTCCTTCCCAGATGACTTATTATTCTCAGGTATTTTCCCCAACTTCCTCTCTGGCTCAAGCTTGTGGATTCTTTTCCTGGAGTATCTCTTTGCTATCATCCATGAGCCAAATTCTTCCTCAGAGTTAATTCCTGGTACGCTTACAAGAGGCTTAAGGTGAGCAAGGCAGTTGCTTGAGTTTTTTGAAGTGTGGCATATGTTCATTTGTGGAAGAGGTTTCTCTGGCAAATCCTCCCTGTGATCCGAGAAAGCGGGCACTTCTCTTGAGAATGTCCATACTTACCACATTTAAAAGCAGATCAGTCGAGCCCTCGTATTCCACGGTGTAGATAGTAGATCTAATAACAAACCTAGATTTCGGGGCTTGCTTCAAGTCTACTTCAACACTAACCCCGGCAAACTTCCTCTTTCCACCATCATGCTTTGATTATTACATTGTACTAATGTATTAACATCTACCTTGATGGCCTTACCAATCATGTTACCTATTTCAAGTAAACACTCTTCAGAATAAACATGCATCGGAAGAGTAGGAATACGAACCCAAACTGCTACTTTTTGAATCTCATTGCTGTAGGGGTTGAAATTTGGACTCCATCTCTGCACCGCTAGATAATGCCCTTGTATCACCCAAGGACCATCAAACAATAATCTCAATCGCAAATCTCTGTTTCCTGTTTTAAACACAAAGTAATTGTTTGGTAGATCAATGAGCTCAAAGCTTTTTGATCTAAGGATCCAAGCAATCTGTCTTTCATCATTTCTAAGTTTGCCGACTTTCCTAGCAGAGTGAGAATTAAGGCATCCTTCCAAGGGCGACAAAGACCCATCAACCTTTCATCGACATGCTTAGCTTTGGTAAGGAAGCAAGAAGAGTTTTCGCTCTTCGAAGAGGTGGAGAAATCTCCTTCTCCTCACAAAGCCAATCTTTCATTTGGTCCTCTAATTCCTGAGAAAACACCTCTTCCTCCTTCTCCAAAAGTTTGCTTCTATAGGAAATTTGGTTTCTTTGGTGAGCAGGATGTGGAATCTGCAAGTTACTATTTTCTTTAGCCTTCTCAGTTTGCACTAACATAACCAAGTCCCCTTCTTTCGATTTGGACCCCTTGCTTCTCCATTGTCACAACTAGGCCAAAACTCAGAGGATAGCAACAGGAGCGAAACTAAGAATGCACGAATCGAGCATAACTTCAAAAAATTGGCAGCAAAACGCCCAACCCAGGGGATACCGAACACAGAAATTAACAGAGATGCAAGACCAAAACACAGATCAAAAAAACACCACAGACAGCACAAAGCCATTTCCGGGGCCCATGGCAAAGCTGGATCAGAGATATGCTTAAAGAAGAGAAAAGTCACATAGCTTTTGAAGAAGCAAAAGCCAGAACCAGCACCACGACGAGCTAAGGCATAGTCGATCAGAAAAGGAAAGCAAAAAACAGCAAGGGAGACAAAACCTCAGAACCTCGACGAGCAGGAAACGGCAGGGCAGAGTCGAGATTCGGCGCTGAAGACAGATTTGGACCCAGAAGGAATCACACCGGAATAAGGGCTCACCTTCTCGCGGGTGAACGGCGAGGTAGAGACGGAGAGCACTCCTTTTCATTACTAAACGAGCAAATCTGGACCTTCTCACTTGTATTCTGTATTCTGTCAAACAGAAACTCAAAACCTCAAAGAGCAAAGGCTGACCAGGACCCAGGCGAATGGCGAGGCAGAGTAGATCGGCAAAAACGAAACAGAAAACAAGGAGCGGCGAGCTATGCCGGAGTCGAACACCGGTGCGAGGGTAGATCTGGACCCGGCTCACGCCGAAGGTGCAGAGATGACGGAGGGAGGTTCTCTCGTGGCGAGGGACGCCGCAAAGGCCAACGGTCCGCAGCCGCAGAGAGCAACGGTAAAGTGTGAAGGTTTCTACTTCTCATATGAACCTGTGTTATCTTCCATGTAAAGGTGAAGCCACTTACTACACCAACCAATAGCCTATTGATTTTGATTTTATGTATTTAATATGATATGATTCAGTCTTCTAACTTTTTTAAATAGCCCAACATTTCCTGGTCACATACACTTAAAATTATTATAAAATGTGTTAACAACCGTACAACACTCTTCAAATAAAGGCACACCCAAGTACCCAATGAAAAGTTCTCCACAATACATAACACAACATAAAGACTGATGACCAACTCAAACCCCAAGGTCACTTATTAAACCAAACATGGACTTATTTGGGATGAGGAAGAGACTTGGCCACGTGTCTCTTTGCATGCACCTTTTAGCCCGTGCGAAGAGACTTGTCTGGTGAAGCCGAAACTCTATACCTACGAACTCTGGTTATTTGATCAACACCCTGCACCACCGTCACAATCATTGATTCTTATGCGGCAAGGTATGCTCCAATTACTCTGCTTGTGCTTTATGCGGTTTTTCTGCTCGATGTTAGAATCCTTGATGCTCATCCAGCTCCCGCCTTCGATTGTTCGCGACTGCCTTGTACAGTTTTCCCTCTCCCAAGCAAAACCAAGAGATTTTTTTTTTTTTTTTTTTTTCAAGTCCCCCCGGGGAGGATTGCTGCTTGACATTCCCATTTTCAATTCCGCATTTCTATGGCTACCATCCAAATTAGGCCACGTCTTATGTTTTTCAGAGACACTTGATCTCTAGTGATGTTCTTGTTAACTCACTGCTATGCACCTAGTGTTGCCAGAAGCCTCGTAGCTAAGCACAACACTTTATAACTTGTGCCATAGCATGCTATAGATGATCATGATATGGAATGTATTTGCATATATGGCTATGTATGAATTATAGCCTGTAGTTTTAATATATGAAAATGAGAAAGTAGAATGTATTGTGTAATGTAAGTGTTCCTTGAGAAGTTGGAAGGCGGAAACTGATAACAAAAACAAATATTCTATGTGCCTTGATAACATTGTACTTATGCATTAGAACCTTAATACAATAGTTTCTGTATTTCTCTTTCGTGTTATTTTTTGTCAATGAATCATCTGATGTTATGTAACTGGAACAGTGCTTTGAGAAGGCAGAAGAGAATAGGTTTTATCACACGGTACTTTATTGAACTTTATTCTCTCAAAGCACATATATTTCTACATCTCTCGCTCCAGCATCACCATGATGTCTGTGCAAGTCTTGTTAGAAATTGGTACTCTTAGAGCAAAGGCTTGTCAGAGCTTGGAAACGCATACTTAGTTGTGGAAATGATGTTCCAATCAAGTTAGGAGTTCAGATCTCATAATTTTTGTTCATTCCTGCCTGATCTAATAGTTATGGACTATTAGGAAATAGGAATTCACTCCTAAGAAGCTAACAGAACCAAAACAAGACCACACCAAGGAAATAATACAGAGCAATGAAGAAGACCAGCTTACACCGTCTAACTGACAAAGTGATGATATTGGAAATATACAGTTCAGTTGAAAACGACAGAGAAGTGGAAAAGAAATCAGACTAGCAACTTCAAAGGAGCTAGAGACTTCCACGGCCGAGATTTTCCTTGTCAGCTTCTAGACCTTAAGCCAGCCTTTATTCTTCCTTTTCTCTTCTAACCATTTTCCTCTGTGAAGCCAATTGTTTTCTGCCACTTGTCCATCCCTCAACTGCCACCAGAATTCCCTCTCCATAACTTCCACTTATTTTGGTCATTGTCAAAGAGTTCATAGGCCCAAGTCCCCTTGAGACTGTCGTAGTTAGGATCCCAACATATATGCAACTATATTACTGCCCAACCAACGGATTTAATGGTGTATCAACTTGCTTATGCAAATGAAAAGGCAATTTGGACATGCTAATTTATTGTTCAGTCTTACACATAGTTAAATGAGAAGAATTGATTTGGGCTTTCTTATCCAAATATAGTTTAAATTAGAGTACAACATTGATTTTCAACAAGCTATTGGCCTTTCCAATCTCTCTATTGCGGAAAATTTTATTTTTTAAATTGTTTTAATAATCTAATTAACAATTTTAGTGTTAAAAAAATGCTGACTTGGGTTCTTTCTTGCAGTAATTTTCACAGAGCGATTTAGAAAAAGTTTCTAACAGCAGAAATTTTTGGGCTCAGCCAGACAGTGAAGCAGCCACGATGGGCATAATCAGAAGTTGCTTCTCTTTCATTTCGGATCCACTTTACCTGCTCGTCAAGGGACGGGCGGAGGAGCTCGTCCGTGCGGACGAGCTCCCGCCCTAGATCCGGATTTGACGGTACATATCTTATTTTTTTTATTTTTTGATTTTTAATAAAAAAATAATTTTAATGGGTAGAAAACCTAAAATTAAGTTAATCTTTGAACTAACATTTTTTCAAAAAATATTTTTTTCATGTAGAAAAAAAAATAAAAACGAAAATAAAAAAATTAGATATGAGCGTCAGATTCGATGCGGACGGTTGAAAAGCTCGTCCGTACGGAAGAGGCTCCTACTCGTCCAAAGGACGAGCAGGTAAATTAGATCCCTTTCATATTAGGAACGGTCTGTGGGGTCTACGTGGCTCAGAACTATAAAGTTTCAAATATCAGGAAGCTTGCTGACACTGCAATGGTGATGGCCAAGCATGTTGAGGAACAATATCGCAAAGCTAAGAAGGGTAAAGATGACGACAACTATGATTAGTGCCTGTGAGATGCTAGATTAGAATCAGATTCATGGTTTTTAGTTCTTTTTTCCTAGTCCTGGATTATATAGGATCAAACCTGTCAAGACAAATTATTGAGAAACACTAGTTATTCAATTCTTGTAATAGACGTGTTTTTGTAGCATTGAAATTGGTTGCTTTTTTGAATCTTGTAACAAGAGAAGTTGGTCAATACCTTTCATGGATAGGAGAACTGGAAGGAGCTGGAAACTTTATCTTACCAATGAATGGATTAAATGGAAATGTATCTGTGGAATAATATGGGAGAAAATTGTATTCTGATTGTGTTATCTTGCATTACAGATGATACACCTATTTATACACGAGATAATGACTACACACCTACGTTACAACCCATACTACAACCCTTCTACACAAACGAGTTAAGACTCCGGCCTCTATACGACTCTTGCGAGACACAAACAGTTAAGGCCTGATGCATGAGACCAATTACAACCCCTAAAGGGTTACAACCCTTAAAGGGTTTAAATCTCTACAAATATTAAAGACTCTAATATTCTCACACTCCCCCTCAAGTTGGATTATGGATGTTAATCGATGATCCAACTTGCATAAACAACTTGATACTACTGACTCCCCCTTAGGCTTGTACTTCTTGAGTCTCGAGGTCCGCTGACTTGAGACTTGTACTCCTTTTGAGTCTCGAGGCCTATTTAGAGAGTAGCAAATACTTGACAACGTTGGGAGTTATTAGCTGCGACAGATCGATGAGCAGCAACTGTGACAAGACGAACGGGCAGCAGATACTCGACAACTTTGGGAGTAACCAGCTGCGACAGATCGACGGGCAGCGGCTGCGACAAGATCGACGGGCAGCTGCTACAACAAGATAGATGGGCAATGACTGCGACTAGGTTGACGGGTAGCCACTGCGATAGGATTGATGACGAGAAGATGAAGGTACCATAACTGCTTGAGGGGTATAAACACCATTTCTCGGTTGTTATCCCTGTAAATTTGTCAGACGAGCTCTGGAGGACGACATCGAATGGGCTCCGGAGGACAACATCGGACGGGCTCTGGAGGATGGCATTTGACGGGCTCCAAAGGATGACGTCGGACTTGACAACTACCAGTTTGGTCCTTCAACTTGATGAATGGCACATAGGTCCAAACATATGAATAGTACCGTACATATAAATAGTACCCGTACGTATAAACAGTAATGTACGTATGAACAGTGTCGAAATAATGATGGATGAACAGTGATCTAGAAATACCAGAATCATGATATCGGCCAGAGGAATATGAGTCTCAAAGCACCCCAACTCTTTTGCACATGGACTACCAACTCTTCTTTTGATTTTTGTCAAATATGTGGAGCCCAGGAACCACTACCAATTCTTCTTTTCAATCCGTGATTGTGATCCTGTTTGCGCAATGTGAAGGAAAACATGTAGGACCCAAGTTTTGGCCGACACTATTCATCGAGCCTTTGTTCACTTTTTTTTTTTTCCCTTTTCTTAAACATCATCCAGATCCGTGACTCCATCCAGTCTTTGCTATTTTCAACTTGATTCTTGCATATGGAGCTTTTCCATTTTGTCAAATATATAGGACCCACGAACCATTCAAATTTTCAATGTCCTACCAAAAAACAAACATGTAGACCCTACAAGACTCAACAACTCTGCACCAAATGCAATTCCTTTCTTATTTGCATGCACACCTTCTTTTGGGAAGCGCCACGGACCGAGAAAAGAAATCACAAAAATTCCATATCCGAGTTCAACACTTGAACTTAAACGGGAGTGAAAAAACAAATGGACGAGAGAACAAAGGGCTGTCTTCGGCCGAGATGACGACGACAGAGGATAGACCAAAACAAAGTGAAGACACCGCAAATTCCCGAATGTATTGCCGCGCAACTTTCGGCAACGAGACTTTCTCTCATCGGAAAGACAGAGACGGAAGGCGCTTATCTGGGGACCGACGAGATGAAGCACCCAGATAGCACCAAAAAAAAACGAGAATCAAGAACAATGGATGAGGGCGAGACTGCAACCATGGACAACTAGGACAGAAACTGCTGACACTAGGTCTGACAGACGAAGAACCCAGGGAGCGAAAATATGACAAGGACGACGGATGATGATGATTGGCGCGGTTGGGTGCGGCAAACGGAGAACCCGAGGAGCGGTGACTAATATCCGAACGGAGACATGGACGAGGCCGTCGAGAGACGAGATACATAGGCTGCGGCGCCGGGTTTGACGAGCGGAGAATCCGAGGAGTGCCAAGATGAGGACGGTTGACAAAACAGACAGCGACTATGGGCTGACGCAACAGGACGGTGAAGGTATTTGTTTCCGTATTTGTGTAACTCACTACGTCATGCGAAACTCGGAACGGAAGCGGCCCGAGTCACCGGTCTTAGGAAAAAACCGAGCTGCGATTTTCTTCAAGGCTTTCCTTGAACTGCTTTGATACCATGTGGAATAATATAGGAGAAAATTGTATTCTGATTGTGTTATCTTGCATTACAGATGATACACCTATTTATACACAGATGACAGCTACACACCTACAGTTACAACCCTTCTACACAAACAGTTAAGACTCCGGCCTCTATACGACTCTTGCAGACACAAACAGTTAAGGCCTGATGCATGAGACCAATTACAACCCCTAAAGGGTTACAACCCTTAAAGGGTTTAAATCTCTACAAATATTAAAGACTCTAATATTCCCACAGTATCATTCCATCTTTGAGTCTCGACAACAGTTTGTTTTGAACAATTATCAGGAGAATTTGGACCTGCATTAAATTATAGTTTGTTCAATTCTATTTCATCACGACATATTGGACAAAGGGTAGATTGGCCTCATTCGCTTCCGCATAAATTCTCCTTTTTGTGAAGAAAATTATCAGGTCGTCCATGAGAAATGTTAAATCTCGAGAATAACTTTCAAATATGAAATTAGTTAGGCCTATTTGAACTGAAGTCTCCACATCTTTAGAGATGTCTAAAGTACAAGTTTAATTCACATGGTTTGGATTTCGTTACATTTTTTATTTGAAAAAAAAAATAGACTATTTAAATTTTTTCTTAGACGACTCAAATTAGGTATGATGAATCCCTACAAAATGTGCAGATTGGGTTTGGATTTTGAATGTCTAATTCTTTGAAATATACATCATGAGTTCTAGCTATGCAATATGGTTGGATTCATGTCAATTCAAATGAACCATCCATTCCACGTAGGTAATCTTTTGCTGCTACTCAAGATGATAGCAAGTTACAAGTTTTGTCTTGGTGGTAGGATATGTGTTCCTATGACTATGAAATTCATAAATGAATAAGAACCCTGAATTGAAAGGGAAGTTTTTACTAATTTGGTGGGGTTATTATTATCCTTTTTGTGGTGAAGAATTTTGTCCGTGTTCGTTCCAAAAGGAAGAAATTTGTCCATTTTTTAGGTTCCAAAGGGGCAAGAAAACACAGAAGAACTCAACTTGAATTGAAATGGAAATTTTTCCCTTACATAGGCAACTCAAAAACACAATGTTTCATTAATTGTACGTAGACATGTTTAATATCTGACTTGATCTGCAAGACTTTAAAAAAAAGATGGGGAAATGAAGATTTTGTATAAGAAAGAAGCTGAAATTAAACTGAAGAAACGAATGGCCATGATCAGTTTATAGATTGAATGGCCTAAATGCGTCATTAACTAAACAAAATTTGTGCTTTTTTTGTTTTTTTACTAAACACAGGTATCATCTCACTAGAGGGAATCAGCATTGTTAAACACTAAATGTGGCATCTCTCCCAATAGATCTTTAGACCAAATTTTATGCTATATAGTTACATTAAACGAGCATCATAGAAATTTATATTAAACATTTATAAGGCCTTAAGTTTCAAGTCTATTCACCCATTTTCTTAATGGTTAAAAATTATGAAAGCACAGCCACCATCAGATTGACCATCCTTAAGCTCCATTAATTTGCAAAAGTGACGATAAATGACAAACATACAAATGACAATGAAAGATAGACAACACTCTTCAAAGGCACACCCAAGTGCCCAATGAAAAGTTCTCCATGATACAACACAACTGACCAACTCAAGGCCACTTATTCAAACCAAACATGCAAATTCTTTCACATCACAAACCCTTGTATATCTCTGTCTCATTTAGTCCAAACCAAATTTCTTCCTCAAGATCAAAACAAGTTCATAGACTTCCTTGGGATCAGGAAGAGACTTTGCCACATTCTCTCTTTGCATGCACCTTTTAGCCCATTCTATGAACTTAGGGCAGTGTTCCTCTGTTTTGAAGCTGCCACATGTCTCATAGGCATAAAACCAGCTATAGAAAGGGATGAGAGCAAGGTCCACATATCCAAAGGCCTCTCCTCCAAAATAAGGCTTGTCTCCAAGCACTTCTTCTAGCTGCTTCAGGGCAGCTATGAAGTCCTTCTTTGCTGCCTCAAGCTCTTCCCCTTTCTTTGTCCATACCCTGCTTGTCGCATCAGCCACCTACACATTGTGTCTTATTGTTTCTGGTCTGTGAATCATGTAGCTAGGGGTGTTTTGTGGGTCTGAGCCGGGTTTGAGATAATATTAAGTTAAGATTTTAAATACAAATGAGGAGATTGAACTTCCTTGCTTATATTTGATGTGGAAACTGATGTTTTAACTAAATTGGACGAAGATTGTGTCTTTTTAGTTCAACATTTTGAAGAGAATTTTAAAGCTTGGATCAAATTGTGTGACACAAGCAACAAATCAAAATGAACCATGAGCAGCTTCCAATAAGATTAAGTGAAAATTTTCTGAACTAGGGATGAATCCATTTGCATATGAGAACATAAAAAAATCAAATTGTGAACATACCTTCTTCTCAATAAAATCAGCCCAGAACCTAGCTTGAGCTCTATCATAAGGATCAGAGGGCAGCAAAGGATTGCCTTGGTCCTTCCAGATCTCATCAATATACTGAACAATGATGAGAGACTCACAAATAGGCTTCCCATTATGAACCAAAACTGGAACCTTCTTATGAATAGGGTTCATCTGCAGAAGCTCAGGACCTTTATCAGCCAAATTTTGTTCCTTTCCCTCATACTCTATCCCTTTCTCAGCCAAAGCAATCCTTGCCCTCATCGAAAACATGCTACACTTCGAGTCCAAAAGCACCACCTCCTGACTCAACATTGTTTCAACCTCAAAACTCAACCAAAACTGTGTGTCTTGTTACAGAGCAGAATGATGAAGAAGAGGTTGTCCCCTCTACTTATGAGGTTCAAGTGGAGAGACAAATACTGTATTATATTTATAAAAAAGGTTAGTTTTTTGAGCTGGTCTAGAAGATTCCTTTAGGTGTAGAAGTTGGTATGCTTACTCCCCATAGTTGGGGAGGTCACGGGTTCGATCCCGCCTTTGTACTTCAGGACATTAGTGCCTGCCATTGTAATGCAAAAAAAAAAAAAAGTTGTGCCTAGACGTGAAATTGTCGGCCAGTTTTATTTTATTGATGTTTCTTTACTGATACACCGAACGTGGAGATCTGTGAAGGATTAAGATTCCGTTTCTTTTGCAATGTGATAGTATTAATGGGTGTTTTAAATTGTAAGTGGGGTATTATATGATAAATTATTTGGATAAAGACGTGATGTGATGAGGTTAGGTTTGCTTTTTTTACATATGTGAAGCACTAGTTTCAATCTGAAAACATTTAATATGATTTTAGTATTTTCATATATAGTGAGCTGACCATGTGTTCTTTGTTATTAAATGGATAAAAATTATGAAACCATAGTGTTTTTTTTTCCTTAACCTTGTGAAAGCATAGACTGATAGATGTGTCATCCTTAAGTTCCATTAATTTACAAGAGTAACACTAAATGACAAACATACAAGTGAAACATAGACAACACTCTTTAAAAGTACAACTAAGTACCCAATGAAAAGTTTTCCATAATACAACACAATAATTGACCAAGACTTGAGGTAACTTATTCAAACCAAACATGCAAATCTTATTACATTACAAAGCCTTGTCTTCTCGTCTGTCTCATTTAGTCCACACCAAAGACCTTCCTAAGGACCAAAACAACTTCATAGACTTGCTTGGGATCGGCAAGAGACTTGGCCACAGTGTCTCTTTGCATGCACCTTTTAGCCCATGCTGTGAACTTAGGGCAGTGTTCCTCTATTTTGAAGCTGCCACATGTTTCATAGGCATAAAACCAGCTGTAGAAAGGGATGAGAGAAAGGTCCACATATCCAAAGACCTCTCCTCCAAAATAAGGCTTGTCTCCAAGCTCTTCTTCTAGCTGCTTCAGGGCAGCTATGAAGTCCTTCTTTGCTGCCTCAAGCTCTTCTCCTTTCTTTGTCCATACCCTGCTTGCCGGATCAGCCACCTAGACATTGTGCAATTTGAAAAATGAGTCATATTGTTTATGGTATGTGAATCATGCAACTAGGGGTGTTTTGTGTGTCTAAGTTGGGTTTGATATAGTGAGTGTTCAAGAGAACTGCTAAAAAGTGTTTTTTTGTTGGATATTAGTTGTTATTTGATAGAGCTGCTAAAAAGTACGTTTTCATATGAACCAAGTATTCATAAGCATACTCATGAAACACTCATATGAAAGTCAAAATACGATTGAAGCCCAAAATCACGGTTTGGACTGAAGCTCGCTCGTACAACTTTTTCAAAGTGATTAATTCTCTGAAAATTTGTTCTCCAAAAGAGGTTTTGGATGTATACTCATCCAAAACTCAAAATACGTTTTAAGCTCTAATCCATGGTTTTGACTAAAACTTGTTGGTACAACTTTTTCAAAGTGATTCGGCTGAATCCATTTGCATTTGAAAACATAAAAAGAAAATATCAAAGTATAATTTGAAGTTGGCTAAAAAAATACCTTCTTATCAACAAAATCAGCCCAGAACCTGGCTTGAGCTCTGTCATAAGGATCAGAGGGAAGCAAAGGATTGCCTTGGTTCTTCCAAACCTCGTCAATATACTGAACAATGATCAGAGACTCACAAATAACCTTCCCATTATGAATCAAAACTGGAACCTTCTTATGGATAGGGTTCATCTGCAGAAGCTCGTCACCTTTGTTGATCAAATCTTGTTCCCTTCCCTCATACTCTATCCCTTTCTCAGCGAAAGCTATCCTTGCCCTCATCGAAAACATGCTCACCGTGGCATGCAAAAGCACCACCTTGTTATTCGCCATTGTTTCAACTTCAAATCTCAACCAAACACTGGTTTTTTTTTTTTTGTTACAGAGCTGAATGAAGAAGGAAAGCTTGTCCCCTCTATTTAAAGGCTCAAGTAGAGACAAGTACTGTGTTTTTTTATATAGAAGATTAAATTTTTTTGGTCTGTTCGAGTAAGAATTCTTCAGGTGTATAAGTTGTGCATAGACCCGAAAGCGTCGGTAAGTTATATTTCATTGATGTTTCTGTATTATTATTATTATTATTATTATTATTTTGGGCCAGGGATGTTTCTGTATTGATACACTGAACTTGGAGATTTATGAAGGATTAAGATTGCTTATTTGATGCAATTTGCAAGTATT
The DNA here is from genome assembly GCA_019022615.1 of Acacia melanoxylon. Classification (NCBI taxonomy): domain Eukaryota; kingdom Viridiplantae; phylum Streptophyta; class Magnoliopsida; order Fabales; family Fabaceae; genus Acacia; species Acacia melanoxylon. Next base: position 15,330,174 of record JAFJYJ010000005.1, read on the forward strand.
ATTAGGTGTTTTTAATGTTAAATGGGGTATTAAATGACAATTTGTGTGGTTGAAGACATGGGATATGACGAGGTTAGGTTTGCTTTTTTACATTATGCGAAGCACTAATTGCAGTGTGATAACATTTAATATGATTTTAGTAGTTTCCAATTGGCTAGCTGCCCTTTGTGTTCTTTGTTTGTGATGCTTAAAAATATTATAATATATTGGTTTCATGATTAAGCTCACAGGGAAGCAAATAATTAATGGAGGGCGGCAGAAGCAAATGGGTTTGGAATTTGGATTACATTTTGTCTTTGAGATTAGAAAATTCTCTTATCTCGAAAAATGTTGTATGCATTAATTTATTTTATTCATAGAAATTCAATTATGTTATAAAACTGAAGAAAATGTATAAAAATGTAGAGAGAAGTCGTTGAGAAATTACAGAGAGATGGAGGAATTTCATTTAGTAAGTTGAATGTTTAAAAGACTTATTTATAGTAACTTGAGATTCTTATCTACGATGGACATCCACATAATACATATATTTATAACACTCACATTGGATGTCCATTATGAATATCTTATTAAAAACTTTAACTAGGAAAACCCAATGGGATAAAACCTAGCTAAAGAAAAAGAGTACATAATTCATTGATACACTTTCTAATGTTGCCTCATTAAAAACCTTTCTAGGAAAAACCCAATGGACAAAACCTAGATAAGGGAAAAAAGTACAACGTGTATCGACTCTCCTCTTAATTACATCGATTTTCTAATGTTGCCTCATTAAAAACCTTTCTAGGAAAACCCGGTGGGACAAAACCTAGATAAGGGAAAAAGAGTACAGCGTACATCAACTTGTATTACTAAATTACATCAGATTTACTCCCCCGATGACTACATTACTCCCAATGTCTTTATGTTGGTGAAGAATTATCTCATGCAAATAAGCATGATACATAAGTGTCATTCTTCAACTTCTTTGCTTGAGGTTGAAATTATTCTTTATCCACCTGCAAATACTTTAAAATATATAATGGATATGACTTATCCATATAAAATCAATCTATGACCTACTTTTGTATAAACAAAAGATCTCGTACTATAGGTATTAAATCTGTAATCTAATAGAATTTCATTCTTCTCAAGTTCTTTATTTCAAATTCAATCTTTAAACAATCAATTGCCTTATTGAAGCTTTTCAGCGTTTCAATAATGTTGATATCATCAACATAACTTGCAATTAAAACATTTACATCTAGATCTTTTCATAAAGATGCATGGGCGTATTGATTTACATTCTTTATACCCTTCTTTCAACATATATTTCTTGAGAAGATTATACCACTGTGCCCTAATTGATTTAAGTCATACAAAGACTTCTTCCCCTTTATTGTTTTCAATAACTTGAATTAAATGCTTTTGATTAGCATTCTAAGTCCTTCAGGGACTCGTGCTTCTAGCACAATAAATCATTTGATGCATTTTGGCACCATAAGTCTTTCGGAGACATGTACTTCTCGCACCTTAAATCTTTCGGGACATGTGCTCCGTAAGACCTTAAGTCCTTTTCTACCACCTTAAGTCCTTTAAGGACATGTGCTACTAGCACTTTTTGACTCTTTGAAGATTCTTCTGTAATCTTCATAATTTAGTAAGCCTTATGCATAGGCTATATAACAATATCTAATAAACGCATAATTTTTCTTTCATAAATTGCCAGATTAATAAAATATTGTATCCACCGCAAAAGCACATCATAATCATATTTAACCTTGTGATAATGTTTATTTTCATATAAACATTCAGATATCCCAATTTGGACTTCTGGTCCATAACTATCATAATATGATTATATTGGCGTTTTTTCAATTTCACTTAACCTCTTGGCCAATCATCTATATGTCAACTTATTGTGACATATCTTTATATAATATCCTCATTTGATCACGTGATATCATCATCAAAAATTGTTGTCGACAACTTTATCTTTTCGGTTCCATTTTTCCAATTCGACATAACTTATCAAAATCAATATAATTCAGGTACCTGAACCTCTCTTTGAGGTTTTTGCAATTAGTTATGTCTTGATACTCTTCTGGAGTATCTACCTCCTTAATATGATCATCATAATTATTGCTCCAATTTATCCAAAACATTTATAATTGGAACTGAATAAATTTCTCATGCATCGAGCATGCCATATTTATATTCATACAGATTGGAGCATTTTTAGCTGGAGTATGAGATTTAATAAATCTCATTTGGGTCAGAAATATTATCTGGCAAATAATTCATGAATGCATAATTTGATGAACTTCTGGTTCATACTACTTTATTCGAGGATATATACAATGCTATAATGCATTCTATGTATTCACTTTTCCAGCTATCCAATTTCTCCCCCTCATGGTAAGAAAACAATGTCAAACGAAAATTGACTAATCATGCAGTATAAGTCTCCTACATCTATTTGTTTCCTTTAGAAACATCTTATTATTTCATATAGAGACAAACAAGAAAAAGAAGGTACTTATACAACATTTATCTCAAATTTCTTTCTATATCCATCTATGTGCATTGTGGTGGATTTATAATCATTGCACATTCAACCATTTTAAGATGGAAATTTGTTTGGCTCCTAACCAAAAGCCAATTTTATCGGGAGAATTTTGTTGGCTTATATAAATGCTGCTATATAACATCAAATATACTAACATAAAATTTTGTTCTCATAAGCATTCATCCAGCTTATTTATGGAGGCTTTAATTATGATTCTTAAATCATATCATCTGGAAATTGCGCGCTTAATTTATTCATATATCAACATTATTGCAAACTTCATATTGCAATCTCTTTTGCAAACTTCATGTTGCAATTATTTCTGCAAACTTCATGTTGCAAACAAATAATCTCACATGTAACCATCTTATAGATGCATCTATCAAATTTCTCATATCATTGTATGGTTTACATGCTATTTCAATGGGCCCATATAAATCTGTTTGATATATTTTCAGATATCTATTACCAATTATGACCTATGATATTCTCATAGTCATTTATATTTGAGAACAAGACTATTCATGAAGAATTTTCGATTCTTCAATGGATGTTAATACAATATCTTATTTGTATTATATATATATATATATATATATATATATAACTTGGATGATCAAACAAGTCATGTCAACAATAAATATGTTTTGATCAGTAAACTTCTCGTTTACTGTAACATATATCTCATCTTAGTAAACTTCTAGTTTACTGTAACATTATGATCCACAATCATAATGTATCATTCATTTTCGGGAGATCATATTTGTCATTATGTGGGAAGTATGAGTATGACATTCTACAAATTAGCTTACACTTGCATACTAACAATCTCCCTCAAGTGTGAGAGGTAACATTCCCCATTAAAATTTATGGACTTTGTTCTTCATAAGAGAGACTTAATGTATGAAGTATATAATTCTTCAAAATTTCACTCACACTTGTATTCTAGAAATCTCCCCCTCAAGTGTGAGTCCTTTAAAAATACTTCACAAACATTAATGGACTTCAATCAAAATGTGGGTTTACACTTTCAAATCCTTTAATTTATTATCAAAGGAGTTTTACACCCAACATATATTCTCATCCTCCATTGAGGACCATATTAGTGCATTATAATAGTGCTACGAGCACTTCGCACACCCAATGGAAAATATCTCAAATATCTCCTCCTTGTATCGGCTCTAGAAAAATGAATAATCATTTTCTATTTTTCTTTTGTTGGTCATGAATTTATAATATTTGTTTACTCATCAAGATATGAGTTCTCAATAATTTTTCATATCATTATTAACCACATGGCCTAACTGGTTATACTGTAAACTTCTGGTTTACATATACAAATTTTGTATAATTATTTGTAAACTTCTGGTTTACAATTGCATATGGTTCAATACTTTTCTATATGATATCCGTTTACGTAGATATCTTTGAAACTCAATAAGTTTCTTTCATTTTTGGTAGAGTAAAATGCATATTTAATGCATAATGTTGTTTCTTCAAGAAACAATACATTAGCTCTTCAGGAGCCTTAAAACAAATTTATACTCTCATAACTCTTCCAGAGCCTCAAATTTATACTACCAAATTTAGTCTGAACATTGGCCTTTCAAATTAAGTGGGTAAACTATGCTAATTAGTCTCCAAGACTATTAGCCTTTAGAATTATTACTCATGTGGCATAATTTTTATGCAAAATATTTGTCTTTAAGACAATAATTTAAAACTCTTTGTATCATTCAATATTTGATACATATACTTTGTGGTCTTTATATAATAACTTATAAAATTTTCTTGCAATGCCATTTCTTTAAACCAATAATGTTCTTTTATAAAAGAACTATTTATAAAATTGATAAACTTCTTAACATCAAATAATAAATTTATGGCAACATTAAAAATGATCAAACTTCTTGCCATCAAATTATAATATTATGACAATAATAAAAGTGATAAAATTTCTGACCATAAAATCATAAAATTATGGCTACATGTCATTCAATTAAATATAAACTTTTTTTTTGAGGTTTTTTTCGTGAATAGTAAATACTATTTATAATAATAAAATAATATAAACACATGGCCAAAATTTTCTCCCGCCTTCACGTGGAAGCATTGAAAAATTTGCTTGGGGAAAATTACATAACTTGACCCCAAATTCTATGCATGTTATTATACTACCAAGTAAAATTATAAAATAATACCCCAATTATTGAAAATTCCAAATTGGTCTAAATTTGAAAATCAACGCCTCATACTTTTGAAATTGATTTTGAGGTGATTTACATATAGTACTTATTTTATCGGATAGTTTATATCAATATTTGACCTTTAACAAATATAATTTGATGGCATACAATAAATACAAAAATCATGACCCTTGCCACCACAACAATAACATGAATTTCTATCATGTTTGTTAAACTCAATATCACTTTGTATGGTTTTTATCAATAATCTTTCCTCACTTCCGGTGAGAATTTGAACCACCATAATTACAACCATGTCCATATGTAAACAAATTTACACACATATCCACAACTACAATTAAATTTATTCATTACTACATTCACTTCGGGAATGTAGTTCATTGTTGGAGGAAATTCATGATCCTTAAAACAAAACTCATTTTTTTTTTGTTTTATCACAAACAAGAAATTATTAATTCAAAATATTTCTTGAGTCTTTCACAATATTGCTACTTCAGGAGCAAATTGAATATTCTCATTTATATTAAACTTTTAGAAGAACAACCATCTTCTAGTGGTCATACAATCCCATTAATTTGTTCTAAAGAACAAAAAAAAATCTATTAATGACAAATATTCAATTTTGAGACATTTATACAACTGATGGCATACAAAAATCATAGATCATGCCTTGTCTCATATCTTCAGGGCAAATATGTCTCTTTGGCTTCATGCCAATTTATCTCTTAATATCAAGCCAAATTATCATTTGACTTGGCCATATTGTGCCTTCTCTTGGCTTCTTGCCAATATATGCCTTATCTTGGCTTCTTTTGGTTTTCTGACCAACTTTTGTCATATATCTCAATGCCATTTTTTCTCTTCAAGAGAAATACAATCAAAATGGCTCCCAATTGTTTATCTTCGGGATAAACAAGGTTTTCGGCCATTATATATGACATATGATGATATAATAAGAAATATATTAATAATAAAAAAAATGACAAATAATAAATTAAACATAAACAATAAATGTTATGTTAGAAACAATAACATAAATGTTATGTTAGCAAACATAAAAGTAAATGTTATGTTAGTTAACATAAAAATAAATGTTATGTTAATTAACATAAAAGTAAATGCTTAAATTAAATAGCATAAAAGTAAATGCATAATATTAAATCAAGACTTCCGGTTAGGAGGTTTAACCCCAAGTAGGTGTCGAAATTAATAATAATTATAAAATATAAATAAATAAACATAAATAAATGCTAACATAAAAATAAATACTTAAATATAAATATGTTAGCAATAATAAAATAAAATGTTGAATCATAAATATGTTAGCGGCAATAAAAGTAAATAATGAATAATAAATATGTTAGCAGCAATATAATAAATGTTGAATCATAAATATGTTAGCGATAATTGAAAAATAAAATATTAAAAGATTAATATATATATATATATATATATATATTTGTGTAATTATTGTGCAATCAATGTACAATTTACTATGCAAATAGTAATATAATATAATAATAAATAGTAATTATAATAATATAATATTTAAAACATGGGTCCCATTTTGCCAAATTTTTCAAACCATCGACGTTTTGTTTTGTTTTTTGGAATTTACTATTTAAATAGTAATTATAATAATTAAAATATTAAAAACATGTGGGACCCCATGACAATTTTTTCAAACCTGCCGTCCGTGATTTTTTTTTTTGCAAATAGTAATATTAATAATATAATAAAACGTGGGACCCACAAGAAATTTTTTTCAAAAACGTCTTCTTCTTCCTCCTCCTCTCAAGCGCTTCGACATTCATCTTTCCCCTCACGACACACGGGCATATATTTCTAAAATCAACCAACAAAATTTGATAGAAAACATACCTGAGTGGAGAGATAACATTACAACCGATCTAAAATCAGTTTTTCAGCTTGAAACGTCTCCTTTTGAGCTATTTGAAAAACTTCTTCCTCTGCCAGGGAAGGTGAACGACGGTAATGATGAACGGTGTTAGGGAGGCTCAGTTGATTAGAGCCTCGTGCTGATAACGTGTTATAAAACTGAAGAAAATGTATAGAAAAGTAGAGAGAAGTCATTGAGAAATTCTAAAGAGATGGAGGAATTCTAATTTCAAGTAAGTTCTGAATGTTTACACAAGACCTCTATTTATAGACTTTCAAGGGTTACTATGCAATGAACATCCACATAATACATATATTTATAACAAATTAATCCTTTTCATAGGGTTTTTGGGGATTCTTTCCTTCCCTTAGGGGTTTGTCGAGTACAAGGGATTCGGAGGGATGGGAGGGAGAAAATTTTTTTTATGATTTGGATTTAAAAAAAAATTAGAGAAGTGGGATTGAAAGTTTTTTTTATTAATTTTACTTACTCTTTTAGTTTATATCTTATGTTTATTAAAATTTTATAAGCCCACTTCTCTATTTAAATCCAACTCATAAAAATTATCCATCTTCCATCCTCATCCATGGATGAAGGTTAAAATTTTAACCATTTAAGATTTAATACATTACAGAACTATTACTATAATATTACATCAAAATACATAAATCCAAAGTATTAAAATTTAACATAAAACAATTCTGAATTACACTGAACAAAATGTGTGTGTGTGTATAAATTAACAATAGTATTTGCTTATGAGTTGTTTGGGTCAAATTTTTATAATTTTATTTATTTTTTATGTAATATTTTGTATCTCAAAGGTTGAAATTGTAAGGATTAAGATGTATATTTGTCTCAAAAGTTTTCACTCAAGTACTAGATATTTTGAAACTTTTTAGGTTCAATGTTCTTTTATAAATTTCCAAATCATAGCAATATCGCCTCATTTGTTATTCAAGTTAAATTTGACCAAATATGTTGATATGACAAATTGACGTGTTGTTCTTATCATTTGTGTTAAGGTGTAAATTTGCTTAGAAAGTTTTCATTTGTGAACTTGGAAGCGTATGATTCACACTCTAGCGAAAGAAAAATCAACAACATCGAAACATCGGGAAAATTAGCACCGACCCACGACCTACGGCATGGAGTGAAAGCCTCCGACTAGGCGAACGGACATGGATCAGACGATGATCCGCATATAGAGATGAGTGAGTCCTCATCATCGTGATTGACTTGAAGAGATAGCAAGTCAGGTATCTTGAGATCGCTACGTTCCTATTCGAAAGTTTTTTGGATTTAATGTTGTCATAGAAGTTTCGAAATCATAACAATATATACTACCCTAGTACTTTTTTTTTTGCTCGAGGTACTACCCTAGTACTAAAGGATGTTAATTTTGACTATTAAATGACTTTGTAATTTGTTTGACTATATCCTCTCCTACGTGGCACCAAGCCATCACCAACTCATGTCATTAAAACGTTGATCTATCATTAAAGCACCTAACGAATTGCAAGTCCGATTTATTATTAACAAGCATCTCAACGTCATTTATCTTGCAAAAGAACAACTCTTTCAATACATTTTTTAGTTTGATCACTTCCACCTCTTCACTTCTATGGGCAGCCTCACTACTTGTTTTGACAAAGGCCAGGGAGGAAGTTGCCAAAGCTTGGAGGGATGCATTTCCTTTAAAATTTTTCCTTATTTATAAAGTCATCGAACTACAAATATGGAGGAATTGCTCTTTTGTGGGAGAAATGTTGTTGGGTTCTCTAATAATAAATCTGACTTACAATCTATTAGGTGCGTCAATGACATAATGGGGGTGTTTGGAAGAGCTGTTGGAGGCAACTTATAGGCTTATTCACTGTTTCAAAAGGACTTATAGGTATTTTTTTCTTTTTTTTCGTTTGGCAAAAAAACTGGGCCAACAGCACTTATGGGCTAAAGTTAGCTTATTTCATAAGCTGTGTTTTGCAGCTTATGAACTTATCAACAGCTTGTCTCTCTCCACAAATGCGTCTCTCTCCACAAATGCCCAAATATCCGTTGAAGCTTCAGCCTTGAAGTGCTCATTAATTCGCCAACTACCTGCTGATTTGAGCTCATTTAATTTTTCCAACTACTGCTGAACTTGAAGCAATTAATCAAGCTTCATCCTCTCTCTCTCTCTCTCTCTCTCTCTCTCTCTCTCTCTCTCTCTCTCTCTCGTCGGATCTGTGGCTTGCGCTCTCTCTCTCTCCCAGGCGGTCTGGTGCGGCGAAACTCTGAATTTAACCGAGCTTCGAGAGCTGTGGTCTGGTTTGTTGGCTTGCGCTCTCTCTTTCTGATACGGTCCAGATTGCTAGCTTCCGTTCATAACTATTGTTCAAACTAGCTAGTTTCTAAATAATTATCTCATTCTTAGAAGTTCTTGTTAAATGCTCTTGGGGGTTTATCTGTAGTCTAATAAGCATGGACATCAAGACAAACAGGATTGGACTCCTCTCATTTCTTCCCCTTATTTTTATCTGCACCAAGAGTCCAACAATAACCATATGACCTGTTAACTAAAAATATGGTTAATCATGTATTCAGTCTAATTAGCTCAATCCAATCCTTGAGGTCATTAATTACACTTAATGGATCTTCTACATGAATTATCCGTGAGATAATCTTCCCTTTCTTACGTAATTCGGAAGCTTGAATGGGTGTGTCTTGTGTATTCTTCTTTTCAAATGGGATCTTTCTTTTCTTTTCTTTCGTTTTTTTATTAATGTTTTTGACATGAATGAGATCAATTCACATCCTTGCAGTATAACCTGAGATAGGAAACTTTGCTATGGTAAAGCAAAAAAATGTTGCCACAGCAAAAGTTGCAGTAAATCTAGACCATCCAGCTTTAACAATTTTAAAAAAAATTCAATTGTAATATTCATTGTTTAAAAGCGTACAATTAAAATGAATCAGCCATCTTCAAATGAAATGAATCAGACTCGTGATGCAATTAGATCTCAAATTGTAGAAAGCTTAAATTCTTAGTTACTTATGTAATATTTATTTGATCAAATTATGTATTTTAGTATTGCCAAATTTTATAATTTAGCATTTTTCATATTTTGGTAATTTTAATTTTGATTTTAATTTTTTTGTTATAATTATCTCAAAAGTCACTTATCCATAAGTTATTCCAAACAAGTTTTAACTCAATCGGACTTTTCCATAAGCTACTTATACAACCACTCATCCAAACATAAATCATGTTTCACAATCGGACTTATACCCAATCAGACTTTTCCAAAAGTCCGATTGCCCACCGTCTCCCAAACAAGCCCATTAACTGCTTCAACGTTGCGAGTTGGCAATAGCTTAGTGTTGTGAGTTGGCAATATGGGAGTCGTGGCGGATCTTCCGACAACCCCCAAAAAAAAAATTCTTTAAAATTTTTTAATGGAACTTTTTTTTTTTAGCGTAATAATACAACTTTGGCCCCCCAACTTCTTCTTCTTTTTCTTTTTTCTTTTTTTAACATTTTTTCCTCTTTTTATATCTTTGGGCTTATAATTCAATCTTTGTTCTATGTGGGGTCTTGTATGATTTATTTTAATTTTGTCATTCTTTTCTATATTTCATTCTAATTACTTGAAATTTTTAGCTTATCAATGAAATTTACTTTTGTGGTGTATCCCTTACTATGCTTTTACCCATTCTACACTACACTTGTAGATGAAGTTAATTGACTTAATTTCATGAATATTTTTTTTTTATTCTTTTCATTTTTAATGCATTTAAAATTTTCCTTAAAAAAAAATTCCCCAAACTTTTCCTCCAAGTTCCGCCATTTTGATGGGAGTGCATGTGGCCAGGTCAAACAAACTCATTTAACCATCAAGATTAACATCATTTACGTACCGGTAGGGCAACATCGCATACGATCTGAAAATTTTTGAGGCAATATTTATCTCAAAAAAACTTCTCAATACTCCATATGCTCTGAGTGGAAACTTTTGAGACAAATTTATATCTTTATCCAAATTTTAGCCCAGAAATACAAAAAAAAAATGGAGGGGAGGAAAAAGGAATCAATTATTTTGGATTAGCTTTTGAAAAATAATTTCTAAAAAAGGTGATTTTAAAGAATAGATTTTGTAAACAGGAAAAATGATTTTGAATTGATATATCATAACAATTTATTTTCGCATCGGCATGGGATGAAATCGTGGACATGGATGTGTTAGCTAGCTTTGCTTCTCACTACAAAAAAAAAAAAAAAAAAAAAAAGACGTTTTGTAGCGGTTAAAATTACATATTTGTAGCGGTTTTAACCGCTACAAAAGACATTAGTAGCGGTTTAAAGAACCGCTACAAGCGTTGCAAAATGTTTTGTAGTGGTTTTCTAAAACCGCTACTCATAGAATAAAACCACTTCTTGTATTTAAGAACGGTTTTGAGTTACCGCTACAAGATGCACTTAAGATAACAAATTTTAAAAAAATTGGCACCCAAATTTTGTAGCGGTTGTAAAACCGCTACAAATATTGAATAAAATTTTATAAATTGCGTCAAATATTTAAGCCAAATTTAAATTTAAATTTGTAGCGGTTTTACAAGCGCTACAAAATATTGCAAAGTTGAAAAAAAATCATAATTTGTGTCAATTGTTACAATATTATGTTGAATATTTTTATTATTTAAGTGACAGATTAAATGATAATAGCTAATATTTAAAAAATGATTAACTTAAATTAGATAAGTATAAATATTATGTAGGTATAATATTGAGAATGTGTAGATAATAAGGACTTATTGTGTTGTCCACCTCTGAGCAAAAAAAATATGTTGTACATTAGATTATATTTGATTATTGAAAGAATGTTAATGATGATAGAAGGAATATTAAGGAAATATATTTAAAGTTCTGGATAAGAAAAAAATAGTATCAATATTATATAAGAAGGGAAAAAGTAAAACATTGAAATCAAAGATTTTGCAAGGGGTGGGAAGAAATGAGAGAAAACGAGAGAGAAGGGGGTGGGAAGAAATGAATAAGTGTGTGAAATGAGATGTGGTGGGGGCATTTATAGGGATATGCATAACATTTGTAGCGGTTGATATGACGGATTTTGTAGCGGTTAAACGCTTGTCATGGTTTTTGTTTGTTTTGTAGCGGTTACAAAGCTGCTTCAAAAATTCATTAGTATTTTAAAAAATAAATTAATTTCAAATTTTGTAGCGTTTATACTAAAAACCGCTACAGATTAATGAACGTTGGCAGGATTTGAAATATTCAAATTTGAATATTACACTCTTTGAAGCGGTTGATGTGACAGCTTTTGTAGCGGTTTCCGTTTGTAGTGGGTTTTTTTTCGTTTTGTAGCAATTACAAAACCGCTACAAAAATTCATTGGTATTTTTTAATAAAATAAATAAATTTCAACATATCACATTTTGTAGCGGTTATACTAAAAACCGCTACAAATATGAACATATTTTAAAAAAAAAAAAAAAATTGGCGGGATTCGAAATATTCAAATTTCAATATTACACACTTTGTAGCGATTGATGTGATAGTTTTTGTAGGTTTCCGTTTGTAGTGGTTTTTTTCATTTCGCTACAAAAATTCATTGGTATTTTTTAAAAAAATAAATAAATTTCAACATATCACATTTTGTAGCGGTTATACTAAAAACCGCTACAAATAGGAACATATTTTTTTAAAAAAAATAAACTTGGCGGATTCGAAATATTCAAATTTCAATATTACACACTTTGTAACGGTTGATGTGACAGTTTTTGTAGCGGTTTTACATTTGTAGCAGCATTTTTTGCATTTTTGAGCGGTTACAAAACCGCTACAAAAATTCATTGGTATTAAAAAAAAAAATCAAAATATCACATTTTGTGGCGGTTATACTAAAAACCGCTACAAATATGAACGTATTTTTAAAAAAATAATTTTTTTTATAATAACTTCTTTTTGCAACGTGTGTAAGAACTTCAATTTGTAACGGTTTAACTTAAAAAACCGCTACAAACTGTTCACGCTACCCCAACCGCTACAAATGAAGAAACCCTATCTCATGCGTCGTGAAAATTTGTAGCAGTTTTTTATAACCGCTACAAAAGTTCAGATTATTGGCATTTTGTAGTGGGTTTTTGATATAAACCGCTATAGATAAACCGCCATAAGGCGCCAAACTTGTGCCATATTTGTGGCGGTTTGTATAAATGAACCGCTACAAATTTGGCGCCAACTTGGCGCCATATTTTGTAGCGGTTAGTTTATGATAACCGCTACAAATGTCGTTTACTAACCAACAAGCCACTTGGCCCAAGTCATACCGCTGCAAATTTGTAGCGGTTCCGATATAAACCACTACAAATTCGCATATTTGTAGCGGTTTATTTTGACCGTTACAAATTAACCGCTACAAAGTGACATTTTTGTTTTTTTGTAGTGACTCCTTTCTTTTCCTTCTTCTTTTTTTTTCTATATTTTTTAAATGGGTTAAATCCGAAATGAACGTGACAAACAAATTATAAAATAATGTCGCGCATAATATTCTTTTAAAATTGATGTATCAATTGGAAGATTTTTTTTATATTTAATGTTGACGATTAAAATAGGATAAAATTACACAAGTATTAAAACATTATGTACTACTTACATTATTTTATTCTCGTAGCTATTTCAAGCAAGTCATCCAGTGCTTTACGGCAAATGGAGCGCGGGATGGATAATTACATTTTGATTTTATGTTTTTTTTATTTGGGTAAAGATTTCTCCTTACGATTCAGTCTTCAAATTTTTTCAAATAGTTCAACATTTTCTGGTCTTTCTCCTTCCTCTCTCTTCTCTTCTAACACTTCTCTTCGCCCATCTTCAGCTCCTTCTCACTGGCGACTTGTGTCTCCATCACTGGCCGTAGGAAGAGTATCATTTTTATGCCACAAATGAGTCAAAGTGGTAGATTAAAGCCCAGATCTTTCATCTGCGGCCTTCTCCCTCTGAGTTCTGTCGGTTGTGGCCTTTGTCTCGTCTTTGTGTCAAGTCTTTTTCTCTCCTTCTCCAGATCTGTTCTGCGGTGGTGAAAGCTATATGTATTTTGTTTCTATTTTTGCGATTTGGGTTTTGTGGTGGTATTATTATTTTCTCAGGTAGTAAACAGATCTGTGAGATCTGAGTATAAATCATCTTGGTTAGATGGTTGGTTGAACTTTATTAGATCTTATTATCATCGGTGGCTCGTGGGAAGATTTCAAGAGGTGTTGTTTGATGTGTAGTCGAAGTCACCGTATATGCTTGAATGGAGGAGAAAAAATGTTATTCACGATATCATGGGTCTTTTTTCTTCTGAGATTAGGTTTTCTTTGATCTTTACCCTAAGACGGAGTATTTGTACAGCTGCTCTAATTGCAGTTAATCATTATAAAAAGGTGTGCCCTTTAGGGTGAGTTTTACAACCAACACTTTCTTTCGTGTCTTTTCTAACCTTGGATATTGAGGAGGCTAGTTTTATCCATGATTCTACTTCTACTCTTAACTCTTTAATGCGTGGTGATTGATTTGCCTTGGTTTGTATTCTACCAGTTTGTTTTCATGTATTGTCAGTTTTTTTTCATGTATTGTATTGGTTTGCAGTATTAATATATATATCCTTTGGCCAAAAAAAAAACATTTTCTAGTCACATATGCTTAAAAGTATCATAAAATATGTTAACAACAGAACAAGACTCTTCAAATAAAGGCACACCCAAGTGCCAAATGAAAAGTTCTCCAAAATACATTACAAAACACAAGCACTAACCAACTCAAGCCTCAAGGTCACTTATTCAAACTAAACATGCAAGGCTTTTACATCACATACCCTTTTATGTGTCATTTAGTCCACACCCAAGGCCTTCCTGAGGATCAAAACAACTTCATAGATTTGTTTGGGATCAGGAAGAGACTTGGCCACAGTGTCTCTTTGCATGCACCTTTTAGCCCATGCTATGAACTTAGGGCAGTGTTCCTCTGTTTTGAAGCTGCCACATGTCTCATAGGCATAAAACCAGCTATAGAAAGGGATGAGAGAAAGGTCCACATATCCAAAGACCTCTCCGCCAAAATAAGGCTTGTCTCCAAGCACTTCTTCTAGCTGCTTCAGGGCAGCTATGAATTCCTTCTTTGCTGCCTCAAGCTCTTCCCCTTTCTTTGTCCATACCCTGCTTGCCGGTTCAGCAACCTACACATTGTGAAATTTTAAAAATGAGTCATTGTAGCTAGGGTTTGAAATTTGTCCCTGCTACATGGTCTGTGAATCATGTAGCTATACATTTCAGCCTCATAGTCCCCACCAAAAGTTTCTTCTATAGACTAAAATGAAAATATTGAATTTTCTATGGGGCTTAAATGTAGTTTATGAAAATATGAGTTCTGTAATCCCCCCCCCCGGGCGGAAATTACATCTCTGGTTCCACCCCTGCGTTTGATATAGTGGGTGTTCGAGAAAGCTATCAAAAAAACACTTTTTTTGTTTGATATGTGGGTGTTTGATAGAGTTTCCTTAAAGTAATTTTTCATTTGAAACCTTACTTACTCTTCAAACACTCATTTAAAACTCAAAATAGGTTTTAAGTCCAAAATCATGATTTGGACTGAAGCTCGCTAGTACAACTTTTTCAGAGCGATCAATTCTCCCAAAATCAAAGAAACATACATAATCAAAGTTAAGAAATCAATTTAAAATTTTAAATAAAACAAAGATCTTGAACACACTTGAATGAATGAAGTTTGTGCCTTTCAAGTTCAACACCTTGGACAAAATTTTGACTATCTCTGTTTTGATTGATGATTGACACAACATTTAGTAGCAAAGCACCATGTAGTTAAAGCTTGGGTCAAAGGGTGTGTGACACTGACACAATAATAAACAACAAATCAAAATGAACCATGAACATCTTCCAATAAGATTAAATAAAAAATTTGTGAACTAGGCTGAATCCATTTGTATATGAAAACATACCTTCTTATCAACAAAATCAGCCCAGAACCTGGCTTGAGCTCTGTCATAAGGATCAGAGGGAAGCAAAGGATTGCCTTGGTTCTTCCAAACCTCTTCAATATACTGAACAATGATCAGAGACTCACAAATAACCTTCCCATTATGAATCAAAACTGGAACCTTCTTATGAATAGGGTTCATCTGCAGAAGCTCATCACCTTTGTTCATCAAATCTTGTTCCCTTCCCTCATACTCTATCCCTTTCTCAGCCAAAGCTATCCTTGCCCTCATCGAAAACATGCTCACTGTTGCATGCAAAAGCACCACCTTGTTATTCGCCATTGTTTCAACCTCAAAGCTCAACCAAACTGTGTTTTTCGTTGCAGAGCTGGATAAAGATGAGCTTGTCCCCTCTATTTTAAAGCTCAGGTGTAGCAGTTGTGCATAGACTTGAAAGCGTCTATTGGTGTTTCGAACTTGGAGATGTTCAAAGGATTAAGAATATTCCTTTGTTTATGCCATTTCACAACTGTTATTTGGTGTTTTTTAATGTCAAGTGGGGTATTAGATTAATTACTTGGATGAAGACATGGGATGCGATGAGATTAGGTTTTACTTTTTTAACATCATGTGAAGCACTAGTAGCAGTGTGATAACATATAATATGATTTTGGTAGCTTTCATATAGCTACCTGTCCTTGTCTTCTTTGTTTGATATGCTTCAAAAAATACTATAAATTGGGTCCGGTTGATTTAAAGATATTATAAAATGCGTTGGTTTCATGATTAAGCTCACATGGAATCAAAAAGTCACTAGAGGGTGGCATAAGCAGACAGAGAAATGGGTTTGGAATTTGGAATTTGGAATTTGGAATTTGGATTACACACTGTCTTTGGGATTTAAAAATTTTCTTATCTCGAAATATTTTGTACGCATTATTTAATTTTATTTATACAAAGACAATAAATCATTTTCATATAATTTGGGGATTCTCTCTTTATTCTTTACCCTCCTCTTCTCATCCTTATTCGTGTTAGTGGTAGAATACACCCAAAAGTGTTAGTGGTAGAATACACCTAAAAGAGGTGAATTATGTGTTATAAATATTTAAATAAATTAAATTAGTAAGCACTAAGTAATACGTTAGAGAAACGTCACTCAAATAAGAAGATAAAGAATACATAGGTGATACTACCTCGGGTTTTAAATATATGACATAGTTTATAGTGCAAACTATAAACTATGTCATATATTTAAGACCGAAGTATTATTCTAGTTGGGTCTTAATCCTACGTCTAGTCATCAAGCAACTCATGAGATCTTTCAATCCACTGTATCACTCAAGTTTAATATTCAATCTCACAAGTTTATAGGTAGGTATTTGGATAAATTTTGTGATTTCGCAAATTTATCCGTAGGTACTTGTGAACTTTTCACTCTCACTTACTACCTGTAAGGATGCAATCTGAGACTTAAGATCACATCATGACCTTAATCCAAACCATTCAAGTATGTTCTCTCAATAGAACTAATTTTGATAATTACTTAAACTCAGTGTATTTCCTCACAAAATAGATATATAAATTTAAGATTAATACACAGAGTATGTGCACAATATGCTCGTTTAAAATATTCTCAATATAATTAATATCTTTAACTTTATCTTCAACACATCTTTTATACTTGACTGGTATTGATCTATAAGTTAGAAGTGCATCCAACCATTGAACTCTAATCTTCTCGTTGGAGCTTGCTTTTTAAACCTATCTAATGCTTCTGATAGAAAGTAACGAAGTATTTGTTTGCTCATTTAATACTTCCTACCAGCAACAAATATTTCTATTTCTTGGACATACTATAATAAGTTAATGAACAATTATAATAATATCCAACCAAATAAGAAATCACATGTATAATTTTCACACATTTTGATGTACTGGTAGTGATTATTTGGTATGCTTTAACCTTAACTGATAATTTTGATAGATTGGCCTATTCAAATATCCACGAACTTATACAAAAGTGGGGAGTGGTGTTGCCAATAGAACAACTAACCGTTGTTATTATGTGTTTTTTTTATGCACCTAGTATCTTAAACCAACCCTTTACCTCAAACTAGTTTAGATTTGAGGCATACCAAGACCATTTTTTCAGGTGGAGCCCCTACCACATAACATTGCTATGTTCCAAAGTCTTGAGACCCTTGTAATTACTGATTAATATGATGAGTTTTCAAATAGCTTCAACATTTTCATGTCAGTTGCCACATACGCTTAAAAATATTATGAAATGTGTTGGCACGTCTACAAATATTATAAAATGCTTTTTTAAAAAGAGGTAAAGGGGCAAAGGCCCAACGTATATCAGAGTTATCTAGCAAGAAAATGCCCAATACGGAAGATTGGGCCTCAAATGATGACCCCAAACTATAGTCAGCTAAAGGCCTAAAGCATCAGCGTAGGGATTGGCATGTTGAACAATTTTTAAAAAAGAAAAAAAGGTTCAACAATGCTATGGCCCAAACTTTTTATGAGACAAAATAAACAAGAGTCGTGTGTCCCTATTTATATGACGATTTTTATATCAAAAAAAATATATGACGATTTACAAAATCTAAGCAATAATTGATAACCAATCACTTCCTCCAAATAATACTTCCCACGAATATTTTAATGGGGGAGCTACAGATAAATTTTTTTAAAAGGTTTTGGAAGCACGAAAATTCTTTCCAAATCTCGAGATGGTTACAAAATTTTACGTTTATTTAAAAATGTAAGGAAGAGATTGTAAGTAAGACGTTGGTGGAGTGAGTAGTGTTAAGTGAGAGATAGAGAAACCTATGACAATGTGGTTTTGTTTGAGGTTAGAGATTTGTGGAAGGTACGAGACTGAATTTTGGGCGGGTGTTTTATCAGAATTAAAAATTGCCTCGGAAACTTTGTGGCATATAACATCATATTTTTTTCATTTGATTAAGGATTTTCCCTCATGACTTTAAGGGTTCTCACTTATCTCAATAAGTGCGCTTCCCAAGACTCGAATTTGGATTATCCTCTTTACGGGGTGAGACCCCTTACTATCTTAACCAACAGTTTATTGGTAGCATATAAGATCACGTTGAGTATGTTTGAATTTACTCCCAAGGGTCTGCTTGGGATAGCGGTGGTAGAATTGACTTTTCTTTTTAATGGACTTTTCCTGATGGGCTTTTTTTTCTGTTAGACTTTTCCTGATGTAATTTGTATCTGGGATAGTGGTGGGAAAAGTGAAAAGGCTTGAACTGCTAGAGGGTGGGCTTCACAAAAAAAGTAGCTTCAGATTTGAAGTACACCACATAGTGAAACTTTGTCAAACACCCAAAAAACAAGTTTTCACATCTGATAGACTTATTTCAACTTCTGATGCTATCCCAAATAGACCTGTAAGATTTATAAGATGTCATGTTGGCGGGAAAAATGAGTGTCATTGATTGCTTTATACAAAGTTGTTTGAATAATATTTAAACATGAGTCAAAAAAAATAAAAAATAATAATAATATTTAAAAATTCTAGATATCATCTTTTTCCTTCTTACTATTGACTTAAATATATTAATGATTTAACATTTTTTTTGGGTAAAATAATGGTTTTGATTAACAATCTAAAAAAATGAAATCAAATTTGAGCAGTCAAAGTAATAAATATAGTGCTCATTCTCTCGATAACCCAGGCATCTAATCACCACTAACCAGACCCAAATCCAATTAATATGATAAAATTTTAGAGAAATATATCATACTGGAGAAATTATTAGATACTATGTTTATCACAGTCCAACTTATGAAAGCAATTTAAATGAAATAATTAATAATTTATTTATCTTTTATACGCACGTATATTATACCTTTATTTTTATACGTTACGCATATATTATACTCCCCTTCAGTATATCTCTTCTTTTACTTTCACTTTTTACATTTAAATTAAATTTATTCAAGAGAGTTAACCTAACACTCGTTCTTGGATTATGCAATTATCCCCAATCACCAATGTCAAAGTGTGCTAATCTTTCTTACCAAACTTTCTTTGACATGCAGGCAGCTACCGTCCTTTCAAAAATGGGTGTATGCCACTAGCTTGACCTGTAGATTGAGAGGAAACATTCTATAAATGCTCATAGCATCAACAGAAAACAATACTAATTCTTAAAAGAATCAAAGATCTAGAGAGATCAGAATTTACTTCTTTTCATTTTCTTTTAGCCTTCTTTGTTTAAAGTATGAGGCATTTTTACATGAAATAAATCTATGTATATTCAACCAGAACCTCAGATCAATCATACAATCTCTTCAACTCATCTGAGTAAAAGCTTTCAGAAAAGTCAACATTCTGGTTCGCTTTACATTGTTGCTCCGTTTAGTCACCTGGACAAAAAATGAGAACTCACCTACACTATACATTCATTAATATGACAATTTATTGCATCACACGTGCACACAATCCTTTTATATGAATATCATCAACTATTATCCAACATTTGCTTTGTTGTCACTTTTAATTTTTGAGGCTCAGAAGATTAGTGCTAATGTTGATAATTGTTCTCTCACCAGTCCCTCTTTAGGTGGTGGCTAGTTTGGATTTGGCTTTGGTCATTGCGGACATTTGCGCTTAAATGCTACCGATTTTGGCGTAGTTTCACCTCCCTTTCTTATATATATATATTTAAAAAAATTCTGGCAAATTTTCAAACACTGTCGGATAGTAAAAATAATAATTCAGAATCTTAAATAGTACTGAAAAAATTCTTAATGATCTTAAAAAATTATTTTAATATCGTGAAAAAATATTTCGAGATCTTGAAAAAAATATTTGAGGGTACTAAACGGCACTAAAAGATACTTCAGAATATTGATTGATACTTAAAAAATTATTTTATGATCGTGAAAAAATATTACAAGATACTAACGGTTACTAAAAGGATACTTCATGATACTGACTAATTCTTAAAAAATAATTCATGATCTTAAAAATTATTTTAGTATCTTGAAAAAATATTCTAAAAAGATATTTTTAATACTTTGATAAGATCTCGAATTATTTTTTTAAGATCCAAAATAATTTTTTTAGGATTATGAATTATTTTTTCAGTATCCTTTCAGAACCAGTCAGTACTTCAAATATTTTTTCACAATTATTTTAAGATCATGAAGAATTTTTTTAGTGGTATTTAGTATCCTGAATTATCTTTTTACTACCCGGCAGTACCTAATTTATTTATTTATTTTATAAGAAAGGGAGGTGGCTGCGCAAAACGACCTTGATTTAAAGCGCAGTGGTCGACGGACGAAAGCCAAATCCGGCTAGTTTGTTTTTTCCTTTTCTAGTTTATTTGTTGTCCTTTTGTTTCTTTGTTTTTTATATAACAAAATTTTAGGAAAGGGGTTGGAATGTACTTGTTTCTGGCATTTTATTTTGTACATTATTCCCTCTGTGGATTTTCTCTTTGTAACTGTCACTTTCGTGGTGATTATTAATACAAGTTCCTATTGGTCCCAGAAAAAAAAAAAAAAAAAAAAATCTCGTACAGTTTTGTAAGGATTTGCAACTGATCAAAAAGAAGAATCTATCTGTGAGCTGGTTTCAGGCTAGTAGTCAACCTGGTCCAACCCATGTCTTGTACAACCTTGTACATAACAAAAATCTAGAGTCAAAACATGTACAATTAGAAGAACTGCTGGTGAATTGCGAATCTGGTTGCAATAAATTCTTCTACCAAAATCAACAGGATGTCAATGCCACATTGAGGCATTTGTAGAACTATGCTCACCAAACCCCATTTTTAAACTCACTGGGAAATCGCATTCCTGGGCTCCAAGTAAATTTCCAGTATAAAAAAATTATAACCCTTTCTTGTAAAGGTCATCATTTTGTGATGATAATTCATAATACACTATACTAAACTGGGTAAATCACACACTTATGTACAAACAAATATGCCAAACCGCTCCATAAAATCATGGAGGTGGATACAATTAAATGCCCTCTCCATTTCTGCCATTACTGGGCATGTCCTTCAATTTCATGACCTGAAGCAGTAAATGAGAGCTCATGGACACTCTTGGTGTAGGCACACAACACAGCCAAATAAATGTACTGCCATCTATTTTAAAATTTTCATACTTCTGCTGTAGGCTCTTGTGCTCCATGACCACGAGACCTGGACTCAGCAATCTTCATAGCCACCTCTGTTATTACAAGCCTGGTTAAAAGCAGCCCTGCAATAAACGCTGCTGCCATTAACATTGTGAAAACTGCACTCCAACTATCTTTAGAGATGTAGCCTGTAATTAATGGGCCAATTGCCGCCCCTACAGAACCAGTTCCATCAATAATGGCTGTCACAGTTGCCAAAGCCCGTGAATTTCCACTCAGAGAACTGTGTGTTCCCAGGTCAGCCGAAACAGCTGTTGTTATGAGAGCATAAGGCCCGTTTACAAACATGCCAGTGATGAACATCAATGCTATATTTAGAACCAAAGATACTTGCCCATAAACCCGATAGAAGAAGAGAGCAGGGATTGCAAGGTACATGAAACTTGCTGCTGTTATTGCCCTGGCATCTAATCTATCTGAAATGTGGCCGGCCAGGATTCCTCCAATCGCACCTCCAACATCAAATAAAGTGGACAGTGTTCCTGCTGTCTCACTAGATAGATATTTGCCATCAATTTCTGCATGATCACAAGAATAATTAAGTAATCAAACAAGGAAAAAGTTATGAAAAATAATTCATAAAGACAGCATCTAAAATATCAAGAAAGTTGACGTACCTGTGTGGCAAATGTAGAATGGAAGCCAGTATAGAAACGTATATGCAACCAACTTAGCAAAGAAAAGACAAAGAGCAAAAGGAGCAACTCCAGGAATTTTCCATGCCTCTATGAACCCTATAGCTTTCTCCTCCTCAACAATTGTCTCAGGCCTCAACAGTGGCTGTGCAATTTCTTCATCTCCATTTTTCTTTGGCGAACTGCATTCATTTTCCTCTTCACTAGCTCCAACAGACTCAGGTGATACAGGCAACAGAAGGAAAACCACCAAACCAAGGAAACCAATCATAAGTCCTGGCACAACAAAGGACCATCCCCATCCATAGCTTAGCATAGCAGAAGCAATCAAAGAACCAGAAATGTTCCCAATAGAAGTGTGGGTATTCCATATACCCATAATCAACCCTCTCTTCTTCTTTCCAAACCAGTTTCCAACAACAGCAACTACTGATGGCCATCCAGTGGACTGGAACAATCCAGCAATCATTTGAATTACTAAGTAGTAATAGAAGCTATGGATGTTTCCCCAGTACCCAACACCAAAAAGGGAAGTAAACAAACCAGTTCCCAACATTCCCACGGTTAGAAAAATCCTCAGATTTAACCTATCTCCTAAATGGCCAGAAATATACATCCCAAAAGCATATACTGCAAGAAAAGCAACATCCAATTCACCAAGCAGGGATGTCCCATCTGATCCATTAAATGGAGCCCAACCACTTCCAAGTTTTTTGTTTCCAGTTGACTCATTGGTATAATTTGATCTCAATAGAGGGAACTTTAAGCCAAAATCTGTTGATTGGGGATCAAGGACACTCTTTACAATACTTGTTGTTTTTCTGGTAGCATGATAACTTGCATATGCCAGAAATGTTACAACCAGAACGATGACTTGGTAGGTCTTGAAGGAAACAGGCCTTCTCTTAATGGACTCTAGGATCCTAAGCCCCGGAGGCTTACTGCAACTTCTCTCAGACAACAATTCTGATGCTGGACCCATGAATTAGTTCTTAATTCAGACGCAAGAAAAGGGAAGAAATTAATACCCCTTAAAGAAAACTTCTGCAAAGATGAGGAGACCAAAAAGAATCATTGTTAAGGAATGTATCACTGAAGAATGAATAAATATGGTGTAGGCTAAACGAAAAAAAGAAAAGAAAAATATTAATTAACATCAATTTCAGCAATCATCTTAAATGCTCAGAGCAGATAAGGCCATTATTGTAACCGTGGGGTGCGTGTGGAGAGAGGGGGGACTGATATATAAATTAAAAGTTCCAGAAATCTAACAGGATGAATACATAACCGCATAATCAGAAGAATCTGAAAGCTTTTTGATCGAGCAAGATCATAATTGGCAACAATAGTTGGTCAGAAAATTAGTGCGTTTCACTAAAAAGAAGAAATAGAGTTCGTTTCCAAAGGAGGAAACCAAATTTGGAGAAACAACACCAAAACAAATCGTATAATAATCATCGGAAGGTAAATCAAAAACAAAAACAAAAAACTCCTTCAAAGATCTGAAAAGTAACAGCCAATATTAGCGTCACAAAAAAAGCTACCAAGAAGAAACAACATATGGAAACCAATTTTCCACGATTACACCGCAATGGAATCAACTTCCGAGCTATAAAAACACACAAAATCAAAAGATTAAGCAGAAACGAGAAGCAAATTCTTACCAGAAGAAAAATCTCTAAATGCAATGAGAAAAGAAAAATAAGCAAGGAATCATACCTCAAGCTATTAGAAGCTTCACTGGGTCGTTTTCGCTTTCCTTGCTTCGCAAATTATGCGCCTTCGGTTCTCGGCTAGTCGCTTCTCGGTAGTCTTGTAGTCATTTCATTACACAGGCAAAAGCCGTGACGAGCTACGCAAGTATTTAAATAAAACGATATTACTATTTTACTAAGTCAAATGTCAATTATACCCTGAGTCCTAAATAGTTTGCTACTTCGAATACACGCCTCTTCTCATTTACAAGAACGCCTCTGTCCACGTGAATTGACGAAAATGTGCCCATTGTTCCTCTCCGGGTATGACTTATGAGAGCGCACTAATGAAAAATTATATTGAATTTTTTATAGGGTTAAGGTCGAAAATGCGTGTGGCTTGTATCTTTTTTTGGGTGCGAAAGTATATACGTGGTTCAAATTAAGTGCGAAAATATCGTTTGTAGTTAAGTTTGACTTTTTTGTTGATGCTAGCGATGACGTGGCGATTTTCAAAGTTTGTAAAAATATACGCGTGTCTTTGGTTAGAGGATAGCGTAGAAAGTAGCGAAGTGTTTTTTTGTACATGTGAGTTTTTGACAAAGATACGTATACATTTTTTCGCACCTTTCAAATATCACGTCATCGTCCAATCAAGAAAAAAATCAAACTTAACGGTCAAAGTCAAACTTAATTGATCCAAACGATATTTTCGCACCAATTTGTCATCGCGTACACTTTTACACCCGAAAAAAAAAATCACTTGCTACTTAGGGCGCTCTCTCGACAAAAGCGTATACATTTTTTTGCAACTTAACCTTTTTTTATATTATTCGATTGGATATTACTGTACTTGATTAAATAAAAATTTATAAAACAATTATATTCATAATAAATTCATTGTCAGCATAATACCATTACAATATATAAAATTTTTAATGAAATAACAACATATATTCTTGTTGTACCCATTAAAATCCAACATTCACTATTATATACTTCCTTCTATCCTTTTTATAAGTTAGTTAGATGCAATTATTATGTCATAAATGTAATTTTACCTAAATATGTTCTTATTTACATAATGGGAGGGAGGGAGAATGAGTAGGAACATGTTATAGTTAATATAGTATTTGGTCCCCCAATCTGTTTTTACTTTTTATTTTGATTTTGGTTCCTCAAATTTCAAACCATAGATTTTGATTTTTGAAGAGGCAAAATGATCTATATTTTTATTAAATTATAGGGATCAATGGTTTAAACACCAAAATCAAAATAATAGCAAATTTAAATGACTAAAGATTATATTAACCTAATAAAAAAAATATAATCAATTAGGGTATAAATACTTTTTTAAAAAAATATCAAACTTTAATATTGGTGGGTTTATAAAGTTGGATAAAATTGTAAAGTGGATGCAGCAAATGCTCAAAACGTATGAATAGTCATTTGGATGCCACAATTTGCATTCATGGCTTACATCTTTTATTTTATTTTTGTGTTCCATCTGTAACTTCCTCTAGACATTGTTTTTTAGCTCTTTATTAGTTTGTCGGTTATTGCCTTCTTGGAAACTCACTCTTTTAATTTCTTGCGCTCTTGAACTTTCCTGTTTTTATTTGTGTTCAATGCATACTCCATGCACCTCGATCTTGTTGAGTAAATTAATTAGAGTTTCTAACCATGAGGTGGATGGATAAGAATTTTAAGACTATAAATCTATTTTTTTGCATTTAATTAATAGATAGATTATACTCCTCCAGGTCACAATTATAGGGGAAAATTACCGAATTTGGAGGGATTAAGGAGGGAAGTTAAATTAGTTAATTATATGTATTTTCCTAAAATACCCTTACCTAAAATTTAAAATGACATTAATGGATTTAAGGATTGAGATGGAGATGAAAGTGGAAGAAAAAGGATGGAATTGAAGAGTAAAAGTCTGTTTGGTATGTAAATATAAAATGTGATGCAAACACACACACACATATATATATATATAGCTGCCCAAAGATCAAAATGTATGTTCATAAAGGTTTTGGGACGAAACTGAAAGTTCAATGAAGTAACCTAATAGCCCACGTGAATTCGAATCACAGTCATGATTCTACCTATAATAACCACAACAAAATTCACTCGAGAGAGCAGGGTGAGGGTATCTTGGAGGGATGTACCAGTAATTTCGAAAGAATCCAAGGGGTAATAAGAAGAAGGGCAGAAACGTGTGCTTTGGAGTGGAGAAATCATTAATGGAGGAAGGCGAGGAATTGCGATAGTTTCAGTTATTAAATTATTGTTTTTTAATTGGTTAGTTAATTAAAATATAGAAGAATTCTTTTATATATATTTTGAAATTTATGAATACATTGTTTTATTACACCGTCAACATTTTCTGATATATAGCAGTGACAGTGTCACTACTACAGAAAGCACATTTCTCTCTTTTCAATTCAATCTCTTATTTATTGAAAAAGATATAAATAGAGGTATTATAGGAAAAAAAAAAATAAAAAAAAGTTAAAACTTACTCTTATAATTAAGCACCAAACCAACTCCAAGAGATTCTTTCCTATAATTGTGATTTGGAGGGATACTATTTAGTGAAACTCACTTTAAATTACGTATAAAACATAAAACTCTTTCTTAATTATCAAAAATAATAATAGTGATTGTGGGGGCAGCGATGTTATATAAAGAAAGAGAATAGAAGATTGAGATAAGAAAAGGAGATGGAAGAAAGGAACGTAACGCAAAGGAAGCTTCACGCGACTAAGATAAAGACATGAATGAGTTTGGATGTTCCTTCATTTTTCTACTTTCATTATTGAATTATCATTCAAGTTATAAAGAGAAACTGTTCAAAATTTTGGCTTTTCTTTAAAATAGCAATGTTGGAGGGAAAGAGATGGAAATTTTGTGGTCCCCTTCTCAAAAATTCAAACTAAATGAGGGGCAGAGCTTTTTTTTCCTCCTCTTATATCTCCTCCCTTTCAACCAAACAAGTCCTTAAAAGAATTAAATATCAATCGTAACAAAAAGATAAAGGGGGAAAAATCAGTTTTTATGTAATTCTGAGAAAATTAAAGGGGGAATTGTATAATTTATTATATACTTGAATCACATTTCTGATGGGAGTGAATTCCCAAGTATGTAATTTATTAATTAAAAATTGAGTAATAAAAGAGAACACGAGAATTGGGATAGATAGATCAAAGCGCACGCTGGGTGTTTAGGTGGGATAATGTTTATTGACTTTGGGATACAAGGACACCTACTCTTCAAGACTTCAACTACACGACATAAATAATTAATGTGGCATGGAGTTCATGGTTCTTACTCTATTATCAATCAATAATAGGGCCCAAGGTAGTGAAAACGTAGTTTTTACCTAAAAACGGAAGGAGAATGAAAAATCGTAAAACGTAAAATCGTAATACAAAACGTAGTTTTTACCGCGCATATGTATATAACAATGGTTAGTTCTTTAGGCGCGGTCATGCACAACAACTTTCTCAATAGCGAAAACTCACGGAATATTATTCAGAAAGAAGCCCACCCAATATTATCCAGATTCTAAGAATGACCCCAATATTATTGAGCAATTGAGAATAATATTCTGAGTTCAAATATAGCGAGAAATAAAACAAGTTGCAGCAGGAATGCGATTGGTAGAAAGATTTAAAATCACTCAATCAAATATAACAGGGTCACAGACGAAGCATTATCAAGGACCGGAAAAAAACATGGACCCCATTTTGGTCCCTCACACAAAGAAATGCCATTTTTAGTCGCGAAAAGGACGAAAAAGGGTCGATTAGTGAACATTTTGGTCCGCAAATTTCCCTCCCAAAAGTTTTTAGTCATAAAAAGTCTCATTTTAGTCCAGGGACTAAAATAGAATACGTGTTTTTTTGTCGGAGATCCAAAAGGGTATTTACTCTTTCTTTTTTTTTTTTTTTTCCAACGTTTTTGCAAAAACGCGCGTTTTTTTACCGTTTTTACTCAGATACGTTTTTTTCCACAACGCAACACGTTTAACCCAAAATAAAACGTAAAAACGGCGTTTTTACCGTTTTAAACGCGTTTTTGACTACCATGATAGGGCCTGTTTGGAGTGGCGGAGTAGCTTATTTTTCAGCGTTGGTGTGTAAAAATTTTAGTGACTTTTAAGCCAATGACCCAGTGAAAAAAAAGCCAAATTTTTTCTGTGTGGATTACCCATTGCGTTGGCTGAATTTTAAATCAAAAAAGCTCAAAAAATCAAGGAAAAAGCTCCAGAATCCAGCTTTTTCCATAATCTTCTCAGTTTTTTTGACGTGGGCCCCGCCACTTCTATCATTATCTATAACCCGACTTTTTTTCCTCCAGAAAGCCTTTTTTTTAAAATCAGATAGTTTTTAAGCCATCGTTTCTACCGCCAACCCAAACAGGGCCATAGTCAATACCCAAAAAGCTCCTTCAAATTTGCAAAATCCCACATTGTCCAATGTAGCAAGAAGAAATTTAAAAATGTTGGTTTTTTTAAAAGTTTGCCCGGCCCATTATGTAAAAAATGTCACCTCCCTCACCGGCCTTAGTATAGTAAATTCCTTGAGCCTTTTACTTTAATCTTTTCAAGTGTGGAATCTGTAAAAAGGTATTGTGAAATCCCCTGAGCCTTCGTATTATGTAAAATTGTGAAACTCACCACTAGTGTAGTAATTCAACATCTAATGTAATACTGAGCCTTCATATTATATCTTATAGTGTAAATATAATGTAATACTTCATCTTATTCTAAATATAGGACAAAGTTTATAGTATAAATTACACTATAAATTAAATCATACATTTAGAACCGGCTAAGAGTATTATTTTGCATTATTTTAACAAAATGGTTCTATAGCTCAATGGTCATAAATCCTTTCAAAATTCAAGGAGTGGTGTGGCACTAAGATCGACTGGGGAACCCGGACAGTTTAATTGCTCATTGCAATGGTGAACACCAAGAGCTAATTAATGAAGGTCGAGATCTACACCATTCAAATAGGATTTCAATGATCCAGATTCAATATTTTTAAATATATTTTTTTGAAAAATTGATAGTTAAGAGATTATATTTAAGATAATTTTTTTAAAAAGAAAAAGTAAAAAAATTCAATCCAATGTATCCAAATAAGATCTAACGATCTGATGATGAACTATCAATACTCATAATTATGATAAGCATTGAAACTGGTTCTAAGTTCTGACCCACGTGGGTGGCATTTCTTTAAACTAAAGGGGGGAAAAGGTAAAAACACCAACATTTTTAAATTCCTTTTTGGTACAGTGGACCGTTGTGGGATTTTGCAAATCCTTCCATATAGACCATGACGGACCTTAGAAGAGACAAGGGGAAGCCACGGCCTTCCCAAAAAAAAAAAATTTGTTCACTATAATTAAGATCAAAAGAAATATAATGTAAAAAGGTATGTTATCTTATACTATACACTAGAATTATTAAAATACTTTTATTCTACATTTAGCCTCCCAAATATTTTTTAAAATTATTTAATGAGTATACATTTGGTCTCCCAAATATTTATTTTAGGTCCACCACTGCATATGGACTTTCCTTAATAATAAAAATCATATTGAATTGATAAAAATTCAAAATTATGTGGGAGCATTATTAATAATAGAAAGTCCGCACCACATATTTTAATTGAAAATTTAGACCATATATATATATATAATATATATATATATATATAAAGCAAATGGGCCTAATAAGTTTGGTCATGAAACGCGTTATCTATGGAAAGAGTAGAGTGAATAAAACAGTGAGCCTATAGTGAATTACTGTAGCGAGACTAACTAATAATTAATGGGGCAAAAATGAAAATGATACTAAGACTAAAAGTTCATGATAAATTATTGGTCTCTTTCATGTTATCCCTAAAATAATTCTCTTATATATAAAATCAAAAGAAATATTTGTCATAAGAACATTTAAAATTTGTAAGGATTTGCTTATTTTCCAAAAAAAAAAAAAATCGTAGATTTTAAATTATGTGTGTATGTATACATGGATATGGACATTTCATAAAATAAAAGATGAATAATATGACTCGTTGCTCCCTGTCTGGGGTAAGCTAGCTTTCAAAGAGGCCCACTTTAGATTTGACACTTGTGGAGAGCCTCCATTATTACAACGTTGCATGAGTGTGCATATATGGGTCATGAATGTCTAAAAGGACATAGATATAAAATAGGAAAAATATTTAGATTAATTTTTTATATATTATGTCGTGTATCCTAATTTCAGGTAAGGGATTAGGTTCACATCATAAGCCAAGGACAAAGTGCCTACCTAGTCACATACAACTTGGTCGCATGTCAATCACACACAACCCTTTGGGCAATCTCTTTTAATTTTATGAAAAAAAAAAAATTAGGTAAGGGATTAGACTCACTCACAAGCTAAAGGGTAAAGCGCATGCTAGTCATACTCAACCGAGTCGCCTGTTGATCATACACAACTCGTTGGGTAATCTCGGTGTGCCTAAGTCATTTGATGGGGTAGAGCATAAACTATATGGGAATTAGCTCCAAATTACATGCTTTGCCTAGGTACGAGATGTCTCCCCAGTACTGTGACGGTCTTAGAGATCGAACTCATTCTCTTTGGTGTTGTAAATACTCCTCTGTTCCTTATAATAAGATATGTTTAGGAAGATGATCTTGATCCTAAATACAAGATATAATTCTTATATTTGTCAATGTTTTTCAAATTTACTTTATTGGTATTCCATCAACCATAATCAATGAGGAGAAGGAATGAGGGAATTATAGGAAATGATGATTAGGCTGTTTGAGAAAATACATGTCATATCAACTAAATTAACTAACTTCTTTAATATAATCAAATTAAGTAAATATGTCTTATAATTAAGTATTAAAGGAGCATTATAAGGGTGTGTCAAATAAAGAGTCTCTCCAATATTATTGAAAAATCAAAATGAAGAGATATGTTTTAAAAAGTTATATCTTTATTATAAATTAAAAAATTCAGGTTGGTTCATAAATTTAATTAACAAGTGTTTATGACTTTTCATTGAAGAGGCCATGTATATTGTTTTAAGATGTATCATAATACCCCAATCGTGACACCATTTATAAAGAAGAGAATAAGAAGCATCGGTAATTAATCTAACTAATCTCTTGTTAAATTCTTTATCTACTGAGGAGGTAATGGAATAACTCTTAATATTTAAAGTTGCCAAACCCTTAAAATGCTAAACTCACAAACATGGGGTAATATAAAGCCAATTTTAATTAAGAAATTGAATAATAAAATGAGCCTTATATTAATAACTGAAAAATAAGAAATTTGCGTGTACGTGTTGTTGTTACTCTTTATGAGACAAGTTAGCAATTTCATGGAGAAAGATAACCCTCGGGTGAGACATGATCTTTTCACATCGATCATATATGTTGAATAAATACAGAATGAATTTATTGAAATAGCTCAATCTAAGCATGTGTCCCTAGCGTGGATTGCAGGCTAAATTGACCAACCTACTTTAATTTTTTTAATGTATATATTTTTCTCTTAAAATGTAGGGGATATCACTCTAGGGGATTATGTGGCTAATAATGTCCTTAGCGCAAGTGGCCATTGGCCACTTCCAATATTATTCCTCAACCCTACATTAAAATGTACGGCTACGAATTCATACACATCAGCAAATCATTTTCAACTCTCTTTTTTTAAAAAAAAAAAAAAAAAAAAAAAAAACTTTTTATTACACTTCCGTATTTAACTTCTTAATTACATTATAGGTGGTCCTGCATTGTTCCATATAAAATGAGATGAAAACAAATTATTGTTCATAAATTGTTACACTATAGTTTCTTATAGATTTTTTTTTTTAATGTATATTATGTGTGTGTGTAATTCTTTAGGGCCATGCAAGAGTTCCCCCCCCCCCAACGTATTTATATTAATACTTCTCCTCCGGTCATAGGTCACAATTATAAGAAATTTAGTTAACGTTTTTAGAGAGATTAAGGAAGCTAATTAAATTAGCTTAGAGTATTATTATTATTATTTCTTCAAACTAAATGGTTTGACCAATAAACTAATATATAATCTAAAAAAATACTATATATGAAATGATCAAATAATTTATTTAGCATCATTAATCTCTCCAAAAAAAAGTCAACTAGCTCTTATAATTAGGACCAGAGGTAGTATATTAAAAGGAGCATCAAAACATAACAATTACACTGACAGAAAATAAACCAGAATATGAATACAAACAAATAAAAGAGAATAAACCAAATGAAAGGGAAACCAATAACCAAAACCATTGAAGAGGTAGGAATAAAAGTAGCGTTAATGACTGTATCAGGTTTCTGGACATCCAAGGTTAGAAGTGATAAGAAAGAGGGTATTGGTTGCAAAACGCACTCTATAGGGTACACCTTCTTATAAGAATAAATTATAAATTGATCAGCTAGGGTAAGAAAAAAAAAAAAAAAAACCCAACCTCAGACGAAAAAAGATAAATGATATTTTGAAGAATACTTCTACTCCTCCAATCAAGCACATCTGGCAACCACCTACCGAACAAACTAAGGCTAACACTAGCGATTTAGATTCGTCACCATCAAACAATCCTAACAACTCTATAGTAATTAATTTTTAATTAGTTTTTCTTTTTAAATTTCCGGGGTGTGTGTATATATATATATATAAAAAAGAAATAGAAGTTGCTTTGTATTCCCACAGATCCGTGCAACTGTCAGCTTACATTTTAATTTTTTTCATAGTATATAGAACTCAGTGGTTTAATTTATCTCGAACTTGTACATTATTTATAAAAATTCACAACCTATTACGACGGTATGAAATTATGTCCATCTAACACTTCCAGTAAAAAAATCAAGAAAATATATATAATTTCTACCAAATGTTGAGAAATAGTTTTCGACCAAAACAATGGTACCAGAATAAAATGTTTTATACACCATGTTCACGGAAAACACGTTTCATAGATTTACCAATAAAATAAACATAAAATTTAACTTTTTAAATTCATGAGTTTTTTTTTAAAAAAAAATCAATAAGACAAGAGTTACCTCTTAGAATGAGTCATAACGACCTACATAACACGAGATAGATACAACAAGAAAGTAATTAGCCTAAATCGACTAACATTTGAGCCAAACAACAAGATAGCGGAAATTATGATCATTCGGTGTTAAGCGTCATGAGCCATTTTGGCAATAAAATCTGCACATTCAGAACCTCTCTATTGGAATGAATTATCTCTATATCCTAGTTTGAAAAAATCAACGATCTGATTTCATAAATCTCTTGTGCCAAAGGATGGTATGGACCATACTCTGATATCAATAGACGAATAGCCTCTGTAGAATCTGAATACAACTTAATTTTTGTGAAACCAAGCCGCCTACAAATCATCATCAGAACTTTAATTGCTTGAAGTTCATTGCGATAACAAAGAGAAACCAATTTTTTGTTGAAATCCTCCAAGCCACGCTCCATTGCTATCTCTAATAATACCACCACAAATTTGCAATACTATGGTTGAATGACTGAACCATCTACATCCACCCTAACATAACCAAAAGGAGGGACACTCCTTTGGGCATTTACTCGTCGGGGACTCGGTAGATCTGATGAAAGAGCTTTCCTTGCTCCACGCCTTCCATTAGCTGATGAAGACAACTGTGAACAATGGAACGAGGATGAACACCTACACCTTCAAAAATCCTCTTGCATCTATTCTTCCAGATTAGCCAACAAGCCAATCCAAATATCTGCATCCAAGGCCAATGCTTAACCTTTTTACCACCCGGTTCGTGCCTGTTATTCCATAATATCCAATCCTGCAAATTACCACTAAAAAAATACTATAATATATAGGGTTAATCAAATCAAGCCACACAATGTATGTTATCTCACAATCCCTCAGAGTATGAAGAATGGTTTCCTCGCCAAGGCACTCAAAGGGACAATCATTTTGATCACTCAAACCTCGCCTCTTCCTGACAGAGTTAGTAGGTAATCTACCATGAAAAGCTTGCCACATGAAGACTTTGGCACGTTCTGAAATTGGCCAACACCAAATGTGCTGCCAGAAAGGTTCCCCAGTAGTGTCATTATTTTTCTCAAACATTTTGTAGGCCGATCTAATGCTGAAATTTCCATCATTAGAGACCCTCCAGTAAAAAAGATCATTTTCTTCCATGATTGGAGGTTTAACCATCTTAATTTTTTCAATCACCCATTCAGGTAAGAAGAATCTCCATTTCGTAAGATCTCAAGAACCATTTAATGACACAAAAGTCCTCACAGTTTCATCATGACTAACCCAATCATGATTCTTATCCACATATTGAATCAATGGTTTATCAAGAGGAGACCATAATTCCCACCATGCATTAGTATTATTATCACTTCTTAGCTTACTTCCCAAATTTCTCCTGAACTTATCCCAAACTTTAACTATGGAACTCCAAACTTCAGATTGTTTCTTCTTCTTGCTTATATTAGGAATTTTATCACTTCCACAAGCATATTTACTTTTCAGACATTGAACCCAGAGGGCTTCAGGCTTGGTTATAAGGCCCCAACATAACTTCATTATGAAAGATTTATTTTGTAGTGCAAGATCCTTAACTCCAAGCCCCCCATCCTCTTTTCCTAATTTGATAGTTTCCCAATCAATGAGATGGAGTTTACTTGTTGTCGATCCTTTACTCCAAAAAAAATCTCTACTCAACTTCTCAATTTCCTTAAGAATCCCTTTTGGAATAAGCAAAGTCTGCATTTGATAAGATGATAAAGTTGATAAAACTGATTTAATCAAAACCATAAGTTTTTAACCTATATTTGTATAGAGCGCAAATATTCAAATAGGTGGTCCCCGCACGCCAGCTTTCAGTCCGAGAAGGACAGAAGGGCTTTTTGGCCATTCTACTCAGAAGTCCTCTTGAGGTGTTCCATCGAACATTAGGGGCACAATGGTCATTATGACGGTAGCTTCCATCTAATTATTTGGATTCTGCCGGCCAAACCATCGGAAAAGAATATTCGAATATCCGAAAGAAATTATACCTTGCGTGATGCGGATATCCGCTGCGGCTGATGCGCTTAACGAAGTAGGGCCCACACCGACTTTATATTGGGACCCGCCAATTGTGACGCGGTAGAGCAGTAGAGCTAGTGGATTGTGTTTTCTGTGTCCCCACACAGAAACTATGTCTGAACGCCACGTGGATTCGTTATTTTTAAACGTAATTTACTTCCTTGATTCAGATTTGTTTCCTTTAATTGAACAGACGTGGATTCCATTGCATGGTGTATAAAATGTATAGTTTTTACTTAAATCATGATTTTTATGAAATTTTAAAATCATTAATTATCATTAATGTTTTTAGAGGGTCTTTAAATATTATCTTTTTAACTAAAGATTCGTTTTGGAGGAGGACATTAACCAATGTTTACACATAATTAAGTACTATGGGTCTAGTGGACATTAACCAAGATTAAATATAACACGCAGTAATAAAAAATATAAAGATTTGCCTCAAGGACATTGCAGAGCCACACAATAGCACTAGCAGCCATAAACAAATCATTAAAGACAACATGAAGAAACCATGAGGGATAAGTAATAATTGAGTGTTACTTTAGTTTATTTGTTAGTGCAAATTGAAATTTCTCTAAAGCTATCGACTCAGATCAACACAAAGTAATAAAGTTTTATACCTTGAATAAGTACTCCCACCTATCCTTTAAAAATGTGATTTTGGGAAGGAATTTATGTGGTCTCAAATAACAATTGCTTTGTAGGTCATTAAGCCTTTTGAGAACCTAAGATAAGTGATTTTGTATCTAACTAGACAAATGTCATTTATCAAGCATAATGCCTTTAAGACGTAGGCAATACTTTCTTTTATGTTTAATTCCCTCCCACCTATACCTATTTTATAGGATGTAATTTGAATTGACGGATGAATTTCTTACAAGATACAATAAAAACGTTTGAGTATAGATTGCATTTCCGACACTCAAACCAAGACAATAATGACTTTTACAAAATGATAATTTGACTTTATCTCTGTGTGCACTCAAGGACAAAGACAATGAATTTGATCTCTTATTGTTGTGTGATTTTTGATGTTGTATTGTCTGTCACAAATGAAGTGATGATGCTGCAGGATATTTATAGACCATGAAGTGATGTCTTGAAGCTACTACCTCTTCAATTAAAAGACATAACAAATTGTTAGATTCATGAATCTTATTTGCTGAGAACATGAACATATATATGAAGAGTTATATCTTAATATTATGTATAGTTTTCTCATAAACACAATACAAGTTTTTACCAAGTGGTGGCTGCTATACCTTTGGCTATAAATTTTCACATATGTCTTTAAAAATTGAAGATATATAACATTAGTGACTTTTAGTGTTAAAACTACTTCCACAAATTTTCATATAAATCCCTCAATTAATGAACATGACTTTACAAAAAAATACATATCTTCATTTTAAAATTTTCCAACATACCTCATGCTATATAATCAAAATTACTTAAAATAAAATTAACCCAAACAATCAATAATTTTTTGTGGTTGTAATTATTACGCCTATCATTACAATTTACTAGTAGAGAAGAGTCTGATGCAGTGATTCTGTATTTTTATAAATTAGGAAAAATATTAGAAAAATCTTTCATTTTGAGATTGTTAATGAATAGCTACCTCTTCTTAATTTTTGGTGAAATAGTTAAATGCGGCTTATAACAAGGATAAAAAGGAGTAGTAAATTAAATGTTTGATTTCCCATCATTATATATGGAACAAGACATATTGGTGATCCTGAGCAAAAAAAAAAGAAGACATATTGGTGATATGTACTAGAAAAATATGTAGCTTTATTTTCAACGTTTTAAAAAAGATTATTCTTGATTATTAATTGCTGACAGCAGCATCACCGTACCAATGGTGATAATAATGATATGAAAACATTGAACAACAAATTAAAGGGTACACATTATGCTTGTCCTTTATGTGCTTGTCCCTCTAATTAGAGGGACAAGCACATTTTATTTTATTTTTAAATTTTTTTATATATTTTATTTAGTTAAATTAAAATTATATGTTCTTTTCGATTTTTTTTTTTCGCACCCAAGATCTCAAATTAATTAGTTTTTCGGGATCTTGGTGTTAAAGACAAATATTTACGTATTTAACTAGAAATTAATTAATTTGAGATCTTGGGTGCAATTTTTTTTTTCGAAAGCGAACATATAATTTTAATCTAAATAAATAAAAGATATAATAAAATTAAAAAATAAAATGTCTTGTCCTCTAATTAGAAGGACAAAGCACATAAGACAAAGACCTTATGTGCTTCCAAATTAAAGATGATGATGATGAGGTTGGATGGAGAGGGACTAAAATATACAGGGAAAATCATTTTCAGAGCCTTTTTGGAGAAAAAAAAATCGGCCCTCAGAATTTGGGATTTTCGAGAATCTTGTGTGAGTTGTTAACGGGATCGATATAGTTGTTAATGAGTAGGTTATTAACAACTAAATCCCCCATTAACAACAATTTTCTAACAACTAAATCAAATTTCATTAATAACTATATCAAGACTCGTTAACAACTATATCATCCCCATTAATAACTCACGTAAGATTATGAAAATCCCAGAGATTTCAGAATTTTGAGGGCCTTTTTTTCGTTTTTTTTTTCCTGTTAAAAAGGTCTCTAAAATGATTTTCCCAAATATATATATATATATATATATATATATATATATATATATATATATATATATATATATATATATATATATGAAGCAATATGTGGAATCTCAAATACATACACGCTACGGGAGGGCAAAGGCCAATAGAGGTGCAGATACATGGTAACACATTGACTCTCAATTTATTAGTTTAATATAAGTTGCAAATTCATGGAGCCTCTTTCCCAAAAACTCTTCTTAGTGCTATTCAAATTCAATGTTAATTACTTGGCGTCTACGTCATTCGTTACTTAAAAAAATTAAGCTCCATATGTGGTCAGCTTTCATAATAGGTCCTATAGCTTAGTATGGAAACTTTCCTTTGTGTTGGAGGTTGTAGATTTGATCTAACTTATAAACTTAAATTATTAGTGTTTATTTTGTTTATTAAGGTTTTGATCCTTAGAGTTATGTTTAATTTTCATTATGGGACTTCAAAAGAGTTACCCCTCTGGTCATAAATATAAGACATAATTGATTTTTTTAAAAAAAAAAATTAAGGAAGCTAAATAAGTTATTTAATTATATTATATAGGAGTATTGTGTATCCTTAGATTATATATCAGTTTATTCATCAAACTAATTAGTTTAGAGGAAAAAAATAAAAATACTTTAAAGTAATTTAATTAGTTTCGTTAATCTCTTTTAAAAAAAAAATCAACTTTGTCTTATATTTAATATTGGAGAGAATATGTCCTAATAGTAATAACATATTACTGATCATTCTTAACAATAGTAAGGATTTTAACCACAATATTTCTTCTTCAAGAGATTACAAAGACTTTTGAGCCAGATTGACCATTTTCTCACAAATTTATCAGTCATCACTAATTTATATATTATACACGCTTGTATAGTATATAATAAACTACAAAATTCAAAAGTTTTCATTTATTGAATGTCAAAATCATTATCCAAAAATAATTAATGCTTTTTTTAAACAAGCATAAACATTCAAATAAGATAGCCATTGTTGGGCAAAGAAGGGATATCAAGAGAAACAAAAACTAGCATGAGTCCTAAACATTAATTATTATTGTTTGTGAAAATGCTGTTTTGTTAATGCTGTTTTGTTTTTTTTATATTTTATATAAATATATGGAATGTATAGTATTTCTTCTGATATACAAATAGTGCAATTTTTAATAAATCTCATACTTAATTGGTGCATAATTATTAATTAGGATATTACAATACTTTAAGAAAAGCACTTCCAAGTCCCCCAAAAAAAGAAGAAATGAAATCATGAGTAAGTTTTAAAATAAGTTAGCAACATATAATGATAAATCTTCAACCAAATAAAAAGCATACAATGATAAATACTGGTGCAAAAAATAATAACAAGTTTATGCTTCCCACTTATTATTACAATTTTTTAGTATATACTCCTTCTGGTATTTATTATAAGGCACCAACTAACAACTTTAACAAATCAATAAAAACGGTTAAATTCAATAAAGTTGTCCTACAATTTAAGTAGTAACTTCCAATATTGCGCCTACTAATTGCACTAAACTCTAATATTATATAATTATTACCCTCACCACTACCCTCATTAATTAGAGGCACATGTGGAACAAATAATTAATGTTCATTGGGAATAAGTAAATGTCTTATAAAAAAAGATCAAATAAACTTATTAGTTGGTGCTGTATAATAAAAACAAGATGGAGTACATCTTGTCCTTGTAATTCCATAATGATTTTCATAATTCTTTCTTAAATAGTAAGTAGGAAGAGAGAAATTAAAGAGGGATGTGGAATGTACCGTTTTAAGATCATGGGAGTGGATGACGTGTGCCACAACCCACAATTTGGGGTTAAAGATGGGACCCACCAATTCCATCATCATCAACTAGGCTGGCAAAGACACCACGTGTTTTGCATGTGACGCCACAATGCTAAATAAATCACCCTATAATATTAAACTATATGCCAATGTGGGCAACCACAGTAAAATTTTAAAATATAAATTTAATGACAAGTTGACAACCATAATTTTTTCTGAAAAAAAGAGTTTTAAATTGATATTCGCAACTCATCATCAAACAAAATTTTTAGGAACCTTATTATGTCAATCCCCTTTTTTAGACTTAACTGTCATTCTTCCTATCCTATGTGAGTAATATCACCCATATATATAATTATCAATATTAACATATTATCATCACACATAATATATAAACACACTATTTATAAATTATGTAGTGTGGAATTTTTAGCAAAGAGGCTACCTTGAACTATATGCATAAATTATAAATATAATACTATATAAAACTCACACACACATACATTTTGTTGTATTTTTATAAATATATGTATTTTTAAATGTTACCATATATTTTAATTTAATTTAAATTTTTGATTAGAACGTTTTTCTCAATAATTATATTTTAAAACTAGAAAAAAAAAATTTAAAGGAGCATATTTTCATAAGAGTATTTGATATGTCAAAGAAAAATATTGAAAACTTATTTGGGTGAGATTTTTTTTTTTTGGGTGTGAAGTAATTTTTTTTTTAGAATATAATTCAAAAGATCAATAAAATATGGTTCAGACAATATTAAAAAAAAAAAAAAAAAAAAAAAAAAAAGCAAGGAAGGAAGTATTGGAAGTTGGAACCAAGTGATGAGTTGCTGTCAATCTCAGTCCCAAGCTCACAGTTCCTCACCTCCATATATATACCAATGCCTTTAAAATAAAACCAACCATAAATGTTTAAAAATGCAAAATCTATAGATATTCTGGTTCCACCAAAGCTTTGATAAAAAAATTGCCACCAAACTCTCCTTTTTGTTTGTTTGTTATTAAATTTCTTTGGGCCTAAGTTAAATATAAGTTATTTATATCATGTCTATGTCATCTAGCATGCCCTTTATGCATATCCAAAAAAAAATCAGCCAGGCCTTCAATCCGAACCAAATACCAGTGATATATATATATATAAAAAAATCAGCAGGCCCTTCATTAAATATAAATTGGCTTTATGAAAGTCCTTAAATATTTCAAGATTAATTTGGGCTATTTTGAAGAAATTTTTTTACACCTTGTGACATGCTTAGGAAGAGCAATTAATTATCAACTATTTTTTTTAAAAAAAAAAAATCATAACATAATTAATTGTTTCTTATATGTTAGAACAAAGGAAGTACATATTATACAAGTACATATTTAGATTTAGATATTAGCTAACTCAACTAACTTTTTAAATTTAAATAAATTAGATAAATATGTTTTATATTAAGGAATGAGTATCTACCTACCTACCTCCCTATCTTCTTCTACTTGTATGTCTCTTTGGCCGTATGTGTATGGTTATGCAGTGAGTTATTTGAGTAGTTATATTTGCAATGATATGGGATCTTTAATCAGCAGAAAAAATATTTAAAATATACTCATTATTTTTCCCCATATTTGAGTCAGGGTGAATTTTAATGGAGGTTCCCTCAATAAGTATTTTTTTCTATTCACAAAATTTAAAATCGAGATTTTATTTAAGAGAGAGTTGAGAGCTTACTACTTAAATCTCAGCATATTTTACGTACCTGTTCATAATAATAACCAAACTCTGAAATCCTTGAGAGCATCCCTAATCATTCAAAGGCAAATCAAACCATTAAACCAACCATGGAATTCAAAATATAAATTACACACATATATAAAACCTAACAACAACAATATAAATATTAAGCAAAAAAATCTTTCTCTATAAATACTCACACTAACCAGAGTTGATTCATCAGGCGAGATGTATCTAACAATTGTATCTTCCTTGAACATACAAGGTTTCAGAGATGCATGTCTGGTAAATTTTTAGCTTTCTCATGCTGGCTTCTCCGTGAATGAACGAATCTGGAAACTCTAGTTCTTATGAACCACGTACAGAGACCTTAAATAAGAGGGAAGGTTTTGACCTTTCCAAATGTCTTTGGGGCACAAGTCATAATCATAATAAAACAAGTAAACATGAAATTACCAAATTGTCAAAATCAATGTAAGAAATTTTTTAAAAAGCTGTGTATATATAGTGATAAACTATTCTCCTTCAGGGAAATGATTGTTTTTAATTATTTTATTTTTATATGTGTGTATTTGATTCTTGATACTTAATTTTTGGAATAAAATATTATGCGAAAATCAATATATGTTTGTGTTTGAGTTGATTAATAAAATTAGACCGGGTGTAAGAAATTTATTTGATGGGCATAATCGTCAATTAAGATATTATAGATGATCGATGGAGTCAAAGGCTTAGAAGAATTTTGGAATATCCAATAAGAATTATTCTTTGCGTGGAGTATTGGATAAAAGCTGATGTTTGCTAAAACAAATTAGAGATAGGATACACTACCAATTTTAGTCACTACCATTTTTTTCACCGTTAGAAAATCTTATCTACCTTTATCATTTCTCTTTTCTATTAAGATTATGATCCAACAAAAAAAATAGTAGTAACATTGGTATTTGGTATTGAGTAAGAGTCAAGTGAAAGTGATCTTAATTTACGTAATAGAGATTCTTTCAATATTTTTTTTGTATATTATATCTGTATTGTGTTTTAAGTACTTTTATTTATGATATGGTATTTCTTTATTTTCGCCCTTGTCATTAAAATTCTTGGATCCGTCACTGGGTATCAGAACCCTTGTCGTTTCATACTTCTCTCGTGGTATCAGAGCTTTGATACTTCTATATATCTTGGTGATGGTGCCTAGCTAGGCTATCTGATACTTATCTCTCAATATCAGGACCATAACCGTTTTGATATTTCTCTCTTGGTATCAGACACTTGACTTAGCTTAAATGTTTTTATGTTTACTTTTTATAAATGAAGGAACTTTTGAGGGCTGTTGTAATGTGATTTGTCTTGATTTTATACTAGTGGGTGGGCTGTTGTAATGTGATTTGTCTTGATTTTATACCAATGGGTGGGACGATTATGTATAATGATTTCATTTTTTGAGATTAGTATAGAAAAAGTAATTCAAGTAGATAAAGAATGTATTTACATATATTTATGACTTGATCAATTCTTATGCTTTTAGGTAATTCAAGTGTATTTATTTCTCTCTTCTTCAAGAGTTTGCTCTTGGAGATTGTAGCATTAGTGCTTCTTCTTCATTCTTTGATCTCTTTCATGCAAAGCTAAGGTTAAATAATTATTCTTTTATCTCTTTTAATGTACATAGTCCATCATATATATATATATGTGTGTGTGTGAGATCCTAGTTTAAATCATTTTGTGTAGTTGCAGGGCTTTCAATGTGGTTGCAATTGCAGAGAATAATAAAGCCTACATTTATATGCAAGTTTCACTTGAGAAACTTCCAGTTGGTAGCTGGCGCGATAATAAAAGAGAACAAGTTTTTTCGTTCTTTAGAAACTGCACAGAAAATGAGAATCCACAAGCCTTGTATGGTCAAGGATGGGTATTTTCTCTCTTTTTTTTAAGTCAACTAGCTAGTGCAAAATACTCATTTAACTGCTCGTTATTTTGCTTCTCTACCTAATATAATAGTTGATTTTTCATGCTTCGCTTTTGTTTCATTTCTAATAGACATAATAAACAACTTATGGCGTATTTTGGATAAGAATCAGTAGAAAAAGTCGTTTCTACCAGATCTAGTATTTTGCCCTAGAGTGCTCAATTTAAGAGGTTTGTTTTCAGAATAAAACAAAGTAAATTATAGAGTAGAATATGCACAGTTTGTTAAAATATATGAATGGAAGAATTGATCTGAAGAGAGTTTGTTGCAAAGTAAAGTTTCTTATTTTTAATTTTTGCATTTTATAATCATAATATTTGTGAAACCTATCTTTTCATTGACAAATAATAAAATATATTCTTTTTTTTGTTTGGAAATATTCACTCTTATTTTTGCAATACACTATGTATGTTAATTTTGGTGGCTACAGGTTGAGTAGTATTTCAATCATGAAAACTTGAAGAAAGGACTATGGTACATTAAAGCATCATCAGATTCTTGTTACGAAGGTGCTTCATACATTTTTGGTGTTATTATGGCCTTTGATGGTTCCAAATTGTCAAAAGAAATGTAAGAAATTTTTAAAAAAGCTGTGTATATATAGTGATAAAGTATTCTCCTTGAGGGAAATGATTGTTTTTATTTTAT
This sequence comes from Acacia melanoxylon, assembly GCA_019022615.1. Lineage (NCBI taxonomy): Eukaryota > Viridiplantae > Streptophyta > Magnoliopsida > Fabales > Fabaceae > Acacia > Acacia melanoxylon. Next base: position 15,374,278 of record JAFJYJ010000005.1, read on the forward strand.
TTTTATGTGTGTGTGTATTTGATTCTTGATACATAATTTTTGGAATAAAATCTTATGCGAAAATCAATATATGTTAATGTTTGAGTTGATTAATAAAATGAGACCGGGTGTTAAAAATTAAGAATGGGATTTGATGGACATAATCGTCAATTAAGATATTATAGATGATCGATGGAGTCAAAGGCTAAGAAGAATTTTGGAATATCCAATAAGAATTAACAAAAAAAATAAGCTGATGTTTGCTAAAACAAATTAACATGTAAAATTAGCAAAAAATTAATCAATATTATTATTAAATATCAATCAAATTAATAATCAAGGTCCTTCTTTTCTTGGTACGGATAATATTTTTCGAAACAGGACTTACGGTTAATTTTGAGTAGAGGGGAATATTAATAAATATGGGTATAAACTTATATCAATATTATATTATTCATAAACCATAATAATAATAATAATATAAATCATCTCAAACATAACTCTGTACAATGTGTTAAAAAGAAACAGAAGTATATACTTGTAATTAACATCGATATTCTTTAAATTCTTAAAAGTTAAACCTTTACTCAAAACATTTGATCGAATATATTATAGTAAAAAGAAATAAATTCATAAATAATGAATGATATAACCTATACCGTGTGTAAAATTCACAAGCCATGAATGAGATGACGCACAAAAAAAGTGTGTGTTAATATTTGAATGTAATATCGTTGAATCTCCACCAAATTAAATATATGTTGCTGCCTGCATTAATATTCCTACGTACAAGTTACAACCATGCATCTTGAATTTTATGGAATGAAATGATAATTAATTATTTTAACTAAATATTGACCAAATAAATTGATATGAACAAGTTAAAAGAACACTAATAACAATTTTAATTCTCGATTCCTGTTTAGATTTTTTTTTTTGGTAAGCTCAATAAGTTAACTCGATATATTCAATAATGAAAAATATGCTCTAAAAATAATAATAACACTAGGGTGTGTAAAAAGAAAAATTCTTATATGGCTCAAGATTGAGGACACCCATCCAATTGATCTTTGGAGAATTTAATGTATTTTAATTGACTGGTTCTAATAATATTTAAATGGTTTTATTGCATTAAACCACCATTAATCATTGTTTTATATATAACTATCATTTTAACCGTCAACAAACCATCGTTAATGGCTATTATGACCGCTCAACGGTAACACATTCTGTGCCTATAAAAGGAAATGTTTGGTGAATGCATGGTCAATTAGTACCTAGATTAAAATGATTGAGATCAAGTGATACCGAGCTCAATCCATGATATTTCTACAAGAATGATTCAATTAATTTTGAGGAGTGCCGCTTCGAATAATATCATCAAACACGACTCAAGCTATACATTTTATTGTATTTTTGCATATGCCCCCGATAGTTTGATGTTGCATGACGAAGTGTAAGGAAAGGGAGTTGATATATAAAAATCAATTTTGCATGATTATATAATGATAAAAATATTAATTTACTTATGACAATTAAGAAGCACGTACGATATTCTTCATTGATGAATAAAGAAGCAACAACTTGCAGGTCTCATGTTGTTTTGGAGGTGGAATATTTTGAGCAGCATATTTGAATCCGTACTCAATGTCATAGACGAGAACACACGATTCTTCACTCAAAATTCAATAAAAAATATTAGATAATTAAGTTAATTAGTGTTACTTGCTCTATGCTGTGAAATGAGTTGTAAATGTCAATTCAAATAATAACTATAAATTTATTGAATTTCAATTGCAAATTATAGTAAAGAAGAAATAATAACCTCTAAATATTGTGAATCCTTAATCATTAAATCAATGAGAGTGCAAAGTAAGGTTGTTAAACTCACGAAATAAGAAACTCAGCTTCGATGTGATGATTTAAACTTGTTTTGAACTCGAATTATAAACTCATAAAAGTTTACATTTATTATTAAATAGATATTACTAGTGTATAATTAAATAATTTAAATATAAAAATGATAATAATTTGATTTAAATATATTTTTAGTCTAAATAATTGAAATTAAATCCATCAACATACATCATTTATTATATTTAACAATTTTTTTGATAAAATGTATATATAAAGTCATTGATCATTGTCAAATCAAAAAAGTTAACACGAGTTTAAGAATAAGTTAATACGATTTTGTAAGTTAGAAATGTAAAACGATAAACTCGTGAGTTTAACCAAGTTCACAATGACATGAGTTTACTAGTGACTCGACTCATTTTTGTAAGTTATAATCGTAAAAATGGTAAATTCGAAGAATCGATCAACTCGCGAGTTTGACAATAATGAGTATAAGTAAAAGCCTTTATATAAGGCGAGCCTAAGCTAATACTTTGATAACCTTAGAATCTAATCTAATTAAATTTAATCAAATAATAAATTTAATAATCTCTCATATTTATACTTCTAAGATATATAAAATATCAATATATGAATATAACATCTCAACACAAGAATATATCAAATATTAATATAAGATATATTATCTCATATCAATCAATTATTGCCATGCGTTATTCTTATTATTAAGAACAAGTTAACACCATTTCAAAATTTTACCAACGTGAATTTTTATTATTAAGAAAAGTTTACATGGCAAAATTTGATGGGAGAATCGAATCCAATGGACATAATTTTTTTCCAATAAGATTATGTTAGAATTTATTACATTTAATTAATGATATATGTTTTAAGAGATATGATATAATTTTAAGAATATCAAGAAGTTAATGACTCTTTGGTGTACACTGCACACATCCATCTCTATGTACTATATATATCGGCCAGCTAGAATGTGTGTGTGAGAGTGAGGGTTTGTTTACGAGATACACTGGTTTTTTTTTTTTTTTTCCTGCTAATCATATGAAGCGGGTTTCAATGTCATGTTCAACTATTTTCTCTCTTCCTCAAGAGTTGATCTTGGAGATTCTAGCACTAGTAGCTTCTTCTTCATTCTTTGATTTCTTTCATGCAAAGCTAAGGTTAAACAATTATTCTATTTTTTTAGCTCTTTTAATATACATATAGTCCATCATATGCATATATATATGTGTGATCTTTGGTTTAAATCATTTTGTGCAGTTGCAGGGCTTTCAATGTTATTGCAGAGAGTAATAAAGCCTACATTTATAAGCAAGTTTCACTTGAGAAACTTCCAGTTGATAGCTGGCGCGTTAATAACAGAGTAGAACAAGTTTTTTCCTTCCTTAGAAACTGCACAGAAAATGAGAATCCACAAGCCTTGTATCGTCAAGGATTGGTATTTTCTCTGTTTTTTTTCCACAAGCTTTCTTTCTTCAATTTAAAATCTATCTTATTTTATTGTAAAATTAATTGTATAATGTGCTCAATTTAAGATGTTTGTTTTCAAAATAAAACAAAGTAAATTATAAAGTAGAATAATATATAATAATATATATATATATATATATATATATATATATATCTCTTTCAGTATCTAAAATATATGAATGGATGAATTGATCTGGGAGAGAGTTTGTGGCAAAGTAAAGTTTCTTATTTTTAATTTTTTCATTTTATAATCATAATAATTGTGAAACCTATCTTTTCCTGCATGTTGCCGTGACACGTAATAAAAGATATTCTCCTTTTTAAAAATTTTGGGAATTTTATAATACTATATATGTTAATTTTTGTGGCTACAGGTTGAGTATTTTAATCATGAAAACTTGGAGAAAGGACTAAAGTACATAAAAGCATCATCAGATTCATGTCACGAAGGTGCTTCATACATTTTTGGTGTTATTATGGCCTGTGATAGTTCCAAATGTTCCAAGGAATTAGGCATGGGAGTTCTAAAGAATATCATGATGAAGAAGAAGAAGAAGAAAAACTCATTACTGAGAGAATGTAGAGAGAAGTTCAAAGACATCATGAAGCACCAATGGCGTAATAAGAAATTAAAACCTAACCCTAATTCTTGTCAAATGAAAGATGAGCACAAGATGACGATGATGATGATGATGACGAAGATGAAGAACAGTGGGTGGTTAAGTGAAACTGAGAGGGCTGAAGAAATTGAGTGCGAAGAATGTAGATGTCATTGGGAAGTTACTTATATTTCTAATTGGTTGCATGGTAAATGAATGTATACATTTTAATTAATATACATATAAGGCTAGCTAATATAATTTTTAGTCATTATATTTTACTTCAATCAAATTTTGGTTTTGATTCCAGTCATTGTTGTAAAACTTGCGAGTTGATCGAGTTCTAGCCGCTTTTTTGACTTTAACTTACAAAAACGAAGTCGAAAGAATCGATAAACTCGTCGGTTATGAACGCAGATTAAACTCACGAATTTATATAATGAGTTTATTGTTTTTTATGTTTTTTTATAAAATCGTGTTAACTTATTCTTAAACTCGTATTGACTTTTTTTATTTAATCATCCTCAGCGGCTTTATATATAAATTTTATAGAAATTTCTTTATTAAATATGATAAATGATGAATGCTGACGGATTTAATTTCAATTATTGGGATTTAAATATATTTAAATCAAATTGTTGTCATTTTATATTTTAATTAGGGTTAAGGTGCAAAAATAGTCATGTGTTTTTGTCAGAGGAGCGCTAATAAGAAGTTTTTTTTTTTTGTGCAAAAATGTACACATAGTTTACAAATTAGGTGCAAAAATATCGTTGATAGTTAAGTTTGACTTTTTTTTCGCTAGCGATGACGTGACATTTTCAAAGCTACAAAATATACATCTTTTTGGTCAGGAGCGCCCGATGAAAGTGCTTTTTTGCACATGTGAATTTTGACAAAGACACGTATACATTTTCGCACCTTTGAAATGCCACTCATCGTCATCGTCGTCGCAAAAAAAGTCAAAACTTAACGGTCAAACGATATTTTTTGCACCTAATTTGTAACCACGTGTACACTTTTGCACCCAAAAAAGACTTTCTTCTTGGGGCGCTCTTTCGACAAAAGTACGCATTTTTGCACCTTAACCCTTTTAATTATTTAATTACACACTATTAATATTTATTTAATGATAATAACAAACTTTTATAAGTTTGCGATACGAGTTTACGTTCCAGTTATGAGTTTACAATCTTGGTTCCAATAATTTCAAAGGCTGGTTTTAATATCCGTAGTTTCATAAATACTGAATGAGTTTTAACAATTGCTCTATACTTTTGAATTGTTTTGGTTTTATTCCCTATATTCATATCATACATTTAGTGTGTATTTAATTTATATTTTTATAAAGCCAAATAATGTTTTGGCCAATTATCTATATTCTCCTTCCAGTTCATTTATAAGACATGTCTAATTAATTCATAGGTATCAATAAAAATAGCAAGAAGAATTAAATTTGTCCTAAAAAGTCAAGTAATTTTTAATATTACTCTAATAAAACACATTAAAGTTTAACAACATATTATCTACCTCTCTTCACCACCAAAGGATACAGAGCACAATCGGGGAAAGTTTAACAACATAATAATTTCTAATTTTTCTTACTACCCTTATTAAATATAGATATAATTAGAAATAACATTTAATGCTCATTAAACTATTCAAATGTCCTATAAAAATCATTAAAAAAATCCTTTTTGAATACATCTTTATAAAATGGTCAGGAAGAGTATTTTTTATTAGAATAAATTGCCTTTTCTTTGTCTAAAAATGAATATTGTCCAAAAGAAATATATCGAATGAATTGTCGATTTTAATTTTTGGGAAAATCACTTTTAGGGCTTTTTTTTACAGAAAAAATTCCAAAAAAGGCCCCAAGATTTTGACAATCCTAGAAAAGGCCACAGGGTTTTTTCTGGGATTGTCAGAATCTACGTGAGTTGTTAACATGATTGCGATATAGTTGTTAACGAGATGCTTGATATAGTTGTTAACGAAAGGCTGATTTAGTTGTTAGCAAATTGTTATTAATGATGCTTGATTTAGTTGTTAATGACTTACGCATTAACAACTATATATTTCGTTAACAACCCACGTAAGATTATGAAAATTCGGAAAAGCGCAGGGCGTTTTAGGATTGTTTAATCTTGGAGTCTTTTTTAGGATTTTTTTTTCTTTTCTGTAAAAAGGGCACTGAAAGTGATTTTCCCTTAATTTTTTCTTTCTGGCCGAACATTATTTAATGGTAATCCACCAAATAATTGGGCTGCTCATTTGGATACAGATCTAAATTCACAATGGGCTTCCAACAGAAACGGTCTATTTAGCGGGTCTGATAGGAAACGGTGCGTTTCAATTCTTCAAATTCACAGACACGACCCTGAGAATATTATTTGTTTTTGCTCAAGCCCTCTCTTTGTTTTTTTTTTTGCTCAAGACCTCTCTTTGTTCGCTCCTCCAAAACACTCCAAACTAAAATCACATTTGAGAGAAATCTTCATGGATCTCCTACTCTGAACACACTGAGTCGACTCGTTCCTCATCCGATATCATCATGATGATCGATTTGGGTCCTTTCTCGAATGAGAACTTCGACCCGAAGAAGTGGATCAACTCGGCATGTCAGACTCGGCACCCTCAGGATTCGCTGGATAAGCACATGGTGGATCTGGAGATGAAGCTCCAGATGCTGTCCGAGGAAATTGCTGCATCACTCGAGGAGCAGAGCGCTGCGTCTCTCCTCCGCGTGCCACGCGCCTCCCGTGATGTCGTTCGCCTCAGGGACGACGCCATTTCGCTCCGTTCAGCCGTCTCTGGGATTCTTCAGAAGATCAAGAAGGTATGCATTCCATCTATCAGTAAAAATGATGGTGAATTGCTGCTTGATTCATTGGGTTTCTTTTTGAAAGAGTGCTGGCAATTGGAAATCTGAATGTAGGTATTGGTTTTCACATTTTTCTTGTTTCTCTCGGTTTTACACTCTGCTGAAGAATAAATCATTATGATCTCGGTATTTTCCCCTTGCAAACAAACATTTGATTATACGCTGGGAATACAGCGAGAAGGATACTCGTAGGATTTGAGTTGTTTACGTTGTCATGTTTTAAAGAATGTTTTCTTAGGCTGTAGGCTTTTCCCTCTGGACCGTTCATCAGGGTCGGAAAATAAGATATTCACTGCCGTTTTTCTTTCTTTTGTAGGCAGAAGGATCATCAGCTGAATCAATAGCTGCCCTTGCTAAAGTAGACATTGTCAAGCAGAGGATGGAAGCAGCTTATGAGACATTGCAGGTAGATATTCATCAATTCTTATGTTTGTAAGTGGTAAGTTCAAAACACCGATTGATGTAGCTCAAGGAGAATGTTTGTAATGATGAAATGTCAGGATGCTGCTGGGCTAACTCAATTAAGCTCAACAGTTGAGGATGTATTTGCTAGTGGTGATCTGCCTCGGGCGGCTGAAACCTTGGCTAACATGAGGCATTGCTTGTCTGCTGTTGGGGAGGTAGTACTTACTTTCCCCTTGGTTCTTTGTAATATGCGTTAAGTTTGGTTTGCATTAGATGCCATGGTTTTGTTTTTCACCCTCACTTCTTGTATTAGGTTGCTGAATTTGCTAACATAAGGAAGCAACTTGAAGTCTTGGAAGATAGGCTGGACACTATGGTGAAGCCTCGCCTTACAGATGCTTTAACCAATCGCAAGGTGGTATTTTCTCTTAAACTCTTTGTTCTTTGTTTCTTTCATCTGCAGATCATTTTGTCTTAGCTCTTGTCATTGCTTTTCAGGTTAATGTAGCTCAAGATTTGCGGGGAATTCTCATTCGGATTGGAAGGTTTAAGTCTCTAGAATCGCAATACACAAAGGTTCACCTTAAACCAATAACCAATCTTTGGGAAGACTTTGACTCAAGACAACGAGCTATTAAGTCTGCAAGTGAGAAGACTGAAAATGAGAGGGTAGCAAGTGGTGGTGAAGTTCATTCAGTTGCACCTTCAATATCATTTTCCAGTTGGTTGCCAAGCTTCTACGACGAGCTTCTACTTTATCTTGAACAAGAATGGAAATGGTATCATTTATACTGTTAGCTTAGAATTTTTGTTACTGTTGCCTACTATGTTTGTTTGTATTTTGAGTTTTATACGCATACATCATTTTTCTGTCCTTGACAACTTTTGATATTTTTAGCTGCAATTGAAAAATGTCCACTTGTGCTTAGAATAAAATGAGAAATTTTTTTAGTGGAGGAAAAAAACAAGTTTTGGGATAGAAATCTTCCCAAAACAGCCAGAAGGCAATACCAAGGAAGACAAAGAGATGCCTTTGGTCTAGATATCTATGCAAAATAATCACATATTTGACAAATTAAGATCCCCTGTAACCCCATGTTGTTTGTCTCAAAGGGAATCTATAAGTGAAGTCTATCCCAATAAAACAGAGGATATCTTGTTAAAATTTCTGTCATCATGCTCCTTCTAAATGCATCAAATCCTTGTAAACTTAGCTCACCTCCGGAAAGCCTAAATATTTAACTTAGAAAGAAATAACGTGCTTTTCCTTGGATGGATAGCATACTTAAATCTTCAGTGGATGCTTTATTCCAAAAGCTTAAGTTTTTTTGGATAAGGCTCAATATTGATTCTATTAATATCTAACTGGCCCTTATTGGAAGCCTTCATTTGACAATTACCTTAGGTGAATGGGGCTGACAAGACTCAAATTTCTGATCATCTGGTCTTATGGGCTTTAATATCATGTCAAGAACCAGTACATCCTAAAAGCTTTAGCTATAAGGAGAATGCCTATAGTGGATGCTTTATAATATCATTATGGTCCTGAAATATATAATAATTAAATTCAATATGCTGATCATTGTTCTGTGGAAGCTTTTAAAAATTTCTTCTTTTCTGAGTTTATCGCTGTTAATCCAATAGGCGATGGAAAAACATTATCAGATTAAGATTATTGAAATTTGGAATACTATGCCATAATAGTACGTTAATAGGGTTAGGACTTTTTTGGCTTTTGGAATTACTAAAATTTTCCTGTAGTCATCCAAGAAGGTTATCTCATTTTTATGTGATGTTGATGTTGAGTTAATTTAATTGAGTTCATTTGAGAATTTAGGCTATTTTCTCATTTCTTCTGTTCTTCTCATTCATCAGTTGTCTCATCTTGTTATCATTGTATTTCTTTTTGTCATGTAAGATGATAAATGCAAGAAGAGAGCATCAAAGATACTAATTAAATTTTTATACCTGGGATGTTGAAAAGTTTTAGCTGTTGCTTGCAGGTGTGTGCTTGCTTTTCCAGAAGATTATAAAATTCTTGTTCCAAAATTGCTATGTGAGACTATGACAGCTATAGGTTCCAGTTTCATATCTCATATCAACCTTGCTGTTGGTGACGCTGTTCCAGAAACAAAGGCATTGGCAAAAGGTTGTTTTGATCTGTATATTTATCAATCAGAAAAATACAATAGCCGAGCTTACACATGTACTTAATATTTATGTATGTATTTTTTTGATCAAGCGGAAAGATCTTCCTGATGAAAGTGCATGCTACTGTTGCTATATGACTTTGAGAGGGTTCATAGAGGGTTAACTGATGGACATAATCCTTGAGGACGAGAGTCCTTCAAGGAGGAGAGTACTGTTAGGTCTGTTTGTATGTTAAGGGATTAGTTGGATCTTAGTTGTTATAACCAGCAATTATTTAATCTGTTAGTAGTTACCTGTCTATAAATAGGATTGCAGAGGGAGGCCACTGACTGAACAATAATTCTGTTGGTTCTAAGCCCAAGTTCCTTGATCCTTTTGTTATCTGTACCAAGGAGTCTTGCCTTCCTTTTCATTTCATTGCTATCTCCAAGGTCCAAGCATATTTTCCAATCCTATTTATAGTAAATTATTTTTGGGGAAGACTGTTTTTAAGTTTAGATATCTTGTAATTCAGATATATATATGTATATATATAAAATTCTAGAAATGATAACTTTTGTTTGGGGTCATAACTTCAAGGGACTGTATTGCTTTGTGCTGGCTCTAATGTTTTGATATTTTCCCTCATCACTTGTAATAATGTTCATACCTATTCTTTGTGCTTTAGGTTTATCAGATATTTTATCTGGAGACATGCAAAAGGGTATCAAGATTCAAACAAAGCATCTGGAGGCCTTGATTGAATTACACAACACAACAGGAACCTTTGCTAGGAACATTCAACACTTATTTTCTGATTCTGATGTTCAGGTTTTGATGGATGTACTGAAAGCTGTCTACCTGCCATACGAATCATTCAAACAGAGGTAAGAAATTGCAATTCTGGTTAAATGGTAAATAATGGAGCACCTGGGTTGGAGTCTTGACTTCATGTCTTACGATTTCCCTTTCCAGTTTCCATGATGGAAATAGAAAAGGGGAGAAGGGAAATGAATAGAAAATTAAGGAAAAAGGATTTGGTATTCTAGTTTTAAGATTTTACTTGATTGAGACGTTTACAGATCTGGAAACAGAATTGTTACACCTACTAGAGTAAACTGCAAAGGCTGACTGTTAGTCATATCTTTTTAGGCCACCTTCAATTTCATAACCAAGCAGAAAAGTTTTATCAATTTTGACAAGAGACATAGGAAAACATCTAGAAATATAGAACTATGAGATTCTACTCTTACCTTTTCCGAGTAGGAACCATCACAAACCTTGAAAAATCAGAACTTGTATACATACATAATGTTCCCTTTTCTTGCTGTAACAATTTGTATGCTTGCTTGTTTGCAGAGAAGTTAACTTCTTTAGCCAAGTTCTCTAAAACCTCAGGCAAATCCTTCAATTCTTGCACTATAATTGTGTCAAAAGATCCCTTCCCTTTTTATAATTCCTGACAATCTCTCTCAGGCTTCTCTCAGATTTATCTATGATTTTTCCATCAGTTGTGTAGGTGCTCTTTCTGTTTGATCACGTTCATTTATTTTATCATTTTGTTTGCCTTCGTGATTTCCCTTTTTTCACCCTTTATCAATTCCGAGAATTATCCTTGATTTATAATCTTTCATTACATTATTGGCATGCTTTACAGGTATGGACAAATGGAGCGTGCAATCCTTTCTTCTGAAACTGCAGGAGTAGATTTAAGAGGAGCTGTTATTCGAGGTGTAGGAGCACAGGGAATTGAACTCAGTGAAGCAGTGCGAAGGATGGAGGAGTCAATTCCCCAAGTTATTGTACTTCTTGAAGCAGCTGTTGAGAGATGCATCAGCTTCACTGGGGGTTCTGAGGCAGATGAACTAATTAATGCTCTTGATGATGTAATGTTACAATACATCTCTACTCTGCAAGAAACCCTCAAATCTCTGAGAACTGTTTGTGGTGTGGATAACTTTGGTGATGGTCCTTCAAAGCGAGAGATGGACAAGAAAGATGGAAGCCAGAACACTCGGAGAGTTGATTTGATCTCAAATGAAGAGGAGTGGTCAATCGTCCAAGGGGCCTTGCAAATCCTCACAGTTGCAGATAGTTTGACAAGCAGAGCTTCTGTCTTTGAAGCTTCTCTAAGAGCTACTCTTGCTAGATTAAGCACAAGTCTTTCACTATCAGTATTTGGTTCAAGTTTAGACCAAAACCAGGTTACAAATGGCACTGAAGATGGTTTAGGTGGAAGGGCTGCCTTGGATGTGGCATCTCTTCGGCTGGTTGATGTGCCTGAGAAGGCTAAGAAACTCTTTAGCCTTTTGAATCAGGTATATATTAGGTTTGCTATTGTGTTAACCTCTTTTCTTCATGTTAGAATTTCTATTAAGCTGAGAGATAGCATGAAGCAGTAGGGATGTGTTTTAAATATGGGAAGTAGGGGGACATTAAATACATAATTTTGCTGATTTTCACTTCTCTTTTTTAAGCAACACTCAGTCTCTTCTCCTGTCCTTCTTGGACTGTGTTGGAATTTGAGACATGGTCAGAGTTTAATTTCTTGATTGCTCTTGTCCTCCTTTATCCCTCCAAAACTGGATTACATTTAAGAAAATCAAATTACCAAGAGTTCCATCTCAGTATGGTTGTGTTCCTTTGAATCTACCCATCCCGTCTCAGTCTCCTTCTTCTCTGCTTCTGCCTTAGTTTGCATTAAATGAAAGTGATAAGATATAACTATTTCCTTCCATCTGGGAATAAAAGAAACAGCTTCTTTTACATATACGTGCATGCATGTGCATAAACTGAAGATATTCTTTCTTCCGAAGGAGTGGAAAGAAAAATATTCAATAGAATTTTCAGTGATAAATTTCTTTATAGCTTTATACTTTTAAGTGCAAGATTTGGGCAATACTTTAACTGAACTGACCCTAGTCCTAAAAAAGCAATGAAGTGTAACTTTTACGTTCATTCTAAATGTATTGCTATCAAAGATCAGATGAGCTTGAAGGGTTATTTACTTTGACAACTGTTTCTTTCTAAAACATTGACCTTTTTCTTTATGACACTCCCTTAATTTTGTCATGGTTTCTTGCAGTCTAAAGATCCCCGATTTCATGCACTTCCCCTTGCTTCTCAGAGAGTTGCTGCATTCGCAGATACAGTAAATGAACTTGTATACGATGTTCTCATATCTAAAGTTCGGCAACGGCTCAGTGAAGTGGCCCGTTTACCAATATGGTCGTCAGTGGAGGAACAAAGTGCTTTTCCTCTTCCTACCTTCAGTGCATATCCACAATCCTATGTGACCAGTGTTGGTGAATATCTCCTAACTTTACCCCAACAGTTGGAGCCACTTGCTGAGGGCATCTCTAACACTGACACCAGTGAGGAAGCTCAGTTTTTTGCAACTGAATGGATGTTCAAGGTAACTAACTTGTAACCAAAAAGGGTGATTGATTTATAAATGTCTAAGCTGAATGGTTTTTCCATTTTAAAATTCTTCTTTTCATTGGCTATTGCTTGATTTGAGTGTCATCTACCTTCAATTAGTTTTGAATGCTTTACCATGATGCTAATACTCTGAACTCAGCATCTAATTACATTTCCTGCCTAATTGTACAAGTTTTAACTCAAAATTGAGCAATGTGGCTGTCTAAGCAAGAAGAAGCTTCTATTTTCTGAAAGAAAATTCTGTTATATGAGACACGGGAAGATGAAATTATTTCTCTAAAAAAATGGCATGTGATGTTCTTTACTAAAATCGTTTATGCTGTATGCACACATGAAGTGTTTTTTCCCCTAATTTTTTTTTTTTTTTTTTTCATGTTGATGCATTTTAGGTTGCAGAGGGTGCAACAGCTCTTTACATAGAACAGTTGCGTGGGATTCAGTACATTTCTGATCGTGGAGCCCAGCAGCTATCAGTTGACATTGAGTATCTCAGTAATGTGCTTTCTGCTCTGTCAATGCCCATACCCCCTGTTCTTGCCACATTCCAAACTTGTCTTTCTACCTCTAGAGATCAGCTAAAAGATCTTTTGAAGACAGATTCAGGAAACCAACTTGATATGCCAACCACCAATCTTATATGTAAGATGCGGCGTGTGAATTTAGATTCATGAGTGTTTCTCATGTGACATGGATCCTCTGCAGTTATAAAAGTAACTGCATACAATACACCTGGGAGAGAGAGAAAAAAACAACGGAACAAAGAAGAGAGTGTAAAGGGAAAAAGTGAGTTGATACACAAATATTTTTATATCACTCTCAATGCATGATTTTTTGATTGTTGGGTTCAATTTGGTTTCTCTCATCACACTCATTGCAGTTTTGGCCTTCCACCCTTTTGCCCTGCCCAACCTGCTGTTGCCTTTACAGAGGACATTGTTGTACTTGGGGATGCCCTACATGTATTTTCATTTGCATCCAGTGGACTAAAAACATGCAATATGACGGTGTAGCCATAGTATATATATTGTATATTAGTCAATTGAGGTGTTTTACAATGCATTTTTGTAGGACTCAATTGCTCTTCAAAGTGAAACTTGTTCACTCCAAAGAGATATTTGTTCATTCATAAATACTGGGTGGCATCATTATGAATATTAAACTTACTTTGCTTCATACACCTAAACTGTAGTCCTTGCTGATGAATTATGTATGGTATTTTGAATTAATACTACCTCCGGTCCTAAATATTAAATATAAGATATATTTTGTAGTGTAATTTGCATTATAAACTATGTCCTATATTTAGGATTAGAAGAGCACTTGTTTTTTTGTAGATATATGGTATATGTTGAGTGAGATAGGTACGTAGGAAAGACGAGTGTAATTATATTCAACGCCTTTCTCTATATTCACTGTTAATGATTATATGATGAAGACACAAATGTAGAAGATTTAATTCATAGCTAGGTGAGTTTTCCATGCACGAACCGAAACCCTCGCAAAAAGTCGAACCTTTCACTTGTAACTTATAAATAGTGTAACTTGTTATGTGTCATGTCTTGTATCAACATCTTGATACTGAAGCAGAGAGTTTGTGGCTGTTGAGGGATAAAGCTGGTAGGAGAAAATGAGGGGATGTGGATGATGAGGTGGCATAACATGTATGTTTGTTGATTAATTAATTTAACAATCTAATTTAATATTGGGGGACGACAAGACAAAATTGCTACGTGTTATCAACTTTTGGGGCAAAATTGCTCCTAAAAAAACTTTCGAATACCTACTGCTTCTCAGCGGAAACTTCCAGGAAAAAAATGATACTTAACCCTACTTGGATTGATGAGATAGCAAGCGTTGGGTGCCACGTGTGCATATCAGTTACATTTAACGGTCAATATTAATGGAGAGGTAAAATTGCTATCTTTTGTAAACTTCTGAGACAATTGCTTCTAGAAAAAGTTCAGATACCGATTGCTCCTCAGCAAAAATTTTCATGGCAAAAATGATACTTAACCCAAATACAAATGAAAACTGCCATGTTAGATTAAAAAGGATGACATTGCATCCTGTAATTAAAAATAATTCAAATTTAGCCATTTAAAAAATTAAAATTTTAAAATATCAAGGGAGATATATAAAACTATCCTAAAGTTTAGTGGATTTTGTATATTATAACTTAAATTTTTGGGTTAAGACAAATTTTAGGAAGTATATCGCAGGAGCGATTTTGCGCGGAAGTTTTTTTGGATTCAATTTTTTGGGCAAAATTGAACCCCAAAAAAAAACTTCAAGGGCAAAATTGCTTCAAGATATCTTGGGAAAAAATTGCTTACTTAACCCTAAATTTTTCATATTTTAAATATCAATAAGGTTAAATTTAAATTTGAACAAGGAAATAACCTAAAATTTAGAAGGATTTTGTAGATCTTAACCAAAACTTAATAATAAATTTTTTATCTTCAACAGAGTGCACGGTATATTCTTCCATTTGTTTCTTGGGTAATATTAATAAATTTCTTTTAAAAGATTAAACTTCCAGTAATACAAGCTCTTCCTCCTTAATGCATCTTCTCAAGAACCGTCTCTACCTTCCATTAAATTTGAGTCAGTACAGAATCTCAATGGTTCCCGAATAATTATCTTAACCAAACAGGACTGTGGTTATCAAAGGTACCATCATGACATAGTTTGTTACAATGACGATTCAAAGACTCTTGTGGCAAAAGAAAGTGGTTGATCCATGTTTCTTTTACTTGCAGCGTTTTATGATAAGCTCTACTCGGGATAATTTGTTCTCCATTTTTCACAACTAATTCCAAGTTAAATATTGTTTGCATTAAAAAACAATTCATTCCACTTATGGGTACAAGGTCGCTTAGCTTGGAATCATCAGTCAATCTATCTTTCTGGAAGAGGATCATCTCATCTTTTTTTCTCATATTCCCTCATCAGCACATCTGAGCCGTTGATTGGGAAGATGAGATAAAGGTTAAAGTAGTATTGTGATTGATTAGACGAATATGATTTAAAGATAATGAGAAAAAGGAACCCAACCCATCTTTTCTTTATTGAGATTGTTTTCCTCTATTTCAATTTCTTCCGATCATTTTAGCTTTTCCCAGCACTTTAGTAATCTTTCTTTTTTTGCTTATTTATGTTGTAAGCTAAATTCTTTTATCTTTAATACTAGTATATTATTATCTTTTTATCCAAGAAAAATTCTTCCAAGCAAGTCGCAGCATGACAAGTATTAGCAAGCATCCAGGATAGTAATTCTCATCATTTCTATCAGCATATTACTGTCTGCTGTGAATTCTCTCTATTGCATCCAGGTAGTATCATTTATTTCAATTAATAGAAAACCAATAAAAATGGAATTGCTATTCCTGCATAAAATTTGTATATTTCTGATAAATTAACATAATAAAGAAAGAAACCCCAGGTTGGGCATCCCAGAATCAGTCACTGCTTCAAAATAGCTCTATCTAGACCAAATTTACAATCTTAAGAAGTAGCAAAATATGCCTGCTTATCAAGGATAGACGACTCTGTCAGATTCACACAAGTTTACACCTTTTTTTTATCCAAAAATTAAAGAATGAGATTAATTTTCCTTCTACCTTGTTTCTTCCAAAAAGCAGAATGTTCTAAGTTAATTTTCCTGCACACGTCACTAGCAGAAACAACCTAACCATCAACGGCGTTCCTGTCAACGAAATTAGACACTATCATCCAGATATGAAAACCCGTTACCTCCAGGCACCCAAACATTTACAGGTTTGATGTTTGTTCACAAAAGGAGATACCCTGCACCTCAGTACACTGATGAACTTTCACGGAAATGACAACCTTTCTGCTAGTCACCCAGCAAACAGTTAAATACCTGTAATTGCCGGCCTCTACTTACTTTTATTTTTAACTTGAAGCACTCAGTAGACCAATTCATGAATTTGGATGAGACTTACACTATAGTTATCATTCAGATTTTGAACAAAAAAGTCAAAACAGGCTTATCATTGCGGATACATGATATTTAATCTTCCCCCATTGACAAACCCATATTTAGAAAAACATAGGCATTAGGCAGTGAAAGGAAGAAAGAGTTGTTCATTTATCACGTTAACACCAAATATATTATTAGCATGATTGTCTGACAGTTGGACAACTGACACTGGATGCAGTAAATTTACCTGTAACGGGTTTCAAATGCAAGCCAGAATAGGCAGATTTATGAACCTTTCTGTTAATCTATATCACCTTAAAAAGTAAAAACAAGGACATCTTAAATAGTAAAAAGTATAAACAAATGTTAATCTAATCCTCTTATGGTATAAAGTTCACTTGTTACCTCAGAAAAAGAGAAAACCATCCGTCAGCAGCAATGGCAATCATGCATGTAATTCAGCTGACATCTTAAATATGCAAGATAGATATTAAATTGAAGCATCTCCAGAAAATGCGAAAGCAAAGAGTGATTATGCAATGTTTAAGATATATCATAAAAACTAAAACTTAAGCGCAAAACACATTGTAAGAGTACAACAGTGATTTACCTACCTCAACCCATTTCTCCATAAATAATTTTGATGAAAGGGAGATTGTATTGTCTCAACAAAGCTCTGAGATGGGAAAAAAAATTCACCCCTGATTACGAGAAAACTAGACTCCGAAACCACATATTTATAGAAGTCTTGGGATATTAAGATCTACCTCATATCAAATTCAATTTCAGATATCTATCAAGAAATTTCATTAATTTGAGTGAACTGGACTTCAAGAAGAGCGTTTGTAGCTATGCCTAGCAGGAGAGCGTGACCTGCTCTGATCACGGTACTTGTCTTTGCTTCCATCTCTTCCATTCCTCGACCTAGAACCTGTTTCTCTTCCTCCATCTCGATTAACTCTACCATTCCACTCTCGTGACCTTCCACGATCCGAATCTCTTCTATATCTATCCCGCTCCCTGTCCCTATCTTTATCACGATGCCTATCTGTATCTCTTGAATCAGGACGCCTCCTCTCATACTCCTTCTCGCTCTGCTTCCTCCGCTCTTCTAATTCTTTCTCCCGAGCTAATCTTTCTTCCTCCCTCACCTTCTCCTTAGCAGCCTGAAAAATGTTCTCAACCTTAAATCAACATAAGAGTTTACATCAGCTTTACTGTTTAAATTAATTTATGACATCAAAGCTCACCTTATACTCATTTATGAAGTCACGAACCATGCCATAACCAACATGTTGCTTCCCTGTTACATGAGACTGGGTCCTCTCTGCAGCATCATTTGCTACAAGAAAAGAACCACATATATCACAAAGTGCCATCTTCTTCTCCTGAGCAAGCATCATCACCTTATCATTTTGAGGTTGTTGAGTTAAGGCTGTCTTCTCAGCATTAAGTGTTTCCACCTGCAGACAAAACCCAAACAAATTAAAAACAAGTCCTGCCAATCTCTGACGAAAGATTGTTCATGTAGGAAAAAGTCAAGGCATCAAAAACTTCTGTGAGATGGTTTGGGGAGAATCAATATCTGGATAATTAAGAAGTGAAATAGAGAACTTGCACCAAGTTCAGCACCTTTCTCATCAGAGCTTCTGCTTCATCAACCTTCCCAGATTCTCCAAGAGATTCAACTTGTTCAAGAAGGTTCTTTATTTTCTCTTCCAGGACAGATAGCTGTTCAGACTTTTCAGTTGTCAGTGGAGGTGGTGGTGCTGGTTCCACGTCCTGAGCAAGACGTTCTCGCCCACGTCTTACTCTTCTATCCAAGTCCATTACCTGAATTTAATACCAGATAATACAAAGGATGAACCATCAACATACAAGCAAGAAGATACTACTGATGTAGGAATTGTTGAGGTAATGTACTTGACCTACCAATTTCTCACAGAACTGAGAAAGTTCAGCTTCAAACTTGGGCACAAATGCATCATGTCTCGGGGATTTCTCAAAACTGAAGACAACACAATATATATGTATAACTGATAAAAACAACAATATAATCACTAAATCTAACAGGAACGCACTGTTGAATGTGCATTCATTTGCAGACAAATATTTCAGTGAAACGTGGGCAGAGAAGACAAAATAAAATCTCAAAAGGGCAAAAAATCCAAATATTTTTTTATGCAAGAAAGCACCAATGCTATAGTATGGTACATACTTATGTGGAAAACATGTTAAAAGGATAATCATTTGCAAACCAGACGCATGGACTTCCATGATATGAGCACATAGAGAAGCTCAATCCAAGACCCAAAGAGAAAATAACATGTAAATATGATCAAGTTTAAACAAGGAAAAACATAACTGTCCGTGAGTAACTGCAGCAAGACTCAAGTAACTTACCAATTTAAAAACCCAATACTATTCATTCACAAAACACTATACTACATATAAATGTAATATAATGAATAAAATTGCGCACCTTTCTTTCAACTTTGGGTCATGTATTCTCGGACAAGGACCTGAAGAAAATTAACCAAAAAAGAGCATATCAGAACTTGGAAAAACCCAAATTATGGTAATCATCAAAAAGAAAAATCCATGTTACGGCTCAGAGATCAACAGATAGGTGAGGATCCTCCCCCTAAACATTACTATGTTTTTAACTTTTGAATGTAAGAAAAACTAATAATAATTAACCTGATGCAAGGGAAGGGGACCTAGCTCCCAAGAATAAAATTGAAAAGGAATAATCAATGTTGGACTCATTATTTGTTTCCAGGAAAATTTAAACTGGCCGGAGGAAAACAGTAGTAAGGTGCAACACAATAGACCTTTCACATTCGCTATAGAATTGACCAACTGAACCGGGTCTCCTCAGCAATCAACCACAAGAGAACTTAGACACTGAAAGGGAAACAAATCAAGCTAAAACGCACCCAGGTCACTGCGCGTATTGACGAAGAGATCGTGAGGGCAAAATCGAACCATGTAGAATCCACAGACTTCCTTATCGTCCCAAGAAACTTCCTTGTACCCCTTTTTCTCTTCCTCCGTCAAGTTACGAGCTGAATTCGACCATAAGCACATGTAAACACAACAAATAAGTTCATCGAATTGATAATGATGAATAGAAAAAGCCCATTCAAGATCGGAATTAATTAACGGTTCAGGATGAGAGCGAGATTCAGTATACCGGCACCCATGAGTTCGTCAAGCAAAGCTCGTTGAGCATCCATGGCTAACCTGGATTTCTCGCGAAGTTGACAAAATAACAATCAGATAGGACTCCGAGCAGGGTTTTGGATGTGTGAAGAAGGATCAAAATTTGTATTTAGGGTTTGGTGACCCAAGGACGAAGACAGCTAGAGCAACCAAGCATCGGACCGGAACAGAAAAGGCGCAAAAAATAAAGGGAAAACGAATTCTCAAGTCCTTATAATTATTTTTCTAGGTTTTGAATTAGGTCCTTACATTTATTTTTCTTTTTGTGAAGTCCTCCAAGTTTATTCCGTTAGTCCTTCATCTTTAAAATAGTTAAATAAGGACTAAGGGGATACAATTTCCGTTGGATATTTGTGAGGTGGCGTTTCTTAACGCTGACATGGAAAAAGATGCTGATGTATTTTAAAAAAGATAAGAATTATTAAAAACAAAAAATAAAAAATAAAAATAATGTACATTGACAGAAAATGAAGAAAAGGAACATCATCTCACTGTTCTTCATCCACTTTCCACACCATCAATGCCGGCCACCGCCTTCCACCATTGACAAAACTAAATGCGAGCTTCTCTTCTCCCGTCGCCCTTTGAGATTATGATCAGTCAGAAAGTATTTTAAAATGTGGCTTCATTTTTTCAGCTGGATTCTTAATTAGGTTCATTTGTAAAAATATGTCAGGTATTTGCCACATCATATCATTAGTACTTAACAAACCTCTTAACACTGTTAACACCTATTAAATGGTAAGCACTAACGAGGCTAACGGAGTAAACTTGAAAAACTAGTAAAAAAAATGGAGGGACCTAATTCAAAACTTAGAGAAAATTATAAGGACTTGAAAATAATTATTACCAAAAATAAATAAATAAAGGTGCTAAAAGCATTTTGGTGGGATCACTTGTATTATAGGGCTAAGGGAAAAATGCCTATACACATTTTGTAAAAGTGTACCAGCCACCGTATACTTTTATTAGGTGCAAACATGCCTAATAGAGGAGATATAAAGAGACGCTGTTATTATTGAGTGTGGCGGAATGTCACTGAGTTCAGTGAATGTAGTCTAATATTAGATTTGTTGTAAACCTCAAGTCTTTGGCTTACCAATGTATTACCAAAAAAAAAAAAGGGACGCCACTAATAGAAGGAGCAGTTGATCATAGGTTTTACATTTCTCAAGAGAGAGAGAGAGAGATGAATATGGAGTGAAGAGGAAAGTGTCAAGGTGAATTCACATTAGGTGTTTTTTTATTATGTGTTTTTTTCCTTTAATTAGAGGGATTAGGCATTTTATATTCTATTTATTTAGATTAAATTATATGCTACATTGTGATTTTTTTTTTTCATTTAGTATCTCAAATTAATTAATTTCCAGGATACTGGAGTTACAGGAAAAAAAATTATGAATGTAGGATTGAAAATTAATTAATTTGAGATACTGGGTGCAAAAAAAATCAGGATGAAGCATATAATCTAATCTAAATAAATAGAATATATTAAAAAAATGTCTTATCCCTCTAAATAGAGAGAAAAACACATAAGAAGCACCTAATGAAAAGCACATAATGTGAACCTATGTGAAGGTTGGGTGGGAAGGAGAGAGGTGAAGCGGGTTTCAAAGTGGGAGAGGAGGATATGAAGAGGGAACATGCATAAAGTTTGAGGGGGAAGAAGTGAGGCAAAGTAGGCCCACGTGCAAATCAGTAATGGATAAACACTATCAACTCAACTTATTTAGACGGTCAAATTTGATATTTTTAAAAAAGTTAAATGAAAAAATATTAGTTAAAAGATTTTTGTTGTTTTAGATTATTTATCTATTAAAATAATTTTTCAAGAAAAATAAAAATAAAAAAGGGTTAAGATGCAAAAATACAAATGTAGTTTTTTTAAAAGTAAACCCAATACCAAGTACTTTTTTTGGGGGTGCAAAAGAGACTATATGGGTACAAAAGTGGAACAAAAATACCCATTGACTATTAGTTGACCGTTAGTTTAACTTTTTTGTATTTTTAATGATGACATGGATAATAACTCAGCTAAATTTCATTCCAGCTGGCAGTAAAGAATTGAAGAAAATTACAGAAAATGGCATAGATATTTTGTAAATTACAGTTCAGTTCTTCTCTCTCCAATTCCCCTTCTCTCTCTCAATCTCAATCTTATCCATCGGGCTACCCATCTCTACCTCCTCGCTGCTGTTGCAACCTTTCTTTAATTTTCAAAACTCTCTGAGCCCTTTTCTGTAATTTGCTCCAGTTCTCCACTGTCATCTAGGATAAAATTTAGCTGAGTTATCGTCCATGTCAGCCTTAAAAATACAAAAAAGTCAAATTAACGGTCAATGAATATTTTTGCTCCACTTTTGTAACCATATAGTTACTTTTGCACCCAAAAAGGAAACATGGTGTTGGGCAGAGACGGAGTATAGAAGGGACAGGAGGGGGCCATGGCCCCCCAAAAAAAAAATCAGATTTTTTTTAATAATGATTTTTTTTATAACTTTTTTTCCCTGTATTATTTTCTTTCGAGATAATATTGAAAGAGAAATAGCTAACACTTTCACTATTGATTCAATTGTTGATGATTTCAAGTCATTAAAAGAGCGAAGAGCATTACTTTAAGTGCAGGTAATTTTTAATTGTTTCATTTAGTATAGTGTTTTATTAATTTTGTATTATAAATTACATTGTTAACTTTTAATATTTTGATATATTATATAACAAGCGATCTTCTGGAATTTCATGATATCTTCTCATTTTGTAATTGATATGACATCCATACTAGAGACCGGTATGATATCTTATACATTAGAATTGTTAAAATACTTTTATTTTAAATCTGAATATTTTAATTAGTTAATGAATATACATTTGCCCCCCCCCCCCCCAAATACATTTGACGGTATGAATATAAATGGTTTTGAGGTGTATTCTTTATACGCTTTTACCCATTTTACACTACACTTGTGGATGAAGTTATTTGATTTTTCATTCTAAACCTCGCCTTTTTGCTTCCAATGTTGTGGTGTTCAATTACATGAAATTTATGGTTGAACCAAAGATTCACAATAACATAAATTAACAAATTAAACCTCAACTTCTTGCCTTCCAATGTTGTGGTGTATTTTTTTATATTATTTTCTTTTCTTATTTATATTCTTTTCTTAATGCATTTAAAACTTGCCTTAAAAAAAAAAATTCGGAGGCGTTGCCCCCGAACCCCCAAATCTCCCGCCAATATTTGGCCCCCCCATATTTTTGTCCCAAGCTCCGCCCCTGGTGTTGGGTACATTTTTGAAAAACTACATGTGTATTTTTGTATTTTAATTCAAGAAAAAAAAATCAAATCTTTACCGTCAAAATCTCATCCGAATGACCCAAATGTAAGGGTTAAAAGATGACTTAGACTTGGTTAAAAAAGAAGATGATGACGGGACAATATTTTTTTTCTCCTTCAAAACAAATTCATATGCATTTTTGTACCCAATGAAAGTATATTGGCCTTGTGCACTTTTGGAAAAAATTTATGGACATTGTCCCTTAATCCAAAAACTATTTTGGTCACATCCTAAACTACTCTCTTCGGTCTTTAATATAAAATATATTTATATAATTTGATTAGGTTGAGGAAGTTGGTTAAGTTAATTAATATAACATATATTTTCTAAAACACTCTAGTTATCTTCTTTTATTCACTCTTTCCCACTCCTCATTGATTATGTTGAGAGAACATCAATAGGAGTAAATTAGGAAAACATTGATAAATATGAAAAATATATCTTATATTTATGATAAAAATTAATTCTTTAAATATATCTTATACGATGAACAAGAGGTGGTATTTTTTTGGGAAAATTACATGCAGGTCCCAAGGAACGAATTTTTTTTTACAAAAAAGTCCATTGAAATCATCAAATTACACACAAGTCCCAAGGGACTTTTTTGATATTATTTGTATGAAAATCAAATCCAAGTTTTTAAATGTTGTTGTAAATACATGCATTTCTTGTTGTAAATGGCCGAGACTTTTTGATATTATTTGTATGGAAATAAAATCCAGGGTTTTTAAATGTTGTTGTTAATACATGCATTTCCTGTTGTAAATACATGCATTTCCTGTTGTAAATGACCTCTCTATGTTCAAAATCCAGGTATTTAAATGTTGTTGTAAATATAGGAATTTCATGTTGTAAATACATGCATTTTATGTTGTAAATGGTCAGGTATTTAAATGTTGTTGTAAATATATGCATTTCCTGTTATAAATACAAATAATATCAAAAAAGTCCCTAGGGACTTCTGTGTAATTTTGTGATTTCAAGAGACTTTTTTGTAATTTGTTTTGTTCCTTGGGACCCGCGTGTAATTTTCCCGATTTTTTTTTAACAATGCTTAGTATTTTAAAACGAGTGTTATGGACCTATATCAAGCCCAGTAGCAGGATGGCCCAATATGAAATATATCGCATATCAGGATCTACTTATAATAATGGGAAATCCTATCTTATCTATAATCCAGGAATATCTAAATCTATATTTGGCGGTTATGATATTAGGTCCTCGAATCACAAGGCCCTTGGAACTCAGTCTAAGGTACACTTCATAAATACAGAGGTTGAGCCTTAAGGTACACACGTTCTAACCCTGAATTATTTACATACCGTCATCACTGTGCACACACATCACCCGCTTTAGCGAGAGCCTCGTTTGTGTATAATGATCTCATGCTCTCCTGGATATTTGCCCCATAGATATTCAGACAGAGCCTATCGTTCCAATAACAAAGCACTAGCCCACTAAAAAATAACATCTGTGTTCTACACCAGAACAACGAGTTTTTATGTAATTTTCAGACGTAATCAATATCTTTTGATGCAATTTTGTCCTTAAAATATTTTCTTGATAGCATTTAGTATCCTTAGATAATTTTAAATAAAATTTTGTTCTTATAGCATTTTTCTAGTAATTTTTTATTTTCTCATTATCATAAAGCTATTTTTTTTTTCATCACTCATTTCATATTTTTAGTATTTATCTTCCATATTTTTCAATAATCACGGTTTTCAAATTTTTTTAGTAGTTAGCCTAGATATTTGTTAAATTTATCATGTTTTCAACCCTAATTTTTTAATTATTTTCATTACGAAAAACACAGAAGATAAGTACTAAAAGCATTAAAAACACATATACATGTTATTAGTTTAAAATAGGAGGATAAACCTTTATCAAAATATAACAACTTATCTTACCTTTCCATTTTAATGTGTTTTAAATGAAGAGAAATACTTAAAGACTTCATTAGCGCTCCCTCATATCTACTTTAACTAATTAAAATATAACAACTTATCTTACTTTAACCTTACATAGCATATGAGTCAATGAAAAAATTCAAACTTTATGATTTTAACGGTGATATGAGAGAATTGTGTTTTTTGTTTTTCTAAATTAAGAAGTTTATGTTTTTTTTAATATTATCAAATTTAAATTTCTCCAGATAACTTGTCTACCATGTAGAATTAAGGTAAGATGACTTGTTGTATTTTAATTAATTAGAGTATAGATCAGGTAGCGCTACTTTTGGAGCATGTAAATATTTCTCATTTAATGGAAATAATGTTGTCAAAATCGAATTTCTACCTAGACACGGAAGGGGGTGGTAGAAACGTAAATCGTAGAAACGACATGAAATGTAAAGTTTCTACTTTCTACCACTTAAGGTCTGAACTCAAAATTATATATATATATATATATATATATATATATATATATATGTGTGTGTGTGTGTGTGTGTGTGTGTGTGTGTGTGTGTGCATGGAAAAAAAAATATAAATCACTACTCAAAATTCAATGAACAACTTCATATTTAAAAGATATAAGTTATAGAACTATATAAAACATTTTTAAAAAAAAACTTGCGTTTATAACTATGGAAATACGTTAAAAACTATATATAACTATCCAGTCTTTACTCTCCAATAATCCCGAGTCCAAGATGCACGATGGAGAGAGGGTTTTCAATTTTTCATCCTTTTTTCGGGAAAAAAAAACTTTTCATCCTTTTTTTTGTTAAAGTAAAAACGGTAAAAATACAAGTTTTTACGTGTTTGAGTAGAGTTTTTACCAAGGTTCTGAAACCCGGACCGGTCACTGAACCGGTCGGGGTACTGGGTTAAGGGTTAGTGGGTCAGACCGGAATCAGCCCGGAGTCAACCCGGGCCT
Organism: Acacia melanoxylon; assembly: GCA_019022615.1. Lineage (NCBI taxonomy): Eukaryota > Viridiplantae > Streptophyta > Magnoliopsida > Fabales > Fabaceae > Acacia > Acacia melanoxylon. Next base: position 15,400,447 of record JAFJYJ010000005.1, read on the forward strand.
AGACCGGTGAGGTATAAAAAATTATAAAATAATTAATTTCTTATCATACCAACCTAAATTTGATATACTATATATCATTTCAATATTTTGGATTAGTGGCAAAATAATCATATACTCCAATACTTGTGACATATTCAGATATTCTTAACAATTTTCTTTACAACCTACATTTGACATCCAATAAGCAAAGCCAACCGAAAACAGAGAAACCACAATAGCTTCAGGAAAACAAAAAAGACGAATCCAAATGACATCCAAAATTTTAAAAAGGAAAAAAAAATTGAGGGAGAAATAAAAAAAAATTGAAGGAGATTATTATTTTTTTTAAAAAAAGGGCTGACCCAGTGACCCGTCCGGGTCACCCCGGGTTAACCGGTTCAGACCGGGTTTACCGGGTCAGACCGGTTTTGCCCTAAACCGGACCGGTTTCGCGGCCGGTTGGCCGGTTTCCGGTCTGAACCGGCCGGTCCGGTCCGGTTTCACAAACCATGGTTTTTACTAGTTTCTGCTTAGAACAGTTTTTATTTGCGTTTCTGCACGTATAACCCTAATAATTTTACACTAGTTTTTGACAACAATTTCCCCTCATATGAAAAAGAGTTAGTCTCTCTAGGAGCCTCTCTTGTGTTCATGTACCAAACATGTCTACTTCAACCTCTTACTCTCCCTACCTTCCTGTCCATTATACTACCAAACATCCCTTGAATGTTATTTTGAGGCTACGACAAGTGATATCTTTTGAAAGGAAACGGATCCTTTCAATTTATTTATTAATTAAATGAACAGTACTAACGATTTGAGGTTATAAATATGATTGAACAAAACTTGCAACTTCCCATTTATTGGAGAGATCTTATGCTACTAAATTACAAATTCATTTGTTGCATGTTTTATGTTTTATAATGGTCAAATCATTATGAGCAACTTATTCGCTAGTTCCAAAGGAGAAAATACAAAAGGGCCAAAACAAATGCCACCATACTAATTCTGAAACTGAAAGTGAGCTTCCGTGGGGAGGATATTGAAAATGGTGGAAAAGGGCCAATGTTGAGAGGATGGAAGAAAACTTTAATTAATCAATATTTTATACAGAAATTATTATTTTTTAAAATACAAAAATACATTCAGAAATAAATTAAGATAAGTAAAATATTCATTTATTTTATAAAATATTTCTTACAAATTAAATATTGCATAACAGTTCTCTGATGTTAAATATTGTATGAGTTCTAGTTCGGAAAAAAAAAATTAAAAAAAAAAATTGAATGAATGAGAAACATGAGATGCAATCAATGGTCGAGATCCTTGCAATTAATGCACGGTGAGTAACGCTCATGGGAGGAGATCCAATTGAAAATGGGCTTGACAGGAACAATTTCCCCGCGCATTCAAAAAATGAGTGGAGAGAGGTCCTTGCACCGTTTATATGAGATTTAGATGGTCTTTATTTATTTATTTTTTTACTTTTAATTTTTCAAATAAAAATTATTGGGTTAAGGTGCATTTTTACCAACAAACTATTACAAAAGGAGCATCTGGCACAAATATTAATTGAGTGTATCTTAAATGCAAACAAACAATTAAAAAGGGTTAAAAAACACAATACCGTTAGATTATGTTTTAACGGATGTTTATTGACTTTCAATTCCCCATTGCTCGCCACCATTCGATCCGCATAAACTAAAGCCTCCCTACAATCCGCCCCTCCGAGGAACAACACGGCAAGCCTCGGCCCGACCGACCAAACAAACCGCAACACCGTTATGTCCACCGATGAGACTCCGATTCTCACTCCTGTCGACAAGAATCCCAACAGAGCAATAAATTAATAAGTGGAAAGCTTCGTTCTTCCTCTTCTTTTGCTTCAGATTTGAAATTCATTGCCCCTCCCTTTCCTGGATTTCGCGTTATTGTCTGCTATGCTAGCCCAACTTAGATTAGCAAGATCAAACCTGCAGGAGCGCGCTAGTTTTCTTCCAAGCAATAGAAGGACCTTGAATAGCTTACTGAATTAGCTTAGTAAGTCCTAGCGAAAAGCCTTCCCTTACCTCTGATGTTTTCCCCCGTGCCCTCTGTTTTGCAGCCACTAACACAGGGACCACAACGTCCCTATTCATTGCCTGATCGTTCTCAATATTCTCCTCGTTGATTTCTGCCGCGTCAGCGAGAACTTCAAATCTCGACCCCACTTTATTTTGATTGTTGGAATCTGCAGATTTCTCCTTCGTCTTCCTTGGCCGCCGTGGTTCTGTACGATTCTCCATTGCTCCACCGTGCTTTGTTCCTTACTCTGTTTTCAACCATATGGATATTCTTTTTTTGGTCGATGGAGAATGCAGGCAACTACACCTCTTCATTTTATCGCTGTGTATAGTAGGATCTTGCCAAACCACACCCATTATCGAGGTAGCACAGTTTTCTTTTTTGCTATAAGTAGTCATTATGTTTCTGCTGATTTTTTATTTCTATTTTTCACACATAAATGTACTTTCCAAGCACGACCTCAAGGGTTTGCTTGGTACATGGTTTGCTTGCTTGTGATGGCAATAAAGAAACTAAGCTTAATAGAGTCGAAGCCTTTGAAGCTTTGAAAGTGAGTAAGGGCGTTGATGGCTTGGACTAATCTATATTTGGGAGGGACTAGTTGTTTTGCGTGGTCGAAGAAAACAGGGTTGGTTCGGCCTGAGAGCTCGATGAGCTAAAGGACGGAGATAGGCATGGGATTCGCCGGTGTGGGAGCAGAGATTTCGAGGAGGCTGAGGATGCCACTTACACTTTCTCTGTCGAGGATGGAGAGGACGAGGAGGAGGTCTGTGTCAGGAGGTTAAGTTGGATTGTGTTCAACATGTTGAAAGTCGATAAACGTCCGTTAAAACATAATCTAACGGTATTGTGTTTTTTAACCCTTTTTAATTGTTTATTTGTATTTAAGATACCTTTAATTAATATTTGTGCCAGATGCTCCTTTCGTAATAGTTTGTTGGTAAAAATGCACCTTAACCCAAAATTATTTTAATGGGTAGAGAATATAAAATAAAGATAATATCTTAACTAATATATTTTTTAAAATAATTTTTTCAATTAAAAATTAACAGTTAAAAAGATTAAATATAGACCGACCAGATTTTATCTGAAGGAGAGACGCTCTCCCTACTCATCTTTTGAATGAGTTGGGAAAGTGGTTCCAGCTTGCTGAAGAATAACAGGATAAAATAGAAACAAATCGACAATGGTATGATATATAAAAAAAGGTTTAAGGTGTAAAAATACACATATGCTTTTCTACGAGGAGCGCTCAGTAGCAAGTACTTTTTTAGGTGTAAAAGTACACACGTGGTTATAAATTAGGTGCAAAAATACCGTTTGACCGTTAAGTTTGACTTTTTTTGCTGACTGGACGATGACGTGACATTTCAAAGGTGCAAAAATACACATGTAGTTTGTTAAGAAGAGTGCCCAACACCAATTTTTTTTTTTTTTAAATTTAATAATTTTACTTCAATTAAAATTATTTTAGGATCTTGAAAAAATATTTCGGGTATTGGACCAAGTACTAAAAGGATCTTGATCGATACTAAAAAAAAAAAATTTTAGGGTCTGATTTGGTACTAAAAAGTACTTTCGGGATCTTTTTGAAGTACAAAACAATACTTCATAATTTTGAAAAATTATTTTATGATCTTGAAAAAATATTTCGGGTATTGATAGTACTAAAAGGATCTTGATCGATCATTGAAAAAAATATTTTAGTCTTGATCGATACTAAAAAGTACTTTTTCGGATCTCGATTGGTACAAAAAAATACTTCATAATTTTGAAAAATTATTTTAGGATCTTGAAAAAAAATTTCGAGATTGATTTAGTCTTAAAAATATACTTCAAAGATATTTTTTTAAGATTCTAAAATAATTTTTCAAGATCATGAAATATTTTTTTTTTACTGCGAGCAATATTCTCAAAGTATCTTTTTAAGATTAGTCAAGATCGAAATATTTTTTCAAATCTTAAAATATTTTTTCAAGATCATGAAGTAATTTTTGAAGACATGTTAGTATCCCGAATATCTTTTTAGACGCGGTAGTAATTAAAATAAAATATTAAATTAAAAAATAATAATTTGGTGTTCGACGCTTTTATTGACAAACCACATGTGTATTTTTAGACATTTGAAATCCACGCGTCATCGTCGGTCAAAAAAAGTCAAATTTAACGGATTCAAACGATATTTTTGACCAATTTAGAACATTACATAATACTTTTTTGCACTAAAAAAAAGACTACACAAGACTCCTTGGAGAAAAGTACATGTATATTTTTGCACCTTAACCCTATATAAAAGCAAAAATGTTTTCTTTTCTAGTAAAAAGTTTTTACGTTTTTAATAAGTGCGCAGCTAGAATTCAAACTTGTGTTTTTTTATGGGTTAAACCGCCTGCCATTTCTACCAAGAGGTTGATTATTTCACTATTTATATCATATAAACAGTGACCGGACCTACTGATTTGGATTTATTTGGAAGCTAATTTTTCCAACAACAAGCAAAGACAAAACAGAAGCACGCATCATCGCCAAGTGTCTCAAATGTGTACGAATTATTATTTTTGGATGATCAGTAATGTGTCCAAAAGTTTTAGGGACTCAAAAAAAACGAAGGGTCGTATATATGAAGAAAATTTAAACAAAAGGGTAACCACATATTTCTCTTACTTCTCTTATCCAAAAATCCAGAGTTTGTGACTCTGCTTCAGTTTTTTCTCCTTCTTTAATCATCTTCTTCCCCACAACTCTAAACAAACACACACCATTATCATCATCTTCATCTCTCTTTCTCTCTCTTCTGCAACAAAAACAAATAAGAAAGAATGAACGACACAGTGGATAAGCTTGTGGTGTTTCTAGCGAAGAGAGATGGGATAGACAAGCTGGTGAAGACATTTCAGTATGTCTCCAAGCTTGCAAACTGGCGGATTGAAGCCACCAACCCGGACCTGGCCAAGCGGTTCAAGAACTGGGAAGTTTCCTCCGGGCTCAGCCGGAAGGCCTTCAGGACCGGTAGGTTCCTCACCGGCCTCAACCTCCTCCGGCGAAACCCGGGGTCGAACCTTACTCTCCGGCTGCTAGCCATCCCGGCGAATGCCGGGGAGATGGTTTACTTCTTCTTCGACCACTTTACTTGGCTCGCAAGAATCGGGACGATAAACGTGGAGTTGGCGAAGAAGATGAGCTTCATATCAGCGTTTGGGGAGTCAGTGGGGTATGTGTTCTTCATTATAGCTGATTTCTTGCTGATAAAGGAGGGGATTAAGAGAGAGAGAAAGATCAGAAGAAGAAAAATCTCGAAAGAAGAAGGTGAAGATGAAGATGAAGATGAAGATGAAGATGAAGAACAAGAGAAGAGGGATAAGGATGAGATTAAGAAGATTAGGGTTGATAGAGTTATGAGGCTAATGGCAACGGCTGCAAATATTGCAGATTTGATCATAGGTTTGGCTGAGATTGAACCAAACCCGTTTTGTAATCATGCTTTGACTCTGGGGATTAGTGGCTTAGTTTCTGCTTGGTCTGGTTGGTATAGAAATTGGCCCTCATAGTTCATTATAATCATAATCTGTGATATTCCTTTAATTTCTACTTTTCAGAAAAGGAATACATATTGTTATGTTATATGTGTTCATCTTTTAGCTTGAGTACTGCTGTATATAGCTGCTTCCAAGTTTTGATGTTGCCCTTTAATTTATTAATAACTCTTCTTTATCCAATAATTCATCATATATTTCCTTTTGATTTCTAGATTAATTAGATGCATATGAGAAATGATTTGCATCATTCCAAGATTTATTATTTGCTGTAAATTTTATGTTTCACTGGATCTTGGGCTTCATATATTGCAATAATGCCCAATTCTGAAAGCCACTTTATTCATAATTCCATGAATGGCACATTTAATTTCTAGGAATATAATTAATTTGGCTAAATTATATATAACTTATATGAACTTAAGGTTGCATATAGAAATCTCTCAATTACCTTTTAAACTTTACAGTGATAATCTTCCTAAATTAATCACATCTTATCTCACCCTCATGCACCACCTTTAATAATAGACTGTTTTAGTTTTGACAGAAGTATGCTTTAGTTAAAGGTAAAAAAGAAAGAAAGAAAGATGTATGTTTTAGTTTATGGGTCTTGTCTTGAGGATTGGGATTCATTTTGGGTTCTATTTTGATGTTTTTTTTTTTCAATAAAAAGGTGTGTCATAAATCCAATCATCGGTGGTCATTTTTTATTATTGGGAAAATGATACTAAGCCTAAATAAGAAAAATAATACCAGTAAAGTCTCATAATTTGTCAATGACGAGTAAAAAAATAGCTATTGACAAGTGAAAAAACTATTATCGATAAGTTGTGAAAAATTCGGACCTTGATATCATTTTCCCTTTATTATTTCCTAAAACTTATTTAATATATTTTAAAAATGTTTCCTAACTAGAAATCAAATGATTTAAAATTTTGGATCAAAAAATTATTTAAATTTTAATAAAATTAAACCAAATTAGAAATTAGAACTACTAAATATCGTAATGGTGCAAAGAGAAACATCTAAGAAATGATAACAAATGATTTGTCTCAAGTTAAAATGTGCTTTGGATGAATAATCGATCAACGTCAATAATCAAGAAAAATTTCAACAAAGAAAAGTTATATTTTCCTTATTACCCACATTCATAAGCCATATAAAACAATTATATTTTCTTTGAAAATTTAGATAATACAAAAATAATTTTCATCAAAATTTAGTACTGAGCATAAATTTAAAATATATCATTGCATTGTAAAACCTATAAGATTAGGCCATAACTTTCCTGAGCATAAGTTAAGACCTCAGAAAGCATCTTATTAGTATATGAAGTGCCAGATGATGATTATTCCCATCCACCAAATTTATATACTCATCAGCTTCTCTACAGGTCCATACCTATAAATTATCTGTAGATTAAACTCAAAACTCTTGTATTTCTAGATTTAGAGATTTAAAACCAAAAAATACACACAGTACTCTCTCTCCAGTAATGAGAAAAATACAAAAAAAATATTTGGTTCTGTAAATTATAATCTCAATCACTGATTGGTTTGGCATCAAAGTTGCTGAGACAGAGAGCAAAGGCTTGAAATGCTGAGAGTGGATAACAGTAATCCATTATAAACACGTCTTCTTCTATCTTAGCAAATTCCAAAATTACCTTTTCTTCTTCATCATCATCGTCGTCTTCGTCGTCAGCAGCAGAAACAAGCTGGAAATTATCAAAAGCCAAAGTATCATGATGCCTGAAGTTGAGGTGCCAGTGTTGGCATTCTTCATCCCATATGGGATCCTTGCTTTTAAGTTTCAGAGGATGCTGATGATAATCCACCTTATTATTATTAGAAGTAGTAGTAGTAGAGTAGTTCATCATCATCTTCATGAGACACTTCATTTTTCTTGGACCTTTGATACTGTAAAATCTGTATTTGTGAATCGTGTTGTTCTTGTATTTTATGGTACCAACTTTGTACTTTCGTAGAGACGACACCTTGTTTCCTCCTGCAGCTGCAGCTTCATCTTGTGATGGATATTGTCTGTCATATATACTGAACTTGTTATCGAAGAAATTAGACCTGTCAAAAAGGTTTATAGAGGCAAGTTAATTATTAAAAGGGAGGGAAAATTAATATTGAATTTTAGTTTATATAGTTTTGATGACTTGGTTTCAATTTAGTCTTTAGACTTTGGTTTGGTACAACTCTATCTATACAATTTTGATTTTTGACTCAGTAGAAAATCTTAACTCAGGATAACTCAATCTCTCTACAGTTTTAATTATTTAAAACTTTAGTCCTTGAGCATTTCACAGATTATATAATTTTAGTTTCTAAAATATAGGGAAGAATATTTTTAAATACTTAAATTGTAGAGAATGAGTTTTATCTATAAAATTTAGCAACTGAGTTGCACACTTGCACCCAAGTCAAAATTATAAAACTTATTAGACTAAAAGGTTTATTTTTTAAGGAAGAGGCCATGATCATCACAACACCAAACCTTTTATGATAGAAGGAAGGTTGCAAGCTCAATTATGCATATAGTTATTGTGTGTGTATAAACTATAAATACTATACTTTTGTCAGTTAAAACCTTATACTATAATACTACAATGAATCTGCACAAATTCTTATGATGTAACAATAATTGATTGTAAAGAGTTGTCCCCACAGACTAATTTTTTTTTAAGAATTTAGGGGTTTCGTCATAATTTGAAAGCCAAAAATTGTAATAACTGTTCAAGGTTCAAGAGGCCATTTTTATATATATATATATATATAATTTAGTCAAAATATAATACTCCGTACAAGGAGAACGTGAAAATTTTAAAAATGTGAGTAAATTAAAGTTTCTTGAAATAAGAGAGAAACTTGCCTGAGTTTGCCAATATATGTCTTGCTGGTCCGACGAAAGTCATCAGCAACTAAAGATATAACATATTTTATATTTCTTATCCTTTGTTTTCTTTTGGCAGCCAGCAACAACTTATCATTCTTATTCTCTGCTGTTATAATGAAAAACATATATAAACAAAGCTCTTCAATACAATGCAATTTAAATAATATGAATCCACACAACTTATATAATAATATATATAAAGAGGAATATAAAGCTGATTAATTTAGGTTGAGTTTATAAATTTATAACGTGTCTGAGAACTCGTGTGTTACCACCCACCATTAATAAAGGTAACTTTGAAAATGGAAAATAAAGTACGAGAGACTTTCCTACTTATGAGGAGGTTGTTCTTTCAATTTCTTGATATGTTTAATTTTTCAGTGATTTGAATGTTAAAATGAGAGATCAAGTCATTTCAAACCATGAAAGAGTTCTTATATTTGGGATTCACAATATAAGTTGGGTGGTTCAAATATGGAAAAGGGCTGTTATTTTTATTTATGATTGAAATATACTGAACATGTTAAAAGGAAATAGCGTCATCGAACTACTATAACACTTTACCAGCATAGATGAGGATATTGATAACAATGCATGGTTATAAATATATCATTTCATAATGTATATATACACACACACGGGAGAAAGAATTGATGTAACATCTAGAAATTGTTTGAGGTGGTTCAAATATATGTAAAGAAGGTTGTTGGAGGCGGGTTGATGAAGAAGGTAAATCAAACAATATCGATTACTACCCATGAAAGGGATAAAAAAATATTTAAAAGAACACTTAATAAAGTTATTGAACAAGATCACTTGGTTAACAATTTATCCCTTGATAGAACACAGAGTTGTGCCATTCATGTAGGTAACACCACCAATACATTAATGTTATTTAGGTTTTTTCGTTAGTGAAACAAGCAATTAAAATTCATATATTGGGAAGTTAAATTTCGTCCCCTTATTTTCTCAACCAAACAAGATCCGAAGAATTATGATGATGATATAATAAACTAATAGCATATATAATAAAATAAATGTAATCACTTACATGGCTCAGGACCCAAGTACAACAAATAAGTAGAGGTTTCTCTGTTCCTTTTGATATAGCACTGGATAGGAAAATCTATAGGCCCTGGCTGATCTCAGGCAAAAATAACAAAAGAAGAAAAAGAAATATGGATCAGGCTATATATGTTCGATAGATCGGTATATTAAAGAAAGTATATTCAATCTCCTTTGTGTATGTGTTTATATATATAATTACTTGCTTCAATGAGATAGGAAAAGTGATTCGTCCAGATAGCTCAGGACTCTTAACAATCTCCTTTGTGACTGTTCTCCATGACTTGCAAACTGAAGCACAAGACAGAATTACACGTGAAGGCCAACATGTCTCAGTCTCTTCCACTCTCTTTATTATGTCCCAAAGCAATTCTCGAGGCAGATTTCCCCATCTCCTTTCTTGTTCTTCATTATCATCAACACCATTAATTCTTAATGACATGATTATTTCTCAACAACACATGTTTATGTTTCACCCATCATAATCAATCATCAAGCCTGCACTGCACCATCCACCAAACACAAATCTCAGATATGGCTCTGAGTTTTCGATCCTTAATATAAGATCTCACTTGTGAGATCTTATATTAAGGATCGGGGAGTCCTATATTTCATGTTCCATGCACATAATTAGTTTTGTGCTTCTCAAACTGAGCAACAATGTGAAAGTAAATAGTAATTTGTAGTTTGTAACTATTGGCAAAGAATATGAGCTGATTGATCTAAAAATAAACACGAAACCCAAAATTATATAATTAAGAGAGTTTAGTGCAATCGAAACATTCTCAAATAGAAGTAACTAACCTGCAGAACTGAAGCGAAGGAGAGATCGATCATTTCCCAAAACATCATTATTGAGAAAAAAGGAAAGATCAAATTAAATCTTATCCTTTCACCATCTTTGGTTTCAGAAATATGTCTTGTTGACAGACTCGTAACTGTGAATTTTTCTATTTTTGGAGTTTGTTATTTTTGCTATGATTTGGTTGCCAGAACTTTAGCTAGAAATCCAGTTTATCTGCCTGTTAGTTCCTATTTTTTCTGCATTTAATTTGAATAATTCGAATAATAAAAGTTTGCCTATTACCAATTCTTTAGCCAATGTTAAACGCTTAATATTTAATTTAATTATAATTTCAATACTTTGAGTATTAGTTTTTTTAACATTTTTAAAAAAAAAAATTATTTCATGATTATTCATATTCCCTTTGTGGGAATTTTAATATCGATCCAAATCAAATCGTTGTATTTTTTATTTTTTCAATTCCACATTTTAAAGATTTTTATTGGAATGTCAAATAATTAATCCAGGCCAGTTTTGCACGAGAAAATCTCTAATCTTTAGAGATAATTTAAAATGCAATTTTCCCCCTAATTCATTAAAATTGGTGCAATTTCAATAAAAATGGGGGAAATCCCAAAAAAAAAAAATACCACTTCAACTTCAAAATCTTAAATAGGTGATTTCCAACTAAAATAATTTGTCAATTGTATTATTGTTGTTGTTAATCCCATTACTCTTGTAAGCAATAGAATTTTGAAGTTTAAGTAATATTTTTTTGTCATTTTCACTAAAAACTAACTGAACATAATACGTCCGTTTCCCCTTGATTAAAGAGTGACACAATGCAATGTTAAACCTTCAGACAATGTGGTACATGTTCTTAATTATGGCTAAATATGATGGATTTTTTTCTTTCTCCTAACTTTTCAGTTGGGTTTTCTCAAATGCAGTCAGTGGACATGAGATACGTGTAGGCCACTCAACTCCTACAGATGAACCTTGGACAATTGAGATCTTTGCATGTGCTGAAGATAGGGAAAGTTGCATTGTAAGTTTTAATTGTTGATCAATCTTTCATGTTATTAAATATTAATTGACTGTTTTAGACTAATTGTCATTGATAAATACTACTCCCTCCGGTCCTAATTATAAGAGCTAGTTGACTTTTTTGGAGAGATTAAGGAAGCTAATTAAATTAATTAGCTTAGAGTATTTTTATTTTTATTTTTTTCTTCAAACTAAATAGTTTGACCAATAAACTAATATATAATCTAAGAAAACACAACATATGAAATGATTAAGTAATTTATTTAGCATCCTTAATCTCTCCAAACAAAAAAGTCAACTAGCTCTTATAATTAGGACCGGAGGAAGTAGTAATACAATATTCAATATGGGTTAGGCTCATAGGGGAAGCCTTTCAAGGACGAAAAATAAATAGGGCTGGACTAGTAAAATGATATCTTATTTTGAACTTAGCATGTGGATATATGTACTCCCTACGGTCTTAATTATATGACAACATTTAAGAGTTGGTTTTGGTCCTAATTATAAGATAATTTTTTTTTTATATCAATTTCTTCCCAAAATACCCCTATTGTTTTCATAGTGGTTGGGTGTTTTACAAATCTATAAGGAACGTTAGAGTGGAGCAAAATAAGGCGTTGAATAGAGACGATACATTGGAAGGGGATGCTGAGGGGGAGGGGAAAAAAGAACAGAAACAGTTTTAAATAAGGGTATTTTAAGAAAATAAATATAATTAACTAATTTAACTAATATCTTTAACCTCTCTAAAATTAAGTAAATGTGTCCTATAATTAGGAACAAGGGAGTATCAAATTTCTCAAATGTAAGTTATTGGTTCTTGTCTCATTTTGCAATAAATTACAAAATCACAACTTCACTAGATTTGACCCACACCGAGGGCCAATGAGGGCTGGGCTAGCTGACTGTTGTAATCAATAACTTAAAGCATATCAATATGATCGATATTGTAGTTTCATGTTAGTGAGATTAAGCATTTAGCGAGAGCTGAAGATATTTAGATACAAGGTAGTTGCATGTTATCAGCTAGATCACGGCATTGATGTAATGTGCACCATGTGGTTAAATTTGGGAACCAGTGTTTCCTTACTCATCCCAAGGATGAGTAGGATGAGCTCTTTTCATTTGGATAGTTTAGTTGGAATCTGGATGGTTCTTTTTTTTTTTCAAGCAAAAATTATTTTAATGGGCAGAGAATCTAAAATAAAAATAATCTTTCAACTAACATATTTTTTAAAAATAATTTTTTCTTTTAAAAATCGGCAGTTAAAAAATTAAATCTGAATAGTTTAGATGAGAAGAGCTCCCCCTACTTATTCAAAGGATGAGGAGGGAAACTAGTTCTTCCTTAAAATTGTGGGAAAGTTGGATGCAAAATTCAACAGGCAAAAGTTGGGTTGATACATTACAAAGATTTTTTTTTTTTTGGTTTTAATTATACACAAATATGTGATATCAGATATGATCTATTATTTTTAGTCATTATTATTTACAAAGAATTAATTTTTCTATTAATTTTAATAACATTTTTTTTAATTTATATAATCAGGTAGAACATTATTGATTTACCCGGACATAGAAGAGCTACTTTCTAAATTCATTTTTAAGCAACTTAGCTTTTCAAGTAAGAGAAAATCTTAGATTTAAATACCTAATTTGCCACGGAAGTTTTCTTAAAGGAAAGATCCAAGAGTCTAGGAAGTTTTTGTGGTATCATTTACTCTGAGAAGTTTACAAAATGGAGTAAATATGCCCCGGAAATATTTTTTAGGATCAAATTTGCTCCGGAAGTTTTGTTTAGGAGCAAATTTTTATAAACTTCCGGGGCAAAAATGATACCAATCCAACAGTCAAGATTAACTGATGGGCATATTTGCTCCATTTTGTAAACTTCTGGGGCAAAAATGATACTACAAAAACTTCCTAAGTCTTTGGATCTTCTCTTAAGAAAACTTCCGTGGTAAATTAGAACTTTAACCCAAAATCTTATATAAAGATGATTGAATTACCCAAATTCTAATTTGGGCCACTGAACTTAATAAATTACAGTTTATATCAGGTTAAGTGTTCTAAGTAGAGATTTAAAATTTGGTTCTAATTACCTCTATATTACTTGGTTATTAAAATAACAAAATTAAAAACATAATTCTATTATTTGCTCTATCAATTAATTCCTTAGAAGTACTATACAAGGAGCACCATTTATTCTCCTACTTCTTACATGTTTGTAGTTTGTAGATGTTATCTGAATAAATAAAAAAAGTATGCACTTCATTTTTTTAATACAATATTATAATTTTAAAATCTATTGTGACGGTAGATTTTTTTTATGCACGGTATTTTTTATATAATAATGTATTAGAATAAATTAAAATCTATTGTGACCGTAGATCTACATATCCACATGGAGATCTATTATTTTCTTTCAATATCTATATCTATATTCATAATTTTATGAGTCTAGTTTAAATTTTGAATCCGGTATATATATCCTGAATATATAATCAATGACTATTTTTTTATAATAAAAAACAAAAATTCCATATAAAGATATTCGAGAAACATTGTAGTACATAAGAATTCACCACTCTCAATTATATATACTCCTACTTTCCTATAAGACCGAATATTGTATAAAAAAAGAATATTGAGCATAATTAATGTTTGGAAATAATTAGTCCGAGCACCAAGTGGTACGATACTTCCTAAAGAATTAATTGATAGAGCAAATAATATGGTTATATATTCAATTTTGCTGTTTTAATAACTAAGGAATGTGAAGGTAATTTGACCCAAATTTTAAATTTCTAATAATGAAGCATAGCTTAATATGTAATTTATTATGTTCAGTAACCCAAATTAAAATTTGGGTAATTCAACCATTTTTATATGAGATTTTCCCTACTAATAATATTTGTGGTATGAATTGTAATTTCTTTAGGAATTGCCACACTTTTGAGATTGACATGTAATCTACTGATGTACACATTTTCTTTAATAGACATTTGACTTTCTTTGAAAACAAATGTAGAACATTATTAGTAGCAAAATAAGTTTACAAATAAAACAGTTGAGTTTAGAAAAAGAAGATTTAAAAGATAAGTTTAGCTAAACTTGTTAAAGTATAAAATCTAAAAATAATTCTAATAAGCAAACAAAGAAGTGTGTTTGATTCTCATAAAAAAGAAGGGAAAATTTCAGAAAAATACAATTAAAAATAGGAAAAGATAAATTGATGTTTCACAACTTCATATCTAAAAAACCAGGGATAATTGTGAGCAAGCAAGTTTGAAGGTCAATAATGATATATGTATCCATATTAATAACATCAGATTTTAGATTAACGACTTCACTTTCATGTTTCACAACTTAACTCAAGACAATTTGGTCAGAATTGAAAATCTCATATTTCTACTTCAGTTCTAACATGAGATTTAATAAATTCGTAACACCAATTTATCTTTTCCTATTTTTAATTGTTTTTTTTTTGGAATATCCCAAAAAGGAAATGTGTTTTATAAGATTGGGCTTAGTTACAATCAGGAAAATACTGCTAAATAAAAATCTTTGGCTAAAAATATATATAAATTTGTACCAAAAAACTGATGCATGAAGAAGTTGATAAATTTTTGGGAAAATGACAGCTAGGTCCCAAGGAACATACAAAATATCAAAAAAGTCCCAACTGAAAATCACATATAAAAAAAGTTCCTAAATACTTTTTTGATATTATTTGTATTGACAATAAAAAGTGTTATATTCACAACAAAATTTAAAAACCTGGTTATTCACAACAAAAAAAGTTATATTCATAACAGGAAGTGTTATATTCACAACAAAATTTAAACACATGGATTTTGTTTTAAATTGAGTTCTTTAAGCGTAGGGAAGAGGCCATTCACAACAACAAAATTTAAATTCACAAACGTAAAAAGTGTTATATTCACAACAAAATTTAAACCATTATTTATCAAACAATAGAAAAAACTATATTCACAACAATTTTTTCACAATAAGTTTTTTTTTTTACTCGGAATACAATAAAATTTAAACACCTGGATTTTGTTTCAATACAAATAATATAAAAAAAGTCCCTAAGAAATTTTTTGATATGTGATCTTAATTGGGATCTTTTGATATATTGTATTTTTTTTGGGGACCTGACTGTCATTTTCCCTAAAAATTTTTAATGACGCCCGTTGTATTCAAGTTATATGTACCCTCTATGGGCCGAAAGTTATGTGCATATTCCTTGGCTCTAGCATTTGTCCAGTTTTCATCCCTCGTACAAAAGTTAACAGCATACCAACAAATGCATTTTGAGAGATAAAATACACAAGAAAAGAAATTAAGGAATTCACTCAAAAAGAAAGAAAGAAAGAAATTAAGGAATTAAACTAAACTAAAATAAATCAAATAATAACTAAAATTACATTAAACGAATTATACGAAGATTACAAAAAGACTCTCATAAATTTTTTAATTAAATTTTGTTACAACTTACAAGTATTTTGTTACGAAGATTACATTTAACAAGTCATAATATAATGATATTCTCCGTAAATCATACTATAAGAATCAGGTTGACTATTGACTAATATCCCAAAAATACCAATCCCGTCAAAGAAGTCAATTAATTTTGGACCAAACGAGCGTGGCTTAGGCTGGACGCAATTGAAAATGTTAAATACAAAAAATTTAATGTAGTTTGTAAAATTCTTCAATTTCTTTCTTTATATCAATTTCTTCGATCCATAATGTGAATCGGCTCTAGTGTTTGACTAGTAGCAGCAGCTAGTCGGTTTTCTTCCTTATTTGTCTTTCTTCGGTATTCTTCCACCAATCCGCTAAACTTTTGTTTTTTGGCCTCTATCGTCTCCATAAATCCAGAGAGGATTAACGTATCTACCATCCAGAATCGACGCAGGCACCTCGTAATTCTCGTGACCTTGCAGTGTTTAAGATTTGGGTTCTTCGGTATTTTTTCTGGCCGTTTCTTAGTTCCATAGTCCAAACCGATGCGTCTTGTTTGATTCTTAGTTGATTTTTTTCTTTTGCAGTTTTTCATTCTGGGTTTTTGTGAGATCGGATGGACGAAAGGAAGCAATCGCGTTACGTGAAACTCTCTAAAGATCAGGCGCCTATCCATGATATCCAGCCCGGCGAACTTAATCAGCCAATTGAGGTTCCCCAGGTTTGACCTTTTGGACTTTATTTGAACTCAGTTGCTGTGGTGGGACTCTGCCCTAGATCCATTTTTGTTGTTGATATCTTATGATTGTGCTATTGGTTTTGATTCGGGTATTAATATTGAATAATTCGATTTCACGCCTTTTTACGAATTGAGATAGTTTCTGTATGATTTAATTTTAGGATTATACCTAAGGCCCCCCTTGTGTGCTTGTTTGGAGAGAAAACCGTGTTGAAGAGTTTCTGAGTGCATTCTGAGGCTGTGTTTTTTAGGAAGGGAAGCAGCAAAGAGCGATTATATGATGTTGAAGTTAGTAATTCTAGGGTTGTTAGGGCTGTCAAGATGGCAATGTGGCTAATTAGTTTAAGCTACCGTGTATGGAATCGTTTGCATTCATCTTATATGGAGAAACCTCTTGATCTTGAGGCCGGGATTGAGCAATGACTAGCCAATCCTCACTACTTTCTGATAAAATGTACTTTGTTAATAAGATCAAGGTTGGCATTTAGCACATTGCAGACTGCTTGTTCTAAAAAGGCTCTATCAAGGTGGAGAAAGAAGTTAGAAGGAAGTGGACAATACTTCTGCTTCATTGTACATTTGACTTGGCCTTATTTGTTTGTGTTTACGTACTGAAAATCTTGGGATATCTTTGTATTTTAACTTTATAGTTGGGAACCCTGCATATTTATAGAATTGACAAGTCAATCCTGGTAATCACACACTTTTAAAACCATTGGCTCTTATAGTTGGAGATGGTAATGCCTGTCTTCTCTAAGAAGGAAGCTTCTGTAAACCATTGCTCCCACGCAAAAGACAAATGGAGAAAAGTCATGCTGAAAAAAAAGGCTGGGATATGATAATAGTGTGTCTTTACAATGTAATTCTGTTTGTATTTAACTTTTTAGGGTTAAAGTATCACGTCTCTGTTATCATTGGCCTCCAACCTGAATTTGTCTCACTGGCATTGGAAGTAAGGCAGCAATCTATGTTCTAAGTTAATTTCTGTGATATTGTTTAAAAATTTGAAGTTGCAAAGTTCATCGATCTGGGAATGTTGAGTGATTCAACTATTGCTT
Organism: Acacia melanoxylon; assembly: GCA_019022615.1. Classification (NCBI taxonomy): domain Eukaryota; kingdom Viridiplantae; phylum Streptophyta; class Magnoliopsida; order Fabales; family Fabaceae; genus Acacia; species Acacia melanoxylon. The sequence continues at coordinate 15,418,093 of JAFJYJ010000005.1, forward strand.
TTATTTTTAGCTTTCAGTCGGTATTGATTAATGATTAGGATATAACCTTTTCCATGAGTGGAGTCCCCCAGCCTAGGGGTTTGAAATGGATGCCAATGCTTATTTGGCTACTATCTTGATGCAACATTAGATGATGGTAGTTATGACTTGCAAGATTCAATTAAGTAGGAAAGGAACAATGGCTGTTGGTATTATACGTGCTTACAGGAATCAGTTTTTTTGTACTCATTCAAAATAAATAAAGTTCAAGTAATAGTTTTCATGTGTGAGCCAATGCAATATTAAACCTTCAGACAGTGCATGTTCTTAATGATGGCTAGCAAATATATGATAAATTTTTCTGTCTCCCAACTTTTCAGTTGAATGTTCGCAAATGCAGTGAATGTGGACAGGATCTCCCTGAAAGCTACTCGCCTCCTGCAGATGAACCTTGGACAACTGGGATATTTGGATGTGCTGAAGATAGTGAAAGTTGTAAGTTAATTGTTGATCAATCCCTCATGCTATTAAATGACAGTTTAGACTAACAGTTATTTATTAATAATACAATATTAAAGATGAGTTAGGCTGTTAGGGCTAGCCCTTTCAGCGTGAAAAATTAAATAAGGCTGGCCTAGTGAAATGATATCTTATTTTGAACTGGCCTCATTTGGCCTGGGGCTTACAATGGCTGGGGTGGGCTAGGCTCATTGGTCCTAGCTTTTTCCTTCTTTTGCAAAATAAAATGTTGTTGAAGTTGAGAACAAAATTTAGGCAAGAATTGAATTTTTTGTTGCAAAAAACTTAGCATGTGTATGTGTGTCAAATTTCTTGAATAAAGAATGGATATAATAATGTTTATCAAAGGATAAGTTATTGATTCTTATCTCATTTTGCAATTATTTACAATATCACTACTTCACTAGATTTGACCCACACCTAGGTCCAATTAGAGCAGGGCCTATGAGGGCTGGGCTAGCTGACTGCTGTAACGAATAACTTAAAGCATTTCAATATTATCAATATTGTAGTTTCGTTGGTGAGATTAAGCATTTAGGGAGAATTGGACACTATTAGACTTGAGGTAAGTTGCATGTTATCAGCTAAATCACAATGTCTAGGACCAACCTCTGTTATCTGTGTTGCTGAAGGGGCTGCTTGGTATGAGGGATTTGGAGGGGAGGGGAAGGAAAATTTTTATGAGTTGAATTTAAAAAAAATGGAAAAATGGGGTTATAAAATTTTAATAAAGGGAATATGTAAGATAAAAGTGTAAGAAAAAGTAATTAAATTTTTTTGACCCACTTCTCTAATTTTCTTAAATCCAAATCACTTTTTTTCCCCTCCACTCACTTTCCCTCTCCTCCCCTCATACCAAACAGCCCTTAAAATAATAAATGAAATATGTCTTTTGAGATTGGCAATTTCATTGTGATTCTCTTCAATATACTTTATTTACTAAATGTTGTTGTGATTTATGCTTCGGTTAGGCATGGCTATAGTGCTGTGATTCAACCGGAAATTTATTGCTTATGGACACTCTGATCCTTCATTGCAGGCTTAACAGGACTGTTTTGTCCTTGCGTATTATTTGGGCGCAATGTAGAAAGCTTGAGGGACGACGACACTCCTTGGAATAAGCCATGCATTTGTCATGCGATTTTTGTTGAAGGTGGCATTGCTCTAGCAGCAGCAACTGCAATTTTTCATGGTATTGAACCTGGTACAGCATTTCTGATTGGTGAGGGTTTACTTTTTACTTGGTGGATGTGCGGAATTTACACTGGTCTAGTTCGGCAATCCCTACAGAAGAAATATCACCTAAAGGTACAAGTTTAATTTCTCTTTCACCTTTTCTCATTATTTTATTTTCTTATCCTTTCTATTTCATCTTGTACCAAGCAAAGCCTTTAATTTTATATGTTGCTTCTTCTTGTTTCTTTTTGCCAACTAATTTGTTGCTTCTGAAAGTTACCTCTTTTCATTATTATTTATTTTTGGGTCTTAATCTCCCAGACAACGTTCACATTAGTGTATGGGTTTCAGGCCTTCTTGTCTGTGTTAGGGTTGATGATGATCTCAAGGAAGCATCATAGTTTTTTTCATGATTGACTTTCATGGGTTTTTGCGGAATGAAAATCTGCGTTTGTTATTGATTTTGCCTACATATATATGCTTACTGTTATTGTTGCAGAACTCGCCTTGCGACCCATGTTGTGTACACTGCTGCTTGCACTGGTGTGCCTTATGTCAGGAGCACAGGGAGATGAAGGGACGGCTCGCTGACGTGGCTATGCCGATGACTGTCGTGAACCCACCTCCAGTTCAACAGATGAGATCCACAGATGCTGACAAGGAAAATACAGAAGCAACTTCTGCTAACAGAAGCAATGAGCATACAGCTTTGGAAATGCAGCCTATTTAGGACATACCATTTTAGTCTTTAAGAATAGCATGCTTGTATGAAATTTTACATTTAGAGTTTGAGTTGTTGCTCTGGACATGTTAATTACATGCACAAAAGTCGTCTGAGAGCCAATATGACCACCTTATCTACCTGAATGAGCTGTTGATCCAAAATTGTCAGATTTTTAGTTGTTAGTGGATTTTTTTGAGCGCCATCAAGGCATTGATGTATTTTGCACCATTTGGTTGAAATGGTGAGAAAGGTTGATCCAAAATTCTACAGGGAAATGGCATTTTGGGTGCGTTGGGTTGATACTTCACAAAGATTTCGGTTTTATAAATTTTTCTAATTATACAAAAGGATAGGTATATAATATATTATCATTATTATTTACAAAGAATTATATTGTTTTATTAATTTTCTATCAGGACATGAATAGAACTTTTTTTATTTATACAATCATAAGAAAGAACGTAGTTAGTGTTTCACTCTCAAACAAAATTTTGGTCTTTGTTTTCTAAAAAGATAGTAACAATAGATTGTTTAAATTTTAATTTACACCTTCCATACTTAAAAAGCAATTAACAAGAGCTTAAACCATAATTCTTGAGAAGGATGAGGATTCATGAAAAGTAAAAAAAATAATTGTATTTTGATTTAGAGATTCTGTACCAGAACGGGGGTGATGTCTCGCCGGAGACGAAGACAAAGAGAACAACGGCCATGAGGGATACGAAATCCAGGAGAGGGGGAGAGCTTCAAATGGGGAAGCAAGTTATGAATCAAAATTATTGCGATTTTCTAATAACAAAAAAAAAAAAAACCATCACACTTATATTATCAAAGTTCAATTTCGAATAATCCTAAATAAATAAATTATTAATTTCTTCCATCCCACCTATTAGTTAAAGATTTATATTTGGGGAAAAATTAGAATGAAGGACTTAGAGGAAAAGATATTTATGGAGAAAGACTATAAAAATTGTAATTATTTTGAAGGACTAAATATAAAATATAAAATTAAAAGTACTAAAATGCCTCTAACAAAATCTTTTGCATTCTTTCCTACCTTTTCTTCTACATTATATTTTTAAAACTAATATAAAATTCTAAGTTTAATTAAATTAAACAATAATTTTTTCAATTTTCATTTTTCACAACTTGAATATATATCTATGAAACAAAAATTATGCATCCTTCAATTTGTAAACATTATAATTTTTTTAAAATCAACAATTTTTTTAATTAAAACTGGAATTGTATAATTTTAATAAAAGTCGAGGTCTTTTATAATTTATTATAATGTTAATTAAATTAAGAAAGTTTGAATGATTTATTTTTTTTTAGAAGCAATTTATGTGGGTTAAAAAATTCATGCAATGTTAATAAATTTTTTAAAAATCTAATTAACCTATTATATCTTGAAAAATATGAAATTTTTTTTTATAAAAAGAATTTAATTGATATCAATGTTGATAATATAAATCGAGAAACTTGATAATATAAATTTGCAAAAAATTTTTTTAAAAAAGGATTTTAACCGTTGTTAATTAAATAATATATTGAAAAAAAATGATCATATCATGATGGGTAGTTTTAGCTTAAATTTTAGTTAATTTTTTTAGGCTAAAGTGTACTTTTAGTCCTTTAAGTTTTCATAAGGTATATTTTTGGTCCCTTAACTTTATAAAGTATACTTTTAGTCTTATAATTCTAACACCGTTAATTTTGCTAACGGAAAATGCAATCTCAAATGATAACTGTGTAAAGTGATGACTATGTAATTAAATACTATTAAATTTAAATTTAAAATATGGGTAAATTTAAGAATATATAAAATTTGTGTAATTAAATATTATTAGTCATCACTTCAGTTCGTTGCGTCAGTGTTTTCCGTTAGCAACATTAACAGTGTTAGAATTATAGGATAAAAAATATACTTTATAAAGTTAAGGGACTACCGTTACAGAACACATGAGTTGTTGGTTTTTGAATAATTTGCAAACTGGGGAAGAATGGGGGATTATATTTTCGATGTGTAATTGGATGATTTGGGGATGGAGGAACAAATTTTTATTTGAAGAATGATTTACTATGCCTGAACGTCCTGAACTTGTGATCCAAAATTATGTTAGAGATCGTGTTACCTCATCGAAAAGATTTGATGATTTTGGGTTATTAAAGAAAGCAAGGGAAATTAAATGAAATTTTCCGGAAGAGAGATGGGTGAAACTAAATTTTGACGGTGCTGCTAGAGGATATCCAGGCTTGGCAAGTTGTGGAGGGGTGTTGAGGAGAAGTGATGGTAGTTGGATTTGTGGTTTCGGTTGGAAGTTAGGATGTTGCAAGGCTTTGACTTCTAAGATCTGGGGGTTTGTACAGGGCATTAGAATGACATAGGGTTTGAGTTTCAACAAGATCATTGCAGAAGGAGACTCTGCTATGACTTTACACATGATTCAGGATGGTTGGATCCAAGGAAGGACTAGAGACAGAACTCTGAATGCATGGCTACGGGACAATAACAAGGAGCTTCAGATTTGCTTTTCCCATATTTTGTGCGAAGAAAACGTGGATCGATTGGTTAGCCAAGTATAGCTTTATTTGTGATGAGGATTTTACTGATTTTGTTTCTCCTCCCGTAGGGGTGGTAGATTTTTTGTATAGGGACACTGTGGGAGTTGTTTACCCACGTCTAGATGCTAGTTAATTTTAGTAAAGTGAAGAGCGATTGAGTCCCAATTTTTACCAAAAAAAAAAAAGGTTAAGGATAAAAAATATACCTTATGTAAAACTTAAATGACTAAAAGTATACTTTTTTTTTTTTTTTTTTTTTTTTTTTTTTATTATGAGATTTGATTAGAAGCAATTTAGTAATTTTAAATTTATATTATGATGTTTGGTTCTTCTAAGTAATTATAATTTTTATGGTCCTTTCTAATAAATATTATTTTCTCTAAGTCCTTTATTTTAATTTCCCCTTATATTTACATATCAAATTTTTTATTTATAAATAATTTTGGCATGTGAATAATTAATTTTTTGGAAGTTTGTATGTAATTAATTTTGGCAGTTAAATATGTATGAAACACTTATTTAAATTTCTTAATTTATTTAAATTAGTTAATTTTTTTTTCTCAAAATTTAAATTAGTTAAATAAGTCAAAGGACCAAGGAATATCATTTAATTCAGGTAAAAAGGAGAGTATAATTTTACTTTCTTTTGCCCCTATTTATCATATATTTGGAAGATTAGCGAGTCTGCAAGTGATTTTTCAAATAGCTTACTTGAATTTACCGTTAGAATCCTAAACAATCAGGGAGGCAATTCTTCACTTCCTTCAGTTCCTTGGTCCGTTGTGGCGCGCATTAATTCCTAAATCAGCGAAGCAGTTCTTCACTTCAAAGAGTTCACTTCAACGGGTTGATTTTGAAGAAAGGCGTTCTACGCTGCCCTCGTGCCCTCTCGTTCTGCTCCTTCCAGAAGTCTATAGCCCTCTTGTTCTTTTACTTTCCAATCTTCTTGACGCAATCGAACCAGAGGACGCCGGAGCAACCGAACCGGAGGTCCTTTTGATGCAGTTGTAGATGGTGCCAATGTGAGCCTTGTCAGCACGCAACGTTTCAGTTTTTTACAGGTGGGTGATAAGTTGCTAACTTTATAAGCACTGTACTAGATTGTCGTATCTTGGTGATGCAATTTGAAGTCTGATTGTCATATTTTGGTCTTGTCTGCTAGCTTTCAAATATGATATGTCTTTATGTCTCTGAGATTTACTCACCCACCATTTGAGCTTTCTGAAAGAAAAAAAAAATTGCTGTTAACCTAGGATTTCTAACTCAACAAATCTGATTGCTGGGAATTACTGCTGGATAGTGCATTTATATGAACTTTGGTGTATGCATAGAATTGAGTGATATGATTGATCAACAAGATCACTTGATTTGTATTGTCACATTAAACTAGGTCCTGTTCTAGGTGACTAAGAACCAGTTTTTGAACTGAGCACATCTTTTTGAGGACTATTGCTTTTTTGTTGTGGCATGCTTTATAAATATTCCTTCCGTTTCATATTATAAGACAATTTTATCTGAGTATTATTTGGCACGAATGTCCAAAATAATATAACATCCGCCAATATTCAAAACGTTGCTGTTTGACCTATGAAGGCGGTTTCTTCCAAAAAGGCGTGCCATTGTTCATCTTATTACTCTTACCAACTGTGGTGCATCTGCCAAAGCTATGTACTTAATGGTTCATTGGACTCCTTGTCGCTCATATATTTCATACTTATTGCAGGATCTAATGTCTGATCTTAATACTTCAAATTCAGACATGGAGGTTGAGAGAAATGCTGTTTCATCGAAAATGCCAGGTGCCTTGGACGAGGTTTGATGGCTGCTCTTTGCTCTTCATAGATAGATCATAGACTAATGGCTTGTATTCTTTACTGCATATTTGAGTTGGTTTTTATATACTTTTATTGGGTTCTGTAGGAGCGGGTGCTAGCTCTGTCAGTGAAGCATGGCAAGGAAAACTTTCAGAAGGCATTGCGTGACTCTAAGGGAAGACTTAAAAAAACAAAGCGGGAAGGGCTAAAGGAAATACGTAATGGCAGCAGAGTAGATGATGCTTGCAAACTATTATAATACAGATACAGAGTCCAACATTCATACTGGAATTGACACAACTCTCTTTTGTTTGAATCTCACCAGAAACGCGGAAGCGTATCCTACCGAGACGATGTAGGAAAAGATGAAACATTCATCGTTTTGATTACCTGGAAAGATGCAGCGATCTGAAAAGAAAGATTCAGCGATCGAAACTTCTCCACGAACAATCCAAGTCCGCTCTATGATCGATCTTCCGACTATCTCTCGAGGGGGATAGGATGGTTGTGTGGGCAACCGTTCGGATGATGAACGTACGCATCTAGGGTTTGTTTACGATGAGAGCCTCCTTGTGACTTAGCCGTCTCAATGGGTGAAAGTAGGTTTATATACTACTACACCAAGACTTAACCCTAAACCACATGGGCCATAGGGTTCTTGTGTTGTAGTCTCACTTAAGCCTTATTGGGCTTAAGTGACCAAAGAGCATATTAACCCAACAATCTCCCACTTTCTCTTTGAGATACAAAATTGAGTTCGTAAACCCAAGACCATGTAGCCTATAAGCCATCATCATTTGATAACATACCCCATCCCTTGTTTCGAGCTAGCCTGTGGATCTACCATTTGTCATTTATCAAGGCTCATGATAATCTGCAAAAGATTATCTAGTTCGGTGCTACTCTACTAAAAGCCCGAATGTGAACTCCAAGATTAATGACAGTTATAACACGAATATGCATTACCCCTTTATAGAATGTCTATAATTTGATTGACTAGTTTTACGTAACCCAATCAATTATTTATTTCCTTGATGTGATAGTTTCTCTAATGGATTACATGCACCGGCGCGTGTCTTCAATATCCAAGTACCGAAACATATCAAGGGGACATTTCCTATAAATTCCATGTTGTTTATCTCATAAACACCGATAACCAAAAAGTCTCAATCCCAAAATACCAAGTTATTGGCCGTCATATAGATCAAACCTCACCCGTTGGTAAATCAAAGAATGAAAACTATTCGACTACCTATTTAAAATAAACTCGGGATTAAGAGCAACTACATGACTATAGTTATCTGGAGATTTGATTCCTTATGATGAAAGAACAAACTTAATCAAATCTCTCCTTGATCCATTCAATGTAAGTATTAACTCACACCAATATTTTATAATGATTCGGACAAAACCATTTCATAAAATATTGCGGCCTAAATAAAGTGCCCAACTTAATTTAATAGCTGTGAACCTATTCATCAATTGTGAGAACCTATGACCATGTCCTCTATGAACGTATCCATATGGTCATATACTCCACAATTGATCCGGACCTTAGAGTTTGTAAATAGTGTGCGAAATAAATGAAAAATACCTCATTTATACCATTCAGAAAAAAAAATGCAATGTCATAATGTCTTGCTCAAAAGGCACAAAATAACAAAATGAAATTTCAACTACCTAAAACTATAGCAAATCCGGAATCCTCCTAAGACCCATAGATGTAACATGCCTCTCGAACACACGTTCAGGCAAAATCTTAGTAAAAGGGTCAGCAAGGTTCTCTTCTGATGCTATTTTTGCTACCAATGTATCTCCTCTTTCAACTATTTCTCGGATCAAGTGGTACTTCCTCTGTATGTGTTTTTGTCTCTTGTGAAACCTTGGTTCCTTGGTGCTACGCCCCACCTTGTTGTCACGTAAAGTGTGATAGGACAATTAACACTTGGTATCACCGAAGGTCCGTTAGGAACTTCTTTAACCATGCGGCTTCCTTTGCGGCCTCGTAAGCGCTACATACTCGGCCTACGTGGCGAGTCGGCCCACACATGATTGTTTTACACTTCTCCAACAAATGGCACCGCCATTAAGGGTGTACACATATCCCGAGGTGGATTTACTTGAGTCAATATCTCCTTGGAAATCGAGTCCGTATAACCAATGGTTTCAAGACTCCCACTAGAATAGACCAACATATAATCTCTCGTTCTCCGTAGGTACTTGAGTATATGTTTAACCGCTACCCAGTGTTCCTCTCCGGGATTAGATTGGTACCGGCTTACTACTCCCACCGCATAACGAGATATCCGGTCCGGTACAAAGCATAGCATACATGAGACTACCCTACGGTGAAGCATAAGGTATCCTACTCATGCGTTCTCTCGCTCGGGAGTTTTAGGAGATTGCTCCTTAGAGAGATGAATCCCATGCCCGAAGGGTATCATTCCCCTCTTGGAATTATCCATGCTAAACCCGGCAAGTATTTTGTCGATGTATTTAGCCTGGAGATAATGCAAAACCCTATTCTTCCGGTCTCTTAAGAGTTTAATACCAAGAATATAATTGGCTTCCCCCGTGTCCTTCATATCAAAATGTTTGCTCGGCCCATGTCTTTATGCCTAACAATACCCTCGTATCATTTTCGATAAGGAGTATATCATCCACATAAAGTACCGTAAAAGACCTTTGCATTACCTTGGATCATTTTATACACACACGGCTCATCAGGATGTTTCTCAAAACCATAAGACTTAATGGCTTGATCAAATCTGATGTTCCATGATCTGGACGCTTGCTTAAGTCCATAAATGGACCTTTGCAACTTGCATACCATTTATTTTTGCCCTTTGGCTATAAACCCTTTTAGTTGCTGCATATAGATTTCCTCTTCCAAATTTTCATTTAGAAAAGCAGTTTTGACATCCATTTGCCAAATCTCATAATCAAGATTTGCTGCAACAGCTAAGAGAATCCGGATGGACTTAAGCATGGCAACCGGTGAAAAAGTTTCTTCATAATCCACATGTTCTATTTGGGAGTACCCTTTCGCCACCAATCTAGCTTTGAAGGTTTCAACCTTCCCGTCCGATCCTCTCTTTCTCTTGTAAATCCATTTACACCCAATGGGTTTTACCCCTTTAGGTGCATCTACAAGAGACCAAACTGAGTTGGAATACATAGAATTCATTTCACGATTCATAGCCTCAAGCCATTCCCGAGCATCAACATCTCCTAGTGCCATGTCATAACTCGTGGGATCATCATCTTCATCAATGATGACATCCTGATGTGACTCACCCAACAAGAGAAATCTTGTAGGTTTACGAATCAATCTCCCACTACGACTTTGTCGCACTTGATGTTGTGCATCTACAGGGGGTCCATATAGTGTGGGTTAATAATTTCTTGATTAGGACCCTCATTAAGTGGATTAACCAATTCATGATTTTGTTCTTCCAGAACTTCATCATCATGCTGAATTTATGGTTTTGTCTCTGGTTCCTGTGTATGTTCAGGTATATTTTCCCCTCTTTGAACAACCACAGGAATAAATCTTTGGAACCGCTTGAGGAGGTGGCGGTGAAACTTGATCTGAGACTAGCTCATCAAGAATAACCTTACTCCTTGGCTTATAATTTGCCATATAGTCCTCCTCTAAGAAAGTCGCGTGTGTGCTTACTATGACCTTCTTTTCTTTTGGACTATAAAACAACCAACCTCTGGTTCCTTTAGGATAGCCTATAAACATGCATACTTCAGTACGCGAGTCCATCTTATCTGGTTTCTGTTGCAATACATGTACCGGAGCACCCCAAATCCGAATATATTTCATGGTGGGCTTGCACCCTTTCCACAATTCTATTGGTGTCTTTGAAACTGACTTGGACGGTGCTAAGTTCAATAGATACATAGCAGTTTCTAAGGCATATCCCCAGAATGAATTAGAAAGAGATGAATAATTGAGCATAGATCTTGTCATTTCTAAAAGGGTTCTATTTCTCCTTTCAGCAACTCCATTCTGTTGGGGTGTCCTTGGAGAGGATAATTGTGAAACTATCCCCTCTTTGATCAGGTAAGACCTGAATTCTCCAGATAGGTATTCACCCCCTCGATCAGATCGAAGGGTCTTAATTTGAACACCAAGATGTTTTTCTGCCTCAGCCTTGAACTCTTGGAATTTTCCAAAAGCTTCAGACTTGTGACGCATCAAGTACACATGTCCAAATCTAGAGTAATCATCAAGTAAATGTGATGAAATACGATACCCTCCTCTCGGCTTGGACATTTATTGGTCCACATACATAAGTATGTACCAATTCCAAATTTGAAGTGTGGCACGTTTTCCCTTGGCCTTGAAGGATCTCTTTGTCATTTTACCCTCTAAACAAGATTCACATACTGGTATCGGTTCAAAGTTTAGGGATTTTAAAATCCCACTTTTGACCAAACCTTGTATCATGTTAGAGTTAATATGACCTAATCTCAAATGCCAAAGATAAGTTTCATTGGAAACTTTTCTTTTCTTTAATGAATTTATATGCTCAACATCTCTTAATTCAACATGATTAACTTCATAGGGAACATGATTAAGGAAATAAAGACCATTAATCATTACACCAGAACAAATAAAAGAAGATTTACTTCTTATTGAAACTGAGGAATTAAACTGAACTGTCAAACCATGTTTTTCCAAACAACTAATAGAAATTAAATTCCTCTTAAAATCTGGAATAAATAAACAGTCTTCTAAAACCAAAGTTCTGCAATTATCAAAAGATAAAATAACTTGTCCCACTGCTAGTGCAGACACAAGCTCCCCAGTTCCAAGCTTCAAAACTCTTTGTCCTTCACTTACAGGCAAGCTATGTTTGAACCACTGCAAAGAGTAACAAACATGGTTAGTGGCTCCTGAATCAACGATCCATTTTTCATCGTGATTCTCCACTAAACAAGCCTCAATCACATGTAAATTACCCATACTGGTTGATTCATACGTGGGCAATTTTTCTTCCAATGCCCCTTTTTGTCCGCACTTGAAGCACTTGCCTTTTGGCCGCTTCATTGCAACCGTTTTGGCAACCGGAATACCGATTTCTTCTTTTTCTTGTTCTTGTTATTTCCTTTGGGTTTCCCCTAAGGTTTCACAGAACTTTCACTAGCAAATGATGCACTGCCCTGCTTGACTAGAGACTGCTCAACACTCTCAAGCTCGTGCATCAGTTGAGTGAGATCAAGATGCATCTTATTCATATTATAGTTCATCTTGAAATGATTGAAGTATTCAAGCAGTGATTGCAATAGAAGGTCAACTTTTACTTCTTGTTCAAATTTGACTCCATGATCTTCAGTCTTTTTGAAGTTTGCTATCATTGTTTAGACAATGATCCCGCACACTTCCTCCGACATCATTGTCTTGGTGACCGAATTCAACGCATTTTGCCTAGCGTAGCCGCTAGACGTAGCAAACATGCCATCAAGAGTCGGAGCATTGTTGCTCCACTCTCAATCATGCTCACTTGCTCTCCCGAAGGTGTGGCGAGATCTGGCTAAAATATAGCGAACCGCCACATTCGCCTTCTCCCATTTTTCCTTCTCTTCTTGCTGAAATTTTGTCGGATTGCCACAGACGCATCTTGCAAAGTTTGCTACTGGCATAGGGGTAGTTAGAACAAAGTTGAGCTTTTCATATTGAAGAACAATATCCAAATTTGTTTTCCATTGTTTGTAGTTTGTACCATCCATAGGTTTTTGGCTCAAGATTGTAGCTAAAGGATTGAATGAAGACATTTTTCTGAAAATAAGGAAAAATCACACTAATTACAAACTATTTTTAACAACAAACAGATATTGCGCTAGTAGATTCTAATAACTACTATTCATTCTTTGTTTAACAATCCATTAGTTATCTTTACAAGGCTTACGATGAGCAAGATACTTGTAAAACTAATATTGTTATTTTGGGCCTTCGGTTCCATTGCGAGCCTCGATGGGAGGGTTAACAATTTTACCAAAGTTGAATGTATTTAACCATTGTTTACTTTCAAAATTATCTTTAGTGTCTAAGTGTTGCCGACGATGGGCCGTACAAAACTTTACTAAAATTTTGAAAATATTAGGGTTTAATCTAGCGAAATCCGATTATCCTTATCCGATGGGGCTTCAGCGATAACCATTTCACTAATAAACCCACAATTGGGGCCCGTAGGTTTTAAAATTAAATGCTTAATTTAAAACCTTCACCCATTCAATATTTTAAATTTAGAATTTTCAATTTCCAAGAATTGTTCAATTTAGACTATTCTTTGTTTGAGATCTGAGCAATTGTTAATTGAAATCATTAGGTATCTAAAATCCAGTCATGATTGGCAGAGTGTGCTCTACATGACCATTTTAAATAACTCACAAATTACTCTAAAAAATACAATTCTCAAAAATTGTTCAATTTAGAGTATTCTTTGTATGAGATCTGAGCAATTGTTAATTGAAATCATTAGGTATTTAAAATCCAGTCATGATTGACAGAGTGTGCTTCACATGATCATTTTAAATAACCCACAAATTACTCTCAAAAAATACAATTCTAAAAAATTGTTCAATTTAGAGTATTCTTTGTATGAGATCTGAGCAATTGTTAATTGAAATCATTAGGTATTTAAAATCCAGTCATGATTGGCAGAGTGTGCTCCACATGACCATTTTAAATAACCCACAAATTTCTCTCAATCTCAAAAATACAATTCTCTTAGGAAATTTCCTGGATTATTTGTCTAGATTTTAATTCCACAATTAATTAATCCAATTATTATTCTAGATTTTAATTTAAAATCATAATAATTTATAATTAGTTTAGTGGATAACCTAAATAATCTCGCATAATAACTATCATACTAGTCTATTCAAGACATAATAGCTACTATCTTTGTTATGACATGTGATTATGCAACAATATGACATCTTCCTATTTTATATGGCATGTTATTTCAAACATCATGTAAATGTAAATCTCACATATAATTCATTCAATTCAATAAAAGCATCAATGATTAAACAAATAACTTTAATCCTTGGCTTTCCTATTTAAAAATTAAAAACAAAATTACAACTTTGGAATTCCTCTTTCGTCCATCCCATAGTATCTGTCTCAAGCCCCTTTAGGGTATTCATGGGCCCAAAAGCCCAAAGACCCACTCCTTGGCGAGAAACCCTAAGATGCAAAATAGGAACCCTAGCCGTCGATCGACTCACGCCGTCACCGAAGTCATCTCAAAGACGATGGGCAATTTTTCTTCTTTTTCTTCGTAGTTTCTCGATCTTCAACTTTTACAGAAATTTGAAAAATTACATAGAAATTTTGAAAAAAAACATAAGATCAAGCAAGGAGGAAACCTAATCATATGGGATTAGCCTCCTTGTTACAAATCAAGAAATACACGAGAAAATCTAACCATGGATTAAAGCGATTAACCGATTAAAATTAGAACTAATATCAAATCTGAATTATAAACGAATAATATCATGAAATAAATAACAAATATAGAAATAGATGCCATATTTTTCAAAAAAAAATATTTTGAAAAAAATCTGAAATTTGATGGCATAAACTAAATCAAAACTGGTTCTTTTCCTCATCGCGAATCGGCTCTGATGCCAATTGTAGGAATCTCACCAGAAACGCGGAGCGTATCGTACCGAGACGATGTAGGAAAAGATGAAACCTTCATCGTTTTGATTACCGGAAAGATGAACAGCGATCGAAAAGAAAGATTCAGCGATCTGAAACTTCTCCACGAACAATCCAAGTCCGCTCTATGATCGATCTTCCAGACCATCTCTCGAGGGGATAGGATGGTTGTGTGGGTAACCGTTCAGATGATGAACGTATGCCTCTAGGGTTTGTTTCTGATGAGAGCCTCCTTGTGACTTAGCCGTCTCAATGGGTGAAAGTAGGTTTATATACTACTACACCAAGACCTAACCCTAAACCACATGGGCCATAGGGTTCTTGGGCTGTAGTCTCACTTAAGCCTTATTGGGCTTAAGTGACCAAAGAGCATGCCCAACAGTTTTTATATACTTTTATTGGGTTCTGTAGGAGCGGGTGCTAGCTCTGTCAGTGAAGCATGGCAAGGAAAACTTTCAAAAGGCATTGCGTGACTCTAAGGGAAGACTTAAAAAAACAAAGCGGAAAGGGCTAAAGGAAATACGTAATGGCAGCAGAGTAGATGATGCTTGCAAACTATTATAATACAGATACAGAGTCCAACATTCATACTGGAATTGACACAACTCTCTTTTGTTTGAAAGAACATTAAGAGAAAGAACCCAATCAAAAGGAAAGAAAGATGCTTACCTTTATAAAATTATAACAGTGCTCAGTTTTCCAACCTTTATTTTGAGGAAACTAATCCATTTTGTACTATGGATTATTGTAGGAGGAGGTTGAAGAAAGAATATGAAGAGAAAGAACAAGAACAAAAGGAAAGGCGTGTGCTTACCTTTATATTGTTATAACATTTCTTAGTTTTCCAACATTTATTCTGGGGAAACTAATTTGTTTTGTATAATGGATTGTTGCAGGAGGAGATTGAAGAAAGAAAAAGTAGACAAACAAAAGGAAAGGCATAAGCTTACCTTTGTACTATTATAACATTTCTTGGTTTATCACTTTCATTTATTTTGAGGAAACTAATTTCTTTTGTAAAATGGATTGTTGCAGGTGGAGGTTGAAGACAACATAAAGAAAAAGAACACAAACAAAAGATAAGTTGTCCACTTTATTTGAACACTTTTATGTTGTGTTGTTTGTAACATTTCTTAATTTGTAGGTTACATCTCTAACCAAAATAGCTCAAAGGATTCAAAATACTGATCCAAACTCGGTTGCAGCGTCTCAATCATCTTTAATTAAAGGCTAATCACTTCAACTATGTGTAATAGCTTATTTCTTTATTAAACTCACTATTTAATTGAGCTACATCCTAACTAAATTTGTGGCTCAACCTCCACATTCTTTATCCTTTCAGGGTCTATTAAATGTTCTTAAATGGGGAAATCGCTTAAAGAATAAGAGAAGTTAAGAAAGGTTGGCCTGCATGAGGGGGTTTCTGATAGAAGACAAACTCCATTTTTCTCTTCCATACATTAATTCACCGACAACCTAGAAGCATGCAGAGCCACCATGGGATTAGCTATTAAACAAATGATAAAGTGGAAACATAGGTGTCATAAAATAAAAGTCAATAAGGGGGGCTGCACGTTTTATATGAAGAGGCAAAGTACAAAATGATCAAGCAAGGTGTGAAGGATACAAGGAAAAGGCCGCACTACATATGCTAGAATAAGGCAACGAAGGAAAGCAAGACGGACAGAGTTGATGGCATAAAAAGTAGTAAAATAATATATAGCCTGGTCGGTTTTCTTAGGCTATTTATATATGTGTGTTTCAATGTATTGTAATATATCAGTTTTAGAAAGAAAGAAAGAATAGAGAGAGTTGAGAAAAGAGAGAGGCCGAAGCACTTTGAGAAAGAGGAGAATTATTTTTAGAGTTTTGTGTGTGTTAAAAAAATCGAGGAGTGTGAGAGATAAACGAGTTGTATTGTATTTGAGTTTATAATATAAGTTTTTTTTTTCATCTTCTATATCTTTGATTTCCAACAAGTGGTATCAAAGCCACGGTCGATAAAGATGGCGGAGATGGTGCAACCACAAATTCCAAAATTGTCGAAAGGTAATTATGGAAATTGGAGTATTCAGATGAAGACCTTACTCGAGTGCAAAAGGTGGCTAAAGAAATGAAGAGAAATGGAGAGACTCTAGATGATGTCAGAGTAATGGAGAAGAAACTACGATCATTAACAAGAAAGTTTGATTACATTGTCATTGCCATTGAAGAAGCCAAAGACTTGTCAGTTTTGTCCGTTGATGAGCTTGTGGGTTCTCTTCAAGCTCATGAGCAAAGAATATAATGAATCTAAATGAAGGCTCGAGCAATTTGGAGCAAGCTTTGCAGACCAAAGTATTGTTAAATGAAAATCAAGCCGGAAGTAAGAACAACAACTATGGACGCGGCAGAGGAAATCGTGGTGGATATAGAGGTGGATATAACACTTGAGGTGGCTTCAATGCTCGAGGAGGTCGTGGTGGACGCAGTGGATATGGCCGATCAAATGAAAGATTTGAAACTTATACAACAGAATATGAACGTGGTCAAGGATCATATAACCGAGGTCGTGGCCAAAGCCGAGGTCGAGGATTCTCGTCCCAGGAGGAGGCGAGATATCAACAAAGAAGTGATAAGTCCCATTTGCAATGTTATAATTGCAATAGATTCGGTCACCTCAGTTATGAGTGCAGAGATGCTGCTAAAGTTGAAGGCAAAAATCATTATACAGCAAATGAAGAAAAACTTGATGAATCGACCGTCTTGTTCACTTATAAAGGTGAAAAAGATGATGGAAGAGATGTGTGGTACCTTGATACTGGAGCAAGCAATCATATGTGTGGCAAGAAGCAGTTATTCACAGAGTTGAATGAAGAAGTCAAAGGAGAAGTCACATTCGGCGATCTATCAAAAATCCCGTTAAAGGCAAAGGTGATGTTATGATATTTACAAAGAATGGAGATAGAAGATACATTACAGATGTCTATTATATACCATCTTTGAAGAGCAATCTCCTCAGTCTTGGTCAACTATTAGAGAAGGGATATGACATACATTTGAAAGATAGCTCCCTCGTCATGAGAAATCAGAAAGGAGAATTGATAGCAAAAGTTGAAATGACAAGCAATCGTCTATTCAAGATGAATATACATACAGATGGAATCAAATGCATGAAATCTATCATTGAAGATAGTTCATGGTTGTGGCATCTCAGATTTGGTCATCTCGGATTCACTGGCCTGAAGCTGTTATCAAAAGCAAATATGGTGACTGGATTGCCAACAATAAATCATCCAGATCAACTATGTGAAGGATGCATGCGAGGAAAGCAACATAGACAAAAGTTTGAAGTTGGCAAGTCATGGAGAGCAAAAAGGCCACTACAACTAGTTTACTCGATATATTTGGACCATTTGACATTCCTTCACTTGGAGGAAACAGGTACTTTATCACATTCATTGATGATTTCAATAGAAAAGCTTGGGTGTATGTCCTCAAAGAAAAGTCCGAAGCTCTTGATAAATTCAAGGAGTTTAAAGCAATGGCCGAAAAGCAAAGTGGTCAATATTTAAAGGTGCTCAGAACAGATAGGGGAAAAGAATATACTTCCAGATTATTTGAAGCATTTTGCCGGGAACATGGAATAATTCATCAGCTGACAGTTGCCTACACGCCACAACAAAATGGAATTGCAGAAAGGAAGAATCGCACAATTCTCAATATGACAAGAAGCATGCTTAAAGGAAAGCATAAGCCGAGAAATTTTTGGGCCGAAGCTGTTCAGTGTGCTGCTTATCTATTAAATCGTTGTCCAACAAAAAGTGTCAAGTTCAAAACTCCAAATGAAGCATGGAGTGGTAAGAAGCCAGAGTTTAGCTATCTAAGAATCTTTGGTTGTATAGCTTATGCTCATATTCCAGATCAGAAGAGGAAGAAGTTAGATGACAAAGGAGAAAAATGCATTTTCATTGGCTACGAGCATCAAAGTAAAGCCTACAGATTGTATAATCCTCTAACCAAGAAGGTAGTCATCTCAAGAGATGTAGATTTGATGAAGCTGACTACTGGAGGTGGAGTGATGAAGAAAAAAGAGTGGAAGGATTATTCTTTAAGGAAGACGTTGACTCAAAAGATCAAACAGTTGAAGCAGATAATGATCAATCTCCTCCACCAAGTCCTAATCCAACAACTCCTGCATCTACACCATCAACAACAGGAAGCAGTAGTAGCAGCAGCAGTTCAGGGGGAGTAACAACAAAAATGAGAAGCTTAAGTGATATCTACGATGCTACAGATCCAGTACAAACCACACTTGATTATTCATTATTTTGTTTGGTAGCTGAATGTGATCCAGTGACATATGAAGAAGCAGCAAAAGATGAAACGTGGAAGAAAGCTATGAACGATGAAATCGCTGCAATTAAAAGGAATGACACGTGGGAGCTCACAACTACGCCTAAGGAGCATAAGCCCATTGGAGTTAAGTGGGTATACAAGACAAAGACCAACAAAGAAGGGAAGGTGAGAAGTACAAGGCGAGATTAGTGGCGAAAGGCTACAAGCAAAAATATGGAATTGATTATGAAGAGGTTTTTGCACCGGTTGCAAGGATTGACACTATCGACTCCTTACAACAATTTCAAAGACAAAACAAATGGAGAATATACCGGATGGATGTGAAGTCGGCTTTCCTTAATGGCTACTTAGAAGAAGAGGTCTATATTGAACAACCACGGGATACGTAATAAAAGGAGAAGAGGACAAAGTCTACCGGTTGAAGAAGGCATTATATGGATTGAAGCAAGCTCCAAGAGCATGGAACACGAGAATAGATGAATACTTTCAGAAGAACGGATTTGTGAAGAGTCCGTACGAGCATGCTTTATACACAAAAAGGAATGACGAAGGAGATATAATGATCGTATGTCTGTATGTGGATGATATGATTTTCACAGGAAATAATCCAATTATGTTTGCTGAGTTCAAGGAAGCTATGACTAGAGAATTTGAAATGACAGATATTTGGGAGATGTCTTATTTTCTTGGAGTTGAAGTGGAACAAAGGGAGGAAGGAACGCTTATGTCACAAAAGAAATATGCACAAGAGATATTGAGCAGGTTTAGAATGAAAGATTGCAAGCCCATGTCAACACCAGTAGAAAAAGGAATGAAGTTGACAGCTCATTCAACAAGGAAATCTGTAAACCCAACACTATACAAGAGCTTGTTTGGAAGCCTGAGGTACTTAACTTTCACTAGACCAAATATTATGTATGCAGTTGGTTTAATTAGCATATATATGGAGCAACCAAAGCAAGATCATTTCCGTGCAGGAAAGAGAATTTTGAGATACATCAAAGGTACTATCAATCATGGACTGTTCTATACGCATTCCCAAGATTCAAGGTTAATCGGCTATTCAGATAGTGATTATGGTGGAGATGTAGATGATCGGAAGAGCACTTCGGGATATGCATTTCATATTGGCTCGGCAATATTTTCATGGTCGTCAAAGAAACAACAGACAGTTGCTCTCTCATCATGTGAAGCTGAATACATAGCTGCTGCTGCATGTACATGTCAAGCAATATGGCTAAAGAATATTTTGAGAGAATTACATCATGAACAGGAAGGTTCAATCACCATACATGTGGACAACAAGTCAGCAATTTCACTAGCAAAGAATCCAGTCTCTCACAACCGAAGCAAACACATTGACACCAAATATCATTTTATTCGGGAGCAAGTCAAAAAAAAGTTGTGGAATTAATCTCTTCAGGATTTGAAGAACAACTAGCAGATATTTTTACAAAGCCATTGAAGGCGAAACATTCAACAAGTTCAAATATATGATTGGTATGGAAAATCGAGTTTGAGGGGAGTGATAGAAGACAAACTCAATTTTTCTCTTCCATACATTAATTCACCGACAACCTAGAAGCATGCGAGCCACCATGGGATTAGCTATTAAACAAATGATAAAGTGGAAACATAGGTGTCATAAAATAAAAGTCAATAAGGGGGGCTGCACGTTTTATATGAAGAGGCAAAGTACAAAATGATCAAGCAAGGTGTGAAGGATACAAGGAAAAGTCAACAATGGAGGCTGCACTACATATGCTAGAATAAGGCAACGAAGGAAAGCAAGATGGACAGAGTTGGTGGCATAAAAAGTAGTAAAATAATATATAGCTGGTCGGTTTTCTTAGGCTACTTATATATGTGTGTTTCAATGTATTGTAATATATCAGTTTTAGAAAGAAAGAAAGAATAGAGAGAGTTGAGAAAAGAGAGAGAGTGCCGAAGCACTTTGAGAAAGAGGAGAGAATTATTTTTAGAGTTTTGTGTGTGTTAAAAAAATCAGAGGAGTGTGAGAGATAAACAGAGTTGTATTGTATTTGAGTTTATAATATAAGTTTTTTTTTCATCTTCTATATCTTTGATTTCCAATAGTTTCAGCTGGTGATTCTGTGGAAATAAGATCTAGGGATGATGTAACCAGCGATTTTGAGAAGGCAAAGGCTCATAAAACCACATTGGAGACTGCTGTCGCTGGGGTAACCTTTTTTATGTGCTTGAAGCTTCTTAACAGGAAGGAACAGTTTGCTGACATTTCTTGTTTAAAGCTTAGCATGCAGTTGGGCATAACTAATGGTTTTGATGATCTTTTAGTTCAACAGGAAACCAGTGAAAGGGGTGGAGTATCTACTATCGAATAAGTTGGTAGAAAACACACCTGCTTCAGTTGCTCAATTTTTGAAAACTGCTCTAAATTTGGACAAGGTTGTAACACATTTTTTATAGTATATTTTATAATCTAAAATAATATACAATTTTAGTTGGGAGTATATAAAGTTCCTTTTGACTTTCAGGTTACAATCGGTGATTATTTAGGGCAGCATGAAGAGTTTCCCCTTGTTGTGATGCAAGCTTATGTAGATTCCACGAACTTCTCTGGAATGAAGTTTGATTCTGCAATTTGTGAGTTTCTCAAAGGGTTCCAACTTCCAGGTGAAGTTCCAAAGATAGATCGAATCATGGAAAAATTTGCAGAGAGGTAACAAATGTTTTATATTTTGTTTTTCCAAGCTTTTGGTTTTTCATTCCCCTTAACTAAGTAGGGTTTGATAGTTTGTCTCAAGACACGAGTCACCAAATTGGTAATAATAAGGGAATTATTTCTTAAGATTGACTGTGGGCCTTTCTATAGGAGACCTAAACAAATATAATTGCGTTGAAACTCACAGTTTAATTCAATTAAGACACGACTTTGAGAATCCTAAAAAAACTCTGCTCAGGGTTAGACTTTGAAAAGCAGGTGAAGTTTACTATTACAGACCTTAAATACAAATTTTAATTACATCATAAATTAATTTAAAATATATTCTCCTATTCTCTTCTGAATTACTTGCTTACTCCCTGATGTGCAGGAGGTAGTTAAAATTTGTGGTGCGCATATGCTTTTTATGAGTAAAGTACCTCTGAACAGTTGACAAGGTCTTGTGTGATTTCAAAGAAATACAGATGCTACTACTACCACTGCTATCCTCTTCATCATTGGGGTTTTTTTTTGTCATTCCAGAAAAAATCTCTAAAATGTAGTTTTCACTTTTTGGTTTGTTTGGAAAACAAAAACACAAGTTAGATTCATGTATGATGTGCATTCTACATGTGCTGGATAATTCATATCTTTTGTACTGATTGAGGTGATAATTTCTTCGCATTTTTTTGTGTGGCAGATATTGTGCAGATAATCCTGGTCCTTTTAAAAATGCACACACTGCATATGTTCTTGCATATGTTGTTATTGTTATGTTGAATACTGATGGACAAAATTGAGATTTAGTACGGCTTATCATCCTCAGACAGATGGACAATCAGAAAGAACAATACAAACGCTAGAAGACATGCTAAGGGCGTGTGTATTAGATTTCAAGGGAAGTTGGGATCGTAACCTTCCACTTGCTGAGTTCGCTTACAACAATAGCTATCATGCAAGCATTCAAATGGCGCCGTATGAAGCACTATATGGAAGGAGGTGTCAATCACCCTTGTGTTGGACAGAATTGTCTGAGAGAAGATTGTATGGGACAAAATATGTTGATGAAACTTCAGAGAAAATACAAGTTATTAAAAAGAGGCTCCTAGCAGCACAAAGTAGACAGAAAAGCTACGCTGACAAAAGGAGAAGACCTCTAGAATTTGAAGTTAGGGATCATGTATTCCTAAAAGTATCTCCAGTCACTGGAATTGGAAGAGCGATTAAGAGAAAGAAGCTAAGTCCTCGTTACATCGGTCCGTTTGAAATCTTGGCAAGATTTGGATCGGTGGCATATCAAATAGCTTTACCCCCAAATTTGAGTAGGCTTCATAATGTCTTCCATGTGTCATAGTTAAAGAAGTACATACTAGACCCTAAACATGTTATCGAGTACGAAGATATTGATGTACGAGATGACTATACATATGCAGCTGAGCCAGAACAAATCATAGATCGTCAGGAAAAGCGGCTCAGACGTAGAAGTATTCTAATGGTGAAGGTGGTCTGGAAGGGATTATCTTCTAGGGAAGCAACCTGGGAAACAGAAGAAGACATGAAGGAGCAATATCCAGATTTTATGTCAAAGTATGTACCAAATTTCGAGGACAAAATTTCTTTTACGGGGGGAGAATTGTAACATCCGTGACTCCACTATATTAAACTATTATTATTTTTGATTTAGCCTTTACTTTAGTGATTGTTCACATGTGGAGATATCTTTGTCTATCAATTAATCATTCTTCCTTACCCATTCACGGATATGCTAGAAAGGAAAGGCAATAATGGATCCTAAAGTTTCTTCATTTCATACTACCTTTCAATTATATCATCCTCCGTGAACCAATCATGAGCTAGACGACAACACAAATGCAACATCTCATTTTTATTCTTTAATCCATAAACATTCTACCGACACTCCACTATCACCATAATATGTCCCAAGTGTTCCCACATACACTCATTTTTCTTCATCTCACGTATGCATCCAAACTTACACTTATCCTAAATAAATAATCATTTCCTTTATTCACTTACGGACAAATGCAAGCAGATCATTCCTTCTTCCTCATTTCAATATATGGGACCAAGTGTTTTCCTTTATGCATTTTCGGACGGCATGCTATCTATTTCATTTCATGTTCTCAATTCACATAAGCCTAGGTGTCACTTTGTCTCTCAATTATGGAGACAATGCATACTAATTTTTCTTTGATCTTTCACACGTGAATGAGAAAAATAGCAAGGCGACGAAACACTTTCTTAAATAATCAATCACGGGTGATCTCCTATTCCTTCACGAGGGATCATTTATTCATTGACTTGTTTATGCACGTTAAATTTATTGTTCACTCTCGGACGAAACCTCCTCTCCTTTCATGATAAAAATATGTAAGTGTACGCCTCTCATTTTTTTCATTTCGGCTGACAAAGAGAAATAGAAGAGAAGGAGAGTTACGAGTGTGAGACATTTCCTTATATTATTCTATGGGTGAAGTTCGAAAGTTTTAAGAGGCAATAAGGAAGAAGAAGAAGAAGAAGTTGCTAAGTCCAAAGGATCAAGACAAGTAAGTAAAGGTTTTAACTTGTCTTGTGTTATTTTATATTATGGATAATTTGAAATATGGTTTATCCATTATTTCCTTAGTTTTTGAAAGCATAAAAATCCTATGGGGATATACTGCTCAAATTTCTAAAATGGATTAGAATATGAGTTAGAAGACAATTTGGTTCATAAAGTTTTAGAATTTGTAAAGTTGCATTAAAATGTTGCTTTACTTGATTTATGTAATATTTTGGATTGATTTAGAAGTGGTGAAACTATAAGGATTTTGAAGATTTTAAGGTTACTAAAGAGTTTACCACGAAAAATTGAGTGAGAATAAGGTTGGGAATGATTTTTAGAATCAAAGAGAATAAATTGTACAAGTTGCCAAAACTGCTAGTTTTAACTTTTTGGAAGGCAGTTGACTTGTACACCATTTTCGATCGAGTAAATGATGTCTATAAATTATGAAATTTTCCAGATTTGAAGTAGACATCTTAAGTTTTCTTTTGATATATAATATGTAATTTTTAGAGCTCTGTACAAGGAGGAATTAATTTTATACAATGACCTACGTTTTTGGAAGTGAGACCTGAGCAGTATTGGAAAATATTAAAACTGAGAATGATTCAGATTCCCTGGACTTCTGGGACTATTTTTCCATGATAATAGACATGTTAATGGAAATTTGAGTTTTTGAAGCACATCAATTGGATTTTTGTGCATTTAATTATGAATTTTCAAAATTCAGTGAAAATTCTGAATAGAAAAGGAGTTAATCCGAAAATTGCTACAATAAGAGTTAAAAGTGTATGACTAATCATTTAAGGGTCATAAGGATCCTAAATGGTTATAAGAACTTTTTTGAATGTTTTTGGGGAATAGTATAAAGTGGTAATTATTTTAGTACCTTATAGAATAAGGGAAATTAATATTTGTGATGGTATTATTTTAGGAATTGGTTACCAAGTGGTTCAAGCACCGGAGAATTATTTTTTTAGCTAATTGGAGTTCAAGTAGTAACTTTCTCTCACATACTCTGTGTGCCTTTATATGCATGTATGTACCATTGTGATATGTGAATTGTGAATACTTAACCTTATCGCCGGTTGAGGCCGGGAGGTAGTGCCCTAGAAAGTGGGGTAACCCTGGATGCCATCACGGTTGAGGCCGGGGGTGGTAGTCCGATAAGAGAATTGTTGTGTTTGTGAAAAGAAGGGTGAATACCTATTTGAATATCCAGCGCTGTGCGAATGAACTGGTAGGTTCTTGAATATGGTTGAACTGCAATTTGAATTTGAATATTGAATTTATTGCAACTGGTTATCTACCATGTACTGTGCATGCATCTTATGTGAGTGATTAACGTTACTACTGGGATTCGTTTGAATCCCAGATATTCCACAAAGTTCAGGACGGGAACATACTAGTGGACGTGGCTCACGTGGTAAGGCAGTGGATACCGGTAATTGATGGTGCTGGGCCGAGCCAAGATCTGCTGTTTATTTTATATGTTGTGTATTTTGGATGTTATGAAAGTTTGTAATAATTGAACTTTTATGGTTTGCGGTTATGTAACTGGACTTTGTAATCAGTATTACTATGCTGGAACCAGTATGTTTATTAAGCTGTGCATTTATCTCTGACGAATGTCGGTGTACCGAGAGGGGTGTGACAGTAAAAAGGGGGAATTTTACACTTCTCAGCAGATTGAACTTGTAAGGCTCATTGTAGAAGCTGTTTGTTGGCCGTTGCTTGCTACTCTGTAACTATGGAAGATGGCGACAATAAGCCTCGTGTTCTTCTATGCATGGAGGGTTTTAAAGCTGCCATTCATATTACATATGTGCTTGGAATGGATACCATGCGTGCGCTATGCATTTTTAACATCTCTTGTCAGGTAAATGATCCTTTCAACATTCACTTCTGCCATTTTAAATAATTATATATTTCTTTCTTTTGACTCATGCTCTTCTGCCATTGTAAATAATTATATATTTCTTTTTTTTGACTCATATCATGCTTCGTGCATGGGCTTGTCTGATGTTTATGAAAGTAGAACATATTCATTTAGTTCCTTCATTGATACTTCAGGTTTACTTTCTTACATGCCCCAAAGGATGTGCGTAGTAACAATGTGGAAGCCATGCGGACACTGTTGGTTCTTTGTGAGTCAGATACAGATGCCCTTCAAGACACTTATAATGCAGTTCTGGAACGTGTTTCTCGCCTTGAATTCGTAGTATCAACTACTTCAATATCTGCTACTGTGATGCTTGGGTCAAATCAGATCTCCAGGGATGCTGTAGTTCAAGTTCTGAAGGAGTTGGCTGGAAAACCTGCTGAAAAGTATTTGTTAATTGTGTTAAGCTACCTGGTGATTCAGTTGTGGAATTCTTCATTGCTCTTTGTGGCGTATCAGCTGAAGAACTGAAACAAACAACAACTCGTGTTTTCCGCCTTCAAAAACTTGTTGAGGTTAGCTATTACAATATGGCTCGTGTACGTAAGGTACGTCTTTCAGCAGGTGTTACTAAATCCACTTGCATTTTTTCCATGAAGAAAAAGAACACAAACAAAAGGGAAGGCTTATGCTTACCTTTGTATTATTATAATATTTCTTAGTTGCCCAACCTTTATTCTAGGGAAACCAATCCATTTTGAAGTATGGATTGTTGCAAGAAAGGTTGAAGATAGAACATGTGGAAAAAGAACACAAACAGAAGGAAAGGCAGATGCTTGCCTCCATACTATTATACTATTTCTTAGTTTTCCAACTTTTATTCTGGATAAACTTAATCTGTTTTGTACAATGGATTGTTGCAAGAGAGGTTGAAGAAAGTGCATGAAGAAAACAGACAAAATCAAAAGGAAATGCAGATGCCTACCTTTGTACTATTATACTATTTCTTAGATTTCCAACCTTTATTCTAGGGAAACTAATCCATTTTGTGGATGGAATGTTGTAGGAAATGTTGAACAGAGAACTTGAAGAAAAAGAACACAAACAAAAGGAAAGGCAAATGCTTACCTTTATGCTATTATAACATTTCTTAGTTTTCCAACCTTTATTTTGAGGAAACTAATCCGTTTTGTATAATGGATTGTCACAAGAGGATGTTGAAGATAGAACATGAAGAAAAAGAACTCGAACAAAAGGAAAGGCATATGCTTAGCTTTATACTATTATAACATTTCTTAGTTTTCCTACCTTTATTCTATGGTAACTAATCTATTTTGTACAATAGATTGTTGTAGGAGGAGGTTGATGAAAGAATATGAAGAAAAAGAAATGGTTGAGGCTCCCTTTGAGACTACTATAATGCTTCTTTATTTTTCATCCTTTATACTTGTGAAACTGATCCTTTTTGTACAATTGATCGTTATAAGAGAAGTTGAAGAAAGATCAAGTAGGAGATAGAACACAAAAAGAAAAGGCTGACGCTCACCTTGAAATATTTGATAACTTGGCCACAATTTATCAAAAGAAACAAAATAATTAACTGGATGCTAGCTGCATGACCTTACTCCTTTCCTCAAAGCAACATGCACTTTCAACTCCTCTTTTTTCTTTTCAATGAAATTTCATTTTGTATATTGAATTAAATAAAAAAAGCCAGGCCTGACGTGCCTTATCATGTGTTCCGAGCGAAGAGCCTTAACTACCTTGTTGTGTGCTTGCATCATGTGCTCTAACTAGCTGCCCATAGTGAAACATTATTGAGCTCTCGCTATTCATTCTAGTGGATTTCTTCTTTCTTTTAGGCAGTTGGTGAATGCCACTCAAGTCGAATTAGTGATGAAGAATCACCTTGTCCTCAAGGTGGAAATCTGGAAATTGCAATTGGACATTGACAGCATCTTCCCATGTATTCTCATGCTCTGGTAACCCCTTCCATTTGATTAGAAATTGCAAGGTACCTTCACGTGTCTTGCGGACCTCTTGCACCATCTCTGGTGCTACTGTGAGTTCAAGTTCCTCAGTAAGTCCCTTAGGTAATGGCTGCACTTGGGTAGTGGGCTGCAAGGCCTCCTTTAGCTGTGAAACATGAAAAACGTCATGTATTTTGGATGAGGGGGGTAGCTGTAAGCGGTAGGCGACTTTCCCAATGCGTTCCGTAATAGTATACGGCCATAGTAGTGAGGGGAAAGCTTCTCATTTGGTTTGTTGGCTAGGGACTTGAGTCGGTAAGGTCTTAATTTCAGGTATACCAGATCGCCAACTGAGTATTCAACCTCTCTTCGGTGCCTGTTCGCTTGTTCCTTCATTCTGGCCTGTGCTCTTTCCAGCTGAGTTTTCAACTCATCCAGTATTAAATTCCTATCTTGCATCTGCTTGTCTATTTCCTGAACTCGTGAGGACTGATCTTTCCACTTGAGGAGGGATGGTGGGTCCCTCCCATAAAGAGCCTTGAAAGGTGTCATGCCTGAAGCGCTGTGATAGGAGGTGTTATACCAATATTCAGCCCAAGGAAGCATCCTACTCCATTTTTTTGGCTTGTTGCTCACGAAACACCTGAGGTAAGTTTCCAAACTTCTATTTACTACCTCTGTTTGGCCGTCGGTTTCTGGGTGGTAAGAGGAACTAAATTTCAGGGTTGTTCCAGCCATTAAAAATAGCTCTTTCCAGAATTGGCTTGTAAAAACCTTGTCCCTGTCTGAAACTATAGTACCTGGGAACCCATGTAGTCGTACCACCTCCCTCACAAACATCTCTGCAACGTCCTTAGCATCATAGGGATGAGCCAAGGGTAGAAAATGGGCATACTTAGTAAACCGGTCCACTACTACCAGGATGGTGTCAAATCGTTGACTCTTAGGAAGCCCACTTATGAAATCCATACTAATATCTTCCCAAGTAGCTGGGGGAATGGGTAAGGGCTGAAGTAACCCCGCGGGTTTGAGTGCAACATATTTATTTTTCTGACAGATCGCACACTTGGCTACATAATCTTGAACAGCTTTCTTCATCCCCACCCAATACACCATTGATGCCAAACGCTTGTAGGTCCTTAAATAGCCCGAATGCCCTCCCATAGGAGAGTCATGGAATTCTTGAATAAGCTCCTTCGCCTTAACTGAGTTGCGGGGTAACACCAGCCGTCCCTTACAATACAGCACTCCTTGTTTGAGGGTGTATCCCTTAGGTCCCTCCTCACCTTGGATTAATTGTTGCATTATAGTTTTCAGGTGAGCGTCGTTTGAAATTTCTTTTTCTAATTCTGGCATTCCGTTATATTGCCAAAGGGAAACTGCCCTCAGTTCCAATTCAGAATCGCGTCTTGACAGTGCATCAGCCGCGCGGTTCTCTCTTCCTGGCTTGTACTGTATTTCAAACTTATACCCCATGAGCTTGGTAGCCCATTTCTGTTGATCCAGGGCGATTATGCGTTGCTCCAGCAAGTACTTAAGCGCTCGTTGGTCAGTTTTGATGACAAAAGGCAGGCTGGATAAGTAATGTTGCCACTTTCGAACCGACAATACTATGGCCATTAGCTCATGCTCATACACTGATCCTTGTTGCTGGCACTCTGAGAGCTTCTGGCTGAAATACGCTATGGGTCTCCCTCCTTGCATTAAGACCGCCCCAATCCCTTTTCCGGATGCATCTGCCTCGATCTCAAATGGTTTAGAGAAATCAGGCATGGCTAGTACAGGAAGAGTAGTCATGGCCAGCTTGAGTGCTTCGAACGCCTTCTGAGTCTCCTCATTCCAGTGGAACGAGTCCTTCTTTAAGAGGTGAGTTAGTGGAGCATGGCAATCTTGCTGTATCCGTCCACAAACTTCCGATAGTACCCCGTCAGTCCCAGGAATCCCCTTAGCGCCCTCAAGGTTCTTGGCTTGGGCCACTGTTGCATTGCCTCTATCTTGGAAGAATCGGCCTTGACCCCATCTGCAGATATAATGTGCCCTAGGTATTCTAGTTGGGATTGCCCCAAGACACATTTCCTTGGGTTCACCACCAGGTGATGTCTTCGTAGTAACCCCAGAACAATTCGTAGATGCTCCTTGTGAGTGTCCCTGTTTCGGCTATATACTAGGATATCATCAAAGAAAACCAAAATAAATTTGCGTAAATAGTTTCTAAAAACATCATTCATCAGGGATTGGAAAGTGGAAGGGGTATTCGTTAATCCAAAAGGCATAACCTTAAACTCGTAGTGACCATCGTGAGTTCGAAAGGCTGTTTTAGGCTCGTCCCCCTCTCTGATTCGTATTTGATGATAGCCCGACTTGAGGTCTAGCTTAGAGAAAATTTGGGCGCCTCAAAATTCATCCAACAGCTCATCAATAGCAGGGATGGGATATTTGTCAGGGATAGTAATTCGGTTGAGGGCGCGGTAGTCCACGCAAAACCTCCAGTTGCCATCTTTTTTATTAACCAGCAGCACCGGGCTTGAATAAGGGCTTGTACTTGGTTGTATAACTCCAGCTTGCAACATTTCTTTCACCATCCTCTCTATCTCCGTCTTCTGATTATACCCATAACGGTAAGGTCTAAGATTAGAGGGCTGGGCTCCTTTTCTCACATTGATGGTGTGGTCATGCATTCTTGGGGGAGGAAGCTCATTTCTAGGCTCACATACGTCAGGAAATTCCTGCAAAATGTCTTGTATTTCGGGGTCTACGAAAACTCGGTTTGCTCCTCACCTTCTAAGGCTCGCATTTCTAATAAATATCCACATCCTTCCTCCCAGATTGCTTTCTTAATCGATTTGAGAGAGGCCTGTGATTGTGTAAGGGTCGGGTCTCCTTTCAAACATCTCCACTATCCCCCAACCTTGATCTTCATATACAATTGCCGCCAGTTCATCCGGGTTTCCCCTAACGACTGTAACCATTCGACGCCAAGCACTGCATCGACGCTTCCAAGGTCGAAAGGGTAGAACACCTGTCGAATCCCCATCCCTTGGATCTCTAAATCGATGTTGGGGCATTGAAGATTCGAGGTGATGCGTCTGCCGTCTCCCAATGTGACCGAGTAAGTCCTGACTTTTCTGGTGAGCAGATGTAAACGTGGAATCAGTCTGGACGCTATGAAATTGTGTGTGGCCCCGCAATCAATTAGTAGAATGACGTCAACACCCTTCATTCGCCCCCTCATCTTAAGGGTCCGTAAACCTGTGAGCCCAACAGCAGTGGTCACCGACAATCCCATTGAAGCCATCTCCTTTCCTTCCTCATCTGGGTTAACTTCGTGGGCCTCTTCGTCTGACTCAGGCCCAGATTCCCCTCCCTCCTCTACCATGATGATCCTGAGTTGTTTGTTACGACATTTATGGTTTGGGCTGTATTTTTCCTCACAACGAAAACACAAGCCCAATTCACGTCTGCGGTTGATCTCTGATTCTGGCAATCTACGCCGGAAGGTATTGCTTCTCGCTCCGCTGGCATAGGAGTTTGTGGTTTCACTAGCACGTGTGGATGCGCTCTTCACCTCGCTACTGGGTTTTGCTCCCACAGTTGGTTTCGCCATCGTCGGCCCCCCGCAGTTGCAGGATTTTTCGGCACGCTAAACCTGGGAAGTACAGGTTTGAAATCATTCCATTTCGGCCCCATTGTTGGTCGTGATGCTCGGTTCTCTCGTTGCTCCCTCAATCGATCCCTTACGCGGTTACGGTCTTCCACCTCACCGGCGTAGTTCATAAGCTGCTTAAGTCCTCGTGGGTGCATGAGTTTCACGTCACATTTGATCTCGTCCTTCAGCCCATTCATGAAGGCTCCGGCCAACACGTCTTTCGAAGCGTTCTCTAACGGAACCGATAACAGCTCAAATTGTTCCCTGAATTCCGCCACAGTTCGTGTTTGCTTAAGGGACATCAGTTGTTCGTATTCATCCCCAGCTTGTTTGCAATGAAACCTGTCGATGACCTCTGTCTTCAGTTCCGGCCAACCCTTCACCGGAGTGCGAGCGTCAAGCCACTGAAACCATGTCACTGCCTTACTGTCCAATCCCACTACTGCAGTGTCTAACTTGTCTGGTTCCGACACTCCACTCACTGAGAAGTAATGTTCAATTCTGAATATCCATCCCAGGGGGTCGTCGCCGTCGAACAGGGGAAGCTCCAACTTCCTGTGCTTGGTAGGATCACTAGTTTCTCCTCCTTCCTCTTTGTTTCTTTCATGCCCTCCTTCATCGTGGGTGTTGGGAATTTCGCCGGCTCCATTCCCTTGCTCATCACTCCTTCGTGGAGTTGGCGAAGGAGTTCGACCTCTTCGCATCTGCTCCAAAATCTGAGCTAGCGTCGCTTCAATTCCTACCAGTCGCTCTGTCGATTCTGCCTGCTTCTTCTGCACCTCGCCCACCACACTCTCCAACTGGTCTACTCTTCCCTCCATTCGGGTCACCAATCCCTGATCAACCATGCTCTGATACCAAGTTGTTGGGACCGATGCAATATAATTGAATTCAACTGGGAAATATGGTATTATAACTCTGTTCTGTGGAACACTTGAAGGAATTACAAGAGCTAGACTAAGGAATGCAAATAAATGGAACAGTACCCTCCCTGGTTTTTGTAACATCCTCCATTTTACTCAACATAATAACTATATAATAGTGAAATCAACCACTTATTAATACTTCATCATTAATCAAAATATCCAAAATAAATCAGAGTATGCAAAATGAGCCCTAACGTGGCAATATACAATCATCCAACATAAACCAAAAAGACAGAAGCACTACTTTTAGCAGAGGTAACCTAAGCTTCCGAGGTCTTCCCTGATGGACCCAGATGAGAACTATCACTTGAAAAATGTGGTAACCATCAATCCAACTTATTACGAATACTAATACGTGCTAGTGAGGTGCCAAGTGGAACAATTTATATAACAAAATATTAAAAACATAATTCACCAATATCCACATCACAAGGATTTCATATCATAAATTAGATTTTACAATTTTTCATTAACACAATTCCCAAGACGCTCCCACCAATCCAACCGAACCGCCTTATTTCCTCCGACTAGACCCATGGGCTAAGTTACATCCATGTTACATCGGTTACTCAAAAGCTCACCGGTCATATGATGAGGACCGCCAAAATCCTCGAGCACATGTCCTGCATCATGGGTCTTTCCCCCCTCCTTGAACTAGTGGGGTGTCGTAAGCCCTCATTGAACTAGTGGGCGGGTCCTCATGAACAAGTGGGACAATAGAAAGCCAACTATTGTGCACAAATGGAGGCCTCACCACGTGGTGGAATAACCTACTCCATCTATTTCCAATCCAACCATTATCATAATTATCACAATAAATAGCTCAACAGGAATTTTCCAAAATTTTCATATACATGTCATAATAGCTCAATTCCCAATTTCTTATACAAAATATAAATATATGCAATTATTTCACAATTCAAATCATAAGGTTCCACAAAGCAATTTTTATTAAGATATTCATAATCATTTTACAAAATACTCACAAGCAACATACTAATACCCATAATAAGTGGAAAGTGGTTACCTCTCGCCGAAGCTAAACTATTACCATACTGCTCCTAGTCCAAGAGCTCAAACACAAGCCAAAAATCGATCTACCACAACCAATTTACTATTCATTAATAACTCTTCTAAACCGCTACATAATAATAAAAAAAATTATAACTTATAATTTCGTAAAATTAAGAATATACCAATTTTAATAATAATATTCTTGGAATGTTTGAAGTGGGCACATTATGATGAGACTGAAAAATGAGGGAAACCATTGTAACTATTAATTCTCTTTCTATATATTACTAATTAATAATACCATTTTCTATTTATTATTAATTAATAATTCCCTTTATTATTTATTCCTCATTTAATAATAATATTTTTTATTACTATTTTTTATATAGTATTATTTATTATTATTTTACTATTTATTATTATTTCTCTACAATTATTTTAAACTCTCAAAGGCTCTCATAACATTCTAAATTAGGAGTTTATAAATACTACACCACGTAAAATTTGCTTTATATATATTAGACAATAATCATGTTTATTTTTCCCAAATGCAATACTATATAATATATATATATATATATATATATATATATATATATATATATATACGGTTGCATCTAGGGGATTCAAATTCAAAAAAGATAGAATCTGATCCAACTTACTCCTAAATAATAGGTATAAAATAATATATACATATAGCATGAAAAGAAAATTAACTTCCTCTAAACCCACGTGAGTATGTATATATATATATATATATATTTAATAGCAAAAGTTTCCCTTCTCTTGTTTACATAGTACATATAGCATCAGTATGTGTGTGTGTGTATATATATATAGTAAGTAGTATATATAAGTAACATATATAATTATATATGAATAACCATGCACACAGAAAGTAATATATATATATATATGTGTGTGTGTGTATAAAAATATAGCAACAGCCATGTTAATATAATATAGCCACGTTTTTCCTGTCATTTGCAAAATGCATCGTTATATATATATTTATGTATATGCCGCAAGTTCACACGCATGACAGCACTCCTCCTTCTATAAATATAACATTAAACTTTTCCTATGCTTCATTGTGTTTATACACTTTGTTAATATATATATATATAAATAAACACACAGTAAGCTTTTCTCTCATGTCCTAATATATATGCACACATACAGTAAGCCATATATATATATAGATACGATATCTAC
The DNA here is from genome assembly GCA_019022615.1 of Acacia melanoxylon. Lineage (NCBI taxonomy): Eukaryota > Viridiplantae > Streptophyta > Magnoliopsida > Fabales > Fabaceae > Acacia > Acacia melanoxylon. Next base: position 15,452,791 of record JAFJYJ010000005.1, read on the forward strand.
ATCCGCAACCGCAAGGATATGGATTCTGATATATTTATCTAACAGCAACCTACAAGCAGTAATTTTATATTCTTATATGCTTTCTCGCAGCAACACAACGTCCCTGTGTTAGTGTTAATTAGCAGCAACTTAAAGTTTCTTATCTCAGCTTAATACTCATGTGTTTGCCTTGGGAATTGACGGAAACTAAGGAAGAAGAGGTCCCATGATTTACCTTCGTTGATCAAGCTTGAACGATGAGCAATGGTTTGCGACTTTACTCCCCTGTTTGGAAGCAGGAAGCAGAAAAAGATGAGTGGCTGAAGCGCTCTCTCTCTCTCTTTCACGTATAGCAACGTGGTTCTCGTCTCTCCCTCTCTCTGTGTTTCTGTCTTACTGGATGAGGATGAGAAGAGATATATTTAAGGACCAAGGGGGGTCCAAGAAGGTGTTACACAGAGGACAATTAACGCTAAACTCGAGAAGTATGGAGGAGGGATGGTAGACGGTGCAAAGCTCGAGAAGCATGGGACTGAGATTTTCTTCTTCTCGTTGATCTTCTTCTGCTGCTCACCGTGATTGACGCCGAGAATGGTCAATTAGCGTGTTTTACTGATATACCTACTGTTGCGTGTGTACAGTTGGTATGGGGGGCTGGAGAATGATAGGAAATAAAGAGCTGGAGTAACCTAATGGGTTGGGTTGAGACAAATACGTTGGGGCGTGTAGGTGTTGGATATATATGTGTGTGTACAGTTAAGTGTTTTGGCCCTTGAAGGTTTATGATATAATGAATTGGGCTTCTAATATATATATGTTGTTGCCCATGTCACGTGTTGGCCAATGGAGTTAGAATGAATTAGACAAGTAGGTTTGGGTTAGATGATTAGATGGCTCCTTTCCAAAATTCCATCTTTTGCAATTATTTCCTCTATTTTATTTTTTTAGATATTACAAGGAAAATAATTCCTAATTCCCCAAATAATTAATTTAATCATTTATCCAAATTTCACCGTTTAATTCTCATATATTATTTCTATAATTTTTAGGCATAATTACTTCCTTATTTGAATTATTCCTTTTTTTCCAAAATAGATTAAGGGAAAATAAGCCTAGATTTCCAATAATGAATCTCATAATTCTTTTAAACCAAAATTACATAACTAATTTCCTCATATTATTTCTAATTTCTAAATCCTAAAATTTGGGATGTTACAATTTTCGAGAGACCAGGACCCCTCCTCTCAACTATTTTCCCAACTTACCTCACTCCAATTTCCCCTCCCCCCTTAATACGCACTCCCACTACTCTGAGTCTGTCAGAGCATCAGCAACCGTCTCGTATCTGAATTGTCCCTCTGCTGTAGTGCGCGGCTTGCTGGATGCCCCTAACATTGGGCCTGGTCAAATTGCTGCAAAGTATAGATTAGTGACTGATCCACATGACAGAGAGCTGTTTATTGAGTTTTGTACTCATACAATGTTGTACCATCGGGTTTCTCAAAGATTTGTAGCTACATTGATTGCTGAAGCTATCCTTGCGCTAACATTTGAATATTTTATTGCATTCTTTTGTAAATTAAATGGTAGCTTATGATTCTTTACAGTGGTAGATTCCCTCCGGGACTTTCTGTTGCTTAGGTTACAGGGAAACAACAGTTGCCAAGTGATAAACTTCTGCTCAGAAAGGTAATTATGTTACTGGTTAAACAATTTTTTGCATGATAGTATCAGAAATATTTTGATGTTGATGTTATTATTCTTCTCAAATATTACATTTTAAAACTGCACACACCAAGTTGTAAGCTGCTAATGCTTGATATTTTAATACTGTGAGAAATCATAAGATGCATTTCACTTGGCTGGCCTTAATATGCAACAAACTACTAGTTATATTCAGCCAAGTAATTGAGCTTAACAGACACTTGTATAAAATTGCATCATCTTGATTTTTTGATTGAAAATTTTAAATATTGTCCCCCTATATACAAGAAACATAACATATGCTTTCTAGATGTATTTGTCATCTTTTCTGTCATCTTGGCTTGCAGAAAAAATTAAAGTTGTTATTAACAACTACATGAGTAACATTAACAACTTTAGAGTACTACATTGACGACATGTTTTGAAATCACATAAAATGGGTTATAAACGCATAAAGCTTCTTCCTTTCTATTTATCCCTATCTAAACACACAAAAACATACCACAATCTCCGCAGCAGAAATTCATTCCCTCCAATATATGCAATAAACCAACAACATAAATCATCAAGGCAACATATAATTAACAATCATTGAATGCTTTAAACTTGTTATTGGTTGCTCAAAACTTATAATTGACTGCTCTAAACTTGTCATTACTAAACAAAAGGGAAAAATCATACTTTCATGTTTGGAATTAATAGCACCCAGGTCCTTGTGAGACTTCACTGCAATTTGATGATTTCGAGGAACTTGGTTGCCATTAAGTTTGTTAATTGGGACCTAGTTGCAATTTTCCCATGAGTTTTTTGTCCATTTGTAGTCATATAGTGTTGTCAACTATACTAGAAATCTTGTAATACCCGTTTAGTAACCCGTTTAACTCACAAACAGGTTGGATAATTACACAAGCAAAATTGCCCATCCGTTATTATTGGGGTTTGACTAACAGGAAGTCAGGAAGGAAGCAAATTAAAATTTAAATTATACATGAAATCATGAATTATAATTATATTAACAACTATTTAATATGATCTAAGCATACTAAGGAGCTTCATATTCCATGATTGTATGTAGAGCCAGGAAATTAGGCAGCCCTTCAAGGGCTGGGCTTGTAAATTGGAGCTGCTAAATGAAGTTGGCCTTGCAGGGCCAAGGGCAAGCCCGTTAGGCCCTTTATTTTTTTTTTTTTTTCAATTAACGTGATTGAGGCGAGAGCGTTGGGGGTGAAGGAACCCTAAAATTCAATCACCATTTTCCTCGCCTTCTCCAGCTCTCCAATCACTCTTTGTCAGTGTCTCAACTCTCAATCTCAGTCTCTCACTTACTCACGACTCACACTTCAAAGTCGAGGCCGATTGACTGTTCTGATTGGCTTTTGAAGGTTCGTCATAGACACAGCGTCGGATATGTTCAGTCGAAGGGCGCCACTCCGCCGAGGCGCCGACAAATTGTTCCTTTGTCGAGTCGTTGGTAGCGTGATGCCCTGACCCTCTTCGGTGGTTGTGACATTGTTTCACAGCCCCAGCCTTCAAAAAACGTTGCTTCAAAGGCAAAGCTTTTTTTTTTTTAAAAAAAATTATTTGTTGACAACATTTATTTGATAAATTAGAACTTTAATTGTTGTAATTTACTAATTATCTTTTTTTGAAAAAAAAAACGGAAGAAAAATAATTAAAATTTGAAATAATAATTTTCGGCCCTAGCCCTGGTGCTCTTGGGCCGGGTTTTGAAAAACATATGTTTTTCTTACCTCTGGGCCTAAAAGGGCCGGCCCTGATTCCCAGCTCTAATTGTATGGATCTCTATAACTAGATTATTAGTGCAATAATTTATATTAAAAATTATATTAATGTGATCAAATTTGGGTTAAACATTATTATCCATGCGTAATTATTGGGGTTTGAACATAAGGAAAAAAGTAAATTGAATTTGAAATTAAATGGTCAGGAACCATAATTATATTAATAATTATATAATTGTGATCCAAGCATACCAAGAAACTTCACCTTCCATGATTGTAGACAAGGTTATCCAATCGAGATACAAATCGTGAATCGAAAAAGCGTATTTTTAGAATCGTGAATCGAAATGTATTGTGAATTGTAAGATTTATAATCAATTTGAAGGATGACATTAATGTAATTTTCAATTAAGAAAACATCAAAGGTTTGTATATTTTAGCATTATAAAGGCAAATAACACTTCAAGCAAAAAAAGAAATAAAAAAAAATAAAGTTTTGATTGGGGATAAGTGAGAGGGAGCCAGTGATAATTGCAGTGATAAAAGGAAATTATTATATAAATCTGAACAAAATCAAAGTAAGAAAACGGAAAAAAAAATGAGTTTTCTAAAGTCAAGTCGCGCCAAATCTGACATGATTTGTGCGTAACTTAGTTCACCTAGAAGAATTGCAAGAATAATCGTTATTGTATGATTTCTACAATACTTGTATTGCGGCTGGAATTGCAAGATACATTCATAAGTAAGATACATCAACATATTCATATATTTCCCACCTGTTTTTGAATCAAATTGTGAGATGCGACTTGAGATTCATGAAATTCTAATAACTATGATTGTAGGGATATCCATAAATTATATTAATAATTAGGTTATTGGTACAATAATTTTTAAAAATTATGTCATAATGATTTGATTTTGAAATAGTGATTTTCAATTTTTATTATCGGCGAAAGAAAATTATATCACCATCAATGGTATTAATACCGCAAAGGCAAAAAATAAATTTTTTGAATATTAACTAATAATTGGGATATTAATATCGCAATAATTACAATTAGGGTATTAATTGAGAAATTAAAAATATTTATAAATAATATGGTTGACTATAAAAATAAATTGGCTTTTGACTTTCATGAATGATAATATAAATTATCGCATGGGCAACCAATTAGACCTCATAAAAAGAATTTAATTATTTTTCATATGCATTATAGATTTTTTGAAATGAGGAAGTTTATAAAATATCATCAATTAATATATTAATCAGGATACTAATATGACGATAACTCTTAATTCAACTTTTGATGATAATTAGATATAAATTGAGATATTGATAACTTTAAAATTAATTTTTCTTTTATTTTTAAATAATGATAGTAATTACCTTCTTAAACCACCAATCAGATTTCTAAATAATAAATTCATAATATTCCAAATAAATATAGATTCTTACTCAATTTTATTCTTATACATCTAAATCAAACAAATAATGTTTTGGTATGTCTCCCTTCAAGCAACCCTCCTAGCAACGCAAAGGAAGATGGGTTGGGTTTCTCTCATAATCCTTTTCTCATTACCCCCATCATCTCTAAATCATATACATCCAATCAATCACAACATCACTTCAACTTTTCTCTCATCTTTCCAATCAATTAACAGATAGCCGATAAGGGAAAAATGAAAAAAGATGAGAAGAAAATCCTCTCCCAAAGAAAAAGTTTTATTAAAAACTTTATATATTGTGGTATTATTATGTTTTAAAAATATTTATAAAAAATTTATTATGTTGAAAATTATATCTATAAAAATTTTATTATATATATATATATATATATATTATGCATAGTTTTTAACTTTTTATTTAATTATAATGTCTTTGTTTTGACATTCAGTCTAACCGATGGAATTAGGGGTGGGAAAAAAACCCGATGGTCCGGTCCAACCCAATCTAGTCTAGTCTAAAGAAGCAACGTAACATAAGAAACTCGGACCAGATTGACTAGTCGGGTTGAACCGGGTTAATTAGGACCAAACCTCTTGGACTAGTCCGGTTTGGTCCAGTCAATTTTTTTTAAAATATTTAAATGTTACTTTTTTTTTTTATTTAATGTTGTTGGAGTTTTTTAAATTATTTATAATTAATTTTTATTTTTTATGATGATTTTTATTTGATTATAGATTTTTTATCATCTTAATTATATTTATTATGTTTAAATATTTTTTTACAACATATTTTGTTTAGGAACCTAAATGATATTCTCCCTTTTTTAATTATTGTTGAAAATGTTGTTGGATATTCTTATAGATTTATGATATTTTCATTTTATGTGACACATTTTATATTATTACAGGTATTTTTATGATCCTAATTGTGTTTAATAAGTTCAAATTTTTCCTTGAGGAAAAAAACAATAAATTTAGGTTTTGTCTACCTGGATCAATCTAGGTAGTCCAAAAAAACCAATCTAGTAGCTTAGCCTTAGGTTGGTGTTGAACCGAACTAGACCACACAGTCGCCGCTGCTTAAACTGGAGGTCCTCCTGGACGAGACCTTGGGTTGATATCAAATCCAGTCCATGCTTATCCCCTAGTGGAATTATGAAAATCAAACCATACTGAGCTTTTTAAAACATTGGTTAGAAGCATGGTCTTCAAATTACTAAACTTGAACACTGTAAAAGAAAGCATGTTACTTGGGTTCTTTGTAAGAAAATGATTGATATTTCAGTCCTTTCCCGATTGTTTTTTAAATTCTTAGTTATCATATATTATATTAACCTTTTTGGATATAAACCAAAATATTAATTTTCTTGTAAGTAACCAATGTTTTAAAAAGTGTACCAAACATTATATTAAGTTAGTACCTGTTTGGAGGTTCCCAAAACCTAGGTTTTAGAAACAAAACTTAGGTTTTGTCAAACATCCATATTTTTTCTAGAAGCTATTCTGCATCAAACCCAGGTTTTGTAAAAGTTTGCCAAACACTCATATTGTCAGAAGCTACTCTGTATCAAAACCTAGGTTTTGAAAAAATCTATGTTTTTTTATATCGTTCTCTCTCCTTTGTCATCATCAGTATTTTTTCAATACCAGTCATTATCCTAAGTATTTTTTTAGTACCCTGAAATGTTTTTTTTAAAGATTAGTCGTAACCCTGAAATAGTTTTTCAATATCCTAAAATAATTTTTTAAGACCATGAGAAGTATCTTTTCAAAGATTAGTGTATTAAGTATCTTTTTAGTACCCATCACTCGTCGACCATAAAATATTTTTTCAAGATCAGTTATTACCCTAAAATATTTTTTTAATATCCTAAAATAAATTTTTAAGATCATGAAGTATTTTTTTAATACCGGTCAAGACTCGAAATATCTCATGATCTTAAAAATTTAAAATTTATTTTATGGTAACAATAATCAAAAAAATATTTCAGATATTGACGGTTACTAAAAAGATAGTTACTATTGACTAGTACTGAAAAGATATTTCTCATGGTCTTAAAAATTTACTTTAAAATATTGAATTTTTTTTTCAAGTATTGACAATCTTGAAAAAAAAAAAATCATGGTACTAACGGGTACTAAAAATATTCCCTATTCTTGAAAAAAAAATTAGGATATTGAAAAAATATTTTAGGGTACGAAAGGTACTAAAAAATGTTTTAAGGATACTTGATTGATATTGAAAAAATATTGATAATGACAAAGGAGAGAAAAAAACAGAAAAAAAAAATTTTATTTTTCACAAAACCTAGGTTTTAATGCGAATAGATGGTTGGGTGATTTTGTAAAAAATATTAGGTTACATGATAAAACTTGCATAAAAATAAAATATAAAAGGTTTTGATGTTTGGAAAAATATTAGGGGTGTTTGGTAAACTTTTGTTAAATTTTAGGTTTTGATGAAATAAAAATTACTATTCCAAATTTTAACTATTCAAAGAAATATAATTTAAAGGTGTTTGATTAAAGTTTTTTATCAAATAAAATCAACATTAATATTTAAGGTTTTAAATCATTATCCAAACACTATTTTATCTAAAAGTTATTTTCCTTTTTTTTCAAAAAATCATTTTTACCTCATAAATCCCAAAAACTATTTTCCAAAAGTCATTTTTACCTCGTAAATTATGAAAATTATTTTCCAAAAACTACATCCAAACAAGCTCTAGAGCGATGGTCATTATAATTTTGTAAAAAATATTAAATACTTACATATTAATTATACTTGCATAAAAATAAAATATAAAATTCCCAAGTGTTGAGAGGGAGTAACCACCGAGTTTATGACAAAGTTACAATGATAAAATTGAATAGTGAATTCATTGAGATTTATGTACAAATATTCAAGAAACAAGTCGGATAAACAAAATTTATACAAATACAATGTCTTTTGACCAAAAAAAAGAGCCACTAAATGAACAAGTTGGTCATAGCTCTCCAACTTATGCAAAACTACTGTAGTTCCTCTTGTTGCATACAAAAATTTCTATCTTCTTCGACCTAGAACCTTCCAAGGCTTGGAGGAGTGTGGATCTCGGGGGCCAATATTCCCTTGCTTTGGAAGATCACGCAACTCGATAACCTGTATTCTTCGCCGCTTCTTGGCTGCAAATAAACCAAACAATTTTCAACAATTAATAATATCATAACTTTATAAGCACATAAAAAAAAAAAAATGTTGATATCAGAGAAGAAGCTATGAACCATTTGCAGCTTGCTGATAAGAGTCGTGAAGTTTCCTCTTAGTGGCTTCTAGTTTTGCTTGGACTGAATCATCATCTAAACACTTGAATTTTTGACAATCTTGCTGAGCAACAAGAGCCCTCTTTCGGATAACATATTTCTCTTGTTTCTGCTGCATCTTGGGTCCTGTGTTGCTTTTTTGTGGCAAACTGGATTTTGGTTGCCTGCCAGAGCTAGAATCAGTGTAGACCAGTTTACTTTGTCTCGTAGCAACTTCGTCCAGAGGAGGAGAAGGAAGCCCTTCCTCTTCATTAACGACTAATGAATTAATTGAATCTAGGGTGCCTTTTGCTGAAAATAGAAATATCATTAGTGAAGTCAAATTTCAAACATCAACTCATTTTAGAGAGGGTCAAAGTAATCAGAATATTTTGATGACTGGGTTAGGATTGCAGATAGAAAGTTTAACCTTCTTTAGCTTCTGTGGACTTGATCCATTCATCTAATATTGCTTTCCAGCCACTGCAATTTAAAACTATGCTTAGAACAATTTCGAAAATAGATTATAAATGATGTGCCACACAAACTCATCAAACTATTCAAGTAATAATCTTGTTCATACTTGATAAGAGTTCGTGCAAGTTGACGGATCTCCTTTGAGCCGTGCTTCTTGAGAGGATTGACAGCCTTTCCAATCTCAGTTTCCTTAAAAAAGTTCAATGATGTGACCATTAAGTGTGGAAGGAAACAAAAACATGAAGACTCATGGCAGGTTTATTAAACTTTGGAAGACTCAATATAATTCAAACCTTAAGAAGGTCCACAGTCAGTGCCAGCGGCTGCAGTCTCCTCAGTGACTCAAACAACACTGAATCAGCCTGTTATAAAATGAAAGAAAGCACCATGAAAACATGTCCTGAGGAACAATTTTTCTATGAAATTATCTATCCCAACGGGAGCGGATCTTCTCATAAGCCTTTTTTCTCAATATCCCTCAGCATCTCAATCCTATTCATCCATCTAACCCGAGGCTCAAAAGGAGACACGTCATACCGCTCTTAAACTCACATCTCTACAGTCCATTATAATCTTGGCCGTCCATTCCCATCTCTGCCAAATTGCAGAGTGTTCGTCATCATCCATCGTCGACCCTGCCAGACACCATCGTCATCGCTAAGTCTTGGACAGGCAGGGGCGTATTCAGATATTAATGGAAGGGGGGCACGATTTGTGGGGATTCGGGGTTCGGGAGTAGCGCCCCAAAAATTTTTTTAAAAGGAAATTTTTAAATACATCAAAAAAAAAAGAATATAAAGGGAAAAATAAATTTAAATCTTTATTAGAAATAAAAAAATGTTGTTAAAAATAGTAAGGTTGGGTCTTAAATAAGTTAAAGACATATATTTTAATAACAAAAGTATATTACAATAAAAATAATTATAATATCATCCTTCTAGCGCTTATTTTTTGGAATTCCATCGTAATTGCTTTATTATCGATCTTTATAAAATACATCTTTTTCAATATAAGGCATTAAACAAATGGCGTAAGTTTGATTCAGAGAAGCTGGTTGCGAAAGGATTCTCCAGTATTTGGATTTAACCCTAAATTTAAATAATAATAATAATAATTTTATTTATTTATTTATTTATTTATTTATTTTTATTTATTTATTTTATTTTTATTTTTATTTTAAAAAAAAAAAAAAAAAAACCATTTCTTTTAAGGGGGGCACTTGCCCCCAAGTCATATACCTCCATCCGCCTATGTGGACAGGTACCAAGTTTTCAAGAGAAAAATCAGATAAAAAAGAAGCATCCACCATAATATAGAGAAGATGTAGATAAGAGCGAAAAAGGGGAAGAGAGAAAAAGTATTCCCAAATTCATCTCCGATTTCTTTCCTGCAAATCTCGACTCGTGATTTCTCCTTAGTCCTTAACCTCCACTCTGCTTTTGATTCTACCGGCAAATAAATTACTAACTTGTGAATGATATATTCTTCGAGAGTCCATGAGGAGAAATTTTAACACTTGGCAAAATTGTGGGTTGGAACTATGGCAACATTCTACTGAAAGGCGGAGCAACCCTGGTTACTGCTATAAACTTATCTAAAGCCTTATCATCCTAAAAATGAGTAAAGCTTAGCTAATAAACAATTTGAAGGGTACACAAATTTAAAATAAATAGCGATTGGGTTCTAAAACCCCAATGAGATAGCGTCATTCTAAACGTGCATCCAGAAAAAGACGTTTTTGCTTCTGACTTTGATCTTGAATCCCCAAAGATAATGCAAGATACCATTCCAAAGATTGTTGGGGAGAAGGTTTATGGACGATACGATGACGAACACCCTGCAATTCCGGCCTCGGTAAGACGGTACCAAAACTGAAACTACTAAGGATTTGGCAGAGATGGGAATGAATAGATGGCTAAGATTATAATGGACGGTAGAGATGTGATTTTAAGGGCTGTGCTGTATGATGGGTCTCCTTTTAAGTGCTCGGAGGCTGAGAAAAATGGCTTCTGAGAAGATCTGCTCCCCTATCCCAACACACCTCATACGATCAGATATCATCTTACTTACAGAATAAATTGTAACACAACTCGGGAGATTAACATCAAATAGATTGTAACACAAATTGTTCATCCGAAAAGAGATGAACAGGTTGAACAATAACAGAGAAGAGAATTTCACGAAAAGAGGATATACCTCTTCCTTACGGAGAATCTCTTTGATCCTCAAAATCTCCGCAACTATCATAGACTCTTTTTCAATCTCACCAGTCAATCCCTCAGCTCCTCCAAAACTAAAATTACTATCCCCATTTTTAATTAAATTTCAGATATATTTTAGCATGTTTGAGGAGTCATTAATGCTGAATATAAGAGATTTACTTGAGATTTTAATAAGATATCAATTTTAAAAAGAAAAAAGTTTACCTGTTCGTCTCTCCGTGATCGTCTCTGCCACTCTTGCTCTCTTTACTAGAGCCTCCTTCTAATTCAGTAGCGTTTAGACCAAAACTACACTCACAACCTCCATCTTCCTTATCGTCACCGGAAACCGCCAACCTTGATCGATCACACCCCATACAACGAGTTAATCTCCAAGAAAACAAACGTTCCGAAATCCGGCCCCTTCGTAATCTAAATTCGTTCGGACAATCGGAAACCGCCACCATAATCGCGCCGTCAATTACATCAAATATATCAGTATTTGCAGTTCGAAAGTAGTTCCTCCAGTATTCTAGTGAACCGGACTCCATGGGTTATACAAAACTGAAAATCCAGATATTATCTACAAATCAAAAACGGGTAAAGAAAACATCGATCAACGCAATAAGAAGATCTTTTGCAATGACATTAGAATTCGTTATAGATACAGCTTGTTCTATCAAGGATAAAAAAAAGTGAGTATTGATGTAATAGGGATGAGTGCGATACCTCACTCTATAGATCCCGCTTACGCTCTTTCAAATTTCAATACGCTTCAGAATTTTTGCCGTCGTCTTGCCACATCACCTGGTGGTATTTATAATACTAGAAAAAAGAGTAATAAACAAATTTTAATAAATTTTTTTTTTTTACTAATTTAAAATATAAATGATATAATATCTATATTTTTTATTAAAATTGATATAAATAATTTAATAATTTTCCCTTTTTCATTTCCCATTATTTTATTATTATTTTTGTTTTATATTTTTAATTATATTGGAATATAAGTTTAATTAATTTAGTTAATGGACATAAAGAAACTAGATTGAAAGTTTGTTTAATCCTTTTGATAAATGTATACAAACTGGATGTGTTTATAAATATTTTGGCATAAAAATTGTTCAAAAATTATAAATTTAAATAATTTAAATAATCTTTTATTATAGTCTGACTTATTCAATTTTCCCCTCTTGTCTTGCCACCGCACTTGGTATTTATACCAGAGCAGTAAAATTTACGCCATCTAACATGGGATCTTTTGAAGCCGTTGACCGGATGATTTGGTCAAATTATTTAAAACTGTCGAGAATATTCTAACACAAATATTAATAAATTTTTTTATTAAAATAAATTTTATTTACTAATTTACTATACATGATGTTAAATCTATATTTTTTTATTAAAATTGTTATGAATAATTTAATACTTTTCTTTTTTTAATTTCCCATAATTTTATTTTCTTATTTTTAAAATATATTTGTTTAATATTTTAATTATATTGGAATATAAGTTTAATTAATTTAGTTAATGGACATAAAGAAACGGGATTGAAAGTTTGTTTAATCCTTTTGATAAATGTATACAAACAGGATGTGTTTATAAATATTTTAGCATGAAAATTGTTCAAAAATTTTAAATTTAAATAATTTATATAATCTTTTATTATAGTCCGACTTATTCGATTAACGAACTTGTTCAAAAATTATAAATGATCTCATCAGCTTGTCTAGAACTAAAATTACTAACTTATTTTACGTGGCTGTATTATATATAGTTTTTATTAAATTTTTATTAAATTATAATGTCACTGGTTTGACATTCAGTCTTACGGGTAGAACTAGAAGTATGAAAATCAAACCATAATATAGAAACTATGCATAGTTTTTATTATCTTTTATTACGTGTGTGTATTATCTTTTATTATATGCATAGTTTTTATTAAATTGTTCCTTTGGTGATTGTTTTAAAATTCATAGTTATCATATTAACTTTTTTGGGATGGAAACCAAAATATTCATTTTCTTATGAGGAAAGAAACCGAATTCTTAATCTTCTTACAACGAACCAATGTTTCAAAAGTTAGACCAAATATTATATTAATTTAGAGCTGAGGGTCATGATGATTATATTAAAAAATATTATATACTTACATAATAATACTTGTATAAAAACAAAATATAGATAAAATATCTATCCTCCCTTATATTATACCTTTATAACACAAACCTCTCTTCTATTTTAAAAATATATATTTATGTCCAAACCATTAATTCCGTTAATATTTTTTTAAATTAAATTTTCTATTAAAATAAATTTTATTTACTAATTTACCCTTCGTCATTACTAATTTCCTAATTTTGGCTAAAATTGTTTAATTAATTTAAGATTATTATTATTATTATTCTTAATTTATTTTTTAATATGAAAATAGTTGTCAGTTTTTTTTTTATAAAGACTTAATTAATTTAATCAATGCAGACATGCAAATTAAAACTTAATTAAAAAATGATGAATTCTTTTGATATATGCCTACTTAAAAAAAATGTATACAAACTGGATGTGTTTATAAATATTTTAGCATAAAAATTATTCAAAAATTATAAATTTAAATAATTTAAATAATCTTTTATTATAGTCCAACTTATTCAAATTTTTTTGGGGGTTAAAGTCAAATTTTATTAGAATATTACTCCAATGTAGCTATAAAAAGGACAAACGTTCTGAAATGCGGTCCCTTCGTAATCTTTTTTTGCTCTGATTCATTCGGACAATCATAATCGGAAACTGCCACGGTCAATTACAAAAAATTTAAGACTGGAATGAGTACTACTTTCAATTTTAAAATGTGTTTTGATTAGTATGAAATGTGAGAATGCTATTACATTTTTACTTAAAAATTCAGAAAAAGTTTATCAAAATTGTTTAACTCCTTGTGAAAATAAATAGTTAATGATGTTTAAGGACGTGAATTCATTTTTTCCACTTGCTCTACCCTCCGCGTTGCCGCTCACTTTACTCTCATGCTTACTGTCGATTTCTAATCAATTAGTTTTTTCTAGATATATTAAAAAAAATAAAACGCGGTTCTAGATTTTTACTGGACAACTTGTAAGTATAATTTGGTTACAAGTTATTTAAAATATTCAATTTTGAATTTTCACTTAACAACTACTCCTCAAGTCATCTATTTAAGAAAAACTTGAGGCACCCAACTAATCATATTTATAGGGTGCACATAAAGAATGTCTTATGTTACACACCTACTGGCCTCGCTTTTTTGGATGACGGGTAGTGTGATCCCTTACTCTTCAATTTTTAAGTTATTTTCCTAGGTTAATTTATGCCACGCATCAGAGTATTAGCAGCAGAGCATGCACTAGTTTGGACAATAATATACTAGCTAGTAAGATAAAATGTGGAAAGGTAAATTTTCCCAGAGGGATTAAATATACAGTTATCTCGAATCATTATACCCAAAATAAATATAATATAATACAATCATCCGGGAAACCAAAATAAATATTCAAAAAGAATCACAAACAGCCACTATCACACTACTCCATCCCCGTCATCTTACCTCTATCTCCCGGCTCAAATCTAGAAGTACCGCCTGGTGACTTAAAATGGCCTGGGATTCAAAGTTGAATCCCATAGTAACCGCTAATTTTGCCAAATATAGAGAGAAAAGAGTAATTCAATTGAATTCTCAAATCTTGTATTAAAATGTAAGAGCAATACAGTACTTATAGAAGGATGAGTGCACAGTGTAGTGGCTAATAGACTAACACAAGCATAATAGAATTAAGCCACTTGACTGACACGTAAGCAACTATTATTACAACTGTCATGTATAAGAAACTAACTGAGTGCTAACTAAGTGAGCAATCACGTGAACTATTTTATTCACTAACAAATTTCATATAAAATATATAAACAATGCAGGTAAGAAAATCACAAACCACATATCATTCAGTATCAAGGCACACACCAAATCTAGAACTAACAGTCCTAATAGCACACAACACATACTGCAATGGTCCTAATAACACACAACACAGACCACCGGGCACGACACACAGCAAAGCCCTTTATGCACACAACATATTCCGGTTCCATAGCGCTTGGAAATAAATGATAACTAAATGTATGTAACATAACATGATAAAACATACATACATATACAAGTCACACAGAGTATATGAGGATTAAGGTTACTACCCCATAATGATCATTATAGATAAAAATAACTTCCTCGGCGCAAAATAGCACAATTAACCTAAAATAATAAAATATAAATATAATTAAATCTTCCCTCAATAAATATTTCCTTTGATGATTTAAAATAAGCCCAATTCATATGTCCGCATATACTAAATCTCTTTTCTTATTAAGCAATTTAATATGGGTTTAAATTCCTTTTATTTTCGTCCAAATTCTAAAATTTTTAGAAATGAAGGCCTAACTTCAAAAATTTATAAATAATTCTAGAAAAATTATTGAGGGGGGTTCAAAAGCCCAATTAACCCTTATTATGTCTATTTTTAACCAAAAATACTCATTTGGTCCAGACCAAGTTGAAAATTTAACCATGGGCCAAAACATCACTGCTGGTCCGAAATGTTCACTGGTTTTTGGATCAGTTTTCAAACATTTATTTCTCCCAATCCAGAACTCCAAAATTTACAAATTATATACCAAAATAATCCTTGAGATGTATACCTTTTACCTGTAAAATTTCATAATTTTATAAATTCATTTACTATGTCAAAAATCAAGTTGAACCCAGTTGACTTCACATAATTTTCACTAAACATTCAACCAACGTTTTTTAAGCTTTCATCTAGGGTACCAAAATTTTGATTCAAGTTCACCCTTATACAAAATCTTATTTTAAATACTTTAAACCCATCAAAAACACCAAAATCAATTCCTATCCACATGAAAAACCAGCTGCACGAAAATTGTTATTTAATCACAAAATGTCAAACTTCCATTCTAACTTCATATCTTCCATACACTAGGTTTATTATATCATTTTAGACCATAAACCTTAACTTTAATCCTATATTCATTTTCTTCTTCAACCAATCAGACCCCTCTTATATATATATATGTGTGTGCGCGCGCGCGCGCTCAAGGATATGACCATTTTCAAACTCAACAACTCGAAAATCATAAAGAAATTAGAGTTAAAGCTTACTTGATTTTAGATCTTAAACTTCCTTGCACATTTATCCTCTTATGCTCCAAGATCTCTTTGTCTAGACTCCTCCAAATAAGATGAGAGAATTGCTTATTAAGATCTTAACTCATTGAAGATGATAGAAGAGAGACGGAAGAGAAGCTATAACCACTTACCTTAGTCTTGATCTTCTTCTTGCTCTTAGAACTCTTAGGTCTCCAAGATAGCTTCTTTCTCTCTTTCTCTCTCTTTCAAACTCAAAAATTAGCATCCCCAAATGAGAGTGCTTTTGGGTCTTAAATAATGGTTAGATAACATGTAAAAATATCCCCAATCTCATATTACCCAATTACCCTTACATTTACTTCACTTTTCATGGGTTTTTATGACCAAACTTGGACTTTTCCTTGGCTCTTTAAATCTGCACGAATTTTGCTAATTTTGGGCACAAAAATATGTTTAATTTATGTCTTTCCTTCCTTTCTATTGGTTGATGGTTTGACTTTTCACCAAGATATTTTAGACCTTCATAAATGTCTTTTGTACTTTATAATCATGAAGAGACATGTGTCATCATTCTATTCGACCAACACAAAAGTAACTTTTTCACTTGTCATGATGAGGGGACACGTGTCATGATTTTATTAGACTAACACAAAAGTATGTCATTATTAACCATCATGACGTTAAATTCAGGATATTACATTGCTTATATCATAATCAATTTTTCTTCAATACACTTCAGATTTTTTGCCATCATCTTGCCACTTCATCTAGTGGTATTTATAATACTAAAGGCGGTAAAATTTACGCCATCTGAATAAAAAAAGAGTAATATTACTTCGGCCAATAAAAAGGGAGTAAAATTTACGCCATCTAACCATGAGGATCTTTTGAAGCCATTGAATAGATGATTTGGTCCAATTTTTAAAACCGTCGAGAATATTCTGAAACAAATGTTAATTAATTTTTTATTAAAATAAATTTTATTTACTAATTTACTGTTCATGATGTTAAATCTATATTTTTTTAAATTAAAATTGTCATGAATAATTTAATAATTTTATTTTCATTTCCCATAATTTTTTTTAAAAATTTTTGAAATATATTTGTTCATTTTTTAATTATATTAAAATATAAGTATAATTAATATAGTTAATGTAGATACAGAAACCAGACTGAAAGTTTGTTTAATCCTTTTGATAAATGTGTACAAAAAAAAAAAAAAACAGATTGAAAGTTTGAAATGGATAAACATTAGAGGTATAAAGCAATGAAGACAAAACTGTTTATAATTCAATTTTCACTTATTACATATAACTGTCGGATGTCAAATATACAAAATTCTCTGTTCCATAACTATTTGTAAACTAATATAATTAGAAAAGATAATTAGGAGAAAGAAGATGAAGGATGATGTATTATTATCAATAGAGAGCATAATGCTCTTACAAAGAGTAATTATTATACTCATTCAACACTTATTGATTAAGACCCCTTTATATAGACTAGGGCCCCTAACTAACTCTCTAACTAACAAACTAATTCATTATTAACTAATTAATTACACCCTTATATTCTAACACGTCCCCTCAAGTTGAACACTATTTATTTTAAATGTGCTCAACTTGAACAACACAAAATAAGGGATAATGTGAATTAAATTAACTAGTTTTCAACAACAAAAACAATACAAACATATCTTCAATTTACAACATTCTTCTCCATATCCACACTTGTTGATTCACTTCTTCTAAAAAGCTGCTAGCCATAAACTCCTAGTCACCTCCATATCCTTCTTGTCTTCAAATTTAGCTCTTAATGAAACAACCTCCAGATCGACCCAGCAGTAGGTGAGTATATGCACATTTGCATTCAACTTTTCATTCTTCACAATGCTTTAAAAGAAATTAATGCAACCATCTTGAAGAATCAGATGCTCCAACTTGTTCACAATGAACACTAAAGCAAATCAGTCCTGTGCCATCTCAATTGTTTTCACCTACTCTCCCAATTTCTCTATTAGATTCTTTAAAAACATTCATAATAATGTTGGTATTTCATGGAGTCTCTTCAAGAAATACTTGCACTCTAATAAAAGAAGCCATTGTTGGAAAGATTTGTATGGAAGTACGATAACAAAAACCTCATCAATGTCACTCAGATCTTCCAACAAAAAAAAAAAAACAATGTGAATCAATGGTTTCTTTGCAGCAGAATCGCAGTGGCAGATTAGGAAACTCTATGAAATACTCTGAACATAAAACCTTGTAAACCAGTTGAGAGACGAGTATGTTGGAAAATTCTTAATTTTCTATCAAATGATCCAGTGACAAATTCATGGCCAAGTCTTGATTAGAGATGAATCGATCAGATGCAAATGTCCAAAAAAGGCAAAAATGCTCATACCATACCAGAGGAAACATCGAGAATAGGCAAGTTTTCTTTGTCTTGTGGGAGTTGGAGCAGCGGAAGTGACGATGGTAGGAGGACCTCAGTTCACGGTCCAGATCGCAGGGGCTGATGCCTTTCGTGCGTCTGGCCGACTCAAATCAGAATGGAGAAATATTCACGGGCGAAACGTTTTCGCAAGGAGGAGGCCCGTCTCTGCTCTCTACTCTACTCAATTAGGAAGAGGTCTGTCTTTGCTCTCTACTCTACTCAATTAGGAGGAGGCTGCCTCTGCTCTCTACTCTACTCAATTCTTGAATGTTCCCCCCAAATGTTATTGCGTGACCTTGAGAGGAGGAGGCCTGTCTGTGCTCTCTACTCTACTCAATTAATGTTCTTGGAGCTCCATCGCCCAGATGAATCAATAGATATGACAGAGAGATGGCGAGCCAATAGGAGAGATCTATGCCAATTAAATCGTGAAAGGAGGACTCAAGATGGCGTAGTGCTTTTAACATAGTGATTTCACCAATAAACAACATTCTGGTGATAAACACAGTGATCTCAACAGAAAAAACTTCAACTATCATCCCATAATAGATCTGTCAACCCCTTCCTTTCAATCATGATTCTAGAATACCTCCATCTCAACCTAGAAGAGAATTTTGGAAACTCCGATCACACTTCGTCAACCAGGCCATGCCAACTCCATCCGGATCTTGCAGAATCAGATTGTGAAGCAGATTCAAACCCTCAACATTTGACTTCAACATTTTGTCCTTCCTCAGAAAATCGGCTTTCTTATCGAACCAATCTCCCCAGCCTTCCCTTAATGGAGAAACCCTCTTTCCAACCTTCAACAACAGTGCATCACTCCGTCAACTACGACTCCCTCCTCTCGGATTCCACTGACGACAATATTTCCGGCACCGAAGACAAGATCGACGTCATCGAAGAACAGCAGGAAGGAAAAAGATCTTTGAAATTTTGAATCGGAAGAAGAAGATGAGCTGTTCGAACAAATCAAGGTCTCTGGGCATTTCTTCGATCGTGTGAGCGGTGTTATTCGGAGGACATATGAGTGAGGGTGGCAATGTTGAGGTCTCTGTTGGTGAGAGCTATACTCGTCACCATCGGCCTCTGAGCAAAAAATCCGAAGACACAGACTCCACAGATCTAAATGCTATCGGTGGTGACTAAGCAATCTCGTCCATCACCGACAACCACCAGCCTTCATGTGTGCGTTCAGTTCGGGTCAGGAGGATCCGATCCGTTGTCGCTCTCTCTCACCTGATTCGCCCCGATCTTCCTTGTCGAAGATTGAAAATGACAAGTAAACAGAGTCGCCCTCTCTCGCCTGGTTCTCCTCTCAATCGTACCAGACGGAGCTCCACTCTGCCTACACCAGTCCTTAGTGGCGATTGCAGTGGCGAAGCTGAGATCGCAAGGGCAAGATGCCTTTCGTGCGTCTCGTTCTTGGCGACGGCAAAACAAGAAGCAACCAGAGCAAATCCTATCGGGTTGTGCAAACCAGGGTCTGGTGCTCCAATGTGTTCTTGCGCTTGGATCTTGCTTATCCGATGGGATTTGGGCCCTTTTCTTGATCTTGGGTTGGTTCTTGAATTTATCTTGGTTACTAGGCCTTGAAAAATCAATCTAGCTCATGATACCATGTAAACTAATATAATTAGAGAAGATAATTAGGAGAAAGAAGATGAGGAATGATGTATTATTATCAATAGAGAGCATAATGCTCTTACAAAGAGTAATTGTGATACTCATTCAACACTTATTGATCCTATTAGCTAAGACCCCTTTATATAGACTAAGGCCCCTAACTAACTCTCTAACTAACTAATTCATTATTAGCTAATCAATTACACTCTTATATTCAAACACTATTAAAGCCATTAGATTATTATCGACATTGAAAGAGACTATAGCAGTAAAACAAAATAGGATTGAATGATGAGAAACTATGTTCTTAAGGGTATAATTCATAGTGATATTGAGATGGATAAACATTAGATGCATAATTCAATGATGAGAAACGGCTTATAATTCAGTTTTCACCGACTACATATAACTATCCGATGTCAAATAAAAAAGATTCTCTACTGTGTAACTATGAAAGGGATTAGATTATTATCCTACGTTGGAAGAAGTTATAGTAGGGTTCAATGATGAGAAAATGTGTTCTTAAAGGAATAATCTGTAGTGATATTGAAATGGATAAACATTAGAGGTATAATACAATGATGACAAGAACGGTTTATAATTCAATTTTCACTATTACATATAACTGTCGGATGTCAAATAAATAAAGTTCTCTGTTGTATAACTATTAAAGACCCACATTAGATTGTTATGTGACTTTGAAAGAGACGGTAGCAGTAAAAAAAAAAAAGATGAGAAACTGTGTTCTTACGGGTATAATTCGTAGTGATATTAAGATGGATAAACATTAGAGGTACAATTCAATTATGAGAAACTGTTTATAATTCAATTTTCATCAACTACATATAACTATCCAATGTCAAATAAAAGAGGTTCTCTATTATGTAGCTATCAGAGGGATTAGATTATTATCTGACGTTGGAAGAAGTTATAGCAGCGTTCAATGATGATAAATTGTGTTCTTAAAGGAATAATTTATAGTGATATTGAAATGGATAAACATTAGAGGCATAATACAATGATGACAAAAACTGTTTATAATTTAATTTTCACTACATATAACTATCGGATGTCAAATAAATAAGGTTCTCTGTTGTATAACTATTAAAGACATTAGATTGTTATGTGACTTTGAAAGAGACTGTAGCAGCAAAAAAAAAAAAGATTTAATGATGAGAAACTTTGTTCTTACGGGTATAATTAGTAGTGATATTAAGATGGATAAACATTAGAGGTATAATTCAATGATGAGAAACGATTTATAATTCAATTTTCACCTACTACATATAACTGTCAGATGTCAAATAAACCAGGTTCACTACTGTGTAACTGTCAAAGGCATTAGATAATTATCTGACATTGAAATAGACTATAACAGGGTTCAACTATTCAAGGATGAGAAATTGCGTTCTTAAAGGTATAATTTGTAGTGATATTGAAATGGATAAACATTAGAGGTATAATTCAATGATGACAAAACTGTTTATAATTCCATTTTCTGTGATTACATATAACTATCAGATTTCAAATAAACAAGGTTTTCTACTGTGTAACTATCAAAGGCATTAGATAATTATCTGACATTGAAAGAGACTATATATAGCCGTAGAAAAATAGGATTTAATGGTGAGAAACTGTATTCTTAAAGGTATAAATCGTAGTGATATTGAAATGGGTGAACATTAGAGTGATAAAATAACATAGCAATTAGAGTCTATGGTGTGTAGGTTGTATTTTGAGCAGAAGAATGAAAAGAAAAAAGAGAAAGATTTTAACCAGAAGAATGAAGAGAGAATGAACCAAAATGAGGACGGGAAATGAAACAAGAAAGATGAAGAGAAATACAGAAACACATTTACCGATCTTACCTCCAAAATTTTATCGCCTTTAGCATTCAATACACTACAGATGTTTTCCTCTTGTTTTGCCTTTTGTAGCAACCCGCCACTTCACTTGGTATTTATAATAGGCTCAGTAAAGTTTACGCTTCTTTTA
Organism: Acacia melanoxylon; assembly: GCA_019022615.1. Classification (NCBI taxonomy): domain Eukaryota; kingdom Viridiplantae; phylum Streptophyta; class Magnoliopsida; order Fabales; family Fabaceae; genus Acacia; species Acacia melanoxylon. The sequence goes on from JAFJYJ010000005.1 coordinate 15,474,870, forward strand.
AAAAAACGATTCTTATAAAAAAGAGTAATATTTCCGCCTACATTATTTCATTTTGATTATCTTTTCTAATTCCAACCGACTTTTTTATTTGTTAGATTTTGTTAGGACCAAGAAAAAGAAATATTTATTAATAAGGATAGATATTTACACTTATAATTTTTTTTTTCCATTCATTAAACATTGTAATTATTTTCAAGGACCAAAAATTATAATATAAATTTTCAATTATAAAATTGACCCTCAAATAATTATTTAGGGAGTTTGATCAGGGTTAATTTCCAAATTAAAATTTTATATTTTAACTTTTGGTCATTTAAAATAATTACAGCATTTTTTTTTCTAAGCATAGCTATCTTTCTTAGAAGCAATCTTATTTGGGGTACCGTCACACACCTCTCCAAGTGATTCAAACCTTTATTAGTCATATGCTAAGGAATAGTCTTTTTTGTTGGATCTGTTGGTAAAATAATTGAAGCTGTTGATGGAATGATTTGATCTATTCCGCCCTAAGTTTTGACTTTTGAGATCATTCTCCGGAACATATATAGTGCTGTGCGTCTTATAAAATAAATTAGTTTTTTAATAATTATTTGTACAGATATTTTAAAGGAAAATTTTTAAGAAAATACCATTTGAATTTCGAAATTCTAAATAGGTGACTTTTCAATAAAACGTGTTGTCAATTCTTTACCATTCTTAGTAATCTCATTGTTGTTGTTGTTGTCAACAAAATTTTAAAATTCAAGTGGTATTTTTCTACATTTTCTCTGTTTTAAATGGTAACGAAAAGCATAATCATATTAATGTTGTTGAAGCATTATATATATGTGTGTCTGTGCGCACACGCTCAGCCAAAATTTATACACACAAATTTGTATCAACTCTAAAATCTTGAAAGTAATAGAAATAGAATTGAATGGGCTAAATTTAAATTTAATTAATTTCCAATATTTTCAAAATTTTAGTAAAAATCAAAGGTTACAGTTTTCTTTTTGAATATGAAGTTTCCTATTATATATATATTTTTTAGAAAATCATCTGAATTAAGATCAGAAAGTTTAGTTGTGCAAATTAAATTTAAAGAATACAGTCTTAATTTTAAGAAAATAATAGAAATCAAGTTCAGAAAGTTTAATCACGAAAATTAAAAATTAGATATGTCAAAAATTTATTATAATTTTTTTATTAACTTTCATTTAATTATAATGTCACTGGTTTGACATTCATCAGTCTAACCGGTAGAAGTTAGAAAATCAAACCACAATCCATGTTTTAAAACATTGGTTATAAGCATAGTCCGTAATTATTGAACTTGAACTTTTTTAAAGCATGATATTTGGGTTCTTAATAAGGGAATGATTGATATTTCAGTCGTTCCTTTGGTGATTATTTTTTAAATTGATAGTTATCATATATTATATAAACTTTTTTGGGAAAGAAACCGAATTATTAATCTTCTTACCAGGAACCATGTTTCAAAAGTTCGACCAAACATTATATTAATTTAGAGCTGAGGGTCATGATAATTTTAAAAAATATTATATACTCACATAATAATACTTGTATGAAAACAAAATATAGAGTAAAATACTCTATCCTCCCTTGTATTCTATCTTTATTATACAGACCTCTCCTTTATTTTGAAAATATACACACTTATGTCCAAACCATCAACTCTATTAATAAATTTTTTAATTAAAATGTATATTAAAATAAATTTTATTTACTAATTTACCCTTAAGTCATTACTAATTACTAATTTCCTAATTTTGGCTAAAATTGTTTAATTAATTTGAGAGTTTTATTCCTTTTTCTTAATTTTTTTTTTTACTATGAAAATAGTTATCAGTTAATATTTGTGATAAAGACTTAATTAATTTAAGTAATAATGCAGACATGGAAAATTAATTAAAAAATGATTAACTCTTTTGATATATGCCTACTTAAACAAAAGTGTATATAAATGTTTGTGCAAAAAATGTATTTTAAAAAATAAAAGCTATATACTATCTCAAATTTACGTTTTTTTTTATAACATATGGCGAATAAAAATATGTCTTTCTAATATGGTTTCAATCATGGTGTAATGGCAATATATATGTGTGTGTTTTTTAGTCATTTAAAAGAATACTAAATAACTAAGCTTCAATAAGTATGATAGAAATTTAAAATTTTATATATATTGGAAAAAAAATTGAACATATCTATATTATAATTATTTTTTATTTTTGTAAAAATTATTTTAGGCAAATATAAATGTTTATTCATTTGTTGAAAGAGGGTTATTCTGGTCAAAAAAATTTAATAGTCAAACTTAACGGTCAACTAACGGTTGAGTGGATGAAAATGGAATATCAAATATGTAAGAAAGGTTTCTATAATATACATTTTAATTTCAAGGGAGGTCTATATATGTTTTCAAAAAAGAGGGGATGTTTGTGTAATAAAGTTACAAGAAATGGGTAGTAAATATAACCCCAAAATATAAAATCCCCAAGTGTTGTGAGTGGAAAACCATGGGTTTATGACAAAGTTATAATGATAAAATTGAAGTGTGGATTCACTAAGATTACTATACAATAATTTGAGAAACAAGTAATGCCTTTTGACTAAAGAGAGAGCCTCTAAATGGGCAAATGAGTCATAGCTCTCAAACTCATGTAAAACTATTGTAATTCCTCTTGCTGCATACAAAAATCTCTATCTTCTTCGTCCCAGAACCTTCCAAAGATTGGAGTGTGGATTTCGGGGCCAATATTCTCTTGCTTTAGAAGATCATGCAACTCCATAACCCATATTGCTTGTTGCTTATTGGCTGCAAATAAAGCAAACAAGTTTCAACAATTAATAATATCATGACTGTAAAGCATGCAGCACAATAATCATAATATTTAAAGTTAAGGATAAACAAAAAAAACACGGGTTGATTTGAGAGAAGAAATAACGCACAATTTGCATCTTGTTGATAAGAGTTGTGGAGTTTCCTCTTAGTGGCTTTTAGTTTTGCTTGGACTGAAACATCATCTGAACACTTGAATTTCTGACAATCTTGCTTAACAACAAGAGGCCTCTTTCGGATAACATATTTCACTTGTTTCTGCCGCATCTTTGGGCCTGTGTTGCTTTTTTGTGGCAAACTGGATTTTGGTTGCCTGCCAGAGCTAGAATCAGTACGGACCGGTTTACTCTGTCTCATAGCAACTTTGTCCAGAGGAGGAGAAGGAAGCCCTTCCTCTTCATTAACGACTATTGAATTAAATGAATCTAGGGTGCCTTTTGCTGGAAATAGGAATATTGTTAGTGAAGTCAAATTTCAAACATCAACTCATTTTAGAGAGGGTCAAAGTAATCAGACTATTTTGATGGCTGGGTTAGGAATGCGGATTGAAGGTGTAACCTTCTATAGCTTCTATGGACTTGATCCATTCATCTACTATTTTTTTCCAGCCACTGCAATTTAAAACTATGCTTAGAACTGTTTCAAAAATAGATTATAAATGACGTGCCATTCATCCTCTTCAAACTATTCGAGTAATAATCTTGTTCATACTCGATAAGAGTTCGTGCAAGTTGACGGATCTCCTTTGAGCCGTGCTTCTCGAGAGGATTGACACCCTTTCCAATCTCAGTTTCCTGAAAAAAGTTCAATGATGAGACCATTAAAGAACGTAGTAAAAGGCTGAAGGGAAACAAAATCGTGAAGCCAAAAAGCATGAGAAACATGGCAGGCTCATTGAAAGACTAATAGAAGATTCATGAAGCCAAAAAGCATGAGAAACATGGCAGGCTCATTGAAAGACTAATAGAAGATTCAATAGAATTCAAACCTTAAGATGGTGCACGGTCAGTGCCAGTGGCTGCAACCTCCTTAGCAACTCAGATAATACTGAATCAGTCTGTTGTAAAGTGAAAGGAAGCACCATCATTAAAATTAACATCAAATAAATTGTTTTTCCGGAAAGTAATGTACGGTTGAACAATAACGACATACCTCTTCCTTGCTGTTATGGAGAATTTCTTTGATCCTCAAAATCTCATCGGCTTGTCCAGAACTAAATTTACTAACTTGGTTCTTGTCCATCTGTCCGTGATCGTCTCTGCCACTATTGGCCTTGCTCTCTTTACTGGATCATGCTTCTAATATTATACCTTCTCCGTCAAAACCACTCTTACAACCTCCTTCTTTTCTAGAAAACAAAAGTTCTGCAACCTCGTCTCTTCGTAATCTAAATTCGTTCGGACGATCAGAAACCGCCACCATGATCGCGTGGTCAATTATATCGAATATATCACAATTTGCAGTTTGAAAGTAATTCCTCCAGTACTCTAGCGAACCGGACTTCAAGGTTTTCCCGCAAAACTCACGAGGTCGATCAATTCCCATGATACTAGATATGAAACCGAACATGTAGCAATTATCCGCAAATAATTAGAAACGGTATTCATGTAGTAGGGATAAATTCATTTTTTTCACTAACTACATATGACTATCAATGGGGATTAGATTACTATCTGAAGTTGGAAGAAGCTACATCAGGGTCCAATGATGAGAATTTGTGTTCTTGAAGGTATAATTTGTAGTGAAATTGAAATAGACAAACATTAGAGGTATCTTTCAATGATGACAAAACTGTTTATAATTCAATTTTCACCGATTACATATAACTATCGATTGTCAAATAAACAAGGTTCTCTTATAACTATCAAAGGCATTATATTACTCCCTCCCGTCCTAATTATAGGACATATTTAACCGATTTTGGGGAGATTAAGGAGATGAGTTAAATTAGTTAATTTTACTCATTTTCCTAAAATGCTCTTATATAAATTTAAAATGACATATAAATGATATATAAGTAAAAGTGAATCAACAACCCCACCAATATCTCTCCGACCAATTTTCCTTTTCACACGATTTCTAATTGAAATAATGGTCTTACTATATATACATATATGTGTGCATATATATGTATACATATAGATCTACATACACACACACATATATATATATATCAACACACACACACACACACACACATATATATATATATATATATATATATATATATATTTCTACACACATATGTTTATAGACACACACATGTGAGTGCGTGTGCGTGTGTGTATTGCAACCCACATACATATATTCATAAAAAACCAAACACACTTGAGAGAATAAAATAGGGGTATTTTAGGAAGAAATTGACAAAAACTAAAAAGTTGTCCTATAATTGGACCAAAATCAATCTTCAAATGTTGTCTTATAATTGTGACCTAGGAGGAAGTATTATCTAACATTGAAAGAGACCATAGCAGTAAAAAACAAAGATTTAATGATGAGAAACTATGTTCTTAAGAGTATAATTCCTGGTGATATTGAGATAGATAAACATAGAGGTAATTCAATAACGAGAAACTGTTTATAATTCAATTTTCATTGACTACATATAGCTATCATATGTCAAATAAACAAGGTTGTCTGCTGTCTAATTAGATTATTATCTGACATTCAAGGAGATGTTAAAAATATGGTCCAATGATGAGAAACTTGTTCTTAAGGGTATAACTCGTAGTAATATTGGGATGGATAAACATTAGAGGTATAATTTAACGGTGAGAAACTGTACGTTTATAATTCAATTTTCACTAACCACATCTAACTATCAGATGCCAAATAAAACAAGGTTCTCTATTGTGTAACTATCAAAGGCATTAGATTATTATCCGACATTGAAAGAGACTATCGCAATGAAAAAATAGTATTTAATGATGAGAAATTGTGTTCTTAAAGGTATAATTCGTAGTGGCATTGAAATGGATGAACATTAGAGTGACAGAATAAAATAGCAATTAGACTCTATGGTGTGTAGGTTATATTTTGAGTAGAAGAATGAAAAGAGGAAAGAGAAAGCATTTTGACCAAAAGAATAAACTAAAATGAGGACGGGAATTGAAACAAGGGAGATGAAGAGAAATACAGAAACACATCTACTGATCTTACCTCATAAATTTCATCGCCCTTGCCATTCAACCGACTACAGATTGTTTCCTCTCGTTTTTTTCCTTTTGTACCAAATCTACGCATCTCCTAAAAGGATTGATTCTTATAAAACAGTAATATTTACGCCACTTCGACGTAGCAACTCTAGGATATTCAAAATTGTAATTTTTCAATTCATTAAACATTGTAATCGTTTTCAACGACAAAAGAATTATAATATAAATTTTCAGTTTCGAAATTAACCCTCAAATAATTGAGACGTGGTCTGTTTTGGAGATTATTTTTAAATTGATAGTTATCATATATTATAAAAACTTTTTTGGGAAAGAAACCGAATTATTAATCTTCTTACGAAGGAACCAATGTTTCAAAAATGAGAATAAATATTATACTCTCTCTGGTCCAAATATAATCTTTTTTTTTTTTGGAGAGAGATTAAGAAAACTAATTAAATTATTTAGAGTATTTTTATTTTTTCTCGAAACTAATTAATCTAACTAATAACTTGATATATAATTTTAAGATACACATATTATTAAGTAACTTATTTAGCGTTTTTAATCTCTAAAAAAAAAGTCAACTCGAGTAGTATTATTTAAGAGAAACGGTTGAGATAATTATATAAAAATATATATTATATACTTACATAATAATACTTGTATGAAAACAACATATAGAGTAAAACTCTATCCTCCCTCATGTTCTACCTTTATTACATAGACCTCTCCTCTATTTTGAAAATACACACTTAAGTCCAAACCATTAACTCTATTAAGAATTTTTATTTTTTAATTAAAAGGTATATTAAAAAAATTTATTTACTAATTTACCCTTCGTCATTACTAATTCCCTAATTTTAAGTATGATTATTTACTTAATTTAAGAGTTTTATTCTTTTTTCTTAATTAATTTTTTACTTTGCAAATAGTTATAGTTAATTTTTATTTTTCCGTATTGTGATAAAGACTTAATTAATTTAGTTAATACAGACATAGAAAACTTAATTAAAAAATGATTAATTATTTTGATATATGCATACTTAATTTTTTTTATAAATGTTTGCACAAAAAAATGGATTTAGAAATCTAAAATTTAAAATTTAATATCAGTTATATAATATCTGGAATTTACATTAATTATAACATACGCTAAATAAAAATATGCCTTTTTAATATGGTTTCAATCATGGTGTTATGGAAAAAAAAATGTTTTTAGTCGCTTAAAACAATACTAAATAAATATGTTTCAATAAGTATGATAGAAATTTTAAAATTTGATAATATAAATAAAATTAATAAATTTTCTAATATATTCGAAAAAAATTGAACATATAAGTATTAGAATTATTTTTTATTTTTATAAAAAGTATTTTAGACAAATATAAATGTTTATTCAATTGTTGAAAGTGCATGTTGGTCAAATAAATTTTTTTATAATTAAACTTAACGGTTAACTAACGATTTGTGGATGTAAATAAAATCTCAAATATGTAAAGGCGGTTTCTATAGGTACATTTTAATTTCAAAGAAGACCTAGATACGTTTTCAAAATGGAGGAAATGTTTGTGTGGTTAAGGTAAAGCAGGTGGGTTGTCAATATATTTTACTTAAAAAATATTATACACTTACATAATAATACTTGTAAAAAAATATATAATATAAAATGCCCAAGTGTTCAGAGTGAAAACCACTGAGTTTATGACAAAGTTACAATGATAAAATTTAAGAGTGGATTTAGTGAGAATTCAGTACAAATATTTAAGAAACAATTCGATCGGTACTTACAACCTCCATCTTCCTTGTCATCACCGGAAACCGCAAACCTTGATCGATTACACCCCACACAACGAGTCAATCTCCATGAAAACAAATGTTCCGTAATCCGGTCCTTCGTAATCTAAATCTGTTAGGACAATCGGAAACAGCCACCATAATCGCGCGGTCAGTTACATCGAATATATCAGTATTTATAGTTCGAAAGTAGTTCCTCCAGTATTCTAGTTAACTGGACTTCATGGCTTATACAAAACTGAAAAATCCAGATATTATCTGCAGACTACAAATCAAAAACGGGCAGATAAAAAATCGATCAACGCAATGAGATCTTTTACAAAAACATTAGAATTCATTAGGGCAGAGAAAAAATCGATCAATGCAATAAGATCTTTTGCAAAAACATTAGAATTCATTAGAGATGCAGCTTGTTCTAATAAGGAAGATTTTTAAAAGAAAAGAAAAAAAAGAAAGAGAGAGTGTTGATATAATAGGGATGAATGTGAGACCTCTATGTAGTGTTCGTTGTAGCTAGATCCCTCTGACAGCTCTTTCAAATTTCAATACACTTCAGATTTATTTTTTCCCTCGTCTCTTCACCTGGTATTTATAAATCTAGAGAAAGTAAAATTTACGCCATCTGATCCAAACAAATTCTTATAAAAAAATAGTAATATTATTTCGGCCAATAAAGGGAAAGTAAAATTTAAGCCATCCCACCATGAGGATCTTTTGAAGCCGTTGATTGGATTATTGGGTCAAATTATTTAAAACCGTTGAGAGTATTCAAAAACAAATTTTAATTAATTTTTTTATTAAAATAAATTTTATTTACTCTTTTGCCCTAGCTGATGTTAAATCTATATTTTTTTAGTTATGAATAATTTAGTACTTTTCTTTTTTTATCATTTTCCATAATTTCATTTTTATTTATTTTTGAAATGTATTTGTTTAATATTTTTAATTATATTGGAATATAAGTTTAATTAATTTAGTTAATGGAGATAAAGAAACTAGATTGGAAGTCAAATTTTATTAAAATATCAAATGATGTTACATATTACCCCAATGTAGCTAAAAAGGACAAACGTTCTGAAATGCGGTCCCTTCGTAATCTAAATTCGTTTGGACAATCATAATCGGAAACCGCCACAATAATACACGGTCAATTACAAAAATTTAAGACTGGAATGAGTACTACTTTCAATTTCAAAAAGGTGTTTTGATTCAGAAAAAGTTTATCAAAATTGTTTAACTCCTTGTGAAAATAAATAGTTAATGATGTTTAAGGACTGCTCGTAATTTCTTATGTAAAATTTCTTAAGTAAAATGGATTAAAGACTGAGTATGGGTAATTACACGTAATGTTCGTGGGTAAAGCTTGAACTGAAGGCGAAGAAGCTCACCAGTTATTTTTTTTTAATCTCCATATGTATGGCAGTTGAATCCATTTAATTAATACGATAGTTATAATTATATAAACAAAGGTTAAAGACAATTTTAAATATGGTTGGATGAAAAGAGCCAGGGTTAAAAACTTAGCTGTCATGCCTCACAAGTCACAACAACATACTTTTCGAGTTATCCGTAAAATTAGTCACCTCGCTGACAATAATTAAAAACTATTTTTTCCCTTTTATCTCGACTTGAGTTAACTTTTTATTTAGTTTAAAATAATGACAATTTTAGCTGTCATGCCTCTTCTTCTTGCTTGTTTTCGGCTAGACTCCCTCCTGTGTATGTGTATGTATAAACCTAACTATCTAGTAAATGGAGAAAGGATTTAATGATTAATAAGAGATTGAGGTCGGGGAGCATGGGAATATCATTTAGACTTAATATTTTGGTTATTTACAATGATGTCTAGTTTTAATTTAATTCCCCTTCCATGTGGTTTTCGATTTGTCTTTTCTTGCATGCTCCCAAATGATAGCAATTTTAAATTTTATAATATAGTTAAAATTAATAAATTTTATACATTAAAATTAGAATTATTTGTTTTTTAAAAAATCATTTTAGGCAAATATAAATGTTATTCATTTGCTGAAAGAGGGTTATTTTGGTCCATTTTTTTTTTGATAGTTAAACTTAACATTTAACTAACGGTTGAGTGGATGGAAATAGAATCTCAAATATGTAAGGGATGTTTCTATAACATGCATCTTGAGAGTAATAAAGGACCTAAGAAAAATAATATTGATTAAAGAGGACCATAAAAATGGTAATTAATTTAAATGATAAAAAATTAAAATAGAAATTAATTAAATGTTTCTATAATCCATTGCCCCAAGTCTTGAAAAGAGATAAATTCACAAAAAAAAAAAACCAAAAGAAAACTGAGAGATGAAAAATTATCGGGGAGAGGAGCTTGAAGGTCATAGAACATAGGGCGAGGAGGCCTGAGAGATCTTTGTCAACAGAAGAACCTACAGTTCCTCTACGGAGAGATAAAAGATTACTAGTAGAGATTTTAACTTACATACTCTAGATTTTGATTTGATCTCTATTTATCATTTTCAATCAATCAATTCAGATTCTTATTTAATTAAAGATAATATAGGAAATCAAGTAAGGACAATTTAGTCTTCTATTTTAATGTTTTAATTTCTGGTCCTTCAAAATAATTACCATTTTTATAGTGTTTCTTAATAAATATTATTTTTCTTAGGTCATTTACTATAATTTTCCCATAATTTTATGTCTTTTATATAGATTTAATTTGCAAAATCTCACTCAATGATGACTCAATTTTTTGTTTGAAAATCAAAAGTTCAAACTTAAATAATTTTATGAAAATACAGTTTTTAAAGTTTTTTTTTTTTTTTTTTAAAAAAAGTTAACTTTAATTATTCCAAATTTTAAGAATAAGTCTCTTAGAATTTAATAATAAACTTGATTTTTAAAAGTGACTAAATAAATTACACAACTTCGAATTTTATTGAAATTTAGTAGAAGTTTTCTATGTTCTCACTTCAAATTTGATACAAGTTTTAAATTTTAATGAAATTATGCAAATGGCTTCTCTGTTTTAAAAACTTATACAATATTTTTTCCAAAAATGAATATTAAATTACGCATGTTTTCCTGATTTTTATTAAACGTACACCTCCTCTCTTATCTTATTAAATTTAAAATTAATTTATTACCTAAATTTATAAATTTTCCACTAAACTATCCTATGATATTCATGATAATGCCGCCTACTTTAATATTTTATCATATTAAAATTAAAATTGTAATCAAAGGGGAAAAATAATGAAATCGTGAGGGTACTATCTTGCATGATTTTTCTAACCCAACGAAAAGTTTATCATCGTGTGATCTTTTCATATAAAATGTTCTATATATGCTAAGTTGTTTATAGTGAGTGTCTTGTTGTGCTGAGCATACATATTTCTATTGAGACTTTATGTGAAGGTTGGAGTTCAAACCCTCCCCTGAATAATATATATAATGTGTGTGAATTATGATAAATCCAACTATATATCCCGCCACCAAAATATACGTCCTTGACAAACCTTAAATCCAAATAACATATTCCGTCAGCATAAATCTTTACTTTTTTGTTTTCTAAGGATTATTTAATTTTGAATTTTGAATTTTCTATTATTGTAAAAAAAAATTTCCCTATCTTTTGGATTATTTAAATTTGAATTTTGACAAGAAAAATGAGGAGAGAATGAACCAGAATGAGGACGGAAAATAAAACAAGGAAGATGAAGAGAAATACAGAAACACATCTATTGATCTTACCTCCTAATTTTTATCACCCTTCGGATACACTACAGATTTTTTTCCTCTTGTTTTGCCTTTTGAAGCAACTCGCCACGTCACTTGGTATTTATAATAGATTCAGTAGAATTTACGCAACTTATATAAAAAAAAAAAAATATTCTTATAAAAAAATGTAATATTTACGCTGACGTTATTTCATCCTGATTATCTTTTCTAATTCTAACAAACTTTTTTATTTAGTGAGAGATTTAGATACGACTAAGGAAAAGAAATACTTATTAATAACGATGTTTACGTTTGTAATTTTTTTCCCTATTCATTAAATATTGTAATTATTTTCAAAGATAAAAATTACGATATAAATTTTTTAATTACAAAATTAATCATCAAATAGTTGAGATGTAATAATGTATGGATCGAGTTTGAGTTAATTTCGTAATTAAAATTTATATTTTAATTTTTTATCTTGAAAAATAATTATAACTTTTTTGTTTGGCTAGGCACAAGTATTCTTCTTATAGGTAAAATACTGTTTGAGGCATTGTCAGATATCACTCCCAGCGGGGATTCAAACATTTGTTGGCCATGTTGTAAAGACTTACCTCTTTGGCTAAACCTTATTGATAAAATAATTGAAGCTGTTGATGGAATAATTTGATCTAAGTATGACTAAGGAAAATAAATATTTATTAATAAGGATATTTACACTTCTAATTTTTTTTCCATTCATTAAACATTGTAATCATTTTGGAGGATAGTATAAATTTTCAATTACAAAATTAACCCTCAAATAGTTGAGATGTGGTAATATAGGGAGTTTGATCAAGGTTAATTTCCAAATTAAAGTTTTATGGTTTAATTTTTGCTCCTTTAAAATAATTACAACATTTTTTTCTAGGCATATGTATCTTCCGGCAATCTTGTTCAAGACACTGTCGGGCACCTCTTGTTGCATACCAAAATCTCTATCTTCTTCGTCCGAAAACCTTCCAAAGCTTGGGGTGTGGATTTCGGGAGCTAATATTCCCTTGCTTTGGAAGCTCATGCAACTCCAAAACCCGTATTCTCCGCTGCTTCTTGGCTGCAAATAAAGCAAACAAGTTTCAACAATTAATAATGTCATGACTGTAAGTTAAGGCCAAACATAAAAAAACAAAGGTTGATTTGAGAGAAGAAATAACGCACCATTTGCAGCTTGTTGATAAGAGTCGTGGAGTTTCCTCTTAGTGGCTTCTAGTTTTGCTTGGATTGAAACATCATCTGAACACTTGAATTTCTGACAATCTTGCTCAACAACAAGAGGCCTCCTTCGGATAACATATTTCTTTGGTTTCTGCTGCATCTTTGGTCCTGTGTTGCTTTTTTGTGGTGAACTGGATCTTGGTTGCCTGCCAGAGCTAGAATCAGTGCAAACCAGTTTACTCTGTCTCATAGCAACTTCGTCCAGAGGAGGAGAAGGAAGCTCTTCCTCTTCATTAATGACGGATGGATTAATTGAATCTGTGGTGCCTTTTGCTGAAAATAGGAATATCATTAATGAAGTTAAATTTCAAACCGCAACTCATTTTAGAGAGGGTCAAAGTAATCAGAATATTTTGATGGCTGGGAATGCAGATAAAAGTTTTAACCTTCTATAGCTTCTGTGGACTTGATCCATTCATCTACCATTGCTTTCCAGCCACTGGAATTTAAAACTATGCTTAGAACAGTTTTGAAAATAGATTATAAATGACGTGCTGCACACAGCCTCATCAAACTATTCAAGTAATAATGTTGTTCATACTCGATAAGAATTCGTGCCAGTTGACTGATCTCCTTTGAGCCGTGCTTCTTGAGAGGATTGACCGCCTTTCCAATCTTAGTTTCCTGAAGAAAAAAAAAGTTCAATAATAAGACCATTACAGAACTTATAAAGCAGTCAAGGGAAAAAAAATGAAGGGCTTATTGAAAGACTAATGGAAGAACCTTAAGAAGATCCACTGTCAGTGCCAACGGCTGTAACCTCCTCAGTGACTCAAACAACACTGAATCAGCCTGTTATAAAATGAAAGAAAGCACCATGAAAATATGTCCTGAGAAACAATTTTTCTATGAAATTATCGTATCCCAACACACCTCATATGGTCAGATATCATCTTACTTACAGAATAAATTGTAACACAACTCGGGAGATTAACATCAAATAAATTGTAACACAAATTGTTTATCCAGAAAGAGATGAACAGTTGAACAATAACGGAGAAGAGAATTTTACGAAAAGAGGATATACCTCTTCCCTACAGAGAATCTCTTTGATCCTCGAAATCTCCGCAACTATCATAGATTCTTTTTCAATCTCACCAGTCAATCCCTCATCTTTTCCAAAACTAAAATTACTAACTTGGGTCCTGTGACTCCCGATTTTTAATCAAATTTGAGATACATTTTAGTATATTTGAGGAGTCATTAATGCTAAATATAAGAGATTTACTTGAGATTTTAATAAGATATCAATTTAGATCTGGAGATTTCATTAAAAATAATATAGTTAAATTTGTAACATCTCAGCGCCTCGCTCGATCGATCGATATTGTCGGCTTACATCATCCCTCACGATTTTAAAAAAATGCGTATCTAAACCTTATAATGTATCTTTCATTCACCTCCCAAGCAAGGAGAGAGGTATCCAAACCCTTATAAGACATCTTTCATTCACCTCCCCAGTCGGGAAGGAGGTATCAAAAACCTTATAAGGCATCTTTCATTCACCTCCCCAGTCGAGGTACATAACACTCCACCCACCTTTAAACCATGTCAACTCACATCAACCCCGAGCCTAGTTATGATAAAAGAAGTAGAAAAAGAAAAGATTTTACCTATTAATCTCATCGTCTCTGCCACTCTTGGCCTTGGCCTTGCTCTCTTTAGTAGAGCCTCCTTCTAATTCAGTAGCTTTTCGACTAAAACTAGACTTACAACCTCCATCTTCCTTATCATCACCGGAAACCGCCGACCTTAATCGCTTACACCCCACAGAACGAGTCAATCCCTGAGAAAACAAACATTCCGAAATCAGGTCCCTTCGTAATCTAAATTCGTTCGGATAATCGGAAACCGCCACCATAATCGCGTGTTCAATTACATCGAATATATCTGCAGTTCGAAAGTAGTTACTCCAGTATTCTAGTGAACCGGACTCCATGACTCATACAAATTCCTTCCGGCTACTACTCCAGTTGAGCGGAGCGCCTTAGCGCGGGAGTTCTCTTGCTGGGGCTCGTAAGGATAGCAGCGATAGCAAAACGGGAGGAAAGGAAACAAGCACCGGACTGGACTGAGACGGGCTCTAAGATCTGCGCTGCGGAGGACTCTGGCAAGGGTGGGTGGTTTTATTTAGGTAGGGGCTCGAAGGTGGGCGCGGAAGGAGTACACTTTATTAGGGAGAAGTATGTATATATATATTAAAAAATTGAATTTAAATCTTTTATAATTTTTTTGGTTGGGATAAATATTATTCTAATAAATATAAATATTATAATAAAAAATTAATTTTAATATTTTATAATATTGTTCTAATTATAAATATTATAATCAAAATATATATATATATATATATATATATATTAAAAAATTTAATTTTAATATTTTATAATTTTTTTGGTTGGATATTGTTCTAATAAATATAAATATTTATATTATAATCAAAATTAATAAATTAATATATATATATATATATATATATATTAAAAAATTGAAGTTAAATCTTTTAAATAGTAATGAGGTTTCTGTGATTTGGATATTATGTATTTTAATTTTAAGGTAGGTTTATATATATTTTCAAAATAATAATAAGGTTTATGTGATTTAGGTAAAATTGAAGGGTAATTAATGTATTTTATTAAATAGAAAAAAGAATCTAACTAAACGCCAAGTCGTTTCCTTCTACTTTCATTACAGCGTGACTCCCCCGCGGAAGTCCTGGTAGTGTGGAATTGTGGATGAGGAATGCGCAACGCTCAACGGAAAAACTAAAACCTCACTGCAATGGCGCTTAAAACCCTCTCCACTGTCCTCCCTTCTACCTCTATCTCTATCCCATACCACTTCTTACCCTTCAATCTTAAATTGTCCCAATTGTATTCAAAGCCTTCACTTATAATCTGCGAATTTTCCAAGTCACAGACACGGGCTTCCCGGATACCACCATCCTCAGATGTGCATTTCACAGATTATGGACTGGTGGAACCTGAAGGCAACGGTGCAGCTGCTCCCACACCCGGTGAGAGGCACATTGAACATCAAAAGTCTGTTGAGGCGCTGAAGCTCGTTCTCAAAGAGAACAAGAAGGAGCGGAAGAAGCAAAAGAGAGAGAAGCTTGTGATGAAAGCTTCTTTGGCGGTTGCTGCTTGTTATGGGTGTGGAGCTCCGTTGCAAACTTCGGAGATTGATGCCCCTGGTTACGTGGATTTGAAGACTTATGAATTGGTAGCTTAATCTGTTGTTATTGGTTTTTGTTATTTCAATGAGCGTATTAAATGCATCTCTCGAAATTATGATTCTGGTTAGGGTTGGGTTTAGCTGGTTTAAGCCTTTCAGGACATATATCCTCCCATTTGCAGATTTGGCTGACCCCCGGTACACGGCGTCTGATGGTCTTGTTGAACATAATTTCAGTTTTTCACAGGGACCGGAATGATATTCTTCTTAAAATGTCTTCCTGTTCTTAATGCGTTATTAAGTAGATAAAATTAATGTTATATTTTGACGGGTGTTTAACTGTAATGTTACTTCTCTGTAGACTAAATGAATTTCAAATTCTTCGATGGTAAAACTCATATCAAGTCTAATTTGGTGCTGAACTTTAAAAATCAATTTGAAAGTTCAAATCTGTCTTCATTGGTTTCATGCAGATGCTCATGTTGCATTTGTCAAATATTGTTTGATGGATGTTTTGTGAGGGTGGATGAGAATGCTGGGGCTTGAACTCCATAAAATTTAATATTAATCTGAAATGAGTAATTATTAATGGGAGTGTGATTGAAATTTTTGTGGGTTTTGCATGAAACACATTCAAGTGGGAGTAAGACAGAGAAACGGAAAAAAACACGCTATGAAGAATTTATTTTACTGTAGTTTCTTGAAGATAATATATAGTCTTTGAAGTTGTTGCAATCACTTTTTTCATTTTGTTAATCACAACATTTTGGTTTATGATAAACTTTTGTGTGGTCAATGTATACATGGTAACAGATGCAAAGTGAACTTTCATCTCAAGTTTGGCTTGAAATGAGTTTCATAACCAAAGTTTGGCTTGAAAATAAAGATTTAACTTGACTTGTAGTTGTAGGGCCTGCATAAAGTTTATTACTTGCTAAATGCATGTTAATTATGCAGAAGAAGAAACATCACCAGCTTAAAACCATTCTATGTGGTCGATGTCGACTTTTATCTCATGGGAAGATGATAACTGCTGTTGGTGGACATGGAGGATACTCTGGTGGTAAACAATTTATTACGGCTGAAGAGCTTCGAGAAAAATTGTCTCATTTACGCCATGAGAAAGCTTTAATTGTGAAATTGGTAATCTAACTTTGTCTTTATCTGGTTTTATTAATTTTCTTTAGTACTAGTAAAGTATAATAAAAGCATCTTGTATAGAGGTACAATTATGTAGTTCTGCAGTCTTTTTCTCAATATAATTGTTACTTAGTAATTTAATCTTTCATACTAAGATTATAAAACTTTCAATTGATTTAGGAATTGATTCACTTTATGTAACTGATGATGAAGTTTAAGGTGTAGTGCTCATGCTACAAATTTACTTGGAAAAATTTTGTATTACACAGGACGTCAATTGCTCTGCAAAATTTAAGTTCTTTTTCTGTTCAATTAATGATAATGGCTGAAAGTGATAAAGCATCTTGATCTAATTTGTTGAAGTGATTACTTCTAGGTTGATATTGTTGATTTCAATGGCAGCTTTTTGTCTCGTGTGCGTGATCTTGCTGGTGCCAATCCAATAATACTGGTGGTGACTAAGGTAACTATTGCATCCATGTAGCTGATTTTGTTTATACGTGCATATGGATTGTAAAATATAACCATATATCTTGTTTGTAGATTGATCTCCTTCCAAGAGATACTGATCTTAATTGTATTGGGGATTGGGTCGTTGAAGCTGTCACCAAAAAAGGGCTAAAGTAAGTTTCATTTGATAATTAATATTTTCCACGATAAATTATAAACTTGGAATCAATTCATTTGTGCTCCTTTGTTTGATTGTAATATCATTACATGAATTTAGTTGAAAATGTTATTAAGTATTTTTTGAAATCAATCCTATTCTTGCTGTAATATGAGAAGTTAATTGGGAGAGTTTGTCTATTCTTTGCAGTGTTCTCAGTGTTCATCTGACCAGTTCTAAATCATTAGTTGGAATAACTGGAGTGGTATCAGAAATCCAGAAAGAAAAGAAGGTACTTTTCACCTGACCTTTTCCAGCTGATCACATTACTTAGACAAACCAAGTGGTTCTTTCAGAAAATTTCACTGTTTATGGATACATTTCCAATCCATACAGGGATGATATATTCCAAAAATCCTAACATTCATATATGCCATTATTCTTATCCAATATGCCATCATTTATATCCATGAAAATGGGAACTGTTAACTTTGACTTTTTCTTATCTTTTCCTCTAATGAAGTTCGTTTTGCTTTAATTTGTGCAGGGACGAGATGTGTATATCCTGGTAAGCCTCTGAATTGGAAGCTTCACATGCTTACGAAGGTTGTGATTGAAGCATGACGTGATGTTCCTATGCAAAATCATGCATATGGGATTTGGAAATAGATCTTGTGACTAATTTTCTTGAATTTTTTTTTTTTGCTCCCCTATAGAATCAACTAACAATTATTTGTGGTTACAAATATTGAAATGTCTCTACTGGCTTTTCAAACTTCATATAAAGTTAGTTTAATCATGCCTTAAGATTTGAAAAACAAATTCTCCTGCAAACATAATATTCACATAACAGTATGAGTACATGGCTTTTAGTGTGCATTCAGTATACTATCCACACTATGCAAATCCATATCTCTTTGTATTTTTATTTGTTGGGTTGTGAGCTCAAAACTGTACAAAATATGCTGCAATCTTGAAATGCTGAATTTAAGGAGATAAGCTTAGAAGGAAAATTTAGAAGTGCCACTCTAGCATGATTATATTTCACTGTGATTTGTCATCAAGTCTTATATTCCTGGGATAATATTTTGAGGTCTATTTTTTTTCTTACCTTTTTTTGGTTCATTGCACTAACTTCACTGAAATTCTATTTATTTATGTATTTTTCACACTTCTTATAGGGGTCAGCTAATGTTGGGAAATCTGCATTCATTAATGCTTTACTGAGTAAGTCGGTTATACTTCCATGCAAAATAAATACTAGCATTGAACTTATTCATAATCTAATAATTTGGTTTTGTTTATGGTTTGATTTAATATTTTCTTTGAACAAAAGTTTTTCAATTTTTTTTTTTTTTTTTGCCATTTTTTTCTTACTAGTTATATGCCTTTTTCATTACATAAGCCCGTTTTATTTAATATTAATATTTGCTCATTGTTTGCATTGTGGTCAAAACATTCACATTCCTCCGAAAATACTGAGCCCTCCAGCCTTAGTCTTGTTCAAGTGGTTACAAACCCTGTATATCAGATAAACCAGAGTAGGATTATAAGTCAATAGGCTTTCATCAATACATCATTTTGTGGTTCAAGTAGGTTTTTGTTGAAATTATTGCCGAGATGCATACACTCAGATAGACACACACATATTAATTATTCTATCTCAAATTATTTTTATTATGCTCATCATTTTAGGAATTCCAAGTTCTCATGTTTCTCCATTTTGACATTTTATATCTGATGTCAGAAATAATGGCAGAAAAAGATCCAGTTGCTGCAGCTGCACAGAAGTATAAACCGATACAATCTGCTGTCCCTGGAACTACCTTAGGCCCAATTAGGATTAATGCCTTTATAGGAGAGGGGGTATGCCATTCATTTTAATTTTGTATATTGTATGTTACATGATTGTTTGATATTTGATTTTTTCATTGTTTTATTTCTTATTGCACGCAGAGTCTATATGACACTCCAGGAGTTCATCTCCACCATAGGCAAACTGCTGTTGTTCATTATGAAGATCTTTCCTCTCTTGCTCCTCGAAGCCGACTGAGGGGTCTATCTTTCCCTGTATGTTTGTGTCACAATTGTTCAAGACATATTATCAATAGCATATGCCAACTTACTCCTCGTTATTATTGCCAGAATTCTGAGGTATTCAAAGACAATGAAGCAGCAGATCATTCCAAATCAAATGGCTTAAATGGATTTTCAATATTTTGGGGAGGGCTGGTCAGAATTGATGTCTTGAAGGTTCTTACCTTGCACTAATATTTTTTTCCTTGGATGTCATGGAGAAGCTTATCAATAATGTGCTGGGTTTTTTCTTGTCTTGTTAATTTTTTCATCTTGATATTTTCAGGCTCTTCCAGAAACATGTTTGACATTTTATGGGCCCAAGGGCCTACAGATTCATGTTGTTCCCACAGAGAATGCAGATGATTTTTACCAGGTATTGACACCTATGCTCATTGAGAAGTTATTGTTTCTTAAATCTGCCCATCAGGACTAGCTTACTAAATACTTTTATTGGTTAAACTTTTCTTGTAATTGCAAACTGAGTATCAAGTTGTATGACTGCACTACAATTTTAGTAACGAATAGAAAAATCAAGCTGCTCCACTTTTCCTTTTAAATAACAATATAATTAGAACATAATTCCTGAATAAAAGATGCGTGTACATACTACTTGTTATCATAGTTACAATGATGCAGGTTCTATCAGTATCAAACTTGAGGTAGCGATTGCATTTTATTAGCATTGTTGTGATCACAGTGTTGCATTTAAGATGGTGGAATTTCCATTTTGTTACCTTTAATTATTTATACATAGCTGCATAAAAATCTATAGATTCTCTGTTTTCCTCTTGTTCTATGCTGCTAGCAAATCGGTTTTGCTGTGTTATCTATGGGTTGCTATTAGGCTCAAGACTTGTCTTTGTAAACTTCAAAATTTAAGAGGGTCTTGCTTTGCCTTCTCAGAAAGAAGTTGGAGTTCTGCTGACCCCACCAACCAAAAGAGTAAAGGCTGAGAACTGGAAAGGGCTTGAATCAGAACGTAATTTGCAAATAAAATTTGAAGACGCGGAAAGGTATCACTATCACTTGCTCACCTAGTTCTGTTGCAGCTGCTTTTAACACATAGCCCTGTTTGGATTGGAAAATAGAATGGACAAGAGAGTAGAATGGGGAAAAAATGTATTTTAGTGGATAAGAAATATGTCTTTCATGTCCTTGAATAAAAATGTGGATTAAAAAGACGGTTATTGTTGATTATAACAAAGATATAATGGAATCAAACGGGGTGTAATTTTATTTGGGCAGCAGAAACAGTATAAAAATGTGAAATTTCTCAATGATTCTTTGGGAGCAGGCCTGCTTGTGATGTGGCCATATCAGGTCTGGGATGGTTTACTGTTGAACCAGTTGGTAGATCACACAGAATGTCAGAAGCAGTATCTGTAGAAATTTGTGGGGAATTGCATTTGGCAGTCCATGTTCCCAAGCCTGTTGAGATTTTTGTGAGAACACCATTACCCGTTGGCAAGTTAGGATCTGAATGGTATCAGTATAGGGAATTAACAGAAAAGGAAGAGGAAACCAGACCAAAATGGTACTTTTGAATTTGCTATGTCTTCTGTATTATGCAAATCTTATGTACAAGTATTATTTTATTTAAATGTAATTAAATTTTGTTGTTTTATTATGGTCAAATGATCCAAAATAGTCCACTTGGTACAAACCGTGTGGTAATGGTGACAGGTGTGGCCTATGCTAAAGGATAAAAGGAAGGGGAGGAAATAGACACCAGAGTAAGAAGATGACTCTTGTTTCTTATGAAATGGAGTAAAAAGATTATGGAGCACTTAATTTTTTTTTATGCCAGATAGCACTTAATCAACTATTACCTTATGTCTTAAATATAAAATTTAGTTAACTTTTTTGGGGAGAATAAGAAAAATAAATAAGTTATTTAATCATATAATATGTTGTGTATGATTAAATTATATATATTATTTTATAAGTTAGACAAATTATTTTGGAGGAAAAACGATAAATATAAATATTTAAAGTAATTTAATTAGTTTTTTAATCTTTTAAAAAAATCAATTGGATCTTATATTTAGTATCAAAGGTAGGTAGTATAAAAGTTTCTATTTAATTAACCAAAATTTTCTAACTACTAATTTTTATTGAGAACTATTTTTATAAGTTTATAAAAAAAATAATTAATTTTAACTTCATTAATTTATGGAAAGTATTCAGGCCAAAAAAATTGATTTATGAAAAGCAGTTATTAGATGTTTATAATAATAGTGGCGGAGGAAGTGCTAATTTATAAATTCTAAGAAGCAGTGCCACCTATCAATAGAAATTAAGACAGCGCCCATTATTTTGTTTGAAATACATTATTTTGGTACAGCAATAAGTTCATCAAACCGAATATATCACAACTGAAAAAAAAAGGATAAATAAAAAATCCAATACCCAGTGTGTATCAGTTAAAGGCAGTTAATTGCACGAAGTAGAAACCACCCATGAGAAAAAAGAACACGTCGCTAAGCAGTTACAGTTAGTTTTGATTCAAATTTCTGATTTCAAAAACCATATATATATATGTCCAAAAACTGCTTCCTAATCCTCATTCAGCGATTAACGAACGTTGTTGCCTCCTTGTTCTTCATCTTGACTTAGAACAACAATCATTAACACGTAACATGGCTTTCACTGCTCGCTTTCAAGACTCTCTTACCAGAACTGCACTTCGAGCCTACCTTGCTGAGTTCATCTCCACTTTCCTCTATGTCTTCGCCGTCATCGGTTCCACTATGTCTTCCAGTAAGAGATCTTCCTTTCTTGTTTGTTTTGTGTTCATTATTATTCCTTCTTTTGTGCTATGCACGAACATTCTAAAATGATCATCTTCAAGACTTTACGTACACTTTGACCGATCCATACAGTTTTCTGAGTCGTCCTTCATGAAAATGAAGCAGCAAAGAAAATAAAGAGAACTCATTCTTCCATAATTCAACAAGATAGTTATTCAAAATCATAAAGTCTCTTTCTTAAACCATTAAATATGGTATAATGGCAGGGAAGATGAAGGGGGAAGCGGCGGCGGAGGCAGCGAGTCTGGTGGGGGCGGCCATAGCGAATAGCTTTGCATTGTCGACGGCGGTGTTCATGGCATGGGACGTGTCAGGAGGACATGTGAACCCAGCAGTGACCTTCGCAAGGGTAGTTGGAGGCCATATTACCCTATCAACTGCTTTCTTCTATTGGATCGCTCAGATGATTGCTTCGGTCGTTGCCTGCCTTCTTCTTAAGATCACCTTCGTTGGAATGGTACTTGTTTCATATTTCTCTTCCCAAATTATCAAGTTATATGTTACATTTGTAAAGTATCATACATTCATCTTTCCCTACTTGTTTTCATAATTTAATTTAATTGGACACGCTTTCCTAAATGGGAAAAAAAAATACAGGGATTTTATTGAGTTTTGGTAAATTATAAAATCTACCCCTTTTTGGAAAAAAACAAGAGAATATATTACATGCATTTTCCCGAGTTGCTTTTAAAGTGCACATATTTTTAGGGCAGGTTTATGTTATTTAAATGAATAAATTCAGTGACAAATGATCTGGAGAGTCCGTTTTGTGATTTTTTTAAACAATTAAAAGGGCATGTCTGTTTAAGTTTTGAAAATCTGAGAGATTCTTTTTTCTTATACTAAAATTCAGGGACAGTTTATATTGATTTGAAAAATAGCTCATAATTAATTATTTGTAATTTCATTATAATGTGAGGATGTTTAACATAATTTAATATTGTTTGAGGAGAGATATTTGTGCAATAATATCTAAAAATATTTAAAAGTTCATGTAATTTCAATATGATTGAAGACAAGTTAATGTAATTTATGTTTTAAAGTTAATTATATATAACCTATCTTTTGTGCAGCATGTGCCAACGTACACAATAGCACCACAAATGACAGGGTTTGGGGCATCAATAGTGGAAGGTGTCCTTACATTTGCATTAGTGTACACTGTGTATGCTGCTAGGGACCCTAGGCGCAGTGGTCAACTGGGGTCCACAGGTGCCCTATCCATCGGCTTGATAGCCGGGGCCAATGTCCTAGCCGCCGGTCCTTTCTCCGGTGGGTCGATGAACCCGGCTTGTGCCTTTGGCTCAGCCACTGTTGCTGGAACCTTCAAGAACCAAGCAGTGTACTGGGTTGGACCCCTGATTGGCGCCGCCGTTGCTGCTCTTATTTATGACACTGCAGGCTATCCTTCTCCGACTACTGATTCATTTGTAGAAGTAGATAGGGTTTGAAGAAATCTTAGTAATGTCATGTTAGATTATTGTGATGTAGTACAAAATGTAATACAAGACATATTTATGTTATTTGTAGCGATATTGTTATTTTGCTGCATGATTTTATATAGTGTGAGTGGTTGATGAACCCAATGTGTAAGTTATGTTGCAAAGTTTGTAGTACATATTCATGTTTTGATCGACTTGGCTTATCTTGAGAATGTACCAAAAAATCTAATCTTGAGAATATATATTACTCTTATAATATACCTTAGTTAAGTTGAAAATGACGAAAATCAGAGATTAGTGATAAAAAGACAATTATATATATCTATGTTATTTCCAAATTTACCAAATTCACTTGTACGGACCTTGAATCTCAGGATTCATGACCTGAGCTTGATGCATATTTGACCTCACAAAACACATCAAGTAAATAAGAAGAAAGCAAACTCATGATAATTTTTTTTTTCGTTGGGGTAAAATCAACAGAAGAGAGTACAGCAATTTTTCTATGAATGGACTAAATGCCAAATACTAAGCATTTCCACAAGTATCAAGCTCTTCACTGGAGAATAGTTCAAGCAATATGCAAGTTTAGAGCAGCCAGCTAGATTCAGGACTTCCAACGAGTTGTGATGAGAAAACAAGGAATGAGGGATACTAACAAGATTGATGCACTTTCTCAAATTCAAGAATTTGAGATTTGAAAGTTTAGAAATAGATGAATCAAGTTGCAATAATCCAGTGCATCCTTCAAGTTCCAGCCTCTCAAGATTCGGGACCTCTCCAAAATCTGGCGTCTTTGTCAAAGTTTTGGAGCCACATAGATTCATTTTTCTCAACTTAGGGAGCATCTGTGAATATATATGATTAGGTACATTATAGTTGTGTAATAAGACACCACACTTGAGATATTTAACATCAGGTAAAAGAAGAACATCGACTTACCATCCTGCCCTTCCATACTTCTGTCATGTTGCTTTCAGGCATGATCAATTGAACTAGTGTATTGGACTGAAAACTAGATGGTAAACCAGTGAAAGGATATTGATGCCAAGAAACATATCGCAATTCGCTTGAAAGATTAACGAGGGTTCCAAAACATTTCACATTACGAAATATGAGCAATCTAAGGTTGATCATATATGATAAAGCATCAATCCTCAATGTAGTCATTTTTGGCTCTTCCAAATCCAAGGCTATAGCTTCAACATCATTTATCACCTAGGATTATAAACGCATTTTATTTACAAAATAATCCCACGTTAGATTATTACTTTAACTTTTCAATTCGTAATGTTGTGCTAATTAAACTTACCGTGTTTCTTTCTTTGTCCATAACACGTTTGATGTCACCATAAAGGTATAATCGACGTCGTAGTTCAGGCAGATTTGGACTTTCTCGTCGAACAATTTCTCGCCCCACTGCTTGCAACATGCCATGCATTTGTATCTTCTGATTTGCAATTGTGACAATTGATTTTTGAATAAGAAGTTTGATTCCTTTATCAACACTGCAACTGATGCAATCATGTAAAATTTCCTTCACATAATTAATGTCCTTCCCTACAAAGAAACAAGCTACGTCCAAAAACATTTCCTGACTCAAGTCATCAAGTTCATCAAAACTTTTTCTAAGCACCATTATGATCTCATCGGGAGGTATAATTTCTTCTCTATCCAGGAAACTTCTCCATTCTGCAATGCCTTTTCCATAAAAGGATGAACCCAACATTTCAATTGCTAGTGGAAGGCCATCAGCATAGTCCAATACCCTATCTATCATCTCTTTGAAGTCTTCGGTAGGATATTCCTTTGGAAAAGCTTTAGAACAAAAAAGTTTGAAATCTTCATCCTTGAGCAAAAGTTTAGGCCTATAAACTCTATCAACCTCATATTCTTGAAGGACTTGTTCATCTCTAGTTATTATAATTATTCTACTCCCAGCGCCAAAATAGTTAGATTTTTCAACTAAGTTCAACTCTTGTAGATGTTGTGGAAGATCGACACCATCAAGAACTATGAGAAACTTGTGCTTTCTTAACCTTTTGCGTGCTAAGAACTTTTGGCCTAGAATATGCCTTACCTCTGAATTTTCCGCCTCCAAATTTCTACGAAGAAATTCTTGTAGGGACAAGTCACCTTGCCTTAAACGTTCACTTACATTGGGAAGGAAACAAAAGGCATCAAAACAGTGAAAGATCTTAAGATATAAAACTGCAGCAATAGCAGACTTCCCTAATCCTGCCATACCACAAATGCCAACAACTTGAAATTCATCATCTGTGCTCAAATCAAAAAGCTTTTCTACTTCTTCCTCCACTTGAGATTGTATCCCAACGAATCCGAAAAAATCATAAAATTGTTGATCTATTCTTGACTTGACTTCTTTAACAATCTTTTGAATGAGTTCTACTAAATCAATCAAATTTGTTTCCTCTTGAGGCATGAGGGTAAAAGATCCTATGCTATCATTGGTGTGGCTTTTATGAGGACAATCTAGAAGTTACGTCTAAGTTTTGTAAGAAATGTTTTTATCATAAAAATGTAGGATACAGGACAAAAACAAACTTGTGATTGTAGATTTTAAGAACTTAATGATATAAATTATAAATTATCCATATTGCATCTCTGGAGTTGAGATCTGTTAGTAGAACGAAGTTGGAGGTAGAAGAAGCCTAGATAGCATATTTATGCGAGTTTTTCTAAAATTGTACATGTAACATCCCCATTTTTCATGTACATTAATATGAAGTTACTTGCATACATGAATATTCATGAAGTCATGTGATAATGATAAATATTTATTTGCATGAAATAATTAGAATAAGAGAAGGATGTGAAATTACTTGTTTATGTGTAATTAAATGTTTATTGTTAAGGACAACCTTAAGGAAGAGATGACAAAGGAAGTCAAAATATATTTCATTTTCTCATTTTTACCCTTGGGCAAAATGCATAATGGAAGAAATAGAGAAAAAAGCATAAAATTCCAAAATGTCCAAAAAGCGGTGTCATGGACTTAACCAATAATTATGGGCTATTGAGCTAAGTGGGAAGAATAATTTTTAGAGCCGAGAAGGAAGGCCCAATTCCATAGGAGAGGGATGGAGGAAAAAAAAAGTGTGCTCATGAAAAAAAAAATGCCAACAACTCATCCAATTTGCAAGAGATATGGGAGTGTACTTGGAAAACACAAAATCTCACCAAATCCCTCCTACCCCCACGGATTGAAGAAGGAAGAAAGAGGAAAGAAGAAAAAAAAAATGATGATGCCAAGTACCCATCATCACCTAGGGACCTGGAGGAATTATGAAATAAAGGACAAGGCTTCAATTACAAAGAAGGATTTGAGCAAAAAAAATTACAAAGAAGGATGAATTAGACATATTATTTGGGCAAGAAAAATATAAAAATCTACCCCTCCCATCAGTTTTGTCACGTCATTGGGGGGAGGAAGAAGAAAACAATTAACTCAAAATATGTTACTTGTAGAAGAAGTTCAAAAGCTAAGCATATCTAGGGACCTAGTAGGTTGGAGCAATTTTCAAAAACCCATTCCTCTTCCATTTGGGCAGCTGATCACGTGAAGATGAAGAGAAAAAGATTCATTAAATCATGAAACAAGTACATAGGAAACCAAGAGCATTAAAGACCAATATTGCTTTTTGTACAAGTTACTTTAGCTTGGAGATTAAGTGTTGGAGGACCATTTAAAGAGTTTCTCTCTTCTCATTTGGATGCTGGAGGGTTCGGTTTAGAGAGGGAAAAGGAAAAAAAAAAAAAAAGCCAAGGAAAATCAACTAGTAAGGAACTCAAGAAAACAAAAGAATACAAGGAGCAAATGAAGATAGAAGCTAGGTAAGGTTTTGAACTCTCAATTTACTTTCTTCTACTCTTCTTAATAAAGGTTAGGACTTAAAGAAGAATTTCTCTTGGTGTTTTTGAGGTCAAGGCCAAAGTGATTTTGGTGGTCAAAGAAGACAAGGGTTCAACAAAAACTCAAGTCCTACAACAAAGTAAGACATCATTGAACCTTCTTATGTTTTCCTTTGGTTGTTTGAAGTTGCAAATGGCTAGTGACTTGAGTATAGATATATTCTTGGGTTGGAAGGGACAATGAAAAAGTATGATTAAAGGTTTAAGGTTAAGGTTTATGGTATGAAATGATAAGATAAACCTAATATATGGAAGATATGAAGTTAGAATGAAAGTTTGACATTTTGTGATTAAATTATAATTTTCGTACAGCTGGGTTTTCTTGATGATATGAGTTGATTTTGGTATTTTTTTAGGGTTCTAAAGTGTTTAAAATGATATTTTTATAAGGATGAACTTGAATCAAAATTTTGGAACCCTAGATGAAAGTGTAAAAAACGTTGGTGGCTGAATTGTGAAGTTGTTGAGAAGTCAGACGCCTTTTTCATTCATGATATTTCATCTAGTAAATGGGTTTAGAAAATTATGAAATTTTACAGGAAGAACTTAGACATCTCAAGGATTAATTTGGTATATAATTCGTATTTTTATGAATTTTTTGCTAAGAGAAATAAATGTTTCAAAATAGCCCCTGAAAACTGGGAATTATTTCGGACAGCAGGGGTATTTTGGGCTATGGAGGAATTTTCCAGTTGGTCTGTCCCAAACGTGTATTTTTTGTTGAAAATATACTTAATAAGGGTCAATTGGGATTTTGAACCACTCCAAAATGAGTTTTCTAGATTTAGTTATGAATTTTTGAAGTTAGGTCTTTATTTCTGGAAATTTCAAAATAAGGACGAAAATTAAGAGAATATAGGCCAATATTAAATTCCTTAATAAGAAAAGAAATTTAGTGAATACGAACACATTAATTGGGCTTATTTTAAATTACCAAATAAAATATTTATTGAGGTGGAATGAATTATATTCATATTTTATTATTATTTTAGGCTTAATTGTGATATCATGCGCCGGGGAAATTATTTTTAGTCAGAATCTTGCCGGGTAGTAACCTTAATCTTCATATACCCCGTGTGACTTGTGTATATATGTTTTTCCATATATATTGCATACATTTGGTTATCATTCATTTTCCAAACGCTATGAAACCGGAACATGCTGTGTGCATAAACGAGCCTTGCTGTGTGCCGTGCCCGACAGTCTGTGCTGTGTGCTCTTAGGACTGCTAGTTCCAAATTGGCTGGGATTCAAATTTTGAATCTCAGCCCCATTTAAGCCACCTAGCAGTTTATCGAGACCGGAGCAGGGAGACAGAGGTAAGGCTCTGGAGCTGGAGTAGTGTGGAGGTGGACGTTGGTGACTGTTATTTTGGATATTTATTTTGGTTACCGGATGACTGTATTATTTTATTTTGGCCTGTCAGGTACCATTATCCGGATGACTGTATATTTTGATCCCTTCGTGGAAAAATTTGTCTTTCAGTATTATTATCAGTATATTTTTGTCCAAACCGATGTGTACTCTGCTGCTTATACTCTAATGTGTGACGATAATTAACCTGGGAAAAATAAGCTAGAATTAAATAAAAGTAAAGGACCACACTACCCGCCACCCAAAAGGGTAAGGGCGGTAGGTGTGTAACATTACAGGCCTCCTTTCTATACTCAAAATTAATACGAGTTTTACTTATTTGAGACCCACAGGCAGTAACTGATGACAATTTGTTTTTTCTGGGCCAAGAATAGTGCATGTCCGAGGGGCAAAAAGATAAAGAATAAGATTACATGCTAATTCCGTACGGGCTAGCCAGAGAGAGAGGTCACTTCACTTGTTTGACAGCCTCCAGCCTCCGTTGGCGTTCCTCAGATGAATGTTCCAGGTATGCTTGTTGAGGAAAGGAATTAGGATCTACATTGTAATAAACTGCTATTTTCCTTTCTCCTACACCTCCGGAGAGATGAAAGCCGTTTTTAAGATCTCGCCTCCATCTGTTCACCTTGTCTATGTCTGCTTCGAATCTTGTTCCAAGTTCTTCAACCATTGAAATATCACACATCTCAGATCCAAATTCTTCAAGCATTGAAATAGCAGACTTCTCAAGTTTAACGTGATATTTCTCAATTTCTTATCACTACAAACTCATGGATTTGTAGCGGTTTTTGATGAAACCGCTACCAATTCGTAGTGGAACAATTGGCCCCAAAAGGTGGGCATGTTTGTAGCGATATTTGTAGCAATTACCATAAAGTAAACTGCTACAAATGTGGCGCCAGTTTGGCGTGTAATGGCACAAACGTTTGTGGCTGGCAATTTTTAGCGATTTTTTTTGGAATAACCGCTACAAATATGACGCCAGTGTTGGCGCCCAATGGCGCGAACTTTGTTGCGGTGAATTTGTAGCGGTCACATTAAAGAAACTGCTACAAAAAAGCGAAACGACACAGTTTTGTTGTGGTGAAAATAAAGCGAAGCTCTGACCGCGTCAAATTCTACAATTTTGTAGCAGTTATCATGATAACCGCTACAAATATTTACTCTATATATAGGTGACTCTGTCCGTACATCATGTATAAATATTCAATAGAAATTCCTAAATCTCGGCTTGTAACTGAATGAACTATCTTGGCTTGGTAGTTGAAGACAGACAGATATCTGCAGCTCTGATCTCTTATCTAAGGAGATCAAAGCTGTAGATATTTGCCTCTCACATCCTTCTAGCCGAGACAATTCATTCAGTGACAATCCAGATTTAAGTATTTCTTTGACATGAAGACTTCTACTCTTCTGAATATTGTCCAACATGCGACCGAAGATTGGATCCAATATAGCCACCTTTGTCTCAGGGAAATATTTCTGATCAAAATGAGTCAGTGAGTTTTTCGTGGGAGATCGGTGGCTATACGGAATCTGAATCTTCACGGGCATGTTGAACTATTTTTAGTAAACTTATTATTCTTGATTTTGTTACACCCGAGTTTTTTGGACAAATTAAAGAGACTAATTAAATTAGTTGAGAGTTTTATTATTTTAATTATTTTCACCAAACTAATTAGTTTGGATTGTTTTTTTGCAAAAAAAATAAATTTGTAGAGGTTGTCAAATATAACCGCTATAGAATCTCAACGGCCAATCATATTTGTCACGGTTGTCACAAAAACCGCTACAGAATCTCAAAGATCAGTCAATTTGTAGCTGTTAGATGATCGCTACAAAATATCACGAAGAACAAGGCATATTTGTCAAGGTTGATGAAGCGGTTTACATGCAACCACAAAAATGTTCTTCACTTTGTAGAGATTATTTTGTAAAACCGCTACAAAATGTAGCGGTTTTTTAACTGTTCGCCTCATTTTGAAAATCACGCGCGTAAGGTTTTGATTTTTCACCTTTTAACCTTTCAACTTGTACCTTTCAACATCATGGTTTCTCGGGATAAAGGAAAAGGGAAAGCAGCGGTTACTGAGAGAAGAGGCACAGAAGGGGTAGTAGTAATAGACGGGCCGTATAGAGCGGATATCGGGCCGAGCCCATCGGCCGGCCGTTTAAGCCCCGGCCCCGTAGGGCTCGGGCTTGAAAAATAGGCTAGAAATTTGAAATTGGCGCAGGGTCGGCCCGTAGGGCCTCTAAGCTGATCGAGCCGGCCCTACAGCCCGTTTAACCGTAGCTTTTTTTTTACAAAAATAAAATTAATTACTTAAACTTTCACTTAATGAATGTGTTTATTTGTAATTACTTAGATTTTTTAAATTTAAACTATAACCCTTTTTATGTTTATTATTATTTGTATTAAAACACATAATTAGTTATTATAAATTTTAAAGAATGAATGTTTTCATATTAAATAAACACATACTTTGGTATTACAATATTATATAAGTAATAAATTATAAATATATTTGGTGTAAAATAAGTATAATTATTTTTACCTGTTAGTAAAATCATGCATGAACCGAAGGAATCTGCAGACACATACAAAATTACGAGAGGGAAAGACATTTTTTCGTGGGCATACATAAAGCAATTTCTTTGTTTAATATTTTTTGAAAAATAGGAAAAAACATCTTCTTTGTGTTTATTTGTTTTTTTATTATGAATTAATGAATGTGTTTATTTGTTGAATGATTTATATTATTTAGATATTAATGTTGATAACATTTATTTGATAGATTAGAACTTTAATGATTGCAATTTACTAATTCTATTTCTTTAAAAAAAAATCGAAGGAAAAATAGTTAAAATTTGGAATAGTAATTTTCAGGCCCTATAGGGCCGACCCTAGCCCTGGTACTATCGGGTCGGGCTTGGAAAAACAGATGTTTTCCTTACCCCAGGCCCTGTAGGGCCGACCCTGGTTGGCCCAAGCCCTGTAGGGCCAGGTCCTGTCGGGCCGGGCCGGCCCTAATTCCTAGCTCTAGGGCTGTAGGAGAGGGCGTGAGGCTCTAAATATCCCTCCACCCCCTCAGGTGGGGAGCGAGTTTGATCAGCTCTTCGCCAATGAGCCAATCCCAAACCCAGAGAGCCTAGAGACCATAGGGGGAGAACGAGGCGCAAGTCTGTCGTTCGACGACATCGAAGATGAGGAGATCCAGATTGACATTCCCATAGCGGAGGCGAAGCAGTTTATCGACCAAGAAAACGAGCGGGACGAGGGGAAACCCCGACTATCGTCTTCGCGTTCCACCGGATTTATGGTGGATGTCGAAGGTAAATGTAATTAGTTTTTTTGAAAAAATTAAATTTAAATTCCGTACGTTTAATTAAATTTTTAATTGTGCAGATACACATGGGAATACCAGCAAGAGGACGCTGGATGTTTCCGCTGTCACTCTGATAGACAGGCATCGCATCATAGTCCCATGGAACATGGACACAAACCAGTCGATCGACAACGGTGGTCACCTGTTGAATCGATTCCTGTCAGAATTTGGGGGGAATTGAGCATGGTTCCTGATCTTTTTCCACGATTGGAAGCATGTTCCAAAGGACAATAAGGACAAAGCGTTTGCTGACATTGTGTAGGTAAGTTATGTTGTTAAATTAAATTTTACATATTAATAGTTATAATTTGTGGTTTATTTATTTATTTATTTCTTAATTAATTAATTACTAATTAAATCATGATACGTAAAAAGTTTAAAAGTGCGCGCCACGCGAAGAGGTACGATGATGAAAATAGGGGAAGGGTGGAAGAGCCGGAGGGGTCGTCTCTATACCTAGCGAGAATGGAGATGGGACTATTCATCTCAAAGCACTGATCGAGAACGTCCCAAACAGCGTGGACCCAAATGACTGGGCGGGTTTTGTCCACTATAGGAGGAGTGCGAGAGGACAGGTACATTTTTTAATTAATCATAGTTTAAATTTTGTTTAAATATGAGTTAATTTATAGTTTAAAAGTTCTTTAAATTAATTTTGTTTACATGTAGTTTAAAAATATAAATATAGTTTAAATTAACTTATAATTTACATTTGGTTTAAATTAATTTATAGCTTAGATGTACTTGAAATATAGCTTAAATATTAGTTAATTTATAGATTAGATATACTTTAAATTACTTTATAGTTTAAATACAGTTTAAACTTTAAATATAGTTTACAAAATATCAAAATAATAATTAATTTCACTTAACATTTTGTTTGCTCCTTCTTGCAGGCTCTGTCGTAGAGGAACACCAGAATTAAGGCACAACAGAGGGTCAATCATACGACAAGATCCAAGATGTTTGTTGTGACCTACAGTGAGATGGTATGTTGAAAATTAAATTAATTTCTGGTTTAAATGATGATTGTTTTATTTTTGAAATAACAAAATTTATATTCTTTTAATTCTTTCAGCAAGAGAAGGCTCGGGAGGAGAATCGTCAGATGGAATATGGGCAGTTGTTCACACGAACCCATAGACACCGTGATGGGACGCCGACCACTGATGCGGCAGAGGATATAATAGTAAGTTAGAAAAAAAATATTTATACAGTTAATTTAAATATTTAAATTGAATCAAATTGTTTGATTAATGTTTTATGAAATTTGTGCGTCAAAGCCCGGATTAAGAAGAGCCAGGCAGAGATTCAAGCGTCGCAGCCCCCAGAGTCACAAGGGTCTGTGGATCCTAAGGCCCCATTGAAAGCTGCTGTGGGCCCAGTCGAGCATCCTGGCTGCATTAAGGGTATGAGGCTAGGCGCCAGGCCTAACATGGTATACGACAAGGCCTCCTGCTCTGAGGCCGGAACCTCCGGCTCGAGAAGGCCACCATCGGAGGCGGTTGAGGCGATGATTTCCGAGAAGGTTGCTGTGCAGGTTGTCGAGCAGGTTGCTGCGCAGAGGGCTGAGCATGAGGCCAGGAATAGGCGCATGTAGGAGAGATACGATCGTTGGTACGCTAGTCAGAGGCAGAGCTGAGATGCTGTTACCAGGGCCTTGATAGAGTTGTTACCTCACCGATGGTTTCCATCTCCCGAGCCTCCCCCTCCGTTCATCTACGAGGATCCCCCCCCGGCGTGCTATTGCTGACGACGAGATATTGTTTCCTCTGGTCGTGCACATGCCCCCCTGAGAAATGAAGATGGAATATCACCTAGAGAGGGGTGAATAGGTGATTTCAAAAACTTTTCGCGAGTCACACACGAGCACAAATAAAAACAAAGGCAAAGAAAGGAAATAGACACAGAGCAATTTATACTGGTTCGGTCTAACACTTTAACCTACATCCAGTCCCCAAGCACACCTTGGGATTTCCACTAACTCTTCAAATACAAATACAATTTCACACTCTGTAACTTAGAATGATCCTTTCACACTCGGACTCACTCCCCCTTACAGATTGTAATCGTACACCCACACTTAAGGTTCCACAACCTTAAGATTTAACAAGTGAATGAAATAAGTGTTTAATAACTCCTCACGAGTAAATAATAAATGAACACTGAAGTACAAGAAATATCCGAAGATATTAAGTGAAGTTAATGAAATAGTTGATCGCAATAATGTAGAATTGAATGCGCAGAGTTTCGGTAGGTGGCGGAATTTAATGTGGAGAGCTTTTATAGCGTCTGCCATTAATGCCGTTGTGAAGCTTTGTAAACTACCCGTTGGGTCTTTGTAAATCCATTAGGCACAGTTGATTTCTGTTGAGATTAATCGACCGTTCTTCATTAAATGCTTCGCCGTCGATTGTACATTGTGCAGAGGTTGACTCAGAGTAATAACTGGAATAGGGTATGCCTCGAAGGAATGATTTTGTCTGCTATGAAGACTAATTCCGATTGTTGCTATGTTTTTCTTAGTTGCATTAAATGCGTCTGCCACGTCGGATTGTCTTTCGTTCAAACTCAAATTAACATAGTTAATCAACGGAAACTCATTCAAAAAGATGATTAAATATGATATGAATAAGTTCAGATATGATTAAGAAAGAATAAATAATAACCCAGTGATTTTATGAAATCGATTAGCGATACTGGAGAATGATAAAGATGGTAAGAACATATTCTCGAAGATTGCTTAAATCATTCTCAAGAATTCCTTGACATGAGGACTTTGTAGGTACATCTCTTCGATAATACTCGAGAGCAAATGTATACATACTCGAGAATGCTAAGATCAGAGAATTCTTTAAACAAGTTAAAATAAGCACACTCAAGAATCATATTGTCATTCTCGAGAATCATCAAAGTATCACTATTTGAGAATAATATGATCAGAAAGCACGCACAATGTTGAATCAACCATTCTTGAGAATCACTTACCCATTCTCGAGAGTTACTTACCCATTCTCGAGAATTGCTCTGATGGTAGATGGATATTCAAAGGGGAGACTACACACATACTCGAGAGTCAAGGAACTATTCTCAAGAATCATAGGCACATTCTCGAGAATCTCAAGTCCATTCTCAAGAATTAGAGGTTGTTTCTGGTAAATGATCTGACAGCTTATAGTCGAGAGTTGAAGTCCCATTCTCGAGAATCACAAGCTCATACTCGAGAATCATGAGTTCATTCTCGAGAATCATAACCATATATCAGAAGCTGTTTGAATCTAATATGCCATTCTCGAGAATCATCTTCTCATTCTCGAGAATTGTAATCTGAAACACTCAATTGGAAGAATTAGTTTATTCATTCTCGAGAACCATTTCATAATGTTTGAGTACTCATTTATCCATATTTAATCTTGATTCAAAACCTTAAAATCTTTCAAGCATTGTTATCATCAAAACACTAGGAGCTAACACCGAGACGGACCCGATCATCGGGCTCCCGATAGTTAGTTTTTATTTTCACGCACAATTTTGTACCGCAGGATGTTTGTTCTCTTTTTTATGTTATTTGGTTTGTTGACAATTTCATTTCCTTAAATATTTGTTATATTTTATTTTGGTAGGTTTTTTATATTGGAGTACTATTTCAATACTTATATTTCATTTATATTAAGTTATTAATGTCACTTATAATATATAACCATATGTAATGAAAAATATATTTTGTAAAATCAATTTATTATAGTTAAATAAAATAGATATTGTAAAATAATTAACGGAGTTAATAATTTGTGAATAAAAAGATATTTTCTCAAATTTTAAATAGTTAAACTCAACATTTGTAGAAGTTATAATGGACAAACCGCTACAAATTTGAATTTCAAACTGAATAAAAGAGCGCTAACAATTTGTAGCGGTTATCATGACAAACCGCTACAAATTTCAAACGGTTATCATTTGGTAGCGGTTAGAGAACCGTGACTAAACTTTGGCAAGATTATGAATTCAAATTTGTAGTGGTTAATTAACCGCTACAATTTGTATTTTATATTTGCAACGGTAGTTGTAGCAGTTAGTGAACCGCTACAAAGTATTCCATGTTGCATTTAAAGATCTCAAGTGCTGCTATGAAGGTAATTAAACATTGTCTCTACATTTATATTATATCCTAGTTTTGTTTGTTACATATGGATAAGTCATGGATCAAGCTGCTTCACAGTTCTCCTGTATATTTAGCGGGACTGAACACTTTCTTAGATTTCACTTTCTCTCACGCTAGCATTAATGGCAAGATCGTGTGTCATTATTGTCGATGCAAGTTTAAGAAGTGACAAACATGAGAAGGTGCTATGGAACATCTTTTATTAAGCCTTTCCTAGAAGCATATACATTCTAGGAAGTTCATGGTGAGAAACGTGGTATGAGATATAGGGATCATCTTCCTCGAAACTCACAAATGGGAAATCAAGTAGATCAAGATGATCCGATTAATGAAGCTGTTCGCGATGCTTTTGGTGTTCAAGACGACAACTTCACGGCAGAAGTTCAGGGTCCAGAACCTGTTTTCTTTAGGAATGATGCAGCTCGGGAATTTTTCAGCCTCATGGGTGAAAGCGATCGTCCTTTGTATCAAGGTTGTCAAAAATACTCAAAATTATCTTTTCTGATCAAATTGTATCATATCAAGTGCTTGTGTGGGATCACTGATAAGACAATGTTGATGTTGCTGGAATTACTACAAGATGCTTTTCCTGACGCGGACATTCCCACAACCTTTTACGAGGCCAAGAAGATAATTAACAGATTAGGCTTAAACTACGAAAAAATCGATGCCTGCCCCAACGACTGTATGCTTTATTGGGGAGAGGATGCTCGGAGGGAGACTTGTAAGAAGTATCACAATTCGAGGTTCAGGACAATTCGGAAGGGAAAAAAGCAGAATAAGAAACCAGCAAAGATTCTAAGGTACTTTCCTTTAAAACCTCGCTTATAAAGATTGTTTATGTCATCTAAGATAGTTGAGCATATGAGGTGGCATGAAGCTGATAAAAACGAAGATGGTAAACTCAGACATCCATGGGATGCTGAAGCGTGGAAAACATTCGACTCAGACTTTCCAGATTTCGCAAAATACCCTAGAAATGTTCGTCTTGCTTTGACGACCGACGGTTTTAATCCGTTTGGGAATCTCAGCACAAGTTATAGTATATAGCCAGTTGTTTTAATACCGTACAACTTGCCCCCTTATATGTGTATGAAACAAAGCTCCTTCATTATGTCCATGATCATTCCAGGCAAAAAGGCACTGGGAAATGATATCGATGTGTATCTCTAATAACTTATCAAGGAGTTGGTGGAGTTGTGGAATGTAGGTGTCGAGATGTATGACCCACATGAGAAGACACTGTTCAACTTGTGTGCGGCCTTGATTTGGACGATAAGCGACTTTCTTGGCCTCAGGTCTGGGTGGAATGTGCATACCGGCCTTGTGTGTCTGACTTGCAATTTTGACTCTGACTCAATGCGCCTTCCCCACAGTTGTAATTGGTGCTTTATGGGTCATCGGAGGTTTCTCGATGGTACGCACAGGTTTAGGTTGCAACGCAATCGTTCCAATGGGCAACAGGAAAAAGAGGAGCTCCTCATAATTTATCCGGTGCAGAAATCATAGAGAAAATTCAGGATGTTGAATTTGAGTATGGGAAAAAAGATGATCCAGCGAAAGTTGGGACAAAGACTGCCAGAGCTTCTGTTTCTACGCCCCAGCAATGGCGGAAGATAACCGTCTCCTTCACTCTTCCGTTTTGGAAAGATAATTTGCTCCGACACAGTCTGGATGTCATGCATATTGAAAACAATGTGTGTGACAATGTGTTGTACACGATTCTCAATGAACTAGGCAAGTCAAAAGATCATCTTCAAGCGAGGAAAGATTTACGGGAGATGGGAGTTCGTGGAGACGCGTGGCTAGATGAGCATGACAGATTTCAATCGGCAAAATTCACCCTGACAAATCCAAATAAGGAAATCTTTCTCGCGATGTTGAAGAAAATAAAAGTTCCTGACGGGTATTCAAGCAACATTTTACGATGTGTTGATGTGTAGGCTCGAAAGGTTACTGGGCTCAAGAGTCATGACTCACATGTGCTTATGCAACAGTTACTTCCTATGGCCATAAAAAATACGCCGCCTCTCGATGTGTCGATCATTTTGGTCGAGCTTTGTACTTTCTTTCGGAAGTTGTGTTCCATGGTTTTGATCGTGTAGGAGCTCGACTAGTTGCAACAGAAAATCATTCTTACGCTGTGTCATTTGGAGATGATCTTTTCTTCGTCATTTTTCACGATCATGGTTCACCTGACAGTACACCTTGTTCACGAAACAAAGCTTGTTGGCCCAGTTCACTACCGATGGATGTATCCTATTGAGAGGTACTCATTTAAAATTAATTACTTTATGATTACTTCCTAGTCACACATTTTAGCATTTATGTATCGACATTTTTCCTTCATTACTTTATAGGTTTCTTGGGAAACTGAAGTCTTACGTGAGGAATAAGGCATGGCCTGAAGGTTTAATAGCAGAAGGTTATATTGGGGATGAGGTCTTGTATTTTTGTTCTAGGTACTTTGATGACATTGAGACGTCATTCAACCGACCGCCTCGTGTAGACGATTGTCCTGAGCCAGAGCTAGAGCCATCAGCAACAGAGTTATTAATCCCTCGTGTTGGTAAACCAGTTGGCGGAAGTGAGAACTTCAAACTCACGGCACTTGAGAAGTTTCAAGCACATAGACATGTCTTGATTAATTGCACTAAAGTTAAACCGTACCTTCAGTAAGGATTGCACACACACACACACACAGAGATATATATATATATATATATATATATATATATATATATATATATATATATATATATTATCCTATATATTTCCTTACATTTTATACTCACATTTCATGATCGTCATCGCATGTTTAATTGCAGGGAATTCAGGAGTCATGTGAAGCGTCAACTGAGGATCCGTACATAGACATCCTTTGAAATTGATAGAAAGGTCCACAGAGAATTCTAGGGTTGGTTTAGGAGGAGAATAATGAATTACCACAACCTGCACTCACCAGAATTCAGAGCTCTCGCACTAGGCCCACTTGACTACGCCCAAAGATTTACGGCATACAATGTCAATGGTTTTAAGTTTTGCACCGTTTCACGAGATCAGGGATTACTGACCCAACACTCAGGTGTATATGGCACGTTTGGGACTAGGAATTATGCGAGTAGCAGTAACGGGAACACTCAGTTTTGTGACGTCCCGTATTATGGAAAGCTGCTTGATGTGGTTAAGATAAGTTACCAAGGCCTTTTCACCGTGACTCTGTTCAAGTGTTTGTGGGCGAATACGATAACGTCCCGGGGACTCACGACTGACAACTTAGGCATCACATCAGTGAATTTCTCCTGGCCTATTCACACTGGTTAGTCTAAAGATGACAAGCCGTATATTCTTGCCTCAGAGGCCCATCAGGTTTATTATATCACTAATGAGAGGCATATGGATTGGAATATGGTGGTTCACTTAAAGCCTCAGGACCTTTACGACATGAGCGATGGTGATAATGTCGCCTACGATTGTGAGCTGTTCCAACCCGCCAGTTTAGAAAACTTCTTCCCATACGGCAATGACAATTTACCTATAGTTCGGTACGTTTTTTAATATACGCTTTATAAAATAATAACATTTAACTAAAGTTTTATTTGTGTTCAAACATATTCAACTCACAAGTAACATTTTATACAAACTTTCTTTGTAGGGATGATGACGAAGATTGAGAGAAAAATTATGCTTACGATCACTATGTAATCTTCTAGTTTCTTTTTTTTTTTTTAAAAAAAAAACATAATAATATTAGTAGCGGTTATGAACTGCTACAATTTTTTTAAAAAGAAAAAAGAAAAAAAAACTGCTACGAACATTTGTAGCGGTTAACCGCTACAAAAAAACAGTCACGTTAACCGCTACTAATATGAGACACGCAAATATCTATATAAACACCTCCACCAAACCGCATTTGATATCCTTCAGCTTCGTTTTCTAACAAGTTTTCTCCCCGTTTTCTCTCATAACTCTGTTTTCTCAAAGAGATTAAGTGTTTGAAGATGGTAAGTGTTGTTCAACCGAGTCAAATATACATATGATGATTAATATTCCAACATTTCATTTTTCTTCTACCCTTGTCATTTTAAATTTTATTTATTTACAATTGTATGAATATTTTTCAATTTTTTTACACTTTCACATACATTAGTCCACCTACTTTCACACACATTATTTTTAAAATTAAATATTATTTAAATCAACTCATCACAATTAATACGTATATAATAAACACATATAATCAAAGATCATTTTTTAGTATAATTTTTTTTTATATAAAAAATAAATTATTCATAATATAATATTTAAGTAGTTAAATATAATGATTTAAAAAAAAATTTGTCATATTTATACATTTGTAGCGATTTAGTAACCGCTACAAATATTATAAAATTTTGAAAAGGAGGCAATTTTTTTTTAAAAATACGGAATATTTTGTGGCGTGTG
Source organism: Acacia melanoxylon (assembly GCA_019022615.1). Taxonomy (NCBI): domain Eukaryota; kingdom Viridiplantae; phylum Streptophyta; class Magnoliopsida; order Fabales; family Fabaceae; genus Acacia; species Acacia melanoxylon. Next base: position 15,516,173 of record JAFJYJ010000005.1, read on the forward strand.
CAAACCGCTACAAATATATATATATAAAAAAAAGGGTAAAGGTGTAAAAATACACATGTGTTTTACCCTCGGGGAGCACCAAAGACCATGTGTTTTTTCCGGGAGCAAAAATGCACGTGGTTAGAAAAAATGTACAAAAGTCCCATCGGGTCGTTAAATACAAACGGTTGGATCGTTAGTTTGACCAAAATGGCCGACGTGGCCGACGTCCAAGCACTATGGCTTGTGCAAATCTGAACAAGAAAGGATGAAAATACCAAAATGCCCTCCCAAAAAACCCTTCCACCTTTCATTTCCCCACCATTGTCGACCCCCACCATCGCCGACCCCAACTTCAAATTTCCCCACCATCGTCGACCCCCACCATAGCCGACCCCAACTTCGCTTCTCCCACCATCGTCGACCCCCACCATAGCCGACCCCAACTTCGGCTCCCACCATCGTCGACCCCCACCATCGCCAACCCCAACATCGCCCCCACCATCGTCGACCCCCACCATAGCCGACCCCAACTTCAGCTCCCACCATCGCCGACCCCAATTTCAGCTCCCACCATCGTCGACCCCCACCATCGCCGACCCCAACTTCAGCTCCCACCATCGCCGACCCCACCTTCAGTGCCCTCCCAAAGAAAAACCTTCCACCTTCAGCCCCTACCATCGTTGACCCCCACCATCGCCGACGCCACCATCACTGAAACGGTAACCACCGTAACCGAGATACGAAAACAAGAAAAAAGAAGAAGAAAGGAAAGAAACAAGAAAACAAGAAAAAACCATAAGCCACCAGAACCAGAAAAATAAGAAGAAAGAAGAAGAAAGGATAGAAAAATAAACCACCATTTGCAGATTAACTCAAAACTATGGCCAAAATAGAACAAAGATTCAGAAATCGCATATTGAAGATCTAAGTTCGCACCATTTGCCGGAAAGAAATCAGAAGCCATCATCGCCGCCGTGAGGAAAAGGGAGGGAGATGAGGACGATGTCACCAGTACTTCTCAGATCTGAAGTCGCCGTTCTTGTTTATGAGTGTGTAAATCATGATTTCTCCTTCCTGCTCTCAGATCCAACTCAATGAAGAAGAAGATGAGGGAGATTAGGGAGCGAGGGAGGAAGAGGAAGAGACCTCCTACTTTCATATATGAAGTCGCCGGAGAAGAAGATGATGGAGATAAAGAGGGATGGAGCGACAGATGAAGAAGAAGCGATGGGGTCGATAGGCTGGGGAGAGGAGGTTGGGTCGATGGAGCTGAGGGAGGCAGAGGTAAGTGGGTCGATGGAGCGTCGGCGGAGGTGGTTTGGGTTGGGGAGCTGCTTCAATGGTGGTGGTCTCCAAGCAAGCCAACTCAGCTTACATCTCAGCGTCCACCTCAGCCATTTTGGTCAAACTAACGGTCAACCGTTTGTATTTAACAGCCAATGGGACTTTTGCACATTTTTTCTAACACATGTGCATTTTTGCTCCTAAAAAAAACACATGGTGCTGGGCGCTCCCGAGGGTAAAACATATGTGTATTTTTGCACCTTTACCCTAAAAAAAATTAGAAAAGGCGGCAAAAAAAATTTTACAAAAAAATGGCGGGACTATCTTGTAGCGGTTGTAAACCGCTACAAACTACAAAAGAATTAAAACTGGCGCGAAAACTTTTTTAATGGCGGGAACATTTTGTAGTGGTTATTCAACAGCTACAAAATAATCCAAAAGTTTAATTTGATGCATTGTTATATATGTAGTAGCAGTTTTATTACCGCTACAATAACCACTACTAGTGTCTCATATCGACGTCAGTGCGGCTTCATATAGTTGCGGTCATTTTAAACCATTACAGATTTAGTAGTGATTATTGCATATGTAGTAGCGGTTTATTTTAACCACTACAAATACATTTGCCACTATGTATTTTGTAGTGGTTATAGTAATCGTGACAAATATCATTTGTAGCGTTAAAAACCGCTACCAATATGTAATTTTGACTGCTACAAACGGTCTTTTTTTTTATAGTGTATGGTCAGAGAGTGAACGGACAAGTTTCTATCATTTAAATAACTTATGTATCCAAAAGACATGTACATCCTATGGATATGACTGCTCCTATCAAGCAGTCAAGAAACCTCTTCCCAAAAGTCATTTACTAATAGTCATTTAACCCCTTCATTAATTATTAAATCATATACATTTATCGCAGCCACATGAGACATTTCTTACAATATAGGATCTCTCACCATTTTGATGCTTCTCATTTGCTACGCAATGTAGTTGAATTCTATAACATCACAAACCTTAAACATGTTAATCAAGAATAATATTCTTGTGGTTATTGATGGCGTTGATCATCGCCTACATCTAAATCCAATTATCTCAATTATAAATTCTAACTGGTTAGGTGGAGGGAGTTGATTCATCATGACAACCAGAGATGAACTGGGCTCATTTGTTCGGGAAACATTTTTAGTGGCATGCTTTGTCATAGGGAAGGAGGTTAAATATGTAGAAAGAATGTTGGGTAGTGCTCATACATTTTCTTTTGATAGAAACCATCCAGTGAACTTTGATATGCAACTTTTGATTGAAAAATCATTCATGGCCACCATAGATCAAAAAATACAAATGCATGGTTTACTGCAAGAAATGGGAAAGAGAAATTGTTGGCCGGCATGAATTCCCTTCTAAGCCAGAAGAGTGGAGTAGATTATGAGATGTTGATGGAGTTATGCAAAATTGCAGTGTAAGGTTTTATAACATTTTTTATTTGGTTGAAACATTAATATCTAATGTACTAAAATTGAAGCGATATGAATTTGCATCATTTTTATATAAATGTGTTTATTCTTAGGCTACTTGTAAAGTTGAGGCAATAGTCTTGGATCTAGAAAATTCACAAAAGGTCAATACACTAAAGGTTGAAGGTTTATCACGCATGAGCAGTCTTAAACTCCTCATATTTCACAACGTGAAATTTTCTGGACTCTTAGAGGATCTTTCAAGCAATCTCCGATACATTTCATGGCACCAATATCCTTACGCCTATTTGCCATCAAGTTTTGACCCATATTATCTTAGAGAATTATTTGGCCTCACAGCTGCATCAAAATCATATGGGATGAGAAAAAGGTACCTGATAGCTTCATCACAAATGAATGGGAAGAAAGAAAGGTAATGTTAATTATGTGTGTGCGCACCTTTCTAGCTTATAGATATATATTTTTTAATTATTACAATCTAACTCATAGATATTGCTTAGCTAACTGTCTTGCACACTTTTTTCATTCACAGATTTTCGTTTGGTTGAGAAATATGAATCTTAGTGGGTCCAAAGATATAATCAAGATGCCAAAATTCAAACAACTTCCATATATTGAGAGGATGGAGCTTGAAGGATGTACTGTTCATAGTCTTAGCCCTGTGGTCTCAAATCTTGACTTCGCTAATGGCCAACTTTATCCACAATTGATGTATGTTCTGTTCATAGTCTTGCTTATTAATTTCGCGTTGAAAAATCTCATTGCTTTAGAAGGAAATTAATCCTCCTCCAGTTTTTAATATAAGACATATTTAAGAAATTAATATTGATCCTAAATAGAAGATATAATCTTTGATATTTATTAGTCTTTTTCTAATTTATCTTATTTAATATTCCCTTAACAATAATCAAGGGATAAGACAGAATGAGGGAAATTAAGGAAGATAAGCTAGAATGATTTAGAAAATTACATCTCATATTAACTAACTTAACTAATGTAATAAAATTAGATAGGCTAAAGTATACTTTTAGTCCTTTAAATTTTACATAAGATATACTTTTGGTCCCTTAATTAACTTTATAAAGTATACTTTTAGTCATAAAATTCTAACACCGTTAATGTTGCTAACGGAAAACGTTGACGCAACTGGATCAGTGATGACTAATAACATTTAATTACACAAATTTTATATATTCTTCAATTTACCCATATTTTAAATTTAAGCTAAATAAGATTTAATTACACAACTCATCACTTAAGATTATACCGTTATCATTTGAGTTTACATTTTCCGTTAGTAAAATTAACGGTGTTATAATTATGCGACTAAAAATATACTTTATAAAATTAAGGGACCAAAAGTATACCTCATATAAACTTAAAGGACAAAGTACTACAATATAATTTAGCCAATTAGATAAATATATGTTAATAGACGAGCAGTAAGCAGAAGTTACGGATTTTCTTCGTTCCTCATTACATTGCAACTTACCTCTTCTCCATCGGGTACGTTAAGGCCGCGACCCTCTCTCTCGTTCTTTTCATTTTCAGGTTCTTATTTATTACTAGTATTTTTAAACCATTAAACCATGAAAAGATCTTCAAAAAATATCAGTGGGCAACAGGGACTCTTCATTCCATCAAGAAAGGCAGCCGATCACCAAACTGGAAAGTAGAACACATGGAGAGTGTCATTAGTGGATCATCATCATCGTCAAGACCCATTCATGTTTATCTAAGTTTCAGAGGAGATGACAATACATGCAGATTCACAGATAGGCTTTGGGCTACTCTTGAAAGTAATGATTTGAACACCTTTTGGGATGACAAGAAGCTTCATGACTCAGTTGACTCCATCTTTCTTCCACGCCACTTTCTCAAAGCAATTCGACAATCCAACATTTCAATTGTTGTCTTCTCCAAGAACTTTGCTTCTTCCATATGGTGCCTTGAGGAGCTCTCAGAGATCGCTGCTCGCATTCATGAACCTCGATACACTGTTTTCCCTATTTTCTATGATGTAGACCAATCTGAGGTTCAAAACCAAACTAATTCTTTTGAAAAAGACTTTGCTGAACATGAACAAAGTTTCACAGCATATTTACGCAAGATACGCAGCTGGAGGTTAGCAACAACGCAAGTGGCCAATCTCTTCGGTTGGCATGTACCGTCCGAGTGAGTAATATCTTCTCTTGCTTTTCTTCATCATAACTTTAGTCTCATTAACAGGAAATTTACAAAGATGTTCAAGTAACTGTTTATCAATTAGTGAAACAGAGTTTTGACTAACTGATTGGTTTGGTGCTTTAATTTGGTTTTTCATTTATTCAGGCCAGAGCCACAAGTTATTGATGACATCATTAAGAAGGTCAAGAGAAAAATGCATGAATTAATGTATGCTGATGCAGACTTAGTAGGGATGCAATCTAGAGTAAGAGAAGTAGAAGAGCTTCTTGATTTGGGTTCAAATGATGAAATTAGAGTTGTGGGTATTTGTGGTATGGGTGGGATAGGGAAGTCAACTCTTGCCAGAGTTGCGTATGATAGGATCTCTGTAACACCCCAAATTCCGTAGCATAAAACGTGCCGGTGACACGTGGTTTTATAAAAAATTCATCAGAGTTTTGAGGTGCAATGCCTTAGCGTTTTTGCGGAAACGGAGAGCATGTACTAAAAATTTGAACAACGAATTTAACAATGAGTCGCCGATATAAAAATACTCGGACATATGATGATGCCGACGTATACCGATATATATATTACAAAATCTCCCGAAGGAATTATTCATGTGATACAAGAATACAAAACTTTATAATTACAATTCTTACACGTAACTATACCCTCTTCAACCAAGCCTTGAGTATACTTGAGGCATAGAACCTAACTCGTTAGATCCTCACATTTGGCCAGCCGGTAGGTCTAGTGGGAGTCTCACCGTCTTAGGGTGATCGATTGATCGAACCACATAGACGACCCTTCTAGTTTAAGCACCAAATTATGTGAAGTAACCTTATTAGATTCATGCATACGTAGGTTTGTTGACTTTCTTCCTCATTTCCTTTAACTTAGGTACCTTCTCACGGCTCCATCTACCGGTACCTTCTCTCGATCCTGGTTTCTTTACCGAACTATTAGACAGATCTGAGATCCAATACCCATCGGACCTCGTGCAATGCTTAACCTCATATGAAAAGTATAACAATATATGTATGACAAATATTCATTACATTTCAAATAAAGAATCAATCAACACATAAGCACAAAGCAGATGTATGATCAAGACAATGACGAACATAAGCACAAAGCAATATGTAAAGTCCCACAACATGTTCGCACATACCCTATGCCACGATCACAACACGTGTCCTCGCCGCTAGGAAAACAATATCACGCATTATCAAGACTATAACCCGTATCGTTCGAATGTATATAAACAATGACCTAAGACGAGTCTTAGCCACAAGACATGAATCATTTCATCACATATAAGAATACAAGACATATCGAGTTAAAGTTACAAAGACGCGAACGTACCTTCCTTCCATGTGAATAGTAATTTACTATTCACGTATACTGCATCTTATTCACGTATACAAGTACTATTCACGTATAGTAATACGCCCATCCATCAAATCGCTTCCGAATCCTCGGATATCCTATAAGGATAATATCACATTTATCAATATTTAGCAAAGATATCGTGCATTTTAGGTGCAAATTACCATTTTGCCCCTAGTTTGACTAATTGGTGAAATTTCGCCAGAGCTTCGCTACTTTGACTCTAATCTTCCAAAAATTTGCCATATCTCTTCCTCCAATAAATATCATATTTATCCCTAAAACATGATATCTAAACTATCTTGGTAAAAAAAAGATTTACCTAGCATTTCTACTATATCTACCGAAAGAACTACTAAAGCTTAAGACTAAGGACTGAAGAACTTACTCAGAGCTCCGCTAGATTTTCTCCGGACTCCTCCTTCTCTCTAACCTCTCTAGAATATGGTTTTGGTGTGAGAAATGAGAAGAAGTGAAGCCTCTATTTATAGGGAGGAAAATGGGTCCTTAAGTGTAATTTTTTCCTTTGGGTCCTTTTACGTAATTTTCCCCGAGCCAAATTTTCAAACTTCCCGTGACTCTTCACGTGAAGGAAGCGTAAATAATTTTCCGTGGGTCCCATACCTTTATGTGACTGTCTTCGATAAAGTTCTACTTTAACGAAATTCATTTCCAGATTACTAGACCAATCACTAAAACTTTTAAATTTTGATTATACTTTTTGGATGGTAGTAAAATACTCGGGTTTTATGGTCTAATTAGACTTCCTAGTTGGACTAAACTTATTCTCTCCTTTGTTAGCAAAAATAACCTTCACTGGTCTTATTTTCGAGGTTAAATTATGTGGGTTCCAGATAAGTCCTTATATTTTCTCCAGGATTTCCACATCTTCACAACTATTCCATATTGCGTTCTTGAATGAAGTGGGAGAAAGAATATTATATTATTATCCAAATAGTAAATTACTATTGAGTGGGTCCCGCGGACATTTTTTTCAAACTTCACGTGAATGTCGTCTGGCTTACAGAGGAGAAATAATTTGACGTGGGTCCCACATGAATAGTAAATACGTATTTATGAATAGTGAATACGTATTTATGAATAGTAAATACTATTCATGGGTCCAAAAAAATTCTGATTCCAATTTTGTCACTCTCAAAAATAGGGCCTAGTAGTCTCCCAAAAATAGGCAAATTCTCAAATATAGGGTTCCAGATAAACAAGTATCCGGGTATTACATTTCTCCCCCCGTTAATTAAAATTTCGCCCTCGAAATTTGACCGTATAATCTTGCAGAAAAACTTTAGACGTCTCGTCTATTCCCTTTTTATGCATGCTTAACTAGCACACACCCTAATCTCATTCATATTGTACCCAAGTATAGTATCCAAAACACAGGATCCACTGATCCATTCTCTTAGTCTTTGGTTATGCATGTCTCACTGCCTGACTCATTTAGCATCGTCTTTCGCTCGAGCATCTCGCTTCATCCATTTCATCCGAGTCTTTCCCATTCAAGCTCTCGACTACTTTCACTTAGCACTATAGCCGACAACTACTATCCGGCTTAACTAGTTCAAAGTGTTCTAGACCTTTCTAATAGTTCATGTTCCTATATCCAAAATTTCCAACTACACTGCTTTTCAACACATCAGCATTGACAAACATGTCATCGCTACCCAAAACCATTATGTTGTCTCATTTTCAAATTTTCAAACATTGAAAATTTTCCGTGGTCTCAGTACATTTCGCAATCCGCACTATACCAAAGAGTAATAGTGCTATTACATTTTCAATTTTAATCGCTGCCAAAACAAATTCGTGAAAACACATTCACTGTCGAATTATTTTCAAAAACTTTTACTACTAACACATATCTTTGAGGGAAAAATTTCATTTTATAAAATTTCTTAACATTTGAGAGCTCACGCCACCACTTCAACCACTTGGTACAGCGAGCGCACTATCCCAATCCCCAAATCCGCCTCTCGCATCGCAGCATCAGTCAAACAATGTGGGAAAACCTTCGCCCTCCCATAAGAGACCCAAGTGTTCACACCGGGCACACAAGTAGCAACCCTCGTGTTACGCTAGACAAAACATACGCCCTTGGCGAAATGTTATGGATTGAGTGCGTTCACCGCTAGTGCGATTTTCATTTTTCTCAAACAAAAACCCCTCAAAACTCTTTGTTCAAAAAGATCCTTAACCAAAGGTCAGCGATTTCAAACACTTTAAAATATCCGGCAAGAAACAAGAAACCGTGTACATCTACAACAACTCGGCCCTCCTAGTTATGTATCGACTTTACCATAACATAGTTGAAAACTCAGTTTCAAACTCGGGTTTAACAAACCCTTTTATAAGACAACATCATTTCAAAATAACCATCATTGTGGTATCAAAATTCGTTGAAAACATTTCATTCGAAAACTCAATTTCAAAAATTCACAAGTTTGAAGATCAATTTCAAATACAGAAAGTGTATTGGCAAGTTTAAAATATTCAACTTTTAATCCCTACTTAGGAACCAGACAACTAATCTTGGAAGGTCAATACTAAACGCATTTGGTCCTCTATCCTTGGCTACTCAAGCCATTCGTAGAATGTTTAGTCTGTTCTATTTTAGTGTTTTGGCTATTCCGGACATCGCCCGCTATCCTCGGGTTTCACAAACTTCTCAGGACATTTCTCGGTATCTGTTGTCTAACAACCATGGGCTTCTGCCAGCCTATAGACACAATAGTCTCACAGGACTTAAGGCTTTTCATCGAACATATACATGTCCAATGACCTATGGACACACCGGTCCCAACGTTCCTATTGCCCACCATGAACATTGAGAAGTACACATCACCATTTCGTCCTCACTAGATCATACCCCAATCATGTGCAGCTTCAACTGCAAACATCGGATCCAATCGATCCATGACCATCGCGTACCTCCGGCCTCACACTCTACCCAATCACGGACCGGAGCCGAGTCACCAGGCATCGCCAGGCGCCGACCATCATCGTGGGCCATACACCCTCCCGACATGGCGGGAATCGTAATTCTCGGATTGGTGTATTTGTTTTTGGTGTGTGCTTTTGTCTCTCAAAATCTCTTCATTCAGAACCATCTGATACGACACCTTTGATATTGGTTTATTTCCAGGCATCAACCAACCAGTAAATTCAACTTCCCCTACTGGTGGTAATCCGCTGAGAGCTTCTAGAAACATCTCATGGAACTTATTCTCAATTAGAATGTCTTCTAGTGCGAGTTCAGTTCTTGCTTGGATATCATAGCATAATATATGCTATACAGCACTGGAGCATCCTATGACGATATACTGGATTACAAAAACCTCCTCTTTAGGGAACCGATTCGATGTGAGACTTATTATAATGTACTTACCTTGAGAACCGATACACTGGTAGCTCTACAATATGGTTCGTTGTCATGGCGGCTGCACCTTACGGCTCGTCATCACGGTGGCTCTGCTCTACGGCACTTTACTCGGTGCTTCACGCAGTCTTTTATGACTGGTCAGCTTCTCCGGTCAGCATCCCTTGTAGGTAAAACCTCCTCGATCAGAACTCCCCGCAGGTAGCCTTCTCCAATCAAAACGTTCCATAAGTAGCGTTAACTTCAGTTAATCATTTCTCAATTAAAGTATTATTATAACGAGAACTCAAATCTTATCAGTCTTTACCCTTGATAGTCTCATAATCCACTATCTATTTTAGCTCCAGGCATAATCCTTAGCTCAACTTTCCTTATCAGGTAACAACTCACTTCTTAGGGAATTTATTAGCCACTAACATCTCTATGGTTATTGGTCCCTCCTTGAATCCATAACCTATAGCTACCGAGGTTCTATTTCCTTTGTAGTAATGAAGTACCTGACTTGTCATCTCACGCAAATCTTGAATGATGGTCACTTTTCTTTTGAAATCAAAGTCCTTCTGCAAAGTGTTCTCGATCAAGTCACAGAAATCCTTCACAACTTGTACATGTACTCTTCTCTTAATACACGAAGAGATTCCCGTGATCGAGAAAATTTAGACACACAATGTTTAAAATGTTAAACACCTCTTTGACATGATTTTGATATAATGTTCTAAACAACACAACTTTTCGAGGATTTTACACTTTGTTAAGGGACTGAACTATGTCAATATTGTCATTCCTAAGTCTGTGTCCCTCATCTAAAATTAAAATAGAAGGATCCTCATGTAAATCTTTTGGTAAGACGTTGATGCGTAGCCAGTTCCAGTAAGTAACCCATTTCGAGATTACTCTCACCCGAATACACTTAACCATGGAGTCCCATCGGCATCTAACAAACCAACCTGTCATCACGAATCGGTGGCACATTCTCCAACTCAAAACGGCCCTTAATCAATTACCACACGGCATACAAACGTCCAAATGATGCAGAACTAGCAACTACTAGGTTGCTTTAGGTTGCTTTTAGGGAACATTAGGGTGCGGTGCCGCTTAATTTAAAACAAAATCTAGACGTTACTAGTTCGGCTATAAATCGAGGAAGACGAAGGGTAAATACCTTACATGCTTTCAAGTTTTTCAGAACTTCAAAGATACCCATTTCCTCTGCATTCATACTATTCTCTTTACTACTTCTACTATCTTCAAACATGGCAGGTCCAAGCAACTACATTCCCGTTTCTGATTCATACAGCCCTTCGTTTCTTGAAGCTATATTTCATGATAATCAGCCTAACATAATGGCTGACTTATCTAGCAATGTACCTTTTTCATATTCGTCATTACTTACTTACAATCCTTTAGAGGTGTACGTTCCTCCTTCTCGCCTCAATGCTTCATGTTCCAACTTCTCTTCCGGGGCTAATGTACTTCATCCATCCCCGAGGATTCAAGGTTCGACTCCTTTGATTACAAACCAAGGAGTATCTGAAAAAGGTCCATCAAGGCGACCAGTCAAAAGATGTCGTAACATGGCCGAACTTATGGAGTCTACTAAACCTTCTTCTCCAAGGAACCCTGCTCCCTGTCTGGTAGAAACCACTACCCCTTTTTCCGGTCTAGCTAAATTCACTAACCCTTTTTCATGTGGTTGTTGCCACGTTCTACGTGAAATTATTCATACCAAAGGTCTTCATCATCAGAGACTTGAAGTTCATGGAAGGATTGGTATGATCTGTCATGCTGTCCATCACCAAAATGTACAACAAGGTTCTTCCAATGCTAACAACCTTCCAATGTATGATTTCGTAATAAAAATATAGAGGAAATCAAACATTTTCTCGACACAATATTGCATAAATCAAAATGCATCGTGGTATGTCTTAGTGCCGATCCATTATCATCCTATTATGAGGCTCTATGTGTTGGTTTAGAATGGATCGAGTCTCATAATGAACTCTTTAGTAGTTCAATCAACGTAGGGAATATATCTTCTAAAGGGAAAGAACCTGCGGTTGAAGATGATTTACAAGGTGACCACTCAGCCCTCCATCCAAGTGAAACGTATAGGGCAAGACTTGAACAACACCAAAGAGCAGAAGCAATGACACTGCAAGATTTTTGTAATTTCTTCCATTTGACCCTTGAGGAAACGAGTCAACAGATTTATTTGAGTATAGGTACGATAAAAAGAATATGTCGCAAGGAAGGGTTAAGAGATTGGCCTCGCGAGTAAGGCTTTCAAAACTTATGAGACGAGTTGATGCACTAAGAAAGGCATTACCTCATCTGGATCCCGTCTTAAGAGAATTAGCTCAAAAAGAAATTAACGAACATCATCGAAGATGATTCATCATTGTAAAGGGGTTGTTCCGATTGTTGCTCTTCTTACTTAAAATTATATAGTCTTTTCTTCTTAGTCTTCTTGCTAATGTTTGTAATTTCTATTCTAAGATTCATAGGGATTCTCAATCTTTCCCGCCAAACTCATCTTTATCTATTCAAACTCAAACTCGGTTCTTCTAACTTATTGTGAGAACCTACAATGAACTTCTAAATTTTTGAGCGAGACAATTTCCAAAATTTCTACTCGATTCCAACATGTCACTCAAAATTTTTCCAAGTATAAGTTACTATTCTTATCGGAAGACTTTTAAGCGAGAAGCCACCTTTTTTTACAAACAAACCTAAACAATAGGTTACTGTTTATTGGAAGACCTAGATAGTATTATCCTTTAGGTTCAATCATTGCTTTCGTTTCGGGAATTTCAGTCAGACTCTGAGTTCCATGTCAGAAGTCTTAGAGTTTTAAAAACTCTAACCTTTACCTTAGAGTATTTGTTTTATTGTATCACAATATCGCATTATATCAGTACTTTTGTCTTTGTTGTTCATACAATGCTCTTGAGACTGGCTGTTAAGCTAGCTCTGATACCAAAATTGTAACACCCCAAATTCCGTAGCATAAAACGTGCCGGTGACACGTGGTTTTATAAAAAATTCATCAGAGTTTTGAGGTGCAAATGCCTTAGCGTTTTGCGGAAACGGAGAGCATGTACTAAAAATTTGAACAACGAATTTAACAATGAGTCGTCGATATAAAAATACTCGGACATATGATGATGCCCGACGTATACCGATATATATATTACAAAATCTCCGAAGGAATTATTCATGTGATACAAGAATACAAAACTTTATAATTACAATTCTTACATGTAACTATACCTCTTCAACCAAGCCTTGAGTATACTTGAGGCATAGAACCTAACTCGTTAGATCATCCCATTTGGCCAGCCGGGTAGGTCTAGTGGGAGTCTCACCGTGCTAGGGTGATCGATTGATCGAACCACATAGACGACCCTTCTAGTTTAAGCACCAAATTATGTGAAGTAACCTTATTAGATTCATGCAATACGGTAGGTTCCGTTGACTTTCTTCCTCATTTCCTTTAACCGTACCTTCTCACGGCTCCATCTATCGGTACCTTCTCCGATCCTGGTTTCTTTACCTCGAACTATTAGACAGATCTCGAGATCCAATACCCATCGGACCTCGTGTAAGCTTAACCTCATATGAAAAGTATAACAATATATGTATGACAAATATTCATTACATTTCAAATAAAGAATCAACACATAAGCACAAAGCGGATGTATGATCAAGATAATGACGAACATAAGCACAAAGCAATATGTAAAGTCCCACAACATGTCTGCACATACCCTATGCCACGATCACAACACGTGTCCTCCCGCTAGGAAAACAATATCACGGCATTATCAAGACTATAACCCGTATCGTTCGAATGTATATAAACAATGACCTAAGACAGAGTCTTAGCCACAAGACATGAATCATTTCATCACATATAAGAATACAAGACATATCGAGTTAAAGTTACAAAGACGCGAACGTACCTTCCTTCCATGTGAATAGTAATTTACTATTCACGTATACGCACTATTCACGTATACGGTACTATTCACGTATAGTAATACGCCCGTCCATCAAACCGCTCCGGAATCCTCGGATATCCTATAAGGATAATATCACATTTATCAATATTTAGCAGCATATCGGGCATTTTAGGTGCAAATTACCATTTTGCCCCTAGTTTGACTAATTGGTGAAATTTCGCCAGCTTCGCTTACTTTGACTCTAATCTTCCAAAAATTTGCCATATCTCTTCCTCCAATAAATATCATATTTATCCCTAAAACATGATATCTAAACTATCTTGGTAAAAAAAAGATTTACCTAGCATTTCTACTATATCTACCGAAAGAACTACTAAAGCTTAAGACTAAGGATCGAAGAACTTACTCGAGCTCCGCTAGATTTTCTCCCGGACTCCTCCTTCTCTCTAACCTCTCTCTAGAATATGGTTTTGGTGTGAGAAATGAGAAGAAGTGAAGCCTCTATTTATAGGGAGGAAAATGGGTCCTTAAGTGTAATTTTTTCCTTTGGGTCCTTTTACGTAATTTTCCCCGAGCCAAATTTTCAAACTTCCCGTGACTCTTCACGTGAAGGAAGCAGAAATAATTTTCCGTGGGTCCCATACCTTTATGTGACCGTGACCGATAAAGTTCTACTTTAACGAAATTCATTTCCAGATTACTAGACCAATCACTAAAACTTTTAAATTTTGATTATACTTTTTGGATGGTAGTAAAATACTCGGGTTTTATGGTCTAATTAGACTTCCCTAGTTGGACTAAACTTATTCTCATTGTTAGCAAAAATAACCTTCACCGGTCTTATTTTCGAGGTTAAATTATGTGGGTTCCAGATAAGTCCTTATATTTTCTCAAGTGATTTCCACATCTTCACAACTATTCCATATTGCGTTCTTGAATGAAGTGGGAGAAAGAATATTATATTATTATCCAAATAGTAAATTACTATTGAGTGGGTCCCGCGGACATTTTTTTCAAACTTCACGTGAATGTCTGTCGACAGAGGAGAAATAATTTGACGTGGGTCCCACATGAATAGTAAATACGTATTTATGAATAGTGAATACGTATTTATGAATAGTAAATACTATTCATGGGTCCAAAAAAATTCTGATTCCAATTTTGTCACTCTCAAAAATAGGGCCTAGTAGTCTCCCAAAAATAGGCAAATTCTCAAATATAGGGTTCCAGATAAACAAGTATCCGGGTATTACAATCTCTCACCAGTTTGATGCTTCTTATTTGGTACTCAATTCAAGTGAATTTTTTGAGACCACAGGGCTAAGACATCACAAGAGAACTCTCATCATTTTTGATTGTGTCGATATTTTTAAAGTTATCATACGATCACTAATCATTGCTCTAAGAGAAAGCCAGTTTGGTGCGGGGAGTAGAATAATCATAACAACTAGAGATGAAGGAGGGCTTAAAATGTTTGAGAAGCACCATATTTATAGGGTCAAGCTATTGAACAAGGACGAAGCTCTTCGATTATTGTGTAGAAGAGCTTTCAAATCTGATCTTCCAATGAGAGGTTACGAGGAGCAAATAGACCGAGTACTCCAATATGCTAGTGGCCTTCCATTGGCAATTGTAGTACTCAGCCAATTCTTATATAATAGAAGAGCTTCTGAATGGAGCAGTGCCTTTGTTGAATTCAAAAAGGTTGCTAATTCTATGATAATGAAGGTCCTCAAAAAGAGTTTTGATGAACTCAACCACAATTGTAAGGAAACATTTTTAGACATGGCATGCTTTTTTATTGGGAAAGAGATTAAATATGTAGAAGGAATTTTGGTTAGTGCTTGTACATTTTATTCTTATAGACGCCATTCAATGAAGTACAATATGCAAGTTTTGATTGAAAAATCACTCATGGCCACTATAGATCAAAAAATACAAATGCATGGTCTAGTACAAGAAATGGGAAGAGAAATTGTTCGGCAAAAATTCCCTTCTAAAGCAGAAAAGTGGAGTAGATTATGGGATTTTGATGATATTCACAGCATTATGCAAAATGACACAGTAAGTTTTTATAACATTTTTTCTTTGTTGAAACATCAATATATATCACACAAAAATTGAACTAATCCCACTTGGCATCATTTTTATATAAATTATATGTGTTTATTCTCAGGTTATTCTTGAAGTTAAAGCAATAGTTTTGGAACTAGAAGATTCACAAAGGAGTACATTGAGCGTTGAAGGATTATCACGCATGAACTATCTTAGACTTCTCATATTTCGCAATGTAAAATTTTCTGGAGTCCTGGATGATCTTTCAAGCTCTATCCAATATATATCATGGCATCAATATCCTTTCACTTCTTTGCCATTAAGTTTTGTACCATCTCGTCTCAGGGAATTAATTTTGCCTGATAGCTGCATCACAAATTTATGGGATGAAGAAAAGGTAATTGCATCACAAGTAAATGGAAATGACTTGTTTATAAGCATTCACCAAAATATTTATTCATGCATGTACATATATGTATGTGTTTGTGTGTGAAGTTTTGTAAAAACTTTAACCTTCTTTGTTTACATCGTTTTCAGTTAAATTTATCCACTGGACTAACATCAATGGATATCATCCGCAGGAGAAAAGGAAAGGTAGTGTTAATTGTGTGATGCGCGCCCTTCTAAGTTACAAACATTGTAAAATCTAATTGTGTTTACTCGCAGCAATTCCCTCGCTTGAGAAACTTGAATCTCAGTGGCTCCAAAGATTTAACCAAAGTGCCAAGTTTCAGCGCATTTCCAAGTCTTGAGAGGCTAGATCTTGAAGGATGCACTAAATTATCACAGCTTGGTGTTTCTTTTTATCCTCTTAGTCTCAAATTCTTAAATTTGAGAAATTGTTCTAATCTTGTCAGTATTTCCAATTTGTTGTTTTCTCTACGCTCCTTAGAAATGCTAAATTTGGCTGGTTGCTCCAAATTTGCTTATTGTCTGTCGTTTTCTCCTGTTGAGGAGATTGGCGGAAAATTTGAAGAAACCATTGAGGAATCATCTTCCAGGAAGAGACAGAAGCTATGTATGTAGGCTCAGTTTGTCCCTAGATGGGACATTCCTACAATTGTATATTTATCCACAATATTAACTAACCATTACTCACCATACATACATATACAGAAAGAGCTTTATTTACTCTAAAGGATGTCCCCACATAGAATAAGCAAAGTCAAGTCAAGTGATAAATATCTTAAATGCTTGGTTCATGAATTAACACGCCTAACAAAAATACGTATCCTCTCTCTCTCATCTTTATTAGAACATCTTTGTCATATTTCACAAAATAACATGCTTTATATAATTTTTTTTTTCATTTAGTATCACTCCATCATATCCAATTCGAAACGTAGGAATTAGTTTAAGGGTTTGATTTAATCCTTAAATGTAAAATTTCAATCCATTTTACATTCCAAATGTATATTTTTTTTTCAAACTATACATATGACTGGTTGCACATATTAAAATGATTTTCCTTGTTGGGGGTAATGATTAATGGTTATTTTTAGAGAAACCAACAAATATCTATTACAGAAATTACTAGCTAAATTGATTTCTTTAACGTTTATAAATTAATTATCTAGCTCTCACATTCATCACACGTGAGCTTGTAAGACTTCCGACTAATCAATTATAATAATTTTGAGATTTTACGAGAGAAATAAATAAATTTACCAAATACACTTGTACAGACCTTGAATCTCATGATTCATGAGCTTTATGCCTATATATGTGACCTCACAAATACACATCAAATAAATAAGACAACAACAAAGAAAGTCATGATAACTTTTTTGTTCCGGTAAAACCAACAGAAGAAAGCACAGCAATGTTTCTAAGAATGGACCATCCCAAATGCTAAGCAGTTTCACATGTCTCAAGCTCTTCACAGGAGAAAACTTCAAGCAATATGCAAGTTTAGAGCAGCCAGCCAGATTTAGGACTTCCAACGAGTTGTAGGAAAACAAGGAATTAGGGATACTAATAAGATTGATGCAATTCCTCAAATTCAAGAATTTGAGCTTTGAAAGATTAGCAATAGATGGGTCAAGTTGCAATAATCCAGTGCATCCTTCAAGCTCTAGCCTCTCAAGATTCGGAACCCCTCCAAAATTTGGCGTCTTTATCAAAGTTTTGGAGCCACATAGATTCATTTTTCTCAACTTAGGGAGCATCTGTCAATGAGAGAATATACAAGAATAGATATATGATTAGCCATAGCACTTGCGTATAATGACACACTAGTGCAAAAAAGGGCTTTAAGACCGCCTCGTTTAGAATGAAAGATCGATGCATCGGTTTTAAAAGTATGACCTAGCGGTTTTGTAAATATCAAGAACTTCTTAAACCGGATCCTTTCTTAATGGATCTTAAATATATTATTCAGATCGCTTAACAAAACAACCGGTCTTAAAAATGTTATTAACAAAAATTGAAATATCAATTACTTTATAGAGAAATCTCGTACAACCCGACTTATATTTTCTGCGGACCAAAATAATAAAGAAAAATTTAAATATAAAGGACTAAAACTTTTAAGACCGGACTTATATAAAAAACGGTCTTAAAGGTTATACTTTTAAGACCGGACTTATTTTGTGGCTGGTACAAAATATTGAAAAAAATTAAACAAAAAGTTTATTGCTTTTAAGACCGGATTTTAATGAAGGACGGTATTAAATGTTAGCCTTTAAGACCGGTGTTTTAGTTCATCAGGTTTGAAAACAAAAGCGCCAAATATTCGCGCAAAACCTTACCTTAGGACTTATACGTTGCTCTCTCTGAACTCTAAAACCTCTGTTCTTGTTGCGAAACCCCTCTTCCTGTTGCATTACCTCTCTTCCTCGCCCACTACCACCATCCTCTATTACTCTCTCACATTCTCAGGCGTTCCTCTTTCGCACCACCACTCTCAACCTCTCTTCTTTCTCGAAAATGAATGGAGAAAACGATTCTTGCCCTGTTCGTTCAACGCCAGTTACTAGTCTTACTGGTGTGAGTCAGAACGAACCCTCGTCATCTCACAATGAGCCTTGTAACCGCCCTGCACGCCGTGGTAGAAGTGGCACACGAATGAAAGACATATCTGTAAGTCAGACCTCTGGGTCAAAGCTCGAGATTCAGTTTGATGAAAAGTTGGCTCCTTTTGGTCTTAATAAAGGCAAATATAATAGTTTTGTCGGCTATCTAGCACGTAGCAAGGCTAGCATCTTGATAGATGAGTAGAAAAATGTGGACCTTTGCACAGTAAAGGAACCTATTTGGGACACTATCCGGCTTACATACACTGTCCCGATCGCCCGGAAGTTGAAAGACAAGACATTGTCTTATTGTCGATCGGTGGAGGAAGTTAAGACCTTTCTAGCTAACACCTATATTTTTGCCGAGGTTCAGCCTGACCATAATCCTTGGGACAAGTACACATTTATTGATGAACAAACTTGGCAACAATTTCTTCACGGACCACTTCGAAGCTTTGGTGAGTTTATATTTAGTTTTGTTTGCCCTTTTTTGTTTGCTTATTAACTTGTGCGGATATGTGAATGTTATTGTGTTCATCTAGTCCTGTTAGTTAGATGGTTTGGTGTGTGAATAGAAGTATATATTTCCATCATTTTTCCTGCATAAGAGAAGCATGCCTTAGTTCTATGCAAGTCTGATATGTAAACCGTGCAGAGGTAAAATACTAAGTAGGTAATTAGGAAAATAATTTATAGTCTTAGCTAGTTCTGTTATAGTAGGTAGTGGTTAGACATTGCTATTAGTTAGTTAGTATGTTAACTGTGTAAAGGTTTTGGTGCAGTTCTGCAACTCCCTTTCTCTGGTTCTCCCAATTTCTTCTACAATTCTACATCTTCCTTAAATAAAATGTTGAAACTTGATGAAGTGAATTTGACTAGTGTTTGAGGTTCATATCAAGCAAAAGTTCTCTAATTTTTTGTTAGTGAGATGGCTGGAATTCATAATTAATAGTTGTTTTCAATTCTGATTCACATAAAAGAAGGGAACAAGCACAGGAGATAGGGAGAAAGAATGATTGTCCGCATAGGGCTTCTCGCGGCGGATATGAAAAGGCCGAAAAAGAATTGATGGCGGCCAAGCGGAAGAGATTGGAAGATGAAGCAGAATCCAATCCTTCTGCGATACATGATTCACCATCTCAAATACGTCGCGATCAGTTATGGTTGTATATTCAGCAAAAGCCAAGCGGCGCCTACACGAGTAAACAAACTCGTCTAGTTGCTGAAAGAATTGTAAGTATCGTTATTGTTAATTTTTAGTTACTAAACATGTTTCATTACTACACTTCTCATTATCTGTATCTTACAGGAAGATCTTAAAAATAAAGACATAGAGGGATCTTTTTTGTCGGACGGTAGGAATGATGTTCTGACCGTTACGACTGAAAAACCGGATCTCGCGGGGCGTGTAAGGGGGGTTGGAGGACGGGTAGGCCTGAAGGAATACTTTGGTAGCGCCAAACGCTAGAAACAAAGTATGGTTACCTAGGAGGAGATGGAACAGAAGTTGGCCAAATTTTGTGAGGAAGCAGCAGCTAACGAAGCTTCATTGACTGCAATGTTTCAATCCCAGCTGAGCGAGATGAAGGAGGAAATGAATCAAATGAAGCTACTTGTGAGCTCTCGTGAAGAGACCAGTGTTCCCTTACCACACTCACCTACACTTATGCAGCAGAGCACTAGAGGGACCTATATTGTTGGACAGTCAGAGCAACCTTGTGACCTTTATATGGAGGATCTTGATCATCATGATAGACGATTAGTTGCAAAAAGGACTGTCCAACACTTGGGATCAACTGTACACCACCAACAAATGGCCGATGATGAAGTCAGAGTGTCAGTTGAAGAGGTCATCATTGATGCACCTGTCCCTCTCCCAACTAATCAGGTGAAGGTTGTGAGTGATGTCATTGGAACCTTCATCTTGTGGCCAATGAAGCTTGTACATGTTTCTACTCCTCTTGAAGCTCCAGCCCCTCTTGAATTGGTTGGCACGGCTAAGTTGAGTGCCAAGGACAAAATTGTCCTTATGGTATCCAATAAACAAGTTGGACTTAATCAGTGGCCTGTCAATACAGAAGTAGGCCTCTGTAATAAGCACCCGGTTTTGGTTGACCAAGATGATCTAATTTCTCTGTTGTTTGATAAACAGGAGCTTACTAATTCAATTATTCTCATGTTTATAAAGTAAGTATCTTCTTCTATGAGTACATAACATAAATGTGAGACACTCACATACGTATATATTAATTCCCTAACGTCATTATTATAGGTTCATGCATCGTGAATTGGAACAACAGGGCAGAAGCCAAGATATTGGATTCTTGTGCCCACAGTACATAAGTCAACCACCCTTAGCGGAGAGACAATCATACGTTGTCCACCAATAGGAAAAAGTGGTACTTGACACCATACTACCATAGGTACATATCATAATTCTTTTCTGCAATTCCCTTAATTCTGCTACATATTCCTGAATACTTGTCTGTTGTGAATTTTTAGTTGCCATTAGCAATTGGTCCTGATTTGCGCGAATGAGAATAAAGTGGTCTTTCTATGCTTCATTCACAATGATCCACCGCCTACATTGAAATAGATCGTGAACAAGTAAGCATGTCATTTTGATTGTCTAGTCTGAAATCTCTGCTGTAAACTTGGTCATTACGTCTTGACACACATATATAATATTGCCATTAATGGCACACTGACTTGTGAACTTGGTCAGTAGCAATATATGCTCTTATATATTTCTTGTTCATTTTTAGACCCGTCGGCAACAAAAGGAGTCCAACCTATGTGGCCATTATGTCTTGACACACATGTATAATATTGTCATGCAACCAGTGACTACCATCACTGAAACGGTAAATGTATATTACATAACTTTGCATGTGCGCTGACCCCTTTGATGCAAGGAAGGACAACTAATATATTTTTGTCTTTGATGCTACAGACGTTTGACTGTGCTGACCCCTTTCCTGATGGTGAGATTGAGCGCACACGCAATGTGTTTTGTGAATATCTGTATGATCTGAAGATCTCGGAAAGTCGGAAAAATAATTGATTTGTGAATTCATTTGTAAATATATGCTGTATTAACATTCATCTTCGGTTGTAAATGAACAATTGTCCAATTTGTGATAGTATACAATAATAATTTGTTAATTCATTTCAAACAATTTCCTTGTGTTCATTTGTGGTTGTTGAATGTATTGGATTGTGGATAAAACTATTTATTGCTTAATTTTAAAAAAATATTGCGAGAAGTTTAGGACCGGATGTTTTATAAATGTCCACTCCTAAAAGTCTTCCTTTCATTTAAAAAAAATATGCCTGACTTTTAGGACCGTAGATTTACTAAATGCTCGATCCTAAAAGTCTTCGTTTAATTTAAAAAAATATGTCAGACTTTTAGAATTGTATATTTACTAAATGTCCGGTCCTAAAAGTCTTTGTTTAATTTAAAAAATATGTCGAGACTTTTAGGACCGTAGATTTACTAAATGTCCGGCCCTAAAAGTCTTCGTTTAATTTAAAAAATATGCCAGACTTTTAGGTCCATAGATTTATTAAATATCCAGTCCAAAAAAGTCTTCGTTTAATTTAAAAAATATGGCCACACTTTTAGGACCGTAGTTGTTTTAAATGTCCGGTCCTAAAAGTGTGGGCAATATGTTTATTAATATATTTTTATATAAAAAAAAAATCACTTAGATATTTAAGGAATAATCATAATATTAAATTAAATATTTATTAAATATTTTGTAGCTACCGCCTACATTATTAATTTAAACAATATTATGTAACTACTTTCCCAATTATTCATATTTCATAACCGATTTACTTTATTTATTTAGAGAGAATAATAAAAACATTAAATTAAATATTTGTACCTATTACAACCTCCATTATTAATTTACAAAATATCGTGTAACTATATCATCTCCATTATTCATATTTCATAATTGCCTTGCTTTTTATTTTTTATTTTTTTTTATTTTAGTGTTTTGAGTCCGCCATTTTTGCCGATGTACGTGTTGGCTTGAGATCGATACTTACCGCTCTACTTGTATATAGTTAAGATGAAGATTGCTTTCCACCACCGAGATATTCGATAATGCATAAACGTAACTAAACACACACGAGAACAAAATTTAAAAATATTTTATTTATTAATTATTATGTTGCCCTAAAAAGGACAGCGACTATTACAACAACAAAAAACCATAAAACAACTAATCCTCCCCATCGGAGAGGGAGGAGGCGTCGAAGGCTTCGTCTTTAGAAGAATGGTACTCCACGTCATTGGCGTGGAATACCATGTTCAGTTTGTTGTTGACGGTATGAACAAGCTGAACCAATTGGCCCAAGCGTCGGTTGATGTGATCGACGCGGGCCACCACGTTCTGCACCAACTGCTTGACAGTCAGATTTGGAGACAATGGAGGAGGGGGCTGAGGTTGAGGAGGAAAAGGAGGACCTAGTGGAGTAGCCATTACAGTGGAGGCTAGGCGGTGGAGGAGATCATGTAGAAGTGATGGAGAAGAATGTGAAGAAACTAAAGTAACAACGGGTTTAAATAGAGAACCAATCCTGAAGAATATGAAACGCCGGAAAATTTTTATGAGGAGACGCATAGTCCTCAGAATACGAGGAGACGCATAGTTGGGCAGTTTACCTGGAAGCCGAAGAGACTCTGGATCATGTGAACAGAGTGTAAGGATACGACTCTGCTATCTGAGTAATTTTGAAGTGACAGAACATTTAATACAGGATTTTGTAAAAGATCCGTTCTTAAAAGTAATATTTTTTAAGGAAAAATTCTTACTTTACGAAAATAAATAATTGAAAAAAAAAATAATTGACTTTTAGGATCGGATATAAGATAAATGGTCGGTATTAAAAGTAATTGAATTGATTGGAAAAATAAATAATAGACATTTAGGACCGAATATATGATAAAATGACGGCCTTAAAAGTAATTTAATTGAAAAAAATAAATAATATACTTTTAGGACCAGGCATATGATAAAAGGACGGTCTTAAAGTAGAAACACAAAAATCATAATCAATTGTGGATCTCAGCTCTCTGCCCTTAATTAACTCCTCACACTACCTCCTAACTCCTCACTACTTAGCTCTTTGCCCCAATTGCTCAAAGCCTCAAACCATGGTTAGATACAAGATAACTCCTCATAGGGGTACTCTTAGTCCTGAAGCTTGTGCCTTCATTGGATCGTTATACGATGCGCCTCTTCCAGCGAGAGTGCATTCTATTGTGACCGAAGAGTCTCGGGTCGTTGGACCCATTGTTATTTCGGATGATGAAGAGATTACCGCACCCCCCAGACCATGAAGAGGTTCCAGCTCCCCCTCCCCAACCTCTTGGCCCCAACGCGCCTACTGCTGACCCCTCTCCTCTTTCCTCTAATGATGTATTGTGGCTGATGCAAGTAACGGGGAACTTGCCGATCTCCGCGGGAACTTAATGCTGCTCACGCCGATATCGCCAAGGCATTGGAGGATAATAAGCTTTAGGATGTTTAGTTAGATTCTTGTCGTTGATAATGTTCAGTTTGTTTTTCTTTCTTTTTTCCTTGTGTACGTGCATATTCTCCAGTAATGTATGAAGCATTAAGAACTAAGCTTTTGTCTTTTTTATATTCATATTCTCCAGTAATTAAATAAGCTTATATATTCTCCAATTTTCCTTTAATTTATCTTATTCATTCAGTTTCTGCAGTGCTCGCCAAAGCCAATCCTTTTTTTTTTTTAAATTTGGTTAATTAATAAATGAGGACCTTTATGACCTGAAAAGTATTTGACTTTGAGGACCGGAGTTTTTATAAAATCCGATCTTACAATTAAATGGATAGTAAAATTTTTGGATCCAGAGTCTTCTAAACCGCGAGTCTTAAAAATTAATTCATAAAATTATATCTTTAGGACCGGATACTTTATAAATAACCAGTCTTAAAAAAATCCAAAATTAATAAAATGTCGTGCGGAAAATTAAATTTCCCTCTTAGAACTTCTCTTGTCGCGCCGAAAGTGATTACTTAGGTTTTGTCTCCAATGTTTGTGTGTTGCGTCGTCGCTTCTTCGCGTTGCTCTCTCGACAATCACTTTTTGGTTCCTTAGCTAAACGTCTATAGACCAAGTTGTACGAGGTGTTTCGGTTATATAACTTTATGATTTTCCTGCTTATGGTTCTGGTTTTTTCATGGGTTGAAAGGAAATCAATGAAATGTTCTTGTGGGTTTCTCTGTTGTTAATGAATATTGTATTTTGAATATTATATTTGTACTTTGGACCTACCCAACTGACCAACAAGTGTTTTTAGGTTTCTCTTGTTGTCTGCAACATCAACGTTCGTGGCCGGAGAAGAAAGACTCAGCAAACACATTTGAATTTTTATGATACAGGTGAGTCCACAAGACCTCATGCGATGCATTTAATTTCCTCGTCATGCATTTATTTTGCTTATTGGATTCACTGTGATACATTTATGACCAAAAGTGATTTTTCGTTATGCATTTAATGGGCAAGTTTCTCCGTAAAAAAAAAAAAACATAACCGACATTGAGCATATATATGCATTTGGAGTTTCCTTATTTTATATGCAAGTTTCAATTTTTTCGGATTATGTATGTTAAATCTTTCTGTCTATAGGAATTTTACTATGGATCATAGTTGGATAAATAATGCTTTACGAACGAGTGTTGAATATCAGAATGGGGTGAGAGAATTTATAGAATTTGCTAAACAAGATGCCCATGATGATGATGGGAAGTTTTATTGCCCTTGTGTAGAATGTTTGAATGAGAGGCGACTAAATCCTGAAGTTATATACACACATTTAATTTGTGAAGGATTTTGTAAGACTTATACCGAACATTAATATTGATGACAAAATTCATTCAAATTATGGTTTTCCTGAGAGTACTCTTTTTTCAAGGGGTCTACCGAACATGAACGAAGAAGATGAAGCGGATAATGAACCCAGCATAAGAAATGATCATCAAGAAGGGATATGGGAGGATATCCCTTTATAAAAGAGTCAATTCATAAGGTAATATTCATATGTAGAATTCTTTGAAAACTTTAAGGTTTTAACTATATTTCTTCTATATATGTTTTTAATTAAACAATGTCACTGACTATGAAGTTTGTTTTTGTTTTGTTTTTGTAGTAGGATCCGATCCAAAGGGGCATATTATATGTAAAAGAGGATGTTACATTGTTGGGTGGGAATCAGATGAAGGCATGGTGAATATTATATTGGGCATGTATTTTGATTTACGTCTTTGTATTTGTAACTCATTGTATTTGTAAGTAAGTTATCTTATTGTATATATTCATTTAGGTGTTGTACTGTCATAGTATAATCATTAATTAAGAGGCCACATAACTCATGGTGAATAATATATGTATTCTTTTCCCAATTTAATTTATTCACAATGAATTGTTCATAGCTTGTAGCTTATAGTATCGAGTTTTATGTGCTAGATTGGGTGGTGGATTTGTGTCTTATATGATCAGGAAGAACATAATAGGGAAAAAATTCAGGAAAATTTGGACTGGAAATAAATACGCTGGTCTTAAAAGTTCAAATTTTAAGACTGGATGTATTTATATGTCCGGTCTTAAAGGTCTGGTGTACATATTTGATATTAGGTCGGTCTTAAAAGTTGGTCTTTTAAGACCGGTGTATTTATACGCCCGGTCTAAAAATTCAATTTTTAAGACCGGATGTATTAATCATCCAGTCTTGAAAGTCGGTCTTTTAAGATCGGTATAATTAATCGTCTGGTCTTAGAAGCCGCTATTTTTTAGACCGAATTAATTTTTGCCCGGTCTTAAAATTCCGATCTTTTAAGAGCGGCCTATTTTATATCCGGTCTTAAAAGTTGAGTTTTAGGATTGAACAAAAAATATTTCAGGTGTATATAGTACAAATTTTAAGACTTAATGTTTTAAATGTCCGGTCTAAAAGAGATTCTTTAAGACCGGTTTGAGTCCGGTCTTAAAAGTTATACTTTTAATACCGCTTCGAACAAGACGGTCGTGGGTCCGGTCTTTTTGCCTCTTTTGGCCTGTCTTAAAACCCTTTTTTCCACTAGTGACACATGAGATATTTAACTGCAGACAAATTAAAGGAGGACAATAACATACCATTTTGCCCTTCCATACTTCTATCATTTTGTTTTCAGGCATAATCAATTGTACTAGTGTATCTGACTTAAATCTTGATGGCAAATTGGTGAAAGGATATTGATGCCAGGAAACATATCGCAACTCGCTTGAAAGATTTTCTAGGGTTCCAAAAGCTTTCACATTATGAAGAATGAGCAATCTTAGGTTGATCATATCTGATAAAGCATCAATCCTCAATGTAGCCATTTTATGCTCTTCCAAGTCCAAGACTATAGCTTCAACATCAGTTATCACCTAGGATTATAAACGCATTTTATTTACACAAAATAATGAAATGTTAGATTACTACTTTAACTTTTCAAATCGTAATGTTTTGCTAATTAAAAGGGAAATCAAAACGTACCGTGTTTCTTTCATTCTCCATAACATGTTTGATGTCACCATAAAGGTGCAATCGACTTCGTTTACCTGGCTGATTTGGACATCGTTGTCGAATGATTTCTCGTCCCATTGCTTGCAACATACGATGCATCTGTATCTTCTGATTTGCAATTGTGATAATTGATTTTTGAACAAGAAGTTCTGTATCAACACGGAAACTGATACAATCATGTAAAATTTCCTTCACATAGTTAATGTCCTTCCCTACAAAGAAACATGCTATGTCCAAAAACATTTCCTGACTCAAGTCATCAAGTTCATCAAAACTTTTCCTAAGCAACATTATGAGCACACGGGGAAGAATAATTTCTTCTCTATCCAGGAGACTTCTCCATTCTGCAATGCCTTTTCCAAAAAAGGATGAACCCAATTTTTCAATTGCTAATGGAAGGCCATTAGCATATTCCAATGCCCTATCTATCAACTCTTTGAAATCACTAACAGGATACTCCTTTGGAAAGGCTTTAGAACAAAATAGTTCGAAAGCTTCATCCTCAGACAAAAGTTTAGGTCTATAAATGATATCAACCTCATATTTTTGAAGGACTTGTTCATCTCTAGTTGTTAGAATGATTCTACTGCCCCCGCCAAAACAATCAGATTTTTCAATCAAGTTTAATTCTTCAATATCTTGCACAAGATCGACACCGTCAAGAACTATGAGAAATTTGTGCTTTCTTAACCTTTTGCATGCTAAGAACTCTTGTCCTTCAATATGTTGGAATTTGTAATATAAATCTCATGGATTATGAATAAGAAGAAGGTTGGAAAAGAAGAGGGAAAAAGGAAGAAGGAATGTGTGTGGATAGAAGTCTCATATTGGTTAGGTAGAGGAAAGTTTGAGAATATATAAGCCTAAACTTTGCTCCTACTAATTGGGTCCTTGGGCCAACCCACTTTTGTGGAGGGGTGAGGACTTAGGTGACCCTTAGTCCACCACACATATGCACGCCGGCCGGCTCGGGTGAGTCGGTCGCGCGCCGCCCGCCCGGTCTGGTCCGTTTGTGTGAAATAAAAAATAATATTTTATTATTAAATTATTTTTTGAATAAAATAATTTTTAATATTAAATTATTTTTTGAATAAAATAATTTTTAATATTAAATTATTTTTGAATTTCCGAACTTTGTTGTGCTTCTCCGAGATATTCCAACCATCAGTTGCGTTTTGCGATCCGTTCAGATCATTCGCTCCGTTTTGGTGCGTCTGTTCGTAAGACGCACCAATTCGCCTGCAAGAGACACGAGTTCTGGTGCGTCTGTTTGCACAACGCACCAGTTCGTAGCAACAGACGAGTCCATCTGATCGTGTTTTTTCAGAGTCTATAAATAGGACGCCCTAGTCACAGATTAGATTACGTTTTTTCTACATACTCTATCTCTCTGCATTCTGCATAAACATTATGTGCGTTCCGAAAGCAGACTCGTTGGATTCGCTTGGGCTTCAGACAGACATAGCCATCTTTCTAGAGATGAATAATCCGCTCTATCCTGGGAGGCAATTGCTCAGAAACCTTCGGCATCCGTATTGAGGGAGCAATATTGTCTTACGGACACAAAGAAAGTTGGGCCCGGATTTCTGTATTTTTTCCATTACCATATCGGCAGTCTTGTGAGTTCGTTTAAAGCTTTTCTATTTTATACAGACTACTTGTATGCTCTTTGATTGCTCCATTTAATAAATACAGATTCTTGTTATGTTGTTTGTTTACTGTATATTCAATTTCTATCTACCCAATACATTCTGATCAACACAATATCCCTTATCTCTGAATTTTCCGTCTCCAAATATCTACGAAGAAGTTCTTGTAGAGACAAGTTGTAACACCCCTACCGGCCTCGCCTTTTCGGGTGGCAGATAGAAGGATTCCCTTTTATAATTACCACATATGATCTAATTACTACTTATTAGCATGCATCGGAGGTTATCGCAGCAGAGATATCTTGGTTGGATTTCAGACAATACTGGTATAAAAGTAAATAACAAAATATAATTCCCGAAGGGTTAGATATACAGTCATCCACCAGTGCCTAAGAGGCCAAAAGAATATACAGTTATCCAATTTTAGAAAAGAAAAATATAACAAAATAGTCTTCAACTGCCACCAATGACTCCAACTACTCCCGCACCGCAGTCTTACCCTTTTCTCCAGAATCTGCCCTCAAGGAAATTCCAGAGGCTCTACAAAAACCTGGAATTCATAAATGGATCCCAGAGTAACCATTAATCTCATATGTAATGCATAAACAGTGTATGTATGTAACCATAATTAGGAAAACACCAAATAATAGCATTCAGTAACAAACGCGCAGTAACACAAATACAACATACCATGTGTACCGTGTTAACTGCGGAAGGACTACATGTCCTAAAAACAAACGCAGGACTGCTCCACAAAGCAAGCCCCAGATCCATAGCACCAGAAAAACACAGTAGTCGGGCTCTGAACCAAGACCACAATGAATACACACAAACACATGTCCATTTTCAGGAGACACGGGTCCACATACAATCATGGAAAAACAGACATACAAGGTAACACATAACACATGAGGATTAAGGTTACTACCTGGTAGTTGACCAAAATTATCAGTATAATTTTTCTTTGGGCGCACAAAATCAAAGTGACCCTAAAATAATCAAAATATAAATATAAGTAACTCCTCTTTAAAATATTTATTTGTTAACTTAAAAATAGGCCTTCTTCAACTTAAAAAAAAATCTCTCAATCTTATACTAAGATCCTATTTTTGAACACTTTGAAGGCGTTAGAAACACCAACAAAAATTACTTTCCCATGTCCATAAGGTTGGCAGACACAATAAATTCTCATTTTCAACAACCATTTTTCTTCTATCATAATAACATTTCTTCCTAAACTCCAAACCTTAAATTCAATCCTTTATTCATTTATTTTATCTATTAATCGGACTCATTTCATAAATAAAAACACAGGGTACTACTACTTTTAACTCCATAACCATAAAATCATAAGGTAGGTAAACTATCACTTACTTGTTCTTGGTGTTTCACCTTCTTGAAATCTTGATCCTCTATGATTCTTCTTTCTTTCACCCTTTACCTTCAAACACCAAGGGACAAATTCCTTTAAAAAGAATCTTGACTTACATGAAAGGAAGTAGAAGAAAGTGAAATAAATACTCAAAAACCTTATCTTCCTATTGGATGTTTTGTTTGGCTCACCTTGTATCTTCTATTAGCCTTTCCTCTTCTCTTCTTTTCAACCACGTCCAGCTACCTCCAAGAGAAAGAGATTGTCCTTTAAATAGTTGGCTCTTGATCCATATTGCATCCGGATTTCTCTTCACCATTCTAGAAAAAAAATAGGGTAGAGGAGCAAAAAGACACATGTACTTTACCCCTAGGAGCGTCCAGCACCATATACTTTTTTTATGAGCAAAAATATACATGTGGTTACGTTTTGATAGCAAAAATATCGTTTAAGTGTTAAGTTTAATTTTTTTACTGACTGAACGATGACGTGGCATGTCCACGTAGACATGCCACATCATCGTAGAAAATAAAATAAGATTAAATATTTTGTATTTAATCTTTTTGCCTTGTTTCATGAGCTCACCACTTCCTTCCTCCATTAATATTGAATTGTCTTATCATCAAATCCCTCTTTCTCTCTCACACGTCTGGAACATTAGGAATTATTGAAGAAAATTTTTGTGTGTTTCTTTCCTCGTTCGTACACGTGCATCCCTACTTCCTTACTTAATTAATGCTGAATTGTCCAAACCATCACATCTTTTTTTTTCCTCTTTGATCCGGCGCATTTTTAGGGAGTGGTAAGTACAATTTTTATTATTATTATTCTCTTTTTGCTCCATTTTCACACCAGCACCATGAAAATTTTAGGAAAAATTTCATTTAAATACCAAATGAATTTGTAAAACCCTCAGAGGTCCTCCGAATTTGTAAAAAAGACTAAGAGGTACAAAGGACCTATGAGAGATATGCAAATTTGCATGAAATTATCTTTCTACCCTTACATTTAAATAAATTAAAAATAAAAAAACCCCACCCCCCTCCCACCACCACCGGCCGGCCACCGCCTGCGGCCACCACCACCACGGGCTGGCCACCACCACCACCACTACGGCGGCGGTCGGCCGACGCGGTGGTGTGGTGGTGGGGGTGGTGGCGGCGGCCGGCCGCCGACGGTGGTGGTGGTGGGGGTGGGTTTTTTTAAAAAATTTATTTAAATGTAAGGGTAGAAACGTAATTTCACGTGAATTTGCATATCTCTCATAGGTCCTTTGTACCTGTCATTCTTTTTACAAATTCGGAGGACCTCTGGGGGTTTTACAAATTCATTTGGTATTTAAATGGAATTTTCCCAAAATTTTATGAAGTAAATATTTTGTGTTTTCTTTTCTTTTTTTCATTGATCACGTGCCCAACTCCCTTCTCTCCTTTCTTCAAAATATGTCTCCCCATCATCCTTTCCATAGGTCATAAATACACCTAAGTCTAGATCATTAATTCCTACTTTTTCCTCTTCTATTGGGGCACGCCGGCTGCAAATGGGAGAGAATGAGTGATTTAATTTTTCTCTTCTTTTACTCTGAAAATCCGAAAATTAAAGGGCATTTTGGGAATAAAAATGTGTCTTCTAGTATGCTTTCCATCTTTTCATGAGTCCTTATATTGTACTATAACATAGTGTCATATTTCTCTTGTGGTGGACGAAAATAATAAATAAATAATGAGGTAAAATATATATTTACCTTCTTTGACATTATTTACCTCAATTTATTTATATCCGAATTTATTTACCACCTTTTCGCATAATTTCATATTATTTTTCAATAATTAATTTATCTTATTAGAAAATAATATACCACTGTCCACTTACTTGGACAAAATTCATATATTTCATTAATTGATTTACATAAAAATTGGGGTGTTACAGAAATCACCTTCCTTTAAATATGCACTTACATTGGGAACGAAATAAAAGGCATCAAAATAGAATTCATTACATGCTTTTGTTTTACATGCTTCTTAGATGCTTGTCCTTTTAATTAGAGGGTTGAAACATTTTTTTTTTAATTTTTTTAAAAATTTTAATTTTATTTATTTATTTAGATTAAACTATATGATGCATCTTGAAATTTTTTTTTATACCCAGTATCTCAAATTAATTAATTTTCATGATACGGGTGTTACAAGGAAAATATTTCTGAATACAGGATTAAAAATTAATTAATTTGAGATACTGGGTGCAAAAAAAAAAATCAAAATGTAGCATATAGTTTAATCTAAATAAATAGAATATATAAAACAAAAATATGTTTCAACCCTCTAATTAGAGGGACAAGCACCTAAAAAGCATGTAAGGGAGAAGCATGGAATGTGAACCCATCAAAATAATCTTATAATATAGAACTCTAGCAATAGTAGACTTCCCCAATCCTGCCATACCACAAATGCCAACAACTCGAACTTCATCATCCTTACTCAAATCCAAAAGATTTTCTACTTCTTCCACTTGAGATTGTATCCCAACAAATCCAAAAAAGTCATAAATTTTTTTATCTATTCTTGACTTGACTTGTTTTACAATTCTTTGAATAGCTTGTGGCCCTGAGCTGAAAAAGAGAAAATGAAACGCCAAATCAATCAAGTTTGTTTCGTCTTTAGGCATGAGAGTAAAAGATCCTCTGCTATTATTGGTGTGGATTTTATCAGGACAATCTAGAATTTACATCTACAAATAAACCTGTCATTGTGAATTTTTTTTAAATAAAATTAACGATTAAAAATGAAGAGATATATAAATTATATACTATCCAAATTGCATCTGGAGTTGAGATGTGCTAGTAAAATAATTTTGGTATGCAGCTATTTATTATTTAGAGCTAGAAGAAGCCTAGATACCAGATTCTTGCGTGAGACCAATAGGCACTATTCTGGTTCTAATTTAGCAAAGCTACAGCTATTTGAGACCCATAGGCAATAAGTGATCAACAACAATATTTGTTGTTTTGGCCAAGAGTATGCATGATCTGAGGTGAAAAAAAAGATGAAGAGTAAAATTACATACTCATTCCGTACGTCCCAGCCAGTGAAACTGACCACGTCTTTGATTAGCCCAGTACCGATCCACATATCGAAAAAATCTGTCTTTTGACCAAGCTAGTCTGTATGATTACTGAATATGTTGAGTAAAGGATTTAGGATCTACATCGCAATAAGGGTGAAAAAGTAATTTTACACATGAACTTTGCTTTAGGTGCTCCCAGCACCACTACCTTTTTTGTGGAGCAAAAATACACACGACGTTACGTTTTGGGAGCGCCCGTCACCCAATTGGCCCGTTAGTTGACCAAACAGTCAACGTTAACTTGGATGAAAGTGAACGAAGAACTCGGGTAAAATTACACTTTTACCCTTAGTTTTAGGTGAAATTACCCTTTTGCCCCTTAGTTTTAAATATTATCAAAAAATTCAAAAAAAAAATTAATTAGAAATTTTTTTTAGGAAAATTAGGAAATAATTCGAAAAAAAAATTAAAATAATTAAGAAAAAATTTAAATAGTTAGAAAAACAATTCAAATAATTAGGAAAAAATTCAAATAATTAGAAAAAACAATCAAATAATTAGGAAAAAATTAAAATACCCCGCCGGTGGGCCCCACCAGTTCTTAGTCGGACTTCACACATCGATTAGATTTATCTCTCGTAGGGAGAATTGACAAGAAGATCATCTTAATTAATTAACTAATATTTTTTTCAATGAACAACTTACCCTAGTGCATTTTCAACAACCGCACGCCCGTGTATATACAACTCCTCCTTCACCAGGTGGTGGGGCCCACTGGCGGAGGGATTTTAATTTTTTTCTAATTATTTTAATTTTTCCCTAATTATTTGAATTTTTTCCTAATTTTTTGAATTTTTCCTAATTTTTTGAATTTTTATCCTGCTTTTTTGAATTTTTTTCTAATTATTTTAATTTTTTTCCTAATTTTTTTCTAATTTTTTGAATTTTTTATTCCACGTTAGCGTTCACGTCAACGTTCCATCTAAGTTGACGGTCAACTAACTAGTAGTAGTCTTTGGGAGCTCCCAAAACGTAACGTCGTGTGTATTTTGCTCCACACAAAAAAGTCATAGTCTTTAGGCTCTCGCTCGCGAAAGCTTCATGCCAGTAAAATTACTCATTCACCCTTGCAATAAACTGCTATGACCTTATCACTCGGCCTGCAAGGGAGACCTAACCCTTCTTTCATAGCTCGTCTCCATCTGTCCACCTTGTCTATGTTTGCTTCGTACATTTCTTCTCCTTCATCATACAATGGATCTTCACGGCGAAATTGATGTCGTTCGGCACTTATTAGCCCCTCACAACCCCACATGGTATTGGTACATCTCTCTAGTTCCTTCAAACACCAAGAAGAAGAAGCATAGTTTTTGGATAAGACAACAATCCAAATCCACGACTCACGAATTGCTTGTCTAAGGTGCTGAGGAAGACAGGAGTCAGGCGTTTCACGCCTCTTGTCATCTCCAAAGATTCTGAAGCCTTGTGCTTTAAGAGCGGCCGAAAAGCCATGCATGAATTTACGAGTGTCTTCATCGCCTCGAAAGCTTATATACACATGACTCGGCTTCAACGATGATGAGCAGCTCTCGAAATACTCCATGGCATTCCACGGAACGGAATCACAAATACTAGAGACCAGTTTAAGAGTTATAACTAGTGTTATTTATAATTTATTTTAAGCATAAAATGTTCTCCCTCTTATACTTTATTTATAAAGAATATTTTCTCTCATGGTGATCCTTTTTTCATTTCTACCTTTATTAAATATATGTAATTTATTGTCTCTCTGCAATAAATTTGCACACCTTATCTCTCATTCATACTCTTTCTAAATAGGGGAAATCATTTCTGCATTTGATGCAGAAAACAAATCTGCAGCAAGGATCAAAACGCTGCGTTTCAATTATTTTGTACATGACTTGCCCATAAATTGCTCTTGCAGTGAAACAATCGACTTTTAGCTGAATGTGAATATTCAGTGACAGAGCTGGAGGCTATTTACATGACTTGCCCATAAATTGCTCTTGCAGTGAAACAATCGACTGACTTACTCTATATGCGTTAAATTATAAGGGCTAAAATAATTTGAAAGTAATATGGTAGAGTCATGTATAATGGGTTTGAAACACCAAGGAGTGTAATTGGATACATTACCCATACGCAGATTTCTTCTTTTCATCTATCTTCAGATATAGCATATCACATTCAGATTCGATAATGATTGACATTGAATATTCATATTCAGCTAAAAGTCGATTGTTTCACTGCAAGAGCAATTTAGGGCAAGTCATGTAAAAAATAATTGAAACGCAGGGTTTTGATCCTTACTGCAGATTTGTTTTCTGCATCAAATGCAGAAATGATTTCCCCTTCTAAATAATGGTATAATTGGAAATAAATATACAAAAGCTAATTACACAATATTATTTTTAATTAACATTCTGAACGGCTAGATTTTGGTAACTGTTCTTGATAATAATAAAAAGATTAGGGGTAGTATTATAATCTCAAAATTTAACCTTTCTGACTGCCCAATGTACCCATCCTCTCAGAATCCTAATCCTCATTTATGACTATACACCCCTTCAGAGGGCGGCTATATTTAGATAGCCCTCTCTCTGGTTGGCTGAATTTCAATGAAAGCGCCATTCTAATAAGAAATTCTCTTTAGGAGAACCACACTCCAAGAAATTAGTTTTTTAGGTTAGAGAACTTAAAGAATTATGAGGCCGGCCTCTTTCAAAGTAACCATCTTGCAACATGCGACACATGGCTAAACCCGTTAAGGCAGGGACGACCACCTCTTCAGGAACGGCCGACGTAAAGGCTTATATTGGTCTTCTACAGTTGTAATATTTTAATTATTACATATATATTGAAAATTAGATGCTCTCTTTGGGACAACGCCATATCTCTTTCAGGACAAGTTCCCAGAAATTTCGACCTTAGCAATCCTCTTCTTCTTCTTAAAAATGTTCGAGATGCATGATATTTACCAGGTTTAAATAAGATATTTTCCTAAACATGTCGTGTGCATGGATGACTTTTTAAGGATTGACACAACTTTTATTTTCTGTTTTGTTTTTTCTATGAATTTGATTGGTCTTGGATCAGTGTTGCTAACGTGTAGAAGCTGGAACTTGAAAACTCCTCCTCAATCATGCTTTGAATAAGAATATTAATATAAATGTGAAAGTTATACATTTATAAAATATTTCAGATTCTAGATGGTGGAAGAAGATTAAGAGGTAGATTAGAGCTGGCAATCGTGGGCCGTGCCCGTGAAGGGTGGCCGGCCCTCCAGGGTTCCGGAGTAAGAAAAACACATGTTTTTTCAAAGCCCGCCCGAGAGAGCACCAGTGGTGAAAGGAAATTACTATTCCAAATTTTAACTATTTTTTCTCGTGTGTTTCAAAGAAATATAATTAGTAAATTATAACATGAATCATCTAATAAATAAGACAAATCACTAATTCATAATCAAAAGAAAACTATGTTTACAAATAACTCATATAAAACATAAAAAAAAACATATCACTAAGCAACATTAGTACGATGACTAATATTGTCGTCATTTTCGTCACTATCATCAATTTTAATGACATTTGATTGTTCTTCACTTTGAGTAGTAGCCTCTGGCTCATTAGTAAGAATATCATGAAATTCTTCTCCCGCATCATGAACACATCCATAATCTTTATTTGTAACAAATAAAAAACCAAATCATAAAATTAAAGTATAGTTATTATGTATTTGTAGTTAAATGGATAAACAACTCTATAACAAATACAAAATATATATATATTAATAAATTTAAAAAGGAAAAAAAAAAAGAGAAAAAGCTACAAGTGAAAAGGGCGCAGTGGCCGGGCTCGTGCCCTCAGGTTGCCCGTGGCCCGTGGCCGGCCCTCCCTCCGATCTTAATTTCAAATATCTCATCCATTTTTTTTGCCGCCCTTAAAGGGCCGGGGCTTAAACGGGCCCGCCCGATGGGCTGGCCCGCTTTTGTACATTTCTAGGTAGAGATCGTGGTAGAACATTAATACTACCTCCGATCCTAATTATAAGAACTAGTTGACTTTTTTTTTGTGAGATTAATGAAGCTAAATAAGTTACTTAATCATTTCATATGTTGTATTTTCTTAGATTATATATTAGTTTATTGGTGGTTTGAAGAAAAAAATAAAAATAAAAATATTCTAAGCTAATTTAATTAGCTTCCTTAATCTCTCCAAAAAAGTCAACTAGCTTTTATAATTAGGACCGGAGGGAGTACAACATATTAATGCGTTGGATATAAATTAGTATGGCTAACTTTTTATTTTATTTAAGCAGTTTGGAAATATCTGATTGGGCTGTTTTAGACTTGCTTTAGTTCTTTGAACTTTTCTCCGAATAAGAAACCAAAAAAAAATCTTTGTTTTGCATGTACTCTGATCCTTATTATAAAATATCAACTAACAATTTTCACAAACCAATAAAAACAGTTAAAGTCAATAAAGTTGTCTAAAATTTAAGTAATTTTCAATATTACCCCTACTAATTGCACTAAACTCTAATATTATATTAATTATTACTCTCGCCCACTACCCTTATTAATTAGAGGCATATATGAAAAAAATAATTAATATTCCTTAGGAACAAGCAAGTGCCTTATAAAAATGACAAAATATACTTACTAATTGGTGCCTTCTAATAAAGACCAGAGGGAATAAAAGCTTATTGGTTTGATCTTCTTCATTGGGCTACAAAATTTTATTTATATATATATTTATATATATATATATATAATGAAAATTAGACGGTCTCACAAATTTCCACCTCAACAACCTTTTTAAATTGTTGTATGATTTTAAGAGGAAAATGTACTTTCAAATCGTATATATGAGGCCATACAACTTATAATGCTTCCATAATAAGAACCCGCGCAAAATGAATAATTTTTTTGGTTATGAGATATTAGGAATAATTGAGTATATATAAAAATCGAGCTGAGCATACATGATATAAGGCTATATGGTTATTGTAATATTTAATTATCCTGGCACATACAACTGTTTCTGGAAAAATTAATTGTGTGAATGCCTTACTTTTTTCGGCGCAATTTGTTATTTATTTGGATCATAAGTAAACACAAACCCAACAAAAAAGTTATACCTTAAAAAAAATTGAGTCCTACTTTATAGTCAGAGTAAAATTTAAATCAAATAAAAACACTCAGAATGTATGAAGCCCATAAAACCACTGGGATAAATGCTCTCCTTTCCCTAGCTTTCATAACACCCAACCTAATTGCCTTTTTCTGCATCTGACTCCTGATATTTCTTTCTTGATCGAGGAAGCAGCTTCTTATAATTATGCCTGCAATAATCAATCAAAATACAATAATTCTAAAATAATAATAATATATCTGGACTACATACATATATACATATATAAAACTATAACTATTTGCTTAAGGTGCAACTACCTACACAGCTTATTGCTCATTTCTCGATTTCATACCTGAAGCTTTTTGGCCCCAGCTCCACATGAGCGAAGAGTATTAGAATAAGGGATGATGCTCACATATTTGTGATCAGTTTCCAATTTACCAATCTTTTCAAGCCTTTTGCCTCTTGCACCAATCAAATCATACACATACACATTCATAGTACTCCCTGAAGTAAAGACTAAAGAATCTCCATTCATTATTTCAAAGTCATCATAAACAAAAGGAGCAACCTCCTCCAATCCCATTTCTTCCAAACTTATTGACAAGAACTTTGACCAAGAAGACGATTCTAAATCTGTCAAAACCCATATGGTAAAAACAGAACGACGGACTAAACTCACCACACAAATAGACTCATCATCATTTGAGGTTCCAGCCTTACCCCAATTGAATATCCAATACTCCCAATGGGCGTTCTGTGGTTTGTGCCCAATTTCCACAAGTTGTTCTGGAAAATTAACCCTTCTTGTCACCCCAGTTTCAAAGTTGTACGATGACATAAAATGATATCTTCTAGTATAAGAGGAGTCATCAAAACATGAGGCAAAGTAAATATTCCCATTGTAAAATACATGAGAGCCATATATCCTACTCCTATCTTCATTCAAAGACAAGCTTCCCCTCTCTTTCCACTCACCTTCTTTTGGCATATAAACTTTGCACACAAATTCCCTTGACGATGCCCCTTGGCGTGGATTTTGGTCAAAATAAATTAATTGAAACTCCTCAGTACTATGGTTCCATACAAAGGTGAATTCGACAGTGAAAGATAAGCATGCTGGGGTAGCAATGGTGGAGCAAGATTGCGTTGCAGGGTTACATATAAATAATACTAGTTTTGGTCTTGCTATCAGACAAAGTAGCAGTCCATTGCTAGATGCAACTATACTTATTTTCCTTTTTTGAAGAAATTGAAGAAACTTTGTGGGAATACCAGAAGAAGAGGTCTCATTTGCAGGTAATTCATATACAATTTTTCTTCCAAGGAATGTACTTCCTTGGATGACAAGGGAAGAGTCTCCTTTTAGAGACATGTTTTGAGCCTGCTTCAATGCAAAATTTGTGTTGTTTGTGAAATTGGATATAGATTTACAACATGACTTGAATTTGAATATTGATTTCGCAGGTAACCTCGAAAATATTTCAGATATAACATCCTCAGGTAGTTCCATCTAGCTAGCCTTGATCTGCTGGATAAAGTATTTGAAACATGGATAAACATCACTATTATTATCAATGAATATCCTTTTCAATAATTCAAATCAAATCATAGGGTTTAATGTTTTAATTAATTGAGATGTTAATAACATTGAAATAAATTTAAAATTTGATATTGTTAATTAATATGTTCAACCATCTAAGTAAACAATAAACATAAAGTCACTGAAGGATTGGGTATCTGGTA
The DNA here is from genome assembly GCA_019022615.1 of Acacia melanoxylon. NCBI lineage: Eukaryota > Viridiplantae > Streptophyta > Magnoliopsida > Fabales > Fabaceae > Acacia > Acacia melanoxylon. Next base: position 15,556,473 of record JAFJYJ010000005.1, read on the forward strand.
AGCAATGATTCAAATTCACCGTCCCAATATACAAAAGATGAATATAAATATAAAAAATAATTGATGTAACGAGACATAACATGAGAAATTTAAACTTCAACCTTAATGCGTTAAAAAGGAAAAATGATATGCACAACGAAAACATCTTGTTTCTTTCTCAAATCCATATTAGAAAGTATGTGATTAAACACGCTATAAAAATTACATCGAATATTCTGTGAATAGTTATTGAAGAATCTTTCAAAAAAAAAATATATATACTCATCGAAGAAGCATAAGAAGATATGAAACCAGTATAAATATGATTGAATCATTCAGAGAAAAGGGTTTTCTATGCTTACGTGTTGAATACTTATAGGAGTTGCTGAGAGCAATTCTTTGACGTCAAAATTAATGGAAGCCTGTTTGTTGGGAGAGGTGAAAATATTTCCCACCTTAAGAAGCCTCAAACATGGACCCACAGAAAATAAGCCTGCAATCGATTTGCTTGATCTACTAAAGATTTTTTGTTGGGTATAAAATATGTATCAAGATTACTGTATCATTATCTCAGGGTATTTTTACACCCTCATAATATTTCAAAACTTTTATTATTATCCATTTTATGGTTTGATTAATCTTTTTAAGTTATTTTGGGCTCTTTAAAAAATAAGATGTACTTTTATATACTCAAGTTTTGAAATATGTATTTAATTTGAATTGGTAATACTATTTAAAATTCGAGAATTCCTTTGGCGAAAGACATATCAAACGATTGGCTCATAGAGAATATATCCCAATTGCCATCATAGGATATATGCTTGATCCTCTAAGATTTTTTGGTTAGGATAAAATAAGTATCTAAATTATTTTATCATTATTTCAGATCATTTTTACGCCCTTATAAACTAGGAGTATAATATTTCAAAACTTTTATTACGGTTTGATTAATAACAATTTAAGATAAAATCAAGAGCATCAATCTCAAGGGCGTTCGACTTGATTATTGGAATATGTATCCTGAGGCGGTAAAACATTATTGTACTGTATGTTATGAGGCGGCAAGACCTATTTTTTCATTTGTGTATTAGGTTGTGTTCCTATGATGTGTGATGATTGCAACATTGCAAATATGTTCCCGTGAACTTGCATATGTTATTATTGTCTATGATTATTATTGGGATTCTCATGAATCTCACCCATTTACTTAAAATCACTTATAGCAAAGGCAAGCAGCTCAAAAGGCAAAGATGCAGTCATCATCGATAATTGAGAAGGTGGAGAAGCTGAATAGCTTTACATTTTTTACATTTTCTTTAATCTTACTCTTATACTTCAGTTTTTGGGTTAGCCTTATACGCTACTATTTTTGTATAAATGTAAATATATGAATAGAGATGTACATAGTAATGGTGGTATCAGTACACAAGGTGGTGGTATTAATACACATAGTGGTGGTATCAATACATAAGGTGGTGGTATCAATACATAAGGTGGTGGTATCATCAGTACACATACTATTGGTATCATTTTTATCATCATGTTTAATTGACGATACAGTGATGGGCACAGGTTTGAATTGGGCTCATAACTTGATGAAAGATTAAGCATAGAGTATAGCATTAGATTAAACATGATATCAGAAAGAAACTCATCTCACTTGAGGCCTTACACTTATTTGGTATCAAAGTCAGGCTCGGTCGATGCGCCAGTGTCATACCCAAAGGGGTAAAGTGTTATATACACATGACTGGGAGGAACCTAACCCCTCAATGAGGGGTGACGGGTGACGATGACCTTAAAGCGGGCAATATCGAGAGCGAGATACTTAGATATTACAAAATCTACAATAGGAACCATTGAAAGCACAAGAAAGCTTACAATTGATTTTTACAAGATTTATCACTCAATCCTATGATTCTGTACTCTATATTGTTAGCTTTCATTCGCATGTTTTTCAACCGCCATTGCCAAATTAATCTTCATGAAACTTTTAACTCATTAAGAAGGTGTATGTGTGTGTGTGCGGGTGTGAAAATTCAAATACTAATAACATTACCCTATCCCAATTAATCAAACAGTGATCATTAACATTTTGATTCTTGTAGAGAAAACCCAACACTGGACGGGCTTTAGAAGCAATATTGTTGGCACATCTTTAAAGCAAATACCAAATATTAGAAATAGAAAAACATGACATAAGAACATAAACAACGTTTAGGAGCAAACCATTTTGAGTTAATCGGAAACTTGAATAAAAGCCACAACAAGCTTGAACAGCCCTCCAATATCTTTACAACTTTCTACTTCATCAAGGAAGAATGATTCACACACATACAATACAACTTTCTACTTCATCATGGAAGAATGATTCACACACATACAAACAGCCCCTAGAAAATCGAGCAAGAAAAGGTAAACATAAACATTCACGCAATTAAAACAAATGAACAAGTTTCAAATTTTAACAAACCGCTTTGCTGCATGATGTCTTAATATGATGCTCAGAACCATTAATGCTTCTTGGGAAGCAGATTCTATATCATTGAATGCAATTCTTTTTATATAATTGATCTCCACCTTAAATGAAATTTTATCTAACACTAATGTCAATTCAAACTCCTCAAGCTGGAATAAACTAAGGGTGAATAACTTCGTGCCTCCATCATAAGCGAAGCTAGCGCTTTGCAATACTTAAAAGCATAGCCCGCAAAAACCTTATCAATCACTCTTCTCCAAACACCCTTATCTTGGATGTCCATTTTCATAAAATAGAACAACCTATCAAATCAGGAATCAAGATTATTTAAAAGAGAAAGAGAAAGTAGGCTTCAAGAGGCGGTATCCATATCCTTTCCACCACCCACATCAACCCGAGCCTGACCCTGGCTCTGATACCAATTGTAACACTCCGCCCATAACCCACTAGAGCCGGCCACCCATATCGTCCCGAACCTGGTTCTGATACCAATGGTAACACCCCACTACCCACATCGACCTGAGCCTGGTCCTGGCTTTGATACCAATTGTAACACTCCACCCATAACCCACTAGAGCCGGCCACCCACATCGTCCCAAACCTGGTTCTGATACCAATGGTAATACCCCACTACCCACATCGACCCAAGCCTGGTCCTGGCTCTGATACCAATTGTAACACTCCACCCAGTGGCGAAGCCATGATTTAGAGTTTATGGGTGCACAATTAGTGTAGGGCTACGGGGGTTCGGGGGCAGCGACCCCAAACCTATACAGGGTTATAATTTTTCTTTTAAAATTTCTGTGCCACAGAAAATCAAGAACACAGAGCTAGCTTCTTTCGTGAACAAACAGAGCACAGAAAATATGACAAATATGTTGAAATCGAAACAGAGTCAGCGACTTTCGTGAAGAAACAGAGCACGAACGAGACAAAGAGACCCTGGATGAGCAAGAACAAGATGAACACAACGAACACTTTTTAAACAGGTCAGGGACGAGAGATACTCACCGAATGAAATTGGTTGATCGATGCGGAGTGTGAACACAAGTTGAGAATGAAATTGACAAAAAAAAAAAAAGGGGACAAGCAACACGTTTGAACTCAAGAACTTTAGACAGATGACCAAAGCTTTAACCAATTAATCTATTCAGATCTATTGTAATGATATTCCTTCACAAAATATATATTTTTAAAATTTTTTATGGGTTCACTTGCCCCCATAGGCACTAGTGTGCCTCCACCCCTGACTCCACCCATAACCCACTAGAGCCGGCCACCCACATCGTCCTGAACCTGGCTCTGATACCAGACCTGAGTACCAAGATCTGATACCATTGAACACCCCACCCACACTCACTGACTCTTATACCAGTTGTAATATCTCAACTGAACACCCACCCTCATTCTTGATATTGCCCATTTTGGAGTCCTCATCACCACTCATGATTTTAAAACGCATCAAGGGGAGGTATTCATACCCTTATAAGGCGTCTTTCGTAGATGTGAGACTTAACACTATACCCACATCGACCTAAGCCTGACTCTGGGTTTTGCGTGAGGAGGAAGAAGAGTATTGGGGCGTGATCATGGAGCAATGAGCCATAGGTGTGATCACTATATGGGTCCCGCACGAGTTTCCAGACCTGGGTGGCTTGAAATGACCCACAAGAAATTTGCATCAACTCATATGAAGTGTCAATCATAAAAATCTACATCACTAATTAATAATCATAGAATTTTACATATTTGGATTATTGGGCAATGAAAACGTATGCCATTTTTTCTATAAAACACGTATGACCTTTTCATTCATACTACCAAACACACTTTGAAAATAGTATTCCAGAAAAAATGAATAAATAAGACGTATTTTGGCAATGTACAATTGCATTATTTTGAGTTTTTAAATTGCCTTTAATTTTCCTAGCTTCTTTTCAGTAAGCACTTACTTAATGAGGGAAATAATTAAACTAATGGCTTAAGCGTACTCTATTATCCACATATATACTTCCATCGTAGTGTTATTTTGAACTTAACAAGTGTTAACCCTGTACGTGCTTCCTTTTATATTATTAAGATTTACTAATTGAGTTTTTTCAATGATGACCGTGGACTGTACATGCGTTGTGAACAAACTAACTGTAAACAAAAAATTCTCTCTCTCTATCCCCAAACTGCTGCTGCTTCTTCCTAAGAAGAAAAAATATTTGATATATTTTTAAAAAAAAATCCATCTTTTTTAATTTTCTTTAGAATTTCATATTAATAACACTGAAATTTTTACTTTCTCACCGGTTTGACCTCGGGTTAGCTCCAGTTTGACTCTAATGCTCCGGCTGGTTCAATGGCCGGTCCGGATTTCATAACCTTAGAAAAAACTGAAAGAGATCTATGTTTCAACAAAAACACAATACCTCATTATCTTATTTTTTATATGTATATATTATTCTATTTATAAATAATATAATTTTTCATAATTTTCACAGTGTACCTTGAATTGTTCTTGAAATATTTATTTACTTTCAATTTCTTAATTACTCTTCTTATATATAAGCTCCGTTTCAAAGCAAATATCTTCTCGCTCTATGTCAATTTCATTCTCTATCTGTTTTTTTCTTAAAGCTAAAAGAAGTATAGGAAAATTTCACTGTTACCCCTCTAAAGTAAATTATTGTCAAATAGCCCTCAAATTTTTTGAAACTTCACTACACCATTAGGAATAAATTGAAATTGAAATTTGTGACTGAAAAGACAACTGTGCCCTTATTTTACAAGTCAATATGATTATTTACATGATAATTGTGCCCCAAAAAGTGTTTCTTCTCTTTCAAAGAGGTGAAAAAGTGTAGCTTCAGCGAGAATAATCCAAAGAGTGACGTTTATGCAATTTGTAAAGGTAAAGAGTGGATATGCAGCACAAAAACAACTCAAGGACCATTTCGACCAAGGCAACCTTAACAAATGTAATGGTATACTATCAAATGACAGCAAAGAGAATAGTCATATACTTAGCTTGAAATTTCGGTTTCAAAATCCAAGATAAGAAAGGGGGAAATCTTTATTTTGTTTTGTTAAAAGTAATGCACTTGTGTGACCTTGTGAAACAAACTCAAATGTAATTCAAGGTGTCAATTTTGCTAAATGTGCAGTTAACCATTTTTTTTATAATAAAAAAGTTTAGTGAGTTGAGTCCATTGCTCACCAAGACTAAAAAGACGCCTCTACAGGCTCGGAAATGTTTTTATAAGATCTTTACAGATTCTTCGCTAATAAGATCCTCACATCAGTGGGATTTAAACACACAACCTTATGGTTATGAGCCAACCCATTTACCAATTGGACCAATCTTTGTTAGCAATGTGCTGTTAACCTTCTTAATGCAATAAATTATGAAATTTGATCAGAATGCAGTGAGGAATAGAAACACACTCAGATCAGAGGCAATTTACCAACCAAACACAGAAAGATGCACTAGAAAAAAATTGTATCGAAACTAATCCAATCACAAGTGTTGAAACTTGGAATTTCAGCCACCAAACACAGCATTGTACACTTAAAAGCACAATGAGATTGCACAGCACAGGAATTGACAAATTTGATGCAAATAAATGATTTTTCATTACAGCAAGTGGCTAAGCAATTGAGTCTGAGGATATCCGGGGAAATTCAACAATTAGTGCAACGAGGATTACTCAGCAGTGTTAATCATGTACTTATGCCAGATTGACGGAATGCAATAAGAATCAAGTCAAATTCAGCAGTAGCAGAAGAACGTATCAGCAATTAGGGATATGCACAAAAGCAAGGTTCATTGCCAATCCCAGCATATTTCTCCTTCATACAGCCAGAATTCCACCAGTTCAGAATGCATGCAATGACAAGATTCAGCAATGTGCAATGAACTAGGTGCGAAGCTCACACACCAATTTCATAAATAATTCAAGAACAGTTTGCCAAATCTGACAGTGAATGCACAAAATTCCTAGGGAATGAAGAACTAATCACTCACTTCCCATGAACAAAAGTCAATCTAATCATAGATCATGCACGCAGTCTAATATCTATCTCTTGTATAAAAAAAAAAATTGCTCAAAGGATACTTGCAGTAACAAAATCAAGAAGAGTGGCGATTTCAGAAGGGAAAACAACAATCCGAAATACAAAGACAGAAATTAACATGACAGAAGCAACAGATACAAAACAAAACTACAATGTCTACATGTAAAAAGTAGAATAAAACAAACTAGCCACCACCCATTGAAGGAATGGTGAAAGAAGAATCATCAGCATCTGCACTTGACTCTGAGCCTCTAAAGGTAGAAGTGAGAAGTGACAACAACGCAGGTGTTAGTTGTGAAACTCACATATTGGCACACCCTTTATAAGGGTCAGCTGCAAGAGAATCCGAAACACGTTTGCCCCATCTTGAGAAGTCTTGGGATGAAGGACATAGACAACTCAACCTTAGAAGTAGAAGACAGAAGACAAATGATATCCCTGGACGATACTTATACTCCTGCAATCAAACAAATCTGATGACTTTGCATCAACAGGCAAGGAAAGGGAGACAATCAGTTCAAAAGCCACTTACAGCTAGTAATAAAGCCGTTTTGTTTTCATAGGCAAGACCTCAGTCATTCCCATTCTACAATGTCAGCTGGTAGCTGAGTATACACCCTAGAGTTCCAATCATTCCAATTCTCGAGATCACTTTGTTCCGGACTATATTCCTCCTGCAGTAGTTTTTTTCCAACCTGAGTGTCCTCCGCCGGCATCAGATTCCGGCGAAATCTGAAATTCTGATTTTTCTTCCCAACAAATTCAGCTTCCTCCCATTTCTCCTTACAAACCTCCAAGATATCCTCAAACGTACGGACCATGGGTGTGCTTAGCCAGTTACCAAAATCCGAATCATCCACGTCGCCGTTACTAGCATTCACATCCTTACAACCACGGCTTTCATGACCAATCCGACCACACCTATAACAGAAATTTTGCAACCGTTCATACCTGACCGTAACCCAGACAGGGTCCTTATCTTTCCTTGGTACCCAGAACCCAGTTGTGAGAGGGGCATCCAGGAGAAGCAAAGCCCTTACACGAATGAAGCTTCTTACCAGTTTACCATCTACCACCGGTTTCTCGTACATCACCGTCTCCCCCACTGCGTCCCCTAAAATTTTTGCATTTGACCCATCGAAGGCCTCCAAAGGGAGGCCATGAAACTGTAACCAAAACGGTGCATATCTAAAGTCGACGTCTTTCAGCACCATGAAGTCTTCCCAGATCTGAAGATTTAAGAGATGACCCTGTATTGACCATGGCCGACCTTTCAGAATGCGAGCATAGTCGTCACTGTTGTTGAAACGGAACAGGAAGACTAGAGGGTTCCGATCGAGATCGTGGACATCCACCTCTTCGTCTAGCTGCCACCCTTTCTTAATCATGGAGACAACCGTTGGGACATTCAGTTTCTTCCCTGTTAAAATCTTCCCAACCAGAGTTCCCCCCTGTTTTTCAAACCTTCGACCCAGGTCCAGGACGACTTGCTTCGATCTCTTCGAGCCATTGCTTCGTTCTTCCTCCATTTCGCACAGAAGATAACCTTCGACACAGGTCCAGGAAGACTTGCTTCGATCTCTTCAAGCCGCTGCCCTGTTTCAAACCTTCGACTCAGGTCCAGAAAAACACCACGCTCCTGTCGATTCTCACCAGAAAAACAGATAATTAGCTAAAGAAGATGAAAGATGAGGTCAGAGATATGGCCGTCGTCCAGGAAGGATTTTGGCCGGAAAGGTTCACTGAAAACCTAACGGCTCTCACAGAGGAGAGCGAAGACACCAGTAATGTTCAGACTTCAGACCGAACACGCTGCTTCCCAAGATGAAATGATCTCTTGTATAAACATTTTTTTTTTGGACAAAGTATAAATTAAGAGTATGGACAAACCTGGTTGAACTCTCTCAGTCCCACTAAAAACGAACAGGGTATAATGCCTTTTGTGGGCAATAACCACAGTAAATTTAGGATCCCAACTTCTTTCAAAATCCTTGCATGTCTGAGAATTCGGTTTCAGTGGAATTTAAATTGAATTTTAACCATAAAGGCTATCAGAATTGAGAATATTAGTAAACTTAGATTACCCGAATGATTTGTTTCAGCTCTGAATCCAACACTTCGTTCATTTCTGAATTACTGGTTCCATCCCTAATTCCAAATAAAGGAAAACTATATATAGAAACTAAAAAATTTGTACATTGGTTCAAACCAAAATTTTCAACTTGATAATTTTCATGTGTAATTTTTAAAATGTATCCTTTTTAAAAATACCATAAATACCAGATTGCTTAGCTGAAAGAATGCACAATAGGAAATTAGGAACAATGGTTTCTTATTCAACCCCATCGTCACATTTGTATACATCTCCTTAACCCTCTCTTTGACTGGCTTATGATGCATTCCAAATGGCTCAGTCAACACTCTAAGCGGGTCCTTCAGGACCTACCAAAAAGGGGAAAAGAAAAAAGGGGTAAGATGCATATGAAATTTCAAATTGAACTTTCAAACGGCACAAAGAAAAACCCACCATCCCCTTCATTCGTGCACATTTCCACAGGGCTTGGGTGAGGAATGTAGTTTTACAACTAGGTGAGAAGTTGGATACAGCCCAAAGATCAACAATCTTAATAGGGTGAAAAAATTGCTGACACATAAATGGTTATTCTGTGAGGCCAACTATATTGAATATGGCTAAACCTGAATTTAAAGTGAAAATACGATGGCCAAACCTTGTAGTTGAAATTCCACTTCCCACCTTTGGGGATGATGGACCCATTCCCAGCCTTAAGCTGCATGTAGCAACATATTGGTAGTATCAGTAGTGTCTCAAAGCCAGAAGAAAAATGTGTAAATTCAAAGGATGAGTGTTAATAAGTATGAATGAATGTGATGATGTGGTGCAGAAGAGAGAAGATGAGAGAGAAAGAAAGAAGAATGAGAGAAGAACAGGGGGACTGAAATTGACGGCACTATTCAGATTCTAAGCATAAGCATACGATTGATGGTTCCCTTCTTACATAAGTATCGACTAGATAAGGTAACAGCTAGATATTCCTACCAAACTGACTCAACTAACCTAACTACCCTATATGGCTCGTAGACTTAGTAACCATATGACTTTTATTGATTTACTTTATTTATTATATATTATTTTACAAAATGGAATTCTATTTTGCATTTACGTTCTAATTTATCAATGAGCATATAGAAACACGTACCTCTGGAGGACGAAGAACACGACCATCGATTTGTATACATTGAGAGTCGATGGTAATTGCAGAAGAACAAAGCATAGGCTCTTTACCATATCCTCTGTTTCTTAGAGACTGAAAGAAGAGCATTATCAACATTTAGATTTATGAAGGGGTATTAGTATGAAGAAAGAAATATCTTGTTTGATTAATGAAGAGGAAAAGTTGCAGAGAAAGAGTATTATATCTTTTGCTGAAAAAAGACAAAAGAAAAGAAGTCAAATGATCCCCAAGCTAGTGGCGTTGATGACTGGCCAAAATCAATCATCATAGAGCCATGAGGATGCTGGTGGGGAACTGTCAAGGGTTCTGATTAGGCTGATGTTCTGCTTCTCTTTGAATGTGTCTGTTATTGTTTGCTTTGTTGGTTTGGAATATAGTCGGTGTGTCTAGTTATATTGTATAGGTTTTAAAATTGTGTCTCTGGTTTGTTTTCTGGTTTTTGGGCTGCGTATAGTGGTGTGGGTTTTTATACTTTTTTTTATATTAATAAAAATGAGTTTTTGGCAAAGAAAAGAAAAGATTTGTGTAAGACGTTAGATGGTGACATGAGACAAACAAAAACATACATTTTTCACAGATGTCATTCGTTCGCCAGGATTTTGCCTAGACACATTCGCAAACGAAGCAGCCTGCGAACTGGTAAGGGCCTTAGCGCTGCAATGAAACCAGCGTACAGAGCTACAAAAGAACAAGGCCCCTCACCATGTGTATGGAGAGGAAGTTAATTTAATCTTCCAAGTTAATTTAGTCTCTCTTTAAGAAGGAGTTAGCATGGTCCCCTTATAAGTTTTAGAGTTAACCCAAATAGGTTACTCAAAGAACATGTTGTTCATTGATGTTAATACAAGGGAAAATTAAAATAAAGGACTTAGAGAAAATAATATATATTATAAATAACTATAAACATTATAATTACTTAGAAGGACCGAATATTATAATATAAATTTAAAATTAATAAATTGCCCATTATCAAATCTTTTGTATTATTTTTTGTATTCATAATTAAAAAGATAACTAAAATTAAAACTAAAAGTTCCTATCATGATATAATCATATCTTTTTTAAAAAAATATATTATTTGATTAATAACTATTAAATTCATATTTTTCTTATTTTTATTTTTCCTCAATTTATATCATCAATTTTCTCCATTTATATTATCAACGTTGATATCAATTAATCTCTTATATAAAAATAAAAAATGAACTTATTTCATATTTTTCATGATATAATAGGTTAATTAGATTTTTAATTTTATTAATATGACATGAATTTTTAACCCACGTGAATTGCTTCTAAAATAAAAATAAATCATACAAACTTTTTTTGTTTAACATATATCATAAATTATAAAAGACCTTGACCTTTATTAAAATTATATAATTCCATTTTTAAATATTTTTTTTATTTTAAAAAAAATTAAGAAAACTATCGTTTAATTTAATGAAACTTAGAATTTTGTATTAGTTTTAAAAATAGAATGGGGAAGAGAATGTAGGAGGGAATGCGAGAAGATTTTGTTAGGGACATTTTAGTACTTTTAATTTTGTATTTTTATATTTAGTCTTTCTAAATAATTACAATTTTTTATGGTCCTTCTTCATAAATATCTTTTCCTTTAGGTCTTTCATTCTAATTTTCCCTTAATACAATAAGATTCTTTATCTTCTTTCTCTATATTATTTCTGTAATTACATTTGTTAACAATTATTTTTAGGGTGAAGGAGCAAATTTACCAACCAACTATTAGTCCAGGAGCGCTGGGCACAAAAAACTTTTAATGGTACCAATAATACCAATAAACAATTAAAATTATTAAAACATCACAATGGCGTTAGTTAAAATATAACGGACGTTGCTTTGTTAATGAAGATGTCCACGTGGCTGAAAATGTGAGCAACCCACTTCAAAACAATGCAGGCCTAGCACATTCTTCCATGAAGTTCAACTCTACAACCCAACCACTCGCAGCGGATTCAATTTCTCCACCGACTTCACCTTCATCGTCCAACGACCGGGCTCCTCCAATCTTCACGGCGACGGCATGACCTTCTTCCTTGCATCGACCCACTACGAATTCCCGCTTGTAAACTCCTCCGGTGGATTCCTCGGAGATGACTGTTGGCGATGTGACACCAGTTGGGAGAAGAATCGGCAAAGGCTGGCAGATTGCGCCATTGGGTTCGGTAAGGACACCGCCGGAGGAAGAAATGGCCGCATTTACGTCGTGTCGGACTCCGGGGACGACGACCCTGTGAACCCCAAGCCAGGTACTCTTAGACACGCCGTCATATAGGAGGAGCCACTGTGGATCATCTTCAACAAGGACATGGTGATCAACCTGAAGCAAGAGCTCATCATGAACTCCTTCAAGACCATTGACGGAAGAGGAACGAGTGTTCACATCGCAGGCGGCGGCTGCATTACCCTCCATACTGTAACTGAGTGTTGGATAACTGGGTCCAGAAGAAATCACTCGATGCCATTAAGTAAGATTTTGGGTTTGGAGTTGACAATGCTTGAATTTGATTTAGCCTGTATTGTCAAATATGGGATGATTAATAATCGTCGGGAAAAAAAAATCGGTGTTTTAAAATGTGCACTGAACTTTTCCTGTCTCGCCCTTTTAAAATATGTCAATGGTACTTTCCTTGCAGCATCAGAAAGCGCATGGAATCTGAAAATACAATGTTTTCATTCATATGGTGGCTTCTTGGATTTTATTGGATTACCACTGGTGGCCAGAGCTTGACCCAAGATGCTCCTCAGCTTTACTGGTTAGTTGGGAGTTGTTTAATTCTGTTCTTAGTCAGTGACTTGTGCTATTTTAAAACTTCTAGACTTGTAGTGAGCAACATAGGGGTATAAATTAATGATGCCAAATAAACCACAATGTCTTGACACATTGATTTTGCATGGTTGTAGTTTGGAGGCTCTGTATCACCTTCCTTGCCATTGACATTGTGATTGTTTTGATCTTTGTGGTCGTGGCATGCCTTGTTAGTATTGCTGTTTGCTGCTGTCTTCCATGCATACTTGCATTTTTATCAGTGGTGGCGGATAAGGTGAATAAACTCTTTACCTTTTTGGTCTTGCTTTATATTGTAAATATTTTAAGATAATGAGGAGCTTCATTCTTGTTTCCCTGTGTTTAACAAGAAATCCATACGTAGCCCATGCATGATTTAAGTAATATTTTCACTTTGGTTTACTGAAGTTGCTATTTCAGTATGAAACAAAATTATTTGTTTGTCACATGCTCAAGTCTATATTTCTCGATTTATCCTGAACCAGGGGCTCAACTCTCAATTTCATTTATTAAGTGAGTTTTAGTTTATTCTCTTGGCTCTGTTTTTCCATGCTTGAAACAGGGGAAGACAAATTAGAACAGTGTCCCAAATATGTTGTTAAAATAATTACTTAGCCTTTGCCGGTTCTTCTCCCAACTGGCGTCACATCGCCAACAGTCATCTCCGAGGAATCCACCGGAGGAGTTTACAAGCGGGAATTTGTAGTGGGTCGATGCAAAGAAGAAGGTCATGCCGTCACCGTGAAGATTGGAGGAGCCCGGTCGTTGGACGATGAAGGTGAAGTCGGTGGAGAAATTGAATCCGCTGCGAGTGGTTGGGTTGTAAAGTTGAACTTCATGGAAGAATGCTGCTAGGCCTGCATTGTTTTGAAGTGGGTTGCTCACATTTTCAGCCACGTGGACATCTTCAGTAACAAAGCAACGTCTGTTATATTTTAACTAACGACATTGTGATGTTTTAATAATTTTAATTGTTTGTTGGTATTATTGGTGCCATTAAAAGTTTTTTGTGCCCAGTGCTCCTGGACTAATAGTTGGTTGGTAAATTTGCTCCTTCACCCATTATTTTATCATTATCTCAAAGTGTACCCTTATAATATTTCAAAACTTTTATTTATTATCCATTTTCTGGTTTGATTAATCTTTTTGAGTTATTTTGCGCTCTTTAAAAAATAAGATGTACTTTTATATATACTCCAGTTTTGAGATATGTATTTAATTTGAATTGGTAGTGCTAATTAAAATTCAAGAATTCCTATAGCCCAGGACATATTAATCGATTTAGCTCATACAGAAAATATCACAATTGCCATAGTAGGATGCTTGATCCATTAAGATATTTTTTTTTTGTTGGGGAAAAATAAGTATCTAAATTATTTTAGGGTTAAATGCCTAATTTACCCCGGAAGTTTTGTTAAGAGGGCGCTCAGCACCTGAAAGTTTTTTTGATACCAAATTTGCCCCGGAAGTATGAAAAAGGTACCAAATTTACCCCGAAAGTATGAAAAAGGTAGCAAATTTGTCCATCCATTAAGTTTAGCTGAGTGTACATGTGGCATGCCACCTCAGCAACCCAATAAGAGTTAAGTATCATTTTTGCCCCGGAAGTTTTCATTGAGGAGCAATTTTGCCCCAGAAGTTTACAAAAGTAGCAATTTTGCCATTCTTTCTCCCAATATTAAATTTGACTATTAAATCAGTCAAAGACCACACATGTCATGCCTTGAAAAGGTCGAACTTGGAGTCAGAGAAGAAGATCCTTGAGATGTTGAGCTCAATCACGGCCGACCAGTCACGGAAGCATCACTTATGATCTAACCAAATGATCGTCTATACAAACGTAAATATTATCACTATTGATTTGTTTTACTGAACCAATTTTTGGAACAATTCATTTCTCGTTTTGCGTTTCATTTGCTTAGATCATAAGTGATGTTTCCTCTGGGTTTTGCAACAGACATTTTAGTCCCTATAACCAGTTCGACTTCACAAATTCTGGCCGCCTTGAGCTCAACATGTCAAGGATCTCCTTCTCTAACTCCAAGTTCAACCTTTTCAAGGCATGACATGTGTGGTCTTTGACTGATTTAATAGTCAAATTTAATATTTGGAGAAAGAAGGCAAAATTGCTACTTTTGTAAACTTCTGGGGTAAAATTGCTCCTCAATGAAAACTTCCAGGACAAAAATGATATTTTTGATTGATGAGGTGGCATGCCACGTGTGATGAGGTGGCATGCCACCTCATATTTTAATGATCTACGTGAACTTCCGTCACCTTTGGGCAAATTTGATACCTTTTAAATACTTTCGGGGTAAATTTGGTACCAAAAAAACTTCCGGGTGCTGAGCGCCCCCTTAGTAAAACTTCCGGGGCAAATTAGGCATTTAACCCATTATTTTATCGTCATTTCAGATTATTCCACCCATGTAAGCTACGAGTATAATATTTCAAAAATTTTATTATGGTTTAGTTAATGACAATTTATTGAGGGACATAACATTCCACCCACCACCCACATCAACCTGAGCTTAGCTTTGATATCAATCGTAACATTCCACTCAACACCTACATCGACTCAAGCCTGACTCTGATACCAAATGTAACACTCCCCCAATTTTAACACTCTACCTACCACCCAGCCTACTCTGATACCAAATGTAACACTCTACCTACCACCCACACACACTAAAGTCTGGCTCTGATACCAATTGTAACACTCCACCCACCACCCACATCCACCTGAGCCTACCTCTGATACCAATTGTAACATTTCAGCGTCTCACTCTCGATATTACCCGCTTCGGGGTCCTTGTCACCCCTCATGGTTTCAAAATGGGTCGAGAGGAAAGGTATCCAGACCCTGATAAAGCATCTTTTGTAACATCCTAATTTTTATTAGCACTTAGAGTTAGTTGTTGCTTAAGTCTTGTTTAGTCAAAGAGTATATAATTAATTAATAACTAGAAAAGTGTATCTTAATTAATAATTTAGAAAAAATATCAAGCTCTAAATATTTATTAAAAAAAATAGAAATAAAATACAACCTTAAAATATTTATTTGAAATTGTAGCATAATAGGAGTTAATATTTATTTTATGCTCAAGAATTATATATATAGTACAAGCAAGTAGGACCTATTATAACAGATCCGAGATCTTCTAGGATCGAATAAGAGAAATTGAATTTTAAATACAAGGGAATCTGATCCCAACTAACCTAGGATAATAAATTAATCCTATAATATTTAATTTATAATAATATTATTTACACAAAATAATATAATTACCAAATAAATATATGGGTTTGTGAGTGCAAATATATCTTATTATTGGAATAAATAATATAAAACAAAAATACTGTTAGAATATTATAACTATTATTTATTTATTATTATTATTTTTAAAAAATATTTTTAAAAAACGGTTCAAACCCTAACCTAGACCCACCCTTATACAAGATCTCTTCCTTCAAACTCCACATGTGTCATCCCAACTCTATC
This sequence comes from Acacia melanoxylon, assembly GCA_019022615.1. Lineage (NCBI taxonomy): Eukaryota > Viridiplantae > Streptophyta > Magnoliopsida > Fabales > Fabaceae > Acacia > Acacia melanoxylon. Next base: position 15,572,558 of record JAFJYJ010000005.1, read on the forward strand.
AGCTATAGCCACTGATTTTTCTCTCCATCACTGTGGCGTAGGTGCGCTAGAATTCCATCTTCTTCTTCCTCCTCATTTAATTTCATTTGTGTTGTTGTTTGTGATCGGAGGAGTCATCATTTTCTTTTGATTCCTCTGCATCGATAAAAGCTATAGTGTGCGGATATTTATGGAATCAATTCAATAATTTTGTGGTTCCATCTCCTGCTCACACACACACCGTTCTCTTTCAGCCCCTTTTCTTCTCCAACTGAAACCCTCATTTAGAGATTTGGGGTAAGCCATTTACAATTATCTATGAGCTTAGCTGGAGTCACACTTACATCTATGGGTAGGATTTCAATTTCGATGTTTGTGAACAATTTTGATTAATTTGTAGATTGTCAATTCATTATTTTACTCTTATATATATTATTCGGGGAACCTTCACATGGAGTCACAATATAAATATGTATGCTCAGCCCAGCAAGACACTCGCTATAAACAACTTAGCATACATTTTATAGGAAAAGATCACACAACAATGAACCTATCTTAACTTGTACACTTTTCGTTGGGTTAGAATAATCATGCAAGTTAGTACCCTCGTGATTTTATTATTTTCTCCCGTTGATTGCAATTTTAATTTTAATATGATAAAAGATTAAAGTAGACGGCATTATCATGAATATCATATGATAGTTTAGTGGAAAATTTATAAATTTAGGTAATAAATTAAGTTTAAATTTAATAAGATAAGAGAGGAGGTGTACGTTTAATAAAAATCAGGAAAACATGCGTAATTTACTCTTCATTTTTGGAAAAATATTGTATAAATTTTTAAAACAGAGAAGCCATTTGCAGAATTTCATTAAAATTTAAAAAATGTATCAAATTTGAATTGAAAACATAGAAAACTTTTACTAAATTTCAAAGAAAATTGTGCAACTTATTTAGTCACTTTTAAAAATCAAATTTATTATTAATTTATAAGAGACTTATTATTAAAATTTGGAATGATTACAATTAACTTAAAAAATACTTTAAAAACTGTAATTTTCATAAAATTAGTTAAGTTTGAACTTTTGATTTTTTTTTTTAAAAAAACAAATACAAAGGCAAGCAATAAGCTTGAAAAGTAGAAAGCATCTACTAATAGGATAAGTGATCTTACTACTAATTTTACAACACTAATGTGGTTCTAAGAAATTTCACCACATTCTAGCTTAAATAGCTTTAAAAAAGTAAAAAGTTGCGTCAGTAAAACCTCAAAATCCTGGTTGTTCTCTTAAGTCATTCGGAGTCTAGATAGTCTGCATGTCTTAATCTTTCTCTATACACATGAATGATCTCAAGATCTCAATTTAATAGGATAAGTGATCTTACTACTTGAATCTTATCTTGCAAAGGATGTACCTGTCCACAATCAATTAAGAGCAAATGTATTACTTCCAAAGAATTGGTATAAAGCTTAATCCTACTTAGTCCCAACTGTCAACATGATAGTAGGCCCATAATTAAGTTTGAACTTTTGATTTTCATACATAAATTGGGTCATCATTGAGTGAGATTTTGCAAATTAAATCTACATAAAAGACATCAAATTATATATCCGCCCCGCGTGACTGACATGGGCCCACCCTTTTGTGTTCTTTTTTTTGTGATGATGAATATTGGACTGGTATCTTCCTCCCTTTCCTAACTTTAACCACAGAAATTTATGAAAGCATAATCTTATTTGTTTTCTTAAAATTTTAGATTTTTTTTTTTTCAGAATCACCATGGCAAAATGTATGTGTAGATTTGTTCGTTATTATATATACTTGTAGTCTAAGGGCCCGTTTGGTATGGAAAAAATTTGAGGAAGGAAAGGAACTTAGAAGAGAGAAATGAAGGGAAGGGAAGATTTTGAAAGATGAGAGAAGATGACTTGAAGGGAGATAAATTGTTTGGTAAGAAGAAAATGAAGGGGTAGTAATTGATAAAGAATCAGGAAATGTTTATTTTACCCTAAAACATAATTAATTCAAAATGAAAAAGAAAATTTTTTTTTTTGCTAAAATATATATTTTAAAAATATGCTCTAATCAAATTAGAATTTATGTAAAAAAAAAAAATCGCTAAGTTCGAACTTCGAACTTTCTAGCCAAGTTCGAACGTTCCCACCAAGTTCGAATCTAAAAGGTAAATTTATTAAAAAATGTTATTGTTCACGTAAGAACTTGAGATCCCACCAATTTTGGTGGGATCTTATTTTTCCACATACAAGGAAAGATTGGTGGGCCCGGAAATTTGGATTCTTAAGAAGATTTATCTAAAATGCATAGCAAACGGGGGAATCTATGTACCAAACAGGCCCTAAGTGTTTTTCTTCTGCGAATGAATTATTTTTTTATAGTCTATCTATTTGTGGAAACTGATAAAGACAATTCAATAACTGATTCAATCAATATAGTCCCTATGGACCTTTTTAATAGGGAATTACGTATGTGTTATAAATATATGTATTATGTGGATGTCCATTGCATGGTAACTCTTGAAGGTCTATAAATAGAGGTCTTGTGTAAACATTCAGAAGTTACTTGAAATGAGAATTCCTCCATCTCTCTAGAATTTCTCTCTGACTTCTATATACTTTTCTTTACATTTTCTTCAGTTTTATAACACGTTATCAGCACGAGGCTCTAATCAACTGAGCCTCCCTCCTGCATCGTTCATCATCACCGTCGTCCATCTTCCATGGTAGAAGAAGAAGTTTTTCAAATAGCTCAAAAGGAGGCTTTTCAAGCTGGAAGATTGATTTTGGATCGGTGAAAATGATTTCTTTTCACACAGGTATGTTTTCTATTAAGTTTATATGGTTGATTTAAGTAATATGATGTTGTAAATGAAAGGAGGAAGAAGAATGAAGGTTGCAGACGAGCGTGGAAGAAGAAGAATGACGGTGGGAAAAATTTTCAGTGGGTCGAGCGTGGAAGAAGTGGGAAAATTTTTAGTGGGTCCCACATGTTTTTAATATTTAATTATTATAATTACTATTTAAATAGTAATTTCCAAAAAAACGTCTGATGGTTTGAAAAATTTGGCAGCGGGACCCATATGTTTTTAATATTATATTATTATAATTACTATTCATTATTATATTATATTACTATTTGTATAGTAAATTGCACATTGATTGCACAATAATTACGCAGTATTTATATATATATTAATCTTTTATTATTTTAATTTAATATTTTATTTTTAAATTATCGCTAACATATTAATGATTCAAAGCATTTACTTATATTCTTTGCTAACATATTTATTATTCATTATTTACTTTTATTGCCGCTAACATATTTATGATTCAACATTTATTTTATTCTTTGCTAACATATTTATGTTTATTTATTTATATTTTAATTTTGACACCTACTTGGGGTTAAACCTCCTAACCTAGGAGTCTTGATTTAATATTCAAGCATTTACCTTTATGTTATTTATTTATGTATTTATATTTTAATTACGACACCTACTTGGGGTTAAACCTCCTAACCTAGGAAGTCTAGATATTTAAATAAAGCATTTAATTTTATGCTATTTAAATTAAGCATTTAATTTTATGCTATTTAAATTAAGCATTTACTTTTATGCTATTTAATTTAAGCATTTACTTTTATGTTAACTAACATAACATTTACTTTTATGTTACCTAACATAACATTTACATTTATGTTTGCTAACATAACATTTATGTTATTGTTTCTAACATAACATTTATTGTTTATGTTTTATTTATTATTTGTCATTATATTATTGTTATTATTAATATTTTTCTCGTTATATCATCGGACGTCATATATAATGGCCAGAAACCTTTGTTTATCTTGAAGATAAACAATTGGGAGCCATTTTGATTGTATTTCTATTGAAGAGAAAAAATGACATTGAGATATATGACAAAAGTTGGTCAGAAAACCAAAAGAAGTCAAGATAAGGCATATATTGGCAAGAAGCCAAGAGAAGACACAATATGGCCCGAAGTCAAATGATAATTTGGCTTGATATTAAGAGATAAATTGGCATGAAGTCAAAGAGACAAATTTGCGAAGATATGAGACAAGGCATGATCTATGATTTTTGTATGCCATCAGTTGTATAAATGTCTCAAAATTGAATATTTGTCATTAATAGATTCTTTTGTTCTTTAGAACAAATTAATGGGATTGACCACCGAGAAGATGGTTGTTCTTCTAAAAGTTTATTATAAATGAGAATATTCAATTTGCTCCGAAGTAGCAATATTGTGAAAGACTCAAGAAATATTTTGAATTAATAATTTCTTGCTTGTGATAAAACAAAACAGGTGAGTTTTTGTTTTAATGATCATGAATTTCCTCAGCAGAATGAACTACATTCCAGGAAGTGAATGTAGTAATGAATAAATTTAATTGTGGTTGGGGATATGTGTGTAAATTTGTTTACATATGGACATGGTTGTAATTATGATGGTTCAAATTCTCACGAGAAGTGAGGAAAGATTATTGATAAGAACCACGAATGAGATCGGGTATAATAAACATGATAGAAATTCATGTTATTGTTGTAGTGGCAAGGGTCATGAGTTTTGTATTTATTGTATGCCATAATATATTTGTTAAAGGTCAAATATTTGATATAAACTATCGATAAGATAACTATTATATGTAAATTAGCCTCAAAATCAATTTCAAAAGTATGAGGCGTTGATTTTCGGAAAATGGGACCAATTTGGAATTTTAAATAATTGCGGTATTATTTTATAATTTTACGTGGTAGTATAATAACATTCATAAAATTTGGGGTCAAGTTATGTAATTTTCCCTAAGCAAATTTTTCAATGCTTCCACGTGAGGGCGGGGAGAAATTTTTTGCCGTGGGTCCCACATGTTTATATTATTTTATTATTATAAATAGTATTTACTATTCACGAAAAAAGTTTATATTTAATTGAATGACAAGTAGCCATAATTTTATGATTTTATGGTCGAAATTTTATCATTTTTAAATTTATTATTTATTAAGAAGTTTATCAAATTTTATAATTGTTCTTTTATAAAAGAACAATATTGGTTTAAAGAAATGGCATGGCAAGAAAATTTTATAAATTATTATATAAAGACCACGAAAGTATATGTATCAAATATTGAATGATACAAAGAGTTTTAAATTATTGTCTTATAGACAAATATTTTGCATAGAAATTATGCCACATGAGTAATTATTCTAAAGGCTAATAGTCTTGGAGACTAATTAGCATATTTTACCCACTTAATTTGAAAGGCCAATGTTCAGACTAAATTTGGTAGTATAAATTTGAGGCTCGGAAGAGTTATGAGAGTATAAATTTGTTTTAAGGCTCGAAGAGCTAATGTATTGTTTCTTGAAGAAACAACATTATGCATTGAATATGCATTTTACTCTACCAAAAAAATATGAAAGAAACTTTTTGAGTTTCAAAGATATCTGCAGAAAAGTATATCATATAGAAAAGTATTGAACCACATACAATTGTAAACCAGAAGTTTACAAATAATAATGCAAGGTTTGTAAATGTAAACTAGAAGTTTACAGTATGACCAGTTAGGTCATATGTGGTCAATAAAGATATGAAAAATAATTGAGAATTCATATCTTAATGTCTAAACAAATATTATAAATTCTTGACCAACAACAAGAAAAATTGAAAATGAATCTTCATTTTTCTAGAGTAGATACAAGGAGGAGATATTTGAGATATTTTCCATTGGGTGTGCAGAAGTGCCTGTAGCACTATTATAATGCACTAATATATTCCTCAAAGGAGGATGAGAATATATGCTGGGTGTTAATTTCATTTGATAATGAATTAAAGGATTTGAAAGTGAAAACCCACATTTGGATTGAAATCCATTAATGTATGTGAAGTATTTTTAAAGCACTCACACTTGAGGGGGAGATTTCTAGAATACAAGTGTGAGTGAAATTTTGAAGACTTGTATACTTCATACATTAAGCTTGTTTTATGAAGGACAAAGTCCTTGAATTTTAAGGTGAAAGTTCTGTCTCACACTTGAAGGGAAATTGTTAGCAATACAAGTGTGATACTTATATACTTCCCACACATTGATAAATATGATCTCCCGAAAATAGATAATAAATTATGATTTAAAATCATAATGTTACAGTAAATCAGAAGTTTACTGAGTTGAGATATATGTTATGTAACACCCCATTTTCGTAAACGTTTTCTTGCCGTATTTGATCAGAGTTGAGCAGTCAGAAAAGTTTTCAAATTAAAGATAAAATAGAGTCACTGAATAACAAGCATAATAATATGTCGGTAGTCATAAGTAGTACAATCATCCGAATATTTTTAAACAAAATAGACTACAATTTATTTTCTTCATCTTCCTTCCTATGCCGGCTCCTTACCCTTCACCACGTCCCGAACTCCTCGAGATCCGAAGCTATATTAACAAAGTGAGATCCAAAACCCAATGGATCTCGGGTAACGGTTAACCTCTGCTTATGTAAACGGTATATGCATGGCAGATATTCACAACATTTCACAGCATAAAACATTATTCAACATATCAGGCAATAACATTACACAGCCCCTGCAGTATGTATGTTATTCCAGTCTGCACACTCTCCGGTGCCACGATGTACAGTCGTGTCCATAGCGCTAGGAAAACTTTCAACGGCGTTAACAATACCATAACCCGTATATTCATTATTTCACCATTTTCAAACAAACAGAATCTCAGCATATGAACACAGCAAACACATATAGCATACAATAAGCATTAGATTAAGGTTACAATACGCGTCCGTACCTTCGTCGGCGGTATAATGGAACTCTTACGGAAAAACGGAAATTTTCGACAGCGGGTGAAACAGCGGTACGACGACGGTACAACAGCGGCTTGACAGCGGTTCAATTAGCTCAGATATCCTATAAAGATAGTATTTATCAATATCTAGCAGTATAACAGGCATTTTAGGCACAAATTACCATTTTGCCCCTGGCTCCCCTAATTGGCAGAATTTCGCCAGAGCTTCGCTACTTTGACCCGATCTTTCCAAAATTTTGAAATATCTCTTTTCCCAGTATATTTTCGAAATAAATACCATATCTACCCTTAAACATGATATCTAGCCTATCGGGAAATTTAAAGATAATTCTAACATTCCTACTATATCTAGGAAAAACTAGAAACTAAGGACTAGGGACCGAAGAACTTACCCAGAGCTCCGCTAGATTTTCTCGGACTCCTCCTTCTCTCTAAAACTTCTCTATATTCTGAATTTTGGTGTGGGAAATGAGAAGAGAGTGAAGGTCTATTTATAGGGAGGAAAATGGGTCCTTAAGTGTAATTTTCACCTTTGGGTACTTTTATGTAATTTTCCATAAAATAAAATAAAATAATAAACCTTGCTTCACTTGCTGCCCTTGCTTGATGCATGGAATGCATGGGATATTAAAATAATGAATAGTAAATACGTATTTTTGAATAGTGAATACGTATTTTTGAATAGTAAATACTATTTATGACCCATAAAATACTGATTCCAATTTTGTCACTTTATAAAAAATAGGGCCTAGTAGTCTCCCAAAAATAGGCAAATATTCAAATATAGGGTTCCAGATAAACAAATATCCGGGTATTATATGTTACAGTAAACTAGAAGTTTACTATTTGTTGGCATGACTTGTTTGATCATCCAAAGTCATATATAATACAAATAAGATTTTGTATTGACATCCATTGAAGAATCAGAAAATTCTTCGTGTATTGCTGCTTGTTCTAAAAAATAAATGACTATGATAATATCATAGGTCATAATTGGTAATGGATCTCTGGAAATATATCAAACAGATTTATATGGGCCCATTGAAATAGCATGTAAACCATACAATGATATGATAAATCTAACAGATGCATCTATAAGATGGTTACATGTGAGATTATTTGCTTGCAACATGAAGTTTGCAGAAATAATTGCAACATGAAGTTTGCAAAATAGATTGCAATATGAAGTTTGCAATAATGTTGATATATGAATAAATTAAGCGCGCAATTTCCAGAAGATATGATTTAAGAATCATAATTAAAGCCTCCATAAATAAGCTGGATGAATGCTTATGAGAACAAAATTTTATGTTGGTATATTTGATATTATATAGCAGCATTTATATAAGCCAACAAAATTCTCCCGGTAATATTGACTTTTGGTCAGAAGCCAGACAAATTTTCATCTTAAAAGGGTTGAATGTGCAATGATTATAAATCCACCACAATGCACATAGATGGATATAGAAAGATATTTGAGATAAATGTTGTATAAGTACCTTATTTCTTGTTTGTCTCTATATGAAATGAAAGATGTTTCTAAAGGAAACAAATAGATTTAGGAGACTTATCTTTGCATGATTAGTCAATTGTCGTTTGACATTGTTTTCTTACCATGAGGGGGAGAAATTGGATAGCTGGAAAAATGAATACATGAAATGCATTATAGCAAAGTATATATCCTTGAATAAAGAAGTATGAACCAGAAGTTCATCAGATTATGCATTCATGAATTATTTGCCAGATAATATTACTGACCCATATGAGATTTAATAAATCTCATACTCCAGCTGAAAATGCTCCAATCTGTATAAATATGAATGTGGCATGCTCGAAGCATGAGAAATTATTCGGTTCCAATTATAAATGTTATGGATAAATTTGAGCAATAATTATGATGATCATATTAAGGAGGTAGATACTCCTGAAGAGTATCGAGACATAGAGGTTCAGGTACCTAAATTATATTGATATTGATAAGTTATGTCGAATTAGAAAAATTGAACCGAAAAGATGAAATTGTCGACAACAATTTTTTATGATGATATCACGTGATCAAATGAGGATATTATATAAAGATATGTCACAAGAAGTTGACATATAGATGATTGGCCAAGAGGATAAGTGAAATTGAATATGACGCAAATATAATCATATTATGACAATTGATGCTACTAAATTTTTAACGAAGCACCGCAAGTGTACGAGTCATGAAAATAATAAGTGGCAAATCAAGGTCATCCCACATGGGACTCAATTCGGCTAGTGATTAGATAATAAATTTCCTTATTTCGTTTTAGTTGGGTAAATCGTAGTTGTTTTCACAAGTTAAATAATTGTAAGAAAATTAATATGTGCAAGACTTTTCACAAGAGCTTTCACTTTTCAAAGGAATCAACCTAGAGTCACTAATCTCTTGTTTGTTCTTAGATTTTATCCCCACTAAAATTAATTCCGATTTAATTTAATCAGCCAATCTAGAGTATTAATGTTTATAAATGCCTGTCGGTCCATTTATAAACCTACCTCAATTAATTATGTGATGTCTCACACAACTAAATAAGGCGCAAATTGGATCGGGCTCACTCTAATTTGATTATGCGGAGCTTCTAGGTATATGTCTATCCTAGATGCAAATTAGATTAAAATCTAATTCCACATTATTTAATCTCAAGGTCAATTTAAGATTTCCTTCGTCAAGTTCAATCATAAATCCCCAAAACATACTTAAGGGTGGCCAATCATTAAGTAATAACACTAAAAATAAGATTAAATAAACTGAAATAAATTAAGGAAACTAATTAGTGGGAATAATTTCTAAAACTCAAACAAGTTCATAGGTCTCTAGGTTGAATAAAAACTTTAGCCACACATGATTTTAATCCAAATCATCAAAGTAAAATCAAGACCAAAATACAAGATATAAAAATAAAATAAGAACTTGCAAACCAAATCTTTGCTCGATCCAGTTCTCTTTGTCGATGTCGAGTGAGTGTACAACATGTCGTGAACAGTTCTCCCAAACTCCCAACACCGTCCGCCTCTGATGAAAACGAAAATGATGATTAATCCTAGCAGCTCCCTTGGTTCAGCGATGAAGAAACGAAGACGATGAACAGTGCTAATGTTCCACCTTTGTTCGGTCCTGTCAGCTTTGCGGCAAGGAGTTCCGATTCTTCTTGTCTCGTTCCGTCCGTCTGCGTCTCCACCAAGAAGTGAAAGCCGCTGCTTGTGTCCGTCTCCCTTTGTGCTTCGGTTCCAGCTCCTTTTAAGAACATTGATTGCAGACAACAATTCTCACCTTCCTGCACTAAACACGTCCATGTGTTTGCTTTTCCTTGTGTCTCTTTACTTTAGAATAATGGTGATTTAGACAACTATGCTCACTTTTTCTTCCACTCATGTGCTCCATCTTGTCTTTTATTGTTTTTTTAATATTTTGTGGAAGACCATCCAGCTGCTCACCTCGTGCTCCATCTCTTCTTTTCATCCTTTCAATTAAACAATATTCCTCTTCCTCCACTAACATCATCCTTCTCAATTTTTTTTTTATCAACTACTATTTGGACCCAACTTCAATTCTATTATCCAAATGATCCAACTTACATCTTTGGGAACATGGATATGTTTTTTTTTTTTTTTTAATATGTGGACCAACAATCCCATTAAGAATAAAGTGCCAAATGATGCCAATTGCCAACTCTTCTTAATGCTCACCTCCTTGTCCGTGGATGTCTTTGCAACATGAAGAAATAATTTCAACTGTTTTTATTTATTTATTTTTATAAACTTAATTTTTTAGATTTAAATCCCATAATTAATGTACCACATTAATTTTTCTTAAAATCTCTGAAAAATCCGTTTATTTTTACAATAATGACTTCCCAAATACATCAAAATACATCTCAAATATATTAAAAATGGGAAGTCATCACACCCCCACACTTGCATTAAATCTTGTCCTCAAGATTTTAAATTCTAAACCACAATTTTATTTATTTATTTATTTTAAACAAGCACTACCAAATTGAAAAGAATTCAAACTCTCAAGAATCAAACATTTTCGTAAATCTTTTCCACCTTCCAAAAATGCAAGTAGCAAGATAATTAATTTGGAAAAGATAAATCACAATAGAATGTCTCTCACAAGTCCTAGTGTTTACACTCATCTCTTATGATATTCAAGGGCTTGTGTTTCACTCAATTCCACCTCATGCAATTTATCTACCATAAGCTTGTTTCTCATCTCATTCTCCACCTTATTATTGTAATACATACATAAATCAAAAGGACTTTGAGAATGAATAAATACTGTAGCTAGTGCCAAGTAATTCAATGAAAAATGAAGGGATTTTTATTTATTACATTTTTTTTCTCTTTTTTTTTTTTAAAAAATCTTGAGCTGTTGTAGGTCCCCTTTTTACGCGACCGCATATGGGTGATGCAAAGCACCGGTTACTCGATTACTCCAACAAAAACCTCAAGAGGCTTTAAGCCCAACTCATAACCCTCTTTGACTTAATCGTTTGACGCGAGTGCCAACATTTGTGATGAAGTGCCCCGGTTACTAAGTCAAGTCTAGAGAAATTAGAGGAGTTGTTATTACTATTTTTTTTTTACCCCTTCATTTGTTTTTTGTATATATTTACTTTGCACTTCACTAGAGTAAAATAAGCATGAATGCCAAAATCATCTTTATGTATGATTTTTTTTTTTTCTCTTTTTTTTTTTTTTTTAGAAGAGATTCAAAACAAGTTCTAGAGATAGAATCGCATTAAGTGTACTCTCTCTTAGAAAGATGAAATTTCTTAGGCTCAAATTCCTCACAGGTTCTTTTGACATTCCAAAGCAAAATACCTAAACCAAATCTTTACCTATTTACTCACATTCAAAGAACATAGAATCAATTCCAAATCAAACTCAATCCTTTTCATGTTCAAATCAAACCAATAGTGATAATGCTTGAATTTTCTTAAGCCTCTTTTTTTTTAATGAAAAAGAAAAAAAAAATTGAGGACAAAGCAAGTTAAAATCAAGGATACCCTCACCCCCACACTTAAATGTCACATTGTCCTCAATGTGAACAAGTAACAAAAAGTAATGGAAGTGAAGAGTAACCATATCTAAATGTAAGGGTAACATTAATTTCAGAGATTTCAGATTTCCACTAATTAAAACAAATCAAAGAAAAGTAGAAGAAAACTCCCCTATTTGTCCGTGACTTGCGCTTTCAATCCTTGATATCACAAAGGAACACCTCATCGGGCTTATCAACAAACCTGCAAAATCAAATAAATACTCAAATCAAACCTTGGGTTGCCTCCCAAGAAGCGCTTGGTTTATAGTCTTGACGACTATTCCAGTCTAAGTAGGCGATGACAAATGGTGAACCATTGTTTGTCGGTTCACTTCACCACCATGATAATGCTTGACCTTTGCCCATTTACTTTAAAGCAATCTCCTGTTCTCTCATCTTTAAGTTCAATTGCACCTTTTGATGATCTTGAAATCACTCACGAAAGGACCGGACCACCTTGATTTAAGCTTTCCAGGAAATAATTGGAGTCCGGAGTTGAAGAGAAGTACCAACGCCCGGCTCAAAAGAGCGCTTCAAGATATGGTTGTCATGCCATTTCTTTGTTCTTTCTTTATATAACCGAGCACTATCATATGCACGAAGTCCGAATTCCTCCATCTCATTCAATTGAAACAATCTTTCAGCTCTCCGCTTGATGGTGGTCCATGTTTAGCTTCTTGATTGCCCACCATGCTTTGTATTCCAATTCAAGTGGTAAATGGCAAGCTTTTCCAAAGACCAGACGGTATGGTGACATGCCAATTGGAGTACGAAAAGCTGTCCTATAAGCCCATAAAGCGTCATCAAGCTTGTCAGACCAATCTTTTCTAGTTGGGCCCACGGTTTTCTCAAGAATCCTCTTGATTTCCCCGTTAGTCAACTCACACAATCCATTAGTTTGTGGATGGTATGCAAGTGACATCTGTGGTGTACTCCATATTTATCCAAGAGAGCTTTAAAATTTTTGTTGTTGAAGTGGGTCCCTTCATCGTAATGATTGCTGGGGGTGCCAAACCTTGTCAAAATAGACTTCTTCAAGAATCGAACCTTGTGTTGGCATCGTTAGCTTGGCAAGCCATAGCTTGACCCATTTACTCACATATTCCACATTAACAAGGATGTACTTGTTTCCTCTTGAAGGTGGGAAAGGACCCATGAAATCCATTCCCGGACGTCAAATAACTCTACCTCGAAGATCCCAGTTGAGGCATCTCATGTCGCTTAGAAATATTCCTGTTCTTTGACATCTATCACACTTGGTAACAAATTGGTGAGCATCTTTAAACAAAGAAGGCCAATAAAAACCAGATTCAAGCACCTTAAATGCAGTTCTTTGCCCCCATAATGTCCCCATATGCGGATGCATGACATGCATTCAGAATTTCCTCTTGTTCTACCTCGGGCACACATTTTCTAATAATCAAATCAGACATCTCTTAAAGAGAAATGGTTCTTCCCAAATATAGTAAGCAAGCATCATGCAAAAACTTCTTTCTTTGATAAAAATTCAAATCGGGAGATATCACTTCACACACAAGATAATTCACAATATCAGCATACCATGGCAAACCACCACTATTTACAGCAAACAATTGTTCATCAGGGAAACATTCATTGACCAACAAATCAGTGACAGGATCAGAAGGGTTCACAATTCTAGACAAATGATCAGCAACTTGATTTGCAACTCCCTTCCTATCAACTATATGCACATCAAATTCTTGTAGCAACAAAACCCATCTAATCAATCTAGGTTTAGACTCTTTCTTTCCTAGCAAATATTTAATAGCAGCATGGTCAGTGTGAACAATAACCGTAGCACCCATTAAATATACCCTAAACTTTTCAAAAGCAAACACTATAGCAAGCATTTCTTTTTCAGTGGTGGAATAATTTACGAGCTGCTATCAAGGTTCTACTCGCATAATAGATAGGATGGAAGATCTTTGCACACCTCTGTCCCAACACAGCTCCAACAGCGTGGTCACTTGCATCGCACATCACTTCAAAAGGTAGTGACCAATCAGGAGCTACAATGATAGGAGCTGAAGTCAATCTTCTCTTCAGTTCTTCAAAAGCCTTCATACACTCCTCATTAAACAGAAAAGGAGCATCTTTCTCTAATAACTGTGAAAGTGGCTTTGAAATCTTGGAAAAATCTTTTATGAATCGACGGTAGAATCCAGCATGGCCCAAAAAACTTCTTACAGCTTTGACATTAGAAGGAGGAGGAAGCTGTTCAATCACAGAAATCTTGGCCTTGTCAACTTCTAGGCCATTTTTAGAAACCTTATGACCCAGAACTATGCCTTCAGTCACCATGAAATGGCATTTCTCCCGTTCAAAGACTAAGTTTGTCTCCTCACATCGCTTTAACACCTTATCCAGATTAATTAGGCACTTTTCAAATGATTCACCAAATACCGAGAAGTCATCCATGAACACTTCCATTATCTCTTCTATCATATCAGAAAATATACTCATCATGCATCTTTGAAAAGTGGCAGGAGCATTGCATAGACCAAATGGCATTCTCCTGAAGGCAAAAATGCCATAAGGACACGTGAATGTTGTTTTCTCTTGATCCTCAGGAGCAACCACAATTTGATTATACCCTGAATACCCATCTAAAAAGCAGAAGAATTCTTTACCTGCCAGTCGGTCTAACATCTGGTCAATAAAAGGAAGTGGGAAATGATCTTTCCTTGTAGCATCATTTAGCTTTCTGTAATCCATACAAATACGCCAACCGAAGAATCGTGCGAGTGGGGATAAGTTCATCTTGTTGATTAGTAATCACTGTTATACCCCCCTTTTTAGGAACACATTGCACTGGACTGACCCATGAGCTGTCAGAAATGGGGTAGATAATCCCAGCTTCTAACCACTTAATAATTTCCTTCTTGACCACTTCTTTCATCATGGGATTTAGTCTTCTTTGATTTTGAATGGATTTCTTGTGATCATCTTCCAACAGTATCTTGTGCATTACAATTGATGGACTTATACCTTTAATGTCTGCAATCGTCCATCCTAAGGCGCCTTTGTGGCTCCGAAGTACCTTCAACAACTGTTCTTTATGATCACCAGACAAAATAGAAGAGATGATAATGGGTAATGTCTCAGATTCACCCAAGAATGCATATTCCAGGTGCGGTGGTAATGGTTTGAGCTCTAGAATTGGTGCTTGTTCAACAGAAGGCTTTAAAGAAGTAGCTTGCTTAGATTCCATCTCTAATAACTCAAAGCGCTTTGTGATGGTTTCTTTGTGATAAGGTAAGGCTTCAAGTAACTTCTTACATTCGACTAGATTTCCTTCTTCAATTTCATCAGCCCCAAGTAATATAGCTGCTAACGGCTCTTTCATAGAAAAGAGCTCTAAAGTAGATTGAATCACCTCATCAAGCATTTCAACTCTGAAGCACTCTTCAACGTCCCTGGGATACTTCAGTGCCTTATTCATGTTGAATATAACTTCTTCATCATTTACTCTTAACTTGATCTTACCCTTTTCAACATCAATCAGAGTTCGATTTGTAGCAAGGAAAGGTCTTCCCACAATGAGTGGCGAGATCTCTATCTTCATCACGAGTCCAAAACAATGAAGTCAAATGAGGAAAATAAACTTGTCGACTTTAACCAAAACATCTTCAATGATACCCCTTGGAAAAGCCAAACTTCGATCGGCCTAGTGCGGTGTTACGAAGTTGGTTGAGCTTCACCCGAGTTGCAATTTTCGAACAACGATAGCGGCATCAAGTTAACACTTGATCCCAGATCACATAATGCTCCATACGAAATTTTTCTTCAATTATGCAAGGTATGGAGAAATTGCTCGGATCTTTCGCTTAGCGAGTAACTTGTTGAGAAGAATAGCACTACACTCTTCAGTTAAGGCTACGGTTTCGTAATCACCAAACCTCCTCTTCTTATTAAGCATCTCCTTTAGAAACTTGACATATTGAGGCATCTGCTCTAACGCTTCAAGGATAGGGATATTAATGTGTAGTTGCTTGAAAATCCCCAAAAACTTCTTATATTGCTCATCTAAGGCTTTCTTCCGAAATCTTTGAGGAAATGGTAAGGGTGGGACCCATTTAGGATTCTCCCGAGTTGCCTTCATTTTTACTTCACCCTGTTTAGATTCAATCTCAACTTTCTCCTCATCAGCTTTTTCATTTTTCTTCTGTGTAGCCTCTTCATCATCCTTTATAGTAACTGTGAGATTTGGTTGATCATTAGAAGCTGAAGGTTGCTTCTTTAGTTGTGGAAACTCAGGTAACTCCCTTCCGCTTCTCAGGTGAATGGCTTTACATTCTGCATTTTCATTTCTCCGAGGATTAGGCACAGTATTACTTGGCAATTCTCTCTGTTGTAGAACATTCATAGCATTTGCAAGTTGTCCCATTTGCACTTCAAGATTCTTGACGAGACGAGTCCAACCTTGCAATAGATGAATTTGTTTGTGCATTAATAATGACTTGATCTTGGGTACTCTTTTGTTGGAAACTTATAATTTGAGACATCAATGCCTCCAAATCGGGTTTGGGCTCTTGGGTAGGAATGACTTCCTTTTCCAGTTGATAGAACCCAGGAGGTGCCACCGGCTTTGTATTAGATGTTGATGCTTCATTAAGAGTCGCTCCATATTTCCAAGAGAAGTTGGGATTTTTACGCCACCCAGAATTGTAGGTGTTTGAATAAGGATTATTTCGGTTATTTCCACGGTAGTTTCTCGCATAATTCACCGGCTCTATCTGTTGAGAAATAAGGCATTGACCATTATCATGGCCACTTCCACAGTAATCACAAGGAGCATGAATAGCATTTACTCCCATGTGTTTACCATTAGATCGGTTTACTTGTGCTTCTAGGTGATCAAACCTCTTGTTGATAGTGTTTAACATCGCCATCAGCTGGGAAGAAGAGTCTTCAATATCTTTATCAACTGGCTTCTTTGACATTCTTTCATTGTTGTTTTGTATAAAGTCACCGATAAGTCATCTAGACATTTCCAAACATGGTTTACTGGTTGCTTTGTAATTCCTCCGTTGGTGACAGCATTTAATTCTGATTTAGATTCAGGAGTCAACCGAGTACTGAAGATTTGAAGCAAGACCCATTTCTCCATATTGTGACCAGGGCTCGCCTAACAAGCATCTTGAACCTCTCCCAAGCTTCATACAAGTGTTCTCCAAATAGTTGGCAGAAATTAGTAAGAGCAGCTCGTGCATCCACCATCTTGTTATGTGGAAAAAATCTGGATCTAAACTTTTCTTCTAGTGCTTCCCACGAAGTTATCGCCTTCTTCTAAATTGTTGAGCCATTCTTTAGCTTTCCCTTGTAGGGAGTAAGGAAAAAGCCGAAGACGGATCACACCATTAGGGACTCCATTTAGCTTGAATGAGTTGCAAACATCGAGAAATTGTATCAGATGTCGGTTCGGATCCTCTCCGAGTCATTTCTCGCATCGACCCCGTAATTCAAGCATCTTAAGCATGGTCTGCTTAATTTCGAAATTGTTTGCTTGAAAATCGGGCACTCTGATTCCTGATTGATACCCTCGAGACTGTCTTCCCAAGAAATCGTTAATACATAAACGATCATTTTCATCCTCAGCCATTTCTTCAGCGTCAATCTGTACTTCTTCTTCCTCTTGGTCTTGAGGTGTTGTAGCTTCCACAAGCTCTTGAATGTTCCTTATTTTCAGTGGTGTTTTCGTAGCCTTGGATCTACGGGTCATATGCCCTAGTACCTACCAACGGGGCAAATCTCAAAGTATCAAACTAACACAAAATAAATGACGATAAAAAATAAAATGAAAAAAAAAGAGAAAAAATAAAATAAAATAATAAAATAAAATTTTACTCAAACTAAAACTACTAAAGGATTTCTAATACTAATCACCGGTTGCCTTGAGTCCCCGGCAACGGCGCCAAAAACTTGATGCTACTAAATTTTTAACGAAGCACCGCAAGTGTACGGGTCATGAAAATAATAAGTGGCAAATCAAGGTCATCCCACAGGGACTCAATTCAGCTAGTGATTAGATAATAAATTTCCTTATTTCGTTTTAGTTGGGTAAATCGTAGTTGTTTTCACAAGTTAAATAATTGTAAGAAAATTAATATGTGCAAGACTTTTCACAAGAGCTTTCACTTTTCAAAGGAATCAACCTAGAGTCACTAATCCCTTGTTTGTTCTTAGATTTTATCCCCACTAAAATTAATTCCGATTTAATTTAATCAGCCAATCTAGAGTATTAATGTTTATAAATGCTGTCGGTCCATTTATAAACCTACCTCAATTAATTATGTGATGTCTCACACAACTAAATAAGGCGCAAATTGGATCGGGCTCACTCTAATTTGATTATGCGGAGCTTCTAGGTATATGTCTATCCTAGATGCAAATTAGATTAAAATCTAATTCCACATTATTTAATCTCAAGGTCAATTTAAGATTTCCTTCGTCAAGTTCAATCATAAATCCCCAAAACATACTTAAGGGTGGCCAATCATTAAGTAATAACACTAAAAATAAGATTAAATAAACTGAAATAAATTAAGGAAACTAATTAGTGGGAATAATTTCTAAAACTCAAACAAGTTCATAGGTCTCTAGGTTGAATAAAAACTTTAGCCACACATGATTTTAATCCAAATCATCAAAGTAAAATCAAGACCAAAATACAAGATATAAAAATAAAATAAGAACTTGCAAACCAAATCTTTGCTCCAGTCCAGTTCACCGTCGATGTCCAGGAGTGTACAACATGTCGTGAACAGTTCTCCCAAACTCCCAACACCGTCCGCCTCTGATGAAAACGAAAATGATGATTAATCCTAGCAGCTCCCTTGGTTCAGCGATGAAGAAACGAAGACGATGAACAGTGCTAATGTTCCACCTTTGTTCGGTCCTGTCAGCTTTGCAGCAAGGAGTTCCAGTTGCTGCTGTCTCTGTTCCGTCCAGTCTGCGTCTCCACCAAGAAGTGAAACTGCTGCTTGTGTCCAGTCTCCCTTTGTGCTTCGGTTCCAGCTCCTTTTAAGAACATTGATTGCAGACAACAATTCTCACCTTCCTGCACTAAACACGTCCATGTGTTTGCTTTTCCTTGTCTCTCTTTACTTTAGAATAATGGTGATTTAGACAACTATGCTCATTTTTTCTTCCACTCATGTGCTCCATCTTGTCTTTTATTGTTTTTTTTAATATTTTGTGGAAGACCATCCAGCTGCTCACCTCGTGCTCCATCTCTTCTTTTCATCCTTTCAATTAAACAATATTCCTCTTCCTCCACTAACATCATCCTTCTCAATTTTTTTATCAACTACGCTGGACCCAACTTCAATTCTATTATCCAAATGATCCAACTTACATCTGGGAACATGGATATGTTTTTTTTTTTTTTTTAATATGTGGACCAACAATCCCATTAAGAATAAAGTGCCAAATGATGCCAATTGCCAACTCTTCTTAATGCTCACCTCATTGTCCGTGGATGTCTTTGCAACATGAAGAAATAATTTCAACTGTTTTTATTTATTTATTTTTATAAACTTAATTTTTTAGATTTAAATCCCATAATTAATGTACCACATTAATTTTTCTTAAAATCTCTGAAAAATCCGTTTATTTTTACAATAATGACTTCCCAAATACATTAAAATACATCTCAAATATATTAAAAATGGGAAGTCATCAACAATTATGGACCAGAAGTCTAAATTGAGATATATGAATGTTTATGTGAAAATAAAGATTTTCACAAAGTCTAATATGATTATGATGTGATATATGATTTTGTGGTGGATACAATAATTTTGTATATATATTGTTAATCCTGCAATTTATAAAAGAAAGAAAATTATGCGTCTATTAGATATTGTTATATTGCCTATGCATAAGGCTTACTAAATCATGAAGATTACAGAAGAATCTTTAAAGAATCAAAAAGTGCTAGTAGCACATGTCCTTAAAGGACTTAAGGTGGTAGGAAAGGACTTAAGGTGCCAGGAGAACATGTCCCAAAATGACTTAAGGTGCAAAAAGCACATATCCCCGAATGACTTAAGGTGCCAGAAGCATCAAAGGATTTAATGTGCCAGAAGCACGAGTCCCTGAAGGACTTAGGATGCTAAAAGCATCTAATTCAAGTTATTGAGAACAATAAATGGGAAAAGTCTATGAATGACTTAAATCAATTAGGGCATAGTGGTATAATCTTCTCAAGAGATATGTGGAAAGAAGGGTATAAAGAAAGTGAATCAATATGCCCATGCATCTTTATGAAAAGATCTTGAAGTGAATCTTTTAATTGCAATTTATGTTGATGATATCAACATTATTGAAACACTGAAGAGTTTCAATAAGGCAATTAATTATTTAAAGAAAGAATTTGAAATAAATGACTTGAGAAGAACGAAATTCTGTATTAGATTACAGATTTAATACCTATAGTACGAGATCTTTTGTTTATACAAAAGGAGGTCCTAGATTGATTTTATATGGATAAGTCATATCCATGATATATTTTAAAGTATTTGCAGGTGGATAAAGAATAATTTCAACCTCAAGCAAAGAAGTTGAAGAATGACATTTATGTATCATGCTTATTTGCATGAGATAATTCTTCACCAACACAAAGACATTGGGAGTAATGTAGTCATCAAGGGGAGTATATCTTATGTATTTTAGTTAGGCAAGTTGATGTACGCTGCACTCTTTTTCTCTTATCTAGGTTTTGTCCCACTGGGTTTTCCTAGAAAGGTTTTTAATGAGGCAACATTATAATATTTGATGTAATTAAGAGGGGGAGCGTTGATACACGTTGTACTCTTTTTCTCTTATCTAGGTTTTTGTCCCACTGGGTTTTCCTAGAAAGGTTTTTAATGAGGCAACATTAGAAAATGTATCAATGGATAATGTACTCTTTTCTTTAGCTAGGTTTTATCCTCTGGGTTTTCCTAGTTAAAGTTTTTAATGAGGCATATTCATAATGGACATCCAAGGGGGAGTGTTATAAATATATGTATTATGTGGATGTTCATTGCATGGTAACCCTTGAAGGTCTATAAATAGAGGTCTGTGTAAACATTCAGAAGTTACTTGAAATGAGAATTCCTCCATCTCTCTAGAATTTCTCTCTGACTTCTCTATACTTTTCTTTACATTTTCTTCAGTTTTATAACAGTACGAGATTTTTACAACTTTTTGTAGTCTCGTACTGATTTTCCCAATGCTTTTCAACTTTAGCAACTCTATCCCTTGTAGAACTCCAAGCAGGAATCGGCTAAAACAAGGATACCGAACCGCCTTCCCTTTGTTAATTGAGGTGCTCACAGAAATGCGTTGATTATAATCGAAATTGCTGATAAATTACTCAGTATCCTGCTTGAGTTCGGACTCTTGAGGAGCGTCAGGCTCAAGTAATTAAATTCTCTCCCTTTTTTTAAATATATATTTCAAATACTCTTCTCAATCCTTCATTTCATTTCATTAGCCGCTGGCTGTAAAGTTTCCTATTTCGTTCGCTGCTCATATATGTGGTTTTCCATGAGTTTGAACTTGAAGTTGCTCAGATTTTCCTTCAACCTCCTCGGTTGATTTTGGATTCTGAGATTCGAAGCATGTTTCCTCTCAATTGGAGCTCGAAGAAACCCAGAAAGATGCGTAGGTTTTCTCCTCCTATCTGTTGAGTAGCTGGAAAACCCGTTTCCTAACAGTTTGCCAAATCTGACTCTGAATGCACAAAATTCCTAGATTATGAAGAACCAATCACTCACTTCCCATGAACAAAACTCAATCTAATCATAGATTATGCACGCAGTCTAATATCTATCTCTTGTATAAATTGAGAGTATGGACAAACCTGGTTGACCATTAATAACCACAGTAAACCTAGGATCCCAACTTCTTTCAAAATGCTTGCATGCCTGAGAATTCGGTTCCAGTAGCATTTAATTGAATTTTAATCGTGAAGGCTATCAAAATTCAGAATATTTGTAAGTTTAGGTTACCCGAATGATTTGGTTCAGCTCTGAGTCCAACACTTCGTTCATTTCTTTCTGAATCACCAACTCCATCCCTAATTCTAAGTAAAGGAAAACCATATTTAGGAACTAAAAAATTTGTACATTGGTTCTATTTTTTTCCCAATATACCTTGAGTAACTCAGAAAAGCAACTCCCATGATATGAATTTTGTTTTCTAAAGAAATTAAACAGTAAGGTTCACATGCCAATTTTAGAATAACCTTTTCTGCTCAAAATTCTCTTTTCTCTAATATGCCTTGTACAACAGCTTTCACCACTGCTGAGATGATCGGATGCTAAGAAAAGGAATCAGATTCCTTGCCTATCCTTTGGATAGGTAGGGAGAGCTTTTCTTCCCTGGACGGTCTATATCTTATTTTTTTTACTTTATATTTTTTCAAAAAAAAAAATTATTTCAATGGAAATGATCAATTGACTGTTCGCTCGCTCAACTGTCTTCGTCCCAGCCCAGCATCTCATGGTTTTCTCACTTCTTCTTCCTAACCATCATCATCCTTTATAACTGTTGTGCCCAATATATCTCTATTATTTCTAGAGACTTCAACATCCAAGTACCGCTAATTTATTCGACATAAGAGTTTCTTGTAAAAAAGAAGACACCCTTCATCTTCTCCTCTGTTGTTTTATCTTCCAACCCCTCATTTGTGCTTCACGTTGAATCTCAATCGAACGTTGTTCCTTCCTGTCCCTGTCTGTCGCTTGCCGGCCTTTGCGTTCTTTGAATCACGCAAAATAGATAGAGGCTCATCAGTTAGCTTTCTCTGTCCCAATCTTCATTGTTTCCAGAAACTAAGTGAAGAAATTCGTCACGAAAGGGGAAAAAAATGAAGAAATTAAAAGGTTTCTGAAGTATCCTTCTTTTGCAAGCTATAATTGTACACCCACACTTAAGGTTCTTCAACCTTAAGATTTGCAACACTCACACTTAAGGTTCCACAACCTTAAGATTTACAGATAAACAAATAATCAAATAGTGTTTAAACTCCTCATGGGTAGATATAAGATAATCACTGAAGTACAAAAAATATCCGAAGATATTAAATGTAACTAATGAAATAGTAAATAAAAATAATGTCGAATTGATTGCACATAGTTTCAGTAGTTCGGTAGTTGACGAAATTGAATGTGGTGAGCATTTATAGCAATCGTCCATTAATGCCGTTTTAAAACTTTGAAGTAGCTGTTGTGACTATTCGAACTCCCATTAGGCACAAATGATTTCCATTGGTACAGTCGAACGTTGCTATATTAATTTCATTCGCCGTCAATGTACTTGTGCAGAAGATGACTCAGAATAACAACCGAAATAAGTATGTCTCAAAGGAATAATTTCGTCTTCTACGAGGTTTAGTTCCAATTGTTGGCTCTGTTTCTGAGATGCATTTAATGCTTCTGACACGTCGGATCGCTTTTCGGCTAATCTCAATTTAAACGATATCAATCAACTGAAATTCACTCAAAGAGATGATTAGAAGTAATTGAAATAAGTTTGAGAGTGATTGGGAGTAGTTAAATAATGACCCATAATGATTAGAGCAGAGATTAAGAGCATACCGATGGATTCTAGGATTCTAAAGAATCTTACTTGAGTAACACAAATGTGCTACTTGAGTAATATTCATATTGATTCAAAATAATGCTCTTTGGAATAATATTACTTTAGTAACATAATTATGTTACTTGAGTAATATCTCAAGTTTTCAAAAATAGACGCGTCAGTAGAGAGTAGCGACATTACTTGCGAAGAGTATATATGTTACTTGAGTAAGGCTTGAAAGTAATATCGCACATTTTCAAAATAAAAACTCACTGGAAAGATATTACTTGAGTAACAAGAATTGTTACTTGAGTAATATCAAAGCTATTTAAAGAAATAGAAGCTCCTGTAGCGTTTGCGAAATTACTTGTAGATCAGGTAAATATTTCTTGAGTAAAAGAAGAAAGTAATATCGAAATGGTTTAAAACAATAGCCTTTGTAACAATATTACCTGCGAGCATATATCTGTTACTTGAGTAAGCTTTGAAAGTAATATCGAGATGATTCCTTGAAAACGAGTAAAAACGACATTACTTGCGAAGCAAACATGCATTACTTGAGTAACCCCAGAAAGTAATATCGAATGAACTAATTACTTGCGGAGTTAAAATGCATTACTCAAGTAACCTTCGAAAGAAATATCGATTAACTCTGAAAGAATCGACTATTTGAAAATTATTTGCAGAGCAAAAGAACATTACTTGAGTAAGAACATTACTTGAGTAATGTCTAAAAGTAACTAAGTTACTTGCGGAATAAATACATGTTACTTGAGTAATGATTGAAAGTAATTACGAATGAACTGAATTACTTGTGGAGATAAAATGCATTACTTGAGTAACGTCTAAAAGTAATAACGGATTAGCTAAATTACTTGCGGAGTAAATACTTATTACTTGAGGAACGCCTGAAAGTAATTTCAAATTACTTAGAAAATGAGCGACTGGATCAGAATTACTTGAGTAATACCAAGAACTGCTCGAGTAGCTTTCAACTGATTTTCCAAAATGTATTTTACACTTATTCATTTGAAGAAGATTACTTGAGTAACCAAAACGACTTACTCGAGTAATTAAGTTATCAACTTAATTAACATTTACAGATTAAAAACACAAATTCTTTTCAACAAAAAGCTTAATTAATTAAATCTTGTTATCATCAAAACTTTGAGAACTAACATCAACATAAGAGAATGCTCCAAAACTCAAGTGAATTGAAGAAGAAATATGAGATTGAAAGATTTGGCCTGTGTAGGGCATTTTACTTTTTTTTTTATTACGGGGAAATAGTTAAAAAATAAAAGGGTAGGTATGTAGGAGTGCATATAAATACTTCTCTTGTTCTTAATAAAAAATACATTTACTTAATTTAATTAGATTAAAAAATTTGATCAAATTAGTTAATATGACATGTATTTTTTAAGACAACCTAATCACCTTTTTTAATTTCCTTATTCCCCTCCTTGATTTTTCTTGAGAGAACATCAATAAAAATAAATTAAAAAAATTAAAAAATTATGTTTTATATTCAGGAACAATCCCAATATATATTAATACTTCCTCCGGTCCTAATTATAAGACATAGTTGATTTTTTTGGAGAAATTAAAGAAGCTAATTAAATTACTTTAGAATATTTTTATTTTTTTTCTTCACAGTAATTAGTTTAATTAATAAACTAATATATAATCCAAAGATACATAATATATAAAATAATTAAGTAACTTATTTAGCTTTCTTAGAGCCCGTTTGGATCCTCTTATTTTTAAATTAGAGTAAATACCCTTTTGGGTCCCCGGAAAAAAACACGGACCCGTTTTGGTCCTCACACAAAGAAATACCTTTTTAGTCGCGAAAAGGGACGACAAATTGGTCGATTGGTGAACATTTTGATCCTTGCAAATTTAAAAAAAGCCCTTTTTAGTCCATAAAAAAGTCCAATTTTAGTCCCTAGGGACTAAAATGGGGTCCGTGTTTTTTTGTCGGAGACCCAAAAGGATATTTACTCTTTCAATTAAAAGCTACTTTTAAGCTAAAGCTAAAAAAAAAGCTTTTAAAAAAAACTAAAAGCTGTTTGGTGATTATCTAAATTTTTTAGCTTAAAAGTTCTTAAAAGTGAAATTAAAAATAAAATTTGTTTGACAAAATTTTGGTCATAAACACTTTTTCTTGATTAATGAAAATGACTTCATATCATGTATTAAGAATTGGAGGTAGTATAAGCCAACAACAAATACTTACCTTGCTCAATAAAAACATTAATTATATAAATTTTAAAATTTGTAGAAATTAAATTATTGTTACTTTAAATTTTTCAAATACAAATTAAAATAAATTTATTAAAATCATACTACTAATCGATTTTCATTTATTCCATATATAATTTTATCTAGAAAAAATATTTAAATTTGACAAAAAAATTTAAAAAATGTTATTATGTTTTCGTTTACTTGTAAAAATATAAAATATGCAAACTTTTAATAGCACATTTTTTGAACTGTATTATTGTAATACCAGGATATTTATCTCGGAATATTATAAATAAAAGTTGGATATTTACGATAAGTGAAATTGCAATCTCCATTCTTGGGTAATTATAGTCTATTTTCTAGGTAGAATTTCTGCAAGAAATTAGGGAGTTTAAGGGTCAAAGTGCCAAAATGACCAAAATGCCCCTGCAAAGGGTAATTAACTTAGAAAATTCATGAAAAATCCTAAAAAGTCAAAAGTAAAATGACCAGTTGAATTAAGAGAGTATATTATCTCTAATTACAGTAATTAAATAAATTACAAACTTGGGAAAATGAGAAAGGATGCTCATAAAGTAATAAAATGACCAAAATACCCTTGTAATTATGAAACAATGCAAGAGGCATGGAAATGCTAATGTTAATACAAGAATATGAAGGTAATGAAGCATTCTAATTAAGAAAAATACCAACTATGGTTAAAAGAGTAATTAAGTAATTAATAGCTAATTACTTAAGCATAAGCAAAGGAAATTTAGAGTAATAATTATGTGAAGCTCTAAAATTAGTGGAAATTAGTTGAATATTAATAAAATGTATTTACTAATTAAATTGGAAAGTTTTGAGAAAAATAGTTGAGTTTAGGTATTTTTAAACCTAAATACAAGAATGGACCAATTAGGGAATTTTGTAGAATTTTTAATAAAAATTGAATTAAGTAATTAATTAATTCTTGAAAAACATTTACAAAAAAAAAAAGAAGGCTGCCGAAAATTGGCCAAAGAATTTGAGGATAAGAAGCAAAATTTGATATCTTGATATTTTGCAAATTTTTGATTATTATATAATATAATTAAAAAGCATGAATAGTAATCTTATATTTAGGAAACAGATCCTATCTAGGGAACCAGGAATAGGAATTCCAAAGTCAAGGTAAAATATTGATCAGTGAGTTTTTACCTTCAAGTGACCTCTTAGGAAGTCAATTCCGAGACGTAGCACATTGTCCTAATAAGACGAAATAGGGAAAAATCTTTGCTAGTCACATTTTGGGAAAATAAGGAAATAAATTATAACTCAACATCTAGGGATGAGTTTATAATTATAAAAATACATTTGGAATCAGTGAATTATTATCTAGAGCTTGATGATTCGAAACGATTTCGACACCGGGACGCGTACGGACACGTTTCGAGAAACTTCGGCGGGACGGTTGGAACCCTGTCTAAAGTCAAAATTCAAGTTATAATAGATATTATTGATGAGAAAGAGAAGGTCTTCAAAGTTCTAAATCTAGAATTTTGAGATTTCTCGAAATTACGCGAATCGGGTACCGATCGAGAAATACTGATTTGGGTGGCCATAAAGTGAGGTGAGTCATCACTTCTTGGCCAATCCTTGGCTGCCAAACAGCCCAAAGATGTCGACCAAAGGGGTGAGGTGGAGTTTGTGACTTTTTGTTCAAGTTGCATTAATGGGTTCTTTACAATTTGGAATTCCAAACAAAGCCTTAACCAAAGTCTATAAATAGGAAGCATGCTCCTTGAGAAATCCTCACACCATTTCTTTCTTGCCTTGACCGAATTTCTTGAGAGAGAAAGTAGAGAGATAAGCTACGGGGAAAAGCTCTGCGAGAATTCTTCAACGGGTAAGTCTTTTGGCCATTTGCTTTTAAGTCTTTAGTTCGGTAGTTAGTAGAATTGTTAGTTAGATTTAGGAAGTAGGTGATAAGATTCCTATGCTTGTTTTTAGGCCTCATTGCATTGAAAAATGTGCCTAAAGAGGTAAAAACATAGTAGGGGTCGAGTCGTAGAAAAGTTGGAACTTTAGCGAGTTCTTTTTAAAAGTAAGGGTAGAATTTGTTAGAATAGCCTTTAAATTTCAAGTATGATTTGGGTATCATATGTGTGGGCTATTTTAGTCATTATTTTCGAAAATCATAGTTGCGTTGAAGTTCTGGCAAAATTTCGGGAAGAAAATTTGCTAGAGTAACGAAGTGCTGGTGAAATTCCGCCGATTAGGGGTAGAAGGGCAAAATGGTAATTTTTACCAAAAAAGCCAGTTATAGTGTCAAATCGCTAATAAAGGTGATATTATTCTTATAGGATATCAGAATCTCGATTCTTTGCCGTTACTGTTGCCCGACGAACCGCATTTTTTGAAGTTCACGTTCTTCCGTGAAAGTACGTCTTCACGTAGTACCTAACGTTGCCAACGAAGGTACGGACGCGTCTTCGTAACACTAATCTTGTACATCTTAAATACTTATATGTCAATGATATGTTCGTAGACCGTTATACGAGACAGTTATACGGGTTATAGTTTTGGTAACACCGTTTTGTTTTCCTAGCGCCGAGGACACGAGTAATTATCGTGGCACCTTGGTGAATAGTGCGCAGTTGTTATTGTTTACCTTATGGGGCTTTACATATTGCTTTGTGCTTATGTTTGTCGGCATAATGATCATGCATCGTTTGTATGCTTATGATATACTTGTGGTATTAGCTCTATAAATATCATTGTGTCCGTATATTGTATTGTTTGGGTATGAGGTTAACAGTTACCCGAGATTCAATATGGTGAATTGAATCTCATTTGTAGCTTCAGTCGGGAGGACCACGGTTCGGGGATCGAGGCAAGTGCCGGAATAGACGTGCGGTGAAGACTATTTCTATCTTATCGTTTTCGTTATTACGTTATTACGTCATTCCATTATTTCATTTCTAAACCTTAGGACTATTGTAATCTATACAATATTACATAATGGTTGATGTTTTGGCTATGAACTGATCACTCTTTCGCTCTATTGCTCTACTCTGATTGAAAAAAAAAAAAAATTGCGTTTCAAAATGGGATGTTACAATTATACTTTTGAAACGAGGAAAATGAATAAAATAATTATATTGGATATACTACCATAAAAATAGTAAATTGTGCGTAGAGCCATAGACCAATGTTCTCTCTCTAAAAGAGCTTATAAAAAAGCTTATATGAGGAGTTTATTTTTAAGCTCTTTTTTTTTTCATTATAAAATAAGCTCTTATAATTATAAGAGCTTTTGTAAAATTCTGTTTGGCTAACTTATACTTATAAGGAGAAGATAAACTAAAAATAAACTAGGCCAAACATACACTTAATCTTTTCAAATAAAGTTAACTATGTCTTATAATTAGGACTAGTAGTATCAAGAAGGAGGAGTTTTATCTTACTCACCCTTTCACTTTGAGTTGACCCCTTCGTGGAAGATGGTCGTCCCGGTTAAACGACTTCGTATTGCAACCTCCGAAATTCTCCCGCCTTTTTTTTTTCCTTTTCAATTTTCATTTCTGTCTCATCTTCACTTGCCGCAACTCTCAAAAGCTAAACGCCCGTTCCGTTCAGGGTTTCGTTCTCCGAAATCCTTTCGTTTCTTGCGTATAATTCATTGAGATACCTTCAAGCCTTGAGTTCATAATTTCTACACTTTCCCTTCTATATAAAATTAAAATTTTCACCAGTTTTCTGTGATTCTTAATTTTATTTTTCTCTCCGGCAACAACTCACGGGTCAAGCGATGTACATCAAGGAAGTTTGCTTGGAAGGTTTCAAATCGTATGCTACCAGGACTGTTGTTCCAGGCTTCGATCCCTACTTTAATGCCATCACGGGTTTGAACGGTTCCGGCAAGTCGAACATACTTGATTCGATTTGCTTTGTACTTGGGATCACGAATTTGCAGCAGGTTCGGGCTTCTAACCTTCAGGAGCTCGTGTATAAGCAAGGACAGGCAGGGATTACAAAAGCTACGGTGTCGATTGTGTTTGATAATGCTGATAAGAGTCGAAGCCCTCTTGGGTATGAAGACCATCCAGAGATCACAGTGACAAGACAGGTTTCTTTCTTTAATTTTAAGCCTTCCCCCTGATTTTGTTTGTTGATTTTTGTTTCGCAGCATATTATGCTGTAAAATGTGTCAGTTTGGCTTGTTTAGGCATTATAATCATCAATATCTATGGCGCAGTGACATTAAAAGGATCTGTATTAGAATCACAGTTAGAGCTGAATTAAAAGAAACGAATTTTTGGGTTCACTTTCAGGGATGGCTTGGATTGATTTTCCATCTCTGCCCCTTAGAAGTGATTATTTTAACCTTGGTTTATGATGGTAGTTCTTTGATTCGGAATTATATTTAGCCAGCAATTTATTGACTTCTCATTTGTATGCCATGGATGCGTTTGGGGACAATGCCAGATTGTAGTTGGTGGAAGGAACAAATATCTGATCAATGGAAAACTTGCCCAGCCTAGTCAAGTTCAAAACCTTTTTCATTCGGTGCAGCTGAATGTTAACAACCCACATTTTCTCATAATGCAAGGGCGCATCACCAAGGTTTTAAATATGAAACCACCAGAGATATTGTCAATGCTTGAGGAAGCTGCAGGAACAAGAATGTATGAGACGAAGAAAGAGGCTGCACTAAAAACACTTGAGAAAAAGCAGAGTAAGGTGGATGAGATTAATAAGCTTCTTGACCAGGAGATACTGCCTGCTTTGGAGAAGTTAAGGAAAGAAAGGACGCAGTACATGCAGTGGGCTAATGGTACTGCTGAGTTAGATAAGCTGAGAAGGTTTTGTATTGCTTACGAATATGTTCAAGCAGAGAGGATTAGAGACAATGCAATGTCTGAGGTGGAACAAGTGAAGGCCAAGATAGCTGAGATTGATGACTCTACTAAGACCACAAAGGTAGAAATACAGGCAATGGAGACCAAAATGGCAAAGTTGACGGCGGAAAAGGAGGAACGCATGGGTGGGGAAGTGAAATCTTTGTCAGACAAAGTAGATGCACTTTCACAGAATCTTGTGAGGGAAACATCTATACTAAATAATAAAGAGGACACTCTGAGAAGTGAAAAATCCAATGAAGAAAATGTAAGTTGGATTTAGCTTTACTCATTAAATTATTTGGTACATTTCCTGCTGTGCTCAATTTTAAGATACCATTAATTTTAATGTTGTTCTGCTTTATAATATTTCCAATTGGAAAACATAACAATGACCTCACTTGATAGTTGTTATCGTGATGTTTTAAGATTGTTAATAATATTGAAGACTTGAAGCAATCTGTTGAAGAGAAGGCCTTAGCTGTGAAAAAGGCTGAAGAGGGAGCTTCTGATCTGAAAAGGAGAGTAGACGAGCTTTCTAAGAGTTTGGAGGATCATGAAAAGGAATATCAGGTAAAAAGTTTATATTAGCTCAATTTGATATCTAGCAAGAGAATTTCATCAATTCAGGACTTACTTTGATCTTCATCCTTGAAACTATTGGTAGGGTGTACTAGCTGGGAAGAGCAGTGGAAATGAGGAGAAATGCTTAGAGGATCAGCTAGCTGACGCAAAGATAGCAGTTGGGAATGCTGAAACAGAATTGAAACAACTAAAAACTAAAATTAGCCACAGTGAAACAGAACTGAAAGAGAAAGCACATCAATTAAAGTCAAAACAGGTTGAAGCTACGGCTGTAGAAAATGAGCTAAAAGCTAGAAAGAAAGACGTGGAGACTGTGAAGACGCAATTGGAGTCTCTTAGTTATAAAGACGGTGAGATGGAATCTTTGCAAAAGGTTAGACATGCATCTCTTCTTCTAGTTTCTTTACCATTCAGACATTTTATAATTTTCATTTAAACAAAAATTTATGTTAAACAAACTTAAGGAGCGTGCATCTGAGATGGAAGTAGTGCAAAAGTGGAAGGATGAAATACGCAAGCTTTCAGCACAATTAGCAAATGTTGAGTTTACTTACCGTGACCCAGTCAAGAACTTTGATAGGTCAAAGGTGAAAGGAGTGGTTGCAAGACTTATCAAAGTAAAGGACAGGGCTGCAATGACCGCCCTGGAGGTTAGACAACTTGGTGTCTTTATACCCAAGTTTTAAGTGGAAAATTATACGTTGACCCTTTTGATTGGATCTTGTTTAGGTTACTGCTGGTGGAAAATTGTTCAATGTTGTAGTTGACACAGAAAATACTGGAAAACAACTACTGCAGAATGGTGATTTAAGAAGAAGAGTGACAATCATACCTCTAAACAAAATTCAATCCCATACTGTCCCCTCTAGAATTCAACAAGCTGCTTCTAGATTGGTTAGTCACAGCATTTCTCTTGATGCATTTTGGGTTCATGATTGTTTAAGTATTTCCCTGCTGAAAATCATTGATTATTTAATTCCAGGTTGGTGAGGACAATGCTGAACTGGCACTTTCTTTGGTTGGTTATGAAGAAGAATTGAAGGTATGCTTCTTTGAATTCATTTAGGATCCTGGTCAAGTAAGAACATGGGTGCTGAAAGCATTTTCATTGTTATTTCAAGTTCTTTTCCTGATCTCCTGATCAAATTATATTTTATTGTATCTGATTGGCTGTTAAAAGCCTAATATATGATTTGTGGATAATTTATATACATTATTAGTTTTTTTTTTTTTTCCACTTTCTATTGATATTAAATATTACTATTCTTTTTGAAATTTGGCATTTGTTACAGAATGCTATGGAATATGTATTTGGTTCTACCTTTGTTTGCAAAAACACTGATGCTGCTAAGGAGGTATGGTCATGCTTGCTACTGTGGTTTTCACGAGCATTATATTTACATTCTGGTCTAAATACTTTACTGTTATTTGTTTTTTCATATACGTTGGATATTAGATATTCATAATCTTGGTTCCTCTTTGCACTCTATTATTGATTATAAATTCATGACCAGAATCATGTTCAATATTTGGATACATTGTATAAAAACCGATCGTTGTTTACCAACCACACATTGTCAACTTGATTATTTGTTTTTGTCAATGAGCATTGAGCAACTATTTCTCTTCTCTATTATCACTTATGGTTATTATTTTAAAAGGATGTTCAATATTATCCGTATGACCTTTTCCAACCCACCAATAGAGAAGCTCAGTTTTTCTTGTACTCTGTTGATCTAATACTAGGTGGCATTCAATCGGGAGATTCGAACCCCCAGTGTCACTCTTGAAGGAGACATATTTCAGCCAAGTGGTCTTTTGACTGGTGGAAGCCGAAAGTATGACACCACTTTGTTTATCTTTGGATTTTGCATATGTATCTTATTAGGAGGAGTCTGATTTCCTTTATTTTAAGTGATTTTGTGTTGTACAAGGTATATATGTGAGATGAGTTTTGTCTCATGAAATACAGAAGTACTCTTTTGAGCTAAACCAAATCAGGGCTTAAACTTTCAATAAGAGCTTCATAATAAAAATCAGTTTATATTTGTGATGCATTTGCAAAATTTTATATTTTCTATACGATTTGTGTTTTCCACAACATAAGTGAGGCGGTCAGTCAAACAGCATCTGAATATCTTCTATCTTTTTTAGATACTGCTAGGTAATTTAGCTTCACAGTATAGGCTAATTAATCAGCATCCGAATATCTTTTATCATTTTATACACTTATAGGCTAATTGTGGCAGGGGCGGCGGCCTACTTTTAAGGCAACTTCATGATTTAGCAGAGGCTGAGTCAAAACTTTCAATACACCAAAGAAGATTGTCTGAGGTTGAGGCAAAGGTATGCCCTGAGTGAATAAATTAGACTGGAGATAAGCCTAATGTATATTCAAGTAGATACTGATAGTTTTGTGATGTTTATGAAAGCATAATCACTACATTTTATTTTAATAATTTATAAAGCCTAGTTATTGATTGTTATCAAGAGTTCTTTGTGGATTGTTCGATTTTTGGTGATCTTGTGGAGTATGATTTTTGTGTGCTTACTGCTTATAGATCAATTTCAGTTTGACGATATTTCTTACTTTTTTCTTGGCGTTGTATTTGAAATAACAGATTGCAAAGCTTCTTCCTCTTGAGAAGAAATGGAAAGACCTCAAAACACAGTTGGAACTTAAGTCATATGATCTTTCATTGTTTCAAAGCAGAGCTGAGCAAAATGAGCATCATAAGGTTTGGCCTTTTTCTTTCATTACAAAAATTGATTGACAAATGCTGTGATTTTACCTTGATGTCACTCCATTGTAGAATTTTTAATTTTCCTTAATGTTATTCATCGTTCTCACTTTGCTTCCTCTCTATTTCTCTTTTGCCTTTGTAGCTTGGGGAACTAGTGAAGAAGATTGAGCAAGAACTTGCAGACGCAAAATCTGCAGTCAAAGAAAAGCAAATTATTTATGAAAACTGTGTCAAGACTGTTTCATCGCTTGAGAAATCAATTAAAGAACATGACAATAATCGTGAAAGTAGACTAAAAGACCTGGAGAAGAAGATAAAGTCATTCAAATCCCAAATGCAGTCATCTTTAAAAGATCTCAAGGTTTGTTTAAAGTTCCAAAGATTTATTATTATTGTTTGCGACTTCTTTGAGTTAACTATCTATATTGAATTATATCCCAAGTCTCCATCCAATGTGATCCTCAGGGAGCTGCGTTTTTGGAACTTAATGCTAGGAAGTCACTAGCTCAAAACTTGCCTAAGTGGAAGGATGGAGTTTATGCAGACCAATATGTCAAGCAATGTCTGATTGTCCTATCATGTGAAATTGCTGGAAAAAAGCTTTGATAGTTTTATGCAACCTCTGATTAATAATGAAATGGAAGGAGTTATCTCATGATTTGAATGTCAGATGAATGGGAAGTAATGTTAATCGGTATATGTCAGTATATCAAAGAATGCATAATAGGAAATTGAGATGAGATTGTAAGATAGAATACGGCGATTAATAATAACCTAATCACCTAAAGTAAGCCATTCCACGGGATGTAACATTTTTCATTTGTTTTTTCACCCGATAAAGTTGGAAGCAAAAATAATCTCTGCAACAATTGCTACTTGATGGGTTTGTCCAGTGTCTTTTTGTTTAATGACTTTGTAAAGCCTCTTCATGTTTGTTTGCTGTTAGGGACATGATAATGATAAGGAGAGACTTGTAATGGAAATGGAAGCTGTGATTCAGGAGCGTGCGTCCTTGGAGAATCAATTAGCTTCTTTAAGAACCCAGATTCATAATTTTGAATCAGAAGTAGAAGAACAAAAAATAAAGGCAAGTATTGCGTTTATCTTGGTTTGTTCAAGTTTTCTACAGAATAAGGAGTCCTTACTCTTCTTCGTTGTAGGTTGCTGCTGCAAGGACCGATCATGAAGGGGTTCATTCAGAGCTAAATTCAGTTCGTCTAAAAATGAAGGAATGTGACAAGGAAATAAGTGTTATCATGAAGGAGCATAAAATGCTTGAACATAAGCTCAGTGAAAATAATCTTGAAAGGAAGAGAATGGAGAACGAAGTACGTTTTTCTAAAAACTGTTTTTATTACATCTTTAAAAATCATATGCTAAACTATTTTCCTACTCTTCAAGGTAAAACGGATGGAGATGGAACAAAAAGACTGTTCGGTCAGGGTGGAGAAATTGATAGAGAAGCATGCATGGATTGCTTCTGAAAAACAGCTGTTTGGCAAAAGTGGGACTGATTATGATTTTTCTTCTCGTGATCCGTGTAAAGCAAGGGAAGAACTTGAGAAGCTACAAGCTGAGCAGTCTGGGTATGGGTCTTTCAGAATCTGTCCTATATGCTACTAGAATTGATCTGCATCTTTTCATACCCTTGTCTTCTATGAAATAAAACATTTTTTACCTTGCTCCCTTATGCAGGCTTGAGAAAAGGGTGAACAAGAAAGTCATGGCGATGTTTGAGAAGGCAGAGGATGAGTATAATGATTTGATGTCCAAGAAAAACATAATTGAGGTTTTTTTTTTTTTTTCAGTCTATTTCAACAACTTTATACCTGTCTCGCATATCTTCTCATTCTGTTATTATCTTGCTTAGAATGACAAGTCAAAAATCAAGAAGGTGATTGAAGAGCTAGATGAGAAGAAAAAGGAAACACTAAATGTTACCTGGGTTAAAGTCAACAAGTGAGTTTACTTTGCAATTGTCTGCTTGAAAGATTTATCCGATTGCCCTCTTTTTTATGGAACTGGCTGACTCTGACGTTTCTGTTCTGTTTATTCAGGGACTTTGGATCCATCTTTTCCACTTTACTTCAGGGGGCAATGGCAAAGTTAGAACCCCCTGAAGGTTGCAGTTTTCTTGATGGTCTTGAAGTTCGTGTTGCATTTGGGACCGTGTGGAAACAGTCCCTGTCAGAACTAAGTGGTGGTCAACGATCATTACTTGCACTTTCTCTGATTCTTGCACTGCTGCTATTCAAACCTGCTCCAATTTACATCCTTGACGAGGTAAGCCTTACATGATTTTTTATGTAATTTTTGCCCCCTACAAAATGCTTGTGCTTGTGCAGGCATAATTCCTTTTTGTTTCATGTTTGGTTTCATGCGACTTTTAATTCTGCATCTGCTATTATTTCCTTCACAAATACTTATGAACCAATGATTGCACAGCGAAGCCTAGTTATATTATTTGTTGAATCGGTGGCAGGTTGATGCGGCACTTGATTTAAGCCACACACAAAACATAGGGAGAATGATAAAGGCCCATTTTCCTCACTCCCAGGTATGAAAATTGTTGAAGGCATTGTGGCATTATCTCTCTTTATTTCATGCAATTGCTTTTCGTTGTAATTTCAAGAAATTCCTTGAGGTCTACATCATAAATTTGTTGTTGAAATCACCAAAAGGAAACAAAAAAGAGAATCTTGTGAAGGGTTCAATGTTTATTCTCCAGAAATTTACACTATAGCACAACCCGGTCATGTATATTTCAGCTTTTACCATTTTTTTGGACACCTACAAGGCACTCATAAGTTTGAATGATGGTATATCTTCATTTGGATATATTAATTCTACAAAATGACACGGTAGTGGGATAACTGATAAGATATGACTATAAACTCAAACAGAGCATCAAATCTATGAATGTCGTTGATTCTTATTTTTGATCACATGAGGAGTCTTGAATCCTTGACTTCCACCCACCCGACCCTTACTACCTGAGCTAACTTTAGGTGGTAGGATGTTGTTGATTCGTATCAATTGTATGCAACCACGTGTAAGCAGACCCATCTTCCTCTCTTCCTCTATATATCTTATATAGGTGGAAATCTAACCTTGTCTCTTTATGTTCTTTGGTTTGCAGTTTATTGTGGTTTCACTGAAGGAAGGCATGTTCAATAATGCAAATGTTCTTTTCCGGACAAAATTTGTGGATGGGGTCTCAACGGTTCAGCGAACTGGAACATCCAAGCAGAACAAGTGATATATTGAGGTTACTAATTTGCCTTCTATCAATCGGCTCTACGTATATAAAGGTAAATTGAGTTTTAGTTTGATCTGTTGAATATATACCTTGCCTTGAGAATAGGAAGTTATTGGTAGTCTTTAGTTATTTGATTTTATAACCCATCCATTCTATTAGACAACTCGGAAAAAATTGTTATACATAATCCTTAAGCATATACAATCCATCTGCTAAATTATTCCCCTATTCTACAAACAAACCTTTGTCTGATTTTCTTCCTGATTAAGAATCAAGACCATAGTCCATACATATGTTATTTCAAATCTGAATCATGTGGCCAGCCATAATTTTAATTTTTAGTGTGCATGTCCATTTGCTTTTTATGGATTCAAGAAACCAAACGTGAAGAAAACGATAAGAGAATTGGAGTTTATTGGAATTTTACTTTCTGATTTTCAATCTATATTTCTCAACTATGAACTGCTCAGGCCGATCATATGAACAAATTTGAGATTAACTACTGTATACTAAATATTAATGCATACTCTGACTAACTAGATATTTTTGTACTTATGTTTCTTGTTCAGATGGCCACGTGTAGCAAATTGAAATCCTGTAAGTTTAAGCAGTGTATAGAAACTGGAAAGTACAAACCATGTTTGAACCTGTGTATGTAATTTTATTATACACTTGAATGTTTAGTCTGTACAAAATTTGTACTAGACCCAGGGCTTAAACCTCCTGACGACAAAGTTTATTTATGTTGTTCAATTTAGTTCTGGGTCTTGTTTCTCAATGTTACTCTAGATCTAGACAAATGTTTGATGTAATAGAATGAATGCGTTTTAATCTTTGGAGATACATTAAGATAATTATTTCAGGGTTAAATATCATTTTTGCTAAGGAAGTAATGGTAAGGGGGCACTCGGCACCCGAAAGTTTTTTTGGTATCATTTTTACCCTAGAAGTTTACAAAAAGGAGCAAATATGCCCTGAAAGTTTTTTTTAGGATCAAATATGCCCTGAAAGTTTTTTTTAGGAGCAAATTTGCCCTGAAAGTTTACAAAGAGAGTAAAGATCTAACGGTCAAGATCAACTGATAGGAAAGATTACAAGTTTTTAAATTTCGGGCAAAAATGATATTAAAAAAACACGGGTGTTGAGTCCCTTATCAATACTTCCAGCAAAGAAAATTGGTATTTAACCTATTATTATTTCAAAAAATTAGATTGTTTATTATCACTGAACATGTAAATCAAGTTTGATCAAAATGCCCGTCAGAGCATGTTTAAATTATTTCTATTTCTTATCACTTTGTAGAATGAATTCCTCAAAAAATTATTTAATGGTTTCCAATGTCAACCTATTTGTCTATGAACACCAGATTTGCATTTTTTTGAGTCTAAGAATTTGAGCATATTATGTGATTAAAATAATATAATTATAATATATAAAAATGTTCATCTTTTATTATTAACAAGCTATAGGATTAAGACTGGAGGGGCCGAGGGAGTACTACTCTGCTGTCAGATCAGATGTAAGGCATGGTGGTTCAAAATGTAGATCACATTTTGGGTTATTAAATGTATTTTTTTAAAAGAAATGCTTGTCATTAAACAATTTTTAAAAATGTTTTGGTGCAAATTTAATTACTTTAAATATAACAAATTATGTCGGTTTTTTATTTATTTTGGTGAAGTCTGTATTCATGTCTTAGGTTCGAAAATGGAGATGGTAAATAAATGTCTAAGCTTTGAAATAAAAAGGGTTGGGTAGTAAAATTGTCCCACAAGTTTTCGCTTGTTAGAATATTATGGATTAATCATTATGTTATTATTAAGTTTGATATTTATTATATCTTAGGATTAGATATAGATATATTATATTTTAGGATATTATATCTTAATTATTTTGATTAGATATATTTTAATTAATTATATTAGACTAGATTTTAAGGTTAACTTTAGGTTTGCCTATATAAAGGGTTATATGTACTCTCTTTTATTTATAGATTAATAGAGTGTATTTTATCCCTCTAAATTTAATATCTCTGAAGATCAATGTTATTTTAAAAGTTTGTCTTATCTCAATTTTACCCGAAAGTTTCAAAACGTAACAATGTTGCTTATTTTGATGATCAAGTTTTTTAATCGAATAAAGTAACATTGTTATGTTTTGGAACTTCCGCGAAACATTAAAACAAGAAAAACTTTCAAAACAACATTACTCTGACCTATACTTTCAAAAACGGATGAAAGTATAAAAACACAAGGGTAAAGGTACAATTTTACACATAACGTTGTCTAGCGAACGCAAAGACCATAACGTTTTTCGGGAACAAAAGTACACACGACGTTACATTTTGGGTACAAAAATACCACTAAGTAGTTAGTTGGCCGTCAACTTGGATGGAATGTTGACGTGACGATTGGGGACCGACACGCTGACGTGGATTAAAAATAAATAAAATTCAAAAAAGAAAATAAAATAATTCGAAAAATTCAAAAAAATTAAAAAATTAGACAAAAAAATTAAAAGTTAGGAAAAAATTCAAATAAATAGGAAAAAATCAATTAGGAAATAATTAAAATAATTATAAAAAAATTAGGAAAAAATTTAAAAAAATGAGGAAAAAATTAAAAAATTCAAATAATTAGGAAAAAATTCAAATAATTAGGGAAAAATTAAAATACCTCCGATTGGGCCCCACCACCGAACGTTGGCCCCCAGTCATAAGCGCGCCACCCACCGGTGTGGCGGCCAAATAACCAAATTTGGTGGAGGAGGAGTCGTATATCTGGCAGTGCGGTTGTTGAAGAATGATTTAGGGTAACTGTTCATTGAAAAAAAATATATTAATTAATTAATTAAGATAATCTTCTTGTCAATTCTCCCTATAGAGATAAATCTAATCGATGTGTGAAGTCGACTAAGGCGGGTGGGGCCCATCGGGTGGGGGTATTTTAATTTTTTGCTAATTATTTTAATTTTTCCCTAATTATTTGAATTTTTTTCCTAATTATTTTATTTTTTTCTAATTATTTGAATTATTTCCTAATTTTTTTTAAAAAATTTCTAATTATTTTAATTACTTTTTTTTTTCTAATTATTTTAATTATTTCCTAATTATTTGAATTTTTTCCTTTTTTTTAAAAAAGATTTTCCTAATTTTTTGATTTTTTTAATCCACGTCACCATCCTCGTCGACGCATCGGCGTGTAAGTCACAGAAGTCCAATCGCGTCGCTCCATCCAAGTTTAATGATCAACTAACGGCCGTGCAGACTTTTGCACTCCAAAACGTAACGTCGTCGTCTTTTTTGTCCCAAAAATGTTATGGTCTTTAGCGTTCACAAGAAACATTATGTGTAAAATTGTACCTTCTCCAAAAAACACAATCATAGTCACGTGAATATCCGCATGGAGGTAACATGTGCTTTCTTTTGTGAACGTCATGTCATTTGTGTTCTCACACTCACACTTGACTTTTTTTTCCTTTCTGGGATTGCCACGACCATAATCGTGCTGGCCCCCCATTGTTTTTTTTTTTTTTTTTTTTTTTGGATTTGTTTGCTTTAAATTTTTTGATCCTTGAATTCTTTTCCCATCATTCTCCTTTTTCTCTAAACTAATACAAAAGATCCAATATTTTCAAAATTGATATTTAATCAGAAAGTTGAAATTGCTTCTTGAACTATTAACTAAAAAATCACATTTTTTTAGGAAATGAGGAAGTTATGAGAAAAAGATAAGAGTAAAGCAAAATCGGGGAGAGGGGAATGAAGAAAGAGTGAGTTGTGAAGCAAAACCTTAAAGAGGAAAAAAGAATAGCATAACAGAGAGAGCATCGATGAATGATAAAACGAATTTGATCCTCCACGAATCCGTAAAAGCGGAGGCTACTTGGATCGGCCGTCATCGGCCAAGGTGGGAATGATTATTTATTTTTGATCTGACTTTTTTAGAAGTGTAGAAAAAAAAAGTAAGGCTATAAATATAATTTGTGTTTGCATTGATGGTGGTAGAAGTGATGAGACATAGATAAAAAAGCTACCTCATGAAATTTTTTCCTTAATCGACTTTTAAAAGCTTTTTTAAAAAAAGATAAGCATCGTTTAGTTCTTTATGTTTTTTTTAGATCATTTTAGTCGCTTTAAGTTTGTAAAGTATCGTTTGTGCTTAACACTTAGTTAGTCAATTTAACTGGAAAATCTTGATTTCAACAATTTTAAGTGATTTTGCGTAATTAAATATTGATTAAGTATCTTTATATGTTAGTATTTTAATAAATTAATATTTTAAATCCTATTAATTGAAAAATATTTAATCTTCTTCAACAACAAAAATATATTTAATGCTCACAAACAAACCGTGGAAAACTGTAAAACAGTGTGAAGATTAAATATTTTTTAATTAATAGGATTTAAAATATTAATTTATTAAAATACTAATTTATAAAGATATTTGATCTGCATTTAATTGTATAGTCATCATTTAAAATTGTTGAATTATTATTTTAGTTAAATTGATTAACTGTGTTAATATTAGCGAACAAATGCGTTGACAAATTTAAAGCGACTAAAACGATCTTGTAGAAAAACATGAAGGACCAAACGTACAATTGAGCATTTTTAAAGAAACTTTGAGAACTTAAGACTCAATTTAAACACTTTTTTTTAATTGCTGCTTTTTTATGATTTTAAGCTTAAAGCTCTCTCCATGGAACAGTTAATAGGCTACTTGGACATGACAAGTTTAATCCTTCTATAATATACCCGAGTGGGAGGCAACTAATTGAAACAAAGTAAGATCTTCTTGATAAAACCATAAACATAAAAGAGAACAAAGCATGCATTTGTATCAAATTACATTTTACCCGTTAGCTAGAGATTCAATTCGATTCAATTCAATCAGGCCGGCTTGCCGAGAGAAGTTCCAACCAGGCGGGTCTGAGGCTCTGAGCAACTACCAAATTACCCTCTCCTTACCGGGAACAGTCTCCATCTCCCGCCTTCATCTCCGGCGCGCAAACAATCAAGCGTCTTCGCTCCACTTCCTCACTGAGATTTGCGAAGACACAGTGACGACTTATCCGCCATTCATATGCAGCAACATGCCTGTTTTGATCTGATTTATTCCATTCTACGCCTCCCAACGCACCCATTTTAAAAATTCTCAAATTTCCAAGGGAAAAGTAAGTTTTCGTAGTGTTACGAATGTTTGCTGTACTTATGCAGAGAGGTTTTGTCTTCACTAAATTTTTTCTTTGGTTTTTCTAATTTGTAAACTATTGAAGATCACACTGCGCTATTTTCGTTTTCGTAGGTTCTAATACGTAAAACACCGAATCTTGATATCCTTTTTAGCATGTCGACGGATAGAGATCCTACCAATCTGTCTCGTACCTTCAAATACCTGTTAGGTCAGTTCATTTGGCACGGAAAATAGCTTCATTTGATACTTGTTTGCTAAAGCAAATGAAATGTGAAGTGTGAATCGTGTTTGACTTCAAATATATTGTTATTTATTCATTTTTATTTCTTCATATGTTGAGGGAAACATCAGGAGTTCAATGCATGCTTAATGCTCTCGCTAGTCATTGAATTTTGTCAACCACACTTTGGTTAATGTTCCTGAATTGCCAATTTTCCTTGAAAATGTTTCATCCCTCATATTTTAAGGTTTTCTATTTCAACATACTTTGTTAACTTAAAAACAATATCTCCTATATATTGAGTTTGATGATTTGATATTTTCACTTTTGTTTGTGATATCACGCCAGCTACTCAATTTTTGTCTAGAGGAATACCCTTTATATTCAATACATGGATTGTGAGGCATCTTAAAGCAGAAGACTATGCGGTAACGTTTTCTGAAATTTTCTATTTATGTTTCCTGAACTTGTGTATTTCCAATCTTCATCTTTTGCGTGCACGCCCACTTATTGGTTTTATTACTGTTTTCTAGCACTTTGTGTTTTCCGATTATGCCGAAATTAACAAATTTGTGGTTGAGTTATTCTTTCTCACTCTCACTCTCACTCTTATTTTGCTTACATTTTTAGATGGCTTTTATAACTGACTACTGTTGCTACTGGTACTCTATCTTCTATTCTATTATTTTCAGGATTAATTAATTTCAAGAAGTTCATGGATGATCTACTACTTTCTTTTCAGATCCTTTAGTCATAGAAGATCACTTCCGTAATATGAGCTGATTTATTCTTATGTTACATTTTTCTTTTGATGCAGCTCTACGCAGTGCAGTTTTATCTTTTTGTTACCTGTGTTTTGTTTCTTAGTCGAGAGGGCTTCCGGCGAGCATGCTTGCGGATGGACATGAAACAGTAATCCCTTCTACTTATGCAAGTTTTGTTTGAGAGAAATAATTGTATTCAAGTAGAAAGTGAAACTTAAAATTGTATTATGTCCTGTTATTTTCTTGCCTGATTTAGTGATTGAGCCTTTCCATGGTTGATGATGAGCTGTTATTTAGCTCTTGTTCTTTGATCCCTTGCTATGTGCCTGTAATGTACTTTTGTGAACTTTACTTTTAACACCCCCTCCAAAAGAAAACAGTGGATTGTGTGTCAGGTTTAAATGTGCAGCACCATAATTAAGTGCAAATTCTTTTAATTTGAATCAGGTTTATATCAAGTTAGAGAAGCATTATGCACAGTACCATTGCTTTCATTTTGGGTGAAAGGAATAGCACATTGTTGAGTTATAAATCTCTTTCATGTTGTAGTGGTGGATCCTCAATGGAAGAAGATATTGTGAAGCTAATGAAAGTGGCCTGGATGAGTCTCCCACTCGGAATTGTTATTACAATTGTAGCTTGCTTGCTAGTCTTCTGGTGGCAAGAACTTAATGTTTCTGGTCCTCAGGGGCAGGCTATCTTGATCAATGGTAATTGCTTGAATTTCATGTATAGTTTTTGGTTCTTCCGTTTGTGTTTTGTGGTCAACCCTAAACTTATCTTGCTGGAATATTACACTATACACCAATATTTTAAAGAGAAAAAGAATTTCATATATCACCCTGAGTAGTATTTGATTTCTCAACAAGCACACCAAACCAAGCACTCTGGAGTAACTACTGAAACTATTGCTATGTGAAATTTTGTTTATTTTAGCTCACTTCTTATGCCAGGTTGCGCGTGTATTTTGGAGCTTTTGGCTGAACCTTTATATATTCTTTCACAGAACTTGGTCTTGCTAGAACTGCGGTTGATGGTTGAGACATTAGCTACTATTTCACGATGCATGACATTGTACATCCTTATTGTCAAACAAATTGGAATGGTATGATTTTAGTGGGAACTTACCATAAAAAT
Organism: Acacia melanoxylon; assembly: GCA_019022615.1. Lineage (NCBI taxonomy): Eukaryota > Viridiplantae > Streptophyta > Magnoliopsida > Fabales > Fabaceae > Acacia > Acacia melanoxylon. Next base: position 15,617,079 of record JAFJYJ010000005.1, read on the forward strand.
TTGGTCTTTATCATTCTTATTGTTGGTAGCATAAAGTGTTCATGTCTGGCCTTAGTGCTTCTACTCTCTCAGTTTCTTCTCCTTAAACCCCTCGTTTCAATTGGCTTATTCCTTCTGATTGTAGTAATTAGCCAAATGCAGTGTTGTTTTTTCTTTAATATCTATCTGTTGTTTCTTGGGGATTAGTGGAATCATATATAGTTTATTATAAATTTTATTTCTTGTCTTCTTCCCACATCTGACAAAGCAATACATTCTGTGGACCGCAAAGTGTATTGTAAGTTTTGATATCTCTATAAATAGATCTGATTCGAAGTGGAATGATTGCTTTCAGGAAAAATCAATAATATTTGCTCTATCACAGTCTGCATACGGAGCATCCATATTTTTGGGCTATTGGGGCTATCTGGTTCTCTCCCGCAAATTCAGAAGTTCTCTCATTTTCCCATTCTGGTATATTTTTATATATATAAAGGGGTTAGCTTTTTTATCAATATATATCCTTCTCCCCAAGGTGAAAAGAATTGTAGATGTTCCAACTAGTCATAAATCTAAAATTAGGCAATGGAAGCTCAATGAGAGGAAAGAGTAACATAGGACTTAGATTGGCACTGCTATAGGAAACTTCAATGGGATTACTTTTTTTCCTGAAATAGCTGGAAAAATTTAGTGTTCAATTACTGTTCAAAGTGACATATCACTGAATCACTTGAAACTTGAGAGCTGTAAACAACTGAGCAATTTTTTCCCATGTTGAGTAGGGCAGAGTAATGGGCGGGTTGGGCAGCCCAAGGCCAAACCCATAGCCCAAACATTTAACTTTAAATGGGTATGGACTAGCCCATACCCGTACCTCAACCCATTTAATCCCGTGTAAACGGGCTAACACATAAATGGGCGGGCTAGCCAGGTTTTTAGTAACCCATTTACATTTGACCTGTTTATTTTTTTGAAAAAAAATATACATAAGCATTAAGCATCCATCCAAATTCATCATTCTAAATTCTGAAATCTGAATCTTCAAAGTTCAATAATCACAATTTACACAAAACAATATAAATTTAGACAAGTACCATCATAACATAAATTTATTCAGGATAGGGAGTTAGAGAATGCCTTTACCTTATGCCAGAATGCGGAATGAGATGGGTAGTTAATAAAAGAAACACTAAATGGGCGGGTATGGGTAGCCCGTAGGTGTGCCCATAGCCCGCCCATTTAAGTCTAACCCGCCTCGTTATGGGTCTTTTTGGGCAATGACCCATTTACAGTGGGTTGCGGGTGGGCTCATGAGTTATGGGTTCCATCTCAGCCCTAATGTTGTGTACTTGTGAAACAGTCTCATGCCCATTCCTATTGACTAGTATCTGAGTTATATGTGGATATATTTTGTTTGCTTTAATTCTTTCATCTTCAATGTTGAAATTTAAGGTTGTATGCATGGTTAGTGTTAGAGTAAATACCAGTATTTATAGAGTAGAGGTGAGCAACAGAAACAGGAGAGACTAATAACAGGCTAACTCCCAACTACTCTAACACCTTCCCTCATCTTCAAAGACCTTTCTACACCCAAGTGTTCTGAACTTACTAAACATAGTGCTTGGAATTGCCTTGGTCATCTCATCAGTAACTTGACATAAATCTGGAATGAGTCTAACTAGAATTTCTTTCCACAGCCCTTTCTCATACAAAGTGCAGAACTGCAGATCAAGATCAATGTGCTTGGCCCTAGCATAAAGTATTGGATTGGCTGTCATCATTACTGTACTTAAGTTATCGCTTAAAACTTGAGTCGTTCCACTGAATTGGATCTTCAATTTTCGCTGAAATAAGATTTGCACCAAGATATATATAGAACCCTGCTGTACTATGTCATTTCAATATGAGGCTCAATCTGCATCTCTGCTATTTTAAAGTACAATTGCATGGTCTGAACTTGATGATGAGTGTTTTTTGTCCCTTCCAAGCAGGGAAATATCCTCTTTACTTCCTTCCAATGATATTTCAAAGGATTGTTCGTGAACTGACACCCTTATGGTCCGAGCTTGAACGATGAAATTGGGCTACTCTTTGATTTTTATTTTTGGATTTTGTTTCTTTGTCCTGTTTCTAAATGTTCTTCTCATTTCTGGTTTGACGATATCTTATCTTCAAAGTTCAAACTAATTGTACATTATTTTATATCTGATAAATTTTCTTCTATGCAAAACAAAACATTGCAGGGAAGGAAAGGAGATTGGCTTTGACAGGCAGCTGTCAAAGATGTGCACACTGTTTACCTTCCAATCCTTTCGAAAGTTGATCCTTCAAGAAGGAGAAAAAATGGTGCTTGTGTGGTTAGATACACCCTATAATCAAGCCGTGTATGGTCTTGTGGACAAATTAGGTCAGTGATTATTTTGTCTTGTTGAATATTTTAGAATGTTCGTGTTTTTGATTCGGATCCATGAATTGTCCCAATTTTAACTTCTAGACATGATTATTTTGAAAATATCATAAACTTTCAGGAAGTTTAGTGGTGAGGCTGGTCTTTTTACCTTTTGAAGAAAGTTCGTACGCAACATTTGCAAGGTCTGCTTCAGGTTCTATTTCTCTCTTGTTCTCTTGATGTTCAGACCCAGAATATCAGTGCATCTTCCTCTGACTTTTTCTTTTGTATTTGCTTCTGTCTTCTGCTGGGCTCCTAATTTAAAATGTTTACTCTAGTTGGAATCAATGGAAGGATAAAGGGCAGGAGAGTTTAAGAAGTTTATGAGTAATGTTTGCAGGATCTCTTAAAAATCTGGAACTGGGTCAGGGAGAGATTAGCATCTTCACTTTCTGCTATACTTGTCTCATGTTGATTTTTATTTTTTACACACAACACACAATCTTCTGTTTTGGTGTGTAATACAACTGCGGTCAAATTATCCTTATTTTCACAGTTTGTATTCTACTTGTCATTCCTGACAGGGAAATACCCAGATAAAAACAAGAAATTAGGAAAATGCTTGATGGAATCACTGAAGCTAGTTTTGTTGATTGGTATGTCCTAATTATTTTTGTTTTATATTGTATGTTCTTTCTATTTTATTCCATATTGTTTTCCTGGATTACATGATTATTAAGTCCCTTTTATATTCAGTCACAACAACGTTTTTTGTTGTTGTTGTTGTTATATATCATAAGGGTTTAAACCTTAAACCTCTACTTATACTTCATCCCACCTTTATCACCTGAATTAATCTGGTGGCAAGTCACAGCAATATATTTTGGTCTTGTAGAAGGGAACCTTCAAAAATTTATTATGGATGTCAGATGTTGAGGCGAACTAAATTGCAAAGCTCAGATAAATAACCTCTGAAAGAAATACGGATATCAAGTTTTCCTCTGAAAGGTTGACACAGGAGTTAAAATTTATCTTGACAATGTAAATTAATGTATATCAATAATTGATGCATCCTTCCCTGATGCGACTCATTTTTTTATATGCTGTATTGAGCATTAAGGTAAAAATAGGAAAACTTAAACCTTACTATCCATCTAATTTTGTCTCCCCCTTCTAAACAAGGAATTGGGGAGAAAAGAAAATAGAAAAAAGTAGACTATCCATCTGACTTTGAGTAACGCTTTCCTTTAGCTAGATCTTAGTTACTTAGATGCCTTATGTTTTTATAGGGAAGAGCAATCCATAACAAACCGATGGATATGTGGTCTACTGATTACAACCTATATTAATATATAATTTGATTGAAAGTTAAGTAATTGATCATCTTCAAGGTATGCAATTTAGGGCATCATGAATCTTTCTAAGGCGTTCAAATGATTTTTCTGAAGGTTTACTTACTAATGCTTTCTTTCGACCGTTAGTAGTCTCAAATATGCAAAACTGCACAAATATGTCCAAGTTTCAGTGTTTATTTGTTCTCCTTCATGTTTTCGCCTTCATGAATCATAAACTGCATGTTTTTTCCTTCAATTACATATTCTAGTGAAGTTGGCGTCAATATTTAGCTATGTGCTTTGCAGGTCTTGTTTTTGTGGCATTTGGTCCAAGTTATTCTTATTCACTTATTAGATTGCTTTATGGTGGAAAATGGAGTGATGGAGAAGCATCAACTGCCCTTCAGTATTATTGTATTTATGTCATTCTTTTGGCAATGAATGGTTAGTGATTTACATTGTCTCATTGTTGCTCAATTTTTTGTATTCCTAATCAGCTTATTTATTTTTGTTTGCCTCTTCATTGTTCAGATTCTTTGAAGCATTCATATGTAGGGTTCTACTCTTTATTTATTTATTTTCTGAACTGGGTTCTGCTCTTGAGACTTAGAAGTATTGTGTCCAATAATTGTTTGTTTAATTAGATGCATGACTAATTGATAAGAGAAGATATAAATAGCTGAATTTTAGTCTTTAGGTATATTCTTTTCAAGTTTGAACTACTGATGGAATTAAGGGTTGCATAAAATAGTTAGTAACTGATGATTAAGCATAGTAACACACTTAAAAAAAAAACAAGAAAGAAAAGAAGAATGTCATTTGGGTCTCTTGTAAGGGAATTGTTAACACTTTGGTCCCTACTTGAAAAAAAAAGGTTGTTTGTTAATTTAGTATATCATAGTTGTCAATTTCAATCTCAAAAGGTTTATGCGTTTATGAGACCAAAATGTCAATAGTTCTCTTACAAGAGAGATCATTCTTTATGCATGAAAATGAAATTTAATTAAAGATGACTTAGATTAAAAAATAATTCCGGATCATTGAAAATTATGCATCTAGTTTTTACTGAGACTGTCATTAACAAAGCATCACATGAATCCTGGTATAGAGAGAGGACAGTTGTGGAGGGAAATGAAATGAGTTTATGTCATCTATAATCTTGATATGCAAGGAATTCAAATGGCGTTTATGTTCTAAAGTTGCATGTACTGTGGCACTGCTTTGATTATTTTGAATGCCTTGTAGAAGTTTTCCATTGGTGCATTAGTAAATTAAGCTATAAGCAATCATAAGTCTCTAGCCGATCCAAAACACAGCATGTGCTTATTTTTATTCTTGCCAACTGGCATGTCACCCTGACGAATCATATATCTTCTTCCTTTGATTGTATTTTTCTAATTTGCTTCAGGAACCTCTGAAGCCTTCTTACATGCAGTTGCATCAGAGAGCCAACTCAAACGTTCAAATGATTCACTACTTGTGTTCTCCTTGATCTATATAATTTTGAATGTTGTACTCATTAAGTTAGCTGGGGCTGTCGGCTTGATCATGGCAAATTCCATGAGTATCCTTTCTACTTTATCATGAAGTTCTGAGGAAAATTAAGAAATAAACAAAAACTGGAATAAAATATGAAGGTGTTGAAGGAAGGTAAAGGAAGTAAAGGCATCAAAATTAGGTTTGAGCAATGAACAAGAAATTAGCTTATGCCTTGATTAACTGAAAACTACTGTGAATACTATTTCAACAAATATCAGCATGCTGATAAGATCCATTGCTTTTCGTACGCCCTTTGTTGATCCTTTAGCAATGCCATGATATATACTTGATCCTCATGTAATTGCACCTTTTATGGAAAAGAAAGAAATACTTGTCTTTCACGCCTTGACTTGATCAAAAGATATGGGCTTGAGGATTTTATACTCTGCAAATTTTATAAAGCATTATTTCCAGGTATGGCTTTGATTTTGAGACCTCAATCTGATACATACTGGTGGTCGTGGCATTCTTATAATTGTGTTTTTTAAAACTTGTCCTCAGGAATCTTCCTCATTTTCTTTCCATAGCTGCTTGCCATCAGGATGGATTATCTTGTTGCTTTCCGGCGTAATCACGATCATTTCAGAGAAAATCTTTCTAGACCGAGAAAATTTCTGGCCAACTTTTGCTATCCATTTCTCCATTGGGCTGGCTTGCTTTTGCGTGTCATCTTATGTGATGTATGTGTTCTTGCTTCCTTTTAGATTTCTTTCTTTAGACTTTAGATATTTTGGTGAATATGATCTTTTGTTCTTGATTCTGTCTTCTGTTCTGTGTATTAATATATTTTTCTTCTTCCAGCTATCGCAGGGAAAAGCCTTTCATCAGAAGAATAATTCGCTTTCGAGATCACTCAGATTGAACACTCTGCAAGTTAGATTTGATTTGATCTCGACAAAACATCTGATTAGGCCTCGTTTGGTTGGAACAATTGAAAGGAAATTATTTATTTTCTTTATATAATGTTTATTATGCTTTTGGTTTTGGAATCACTACTCAATATTCAAAGGTACATAGTTGTTTCTAGTCTTATTAAGTGGAAATTTTGTTTTTTTTGTTCTATATTTCTATTATGTGTTCTAAACAGCCGTGATTTTTCTGAGTTCTTCATCACTTCATGTACAAGACAAAATTTCAGCTTCATTTCGTGCAGTAAGAAGGGGTAACCGTTTATGCACAAGATGATATTATCTCATTAACATACAGGAAAATAATACACACAGAGACATATTGATTTTTGAACCTTGAAAAAAAGTAAGGAAAAAGATCGAAAAAGAACTTTAAAATTGTAAAATTTCAAATTAAGTATTTCCTAAAAAATGAGTTATAAATTTTTATTAAATTTTATCATTCCCTTATCAACTCTTGATAGTAAACCTGTTTTGGGATTTTGTAATTTTAAAGCTCTTTTTGTCTCTCTCCCATAAAAGTATTTCAAGGAGATTGAAATTTTAAGATAGAAAGAACTAGGAGTGAATGGAGTCCCCCACCCACATTTGTTTTCCTATTGTTTTTCCAACTTCATAAACACTCAAAAAACAATTATTTATCATTTAGAAATTCATGACTTTTAATCGGTTTAGAATTTTAATTGAAAAAGAAAAACCATGTTTGATTTCATTAACTTTGCAAGAGTTCGACTGTTTGTGGTTTGTACAAGTTAATAGCAAACCTGGTGGGAGTGAAAAATGTCTATAATATCGAACGTATGAAGGGCACAGATGAAAGGTGTAACATATAAAAGAAAAGTCGAATTTTCAAAATATTTATTTTCTAATTAGAGATGAATAAATAAGGAATCTTTATGAATCATGCTTCACATCTGTTTATAGATACTATCTTCATCTATTGAAGACATTATAAACAAATGATAAACATGGTATATGAGAATGAGCAATTGGTTTCAAAGAAAAAGGGAAAACTCATTTGCAGGTACCTATAATTTCACTCAATTTTTAATTTGGTGCATGTGTGTTTTTTAAATACTTTAATTTTGGTTCGTTAATACAATTAACTCTTGTGCAAGGGCTAACAGTGCTAATACAACAAATTTACAAAAGATAACGATGCCAACAAAGCAATATTAATGATTTAACTAATATAATAAAAACATACAGGCACAAAATTAAAAATTGAGTAAAAGTATAGGTATTTGCAAATAGATTTTCCCAAAGAAAAATAACCAACAATAGAGTTTTACTTTAGGAACAAAAACTATATCAACTTCAATCCCAACGTTATGCATAACTAAATCAACATGACATCAACTTATTATCTATATTTAATGTATCTCTTATACATGCCCTGCCATTTGGTACTTCATCTGTGAGAACGTAGATGATAGCATGACCCTCTACCAAGGTAATTAAACCCGGACCGGTCAGTGAACCTGTCAGTCTTGAGGGTAGGTGGAATTGACCGAGATCAAAAGGATCAGGATCAGAGGACCAAACCGTGAGGAATTAAAAATGAGAAATAATTTAATTTCTTATCACATAATCCATAATTCCAAATACTATATATTATTTCAAGACTTTAAATCAAAGAGCCCAATAATTATATACTTGTCAAATATTATTTACAATTTTCTTTACAAATTGATATCAAAGCATCATATACCACTCAATGACACATGAATTTGTAATGGAATCACAAACATTCTGCATAATAAAATGTCAAAAACCAAGTATACGATAACAAAATATTCTCACCTACATCATAACAAAATATTCTCACCTTCAATCACTAAACTAATAATCATCAACATGATAATCATCATTAAGATCAATCAACTCCCTAGGTAAAATCAGAATATGAAGGACATACGTTGATAATAAGTTTGACTTTATAAAGATGTAAAATATGCATAAGTTTAAAGGAATCGTATGGTTTAATTTGTATATGTAATTAATTTGTCTTGTTACGTAAATAGAGGAAAAATAGAATAAGGGGAAGGAATTAAGATTCTTTGCATGGGACAAAACATTAGAAAAGTGGTTTTTGGATTGTAGCCTATTCTTAAAAAAAAAAAAAAAAAAAAACTCAACTCCGGTTTAGACTATCAAACCGGCTGGTTAAGACGGGTTCGACGGTCACACCGGTTTCACGGTTCGGCTCGGCTTAGGGGGTTAACCCGGTTTTCGACTTGTTTCGAGCCGGTTCAGTCCGGTTCGACGGTTCCCGGTCGGAACCGGCCGGTCCGGTCCGGTTCTGATAACCATGCCCTCTACATATGAAGGTGAAATTTTTTGAAGACGAATTTTTGTTGGCAAAGTTCCTACAAATACATTGTGTAATCTGAGCTATGTGTTAGGACGTTGTCCTTAAAAGCTATTCCGCAACCATCGGCTGATTGGAAGCAGCACTCTCCAAGATAAAACAAACCATTCATACAAATATAGAGCGAACAAAACATCAAAATATAAAGCAACTAGAAGACAAAGAGAATATGAGACGAAGAGAAAAGCCAGAGGGGAAGAGAGCGCTTGAGATTTCTGAGCGAGGTTCCTGAACCTCTTGCAGGCAATGCCTTAATAAATGACAATAAACCCGATTAAACCAATGGTTTCTAAACGATGTTGAAGGCCATAAAAACATTTTATTGACTAGTTTTAGAATCTGGAGATAATGGCATGCAACATGAACGTTTGTAATGGTGGCCGGTTAAACAGAATAAAATTTGGTTAATTCCCTTGTAATCGAAATGTTGAGAGCTCAAATTCAAATACATGAAAAACTTGGGTTTTCCAGTAAGCCATTTTCACCAAAAAAAAAAAAAAAAAAAATCGATTTTTCTAAAAAATATTGGGATAAATACCAATTTTGCCACTGAAGTTTTGGTTTTAGAGCACCCGAAGTTTTTTTAGTATCATTTTGCCCCGAAAGTTTACAAACGTAGCAATCTTGCCCATCGGTTGATCTTGACCGTTGGATTGATTATTTTTGGTATCATTTTTACCCCAAAAGTTTATAAAAATTTGCTCCTAAATTTTTTTTTTTGGGCATAGTTGCTCTTTTTTGTAAACTTCCGGGGCAAAAATGATATCAAAAAAACTTTCGAGTCTTGAATGCCCCCTAGTCAATACTTCCGTGTCAAAAATGATATTTAACTCAAAAACATTTGATAAAAAGTGCCTAATCTATATTTAATTCTCATGTCCCGGGGGCGGGGGGGATCGCTGGATTTCCACTTTGCCTTTTGATGGCCCGTTGTTGTGCGTGCGGTCCACTCTTAGCCCATTTACTAGCCCAAATTCACAAGGTGTAATATATACACTTGTATTTTCTCTCTCAAAAGCAATGTGAGACTTGTTCCATTTGACACACCCACTTTCATGTTAAAACTCTTAACACTTTTTTTTTCTTTCAGAGGAAACCATAGGTGAGTACGAGGCAACTGTACAACATAGAAGGAATTCGCCTAAAATTTGACAATTGGATATTAAAAAAGAATTAATAGTTCTTTACTGTTAGTTGTATAATCTGTTATGTGTTTTTTAGGAAATGGAGAATCTAATTATTGGAAATATGCTCTATTGTGGCATCCAGACTTCTAAGAGTATGAAATCATTTTATATTGGTCAATGTTGTCAAGTACTTCAGAATTCTTAAAATGGTAGACTTCACCCTCCTTGATCTCTTGCATGACATGTTCTCACATTTTACTTTGTGTATCAAAACAATCAATCCCGATTCCCTGCTTGTATTTCACAAGTCATCATGAGTAATGATGGAAAAATGCTACACATGTAAGGAAAACTTTTGCCTGACATACCTCCTTATCCCTTGTAATCATGCCAACCCTTCAAGGAGCATACAATGGGGTCTTCTTGCAATGAGCAAACTCTCAGAGAATATGCAATAATAATGACCCAAGTGTTATTCTTTTAAGTTACATAACAAATAAATTAACCATAGGAAAATTATTTGTATAAGTTTTAAAATTTTAGAGGATTTATTATCAAAATTTACATTTAAATATCTTTGTAGTCACATGCGGATATAGACACAGTTTAAATGTCTAGGTGACAGAGGCTTTATCATGATATAAGTTAAAGTTTAATGTGTTGTTTCACGTCGTTCAAATTTTTAAATGATTGGATGGGAAAAAGGCAAATATTGGCCCATAAGGGCATAGTTGACTTCCTTAGTTCTTCATAATCAAGTGGCTTTTTTTTTTTTTACTCCCAAACAATCTTCTCACAACTAAAAATCATGTGGATTTTCATTTTCTAACTAATTCACAATTAAGACTTTAGTGCCCTTTTTTTAGGCATATGGAAGGGTGTACAATTGAGGATCAAATGCATTGGCTTCACATTAACATGTACTATTTCATAGTTAATATTCAAGTGTCTTTTCACTTTTCAAACGATTTATAATTACCATTTTAGTAGTTTTTTCCTCCCACAATTAAAAATAAAGTGTCTTTTCATTTTTCAACAAACAATTAACATTCAAGTGACTATTCATTTTCCAACTGATTTATAATTAACATTCAAATGATTTTTTCTTTTTGTAGGAATATAAAAGGTGTACAGGTGAGCATTTAATGCCCTTCCTTCACATTGACATTTACTATTTCATGGTTAACATTTGAGTGTCTTTATATATTCAACTGATACATAATTAACAGTAGCATTTTTTCCAATTAATTTTTTAAGGATTTTTGTTTAACAAAATATAACATAATGTTCTATTTGAAAAAAAAATTAAGACTTTAACGAACCATGTTAAAAAAACCAATTCCTTCATCACAAATTACCAAGATCAACTAACATGCGGCATTTTCCAAAAGGCATTCCAAGTTGATCTTTTTATATATATATATTTGATAGTTTTATGAAAAATATTAAATGTTTTCCTCTATATTTGTTTCCTCTAAATATTCGTAGAAAACACATATGCAAGATTATTTTTCTCTCTTTTACCATTTGAACCCACATCTATATAACTTGATTTATGTATTTATACCCTTTCAATTGGTTAATGTGTGACTTTTCTGCTCAAGATTTGTTCAATATTTTTTTACTTGTTGATTCTATTATGGGTTTTGAATATTGACATTGATTCTAGGTGTTTTGACTGTGAAAAAAGAAGACTGGGGATGGATGCTCATTTTGTTAGAGGCACATTTTAAGACTTTTTGTATTTCCAATTAAACCTTAAAAAAAATATTTTCTCCTAATCTTGTCAATAACAAACCAAACATTTGATGGTAATAAACATTGCATTGCAACCCCATTAAATTATCAAGAGGTTTTTCAATTGAACCAAATAGGTCCCAAGCAGCGGGCGAACGATGTGGAAAATGCTCAATTCTATCATTACAAATCACACCATGTCAACAAATGGGATAAAAAATCAACTGTGTAAAAAAGATCCCAATTCCTTCACTGTAAATTCAATGAGGTTTAGTGTAAAGTATGAAGTCGGATACATCCAGTAGTTGCCAAATGAATTTCTCTTTGTTGTAATGGTGCATTGATGTATGCAAGAAATTTCTCTTGTAGCGAAAGATTTTTTGTTTTGTTTCTTATTGATGACATATCACATCAGAAGAAGATTTTTATTCCTTCAACAAGGACCATTGATCCAACTAATTTCAAGATATCTATCATAAAAAAACCCATAAAAAAAGAGTTAATAGATAAAAGAACAACTTCAAAAATTAATACTACTTGATTTGCTTTTCTCCCTACGCTCACCACAAAGTTACCTGGTTTGATGCCTTTTTACACAAATCCATTTTTTTTTTTGGGTAAGAAAGGAGGCAATGCCTTTAACTTAAATTAGAAAAAGTGGGGGAATAAATTCCCATACAATCATGAGCCTGCAGAGACCTCAGAAAAGAGGGACACTTGAAATAAAAGAAAGAATCAGCAAGGCCATTCTTAGCCAACCTATCAGCCATCCTATTTTGGTCTCTCGAAATAAGCTTGATCTGAAGTTCCCAGCTGTACTCCATGCATAGACGAATCTGATGCACAACCAGACTGCAGACACTGGCACCTGCATCATCATTCAAAGACTTAATCAGAGTTGAAGAGTCTGATTCAATGATCACTCTTCTAAACCCCAAGTTCCATGCAAGTTGTAATCCTTTAAGAAAACCCCATTCCTCAGCTTCAAGAGGACTATAAATACCAATCTTAGATGAGAACCCAGCTAACCAATGCCCCCGGTCATCTCTTAGCACACCACCACATGCTGATCTATTTGCCGTGAAGGAACAGGCTCCATCAACATTTACTTTAAAAAGAGTTAGTAGATAAAAGAAAAACTTGTTTAAAAATTAATACTCCCTACGCTCACCACAAAGTTACCTGGTTTGATGCCTTTTTACACAAATCCATTTGAATGCAAACATTTGATCCTTGCAAGCTATTGTAAAGAAAACAAAATGGCTAAAATTTGTATCTTTGAACTTTACATGAATGAAGGCACCACTAATGTTAGTATCAAAGAGTAGAAACAATCATGATGTGAAAAATTTAGTTTAAGCCAAAACGAAATGAAGATGGATGTTATATAATTTTGGATTATTCCATAAAATGATTCAAGTCTTTTCATTTTCCAAGATAGATTTGTTTAAAGATGGCTTTTGAACTTCAAGGATAAATATTTTTTTAAAATGGCTTTTAAACTTCAAGAATAAATGTTAAATAATAATAAGTAATAAAGGATGAAAAAACCAACCGTTTAAAAAAGGGGACCAAATGCAATAAAATTACTTTTAAAAATAAAAATAAAAAAATGATACTTTAAATGATATGAAAAAATTCTTAATGATCTTTAAAGATTCTTTTAGGATCTTAAAAAAATACTTCTAAAAGGATATTTCAAGATATCGATTGAGATGAAAAAATAATTCAAGAATGAAAAAATATTTAAGTTACCAAAAAATATATAATTTTTTAATTATGTAATCTTTTAAAGATCTTCAAATATCCTTTAAGATATTGAAATATTTTTTAAGATCCTAAAAAATCTTTCATGAAACCGATCCTAAATTATCTTTTAATAATCTTACTTTGTACCTTAAATTTTTTTTTTTTTTTTTTTAAAGTAGTAAAGCTCCTGGGCAGCGGACGCTTTTGCAAAAAAACCCCATAAAAGTTACTACAAATTTTCAAGAAATATAATGGATAGATATTTATTATTCCGATATCTCAGCATCCTAATTGGCAACACAAATTTGCTTTGTGGACCGTCCAAGAAAATATTCTACAATTTCTTACAAAAACTTAAACATTCAATCTCTTCTCTTCTATTCATTTCGTAAAGGAAAAAAAAATGAAAAATGGATGTCCATCATTGAAGCAGTCTCTTAATTCACCCCCGATTGGTATGCCTAAATTTAAGATTAATGAAACCTGGAACAAGCCTATTCAAGTGTACTAATGAAAATTTGTGGAAAATTACCTCATTTTTATTAGAGGAAAATAAATATAAGGCTAAAGACGCTTTTAGTCATTTAAGTTTATATGAGCGATACTTTTAGTCCTTAACTTTATAAAGATATTTTTAGTCCTATAATTCTAACACCCGTTAATTTTCTAACAGAAAATGCAAATCAAGTAATAACGATGTAAACATAAGTGATGATCGCTGTGTAATTAAATATATTAATCTTAAATTTAAAAATATGGGTAAATTGAATAATTATAAAATTTGTGTAATTAAACGCTATTAGCTATCATTTGAAAGTCACGTCAAAGATTTTCCATTAAAGAATAAGAATTGTTAGAATTTTAGGACTAAAAAAGATACTTTATAAAGTTATGACTAAAAGATGATTTTTACGAAACTTAAAATGACTAAAAGATACTTTAAAGTATCTTTAAATATAAATAGAATCCTATGGTGTATTCCAATACAAAAAGTTTTACTTATTTTTCGGCCAATAATTGATTTTTCTACACGGTCAAGCTAAAGTTCCAGCCTAAATACTTATACTAAGCCACTCTGAATTGGATTCTTTACATTGAATGTCTTCGAATTTGCCATGGCTCCATGTGGCAGCAAATAAAGTCCTGTATGTATTCAAATACAAAATCAAACAAAACTCCAAGTTCAACCAAACATGAATTTTTACTTGTGCACAAAAATTCGAATTAGCTTCTCTCTAGTCTCTATTACCTTTCCCATCCAATTCTCTTCCACATTTCATTCCAACCATTAGATCAGAATTTGAATAGTTCAAACTTAATATTTTATAAAATCCTTGTCAAAATATTAAATTATGAAATAAACAAGTTCAAGCCACTAAAATATAATCTGAATAATTTAGAACTACAGCAAAAAAAAAAAAAAAAAAGAGAAAAATATTCTATACTCCCTCCAAATTGTAAATATAAGATAAAATTGACTTTTTTTGAAGAGATTAAGGTAGTTAAATAAGTTACTTAATCATATCATATGTTATATATCATTACATTATATATCAGTTTATAATTTATAAGTTATGCAAAATAGTTTGAAGAAAAAATGATAAATATGAATATTTTAAAGTAATTTAAATAGCTTTCTTAATATCTCTAAAAAAAAGTCAACTCTGTCTTATATTTAAGATAGAAAGGAGTAAAATGCTAAAAATAAACCGTTCAGAATTTGATATAATTGTTGATATGAGAATTGGAGAGCAAAGTATAAGTTTTAGGTGTTAATTATCACGTTTTTGGACTAATATATCTTTTTATGAGTCAGAACTACATGGTCATTCATATTCTCCATCCACATATTACATATCAACCATTATACCTTTTTTTTTGGGTTAGAACTACATGAGCATTCATATTAAACCATAATAGATCATGTTCTTTACTTATAGCAAGCATCTAAAGAACTTCACCAAATTTTTACCTTTCATTTGTCAATCAACCACAAGTAAACTATGCATGCCAAACCAGTCATATTAACCAATACATGCCAATAATACAAGCATGATAGAGCACACCCACCTCAAAGTTGCAGTTTGAGTCATTTGATCGACCATATGAATTAGTGACTGTAATTCCCAGTTTTCTTGAATAATATCATATTCTTATTCCAAAACTCCAGATTTTGATGGCAATGCTGCATCATAATTTGCTGGCATCTTTAACGATATCCTTCACGTAAAGAAGTGCCACTTTTTCCCAACATTTTTCTGATTCATGAAATTATAATTAAAAAGTTAGGAAGAATTGTTCCAAATAATCAGAGATAGAGAAATTAGAAATCTAGTATAAAATCGAAGCATCAAACCCTTGGGCAAAAAAAAAAAAACACGGACAAACCCACAAAACTTTGCCTCTTTAGAAGAATAAACAACAACGATCATCATTTTGAAGAATAAATGTGCAATTCCGTCTCACGTTTAATTCAATGATGTCAAGTTCATACTGAAAATTAGCACTTGGCAGTGATCCTTATGTGGGTTGATTTTGCATATTCAAATTCTAAGATAAATCGTTACTAGGATATAAGTCATCATTGATCAGTTGCCAAGTAATTTAAAATGCTTTGATAAAGCTGTAAGTTAACCCGAAGAATGACATCATCCTGCAGGAAAAGTTATGATCTTATGGAGAGCTACAGACAACCTGCAGGAAAAGAATGACATCATCATGTTCCTTTCACTTTCATAGGCAATTAGTTGTATCTTTAATTCACATCCTCACTAGTAATAACTGCAAACATGCATGGTGGCCCAAAAGAAAAAACAAAGTAATATGTTTGTGTAATTAGCCCGCAATCCCTTGGGAAATAAAACCAGTAAGCATTTAGCACTCTTCCATTAATTTGTAAGTTCATTCTATGAAATTTCTTGGGCATAAGGCATATGATGCTCACCACAGTTTATGAGAAACTCAAGTTTCATGCTGTGCCTTCCCTCCCATACGGTCACTGTTCACTGTTCAATATCTTCATGAACATCTTTCAAAGGAGAAAGATTCAAAGCAGTCTGAGCAGCACCGTAGTGAAACCCAAAAATGATTTTTATCCCCTGGTACCACCTACATTAATCTGGAAAATGCTGCATTCGAAAAATGACCAAAATGTCACTCCATGCAATAACAAGAACCAGCAAATCCAAAAAAAATGTCAGAGTGCTTAAAGTCACTAGGTGCGGACAAGCAGTAAAGATTGTCAAGAGTTAGCAGGAAATCTTAGGTTCAAAATTCAAACCTTTGATCAACTATGTAATACAGGGCAGAGATCAGCGTGTAGATTAAGAAAAAATTGAACTTCGGGCAATAAATAAGTTTCCCATCAATTTAAGAAGCACAACTTTCAATGTTGAAAACTTCCAAACAAATACAGCAAAACGGAGACTAGAATTGAGGAAAACTGCATCATATGTTTTTACTACCCTGTCGTGGTTCTACTATGACAGATTCCATTATCAAGTTTTTCAGCAAAAGGATTGAAATAGTGACTAGACTATTTGATCAAATAGAAGCATATTGTACAAGCAGTTTGCAGAGGCACGTACCTAGAGCATTTATCACTCATATGCACCAGAACATGAGAAGCAAATTCTAATTGAAGTCTAGTCCAGAAACCAAAAGAAGACTTCCAATCAAGCAAGCTTTCGTTTCCAAATTGTGTAACTCCACAATGTCCAAAGCAATAGGCATAATACAGGATTTAGTGAAGATGGCAGCATTGTTCATTTGCTAACCAGTCCTGATAAAAGTTAAATGCCATAACTGGTTCTTCCAGTTTGCAGTATTTGTTAAAAAGTATCTGAACTGGAACATGATCAATCAATAAACCAGATTTCTGTACTTTGGCAAAAAGCTCTTCGGCCTCTTTTATGCCACCTCTTATGCAGTACCCTCTAATTAGTTCAGTGTAAGTAATCAAATCTGGTTCATATCTCATTTTGAGCATCTCATCGAGTAATACAAGTGGAAAACTAAGGTTGCCTAAATTACAAGCGGCACCAATCAACAAATTGTAAGTCACCAAGTCAGGACAGACACCATTTAAAACCATATCTTCCTTCAGAGAATAAGCATCATAAAAGTTTCCAATCTTCACTTGCGCATTAATTAATACATTATAAGTAAATACATTGGGCCGAACACCAAAAGCCAGCATCTGATCTTTCATAAAGAATGCATTGCTAAGATCTCCACACCTTCCATAACAGTCAATTAAAAGGTTCCACATTAAAGGCTTGGGCACCGTTATATGATCCAACATAAATTGAAGCAATTGTTTGGCCCTTGCAGCATATCCTTTCAAACAAAGGCCCTTCATCATAATATTGTAGGATATTTGGTCAGGCATAATCCCCATTTTAGACATAACCCCAAGAAGATAACAAGCATCATCGATCTTGCCTTCCTTGGAAAGGGCACTGATAAGAGTATTGTAAGTAAACACATCAGGAAGCAAACCTTTTTTAAGCATTTCACATGCATATCCATAAGCAAGATTCATTTTCTGACTCATACAAAGTCCATGGATTATAACATTATAAGCAACAACATCTACTTTTCCATTCTTCTGATGCAACTCATCCCAAAGATTAAGAGCCTTAATCATAGCTCCATTCTTAAAATGATAATCCATAAATATAGTAGAGGTGACTAAATCTGGTTTTGCTTCACCACCATCATCATCATCTAATATCTTTTCAAAGAGTATTTTAGCTTCTTTCAAAAGACCTTTCCCACACAATGCATGCACAAGTATGTTACATGTAACCTTGTTTGGTTGAATACCAGCACAGGCCATGGTAGAGAACAGGTGGAGAGCTTTATCTAAATTATTAGTGAGGCAATAACCCTTTATAAATGTGTTGTAGGTGGCACAGTTGGGAGAGGGGCCCAGTTCTGACATCTGTTTAATAAGCCAGTCTGCTTTCTCCATTAGACCCATTTTACACAGCCGATTCACCAGATGGTTGTGGGTAAATACATCAGGAAGGAAACCTTTCTGCACCATTTTGCTCCGAAGCCATAATGCTGCTCCCAATTTCCCTTCCAAGCACAACATTCTAATGATGGCTGTGTATTCAATGTAATTAAATTTACATGTATATTCCGCAAGATCTACTTTTGCCAAAGTTATGCTTTTCCTGCAAAAAGTTCAAGAAATGGACATGCCATTCATTCTGCAATTTATAACATCTTCCATCTAAATAATCATACAAGTACACAGAAAAAAGGTATGCATATATACATCTCAGTAGTTGTCCAAGATTGTTGTCAAAAAACACTCCCTCTTCCATGGATTTAGGATGCATAGCACAGAGAAGAAAGTTATGGGCACAAAACCTCAAGAAAAATAGTTTTATAAACTACTCTGCAAAGACATTTATATAAAGTTATAGTCTTAAATACATACAAACAAATAGATGGAACCAAAACTAAATAGTCCTGCTATACTTTTAGAAAGAACTACTTTGAAGTTGACTATGACACGTATCTCTCAAATTCTCCAAAATCTATAATATCAAAGCTCACCTCATCTTCTGCAGACGCTCTAGACTGTCCTTTAGCATATTATCCAAAGCATTGAAAACAGCTTGTGGGGCATTCTTATCACCAAAATTCCCCTCTCTTGAACAATTTTCAGCATCTAATTGGCACTCTTTCCCCATATTTGACATCAAATCTCTGGCAGATGATGAAAGCATATACTCTTCACAGAGAGTTCTACATATAAAAATTGAAAACATCGTGATAATATCGAGCCAGAAGTTGCATCCACAATCATAAGAAGCATGTGCAGTGTAACAGGAGACAATCCAGAAAAGAAAAGGTAGCAGTAAGACAAATATATTGATAACTATTTATCTATTCTCCAAGTAATAAATTTATAGTTCAGATTTATCTCTTCCCTTTTTACCATTTCAGCATAATTTTATCCACAGCTAAAGCTACTAAAAGTATAAAACCCTATCCTTCATCTTACTTTTATGGCAATAAAACACAGTAAATAATGGACTATAGGGTTCCCCCACCCACATGAAAAAAGAAAAATAAAAATAAAAGAGGAAAACTAAATGAAATTACCTGCCATTTCTATCCTTCTTTGGTTGGGAGCGGAAAATGCCAACAACATCATGCTTGATGCACTCAAACTGATTCAAAAATCTCAAGAAAGCAATATGTACATGCAGGAAAGGTGATTCTCCAAAGGCAGCTAATAGCTGAGACAACCAAAACAAATGAATCAGCCACAATGCTTGATGTAAGGTGAGACATGATCAATCGTTAGAAAGAGTTTCCACTCACTGCCATTCAGCTCACTCAGATTTGTTGTTTTCGATTTATATTAATAAAATTGAAGCCATCTGCAAGAAAGAATAAAATACATTTTCAGCCAAAGAGTTCAAAAAGCCTCTGGTTGGTTACGTATGTAAAAAACGAATGTTTCAAAATATATCTGAATTCTACATTAAAAAAGTAAAAGAATATGTACTACGTCCAATGGTATAGGGAGAAGGAAGCCACAGTCATCTTATCAAACACCTACAAACCCGTGATAAGCATACATTTCTCTAACACATTTTCCTCAATAAAAAAGATGCCAATGATGATACCAAATGCTCTCAGTGGAAACATTATACACCCAACGGAAGCATTATCCCCTGTTAATGTATTACTGAATCACTGAATCTCGAACTAAATAACTAACCCATCACTGAATTAATTGAAAAATGAAACCAAAACTTACCATGGATTTGAATGGAACTGCTATAGTTTATGCCTCCCAGGAACGACCCAAAAAGAACAGTATTGCTACCAATGGAAAAAATCCAGACCAGAATTCTCACTTTTACGAAGTTTCAAAATTTACTCGGATCTGCAATGGGAGTAAGCTAAGACCCAGATAGCTTCCGTTTATTGGCCGTGGGGCCGGCGTTTCATATGACCCGCTGTGGATTCAGGGAAAATTTGGGAATGAAAATAGGAGGCAAAAACGGGTATCTGAAGAAGAAGGGGAAGCCTCAGGTAACAGAGGCTCGCTTGAATAATGCACCAAGCAAGATGGAAAACCAGCCGGAGGAGGGATGACGAGATACTCAAGGCATGGAAGAGGGCTTCACACTGCGTTGCCTACTCGCCAGGCGCTATGGGCCGAACCGGGTTGGGGCTCATTTCGGTCCAACTTACCCATACTCGTATATGGAACGAACTTTTTTTTTTTTTTTTTCTGGGCATAAGTTTCACGGATCTCTCTCGTAGTCCCCTCCGTCTCTCAGGCCTCTTATCGGTGCCGTTGTTCAGGCGGCACTCATCGAGACATCGTCGGCGGCGCTCCCTCGTCCCGTAAAGAAGCAGAAGCTTAAAGGTTAAGATCTATTTCTGCTTCTATATGCTTCTGCTCAAAACTTTTGTATGGTGTGTGTGATGTGCTCTTCCATTTCTGAACAAAATTAACCAGTTCTCACTAGTTTAGAGCATTGCTTAATACAAGCTTAGGATATTGCTGGTATTATTGTAATGTAGGATGTTACTACTAGTTCAAATTCAAATTAGCTAGCTTTTCAATATATCTTTTGGTCGATATACAAATGAATAGTTGCTTCTGTGTGTCTGTGTAATTGGTGATAATATCATTTCATATCATATATGAAGGGTCTATTTATATACTTACGTATTGTTGCTATCACAATCTACTTCGCTAGTGAAGGCTGTGGCTTCTTTCAACAACGAAACGGAAGCTACTCCCATAATTTCCTAATTTTTAAGTGACTGATGGTAGTCTTAATATCTTCACAACTAAATATTTTATTTTAAACAGTATGATGCATTTTTATTGATTGGAAAGTAACAATATAATAGTTGTTAAGAGGCTTTACTGTAAAATCTTTCAATCTAAGTTCAGGGCAGACGCTTGTCTCAACTGAAGTGGAGTGAATGGAAGAAGCGCAACAGCCTTCCTCGTCTGCTTACAGTGGTGGAAAAACCATGAAGCAATGCGAATCCATGATTCAAAAGGGTCTCCAAACTCCAATGGTTAGATTCTTGAGGGAACGCTTGGAGAAAGCTGGGTGTCCAGTGGCAAACAACTTCTTCAAAGCTATAAATTGTGAGGCAGATGTAAGTGGTGGTTACATCCGTGGTGAAGGGATTATAGTGTGCATGAATAAGATAGATCTACAAGATGAGGTCAACCAGGTGTTAGCTCATGAGCTGATTCATGCATATGATGATTGTCGTGCTGCTAACTTAGACTGGACTGATTGTGCTCATCATGCTTGTAGTGAGATCCGATCCAATCATCTGAGTGGAGACTGTCATTACAAGCGGGAACTACTGCGAGGTTATTTGAAAATACGAGGTCATGAACAAGACTGTATAAGACGGAGAGTTTTGGCATCATTGTCTGGAAATCCTTATTGCTCTGAAGCAGCTGCCAAGGATGCCATGGAATCTATTTGGGATGTTTGTTACAATGACACACAGCCCTTTGACAGAGCTCCATAAGTTCAATGGATTATTGTTTTGACTTGTTTTGGATAATTTTGTTGTCCGAGGTAGTAATGCAGGAATGGTATTTACCAATGTAAAATAAAATGTCCATTATTATACAAAATTCATCAAGTTGGTTATACTCCCCCATAAAGTTGGGTTTCACAATTAAAAAAACGGTGAATATTATTACATATAGAGTTGTTATATTTTCTTGTCTTTCTCAACGCAGATGGGAGAAATATGTTTCAGCTTGCATTCACAGTTTTTTGTTATCTGTTTTATGCTTGGTCATTAGGTTTGAAGTGTGAGCAGAGAAGCATATCAATGAGATTGTAAAAAAGGAAGCTAATTTGAAAGGTAACAAACATATATGCTTTTCCCTTGTTATTATTGTTCACGCAATTCGCTTCGAGTTCTTGAAATTAATTATGCCATTTAACGAAAGGGGAGGCAGATACGCAAATTATTTTTTATTTTTTTACATAATCATATCAAGCCATACACTAATTTGTCATTTGGTCATCTCAATTTTACATGTGAATGTAAATTTGTCTTGACTTGTCTGATCTTGGAATTGAATATCATCTGATCTTCCCTTAGTGACCCTCAACCATGGTTGTGACAACTTAGCATCCATTATGAAACTATCATCCACTAACATGGTTTTCACAAGTTCCTTCCTGATAAGTTTGATTTTTTCTGAGTAAGAAGCACGGACTTTCGGCTCTAAATGTCTCACAAAACTAACCAAATCACTCCAGCTTTATTTTTCAATGCAATGAGGCCTAAAAACAAAGCATAGGAATCTTATCACCTACTTCCTAAATCTAACTAACAATTCTACTAACTACCGAACTAAAGACTTAAAAGCTAATGGCCAAAAGACTTACCCGTTGAAGAATTAGAGCTTTTCCCGTAGCTTATCTCTCTACTTTCTCTCTCAAGAAATTCGGTCAAGACAAGAAAGAAATGGTGTGAGGATTTCTCAAGGAGCATGCCTCCTATTTATAGACTTTAGTTAAGCGCTTTGTTTGGAATTCTAAATTGAAAGAACCCATTAATGCAACTTCAACAAAAAGTCACAAACTCCACCTCACCCCCCTTTGGTCGACATCTTTGGGCTGTTTGGCAGCCAAGGATTGGCCAAGAAGTGATGACTCACCTCACTTTATGGCCCGGTCGCCGTATTTCTCGATCGGTCCGATTCGCGTAATTTCGAAGAAATCTCAAAATTCTAGATTTAGAACTTTGAAGACCTGTCTTAGCTTGTTGTGAGAATCTTTTGAAGAAGACCTGTTTGTACATTTCCATGTCAAACAGCCTCAGATCACTACCGTGGTGAAATGGACCAATAGAAACAGCTTTTGGAGTGCAAGCATTTGGAGTGCAAGCATCTTCTTTTAGATGATGAATTGTATGAGGCACCCTGTAAATACAACATGTAGGTGAGAAGAGACCATTTTCTCTTTGATGAATTATTTCTTTAATTTCCATGATCACCTCAGCTTCCATCTGTATATCAAGTTTGAGTTAGATAGCAATTAGCAATTCCATAAGCATATAATGGTAACTGATATCTATAGTGCCTCAGTCGGTAACTTAAACTAAACAAGGCTAGAGAAAATGCAAACATATATGTTAATGCAGGAGATCAGAGTCGAATAGTTGATGATATGTGTACTTGTTCAAAATGATTGGCGGATGGATCCGTACAATGAGGTGTGATAGGTAGTTGTAGCATTTCTTCAGTAATAATCTCAGAGGCTTAGTGTTTCTGCTTTATATATCCTTATATTAAGGGCAAACAACCTGACTCTATGTATTACCTCAGGTCCAAAATATAAGATCTAGTTTATAGTTCAATTTGATAAAGAAAAAGAATTTAGAAAAACTCCCCCTTAGACTAACAATAGTCACAATTGAATCCGGATTTGAGTTTTTAAATAAATACCCTGCAAATAATAAGCAATAACATGTAAAGAGCAATGAATCAAAACGAGTAATACAAGTACAATATATCAAAAAAAGTAATACAAGTACAACTCACATTCACTTGTATCCATATCAACCTTATCATTCATTTCCCTCCCTTTTTGTTATCATCGAAATGGTCCTCCAGAAGGGTCAGAGAGAAGACAAAACAGAGCGTAGCACGGAAATAATGCTCCTCTTGTCCTATCTATAATGTAGTGAGAGAACATATATTTTTATTCTATTAATAAGGCACGTTATTAAATTCTTTTATATAAGTGTATAATTATACCTTTCATTTATTATTGTATAGATAATTATTTTCTTGGAAAGTGTGTAGTTAAATAAGGGTAGAAGTTAGAAAGTTGTTGAATTTTAATGTAGAGTTAATGAAGTTTAAGGTTTTTCAGAAATAAAAATAAGGTGGATAGTTGGGAGTTATAGGATAGGGTTTACGGGGAAGATTACAAAGCTTGTCTTTGAGATCTTCCAAGGCATCAAATAATATCAAAGATTCTTATCATATATTTGCATGGAGAGAAAATTAGAGGAGAGTATAATAGGAGGGAAAACTCCTAAAAAGAGTAAATATTTTTTATCATTTTGGGAAGGTTTCCTTCTTAGTATTCAAACATAAGATTAATTTCTTCGTGAAGCTTTTTCTTGATCTTACTACTAAGACCTGACTTAAAATCTCAAAGCTCCTTCTATAGTCCAATAGCAAAGTTCTTACAAAAATGATTCATCTCAAGATATAGCTGAATTAAGATAAATCGGTGCTTGCAATTTCTCTATCCCTTAATTATTTCAGGTCCAGCTTACCATATTTATTTTTGTTTTTGTGATCGAAGTTATATTTGGAGTCTTTACTCTTTCATTCATAAAATCTTCTTTGGTAAAAAAATATCAAGCTACCTAAAGGTGCTTGATTTAGTGGTAGATCCACTAGACTATAAAGTGAGTGAACTGAGTTTGAATCTCACCTTGTTCAAAAATATTTCTAGCGAGAGTCATCTTGATCGCAAAGCATCGATCCCGATTAATCGGTTGCAAGCTTCAAGGGAGAGTCATCCTGATCGCTTGATATTGATTAATTGGTTGCTCATATACTTGATAATAGAATTTATAAAATGTGCTGGACACAGGTGGCCTAAAGGGTTATGAAAAAAATTCAAGCTTCACTTACTCTTTGTAATTGTGAAAACTGGCTTAAGCATTTTTACAAACAAGCTTTTGAACTTGTATATATGCTCGCACTTCCACTCTACTTTACTAAAGTTTTTAAAAAATTATACAACTCGAAAACACCTAATTCACCTCCTTTGGGTGTATTTCCATTTCTAACAACCTTATCACCTCAAATGAAAGAAAGACAAACAACATTGTCTAGAACAAACATATTCAAAGCATAATATGAAACTTCTCAATATATACATACATAAAGTTCTCAAGTCGAAAGCATAAACTCATTAAGCAATATCAAATCTTCCCAATAGAAACAACTTGGAGAACAGAAAATGTGGTTTGAACAATAGATAAAATGAGAAGTAAGATTCCAGTAACTGAGATAGCAATTTGCCAAGGTGTGCTGCAAAAATCCCTTCTAAAAGTAGCCTTCCACTGTGACATGGATTTTGACATGCTTATTCAACCTTTTGCAAATATTAAGGATTCTGAATTGAAATCCATTGCATTGACATTTTTCCATAGATCATTAATTAGGGCAGCAACATTATTAACGTCTCCGATATAATTGTGTATTATTTTCTTGTGAATTAGGACACTCACATCTTTACTTGTGTCGACCAGGAAATCCAACATAATAACATAGTCAGTAATGTATGAAGCATACGGATAATGACACTGTTCTAAAGCTATCATATGAAGAAACAAAATTTCAGTTTTTGCATTTACCAAAATCTGCGGAATCCCAAGAACACACTCTGAAATTTTCAATTCAAGTAGACACTTGCTTTTGCCTGCCTTTTAATTGTACTCCTGCTTCTTGCAAGTCACTTGCACTGTATAAAAGAATATGGTCTCTAGCCTCTTGAGATAGATGCCTTATTGCTTGGCAAGTGAAAGAATCTAATATGTGAAGTGCTTAACTAAACAGTCGAATTAGGCTTTAACTTTTGCAAGTTAAAGTACTAAAAAGAGTTATAGGTGAGCTCAAGAAATGGTCGTATCTTATCACGAAGATTGACAAGGAATACTTTGTCGTATAGGTCTTCGAGGAAAAAGAATGGCAGTTGATTCTCAAATAAAAGCAAATCAACCCTTATGGCGACTCTCAACCATGGTTGTGACAACTTCGCATCGATACACATCACTTGATCTTCATAGGAGCTTTTGAAGAGTTCAATGATAAAACCAGCATCAACCAGAATGAGTTTCACTAGTTCCTTCCTAGTAAGTTAGATGTTTTCGGAGTAAGAAGCGTGGATTTTGGCTCTAAGTGTCTTGCAAAACTAATTAAATCATTCAAGCTTGTCATAGCTTGTTGTGTAAATATTTTGAAGAAGATTTGTTTAGGTGTTTCCATGTCAAGTAGCCTCACATCATCATAGTGAAATGGACCAATAGAAACAACTTTTGGAGTGTAAGCATCTTGTTTAAAATGAAGGATTGTATGAGACACCTTGTAGATACAACACATTAAGTGAGAAGAGACCATTTTCACTTTGTTGAATCATTTCTTTAATCTCCTTCATCACTTCAACTTCCATCTGTATATATTAAGTTCGAGTTAGAAAACATTTAGCAATTCCATATCTATATATCTATAATATAGTATTGCTATGATCACAAATCTATAGGAAGACCGCATCCTAAAAGACCAGTTTATTGGGTAGAAAAATCACTTAAACTTGTGAATCGTACTTCACCTATGAAGCTCCACAACGTGGGGCTTATAACAAAAGGCTCTTGGTCTATAACTAATAGACAAGGGTAAAAATGCAAACATATATATATGGTAATGAAGGAGATCATAGAGTAGATGAAAGGCATACTTGTTCAAAATGATTGGAGGATGAATCTGTAGAATGAGGTGTGAGAGGATGTTGCTGCATTTCTTCAGACATATTCTCAGAGGCCGAGTGTATCTGCTTCATGTATAACCCATCAAAATTTTTCCTTGAAAAGAGCCTTAGTTTTAATATAGAGATCAACAAGACTTTCTCCCCGTGCGTTGCACGGATATGTAAAAATTGTACATGGGTTAAATTGAAGAACATATGCTACCATGTGATAACAAAACCAATTCATAAGAACATCATATTATTTCAAATCAAGGTTTTAAAAAACTTCTCTATACACAACATTTGTTGTAATACTACTAGATTTATTGAATTCATCCAATATAAGTATTCTCAAACCCTTGAAACTCTTGACCCTAGATAGTGCAACATATAATTGACCATGTGAAAAGACTGGACTCGGAAGGTACAAACCTACATTTGACATTGATTAACCTTGACTTTTGTTTATCGTCATTGAAAATGATATTATGATTGGAAATTGCCTCCTTGTCATATTGAAAGGCAATTTAGATTCAGATGGGTTCATATCCTTTCTATGTATCAAAATTTCTTCACCAGCGCTTATGCCATTCAATGCCTTTGCCCTAATGACATTCTTGCCAAGTTGTGTTACTTGTAGCCTTGTACCATTGCACAAGCCAGCTGCTTGATCAATATTTCTTATTAACATAACTGGTACACATACTTTCAAAACCAATTTATAATGAGGAATCCCTGAGCATTTAATTGCATTTAGATATTCGGTGTCGTACAAATCCTCTAAACTTCCGTTTGCGTAATCTGTATGACTTATAGAGTCAGAACTGAAATACTCCACCGGATAAAATGGCAACAAAGAACAAATGTATTCATTCAATGTGTCAATATTTTCAGTTAAAGGAGTTAGAATGGTTTTGTTATTGAGGTAATCTACGTCAACAACACGTTCTACTAAATTTGGGTAGGTAGATTGAACGATGGACCTAATTGGATTACAATCATCATGTAGCAACAACTCGGAGGGTATTGAAATGTTTACAATACCATCATGGGGCAACCCAATGTCTCCGTCTCTAACTTGTAGCAACCATTCTGAAAATGTCATAATTTTTTTATTGTTCAACTGGATTGCTTGAAGATTTAAGCCTCATATTCTTGGTTAGATGAAGTAATTTGTATTCTTTCCAAAGATGAGAAGCATTGATAGCTGCATCGACGATTTCAGCACCACCACTTTTAGGTATAATCGGTAGGATTTGCCTGAAATCACCACCCATCACGATACATTTTCCCCCAAATATCGAATTGCACTTCATTAAATCCCTTAACGTTCAATCAGAAGCCTCAATACAATGTCTGTTAATCATTGGTGCTTCATCCCAAATAATGAGATCAGTTGCTTTCATTAAGTTTGCAGTTGGTGAATTATGAGTAATTGAATATATAGAATCTTCATTTACATCAATAGGAATACAGAACCATGAATGTGCAGTTCTACCAAGGGAAACGAAACCTCATAAATGCCACATTTGAAATTTAAAAGTGTTAATAATCAAAATGACCAATAGACATCATTTGAGATAGGCCAATCATTTATGCTCATATATTGTTGTAGCCTTGTAGGTAACAAAAAAACTTCCGTAATACCTGGCAAAAAAAAAGGCTTCCTTAATATATGAAATAAGATGTAGAAAATGAAAAATAGAAAGTTAAATATTGTTCCATATACTAATATAATAATGACTGATCTTTCCAATTTATTAAGAGTTCCATTTCATTTAAATCGGGAACAAAATCAAACAAATTATTTCATAAAAGATGTAAAAGATTTGATTTTGAAATCAAAATCTAGAGAATGAGTGGGGGAAGGAGAGTGAGAGATTCTTGAAAAGTAAACACTCATTATGGTGTATGTTAAAATTTGTAATATGAAAACTTAAGTAAATTAAGGGTATTAAATTAGACAAATTTTTTAAAAATATTAAATTTAATAAATATAGCGGGAAATATTCCAAAATCATAGAGATTAAATCAAACTAAATTAAAACTATCCTAATTTGCTCGAGATTTAAGGGTTAATCAATTAAAATAATCTTCCTATCATAATGGAGAATAAATCAAATTAAAACTATCTTAATAATGCGAGATTTAGGGGCGTATAAACAAAAATGATTAAATACAAAATAGCCCTAAAATATGTGAAAAAGTAATGTTTTCCAATGGATTCGAACTGGAATTTCCTTTAATTCTGGTGTCTCCACCGGATATTCTCTCCGCTTCACCTCCATTTAGATTTTTTTTTTATTAAAAAAAACCATCTCTCTATTCCATTCTCTACTCTTTACAATATACCAATCTCAGCACCTTCTCTTCTTTTTGTTTTTTGTTTTTAAAATGTCGTCACAACTTTATAAATGTCGTTAGTTTAGCGTTCAATTGAATTGTGGGATTTTTTCCGTACTCATTTGTTTTTTGTACTGGAATGTCATATCGTCTCTCGATCAATTTGAACTGGCTAACACCGAATACTCCAGTTAAAAGCCCCACAACATCTAAAAAAGGTACCATATGGTTCAACATCGATGGGAGGGTTGGACAAGTTAACATTTAAATAATGTATTTCAAAACATTTGAATAATAATAAATCCATCATCAATAAATAAATATTAATAATAAGTTGATCTATTTAAATAATAATAAATCCAATGACATCATAAGGAACACTGTTAGGTAATATTTAAATGTAATTTTCCCAAAAAAATAGAGGAAGGATCAATTCACACTACCGTATAAAATCATCGCCTGTCCCTCCTCCAATGAATCTCCTTAATAAAAGGTAGTGGATAAA
The DNA here is from genome assembly GCA_019022615.1 of Acacia melanoxylon. Classification (NCBI taxonomy): domain Eukaryota; kingdom Viridiplantae; phylum Streptophyta; class Magnoliopsida; order Fabales; family Fabaceae; genus Acacia; species Acacia melanoxylon. The sequence goes on from JAFJYJ010000005.1 coordinate 15,646,586, forward strand.
GACTTATCATGCAAATTGAGAATTATTAAAATACCTTCCATTTAAAATAGGTAAAAAAACATCTTGACATGCCTCATTGTGCAAGTTTGTATATTAATATTAACAATTAACATATTAAAAAAAATCAACAGCAGGAAAAGGAAATTAAAAATTAAAAAGAAAAAAAAAAAGGTTCTTACTATATGATGCTAGTGTTTGATAATCGCATCCCCCTCTTTCTATGTGTTTCGTTACTGTTACCAATGATTTTTCTGGAATTCTGTTCAAACAACTCAAAAGAGAAATTGTTAGGAAAAAAAAACAACAAATCCCAAAAAAATTAAACAAAAAAAAGAGCAAGCAGAGAAGGCATTTAGGTTTCAAAAAATAGCAATCATTAATAGGAAAGTAGAAGGCATGGGTGAGCCACATATAAAAAATGATTAAATGATTCATGACAAATTTAGCACTAATTAAAACACAGAGAACATGAAGTGGCAATTGGAAAGTGGAAATATCATACTGATGGAGGCAAGAATCAGAAATGAAACTCCAAATCAAAGCTACAAAAAATCAATTAAAAAAACATATTGCATTTTCACGTATAAACAATTCTCCACCTTCCTCTTCCTCTATGATTTTTTTCCCTAATTAAACATTTATCTGTGGCACCATCAAGCATTAATTAAAGAAAAATGGATAGGGGAAAGTACCACTGGCCCAAAAAATTTCTAGAACAATTACTTGCTAGTTTTTCCACATTGATATTATCCCGTCAAAATCAGAATAACCGCACGAGAAAGTGACCATAAGTACTTTGCATGATAGGGCGAGGAAATGCAACATTTGAGAAGTGCTTCTTTAGCATAAAATTGCAGCAATCAATGATACAATAAGTAAAATATTTATTGGAAGAGAGAATATTTGATGCTTGCTTCTCTCTTATTATCATCAGTTTTCGGTTGTTTGCACTTCTATCGACACAGATCTCTGTAAAAGCTTCTTTGGTTCAATCTTTTTCCCTTATTCCCTCAGCCAAGCTTCGAGAACTGGAGCTTTAAAGGCAAAATCAACACTATGAGCAAAGAACAAATCTTGTATAAAAATAGAAAAAGAGAGAAGACAGGAAAAGGACTAGAAAAGAGGAACACAAAGAGGATCAGGAAAAGGAAAGGGATGCCGGAGGGAAGAGGAAGAGCCGCCGCACAGAGCTGCAAACAAATCCAAAGAAAAAAAAAAAAAAAAAAAAAAAACACTTTCAACTTAAAAATGCAAAATTTAGAGTTAAGAGGTAGAGGTTAGTGACTTACACCAAAATGAGTTAGGGCTAACAAACAATAAAGTGATGAACCACAAATCGCATAGGTTCGAAGGAGAATAAAGAGGAAAAGTCGAAAGCTTACAACTCGCAAGTGGAAAGGGAAAAATAAAAGCTTTTACACACTAATTAAGCTATAAGCTCTGTCAGAAATAGAAAAATGGCGCAAAAATCAAACTCTTACAGGAGCATATCCAAACTTTCAAGCTCTTCTGCCTATGCCTTGTTTTATCTTCATCGTCGTGACCATATCATGTTTGTTGTTGACTCCGGTGGTTGCCTCAGCCGCCGCCATCATGAGATGCACCAATTTCAGGCCCTCGAAATCCCTCAAATTGTCGTTGCAAAGATATATATGTTTGTTCTTGATAATGGAATCACGGTGTGGAAGGCAGCTTGCTTTTCCGAATGCAATGCACCTTTATATAATACAAATTGATGAGAATTAGGGTTTGTATGTGTTAAGGACAATTAAGATGAAAATTCAAACTACCCAATAACATTGTGGCATATATTGACTACATGCCTAATAGTAAATGAGTACATGGGGAATAGAATAGTTTTGTTGGAACTTCCCTCATAATAAATGGTTATATGTGGAATGAGAATTTCTTAGCCAATAGGATACATTTCTACACTAACCTTCTTTGGTGGAGATAAACCATCACACAAGTTGGCTCACATTAACGCATGGGAAATAGAATATCTGACATTGGAACTCAAAATGAAATAAATGGGTATGAGATGGGTTTGAATGTTTGGCCCAATAGTATTTGTTCCCCATCTTACCTTATATTCATGATAAGGCGCACATATTGCTGATAATTAATAGACGTGGGTCCTGTAGTTGGAAGCATGAGTGGCCCAATAAGGTTGCTTGATATTGCCAAGTGAGATGACACTGTGGACCAATTAGTTTTGAGACACAAGGTTTAGTGATATATATTTGATTGATGATTGATGATTATAGGTTACGTTTTTTTTTTGGGGGGGTTAAGGTGCAAATTTTCCCTAAAAGTTTTCGCCGAGAAGAAATGCTGCTCTGAAAGTTTTTTCAAGTTTAATATCATCTCAAAAGTTTCAAATGTAGTAATGCTACTCCATAAACGTTGGCCGTTCATTTTTTAAAGGAAATTGACAACGTTGTTCTATTTTAACACTTTTAGAGCAATATTAAACTTAAAAAAACTTTTAAGGTAACATTGCTCCTCAATCAGAACTTTCCACACAAATTTACATCCTAACCCTTTTTAAAAGTCTTGACTCTTGAGTTTCAAATGTAAGTCATCTTTGTATAATTGTATTATGACATTCTAGTTTTCTATAAATTATAACCAATTTTTTTAACCAAATACAGGTGACTTACATTTATGACACGAAAGATGATAATAAAACACTTCCTCTTGTAGTAAGAGTTAGACAACCAATTTAATATATATGGATAATATGTGCGACCAAGTAGATTAAGGTATTATTTTTCAGTTTAAAAAAAGTAGATTAAGGTATTTAAGATCAAAATAAACCTCTTAACTAACTCTAATATTTAATATTTAGGACAAGAGTGAGTATGATGTTTTATTCAACCCTAAACTGAAAACAATAAAGGAGAGTACTGTAGAATTAGCTTTTCTCCTTTTATTTTTTCTCAAAAGTTACAACGTCATTATCTTGTTTACTTTTCCTTACATGGCTAATAAATCAACAAGTGTCTAAAACTATATATCAGTATATCTCCCGCAATTAATATTCAGGAAATTAATTAAAGACATCACATTCCTACAATGTTGGATTTATCCACGCGTGAATTAAACGATAAGGTCATAAATTGAAACTGAAAATTTTAAATTTAAATTTTAGATAATTAAGATTACCTCTATATATTGACTTATATTAATATATATTATGATTGATCACTTGATCGGTTGGGATTCCAATTTTAAATAACAGTTGAAATCCGCTACTCCATCCCATCCTTAAGTTAATCTTAATCTTAATCATAAATATAAGATATATTTATTATATTTGTTAATCTTTTCCTAATTTACTCCTATTGATATACATCAATCATAATCAAATAAAAGAGATATAGAAGGAATTAAGGAAGATGATTCGGGTATTTTTTTTATTAAAAAAACATATAATATTAACTAATTAACTTTCTTAATCTAATTAAATTAGGTAAATATATCTTATATTAAAGATATGCGAGAGTATTATCTTTTGGCTGCTATCTATAAATGGTGTTGAAGGTTAATATTCATTTGGTGATCACAATCCAAATTAAAAGAGATTTAAACCTAATATAAGAAGCATTGTAGGAAATTAGTGGGATACACACGAGAGAGACACGAAAGAAGAAAAGAGACGAAACTATAAACCACATGCATGCATACAAATATTTATGTAAAAGGAATATAGTTATTACTAGAAGAAGCTGTATTTTTTTTTTGGTTGCCCATCCGATATTTAGAGCTTTGCCCCGACTAATTCGGATTCGACCTGCATCACGCATCTAGCAATGGTGAGAGAGTCTTCTAACAGGGCTTTTTTGCATTCACAAGGCTAGAACTCGAGACCATATTTAAGTGACACAAGTCGCTTACCACTTATACTAACCCATGTTGGTAGAAGCTGTAAAATTAGCTCACTAATGTGAGAGCATAGACACAGGAGGCCAGGCCTCACCCTTACAATTATTATTAGAGAAATAAGTAAAATTATCACTAGTGTGAGACAATAGGCACGGTCGATCCTTCTAAATGTAGGATTTGTACAAGTGGTAGAATGCTTGAATGTAAAATCTCATATCATCAAGTATGTATAGAATAAAATTATTAAACCCGAACTGGTCATTGAACTGATTGGGGTAGTAGGTCAGATTAGAGTCAAATTAGAGTTCACTTGAGGTTAAATCAGTGAGAAAGTAAACTTCAAAGATGCTAGAATGCGGTAGTCGAGGATTAAGTGATAATATTTTTGAGTGATTATGTTTACGTTAGAAAGTAGATATCTCAAATTTTTTAGAGTCTTAATTTATAATTTTTTAGAAATATGTAGAATTAGATATGATTTTTTTAAGTCATACAATTTCTGAATAAATGCTGAATCAAATTGGAGACTAGGAGATGGAGTATGTGTATTTTTGTGTGTGCTGGTAAATGACTATACATGATAAAGAACAGAATAAATGCTTTGTTTAATTCTCTTTCATATCAAATTGGAATTTGAATCCTTTTCTTGTTATCTGCAGTTAAATTGCTGAAAAATTTCACGTGGTAAATTTTTTTCCCCAACATATCTAAGGATCCAGCCTTTAAGCTTCTATAACTCTTCTTCAACTATACGCAACATGTGTTTAGCCATATACAAATATGTTCCGTTTTATTCAGTTGAAGATAAGTTACATAGAGACGAAGAAGGGTTTTACCTGATGAACATATGTCGCATCAAAAGGAGGGATATAATGGTCATGTCATCTTTATCATCTCTACTTTCATTGAGAGTACTTGAGAATTTGCTTCTCCTTTTCTTGCTGTTTTCGACATCTCACTATGTTTGTTTCCTTTTTCCTTATTGGGCTAACAAATCATTAAATGTCTATCTGCCGCAAACATTCAAGAAAGACATCAAAATCCCACTATATGTTGGATTTATCCACGCGGGGATTAAATGATAAATCATGGATTTATATTTGAAAATTTTAATTTAAGTTTTAGATAATTGAGATTAACTATAGGGAGAATTTCATTTAAATTCATTTAAAATACTCAAATCCAAATTCAGGTCTGCATTTTTAACAAATCTATAATCAAGCCAAGAGGCCTCATTAGAGATTACTGAATATTGTAAAAGACCATAATTTTAGCATGATTGCAACCATGAAAGGACAGCCTACGTGCCAATTAGGGATTACTGAATATTGTTAAAAGACCAATTTATTAGTCAATATAAATCCATGATTTATCATTTAAGGATTCTATATTCTTTTGACAGAGCAACAAACTTAGCTTCAAAGTTCAAATATTGTGTCCGAGTAAAAAAACCATCTCAATAACTCATCATCTTCATTATTAACTTTTTCAATCACATCATATTGGAAGTATACAATTTTATAATTAATCATTTATTAATATTAATATTATAAAAAAAAAATCAGTTTCTCTAATGCTTTTTTTTCTCATATCTGTAATTTTCATTGTTGTGTTGATGCTTTCAATCATTCCATTGGCACTAACTAGATTCTATATACTAGGGTTAAAGAGAAATTCTCAGAACTTAGCCCTTGATTTTCTTTGTTGACTCTATTTTTTCTTTCTTTTGATTTTGTCGCTCAAAAGCCCTAGTTTGCCTTACTCTTTTATTTTTTTCAAACGATTCATGATATGATGGGTTATGGTTTTTTAACAACATTCAGCGATCCCTAATAAGGTCTCTTATGGTCTTTAAACAACATTCAGACGATCCCTAATAAGGAGGGTTTTGGCTCTTACAAGGGAAAGGATTACCAAAACCCTCCCTTCTCTTTCCTTTCCTCCAAAATAGAACTCACAAACCAAGCCTAGAGATTACTTGCCAAATTTTCAAAAGTAACGAAAATTCAAAATAGTTTGTGCATTGTGAATTAAATAAAATATAGGTTTATATGTTTTGAATTTGTAGGCTGTACCCTAGGTTAATATTCTCTCTTCAATTAATTGGTTATATTATAGGATGTTATTCTCATTTTTTCTTTAAGAGGGATTAGGGTGTGTAAAGGTGGTTTTTTTTGCAATTAATAAAACGGACTCTTATGATAAATAAAAAAACAAAAACAAAAAGAAACAACAATCTTACAAGCATGTTAGCATATGGCTTGATGTCAGCCCAGCACCGATCCTTTCAAGTAATAATGTAATTAAGTTGGCTACACAAAGCCTGCAATGGTACAAAAAGCATTACAAATTATGAGAAAAAATTATATACTTGCAAACATGGACATGCATGTTAAAGCAGCAAGTTATTACAACAAGATGAAAACAAATCCTTGAGGGAAAAATCTCGAGAAAAAGGTCTAGCTAGAAATTCTGGGGAACATAGGTGATCCTAAAGAATATTGAAAGCTCTATCTATTGCACATCAGAAAGCACCACCAGCTCGTTGGAAAATTATGAGACCAAGATCATTGATATCAAAATTATCAACTAGACATATACCTATCAAAAGAGCTTTTCTATACAAAAAAGAATATTATATAACCCCCACAACTTTATTTTATTTTTTTAAAGGCTGATATATATAATTCCCCTATGTGAACATAAAATATATGCACACAAATTAAAAAAGTGATACAACTGAGAATTCCACACCTTTGTCAGCTTCATTACAACTGCAATTGATGCCTTTGGAACGCTATCAACTTTACTTAATATATGCCTTCTGCAAGAAGGAAAGGTAAAACAATATCCAGGGCTTGGCGTGCATCTGACACATCAGATAGAGAAACATCACAAAGCCTTGTTAATTTAATTATAGCCCTGCACAGTTTTTCTCGAGAAGTTCTAACACTCTCCTTTATATCATCCAATGGCAAGAAATGTTGCAGACAATAATCTTTTTAGATGCATTCTAACATGCAGAACAAGATGAAAGATTGATGCCATTTTAATATGCATTAGATACATCAAGATCAACTAGTTTCTCAGATTTACTATAGTCAAACTGGTTTTCTCCTTTTCATCTCTCAATTGTTCAAACATTATGTTTTCTTCTGACTACAATCATATAAATGTGCATGTTCAATTGGAAAGTTATCTGATAAAAATGTTGTGAATTCTGAACCGGACTACAAAAAGGTTACAGAATTATGCTGAATGCATTCAGGAATTAGACATCATCAACAACTAAATAATAACTAAAACAAGAAATAGTCTCTACTGTAGTATATTACAAATTATAATGAGCCAATTCTAGTGTTCCACCATTCCATTATGATGTAGAACATAAAATTCTCTTGATCAAGTTAACTAATTTATTATATTTCTGGTCAAATCTTATAATGTCACTCAAATAGTATGATGCTAATTACTCAGATCCAATATCTGTACGCATAAATTTTCTAGTGGCTTGACAAGGAAGGATTCTGGTAAGAGAAGACATGCAATTTCCTTGTCTTTTTCATATTGAAGTTTGTCTTGTTCTTTCTGCTTAAACATTTTCCTGTTTCTCTACAGCCATATATTCAACACAACGACAGAGGCAGTAAACATCCTCTAAATCTGACATCTAACGTGCAAAAAGTATAGACAATATATCTAGCAAGTCTTCCCACCTAGTTGACTAAAGTTTAAATAATTAGTTCATTTGCACATATTACTGATTACAATTCCTTTCCATCTGAAGATACTTCAAAGTGATTCACATGCAGTTGTTAACTACTTAAGAGCTTTAAACAAATAAAAGAATTAACACACAAATATCAAGATTTTTATATTAGATAAAAAAATTGAAAATAATCTTAATGACCTGAAGAAATTTTCGTCCTTGGATGACATCCGCAATGCAAGTCACGATGCCTTGCGTGAGCGCCAAAGCTTAGATCCACATTGACTAAGTTTTCTGAGTCAGCCACTAGTGATTTCCATATATGACCATAGCATCCTAAACAGATGTAAAACAAATGTAAAGAACCCAAAATTAAAAACCACGGGAAGAATTAATAAATAATTTTCACTGATTCATTTGGTGCCAGTCTGGGGTAGGTAAAGGCGTTAGCTGCAAAAAAAAAAAAAAAAAAGGAAAAGAGAAGTGCAAAAAGCATGTCATAGCTTTAGCTATATATATATATATATATATTTTTTTTGGGGGGGGGGGAAGGAAATCAGTTGCATGAGGATACCTCCACTAATGCTTTCACCAATAGCTCCATCCTGAAATACTTCTGTACTTTCTATAAGCTTCAAACAAAACTCCAAGGATATAAGGACAAACATAAATTGAAAGGAAGAGACAAGAAATCTGAAAGGAATTAACAACACACCTTTGATGTCTCTCTTCAGCTTCCCTGAGCCAGTCAAAGTATTCACATGTGCATTCACTAAATTCTTTTTCACAGATGCACCACCAAGTTAATACAGCCAGAGGCCAGTTCTTGGTGAGTTCATTTTGGTCACCAAGTAGGTGAGAGAAAGCCTCCTGCATTCACATGATAATGATTAAATTAACACTCCAGGTTCCTTTATGCAGCTACAGAAAGGATATGGTACAAGAAAATAGGAATATTTTATGCATACAGAATGAATTTCCTGATTTCACAATGAGGAATAGCCCATCATATTAACAATGAAAAGTATCACATCACGATTCACAATAACAACAAGCATAATAGGACATGTACTCCTATCTATCGGTCAACGATTGTTCCCTTGGAAAAACCATGAGCAAAGCTCCAAAAGATTCCAATAACAAGGTACCTTTCAAGGATTGATCAGTTGAAGAAACCTTGAAAATATGACCATTCATCTCTAGCCATATATACCAAATAACATCTGTAACTGTACATCTTCATAAATTTCCCCCTTTTATTTACTCCCGCACTGATGGTTAATTTTGCCTATTACATGACTTTCATGCAAAGGTTAGTTGAAAACAAAAATTTTGTTTAATCGTTGCGGAAACCCGTAACTCCTTACGGTTCTCATGAATTATTAACCTTAACTCATTACATTAATTAGTTAATAATTATTAATCCGTAACTCTTTACGGCGCTCATGATGATTCATAAAAATTTATAATATTCATGAACTTTGAAATTACTCGTTAAAACAACTATTGAGGATTAGGATAACTCGACAACACAACTATTAGAGATTAGGATGACCTTAGATCACTTGAAGACCTCAATGTTGTTGATGTCCTCTAACGTTGATCCACACGGCTACCTCCCGATTGCAACGAGAACTCCTTCTCTTGAAACCTCTCACTCCTTAAATGCTTGCTAGGCGAAGACAAGGTTGATGTTTGGTTTCCTTAGGTTTTACTCTTTTCAAGAAGGTGATGGTTTCTTGGAACTAGGTTATGGATAGGATGAACAAGGTTGGAACCTTACCCTTTTATGGATGATTCCTTTTCCTCTTTAAACCTTTGGTAAAGACCTAAATTTAGAGAGCATAAGGGTTCTTGTTTTTTCTCCTAGAAAAATGTGTAAGAAGAAGGCACACCAAAAATCAGCACTTTATAAGAGTCTAACCCTAATTTAAGTGCTTACAAGAAAGGCCCAATCCAAGCTTGAATTGGAAAATCCAATTCACAATTAATTAAATTCATATCTTGATTGATTGATTGGATTTAAAATGATGAATCAAATTTATATCTTGATTGATTGATTGAATTTAATATGATGAATCATATTCATATCTTGTCAACCAAGTCACATTAAATTCACATCTTCATTGATTGATTGAATTTAATATGATGAATCATATTCATATCTTGTCAACCAAGTCACATTAAATTCACATCTTGATTGATTGAATTTAATAATGAATCATATTCATATCTTGTGAACCAAGTCACATTAAATTCACATCTTGATTGATTGAATTTAATATGATGAATCATATTCATATCTTGTCAACCAAGTCATATTAAATTCCCATTTTTTTCTTCAAAAAACGTCCATAAAAAGGGCATATAAAAAATCAGCACTTTATAATTTCTCCTATCTTCATCCAATCTTTATTGGATCTTTATATTATGTTAATTGCTTCAGTAATTTGAATATTATGATCGAATTTAAGACGTTTGCATATTTATTTATTGATCTGGTGCAATTCATCGATTTAATTATCGTTTCTGAAGTTTGCAAAAGATTTTTAAAATAACATCGTCCTAGACTTCAGATCGTCCAGTAGTCCTCGATTACCGTCCACCGAGTCGACTGCACCAGACCTCGTGCTGGATTGTCCACCGAGTAGTCAACAAGTCTATCCGGACATGCCTAATTTTGTGGTTATTTAGGATGCCATAGAATTCATCTCATCCTTCATACCCGCCACCATAACGTGGATCACACCATGATTTCGATTCTCTTGAGACAAACTAGTCCATGGCTTGACATAAGATGAAAACGCATATAATTCGTCGCAAGCAGATCATTACTTCCTATATACACCCATCCATAACGCTCTCCACAAAACCAAAACGTTATATAACGCCATGAAATTTTAAATTGCGTATACACAATGTATTCACTAGGTATCGCTACATCCGTCAACCCAAATCTTCTTTTGGTCTAGTAGATCTCCTCAATGTTGTTTCAATATCTTCTTAGGAACTTGTTGTTCAACGGCCTTCGGGTTGTTCAACAATTTCTTGTTGTTCCTCATCAACAACTTGAAAATCGGATCTATATTATATATCGCCGGTCAGATGTCAGATCTTCTTGGTCTGTACAACACTCCGTTTCAATATCTTCGAGGAATTGAAGGAGCATCAACAACTTGCTAAACATACCAATCTCATACTCGAAGTAAGTGTGGCTATTCGAATGATCCTCTTCGTGGACCAGGTGCTTGTCCATCTTCAATGTATCTACCATAATATTCTCCACCTCTATCTGATCTCACGATCTTAATTTGTTTACCACATTATTTCTCTACTTCAAATTTGAATACCTTAAAGGCATCTAATGCTTCGTGCTTGTTATGAAGCATGTAGAGATACATGTATCGTGAGTAATCATCAATGAAAGAGATGAAGTATTTCTGACCATACGCGTCCATTTCTGGACTGCAAATGTCTGTATGTATGATCTCTAACAATTCAGTACTCCTCTTAGCACCTTTCTTTGACTTGTTAGTCTGCTTTCCCTTTATGCAGTCTACACAAGTATCAAAATCAGTAAAGTCCAGAGTACTAAGTACCCCTTCCTTCACCAATCTTTCAATTCTCTGAATGGAGATATGTCCCAATCTCCGGTGCCACAACATAGAGGAGTGCTCATTCATAACACTACGTTTCGGACCAATAGTAACATGCATGGCATCATAAGTAGTATCATTTTGTAAGTAAATAAGAAAAAGACCATTAGACAATGTACCTTTCCCAATCTTATTTGATTTATAAAACAAATCCAAAGATGTCTCATAAAACATAAAGGAATAATCCAAACGTACAAGTCTTGAAATAGAAATTAAGTTCCTTGAGAAACTTGGAGCATAAAAAGTCTTTTCCAAATTTAAAACATAGCAACTACTTAAAACCAAACTGCAAGTTCCTACAGCCTCCACATGTGAACTAATCCTTCCACTTGAGTAGATGAATTGTTCACTTCCCAACGGCTTCCTTAGGTTTTGCATACCCTGCAAGGTATTCGAAACATGGATTGTAGAACCAGAATCAATCCACCAAGTGCCATTAATGTCATCAACCATATTATATTCATAACAGACAAGTGAGACTGACATACCTTTCTTCTCAAGCCATTGCTGGAATTTAGAGCAGTCCTTCTTCATGTGTCCCTTCTTTTTACAGAAGAAACACTTGGATTCCTTCTTAATTCCACCTTGGGGTGGTGTTTTTCCTTTCCCCTTCTTCTTGGCTTGACTCTGACCCTTTTTCTCAGTTGTCATAAATGAACTCTCCCATTTCCATTTTCAGCCTTCCCTCTTCCTGAACACGCATGGTCAAAAGTTCATTAATTGACCATTTATCCTTATGTGTGTTGTAGGATATCTTGAAGGGTCCATATGGCTGTGGAGGAGTGTTCAGTATGTAGTGCACAAGAAAGGAGTCAGACATGTCAACCTCAAGTTGCTTTAGTTGAGCTGCAATGTCCCTCATTTGCATGATGTGCTCATGCACACCTTTCACTGTAGTAAGTCTTAGGGATGAAAACTTCATAATTAGGGTGCTGGAAAGTGCCTTTTGTGAAGTCTGAAATTGATCATCGATCGCCTTTAGAAGTGGCCTGATTTTGTCATGCTGTTCGACAGAACCACGAATGCCAGTAGAGATGGAGGTCTTTATGAACATTACTGAGAGACGATTTGATCGCTCCCATTTTTCATAAAGATCAACCTGATCTGAGTGAAATTTTATTTGGTTGCGGTAATGGAAGGTGGTCTTATTTCATCAAGAAATTTTATGTTCGTCTTTCCTAATGGAACCTGAATATTAATGGTCAATTAATGAACTTTTGACCATGCGTGTTCAGGAAGAGGGAAGGCTGAAAATGGAAATGGGAGAGTTCATTTATGACAACTGAGAAAAAGGGTCAGAGTCAAGCCAAGAAGAAGGGGAAAGGAAAAACACCACCCCAAGGTGGAATTAAGAAGGAATCCAAGTGTTTCTTCCGTAAAAAGAAGGACACATGTAAAAAGAAGTTTATTAGTCTCAATTTGATTTTTAAGCATGTATTTTTCTAAATTCAGCAATGGCTTGAGAAGAAAGGTATGTCAGTCTCACTTGTCTGTTATGAATATAATATGGTTGATGACATTAATGGCACTTGGTGGATTGATTCTGGTTCTACAATCCATGTTTCGAATACCTTGCAGGGTATGCAAAACCTAAGGAAGCCGTTGGGAAGTGAACAATTCATCTACTCGAGGTGGAAGGATTAGTTCACATGTGGAGTTTGGAGGAACTTGCAGTTTGGTTTTAAGTAGTTGCTATGTTTTAAATTTGGAAAAGACTTTTTATGCTCCAAGTTTCTCAAGGAACTTAATTTCTATTTCAAGACTTGTACGTTTGGATTATTCCTTTATGTTTTATGAGACATCTTTGGATTTGTTTTATAAATCAAATAAGATTGGGAAAGGTACATTGTCTAATGGTCTTTTTCTTATTTACTTACAAAATGATACTACTTATGATGCCATGCATGTTACTATTGGTTCGAAACGTAGTGTTATGAATGAGCACTCCTCTATGTTGTGGCACCGGAGATTGGGACATATCTCCATTCAGAGAATTGAAAGATTGGTGAAGGAAGGGGTACTTAGTACTCTGGACTTTACTGATTTTGATACTTGTGTAGACTGCATAAAGGGAAAGCAGACTAACAAGTCAAAGAAAGGTGCTAAGAGAGTACCGAATTGTTAGAGATCATACATACGACATTTGTAGTCCGAAATGGACGCGTATGGTCGTAAATACTTCATCTCTTTCATTGATGATTACTCACGATACATGTATCTCTACATGCTTCATAACAAGCACGAAGCATTAGATGCCTTTAAGGTATTCAAATCTGAAGTAGAGAAACAATGTGGTAAACAAATTAAGATCGTGAGATCAGATAGAGGTGGAGAATATTATGGTAGATACACTGAAGATGGACAAGCACCTGGTCCATTTGCAAAGTTTCTTCAAGAACATGGGATTGTTGCCCAATACACCATGCCTGGTTCTCCGCACAGAATGGTGTAGCGTAAAGAAGAAACCGAACATTATTGGACATGGTGAGAAGTATGCTTAGTAGTTCTAAGCTACCTAAGTCCTTGTGGATTGATGCACTTAAGACAGCAGTGTACATATTAAACCGAGTTCCAACCAAGGCTGTCTCAAAGACGCCATTTGAGTTATTCAAGGGTTGGAAACCGAGTTTGCGACATGTACGCGTTTGGGGATGCCCATCTGAAGTTAGAATTTATAACCCACAAGAAAAGAAGCTGGACCCAAGGACCATTAGTGGGTATTTCATTGGATATGCCGAAAGGTCTAAGGGGTATAGGTTTTACTATCCATCTCATACCACTAGGTTTGTGGAATGAAGGAATGCTAAATTTCTTGAAAATGACTTGATTAGTGGGAGCGATCGATTCGGAAACCTAGTTTCTGAAGAGGATCATTCAGATAGCCAACCTTCTACTTCGAGTCTGAGATTGGTTGTTAGCAATGCTCCTTCAATTCAACGGAGTGTTGTACAACCAGTTATACAAGATCTACAACCGACTGATATTGATCCAGTAGATCAAGTTGTTGATGAGGAACAACAAGAAATTGTTGAACAACAAGTTCCTCAAGAAGATATTGAAACAACATTGAGGAGATCTACTAGACCAAGAAGATCAGCGATACCTAGTGAATACATTGTGTATCTGCAAGAATCTGACTATAATATAGGAGCCGAAAATGATCTTGAAACGTTTTCACAAGCCATAAACTGTAGAGAATCGAAATCATGGTGTGATGCTATGAAGGATGAGATGAATTCTATGGCATCCAATAGAGTCTGGGATCTTGTTGAGTTTCCTGATGATGTGAATGCCATTGGATGTAAATGGGTCTTCAAAACTAAGAGAGACTCATTGGGCAACCTCGACAAACATAAAGCAAGACTTGTTGCTAAAGGATTCACTCAAAGAGAAGGAATCGACTACAATGAGACATTTTCTCCTGTATCTAAGAAAGATTCTCTTCGTATCATTCTAGCATTAGTTGCACATTTTGATTTGGAGTTGCAACAAATGGATGTGAAAACGGCTTTTCTCAATGGAGAACTGGAGGAAAAGGTTTACATGAAACAACCAGAAGGATTTTCCTCCAGTGATGGTGAGCATTTGGTATGCAAACTTAGAAAATCCATATATGGATTGAAACAAGCTTCTCGGCAATGATATTTAAAATTTCATGACGTTATCTCTTCATTTGGTTTTGTGGAGAACGTTATGGATGAGTGTATATACTAGAAGGTCAGTGGGAGTAAGATTTGTTTCCTGATTCTATATGTGGATGATATTCTGCTTGCAACCAATGACAATGGCTTATTATATGAAGTGAAACAATTCCTCTCTGAAAGCTTTGAAATGAAGGATATGGGAGATGCATCTTATGTCATTGGCATTAAGATACAAAAGACAGAGACGTAGAGGTGTTCTAGGTTTGTCTCAAGAGACCTATATCGACCTATATCAACAAAGTTTTGGAAAGATTTCGGATGAGGTATTGTTCACAAAGCGCAGCTCCCATTGTGAAAGGTGACAGGTTCAATCTGGACCAGTGCCCAAAGAATGATTTTGAGAGGGAACAAATGAAAAACATCCCTTATGTTTCAGCTGTAGGAAGCCTTATGTATGCTCAGGTCTGCACAAGACCTGACATTGCATTTGCTGTTGGAATGCTAGGGAGATATCAGAGTAATCCGGTATGGACCACTCGGAAAGTCGTGAAGAAGGTGTTGAGATACCTTCAAGGGACTAAGGATTACGTGCTTAAATACAAACGGATGGACAATCTAGAAGTGATTTGGTTACTCCGATTCGACTATCTTTGGCTGCATTGACTCAAGAAAATCCACTTCTGGATACATTTTTATGCTAGCTGGTGGAGTTGTGTCATGGAGTAGCAAGAAGCAGTCTTTGATTGCTACTTCTACGATGGAAGCTGAGTTCGTGTCATGTTTTGATGCTACCTCACATGGTGTATGGATGAAGGGTTTCATTCCTAGGCTTAGAATCATGGATTCAATTTCTAGGCCAATGAAGATATATTGTGACAATTAAAGCTTTTTTGTCTTTATGGCTAAGAACAACAAAAGTGGTAGTCGAAGCAAACACATTGACATTAAGTATCTAGCCATAAGAGAACATGTTAAGAATAAAGCAGTGGTTATCGAACACATTAGCACTGAATTGATGATTGCTGATCCTTTAACTAAAGGCATGCCTCCGATGAAGTTTATGGATCATGTGGAAAGAATGGGAATTAGTGCCTTTCTTTGATTTTCATTTTTTTTTAGAATGATTTTCTTTTCGTTGTAAGAACGATGTTATTTTGTGAAACCTTATTTGTGATGTTTTTCTCATTTCAGTTTGTGTACTCATTCATTTGTTTGTTTAATTTGAGGAATATCATTAAGTTTGGACCTAGAATAAACATAGGGTTTATTCATTAAGTTACATGGGCTTGGGAAACATAATGCACTGTGATACATGGAAGATATTACTCGCTTTAAGAGGACCTATCGCTATGATCCATGCATTTTGTTTTTAAGTGTGTGGACCAAGTGGGAGAATGTTGGAATTTTAAATTATTATATTAGTATATATTTAATTCTGAAAGAATATTCCATTATGTGGTCCACATTTAAAGCCCACTAACCCACCGACTTCAAGAATCGCCCATTTTGTAACCCACTATCCTTCAGTAACTGCCCATTCAATACGCATAATTGTGATCCACCTCTGTGATGGCCAGAGGTTAAAATTAAGATGTGTATATATGGTTTTGGTCCTCTAAGTCTGCTCACACATTTAGAACTCACACCATCTACAAAGTGAGAGAAAAGGCTTAGAAGAGCCAAAACCTAGAGTTGATTCCTTTTCATCTGAAAACAAATCAATGGCTGGAGGTATTTATAATCTCTATTATAAAATACGTTTCAAACTCAATCAAGACACTCCAAGGAGATAGGCATTTGTTGGACATTAAAAACCTATATAGTTGATATTCTAGTTTTCAAATGATAGAATTCTTAATTATTTTATTAATAATTGAAGAAAGTTGAGAGTGGTTGCTCTAATTTTATTCAATTGATCCAGAACAACCAATAGATAGCAAACACATTCTGATGTTAAGAGCTAATGTCCTAGAAGGAAAGGAAAACCTCTAAATAAATATTAAAAAACACACCTAACCTGTTTTAATGTAATGACACTCTAGTCGACATAAAAAAACAAATATATATATATATATATATATATATATATATATATATATATTTGTATAATCACCAAATAAATAGTCACACAAAAACAATGAAGCCCTAGGACAACACATTTCGGCTCCTCAAGCACAAAGACTGAAAACACTAAAGAAACACAATACAAACATTACAGATCCATATGATATCTCTCGACATTTTAAAATTAAAGTAAAAATTGGTCAGCCATGTGCATATGAGCTTGCAAAAATTTACAATACCATTAATGAGGTAACTGTTGAGAATCTAGAAAAGAAATGGGAAAAATAGATAAATTTTCAGTTCTTAATGCAAAACCTGAATTTCTGGAAGCATCTGCTGAATACTGGGATGAAGTCCACAATACATTGTAAGTGATAAAAGCCACCTAGTTCTGGCACATCGGTCTTCTTTCCTGCTACTGTATAATAGATCATCAAAGATGGTAACTGCATCTCTTATAGAAGCATGACCTCTTCAATTACTTTAGTTTGTTCAAAAGGAAACTGCTTTAACTTATAAGACTCAAAATTTGAAGCCATAGATAGTGAAGAATAGTAAATTTTTGGAATTATATCAGCATTGACAAGAACACTGCCCCACAAAAATGACAGAGCTTTCCAAGCAGCAAAAAGTATGTGGTGTGCACGTGTACACATGTAGCTTATATACCCTTAGATTAATCGGTTCTAATCTAACAGATTAACCAAAATCAGTTGTGGTGTGCACGTGTAAAGCCAGTACTCTTACCCAAGTGGCATTATAATTGGTTACCATGTAACAATTACACCCCCTAAAAAATATCCTTGTCCACAAGGATGGTATGAGAAGGTGCAGCAGTAGAATCGAATTCAGGAAACTGTTGTCCAATAAAACTCAAACCTTCCCAATTGGCATCCTCCGGATTAGAGTGCTTCCATTGGACTACGACCTGAGTGACAGGTAGGTTACCACGCTTAACCAGTTTGCGCCCCAATATGGCAGCTGGTTCCAAGGCAAAACGCCCATCAGAATTGGTCAAGGGAAGGGAGGAAGAAACTGGGACACTCTTGCCTGCGTATTTCTTGAGGAGGGACACGTGGAAAACAGGATGCATCCTCATAAAACTTTGGCAACTCCAATTCATAAGCTACCTACGCCACTCTTAAGAACTTTAAATGGGCCAAAGTAGCGAGCTGTTAACTTGTGTAAGGAAGAATTATTCAAAAGGTTCTTGCGAAAAAGGTGCAATTTGAGATTAGCTTACACTCCAATTCACCCACCACCAACCGGCAATTATGCTTCAAAAGTTGATTCTGCCAAACTTAGAATGAGCCAAAGGATCATTCTCAATAGCAGAGATTAGCTGCTGCAATTGATCATCCACAACCCAAGAAGCTTGTACACGATGGGTTAAATCAGTTGAAACTTGTGAAATAGCAGAAACAGAAGCCTGCGCAAGATTTCTTGTGGTGGTGATAAAAGTAGAAAAAGAGATCAATCTTATTAGCAAGGAAGTGAGTTGTTATTCTAAGAACAGCTTCTAGTCATCACTTAAGAACTATATCAGAACTAGAATCCATCATATATAAACTGCACCTGAACTGGAATCATTAACAAGTGGAGACAATGAAATATGCAGTCCAATATGACCGAGGTCTTGCATTGCAACAGTAGCCAGAGTAGATGTTTCAAAATTAACCACATCAACAAGATATCTAT
Source organism: Acacia melanoxylon (assembly GCA_019022615.1). Taxonomy (NCBI): domain Eukaryota; kingdom Viridiplantae; phylum Streptophyta; class Magnoliopsida; order Fabales; family Fabaceae; genus Acacia; species Acacia melanoxylon. The sequence goes on from JAFJYJ010000005.1 coordinate 15,665,245, forward strand.
GCATATTCTGGAACAATATTTCTGAGATATACATATTTTTATTAGATAAAAGGAAATATGAACAAGAGAAATTTCTATTTCAACTAATAAAGTAAATTAGAGAATAGGCATTTGCTCCGGAGTCAAGATAGATGCATTTGATATTATGTGGACTAGCTAACATGCCTAGAGGATAGTCCTTTCATATTTAGGTTGGGGGGAAAATGGAACAAGAGTCGAGAAACAGAAGACAAGTAAATTACAAGGAATATAAAACAAGAAAAAGAAAACATAAAAAAGGTTTTCGAGTCTGACTTAATCTTAAATATACAATAATATTTACTTATATCTGAAAAAGAATATGTTGTTTTAAGGATTCAGAGTTCTTATCAAGATTATGTTCTTTTTCTTTTTCTTTTTTCTACGACCTTTCTTACAACAATCAATTGTGCAAAAAGGATCGCTTTCTCAAGAATAAAGGTCAGATAACAAAGAACCATAAGAATAGTTTAAAGCAGAGAGCCAACCTTTTTCTTTCTTTGTGTCCGTTTTCTTCAAGTTCTTTCTTCAACTTCTCCTACAACAATCCATTGTACAAACTCGATTAGCTTCCCCACAATAAAGGTTGGAAAACCAAAAGCCTTATAATTGTATAAGGTAAGCTACAACCTTTTCCTTTATTTGTGTTCTTTTTCTTCATGTTCTTTCTTTAACCTCTCCTGCAACAATCCATTATACACAATGGATCAAATTCACAAGAATAAAGTAGCTAAAATAGACAAAAACAAGCCATGGACTAATGAAATCAATCCTTCCTAGCTCCAGAGGTTCACAGTTCATACAAAATGAAATAATATTCAACACAGTAAAGCATGTCAAGATCTATAAGGTCAACATATATATCCCTTCCAATATGCTTTGCAAGATCTTCATCTCGTGCCACCTAAGAACAAACACTACAAATGATTTTTTTTTTCCTTAGAATAAGTGGTATTTAAAGTGCTTCACTTGGCAACACACAACACCCGACGTTGGAGGTAAACATGAGACACAAATAGGTTATTATTCATCAAGAAAAAAGGTTAAAAAGCTAAAAACCTTTATGATAGTATCATGGTGATCGTCAGCCTTTTCTTCTTGTGTTCTTCTTCTTGTTCTTTCTTCAACCTCTCTCACAGCAATCAATTTAGAAAAAAAAAATGATTAGTTTGTCCAAAACAAAGCATGGAAAACAAAGAACCATCAGAATAGTTTAAAGGTGAGTCTCAACCTTTTCTTTAATCTGTGCTCTTTTTCTTCAACATCTCCTGCAACAGTCCATTGTACAAAATGGATTAGTTTCACTAGAATAAAGGTTGGAAAACTAAGAAACATAATAGTGGTATAAAGGTACGATCGCCTTTCCTTTTGTTTGTGCTTTTTTCTTCATTTTATTTATTCAACCTCTCCTGCAGCAATCCATTGTACAAAATGGATCAGATTTCAAAAAATAAAACAAATGAACCAGCACAAAAACAAGTCAAGGACTAACGAAAGTGATCCTCCCTTGCTTCGGAGGTTTATAGTTCCTCCCTTACTTCGGAGGTTTATAGTTCATAGAACAATAATTTGAAATTCATTGATCCAATTACAGTTCAAGCAGAAGAAAAAGTATAAATTACATATCTATAGACACATGTACATACCACTGATCAAAGAGAGTTGGCCTCCTAAAATCATAACAGTGTCCCCATCCACACCTACAAAATGGACATCAACAAAATTAGAAATTGCAACCTTTCCACGTACTGATGCTGATTGAAAATTTCGTTTGACAAATGCCAAAGTAACAGTCAAGCGCAAAACTCAAGATCTAAGATAAAATGCAAATGCCAAAGTGAATAAATGACAAAAAACCACGGGAACCAAACAAACCCAAAGTAGAAAAGAAATGGAAATATGTAAGAGTCACAAGCAAAGGCAAACCAAGGTAATTCAACATCTTTCCTATCAAAATAACTTCACATGGATCAAGTTTCTAAGCACCATGGCAACTGGTTTAACAAGGTGAACCTAGGCTAATAGTCCTTCCTGAATGGCAAGTGTTTAGCTCTCTCGCTCAAAGTGTCTGGGCTTGTGTTTACACTCAAAAATCCACCATACCTAATCCCCTTTCCATAAGCTTGGCTATTATCTAGGTTCTCCACCACTAACAATCAAATGCTAAACATAGATCAAAAGGACTTGTGTTGGGTGGTAAAGTAGGCGCTATGGAAAATCAAGAGTCATTAAGGAAATCATAGGATAGAAAGAATATGCATACAATAAATTTAAGGCCTAGAATTCACCACCACTTAGTAAATGTAAGGTAAATATGCATAAATAACAAGTATATCCTCTCTCTTTCTCTTCTATCTTTCTTTTCCTTTTCTTTTTTCCCCCTTCTTTTTCCCTTTTTTTTTCTGTTTTCTCAACTTTTTTTTTGACTTTTTTCCAGTAAAGCACAAAACTATTCCGAAATATCTTCCACAAGCAGTCAATCAGTCAGTCATATTCGAGCATAAAAGTGATAATTCAATCAATTATATCCTCCCGGTTAGCAAAAGTTACAAAGTAATAATGCTAAGAGATCAGATCATGAACACAATTAGGAAAGAAGAATATAACCGAGAGACTCTCTCGGGATGTAAGTGTTTCGCTCATCTCACTCTCACCTTTGTGGGGTTTTTCTCTCAAACCAACCTAGGCTAGGCCCTACCATAGGCTTGTAATAATTCTAATTACTACCACCACTTACATGTGCATTCAAGAATCAAGAGGTCTTTTCAGCTTGTAATGTTGAGATAAGCCACGTGGAATGGATGATGCAGGTGGTAACTATTGTGCATGTAAAAAGAAATAAATAGCATCCAAAACTTGTCATATAACACATAAAGTAGTAATAATGTTGCTAATCAAGAGAGCTTGGTGGGATGCTTTTATTTTCTTTTTCGGCCCTTGCCTTTTTTTCCCCCTTTTGAGGAGCTATATATTTTTCTTTGTTTTTTTTTTTTATCCTTTCTCCCTATTTATGGGATGTCTTTTTGCTTTTTCCCCCCTCTTTCCCTTTCTTTTTTGAGGAGCTGCATTTTTTTTCTGCCAACTTCTCTTTTTCTCATATGTTATCATCCCACACATGATTAAATAATAGCAACAATACCACAAGATGTAATTAATAAATGACAAATGAGAATGCTTGGAAATATATTTACATGCACAATAATTTGCCACAATATAATGGAATTTAAGAAAAGTGATAGGCTCAAAGCGGTAGCAAGGGATAATGATATTTGTGGCTTGTGTTTGGGGTAAAAAGGGTTTAGAATATGAATGCCTCTATCATTTTCAAGAATTGCACATGCGTAAAGTAGCCATAAAAAGAATTAGAACAAGTTCTGAAGAGTTACCAGCGTAGGAGATTAATCACACAATTTTTAAAAATATAGGCTCAAAGATCCTTCCAATAAGGTTATCTCTCGTGAGATATTCACAAAATCCAATTGAAGACTAACTGATCGCAGAGCATTTGTTTTACTTGTTTCTAAGACTAACCTTTATAATATAATCAACTTAGCCACCACAATCAACAACGAATATGAGATATTCATGCATGTATCAGAATATTCAGGATGTGCACACTCCCCAATCAATCAAATCCAATCAAAGTGAATAGGCCGTAAAACATAAATATGCATAATTTAAGGCTCAAAGTGGTTAGACAATGGATGTAGTAATACGTAGAGGTAGGCAATTTGGATCTATCTATAAATAACATGATAGGAAATATTTTCAAGTATTTTTTTGGCTATGGGTAATGGAAGAAAACTTAATTTAAGGCTCAAAATGGTTAGGCAATGGATGTAGTAATGTGTAGAGATGGGCAATTTGGATCTAGCTATAAATAACATGATAGGAAATATTTACAAGTATTTTTTTTGGCTATGGGTAATGAAAAAAAAACATAATTTAAGGCTCAAAGTGGTTAGGCAACGGATGTGGTAATGCAAAGGTAGGCTATTTGAACCTGGCTATAAACAAAATGAATGCCTTTCTCATTTCCATGTCTAGCAAATGAAAATATGTGGTCTCAAACAAGACACAAGCCAAGTTCTAGAGTAAAGAAAATATAGGTGGTACACACATGAAATGAATATGAATAGGCCCAAAAACCTCACTAGGTCATGACTACCCACTTAGGATTCACCTAAAGCCAAACCAGTTGCCATGTAGCTTTTCCATTCAACACACATTCAATCACTCGTCAATTTAAGAATGCATCCACACCAAGGATTACCTCGTTCTTGCAATTCTCACATCCAAAACAAAGTTTTTTGAAAATTTTAACTTTTTCCCCATAACATAAAAATGAAGGAAGCACGCAAAATTCAAAATATAATATGCAATCAATCTAGCCCAATCAAACAAGAAACAACACAATATAAAAGTGCAAAAAGAAAGCGTACAACCGGGCCAAGTATGTTGCATCTTGAAGGACAAGATCCTCATGTTATGCGTGGGGAATCTCTTGTAGAAAGCCTTCAAAAGGCTAGCCCCATTTGTCTCCTTCTTAACCTTCACAAGACATAAACAAAATTATTTTCTTCAACATGAACATACAGTTTTAAATGCAAATTGGACAAAGCACATTATGCATTTTCCTAAAAGTCAAACCATCTATAGAATTTTCTTAAAAACACTTGGGACATTCATTCCAAATAATGACCGTAATACATTTATGGGTGATTCATAAAATGATTTGTTCATAAGAAAAAGATCACAGAACGAAAAGGCTGACCATCTAATATATATTGATTCATATATTAATCAATATAAGTTTACCTGTTCTTATTTATGACACCAACCATCTAATATATAAACTACATCAGTTATATTTTTAAGCAACCACACCTATCATGCTGTTCATTTAGAACATTGAAATTAATTAATTATTCCAAGAGAGCAAAACTTGAGAGATGGAAACCTCAAGAGCATGTCGAATTATCATAATATGATCTATGCAATCTTTTAGGAAAAATGTCAGGGACATTTTCAAAGAAGTCCTTGCATGATAAATCTGGCATGCCCATGTTCACAACCGTAACCTTAGGTGACCTTTCAGAAAGAGAGAGAGAGAGAGAGAGAGAGAGAGAGAGAGAGAAGAAGAAGCCATCACCTTCACTGCTGAAGTCATAAGAAACAAAAGCTCGACATTGCAGAGGTTGTCAGGCCAAAGAAGCAGAATCTGAAAGGAGAGAACTTGTGATATTCAGAACTGGAGTTTCAAATCACCAAAATCGAGCACAACCGCGACGGGAAGTTTGTAGGAGAATGAAAGCTTGATTCGAACAAAGCCGAGGTGAAAAAGACCACCGAGAGCTTGATTTGAACGAGCCACCGTCTACCACCATCTTCACCGTCGTCTTCTAATCGAGGAAGAGAAGCACGTTGCAGACGGACCGGAAAACACCAGCACACCGTCAAATTAGATTGCTGCTCAAAGTCGGAAGGGAGGAGAGAAAAGATCGAGAAACCGGTCACCACCGTGAGAAAAGATTCAGCGGCGTGAGAGTTTCCTCGGAATCTAAACCCGTCCTAATCTTCAGCACTTATCGAAAAGCTCAAAACTCGGAGAAGCTTGCTGAAATGAAGGTTTCGTCGCACAAGTCCAAACTCGCCGGCGTTAGAGATCACGTTATCACCTCTGTTCTTCATTTCGTTATCACCGGTAATCTCGGTTATTTTCGCGTGAGCCTAGAAGCCACCTCAAGCCACCGAACGAACAAGAGAAGAGAAGAGAAAATTGGACAGATCCAGTCCGTGATTCCGCACACGCAGATTCAATACGGGCCGGTGAAACGAGTTTCAAGTTGCTTCACCAAACCAACAAATTTCCAGCAAGCTGTCTCCGTAGTTTCCGGTGAGATTCTGCAGTTTCCAGCGAATTATCTGGGCTTTCCAGCTAGAATTCCAGAGAGAACAAGCAGTGATGATGGAGAGAGAAGGTTTAGATCAGAAAGTCACAATTAATTCAGATAAGAGAAAAGTAGTAGTCATGGAGAGAGAAAAGGTGCAGACAAGAGAAAAGTCATGCACCTAGCACATCATGGGACCACGTGTTGGAAGATTGATAAAGAGTGGAAAGTGGTGCATGTGTTCACACCTTTGAATATTTCCATGTAAAGCGCACTCGTAATTCCATATTTGAAGAATAGTTGGTTGTAGTGGGTCCCATGCACTGAAAATGGGGGCACTTGTCCAATTCCTCTTCTTTCTTGGCGGGACGCCTTTGAAACGAACGGAGACTCGCGCGCCTAATCCCGCCGACATCATGATTTTGGTAAAATATTTCCAGATCACTATTCATTCAAGACCGTTTTTATTTTTCCCCATCAGAATCTGTTCATAGTCTCCGGAGACGTCTCTCTTCAACCCCAATTATACATCACCGACGTCGCAACTCAGGGGGAGAGAAGTTCACCAGTTGGTGAGAAACAGAGTTGCAGATCCGTCAGTAAGTCGTTCATTGTCTGCACCGTTCATCCGCCCTCTTTTCCGGCTTAAGTTGAAGAGAGGACCACCGCCATCGTTTTGACTCTCACGCCTACCTTAGCAAAGATCGCGAACTATGCGTAAGTTCACCATCTCCACCTTTACTTTAAACACCGACCAAAGTGACGGCCTAAACGCCGATCAACGGTAGGATGGAATATAGAAGTCACTGGTCACGGAGGAGACGGAGGTGAAGAAGGACGAGAAGTTCAAAGTCGAAGAACCGGGGAGAGAAAGAAACGAGCAAATCAAATTCGCGGAGTCAAGAAGTCCCATTGATGAATAGTGTCCACCGGGGTCCACACATTTTTCCTTTCAATTGTTTATCGCTACGCACAGACCGAATTCTTCCAAGCAGTTGTTCACGTAATGGAAATTTTATTCAAGATGTCTCTTTAAACTTAATGGGATTATTGGGTCTCAAAGTTGAAAAAGTGAGAAAGGAGACGTGATTGTAGGAAGAAAACATCGGACGGGCTCAAAAGCATTGAGAGACTATTGGGCTGGATTATTTCAACAATCGCGGCAGATTTAATGGCAAGACCAACTGTCACTTGTCAAATTCGAAGACTAATCTGCCATTTGCTAAATTGAGGGACTAAACTCGTCATTTCAGAAATTCAAAGATAGAATTGTCATTCTTCAAATTCAAAGGCTTAAATTGTCATATTGAAGTTTTCGGAACCGAGAGTGGATAGAAACACCGGAGCTTCACCGGTGATTTCAAACCCATCATCACCGCGTCGAGACGGGATTCGTAGTCCGCCGTAAGACACCGGTAAGACAGAGCTCGCACTTAAAACCTAAAAAGGAGTACAAGCCCAAAGTGAGTGGACCTCGAGATTCAAACAGAGTACAAGCCTAAAGTAAGTAGCCTCCGAGACTCAAAAGTGAGTACAAGTTCGAGTCCGGACAAAGTAAGCGGGCATCTCGAGACTCGAAATACAAGCCTAAGGATTTTGGAGACTTAAGAAGGTTATGGGACCTTCATATGTTGCAATAAAAATTCCCAGCATCAACAAATTTCCAGCGAGTGTTGTTTCCTAAAGTGGAAAGAAGAAGAGAGCCACGCGGTAGGAGAACTCAAAGCAACGAAGATTGCCAGAAGCAACAAAGATTGCCAGAAGCAACGAAGATTGCCAGAGCAACACAGATTGCCAGAGCAACGAAGATTGCCAGAAGCAACAAAGATTGCCGCAGCAACACGATTGCTACCTTCACCGTCGACAAAATGCCTCGATCTCACCACCAAAAAAGAGGATAGGAGAAGAAAGCACCGCTAGGAAGAAAAAGACTGCCTCAAACAAAGGACTACGGCACCCAAAGTCTACCTTGGTTACTGGAAACCATCTTTCTGAGGATATAAACAGGAGTGTCTTTCCTGACCCAACACCACCTTGACTAGCATCAAGCTAGACCGGTTCACTCTTTGTCATTATTCTCTGGATTTTGAAGTATCGGCGCATGTCCGTTTGTGAACTTACCAGGAATTCATTGACAAGAGAGAAAAGTAACCATTCTTCAATTCAGGGGGAGAGTGTATGGGTGATGAACCTCAGATTTGGAAACCAGAACCTACATCTTTTGCCCATCGACTTGTCACGGCCAAGAACTCTCACGTGGTCGAGTATCATTTGCTATCTCGGGATCAACATTCCTTGTCGTCACATTGTAAGCCATTTCTAGTCTCATGGTCCATGATCAACCTCGAGTACACAGCGTAAGCATGATGACACTACAAGAAGCATCAGATCTCCACTTGAAAATTGCAAGTTGGATATGATTAACAACCATGATCCAACTTGAGGGGGAGTGTTGGAATATTATATTAATTATCATATTTCCACTATCTGCATAGTTGTAACCCCTAGCTGTCCACTCTACACTGTTGTCTCCATTGGGGACTTATCTACCGGCCTGGAATCTCCACTATCTTCCGCTGTACTATCCTCCAGCCCCTCTATAGGGTCCTTTTGTATCTTTACTATTCTGTCCTTCTATTTGTGTATAAGTAGAAATTGTATCTTCACTATCAATATATCAATGAGAATACATTTCTTCTCTCATATTATTCCACAGATACCAAGTAGTCCCCAATTTAAATAATTGATGTGTCCACGTGTGTGTGCTACATGTGTGATTATCATTCACAATTCAGAGAATACAAAAGTTAGAAATTTGAATTTTCACACCGTACCTCTCCTTTAGTGACAGTTTCAACCCAAGGATATACAGTGTCACTCTGCAAAAAGAATAGACCAAGGATATCAGTGGCAAGCAGTAGTTTGGAGATATTTGGAACTTAAAATACTAACACGAAATAAAACCACAAGCATAGTAAATTCACCTTCATGCAGTGAAAGATTTCAACCACCGCATGCTTTAATTTCTATTGCCAAAAGAATAAAATATCCATCAATCCTCATAGAGTAGAACAAAAGCAAGCAACTAACCTGTGAATATTCATTTACCTCTTACCTATTGGCAATTTTGCTGCTCTTCACTAGTACTATCTTAAAACTCCCAATAGATCATAATATGACAGATCAATCTGTTTTGAATTCATTGAAGACAAACCCTCAGTTGGCTAAGCATGTTAAAGAATAATCTCTACATAAATGATGCATACGATGGTTCTTTTGAGGATGAGAGAGAATGGATACGGAGACGTAAAAAAATAAACCAGGCTTACAGTGGACACAAATGAATCCACTTCCATTGAAATTGAGAGTAATTCAATCTTACTAATCCAAATCAACTTGTTCAATAATAATGTTGAAAATCATGCAATAGAGTGGTGAGAAATGTTAGAGATTTAAACAAACCTCATTGCATTCAGAGACATGCATTTTGTAGAAAGAAAAAGTTATACATATTCCATGAGCTCCAATTTTAATCCTATATACATGATAATAATGCAAATAAATATACGAGTAGCAAACTGAAAGAGTAAATCATTACTTAAATGTGTCACCAAGAAAGATAGCCCAAACCTACTGATCAAGGAGAAAAAATCCCTAACTAAAGTACCTGGGTTCAAACCTTGAGGCCAGCACTATGAGTATATATTCGTACAAATGCACTAGGTCAAAAGAGGAAAATACTATGCAACCTTAATCTCAGTTAATATGCAAGATGTATTGAGAACGCCTTTTCCACATACCCAAAAAAGTAAACAAAAAACAAAAGTCACCTACCAAAAAGAAATTCTGCACTTTGTCCACTAAATCAGAGGTTTGCATCAAAAGTTAGCATTGCATTTAAGGTGACCGTCAGCCTTTTCATTTTATGATCTTTTTCCTGTTCTTTCTTCGACCTCTCTCACAACAATCAATTGTACAAAAAAGGATTAGTTAGTCAAGAATAAAGGACAGAAGACTAAGAACCATTATAACAGTTTAAAGGTGAGCCTCAACCTTTTCTTTCTTTTGTTTTCTATTTCTTCATGCTCTTTCTTCAACCTCTCCTGCAACAATCCATTATACAAAATGGATTAGTTTCCTACAATAAAGGTTGGAAAACTAAGAAGCATTGTAAAAGTATAAATGTAAGCCTCGGCCTTTCCTTTTGTATGTGCTTTTTCTTCATGGTCCTTCTTCAACCTCTCATGCAGCAATCCATTTTACAAATTGGATCAGATTCCAAAGAACAAAGCAACTGAAATAGCACAAAAGAAAGACATGGACTGCAAAAGTGATCCTCACTTGCTTCAAAGGTTCATAGTTCATAAAACAATAAATTTAAATTGATTGCAGTAGAGCATGCAAGTCAGAATAGCAAAGTTAATAATGGTTCCCTGAGCATTTACTTTTGGATACAGAAACTCCTCACCTGGTCTTGGTCTATCAGGTCAACATATATATCCCTTCCAATATGCTTTGAAAGATCTTCATCTCATGCCACCTAAGAACAAACACTACAAATGATTTTTTTTTTCCTTAGAATAAGTGGTATTTAAAGTGTTTCACTTGGCAACACACAACACCCGACGTTGGAAGTAAACATGAGACACAAATAGGTTATTATTCATTAAGAAAAAGGTTAGAAAGCTAAGAACCTTTATGATAGTATCATGGTGATCGTCAGCCTTTTCTTTTTGTGTTCTTCTTCTTGTTCTTTCTTCAACCTCTCTCGCAACAATCAATTTAAAAAAAATGATTAGTTTGTCAAAAACAAAGAACCATTCGAATAGTTTTAAGGTGAGTCTCAACCTTTTCTTTAATATGTGCTCTTTTTCTTCATGCTCTTTCTTCAACCTCTCCTGCAACAATCCACTGTACAAAATGGATTAGTTTCACTAGAATAAAGGTTGGAAAACTAAGAAACATAATAGTAGTATAAAGGTAAGCTCGCCTTTCCTTTTGTTTGTGCTTTTTTCTTCATTTTACTTATTCAACCTCTCCTGCAGCAATCCATTGTACAAAATGGATCGGATTTCAAAAAATAAAACAAATGAAATAGCACAAAAACAAGTCATGGACTAATGAAAGTGATCCTCCCTTGCTTCGGAGGTTTATAGTTCATAGAACAATAATTTGAAATTCATTGATCTAATTACAATTCAACAAGAAGAAAAATAATAAATTACATATCTATAAACACATGCACATACCACTGATCAAAGAGAGTTGGCCTCCTCAAATCATAACAGTGTCCCCATCCACACCTACCACATGGACATCAACAAAATTAGAAATTGCAACCTTTCGACATACTGATGCTGATTGAAAATTTCGTTTGACAAATGCCAAAGTAACAGTCAAGCGCAAAACTCAAGATCTAAGATAAGATGCAAATGCCAAAGTGAAGAAATGACAAAAACCCCGAGAACCAAAAAAACCCAAAGGAGAAAAAAAGTGGAAATATGTAAGAGTCACAAGCAAAGGCAAACCAAGGTAATTCAACATCTTTCCTATCAAAATAACTTCACATGGATCAAGTTTCTAAGCAACATGGCAACTGGTTTAACAAGGTGAACCTAGGCTAATAGTCCCTCCCGAATGGCAAGTGTTTAGCTCTCTCACTCAAAGTGTCTGGGCTTGTGTTTACACTCAAAAATCCACCATACCTAATCCCCTTTCCATAAGCTTGGCTATTATCTAGGTTCTCCACCACTAACAATCAAATACTAAACATACATAGATCAAAAGGACTTTTGTTGGGTGGTAAAGTAGGCGCTTTGGAAAATCTAGAGTCATTAAGGAAATCATAGGATAGAAAGAATATGCACACAATAAATTTAAGGCCTAGAATTCACAACCACTAAGTAAATAAAAGGTAAATATGCATAAATAACAAGTATATCCTCTCTCTTTCTCTTCTTTCTTTCTTTTCCTTTTTTTTTTTTTTCCTTCTTTTTCCCTTTTTTGTCTATTTTCTCAACTTCTTTTTTTGCCTTTTTTCCAGCAAAGCACAAAACTATCCTGAAATATCTTCCACAAACAATCAGTCAGTCATATTCGAGCAAAAAAAGGATAGTTCAATCAATTATATCCTTCCGGTTAGCCAAAGTTACAAGTAATAATGCTAAGAGATCAGATCATGAACACAATTAGGAAAAAGGAATATAACCGAGAGAGTCTCTCAGGGATGTAAGTGTTTCGCCCATCTCACTCTCACCTTTGTGGGGTTTTTCTCTCAAACCAACCTAGGCTAGGCCCTACCATAGGCTTGTAATAATTCTAATTACTACCACCACTTACATGTGCATTCAAGAATCAAGAGGTCTTTTCAGCTTGTAATGTTGGAGATAGGCCACGTGGAATGGATGATGCGGGTGGTAACTATTGTGCATGTAAAAAGAAATAAATAGCATCCAAAACTTGTCATATGACACATAAAGTAGTAATAATGTTGCTAATCAAGAGAGCTTGGTGGGATGCCTTTCTTTATTTCTCTTTCTTTCTTTTTCTTGGCTTTCTTGATTTTCTTTTCTTTTTCGGCCCTTGCCTTTTTTTTTTCTTTTGAGGAGCTATATATTTTTCTTTGCTTTTCTTTTGATCCTTTCTCCCTATTTATGGGATGCCTTTTTGCTTTTTCCCCTCTCTTTCCTTTTCTTTTTTGAGGAGCTGCATTTTTTTCTTCTTCTCATTTTCTCATATGTTGTCATCCCACACATGATTAAATAATAGCAACAATACCACAAGACGTAATTTAATAAATGACAAATGAGAACGCTTAGAAATATATTTACATGCACAATAATTTCCCACAATATAATGGAATTTAAGAAAAGTGATAGGCTCAAAGGGGTAGCAATGGATAATGATATTTGTGGCTTGTGTTTGGGATAAAAAGGGTTTAGAATATGAATGCCTCTATCATTTTCAAGAATTGCACATGCGTAAAGTAGCCATAAAAAGAATTAGAGCAAGTTCTGAAGGGTTACCGGCGTAGGAGGTTAATCACACAATTTTTGGAAATATAGGCTCAACCATCCTTCCAACAAGGCTATCTCTCTCATGAGATATTCACAATATCCAATTGAAGACTAACTGATCATAGAGCATTTGCCTTACTTGTTTCTAAGGCTAACCTTTATAATATAATCAACTTAGCCACCACAATCAACAACGAATATGAGATATTCATGCATGTATCAGAATATTCAGGATGTGCACACTCCCCAATCAATCAAATCCAATCAAAGTAAATAGGCCGTAAAACATAAATATGCATAATTTAAGGCTCAAAGTGGTTAGACAATGGATGTAGTAATGCGTAGAGGTAGGCAATTTGGATGTAGCTATAAATATGATAGGAAATATTTACAAGTATTTTTTTGGCTATGGGTAATGGAAGAAAACATAATTTAAGGCTCAAAATGGTTAGGCAACGGATGTAGTGATGCGTAGAGGTAAGCAATTTGAATCTAGCTATAAATAACATGATAGGAAATATTTACATGTTTTTTTGGCTATGGTTAATGAAAGAAAACATAATTTAAGGCTCAAAGTGGTTAGGCAATGGATGTGGTAATGCATCAAGGTAGGCTATTTGAACCTGGCTATAAACAAAATGAATGCCTTTCTCATTTCCATGTCTAGCAAATGAAAATATGTGGCCTCAAATAAGACGCAAGCCAAGTTCTAAAGTAAGGAAAAGATAGGTGGTACACACATGAAATGAATATGAATAGGCCCAAAAACCTCACAAAGTAAGGAAAAGATAGGTGGTACCCACTTAGAATTCACCTAAAGCCAAACCAATTGCCATGTAGTTTTTCCACTCAACACACGTTCAATCACTCATCAATTCAAGAATGCATCCACATCAAGGATTACCTCGTTCTTGCAATTCTCACATCCAAAACAAAGTTTTTTGAAAATTTTAACCTTTTCCCCATAACATGAAAATGAAGGAAGCACACAAAATTCAAAATATAATATGTAATCAATCTAGCCCAATCAAACGAGAAACAACACGATATAAAAGTGCAAAAAGAAAGCATACAACCGCGCCAAGTAAGTTGCATCTTGAAGGACAAGCTCCTCATGTTATGCGTGGGGAATCCCTTGTAGAAAGACTTCAAAAGGCTAGCCCCATTGGTCTCCTTCTTAACCTTCACAAGACAAACAAAATAATTTTCTTCAATATGAACATACAGTTTTAAATGCAAATTGGACAAAGCACATGATGCATTTTCCTAAAAGTCAAACCATCTATAGAATTTTCTTAAAAACACTTGGGACATTCATTCCAAATAATGACCGTAATACATTTATGTGTGATTCATAAAATGATTTGTTCACAATTAACTTATACCCCTTTTTAGCTCACTCTATATCAGATGTCATTAGAAGGGGATATTTTCAACTAAGATGCAAGTCAACCCAGGCCACCGTATCATATAGATCATAATACATGATCTGTATCTTTTGAATTTGAGACTTGCACATGATTCGTATGAGACGTGTCCATTAAAATTCTCAAACAGCTAACAGCAGCATATAATTGAGTAAACATGGAGATGATTACATTTTTTTCATTGCAAAGTGGATACGAAATGAAAACCCACAGAATTATATGAGTGCATTTCATAGTTGGAACTCATAGCAGCATTATTATGTGTGCATTTAATAGAATTATATATGAAATCCTTGAACCATTACGTACCTGATGTTTTTCCTTCTGTCTTGGGGGAAAAAAAAAAAGAACCCTATAGGTGGAACAAGTGGTCTCTCGTCTCATCATTTGTCACCAACAAGCTTTTACAGCTAACACCTGCATATAGCCAATCCCTACGATTTTTTTTAAAAAAAAAATGACTTTCAGATGAGGAAAATGAACTTGTTACAGACCGTATAATGAAATTAGACAAGTAAATGTGATTTAAATACTAATGGAGTATTCCATTACCGGTCACCATTAGATAAAATATTCGTATAATACTAAATGGAGGGAGTATTTACAAAGCATGCAAAAAAAAAATCCATTTTATCAGTTCAAAAATTTTCTAATAGGGTACGGGTAGAATCAGCTAATGTTTCTTAATACCCTATCCAAGTTCCAAACTAAAGAGAGTTATGTCAAGTCCTAAACATAAAACTAACTCCTCAGTTATTGGTCAAAAGCAGAAAAAAAAAATGGGGGGAAGGACAAATCAGTAGAGGATTGTATATGAATAATATCTGAGGCCAACCCACCATTTTATTTCAAGTTTATTCTCACCCAATTGACATCAAACAATGCAAGATGGATGATCACTTGATAAGAGGCCCACTACCACATTCCACATGTTATCTTTCTATCTTCACTAGGCCATTAGAGAAAAAATACACTTATAATCAATCAGTAGAACGAGAGAAAAGTGGTACCTGAATAATTGTTGTATATAGTGGAGGCATGATGAGAGAAGGCCGACTATTTGAGGTTGATAGTCTAACCTGCAAGTCATGAAAGCATCCCAATCCTCTTACACTTCGAGTCAAAAATACAAATAACCTCTTGGTCATTAACAAAAGAGAGGAGACGTACAAGTCAAGTACTATTGCAACAGATTTGAGCTCTAAAATTGTGGGGCTTTATAATTAAAGATGACTAACTCTTGCGGAAATGAACCATATATTAATTACATTACCTACAAAGTAGGGTTCATCAGTTCAAAATAGATCAGGCTCCAGGTCTCCTAATTTTTACATATATAATTACTGAAATGACTATAATTGAGTAAACATGAAGATGATTACATATTTTTCATTGCAGAGTGGATATGAGTAGCCTTAGTAGAGAAGACCCACAAAACTCATGGCAGCCTTATTATGAATGCACGTTATATAATTATATATGAAACTTCCAGAACCCCATTACTTACCTGATGTTTTTCCTTACCTAATAGTTGGAACAAGTGGTCTCTCATGTCATCATTTGTCCCCAATAAGATTTAACAGCTAACAACTGCATATAGACAAAACCTATGATTTTAGGATGAGGAAAATGAATTTGTTACAAATCGTACTTGTACAGATCAAAGGTACAAAAGATTCTGGAATGTATAGTGAAATTAGACAAATGAAATTTAAATACTGAAGGAGTTATTCCATTACCTGTCATAATTGGAACCTTGTGGTGTAGAATAAAGAGCACCATTTTTCTTCCAATATTCGAACAATCTCTGGTTTGGCTTCTGAGCAGGACGACTAGTAACCCGACTTATATGCAAGATTACGAGTGGCAATCATTTTGAAGGACTCATTTGTTGCAATTGCTGCACAACAGAATTAAGCTACGGCCAAGAGAAAATAAGCTGTCAAATAGATGTTATAGTAAAGTGTTAATGAAGTTAGCAACTTATCATCCCCCGCCTGTAAAAAGCTGAAATGTTGTGTGTTGGCAATGCTTACATTGGCACCATCTACAACTGCATCAAAAGGACCATGTTGCTGAAGCCACTTCTGTAAAAGTTAACTTTCTATATCAACCACTATATCATGACTAGCTATTTTATATCCGACGAAACTCAAGCAATAAAGTGTAAAACCATCAACATGAGAGCAAGGCTAATACTGTCAAGTTACAAGACTAGACCAATGAAACTTCACATTCAAAATATTTATTTGTTTGGAAGTCAAATTTTCAGATAAACCTTTCTAATTTAGGAATAATCTTATGCCTGACTCTAGCAGCCACTTTGGTTGATTTGCCCTTTCTTGAAGAACTTGGTGTAGGATTATATCTATTTTCTAATTGATGTTTAGAATAATTTTTTCTCTACACATCTAATGCATTAGTGCTACTCGTGATTCTAGCAAATGATTCAGTAAAGAACAAATTGATACATGGCAGAATATGAATATATTCAGCTTGACGTGAGAAAATTCGTCTCTAAATCCCAGACAACTCAATAATGTGTCATACCTGAAAATGGTTAAAGTTTGCCTTAGCTTCTCTTTGGCAGGCCAATCTAGTCAACGAGGTAGCAAAATTTTCAGCCTCTTTTGGATCAATATCAATGCTCACAAGCTTTTCACTGCATGAAAGACACATACCAGCATCATTTACATGAGTCACCACCACCTTCCATTGCCCACTTCCAAGCCGTCCTTGCCCATGCCATCCCCCGCCTTCCTAAACAATCCCTTCTCGTACCATGCTAACTTCCCAATATTTTTCTCCAACATTTGCAGCATCTTCAGAGTTGAACCAAGCTTCAATAATTTTAAGAGTTGATGCTGACACCTGCCTCACAGTAGCACGTAAAAGATGCAACATTTCATAGATCTTGTCTTCCTTTTTTGCATCAACACTGAGTTCTAGAGAGCAGAAAGCTCAGGCTCTTCAGCCATAACCCCAGAAGCAATCATGTCAGCATCAACTTCATAAGCTTTATCTGTATAACCCCTCTTGCAGAATCCAGAAAGGGCAGGTTCGTAAGATCTCAACTTGGGTGCAATACCACTAAGAAACCATATGAACATTTTTCGTTGAGTATGCACTTCATATTGATAGAAGAATTCTAATAACATAAACAAGAAGAACCATAGCAAAATTTCCAGCAAGTCAATGGCTTTGGGTATTGGGTGAAGAATGAAAAATGTGGAGTTTGACCACTATACAGCTGTGTAACATGACTTGTCAGCTATGAGCATAACAAGTTGACTATACAGCCTCCTTTCTATGTAGATAAAAAGATAAACCATGTATGTAGCTTTCCTTAACCACGATTCAGAGAAAAGCTTGATCAACTAAATATTGGTAATAGTCTCTACAATTAAATATAAGATAAAACTTCCATTCTTAATGAAAACCTTGCTTAGTGTCAACTTGTCTCTGAGAGCATTTACATACAATGTAAAACATTGATTATGATGCTCACTACCTGAGTTTGGAAGAGTTGTGTGGCTGTAACCCCCATGATCCACTCCAAAGCAGAAGAAGATAAAGAAATCTCATGGGAAATAAGATGTGCAGCTCGGTTGGCTCCCTTATAACCATATTCACAAGCAACAAAGGAAAAGACGCTGCAACAATATAATTAAAAGTTAACATTCCACCATCTTTCTGCCAAATAAAAAACTTCAGGGGGCAACATTTCACTTAATGATTTGAAGGCATCTCAGATCATCAAAAAATTGCATCCTGATCCAAGATAAAAATAAAATCAATTGCAGATTTACACCAATACTGTTCTTTCAATACACATACAAGCCTTCAGCTTATGTTTGGATCAGCGTTTTGAATGCTCAAAGCGCAGCAAGCAACCCAAAACACAATTAACCCATCTTAAAACCAAACGAGACATTCAGAAACAACAAATGCAACAAATGAAACTTGCCACGATAGAGGGAGAGAGAAGAATCAGAGGATACTAGCACAGTTAAAAGGACCATGTTGCTGAAGCCACTTCTGTAACAGTTAACTTTCTATATCAACCACTATATCATGCCTAGCTATTTTATATGCAACAAAGCTCAAGAATTAAAGTGTAAAACCCTCATCAAAGCATGCCCACAAGAAAAAGAGGAGCTTTTCAATTAAAATTATGAAATTTGTTCTCATCAAGGCAACTGGTCCAATAATTAGTTTGATCATATCTTTCGTTTTCCCCTGCACCCTAATGTTTATGACTCATGCAATCGATAATACATTTCATGCATGAAGGTCACTAGTTCAAAATGACCCTTTCATTGCTCTTATTTTATAAATTTGGGACGTTCGTTCCAAATAATACTCATAGTACATTTATGGATGATTCATAAAATAATTTGGTCACAGTGAACTTACACCCCTTTTCAGCTCACTTTATATCAATTATCAAAAGCCATCAGACGTGAATATATTCAACCAAAATGCAAAAGAAAACGCACAAACCGCCGAGGTACTCATATAGGCCAAAATATTATGAACATGCAGAGCTATGAAAGAATCAAAGGGAAGGAGAAACTCACATAGATGAGGACCCGTCCCACCCTCGGTGGTGGGGGAACCAAAATAGGAGCCAGAAAAGCCGGTGTTACGATTGGCATCGATTTCCTGACAAAACCCTTGGCCTCTGGTTTTGTAAGGGCCGGTGAGTGAGGAGAAGTGTCGCCCATAATGGCAATGTTGGGGTTCAGGAGAGAGGAGAAGCATGGGGAAATGCAGAGCCATTAACGTCTGCGCAGCCATCTTCGTCCATTACAGCTTGAAGAAATTCTTCGCTGCCAGTCAACTCGGATTTTGCTGGTCAGAGCACAATGCATTCACCTGTAAGTTACGAGTTCGAAGCGGCAAAACACTGAAGCAATGGTTCGGTGATTTAGGAAGGAAATAAAAAGCATCGCCAGCGGATCTATTTCTTCTAATTGCTTCAATGATTTAGGAAATAAAATGCACCTTCAACGGAACTATTTCGTCCAATTGCTTTGCTAGTTTAGGAAATAAGAAGCGCGCGCCCGCCACAACGGAACAATTTCTTCAACAGTGAAATTCTTTTTTTTAAAAAAAAAAAAAAATATGAACTCAACGGTTAAATTGTAATAACATTTAATCTTCCATCTTATTATTTACCATTAATTTCTTCATAAGCCTTTTTTAAAAATTGTAAACATAAGATTACTGGCCAAAAAAATAAACATAAGATTCATGGTGGAACTCAAATTACTGTACTTAACTACGTTAGGATTTGAATTTTTATCTATTTTAATTAATTTTTAACAATAATTGTTAATTTATTAACAATTATTTACCATTAATTTCTTCATAAGCCTTTTTTAAAAATTGTAAACATAAGATCCATGGTGGAAATCAAATTACTGTACTTAACTACTACGTTAGGATTTGAATTTTTATCTATTTTAATTAATTTTTAACAATAATTGTTAATTTATTAATTTTAATTGAGAAAATTTGTTTCAGTCCCAAGGAAAGGAATTAATCACAATAAAGTCCATTGAAATCATGAAATTACACGAAGTTCCAAGGGACGTGGTTGTGATTATTTGTGAATGTAAAATTACCATTTTGATTCCATCTTCCTCTCTCATCTCTCCCTTTTTCTTCTCTCTTTCCTCTTTCCTTCTCTATTTCTTCTCTCTTTCATCTCTCCTTCTCCAGCTCCTTTACGTGATCGGTGATACACACCGGCTTTCCTCTCATCAAGTAGACGACTCGATCCGCTTGATGAAGAACCGACTTTTCCTCCCTCGTCCAAGAAGAACCCAGTTTCCTCTACTCTCTTTCTCCCTCAAGATGATGAACCGGTCCAAAATCACTTCTCAGATCCACGAAATCCCCATGCCCAATACATACCCGAAAGAAGGAGAATCTTGAAACTCCCTTCCAAATCCTAATCCACATCGAATGAACTAAAAAATTCCATACAATTTTTACTTATTCTTCTTCAAATTGGATGAATTCCTCACAGATGCTGACGTTCAAGAAAGGCCTCAGATTGGGGAGTCGGACAAGAAGAAGAAGAGTGAGTTAGTGGGGCTGATTAGAAGCGAGGTAGGTGAGTCGGGAAGGGCGAGTTCAAATGGAGGTTGTGATTCTTATAGTTTCAGATTGGGGAATTTGCAAAAGTTTTTAAATGTTGTTGTAAATATATGTTTTTTCTGTTGTAAATATAGCATTTGTTGTTGTAAATAGCCTTTGGAAGTCAGAAATTACAAATTCCAGGTTTTCAAAGGTTGTTGTTAAAATAGGCTTTTTCCGTTGTTAATATAGCATTTGTTGTTGTAAATAGCCTCTGGAAGTCAGAAATAACAAATTCCAGGGTTTTCAAAAGTTGTTGTTAAAATATGTTTTTTTCCGTTGTTAATATAACATTTGTTTTTGTAAATAACCTACGGACGTGATAGATGAAAAGATCCAGGTTTTCAAAAATTGTTGTTAAAATATGCTTTTTTCTGTTGTTAATATAGCATTTGTTGTTGTAAATAGCCTCTGGACGTGATAGATGAAAAAATCCAGGTTTTCAAAAGTTGTTGTTAAAATATGTTTTTTCTGTTGTTAATATAGCATTTGTTGTTGTAAATAGCCTCTGGAAGTCAGAAATAACAAATTTCGGGTTTTCAAAAGTTATTGTTAATATATGATTTTTTTTTGTTGTTAATATAGCATTTGTTGTTGTAAATAGCCTCGGGACGTTATAGATGAAAAAATCCAAGTTTTCAAAAGTTGTTGTTAAAATATGTTTTTTGTTGTTAATATAGCATTTGTTGTTGTAAATAGCCTCTAGAAGTCGAAATAACAAATTCCAGGGTTTTCAAAAGTTGTTGTTAATATATGTTTTTTATTTGTTAATATAACGTTTGTTGTTGTAAATAGATTAAGGACGTGATAGATGAAAAAATCCAGGTTTTCAAAAGTTGTTGTTAAAATATGTTTTTTATTTGTTAATATAACATTTGTTGTTGTAAATAGCCTCTAGAAGTCAGAAATAACAAAATGGTAATTTTACTTTCACAAATAATTACACAGAAATCCCTAGGGACTTCTATGTAATTTTGTCATTTTAAGGGACCTAATTGTATTTTTTTTGTCATCCTTGGGACCTGTTCGTACATTTTAATTTATGAAATATTATGAGAAAAATAAATGCAAATATTTTAACTTCCAAAACCAGGAATATTCATTAACACATGTAAAGAACAGAGAGGGGATGAGATGAAAATATGTGTTTTTCATGTTTAGGAGAAAAGGCCAAAAAGCCCCATTACTAAATCATTTTACATATATTGTCAATGCTTACAATTTTTGTCAAAACATTACTCTTTTACTCAATCTCATTATTCAATGTGTCACAATCCAAAATTCTTTCTCAATCATTTTACGCATTTTGTCAGTAGTTATTGATTTTGTCAAAACCATTACAGATTTCATCAACACCCCTATTCATTTTCAATCTCATTACTCACGTAGTCACAACCCAAAACTCTTTGTCAATTATTTTACACATATTGTCAATATTTATGGATTTTGTCAAAATCACTACTCTTTTAGTCAATCTTATTACTAAATTGATCACAACCCAAAACTCTTATTCAACCTTATCCCCTTCCATACCCTCCAGTTAACGAACTCTAGCACTAGAAAAAACCAAACCAAAGAGATTCCCAAAACAAACAGTAAAGTACATAGCAATCGAGCTCAAGCATGGTGGTGGAGAGAGAAGAGCTTACGAGAGAAGACAAAAGGGGAATTAGAGAAAGGAAAGACGTTGAGAACGACCTTATATGATCACAAGGATATGGACTTTGCATGGATCTGTCGATGCACAGAGTCAAAATTGAAGACTTTGGTGTGGGTCAGATTCTCATGCAACCACGATTGAGAAGAGGAGAGCATGATCCGCTGCTAAACACCATTATTCATCATCTTCTTTGGGATTTCATCATCTTCATCATTTTTCACAAGCAAATCATAGAACCAGAGGAGGTGTGACTTGTGAGAGAGAGAGAGAAAGAGACGCAGCTTCACAGTTGAACTACTGTTAATTGTAACATCCCATTTTCAAAAGCAGTATATATTTTTTTTTTCATCAGAGTAGAGCATTGGAGCGATTGAGTAACTGATAATTAGATTCAAAATGCCGTAAGTCTGGCTGATTACAAAAGCGGTACAATAACCGAGAGTTTTTAAAGTAAATAACGAAGTGTCTCCCGGCAACACCCATGCCGTGGCAAGAAATTCTCGCCGAGACTCTAAGCGTCGCTTGCCCTTATCTTCGGCTCTCAGTCCTCCTGACCCTGAAGCTATTTTAGAAGCTGAGGTCCAAATGCACATCAGACCTCAGGTAACGGTTAACCTCATACTCATATAAACAACATATGGATGACTTATCAGTATTAATCAACACATAAGTACATAGCAGATGCAAGATTAATATAACAACAGTACACATCTCATGTAAAGTTATCTATGCTAACAGTACACATCACATGTAAAGTTATCTATACAAATCACTTGTATAGTCGTCTATCACATATAAGCATTCAATAAGCATCAGAGTTAGTGTTACAGTACGTCGCGAACGTACCTTCGTTGATGGTACTTTGGTACGTTTTACGAAAAACGGTAATTTTTTACAGCGGTACGAAAGCGATGCGATTATCTTAGATATCCTATAAGGATAATATTTATCAATATCTAGCAGCATAACAGGCATTTTAGGTATAAATTACCATTTTGCCCCTAGTTTGACTAATCGGCGAAATTTTGCTAGAGCTTCGCTACCTTGACCCTATCTCTCCAGAATTTTGACATATCCATTTTCCTAATATATTTTTGAAATAAATACCATATTTACCCCTAAACATGATATCTAAACTATCTGGGAAATTTAAAGCTAAATCTAGCATTTCCACTATACCTACCGATAGAACTACTAAAGCTTAAGATTAGGGACCGAAAAACTTACCCAGGGCTCCGCTATATTTTCTCCGGGCTCCTCCTTCTCTCTAACCTCTCTCTAGGATTCAAATTTTTGGTGTGAAATGAGAAGAGGAGAGCTTGCTATTTATAGAAGAAAATGAGACACTATTCATCCCTTTATCAGACTGGATTTCGGCCGTCGGATCGTACTTCGACACGTGGCACTCATCCTTGCCCTTCATGCCTTGGCCGATATCATCCTTCTAGAAGAAGAAGATGTCACCCATGTGCTTTATGCACCTGCACCGATAAAGTTCCCAGTTCGGTGTCCGAATCGAGTAATCTTGGGGAAACTCAAAAATCCGGCAACACAGCGTTGGAGGTTTATTAATTCTTTTTCATAAAACTTGGGTTAGCTAAATTTCTAATTCCATCAAGGGTATTCCGTTGACTACTGAACATTTTAGGACAGACGCCAACGGTTATAGAAATAACTTCCGGGAGTGCCAGCTTCTGGATAATAATTCGCTGGTTCATAATATGTCCTGACCTAAGAAACCTAATCCCTGGTTTGTCACAACGGTCTCGTTTTGTATAGGTTCTCGTTTTGACTATCTGTCATTTTCCCTTAAAACCTTGTATCTTAAGTGTTCTGTTGGTTTCAAAAATCACTTCGGAGCTAGCTCACCGGGATAAAATTTCACTCGTTTATAAAAGGTCCGGATGTTATAGACTTAATTCCTATATTTTGGTGTAGGATTTTATTTCTATCGGTTCTCAATTATCTGTTGCTCTTTACCATATATAATATTATTTAATTATAAATATCTAGATATTATTTTGAAATAACCTAAACCCTTTTCACACTATATTAATTATTATTTTTATTATTTATTTAATAATTTTCGGCCCTCTCCCCTTTTAAATTATTTTAATTTATTTTCCTAATTAATTTACTTTATAACATACTCTAAATAATTAGCCAATAATTACCTAATTAGTCATTTACTAATTGTTGATAATTTTCATAATTAGGATAAATTATTATCTCACAACTATTTTACTTACATTGATATTTTATATCCCATGTAAAATATTAAAAATCATGGGGCCAAAAAGTACTTTTAATAATATTATATTTATGCTTCTCTATTTTTCAAGGAAATAATCCCAAAAATTCCTAAAATTAGAGACAACATACTTCCTAAGTTTTTGTCAATATTTGTTGCCATATGAGATTTATCATAATATTTTCGAGACAATTTTACGCCTTTATAAAATACATTTTTCATGGATTTTAACTCTTTTTCTTTTCTAATTTTCATAGTAATTACCTTAGAAAATAAGATAGATAAAACTTATTATTTGAGACCACATATTCACCTATTTTCAATAGGTATTATTTACTATGATACTTATCATAAATACGATTTTTAGGGTATTACATTAATCGTCCTAAATTTTGGGCGTTTGAAGCAAAGGCGGGCAAGAACCAGAGAGGAGGGAATGTTATTGAAGGTTGGGCTTGTGGAAGGCTATCTCGACTCTATTTTGCATCTTCTTCCTCAGGTTCAACAATTTACAGAGGGAGGCGGAGGAAGCACTATCCATTATCTTCTCCAATGAAGTTTGACAGAGAGGCAGAGAGTGGTGGAGGTGGGTGCCGGTGTGGAAGAAAATAGAAAGAGAAGAGAGAAGGAAGTGAGAAATAGAAAGAAGAAAGGGAGGGAATCTGGTAAAAACACATAAAATTCAAAATTCCAGATTCCTACCATATGACCTTTCTGTCATTTGCAAATATTAATGGACTTTTCTGGGTTTTAGAAGTCCACATGGTATTTATTTTTCTTTTTTGAAAAATATTATTATATGTTAATTTGATGATAAAATTTCTTAACTTATATTTATTAATTTATTAGTCATAAATTTAGTAATTTCAATAAATAAAACATATAAATTTTACAAAGCCTAGTTATTTTTTAAAAATTAAATTAAGACTTTTGTTTATAACGAAAAGAGAGAAACTCATTTAAATCTATTTAAAATACTCAAATCCAAATTCATACTTGCACTTTTAACAAATCTCTAATCAGACTACTTTTTATACCTTTCCAAAATATAAATGGATAAAATCATGGTGAAGAGAGGAGTCCGATTGAGATGGAAATTTTATCAATAGAAAAAGAATAAGAAAAAAAATTAGAAAAAATAGCCAGACATATTAGTAAAATCAACTAATTCTGAAGTCCCTAATTGGCATCTTGGCCCAATTAAGGATTTCATAAAAGTGCAGGCCTAAATCTGGATTTGAGCATTTCAAATGGATTTAAATGGGATTTTCCCATTTTATAATTATTGATTAATTATTATTATAATGAAAATCAATTTCTCTAGTGCTTTTAGGATGATTTTCTCATATCTATAGATTAATTGGTATGTTGACGATTTCAATCCTCTATATATTAGGGTTAAAGAGAAATTCAAAAAGAACTTACCCCTTTATTGTCTTTGTTGATTCTATTTCTTCTTTTCTTTGATTTTGTCTCTTGAGAACCCTAATTTATTTTACTTTTTTATATTTTTCGATGACTCATGATATGATGGGGAGGGAAATTATGGTGTTTTAACAATAATCATTAATCCCTAATGAGGTTTCTTGGCCTAATTAGAGATTTGTTAAAAGTGAAGGCTTAAATTTAGATTTGGGGTATTTTAAATGGGATTTCTCAATACTAAATACTCTTCTTCTTTTTTGTTAAGCTTGCAAGCACGAAAGGGACGCCTCCATGCCGGTTCGGGTCCCCTAAAGTTACTCTCTCTCCTAAGTCCTCTCTTTCACTTGTATTATTTGTTGTGATGCTTATAACCAAAATCCAAACTTGTACTTAGCAAAAATAAAAAATAAAAAAATAAAAAATCCAAACTTGTATTCCAGGTTAGTGTGATTTAGACGGTTAGTTCAGGTAAATTTTCCACATTTCCACCCATGAAATTCATTTATAGTTTGACCAAATTTACTTACAATTAATGCAATGATTTTGTTGATATCTTGATAGTACTCAACCATAGGGGTGGGCATGGGCGGGCGAAACCCCAGCCCAATGCCCGTGCGAAGAATTTGAAGAATGAGCAGATTTTGCATTTTGTAGCCGATGTCCCTGTCAGAAAAAATTTCTAACAATTTTCGAGAATTTTAAGCGAAGGCGGTTTAAGCGAGGCGGGCCTCCCTTGTCCAAGTAGTAACGTCTTACTCTACTCTTTGAATATTTTAGTTGATTTTAGTTACGGTTTATAGAATTTCAAAACTTTGGAGATATTTGAACCATAATATAATATATTTAGATATAATAATATAATATATTTTAAATTAAATAATATATGTAGAACAATATTTATTTAAATATATTTGATACAAAAGTTAATGCTTATATGCCTATATCTTTTGGTAATATTCTTGACTAAACAAATTTATGAAATCCTTGGTTAAATTAAACTGATCGATCACAAACAAGACTAACAACCATCAAGCTATGAATTCTATTGAAATTTTGAAATGGTGGTTTGATTGTGGTATGAAGCATATTTTCTGGCCAAAAGCTAAAGGCAATATATGTCTATATAGGTATACATAGATAGTGAGAGAGATTGGAGTTTGACACTTCCTCCAATTTTACATATAAGACAACTTTTGATAGTTGATTTTGGTCCTAAATATAAGATATAATTTTATATTTATTAATATTTTTGTTAATTTAGTCATATTGATGCTCTTACAGCAATCATTAATTAGGAGAGAGAGTGAAAGAATTGAGAAAAATGACTAGAGTAATTTAGAAAACAAATGTCATATTAACTAATTTAACTAACATTCTTAATCCAATTAAATTAAATAAATATATCTTACTACATATTAAGGACAAGATGAAGTAATATTAAAACCCACATCACATTTTTATTTCGGCTTCTATATGTTATTCCATGCACCCCACGAGGCCGGGGCAAAGCACAAATTTTTAGGAAAAAAAATCCACTTGGGGGCCCTTTCATAATCTCGTTAACAACTAAATCAGTCACATTAACAACTAAATCAATACTCGTTAACAAATAAATCAGTCGCATTAACAACAATATTTTAACAACTAAATCAGTCACATTAACAACAATATCACCCCTGGTTAACAACTATATCAACCCTATTAACAATTAACGAGATTCGAAAATCTCGAAAAGGTCCTAAGGCTTTTTTTTTTTTTTTTTTTTTTTTAATTTTCAGAATCTTGGGGCCTTTTTTAGGATTTTTTTTCTCCAAAAAGGGCCCCCAAGTGGATCTTCCCCAAAATTTTTGCACAACATGATTAGGCAACATTCCACCCAAAGCCTCACTTTACTGCCATTTCTCACTTCCCGCTTCAAATTTGACACAAACTTCGGCCATTAAGCACCTAAATGCTTCCATAACAGTGTCCAACTTGTTTACAATGAGATCCATGGATCTTTTTTTTCCCCCTAGAACCATCATATTTTTTTTGCTTGTATACAAAAAAATTGTAAACTTTTTATGGCACAAGAAAGTTTATATAACTTGGGTCCTGAGGGCTCACCAAGGTCAAGGCACGTCTCCAAATTCCAAGAGCACTTAATACTTATATATCGTATATCAATAAGGTCCTCACATCGGTGAGATTTGAATGCATAATCTTATGATTATAAGTAAACTTTTTTACCAACATGATCAATCTTTGTTTTTTTTTTTTTTTTTTTGGTAAAATGATCAATCTTTGTTGACTAAACCTTTTAAACAATAGAGATGGATTTGTTTTGGGCTTACCCCCACCCAAAAAAATTCTCCTCTGACAAGTTGGTCCATAATAGGATGGGCTTTTCTTCATACTTGGGCTTCAACTGTAAAAGGGCTCAAGGCCCAAATTAAGTACTGGCTTGGGTAAAAAGGCTTACATCTGAGACTGAATAATCCTGGGAATTCACACTAATATTTTTGTTTTCATGATTGCATTTTGATTGAGTTACATTATTAAATATTTAAACACTTAGTTATTAAAAAATATGCACAGACTCAAATTACACTTGAGATAGTAATTTTTTTTATCGAATTGTACTATTTCTGTGATCTATGGGCTTCAAAAAAGGCAGATTTCTTCTTGCGGACAACCTTTTGAAGGATCAAGCAATTGCAATACCTTGTATCAAAAAAATGCAATATCATCAAACAAGCAATATCATCAAACAAAACCTTACAGTTATGTTCAATAGCTTTGTCAATTTTCGAATAGTTCATTAAATCTTTATCCTCTCCACTTCTTTATTTTCTATGTTCATGTCCTTATCTAGAATCTGTATATGTTATGATGACGTTTTATGTTGGTTTAATGGCATTCTGATCATTTTTATTTAAAAATAATAATGAGTTATGAATAAAGCTTCTAATTTTCTAGACTCCATCAATACACACAAGACCTTGTTAGTTATAATAATAATAATAATAATAAAAACATCAACAGTAGTAAAACTATGATAAGAATTTAAAATTGGTATTTTATTGTGTTATGAATTATATTTATATACATGAAAGAAAATGAAAAAAGATAGTTCTTCACTAGGCTGTAGTATCTTGTAGAAGAGCATAGTGTAACCAGTTTGATGAACCTGCTTTAAGTTGGGATGAAATGCAAATATAAGTACAAGAGACACTTTTCATGTTAGTTCGAGTTGACTTTAAAGAAATATATATTGGGTTGCATTTACAATTCAGAGGCTAATTTTATAGCTAAATATTCTGCAAAAGATTTTTTTTTTTTTTTTTAAATTACTTAATTATTTCATGCTAATATGTTATTCTTAACCGCTAGCTTATTGAAGGGGGAAAAATTGCTTCGCAAAATTAGTGTGGCTAAAGATGACTAAAAATAGTAACTTTAAGCTTGTTTTTTCTTTGAAGTCTTAAAAAAGAAAAGAAAATATGAAACTAATTATGATTAAGATGCAGACATGAAATTAAGAATCCCACAAAAAAGTTAAAGAAAATAGTACAAAGAAAGAGAGTTGCAACTTCTTAAACAAAATGATGGTGATTTGAGTTTATTTCGTGGGGTTGGATTCTTTGGTACATTTCGGTGATTAATCTTCAAGTCAATATCTTCATCTATTCAATGACTAACTCTAACTCGGTTTGTCTAGGGTATATCATTGAGTTCTGGCAAGAAAAAACAGAATGTGAATCATTGAGATAGAGATGTTGAGAAGTACTTTTGAAAAAACTAATAATAACACTAATAAATAATAATTACCACGGGCTTGTTTAATCCTATTAATATTCTTCGAACAATTTTGTAAAGTAATTTCGTAGATTTTTTTTTTTAAATATATATATATTTGAATCATTAATTATTTCCAAAGGCATATATATTTAAAATAGTAAAATGAAGGATAAAAGAATGGTTTGATTTATTATTATGATTGTCATTAATGAAAGTTTAATGTTCTATGACCCTATAAGTTTTAATTTTGTAGAACAAAAAATAACATAAAAATAAAAAGATTTTTTTTTCCTAGAACAACTTTTTTTTTTTTTTGGATATATGTGACCAGAAACACTTCGTCCAGATTATTTTTTTTAATTTTTCAAAACAAAATACTATTCTGAAAATAGAATATTGAACTGGACGACAAAGATTTCTTAAACTCTGGAAAATGACATGTCTTGTTAATTATTTGATTAATTTGATTTAAAAATATTGATGATAGTATAACATATATAAGGTGTTATAAGTTAATTCATACAAAATATTTCAAAATTT
Source organism: Acacia melanoxylon (assembly GCA_019022615.1). Classification (NCBI taxonomy): domain Eukaryota; kingdom Viridiplantae; phylum Streptophyta; class Magnoliopsida; order Fabales; family Fabaceae; genus Acacia; species Acacia melanoxylon. The sequence continues at coordinate 15,695,400 of JAFJYJ010000005.1, forward strand.
TATAAGAAATTATTAAAATAAACCCTTCTAAGTTAAATAATGAATAACAGAAATTGATTCTTTATATCAGCACAACAAAACACTATATGTCAAAAAAAAATCATATGCAAAGGAGAGATAGATCAGCTTGTAAAAATAAATTATAATTTGCTTACACTAATCATCACATCATTCATAATTATCATCAGTACAATTTATGGGTTAAATTCATATCAATCAATAATTATCAATGCATGTGACTGACTTAGTTTAATTTATTTGATTGAGCTGTGTTGTTGCTTAGTGAATGGTGATTATGAGAAATAATAATGAAGGTTGATAGCTTTATGTCTTATAAAGTAGAGAGTCATTTTCTGTGTTTCTTTCCCTTTATTTATTTATGGGTTGCATCTTGCATGACGCGTTTTTCCTCTGTTGATATGATTACAGATCTTTGAAAATATCTTTTGCTCTTCATTATGCCCTTTGATTAATTAGAACAAGACAACACGGTTCAATTGAAGTTGTGGTTGGACTTGGAAGTCAAGTGTGGCTAGATTTTGTTTGGTGCATGGATAATTCCCATTTTAAAAAATAGAGTTGTGCTAGAAAATATGTATACGAGTGAAAAAAAATAACTCGTATACTCAATATCTTGAGATTTTGGCTTAATATGTGATGTGAAAGTGTTTGTTAAAACAGAGATTTATACGGAGCAGCATGAGGAATATATATATAGTTCATGAAACTAATAAGAAATTTATGATTATAGTTCCTGAAATAAAGTTTGAGCATTTCTTAGGTCTAGTTGGCATTACATATATGAATTCAAAAAGTTACGTACTACTACTTTCGGACCTAAATATATAATATATTTTGTAATGTAGTTTATATTATAAACTATGCCTTATATTTAAGACCGGAGGAGTAATATATAACAAAGTGGAAGGACAAATAAACTTGAGTTTGGTTAAATACTGGACGCATCGTTGGAAGCTAATAATAATAAAGTTTAGAGCTAAAAAATGAGACTGGCCTCAAGCCGACCCTTCATTCTTTACATTTGGTATCAAAACCTAATTTCAAAATGTACTTCTTAACTATTCAAAGGGAAAATATTTAAATTATATAAATGAATAAAAATGATAATTTTCATCCAAATTTTCCCCATCCTTCATTACTTTGCTAGCCACATTTTAAATAAACTAGTATGACATTAAGTTTAGCTGCAAATACATTAATTATTACCCGGTAGTTATTTAGGACATGATTTTTCATGCGTGTGACCTTTACTCAAGTAATCTTTTCTTATAGGTCTAGATTAAGTTTGAATGATTTAAACTTTATTTTATGTTGTTTCTAATATTGGGATTTTTTTTTTACTTTAATAGGTGCAGAATTTGATTTAAAATGGAGATAATATATTCTATCAGCTATTTTTTAAGAATAAATTTTTAATATTTATTGCTAAGGGAGAAATTTTCCATTTGAGCATGCGATGACCAAACGCGTACGGGGGGGGAAAAAAAGATTATTAAGGCCAAATATAGGTATGACTGAAACATCATATATCTTCTCTTCAACAGAATTCGTTCAGAAAAAAAATATAACTTATAGGTGATAGTTAATTATTTTAAAATTTTAAGCCAAAAAAATAATATCAACTCGTACATATTCCCTCCGATCCTAATTATAAGACCTAGTTGACTTTTTTGGAGCGATTAAGGAAGGTAATTATATTATTTTAGAGTATGTTTATCTTTATTTTTTTCTTCAAAATAATTAGTTCGACTAATAAACTAATATATAATTTAATGATACACAACATATGAAATGATTAAATAACTTATTTAGTTTTCTTAATCTTTCCAAAAAAAATCAACTAGGTCTTATAATTAGGACCAAAGGTAGTATATATTTTTTTAGCACAAGCATCCTCCAATGAAGATATAATCTTGTTCAAGACATGCATTGTTTCACTACATTGTAAAGAATTAGCATAGTGATATACATATATTTCAACAAACAACAATCCAATTGATATCTTTTATTTTAAAAAAGCTCCATATCGTAACATAGCAAGAAATGTTATTGAAGAAGTCATAGTTAGCACTTCTTTTAACAAATAATGACGTTGGTGTATTAAAGTTTGTGCTTCTAAAACACTGATTACTTCGTCGTCCTTTGGTGCATGAATTAATACGTATGTTCTGAAAGGGCTTACATTAAAAGAATGTTCTCCTCTTTAGTATCTAATCATATTTTTATTAGCTTGTCAGAACTTAAAAAAAATGTGGTAAATTCGTTAACTTTATTTAACACTACCTGAGATTTCAACTCTTCAAATATATTCCTACCAATTAATAAATTGTAGCAGGGATAATATTTGGAAAAAAAAATTATTAATGAACCACCATGTGCACGACTTAATTATGTTATGGCCCTCTATATTAAAGATTGGAAGAAGTATTTTATAGTAGAGTTTGAGTCTCACTACCAATGTCTGAAGTTTTTATCAGGTACTTCATTATATTCAATCTCACACACACATGCATATAAAAATGAAAAAAATCTGTCCCATGACTCTTCAAGATTGGACATAGATAATTAATTCTTAATAAAATAAGTTAAGTAATCATTTGTAAAAAAATGTTTGATGGTTTTTCTAAAATATCCTTTATCATTTGCATTATTAGAAACTACTTCTATATAATATGTGCAATCAATAAGAAAACTTTAAGGAAAAAAATTATAAATTTAAAATACAAAATGAATTCATATCTTGTATTTAGATACCAAATTCCTCCACTAATTGTTATTTTTAATTCAGGATGTAGTAATTTTTTTCCCTCATAAACAGATATATTTTGAAAGAGGGGCATAATTGGAGAGTCTCTTACACATTTATGTTCAAGTGTGTTTGAATATTGGCTGATGCTCATTTTTACACATGTTTTGTGAGAAGTAATAAAATGGCGCGTTTCAAAAACATATGTTATCTCCAAACCTTAATATAAGACCTAATTAACTAATTTAGATAGATTAAGGAAGTTGGTTATGTTAGTTATTTATAAAAAAATATTGGTTAGCTTTCCTAAAATGATAATTGTTTTTTATCATGAATACCCTTAATTGGATAGAAACTCTTTAATGTGTGTAATATAATCAATAAGAAAACTTTGGAAAAAAATATAAATTTGGGAGAAAACATGAATTGAGGTCTTATACTGAAGACCAAATCTAATTTCCAACCAACTCTTATAATAAAAACCAGGAGTAGTATATATTTAAGCCTTCAAAAATATCCAAAAACACAGAAATTTAGTTGTAAGGCTGTTTTGACGAGTCTTGGGACTCAACTAATTTTTTCTACAAAAATTAAAATCAGTAAATAAAGCATCATTGGACCGACTACTTTTATTTAAAGAATCGGAAAGTGAGCAGACTTTGTGTCACTAATTAATAGGGTACGTACCGTCACAAATTCAAATTTTATTTTTGTCGTAAAGCATATAAACTCTAATTTATTTATATCATTTTTCTTATTATTAATTTAAAATAAATGTTCTCATAGATTTTCTGGCCTGTGATCATATACTATTAATCATAATGAAAAGGAAGCAAGTATACTATATAATATGTAAATAGAAATAGCATATTATATAAACTATTAACAATAAAAACTTTGGTTTTAATTTTCATCACTTCGTTTCCTTTCTTTATCCTCCAATTGCTTTAGAAGGTTTAAATCATTCGATTATGTATTCTTCACATACTCTCAAAATAAGTGGCGGTGCTCTTTATACATAAATTACATATCTTCGTTTTGAAGCATCTCTTTTTTAATCATAACATGACATGCAATGATTATATATGAGGCCCTTTATTCTTATATATGTACTCTCTGTTATAATTATCTTCGCCTAAAATTCAACTATGGTCTCATAAATTAACTAAAGCAAACTTTCCAATTAGTCATTATTACTGTAGAAAAAATTTCTGCAATAATACTACTTCCACAGTTATTTATAAGAAAGTTCCAACTCTGTTTTTTTAGTTAAAAATATTTAAAAATAAGATCATTTAAGAGAATTATTTTTATGAATAATAGGTTTGGAGGTAGTAAAAATTAGCGGCTTCTTAAATAAGAAGGTCCCTTCTCTCTACATGAGTTTTTTATTACTTTAATATAACTATATCATATTCAATATTATTGGCTATGACTAACTCTGGTTGGCTTCATCTCTTCTTTTATAAACATTTTTCTTTACTTCACTATATATAGCTTGCCACTTTTTATTACATTTTAATTAAATATATCCTCTAAATTCAACAATATATACATAATTTATCTATTTTTCAGTCAAAAGGATCTAGCAGTACTGTTCGTTAAACATATTAATTTAAATTATTGAAACTTTAAGGTTTTTTAATCAGTTTGAATTATTGTTTATAATAAAGAAATAAGACATTTAAAGATATCATATAATGAAAATGAATAAAATGAAACTTGACACTTGAACTATTTATTAGGTCAAATTAACTTAATTAATGGTAAAAAAATGTTCAAACATGCAATTGACATGGATTAATATAATTTTATTGTATCATTTTTTATGATTATAGAACATTCAGATGGTTAAATATAATTTTACCCTTCAGATGGATCATTCAATTCTTATTATCATCATTAACATTTTTACATATATAAAAGGATGTCATACTTTTTAAATCTTGACGATAACCCGTGTTTATGTATTCTCGCCAAAGAATCTAAGCTTATATTTTCCCCCTTTTACCGTGCTGTTTAATCTTTACTTGTGTTGCTTGATCCTATTTATAAAGTAGAGATATTTTGACCAAAAAATTTGGTCATATTTATAAGTCTCTTTTGACCAAATAAATGAGATTGTACGGGTTAACGTGTGCACCATATTAATTGTCCCAAGCGATGAAAATCCCCGGAATATAGAGAAGAAAGAGTTGAAAGGTATCCAATCATAAATAAGGGTAAAGTTGAAAATTCACCCCATAATCATTAACACTTATATTATTTTTCCCCTTTCCCGCGCTGTTTAATCTCTATATTATTCCACTATATGCTTCTTTTTTTAATCAGGAAAAAAGTCTTCAGTCCTTTTCAATGTTACTTTTATTTTCTTGCTTCTACTTTTCTTAGCTTCCTTAATTGATATTTTGAAGAGATTAAGGAAGCTAATTAAATTACTTTAAAATATTTATATTTGTGCTTTTTTTTTTCTCCAAACTATTTTTCCTAACTTATAAATTGATATACTATAATTTAATGATACATAACATATGATATGATTAAGTAATTTGTTTAACTTCTTTAATCTCTCCAAAAAAAAGTCAAGTTTATCTTATATTAAGTACTATAAATTAATTCTGGGGTACGGCTCCGCGTGATAGATAAATAAAGCTCATAGCAATTTGAATTTTTTTAAAAAAAATAAAGTGAAGATACTTTTGCATGCTAATGTAACTTTCAAATTTACAGAAACAATAATGAAAATGAAAAGTGATTGTGAACACCCTTTATTAAGAGGGTATCTCTAGAATCCACCACGTGATATTCCAACATCGAATTCCTATTCAAATTTCAGCCTAGTGAGAGAGAGAGAGAGTTTCAATATGTTAGTGTATACAGTTTGCTAATAGATTTATCTGATAAGTTAATAACAGATCATATTTTTGTTACGTACAGAAGGTCATCATCATAAAATAAAATTAAACATGCATGTGAAGATATAGGAAAGGATCAAGAGAATGAATATTTGTACCGATAATCACTCAAATTGAAATGAATATATACATATCAGACATAAATCCTGAAACTGTTGAAGAAGCTAGAAAGAAGAAACCAGTGATGATGAGTGTTGACTTATAGAGGAAAAGGGATAATTATATATGCATGTCTTCTCTTCAGACCTAATAATTATGTTCTCCACTTCCATTTTAATTACACACTCACAGAATCACATACACTTGAAACTCAGAAAAAATAGACCAATATCCACAAGTAACATGTAAATATATAGTGATATATATATATGTATGTATATGTATATGTAGAATATAAACACACAATACAACATATATACCCAAAAAGTGTAATGAACACAGGACCATATCGTATATCAGAAATGGTACGTGTATATTGGTTGTGGTGTTATTAATATTAGAAAGAGTTGGATATTTAAGGAGGGAAGGAGTGAAAGAGGGAAAAGCACAGTAAGAAAATGCAAAAGGAATGTTAGTGGGTGGGTGGGGTGCTCATCTATATATATATATATATAAATGGACCCCAATGCATTCATTCATTCCCACCGCCTGTCATTCCTTCAACCTTTTCATCATTTTTCTTGGCTCCCTTCTCTCTCTCTCATCATATATATATATGTGTGTGTGTGTGTGTGATTAATGTTGCATACAGGATCAATAATTAAACCTGATTGAGACAATAGTTCAAGAATCAGAAGTTTAACCATGGTTAAATAGGAGTAAACTCAAATCATGATTAATTTAATTTAATGTATTAAAATATTCATATTCAATCATGAAAAAAATCATATTTAAATAAAAATACATTAATATACAAGTAAACGAAAAAAATTAAACAGAGTTAGCAAAATTCAAATCTCACATGCTGCTTTTTTTTAGTGCATGTTTGGAAAACAACCAAATTGTGGTTTTAGAAGTCATTTTTTGCGTAAGTAGTTGAAATAAAATTCTTTTCACATACTTATCTTGCAAATTGTAAGAAAACTTCAAAAAAACGAAAACAAATAGGCACTTGAACTCAAAACAACATCTTTTCAGACTTAGTTGATTTTTGGAGAAAAAATTAAATTACTTTGGAGTATTTTTATTTTTATTTTTTTCTTCAAAGTAATTAGTTTGACTAATAAACTAATATATAATCTAAAGATACACAACATATAAAATTATTAAGTAACTTATTTAGCTTCCTTAATCTCTCTAAACAAAGTCAACTATGTCTTATAATTAGGACCGGAGGTAGTAATAATAATTTAACCTAGTCTATCTAATACTCTTGGTTATACCCCATTTAAGAAGATGATACACCAATTCCTCTAACTTAATGAGCCAGCGCAAGTGAGGTTTAAATTTCATGATACATACATACATATGTATGTATATGAGTTTATCGTTTGTCATGTCATTTGACATAAGGTTATGTCAAGTCTACCCCAAAACTACGTCGTTTTATGAGTTAGAGGAATTAATGAAGGGTGTTTTGGTCAAATTCATATAATAAATATAAAAATAAAAATACTAAAACACCCTTCATTAATTTCCTTAACTACCAAAACAACGTAGTGTTTTGGGGTTAGGGGAATTAATGAAGAATCTTTTAGTAAAATTTATATAATAAATACAAAACAAAAATACCAAAACACCCTTCATTAATTCCTCTAACTCCCAAAAACGTAGTTTTTCAAATAACGACGTATATATATTTATATATATATATATATATTATAATATATATATATATTCATTTCAAGTGATATGGATAACTTGCCATGATAATAGTGATTCTTTTGTGTCTTTTGGAATGACTTGACATAATCTTATGTCAAATGATATGACAAACGATATATATATATATTTGAAGTGATATGGATAGCTTGCCATGATAATAGTGATTCAAACGATAAACCTTATATATATATATATAATATATATATATATATATATTCATTTGAAGTGACATGGATAGCTTGCCATGATAATAGTGATTCTTTTGTGTCTTATCTTTGTGCATGCTGTCTTCTCCTTTTTACAGCTTTACCATCTCTTCTTTCTTGTCTCTCATGCTCATGCTTTTTTTTGGTTGATACAACTCATGCTCATGCTTTATCCTCAACAGAGGTGGGAATTTCAAAACAAGGTAGGAATAAGAACTACACGCGTATTTCCTTATTTTTTAGATTATATAAATTATTTGCATGCTAAAAAATAATACAAGCATCTCTTGTCAAAAAAGTACAGATCGACTTTACATTTTTTTTAAAAAACCATTTATGTGAAATTGAACCTACAACCTGTCCAATTAATACAACATTGTTGCTGAAGATAAAGAATAAAAATAATATAGCTATAACTATAAATGTTGTAGAAAATCAAATCACGATTAGTCTTCGACTAATATGGGTAATTACCCAAGACACCATCTATTTATAGTACTACCTTCGGTTCTAATTATAGGATATATTTACTAAATTTTGGAGAAATTAAAAATAAAAGTTAAATTAGTTAATTATTATATCCATTTTCGTCCTTATCTAATTGTTAAACCAACAACCCCTATGCATTCGGACCTCTCAGCAAAATCAGCAGGAGAATAACAGATGGGCCTAAATGTATGTATAGATAGCCATATAGAGGCGTCACGTATATAGTTGCCGTTCATGGGAAAATGAAGGGTTGGACACTTGGACTAAAATGAAATTGTGGGATTAATCATAGGGAAAAAATCAATCAAGGAAAATATTTTTAAAGAAATCTTAAAATTATTTTATTTAAAAATAAAAAAGAATGTAGAATCTCTTACTTAAAAGATCTATAGCGTGTTATTGAATTAATTATTGTGGATGAGGTATTAGTAGGGTGATATAGGAAAAATATGAAAAAAAAAATTACTCAAAATTATTTTAATAAAAAAATGGAATTAAGGTTTGTGTGACATTAATGAGTTGTAAGTATTACTTATTTTATAAAATATATAGGTGTATTATTAAATTATCATTGTGTCTAATTATTATTGAGAAAGTATCAATAAGGATATTTTAAGATAAAATTGACAAAAAAATATAATTTTTTCTTATAATTAGAATCAATATCAACTTTCAAATGTTGTCTTATAATTATAAGAAGAGGGAATACAATATTTTATATGTTAGTTTTGAAAAGTTTTATCGATCTACCATAAGTTTAACAGAATAAGTCAGTGTAATTAACTTATTTTTACTTTTTTGTCCTTCAAAATAAAAAATATTTTTAATTTGATGTCAGTGAAAATTCATAAAATTTAGGGAAAATTCATCTAGGGGCCCTTTTATCCCAAAAAAACCCAAAAGGGCCCCAAGACTCTGTCATTCCCAGAAAAGGCCCTAGGGCTTTTTCTGGGATTATGTCAGAAAACGAAATGACAATACTGCCCTTAGTCATCCTCTCTCTTATCTTTGAATCATTTGAAAATTGCTTAGACCCTATTCTCCGCCTCTCTCACTCGTCTACCCTCCTGTCTCTCCCGCCTACTCGAATCTTACTATCATTGGTGCGTGTGTGTGTGTTCTATCTAGCAAGTAGACTAAAGGAGAAACGTGAACATTAATTTGAGAAAAAGAATATATATACACACACACAGGGACACACATATATATGGCATTGTAGGTAGCATATGGCTCGAGCTCCACGCGAATTATCTCCTGTGCATTCCTTCTTAGTCCTTTTTCATACTTCTCGGACCGAACCCTTCATCCTCATTATAATCTCTCTAGCCTAAGAAACAGAAACAATAACACGGTGAGAGAGGAAGAAAGAAACAGAAACACAAAGGAGAAAGAGAGAAAGCCAGAGAGAGAGAGAGAGAGAGTTGAACATGATTATATTGCTCTGTTTTAAAGCCAAAAAAAAAAAGAGTAAAACCGTTGGGAAGTTGTGGGGAAGCGTGAGAGAAGGAGCCAAGCAATCACAGTTCCATTCGTCATTCTCTTCCTGCTTCGAAACAACGCCTAGAGAGAGAAACATCCAGAGTTAGATTAAACCCAAGCAACTTAAGTCACTTCTTGCTAGATAGAACACACACACATGCACCAATGATAGTAAGATTCGAGTAGGCGGGAGAGACAGGAGGGCAGACGCACGATCGCGAGTGAGAAAGGCGGAGAATACGGTCTAAGAAATTTTCAAATGATTCAGAGATAAGAGAAGGATGACTAAGACTACTAGAAAAATAGGAAATAGCAACGGAATTTGCTATGGAAAATTTTCCGTAGCAATTGTGACGGATTTTGCTACGGATTTAAATATCTGTAGCAATGGTGACGGAATTTGCTACGGATTTAAAAATCCGTAGCAAAAAAAAGCAAAAGGGCAATAAATTGCGACGGATGATCGTTCGTCGCAAAATCTTTGCGACGGATACTCCATCTGTCGCAAAGGCGGACCAAAGGTCCGCCTTTTTGCGACGGATGACTACATCCGTCGCAAAGGCGGACCAAAGTTCCGCCATTTTGCGACGGATGCATCCGTCGCAAAATGGGAAAGTCTCATTAATGAGACTTTCCCATTGTACGCGTCCCTTCCCGGCTCGACCCACCCCCCTCCCGCACCCCCGGCTCCGGCCCCTCCCCAGGCCCGGCCCCCCCCCCCCCTCCCCCTCTCCCCCTCCCCCCCCGACCCTCACCTCCCCCGCCCCTTCCCTCGCTCCTCCCACCACGCCCCCTCCGTCCCCCTCCACCTCCCCGACCGGTCCCCACCCCTCCTCCTCCCTCGCTCATCGAACCCCCACCACCTCCTCCACGGTTTGCAAGGTTTTTTTTTCCTCCATTTTTGCGCTTTTTTTAACCTTCCATTTTTTTGCCATTTTTTTGCAAGTTACAAACAAATCCTAGCACTAAGATCTTGAAGGGAATTATCAAATAAATCCTAGCACTTCGATTTTGCAGGTTAGCTTGAAGTATATTTTCTTTTTATCACAATTTGATATTTATGTTATGTTTGCTTAGCTGCAATAATGGAAATATGTATGTTGGTAGAAGATTATCAATTACATGAGTTTAAATCGTTTTTTTTTTGGGACGAAGATAAATTTAAAAAGTAATTTTTTCAAGTAAACATAGTTAATACACTTTTAGAAATGTTTTATGTGAAGTATTTTTATCTAGCACTTTTTAGGAATTTAGAAATTCCAATTCTAATTTTGGTGTGATAAAATTATGATTTTGTATTAGTTGGTAATGATACATAAATCTTTAAATAGGATGGTGTTGAAATTAGAAAAGTGAAGTGTTGAGAAATGAAATTTAGGGATAAGACAATTAATTAATTAATGTCAAGTGGGAGGAGGAAGGTGTGACATTAAAGAATAATCAAATTTGTATGAGTTATAAAAATTAGTGGAATTTACTATTTGATTTAGTTTTTTGTTACGTTACTTCTCTAATTGGGTCCGATCGGAAAATCCTTCAATGTCGGTGTCCCAAGTTGATCAATTCACGAATTCGAGTTTCCAAAATGGTTTCGATCCTATTTCTTGGAAAATCCATCAGATCCCAATGAAGTTGCGTGGAGTTTATCTTATGGAGCTGCAATTATAGTTACCCGATGCAACAAATATATAATCAATGGGTATCGATTTTCAACTGTTGACGCGAACGCAGGTACACTATGTTGCAATTATGGTGTATGTTGTAGAAGTGACCAAGTTGATGGGGGTGGAGACTGACTACTACGGGAAGTTAGTTGAGATTATTCAGCTAAGTTACCAGTGGGACAAGGTGGTGACCCTTTTTAAATGTGAGTGGTTTGATAACAGTCCGCGTGGGACAAAAGTGGATAAACATGGAAATATTGAGATCCACTAGACAAGGAGATATACGGTTGGTTATGACCCATTCATCCTCGCTCAATAGGCGGAACAAGTTTACTATACATCATACCCTACATCTCGCCAAGGGTGGACGGGAGTTATTAAAACCAAAGCACGAAATATTATACCAAAGTCGAAAGAGCGAAAAAAATGACAGTATGGCTGAACCGTTCCAAGCGATGTGGAACATGTATCGCCTATAAACATCTTCGATGACGAAGTACCAAGCAATCTCTTTGATTCTCGTGCGGAGTTAGAGTTGATTCCTATACAAATTAACGATGAGAAATCAGACGAAGACATGCAAGTAGATGTCGATGAACAGGAATCGTCCAGTTGATTTGTGTTAGTTCTTTGTTTATGACGATCTGTTATACTACATACCGTGTTACTTCGCTCTTTGTCATATTTAGTAAATATGTTTTTTTTTATATATATATTTTGACATTATGTCTATAAGGATTCAGAGATTGAGCATCTAGGAGGCCGTTCAGGTAGTGGACGTGGTAGTGGTTGAGCCCGACCCCGTCCTATAAGAGGGGGTAGGGCAACGCCAACCGCTCCCTATGGAGGGAAAGAGGGCTCGCCGCTTCCCCCGGAGGTGCCACCATTTGATTTGTCGTCGTCACCGTCGGGTTATTTGTCATCTTCACCGTCGCTTTATACATCGTCATCACCGCTACCCCCGATCCACGGCAAAGGGGGACAACGGGTTTACTTTATCATTTCGATTGATTTACATATATTTAGTTTCTTGAAACCATCTATGTACAAACATCTTCAATATTTCACATTCCTTCCTTAGCACACTGCGTCGCCTCAGAGCCACGTTGGGGAAGAAGGTAGTTCCTCCGAAACACCAATCTGGGGCTCAACGGATCCTTCGACGGGGATGCTTTGGATCCGTCCCGACGCAACAAGTAAGTCATGTCAAGTTACCAATAATGTTACAATTTTCTTCTCTAATTGGTTTGTATGCTAATATTTGCATGATGTCCTCTGTTTTCATATTTGTGCCTGATAATCTGGTGGCGACTTTCATCTCGATCCAAATATTCCGTAATTACAATCACCCTTGGACCACGTGGACAGAGATTCTTTCGACGCAACGAGATGTTTGGTTCGATGAGTTCTTGGTAAGTTATTTGTTTTATTCGTGTTAATTAAGTACTTTTAAAATTTGGAGCACTAATTGTTCGTTATTGATTTTCAGGATAAACATATGACGTTGCCTGAACATCGTGAAAAACTGAAAAAAGCTTATAACCACAGGGCCAGCCAGATGTTGCGTCGAAAGCTCTATTCATTGAGAAGGTCAAGAGGCAAGACAAATTGGCTTCCACAGGAGACTAAAGAGGAATATTGGGCAATTGGGAAAACAATGAGAAGTTTAAGAACATAAGTGCGAAAAATAAGGAAAATAGGGCCAAAATGGACGGACCGTCATATCGCCGGCGGCTCCATATCAATTAGTGAGCATCGACGCAAAGTTGTAAGTACACGTTATTTTCTATTTACGTATTCAATATTTTGTACTTTGAAGTAATTAATTAAGGTCATCATTTGCGTTTGCGAGATAGAGTGCGGGGAAGCTCCAAGAGGATCGGTTGAGTGGGTTACCTTTCGGCGGACCCATTCCCGACAGTCTGAAGGGAGTGAGAGGCAATGGATTAACCCAAGGACGCAACAAATAACGGTTAGACATTTATTTCCTTTATTACTTGTTTTATGCACCACCATATTTATTTCATTTTACATGTCTTATTTGTTATGTATTTGTTTGCTTGTAGGAAAACTTTAAGCGTCGGAGGAGAGAGCCTCGCGGCGTGAGATCGACCCCCTCATCATCTCAATCCGATAACGAGAGTTTGTTCTTTGAGGCTCGGCGGATTTGACAAGAAATGGAGAGTCTTTGGATACGGTGTCTCCGCCACCGATGAAGCAAACAAAGCGCCCCTCATCGGCACTCGGAGGGTTTCTTCGGAGTAAACATAATACATTTGATATTGATAATTTTCATTCTTTTGTTCATTCAAATGAAGTACAAATAATAAATGTACTAATCAATTTTGTAGATGAGTGAAGAAGATGAAGGCGTTAGTAGAGGAGCAAGCAACACGATAACCCGAAACAAGAGATGATGAAGCGGCGGTGACTCAGGAAACGGAGATGATGAGGCAGCAGATGATTCAGGAACAAGAGGTGATGAAGCAGGCGTTGAATCAGGAACGTGCGATGATACGGCAGGAGATAACTCAGCAAACGGAGATGATGAGGCAGATGCAACTTCAAATCATGTCCCTTCTGAAAGACAGAGGTTCCAGGTCGACTCCTCGTGATGATGACCATTTGGTGATGATGATGATCACAATCTTTCATTGTTTAGACTATTTTTTTGTATTTGCTCTTTGCTACGGATTATATATATTTTGTTTTCGCTATGTAAACTATTTTTTATTGTTATTATATATCTATGGCACACTACTTTTTGTTTTCAATTTTCTTAAAAAAATAAAAACTCAAAAAAATATTTAAAAAAATAAAATAAAAAAAAAATATTTTTATTAAATTTCCGTCGCAATTGCGGCGCCCTTTTTTTGCTACGGAAAAGGCCTATTTTGCTACGGATTTTTTCCGTAGCAAAAATCAAATTTTCTTGTAGTTAAGGGCGTATTGTCATTTCGTTTTTCGACATACCCGGAAAGAGCCTTTTCTCGGAAATGGCAGAGTCTTGGGGCCCTTTTTGGGATAAAAGGGCCCCTAGAAGGATTTTCCCTAAAATTTACTCATTATAAGTAAGGATAACAGTAATTTTACTGTTGAGAGGGGTAAGGTATCAGTAAATTTGACCTACCTACGACGACAAATTCTGCCCCATCCCACACTCTACGACGACAAAGGCACTTCCATATCCCATGCTTCCTTTTTCTTATCCACTGTGTCTCCTTTTACCTTTTTTTTTTTCCTTCTTCTTTTGGATTTGTTTTTTCCTTGGGATTTGATTTCTTGTTTTTGTTTATTGTTCCTATGATTAAATTAAACTCAAATATTTATGGTAGCTATATGATTAAAAAAAAATTAGAGAATGAAGAACCACTTATTATCAGTCAACCAATCCCATTGGGATTGTTTATTTGCATATCGTATAATATACACATGAATATGAGTCGGGACAACTTTATTGGTAAAGTTTAAATTCAACTTGTAATTGTCATTAGTAATAAAGAGATAATGAGACGACGTTTTGTGTCATGTTATCCATACTTTCAAAAGAAAGTGAAGCAATTAAGAGCCAACAAAAATTAGTTCATCCATATCTAGTGTAATCTTATTTGGCTGAGTTTAAATCTTGCTATTGATGAAAAAAATTGTCGATAAATATTTTATATATAGCTTTATGAGTCATATGGGTTTAATTCCTAGTCAACTCTTGACATATTATTGATTATTAATAATTAAATATGCAAATGAGGCCCGTTGTAGTACTTAATTATCCCATGATGATTCTCTATTATAAATCAGACGCAGTAAAATTTATTTGAACGAGCTTGACACCTGCTAATTTATTCAGGAAAAATTAGAGGTCCGGCCTATAGAAAAAAATATAATTACCAAAAATTCTCATAACAAGTTATTAGCATGAACGCTTTATTATCGTTTTCTGCATTAAAACTTGTCATTAAATGTTGTGTATTCACTTCTTGTGAAACTTTTCGGAGATTGCGTTTATTCCTTAAAACTCCACAATGATTTTTCTTGTTATTTGTCAAATTAAATAAAGGAAAAATCTTACTTACACTACTACAAAATATGGATACTACTACCCTAAAAGACGTCCCTTTTTTAAAAAGGGAAGTAAAAAGTGAAGGAGGTGGCATTCTCGTAATTATTTACTTGTTTTTGAGACTTTAGACGACCTAAATATTAATTTAGAACGCCTAAATTTTTTTTTGATGTCCTAAATATATTATAGGATGCCTAAAATTTAATATTTGGCGCAATTTAGAAAATTTGGGAAATATTTTAACCCCAGAAATCTTTTTTTGGTGACCTGAACAAGCTTCAGGTTGCCAAAACATTTTTTTTGGCGACTTGAACAAGGTTCAGATCGCCAATTTTTTTTTTTTTGTGACGACCTAAATAAGGTTTAGGTCGCCAAAATTTTTTTTGTGATGACCTGAACAAGGTTTAGGTCGCCAAATATTTGGCGTCATTTAGGATTTTTTTGGCTCCGGAAAATTCTTGAAAATTGATAGCAATTTTGAGACTTTAGACAACCCAAATATTAATTTAGGTCGCCTAAATTTTTTTGAGACTTTAGACAACCCAAATATTAATTTAGGTCGCCTAAAATGAAATATTTGGCGCTATTTAGGATTTTTTTGGCGCCGGAAAATTCTTGAAAATTGATAGCAATTTTGAGACTTTAGACAACCCAAATATTAATTTAGGTCGCCTAAATTTTTTTTGAGACTTTAGACAACCTAAATATTAATTTAGGTCGCCTAAAATGAAATATTTGACGCTATTTAGGATTTTTTTGGCATAGGAAAATTCTTGAAAATTGACTTTAGACAACCTAAATATTAATTTAGGTCGCCTAATTTTTTTTTGAGACTTTAGACAACCCAAACAATTATTTAGGTCGCCTAAAATGAAATTTTTTAATTTTATTTATCCCTTCTCTCCTCTACACAACATTTAATTCCCCACGTACGCCTTCCTCTTCTCATTTTTGATCTGCACATACGCCTTCCTCTTCTCTCCTCTACACCCCATCTTCTCTTTCGATCTATTCCTACTCTTTCAACACTCTTCGATCTAGCTGGGCGAGGAGAAGGCGGCGAGGAGACGACGGCGAGGAGACCGAGCAACGAGACGCTAGAATCTGCACTTCGGAACAAGAGTCACCATCGATTTCATCCAAAACGCTGTCGCCAGTAAGTGTTTTTCCAGATCTGACTCTTGTTAATTTTTTAGATCTGAGAGGGCACCAAGTTTTGCAGATCTAGAAATGGAGCCTTGCCTAGATCTCGGATTTTGGGCGGTGGAAGAAGCTCGGGAGCGTAAAAATGGTGTATATATTTTTTGTTGGCGTTACTTTCTTTGTTCTTGAATTTGAACTTGTTTGTCGATATAAGTATGTAACTATGAATTTTGGTGGCGATAATATAATATTGGAATCTCGAATCTATAGTTTCTCCTTTGGTTTTTTATTGTTGATTGCTAATGTGTTGTTCTTGCTTTGGTATTCGGAATAATGTTGATTGTTGATGTGTTTTTCTTGCTCGTTCTTCTTCCAATTCCACGGCCAACCCCCAAACCTGAGGTTTGGAGGTTTTTTTTTTTTTTTTTTTTTGAAAAAAAAATATAAGGCGACCTAAATTTAAATTCAGGTCGCCTTATATAAGGCGACTTGAATTTAATTCAGGTCGCCTTAACTAAGGCGACCTGAATTTTATTCAGGACGCCAAAAGTCAAATTTTTTTACTACCCCCGTCGAGACGTCCTTTGAAAAGGGACGTTAATTGGGTCTTATTTAGGTCATTTTTTGGATTTTTTGTAGTAGTGTTAAATCCAATTGAAATTGTTACCATTAAAATTGGGCTTACACTTTTAATAAACAAATTCTTAATGAGGTCTAGATGCCTAATTAGGGATTTCTGAACCATAATGCCTCTCTATTGTTTAAAAGAAAAATTGAAGGTAAAAGGAAGGGATATGATATTGTCACTACTAATTTTGGTCACTACCATTTTTTTCACCGTTAGATCAGAATCTCATCTACTTTTATCATTTTTCTCTCCTATTGAGATTTTGATATAATGGTGAAAAAAATGGTAATGATAGTGACTAAAATTGGTAGTGACAATATCCTATCAAAAAAAAAATCTAAATTAGGCATCATCTAACTTAAATTAATTAATAATTATTCAATATAACAATTATACATTTGTTATTTTAACTTCATACGTTTAACAGATTTTTTTTTATAAAAAAAATATGATAATTTATTTATATATTTATATTTAATATAAATGATTATATACTTAAATCATTTGTACGTGCAGCATCTACAAGAATTTTTTTTTTCTTAAATATATAAAAATTTTGCGGATTTCACATATAATATGCACTATAGCTTATTCATTTTAACCAAACTTAATTACTATTTTCTTTGCATAAAATAATTCAACAATTAGTTTAGAATATTTTGCTTCATATCCTACAAACCTGAATGATAAATAAAATGAAACCATATTTGTGTGTGAACCTAGAAATAATATTCAAAATACATCATCAATAATTAAACTTGAAGTTTATATATATAACATGATCATATTTTTCAAAAAGAATCTGTCAAAGTCCGTAATTAAAATAACAATTCATACTAATTATATTGAATAGTTATTAATTAATTTAAGTTAGATGAGGCCTAATTTAGAAATCCATTTTTTTCCTTTTTCACTATCTTCAATTTTCCTTTTTAAAAAATATAGGGGCATATATTTGATCTTTTAACAACATTTAGGAATTCTTATATAGGCCTCTTAGCCTGGTTAAGAATTTTTGAAAGTGCAGACCCAATTTTAAATTTAATAATTTCAGATGGACTTAATTAAGATTTTTCCTTAAATAAATCTCTCTAAAGTCATACAAATTTTTAATAAAAAAATTTAAAATTATATTTTAGAAAACAGTGGGGTATGATCCTACGTCAAAATTGAAAACTGAGAGGTGTGCAGTGGATATTGTCTGAATTTGGGGGAACTCTGAGAAAAAGCAAACAAAAATGATTGGAGCTGTTGTCACCTCTTTCATTTGTACCTTCTTCTTCATCTCAATCTAACCACTTTGACCTCAATTATTCACTATGACCCTCTTTTTTTACGTTGTTTACTTCAATTATTCACTATCGCTCCAAATTATTTCATTATTGTCTTTACCATACTAACCATATTGCTTCAATTCATTTTATCTTCTACTTTTCTTCTCACACTATTCTTATCGATCGACTGTAGATATTGAAAAACAAAAATGAACGAGACTAGTTTTTATTGATATAAAAGATTGAATGTTACAAAAAAAAATGTATTGTGTGTGTCTATATATATATATATATATTGAATAGGTATTTTAACGAAACTGATGTGAATTTTTTTACAAATAACAATGATAATGGAAAATGAACCAATTATTAAACCAGTTCAGTTCATCGTCAAATCAGGGTAAGCTCAATCATAATTGAAAAAATACAATAAAATTCAAATATACAAAAAATATTTACATTTAAACTTTAAAATAATAATGTTTCAATTAAAAATACATTAATCGATAAATAAATGAATTATATATGTATAAACCACACATAATCATCGCTCGGACTTGGAGAAACTCCCTGTACCACTAACTGGGGGGGCGGGGGGAAGCTGAATAGTAGGATGTGAGATTTAATACTCGGGAATGTATTAAAAACAGTTGAATTATCTAAATTTAAATTTGGATTACTAAATGTAATAAATTATTAATTAGGTTATGTGGCATAATTAGAGATTTAAAATTTAAGTAAAATTACCTTTATATCCTTAATTATTGGGGAAAAAATAAAATTAGAGACAAAATAATATTGTTTACGTGCTATATAAGAACCTCTAAAGATAATAAATTCATTGGAGGATTAACTTTTCTAATGTTAAATCCTACCTTTCGCTGAGATAACATTAGAACCAACTACGCAAGAACATTATATGTGATTAACTTTTCGCTGCGATGAAATAGTAATTTGCCGCTCCTCGTTTTTCTCTTTAAATGCCAGAAAATTTACATAAAGAAGGGTTTGGGTCTAGGAATATTTTGCGTGATACTTTTACATATTTCCCGAACTCTTACAGCAATTCTGTCTGTTTATGTTGCAGAACAAGAGATTGGGAATGATCCATGTTTGTGAATTTTTAAGATCGTACTCTCTTCCTCAACCACCCTCGCCATCTGCTTCTCCATCTCCACCATAGTCAAAATGTTTTCACTAGGGCTAATCTCTTCGAGGCGTTATCTTTTCTTTGGATTATAGGTACATTTAAAGATTGAGTTATTGACTCAATTTAAGATTTGTTGAATTTATCAGCCTTATATATGATTTTCCTATTTCAACTGTCTTTATATAGGATTCTTCCTTAATACTGTTTTCAAATATTAAAAAATAAATTAAACATAAAAAGGAAATACCAAAATAAACGAAAATCAAACGCAATCAAAAACATACAGCTATATATAATAATGAACAAATTTACACATACATTTTGCCACGGTAATTTTGGAAAAAAAAATTAAAATTTTATGGGAAAAAAATAAAATTACAATGAAATATTCTTTCATAAATTTTACATATTGTTTTTTTTTTTTTTGGTAATACATGTATCGAACTGCATGGTAAGTGGTAACTATTCAAATTTTGAATTTGAAATGTGATGAAATTATGAAACTATTTATGTGGGTAAAGTTAGAGGAGGATGGAAGATATTGGTCCAATATTCATCATCACAGAAAAGAGAACAAAAAAAAGGGTAGGGCCATGTCAGTCACTCGAGGGGATATATAATTTCATGTCTTTTATATAGATTTAATTTTCAAAATTTCACTCGATAATAACCTATATTTTATGTTTAAAAATCAAAGTTTAAACTTAATTTTGTGAAAAATAAATTTAACTGTAATTATTCCAAATTTTAATAATGAATCTCTTAGAATTTAATCATAAATTTCTTTTAAAAAATAACTAAATAAATTACACAACTTCCTTCGAATTTTATTGAAATTTGGTAAAAAAATTCTGTTTTCAATTCAAACTTGATACATTTTTTATTGAAATTATGAAAATGGCTTCTCTGTTTTAAAAACTTATACAATATTTTTCCAAAAATAAAGAGTAAATGACGCATGTTTTCCGGATTTTTATTAAACGTACACCTCCTCTCTTATCTTATTAAAATTAAAATTAATTTATTAGCTAAATTTATAAATTTCCCACTAAACTAGCATATTTTATTCACAATAATGCCACCTACTTTTATCTTTTATCATATTAAAATTAAAATTGCAATCAAAGGGGAAAATAATAAAATCACGAGGATACTAACCTGCATGATTATTTTAACCCAACGAAAAGCTTACAAGATAGGTTCATTATCATGTGATCTTTGCATATAAATTGTTCTATTGATGCAGGACAGGGCCATCATCTATATGCTAATTAAGTTTTTTCAAAATAACATATGTCTTGTTGTGCTAATAATTTTAAGTATACGTATTTTTATTGAGACTTTTTTATATGTGAGCGCGAGTTACCTCATCATAAATAGTATATATAATGTGTGCATGAGTTATGATAAAAAAATCAAAATCAAAATTTTATATCTTGAGATACTGGGGTAAATTAGATAAACTTGGTGAAATTGTGGTCTCATTCGCCCATTTTCTTTTTCTTTTTTAACCTTCTTACATAATAATGAATGCATAACAAACCTTATTCAGCCAGAAGTGAATGGTCGGGTTCCATAACAAACATTATATCGCTTAAGTAAGGTCTTGAGTTTGAGCCGTGTGAATGCAAAAAAAAAAAAAAAAAAACCCCCCGCTGGGAGACTCTCTCATCATAATCAGGTGCGCGACGCGGGTCGGATCCGGACTAGTCGGGGCGAAACCTCGGTGAACCGGGTGGGCAACCAAAAAAAAAACATTATATATATCTGGCCAGCATTGCATCACATGTATCAAATTTAGACAAAAGATTGGCAACACATCTCAAAATTTAGGCTCTTTACTCTTTTTTATTTTTAATGTTTTGTAGTATTATTTAATTTGGAATTTTGTACTTTCTATAAAAAATTTGTTAAAGTCAATAGATCCTTCCCTTATGAAATTTCCTTATTCTTTGTGCGGTATACAAAACATGTGTTTTATAATTTTTTTTAAATAAAACATTGACGTGAGTTATTTGACTGTTAATATATATATATAGGTGAGTAGATGGTAAATTTTTAAAAGAAATGTATAAGAAAATAAAACATAATACGCCTTGACATGTTATAATCAAAATTATTTTGAGGGTATTATTTCTTGTTAACAGTAATATTAAAATCATATAATTATTCATATATTAAATTTTGAAATTGATTAGTTTATATGAGTCAAATGCACATTTTGATACTTAATAAAATTATGTAAATAATAATAATATATATTGTGGTCATAAAATATAATTTTTATCATATTGTTCTGAAATATCATATATTTTATCAAACGAAAAATAGATAAAATACATCTTTTAGTTTTTTTTTTTAAAAAGAGAGAGAATGAAATTGACAGAAAGAGAGCGAGGGGACATTTGATTTGGAACGGAACCATATAAAAAGAGTAATTGAGAAATTAAAAATAAATAAATATTTCAAGAGCAATTCAAGATAAAATATAAAATTTATGATAAATTATATTATTTATAAATCGAATAATATATGCATGTATAAAAGAAGATAAAGATGTATTGAGTTTGTGTTGACAGAGATCCCTTCCAGTTTTTTCTAACTATTTACGTTGTAAATGTGATTGTAATCTCTTAAATGAATCTTCTCTTTTCTCCAAAAAAAAAAAAAAAACACAGAAAGAAAGAGAGGAAGATAACAAGGAGTTTATGACCTTTTTTTTTTTTTCCTTATTTTGAAAATAATTTTTTGTTTTAAAAAATAAAAAACTTGTTTTTTTTTTAAAAAACTTGTTTAGTAATTTGTTTTTAGCCAAGTGTTTTTTAAAACTAAAAAACAAAAACAATTTTAGACGGTCGCCTATTTTTGAGTATCTGTTATTTTTTGTTTGGGAAACCATTTTTATATCCGATGACTTTTTCTCCAGTTGAGGACTTGAGTTCTCATGGAAGTTTCATCCTCTAGTTTCAGTAGGTTAATTTATTTTTTAAAGTGATTTTTTAGAACTATTATCCAAATATATTTTTTATTTTTTTCATCGAAAACTTGTTTTTAAAAACAATTTTGAAACAACAAAATTTAAAAGAGAAAACAAATAGGCACTATTTTTCCTTTTTTCCATGTATAGAATGAGTGAATAGATTGTTTAGATTAAAGTGCACCAGTGTCCTAAAACTTATCTGTAGTACAAATTTGCCCCTAAAGTTTTTTAAATGGTACAATCTGATCCAAACCTAATAGATTACTTAGTTTATTGCTAAGTGAGCTTGAGATTGTCGAAAAAAAATCTTATTTGACATATGACAAGGCAGGTGAGATGACAATTTTTTTAACAAAATACCCCAATTGAAAAAAAAAAAAAAAAAAACATATTTTAGCTCTGAACCTCTCTCAATTCATCCTCTTTTTCCTCTTCTGCCAAGAGTCGAAGTCCGTCAACCAACTTTGCTATCTGCTGAGGACGATGGCGAACAACAACGACTTTGTTGTATATGTATATAATTGTGTTCATGTGTAAATAATACAATTTATAAAATATTAATTATATAAAAGTAAAAAAAAAAAGTTACATAATTATCGTCACAGATAAAGCAGCAGCACACATAAGACGCAATCCCCTACAACCACATACGTACAAGACAAAACATATAACCTTCCAACACATCTACTAACATCAAACCACAAAACATGGAGTAGAAGATCCAACCACTTGATGACATGTGCAAGTAATACTTTCTGTACGTAAAGAATCTTTGTACTGAAGTGTCGTATAAAGAAGAATACAACAAGTTGTTGAAGCAGCTAGCTTATGCCCATAAGTTCACTCTCAGTACACTCTCAAAAAGGGACGATGACATTTACCCAAAATGCATGGGTTTGAATGAAATAGGTTTAAATCCATCTTTAAGTTGGGAGACCCATACTAATAAGACAAATGCCTATAATACTAAAAAATTCTACCAAGGCAACACTTGATCATGAAACTGGGTTGGAATCTAGACTCTTGAACTTGCAAAATGGAAAAACCAAAGACTACAAGTTATAGGTGATTTTCTAGTCTTTGAGGCCACTACAGTATCACCCTCACTATAGCCCCTCATCAATTCATTTTATCTTCTACTTTTCTTTTTCCTCAAACTATTCCTATCAATTGTACATATTGCAACAACAACAACAAAATTAACGAGACTAGTTTTTAAATATAAAAGATTGAATAGGTATTTTAAACAAATTGATGCATTTTTTTTAATAAATAACCAAGATATTAAAAACTGTACCGACTATTAAACCGATTGAGGTCATGGTCAAATTAAGTTAAGTTCAATCATAATTAAAATGATATAATATAATTAAAAACTAATTTATTCGCAAAAGAAAAAGAAACTTAGACTGCAACTTTATATAATAATGAACAAATTTACACATATATTTTGCCATGGTAATTTTGGAAAAAATCCTAAGATTTTATTAAAACAAATTAGATTGACATAGACCTTTGAAGCTAGTGGTATAAGATGAGCTCTTAAGGGTTGTTTGGTATAAGGCGAGGGGAGAAAAAGTAAGCAAAGAGAAAAAAGATTTTGAGTTGGATTTTTAAAAATGAGAAAAGTGGGGTTAAAAGATTTTAATTAATTTTCTTACTCTTTTATTTCTCACCTTCTCTAAATTAAAATTTTGTAACCCTACTTCTTCAATTTTCTTAAATCCAACTCATTAAAATATTATCTCCCCTCCCCAATCCCCTTCAAATCCCTCATACCAAACAAACCCTTAGGGTGTATTTGGTTTGAAGGGAGGGGATGAATCCCTAGGAAGGATATTGACCAATATGCCATTAATGAAGATAATATTCTTTTTTGTTGAGAGTGTATTTTTGAAATATTGAAAATTTTCTATGGACTATTTAGTAAAGATGATTGAGAAAAATTCTCTCTCTTTTCTCCCTCCCCCTCCATCCCTCCCCTCAAACTAAACAAGCTCTTAATGACACTAGGTTTGGGGTTCAATCATCAACTCGGGCAATATGCCAGCCATTCATCTCAAAAAGAAAAAAGAAACAAATTAGATTAGAATGTAATATTCTTTCATAAATTTTAGAGTTAAGGTGCATTCAATATCCTGAAAGGCGTACGCTATCACCCTAAAGCACCTTTTTATACAATTATGTACTTAATTTAGATAATTTAAGGTGTTAGATACACATGGAAAAAAATTTAGGATGTTGGATGCACCAAAAAATAATTTAAAAATAGTTTATGGTACTAGACGCAACTAAAGAAAAATTAGGATATTATGTGCACACAAAAAAGACTTCAGAGGTGTTATGTGTACTACAAAATACTTTAAGATACTAAATACACCCTAAAAAATACTTTTGGATGCTGAATATACCTTAAGCCTATTTTTTTTTTTATGTGTGACGGGATCCCATCAATTAATCTTCACACTTTGCCTTCTTCCCGCTCCTTTCTTTGCTTGCTCACTTTTTTTTTTTTTTTTTAAAAAAAAAAAAATTAAAGTACTGGGAAACCGCATGCAAGAAAACAATGTTTGTAGATATCAGAAATTAAAATATCTTTGCATCCAGTGGGTGTATAGGTAGAGCTGAAATTCTTTTAAAGTAGTGTTAAAGAGAATGAGCGTGATCGAGGACGGATCAAGCCGACCAACGTTTCTATAAGTTGTTTAATTTTTTAAGGTAAAATCCAAAGTCATAGTTCAATTATATATAAATCATTATATATTTGATATTTTCCCATCAATATGTTTATTGTTAATATAGCATAAAATCGAATTTATTGTTAAAGTTTCCCTCCGAGATTAAAAAAAAAAAAATTGAAGCTGAACAGCCGAACAGCACACAAGATGTTCATTAATAAATTCTCTCAATGTATCATACAAAAATAAATTATCTATATAATATTTTATTTTGAACACATCAGAAAACACATGCATGTTTATTTACGTACTATTCGTCAATATATATATAATGTACTACCTCCGATCCTAATTATAGAAACATTTTTAGTGTAATCTGTATTATAAAAGTGTTCCTATAATTAGGACCGGATGGAGTATTATATAAAACATAAAATTATTTGTAACATGCTTGTTTTTTGGGATACATCAGAAAACTCATGCGTGTTTATTTACTATACTCCTTTATTTATACATTATTTTGAGAGAAGTCTTTTATTTAACACATTGATGCTCTGTTGCAAAGAGATATACTCATATACTACCTCCGGCCCTAATTAAAAGACATAGTTGACTTTGTTTGGAGAGATTAAGGAAGTTAAATAAGTTACTTAATCATTTTATATGTTGTGTATCTTTAGATTTTATATTAGTTTATTAGTCAAACTAATTACTTTGAAGAAAAAATAAAAATAAAAATAAAAATAAAAATACTCTAAAGTGATTTAATTAGCTTCCTTAATTTCTCCAAAAAAGTCAACTATGTTTTATAATTAGGACCGGAGGGAGTATTAAATAAAACTGCTCCTTATGTATTTTCATGAGAGCATTTTTCTACTTTAAAAAGTGTAACATAACACGAAATATGTAGTGACATTCGTTAGTGATTTCACAAAAATATCTAATACTAATATCTCTATTTACACAAATTTAGGATATTTATAAAGTCAAGGAAGTTTTTTTCATTCCCAAATAACTTTCAACAATACATTCACGCAACAATCTCTTCTCTTTCTCTTCTTTATTTCTTTCCTTTTGTTTTTCCAATTCATTTATTACTAGGATTTACATTTTATAGTTAAACATTGATAATTTAAAAATGATAGTAGTTTTTCCAATATTTTTTTGGTGAAATTCTCCCAATATAATTTTTTTATTCATAAATTTATAAATATTGATAGCTTTGTTCGGACCTAAATGTTAAAACATGATCTCTTTAAAAAAAATTAAGAAAATAAAATGACCAAATTCGTAAAAAATAAAAAAGGAGAATATATAATTATGTTCAATAATTAATCCCAATAAAGAAACAATTTTGAAGATTGTATGAATATAAAAATAGGGAAAAATATTTCTCTCGTCACTGGAGATAAGTTTATCTCTAATGACCCATAAAACTACATCGTTTTTGAATTAATGAAGGGTGTGTTTGTAATTTTAGGTGAATTAATGAATGGTGTTTTGGTAAATTTATATGATAAAAAATTAAATAAAATTACAGAAATACCCTTCATTAATCTAAAACGACGTAGTTTTGGGTCACTAGACATAACTTATCTCCTACTTAATGGAGAAATCCTTGACCCATAAAAATAATGTGATACTAATATTAAATGAAATTCCCATATTCATGAGACGACGAGAAAAAGAGGTTGATAAATCACTTTCTGTATTTCCAATTAATTTGTAAATTAGATCAAATTTAGTAACCTGAATTATTGTCCTTATTATTATCGTCTTCATTATTATTTTGGCCCAAATTATTGTCTTCATCACAAATGAAGACGAAAAGCTACTTCATTTAGATTTCTCTAATCGATTCTCTGTCTTCAGCCTATGATCGTATAATCATTCATCAAAAAATGATAAAATTATTATAAGAAGAAGAATTTGATAATTAGAAATTCATTTTTAAAACATATATTCTTTTTTTCTCAATCATCATATACATGTAATCAATTTATAATTAAAGATAATCAAAAAATTTCTCTTATTACTCTTAAATCAAACGAACTTATAATTATACTCCCCAACAATAGTTTGTTATTATGTAAGGAGATTCGACTATAATTTTACACAAAGTATAAGTTTTTTTTTTAAGAAAACAAGAAAAATAAAATAAAATGATTTATGAATGTATAAAAAGTATTTCTCTTGATTTTTTTATACCCTTGATTTTTTCCATCAATATGTTTGCTTTCAGTTTATATCTTGCACTTTATCTAGAATCAAATTCAAATAGATAAATTGAAAGTATAACAGATGTTTTGATTGAGATACGGAATATTTCTGACAAAAAGAAATAAATAAAAATACTCTTATTCAAATCATATCCACATGTGGAGTGTATTCATGATGTTCAATTTCAAATTAAAGTCTATTTGATAGGGAGTAATAATAACTAGATAATTAAAAAATGATTAGAAGAATTTATGCGAGATAATGATTTTAAAATGTAATGTATATATATAAATTAACGAAATCATCATGTGCTCATGTTCTAAAATTACTTAGAATTTGACCGTAATCTTGCAATTATTGTTGGTATGTGATTCAAAAAAATGATTGTTTTAATGACACAAAATAAAAGTATATAATGCATGTTATATCTTTATTATCATCTAAATTTTATTACTTTCTAAAAAAATACAATAATTTATATTCTTTAGCTGTAAAATTTATTTATTTATTAACTATTTTATATCAGTCTCATTCTATTATTCATACCAAACGATATTAGAATACCTTCATATGACTATCTGATTAAATCATATTAAAAAATTATAAGATTCAATGAGAGCTAAGGCTTTTTTTTTTTTTTTTTTTTTTTTTTTTGCATGTACTAAAGACAACATATTTATACTGAATTCCAGTAAAAAAATATGATCATATCACTCAAAATTTGGGTTGAAAAATTACGTTATATTCAATTATTCAATTTTATTGCATAATAAAAAATTCCTAGCTACTAGGATAATCAAGGTTAGGTGTAAGAACCAATAATAATTAAGAGAAGCAATAAAGATAATAGAGAGACATGAACTTTAAAGGAAGAAAAAAGATGTTGGATGGCGGTTTGCAAAAATTGAATAAGAAAATGGAAAGAAGATGATTGTGTTTGAAGCTTTTGTTCTTATATCAATAACATTTCCTTTTACTTTACTCACATAATTAATTATAATTACCCATCATGGTATTGCTTTTCTTAAGTCAAAACTGTGCTCCAAAAGCGACAAAATCTCTAAGTATATTCCCCATTTAATATTATTGTATTTATTAGTCAAGCATGCAAGCATCATTCTGTTTCAAATTAGTGTTTTTGCACTAATTGTTTCCATAATTACAGAGGAAATTTGGATAATTTTAAGGGTTTTTTTTTAAAATATATTGTTATAAATGATTAACCACTCATCTTTCAATTTTTCTCTTTCAAACAATGATAAAGAATCCAAAGATGTAAAAGAACTTGTACATGTATTTTATTTATTTACACACACATGCGTGGCATGTCTCTAATGAACTCTTAAATTATTGTTATATACATTTCTGAAAGGCCTGGCCTCACAAAAATCAATATACTAATATATTAAATGAACATACCAATATATTTAATTAAATTTAGAAAAAGTCACATTATTCATAATTCATAAACAATACTACCTCCGGTAATTAGACATATTCTAATTATAGGATAAAGTTTTGTAGTACAAATTGCATTACAAACTTTATCTTATAATTATGACCGGAGGGAGTATAATTTTTTCATATAGTATGGGTATAAATGCATAGAAAATATGTCTACTTGCTGTGTACGATCTAAATAATGGTATGTTACTTGATATGAAAACATGAGAAATTGAATATTATAATGCCCCATTGAATGGAGGTTAAGAAAACAGACTTATTGAATATTATATTTAATTTATGTGAATTTCTTTTTCTTTTCATTCCAGCACTATTATAATTTTATTTATTCATGCACTGCTTTTATCTTGTCAAATACTACTATATAAATAGAACGATGCTCAAATTGTTTTTTTAGTATTATATCAAATATAATTATTTAATATTTACTTTCATTTAAACCATTATTTTATTTTCATTTTCGTACTTAATCATTCTCTGTACAATAAAACAGGAAGAACGTGAGGATATGTAAGGTGCCAAGTCTAGGATACATCAAATTATTTTTAATTATTATTTGCAATATGTCTAGTGTGTTTTCTAATGAGCATAGGTTTGCCTCCACACTAGCACAAGTTTTGTCAGAAAACAATTAATTTTTTTAAAAAGAGAACAAAAAGAAGAGATAGGAAAATTGGAAGTTTGTGCGGATTGTCATGTTGTGGCTGGTCTGAGAAATTTTGATGAGTTCTAACCAAAAAAATGTTTGGCAACATAGCTACAGCTTTGAATCCTTTATGGGCAAATAAGGGTCTAATGATGACCAAAACTTGGTCCCAAAATTCTCCATATTTAATATATGGTATGAGCGACCAGTTGTTAAATAAATAGACTATGCCTTGTTTGGTTGGAATTCTCAAGACATGCTAGTAAAACATTTAAGAATACTATGTGGTCCATACCTCTTTGTTTAGGACCAGGTTCTGACCTGAATCTCCATGCTGGAACCAGAGAATGTAAAAGACAGAGCCGGTGCCTGAAATAACATTTGAAAAATAGAGGTGGGAACAAAAGGCACGTATATATTAAATATGAATGCATTGATACTCACAAGAACAGTTATAGTGAATTCAATGCAAGTCTGAAACTTCTAGTACATAACAGTTCACATTATGATGGAAGCTAGTAGTATATGTTTGTCGTGTAAATTTTGATTTGTTTTATATACCAACTAGCGTGTACTCTCCCCAGTGGATCAAGAAATGGGAGTGTGTGATAAAAGTAAATACCAGTGGATAAACATATGTAGTCAGAGATAATACAGACAAAAGCCTCACTGGACATGTAAATAAAGAGAATTGTTAATTTGGCCAAACAGCAAATAAAGAGAACGAAAGGAAAAGAAAAATGGGTTTATTTAAATTGAAGTATGGGGAGAAGGGGAATATATATATATGTCTTTCTTGGATCCTGCGAGAGACAATGATCACTGTTAGACATATTTATCAATTTGTTAGCCAAAGGAAAAGGAAACAAGGGAATGATGAAAAGTGGGAGCAAAAAAGAAAAGGGGGAAAAGAATTCCAAGAAAATAAACAGTTAGCGCTGTGTACAGACAAAGGTAGAATACTGATGCAAAATAAAGAAAGAAATCTAGGAGTGAAAGTGAGAGAGGCTGGGGCTGCAAATAAAGGAGTCTACTAGTAGTGGTGAGAACTGAGAAGTACTGAGTAGAGAGGGATTTAGAAGAAGTAGAAGGAAGTTCATTCTCTCTCTCTCATGTCCACCAACAAAACCCACTGAAGAAAATCATCATCATGAAACTCCCTCTGCTCCCAGCACTCCAAAAAAGCAATCCTCTTCCTCATTCAAACCTTCATTCCCTTAAATTTGCCTCCCAAAACACCACACTACTCTCACTCACCACAGCCCCAAAACCATGAAATCTTTTCTTCTCTTTCTCACATTCTCCTTCTTCTGCCAAATATACCTAGTTTTCTCTGCTTCTTCAACTCCACCCATCCAACTCATCTCACTGCTTTCACTCAAATCTTCCTTCAAAGACCCTCTAAATGCACTCCATGACTGGGACCCTTCTTCTACCTTCTCAAATTCTAATTTCCAGGACCCTTTTTGGTGTTCATGGTCAGGCATCACATGCCATTCAAAAACAGCTCAAATAATCTCCATTGACATCTCTAATCGCAACCTTTCAGGCACAGTTTCATCGGAAATAAGGTATTTGACTACCTTAAACCACTTGAATCTAAGTGGGAATGGCTTCAGCGGAAGTTTCCAAGCAGCAGTTTTTGAACTCACTGAGCTGAGGGCTCTGGATATCAGCCACAACTCCTTCAACTCAACTTTCCCACCTGGGATTTCAAAGCTGAAGTTCTTGAGAATCTTCAATGCTTACAGCAACAACTTCGTTGGCCCTTTACCTCAAGAATTCATCAGACTCAGGTTTCTTGAGCAGCTCAACCTTGGTGGGAGCTACTTCAGCGACAGGATTCCTTCAGCTTACGGCAGTTTCCCACGATTGAAGGTTCTTCATTTGGCTGGAAATGTGTTGGAAGGTCCAATACCACCTCAGTTAGGCTTCTTATCACAGCTTGAACGCTTGGAAATCGGATACAACCAGTTTTCTGGAGGAATACCAGAGGAATTCACTTCTTTGTCTGGTCTAAAATACTTAGATATCTCTTCTGCTAATCTTTCCGGATCTGTGACCCCACAACTAGGAAACTTGACCATGCTGGAAACACTGCTGCTGTTCAAGAATCGGTTCACTGGGGAAATCCCGCCAAGTTTAGGCAATCTGAAAGCACTCACGGCTCTTGATTTGTCAGATAATGAGCTCACTGGGTCTATCCCTGAAGAAGTTGCATTGTTGAAGGAACTTAACATTTTGAGCTTAATGGAGAACAAGATGACTGGTGAAATACCTCAAGGGATTGGTGAACTTCCCTACCTCGATACTCTGCAACTATTTAACAACTCTCTTACTGGGATTCTCCCACCTATGCTTGGTTCAAATGGTTTACTCCAGAGACTAGATGTTTCCACCAATTCACTTTCTGGTCCTATCCCACCACGTGCTTGCCAAGGAAACAAGCTCGTTAAGCTCATACTCTTCCGCAACAAATTTGAGGGTGCAATTCCTGAATCACTCGTGAACTGTACTTCACTAACGAGGGTTAGAATCCATAACAACCAACTCAATGGTTCGATTCCATCAGGTTTTGGTCTCCTCCCAAACCTGACCTTCGTTGATATGAGCAACAACAACTTTGTAGGTCAAATTCCTGAAGATTTTGGCAATGCAGTTAAAATACAGTACTTGAACCTCTCTGGAAATTCTTTTGAAAGCCGATTACCACGTAACATCTGGAACGCTTCCAATCTACAGATTTTCTCCGCAAGTTCATCAAAAATAATTGGCGAAATCCCAGATTTCATTGGGTGCCAGAACATCTACAGAATCGAATTGCATGGAAACTCTCTGAATGGCACCGTCCCTTGGGACATCGGCCACTGCGAGAAGCTCCTTCAATTGAATCTGAGCCACAATTCCCTCACAGGTATAATTCCTTGGGAAATCTCTGCTCTTCCGTCCATCACCGACGTCGATCTCTCACACAACTTTCTCACCGGTACCATACCTTCCAATTTCAACAATTGCACAACCTTAGAAAACTTCAATGTCAGTTACAACCTCCTCACCGGACCAATTCCCTCGGCGGGATCAACTTTCCACCCATCATCATTCACCGGCAACGAAGGCCTCTGCGGCGGAATTCTGGAAAAACCGTGCGCGGCGGACGCAGAAGCCCTCGCTGCAAGCAGTGACGTCGAGCTTCACAACAAACAACAGCCCAAGAAAACCGCCGGCGCCATCGTGTGGATCGTCGCGGCGGCGTTTGGAATTGGGCTTTTCGCCCTCGTGGCCGGCACACGCTGCTTCCGCGCAAACTACGGTGGAGAATTCAGCGGCGGCGGCGACCACCGCGATGTCGGGCCGTGGACACTGACGGCGTTCCAGCGTTTGAATTTCACGGCGGAGGACGTGATCGAGTGTTTGTCGATGTCCAACAAAATCCTAGGGATGGGGTCCACAGGTACAGTATATAAAGTAGAAATGCCAGGTGGCGAGATTGTAGCCGTCAAAAAGCTATGGGGAAAGCATAAGGAGAACAGCAACATAATCCGACGGCGGAGAGGGGTCCTGGCGGAGGTTGAAGTGTTGGGGAACGTTAGGCATAGGAACATAGTGAGATTGTTAGGGTGTTGCAGCAACAGGGAGTGCACGATGCTGCTCTACGAGTACATGCCCAATGGGAATTTAGATGATTTATTGCATGGGAAAAATAAGGGAAATAATAATAATCTGGTCGCTGATTGGTTAACGAGGTATAAGATAGCCTTGGGGGTGGCCCAAGGGATTTGCTATCTTCACCATGACTGTGACCCAGTGATCGTACACCGTGATCTCAAGCCGAGCAATATATTATTGGACGGTGAGATGGAAGCCAGAGTGGCAGATTTTGGGGTGGCTAAACTGATTCAGAGTGATGAATCTATGTCCGTCATTGCTGGATCCTACGGCTACATAGCTCCAGGTGAGACACTCTACCGTTTAACCCCTAAATTTTCTGTTTTTTTTTTTCTGTCATTAAAAAAGTTACAAATTTCATTTTGTCTTTTTTTTTTAAAAAAAAAAACTGGTAACATAATTTTTTTTGTTTGTGAAAAATATTTATTGAATTTTACACTAAAATGAAAGGTTCTCTAGTTAATTTTGGTTGAGATTTGATGTCTTTTTTTTTTCAGTAAATTTTTGTGTAATTTAACATTTTACACCGGTATTGTGTGTGGGTGAGAACACATTATATGATTTTTATTTAGTAAAATGGTAATAATATACAATTACTAAAACAACAACTAGTGACAAAGTATAACACTCAACAACATAATGTGAACAAGAAATCTTGTCTGTATTCAAGATGGGGATAGTTATGAAGAAAGGAATTTTTTATTAATGAAAGATTGATACATAAAATGATGAGGAACACACTTAAATTTTGGGGTTTTGAAAATGATCTTTTAACTGTGTTACATACAAATAAATTTCTAACCCTTAGATCTAGTGTAAATAATTTATCAACATATTTCATTAAAAAAAAATCACTGTTTTCATAAATTGAAAATAAAAAATAAAAAATATACAAAAAATATATAAAATTAATTTTTTTGAGAAAATTAATTACGAAATGTGAAAAAAACCGAACATTGATTACTTTGAAGGATAAAATCTGCATGCCATACTGATTAAAGAACGGCGCAGGAAACTCTTTCGGTGCATATTCATTGCACTATGCGCATGAAGTGTCTTTTGACTCTTTTCCTTTATGTTCTTTCACAATCTTGGATTTTTTTTAAACAAAAACATCCAACATTATTTTATCGGGACCCACAGAGAATATTGTCAATTCTCCAAAACCCTTTGGAATTATGATGATGTTGACTTCAGTCTTTTGTCCATTTATTAAAGTAAAAGGCTCCAAAGAACAAAACGACCTTATCTCCTAATTTTGGATTATTATTATCATCATCATTGCTTAAGGCCGTGTTTGGTTTTGCAGAATATGCTTACACTTTACAAGTAGACGAGAAGAGTGATATCTACAGCTACGGGGTGCTGCTGATGGAGATTTTGGCCGGAAAACGATCGGTGGACGCAGAGTTTGGTGATGGGAATAGCATTGTGGATTGGGTGAGAGCTAAGGTGAAAGCTCAAGGCATTGATTCTATATTGGATAAGAATGTTGGTGCTGAGTGTAAGTCAGTGAAAGAGGAGATGATACAGATGTTAAGGATTGCATTACTATGCACTTGTCGAAATCCCTCCGATCGACCTTCTATGAGAGATGTTGTGTTGATGCTACAAGAGGCAATGCCAAAGAGAAAATTGGTTGATACTGTGACAACTACACACCGTGTTGCTAACGATAATACTGGTGGCGGCGGCGGTAACCGCGGCGGTGATAATAATATTGTCTTACCATGCCAAAGTTTCTCAGGGAAATTAACCTAGCTAGTGAGTTCATAGGGTTGAAATGTTTTTTTTTTCTTTTGTTTCTATATTGTGGGGGATTGGTATAGGAGAAAGTCATTTTGTTTCTTTGTGTTTTTTTAAATTTCAATGGAATTTTCAAGTGTTTTTAATTTTCTTTTGTCCTTGTTTTTCCTGTGTTATATATATTGTCAGGACTTTGGTTTCTTTATATGAAGATTGTGTTGCGCTTTAGATTGCCTCAATAATAGTAGGACCCGTTTGATTGATAAAACTTTTTCTTAAAAAAATAAAAGAAAACGAGAAGAATGGTAAAAACAGGGAAAGATTAATGTAAACTCTTTCATTTGTTGACATTCCTCTATTCATTTAATTTATCAAGATAAGAGACCAATATTTTAGTGAAAAATATATGTATATAAATAAGGGTTAAGGTGTAAAAATATACATGTTTTTTTGAGTGTAAGTCTAGATAGAAAGTGTTTTTTTTAATGTGCAAAAGACACACGCGTGGTTACAAATTAGATGCAAAAATACCGTTTGATCGTTAAGTTTGACTTTTTTTTTGTTGATCAGACGATGATGTGTCATTTCAAATGTGCAAAATACACATGTGATTTGTTAAGAAGAGCGCCCAACATTTTTTTTTTTAATTTAATAATTTTACTTCAATTAAATTATTTTAGGATTTTGAAAAAATATTTCAGGTATTGTTCGGTACTAAAAGGATGCTGACTGATATTGAAAAAAATATTTCAGGGTATTGACTGGTACTAAAAAATACTTTCAGGATACTAACTAGTACAAAACAAATACTTCATAAATTTGAAAAATTATTTTAGGATCTTGGAAAAATATTTCAGGTATTGACTGGTACTAAAAGGATACTGAAAAAAATATTTTAGGATATCTTAGTATTAAAAAGTACTTTTAAGATACTGACTGGTACAAAAAACATACTTCATAATTTTGAAAAATTATTTTTGGATCTTGAAAAAATATTTCTGGTATTGATTGGTACTAAAAGGATATCGATTGATACTAAAAAAATATTTTCACGGTACTGAATGGTATTAAAAAGTATTTTCGGGATACTAACGATAAGTAAAAATACTTCATAGTCTTGAAAAATTATTTTAGGATCTTAAAAAAATATTTCACACTATTGATTGACTAAAAGGATACTAAAAAATATTTCATGATCTTGAAAAATTATATTAAGATCATGAAAAAAATATTTCAGGGTAATGACTGGTACTAAAAATATACTTCAAAGCATATTTTTTTAAGATTCTAAAATAATTTTTCAAGATTATGAAATATTTTTTCTATACGAGGTAATATTCTCAAAGTATTTTTTTTAGTATCGGTACCACAAGACGAAATATTTTTTCAGATCTTAAAATAATTTTTCAAGATCATGAAGTAATTTTTTTCAAGATCCTAAATATCTTTTTAGTACCTGGTAGTAATTAAAATAAAATTATTAAATTTTTAAAAAAACTTAACGATCAAATCACATGTGTATTTTTGCACATTTGAAATGCCACGTCATTGTCCAGTCAGCAAAAAAAGGCAAACTTAACGATCAAACGGTATTTTTACACATAATTTATAACCACATAATCACATTCGGACCTAAAAAAACACTCATCGAAATTCTTCGAAGGAAATCACATGTGTATTTTTGCATTTTAACCCTATAAATAATTTATAACAAGTAAAGTTAGTTATAAATTATAACTAATATTACCTCCCGTTCACTACAAATTGAATCCAATATTTAGGAACCAAAGGGTACTTGTTTTTTCGAGTTTAAAAGGTCAAATACATTTTTATCGATGAAGATGGCGATTCCTATGTTCAGATTATGGATAGAAATAAAATAACAAAATTAATACTTTATCTAATCCATGTTCACCTATTTATATAATTTGATTCGATTAAAAAGTTAGTTAATTGATTAATATGATAGGTTTTTTCTCAAAAATGCTAATCATTTTCTTTAATTCCCTTCATCTCTTACTTATTTGATTATTATTAAGGGAACATTAATAAAAGTAAATTAGAAAAAAGATTGATAAATATGGAAAATCAATCTTATATTAAGAACCAAAATCAACACTTCAATTATGTCTTATATTAAGAAGCAGAGGGACTTGGAAGTATATATATGATACCTCGGGACAATACGGGATTGGGACACACCGTCTGAGGATACATTCTGTTTCCACTCAAAATACTTGGATGAGAAAAACTTGAACAACCCTTCTTTAGATAAATAAATTTAGAAATTGTGCCGCATGAGTTTCACCCCATATTTGAAAGAAGATTGGAAAAAAAAAAAAAAAGGGAAGATAGATTCAATATGTGCTTGAAGAAATCGGCATGGTTACTAGATAAGCAACTTTTTAACTGTGGTTGGTTTAACGTGGTTGGTTGAGTTAAAAGTCCGATTGGGAAACAAACTTGTTTGGAATGACTTATGGATAAGTAAGCTTTTGAGATAATTATAAGAAAAAAATAAAATCAAAATTACCAAAAATATGAAAAATGCTAAATTAAAAAATTTGGTAATACCAAAATACATAATTTGATCAAATAAATATTACATAGGATTGACATTGAGTGACTTATGGATAAATGCTTTTGGAGCTTATCATAAGCTAGGATTTGGAGCTTTTAAAATAAGCTCTCCGATTGAGGATAAGTCCGATTGCCAATTTTTTTTACTCAAACAAAAATTTTGGGAAAAAATTCATAAGTCTTTTGATAAGTTCTCCAAAAGCTCGATAAGCTCTCTCCCAAACAAGCACATTATATGGTAGATTCTCATTTCACTCTCTCCTATTTCTCCTTTCTTTTATAAGATTTTAACTCATATCAATATAATTGTTTCATTATTCATAATTCATGAAAAATAAAATTTGTTTGAAGATTTAAGCAGTATATAAGAATATTTCTCTAGTTTATAATTTGGAAAAAAGTTCAAGTTGACTTATTTGAACATGCATTTAACATGACAAATATGGAAGAAAAAGGTTAAGTTCT
Source organism: Acacia melanoxylon (assembly GCA_019022615.1). Classification (NCBI taxonomy): domain Eukaryota; kingdom Viridiplantae; phylum Streptophyta; class Magnoliopsida; order Fabales; family Fabaceae; genus Acacia; species Acacia melanoxylon. Next base: position 15,733,444 of record JAFJYJ010000005.1, read on the forward strand.
ATTTTAATAAAATGGCCAAAAAAAAAAGAGAACAATTTTATCAATATACTTGTCCTTTCATTTTTATTTGTTTCAATCCTGTTTTCAACAAAACCAAATGGGAAAAATTAATTATTTGGTCTTTATAGTTTTACAAAACTCACCTTGACGTCAAGTCCTTATATTTTTCATCATGATCTCCATCCATCCTTATATTTTTGAAAAACAGATGATTCACTTGAAACTCATCGTATGTGGTTGCCGATGAAGGTTTGTTGGAGATGTTGGAATGAAGATATGCTTGTTTGGATCCTCTAAGTTTTTTAGCTTTTTTTCTCTTTATATGTAGAAGTTAGGTTAAACAGGTTTTACAAAAGCTCTTATAATAAAGAGTTTTTTTTTATATATATAATGAAGAAAAAAACCAAAAGTTCATTTTTTTAAGCTCTTATTTGTTGAAATGAAACGTTGAGGTAATTTGTCGCATCTACATCAATTTCTCTCAGACTCACCCACCGATCTCTCTCACCACATTGGTCGTCTTCTTCTTTGTCCGTCGTCGCCAATCATCATGTTCTTCACTATGGTCGTCTGCCCTCGTCGTTTTTGTGGCTGTCAAAGATTTAAGAAGATCATTGTTGCCGCCATCTCTCACTCCCTCAGTTGACTGTTTTGCCTCTCTCCCCTCAATTCTCATTCTCACTGATCACCTCCTCACTCTTCCTCACAGGCCTCCCTCCCAAACATTGTTGTTCGGAAGTTTTCCAACCTTCACTTTAGTTAGGATTTGAACTTCTGGTAATCAATTTTTCATATTCAATTCCTCTTCTTCCCTTCACTTTGATTTTTGGTTTTCATGCTTAAAGTATAGCTCTACCGACTTGTACATTTTTGGGTTTTTATTTTCTTTAATATTGATTGCTTGGGTAGGTAGTTATTAATTCTTTATTCTTTCCAATTTGGTTCAGTTCATTGGTTGAAATCACATTTGACTGTTCTAAACTTGTTCTTGTAAAATGATATGTATAGATATCTCATATTAGTATTCTTCTTCTATGGTCACAGTCTCACAGAGGGCTCATTTTATATTTTTCACTGACATATAGTGCAGAATTGGCCTTAGAAGTTGTGCATGCTGCAATAGCCGGAGGCATTTCGGTTGAGTTTTCTTCTGATTTTTTTTTTCCTCCAAATCATTTTTAACAGCATTTTTTTTTTTTTTTAAAAAAAATTGAGCTTTTAAGTAACTTTTAAATTAAAATTTATATAATCATTAAACAGCTTTTAATTTTTTTAAAAAGCTTTTTTTTTTTTTTTAAAAGTAGCTTTTAAAAAAAAAGGAGGATTCAAACAGAAGAGGGAGAGGAGAAAGCCTGATTGATGAAGAAGATGAAGATTGAGGGATATAAGTTCATTTAAAAAAAGGATATAATTCTATTACTAATATTTTTTTAAGAAGAAAAAATTATTATTATTTTATTTAATCATGTGTAGCATATTTAATACCGTTAGTCAACGTTAGCATCACATAGGATTAGTTTCAAGTGACTTAACCGTATTTTAAAAATATAGGGATGGATGGAGATAATTGTAGAAAGTATAAGGATTGAGATACAACGAGTTGAGTTACAAACTGAGTTAATACTGAAATTATGATGACCAAATAATTAATTTTCCTAAACTAAATTTGTGATAATCAAACAAAAATTAAATTTATGGGGCCAAATGAATTATACAACCCTCATTGACGCTCAATCATTTCCAAATTAATGATAATCAAATAATAGAAACAGGACAACAAGAAATTATTTAAAATTGATGAGGCTTAGGGTTTATTAACGAAATGCAAATTAAAATAAGGTTTTAAAATTTAAATGCAATAATAATCTGTCTATAGTCTAGACCCACAACTGAGTAAATTTAAGAAGCCCAAGGGACCCAGTAGTAACGTTAGCAATAATGATCTATAGAAAGAAGAGCCAAAAACATGTAAACAAAACAAATAAATGGAAAAAGTATCACTTACAAAACAAAACAAAAAGGCTTTATCTACAGATATATATATATATATATATATATATATATATATATATATATATATATATAGAAAAATTGCTGAAAAATTCATTATTGCAAAATATATTGCCCTCTTATACTAAAGACACAAGTCCTTGAGTGAGTACAAATTATCTTCAGCGGGTACAAATTTTCAACTATAAGCATTAGATTTTCAGCTATATATGAAATGTCTTTCGTTTTCCATTCAATTGTTACTTAGTCATTCAAGTGGGGTCCATCATTGAAAACCCATCTTGGCCGTTGATTAATAGTGGTTGTAAATATTTTACTAATCAAAACTACGTCGTTTTAATTGGACTAATCCTGACTGCTTATTTACACAGTCAATCACAACTGTTCATGCTTTTTTAATCTTAGAAGTCGTCTTCCTACTGGGAGTAACACGCATCACAAAAGCGTTGTTGATAACTTTTGAGGTAAGTCTGATATTAAGACAGATAATTCACTAAACCGCTTCACTGCTCTCTATTCTCAACTAATGAATCTCACTTGTTCATTACAACTCATACACAGTGCCACTCTCAGCTATCGCCCTTTAGATAATCAAATTAAACCATGAGATCCATGCCAAAACTTGTCTTGGTTTCTCAAATGCTTTGGACAGCTTGCTCTAATGGTAGACATGGAGGCTGTCACTGGCTGCATTGGCAGCTAATTTTAATTGGTTTTCGAGTACATTAGATTACCTTAAAATCAAGCTCTATTAACATAGTGTGATCAAATAATCACGCCATGCCCCAAAAGTTACAACATACAAGACTAATGGACCAAAAAGAATTTATGTATAAATATCTGCCTGCCATGAAGGTTGAAAGAATGTGAGTGACCTCTTATTTGTTTCTGAAACCTTTGGTCACAGAGAAACAAAATCACTTACAGATGGCTGACTAGTAAACTGAATATTGCCCCCGGCTTAATAAGCATAGAGAATCAACAAACCCTAATCCTTTAGATGTCCACAGGGTCACTGATCACCTGTTCATCAATAATATTTCTCATCAGAAAACTACACTTCAAGCAAAGGGTAAGGTTCACAATCAGAAAAAGCCGGAATAGTGCTGAAGACATATGGCATAAAAAACTCTTACCAAAAACAAAATGGCTAATGGTAATTTAATGTTGCATTTTATTAAACTACATTAGGTTGAAGTCAACACAAAATTTTGGTCTGGCTTCTTAAAGAACCGTCATTAAAACAGATGTATAATGCAAGAAATTTACTAAACATCAAAGGTCTGACATCAAAATAATATACAGGTAGGGATCTTAGAAGAAACATAATCAGTGTTTTACTTGTGCTTCTGTGTGATGGTAATCAGAAGCCCTTAACTCAATATCAAAAGAGGAAATAAAGCTGCAACCCCATAACTGTTCTAGTAGAGAAGTAGCCAGAACTGCTTTCTGCTACATTTAGAAAAGAGGCCCCCACCCCACCTTTTGGGGTGGTTTGGGGGTGGGGGAGACCCTTGCCCAGTTGAAGGCAGTGCCTCTCATGGCACTGAGAAGCACCATGTTGTATGATTGCAATTGGGAATGAGAGACAAGTAAAAGAGGATTAGGAGAAGAGGCAGAGAAGAAGAGTCGAAGAGGGGAGACGAGAATGAGAGGGACTGGGCAATCCAGCTGTATTATTCATATGCAATCTGATAGAATACAACTGATAGGGGCATCCTATCTATAGGCCTAAGTCAAGTATCTAACAGCTAAGCTAGTCCCTAACTATCTCTACCTAACTTTACATTGTATTATCATTATACAACACGTTAACCTTTAATAGTTTCTTGCCTCCTTGCCTTGAGTGCTAAATGAGAAATTTGGCTAAATTTAACGGAAGTCTTATAGCACAAACTATAACGAGGAAAAAAAAAAAAAAAAGCTCCTTATGGAACTATAGTAATTTACCTTATTCGTGATCACTACTCCATCTGGTATCTCAAGTTTCATCCCGGGTTTTGCGGCAATAGTCACCACCCCCTGATACAGCATGTGTAAGAAATTTAACAGATAAATGGGGAAAACATTTGAATTCATCGTTCTCTCAGTTCAAATATTTAAGCTAAATACAATCATGCAAAACTGGTGGCGAATTTTGAATTTATTAGCAAATAGTTATTTCGAATTTCAAGGATTTGATAAATGCAAGGAATTTGAATTTCCACATATATAACACTCTTTATACAAATGTGTGGGGCATGGCTGCAAGGGATGCAATCTGGCCATTTTTGGTCTCTGTCTTCTTAGCATTGAGACTGTGTTAATACTTGATAGTGAAGAGAAATTATAGACGTTATGATAAACAAAATTAACAGGGGAAATACTGCAATTAAAACATTTTAACTGTACTTGTCAGTTAAAACATTTTTAACTGTACTTGATAAAAAAAATTAACAGGGAAATACAAAAATTAAAACACTTTCAAGTGTAATTATTTTCACAATTGAACTATTTTGGTCCTCACAATTACAATTTTCCTTCACCGCCAACAAATCTAATCTCTATTAAAAAAAGACAAGGTCGGTTTGGCTAAACCACAATCCTTGAAGTCAAAATGTCAAGTGCAAGGGACCCGCATGTGTGTATGTGTTCCTTGTGATGTTTCATGGTCTTCCAAGAACAACAACAAATGACAATAAATAAAAAAATTGTCTCTGCACAGTTCTTAAAAGTTAGCAAATACATCAAGCAACTATATTATGCATGGACCATGAAAGGGGAATATTAATCATTACCTTTAAAGTAATATTAGCTCCAAACCACACGTCACCTCTTACTGTCAAACTATCCAACTCAACAATGCTGGGGATGGATTTAAACCGACTATGGAAGTCTTCAACCTGAGAAAGAAGGCAATTTACACAATTCTGGGCAAAAGCAGTAGATAGGTTATGACAAGACAGAAAATTTAATGCATTCTGACCTTTTCAAATTCAGGTCCCAAGTGAATTTCAGGATCCATGGGATCAATTCTGTTTGGATTACGGGTTAAAATGCCTTCTTTAGAAGTGTATAGATCTGACTGCACGAGTAAGAAAGTGGTAAGAGAAAGTCAGCCGAAGAATCAACATGTTGCATTGCAGTAATAGGAAATATAAAAATAGATAAAGCCAACGTAACCTGTGTAAGGAGCAAATCTGATGTTCTATTTAATGGAAGATAATGAGATTCAGGTACACTGACACCAATTGCACTATCAAAGAACTATAACACAAATAGAAGAGATAACAATGTCAGAGACAGCAATAATTAAGCACATATGTGACAATGTATATAAATTTATGTATGCATGCAAGTATGTATGAATGAATGGATGGATGGATATATTCTCCTTCCCACCAGGCAATAGTTATCCCATTGAAGGTTGCAAACTTCATATCAAACAATGGAAGTAAATGGTACTTAGAGCACCAATACTGAAAACATTTCCTGGTGAACTAGTAATAATGAATTCAAGCAGTTTAAACTGCACTTTATCAGAGAGATTTATTCATCATTAATGGCAAAGTACATGGATAGGTATAGAACAGTGCATAGGCCAACTGAGTAGCAGAATTATACAAGTGCAAACCTTCATAAAAGCCTAACACATCTTTTTACGTGACTTAATATAAATACGTAGCCCAGGAATGAACAAAGGAAAACAATCTAAAAGATGAATCAAGGACTAAAGAGATGTAGTTCAAGCTTGTTTCTCATTCTTGCTATTATTCTACCTCCCTGGCAAACTTCTTATATGCTCCAAGAAAAGGAAACAGGCACCATTTTTATCACTTCTTAGTTATCAATTGTTTTTTTATCACATCCCTTTAAATGTTAGTTTGTTCAAATTAAAAATCATCATGAGTATGCCCGCAGATTTCTATACACGATAGTTAAATTGCTCTATCAATAAATCAGAATCATATCATAGATATATAGATAAATATGACGTGAATATCTTGTCTTATTCATTGAGGAAGGGGATATATATACAAGAGAGAGGAGCCTAGGCTTTAATGGCTCATAGTCACAGAATAATACCCTATCCCTGTGGTTATGGTACAGATTACAATAACTACACATTAGCGAATAAATCTTCTAATACCCTAACACATAACCATTTTATAATATATATTGGGTCTAGATCATCACATTCTAATTTCTACATCATCCAAGATCATTCTTCCATACAAAAAGATGCTGTAAAATGGAATAACATCGGGCTTATATGAACAAAGTGTCTGTCTATAGTTACACACACACACACACACACATGCATGCATGTATGTATATCAAACGGTTCCAACTGCCTATTTAGTGCCTATTAGAAATGAAAATCATTCAAACAAAATGAATGCAACTTCCAACTATGATGATGAAGGAATAGTCCTCATTTACATCAAAGCAAAACATAAACATGCAAGAACAAAATACAAATAACCCATAGAGAAGCATTAACAACACATAAACCTGTATTGTTGATCCAGCTGCTGTTGTTTGCAGAAGAGTTTGGTCAATGTCATTTTCCTGCAAATAATAGCCCTTCAATTCATTATGAATCTTCACAGCAGGGCAGTAGTAATTAGGGAATTGTACCTTAGAAACTGATTGATTGTTGTTCTTAAGTTTATCAGTATCTGCAAGTCTCTTAATGGCTCTTAAGTTCACCCACCTACACAATAGGATACTTGAAAACTTTACAAGTCTGGTAATGAGCGCTAGGAGATTAAAGAAAAAAGCGGATCTGACTCACATGTTTGTTGTATCAATAAGTTTAAATTGGTCCTTCATCTAGAATACATAAACCAAAAACAATCAAAAATAAAAAAAACAGAATCAGCTTATGATATGTGACCCATCATAGCATCACAATATCAAATTCTAAGAAATATAGTGAAACAAAAATAATGCTGAAAATGACTATTTTGTTTTTGAAATATATACACACTTACCTGTTTATCAGGATTTCGAGCAATTTCCAGAAGCTGCACAGAATACAGAAACATGTATTGTTAACAAAGATTTGAAGTATGGTGGACCCATGCCCATTAACCCATGACCCACAAGAAAAATAGTAGAATTGGTTAGAAGGAGGTATATATATTGGAGGGTTCTAGATCAGTGGAAGGACAAAGAATTCAGTATAATGTGGAATAGACTAGCCTCTCAAATATAAGGAAGAATGTCTTCTTTTATCTTTTTTTTTTTTTGGGTTACACTAGAAGGGTTAGAACCCTTGAACTCTATTCACACGCCACCCTAGACCCTTTCTCCTTTGTCCTTTTTTCCATTTTTTTTACTTGTCAACATCCAGATCTATCAATTACTGTCATCACAACTTCATTTATATATTTGTATCATAGGTTTCCATCATTTTGGTATCAAAGTGATCAAAATCCAAGTAACAAAGGCAATGAAAATGTCAGCAAAATGAAGGAGATTAATTTAGTGTTGGCTTGGGTCAGGTTAATCGATTGGAGGAGCCCAAAACATTTCTGGGGAGCAAGAAAAACCTAGGCATTATTTGTTACAAATCAACCAGTAGAAGTATCACTTGGCCCAAGATATTGTTCAGTTCAACAAGTAAAACCTACACAACCTTGAAACATGAATCTCCCATCATAAAGAAAATAAATTATTGTAGACATTACCTTCACCCACTAAATGGTGAAGTCCTATGAATCTAGCTAATGCTCCCGGACAGTTAAAGTCCCAAGCCCATTATAAATGTCAAAAAAGAGATGGAAAGAAACAAGTTTCTATGAAAAGCCAAAAAGTCGGCATGTGTATGCACATACATGCATATACCTTAAAACTCCTTGGCTGTGAGATAGTATTTGATGAATGGCCTTGAGTCACCTGGGGAAAAAATAAGAAAATTCAGATACCTTTTGAAGGGAAGTTGGACCATTAGGCTAATGCAGGACAGTTATCTTTGTGTACCTCAATGCAATAGTCAATTTCGTTGTTAAGCAAATAATTTAATATGTCTACAAGATGAAGTCAAGGTCAACAGAATTAAAATTGAATCTCAACGCAAGGTGAAGAAATAGTAAATTCCAACAATATAATAATAATTATCAAACCCCAAGGATACTTGGATCAATGGAAGTAGCCACATTGACTGAGTTGATTGCAAAGATATACTGCTTGCCCTGAAATAAGAAAAAACAAAGCGAACTTTGATTAACACCAGATAAAATAAAATAAAACAAAAAAAGGATGCCACACAAGAACATCGAAAACATCTATATAATACTGACATTTTGTTGTTTAATTCTAGAGTTCACAGCTCTTGCTTGTTTTAGAAATAAGACAAAAGAAAGAAGAGTGTTCAATATATACAGGATAAAAATCCATACCTGTGCCAATAATAGATCAAGGGTTCCTGATTCTGCTAGTGAAAGGAATACACCGCTGTTTTCAAAAGGATACCTTTCAGGTTAATTTAAGATAATATCTTAATTTGCCAAGCAAGTGAAACTACAATCAAAGTAACAAAATTCTTCAAAAAGGAACTATCCTGATACCCCATGAAAATTATTCACAAAGCCCAATTTAAAGTTACCCAAACAAAAATTGAATAGATTCTATAATCTATACCGTGACAGTGATATCAGTATTTTCAGTCACATAACTACTACTTATAAGAATATAGCACAAGTCTTGCTTTAAATGTAAATATAATTACAACTAGTATTGAAAATTTCAAGACTCCATAAGCACACAAATAAATGTATACGTTATTGAAGCAACAGATATTTGAAGAATAACATACACTTCACCCTTGCAGGAATGATCACCGGATAATTTTACATCTGAACCTTGATCCTACACAGATTATGATATAATGATTAAGAGGTGTCATTCAACATCAATTTATTCAGGAAAAAAAAGGCAGGAAAAAAAAGAAAACTAAGGTAAACCTGCTTAAAAGCTTGTATGTTGATGCTTGATGTTGAATACTTTTCCAAGATCTACACAAAATGCAGAAGTATATTTTAGTAACAGTAAAGGTCAAATGATAAAGAATGAAAACTAAAAAGGCAATTCACCTTTAAAGTATTATCATGAATGTCAGATGTGTTCACAAGAACCAAGGGAACACTGCATCCATATTTGGAATTGAGAGTCTAAAGACAGTGCCAACAGCTAAACAGTCAGAGCCATGATTAACTAGATAACGGCAATTGTATATTAGGTATAAAATTCAAACCTCAATCTGGTTGATTGTTAAGTCCAGCAAGGTCATCCCACCACAGATATTAACAGCAGAGCTACATAAGAGCAGAGAAGTTTCATTGGCTCAACCATCAGTGTACTAATAAGTTACATATGTCTAGAAGGAAATTAAAAATTTAAATTAAGATGCAAATCACGTAGCCAATAGTGCATACAATAATTTGAAATATTGAAGATAATCTAATACACAAGAATATATTTATGCATGTATGTATGGAAGCATAAATACATAAGTCAATGCAAAATAACTAAACAAGCACAATAAATTTTCTCTGATTTGTAAAACAGAGGGACAAGGCAAAAAACAGAAAAAGAAGCAAGAGGAAGAATGGCAAATAATAAAAATGATAAACACAGATTGAAAAACCATAAAACGTAGGCAGCTAAAGATGAGATTCTTCCGTATTATCCCAAGAAAACTAAATCTGAGTGAAAAACAAAGAAAATATGGAAACAGATTTATTTAATTCAGGTAGACACTAAATTTGAAGAATTAGAAATGCTTACTTTGGGATTTCCAAACCCATCATCTTTGTTCCCGATCCAGCATTGAGCTTAACAACAACAAGCTTGTCCAAAAGCTTCTTAGTCTCTTCTATACCTGCTTTTGGAGCAATTATTCCTCAGTTCTAGTTTCCAAGACATCATTACAATGTTATCACAAACAGAAACCAATGACCTGTCAGTATGCACTTTACCTTCAGAAACAAGTTCTATATCAGCATAGGGGACAACAGTCACTTCGCCCTTTGTAAACTTAAGCTTTCTTTTCTTCTCTTTGATACGCTTGGCTTCTCTTTTAACCACAGTCAATGACAGGCCAATCAAAATTTTGAAAATCACTTCAACCAAAGCAATATTATGAACACGCTAATGAAAAATAAAATAGTCTCAAAGTCATATCATACCGAGCTTTTTGACTAGTAGCAGAAGAGAGCTCATCTTCAGCGCTGGATAACTTCTGCTCGAGCAATAATGTTTTGGTTATCAAATTACACAACACGTACACAAATTGCACGGAATTATTAGCAGGAATAGGATATGCAATTTTCTTGTAAAATTCTAACGGCATGCTAGAATCAACCAAAGCTACAATTGGAATTTGCAGTTTATTAGCCTCCTTTATAACCGTTGATTTCCTTTCAGTGTCCACAATAATAACACAATCAGGTGGTTGAGTAGGACCAAAGATGAGCTTCTTGTTCCGGGACCGAAACTTCTTGGGGCTATTACTATTGGTCAAGAACCCACCAGTGCGCCAAAGGGCACCCACACTGGGGCTGTAGCAACCAACTCTCTTCGTCATTTCCTCAAAGATTTCATCAAACAGAGGATTGGTATTGACGAACATGAAACGACCCTTTTGCCGGGCAAGGGACCCAATGAAGTTGAGGGCACTGCGCATACAAATTAAGGTCTTGTCGGAATCAAAGATGACCATTTTGTTGCGCATGCCATAAGTGTATACTTTCAAATGGTGGGCAGCAACTCGGCGACCAATCTGGGCATTGGTGCTCAGCAGTTTCTGAATCACAACTGAATGGATTGTCATGCTTATAGATTTTGTGGGGTTATGCACACTATGACTGTACGACGGAGGGAGAGCGTCACCAAGAAAGATCTGTGATGGAAAGAGATGAAGCAGAAAAGAGAGAGGCAGCGACGGAGGAAGAGGGACTCGGTGGATGACGACGGCTGCCCGAAGCTCTGGCAGCACAGTAATGGGTTCCGCCCTCAATGCTGATGCTCGGAAGTGTTCGGCTTCTCTCCGTTTCCACTTTCCACTGCACCCCAGCAAACCTGAAACGTCGTAGTTTTGACCTATGGGCAACAACAAACTTCTTTGCCTGACCTCTTTTCGTTTTTTTTTTTTTTTTTTTGGCCTTTATTGGGTAAGAATTCATGACATTTTGACCTTGTAAATTTCCCGTCTCGTCCAGAATCAGCCCCATTTTCTCACACATAAATTAAATTATCCTTTTATTTTTGTATTTTGATGTGTACCACATCTTTATTTGAAGTAAAATTGTATATATCATGATACTAAACACAACTATATACAGTAAAAAGATAATAACAAAGATGATGATGATGTTATTCTTCAACTTTAGATCAATTTTTGTAATTATTAGTTGTTAAATGATCATTTTAAATAATAGAATATAGATAATTTAACTAATATAATAATATTTCTTAAGTTTATTTTTTTTAAAAAAAATAAACCAGGATTTCCAATCCCGCCCTCAGGGCTCAGGGCCAGGATGCATGCATTTTGGCCAAAAACTGGACCAAAAATTGGGATTAGGTTTCCTTAGTCTTGGCTCAGGTTTTGAACATCCTATTGATGAACAATGACTCTAATATGAAAGAATGGTGAATAATTTAATCCCAAGGCAAAGAGATCTTCACTCTACATGCATGTCAACTTCCTAAGTTCATTTGAGAGATCAATGGCTTAGTTGATCCTAATGCCACTATAGCTTACAGTGATCTATTGCCACGAACGTGCAAATTGGTTAATAGTTTTTCCACCTAATACCTTAGAACCCAATGCTGCAGCTAAACTCATCAGAATCCTAGAAGGTCTTACACTTTGTCATGGTGAGAATCATTTGAGCGTAAATGTGAAAATTAGAGATCTTATATTGTAGGACTAGAATGTTACCATTAAACACATGTTTAGAGAGACTACTAAATGCGTGGATTGGTTCACTCAATATGCTGATTGTGAAGCATTCGATGAAACCATTCCACATGTGATCCACCACTTTGAAGTAAGAACTTGTTAAGCTATAATCTAATCTAATTTTGATGTCATTTGCATGGGTTCATCCATGACTTTGTGATAAATAAATAAATAAAAAATCTTTACATCAATATTGGGAAATTTTATTTTTAAGTAAAAACACACAAAAATGTATTGATAAAAATATTATTTTCATTCAATTTTATTCCTTTTATCTACTTTTGTAGTCTCAAAAATATTTTTCTCACAGCACTAAATGTATTTAAATGCCTCATATATAAATAAAAAATATAAGTCTGATACTTCTACAATTTTTAACATCCTAATTTTTCCTTTTTCTATATATTGGTGAGTTAATTGGCATTAGGATATGACTTAGAAGTGCATAAAATGGAAAATATTTATTTTTTAAATAAATTTCTCTCTCACGCGCACACACATATATATGTTTTTTTTTTTTTGCTATACATATCCTCCTATTGGAGGCAATCCTACTTGATGCATTGTCAGACACTAAATGTTGACACCTCTTCCAACAATAATTTAAATATAGGTTCATCACGTTATGAGGAAGTAACCCGGTACATACAACCACAACTAGTTAGTATAATTTTTTGCCATATCATCTCCAACCTCCTTGCCACCTGCCTCTTTATGTTTGGGCCCAAGAAATAGCCATCTTCTCGTATTGAGCGATCCTACTTAGTTAATTAGTTCTTTTTAGAATGAAATACATTTTGAGCTTGTGCCAAAAAAATTACATTTTGGGCCTTTATTTTTATTTTTTTTATGAGGATTATGATACATACAAATATATGTGTAATCAATCATTTATTTAAATCATATATAGTTTGTTTGTATATTGTAGAAACTTTCACTACTACAAAATATATATTTCACTTCCTTAAAAAATGTCATTTTTTCTAAGAGGGAAGAAAAAAAAAGTGGTGACATTTTCATAATTCTGTGGAGGATTTAGGTGTCCCAATTGACACCAAAAGTATACTTTATGTGTCTCAATTAAAAAAAAATGCTAAAAGTAAGGACTTTTGGCGTCCTAAGTCAAAATTGGGACACCTAAAATCCACTTTAGGCCTCCCAATTGATAATTTGGACGCTTCAGTCATAAATTTTGCTTTGTGCCGTATAGTCAAATTAGATGCTTGGTGTCGTTTTTCATTTCACACCTCACAGTTCTCTTTCTTCATTTTTCATTTCACTATACCACAGTCTATTTCCAGATCTCACTGTCCAGTTCATCGACCTTGCACTTGACGTTCGAAGTTGACACCGTTGCCGGCTTCTTGCTCTTGCTCTTCATGCTCATCTTCAATTTGGTTCCACCATCGACGCATTATCTCTTCTTTCTCCATCGACCATCCCTCTCCGTCTGTGTCTCTTTTCTTTCTTATCGACTTTGGTTCCACCGCTGCCACTTGTTGCCGCTCCCATGGCGTATTCTCCTTAACCGACCCTGGCCTATCCTTTGCTCCTTCGCCTTCAGTTTGAGTTTACCTTTGATTCCGCAGATCTACGAGCATCGACTGCAAGCTCCCGATTTCGGCAACGTCAAACTCCAACCTTAGATTTGTGAGCACCGACAACGCCTTCTGTCGAGCACCGACTGTAGGCTCTAATTTTGGCGACGTCTGACTGCAACCTTAGATCTACGAGCACCGACTGTAGCCTCTATTTTCGGTGACGGACGACAACACGAAGTCATAGTAGATCCGAAAACAACGCCTTCCATTGAGCACCGATTGAAGCTTCTGGTTTTTTTTCCCTCAAGTTTTTTCAATGATACAGAGACATTTTGTAGAATTGATATTATTTTTGTTTTGATTATATCATTTTGTATATATGGGTTGATTCCTGTCTTCTTATTGATAGTTTTTAGTTTGATTTGCCTTTGTGCATTTTGATTAGTGAGTATATTGATTGTTGATGTGTTCTTGATGGTTATGGGTTTTGATTTCTCCGGTAATCTAAGTCAAGAAGCTTTCGTGAGGTCGCCTTGCGATTCTTCTTCCACGGCCAAGCCTCCCGAACTTGAGGTTTGGTTTTTTTTTTAATAAAAAAAATGCAATAAAACATCCCAAATAAAAAGGGATGCTGTAAGTTTCAACTTACTATGTCTTTCACATAGGCGTCCCTAAAAAAGGGATGTAAAAGGATTTTTTTGTAATAGTGTTCGTAGTTATTGAGATGTGAAATCTCATCCCTATATATTAAGATTTTTCAAGAGATTGTTCTTAGTATGAAGTAAGGGAAGACACCTATAGAGTGAGTCTTAAAGACTTCTTTGTGCTCCTTAAGATAATATTCGGAACTATTGGGTTAGTGTTGTTTGGACTTCTTATATTTGGGTTGAAGTCGAAAAACTCATAAGTAATGGATGGAAAGTTAAGTATATGGGTTATAAGGATGATGTGTTATATTTTTGGTATCAAAGCTAGGTTTTGAGAGGTGAATGAAATGTCTTATAAGGATTTGGATACCTACCTCTCTCGACGCATTTTAAAATTGTGAAGGGTGGTGGGGCCCTAAAGCAGACAATACGAGAGCAAGGCGCTGAAATGTTACAACTACTATAACAATGGATTCAAATTGATATGATCTATTGCTGATGCGAGAATTTTTTGAAGTATATCTCCTACATTAATTTTTGTATTGTAGGTGCATTCATCAGATATTATAATTTTCTAGAGCATAATATGATACATGGTTGATGGTATTATAGTAGACTTAGTGACAGACATTGAGATAAATATTTTGGGGGCCAAATGTATACTCATTAATTAATTTAAAAAAATATTTGGAGGTGCTAAATGTATAAAAAAAGTATTTTAACAATTCTAATGTATAAGATAACATACTTTTTTACATTATATTAAATCTTAAAAAAATTCTAAACAATTTTTTTTTTTTGGGGGCATGGCCTCCTCTTATCTCTTCTAAGGTCCGTCATTGAGTAGGCTTGTTTCCTAAATTCATTTTGTAAAATCAATGTATATGTATCTCGCCTGAAATGACTCTCTTTAGATATGGGGGTTAGGCGGGGAAGGAAAGAGAAACCATATTCCATGTTAGTGGACACAATCCAAATCCCCATTTCACATGTTTCATGCTTTCTCTATCTTATCTGTTGTATTACTCCCTTCTATCATTATCCTTAATATATACATATTTACTTAATTTGATTATATTAGATAAGTTAGCTATATAGTTAATTTAACATGTATTTTCTAAAACACTCTCGTCATTTTCCTTAATTCCTTCATTCTTTCTCCTTTTTAATTATTATTGAGGCAGCACTAATATAGGTAAATTAAGAAAAAATTATCCATTATTATAAATAGGTCAAATATTTAAGACCAATATAATCAAGGTTATTAAAACCGGACCAGTCATTGAACTGGTCGAAGTACTGGGTCAAGGGTTAGTGGGTCAGACCGGAATCAAACCGGAGTTAAACCGGGGTCAAACCGGGTAACTAATAAGTCTTAAAGAGTTATTATATAATGTTTATTAATGAGCATTGGGTCCCACAAAGTCTAAAAAAAAAAAGTACCTTCTGCTTCTCATTTATTACAATGCCATTTCACTTCTTTTTATATCAATTAACTAGCACGTGAACCCTCTTTCTTCAATCTTCATCTTTTCCCATCTTCATCTACCAAAGTCCCGAACCCATACACTATACTGTGTAACATTTCTTTCTCTTCTCTCTCCCATGATTCCTTCCTTGGCTTCTTCTTGAAGTTCAACTGTGACCTCACCGTGAATCATACCTCAAGCAACCACATACAAGGCAAGTGCAAGAGGAAGATGACGAAGGAAGCTACATCTCTGCCATACAACTGGCCTCTTCCTCTATTCTCTCCATGTCTCTTTGTTTTTGAAGTCTTCGACTCCATCACCGGAGCCGGCGAAAAAGCAAGTCTTTAGCCGCCATAATACCCTCATCTTCCCATCTCTCTCCCTGTAAACGGCTTCCTCTGCAGTTGAAGGGTTTTTTTTTAAAAGACTCTGACCCTGACCTCGGTTTCTATGGCATACCGGACCGGTCTCATGGCCGGTTCGCCGGTTTCCGGTCCGGGTCTGATAACCATGAATATAATATCAACTTCCTAAATAGTTTTACATTAAGGACAGGAGGGAGTAATGTTTCTTAGGAAAAATCCTAGTAAAATGTCATTGAAATATCAAAATCTTAATTAAATGATAGATCCCAATTTCAACAATCCTAAATTAGTCTTTAAAATTTTTAAATGTAGTGAAATTGCCTAACTTTTTTTTTAAAATGCCACATAAGCAGCCTTTGCTAGTGTCCAACTGTCAGAGCTTTAGCGTCAATGACCATGTCGGCTCCTAGTTAGTAGAGCTCTAATGACCTTATTGATGGTTGGTCACCAGAGCTTCGTCAGTCTAATAATTGTTTTAAATTTTTGAAACAAAATAGTAAATGGTGATGTTGAAGTAGTAGATAACGAAACAAAAGTACTCTCTCTAGTCCTTATTATAAGGTATCAACTAACAATTCTCATAAACCAATAAAAACAATTAAAGTCATTAAATTTTTCCTAAAATTTAAGTAATTTCCAATATTACACATACTAATTGCACTAAACTCTAATATTATATTAATTATTATTCTCACATACCTTTATTAATTACGGGCATATATGAAAAAATATATTTGATATTCTTTGAAACAAGCAAGTGCCTTATAAAAAAATTAAATATACTTGTTATTGGTGCCTTATAGTGAGAACTAGAGGAAGTAGTAAATAGGACCTTTAATACTGACTGTTTTTTAATAATTACTTTTGTTTCATTATTTACTACTTTGGTTTCAATGTTTGACCAGGTAATTGGTCTTTTATAGTTCTGGTGAGGTGGATGAAAGCTATTTATATTTAGGATTGAAGAGAGTAAATAAATATAAAATTATAAGAGATTACATAATCTATGATAATAACAACATTAGGAAAATGACACTAAGGTCTCAATAAAAAAAAATATCAGAAAATTCTCAATTTGTCAATGATAAGTGAAAGAGTAACCATTGACAAATAAAAGAGCCACCATCAATAGGTTATGAGACTTTTTTATTATTATTTTCCTTAATTGGGACATGATATTTTCCTAAAACATTATGTCTGACATGTATTGGAATCTGTGTCTAAATAATGGTAAAAAAAATGAACAAACTACCTGATGAAGACTAAGCTGGATTGGCTTAATATCTGGTAGATTTAATATTCTGGATTCTCTAGAAAATTAACAAATGAATGCATTTGATGCAGTTATTAATACATTCCAATATAAAACCCCCCTCCCCCAAAAATAAAAATAAAAAAATCATTTATTTCCTTATATGTTGCACTCCAATTTTACCTATTTCACTGTAAGTACAGTTGTGAAACTTATGAATTTAAGTAACTCATAATACAAATACAAATTTGTATTGTGAATTTGAATCATAAACTCATAAAAGTTTATTTAATAAATAAATAGCTATTAAAAGTATATAATTAGATAAATAAAATATAAAAAATTATAACAATTTGATTTTAAAATATTTCAAATCAAATAATTGAAATTAAATACATTAATATTCATAGTTATTATAGTCAATAAAAAATTTTATATGAAGTTCATTAGACATAATCAAATCCAAAAATCCAACATGAGTTTAATAATGAGTTTACATAATTTTGCAAGTAAAAAACATAAAATTGGTAAATTTGATAAGCAAATTTGTGAGTTCAACCAAATTTGTATCTAGCACGAGTTTAAGAGTGAGTTGAAAGGATTTTATAAGTAAAAAACACTAAAAGATAAATTCAGTGAGTCAAGTAGCTAGAGTTTGGCTGTAACTCTCCTTTTCACCTTGTCAAAGACAAAACCAATTCAAATATGGTTTTCGACATTTCCAGCTACTATTAAGTCAATCTGTAATAGCATAAAAAAGTGGCAAAAATAGCATATCCCAAGAGACAGTTCTTGATCCTTTTTGTATAGCTGGTTTTCCGTTTTTTGGTTTCAAACCCAATCTGGTTTTCTACATTTTCCATCAAAATATGGCAAACAAACAGAGAAAAGTTTCTGAGGAAGGTCCTTCAATTCATGATTGTTTTTATAGGGAGGATCGCGTGCTTGCTGTATGAGGGAAGATTAAAAGTATTTAAGTTTTGATGAATAGAAGTCCAGAGACCATCAAAATTATATTAAAATTTTATTTACTTTAATATATACAAAACCTGGAATAATTATAGTTTTTTTATAAAAAAAGTACTACTCTTTAATAAATTAATTTATTATTTAAAAATAATAAATTTGAAAACTTTAAATATGTATATTCCAAATCTAATGCGTATGCTCCATATCTCATTGCGTCTACCGAAATGAAAGACCCCTCCATAAAATGTGTCTACCGAAAATACAGATATTGTGGAGCCATGCAATCATATAATTGTGCATTCTTTTTTCAGGTACATGCTCTCTTAATTTGTAGCATTTTATTTTTAAATTTTCACAAGTACATTACAGAATTATATTTTTGTAAAAAAATTTACTTTATTATTATAAGATGATTTATTAATTGTTTATCTCTAAGTTGAAAACTTGAGAGTTGAAAGTTGAAACCCATATTTAGAGCCAAAGGTCAAACATAACTACTCGAAGATGATGGTATTAATTTCATTAAATCAAACAATAACTCCTCTCAATGTTGTGGGACCAGATTTAATATGACTATGTTTTTATATGGAGAGTTATATTCTAGCGTTGTGGGACTCAATTGATGATATAGGTATAACTTCTCAACGGGTTTTCTAGACTTAAATTCGAGACCAATTGTAGTTTGTGCTTCAGCCGCAAAAGTTCCCAAATTTAATTTATATTAAGGCAAACAAACAAAAAATATATGTTAAGTGATATCCTAAAATGAAAATCAATGCAAATAAATAGATAATAAGATCACGATGTTGTCAATTGGAAGATTATCTGTGCAATCGTTGATTCAAAAACCAGTTGAACTATTTGTTGTAGTCTATAATTCAATGTTCCAATTTATAAAACGTTAAATTTAGAACACTTAAATGATTTTCATGAAGTATTTTATTTTAAAATTATATTAAAGGACCATTGGACTCGGATTATAAATTTATAAATAACGAATATTGGATGAGATTTGAAGATAATTGAGAATATATGCATGTATTCATAAATAGAAAATTAAGTATGACCACATAACATATAATATAATTGTAAAATCATATATATATATATATATATATATATATATATATATATATATATATATATATATATATCTCCACACAAGCACCAATATTATTGCAATTGTTGTAATCAAAAGTCAAATACAAAGGTTTGATTTATGTGAAATTAAACAAGCTATATTGTTGCATATGCTTTGTACAAATAGATAAGCCATTCATTCTTTTTTTTTTTTTTGACAAGGGATAAGTCATTCATTTTTAATTGAATTTGTATATTGACATTTTTTAATATTCTATAGATTGAAATTTTACAATTATCAAGAATATTGCCAAACTCTTAATTTATTCCATAAAACTAAGAAGTTGTCAAAGTAAAGTTGTTTCATAAATAGTTGGTACATAAAGCAAATTAAGTTCATAATTATATTAAAAACATGGGACATTGAGTACATAAATTAAACTTAAAACTGAAATTGAAAATCTATAAAATTATACCTCCTTAGTTAATATAACACATAAAAGCACACCATTATTCTCTAATATAGAGTTGGTCTAATAGTATAAGGCCTTGTTAAATCCCTTTGAGTCTTGAGTTTCAGTCCCAAAAGAGACACTTGTATCGGGACAAAGCACACATCATTACTCAATAATTTTGGCTATTCTCTTCCATATCTTCCATTAGAGAGGTGAGTTAAGATCTCTGTCATTGGCCCCAAATTTCATAGCTTTGGGAATGTGTATCTTCTTGCGTCTTCCAAGTCATTGGCTAGACCCAAGTACTTTGGAGCAGTGGGGGCACTTGAACACTTTTGGATCTTCAAGAACTTCATCTTCTTCTTCATCATCAAATTCACCATCTACCTCGAGTTCATCATTCTTGATGAACTTTTTCTGGATTTCTTTGTGCCCACCAAGTACCTGGTAAGATCCAAAAACTTTTGTCACACCTCGCACTCTAACGACCTTCCGCTGCCATGAGAGTGAACCTCCACATATGAGTCTTCTTGTTCATTATTGATGATCAATTCTTTGCCTTGGGGCTTCTCCTTGGAAAGCAACATGAGAGTCAAAGCAGCATTTATAGCTTGAAAGCAATAATCAAAGATCAGACCTGTTTGTTTCGGATTGTCTTCATCAACTTTTGTCGAACACGGCCACATCAATGCTCTTGTTGCATCATCAATTTTACGGCAACGTTTAAATCTCCTTCCAGTCATGTAAGATTGATCTGATTCTTTGCTTCCTTCGTCGTCTTCATCCATGAGTTTTGAAACTCTTGCTGCAAATTCTTGATGATTCATGCGGTGAAAGTTCAGTTCAGTACGCAATTTCATCATCAGATGACGACATTTTGGTGGAGAAAGTAAGATCGATCGCTGATGGGTTGAGGATGAAGGACTATCAACATTGACTTTGGATATTTTTGAAGGCGCTTGATCTCCAATTGGAGACATTAGAGCAGGCTTGGGAGGGATAGGAAGTTTGACAAGACGAGATTTCATATGCCCTCCCATAGCTTTTCCGTTAGCGAACCACCTTTTGCAGATCATGCATATCTTGCCACCTTTGTTTTTAATCTTCTTTTTCTTCTCCAGTGTTGCTTGTTAGAGAAACAAACCCAAAAAACTGAAAAAAAATTCTCTTCTCTATTGTATTTCTCTCTCTAACTTGTATTTGTTGAGAATTCTGCGTGCTATGAGAAGTGTCCTATAAGCTCTTAAAAAGCACTAGCTAGTCAACAAGCCTTCCTTAAGCGAAAAGAACAAAAGTAGAAGGTGTAGAATGACTCGTCCCATTGCAATTCATCAATATAATACTTTGAATGCGTGAGGAGTGTCTGTTGCCCTTTCGGTGCCGCACCTCAAAATTTCCCCTCCCAAATGTTTTTTTGTGTGTTTCTTTTTATCATTAAATTTTAGATGAATGATATTTTGATATTTTATAGACAAAGAATGGTAAATTTTTATCTTTGTATGATTTTTTTTTTTAAGTATTTAATACTCTAAGTGAAAAAGAAACTATTCAATTTTAGACTAATAAATCTTTGCAAAATTTTAAAAAATTGAAAACACCATTTTTTGTCCATAAGATATATCAAAATATCACTCATTTTATTTAGAATATAACAATCAAAAGAAACACACAAAAATTTAGGAGGGGGTAAATTTTGAGGTGCAGTAGGGGAGCAGCACTGAAAGGGTAGAAGACACCCCTGCCCTGGATGAATACATTGCTTTTGTTCGGAAACGTTAGCATATTTATTTGAGGAAATTTATATTAAAATTTTAAAGAATCAGATCGTGCATTTACTTCTCTATTCATTTATTTTCATTTCTTAAATGCATAATAATAATCATGTCAAATACAGAGTGAATAGCATGAACCTAACATAATTTCTTTTGGAATGTTAGCAGTATCCGTGCTAGCGTGCATTTATCTTACCTCGGAAGTTTCTGGCGAGGTGTAATTGACGCGGTTAACCATTTTAAGGGGCAATGTTCCCTGATGTTTTTGTTTTTGAAATGGGCCAAATGTCGTCCACTGCGCGTGACAAATTAAAAACCGCGCAAACATTGTTAGACACATCAAAAGGAGTCAATATCATGGGTCTTGAAAAATGCAAGAACCTAAAGGGAAGTTTGATGTTACAGATAGCTAGGTGCCAAGCTTTGCTTTCTCAAATCTGAAGAGCCAAGCATTTAGCAGGAACTGGGAAGATTGTGAACAGGATGAATGCTGCATTCTCTCTCCTTCATATCATTGATGTTGGTTTTATGTGTCTGCTCCTAAAATGCCTACACCTATAAGATGTATATAAGTTGATATTCACCCATAAATTTGAACTAGAAATTAGGAATCTTCATCGATCTCATACTTGCACCTTTTTCAATCCCTAATGAAAGATTCTAACCCTTATTTTCCATTGCGATTTTTGAGTTGATTACTTTAGATTATGGGTTTTCACTTTGTGTTTATATTATGGGTTAAGGTGCAGAAAAAATGCATGTGATTTTAAAGAAATGCTTCAAGAAGAAATGTTTTTTTTAGGTGCAAAGTTGACTATGTATTGCATATTGAAATAAAAAAATAGCGTTTCAATCGTTAAGTTTGACTTTTTTGACTGGACGATGACATGGATTTCAAAGGTTCAAAAATAATTTTATGATCTTAAAAAAATATTTCGCAGATTGACCTAAGATTAAAAGGATAATTTGAAAAAAATATTTCGCAGTACGACTTCGTACTAAAAAGTATTTTAAAGGATATTGATTGGTACAAAAAAAGTATTTCATAATTTTGAAAAATTATTTTAAGATCTTGAAAAAATATTTCAAGTATTGACGGTACTAAAAAGGATACTAAAAAAAATATTTGAAATGCCACGTCATCGTCAAGTCAAGCAAAAAAGTCAAACTTAACGACAAACGCTATTTTTGACCTAATTTGAACCACATAATACTTTTGCACCTAAAAAAAGATTTGCCACGGGCCACTTGAGATAAGATACGTCTATTTTTGCACCTTAACCTTTATATTATTTTTTATTTGTAAATTGACTTCATGGATTATGGCTGTTGATTAAGTTGGCTTTAATTTTGAGTTGTTGTTGTTCTAGAAATTATTGTTAAAATTGTGCAATTTATCCACAGTCTTCACATGCTGCTTCGCCATTATTCTATTCTCTTAGATTTTGTTTATTGGATTGGACTCGATAGAAGATGTTAAAGACATTTTTTCTTTCTTTTTCTGGTTGCAGCTCAAATTAAGATGGATGGAAGTTATATACATATCATGTTTCTAATGGCGATGTCCAATATAATATGTGGTTCTTCTCAATGAAGTTTGAAGAAGATGAAGAAAGTTGAAGGTGAAGTCACCTCACGTCCTCACACAATGTTCAAAAGTTTTTTTTTTTAAAAAAAAAAGTGCAAAAAAAATAATTAATAAAAAGTTGGCTCCCAAAATTCAATTAAAATTCACTCAACTAAGAAACAATTTTAGTTAATAACTTTTTTAGTTTACAAATCTAATTATTGTTTTTTACATAAAAACATAAACAATTACAATTTAAATGAACTCAATACTATTGTCGTAGCTCAAGGAAGAGGGTTGCCCAACTCATGTGAAGTCCTCAATATATCCTATTGAGAGAATGGGTCCTCAAGGTCAGACATTTGCAAGTTCAAAGTCAAACAAAGCATTAATTCCAAAAGAAAAAACATAAGTTATACAAATTTTGCCAAAAATATAAGATTCTTATATACATGGATGGTGATTAAACTACGAAGATAAATAACTAATGTTAAAAATAATTTCATGGAGGGATATTTCATATCCCTTCTAGGCGATCATTTCTTGTGGGATATTCATCATCCACTTTATCTTCATTCAATATAGATAGACACATTGAGAAATTAAAAGTTTTAGAAATTTCACAATTCAAACTATTTTTCTCTTTTCTATCGATGACCATTTTTCCTTCAAAAGCCATGGACCAACTTTATTTGTCGATTTGTTTCACTCTGTCTGTCATAATAAAGGGCTCCTCCTATAACATTCAAATTAACCAATGTAAATCCTCACTGATCCATTCGAATCCCATTGTTAAGTTTGAAAACAAGCACTCTAAATATAGTATAGTCAACCTCTTAAATCTCCTTAATGACCCACGAAATAAGGCATGACTTCCAATTTATACTTCTTACCCACTATTCTACACGATACTCTTATCATATAGGGACTTTGTATAAAAGGAATACCTAATGATCTCACATGCATTTCAACATATTACATCAAAGTTAGGACCTTGAGCCAATTATTAATAAGGTTTAAGGGTTTATTTTACTCTAGAAGTTGTCACTGAGGGGCAATCTTGGTCAGAAAGTTTTTTCAGGGGGTAATTTTGCCTCGAAAATGTAAAAAAAAAAGAGCAATTTTTCCCTAACCATTATTTCAATTAATTTTGACTGTTAGTTAATCAAATATGTTGAGTTGATAGTCCACGTGTTATCCACGTCATTTTTGTTACGTACAAATTTTCCCAAAAAAAAAGTTTTAAATCCAACTTTGTAATTTTTCAAAAAAAAATGAAGTACATGACACATGCTTCCGAGGCAAATTTACACTTAAAAAATGACGTTTTGTTAAGATGCAAATTTCAAAAAATAGCTCAAAGATCTTTGTTAACTAATTTGGTTAATCAAAAATTAATTTAGATAATTGTCAGAGCAAAATTGCTCACTTTTTTATACTTCCTGGATAAAATTGCTTCGAAAAACTTTCGGGACAAAAGTGCCCCTTGGTGACAACTTCGGGACAAAATTTCCCTTTAACCCTATTAATAATTGTGACATGAACATAACTACGATTTAGAATTTTAATGACGTAACTAAGAAGAGAAACACAAGAATATCGCCAAACTCTTAATTAATTTATTCCATAAAACTAAGGAGTTGTCAATGTCTTTGACAATTAGTTTATATATAAAGGAAAGTTCATAATTAAAAACATGGGACACTGAGTACATAAAATTAAATTGAAATTGAAAATCCATAGAACTATACCTCCTTGGTTGTTATAACACATAAAATTAAACCACATATCATTACTCAATCATAATCTTGGCTATTCTCGTCAATATCTTCCACTGGAGCAGGTAGGTGAGTTGAGATCTATGTCATTAGCCCCAAATTTCATAGCATTGGGAAAGTGAATCTTCTTGTGTCTTCCAAGTCCTTGGCTAGATCCAAGCACTTTGGAGCAGTGGGGGCACTTGAACACTTTTGGATCTTCACGAACATCATCCCCATGTTCTTCATCAAATTCACTATCTACCTCCCATTCATCATTCTTGATAAACTTTTTGTGGCTTGCTTTGTGCCCACCAAGTGCCTGGTAAGATCCGAAAACTTTCGTGCCCATCTCGCACTCGAGCGACCTTCCGCCGCCATGAGAGTAGTCCTCCGCATATGAGTCTTCTTGTTCATTCTCATTATCCTTCACTTTTTGTTTCTTCTTGATGCTCAATTCTTTGCCTTGGGGCCATTTCTCCTTGGAAAGCAACATGAGAGTCAAAGCAGCATTTATAGCTGGAAAGCAAGAATCAAAGATCAAACCTGTTTGTTTTGGGTTATTGTCTTCATCAACTTTTGTCTTAGACGGCGGCCACATTATTAATGCTCTTGTTGTTGGATCATCAATCTTACGGAAACTACGTTTAAATCTCTTTCTAGTCATGTAAGATTGATCTGATTCTGCGCTTCCTTGGTCGTCATCGACGAGTTTCAGAGCTCTTTCTGCAAAGTCTTGATGATTCATGGGGTGAAAGTTTTGTTCGGGACGCTGATGGGTTGGGGATGAACCACCATTAACATCGACTTTGTATACTTTTGAAGGAACTTGATCTGCAATTGGAGATATTGGAGCAGGCTTGGGAGGGATAGGAAGTTTGACAAAGTGAGCCTTCATATGCCCTCCCACAGCTTTTCCGCTAGCGAACCACCTTTTGCAGATCATGCACATCTTGCCACCATTGTTGTTAATCTTCTTTTTCTTCCCCATGGTTGCTTGTTAGAGAAAGAAACCCCCAAAACGGAAAACTCTCTCTCCCCTCTATTATCTTCCTCTCTCTAACTTGTTGCTAGAAAATTGTGTGCTACAAGAAGCTTCTGGTAGGGCTCTTAAAAAGCACTCTAGCTAGGCAACAAGCCTTCCTTAAGCGAAAATAACAAAACTAGAAGGTGTAGAATGACTCATCTCATTGCAATTCATCAACATATTTTAATACCGGCTTAGAAATTTTTTTATACAAAACTAAATCCGAACCATTCAAAAATTGATCTAATGGTTAGAAAAGGTGGAGGAGGGATGAGAAAAGGTGGAGTTTCGAGCCGATTTAAATACATTGTTTTCGTTCGACACGTTGCACATTTATTTAAGGAAATTTACTAATAAAATTTTAAAGAATCAGATTGTGCATTTAATTCTCTATTCATTTATTTTCATTTCTTAAATGCATAATAATGTGAAATACAGAGTGAATAGCATGAATCTAACATAATTTCTTTTGAAATTTTGGTAGTAGCCGCGTCAGCATGCATTTATCTTAACCAATCCTTTTTTTTTTAATTTGGATGATTAAAACAGGGTTAAGTGTAAATTTTGCTCCCAAAATTTCTAGAAGGATGTCATTTGCACCCTTAAGCATTTTAAGGCACAATGTTCCCTAATGTTTTTTTTTGAAACGGTGTAATGTTGTCTACACCTAACGGAAACCCCAAACATCATTAGACACATCATGTGGACCCACACATTGATGCCACATAGGATAGGAGTTAATTTCATGGGACTTGAAAAAAGCATCAACAACCTACCAACACAAAGTTGGTCTAGCAGTTTATAACCCGTTAGATTCTTCTGGATCTCTAGTTTGAACCCTACGGGCTTGTTTGGTTTGGAGGGAGGGGGAGGGATAAGTATGTATCACTACTACAGAAAGCACTTTTAACGTCAGTTTTAAAGCCATTTTTACGTTCCTTTTTAGGGGGACACCTATGTAAGCGACATAGTAAAGTCTTGGAACAATGTCTATTAAAAAAGGGACATCATAAGAGACTTATACTATCATCATAACCCAGTAACCATGTCATCTTCTTCATCACTCTTTCAGATACCAATTACAGATCTAGAAATCAAATCCAATAATCAACATAAAAATCAAAGCAAATCCAAAAGGCTGCTTCGTAACAGAGCCAAGCTCAAGGGCCATGACTTGGAGGATGTTGCCAAGTACATGTCTTCACGTGCCAATTGTACCAAGTCTGCTAAAACCCAGACTCAATGCAAGAACAAGATCGAGTCCATGAAGAAACTGTATTGTTTTGAATCGGCATACGGGGACGCGTCTTCGTCTTGGCCGTTATATTCTTGTCTTGATCGTCTCTTGCATGGGAATGGGCCTACTCCATCCAACATGACGCTCGTCATGCCACTTGCGGTGGCCCCAGCGGCACCGGCACCAGCACCACTGGGCGATCTGAAAAAATCAAATCGTGGATTCGATCTGGATCTAAAGAAATAACAAAAATCAAATTGAGTGGATTATGATCTAGAGAAATCGTGGATTTGACCACACATCGGCACCGGCACCACTAGCCCAACATCCACATACCCATACGATCTGGAACAATCAAATTGTCCTTGTTGCCTCCTTTACCGTCTTCACTCTTTTCCATTTCGAAGGTCTAGAGAAGTCGAATATTAAGTGGATTACGATCTGGATATATAGAGATGATAGTGATGAAGGAGGGAGCATGAACAATAGATGAAGGTGAGAAAGGAGGGTTAAGATTTGGATCTACAATGAGGGTGTAACTGGCGGTGGTGCTGGAAACCATCTTAGCTCCAAGAGGGCCGCTATGGGAGCGATGGCCAGTGGCAGAGGCGGCAAGATTGAGATGGCGGAGAGAAGAAGGGATGGTAGAGGTAGAGAAGGAGAGGTTGAAGAGCGGTTTAGAGGAGACGAAGTTTTTGGGGAGCCATGTGTGTGTGAGAGAGAGAGAAGACAATGATAGAGTAGTTTGATGGGAAGAGATGAGATTAACAATGGAGAATGGCCCATAGCCTTGTGTTCAGCAGACTTTAGGCATCCCAATTTTATATTAGGACATCGAAAAACCACTTTTGGCGTCCCAACTCTAAAAGGGACGCCAAAAGTGGTGCCCTTGGTGCCAAAAACTCTACTTTTGGTGTCACTTTTATAAATTGGGATGCCAAAAGTCCATTTTCTAATTAGGACGTCAAAAGTATAATTTTGATGTTTGTTTTTGTTAAAGGGTCATCCAATATGTCAAAATTCCTTCACAGAATTACAAAAATGTCACCGCCTTTATTTTTTACTTCCCTTTTTGAAAAACAGACATTTGTTAGTGAAGTAAAATCCATTTTTTGTAGTAATGCATATTACCTTGTTTGGTTTGTTGGAGGGGAAAGGAGGGGAAATGATCATTTGCAATGATAGCCAAAAATAAAGAGAGGGAAGGGAATGAGAGCCACAATTTTGATTTCCCTCGTACCTAAAAATTCAAACCAAATGAAGGAATGAGGACCCATCTTATCCCTCCCCTTAAACCAAACACACCCTAAAGGAGACACTTGTATTGGAATGGGAGGCCATGAACCTTGAAACTCGAGTAACCGGTTACTCAGATGCTTGATAATATATGATCCACAAAAACGTCAAATACAAGTTGAAATTTTAAAAACCGCATACCGGTTGAAAGTTTGAGAGAGGTCTTCAGTTTTGTGTTTATTGTTTTTAATTTGTAAATTGACTTCGTGGATTATGGTTGCTGATTAAGTGGGCTTTGATTGAGTTGTTGTTCTAGAAACTATTGTTATGACCTGAATGAAAGACCCTTCAATTCCATAAAATGTGTCTACTGAAAATAGAGATATTGTGTGTAACATCCCGTTTTCAAAAGCAGTATAATTTTTATTTTCATCAGAGTAGAGCATCGGAGCGATTGAGTAACTGATACTTATATTCAAAAAGCCGTAAGTCTGGCTGTTTACAACATCGGTACAGTAACCGAGTGTTTTAAAAGTACAAAACATCTGAAAGAAAGGCTTCTGCCGGAACATCAAAAGTAAAGGACAACATCGGAAAGTCTTCATCCGGTCCTTGAACCCGTCGCTTTTCTCTCTCCTCGGTCCTCGGTCCTTCCGAACTTGATGCTAAGTTAAGAGCCGAGATCCAATTTACTACATTGGATCTCGTGTAATGTGATTAACCTCATGTTTATGTATACACATACGACAACGGACATCCATAATATCAACAAGACAACAATCACTCTACCACAACCCATGCATATGTATTGCCCCCAAAGCATGCGGACACATTGCACCCAGCATACGGACCTATTGCACCCAAAGATACGTACATATTGCACCCAAAGAGATCGACATATTGCACCCAAGCAGATCGACATATTGCACCCTGCCAGACTGACATATGCACCCAAAGATACGTACATATCCTCTAACCGCTATATGCACTCGCACGTATAACACCTCTACAACACACATACCACATATATGTAAACCATAAACATCGAGATAAGGTTACCAAGACGCGAACGTACCTTCGTTGTCGACTCACGTGACGCTTTACGAAAAACGGTGATTTTTGACGGGGTGAAACGGTACGACGGCGGTACAACAGCGGTCCGATTATCTCGATATCCTATAAGGATAACATTTATCAACTTCTAGAAGTATAACGGGCATTTTAGGTACAAATTACCATTTTGCCCCTGAACCCCTAATCGGCGGAATTTCGCCAGAGCTTCGCTGTTTTCGCTCTATCTCTATAGAATTTTGACAGATCTTTTCCCTCATCATATTTTCGAAATATATATCATATTTACCCCTAAATATGATATCTACACTATCTTGAAAAATTAAAGATAAATCTAGCATTCCTACTATATCTATCGGAAAGAACTACCGAAACTAAAGACTAAGGACCGAAGAACTTACCCAGACTTTGCTCAGACTTTCTCCAGAGCTTCTCTCTCTAACTTCTCTCTAAGGGGCAGATTTTTTGTGTGAAAAATGATGAAGGTGCTCATGCCTTTATATAGGCAAAAATTGTGCCACTTTGGTAATTTCCATATTCCAAATCTTGTAATTTTCTCTTACCTTATAACCAAGTAAAATAAAGGATAAATGGTGGTTAATTCTTGACCATGGGCAGCCCTTAGTCGACATTGGGGAGTGATGTGGCAGCAAGCCATTGGTCCAAGAGTGGTGAGTCAACTTGCTTTATACGGTTCGACGCATTTTCCCTATTCGAGTCTCCGTTTCGCCTCTTCGGAGAAATCTCAAAATTCTGAATTCATAACTTTGAAGATCTTCTCTTCCTCATCAAGAATATGTAATTTAACTTAGATTTCGGTCCCTTACGGGTGGTTCCAACATTCCAGCTTGAAGTTTTCTCAAAAACGTGTCCCAACACGTCCGGTGTCGGAATCGCTTTAATTATCAATCTCTGGATAATAATTCACGATTCCAAATATGTCCAGATAATTATAAACTCATCTCTAGATGTTGAGTTATAATTATTTTCTTCAAATTCCTAAATATGACCATCGGTATTTTTCCCTATTTCGTCTTATTAGGAAAATGCGCTACGCCTCGGAATTTACTTCCTAGGAAGAGGTCCCTTAAAGGTAAAAACTCACCGATCAATATTTTACCTTGACTTTGGAATTCCTATTCCTGGTTCTCTAGATAGGATCCGTTTCCTATATATTAAATTACTATTCATCCTATTCAATTATATTATATAATATAACATGTGCTTTAATATCATGATATTAAATTTTTCACTCTTATCTTCCATTTGTTTGTCCATTTTCGGCTGAGCACTTTTTTTTTTTGATTTGTAAATATTTTCCATGATTTATTTAATTACATAATTAATTACTTAATGAAATTTTTATCAAAAATTCCACAAAATTCTCTTATTGGTCCATTCTTGCATTTAGGCTTAAAAATACCTAAACTCAACTATTTTTCACAAAATCTCCAATTAATTAGTAAATATATTTTTACTAATTTCCAACTATTTTCCACTAATTTTTGAGACTCACATAATTATCTCTAAATTTCCTTTGCTCGAGACTTAAGTAATTAGCCGTAAATTACTTAATTACCTTATTATCACTAGTTGATAATTTTCTTAATTAGAATGCCCCATTACCTCCAAACTCTTGCATTAACACTTGTTTTTCCATGTCTCTTGTATTATTCTATAATTTACAAGGGTATTATTGTCATTACAATACTTTTTGGGCATTCTTCTTCAATTTCTCCAAGTTCGTAATTTATTAAATTACCATAATTAGAGATAATATATTCTCATAATTCAAATAATTATTTCATTGCCTTTTAGGATTTTTCACCATTTTCCTAAGTTATTTACCCTTCCTAGGGGTATTTTGGTCATTTTGGCACTTTGGCCCTTAAATTCCCTAATTCAAATTTCGGGGTATTACATTGTGGAGCCATGCAATCATATAATTGTGGTTTTTCCCCCCCTTCTTTCAGGTATCCGCTCTCTTTTAAGCATTTTATTTTAAAATTTTCGCAATTACATTAGAAATTATCTTTTTTTAAGAAATTGCTTTTTTTTTTTTTTTTTTTTTTTGTATAAGATTATTTATTTGTTTTTATCTGTAAGTTGAAAACTTGAGAGTTGAAACCCATATTAGAGCCAAAGGTCAAACATAACTACTCTAAGACGGGGAAAAGCACCAAAATAATAATTTTTTAAATTTTTTTTACCTGATTAGAGCATATAGAAAATATTTTATCAAAGTAATGCAGTTAGTGGCGTCGTCTGACAAGACGCCACTAGTGGCGTAAAAATGGTTTACGCCACTGACACAAACTGACAATTTTTGTGTCAGTGGCATAAGGGATACTCACGCCACTCAATAATTGAGTGGCGTGAGAGATGCATGCGCCACTCAATCTCTCGAGTGGCACATGCTTCCCTTTAAAAAAAAATTAATATTAATATTAATAATATATAATAATAATAAATGATAAAAAAAGTGGAATACTTTAAAGCTCTACTTTATTTAATTTGGAGTCAAAAAAAGAAAGTATGGAAATGAAATAACTCATTAAAACGCCTTTAAAAGATTACGCGGTACAATTTGGTTATAACAACATATCCCAAAAAGAGGATCTATATATTTGGTGTATAACAAATATATACACTTTTTTATACAGATCCAAAATCAATACTGTTGTTATACAAATATTTGGTGTATAACAACATTATTGATTTTGTTATACACCAAATATTTGTATAACAACAGTATTGATTTTGAGATCTATATAAAAAAGTGTATATATTTGTTATACACCTAATATATAGATCCCCCGTTTTGGGATCGTTGTTATAACCAAATCATACCGCGTAATCTTTTAAAAGCGCATTCTTAAGTAAGTTATTTCAACTTCATACTTTCTTTCTTTTGACTCCAAATTAAATGAAGTAGAGTTTTAAATTATTCCACTTTTTATCATTTATTATTATTATTATTATTAATTTTTTTTTAAAAAAAAAGATGCATGCGCCACTCAGAGATTGAGTGGCGCATGCATCCCTCACGCCACTCAATTATTGAGTGGCGTGAGTATCCCTTACGCCACTGACACAAAAACTGTCAGTTTGTGTCAGTGGCGTAAACCATTTTTACGCCACTAGTGGCGTCGTGTCAGGCGATATCACTAACTACATTACTTTGGTAAAATGTTTCCCATCTGCTTTAATCAGGTAAAAATTCTGTATTTTTTATTTTTATTTTGGTGCTTTTCCCCTCCAAGACGATGGTATTAATTTCATTAAATTCAACAATAGCTCCTCTCAGCGTTGTGGGACCAGATAGTGATTTTGCTTTCCTTTTCTTATATGGCCATCTATTTGAGTTATATCCGAACTATTTCAGACTTAATTGAAAATAGCTCTCTGCCAAAGACGCTTTCTGCATTCATGTAGACTCGAACTTGTGATCAATTGTAGCTTGTGTCACTCTTAAGCAGCAAAAGCTCCCAAATTTATATTAAGGCAAACAAACAAAAATGTAAGTTAATTCATTTCCTAAAATGAAAATCAATGAAAATAAATAGATAATAGGATCACGATGTTGTCAAATGGAACTGTTTTTGTGCTATCATTGATTCGAAAACGGGTAAGACTATGAGTTGTGGTAAATAATTCAACGTTAAAATTTATAACACGTTAAATTTAAAACACTTAATTAATTGATTTACATTAATTAGTTTCTTTTAAACTTAAAAGACCATTGGACTCGATCGGATTAGAAATTTGTAATTAAGTAATATTGGCTGTGATTTGAATATGATTGAGAAGACATGTATGTATTCATAAATAGAAAATTAAGTATGTCATAATATATAATATAATTGTTAAATCATATACGTCTGTCTCCCCACAAGCACCAATATTATTGTGATTGTTGTAATCTAATTAAAGTCAAATAGAAGGACCAACCACTTGTTGGTTAAGGTAGTAAAGGACCTTGTAACATCCCATTTGAAAACGGCGGAATTTTTTTTTTTAAAACGTTTCCAAATATATCAAGCAGAGTAGTCAGAGTAGAGCATTGGAGCGAGTGAGTAACTGATTCATAACAAACATCAACCATAGTGTAACATTGTAATGATTAAGAATCCTAGAGTTTGAAAGTGAATAACCGAAAGCGGTAAAGATAGATAAGTCTCGGGCCGCACGTCTAATGCCGCTTGCCTCGATCTTCGATCCGTATTCCTCCGGATCCGAAGCTATATAGCCGAGATTCAATTCACCGCATTGAATCTCGGGTAAAATCTTAATCTCAAACCCAAACAATACAAAGATACGATAATAGATATTCTAGACAATACAACAAGATATCACTACATAAGCATACGCAGATGCATGATCATTATGCCGACAAAACATAAGCATTACGCAAAGTATGTAAAGCCCCACAATGTAAAACAACAATAACACCTTGCACTATTCACCGGTGCCACGATACCACTCGTGTTCTCGCGCTAGAAAAACATACGGCGTTATCATGACTATAACCCGTGTAAAGCTGTCTGTATATCGGTCTACGAACATATCTATCACACATATATGCATTTTAAAAGTACAAGATTATTGTTATAAAAAGACGCGTCCGTACCTTCGTTGACGACGTTAGGTACTTCCTAAAAACGTACTTTTTACGGAAAAACGTGAAATGTTCACCAACGAACGCGGCGCAGCGGCAAAGAAATCGAGTTTCGATGCCCTATCG
Organism: Acacia melanoxylon; assembly: GCA_019022615.1. Classification (NCBI taxonomy): domain Eukaryota; kingdom Viridiplantae; phylum Streptophyta; class Magnoliopsida; order Fabales; family Fabaceae; genus Acacia; species Acacia melanoxylon. The sequence goes on from JAFJYJ010000005.1 coordinate 15,767,598, forward strand.
AGTAATATCACTTTTATTAGTGATTTGCAATCATAACGGCATTTTAGGTAAAAATTACCATTTTGCCCTTCTACCCCTAATTTGGCGGAATTTCCCAACTTCGTTACTTTGACCGTATTCCATTTCAAAATTATCCCCACTATGTTTTTACCTCGTCAGGCATCTTTCAATGCAATGAGGCATAAAAAAAGCATAGGAACAAATTAAACTTCCTAGATCAAAACAACAGTTCTACTATAAATACCGAAAGAACTACGGAAACTAAAAACTAAGGACAGAAGAACTTACTCGAGGCTAAGGCACAACTTTGGCAGAGCTTCTCACTCTAAGTTTCAGCCAAGGTAGAGAGAAGAAAAGGTGTGAAGAATGAAGAAGGGAAGGGTGCTTATTTATAGAAAAAATTCGGGACGTAAAGGGAATTTTCTCGCTTTGTTTTTGAATCGTTAGATCTAGGGTTTTGGGAGGAGCAATCTTGGCCCTCCATCCATAGGTGCCGACCTCTTTGGCCCAAAAAGTCAAAGAATGAGTTGTCATCTTGCTTTATGGCCTCCGGCCCGATAAAGCTACCCGACGGTGTCCGTTTCGCGCGATTTCGCGAAACTCAAAAATCCGGGCATGTAACTTTGAAGATCTTTTCATCCTCTTTCATATTATCTATTTTGATCCTCTTTTTGATCATATCCAGGATTTCTCCGGTGCGTCGGAAGATATTCGGACAAACGCGTCCGGTTACGGAAATCGCTTCCGATAGAACCAACCGGACAATAATTTGTCGAATCGTAAACGTTCAGTTGTTGCCTAACCTAATCTCGTGTTTGAAAACACGCAATTGTTTCTATAGGTTCTCACTTTGCCTATCCGGCTCTACTCTATCTCGATCGCCTTTCCGTCTTATTAGGAATTAGGGTTTTCGGTTCGGAATCGACGTCTGGTAAATTCTTTCTTCGTGTAAAAATTCACTTGTTCTTAATTTGATCATCGAAAAGACTTTTACCTCTCGATTTACCTGTAGAATTTATTCCTAACTTTTCCCTGGCCTCGCCTATAAGCCGACTCACCGCATTATATTATTATTTTATTCTAATTACCATTTTAATTATTTAAACAATTCTTTTTAATTAAAAATAACCATAATTTCGACCCCCTCTTTTAAAAATTCAGATTTATTTATTTTTTATAATTTTTTCCATTTTTTAAAAATATAATATTTTTTACCAAAATTCTCGTTTTACCCCCGCCGTTAGGGCTTAATCGACCTAATTTCTTCGTTTAGTGATCTTTTTAGGATCAGGTTTCTTCATATATTTATCTTTACTAATTTACAGTATATTGTTATCTTACAAACTTCTATATTGATATTGTCATTTTATATCCCGTGTAAAATATTAAAGATGTTTACCCCATCAGTTACTTTATGATTCGAAATGCTTTTCAAACTTTTCTTCAAGTTATTTCCTCCGAAATAATTTATTAAATTCTCATAATTTAGGGATATCACTTCCATATTTTTCTCATAATTTTTCATGATCTTTCGTATTTATCATAATACTTTTAGACTGTTTTTATCACCATTATATCATTTTTAGTCATTCTGTTCCTCAGATTTTCCTGGAACTTTTTTGACAATTTACTCTATAATTATAACAATTTTCTATAACAGTTTTATCTCATGAATTTACTTCATTAAAATATTCATTAATTTTCCTTTATCTCGTAAATTCATTTGCTAAAATCCGGTATTACATTTCTCCCCCTTAAACAAAATTTCGCCCTCGAAATTTAATCTATACTCACTAGACTACGGGCCATAAACTCGGGTACTTCTCTTTCATGTCACTCTCGGTTTCCCAAGTTGCCTCGTTTGATGACAAACCCTTCCGCACCACCTTCACTATCGGTATAGTTTTAGTCCTAAGCCGTTTCTCCGGTGTTCGATAATTTGCTCCGGCTCGACTACAAAGGTGTTATCATGCCGTACTTCAACATCATCGTACTTTATGACATGATCTCGATCCGGTAGGTATTTCTTCGGTTGTGACACGTGAAAAACATCGTGGAGATTACTCAGTTCGGGGTAACGCTAGTTGATACGCAACCGGTCCTCGCTCGGCTAACACTTCAAATGGTCCAACGTAACGTGGACTAAGCTTTTTTTCTTCAATGTTCTCGCCGACACGGTTCTTCGGAGATAATTTCGAAACACATGGTCTCCGACTTCAAACTTCAACGATCTTCTCCTCTTATCTCGCATAGCTCTTTCGTCTAGGTGTGCAAAGCAAGGAGTCTCTTCTTGATCGAGCGATATGCTCGAGGTCTCTTTTAGCATATCCGGTCCAAGCAACTCGCTTTTGACGCATCTCGTCGAAGATAAAGGCGATTGGCACTTTCGCCCATACAAAGCCTCGAACGGGGCCATTTGTATGCTTGAATGATAACTATTGTTATACGCGAATTTCGCTAGTGAGAGGTGTTCGTCCCAATTTCCTTTGAAATCCGTGGCACATGCTCGCAAAGATATCCTCCGCGTACCCGTATCGTCTCTCTCGATTGACCGTCGGTTTGAGGGTGATAAGCTGAACCGAACTTGCCTTGGTACCCATTCCTTCATGTAGTGCTTGCCAAAAGCGGGATTGGAATCGAGTATCCCGATCGAGATAATACTCTTAGGGACTCCGTGCGGTCTCACGATCTCTTTGATGTAGATTGCGGCCAATCGTTCGAGAGAGTAGTGGATACTAATGGGTATGAAATGTGCCGACTTGGTTAATCGGTCGACGATCACCCAAATGGTATCGTGATGCCCGATCTTAGGTAGACCTACCACAAGATCCATGGTCACATTCTCCCATTTCCACTCCCATAGCTTCTAGTCCTTGCGAGAAGACCGAGGGTCGCGGTGCTCAATCTTTACTTTCTCGCAAGTTAGACACCCAAACTACATACCGAGTTACGTCTCTTTTCATTCCAGGCCACCAAACTTCGGCCTTCAAGTTCGGGTACATCTTGACCATTCCCGGATGCAGAGTGTACTTACTCTTATGAGCCTCATCCAAGATCTTCCGCTTCGGTTCATCAACCGGCGGTATGTAAATGCGCCCTTTGTGTCCGACCAATCCACTCGATGAATGGTCGGGTCTTGGGTTTCACCTTGAGAGATCTTCTCCCGCATGGAGATTGCCCAATCATCTTGTCTTTGAGATTTATCAACTTCATCTCTCAGGTCGTACTCCCCTTGACTCACAAAAAGATTTGCAAGGTAGGCGTCACTTGGTGCGTTGAAATTCATGCAGATTTGGTTTGAAAGATTCAGGTCTCTGAAATCTTCAAGTAATTTCTGCTCTTGTATCATCATGTATGACACTTGCACCTTCTTCCTACTTAGAGCATCTGCAACGACGTTTGCTTTCCCTGGGTGATACTTGATCTCCAGGTTGTAATCTTTCAAAGCAATTCCATCCAACGACGTTGCCTCATATTCGCTCCCCTTTGATCAAAGAGATACTTGTGCTCTTGTGGTCACAAAGATAATTCTACGGTCGTACCATACGATAATGCCTCCATATCTTCAAAGCGAACACGATGGCGCAAAGCAAGCTCCAAATCGTGTGTAGGATAGTTCGACTCGTGCGGCTTCACCGACGAGAGGCATAAGCCACCACTCGCCCAATTGCATTAGGACACAACCCAATCCTTGCCCACCGGCATCGTAGACAACATATGTCTCATCGTGGATCCGGGATTATCAATACCGGTGCTTTGTAGTCAACCTCTCCCTCGATCTCGAAAGCTATCCTCGCGCCATCTCCCCATATGAAGGGTTGATTCTTCCTTGTAAGCTTTGTCAATGGTAGGGCAAGACGCGAGAAATCCCGTATAAATCTGCGGTAATATCCCGCTAGACCTAGAAAACTACGTATCTCCGTCACTGTCTCTGGCCTCTTCCAGTCCAGAACTGCTTCCACCTTGCCTGGGTCAACAGCAACTCCGTCGCTAGATATCACATGGCCCAGAAATCTCACTTCCGGACCAAAATTCGCATTTGCTCAACTTTGCGTAGAGCCGCTTCTCTCGCATGTTCAATACTAGGCGCAGATGTTCTTCATGCTCTTTTCTGTTCTTGGAATAGACGAGTATATCGTCAATGAACACCACCACAAACTGGTCTAGGTGTTGTCGGAAGATACGGTTCATGTAATCCATGAATACCGCAGTGCATTTGTTAATCCGGCGGCATCACAAGGAATTCGTAGTGCCCATATCTGGTTCTCAAAGCCGTCTTGGAAATATCATCATCTTTGACTCGAATCGATGATATCCCGAACGCAAATCAATCTTGAAAAGACGGTGAAACCGCATAACCGATCCAAAAGATCATCAATCCGGGAAGTGGATATTTGTTTTTGATGATCACTTTATTTAGTTCACGATAATCGACGCAGTAGTCGAAAACTTCCATCTTTCTTTTTCACGAACAACCGGAGCTCCCCTGGGTGATACACGGGTCGAATGAACCCTTCTTCGAAGTTCTTCCGCTTGTTTCTTCAACTCTTGCATTTCATTTGGAGCCATACGATACGGCGCTTTGATATTGATCTGTGCCGGTGCATCAATTCGATATTGAACTCCACCTCTCGGATAGGAGGTATCTCGGTGAGATCCTCCGAAATACATCGGGAAAATCATTCACCATAGGGATATCCTGGAGTGAAAGTTCGCTTCTTTAACCAAAAGAATACCATGAAGGCATGGCATCCCTGTTTCACGCATCGATCAACTTCGTAGCGGAGAAAGCTCGTGCTCACATCAACCTTGTCTCCGGAAATGATATCTTCTTCTTGCCACAATCGATCATTGCACCGTTGGCTGTTAGCCAATTCGATCAAAATGACGTCGATGCCGTGAAGAGGTAGACGGATGAGATCTATCTTTGACACTCGTCCATCCACGTTAGCGGTACGTTCATACACGCGTCGAAGCTAAAGATTTTACACCCAGAGGTGTAGACACTACGCATCAAAAGGTAAACTACGTGCATGCATCCCTAAACGACTTGCACAATCATAAGATATAAACGAATGATCGGCACCCGAATCATACAATGCTTGCAATTTATTCCCATTAAGATAGATGGTACCTTGGACCATTTCTCGGAGACCGTCTCGGCCTCGGTGTTTGTCAACGCAAAGATCCGCCCGCGCTCCGAGGTCTCGCCTCCAGCCTTCTCGTGGCAATCCCGGCTAATGTGTCCAGGCTTCCGCACCCGAAACAGACTTGTTTCCCATCACGGCTTGGCTCCCGGATGGTACTTCTTGCATTTTGGACACGTCGGGATCCCTACTGTTTGGGGTAATTCAATTGTCCAGTTTGGTAGGGTCTCTTGTTTTCCGCCTGTTATCGCTCCAAGGCGCCTTCCTCTTTCGTGAGGAGCCTCCGCGGTTAAACCCATGCGGGTTGCATTGTTTCCTTCTTGGCCCCGGAATTTGCGCAGTTCTTTCAAATTGCGCTCAGTCAATCTGCAGGATTCCACAGCTTGGGCCATTCTCAGAAATTATTGCGATACTAGCCTCGCCCTTATTTCATATTTCAGTCCGGCCACTAGTCGATTCACCTTCCGGCTCTCATTTTGTGGCCTTTCGGATATGATGAATAACGAGACAAAGTTGGTGAAACGGCGAAGTAATCGTCGAACGATTCTTCATTTCCTCGCCGGATGTGAAGAAATTCTTCTTCCTTAATCACCCGTACCGGGGGAAAATATCGTTTCGTTGAACTGCTTCGGAATGCTTCCCAAGTAACGGGGCCTTGAAGGGTTGTGGAAACACTCTTCCACCACCCGTGGGCACGCCCTCTAGCTTGTAGATTGCCACGGTGAGCCTTCCGGTTTCCGGCACTCAATGACTTCGAATATCTTCTTCGACTCGAAGCCAATCCTCGCCCAATTCACTCTTTCCCCGGAAACCGGTGGTTTAAGCTTGCGTAACCGGGTTGACCCAGCCTTTCCGTGGTTCTTTCTCTTCTTCCTTGTCGTGGAGGTGATCGGGATCGATCGATTCATTTTCTTCATCGTTATGTTCATCGTTGTCCTCCTCTTCATTATCATCTTCTTCTTCGTCGTTGTCATTGTCACTTTCCTCATCACGTTCTTCCTCGCGTTGTCGTGCTTCCAACTGTCTTTGGGCTTCTTCATCCTGTTGACACTGCCTTGCCAAGAGTGCATCTATGAGAGCTCTCTCGCTAATTTAGACTCGTACTAAACTACACTTCGGACTTATTCGCTCCGTAACTTTTCTCTATATGTCGGCCGCTACACTTGATGATCGAGAATTCGCTCAGATTGACCGTAAAGATCTTGTCACGTCGTACTTTGATATATAGTATTTCCCCGGCACCTATATACCGTGGTCAATACCGTATATCAAAATGTCTCCATGGCGCCATACACCATGGTAACACAAGATACCTTAAATGTTTCCATGGCGCCCATACAACATGACAACACAAGATACCTCCTACTCAATGACACGATCGCGGTCCGATTGTAGTAACTAGGAGATATGCATCGGAAACTAAAATTTTTGTAGCAAGTAAGATAACTATTTATCAAACCATATGGGAAATCTATAGGCATGTCTATCGCAGACTCTATCACACTAGTACTACAAACGAACGGGACACTCGTACTATTTCCCTCGTTAAGGATTTCGTTGATTCGGTCTACTTTAAATGGGTACGGAATATCGTATCGAGTTCCTCTACATGAGTCGAATACGCATGTACCTATCCTTGTTGGTCTCGGAGTTTCATCCGCGCGTTGCCCGGCTCCACATATAAGCTCGCGCAGACATAATAGTCGTCCGAAGACAAACCGACGATTATCGAATTATAAGAAACCGATATCAAATATGAATATGGACGATGGATTTATCGATTCTCGGGTTAGAATGATGTACCGACGAGAGGGTGGTACACCGGTTCGTAATGGTATACATCCCGCATCGGTACACCGACTTAGGGCTATCTCGCACTCATTTTCAAAAATGTGCTCACAATTTAAAAGGCTTTTTGAACATAACTCCGTTATCCGAACGTAACGGCGATAAGTGTCTATCATGGGGACCTCACCAACTCTATGGCGATCGATTGGTCACACCCACATAGACTAGCCTTAATCGTCCTACCATACTATCCGTAATAACATAGTCATATCAATGCCAGGACTACTGCTCTGATACCATAAATGTAACATCCCATTTGAAAACGGCGGAATTTTTTTTTTTTTAAAACGTTTCCAAATATTTCAAGCGGAGTAGTCAGAGTAGAGCATTGGAGCGAGCGAGTAATCGATTCATAACAAACATCAACCATAGTGTAACATTGTAATGATTACAAAAGAATCCTAGAGTTTGAAAGTGAATAACCGAAAGCGATAAAGATAGATAAGTCTCTCGGTCGCACGTCTAATGCCGCTTGCCTCGATCTTCGATCCGTATTCCTCCGGATCCCGAAGCTATAGCCGAGATTCAATTCACCGCATTGAATCTCGTGTAACGGTTAATCTCAAACCCAAACAATACAAAGATATGATAATAACGTATATTCTAGACAATACAACAAGATATCACTACATAAGCATACGCGAGATGCATGATCATTATGCCGACAAAACATAAGCATTATAAAGATGTAAAGCCCCACAATGTAAAACAACAATAACAGCTTGCACTATTCACCGGTGCCACGATACCATTCGTGTTCTCGCGCTAGAAAAACAACATACGGCGTTATCATGACTATAACCCGTGTAAACCTGTCGTTCGTATATCGGTCTACGAACATATCTATCACACATATATGCATTTAAGCAAAGACAAGATTATTGTTATAAAGACGCGTCCGTACCTTCGTTGACGACGTTAGGTACTTCCCATTAAAAACGTTTTTTAAAAACGTGAAATGTTCACCAATGCACGTCGGGCGGCAGAACGGCAAAGAAATCGAGTTTCGATGCCCTATCGAGTAATATCACTTTTATTAGTGATTTGCAATCATAACGGCATTTTAGGTAAAATTACCATTTTGCCCTTCTACCCCTAATTTGGCGGAATTTCGCGTAACTTCGTTACTTTGACCGTATTCCATTTCAAAATTATCCCCACTATGTTTTTACCTCGTCAGGCATCTTTCAATGCAATGAGGCATAAAAACAAGCATAGGAACAAATTCTCGAAACTTCCTAGATCAAAACAACAGGTTCTACTATAAATACCGAAAGAACTACTTAAACTAAAAACTAAGGACAAGAACTTACTCGAGGCTAAGGCACAACTTTGGCAGAGCTTCTCACTCTAAGTTTCAGCCAAGGTAGAGAGAAGAAAAGGTGTGAAGAATGAAGAAGGGAAGGGTGCTTATTTATAGAAAAAATTCGGGACGTAAAGGGAATTTTCTCGCTTTGTTTTTGAACCGTTAGATCTAGGGTTTTGGGAGGAGCAATCTTGGCCCTCCATCCATAGGTGCCGACCTCTTTGGCCCAAAAAGTCAAAGAATGAGTTGTCATCTTGCTTTATGGCCTCCGGTCCGATAAAGCTACCCGACGGTCCGTTTCGCGCGATTTCGCGAAACTCAAAAATCCGGCATGTAACTTTGAAGATCTTTTCATCCTCTTTCATATTATCTATTTTGATCCTCTTTTGATCATATCCAGGTATTCTCCTGCGTCGGAAGATATTCGGACAAACGCGTCCGATTACTTAAATCGCTCCGATAGAACCAACTTCCGGACAATAATTTGTCGAATCGTAAAACGTTCAGTTGTTGCCTAACCTAATCTCGTGTTTGAAAACACGCAATTGTTTCTATAGGTTCTCACTTTGCCTATCCGGCTCTACTCTATCCGATCGCCTTTCCGTCTTATTAGGAATTAGGGTTTTCGGTTGCGGAATCGACGCCTGGTAAATTCTTTCTTCGTGTAAAAATTCACTTGTTCTTAATTTGATCAGTCTGAAAAGACTTTTACCTCTGATTTACCTGTAGAATTTATTCCTAACTTTTCCCTGGCCATTTCGTTCTATAAGCCGACTCACCGCATTATATTATTATTTTATTCTAATTACCATTTTAATTATTTAAACAATTCTTTTTAATTAAAAATAACCATAATTTCGACCCCCTCTTTTAAAAATTCAGATTTATTTATTTTTTATAATTTTTTCCATTTTTTAAAAATATAATATTTTTTACCAAAATTCTCGTTTTACCCTCGCCTTCGTTAGGGCTTAATCGACCTAATTTCTTCGTTTAGTGATCTTTTTAGGATCAGGTTTCTTCATATATTTATCTTTACTAATTTACAGTATATTGTTATCTTACAAACTTCTATACCGATATTGTCATTTTATATCCGTGTAAAATATTAAAGATGTTTACCCCATCGTTACTTTATGATTCTCGAAATGCTTTTCAAACTTTTCTTCAAGTTATTTCCTCCGAAATAATTTATTAAATTCTCATAATTTAGGGATATCACTTCCATATTTTTCTCATAATTTTTCATGATCTTTCAAAGTATTTATCATAATACTTTTAGACTGTTTTTATCACCATTATATCATTTTTAGTCATTCTCGTTCCTCGATTTTCCCGGAACTTTTTGACAATTTACTCTATAATTATAACAATTTTCTATAACAGTTTTATCTCATGAATTTACTTCATTAAAATATTCATTAATTTTCCTTTATCTCGTAAATTCCAGATTTACTAAAATCGGGATTGAGACCTTACTCTCGTAAAGAGAGAATAAAAGTTTGAATCTCGAAAAATACACCTATTGGGTGTAACATCCTAATTTTTATTCATATTATTTGACAATTATTAGGAAGTGATTTATTAAAGAGTTTGAGGTTTAGAGTAGATCAAATGCATCGCTTGAGATCTTAAAAAATGAAAATAATAATTAAATCTGATAAAAAATTGAATGTATGTGTAAATGAATATATTTATATTTATATTGAGTTGAACTTATTGGGATAATTTTATGGTACTTTGAAACTACCATATAATTATTTGAGTAGAGTATTTATCCAAAATGGGTGAAGTTTCAATTAATGGCAGAATACCAAATTATATTTAAAAAATAAGGTTTAATAAAGTTTAATATAATTAAATAAAGGTATTTAAAATGATTTTCATGTAAGTGATTATAATTAATTATCTTATAAATATAACAGTAATCTCATTTGCTTTATACAAATAAATTTTAATTATTGGACCTTTTTGAGGATCCTAGCAAATGTTGGTTAGTTTAGAAAGAGAGTTTAGAGATTTTTCAATGCCAATTTATAATTAAAAGTAGTTAAAATTTTCTATATTATAATTTTTTAACAGAATAATAGAGAGGGAAATAATAAAAGGAAAATAAATGAAAAAGAAAAGGGATAAATTGGCATTGGGAGCAAAGCAAGCTTGATGGTTAGGGCTTGAAGCAAGTGTTGATTTTCAACAAACAGGAACAATAAGATTGTAGAGGTAAGTTAAATACTCGTATTTAATTGGTTTACTTTGTTGAATGAGGTTAATTATTACACTTTAGGTTTGTTTAGATTGAACCCTAAATAAGAGAAGAAGGATTTTAGTTTTTAGAGTAAATTCTTAGTTGAAACTTTGATAATTAGTTATGGGTAACTTATAACTACTTGTTGGATGTTGATGTTGTGGTTAAATTATAAGTTTGAGTGGGTTTTCTATTTATGGAGGAATTATTGCGAATTTTTGAGGTATTTTTGGAATGAGCAATATAGACATTGTTTGGCTAAAGAATTATTTCAACTACAAACTATAGGTGATAAGGATCATGTATTTGAATTTTCATGGTGATCAGACTTAATTTGAGTTACTGTTTAGCACTCGAAATTCTTGCTCAGAAAAATGGAATTTTAGAATAATAGTGAAATTGAAACTTATAGATTTTCTTGTAGCTTTTAAAAGTGATTTAGAATTAAATAAAAGGTTATGAAATGTATGGAGTCCATTTGTCAAGTTTGAATTGAAAATTCCTAAAAAATTGAAAAATTCCTGAAAAAAAAATGAATGATTTAGTTAAGTACAAATAATTATCAACCTGAACATTTGAGATTAGTATTGGGAAATTATAATTTAAGTTGAGCATTTGGAAGTTAGTTAATGATTTTAGTGAGTATAATAAAGTGGAGGAACAAAGACATTAGGATAGTAAACATATGAAGGGTTAAGTATCAATTTTGCTCATGAAGTACGCGCCAAGAAGCAATTTTACCCCTGAAGTTTTCGGCGTAGCAATGTTATCCCCGAAGTATAAAAACATAGCAATATTGCCCCTCCGTTAACAACCCTAACGTTGACTGTTAGGGCAGTTAACAAAGAGGCAACATTGCTATGTTTTTATACTTCGAGGGCAACATTGCTACGCCGAAAACTTCAGGGGCAAAATTGATACTTAACCCACATATGAATGATAGAGGTATTATGAATTTTTCTAAACAACAAGTGAAGGTTGGGAATCTAGTTACTAGTTGTTAATTGTTGTATTAGTTATCATCTTATTGATGAATATTCACATATGTTATGTAGACTCTCCTTAGTTGTTGAGCACGGGGCTTCACAGGTATTGTGGTACTCTTTTTAGCTTTGACATAGAGTAACCACTTTCCAATTTATCTTGTATGCTTGTTGAGGTGATTATAAGTGTATGTTGGTATTTTCAATTGCTTTAAATATATGCTATACTATTTTATATATGATGAAAAATAAATTATGACAATATGAATTATGTTTTTGATAAACTTATTAGTTAAATGGGCTTAAATGGTTTATTGAAATGTTGATAATGCATAACATTGAATATTGATTGTGAGAATAACTTGTTGAATTGGATTTTGTGATGTTGAACTATTGGACTCCATATTTAGTTGTGTTGGATTGTATGGAGTTGTGAATGTGGAAGGTTTGGTGCTTTTATACCATGTGGTATAGTCGTCAGGCCACTTGGTGCCCAGTGGCTAGCTTCAACATTCTCAAGGCCCTTGGTATGTATCACGTTTTCTTGGTCAGATTAAGGGTCAGCTCAAGGAACATGTGATCCCCTTTCTATATTCTAAGAAAAGAGAGAACTCATTGTCCGATGTGAGTTATGTAGCTTTTAGCGAGGCTACACCTTACTATTAGAGAATTTGGTGCAATCTCATCACAGAGACGAATCATGTTATGTGTTCTAGCCCATGAATTTTTTTAGCGGTTATAAGGATGGTTGTGGGAGTTCTATGCATGCTTAATTACTCATTGAACTATTATCAATTATGAACAACTATTTATACTTTGTTATATATATTGATAATTGTTCCGCTTAACTATCTTGTAATCATTTCACTGCATACTTGTTTTGGAATTGTGGTTATTGGGTTCACGTGGCTCCCCCCCCCCCCCCAAAAAAAAAATTGTTTTTAATATTTTTCACGCAAGGTTCATGATGTAATATCTTCAAGGAAGACTTGGAGGCTTAGGTTTGCATAGTGCAATTGTAAATCTCCTCTTTCGGTAATTATGTGTTGACTTTTTATATTGACACATATACAAGACTCATTCATACTCTGACATAATTTATGAAACTATTTTCAAACTATTATTTTGATGGTGGATCAATTTTTGTGTAACTTTTGAGAAAGTTATGATTATACATGAAAATGGAATTATTCAAGAAAGTCATGAATTGTGAGTGATGAGATTATTACTGTGCAAAATGATAAAAGGCCTATTGATAAATTGTGTTATCGGGCTTCAAGTGCCCAGGCCAAGTTATCATGTTATTGACTGATGTGATTTTGAATCAAATGTAAAATATTTCTCAACCAAGATAGACTAACGTCTTTCTTTTACTACCATCGCCTTTCTTTGAGAGTTTTGAGTCAAATCTGTTCTACTATATGATAGATCTTTGTAATTGGTTTTCTTCTTTTTACTATAGTAGTATTTAATGAATCAATCAAATAGAAGGACCAACAAATTGTTGGCTAAGGTGGTAATTAGGGGCCTCACATAAAGGAGAAGAAAATAAGTTTGAATTCTGAGAAACGTACTTATTAAGAGATATGAGAACCCTTTGTCCTCTAACCCTCGAGAAGTCTAATAAAAAAAGGTCAAATAGAAGGGTTTATTTTTGTGAAATTAAGCAAACTAGTTGGCATATGCTTTGTACAAATAGATAAGTCATTCATTTTTTTTTGACAAGGGATAAGTCATTCATTTTTAATTGAATTTAATTTGTAATGACATTTTTAATATTAGATATATTGATGTTGGAATATATTAATACATCTTTGATGGATTAGGGCCTAAGCCCGAATTAAGAGGGGGAAGTTATCCAAATATGGAGAGATGTGAGTTCATATAGAGAGATATTCCTTTATGTTTCAAGGGTATATCTATTGCCATATAATCCTATGTTTAAGGATTACATATATTCCTTTGGGATTGTACGTGAGCAAGGAATGCCTTTATATCTAGGATGTGAGATTGTGTGCGCACTTGGTGTTACCCCTGGTATTTATAGGGTGTCGCGTGGGGAATAATGAGTTTGAATTTAACACACACAATCCTCCCTCTAAAAGGATTCTTTTATAAAAGTGTTCTTTTTTCTTCCTCTCTTTGGTGTATTAACTATATAATATAATCGAGGTCCACATTGGTACTCTAATTTTGTGTGGGTACTTTAGCATGTCAATCGGTACAATTATTCTTACAATTTAGAATTGAAGTTACAAGTACGTCCAAAAAATTCTTACAATTGAAATTACAAGGGTTAAGGTGCAGATTTGCCAACCAACTATTACCCGAAGAGCGTCTGGCATAAAAAACAATTGAATGGACCAAATTGGCTAACGAACTATTAAAAAGTGAAAAAAAAAACCACAATTTTGAGCAAATTCGCCAACGAACTATTACCCCGTCACTGTCTTGGTGTCTCCGTCTTCCATTGACTGTCACAGTGTCGGCGACATTGGCATCTCCAAAGCTTTCATTGTTGCTGGGTGTTCCACTCACCCTCTTGAACTCATCCAGTAGTCCACAGCTTTCGACCGACACATGCCTTGCACCCTGGTTTCATCCCTCCGATGCCACAAGCAAAGAATCGCGCCGCCATAGCGCCGCTTTCGCACGGGTCCCATCTATGTTGGTGTTTGCCTTATCCAACAAGAAGGCTTAACCGCTCTTTTCTCCAGCGTCTCCGCCACCGTCCTACGCCAATGCCTCATATTTTAATGTAGTAGTGATAGTTGATTTTTTTTAATAGTTATTTGTGTTTTTTTTTTTACTTTTTAATAGTTCGTTGGCCAATTTGGTCCATTCAATTGTTTTTTGTGCCAGACGCTCCTCGGGTAATAGTTGGTTGGCAAATCTGCACCTTAACCCAAATTACAATTATGAATAATTGGAATATGAACATAACTACAATTTAGAATTGTAATATAATGATGTAACTAAGAAGACATACAAGAATATCGCCAAACTCTTAATTTATTCCATAAAACGAAGGAGTTATCAAAGTTCAGTTCTTTGAAAATTAGTTGATACTTAAAGAAAAGTTCATAATAAAAAACATGGGACACTTGAGTACATAAACTTAAAATTGAAATTGAAAATATATAAAATCTTACCTCCTTAGTTATTATAACATATAAAAGCACATCATTACTCACCAACATAGAGTCGGTTTAGCGGTGTAAAGCCCCACTCAATCTCTTTAATTCTCGAGTTTGAGTCGCAAAGGAGATACATCTAGGAAAAGCACATCATTGCTCAATAATGTTGGCTATTCTCTTAAACATCTTCCACTGGTGTAGATGAGTTAAGATCTATGTCTTGGGCCCCAAATTTCATAGCATTGGCAAAGTGTGTCTTCCAAGTCCTCGGCTCAACCCAAGCCCTTTGGAGCAGTATGTCACGGTCTCACCGTGATGAGTCCCACATCGAACAGAATGAGAAAGGTTTTTGGGGCATATATAATATGTAGTGCGCCTCTACTATCAGCTTAAGGTTTTAGCACAGTGGTTATTGCTCCTCAAAGTTAAGCACACTCAACCGAGGAAAATCTCGGGATGAGTGACCTCCTATGAAGTTCCACGTGTTGAGGTGCTTCGGGCATGTCAAGTGGTATCAGAGACAGCCTCGCCTCACCCCGTTGTGGTGGCCCCTCTATGGATGGAATGGAGGTGGACCCTCACTCGATGATGGGCTGTGGTGGTTAGAGCCGGGAAATCAGGCCAAGCCCATCGGGCCGGCCCGTTTAAATCCTGGCCCTGTAGGGCTCGGGCTTGAAAAATTGGCCAGAAATTTGAAATTGGCCCTGTAGGGCCTCGGGCTTAATCGGGCCAGCCCTATAGGGCCTCGGGTCGCCTACCGCAAAGCCCGTTTAACTATAGCTTTTTTTTTTTAAAAAAAATAATTAATTACTTAGACTTCCACTTAATAAATGTGTTTATTTGTAATTACTTATATTTTTTTAAATTTAAACTATAACCCTTTTTTATGTTTATTATTATTCCGTATTAAAACACATAATTAGTTATTATAAATTTTAAAGAAGAGATGTTTTCATATTAAATAAACACATACTTTGGTATTACAATATTATATAAGTAATAAATTATAAATATATTTGGTGTAAAATAAGTATAATTATTTTTACCGTCGTAAAATTGTAACATCCCAATTTTCAAAAGCAAGATATTTTTTTTTCATCGAGTAGAGCATCGGAGCGATTGAGTGATCGATACATATATTAAAAATGCCGTAAGTCCGCTGATTTACGTAAACGGTACATTGACCGAGAGTTTTCAAAATGAATAACACCCGAAGAAAGTCTTATTTAGGGTCTCGTGCGGCTCGCTCGCTTTTTCTCGTTCTCCCGAAACTGTCGCTATGATAAGAGCCGAGATCCAATTACAATTTGGATCTCGTGTAATCTGGTTAACCTCATGCTTAAATACGACTACATATACACGACAAAGCAATCAATACAACAGTCCATAACAGATGTATGATTAAAAACACATAACCACGTATGTAACATAACCACGTATGATACAAAGAATAATAACCTCGTATGTGACATAACCACGTATGTGACATAACCGTGTATATAACATAACCACGTATGCTACAACAACAAACAGAACACAACAAACATATATATAATCATACAATAACCATCGAGTTAGTGTTACAAAGACGCGAACGTACCTTCGTTGACTTTAAAACGGTACTTTTACGTAAAACGGCAAATTTCCGACAATGAAAAAAAATGCGGTGTGGCGGACAACAAATGCTCGACAAATGGGTACGATTATCTCGTATATCCTATAAGGATAATATTTAACAACTTTTAGCAAAGATAAACGTGCATTTTAGGTACAAATTACCATTTTGCCCCCGAACCCCTAATCGGCGGAATTTCGCAGAAGCCATTGTTTTCGCTCTATCTCTCTAGAATTTTGAGATCTTTTCCTCATCATATTTTCGAAATATATATCATATTTACCCCTAAATATGATATCTAGACTATCTTGAAAAATTAAAGATAAATCTAGCATTCCTACTATATCTACCGAAAGAACTACCGAAACTAAAGACTGGGGACCAAAGAACTTACCCGACTTTGCTCGACTTTCTCCGTGAGCTTCTCTCTCTAACTTCTCTCTAAGGGGCAGATTTTGGTGTGAAAAATGAAGAAGAGGAGCTTGGTATTTATAGAAGAGACGGATGGCGTAACGGTAAATAATTCGAACTTCGGTCCGACGAATATGGACCGTAGGATCGCATTTTGAGGACAAAACACTCTTGGCCATCCATGGTCAAGATCGAAATCTAAGAGCCCTAAAGTCAATGGATGAGTTGTCATCCATGATGGCTTTGCTTTATGGCCTCCGCCCGATAAAGCTACCCGACGGTGTCCGTTTTCGCGATTTCGCAAAACTCAAAAATCCGGCGTGTAACTTTGAAGATCTTTCCATCCTCTTTCATATTATCTATTTGGATCCTCTTTTTGATCATATCCAGGTATTCTCCGGTGCGTCGGAAGATATTCGGACAAACGCGTCCGGTTATTTTAAATCGCTTCGATAGAACCAACTCTCGGACAACAATTCACCAATCGTAAAACGTCCAGTTGTTGCCTAACTTAATCTCGTGTTTAAAAAGACGCAATTGTTTCTATAGGTTCTCACTTTGCCTATCTCGACTCTACTCTATCTGATCAACTTTTCGCCTTATTTGAAATCGGGTTTTCGTTGCGGAAACAACGCCTGGTAAATTCTTTCTTCGTGTAAAATTTCACTTGTTTTTAATTTGATCAGTCTGAAAATACTTTTACCTCTGGTTTACCCGTAGAATTTATTTCTAACTTTTCCCTGGCCTTCCTATGTTCGACTCACCGCATTATATTATTATTTTATTCTAATTACCTTCACATTTATTTATTTTTCTTTTATTTTTTATTTATTTTTCTAAGCATAAAATATTTTATTAATATTTTATTTTTTATTTATTTAATAATTTCGAATTTCTCCAATTAAAAATAATTATTTAAATTATTTTTAATTCATTTACTTTATACCTTAATTATCCCATTAATTACCAGATTAGCCACTTACTAATTTTTGATAATTTTCTTAATTAGGATAAATCATTATCTCACAACTATTTTACTTACATTGGTATTTTATATCCCATGTAAAATATTAAAAATCATGGGGTCACTTATGATCCCAAAATAATACTTAATTTTGCCTCATTATTTTTTCAAGGGAAATTATCCCAAAAAATTCCTAAAATTAGAGACAACATACTTTCTAATTTTTAACAAATATTTAATTGCCTCCTGGGATTTATCATAATATTTTTAGGCCATTTAATGCCTCAAAAATACATTTTATGGATTTTAGCTCTTTATCTCTCCTAATTTCCATAGTAATTACCTTAGAAAATAAGATAATTATTACTTATTATTTGAAACCACATGTTCATTTTGTTTTCAATAGGTATTATCTATTGAAATATAATATTCCGAGATAAATAATTATCCGGGTATTACAAAAATCATACATGAACCGAAAGAATGCAGACACATACAAAATTACGAGAGGGAAAGGCATTTTGTCGTGGGCATACATAAAGCAATTCATTTCTTTAATATTTTTTGAAAAAATAGGAAAAAACATATTCTTTGTATTTATTTGTTTTTTTTATTACGAATTAATGAATGTGTTTATTTGTTAAATGATTTATATTGTTTAAATATTAATGTTTATAACATTTATTTGATAGATTAGAACTTTAATGATTGCAATTTACTAATTATATTTCTTTAAAAAAAATCGAAGGAAAAATAGTTAAAATTTGGAATAGTAATTTTCGAGCCCAGGCCGACTATCGCCCCTGGTACTATCGGGGGCTTTGAAAAAAGAGATGTTTTCCCCCCTGGCCCTGTTGAGCCCAAGCCCTATAGGGCCAGGCCCTGTTGGGCCAGGCCGGCCCTGATTCCCAGCTCTAGTGGTGGTGGGCCCCTCGTGGATGGAATGAGAGGCCCCGTTGTGGTGGCCCCTCAATAGATGGAATGGAGGTGGACCCTCACTCGATGATAGGTTGTGGTGGTGGGCCCCTCATGGATGGAATGAGTGGGCCGCATCCCCTGTGGATGGAATGGGGGACCTCTATTGGGTGATGGGGGCATCACTAGGATGGGTGGGGGAGCTTTGCGCCTTTGTTATTAACTTCCACATCCGGTAGGATGAGGAAGGTTTCTAGGGCATATATAATATGGAGTTCGCCTCTGCTCCCCAGTGGCTGGGGAATATATAATATGGAGTATGGCTGGGGCATGTATAATATGGAGTGCGCCTCTGCAATCAGTTTAAGCTTTTAGCACAGTGGCTGGCTAGTTCTTTAAGCGTGCAAATACTTTTAAATCTTCAAGAACATCATCATCATCCCTAGGGGTGAGCAAGTGACCCGCTACTTGCCCAACCGCCCGTACCCCGCAAACAGTTCCCCAGATTAAACCCGCCCAGATTGGGCTCGTAACGGGTATGGGCCTACCCCGTACCCGTTTACCTTATACGGGCGGGGCACGGGTTGAGGGGCGGGGTACCCGTACCCCGTTTACCCTTTATTTTTCCCCCTCCCTCAACTATTAATATTGTTCTTTTTTATGTTTAAATTGTGAAGTTGTGAATGATGATTGAAGTTTGAATTGATGAAAAATACCCACAGAATTGTGAAGTTGTGACTTGTGATGTGATGATTGAAGTTTGAATTATTGTGAATTTGTGATTATTGACTAGGTTAAAAACACAACCAAAAAAGAGGGGGAAAAGTCTGTGGGTATTTAATTACTATTGTCAATTTGTCATATTCATTGATGTGACATGTGGGTATTTTTTAATCTTGAAGCCCTGTTCCAACTTGCATTCGGACCCTTTTTTTTTTTTTTTGATAAAACATTCGGACCCTTTTGTTTAATTGTTATTTTGCAACTTGCAACTTTTTAACTTGCATTCGGCATGTGGGCATGTGGGTATTGTTTAATTACTATTTATATTTGCGTTTGCTTTGTTTCAGTTTCAGCTCTTTTGCCAAAACAAAAAAACGCAAAAACAAAAAAGGGGACTGTTCTGGGCCCAAAAAAACAACAAAAAAGAATATGTTTTGGGCCCAAAAACTGTTCTGGTTCTAGGCAAAAAAAAGAAGCAAAACTGGGCCGAATTTTTTTAAAATTAAAAAGGCCCAGAACGCCTAAACGGGTTCCCTGGACCCGTTTAGGCGTACCCGTTTATACGGGTTAAACGGGTTTTTGCCCCGTACCCGTGGTGCCCCGTCCCCGTGTAATTTAAACGGGCGGGCCGCGGGTTACCCCCCGGGGCAGCCCCGCCCGCCCGTTGCTCACCCCTAATCATCCCCATGTTCTTCATCAAATTCACCATCTACCTCTAACTCATCATTCTAGATGGAGTTTTTATGGCTTTCTTTGTTCCCACCAAGTGCTTGGTAAGATCCAAAAACTAGGGCTGTTCATGATGCCCACCGCCCTGTAGGTCCGCCCGCGCCCACTAAAAAATCGCCCTACCCTACCCAAGGAAAAGCCGCCCAAAAAACAATGGGCTCAATTGGGCTGGGCATTTTTGTGAGTAGGGTATGCCGCCCTACCCATTTAGCCCTGCCCAGTAGTATATATTATATATTTTTATTTTTTTAATAAAATAGTATTATATATTTGTTATAAATTATATAACCTATTTGTATTAATATATATATATAAAATATAATAAATAAAAAAAAAAACCCAACCGAACTCATGGCTTGACGGTGAAAGTGTTTTCCTTTCATCCTCTCAAATGTGAGTTCAAAGTCGAACAAGGCAAATTCACAAACAACAACTTATAATAAAAAGATATCTTTTCATTTCGTCATCAGCTCTTCCCTTTTCTCATTTTCGGATGCCCTAGCCACGAGCTATCTCTCCTCTCTTGATCTCCATTCTCCTCTAGAGCTCGATGATTTTCCTGACTGCCTCTCCACTCTCCAGTGCTCGATAATTCCTGAACACATTATATATTCTTAGATGCTTGAACACATACATTTGATATATACACACCTGAACGCATATATTCTTGAACACAAATTCTTCGTGGTTGATCATTTGATATATACACACACCTGAACATATATATTACTTCTTATTTTGTAATGTAATTATTGTTTTATTTTCTTCCTAGATGCTGCACATGGAGAAGGGGGAATGTAATGGTTACGGTTGCCGTTGGCTAGTGGTGGATGAAGTAGGCAATTTGCAACCTTTAAAGTTTAAACTAAAGCTAAGAGCCTACAATTAATGGTTACTTTCACATGTAAATGATGTAATAATATGCTTTCTTTTTTGTTTTCTTATAGGTGATTCTATATGCTTCATCCTTTTGACATTTTGGGGCCTTAATGCAACCTCTAGGAGTTTTGGGTGTCTACAAGGTTTTAATTTCTATTTTTTGATGTCTTGTATTTAATAGATTATGTCTATTTTTTGATGCCTTGTTAAGACATATGGTTGTCTTTTTAATTTTAAGACTTAATTTGTAGACTTATATTGAAATATTCAAAAATGTAGAATTATGGATGTTATTTAATTTTTCAGTTACTTAAACTGTTTTTTCACATAAGGTGTGGTAGGGTATCGCCACTTGGGCATGGAAGGGCCGCCCTGCCCAGCCCATTATTGTTAGGGCTTCTATCGGGCAGGGCGGGCACTGGGCTGCATTTTGCTGCCCAGTGATCTTTCGGGCAAGGGTCTCGCCCTACCCAGCCCTGCCCACGAACACCCCTACTGAAAACTTTCGTGCACATCTCGCACTCAAACAACCTTCCGCTGCCATGAGAGTGAACCTCCATATATGAGCCTTCTTGATGATCAATTCTTTGCCTTGGGGCTATTTCTCCATGGAAAGCAACATGAGAGTCAAAGCAGCATTTATAGTTGGAAAGCATGAATCAAAGACCAAAACTATTTGTTTTGGATTATCTTCTTCATCAACTTTTGTCTTAGACGACCATATTAATGCTCTTGTTTCATCATCAGTCTTACGGCAACTACGTTTAGATCTCTTGCTAGTAATATAAGATTGATCTGATGATTCGCTTCCTTGGTCGTTGTCGTCGATGAGTTTCGAAACTCTTGCTGCAAAGTCTTGAATCTCTTGATGATTCATGGTGTGAAAGTAATTTAGTTCAGCACGCGATTTCATCATCAGATCATGACGACATTTTGATGGAGAAAATAAGATCAAACGACGTCGATGGGTTGACGATGAAGCACTATCAACATCGACTTTGGATATATTTGAAGGCACTTGATGATCTGGAATTGGAGACATTGGGGCAGGCTTGGAGGGGATAGGAAGTTTTACAAGGTGAGACTTCATATGCCCTCCCATAGATTCTCCGTTAGCTAACCACCTTTTGCAGATCATGCACATCTTGCCACCATTGTTGCTAACCTTCTTTTTCTTCTCCATTGTTGCTTGTTAGAGAAAGAAACCCCAAGAAACCGAAAACTTTCTCTCTCTAACTTGTGGTTTTTGAGAATGTCTGCGTGCTACAAGAAGTGCCTCTGAGGCTCTTAAAAAGCACTCAGTAACAAGCCTTCCTTAAGCGAAAAGAATAAACTAGAAGGTGTCGAATGACTCAGCGGGGCCTGTCTACTGCCTTTTTCATGCTGCGCCATGTGCCACGCCTCAAAATTTCCCCCTTCCTAAATGTTATTTTGTTTTTTTATTGTTAGACACTACTACAAAAAAGCTAAAAAAACGACCTAAATAAGACCCAATTAACGTCCCTTTACTGAGGGACGTCTTGGCTGGGGTAGTTGTTTCTGAGGCTTTTTGGCGACCTGAATTGAAAATCAGGACGCCTTATTAAGGCGTCCCGATTTAAATTAAGGTCGCCTCATAAAAGGCGACTGAATTGAAAATCGGGACGCCTTATTAAGGCGTCCCGATTTCAATTAAGGTCGCTTTTATGATATTATATATATATATATATATATATATATATATATATATATATATATATATATATATATATTATGCTTCATATTTTTTCTTGGGCATTTGAAGATTATCGATGAGAATAATTGTTATATATTCGGATGAGAGTATGATTACATTTATAGACAAAATAGAGATCTAGATTTGAAATTTGAAAAACTAACATCCTAACAATAATCTCCTATAATCTTTAGGTTTAGTTAATCCCTATAATTATGGGACTAATAAAATATTCTAATAATAACATATTCTACAAAGCATTCAAATTAAATTACAACAGCAAACATGTGCAGATCTGTAAACTCAAATTAACCCTAAATTACAACACCAAACACTTATAGCAAAAATAACAAGCCAAAAATCGAGTGAAGATCTAAAACCGAAACCGTTTCGCTTCATCAACTCCTTCAAACCAAATCAAATAAATAAATAACTAGAAATCAAACAAAGAAATAAAAGGAATCGTAGATCGAAGACTTACATTGTAGAAATCGCAGATCTAGGACTACGAGTAGAAATCACAGATCCGGGACGAGTAGAAATCGTAGATCTAGGACGAGCAAGCACGATGGGCGACGATAGGGTTCAACGAGAGAAGGCGGAAGGAAATACCCGAGAAATTATGAGAATGGGTGTGGACTCGAGCTATTTATTTATTTATGGCAATTTTGGCAACCCGATAGAAATTCAAGTCGACAAAATTAAACAATTGGCGACCGAAAGTAAATTTAGGTTGCCATTTTTTTGAATTTTTTTGAATATTATTGTGTCGCAAAATTCACAAATTGGCGACACGAATTTAATTTCGTGTCGCCAATTTAAAAAATATATATATATATATATTCTAATGGCGCCAAAAAATGTATTTACCATTTTTTTAAATAAAATCGGTGACCTAAAATTAAATTCAGGTCGCCAATTGTTGATTTTTGGCGACCTAAATATTATTCAGGTCGCCAAAAGTAACAAATTGGCGACCGAATTTAATTTCGTGTCGCCAATTTAAAAAATATATATATATATATATATTATAACGGCGCCAAAAAATGTATTTACCATATTTCTTTGTTTTTTTTAAATTGGCGACCTGAATTTACTTTTAGGTCGCCAATTGTTTTTAAAAAAATAATATTGCAACGGCGCCAAACAAAAAATTTGTATATATCAACAATATACTCAGATTTTAGGCGTCCTTAAACAATGTTAGGACGACAAAATCAATTTTACAAGTCCTAAACTCTAATTCAGGACGCTCAATGTTCTATTTCCTTGCAAATAATTACAAGAATGCCACCGCCTTCATTTTTTACTTCCTACTTTTAGATCAGGACGTCGTTTAAGGTAGTAATATCCAATTTTTGTTGTAGTGAGATTATACTATAATGAGTGGCATTTTGGATCTAATAAGCAAAAAATGGTGAAGTTTTCAAATATTTATGATTTTTTACACTATTAAATCTTTGAAAATCTTATAAATTGAAGACTTTATTATTTTTTGCCATAAAATATGAAAATTTCACTCATTTTATGTAGATTCTAATGATCAAAAGAAACACACAAAAATTGGGAGAGGAAAATTTTGAGGCGCATTAGAAGCTAAGCACAGCACTGAGGGCATCAAACACCCCGTACCTTGAATGAATACATTGCTTTTGTTTGAAACGTTAATTAGCACATTTATTTGAGGAAATTTACAATTAAAATTTCAGAATCAGATTGTGCATTTTACTTCTCATTCATTTATTAGGATTTCTTAAATTCATAATAACAATAATTTGAAATACATGAATCTAGCATATTTTTTTTTTGAAATTTTAGTAGTATCCGCGTCAGCGTGCATTTATCTAAACTAATCCTTTCTTTTCTGAATTTGGATAATTAAAATAGGGTTAAATGTAATTTTACCCCCGAAGTTTATAGTGAGGTGTAATTGTCGCCTTTAAGCATTTTAAGAGGCAATGTTCCCTAATGTCTTTTTAAATGGTGCAATGTCGTCCATGTGTAACAAAAAGCCATCTCTTCTCAATATTGGATTAGAGCATGTGACATGTGGGAGGACCTTCTTCCTTAAAACTAACATGACACTTGAACATTGACAAGGAAAAAAAAAAACGAAACATTGTTAGACACGTCATGTGGACCCACACATTGATGCCACATAGTATAGGAGTTAATATATGCTAAGCAAGAACCTAAAGGGAAGTTTGATGCTATAGACAAGGTGCGAAGCTTTGCTTTCTCAAATCTCAAGAGCCAAGCATGCATGTAGGAACTGGGAAGATTGTGAACAAGAAGAATGCTGCATTGCCTCTCCTTCAGATCATTGATGTTGGTTTTTCTGTGTCTGCTCCTAATATGCCTACTCCTATTAGAGTTATAAGGTGATTTTTACCCATAACTTGAGCTAGAAATTAGTAATCTCCATCGATCTCCATACTTATGCACTTTTCAATCTCTAATGAAGGATCTTCTACTAACCGTTATTTTCCATTGCGATTTTTGAGTTGGTTATTTTAGATTATGGGTCTTCAACTTGTGTTTATTGTTTTTTATTTGTAAATTGGCTTCATGGATTACGACTGTTGATTAAGTTGGCTTTGATTGATTGAGTTGATGTTGTTGTTCTAGAAATTATTGTTAGTGTGGAAATTATGGTCAAAATTGTTGCTAACTTGAATTAGTTGCTTTTCCATTATTCTTTTCTTTTAGATTTTGTGTCGTCGATTGGACTCGATAGACCATGTTAAAGACATTTTTTCTTTCTTTATGTTTCGCTACAACTGGTATTAAAATGTTCGCCGTAAAAATGCTACACTATTATGATCGATAAGCAGTAAGTACTATGATTAAAAAGAGGCTTTTTTTTTTTTTTTTTTTGTTTACATATCCATACCAAAGAAGTTCAAACATTCTTTACACACATAATCAGGTAATATATTATTAATATCTTAAAAATGCCCTTGCACCATTCACAATGACGATTGCAGCTACTCTATTTAATCTTACCATTCATCATTAGTTGCCCCCAAAAAGTAAGCCGTGAAAAGACTTGGATTCTTCCTACTCCGATCCCCTATCTCAACATACCTACTTATAGACCCTTGTTATTGGTAACTAGTTTCCAAGTAATATTTTTATCCACATAGCTGCATCTCCCTAATCGGGAACTAGTTTGGATTGAGATTTGACGGTCCAGGATGGGATTGTGAGAAAGATAAGGAGAAGGGGGAATGAGAGGAACCGGATCCATATTTTATCCACATAGCCTCCCTAATCGGGAACTAGTTTCTTGGCTCGTCCTTTAGACGAAAAGGGAGAGCTCGTTCGTACAAACGAGCTTTGGACGGTAAAAATCTTATTTGTTTTATTTTTAAATGGAAAAATTATTTTTTAAAAAAAGTTATTTAATTCATAGATTATCTTTATTTTAGATTTTCTACCTATTAAAATTATTTTTTAAAAAAAAAAAGTAAAAAAAAAATTAAGATCTAAACAACCTTTCGAGAGCTCATTCGTACGACGAGCTTTCGAGAAACCAGGACATTATCCCTAATCATAGAAAGAAAAATTTCTAAACTTCATTTCACCTTGACCCTCATGTTAGCATAGCAGCCATAGCTAATAAAATATAAAAGTCCTCTTAATTTGATTTCTCCAATGTACCATAGATGTCATAGGTAATTTAACATGCTTAACACAAATTTAAGATATAAAGGCATCATGTTTAACACAAATTTAGTCAGCCTGATGCATTTAACAAGTGATAAGCTCCTAGTTCTCCATCCTACAAGTGTGGCTTGCTTCTTTTCAAGTATACGTTAAAAAAGTTTGAGATCTTTTCCTGTTTTTAGTTAGAACACCCCATGGATATATAATCCTCAATATTAGCTATCGCCTTAAAACTTGTTCTATCTTAAAAGGGAGATAGATGTTCTTAAACGAGGAGACACGTTTATTTAGAATAACATCGGTGATTTTGCTAGACTTACTAACCGATGATGTTTAATCCCCTAGAAGATTTAGGAAGACAGACATGCTAATTATATTACTAACCGATGATGTTTAGTTATAGTAATAAAACAAGTAAGTACATCAACAGGTGGAAACATTTTATTTCATTGATTTTTTTAACATATTACTAAAATAAATAATTTGTTGGGTATTTATGTCTTGAACATTAAAAATTAGTATATCCATTAAGAAAATAATTTCAACTTCCCAAAAAGTAAATTGCAATCAAAATATAAAGTTTAATTAAGGAAAAAGAAAAGAGAATAACACTTAAACTTCAAAATCCTAAATTAAGGGTCCGTTTGATTCGATTCCATTACTATAATGCAGTACAATGGTAATGCAATGCAATATTAATTACAGAGTTAGTGTTTGATTTGATTTTCACAACAAAAAAACATTCAATTTCTGATGGAATTTGCCACGGAACAAATTTCCATGGCAAATTTCGTCGGAAGTGGCAAGGCAATGTGGAGACACATGAAACTATGGGTGGTGGCACATGGCAGTGGTGGGGACATGCGGCAGCGCCAGCGATGATATGGCAGCTACCAGAGGTCGCACACGGCAAAGCCAACGATGACGTGGTGAACGTTGGAGGTGACATGTCGCGACAATGGTAATGAGCCGACGATGAGCTAGGTGGCCTCCTACAGGTGTGACATGTGCTTTCTCTTGAGAAGGTCCACGTAGCATTTTGATTTTTTTTTTTTTTTTTAAAAAAAAAAGCGACAGATTCCAATTGTGTCGCAAATTTTGACAGAATTCCGTCAAAAAATTGCGATGTAATTGAAATTCTTTCGGAAATTCATTTATGATGCATCTTGTAGCTTCGGTACAGATTCCGTCAGAAATCCATTTCCATCCCAAATTCTATCTAATATAGTAGGAAATTCACAAGAAAATTGATTTGGGCAGAAAGAGTACAAAAAGTATCAATTGAATTTGATAATACACGAAGCTCAACCGAAAGAAACAATTAATTACCTGAGCATATATGTGGAATAATAAAATAATGAATTCATACATCAAATTATTGTATATACACGAATCCCTCTAAGAAATGTGCATGAATCATATACGGAGTAGTAGTATTTTAAGTACATAGGCCCTGAAAAGTGGAAAATACATGACTCTAATCAAGGCACTCGAATTCCATAGTTACTAAGATATATCATGCATATTCATCTAGAAAGACATAACTAAACGTAAATATGCCTCAAACTCATGAATCAAGTAGCAACTAATGAGGTCGAAATTAAATATTCATAACTCATAAATAAAACGATTTATATTTAAACCTCATATAACACAAAAATAATATTGCCTAGTTTTAGGTATCTTGATTTAAAAACTTTTAAGTTTTAAGAGGGCATGACTCTAACGTACATTTTGCTATTATAAAAATGATCTTTTTGTTTGTTATTTTAGAATTGACAATTGGTAACCGTTAAATATTCAAACCTCATTTGAAGTCCTTACTTTTATTTTTATTTTTACGGTTAAAAAATTGTTAAGCAAAATCACCTTAGTTGACGCTTTTCAAAAAAATAAAAAATAGTGATCCCATATACTGTTGATTTGAATTTTTTTTCTTTTTTTAAAAAAGATCCTTTTAAAGTCAAATAAATGTCATTTATAGTGATTGGGGTTTGAAAAGTAAATGGCGATTGGTTTGGAAAAAGTCTCCCCTACATTAGATGGCTATAAAAGCAAATTTCAAGTTGTGAATTGGGAAATGTGGATGGGAGTCATCATTAAGGGAAAAAAAGTAAAAAATAAAAAAATATTTCGCAGTTATCTCAAGTTACGAATCATTAAGGAGAAGAAAAATAAGAATAGCAACAAACAAGGCTAAAGATGTAAAGAACAGCACTAACTTAGCCAGCCTAAGATTTCGGCCCAGTCACTGCAATTATTATTTGCAATTGATGAATATGAAGACATCACAATTGGCTGCTATAACGTATTTTGTAGAATGAACCCACAATAAGAAATTGAGATTGATTATTACCATCATAAATGGCTAAAAGAACTCGATCGAGATCACTGCTGATTCGATTCCGTGCTCATATCAGATTTAATATCATTTTTGTGCTGGTATCAATTGTCTAAATTTATAAATTTACGCATATATATATAATATATATATATATATTTAGGCATAATATATAAACCAATAGTGTTTTATTTTTCTGAATTTTGGCAGTTATTTTATTCTAAATAACAAGAAGAACATAATGAAAAACATAAACAACTTGATACATGAAAATAACTAGATATATGAGTCGATTTGATTATATATTAAAGGATTGACATTGATGCATCATGCACCGTTTAATTGAGATTCATATCCACTTGAGATTTTTGGCAAATTGATGAACGGAGTTAAAAGATGATCCACCCTCAGACAAAGCCTTTTTTGCACTATGTTTAAGCTCTTTAACCCTTTCCCTCAAGCGCACACCACCTTCTTCCGCCATCACTTTTCTTATCGCTCTCTCTATTTCCTTCCTCTCCACCACCACGTCTCCTTTATCCCCGCCCTTCTTCTCCACCCTCACAGCCACCCCCAGTTCCTCCGTCAGCGCCGCCGCGTTCATCTTCTGCTCTGCGTACAACGGCCACGCCACCATGGGCACGCCGTTGGTGATCGCTTCGAGCGTGGAGTTCCAGCCACAGTGCGTCATGAATGCCCCGACCGAAGAATGTTCTAGAATCTCCGACTGTGGGGCCCACATAGGGACCACAAGTCCCAGCTCGTGGGTCCTACTCAAGAATTTGTCTAACACGCTGTCAGTGTTTTTTCCGTTGCTCTCGATCTTGAAGTACGAACCAGGATTCGTGGCGGTTTTTTCTTTATGTGGCGGACGAACCACCCAAATGAATCTCTGTTGGCTTAACTCCAAACCGGACGCTATTTCTTCCATTTGTGCCTCCGACATGGTCCCACCACTCCCAAACGACACGAAAATAACCGACTCCGCAGGCTGCCGGTCCAGCCAACTCAAAACATGATCATGTTCCTTATTAGTCCGGTTCGGATCGACGCCTCTCACTAGCGGTCCAACCGGATAAATCTTTCCCTTAAGAAATCCACCTCTTAAAGCTTGAACCGCCCTCGGCTCAAGGCCCTCCCATGTATTAACCAGAACTCCATCAGCATCGCTTATGTTCACTCCTATTCCTATGAACAACTCATGCTCCGTTGGTAATTCATCTTTAAGAACTAAAGGTTCCAAACTGTCCTCAAATCGAACAGATTTACAACCCGGAATGGGAAGCGGTTCATGGTGTCTCGCGTGCCGGTCGAGCAGTTCCTTCTCCATCACTGGAATATGTGCAGCAAGAGCAAGGACCCATGCAGGAGAAGTGAAAAACACGTAAGAGAGCATCTCGAGGTCACGTGCCATGACGAAAGCATCAGTGCCGAACAAATCGACGATGAGCGCCGTTGGGCGAACTTTCATTGACAGGATAGAAGAACGGAGAAGTGGGAATGACTCCTCCATTGTTAACCTGATTCGAGATCCGAATTGTGTCTTCTTCAGGGCTGCGAGTTTGCCGGAGTTGTCCACGGGTGGGAGTACGACGACGTTTAGGGAAATGCTTTTAGGGATTGATGAAGTTTGTTGGATTATCTGTGAACGTGCGGTTGAAGAATCAGTGGTGACAATGAAGAGGGTGACGTCGAAGCCATGATTAGAAGCCAGACATTTTCCGAGCTCAAGCATTGGAATGAGATGGCCCATTCCTGGGCTGCAGAGCAACGCAACGCTAGGGTTACCAGTGGTTAAGATCATGTTGATGTTGGGAAGAAGAAGAAGAACAAGAACTTGAATATGAAAGAAGAGACGAGACTTGACACTCACTTGTAACAGTTTCACTCGCTTGGCTTGCTTCAAATAATAATCACTGGTATTTATAGGCTGAGAGAGAAAACGTGTTGACAATTCTTTTATGTAAAAAAGAAATCAAAGAGGTAAAAACTCCATGAAAGGTAAATGAATTATAGCATTTAATTTATTTCTTATAGGAAGATGAATTATATCATTTTAGGCAGATATTGATATAAAATGTTTAGAAAAAAGTCTAAAAAAGACACGACTCTGTATAATCATTTTATATGTAAATTGCTTAAACGAAGGAACACGAATTATAATATATACTATTCTGGTTATATATGTTGACCGACATGACTTAATATATTTGCCACGAATGGTTATATATGTTGACTAATTAAATTACGTATTTTTATTTTAATTTGTTTCTTCAAAGTAATTAGTTTGACTAATAAACTAATATACAATCTAAAAATACACAATATATAAAATAATTAAGTCGAGAATGGATCTTATAACTCTAAATAGCATGGTATTGAATGAAACCAATCGAGGTCATCGGGTGAACCAATCGGGCTCTAATATATTTTTTAATTTTTTATATATTGTATTTATTTATATTTAAATTATATGTTATTTTCTCGAGATGTTTTTTGCACCAAGATCTCAAATTAATTAATTTTCAGTTCAAGCATTTATCAGAATAACACCAAAGATTATGAAAATTAATTAATTTAAAATGGGTGCAAAAAAAAACATCTCGTGAAAAAGAAAGATATAATTTAAATCTAAATAAATACAATATATAAAAAAAATTAAAAAATATATGTTAATCGGTGTATTAGACCTAATAAACATATAATTAACCTAATGTGGTCGTCAGGTAGTCTCTAGTTAGTCTGGCCGAGGGTTTTGGATGGGTCAATTAAATTAGATTTTATATTTCTCTTTCTTTCCTGGTTTTATTTGAAGTTTTTTTTATTTAAAAAAAAAAACGTACCAATACGTTATATTTGTGCTACGTCACTACGTGTACCGTGTAGTCTATACATAGACGTACCAATACGTTATATTTGTGCATTGTTTTATTATATTACGTGTACCGTGTAGTATATATAAATGTTTTATTTACTTATTATGAATTAATGTTTTCTAATTTAAATTACTTTTTTTAGATTATAAATAAATATTTTTTTTACAATTCAATTTATTATATTATTTTAATTATGACCATTGAGTTGACCACAGCTGGACTATTTATCCTTGAACTACACCTTTAAAAAAAAAATCAATTATATTATATTATTTTGATTATGACTGTTGAGTTGACCATGCCTTGACTACTTATCCTTCAACCACCATCTCCACGGTTTAATGACTGGTCCAAAAATATTATACCTTTCAATATTAATTATAAGATTAAATTGATTTTTTTAAAGAAATTAATAAACCTAATTAAATTATTTTAGAGTATTTTTTTTTTTTCAAACTAATTAGTTTAACAAATAAACTAATATATAAGATATCCATGAGAAAGTTGACTTGGGTAGAAAGAGTAAAAAAAAGTATTACCTCTAGTCCTAATTATAAGACATAATTGAACTTTTTTTTAATAGAGATTAAGGAAGCTAAATAAGCTACCTAATCATTTCATTTGTTGTGTATCTTTAGATTTTATATATATATATATATATATATATATATATATATATATTAGTTTATTAATCAAACTAATTAGTTTGCAGAAAAAATAAAAATATTTTAAAGTAATTTAATTAGTTTCTTTAATCTCTCTAAAAAAAGTCAATAAGATATTATAATTAGGATCGGAGGGAATATCAATTTGATTTAATTACATGCATGAAGCTAGACCAAACAGTATTAATTACCTGAACATATATGGAATAGTCGTAGAAAAAAAATAATGAATACATACATGATATATTAAATTTATACACGAATCTCTCCAAGAAGGGTGCATTAATTATACATTATTTATGGTATATCTACCTGAAAACTCGAAAGGACATGACTCTAACATTCAGTTTTACACGAGTCAATCCAATTAAGGCATACGAATTATATAACCTACCATATATATATAGTTATTAAGGTACGTTATATATATTGTTCTATAGAAAGACATGACTAAACGTGTGCATATGCATCAAACTTATATATGTAGTAAATAAGTACTCCCTCTAGTCCTAATTATAAGACATATTTACCTAATTTTGGAGAGATTAAGAATAGTAGTTAATCTTATTAATTGGCATAATATGGCTACTAATAAGGTATCCATGAGAAATTTGACTTGGGTAGAATTATAAGACATATTTACCTAATTTTGTAGAGATTAAGAATAGTAGTTAATCTTATTAATTGGCATAATATGGCTACTAATAAGGTATCCATGAGAAATTTGACTTGGGTAGAAAGAGGGAAAAAAGTTACTACATCCATCCTAATTATAAGACCTAGTTGACTTCTTTTATAGAGATTAAGAAAGTTAAATAAGTTACTTAATCATTTCATTTGTTGTATATCTTTAGATTATATATTAGTTTATTAGTCAAAATAATTAGTTTGAAGAAAAAATAAAAATAAAAATACTCTAAAATAATTTAATTAGCTTCCTTAATCTCTTTAAAAAAGTCAACTACGTATTATAATTAGATCCAGAAGGAGTATCAATTTGATTAATTACATGCATGAAGCTAGACGAAAAAGTACACTACTACAAAATACCTAAATAAGACACAATTAACGTCCCTTTTCAGATGGACGTCTCGGAGGAGGGTAGTGGTTTTGGTCAATTTTGGTGTCCTGAATAAATGTTCAGGACGCCTCATAAGACGCTTATTATGAGGCGTCCTGAACATTTATTCAGGACGCCTCTTATGAGACGTCTGGAATAAATATGCAGGACGCCTATTATGAGGCGTCCTTAATATTTATTCAGGACGCCTATTATGATGCGTCCTGTATATTATTCAGGACTCCTTACATCACATTAAAGGTGTCCGGGTCTTAGTTTCAGGACGCCTTATATGAGTTTTTTTTAAAATAATAATAATAATAATAGGCCAATTTGCTGCAAAACTGAAATATCAAACTTTACATTCGAAATTCATAGATTTCAGCCCAGACAGTGCTCAAAATGAAAACATTCAAACTATAATTAGGCCAAAGTAAGATATGGACTATGCCTGGTATATCTTCTAATATCTCAGATGCACCATAATCCATGAGGAACAGGTGAACAACAGACAAAATAAGTGGCCTATGTGTATCTTCCTTCCAAGAACAGATTGCATAGTCAGCTGAATTGTTGCAAGCCAAGATGGAAATATCGGCAGCAAAGGATATAAGAAGGCAAAAATAGTTGACATATGTACATGAAATGAATTTCGTGAAGCTTGAATAAAAGCCAAGTGAGACATCCTTGAAAATGCAATCTCAGCTGTAGCTAAAAGGACTCCTGAAATGGCCTTATCCAGAACTTCAACAAATCTGACCCTAGCTAAGCTTGAAATAAGAACCAGGTGCATAATTTGTTCTGTCACCCCACCTGATTCCGATGTTATGAGATAGTACAAAACCCAGAAGAATGCCACCTAAAGGAAGATGAAGTTGACAAAATTGATTATACATCTTTAGAGCTAAACAAGAAGCCTCCAAGAAGACAAAGAGAAGAAAAAAATGCGAAGTAAACTTTTTATACCTATATGTGTTCAAGAAGATGTCTAGACAACATGTCTCGAACCGTATCGATGTCATTCTGTGAGTATGGATCCACAGTACCCAAAAACTGTAAATTGGAAAACAAGGTATAAGATAAACCAATGAAGTGAATGAAATAATTAACAACTCAAGTACAAAAACAAAAATATCATCATTTGAGGATCACGGAGCATTACGTATGTTTTGAAAACCTGTAATACGTCCGGTGGTAACGATGGATTGCATCCAACTGATAACGTAGTATCCGCACTCGATGTTCCCTGGTTGTTGATGGCACTATAAATCAAAAGTAAATTGTTAAAACGAATAAAGGCATATCGAAAGCTACTGTGTCAATGAAATAACTTGAATTGAAACAACTTATGTAACACCCCAAGTTTCGTAGCAAAAATCGTGCCGGTGACACGTGGTTTTATAAAAATTCATCAGAGTTTGAGGTGCTACAACTTAGCGTTTTGCGGAAACGGAGATCACGTACTAAAAATTTGAACAACGAGAATAACACCGAGTAACCGAAATGAAGTACACTGGACATATGATGATGCCTGACGTATGCTGATATATATTATAAAATTTCCCGAAGGAATAATCCATGTGATACAGTAATACAAAACTTTATAATTACAATGTAACTATACCCTCTTCATCCAAGCCTTAGGCAGACTTGGGGCACGGAACCTAACTCGCCTAAATCATTCCATTTGGCCGTGCCGGGCAGGTCAGTGGGAGCCTCACCGTGCTAGCGATCGATTGGCCGATCCACAAGACGACCCTTTCTCGTTTTAAGCACCAAATGATATGAAGTAACCTTATTAGATTCATGCTATATGGCAGGTTCGGTTGACTTTCTCCCGCATTTTATTTGACCGGTGCCTTCTCACAGCTCCGTCTACTAGCGTCTATCTACGGCTCCATCCCCTAGTGTCTCCTCTGGTTCATGACTCTTTCCTGTCTATTCATGCAGACTGAGGTCCAATGCTCATCGGACCTCAGGTAACGGTTAACCTCATGCTTATGCAAGCAATATATGTATGATGTATTCATGACATTTTCGTAAAAATCACTACAAAAGCCCATAATGATGTAGGAAATACATAATGATGTATATAAGGCAATAACAATACACATCCCCCGCAGCACTCGTTTGTTATCCCCCCGCACATTCTACCCGTGCCACGATGTACGTCGTGTCCTCGCCGCTAGGAAAACTTTCAACGGTGTTATCAAGACCATAACCCGTGTATATCATGATTTCATTAAAATAGTGAGACAGTAGTCTCCGTACAGAACACAACAAGCATATACAAGCATAACACAATCATAAGAGTCAATGTTACAAGACGTCACTTAACGTACCTTCGTTGAGGGTCCTTTCGTACTTTTACGAAAAACGGCAATTTGACGCCCGACAAAGAAGATGACAACGGATGACGGCGGATATCCTATAAGGATTTATATCGTATTTATCAGTATTTAGCATTATAACGGGCATTTTAGGTACAAATTACCATTTTGCCCCTAGTTTGATTACTCGGCGGAATTTCGTCAGAGCTTCACTATTTTGACCCGATCTCTCCGAAATTTTTACAGATCTTTTCCCCCATCATATTTTCGAAAATAATACCTTATTTACCCCTATATATGATATCTAGAATATCTTGAAAATTAAAAGATAAATCTAGCACTTCTACTATATCTACCGAAACTAAAGACTGTGGACCGAAAAACTTACCTTAACTCGCTAGAATTTCCCGGGCTCTTCCTTCTCTCTAACCTCTCTCTAAGGCACGAATTTTTGGTGTGGGAAATGAGAAGGGAGAAGCTTGCTATTTATAGGAGAAAGGAGGGACAAGGTGGGAATTTCTTCAAAAGACTTCATATCGGATTTCAACCGTCGGATCGCACTTTGACATGTGGCACCATCTTGACCTTCCACATGTCCCGCTTATGTCATCCTTCTAGAAGAGGATGATGTCATCTTTGCCGACTTACCGATAAAGTTCCCCGACGTGTCCGAATCGCGTAATCTTGACGAATCTCGTAAATCCGACAACGTTGTTTTGAAGGTTTAATCTTTCTCTTTCACAATACCCGGGTTAACTTAATTTTTGATCCTATTAAGGGTATTCCGTTATCGGGCGAACATTTCGTGACGTACGCTCTCCGTTACTAATTGAATTTCAAAGCACCAGCGCCTAGACAAAAATCCACCGGTTTGAAATACGTTCGACTCAAGACACTAGATTCCTAATTCGCGGCAACTACTTGTTTCGTATTGCCTCTTTTTCCCCTATCCGCATTTTTCTCTCCTACCCCCGTGTCTTAAATACCCCGTTGGTTTTAACCGACTCGGAGATGTGTCACTCCGGATAAAATTTCACTCGGTTTATAAAAAGTCCGTGATGACTTAGGCTATATCCCTATATTTTGGTGTAGGATTTTATTTTTATTCATTCTCGAATGTCACGTTGGCTCTTTACCATATATATTATTATTTTATTCAAAATATCTAGATATTTATTTATTTTTCTCTTATTTTTCATTTATTTTTCTAAGCATAAAATATTTTATTAATATTTTATTATTTTTATTTTTATTTATTTATTAATTTCGAATTTCTCCCTTAATTAATTATTTTTAATTAATTTATTTAAATCATCTTAATCCTCTCTTAATCCCTAATTAATCACTCAATTAGCCACTTACTAATTGTTGATAATTTTCTTAATTAGGATAAACTATTATCTCACAACTATTTTAGTTACATCAGTATTTTATAT
This sequence comes from Acacia melanoxylon, assembly GCA_019022615.1. Taxonomy (NCBI): domain Eukaryota; kingdom Viridiplantae; phylum Streptophyta; class Magnoliopsida; order Fabales; family Fabaceae; genus Acacia; species Acacia melanoxylon. Next base: position 15,804,594 of record JAFJYJ010000005.1, read on the forward strand.
CCCATGTAAAATATTAAAAATCATGGGGCTTAATTAGGGTTTCTAAATAATTATTAAGGTTTCTCTTATATTCTCCAAGGGAATAATTTATTAAATTCCCTTAATTAAGGACAATATTTTCCCTTATTTTTAATAATTATTTTATTGCCCCTTAATATTTATCATCATATTTACAAGTCATTTTATGCCCTAAAAATGTATTTTTAGCCCTTTGGCAACTTATCTCTACAAATTCTAATAGAATTATTCTAAAGTAATAGGACAAAAATACTTATGATTTGAAACCATATATTCACCTATTTTAAATAGGCAATATTGATTCACGAGAAATATTGAAGGAATTTTATTAATATAATAATCATCCGGGTATTAAATATCCGGTATTACAACTTACCTTCGGATAAGTCCACTTTGGTCCACCCGCTCTCGTATTCCGTAAAGCCGTCTATACGTCTTGAGACCCCTATCATTAAAATGGAAATTAACAGACATGAAAACAATTCATTTAAAAGAAGAATCGATGATTTAGACAAAAATCTACTTACTCAGTAAACATGGTTTTGATATCCTCGTTTGGCCTCGCCACCTACGGAATCGAACCAATAACATACGTTCTGGAGGGACAAACAACACACAAGGTCCAATGACCCCTACAACATATACATATTAATATTAAACTAAGATAAGAAACCAATTTATTATTAAAAATCTTATATAGACAAAAAAAAAAATACGCACTTTTCATGTATTGGCGCTAGATAACAAGGCAATTTTCCGTCGCCCATTGTTAAACCAACATAAATGGCCCTTCCGGTTAAGTTATTACGAGCCGAAGCCGTGGTTGCGGACATAAGAATCCATACGAATCATTGTTGTCGTGGCCAAGTCACCGTACTCAAAAGGGTTATTAGCTTCCTGAAGTCAAAAAAGAAGTAATCACTGAGAACTTAAAATTACAAATTTTCAGATAACTAAAATTGATCAAATATAATTTCAAAGAAACATGTTTTAATGCACTTGTGGAAAATTTCCAAGAAACATGTTTTAATGCAATTGTGGAAAATTCCACCCAAAGTTCATACAATACTAATTCATCTCAAACAAAAGAACGCATCAATTTTCAAAAATGCAGAAGAAATTCACATGCAGAAATACAAAAAAACAAAGGAACATAGAAGGAGAAGTCTTCACTTGGGGAGATAAATTGGACTTTTGAGAAGACAAAGTAAAAGAGTAGTTCAAGTTAATTAAGGGCTATTTGAAGTCAAAATTCTTGGCCACCAAGAATGAATTTCGCATCAGCCAAATGGAAGGAAGAAAAAATTGATTTAAAACACATTTAAAGCTAATATGAAGCCAAAATGAAGAGTCAAACACTTAGGAAAAATTAGCCAATGAAAAGTAACCAACAAGGACCAAAGGAAGGCTTCTTTTTGAAGTCAATTGGGGACAAAAACTGAACCCCCTTCAGCTCATTAATATTTCGCCAGCTTTAGGGACCAAAAATGAAGCAAAAGTCATCCATGAATGATAAGAAGATAAAGCCAACCACTTTGTACCTTGTATAATACCTAAATGTAAGATAAAAGGACACATGAAGTGAATAAAAATATGCCCAAATTGGATCAGATTCGTGCAGCCCTTTGGAAGCCAACTATGGTATTAGTTCAACAATGATTTCTCATATATGGTATTAGTTTTCAATTGGGATGTTATTGTCCTGCCAAAGACTACCCGGTTTCACAAGAAATTTTAAAAATTTGCTTTCATAAAGTGATATAAAAACTTAAATTACATGAACATAAAAAAAATCATGTTATTCATGAGCTCGTCGTTAAGTTCTATGCAAAAAGCAATGAACTCATTCTAATTGAAATTAAACACATCAAATCTCTTTTTCTGCCAACTAAATTTATCAAAGTTATTCAATATGATATTTGCACTTGAACAAGTCATTAATTACCCATGAGTTTAAATCTAACATAGTTCTATGACATTTGCACTTGAAGAATTCATTAATCAACTGTAAGTTTAAATCTAATAAAAGGCATCAGTTCTTGACAACATGAATTGTGCTTTAAGGATTGCCTTTAATATAAAAAATACTTATACGTAAAGCTATAAGGTCACACTGGTATCTCTGTTAATGACTTATAGGTAGAATTTGTCTCGGACAAAGCACAATGACATTACGGGATTTATGTAGCCAGCCCATTCATCAAAGAACTAAAATTTCACACCAGTATCTTCTCAAGAAGGCCCTTACTGGCTCCATCATTTCACTTCGCCAGGCCATGCCATTATCCAAATAACCAAGAATGAGGAAACTTGAGAATTACTTTTCCAATTGCATTTCCTAAACAACTTACAAATGATCAAAGAACTAAAATTTTTAGCATCTTACAAGATTCTTGTTGATCAACGACTCTCAGAACTAAACCCCCCGGGTGTAGCAATAAACTTCATGGTGCTAACTATACTTCCATTTATAATCTCACTAACATGATCTTTCTTAAGACAGAACAACAAGGCATCTTAATTTCAAAGATAAATCGTACACACACAATATTGAATGGAGTTCAATTTATTGTCACAGACACAAGCTCAAATAAAGGTATACAACACATTAAATTACAAACAAGCAAGAATTAAGGGTGTATCATTGCCAGCCTTCTAAGCAAGAATTTGGAGTTTAAATGATCACTTCAGGCCAAAAAAATAAAAAAAAAAAAATCACTAGCTTTACCAATGTAATAGTTTTCTAACCTAAGTGATGCTTTGGACTGGAGAGCTATGCAAGTCTCTCTTCAGGCTTGAATGCAAGTAAATTATTGGCATGCAATGCATGTGAGTAAGCCATCTAATATTTTGTTTTGTTTGACAAATTTGTTCTGGGCATGCTCACAAACAATACAGGCAATCCAAACATATAAGATAATTACCCAAATGCTCCAATCCATGTTTCTTATGTTTCGTGTACTCCATTCCAACTGATTCTTAAGGAAGGAGGGAAACATACCTGAAGGAAGAAGGCTTGATGACGAGGTGACGCGGGGCGCACGCACATAGAGACGCCACAGGAGAGGCGACTATGGAGATGGAGTGGAGGTCGATTGGAAGAAAGAATCTAAGGTGGAGTATGTGGAGTTGGAAGCACACTGTCGATTTGCGCGACGCGGTGGAGGTGGAGACGCCTGCGAAAAGGGAAATGGCAAGGCCGGATTTGGGGAAGGAGGTGGAGATGTGAAGTGTGCCACGATAGGGAAATGATTAAGGGTTTCTATCGCGCGGGTGAGGAGTGTGGTGGATCCGAGTGGGCATTTAGGTGTTTTATTTGAAATGTGGCCACCTAAAATTTCATTCAAGACGCCACTTTTCGCAAATGGGCGACCTGAAAATAAATCAAGTCGCCATTTTTCTAAAATGTGGCGACTTGATTTATTTTCAGGTCGCCAATTTTGGCCAATTTTCCAAACTTAGCAACTTGAAAATAAATCAGTCACCAATTGTCCAATATTGGCGACCGATATAATTTCGTGTCGCCAATTTTGGAAAATTGGCGACCCGATTTAATTTCAGTCGCCAAATTTCATATAATTGGTGACGATTAGTTTTCGTGTCGCCAAACTTCCCGCCAAACAAATATTTCCCATACTTCCCTTAGCTTGACGTCAAGTAATTAGTCAGATTTTAGGCGTCTTGAAATATATTCAGGACTCCAAAAAATAAATTTTATTTCAAAAAAATTAAAAAACATGGCGCAAATAAAAATTCTCCCATATTACCCTAGAGCCAAATTATTTGGCAGATTTTAGGCGTCTTGAAACAATATTAGGACGCCTAAAATGCCAAAAGAAATTAAACACCATGGCGCCAATAAAAAATTCTCATATTTCTTATGGCGGGAAGCAATTAAAGCGTCCTTAAAAAATGTTAGAATGCAAAAAATCAATTTTAGAAGTCCTAAACTTCTATTCAGGACGTTGAAGGCTTATTTTCCTTGTATATAATTATAAGAATACCACTGGCTTCATTTTTTACTATCTTTTTTCTTAATTAGGACGTTTTTTAGGATAGTAATATCCAATTTTTATAGTTGTGGTATTAATTACCTGAACATATATGGAATAGTCGTAGGAAAAAAAAATGAATACATACATGATATATCAAATTTATACACGAATCTCTCAAAGAAGGGTGCATTAATTATATATTATTTAAGGTATATCGACCTGAAAACTCGAAAGGACATGACTCTAACATTCAGTTTTACACGTATCAATCCAGTTAAGGCATACGAATTATATATAGCCCACCGTAGTTATTAAGGTACGTTATATATATTGCTCTAGAAAGACATGACTAAATGGCAGTTTAATCAGAATTTTAATGATGAAGGGTAAAAATAAAAAATATTATATCATAAATAAAAGACTTGAAATACAATACAGACCTAATATACCAAAAAAAAAAAAAAAAAAAAAAAAAATCTAAAGAAATCGATTACAGATATTAAAATCACTTCATTTGACTCTTACTTTACGTATTTTCATATTGTTAAATTCATGTATAATTGAGTCCATATTAAAACTCAACAATTTCTTTTTCAATGTATGTAATCAAAAAATCATCAAGAAATTGATTTTTCATTCTATTTCAAAGTCTGTTTTTTATTATCTTCACAAGAAAGAAATATCTTTCAATAGTTGTTATAGAAACTGGAAGAGCGAGTACAAGGCTAATCACTCTATTAATAAGAAGGTAAATGATGGACTTTCTAGTTCTTACTAGTCCTTGACATAATTCAGATGTATTGATAAATTAATCAGATCTGGATGTTTAGGAATGTCAAGCTAAAAATGTTGTAACTCCATCTTCAAGTGCAATTTTTCCTGTGGAATCTCTCTAGAATAAAATTTATCAAAAGATTTACAAATATCATCACTATTAAATGTCTTCAATTTTGAGGACGTAAAGTATTGAATTCAATATTTTAAAAGTTGCTAAAGAGGGGATTGTCCCCAGAAAACTCCAATGACACCCTTTACCTTATTACCAAAGACATATTTTTACCTAAGCATTCATTATACTCCCTCGTCTCTTATTATAAGCTTCGAATTTATGAATGTGTGTCTTAAAATATAAGCTTCATTTTGGTTTGTCTAAGCACTTGTTGCGTTTTAACAAACTTTACCCCTTATTGACAGTATTTATTGTATTTATTCTCTTTCACTTATCCTCTTTACTCGTGAGAGCATAGTTGCAAAAACAATACATATTTATTGTCTTTAACTAATTTTAACTGTTTTTTTTATTAACATAATTTAAAGCTTATAATGAGGGGCAGACGGGATACTTCTTTATTCTTTTCTTTTAATATATTAAAAAAAAAACTGCAGGTGGAAAATGCTGTGACTGATAACTACTATGATGGGATTGGAACTGTGACATATTAGTGGAGCCATTGTATGATATCTGATAAATCATACAAAACTATCCTCACGCACTGCAATTTCACGGCGGAGCAAACATCTAAAATATGTGATGATGCTGTCGTTATGCAGATAACCATGAATTTGGACGCATTGATCAATACAGTACAAAAGGCTTAAGAGTACAATATTACATAGGATTTCAGGTTATGATACATGCACTGAAAATTATGCAGAAATACTATAATCTCCATTCTCTCCGCCGTGAAATTGCAGTGTGTGAGGATTGTTTTAGGGGGCCAGGGGCCACCCCTAGCCCCTCCCTAATTCTGCCTATAACTAAACGTGCATATACCTCAAACTTATACATGTATTGAGTAAGTATACTTCATCTGGTTCTAATTATATGACATATATACTTAATTTTAGAGTGATTAAGGATAGTAGTTAAATTAGTTAATTATATTTGTTTTTCCAAACTGCCATTATTTAAAATATAAAATGGCATCTAGTTACTTTGATTCTTTGTTCTCTATTAGACCTCTCCTACCTCACACACGACTTTTCCGAGCTCTCATATAGTCCGGCGTCATCATCTCTTTCAACAACTTCCGGTCTACTCTTAAAGGTTGAAAGTGTAATTTAATAGTGATGTCATTATCAAATATGACAAAAGTTGCTCAAAATTATTTTATTAAAAGAATAATATTAAAAACAAGAGAATTGAGGTGTATATGACATTAATGAATTGTAAGCATTTTATAGAATATATAGATGCATTATTAAATTATGATTATGTTTAGGGGCATTTTGGAAAAAAATTGACAAAAATTAAAATTTGTCCTATAATTAAAACAAATATCAACTCTAAAATGTTGTCCATAATTACGATTTATAGAGAGTAATAACTTTAAGCCTTTCATAAGTTAACAGAACAACAACAACAAAATGCATGTATCAAGTATCAAGTATCAAGTAATAATTAAATAACAGCAACAAATACATGTATCAAATAAGTAATAATTAAGCCGAAATATCCATAAGTTATACAACAACAATAAGGAGGTTTATGTTCATGGCTCACATGACGCCATAAAATTCTATTAACAATCAAATAAATCTTTATATATATTGTTAAGTTAAAGGTCTCGTTCAATAACTTCATAAAATATTATTTTTTAGGGTTAAGGTGCAAAAATATACATGTGCTTTTCTCTGAGGAGCGCCCAGTAGCAAGTGTTTTTTTTAGGTGCAAAAGTGACTATGTGGTTACAAATTACGTGCAAAAATATCATTTGACCGTTAAGTTTGACTTTTTTCCGACTAGATGATGACGTGACATTTTAAAGGTACAAAAATATACATGTGGTTTGTCAACAAGAGCGTCGAACACCAAATTCTTTTTTTATTAATTTAATAATTTTATTTTAATTACTATCGTTATGGAATAAAATATTAGGCCCGTTCAAGTGAGGCCCAACAAGGGGCAACCAAACCCTAACCCTAAGAGGCACCCATTATCCCACAATCACATAGTGGGAGGACCGGGAGAAGAAAAACAGCGAATGATGGGAACGTGCTAAACGGATCCTCTATGCCTCACTATAAATAAGAGGGGAATTCCCAAAGTGAACGGTACACAAGTATCTTCTACTCTGCCTACACAGAACACACACCCCACTCCCTTAGGCGAAAGTCTTCATGTGTGTGCTCTGTGATCTCTTATTCTCATAGGTATCCCATCCATGGATACCTAGGAGGTAGCTATTTGATCCTACATCAATATCCTAGTCCATCTAGGGCTAGACATCTGTGTTCTTATGACAAAACATTGGCGCCGACCGTGGGGATCGTTAAAATTCGATTCCTATGACCAACGATGGTTCAACCAAGAAGCTGCAATAATCGTGAAGCATAATTTTTTACGAAGAGGGCAAGAACTTTCGGCGTTATACGTGAAGGACCACGAGGATTCCGGGGTCCGGAATTATTCGATGAAGAGAATTTACGGTAGGTTTGGACTTTCCAAACATATCGATCTTGTAAGGTTCTCGCACTAGGTTTAAGAATAAACCAAAGAAGAAACGAGTAAAGCTTCTGGTAAAAAGGAGGATGTGGTGGAGTTTAAGGAGATTAGTCCGCTTCATGAGTAGATGAAATTGGAAACTCGTTGGGGCTTGCATTATCTCCGATTCTCGTTGAACGCTTCGGGCTCTTTTCGCGCCAAGGGCCCGTTCGCCCGAGTTGCCGAGTTGTCGTGATGAATATTATCGGGAGAAGCGAGGAAGATAAATATATTCTTAATCCCGGTTTCCTCAACACAATCTCGGCGGATTTGCCGAGATTGATCAAAACCTCTGGCGTTTTGACTCATTGCAACAACCGAGCATTAACGCCGAGATGCCTTCATCCATTCAATGACGAGGGGTTGAGAGTGTATGCGTGCCGAGAATGTGCATGCTGCCAAGATTATGCTTACTTTTGTCATGATGCCCTCCAACGAGTCTGATCCGTCTGAGCCCGTTCAGAGATACCTTGAATAATGAAACTAGGATGCAGTTTCCGGATTTCGAGAAGCTGAGATTCTGAGATGTTGGAGCCATCAACGTTATCTGGATATTAATTCCAGGAGCTGAGATGCCAAGACGCCAGAATATGCCAAGGATGGGGCGATGATGATATGCCGAAGTGATGATGACACGCGAGATACATCTGGAATCCTGTGCCGAGATAAGAGATGCCCGAGTTCTCGTTATGCCAAGGTTCTGAAATGCCAAGTTGTGGATTTCGAAGGAAGGTACATGCGCTGAGTTGTCCGTTTAAACATGGCCCTGAGTGCTAAGGAGCCTAGATTTGTATCTCTGAGTGGATATGCCGAGATGGAAGCACACATGTGAAGGAGGGTTGATGCCGAGACTACCCTCCTGAATTGCCCAGGTGTCCTATTTTCACTTGTTGAAGCAGGGGAAAAGCGAAGCGTTTCAACCGAGTTAGCTTGGTGGTTTGAGAATCACGTGGATGCTTTAGCATATTTGTCAAAGATAACTGAGGCCGAGATTCCAAGGTGCAGAGATGAAAATGGGTGAAGGCTTGATGCTGAGAAAAATGCTGAGAATACAATGTCGAGATTAATGCCTCCAAAAGAAAATATGCCGACATTGTATTTTGCAAAAGATGTTGGTGATAATCCTTCGGATGATATTATTTTGGTGCAGTAAACGTGAATTTTGAGGTGCATATGCCGAGACTCACTTTCTGAGGAATGCCGAAATTATGGATGGCATATTTCCAGACTTGCATTTAGATGAATGCCGAGATTGTGGTGCCCAGTGGATACTTACCGAGATACGGTGCTGAGGTGTAAACTTTGGTTGATTTTATTCAATTTCTTTTGATTAAAAGATGGGAGTTGCGCAATTCTTTTGCCATCAAGAGCTCAATTAAGATGTTGATAGTTTCATCAGAATTTTTGAGAGCAGGATCTAGTTGCCTAAATTCGACATACTTTGGTCCAAAACAAAAATAGGATTCCCAACCCAAAGATTGTCATTCCCATTCAAAACAGATCACTTGAACTTGCATAATTCTCGAAGTATTGACCGATGACTCCGGATGGCTTTCTTTATAAGAAGTAGAGACAATTTTGGAACAAAGCGCTTGACACCTGTGTTCAGGAAGCTTCTCAAATATGTCATTTTCAGCTCCAGGTTTTCTCCTTCCTCTTATGGCCTTGAAGTTTTCTTTTCCATTATTTGCTCGGAGGTCACACTGTTATTTTTGGTTTGCAACATCTTACCCATCAAGATTCTTATTGCGAAGCACTATCTTAAATGTCCACTATATATCATTGAGTATCATAAACCGGTTATTCCCATGGCCTTTCTAGTTTTTGACTAATGCTTAAGTCGTGATTTACTTCCTAAGTCATGCAATTTGGAGAGGGTTATTGTTCACCCATTGCTTGATCATTACTTAGATTGTGATCATTTTGATAATTGGAGTTCTCTTTATGGTGAGAATGAATCAAATGCAAGTTTTAGGTTTTACAGATCACCAACAAATTGATTTGTCCTTTTTACTTGGATTTATACTAAGAAAAAGGTTGTCGTGTTTTTTGAAATGGAGAATTCAGCCGAGCAAAAATCCAACTTTCATTCTACAACGCCTTGCTCAAGGCTAACGTCTTGATTAACCATTTAATTTGCAACCTAACTATTCTGGAGTAGTAGTCTCTTGCTCTTAAATAGCTATAATTATATGTCAAGTTGATTCTACGCTTCGAGTTCAAGCCCATTCTTTCTCGGCATTGATCAAGAATATTATTGTCTTTGTTATCGCACTTGTTCATTGGTGCAATTATCGATGCCAACTTGATGTTGGGATGTGTCATTCCCGATTGTTTTCTTTCCATCTTTGGGACGAATGAGGATCAACCTCTTGATGTCAAGTCTACAAGGAGAAGAATCATTGAAAGGCTTGTATTTGGTAAATGCATGCTTTCGTCACGTACTTAATAAGTGATCAATCTTGGAAGAATATTTCTTTAGATATTCATGGGAGATTGCTTGGACTTCGTGTACACCCAAAGTTTTTTTTGAATTAATTGGCAAGTTGATCACAAGATTTGAGGGGATAGACTTCTTGTTGCGTAATCCATTTGAAATTGAAAGACATGACAAAGTTATATCTCATGCTTGGCTAACGGCTGAAATTTTACGCACAAGGAGACTATAATGGCATGGTTATTGACCTTCTTGTACCAAGTTTGGAAGAGTTGTCTAACTATTGCAATTGGAAATTCACGTTGAAGACCGTGACGTGGGAAGAAAGCTTCGAGGTTGGGGTTATTTATGGAGTGAAGCTTTATCTTGCCGGTGCCACCATAAATTCCCTGTGATGATGTTATTAATCTTTTTAAAAATATTTTCCACTCAAGTATTATTAATGGAGGATTTGGAGGGCAATGAAGCTCTTGGAGGAGTACTCATTTTTTTCTTGCAGCTACCTTCAAGGAGGCTGCTCATTTTTTCCATATTTTCAAGCTTGCCTTGTTGTACTTCAAGATGTTAGCAAAGAAACTAGAGACATGGTACCACAAAAAATATCTTCAATGAGTTGAGAGAGACATAAAGGCAGGAGTGATTCACACCAAAGCTTTTGAATGACTTGACATTGGAAGCAATATTGAGAGTTTGGGCAATTGGAAAGGATGCAAGGTATTTCTTGAACCTTCATACTTCAATTGTCATTGAAGTAATTCTATCGGCTCCCATCATTGGATTTTTATTTCCAAATGCTGGAATAACTATAACACGGACGAGGAAGTTGTGCTGCTATTCACATTTTCTGGGGAAATACCTCCTGATGTGGCACATTTGAAAATTTCTCAAGCTTGACGGGGAAACCATCTCGGTGCCAAGCTCCTTAAATACAAATGAGTTCAACTGCAGGTTCAATACCCGTTTGAGAATCCCAAATCAAGATATATGAGATAGCCGAGGTTGTTGGTAAGCGGAGGCAGATTCAACGCCTATGGCCTCCCGACTCCATCGCGATAGTCAAGGTTGCTAATACGCCGAGATGAGGAGGTGCCGAGACGCCGAGACACGCCGATATTGTTAGATCTCGAGATTCAGAGAATGCCGGGATCCAGGTGAGTATCACCCTCTATCTCATAGATGCTCGATCTTTTCTTATTATCAATTATCTATTAACATGTAGGAATCCGAGGTACATAAACTCGTTTCCGAAGATCATGTCCGGGCTAAATATGTAGGAATTCGAGGTACATAAACCCGTTTCCATGAAACATGCTGCGACGGCTATGCCGCCAAGACTATTTAAGATTCAGTTGAGAATCATTTGCGACGGCTATGGCCGCCAAGTCTATCTCAAATTCCTGTAAAGGAGAAGAAGGCGGACCCAGTTTTAACTAAATCTAGTTGAAATACGGGATCCGCGTAAAATTGTGAAGTCAGACCCGGTCAACTGAATCTGGTTAACATTCGGGATCCGCGTAAAGTTTTGAAGTCGGACCCGGTTAACTGAATCTAGTTAACATACGGGATCCGCGTACAGGGATGAAGGCAGACCCGGTTAACACCGAATATGTATGAATAGAGGTTCGAAACTCCTTCATAAATCATGTGGTGTAAAAGACGAGTTTTAACTCATTCATGAATGACATGAGCGACTCGGGGTAAAAAGCCCGATTACGCGAAATTTTTCATAGCGGCAAAACCGCCAAAGAAAAATATACCCGAGTCCAAATAGACAAGGCGAGTATAAATACAAGACATGAGCGACTCAGGGTAAAAAGCCCGATTACGCAAAATTTGTCATAGCGGCAAAGCCGCCAAAGAAAAAACATACCCCGAGTCCAAATAGACAAGGCGAGTATAAATATAAGACATGAGCGACTCAGGGTAAAAAGCCCGATTACGCAAAATTTGTCATAGCGGCAAAGCCGCCAAAGAAAAACATACCCCGAGTCTAAAATGACTAGGAGAGTATCGATCGAGAAAGGTTTTTCCAAGTTTTGCAGAAACATTGTTGAAGGCGGACTCGGTTAAACGAATCTAGTTTATAATCCGGATCCGTGTAAATTTTTAAAGGCGGACCCAATTAATCGAATCTAGTTAAAATACGGATCCGCTAAAGAAGACGGCAATGCCGCAAGTCTATTTAAACGACTGAATTTTGGGTAAACAAACCCGTTTTCAGAAATCATTAACCCGGAATCTCGGTGTTAGAAGACATAACCCGGAATCTCGGGGTTAGAGATATTAACCTTGAATCTCGGTGTTAGAAGACATAACCCGGAATCTCGGGGTTAGAGATATTAACCTTGAATCTCGGTGTTAGAAGATATTAACCCGGAATCTCGGGGTTAGATATATTAACCCGGAATCTCGGGGTTAGAATATATGAACCCAGAATCTCGGGTCAACACGCAAGCAATCCCAACAATCACGAACATCCGGTCCGGGTTGGAAAATCAACACATCCCTAGCCTCGGTGACCGAACTACCAGCCGGGAGGCAAAAGAATAGATAACGATTTGTTAGTGGAAAAGCACATTATCAATAGTCGGGATTATTGCAAACCGGAATGTTTAATGCAAATTCGGACAAGCATTCGAAATGAGCAAGCTAAACGAATTGTGTAAATAGTAAGTATTTTTCATTTTATTGTGATTTGCTTATACATTATTAAATGTAGGAATATAGACCGACTGATTATCCCGGAAGAAATTGCTACGAAAGCAAATTCGGATTTAAGGGATCTTGGAAAGCTTCTAAACGGAAGAAAACTCGAATACACCGTGTCCGGGTTAAGCAATCAATTAATCTCGGCAGACTCGGAGACGAACCGTCAAGCTTGGGGCAATCTGTTATGGAATAAAATATTAGGCCCGTTCAAGTGAGGCCCAACAAGGGGCAACCAAACCCTAACCCTAAGAGGCACCCATTATCCCACAATCACATAGTGGGAGGACGGGAGAAGAAACAAAGCGAATGATGGGAACGTGCTAAACGGATCCTCTATGCCTCACTATAAATAAGAGGGGAATTCCCCAGTGAACGGTACACAAGTATCTTCTACTCGCCTCTTTACAATTTCCGCGTTTACACACGAACACACACCCCACTCCCTTAGGCGAAAGCCTTCGTAGGTGCTCGTGATCTCTTATTCTCATAGGTATCCCATCCATGGATACCTAGGAGGTAGCTATTTGATCCTACATCAATATCCTAGTCCATCTAGGGCTAGACATCTCGTGTTCTTACATTGAACAACTACCCAAGATTAAAAAGATATTCAGATATCGACGGCATCTTGAAAAATTACTTCATGATCTTGAAAAATTATTTTAAGATCTAAAAAAATATTTCGCAGACGGGCTTTTTTGGTACTAAAAAGATACTTTGAGAATATCCTCGCATTTAAAAAAAATATTTCATGATTTTGAAAAATTATTTTAGAATCTTAAAAAAATATGCTAAAGTATATTTTTAGTACCAGTCAGTACCCTGAAATATTTTTTCATGATCTTAATATAATTTTTCAAGATCATGAAGTATTTTTTAGTACCCGTCAATAGCTTGAAATATTTTTTCAAAATCCTAAAATAATTTATCAAGATTATGAAGTATTTTTTCTGTACCAGTCAGTATTCTGAAAGTACTTTTTAGTACCAATCAGTACCCTGAAATATTTTTTTTCGTATCCTTTTAGTACCCGTCAATACCTAAAATAATTTTTCAAAATTATGAAGTATTTTTTTTGTACCAGTAAGTATCCTGAAAGTAATTTTTAGTACCAGTCAACACCCTGAAATATTTTTTTTAGTATCGGTTCAAGATCCTTTTAGTACCAACCAATACCCGAAATATTTTTTCAAGATCCTAAAATAAATTTTCAAAATTATGAAGTATTTTTTTGTACCAGTCAGTATCCTGAAAGTACTTTTTAGTACCATTCAGTACCCTAAAATATTTTTTTCAATATCAGTCAGTATCCTTTTAGTACCGTTCAATACCTGAAATATTTTTTCAAGATCCTAAAATAAATTTTCAAAATTATGAAGTATTTTTTTGTACAGCTTAGTATCCCGAAAGTACTTTTTTAGTACCATTCGCACTACCGAAATATTTTTTTCGATCGTCAAGATCCTTTTAGTACCGATCAATACCTAAAATATTTTTTCAAGATCCTAAAATAATTTTAATTGAAGTAAAATTATTTAAAAAAATTATAAAAAATATCGGTGTTGGGCGCTCTTCTTGACAAAAACCACATGTGTATTTTTGCACCTTTGAAATGCCACGTCATCGTCCGTCAAGCAAAAAAAGTCAAATTTAACAATCAAATGGTATTTTTGCACCTAATTTGTAACCACGCGTGTGTACTTTTTGCACCTAAAAAAGGCATTTGCTACTAGGCGCTCTTTGGAGAAAAGCACATGTGTATTTTTGCACCTTAACCATATTTTTTATTTTTCTTTGTCATTTTTCAGAGAACTCTATCTATACTATCTGGTATCTACATTCTCAATTGACACATTCAACAACCTTGTTTATATATATCTAAACCACCTAAGATGATTTTCTATTATTTTCTCTTCAATAGATATAATTCTACCCTTCCTTCCCTTGATGTCATCATTTTGAATCTTATCTTTTTTTATAATTATATATCTATCTCTTAACATTCTCTCTCTGCTACCCCAACATCCATCTTAAATTTAGTATAAAAAACACTTTCTAGAATAATTTAAAATGACTATTTACACCGTTGTTTAATTTAACAAGTGTAGAAAGTATTTTTATATCGATGGGTTAATTAAAGTGCAAAAATATATATGTGATTTTTTTCTAAAATATGCATAACACCAAATACTTTTTTTAAGGGCAAAAATGACTATAAACTTTTAAAATAGATATAAAAATACACACTAGATGTTAGTTCACCATTAATTTAACTTTTTTTATTGGAAGTGATGACATGAAGGTTGGAGAGACAACATGGGAGAATAAGTTGCTGACCAGGCAAGAAATTAAAGTCTGCTCTTGCGATCGATTGCTCCATCTCACCTTGTTTTCTCTCTCTCTCTCTCTCTCTCTCTACAACCCTAGCTAGCTTGTATTCCATGCAATCCCCAATTCCCTAAAATCATTATAATACATACTATATTATATTACTAATTTTTTATTATGATATAATGTTTCAAACAACTTTTTAATTCAGCTTTAATTCCTTACCCAGTCAACAACTTATTCTTCCATGTTGTCTCTCCAACATCCACATCATCACTTTCGGTAAAAATAAGTCAATAATAGTCAACTAATGATCAATGTATGTTTTTTCCATCTATTTTGGAAGTTCGTAGTCAATTACACCCCTCAAAAAAGTATTTGGTATTGGACACACTTTTTAAAAAATCACATATATTTTTATATTATAACCCTATATCGATTGTTCAACAGGTTAGGGTGCACTTTGAATAACAAAGTTTTTTGCCAGAAGTATATGGCATAATTAAGTTCAAAGGGTGCAAAAATAGACAATCTTTTAAAAATAGGGCAATTTTTGCAATTCCATTTAATTGATCCAAATGTTCTTATAAAGCTAGAGGGATAACAAGTGGGTTGCACATAAAAAAGTGACAGACGTTTAGGCTAATTACACGGATTTGTTAAAATTGCTCTATTTTTAAAAGATCATGTCTACTTCTGTATCCTTCAAAACTTAATATTGTGTCGACGCTCATGGGGAAAACTTCATTGCTTAATTAACTGTTAGTTCAAGCCTTTCATCTAAGAGGGAGGTGAATTTGGTGAAATTAAGAATTTTAAACTTCAACACAAACCAAGTAAAGAGAGAAGAGTTAGAGAAATATCACTGAAGGTAGACACAAGAGATTTATATTGGTTCAGTCCAACCCACTTAACCCACGTTCAGTCCCTAGAAGGCCTTTTTGAGATTTCCACTATGTTTCCAAGATTCATAGAGCTCTTGGTGCCTCAGTACAAGTCAGCTCTTCTTCAAAGAACATTCGCTCTCCCTTACACTTTGCAATCAATGCCCACTCAAGATCCCACCACCTTGAATATCTCAGTCAAAGTAAATGCTTAAGATGTTCTCCCACAAGAGTAAATAAATGATAAATGAAGTACAAATTCACATTGAGATTGAGCTTTGAGACTTAGCAATGAATGTAACAATAAATACACACACGGTGTTGGTTGGTTGCTCCATCTTCAATGCTCTTCTATTTATAGTGTGAGAATGTTTGAAGACCGTTGCTCTTGAATGTAGCTGTTGGAGTGTTAGGTCTTTGCTTTTATCCGTTGAACATGTCAGATTGTTCCTTTTGTCCTTTGATTAAGTAGTTAGAGACAAAGAGGATTTGAAGCATGTGTGAGCTCCATGCATTTAATGCTCTGACATAAAAGTGTTTTTTGCTAATCTTGGTTTAATCCTTGATTAAACTCTTGTGATATGATCAGCACTTGTACAATGAAGTGTTAGACCAATTAAAAGCAATTAGAATAAGTTTATTAAAATCAATTAGAATAAGTTTAGGATAGATTTGAATGAGTGTCAAGATTTATGAGATGCTGCTCTATTTTCTAAGACTATATTAGTTGAGTGATCTTCACTTAGTCAATTTGAAAACAAGTCAGATCATTGTTTGGCTCACAGTGGTAATATGGTAGCTAATTAGTGATAATGCATTTACAATTTGTGATAATGTATTTAAACTTACCTAATCCATAAACATTTTACTAAAGCCGTTTGTTTTCCCCTTCTCGCACTTACATGTTCTTCCTGCTTTTCAAGACCTTATTTAGGAGCAGCTTGTAATCATAGCACATTACAATTTTCTTTTTTCCTTTTAGAGTAAAATTGTAATGGATTATTTGATCTAGCTTTGTAACTGTGCAATTCAACACTTTGTTTTTTTGAAAGCAAGAAATGCAGGTATAATAGTGCATTGGAAGTAGGGTGGTAAGTTTTACTAGTTAAAACTTAAAAGAAATAAGTAATCTGAATGGAACCTAATTTGCTTAACCAAGTTCCTTGTATCATCAGTTAGTCAAGTAGAAGGATAATAGAACCGAGGAAAGCTCAACTTACTTATTTTAACCTAGCAGTCACAAACTTGTACTACTCTAGCATAAGATTGGCCAAGTGACCAAAGAGATTGAGTCAGAATTAAATCAAGGGTTTTAAGATCTTACCAATTAGCAACTGAAATTTAAACAAAAATATAGTTATATATAATTATAAAGTAAGCACAATGTGATAAAAATCTTGACAAACAATGACATTACAAAGTCCGAGCTGCAAAAGTTACAATTTTGTACTTTAAAGCAACGAGAAAAGACTCGAAGTACAATATCTATGTCTTCTTAATACTTCATTTATGCCAATTCAGGGAACAAGAGTTTAAATACAGTAAAATTTAGGAAAGAAAACAAAACATAACTATTAGGTATAGAACGTACGCCAGAATTTGAACATATAAGAATGCCAAACACAATTAGAAAGCCATATATTATTAGCTAACTCTTGGCTCGTTTAGACAGTTCACCATTTTCAGTTTTGGTAGTTTCCCTTGTCTGTGTTATAAGCAGTTGATTTTGGAGTTATCTGTGAGGCAGATGAGTTCTTTAGTGTCTACAAAATGAATAGGGGCCATTGTGTGATTTTTCCTTATTGGATTGGATACTACTGATTGGATTTTTTATCATTTTTTCAATCAGTTTTTTTTTTTTTTTTTTTTTTTGGTACTTATTTTATGTACTATTTGCAAGATGAATTTTTTAGACTAAAGGCATCAATCAATTCTGAGGGAGGCAGTGCCCAATCTAATAAAGATGAACTAAATTTATGGTTAGAAGTTACTGGTGGTAAGAACAAGAAAGGCCCAATCTATGGCCTTGGATCTGAAACTCAACATATTGTCTCTTTTGCCTCAACTCCTTCCATCAATTCTTCGGGGGATTTTAACGTTGAAGAAATGCAAACAAAGATGACACAAATGTCAGAAAATTATGAACAATTGAAACAAGAGAATGCACAACTTAAACAAGCAACCAACCTAATTATGTCAGCATTGCAAGGAATGGGGGATTCAATTACCCACTTTCTCTAACCTTGCCAATCAAGGCGCTCCCTCTGCCAATGCAACTGAAGAAGCTGAGAACGAACATTAACAATTTTCATTGTTTATAATACTTGTGACTGAGAACATATATTTTCCCTTTTTTAAGTCTTTTAGTACTTTGAATTTGTGTGGCATTTATCTCTATTTAATATATTAGTTATTTGGAATTTGTTAATTTCTCTAGCTATATATGTACAAGCTAATTTTCTCATTTAAGCGCTACAAAATTGTTAACAAAAATGGTTAAAATCGAAGGGTGAAGAGAAAGATAAAAGGTGAATCTGTGGAAATTACCCACGGAAAATCCGTGGGAACTTTCACACGAAACTTACCATGGAAATGTATGTGGCAAACATTTCCCACAGAATTTTCCGTGGTAAAATTTACCACGGAAATTCCGTGGCAAAATTTCCCACGGAAAATTCCGTCGAATCGGCTTTGTCACGGTTTTTTTGGGACGGATTATATTCCGTGGGAATTCTGTCTCTAAGTCAATTAGCCACGGAATTCCGTGGGAAATTTCCGTGGCAAATGAAATTACCCACGGAATTCCGTGGCAAAATTCCGTGGGTAATACGATGTTTTTTTTTGTAGTGTAATGATGTATAAAAATAGGATTACTCGAGTGATCTTGTTGCTTTTGAAAACAGATTACTAGGTTTTTCACTGCGGTGAACTGGTAGTAATGAGTGTAATAGTATCACTCAAGTGATCTTGTTTCCTTTTCTTTTAAAAGGAAACAGATCAACCAAATAGCATCACCATAGTGTAGTGGTAGTGATGCTCTTTTTACAAATCACTCGAGTGATCTTGCCTTAGAAACTTTTTCAAAAAAAACTGAGTACTACTAAAGTCACCATGGTGTTGTACTAGTGATATACTTTTTCACACATATCTTGAGTGGTCACTCAAGTGATCTTCACTTAGAAAATTTTTAGATGGATAATCATTGAAACATATCACTGTAGTGAAGTGATAGTGATGAAAATTGAACATATCAATCGAGTGGTAACTCGAGTTATCTTCTCTTTATAATATTTTTAGAAAATTGATCACTATGAAAGATCATTGTGGTGAAGTGATAGTAATGACAATTTGGAAACATTACTCAAGTGATCACTCAAGAAGTCTAGTTTGAAATCTCTTTTCAAAAAGCTTATCACTAGATGGTTCACTATTGTAATTTGATAGTGATGTATTTTGTATCTCATCACTCGAATGATCTCTTAGAAAAATGTTTTCTAAAAATTGAACACATCACTCGAGTGGTTACTCGAGTTATCTTATCTTTATAATATTTTTAGAAAATTGATCACTATAAAAGATCATTGTGGTGAAGTGATAGTAATGACAATTTGGAAACATCACTCAAGTGATTACTCGAGAAATCTAGTTTGAAATCTCTTTTCAGAAAGCTGATCATCAGATGATTCACTATTGTAGTTTGATAGTGATGTATTTTATATCTCATCACTCAAATGATCTCTTAGAAAAATGTATTCCAAAAATTAGATTACTATCTTGGTTACCATGGTGAAGTGAAAGTGATGACAAATCTTTGCATCACTTGAGTGATCATAAGCCCGAACAATTTAATACTTCCAATAAGCAATGTGGTGATCTTTTATTTTCAAAAACACATCACTCGAGTGATCAACTGAAAATGTTGATAAAGTACTTTACCATTGTTAGAGGGATACATGACTAAGTTCTAACACACCACTTGAGTGATCAACTGATTCTCACAGATAACGTTCATTATATTTTTTGCAAAACCTTTCTAAAATAATGTATCTCATGCAAAACACTTTCTTAAGCTTTGTTATCATCAAAACATAGGATCTAATATTAACTAATGTAAAAAGTCACAAATCACCAGTCTTATTTATAAATATGTGACTAGTCACTCTTTTCTACATTATGTTTGCAATAGAGGTGAAATTATGTCAGGCTTTTAACAGGGTTTATGGCCTGACCTAATTAGAACCTGGTAAGGCATGACCTGATTAATAAAGAGGCTAGACTTCAAGCCTATTTGAGGGCGTACTTCTTTAAATATGCCAGACATTTTCTTTGAATGCTTAGCATACAAACCTGTAAGTCTGACTTGTTTAATATGTGTGTGTATAATTAAATTAAATTTCATTTTAATTAAATACAAAGCCTATTTAAAACCTACAATTTGTATATATGTAAGTTTTTAAACCTACCAAAAGTCTATAATTATGTACGCTTTAGTAGGCTTAAAGCTTACTTACGACATTTAAAGTAATCAATATGAAGCTTTTTTAAAAATTTACATTGTAAATAAACCTTTAAAAATATTTCAGGCTTATCAGGCTTTTTCAAATCTAAGCCTAAAAAACTTAAGATTAGGTACAGGCCTAGGCCCAAGTTTTATGTTTTAAATACAAGTTCAAGCCTAACGTGACAAAGCTTAGTTTACTATGACTTATTTTCACCCCTAATTTACAACAACTTGTGTAAAAGGCCTACGGTAACAACTTTTTCGACTGGACAACGGTAAAATTAGGAAATTAGAACATCAATATATATATATAATAAAATCTTAATTATTTACAAGATAAGAAGAGTGCTACTTTTTTCTTAGATGCATCTAGAAAAAATGTGACTATTTTTTTGTAAAACGCTATAATAAATTGAAGACAAGGAATAAAGTTGGATGGTATTAAGAAGCTAAGAATATCTAGCGCAAAATTAGGTAACTAAATTAACATTGTTTCAAAACTAGACAACTAACAGCATATTTAATTTAATTTAGAGCACTTGGGTGAAGAAATGTTGTATGCTCTTTTGTTATTAAAAAAAACTTAAATTTTTTTTTTACATCTTATTATAAATATAGTGAAGTGGGATTATAGAATTATTTTTCATTTTCAATTTTGCTTCCTAAAAATCTTTCCCCTGGAATTTTCTTGTTATGAATTATTTATCTGCCTTTCTTCTGTTATGGATTAAGATAAACAGATAAAACAAAAAGCGCCACTCGTTATAAATGAATAAATAATGGTAATATTTTCAAATTCTGAGGCCCACTTTGTATCTCGGTGTCCCTCCTCTTCCAAACAATTCCGTTAGCCCTGAAAGTGAAGCCTCCTTTCATAGATGCTGAAGTATGAAGAAGAAGAAGGTGCTGCAAATTTGAAATGCGAAGCAGAGCAGGGCGATTACTCCTTCTCAACCATGTCGGAGAATCTGAACCCTAACTCGCTGAACTCCAACAAGTTACCCACCTGGTCCGATTTCTGGCTTAACAGCAAGGCAAATCCTCTCAAGGATATGGTTCTCGCCATGCAGTTTCACTCCCTTTCTTCCCCCAAAGACCCCAAATCCAAAACCCTAATCCCTAATTTCGCTAAGATAGACCGAACCCTTCTCTTATCTGACGAGCTTCTTCTCAAAATCCTCGCCAAGCTTCCCGATTCGCAGAGGAACTCCAACTCTCTTGTTTGCAAGCGCTGGTTGAATCTCCAGGGACGGATTGTACGGTCACTCAAAGTTTTGGACTGGAACTTCGTCTTGTCTGGTAGGTTGATACATAGATTTCCCAATTTGAACCACGTAGATTTAATTTCTGGGTCTCTGATTTCACCTCGTAATTCGGGCATCTTTCTGAGTCACCGAGTTGTTTCTCTGCACATTGATTCTGGGTTTTCCGCTGTTTGGTGTATTGGTGAGGAAAATATGCTCCCTGTTGAAGTTATTGATGCTGGAATGAAAGCCCTTGCTTGTGGGTGCCCCAATCTGAGGCGGCTAAGAATTATTGGTGCCAGTGAAATGGGTTTATTGTATTTGGCCGAGGAGTGTCCCACATTGCAAGAGTTGGAGCTGCAAAGATGCAGTGACAATGTGTTGCGTGGGATTGCAGCGTTTGAGAATCTGCAAATCTTGAAATTGGTTGGAAATGTTGATGGATTCTACTTCTCAGTGGTTTCAGATATTGGATTGACAATCTTAGCTCAAGGTTGTAAGAGGCTGGTGAAGCTTGAGCTTAGTGGGTGTGAAGGCAGCTTTGATGGGATTAAAGCTATTGGCAAGTGCTGCCAAATGTTGGAGGAATTGACTCTTTGTGACCATAGGATGGATGATGGGTGGTTAGCAGCACTCTCATATTGTGAGAATTTGAAGACTTTGAGGTTCCTGTCGTGTAAGAAAATTGATTCTAATCCAGGACTAGAGGAGTATTTGGGTTCTTGCCCAGCTCTTGAACGGTTGCATTTGCAGAAGTGCCAATTACGAGACAAAAAGAGTATGAGAGCAATATTTTCCGTATGCAGGGCTACAAGGGAGATTATTCTCCAGGACTGCTGGGGATTGGATAATAACATGTTCAGTTTTGCAAACATTTGCAGGTAATGTTCTGTTGGTTTGCATATTCTGCATTTAGACTTAAGAAATCCTTAGAAATTAGAATTACTACTGTTCTATTTGTCCTGTTTGTGGACCTGTGATGTGAACCCTAATGTATATTGTCTGCCAGCGAATGTTGAAATTCTTGCAGTCACATGCGTGTACTTGCATTACACCATCATCAAACATACTTCTAATCCAAGAAATCTTGTATTATATGAAGTGGAATTAGAACCAATGTGGTCAAGTGGTTCTGTGAATTTGTGAAGTGTTATTGCCTTTACAACTTCATTGTATGTCAAGTAACATACTTCAAAATTATGGACCAGCAAAGCGAGAGTATTTTGGTGTTTGTTAACTGAAAAACTGTACAGGTGCCGTACTAGTATGGAAGCGATGTATGATTGTTGTTGCTCTTATGCAGGCGAGTAAAGGTCTTGCACTTGGAGGGATGCTCACTGCTAACAACCGAAGGTCTAGAGTCTGTAATTCAACTTTACTCGGAGCTTCAGAGCCTAAAAGTAGTGTCATGCAAGAATATAAAGGAGAGTGAAATCTCTCCTGCGCTTGCGACCCTATTTACCAAACTTGTAGAGCTGAGATGGAGGCCAGATACCAAGTCTCTTCTTCCCTCAAATCTTGTGGGGACAGCCATGGGTAAGAGAGGGAGTAGATTTTTTAAGAGGGCATGATAGGAGCTGAATTTAGGGAGACGATTCTCTTCTGGTTCAGGACCATACACATGGGGGGAAGAGAGATTGAGGAAGAGATATGGGTTCTGGACCATACCCCTCTTTCCTTTTCTTTTCCCATGTACTCTTAAGTCAGTTTGGAGAGAAACCAATCCCCTGAATATACTATGATATTCTCAGTTTGCGAGTCCCTTCAACAGTTAGGGCAGTTCAACTGCAGAGAGATTAGAGTGGATGGTAAGATTCATACACCAGGTAGTCTTTCTCCCTCTTTTCATCTCTTTCTACAACAGCGCTGGACTTAGGAACATAGGATTTCTCACTGACATCAATATGTAGTTATGTATGTACTTCTGTTATTTTAGATGTTTTAGTTGAAGAAGACTGATCTTTGTTTTCTTCTTTTAAGTAAAAAGGGCAACAGCCCAGCGATGTAATCTTTTTCTTTTCTTTTTTCTCCCGTAGCCCAGCGATGTAATCACGTGTAAGCTAAATGCAGTGAAATTGGCCATGGGAACATCATATTAAAGTACCAAAATGCTACCGTTGTGTTTGTGGACCCACGGCCCTCGAGGCTGCCTTGAACTTCGCAGAATTTAAATTTGCCTTTTCACATTTATATATTGAGTCATGCGTCATAGAGTTGGGTTTCTATCTTTATCCCCGTTCTTAATTTTTATTTTCTTCTCGTAATCTTATATTCATATTCAATGTTAGATTAAAACAATCAATGGTTCAGTTTTGATCTTTTATAAAATTATTTTTATAAATATAAATAAGTAAATTTAAGGGATAAAGTGCTTAAACGCCGGAAGTTTTCTCACGAAGACTGGTAAGACGGAAGTTTTTTTGTCTTTTATTTGTCCGGAAGTCTTAAAATCGTAGCAAAAATGCCCTACCGTCACGGAATTGCCACGTAGACCGTTAAAATGACACATGGCGTCCGATGGAAGGCCACGCAAGCAAAGAAATTGGACACACAGGTTGACACATAAGCTCCTCCTCTCACATGTGTTAGGGACGACAATATTATGGCAGAGGGACAACGAAATTAGGGCAGAGCAACAGAGGAAATTATTGAATTATCAGTAGCCTACCTCCTCCCCTACTCAAACCAGAGGAAGGAAATCAAACAAATTTACAGATAAATTTGATCGATCAAATTTTTAACTCCAAAAATCCATGTAATCTCGTAAAATCAAAAGTGATATTGTATTTGTAATAGCAAAAGCCAACAATTAAAATCCAGAATCATAGATGAAAATATAGTTAATATCTGAATCAGGTGACTCAATCAGGTGACTCACGAGTTGAACAGGCAGCGAAATCGACAAGCGTTCATCAATATGGATATTCTTGACATCGGAGAAACGACTTGCTAGAAGGTTGACGAATAAGTCGGGAGCCGTGAACTGGATAGTTGCTCGACCGAGGCACTCCGGGCGGAGCCGGCGCTTGCAAGCGAGGGAGCGGACCATCGCGGGAGGACTTGGAATCAAGACGGCGGAAGATCTCAACGATGAGCTCGTCCGGAAGGCAGGTGTTAATCCTATCATGGCCTCGCATTGCGAGGAAAGCAAAATAGAAAGGGAATTGAAAACAAATTATGGAAAAGGATGGAAGAAACAAGGAAGAGATGAACAAGAGAGAGGGGGGGGAAGGCAAATCGGTAGGAGAGGCTAAGTTGGCGGGTAAGTGAGGTGCTGTGCCTTGTTCAGAAACCAGCAATGCCCCTGGTTCGGAATTTCTCTGCCCTAATATCGTCGACCCTAACACATGTGAGAGGAGGAGCTTATGTGTCAACCTATGTGTCAAATTTCTATGCTTGCGTGGCCTTCCATTGGACGCCATGTGTCATTTTAACGGTCTAAGTGGCAATTCCGTGACGGTAGGGCATTTTTGCTACGATTTTAAGACTTCCAAGGCAAATAAGAGACAAAAAAAACTTGTCTTACCGGTGCTCCATGGGGAAAACTTTCGTGGCATTTAAGACCCTTATCCCTAAATTTAAACTCTTAAGATTTGATCTATTTCGTTCATAATCGTAAATCAAAAAAATAAATAAATTTTAATTTATAAAATATTATAAATAATTTTATGAAATATTAAATCTAAATCATTTATTTCGTGATCTAAGGTGGAGATAAGATTATGAAAAGATAATGAGAAAACCGACAATAAGAATGTCTTTGTTTTTAAGGGAGGGAGGGATAAGGAAGTATGTTTGTTATCTTGTTTGGTTTGTTAGAGGGAAGATGATTCTTTATAATGAAAGTCAAAAATAAAGGGAGGAAGGGAATGAAGGCCAAAATTTTGGCTTCCCTCCCACCCAAAAATTCAAACCAAATGAATGAATAAGAATTGCCTCATCCCTTACCCTGGTGTCATCTTTTCTCATCATAAAATATGCTAAGAAATTATTAACATATAATTGGTGTGGGTTTGTATATATATTATTTCATTGATGTTGGATAATGTCCTATATTTCGAGCCAAAAAAAAAAAAGATAATGTCCTATATGGATTATTTAATTCATGCATTGAGATTATTTGAATATTCTTACCTCATCCTACATCATTCTTATAGATGATATTTTTTAACACAATATTTTTACTATATTCAGCTAGCTCATATACTAATATAGATAATTCTAGTCATTAGATAGTTTACTGAAAAGAGAGAAACAGTTATTTTATCACTTTATTTTTTTCCTTCTCATTGACTTGTTGAAAAAATTAGATTGTTTGTGAGATATATTTATTAGATGAAAATGACTACTTTTTCATTTGAAAATAATTGCCATTTGAAATTTTATTTGTCTTTTAAATTTTCAATGAAGTATTAATTAGTTTTGTATCATTTCATTGTCCATTAATAAAAATAGTGATAAATGAAGTTCATAGTACTCCTCCGGTCTTTAATATAAGATATATTTACCTAATTTGATTAGATTAATAAAGTTAGTTAAGTTAGTTGATATGATATATATTTTTTAAAACATCATAATCATATTTTTTTTAATTCTCTCATTCCCTCTTATTCTTAATTATTTTTGAGGGAGTATCAATATAGGTAAACTACTAAAAAATTGACAAATATGAAAATTATGTATTATATTTAGAGCGAAGATCAACTATCCAGATATATTTTATATTAAGGACGAAATGAGGTACTAAACTTGGAGTTAGACTTGAGGAAGAGTTGGAAAGGATCATATTAAAAGTTGAACCTTATTTTGCGTAGAGTTTAAACTGATCTATATTTAGGGAAAAATTGTGAATATTGCAATTTGATACAAATTGTATGTTTTTTATATTAATATTTATATAAATGATATTGGTGACATGATATACATTTTGTGTGTGAATAATACAAGGCAAGAAGTCTCATTTTTCGAGGCTTGGAGCCTAAAGAATTTTTTCCTTTTCAATCAAGTGCAATTATCGCAATTTAAACTTGTGTTTTCTTTATTACGAGATGACAACGCTTATCAAATCAATCAACAACTTGTTAGTAAATGTGTATCACTTTATATCAATACTAATAGTGGAAAAGCAACTCCAATGGGTAATTATCCAAAATCTCTTTCACTCTCTAAGTGGAACATCAAACAACTCAATCACCTCAGATATGTGCTTGTTTAAACCATGGTTTTGGGGAAATACAAACCAAACACTAATAAATTTCCTATGATTTAATTTTCCACTAGAACCATGGTTTTTTTTTTTGGGGACAAAACGAGAGGGCAAAGCCCTAAAATAAAAAAAGAAATTAACCGAGAAGAGATTGAAATCCTAAACTATCATTATCCACAAGGGTCCTTAAGAAATCAGGACATATATCCATAAGAGAGGAGCTTGCCAATCCTCTTTTTGCTAGACCATATGCAACCTTGTTTTGCTCTCTTGATACATGAAGAATTTGTACATCCCAATCCAATTTCATAATGCTTTGTATTTCCAAGAACACTAAACTGCAAAAAAAAAATCTTAGAATTTTCCATGAGAAGGTCAATCAATTTTTTTCATCTGACTCCAAAACCACCTTTTTAAAACCAAATTCCTATGCAGAACCATGGCTTTTGGATAAGTACCTCTGATTCATTGAATCAGATTTCTTTGCAACACAATCTGTCTCCATGTTTTACCTTTGGGCTGTATTTACGGATATAATATATTAATGAGTTTAATGTTTCTACTTTTGCTATAGAAATATTTTTTTGTCACATTGACATAAAAATGAGTGAATCCCATTATAAAGAGAAGAGAGAGAAAATATTAGTATGACTCACTCACATTTATGTAAATGTGACAGAAAAAATATTTCAAGCAGTAAAGTATTTTAGCCCGAGACATAATATTGATATTAATATAAGAGTAGAAACATTAAACCTTATATTAATATCAATATTATCTCTGGGCTAAAATAACTAATCTATATATATTAAAACAAAATTAAATTTTTAATCGATTGGTTAAGTTAATTATTTAAAACATGCCAATATTTTTCTAAACTATTAATTCTTTTAATCATTACTACATTGGGAGGAAGGGAAAATCTTCTGTGTCCTCTTTTTTTTTTTTTTGCTCGAAATCTTCTGTATCCTCGAAGTAATATTTTAATCCACAGTCATATTGGGAGGGGGGCTGGTACTTTTTTTTGATAATATTTTAATTGAAAGATATTGATAGTCAAATAAGCATGATTCATGGCACAAAAAAAAAATCATTTCTTGGTTGATTTTGAAGATCACAAATAATTATTTCTAATATACATTATTTCCACTAAAGACAAATATGATTTATATTGTCAGATTTCGATTATAAAAATTAAGCATATCAGTCGCTAACGCCAGATAATATTGGGACCCAAACAATTCTATTACAAGTTTGTGGATCCTGTATTAGCACGGATTGTGCATATAAGACCAATGAGCCTGTACTTCCACGTGCTAACATAATTATTATTTATTATAATTATGATATGTGTAAGTCCTTGATAATGTTACGGTTTAACCCTATTTTAAATCTTCTTTCAAATTCAAAACTAATTACTATTTATTATTATATGTTATTACATTTTTTTCACCAATCTGGCCACCATATATTCGGTGCAAGCATGATCAACATAATCAATCATTTTCTTCTTAAATAGTTAACAATCTGGCCCACATATATATTTTTTTTGGTCAAATGCCCACATATATATTCAGTAAATGCACTGAATATTTTTATTCGAATATTAAATGTAATTTTCAATGGTAAATTTATATTTGCGTAGTTTTTTTTTTGGGGGTTATTTGCATAGTTATTGGAAGAAAGTTAATGCAATTAATATTATTATCTTGCAATTTGTTATAACATTATATTGCTTTCATTACTTATGGGAATCGTTTCTAAC
The DNA here is from genome assembly GCA_019022615.1 of Acacia melanoxylon. Taxonomy (NCBI): domain Eukaryota; kingdom Viridiplantae; phylum Streptophyta; class Magnoliopsida; order Fabales; family Fabaceae; genus Acacia; species Acacia melanoxylon. The sequence goes on from JAFJYJ010000005.1 coordinate 15,833,165, forward strand.
TTTTTGGAATGAGAAACGAGTGGAAAGCAAAATTTAATAGCTTTTTAACTTACCATATGTCGGTTCCATGGTTATATTTCAATTTGTGACTAAAGATGGAATAATATTATATTACTGTTTCAAATTATTATAATATTATAAACTTCTTAATCTTTGGTATGTAGGAGCTCAGAATGGATTCGTACATAAGACAAATGAATATTACTTGCATTTGTCTTATATATAATTATTTCAAATTCCTCAACATTTTCCCCAACTTCAGCATTGGTTTTCAAAAGCAATGACTTAAATTTTCTAATGATTATATCATTGTTATTGTTATAGTGGGGAAAAAAGAGAGGCCATCACGAGAGTTGTAATATCATTATTTATATTTTTATAATAATATATATTTATTACATTAACCGCCCACAGAAAGGAGGGGAGGGGTATACAATTATATTTTATAATATATAATATAATATTATTGTATATATTTTATTATATTATATTATAATAATTTAATATATAATATTATATTATGATAATATATTATATAATAATATTATACATATATTCTTTTATTATAATAATTTATTATATAATATTATATCAGGCGAATAATTTTTTTCTCTGGGGAATCAGGCGAAGGTCACGGAGAGTTTTGAAAATTTGTTTAGGGGAAAACTACGTAGAAAGGAACATTCTCTTTTCTATAAAAACAGACACTAACCACTATATAATAATTTTGACAAAAAAAAACACTATATAATAATTAAAAATTGGGAATAATTTATTTAATTAATATTTCCATTTAGGTATGTTTAAATAAAAAAGGTTATTAACAATTTCCATGTGTCAGTTTCTATGTGTTTTCAATTATAAATAAGTATATTAATTAATCATTATTTCATAGTAACCACTATATAATAATTAATGTCATTGAATCTCAATTTAAAGAAGCATTTACCAAAAAAGATGGTCTGTTTTAAAAATACTTTAGAAAAAGGGTCCTTAAGTGGAATTTTCAAGTTAGGCCATTTGATGTAATTTTCCCTAATCGTTTTTCAAGTGTTTCACAATCATTGAACATGCACGTGGGTGCCTTTTCTTTATATATTATATTATTATATTTTATTAATATAACATAATATAATATCTTATAATACTATTATAAAATGATAATACTATATTTTGTTTACAGTAAAATAATAATAAATTTAACTGAAGGTGGCCGAAAGGAGAAGGCCGGTCAAAATTTAGAGAAATAGATATAGGTCTTTTTTTTTTGTCGGAGAAATAGATATATTTATCAATTTTTTAACAACATTATAATCTTTATCAATTTTTTTAATTTTTTTCCTAATTATCGGACAACATTTTTATATTTATCATTTTTTTTTTCCTAAAATACACATATTTAATTCTGTTAAGTGTATTTGATTTTTTGTGAGTTTATGTATTTGGACGCGTAGACTCTTACATACTAAAAATACTTAATTGGTATTAGAAAAATTGGGATGTTGTGCATCATTTCAATAAAAAATAAATAAATAAATAACTGGTATAGTTGTGATTCATGTTATGTTTTTAGGTAGTGATACATCTTTATTTTTTATTGATAAATTTGAAATCCAATTCATTTCTTTTATATTAATTACTGTTTGATTAAATGTGTTAATAATTTAAATAAATTCAAGCTCCATGATGTACTTTCATGAAATTATTGCAACCGCGCGGGGAGCTGGTGCTTGTTAATATAAGAGTATAAACATTGAACCTTATATTAATATCAATATTATGTCTGGGCTAAAATACTTTTTTTAAAAAAAAAAAAAATGAGAGAAAATTAGTATAGCTCAGCCCACTTCAAATTTGGTCTTATACTTTTTATTGGGCCAAGATAAGGTTCAACAACATCAGCTCGGCTCAACACAACTCAAAGTTTAGTTCGGTATCTTTTACCAAAAAAAAAAAAAAGTTTAGTTCGGTATTTAAAAGGAAAGCAAAAAACAAAACAAAAAAAGCCACATAAACCCTAGCTGGTCGAACTGAGCAGTTCCTTCGCCTCCTTCTGCAGACTCCATTTTTCTGGCAGCCGAGGGAGACTGTGTGGGAGAGAGAAAATGGTATCAGGCTCTGGCGTATGCGCGAAGCGCGTGGTTGTAGACGCGCGCCATCACATGCTAGGTAGGCTGGCCTCGATTGTGGCTAAGGAGCTGCTCAATGGCCAGAAAGTGGTGGTGGTGCGGTGCGAGGAAATCTGCATCTCTGGTGGTTTGGTCCGTCAGAAGATGAAATACATGCGATTCCTCCGTAAGCGGATGAATACTAAGCCTTCTCATGGCCCTATTCACTTTCGTGCCCCTTCCAAGATTTTCTGGCGTACTGTTCGTGGGTGAGTTTCATCAAGCATTGTGGTACACGATTCTCTTAAATATATCAGAACTAGCACATATACTCATGTTAATAATTAAATGATTACAGACCAATCCATTTTCTCTCAGTTTCTTGATTCTTATTTTTCCTTCTAGTGGATCATTCCCCTGCCGTTAGTGCGCTACATTATTTGCAGCTATTTAAGTGTATTCGTTTCTGTATAGCTTATGATCCCATCATTACATACGCTCTGTGTATATAACGAAAGAATATTGTTGTATATTCTAATTTACCTGTCTCAGCTTATAACTAGAAAGCAGAGAATGTAATACTGCTTTGTTTTTCTCTTAATTAGTTCCTGCAAAATCGTTGTGGATTGCTTACTTGTGGTTTAATTGTGCGGTATTCATATTCCTCTAGACAGATCTGGACATATTTCCTGATTAAACATATTTGTTCAATTAAGATTGGAAAATGAATTTTTATATTGCCATTTAGATTGAATTAAATGCTTGTTACCATGCTTGATCGTTTTGTGCCAGTCCAATAATCCGGCTCATGATGTTATTTATAGAAATGAAATATACGTCTCTCCCTAATTTTTTTGGATAATTAGAAAACTGGTATATAATTCTTGAATAACTATTCTTAGAGCACGGCGTTATGTTTTTCTATAGTATGTCTGTCCCTGATAGTATTAAAGACTCTCAGGTTTATGCAGTTTACTGTTTTTTATTAGGGTTGAAAATCTGACCTTTAAATCAAACTATATTATGATTCAAAGTTCAACTAGGTGAACCTATTTTTTCCATTGTCTGGGCTTGACAACACATTTCCTTGTATAGGAGATACTCATGCTTGTTTTTTTCTGCATGTTGCATATTTCTTTATGTTTTGCCTTCTTTGTTATGATACTATGATATATTATGTTTTTGCAATTTTAGAATGATACCACATAAGACAAAGCGTGGGGCAGAGGCTCTTGGAAGATTGAAGGTCTTTGAAGGCATACCTCCCCCATATGACAAAACGAAGAGGATGGTTGTCCCTGATGCCCTAAAGTAAAGTCTACGTTCCTGAGTTTTTAATATTTCAGTTCTGCTGAATTTTATTTTATTTTTTCCTGTTAAAATGTCTGTCAGTTTGTCTAATAAAATTTTGACAAAATTGATTAAATCAGGGTGTTGAGGCTTCAGAAGGGACACAAGTATTGTTTGGTGGGTAAATTGTCTTCCGAAGTTGGATGGAACTATTATGATACCATCAAGGTAAGTTTCCACTTTCTGAGCTTGGTCTTGCATGCTATTAAATTGAAAAAGAGAGAATAATGATGGGAGATAAATCCAAGCCTCTTTGAATAGCCTGAACATCGTTCATTTACTTATATTGCATAATACCGATACAACGGAGTCAATATAATACAGACATGTAGAGAGAGAAACCAGGCTAGGCTACAGCTGTACAAATACATGTGGCTGCAATAGAAGCATCTACGCACACAAATGCTAATTACTTGATTAAGACCTTAATTCTATGTTCAAACAGTATTTATATATTTTCATTTAGATAAAGAGAGCTTGACACTTGAATATAAATTTTTATATGATAAATTAGGACATACACAACTCATACGTTTTAAGAAGATCCTGTTCTTCTTATCCTGAAACATTTTATAGAAATTAAATGTGTGTGTGTGTGTGTGTGTGATGCTTGTTTGGGTTCCTGTTTGCTGGTAAAGGAGACTATAAGGAAGAGCATGTTGACTGCAAAAGCAGACACTTTCATTCATTTTGTTTGTACTTGATCTATTTAGTCTACTTGTCTGGATTTATGCATGTCAAAAGAGAAAGGTTCGATGAAGTGTCTTATGATTTTGCTTCATTCAGGAATTGGAGAAGAAAAGAAAGGACAAAGCACAATTGGTTTATGAGAAGAAGAAGCAGATTGCTAAATTAAGGTCGAAGGCTGAGAAAATTGCTGAGGACAAGCTTGGTTCCCAACTGGAGATCCTAGCTTCAGTCAAGTATTGATTTTGGATGATGTCTGAGTTTTTATTCAATATTTTCAAATTTCAAGTATACAAGATTGATCGTGACGCGATTTGTTTTTTTAATTGCATTCATAGACCCTTAGTATGATAATGTTGGAAATTGCCATTGATATCTGCCTCAGTTATTATATTCGCGCCATTTGTCTTAAAATGAGAAGCATTTGGGCGTCTCTAGACAAAGGGAAAAGAACATGGGGAATCAAAGAAGCTCAGAGAAGTGAATTTGGGTTTATTCGGGTATCACTTTGGTTTTTTTTAATTGCTGGAGTATACTAAATTTCGTTAAACTATGTACAATTATTTTCATTAACATTTGAAACTTAATAATAAAGTACCATAAATTTTAAAATTTAAGTGGATAATTCTCAATCATCCGTTATATATCTTTTTTAACTTATGTGTGCATATAATTCTCATGAACTGAGTTATTTTCTCATAATTTTTATGTCATTTCAAAATTTAAATTTAACCCTCCAGATTTTTATTTATTTGTTTTTATAACAGGCCCATTTATTGTCACCTTTTTTCAGAAAAATTATCATGTCAAATTAATAGAGCATACGGTAGAGTCATATTTTAGTTTTAAAATCTCATTAAATATTCCTAAACTTTAAGCAAATTACATAAACACCTTCATTTGAGGGGATTAAATTTAATTTTTGATCAAAATTTAAAGTTCAAGAGGATTTTGTAAAATTATTAACGGACATGGAATGCCATATTTCTTCTATTGATTTGACCTGGCAATTTCTGTGTATTCAAGTTCTAGTTATATAGCCACTACTAATGAGATGTGGCGAGATTCCTCCATTGTGATGTGAGCTAATATTCCCACACTGGTGAGTAACTCAAAAAAAAAAAAGTTATGGAAGTTATCCGCAATTGACTCAGATTTTAGGAAGATTTTGTATAATTAAGCCAATTATTATAGTATAAATATCATAAGCATAATTATAAAATATACTCCATCCGGTTCTAATTATAAGACCTAATTGACTTTTTTAGAGAGATTAAGGAAGCTAATTAAATTAGAACTGGAGGTAGTAATTTTGAATATATATGTGTGTATATGGTGGATACCTAGGCACACAGATGAGGAAGGGCGTGGTAAGCAACAAAATGCAGGTCAACCTTTTAAACTGTTGTTGAATCCATTGGTGTCAAGAGAAATGAAACATGTTGGTAGCCAAATAAAAATATACTACTATTTTAGCAACAAAAAAAATACTACTCCTTGAATAAATAGGATTTTTTTTTAAAAAATATTATATACTCTAATTTCAAATAAGATTCTTTTAACATACTTAACATAGAAAGGTTCTATGTTATCGAAAATATATAAAATATAAAATAAACCGATATATTGTATATAATAAATATAATATATAATAAGATTTCAATAATATAATAAAAAAGGATATATATCCTTTTATTATTATAATTACATTTTATATTTATATTTATTTTATAGATTAAGAATTAGTAAATAATAATTCTCATGTAATTATTGTTAAATAAAAATGTATAAATAAAATGGCACCAGCATATTTTTCGGCCATATGCTTCTTTATTTTAAAAAAGGGTTAAAGAGTTGATTTACTCGAAAGTTTTTGTCGAGGAATAATGTTATCTTGAAAGTTTTTTTAGATTCAATGTTATTCTAAAAGTATTAAAATAGAAGCAATGTTTCCCTTTATCATTAAAAAGTTAACAAATAAGCGTTAATTTTTTAACAATCAACATTAAATTTTTAACAAGATAGGGTAAGATTGCTACATTTTGAAATTTCAAGTGTGACATTGAACATAAATAAACTTTGAAGACTATATTGCTCCTCAAAAGCATTTTCGAACAAATCGCACATTAACCCTTAAAAAAATGGTAATGACATGTTTATACACCTCTTCTCCAACATACCAAAGGCTATAATGTGCCCTCCTCTTAATTAAGTATTCATTTTAAAAAGCATACTTTAAAAATATACCTACCCCTTATTTGACTAACAAGAATAATAATAAATTTATCAATGAATTAAAAAAATGCCTTATACTCAGGCTTAAGCACTACCTTGTAGACTTGCAAGGTTAAGGTTTGGTTTCAAAATAAGAATAATTTTAAAAAGTTGAAATAATTTGGAAAAATCGTATTTTTAACAATTTCCCACCCCTATTTTGATTTAGCATCAATTATTTTTAACAATTTCCCAACCCGAATTGCTCAACTCATGCCACTAATTTGAATTATCCCATTTTTTTCTTAAAAAATCAGTTTTGCCTCCTATACTTTATGTTTGCGTGAATCTCAGTCTTGGTGAGGAACACGAATTTCCAAGTCGGCAATAAATTGGAATGTGACAATCCGAGGCGGGCATCAGGTGACTCTGAAACTATAATTTCAGAAGCCTTTTTTTATAAACGAAATTTTTTTTTCGCGTCGTTCGGGGATGATATTATTTAACATGTTTTTTTAAACATATTTTGCTTCCAAATTGATGAACTTTATTGTATTTAAGGAATATTATAACATCACAACCAATGAATGACTATATATTAGAAATGAAACATCAACAATGGTGGACATCAATATCCTAATTATCGATTCAAAGTGCATATTACAAATGAAATCTCACCAATGTTAAACAACAATGTCTTCTGATCAATTAACATTCCTAAATATCTCTTTGTACACAACATTCCTTGTTTTGTTCTTGTTGCCACCACTATTATCATCCACAACAATCTTTAGACCATCCATGCTTTTAACCCTGGATAATGCAACATATAATTGGCCATGTGTAAAAACTGGCTTGCAAAGATATAAACCAACATGGCGAAGAGATTGTTCTTGACTTTTGTTGATAGTCATAGCAAAGGAAAGGGTGATAGGGAACTGTCTCCGTTTCATGCGGAAAGGCCATCTGCTTTCAGAAGGATTCATGTCCATCCTATGAATGGGGACCTTTTGATTTGGATGTGAACCATTTAATGTGATCGCCTCAATGATAGTCTTCCCAAGCTGAGTTACACGAAGCCGTGTTCCATTGCATAATCCAGAAGATTGATCAATATTCCTCAACAACATTATAGGTGCTCCTACTTTCAATGTTAGCTTATGTGGAGGCATACCGGAGCAACTAATAGTGTTAAGAAATTCGTGGTATCTGGGTTGTCAAAACTATCACTATCTTCACTTGACTTACAACCGAGTCACAACCGAGAAATTCATATGGTTCTCCAGGCAACATGGCACACATGTGCTCATTTATAGAATTAATCATTTCAATAGTTGGAGCCAGGATTGCTCTATCATTGAAGTATTCATTGGAGTTAAGATTTTCCAAGAGGTTTATATACGTTGATTCCACAATCGCACGAATTGGATCTTGATAGCCTGAAATTAACAAATCACCAGGTATTTCAATTTCCTCAACACCGTCATGTGAATCCCCTATTTTTCCATCACCAACATCTAATAACCATCTTGAGAACCACACCAACTTATCACGTTCAATCCTTGAAGCAGAAGAATTCAGCCGCATATTCTTGGTCAATTGGAAAATGATGCAGTGATCCCATAGATAAGAAGAATTGATGCATGCATTAACAATTGCGCCTCTTGTTCCTTTTGGTATAACTGGTAATATCCGTAAAATCACCTCCCATAATAACACACTTGCCACCAAAAGGTCTATCACAATGCATGATATCCCTTAGGGTCCTATCAAATGCTTCAACACAAAAACGCTGCACCATTGGTGCCTCATCCCATATAATAAGTTTTGTGGATGTAATGAGATTTGCTAAAGGGGAATTTTGTTTTATTGAACACATTGAGGAGTCAGTAATTTGAATCGGAATTGCAAACCTGGAATGTGCTATTCTACCATTAGGTAATAATGTTGCAGCAATTCCACTTGATGCAACTGTGAGCACAATTTGTCCCTTTGCACGGAGTGATGATGTCAATGCATTCCACAAGAATGTCTTCCCAGTTCCACCACAACCATATACAAAGAAGAAACCACCTTCATCTTTTTCTAAACATGATATCACGTTGCTGAAAATTTGTTTCTGCTCCAAATTTAGTGAGTTTTGTAGGTTGTTTGCTTCTACTTGTAAGGCATGTTTGTCATAGTTCAACTCTTGCAAGATAAGCTGGTTTGAGACATCAATTGGAGGCAATTCCTCAGGTAATGGCATAGTAGGGAAGTCAAGAAGACTCTTTCCATTTTTCCGCAACAATGAATCTATTTCTTGTAATGCAACCTGTTCTTTATCATATTCGATATATTGACACCGTAGTTTGGGTAATATAAATTAGTATCCACCATTTTATTATGAAAAGTGATTATAGTAAAAGGTAAGTTAGGAAAACTTACTTGTGACATGGGATCATTGCGATGGATGTATAACACATCTTCGTAAAGTAGTTTTGATGTCTCCTTCCATACAAAATCAAGGGGTGTAGAGAGAAACAAAGTAACATGCTAACAAATAGTTTCCTTAATGAATGACCCGATGCCCAAATAGAAGCTTCTTTAATGGCTGAAATGTATTCTTGATCATCATCTAATAACCCCTTGCAAAACATGCATCTTTTAAAGTATTTTGGATAAAACCATCAACCGTTTTTATTTCGTCAAATGACCGCGAACCTCTTACTTTTGTGAGCAACACACGTATGTAGTACAATTCCCCTGATGATGGTGACACATGTGTTATTCTGCCAACATATGAGCCTTTCTTTCTTCGTTTCCAGGCCCTATTGTTCCTTTGATAAACGTAGTGTTTTGGGAATTCAATATATGTCAAAGTCCTAGCAAATGCATCTGTCTTGTTCTTTTCCATCCAAGCAAGAAATTGTGATTCACTGACTCTAGGTTTATCCAACAATTCAGCAACATCATCATGATTGGAATAAATGACATATTGTTGATTTGGAAGATGGAAACTCAATCTTTCCCTTGAGATGGATTCCTATGATGAATATTAAATCCAAATATACGCCATGAACCCTCACATGCAGATATGTATCTACAAATGTAATATTGTTTAATCTCATCAACATTGGCTTCACCATGCTCATTAGTGGCACCATCAAAAATTGCAACTACAACTCTATCATTACCTTTGCTGATATACTTGAATAAGTATTTTATAGCAGTTGAGTGATTGCATTTCTCAATATTAATATGTGCATGAAACTTCTGTAACAACAATGGATTATATGGGACAACATATCTATTATCTAGAGGGATACCTTTCACTTTAATTGTTCTGCCATTATCCCTACGTCTATATGTTGGATACCCATCTTCATCAATTGTTGTATTTTCATTAAACTTCTTAGAAAAATACTTACTGCACTTCTGATTCTTCATGCATGGTGCTTTTATGTTACTTCTTCCGCAAGGTCCATGCAGCATAAATTGCCTAACCAACTTATACATTAGAGGAGAAATGTTCTTGTCGTGTATTTCGCATTGATTTAAGTTGTCGATTGCTTCGGATCTTTTATCTTGTCATTTGGATAAAGGAACAACAAGTATGTGGGCATGAGGAAGTCTCTCTTTTGAAATTCTATAGTGTATATGTACGGCAAAAGAAATAACAAATAAAATTATCAAATATTAACTGCAATGAAATCATGTAAGATATATGGACTTCATCCAAACGTAAGAAGAACCTACATTGATATCAATTTAATATTGGAGAAAAAAAGATGAACTAACCTGCACGGATGGTCCCAAAATGTTTTTCCTCCTTTATAGTTTTCATTAAGCGATCTAACTTTATTTTGAATATCCGAGCCAATATGTCAGGCCGATCGCATGGTTTTTACAAAGATGCTTGCGACAAAATCTTTGGATTTCAGGCCAAGCAGGATTACATGTGAAAGTTAAGAAAAGATCCGGGTAACCTTCTGATCTACAAATTGCCATAGCATCTTGGTAATTTTGCATCATATATCTTGCTCCTCCTGTGAATGATGAGGCGTATAATCCTCTTACCAATGGTTGCACCATTTGTTTCTCCACTTAGGATTGCATCGCCTAATCCTTGATATAAATAAACCCTTAGCTCCTTTTGGTGTGTTCTAACCCAAAGTAATCTTTGAGATTCTATCATAGTGTAACCATCAACAATGAATTGCTGTAGTAGCCTTGATGCATGCAATAGTGTAGATATTTCATGTAATCTAGTCATTAGTCTATAGCTAAAAAACTCTCGCATACGTAGCCTTTTTTTAGTCTTTGTGGCACTAAGTGTTACTTCCCTGTGCTTAATATCATCTCGATAACAATCTTCACCAAATGGAAAAAGTACGGGGTATTGAAGTGGAAGGTAAGATGTGTGCAATTCATTTATTCTTTGTGGTATGCTCGAATGTTTCTCTACAATGATGTCCCTGACATTGAATGTCATGTCTATATCCCCAACAACTAATGTCGCAACTTCGAAGCATTGGGCATATTGTAAGTGCGACCATCATTTTGTCTTGTGCCGATCAAATACATTTTCAATGTGGGAGGACTAGGATCATTGAGCAATGTCGACACAACACGATATTTTGAACAAATGGGTTGACTTCATCCAACTTGTTGTTTTATTTGGTCAACTATGATAGCATCAATTGTTGATTGTTGCTGGAATTTGCTGCAAGAATGTAACATTAATAAATCTTACTACATTAAATAACAATTAATTTAACGTTAAGTATGACTTATGTTGACATACCTAACTGCAGAAATTCTGTTGGACACTTCATTCTCTGTGTCAAAGATGTATAGCTGTGAATACACAGGTTTTGAACCTTCTAGTGGTAATAAGCTACCAATATTGTGATAATTCATTCCACACATGACAAATGAGTACGGTCCGCCACTAGTATTTTTTGAATGATCTATCTTGCCTCCCATTGATGTAAATGAAAACATGTTGTTGTATTGCCTTATATTCTCATAAAAGTTTCTTGAATGTGCTGATTGTTTATCAAAAAATAAGCTCTCAAATAATGGAGGAGGCCTTTTCATAGTTGGCAAGACAACCTTGCCTTTCAAACAACATAAAGAGTGTGACCTGGCCGTGCTGCGCTTCCTGTCCTTTAAACTTGTGTCATTAAACCAAAGCAATGCCTCGCAATATTTGCATTCATATATAGGGTCTCCTTCATCTATATATCCTATGACAATGTTGACAACAATTATATAGTTGTAGTAAAGTTTCATATCACACACACGTGCTTTCAGTATGATTAGATGAACTATGTAAAGGGGTATTAGTTACCTTCAAATTCATCAATGTCATCAGTAAGTTCAGTTGTGTCAACATGATTAGAGGGGAAGTGATCATGTAGAACATGTGTAGCTTCATAAATAAATATTATCACCAATTATATTAAGAAGAAAGAAATAATATAAATTGACATAATGGAATGTTGTGTGTGAAGGTCTTAACCTTCAAATGCATCAAGGGGAACATTTTGAACTTCATTATCATCATCATTATCGTCATTATCAAATTGAAATTCAATGTCTTTATAGTATATTTCTTGTGGTGGACCTCCAATGGAAGATTTACAACCTGTTTGTTATAAGACAAAAGAATGAGTTAATTATAATTGTAACTTCATTGCATTTTTACAAAGACTACAATACAATATTATTATTTCTTCATTTGAATTTAACCAACTCACGACTAAGGAACAACCAATGAAGTATGTATAATAAATAACAAATGCCCATAACTTCGTCATAATTTGCATGAAAAGTACTATATTGGCATTGTTCATTACCCAACCGAATGACATGTGTTGGTTCCATAGAAGTGTCGGCTTCAGTTTTCATCAACAATGTGTGTCTAAAGTTTCTTGTCATAATTAAACAAAATAATTGGTTTTGCAATATATTATGTGCCTTTATAACAAAATTGGTTTATGTTAGGAAATGTTATAATTTAAGTATAAATATAAATGAAATTTATAACTCCAACGGTAAAACCTAATGGTTGCATTATTGTGAACATTTAGGTCAATAACAAAAATTGCAGCTTTAATACTATCCTAACATCGTCATGGGAAATACTTGGTTCATTGAAATCTATTGGCTCCTTCAGTGTTGGTGATGGAAAGTTCACATTTTTAATATTGTTTGCACTAACTCGAAGGTTCATTTTCCGAGATAATATAAATATATCAATCCTTTTCCATTGAACTTTATCACATAATAATAATAATAATAATAATAATAATAATAATAATATTATTATTATTATTATTATTATTGGTAGTAGTAGTAGTGGTGGTGGTAAGAAAAAATCTCATACAAAGCTGTCAAAAATTATAAAAAAATAAAATCTAAATATTAACCTCAGCTCATCCCTTTGAGGTATTGATGCAATTTAGGATTTTAAAATATGAGTAACATGACTTTAGTGCCCTCTATTAGTCTCATTACTTCAGTAGACAAAGTTTCATTGCTCTATTATTATTTTTGTTAGAGTTTCATTGCTTTTTTACTAAGTTTCTCATTGGTTTTTTTTTTTTTTTGCCAAAACAATAAGTAAATAAATAGACAAACGCATATTAACATTCATATACAATAAAACATAATATGATTAACCTATACCATAGGATTTTTTGTGTTCTATTAGGATTATCAAGAATAATTCAAGCCAGAAAAATAAAAAGAAAAGCATAGCCCCCAACATCAATTATTTTATTTTTGAAAAGCATAGCCCATAAACACTCACCACCCAAATCATACCTGAAATGTATTATTTATCCACAATAATGAAATGTATAATTGTTTTCCTTTTCTCTTACTTGAATTACTCGATTATTAAGCGAATTTTACCTATAATAATATTATTATTAACGTTAATATACACACACATTTGAAGAAACAAAAGAAGTTAGGAAGCAATGAAAACCTCTTAAGAGGAGACTGATTTAAATTACTATAGGATTGAAATCCTAAATTTGGTCAAAAACTTAATTAGGGATTTATTACATTTATCAACCTGATTTAAATTTTCCTTTTTCAGGCAGCTTTATATAGAGTTTTCAATGATGATGCTTATAATAATAATGATGATGATAATAATAATAATAATAATAATATTATTATTATTATTATTATTGTTATAGAAATAACTACAACTTTATCATGGAAATGAATGCTGCACTATCTAAGTATAACAATTTTTAGTCCTTATAACACAACTATATCATGAATAACTAACCTTTGTATTCAGTTTGGTTGATTCTCTTCCTGGTGCGTTTTGTCTTCTCATTGTGTAGCAAATTATGATTTTCTAAAGATCTGATCCTACCACTTATACGTACAAATGGATGTTTCCCTTTTTGTTGTCTGATTCTTCGGGAAAGATAATATAAGCTTTTCATGATGATAATCAATATGACATACAATAAACCACTTGATGTAAAAAAATATTAACATCTCCTTATGATGCTTCAAATAAGCATAAACTTCTTAGGAAAAACATAGCAATAACCCAAATGGAAAGATAATTATGGTTATAGTAAGAGTTATATGAATTGGTACCACTTGCAAAGCGATTCTCTAAGTTGGAAGCAACATTTGTTATATCTTGTAAATCAGTTCTTTTTCTCCTCCGTTTCATGGAAGTTTCACAGATTTGAGGGGAAAAGACTGCACTTGGCTGTGTATTGGGATCATCTTTTCCAACCAACCCTGTAACTGGAGAAAGCAAGGATACGTGATATGCAATAATTGTAATAACCTGCGTCTGGGATTAGCCGACAAGCATTTTTTCATTAAAGAGCAATAATAACCAGGGTTGGGACTGGTAAAAGTATCAGTTTCAATAAATTTCAATGGTGAGGATTTAGGGACAATTAATGTATAATCTTAACTAAACAGATCGAGCTCTGCCAAGTGATACATACTGTGTCGGTAAATCAAATATAACAAAAAAACTCATTCTTCAATAGCTAAGATTAGTCGGTTAAGACAAAAAAATCAAACAGCCGCAAATTTTCTGTAACCCAATAAAACATCATTAACAAATTGTTCATGAAGAAGAATTTTTCACGAAATTCCTATTTTGCCGACATGAGTTACAAAAACTCAAATGCATCATGAGTTACAAAAACTCAATTGCATCCTGTGTCGGTAAATCAAAAATTACAAAAAAAAAAACTCAAATGCATCCCGAGTTACACGCAACCAAGCACACCAATTAACAAATTGTTCATGAAGCATAATTTTTCACCAAATTAAATATATTGCCGACATGAGTTACAAAAACTCAAATGCATCATGAGTTACGAAAACTCAATTGCATCCCGTGTCGGTAAATCAAAAATTACAAAAAAAAAAAACTCAAATGCATCCCGAGCCTACACGAAGCACAATTGCATGTCTTCATCTTGCATTCATTGTCCTATCTCCCCGATTCATCCACTACATTTGTGTATTATTTCATAAAACTATATGACGTCTTATATTACTTCTACTATTTGAAGAGCCAGAATCTCAAGCAGAAGTAACTCAGCCATCAATATATTTGACTTATATTTACAATTAAATATACTTACATGGACTATGATTTGGGTGAGACGAAGACATTGTTCCCTACATATGCTGGTGTCCTTTATGTTGAATGCTTCATCAAATCTACCAGAGTAAGGCTGTTCAGGTTGGTTTTGTTGTTCCTTAGCATCTAAGTATATCGGATTCAAACCATTCTGTATGGTTGAGTTGTACTTGATGAGGGCTGTTCAGGTTGTTTTCTTCTCAAATTCTTCGACAGAAGCCAATGAGCTGAGGTAGAGGTATTTAACGTTGGTTTTTTTTTAAAGAGAACCAGTGAGAACTCAAGGCTCTGTTTTTTAACCCGTGAGAACTCTAGGCTCTGTTTTTTAAGCGTTGAATTTCTTCTACTGTTCTGATAATTATGGCTCTGTACATGTCGTGAAAAGCGTCGGCTCTGTTTCTTAACCTTTTTTAGAGAAGCATGAAGAGTGTTCAATGAAAGTCCATAACATTTTGTCCTTTTCTTAGTTAGAAGCAGATCTTTTGTCTATCCCTGTTTTCGTGTTGGTTAATGTTTTTTAAATTTCGTGGGGTATTTCTGCACAAGAGACTCTCACCACATATACTCAGGTTGGTCCTACTTTACAGTGTCGCTACCCCTGTTTTCGTGTAAGTTTTTTTTTTCTTTTCAAACTCCATTTTTATCGGTTATTGTGTTGACGGAACCAACCATAAGTTTTTTCTTTTTACGAATACTTTTCACGGTTACTACTCTTCTGGAGTTTTTTATTTGAACATTGCTTGAAAATGCTTTGGAAGTTGAGAAGGCTATGGAAGTTGCGAAGGCTAGCGTGTTGGGTTCTCGCTGACCTATTATATTGATTTGCATTTACTTATCAACGTGTGTAGGCCGGGATGCTTTAAGTCAGCATTTTTCAATTCTTGCCTCCCAGCGCCTCCCCTTTTTCTCAAATGGAAGAAATCAAATCCATAATATAAAGCTGCGAATCTTTGGTTTTTTTTTTAAAGGGCACAAAATACGATTTGTTTTGATCGTTCTTTTACATCAAATACATTTATTATTTACTTTATATATTTTTTTGATGAATTTTAGTATTCATAAAAAATTACTTTAGCTAACAATGTTACAAGGTTCTGAATACTCTTCAAGCAATGTTTGTGGTGAGAGTCTTCGCACCGAACCTACATCGAAGTTTCGAAATATTACATAAATGAGAGCCTTCGAACATTGCTTGAAAAATATATTCGTAATCAACCATAAGTTTCGAAAACAAGGTGGAAGGCTTTTCGAACCAATCAAGAGTATTCGTAAGTTATTATTTCCCATGGAAGAACTCTTTTCGGAGTCGCTAGAAGATATAGTTTTTTAAACTTTCTTGAATAGTTTAAACAACAGTATTGAAAAAGGTAGGATCATTTGATAATTACAGGTAATGTTAATTTAATAAAATACATAACTCTGTAAGATGTGTCAAGGTGGAAGGCTTTTTTTTTTTTTCCTTCCACACCATTCAATATACTCAAAATATTCAACCCAAAAACATATGTAATAGTATGTCATCTTAATCAGGTTTTTTCAACAATGATATCCATGAGTACATCTTTTATAAAGTACATCATTCATTGTAGCTAGGGTATCCACGGTGAGGTTTGCTGTAGTAGCCACATTACACATCATCTTGTAGATTGAAGAATGTGTATATAAAGCTAACATAGCAATATAAAAAGAAAAAGGAAATCAGATGATCTGCAGAATACAATGCAGATCAGCTGCAACTTGAACACAACCAGAATCCACATTATGGTATTTTTCTAGTATGATAGTCCTTCATATGAAATGATGCTTTATGCTATAAAGGGCTGATCCACTCGTACCATCCAACTCTTGCTCATTAAATCCAACTTCTATCCACATTATAATTACACATCAAGGAGTCATTATAATTCTAGTATGATAGTCCTCCACTCGTACCAAAATCCTTCATATGATGCATAATATCTGCAGAATACAATAGTAGATTCAATAAGCCACACTCAGTAAATAAATTTCATTGTCATTGTTATACCTTTCAGGTCTATTATCTTGGTTACTTGTGATTCAAATATATCGGCACCTCTAATAGTGATTGATGGAGTGTAGGAGAGATACCTTAGCTTACAGCAGAAATGAACTATGATATCACCTGAATATCACAAAAAGAAAATATAAGAGGAACCTTGATGAAACAGGACACGAAAGTGGGTGGTGTTTAAGATTAAGATTTACCTCACTAAATGAAAAGTCACTATATACAATATATCTCCTCAAATTCAACTACATTTCAGGAATTCCTACATATCACAAAAAGAAAAACAGCAGGAACAGCAGAAGAAAATAATATCACAGTTCAAATAGGACATCTTAGGTTACACAATCTAATAACCAGGAAATTAATATCACAGTTCAAATAGTTTGATATCACAGTTCATGATAGAAATTAAACTATTAATAATGTCATTGGAAATTAATGCACCCCTGATAGAACTATTCAACTACACACATGAAATAAATCCTAAAAGCGTCGGACTCAAAAGGCCACACAATCACCTAATACAATGTGAACTACTTCTCTTGTTTTATCACTTTTGTCACTCTTTCCTCAGCAGGAACAGCAGAAGACACATGAGAAGTAGTTGTTAAGTCATCTTTAACAACGTTCCTCTTGTTGGTTATCCTTCTTTTCCCTTTAGTAGGAGCAGCGGTGACATGTTGAGAAAGGTCAGATATGGTGCTATGATCAAGAGGTGTTACGAGTGGAGTAACACTTTCAGCATCAACACTCTCCACAGTTGCCTTTACTTCAGAACACCCATTTGTCAAACTCTATTTTTTTTCAGACAACCATAAATGGAAAAATTATAAAATAATATTTAAATTCTATACCATAGGTGAAAAATATATATTCGATAAAGACATGACACATGAGTAGTTGACAAGTGAAAAACCTTTGTATTCGCTTCACTGAACTGGTTCAAAAGATCTTCACATATTGTGTATTGACCAACGCTGATGCTAGAAGTGGGATGCTTCTTGTTGAACTCATTCATCTTCGATTTTTGAGAAGATTCTTTCCAATAGGAAGGTCTAACTCATCGGGAAAGTCGTCATCATCCTTGTCTTTATCCTGTTAATAACAAATGAATCCAATTAATTCGTGATTGGATTTGATTAAATACTATTAGAAGATTTTTCCAGAAGATGTTAACCTCCTTTAGTGAAAGCTGTAGTTCAGATGCTGTCTTCTTTACCAACGGAACAGCAAGTTTATCCCAGAAAACGACAGAAGCTGATCCAGTCTTGTCTCTGACGAGATAATGAATCTTCATCCTGTCACACAAGAACCAAGTTAGAATTATATGAGACTAATGTAATAACAGAACAAATATTGTGGAAAGCAGAAATTGTCCTTTTTACTTTGTCACAATTGACTCTGGTTTTTTCTTGTAGAGGGGACAAATCCATGAAGGATAATCTATTTTGACCTTTGACCCACACTTTGAGCATCCATCATAAATCCAATCGTATTTTGTTTCAAGTTTATGAATTTGACAATGGATTACAAATGAATCTCCCTATACGACATGGTAAAACCACAAATGATCAATTATTTTAAGTCTCATTAGTTAAAAAAAACAATTGGAGAAATATTACATGCAATTGCTTTTACAATGTCTTATAACAAATCTCCCTTTAAGACATGGTGAAACCACAAATGATCAAATACATTTGAAGTCTGAATGGAAAAAAAAAAAACTAAATGATGAAAAATTACATACAGTCGCTTGTTCAGGTATTTGTGAGATAGTGACTTTGGCATGGTTGTGTAAAGAAGCTCCGTTCCAATGCTGACTTAGCTGTGAAGTCATGGGTTGAGAGAGTGCAAGACAGGGGACTTTTCATCCTTTGCACTACATAAATACCTTTCTATGAGTGAATAGAAAAATAAATGTAACTGTAAAATGGAACAAATAATAAATACCTTTGTATCAAATTTTTAACCTCTGTGATAGAAGGGTTAAATAAAGCCCTAGTAGCATTGAAGGAGCTACAAACTTGTGGTATACCTGTAATGAAGCTTAGTAATGTTAATTTAAAACTGATGTGATTGTAACTATCCATTAATGAATTGCTAAATATTACCATCCTCAAAAAATCCAACTCTTGCTAAGTTTAATAAAACTACAACCGGACTATCAGTATTTTGCAAGTATGCCATATAGGCATCCGGCTACGTTATCAAATAAGGTGCACTCCACTTCATTGTTCCCGAAATTTGCAATCATTACATACTATGAATATGAAGGGTGATACAGAAGCGATCAGATGGAGATAATTAAATGTTAAATGTATTGAAAAAAAAATTACTCAGAGTCAGCCAGTTTCAGACGTAGCCTTTTTTTCGTCTCATTCCCTCTGCAGAACTCATCCAATGTGCCAACATCCTTCACAAAAGCCACCACATCTACAAGTAAAAGCAATGACGGAGGGTGATACAGAAGCAGTTGAGATGGAGATAAGTAAAACCAAGCAGGTGCATATTAAAACCAAATAGGGATCAATAAAACAGATTGACATTGGAACCTCAGAGTCTCTTGTGCAGTGATGACATACCAAAAGGGATCAATAAAACAGATTGACAAGAAGTGTAACTGCTATGAAGCAAATCTAAAAATATGTGAGTACCATGTACGCAAAGATTATTTTATCAAACATTTGAGGACCATGTAAGGTAAGAGTCTTTCATCAAACATGTGAGGAGCATGTAATGACATATATCCACACAGCAACAAAGAAAAATGAGATAGTACAAACATAATTGATAACGATATGAAGGATCAGATTTATAACATACCAATAAGTTTATCCACAGGATGATGAAAATCAATTTTCATAATTTCTACAATAGGGAAAAATGAGTAAGCATAAGTTGGAATTGTAGCAATTGCTTCTGCAGAGGATGTCCGAGGAGTGAATGTTATCTTATATGGGTGGCTAGATGCTCTATACTGATTCACATTTGAAGTGACCTCAAAATTTGCAAACTTGTAAATTTTGCCTTCAACAATTGAGAAGCGAAATTTATCAAGGAGGTTCCTATTATTGAGTACACTTGCTTGAAAGGTACAACCCTGTGTTCATATGTAAATAGAAGAACACAATAACTAATAATTACTTATGATAAGAGCAGAATCAAAGGGTAATCACATATGTAGACAATCAATATTAATGAATTTTTTTTGCAGTGAATGAGCATGTGGTAATTTGCATTTCCAATCAAAAATAAAATAGTTCAGTGTGGTAGAGTGAACCAATGTAAGCTCTACTATTAGAGTATTTTAATATTAAGAAATAAATACTAAATCAACTAAACACCAACCAACTTAGAGTCTTGCGCAAATATTACAGCTGATTCAAGTGTTCACGAGGGTGCATTAGGAAGGAAGCATCTGGTTTGTTTTCTATTAACAACTTATATGTGAGTTAACAACATGTATATGGTAGGTTTTAAAAACACACCACATATAATTAAACTGCAATATCAAGTACTATAATCAAATTTAAATTCAAGCTGTAAATCATTTTAAAAACAAACCACATATAATCCTTGTTAGTTCTCAATGTGTTTTGATGATTAATAACAATTGTAAACATGAGAGAATGTTTTTGTCAAAGATTGGTAAAGCATGTTGATTTCAATCCAAAAAACATTCTGTCATCGCCAAACTCGAGCTTGGGTATCCAAACTCGAGCTTGCCCCATACATAAAGAAAACCAAGCTATTTTGCATTTTCTAAACTTGAGCTTGGTCCATAAACTTGAGCTTGAAGGTTTTCAAAGTTTACTCATATGCGAGTAAGCTCGAGCTTGCACCCGTAAGCTTGAGCTTACGAAGGTTTGAGGATTTTATCAAGTTACTCAAATTGCAAACTCAAGCTTATTAGTTTTAAGCTCAAGCTTGCTTCTTCCAGAGACTTTTCTCAAAGAGTTTACAAACGTGTAAACTCGAGCTTGCTGTTGCAAACTCGAGCTTACCTGGCAGAAACAAATGTCAAGTGAAAACCTTTCCTTAAACTTGAGCTTATCATTTTTTCTGTAGAGTTTGTATTTTACAAAGAGTTTACAAAAGTTGTAAACTCGAGCTTGGCATCCCAAGCTTGAGCTTGCATCAGACAGAAAGATTTTCAAGTTTTTCTTTAAAGAGTAAACTCAAGCTTGGTGTTGTAAACTCAAGCTTATGTCTGACAGAAACTTTTCAAATCTTTTAATCTTTAGCAAACTCGAGCTTGCCCTTGCAAACTCAAGTTTGGGTCAGATAGAGAGCATTGTCATATTTTCTGAGCTTAGCAAACTCAAGTTTACACCTCTAAGCTCAAGCTTGCATTTTGTGAACTAAAATTATTTTTGACATGAATAGTGCCAAACTCGAGCTTACTCACTAATAAGCTCAAGCTTGCGTTTTTCCATTTTGGCTCTCAAAATGATTTCAAACATGTTTCCCCGACAAATGCTAAACTCGAGCTTACACACTTACAAGCTCGAGCTTGAGGCTTCCCGGAGGCAAAACTCAAGTTTTAAATGAAGACCAAACTCGAGCTTGGTATAGTAAACTCGAGCTTGGAACACGCAACAGGATGAACACCGGTCAAGCTTAAAATGTTCAGTTTGATTTATGCTTTAGCTTGATTCTACGAATTGGTTGTATATGATTTATATGATTCATATCAATTTTTCCTAACCAGATTTAACCAGTTTGCTTATGAGATTTCAGAAGATCTAGGTTTGTTTTAAAGAAGACTTTTAAGACAACAACTTGACAACTTGCAATATTATATTATTTCTTCTCTCATCCAAAGCAATGGTTTACAACCTGGAAAGTAGGACAACCATTCTCCAAGACAGAAAGCTAGCCTCCAACGTCCTAAAACAGCTGGACAACATTATACAATTGCCTCCACTAAGTATAACAAAGATGGGAACACATTCTTGAGAAGCCAACTTTCAAATATTCAAATCGCAAGATTCCCAACACTATATCCGAGACTTCAACACAAAGAAGCAAGCAATTCGAACTACTCCAAGTCCGAACGGATCTATAACGGTCACAAGCTTCAAACCAAAGATAAATACCCGAAGATTTGAAGCATTCAAGTAGAGAAGACATACACGTAAAACGCATACAAATACTTGAGTCTTTTCCGCTTTATAGTTTTCATTTGTATCTTTGATACATTAAGCTTCGGTGTTTATCAATATCTACTCTTAGAGAGAGTTCATTTTCGTGTATATCATTCATTGTAAGAATCTCAAGTCGTGGGACTTGGAGATTGGGATAATCGAGTACAACTTGTAAGGGAGTGTATCCTAGGAAGAGGATAACTTTCGAGTACGAGTGTGTATCGATTGTATACAATTACTTGTAAAAGGGAGTGAGTCCTAGGGAGAAAGGATCATCCCGAGTACAGAGTGTGTAATTGTATTTGAGTGATAGTGGAAAATCCCGTGAGTGTCCGGGTACGGACGTAGGTCAAGGAGTTGGACCGAACCAAAGTATAAATCTTCTCGTGTCAAGCTCTTCTACTCTATCTCCATTTATATCTCTTTGTGTGGGTGATCGAAAAGAATTTTTAAATCCCCAATTCACCCCCCTCTTGGTGATTTCCTTCACTTTCAATCCTTTCATCAAATATTAATAATCAAGAAAGAGGAAAATCACATTTCTACATACGTGAGTCTGTTAAGACTACAATACATAAGTTTATATTAAAGAATTAATTATTAGCCTGCCAGTACTAAAACAAAGGTAAACCATGGGAGCACTTACTACAGAGTCTCCTCAGATGACAAATAATGGGAACACTTACTACAGAGTCTCATAGACAAGTTATGTATTGAAATAGAAATATGCCTCCTCATCAATCAAGACCATTGAAACACAAAATAATTCCGCTGGGGCAAACTTCTAGTAAACTTCTGGTAAACGTTCCATTTACGGAAAACTCTAACCACAATGGCCCATCGATCCGTAGAACCTACAAAAATGAGAAAACACGGTGCTTAGGATGTCATGTAGAAGAAATATGAACCATAAATTAGTTAGTATTTGAGTGAGCATGCACCTTTTATAGGAAATTTGACATCTATAAACTTACCGTGTTGTGAAGATTTGCTAAGGATTGATGAAGCACCGGTGAAGAAGCGACGATGATGTTTTCAAGACTTTGTGGTTGAGTCCTTTTATGGACGAACAGCTGAAAAAAAGGCGGGATAAAATTTAAATTCACAACACCGAAAAAGGAAACATGATTTTTTTAAAAAAAAAAAGCAATTTCAGCTTGTTTCAAACCCTCTATTGCAAGTTCAGGTTGGAGATCCCGAACGAAAAGGAAAGCAAAATCAATAAGTTGAAGGAAAAGTTACCTATACGGTCGTTGGAGATCCTTGGCAAAACGAAGGATCCAGTATTGCTAATGTCGATTCAGACAGAGATGCCGTAGGACGGAGATCTTTGCTCCCAAGAGACGTCGCAGGAGGTCGGGCGGCGCAAGAAAGGCTTCTCAAAAAGCAACACGGCGACGGATCCTTCGACATTTTCAAGGAATTCTTGCACGATTTAGTGAGTCCCCAGAGCAAGACCATTTCTTGACTTCCAGAAAGTTTCAAGAACAAACCCTAAGAAAGCCTCCAGTTTTCGATGAAAGCATCGGACCAGTGACTTTGAAGAGGAAGTAAAAACCCGTGACCTTGGAAAAGACTATTTTGGGTCTTCAGACTTTGAAAGAAGGGAAATGGACATGTGCTTCAAACTAGTTCTGTGATGGGCCTTCTTTTGTTTTCGGTGGACTCAGTGCATTGGACCTTATATTTCCTGAAACTATGTGATTAACTCTGTATCACGTTTCTAGCAACAACAAAAAAAACTCTTTATCACGTGTTGAACTTATATGATGCTTATATCAAAAAACTTATATGATGCTAATCCCTCTTCAGCATGGCTTGCACGCAGCCAGAGAAATTGGGTGATCAGCTTATGAACAGTATTTTGAGTCTTGAGCCATTGCTAAGCCGTTTTCAGATGGCTTCAAGGGATGTGTTATTATATATATATTGATATTGATATTGATCTTAGACAAAATTCCTTTCTTTCACGCACTCTTAACAGAAAAAGACTCTTTTAACCCAAGCTGCAATGCACCGTTTTTAATTTCCTTCTTTTCCTTGACATCGTCTTTCAGTTTGCACTTCGCAGTTCGTTCCTCTTTGGTGGTTTGGCTTCCTCGTACTTCATCGACTTCTCTCCTCCATCTATTTGCGGTTTTCCTAGACCGCGGTCGTCGTTTCTATTCTGCTTCTTCAGTTCTTCTACTTGGAACTTGGAAGGTGAGAATCGAATTAATATTGTTCAGTTTTGGAGTTAGATTTGTGACTGTTTGGTATGCAATGCGATTTTGGGGATTGGGATGTTGATTATAGTTAGCAGGTTTCAGTAGGTCTTTTGGTCGTTGCTTACGAGTTCCAACTTCTGCCTATTAGGGTGTTTGTCACTTCTGCGATTGGCATTTGCTCTGCGAACTGGTTCCTCGAGTTAGCCAGTCAGGTATGGGTGTTTTGGGTTGCGTATCTTAATCCCTATGGCGGTTCTCTGTTTGGTGCTCTGCCTCTGCGAATTGGGTCCCTATTTTCACTGGATTTTAGGAGTGTTAATGTGTTGCTATACTGAATTCTTATAGTGGTTCACTATTGGGTATTATTAGGAGTGTTCAAGTGTCATAAGTGAATAATTTTTCTGATGGTGATCCACTGATTCTGTTTTTTCTATTTTTCCTGGAATCCCCGTGAATGCCTTCTATTATCCTTGTTCTCAAACCAGCAAAATATCAGTAAATCAGAAATTGATCTTCTTCGTTGCATAAGCTGTTCATTCGAAGTTTCAAACTTAGTGTTTGATACATAATCAATGTCTTGAGATTATCCAAAGCTCCCAGTCTCTTAGCCAGCCAAGGGATCATATTTTAAAATTCTTGTATAACAACTGAAGTATCTTTTAGCTGGAATAGATTTAAAAAATCTGACTAGGTAGTTGTTTTTATTTAATTTAATTAAGAATATACATGAATATAAAGAAAAGGGCCAATTAAAAAAATTGTTGGGGAGGGGTTGTGTGTAAAGACAAATAGTTTGATTTTAATGATAGAATTGATTACTTATATTTATACATATTGACATTGATTTGCTAAACAGATCCTAAGTGTCCATTGATGGAAAATCCTTGCTGTTCTTTTTAATTAAGTGTAGCACAAGCTCAGATCCCCTTTTCTTCTTCAATTAGTCTCTAGAGATCGAGATTTGGGTCCTTCCTTGTTGGAAACTGTTGCCTTTGTCAGTTGTGTGTGGCGCATGTATACTTTCCTCCCCCTGATGTTTGCCATTCTTCCCCTGCCTTCAGCTATGTTTGGTCCCCCACTCACCTATACTCCCCTCCACCCGGCCTTTTCTTCTTCATTTACATATGTCCTCTTCCTTGACAGAACTAATTTCTTGTTCCAACACCTCTCCAACACCTCACTGTTCATTCTTTTAGGTGCCCCCTGCTTCCTCTTTGTTCCCAGTCAATTTACTCCTGTTTTTCTTCCCTTTTTTATAATACGTACCAACTTTCTGCATAATATAAACTTATATTGGA
Source organism: Acacia melanoxylon (assembly GCA_019022615.1). Classification (NCBI taxonomy): domain Eukaryota; kingdom Viridiplantae; phylum Streptophyta; class Magnoliopsida; order Fabales; family Fabaceae; genus Acacia; species Acacia melanoxylon. Next base: position 15,858,834 of record JAFJYJ010000005.1, read on the forward strand.
CTTTGATTTCTTTTGAATAGAAGGGTCTGGTATGTGCCAGTGGGTATTGATTTTTGTCTTATGTTTTACTGCAGCTTTCTGGATCAGTGTTAACAGCCATCTAAGGTTTTAAATCTTCTATGTCTACATGCTAACCCCTCTATCAAATCCATCAATGGATTCAACAAACTACTCAAATGTAAAGAAGAGGAAGAAGACCCACCAATCTCCTGAGGCCATGTTTCAATTTGAGCTCAATTCCTTTTCCAAAAACAAGGATTTGAGTAGTGCAATTGCCCTATATGAATCTGCAATCTCACAGAAAATAAGAATTAATCTACATCACTTCAATTCTTTACTCTACCTCTGTTCCAATTATGTCACTGATGCATCACTCAAAGACTTATCTTTGGATTATGGGATTCGTGTATTTGATCATATGTTGGCTATTGGTATCAATCCCAATGAGGCTTCAATCACAGCTGTCACTAGGATAGCTGCGGCCAAAGGAGACGGAGACTATTCCTTTGAATTGGTTAAGAGTATGGGAAAGTACAATGTTGCTCCTCGATTGCGAACATTTGATCCAGCTTTGTTCTGCTTTTGTGATCATTTGGAGGCTGATAAAGCTTATGAAGTTGAGAAAGAAATGGGTGCAGTGGGAATAAGTTTGGAGGAACAAGAGCTTGCAGCACTTTTGAAGGTCAGTGCAAAGAAAGGTAGAGCAGAGAGAGTGTATGAGTATTTACATAAGCTCAGAAGCTCTGTAAGGTGTGTTAGTGAATCAACTGCACGGATTATTGAAGAATGGTTTCAAAGCACTGAAGCTTCCGAGGTAGGTGAGCTAAATTTTGATGCTAGACAAGTGAAAGACAAAATTGGACGGAATGGGGGAGGGTGGCTTGGCCAAGGATGGATTGGAAAGGGCAATTGGGCTGTTCGCAAAACTAATGTTGAAGCAAATGGACGTTGTTGCTGTTGTCATGAGCAATTGGCTTGTGTTGACATTGATGATGATGAAACAGAGAAATTTGCTCAGTCTGTTGCTGCTTTGGCAATGGAACGAGAGGTCAAGGAAAATTTTAGTGAGTTCCAGGTGAGTGGAATCCTGCTTGCAATTGCTCCCTTCTGTGTAGGACAATCCTAGATGTAGATGATCTTTTATGGTAATGCAGTTATCTGACTTATTCAAATCTTCTATCTCATTACTTCCCAACATGTTCTTTACTTGGTTTGGGTAGTTTCCCTCATTTGTCTTTCTGGTGTCTTCTATTTTAGGGTTGGCTTGAGGAACATGCAGACTTTGAACATATAGTGGACGGGGCAAATGTTGGGCTTTTCCAACAAAATTTTGCAGAGGGTGGATTTAGCATTTCTCAGGTTCTTTGTATAATTATTGGGGATCCTCTTATAACCCCTCTGTTTTCTCCAAAAGAAGAGATATAATATAAGCTTTGACTCATACATTAATGAATTGTGTACTAATTCTGTTAATGTTCGCCATTTTATATTTGTTCAGCTTGATGATGTTGTGAAGAAACTATATGATAGGAATAAAAACAAATGGCCGCTAGTTATCCTGCACAACAAACGTATGAGAGCGCTTATAGAAAACCAGTCTAGCAGAAAGTTGGTTGATGAGTGGAGGGATAATGGTGCTCTTTATACGACACCAAATGGCTCTAATGATGATTGGTAATTGCCCAGTCAATTTCATATAAAATGTCTTTATTTCTCAAATTATCTGAATATTTATTATTCACCATATGTTGTATTTCTTTAGTATGGTTGAATTTTGGGTTTGAATCTTTGGATCACTGTTATGTTTATTCTTTGTTGCTTGATTTTCTATGCTCGTGGCTTTCAGGTATTGGCTCTATGCTGCTGTAAAATTAAGGTGCTTGCTTGTGACAAATGATGAAATGCGTGACCACATATTTGAACTTATAGGAAGTAGCTTTTTTAGCCAGTGGAAAGAAAGACATCAAGTGACTTCCTTCTTTAATTATAAAATCATGACATTTTTTGTGCTAATTTAATGTTTGAATATGTAAATTTGATTCTTTTATGGAACAGGAGTAGATGGAATTCACGTTTAATTTATCATTTATCATATACTTAAATAGAATATGATTGGCATAGGAACTCATGTAGTTGTAAGTTGAGTTTTTGTTTGGAAGAATATTCTGAAATTGCTACTGTGGTGGGGTTGAAGCAATGTGGGGAATGTACTAATAAATGTGCCCATTATGGGTCTTAGTTATTTTTTATACTTACGTAATTTGTAATAGGTTTTGAGTATTAGTGCGCCCATAAACATTGCTCTTTTCACTATCTAACTAAATTTATTTTGACATACAGGTTCACTACACATTTGTTAAAGGAAACCTTAAACTCCTGATGCCTCCACATTATTCATGTGTTATCCAGGTAATTTGTTATCTGGCATGCATGCAATAGCGTGCATATATGGTACTGTGTTGTGTGTCAGCCAAGGGTTTTCAATATGTTGGGGTTTGATTCGACTTTTGTTATTTGTCACTAAGAAAATGTGAGGAGAGGATTTGCTTTGTTTTCAGGAGACCTGATTTTTTTCATTACGAAAAATTGTATTCATTTTTAACATGAGAGCTGTAATTTTATCCTGACTGAAATAATGACCTTAACTCTAGCTTCTCTATTTTTTGGTCCAAGTTTGGGGTGATTTAATCTGTTCATATGTATGGTTAAATTTCATCTTTGTTGGGTATTCATGATTGTTATGCAGAGGATGACCATAAAAACTTCATCAATAGATTTAGCTGTTGCTGAGAACTGTTAGTTTTGGAACAAATTTGAAAATATTTAATTTTTTTTTGTTTCAGGAATCAGAAAAAGGATCATGGCATGTGCCAGTTGTAACAAGCAATAATAATGAGGAATCCTCGAGACTCTGGCTTTGCATTACACGGCCAGGTGCCACTGCTTCCAATGATGTGAAAACTTACGAAATTGGTAATCTCTGTCATCATAGTGAGTCAGATAGATCTGCAAATAATGGTGTTCATAACTCAGATTTCTGTCCAGTTGCAAATGATCAGATAGCTACCCAATGAATCTTTCCTTTCAATGAGCCATTATTTGACCTACATGCAATAGGCCCTTTAAATGTCTGGGAGTAGCTTTTGGGCTATAAAACACGATGGTTCATGGTATGAACGGGACGGCTACATTATGCTTCATGATTATCTGGTTTCTGCACTTATAACGCTCTGGAAAACTTGAAATCACATAAGTTTTGTAATAGAGACGGTACAGATTAGAAATTGTATCTCGAAATTTCTGTTGTAAGGATATTTAGTTGGTGATCTGGGAGGGTCAAAGTAGGTATTGGCCTATGGGGCTCTCATGCCACTCTTTTTTCTTTCTTTGGTTTTTTTCAAGGGGCCAAATGGTCGCTCCTAGTTACTGTAACAGTAATTTTTTGGGTTTCGATACATTAACTTATTAGTGTCCTAACTCCTAAATTATGCCCTTGGTCTGGCTGGTCAAAATATGATTCAATTGAGTCAGTATTCTAAATTTCATATCACTGGCTTTCTGTTATTTCACAAAGGCCCATTTTTATCATTAAGTTTCTTTTTTTGTATATCTGTAATGGAAGCACTCATATGATTGCGTAAATCTGTTTATTTAGTTAATTAATAGTACATTCAATTCAGCCATAATGGCTTGTGGATCTACATGCTTAAGCCTTCCAATTTTGTTTTCCTTTTCTTTTTAATGTAAATTTTTATCTTCTTTATCTTTTTAAGCAGAAGGATGTGTGATAATACTTCTTTTATTTTTTAATTGTTTTATCAATATGGAAAAATTTTTTTTTTTCTTATTTGCTGTTGTCTGTGTAATCTAAGTTTGAAACAAAATTAAAAGGGTTATAAGCATGTAAATATGATTTCTTTAAAAACATTTGAATTTATCACGTGAACCCCATGGATAACTGATTTTTTTTTTTTGCTTAAAGGATCTTTTTTGAAAAAATATCAATTTATATATTAAGCAAAATAGTTTGGAGATAAATAAATATTTTAAAGTAATTTAAACATCTCCCACCAACTTTTTTTCTAATGAATTGAAGCTTTTTTGCCACAATAAATAGATAGTTAAATAAATGAAAAGTGTACATTTTTTGATGTGATTGTTTCAATTTTTATACATTAAAGCAATCCATTAACGTTATATCATCACTGTTTGTACTTGCCATTAATTTAATGGTATATGGTTTAATGTAAACAATTTAAACGTTAGGGGGTTAAATTTATATCTTAACATCATAGAGTTATATATGTAACTGACTTAAAGTTTAAGGGATTTTTATAAATTTTGGCCTAAAAACAATGATATCAAAACCATACTTCCCTGCTTAGATTCACTTGTTAAAAGTTTTTCTTTCCACTTGTTTAAATTTAGTTTATTTATTGGTTGAACGGTAGAGATTTTCCCAAGGGTTGGATAACTTCAGCAAACTTGCACATTTATAAAGGGTGGGAAGGAAAGATAACTGTATCCTGCTTTCAAATTAAGTGATAGCCTTGTTAATGATCACTGTAAAATTTGTTGAGATGTTTTCATAAAATGCATTGTTGATACATGAGCCATATAAAGATTAACACTACATGTTAAAGACATGAAACTAACTTAAAATACAAAAACAAACATGGAATGGTGTAAATATTAAGGGAAAGTCTTATTTGGATTTGATAAGGGCTTTAACGATGTCGTTGGAAAAGTTCTATTTAGGTTTGATTAGGGTTTTAATGGTATCATCCTCGACATTTAATATAATATTGTATTCCATCAAGAAGCTCTTACGAGAAAAAAGGTCTCCTGACAATGGAATGTCTGGCAAGAAATTAACATATCATTAGGCATGCCCATGTAATGTGAGGGAGAGGTACAAGAAGAAGAGAGAAACTTAGAGGGAAGACAGACAATTTTTATTCAATATCATACAAAAGCATATGAAACAAAAATTCTGTTTGAGAAAACGGTGAGGAGAAGAAGAGAGAAACTTAGAGGGAAGACAGACAATTTTTATTCAATATCATACAAAAGCATATGAAACAAAAATTCTGTTTGAGAAAACGGTGAGGAGAGGAAAAGCCACGCTGTAGCTGACGCTGAGTATTTAGGATAGCCATTTGTTAGAATGGCTTCTTAGCCAAAAGCCACAGTACTGGAGAAGCTTTGCTGCTTCTTGGTGAGGAAAAAGAAGAGAGAGAAGAGATGGTGACTGGGGAGAGGGGAGGGACTGGAAAAAAGAAGAGAAAGAAGAGGCATAAAAGGAAGTATATAAGGAAAAAAGAAGAACAGACGTGGTGTGACTGTGTGAGGAGGGAGACAAGAATTTTTTGTTTTAATTATATTATTTTTCTTTTTCCTTATACAAGATTCAGAATATTTATTTTACTTCTGTTTATAAGACAGAGAGATAAGTTTTTTAAGGACTTTATTTTGAAGAGAACTCACTTTAATTAATAATGTACTATTATTTAGTGTCAACCTATTCATATATTTGTATGCATTCTAATTTATATACAATTTTATCCATTAAATATATTTAATTAAGAAAGTTAGTGTTTTTTTTTAATAATAATTTAATTTTTTTTATGAAATTTAAATTTTTATCTTCAATTATCACACACACATATAATATCTGGATATAAGATTTTTTTTTCCAGTGAGGTATATACTACGCCGTTTTGACCCGTTCACGCGCTGTCACTGAAAAAAGCAGAATAAACTGAAAACAAAATCCAATAGGAATCAATTTTAGATCGAGCTTAAAAAAAATCAATATGATCTTCACATTCAAACGATTAAAATAAAATCTAATTCTGAAATTTAAAAATAAAATCAGTAATGGAAGATAAAAATCGGAATCGGTAATTCTTTATTCTTCATTCGGTGATTCTATGCAGACCATCAGTTAATCCATGGCAACAATAATTCATTGCTCTATTCTTCATTCGGTGATTCTATGCGAGACCATCAGTTAATCCATGGCAACAATAATTCATTGCAATTTCAAATCGGAATTGGTAATTCAACGCAACTCATCGCATTTGGAATCACAACAATAATTCTTTACGGACTATCAATTAATCGCAATTTCAAATCAGAATCGCAACAATAATTCATCACAATTCATCGCAACAATAATTCTGTTTTTTTTTTTGTATTGTTTCTGCTTTTTTTTTTCAATGACATAGCGCGTGAACTGGTCAAAACGACGTAGTATATACCTCACTGGAAAAAACCTTATATCTAGTCACTAGATATATCATTTCCCCATATATATATATATATATATATATATATATATATATATATATATATATATATATATATATATATATATATATAATATTCACTAAGATTCATATCATTTTCCATTTTCAAATAATAATCCAAACAAGAGTCCATTTGGAAAAAAAATTCACATCGTCACCGCCAATATAAACTCAAATTACATTTACAATCTGATTTTTTCCGATCTTACATTTGTAAAAGTCGGATTGAAAATAAGTCACTTCTACCACCGCATTATTCCAAAAAGGTCTTTAGTCAATACCCTAATTATAGGGCCAAACCTAAGTCTAAGAATTAATGACATAATATTCTAAAATGCAATTATAATAAATATTAATTGATGATTTAACATCTTGCAATGCAATTACAATAAATAGTAAAGATTCAAAATTAAAATAAAATAGTTTTCTACACAATAGTGGCCTAAAACAGGATGATTGACATTCTTTGCATCAATCTTCATTTGCTTTGGTGTCTTTTCCTTTTTTACCCTAATACCCATCATTTTCCAGCTGACAAAAATTCTCCTTTGAAGTGGTAAAATACTAGAATTTCAAGTCTTGATGAAACTCAGCTTTTGCACAAGGTCTTGGATCAGGGAATGATTCTCTCATAATCCCCTTCCTCAAGATCCGTACATCCTAACGTCTAAAAATTGATCTAAGCGTCCACAAGGAGACACCTCATCTACTTTTTAAATTTTTAACTTTACCGCATGCGGTAATTTGAAATAAATGAGGTGTATCTTTCTGGACGCTTAGATCAATTTTTGGAAAGCCAGGATGCACAAATACTGAAGAATACTGAGGGGAGGGATTCTGAGAGAATCGGATCTATCTTGAATCCAGGGTTGGTTGCAAAAAGAAACATGAATCATCATCCTTAATGAATTATGGGTGATTGTTTCTATATTATATCTCTATCTTTTTTCGAAAAACAGTTTTAAGAATTTGTTTTTAAAAACAAGTTCTAAAAAACATATGTTTGGATAGTTATTTTAATTAATAAATAAATAAAAATCTGTTGTTGAAGTGATGTGATGGCGGTTGTGCTAGCAGTAACCTGTTGACAATTGTTGATGATGATGTCATGATAATAGTCAGCGTTAGTGGTGTGATGTTGATGGCCCACATGTAGACAAGTGGGGTCTTAAAAAATACTCCCTTTAGTCCTAATTATAATACCAAGTTAATTTTTTTGGAGAAATCAAAGAAGTTAATTAAATTACTTCAGAGTATTTTTTTTTTCGAACTAATTAGTTTGACTAATAAACTAATCTATAATATATGGATACATAACATATGATATGATTAAACGACTTATTTAGCTTCTTTAATTTCTAAAAAAAAAAGTCAACTTAATCTTATAATTATGATCGAAGGTAGTAAGAAATAGGGAAAAAAAACATCTGTTTTGATTTTTTTAGTTTCAAAAAAAAATTCTTCTTTTTAGAAATAACTTATTAAAAACAGTATTTCAAATAAGTTTTATTATTTAAAAAAAACAAAAAAAAAATTAAAAAACAAAAGTGGAGTAACCATTTCATGGGAATTTCTTTAAGTAATAAGATAGATCCCCAGTGTCATCCTCTTCGTCTCAAACCGCCTTAAATATGCTTTGAAGGTGTTGTAATATCACTAGTGCAAAAAAGGGCTTTAAGACCGGACAAAAGAGGCATCGTAAGACCGGACCCGCGACCGGTCTTGTTCCAGCTGGTATTAAAAGTCCACATTTAAGATTTGGACTCGAACCGGTCTTAAAGAAATTCTTTTAGACCGGACATTTAAAAATTAGGTCTTAAAAGTCGTACTAGATAAAGCTGAAATATTTTTCGTTCGGTCCTAAAACTCAACTTTTAAGATCGAGCAAAAACCCGACATTTCTTAAAAGATCAAAATTATAAGACCGGACAATTATAACTCGGTCGAAAAATAGTGGCTCTAAGACCGAAGACTAATTATACGCGGTCTTAAAAGACTGACTTTCAAGACTTGACGGTCAATTTATCCGGTCTTAAAAATTTATTTTTTAGACCGGACTTATAAATACAACGGTCTTGAAAGACAAACTTTTAAGACAGGCTTAATATCAAATATGTCACATAACCTTTAAGACCGGATATATTAGTAAATCCAGTCTTAACAGTTGAACATTTAAGACCGGCCTATTTTTTACCGGTCTGAATTTTCCCGAATGTTTTCCCTGCTCGTTCTTCCCGATCAATATGCACAAATCCACCACCCAATCCAAGCCACATAAAAGTCGATACTTTAAGTACAAGCTATGAACAATTATGAATAAATTGAACGGGAAAAAGAATACAAATAATATTCACCATGAGTTATGTCGCTTCTTAAATTAATGAATATATTATGACTACATACAACACCTAAATTAATTTATACAATAAGATAACTTACTTACAATCCAAATACAATCGTTACAAATATAACATACATGCCCAATATAATATTCACCATGCCTTCATCCGATTCCCACCAAACAACGTAACATCCTCTTTTATAACATGCATGCCCCTTTGGATCCGATCCCCGCCACAAAAATAAAATAAGAACAAACTTCGTAGTCAGTGACATTGTTTAAGAACGTAGAAGGAATATAATATAGTAAAAATTAAACCTTAAAGTTTTCAAAGAAGTTTTCATATGAATATTACCTTATGAAATATATTGACTCTTTTATAAAGCGATATCCTCCCATATCCCTTCTTGATGATCATTTCTTATGCCAGGTTCATTATCCGCTTCATCTTCTTCGTTCATTTCCGGTAGACCCCTTGAAAAAGGAGTACTCTCAGGAAGACCATAATTTGAATGACTTTCCTCATCAATATCAATGACCCTTTTTCCTTGGAGAGCTACTGGACCACATTTTATTTTCTTGATCGGTGATATAGAACACTTGTTTCGCACGGTCCGCCATAATAAAAGGTTTATCACCAAAACTTCTACCGTTGGCATCGACTAATGTAAATCCTAGCCGATCGATCTGAACATCATTATTGACATTAACCCACTTGCATTTGAAAATGGGAAATCTAATTTTAACATAGTCTACCTCCCAAATCTCTTCAATAACCTCATAATATGGCATGACTGCCAATAAATGCCTCTTGTCTTTCGAACGGAGAAGTGTATAGATTCGACCTCTAACATAACACCATTGTTTCCGGACGGTGCTCCTATCATCTAGGGACTTCGTGTAAAATGTATAATCATTGATCACATACGAATTCCAACTTATGACATCAACCTCGGGACCACGGGCTAACCATTAGATTGTATCGAAACACATTCCTCTCCTCGACCTTTTGTTTGAACCGGTTTGCAAAAGTTCTCGTTATGCTCCCTAATCAACCTTTGTTGGTCATTCGATGATTTTCTTTCCTTACGGCTTCTTTATGAGCAGCTATGCGGCTTGAACTTCATCAACATTATTCAAGATGTATAAGTGGACTTGTGACAATTCATCGGGATCCACACTCTTTATCGAAGCCCCTCGTCTACCCCCCTTCAAAGCATGCGACGTTTTGAAAGCCCAATATGTCTTACTTTGGCCAAATAATTTTGACAAAATTTCATGGCTTCTTCGAAACATATTTCCGAACAATCGATGCTTCCGGCCGGTATGCGTTCTTCACGTACCCTTTTAGGAATTTCATAGATCTTTCAATTGGGTACATCCACCGTAAATGGATAGGTCCGCACAACTTTATCTCCCTCACTAGATGAACAATTAGATGAACCATGATGTCAAAAAAGGTAGGAACAAAAAGCTTCTCAAGGTGGCACAAGATAAGATATCCTTCATTCTCCAATTCATCCAACTTTTCAATCTCGAAAACTTTACTACAAACCGCATTGAAGAAGACACAAAGTCTAGTCAAAACAACCCGAAGATCATATTCGGCGATGTCTCGAATAGCTACTGGGAGTAGCTGTTGCATTAAGACATGACAATCATGAGACTTTTGGCCTACTAATTTCAAGTCCTTCATCGATACAAGCCTCTTAAAATTTGAAGAATACCCCGAGGGAACTTTTGTGTCATGTAAACACTCACAAAAACTTCGTTTCTCATCCTTAGACAGAGTATGAGAAGCCGGGGGACAATAAGTTCTCTTCCCGTATGGCCTTGGATGTAAGTCTTCGCGTATTCCCATTGCTTGCAAATCCAATCTTGCCTTCACACCATCCTTGGAACTACCTTTTATGTTGAGAAGCGTGCCAACAATACTATCACATACGTTTTTCTCCACGTGCATGACATCAATACAGTGTCTGACATCAAGATTGCGCCAATATGGAAGATCGAAGAATATAGATATCTTTTTCCATATATTTGTTTCTTTTCTACTCTTTGCAGTCTTACCGAAGATGACACGATATTTTTCACCTTTTCATAAACTTGCTCCCGAGTCAATGCCAAGGAGCATCTTCATACTCATGGCCACCAAAAAAGGCTTTCTTTAATCGACGATATGGGTGGCCCCGTCGAAGAAATCTCTTATGTCCAAGATAAACCGTCTTTCTTTCATGTTGAAGTTGATGGTAGCGTGTGCCTTCTTCACAAATCGGACATGCTTTATGGCCTTTTACACTATACCCTGACAAGTTCCCATATCGGGAAGTCGTTTATAGTACAAAATATCATGGCTCGTAGTTTAAACACATCCTTCTTGAAAGAGTCAAAAACATTGACACCTTCTTCCCACAACTCCTTCAAGTCTTCGATCAAGGGCTGAAGGTAAACATCAATGTCATTTCCGGGTTGTTTTGGTCCCGAAATCAACATAGACAAGCATGATGTACTTTCGTTTCATGCATAACATTGGAGATAAGTTGTAAATAATAAGGAGCACGGGCCATGAACTATGTATGCTGCTAAGGCTTCCATATGGATTCATGCCATCCATGCTAAGGGCAAGCCTAAGGTTCCTAGGTTCTTCGCTAGGAAGTTCGGAAATAAATGATCGATTTTCTTCCATTGAGAAGAATCGGCCGGATGTCGAAGCTTTCCATTAGAAATCCTCTCATCTGCATGCCACCTCAAATTCTTTGCATCATTTTCATTTGCAAACAACCGCTTGAACCTTGGTATGATTGGAAGATACCACAACACTTTTGCAGGCCCCTTATTTGACTTGTACCTTGGTGTTTCACATATCGGACAATTCTGCTTCTCTTCAAACTCTTTTCTATACAAAATACGCAATCATTCGGGCATGCATGAATCTTTTTGTACTCCATCCCCAGTGGACATAGTATTTTCTTAGCATCATAGTATCGATGCGGCAACATATTCTCATCCGGAAGCATGTCCTTAAAAGCCTCAAGCATTTCAGAAAAACTCTTGTCGCTCCATCCATGACATGCCTTCAAGCTTACCAATTTCAATACAGCGTTTAACAATTGGTATTTTTTACAACCAGGGTATAGCGGGGTCTCTGCATCACTGCACATATTACCATATGCATGTGATTGATGAAAAGCCTCTTCTCCTACATCACGAATAATGTCCTCTATGTGATCATCCATATCCGTGTCATTATCATCAAAGGTCACTTCCTCATGTTGAGACCCACTTGGTATTTTTTTCACCATGCCATACCCATATTGTATAAGTCTTACAAAATCCTTCACAAATTAAATGTGTGTGGATAACTTCAGGACTTAGTCGCCTCTCATTCAAACATTTTACACAATGGCAATAAAACTTCCTACTATCATCATGGGCATTTTGTTTAGCAAATTCTATAAAGTCCCTCACCCCATTCTGATATTCAACACTCGTCCGTAACGCAGTTATCCAACAGTGATCCATAGTAGAATTCCTATTTATGACACGGATACAAAATAAGCAAGGAAACACCAAATTCATATTTATGAATGAACGAAGAAACTTGCCCATTAAATGTATAACGAAGAAACACTTTTGGTCATTAATATCACAGTGAATGCATGACGAGGAAATTAAATGCATCGTGTGAAATTAAATGTGGACTCACTTGTAGCATATAAATTCAAATGGTTTGCGGAGTCTTTCTTCTCCCGCCACAAACGTTGATGTTGCAGACAGCAGGAGTAACCTAAAAACATGTGTTGGTCAGTTGGGTAGGTCAAAAGCGCAAATATAATCTTCAAAATACAATATTCATTAACAACGAGAGAAACCCACTAGAACATTTCATCGATTTCGTTCAACCCAAAAAACCATAACGTTATTTAACCGAAACACCTCTTACAGCTTGGTCGATAGACGTTTAACTAAGGAACCAGAAAGTGATTGTCGAGAGAGCAACGCGAAGCAGTCGACGAAGAACCAAAAAAACACTGAGTAATCACTTTCGGCGCGACAAGAGAAGTTCTGAGAGGGAAATTTGATATTCCGCGCGTCAGAGACAGGTTTTAGTATTTTGGATTTTATTAAGACCGGTTAATAAAAACGTAGACGGCCCTAAATATATAATTACATTTTTAAGACCGAATGTTTGAAAAACTCCGATCCTAAATTTTTATTCTTCATTAAATTTTAAGACCGAAGTTTTATTAAACATCTGGTCCTAAAAGTCCTCATTTTTTTTTTTTAAAAAAAAGATGATTGGCTTTGGCGAGCGCAATGAGTAACTCAATGAAAAAAAAAATTAAAGGAAAACTTGAGAATATGAACAAAAAGAAGACACAAGCTTAGCGGTCCTAATGTTTTATTATTCTTCATTTAATTTTAAGACCGGAGTTTTATTAACCATCCGGTCCTAAAAGTCATCATTTTTTTTTAAAAAAAAGGATTGGCTTTGGCGTAAAGCAAGCAACTCAATGAAACAAAAATTAAAGAAAAACTTGAGAATATGAACAAAAAAAGGACACAAGCTTAGTTCTTAATGCTTCATACATTCTTTGGAGAATATGCACGTACACAAGAAAAAATACAAAAGAAAAACAAGCGAGAAAATTATCAAAAACAAGAATCGACTAACGATGGGGGGAGTAGATAATTTTTTTTTTGTCTCTTGGCCGCTTCTTGCTACTCCTCAAAGGGCAGCAGTAAAAAAAATATAAATTAAAGATCTTTTTGTTTCCATATTCGATCGCCATGTCCTTTTCATTATCTTCTTTCTTTTTTCGACAAAAAAGGAAACAAACAAAACATTGTCCTCGCTTAAATCAACATTAAAATATCGTAGAATACAATTAAGAACATACAAAAAAACAAAAAACAACCGTTTACCTTATTCGAATAAAAACAAACAAAGTGACTATTCTTGTCAAGGTATGACCGTCGTTGTCTTCGGTGTTACCTCGACCTGAGAGGTAACATTGAAGACAACGAGGGTCCTAGCTTGAGTAGAACGCCTGACGCCTCGGTTGTCTAGAACTCTAAAAATTTGATAAACGTAAAATGCGGTCCTAAAACTACAAATTTTAATAAGACTTTTAGGACCGGATGTGGAGATAAAATGCGGTCCTAAAAGTCTAGCCATAGTTTTTTAGAAGACTTTGAAGACAGGAAGTAATGATTTGTCCGGTCCTAAAAGTCTTGCCATATTTTTAGAAGACTTTTAAGACCAGACAAATAATTAATTCCGGTCCTAAAAGTAACGAAGACTTTTAGCACCGCAGGTTTAATAACTATGCGGTCCTAAAGGTCTCGCCATATTTTTAACAAAGACTTTTCTCATTTACAACATCCTGTACCTCAAATTTCAAGCATAAATATCTAGAATGAATGAACGAATTTATTTTTGAATTACACAGTTTGTATGTTTATTTACAATTGAATGACTTGTTCGAAAAAATAGACTTTTAGGACCGGATGTTCAAGTCAAATGCGGTCCTAAAACTCCATCGAATTTTTAGAAGACTTTTACGACCGGATGTTGAAGTAAAATGCGGTCCTAAAAGTAACGCCATAGTTTTTTAGAAGACTTTGAAGACCGGACGTAATGATTTATCCGGTCCTAAAAGTCTTGCCATATTTTTAGAAGACGTTTAAGACCGGACGAATCATTAAGTCCGGTCCTAAAAGTGCATCCATAATTTTTTTAAAAATTAACGAAGACTTTTAGCACTGCAGGTTTAATAACTATGCGGTCCTAAAGGTCTCGCCATATTTTTAACAAAGACTTTTCTCATTTACAACATCTTGTACCTCAAATTTCAAGCATAAATATCTAGAATGAATGAACAAATTTATTCTTGAATTACACAGTTTGTATGTTTATTTACAAATAAATGACTTGTTCAAAAAAATAAACAAATTTACGAGAAAATTATTTTTCCTACAACATATATTTACATCCACATTTAAGACTTAATTAGGCCATACAGATATTCACAAAACACATTGCATATGTGCTCCACTTCATTATCAGGATAAGGACCAGAATCTCTAAACATCTGTAACATCAAAGACAGAAACTGAATTAACTTGTGTGCATATTTCATTAAGCCAGAAACTGAATTCAGCCATAATATGTAACATCAAATACATTTACCTTTGCTAAAAATTTTGTCTTTCCTCCCCTGATAACATCATACATGTGTTTCATGACGTACAGGCCACATAAGTTGGACTGTTTTGGTTGCCGGTGAGTCTAAAACGAACAAGAAATATATGATAAGTGACAAGAAATATAGCATATATATAGCTTCTTGACCAAGTTCACAAGGCGGTGTTACGGTGTCCAAATATGTACTAACCTCGGGGTGTACCGGTTAGGTTTAATAGTGGCTCGAGACCCACGCTTCATTCTTACCTTGACTTGGTAGGTCAACATGGCACTATCATCAAAATCACAAATGTATCAATAATGTTCACTGAATATGCAACGTAGAGATTTCAGACAAGAGAATCAAAATGACATGCTTACTTGTTGACGGTCTCCACCAATATAGGATCTGGCTTATTGTGAGTGGAGCATAAGAAGATAACTTTATGATCCTCCATGCACATGAGGACCAACTGCCAGTGGTGGCTGAAAATTCATAGCAGTCAAGTACTCAGAGATATATGTAGATGAATTAAGTGAATTGGACAAGAATTGTGATACGTACCCATGGAAGTATGGAAACGGGAACACCTTTCTTATCACATCACACACCCTGGTTGACATGTATTCTTGTCGATCTTTCGGGCCGTTGTACTTGCATAGACCGGGCACAAGAATCCAAAATCATTGATTCTACCCTGTTTGTCCAATTCTTCATGCAAGAACCTAAAATAATGACATCGATCAGGGAATTAGTATATATGTATGTGTGTAAAAACGATGCAGTTAAGTTATGTACTCATCATATATAGAATCAGATACTTACTTCATAAACAGTTGAATGATTGGATTACTAAGCTCCTGTCCAGGAATCAGCAGGGACATTACATCTATTTTGTCAACGTAAACATCTACGGGATGAGGACGCCTACTACTTCTTGGATAGGCCACGATTTATCTATAAAATAATTATTGTTTGCCAAATCGGTTATTTTTGCTTGGAAGTCAAATGAGCAAGAAGGGATGGAACTTGAGGAGGAGGGATGCAGCTTGAGGAGGGGATGGAACTTGAGGAGGAGGTTGCTCGATCATTTGTCCAACAATGCAGCTCCCCTTAGTGCTCGCTGCATAACCGCGGGAGAATGTGTGATGGGAACATCGCTCTCGGGACGAGAGCTAAAAAGCAGCCTCATCTCGATTCATTTCCTCCTTCATCGGCTCCAAATCCGGGATTGCCACATTGCTTCTTTAGCCGCTGCTTCCTCACTTAATTTGGCAATGCGGGATTGAAGCATTGCTTCTTTAACCGCAACTTCATCACTTAATTTGACCGGCGTACATTCCATCTCCTCCCGGTAACCATACTTTGTTTGTGGCGTTTGGATATACCAAAGTATTCCTTCGGGCCTACCCGTCCTCCAACCCCCCTTACACGCCCCACGTGATCCGTTTTTCGGCCGCAACGGTCGAACATCATTCCTCCCGTCCGACACAAAAGATCCCTCTCGCTTCTTTATTTTTAAGATCTTCCCGTAAGATACGAGATAACGAGAAGCTTAGTAATGAAACATGTTTAGTAACTAAAAAATAACAAAACGATACTTACAATTCTTTCAGCAACTACACGAGTTTGTTCACTCGTGTAGGCGCCGCTTGGCTTTTGCCGAATATGCAACCACAACTCATCGCGACGTATAGGAAATGGCTGATCAACTACGGCAGAAGGATTGGATTCAGCTTCATCTTGCAATCTCTTCCACTTGGCCGCCATCAATTCTTTTTCGGTCATTTCATATCCGCGCAAGAAGCCCTATGCGGGCAATCATTCTTTCTCCCTATCTCCCGTGCTTTTTCCCTTCTTATCTCGTGAATCGAATTGAACAAAAAAACTATTAATTATGAATTCCAGCAATTGATGTCTAACAGAAATTAGAACACTTTTGTTTCATATGAAGGTCAAACATTAGTCAAATTCACTTCATCAAGTTTCAACATTTTATTTAAGAAAGATGTAGAATGGTAGAAGAAATTGGGAGAAACAGAGGAAAGGGAGTAGCAGAAATGCTGTCAATTCATTCATTCATCATAACTTGTTCCTACACATATTAGACTAACCTCTTATATATAGTTAGAGGCTTGACTCTTAAGCCCCAATAACAGACTTGCACCGAAACCATTACACAGTTAACATACTAACTAACTAACAAAGCAATGTCTAACCACTACCTACTATAACGAACTAAGACTATAATAATGGCTTGACTACATATCGGCACGGAGTTAATAAGCACACTAAAGGGCAAACAAAACTAAATATAAACTCACCGTGAGCTTGTGGAGTGGTCCATGGTGAACAAATTGTTCCCAAGTTTGTTGATCAATAAATGTGTACTTTTGCCAAGGATGTTCTTGAGGCGGCGTAACCTCGGCAAAAATATAGGTGTTAGCTAGAAAGGTCTTAAACTTCCTCCACCGATCAGCACAATAAGACAAGGTCTTGTCTTTCAACTTTTTGCAGTCAGGGACAGTGTATGTAAGCAGGATAGTGTCCCAAATAGGATCCTTTATTGCGCCACGGTCCACACTTTTCCACTCATATGTCAAGATGCTAACCTTGCTGCGTGCTAGATAGCCAACAAAACTAGTATATTTGGATTTATTGGGACCGAAAGATTGCAACTTTTCATCAAACTGAATCTCTAGCCTTGAGCCTCCCGTCCGACTTAGGGTTACATCCTGCATTCGTGTGCCTCTTCTACCACGACGTGCAGGGCGGTTACGAGGCTCATTGTGAGATGAAGAGGGTTCGTTTTGACTCACACCAGTCACAGCAGTAACTGGCATTCCCGGAACAGGAGTAGAATCGTTTTCACCGTTCATTTTCGAGATAGGAATAGAGGTAATGCGGAAGGGTTTCGCAACGTAAACGAGAGGTTCTTCGAGTGATAGTAACAAAAGCTTTCGCGCGAAGAAATGTATATTTGGCGGTTCATATTCAAGAATAGGATATACAAAGAGCGGTCTTAATAATTAACATTCAAGACCGGTCATATTAATCTCCCGTCTTAAAAGTAATTAATTTTTATACGCACTCTTTTTCTATATTTTATACCGCCGCATTTTATGTCCGGTCTTAAAAGAATTACTTTTAAGACCGGCTTTTATATATGTTCGGTCTTAAAACTTTATTACCTTTATATTTAAATTTTTCCTTATTATTTTGGACCGCATAAAATATTAGTCCGGTTGTGTGAGATTTCTCCATAAAGTAATTGATATTTGAATATTTTTTAATAACATTTTTAAGACCAGCTTGGTTTTTAAGGGTCTTAATAATATATAAGACCGAACAAAAAATGATCCGGTATAAGAAGTTCTTTATATTTACAAAAGCGCCACGGTCATACATAAGAAGTTCCTTTTATTTACAAAATTGCCACCGGCCATACCTTTAAGACCGGTGCGTCCAATGTCCGCTCTAAATGAGGCGGTCTTAAAGCTTTGAAGGTGTAGTGAATGTGAAAGAAATATTTGACACATTTAAACTTGTAGATGGATTTTGCAGGTAACCATATGAGAAGATCTCAAGCAACATATAACAACAGGCATGTCCATGGTTGCTGAATCAGCACTGTACAAAGTGAGTTTTGAGAAGAAAGGGCCGGAGAAATTTAGAATATGATAGGTAAGACGATGGGTTAGTAACGTTGATCCAACGGTTTTAAGAAAGAACACGAATAGGAACATTATTAATTATATTGCTCACTTGCGAAAACTCTCACAAAATTTAGAAGCCTTCTCCACTCGTAGGCCAAAACTTTGACTTAATAGAGTAAAAAGATATATTCCCTCGTGTACTTAATATAAAGAGTCAGTTAATTTTTCTTGAAAGATTAAAGAAACTAAATAAGTTATTATTATATTACTATTATATATTAATTTATAACTTAGGTAAATTAGCTTATTTAGCTTTCTTAATTTTATTCTTATTTTAAAAAAAGTCAACGGTTATATTGGACCTATTTGGCATGGCTATGACTGAGGCAAAATGCCCGTCAAATAGTAAAACAAGCCTAATGGAAGGGGGAAAAAAACCTAATCTTAACCGTTTGGGATAGCTTCAAGGATTGATGGACTTATTTAAAAAAAATGGCTTTTGATAGAAGTCATTTTTTTTCAAATTTTACGGAGAAAAATGTTAGGAATAGGTAATCCAATAAAAATATATATTAAATATACATTTGTATTCATTCTAATTTATCTATTAGAATATATTTGATCAAGTACTTTAAAGTTCTTATCAAATTTAAATTTAAATATTTATCTTCAATTATCACAATATATATAACTAATATATATATATGTGTAGTATTCAATAAAATTTATGTTATTTTCAGTTATTTTCCATCTCAAATGAGAAATATTTTTCCATTAAAAAATTACTAAACATTTGTTATTACAAAATAACTGAGTGGTTTTCTTTTAACCTTATTTTTTGTCTCGCTCAACCCGTGTATGTCTTATAGATTTTGTTTTTTTATTAATATTTGCGAACAAATTGATTTATTAACAGACAAAAATCTTCATGAACTAATGTTATGGGTTCAATATAAAAATTGTAATCATCAATGAGGCTAAATTTATCCGGCAAAAAAAAAAGTTAAATTTAAACTTTGAAATGAACACTGACACGATGAGAATTTTATAATTTTTAGCTTGAAAAATATTGATATTAAAATAATACTGGCTTGCCTAAGCACACTTGTTAAAAGATCTTCTTTCCATATGTTCAAATATAATCTGTTGGTGCCTTAATAGGTTGAACGGTAGAGATTTCCCCAAACTTCAATAAACCTGCATGAATATAAAAGGGTGGGAAAAGAAACAAAACCCTATCAAACTCCAAAATTTAAGTGATTACTCCTTAGTATTCATATGTTAAGATGTCTTTATAAAATGGTCTTGATGACACATCTCTAGCCTAAGTATCTTGACCACATGTTAAACATGGTAAAGTAACTTCAATTTTAAACACTAATTACTAAATACATATTTTAACGGGAAAAACTACGATGAACTATGAACGGTGGACAGTGGACACTATGAAAAGGTTCCACCCAGTTGAAGTCGAACTCTTGAGTTTTCCATATATCCTCTTCAATGTTTTATTCCATTATTAATAGTTTGACCTAAACTTAGTCATACTGCTATCCTTTTTTATTATGCTTGTTAGCTCTACCTTCTATTTCAATTTAGACCCAACATGAAACAGATAATATGAGAGTGTCACAGACTCACAATCCTCTTTTAATTACCAGCTGAAAGAATATTAAATAGAAAATCAACGGCCTCAGTTTGAATCTGTGTGATTTATTATTATCCCTGACCTCCTTTCACTTGTAACGCAGCCTTTTCTATATAAAATGACATCGGTGTGCGCATTTCCTCTAAATCTTTAATATAAAAGCTATTTAACATATTTGAGAACATTTTCAGAAATTTAGATAAATTAGATAAAATAAATATAGATAAAATAAAATAGCAATCTCAATGTGAGCCAGGAATAAATATAAAAATAAAATTAAACATAAAAATAAAAAATAAATATATATAAAAAAAATATCAATCTCAATGTGAGCCCAGGACAAACAACCCCATTCTAAAATGAAAGGTTTTATCTCTATTTATTTTATTTTTCAAGTTAAAAACACATAATAACTTAGGAAAATATTAAAATCAAGGAATGAATTTTATAATTCTAAACCCGTTACATGAAGATATAAAAATTAATCTAATGAATTTTAAACTTTACAATTGAGCATAATCCCTAGGTTGGAATTGGAAAATATGAATGATCCACAAAATAAATGCAGCCTAAAAGTCTGAGCATCATGAAGCCTGAAAAGACCATCCCAAACACAACCCCACAGGCCATTGCACCACAAACATGCCCACATTCACGGCTTGTGGTCTTGCTATTCTCTCTTTTAGTTGCTTCCTCTTCTCTTGTCATTTCAATACTTTTCAATATTACACCATAATTCCCTAATTCTTTTCTAATTGCCAATCCTCCATGATTAAGGCCTTCAACTTCAAGAAACTGATCTCTTGCATCTTCATATCCTATGACAGATCCCAACCTCTGTGTCGTCTTCTCTTCATCATCACCTGCCCATTTTACCTTTGCCTCCATCCCATCATCAAAACCTTCTGGACATTCCTCCGCTTCTGCATATTGAGTGAAATTTTATCAATTTATAGATACCAGGTCATACACAAACAAACTTCAGATGGTGAATTTTCAACCAAAAAAAAAAAGAAAGAAAAAACATATCCTAATTATTTAATCCATGAATTTATTCTTCCATATATATAGTTAAATTTTTACTCATGATCGATCTCTGTAAGTCTCAAGTGCAGATGTCTTCCTCTTCCCTTGGACTTCTTTTTGGACCAACAAAATGATAACATTTAAAAGAGGCGGAGGATTTAATAACTTGGTCTTTCAAAAATAAAGAAGGCCATGTTTGCGGAAACAGAGGAATGTTCAAATTCAAACGGTTCAAATCTGTTCTTTTTTGCTGCAATAAAAGATCTTTCCGCAACATAAATGAGTAAGAATATACTAGCATATATAAGATTTAGGGGAAGAAAAGGAAACTGTTGCTCATGCATGTAGAATCCAAATTGGAATAAAGCAAGGCTAATTCCAGGCTCTTTACCTTTCCATTCCACCATTGCCTTACTGTCATCAGCAAACTCCTTCGGTTCTGCAAATTCAGCGACGGATAGTTCACCAACGGCCTCTCCGCCATCGTCGTTGAAACACGATTCGGTGCAAGAACAATCCGAAGCAACCTCGAGTTCTTCGGCGCCGGAGAAGTCTCTGGAACTGTGCCATTTATGGAAGCCGTCCTCCAAACTCTGGATCCTCCGAGCCACGTGCTGCAGATGATGAGGCGTCGTCGATGCCGGAGGAGAAGAAGTAATCTCAGCCGCTAAGAGACTCTTTATGAAGACGAATTTCTGCTTGATGTCTTCATAAAGTTCTTGATGTCGATCGTCGTCATCATGAAGAAGCAAGGCGTCGCGGAGTATGCATTCGAGTTCTTGGAGTTTGGATTGCAAGATGGAGCATCGCTTAGTCATTATTATTCCGTTTTTGGTGAGAAAATTTTGTAACACACGAATCTCTGCTCTCTGATTCTGAGGGCGATACAGAGCGTGAAATGGAAAGTTGGAAACAGAGGGACGTGGATGCGATAGTGTGTGTTGTGTGGGATCGTGGGAAAGACGGTTTTGTTTTGGTGGGAAACGGTGCCATGTTGTCGCGTCGCTTCTCCAGGGAAACTGTAAAAACGACACATGTTTGCTTGGTCGTTTGACATTTTCTCGAATAAGCAAGGAGATTTTCTTTTGTTTTTATTATATTCAAATATTTTTAAAAATAACATACAAGAATATGATATGATCTGGGGAAACCATTTTTCAGAATCTATATTCTTCCTCAACATTTATTTTGATGTATTTTCTCTCTCAGCTAAATTCTTTAACTTTATTTAGTAGCACCATTAACATAATAGAGCCAAATAAAAGGATTTAATTAAGAAAAAAAATGTATAAGTACCAACTTAAGAAAAGTGAGAAAGTATAAGTAACTGCAAAAAGATTTTTTCATATTTATTTTGCCATGTATTCTGTGTGTGTGTTTTTACCTTTTTACGTACTACTCCCTCTCAGGTCCAATTATAAAACTAGTTGACTTTTTTTGGAGAGATTAAAAAAGCTAATTAAATTAGCTTAGACTATTTTTTTTTTTTTATTTTTTTCTTCAAACTTAATAATTTGACTAATAAACTAATATATAATCTAAGAAAACATAACATATGAAATGATTAAGTAATTTATTTAGCTTCCTTAATCTTTTCAAAAAAAAGGCATCTAGCTCTTATAATTAGGACCGGAGGTAGTATACTACTATGTATGTTTATAACGTTATATTAAATCTTCATATCCATTTTCTTTCCCATACAAGGCATTTTCGTAAATTTATACACGCATATCAAATACATAATATTTCAGACAGAGTATGATCATTCTCAAGGGGACCACCAAAATTAAGTGATATTGAGATCGCAAATTTGGAATCCTTCCAAACTGCAACATGTCTCTGATCCTTATAAGTTATATCTCTCTCTTTCTTTATCTCTATTTAATGAAACTTACTGTTTCTTTACCTTGATATGTATGTATACTTAAACTTATAGATTCCAAGAATTTAAAATTGCACTGTTTTAACGTGTTTTTCTTGTTCTTTTCACGATGTGTTTTTCATTTCACTAAAGCCTATCTAACGTATATTAATTAGGAGCATATTGAGAGAAATATTAGTTGCTTCTTGATGCAGGTAAGCGCCAAATTGATTCATCTTGAAGTAATATTCCACTATTTAAGACCCAACACAAAGCAACAGTAGGCGTTGATCAATGACAAGCACATACTAGAATATACTATTTCGGTCTTAAATACAAGACAAATTTATATACTACAATTTAAACTACAAACTTTATTTTATATTTAGGATCAGAGGAAGTATGTATATCACTTATGCCATATTAAAAAATGGGTCAAGGTGTATTGAGCACCTCAAAATATTTTACACGATATAAATAGCACTCTAAAGTATTTTGAAGTACGATTTTAACCATGATGTATTTAAATGAGTACAATTTCACCCCAAATATAATTAACGAATTGAGAAACGCCCTTTTTCCTCTTCCTCCTCTTCCAGTTTGTTCCTCTTTTCTCTCTTCTATCCCTTCTCCTCAACCTCCTCCCCCTTCTATACGGACTTCTCTAGCAATGGCAAAAACATGCGTTACTTTCTTTGCCCTCACTGCAGTGCAACAAAACCAAACTTCCCCATTTATCAACAATGCCTTCTAAACCCTTTAAGGGAATTGTAGAGAGACTGAGAGAGGGAGGAATATTTAGGATGAAGAAATAGAATAACTTGTTGTCGAGGAGGCTGTGTGGAGGTTGATGATGAGTTTGTCTTCTTGTTCAGTGAAGTTGCCTGGCTTAAGATCAGGTCGGAGGTAGTTAATCCATCTGAGTCTGCAACTCTTGCCACATTTAAGCAAACCTGGGTAGAGGGAGAGAGGAAGAAAGAGTGAGAGTGTGCATTATTTGTGAGAGAAAGAAAGAGGGATATATATATATATATAGAGAGAGAGATATATATATATATATATATATATATATATATATATATATATATATATATATATATATATATATATACCATCCAGCAGCTTTGGGGAGGGGTCTCCGGCAACCCTCGCCATGGAGGTTGATGTAATTGATGAGGCATTGGTCGATAATACGTAGTATCAGGAATATCAACCGAGTTGACGATGTTACAAGTCAGAGTAAAGTGAAATAGAAAGCATGCATTATCGTTTGTGTAATCTTAGGATATTTATCGGAATATTATAAATAAAAGTTGGATATTTCGATAAGTGAAATTGCAATCTCCATTCTTGGGTAATTATAGTCTATTTTCTAGGTAGAATTTCTGCAAGAAATTAGGGAGTTTAAGGGTCAAAGTGCCAAAATGACCAAAATGCCCCCGCAAAGGGTAATTAACTTAGAAAATTCATGAAAAATCCTAAAAGTCGGTAAAATGACCAGTTGAATTAAGAGAGTATATTATCTCTAATTACAGTAATTAAATAAATTACAAACTTGGGAAAATGAGAAAGGATGCTCATAAAGTAAAAAAATGACCAAAATACCCTTGTAATTATGAAACAATGCAAGAGGCATGGAAATGCTAATGTTAATACAAGAATATGAAGGTAATGAAGCATTCTAATTAAGAAAAATACCAACTATGGTTAAAAGAGTAATTAAGTAATTAATAGCTAATTACTTAAGCATAAGCAAAGGAAATTTAATTAATAATTATGTGAAGCTCTAAAATTAGTGGAAATTAGTTGAATATTAATAAAATGTATTTACTAATTAAATTGGAAAGTTTTGAGAAAAATAGTTGAGTTTAGGTATTTTTAAACCTAAATACAAGAATGGACCAATTAGGGAATTTTGTAGAATTTTTAATAAAAATTGAATTAAGTAATTAATTAATTCTTGAAAAACATTTACAAAAAAAAAAAAAAAAAGAGAAGGCTGCCGAAAATTGGCCAAAGAATTTGAGGATAAGAAGCAAAATTTAATATCTTGATATTTTGCAAATTTTTGGTTATTATATAATATAATTAAAAAGCATGAATAGTAATCTTATATTTAGGAAACAGATCCTATCTAGGGAACCAGGAATAGGAATTCCAAAGTCAAGGTAAAATATTGATCGGTGAGTTTTTACCTTCAAGTGACCTCTTCCGGAAGTCAATTCCGAGACGTAGCACATTGTCCTAATAAGACGAAATAGGAAAATCGCTAGTCACATTTTGGGAAAATAAGGAAATAAATTATAACTCAACATCTAGGGATGAGTTTATAATTATAAAAATACATTTGGAATCAGTGAATTATTATCTAGAGCTTGATGATTCCTAACCGATTTTCGACACGGACGCGTACGGACACGTTTTCGAGAAACTTCGGCAGGGACGGTTGGAACCCGTCTAAAGTCAAAATTCAAGTTATAATAGATATTATTGATGAGAAAGAGAAGGTCTTCAAAGTTCTAAATCTAGAATTTTGAGATTTCTCCGAAATTACGAAATCGGACCGATCGAGAATACTACTGGGGCCATAAAGTGAGGTGAGTCATCACTTCTTGGCCAATCCTTGGCTGCCAAACAGCCCAAAGATGTCGACCAAGGGGGGGTGAGGTGGAGGTTTGTGACTTTGTGTTCAAGTTGCATTAATGGGTTCTTTACAATTTGGAATTCCAAACAAAGCCTTAACCAAAATCTATAAATAGGAGGCATGCTCCTTGGAGAAATCCTCACACCATTTCTTTCTTGTCTTGACCGAATTTCTTGAGAGAGAAAGTAGAGAGATAAGCTCTGGGAAAAGCTCTCGAGAATTCTTCAACGGGTAAGTCTTTTGGCCTTTAGCTTTTAAGTCTTTAGTTCGGTAGTTAGTAGAATTGTTAGTTAGATTTAGGAAGTAGGTGATAAGATTCCTATGCTTATTTTTAGGCCTCATTGCATTGAAAAATATGCCTAAAGAGGTAAAAACATAGTAGGGGTCGAGTCGCGAAAAGTTGGAACTTTAGCAGTTCTTTTTAAAAGTAAGGGTAGAATTTGTTAGAATAGCCTTTAAATTTCAAGTATGATTTGGGTATCATATGGGAGGGCTATTTTAGTCATTATTTTCGAAAATCATAGTTGCGTCAAGTTCGGCAAAATTTTCGGGAAGAAAATTTGCTAGAGAACGAAGGGTCAAAGAAATTCCGCCGATTAGGGGTAGAAGGGCAAAATGGTAATTTTTACCTAAAAAGCCGATTATAGTGTCAAATCGCTAATAAAGGTGATATTATTTCTTATAGGATATCGAATCTCTCGATTTTCGTTACGCCGCCCGACGAACCGTTTGAAGTTCACGTTCTTCCGTGAAAGTACGTCTTCCGCCGGTAGTACCTAACGTTGCCAACGAAGGCACGGACGCGTCTTTCGTAACACTAATCTTGTACATCTTAAATACTTATATGTCAATGATATGTTCGTAGACCGTTATACGCATGAGTTATACGGGTTATAGTTTTGGTAACACCCGTTTTGTTTTCCTAGCGGCGAGGACACGAGTAATTATCGTGGCACCGGTGAATAGTGCAGTCGTTATTGTTTACTTTATGGGGCTTTACATATTGCTTTGTGCTTATGTTTGTCGGCATAATGATCATGCATCGTTTGTATGCTTATGATATACTGTGGTATTAGCTCTAGAAATATCTGTTGTCTGTATATTGTATTGTTTGGTTATGAGGTTAACGTTAATTCGAGATTCAATATGGTGAATTGAATCTCTGCGCCGTAGCTTCAGTGGTCGGGAGGACCACGGTTCGGGGATCGAGGCAAGTGCCCGGAATAGACGTGCAAACTGAAGACTATTTCTATCTTATCGTTTTTCGTTATTCGTTATTCCGTCATTCCGCTATTTCATTTCTAAACCTTAGGACTATTGTAACCTATACAATATTACACAATGGTTGATGTTTTGGCTATGAACTGATCACTCTTTCGCTCTATTGCTCTACTCTGATTGAAAAAAAAAAAAAAAATTATGCGTTTCAAAATGGGATGTTACATTTTTGGTATCAGAGCATGAAATTCTGGCAAGTATTTAACTATGTTACCACGGACAGTTTGGTGCCGAAGGCAAGGCTAGTCTACGGTGTGCCATAAGTCACCGTTTTAATAGGTGAGGCCCCACGTGGTAGACACTTACCGGCTATTCGTTCGAGATAACGGAGTTAGGTTCTTAAGCCTTTTAATTATGAGCACATTTTTGAAAATGAGTACCGATAAGGCCATTGGTGTAATGTGTAGAGATGAACGGACGGACGAAGAGCCCGTCTTAGAGCCATTCTACAATTATCACGGATTTCGGAGGCGTCCCGCCCGAGATCCATTCCTCCGTCGCACCCGAACCCTCAAATAACCCATCCCCACCGACTACGGAAGGAGATTCCATCGAAAGAGGTAGATTCCTACAACGCACAACCGGATGAGCCCGAGATTGAAAACCATGCCGAACCTATTATACCCCGGAGTACGAGATCACTATGAACGGTTTCCTTTGGATCCAAACCACGAGTGTACTGGACCCACAACTCCTAGTCACTATTACGGTGAGCCGAACCTCCTATCACCCCGCTGCGCAGGACTCGAACCCGATTCTCCTAATCTCAACCCGAACGACCCGGAGATTGAGGACCAAGCCGATCCGGAAGCCCTACCCATTCCTCGTTGATGATAACTTTGACTACCCCGACATTCAACTTCTTGAAGATGAGGCAACCCGGGAACCAGAAAATTTCTACTATGTCCCGAATGATAATGACACGTTAGTCGTTTTGTTGGAAAACTTTCTCATTGAAGCTACGAATCTCACTAGCACCACCCAAGGAAAATATCTTGTGTTTTTAACCCTAATCTCAAACTACCAAGCCAATAATAGGGACATTCACCCGCAGATTGGGTTAGGACCACATTGTACTTCTTTCCCTATACCCGCTTTTGGGCAAGGATCGAATGAACTATTAGATGACGGACCTATCTTAAGTGTTAGCATACACCTTCGCTACCGAAGAGCTTGGTTCGCCTTTACATGTAGAGGAAGAACGCATTCGGTACAAGGAAGCTTCGTGGATTGTAGAAACTAGGGAGTTTAGTTTGTATCTCCAAAGTACCTTTGAATATTGTAAATACGTTTGAATAAGGAGATTGTACAATATGACTTGTATTAGTATTAGATCGACTGATATGTATAAACTTTATGAATGAATATATGTGAATATATGTTTGGTGTGCAAATTGTTTTGTCACTTTTAATATTTATATATTCTTTCATAATTGTTTAAAGGAAAAAGAATTTAAAACATGGCCAACTTGAGAGGTCTTTGGTGCACCAAGAGGAAGAGGCCGAGGCCGTGGTCGAGGCCGAGGTAGGGGAAGAGGCAGACATTGCCTCGGGATGAACGAAACGATGAACCGAATCAACCCGGACGTGAAGAAATTGAAGAAATGCGTAGAACTCGCAAGAACAAAGAGTTCGATTGATGCTCTTCCTCGGCAAGACAAAACCAACAAGACCAGGAGGCACAAAGGCAATTAGACGCACGACAACGCGAGGATGAACGAGAAAATGAAGATAATAACAATGATGACGACGAAGGGTATGATGACAATGAAGATTATGAAAATTATGAAGAGCCGAAGGGTCCGAGAGATCCCAATCACAACCTGCATGAACAAATAGAGAACTACGGAAAATTGGGTGAACCAGTTCCGCAAGTTGAAACCACCCGGTTTCCGAGGAAAGAGTGAGCTAGCCGAGGATTGGCTTTTGAGTCTTGAGAAGATTTTTGAAGTCATGGAGTGCCCCGGAAATCGGATGGCCCAGCCTAGCAATGTACCGGCAGGGGAGATGCCCAAAGTGGTGGAAAAGTGTTTCCACAACCCCGCCTGATCCCGTTACTTGGGAAATGTTCCTTGAACAATTCAACGAACGCACTTTCCTCCATCAACGCAGTAATTAAAGAGGAAGAATTCCCGAGATCAAGCAAGGAGCTGAAGAGTCATTTGACGACTACTTCGCCCGTTTTACCAACCCGTCAAGGTATTCATCATACCTAAAAGTCTACAAGAATGAGAGCTGGAAGGCTAACCGACTATTAACCGGATTGAAGTACGATATAAAGGTAAGGTTAGTATCTCAAAGAATTTCCAAGAATGGCCCAAGCGGAGAATCCTGCAGAATGACGGAGCGCAACTTAAAGGAAACGCAAGACTCGAGGCCAGGAAGGTAACAACGCAAATCGCGGTGGATCAAACCGCGGAGGTTCCTCACGTAAGAGGAAAACGCCTTGGAATGACAACAAGCGGGAACAAGAAGCCCTACCAACAAAATAGTTTCAAACAGACGGGATCCCGACGTGTCGAAATGTAAGAAGTACCATCCAGGAGCCAACCGTGATGGGAAACAAGTCCGTCGGATGTCGAAGCCGGACACATTAGCCGGATTGCCCCGAGAGGACCGCGAGGCGAGACCTCGTAACGCTGGCCGGATCTTTGCATTGACAAACACAAAGAGGCCGAGAAGTCCCCGGCCGATGGTTCAAGGTACCATCTATCTCAATGGAAATCTATTGGAAGCATTGTATGACTCGGGTGCTAGTCACTCGTTTATTTCCTATGATTGTGCAAGTCGGTTAGGATTGCATGCTCGTAGATTACCATTTGATCTTGTTGTAGCTACACCGTTGGGTGTAAAGTCTTTAGCCTCGATGCATGTATGAATTGTACCGCTAACGTGGATGGACGAGTTTCTAAAGTGGATCTCATCCGTCTACCTCTTCACGGCATTGACGTCATATTCGGCCGAATCGGGTTAACGGCCAACGGTGCGATGATCGATCGTGGCAAAAAGGAGATATCATTTGCCGGAGACAAGGTTGAAGTGAGCTCGAACTTTCTCTCCGCTGCGTAAGCCGATCGGTGTGTGAAGCAAGGATGTCATGCTTTCATGGTATTCTTTTCGTCAAAAGGAAGCTAACCTTTCACTCCGGTGACATCCCCGTGGTGAATGAATTTTCCGATGTATTTCCGGAGGATCTCACCGAGTTACCTCCTATCCGAGAAGTGGAGTTCAACATTGATTTGATGCCTGGTACAGGATCAATATCAAAGGCGCCAGATCGAATGGCTCCTAACGAGATGCGGAGTTGAAGAAGCGATTGGAAGAGCTTTTGAAGAAGGGGTTCATTCGACCTAGCGTTTCACCGTGGGAGCCCCAAGTACTTTTTGTAAAGAAGAAAGATGGAAGTTTCCGACTCGCATCGATTACGCGAGCTCAACAAAGTAACTGTAAAAAACAAGTACCCACTTCCCGGATTGATGATCTTTTGGATCAATTGTCTGGGTTCCACAGTCTTTTCAAAGATTGACTTGCGTTCGGGATACCATCGCTGCGAGTTAAAGATGGCGATGTTCCCAAGACGGCACCGGAACCAGAGCATGGGCATTATGAATTCCTTGTGATGCCCTTCGGATTAACAAATGCACTGCGGTATTCATGGATTACATGAACCGTATCTTCCGACAACACCTAGACCAATTTGTGGTGGTGTTTATCGACGACATTTTGATATATTCTAAGAGCAAAGAAGAGCACGAAGAACATCTCGCGAAAGGTGTTAGGCATACTCGGGGAAAAACAACTTTATGCTAAGCTGAGCAAATGTGAATTTTGGTCACGGAAGTGAAATTTCGGGCCATGTTATATCTAGCGGCGGAGTTGCAAGTTGATCCAAGCAAGGTGGAAGCAGCCCGGACGGAAACGGAGACGGTGGACGAGATCCGTAGTTTTCTTGGTCCGTCGCGGATACTACCGCAGATTTATACGGGATTTCTCGCCTTGCCCTACCATTGACAAAGCTTACGAGGAAGAATCAACCCTTTGTATGGGGAGATGACCATGAGGAGAGCTTTCGAAACCGAGGGAGAGGTTGACTACAACACCGGTATTGATTATCCCGAGATCCCGACGAGACTTATGTAGTCTACGGTGATGCCAGTGGGCAAGGATTGGGTTGTGTCCTAATGCAATTGGGCGGAGTGGTGGCTTATGCCTCTCGTCACTGAAACCCCACGAGTTAAATTATCCTACACACGATCTAGAGTCAGCGGCTATCGTGTTCGCTTTGAAGATATGGAGGCATTACCCGTACGGTGTAAGCGTAGAAGTGTTTTGTGACCACAAAAGTCCGAAATACTTGTTCGATCAACGAGAACTCAATATGAGACAACGTCGTTGGATGGAGTTGATTAAAGACTACACCTCGGAGATCAAGTACCATCCGGGTAAAGCAAACGTTGTTGCCGATGCTCTTAGTAGAAAGACAATTAGCAGGTATCACACATGATGATACAGGAGTGTAAACCGCCGGGAAGATTTCGCAGACCGAATCTAACCAACCAAATCTCGCATGGGTCAAGACGCACTACCCGATGCCTATCTTGCTACACTTTTAAGTAGTCAAGGGGAGTATGATCCGAGAGATGAAGTGGAGAAAGCGCAGAAACAAGATGATTGGGCAAAAGAGATACGTGAGAAGATCACTCGAGGCGAGACCCAAGACTATGACCTATCACTTAGTGGTTTGGTCGAGGAGTATAAGCAAATGAATCTACATACCGCCAATTGATGAATTAAAGCGGACAATAATGGATGAGGCTCATAAGAGTAAGTACACTCTACATCCAGGCATGGTCAAGATGTACCGAGTATGAAATCCGAGTTTTGGTGGCCCGGGATGAAGAAAGACGTAGCGTGAATCACGTGGCCAAATGCTTGACCCGTCGAGAAAGTAAAGATTGAACACCGACCCACCCCTGGTCTTCTTCAAGGACTAGAGTTGCGAATGGAAGTGGGAGAACATAACCATGAATTTTGGTAGGTCTACCCAAAATCGAAACCATGATACAATTTGGGTAGTTGTTGACAGACTAACCAAGTCAAGACACTTCATTCCCATCGGTATCCACTATTCTCCGAACGATCGGGGATTTATATCAAAGAGATAGTAAGATTACATGGTGTTCCTACGAAAGATTGTCTCCGACGGATACGCGGTTCAAATCCCGTTTCCGCAATCATTACATGAAGGTATGGGGACCAAGCTGAAGTTCAGCCGGCTTATCACCCACAAACAGACGGTCAATCCGGAAAGGACCATACAAACGCTCGGAGGATATTTCATGAGCATGTGCCCTAGATTTCAAAGGAAGTTGGGATCAACATCTTTCGCTAGCAGAGTTTGCATATAACAACAGTTATCATGCTAGTATACAAATGGCCCCGTTCGAGGCATTGTATGGGCGGAAGTGTCAATCACCATTGTGCTGGACGGATTCGTCCGAGAAGCAGTTACTTGGGCCAGACATGCTTGAGCAGACCTCTGAGCAGATCGCACTGATCAAGAAGAGACTCCTTGCTGCACACAGTAGACAGAAGAGCTATGCAGATAAGAGGAGAAGACCGTTGAAGTTTGAAGTCGGAGACCATGTGTTTCGGGTTATCTCCAAGAATGTGTGCGTAACACCGAAGAGAAAGAAGCTTAGTCCGCGTTACGTTGGACCAATTGAAGTATTAGCCGAGCGAGGACTGTTGCATATCAACTAGCGTTACCCCGAACCCGAGTAATCTCCATGATGTTTTTCACGTGTCACAACCGAAGAAGTACCTACCAGATCGAGATCATGTCATAAAGTACGATGATGTTGAAGTACGGCATGGTAACACCTTTGTAGTCGAGCCGAGCGAATTCTCGAACGCCAAGAGAAACGGCTTAGGACTAAAACTATACCGATAGTGAAGGTGGTCCTGGAAGGGTTTGACACCGAGCGAGGCAACTGGGGAGACCGAGAGTGACATGAAGGAGAAGTACCCGAGTTTATGGCCGAAGTTTAGTTAGTATAGATTAAATTTCGAGGGCGAAATTTTTTGTGTAAGGGGGAGAAATGTAATGCCCGGATATTTATCCTGGAATATTATAAATAAAAGTTGGATATTTTCGATAAGTGAAATTGCAATCTCCATTCTTGGGTAATTATAGTCTATTTTCTAGGTAGAATTTCTGCAAGAAATTAGGGAGTTTAAGGGTCAAAGTGCCAAAATGACCAAAATGCCCCTGCAAAGGGTAATTAACTTAGAAAATTCATGAAAAATCCTAAAAGTCAGTAAAATGACCAGTTGAATTAAGAGAGTATATTATCTCTAATTACAGTAATTAAATAAATTACAAACTTGGGAAAATGAGAAAGGATGCTCATAAAGTAAAAAAATGACCAAAATACCCTTGTAATTATGAAACAATGCAAAGAGGCATGGAAATGCTAATGTTAATACAAGAATATGAAGGTAATGAAGCATTCTAATTAAGAAAAATACCAACTATGGTTAAAGAGTAATTAAGTAATTAATAGCTAATTACTTAAGCATAAGCAAAGGAAATTTCAAAGAATAATTATGTGAAGCTCTAAAATTAGTGGAAATTAGTTGAATATTAATAAAATGTATTTACTAATTAAATTGAAAGTTTTGAGAAAAAATAGTTGAGTTTAGGTATTTTTAAACCTAAATACAAGAATGGACCAATTAGGGAATTTTGTAGAATTTTTAATAAAAATTGAATTAAGTAATTAATTAATTCTTGAAAACATTTACAAAAAAAAAAAAAAAAGAGAAGGCTGCCTAAAAATTGGCCAAAGAATTTGAGGATAAGAAGCAAAATTTAATATCTTGATATTTTGCAAATTTTTGGTTATTATATAATATAATTAAAAAGCATGAATAGTAATCTTATATTTAGGAAACAGATCCTATTCTAGGGAACCAGGAATAGGAATTCCAAAGTCAAGGTAAAATATTGATCGGTGAGTTTTTACCTTCAAGTGACTCTTAGGAAGTCAATTCAGACCCGTAGCACATTGTCCTAATAAGATTTAAATAGGGAAAATGTCGCTAGTCACATTTTGGGAAAATAAGGAAATAAATTATAACTCAACATCTAGGGATGAGTTTATAATTATAAAAATACATTTGGAATCGGTGAATTATTATCTAGAGCTTGATGATTCCTAACCGATTTCGACACCGGGACGCGTACGGACACGTTTTCGAGAAACTTCGGGACGGTTGGAACCCTGTCTAAAGTCAAAATTCAAGTTATAATAGATATTATTGATGAGAAAGAGAAGGTCTTCAAAGTTCTAAATCTAGAATTTTGAGATTTCTCCAAATTACCAAATCGGGTACCGATCGAGAATACTACGGACCGCCAGCCGAGTGGTGGTACGAGTTATCACTTGGCTAACTTGGCTGCCAAACAGCCCAAAGATGTCGACCAAGGGGGGTGAGGTGGAGGTTTGTGACTTTGTGTTCAAGTTGCATTAATGGGTTCTTTACAATTTGGAATTCCAAACAAAGCCTTAACCAAAATCTATAAATAGGAGGCATGCTCCTCCTTGAGAAATCCTCACACCATTTCTTTCTTGTCTTGACCGAATTTCTTGAGAGAGAAAGTAGATGATAAATTAAATATCCCAAAGGGATAGTCATATGATATAATTATCCAGAACTTGTATAATTAAAACTCTTGACATAATAATTATACAATCTTAAATCAAGTCTTAACTAGACTTGTGGCTTCCTAACACAGTTAATCAAACCTATTGGTCAGGCTGGTGTTAGTCTAGTGGGAGTCTCCTTGTCTTTCACGGTGATTAATTATTGAAACCACATAGATTTAACCCTTTCTTAGTTTAAGCACCAATAGTATAAACTAACTTTATTGAATTCATGCCAGAAATTACGCTATGATGAATCTCTTCCGACATTCGCTTTGACAAGTGTCTCCCCACTTGCTTCGTCCACTTCGTCTTCCCAGGTCCAAATTTCCTTCCCTGAACCTTTAGTCAAGTCTGAAATTCAATCGAATTGAATTTAGCAGATATAACAATATATGACAGATATTCATAACATTTCAGCATCCACAATACATAGGACACAACAAATGTAATGTCAACAGTGTTTGCACTCACCACCAGTCACCAGTGCCACGAATCCACGTGTCCTCAGCGTTAGGAAAACATACTTGCGGTATTATCATGACTATAACCCACACAAAGCTGAATATAAACAAACATATGACCTAAGACTCATATCTTAGTCACGGTACATGACTCAAGACTTAATATTGTTCACGACTTCATGAATCATTCGATCATATATAGACATACAAGATATAGACGATTAAAGTTACCATTACGTGAACGTACCTTCCTTCTGCGTAGTTAGCAATACGCCCGACCTTTGAATCCGACCCCGAACTTCTCGGGTATCCTATAACGTTACCGTCAGATTATTTCCTTTTCCATAACTTATATGATATTGTAATAAATATCATATCACTCTAGAATAATACTTAAAGGGTTACTTGCTCTCATTTTAACATTTTTACCCTTAGAAGATAGGTTATTCCATTTTTACCCTTACATTTTCTTAAAAACGTAATTCTGGATTTTCTAGCAAGATTTTGCAACAACTTCAAAAAATCATAATTCATTCTAAAAAAAATCCAATTTGAATGCTTCAAAAATATACATGACTCTTGAAATGTATATTTCCAAGGAAAAATAACACATTTAACTCGAAATGCATGAGTCAATATCAATTTTATTTTTTCCAACAACTGTTCAGATTATCTTCCAAAAACGTGACCCAACTTCAACGTTTTGTATCTCCTTGTACAGAACTCAAAACGTTACAAATTTTATATCAATAGAAATCCCTACATGTCTACTTTACCCCTGTAAAATTTCATAATTGTAGGACTTCATTTGATATATATAAAATAATGATCACAAGGTGACTGACTCTAGAAAACTGAAATCTGGGATTTTCCCCAACTTTCACCATTTGGACCTATTGATTCCAAAAATTATTTCCCAATATGTTTTTACTCCATTTTGCATGTTAAAAGCAATGGAGCCTTAAAAACATGTAAAGGAATTTACCTCCTAATTTTTTAGATTAAACTATAATGTTACTAAAAATATAAAGACTAAAGCTCAAAACCAGAGAACTTACCATTGAAGAACCTTGCTCATTCTCTTCCTCCTCTTGAATTTCGCCCTCACTCTCACTCTCACTTATAATCAAATGCTTTGAACTGATTTGGTGTGTAGAATGAAGAGGGTAAGCACATCTATTTATAGGGAAAATTCAAGCTCATGTGGTCTTTGTTTACATGTGATAAAATCTCTCATCTTCCACCTTAACCATTGGATCAAATCCACTTTATCAAACTTCATCCTTGCCCTTCATTGTTGTGCCGACATCCCTCCCTCTCATTAGCCATTTAATGTGCTTTTTCATTAGCAAAATATCTTATAGTTCAATACCCTAATTGGCTAGGTGAGAATATTGAATTTTCAAAGCAAAACTTAATTAATTTCTTTGAGGATTTAGGCTTTATCAATGGTTAATTGAGAATTATCATATATCGTATCCAATCTCCTCCATGAGCTAGGCGTGTTCTTTATTGACTTTTGGGGTTGTTTCATAAAGCTTGATTAATATGCTAAACAAGTGTTTATTTGTTCTCTAATCACAAGTGTCTTTGTATAATTGTTTTATTAGCTAATCATGGCAATTAGTGCTTATTTAGACAAGCTTTATGCACTTTAATCCTTACTTATTTCCATTGTCTTTGATTTCCCTTAATCAAATTGAAATCATAAGCCACTAACCTCAATTAGCACAAGCTAATTTGCTATTTATTAATTGCTAATTTAAGTTAATTTGGCTAAGGGTCTTTATAACCCTCTTCTTATATCCTTTGATTATAAATTAGTTACTATTTTATGTGCTATTTATATCATATTAAATAGCCCCTAAATAATGTCTTATAATTAACCATTGGTTAATTAATTCTAAAACGAAATTTGGATAAGAATATAATCATTATATTATAATCTTTTTGAGACACTACCTTTGTATTTTGCTAATTATTTGCCAAAATATAATATTTATAATAATTATGAAAATTATGGTATTACATGTGCTCTTTCTCACACCAAGGAGATCTGTCCACAGATATGAATGGAGATGGGGTAGGAGGCGGAGAGGGGGGGAGAGGGGAAGGTGAGAGAGGGAAACAGACGTTTCTAAGTTCGTTTAATTTAGGATGAAATTGCACCGATTTAAACATATCAGGGTTAAAAATTTACTTCAAAAATCAAAATACATAAACATCTTAAAAAAATATTTTGGGGTGTTCAATACAACTTAACCCCTCTAATATATCAATGTGAACTACGTATTACCCAACAATACATATGATAGGAAGATTGAGTGAGAATCAAAGTTCAAGCTGACTAGGCGGGGATAGGTTGCTTTCAGTCCTCCTTCCTATACAACCGCTTATCAGCCTTCGCATACAAGTAGATGGCTATACAGGACTCTTTGGTAAGACTATCAGCTGCCTTTCCCTTTAAATATGTGAAGATCCATTTCCACCACCTTTTGCGGGAGCCGATTTTTAATCACAAGTATAAAAATTCAAACGACAAAGTTGCCCATGTCTTGGCTCTCTTTTTAGCCTTTAATTCTTCTTATTTCGGTGGTGGGAATGAGTTTAAGGTAGTGAAGAGGGAGCTACAAATGGTAACCAGGATGAAATAGATTTTATGTTATTCAATATTGAAGCTTCCTTTTGGCCAATAAATAATAAAAGAAGCTAACTAAGATTTCTTTCTTTTCTATTTTTCCTAAGTACATGTATTCTCCTATCGAAGACAATCCTATTTGAGGCATTGTCGGACATTAAATGTCGGTACTTCTCTCAACATGATTCCAATATTGGTTTTCCACGTTGCGAGGAACTAGCCCTTTTCGCTAGACCCAACTCTTGTTGCCTTGTTGGTATCAAGATTTCTTATTATAATTATATAATTTTTTTTCCCTAAATCACTGACAAATCTGTTATCATGACATTTTTTACCCATAAAAAATTGGTTTATTCTTCAACCATATTATACATAGCTAATATATTGGCCCTTGTGCCCGCCATGCTTTAGTAAATAAAGTGGCATGATTACACGGTCTTGTACCAGGTGTTTCCCCTGTTCGATCCTCCAGGGACCACTAGGTCCCCAATAAAAAAAAATATTGGCCCTTGTTAGAAAAAAAAAGGTGGGAGAAAGTTTTCTCAAAATCTTTTTTCTTCCTCTTGAAATCTTATCTCATCCTTAGATGAAAAATGAATTTTTCAAATTTAATTTTTTTCCAAAACTAATCCCTTTGGGACATCCCATAAAATTGAAAAAAAAAAATATATTCAAAAACTATTACTATAGTATTTTGTAACTTTATAAATTATTTTCTATTTTGTTTGTATTACATTTATAAATTGTGGATCAAATTTTAAAAGTTTAAATGTATTTTATTTATGTTTAAAATAATAGTTTTACAGAATATTAAATTTAAACCATCTATTTTTAATGAGAGGGTGAAAATGAAATTGTGAGGGAAAAAAAGAAGAAGAAAAAGGACATTAGAGTGTGAGACAACTCAAACTCCAATTAAAAAAAAGAAAGAAAAAGAAAAGAAACATACACTATTTATAATTTTATATACACAACCTTTTAAGCAATAAATTACTATTAAATTTTGGTAGGATACCGTTTTTTTTTTTTTTTTTTAATCTTTCTCTTTTCAAAATCATATATCCATTAAAATAAAAATTTAGATAATTTAAGTCAATATTTAATAAAATTATTATTTTAAACATAAATAAATAAATTTAAACTATTAAAATCTAAAAGATAACTATAATATATAAAAAATTAAAAAAATTAGTTTATCAAATATTATCATTATACTTTTATAAAATATTAAATCACAACACTTCACTTATTAATTTAAAGGTGAAGATAGGGTGAAAAAGATCACCAAAATAACTCTTGCTAAATTTTGTAGGGTGATTTTTTTAAGGTATAAAACAGGTACGTCGCCGGCAAAAAAAAAAAAAAACCTTAGGATTTATATAGAAGCAACCCGACCAAAAGTAATTTGGCACGAAGACGCCAAGCCAAACTTCTTTGATTGCGAGAATCAGTGGGAATAATCCAAGCCTCCCTAGCATTGAAATCGTCTCATCCTCTTGCCAATTTCTCTCTGTCAAATCGGTCGAGGAAGAGATGGTTTTATCTCAGAAGCTCCACGAAGCTTTCAAAGGCACTGTGGAGAGGATCACGGGTCCTCGAACTGTCTCGGCCTTCAAAGAGAAAGGAGTTCTCAGTGTCACCGAGTTCGTTGAAGCCGGCGATAATCTCGTCGCCAAATGCCCCACCTGGTCCTGGTATTTTACTGTACATACCCATTTATTATGTCGGAAAAATATTCGAATATTTGTGCATTATTCTTGTTTCTGATTTGTTGGGGGGGGGGGGTTCCGAATTGAAGCTTTGTTTAGGTAAGCGTGTACCCTTAGGAAGAAGTTCTTATCATGAGTAGATATATTTTTACTTCTCCAGTCGAGGTCTGGTGTGATGCTCTTGTTAGTGAGGATTGGGGATTCGAATTGAATTTATGA
Source organism: Acacia melanoxylon (assembly GCA_019022615.1). Taxonomy (NCBI): domain Eukaryota; kingdom Viridiplantae; phylum Streptophyta; class Magnoliopsida; order Fabales; family Fabaceae; genus Acacia; species Acacia melanoxylon. Next base: position 15,898,526 of record JAFJYJ010000005.1, read on the forward strand.
TAATTAACTAGTCATTAATCAAAGTGTGAATCTTCTTTGTCCATATAAATGCAGTATGTGACAAGAATAGAATCTTAAGAGCTACTTTTGTTCAGTTGCTGATTTTCTTCTGTATGCTTATGTTGATCCTATGTTTCATCACGCAAAATAGGGAGTCAGGTGAGCCCAACAAGAGGAAGCCATATTTACCACCAGAGAAGCAATTCTTAGTTACTAGAAATGGTAAGACCATCATAAAGTTATGCTCCATATGCGATTTGTTTTGATATACTTTTATTTATTAGAAACAGTTACTTTTCCTTTGTGAAAGCATTATACTAATTGTAATTGTGCTTCTGCATAAATGTGCTGCGTTCTATCTATCTGTCTTAGCTCTACTATTTAAATTAGTTGTTGTTGGTGATATTGGAAAATTAAGAAGTTGATGATAAATACTGGAAGTTTATCATATGGTTAATTGTCTGATAAGCAAGCTCTACTACCACATGCAAAACAGTAAAGTATGGTGACTTCATAGATTTTCATTGCAAAGTTGCCATTGTAGTGGATTGTGGAACATTATGTAATAATGTGTAAATGTTTATGAGGAGGAGGGCCTAAACTTATTTATGCACTACATATCTGAGCTTATCATTTTCAGTTTTCCTTCCCCCATGTTATTTTTTTGGTTTTTCTCGTTTTATTTAGAATAAACTTGTGATACTAGGAAGCATTGGATTTGCCATGCTCCTATGCATAATTTGGTGCTGCCAAGGACAACTGAAATTGGCCAGCCCTTTGACTAATTATTATGTATTGATGGTTTCATTATTACTTATTATTATTGACCATTTATAATGGACTGAGTGGATGGTGTGAGCAAGTCATGAAACTATTGCTGATGGAAACTTTTGTCCAGATCATATCTGGCCAAAGATTCTACCTTTTTATTTTCTTTGTTTTGGCTCTTGGGTTAGAATACATAATCATGATTCTATATGAGAGGTGCATGTCACATAAAGTGTATTTGGATTAGCTTTTGAAGAATTGCTTCTAGAGAAAAAGTGTTTTTGAAGAATAGATTTTGGAAAATAGCTTCTGGGAAGGGAAAAAAATTGGCTTCTCAAAAACTATGGTTTCAACTCCCCAAACCATGGTTTCAGGTGGAAAAGTGCTTCCTAAAAATTTAGGATGTTCGGGTACCTTTTAGTAAAACCATGGTTTAGGGCTCAAAAAGTGTTTTTTTGCTGTTACCCAAACACACACTAAGAGACAGTGGCTAACAGGCTCTGCAAGATATGTTCTAACCTGGGTTAGAACTTGGGAGCTGAACAAAATAGCTACCGTTTACTTTAATGACTTAATCTTCGGTTACTGAATCAGATGTATTCTTACCCCTGTGCCGTTTTCCTGCCCTTTCTCCTCATTCGTAGTTGTCCTATACTCCTATTTGGTGCTGAGTTTTGAATTTGCTTAACAGTGCCTTGTCTTCGAAGAGCTGCTTCTGTAGAAGAAGAATATGAAGCTGCAGGAGGAGAAGTTTTACTCGATAATGAAGATAATGATGGGTGGCTCGCAACTCATGGGAAGCCTAAGGGTACGTTTTTGAGTAAAGTCTATTGTGTTTTTGTTTTTTTTATTTGATCTCATTTGTGCGCATTTTTCTTTTCTTTTTAGAAGGTAAACCTGATGAGGATGAGGATTTACCTTCCATGGAAAGCCTAGAAATCAGCAAAAAGGATTCTGTTAAGCCAATTTCTTCCAACATGGGAGGCGAGGAAGAAGATGATATACCAGATATGGAAGAATTTGAAGAAGCTGACAATATTATTATAACAGATCCTGTAAGTTGATAGCACTTTCATTATCTGGCTCACCACCACAACCACGCTTCTGTTAAAGATCTTACAATTTCAATGTTACTGTATGACTGGATCATGACATACCTGAATGTGAACCTTAATTCAAATTTTTTCAGCTATGATGAATTTTGTTCACTTTTATAACTTCTTTGCTCTCTTTTGCTTGGTTCTTGTTAAATAGTTTACTTTTTGTTGCTGCTTTTTTTTTGTTACTGATATAATAATTCTGATCTGTGTCATTTGTATGCTGTTACGCCAAATGGGTGCAACTCTTCAGTCCACCTATCTAGTAGCTCAAGAACCTGATGATGATAATATTCTTCGAACCCGAACATATGATGTTAGCATCACGTAAGTTCAGTTTCAATATCAATCTTTTCAATTGTTAAGTGCCTGTTTGGATAACGTTATAATCACTTTTTTAGTTACTTTTATGTTATACGAGACAAAACTTCTCTCAAACATTTACCTCATACAGCTCACAATCATTTCTCCCCATCTAATCCAAACACCCCTCTCCTCCTAAAACTCATTCATTTTGATGAGAAATAGAGGAAGAATTCACTCTTATTGATATGTAATATGAGTACATAGCTAAGGTATATATAGTCTCCAAAAGGAGAGTGAACATTCAGCAATGAGTGGAGCAGATAGTGGAGGAATTAGTGGAGGAATAAAGTAAGGATAGTGCAAGCACTAAGAATAAAGTAAATAAGAATCCTATAATTAAAGGGATATGCCATAATTGATGTCCGATATGCCATAATTGCCGTCTCGATTTCTAACACTCCCCCTCAAGTCGGAGAATATATGTCAATCATTCCCAGCCTTGCCTCGAAATCCTTCAAACTTCGTTCGCCTAGTGGCTTAGTGAAGATATCGCAACTGTCCGCAGATCTTATGTGAGATAAAGTCATAATGCCTCGCTTCAATCTTTTCTTTAATGAAGTGCCCGTCTATCTCAACATGTTTAGTTCTATCATGATATACCGGGTTCTTGACCATTTCAACATCGGCCTTGTTGTCACACCAAAGTTGCATTGGTCCATCATGTTGAATCCCCAACTCCTTCAAAGAATCTCATAACCCAGATTCCTTCACATACTCCTTTCTCAATTCTCTCGCCCCGCTTCGCACTACTTGTTGACACGATCTGTTCTGTTTTTACTTCTCCATGTAACCAGATTTCCCCACACATATGTACAAGACTCGAGGTTGACTTCCTAGTTTCTCTATCCCTTGCATGGTCCGCATCGGTGTAGATTTCGATGTTTCGGTAGTACTTTTCTTAAAGAATATTCCTCTTCCAGGATTAAGCTTCGATAGCTCAAAATTCCGTGTACAGCCTTTGCATGTGTTCTTCCCGTGGTTGATGCATAAACCGACTTACTATTCCAACCGCATAACTAATATCGGACGTGTGTGGGTTAAATATATCAATTTTCCCACTAGTCTTCTCGTATCTTTCAATCGGGGCTTGGAACACCTTGTGGCTTGATCTCTAAATGACATCCCTCCTCCATAGGTGTCCCCTCCGGGTTGGGCACCCAACATTCCCCGTCTCATGTAATAGGTCTAATGTATACTTTTCCGAGATACATTGATACCGTTCTTGGTTCTTGCCACTTCCATGCCTAAGAAGTACCTTATTTGTCCAAGGTCTTTCACCCGAAATTCAAATGGATAAGTCCCGTTTTAGTTGAGCTATAGATTCTTCATCATTTCCGTAATGACTATGTCATCAACATAGACAATCAATATGGTGACTTTGCCATTAACACGTTTGATGAATAATGTGTCATCTCGCTTGTCCCCGAGTATACCCAAGCTTTTTCACCGCTTTGGTGAATCTACCGAACCATGCCCCGGGAGATTGCTTGAGACCATACAATGACTTTCTGAGTTTACACACAGAGTTGTTGGGAGCTAAGACTCCTTCTGGAACTTCCATGTATACTTCTTCCTCTAGGTTTCCATTTAGAAATGCATTCTTCACATCTAGTTGGTGTAATGGCCAATCCAAGTTTGCTGCAATTGATAATAATACTTGGATGGTATTGAACTTGACTACTGGAGCGAATGTCTCCTGATAGTCAATTCCATATGTCGGGTATAGCCTTTTGCAACAAGTCTTGCCTTGTATTTGTTGATACTACCATCTGGATTGAATTTTGGGGTGAAAATCCATCCGCATCCCACTGCGTTTTCTTTCCTTTAGGAAGAGTTGTAATCTCCCATGTTCTATTGTCTTTGAGTGCTCGTAGCTCTTCTTTTGCAAGCTTGCTTCCAATTTGGATCAGCCATAGCTTGTTGAAAAGAGTTTGGAATTGTTATCTGTGCACTGTTTACAACAAAACTTTGCATTTTTGCAGATAGATTACCATATGAGACAAAGTGTTGAATTGGATGTTGAGTACACGATCTTACCCCTTTTCGCAAAGCTATCGGCCATCCTAACTCTTCAGATTTAATCCGGATTGGATTCATGGTCGTTCCTTTGAATGGGAGAGATAGTTCTACCAAAGGTGTCCGGTTCATCTTGAACTTGTGATCCGGACTCTACCTCTTGTCGTGGTTCAAAGATCTATCCCTCGAATTGATCTCAACATGTGTTTCCAGTTCATTATGTGCAAGTTGAGGTGGAATTGGTTGGTTTGTGGGAGCAAGTGATTCAAGTGTGGGTATAAGGCTATTTTTGTGATGGTGATGATAAGTCGGGTGAGCTTTTGGGATTGGATGTGTCCGTGTTTAGCCATTCAACGTTAGAATACTCCCCCCGAATGGGTAATTTAGGATAATATGCTTCTTCTTCCAAGAATACGGTATCGCGGGAGACAATAAGTTTCTTAGACGAAGGACGTGAGCATTTGTACCCTTTTTGAGTAAGGAGTAGCCAAGAAAGATACATTTGTCACTCGAGCACCAAATTTGTTGCCATCCTTTTTGTGCACAAAGACAACACAACCAAATACCTTAGAAGGTAAAGAATTGATTAGAGGGCAATTTGGAAAGAATCCAAGGAGTTTTTGAATCGGGGTGTCATAATTGAGAATTTTGGATGGCATACGGTTAATGAGATAAGCCGCTGTTTTGATGGCATCATCCCGTAAGATTGTAGGGACATTTCGCTCCATTAGCAAGGCTCGGCTTACTTCCAACAGTGACGATTTTTTTCGCTCCGCCACTCCGTTTTGTTGGGGGTGTAAGGACATGAAGTTTGGTGATGAATTCCGTGTTGATCAAGAAATTCTTTGAAGGCAAAGACTCATGTATTCCTTTGCATTATCACTTCGTAATACCTTAATGGAAGTGTTGAATTGGGTTTGCGTAAAGGTATAGAAGGTTTGAAATACTTTGGCTACTTCCGATTTGTCTTTCATCAAATAAACCCATGTTGTTCGGTGTGATCATCAATGAAAGTAACGAACCATCTAGTATTGGAGAGGGTAGTTATTCGGCCGGCCCCAAATATCACTATGAATTAGTGTGAATGGTGAGGAAGGGGTATAGGGTTGTTTGGGATATGAAGAACGAGTTTGTTTTGCAAATTGGCAAGTTTCACAATGAAAAGGGGTAGAATTTTTATTGAATAGACTTGGAAACACATGCTTCATATAATCAAAACTAGGGTGGCCGACCGACAAGGTGCACAAAAGTACATCATTGTTTTGAGAATTCGAGCTAACCAAAGGCCCGCCTTTGTCAGTTCGTGCAAGTTTATTCTTCAAATTCAAGCCTTCAAGGTAGAATAATCCATCCCATTCTCTAGAAGTCCCAATCGTCCGCCCGATTTTAAATCCCGAAAAACACATAAACCATCATCAAAGATCACTCGGCATATTTGACCTCTAGTCAACTTGCTCACGATATCGTGTTACACGTGAGTTCGTGTACAAACAGACATTTTGTATGGTTAATTGATTAGATAATGTGACCGTGCCAATACCCTCTACCCTTGTGAATATACCGTTAGCTACTTTGACTTTGAGGTGTTCATGACAGAATTTTAGGTTGTTGAATAATGTTTTGTTACCGGTCATATGATCCGTAGCTCCTGAGTCAATAATCCAGGTACTAGTCATCACAGCGTTGAGGGCTACAATAGAATTACCTCGATTGAACCAAATTTACGCGGGAATAGAGTTTGACTTATTCCCGTTTGTCGAGTATCCTACTTGTTGTAATTCTTCATGACTCGTGCAACCATCATTCTCAACCTTAGATTCAGCATTAGTCGTGTGACTTTGGAAGTTTGATTTTCCATTGGAAGGTTTTCCATGGAGTTTCCAAAGATTCTTCTTTATTATGGCCTTTCTTCTGCAATAGTTGCACCATTTGATAGGCCTTCGTTCCCCCGTGTGATCCCCGGGCCGCGAGTGCCGAGCTTTCGATTGAGTTATGTCGATTCAAGAGTTTCCTACTTTCCTCAAATTGCACAAAATTAACAACATCAAAGAGTTGAGGAAGTGGCTTCAAACCCCATAATTCTGCCCCTTATCTCTTCGAAAGTGTCATTTAGGCCTAGGAGGAAGTCATGTATCCGTCCTTCTTCCACGATCTTTTGTATAGTTGTGCATCTTCGAGGTTTTTCCAGGGATGAACCTCAAATAAATCTTGTGTTGCCACAATTTCAGCAAAGTATTATAATATTCAGTTACGTACATGTTACCTTGTCTTAGATCCCGTGAGTTGTCGCCTGTGTGAATCAAGGCAGCGGTGTTTTCAAGTGAGGAGTAGGTTCTTCGAGCAAGATCCCATATTTCTTTTGCCGTGTGAGCAAGTAGGTATCCTTCGCGATCTCTAAAGTCATCGAGTTGCACAACCAAGTCATGACTTGGTTGTTTTCAGCAAACCATGTGTCGAAATTGGGAGCATCGGGGGCTGGTTGAGGGCTGCCCCATTAATGTATTTCTCCTTTCTCTTACCACGAATATACCTCAAAGCACGCTTTGTGACCACCGGAGATAGTTTTTACCATTAAACTTATGGTTAATGATCATACCGTGATTTTCTCGAGAAATCTGGTACCATTTCGTGATTCTCGGGGTGGTACTGGATTTTCCGAGAAATCTGGTGGTATCTCCGTGGTTTCGTGTGGTACCGTTTGGTTTGGTGGTTCAAGATGAAGAGTTTGGAGTTTCGAATTTGTACCGACATAAAAGCTTGGGGAATCATTCCTGCTCGTACAGATTTTCAGGAATTGAGCCGAATCGAGGAGGGATTTGAGAGAAATCCATGTTCGGACTGTTTGCCGGAAAAAGGATTCAGATTGCCGGAATCTGGAATTGATGCTCTGAAACTGCAGAATTCCATTGTTCTGGACTGTTTACCAGAATCTGGAATTAGTGGGGCTGATTCTGAATTTCTGCCTCTGTTTGCTCTGATACCATGATGAGAAATAGAGGAAGAATTCACTCTTATTGATATGTAATATGAGTACATAGCTAAGGTATATATAGTCTCCAAAAGGAGAGTGAACATTCAGCAATGAGTGGAGCAGATAGTGGAGGAATTAGTGGAGGAATAAAGTAAGGATAGTGCAGCACTAAGAATAAAGTAAATAAGAATCCTATAATTAAAGGGATATGCCATAATTGATGTCTGATATGCCATAATTGCTGTCTGATTTCTAACACATTTTAATGTCAGGCAGAGCAGTGACGTTATACTTGTATAATTGACATATCATAATGGTGGTCCATTTGGTACCTGTTTTATATTAGAAACCAATTTGTATTCTGGAAACTATCTATAAAAACCTGCCTTTTCTTGTTATGCAGGTATGACAAGTATTATCAAACCCCTCGAGTGTGGCTTACTGGATATGATGAGGTCAGTGTTACCCACTTGACCCTTGCCCCTTGTATATATTTCAGTGCATTATTTATAGTGGATCCATTAAAACATGCATTTAAAGGTTTACCGTAGTGTGTATGGCCTTGAAGCTTACCTAAAAAAGTATCACTATATTGTATTTTATAATGTTCATCTGCACAAGTCAACCCCACTTAGTGAGATAAGGCTTTTGTAGTTGTTGTTGATTGTTCATTCATGCATGCTTGTGTCTGTGTTGGCAGTGATATCATGGTTTGAGTTCCATTCTCTGCTCATATGGTTATCTTAGAATTATTATCTTGCATTCTGGGCAATTGAATAAATGTACCCTGTAGCACATTTACTTAATGCTTCATTATCAGCAATGAAGAGGTGGCTGTGGCAAAGATATTAGTGTCTTTTCCACCATATTCAATTATCCTCCCTAGAAACCAGGTAGACCAATTTATTACCATTTTCTCTCTTGTTGCAGTCAAGGATGCTTCTGCAACCAGAACTTGTCCTTGAAGATGTCAGTCAGGACCATGCACGCAAAACGGTGAGACAAACATTTGGATGATTATGTTCAATTTGAAATGATAGTTTTACAAGGAATGGATGTTAGTTATCAATTACAATGTAGTGACTATTGTCCTCATGATTATGTTTGGGGGGTTTCTGCTATTCTGTAAATTAATTTGTATTATTACTGAATCTATATGCAGGTAACAATTGAGGACCACCCTCACTTGCCTGGGAAGCATGCATCTATTCATCCTTGTCGACATGGAGCTGTGATGAAGAAAATCATTGATGTGCTGATGTCACGTGGAGTTGAACCAGAAGTTGACAAGTAAACCCTTCTTATACCTCATATAAGTTGCTTTCTTTGGTATTCAATTACTCCATGTGGCTTGAATTGGAATTTTGTCTGATTAAGATGCATATGATGGCTTTGGTGCTGGATGTGGTAACACCATCCATATTCAATGCAAATAGTTTAACTATTGACTTCAAAAATGCTTTTTCATTGAAAATGCACTTTCAGTCCCTCATTGGAGAATGGGTTGTCCATATCTTCTAATATTGAACAATGTGAGATCTGACGAATGGCCAAACTGACAAATGGCCAAAAATGTTAACCTGTTAGAGCTTACTGTTAAGCATGCTCATCTGCTTTTTCCCCATTACCTAATTTGATTTACCAGCTGATTTGTTGATGTTAAAAATTCTTGTTTTGTGAATTGATAATGTTATCAATCATTTTAATTGTCCACTATAGATTGATGACATATGGCTTCATTTAAGAGTTGAGTTAGTCTCCTTTGACTTGGTACCTGGGCTCCCCACAAATAATATTTCTGGTGGGTTCTTGAGAATCCATGAAGTACTTAAACTGCTTGTATTTCTCAGTATTCTTCTGAAATTGGATCCTACATAATAAGAGCTTAATGGATTGACTGTTTACCCATTCCAATGACGAGTTCAATGATTTGGCAGTCATGAATTTTACTTGCACTTGTTTAATAGTTATACTCTTCACTATCGTGTATGATAAGGATCTAAGATAGGTAGAGAGGAAGGAGGCGGAAAGTCTTTATCTGATAGGATCTAAGATTATTAGCCTTAATATTTATAGACTGAAAAATACTGACACCCTAAAATTTAGGCCCACTAAGGCATGACTTAGGAAATGGAAGATGACAGACTTGAACATGTTTAGTAAAAATATTTAAAATAAAATACTTGACCCAGTAAATACTCATAACAGGCACCATTTACTCCTAAACTTGTGCTGCACTTGAACTAATCACTAAAATCACCAAAATAAATATTAATAAAATAAAATCAGAATAATTAAATTCCAAGTCAGCCCCCAATTTACTGTGCATGTGACTTTATGAATTTGTACTCTATCAGTTTCACATCTTAAAACTGAAAGAGAAGGAAAAGGCTAGTTGGCAGGTCTGACATGCAATCTTCTTTTCTGGTAGATAAAGTGCAATTTTTTAAACCCGAGCACTACTTCTTGCAACTCGTGTTACTGCTAATGGCTGAGTATAGAAGTAGTGGTGATCTTTCATTATTTTTGTTTCCTCTAATTTTATATGAGGTGCTACAATCACTTATTTATTTTCATAGGTATCTATTCTTATTCTTGAAATTCATGGCCTCTGTAATTCCAACAATTGAGTATGACTACACCATGGACTTTGATCTTGGCAGCTCCAGCCATTGACCAAGGTAATTGTTATTTGCTAGCTTAATTGTATTATTCAAATTCAGTAAATTCCGCCTAACTATACCCAGCATGATGTCACTGTCAGTCTGCCGTGCCTCCATGGCTTCCTCATTCAATTTATCATTTATATCTATTGGTCACTGGTTGAATATGTTTATCCCAGTGTTTATTTGCAGCTTGGTTACTTCTGTCTAGCATAGCCATAAATTATATTCGAGGTTTAACAGACGAACCTTTTCCTTTCTTTTTATCCATTGGAGAATACCTTTCAGCCCTTGCTTTATCCCATATTTTTTTATTATTATTATTATTATTATGTTTTTCTCATGCAGAGATTATTTCATACAGAAAAAAATTTACTGCTACTATTGATGTCATACTGTTTATGTGGATATATGTAGTTGTTCTCTTTATGGTTTTTCATGTTTTTTGATGGTAGACACGTTTTCTCTCACATAATCAATATATATGCTCACCGTCACACTAATATTTCATATAAATTTGCATACAAATACTCATATCTAAAAATGCATTTTCCTGCTGACATAGACACATATGGTATGAGAGTTTTCTAGCTGATCTTCAAATGTTGAATTACGATTACCCGTGTTTCCTTTATGTTTGTCCATGATAGTCACTCAAGGGCCCTAACTTGAAACCTAGAAATTGACATGAACGCGAAAACAAGGCAACATGATAACAAGGCCAGATGTGTTTTAGGGAGAATCCCTGTCATGTAGTGGCAAGACCTTGGCTTATTTGGATCTCTATGCATAGGATTGTGTAATCAAGTTGAGGGGGGCCACTTATTATCCATGCTCATTCTTGTTTGTCTAGATACGCTGACCCCAGCTTTAGTTAAGTCAATAATTGTGATCAAACTTGACTCCTTTAGTAAAGGAGTCCGCTGTTCATAAATGTAGAAAATAGAAACATATAATCTGAATTCCGTAAGTATTCATGTACACAAGAGGGATATATATATACACAAGAGAGGGCCTTAGAGTTAATAGGCCCATTATGACTAATTCCTAACACTCCCCCTCAAGTTGGAGCATAGATGTTAATCAAGCCCAACTTGTTACAAAGGTAGTCAACCCGAGTCCTATTTAAGGCCTTAGTCAGAAGGTCACCCAATTGGTCACTGGAACGCACATGCCCCGTAGAAATAAAGTTCTCCTTGATCTTATCGCGTACAAAGTGACAGTCAATCTCAATGTGTTTCATACGTTCATGAAACACAGAGTTGGAGGCTATGTGTAGAGTAGCTTTATTATCACACCACAACTTCGCAAGTAATGACGTGGCAAGACCAACTTCCTTCATTAACTGGTGAATCCACACAATTTCCTGTACTGACTGAGACATGGCTCTATACTCAACTTCTGCACTCGACTTAGAAACCACATCTTGCTTCTTACTCCTCCATGATACTAAATTTCCACCCACAAACACACTATCCTATGGTGGATCTTCTAGTAGCCTTTGATCCCGCATGATCTGCATCACAAAAACATTCAATTTTGTTGTGGCCATGATTCGTATAGAGTACACCACAACCAGGTGAGCCCTTCAAATAATGTAAGACATGCTCCAATGCTTCCCACTGAGCAATGGTTGGTGCAGTCATGAATTGACTAAGCACACTCACTGGAAAGGTCACATCGGGGCGAGTTACTGTGAGATATTTCAATTTCCCAATTAATCTACGGTATCTCTCAGGGTAGGCAAACGGCTTGATCTTCTCTGGATCAACTTTCTTTCTTACATCCTCAGGTAGCTCATCAAACGGTATGCGGTCATCCATGTCCAAGAAGGGATTAGGAATCATGGGAAAGCTACTCGGTGCTGCTCCGAGTTTCCCAGTTTCTTTTAACAGATCAAGAACATATTTCCTCTGTGTCAAAAGTATGGGTTTTGAAATTGGGCAGAAAAGTATTCTTTAGCATTGTCACTCCGTAAGGTTTTGACTGACACGCCAAACTGAGTTTTGATTTCAACACAGAAATTGCAAAAGTGAGAAAACAACTCAGAACGAGTTTTCATTAAATAAAGCCAGGTGGTACGAGAGAAATCATCAACAAAAGTAACAAAGTACCTAAAACCAAGCTTAGACTCGACAGGACATGGACCCCAAACATCATAATGGACTAAATCAAAGGGAGATGCAGCTTGTTTATGAACTCGAGGTGCCAAGTGAACACGATGATGTTTAGCAAACTGACATGACTCACATTCTAAAGAAGACAAATTATGGAATTGAGGATACATCCTCTTCAAAAAAGACAAGGACACATGACCTAAACGGCAATGAATATCAAAAGGGGATGAACCACCAGAGCAAGCAACTGAACGCGGTACCTGATCCTCAAGGAAGTAATGGCCACTAGCCCTTACCAAGAACTCGCTTCGTCGTAAGGTCCTGAATCAAACAATGGTCAGGAAATAAAGTAATGAAACAATTTGATTGTCGAGTGAGCTTGCTAGGAGACAAAAGATTAAAGGCAAGGTCAGGGACATTAATGACATGGGATAATGAAACAGATGGGGTAGGTTGGGCAGTGCCAGAGCCAAGAACACGAGAATAAGAACCGTTGGCAATTGTTATACTAGAAGTAGTGGCATAAGGCGCATACGAGGAAAACAAATGGTGGTTACCTGTCATATGATCAGTAGCACCGGAATCGATGATCCACTTTGAGGAAGAAGTAGCAAAACTAGAGGCAATATTACCTTTACCACGAGCAATTGAAGAACTAGACGTAGATGTAGCCATCGAGCCTCACTAAGCAAGTTGAGCACCACAACAAACAAGGGAGGAAGTACCAAACAACAAATAATCAAGATGGCAACCAACACACACTCTCCGAGCAAGAGCATCAACAGTGAGCAGAAAGCCTCACCAAAGAAGATAATACTGAGAAACCAAAGAGAACAGCAACTAAACAATACTCCAAACGTTCTCTTATTGCCAAACAGGTCACACAAGGACCACCAAATAGCAAAGGAGTACCAAACACCAGTAATCCTACAAAACACTCGCCGGAATCTTGAAATTCTCACCGGAGTCTAAAAATAATTATCTTTGGGATCTGGAAATGCTTGTTTGAATATGGAGATGTCGCCGGAAAATTCAAACAGTCACCGGAAGCTCGCTGGAAAATTCAAACAGTCACCAGAAGCTGCAAAACTCACGGATCAGGTTAGAAATGAGAAGAGAAGGCTGGAACAGAAAGTATGTGACGAAACGGAGATCACACGCGCCGCCAGAAGACTGCTGCCCGTCGAGCGTGTGTATTCCACGCGCCGCCGTGGAGATGTTGGATGGCCACCAAATTTTGGGCGTTCACCGATCGAGGGGTGGGGATTCTGGTGGGGTGGCGCGTGTTCCAATCAGACGTCGGGAACCGAATTCGAAATCTCCTCCCTCTCTCTCGCTGTTTCTATTTCAAACAGACTTGACCAGAAAATGGAAACCAGACGTGAACTCAGGAACCAGGGCAGAAATCCTAGCTCTGATACCATGTAGAAAATAGAAACATATAATCTGAATTCCGTAAGTATTCATGTACACAAGAGGGATATATATATACACAAGAGAGGGCCTCAGAGTTAATAGGCCCATTATGACTAATTCCTAACAATAAACAATGTTGAAGACACAACGGGTACTTGTGTGCATGCATGTATAATCTAAACCAACAAAAAGTATATTTTGTTACATTTGTGTGTATATAAGAAATAAACCTAGACAAATAAAGGGTTAAGGTGCGCTCAACACCCTAAACTATTTTTGGAGGTGCAATTAGCATCCTAAAGTATTTAAGGGTGCAATTTTGCCCCAAAAGTATTAAAAATGGAGCAATTTCAGCCCTTCATTAACAGAACTCTAACCTCTGTTTGCTATGCTTGACAGCTGGGCATTTTTTTTTTTTTTAACATTGACACATCAGGTAGAAACATAGTCAAACAAGCAATTATTACTCTGATGTGGAGGAGGGAAGAAAAGCATCTATAAATAAAGAAATCAAGAACAAAAAAATTCATCCATGGTAGAAACAGATGTAGAGGGGGGCGATGGCACCAGATAAAAAAGATTGAAGATGCCCTATCCACACACTGTTTTGATGAACTCATAATCACAGATAACCAAAATCAAAATCAGAACCACAGTTCTCACTGTTTTGATTTGGAAATGGAATGGCACAACAGACAACCAAAATCAAATCACAGATCTCACTCTTGTTATTCTTCCCATAAATACTGTCTCTTTGCCCTCTTTTCTGCGCTATTTTTTTTTGGCCTCCCTAGAGGAGTACGCCGCCATAGTCTTTCACGGTTTAATGGGGAGGAAGGGATCATGTTTTGTGTGGGAAGAGGGTGGAGCTTCTTTTTTTGATACACAGGTGGCAGTTTTATAAATTAGGTGTCATCAATTAAAAAAGAAATGCCCAGCGGTCAAACAAATCAAACGGAGGTTAGGGTTCTTTTAATGAAGGACTGAAATTGCTTTATTTTTAATACTTTAGGGGCAAATTGCACACTTTAATACTTTATGGTGCTAATTGCACCTCCAAAAATAGTTTAGGGTGCTAGGTGCACCTTTACCCAAAAATAAATGCTATAATGATTCGTTTTGTTGAAGATTTCTGAAGTCGTGTACAAAGAATCATTTTTCTTTATAGGTAACCAAAATGTTTTCAATGTTTGAAGAGCTTTAATATGTTTCAAGCTCTTTTGTTTGTAAAGTATGTTGAGTGAAATCCAAACTTCTAGCAATGTTATATTTGAATTATAATTTACAAACAATTTGGTTAAATTGTATACCTAGCTCTGCAGTTGGCTGGACTAGTAAATAGGATAAATTTTCGACCATTTCTGTGAACATGATTTTGAATTTGGCTCCTCTTTTTTTTTTTTTTTTTTTTTTTTTTTGTGGGGGACCAAATTGATTATGAATTTGACTAATCATTGTAGTTGATGCATTTTAATATGTAGCTTTAGTTTTTTCTGTCGCTTTTTCCTGGTAGCAAGCATAGTAAAAGTTCCTTTTCTTTTTTCTTTTCCCATTTCTTTATTGACCATAATGTGTGACTTTGCTGAGATACTGATGATTATATGCCCTTTTATAATGAGATTTGAACCTTTTGGATTCTGCAGATGGAAGCTGCAAATTCAAGCATTAATCAGACTTTTCACCTTCTACTCCACTGATTCAATCCGATGCACAAGAACTTTTAACATGTTTTTTTCTGTCTTTGCTGCACATATTAGCACTCCAACTAGTATGAATTTGATAAAGTGTACATGTCATGTAAAGTGTGGACGTGTGCTTTTCTGGAGGTTGGATAGATATTTTATGTGTACATAATTGACACGCCATTCATGAAACTGGCTATTGCTATCCTCCTCCCAAGACAAAAGACATTGCTTAGTATTTTCCTTTCTTGTCATTGTTAAATGCTTGTGATCTTGCAATCATTGATGTATTATCACTAATCAATATTAATATCAAATATTAAATTTAGAATGAAAAAATATTGGTAAGTAATGAATAGCATAGTTTATTTTCTTAAACTCTATGATTCATGGAAAAATGACTTGTATACATATATATGATGAAATTTATTGGTTGTTCTATATGAATTGTGCCTTTAAATTTGAAGGCAGCGAGTGATGTATAAGAACTTATGTCTAGTTAAAGTTATTAGAAGTTAATCAAGTGCAGGATCATCTAATTAGCAAACATACTGCCGGAATAAACACTAGAAAGGATTTCAAAACTCCTAGAAACATACTGAAAAAGAAGGGACGAGGCTTCATAGAACCACCTTTGGAATCTCATCTCATTGTCTATTTGTTTTGGTTTTTTAAAAGTGTTTTTATGGCTTTTGAAATAAGTACGTGAGAGAGGTTTTATCTGGACTTATAAAAAATATTAAAAAATCTCTTGTTTTTCCTTCCCGAACAACCACTTGCAATCATAAGGGAGCAGCTTCATAAGCAAGCCCTTAATTGTTAGGGGCGTGCAATCCATGGGATTAACACCAGCATTTAAATATTGCTAATTGTGTCATTAAAGCAGTGAGCTCGTGTCCCCTCGGTGTTCCTTAGCTGTCATAATCTTCATGCATTGCTAAATTAGGTATATCCACAATAGGAATATATATATATATATATATATATAATGTTTTCTATTTCAATTTCCTCGAACTTGATAGCATCTTGAGTTTCGAAATAATTGAAATCAGCTTTAAATAATACAGATGTTTAAGAGTAAAAAAGTAATATTAAGATTTAGCTACAATATAAATAAAATTATGCCTTAAATTGCTGGTATGCCTTTTGAACAAGGAAATTTCCTATAAATACGTTAAAACCGGCAACCATTAATACACAGACTCACAGAGTGACTGAGAAAGCGACACATAAAATGAAGAGTTTCCAACTCTCTTTCCTTTGTCTAGCTCTCTTGCTTGCTGCAGCTTCTGCAGATTCCGATGTAAGTTTTCTTCAATACATATTCACATATACATAGAATTCTTTAAAAGATCTAATTCTTTTTTCATCTTTCAATCATCAAATCGAAGCAAAAATTCAAGTTCTTCACTTGATTAATTATTGCTACCAGTAGATCTGCATGAATCACCACCACCATCATTTTGATAGCTAATTTTGACGATTTTTCTGTAGCTTTCTTTCTTGATGAATGATAAGCAATATAACCCAGATCCAAAATTCTAAAATCGAAAGATTTGATCGCCATTGTGTTTTTCTTTGCTGGATCAGTGCGATATTGTTTAAATGTAAATTAATCTCGCTTGGACATTTCATCGAACAGAGGGACTGTGTTTATACCCTGTATGTGAAGACTGGTTCAATCATTAAAGGCGGAACCGATGCCAAAATCAGCGTGACGCTCGGCGATGCTTCAGGCCGATCCGTGTCGGTCCCAAATCTCAGGTCATGGGGCCTCATGAGTCCATCGCACGACTACTTCGAGCGAGGCAACCGCGACATCTTCAGCGGCCGTGGCCCCTGCATCGACGCGCCGGTGTGCCGCCTCAACCTCACCTCCGATGGCGCCGGAGCTCACCCCAGCTGGTTTTGCGACTACGTCGAGGTCACGTCGACTGGGCCTCACATTAACTGTTCGCAGTCCATCTTCTACGTCGATCAGTGGCTAGCCAATGACGTTCCGCCATGTGGTCTAACAGCCTTGATCAATGGTTGCTACAACGTAGCGGCGGAGACGAAGGAGGGGAGATTTGTTGTGGGGAATCCGAAAAGGTCATGGGATTTATGGGAATGAATGATGTTGTGTGAAAATGAGAAGAAGATGGAAATAATGTGAGTGTTTTGGGAATAATGGGGATCTTTACAAAGGAGCGCTCCTTCTTCTACGTCTTCTGTGTTTACTCGCCAATGTTATCCGAGTTACTGTAGTGTGCTATATACTGTGCTATATACTAAGGTTTCTCTTTCAGGAGCTTCATACAAATATATACGAACCGACGTAACCACTAAACAAATTAACCCATGAGTCCCACCGGATAATAGATCAATCAACTGTTGAGTCAATAAGCTAGACTGCATGATCCGGGGAAAAAAACTGGACTTTATATTTTTCCCCTTGGAATCACTTTCCCTGCCTATCCTTTAGATAGGAGGATTCTTCTCTCCCAGATCGTCAGATCGATTTGAACGGTCCAGATCTTATTTGTTTTATTTTATGTTTTTTCAAAAAAATATATTTTAATGGGTAGAAAATCTAAAATAAAAATAATATCTCAACTAACATTTTTTCAAAAAGCGATTTTTTTTTAAAAAGAAAAGTTAAAAAAATCAAATATGATCGCCCAGATCAGATCTGGGGACTGGCCCAGATCGATGGGTTGATGGTCCCGAAAGTGGTTCCTTTTCCCCTTGTTTAATCATGAAACAAAACAATGTTGTTCTAAGTTACTACTTTGATCCTATTTATAAGTCCCATTTGACAAAAAAAAATGGTCTTATTTATAAGTCTCTTTTGACCAAATAAATAAGATTGTGACAATTTTGTCCATATTAATTATACCAATGAAAACAGAGAGAGAAGAAAGAGTGAAAGGTATCTAATCATAAATAAGGGTAAAGTTAAAAATTTACCCCATAATCATTGAGCTAATTATCTCTCCTTGGTATGTGTGATTTGGTCCAAAGGGACACTTATAAATAGAACAAGAGTGGTAGAAAAAGAAATTTGCAACCAAGTTGTTGATTAAGGTATTAAAGAACACGGTTGAATTTGAGAAGTGCGTGATTATTTATTTTTGGCAAAATTCACAGCTACTTGGGGGTGGAAATAAGTTAGGTTTAGGGTTTAGGGTTTAGTTAAATAGTCTAGGTCTAGGTCTAGGTCTGTAGAGATTTAAAGTCTGAATCTATATAAAGGTTTTTTTTAAGTCTAAGTTTGGGCCTTCAAAAGGTTTGACAGATCTTAAATGGCTTTTAAATATGTTTTAAAAACATATACTTCCAAATTCATATATAACTCTTCAAATCTATATATAGTCATACATTATGTCTAAAACGGCTAAGATCTATTCTCATCATAATATAAGGGTTTAGTAAGGGAAAAAAAATAATGTTTAGTGACAATAGTTGTCTGAGCAAATAAGAATAAGAAAAACCAATCGTTTGTTGACTAATTTGATATTTTTTCAAAAGCAATCAAGCATAACATGCGGCATGTAAAATTGGATTTTATCACTTTTGATTTTCCCCCATGAACTAGGATAACTTCCTCCTACTAAAATTATAATATTTAATTTGACACTAAAATAAACTTATAATGATAATTATGTTGTAGTGGATGACACAAATCAGGGAAGAGGGAGTGAGCTAGTGTTGCCATCTCCATAGATTGGAGAGAAGAGATGTAGGGTTGAATAATTGATGAATGCAAGGATTGAGTATGTGTGAACGATTATGGATGTGAAATTTATGATTAGAGCTGGGAATCAGGACTAGTCCTTTTAGGCCTAGGGTAAGAAAAACATTTATTTTTCAAGGCCGGCCCATGAACGTATGGGCCAAGGTTGGCCATGCAGGGCTGAAGTAATTCTTATAATTTTTAACTATTTTTCCTATTGGTAAAAGAGAGTTGGCGTAGATGGTAAGAGATTTGTTCGAGTCCAAAGGGATGTGTGTTCGATCCCCGCTGTCAGTCCGAGACTCCTTTGGTAGACAATCTCGTAAGTCCCATTAAGTCTCAAAGAGCCTCGGACCGCGCCTGGCCGCGGTGAGAGTGATCTTAACCCCTCCAAAACTTTTTTCGTATAAAAAAAAAAACTTATTTTTCCTATTGTTTTTTAAAGAAATATAATTAATAAATTACAACCATTAAAGTTTTAATTTAACAAATAAATGTTGTCATTTGTTAACATTAAGGTCTAAACGTTACACATCATGCAACAAACAAACGCAGTCACTAAGTCATAATCAAAGGTAAAATATTGTCCACATACCACAATTACAAATAATTAATGAAAAGACTTAATAAAATTAAAAATACATCGTGTAAATATATATTATAAAATGTAAGTAGTCAACAAAATAAATAATTCAATGTATGAACAAAACAATCACTAGAAAATAAATAAATAATACAAAATTAGTAAGAATACTTATGAAATAATAAATATATTTTATAAGTTTTTAATTTGTTATGAAATTTAATTCTAAAAAAAATAACAATTAAACATTTATAACATGATTAACAAAGTATAAAAAAAACAATAATATTATTATCATATAAATATTTTTTTTAAAAAAAATTATGGGCCTAAAAGAGAGGGCCCTTTTAGGCCCTCGACCTATAGGGGCTTTTTTACACCCATTTTCACTTTTGAAGCAAAAATCTTAAACTTGACCGTTATAAATTCAGGCCTAAACAGGTCAACTCGCCCCCGTTTTTCCAGCTCTACTTATGATTAAGATTAAGTTGATAATTTTATAAATGATTTATAATATTTTTTTAGATTATATTATACATAATTATGTAATAGTATAAATTAAAATATTAAATAGATGAGATCTGTAAGTTAAGCCTTATGAAAATGGGCATGTTTATCAAAATAGGCTTGGTAATAAGCATGAGTTTAAGCTTGACCTATTTACAGTTAAGTTTTATGTAGCTTAGACCATAGGCCTTTAGTAAGGGCTTAGCATATTTCCGTTGTTAGAGCTAATTCCATTAATCTTATGAAGTCAAAACTATATGTAGGTCACCAACACCAACATAAAGTTGGTCTAGTGGTGTAAGGTCCCACTAAATCTCCTGAGATCTTAAATTTGAGTCTTAAAAGAGATACTTGTATTAGGAGAGAAAACCACAAACCTTAGACCCGATAATAATATTAAAAAAACCTATATAGAAAAAAAAACCTATGTGAGGGTAAGTAATCCTCACAGGTACAAGAAATTTTTAACCTCCTCAATGCCTCTATAAAAATGATAAAATATTATGGGTTAATTTCAAGCTTGACCTCATTTAAATCTTGAGTTTTAAACCAAATGTTTTAATTCCAAGCTTCATTTCAAGAATTATCTAATTATTTAGGGAAAAAATAGCGCAGAGCTGCTCTCATTTCGGAATCTCTCCTACGTAAGATTTTGGAGCGTATCTAATTCGGAAACGTTGCATGAGAGATCAGCACATGCGTCTGGCAAAAAAGTTGCCCACTTTATTGGTGAATCTCTGGAAATATTGATTTATCGAGATGATCAAATCGGTTAAAACGAAGGACAGGCTTGCAATCTAGGAAATTTAGTTATTGGGTTTTCGGATTTGCGTTTGCGTTAGAGAGTGGAAGAGGGTTTTACAGTTGTGGGTGGGAGCTAATGAAGAAGGACAAGGGAGTGATGGTTTCGAACCCCAATAGTGGCGAAGACAGTGACGAGAAGCAAGAACCGTCGTTTGGCGTCAGATTCTCTTCTCGGAACAATTCCTCCAAATATGATTTTGTCAAGGTCTCAATTCTCATTGAAGTTCGTTCTTAGTGTAATTTGGAAAGCAGCAAGTCTGAAAATTGAATATTTTCCATATCACCTAGGATCTATCTCATGCCCTTAGAGCATGATGAATGAGGAACAGAGAATGATTCTGTTGATTATGTTTGATTTTGCGTTCTTTTCTCTGATACTTCTGGTGGTATTTTCCTTTCCAGGTAAAGGTGTGGTTGGGTGATAATGCGGATCACTACTATGTTCTGTCCAGATTTTTGCTCAGTAGAATGCTAACCGTGACCAAGGTTTTGCAATACAGCCATTTACATTTTTATTTTTGTCATATTATTTTTCCCTTTGTATGTCTTGATCATGCAAAATATGTTATCGAATTGTACCAAATAGCTAATGTTGTTCATGAAAAATAATACATGCATGGAGCTCATTTGAGGCCAGAATCGATTTGAAAGTGAAAAGGATGTTGTGTTACAATACATCTTACATTGTATTAATCCTCTTGATATACTGCCATCCTGGAATAATTGAAAGTCTTAATGAGTTCATGCTCTATGAGTTTATTCGTTATTTTGTTTGCAAATTATCTGTTATTCACTAGGAAACTCCCCTGAATTCCAGGAGAATGATCTAGAACCCTTAATCAAGAGCGGATAAAACAGTATTTTGAGCTGCTTTGGAAAGGGTAGTCTTTATGACTTTGGTTTGGTGCTCCTCTGATGGGCGTATTAGTTGATTTGGTTTTCTCTGGGAGATGCTATTTATAAGTTGGTACCCAACTTGAGGGCCTTATTTTCTCACGTTCACATCATATAATTGATTTGCTCAAACTAACCTTCTATCACACTAGAGAAGCTAAGTTATCGTGCCAAATAAGTCGCATGCCTCTTGTATAATTCTTTTTTAAACTTCTATAGTTCTATTTACGTTTGATATTGCCTTCAAGATTTGAGTTTGAGTAGGTGACAGCTAGTAATGTGTATTAACGTAAGAACATTGTGATTTCAGATCCCAAACCATGTGGCTGTTAAAATTGCTCTCGAGCTCAAGAAGGTGCTCATAGACAACAGCCTTCTTGATATGTATGCCATTCTCATCCTATGTTTTCTCTTTCCTTTTTTTTTTTTTGCCCTTTTCTTTTCATCTTCTGAATCCTGGTCAACGTGTGCATTAATTCTCTTTTACATTGTGATTCTACAATGCAGCTCTCAGTCTGATTTGGAAGCTAATCTTTTTAAGGTATGCTAGAGGGTTTTGATCTGTTTAATTCATGGCTTACACTACTTTCTTGGCTGTCTACATGTTCTCTTTTTATACTTTTAGTTTGCTTTTGGAGTCACATATCAGGAAATATTGAACAAGAATGATTTTCATTTTTGGCTTTTTGTAGATTCCTAGCATTTGTTATTTTTTAAGCCCTTCTAAACTTGTAGGTAACTTAAACCTCCATATTAATATGCCACTTTTCATGAGGATTGATTTGATTGTCTCTTGGAAATTGCTGTGATTGTTTTACTTTATTGTGTTTGTTGCTCAAATTGCGCAACATATATTCTAGCTGCTTGATTCTATCCATCTTTATATCAAACTGGATAGGCAAAGAGATTTGAGAGCTTTGTTGTGTTTTGAGCCTTACTATTTTCCTTTTTAGCAGGACTTGTCGTCCTTCCTACTGTGCATTTCCTATTATTTTTCCTATAGAATTCCTTTTCTTTTCTCTAAATGAATTTTCTGGGGCTTCCCATATCTAAACAGGATCTTGTATCTTCATAGGAGGAAGTTGAAACTTCTGTTTTCATATCATAGCAAATTTTTAATGAAATATAATGGGTAAATATCTATTGTTTCCTAAATGATAACATACATGTTTGAACTTTGAATCAAGTGATGTTATTGGGAATTTGTGATGAAATACCATGAATGGATTTCTGTTGTTTCCTAAATGCTGATATAATCTCATCATACTTTCTAAATAGGACTCTTTATGTGCAGCTTATGGAGCGGAGAGGGTATGGAGAAGAGTACATAAATCGTTATAAAATGATGACAAGGTTGGTGTGCCAGTGATTTTGTTCTGAATGAACTTGTTTTGTTTCTATTTTGTCAGTTCAAATAAAACTTCTACTATCCATTTTTTTTTTTATAAAAAAGTACCTATCTTTTTCATAGGTTCACTATAGTATTTGATGCATATATTTAGCTAAAGTAATAAAAAGGTTTTCATGGCTAAGAAAAAAATAGAAAGAAGAAAGGAAACTCATGAATCATAATGTGCTAGTAATTATAATGATCATTTTTTTCATTTTGCTGCCATAATCTGTTATCCAGGTTTCACCACCAAAGAGTTCCATTAGTAATACTTGTTTGTGGAACTGCTTGTGTTGGTAAGTCTACTATTGCTACCCAGCTTGCACAGAGACTAAATTTGCCGAATGTCTTACAGGTAGGCTTTGTATGTCTGTAGCCTAACTGCAACTGTAGTACTCCCTTCGCTCCTAAATATAAAATAGAGTTGACTTTTTTTGGAAAGATTAAGAAAGCTAAATAAGTTACTTAATGATATCATATGTTGTGTATCATTAGATGATATATCATTTTATATGTTAGACAAAATAGTTTGGAGAAAAAATGATAAATATAAATATTTTAAAGTAATTTAATTAGCTTCCTTAATATTTCCAAAAAAGTCAATTTTGTCTTATATTTTGGACTGGAGGGAGCAATATTTTTAAATGACCTTTTTTTAATTTAGTGCCTAGTTAAAACCATGTATATTATTTTTGAATTCCTGGGTGATTATTCTTACAACGTGGTGGCTCAGTTTCTGTAATTCTCCCATAAAATGTTATTTTTATGCCCCCCCCCCCCCCCCCCCTTCTGATGAAGACTGTTGGAAATTACTGCTGATATTAATTAAGTCATGTTATCTATTTTGTTTATAAGAAAAGTTTGAGTTCAGGATTCACGTTATCTATTTTGTTTATAAGAAAAGTTTGAGTTCAGGATTAAGCTCAAGTGTTCTACTTTAATAAGAATAGAGTTATCATATTTTTTTTCGGGATAAAGTTACATTATGATTTTTGTCTTGTTGATGATTGCAGACAGATATGGTGTATGAATTGTTGCGCACATCTACTGAGTATGTCCTGATCTTCTCTTTGTCACTTTTGTATTGACTATACTTTTTGTTTTAATTTAAAACAAATTGAAGAATTCATTCATGAAGGGGCATCATATATAGACCATGTTAAGTTTACATTTGACCCGAATTTATTTATTTATGAAATCAAGTTCACCAACTGTTCTAGCAGAAAATGTGTAGTTAACTTGGCAGTGGCAATTGGAAATTTAAAGGCAAGGTTTGAATGGATTTAGATGCTTCCTAGTTGCTAATGCAATACTATGCTTAAACTAATACGGTTAGATTAATTTTCATGTTCATATTGATAAATAAAAATGCAAAACATCTTTAACTTGTACCAATTCTACTCTCCATTAATAAATGGTATCAAGTATTGGCATAAATCAAAGGCAGTGTACTCTTTCTAATAGAGATCTTTAAAATGCAATAACTGACCAATTAAATTAATGTTTTTGCTATGATATGCTTATTTCATCTTTCATGTTCTCCTCAGTTAACAGTAATAATGTAGTAGTCTTATCCACTCCCTTAAGATGATAAAGTTACTCCTCAATCCCCATCATTTTTGTATTTATTGTTTATAGAAGTGAACTTCCCTTGCCCTTAAGGCCTAAGGGTCTAGGATTGTATGGCTTACTATGCTCAAACTAGGTTAGCCATAGTTACAGCATACTGCTACACAATATATTCATGTTAATCTGAGGAATGCAGTGGATAGCATTTTAAACTAGCATTTTCATTTCATGTGATGACTTTTGTGTTTTCATTACTTGAGTGATTAATCATTATCAATGTATATTTTTTCTTAATAATAATACATTTTTTCCGTGTCTTTATATAGTGCACCATTGGCATCTACTCCTGTATGGTACCGAGACTTCAGTTCATCAGAGGAGTTAATAACTGAATTTTGTAGAGAATGCAGAGTTGTACGTAAAGGTACAATTTGTTATATCTTGCTTTGGATTTCTTTTAATTTAAAAGGTCTGTTGGTCATTATGGTTTTAAAACAAATTTGCTTATTATTGGAACAAATTTATTGTTTTGCCAAGAATGCTATGGATTTTCTTTCCTTTTAAAAGATTTTTTTCTCTAGCTAATTATGATATTTTCTCCAGGTTTGGCTGGTGATTTGAAAAAAGCTATGAAAGATGGAAAACCAATAATTATTGAGGTATGCATGAACTAATATTTTGAGAATTTGCATATTTGTTTCTGAAAATCCCGTCCATCAGATATTAGATTTTCAATGAATACACACTCATACAAGAAAAAATTGAAAAAGCACATGCTTAAAATATTCTTGTTTCTTCTTTGAATTCTAGAAGGTGATTGTAGCTGGTTTGATTGTATATTACACATGGATTATCTATGAGGATTTTTTGTATTTCTTTTTTTTTAAAAAAATAAATAAATAAATTTATGTATAATTTGTTTTTGCTCACCCACTTTAAAATAAGGGATATTTAATGGCTGAAATGAACAGAGAATGGAAAATAGAAAATGCACAGTTCTATGTGGATTAAAACGAAATTTTGGGTTCAAAAGTTGGCAGGTTTTGTTTCTCAGAAAACTCTCAGATTTTTACGTGTGACTATGGTTGATATGTCCAACAGGAATTTGTTGTTAGGACTTGATAAACCTTGGCATGTTTACTATGCAGTTAATTTATTTCATTCGAGGATGGTTCACTCTCTCTCTCTCTCTCTCCTATTTTTCTTTATATAATTCTTCCAGGGAATACATCTGGATCCGAGCATTTATTTAGTGGATGACGAACAAAAATCACCCTCTAAGGTAGCTGTAGAAACTAAGGAGATAAATCCAGTATCTGTGGAACCAGATGATAATGTTACGGAAAATTCAAAGAATAATCATGATGGTGTTTGTTGTGGTGATGAGAATAATGGTGGCTTAAGGCCTCCAGGCACCAGGGAGGAAATATCTACTGACCAAGTTGAATCACTATCGAATTCTATGCAATCCATGGATGTAACTGGAAATATCTCCACAGAAAAAGGTTTGTTATTTTGTTTGTCTTCTTTTTATGCTTTTAATAGGACAGTTGTGTGCAAACATGTAGTGGAAGCCATCATGTATATATGAATAGGCAAACATGTTTCACTTTTTACTTATGATTTTGATGGTTGGATGCATACTTAAGTTTATTGTTGTGCAGGTGGTCCATTAAGAGAACTGGACACAGACAGAACTAATATTACAAAGGAGAAGTCGGGTTCCAAACCAATAGTTGTGCCCATTGTTCTGAAGATGGCTGAATTTGATCACAAGGTTTTTTTCATTATGTCCATTGCTTTATGATTGTAACAGTTATTTCCATGAACAGTTCCTATTTTCACTTATAGTTTGTCTAACATCTAAAACTTAACTGGTTCCCCAAGTTTAGTGGCTTGGTGCTTTTTGTCTATTTCTAGGTTATTCCGTCATTTTATATGGACCATAATTCCATTAATGAAAGTTCAAGTAACTATCAGGCTTGTTGCATACAACATTTTCTAAGTAGTATTAATATATATAATAGACAAATATGATTGTGGTCCCCATTATTGTTTATACTACAAAAAAAAAAAATGTTATACTACTAATTAAGGTTGGTTGCATAGATCATGCAATGCTATTGTGCTTCATTTGTCAACCAAATCTCAGGATATAACATTCCCCAAGAGATCCCATTTGGTAACTTCTTTGAGTATTCTTCTTTTTGGAAATGGTCATGACTCATGCCGCAACTGTTAGGCCAACTAGGGTTTTTAACCTAGTTTATCTTGTGTTATCATCTCATTCTAATATGTTTTTTACTGTCACTGTATCAGACTTTATTTTTCCTTTATTTTAGGAGGGCTTTAGGTGATCTGATTAGAATATTATTCTTCTCCCTCAACTATATATGTATTTGATCCTATCAATAAGAAGTCAGAGCATACTTTGCCAAAATATTTCAATTATCTAATGAAGCTTATGATTTGCAGGCATTACTTGAGGAGTGGATCTCCAGCCGTTCATTTAATGATAAATGCCCTGGCCAGGTAACATAACCCTCTTGTAGGGTGCACATTTTATGATTTTTTTTTTTTTTTTTTTTTTTTTTTTTTTTTTAAAAAATTATGAATAAATCATGGGGGACAACCTTTCTAAACTTTGAGGCTTTGATGATATCTTTTAGGATATTGGAGAAACCCAGGAATATTGGTTAAAAAGAACATGAATTCAGTGGCATTAGGGTGTGTCTGAGCTGAGAGAAGGGCCAGGATTAATATGGAGTTATGGACTACCTTACTTGCGGCCTAACATGAAATGTTTTAGGTTACTTGTGGTTCCTTACTCCTTAGGTTTAATTTTCCAGAAGATATTATTTTATTACATTTAGAGAGAAGTTGAGACTTGAGAGGACTTATGTGTGGTCCATTTGGTTCCTTTCACGGAGTTATTTTGCTCTATAATGTTGGTTCTGACTATGATAAAGGAAACAGAAGAAGTTGGAATGAAGCATTATAGGCTGGTCAAAGGCTAGATTTATTAGTCAACTGTATATAGCAGTTACTCATGTCTGTTTGAATCAGTTAGTCATGCTGCCATACATTGTTTTATGGATTGGATTAAAAAAAACTATGTTTTAATATATTTGAAGGATGGTGTTTTAGCCATTTGACTGTTGAATTTAACATCTTAGCCAATGATTATGTTATAGGTATTAGATGCCCCTAAAAGAGACTAAATGGTAGTATATTTTGGAATTGGAGGTCCGTCTATTTTTTCAAATTTCAATGGCTCTTTTGTGGCTTTTGACATAATGCGTAAGAAATAGCTGATATGAGTTTCTGAATCTATTTTGAGAATTCACTTCCATTTGTTTTTTAATTTACTTAGAAAATGTGTCTTTCCAATCAAATTAGATGAGACATATTATCAGCGAAGTGGTTTTGGTTGTGTTTCTATATGTGTAGTACATGCATATTTATATTTTAAATTAATTGTTTTATTACATTTCAAATATTATGAATATATCATTAGTTTCAAATAGAAGATTGGTTTTGAATATCCTTGTCAGCTACTTTTTGAAATAAATTTTACAATTTACAGGATAAAAATAAGCTCATACAGAACTTGAAAACCATACAAGATTATCTCTGCTCATTCACATCACAGGTATGTCCAACAATTTGCTTTCCAAGTAGTTTACTGTTGCTTTTGTTGGTGATAGATGTTCTGTTTTAGCACCTTGACTACTTCCTTCCTTAATGTCTTAAAAGCTTCTTTTGTTACAGGGATTTTATTCAGTTTTCATCTTATCAATTAGTTCTGTTTCACCATCACATAACTTCTAGTTTTGAACAATATTTTTTGAATAGTTCATTTTGGTATTAGAACACTACTACCATCATGAATGTCTCTGATTCATTTACTCACCGAGTCCCTTTGCTTCAAGTAATATAACAAAGTCTTTTTCCTATCATCTCTCTCTATGTTTGTTCTTTTTGTTTCATTGGTGTCAGAGCTGGAGAGTACTGAGGACCCATTTGGTTGTTAGAAATAGATGGAATGGAAAACAATAGAAATAAAAATAGAATGGAAGGGAAGGGAACAATGAGTAGGACCCATAAAGTTGTTTGGTAGGCAATGAAAAGGAATAGGTTTTGATGAGATAATTTATATTTGTACTTAAGATATAATTCATGCTAGGTCTTCAATGTTGACACAGATGTAATGTTGTCAGAATTTGACTATTCACAGTATTGTCACAGAAATCTACCCATGTCTGTGGCTCTGTGCTACCTATCTATTGATTTCAAACAGGTTATGGAATGCTGAATAAGGATGATTTATTTCTATTTCTTATAGTGAAAAGAAATGAAAGAAGGATGAAGAGAAAACCCTTTGTGGGAGTTGTAGTCAGTGAATTCTGATCAACTTGGAACGTTGTATTTATAGATTATACAGGACGGTTCTTTTATCTAATGAAGTGATTAGTTACTTTACTGATGGTGGCAAGCCTAGTAGGTAGGTTTTGCACGCAAAGCTCCTGCTTCTTGTAGTAATTTGGAAATTATACATCTCTATCTTGTCATGTTATAGGGCTTGACTGTGGTCAATGTATCAGCAACAACATTCCCTCAAACACTAGACCGGTTGCACAACTATCTTCTTCAGGTATGTTTATCTGAGTTTGCATTGCTTTGTGGTGTTTTTTCTTTTCTTTTTTTAAATCTTTTGAAGAAGAAGATAGAAAAAAGTTCTGGGGGAGGGGGTGGGGGAAGCAATGTGCAATTCAGATGTTGTGTTTAATGTGGCTTAACGTATTTAGCTGTAATGAAATGGAGAAGGCATAAGCAGAAGGTCATTCATTGAGATTTAATAGTATTCTGTATTGTTTGCCAATCTTAAAATGGAATGGTCAGCTTTATTGCCTTTTTGATTTATCATTTATGTAATCTGCTCTTGTTTTCTTTGTTCCTAGTTTAATATAAACCATTACGTGTGGGTGTTGTGTTAATTTTCAAAATGCTTTAAAGTCGGAATATATCAAAAGGATACCTATTTTAGTGGAAATCATGCATTTCTTGTTCTAGTTGGGTTTCCCTTAGAATCATTACAAGTTGGTAGTGACTGGAAGCTGTGACTTAAATTTGATTTCTTTCAGTGTATTGAGCAAGGCATTTCATCAGTGTCACATGAGAAACGTCCGCAAGTAGCTGCAACATAGTTCATTTGGAGAGTCTTACAGGTATGAATTTACTGCCTTTAATTTTTACTTGTGTTTTGGACTAAGCTCCTTTAATGTACTGATTGTAAATTACAGAAAGTCAGAAAGTGATGTGCACTATGGAAACTGCTAACTAAAAATTCTTGAGTATGTCTATCAAGATAACTAGACTGGACCAATGAGCAGTCATGTAAACATGTCATTGGTGGGGTTCTCTGAAAATGAAAAGTTCCTTATTGGTTCAGTCTACCTATCCAAGTAAACTTTTTTTAGTCAAGAATTTACATGGTTAATGTACTGGTTGGCCTTTTTTTTTTTTCACATTTTGAACCACCTTAATTTACTTTTTGAACCAATAAACACATGCCCTGTGGCAAGAGACAGGGTGTGAAGTGGTATATCCATTGACAGAAAATGAACAAAAGGTTTTATATGCTTAAAAGGGGGAAATTTAAAGGGATAATTTTCTTTCAAAAGTGAAGGTGCGTTATTTTCATTTTTACCTTATAAATGTTGAGTTCTTTTCCCTCTAGTGAAATCAGTATTTTCTTATAATTCAATGATGTTCTGTTCTGTGGATTGAACCACACTTTGCGAATAAATGGATGTTGCAGAATAAGCTTTATGAATTTCATGGGGAAAACGAGTTTATTACAATATCTCTGAAACGAGCCTTTTGTGATTGTGAGAGTCCACTGAAAGATCATTGCAAGGGAACAGAGAGCAGCTCATGTCCAGGACAAAGTAATTATCAGATCAATTTTCTCTTGTAGTCAAATAATGGATGTGTTTCAGTTATGTTGTCCACGTAATCTTCTGCTACAAGAAGTGACTGTATAATCATGTATCTTGAAGTGAAGTCAAGTGTGCTTTCATTACAATCATGGGATCTTCCGAGCGGCGCAGCTAGCTGATTGGGTCTAATCTATTTACCCTTCAAATTCATGCATACATTATTATTACTAGCAGGGGATGGAAGTGGGAAGAAAAATGTTAAAACCTTGAATGATTATGTTACAATATGAGACTAGAAGGAAAAGCATGTGTATTCTATTTTTTTAATTCCCACTTAAACGTCTAAATAGAAGAAAAAAGGCACACAAGTGCCCTGGAGTACACAAACATAGGGAGTACAATATAAAACATAGTCGCTATTCTTAATCATATGCCATATAGTACAAGTATTACTATTGTAATAAGCATAAAATTGGGACAACTTGGTCGAGTTTTAGAATAGTAGTACTTGTACTACATGGTATTACCATTTTAATATTCAATTTTCAAGGCCATACCTTCCAAGGTACCAATGTTATTCTATTCTTTTTTATCCCCATTCTATGTAATATAAAATTAGGCTCTATCCTACACTGTGTGCTGTAAAGTACAATGTAGTACAAGTATTACTATTCTAACAAATTTCACGCTTCAGATAATTCAAGCTTGAGGGGGTTTTAGATTAGTAGTACTTGTACTACATTGTACTACTATTTTAATCCACTCTCAAGTTGAATACTTTAAAGGCTCCAAATTTAATAGAATAATGATAGCTGTACTGCGTTATACTAAGTGCCTATGGTTGTAAATTTGAGGGAAAAAATAATTAGACGAGGAAAAGCATGTGTATTCTATTTTTTTAATTCCCACTTAAACGTCTAAATAGAAGAAAAAAGGCACACAAGTGCCCTGGAGTACACAAACATAGGGAGTACAATATAAAACATAGTCGCTATTCTTAATCATATGCCATATAGTACAAGTATTACTATTGTAATAAGCATAAAATTGGGACAACTTGGTCGAGTTTTAGAATAGTAGTACTTGTACTACATGGTATTAACATTTTAATATTCAATTTTCAAGGCCATACCTTCCAAGGTACCAATGTTATTCTATTCTTTTTTATCCTCATTCTATGTAATATAAAATTAGGTTCTATCCTACACTGTGTGCTGTAAAGTACAATGTAGTACAAGTATTATTATTCTAACAAATTTCACGCTTCAGATAATTCAAGCTTGAGGGGGTTTTAGATTAGTAGTACTTGTACTACATTGTAGTACTATTTTAATCCACTCTCAAGTTGAATACTTTAAAGGCTCCAAACTTAATAGAATAATGATAGTTGTACTGCGTTATACTAAGTGCCTATGGTTGTAAATTTGAGGGAAAAAATAATTAGACGAGGAAAAGCATGTGTATTTTTTTTTTTTTTTTTCATCCCCACTTACATTTCTATATACTCCTTCTGGTCTTTGCACCAACTAACAATTCTTACAAACCAATAAAAAAGGTTAAAATTAATAAACAAGTAAAAAACATACTAGAAGAGTATATAGGAAGTGGGGAAAGAAACTTTCAAAATTATTCCTACTAATTGTACTAAACTTTAATATTATATTAATTATTACTCTTACTCACCACCCTTATTAATTATGGGAAAATTTTGAAAAATAATAATTAATGTGCTTTGGAAACAAGCAAATAATCAAATACAATTGTTAGTTGATGTCTTATAATAAGAACTAGAAAAGTATATAGGAAGTGGGGAAAGAAAAAGACACATATACAATGGAGTACACAATCATAGGTAGTACAATATCAACTTATGCCACTGTTCTTCACCATATGCAATGGAGTACAATATAGTACAAGTATTACTATTCTAATAAGCTCAACGCTTAAGACAACCCAAGCTTAGAGAGTTTTAGAATAGTAGTATTTATATTACATTGCAGTACTTGTACTACATTGTACTACTATTTTAATGTTCACCTCTCAAGATGAACGACAAAAAAATCCAAACTTATTAGAATAATAATACTTGTACTATATTATAGTACATTGCATATGGTATAAAAAAGGTGGCTAAGTTGATTGTATTACCTATATTTGTATACTTCATTGTACTTGCATCGCTTTTATCGCAAATGAGGAGGGATTACGGTTTTAGAAGTGAAGAGGGTTGACATGAGATAACCCAAAATCAAGCTCTTAAAAATCATGGAGTCTTTGATTCCATGAGTAGTTTGAGAGGGAGGGAAAAAATGAAATCAGAAGAAAATTATCAGAACAGATAGGTATTGTAATGTATTCGTTCATTCTTACATGCCTATATATAATGAGTGAAATAAAAAAAGACACAAGTACATTGTAGTACTTGCAGTACATAAGTAAAGAAAGCATAGTGAATTGAGACATTATTCTCAACAGTTTAAAATGTAGTACAAAGTACTTTTCCAGTACAATGTACAGATAAATGCAAGCTGGGCACATTCCTAAGATTGGATTCTCTGTGGTCCAAAAGGATGGAGTTCATGTCTGCAACTAGTTTTCAGTTTAAAATACTGAAAGTCGTTTCTCTTTTTTGCCCTTGGGGGAAAAAAAAAAACCCAAACGGGTGTTTGACTAGGCTACTTAGACCATGCAGCTTCAGTTTTTAATCCACTTTAATTTGAAGATGGAAAAAGTTTACTTACAAGCTAGGCTTGTCAAGCACCTTGAACTATTTTTAGAGGTAAGCACCATAAAGTACTTATGAATGTTATAGGGTTTGACTGTGGTCAGTGTATCAGCAACAACATTCCCTCAAACACTGGACAGGTTGCACAGCTATCTTCTTCAGGTATGTTTATCTGAGTTTGCATTGCTTTGTGGTGTTTTTTTAAAAAAAAATCTTTTGAAGAAGAAGATAGAAAAAAGTTCTGGGGAAGGGGCGGGAGAAAGCAAAGTGCAATTTAGATGTCGTGTTTAATGTGGCTTAATGTATTTAGCCGTAATGAAATGGAGATGGCATAAGCAGAAGGTCATTCATTGAGATTTAATAGTATTCTGTATTGTTTGTTAATCTTAAAATGGAATGGTCAGCTTTGTTGCTTTTTGATTTATCATTTATGTAATCTGCTTTTGTTTTCTTTGTTCCTAGTTTAATATAAATGTAAACCGTTACTTGTGGGGGTTGAGTTAATTTTCAAAATGCTTTAAAGTCGGAATATATCAAAAGGATACCTATTTTAGTGGAAATCATGCATTTTTTGTTCTAGTTGGGTTTCTTTTTAGAATCGTTACAAGTTGGTAGTGACTGGAAGCTGACGTAAATTTGATTTCTTTCAGTGTATTGAGCAAGGCATTTCATCAGTGTCACATGAGAAACGTCCGCAAGTAGCTGCAACATAGTTCATTTGGAGAGTCTTACAGCTATGAATTTACTGCCATTAATTTTTACATGTGTTCTGGATTAAGCTCCTTTAATGTACTGATTGCAAATTATAGACAGTGACGTACACTATGGAAATTGCTGATTAAAAATTCTTGAGTATGTCCATCAAGATAACTAGACTGGAACAATGAGAAGTCATGTAAACATGTCAGTGCTGGGGTTCTCTGAAAACGAAAAGTTCCTTATTGGTTCAGTCTACCTATCCAAGTAAACTTTTTTTACTTAAGAATTTACATGGTTAATGTACTGGTTGGCTTTTTCCCCCCCACATTTTGAACCACCTTAATTTACTTTTTGAACCAATGAACACATGCCCTATGGCAAGAGACAGGGTGTGAAGTGGTATATCCATTGACAGAAAATGAACAAAAGGTTTTATATGCTTAAAGGGGGAAATTTAAAGGGATAATTTTCTTTCAAAAGTGAAGGTGCATTATTTTCATTTTTACCTTATAACTGTTGAGTTCTTTTCCCTCTAGTGAAGGCAGTATATTTCCTATAATTCAATGATGTTCTGTTCTGTGGATTGAACCACACTTTGCAAATAAATGGATGTTGCAGAATAAGCTTATGAAAATCATGTCGAAAACGAGTTCATTACACTGAATATCTGAAACGAGCCTTTTGTGATTGTGATAGACCACTGAAAGATCATTGCAAGGGAACAGAGAGCAGCTCATGTCCAGGACAAAGTAATTATCAGATCAATTTTCTCTTCTTGTAGTCAAATAATGCATGTGTTTCAGTTATGTTGTCCACGTAATCTTCTGCTACAAGAAGTGATTGTATAATCATGTATGTTTAAGTGAAGTCAAGTGTGCTTTCATTACAATCATGGAATCTTCCGAGTGGCGCAGCTAGCTGATTCGGTCTAATCTATTTACCCTTCAACACATACAAATTCATGCATACATTATTATTACTAGCAGGGGATGGAAGTGGGCAGAAAAATGTTAAAAACTTGAATGATCATGTTACAATATGAGACTACAAGGAAAAGTATGTGTATTCTATTTTTTTAAGCCCCACTAATGTCTACACAGAAGAAAAAAGGGAAAATCTATCTTGGGGCCCTTTTTGGGAAAAAAATCCCAAAAAGGGCCCCAAGATTCTGAAAAATCCAAAAAGGGCCCTGGGCCTTTTTTAGGATAAATTCATTAAATTTTTACAACTAAAACAAGCCATATTTACAACAATATCACCGCGTTTACAACTAAAAATAGCCACATTTGCAACAATATTTTTACAACTAAAACAATCATTTTTGCAACAATATCAAATTTCCCCGTTTACAACTAAAACATTTAA
Source organism: Acacia melanoxylon (assembly GCA_019022615.1). Lineage (NCBI taxonomy): Eukaryota > Viridiplantae > Streptophyta > Magnoliopsida > Fabales > Fabaceae > Acacia > Acacia melanoxylon. Next base: position 15,933,815 of record JAFJYJ010000005.1, read on the forward strand.
TGAAAAATCCCAAAAAGGCCCTAGGGCCCTTTTCTGGGTTTTCCAGAATCTTGGGGCCCTTTTTGGGATTTTTTTCCCAAAAAGGACCCCAAGATGGATTTTCCCAAGAAAAAAGGCACACAAGTGCCTAGGAGTACACAAACATAGGGAGTACAATATAAACATAGTCGCTATTCTTAATCATGTGCAATACCACTCTGGTCCTATTTATAAGTTCATTTTGACCAACAAAATTTGGTCATATTTATAAGTCCAGTTTCATGTAATAAATGAGATTGTGACAATTTTACCCATATTAATTATATTCATGAAGATAGAGAGAGAAGAAACCGTTAAAAAAAATACTCAATCATAAATGAGGGCAAAGTTGAAAATTTTCCCCATCATCATTGTGTCAACTACCTCTCCTTGATATATGAGATTTGGTCAAAGTGGACTTATAAATAGGACCGGAGTAATATGATACAAGTATTACTATTCTAATAAGCATAAAATTTGGACAACTTGAGAGAGTTTTAGAATTGTAGTACTTGTACTACATGGTATTACTATTTTAATGTTCAATTTTCAAGGCCATGCCTTCCAAGGCTCCAATGTTATTATTATATTCTTTTTCATCCCCCTTACGTTTCTATATAATATAAAATTAGGCTCTATCCTACATTGTGTGTCTAAGTTCAATGTAGTACAAGTATTACTATTCTAACAAATTTAGTGCTTCAGATAACTCAAGCTTGAGGGGGTTTTAGAATAGTAGTACTTGTACTACATTGTTCTACTATTTTAATACACTCTCACGTTGAATACTTTAAAGGCTCCAAACTTAATAGAATAATGATAGTTGTACTGCATTATACTAAGTGCCTATGGTTGTAATTTTGAGGGAAAAAATAATTAGACAAGAAGAAAAGCATCTGATCCTTGCACCAACTAACAATTCTTACAAACCAATAAAAACAGTTAAAGTCAATAAAGTTGTTTTAAAATTTAAGTAACTTTCAAAATTATCTTTACTAATTGCACTAAACTTTAATATTATATTAATTATTACTCTCACTTACTATCCTTATTAATTACTGACATACATGGAAAAAAATAATAATTAATGTACTTTGGAAACAAGCAAATAATCAAATATAATTATTAGTTAGTACCTTATAATAAGAACTAGAAGAGTATATAGGAAGTGGGGAAAGAAAAAGACACATATACAATGGAGTACACAATCATAGGTAGTACAATATCAACTTATGCCACTGTTCTTCACCATATGCAATGGAGTACAATATATACATGGAAAAAAATAATAATTAATGTACTTTGGAAACAAGCAAATAATCTAATAGGAAGTGGGGAAAAGAAAAAGACACATATACAATGGAGTACACAACAATATCAACTTATGCCACTGTTCTTCACCATATGCAATGGAGTACAATATAGATAAGTATTACTATTCTAATAAGCTCAACGCTTAAGACAACCCAAGCTTAGAGAGTTTTAGAATAGTAGTACTTATATTCAGGGGCGGATCCAGGAATTTATGGAAGAGGGGGCACCATTGGTGGGGGATCCGGGGTTCGGGGGCGCCCGAATTTTTTTTTAAAGTAACGTTTTAAATGCATTAAAAAAAATAAAAGAATATATATATATATATAAAAGCAAGACTAAGTACGGTTAGAAATAGCAAGGTTGGACACCATATATTTTAATAACAAAAGTATATTACAATAAAAATAATTACAATATCATCCTTCTAGGCCTTATTTTTTGAAATTTCATCATAATTGCTTCATTATCAATGCTATCAAATACATCTTTTTTAATATAAGACACTACGCAATCATTCAACCATTCATCCCCCATCCGATCAAGTGCGTCTTGATGTATTTCATAGTCTGGGGAGAGAGATCGGCGAGGAAGGAATAGAAGGGGGAAAAAAGAAGAATGATATTTTTGTAATTTAACTTGAAAAATCAAGTGGGGGCACGTGCCCACCTTCTCGCCTACCTGCGTCCGCCTCTGCTTATATTACATTGCAGTACTTGTACTACTATTTTAATGTTCACCTCTCAAGATGAACGACAAAAAAATCTAAGCTTATTAGAATAGTAATACTTGTACTATATTATAGTAAATTGCATATGGTATAAAAAAGGTTGCTTAAGTTGATTGTATTACCTATATTTGTATACTTCATTGTACTTGCATCCCATTTATCGCAAATGAGGAGGGATTGCGGTTTTAGAAGTGAAGAGGGTTGAAATGAGATAACCCAAAATCAAGCTCTTAAAAATCATGGAGGCTTTGATTCCACGAGTAGTTTGAGAGGGAAGGAAAAAAATGAGATCAGAAGAAAATTATCAAAATAGATAGGCATTGTGATGTATTCTTTCATTCTTACATGCCTATATATAATGAGTGAAATAAAAATAGGCACAAGTACCTTGTAGTACTTGCAGTACATAAGTAAAGAAAGCATAGTGAATTGAGACATTATTCTCAACAGTTTAAAATGTAGTACAAAGTACTTTTCCAGTACAATGTACAGATACATGCAAGCTGGGCACATTCCTAAGATTGGATTCTCTGTGGTCCAAAAGGATGGAGTTCATGTCTGCAACTAGTTTTCAGTTTAAAATACTGAAAGTCGTTTCTCTTTTTTGCCCTTGGGGGGAAAAAAAAAACCCAAACGGGTGTTTGACTAGGCTACTTAGACCATGCAGCTTGAGTTTTTAATCCACTTTAATCTGAAGATGGAAAAAAAAAAAAAGTTTGAAGATGGAAAAAGTTTACTTACAAGCTAGGCTTGTCGAGCACCTTGAACTATCTTTAGAGGTAAGCACCATTTTTTTTTTTGGTCAAAATGGTGCTTTAGAGGTAAGCACCATAAAGTACTTATGAATGTAATTTTGACCCCGAAGTATTAAAATGGGGGCAATTCTCACCCCAAGTTAACAAACTAGTTAACCTCTGTTACATTACTGTTCATCATCTTCATCAAAGGCACAATTCTTCTCTCCTTCCCTGCTGAAACAGAGTAGAGGAAAAGGAATTATCGAAGGCAGAGGAAGTAATTAATTTTGTGGTGAAACAGTGGATTAGCAAAGGCAGCCATGGCGAGGAAAAGGAATCTGCTGTAGCTAACTTCGGGGACGGATTCGTGGAGTAGAAGGAGGATAATATCGATTGAAGAGACGAGGCAATTTGGAGGAAATAATTACATGGAGCAAAGACAATTGTACCTTCGGTGATGCACAGTTCTGTTCACTCTTCGCTTTTCCTCAAGCATACATTACTATGTCCAGCTTCATTTTTGTGTGTTAAATGTTCTATCCTTTTTAACTAAATCATACATAAAAGTAAAAGTAGTTAGTTTCATGTTAACTTGCCATTATTTATGAATAAGATCTTTCAACTCTTTCTTCTCTCTCTATTTTCATTTATACAATTAATATGGGTAAAATTGTTACAATCTCATTGATTACCTGAAAGAGAACTTATAAATATGACCAATTTTTTTGGTCAAAAAAGACTTATAAATAGAACTAGATTGGTATATGCATAAATATACTTTCGGCAACTAGCTTTATTAATAATTAACTGCATCTTTGTCGCCACCGTTTACACAGCTTTTCTAGTTTATATATACTACTTTGATCTTATTTATAAGTTTACTTTCAATTTCTTTAAAACAAAAAAGAAACTTAATGGTATTTAGTAGTTTCCATATGGATTAGCAAGGGGATTCTAAGTACAGTAGAATTGTTTCTGCCCAGTATTCAATATCTTAATAAAACTTTTTGAGAGTCCTCTACTGCTAAATCTGTCTAGAATTTGGTCCTTGATCGGTCGTCACTTTTTCGGGCTGAAAGCTAAATTCCATGCATCAACCAACCGAGATGAGAAAAGGACAAAATGATAGTGGAATGAAATTGTCCATAGAATAATACATGGTCCTCTTACTACTGTGCATTAATATAATGGAAAGGATCCAAGAATATAGTTACAAAAGAATCCTAGCCATACATGTATCTTATAACAGCTAGCATATGTACAGGAAACACTAATAATAAATTACAAGATAGTAATCAACTACTAGTCCTAACATTCCTCCTCAAACGAGAGGGTGTGGGAAACACACTGAGTTTGTTCCTAAAATAAGAGAACTGAGAGTGTGATAAAGTTTTAAGTGAAACAATAAGCTATTTGACAAGAATAAGGAATTTATCTAACTCCAATAGATCCAGATAAGACTTGATCTCTGATGAAGTGTACACCTATATCAATATGTTTGCTCCTAGCATAATGAATAGGATTATAAGCAAGGGCCTTGGCACTTAAGTTCTCATACCATATTTATAGAAGGTTGTTGAATGTATTGGCCAAATTCTGTCATTAGAGAATGTAGCCATTTGAGCTCAGCTACTCCATCAGATAGAGACCGATACTCTGACTCTGAACTTGACCTGGAAACTACTCTTTGTTTCTTTGAACACCAAGATAGAAGTGATCCTCCCAAGTATACACAATATCCACCCATCGATTTTCTATCATCAAGATCAGTAGCCCAATCAACATCAGTAAAGGTCATCAATCGAAGTGAGCTGACAAGTTTGATGTGTAGATCATGATGAACTGTACCTTTTAAGTATCTTAAGATTCTCTTGACTCCTTGAAAGTGTACCTCAGTTGGTTTAGAAAGAAATTGACTAAACTTATTAACAGAATAAGCTATGTCAGGTCTGGACGTAGTTGGGTATTGGAGGGATCTAATTGCCCTTCTGTACAAAAATGGATCTAACAATAATTTCCCATCTTCAGCAGAAAATTGTCTATCAGTGGCCATAGGTGTAGGCACAGAAGCGCAATCATACATATGAAATCTTTTCAACAAATCCAAGATATACTTTGTTTGGTTAATATAAAAACCATAAGAATCTCTGTCTATTTCTAATCCAAGAAAATAGTAAATAGGACCTAGATCCTTAAGAGATAAAACCTCATTTAGTTTTGTAATAAACCTCTTAACAAAACTTGGATTATTGCCAGTGATAAGAATGTTATCAACATAAATAAGAATAAATACCATTAGTCATTTGTTCTTGAGAAAAAACAGGGAAACATCACCGCAAGCATTTTGAAATCCCCAACCGATTAGTATGTGTCTAAGTCTATCAAATCATGCCCGTGGAGCTTGTTTAAGTCCATAAATCACCTTTGTAAATCTACAAATGTGATATGGTTTGGTAGAGTCCTTGAAACCAGATGGTTGTCTCACGAACATTTCTTCTTGCAAATACCCATTGAGAAAAACATTATTAACATCTAACTGCCATACCTCCCATTGAAACGTGGTTACTAGTGTGAGAATAAGGTGAATAGTTGTTGGTTTAACAACTGGATCGAAGGTCTCACCGTAGTCTATCCCAGCGATTGTTGAAAACCCTTGGCTACTAGTCTGGCTTTATGCTTCAAAATTGAACCATCAACATGGAACTTGGTCTTGAAGACCCATTTATAGTCAAAAAGCTTATGGCCTCTATAGGGAACAAGCATCCAGGTTTGATTTCGACAAAGAGCCTCATATTCATTCTTCAGAGGACAGAGCCAATAGGGAGAGGTAAGGCTTTAGTGAGAGAGTGAGGTTTAGAGGCGCGAGAAAGAGTAGAGTCTATTTAGTTGCAAGAAGGCTAACAAAAGGGTATTTAGGTTTAGTGATGTCGAATTTGGCTCTTGTAATAATGGAGTGGGTGTTAGGGAGAGAAGGTAAGGGTAGTAGCAGAGGGAGGGAGAGTCCAAGGAGGACCAAGGGTTGGACAAAGAAGGCGAGATAGGAGTGATAAGGAGACATGGAATACGAAGTGAGAGTTGGGCTAGAGAGATTACCTGGTGTGTCAAAATCAATGATGGTGCTAGAAAATGACTGGGCTTGGATATTAAATTGGGAATATGAGGAGAAATGGAATTGGGTTCGAAAGGAGTAAGGATTGGGTGGAGAGTGGGTTGAATGTCGGATTGGTGGAGAATGGGTTGAGATGTAACGGACCTGGCGTAGGCTGAGAGAGGTGAGGAATGGCGTGAATTAGGCTTAAGAGGAACGACGTGTTTAGTGGGCTCAAGTGTTGGCTGGACCAGCAATGATCAAGGGAAATGCAGAATGAGTAGCATCATTAAGTAGATCTGCCTTGTGTAGAAAGCCTGTCGAAAAAGGAAAAGTAGCAAGGTAAAAAACCACATGTTGAGAAATATATATTCGTCTAGTTGGGCTTAGACACTTATAGCCTTTTTGATTTGCTGCTGGGCCAAGATAAACACATTTATGACTATGATAAGCCAAATTATGAGAATTATAGGGCTTTAAACAAGAATAACAAGCACACACAAAAGGCTTCAAGGAGTGATAATAGACTCAATTTGATAAAAACATGCCAGTGGGGACTTCCCATGCAGGATTGGAGTAGGAAGGCAATTAATTAAATAAACAGCCATTTAAAATCCTTCAATCCAATAAACCATAGGTATTTTAGCTTGAGCTAAAGGTGTTAGCCCCATTTCCACTATATGTCTATATTTTCGTTCTGCTCTCCCATTTGAGAGAAGGTGTAAGGACATGAAAACCGCATGATTATACCCGAATTTTCAACAATAGGTATGAGAGGTTTGTATTTGGTGCCATTGTCACACTGTATAGACTTAATATTGGTGTGAAATTGAGTCTCAACCATTTTGTGAAAATGTTTAAAAGCAGTAACGGTGTCCCCTTTGTTCTTGAGAGGATATAACCATGTATATCTACTAAAATCATCAATAAAATGGATATAATAACGATAACCATGTACTGACTGTATAGGTGAGGGACCCCATAAATTAGTATGAACAAGTTCAAATGGAGAGGAAGCATGAGACAATGATTTGGGAAAAGGTAACTTCCTTGATTTACCAGATTAACAAGCCTCACACACAAAAGTATCATTAATAGGAACTTAGACATTGCAATAATTTAAAACTTGTTGTAAAACTTTATTACTAGGATGGCCAAGTTTGTAATGCCAAGACAAAAAATCTTCATTAGTTGTAGGAGCTATTGCCTCATTCTCCTGTGTGTTTGTCCTTCACAACACATCCCTCATTAGTGAATAAAATAGCCATAGGATTATCCGATACAAGTTTGTGAACACTCATCAAATTTTTAGCAATAGTGGGAACAAACAAAACGTCATTAAGATGCATATCAAATCCAGAACAGGAGATAAAAGAGGAACCAATGCCATGGGTTGGAGCTTTAGATCCAGTGCAAGTAAATAGATGAGAGGGAGTCTTACCCATTGGATGCACAGACTCAAGTTGAGACAATGAAGCATTTACATGGTGATTGGAGCCACTGTCCAAATACCAATCAGCATCAGCCAGAGGATCAGAATCAATGTGATAAGCTTCAAGAATAGAGTGAGACGACGGCCTGAAGGTTTTATCAAACCTTTTATAGCAGTTAGCAACACGGTGTTTGGGTCGTTCACAAAGATCACAAAAGGGGCGACCACACTGGCTTGACCTCAAGAACGCGAGGAATGACCCTCACGGCCGCCGCGCCACTGGCCACGAGAGTAACCACGATCGACAGGGTGGTTAGAAACTAAAAACTGAGATGCAAAATTTGCAACAGGTTGAATCGAGAGAGATGAGAAATGATTAAGTTGTTCAATGCGACTTTCAAATGCAAGCAAAGCTACCTGAGCATCAACCCAGGTGAGGCCAATTTGATCCAAGAGTTTAACCACAATAGCATTATATTCCATATCAAGCCCATTCAGAGTGTAAATGATGAGCTCATCGATAGAGATCGGAGCTCGGCGAGGGTCAGGTGGTCAACGACAATTTTCATGCGTTGGAGATACTTGGTCACAATGAGACCGTTCTTGCCGAGTGTTGTGGAGCTCAGACCGATAGACCATCAGACGAGACTTGGAGACCGTCAATGTGAGAGCACGAGCTTCATTTCAGAGCTCAAAGGATGTACGACAATGGAGCAGCTAGGTTGCAACATCCTGAGTCATGGTGTTGCGGAGCCAACCGAGAAGCATACGGTCGACGGAAAACCACTCTTCAAACTCAGGATTGGACGACGACGTTGGTGACCGGTGCCACGATAGTCATCGGAGGAATTGTAACAGCATCGTCGATATGCGCCTGAAGTCTATTCCCCTCTATTAAAGGTAACACGACGGAAACCCACACCAGATAATTCGTTCGATCCAACTTGATCGACAAGGTTTGACTTAAAGAGTGAAAAGGAGGGTAGGTTTTTGGAACGACCGTCGTGATTGGGAGGGGAGACACACTTTCGAGATTGGGTGAAGAGGCGGATGCCATCACAACAAAGCAAAAAGAAAGAAAAAGAAATGGCTCCAATACCAAGCTTAAAAAAGGACAAAACAATAGTGGAATGAAATTGTTCAGAGAATAATACGATGGTCCTCCAGCTATTCTGCATTATATAATGGAAAGGTATCCAAGAATATGGTTACAAAAAATCATTGCCATACATGTGTCCTATGATACTACTAGCATATGTATAGGAAACACCAATAATGAATTACAAGATATTAATCAACTATTAGTCCTAACAAACCGAAAGGTGGCAAGATTATAGTATTTTACAGACTACATGTAAATTTGGGTTAAGAGGAGCATACATTCGATAGAGTATTCATATTAAAATTTGTATGTTCCATTTAAATTATACTTCTTTCAATTTCAATTTTGTCTTCAAAGGGATGGAGTTGGTGAAGACCAATTCAGTCAGGTTCTACTCCATGAAGTCCAAGCTATAAAAATGGTATTGGCCTAAAGATGATATGAACTTAAGGCATATTGGTTCAAAAATAGAGTTATATCAATAGTGTTAGAGTCCTATTAATTAATATCAAACTCGTTTGATCCACGATGAATTATTTTCACATAAATTCTACTTTTAAAGTTGCATCGTCACTGATTGCCTCATCATGTAATTTCACATCCATTCTATTTATTTAAGTTTAGCAAAACATGTTTGAAACATTATATTTATAACAGATTAAGAAATATAGTTATTAGAGAAAAAAATTAGTCATGATTTTCAAAAAAAAAATTATTAACATGTTTTTGTGCCTTACACACTTGATTGATCAATAGATTGAATTTAATATTTGATTCCATACACTTTGATTTGGTGTTAATTTGGACATTATGTGCAATACAGCTAAGGGTGATCAAATTTTGACACCACTTCACACTATCATGTATTACGAGATGAAAACAACTTCAATTCAAACTTTGATAAATGACTTATATTACCAGTAATGTTTAATTTTAACACCTCTAGCTTCTAGATCACCATCTCCTCCCTTTTCATTTTTTCTTTTAGATTTGGGTTGATTAAGAGCTAATGCCTTACAATCCCTTGTTTGATATCAATATGTATTTTCTTTATTGTTGCTTTACTTCTTTTAATGGTATATACATACCATTTTGATATCAGAGCTGTATCAATTGGGCTCCAATCTGATTAGAATCATGGTAAATATATTGTATTCTTCACCATTTCATATCTAGATTTCATATTTATTGTATTACTTATTCTTGTGTATTAAATTATTAGTGTATTTTTCTCTTTTTTCCATGCGAGTGATTCAAGGATTTTAAATGCATAATGTATTATATATGTGTAACATTTTTTAACACCTTTTATATATACCTTTATATGATTTAAATTATGGTCATCTAAAAATAATTATATTGCCCCTGCTAATTAAGATGACTTATATTTTGTATTATCAAGCTATATTATTTATATATGTACACACACACACACACAAGCACATCACTTTTTTAACGAGCTTAGATCTAATTGTATAAGTCATAACTATTTACAAATCGATATACGTAATAAAATATCTACCATACAATTTACTTCTTAAGTTTTATACTGTGTGTGTATGTATAAACTAGAAGGCAAAGGTGTGCTGCATTTTGATCTGCTTCCTTTCACCCCTAAAAATACGATGAAAATTTAATAAATATGGAAATGGTTACATAATCTGTAAACAATGTGAAAATTATTAAACACAAAAGAACATTTGTTTTGCCTCAATTTAACCTTTTTTTTTTTTGGGTCATGACCAGGCTTTTTAGGTTCATGAAGTAGCAACTAATGGCCTAGAGATATTTTAGAGATATATGTTCACCTCTATTAACAAGTAAGTTTAGTAGTGCAAGGCTTGACTAAAACCTTTTGAGTTTTGAATTCGAGTTTTAAAGGAAGCATTTGTGTTAGAAGGGACAACTGCGAGTCACAAACTGAATATCAGATGATAATATCTAAAAAAAAAATCAATTTTCAAAAAAATCTCTTATGAATATAAAAATATGGGAAAATATCGGGAGATCCCAAAAAAGAGAAAAAATATCAAAAAAAGCCTCAACCTCAAATTCCCTATAAAAAAAGTTTTATAAGTTTTTTCTTTGATATGTAGAATTTTAGAAACTTGAAAAGAAATTTAGAACAAGAAAAAAATCATTTTGATAAATACTTTAAAACCATTTTAATAACAATATTTTCATAACGAAAATTTAATAACGGGAAAAATTATTTTAACAACATTTAAAAAATCATTTTCACAACGAAAGTTTTTGGATATTAGAATTTCGTAATTAATATTAAAAGTTAAGGCTTTATTTATTTATTTATTTTCCTTGGACCTCACTAATACTTTCCCTGAAAATATTACCAATCTGCAATTTACTAAAAAGTCCCTTATGAGTAAGATTTTGGAATCAGATAAAATTACATAAAACTAGTTGGGGAAAAAAAGGCTTAAAACTAAATAGTACTCCCTCCTTAATTATAAGGCCAATACTTTTTTTGAAGAGATTAAGGAAGTTTAATTAAATTAAATTTTATATAGTATTTTTATTTTTTTCTTCAAACTAAATAACACCAATAAACTAATACGTAATCTAAGAAAACACAACATATGAAAATAATTAAGTAACGTATTTAGCTTCCTTAATCTCTCTAAAAAAAAGTCAACTAGGTCTTATAATTACAACATGACTAATGACTAAGTACCATTTACCATAAAACAATCTCAACTCGTTTACAATCCCGCATGGTTAGCCCATTCAACCATTTTGGCGGCTGGAGCTGGGGTTTTCTGCAACTTCAGGCCTCCCGTCCATAAACCCTAAACCCCTCAGGCCGTAACCACCGTGCCGTTTCCCCTCGAAGTTTTCACATTTGAGGTCTCTCTCGGCTCCTCTCCCTCCAGCAATGAACTTCAGGTTTCACAACCTCCTTGGAGCTCCTTACAGAGGCGGCAATACTGTAATCGCTAACAACACATTGCTGATTTCACCTGTCGGTAACCGAGTTTCCGTCACTGACCTCGTCAAATCCGAAACTAGAACACTACCTACACAATCATCATCAAATATCTCCCGAATAGCCGTCTCGCCTGACGGCACTTTCTTGCTCACCGTTGACGAGAAGAGCCGTTGTCACTTCATCAACCTTCGCCGCCAAGTGGTGCTCCATCGTATCACCTTTAAGAAGCCCGTCCATGTTGTCAAATTCAGCCCAGATGGTTCCTTCGTTGCTGTTGGAGCGGGCAAGTTGGTCCAAATTTGGCGCTCTCCTGCTTTTAGAAAGGAGTATTTCCCTTTTGAGTTGGTTCGAACTTTTGCCTGCTTCGATGATAAGATCGTGTCATTGGATTGGAGTCCTGACTCAAATTACTTGATTGTTGGGTCTAAGGATTTGACTGCAAGATTGTTATGCTTGAAAAAGATGAGTGGTGGTGTTAAGTACGAGCCTTTCAAGTTCTTACGTCATAGAGATTCTGTTATAGGTGCTTTCTTTGGTGTTGAAAAGAAAACTAATAGAGTTTGTAAAGCTTATACGGTTACAAGGGATTCGTATATTTTTAGCTGGACATTTAGGAGTGACGACGATTCTGAGCCACCCTCGCCTACTACACCAGAAAGGGATGTTGAAGGAAATATTGAGGTGAACGGTGATGTTAATGTAAAGAAGAGAAAGAATGATGGCAAGAAGGATGCTGACATGCTTGAAGAGGATGAGTACTTGTGCAGAGGGAAGTGGGAATTCTTGAGGAAAGATTGTTTTATGCAGGCACCAGCAAGGCTAACCGCATGTGATTATCATAGAGAGTTAGACATGGTTGTTGTGGGTTTCTCAAATGGTGTGTTTGGCTTGTATCAGATGCCTGATTTTGTATGCATTCATCTTTTGTCAATATCAAGAGAGAAGATTACATCAGCTGTGTTTAATGAGCTTGGAAATTGGTTGACCTTTGGCTGTGCAAAACTGGGCCAACTGCTCGTGTGGGAGTGGCGATCCGAGAGCTATATATTGAAGCAGCAGGGTCACTACTTTGATGTGAACTGTCTTGCTTATTCACCAGACTCACAACTCCTTGCTACTGGAGCGGATGATAATAAAGTGAAGGTAAATAAATATTAGTGATGCTATCTTGATTTGAAAAGTTTTCCTTGTGTGCTGGTTGCATCTTTAGTAATATGCAAATTTGCCATCAAGCTTAGAATTTATTTTTGTTTTCCGAGCAAGTTTAAGCTTTAAAAATTGATATTAGGTTAAGTATAGTGCTTCTTCATTACAGGTGTGGAATGTTTCCTCAGGCTTCTCCTTTGTAACATTTTCTGAGCACACTAATGCTGTTACCGCTCTGCATTTTATGGCCAGTAACCATTGCCTGCTTAGTGCATCTCTGGATGGGACTGTTCGTGCATGGGATTTGATCCGTTATCGAAATTTCAAGACGTTTGTTACTCCTTCTGCGAGACAGTTTGTTTCTCTGTCAGCAGATCAAAGTGGCGAAGTGATCTGTGCTGGCACTGTGGATTCCTTTGAGGTATTATTTTAACATAATTTGGGTGGATTGTGACAATACTACTTTTCCCCCTGTTTGACTATATTTTTGCTTTATGATATATTTAACAGATTTTTGTATGGTCCATGAGAACTCGCCGTTTGTTGGATGTGCTTAGTGGTCATGAAGGTCCTGTTCATGGATTGATGTTTTCTCCTACAAATGTGAGTTTAGCCATCTTTCCCACCATTTGTCAGCATAATTAATATCTTGTATTTTTAGCTGGTTCTAACTTTTAGTTGGTACAGTAGCCTACAACAATAGCAACAAAGCTTTATCCCACTAGGTGAGGTCAGCTATAAAAGCTCTAACAAAATGCTCTGTTCATAAGCTATAAACCATATAGCTTATTTCTTAAGCTTTGTGCAATGCACTCGACAACACTAGTTTGCTAGTAGTTTCCTATTAGCATGGGCATCCTTTTCAGGTTTTATAAAATAATATATTTATTTTCTTACATGGACAGTATTGTCAACTGGAAATGTTTTTCTTCAAGACATGATGAGGGGTCTGTAGTTTGTATTTTTGGTCATTTTGTGGTTTTCTACAAATCTTAAGAAGTTGAACAGAGGTTTTTCCTCTCTAAATATAGGCTGTCCTAGCTTCATCATCATGGGACAAAACTGTGCGGTTGTGGGATGTCTTTAATGGAAAAGGAGCAGTTGAAACATTCCCTCACACACATGATGTTCTCACAGTGGTTTACCGTCCAGATGGAAGGCAGTTAGCTTGCAGCACAATGGATGGGCAAATTCATTTTTGGGATCCTATAGATGGTGTGCTAATGTTCACCATAGAAGGCCGCAGAGATATTGCTGGAGGACGACTTATGACTGACCGGAGATCATGGGCTAACTCAACCTCGAGGAATTACTTCTCAACCTTGTGTTATTCTGCTGATGGAGGCTACATTTTAGCTGGGGGAAGCAGTAGATATATCTGCATGTATGATGTCGCTGATCAGGTTGGCTTTTCACAATTCTATCACCCATTATCTTGAATTTCATCTTAAAAGTTGCAACTTTTAGCTTTAATTGAATCCTTTATACCACTGTAATCCTTTTTATTATAATGAATCTTGATCGGTTGGCTTCTGATCACAACTAAATATAATGCTTGATTTGTTTCTATATTTATCTGAGTGGTAAAATTGATAGGTTCAATGGCATGAATAGAGAAGGAAATGGATTAGTCAGTCTCTCTGTTTGTCTCCATGTATTATTGACTCTGGGCTGTTGATTGCGGATTTCAGATTTAATTTTAACATTTTACTGTGTTTATGCATTTTGTTCATTAAACAGTCCTGTTCATTAATTGGAATCTTTGCTTGCTCAGGTACTGATCCGGCGATTTCAGATAACTCTCAATCTCTCATTAGATGGAGTCCTTGATAAGTTAAATTCAAAGAATATGACAGAATGTGGCCCACTGGATTTGATTGATGATGAGAACAGTGATGTTGAAGAAGGTATTGATGTACAAACTCGTGGGAAAATAGATGATTTACCAGGTTCCTTGCCTAACCGTGGAAGGCCTATTGCTCGAACAAAATGCCTAAAAATTTCACCTACTGGTCGGACTTTCACAGCTGCAACTACCGAGGGAGTTCTAGTTTATTCAGTTGATGAATCTTTCATCTTCGATCCAACTGACCTTGACATTGATGTTACACCAGAGGTATAATCCTTCAAACGTTACAATTTTTCCCATAATACCAAGTGTAGATACTTAATGCCTTGTTTATTTCATAGAAATGAGATTACGTGCAAAATAACTTTAGAAAATATGTTGAAAAAACTGATAACACACGCTCCTTTGAGTACGGGTCAACTGTTTCTTATACAACATGAAACTGACATACTGTCACTTGTGAAGTCAACATGGTCCCAGTAAAAAGTTGTTTAGTGTCTTTATTGAACCAGTTCTGTTCTTGAAAAGTAGTTTTATTACAATAAACATAATTTGAACTTAATATGTTGTTTTGATTTTACTGAAACTAGCATACACTGTTCTTACCTGCTGCAACAATTCCTCCCTTGATGTTCATTAGTAACTTGAGCTTACGTTTATTCACAGGCTATCGATGGTGCTCTAATGGAAAATCAATATACTAGAGCTTTGATCCTTAGCCTTCGGTTGAATGAGGACTCAATAATTAAAAAATGTATTTATGCTGTCAGTCCAGGAGATATTCCAGCAGTTGCTTCATCAATCCCTCGTACATATCTGCAGAGATTAATTGACGCACTTGCAGATCTTCTAGAAAACTGCCCACATTTGGAGTTTATGCTGAGATGGTCTCAGGTATTTATCTACTACCTTAATATCCACAGAAAATCATATTTAGAGGTTTGCTATATAGTTTTAACTTGTGAAAAGTCTTCCATCAAGTTTTAGAAAAGCTACAATTTATGTCTATAGAAAAACTATAGAACAAGCCCAGCTAAGTACAGCCTATTCTTTAGACCCTGCAAGACGAGACTTGCACTAACAAGTAACTTTGGTAATTACTGGCTTGTAGGTCACATTTTTCATAGCTTATAAAATAGTGACATTTTATAAATATTACACTATACTCTCTCTGGTCCTTAATATAAGACATATTACTTAATTTGATTAGATTTAGGAAATTGATAAAGTTAGTTAATATGACTTGTATATCCTAAATCACCCTAATCATCTTTAATTCTCTCCTTCCCTCTCCTCCTTGATTATGGTTGAAGGAACATTAATAGGAGCAAATTAGGAAAAATTGTTAAATATGAAAACTATGTCTTATATTTAGGACCAAGATTAACTTTCTAAATGTCTTATATTAAGGACCGGAGGAATATATAAACATATAGAATATAGATGCATAGACTTTTTTTAAAGAAAAACTGTCTTATATTTAGGACCGTAGGTAGTATCATATAAAGCTTATTGCAAGTGACATCACTATTTATAAGAGTCATAAATAGCTTAATTTATCAAAAATTCTATGTTTAAATTGAAAGCATAATAGAATTCGCTTTTCTATGTGAAAAGCATGTATAATTTCCTTAGGGGTGATCTCTTAAGGCTGTGTACCTTTTGTGTGTGGGGTTTTTTTTTTGGAAAAAAGGGCTTCCCCCACTCATGCCCGAGGAGTAAAATCTGGTTTACATTAGGTATTCAAAATTTGATTGTTACTTTAATCTTTGGGCATAATTGCAGTTTTCTTAAACTTTTCATGTAACTTGTATAAACGATGAGTCTGTAGATATAATTTTATCCAACTTCCTGCATTAACGCACGTGGTGTCTTTTGTTGTTTCTTCGAATGATTTTAAATATTGAATTTTTTGGTTGTGCAGGAGCTTTGCAAAGCTCATGGGAATCATATACAACAGAACTGTAGAAAACTGCTTCCATCGTTAAAATCTCTGCAAAAAGCAATAACTAGACTACATCAAGATCTAGCCGATACATGTTCCTCCAATGAATACAAGCTGCGATATTTGTGCTCTTCAGGTGCCCTGGAATGATTGCAACAACTGTTGTTCTCTTGGCTGTTGGGACTTTGATTTTCACAAATGTCCAGCGAATTTTTGACCTCAAATTTTAGTGTTGACCACTTCAGTTCGTGATGAATCATTTCAACCTGGTAACTCAAATATGAATCCTTATTATCATACCCCACCGATATAGGTTCATAGTCTGCTTGTTCATTATGTTGTATCACATATTGTTTAAAATATAAGACCTAGTTGATTATTTTTAAGAGAGATTAAGGTACGCTAAATAAGTTATATAATCATATTATATGTCCTTTATGATTTTGTATTAGTATATAATCAGATAAATGAGTTTGGCTTAATTAGTTTTTTTAATATTGGAAAAAAATAATTAGATCTAAATATTGAAATCTATGAGATAGGTTGGCTTTTGAGGCGCTGACCGCTGAGTATCTTAGCTTAGGCCTTGGTTATGGAATTTTGAGCCATTTCTTGTATTAATTTTTTTTTTTTAAAAAAAAAAATTAAATTTGTTTCTGATGGGCATATACTCAGTTGTTTTATTTTCTGTTCAAATTAGGTGAATTTTTTTTCACATTGTCACTCTTGTTGCTAATCTTTTTATTTTAAAATTGGGATTCACTTCATTTAATTGCAAATATTTTGAAGGAAAAATTATGCCTAGGTAATACAGAGGTCTAGTGAAATGTTGATTTGTTTGCAAATTTTAGCTTAACTTATAATGGCGTAAGTGAAATAGAAGTTTAATTTTTGTTGTACGCCTCAAGAGCCATTAATCCAAACTGACTTCCAACCACAATGAACAACTATGTAGGTCTGATAACGTAAATATACATTCATGATCTTTATTTTTCTTACTTGGAGCATGTGGATGATTTATTACATTTTAAATGAATAAAGTTAAATAAATAAAAAAAATCTTACAAAAATTGTAAATAGTGTATCTCATTTATCTTGTACTCCCTCTAGTATTGTTTATGAACAACAACTAACTAAATCATTTAAATCAAAATGCTAGTTAAAGTTAGTTTGAAGCAATAATTATATAGATATAATTTTTTTTTTCTAATATAGAGAGATATTTGTTATTATTAGGGTAAAAAAAAAAAAATGCATTAAATATGCATTGTTGCTTATATACAAGACTATTTGTTAAGGAAGTGTAGAGAAAGTAGGATGAAAGAGATAGGAATAGATATTAAGAGAAAGGGAAGAGGAAAGAAGAGAGCGAGAGAAAACCAAAAGAAAAAGGAGAGAGAAATTGGAGCTATTTCATCATGGAATACATAGACACATTAAAGAGTTCCTCTCTCATTCTATTTAAGAGTTCCTCTCATTCTATTTAAAAGAGCTCAATAACTAAATTATGTAGTTTAAAAAAGTGGTTAAAATTAATTAAAAACAATAAATGTGTCTGAAATAAATCTTATTTTTTCAAGTATACCCTTATTTATGAGGGACAAGTGAAAGAGATAAATTGAGTAAATATTGGTATAAACATCTTTTTAATTAGTGCAATTAATATAATTAATGATGAGTAAATATGAAAAAAATAACTAATTAAATGTTCAAATAACTTTTGTCGGGCTCTTATAAAAAGGACCAAAATAATTTAAATTTTGATCTTTTATAAAAAAAGGCAGGAGTGAGTATATGCCTTATATAGGCACACCTCAAGAACCATTAATCTTAACTAACTCCCAATTGCTATTAACAACTAACTCGTCCTCATTTTACATTTACATATCACTATTCCTATGTAAGAAAATGTTGCTTATACACAGGAGGAAGTAATGGTGACAAATATTCCTTTCGTCCTAAATATAAAACTAAACATTTCTTTTGGTTTTAAATATAAGATATAGTTGTTTTTTTTTTTTTGAAGAGATAAGGAAGCTAAATAAGTTACTTAATCATATCATATATTATGTATTATTAGATTATATATCAATTTATAAGTTAGGCAAAACAGTTTGGAGAAAAAATAATAAATAGAAATACTTTAAAGTAATTTAATTAACTTTATTAACATTTCTAAAAAAATTAACTCTATTATTTTTAGGCCAGAGGGAGTATATTAATTTAACCCTCATATGGTTAACGGTGTTTTTACAACTAATTTAGATTGAGATAATAGAAACTTTTTACTTTCTTTTTTATGAAACAAGTTATATCTCCCCGTGCAAGAGGGATTATTGTACCTAAAAGTGTTAATTGCAATAGTAGCATATGTAGAGACATAATGTTAGGGAGTATGATTATCAAAATACGTTGATACGGTAATAAACATGTGAGAAATTGACGTTAAAAGTTAAATAAAATTAATTTATTTTAATTATAATTGTAAAAAAAATGTCTAAAATTGTTTTTGATTATGAAGAGAGAAATATATACACCTCGCGCATAATTTTTGTTATTGCCTTCAAATGTCTATTAGGTTCTTATGATTGATTTGACGTCTTTTCTCAAATTTAGTCAAACTGAATTCATGATTTATAGTCTGTTTGGCAAGAAGGAAGTGGAGGGGAAGGGAGATGAGGACAATTTTTTATAAGTTGGATTTAAAAAAATTAGAAAAGTGAGGTTATAAAATGTTGATAAAGATAAGATGTAAAATAAAAGAGTAAGAAAAATTAATTAAAAACTTTCAATCCAATTTTCTATTTTAAAAAAATATAATTTATAAAAGATTTCCTTCCTCTCCCCTCCCTTCCAAATCCCTCATACCAAACAGTTCCTTAATGTCTATTATCAAATTCAATTTACGTTATTACTTTATTTTCAAACCTTAATAATAAAAACGTGGAATTAAATCAGAATAATATTCCAATGATTTTGAATAACTTGGAAACGGAATGAATAATTTCAATCCGCAGTTGTTATTGAAGAGGTCAAACTTTGTGGAGTAAATGAAATTTGTCTAAAGGAATACTTTCTTCGGTCCTTAATATAATACATATTTATCTAATTTAATTATATTAAAAATGTTAATTGAGTTAGTTAATATGATATATATTTTCTAAAAACGCTTATATTTATTACAAGATCAACTCCCTAAATATATCTTATATTCAGGACAGAGGGAGTAATTTGTAATGGTTTTTTCAAAAAGAGGAATTACTTTAATGTGATACTAATTGAATGTATTAATGTAATTTCACATGGATTAATGTAATAATATGATTACCCAATCCGTTTATGCTAAACGGGGTATTGCGAAATTTCATATATAAAGTTGATAGTCAAATTATATTTTTCCCTATACAAAATATAAAAAAAGTACAGAAAAATTATCACACAAAAGGCACCAACATGTTGAAGGTCATGTCACAAAACATAGAAAAACTTCGGGTAAATTCTATATATTTTATATCTACTTTTTAAAATTGATATTGTCCATTCAGAAATGAAATTGAAAGATTCAATCATTATCATAGATAAAGGTCCCAAGAATTTGCTGTCTCAATGATAAACCATGACAGACTCTCGCAAGTTCTGCTCATTATTTAATCATTTTATCAATATTTATTATAAAAGGTGAATTTTATTGCAACGATAAGGTTTAACATATGACTTGAGTAGTTTCAAATTCTGAAACAATCACTTGGTGAGAGCCATGTGCCCCTTTTTATCAATAATTAGTATATCAAAAACTTAGAATAAACCCAAAGATATAAATGAAAGACAAAGGAGCACAATTTAAATGCAGCAGATGGAATAGAGTTTCACGAACTCATCAACAATGCGGTAAACTAAATAAAGCCTCGCGGGCAAGCTCGGTTGATGCCAAATCAGCTATCTGATATATGAGAAAATTAATGTTATCAGAGATTGACATAGTCATTTTCAAAAGACAAAAAATATTCCGAGAAACAAAAAATCAGAAGCTTTTCGAAGAATGAATAAACAAGAAAGTATCTATGATCCCCTTCAAACAGGAACTGGAAAGCCCTTCTTGGCCATGCTGTCCAAAACATCATTGAGCGATTGACATAGGCCTACAATCTACAAGCACAATAACCAACAAATAGCAGAAAGATGAGACTGAGGCTCTTGAGAAGTGGATTTCGGAAGTAGATTCTCTCAATGTCTTTCTTAAAGAGATAAATACAGATTGTGTTTAACACACTCAATGAATGGGGGACTCCATATCTTTTTTAATAATCCAAAATGTCATTTTCTGAAGACACATGAATTGGCCATGTAGAAATTATTAGAGCTTCAACTTGATTCCATTTTTCTTAGGAGAAACATTATTCAACAATATTAAATGAATAGTCGAATCAATT
The DNA here is from genome assembly GCA_019022615.1 of Acacia melanoxylon. Classification (NCBI taxonomy): domain Eukaryota; kingdom Viridiplantae; phylum Streptophyta; class Magnoliopsida; order Fabales; family Fabaceae; genus Acacia; species Acacia melanoxylon. The sequence goes on from JAFJYJ010000005.1 coordinate 15,954,550, forward strand.
AACAATTGCCACGATATAGAGCCTCCAGATTCAGACATAAAAATTTTATGCAGCTGCTCAAACATGAGGATGCGATATTATATTTTTATCCAGAAAATTACCTGCAGGTCCCATCGTTGTAACTCTTCAGTGTCATCCTCAAAATGTATGACAGCTTCAACCTGAAATAAGCCATTCAGATTATGAATAGCCCACATTTCAAAGAGGATACCAAAAGGAGCCGTTCAGCATCCAAAATAGAATAGAATGGGGTGAATGATAGTAAGTGATTTTGTAAATAATAATTGTTGTTTGTCTTCGATGTAGGTAATGTTATTTTGTGCTTTATGCCTATCGACAGTGAGGAAAGCTGTCATTTTCAAGGGTACTTTGCACCGCCGCCACATTTGGGCGATCAGACGTTCTTATAGCTTCATTATGCTTCTCGGTGGAAAGCTACTTGGGTTCATTGTTGGACATGGAAAATGAGATAGGTGAACTAGATAGATGCGCTACTCCTGTTAGTTTGGCTTTTGTAATTCAGGTTACCTTTCCACTGCTCGTTTCTTACATTCTTCCACTTAACGATATACTTTTACCTCAATCCAAAATTTATTTACAAGAAAAGAGAGAGATTATAATAGTTATTTGTACCTGATCAATAGATCCCCTCATCCGATCCTCATAAATCATTCTTGATGCTATCTTCTCAGCCTGCACTTCAATTATTTGGAGAAAATCAAAAGAAATCACGAGGTGTTGCCTCTGATTGCCTTTCAGTAAATTTACAAGACATTCTTTTAAAAGAAAAATTTACAAAACATTATCATCATCATGCAGAAGCCTTTCATTTGCTGGCCTTATTTCACCATTTATTTTAACCAGTAATATAATTTGTTGACAATAAAAGCGACATATGTTATGAACACGGAGTTGTAATGCTAATGAGAACTATCTGGTATGAAACACCCTGCTAATTGCTCATTTCTAAACCATTGAGGCTAAATGCTTTTACCTTGTGTGGTGGAATTCCCAATAGTGTTCCTAATTCATCAAAGCTACAATGGAAACATGAACCGGGTTAAAATGTATATCATCTAGCATCAATGTTAAAATGAAATGGGCACAAGGGAACAATCAACTGGATATGTAATTTCTCAAACCTAATATTTGTGTAAAGTTTGCTTGCACTCAGTAGATTATGCTCAATCATTGCACGGTCCAGCACAGTAAAATTGTCTGGAAGAAGGGCTTTCTGTAGGACAAGCAAATCCTCAGACATACATTGGATGGCCTCAAACAAAAAAATAAAAATAAAAATACAAATCATGCAACTATAACCTGGTGTGCTTTCAATTCTTCTGCAAATGCATCAATTTCAGGCTTTCTCAGAATTCTCTCCAAGTACACCTAATATATTAAGCATGGAAATCTTGTAAATTGAGAAATATGAGGGGGTGAGTGGGAAGTGGGGAGCTTTTTTTTTTTTTTGTTGGGGGGTGGGAGAGAGAGAGAGAGACCTTTTGCAGTATTGGATAAATTTTCAGCTTTGAGCAGCGTTCATCCTAATGAAGGCACCAAAATATTGGTATGATAACGGAATTACAAGCAAAAAGTCTTTTGTTTCACAATTGAAGCTTTTACCTTATATAATGTAGCAAGAACACGAGAACGTTGGGGTCCTGCAGCTGCCAATATTGTACATGTAACAGCAGCAGATAAAGCTTGTTCAAGTGCATCTTCATCTATCACTCTGTAACAGAAGGTTAGCACATTTTTATCAAAATGACAAACAACCATAGCATATCAAAGAGGGTTAGGAAGCACTGAAAATGCAAATGATATTAAGCTTTTAGTTTTGTTCCTGTCTCCAGGTGCCTATACGGCTATACCAGATGACACTAGACCATTCACATATCCAAGGCATCCATAACCTTTCAGTAATTAGGCTCTTAGTGCTATAGATTCTATTATGTTCCCTTCCCCCCTTTTGGCTACCAATGATGGTTAAGATGCAGATATTGCTTCCAATGACTGAGTATACAGCTTGGACCACGCAGAAACAAAACTTGTGACCCATTAAGTTGCAGCATGAACCCAAAAAAGAAAAAAATAATAAAGCTATTCAAAACAGCAGTAAGACATTTTCAGCAATGCTGTTGACAACATAAAGGGTTCCTGAACTCTTTAAACAGGAACCCTTTAAACAAATAAGATAGATACAAGTAATAAGCATTTTATTAAGCATCACGAAACAGTCTGCAACTTCAGAACTTGTTTCACGATACTTTATTGACTTGAATTAATAAAAAGATTAAGGATATGCAAGCAAGATAAAAGAAAAAAAAAATAGTGCTACTGGATATATTACCGATTGGAGAAGGTATGCTAACAAAGGATAAGTAGAGAAATATTTTTAAAAAAATTAATTCAAGCAATATCCCCACACTTCTTGTTCAAACTCATTTTCCCCATATATTACCCAGAATCAAAGAAATGAGTTGCAATATTCATAGTTGATGAATGTTAAGGCTTGCAAAAGATTTGATTATATATATTGATGACTACCAAGAGCTAAAGGAAGGATCAATAAACAAATAATATGCAAGATACATACTCATCTCCTATTTTCCGCTTTTCAATTTGAGATATATCATAATATCGTAAAGCTGCTTCCAAGAACTTCCTCTTTAAATCTAAAATCCTTGCATAACAAACCTGGGAAAAAATGGGGAAAACAGAAGGAAAAACAGATCAGTAAAAGCTAAAGCATAAAGTCATTAGCTTACTTAGCTCATTTACCATTCAGTGGCTACAAATGTTCAGACCTTGTACTGTAAATTCAGTACTTCTTGCTGACTATTGCTAACCAAGAATGATGCTTTATTAATAAAAGCTTCAGCATTAACAGCATCATCATCCTGAAAATAAGCCCCAAAAAAATCAATTGTTCTGCAATCTAGAAGAATCTTTTTTTTAAAAAAATAATCCTGGCATTAAAAACATAGGCACAATGAAAACCATTATTTGAAGGGGAGCATCTGCTGTTAAGCTTATAATCAGTCTCAATAGCATGATGGAATTTAACAATTTCTTTCCCTTTCCAACTCCTCTTAAAAAAAGAGGAGATACAAGAAGTTGCTAAAGCAAGCATTTAAAACACTAAAAGATCAGATAAGTCTCAATAATGATTTCTTTATATCACTTGGCCGGCCTCTTGATGTGAAGTTGGCCTATATCTCAGCCATGTAGAGGAAGTTATGCCAATGGATTATCAAAGACGTGCCACGAATAAGAAATAGAGATGCCACAAATCATGAAATACAATAATATCAATACCTCAAGATATAAACGAGCAATTTGGACGCACTTAGACAGCCTGAATGTATCATCAATCAACCTGGCAAAAATTTGACAAACAAAAACAAAGTAAGCGCATGTGCCGAATTATAATACATGCACTGATGCACATAGATAAAAGAGATTAAAAATTATACTAGACCTCATTCCAGAATCAAGATCAATGCCACTGAGCATCTGAGCTGCTTTCGACCATTCCTGCTCAGATTCATATAACTCTGCAAGTTTCTCTCTAATAATTAAAACCTGTAGTTAAGAACCATAACAATCAGTGCAGAGGATAGAATTTAAGAAAGAAACACAAGAACTAGTAAGACATAAAACTGCTTTCCCCCCCTTTTAACACAACTCTCAACTCCTATCATTCACCACCATGTCACTGCGGTTCCTTTAAAGTTGTAGTTGTAATAGCTAAATTGTCTCTGCTTTTTTTTTACTAAAATAACTAACATATTTTCCAGAAAGCCTTGGAAGTATGATTCATAAAGAAGTATGAAATATCTATAATAAAGGATTCTTAACAACTGATTCTTAGCAAAGGCAGGAAAATACAGCAAAATGAGAAAGTTAGCCCACTGTAAACAACATCTGATACTTCCCAAAACATTAGTGTTTATTTTGAAAAACTAAAAATAACAATTATCATCTCACGGGCAAATAGAAGTGTTTATTATAGAAACTAATGCCAAAAAACTTAACCTGCTCTTCAAATGAGACAACACGAGGCTGAATCTGAGCAAGGGCATAATGGGCAATCTCTTTCTGTGCTTCTGGCTGCAATCTTCCCAATTCTTGGGCAAATGTATGCAAAAGTTGCCGTGCCACAACTAATGGAACAACATCTGACAACACTGCAACGTCCAAACAAAACAATTCCATGAAATCAAAGCACATGAGATAGTTGGAATTCAAGCAACAAACAAATCCTATGAGAAGAAGAGAAACTTAACTGTGATCTATAAATCTCTTTGCCTGAATGATATCATTTGATGCAATAACAGCAGAAAGAATTTGTTTATACTGCTCTATTTTTTGCCTCTGGTCTGTGATTGAAGAAGCACTTGCAAAGGCACTCTCCATGACTGTTTTATATAAATATTAATCAATAATAAAATAAATATAAAAATAATAAGACTCATAGATGCTCTAAAACCCAACACCAACAGAAACGCTAAAAAAGTTACCAGATCTCAAGTTAATTTGTTCAACCAAATTCACTAACAGTTGAGCCATATGAAATTACAAAAATCAATTTATAATTATTTTATTTTAAAAATAAATAAATAACCAACTACAGTAGCCTCATAGCATAATTTTTTTAGAAAAATTCTGTTAATAGAGATGAAACTCTTGGTTACTGTTAAGATGATGGCATACCTGCAAACATGCAGCCCAAATTATCTAATTCAAGAACATTTGCGTAGCAAAAACCATGCAAAACAACCTCAAATCATCTTGATATATATAGCCTGCATGCCTTTCTGCAGCAGCAATCTCACTCTCAAAATAATAATAATAATAATAAACAAATAATACCTTTCCCCTTAATCATTTCCTCAATCCCCTCCTCCCAACATTATTGACTAAGTTTATTTTTAGACAATCCCCTCCTCCCACAAGCATAGCAGACCATCCGGTAACCCAGCTTTTGCTGCGTTGAGCTAATAGTGTGTCATGGAATGAAAGATGTATTATTACAACTACCAAATATTGAAAGCAAAGTAGCAGAACTTTGTCAACAATTCAAATTTTAAACTCTCCAACTCAATGGCAGATTTTTAATAATACTAATACTACGATTTTTAAAATTCAAACTGCACACTCCAACTAAATAGAAACTAACATGGACCATTACCAAATGATAAAAAGTTATAGTTCCCCCAAACAAGCTCGATGTGGAATTCTTTTCAAACGTTTGAGAGTCCCTCAAATCAAAATGCAAAATCAGTTATCAATTTACCCTTTTCTAAATTTCCGACTTTCTCCGGAAACTATAGAAAACAACGCATAAAAATCCGCCCCTTCCACTTAATTCCTTATTACGTACCGACCCCAAAAACAGGAAGGTTCACCACCGTTAATACAAAAACGTTCCATGTTTTAAACAAAAGCAGTCAACTATTATTCTCAAACAGTAAAGAATGTCATTAATAGCTCAAGACCCAAAACATCGTCTCAACGATCCTACCTGTTTCAGCGAAAGCCGAAGTACCTTGAAACCCTAAGGGTAGGACGCAATTGCCAGTTAATGCTGCTCAAACAACCTGCTTCCACCAGAAGCTGGAACGTCAGACGCCAACAAGAACGAGACTCCACTCCACGCAGAGCCAGGTAATCCTTGATGAGAATTGCCGCCGTAGGTGGCGACCGGAGAGCGGAGAGAAAAGGACAGTGATAGAAGTGAGGCCGAGAATCTAAAACGAAACGTTCAAGCTTTTCGCTTTTTCCCGAAAAAAAAAAGTCAATTGGACGGGCTATACTATGCCCGTCTCGTATCACTTCTCTGGTCTTTTTTGGGCCGAAGCACTGGTTTTTTTAACAGTTAGTTTAAGATCCAAAGTTACCTTTTTTTTTTTTTTTTTAATTAATATATTAGCTGTATCTAATATATTAAGGCCGAGGCCTCCCTTTTTGCCAAAAAAAAAAAAACTTTCTTTTTTTAAAAAAAAAGTAACCAAATTTTAGCCTTATTTGTTTCTGTTTTCAATGTACTGCATTTGGGTTGGCGGTAGAGCGGTGGTTTAAAAAGCCTATCGACTTTAAAAAAGCTCGGTGGGAAAAAAATCGGGTTATAGATAATGATTTGTGTTTGGATTGATAGTAGTAGGTGGCGGGCACGTAAAAAAGTTTGAGGCGTTATGGAAAAATGCAAGTGATGGGTTATGGGCCACACGTAAACAACATATGATACTTCCCAAAACATTTAGCCAACTTAACGCAACCCAAACGTGTTGCCGAAAGTTTTTTCTCCAACGCCCATTAACTTTACCGCTTAACTTATTTCCCCTAACGTTGATTCCAAACAAAAGATAATATTTTTTTCTCAAAAAAAATTATAAAATTATATTATATTTTTAAAAAAAAAAAACAACTGAAAAAAAAATGTTGGATTCTGAAAAAATACATTCAAGAACAAAAAATATAAAATTTTGTTTGAAATAATTGTTAGATTCACTTACTTTATATAATTGATATTATCATACTTTAATATCTTATTATATTGATTCAACAATTATCAATATTCGGCTGTATGATGACGCCATTAAATTCTATCAATTAAAAAAAAGACAATTATTGATGAAATTAGCGTAGCATTGCGTTGTTGGCAATGACGTGGCATCAGTCATTGGCAGCATGTCACTATTGGTGATGTGACAACAACCATCGTCGGATATGGTGTAATGGTAGACATGTGGCAACCTTGAGCCCTCAAGTGGAGAAGAAAGAGTTTCCTCATTTTCTAGAACAAAAAAAAAAAAAAAAAAACTTCTAAATTTTTTTTTTTTTAGAAAAAAAAAAATTAAAATTTTTAATTTTTAAAAACACTTTACTAAAAATAAAAATAAAAATTCCAATAAAATACCATTTGAATTTATAAAACCCCAAAAAGTTTATAAAAACATGAAAATGACAAAAAAAAGGTAACAAGGATCAATTTGAGATTTTAAAGTGTTGGTGATTTTAAAATTTTCCCAAAAATAAATTTCCAAACAATTTTTTTTATTCTTAAAAACAAAAAATTGTTTTCAAAACAAGAAAACAAACAAGCCCGTTTATAAAAAAGGACTGATAAATTCCTTCGAATATCATTTGTATTTTTACACCTAATAATCTTTCTATTATCATAAAGCATGAAGATTGATGAGTTACCTTTATTTTTTAAAAAACTATAGGGGCTAAATTGCGACTTGCAAGTTAAAATTTAAGAACTAGGTTACAATTCAGGCAAAATTATAGGAATCAAATGATTAATTTTTTTAAAAAATAGAAAAAGGAATTACAATAACTTTAGTGAGAGCTTGTGGACACAGCCATGTTTGTTATATTGTCATATTTTCCTCTTGGGGTCATTCTCTAAGGTTACCATACCATTTACGAATTCTACCTTCATTCAACTTATTGCTTATGAGTATTCGACATTGGAGGGAGTAATATGTTTCAATTCGTAATAAGTGAAAAATCAATATAACCTGAATATGATCATAAGTACAAAAAATATAAAACTTTGTTTGAAGTGATTGCTCTTTAACATCAACTTAGATAACTTTAAAAATATAAATAATTTTTTGATGCACTTATTGTTTATAATTAATATTGTCATTATTTTTTGTATTTAATATTTGATCATATCTATAACGGATCTGACTCACGGCCCAATAAGGGCACGACCCAAAAAGCATCGGGACCTCTACCAGAAGCAAATTTGGCGGCCCAAGCGGGATCCCGAGTATCCCGGTTTCCCCGCAATCGGGGGTAATCTATCATATCCATAATCCAGGGATATGATAGATATAAAAAGCTAAGATATCACGCGACACCCTATAAATACTGGGGTAAACCAAGGCGCGCACACGTTCTAACTCAGCGATTCTTTACATTCAAGATCGCACAACACAACCCCCACTAAACACATACCCCCCCCTTTGGCGAAAGGCCTTGTGTTTGGTGATTCCGCTCACCGGATATCTCCACTCATAGATACTCCTACAGAGGCAACCCAATCCAAAATCAAACCACCACCGCCTGGCCGGACATCCGGTTCCACACCGGAACATTGGCGCCGACCGTGGGGGCCGTAAATTTCGATCCCCGTGACCAACAATGGCTACTACTAGAAGCAAAGACTCGGAACCCTCACCGGGAGAGTCCACCGCGTGCGCGCAGCCGAGACAGTCAAAGAACAAACTCAAGGACCTCCCCTACCGAGGATATCCCCAATAACAATGATAGCAAGGATGGGAACAAGTGTGTCGACACGCCTCGTCTCCCCGCTTGGAGCTAAGTGTAACGACATACCGAACTCAGACCTCATCCTCCTCCAGAATACACAGCAATCAATTCTGAGGAGGATAGAGAACATGGAGAAGCGACATGACCTCCAGCGTCAAGAAGACTTCGAGTAATGCAACAGATCATGGAAGACCACCGCCGCAAGCTAAAACGTCGGAACACGAGCAAGACCGGATACACAGAGAAAGAAAGTAAAGATATCCCGGAAACACGGAGGCCCTCTACGGCCGAAGCTCAAGGAATGACCGGTATGCAAAGAAAACGACCTCTTCTAAACGGACTCGAGCACGAGGAGACCCGAGACCCCGATCGGGTCGGAAGAAACGTTTTCTAGGGAAAACCTTGGATGACGAAGACCGAGACGGAGAGAGGCCGCCCACCCAAAGGGCTCGCCCGGAATATCATGTGAAATATATAGCGGGCCACAACAGCAGCCTTTCTCGGAAGAAATCGAGAATGCTCCATACCCTAGCAAATTTGAGCCGGCCTCTTTACCGAAGTATGATGGCGTGTCCGACCCGAGGGCCCATCTCAACGCCTTCGAGCTACTCATGTTCGTAAGGCAAATCAAAGGCTTGGTCATTAGTCGGCTCTTCGCGGCCACTTTAATCGATCCGGCTCAAATTTGGTTACACACACTGCCGAGAAGGTCCATCCACGACTTTCAAGGCCTCGGGCGAAAATTCGAACTGAATTTCGCAACTAGCTGGAAACAACCCAAATCTCAGTATACCCTAAGTAAGATAAAGCAACGGAGGGGAAACGCTACAAAAATACCCGGATGCATTTAATGTGGTAGCCCTCCGGTAAGGTCCCTCCCGAAAGCGTTCATGTGCATTGTCTCGTGGACGGCTTGGAACCCTCTTCCCGACTGGCAAACTCCATCTTCAAGAACCGGGTATACACTCTCACTGAGTTCAACACCCGCGCGAAACAATATCTGGAAGTAGAACAGATGGAGATCGCCAATACTAATGGCGATGAAAAGCGAAGCACACCACCCCGGTCAAGAATCAACCGAGCGGTCGTAAAGAGGAACCCCGTGCTCGTAATCGAGACAAAGAAACAAAACCGAGACAAGTCGAGAGAGGCCGAGGTACGGAGGTACACCCCGCTCAATGTTTCGCGGGGCCGGTTATGGAAAAAGTGGCCTCCACAGAGATGAGAAAGGTAGACCGACCCAGCCCCCACGTTTCCGACCCACCACGGATCGATCAAAGTTCCGTGATTTCCACGACGGACCGGGGCACACCACGGACCAATGCTTCGAACTCGTGGACGCAATTGAAAGATACATCCGAGAGGTAAATTGCGCCGCACTCGATAAAAACACAGTGGTCGGAAGAACAACAAAAGGAAACAAGGCCGAAGCCCGAGTCCGCCCCCACTCGATCGGAAAGTCGATGGAATAGGACGACAATCATCATCCGACGACGAGCAGTTTCTGGAGATAGACATGAACCACAGGTGTAACGTAATCAGTGGAGGCATGGGCGGAGGAGGAGACACCTCAAGTCAAAGAAGAAAATACTTGAGGAGGTACCGTCGAAGAGCCCCCCAAGTTCAAAGACAACCATGACCGACCGACGCTCCAAAGATTACGCCACCACCGAAGACGAAAGACGTCGTACCGGGGCACCAAGACGGATTGGTAATTACCGGATCCCGGTAAACCGCCTTGTGGAAAGGATTTTCGTTGATCCGCAGCTCGGCAGATATCATCATGTGGGACGCCTTTAAGAGGATGAACTTGGATAAAGAAGACTGCGTCCATGCAAGACAACACTCGTAGGCTTTAACGGCGAACAATCCAAGCCGAAGGGGTACATCGACCTCAAGCCGACCTTGGGAACTAAAAAAAAGCCTTCAAAGCCGAGAGGTAAGATTCATCGTGGCCGACTTCCCCTCCCCGTATAATATGATTTTGGGCGGCACCAACCATCCACAAATGGGATATGGTTGCATCCACCAAGCACCGAAGTTAAAAATGGTCGGCTCCAAAAATACGGTTATCACCATAAGGGGACCGAAGGAAGCTCGACAATGTTATTATGAAACCATGCGAGAGAACGGGGACCGGAAGGCGCCATCACCCCAGGATCAAAACGCCACGGGAAGCTCGGCCGGCGAAAAATGCAAGCAAAGCAGAGCCGACCGTCGTGTGGTGGAACCGGACCTAAGAGATGAGGAGCCCGAGAACCCAAGACCCGAGCCGAGGGAGAATTGGAAGATTTAGTCCGGGGGAAGATCCGACCCATGTAACGAAGATAGAGGCGCAATGACCCTAGAGCTCAAAAAGGAATTAAGCAATTTCCTAAAAGCAAACCGAGATCTTTTTGCATGGAGGGCCTCGGAGGTACCCGAATCGACCCCAACTTCTACGCCACGGGTTGGCAATCAAACCGGATCTACCCGGTATCGCGGAAGAGACGAAAACAGGGGACCGACAGCGGATCGCCTTAGAAAAGCATGTGAAGGAACCGCTAGAGGCCGGATTCATCCGGAAATACAATACACCACTTGGTTATCCAATACGGTCATGGTCCTAAAGCCTAACGGGAGTTGGAGGGTGTGTATAGATTACACCAACTTAAACGAGCACGCCCTAAAGACTCGTACCGATGCCGAGCATCGACCAATTGGTCGACAACTCATCCGGATTTCAACTATTATCATTTATGGATGCTTACTCCGGATACAATCAAATAGCGACGCACCCGGAAAGATCGAACGGACGGCCTTCATAACCGACAAGGCCAATTCCGCTATAATGTCATGCCGTTCGGGTTGAAAAATGCCGGGGCCACCTATCAACGAATGATGAACAAAGTCTTGAAGACCAGCTCGGCCGAAATGTAGAAGTATACATTGATGACATGATCGTCAAGTCGGTGAAGCCGGAGACCACATCCAAGACCTCGGACGTACGTTCGAAAAGTTACGAAAGCACCGAATAAAGCCGAATCCAAGCAAAATGTGCATTTGGAGTCCAGCGGGGAAAGTTCCTCGGGTTTATGCTCACACACCGAGGAATTGAAGCAAACCCCGATAAGTGTAAGGCGGTCGCTGGATATGAAAGCACCAACCAACAAAAGGAGGTACAAAGACGGTGACCAGGGAGGTTGGCGGCTATGACAAGATTCTTACCCTGTGTCGGCCGAAAATGCCCTTCCCTTCTTCAAACCGCTAAAGAAGGAGACGAGAGGCGGATGGAACTCCGAATGTGAGTCCGCATTTGCAAAAATCAAACAATGCCCGGCTACCCCGCCGGCCCTATCCAGCCCGACTCGGGCGAGACGGTTTTTCTGTATTTATCCGTTGGCCAAGAAGCCATAAGCGCCGCCCGGTTCGAGAAACCCAATCCGGCCGATACCGATTTACTTTGTTAGCAAGGCACTTCGACCTCGGAACTCGGATATCGAAGTTGGAGAAGGTAGCATTTCGCCCGCTAACGGCGGCAAGACGCCTACGCCCATACTTCCGGGGCACAAAGTGGTGGTACGAACTAGCCCACACCAATCCGGAAGGTTCTACACAAACCGCACTGGCCGGCGAATGACCACCGGGCCATTGAATTATCGATTCGACATTTCCTACTAAGCCCAAGACGCGATAAAGTCGCAAGCCTTGGCCGACTTCGTAAGGGAGCTTACCCCAACCCACGAGGGAAGCGGACGTCGGTCTTAAAGAATGGACGGTATACGTCGACGGATCCTCAAATACAAAAGGGAGTGGGCCGGAATAATAGTTGAAAATCCAGACGGAGTCGCCGTCGAACACTCCCTCCACCTCAAATTTCCGACATCCAACAACGGGCGAGAATACGAGGCAAGATCGGCCGGCCTCGAACAAGCAAAGCGAGCAGGGCGCAGAGAGTCAAAATCCCGACCGACTCCCGGCTCGTAGTGGCTCGATACAAGGTTCCTATCAAACCAAAGGCCCGTTGTTGGCAAAATACTTGAACAAAGCCGAGACATGATGGCCGAGTTCGAAGAGGTGACAAGCCACTCATATCCCGCGGAGGAAAACACCAGGGCCGACATATTGTCAAATCGGCTAGCACCAAAGGTCCGGAAATTACCGGACTGTCGTCCAACAAAACCCGGACGAACCAAGTTGTGTCATGTCCATATCATCGCCTCGGACCGGAGAAAACCGATCGAGGACTACCTAGAAAGAGGAATCATACCCACCGACACAACGGAAGCTCGAAAGTTGATCCGCAGCCGCCACGTACACGATGGTGGACGATCAACAGACAGAAAGGATTACACTCGCCTATGATGAGATGCTTGAATGCAACCGAGGCCGTGCACGTTTCGCCGAAATACATGAAGGCATTAACGGTCAAGATATGGGAGGAAAATCCCTAGCTCGGAAATCACTCGAGCCGGATACTTCGGCCAACGATGGCGGAGACTCCATGGAAACGGACGAAGGTGCGACGGTTGTCGAAACACGCCAACATCCTTCGCGCTCCCCGACGTAACTAAAAAGCATTACGGCTCCCGGCCGTTCTACAAATGGGGGATGGACCTTCTCGGGCCATTCAAAACAGCCCCGGAGCTAAGGTACCTCATAGTCGCGGCCGACTACTTCACCAAACGGATAGAAGCCGAGCCACTAACCACAATCACCTCGACCCGCATTCAACGATTCTTTCAAAGAAAGCATCCTCTCTCGTTTTGGAATACCGGCCGAGATAATTACGGACAACGAAACGCGGTTCATTGACAAAGGATTTGAGCATGATGTCGGACCTCGACATCACGCATCACTTTGCATCGGCCGAACACCCCCAATCCAACGGGCAGCCGAGGCCGCCAACAAGGTCATCGTCGACGGGTTAAGAAGACGCATGGAGGACGCCGACTCTTCCCGGGTCGAGCAACTCTACGTCTGTCCCGGGGGTACAGACGAGCGTCCAAACCTCCACGCAGAAACCCCATTCCGTTTGACATATGGATGCGAGGCGATGATCCCGGTCGAGATAGGCCAACCGACGTGGAGGAAAATGAAAGCTAGCGGGGAAGGAGAAGAGCCAAACAGTGACGCCTTGATGACGTAATTAGACCTCATTGACGAGGCACGGATCCCGGCGCACCGCCGAGACCTCACCGCAAAGCAACCGATCGCAGCGAAGTACAACCGAAAGGTGAACCTCGCTCCTTCAACCGGGCAACCTCGTGCTCCGACGCGCCGACATCGAAATAAGAACGCCAAAGATGGCAAGCTAGCGGCAACCGGGAGGCCCTACCGCGTAAAGGAAAAGCGGAAAAGTGGCGCCTACATCCCGGAGACCCCGAGCGTAAAGCCGATCAAAAGGACCCGGAACGCCGACAACCGAGAATCTACTACGGCTAGACCTCGGTCGACTACCAAGATAACCGACGGGGCGTATTTATGATCAATTTTTCAATTAATTTAGTATTTTCGATTCCAGTTTTATATTTATTTGAAAAGACAAGACTCATTGTTTCTTTCATTCGTTCTTATTGAAAGACTCTCGGAGGAGACACCAATTATCCATTACGGATTGGTTAAATAAGGTATCGCCGAGGCACAAGTTGCCCGATCAAGCAAAAATACTAAAAGAAGGGATTACACCAGGGTTACCACACCCGGGTTGCGTATAGCCCGATCTCGTGGCATTACCGATAGCCCAATTCGCGGTACTACACCCGGCTACCACGCCCGGTTTGCGAGACGTAAAAACACCATCTCTTTTAAAAAAGATGCATCGAAAAATGCTCCTAAATAGGGAGGTGAATTGTCAAGCGAGGCCCCGATCAAAGCCGACATACGTACAAACCGCGCGTTCGAGCACCGCGATTGTGCATCCGACATTTTGCCCCTATTCGGATAAAACAACCCCGGACAACCATATCCGGATCTCGGTAGCTCGTGTTACTCCCCTACCCCCTTTTCCCGAAGTCAACCTATTGGAAGAAACACTTAGCAGATCATCGCGCATATAAAGGCCCCGGCCCGCCATAAAAAATAAAGAATGTTAACTAACGAGTTTAACAAGACAAACCGATTGGTTGAAATCAAGTTTTATAATTATTACAAGGTTACACAAAGGAACCCGTACAAGCCACCGGCTCAAACCTACAAATTACAAAAAGGAACCCGGTACAAATGTCCGGTTCAAAATACTATGCTAAAATAAATTATGCGGGGAGGGTCATCCTTTGAAGCCACGGCCTCCGAATACCGCCTCGACGACCGGGAGGACATTTGGAGCTCCCCTCTCCACCATCACCCCCGTCGGCACCCAGAACTTCCCCTTCCCCATCCAGCTCCTCCCCGGTAAAGGAGTCAGAGTCATCCTCGGGCAACGTAGGGGCAGGGTAGAAGACGTCATCCTTCACATAGGCCTGGTAATGATAGACGTCCGTCCTAAGCTCTACCCCAGGATTAAGGTGACGGATCTGGGCCAAGGCCATGTCGAAGCGATCGAAGCGGTCCCCTTGCATATGTCCCGCATTCGATCCGGCTCGCTTCTCTTCCGCAAGTGCCGCGTTGACATCTTCAAGTTCGAACACAGTCCGCCCGCGGGCTCGAACGATCTTGGTGGCATCCAACCCCGCCAAATGTGCTTTCCGAAGAGCGCCAGTCCGAAGTAGCCTTCTCTACGCCTTCCTTGCAAAGAGAAAGCTCCTCGGACGCCTTCCCGGCGCTCGCCCTCGCGACCTCGGCGTCTTCTTCGCCTTTAGCCTTGGACGCCTCCGCCGCATCTTTTTCCTTCGGTGGCGAGCCTCGCGAACTTTTTCACATACTTGCCCTTAAGGTGTAGATACGCCCGGGCCAAACCAACACCCCGCGAGGCGAGCCCGGATATCGTGAACCACGGCCTCATCAATGTCGGCCGGTGGCGGGCGTTTGTAAATTGGCGAGGCGGGGAAGGGCCTTTCTCCCAAGCGAGACCCCGGACGATTTTGGGAGAAGACGGAGAGGCGACCGGGAGATGAGGCCCCTCGGGAAACCTCCTTACCCTTGGAAGGGAAATGACGTGCGGACTCACCTTCGGGTAACGAAGGCGCCGGACAGAGACGCGACTTTGGCCTTCTTAGCAACCCGGTCTTGTGCGACACTCGGGCGGGGCGCACCCTCCGGGGCTCGGAAGAAGGACGCTTCCGAGGATTCCTCTTCGGAGGAGCCTCCGGATCGGGAGTCACGACCGACAAGTACCGCGGAAGCTCCCCATCGCCTCGCCTACAAAACACAAAGGAAAGTAAGGAAGTTAGTGAGGCAACAAAATCAATGAAAACAAACGCAAAGAACAATAACTACAAGCCGCATACAAATTACGTATCCCGCTCCGATCCAGGACCGGTGATGAAGAAGGCCGCGCTCCCGGCACCATATGTTTTCACATACGAAACCGGGCGGTCAACGAATACGACCTCGCCGGCGGGAAGGTCGTCGGACATCACTTGGTACGAGGCGGAAGCGAGCCTATGGTGATCAAAAGTCCAAGAGAGGGAAACCTCCACTCCACATCACGGCCTCGGCCCCTTCAAGAACCAAGGCTGCTGGCCGGGTTTTGCCACCACTTTAAAGAAACCATTCTTAAAGTATTTGAAGGAGTCCGAAAAGGCGGTAAGCAGTTTTCGGTCGGGGTCACCCCGGAGAGAGGTGAGCCCCTTTAATTTCTCGTCCTCCTTACCAGAGCGAGGAGTGAAAGGACCAAAGAAGAAAAAGAATAAGGTGGCGGTACAAGGAATAGGTTCCGAGAAGGACCGACATAGCCGCTCGAAAGCAACTATGTAAGCCCACCCGTTGGGGTGGAGTTGAGAAAGGGCCGATGGAGATGGCCGAGGCGGGACATTTGAAACTCGATGAACGGAAAGCGAACACCGAGCCGGTCATATAGGCCTTATAGAAGAAAAAGAAGTTGGTGAAATCTCCAACCCTCGGCACGACGTGCTCATCCTCCCCGGGGGCAAAAGTAGCGACCTTGCATAGCCGAGAGCTTCATCGCGGAGGGCCCGAACGATGATCGCCGAATGGGTCGTCCACACGTCCCGGGTCACCCAATGAAGTGGTCCCGCAAGAGTTTGAGGAGAGGCGGGGAATCCGACCTCCCGGCGCCGAGGGGGCATCACTTGGCGAAAGCGACTTTTCCATTTACCTATGAAAGCAAAAAACAAAAGTGCTAGAATCGGTAGATGCGAGGATACATCCACAGACGAAACATTGGTCGGTAGAAAAGAAGAAGATATGGGCGAGCCGACAAAGATGACGACACGAGCCTAAAATTGCGTCGGCCCTAAAATCTTCGCCCTAGCGACAAAGTAAGAACTTGACTTTACGCAATCCCAACGGGGGCCGCATACCCCTCCGGCATATGAGTGGACCTAGGGCGAACGGGAGGTTATAAGGATTAACGGGTAAGGCCGACAGACCGCGACCTCTCTCCGACCCTCGGAAAAGATCTAACGGGGCGAGACCCTCTAACGGCCCCCCCTGCGTGTGCCACCCGAGCTACCACCCAAGAAGGAAGCCGGCCTTTGCTCCTCGGACAAAGGAGTACCCAATAACCAAAGTGGCTAGTTCGAGGGAAGCGGGCACTAAGGGCTTCCACCTCTTCGGGAGTCAAGTGACCAAGTCGAAGGTCGATTACTCCCACTCATTGTCACCCAAGGACGCAAACCTAAAGAGACAGGAAATGGCAATAAGGAAAAGACGATAACTCCTCCGGCAATGGAGCGGAAGGTTTGTAGAGGAGAGGAAGCAAAACACAAATTAGCAACCTAAAACCTACTCGGGAATCAAGAACCTAAAACCTACCCGAAATCTCTACAAAACCACGGGCGTCTTTTGGTTTCACGACGGGGATCGAGCAAACGAAGAAAAGAAACAAAAAACCCAAAGAACAGGAGAAGTGGCTTACCAAGATAAGGAGGAAGAGGACGACATCGGAGGAAAAAGCCCGAAACCGCCGGAAGGAAGCTCGCCCTTGGAGAGCCGCCGGAATCAAAAGACCCAGTGGTAAAACTTGTCGAAGTCGAAAAACTTCGGAGAGACTTCGAGAGAGAAACTTCGATAGAAAATGTTCGAAAGTGGAAGAAAGAGAAGAGAAACGGGTTTAAAAACCCGTGAAACGCCGGGGATACGAAAAGGCGCCGCGAAACTAAGGGCAAACCCGTAAATTCACCGGCAAAAACGAGGAGACGTACCCCGGAAGAACGCGCATTAATGGCGCACGAAAACCAAAGGCGGAGAGAATGACGGTTGCAAAACCTCTCCACTCCAAAGCCGCCAGTGGCGTGGCGCCATGATGGCGAAGTCAGAAGGGCTTTTCAAACCCCGAAGCCTGGCAGATCACCTCGGGCTCCTAGGGTCACCAACAACGACGCCGACCCTCGAGAAACAATCTCGGTCCGAACACCCCCGGCCGGGCACCCACCTCGGACCCGCGTCGGACGAGTCCACTAAGGTACCCGGACCGGGGCAAGTGGCGCGTCCCGGCCCGGAGAACTGGGAACACCCCGGCTCAAACCCTTGAACTACCGAGTCGGGGGCAACCGTTACGGATCCGACTCACGGCCCAATAAGGGCACGACCCAACCAGAGCAAAGGCATACCGGACCTCGGCCCGACCCACCGGGCGCCAAGAGCGGATCCCGAGTATCCGGTTTCCCCGCAATCGGGGGTAATATATCATATCCATAATCCAGGGATATGATAGATAGCAGCGATTAAGATACCACGCGACACCCTATAAATACCAGGGGTAACACCAAGGTGCACACGTTCTAACTCGCTCTTTACATTCAAGATCGCACAACACAACCCCCACTAAACACATACCCTCCCCCTTTGGCGAAAGGCCTTGTGTTTGGTGATTCCTTGCTCAAGGGATATCTCCACTCATAGATACTCCGGCAGAGGCAACCCAATCCAAAATCAAACCACCAGCCGCCTGGGCTGGACATCTGGTTCCACACCGGAACAATATCAATTCAACAACCATCACCATTCAGCTGTATAGATCACATAATGCCATTTAAAAAAAACAATTATTAACAAAATTAGTGTTCCATTGTTGGCAATGACGTGGAATCAGCTGTTGGCAGCATGTCGCTAGCGGTAATGTGGCACCAACCATCATCGGCATTCGGCAATGACGTGGTGCCGATGGTGAACATGTGGCAACCTTGAGCTCTCATATGGAGAAGAGTTTCCTCATTTTCTTTAAGAAAAAGTAATAGAGAAATAAAAATAAGAAAACATCTAAAAATTGTTTTTTTTTTATTTCTTAAAAACATGTTACTAATTTTTATTTTTAAAAACACCTAACTAAAAAAAAATTACCAAACATTCGTTTTATTTTTAAAAACAAAAAATTGTTTTCAAACAACGAAACAAACAAACCCATTATATCAAAAAGGACTGATAAATTCCTTTGAGCATCATCTATATTTTTACACCTAAAAACCTTTATATTGTCATAAACAGGATTGATGAGTTACCTTTATTTTTTAAAAGCTATATTGAAGCAAAATTATAAGAATCAAATGATTAATTTTTCAAAAAGAAAAGAAAAGAAAAGGAATTACACTAACTTTGGTTAGAGCTTGTCCTGTTTGTTCCATTGTCATATTGTCTTCTTAGGGTCATTCTCTAGGGTTACCATATCATTTACGAATTTTACACTCTCTTGTAGATTTACTTACGTGGCCCTTCATTCCACTTATGGCTTATGAGTATTTGACAATGGAAGGAGTAATATGTTTCAATTGGTAATAAGTGAAAAATCAATATAACCTGAATATGATCATAAATAAAAAGGCCACACTTAAACTGAGTGGTAAAGAAAATTAGTTGTAAGCATGATGCTCATTACACAAGTTTGCAAAGCAAGAACTTTCTCTCTTCACCCTTAAATGTAGAGTGTCTCGGATAATAAATTCCACCTCAGCAGAGTCATTTGTGGACATTGACTTCTGTATGACTATAGTCTCAAACATGGCTTCAAACCTTCTACAATAAGAAAGTGTGTGAGTGTGTGCGCGTACGTGTGTGTGTATAAAAGTCTACAAATGCAGGGCAAAAGAAAACAAATAAGTGTATGATTTGAAATTTGAAAAGGAGGAGGAGTAGATACCTGATGAACAACTAGGCATACAGTTTGAACGCACTCATGAACGAGATTGTTGCTTCAAGTTGCTACATCATCAATCTGAACACAGGCAATGTGAGAAATATTTGCCCAATCTTTGCCAGAACTCTGCTTTGGAATGTATTGGAGCTTAGGACAATCATGAAGTTTCAAGTAATTCAGATTGGAAAAGTGGCAAAGAACTTTGTATTGCAGCCTTGTCAGATTTGAACAATTAAAGAAGGAAAGGGAAGTAAGAGTTGTAGGCAACAGTCCAACTTCAGGAAGAGACTCATCATATCATCCCATTGCATAAGAGAGCCATGGCTAATGTCCCATCGAAACAGATATCATTTCAAGATTAATACAGTCATGCAGCCTTAATAACTGAAGCTTAGAGAATAAATCTAGCAGAAAAGATTTGAGAGGGTCACATTTTTCTTCTATCTCCATTTTAAAAATGAAATTATCAGTGGCACAATCAGAAAAGTTCAACTCTTCAATGCAGGAATTGGCAATTGTATACTCAATTTTTATAAGATTTCTTTGAAGCTTCCATAGATTTGAAGAACTTTCAGGGTTGATGGAGGACAATCCAATTGCACCTTTCCACTATCACTTAGAACTTATTCAAGAGGAGATGGAGCCCTTGGAACTGAAGCCACAAGATTCTTGCAATTTTCAATAACAGTCTTCTATATATACAACTCTTCAAGATATGGGAAAGCCCCTGACAGATTTTCACATTTCCATGCCTCCCAACTTTCCGTACATATGAACCTCAAGATTTTTAGGGACTTGGTGATAGAGCTATTTCCAAGAAATTCTTGACCAATAGCTACAATATTATCAATAGAGCTATTTATTTCAGCTGTATATGTACATCATTGGATTGTATTTTTTCTCATAATATAGCAGAGACGGAAGGATAAATTAATGATTAATAAATGATACTGCATTACTGAATACTAAATACATTTATATAGATTTTTGTCTGCATAGCTTCTGTCTCTTGCAGGAAAATGATTGCTCAATGGGTTCTCTTTCACCAAGCTCCTCAAAAGGACAAAACTTCAAACAATATGCAAATTTGGAGCAACACGCTAAATTTAGAACTTCTAAAGAGGGTAGAGAGAATAGGTTATTGGGAATACTAACAAGATTAACACAATTTCTCAAATTTAAGAATTTGATCTTTGGAAGATAAGCAATGGAAACATCAAGCCGTGATAATCTAGTGCATCCTTCAAGGTCTAGTCTTTCAAGATATGGAAATCTTTTGAAATTTGGCATCTTGATCAAATTTTTGGATCCACTAAGATTCATGTTTCTCAATGGAAAAGCCTGTGGATGAAAAAAAAGTGTAGTAGAAAATCAGCTAAACAAAATCCATAGTCATGATTTTGATTGTATAATTCAACCATCTGGGTTCCACACAGATATAATAACATTACCATATCTCCTTGTCTATTTGTGGTGTGGCTATTAAGATTCATGCTTCTCAAAGGGAAAGTCTGTGGATGAAAAAAGTGTAATAGAAAATCAACTAAACAATATCCATAATCATGATTTTGATTGTATAATTCAACTATATAGTTCCACACACACACTCATAATAACATACCATATCTCCCCAGCTAGTTGTGAAACTGCTTCTACGAATCATGTTTCTCAAAGGGGAAGCCTGTGGATGAAAAAATGTAATAGAAAATCAGCTAAACAATATCGTTAATCATGATTTTGATTGTATAATTCAACTATGACTTCCACGCGTGCACAAAAGACAAAACAACATTGACTTATCTCTTTCCCATATATTGGCGATGCAGCTATCAGGTCCTTGTCGGTCTCTTATCTTTCTCGAAATTAATAATTCAATTTGAGCTTCAAAAGATAAGCAATAGATGGGATCAAGATATGATTTTGATAGTTTCCCACGCACGCACGCACAATAACACATTACTATACCTCTGTTCAGTCTACTTGTGATGAAACTATTAGGTAGTTCTAGATCTCCTTCCCTTATTTTTATGATGCAGCTATCTGGTGCCTTTTCTCCTTCCCATACACTTGTGATGGAGCTATCAGGCAAGATCAATTCAATGAGATTATGTGGCACAAAACTTGACGGCAAACATGTGAAAGGATATTGGTGCCATGAAACATATCGGAGCTTATTTGAAAGATGCATGAGAGTGCCATAAAACTTCACATTACGAAATATGAGTAGTCTAAGATTGCTCATATGTGATAAAGCTTGGACACTTAATGCCCTCTTTTGTGAATTTTCTAGATCCAAGACTACTGCTTCAACTATCTGAGTAACCTGAAAATAAACACAACGACATGACAATGATGAAATTAAAGTCAAATGACTTCAACTGGTACATATGTTTGCAACGAAAGTATAAAAATGGTAATAAAACTTACCGTGTCATTTTTCATAACATGAAAAACATCATTAAAATCCCACAATCTGCTCCACCCTTCTGGCATGGAAGGGAAATCACACCGAACAATTTCTCTTCCCATTTCTTGCAATAAACCATGCATTTGTATTTTTTGATCTATGATGGTCATGAGTGATTTTTCAATTAAAAGTTGTATTAGCAGCTTCGCTAGAATAATTTCCTTATCAGGAAACCTATAACTATTTAAAATTCCTTCTACATATTTAATCTCCTTCCCATTGAAAAAACTAGCAATGTCTAGAAATATTTCCCTGCTGTCATAATTCAGTTCATTAAAACTTTTTATGAGGACCTTCATGATCATATGGTCAGCAACCTTTTTAATTTCACCCAAAGAACATGCCCATTCTGAGACTCTTCTATTATATAATAATGAGCCCAGTATCACAATTGCTAATGGTAGGCCATTAGCATATTCGAGCACCCTATTTATTTGCTGCTCATAACTTCTCGCATGAAAATCACATTTGAAAGCTTTTCTACAAAATAATTGAAGAGCTTCATCCCTGGTCAATAGTTTAACTCTATAAATATCATATATCCCAAATATTTTAAGGACTCTTTCATCTCTGGTTGTGATGATAATTCTACTTCCTCCACCTAACCAATTAGTTTTTATAGGCTTGATCAGTGGCATCAGATTTCGGTCATCATCAACACCATCAAGAATTAAGAGGATACTCTTTCCACATGCTAGCCTCTTGCTATAAAATTCAGATAGATTAAGCAGGAAATAAGAAGCATCAAAGCGGTGAGAGATCTTATCATATAAAACTCTGGCAAGAGTTGACTTCCCTATTCCACCCATACCACAAATGCCCACAATCTGAACCCCATCATCTGAACCCAAATCCAGAAGCTTTTCTACTTCTTTCACTCGAGATTTCATCCCTACCAGATCAACATCAGCATAAACTAATTCACGCATTTTTTTCTTGACCTTTATTATGAAGTCATCTACAACTTGTGGCCCTGACCTGGACAAAGGAAAAATAAAAGCACCAATTCAATCACTTAGAGGCAGCACTTTGTGTTAATAAATTATAAATAGTTACTTGAAGATCTCTATAATATGCCTATTGAAAGTTTAAAGTTTTGATCAAGAATAAACCAAGAGTAAAATCACTAACTCGTGCTGTACATGCCAACCAGAGAGGTTGGCCACTTGTTTCATTGCCGACCTCCACCTGTGTACTTTGTGTAAATTTGCTTTGAACCTTTGTTCATGTTCAGCGAAAGCATTTTCGAAAGAGTCACTCTGGTTCTGTACCACGGATGGATCTACATCATAGAAAATTGGGAAAATAGTGTATCGCGGTTCATGAGTGCGGCCAGCAATCTCAGAGAGTTCCTCAAGGCACCATAGAGAAGAAGTATAGTTTTTGGAGAAGACAACAATGGAAATGTTGGATTGTCGAATTGCTTTGAGAAAGTGACGTGGTAGAATGATGGAATCACCTGAGTCAAGTTTCTTATCATCCCAAAAGGTATTTAAATCGTCCGTTTCAAGAGCAGCCCAAAGCCTATCTGTGAATTTGCAAGTTTCAAAATCTGCTTTGAAACTGAGATACACATGAATCGGCCTTGACAGTGAGCTGCTGCTGAAACTCTCCATGGCTGTTAATTTAACCTGCGGGTCTTGAAGATCAGCTGAATTTCCATTGAGAAGCAGGATTTGAATTGGAATCACAGATGCTCACTGAGTCCTCACTCGTGATGTTGATTGCTATTTAGTTTTCAATCTTCAAGCAAATGGAAAGCAGAGCAAATTATTTCCCCCATTTTTTTGGATATTTTATTTTGGACATGCTATTTTGAGGCTCCCTTCACCTGCCTGGCCCATAATTTAGTCCCCATGCTAATTATCTAATTACTCCCTCTCATTCTTGTAGGTATAAGATCTAGGTTAACAATTTTTTTTTTTAGAGATTAAGAAAGTTAAATAAGTTACTTTATCATTTTATATGTTATATTTTTTTTAGATTTTATATTAATTTATTGGTCAAACTATTTAGTTTGAAGAAAAAAAATAAAAATAAAAATACTCTAAGCCTAATTTAATTAGCTTCCTTAATCTCTCCAAAAATTCAATTGTCTTATAATTAGGACCGGAGAGAGTATTAACTAACAAGTTTATTTTGTCTTTTTTATAAAGCACTTACTTATTCCTAAAAAGCATTAATTATTTGTTTCCATGTATATCTATAATTAATAAGGGTAGTATATGAGAGTAATAATTAATATAATATGAGAGTTTAGTGCAATTAGTATAGGTAATATTAAAAGTTACTTAAATTGTAGGACAAATTTATTGATTTTAACTGTTTTTATTAGTTTGTGAGAAAAGTTAGTTGATGCCTTATAATAAAGGCAGGAAGAGGTATGGTCTACATGATCTTTTAATATAGGACTACTATTTATGTTATTTTTAACATCCTTAAAACACTTAGCCTTCATTTTAAAAAATATTATTTAAAAGTCACTTCCAAGTGTTCGGCCCATAAATTTATATATTCATATGGAAAAAAAAATATCTCTTTCTACTTTATAAATGGAAATAAAAGAAAAATTTCTCTATGCAATGTAGGTCAATTTTGAGCATATTAAAAGGAGAGAGAAAAAATGCCATTAAAATTGGTAAAAGATAAAGGAACTTATTTAAAATTTTGAAAAATTGAAAAATTTGAGAAATTACCTTACTACCCATAGTTTTTTTAAAAAAAAATAAAAAGCCCCCCAACCCTCTTGCCGACTACGGTAGCTATAGGGGCCCTTTTTTTGTTGTTGAATTTTTCGAGCAAAAGTTGTCTGAAAGTGGAGCTTAATCACCAAGAAGGGAGTGAATTGGGGATTTTAAAATTCTTCTGAAACTTGCTCTGTTTTCGAACACTAAAACAAAGCTAACCAGAGTATAGGGAAGAAGAGCAAGACACAAGGAATTTATCTTGGTTGGCCCAATCTCTTGACCTACGTCCAGGTCTCCGGACTCTACGAGATTTTCATTATCTCAATTGATTACACACTCTGTAACTCAAGAGTAATTCTCTCACTAGAACTTACTCCCCCTTACAAGTTGCAATCAATATCCAAATCTCCAAGTCCCCTGACTTGAGATTCTTACAATGAAATGATTCACAATAAATGAACTCTCTCGAAGAATGCATAAATATAAACACTGAAGATCAATGTATTAAAAGATATTTACAAGTGAAAACTGAAAGAGTAGTTGGCAAACTTGAATGCAATTCGTTTTCAGCAGATGTGTTGTTGAGAAGAATTGAATGCTACTTTATTTATACTAAGAGAGCATTAAATAATCGTTGTTAACTCTATTATAATCGTTGGTGCACTAATCTAGCTGTTGGAGGCACTTTGATGTCTTCTCTCTCTACTCTTCAGTTAATTCCTTTTGTCCAGAGGATTAGTGTTGACTTTCCTTGTAGTAGATCCATTGGAAGAGCAGCTACTACTTAGGAAAGCAGACATTAATCCCTTCTCATTGTATAGAGAATGATGGCACAAAAGGATGCAAGCTTATGGACTTTGCATTTAATGTTCTGACATTGCTTTTTTGCTTTTGTTCAAATATTCATTTAATGTCCTCTAAACAATCTGAAACTCACTAACAAACTCATTAAACATAGTTAAGAATAGTAGTGAATGTAGATGAGAAGTATTAAGATCAAATAAGAAGATTTCACAAATTCGTCAGATTTGATTTTCAAACTCAGCGACTCATACTTGAGTATGCTCGTCAATACTCAAGTTTGTCACTGTACACTAATATCAATACTTGAGTATCCATGATCATACTCGAGTATTCTTCTTCCAGAGAGGAACGTAGTGATTTGAGCTTTGGACCATATATTTGAATAGGAACAAAACTCGAGTTTCCAAACCCAAACTCGAGTTTTGGACTTTTGATATGAAAATAAGTTTAAGTCCAAAACCTCAATACTAGAGTTTCTATTTCAATACTTGAGTTTCCAAATCATTGAAAAGAGAGCAAAGCTCTCTGTATGCCGATACTCGAGTTTCCTAATTCATACTCGAGTATTCAAAGATTTTGAAAAACTTTGAGAAATCTATGCCAAGTCAATACTTGAGTTTTCAAATCGATACTTGAGTTTTCAAAACATGTGTAAAATTTGAAAACTTTCTATCAATCCGATACTTGAGTATCCATACCCATACTCGAGTTTTCACAAGTTGAAAACTTTGTGACTCTCTGTATGACCAATACTTGAGTTTTCAAAATAGATACTTGATTTTTCAAAACATGTGTAAAACTGGAAAACTTTCTGTCAATCCGATACTCGAGTATCCAGACCCATATTCGAGTTTTCACAAGTTGAAAACTTTGGTGACTCTCTCAGATGACAATACTTGAGTTTTCAAAATAGATACTTGAGTTTTGAAAACTTTAGGAAATATTGAAAGAGTCTCTGTATGATGCATACTCGAGTATTCAAACCGATACTCGAGTTTGTCTCAAGGTGAAAAGCTTGGAGTGCTCTCTGTAAGTTCAATATTTGAGTTTCCAATGGAAACTTGAGTATTGCTTTGTTTAATAAAATTGAACTACTCTCTGTCAAGTCAATACTCGAGTATTGAAACCAATACTCGAGTTTGTCTTTGACAGTAAGTTTTTCAACTTACCAAAGACAAACTCCAACTTGTGTTTACAATTGTTAGTTATCATCAAAACACATAGAGAACTAACATTGTCAATATAAATACTTGAATTGTTAACCAAAATACTAAAGTTATAAACGCAACCTAATATTTTTTTTTTCATCTGTCAAGTAAAATCGGTCAATATTAATGCATGAGTTGTTAATAGTGATATAAATACACCATTTACAATTTAGTATCGCTATTAATAATTTAAGCATCAATATTGATGTTGACAATTGCCTGGGTAATAAAAAAATATCTTAGGTTGCCATTTACAACTTTAATATCACGATTAACAACTTAATTATTTATATTGACAACTTTTGCTTGAAAAATTCAATAATATATATATATGTATTTTTTAAATAAAAAAACTATGGGTAGTAAGGTAATTTCTCAAATTTTTATTTTAAAGAACTTAGTTGAGTTAGTTATATAATATGTATTTTCTAAAATATCATAGTCATCTTCCTTAA
Source organism: Acacia melanoxylon (assembly GCA_019022615.1). Lineage (NCBI taxonomy): Eukaryota > Viridiplantae > Streptophyta > Magnoliopsida > Fabales > Fabaceae > Acacia > Acacia melanoxylon. The sequence continues at coordinate 15,981,633 of JAFJYJ010000005.1, forward strand.
TTCCATTATTTCCCCTTCTCCTCAATTATTATTGAAAGAGTATAGATAGAAGTAAATTAGGAAAAAAATTAACAAATATGATAATTATGTTTTATATTTAAGACTAAGATCAACTCCACTAATATGTCTTATATTTAAGGTTGGAGGGAGTATTGTGCAATATTGATAATAAGCTCTTGGTTGAGGCGATAAAGGGCCTCTCACCCTGTAAGGAGGACAACACGAGTTTGAATATGAGATGTGAGAAGTGAGAACATTTTATCTTCTAAACCTCAGATAAAACCCTTAATTTAATGATAAAAAAATATCGTGCAATACCTTCTAATAGAAAATTCACGTTTGAAAGAATTTCATTAATGATACATTTTTTAAAATTGTTAATTTTATGCATACTTTATCAAAATCATAAAATAAAAAAAGCTTGAATATTATTTTAATAAGAATCCTCGGCACAAAATGGGAAAATTTAAAGAGACAATTCCATATAAATACTCTTAAAATATGGAAATTCCATATCAGTGAGTCGAATTTTGGAGATGCCAAATCAGTCCACAGGTATTAAATTTAAATTTGAATGTTATTAAATTACCTTAATGCCCCTTCATGTCTCCTCATTATAAAATACTTTTCTTTCCTCCCCTCACTGTTTCTCTCTCATATAACAACTTCACGCGCTCTTTTTTTTGGTCAAAAACTTCACGCGCTCTCGCCAGACAAGAAGGCAAAGGTTGGAGGCGTGTTTGCAGGAGAAAAGAAGACAACACTGGTGAACAACTGGAAAAGTGCTTGTTTTTTGGATTAATTGTTAATGCTAATAAACTTTTATATATGTTTCATTATTTTTTACAGCAACCCACAATCACTAACAATGTAATAGGCCGATGGCACCACAGAGCATGCCTGATAAGTAAAAATGTCGGAGCATTAATAGACAACATAATAAGATCGGAAGGGAGGTATGTGTGAGAAACAAACATGATTAATAAATTAAACAATATAGCATTTTCAAATACCAAATACATTTAAATAAATTTTTGTTTACATATATAGCTTCTGTCTCTTGCAAGCTTCTGCCCCTTGCAAGAAAAATTGCTGAATACTTTCTTTTTCACCAAGCTCCTCAAGATCAATAGGACGGTACTTCAAACAATATGCAAGTTTAGAGCAACAAGCCAAGTTTAACATTTCTAAAGAAGGTCGATAAAATAATTCATTGGGAAAACTAACTAGATTAGTACATTTTCTCAAATTTAAGAATTTGAGCCATGGAACAGAAGCAATAGATGGATCAAGCTGTGATATTTTCGTGCATCCTTTAAGCTCTAGTCTCTCGAGACATGGCAGTCTTTCAAAATTTGGCAACTTTATTAAATCTTTGCACCCACTAAGGTTCATGTTCTTCAAGCAAGGAAATCTCTGTGGATAAAAAAAAGTGTACCATACAATCAACTAAACAATATCTAAAACTTAGAAAGGCGCAGGCACAATGAACATTACCGTTACCTTTAGCGATATACCCATGATTTCCTCATCCCATATTCTTGTGATGCAACTATCAGGCAAAATCAATTCCCTTAATCTATATGGTTGATAACTTAATGGCAAAGAAGTGAACGGATACTGGTGCCATGAAATGTGTTGAAGCTGGTCTGAAAGATCCTCTAAAACTCCAAAAAATTTCACATTATGAAATATGAGAAGTCTAAGATTTCTCATACGTGCTAAAGCTTCGACTTTTAAAGGACTCCTTTGTGAATCTTCTAGATCCAAGACTATTGCTTCAACATTAAGAGTAGCCTGAAAATAAAATACATTCATAAAAATGATTCAAAGAGAGATTAATTACTTCAATTTCACTATACATTAATGTTATAACCAGAAAGATGGTAGTGAAATTAAACTTACAGTGCCATTTTGCATAACTCTATAAATATCATTGAAATCCCACAATCTGCTCCACTTTTCTGGGTTGGAAGGGAATTGTTGTTGAACAATTTTTCTTCCCATTTCTTGCAACAGACTGTGCATTTGAATTTTTTGGTCTATAACAGTCACAAGTGATTTTTCAATTAAACTTTGTATATCACCCTTCGAATTCGCATGAAGTGCAGGCACAAATAATGTCATATAGCTATAGGCTCCCTGATGAGCATAAAAATGACAATCTAAAATGCCTTGTACATATTTAGCATCCTTCCCTATGAAAAAGCATGCAATGTCTAGAAACTTTTCCCGATCATCGAAGTCCAGTTCAACAAAACTTCTTTCGAGAACCTTCATTATCATAAAGCTAGCAACCTTTTTGAATTCAACCAGTGCGGTGCTCCATTCAGAGGATCTTGTATTATATAAATATGAGCCCAATTTTACAATTGCTAGTGGAAGGCCGCTAGCATATTCGAGTGCCCTATTTATTAGCTCAACATCATAACCTCTTACAAGAGAATCACATCTGAAAGCTTTCCGACAAAATAATTGAAGAGCTTCATCTCTACTCAATAGTTTAACCCTATAAATATGATGCTTCTCAAACATTTTAAGCACTCCTTCATCTCTGGAAGTTATGATGATTCTAGTCCCTACATCTAACATCTTGATTAATGGTTTCAGATGTCGGTAACCAAAATCATCAAGAACTAAGAGAATATTCTTTCCAGGTACCATCCCCGTGCACATGTGAAATTTAGATAGGTTATGTAGGAAATAAGAAGCATCAAAATGGTGAGATATCGTATCATACACAACTCTTGCAGGGGTTGTCTTCCCTACCCCGCCCATGCCACAAATGCCCACTACTTTAATTTCATCATTTGAACCCAAATCAAGAAGCTCTTGTACTTCTCTCACTCGAGATTGCATCCCTACTAGGTCTGCATCAAAATAACCCAATTTACTGACTTTTTTCTTCACCTCTCTAACAATGTCATCAATAACTTGTGGACATGGACTGAAGTTAAAAAAACAAAAGTACCAAATCAATCACTTATTCAAGGACTAAATTGGAAGAGAAAAAAAGTGGGACTGGGGTAATGTGCCCCCCATGCTGCCCGCAAAAAATGGGAGCTTCCCAAATATTCCCCCCCTGTTTTCATCATTAAATTTTATGAGTAATATTTTAATATCTTATAATTAAAAAAATGGTATTGTTTTCATGATTTTTCAATATTTAATACTTTGAATGAAAGAAAAACTAATTAAATATTTAAAAAATCATAAAAAAGTTGAAAACAACACCATTTTGTGTCATAAGATATTAAAATGTCCATCATTTTATGAATCTAGCGATAAAAAGAAACCCAAAAAAAAAACATTTGAAAGCCCCCATTTTGTAGGGTAGCATGGGCACATAGGCACCCAGCCCAAAAAAAAAAAAAATGATTACTCACTCGTATGGTACATGCCAACCAGAGAGATTGGCCACTTGTTTCATGGCTGACCTCCAACTCTGAACCTGGCGCAAATTTGTTGTGAACCTTTGTTCATGTTCAGTGAAAGAGCTTTCAAAAGAATTAGTCTGATTTTGAACCTCAGATGGAAGTACATCATAGAAAATTGGGATAACAGTGTATCGCGGTTCATGAATGTGTGCAGCGATCTCAGAGAGCTCCTCAAGGCACCATATAGAAGAAGCATAGCTTTTGGAGAAGACAACAATAGAAATGTTGGATTGTTTAATTGCTTTACAAAAGTGACGTGGTAGAAAGATGGAGTCACCTGATTCAAGCTTCTTGTCATCCCAAAAGGTGTTTAAATCGTCAGTTGCAAGAGCAGCCCAAAGCCTGTCTGTGAATCTGCAAGTTTCATCATCTCCTTTTAAACTTAAGTAAACATGCTATAAAAGATGGTAAAGAATTTATTCAAGTTCTAAAGGGATGTGTGTTCGATCCCTGCTGCCGTCGTTGAGACTCCTTTGATATGCGATCTCGTAAGTCCTATTAAGTCTTACTAAAGAAATTTCTGAACCAGGTCCTTTTCATGTGATGCCCGATAACCCCTCCAAAACTTTTATTTATCAAAAAAAAAAAAACTTAAATAGACATGGATGGGCCTTGATGATGATCCGGTAATGAAACTCTCCATGTGTCTGTAACCTTTCAGTCTTGATGATCTCTGAGCTTTTGAAGATAATTTGATGGCTCTGCAAATAAAATGAAGACCAGGGAGGATTATATTGTTAAGGTGGAAATTTCTTGGAGATTTCCCCTGAAAGAGATATGAACAAGGCTTTCTTACTTTTTGCAGCCTTATGCACCCCACCACCGACACCACTCACTTATGGCTGTCAATTCCATCTTGACTCAATTGCATTCTTGTCCATGCCGTTTTTTTTTTTTAGCGGACAATCTTCCCCTCCGCCGTTCACAAATCACAATATAAATCATTAATTCCTTGATTATTATTATTTGTCAAAGAAATCATTCCTTGAATCATAGTTTGGTCCAATAAGTCATTTCTGAGTAATTAATATATTTTTTTTATCAAATTTACACCTATAATTAATATTATAATATAACTTATTGTATTTCGCTCTCATTCAAAACTTCTTTAATATGTGTAAGGATGTGAATTTTTTTAAATCTAGGATATATTTAATGAATTAACTATCATTTTTAATTATGATGAATTCATTAAAATGACTTATTCGTCTATTGGGATCTGGAGGGAGTATTATAATTATCTAAAATTACCCCGTGATTTTTCAATCACAAGTTTAATTCCAATTTCCGCAGGAAAACCACAGGCGTGCAAAAAATTTCCTTTACATAGTTAGTTTCTTTCCGTATAAATAAAATTTTTCAGATTTCGAAAAAACTAAATGATTTAATACGTATGATTTTTAAAAATACATAGTTCTCCTACTATATTAAAAAAAATAAGAAAAATCATGTTTAGATCCCAACTAAGATAAATAATATTGGAAAAGTCTCACAACTTATTAATAATAGCTAATCCACTTATTAATGGTTTTTGTTTCATTTATTATTAACAAGTTAACGTGACTTTTTTAATATTATTTTTTTAGTTGGGATTTAAATATAATTTTTCCAAAAAAATATGTCCGACGTGGACATGAGTCGGCACCTATACAATCATCACCTTAGGATCACTCCACGAGACATCAGGCTCTTGGCCCATCGTTCAATTTTTGACGTTGAATTTCTGTTCTTTGGGCCTGTTTGGGTTGGCGGTAGGAACGGTGGCTTAAAAGCTATCTGACTTTTAAAAAAGCTCGATGGGAAAAAGTCGGGTTATAGATAATGATTTGTGTTTGGATTGATAGTGGTAGAAGTGGTGGCCCACGCGTCAAAAAGTTTAGAGCATTATGAAAAAAGGTTCTGGGTTAAGCTTTTTCCTTAACGAAGAACTTTTGAGCTTTTTGATGTTAAGATACAGTTAACTTAACGTGCAACCCAAACACACCACGTTGAACTTTTTCTCCAATGCCCATTAACTCTACCGCTAACGCTCCTAACGCTCTCCTAACGTTCATTCCAAACAGGTACTTTGACGCCACGCCACGGCCGAGAAAAGCATCTGTGGTCCATCACTTGACTTTTTTTAAATGGAAAAATTTCTGATTGTAAAATTTATTGTTTTGTTATAAAGCGAAGAAAATGTATAGAAAAGTAGAGAGAAGTCGGAGAGAAATTCTGCAGAGATGGAGGAATTCTCATTTCAAGTAACTTCCGAATGTTTACACAAGACCTCTATTTATAGACCTTCGAGGATTCTTACTATGAACGACATCCACATAATACATATATTTATAACACTCCCTTGGATGTCCATTATGAATGTCTCATTAAAAACTTTAACTGGAAAAACCCAGGTCGGATAAAACCTAGCTAAAAAAAAGAAAGACATCATCCATCGATACACTTTCTTATGTTGCCTCATTAAAAACCTTTCCAAGGAAAAACCGAGTGGGACAAAAAACCTAGATAAGTAAAAAAGAGTACAACGTGTATCGACGCTCCCCCTCTTAATTACATCAGATATTCTAATGTTGCCTCATTAAAAACCTTTCTAGGAAAACCCAGTGGGATAAAACCTAGATAAGGGAAAAAGAGTGCAGCGTACATCAATTGCTCTACTAAAATACATAAAATTTACTCCCCCTGATGACTACATTACTTCCAATGTCTTTGTGTTGGTGAAGAATTATCTCATGTTAATAAACATGATATTGCCCTTCTTCAACTTCTTTGCTTGAGGTCGAAATTGTTATTTATCCGCCTGCAAATAATTTAAGTATATAATAGATATGACTTATCCATATAAAATCAATCTAGGACCTTCTTTTGTATAAACAAAAGATCTCATTCTTTAGGTATTAAATCAGTAATCTAATGAGAATTTCTTTCTTCTCAAGTCTTTTATTTCAAATTCAATCTTTAAACAATTAATTGCCTTATTGAAGCTTTTCGGCGTTTCAATAATGTTGATATCATCAACATAAATTGCAATTAAAACATTCACTTCTAGATCTTTTCATAAAGATCATGGGCATATTGATTTACATTCTTTATACCCTTCTTTCAACATATATTTCTTGAGAAGATTATACCATGCCCTAATTGATTTAAGTCATACAAAGACTTCTTCCCCTTTATTGTTTTCAATAACTTGAATTAAATACTTTTGATTAGCATTCTAAATCCTTCGTGGACTCGTGCTTCTAGACAATAAATCATTTGATGCATTTTAGCACCATAAGTCTTTCGGAGACATGTGCTTCTCGCACCTTAAATCTTTCTGGGACATGTGCTCCCAGCACCTTAAGTTCTTTTCTACCACCTTAAGTCCTTTAAGGACATGTGCTACTAGCACTTTTGATTCTTTAAAGATTCTTCTGTAATCTTCATAATTTATTAAGCCTTATGAATAGACTATATAACAATATCAACATAGACGCATAATCTTTCTTTCATAAATTGTCGATTAATAAAATATTGTATCCACCGCAAAATCACATCATAATCATATTTAACCTTGTGATAATGTTTATTTTCATATTTAGATATCCCAATTTGGACTCGGTCCATAACTTATCATAATATGATTATATTGGCGTCTTTTCAATTTCACTTAACCTTTTGGCCAATTATCTTTATGTCAACTTCTTGTGACATATCTTTATATAATATCCTCATTTGATCACGTGATATCATCTTTCAAAATTGTTGTCGACAATTTCATCTTTTCGGTTCCATTTTTCCAATTCGACATAACTTATCAATATCAATATTATTCGTGTACCTAAACCTCTCTTTGAGGTTTTTGCAATTAGTTATGTCTCGATACTCTTTCCTGGAGTATCTACCTCCTTAATATGATCATCATAATTATTGCTCCAATTTATCCATAACATTTAAAATTGGAACCGAATAATTTCTCATGTTTCGAGCATGCTACATTCATATTTATACAGATTGGAGCATTTTCAGCTGGAGTATGAGATTCCATAAATCTCATTTAGGTCAAGTAATATAATCGGCAAATAATTCATGAATACATAATCGATGAACTTGAACGGGTTCATACTACTTATTCGAGGATATATACAATGCTATAATGCATCTCATATATTCACTTTTCCAGCTATCCAATTTCTCCCCTCATGGTAAGAAAACAATGTCAAACGACAATTGACTAATTATGTTAAGATAAGTCTCCTACGTCCATTTGTTTCCTTTAGAAACATCTTACATTTCATATAGAGACAAATAAGAAATAGAAGGTACTTATACAACATTTATCTAAAATTTCTTTCTATATCCATCTATGTGCATTGTGGTGGGTTTATAATCATTGCACATTCAACCATTTTAAGATGGAAATTTGTTTGGCTCCCGACCAAAAACCAATTATACCAGGAGAATTTTGTTGGCTTATATAAATCTTTGCTATATAATATCAAATATACCAACATAAAATTTTGTTCTCATAAGCTTTCATCCACTTATTTATGGAGGCTTTAATTATGATTCTTAAATCATATAACGGAAAATTGTGCGCTTAATTTATTCAAACATCAAACATTATTGCAAACTTCATATTGCAATCTCTTTTGCAAACTTCATGTTGCAATTATTTATGCAAACTTCATGTTGCAAGCAAATAATCTCACATGTAACCATCTTATAGATGCATCTATCAAATTTCTCATATCATTGTATGGTTTACATGCTATTTCAATGGGCCCATATAAATCAGTTTTGATATATTTCCGAGAGATTCATTATTACCAATTATGACCTATGACATTTTCATAGTCATTTATATTTGAGAACAAGTTACTATTTATGAAGAATTTTTCGATTCTTCAATGGATGTCAATACAAATTCTTATTTGTATTATATATGACTTGGATGATCAAACAAGTCATGCCAACAAATAGTAAACTTCTAGTTTACTATAACATATATCTTAACTCAGTAAACTTCTGGTTTACAGTAATATTATGATCCACAATCATAATTTATCATTCATTTTCGGGAGATCATATTTGTCATTATGTGGGAAGTATGAGTATGAATTTCTACAAATTAGCTCACACTTGCATACTAACAATCTCCCCCTCAAGTGTGAGACAGAACTTTCACCTTAAAATTCAAGGACTTTGTTCTTCATAAAAGAGGCTTAATGTAGGAAGTATATAACTCTTCAAAATTTCACTCACACTTGAATCTCGCCCTCAAGTGTGAGTCTTTATAAAATACTTCACATACATTCATGGATTTCAAATATAACACCCAGCATATATTTTCATCCTCCTTTGAGGACTATATTAGTGCATTATAATAGTGCTACAGGCACTTCTGCACACCCAATGGACAATATCTCAAATATCTCCTCCTTGTATCAGCTCTAGAAAAATGAATAATCATTTTCTATTTTTCTTGTTGTTGTTGGTCATGAATTTATAATATATGTTTACACATCAAGATATGAATTCTCAATTATTTTTCATATCATTATTGACCACATATGACCTAACTGGTCATACTGTAAACTTTTAGTTTACATTTTACAAACCTTGAATTATTTTTTGTAAACTTCTGGTTTACAATTGTATGTGGTTCAATACTTTTCTATATGATATCCATTTCTGCAGATATCTCTGAAACTTAGAAAGTTTTCTTTCATTTTTGGTAGAATAAAATGCATATTCAATGCATAATTTTGTCCCTTCAGGTAACAAAATATTAGCTCTTCCAGAGCCTTAAATTAATACTACCAAATTTAATCTGAACATTGATCTTTCAAATTAAGTGGGTAACTATGCTAATTAGTCTCCAAGACTATTAGCCTTTATAATTATTACTCATATGTGGCATAATTTCTACGCAAGTTATTTGTCTTTAAGACAATAACTTAAAACTCTTTGTATCATTCGATATTTGATACATATACTTTCAGGGTCTTTATATATAATAATTTATAAAACTTTCATGTCATGCCATTTCTTAAGACAATAACTTAAAACTCTTTGTATCATTTGATATTTGATACATATACTTTCAGGGTCTTTATATATAATAATTTATAAAACTTTCATGCCATGCCATTTCTTTAAACCAATATTGTTCTTTTATAAAAGAACAATTATAAAAATTGATAAAATAAAAGAACAATTTAAAGAAATTGATAAATTTCTTAAACATCAAATAATAATTTTATGGCAATAAAAATGATAAATTTTCTAGTCATAAAATCATAATATTATGACTACTTCTTGCCATAAAAACATAATAAAATATCAATTTTCATAATAATATGGCAACTTGCCATTCAAAAATATCATTTTTTTTGTTTTTTTTTTCATGAATAGTATTTACTATTCATAATAATAAAATAATTTAAACACGTGGGACCTGCAGCCAAAATTTTCTCTGCCTTCACGTGGGAAATTTGAAAATTGTGTTTGGGGAAAATTACATAACTTGACCCCAAATTCTATGAATGTTATTTTACTATCATGTAAAATTATAAAATAATACCCCAATTATTTAAAATTTCAAATTGATCCACAATTCCGAAAATCAACGCCTCATACTTTTGAAATTGATTTTGAAGCTTATAATACTTATCTTATCAGATATTTTATATCAAATATTTGAATTTTAACAAATATATCATGGCATATAATAAATACAAAAATCTTGACCCTTGCCACCACAACAATAACATGAATTTCTATCATGTCTATTATACCCAGTATTTCATTCTGTGGTTCTTATCAATAATCTTTCCTCACTTCTGGTGAGAATTTGAACCATCATAATTACAACCATGTCCATATGTAAACAAATTTACACACATATCCACAACCACAATTAAATTTATTCATTACTACATTCACTTACGGGAATGTAGTTCATTCTGTTGGAGGAAATACATGATCATTAAAACAAAAACTCTTTGTTTTGTTTGATCATATAAATACAAGAAATTAATTCAAAATATTTCTTGATTCCTTCACAATATTGCTACTTCAGGAGCAAATTGAATATTCCCATTTATAATAAACTTTTAGAAGAACAACCATCTTCTGGTGGTCATACAATCCCATTAATTTGTTCTAAAGAACAAAAGAATATTTAAATGCCAAATATATAATTTTTGAGACATTTATACAATTGTTGACATACACAACTAGATCATGCCTTGTCTCATAACTTTAGGCAAATATGTCTCTTGGCATCAAGCCACATTATCATTTGGCTTCAGGCCAAATTATGTCTCCTCTTAGCTTGGCTAAATTATGTCATCTCTTGGCTTTTGCCAATTTCGCCTTCTTGGCTAAATTATCTCTTCTGCGCTACTTGCCACTTTATATCTTTATTTGGCTTCCTCGGGCCAATTTTTGCCATATATCTCAATGTCATTTTTTCTCTTCAAGAGAAATTAAATCAAAATGGCTTCCAACTGTTTATCTTCGGGATAAACAAAGGTTTTCGGCCATTATATATGACGCCGATCATATAATAAGAAATATATTAATAATAATAATAATAAAAATAATAAATAAAAGTAAATGCTTTAATTTAAATAGCATTAAAATAAATGCATAAAATTAAATCAAGACTTAGGTTAGGAGGTTTAACCCCAAGTAGGTGTCGAAATAATAAATTAAAGTAAATGTTAATAACATAAAAATAAAAGTTATGTTAGTAACATAAAAGTAAATTTTTGAATCATAAATATGTTAGTAACATAAAATAAATTATGAATCATAAATATGTTAGTAACATAAAATAAATGTTATGTTAGTAACATAAAGTAAATTACTGAATCATCAATATGTTAGTAACAATAAAAATAAAATATTAAAATAAAAACAATAAAATATTATATATATATATATATATATATATATATATATATATATATATATATATATAATAGTAATGACTATTTAAATATAATAAAATAATCATTGTGCAATCATTGCAAATCAATTTTTTTTTAATTTTTCGCCGACGGTTTTCTTTGTATAAATAGTAATTACTATTTAAATATAATAAAATAATAAATAGTAATTACTATGCAAATAGTATTTTTAATATTTCGTACGACAGTTTTTCTTGTGCAAATAGTAATTACTATTTAAATATAATAAAATAATAAATAGTAATTACTATGCAAATAGTAATAATAATAAAATATTAAAAATATGTGGAACCCACAGATTTTTTTTTTCCAACAGACCATTTTCTTCTTCCTCTTCGCCTGAACCTCTCCTTCGTCTTCCTCTCTCGCTCGCAACGCACGCATGAATCATTTTTCAAAAATCAACAACTAAAACTTAATAGAAAACATACCTGAGTTGAGGAGATCGCATAATCACCGATCAGAAATCATTTTCACCGGTCCAAAATTAATCTTTCAGCTAAAATACCTCCTTTTGAGCGATTTGAGAAAATTCCTCCTTTTGAGCGATTTGAGAAAACTCCTTCGGTACAAAAGAGGAAAGAAAAGGATGATGGTAATGAAGAACAACACTAAGCTCAATTGATTAGAGCTTCGTGATAACGTGTTATAAAACTGAAGAAAATGTATAGAAAAGTAGAGAGAAGTCAGAGAGAAATTCTAGAGAAATGGAGGAATTCACATTTCAAGTAACTTCCGAATGTTTACACAAGCCTCTATTTATGACCTTCGAGGGTTACTTATCTGATAGACATCCACATAATACATATATTTATAACATGTTTAAAGATATCTAAATATTTTTCAAAGAATTACTGTGCAGCCTATTTTGAGTGGGTAAAATTAAGGATGGCAAGTCTTCAAGTACTTTTATACCATGCATTTTGTAACGAGGATTTTCAACAATTTTCTCTTCTTTAATTTTGTTTGTTTTCTTTTTAGTTTAAAAGTGTGTTCCCTCCGATCTTTATAAATCAGACATCAATATTTAATGTGATTTATAAAATATTTTTTTTATTGGAAGCATTAACTTTTTAAAAGATGACGTAGTATCATTTATTTGAATATTTCTTAACTAACTGAATAATGATGACATGTAATTAATCTTGTATGTCCATATTAAAAATGTGGATCACCCAGGAACTTGTAGCATCCCACTCATTTTTTTTGTTTAAATCAGGAATTAAAATTATATTAATGTGATAATGTCTTTAAAATTTTGAAAAGAATGGGTGTTTCCTAACAATTTTTCTATCAATTAATATAACATATAAACTACTTGTCATGACTCATGAGTATTACATTGATATTGGTCACCTGAAGGCTTATTGATAAACTATATGTGAAAAACCATATGTTCTAAATTTCTAACCTATGAGACCCCTTTTTTTTATGAAACAAAGCTAATAGCTCATCAATTAATTAAGTACTCCTATACTCCATTATAAGTTGTAATAACAATGTATAAACTCACAAACTCTCTGTCTTATTATTATATGAGGCTTTATGAGAAAATTAGTTATGGGTTTCGTGTAAGACATCAATGTTTTTGCGTGATTATATATCTTATTTGACGGCTACATCATTTGTTTACACCCTCTAATATCCCGGCGCAATTTAATTAAAAGAATTTTTTATCATTAATATAATTTATTTGGAGATCCATTAATGTTTATTTACTTACTATGTCCTTGTAATTAATTTCTTAAATGAGGCACTTTGTGTTTATCTAATTTAGAAAAAAAAAATTGATTAAATCGGTTATTTGGCATGTAAAATTTTGTGTCACTCCCTCAATAATAGCCTTCTTTTAATGAGAGCACTGAATGGGAGTTTTTTTTTTTTTTTGGCCTACAGAATGTAAGAGATAAATATGAAAAAAGTGAGAGATAAATCGGGGGAAAGCTGCGAAATTAACGAGAATATCACGATAAAGAAAGTGAATGAAGATTTTACACTGAAATCACATGGTAGTATTTAGGAACAAATCACATCATTAATTAGGACAGATGGAGTAATTCAATTCAATTAATTCATTGTTTAATCATATGGCTCAACACTGTTCTCCTCTCTGAACGACACGTGGCCAACGAAGCCTTCTTTATTTCCTTTTCTCATGCCCCACACACAAAGAAAAAGCGCCTCTGTTTCGGTATTCATAAACCCCATATCGTTCCAATTTCAAACTTAATTTTGAATTTTGATCTCTGATACTCTCAACCCATTTCATTCTAGCGGGTTTTCTCGGAATGCTGGAAAAGTCATGTAGTTTTTTCTTTTCTTCTTGAGGTGAATAAGTGCTTCGGCCATGGAGGTATTGGCTACAATTGGTAGCTCTCAACCCAAGCTTCGAAGGGTCGATTTGTCTTATAGAGATGTAAGCTTCTGTAAATTTAGAGCTAATTCCAGGTTTTCGCCTTGTTTTGGCGCGAATACGAGGTTGAAGAAGGCTGGGCTGCGCTTCACTTTGAAAGCTGTTCAATCTGAAGTAGTTCGACAGGAGAGGCAATCTGCATCTACAAAGAGATCGTTATCGGTGAGTTTAATATTTTATTGTGTGTTGTGTGGTGTTTGGTTCATCTTTGATTTTTCTTTTATAAAAAAAATACTGAATAAAGAAACTTGGATGTCTTGAATTGAACTACCTATATCATAACGTTGGCATTTTTTTAATCTCCTTACAAAGTAGTAGATTAGTCGTATCGAAGCTATCTAAATTCTCGATAGGCTAAATAAATTTACTTGGCCTTGGATTGGTCAAATTTTGAGTAATAATATTGATTCAATTCTTTAAAGATCAGTCTTCTTTGTTTCATAGATGGTTCCTCTTTATCCTGATCGAACAATACAGAAAAAACGGAAAAAAAGGATTAATAGGAGAACATAATTTTCATTTGACGTCCTTGTATGCTTAAAAGGGATCAACTCTTGAGGGCTTCCTGGCCACAATTTGCTCTCAACTTTTCTCTATGTCTGAATTTACATATGTGATGAGAACCATGGCAGAACTTAATTTTATTTATAAAATATGCCTGCTATATCCCTGTCCACCATTCAAAATAGATGCTGGAATGATAGCACAGGGCAGCAATATTCTAACACCAATAAGCAAAAGGAAATATAAACAGCAAGAAAAGGTGCCCTCTGGTATTTGAGAGACCAGAGACTCTCCCATACACCCCTCACTTATTCCTTAGCTTTCATAATATACACACACCAGCTCATAAGTTAGTTATGTAGTCCAGCTACCAGGGGATTGGGTTTTAAATTTGTTTAGCATCGGTTTTGGATGCTTTCCAGCATATCCAAAAAAAAAAAAAAAGCATCGGTTCTGGTACTCTGCTTCTGGCCTATTGATCATGTGCATTGCTGAAAATAAACCCCAGTTTAGATGATGTAGAAATGTATTAAATGTGAGATACACGCTAGTTGCCCACCATATAAACATCATAAACATAAAAGAAAAAACAGAGAGATTGAAAGGGGGTAGAATATAATTCTCTACCTCCCAGCTTTTAATGTAACAACACATTCCCTGAATTAAGTTTTAAATATGTGCTAGAACTTTCAAATATGTTTTAGCACCCTGTGCTCTTGAAGACAAATAAAAATTTAACTCTTGGTCCTTTTTAACTTGTAAAAAGATTGTATGGCCTTTGATTTCTGTAGTTTATTTCATATTCCTTCTAGTGATCTTACAGAAATGACAAAATCCCTAATTATGTCAAAGTGGCGGCAAGGGTAATGAGAGAAGAATGACTCTTTGGGGCTGGATGAAGGATGGGGATTACATTTAGTGGCTTATTTTCCTTTATAGTATATATTGACATTAAATCAGACTGAGTTATTGCTTTCCACCTTTTTTTCTCAATAGAAAAGAGAGTTATCCCTTAAAGTTGTAATTATTCAGAGGACAAACAAAGGGAATATCAGGTTTCAGGAATGGAGAGGGGGCTAACTTCCATGAAATGATATTGTGCAGGGAAATGGTGTCAGATTATTTGTGGGGCTGCCACTAGATGCAGTTGGCTGCCACTAGATGCAGTTTCTTCAGACTGCAAAACAATAAACAATGCTAGAGCAATTGCAGCTGGCATGAAAGCCTTGAAACTACTTGAAGTTGAGGGTGTTGAACTTCCTGTATGGTGGGGAATTGTTGAGAAAGATGCCATTGGAAAATATGATTGGTCGGGCTATCTTGCTGTGGCTGATATGGTTCAGAAAATGGGTCTCAAGCTCCATGTTTCTCTTTGTTTTCATGGCTCTAAAAGGCCATATATCCCACTACCCAAGTGGGTATCCCAGATTGGTGAATCTGAGCCTGGTATTTTCTTCACAGATCGGTCCGGACAATACTATAAAGAAGGCCTCTCATTAGGAGTTGATGATATTCCTGTTCTTAATGGGAAAACTCCAGTCCAAGTCTACCAAAGCTTCTGTGAGAGCTTTAAGTCTGCATTCTCTCAGTTCATGGGCTCTGTGATAACGGTATTGATATGGGATTCTGGAACCTATTATTTGCTCTGATATCGGTGTTTACATTAATTTATAGGATAAATTGCAATATATTTTTCCATAGGTTTGGGTTTGGCTCACAATCAGTTTGTTTTCCGGTGGATTAAACTTTAAAGTATCATTTAATAGCTGTACGATTTCGGTCAACACCACTTTAACCATTACATCTTATTTTAACACTTAATCACATGAATATTTGAATGACTAACAATTTTGCTGTTCAAAGTCTGATTCACGTATGTCTTAAACTTTTTTAAGGTATCTTGAGGCTATTTCTGGGGTTAAGCAGATGATTGATTTTCCAAATGTTAATTAGTTTATCTCCAGAAACAGCTTTAAAAACTGAAATTATTCTGTGTGTGTGTGTGTGGGAAGATCAGAGGATTAGCTAGTATAATTTAAATCACAAGGGGGTAAACTGATCTTAAACTAAAACACAACAGCGAACTATAATTCACCCGAATTCTGTGATTGACTGAGTGTTCATGCTATACTGCAGGGAATTTCAATGGGATTAGGACCAGATGGTGAGCTGCGATATCCATCTCACCGCCAGCTACCCAACGACAGTGGAACTCATGGGGCTGGAGAATTCCAATGCTATGACAAAAACATGCTTAGCATTCTCAAGCAACATGCTGAAGCATCTGGAAATCCTTTATGGGGTCTTGGTGGTCCACATGATGCCCCTACCTACAACCAATCACCAAACTCCAACAGCTTCTTTAGAAATGGAGGATCTTGGGAATCCCCATATGGGGTTTCTTCCTCACATGGTATGCTAATCAGCTTTTAACTCACGGAGATCGCCTCCTTTCCATAGCGGCTTCAACTTTCAGCGACACTACAGTGTCTTATATATGGCAAAGTCCCGCTAATGCACTCTTGGTACAGAATGCACTCCCATCCTTCTGAGCTAACTGCTGGATTTTATAACACAGTTAAGAGAGACGGTTACAAAGAAGTTGCAAAGATTTTTGCGAAGAATTCATGTAAAATGATATTGCCAGGAATGGACCTCTCAGACGCAGTTCAGCCACAAGAAACCCTCTCAAGTCCTAAGATGTTACTTTCACAGATAATGGTGGCGTGTAGAGATAACGGGGTTGAGGTTTCAGGGGAAAACTCTTCAGGTTCTGGTGCTTTTGGGGGCTTTGAACAGATTAAGAAGAACATCATAGCTGGAGATAATAATGTGTTGGACCTGTTCATGTATCACAGAATGGGAGCTTCTTTATTTTCGCCTGAGCATTTTCCTTCGTTCACAAAGTTTGTTTGGAGCCTTAAGCAGCAGGAAATGCATTCAGATGATGTAGCTGCTGAATCTCATGTGAAGAACTCTGAGCCAAGCATGCAGATATAATAATCAGTGGTATGATGATAGTTTTGTATATAAATATTTGTAATGAAAATATAGATTGTAGGCGGTTATGTATGTTTCTATGGTGTAATTGTACCATCATTGGGGTTTCTCTATGAATGAGAGACTGTTAAGTATTCCTCTGAATCATCGGACAGAAACAGTGAAATACCTGCTAGGTATGCTTTATATGGTTCAATTATTGAAACACTCGCAAGAGAAGAGCTGGTTGTTGATTGAGTATAATCATGAAAGTTCAATTTTTAATAGACTTTGTTAAGCATGCAATTGTATTATCCCAGAAGAGTAAACGAAAATAAATGCTCTTGAGGCGTTTGCAGATGTTGTCGGCTTTTTTTCCAATGTGCCCCTTTTTAAATAACTATTTCTCAAAAACGCCGTCTTTCTAAACTATTTTATCATCTTTTTGTTAATCGACTAAATCACGGGGTCAAATTTTTTTGAATGACCCCGTGATTTGTCGATTAAATCATCTGGTTTAGTCGACTAAACCATTCCACGGGTCAAATTTTTTAATTGACCCGATGTTTAGTCGACTAAACATCGAAAGAAGGCTTTTTTAAAAGCCCTTTCGCTGTCGATTTAAAAAATGGGGAGAGGTATGGAATAAATTACTTCATTTCTATTTATTATTAATTAATAATTTTTCTTTATTATTTATTCTCTTTTTTAATAATAATAAACATAATAATATATTTTATAACCTATTCCTTTTTTTTTAGAATAACAATTATTATTATTATTATTTCTCTACAAGTATTTTAAAACTCTCATAGGCTATCTTAACACTTTAATTTAAGAGTTTAACAAATACCAAACATTATATAAATTATGCTCTTTTAGATATTAATAAAATCAAATATACTCTTTGGATATTCATAATATAGTAGTATATTATTATTTTAAATGCATATGATTTAGCATATTACACGCACACATAATCTCAACAGAAAAGTCCTCCTAAAATTTCCAAGTGCAACGCTATACTTATATATATAGGTATATGTATTCAAAAATAGATATGTAGTGAGAAAATATTTATAACAGCAATATCATATACTTATATGTTTATGACAACAAATGTTTTCCTCCATTCTTCAAAATGCAACGTGGTATGTATATATACATATACTTTAACAATAAATTTTATATATATATATATATATATATATATATATATATATATATATATATATATATATATATATTGTTAGGTGTGGAACGATTTGGCTAACCCGGATGGGCTAGCCATTTGATTGTTTGCTTATATGGAGGCGGACTTGACCCAGCGCGATGCCAGGCCTACGTACCCTATATGAGGGATCGAAGTTCACGTAGTTTGAGGACACACGTTGGCGTTTAAAGGGTGGTGTGTATGCTCAAGAAGAGTGTTCTCTCGCACCTTAGGGTTTGAGCTCTGTATTTATAGAGTGTGCCTCAGGTGGGATAGTATGGGCGTAATCCACGCCCCTAAGATCATAACGGTCGAATCTATCTTTAGATAAGATAGATCTCCCTTCATTATAGATCAGATAGATAAGATATGAATTCCCTTTATTATAGGCATATCCTTATATGTGATATATTCACTGTTTGGCCATCTATTGAATATGGGCCCTATTCAGGTCCGTAACACACACATATATATATATATATATATATATATATATATATATATATATATATATATATATATATATATATATATATATATTATTTTGTAAATAATATTATAAGTGAAAAAATATAGGAATTAGTTAGATCATATTATATAGGAGTAAGTTGTATCAAATTCTATCTTTTTAAATTTTGAATTCCCCATATGCTTTTATATATATATATATATATATTTCCAAAGGTTCATGGACAATTATAACAAAATATTTATAAAAGAAACAATAAGTAAAGAACGTTGATATAACAAGCATTGTTATATCTATCTATTTGATTCAACTTTATCATTAATATCAACAACGTATTGTTATTATTATATATACAAACACGATGACAGCAAGCATTCTTCTATTGTTATATGTGCAAAGCTTATATATATATTTACATAGCCACGCATAATCTAATCTATATGTATATATTTTATTCCCATCTCTTTCTTTTAATCGACATTACCATCCTGGTTTTCTTACTAAACCTGGTCATTCAAAAAAATTGACCCGTTTCGATTTAGTCGACTAAACCGATGGTTTAATCAACTAAACATCGGGTCAATTAAAAAATTTGACCCGTGGAATGATTTAGTCGACTAAATCACGGGGTCATTCAAAAAAAAAATTGACCCCATGATTTAGTCGACTAAACCCTATGTTTTAGTCGACTAAACAGGGGCACAATGAGAATAAGTTTCCAAACAGGGGCATATTGGGAAATAGTTTCCAGACATGGGCAATTTGAGAAATAATTACTTAAAAAGGGGCAAATTGGGAAAAAAGTCGATGTTTTCAAACGTATTCCTTTTCTTTTTTTATTTATTTTCAATCATTTTAGACATTGCACGGTAATAATATTGTTGAAAGGAGTTTGGGTTTAAGTAGTGACCAGCTTGCAAGATCTAGACAATACTATTTCGAGGTAGAAGTGGGGTTGCTTATTGCTGGCTGGAAATGATGTTAGCTATATGCTGGTTTTGCTGATTTTACTTATGATATATACTAGTTGAGTTATGAGGTATGATGAATTATGCTAAGGAAGATAGGATCAAACACATTTCATCAAAAGTATTTTCTCAAGATATGGAAGACAAAAAATAAAGAAAGACAAAAAAGATATGGAAGACAAAACGCACACATTTTCCAATTAATGAGTTTATTTCAACCACAAAAGTTAGAATAATTAATTGCTTATTATCAAACCAATTATTAAGTACTATGGTAAACCAATGAGTCAATCAATTGCTAGAACAATCATTCTGCATTAAGAGGGCAATTGTCACGAAATGGTGCAACCCATCAAAACTAGCAAGACTCTGAACACAAAGTGCTAAAGTCTACACACACAAGCGTACTGAGAAGATATTTTTGAATAATAAATATGATTATTTATTAAAGTTTGATTTATAATTCATAATTCAAATTATTATCAAAATTAAAAAAATTAAGTTATAATAATAATATTATGGTAAAATAAATATTCATATTTACTTGTTTTGGGGCGAGAAATCAATATATATGTGGGAAAGCACATCAATTATATAAATTTATATGTATTTAATCATTGTCACAAGGCAAAGGCAGCATTGACCGTGGTTACATGCAATCTTCTTCTCGGAAATTCTTCAATGTGGAAACTTCCTCACGCGTTCTACATCTTGCTTTTCTTTGCATCCAAGTAAATACGAATTGATGGGTGAAGTTGGGTCTTTGAACCATTGCACAATCTTCTTTATATATCTAATATGAATAAGTGCCTAAAGTTTCAAAAAAAAAAAAAAAGTGCCCAAAATTGAGTCTTTGCACCACCCCACGTTAGCGTAACTAAGGCACTATTAACAATTTGTTGATTAAGATGATAAGTGATCTCAACACAAGTTTAAATTCCAAAAAACACATTTGTTAGGAGTGGTGAAAACCCTTTGAAGTTTATAATAATCATAATATTATGGTAAAATAAATATACATATTTACTTGTTTTTGGTTTGCAAAAATTAATATGTATGTGGAAAAGCACATTAATTATATAAATTTATATTTTAACCAAAAAATTATATGTATTTAATCATTGTCACAAGGCAAACGCCACATTGACGGTGGTTACATGCAATCTTCTTCTCGGAAATTCTTTAATGTGCAAACTTCCTCACGCATTCTACAGTCTAGTTTTTTTTTTTTTTTGGCAACCAAGTAAATAAGAATTGGTGGGTGAAGTTGGGTCTTTGAACCATTGCATAAGTTGGCATTGACTTAGTTTTCTTTTTATTGCCAATTAATCATGTGAGCATATATGAGTGGAGTTCGGTCTAAATTACAAAAGTTAGCATTGACTCAGTCTTCAATATTATGGAAATGAACATACGAATCTTCCTCATTCTTGAGTCTCCTATAAATAACAACCAGCTCATCTTCTTTTCACCCATAACTAACCATAATTGAGGTGCTTTTGATATCCCTTTAGCAAGCATGAGACGGTCTCTGAGTGAGGTGCTTTTAATTTTGTTTGTACTGTTTTTTGAAGCTTCACAACTCTGTCTCTGTAGGAATCTGACAGATGAGGGCTGCATAGAAGAAGAGAGGCAGTCTCTTTTGAAGTTCAGAGGCAGCTTTGACAATTACTCAAGGCATGTCCTTGCTTGGGACGGCAAACAATGCTGCAAGTGGAAAGGAGTCAAATGTGATGCCATCACTGGTCATGTGGTCAATATTGATCTCAGCCCAAAAAGCTATCCAATGGCATGGCAGTTGATCAAAGATGTTTTATGGTTTCCTAACTGCTCATCCGTGGCACACGAAGTTACCAGTGATGGTGGTTCAAACATTTTAAAATGCTCATTGTCAAGTAAAGCAATGAGTCCTTCCCTGCTAGAGTTGAAGCATTTGAACTACTTGGATTTAAGCCTCATTGATTTTCAATGTAGTTCTATTCCAGTGTTCCTTGGGTCCATGAAACAACTAAGGTACCTTAATCTTTCCCATACTTCCTTTTCGGGGAGGGTACCCCACCAACTGGGGAACCTCACCAACTTGCAAATTCTTGATCTCAGCTCTTCCTGGGATTTATACATGGATGACTTCACATGGATCTCTCATCTTTCTTCTCTTCAATACATTGACATGAGTGAAGTGAGAATCAGAAACGAGATCAATTCAATGATGCAGGTAATTCTCAATCTTCCGATTTTATTACAAGCACACTTTGAGTTCTGCAGAATTAATAGCTCAAAAAGTTCCCAGGGTTTTGTGAATTCCTCCTCACTTCCTTCCAAGCTTCAAGTCTTAAATCTTGGGGGATTTTTCTTAATGCCATACCTAAGGCTTTGCAAAACATGACATCTCTTAGATCCCTTGACCTTTCTGAAACCTTTATTGACTCTGTTCCCTTATGGTTAGGAAAGTTCAAGTGTCTAGCACATTTGGATCTAACCGGGAATAGAATTTCTGGGCTGTTTCCCATTGTTATCCAAAACATTTCTACCCTTAAATACCTTGACCTTTCGAGCAATAATCTGACATCTGCAGTTCCAGTATGGTTCATAAAGAGAGTTCAACATGTCTATCTTACCAACAACAAATTCTCTACTCTCAAAAGTTCTTGTCCTTCGAATTCCAAAATCAATTCCAAAAATATATCTGAAAGCATTGGTAGTGATTTGCAAGCTCTGGATTTAAGTCACAATGAATTGAAAGACGTGGCAGATAGCTTAGGCCAACTTAAGAACCTGGAGCACTTGAATTTAGCTTCAAATTTGTTATATGGCCCCATCCCGTTATCCTTCAGAAATTTGACGAAATTACGGGAACTAATTCTTGAAGATAATCATTTCAATGGAACAATTCCAGCATTCTTGGGGAGATTCTCTTCCTTAAGGGTGTTAGATCTTTCTGACAATCACCTAAAAGGTCACATCCCTAATAGTCTTGGAAAGCTTCAAAACTTGAAAATTTTGAATCTTTCAACCAACTCCGTAGAAGGTGCTCTTGGGGAAATTCACCTTCGTAATTTGTTCTATCTCCAAGATTTAAGTCTAGGAATGAACAAATTGTCTATGGAGCTTGCACCCAACTGGTTACCTCCTTTTCAATTGAAAAGTCTTGAATTGCCATCTTGCAATATTGGGACGCCATTTCCTCAATGGCTTCGAAACCAAAAGAAGTTAGTTAAGTTAGACTTATCAAATACAGGGCTTTGGGGAACCCTCCCAACATGGTTTCAACAAAAGGATCTAATTGTGCTAGATCTCTCCAACAACAAAATTAGTGGACAACTCCCAAGAAATCTTCATGATACGATGCCATATTTGAATAGTCTATACCTTGGGAATAACCTTTTGAATGGTTCAATTCCAAAATCATTGTGTAAATTGTCACGGCTTCAATACTTGGATCTTTCAAAAAATAAACTATCCAGTGAGATTCATAGCTGTTTGGGTGAAAGTGACCATATTGTATTGATAGATCTATCCTCTAATAAGTTATCAGGCACCATTCCTGAATCATTTTGCAGTTCTTATGATTCCTATTCATTACAATCTTTGAACCTGAGCAACAACAGTTTGCATGGAGAGCTTCCATCAACATTGTCATCTTGCAAAGCCTTGGAGATTTTGGATCTTGGCAACAATGAACTATATGGCATTATACCTTCAAAGATATGGGCCAATTCTAGTGTGCTGAAAATTCTTAGGCTTCGCCGAAACAGATTTTACGGTAGTATCCCATCAACTATATGCCAACTCTCTTACTTGCAAAGTTTGGATCTTGCAAGTAACAACTTATCCGGTCCAATTCCTTTTTGCATTGGGAATATGGAGGGAATGATGATGAACAAGGCATTGGATAATGGACCAAAGGTACATGAAGCTTTTGAACCTGTAGCTGCTCCTATAAATTTTTCTGCTACACCTTTCCCAACTTTTGATCAATGGGAAAAAGAAGATGTCAAGCAATTCATTAAAGGAAGAGAACTTGATTTCACAAAAAATCTCAAGTTTGTAATTAATATGGACTTGTCAGACAACAACCTAGTTGGCTTTATACCAGAAGGTCTAACTTCTCTCATTGGATTGGTGAGCTTGAATTTATCACACAACTTTTTGTCAGGAGAAATCCCAAGCAAAATAGGGAAATTAAAACAGCTAGAATCATTGGACGTCTCAAGGAACCAACTTACAGGCCCATTTCCAAGTAGCATGTCTTCTCTGACTTCATTGAGCCACTTAAATCTGTCATACAACAACTTTTCAGGGCCTATTCCAGAAGGAAACCAATTCCTCACTCTTGAAGATTCATCTATTTATTTTGGAAATCAATATCTCTGTGGAGAACCTATGCTAATGAAGTGCCACAACAATGAAGCTCCAACAAGTGTCCATTATGAAGACGAGAATGAGAAAGAAAAGATTCTGTTTTACTTTGTTGTAGCCCTTGGTTTCATGACTGGGTTCTGGGGAATTAATGCACTCTTAGTGTTCAACAAGAGTTTAAGGTTTGTTTGCTTTAGATATATGGAGAAAATAGCAGATGAAATATATGTAGCAGTAGGAATAAGGGTAGCAAGGCTCAAGAGAACAAGATTATGTTGAAACCTTGGTAATGAGAGATTTTGTTGTTACTGTAATGTTTGAGTTTTTGTTCCTATTAGGGGATGGGACGTTTCTCTCCCAACCCCTTTGTACGTTGTCAAGTTTTCCTTTAATTTGTAAATGAACGTTTGTAAGCAAGGGATTGGGTGAAATTTGTCTGTTGTAATTTAGTTTTCTCTTCTCTATTTATTTGCTGTTTAGAATTTAGCAGGAGATAATAATGTGTAAGACATGTTCATGTATCATAGAATGGGCAGTTTTTCATATATTCCCCCACTCCTAATTATAAGGTACTTCCAACATGTTTAATACAGATTAAGGAAAACCTTAAAATCTCATTAACCTTACTTTAAAGGGTTAAGGTGCAGATTTGCCAACGAACTATTACCCAATGAGCGTCTAGCACAAAAAACAATTGAAGGGACTAAATTGGCCAACAAACTATTAAAAAGTTTTTTTAAAAAAAAACAATTTTGGCAGATTCGCCAACGAACTATTACCCCGTCATCGTCTTTGCCTCCGTCTTCCATTGATTTGTCAACGGTGTCGGCGACGTTGGCGTCTCCAAAGCTTCCATTGTTGCTAGGTGTTCCACTCACCTTCTTGAACTCATCCAACCAATGTTGTTCAGACGTAGAAACGGTAAATGTGAGCAAAGACATAAAATCGGAAAACGTAAACGAAACATAAGAGTTTACTACATACTAAAAAAAAATCCAATATATATAAAACCAAAATACACCAATACATTAAAGTCATCACAAATTTAAGTTCAAACACTCAAGGAAATAATTAAGTTCAAACTCAGTCATCATAATACATATTAAAATGATTAATTTGGATTAATGAGTGATTATAAAATTTTCAGTTTAGTCCCTCTATGAAACTTTCTAAAAGTTTCAGTTAGGTCCCTGCATTAAACACATCATTTTGACCAAATATGGCAGCCTTTCTCCATTCTCGTATAGCATAGCAGACCCGACATTAGAGAATGAGGGATCCAGATTCAAAGTATATCACAGTGCCGTGAAGACCTTCGACCCACGCACACAAACCTTCCTTCTCCACTTCCATCGCCGGCGACGTTCCTTTCTTCCCTCACCGTACTCCACGCCACCACCGTTCTACACCACCATCGGCATGAATCTGATTCAGCGAAGAAGAAGCAGCAGCCAGCAGTGGTTGACGATGAAGACGAAGCAGCAATCACCGTTTGCCGTCCAACACTCCAGCGCAAAGAAGAAGAAAGAAGGAAGAAGAAAGAAAGATACAAAACGGTAAGGGTCCGCCGTTAATTTGGGGCTTTTTTATAATTAAAAAAAAATTAACTGATCAACTCGGTAAACTCGCCGAGTTTATCAAGTTCAACGAGTTGAAACGGCGTTCCGCCGTTTCAACTCCAAAACCGTCTTGACTTCCGTCCTGACTCGTTTTCCAGCAGGAAAACGTAGAAACGGACGTTTCTGCTCGACGTTTTCACAACACTGCATCCAGCAGTCCACAGCTTTCGACCGGTGATAGAGATTTGTCGGACCCTCTCAAAATAACCAAGATTCAAATATTTGTAGTATAGAAAACCCGGATTTGTTTCTCTCAAGGAATTCACAAGCGGGTCTAAAATCAACAAGTAAACACGATAAAACAAGAACAGAATGGGGAGTTTTTCAATGTAATTAAAACGAAGCTAAGCTAGAACAAAATATAAGAAAACGAGATTAATCAAATAAACAAAAGATCAACCCAGGATTTCGAATTACACCACTTTCCTTCCTGACAAAAACAGATTTATAACTAAACTCGTGATCAACTCGGACAAACCGAAATCTCCGCATTTGTATAGAAATTCCCTCAACCGAACAATCGTTCGAATTTGTTCGAATCGCTGGCGTATCATTGTACAATCGCACATTAATACTTTAACCTAGTTCGAACTACGTCCTTGGGAAATATCGATCTGGGTTTTTAATCAAAAACCCAATCCAAATCCAGAAATCGAATCCGATTAAAGAATGTAGAAACGAGTTAGATGGTTACCGATTAAGCACGAGTCCTCTGGATAGTGGAATCCTTAATCCACGGCCCGATCAGAGAGGTTTAGCCAAGCATGGCTAGGCAAAAGACAAAAGAAAAGATGAAGAGGAAAGTAAACATGATAAACAACTCAGAGAAAATAGAAAGCTTATTTAATCCGAAAATCATAAAAGACGTAATGTAGAATGTCTTAGCGGCCGCCAACTGAGTTAAATTAAAAGGGAATGACGGCTAGGGTTTCAAAAAAAGCTAGGGTTACATACAAAATAGGCCCAATATTAGAAGCCTCTAATAATAATTGGCCTTTTATTACAAAATTCGAGCCCAATAAAAATCCAGAAAAACATGTCTATCTTTAGCTCTGATTTCGTCCATCTTCTTGTCCGAATCAGCCTTCCAAGTCTTCATAACAATTGTAGCTCTCTGAATCATCTAAAAAATGAAATAAAAATCAGGCTAATCGGATATCTAGATCAAAGGTTATGGTGAAAATACTAAATCACTGTAAATCTGGAATTTAATAAAAAAATGAATTAAATCCAATTAAAAGCACAAAGTCCAATTAAGTAATAAAACTCATTATTTATTAAGTAAACATTCCTAAATTATTAATCAAGAGATACAAATAAGTGAAATAATATTCAATTATCAACCGCAAGACGCGCGCACCTTGCCATTCTTTGCCTACGATGCCAGCAATAAAGAACCGCCAAGCATAACGCTCGCGTAGTAGCCCCATCTTTGTTGGTGTTTGCCTTATCCAACAAGAAGCGCTTAACCGCTCTTTTTCTGTTTTCATCGTCCTACGAGTCTGCCTCATACTTTAACGTAATAGTAATAGTTGTTTTTTTAATAGTTCTTTGGTATTTTTTTTCACTTTTTAATAGTTCTTTGATTTTTTTTTCACTTTTAAATAGTTCGTTGGCCAATTTGGTCCCTTCAATTGTTTTTTGTGCTAGACGCTCATCGGATAATAGTTCATTAGCAAATTTGCACCTTAACCCTACTTTAAAATTCAACAACTTTCTAATTTTACCCTACTTAATATACACAATATTGTATGAGAACAAAGTCCACATAATAATAAATAAAGAGTAAAATTGTATCTTCACGAGAAAAATTTAATGAGATGCCTTATAAATAGGGCAAAAAAAGTTCTATCAATGCCTTATAAATAGGATAAGAGGAGTATATGTGTGTGTATAAAATCAGTACCACAAGGCAGCGTTGACTCAAAGTGTGACATCCTGACGCAATCTTCAATCTTACTATTTTGCAAGTATATATGAATAGATGGGTGAAGTTGAGCCTTTGAAGTTTGAACCGTTGAATGCAGATTAGCATTGACTCAGTCTTCTTAATTATATTGCTCATACGAATATGTGGCCACAGTCTTCACACATCTATATGCTTGGAATGAATACACACAGAGAGATATATGATTAATAAAAATGTATTGGCATTAGAATTAGAATTCATCATTCAAATTATTATCAAATAATTTTTTTAAGTTATTATAATCATAATATTATGGTAAAATAAATATACATATAAACACATAAGTTTTAGTGCAAAAAAGTTAATATATATGCGAAAACAGTACTTAAATAATAGTATAAACTAATGATATTATACATAAAAATATAAAATATTCAGTGTGGAAAATTCGTTCATCAGTCTTGCTTTTTTGCAAGTATATGTGGCGTGAATATGTGGGTGACGCTGAGTGTTTGAACCATAACACGCGTTAAGATTGGCTGTGTCTTCTTATCCTGCTAATATGAATATGTGGCAAAGTTTGAGTCTTTGCAACCACCACACACGTTGGACTAGTAGCTAGCTACAAACGTTAATTGCAAGCATGAAAATGAGAATGGAGTTAGAGTCTTTAACCCAATACATAAGTTAGCATTAATTGACTCAACACTCACTCACTCCCCTCAATATATATATATATATATATATATATATATATATATATATATATATATATACACTCTGGGTATGAATTTGCCACTCATCCTCATTTTCGAGTCCCCTATAAATAGTACCAACCACCTTGTTTTCCCATCCTTATAACTAAGGGTGGACTTAGAAAATTACTGAAGGGGCGCAATGGGCGGGATATTTAGGGGTTCGGGCGGCGCTTCGAATTTTTATTTTTTTTAAAGGAAATTTTTAAATGCATTTAAAAAATAAAAGAATATAAATAAGAAAAAAAATATCAAAAAAATATTTATGAAATCAAGTAAATATTGATAAGTAATAAGAGAGACAATTATTTTAGAAACGTGTCATTTAAAAGCTAAGCGCTAACTACTGTTAGAAATAAATGCAACTACATAAATTTGATGAAGGGTGGACATTCAATAAGTTCAAGACATATATTTTAACAACAAAAATATATTACAATAAAAATAATTATAACGTCATTCTTCTGCGCTTATTTTTTAATTCCATCATAATTTCCTTATTATCAATCTTTATCAAATACATCTTTTTCAATATAAGACTAAATAATCATTTAACCATTCATCCCCATCCGATTACGAAGTTAATTAACGATGTATAAGGGCGGACACTTAATTTAAGGATGAGAAATCATTCAAACATGTATTAATTTTACATTTTTTTAAAAAAACCTCAAATTCAAGGGGGCACTTGCCCCCTAATCCAACACATGGGTCCGCCTATGCCTATAACCCTTTAGCAAGCATAAGACGATCTCTGAGTGATGAGGTGCTTTTAATTTTGTTTATACTGTTTTTTGAAGCTTCACAACTCTGTCTCTGTAGGAATCTGAAAGATGAGGGCTGCATAGAAGAAGAGAGGCAGTCTCTATTGAAGTTCAGAGACAGCTTTGACAATTACTCAAGACATGTCCTTTCTTGGGAGGGCAAACAATGCTGCATGGACAGGAGTCAAATGTGATGCTATCCCAGGTCATGTGGTCAACATCGATCTCAGCCCAAAAAGCTATTCCATGGCTCTGCAACTAATCGAAGAAATATCATGGCTTACCAATAGCCCATGCTATGAGCAACTTATCAATGGCTCATTTATTGCTAAATGCGTATTGTCAAGTAAAGCAATGAGTCCATCCTTGCTAGAGTTGAAACATTTGACCTACTTGGATTTAAGCTTCATTGATTTTCAATATACTCCTCCTATCCAAGTGTTCCTTGGGTCCATGAAACAATTAACGTACCTTAATCTTTCCTACTGTTATTTGTATGCAAGTGTACCCCACCAATTGGGAAACCTCACAAATTTGCAGATTCGTGATCTCAGCTCTATCGGGAATTTATACATGGATGACTTCACATGGGTCTCTAATCTTTCTTCACAATGAATTGAAAGATCTCACAGGAAGCTTAGGTCAACTGAAGAGCTTGGTGCACTTAAATTTGGCTTCAAATTTGTTGTATGGCTCGATCCCATATTCATTAGAAATTTGACAAAATTACAGAACTAATTCTTGAAGTGAATCACTTCAATGGAACAACTCCAGCATCCTCGGAGGGATTGTCTTCCTTAAGGGTGTTACATCTTTCTGATCATCACTTAAAAGGTCTAATAGCGAAATCGCTATGGCTTAACTTATTCTAGAAAAATAAGTATTAGGATAAATTAGAAATTAATCGAGTCTGTTTTTATTATCTTTTAAAAATTAGGAAATAAGAGGAATATCTTATTAGATAAGATTTAGTTGTTAAGGTTTATTATTATTATTATCTAAATATTATATTTAGATATATTTTTGGATTTCGTATTTATATTTTTGATGAGTCTACCTTCTCCGTAAATCATTATAAATAGGTCAAATGTCTCATCAATAAAACATCGACTATATATAGAGTAAATTATTTATCCGAGATTCTCCTATACTGTTCTTATAACTCTACTAATAACCGAGGTAGTTAGTGAGATTCTTGCTTCTCTTTAAAAAGAGAGCAATTATATTTCCCTTTTTATTCCCAATTTAATCGCTTTGGCATCAGAGCCTCAACGATACAATATGGTGAATACACGCTGAGTACAAATCTCTCAAACGGAGAAACTACCCCCTCCACCACCGATTGATCCACTCGCTGCCATTGCAGCACGCCTCGAAGCACTGGATGAATTACGCGACAAAGTAAACGCCCTGGAAGCTGGAACGGCTATTCCACCTCGCGACAAACACAAGCACCAACATTACAACCATGAAGGTGATAGTGAGTCATAATCTCTTCATCGGCAATCTCGTCTCCCGTATGCAAAGCTTGATTTTCCCAAATTTGAGGGGGGTGATTCGCGAGGCTGGATCCTTTAAGGCTAAGAAATTCTTTCATTACTATAACACACCAGACGACAACAAGGTAGATGTGGCAGCCCTGTATCTCGAACGGGATGCTTTGGATTTATTTTCTTGGTTAACTTCGTGATAGGGAAAAACTTTATAGCCTATAACTATAGGGACCGTATCAAATAATAAAGTAATAAGAAAAGTATCATTCCCACGAGGATTTAGTATCACAAGGTTCAGTTAAGCATTAATTTTACACTTTCATTTAAGTTGAGCGAACCTAATTGAATTTAATTAAGAAAAAAGAAATTAAAATAAACTAGCTACCAAAAATATTAAACAAGCAACCCAGAATCACTAATTCCTTATGATCTTCATAAACCTTTATTTCACTAATTTAATTAGCATTAGTATCGATTTTGTTAATCTCGCTTATAAATAGCTATAAGTGTCTATCTCCTTATGATCTTCATAAACCTTTATTTCACTAATTTAATTAGCATTAGTATCGATTTTGTTAATCTCGCTTATAAATAGCTATAAGTGTCTATCGGTCCACTTACAACTCTCTCTTGAGTATAACTTGTTATATCTAACATAGTTATTCAAGAGGCAACAAAAATCGAACACACTCTTCAACAATTATATGAAACCATTAGGTATATGTCTATCCTAATCGCAAATTAAATCGTAATCTAATCACATATTACTTAATCTCAGAGCCTATGTCTATCCTAATCACAAATTAAATCGTAATCTAATCACATATTACTTAATCTCATAGCCTAATTAATATCTTCTTCGTCAAGGTAAATCCTAATCACATATTACTTAATCTCATAGCCTAATTAATATCTCCTTCATCAAGGTAAATCATAATTCTCAAATTCATATTCAATGATGGTCAATCACTAAATAGATAAAGCTAAACAAGATTAAGTAACCAAAATTAATATCAAAATTAACTAAACAATAAAAACAAAATCCAATTCACCTATAAGTTCATAGGTCCTCTAGGTTGCAAAACCAATTAGACACATATGGCTATAATAAAATCCATAACAAAATGATAGGAATTCAGATTCAAAGAATAAAAAGAGAGAGAGAGGGGGGGAAAGAAAACTTCTTCGTCGCCTCCACGTCCTCTCGTCCTTCCGTGGAGATGATGAAGATAACCAAACGTCTCTCTTGCTGCGCTACTCCTCTACTTCTTCCTTTTTCCCTCTTGCTTCTTTTTTGCTTCATATATATAACCTAAATATAACTTAGGCCGTAGGTCACTGATTCTTCTTTTCTTATTAAAAAGATATCTTATATCTTGTAGTCTCTTCCACCAGATCACACAATTGATTTTGTTTCTATTCTTCTTGCGTGGGACCACCGACTTTGGCTGATTGTACATTCTCTTAATTGCTTTTTCTACTTCTTTCTAAATCGGCTAATATTTCATGCAAAATATAATAAGAAATAAGTAGATTTTAGAAAAATTCTATTAAAATACCATCTGAATTTGTAAACTCCTGAAAGCCCACCAAATTTGTAAAAGGACTGAGAGGTGATAAGGACTTTTGAAGGATATGAAAATTCATGCAAAATGACCAAATGCCCTTAAGGTTTTTTGGATTCATTCGCCCTGCGTGCGTCGTCGCCGTCGCCGTGACCCATCGTGTTGCGCGCCACTCCCCGCCTTGGATGCCGCTCCCGCCGCCACCAGCTTCGTGGAGATTGAGCACAAAGAAGAGCAATTCCAGATGACCGTGAAAAAGGGGAAAAAAAAACCACCACCATAATTTTTTCGATCGCGTTACAGAACGGAAGAAGAAGAAGAATGAAGAAAAAAGCACACACGAGTGCACTGAGAATTGGGGCATTCTCGTGCATTCTCAAGAATAGAGCATTGGAAGATTTTCTTCTATTCATTCTTTAATTTTTAAAATAATAGAGGCCAGGTTGGAAAATGATATTAATTTGTAAGTCCGTATAATTTTATCTTATTTTTAATTTGAGTTCCTATAGTTTTTTTATTTTGATTTTGGTTAGGCCGTTGCACTTTTTTCAACTACATGCATCAACCCCCATATTTATATTATGTTAATTAGGGTTGATGTTGACGTTGATGTTGAATGAACAACATAAAAGTTGCAACGAAATACCTAAAATGAGGTTTTTTTAAAAATAAAACGGTTGAATAAAAGTTATTTATTATTATATAAAAATATAATATTATTATGCTCTTGACTATCTCCTTTTAGTTTTATCTCATCAGTAATCTTGTTTATTTTGATTTTGTTTAGATTCAAATGGTAAAAATTAAAATTGATTTATATTAAGATGAGTCAAAGTCACATCATCAACCACTAATGATATTTCTCTAAATTATCAAATTATGAGTGTAGGAATTAATGGTTTAATACCTATAATTGAGGAAACTACCATAACTAAATAAAAAGAGAGGGGGAATATATATATATATATATATATATATATATATATATATATATATATATATATATATATATATATATATATAAAGAACTTGGTTAAAACTATGTTAAAATAGAAGTTTGCATATTAAGTTTTCATTAATTTTATTAAAAAGATATCGAGGCTCTGGCTATTGCGCAAACGTAATGTTTATGGTTTTATTTATGGGGTTTAAACTTTTCGTATTGCATTTAGGAGAAGAAGATTTCTACACACATATGAAATGGTGGGACCCATATATATATGGGTCTCACCATTTCATATGTGTGTGACATGAGAATACATTTTTCCTACAACATGAGAAATGTTTTTCCCTTTGTTTATAGATAGTATTAATTATAAAGTCACCTTATACATGACTTTGCTATTAAACTTTAAAATTCAATTATTTGATGGGTCATGTAGTCATGTGATGTGCATGAAATTGTTTCGCCATAAAAAATAGTTCTAACTAAAACTAGGCTTTGTCCTCATAACAACTTTTCTCTTCAGAAAATTAATGTTTACAAAAGTGTCAAAACCAAATATACATTATGAGTTTTCAGTTAAAGAAAAAGATTATATAGATTTCACAAGTTTTACCAAAGACTGTCCAATTTTTTACTAACTATGCCGAAATGTATTATTATTATTGCAAAAAATTAAATTATTTTCATTTAGCATTGGGGTTGGGTTAAGCAGAATTGATTAATTCCTCATAACGTGGTGAATAAATCTTAATTTTTTTCATTGGGAGATAACTACACTTGGTCTCTGAATGAGATTAGTGACAAACTACACTTGGTCTCTGAATGAGATTAGTAAAAGCTCAATCAAAGTGCATAAAAGCCCAAAGGAAGGAAAGAAGTCCATTTGCTTGTGTTTGGGAAGACTTCAGCTTTAAATGAACTTTTTTTTTGGGGGTACTGCGAGAAGCCTGAATTTAAAGTTTCTGGAGTTAACTTATAAATGGGAAAATCCATATGAGGGCCCATTTAACCAAAAAAAAAATCAAAAAAGACCCAAGGAACTTTCACATGTCAGAACAGGCCCTAGGGCCTTTATGGGTATTAAGTTACAATGCAAAATTACATTGATGCCCCTAGAAGTAAAAAAGAAAAAGTCATCTGTGTTTTGGTGCTGAAACGAACTGAGAATGGAAAAATGCTGAAACTGAGTGTGGGTTTTCTCTGCCTAACTGTATCCTCACCTTGATCGTTTATCCTTCTCTTCCCTCGGCTCATTTAAATTAGGGTGTATTCTGATCATCTATTACATTAGAGTCTCAACTCAGCTGGTTGTATATTGATGTTCGTCATTGTTTTTTTTTCAGTCAGAAGGTTGGGTGACTGAAAGGTTGGAGCTTCGCCTCATTTATGTTATTATCGGGTAGGAGATAGGTAAGAAATGCTAAGATTTTGATCAAGATATCATAATCACCATGCTACTTCGTTTTTAATCACTGTAGGGTTGGATTAGTAAAATCTTGCTATATTTTTGGGCATGGAAACAGAGGGAAAGATCTGTATTTGAGTGGGAATGGTTGAAAGTGATCAAGGAATAAAGGCTGAAAAAACGCTGAAATTTGATAGTTGTTAATACCTACAAATTTAGTTGTTAACATCTTCAATTTTAGTTGTTAATATGGTTGTTTAACTTGTTAATATGAGATGAAAGTGAAAACACGGTAGGGTAGGTTGCTTTATTTTTTGGGCATGGAAACAGAGGGAGGTTTGTTTGTTAGTGGGAATGATTGAATGTGAAAACACTGATATAAGATAGTTGCTAAAGAGATCTGATATAATTGTTAATGGGGGCTGATGTCGTTGTTAAAGGGGGCTGATGTAGTTGTTAATAGGGGCTGATATGGTTGTTAATGATGTAGTTGTTAGTTTTGATATTGTCGTTAATGGGGGTGATGTAGTTATCAAAGGGGGTCGATGTAGTTGTTAATGGGAGTGATGTAGTTGTTAGTGGTTCTTGATATTGTTGTTAAAGGGGAAATTTGATGTAGTTGTTAATGGGGCTAATATAGTTGTTAGTATTCACGATATTGTTGTTAATAGGGCGGTGTAGTTGTTAATGAAATTTGGTGTAGTTGTTAAAGGGGGTTGATGTCGTTGTTTTTTTTTGCTGATATTGATGTTAAAGGGGTTTGATTTGGTTGTTAAAGGGGGTTGATATATTTGTTAATGGGGGCTGATATAGTTGTTAATGAGTGCTGATGTAGTTTTTAATGGGGGCTGATATGGTTGTTAGTGGTTACAGATATTGTTGTTCATGAGGGCTGATGTAATTGCTAATTGGGGCTGATGTAATTGCTAATGGGGGCTGATATGGTTGTTAGTAGTTACAGATATTGTTGTTCATGAGGGCTGATGTAGTTGTTAAAGGGGGTTGATGTCGTTGTTATTTTTTGTTGATATTGATGTTAAAGGGGTTTGATTTGGTTGTTAAAGGGGGTTGATATATTTGTTAATGGGGGCTGATATATTGTTAATGGGTGCTGATGTAGTTATTAATGGGGGCTGATATGGTTGTTAGTGGTTACAGATATTGTTGTTCATGAGGGCTGATGTAGTTGTTAAAGGGGGTTGATGTCGTTGTTATTTTTTGCTGATATTGATATTAAAGGGGTTTGATTTGGTTGTTAAAGGGGGTTGATATATTTGTTAATGGGGGCTGATATAGTTGTTAATGGGTGCTGATGTAGTTGTTAATGAGGGCTGATATGGTTGTTAGTGGTTACAGATATTGTTGTTCATGAGGGCTGATGTAATTGCTAATGGGGGCTAATACGGTTGTTAATGGGGGTTGATATGGTTGTTAATGGGGGGTTGATGTAGTTGTTTGCTGATATAGTTATTAATATGACTGATGTAATTGTTAATACGAGCTGAATGTGAAAACGTTGTACGGTAGGTTGCGAAAAGTGAGGTCTGTTTGTTAGTGGGAATGATTGAATGTGAAAACGATATTGTTGTTAATAGGTATTAATATTGTTGTTAGTGGCTACTGATATATTTGTAAGTATATAGGACATTGTAGGACCTGTCCATTCTTTTTCTATTCTCATATCATGAACAAATGTCATAAAACAAGGAAAATTATCCTCTTGTCATTGAATTAACATTGTCAAGTTAGCGTCATTAGACAATTTATAGAAATACAAATGTTGAAGGTGATTCTCATGAATACAAATTTGTCATAAATAAATATGCACGTGTCCTAACAACTATGCTGCCTAATATCTCTTCTTCTTCTTCTAGGACTCCTCAATTATGGACAACACTTTTTATCGATAGATATTCCGAAGATGGGTGACCAGCCACCACAAGACGCCGACCTTCAATTCACGAAGTTCATCCATGGAGTAGAATGACATTGTGTACCCATACTCACCTTGCTCTGAACTATCCCACATCTGCAACCAGGAAAGAACATGAACCCCACAAGAGTTCCTGAAAGAAAATAGACACAAAGGTTCTATTCAAATCATCCATCAAACTTGATCATAAGAATAAAGAGCACACACCTTTGTACAATATAAACCAATACCCACAATACAATATTTGCACTCCAAAGATGTTTCTATTGTTATGTGATTTCCAAAGATGCACCAGAGTGTCTTCTATTGTTCACAGGGAGAGAAATAATTGGTGAGCACAGATCTTACTGTCCAGTTTACTGCACATTTAATCATAGATTTGTCACAGGTTGCCATAAGAGTGCCCTTCTTATCATCCCCTCCTCATAACTTGCGTATTGAAAATTAGGTTAGGAGCATTATTCAAACAAGACGGGTCAGAGAAATAAATGCAGGAACACTCACAGCAGAGTAATTACCTTGGAAAGGACAAGCAACACAAATCCACTTTTACACATATTTTGAAAATACCTGCCAAGGTAGCAAGTATTTAATACTACCTCCGGTCCTAATTATAAGAGTTAGTTGACTTTTTTTGGAGAAATTAAAGAAGCTAAATAAGTTACTTAATCATTTTATATATCGTGTTTTCATAGATTATATATTAGTTTATTAGTCAAACTATTTAGTTTGAAGAAAAAAATAAAAATAAAAATACTCTAAACTAATTTAATTAGCTTCCTTAATCTCTCTAAAAAAATCAACTAGCTCTTATAATTAGGACCGGAGGGAGTATCATAGAATTTTTTTTCCCAACCATTCTTTCATATATTACTACAAATAGTTCAAAGGTCCTAAGTGGTCAATGTTCATATAGGTAAGGGAAAATGACATATAAGGATGCTATAAAGACGTTAAATACAGTTATGGACCAAAACATATAGTCCTTACTTGTAATTAATGTTCTTAGAGGATCCTTAAGTGTCATTTGCCCTAGAGATAATGTTGCTCACATCACTGTGGAGCGACATTAAATACAATATCAGTATTCCACCCATTGAATGTGAAATTATATCTTTTTTTCTTCCACCGGAGGCTTTGTAAGCAGTTTCCAACTTGACTCTACTTGCCGATTCTGCCAAAAACAAGGTTTAAAGGTTGAGAAGTTTGTAAATGGCAAAGAGGCATCAAGAATTTCCAGTCATATAAAGTTGTCACAAATGTTGGTTAGTGGGTAACAATTTAAGTTTCTAGAGTAATTACCGATTGCTTTGCCGGATATCATAACCATATCCAAACAATGTGATTCCCTTCTTGTATCTACATTTAACAAGCAAGTCAATCATATCATGGAAATGGTATGCCTCAGTCAAATGCACACATTCTACCACCTTAAACATGGAAGAAAAACATACCAAAATTATTTTTAAGTTGGAAAAAAAAAAGGCTTGTTCACTATCATCTGCATTCCCATAGAGAAAAAGATTCCATGAGCAGGAAGTGCAAGAAAAATTCTAAGGATCAACAGCAAAATGAAATTGTTAGAGTGCATTAATGAAATGGACAGCGTAATATAACTGCAATACATTAACTTGACAATAACTATCGTGCCAAATGTTTTTTTAAGCTTCCAAAACCATTGTTTGTGAGATTTCACGGTGCAGACAACCAAGAGAGCATAATCTGAGAAAGCCATAAAGGGGGCAAAAATTCTATAATATAGTTGGAAGGAATGACAACATGGTAAAAGCACCAATGTCTTTCACAAGAAAATTCCAAAAAGCCAGAGCACGGATATGTAAAATTTAATGTGAAATGCTCTGTATGACAATCCTATGATCATCCATGACCACCACATTCCAAAAAGGGAGCCAAAAGCTACAATAAGTAGAAGAATATATAGCACGTTGACGTTGACACAGCTACACAAGGCTTAAAAGCCGCATAAGAGTGACAGTAAGATCTGTGCTCACCAATGATGGATCTAGAATATCGATTGCATTAATGTACTGTTAAGTTACTACACCAATCACAAAGTTATCATTGAATCATATTAAGAATATAAGTAATTAATCTCAAGGTATGGCAAATCAACTAACATATAATCAAGATCTCTTTCTAACAGCAGAAAATCAAAAGAAAATATAGAGAACTGAAAAGATCTTGAAAAAGTGCAACCAATCAAACAGAGCGAAGTCACAGTGATGCAATTGTTTTATCGGGTAAAAGAGCCATCACGTCTTCTCCCTGGAACAGATAACCCATATATGCAAATCAGATTCTTTAAACCACGAGTGTTGGCAGCTTTACTCTATTAAATATTTTCAAACCAGCTTTGTTATTGGATCTACACATCAAATTTTCCATTACATAAAAGATAGAAACACCTTTCAATTCAACTATTATTTCAGTATTTTTCATTTCATTTTCTTTTTAACATGCAAATATCACACCATTATATCTTAGTAATGCAGTGAGTATAACATAATGATCTTACAAATCTTACAACGCAGCTAAATTTCACATAATAGCAATGAAGAAAAAGAAAAGAAATACTAATTACACACCCGATCACACAGGAATAAGGCAATACATTGCCAATCTAATCATATATGACTTGAAATGGAATTTCAAAGAAAAAAGGAAGTAAATTTGAGGAAAGAATAAATGTACCGTTGGTGTTAGCAGTGGCGGAGCTACACTGGTGCTTATGAGGCAAGTGCAGACACAAAATTGTTAGAATATGTATAGATTTTGAAGGAACTTTAGTAGAAGAAGAACCAATGGTCTAGTGGTAAAATGGTGCCCTACCATGGTTTGGACCCAGGTTCGAATCCCGTCTCATGCATTATTTATTTCCTTTTTACAATTCGCATGTCAGTTGAACCTAGGATATTACAAAAGTCGTTCAGCTCATAGGGGTATCATCTCTGTTGCAATGATCATTCCATATTTTTTAAGAAGCTCTCACAAGTATTTGGTTTGGAAAATAAATATTCATTCTTCTTTTACTTGATTCGAAGTATTAAGAAGAAATTTAATTCTTTTATCGTAGACATTTCAAACTCACCATGCATGATCTTAGAACTCTTGACACACTTATGTTGAACATAATATGTTTAATAAGATTGATGATGAATATATAATGCAATATTTTCAAAGAATAAAGAATCGAAGAATACTTTTGTAATCGTTTTGTTGTAATAGCTTAGTTGACTCTTGATTATTATTTGTCTTTGTTAAATTGAAGTTTTCTTTTCTTATTTATATTCTTTTTGTTTTTTAATGCATTTAAAACTTTATAAAAAAAAATCGGGGACAGCGAACCCCCGAATACCCCTACTAATTGTGCACACACAAATAAAAATTCCTCACTCCACCACCATTGGGTGTTAGGGTGGGAAATTTCGGGTGGAATAGCTTGATCATTTATAATCAAAGGCGCGGGAGATGAATCTGCATAAGCATCGGATGGTTGGGATTGAGAAGAAGCTGGAGGAGGAGGTTGAAGATTTTGGGTCCGACCCGCTATGAGAGCTAATCGGTCGGATCCGCGCTCCAAGATTTTCGTTCTTCGGACTTCTCTAGTGTTCGCTGCCATTGCCAATCAGATCGCCCAAGCCAAGCCATTGCCAAAATTTCTACGAGGAACGCAGGAGCCACATCCGCCTCCTTGCAGAGCGCTTCAAAGAATAGTAGATCGCACCAATGCTATCGCCATTGCTTATGCATTAGCCTTGTTGTTGTCTCTCGATTCTCTGCTACTGGTTTTGGCTTATAAAGTATAAATCAGCCCAAGACCAACGAGCTTACGGCGATGCACCGAAGGACTGGAAGTCACACGGCGACGGTGGTTTAGGTCGAGAGACGAGAGCCCACAGTCGAGAGAGAGAAACGAGAGTTGAGAGAGAGAGTGATTTTCAATTTCGCCCAATGGTGGTTTTATTGTCTTTCATCTCAAAATTGCAGGTCAGAAAAGGTCCTAGGCCTATTCTAACATATG
The DNA here is from genome assembly GCA_019022615.1 of Acacia melanoxylon. Lineage (NCBI taxonomy): Eukaryota > Viridiplantae > Streptophyta > Magnoliopsida > Fabales > Fabaceae > Acacia > Acacia melanoxylon. The sequence goes on from JAFJYJ010000005.1 coordinate 16,022,367, forward strand.
AAAGTTTTTTTGGGTTTTTTTAAGTTTTTTTTTTGTTAAATGGCCCTCATGTAGATTTTCCCCTTATAAACGGTAGTGACAATGCAAATTTTATCAGGACACTTATTGCTAGAGGTGGGAAATCAGGTCAGCTCGTTTAAACCTGGACCCTTCAAAGGCCGAGTTTATAAAGTGAGGCCTTCAAATAAAGTTGAGCCTAAAAGGACCAGCCTTGTAGGGCCAAAGGCTTAAAAGGGCCGGCCCTGTTCCTGTTAGGCCAATTAATTTTTTTAAACTTGTCTATTTGGCAGTTGCTCACTTGCCTTGCTGACGGAATCTGACCGTGAAGGAAGCTACTTGCTTGCCCTGTTGCCCAGTACTCACTCACTCAATCATTCTCACAATTTTACTCATTTCTGTCATTCACTTCACGCCTCTCGCCTTAGTCTCGTTGTCTCAGCCTCACACACATACAGTCACACATCAGTACATCAAGGATTCATGGCATCAGACCTTTAGTACTTCACTGATTATTAATTAGTGATTGTGTTTGTTTGTTGCATGATACATGTTGTTTAGACCTTAATGTTGACAACATTTATTTGATAAATTATAACTTTAATTGTTGTAATTTACTAATTATATTGTTTTGAAAAAAAAAACACAAACAAAATAGAAAAAATTTAGAAAAATAGCTTCTGACCCTATAGGGCCAGCCCTTGCCTGTATGCTCTCAAGATGAACCTTGAAAAACATATGATTTTCTTACCCCAGACCTAAAAGGGCTAGCTCTGATTTCCAGCTCTACTTAACCCTGGGTCCTTACGACTAGCCATGTAAATAAAACGCCTAGTTAAAGACATTTTTATACATAATATATCGTAAAATTTAAAATAAACTATAGAGTAAATACCCTTTTGGGTCCCCGATAAAAAACACGGACCCCGTTTTAGTCCCTAGAGACTAAAATGAGATTTTTTTATGGACTAAAAAGCGCTTTTTGGAAATTTTCGAGGGACCAAAATGTTCACCAATCAACCCTTATTCGTCCTTTTCAGGGACTAAAAAAGACATTTCTTTGTGTGAGAGACCAAAATGGAGTCCGTGTTTTTTCCAAGGACCCAAAAGGGTATTTACTCTAAACTATAATTTAAAATCTAAAATTTATAAATACATATAATGAAATTATAATTTTTTTTAAATTTTTATTACATGTTTTATTATATATAACAATATTTCGACTATATTTAAATTCAATTCTTTAAATATATTTACTTAATTTTTCACGAAACAATTGTATTTTATTTCCTTAATTCTAAATTCTTATTGACTCAAGTAAAACTGTAATTTGAATTAAATCAGTTATGATTCATAATAATTATTAATTTAATTTTAGCAGAAACAAACAGATCGTACTAGACAAGTACTACAATGTTTTTTGATTAGGGTTAAGGAGCGAATTGGCCAACAAACTATTACCCCAGGAGCGCCCAACACAAACAACTATTAAGTGGACCTTAAATACCAACCAACTTTTTAAAATGTGCACTTAGCACAAAATCGTTTATTCACCGTCAACTTCCGTTAGTCGCTTTTTCCAGCTTTGCATCCGTTGAAACCCCATGCTTCAGCCAGTCTCTCCTCTCTGTCCCTTTCCCAAAAACTCATCCTCTCCCCCATGCTTTATTTTCACTCCCCTCTCTCACAGTTCCTTGCCATTTTCTCATCAGAACGGTAACCAGTCCTGTCACAACATATAGTTCCTGCATCACCAATGGAAGTACATAAGATATCAAAGAAAAAAAAAACACTTGGTGGAGTGATGATCTAAAGTCTAAACTAGGAGTCACTATTGAATAGTTAGAGCAAGCCAATTATAGAAGATATGTACGCATGCGAAAGTTACAAATGTATCAAAGATTGATCCATCTATCTTTTAGAAGCAGAGGGCTTCCAAGACTCGTCTCTGTCCTGAGTCCAAATGAAAAATAGGAATTTCTGATATAGAGGGCATGTCTTTCATTACTTAGTCTTCTTCATGTTGTAATTAGTCAGTAAGGGAAGCAAGTATAATCCTGGAGGTCAATTCCCTTTGAACATGAGTGAGCATCTAAAATAGACACCAAAAAGATGAACAGACAGAAAAAAAAAAAAACACACACACACACACACACACAAGCTACCAACAGAAACTGAAGAGTAGAACCTAAGGTCGGCCGGATCATTTTCCGTCCCAAGAGGGTCTGGAAAGCAAAAAAGAAAGGTAAACAAAATTTAGACCTGGACCTGTACAAAATAAGAAAAAGGAAAAGAGAAACAGAGGAAGGAGGGAGGGGAGAAACTTAAGGAAGTGGGGGAGATTGAGATTGAAAGAGAAGCCGATGAAAGAAGGTGCTAAGACGAAGCAGCAGGAGAGGAGGAAGAGAGAGAACAACCTGGACCTGGTTCTCTTGCATTCATTTTGAGAGACGTCATACCATTTTGCCTCTCAAGAAAGTAATTTGTATCCCTAGTGATATTAGACCTGTGCAGAAAGATGCGAAGAGGAAGAAGCAAGCGAGGAAATAACGAACGTTTGGTGAATAAACGATTTTGTGCTAAGTGCACCTTTTAAAAAGTTAGTTGATATTTAAAGTTCACTTAATAGTTGTTTGTGTTGAAGTATTTCTTAGGGTAATAGTTTGTTGGCCAATTCGCTCCTTAACCCTTTTGATTAAGCACTTTAGTAATAATTTAACTTTTTTTTTATCAAATTTAAATTTTTCTCTTATATTATCGTTGTGTGTATGGTATTCAATAAGATTTATATCCTTCTTAGTTATTTTTATTTTAACTGACTTTTCAAACGCTATTCCAAACAAGTTTTAGTTTAAAAAAAAATCACTTTTACCACCATCATTCTAAACACAAATTTCATTTATAATCGACTTTTCTCATATTTTACATTTGTAAAAGTCGATGTTGAAAATAAATCAACTTCGCCATCGTTATTTCAAACGAGACCAATCGTCTAATTTTCTTGAGCTCATATTGCCTCTTGTAATTAGTGGTAGACCCAAAAAATTTAATGACGGTGCAAAATGAGATAAGCATCTACCCTCCCGTTCCATTCCCTTCCCTCAATTAAACTAAACACAACCCTTTTAATTTTTGAGTTAAATTTTCATTTCTTCCTTAAAAAAAAATACAAAATAACGATTAAAATACCTTTAAAATAAAAACTTGAATTTGAGTATCTTTATTTTATGAGGTAGGAATTCTACATGATATCAATATTTTCTACCTTCAAACATATTTATACTTTTTATTTTATTTTTAATTTAATGCCTTTAGTTTTTCCTCTATTAAATCTTTGTAATTTTGCTTTTGCACAGTTAGCCCTTTTAAGATGCAAATAACATCCGCTGCGGTTCTTTGCGGAAAACGGTGCCGTTTTGGTGCTTTGCTGATGCTTTTTTTTTTTTTTGAAAAACTGTTTAAGTCTTAACTTGGTATTAAAAAGATATTTTAAGATCTTGATTGGTATTAAAAGAATAAATTATGATCTTGAAAAATTATTTTAAGATCTTGAAAAAATATTTTAGGGTATTGATTGGCATTAAAAAGTAACTTTAGAATACTTTTGGTATTAAAAAATATCTCATGATCTCTTGAAAAATTACTTCATGATCTTGAAAAATATTTTATAATCCTAAAAAAATATTTTAGGATCTTGAAAAAATATCCGTAGTATATTTTTAGTACCCGTCGATCCCTAAAATATTTTTTCAAAGTATTTTTTCTGTACCAGTCTGTATTCTAAAATATTTTTTTAGTACCCGTCAATACCTTGAAATATTTTTTTAAGATCCTAAAATAATTTTTCAAGATTTTGACGTATTTTTTAAATATCAATCAGTATCCTGAAATATTTTTTTAATACCAGTTGGTACCTAAAACATTTTTTCAAAAAAAAAAATCATCAAGAAAGCACCAAAACGACGCCGTTTTTCCGCAAAGGACCGCAGCGGACGTTAGCTGATCGGATAGAAGCCAAGTCCTTAATTTTCCATGTTAAAATTGATAAAATTTCAAAATCCTGCCTGTTTACTGATTTTAACAAAAAAAATATTGATGGGATTGATAAAAAAGAAATTAAGCGGAAAGGCGGGGAAACTACTAAAGCGGGCAAAGCTTGAAGGGCAAGCGAGATAGGCGTGTACATATATGAAATTCTCAAAATACAGAAGGTGAAGATGAAGAAGATGGAACGACCTGGGTTATCGAAATCGAAGACGATGAATTCCTATCGCAGCTCACAGCTGTGGAGGCCAACGTCGTCTCTAACAAACGCCCAAAGCTTCTTGAGGCTGCTGAAGAAGAAGGGCTATACACCGATGCTTTGAAGGGAAGCCATGGTTTTCTCGCCATTGAAGTAGTTAAAGGAATAAATGGTGGCGCTTCGGTAGGTCCCGGCGGTTCTTTCTTCAAATTTTAGGGGGGCTGCGGCACGGCCTCCCACGGTAACTCCGTAGTCGCCTCTACTTGTAACTAATTAAAAAATATAGGGTTTAGGTGCAATTTACAGGCATGGGTTTGCGCCGAGAGTGCCTAGCACCACAACATTTTTTCTGGAAAAAAAATACACATGACGTTACGTTTTGAGAGCACCAAAGACCGCGGCCGTTAGTTGACCAACGGTCAATGTTAACTTTGGATAGAAGTGAACGAAGAACGAGAGTGAAATTACATTTTTGCCCTTAGTTTTAGGTGAAAGTACCCTTTTGCCCTTAGTTTTAAATATTAAAAAAAAAACTAAAATACCCCGGCCCGGTGGGCCCCATCGCCCGCAACCCCACCGCCGGCCGGCGGTGGTCGCCCGATGGGGGTGGACGGCGGTGTCCGGTGGTGGGGCCCACCGGCCGGGGGTATTTTAGTTTTTTTTTTAATATTTAAAACTAAGGGCAAAAGGGTAATTTCACCTAAAACTAAGGGCAAAGGTGTAATTTCACTGTTCATTTCCATCCAAAGTTAACATTGACCGTTGGTCAACTAACGGCTGTGGTGTTGGGCGCTCCCAAAACGTAACGTCGTGTGTATTCTTACTCCAAAAAAAAACGTTGTGGTCTTTGGGTCTTTCCTTAAAGCAAGCCTTATGTGTAAAATTACACCTTTACCCAAAAACATAATGCTGCCCTTTTTTGGTTTTTGTGAATTTGGTGATGGATTCAATAGTCAAACGTTAGGAACAACGCGGGATGTTTCCTTGTATCTCCACTTTCTTCATAGTAAAATACACATGACAACATTGATGCAATGAGATTGCTGTCTGAGATTGGCCGTGTGTTGCCAAGATTTTCTAGGTTGAACTTTGTCCATGTGTTCAGAGAGGGCAATGCTAGTGCAGATGGCCTTGCGAATTTAGTTTGCTCGCGGGAGGTTTCGTTCTTGTTTTTGATAGACCCCCGATTGTTTACATAAGCTCGTTTAGGGATGTATTGGGAGTTTCACTTCCAAGAACTATTCTGATTCAGTAATATAGATGGGCCTTGGCCCCGTTTTTCACCAAAAAAAAAAAAAAATACAACCTTGAAGTTGTCTTGTCGAAAATGTGTTTCGCTGCGTGTTCTGAATATAATACCATTTCACACCTTGTGTCACTGACGTCACCATTACGAAATTTTCTTGAAGAACACAAAATTCTTGAAAATATAAAGAAAACAAAAATCACACTCTGGAACAACTAGGATCTTGAATCGGGGTATTCATAGCGGGGCAAAACCCTTATTCGATGCCCTATCTAGAAGATTATTGGACAATAAATTGTTGTCTAGTGTCCGACCCTGCCCAATATAAGCCCTAAAATTTTTAGACATGGCAATAATAGGATAAGAAGGGCGAGTCTTCCCTATCCAAGTGACGATACCCAGCCACATTTTATATGGAAAAACACTTCAATCATACCCAATAAATAATAAAGTTTAAATAAAATCCATAATTCTACACTTTGGAATATTCCAAAATAAGTCTACAACTTTAGTCTTGAAATTAAAAGGACAGCCATATGTTTTAACAAATACCACTCGGATCCTATTTATAAGTTCATTTTGACCAAAAAAATTTGGTCCTATTTATAAGTTCAGTTTCATGTAATAATTGAGATTCTGACAATTTTACCCATATTAATTGCACTCATGAAGATAGAAAGAGAAGAAATAGTTGAAAAATACTTAATCATAGATGAGGGCAAAGTTGAAAATTTACCCTATAATCATTATGTCAACTAACTTTCTTTGGTACGTGAGATTTGGTCAAAGTGGATTTATAAATAGGACCAGGGTGGTAGTCAGATACCTATAAGTGAGAATAAAAAATATATAATACTATTGTATCAAAAGAATAAACAATATATACTACAAGGCAGGGCCAAATGGGCAAGGCGGCATACCGTGCCCGATGTCTAGCCTTACCCATAAAAAATGTCCATTGATTACGCCTAATTTGTCCAAAATTTTGGTTACGAAATTGGTGAGTCGGATTGTAGTTTGGTTAAAGAGTTTTTTGCGGTCGTTTAGAGATTAATGATTTAAATTCAACTAACATCCTCTTATTCCTAAACTTGAAGCACGAACATGTTTCCCATTTTCGCCCTATTGGTTTATGTAACTTCTCTTATAAGATTATTTCCAAAATTATGGCCAATAGAATGCGGCCTTTTCTTGATGCTTGTATTTCACAGAATCAGAGTGCCTTTGTTCCTGGTCGGTGTATTCATGATAATATTATTATTGCCAATGAGGTATATCATTATCTGCGTCAAAAGAAAACCGGGGGTAAGTATGAATTCGCTCTTAAAATGGATATGAGCAAAGCTTATGATAGGGTGGAGTGGAATTTTCTGGAAAATGTTTTGTTACGATTTGGTTTTTGTGTAGAGTGGGTGTCGCTTCTGATGAAATGTGTTTGCTCTGTTAGTTTGAATATTTGCTTATCAGGTGAAAAAATGAGTTCCTTTACTCCAAGTCGAGGCATTCGTCAGGGGGACCCCTCTCTCTCCATATCTTTTCATCATAGTTGCTGAAGTTCTCTCCATTATGATTAGAAGAAGCCAGGCGGATAAATTTATTAAGGGCATTAAATTGAGTAACAGTTGTCCGGAGCTTACTCATAGTTTCTTTGTTGATGATGCTCTTTTGTACATGCGTGCAACTCAAAGAAATTGCAACCATCTGGCTGATATCTTAAAGATGTATTGCACTGCCTCTAGTCAGGTCATCAATCTTGATAAATCGAGTATCATGTTCTCTTCTCACACCCCTGATGATGTTAAAAATATGGTTGGAGGAATCTTGGGCATTCCGGTGACTGAGGACCCGGGTAGATACCTTGGTATTCCGAGTATTTGGGGTAAGACAAAGCATCAGGCATTGGCTTATGTCCGGGAACGAATTGCTAATAAAATCCAAGGATGGGGTCATTCTCTTCTCTCCTTTGCTGGTCGGGATGTAATGATTAAAGCGGTGCTACAAGCAATCCCTATCTATCCTATGAACGTCTTCAAGTTTCCAATCAAGACTTGTAGAGAGATTAGCAGCCTTATTGCTAACTTTTGGTGGAGCGGTACTGTCTCCAGTGGAAATACACATTGGAAAGCATGGGGGTCCTTAACTGATGCTAAGTGCTCTGGAGGGATGGGTTTCAGAGATCTATCTATCATGAATGATGCTCTTCTGGCTAAAACCGCATGGAGACTGCTGATGAACCCCAATGATATGTGGGCTAGGGTCTTGAAAAGTGTGTATTTTCTCAAAGATGATTTCATGCAGGCAGTCAAAGGACATAAAGCATCGTGGTGTTGGTCTAGCATTTTGGATGGTAGGGAGTTTCTGGTGAAAGACTTGCGTTGGGATGTTGGAGATGGTGCTGCTATTAGAATCTGGGATGATAAATGGGTTCCAAATGTCGTTTTCCCGAAGAAGCCCAGTAATCTAAGTGACCCCTTTATTGCTAAAGGTAGAGTAAGTGATCTTATTGTTAATGGAAAGTGGGATCTTTCTCCCATCGTCCAGTATGTCTCACCAGAGGTCAGGAATGCTATTTACAAGATTGTTATTCCATCTAATGGGCTGGTTGATAAACTAGTGTGGACTAGTGCTACGAACGGTGTGTATTCAGTGAAAGGGGGTATCATAACAGTAAAGGGAACACGCTTTCTGAGGGCATCAAGGCTGGGTCTTCAATAGTTCTTACCTCATCCTGCTGGAAGTCGATTTGGAAGATCTAGATTATCCCGAGAGTACAGCAATTCGTCTGGAGGATATTAAATAATGTTGTTGCTACCACTGATGCTCTTTATAGAAGAAAGACATCCCAGAGTAACCTTTGCCCCGTTTGCTCGGATGCTATGGAGATGGTGGAGCATTTGTTTTTTCATTGTCCCTGGACAAGGTGTATACGGTTGGTGTTCCCTTGGTGCAAAACTTGATGTTACTAGTATCTCAAACTTTAATGCTTGGTGGATTCAACTCACGGTATGTCCTTCTTGAGTAAGAAAAACCTCTCATTAATCTGTTGGATCTTATGGTTTATATGGAAACAAAGAAATAATTTGGTTTTTAATCATAAAGATCCTAACCCTATTGATGTCATTGAATGTGCGAGGAAAAACAATTTTGACTTCTGGGTGAACTGCGATAAAAAGCATAGATCTCCGGAGGGCCATCGGGTTGTTTCTACTCATCTAGCTTTCTGGTCCCCTACTCCTTCAGGCAAGTTTAAATATAATTGTGATGGGGCCTTTTCGGCTAATAAGATTGGCGCTGCTATTGGAGTTATTTGTAGGGATCAGTTTTGTGAGTTCAAATGGGGTTTTGTGGATAAGGTGAAATCCATCTCGGCATTTATGACTAAAGCTTTAGCTCTAAAGAGGGCATTGATGCTTGCTGTTGATCTAGGCCATGATAATGTGGTCTTTGAAACTAATTGTCTATCCCTTTGTGAATGTGTTAATGTCAATTCTCCGGATATGATTGATTGGAGGAGTAGGAGCATTATCTTCGATATTATTCGTCTTTTGGCGACCAAGGCTGGGTTCTCTTTGTCCTTTACCCCTAGGGGTAACCGTGTCGCTGACTTAATTGCAACTGATGCTTATAAAGGGATGTGCCCGATAGGGTGGGTCTTACAACCAACACCTTCTTTGCTGCCACTTCTAGCTTTGGACTCCCAGAAGGTGGATGCTGTTCCTCATGATGCTTCTTCCCCCTTTTAGTCATTGATCGGTTTTTTGCTTGTAATTTGGCTCTGTCTTTTATGTTCTCTGTTTGTTTGTATTTTCTTGGACTTTTCCTTTCCTCTGATGTGGAGTATTCTCTTGTTATTTCCTTTTATGTTTTTGTTGGCTTGTAATCGTTGAAGTTTCTTAATATAAGTTTCTTTTTTACCAAAAAAATATCCAATGTTGAAAGATAAAAAGTAAGAATGTAGTACGAGAATTACATTTCTTAAATTATATACTTATTGAAAATAACAATCATTATACAATTATGAAGATAAATAACTAACATGTTTTTCATAAACTTGGTAAAACAAATACTCTCTCTTATCTTTATTATAAGGCACCAACTAGCAATTATATTTGATCTTTTTTATAAGATACTTGCTTGTTTCGAAAACACATTAATTTTTTTTATGCTCATAATTAATAAGGGTAGTGGGTGAAAGTAATCATTAATATAATATTAGAGTTTAGTACAATTAATATGAGTAGTATTGAAAGTTACTTAAATTTTAAGTCAACTTTGTTGACTTTAACTGTTTTTATTGATTTGTAAGAATTGTTAGTTAGTATCTTATAATAAAGATCAGAAGAGAAGGAGTACTATATAATATTTTCATGAGAGGGAGGCGTATGTACAATTGCAACTTGAGAATGATTCCCTTTTTTATGCTTTTGATTCCAAGAACCAAACACAATAATAGGGTTTCTCTTTATAATACGTGAACACTTGTGTCTCCTTTTGAAACCCTGAACTCAGAAAAGGCCGAATCACTCTTGGATACTAGTAGGCTCCACGTATGCAATTATTTGTTTGTATTGACATTGTCCATAAAACAGGCCAACCAAATCATCGATGTAAAAGTTAAGGCTAAAAAAACAATTAAAAAAGGTCAATGTAAAGTTTTTGTTTTTATTTTTCGTCACTGGGGCGGTTGGTTGGTCAAAAGCATATTTGGTTGTAAATAGCAAAATAACAAAGAAAAAGGTTAGTCAAACTTGAAGGGCACAAAGATTCCCTTCCCTTTCAGTCTAAAGAACTTTAGTGAAGGGAAGGGAAAGAAAGACTGTGAGGAGTGATATGTAACATCTCAGGGATTTGCTTTTGATATTGTCCACTTTGATGTCCTCGTCACCCCTCACAGTTTTAAAATGCGTCAAGACTAGAGGTATTTAGATCCTTATAAAGCGTCTTTCGTTCCCTTCCTTGGCCGATGTGAGACATAATACTCCACTCACCTTTGGGCCCACATCCTCCAGAGGTTGACTCTGGTACCATTGTAATATCTTAGCGCCTTGCTCTTGATATTTTCCGCTTTGGGGTTCTCATCACTCCTCACGGTTTTAAAACGCGTCTTGAGGGGGAGGTATCTAGATCCTTATAAGGCACCTTTTATTCCCCTCCCTGGCCGATGTAAGGAGGAATTTGTATGTTGAGATCTTTTATTATGTCATCACTCGATGCATAGTAGATGGTACTTGTTAAGACCCCTTCTTTCATGTCTTCCTTTGGCCGGGATTGCGTTAGAGTTGTGAGACATGTGACACTTCCTTAGTTGTGTTCTTTTAAGGAGGGGAACCACAGCTCAAATTAAGCTCTATACCTTTGGTCGAGTGTATCTTAAGAACTAATGAGTTTAGGACAATCCAGTCAAATGGATGAATTTATATTGAACTCTATGTTAGCCTATGGCTCCAGTCTGGGGTATAAAAGATGGACAGTGAGATAAGGGAGGTTGCATATTGCATAATTGTATAATATATGATGTGATGAAAATACAGATTGACATAATGATGATTAAAATTCTAATTGTTTTGTATGAAGATTATGGTGCATACAAATATATACATAATCATCTCTTTTTTATCATATATAGTTTGCTTGTATACGATAGAAACTTTCAATAATTACTGAGACCTGAAATCTCACCCCTTATATTAACATTTTTAGGTGACTGTTCTAATAGGGAGTAAGGGAAGGCATCTATGGAGTAAGCCTTGAAGGCTCGTTTGTGTAAAAACTAACTGAACCCAAGAGGGGTGAATTGGGTGAATAATTAAAAACTTAGGAGTTTTGAAAATCTTTTCTCTCTTCTAAATCAACAGTCAGATATTCAAATAAACATATACTGGAAATATAAAAGATAAGGGAAGAGAATATGAAAACTGTGATTTATATTGGTCTGGCCCAATCCTTGACCTACGTCCAATCCCCAAGCTTCACTTGAGATTTTCAATATACTATCCTCTTGTTTAATCCGGACACAAGAAAAGCCTATACAATCCCACAAGTTCACCCAGGCACTTGTGAAGCCGAATCTCTCACCAATATACTCCCCCTTACACACTGTAAGGTTACAATCTGTTTCTCACTCAAGATCACCCAATCTTGAGTAACTCTTAGATAAACAAATAAAATGATTATAATGAATCTTCTTTCTCTCAGAAATAAATGAATAAACACTGAAGTATAATACAAATCATTTCACTCTCTATAGTAATTTATATGATCACTGAGATAATCAGAAAGTAAGTGATATGATTATCAAAGTATTGGCATTTTGAAGTCGTCGTTTATTTCTCCGTCTTAAATGTGTCTCTACTTATAGACAACTAATATTAATATGTTGAAGCATTCGACCATTGGAAACCATTAGTGTCTATTGGAGCGTCTTTTGGAAGTAGCCGTTGAAGCTTTCTGTCGCAGTATTTAATGTTCTAGTACAAACTGACATTTTGAGGATTTGCAAGTAATCCTTTGTTTAATCATTTGAAACTTATACACAAATGATATAAATAATGTGAAGGAGTAGTATAAGTCCTTTTGGTATTCATCTAAATGTTCTTGATGAGAAACAAGATTTCGGACACGGTGATTTTCTAAAGCAGAAATGTTAACTGAGTTATCATAAACTGACTTGAGTTAATGACTCAAATGTGCCACTTAATTACTCGAGTATTGATGTCCTTTCTTCTCAGAAGATGGTTTGATCGGAAGTGAATTTGAACAGGACACGTGAAAAACGCCTCTGACTCGAGTGTAAAATTTGTTGACTCGAGTTAGGTGGTTGCTTTACTCCAGATTGCTCTCTGTCTCGACTTGACTCGAGTTGCATCAGGTTCGACTTGAGTTAACTACTCTTCTCAAACTTTATTGCTCTCGCCTAAGGTTGACTCAAGTTATCCATTCCTTGGCTCGAGTTCAAAGCTCTTCTCAAAATGTCTTGCTCTCTATCTGACTTTCACTCAAGTCAAACAAGCCTTGACTCGAGGTAAGAGCTCATCAAAAATTGGTTGCTTCCAAATTCTGTGAAACACTTGTTGAGTCTAGATTCATATGGAATTGGTTTCACTTCATTTGGCTGTGTATAATGTGAGCTATATCCAGAAAACCGAGCCTATGCTAAATGGTTCCAAAATTTCCAGTGTCAACTTTCGAAGGCCATATCTCCTCCTCGTCTGAACTCCATTTGGTTGGTTCAAATTGTGGTTGAACTAATTTTGAGTATAGTTGCATATGCCACTAGTTTCAGTTCAATTGGATTTGTAGTTTGAGAGAGATACCCAAAATACCAAAGCTGAATCTGCTGTATGGCGTGAATTTCAATTCCAACTTCTACAATTCATAGCTCCTTCATCTAAACTCCTTAGGGCTTGAATTTTATGTCAGAATTATGCATTAGGAGTCTAGTTTCATACAAAATTGGTTTCACTTCAATCAAATCTATGGTTTAGGAGATATCATGGAATTACCAGACCTTGCTCAGGTGAAACGTGAAACATAGTCGAACAGAGGTGCTGGAAAAACACTATTGACTCAAGTCAATAATGGTTGACTTGAGTTACCAACTCACGAGACGAATGGAGGTGCTGAAAACACTTATTAACTCAAGCTAATGGTGGCCAACTCGAGTTAACTCGTTCCAAAGAAGCAAAGCACTGTAGCAAAGTAGTAAACTCGAGTCATAAGATCTTAACTCGAGTTTGCTCATCCTAAAGCTTATTTTTGCTTATTTTAACTCCGAATTGAGCCATTTCAACTTCCATTTATCGTGGAAACTTCTAGTATCAATCTAAAAACTTGAATAATGATATTTTCATTCCATTCAGCAAGTTCTTCCTTCTTCAATCTCCTCTTGATCATTCTCTATTATTGAACGTCACATATTTGATTCGATTTCTTTCTTCTTCTTCTTCCTCTAATTCAATACTTCTTTATTGATCTTCTTCTTGATCATTCTTCATAAATGAACTTCACATCTTCTTTGATTCTATATTAAATATAAAAATTAGTCAATGTAGAAGATAAATGCAGTATGCAAACTTTTTGTTCTTAATATTGATAAGTATATTTGACATCATCAAAACTAAGCATATCTAACAATGTGTGCTTCTAATGCTCGTGTTATATCGTTTTATTTGCCATTACCCTAAGACTTCCACATTTCATTTTGTTTGTTGAAAATTTTTAGGGATTTAATTTGACACTGCGATGTGGGTTTTAGTTGAACAAATTTTCTATTTTGATGATTTGGATGGTGAGCATCCTTATTTAAAATCATTATTGGAAAGCATCCTTATCTGGTCCAATGCCTTTTTGCAGTGGGAACATGGAGGGAATGATGATGAACAAGGCATTGGATAATGGACCAAAGGTACATGAAGCTTCTCAACCTGTAGTTGCTCCTACATAATTCTCTTTGGCGCCTTCTAAAGTTAGTATGGCTCCAACAATTTTCCCAACTTTTGATCAATGGGAAAAGACGTAAAGCAATTCATGAAAGGAATAGAACTTGATTTCACACAAAAATCGTAAGTTTGTAATTAATATAGACTTATCAGACAACAACCAAGTTGGCTTTATACCAGAAGTTCTAACTTCTCTCATTGGACAGGTGAGCTTGAATTTATCACACAATTTTTTATCGGGAGAAATCCCAAGCAAAATATGGAAATTAAAGCAGCTAGAATCATTGGACGTCTCATGGAACCAATTTAAAGGCCCACTTCCAAGTAGCATGTCTTCTTTGACTTCATTGAGTCACTTGAATTTGTCATACAACAACTTTTCAGGGCCTATTCCAAAGGAAAATCAATTCCTCACTCTTGATGATTCATCCATTTATGTTGGAAATCAATATCTTTGTGGAGAAACTGTGCTAATGAAGTGCCACAACAATGACAACAATGTATCTCCAACAAGTATTCATTATGAAGACGAGAATGAGAAAGAAAATATTATGTTTTACTTTGTTGTAGCCATGGGTTTCATGACAGGGTTCTGGGGAATTATTGCACTCTTAGTGTTCAACAAGAGTCTAAGGTATGCTTGCTTTAGATATATATAGAAAATAGCAGATGAAATATATGTAGCAGTAGCAATAAGGGTAGCAAGGCTCAAGAAAACAAGATTATGTTGAAACCTTGGTAATGAGAGATTTTGTTGTTACTGTAATGTTTTAGTTTTTGTTCCTATTATTAGGGGATGGGACGTTTCTCTCCCAACCCCTTTGTACGTTGTCAGTTTTTCCTTTAAGCAAGGGATTGGGTGAAATTTGTCTGTTGTAATTTGGCTTTCCCTTCTCTATTTGTTTGTTGTTTAGAATTTAGCAGGAGATACTAATGTGTTCGACGTGTTCATAATGTATCATAGAATAAGAGCTTCTTTATTTTCACCACAACACTTTCCTTCATAAAATGGGCAGTTTGTCTTGATATGTGTGTGTATGTATATGTATATACCTATACCTATGTGTGCGTACCTCCACTCCTATTTATAAGGCACTTTCAATATATTTCACACAAATTAAGAAAAATCTTAAATCTTATTAACCCCACCTTAAAATTTGACAACTTTCTAACTTTACCCTACTTAATATTAGAGTTGGGAATCAAGGCCGGCCCGTGAAAGGCCGGGGCCTAACAGGGCTGGCCCTCCAAGGCCCGGATTAAGAAAAACATCTATTTTTCAAAGTCCGGCCCGATAGCACCGGGGTCAAGGCCGGGCCCTCCAGTGGCCCGTAAGCTACTATTCCAAATTTTAATTATTTTTCCTCTGTTTTTTTTTTCATAGAAATATAATTAGTAAATTATAAAATTAAAGTTCTAATTTATCAAATAAATGTTGTTAACATTAATATCAAAACAACACAAATCATCCAAAAAATAAGCAAAGTCACTAATTTATAATCAAAAGCAAACTATGTTCACAAATAACTCACATAAAACATAAGAAGATATCATTAAGCGACATTAAGACGATCACTATTATTGTCGTCATCTTCGCCACTATCATAATTTTCAACGATATTTGATTGTGTTTCGCTTTCAAGTAAACTCTAGTTCATGAGTAAGAATATCATGAATTTCTTCTCTCGTATCATGAACACATTCATAATCTTTATCGCAACAAATAATAAACCAAATCATAAAATTAGAGTATAGTTATTATGTATTTACGTATTTGTATTAGATGGATAAATAACTCTATAACAAATACAAAATACATATAAATTAGTAAATTAATATCATATATGAATTCATGCATCCAAATAATAATAATAATAAATTAAAAAGCCCTGCAAGGCCGGCCCTTTTAAACCTAAGGCCCTATAGGGCCGGCACTGCAGGACTTATTTCATTAAGCTCTTCTAATTTTCAAGCCCGGCCCTTGAAAGGCTAGGGCTTAAAAGGGTAGGCCCGATAGGCTCGATCCGATTTCCGCTTTGCTTAATATACACAATACTCTATAAGAACAAAGCCCACACAAGAATAAATAAAGAGTAAAATTGTATCTTCATAAAAAAAAATTAATGAGATGCCTTATAAATAGGGGGAAAAAAGTTTTCTCAATGCCTTATTGATGAGCATGATTTATGACATGTTTTCCGTGTATTTTATGACTGAATTGTATGGTGAATATGATCTTAATTGCATGTAATCTTAGCAAAAAGGCATTTATTCATTGTACAGGGAACTTAAGGGTGAATTCTGTTTACACCCTAAACATGTGCTAAGAAAGAAGCAACTTTTGAGGTTTTGTGAAAAAGTCGCATAACATAGCCGATGTTGTGCCATAGCATCAGGACAGCCTTATCGAAGTGCAATACAATGCATCCCTGAAGCTATCGCATAGTAAGTGACGTAGTGCTATGCGGCATATATTCTGATCTTTTGTCAAGATTGTTTCAGGAAGTATAGTGCAGGTCGAGGATAACGGATAGATTGCTGATGTATTGAAATAGAAGATGCGAAGGATCGAAACTAAAAGATTTGAAGAATCCCGCAGGATCAGCAGAATCAATCTATCACGAATTGGAAGATAGATACGATCGGACCTCGACAGATTAGGAAGGCTCGGCTCACTGGAACTTACGCCGCAAGAAAGCCTGATTATATAAGGAAACAGCAAGCCAACCCTAGAGGGGAGTCATTGAGATCCTAATCTTATTCATATACAGCCAGACTCGGAAGAAGAAAGAGAGAGTTCACAAGGCACGAAACCCTCAAGAGAACCCAACACCCTTCCTTGCAGTAAGACGGAGAGAAGAAGACGTGGAGTGGTGACATGATAGGGCTTCTTCCACGCCGTCAGAAACTTCGTCAAACTTTCTGTTTTCTTTCATTTTAATCTTTTGATCATGGGTCATTTTGTTGTTATATGTTTTGTGTTTCCCTCGTCAGTCATGAACTAAATTTCCTATGGCTGAGCGATGATGATTTCTTAAGTTTGGAATGAACCCATTTGCTAGTTCTTAATTAAATAAATTCAGTTTGCTTATCAGTGAATTAAGTTCTTGTCGATCAGCGGAAGCTAAGGGCTAGATTAATGGCCTCGGCTTACTAGAAAGGAGTTGGGGTTAGACCTCTGAGAAACAGTGATTGCTAGGCAGGCTGGTGCAAGGTTTGACCTATTATTGTAGGCTTCAGGAATGGGTCTACCGCTCATAACCATAACACATTGCTTTGTAATGTTAACCTAACTAGAAAATTGTCATAGGTATATGGGAGAAGTAAAGTTAGTAATACATGTATCAGACGCTGAAGTTTCGATAGACTGTAGTGATGGGTTAGCTGAATAGCATTGTAAATAGTATCTATGTTGTAGTATTACGGAAGCTGTGCAGTATAAATGCTACAACAATGTGTGAAGCAACTGGAAGATTGATATGCTTAAGAATGATTCCGAGTTCAGCCTATTTTCCTACTGATTTCTTCTTACGACTACGACACTCTGTTTACTTTCCTGTTAATTAGCGTAATCACAAAAACCTTGGGGAGTGAGAGTGAGAGTCAGAAATGACATCGATTCGGTGATGCAGGTAATTCTCAATCTTCTGATTTTATTACAAGCACACTTTGAGTTGTGTGGAATTGATAGTTCAAAAAGTTCCCATGGTTTTGTGAATTCCTCCTCACTTCCTTCCAAGGCTTTCAAGTCTTGAATCTTGGGGAGAACTTTCTTCACGCCATTCCTAAGGCTTTGCAAAACATGACATCTCTTAGATACCTTGATCTTTCTTACAACAAGCTTGACTCTGTTACCTTGGGGTTAGGAAAGTTCAAGTTTCTGGCCCATTTGAATCTAGCGGGGAATAGAATTTATGGGTTGTTTCCCATTTCTATCCAAAACATTTCTTCCCTTAAATACCTTGACCTTTCCAGCAATAATCTTTACTCAGTTCCATTGTCTGGAATTGATAGTTCAAAACGTTCCCAGGGTTTTGTGAATTCCTCCTCACTTCCTTCCAAGGTTCAAGTCTTGTATCTTGGGGGGAATTTTCTCCATGCCATTCCTAAGGCTTTGCAAAATATGACATCTCTTAGATACCTTGACCTTTCTTACAACAATCTTGACTCTGTTAACTTGTGGTTAGGAAATTTGAAGTTTCTGGCCCATCTGAATCTAGTGGGGAATAGAATTTATGGGTTGTTTCCCATTTCTATACAAAACATTTCTTCCCTTAAATACCTTGACCTTTCCAGCAATAATCTTGAGTCAGTTCCATTATGGCTAGGAGAGTTCAAATTTCTAGCCCATCTAGATCTAGCGGGGAATAGAATTTCTGGGTTGTTTCCCATTTCTATCCAAAACATTTCTTCCCTTAAATACCTTGACCTTTCCAGCAATAATCTGAGATCTGCAGTTCCAGTATGGTTCATCAAAAGAGTTCAACATGTCTATCTTACAAACAATAGATTCTCTACTCTCAAAAGTTCTTGTCCTTCAAATTCCAAAATCAATTCCAAAAATATATCAGAAAGCATTGGTAGTGATTTGCAAGAACTGGATTTAAGTCACAATGAATTGAAAGATGTGGCAAATAGCCTAGGCCAACTTGAGAACCAGGAGCACTTGAATTTAGCTTCAAATTTGTTATATGGCCCAATCCCGTTATCCTTCAGAAATTTGACGAAATTACGGGAACTAATTCTTGAAGATAATCATTTCAACGGAACAATTCCAACATTCTTGGGGAGATTCTCTTCCTTAAGGGTGTTAGATCTTTCTGACAATCACCTAAAAGGTCGCATCCCTGATAGTCTTGGAAAGCTTCAAAACCTGAACATTTTGGATCTTTCGACTAACTCCTTGGAAGGCCATCTTGGGGAAATTCACCTTCGTAATTTGTCCTCTCTCAATGATTTAAGCCTGGGAATGAACAAGTTATCTGTAAATCTTGCACCCAATTGGTTGCCTCCTTTTCAATTGAAAAGTCTTGAATTGCCATCATGTAATATTGGGATACCATTTCCTCAATGGCTTCAAAACCAAAAGCAGTTAGTCAAGCTAGACTTATCAAATACTAGCCTATGGGGAACCCTCCCTCCATGGTTTCCACAAAAGGATCTAATTGTGCTAGATCTCTCCAACAACAAAGTCAGTGGACAGCTCCCAAGAAATCTCCATGATAGGACGCCAAGTTTGACTAGTCTCTTGCTTGGTAATAACCTTTTGAATGGTTCAATTCCGAAATCATTGTGTAAATTGTCATGGCTTCAAGACTTGGTTCTTTCAAAAAATAAATTATCCAGTGAGATTCCTAGCTGTTTGGGTGAAGGTTATGATATTGTATTGATTGATCTGTCATCCAATGAGTTATCAGGCACCACTCCTGAATCATTTTGCAGTTCTGATGGTTCCTATTCATTACAATCTTTGAACCTGAGCAACAACAGTTTGCATGGAGAGCTTCCATCAACATTGAGATCTTGCAACTACTTGGAGATTTTGGATCTTGGCAACAATGAACTATATGGCATTATACCTTCAAAGATATGGGCCAAGTCTAGTATGCTGAAAATTCTTAGGCTTCGCCAAAACAGATTCAACGGTAGTATCCCATCAACTATATGCCAACTCTCTTACTTGAAAAGCTTGGATCTTGCAAGTAACAACTTATCCGGTCCAATTCCTTTTTGCATTGGGAATATGGAGGGAATGATGATGAACAAGGCATTGGATAATGGACCAAAGGTACATGAAGCTTTTGAACCTGCAGCTGCTCCTACAGAATTCTCTTTGGCGCCTTCTGTAAGTAGTGCGGCTCCAGCAATGGCCCCAACTTTTCAACAATGGGAAAAGGAAGATGTCAAGCAATTCATTAAAGGAAGAGAACTGGATTTCACAAAAAATCTCAAGTTTGTAATTAATATGGACTTGTCAGACAACAACCTAGTTGGCATTATACCATAAGTTCTAACTTCTCTCAACGGATTGGTGAGCTTGAATTTATCACACAAATTTTTGTCGGGAGAAATCCCTAGCAAAATAGGGCAATTGAAGCTACTATAGAATCATTGGATCTCTCATGGAACAAACTTGCAGGCCCACTTCCAAGTAGCATGCCTTCTTTGACTTCATTGAGCCACTTGAATCTATCATACAACAACTTTTCAGGGCCTATTCCAGAGGGAAACCAATTCTTCACTCTTGAAGATTCATCCATTTATTTTGGAAATCAATATCTTTGTGGAGAACCTGTGCTAAAAATGTGCCACAACCATGAAAGCAATGAAGCTCCAACAAGTGACCATTATGAAGACAAGAACCAGAAAGAAAAGATTATGTTTTACTTTATTGTAGCCGTTGGTTTCATAACAGGGTTCTGGGGAATAATTGCACTCCTAGTGTTCAAGAAGAGTCTAAGGTACGTTTGCTTTAGATATATGGAGAAACTAGGAGATGAAATATATGTAGCAGTAGCATTAATGGTAGCAACGCTCAAGAGAATGGGATTGAAATCTTGGTGATGAGAGGTTTTGTGTTTAGTGTAATTCATTTCAGGGATGGGACGTTTCTCTCCCAATCCCTTTTTATGTTATCAGCTTTTCCTTTAATTTGGAAATGAATAATGTTTGTAAGCAATGGATTGGATATAATTTGTATGATGTAATTTAGCTTTCTCTTCTCTATTTTTCTTTCACACATTCTCTGCATTGCCCAAGAAAAACTTATGAATAATCTTACCATGTGTATTCAAGATTTCTTACAAACTATTGCGTGTATATATGTTCTAGTGGATGGATGATATGAGTTCAAACTTATTTCTTGTGCTAATGAATTGTTATTATAATTTGATTTGAACCTTCTAAAAGAATATAAATATCTACAAATAAGTTAGGTAGCTAGATTTTGATTCAATATTTTAATATTAACTGCTTATTATTGAACCAAACACTCCAAGTTGGTTCTGATAGATGTTAAAAAGTTTTGGAACAAGTAGATATATAGAGATTATGAAAGCTTTGAACCTGAGGAAATAGATAAACAGATTTGGAACAAATAGATAAACAGAGATGATCCCAAAAAAAAAAAAAAAACAAGGAATGGACCCTTGAGGAAAGTCCAAAAGAACATATTGTTTATAAGCTCACCATTCCCTACAGACATAAATATGGATTTATCTTAACCTCCATAATTATGCAACCAGATTTCTCCAAAATACTTTTGTGTAATAATATAGTAGTATTATATATCAGTATATAAGTTAATAAATAAATTTTGAAAAAGGAAAAATATAAAAAAAATAAAAAATGTCTTATATTTAAGACCAAAATTTACCTCAAAATTAATTAGGTTATATTTAAAATCAAATGAATAATAAAGGATTATCTTGTTCTAATACAATTTATTCAAACTGTTTAGAATTAATGCACTTAGTTAGTGCCATCTTAATTGAAATCCATGGTTCGTCATGATACATATTAGAATCACATGGTATTTTGTTTTGAACTAATGATAGAGAAACGGCATGTGAAATATAGATTTTGATCTTTTTATTTAAATTTTTTATTTGTTTTTATCAATCAAACCATTTATTAACTTGAATTACAATGAAATATTTTTTTTAAATTATTATAATTTCAATTTCAAACCATTTTTTAACTCAGTCTAAGCATGCTGCATTGAAAACCTTTTAACACCTTTAGAAAAGCAAGTCCTCTTTTTGTTCTCAAAAAATACTAGAACCAACTTTACGGATTCATTCTTGTATAATATGAAAATTGTTTAAGAATAATACAGTCTGGTCTGGCCAAAAAAAAAAAATCCTTATCATAATTTCATTTAATGATTAAATTATTTTAGTACTTTTGAATATAAATTATCATATTTTTAAGTAGCCGTTTGAAAAAAAAATTAATAGTATATTTCTTAAATGAAAATAATAAACTTTTAAAAAATAATAAAATTCATATCACTCAAAACAAATTTAAATAATACTAGAAAAATATGTACAGCATGTCACGTGAAATTATACATCTTTGATATGCACTTCTTGGATTCAATCAACACTCCAACCAATCAAGCCACCCAGTCTAGAGTCAATTGTTAAAATAATGATTTTTTTTAACTTTTTGCAATATTTTTTTTCCGCTCGAACCTTTTTCAATATCATTGTTAGAATTTTCCATGGTTTTAAAAAAAGGCTTTTTGCATTTTGTTCAGCAAAAGACAAAAATTTAAATTTAAAAAAAGAATACAATTATAAAGCACCAAATGTAGTAGTTGACACTTAATTAGTAAATTTAAATATGAATTACAAATCAAATATGTCTTTTGTTTAGTACTCCTCTGGTTATTAATATGAGACATAATTGATTTTTTTAAAAAAAAATAAATAAAAAATTACTTAATTAAATCATAATATTGTTTATGATTAAATTATATATTAGTTTATAAGTTAGATAAATTAGTTTGGAAAAAAAATAAGCATAACTACTTTAAAATAGTTTAATTAGCATTTTTAATCCTCTTCTAAAAAGTCAACTAAGTTATATATTTAAAACCAGAATCATATCCCTAGTTTTTTAGCTTTCTTAATCTTCTTAAATATAAGTCATACATTTAAAACCAAAAATTTATATCCTATAAACTTAATATATCCTATAAATTTTATCATATATTTAACCTATTTATAACATAATTTAAAGTGTCTTAGGTAACACGTGAAATCTCCCTCGTTAGTTGAAACTAAAATATGAGGCCCCATGTGAACATGATATGAAACAGCTAAACCATATTATTATTATTTTCCTGCAATTCACGTTGTTCCATATAAATATAATTAATTTGACCAAAAAAAATATAAATATAATTGATTGATTGTTTTAAAATGGGAAAATAACACTTTAGTCGTTGTCTGATTTCAGAAAAATTAATTGACCATAATGCTCATATTCACGTGGAAAGAAAAAAAACAGTTGCATGAGTGACTAACTAACAATTTGTTTTGTGGTCTAATTAAAAATTAAAGAAGGCAAGTTAGAAACACAATCATACATTATTGAAAGTTCATTTGAAATCATTTTCAAATGAAACATTTTTCAAAAAAGAATTTGTAATTGTAAAAATGTGTGAATAGAAGAGTACCAGGGGGGGAGAATTTTTTTTTTTTTAAATCTGTATTCATTCTTCAATTTAATAATGAAAGCTCAGCTGGAAAAGTAAGGTACATCTAAGAGTAGGGTAGGGTTGATCATGGATCAAAGTGAGTTTAAGTTTTTACAATTTTTTCATTAAAACGATTTTACTAATTTTCCAAAATTTTATGTTTTTATGATTTTTTACGATTTTTTTACGTTACAATCTTTTTTTGCTCTTTTCTCTCGATTTAACTACCTTAGGATAGGGTTGATTATGGACCTAATCAGACTAGGTTTAACCTCAATCCAAAGTTTAGTCTAGATAGTACCTTCGGCTTTACAAAATAGCCTGATGTCAATCTGATCCATCATTCTCTCTAGGCAATCCTCTCTCTCTCTCTCTCTTTTCTTCTCTCTTCTTTGAAAGTCAATATTTAAACCTAATAAGACCATAATAATATATATAATCATATAAAACACATCACAAAACATTAAAGTCCAATTATAAATCCATACTATTGAACAACAATAAAAATAAAAATAATATTTGGGTAAGATTAGACCAGATCAATGAGTTTGAGGCTTTGGCCTAAAGTCTGATCCAACCCAAAAAGACCAATATGGCCTAGTCTGCCCAATATTATTTTGAGCTAATTTTTTCCACCGGGGTAGTTAGGTCGGACTAGTCTACTTGGACCATTGGGTTTTTGCCCATCCCTGGAGTAGAGCATTGGAAGATTTTCTTCTATGCATTCTTTAATTTTTAAATTAACATATGCCAGGTTGGAAAATTAAAAAATATATATTAAGTCCTTATAATTTTATCTGATTTTTAATTTGGGTTTCTATATTTTTTTTTTTTTTTTTAGACGGTTACACTTTTTTCAAGTACATGCATCAGCCTCTATATTTATAATATGTTAATTTATAAGAGTTGATGTTGATGTTGAATAAACGACATTTAGATTGCAACGAAAAACATAAAATGAGGTTTTTAAAAAATAAAATGATTGAATAAAATTTATTTATTATTAATATAAAATTATAAAATAATTATGCTCATAACTGTCACCTTCTAGTTTTATAATTAGTAATCTTTTTTATTTTGATTTTGCTTAGATTCAAATGGTAAAAATTAAAATTGATTTATATGTATGCGGAATGAAAAATTATCAAATTATGAGTATAGGAATTAATGGTTTAATATCTATAACTGAGGAAACTACAATAAATCAATAAAAATAGAAAAAAAAAGGAAAAATCCTATTAAAAAGCCTTTTAAAATATTCAAATCTTAAATTAGGCTTCTAAACATAACAAATTATAAAACGGGTCAATCATCTTAATATTTAGGATTTTAGAATTGAGTATTTTACCTTTATATCCTTTTGTTATCTCCTTCTCCGTCTTCTCCTTCATCCCTCTTCTCCTTCAAGTTTTATCGGATCTCTCTGGTCTTCCATTCAAACTCACAGAGGAGGAGATCAAATTCTTCACCAATAACTATTTTTTAAGAAAAAAAAAATCTGGCCCACGAGAAATTGTTGCTAAGAACACAAAATTAATAACTCAAATAACATTATAATTTGTGTTTATTATTGAACGAACAAAACACGAACCAATCCGAGAAGTTAATTTCAAGAGTTAACACGTCATGACTTCTCTATCAACAGAGCTTTCTGGGTTTACAATATTCCCCTTCTTCACCGTGGAATCTGAGGGGGGGAAAAGCAAGAGGATCCCATAGTAGTTAAAATATCGATTTATTAATACGATTTTAAGTTTTGTCAATTTTTTTTTATTAAAATGATTTTACTAATTTTTATATTTCGATTTTTTTACGTTATGAGTTTTACTCTATGGTTTGAATCCCAAACACGATCCAGAGCATATACAGAAGCTCTTTTTATCTCAAACACGCTCGAGTACAGTTTTTTATCTGAGTTAAGCAGTCATTGATGATCCTCTCTTTGTTAATGGACACATGGATGTCAGGTCCCTTCATATGTATATTTTTCAATGTTCATACTTGAAACTTGAAAGCAACCATGTGTTTTAAGGGCTTGTTGTGTTTTTAAAAAAGCAGCAATTATTAGTGAAGAATTTGATCCCCTATGTGAATTTGAATCAGAGAACTGGAGAGATACCGATGGAACTTGAAGGGGGAGAGAAGAGGAGAGGGATGGGGGAGAATGAGACAGAGAAGAGGAGGGAGCAAAAGGCTATATAAGTTAAACCATCCAATTCTAAAATCTTGATGATTGGCCTAACTTAGAATTTATTAAGTTTAAGAACCTGATCTAGGATTTGAGTATTTTAAAAGACTTTTAATGGGATTGTCCCTAGAAAAAAACATATATAAGAACTTGGTTAAAATTAAGTTAAAATAGAAGTTTGGATGTTAAGTTTTCATTAATTTTATTAAAAGGATATCAAGGCTCTTTTTTTTTTAATAAAATTTTAGGAAATGAGTTTGGCTCACCCACTGACTAAAGGTAGGGCGTTTGGAGCCCACTCACTAGTGCAAAAAATGGCTTTAAGACCGGACAAAAGAGGCATCGTAAGAGGGGACCCGAGACCGTCATGTTCCAAAGCCGGTATTAAAAGTCCGTAACTTTAAGACCAGGACTCGAACCGGTCTAAAAGAAACTTTTTTAGACCGGACATTTTAAAAGTTAGGTCTTAAAAGTCGTACTATATAGACACGATATGTATTTTGTTCGGTCCTAAAAATCAACTTCTAAGACCGGACGAAAACATAGACCGGTCTAAAAATATCGAAATTTTTAAGACCAAATAAATAAACTCCGGTCTAAAAATACCGACTTCTAAGACAGACGACTAACTAATCCGGTTCTAAAATTAATTAAATTTAAGACCGGTCTCAATAAAGCCGGTTTTAAAAGTTGAACTTTTAGACCGGTCTTAATAAAAAACGGCGGTCTTAAAGGACCAATTTTTAAGAATAGGACATATAAATTCATCCGGTCTTAAAATTTGAACTTTTAAGACCGGGGCGCTTTATATTTCCCTGTCCAAATTTTTCAGCAATTATTCTCTTCCATTCGTTTTCCCGATCATATATATAATATATATATTTACACACATCCACCACCCAATCCGGCAAAAAAGTCGATACTTTAAGCTACAAGCTATGAACAAGCCATTAATAAATTGAATTGGGAAAAGAATATACAAATATCACCATGAGTTATGTGGCCTGTTAATTTAGTACAACACCGTAATGAATATATACATGTAATAAGATAATTAACTAGCTACAATGATATATGAGTTACATATACCGCACCATGCCTTCATCTGATCCCACCCAACAACGTAACATGATATCCCCTTTAATATATATCGAATCCTGCCAAAAAATAAAACAAGAACAAAAGCTTCACAGTCAGTGACATTATTGTTTAAGAACATGGAAGGAATATAGTTAAAACCTTAAAGTTTTCAAAGAACTGCATATGAATATTACTATATGAATTGACTCTTTTATAAAGGGATATCCTCCCATATCCCTTCTTGATGATCATTTCTTATTCCGGGTTCATTATCCGCTTCATCTTCTTCGTTCATGTCCAGGTAGACCCCTTGAAAAAGGAGTACTCTCGGGGAAGACCGTAATTTGAATGAATTTCATCATCAATATCAATGACCCTTTTTCCTTGGAGAGCTACGAGACCACATTTTATTTTCCGATTGGTGATATAGAACACTTGTTTTGCACAGTGCACCGCCATAATAAAAGGTTCATCTCCAAAACTTCTACCATTGATATCGACTAATGTAAGTCCTAGCCGATCGATCCAAACATCATTTTTTACATTAACCCACTTGCATTTGAAAATGGGAAATCTAATTTTAACATAGTTCACCTCCCAAATCTCTTCAATAACCCCATAATCAGGAATGACTACCAATTTAGGCCTCTTGTCTTTGGGCCCCGGAGAAGTGCATAGATTCGATCTCTAACATAACACCATTGTTCCGGGACGGTGCTCCTATCATCTAGGGACTTCGTGTAAAATGTATAACCATTGATCACATACGAATTCCAACTTATGACATCAACCCTCGGACCACGTGCTAACCATTTGATTGTACCGAAACACATTCTTCTCCTCGACCTTTTGTTTGAACCGGTTTGCAAATGTTACGTTATGCTCCCTAATCAACCTTTGTTCGGTCATTCGATGATTTTCTTTCCTTATAGCTTCTTTATGTGCAGCTATCGGCTTGAACTTCATCAACATTATTCAAGATGTATAAGTGGACTTGTGACAATTCATCGGGATCCACACTCTTTACCGAAGCCCTCGTCTACCTCCTCAAAGATGACGTTTTGGAAGCCCAATATGTTTTACTTTGGCCAAATAATTTTGACAAAATTTCATGGCTTCTTCGAAACATATTTACGAACAATTGATGCTTCGGCGGTATGCATTCTTCACGTACCCTTTTAGGAATTTCATAGATCTTTCAATTGGGTACATCCACCGTAAATGGATAGGTTCGCACAACTTTATCTCCCTCACTAGATGAACAATTAGATGAACCATGATGTCATAAAAGGTATGAACAAAAAGCTTCTCAAGGTGGCACAAGATAAGATATCCTTCATTCTCCAATTCATCCAACTTTTCAATCTCAAAAACTTTACTACAAACCACATTGAAGAAGACACAAAGTCTAGTCAAAACGACCGAAGATCATATTCGGCGATGCCTCGAATAGCTCGGGAGTGTTGTTGCATCAAAACATGACAATCATGAGACTTTTGGCCTACTAATTTCAAGTCCTTCATCGAAACAAGCCTCTTAAAATTTGAAGAATACCCCGAGGGAACTTTTGTGCCATGTAAACACTCACAAAAACTTCGTTTCTTATCCTTAGATAGAGTATGAGAAGCTAGGGGGACAATAAGTTCTCTTCCTGTATGGCCTTGGATGTAAGTCTTCGCGTATTCCCATTGCTTGCAAATCCAATCTTGCCTTCACATCATCATTGGAACTACCTTGTATGTTGAGAAGCGTGCCAACAATACTATCACAAACGTTTTTCTCCACGTGCATGACATCAATACAGTGTCTCACATCAAGATTGTGCCAATATGGAAGATCGAAGAATACAGATCTCTTTTTCCATATATTTGTTTCTTTTCTACTCTTTGTAGTCTTACCAAAGATGACACTGATATTTTTCACATTTTCATAAACTTGCTCCCCAATCAATGCCACCGGAGCATCTTCATACTCCTGGCCACTAAAAAAGGTTTTCTTTAATCGACGATATGGGTGGCCCCGTCTAAAAAATCTCTTATGTCCAAGATAAACTGTCTTTCTTCCATATTGAAGTTGATGGTAGCGTGTGCCTTCTTCACAAACCGAACATGCTTTATGGCCTTTTACACTATACCCTGACAAGTTCCCATATCTTTGGGAAGTCGTTTATAGTACAAAATATCATGGCTCGCATTTTAAACACCTCCTTATTGTGAGTCAAAAACATCGACACCTTCTTCCCACAACTCCCTCAAGTCTTCGATCGAGGGCTGAAGGTAAACATCAATGTCATTTCCGGGTTGTTTTGGTCCCGAAATCAACATAGACACCATGATGTACTTTCGTTTCATGCATAACATAGGAGATAAGTTGTAAATAATCAGGAGTATGGGTCATGAACTATGTATGCTGCTAAGGCTTCCATAGGGATTCATGCCATCTGTTCTAAGGGCAAGTCTAAGGTTCCTAGGTTCTTCGCCGAAGCTCGGAAATAATTGATCGATTTTCTTCCATTGAGAAAAATCGGCCGGATGTCGAAGCTTTCCATCAGAAATCCTCTCATCAGCATGCCACCTCAAATTTTTTGCATCAATTTCATTAGCAAACAACCGCTTGAACCTTGGTATGATTGGAAGATACCACAACACTTTTGCATGCCCCTTATTTGACTTGTACCTTGGGGTTTCACATATCGGACAATTCTGCTTCTCTTCAAACTCTTTTCTATACA
The DNA here is from genome assembly GCA_019022615.1 of Acacia melanoxylon. Lineage (NCBI taxonomy): Eukaryota > Viridiplantae > Streptophyta > Magnoliopsida > Fabales > Fabaceae > Acacia > Acacia melanoxylon. The sequence goes on from JAFJYJ010000005.1 coordinate 16,051,495, forward strand.
ATATGCAATCATTCGAGCAAGCATGAATCCTTTTGTACTCCATCCCTAGTGGGCAGAGTATTTTCTTAGCATCATAGTATCGATACGGCAACACATTATCATCCGGAAGCATGTCCTTAAAAGCCTCAAGCATTTCATAGAAACTCTTGTCGCTCCATCCATGACGTGCCTTCAAGCTTACCAATTTCAATACAGTATTCAACAATTGGTATTTTTTACACCCAGGGTATAGCGGGGTCTCTGCATCGCTGCACATATTACCATATGCATGTGATTGCTCAAAAGCCTCTTCTCATACATCACGAATAATGTCCTCTACGCGATCATCCATATCCGTGTCATTATCATCAAATGCCACTTCCCCATGTTGAGAACCACTTGGCATTTTTTCACCATGCCATGACCATACCGTATAAGTCTTACAAAATCCTTCACAAATTAGATGTGTATCTATAAGTTCATGACTTAGTCGCCTCTCATTCAAACATTCTACACAAGGGTAATAAAACTTCCCACTATCATCATGGGCATTTTGTTTAGCAAATTCAATAAATTCCCTCACCTCATTACGATATTCAACACTCGTCCGTAAAGCATTTATCCAACTGTGATCCATAGAAGAATTCCTATATATATGCGGAAAGATTTAACATACATAATCCAAAAAAAAAATTGAAACTTGCATATAAAATAAGACATACATAATCCAAATGCATATATATGCTCAAATGTCGGTTATGTCTTTTTTTTTCTTTACGGAGAGACTTGCCCATTAAATGCATAACGAAGTATCACTTTTGGTCATAAATGTATCACGGTGAATCCAAGAATCAAAATAAATGCATGACGGGAAAATTAAATGCATCGCATGAAGGTCTTGTGGACTCACTTTGTAGCATATAAATTCAAATGGGTTTTGTGTCTTTCTTCTCCGCCACGAACGTTGATGTTGCATGCAAAGAAGAGTAACCTAAAAACACTAGTTGGTCGGGTTCGGTAGGTCTAAAGTGCAAATATAATCTTCAATATACAATATTCATTAACAACAGAGAAACCCACAAGAACATTTCATCGAGAGAGCGCGCACATGAAAAACCCGAACCATAAGCGGGAAAATAATAAAGTTATATAACCGAAACACCTCGTACATGTGACTTGGTCAATAGACGTTTAGCTAAGGAACCGAGAAAGTAATTGTCGAGAGAGCGGCGCAAAGCGACGACGATGCGACACACAAAATGTGGAGACAGAACCTGAGTAATCACTCTCGGCGCGACAAGAGAAATTCTGAGAGGGAAATTTAATTTTTCCCGCGACAGAGATCCATTTATATTTTGGATTTTATTAAGACCGGTTATTAATATAGAGTCCGGTCCTAAAGATATAATTTTATTAATAAGACCAGTTAATTATAAAGTGTCCGGTCCTAAAGATATAATTTTATTAATACATTTTTAAGACCGGCAATTAAGAATACTCCGGTCCTAACATTTACTATTGATTTAATTTTAAGACCAGAGTTTTATTAACATCCGGACCTAAAAGTCAAATACTTATCGAGTATCGTAAACCTCTTCGTTTATTAATGAACCAAACTAAAAAAAAAAAAAAATAGGTTTGCAACAGAACTGAATTAATAAAATAAATAAAGAAAAACTGAAGAATATGAATATTAAAATGCACAAACTTAGTTCTTACTGCTTCCATACATAACTGGAGAATATGCAAGTACACAAGAAAAAAAAACAAAAACAATAACTGAACATTATCAACGGCAAGAATCTAACTAAACATCCTAAAGCTTATTATCATCCAATGCCTTGGCGACATCGGCGAGAAAAACATTAACTTCCCGCCCGAGATTAGCAAGTTCATGTCTTAATCGCATCAGACACAATGCATCATTAGAGGGAAGAGGAGAGGGGTCAACGGTAGGCACGCTGGGGCCAACTGATTGGAGAGGGGAGCGGGAACCTCTCGCATGGTCCGAATGCGGAGGGGGTGCAAAGAACCTCTTCATCATCCGATATAACAATAGGTCCAACGACCCAAGATTCTTCGATCACAATAGAACGCACTCTCGCCGGAGGAGGCGCACCGTATAATGATCTAATGTTGGCAAGAGTTTCAGGTGTAAGAGAACCCCTACAAGGAGTTCTCTTGTATCTAACCATGGTTTGAGTCTTTGAGCAGTTGGGGCAGAGAGCTCCGGTTGTGAGGAGGGTCTGAGAGGTATAGTGAGTGAGGAGTTAATAAGGACAGGGAGGTAACTAGCTATTGTGAGGAGTTAATGAGGACAGAGAGAGGGATACGCAATTGATACACTCTTTTTATTATTTATTTTTTAAATTAAATTACTTTTAAGACCGTATATTTAGAATTATCCGGGTCTAAATGTCCACTATTTATTTTTCCATACAATTCAATTACTTTTAATACCGGCCATTTATCTTATATCCGGTCCTAAAAGTCAATTATTTTTTATCGGATTATTTATTTTTGTAAAGTAATAATTTTTCCTTAAAAATATTACTTTTAAGAACGGATCTTTTACAAAATCTGGTATTAAATGTTGATCGCTTCAAATTTTTCGGATAGCGAGGTCGTATCCTTACACTCCGTTCATGATCCAGAGTCTCTTCGGCTTCAAGGCGTCTCCTCGTAGTCTGAGGAACTATGCATCTCCTCGTAAAAAGTTATCAGCGTTTCATATTCTTCATGATAGGTTCTCTATTTAAACCCGTTGTTACTTTAGTTTCTTCACATTCTTCTCCATCACTTCTACACGGCCTCCTCCACCGCCTAGCCCCCACTGTAATGGCTGCTCAACCTACCCCAGTCCTCCTTTTCCTCCTCCTCCTCTTCAACCCTCGCCCTCCGCCATTGCCTCCAAATCCGACCGTCATCCAGCGGTTGGTGCGAGAACATTGAGGCCCGCGTCGATCACATCGATCGACACTGGGCAAATTGTTTCAGCTTGTTCATACCATAAACCGGAAGCTGAACATGGTACTCGACGCCAATGACGTCGAGTACGATCCTACCTCCGACGACGCCTCCGACGCCTCCTACCTCTCCGACATCGGGGAGGATTATTTATTTTATAGTTTTTTTTTGCTTTTTTTTTGTAATAGTCGGCGCCCCATAGGGCAAATGAAAAAATTAATATATAAAATATTTCCATATTTTGTTCTCGTGGGAGTTTTAATTAATTAGTTTATATGCATTATCTGAACCTGAAAAGAAATAAGAAAGTCAATTATACAATATGGAAAATGGTAGACTCAAAACACCAAAAGAAAAAAAGAAAGACAGAAAGGAAATTATGAAATATGAATCTGTGAACAACATAAGTTTTTCAAGGATATGCGGAAAAAAGCTACCAAGTTCAAGCTGCGTGCAAGAAACCCTATCTGAAGATTAAATGTAAAGAACATAAGATTGTTATTGTCGGTATTTAATTTAATGTTTTGATGCGATTAAAAATATATAAATATATTTTCCAATGAAATACTTTTAGGACCGGCTATTTTTTAAAACCTACAGTCCTAAAACACGAGCATATTTTCCAAATAATAAACGAACACTTTTCGGACGGGTTATTTAGTAAACTGCGGTCCTAAAACACCGGCAAATTTTTAATAATAAACGAAGACTTCTAGGAGCGGCTATTAAGTAAAACAACGGTCCTAAAATACTAACACATTTTCCGCCAAATAATAAACGAAGACTTTTAGGACCATTTATTTAGTAAACCTTCGGTCCTAAAACATGGGCATATTATTGAAAAATAAGCCAGTCTTTTAGGACCGGCTATGTATAAAACCTATGGTCCTAAAAGACTGGCATATTTTCCAAATAATAAACGAAGACTTTTAGGACCGGCTATTTAGTAAACCTGCGGTCCTAAAACACTGGCAAATTTTTAATAATAAACGAAGACTTTTAGGATCGGCTATTTAGTAAACCTACGGTCCTAAAACACGGCATATTTTTTTATAATATGCCAAACTTTTAGGAAAGCTATTTATAAAAACTACGGTCCTAAAAGACGGCATATTTTCCAATAATAAACGAAGTCTTTTAGGACCGCTATTTGTTAAATCTACGGTCCTAAACTTCTCGCATTTGTAAATTAAGCAATGAAGTCGTTTTTCCACCATCCAACAATACATTCAGAAACCACTAATGGAAAAGAAGTTGTTTGAAAAGAAGTGAAAAATTATTATCTACCATCCAAGTAATGAATTACACAAATCAACGAAGATGAATTACACAAATCAACTATTATCCACCATCCAAGCAATGAATTACACAAAGCAATAAATTAAGCAATGAATTACACAAAATTTATCCACCATCCAATCAATGAAGTTGTTTGAAAAGAAGTGCAAAATTGTAGATACATAGCATATGTTTACAATGAATTACACAAATCAACTATTTTTCCGATTTTCCGAGATCATCAGATCATACAGATATTCACATAATACATTGCGTGTGCGCTCAATATCACCATCAGGAAAGGGGTCAGCACAGTTAAACGTCTGTAGCATCAAAGACAGAAATATATTAGTGGTCCTTCCTTGCATATCAAAGGGGTCAGCGCACAGGCAAAGTTATGTAATACATTTACCTTTTCATGAATGTTAGTCACTGGTTGCATGACAATATTGTACATGTGTGTCAAGACATAATGTCCACATAAGTTGGACTCCTTCGGTTGCCGATGGGTCTACAAACAAACAAGAAATATATATATAAGAGCATATATTGCTACTGACCAAGTTCACAAGCCAGTGTGCCAGTGTGCCAGTGTCCAAATATGTACTAACCTTTGGTTTGCTCCATGTAGGCTCTTTGACTTCAGCCTTGTTCTTGACCTTTTCTTGGAATGATTTTAAGGGCCTATTGTCAAAATCACGAATTTACTCAATAATCTTTGTCAAAAAATTTACAGAGATTTCGAGACTAGACAATCAAAATGACATATGCTTACTTGTTCACCATCTGCTTCAATGTAGGCGGTGGATCGTAGTAAAGGGAGCATAAAAAGACCACTTTATTCTCATTCGGGAAAATCAGGACCAACCGCCAATGGTGACGAAAATTCACAAATGAGACAAGTACTCGGTAATATGTAGCAGAATTAAGGGAATTGCAGAAAAGAATTATGATATGTACCTATTGTAGTATGGTGCCAAGTACCACTTGCTCCTATTCTTGGAAAACCTTGTTGTTATGTATGATTGTCTCTCAACTAAGGGTGGTTGACTTATGTACTGTGGGTACAAGAATCCAATATCTTGGCTTACGCACGCCATGTTGTTTCAATTCACGATGCATTAACCTACAATAATGACGTCAGGGAATTAGTATATACGTATGTGAGTGTCTCACATTTATGTTATGTACTCATAGAAGAAGATACTTACTTTATAAACATGAGAATCATTGAATCGTAAGCTCTGTTTTTCAAACAATAGGAAATTATATCATCTTGGTCAACCAAAACCGGGTGCTTGTTTTTAAGGCCTACTTCTGTATTGACAGGCCACTGACTAAGTGCAATTTGTTTATTGGATACCATAAGGACAAGCTTGTCCTTGGCACTCAACTCAGTTGTGCCAACCAATTCAGGAGGGGCTGGAGCTTCAGGAGGATTAGAAACATTTACAAGCTTCAGTGGCCACGAGATGAAGGTTCTAATGACATCACTCACAACCTTCACTTGATCAGTTGGGAGAGGGACAGATGCATCAATGATAATCTCTTCAACTGACACTCTGACTTCATCATCAGCCATTTGTTGGTGGTGTACAGTTGATCCCAAGTTGTGGACAGTCCCTTTTGCAACCAATCGTCTATCATGATGTTCAGGATCCTCCACATAAAGGTCACAAGGTTGTTGTGATTGTCCAACAATGCAGCTCCCTTTAGTGCTCTGCTGCATAGCTGTAAGTGAGAGTGGCAAGGGAACATTGGTCTCTGCACGAGAGCTCACAAGCACCTTCATTTGATTCATTTCCTCCTTCATCTCCCTCAACTGGAATTGAAAATAGGCAATCAATGAAGCTTCTTTAGCCGCTGCTTGCTCATTCAATTTGGCCACCGTCTGTGCCACCGTCTGTTCCATCTCCTCCCGGGTAACCATACTTTGTTTCTGGCGTTTGGCACTACCAAAGTATTCCTTTAGGCCTACCCTTCCTCCAATCCCCCTTACACGCCCCGCGTGATCCGGTTTTCTAGTCGCAACGATCAGAACATCATTCCTCCCGTCCGACACAAAAGATCCCTCCGCTTCTTTCATCTTTAGATCTTCCTGTAAGATACAGATAATGAGAAGCTCGTAATGAAACATGTTTAGTAACTAAAAATTAACAATAATGATACTTACAATTCTTTCAAAGAACTAGACGAGTCCGTTCACTCGTGCAGGCGCCGCTTGGCTTTGCCGAATATACAACCATAACTCATCACGACGTATTGGAGATGGCGGATCATGTATCGCAGAAGGATTGGATTCTGCTTCTACTTCATCTTCCAACCTCTTCCGCTTGGCTGCCATCAATTCTTTTTCAGCCTTTTCGTATCCGCCGCGAGAAGCCCTATGCGGGCAATCATTCTTTCTCCCTATCTCCCGTGCTTGTTCCCTTCTTTTCCGTGAATCGAATTGAAAACAACTATTAATTATGAATTCCAACCATGTCACTAACATAAATTAGAGAACTTCCGCTTGATATGAACCTCAAACACTAGTCAAATTCACTTCATCAAGTTTCAACATTTCATTTAAGGAAGATGTAAAATTGTAGAAGAAATTGGGAGAACCAGAGTAAAGAGAGTTGCAGAATTGCAACGAAACCTTTACCCAGTTACCATACTAACTAACTAATAGCAATGTCTAACCACTACCTACTACAAAAGAACTAGCTAAGACTATAATAATGGTTTGACTCTTATGCCATTATTATTTCCCTAATTACCTACTTAGTATTTTACCTTTGCACGATTACATATTAGACTTGCATACAACTAAGACATGCTCCTCTTATGCAGGACAAAGGATGGAAATATATACTTCTATTACATACAATAACACGTACAATAACATTCACATATCCACACAAGTTAATAAGCAAACAAAAGAGGGCAAACAAAACTAAATATAAACTCACCAAAGCTTCAGGAGTGGTCCGCATCTGAATAAATTGTTGCCAAGTTTGTTCATCAATAAATGAGTACTTGTCCCAAGCATTATGGTCAAGCCTGACATCGGCAAAAATATATGTGTTAGCTAGAAAGTTCTTAAACTTCCTCCACCGATTAGCACAATAAGACAATGTCTTATCTTTCAACTTCTGGGAGTCAGGGACAGTGTATGTGAGCTTGATAGTGTCCCAAATAGGATTCTTTACTGTGTCACGGTTGATATTTTTCCACTCATTTGTCAAGATGCTAGCCTTCTTCAAGCGTGCTAGATAGCCGACAAAACTATTATATTTTTGTTTATTAGGACCAAAAGGAGCCAACTTTTCATCAAACTGAATCTCGAGCTTTGACCCAGAGGACCGACTTACGGTTACGTCTTTCATTCGTGTGCCACTTCTACCACGGCGTGCAGGGCGGTTACGAGGCTCATTGTGAGATGAAAAGGGTTCGTTCTGACTCACACAAGTCACACCAGTAACTGGCGTTGAAAGAATAGCAGAAGAACCGTTTTCTCCGTTCATTTTCGAGAAAGGAAGAGAGGCTGAGAGTGGTGGTGCGAAAGAGGAACGCATGAGAATTGAGAGAGTAACAGAGGATGGTAGTGGTGGGCGAGGAAGAGAAGTAATGCAACAGGAAGAGGGGTTTCACAACAAGAACAGGGGTTTGAGAGTTCAGAGAGAGCAACGTATCAGTCCTAACTCTTACGGCAACGTCACGCGATTATTTGGTGCTTTAGTTTCCATACCGGACGAATTAAAAGGCCGGTCTTAAAGGTTAAAATTTAGGACCGTCCATTACTAAAAGTCGGTCTTAAAAGTAATAAAATTTTCGAATAATTTTTTTCAATAGTTTGTACCGGCCATACTTTAAGTCCGGTCTTAAAATTATAAACTTTAAGACCGTTTTTATATATGTCCGATCTTAAAAGTTTTAACTTTTATATTTAAATTTTTCCCGATTATTTTGGTCCGAGAAAATATAAGTTCGGGTGCATACGAGATTTCTCTATAAAATAATTGAAATTTTAATTACATTTTTAAGACCTAGGTTGGTTTTTAAACGGTCTAAATAATATATTTAAGACCCATTAATAAAGGATCCGGTCCAAGAAGTTCGATATTTACAAAAGCGCCACGGTCATACATAAGAAGTTCTTTATATTTACAAAGCGCATGGTCATATCTTTAAGACCGTGGCGACGAATGTCCGGTCTAAATGAGGCGGTCTTAAAGCCCTTTTTTGCACTAGTGATTCCGCAAAAAATTCAGGACTAAGAGTGCACATGCCTCTACCTTAGCTGGGTTACCGTTGCTTCGTAGATCCTTAAGATACCTACCTCAGCGCCTTAACCAACTTCAAGATCAAACTCCCTCCCTTTTGGTGAGAGTACCTAACCCCTTTACCAGTTGAACCAAAGATGAGGGTAGATAACAAGGCTCTTTTTTTTATATATAACAAAATTTTAGGAAAGGGTTGGGCACCACATGATCAAAGCGGTATAAGGGCGCTGAGGCGTCACAAAGTAAGCATCTTGTGAAGAAACACATGCGTCTCCACCTCTAGGCGTTTCCACTGCTTCCTAAACCCCTAGGATGCCTCCTCCAGTGTCTTGACCAACGCAGGGATCGAACCCTTTCCCTTTAGGTGAGGAAGTCTGACCCCTTCACCAGTTGAACCCAAGGACGAGGGTGATATCAAGGCTCTTGTTACTTATTGTGGCTGCCTATTATTTACTGCTTTTCAACGTTAGGTGGGCTTTCATAGGTTGACAGGAGGAGGGCCACACTTAAGTTTGCATTCTGCCTCCCAATGGGCCATCACAATTGACATCTTCCGACGCTACAAATTTTATTTCCTTCTGAAAATAAATACTCATATTATCTTTGCTGCACTGTACGTACAATAAAGAAGAAATAAAATAATTTCTAACTTTAATCTTTAATATAAGTCTCAGTTAACTATTTTTTAAATAAATTATTTTAAAGTATTTATATTTATCATTTTTTTCTATAATGTTTTGTTTAACTTATAAATTGATATATAATCAAATGATACACAACATATATTATAATTAAATTATTTATTTAGTTTTATTAATCACTTTAAAAAATAATCAAATAGGTCTTATATTAAGAGCCACATGGAATATTTTAGATTTTTTTTTCCTAATAATTCATTGTTCTCATGTCAATTAAAATAATTTAGATATCTATGAAAATTAACAAAATTGCTAGCATAAGCGCAAACGCAACGTTTATGGTTTTGTTTGTAGATAGTACGGAGTATTAATTATAAAGTCAACTTATAGATGAATTTTCTATTAAACTTTAAAATTCAATTATTTGATGGGTCATGGACTCATGTGCTATGCATGAAATGATTTCGCCATAAAAAATAGTTCTAACTACCTAGGCTTTTGTGCTCATAGCAACTTTTCTCTTAAGAAAATTAATTCTTACAAAAGTGTCAAAACCAAATATATATATATATATAAAGATTATATGAGTTTTCAGTTAAAACAAAAGATTATATAGATTTCACAAGGTTTACCAAAGAGTGTTCAATATTTTACTAACTAGGCCGAAATGTATTATTATTGAAAACAAATTAAATTATTTTTATTTAACACTAGGGTTGAGTTAAGTCGAATTAGTTAATTCCTCATGACGTGATAAATTAATGTTTGGATTTTTTAGTTGGGAGATGACGACACTTGGTCTCCTAATGGGATTAGTGCCTCCAACAGTGTTACAAATATGATTGCTTCTACTAAATACTGACTCCCACTAATTCCTTAAAAACCATTCTGCTGCTAATAGTGAATGAAGGATCAAACCATATGATAAAGTTAGAGAGAAATTTGCTCTGATCAAATAGGGACGCAGAAATTAGATATGCATTAATTTGACAATTCCCATAATAACCTATCCAATATACGAACCACCTAATTAAGGAAGCCTATCATCAATTGTTAGTTACCCAACAAAACAGTAAAACCCATAATCTTGGACGGGATTTCGGATACAAACCCGATATTTAACATGTTTGTGTGTATTCAACACAAAAAAGAAGCCCCTATTCTCTGAATGAATTGGAGATGTAACTATTATGTAGAATCTCCATCCTGGATATTATCCTCGCCATGTTTGGAATAGCGTTTTGAAAGGAGACACGCATAATTGTCATGTCCAAACGCACAATTGCTTACATTTAGCTTCCTTTATATATATATATATATATATATATATATATATATATATATATATATATATATATATATATATATATATATATATGATGGCATTAAAGCCTACATAAAAAACAAACTACACAGAAAGGAAATTAAATCTCAAACACTGCAAATCGGCCAACCCAAACCCTCAATTTAGAGAGACTCATCTAAAAGAATAGAATCAGATATGCCCCTTTTTACTAAGCATATGCTACTCTATTACAATCCCTAGAAATAACTCTAACATCCATCTACTCTATTACATTTAGCTTTTGAGAGTGTTTGCATAATATTTATTGTGATGTTAAAGAAAAAGCTGCTTAAAATGATAAGCCACAATTTTTTTCTTTTGCCACAATTAAGAGAGAGGGAGCGAAGGAGGAAAAAGGGGAGGTTGTGGCGAGGGGTAACATCAAATTTGAAGATCACAAATCACAATAGATTATACAACGGTGCTATACACCACTATTTATCTTAAGTTCTTAACTGCTTTTATCTTTGTATATATTGTAGTCTAATTTCCTTGAGCTCATAGTGCCGCCTCTTGTAATTAAAAAATAAAAAACAGAATGCTGCCCTATTTTGGTTTTTGTGAATTTGGTGATGGATACAAGAGTCAAACGTTGGGAACAACGTGGGATGTTTCCTTGTATCTTCACTTTCTTCATAAAATACAACCTTGAAGTTGTCCTGTCGGAAATGTATTTCGCGGCGTGTTCTGAATATAATACCATTTCATAACTGGTGTTAATGACGTCATCATTACGAAATTTTCTTGAACACCACAAAATTCTTGAAAATATAAAGAAAACAAAAATCACACTCTAAGACAAGTGGACAACTAGGGTCTTGAATTCTAGAAACAAATAGACCGCGTTTTAATTTTAAAATAGGGTAAATGAGCAATTTTACACATGTCTTTTTCTTAGAGCCGGTAATTGCCAAAGACCATAGACCAGCCTTTTTTAAAGAAAAGACACACGTAGTTACGTTTTGGGAGCAAAAATATCACGGTAGTTAGTTGGCCGTCAACTTAGATGAAGTGAGCGATGTCTGGTGAAATTATTTTTTGCTTCTTAGTTTTAACTAAAAAACTAAAATATCCCCGTCGGTGGGCCCCACCACCGGCCACCCCACCGCCGAGCGGCCGACCACCACCGGCGGCCACCCCACCGCCGGTGACCACCGCGGGTGGCCGGCGGCTGGCTGGATATTTTAGTTTTTTAAAAAAACTTTACTTTCCATCATCAGCGTCCACGTCATCGCCTAAATCGTCACGTCGCGTCCATCCAAGTTAATCACCAGACGATCGTGCAGATTTTTCGCCCCAAAACGTAACCATGTGTATTTTTTGTCGGAAAAAAATTTCGTGGTCTTTGGCACTCTGGGAGAAAAAGTTTCATACATATCTTATCGCTTCCTTAACCCTTTAAAACAAGTGCATAAAAAATATAAAGAAAAATATTTATAACATCTAATACTATTATCTACTTTTTCATGTTCAAATATTCTCTGGACTCTGGACTCTGGACGATTAAGAAAGTTCATTGAAATCAACTCTCTTAATTTTGTCCTATATTAACGTTACCTTTTAAGAATATTCCATTAATTAATATGTGAACTCAACTTACTCCTCCTCACAAAATATTATAATAGTACTTCCTCTTATTCTTATTACAAGGCATCAACTAACAAGTTTATTTGGTTCTTTTTATAATGTACTTGCTTGTTCCCAATGGGCATTAATTATTTTTTTTTTCATGTATGCCCATAATTAATAAGGGTAGTGGGTGAGAGTAATAATTAATATGATATTAGAGTTTAGTGCAATTAATAGGAGTAATATTAAAAATTACTTAAATTCTAGGATAACTTTATTACTGACTTTAACTATTTTTCTTAATTTGTATGTTTCGTTAGTTGATGCCTTATAATAAAGACTAGGGAGTATATGCATTACCCAAATTAGATGCAAACAATCTCATTGATTTGTGTAACTTTGAGTCTTTGACAATTATGTGTAATTTAAAGTCCTTCGCCACGTGTACTTGTTCAGTATTTTAAACTTGTTCTCACGTGAACAAGTTTCAACATAGTTTTTGGATAAATATTTTCATCTGGCCTACAACATTTTGAGAATTTATTTTATTGGTAAAAATGCGTTAAGGTGAAAATAAATTGGAAAACAAAATTATAAATGGAAGTTATGGCATCAAAATCACGGTACTTTTTTGAAAATAGAAACCCCAGAAAAATGCTCTTTAAAAAGGAAAAAAGAAACCCTACACAAATGCAGAAAGAGATAGAATGCATATAGGGCAATATAATTTTTCACCCTTTTTGACCAAGCATATTAGGCAATATATTGATATAAATTGCACAACACATTATATTATAAGGTACCAATAGGGGTGGAAATAGGCAGGGGCGCATAGCAGTGGCAGTCCGTAAAAAAGTGCAGTCGTCGGGCAGCCTCTACTAAAAGCTTAAAAGCCAAGCCAATGCCTAATTTAAGGCCTGTTTGTCTTAACAAACGAGCCTAGGCCTCTGAATAGGCCTGTAAAGCCTATCAGGTCGGCCTGTCAAGATGAGGGTAAAAGTGTAATTATATTTTTTTTTTTTAATGTCTGCCTCAAAATAAGGCAATAAGCCCAATAATTTTTTTTTTAAAAAAAAAAAAAAAGCCATTCACACAGCTCTCATCTCCATTTCCACCGCGACCCTGAACCATTCTGAGCAAAGAAAAACCCTAAACATCTCCATTTCCGCCGCGACCTCACCGTGCTCAGCATCGGCCGTCGCACATCTCAGGCCTTAGCTCGTCGAGTCGCCGTTGACAGTGAGTTCAGGCGCAGCACATAGCGAGAGCTCGTCGTCGATTCGCCTTCTACTTTCTTCCTTTCAAGTTGCACAGAGCGAGCAGTCCAGCAAGAGCGACGACGGCCTGTTCTCGACAGTCATAGCCTGCGAGGATCTCATTCTCGGCCTGTTCTCGACGGCGGTCTGGTTAGGCGAGCTTATTGTTTTGCATTTTTAGTCAGACTAGTATGAGTACCCATAAACGATTGATCATGCCTCTGCCTATTGTTTTGCATTTTCAGTTCTTATGCCTCTACCTATTGTTTTGCATTTTCAGTTCTTATGCCTCTGCCTTGATTAAAAAAGAAACTATCCATAAACGATTGATCATGCCTTTGCCTATTGTTTTGCATTTTCAGTTCTTATGCCTCTGCCTTGATTAAAAAAGAAATTACCCATAAACGACTGATCATGGCTTATTGTTCTTATATATATTGTTGTTTTGGCCAAGGAAATGATGGGTAATAGAGTACAATGGAGAAGAAGAAAGATATATAGAAGTTCATGCGAGACAAATATATATTTGTTGGCTTCTAAGTTTGTTTAGAATGATTAAAAAGTAGATACAATAATTACAAGAGAACCAGAATGTGCAACAGATTCTGGTATGTCATGTTGAATGTGCAACAGATTATTTTTAACGTTGTTTTGGCCAAAAGTAGTATATGTCATGTTGAAGTAATTGAATCTGTTGTGCAAAAGATTATGGAAGGCCTGAAAGTAGCAAGTTTCTTTCACTGTGCAACATTCTTTTAGAAGCTTTCTTAACTTATCACTAGGGGAAGTTGAAATCCTTTTTGAAAGGTCAATGATTGAATGAAAAATCAATTGAAGCACTTATTTATGGTAGGGATTGGCTTTGCAACAAGTATGGATTAAAAAAGAAACAAAAGTTATAAATTTTGCATTGTTAAAATAATATCATTTGTTATACATATTACTTGTTCGATTGTGTTATGCTCTAACTCTATATATTTGATTTTTTTTTTTAAGGTCTTTGAAGCTGAAGAAGAAATTATATTGAAGATTTGATGTCAATGTCCAGTGGTTTTCAATTGTGTATGTTGGATGTTGTATGTTGGTGGAATGTTGTAAACTTTATTCATGGGATGTTGGATGTTGAATATGTATGTTGGATATTGTATTTGATTTCATTTTTTCTGTTGTTGTACAATCTGTTATGTTGTTGTAAAGTAGGCATGTTTAAGGTAGGCGCGTGTTTACTTGTTTAAGAGGCGTGTTTTAATTGCATTAGCCTAAATACAAGATTTTTAAAATACGGGCCCAAAGCAGCTTTCAGTAGAAATATAAATATAATAACAGAATGCGCCATGCGCCAGTTCGCGCCACATTTCATGCATAATTGCCTGGCCTCATTAAAGTAGCTGACGCATTTCCATCCCTGGTACCAACTAACAATTATATTTAATCCTTTTTTTATAATACACTTGTTTGTTTCTAAAGAGTATTAAATATTTTTTATATATATATGTCCATAGTTAATAAGGATAATGAGTGAGAGTAATAATTAATATGATATTAAAATTTAGTGCAATTAATATAGATAATATTACAAATTGCTTAAATTTTAAGATACATTTAATGAATTTAATTATTTTTATTAATTTTAAAAAATTATTAATCATGTCTTACAATAAAGTTGAGAGAGGAGGGAGTAAGTAACATTATTTCAATTCATCGTCTTCTTATTTCTAAGAAATATGTCATTATGCCCAAGGTGCAATATCCAATAATGTTGAAAGGGAAAAAGTAAGAATGTAGTACGAGAATTACATTTCTTAAATTATATACTTATTGAAAATAACAATCATTATATGAAGATAAATAGCTAACATTTTTTTCATAAACTTGGAAAAAAAAACACTTTTTCATGTGAGGGAGGCCAATTGCAACTTGAGAATGATTCCTTTTTTTATGCTTTTGATTCCATGAACCAAACACAATATTAGGGTTTCTCTCTATAAATACGTGAACACTTGTGTCTCCTTTTCAAACCTTGAACTCAGAAAAGGGCGAATCACTCTTGGATACTAGTAGGCTCCACGTATGCAATTATTTGTTTGTATTGAAATGGTCCATAAAACAGGCCAACCAAATCATGGATGTAAGAATAAAGGCTAAAAAACAATTAAAAAAGGTCAATGTAAAAGTTTTTATTTTTAATTTTTGTGTGGGGCGGTTGGTTTGTCAAAAGCATATTTGGCTGTAAATTGTAAAATAACAGAGAAAAAGGTTGGTCAGACTTGAAGGGCGTTGAAAACAAAGATTCCCTTCCCCTCCAGCCAACTCATTGCCTTGAGTGAATAAAAAGTGAATGACTTTTTTAGTCTTGTGTTAGCGTCCAATCCCATCCCCCCAAACAAAAACCAAAAACCATTATATGCATGGTAAGAGCTAATGAGCTATAGGTACTCGGAACTTTCTTTTTTTTTTTCTTTTTACCAATTTTGTCTATAAATTATTAAAAAATAATTGATAATGTACTCTCTCTCATTTTAAATATAAGACTGAATTAACTTTTTTTTTAAAGAAATTAAGAAAGTTAAATAAGTTACTTAATCATATTATGGTAGTTGTGTATCATTAGATTATATATCAGTTTATTCAAAAAAATGATAAATATAAATATTTTAAAATAATTTAATTAGCTTTCTTAATATCTCTAAAAAATTAATTTTGTTTTATATTTAAGATGGAAGTGGAAGTAACAAATAATAATGAATTTATTCTTTTTTAATACTTTCAATGTGAATTTGATGCAACAAAAACTTTTGGATACCTTATAACTCCTACCCAAAAATTTTCAAAGTAAAATTAGACACTAACCCTTTAGTTTTCTTAATTATTGAAGTACTCGAAATAGTAAATATAAAAAGTAGTTGAAGGACTTATTTTGGTTTTAAATATAGAATATCAATCTATTTTATATATGAATTTATGAAAAAGAAAAATTCTAAATTTAGGCATGTTAAACGAATTTCTATCTTATAAACAAATGATCAAAGGTGATATCCGTCTAGTTCTTAATATAAGATATTATATTTAAGAAATTGATCTTGATTATAAATACAAGATATATTTTTTGTATTTATTATTATTTTTTATTTACTCCTATTGATTCTCCCTCAATAGTAATCAAAGACAAAAAAGAATGAAAATCGACATCGGTTAGATTCTAACAAAAAGAAGTTTTACTTCTGACGTAATAACCAATGTTTGAATCTCTCATAGGAAATGTGCCTACATTAAATGTCCGAAAGTAACTTGAATAGGAATGTCTCCAATAAGATGATACTTAGCACAAAAAAGAATTAAGAAATATAACCATAGTGTTTTTAAAAAATACTTGATATATTTGCTAAAATATCTGATATATTAGCGAACTTAATTAATATTAAAAATCTAATTAAATTAGATAAATATGTCTTATACTTAAAAAATCAACTAAATTTTTAAATATTAATAAATTAGTACTTATTTAGATTAACAGTGTAAACTATTTTTCTAAACTGATTAACAAGTAAGTGACGTAAACATAATTTTTAGGCGGCAACTCAAAGAAGCCCCCAACAATAAATTAAACACGCAACCCTCCCAAATCCATCCTACGCTACTCCCCTTTTATGACTTCATACTTACAAGCATTTAATGCCTGATATAATATATTGAATATGACTTACTACTTTCAATAGGCCGGGATCGAAGATACATGTGTCAAGGTTTTGGTCCTAATGGAAATATTTTTTGGGGCTTAATAAGACACGAGGCATTTAGTTTGAGTCCGTTTGAATATAAAAAAATTCTTTAAGAGAGTCACACATGATTAGCCCCAACAATACTTGAGTATAACTAAAAAAATCATTCTAACGGTTAAGTTGATTTGGAATTGAGTTAAACCGCCATTAGATTTAGAAAAAAATTACAAACTGTTAAAAAAAAATTGAAAATCGCAATAACTTCTTGGACCATTTGTAACTGCATGGTGTTGTTTTATGGAAAATTTCATGATATTAATTACTATTACATTAATTGTTAGATTTATCATGTATCTGTCAATAAAAGTTGGTCTAGTTAGTAGGGAGTTTGACTCATAACTATAAGGTTATGGATTTAGATCTTATTGATGTGAGGATTTTATTAATGAAAAATCTGTAAATAACTTTGTAAGCGTTTTTTTGTACCGAAAGCATACTCTTACCCTAATGGGCGCCGGGTATATAAAAAGATTTACCGTGCATATGATATCTTTAAAAGATTGGGTGTTACAACCTCTTTCTAATTCAACCAAACCGTTGGTGGTTTTACACATTAAACTAATCAGCACGCCTTCTCGTGCCATTGTTTAATTGGGTCCCATACTATGTATAGTGGGCAGTATGCAGTCAGATTCAAAGCGCAAAACTCGTGCCAATAACTTACTATTTACAAATTTCTTCTTGCCAAATGCTCCTATTTTATTTATCTATAGTTATTGACAAAATACGTACTAATATTTATTTAAACGTGCCCTCCAGTCGTTTTCTTCAATCTCTCGACATAATCATTAAAATCTTTGAATACGTTGAACTTGTTATGAATATACTAATGATGTGGATGTCCATTGACTCTTGATTCTCAATATTATATGTATACGGAGTTACTATTCATGTATACGTATTTACTGTTCACGTATACGTATTCACTATTCACGTATACTGTTCATGTGGGGTCCACGTGAATTCTCACAACTTCCTGAATGCTCGGCGGCGCAGACACGTTTTGAAGACCTTATGATTTTTGGGGAAAATTACAGTTAATGACCCAAGGAGGAAATTACACTTAATGGCCCAATTCCTTGCCTATATATATGCATGCCATTTGTGAAGGAAGAAGCAGATGTGATGAGACGATGAAGAGATGAGAGAATAGAAAGAGAGAAAGATCTGAACACTATATGAGGGAATTGTGGTTATACAATTGATATAATGAGAATTGTTTCTATTTTCTCTCCAATCTTTTCTTCTTTATCCTATATTTTCTTTAGTTTTATAACACGTTATCATTGACGGAAAGCTCTAAGAGTGTTATGATTTTCTCATCTTCTTCTAAATGTTCATTATATGAATCGGGATAATCTTAACCACTATATGGAATTATAGATATACTTTTACCGATTGTTTTGAACATCGGGTTCCATGGTTAAGATTGGAGATTATTTACTATTCATTTTTTATCCAATTATTTTACATAATATTTTATTCTTATGCACAATATATATATTATTGTTACCTCCTATATGGATGGTTCTACTTTCAAAGTTTAAAGAATTTTATTGCTAACACTTTATTATTGTTTTAATTTGACTATATGGATGGTTCTACTTCCTACATATATCTTTAAGTATTTACTCTTATGCCAGCATTTATTTATTATTATTTAATATTTAATTTATTTGTCATTTTATAATTTGTTAATTTAACTCTTACATGGATGGTTCTACCTCCTACATTGGAAATCTTGGTTACTAATTTTAACATAACATTTATCTTTGTTATTATTGTTAACTATAATGTTATGTTATTCTATTCAAATTTTTATTAATATTATGGCCAGAACATTGTTTTCCTATTCTAAAATTATATGACCAAAAGTGGCAACAAGAGCCATGGACGCATGCGCCGGAAATTATGAAAGTGGAGGTGGTGAAATAAAATTTGTCCTCTGCATTGAATCAGGTACTTTTTGTTTTCAAACTTGATCATAATTTTGATAAGGTAACCTGAAAAAGGACAAAATGAGAAAAGTGGTCTATGTTTATTTATTCTATGAGATAATTTATTTGGCCTCAAGCAAAAAGATAATTTATTTGGCCCCCCTATGCAAAAGATAGATCGAACCTAATCTAAGACAAATTTACATATTATAATAATATATTCCAATATGCTATTATTATTTAGTGGGTCCTATGCTTCTTAATTCAATTACTCCCTCCGTGAACTTGATTATTTATTATTAGTATTAGTATAATGATTTACTATTTATGAGAGTTGAAATAAAGAATTATGTGGGTTTATGTTTATTTTCTCAACAACTTTCACTATCGAAAAAAAAAAAAACCTACATAAGGAGCAGAAGTCACGAGAGAAATGCATAATGGTATGTATTTAGTCTTCTTCTTTTCTGCAGAATATACGTTGGAATGCGAAGAAATATTGAAAATAGTATTAGTGGGTCCTACCAAATGAATTTATTTGAAAAACCGCTTTGTTGAATTTTGGGTTCTACTAGCCAACATAAATATATTTTAATGATCAAAACTCCCATGCGTATATGTTGCATGGCAAAAGTAATGATAGAGAAAGTATTAATCTACTAGAAAGTGCTAAATTTGAAAATATTGACTTTGACAATATTGGCTTGGTTTGAAAAAGAAATGGTTAGGTTTGGAAACATGTTGGTAGAGAAATTATTTGTTTTCCAAACGTATCTGACATCTACATGGCTAGGTTTGAAAATGATGCATCTGGATGACATTTTTTTTTCTTCACCCATAAATATTAAATGGATGGGTACTAAATGCTCTTAGCCTAATTTTGTATACTTTTATTTATCCTGAAGATAAATAAGTTAGAAATCATATATATAATTTTTGTTTGTCAATTAAAAGGTAAGGAACAAATTGGTCTGAAGCCATAAGGAGACACAAATTTCTGGAAGTAAAGTGATAATTTGGCTGAAGCCATGAGACAAATTGAAATGAAGATAGATCCGTGAAGTTGAATATTTGGCATTAAAGGACTCTTTAATTAAATTAAAGGGATTGTCTAACCACCAGAAGATGATTATTCTTCTAAAGTATTATTATAAATTAGTGTATCTAATTTGTTCTCGATAAGCAATATTGTGAAAGAGGTTTTTTGAAATATTCTAAATTAATTTCATGCACCAAACAAAACAATGAGTTACAAGAATTATGAATATTGTCTTGGTTTAACTTCATTCCCAAAAGTGAATGAATTTAATTATGGCCATGGACATGTATGTAAATATGTCAGGTATGGTAATTGTTGTGATCATAATTGATTTAAATTCCCACCTAAAGTAGAAATTTTTTTATTAGAGGAACAAGATCTTGGTTTGACCTTTTTATTTGCCTAGAAATTAAAATATCTCTCTCCAGTGATTATTTAGAAGCAAATAAATTTGTTTTACATATTTTAATATTATTACTATTTGCATAGTAACCTGCGGTGACAGAAAACGCATGGGTTGTTTTGAAAATTTTGCATGTGGGCCCCACTTATTAATATTATATTGTTATTACTATTTACGGG
Organism: Acacia melanoxylon; assembly: GCA_019022615.1. Lineage (NCBI taxonomy): Eukaryota > Viridiplantae > Streptophyta > Magnoliopsida > Fabales > Fabaceae > Acacia > Acacia melanoxylon. Next base: position 16,072,132 of record JAFJYJ010000005.1, read on the forward strand.
CACTATTCAAGAATAGTGTCGTATAGTACTATTCACAGATACGACACTATTCATGAATACGGTATTTTTATGAATACTTTTTATCCGTGCCAAGTGCTTCAAAACCAAAATTTTTATGATAAAATTAGTATTTATTCCTTAATATTAAGGCGCGAAGGTTTATGTTTGAATATTGTATGATACATATTTTAATAGTTTTGGAAAAGTATTGTCGGAAGACAATAAATTGCATAGATTTATGTTATAATATGTATAAAGGCTAATAGTCCGCAAACTAATTAGCATATTTTGTGGAACTAATGTTTAGTATATATCTATATGACAAGTATAAAATGCATTTTACTATAAAGTATATGTTTTATTATTAGCTTAGTTTCAATGATATTTTCTTGATGTTATAGAAGTAGATATCATGTATAAAATACATGTTCTGTAAAACCGAAGTTTACAAATAATAATGCAAATTGGAAGTTTGCGATAGAAACTAGAAAGTTTATAGATAATCAAGAGATTGGAATTGTAAACAGAAGTTTACAAATCTCAAAAAATACCCTTTCAGGATTGTGTGAATCGAAGGCGCTTTTTTAGAGGTTTTTTTTTTAAAAAAAGCGCGAAAATGATTTTCCAACGTGGCAGACAACAACTTCTTTTCTTAAATAATTTGTGAAACTTAAGTTCCACTTGTTTCCAAACACATATATCAAATCCAGCTTAAACCGTAAAACAAAATCAAGGGTCCTCAAAGAAATTGACACCGCACGCGTAATGTAAATTAAAGAATATTCCTAACTAATGCCTAATAGTACTATTCTAAAAAAATAATATAATATAAAATCAGTTAGGAAAATTCTAAATTTCTTATTAAAAGACCATGATGATTTATTAAAATTTTCTAATGGGTTTGTATACATAGCTAGACAGGACATCTATAGAATCTATATTAACAAATATTACTACAATGTTGTATGTTACACTATTTTTTTTTGGAGAAAATCAATATATCAAATTATTTTTAATTATTGTCATTGATCTTTAAAAACTAGGTTTTTTTTTAAAAGGAGTATTACTCAAACCAATAAATTGTCTTTTTTTTTTTCCTTCCTAATTTCCTAATTTGGACTACAACAACCCCTCCTAAGCAACCTAAATTCTAAATTGGAGAAAGTATTTATATATAAATATATATATATATATATATATATATAAATTTGAGGAAAATTTTAGGAAGCGGTTACTCACAATCTAAAGCGCGATGTCTGAAAGTCTCATTTCCTCCCTCCGGGTGATACCAATGTTATTCGACGTGATGACCGCCATTTATTATCTTCAAAGCATTTACCAAAGTGCGCAGAAGTTAAAATTTTCATCCAACGCTTTAACCAACTCTAAATATGTTATTTCTGAGTACTCTTTCCTAACCCCAAAAGGCCAGATTACATGACGTATCATATCATATTTCCTCCATTCTTTTTCAATCTATATAATTCAACATCGCATTGTCAATATAAATAATAGAATAAAATATTAACCCATCATTAAATATTTTTAATGAATTTTGACTTGCCATAATTTTGTGGTTGTTGTGAGATTTCCTTGGAATTGGAAGCCATCACTATTTGATTTTGAAACGAGATTTGGAATATGTGGGGTGATCTCCACCTCTGTAAAAAAATGTCGAAATTATTAATCAAGTATCAATAATTTATTTCATGATTTTTAATATGATTGATACATGTGAATATTTTACTTTTTCCCCTGTAGAAGAATCATTTTCCCCGCTTTTGAATATTTTTGAAAGTGTTCACACCCTAAAATTATTTCAGTATTTGATGGAGACCGCCAACTGAGGAGGATCAATGAAATGAACAGATATAGGGAAGGTTTCAAATCCAGGCTAGCTATGGTTATATTTTTATTTTTAAAAATAAAAATTCAATGGATATTTTCATTTTAGGCAAAACTAGAGTTAAAAACATTTACATTAGAAAAATTTAAACTTTAAACTATTTTGGTAGAAACAAATATTAAAAGTTAAACTGCACAAAAAATTAAACTTTAATTTTAATTTTTTAACTTATGTTTTTCATTAATAAATTTCTTTTATAACATTTTAAACTATATTTTTATATAAATATTCTAGTTATAAACTAATAAATTAAACATTTATTTGTTTTTAATAATATCAATTTTATTGAAATAAATTTAAATTTAATGTATTTAATAAAATCTTATATGTTTCTTATCAAAATAATATATTACAAACTTTTCAATTTCGAAATTAAAAAAGCAAATTCCATAAATGTTATATTCATTATTCCAGATAAATATATAGTTTAAAATAAATCTCCAATGGTGTATATTGTTTTTTGTAATGAAAAATCATCAATTATTTGATCCAAGAGTTGATTATGGCAGTAGTAATTAATTAAGGCAGTTTTTGTTGTTGCAATTTATGAAAACAGATCCAAGACATGCACGCACGCAGGTGTTAAAAGTTCTTGTTTCCTTCCGCGTGACCCTGGGGTGGTGAGGACTGAGGGGTGACAAGTGGGCCCAGGGAAAAGGGCCCCAGTGCAATGCCACCTCATCACCCCTACGATATGAGGTCGTCATCGCTCACGAGACGGGCCCAACAAAGCAAGTTGCCAGGTGGGACCACATGACTGGCTGTCTCCACCCTAATCCCATCGTCACCGACGATTACCGCCCGTTCCCCGATTGGGACGAGACAGAGACTCGCGCAAGTCAGAGTGGCCCCATCCACCCCAACGTGGCCACGTCGACGTACACTCGATTACACGTGTTTCCACGCGCTGTTAAAGCAAAGTCGCGCTTCCACGTGTCCCTGAGTGGGATCCCGTTCAACTTCGCCTTTCTTAAATATTTTTTTCCAAAGTCTGTCAGTCATAAAGGAATGAACATAACATTGTCAAGCCCGTCAGTTGCATGCCTTTATTTTGGGTAAAATAATTTTCATGGCCTTTTTAAAGAAAAAATCTTAAAAAAGGCTTTCAGAATCCTAAAATCATTTTAAGATTTTTATAATTTTGTGTGAGTTGTTAACGGGGCTGATATAGTTGTTAATTAACAACTAAATCGGTCATTAACAATAATTTTCTAACAACTAAATTAATCTCATTAATAATTATATCAATACCCGCTAACAACTATATCAATTAAATTAACAACTCACGTAGATTCTAAAAATTTAAAAAAAAATCTTGGGATTTAGAATTTCGGCGCTTTTTTGAGTTTTTTTTTTTTTTTATACAAAAAAAGCCCTTGAAAATTATTTTTCATTTATTTTGGGTATCTCAGCACGAAACGTGGATACATTCGTAATACTGAAAAATCTCCCAATACGAAATTGATTGTTTCAAAGTTTAAACAATCAATTTAGATATATTCTTAGACTACGGTTGCGGCAGTTGCAGAGGATTTTTGAGAATGATCTGAGAAGATTCCAAGTTGACGTTGGATTGTGTGTTTCGCTCTTATTCATTTATCTTTTTGGTTGTGTCATCATGTTCTATTCTTACATCGGCTTGCTTTTCAGACTTTGTAGTAATATCATCAACTATCAATTCTCATAATTTTTTTAAAAAAAAAAAACATGAGAAAATTTTATAAAATTACTTGAAATAGGAAAATTTAAATTAGATTGGTAAATTTAATAAACCTCTAATTATGTTATCGACCCAATTTAGAATTTCAAAATTTTGATTAAATGATGTTACTGTCCTCTCATAGTTTCCTCTCTCATCTTAAAAGGGTTTCAATATTTTTTAACTTATTTTTACAATAAATGTAAATATATATAAACATTAATATATAATAAAATAAAACATGATTAACTTAGATCAAAGGAATTTTATGTTTTGTGGAAAAATGATCATGAATAATTCGAAAAAAAATAATTAGTCCCAATATTAATTAAATGATTTCTTGTTGAACATTGAGAATAAAAAAAAAAATACTTGACTTTTTGTTCATTGAGAAAAAAAAATGTTAATATAAAAAATAACTTGTTTGATATAACAAACTGAATATCAAATATTTTCATTAATATTTTTTTAAAAGAAAAGATGTTTATTAACGTAAAAAAATAATAGTAAAATTGCGTATTGAAGATTTTTTTTATTGACAAAAAACTAATTTAAGTTCTTTCAAAAATAAAATTTTATTTAAAATATTTAATAAAAACATTTAATTGATATGCATTTTTTGTTTTACTCAAATCATTATTCCTGAACACAAAAACTCCTTTAATTTAAATGAATCATATTTTATTTTATTATATATTAATGTTAATATATATGCACACAACACACTTATTAAAAGACTAAGTTAAAGAGCAATTAAATTCTTTCAAGAGGAAATATCATAGAAAAGATTAGGTGAGTGTAATAAAGTCAATTTACCTATATTTTAAAATCCTAAATTGAGTCTATAACTTAATTAGCGATTTGTTGGATTTAACAACTTGATTTAGAATTTCTCTATTTTAAGCAGCTTTATATGAGATTTTTCCTAAAAACATTAAAATTGTTCTAAAATTTAAGTGATTTCTACTATTATCCTTACTAAGTCCATTAAACTTAAATATCATATTAGTTGTTACTCTTTCCCACTACACTTATTATTAAAATAAACTACTTCATCTGGTCTTTATTATTAGACACCAACAAGCAATTATATTTGGTCTTTTTTATAAGGCACTTGTTTGTTTCCAAAATGCATTAAATTTATTTTTCATGTTTGCCCATAATTAATAAGGGTCGTGGGTGAGAGTAATAGTTAATATAATATTAGATTTTAGTGCAATTAGTAAGGGTAATATTGAAAGTTATTTAAATTTTAGGATAACGTTATTGACTTTAACTATTTTTATTAGTTTGTGAGAATTATTAGTTAGTGTTTTATAATAAAGGACATAGAGACTAAATACTTATTCGAAACTTACAAATGCCTTATAAAAAGGATCAAGAATATTTATTAGTTGATTCTTTATAATAAGGAGTAGAGAGAGTATTTTTTTTTACATTAAATGAAGGACGTTGGCCAGGCCAAAAAGAAAGTTTTTAAGGATTCATATTTTTTTATCCGTGTAGTATATATTTTTAGTTAAATATAAATATTTTATATTGTATACAGAGTTAAAGATAGACCGAACACCGCAAAAAACTAGTTGCTCCTATCGATAATGCTTGTTTTGATCATTTTTTAGGGTCCAAAAAGTACTTATTAACATAAATTGAGACATAACTCTTTTCACATATTTACCTTGTATATGATAGATTATAATTTGAAAACTAATTTTAAATATTATAATCGTTATTTCAAACTAGCACATTGCACCTATACCATTGTAAATCTAAAACTAGTTGAGCAATTACTAGCACCTATGGATCCCTAACTACATTGAATAAAATCTGAGATAATCCAATTGGTTCAAGAAATATCTTTGATGTAATCAATCAATTATACACATACAAACACACACATATATCGTATATGGATGTAAATGTTCGCAGTTGATATTATTTGATGTGATGTTAGGAAAAAATCTTTTTTCAAAAAACATATATTTTTCTTTCAGATTTCTTTTAAATCATTTTAGACTTAAAACTAATCTTTCTTTTTAATTTAGAGTGTAAAGGGTTTTTATATTTCTCAACATTTTTAAGGGTAAATAAAATTGTAATAATAAAAATATAATTTTGACCAGGTTTGGCTGAGGAAAAATTACTCCACCAATCTTTATAATTTATCTCAATTTTAAACTAGGTCCCGTAGTTTTTTTTTTTTGTCTGAACAGAGTCCTTATATTTTAATATGTAATAGGCATTAATCTTTAAGTGTAAAAATAGTTAGTTTTAATAAATAGAATTTCATTAAATTTTCTTTATCTCATCTAACACCGTTTAATACCTATGCATATCTATGAATAAAATTTCATAAAAGCTATCATCTCCCGTCCTAATTATAAAACCTAGTTGATTTTTTTTGGAGAGATTAAGGAAGCTAAATAAGTTACTTAATTATTTCATATATTGTGTTTTCTTAGATTATATATTAGTTTATTAGTCAAACTATTTAGTTTGAAGAAGAAAATAAAAATACTCTAAGCCTAATTTAATTAGTTTTCTTAATCTCTTTAAAAAACGTCTATCCCAACTTATTGCACACAAAGTCACTACTGGAAAGTGGCAGACAATCAAATTGGGCCAAAGAGGTGTTCGCCTTTCACATTTATTCTTTGCGGATGACTTAATTTTATTTGGTCAGGCTACCCCATACCAGGCAGATTTAATAGCAGAGACCCTCCATGAATTCTGCCGAGCATCTGGTCACGAGATTAGCCGAAACAAATCTGAGGTTTATTTCTCAAAGAACATGGCTCCCCAATCATGTAAGGTAATCTGTGATAAGTTAGGTTTCAAAAGAACTGTATCCCTTGGAAAGTATCTAGGAGTCCCATTGTTGGCAGGGAGAGTGACTTCATCAACTTATGGATTCATTTCTGAAAGGATTCAAACATTACTCGCTGGTTGGAAGAGTAAATGCCTATCGTTGGCAGGTCGAATCACCCTCGCTCGGTCAGTATTGTCGTCCATCCCTCTCTATACTATGCAGAGCACCTCCCTCCCTTCATCATGCACCTCGAAGATTGAGAAAGTCATCCGTAAATTCATCCGGGGCCACTCTCTCAGGAAAAAAGAGGTATCGTTTGGTGAAATGGCATGACCTTTGCCAACCAATTAAGCACGGTGGTTGTGGTTTGTTGAAACTTGGCTCACAAAACAAAGCTTTCCTGATGAAGTTGATATTTAAAATCCACTCTCAACCTGATTCCCTTTGGGTTCGTGTCCTACGGCAAAAATACAATATTTCCTCCAATGGTGAGGTGTGCCATAATTCTCGCAGGTCCTTCCTTTGGAGAAATTTGGTTAGTCTTTGGGAGGAAACTTACCTCCATATCAAATGGAATCCTAGTGATGGCACCAATGTAAAATTCTGGTCTGATTTTTGGGTAGGCGACTTTGGTCCTCTAAAGCTCTTATCCTCCGCCCCAATCCCAGAGCAAGATCTTCCAAAAATTGTCGCCGAGTATGTCAATGAGGATGGTTCGTGGAAATTGAACCTATTTGGCCACTTATTACCTTCAACGGTTCTAAAGGATTTACCCTCGCTAACAACCCTGGGTGCTCCTTCTATCGGCCCATGTGCTTGGCATTTAACCAAGAAAGGGGATTTTCTCGTTAAATCGGCTTATGAAGCTTTCGGAATCTTTGAACCTGGAACAATTATGACCGCTTATGGTCTAAAATGTGGAAGTTGCAATTGCCACAGAGGATTCGAACATTTTCCTGGTTGCTTCTCAAAGGAAAGCTACTCACTAATGTGGAAAGGGTTGCGCGAAATTTGACCTAGGACAGCTATTGTTCTCTCTGTCAAAATGGTCCTGAAAGCCTCAGCCATGTCTTTCAAAAGTGCACCTTAGCCTCTTCCGTATGGAAGAAGATTCTACCTACGAGATCTTTGTTACGATTTTTTCAGATTAGATATTCAAAAATGGCTTCGTTCGTTATCCTATCGACATCCTTGGACACCTCCCGGAAGGTTGGTATATGCATCACTTGTTGGAAACTATGGGACACCCGTAATAGAAGAATCTTTTTTGACGAACGGTTCAACTAGTGTTTCCTCACAAGTCGGATCTCTTGTTGTTCACTGTATTTGAAATGTTTTGATAGGTTTCCCCTTCTTATGTAATTTTCTTAGTCTATGTTTATTTTATGTCTTCTGATGTAAATCTTGATCATTTTTTAAAAACACTCAACTATGCCTTATAATTAGGAATAGAAGGAGTATAAATTTAAATTATCAGTAAAATAAATTATAGGACCTGATCTAAAATTGACATAAATTATATATAAGGATATACGGATTTATTATTCTCAGGCTTATTTATGCAAGATATGTTTTTTCAAAAGGCTGACAAATGCATTAGTTGACCTTCTTAGCCTTTCAGGGATTTAGTTTTAATCTTTTGTATGGATGAGTTATGATGCCCTAATGATAACAACATATTTCCACTTAACAGAGTTCATGGAATATTCAGTTAAAAAAACCAAGTTATAAAAGTTAGGGTGTTCTTAGAGTGGACCCGTTCTCGGTCCCGTTCTAAAAAAGGGCTAAGGAAGGTAAATCAGTCCCGATCCAGATCCTAAATTTTTTTTGCTCCCATCACGATTTCTTGAGAAAACCTAGAAGGAAATGCTTAATAATGGTATTGAACGAGAATTCTTAATTAATAATTTATCAAGAAATTTGGTTTTTGATCAAGTTTTTTTTTTTTTTTTTTTTTTTTTTTTTTTTTTGAATAAAATCAAATGTATTTCAACTAAAAATGTTAATCATCACAAAAAAATAAAAAAAAAAAGAACTATATTCTCCTACTTCACATGACAGTATGGATCGTGTACCAAGAATTAAGGAAAGTGTTGAAATTAACATTTAATGATTCTAATAAAAGAACCCTATCAAAGTAAAAAATGAGAGATGAAAGTATTTAAGTCATGAGAGATATAATTTGATGTTGGATTGGTTGACCCTTTAGGAGAAGGAGGACTTTCTTTATACATATTTCTCTCAAATCTTGTTTCGGATTTTTCTGTGAAGAATGGTGATTGAAGCATCCAAGACAAAACAGCCTGGAAGCATAGAACAACAACAAACATATTAGGCCCTTTTGCATCGTTGCAAATCAGAGAAGGGAAAAAGAAAGTCGCATTTTCCGCTAGTAGCAACCATTTGGTTCACCATTTTCTGAAGAATTTTTTTTCCGATGTCAGCCAATTTTCCTTCATCCATATGAATTTCTTTTTTTCTCATTATATATTGGTGGGAACTCATTTCCTACACGGTTGTAAATTCCAAATAACTCTTCTCTTTCTTCTTCAATGTTCATCACCGTAACTGTCTCCTAATTCCATTACTACAGATCCGTCAGTGACCACAGTGGAGGAGGAAGAAGCCGCAGACGGTAGCCTCTTTGCCACTGCCGCTGCAAATCCGTCAATGACGGAGGTGACTGAGGATGAAAGAGAGTCGATGATAGAGCTTTGATGTGAAGGAGGGAGAAGGAGAGAGCACACAATGTATCGAGACATAATATTTTCTGTTATATTTCATTATTTTCATTTAAATTCCTTTCCAATTTTACTTTTTCCTCAATCCAAATAGTGCCTTAGCTTTTGATGTATTCTTCAGATTTTTGATCGAATTCAATGCTTTCGTATACTCCATATAGCGAACTCTGCTCCGTGTGATAATATTTTGTTATTATTGTCTCCTTTCCATTTTCCTCGTGTGCTAGACTTTTGATATTTTAATAGGGAAATTCTAACCATAAAATTAACATGGGAACGTTTGAAATTTAATCTTTTACATTTTTATTGCCTTCACTATCCCTATTTTAACTAGACCTAAATGGTCATCCACCTATGGGAAGTAGAGTGGTCAGTCAAGGCCCTTACGCGCTCCCCACGGCCCGCGGTGGTCACGCGCCCTCGCCGTTGGCAGTTGGAACATAAATTCACGCGCAAAGGAGGCTGCTAGGGATTGTTTGGTCATTTTTTTATTTAAAAAAAAAGTGCTTACAAATTCAACAACCGGGGAAGGTTTCCTTATGGAGCACGTTTCGTGAGAACCGAAACGCTATAAATACCCTCCATTTCTTTGTTACATCCTTCTTTCTTCTTCCATCTTCCCCTTAGACGTTTTCTCGCTGTCTCTTCTTCGCTCCCTTTTTCCTCTTTGTCACAGATTTGCCGCTTCATTGCTTTCCCTGTTCACACTGTGCCTCCTTCCCTTTTTAAGCTCCGTTGTGTATTCCCCATCTTCGTCCTTGCTCTTAATCGGCCTACACATTACCCTCCCCTCTCTCCCCCACCGTTTGACCGCCGATACAATTACTGAGAATAAGAGTACTGTAGCTGAAATATCCTACCAAACAGTCAGGGAATTTACTTTTTTCTGGTTGCTCTGTTATTCTGCTCGCTCTCGAACTATACATCAGTTCTTGCTTTGGTTTGTTTCCGTTTCCGAAGATTTGGCTCCTAGAATCCGCATTCTGAGGATAATGAGTATTCTCATTTCCTTGTTCTTCTGTTTGGAGCTCGTATGTTAGGTACGTTTTGAATTCATGATTAACTTTAATCTTCATATTTTCGCTTTCTCTCACAGGACTGCTTTTAAAATTTAGATTCTACGAGTCTGGTGAGGATTCGTTTTGCTTCTGCTTTTGTTATTGTCTGATTTTGACTGCGTAAATTGCTTGCCATTCGGAGAGTTCGATAAGGTGGAATCTTTCCTCTTACCTTCACGGTTTATGTCTTATAGTTATTCTGCCATATTTAGAAGTATTAGAAACTGGTCAAAATTGGGCTTTAGTCAATCTTCGTCGGCGTACGCATTCCCTTCCTTCCTCTCCCTGTTGGCTGCCGAGAAAGTTACTGACAAAAGGAATCTGTAATTGAAACATCCTACCAAACAGTCTGGGGATCTACTTTTTTCTTCTGGTTATTTTGTTGTTTTGTTGGCTGCCGAACTATAATCTAATCGTGTTTTTTAATTAGGTATAAGTCTTCTTTATGGTTTATCCCCATTTCTAACGTTTGGGAACCCGGAACCTGCATTCTTAGGATCATGGACATTCTCATTTCTTTGTTCCTCTGTTTAGAGCTCCTATATTATGTACGTTATGAATTTACTGAATCATTTTTTTTCATCTTATTTCCCCTTTTTCTAGAAGGAATTCTTTTCAAATTAAGATTCTGAAAGTCTCCTGTTTAAACTTTTTTTTTGGGTTTATTGTCCGATTTTGACTGCGTAAATTGCTTGACGATTGGAGAGTCCCATGACGTTTTGACCATGGAATCTTGCTACTTACCTCTGCAGTTGATGATTATTCAATAATATTTATAAATAGAAATATCAGCTGGTCAAAATCCGGGCCAACTGTCTAAATTTAAAGATTATGAGTAGTATGCTTCCCTTTGTTCTCTATTCTAACGTATAATCATCTTCTTTGACTGGTCTTTACTTGATTGGTTAATTCAGTTTTTTTCAGTTTTCCGACCACAGGATGGATACTGTTAAGTTTGGACAAAAAATTCTGATGTGTCTCCCTTGGAAGTATATTTGATTAAGTTGATGTGATTTGTTGATTGTTTTATGCTTGATTTTTCTTTCAAAGTCTGCTTGTTCCTTGTCCTGATCCCGTAGAGTACTTCGAACCATTTAAAAGAAAAATAAATAGGGAAAAGTCAAATTTTGTGAAGTCGATATCATTCCTTGGTCTATTCACCAGAGTTTTATTTTTATAAATTGGGAGTAATTTCATTTATGCTGACAAAATAGAAATAAGTTCTGGTCCTTTATATTTACAGGCTCCAAAGAACCATTACATATACAACTATAGACTTTTTTCCTTCGATTTTCATTATGCTTATTTGGAATCACAACAGAAGTATGGTGTTCTTTATAAGTGTTTAATGGTGATAAATTATGTCAGTTATCTGTTTTGTTGCAGAATATTCATCTGTTGTGTCCATATGTATTATTGAGTCCCATGCTTTGTCGGCCCGTAATGTGTGGTTGCGTAGCTCTTTCATGTCATCTACATGGGATAGGACAACTTGACAATATGTACATAACTATTATCTGCTTAGTTATGTTTTTCTAAGGAAATTTCACTTGCTCACAAATGAGCACAATATCTATTTTCATTTTCTTGATGCCTTTTTTTTTCCCCCTTTTTCCTTTTCTCCATCCTTTACTATTTTTTATTTTTAGTGTGTGGTGTAGGTGAACTTTAGTCCTGTGTTCCATCTTTCTGCTCCATCATGTTCAAATTGTTCTTGCCAATGGTTTTTACTTTGTTTTGCTGAGTAAGTTGATGGCTTAGTTATTAGGATAAGGATTTTTTTATGCTTTTTATCCGCCAAATAGCTGGAGATATTTGGTCATCCGTTCTATTTAATCGCTATATGCTATTTGATAATTTGAATTCATTGACCTTTTTCACTTTTGAACCCTTAACAGCATCTATTGTTATCAGTGTCAGTCTATCAATCCAAATCTTTCAAGAAACCCCTTAGTTTCTAGCATGGAAGTCTTTGGTATGAATTTAGCATGTTTTCTAAAACTGAATTTATCTTCCCTGGTGTTGGGAATATAAAGTTTATTAGAAAATATATGAATTATAGAAGTAGTTATATGAGTGTCATGTGCAATATTAATAGGGTTCAGGGACATTTTATTTGAAACATGTTTATTCTTATCCTTTTGTTCTTTAGTAGCCATTTATATTCGTTTTTAGAAACAAAAATACAGAATAATTGCGTAGAAATGTTAGTTTACCTTTAGCTTTAGCATAATATTCATATTGTCGTATGGAACTGCAAAAAATAATGGATTAACTCAACTGTGATGGTGCTTCTTTTTGCATTTTTTCTTGTTCAAAGACAGATAAATTACACAATTATGGTTCAAGGTGAGCCTGAATAATATAATATTCAGTTGTCAATTTAGGTCTATGCCTAGCCTATCTGTGTAGTTCAAATCTTAGGTTTACTGCCTGTAGGATAAGATCCTTACTGTCTCCATTTGGATTTTTGTCAATTGGACAGTTTTAAACCAATCAATTAAGCAAGAATCCATGCAACTTCCTTCCTTTTTACCTTTTTTTTTTTAAAAAAATTCTTCTTGTGTTTGTTTTTACATGGCCAAGTAGATTCATGCTTCACAATTATTCTTCTAATAATAGAACTTTCAGTACCTGTCTCCTTTACTTTCTTCCCATGTTCCCCACCTTTTATGGCTGTTTCATATGTTCCATAATATAATTGTCTATGCATGTCAAGCGTCTTTGTCATCTTTTGGTTTGTTGTTGACCAAAGCATTTGCATCTGCACTTTTTGAAATAACATCCGCTGAACCTGCTGGCTGTTTTTCTATGCCTACTGGACGCTGTATGTATTTAATGCCCTAACCAAATTCCTCTTTGAAAATATATGTTTTCTGGTAGGAGTCTACTATAATTTTTCTTTTTAGCTTATGGTAAGATGAAAAGGTAAAACTTGAATGCTGCTTGACATTCAATGATTTCATAGTAAATTAATCATATGATAATTTTTTTTCAGGAGCTTGGCAGTTGATGGACTGTTACCCCAAGAGTAGTGACAAGAAAACATTGAAGAAGTGGTTTTTTATTGATAAAAGAGTTGGTTGAAGTGAAAATTTGATATTGGCTCAATTGTTGATCAATCCACTGTTAATTTTGTAAATTCCTGCTGCTCTATAAATTAATCTACGAACCTGGATCCAATGGACCTGAAGTCAAATCACACTCCTGTTCTTACTGATGCTGCACCCATGACGAAATCGAGATTGGGTGTGCATTCCAGTCTGTTGCCTTATTCTCCTACAGGGGCAGCTTTTCCGACTGGCCTGCTTCTGGCAATCCCTAGGAAGAAGACTGGAATTCTTGATGAAGTTCGTTGTAGTAGTTGGCTGGATGCCATGAAATCATCTTCTCCTACAGCCAAGAAGATAACAAAGGATATTAATCATGGTTTTGCATCATCTGATGCTGATAGTGCTTATAGTACCTGGCTGGTATTACATACTTTCTGCAGCTCATTGTGATTGATTTTAGTTTCCATTTGTATAATTGTGGATAGGTTGTTTAGTTATTTCATTTTCCATTCTTTTTCAATATCACAGCTAAAGTATCCATCAGCACTTGCATCTTTTGAGCAAATCGCAAACCATGCAAAAGGCAAGAGAATAGCCTTGTTTTTGGATTATGATGGAACTCTTTCACCAATTGTGGATAATCCTGACTGTGCTTTCATGTCTGACAATGTAAGTAATCTTCTCCAGATTCTGGGTCCATTATTTCAAATGGGAGCTACTCTTTAATTGTTCTTATTTTTCCTGATTTCGATTTGGTAACTTCTCTAGATGCGTGCTGCTGTTAAAAAAGTGGCAGAGCTTTTTCCCACTGCAATAATTAGTGGAAGAAGCCGTGACAAGGTACTTGGCTTCTCTTGAACAGTTATTTGCAATTTTCTTTCTCTTTTTGTTGTTCTGTATCTATGTGCACATTTGTGCTCGTGCAGAACATTCTAACCTTCACACCCAATTTGCTCAGGTACATGAATTTGTGGGACTAACTGAACTCTATTATGCTGGTAGCCATGGGATGGACATCATTGGTCCTGTGAGACAAAATGTATCTGATAACCATCCTAATTGCATTAGGTCTACTGACAATCAGGTACTAGGGTTCAACCAAAGTTTAGATTCGATATTAGCTTTTATGTCTGTTTCTCTCATCTTCTCAAAAATGGCCTCTGTTAAGATCTTTGAAAAACAATGCAGGGAAAGGAAGTTAATTTATTCCAACCTGCTGCTGAATTCTTGCCCATGATTGATAAGGTGGGTATATCTGAAAAATCCTACTGTGAATCACATTCCCATCCTTTTCTCTATTGGACTATATGGCATTCTGACATACTCATGTTTGAGCAGGTGCTTGATTCCCTCATTGAATGTACAAAAGACATTAAAGGAGCAAAAGTTGAGAACAATAAATTTTGTGTCTCTGTACATTATCGCAACGTAGAGGAGAAGGTAAATGATTCTGTTCTCATGCTTAATATTTTGCTTAGCTGCCTATTATTTTCATAAAAGATTAATTGTTCTTAATTAAAATGCAGAATTGGGAAATAGTGGCGCAAAGAGTCCATGATATTCTGAAGAACTATCCACGTTTGCGATTGACCCATGGGCGCAAGGTACTAAATCAAACTAGTGAATTATGAGTAATCACATTGACCTTGAATGCTAGATTTTAGAAAAATTAGACCACAAAAATTAAATGAGCAAGTATTTGGTACTTTCTTTTCTTTTGGAAATAAATTGTTTTCTTAAACATAGTAGTAGAGTTCAAATTGGTGATAAGTTAACTTGAAAGTTACGAGCATAATAGTTGTGATGGAAAGTTTTAATTCAGTTGTGGAATTTTAAAGCAATCTATCCTATATAAGATTATTTAATAACCTGTGTTCACTACTTTTCAGGTTTTAGAGCTCCGACCAGTGATTGATTGGGATAAGGGGAAAGCTGTCACATTTTTACTTGAGTCTCTTGGTGAGTTAATTTGCTATTTATTTACTTCTGCGTTACTTTATGGAATATTAGAATTATCTTTGTTTTGCAGCAAGTGACATTAGAAATATATTTACAGGGCTTAGCAACTGTGATGATGTGCTGCCTATATATGTTGGAGATGATCGGACTGATGAAGATGCTTTTAAGGTGTGACACTTGACATGCAGTAATTTAATGGCCCCAAAATGTTATTTTCTTTCACCTTTATTTTTCTTCTCTCAATTTTCCTGATCAACTGAATTTCAACAGGTTTTGAGGGAGGGAAATAAAGGTTATGGCATCCTAGTTGCTTCTGCGCCGAAGGAAAGCAAAGCAGTTTACTCCCTTCACGATCCATCAGAGGTATTTCTCAGTTTCAGCATAATAAATTTGTCATAACTTTTCTGGCTGTTGTTTTGTACTTTATTTGGAAAGAGATAGGCTGCTAGGAAAATGCACTCAAAATACTCCATAGATCTTTAGGTCAGGCACATTGGCATTTGATGCTGGACAGGATTGAAAAATGAAAGAGTTGAACAAAATTGATCAAAATCAATATGGTGGGAATCTTGTTCTCCAGTTTTGTTTTCCAATTTTAATCTTGTTGTTAACCCATATAAATCTTAAATTACGCAATTATCTAAAAGATTTATAAATCCCAAAAGATGTTATGATCATCATCATATAAATCTACTAGAATCCTATCTTCACAGTATGTGGCCTTTAACTTCTCCGCTGATGTTTATATTTGCAGGTTATGGAATTTCTCGAGACTCTTGTGGCTTGGAAGTCAGGCCACCTGAACAGTTTCGTGTAGGTTTATAGAGGAGAATATAGTCTACTACTATATATCTAATAAAGATATCTTTATGTTTCAAGATTTTTTGGGTTTCCAAGGAAGTATTCCAGGAGGTTTCTTGGAGAAGATATCAGCACAGAAGCCTCTCATGGAAAGCATAGTTGTAAATTCTTGGCTCATAATTATTTCATAAAGAACTATGTGCTGAGGGTAAATTCCTTTCAGAGTAAATGAATGTTCAATGCATCTCTTTTCTTTGTCAGTTTTGGTCATTTTTCTTTGGGTATTCATTCATGGCTTCCACCAGAATCTGTTCATTTGTTAATTCTTTTATATGTAGAATGATATATATAAATATTATATTTTTAAATAAGCTTAGTGCCAACTGCCATTACGTGAATGTTGCCTAAGGGCCCCTCTTTATTCCTCTGTTATGTGTCCCTGTCTACGGTGATGACTCTGCGATAAAATTATTAGGGTAGATTTTGTTGCAAGAAAATTTTTTTGTTCTTGCGATGTTTTCAAATCTATTTATTAAAGGGTAAAAGGACCTTAGGTATGTTTGGTTTGAGGGGAGGGAGTGGAAAAGAGTAAATTGACCAAATTGTCATTAATGAGAAGAATATTCTTTTTTGTTGATGGTATGTTTTTGAAATATTGAAAAGTTTCCATGAACAATTTAGTAAAGATGGAGGTAAAAATTTTTCTCTCCTCCTCCCACTCCCTCTCTCTCCCTCAAACCAAAAATTTCTCTCTCTTCTCCCACTCCCTCCCACTCTCTCCCTCAAATAAAAAAACCTCAATTTTTTAATTTCCTATACAACCGTCCATCCCCCTCCCCTCTCTCTCAAACACTTCACACAAGGTCAACCTGGCGGCGTCGTCTGCTTCCGATGAATGATCAATGTTTCATAGTTGCTGCCTAGTGCCTATGTGGATGAGGAAATTGAGATGGAGGAGAGGAGTCTACGCATTGGAAGTTAAGGAAACCAGAAGAAGGGTGAAATTGTTGGTGAGGGGCGTCTTGCTAAGTAAAATGTGAAATTCTGCCAACACACATTCACAATGTTTCCATGGTTGCTCCCCGGCGGGTGTGTCCCCTGAATCTTCCTTCTTCAGAGATTGCAGATTTTATTGTCTTGGCTGTGTGAGTGGGTCCCTCCCTATGGGGAAGGGCTACGATAGGTAGATTAAAAGATAATAATAATACGGAGTAATATACTTCAGCTAATACTTGGTCTAACTTGGGTAATGGTTGCATTTTCATTCATTAATCATTATTATTCTTGAGACATATTTATTAAATTTAATTACATTAAAGAAGTTAATTGAGTTAGTTAATATGACATGCATTTTTTAAAATATCCTAATCATCTTCCTTGATTCTCACATTCTCTCTCCTCCTTGATTATTGGTGATGTAGCATCAATACGGGTAAATCAGAAAAACATTACTCCCTCCGATCCTAATTATAAGAGCTAGTTGACTTTTTTGGAGAGATTAAGGAAGGCTAATTAAATTAGCTTAGAGTATTTTTAGTTTTAGTTTTTTTTCAAACTAATTAGTTTGACCAATAAAGTAATATATAATCTATGAAAATACAACATAGGAAATGATTAAGTAAACTTATTTGAAACTTCCTTAATTTCTCCAAAAAAAAGTTAACTATTTCTTATAATTGGAATAGGAGGTAGTAACAAATATGATAATTATATCTTATATTTAGGACAAAAATTAATTTTTTAAATATGTCTTATATTAAGAATGAGATGGAGTACTAGGTTGAGTTCATTTTGAGGAAAAAGAGGTTTTTTATGAAGTAAACTATACAGACATACTCCCTTCAACCAATGTATAGAAGTCTGTAAGGCCTTTACCCTAAATATAAGAGACTAACTATCCAAATCTACTTTATCTTTTAAAGAGTTTCCCTCATGCTCTTCGTTAACTATAAATTCGCCCTACGAGTGTCATTAAATGCTTGGTAAAAGTTCAAAATTAATTGGGGCATTTTTGGTAGAAATGTCACCCGCCAAGCTTGGATGGGGTTCTGTGTTAAAACCACCATTGACTTGATTGTGTGAGTGTGTGTTTAAATTGT
Source organism: Acacia melanoxylon (assembly GCA_019022615.1). Lineage (NCBI taxonomy): Eukaryota > Viridiplantae > Streptophyta > Magnoliopsida > Fabales > Fabaceae > Acacia > Acacia melanoxylon. Next base: position 16,090,257 of record JAFJYJ010000005.1, read on the forward strand.
ATAAATAAAAAAAAAATTGGATGTGGATCTTGAAAACCTGGTTGATAGAGAAAATGAACTGTCACAAAACATCATTGGTGCATCATTTGTTAGCTTATGAGTGTTCTTAAGATATGTAAGGGGTAAAAAAGAGTCAAAAGATGTAATAAAATATGACATGTTTTTCAGGTAGCCTAGTTATGATACCAATCTCATATGGATTCTTTAGGAACCAGTCTAGAGATCCAGGTAGAGTAAAAGGTTCGAGAATTCTATATCCTTAACTACAAAAATTACAATGAGCTGAAGAAAATCTTGCAACCTAGAATCTATAAGAACACGAGTAAATACCTCTCAGAAGAATTTTTTCATTCATATTAGATCTTTAAGTATACAATTTATTGTTGTAAATGACTCTAAAGATTAAAAAATGTGCTGAAAATATGAAAGACAAGATGTCATCTGCCTAAACTAAATTTGAGTATTACAACATAATAGCAAGCTATGAAATAATACCATTGACATCCTTACTCAATAATTCATATATAAAATAATATATCTAGTTGAGTTTATAAGATTATTCAAAGAATTTACTTGAAAATCCTCCAAATTTTAAAAATCCTAAAAAATAAAATTCAAAATGATTGAACAAAATGACTCAAATTCTCTTTATGTGGATTGATATTTAAGTAAAGCCTCTTGTACCTCCAAGGAAGTCACCTTTAATATAAGCCCTTAAAAGTCTTCTTCATTTTCATAGTGACCTTTATACCTAAATACATAAGATTAGAGTTTTGGGCCTTCAAGATGTTGGCTTGGACTCCAATTCAAGTCACAGCCTCTTGAATTCAAGGATATATTGAAGGGTTCTTGACTTAGGCTTCAAGAAAATTTCGATCTTGATTGTGTTATTAACATGATTCTTGATCTGTCTTTTACTTCTTGTAGTAATTTAGTGCTAAAAGCCGAGAATTGTTGGGCTTGAATTGGCGGGTTGATGTTAGAGTTATCCAGGGAATTGAGCAATTGCGGATGCTTGTCCAAGAGGCATTTCTAATTCTATTCTTCGGCGGAGTGTCCGGCTAGCTTGAGGGCTTGGATTGGATTACCAAGTGTTTGGGATTAAATTCCCTATCGTGTAATTTTTTCTTCCTTGTAGGCTTTTAAGCCATCATGTAGCAAAAATAAAAAAATAAAAAAAAATCAAGGATATATTTAAGTTGACATTTAAAAAACAAGTTCACACAAATTGAGACAAAATTTATTTAAAATATTTACCTCGTATACTGTAAATCATATCGTAAAAGTAGCTTTCATCACTTAATTCAAACAGACACTTACATCTTCCTTCATCTTTCCTATGCTTAACCAATATCATGTGAAGTGACACAATCATTCTCTAGATTGATATCAGCTAGTCTGTTAAATCAACATACATCTAGATAAATATATTTTTATTATGTTAGATAACATAAAAGCTAATCACTTTCCATTTTCCACCTACTCTTTTATTTTTCTCTCATGTTAAAAGTAGCTTTTGGTTGGTAAAAAAAAAGGAAAAAAGAAATGGTAGTTCTTGGTTTCCATGAACAGCTAATTCATGGGATTCATGAAAATACCTGTAAAAGCAATTAAATCACAAGCATTTCATCCTCTTCTCCTTTGTTTATCTTCAAAGTTTCCAGAATCTCCTTAATCAATCTAAAGAAATGGTCAATTCAATTTTATATTCCCTTGGCTCATTAATGTGTGTCATGTTCTACAGTTCTAGAATGACTTTAGGTTCTTCCTTTCAAAATATAAATCTAGTTTCCATGAATACACAAATTATTTAAAATAGGCTTTATTTTTTTGATAAAAATCGAAAATAAAATTTCTAACATATGTATAAAAATTAATTAATTATAAATTAATGTAATGAAAGATAAATTATTCAGTTTAATATATATTTATTTCAATATAAATTTTATTAATATTCATATATTAGTTCTAAAAAAATTATTAAATACTATCATGCTTAATTATTTATGATGCTTCAAATTGGAGAGAGGGAAGAAAATTAAATTATGAAGATAGATTAATAATCTTAAATTTTATGGCATTATTTCAGATATTAGATTAATTATGAGTAATTTTTAATGGTACTCAAAATTAAATTTAGTGTATATTTTGAATTATCAAATCCACCGACCACCATATTATACCCCTTCATTTATACGTCTCTACAAAAAATTGGAGACTTGGTCTATTTCTGCCGTGTACGACAACAGCACGTCCAGCCACGAGACAAGAGGTTTCATTTTGATTTTAAATGGAACGTTGACTATATATGTTTGAGTTTAATTTAATCTCTTCAAATTATAAATTATATTTTTAATCCCTTAAATCTTAACGTTATTAATTTTATTTAATAAAAAAAATACTGACCTACTAAATTTAAAAGGCAATCCTACAATTAAACGCTCACCATCTCGACTCACCAAGTTTTTAAGACTGGTGAATATATCAATGTTGTGTGCATAGGGTATCCATATAAACTAGGGTATTCTTTCCGTTGGATGAACGGAACAATGTTTATTATTCGATATTGTATTTAAATGATTTTTTTTTAATTTAGGCTAAAATCTGAAAACCACTCTTTTAGCTATGAAATACATCAAGATCTTACGTAAGCGGATGAGGAATGAATGGTTGAATGATTATTTAGTCTTTATTTTTTAAATAATGATTTGTAAAATAATTGTTTTTCTTAATACATCATCAATATTCACTTGATTTCATGAATATTTTTTTTGATATTTTTTTCTTTTCTTGTTTATATTCTTTTATTTTTTAATCATTTAAAATTTTCCTTAAAAAAAAAAATTCGGAGATAAACCCCTAAAACCCCTACATATTTGGTGCACATCCTTCATAAATTTTCTGGATCCGCTCCTTGTACCTCAATGTCATCTAACGTCTGACTAGACACCAAACATTGTCTTTTATACGTAGAGAACATGTAGCCATTAGAGAGTCATAATGGTCATTAAAAAAGATTTCATGACAATTAGCAATTTTTGTTTCTTTAAAAATTAAGTGAATGTTTTTTTGTGTGTTTGCCCTAAATTAATTTAATATCTTTCTTATCTCTTTTTCACACTCACTTTCTCTAATCTCTTTCCTATCCACTCTCTCCCACAGTCTCACCCACCATCTTCATAAATAAGGGTATAATTAGAAGGAAAAAAAAACTACTCCATCCTGGTTCTTAATATAAAACATATTTATCTAATTTGATTAGATTAAGAAAATTGGATAAGTTAATTAATATGACATGTATTTTTATAAAACACTCTACTCATCTTCCTTAATTCCTTCTTCTCCTTGATTGTGGTTGATGGAGCATCAATAGGGGTACATTAGGAAAATATTGACAAATATAAAAATTGTGTCTTATATTTAGAATCAAGATCAACTCTCTAAATATGTTTTATAGTCAAGGTAGAAGGAGTATTACTTTTTTTGCCAACAAAAAAAAAATCTATTACATATTTATTACTGTTAACTAATTTTAAACAATTTCTTAACCCACATGATTTGGGTAGTTATTACTTAAAATAAAGAATGGAGGGGTAACTTTTTGTTTTCCTAATTCATATCCATATTATGTCTCTTCCAATGCTTTTAATACTCCCCTCGGGTAGATAGAAGCTTTATGTGTCCTATTTATAAGTCATTTCTTAAATTTTTTTTGTTCATAATATAAGCCTCTCATTTAATATGAATAAAGTAAAAACATTTTCAATTTAAAATAGATATAATGAGTTAATTGATACAACCTCCAGTATTTAATAGAAGACATATTTTGATAGTTGATCTTGTTTCTAAATATAAGATGTAATTTTCATATCTGACTATTTTTTCCTAATTTGCCTCTATTAATACATCTTCATTAATAATCAATGACGAGAATGAAAGAGAGAATTAAGAAAGATAACTAGGGTATTTTAGAAAATACATGTCTCATTAACTAACTTAATTAATTTCTTTAATATAATCAAATTAGCTTAATATATTTTATACCAATAAGCATGAATGAGTCTTTCTTAATTCTCGTAAATCAATTGAAGAGATTCATATTGTGTACTAGAAGTGGTTGGAGAATAGTCCCTCTTGTATTTAATACATAACTTATTTGAATTGTTTATCTTAGTTCTAATTCTAAATATAAAATATATACTCTCTTCGTCTTAATATATAAGAGCTTTTCAACCGAATGCGAGATTTTAAAAAACAGCTAGAAGTAATTAAATGTAATAGTTGCAAAGAAATTTTATTTTGTTTTAAAAAATGCCCCTATTTATAAATGGATGAGAGAGAGAGAGAGAGAATGATAATGAGAAAATAATGAAAGAGAATATATGTAGTATAATAATTAATTAAGGGCCAAATGGAAAAAAGTGCATTATTATTGCGACAAACTCAAAATGAATTTTACATTTAGGAAAAAACCCATTAAAAAGAAGGCTCTTATATATTGTGAATTAGAGATGGAGTAGTATTTCATATTTATCAATTTTTTCATAATTTATCCATGTTCATATTTCCATCAACAATATCAAGGAGAGGAAATGAGAGAATTAAGGAAGATTAATAGAGTGTTTTAAAAAATACATGTTATATTAATTAACTTAACTAATGCCACATTAATTAACTTAACTAGCTTTTTTAATTTAATCAAATTAGATAAATATGTCTTATATTAAGGATGTAAATGACTTTTTGTAGTATTACTTTTTTTGTACAACTTTGGACCTATTTATAAGATTTTTTAAATAGATCACACCTATCAAAGAGAGGTAGTTAACTCAATGATTATATGATTACTTTTTAATTTTGCCTTCATTTATGAATAAGTATTTTTTAACTCTTTCTATTTTCTTTGGTACAATTAATATAGGCAAAATTATCACAATATCTTTTATTACCTTTTTTATTACTGTAAAACTGGACTTATAAATAGAATTAAAATTTTTAATTAAAAATGATTTATAAATAAGATGAAAGTGTTGCCACTGATCTCACCTAAATTCTACCAATCTGAGTGTGCTAGTACACTACTTGGACATTAATATTTCCCCGAAGTGCTTGTTTTGTTTTTTTTTGTTGGGGTACAATCCCCGAAGTGCTTTGTTTATTGTTCATGCCAACTACCATATTCAAGTTGGCCCAAAAAAACAAAACATACCATATTCAATATATTTTGTGGTATCATTTAATTATCTGTCTCCTTTTATATTAATTATTATGTGAACGAGGTGTGTTGGAAGTTATAAATAAACGGTATAAATTTAATTGGTAATTGTTTTGAGTTTTGACTCCTATGAATTGCGTGGAGTCTCGTTTAATCAATCCATGGTCAATATTAAGATTGTGTGCAAGAATTAGGCACCAAATTAAAATTACTATATTCACTTCCAGGTAATCATCTACATCATCATCATCCTCATCCATAATTTCTCTATATTACGTATATAAATATAAAATAAAAGTTAGCTACGTATTTCCTTAGATTTTATTCAAGTAATTTTTATGTACTTTGAACTTGTGTATTTCCATGTAAATGTTGAATTTGAAACAAATTTTTATTAACTTGTATCATTTTTTATAATTATTTAGTTTAATTTTATAAATTTAGTGATTATGCTGTTTTTTGGGCCAACAAGCTGAATATATTATTAATATTGAATCAGAACTCGTGATTATGCTGTTCACCTCATAACTTACTACGAGTATATTAGATACTAAAATTTTTACCATTGTTATTAATTGACTTACATGGAAATGTGAAAAGCTTATATAATTTATTTTACAACTCTACTTTTTTTTTTCATTTTTTTAAAAGTGCATCTTTTCAAAAACAAAATTATAAGGAATTATCTTGAATCTTGTTGAAAATAGAAAGGATTTTTTTATTTTTTTTAAATATCGATCCTCTTTAAAAATAATAAGATATAGCATTTTAAAATTTTGTTCATGTATTTCAATAATTCAATCTCTATGGTGTTGGAAGAAATAGAGGGAAAAAATTATACAATTTGAATAAAAATACATGCATGTCGATCATGTTATATATTAATTCTCCATAATTAAATACATGACTTTTGTGGTCGACTACAAAAGTCTTTCTTATAATTAAGGAGGGAGTATTATTTACTATTATTTATGATTCGTGAATGGTAAATAAACTTGTTAGATGTTTTAAATTATGGAACCGTTTCCCGATAGGAGAGCTTTTCCAAATCGGATTTGTCAGGATTTAATTTTTTTTCTTAACTGTCAATTTTTAAATGAAAAAAATCATTTTTTGAAAAATTATCTTTATTTTAGATTCTCTACCCATTAAAATAATTATTTTTTTAAAAAATAAAAAGTAAAAAAACTGGATCGTTCAAATCTCATCTGGACGATCCAGATAAGGTAAGGAAACTGGTTCCTTTAAATTTATGTAGAAAACTAATTTAAATAATTTCACTAAAACAAAGGAAAAGGTATACGAGTTATTTTATTTTAATGAGATATAGTAGTATGTATATTGAAGAAGAAAAAATTTGGACGTTGATCTTCCATATATATCTTTGGTTTAAATGATGTCCGCGTGTCCTACAACTTAATTATCACATGGCGCGTACTCTCTCTCTAGCTCTTTCTCTCTCTCCCCCATTCTGTTGAAACCGCCCGCCAACTAACTTTCCCACACATACCTCTTCAATTATATGTGTATATATAATAACTCTTTCTTCTTCTTCATTGAGCTCCCAAACACACAAATCTTGATTTGAGCTATCATGGAGGCCACCAAGCATGCTCAACTGCTGCGTAATCCCTTGATTGACGCGCCGCCACGTGCAAACAAGACTAGCCGCCGGCGACGACGGGTCGTGACGATCTTGTGCTCCGTCATTGTTCTGGCATCTGTAGTTGCAATAATATTGGCGAGAAACCAGAGGGAGGAGGCAAGGACAAAGGAGAAAACAGAAACTAGGTCGTTTGGAGAGAGGCCATCGATTCCAAGAGGAGTGTATGAAGGAGTATCAGGCAAGTCCAATGTAGTTTCTTCAGAGAATCTTTCGTATAATTGGACGAATGCTATGTTCTCTTGGCAAAGAACTGCTTTCCACTTTCAACCCCAACGAAATTGGATGAACGGTATGTATGGTGTTCTTTTCTTTCTTGTTCTTGTTATTTGTTTTGAATTATCTTTCTTTCTCCTCTTGAATATAAGATGTATATATAACTGACAAGTTTCTGTTAGTTCCAAATGCAAAGCATCAATTCATCATCTCTCAAATTTATCATTCTTTTCTCAAACAATCCTATTAATTGTACATACTAAAACGGTTCTCATGTTCTCAAACATATAGTGATATAGAATCTCTCTTATATGTGATATATATCATGTGTTGAATTCTATTTGTAACTTTAGGCCATTAATTAATACATGCCCTTTTAATTCAAATGGTCTTATAAGAATTCACTATTTAAAGTTATTTATCAATATAAGTTAAGTCCTTGAAATTTAAGTAGAATATAAAATTCTTGACATTTTTTCTAATTTATAAAATAAAAATTTATTTTCCTTAAAAAAGTTAATTGTCTTATTGGGAATATTGATATCTTATTTAAAGAAGCAATAAAAGACATTTATCTTACTATAAAATAAACTATATATTTTTATTTTAAGTACGTTCGTCCTTGAGAATTTGAGCACAATCATCTGCGAGTCAAAATTTTGGTTATTTATTGATATTTTTTTCTCTCCCATATTTGAAATGATTTGTCTGAATTTGAAGGGTAGGTGAGATCCGCCGGGTGGGAGGGGGCATGTGATTAATTAACTTTCCGAATTTAGCAATCTTCTAACTTTTATTTTCTTTTGATAATTAGTTTGTTTGTCCAAAAAAATAATAATAATTAGCTAGTTGCAATAAATAAAAAGTCTAAAATATAAAATACTTTTAGTCTATATGTGTTATCTTTTGGCTTACTTTAACTTTATAAAGTATAATTTTAGTCATATAATTCTAACATATTTAATACTGCTAAAACAAAATGTTGAAGTGACAAATTCAAGTGATGATTAATAACATTTAATTACACAAATTTTAGATTTTTCTTTTTTTGGTTTAACCATATTTAGATTTAAGCTTAATAATTTAATTACACACTCACCACTTGAGTTTGTGTTTTCCGCTAGCAAAATTAATGGTGTTATAATCATATATATGACCGGATGTATACTTTAAAAAGCTAAGGACCAAAAGTATAACTCAAATAAACTTAAAGGATTAAAAAGTATATTGTAGCTTAAATAAAAATTGTTAGCATGCATTTTAAGTTCAATATCTTTGTTTTAAATAATTTAAAAACTTTAAATTAAAGTTGAAGAATAAAATATGTTAAATTAGATAAAAAAAATATATACTTCAGAAGTATAAAATAATTTGATGATTAAAAATTTAAATTCAATGTTTTTCTTTGATACAATATCACTGAAGCTGTCATTGACAAATTAATATTAATGTCAAAAAATGTGAGTCCCGTGCTTTATATGAGTTTTGAATAAATAAGTGTTAAAATAATGATAAGACAAAAACTAACAATATCTTTTTCTTGTGAATGGATCTATTTGGTTCGTTCATCTACTTCAGATCCTGATGGTACGTATCTCCTTAATTTTTTAAGTTTTGCAAATTTTGTTTTTATATTTTTCTGTATTTATTATTTTTGTTGCTCAATACTCCACCAGGACCTAAATATATGGATTAGAAAACTAACATATTGATATTAAATAAATTAATTAAGTTAATTATTTATAGATGTTGTGTATTTATTATAGGGCGTGCGTGAATGACCTATCAAGTTAATATTTACGGCAAAAAACATAAAATTAAATTATAATTATTGAAAGAATGTTGCGTGTGTATCAATTATCAGTTACGTTGGTAAAAATAAAAAATAAAAGTCTTCTATATCATTGAAGATATATACGAGTTATTGACCAATATATAAATACTGCGCCAGAAAAGATATTAAAAAGAAGTTATTGGCCACTTTTATTTGATGATCCATTTTTTTTTTCTTTTGAAGTCACTATCATGCAATATTTTATTGAAGAAATTTATGGGAAAATACTTTGCATAAGATTTTGTTGGCAATAAAATATACCAATGTCACGTTTTGAATAGTGAACAATTTCTGTTTTAATATTATTTTGAATTTGAGTTTTTATAATTATACTAATTAAGATGTGAAATCGAATTTGAATTGTGAAATCTTGATCAATTAGGAAAAGCAACATGAAAAATTCCAAAACTGCTAAGTATTTGTTTGTGGTCACATTTATGACTCCCAAAAATACTTATTTATATAAATTGAATAAAACTCATATAATATATTTATTTCATATAAACAGTAAATCATGATGATTGAAAGCGCTTTTTTTGAAGACTCTAATCACTATTATAAATCAATTAGCTTACAATAAGTTTATATTCTATCTACCAATTCGCTTACATAGTTGACTATTAGATATATATCCAACTTTTACGGGATGCAAATAACTTTAGGCCAATCTTTGTTCCGGACAAGTCTTGATTAGATGCAACTTGTGAATTATTTTCCAATGTTAAATGTAATAATTATTATATATTTAATTTTATCTTAAATATAAGATTTAACTATACTTTGTCTTTAAAAATTATATTTATTCTCCAAATCATCTATTCCTATTAATTATGTAATCTTTAATAAAATATTTTCTTATTGTATAATTTACATTACGAATAAGATCTTAAATTAAGAACCACATACGACTCTTTAATTTTTTTTTCATTAAAGTAGTTTTCAGTAGCAATAATTATAGATGTAATTGGTATTAGTAAAATTAGTAATTGGTAAATGAATTAATAAATTTAACAAAACAAGGTAAAGATTAACGTTAAATTGGGATTGTTTCATGTGGTGGCAGGCCCATTGTATCACATGGGGTGGTACCATCTATTCTATCAATACAACCCTGATTCAGCAGTGTGGGGCAACATCACATGGGGCCATGCTGTATCGAGGGACCTGATTCATTGGCTCTACCTTCCCATTGCCATGGTTCCCGATAGGCCATTTGATATCAACGGCGTGTGGACCGGGTCAGCTACATTGTTGCCAGATGGCAAAATCATAATCCTCTACACTGGTGACACCAATAAAAAGGTACAGGTACAAAATCTCGCTTACCCCGCCAATCTATCCGATCCCCTTCTCCTCGATTGGGTCAAATATGCCCGTAACCCGGTTTTGGTGCCCCCAACCAACATTGCCCCGAAGGATTTCCGTGACCCATCCACCGCATGGATCGGGTTGGATGGAAGATGGCGAGTAACCATCGGGGCAAAAATAAACAAGACAGGCTTTTCATTGGTTTATACTACCACAGATTTCATCCACTTCAAGAAAAATGCTCACCACTTGCATTCAGTTCCGGGTACGGGTATGTGGGAGTGCGTGGACTTCTACCCGGTTTCAATAAACGGGTCGAAAGGCTTGCCAACATCAGTAAATGGCCCAGGAGTTAAGCATGTGTTAAAGGCTAGTATTGATGATACTCAAGTGGATCATTATGCTCTTGGGACTTACTTCATTGAGAATGATACATGGGTACCGGATAACCCGAAAGAGGATGTGGGTATCGGGTTAAGAGTGGACTATGGAAGATACTATGCATCAAAGTCATTTTATGACCCGGTCAAAGAGAGACGCGTCCTTTGGGGTTGGATTAATGAAACAGATACTGAAAATGATGACTTGAAAAAGGGTTGGGCATCTGTTCAGGTATTATTTTTATTGATTCTGTATTTTGCTTATATCACTATCTTTTTCTTGTTGATATTAGGATCTGAACTTAATAGCATCAAATTAAGCCTTCTAAACTTAACATGGAGACCAAGTTTGCATGTGTTTAAATTTGAAGTAAATTGAAACTGAAACAATCTTTTTCCTAAAAGAAAAATGATGATGTGTGAATTATCTATGGTTTGTGGCAGACTATTCCAAGGGAAGTGACATTTGACAAGAAAACTGGAACTAATATTCTTCAATGGCCAGTAGAGGAGATAGAGAGTTTAAGGCTAAGAGGGTCTGAATTTGAAGGCATCGTCCTCAAGCCTGGCTCCGTTTTGCCCTTGAACATAAGCTCCGCAACACAGGTCTGTCTCTGTCTATAACATGAAGTTCTGAAAAACATTCACGTTTTGTGTTTTCATTCAAAAATTTATTAGCAAACTCATGGAAATTGTGAGTCAAGATCTTTCTTGGGACTTTAGTAAAAACTAGGATTTTGGATTTTAGTTACATCCTGCTTTACCCACAAGGTGTTTGTTGAATTGCCGCAATAGATGAGTCTGTTAAGTGACTTTTTGAACAGACTGAGTTGGAAATTGACAAACACATTTTATGTTTTCGTTCAAAAGTTTTTAAATAAACACATAAAAATCACGAATCAAGATCTTTCCTGTAAAGACACCTGATATGAACCATGATCGTAGTCACATATTGCTTGGCCCAAAAGGTGTTTGTTGAATTGCCACAATTGAAGAGTCTACTAATGGAGTGTTTGGATTTGTTGGAAAATTGATCCAGTTGGACATAATTGCTGAATTTGAAATCGAACCGTTGGGTTCCGACAAGATTGACGAAGAGAGTTTAGGCTGTGGGGGTGGAGCTATTGATAGAAGTGCTTTGGGACCATTTGGCCTCTTGACTATAGCTGATGATACACTTTCTGAGTTGACACCCATTTTTTTCCGTCTCTCTAATTCAAGCCGTCAAAATTCAACTACTTTTTTCTGTGCTGATGAAACCAGGTATGTAAAAACTTTCATTTTCTGGCCCTAATTTTCCTTTTAATTAGAAAACAAATAATTAGATTAAGGTGATGTCAGAAGCCAGCTATATCAGTTTTATGCTGTACCCATACTGGGAAGGTATTAAAGTACTGATACAGTGATACTGTTTACTACTGTTCAATGCATATAAAGTGTTTTTCCCTTAAGTTTGGTTTGGATGTATATTGAAGAATGAAGATAATGTGCAGGGAAATGAACAGGATTCTTGGAGAGAACTTTCTGGTGTTATTTGAGAGGAAGTGTATGTGTTTGTTCGTGTCCCCTAGGTGTCTTTCTTTCTTTTTTGAGTTGGAAAAAAGGCCATACTGACCTTATCGGGGCTCGCACCCATCGCCACCCCTATACAAGGGTGAAGGGGATCACTTTGCTACTAGGGCAATGCACCATGTGTCCCAATAGGTGTCTATGTTTACCGTTTTTAGCACTTGTGACTTTCAATTTTTTGGGCTTATGCTGTAGTTTTCCCCATAATTCTCTCCACTTTTGCCATTTGCCTAGCACGTTGCCACTATTACTTTGTTAAAAGTAACCTCCCTTCCCCCTCCAAAGCCGCGTTTGTACCAAAAATGGGAATGTGGTGCTAACAATACTAAATATGATATAGACATATTACTCCGTACTCTATAATATTGTACACTGTTTAGTTACTTTAAGAACGAAACAGGTTTGAGACTGGCAATCTCATTAATGCTCTGTAGTATTCATATCAGATTCCATGTATTCAACAATAGTCTACTTGATTGCATTTACAATTCTGGTATCTTACGTTAGTCTGAAAATCATTATTCTTGTTGGAATTACATGAATTTTGACTTCATTTAGAAACTTAAATTAGTATTTGGGTATACATCACAGAATCAATAACTTGAATACGAATTGTTGGATTATGCAGGTCTTCTAAGGCTCCTGAAGTTAAAAAGACAGTTTATGGGGCCGAAGTTCCAGTGCTCAGTGATGAGAAACTGTCGATGAGAGTATTGGTGAGTAAAAATTCAAACACTAACTGCTCCGTACTTAAATCATCTTGCATCTGGAGAGAATTTAAGTCTCCCCAAAACAGAGAGTTCTTCCTTTCTCGATTTGTGTGTATCATCCTTGGGCAGAGGTCATGTTAGTCTTCTTCCCCAAAGGGATGAGTTCTTCCTTTAAACCATCTCAAAATGCCTTTTTCTGTTTTTCATATAATATTGAAGTTAAAGAGAATTAATTTGTTGAAACTCTGGATGTGATTAGGTTGACCATTCAATAATTGAGAGCTTTGGTCAAGGAGGGAGAAGAGTGATCACATCTAGGGTTTATCCAACAGAAGCAATATATGGAGCAGCAAGGTTGTTTCTGTTTAACAATGCAACAGCCATCAACATTAAGGCCTCCCTCAAGATTTGGGAATTGAACTCTGCTTTCATACGCCCTTTCCCCTTTGATCAGAGTCTATGAAAGGCTCTAATACGCATGTTATTTGTTTCTCATTCTGGTAATATCTGTTATATTGCCAAGGAAAAAAAATAAAATAAATGGTTATAATCTTGTGGTGCAAGGATGAATATTCAGCTAGTAGGTAGATTTTAACCAATCAATCCCTTTTCCCACCATTGTCAACTTACCAACAAAGGGTGTGATGGCTTGTTTCAGAAGTATTTTTGCGTTTTACAAAATAAATATGTGAGAGGAGTTTTGTCTCGATTTACGGAAAAGAGCCTCTAAAACCATAATTTGGCGTCCGGTTTCTCTCCCTGTCTCATTTCTGTCCATCCCTCCTTATCCTGCATCTCGGCCGTCATGCGGTAATTTTTACCGCATGCGGTTTTTTGAAAAATAAATCTGGACCCTTGGATCAAGATTTGGACGGTCGAGATACAAGATAAGGAGGGATAGGTAGAGAAGAGATGAGGAGAGTATCTTCTCCCCATAATTTGGGGGTTTCCCATACAAGCAAAATCTCATCCTTCTAGGACATTGATTGGACGAAGCCCATGAAATCTTTTAACTCTCTTCCGGCATCCAAACATTTTTCGGAAAACAAACACTCTTTTGGTACTAAACAACAGAGTTAAATAACTATTTATAAATATTAAAAAATTTAGTTATGTTACTTACTTGGAATAAATATATTTTACATTTATTAAAATACCAATTTTAATCATTACCCAAAATGATGAAAACTGCTCTTAACGGAGTAAATGCAATCTCTTTCATTGTTAATGATGAAAATTTAAAAGATTAGAAAATAATTGAAGTGAGATTCTGAGTTCAAGCTTTATGAATGAATGAATTAAAAATATCATATTAGAAGAGCTTCCTCCTATTTGATGATCGATTCAACTTTGAATTCGAATTTATCTTTTAAAAATCCATAATTAAGATCCTACAATGCGTGCGCAAACTATATTAATTTTTTTACTTCGCTTTGATTGTAAGGGATTTTCACTCCCCCTATCCCATCCACATTGTTTGTTTGATTGGTAGTAGGAATTGCTTTTCCAACGTGATTTATAATATATAAAGTAAATATATGAGAAGAATTTTGTTTTAGCTTACTTAAAAATGTTTTTCTAACACTAACTCAAATAAACCATTATGATATGTTTGTATTAACTTTTGAAGAATAGCTTCCATAGAAAAAAAAATGATTTTACATGATAGATTTTGGAGAATAACTTTTGAAAATATAAACAAGTAGCTCCGGGAAAACTATAGTTTTAAACCCCTGAACCATTGGTTTTCTTGTGAAACCATGGTTGTGTATAATTTGAGAGTGGCAACTTATGCCAAACTATGATTTTTAGGGTTAAAATCTAGTTTGAGTTTAGATATGGTGTTTGACAACCTCACTTTTTTTTCATGGTGCATCTAGTATCGGGTTCACATTACATACTTTTCCCTTACATGCTTTTTAGGTGCTTCTCCCTTTAATTAGAGGGATGAGGAAATTTTTTTTAATATTTCAGATTAAATCATATGTTGCATCATGAATTTTTTTTACACTCAGTATCTCAAATTAATTAATTTTTAATCCTGCATCCAGAAGTATTTTTTTTGTAACACCAATATTATGAAAATTAATTAATTTGAGATAGTGGGTATTAGAGTATATAGTTAGTGTAACTAATTAGTCCTATTTTAGTGTAATTAGTTCTATTTTAGTGTAACTAGTTAGTTCTATTTTCATGTAATTTGTTATTTTGTATATATCATTTATTGAGTCTTATTGGGTCTATATAAAGACCTTGTATCAAGACATACATTGGTGATGGAATAATATTCTACAATTTCATTTTTCTCTTGCTAAATCATAACATGGTATCGGAAGCGGGTTAGTCTTTGACATCCCGTATTCTTCTCAAAATTTTTGGACTCTTCCGTACCAATTTTCTTGGTTTGTCCTATTCACTTTTAGACTTTTCTCATTTCCTCTTTCATCTTTTTCTTCCAAACCCGATGGCTTCACTTTCTTCTACCATCGATTCATCTATCGATTGCTTCATCTACCTCTCCCACGATTCGCTCCAAACCATTGCAAATCCTTTCTATTTGCATCCAAATGAAAACCCTTCCCGATTCTTGTGTCGCCTATTCTCACCGGCCTAATTACCATTCATGGGCTCGTGCGATGCGGAATGCGTTGTTGTCGAAGAATAAGCTAGGGTTCGTCAATCGTTCGATTCCGGCACCGAAATCAAGCGATTCATTGTTTAGGTTTGGGAGCGGTGCAACATGATGGTATTATCATGGTTAACCCGTTCGATTTCGTCGTCTCTCTTTCGAGTATACTATGGATCGATCAGGCTTGCGATGTATGGGATGATCTTCGTGCACGTTTTCTCGAATGATATTTTCGGACTTGGCGGATTTGCAGGAAGAAATCCAGAATTTGAAGCAAAGACCAAACCGTGAGTGATTATTTTACAAAATTAAAGATTCTCTCGGGATGAATTTTTAGCATTACGTCCGATAGTCTCCTGTTCTTGTAATCCAAAGTGTTCTTGTGGTGCAATTGCAAGTTATAAACAACATTTAGAACAAGACTATGCTATTCGTTTCTTGAAAGGACTCTCGATCGATTTTCCCCGTGAAATCTCAAATAATGTTGATTGATCCTCTTCCACCTATTAATCGTATATTTGCGTTGGTACAACAACAAGAAAGGGAAATGGGATATCCTTTGTCCGAAGCTCACCGCACTTTTCAACAAATCCTCGGTTCTCGATTCCCTGGATCTAAGCGAGACTAATTCGTCCAATTCTTCGCTTCCTCCGGTTCTAGTAAACAATGCACCTATTGTGGTAAACCCGACATCCGAAGCCACTTGTTACAAGAAGCATGGCTTCCCACCAGGATTTAAGTTCCGAACTTCCACCGTGAATCTTTGTATCGTCTGAGCCTATTCTCAGTCAAGATTCTACTGACTCCTCTCAGGTTGCTAATCCTTCATACAGTTTCACACCAGATCAATATAAACGGTTCTTGGCACTTGTTCAGCGAGACACTTCCACTCGCCCTCCGTCATCAACAAAATTTATACCAATGGTATTTCTTTAACTTGTGCTTTTCGGTCATTTTCTAACTCCTGGATCATAGATTCAGGAGCTACTAATCATGTGTGCTCTAACATTTCCTTATTTGCCTCTTATAAGCGTATATCACCTATTTCGTAAATCTTCCGAGATGGTACGGGTATTATCTTCCTATTGTGGCATTGTTCAATTTACTAATACTTTTGTTATTCAAGATGTATTATATGTCCCGAATTTTCATTTCAATTTGATTTCGTTTCCAAACTTACTAAATCTCTGTCTTGTATTGTCTCCTTTCGACATTGCAATGCCACATCCGACTCCAGCCTTCGGGAGGATGATTGGTTTAGCTGAAGTCATTGAAGGGCTCTACATCATGAATTGTGCAGATATGGGTTCTTCTCCTTTAGTTAGTAGTATTTCCACCACTCCAGATTCCATACCTTTTGACCTTTGGCATTTTCGTTTAGGACATTTATCTCAACATGCTTTGTATTCACTTCATAGACAACATCCATTTATTCCTTATGATTCCTCTTTTACTTTGTGATGTCTTTGTCATTTTGCCAAGCAACGAAAGTTGCCTTTCCCTGTAAGCAATAGTACTTCAAATAAAATTTTTGGTTTAGTTCATATGGATATTTGGGGTCCCTACCACTTACCCTCTATACATGGTCATAAATACTTTTTAACCATCGTTGATGATCATTCCCGTTATACATGGATATATTTGCTTAGGAACAAATCTGAGACTCGGTCTTATATCAAAACATTTGTGAACTTAGTTTCTACTCAATTTCATACATCTCAGTGCAAATCATTAGATCCGATAATGGCATTGAATTTCAAATGTCTGATTTTTTTGCTCAAAATGGCATTATTCATCAAACTTCTTGCATTGAAACTCTGACGGAATAGTCGAGTAGAACGAAAACATCAACACATTCTTAATGTTACTCGTGCTCTTTTATTTCAAGCCCATGTTCCCAAAGTATTTTGGTCTTATGCTCTTACTCATGCCGTATACCTCATCAATCGTTTACCTACACCAATTTTGGGAAATAAGAGTCCCTATGAATTATTGTTTGCTAAACCTCCGATTTTACACACTTAAAGGTTTTTGGGTGCCTTTGCTTTGCTTCTACTCTTTCCCAAAAACGAACTAAACTTGATAAAAGAGCGCATAAATGTGTTTTTCTTGGATACAAGACTGGTACTAAGGGTTTTGTCACTTTAGATATCCATACTCGGCAGATTCTTGTTTCTCGTCATGTACATTTTTATGAGTCTTGTTTCCCCTTTTGCAATTCAGATTCTATGCACAAGCCTTTGATTCAATTCCTTTACCTCAAGCTCTTCCGCCACTTGATGTTTCGATTTTCCCCTTGATTTCGTGTCTTCTTCTTGAGATGTTTCCCCTGTTTCGGTTCTCTTGTTGGTTCCCCTTGTTCCTTTGTTGCGTCGTTCTACTAGACCACATAACCCACCCAATTATTTGCATGATTATCATACTACTCTTCAATGTGCTTCAGCCATACCAGATTCTTTGGAGGCAGGTATTTATCACCCTCTTTCTAAAGTTCTTTATTATCATCGTCTTTCCCCTTTATATCACCATTTTGTTTGTTCCATATCGACTGATGATATTCCTAAGTCATATTCTAAAGCCATTAAACATGAGGGTTGGAGAAATGCTATTAATGCTTGAACTTGATGCTTTGCAACTAAATCAAACTTGGGTGATAAGCGATTTGCCTCCTAATAAGCGCCCGATTGGTTGTAAGTGGGTTTTTGCTAAGAAATATAACTCGAGATGGTACTCTTAATTGATACATTTTCCCAGGTTGAGGGTATTGACTATAATGATACATTTTCCCCGGTTGCTAAACTAACTACCGTGAGATTATTACTTGCCCTTCTTTGCGGCTCATAATTGGCATTTGAAACAATTAGATGTCAATAATGCATTCTTACATGGTGATCTTGATGAAGAGGTATATATGCTTCCTCCTCCGGATTGGTTGTTTCTTCTCCAAACAAGGTTTGCAAATTACAAAGGTCCCTTTATGGTCTTAAGCAAGCTAGTAGACAATGGTTTTTCAAATTGTCTAAAGCTCTTGTTTCTTGTGGTTTTCAACAATCTCAAGCGATCATTCTTTGTTTATCAAGAATTCTCCCACTTCTTTTCCTGTTTTACTCATTTATGTGGATGATATAATTGTTGGTGGGACTGATTTGGATGAGATTAATCGTATTAAAGCTTTTCTTGATGATTGTTTCAAAATCAAGGATCTTGGTGATGTCAAGTATTTTCTGGGTTTGGAGATTGCTAGGAACTCTAAAGGCATTTCTTTATGTCAAAGAAAGTTTGCCTTAGATCTTTTATCTCATTCTGGTTTCTTGGATTGTAAGCCCTGCCAAGACTCCTATGGCTCGTAACCTTAAATTGTCCAAGGATTCTGGTACTGTTTTGGCTGATTGTTCTGAGTATCGCACTTTGGTTGGCCGTCTTTTATACCTTACTAATACTCGTCCAGATTTATCCTTTGCTGTTCAGCAACTTAGTCAGTTTATACAGCACCCTACTGATGTACATTTGCGTGCTCTTCATAGAGTTTTTCGCTATATTAAAGGTTCTCCTGGTCGTGGTCTTTTCTTTCCAGTCACTTCTATTGATAGACTTAATGCTTTTAGTGACTCAGATTGGTGGTTGTCTTGATACACGGCGTTCCATCACTTTGGTTTTTGTGGTTTTCTTGATCAAGCCCGATTACGTGGCGTTCTAAGAAGCAACCGACAGTCTCCACTTCTTCTTCGAGGTGAATATCGTGCCTGCGCAGCGAACTACTTGTGAATTACAATGGCTTTCTCATTTATTGAGGGATTTTGGTCTTCCTCTTTCTAGTCCTCGCTCTCTTATATTGTGATAATCAATCCGCTAGACATATTCTGCTAACCCTACTTTTCATGAGCGTACTAAACATTTGGATATTGATTGTCACATTGTTCGTGAGAAACTTCAACGGGGTTTGATTCATCTTCTTCCTATTAAATCAAGATCCTAGGCGATATTTTCACTAAGGCTTTGCCTCCTTCTTCCTTTTGTACACTCCTTGCCAATTTGGCGCATGATTAACATACATACTCCAGCTTGAAGGGGGTATTAGAGTATATAGTTAGTGTAACTAATTAGTCCTATTTTAGTGTAATTAGTTCTATTTTAGTGTAACTAGTTAGTTCTATTTTCATGTAATTTGTTATTTTGTATATATCATTTATTGAGTCTTATTGGGCCTATATAAAGACCTTGTATCAAGACATTGGTGATGGAATAATATTCTACAATTTCATTTTTCTCTTCTTGCTAAATCATAACAGTGGGTGCAAATTTTTTTTCATGATGTAGCATATAATTTAATATGAATAAATAAAATCTATTAAAAAAAAATTCCCTCATCCCTCTAATTAGAGGAAGAAGCACTTAAGAAGCATGTAATGTGAATTCATCTAGTATCTTGAATCTACCTATTTTTATTTTGGAAGATTTATCAGTGGTCTAGACTAATCCGGATTAAGCCAGGTAGGACCATAAGGGCAACAAAACACTACCACTAAGTATTTAACATTGCTACATTACCACAACTCAAACTCAAAATCTCTTGTTTAGTTGATACAACTCTTTATCCTCATCTGCTCGACAACCTTACCCCTTTTTTTTTTTTTACTTGGACAACCTCACTTTTAAAACTATGGTTTTGGATAAAACCAAGGTTTCAAAAGTGAAACTAAACACATATTTATATATATGGCCGCTTACTTACCATATTAACCAATAACTTATTAATCACATATTTTATTTTTTTAGTGAACACAGTATATTATCTTCATTGTAATTATTTAGATGTTGTTTTTTATGATGAAATATTTCTTTATTAATATGGTCCTTTCACGTGATACCATTAGTGAGTTTTGGGGCCCGAAATGGCTGTGAAAATCAAAATAAACAAAGGTCTCCCTGCAATTATCAGGGGGATCGGAAGGATTCCTAATAATTTCTTCACCACACGTCCTCAATTCGGCCCAGCATCATATCAGAGGGATCGGAAGAATTCGAAATTACCTTTATGTTATAATTATAAATCTAAAAATCTATTAAAATTACGGTGAATAATATTCTCTATATCTAAAACGTACTTATGAAGTTATGAACGTAGATACATGAATTTGTTAAAACAATAAATTCGACAACTAGGGATAGGGGTATTTGAGTCTTTTTCACATATAAAAAGTGTTGGGAAAAAGCCGTATCAGACTTCATCCCAATTTTGAATTTAAGGAATCATGCAAATTTCCTTTTTAATATTCATACTTTCATTTGACGGCCTCATCGGCAGGCAGACGCAGCGTTTTTCTAGAATCTTCATAATTCTCCCCCGGTTTGCTTTTCTTCGAGTCCAACCCAGAGAGATTTGATCTTTGTCATTTTGCCCCCAAATGTCACTGTCGGGAAACGAAGTCGCCGCCGATGACCCTCCTAAGTTCAATGTCGAGTTCAGGAGCCAAGACGATGAGGCATGGTACTCCGTCAGGGTTGTGCTGGAGCGAGAAGTTCTGAGGATAAAGTTCCTGAACTTCGGTGATAGTCACGATAAGGTCTTTGAAGCTCAGTGCTTCAGTAACTTGACGGAGTTGGAAGAGTTCAAGAAGCGGTTCAGACCGGTTTCGTCACAGCTCCAAGACGACGAGTGCCGCAGCGTCACTGCAGGAACGACCGTCTGTGCTTGCTATCGGTATAGCCCTGAAGATATTCGCTTCTACGACGCCAACGTTTTGGCGGTGAGTTCTCCTGCCATTACCACTTCACCTGCATCTCCATTTGCTTTACTGTTATTTTGACGGGGATTGTTTTTATTTTATTATAAAAATTATGGCTAGAAACTTCATCTCAAGTATTATATTGATATAAAAGAAGTAATATCCTCTGAGATTGGAGATGAATAGAATAGACCGCATTTTGCTCTATCAACGATATGCATATCTTTTTTTTTTTTTTTTTTTTTTTTTAATACCTTTTCTTCAATCATTTTCTCTCTCTTGTATACAAGAAAAAATCCCTAAGTGCATGGTTTTGGCTAATAACTTTAGTTTGAGTGGGAGTAAGACCAAATATATATAACAACAAGCCTTGTTCCCCTAACTGGTCACCTAGAGCCATTGTTTAAGGGCCATCTAATGACCTTTTTTGTATGTGCCCCAACCATCCGAATGATTTTTAACTATTCTCTCTTTTATAGATGTCACCCAACTCTTTCTCCATGCTATCCTCTTATTATCCTTTTGAAACCCAACATTCACTAGTGTTGTTGGTCTTTAGCAGTATGATAAAACTTCTCTCACCTTATTAGGTACATTCCATTCACAAATAACTTACAGGGTGGTTTTGGTTAATAACGTTAGCTTGAGTGGGAGTAAGATCCAATATATACAATAACAAGCCTTATCCCACTACCACTAGGTGGTCGCCCAACGCCATTGTGTAAGGCCTATCTAATGGCCTTCTTTGTATGTGCCTGAATAATCTCAAACGATTTTTGACCATTTTCTCTTCAATAATATCACCCAACTCTTCCTCGCATGTGTTCATTACGAATATTATCTTTTCTTGTATGGTTCTCATTTCAGCCACCCCCACTTTATCCCCCTAAAACCCAACATTCACTAGTATTGTTGGTCTTATAGCAATATGATAAAATTTCTCTTTCACAATAAGTACCTTCCATTCACAAATAAGTTACAAGGTGGTCCTCTGTTTTGCCTCCAGACATTCTTGTATAGTTCTGATAAATGCAGCACAAACCTTTTTCCTTTCCAAGGTTTTCCAAAGCATTTCTCTTGGTACATGGTCATAAGTTCTTTCTAGATCAATGAAAACTGTATGTAGTTCTCTTCAGTGGGTTTGGCTCAAGCAATATTTTCATCTCTCTTTTCAGTGGGAAATGGAGTGGCATTACTGTATTCTTCAACATATACTCTGTTTTGGTGGCCTGCTGTTCTTTACATTCAACTTTTGAGAGTGTTTATGTATATTCCACCTTTGAGTTATGGAGTGGCCTATATGACTCATTTAGTATTTTTCTTCTCCAACTTTTATTGAGTTGAGCAATATATGATTTTACTCTTAAAATGACATTAATACTGCTGAAGATTAAATTCTATAAAATACATATCTGACAACTTTTATTGGGGTAGGAAGGTATTTCCAGGAATGTTGACATGCTCTCTTCTTATTTGCTTGATCTGGTAGGTGCAAGAAAAGGAACATTCTTTCAATGAAGGGGAGGAGGAGTGCTTATGTACCTTTGCAATTCTCTGGTTACACGGACCTAGTGCTGGAATTTACAGTCATGCTACGGTAGCGGATATCTGCAAAATTCAGCCAACTTCAGGGCTGGATCCTGTAGTGGCTTCATTTCTGAAGATTGCAAGGGAAAGAACTGAAGTTACTGCTAAATCTGTTTCATTTTCCACGGGAGATGGTGGAGGGGAAGGGGGACAACCATGCAATGGAAGCCAAAAAATTAAACCGAAAAGGGGTTTTCTTGAGTGCCTATACAAGGTAAGTTACATGCATTTTTATGTCAGCTGGAAGCACTTATTATTAGCTTGCATTCTGACGAAATGCAATTGTGCTGCATGTTCTATTTTTTGGTTAATTTTTAGTGTGTAATGTAATATTTGCCTATGTAGGAAACTCGCTGTGCCAGGCGGTCCATCAATGAAAAATCATCTCCATGTGAAAGTTCGTATATGTCATTTATGACCTTTTTTGCTATTTATTTAACTTAAATATGATGCATTTTTTTCCCTTTACTTTTTGACTCTTTATTAAAGCAGATAGGATTGTCAAGCTTCTTACCAAAAGACTGGAAGATAGAGATCTCGGTGGAAAGAAAAACATGTGGATGATATTAGTTGGGAATCTGGATAAAACTTTATCTCCACAAACAATTGAAGAATTCTTGCATAGTCACGCTTCTGTATCTCCCAAAGTATACATTTTTCCAAGTTTATCGTGGGAGTTGTTTACAAGAGGGGCCTTTGTCTTTGACAGTGAAGGGGATTTTAGTAAACTTCGCAACTTTTTGAAGGATCCCACTCTGATGATAACGTCTTCGACAGGAAGGTATGTAGTGTTTATAGTTCTCCTTTTTGATGTACAATAGATTAGACAAATAGGCCGATCTACCATGAACTACATGGAATTCGTTTTTTTTTTTCCAACCGTTTCACAGTCATCCTTTAAATAATACTCCCTCCGGTCCTAATTATAGGAATACTTTTGTAGTGTAAATTGCACTGCAATAGTGTTCCTAATTCCTATAATTAAGACCGGAGGTAGTATCTTTTATTTGATATCCTTTGCTTTTCTTCCTCACTCTTACTTACTCCCATATTCTTAACAAATTCAATCGAGTTGAGTAAATTCCTATCTTTAGACAACTTTTTGCTTGAATTTGTTAAGAATATATGAGTGTTGAGGTGAAGAGGGTGTGCTGTGTGGCTTTCTAAGTTATTTAGTAAGATTTTATGATTGAAGAAAATACTTGATGATTGGAGGAAAAACACTTTATTCCCTATCTACTAGAATAAAGGGGGTATTTAGAATTGAACAAGTTTCAAAGGGATAAAACACATACTATGAAATTGTGAGAAAGGGTGGTTGAACATAGGTTGATTCTGAATAACTTGCATTTCTGAGAGCCAATTTGGATTCATGCCAAGAAGGGTCCACAGCAGAAGTGATTTATTTACTAAGGGATTAATGGAAAAGTACTAAAGCAAAAGAAGAGAATTGCATATCATTTTTATTGAATCAGAAAAAGTTTACATTTGTGTACTAAAAGACCTACTTTGAAAAGCCTTAGAAAAGAAAGAAGTGTGTTGCATATATCAAAGTCATGCAAGATATGTATGAGAGTGTAACAACTAGTGTAAGAATGCCTGGAGGTGAAACAAAGGACTTTCTTTTAATGATTGACCTATATTGGGGATTATCTTTGAGCCCTTGTCTGTTTAACCTGGCTTTAAATGTTATAACTTAGCTTATACAAGAAAAAATCTTTAAGTGCATGCTTTTTGTTGATGATATAGTTCTTATGGCCAAGTCAAGAAAAGGGATTGACTCTAAACATGAGTTAAGAAGAAGGACCTTGGAGTCCAAGGGTTTTTGCCTGAATAAGAGGAAAGCAAAACATATACATTGCAATTTTGATAAGAGACATAAGTTAGAACTGACTTAGAGGTTAGAATGGGAGATCAAACCTTTCCACAAGTGGCATAGTTCAGATATATCAATTGTACAAAGAGATAGTAAAGCTGATGGAAATGTTAATCATAGAATCCAAGTTAGGTGATTTAAATTGAGAAAAGCCATAGAAGTTCTTTGTAACCGGAGAGTACCTAATCACATAAAAGGGAGGTTTTGTCATTAAGACCGGTAATGTTAAATGGTAGTGAATGTTAGGTTTTAAAAATACAATAAAAGTATAAAGTGGGGGCAAGTTAGATGAAGATGTTGAGATGGATATGTCGTCATATAAAAAAAGATAAGATTCGTAATAAACATATATGAGGAAAAGTTGGAGTGACATTTATTGAAGAGAAAATGACAAAAAATCATTTGAGGTGGTTTAGACATGTACAAAGAAGGTATTGGATAAATCGGTGAGGAGGGTAGATCAAGTAGTATGGAGTTGTCTGAAAAGGGTAGAGGAAGATTGAAAAAAAAACTTAATGAAGTTATTGAGCGAGATGTTTTTCTTAAATTTATCAAAAAAAATTGTTGTCGATGGAACATAATGGCGTTGTGCAATTGATCCCACCTAGTGGGTAAAGAGCTTGTTGCTAGTGTGTCTATTATATTGATTTTTGTTGGGGGCAATTTTGCCACGGAAGTTTTTTGGGGGCAATTTTGCTCGGAAGTATAAAAAAGGGAGCAATTTTGCCATTACCATTATCCCAGTTAATTTTGATCGTTAGTTGACCAAATATCTTTTGAAATTTGGTAGTTCACATGTTGTCGACATCATTTTTGTTGAAGTATAAATTTGCCTGGAAGTCCATGTGTCATCTACTTCAACTTTTTTCAAAGTTATATCTAAAACTTTCAGGGCAAATTTGCACCTTAACAAAAATGATGTGGATGACATATGACTGCCAGTTTAGCATATTTGGTTAACTAATGATCAAAATTAACTGAGATAACGGCAGGGACAAAATTGCCTCGAAAAACTTCCGTGCAAAAATGCTTCTTAACTCATATTTAATAAACATGTTATTTTTGTATTTAAATATTATCATTTTGATTTATTGTCTTTTTCTATTTCATTTTGTTGTTTTACAAAATGGTTGTGTGCGCGCATTAATGTAATTATTATTATCCAATTATAAAACATGAATTTTTACAATTAGGCCATTTCTCTGTGAAATGGTGAGTAATGTGCCTTTATCTTTTCCAGGCCATGGGTGATCATTGGTCAGGTAGTGGGGCTTAAAGACGTCAAAGCATCAATAGGAACATTAATGCATGCGCCAAAGGTAACCTCGCATGACCCCTCTAACCAATAAAAAATGCTTTTAGGACACGTTATGATTTGTACTTATGGTATTAAGTGTCATTCAACCCATTTGAGATTTGTTTATGATATTAGTTAACCACCTCGTGTTATTTATTTAAAATTCGGTAGAAATATTTGTGGCTACTAAATAAATGATGTTTTTGCATGATGCAAGTTTTTGTGGCGTTTTAATCCATTATTTGAAGGGATAAAAGGTATTTTTGCCCTTGAACTATTTCATGAGGAGCACAGGCTATCGTAAACTATTCTTTGAAACAATATTGCCCTTTAAGTGTCAAGACTCAAAATCCTTAAGCCTGCCCTGTACTAACAGACATTAATGCTGACCATTAACCTTAGGTTGATTTTGGATTAAAGAGAATTTTTATCCTTAAAGTACTCACGGAGGGTAACTAATACCCTCAAATTCAATAATGTGAGAGCGATTAAAAAGGTGTTAATCGAAGCATGTGGCATCATGTTTAGGATGTCACATGGCTTGCTAACTAGATATGAATTACTCCCTCTGGTCCTTAACATAAGACATATTTGAGGAGTTAATTTTGGTTCTAAATATAAGGTATAACTTTCATGTGTCAATATTTTCTTAGTTTACCCTATAGGTGTTCCCTCAATTATAATCAAGGAGGAGAGGAAATGAGAGAATTAAGGAAGATGACTAGAGCGTTTTAGAAAATATATATTATATTAACTAATTTAACTAACTTCCTTAGTCTAATCGAATTAGGTAAATATGTTTTATATTAAGGATCGGAGGAGTAGTAAAAAAAAGAATCTTTTTTATTGATCAACTAACAGTACTGTCATAGGTTATATGTGTTTGTTAGTCCAAAAAAGTTGATCAGTTCTGTAGTTAAACAGAATTGATATATATAGTGGGCTGACAAACCTTTTTTATTTTTACCCTCAAATCCTGAGGTGACAAGTGACATCCATTTCTTTGTATTTTTTTTTTTTAAAAAAAAGAAACTAGAACATGTGCACCATGTTTTGACACTATCCATTACTGCAGGTTGAGATTTTTTTTTTTTGACGAGTACATAGTTAGCAGTCCAGATTCTATAGATTACTTGTGAATTGTGATAACAAAGTTAATTGACAATCATTGGGGACGGAATATGCTTGTTTGGAATAGCGATTGGAACCTTCAAAAGCAATTTTTAAATTGTGATTTACGGTATACGAGGTAAGTATGTGAGAGGAGTTTTGTTTCGATTTGTGTGAATAAGCATTTTTGAAGTGTCCAAAAGTGATCCCAAACAAGCAAATATTTATTTTTTCCTCCTATTTTTCAGCCAAGACTTTTGCATCATGTTTTGATGTTGATCATTGATAGAGTACCAAGCTGGAAATCACGTGCGGTTAATTTAGGGGATTAAATTAATCTGATTTTATTTTATTAATATTTATTTTAGTTGTTTTAGTGGTTTGTTAAGTGCTCAACAAGATTAGGATTAGGTGGAGTTAGTTAAGATTATATGCTGAGTCAGTATTTTAGTTATTAAATTAAATGTATTCAAGTATGTTATTTCTTTGAGTTGTGGTTAGTGGTCCTAAATTTTAGGGAGTCATGGTTATTCTTTTTGTCTATAAATATTGACTCTTGTTATATGTAAAAGCATTATGGAAATATATGAAAATTATGAGAAAAATATTTCTCTAATTACCGGAGATTCTCGTTGAGCTTTATTAGTTGATAGGTTAAGATTATGACTCATCTTCTACTACAGATTTATCCTTTTTTTTATTAATTATGAGATTAGATTCTGATTTCATAATTTAATAGAGATTTATCCTTTTAATTTTTATACTTCTAAATTTTATCCTTCAGTCTCTACCAATCATTTGTAGTTTGAGAGTTCTTGTTTTCCCCCACTGACAATGCCTAGTTAACAAGTTAAGTGGGATTCTTTTTTTTTTTGTATGGTTACGCATCCATCTTATGCTCATATTTCCCTCTTAAAGCCTAATGTCCCGCTACCACATAGCACGTTGGTCTTATATAGAGCGATAAAATAAGTACTTTTCATTCAAATCACCTAGCTTGAATTCCATGATTAAAGTCTCCAGTATGATTGATTCCAAATATCTAAATTGTGTCATTTGTGGGATGATTTGGTCTCCCAATTTAACTTCTAAATTGCTTCTTATCAAAATTGTAATGCTTATATTCAGTTTCGCTACCATTAAAGTGAAAACATTTCGACTCCAAGGGGCTTCTGTATATCTCAGTCCACCTATTACAGTTACACATAATTATTATTGGTAATTTGTTCGAAAGTTTATTGTTGCAATCTTTGATCTGGATATACTTAGTATTTGATCAGTAGCAAATGAACAAGTTTGGACATGACGTGTTTTAGCTCAATTCCCTAAAAGTCATCTAGACATATGTGGTCATGTAATATTAAGTTGTGTTTTGAAAGGTTGATTGTATGACAATAAAGAATTATCAATTGCCTCTTTCCTACATGGTGTGGTCAAAAATTTCTGATTGAAAATTGCATTCTTCAGAGCAAGACGCTACAAGAACAACACAATGAAAAGAGAACTAATTTAAAAATTGTTCGCGATGGAACTCAAGAGTTCAAGGTTGCCAGTAATCTTAGGGACATGTTCTTGGAATTTTATGCTCACCAGCAGCAACTCCACCAGCGGCTCGCATTTGAGGAGGAAATGGTACTTTTCGACTTATAATTTCCTTGCTCCAATCTGCCTACAGAGTAAATAGTAGGACCTAGAAATGTATTCCCTATGCATAGTGTTCTCTTTTTCATTTTTCTAGTCAGTATGTGAATGTTTACACTGTAAATATCACTATGCTGTTATAGAAGCATTATAGCATTACACCATTTTGGGTACATGAGATTTAAATCCTCTGTATTTAGTTTTTTTTTTGATACAGTCTGTATTTAGTTAGTAATTGCATGTTGTATATTCAGAAAGGTTTTTTCAGAAAAGTTAGAAAGGGAGGGAAAATGAAAAGATGGCAGTTACATTTTCACCTGTTTGTGTCACTTTCATTTTTATGGGTTAGTAAATGCATGATACATTCATTCAAAACGAATTTTTGAGAAAAAGTTAGGAAGTGAGGAAAAATGAAAAGATTGAAGCTACTTTTTCACTTGTTTGTGTTACTTTTCATTTATGATAAATCTACAATACATTATTTGTATCATGCTACTCACTGGGCTATTTTTAGCAT
The DNA here is from genome assembly GCA_019022615.1 of Acacia melanoxylon. NCBI lineage: Eukaryota > Viridiplantae > Streptophyta > Magnoliopsida > Fabales > Fabaceae > Acacia > Acacia melanoxylon. Next base: position 16,119,535 of record JAFJYJ010000005.1, read on the forward strand.
GTTTCATTAGGACTAAGGAAAACTTTAAATCTTGTTAACTGTATCTTAAAATTTAATAAATGTTCTACTTTACACTTACTTAATATGCACTCTAGGAGAGGTATTAGTATTTTAGTATCTGACAGTGTTTTGAACAGGTTGTCTCCAATTAGAGAATTAGAGGATACGTGTGCCTAGAAGAAAAAAAAAAAATTTAAGGTGGACTTGCAATCTTTGAAGTGAAATTTATGTGTTTTGTAGTTTTAAAAAATTTATAATTTTAATTTATATAAAAATATTTGATGCTTAACAAATCCCTAGCTAACCCATTTAGCCCAGGTTTAGACAATGTTAATCTAAAGCTGATGTAATGATCAGCATGGCATGCACTGTATAATTATTGGTTGGTTCTTTCTTGTTTGGTTTCCTTTATAGCAAAACAAATTATTGGTGAATATTGAAGAATAAAAATTAGTGACTCACCATAGAGAAATTCTTGTATAAACCTAATTTGCCACGTCATTTGTTTTCTAGGCAACTAATATATGACAAATTATAAGTTTATTCGACACCTAAATATTGGCTGACATAGTAATAAAATTAAAAGATTTCACAGGATTCACTTTCTCATTATTTGTGAAATCTTAATTAAGGGATTTTTTTTTTTTTATAAAAATAAAATAGGAAATAAGAAAAATCCAATGTAAAGATGGTTTAATTATCCAAATTCTAATTTGGGTAATTGAACTTAACAAATTCTAGATCAGGTTATGTGTCACAATTGAGGATTTAAAATTTGAGTCAAATTACCTCCATATCCCTTAGTTTTTAAAATAGCAAAATTGAAAACAAAAACTACAGAAACCCTCCTCTATTTGTGAACGATTAATATGTGGGATTTAATTCCCTCTTAAGCCCTTCTAGAATTTAATTTTGCTATGAATGATTACCCTCTTCCTGTCTATCATCCAGACTACAGATGTAATATACTAATATTCACACCATTGAAGCTGTTTCAGAAACAGAAAAGATGGAAGTTACATTATCACTTGTTTGTGTCACTTTCATTTACAATATATCTACAATACAGCATTAGTATCATGCTACTCTCGACTATTTTTAACATGTTTCACTAGGATTAAGGAAAACTTTAAGTCTTATTAACTGTATCTTAAAATTTAATAAATTTCTAACTTTACACTTAACATGCATTCTAGGAGAGCTGTCAATATTTTAGTATCTGACAGTGTGTTGAACAGGATTGTCTCCAATAAAATGACATGTGTGCTTAGAAAAAAAAAAGTTCAAGGTGGACTTGCAATCTTTGAAGTGATTTTGTAGTTTTAAAATTTTAATTTACATAAAAATATTTGATGCTTACGATTTGGTCCCTACTAACCCATTTAACCCAGGTTTAGACAATGTTAATCTAAAGCTGATGTAATGATTAGCATGACATGCACTTTTATATATATATATATATATATATATATATATATATATATATATGATTCACAAGATGAACAAAATCTGAAAGCACAATGAACAAAATTTGTTATTTCGTGAACAAAATTTGTAATGGAAATAACAAGTTCATTAATGAGATTTACAAATTTATTAATGGGATTCAAAAGTTCAATAATGAGATTTACAAGAGTGTTTTTTGATGGAAAAAATGTTAAAAAGATTTTTTTTTTTAATACATACATACATATATGTGTATATATATATATATATATATATATATATATATATATATTAAAAGAACTAAGTGGTCCATCCACTTAACCCCTTATGAAGGTGGGGTGGATCGGAACCCCACCCACTTTCATTCAATCTTTTTTTTTTTTAAAAAAAAAATATTCAACCCCATCGCAAAAAAAAAAAAAAAAAAAAAAAAAGCCTCGCGGATCTCGGGCCGCCGCCGGTTGTAGGCCGACCGTCGTGACCCTCCAGTGAGGGTCATTTTTTTAAAAAAATTATTTAAAAACTGAGGGTAAAAGGTAAATCCCGTATTTTAAAATTTCAATTTGATTCTTTGTTACTTTTAAAGTCCTTTACAAATTTTAACAGACATTTAGGGATTTTGGAATTTCATTTGGTATTTAAATGAAAATTTTCCTTATATTTATCATTTTTATACAAAATTAATTTGTATTATTTATAACTAATATATTATATAATAATGTATAACATTTGTTTTGTTTAAGTTATTATTAGTATTTAGCTTTTTTATATTTATAGTAATAGGATTAAAAAGAGGGAGCGAAGTAGATGCATAAATTTGTAATTCCATTTGATATATGAACTCAAAATTGATCAACAAAAGGCATGATCATCGAATTTAATAGCAGGAGGGATGACGAAATGCCAAAGCCTCCCAACCTCACTAACTTTATATTTTGAACACAGAAACTCTCTGGCATATTTTCTCTCCACCTTCCTATCCACGTCATGCACAAACACGTGTGTCACTCCTGGCTTCTTCCTCCCACGTGCCATCATTGCCGCCGAGTATATCACCGCCATCCTCCCCGGCAACGACGCCTCATACCCTCTCGGCCCGTCGATCAATATAATGTCCCAATCATTGCCATACACCTCCTCCGGCATGTTGTTCAGGGCCAACTTGCACCCTTCATTCCCTTTCAGTCTTATTGTAACATTAGCCCCCCAACATTCGTCTTTGTAAGAGCGGAGGAGCGCGTTCGCCTCGGAGAGCCGTGTCTGGTAGCGCATCATTCGGACGTCGAGTACTGGGAAGCGGCGGAGAATAGAGCGGAGCCACTTGGGGTCTTCTTCAAGAAAGAGAGTGGTGCCACGAGGGTTGAATGAGTCCCACATCAAAGAGTCATGGCCGGAGCCGAAGACAAGGAAGTTGCAGGGAGCAAGGGAGAGGAGGATATCGTAGGGGCCACGTGTCTCTGCCAGAGATAGCTGGGGAGTCACCCGAGAGGTGACGTAGTGAAGGATGGCGACGAGGGGGCTCGGAGTTTTCTCAAACTCTGCCGCGATAATGGCGTTGGCCTTGGTGAAGGGCGCGGATGAGTCATAACATGATGAGGAGGTGTCGGAAGACGATCTTGACAAGAAGAGAATCAGGAAAGTTAAGGCAATGACGCCGATTACCAGAACGGTGGTTATTGGAGGCTTTCCGGTAAGAATGGAAATGGGACGGTATCTTTTTCTGAGGACATGTTGCATGTTGCCGTTGAGATGGCAGTGAGACGAATTTAATGTTAGGGTTTGTGAAATGTACGAGAGGGAAGGAAAAGGAATAGCATGAAAAAGAAGGTGGTGAGGGATGAGGAGTGATGTTATTCATGGAGATTAAATCTAATTAAACGTGCTATTTTCTGGCCCATTAAGTTGACTTTATTATAGTTTCTAAAATTAGTGCTCATTGGACTTTGTCTACATTATTCACTCCCGAATTAACCATATATATATCCACCATTTTCTTCTACTTATTTTATTATGATAAATTAAAATCAACATTTGAAAAAAAAATCAAAGGTGACTTCATTATGTGCTTATGAAATACTTCATGGCCGCTAAGTGAGAGATTGTGTTTAGTGCTACATATATAATTTGGACCTCCATCAGTCATTCTGTGCTTATGAGGTATTTTTGCATCCACATAAGCTCAAAGTTGAGACTTCATGTTTAAGCGGCTAAAACTTTTTTCAAGACTAATGCTTGTTTGTTTGTTTGTTTATGAAATTAATATTTATTCAATATTTTGTTTCTATATCATTCTTTTAATAATCAGTTTTGTTACGGACCTACCTAAGGCCCAATTCTGGGACGGCCCAATACGAAATATGGCTATATCTTTATTCACCTACAATCAGGGAGGATCCTATCATATCTAGAATAAAGGGATAAGATAGATCCGACAGTTACGATACCAAGGTCCACCCTCTATATACAAGGGTCAGACTCTAAGGTGCACACGTTCTAACTCAAACCTATTTACTTTCAGTATCACTGTACACTCTCCCATTGAACACTACTCCCATCCCCCTTGGCGAAGAGCCTTATATTAATGTACAGTGGTCATCCGTCCTCCTGGATATCTTCTCATAGATATTCCGGCAGAGCTAATCGATCCAAGATCAAAGCACCAGCCTACTGGGCTGGACATTCGTGTTCTACACCGGAACAAGTTTGGCTAAAGAAAATTAAGAAGACAGGATGGGGAGAGATTTTAATAAAAAAAAAATATGAAAAATGAGGCGAGAAGTTTTTAATTTATCATTCTTGCTATTTCTCTTTTACACACACACTCCCTAAAAAGATTTATAACCTCACTTGTTATTTTTAAAAATTTGAATTCATAAAAATCTTCCATTTCCCTCAAATCTTACAATAATATCAAAGCGGGTGAGCATGAATGTAAGAATAATAGGATAAAGAGAGGGAACATGCACTGAAACGAAGCTCACACAATAGATTAGACTAGCTATAAGTGTCTATCCAAGTGTGCACATCAGTGCATCAGGGTGGAAAAATATGGAAGAAAGAAGAGAGAGCGCAAGAGAATTTGATATTAATAACTCCTATCTATAGAGTCATGGAGAGATCCTCTTATTTTTCCACCAAGCTGCATTCAACATGGCAATAACTCCTGACTCATTCTTCAATCGAGGGGATCCTCTTGTCAATCAAGAGAGGCTCCTCCTCCAAATCGACATAAATGCTAATTGAGTTGAATATTCACACATAAGTATGATTTTATCAGCATTAATTGCTGATTTATTCTCTCCACCATTTGATTTGGATTTTTGGGGAACAAATAGTCTGGCTCATTAAGGGTGGACTCAGAAAAAAAAAAATCCAACCCTAACAAAGATTAACATTCCAGTGCGTGCATCACCCACCCACCCACCCTAGCTAGAATCCAGTTGAGAGAAAAGAATGGATTATGATTTTATGTTCTGTACAAAGTCTAAAGTAGGATACGTATCGTTCATGTGTCACGTGTTGAATATATATGACTTTTGGAGATTTATGTATTATAAAGATGTGACTGCGGGAATTAGAAAATGAATATGTATAGATTTTACATATTTTATATGGTCTTCTTCAGAGATTTTTTACAAAATAAGTCGTATGGTTTATAACTTATTATAAAGATAATGTAAAATGTTCATAGGTTTTATAATAAATTATAGTAGTATTTATCTTTTGTCTAATATTAAAACTACATTAGCTTGTTAAAAGAAAAAAAAAAAGATGATACTAATTAACTAATCCATAAGACACCTTTCATCATGCTCACATCTCTTTCATTCCCATTTTAAGATATAATTTCAACAAACCAAACTTTGCAATAATTACTTTATGACTCATTTCATTAACGTTACCATCCATCGATCCATTTTCATTTACCTCATTGGCTTCATTTTCATCTGCACGTAAGTGCTCAACCTCAACCCCCCATTAACTTATAAAAGGTTATAATGCCCATTTTGCAACTTGTTCAAGTGTCAAACCCACTAAAACCAATTTAATGGCTTGTGATATGTGTTAGTTCTTCGTGTGTTTTGATGATCACAAATTCTGAGTTATTGAATTAAGTAATTTATGTCTAAGTTATGGGTTACTCGAGCAAGAGGTAGTTCATGCCCGAGCACACTCAATCTGATAAAATGTTCAAGTGTTTTAGAAAGGATACCCGAGCAAGTGTTCTAAATGCCAAAGCATAATTTCACAATTGATCCAACCATGCTTGAGCAGGGTAACTGGCATGCCCGAGCATCATCGGGTTGAAAGCAAAAACTGCAAAGTTAAAGGACATGCCCGAGCAGAGTGAAAGGCATGCTCTAGCAAAAGTAAACTGCATGCTCGAGCAACATCAATCGACCCTTCATCTATCCTTGTCTCTGAGTGACTCGTGCTCGAGCATGATTATGGCATGCTCGAGCATAGGAGAAGTCATGCTCGAGCAACATCACTAAATCCGTGGTCTTCACCTCTGTATGTCTCATGCTCGAGCATTGTCTTTGGTATGCTCGAGCACTAGCGAGACTGGCTCAGAAAGATGCCCGAGCATGAAGATTCACATGCTCGAGCATTAGCAAGAAAAGATGTATTTTAAAAATACAATATTTGAAGCATGCCCGAGCAAGGATAGTTGAATGCTCGAGCATAGGAAGATCCTCTACCTTATAACATGTTTTTCTCTTTGGTTGCCCGAGCATACAATTAGTCATGCTCGAGCATGATCATCCTGTGTTTTCAAAATCTCCGTCTTCGTAAATCATAAATCATCATTTGTAACTTTTCTTTTACATATCATTACTCGTTACTATTCCTAATTGCTTTTAATAAGTTTGCTAATGAGTTTCAGATGATTATGTCATGGATTAACAACAAATTTGAATAAAGCAATTTATGTCAGAGAAGCATTTAATGCAGTTCCCAAATCAAGTTATTTTCACAATAACCAATCCTCTGATCATCTTAAAGCTTCTGCTGCAATTCCATCTGAGCATTTAATGCTGTCTCACAACAGACATAACAAAAGGAATGAGGAGAATGTCGTGACTGCATATCCACTTGGATTATTAAACAGCGAAAAATATTATCCGAGCTTCATCTGTCTAACGGATATATTTTAAGAGTCTCAACGATCAATCTTTAAGCTTCACCAACGGTCATTAATTGCAACATCTATAAATACCTGAAGCATTGAATTCGCTAACTACCAAAAAGACTGTGCATTCAATTTGAACTTATTGCAATCTGCTGTTTCATCTGCTTCATTAATATCTTCGGATATCTTGTACTTCAGTGTTTATCATTTATCTACTCGTTAGGAGTTTAAACACCATTTGATTATCCGTTGTTAAATCTTAAGGTTGAGAAACCTTAAGTGTGAGTGTACGATTACAACTTTTAAGGGGGAGTGAGTCTAAGTGTGAAAGGATCATCCTAAGTTACAAAGTGTGTAATTGTATTCGTATTTGAAGAATTAGTGAAAATCACAAGGTGTACTTGGGGACTGGATGTAGGTCGAAGTGTTAGACTGAACCAGTATAAATTGCTGTGTGTCTATTTTCTTTATTTCTCTTTGTTTTACTTGCGCTCGTGTAACTCGCGAAAATTTTATGAGATCACCTATTCATCCTCCCTCTAAGTGATATTTCACCTTCAATATGGAATCACTAGAAATTATATATATTAAAGATATTAAATTAAATATAGTGTGGCATAATTATGTTTGAAATATATGTTTGACCACCACACAGTAGTGCTTGTTTTATTTAATTCTTTGGAGTACTATATTACACTTGGGGAAAAAAAAAACCCAGATTCGTACAATGAAACATAGAGATTAGCCATCTAATTTTTAAAATTATAGTTATAATGAAATGTGAACCGTTTAAATAACTAAATTTAAAATTTTTAATATGTAATTTTCAAATTATAACTTTTTGAATGACAGTTAAAAATTATTTTTATTTTACATTCTACCGTTATAAAACTAAAATAATAATTAAAAGTTATAATTTAAATATTAACATAACTTTCAATTTTTTTTTAAAAAATGAAACGGTTGATTTTGTATATATTATCACTCTGATCCTTATTTATAAGTTGATTGAAACTAATTTTCACACGTCAAAGAATAACAGCTAAGCCATTAAATAGCTTCTAGATTAATAAAAAAAATTAAGTTTATCCTTTTTACAACTCTCTCATAATTTACAAATCATTTTGCCTCTTTCACCTACCTCTTTCTCTTTTTTCAAGTGGAATTAACTAAAGACAAAATTTAAAAATAACCATCAATAACCCTCTAAATTAACTTACATTTAGGAACAAAAAATTCCTTTAACAATGGATTTATAATTAAGTTTCGTTCTTTTTTCAAAAAAGAAAAAGAAAAAAGTCTAGAGTGATACTCGATGAACCTGCATGTAAACCAATTTCAGAGATTAAAGGATCATGTATAAAATTGTGTTCAACATTTATCACTCACAAATTAAGGTGGGAAGAATTATTTTTTAATATTATAATTTTTCCCTAATGAATCAAAACCACAAGCTGAATGATTTTATAATTACGCGGGTCAATTCATAGTTTCCCTTGTATAGAAGGGCCAAAATATATATTCGATCACTGAAATAAAGCACCCTAGCCGCAAGCTTGATGATTTTGTTCTTGACCAAACCCACGAAAAGTATTTAATATAATACAGTATCCCTTTTGAGATTATATTATGATAGTATTATATTTGATGTTTTCCTTAAAATTATGTGCAATTATCCTCACATTTGAATTGAGCATTCATTATAAAAAGGATTTCCCACTAATTAATTAGGATCTGAAAATTATTAACACACACACGTGGAGAAAAAAGTAAGATGCAAATCCATCCAGAAATATTTAAAAAATCTCAATAAAAGTAGTAATGTTAAACTTGACCATTGAAAAAGTTAATATAGACCGTTAATTTTTTAATTTGATTGAAATAATATACATGACATTTTTAGAGGTGATGTAATGACTAATGAGTGTTAAGTAAGAGTGACATGTGTATTATTTCAGTTAAATTAAAGAGTTAATGGTCAAAATCATCAATGAGAACATTGTTATGTTTTTAGAAACTTTTGTGGCCACACTAACATCGAAAAACTTCCAACCTTCCAAAACAATATTTGAGATTTTTGAATATTTTCGGCGCGGGTTTGCACCTTAGCATTCGTTAAAAAAAAAAAAAAAAAACCTATGTTATAGTATAAATTAATTAATTATGAGGTACGAAGGTGGACCCAAAAAATAACTATGGAGTAAGAAAAGACAAAAATGCCATGTCATACATTGGAGCATTTATTTCCAAATATCCCCAACAGGGAATAACCATATATATCAGATCGCGGAATCGTAGAATTTAATATATGCACTTAAGAATTAGATTAAAAAAAAAGTATACAATTAATCTTGATTGGGTCAAAGCATATAATAGTAATTAATAAAGACTGAATCTTCACTTTCATCTTTATAAAATATGAGATCCTTCATTATGGTCTCTCACATTATAATATTCTTAACTCAGCCTGCTTTTTTTTTTCCCCCGCCTTAACTTAGCCTCCTTACCATAAAAGAAATGATCTTAAATAATCAAGGGTTAATGTACCAAAATATACCTGCATTTTGCTTTAAGGAACGTCCAACATAAAGTATTTTTTTATGTGCAAAAGTGATTACGTGGTTATAAATCAAGTGCAAAAATACTGTTTAATCATTAAGTTTAACTATCAGTGTTAAATTTAACTTTTGTTTGCTGATTGGAGAATGTGATCAACAAAAAGGTAAATGGATTTTCGTGCCTATTAGAGTTCACAATCTCGTGTGTTTGCGAATTATATGCCTTCTATTTGTCAATGATATTAACACGCTGGCTTCACTCAGATTCCGAATCATGATAGTCATTTCATATATATTCCGTGGACGGATTAAGAGTTTCAGAAAACTGGGAGAGTCTCTTATCACAAGTATATTTCATCATCGAAAGTTCCGTGATCTGGGGCTCTCATTTTTAATTTCCAGATTAGATAAACAGTGTCTGTCAACAAAGAGCATCTGTGAATGGGTGCGCGCACCAACACACAAATGTTGACTTGTTGTCGATCTCTGATGCAGTTTTGTACTTAAATTGGAATGTTTTAATCGATATATATAACTTAGGAAAATAAGTTTATCGGGAAAAAGAGGCGAGTGATATATTAGTCATCTCATCTTACAGGGCTAGAAATTAAACGATGAAAGTTAAACTTAACGGTTTAACGATATTTTACATTTGATTTGTAACCACGTAGTCACTTTTATACCTAAAAAAAGAACTTAGTGTCGGTGCCCCTTACGACAAAGCATTTTTACATCTTAACCCAATAATCAATCTCTTATGAGACAACCTTTTCACTCGGAAATTAATTGAGTTCATGTTGTCGTGGAGTATATTCCTTGCGTCTTTAGAAAAAGTGCATGTATATATGATCTTAATTAAAAAAAATGTCTTTACCATAATCAATTATATGGATTAATAAACTTTATAAGTAATGTTATAAACAGTTGCAAATGTTAAAAAAATAGCCAAGATTGTAAAAATGTTAGAAATGGATGTGTAGTAATATGATAAAAGATACTCCCTTCGGTACTAATTATAAGATATATTTACCTAATTTTGGAGAAATTAAGGATATTAGTTAATTGTATTTGTTTTCCTAAAATGACCTTTTTTAAAATTTAAAATAGCATCGAGTTACCATGTTCTTTGTCGGACCTCTCCTATCTCATGACTTTTCCAAGCTCTCACATAGTCCGATGTCATCGATGTCCCTCAACAACTTCCGGTCTATTTTTGGAGGTTGGAAGTGTAATTTAATAGTGACGTCATTATGAAATATAACAAAAAATGCTCAATATTATTTTATTAAAATAAAATAAAAATAAAAAACAGCATAATTGAAGTATATGTGACATTAATAAGTTGCAAGTATTACTCACTTTATAGAATATGTAGGTGCATTATTAAATTCTTATTGTGTTTAATTATGATTGAGAAAGTATCAATAGAGATATTTTGGGAAGAAATTGATAAAAATTAGAACTAAGATAAACTTTTAAATATTATCCTATAATGAGTAGTAGAGGGAGTAAGATTTAGAATTGTTATGGACTTATATAATGGGCCTAGCAGATATGCGGCCCAATGAGGGTATTAATGACAGAATCATTCCATAATCAGGTAAAACGCCAATCACTCTGCAATTATGCCTATAATCATGGGACATACAGGTAGTGGAGCAAAGATATGCAAAAAGTGGAAGCACATATTGATGGCACGATGTAATCACGGTAGAGGCAGCAAAAACCCTAGGTGATATCTATAAATAGCAATGTTTTGAAACCCGGACTGGTCGGTTCGGACCAGAAACCGGCGAACCGGACGGACAATCGGTCCGAGTTAAGGGGAAACCCGGGTTTCCGAGTTGACTCGAGTTGACCGAGTCACAAAACATTTTTTATTAAAAAAAAAGTCGACTGAAGAAAGGCGGACGGGTGTCGACGTTTGAGAGAGAGAGAGATGGAGAGAAAGAATAGACGACGATGTCGACGAAGGTGTAAATCCATCCATGGCGGTGAGTTTCGTCGGCGGCCGTGCCTCAAATTCGCTGAAAAAGGTGAAGAACATGAGTAGATCACAGATTTGTTTGGGTTTCGTCTATTTGTAAAAGAAATCTTTTACTGGTGGTGTAAAGATTTCTTTGGCTGCCTTTTTCACCTTTTAGCAGATCAAAGAAGAAGAAGAACCAGATCAAGCATTTGGTACAATTTATTTGGGTTATGGCGGAGGAGGGAAGGACAGCAGGGAGAGAGAGAGAGAGAGTGAAGAAGAAGAGATGAAGCGGTGGAGAGATGAATTGTGAAAATGTTTGAACCGGGGCGTTTGGCTACGTTGGGGCGGAAGAATGGCTTAATTGGTGCAATTAATGAGATGTGATAGGAGATGTACGATGGCTTAATTGGTACACTTTCATTTACTCTGTGAGCGTGAACAATAAACTCAATAAAGATTGAAGAGACGTTTTGCAAGCCCAAGAAAGAATTATGATCTTATTTTTAAAAGAAAAAATCAATATAATTTTAAATATCCTCCTAAGTTTATATAAAATATTTTTTCTTATTAAAATAAAAATATTTTTACCTATTTTAATAAAATTATATTTTAAATTAATACGGTCGACTCGGTTTGACCCACGACCCTTAACCTAGTAGCTCTACCGGTCCGGTTTTGGAACCTTGATAAATAGAGATCACATTTACCAGGTGCACCCTCTCCATTCTCTATTGGCCCAGCTAATCATCCTGCTCGCTAAGTCAGGTTTATGAAGCACCTGTCGAATCGACTGATTGGTCCTTCCGATGATTGAATGACCATGGAAGTATGGGCGGAGTCGTTTGGCCGTGGTAAGCAAAGAGAAAGTCATCTTCTCCAGTTTCTGGTATCTTAGCTCTGAACCCTATAAAGCCCGGCTTACAAAGTATACGGGCTTCTGGCCTTCTTTTGTCTCCCGAACCAACACGGTGCTTACCGCCTCCTCCCCAACTGATAAATACAGGATCAAACTTTCTCCCGACTCGGGTCTGGACAAAACCAGCGGAGTCGCCAAACATTGCTTTATTTTCTCAAATGCCGCATTGCAATCCGAGTTCCATCCACCCTGGGCTTCCTTCTTCAATAGCTTGAAAAAGGGTAGTGATTTTTCGGCCGATTTAGGTAAAAACCTTGTTAGGGAAGATAGCCTCCTTGTCAGCTGCTGTACTTCTTTCTTGTTTACCGGAGCCTTCATTTCCAGCACCGCTTGACATTTTTTCGGGTGTTTGCCTCGATACCCCAGTTTGTTAACAAAAAACCCAAGAATTTACCATATGGAATTCCAAAGGCACACTTGGCTGGGTTTAGCCGAATCCGGTGAGCCCGCAGCTTATCAAACGTCTGCTGTAAATCATGAACATGGCTCCCCGGCTCTGCAGATTTGACGATCATGTCGTCAATGTATACTTCAACGTTCTTCCCGAGTTGGTCCTTGAACACCTTAGTCTTCATTCTCTGGTATGTTGCCCCTGCATTCTTTAGGCCGAATGACATCACGTTATAGCAATAATTTGCCTTTTCCATGATGAAGGCTATTTTTTCCTTATTTAAATCTTTGTAATATGTGTAGACTCTCCATTTCCCATTCAATTTTTTCCCCATGGTCGGCGCCAATGTTCCGGTGTGGAATACAAATGTCTAATCTCAATGGACTAGTGACTGATTTATGTTAGATCAAATGAACTCCCCAAGGTATTTATCGAGTAAACACCAAGGAGAAGATGATTACCTAATGCTTTGGCTAAATAGGCCTGAGCCTGGGCCTGAGCCTGAATTCAGGCCTTTTTCTAGGCTCAGGCCTGAGCCTTCATAAGGCCTGGTTGAGCTTGAAGCCTTTTTAAAGAACTATTACAATATAGGCCTTTAAAAAGGCCTCATATTACAGGCTTTGGAGGCCATAAATAGGCTTTGTATACTTTAAGCCTATCAAAACTTATATAAATAAATATTGAAATTATAATATTAGAATGAAAAACAATATATATTATCTTATTTACATGATATAAATATAATTAAGGTTAAATACCATTTTTGCCATGGAAGTATTAGTAAGGGGCATTCAAAGCCCAAAAGTTTTTTGGTATCATTTTTACTCCGGAAGTTTACAAAAAGGAGCAAATATGCCCCGGAAGTTTTTTTAAAGAGCAAATTTGTTCTGGAAGTTTACAAAGAGAGCAACGATCCAACGGTCAAGATCATGCGTCGGTAAGATCATTATGTTTGTAAACACGGGGCAAAAATGATACCAAAAAACTTCCGGTCTTCGAAAGTGCTTCCTTATCAATACTTTCCATGGCAAAATTGATATTGAACCCATATAATTATATTTATTTAATATTTAAACATGCCATGCCTGAAGGCCTACAGGTAAGGCCATGCCTGAAGGCCTACAAGTCAGGCCTTAACAAAATAGGCCTGACCTATTTACATATTCAAGCCTTTAAATAGGCCTTGGCCTGACCTTCTGAACAAACAGGCCAGGCCTGACCAGGCCCTAAATAGGCCACGCTGTAGGCCGCCTGATAGGGACCTGGCCTATTCCCACCCCTACCCAATGCTATATATGAGGAAGATAACATAGGGTATACTACGATCACTATGCTACACTGGTATGACGTTTCGCTAGAGGGGTGGGGTGTGTGCACAATGTGACTGAATGTAGAATAATTCAACAGAGAATGGAGAGGGTGCACCTGGTAAATGTGATCTCTACTTATAGAGATCACCTAGGGTTTTTGCTGCCTCTGCCGTGATTACATCCTACCATCAATATGCGCTTCCACGTTTTGCATATCTTTGCTCCACTACCTGTACGTCCCATGATTATAGGAATGATTGCAGAGTGATTGACGTTTTACTTGATTATGGAAGGATTATGTCACTAATACCCTCATTGGGCCGCATATTTGCTGGGCCCATTATATGAGTTCATAACAAGAATGAACATAATACATATTAGAAAGAAAGTCGTTTTGAAGTGATAGGAACATATGTACAAAAAAACATGGTTGAAAGTGCCGATAGATAGATGATAGATCAGATTATACGGAATCCAGGGCATGCTAGAAAAAAAAATTGAAAATATGTTATTTTAATTAACAAATTATCTAAATGTTGATCCTAGTATGATGATACTTGTTATTGTTATTGTAATAAAATTTATAGCAAAACAAATTATTGATGAATATTGAAGAATAAAAATTAGTGACTCACTGTAAAGAAATTATTGTATAAACCTAGTTAGCCACATCATTTGTTTTCTAAACAACTAATATACAACAACTTATAAATTGATTTGACACCTTATAAATATTAATTGACATATTAATAAAATTAAAAGATTTCACAATATTCACTTTTTTATTACTTATGAAATCTTAATTAAGTGAATTATTTTTTTTAAAAAAATAAAAATATGAAATACATAAGCAATCAACTAGAGTTAATATTAGGTGAATTATTATATTTTAATAGATCAAACCACAAATCAAGTGGTAAAGAGGTTTATAATTAAGAAAGATTTAATGTTTCTGTTTTTACTGCAAAAACATTTTTTCTGCTACACTCACATAGAAGTGGGTGAGTTTCACTAACTTTTATTTTATTTTCTCTCCCTTGTTTTTTACCATGAGACTTACTCATTTCTATTTGAGTGTGGTAAAAAAAATATTTCCAGTAGAAACAGAAACATTAAATCTAATTAAAAAATAGTAATTTAATGGGAATTGGGAGTGAAGTGGGGCCTGCGTGGGTGGATGCATGTGGGAAGAGTGGCCATTCCCTTCTTTTCAGAAATCTGAACGTTACAAAGGGAATGCCTCACTACGCGCCCAAACTTGTGCGCCTTCCCTTTCCCTCCTCTCACTGCTCCTTCGCCCTCCTTCTTCACCGCCTATAACCGGTCATTTTATTATAAAAAGCACACACCGAAAAACCAAATATTACAAAATGAGTTAACAATGAATTGTGCTAATTGAAATATTAAAACCCAAAGTCACATGTATAATCGAAAAAATTCATGTAATTAATATAAAAACCTTGACTTAAATTTGTCCATACAAATATAACTTATTTTTGCTTCCATTAAAAAATAGGGATGAGATATTGTCACTACCAATAATCTAACGGTGAAAAAGTGGTAGTGACAAAAAATGGTAATGACAATATCCTATCTCAAAAAAAATATAGACAAGTTTTATTATTTGCAATATGTTCTTAGTTGTTTACTTTTTTTTTAATAAGAAGTTTAGGCGAGTTGAATCTTATGATTTCTTGAAATTAAGATATGTCTCAAGGCTTAAAAGAGTATTTATAGATTAATAAACTCATCACATCAATAATAAAATTTGAAATCTCAACTTTAAAAGTTATGAGCCAACCACCAATCCTTCCTGGCCTTTTAGTTTTGCTAACGTTTAATTGACTGGGTGCAATCTTGCAAGTTTTTTTTTTTTTTTTTTTTTTTTTGTTAGAAAGAAAAAAGACTACGGGTTGAGCCGGTAGTCAGTCATTGACACAGGCCAAGAACTTACATAGACGAAGTCATGTACTGCATTCTCCTCGCACACAAACCAGTAAAACCAGCAAAGCTCTCTCTCTCCCTCTCTCTATTCATATATAAATATATATCATGCAGTTAATCCCAAAACCTCTGAAACTTTCTTTCAAGCCCATCAACATGGCTTTTTGTCGCTTCTCTTCCTTCGCTCTGCTTTCGTTTTTACACATTGCTCTGCTTTCAGCCATCTGCTTCGCCGGAGACCCATATGTTTACAGTGAGCTTCATTTCTCCTACCTCACCGTCTCTCCTCTCGGTGTTCCTCAACGGGTTCGCTCTTTTCTCTACTCTTGCTGGTCCTTTGTAAACTTCTCTTTCGTTCTTCTTCTTCTTTCTTGTGATTTATGATCAATAACGTTTGTTTAGATTCATTTTCGGGCCTCACTTTGGTCGGGATTGGCGTTTTTCCGTGTTTGTTTCTCATTTTCCTTCCTGAAATGGCCTGTCGTTTATGCTGGGAAATTACTTTATGGCATTGCTGATTGGGTTTTTATTTTATTTCTTTCCTTTTCTGCTCATATTCTCTATTCAAATGCTGTCTAATGTCTCTCAAAATGTTAAAAAATATTTAATTGGTGGATTCCAGCTGTAATTCTAGTACAAAATGCTCCCAACGTTCTCACTGTACAATCCCTTTTCATTTCTTAAACTTGGATTTCCCGTTTTTCATACGGACCGTATTTTCTGTTTTGTATTTTAGCTGGGATTCAGTAAGATAGTACTTCTTGAGCATCGCTAAATTTGTCTGGACTGGCATAGTAATCATCTTGCTAAATATTTCATCCATGTAATACTGAAACTGATAGTGGAATTTCGGTATGGTCTCTGTGGGATTTCTTAAGTATTTTTAATTCCTTTTTCCGTCTACGTATTGTTCCATTCTTGCCTCTTTTTTCTTTCCTTGATTTTTGATGCCATTCTGTTTCCCCCCGGGGAAAAGAATAGTGTACTATTGAGATGAACTAGTAAAATAGATTTTGAGTTTTGATAAGAATAAGTCTGACTTCACTGCCCCATAAAATCTGATTGCAGGTCATTGCTATCAATGGGAAATTTCCTGGCCCTCTTATCAATGTTACTACAAATAACAATCTTGTTGTTAATGTATGGAATGAATTGGATGAAGATCTTCTCATTACTTGGTTGGTTCCACTTACTCTCTCTGTCATTTTATACTTTTACTTGTTCAGTGATTGTGATTTAACAAAATTGTCACATGATTGTGACAGGCCTGGTGTTCAAATGCGACGTAATTCATGGCAAGATGGTGTTCTTGGCACAAAGTTGTCCAATTCCTTCCAAATGGAATTGGACATACCAGTTTCAAGTCAAAGATCAAATTGGGAGCTACTTCTACTTCCCTTCTCTTGGTTTTCAAAGAGCTTCTGGTGGCTTTGGCCCCTTTGTGATCAACAATAGGAATAATATCCCCATCCCTTTCGGACAACCAGATGGGGATATTGTCATTTTAATTGGTGACTGGTTTACTCAGACGCACACAGTCAGTAACTTCTAGCGTTTGTTTGTTTGTTTTTGTTTTTTAGGATTATTCTTTTTTATTAAAAAAATTTGGATTATTCTGTATATATTGGTGATGGGGTTTGTTCTGATTGGTTTCACTTACATTTGCATCTCTTATATTTAGGCCCTGCGAACAACACTGGATGGTGGAAAAAACCTTGGCATGCCAGATGGAGTTCTTATTAATGGGAAGGGGCCTTTTCGTTATAACACCTCTCTTGTACCTGATGGCATTGAGTATGAAACTATTAATGTTGATCCAGGTATTATTATTTCTCCCTTTAACTTGCTAAACATGTTATGCTTTGTTTCCTCCTATTAAAGGTATTGAGGTTTCATTTATGTACTTTGCTTTTCTTTCTTCCATTGAATCGCAGATATTCCCAATCGGCAATTTTCACGCACAATGAAGTTTATCTTTGTAAATATGATGTTTTCAATTTGTTTTAAAAAACATTTTAACCAATCTCTTTCTCTCTGTAAATTATCTTCTTCTTGTTTTTTCCCCCATTTTCAGATGTCTCCCTTCATTTCCTGATTGCTATTGCTGGGTTCCAGTACTAATGTAAATGTGATTTTGCCGCTTCTTCCCGTTTTTTAAGCAATCTTTTTTTGTTTTGTTTTGGACTGAGTGATGTTTAAAGCAATCTACTTTAACATCTTTGGAGATTTTCTTGGGTATGCTTTCAATCAGGCATTAAACCAGTACTGTTGTAGTAACAACTCGAAGTTAATGTAAGAAATTCAAATTATATTGGAATTAAAGGTGTTGCATCACGCTGAATGGCAATAATTGCATTCATGACATCATCGTTACTGAAATGTTAGGTTATGTTTTATCCTTCGAAATGCTATTTAGCATTCTGCAGGGTAACCTTTTGGAACATTTTGAATACTTATTGGGATTAAAAATTTCTGTGGCAGGCAAGACATATCGGATTCGTGTTCATAATGTGGGAACTTCAACTAGTTTGAACTTCAGAATTCAGAATCATAATCTACTCCTGGTAGAAACAGAGGGGTGTTACACAAGTCAATCAAATTATACTCAGTTTGATATTCATGTTGGGCAGTCATACTCTTTTCTGGTTTCCATGGACCAGAACGCAAGCACAGACTACTATATTGTTGCAAGTGCCAGATTTGTTAATGAATCTTTGTGGCAAAGGGTTACAGGTGTTGCGGTTTTACACTACTCCAATTCCAAGGGACCAGCATCCGGTCCTCTCCCTGATCCACCCAATGATTTTTATGACAAGGAGGCATCAATGAACCAAGCGAGAAGTGTCAGGTTTGTAACTATTGATTTGTCACAGTGGTTCATTAATCAGTACTATTATTTACCAAGTGCGTGACGTTAGAGTAGTTCATCATTGTTGGTTACCTATATGAATTGTCCTTCTGGTTTTGCATTTCATATTTTGAAGAAGAATTATGCCTACAATATTTAAAAGAACCAGGGAGAATGACAATTAAAGACCCTATGAGGAAATTAATACAAAATGAGGATTTATTTACAACTAAAATTTTGAAATTTATAACTCAAACTTCGATATATTCAGCTTGAAGGTCCTCAGTTTACATTAGTTTTCTTATCAGGTTCTTAATTATCATTCTCCTTAAAAATTCTATCATGAAAGATATGAGTTACTTGGTATAATGTATTCCATGGCTGAAAGTAAATAACAAGGCAGCCCTTTCCATCTTGATGATTTCATGAACCTGTTTACTGCATCCTCTAAGGTTCCTTTATTGATTAGGCAAAATACTTCTGCCAGTGGAGCTCGTCCCAATCCTCAAGGGTCCTTTCGGTATGGCTCCATTAATATAACTGACACTTATATGTTAAAGGTTCTGCCTCCAACGCTTATCAATGGCCATGTTCGAGCTGCCATCAATGGCATTTCATTTGTTAAACCTGAGATACCATTTAGGCTCGCTGACCAACGCAAGTTGAGAGGAGTTTGTAAACTGGATTTTCCCAGTAAGCCACTGAATAGACCTCCAGTGATGGACAGATCTTTAATTAATGCTACATATGGGGGATTCATTGAGATTATATTCCACAACAATGACACAACAATACAGAGTTTTCACATGGATGGCTACTCCTTTTTTGTTGTTGGGTAAGAATCCCTTTTCTTTTCCCTTGGTGTCTTGAGGTATGATAGCGTCTGGATCACCGATTTCAAAAGTTTTGTGACTCCAGGATGGGCTATGGTGAGTGGTCAGAAAATTCCAGAGGTACATATAATAATTGGGACGGAATTTCACGCTGCACAATTCAGGTTTGTTTTACTTCGGAAAATATATCACTTTGCCGGGACATCAAACCATACATTTATCATGGCCATATTGCTATCGTGATAGTTTTTTGCAAGAACCAAATATCTGGTGATTTTCATTTTTTGATTCTACACCTTTATAGCTCATCTTCTAAAAACTGTAGAATGAATGTTTCCCCAATATCAAATGTTGAAAGTGGACGAGCAATTGAGTTAATATTCATTATTCGCTCTTAACAGATTTCTTTTGGATTTAAACACTTCTCAGATAGAGAGAAATGAGCATAACCACGGGCTATATAAAGCCGACTAAATGTTAGAACTACCTTGAGCCTGATTGTAATTGTGGAAGTGCATTTTTAACTGTTAGTTGACCATATAACAAGTGGTTTGAGTCCATAAAAAAAAATCTCTGGCTCATGCTTTTGAGAATGTGCATATATTTATAATAGTATCTGATTTATCACTATGAATCACAAATAGTTCAATAATGGAGTGACACTCATACTAGCTAGCACTTGAAATTGCACCTACGGATACTTTATATGTGAGTGTTCTTTTTCTTAGTAACTGACTTATGTGTTGCCATGCAATAATCTTCAACCATTGAGGGATTTGAGTTCTGTTATGTGTTTGACCTCCGAAGTGTCCATGTTCCCAATGAATAGGTTTTTCCTGAAGCATGGACAGCAATCCTTGTTTCTCTTGATAACACTGGAGCATGGAACCTGAGAACAGAAAACCTAGACCGGTGGTATCTAGGCCAAGAAACATATCTAAGGATTGTTAATCCTGAAGAAAATGGGGAGACAGAAATGGCGCCACCAGATAATGTTCTATACTGTGGACCCCTTGAGTCTCTTCAAACGTATCCAATCCTTTCAACCCATCACTTTATTAATTATTTATTATCAAGTCATTTAATATAATCATAACGTGAGAAGGAGAATAATTATCGAAGACTCAATAATTTGACTTCAAATGTTTGTCTTTTTTTATGATTGTTTGAATTTTACCTGCAGGCAGCAACACCACTCTTCTGGAGTTCATTCTTTTGGAGTAAACTTGAAGCATTACATGATGATGATGCTGGCACTTTTTACTGCCATTTTCATATCTAGCTAAGCTTCCCTGCTATGCATGTGAGTTCAATAGTTCATCATCTTCACTGATGTGTTGAGGTTTTGGAGTTCTGTGGGATAGTATGCCCAAAGGGTGATACAAATTTTTAGGTCTAAAGAATGTTCTGGGTCAAGATTTTCTTTCTTTTGGTTTGTCCTCATTTTCTTTTTAACTTAGTTGTTAATGGACTAAAAGATGAATTCATGATTTAGTTGGGTTTAATAATTCTTTATCCTTATTCATGTTGCAAAATCAGATTTGTTTAGTTCTTTATACATTCTAATCCATGTCTTCTCATTTTAGTGAATGAATATATCCTTTAATTGTGGTTTTCTTTCTTTGTTTTTTTTTTTGGAAATTAATTCGCTAGTCCTTGAATTCATGTGGTAAAATTATTCTAGGCTATTCAACCACCAACGTCGTTTCTCTTATAAATTACTCCCTCCGGTCCTAATTATAGGAGCACTTTTGTAGTGTAAATTACACTACAAAAGTGCTCATATAATTAGGACCGGAGGTAGTACTACTTATGCTAAGAGCAGGAGGTAATAACATACTAAGTATAGGAACTAATATTTATAATTGCAAACACAATAAGGACCCAATAAAAGAGAAAAAAAATTACAAGCATTTGATTAAAAATAAGGGGAAATAGAGAATTGTAGATTAATTTTCTTTTTTCTTTCTTTTTTACTCTCTCCCTTTTCTAGTGCACAAGACTCCCATAATGTCCACCAAGGAGAAACATATGTACCAAGTCTTGCCCATGCAAGAAGAGGTTATTTTCAATATTTGAATCCTAACTTCACATTATAGTAACTTTAGTGTTGCTTTCCGTCTCACCTTCTGCTCTCTTTCTCTTCTAAATTTGGAAAATAAAGTACGAGTAGAATAGATTGAGTTGATGAAGAGTTGGCCCAACTGAGCCCAGGAAAATGATGAACTCTGGTCATAGATTCAGAAAGTTTTCGTAAGCCCAATAGAGTGATTTAGCCCTTAACTGTTCGGGTCAACACATGTGGGCTGAACATAATTTGACCCACTTTAGTAGAGTTTGGATTTTTTCAAAAGGACAATTGATCACTTTTAGTTCTATATATATACAATTTCATTGATGAATTTGTCAAAGGGAGATTAATATTTAATACTCACAAAAATTTATTATTTGATGCATAATATTTTTATTTTGTTGGGAGGAAAAATCATTATATTTTAGAGGACTAAGCGTATACTTTATTAACTAATCCTATTAATTTTTCATTCTTCAAAAAATTTATGGCATATCGTATTTATTGATGAATTTATAGGTTCTAATAAATATTTTAACTAAGCGTGTATTTTTCACTATTTTGTTATTGTGTGTATGACTACTTGTTAAAGTCTAAAATGAGGTTTCAAATTTTTTTTTTTGTCGATTTTTTTATTTGATGAAGGGTTTCCCCCTCAAAAATTAAAAGACAAAAGGTCATCACCTCTCCTAAAAAGTGCGACTCCCAAGATTCAAACTTGCATTTTCCTCTTTACGTAAGTAAGGCTCCTTACCACCTGTTCCAAAAACTTGTTGCTTTTTTAATTTTATTTCTAGACAATATGCTGCAACCCTTCTTTATTGAAATCTTCCCAATAATTTAACACTTTTTTAGATAAGAGTTTGGAATATAAATAAAAAAGATAGAGTTAATTAAAAGGACAAAATAAATTAATTTGAACAAGCGAACACTAGCTTTTGTGAAGTCACGATAAGATAAAGTATTCGAAGTAACACTATATTACTTTTATGAAGTTATATTATTTTAGAAAGCCTATTTCTTTGATCGAATGTTCCTTTCCTGTTTTTGTACTGAGCAGGTGGCACCGAGTTAAAGCTCTAAAATTGAACAATGTGAGATCATTCTTAGACTCTTCGATGTGAGAGTTTACAAGTTACCTGGATTTAACTTTATTTAATAGAGTAGTACTTTCCACATCAAATAGTCATGCAATTTAAGATAGATTAAGATTTTCTAGGCTTTGTGGCTAAAATCTACACTGATGTCCTATATATATATATATATATATATATATATATATATATATATATATATATATATATATATAATAATGTAACTGTTTATTTATATTTTTATCTGTCCACAGCATTGAAGCCTGGTCAAC
Organism: Acacia melanoxylon; assembly: GCA_019022615.1. Lineage (NCBI taxonomy): Eukaryota > Viridiplantae > Streptophyta > Magnoliopsida > Fabales > Fabaceae > Acacia > Acacia melanoxylon. Next base: position 16,142,324 of record JAFJYJ010000005.1, read on the forward strand.
AAGTAGAAGGTGAAAAAGAATGAATATCCCTATCGGAAATAGCCCAACGATATGCAATAGGGATAATTCCTTTGAGTGCATTATTGATTGTATAATGGTTGTTTATCAGAGCCCTTTTTTTTTTTATTATGCTTGCATTACATACATGGTTTTACTAAGTCTCAATACATAACGAGTGTCATATTAGAACGTTATAATAGTCTATGATTTCACTAAGTCTCAATACATAACGAGTGTTATATTAGAACGTTATAATAGTCTATGAATAAATCACAGTTTGGAACTTTACGTATTAACGCCTAACATATATAGCGTCTCCATATATAATGGTTTGAAAGTGTTATTTATGATTAATAATAACTATCATATATTTAAGATTCTGCAATAGGGTATATATTTATTAAAAATAATATGAGATTAGAACTAGGGAAAGTCCCAAAAAAATACCACTTAAATTTCAAAATCCTAAATAGTTGATTTTCCAACAAAACGAGTTCTTAAATGCTTTACTTTCTTGTTATTCCCATTATTGTTGTTGTCAACAGCATTTTTGAAGTTCAAGTAGTATTTTTCTATCATTTTTTCTTAGAACTAATCTAGAAATGAAAAAAAAAAAAAAAGTTTGGGGGCAGAGTGAACGAAGACGCGCACTCATATCCCCAACCATGACCCCCGACCTTAAAATCTCCACTCAAAACCACCTCTTAATAGTTCGGTTGTTTTTTTAACCACCACTTAATAATTCTAATATGTAAAATTCTTGTTGGTCTTATAGGCGTGAAAGCCAAAAGAATTTTCAACTGTGATTAAATAGTTAGCTATATCTAGAACTTTGATTATATTTTGACATATTGGTTTCGGCATTTTAAACACTTTTACCATACTTATATCCGCCTCATGGCCTTCATAAAAAGATTAAGTTCATCCATTTTAACATTATCAATAACCAGGGTGAGCATATGAAGGAAGATGTGAAGTTATTGGCGGATAACTTAATTAGCAGGGCGCCAGAAAAAAGGGATACTTACATCTTGGTGCCTTACATTCAATCATTAACTTTTCTTAAATTATTTTGTAATTGTCTTGATAGTGTGATATATTATTGTATTTAATGGAAACTGGATACTCATAGTACTAAATTCATTACACAAAAAGATTTGGTACTTCGACTCTCTTGGTGGGGATCCTGACAATAAACCATTCATGCAGGAGACTTTCAACCAATAAATTATCCATTAATCATCTCTTATATCCTTCCAACGGTTGAGGCCAAATTTATATATATTATTTATCAATGACTATAATATTAAATTAAAGCATACATATAATTTATATATGATTGATTGCCACCATTTTCTTCTCAATTATTTATAGTGCCCATGACAACCAGAAAACAACAACAATTGTGGGTACTTTGTGATGCAATTCATGAAGAACATAATCACGCATAATCCCAAAAATATTGATCCTATTAAGGTATTTTATATGTTTAGCTCATTCATAAATACATTCGGCGATATCTAACTTCATCTATTGTTTTCTTTTGTGTACAATATTTTATATGTCCAGCACAAAGTTTAGTCAGTCATAAATGTAAGAAGTGGCTAAAGAGTTGGTGACATCTTTGCGACTTCAATGGACGAAGAAACCTATGAATATAATGACTGTAAATTTATATATATTGATTTGTTTGTTTTAAACTTTTGGTTTTAATAATGTATATATGTACATAAATAACTATAAATATATATTCTAATCCATTTTTCACAAATGTACATATAAGCAAGGGGATATTGAAAGAAGAACCCCCGTTCGATGCATCACGGTTGTTACCTAATAACAACAATTATTTATATCAACTATATATATCAATGTTTAAATAAAGCCATTAGCATTACTATAAATATATAACGGTTTTTTGAAAGAACCATTATTTATGTTACTACATATATAATGGTTGTTAAAACAAGACCTATATGTATTATGGAAGCATTAATATATTATAACGATTATTTACGTGTGTCTGTTATTTATTAGCACAACATTGCGCATATTATCACCTTATCAAGCCTCAATACATGACGAGCATTACATTAAAACCATTAGAATTGGTATTGAATAAGTTATGGTTCATAACCGTTATTTATTTACATCGAGCATATATATAACCTGCATACATGACAGTTCGGAACTGTAATTTACAATCGATAATAATTGTAACATCCCATTTGAAAACGGCGGAATTTTTTTTTTTTTAAAACGTTTCCAAATATTTCAAGCAGAGTAGTCAGAGTAGAGCATTGGAGCTAAAGAGTAACTGATTCATAACAAACATCAACCACAGTGTAACATTGTAATGATTACGTAATCCTAGAGTTTGAAATTGAATAACCGAAAGCGGTAAAGATAGATAAGTCTCGGCTCGCACGTCATCGATGCTTGCCTCGATCTTCGATCCGTATTCCTCGGATCCTCGATGCTATATAGCCGAGATTCAATTCACCGCATTGAATCTCGGTGTAACTGTTAATCTCAAACCCAAACAATACAAGATACGATAATGATATTCTAGACAATACAACAAAGATATCACTACATAAGCATACAGCAGATGCATGATCATTATGCCGACAAAACATAAGCATTACGCAGTATGTAATGCCCCACAATGTAAAACAACAATAACAGCTTGCACTATTCACCAAAGTGCCACGATACCACTCATGTTCTCGCTAGAAAAACATACGGCGTTATCATGACTATAACCCGTGTAAACTGTCGTATATCGGTCTACGAACGTATCTATCACATATATATGCATTTAAGCAAGACAAGATTAGTGTTACAAGACGCGCGTCCGTACCTTCGTTGACGACGTTAGGTACTTCGCGGAAAAACGTACTTTTTACTAAAAAACGTGAAATGTTCGACAACGGCACGTCGGGCGTAACGGCAGAAAATCGAGTTTCGATGCCCTATCAGAGTAATATCACTTTCATTAGTGATTTGACATCATAACGGCATTTTAGGTGAAAATTACCATTTTGCCCTTCTACCCCTAATTTGGCGGAATTTCGCGTAACTTCGTTACTTTGACCGTATTCCATTTCAAAATTATCCCCACTATGTTTTTACCTCGTTAGGCATCTTTCAATGCAATGAGGCATAAAAACAAGCATAGGAACAAATTCTGAAACTTCCTAGATCAAAACAACAGTTCTACTATAACTACCGAAAGAACTACGGAAACTAAAAACTAAGGACATAAGAACTTACTCGGAGCTAAGGCAAAACTTTTGCAGAGCTTCTCACTCTAAGTTTCGGCCAAGGTAGAGAGAAGAAAAGGTGTGAAGAATGAAGAAGGGAAGGGTGCTATTTATAGAAAAAGGGAGGACAAGGTGGGTATTAACAAAAAGTCTTCGAAATGATTCGCCGTTGGATCTAGGGTTTTGTAAGATGCAATCTTGACCATTCAAGGTCTTGGCCGACCTCTTGGTCCCCCAAAAGTCAAAGATTGATTTTTCATCTTGCTTTATGGCCTCCGGCCCGATAAAGCTACCCGACGGTGTCCGTTTCGCGCGATTTTAAAACTCAAAAATCCGGCATGTAACTTTGAAGATCTTTTCATCCTCTTTCATATTATATATTTTGATCCTCTTTTTGATCATATCCAGGTATTGTCCGGTGCGTCGGAAGATATTCGGACAAACGCGTCCGATTATTTTAAATCGCTTCCGATAGAACCAACTTCTCCGGACAATAATTCGCGAATCGTAAAACGTCCAAAGTGGTTGCCTAACTTAATCCCGTGTTTGAAAACACGCAATTGTTTCTATAGGTTCTCACTTTGCCTATCCGGCTCTACTCTATCTCGATCCTTTCCGTCTTATTAGGAATTAGGGTTTTTTGGTTGCGGAATCGACGTCTGGTAAATTCTTTCTTCGGGTAAAAATTCACTTGTTCTTAATTTGATCAGTCTGAAAAGACTTTTACCTCTGGTTTACCTGTAGAATTTATTTCTAACTTTTCCCTGGCCCGCCTATGTTCGACTCACCGCATTATATTATTATTTTATTCTAATTACCATTTTAATTATTTAAACAATTCTTTTTAATTAAAAATTACCATAATTTCGACCCCTCTTTTAAAAATTCAGATTTATTTATTTTTCTATAATTTTTTCCATTTTTAAAAATATAATATTTTTTACCAAAAATTCCGTTTTACCCCGCGCTTCGTTAGGGCTTAATCGGCCTAATTTCTTCGTTTAGTGATCTTTTCAGGATCGGTTTCTTCATATATTTATCTTTACTAATTTACAGTATATTGTTATCTTTCAAACTTCTATACTGATATTGTCATTTTATATCCTATGTAAAATATTAAAAATGTTTACCCCATCAAAGTTACTTTATGGTTCGAAATGCTTTTTAAACTTTTCTTCATGTTATTTCCTCTGAAATAATTTATTAAATTCTCATAATTAGGGATAACACTTCCATATTTTTCTCATAATTTTTCATGATCTTTCGTATTTATCATAATATTTTTAGATCGTTTTTATCACCATTTTATCATTTTTAGTCATTCCGTTCATCGATTTTCTTGTAACTTTTTCAACAATTTACTCTATAATTATAACAATTTTCTATAATAGTTTTATCTCATGAATTTACTTCATTAAAATATTCATTAATTTTCCTTTATCTCGTAAATTCCAGCATTTGCTAAAATCCGGTATTACATTTCTCTCCCCTTAAACAAAATTTCGCCCTCGAAATTTAATCTATACTCACTAGACTACAGGCCATAAACTCGGGTACTTCTCCTTCATGTCACTCTCGGTTTCCCAAGTTGCCTCGTTTGATGACAAACCCTTCCGCACCACCTTCACTATCGGTATAGTTTTAGTCCTAAGCCGTTTCTCCCGGCGTTCGAGAATTTGCTCCGCTCGACTACAAAGGTGTTATCATGCCGTACTTCAACATCATCGTACTTTATGACATGATCTCGATCCGGTAGGTATTTCTTCGGTTGTGACACGTGAAAAACATCGTGGAGATTACTCGAGTTCGGGGTAACGCTAGTTGATACGCAACCGGTCCTCGCTTGGCTAACACTTCAATTGGTCCAACGTAACGTGGACTAAGCTTCTTTCTCTTCGTTGTTCCGCCGACACCGGTTCATCGGAGATAATTTCGAAACACACGGTCTCCGACTTCAAAGTTCAACGGTCTTTCTCCTCTTATCTCGCATAGCTCTTACGTCTCGTGTGCGAAAGAGTCTCTTCTTGATCGGAGCGATCGCTCGGAGGTCTCTTTTAGCATATCCGGTCCAAGCAATCGCTTTTCGACGCATCGTCGAAGATAAAGGCGATTGGCACTTTCGCCCATACAAAGCCTCGAACGGGGCCATTTGTATGCTTGAATGATAACTATTGTTATACGCGATTCCGCTAGTGAGAGGTGTTCGTCCCAATTTCCTTTGAAATCCGGGGCACATGCTCGCAAAGATATCCTCCAACTCCGTCGTATCGTCCTCTCCGATTGACCGTCGGTTTGAGGGTGATAAGCCGAACCGAACTTCAGCTTGGTACCCATTCCTTCATGTAGTGCTTGCCAAAAGCGGGATTGGAATCGAGTATCCCGATCGAGATAATACTCTTAGGGACTCCGTGCGTCTCACGATCTCTTTGATGTAGATTGCGGCCAATCGTTCGGGAGAGTAGTGGATGCTAATGGGTATGAAATGTGCTTGACTTGGTTAATCGGTCAACGATCACCCAAATGGTATCGTGATGCACGATCTTAGGTAGACCTACCACAAGATCCATGGTCACATTCTCCCATTTCCACTCCATAGTTCTAGTCCTTGCGAGAAGACCGGGGGTCGCGGTGCTCAATCTTTACTTTCGGCAAGTTAGACACCCAAACCTACGATCGAGTTACGTCTCTTTTCATTCCAGCCACCAAACTTCGGCCTTCAAGTTTCGTACATCTTGACCATTCCCGGATGCAGAGTGTACTTACTCTTATGAGCCTCATCCAAGATCTTCCGCTTCAGTTCATCAATGGCGGCGGTATGTAAATGCGCCCCTTGTGTCTGACCAATCCACTCGATGAAAGGTCGTGGTCTTGGGTTTCACCTTGAGAGATCTTCTCCCGCATGGAGATTGCCCAATCATCTTGTCTCGAGCTTTATCAACTTCATCTCTCAGTCGTACTCCCTTGACTCACAAAAAGATTTGCAAGGTAGGCGTCACTTGGTGCGTTGAAATTCATGCAGATTTGGTTTGAAAGATTCAGTCTCGAAATCTTCAAGTAATTTCTACTCTTGTATCATCATGTATGACACTTGCACCTTCTTCCCGCTAGAGCATCCGCAACGACGTTTGCTTTCCCGGGTGATACTTGATCTCCGTGTTGTAGTCTTTCAAAGCAATTCCATCCAACGACGTTGCCTCATATTCAGTTCCTTTGATCAAAGAGATACTTCGGTGCTCTTGTGGTTAAAAGTATAGTTCTACGGTCGTACCGTACGAGATAATGCCTCCATATCTTCAAAGCGAACACGATGGCAGCAAGCTCCAAATCGTGTGTAGGATAGTTCGACTCGTGCGGCTTCGGTGACGACGAGGCATAAGCCACCACTCGCCCAATTGCATTAGGACACAACCAAATCCTTGCCCACCGGCATCACTTGTAGACAACATATGTCTCATCGGGATCGGGATTATCAATACCGGTGCCGTAGTCAACCTCTCCTCGATCTCGAAAGCTCTCCTCCGCGTCATCTCCCCATATGAAGGGTTGATTCTTCCTCGTAAGCTTTGTCAATGGTAGGGCAAGACGCGAGAAATCCCGTATAAATCTGCGGTAATATCCCGCCGACCTAGGAAACTACGTATCTCCGTCACACGTTTTCGGCCTCTTCCGGTCGTAACCGCTTCCACCTTGCCTCGGGTCAACAAAGAACTCCGCCGCTAGATATCACATGGCCCGAAATCTCACTTCCAGGCAACCAAAATTCGCATTTGCTCAACTTTGCGTAGAGTCGCTTCTCTCTTAGTATGCTCAACACTAGGCGTAGATGTTCTTCATGCTCTTTTTCGCTTTTGGAATAGACGAGTATATCGTCAATGAACACCACCACAAACCGGTCTAGGTGTTGTCGGAAGATACGGTTCATGTAATCCATGAATACCGCAGTGCATTTGTTAATCCGAAGGGCATCACAAGGAATTCATAATGCCCATATCCGGTTCGAAAGCCGTTTTGGAAATATCATCGTCTTTGACTCGAATCGATGATATCCCGAACGCAAATCAATCTTTGAAAAGACAGTGGAACCAGATAACTGATCCAAAAGATCATCAATCCGGGAAGTGGATATTTGTTTTTGATGATCACTTTATTTAGTTCACGATAATCGATGCGAGTCGAAAACTTCCATATTTCTTTTTCACAAACAAGACCGGGCTCCCTGTGGTGATACACGGGTCGAATGAACCCCTTCTTGAGAAGTTCTTCCACTGTTTCTTCAACTCTTGCATTTCATTTGGAGCCATACGATACGGCGCTTTGATATTGATCTGTGCCGGCATCAATTCAATATTGAACTCCACCTCTCGGATAGGAGGTAACTCGGTGAGATCCTCCGGAAATACATCGGGAAAATCATTCACCACGGGGATATCCTGGAGTGAAAGTTCGCTTCGCTTTAACCGAAAGAATACCATGTAGGCATGGCATCCCCGTTTCACGCATCGATCAACTTCGTAGCGGAGAGAAAGCTCGTGCTCACATCAACCTTGTCTCCGGAAATGATATCTTCTTCTTGCCACAATCGATCATTGCACCGTTGGTCGTTAGCCAATTCGACCGAAAATGACGTCGATGCCGTGAAGAGGTAGACGGATGAGATCTATCTTTGAAACTCGCCCATCCACGTTAGCGGTACGGTTCATACACGCGTCGAAGCTAAAGACTTTACACCCGGTGGTGTAGACACTACCGGATCAAAAGGTAAACTACGTGCATGCATTCCTAAACGACTTGCACAATCATATGATATAAACGAATGACGGCACCTGAATCATACAATGCTTGCAATTTATTCCCATTAAGATAGATGGTACCTTGGACCATTTTCGGAGACCCCATCGGCCTCGGTGTTTGTCAACGCAAAGATCCGGCCGGCGCTCCGAGGTCTCGCTCTGCAGCCTTCTCGGGGCAATCCCGGCTAATGTGTCCGGACTTCGGCATCCGAAAGAGACTTGTTTCCCATCACGGTTGGCTCCCCTGGATGGTACTTCTTGCATTTTGGACACGTCGGGATCCTTTGTTTGGGGTAATTCAATTGTCCGGTTTGGTAGGTCTCTTGTTTCCGCCTGTTATCGCTCCAAGGCGCTTCCTCTTCTTCGTGAGGAGCCTCCGCGGTTAGACCCACTGCGGTTTGCATTGTTTCCTTCTTGGCCTCGGAATTTGCGCAGTTCTTTCAAATTGCGCTCAGTCAATCTGCAGGTGTAATACCCGGATATTTATCTGGAATATTATAAATAAAAGTTGGATATTTCTGATAAGTGAAATTGCAATCTCCATTCTGGGGTAATTATAGTCTATTTTCTAGGTAGAATTTCTGCAAGAAATTAGGGAGTTTAAGGGTCAAAGTGCCAAAATGACCAAAATGCCCCCGCAAAGGGTAATTAACTTAGAAAATTCATGAAAAATCCTAAAAGTCGTAAAATGACCAGTTGAATTAAGAGAGTATATTATCTCTAATTACAGTAATTAAATAAATTACAAACTTGGGAAAATGAGAAAGGATGCTCATAAAGTAATAAAATGACCAAAATACCCTTGTAATTATGAAACAATGCAAGAGGCATGGAAATGCTAATGTTAATACAAGAATATGAAGGTAATGAAGCATTATAATTAAGAAAAATACCAACTATGGTTAAAAGAGTAATTAAGTAATTAATAGCTAATTACTTAAGCATAAGCAAAGGAAATTTCAGTAATAATTATGTGAAGCTCTAAAATTAGTGGAAATTAGTTGAATATTAATAAAATGTATTTACTAATTAAATTGGAAAGTTTTGAGAAAAATAGTTGAGTTTAGGTATTTTTAAACCTAAATACAAGAATGGACCAATTAGGGAATTTTGTAGAATTTTTAATAAAAATTGAATTAAGTAATTAATTAATTCTTGAAAAACATTTACAAAAAAAAAAAAAAGAAGGCTGCCGAAAATTGGCCAAAGAATTTGAGGATAAGAAGCAAAATTTGATATCTTGATATTTTGCAAATTTTTGATTATTATATAATATAATTAAAAAGCATGAATAGTAATCTTATATTTAGGAAACAGATCCTATCTAGGGAACCAGGAATAGGAATTCCAAAGTCAAGGTAAAATATTGATCAGTGAGTTTTTACCTTCAAGTGACCTCTTAGGAAGTCAATTCAAACCCGTAGCACATTGTCCTAATAAGACGAAATAGGGAAAATCTTTGCTAGTCACATTTTGGGAAAATAAGGAAATAAATTATAACTCAACATCTAGGGATGAGTTTATAATTATAAAAATACATTTGGAATCAGTGAATTATTATCTAGAGCTTGATGATTCCGGAACCGATTTCTGACACCGGACGCGTACGGACATGTTTTTCGAGAAACTTGACGGGGACGGTTGGAACCCCGTCTAAAGTCAAAATTCAAGTTATAATAGATATTATTGATGAGAAAGAGAAGGTCTTCAAAGTTCTAAATCTAGAATTTTGAGATTTCTCCGAAATTACGCGAATCGGGTACCGATCGAGAAATACTGAATGGGGGACCGGCCATAAAGTGAGGTGAGTCATCACTTCTTGGCCAATCCTTGGCTGCCAAACAGCCCAAAGATGTCGACCAAAGGGGGTGAGGTGGAGTTTGTGACTTTTTGTTCAAGTTGCATTAATGGGTTCTTTACAATTTGGAATTCCAAACAAAGCCTTAACCAAAGTCTATAAATAGGAGGCATGCTCCTTGAGAAATCCTCACACCATTTCTTTCTTGTCTTGACCGAATTTCTTGAGAGAGAAAGTAGAGAGATAAGCTACGGGGGAAAAGCTCTGAGAATTCTTCAACGGGTAAGTCTTTTGGCCATTAGCTTTTAAGTCTTTAGTTCGGTAGTTAGTAGAATTGTTAGTTAGATTTAGGAAGTAGGTGATAAGATTCCTATGCTTGTTTTTAGGCCTCATTGCATTGAAAAATGTGCCTAAAGAGGTAAAAACATAGTAGGGGTCGAGTCGCCGAAAAGTTGGAACTTTAGCAGTTCTTTTTAAAAGTAAGGGTAGAATTTGTTAGAATAGCCTTTAAATTTCAAGTATGATTTGGGTATCATATGGGAGGGCTATTTTAGTCATTATTTTCGAAAATCATAGTTGCGTCGAAGTTCGGCAAAATTTCGGGAAGAAAATTTGCTAGAGTAACGAATCTTTGGTGAAATTCCGCCGATTAGGGGTAGAAGGGCAAAATGGTAATTTTTACCTAAAAAGCCGATTATAGTGTCAAATCGCTAATAAAGGTGATATTATTCTTATAGGATATCAGAATCTCGATTTCTTGCCGTTACCGCCCGACGAACCCGTTTGAAGTTCACGTTCTTCCGTGAAAGTACGTCTTCCGGTAGTACCTAACGTTGCCAACGAAGGTACGGACGCGTCTTTTGTAACACTAATCTTGTACATCTTAAATACTTATATGTCAATGATATGTTCGTAGACCGTTATACGAACGGTTATACGGGTTATAGTTTTGGTAACACCGTTTTGTTTTCCTAGCGGCGAGGACATGAGTAATTATCGTGGCTTTGGTGAATAGTGCGGGCAGTCGTTATTGTTTACCTTATGGGGCTTTACATATTGCTTTGTGCTTATGTTTGTCGGCATAATGATCATGCATCGTTTGTATGCTTATGATATCTTGTGGTATTAGCTCTAGAAATATCTCGTTGTACGTATATTGTATTGTTTGGGTATGAGGTTAACCGTTACACGAGATTCAATATGGTGAATTGAATCTCATTTGTAGCTTCAGTGGTCGGGAGGACCACGGTTCGGGATCGAGGCAAGTGCCGGAATAGACGTGCGGTGAAGACTATTTCTATCTTATCGTTTTTCGTTATTCCGTCATTCCGCTATTTCATTTCTAAACCTTAGGACTATTGTAATCTATACAATATTACATAATGGTTGATGTTTTGGCTATGAACTGATCACTCTTTCGCTCTATTGCTCTACTCTGATTGAAAAAAAAAAAATTATGCGTTTCAAAATGGGATGTTACATTTTTGGTATCGAGCATGAAATTTCGCAAGTATTTAACTATGTTACCACCGACAGTTTGGTGCCGAAGGCAAGGCTAGTCTACGTGGGTGTGCCATAAGTCACCGCTAATCCGGTGAGGCCCCATGGTAGACACTTACTCCGGCCATTACGTTCGGATAACGAGTTAGGTTCTTAAGCCTTTTAATTGTGAGCACATTTTTGAAAATGAGTGCGATAAGGCCATTGGTGTAATGTGTAGAGATGAACGGGGACAAAGAGCCCGTCTTAGAGCCATTCTACAATTATCACGGATTCGGAGGCGTCCGCCCGGAGATCCATTCCTCCGTCGCACCCGAACCCTCAAATAACCCATCCCCACCGACTACGGAAAGAGATTCCATCGAAGAAGAGGTAGATTCCTACAACGCACAACCGGATGAGCCCGAGATTGAAAACCATGCCGAACCTATTATACCCCGGGAGTACAGATCACTATGAACAGTTTCCTTTGGATCCAAACCACGAGTGTACGGACCCCACAACTCCTAGTCACTATTACGGTGAGCGAACCCTCCTATCACCCCGCTACGAGGACTCGAACCCGATTCTCCTAATCTCAACCCGAACGACTTGGAGATTGAGGACCAAGCCGATCCGGGAAGCCCTACCCATTCCTCGAGTTGATGATAACTTTGACTACCCCGACATTCAACTTCTTGAAGATGAGGCGGTGAACCGAGAAGATTTCTACTATGTCCCGAATGATAATGACACGTTAGTCATTTTGTTGGAAAAATTTCTCATTGAAGCTACGAATCTCACTAGCACCACCCAAGGAAAATATCTTGTGTTTTTAACCCTAATCTCAAACTACCAAGCCAATAATAGGGGACATTCACCCGTAGATTGGGTTAGGACCACATTGTACTTCTTTCCCTATACCCGCTTTTGGGCAAGGATCGTAATGAACTATTAGATGACGGACCTATCTTAAGTGTTAGCATACACCTTCGCTACACGAAGAGCTTGGTTCGCCTTTACATGTAGAGGAAGAACGTCGGTACAAGGAAGCTGTGGATTGTAGAAACTAGGGAGTTTAGTTTGTATCTCCAAGTACCTTTGAATATTGTAAATACGTTTGAATAAGGAGATTGTACGGTATGACTTGTATTAGTATTAGATCGATCGATATGTATAAACTTTATGAATGAATATATGTGAATATATGTTTGGTGTGCAAATTGTTTTGTCACTTTTAATATTTATATATTCTTTCATAATTGTTTAAAGGAAAAAGAATTTAAAACATGGCCAACTTGAGAGGTCTTTGGTGCACCAAGAGGAAGAGGCCGAGGCCGTGGTCGAGGCCGAGGTAGGGGAAGAGGCGCGGACAGCCTCAAGATGAACGAAACGATGAACCGAATCAACCCGGACGTGAAGAAATTGAAGAAATGCGTAGAACTCGCAAGAACAAAGAGTTCGATTGATGCTCTTCGGCAAGACAAAACCAACAAGACCGGGAGGCACAAAGGCAATTAGACGCACGACAACACGAGGATGAACGAGAAAATGAAGATAATAACAATGATGACGACGAAGGGTATGATGACAATGAAGATGATGAAAATTATGAAGAGCCTGAAGGGTCTGAGAGATCCCAATCACAACCCAGGCATGAACAAATAGAGAGAACTACGGAAAATTGGGTAAACCGGTTCCGCAAGTTGAAACCACCGGTTTCCGAGGAAAGAGTGAGCTAGGCGAGGATTGGCTTTTGAGTCTTGAGAAGATTTTTGAAGTCATGGAGTGCCCGGAAATCGGATGGCCCGGCTAGCAATATACCGGCTTGAGGGAGATGCCCGAGGTGGTGGAAAAGTGTTTCCACAACCCCGCCGGACCCCGTTACTTGGGAAATGTTCCTTGAACAATTCAACGAACAATACTTTCCTCCATCAACGCAGGTAATTAAAGAGGAAGAATTCCTGCAGATCAAGCAAGGAGCTGAAGAGTCATTTGACGACTACTTCGCCCGTTTTACCAACCTGTCAAGGTATTCATCATACCTAAAAGTCTACAAGAATGAGAGCTGGAAGGCTAACCGACTATTAACCGGATTGAAGTACGATATAAAGGTAAGGTTAGTATCTCAGCAATTTCCAAGAATGGCCCAAGCAAAGTAGAATCTTGCGAGAATGAATGACGGAGCGCAACTTAAAGGAACCGCGCAAGACTCGAGGCCGGGGAAGGTAACAACGCAAATCGCGGTGGATCAAACCGCGGAGGTTCCTCACGAAGAGGAAAACGCCTTGGAATGACAACAAGCGGGAACAAGAAGCCCTACCAACAAAATAGTTTCAAACAGACGGGATCCCAGACGTGTCGAAATGTAAGAAGTACCATCCAGAGCCAACCGTGTGATGGGAAACAAGTCCGCCGGATGTCGAAGCACGGACACATTAGCCGGATTGCCCCGAGAGGACCGCAGGCGAGACCTCGTAACGCCTGGCCGGATCTTTGCATTGACAAACACAGAGGCCGAGAAGTCCCCCGGCGATGGTTCAAGGTACCATCTATCTCAATGGAAATCTATTGGAAGCATTGTATGACTCGGGTGCTAGTCACTCGTTTATTTCCTATGATTGTGCGAGTCGTTTAGGATTGCATGCCTGTAGATTACCATTTGATCTTGTTGTAGCTACACCGTTGGGTGTAAAGTCTTTAGCTTCTGATGCATGTATGAATTGTACTGCTAACGTGGATGGACGAGTTTCTAAAGTGGATCTCATCCGTCTACCTCTTCACGGCATTGACGTCATATTCGGGCTGAAGCGGTTAACGGCCAACGGTGCGATGATCGATGTGGCAAAAAGGAGATATCATTTGCCGGAGACAAGGTTGAAGTGAGCCGAACTTTCTCTCCGCTACGTGAAGCGATCGGTGCGTGAAGCAAGGATGTCATGCTTTCATGGTATTCTTTTTCGTCAAAGCGAAAGCTAACCTTTCACTCCGGGACATCCCCGTGGTGAATGAATTTTTCGATGTATTTCCGAGAGGATCTCACCGAGTTACCTCCTATCCGAGAAGTGGAGTTCAACATTGATTTGATGCCGGTACAGGATCAATATCAAAGCGCCGTATCGAATGGCTCTAACGAGATGCGGGAGTTGAAGAAGCGATTGGAAGAGCTTTTGAAGAAGGGGTTCATTCGACCTAGCGTTTCACCGTGGGGAGCCCCGGTACTTTTTGTAAAGAAGAAAGATGGAAGTTTCCGACTACGCGCGATCGACACGCGAGCTCAACAAAGTAACCGTAAAAAACAAGTACCCACTTCCCGGATTGATGATCTTTTGGATCAATTGTATGGTTCCACAAGTCTTTTCAAAAATTGACTTGCGTTCGGGATACCATCGTTGCGAGTTAAAGATGGCGATGTTCCCAAGACGGCTTTGAGAACCGGATATGGGCATTATGAATTCCTTGTGATGCCCTTCGGATTGACAAATGCACTGCGGTATTCATGGATTACATGAACCGTATCTTCCGACAACACCTAGACCAATTTGTGGTGGTGTTCATCGACGACATTTTGATATATTCTAAGAGCAAAGAAGAGCACGAAGAACATCTGCGAAAGGTGTTAGGCATACTCAGGGAAAAACAACTTTATGCTAAGCCGAGCAAATGTGAATTTTGGTCGCCTAAGGAAGTGAAATTTCGGGCCATGTTATATCTAGCGGCGGAGTTGCGGTTGATCCAAGCAAGGTGGAAGCGGTTCGGGACCGGAAACGGCCGAGACCGACGGAGATCCGTAGTTTTCTTGGTCTGGCGGGATACTACCGCAGATTTATACGGGATTTCTCGCGTCTTGCCCTACCATTGACAAAGCTTACGAGGAAGAATCAACCTTTTGTATGGGGAGATGACTGTGAGGAGAGCTTTCAGAAACTGAGGGAGAGGTTGACTACAGCACCAGTATTGATTATCCCAGATCCTGATGAGACTTATGTAGTCTACAGTGATGCCAGTGGGCAAGGATTGGGTTGTGTCCTAATGCAATTGGGCGAGTGGTGGCTTATGCCTCTCGTCATTAATTTGAAACCCCACGAGTTAAATTATCCTACACACGATCTAGAGTGGCGGCTATCGTGTTCGCTTTGAAGATATGGAGGCATTACGTACGGTGTAATCGTAGAAGTGTTTTGTGACCACAAGAGTCTGAAATACTTGTTCGATCAACGAGAACTCAACATGAGACAACGTCGTTGGATGGAGTTGATTAAAGACTACACCCTGGAGATCAAGTACCATCCGGGTAAAGCAAACGTTGTTCGATGCTCTTAGTAGAAAGACGGTGCGGGTATCATACATGATGATACGGGAGCGTAAGCGCCTTTGGAAGATTTCGAGACCCGAATCTAACCAACCAAATCTGCATGGGTCGCACGCTTTTGGTGATGCCTATCTTGCTACACTTCTTGCGAGTCGAGTGGGGAGTATGATCGAGAGATGAAGTGGAGAAAGCGCGAAGCAAGATGATTGGGCAAAAGAGATACGTGAGAAGATCACTCGAGGTGAGACCCAAGACTATGACCTATCACTTAGTGGTTTGGTCGGTATAAGCGACAAATCTACATACCGCCAATTGATGAATTAAAGCGGACAATAATGGATGAGGCTCATAAGAGTAAGTACACTCTACATCCAGGCATGGTCAAGATGTACCGTAGTATGAAATCCGAGTTTTGGTTGCCGGGATGAAGAAAGACGTAGCGAGAATCACGTGGCCAAATGCTTGACTGTCGGAAAGTAAAGATTGAACACCGACGACCCCCGGTCTTCTTCAAGGACTAGAGTTGCCGAGAATGGAAGTGGGAGAACATAACCATGGATTTTGTGGTAGGTCTACCCAAAATCGAAACCATGATACAATTTGGGTAGTTGTTGACGGACTAACCAAGTCGGACACTTCATTACCATCGGTATCCACTATTCTCCGGAACGATTGGCGGGGATTTATATCAAAGAGATAGTAAGATTACATGGTGTTCCTACGAGCATTGTCTACGGACCAGGATACGCGGTTCAAATCCCGTTTCGGCAATCATTACATGAAGGTATGGGGACCAAGTGAAGTTCAGTTCGGCTTATCACCCACAAACAGACGGTCAAACGAAAGGACCATACAAACGCTTGGAGGATATCTTTGCGAGCATGTGCCCTAGATTTCAAAGGAAGTTGGGATCAACATCTTTCGCTAGCGAGTTTGCATATAACAACGGTTATCATGCTAGTATACAAATGGCCCCGTTCGAGGCATTGTATGGGCGGAAGTGTCAATCACCATTGTCTTTGGACGGATTCGTCCGAGAAGCGATTACTTGGGCCGGACATGCTTGAGCGAGACCTACGAGCAGATCGCACCGATCAAGAAGAGACTCTTGCCGCACACGAAAAGACGGAAGAGCTATGCGAGATAAGAGGAGAAGACCGTTGAAGTTTGAAGTCGGAGACCATGTGTTTCGAAGTTATCTCCGAATGTGGTGTCGGTAGAACACGAAGAGAAAGAAGCTTAGTCCGCGTTACGTTGGACCAATTGAAGTATTAGCCGAGCGAGGACACCGTTGCATATCAACTAGCGTTACCCCGAACCCGAGTAATCTCCATGATGTTTTTCACGTGTCACAACCGAAGAAGTACCTACCAGATCGAGATCATGTCATAAAGTACGATGATGTTGAAGTACGGCATGGTAACACCTTTGTAGTCGAGCCGAGCGAATTCTCGAACGCCGGGAAACGGCTTAGGACTAAAACTATACCGATAGTGAAGGTGGTCCGGAAGGGTTTGACACCGAGCGAAGCAACTTGGGAGACCGAGAGTGACATGAAGGAGAAGTACCCGAGTTTATGGCCCGAAGTTTAGTTAGTATAGATTAAATTTCGAGGGCGAAATTTTGTGTAAGGGGGGGAGAAATGTAATACCCGGATATTTATCTGGAATATTATAAATAAAAGTTGGATATTTCTGATAAGTGAAATTGCAATCTCCATTCTGGGGTAATTATAGTCTATTTTCTAGGTAGAATTTCTGCAAGAAATTAGGGAGTTTAAGGGTCAAAGTGCCAAAATGACCAAAATGCCCCCGCAAAGGGTAATTAACTTAGAAAATTCATGAAAAATCTTAAAAGTCAAGTAAAATGACCAGTTGAATTAAGAGAGTATATTATCTCTAATTACAGTAATTAAATAAATTACAAACTTGGGAAAATGAGAAAGGATGCTCATAAAGTAATAAAATGACCAAAATACCCTTGTAATTATGAAACAATGCAAGAGGCATGGAAATGCTAATGTTAATACAAGAATATGAAGGTAATGAAGCATTCTAATTAAGAAAAATACCAACTATGGTTAAAAGAGTAATTAAGTAATTAATAGCTAATTACTTAAGCATAAGCAAAGGAAATTTCAGTAATAATTATGTGAAGCTCTAAAATTAGTGGAAATTAGTTGAATATTAATAAAATGTATTTACTAATTAAATTGGAAAGTTTTGAGAAAAATAGTTGAGTTTAGGTATTTTTTAAACCTAAATACAAGAATGGACCAATTAGGGAATTTTGTAGAATTTTTAATAAAAATTGAATTAAGTAATTAATTAATTCTTGAAAAACATTTACAAAAAAAAAAAAAGGCTTTGCCGAAAATTGGCCAAAGAATTTGAGGATAAGAAGCAAAATTTGATATCTTGATATTTTGCAAATTTTTGATTATTATATAATATAATTAAAAAGCATGAATAGTAATCTTATATTTAGGAAACAGATCCTATCTAGGGAACCAGGAATAGGAATTCCAAAGTTAAGGTAAAATATTGATCAGTGAGTTTTTACCTTCAAGTGACCTCTTAGGAAGTCAATTCCGAAAACCCGTAGCACATTGTCCTAATAAGACGAAATAGGGAAAATCTTGCTAGTCACATTTTGGGAAAATAAGGAAATAAATTATAACTCAACATCTAGGGATGAGTTTATAATTATAAAAATACATTTGGAATCGGTGAATTATTATCTAGAGCTTGATGATTCCGGAACCGATTTCTGACACCGGACGCGTACGGACACGTTTTCGAGAAACTTGGCGGGACGGTTGGAACCCTGTCTAAAGTCAAAATTCAAGTTATAATAGATATTATTGATGAGAAAGAGAAGGTCTTCAAAGTTCTAAATCTAGAATTTTGAGATTTCTCCGAAATTACGCGAATCGGTACCGATCGAGAAATACTACTGGACCGGCCATAAAGTGAGGTGAGTCATCACTTCTTGGCCAATCCTTGGCTGCCAAACAGCCCAAAGATGTCGACCAAAGGGGTGAGGTGGAGTTTGTGACTTTTTGTTCAAGTTGCATTAATGGGTTCTTTACAATTTGGAATTCCAAACAAAGCCTTAACCAAAGTCTATAAATAGGAGGCATGCTCCTTGAGAAATCCTCACACCATTTCTTTCTTGTCTTGACCGAATTTCTTGAGAGAGAAAGTAGAGAGATAAGCTGCGGGAAAAGCTCTCGAGAATTCTTCAACGGGTAAGTCTTTTGGCCATTAGCTTTTAAGTCTTTAGTTCGGTAGTTAGTAGAATTGTTAGTTAGATTTAGGAAGTAGGTGATAAGATTCCTATGCTTGTTTTTAGGCCTCATTGCATTGAAAAATGTGCCTAAAGAGGTAAAAACATAGTAGGGGTCGAGTCGTAGAAAAGTTGGAACTTTAGCGTTCTTTTTAAAAGTAAGGGTAGAATTTGTTAGAATAGCCTTTAAATTTCAAGTATGATTTGGGTATCATATGGGAGGGCTATTTTAGTCATTATTTTCGAAAATCATAGTTGCGTCGAAGTTCGGCAAAATTTCGGGAAGAAAATTTGCTAGAGTAACGAAGTCTTTGGTGAAATTCCGCCGATTAGGGGTAGAAGGGCAAAATGGTAATTTTTACCTAAAAAGCCGTTATAGTGTCAAATCGCTAATAAAGGTGATATTATTCTTATAGGATATCGAATCTCCGATTTTTGCCGTTACGTTGCCCGACGAATTTGTTTGAAGTTCACGTTCTTCCGTGAAAGTACGTCTTCCGCCGGTAGTACCTAACGTTGCCAACGAAGGTACGGACGCGTCTTTGTAACACTAATCTTGTACATCTTAAATACTTATATGTCAATGATATGTTCGTAGACCGTTATACGAACGGTTATACGGGTTATAGTTTTGGTAACACCGTTTTGTTTTCTAGCGGCGGGACATGAGTAATTATCGTGGCAGTTGGTGAATAGTGCGGTTTGTTATTGTTTACCTTATGGGGCTTTACATATTGCTTTGTGCTTATGTTTGTCGGCATAATGATCATGCATCGTTTGTATGCTTATGATATCTCGTGGTATTAGCTCTAGAAATATCGTTGTCCGTATATTGTATTGTTTGGGTATGAGGTTAACCGTTACCGAGATTCAATATGGTGAATTGAATCTCATTTGTAGCTTCGTGGTCGGGAGGACCACGGTTCGGGGATCGAGGCAAGTGCCCGGAATAGACGTGCGGTGAAGACTATTTCTATCTTATCGTTTTTCGTTATTTCGTTATTACGTCATTCCGCTATTTCATTTCTAAACCTTAGGACTATTGTAATCTATACAATATTACACAATGGTTGATGTTTTGGCTATGAACTGATCACTCTTTCGCTCTATTGCTCTACTCTGATTGAAAAAAAATAATTATGCGTTTCAAAATGGGATGTTACAGCAGGATTCCACAGCTTGGACCATTCTCGGAAACTGCTGCGATACTAGCCTCGCTCTTATGTCATATTTCAGTCCGGTCACTAGTCGATTCACCTTCCGGCTCTCATTTTTGTGGCTGTTCGGATATGATGAATAACGAGACGGGTTGGTGAAACGCGAAGTAATCGTCGAACGATTCTTCATTTCCTCTTCGGATGTGAAGAAATTCTTCTTCCTTAATCACCTGTACCGAGGAGGAAAATACTTGTTCGTTGAACCTGCTCCAGGAATACCTCCCACGTAACGGGGCCTTGAAGGGTTGTGGAAACACTCTTCCACCACCCGTGGGCATCGCCCTCTAGCTTGTAGATTGCCAATTTGAGCCTTCCGGTTTCCGGGCACTCAATGACTTTGAATATCTTCTCCGGACTCGAAGCCAATCCTCGGCCAATTCACTCTTTCCACGGAAACCGGGTGGTTTAAGCTTAACTGGTTGACCCGACTTTCGTGGTTCTTTTCTTCTTCCTTGTCGTGGAGGTGATCGGGATCGATCGATTCATTTTCTTCATCGTTATGTTCATCGTTGTCCTCCTCTTCATTATCATCTTCTTCTTCGTCGTTGTCATTGTCACTTTCCTCATCACGTTCTTCCTCGTGTTGTCGTGCTTCCAGTTGTCTTTGGGCTTCTTCATCCTGTTGATGTTGCCTTGCCAAGAGTGCATCTATGAGAGCTCTCGCTCTTCGAGAGTTCTTCTCGGTTCTTGCACTTCATTTTGGTCCGGCTGATTTGGTATATTTTGTTCGGGTATTTCGTCGGTTGAGGTTGTCGCCTCCGCATCTACCACGACCTCGGCCTCGGCCTCGGCCCCTTGGTACACCGGTACCTCTCATAATGGCCATGTCTTATTCTTTTTCCTTTATTTATTTAACAAATATGTAAATATTAGAAATGACACAATGATTTTTACATTGAAATATATATATTCACATATATTCATTTCATAGCATTTTACATATTAGTCGGTCTAGTCCTAGTACAAGTCATATATTACAACAAGTTACAACCCCTCTTTATTCAAACATATTTTACAAGATCTTGTCATGTTGTACTTTGATATATAGTGTTTCCCGTGGCACCCATATACCGCATGATCAACACTAGATATCAAAATGTCTCCATGGCGCCCATACACCATGGTAACACAAGATACCTTAAATGTTTCCATGGCGCCCATACACCATGACAACACAAGATACCTCCTACTTAATGACACGGTCGCGGTCCGGTTGTAGTAACCAAGAGATATGCATCGGAAACTAAAATTTTCGCGGCAAGTAAGATAACTATTTATCAAACCATAGGGGAAAAACGTTAGATTTAGGAAGACAATGATTAGTCTATCGCAGACTTTATCACACTAAATACTACAAACGAACGGACACTCGTACTATTTCCCCTCGTTCAGGATTTCGTTGATTCGGTCTACTTAGAAACGGGTACGGAATTTCGTATCGGGAGTTCTCTACATGAGTCAAATCGCATGTATCTATCCTTGTTGGTCTCGAGTTTCATCCGGCGTGGCCTAGCTCCACATATAAGCTCTGCGCTAGGACGAATAGTCGTCCGTACAAACCGACGATTGTCGAATTATCGAAACCGATATCAAATATGAATATGGACGATGGATTTACCGATTCTCGGGTTAGAATGATGCACCGACGTAGGGTGGTACACCGGTTCGAGAATGGTATACCACCCAGACCGGTACACCGACTTAGGGCTATCTCGTACTCATTTTCAAAAATGTGCTCACAATTTAAAAGGCTTTTTGAACATAACTCCGTTATCCGAATGAATGGCCGGATAAGTGTCTATCATGGGGACCTCACCAACTCTATGGCGACTGATTGGCCACACCCACATAGACTAGCCTTAACTGTCCTACCATACTATCCGTAATAACATAGTCATATCAATGCCAGGACTACTGCTCTGATACCATAAATGTCTTCCTGGCGAATCCACGCCGTGGCAACATAAGATACCTCAGCCGCTAGTTTTACGCACCGCATCACTGCGCATGCAACCAGATCCCCCTCTGGCCATGTCGGGGTAAGAGCCAATGCTTCGCCACAGATCACACTGTGAGAACCCCCGATCATGGTTAACTTAACCAGCTCTGATACCATAAATGTAACATCCCATTTGAAAACGGCGGATTTTTTTTTTAAAAAAACGTTTCCAAATATTTCAAGCAGAGTAGTCAGAGTAGAGCATTGGAGCTAAAGAGTAATTGATTCATAACAAACATCAACCACAGTGTAACATTGTAATGATTACAGTAATCCTAGAGTTTGAAATTGAATAACTGAAAGCGGTAAAGATAGATAAGTCTCGGCCGCACGTCTACCGATGCTTGCCTCGATCTTCGATCCGTATTCCTCCGGATCGATGCTATAGCCGAGATTCAATTCACCGCATTGAATCTCGGGTAACGGTTAATCTCAAACCCAAACAATACAAAGTATACGAGATAACGAGATATTCTAGACAATACAACAAGTATATCACTACATAAGCATACGAGATGCATGATCATTATGCCGACAAAACATAAGCATTACGCAGTATGTAATGCCCCACAATGTAAAACAACAATAAATGCTTGCACTATTCACCGGTGCCACGATACCACTCGTGTTCTCGGCGCTAGAAAAACATACGGCGTTATCATGACTATAACCCGTGTAAACCGTGCGTATATCGGTCTACGAACGTATCTATCACATATATATGCATTTAAGAAGTACAAGATTAGTGTTACAAGACGCGTCCGTACCTTCGTTGACGACGTTAGGTACTTCGCGGAAAAACGTACTTTTTACGGAAAAACGTGAAATGTTCGACGGCGGCATCGGGCGGCGTAACGCAGAAAATCGAGTTTCGATGCCCTATCGAGTAATATCACTTTCATTAGTGATTTGACATCATAACGGCATTTTAGGTGAAAATTACCATTTTGCCCTTCTACCCCTAATTTGGCGGAATTTCGCGTAACTTCGTTACTTTGACCGTATTCCATTTCAAAATTATCCCCACTATGTTTTTACCTCGTCGGGCATCTTTCAATGCAATGAGGCATAAAAACAAGCATAGGAACAAATTCCGAAACTTCCTAGATCAAAACAACAGTTCTACTATAACTACCGAAAGAACTACGGAAACTAAAAACTAAGGACAGAAGAACTTACTCGGAGCTAAGGCAAAACTTTTGCAGAGCTTCTCACTCTAAGTTTCGGCCAAGGTAGAGAGAAGAAAATGTGTGAAGAATGAAGAAGGGAAGGGTGCTATTTATAGAAAAAGGGAGGGACAAGGTGGGTATTAACAAAAAGTCTTGAGAAATGATTACGCCGTTGGATCTAGGGTTTTGTAAGATGCAATCTTGACCATTCAAGGTCTTGGCCGACCTCTTGGTCCCCCAAAAGTCAAATATTGATTTTTCATCTTGCTTTATGGCCTCCGGTCCGATAAAGCTACCGACGTGTCCGTTTCGCGCGATTTCGCGAAACTCAAAAATCCGGGCATGTAACTTTGAAGATCTTTTCATCCTCTTTCATATTATATATTTTGATCCTCTTTTGATCATATCCAGGTATTCTCCGGTGCGTCGGAAGATATTCGGACAAACGCGTCCGGTTCGGAAATCGCTTCCGATAGAACCAACTGGACAATAATTCGCCGAATCGTAAAACGTCCGGTGGTTGCCTAACTTAATCCCGTGTTTGAAAACATGCAATTGTTTCTATAGGTTCTCACTTTGCCTATCCGGCTCTACTCTATCCGATCGGCTTCCGTCTTATTAGGAATTAGGGTTTTCGGTTGCGGAATCGACGTCCGGTAAATTCTTTCTTCGGGTAAAAATTCACTTGTTCTTAATTTGATCAGTCTGAAAAGACTTTTACCTCTGATTTACCTGTAGAATTTATTCCTAACTTTTCCCTCGATCGCCTATGTTCGACTCACCGCATTATATTATTATTTTATTCTAATTACCATTTTAATTATTTAAACAATTCTTTTTAATTAAAAATTACCATAATTTCGACCCCTCTTTTAAAAATTCAGATTTATTTATTTTTCTATAATTTTTTCCATTTTTTAAAAATATAATATTTTTTACCAAAAATTCCGTTTTACCCCCGCCTTCTTAGGGCTTAATCGGGCCTAATTTCTTCGTTTAGTGATCTTTTCAGGATCAGGTTTCTTCATATATTTATCTTTACTAATTTACAGTATATTGTTATCTTTCAAACTTCTATCGATATTGTCATTTTATATCCTATGTAAAATATTAAAAATGTTTACCCCATCAGTTCTTTATGGTTCGAAATGCTTTTTAAACTTTTCTTCATGTTATTTCCTCTGAAATAATTTATTAAATTCTCATAATTAGGGATAACACTTCCATATTTTTCTCATAATTTTTCATGATCTTTCAAAGTATTTATCATAATATTTTTAGACCTTGTTTTTATCACCATTTTATCATTTTTAGTCATTCCGTTCATCGATTTTCCCGTAACTTTTTCAACAATTTACTCTATAATTATAACAATTTTCTATAATAGTTTTATCTCATGAATTTACTTCATTAAAATATTCATTAATTTTCCTTTATATCGAAATTCCAGATTTGCTAAAATCCCGGGTATTACAATAATCATCATGTATCATCGATTCTATAGTAGCGTTAGTAATGTGACATTAGTCCTAATAGGTTTATTTTTCACGGGGCATGCTTGAAATATATTTTCTAATGATTAGATATCAATACTTTGGCAAGAAATGAGTTGGTTTTTATGCATCTTTTTGTTATTGAATAAGCTATATTTTACCCTTTAAAAAGCCATATAAACTTTTGCAGTTTAAGTTTTTGGAACATTTTGAATATTTAATAGGATTAAACATACACATGGCAGGCAAGACTTATCATATTTTTTTTGCTTTGTTTTGGTAATCGACTTATGAGATTTGTGTTCATATATAATTGATTTATAACTTGACATATAATCTAACGATATACTCATATACAACATATATTATCAAGTAATTTATTTAATTTCATCAATCTCTACAAAAAGAGTCAACTAAATCTTATATTAAAGAACAGAAAAATTATCAATTATTTAGAACTCTAGAATTGAAAATCATGGTCTAGCTGTAGTAGAAACTGAGGAGCATTTCACAGGTCAATCAAATAATCATTGTGGCAAAGGCACATAGGTGTTGCAGTTATACACAATTCCAATTCCAAGCAAGGGGTCAACAATCAGTCCTCTCCCTCATCCACCCGATGATTTTATGTAAGAAATAACGGTTTTGTCTGGAGGGATTGCATATCAATGTTGTTTTTCCTTCCTTTATTCTATCATGGTTACAAAGTATTTGGGCCTAGTAGATAATCCAAGACAAGGTTGAAATGGACCCAAAGGGATTGAGCCTAGAATATGGTTCAAAAGAAGACCCAAGGGTATGCTTGGATTAGCTTTCAATGAATAACTTCTTGGGAAAAAGTTAAAAATAAATAAATTTATATAATAGATTTTGGTGGATAGCTCCTGAAAAGATAGAAAAAATAAAATTTATAAAATTATGGTTTTCAATCCCCAAAAATATATTTAGATAAAAAGAATGTTTGAGTGGCTTACAATAAAACCATGATTTTGTTGAAAAAATTTATTACAACTTCTTTTCACTTGATTTATTGTCAATGAGGTTACCTATATACAATATATATTTGCTTAAAAAAAATCAACTAACATCTCAGGCTCCTCATCATATTCAAAATAAATCATGATATTGCATTTAAAAATTAAATAAGAATAAAGGAAGTTTTTAATAACATGTTATTTTGCACAATAATATTATATGCTTGGTATGAAAACCAAACCCGATCTGGTGAATCAAGTTTTTAATATCATGTTCTTTTGCACCATAAGAGTTTTGAATAAGTTTACTTGGTTGGATATTTTTTTTTCTTCCCTAGTCCAAAAGAACATCATCGTTTTGAGTTTTAAAAAAACGGAAAAAAAAATTATATTTGTTCTTTAATAACTCTGTTTTATTGGATTATATATTGTTTATATATCAACATTTTATTTACTTGTAGATTTTTTTTAAAAAAAAAATTTAATCATCTCCTAATTTTCCCTAGAATTCTCTCCACTTTTGCCATTTGACGTCCCTTCCCTCCCCAAACCTGTGTTTAGGCCAAAAATGGAAATTTCTTGCTAAGTGCTAATAATACTAAATATGATAACACAAGTTTCTCACCCTGCGTCATCTATTTGCTAATAGTCTCAATAAATTTAATTTAATGATAACTTTTTACGTCCAGAGTTGTTATGCGATCCTTGCTTTTTTTTAAACAAATATTATACTAAATATGATCGAGGGAGGCTTTGATACCACTCTGACCATTACTCGATGGAGGCTTTGATACCACTGTCACGTGGATCATTACACTCTCCCTAAAAGATGGGGTTCTGATACCACTGTCAAGCGGGTCATTATTCGAAGGAGACTTTGATACAACTTTGATCATTACTCGATGGAGGCTGTGATCCCATTCTAATACCACTATCACGTGGGTCATTAAACTCTCCCCATAAGATGGAGCTCTAATACCACTTTCACGTGGGTTATTACTTCATGGAGGTTTTAATACCACTCTGATATCAGTGTCACGTGGGTCATTACATGCTCCCTTAAAGATGGGGCTTTGATACCACTTTCATGTGGGTCATTACTCAATGGCAATGACGGAGCTTTTATGGGACTAGGGGCCATGGCCCCAAAAAAAAAAGTGTTTAGATTTTTTTTTTTAAAAAAATTAATATAATGTAAAATTAAATTTTGGCCCCCCAATTTCCCCCCTCTTTTTATATCTTTGGAGCTTATAATTCAATTTGTGTTCTATGTGAGGTCTTGTATGATTTATGTTAATTTTATCATTTTTTTCTATATTTCATTCTAATTAATCGAAATTTTTAGCTTATCAGTGAAATTTACTTTTGTAGTGTATTCTTTACTATACTTTTACCCATTCTACACTACATCTGTGGATGAAGTTAATCGATTTTTCATTCTAAACCTCAGCCTCTTGCCTTCCAATGTCGTGGTGTTCAATTATATAAAGTTTATGGTTGAACCAAAGATTCACAGTCACATAAATTAACAGATTAAACCTTGCCTTCCAATGTTGTGATGTATTTTTTTATATTCTTTTGTTTTTTAATGCATTTAAAACTTTTCTTAAAAAGAAATTTCGAGGGCAGCACCCCGAATCCCCCACGACTATTTGGCCCCCCAAATTTTTGTTTCAAGCTCTGCTCCTGCTCGATAGAGGCTCTGATACACCCTAATCATTACTTGATGGAGGCTTTAATACCATTGTCACGTGGATCATTAGTCATTACGCTCTCCTCAAAAGATGGGGCTTTGATACCACTGTCACGTGGGTCATTATTTGAAGGAGGCTTTGATATCACCCAAATTAAAATATTTTATAGTAGCATTCATCAACTAAAAAAATATCATACGCCTCACAATACAACTTTTAAAATAATTTGGAAAATGGGTGATACTGAAAAAAAATGGAAAACCCTTTTGTGGCACAAAGACGCATTCTTGCTCCCATAACCGCATGGAAATTTCCACTTCCACAAATTAAATCTCCAAAATTTTTGTTTTGCTGCTTTCTCTTACACAGTGATGTATAAGTCTGGTTTTTGACAGTAATACATATGAAATTGTTTTCTCTAGCCAAAAAGGAAAAAGTATTAACTAGCTTTTGTGGTTTATGTGGAATGTTCAGTGGCATATTACTTCACTCTACCAACTAAGTTCATATACCCTAGTTTTGCTTCTCAGCTTGAAACGATCACGTCTGTGTTTAATTTGGCTCTCTGGCTATTGTCACTTTAATATCTTTGATTCCGCAACTTTCATGATGGTACATTTTCTTGATTCTATTATTTATGGGAGGCTTCTTTAAGCTCTTCAATACCCTCCGTGCTACATATGCCACTATATGTGGTCCCCATCCAGGAAAGATGCCACCATTTTAGCATATTCAGTCATTAAAAGAAAAGACGGATTCAAAAGATCATTATTTATACTCGTTATAAATATAAGAAAATGAAATGAAGGAATTAAAGAAAATGACTAGGACGATTTAGAAAATTTTGTACTCCTTCTGGTCCTAAATATAAGACTCAGTTGACTTTTTTTAGAAAAGTTAATGGAGCTAAATATATTACTTAATCATATTATATGTTGTGTATCACTAAATTATATATCAAATTATAAATAAGACTAACTAGTTTAGAGAAAAACGATAGATATAAGTACTTTGAAATAATTTATTTAGCTTCCTTAATCTCTTCAAAAAGAGTTAGGTGGATCTTATATTTAGGATGAAGGTAGTATCATATTAACAAATTACACTAATTTTCTTAATTTAATCAAATAATGTAAATATTTCTTATATTAAGAATTAAAAGATTACATTCTAAGCCATGCATGCTAAATTTATCAGGGTAAAGGAGCAAAAATACACATGTGCTTTGCCCTCGGGAGCGCCTAACACCATATGCTTTTTTGGGAACAAAAATACACATGTGGTTACATTTTAGGAGCAAAAATCACACCACCGTTAAAATCTAACTTTAACGGTGCATTTGCAACAGAAAATGCCATATTTACAACAGAAAATGTCATATTTACAACAACATTTACAACAACAAAAAGATATATTTACAACAGGAAGTGCTGTATTTACAATAAAATTTAAAATATGGTCATATTTACAACATCATTTAAACACTTGGATTTTGAACATAGAAAGATCATTTACAACAGAAAAAAGTTAGATTTACAACAGGAAGTGCTGTATTTACAACAAAATTTAAAATCTGGTCATTTACAACAAAAAAAGCCATATTTACAACAGGCTAGATTTTAACGGTGGTGTGACTTTTGCTCTTAAAATGTAACCACATGTGTATTTTTGCTCCCAAAAAAAGCATATGGTGCTGGGCGCTCCCGAGAATAAAGTACATGTGTATTTTTGCTCATAAACCCAATTTATTATGCATCCTTTGTCAGTACAAGTGCTGAAATTAATCATAATTTTTTTTTTCAAAAAAAAATGGGGTTTTCATTTGGTCTTTTAACTTGGAAAATAAAATCAATTAAATTATAATATTTAAGATCATAATTTTTGAAAAATCGCAGTATATGATAGTTATTAACCGTCATATTTTACAGTTTCACACGGTCATATATATAGGCACTATAAAAGTTTGGCGTAAATACATTTGAGGCTTCTCTCTTTGTTATTTCTTGGCTTTTTTTTTTTTTTTTTTTTTTTTTTTGTAAAAAAAAAAGGAAAATTGAAAAGTGAGCTAAACTTCCACCCACCTCTGGTTCTTGCTTTGTTTCTACAGCATAACTTTTGACACGTCTTCCTAATGTGAAAGCATTTAACGTACATGCATCTTTTGGCTACTTCAACCATACACAAACATATCATAGTACGTATTTCATAGTCTCCTCTTGAATTACTTTCTCTAAATGCATTCCGGGCTAGGTAAAGGAAATAATTACAGTCTCAGATTGCATTCATAAATGAAAAATAGTCACAACTTCATAAAATGGTCAAGCACATTAAGCAGTTTTGTAATAAAAGAACAATTTAAAGGTGAAAAGTAAAACCACATTTGAGAGTACTATCTCCGTCATAAACTCCTAGCTACAAAGACTCAGATTTGTCATTTGAGAGTCAAGGACGACTTTTTTATGACATGAAGTTTCCTGACACGTTCTTAAGGTGAAATTATAATTAATAAAGGTTTTCAAATTATCGAAGGAGATTTCTATAACTTCAAAGTAAAATTGACAAGTCATTACTATAGTGAGAATGTTTCCATCTTGTTTTCTCGACACTCACACAGAGAAAGAAAGAATGCCTAACAGGCATCAACAAAGCCTTTGTTTGAAATCCTTGCATAGTCTCCTTCAATGTTTGAAACTTCAATTTCTCCGCAACTTCATATTGGCCCTCGTGATTCTGATTCTTCTCAGTTTCCTTCAGGTTCGAAGCTCAGGGATGAATCACTCTCACCATTAATTTGAGCCTCATCCCCATCACTTCAACGGGCTTCTATTCCTATAAATTCACCCTGTTCTAAAATAGAGCACGGCATTTAGATTGGGTGAATCAGGGACTTTAATGGATATTATATTAATAAGGGAAGACTAAAGACAAGTATTTAAGATCAAGTGGGGTTACCCCGGCAATGCCTCCTACACCAGCTTCTTCTATGGTCTCTCGCAAAGCTTCGTCTTCTTCTTCTTCTTCTTCTATGAGCACTCCAAACAGAGAAGCCAAACAAACATTGAAGGAACAGAGCTCAAATGTTGAGTGTGATTCATCACCGAGCTTCAGTATCTGAAGGAAACTGAGCAGAATGGGAATCATGGGGGGGCAACATACATGAAGTTGCAGGAGGGAGAAATTCAAGCTTAAAAAATTGGAGACTGACTATATAAGGATTTGGCCTTCCTCAACAAGAGCTTTCTCCATGGCTGTTAGGCATTCTTCTTTCTGTGTCTGATTGTTGTGAGAACAAGATGGAATCTATTATAGACACACCTGTGCAACTGTATTCATATGAGACGTGTTGGGTTAATTCCGCGAAGCTTGACAATACAAAAAAAAGTTGTCATTCAATCATGACTCTTGATAGTGGGGACTGGGGAGATGTTTCTTCTTGGTTGCTTTTCGACGGACATGATCTATCGTCCCAAAATTTACACTCATCTACCCTCTCTCTTGCCTTTACAAGGAAGCACCCAAAAGCCAAAACTCATTACTCCCGTCTTAATAATTATAAGAACACTTTGTGTCCCAATAATTAGGACCGGGAGGGAGGTAGTATCAAAATTTATAAGACTTCTTCAATCAAATGAATGAAATACGTTCTATGATATGTCTGTGTATGGTTGAAGTAGTCAGAAGATGCCTGTACATTACATGCATTGACGTTAGGAAGCTGAGTCAAAAGTTATGCCGTAGAAACAAAGTAAGAAACAGAGGTAGGTGGGTTGTACCCCGCAAGATAAGTTTAGCTCACTTTTCAATTTTCTTTTGTTTTTTTTTTTTTTTTAAAAAAAACCAAGAAATAACAAAGAGAGAAGCCTGAAGTAATTTATGCTTTATTAATTTCTATTCCAGAATAACATATTTAAGAGACAGTTTTCATTAGTAATTTGCATTATCATTCATTTGCACTTGTAGCTATTGTTGTCAAACTCACTAGTTGACTATCTGAGTTACCGTTTTTACGCTTCTAGCTTACAAAAACGAGTCAAGTTAGTGGTAAACTCGTGATAGTTGTAAACTAGGTTAAACTCACGAGTTTATGCACTGAGTTTACCGTTTTTACTTTTCTAGCTTACAAAACCGTGTTAACTTACTCTTAAACTCGTGTTAACTTTTTTGATTTGATCATACTCAGTGGCTTTATATAGAAATTTTATAGAAATTTCTTTATTAAATATGATAAATGATGAATGTTGATGGATTTAATTTCAATTATTTAGATTTAAAATATATTTAAATCAAATTGTTGTCATTTTTATATTTTAATTATTTAATTATATACTAATGATACCTATTTAATAATAAAAATAAACTCTTATGAGTTTACGATTGAAGTTCACCATACGAAGTTTACATCAGCCACGCGAGTTTATTTAAACTCGTGAGTTTGATAACCTTACTTGTAGCTTTGAAGTTTGTTAAATGGGGGATTTATGTTAAAACTATTATCTAGTTCGGTATTTTCGCAGTCAATTCCCAATGTTTTTATGTCTCCACACATTTTTTTTATAAGCTTAATCATATCAGTAGTAAGGATGATGGTGAGGCATATATATTGCATTTTTGAAAATGCAATATAATCATGCGTATGATTATACTTTTTTAATAATAAAGGAAAACATAAACGAATAAAACTATCCATAGTTTTTCTTGGTTTTTAAATACATGACTCATATAAGTCAAAACACATTATGAAACAGATGTTCTTTTTAATTTATCTAAAAAAACATATCTTTTTCATTGCAAAAAAATAAGAAAAGAAGAAGCAGTTCTTAAAAGTTAAAACAAGAACCCAACTGCTGCAATCAATTAAATAGTAGTATTGTGATTTTATTGCGATTAAAGAGTTTTTGTTGAGATTTATTGTGATTTTATTTTTTTGAAAGAAATGGCGTGATTTCTTTCTTTGTTTTTTCCCTGCTCTTTCTTATTGTGTTTTATTTTTTGGAAAAATAACATTTAGGTTCCAATTAAAGAAAATAATATCAAAAAAGTCTCATAAGTTTATTGGTAATAAGTGAAACAACAACTATTAACAAGTGGATCAGTTTTCATTAACAAGTTGTAAACGCAGTTCTAATATTATTTGTTTTAGTTGGAACTTAAACATGTTTTATTTTTCCGGTTTTGGTGCTTTCTTCTACGCAGTGATGTAAACACATATGACATCGTTTTCTCTTGCCAAAAATAAAGAAGTATTGCTGGCAAAGACGTAGTTGGTGCTTATTTGTGAAACAACCAAACCTTAGTTTTATAAATATTTTTTTTTAAGACAAAACAAAAATTTTCTCATATACTTATTTTATAAATCGTAAAATACTTATAAAAAATTAAAATAAACAAACACTTCTAGTTAACAGAAATTCATAAAAACAAAAGATGAGTTAGGATTAATTAGATCTCCATATATTTGGTAGTCTTGGATTTGACGATTTTTTAGCAGTGATTATTAAAGAATCGAATAAAATAACAACCTATTAGACAGACGGTTTGTTGCCTATACTTGCTAACAACTTTGTTTATACCATATAATTATTTTTCTGGTTAAGTTGGACTGAACTAAAACTGAGCCATCATTAAGCCAGAACTTGAGATTAGATAGGGAAGTATATATATCTCAGGATTGGATTTAAAAATAGAATTGTATTAGGTAAATGGACTTCATAGGCTTGACCCGCCTAAGTTCGTCAAGGGCCTTTAGATTGGTTTTTGATTTTGAAATCCCACTTTTTTTTTTTAAAGTACAAGTATTATTTTATTGGAGGCAATCATACTCGAGGTACTATCAAACACTAAATGTTAATATCTCTTCCAGTGAAGATTTGAACCTTGGTTTGTCACGTTGTAAGATATCAGCCCCTTCCATTATACCCAACCTCGTTGGTTGTTTTGGAACCTTTATTTACACTTTCCACACTTTTTTTTTTTATACAAAAATTTTAGGAAAGGGGTTGGGCTCACCCGCGATCCAAGAGCAGGGTAAAGTCTCCTTTCTTCCTAGGTGATACCAGTGTTAAGCAGGGTGAACCGTTTATTACCTTCAGGCGTTTACCTAGGCACTCAGGAGCTAGGATGCTTCCTCTAATGCCTTGACCAACTCCAAAATCAAACTCCTCCCTTTAGTGAGAGTGTCCGACCCTTTTGTCAGTTGATCCCAAAGACGAGTTGTACACTTTCCACATTAAAGGTTAATGAATTTCATTTTCTTAATTAAATAATAAAAAAATGGCCCACCCTTTGCTCAATTTTTTACTTGGGCCTAATTCAGGCATGGTCTTAGTATGTTCTCTCATTCATGCCACGATTTTCCAATATTGTCAGTTTCAATTCCTCCAAATACGAGGCTCAAGAACCTTCCATTGAATGTAAGCTTACGTATATACCATCAAGTTACAATACCAATTCTTTATGCTAATCTGCAATTTTCACTACTATGGACGAGGCTTTTTATATCGATCAAAGGAGACTTTGTCCATTGATTTGTGCAGTGTAGCAAATGAGAGCGTAATAGTAGCATATGACAACATACCTATCTTTTAGCTTCCTTATTTTTTTTTTAAAATCAATTAAGTCTTATATCTAGGATCGAAAGTAGATATTTCTTCTTATCTTTTATGTATAACTTGATTATGTATTCAAGAAAAAAACTTTCTCTCTTGGCGCAAAGTAAGCATTAAAAACTCGAGCATTTCAAAATCAATTCATATAAAGGAAAATATTATGAAATAACGGGTTTGTCTGGAGGGATTGAAGATCAATGTTGTTTTTCCTTCCTTTATTCTATCATGGTTACAAAGTATTTGGGCCTAGTAGATAATTCAAGAGAAGGTTGTAATGCACCCAACGGGATTATTGGGCCTAAAATATGGTTCAAAAGAAGATCCAATGGTATGCTTGGATTAGCTTTAGTGAATAACTTCTTGGAAAAAAGTTTTAAAAAATAAAGATAACATATTTTGGAGAATAGCTTATGAAAAGGTAGAAAAATATAACTTATGTAAAACATGATTTTCTGACCAAAAATAGATTCTAGCAAAAAGGGCGTTTGACTGCCTTACAATAAAACCATGATTTTGATTAAAAAAAATGAGAGCATTTGGTCTAAAATCACAATTTTGAACATCATCCAAACACAAACCAAATTAAGGTATGAGTATAATGGGCTTGTTTGGGTTGGCGGTAAGAGCGAGGGCTTAAAAGCTATCTAACTTTAAAAAAAGCTCGGTAGGAAAAAAGTCAGGTTATAGATAATGATTTGCGTTTGGATTGATGATGGTAGAAGTGGCGGGGCCCACGTCAAAAAGCTGAGAGCATTTAGGAAAAAGGTGGATTCTGGAGCGTTTTCCTTAAAGGGTTTTTTGAGCATTAGGAGCTTTAAGTCCAGTGAACTTAACGCCGAACCCAAATATACCACATTGAGCTTTTTCTCCAAAACCCATTAACTCTACCGCAAATACTTCTATCGCTCTCTTAACGCTCAATCCAAACAAGCCCAATGCGGTTGTGATGAATGAGGCAGAGTATAATGTCTATTGTTATGATAAATGAGGCAAGAAGTGTTCTGGAATCTCTCCTAATCCTATTGGACCGGATCCACTTACCCTGCTCAGGGGGGCTCGTCCGTACGAACGAGCCCCTGGCCGTCAGATCCAAAGATCGATGGCCGAGATCGACATTTTATTTTTTATTTTTATTTTATAAAAAATAATTTTAATAGGTAGAGAATCTAAAATAAAGTCAATCTCTCAACTAACATTTTTTCAAAAAAATGATTTTTTTATGTAGAAAAAAAAATAAAAAAATTGAGCCGTCGATCTTTGGATCGACGACGGAAAGGGCTCGTCCGCACGGACGAGCCCCCCGCTCGTCCCAAGGACGAGCGGGGTAAGTGGTTCCGACCCTCCACACACACTCTCTCTCTAGACCCTCTTGGACTCTCTCTCTCTCTCTCTAGAATTTCTGTGACGCTTTCCATTTTAGCCTTGGGCACTTGAAGTTGTCCGTGGAATAATTTTATTTTGAAAGTAACCAAAACATAATATTTTTTTAAAGTCATTAAAAATATTGATGATCAATATCAATTTTTTAGTACTTAAAATTTGATCATGTTTTTAATATATTTTTTGGGCGAAATTGCTTCTCAAAAAATTTCATGATACCAACACTTATAAATGGTTAATTATGAGGTAAAATTGCATCGTTTTTTTTTAGCAAAAGGTGTTCAACAGCCCGGGACTTGTTTTGCTTCCTTTTCCTACTACTACTAATGTTTCTTTTTCATTTTTGTATGCCAACTAATGCTTGGGACATGAAGGTTGCCATGTACTCCTCCCAGTCTTAACTATAAGACATTTTTATAGGAAATTAAGGAAGTTAATTAAATTACGTTAAAATATTTATATTTATTGTTTTTTTAAACTAATTTGTCTGACTTATAAATTAATATATTATTTAATCATATATAACGTATGATATGATTAAATAACTTAATTTCTCTAAAAAAGTCAATTAAGTAAGTAGTAATTTCTTCTTATCTTTTATGTATAGCTTGATTATTTATTCCAGAAAAATAATTTCTCTTTTAGTGCTAAGTAAGCCTTAAAAACTTGAGCATTTCAAAATCAATTTATATAAAGAAAACTACCAAGATCAAGTTCCTTATATCCATTTCGTCAAGCTCTCCAATCACACATGACCATACATCATGTTTTTGAATTACTATCATTTAACTATAAGCCGACATGAAAAAAATAGGATACATGGTCTTATATGATTGATGAACTTAATATAGTGGATATAAGGAACTCAATGTAAGTATGATCATTATATAAATTAATTTTAATTTTATTATAAATGTTATTACTTTAATATAAAATAAGACAGTAATTTGTTGCATATGTTGTTATGTTTCATAACTGTTAAATTTATACTCTCTCCGGTTTTAATTATAGGAACACTTTTATAATGCAAATTATATTATAAAAATGTTCAAATAATTAACACCAAAGATAGTATTTAAATAGGAGCTGTTAAAATTTCCGCTAGAGTCCAAGGAGTCGGGAGATTCCAAGGACATCACATCGACTTAAAAGCTAAGATCTTCTTCTCCCCACCTTCCTGTCACCTTCCATTCTCCCGAAGAGTTATATAAGGAGATGATCTGATTACCTCTAAATTAAAAACTATCAATCAACTGTCCCTTTACTACACAGATTAGAGAATATGAATGTAGAGGCGTTACAGCGTTTTGAGGAAGGCATAACTATCATGAGGTCTTTTAACGTTTCCTTTATTCCTTGCATTCCTTTCTTTTCTTTTTTTTTTAAATTTATCAGAATTTTTTGGCCAAATTTTGTATCGTATGCATCTTCCAAAAAACAAGAAAAAAAAACCATGCCACATAGTTACAATTTTAAATTCATTTTGTCATTGTTACTGCACACAACACTAACTGAAAAGTATATTTTATAACTGAATATAACTTCGAAAATAATTTGGATAATGGTTGTTATTGAGAAAAAGAAATTTTAAAACTGATGTTTGTTTTTGTATTTAAATCTAAGTTATTAATCTTATTTTCTTAAATTATTCCATCCCCAAATAATTTCGAGGATTTATCCCAATTTCCCCTAAAAAAGTGTGTGTGTGTGTGTGTGTGTATCATAATTTTAGATAAACAAGTAATAAAAGGAAAAAATGTACCTAATCCTAAGTGAGAGAAATTGCACACAACCTTGTTTTTTTTTTGCTCAACATTTACAGTTGTGGTTTGAGGGGGTAGCCGGACCCGGGAGGACTATATTATAAGGAGATGATCTGATTACCTCTAAATTCAAAACTATCAATCAACTGTCCCTTTACTACACAGATTAGAGAATATGAATGCAGAGGCGTTACAACGTTTTGAGGAAGACATAACTATCATGAGGTCTTTTAACGTTTCCTTTATTCCTTGCATTCCTTTTTTTTTTTTTTTTTTTTTTTTTAAATTTATCAGAATTTTTTTGGCCAAATTTTGTATCAGTATGCATCTTCCAAAAACAAGAAAAAAAACCATGCCACACAGTTACAATCTAAAATTCATTTTGTCATTTTTACTGCACACAACACTAACTGAAAAGTATATTTTATGGCTGAATATAACTTCTAAAATAATTTGGATAATGGTTGTTATTGAGAAAAAGAAATTTCAAAACTGATGTTTGTTTTTGTATTTAAATCTAAGTTATTAATCTTATTTTCTTAAATTATTCCATCCCCAAATAATTTCTGAGGATTTATCCCAATTTCCCCTAAAAAGTGTGTGTGTGTGTGTGTGTGTGTATCATAAGTTTAGATAAATAAGTAATAAAAGGAAAAATTGTACCTAATCCTAAGTGAGAAAAATTGCACACAACCTTGTTTTTTTTTTGCTCAACATTTACAGTTGTGGTTTGAGGGGTTAGCCGGACCCGGGACCCGGGAGGACTATATTATAAGGAGATGATCCGATTACCTCTAAATTCAAAACTATCAATCAATTGTCCCTTTACTACACGATTAGAGAATATGAATGCGAGGCGTTACGGCGTTTTGAGGAAGGCATAACTATCATGAGGTCTTTTAACGTTTCCTTTATTCCTTTATTCCTTTTTAAAAAAAAAAAATTTATCAGATTTTTTTTGGCCAAATTTTGTATCAGTATGCATCTTCCAAAAAACAAGAAAAAAAACCATGCCACATAGTTACAATCTAAAATTCATTTTGTCATTTTTACTGCACACAACACTAACTGAAAAGTATATTTTATGGCTGAATATAACTTCTAAAATAATTTGGATAATGGTTGTTATTGAGAAAAAGAAATTTCAAAACTGATGTTTGTTTTTGTATTTAAATCTAAGTTATTAATCTTATTTTCTTAAATTATTCCATCCCCAAATAATTTCTGAGGATTTATCCCAATTTCCCCTAAAAAAGTGTGTGTGTGTGTGTGTGTGTGTATCATAAGTTTAGATAAATAAGTAATAAAAGGAAAAATTGTACCTAATCCTAAGTGAGAAAAATTGCACACAACCTTGTTTTTTTTTTGCTCAACATTTACGGTTGTGGTTTGAGGGGTAGCCGGACCGGGAGGACTATATTATAAGGAGATGATCTGATTACCTCTAAATTCAAAACTATCAATCAACTGTCCCTTTACTACACAAATGAGAGAATATGAATGCAGAGGCGTTACAGCGTTTTGAGGAAGACATAACTATCATGAGGTCTTTTAACGTTTCCTTTATTCCTTGCATTCCTTTTTTTTTTTTTTAATTTATCATAATTGTTTTGGCCAAATTTTGTATCAGTATGCATCTTCCAAAAAAACAAGAAAAAAAACCATGCCACACAGTTACAATCTAAAATTCATTTTGTCATTGTTACTGCACACAACACTAACGAAAAGTATATTTTATGGCTGAATATAACTTCTAAAATAATTTGGATAATGGTTGTTATTGAGAAAAAGAAATTTCAAAACTGATGTTTGTTTTTTTATTTAAATCTAAGTTATTAATCTTATTTTCTTAAATTATTCCATCCCCAAATAATTTCTGAGGATTTATCCCAATTTCCCCTAAAAAAGTTTGTGTGTGTGTGTGTGTATCATAATTTTAGATAAATAAGTAATAAAAGGAAAAAATGTACCTAATCCTAAGTGAGAAAAATTGCACACAACCTTGTTTTTTTTTTTTTGCTCAACATTTACGGTTGTGGTTTGAGGGGGTAGCCGGACCGGGAGGACTATATTATAAGGAGATGATCTGATTACCTATAAATTCAAAACTATCAATCGACTGTCCCTTTACTACACAAATGAGAGAATATGAATGCAGAGGCGTTACAGCGTTTTGAGGAAGACATAACTATCATGAGGTCTTTTAACGTTTCCTTTATTCCTTGCATTCCTTTTTTTTTTTTTTTAAATTTATCAGAATTGTTTTGGCCAAATTTTGTATCAGTATGCATCTTCCAAAAAAACAAGAAAAAAAATCATGCCACACAGTTAAAATGTGAAATTCATTTTGTCATTCTTACTGCACACAACACTAACTGAAAAGTATATTTTATGACAGAATATAACTTCTAAAATAATTTGGATAATGGTTGTTATTGAGAAAAAGAAATTTCAAAACTGATGTTTGTTTTTGTATTTAAATCTAAGTTATTAATCTTATTTTCTTAAATTATTCCATCCCCAAATAATTTCGAGGATTTATCCCAATTTCCCTTAAAAAAGTGTGTGTGTGTGTGTGTGTCATAAGTTTAGATAAATAAGTAATAAAAGGAAAAATTGTACCTAATCCAAGATGAGAAAAATTGCACACAACCTTGTTTTTTTTTTGCTCAACATTTACAGTTGTGGTTTGAGGGGGTAGCCGGACCCGGGACCCGGGAGGACTATATTATAAGGAGATGATCCGATTACCTCTAAATTCAAAACTATCAATCAATTGTCCCTTTACTACAGATTAGAGAATATGAATGCAGAGGCGTTACAGCGTTTTGAGGAAGGCATAACTATCATGAGGTCTTTTAACGTTTCCTTTATTCCTTGCATTCCTTTTTTTTTTTTTTAAATTTATCAGAATTTTTTTGGCCAAATTTTGTATCAGTATGCATCTTCCAAAAAACAAGAAAAAAAAAAACCATGCCACACAGTTACAATCTAAAATTCATTTTGTCATTTTTACGCACACAACACTAACTGAAAAGTATATTTTATGGCTGAATATAACTTCTAAAATAATTTGGATAATGGTTGTTATTGAGAAAAAGAAATTTCAAAACTGATGTTTGTTTTTGTATTTAAATCTAAGTTATTAATCTTATTTTCTTAAATTATTCCATCCCCAAATAATTTCGAGGATTTATCCCAATTTCCCCTAAAAAAAGTGTGTGTGTGTGTGTGTGTGTATCATAATTTTAGATAAACAAGTAATAAAAGGAAAAAATGTACCTAATCCTAAGTGAGAGAAATTGCACACAACCTTTTTTTTTTTGCTCAACATTTACAGTTGTGGTTTGAGGGGTAGCCGGACCGGGAGGACTATATTATAAGGAGATGATCCGATTACCTCTAAATTCAAAACTATCAATCAATTGTCCCTTTACTACGATTAGAGAATATGAATGCAGAGGCGTTACAACGTTTTGAGGAAGACATAACTATCATGAGGTCTTTTAACGTTTCCTTTATTCCTTGCATTCCTTTTTTTTTTTTTTAAATTTATCAGAATTTTTTTGGCCAAATTTTGTATCGTATGCATCTTCCAAAAAACAAGAAAAAAAACCATGCCACACAGCTTACAATCTAAAATTCATTTTGTCATTTTTACCGCACACAACACTAACTCGAAAAGTATATTTTATGGCTGAATATAACTTCTAAAATAATTTGGATAATGGTTGTTATTGAGAAAAAGAAATTTCAAAACCGATGTTTGTTTTTGTATTTAAATCTAAGTTATTAATCTTATTTTCTTAAATTATTCCATCCCCAAATAATTTCGAGGATTTATCCCAATTTCCCCTAAAAAAGTGTGTGTGTGTGTGTGTGTGTGTATCATAAGTTTAGATAAATAAGTAATAAAAGGAAAAATTGTACCTAATCCTAAGTGAGAAAAATTGCACACAACCTTGTTTTTTTTTTGCTCAACATTTACGGTTGTGGTTTGAGGGGTTAGCGGACCGGACCCGGAGGACTATATTATAAGGAGATGATCTGATTACCTCTAAATTCAAAACTATCAATCAATTGTCCCTTTACTACACAGATTAGAGAATATGAATGCAGAGGCGTTACAGCGTTTTGAGGAAGGCATAACTATCATGAGGTCTTTTAACGTTTCCTTTATTCCTTTATTCCTTTTTAAAAAAAAAAAAAATTTATCAGAATTTTTTTGGCCAAATTTTGTATCGTATGCATCTTCCAAAAAACAAGAAAAAAAACCATGCCACATAGTTACAATCTAAAATTCATTTTGTCATTTTTACGCACACAACACTAACTGAAAAGTATATTTTATGGCTGAATATAACTTCTAAAATAATTTGGATAATGGTTGTTATTGAGAAAAAGAAATTTCAAAACTGATGTTTGTTTTTGTATTTAAATCTAAGTTATTAATCTTATTTTCTTAAATTATTCCATCCCCAAATAATTTTCGAGGATTTATCCCAATTTCCCCTAAAAAAGTGTGTGTGTGTGTGTGTGTGTGTATCATAAGTTTAGATAAATAAGTAATAAAAGGAAAAATTGTACCTAATCCTAAGTGAGAAAAATTGCACACAACCTTGTTTTTTTTTTGCTCAACATTTACAGTTGTGGTTTGAGGGGGTAGCCGGACCCGGGAGGACTATATTATAAGGAGATGATCTGATTACCTCTAAATTCAAAACTATCAATCAACTGTCCCTTTACTACACAAATGAGAGAATATGAATGCAGAGGCGTTACAGCGTTTTGAGGAAGACATAACTATCATGAGGTCTTTTAACGTTTCCTTTATTCCTTGCATTCCTTTTTTTTTTTTTTAATTTATCATAATTGTTTTGGCCAAATTTTGTATCGTATGCATCTTCCAAAAAAACAACAAAAAAAAAACCATGCCACACAGTTACAATCTAAAATTCATTTTGTCATTGTTACTGCACACAACACTAACTGAAAAGTATATTTTATGGCTGAATATAACTTCTAAAATAATTTGGATAATGGTTGTTATTGAGAAAAAGAAATTTCAAAACTGATGTTTGTTTTTTTATTTAAATCTAAGTTATTAATCTTATTTTCTTAAATTATTCCATCCCCAAATAATTTCTGAGGATTTATCCCAATTTCCCCTAAAAAAGTTTGTGTGTGTGTGTGTATCATAATTTTAGATAAATAAGTAATAAAAGGAAAAAATGTACCTAATCCTAAGTGAGAAAAATTGCACACAACCTTGTTTTTTTTTTTTGCTCAACATTTACAGTTGTGGTTTGAGGGGGTAGCCGGACCCGGGAGGACTATATTATAAGGAGATGATCTGATTACCTATAAATTCAAAACTATCAATCGACTGTCCCTTTACTACACAAATGAGAGAATATGAATGCAGAGGCGTTACAGCGTTTTGAGGAAGACATAACTATCATGAGGTCTTTTAACGTTTCCTTTATTCCTTGCATTCCTTTTTTTTTTTTTTTTTTTTTTTAAATTTATCGAATTGTTTTGGCCAAATTTTGTATCAGTATGCATCTTCCAAAAAAACAAGAAAAAAAATCATGCCACACAGTTAAAATGTGAAATTCATTTTGTCATTCTTACGCACACAACACTAACGAAAAGTATATTTTATGACAGAATATAACTTCTAAAATAATTTGGATAATGGTTGTTATTGAGAAAAAGAAATTTCAAAACTGATGTTTGTTTTTGTATTTAAATCTAAGTTATTAATCTTATTTTCTTAAATTATTCCATCCCCAAATAATTTCTGAGGATTTATCCCAATTTCCCTTAAAAAAGTGTGTGTGTGTGTGTGTGTCATAAGTTTAGATAAATAAGTAATAAAAGGAAAAATTGTACCTAATCCAAGATGAGAAAAATTGCACACAACCTTGTTTTTTTTTGCTCAACATTTACGGTTGTGGTTTGAGGGGTAGCGGACCGGGACCCGGGAGGACTATATTATAAGGAGATGATCTCGATTACCTCTAAATTCAAAACTATCAATCAATTGTCCCTTTACTACACAGATTAGAGAATATGAATGCAGAGGCGTTACAGCGTTTTGAGGAAGGCATAACTATCATGAGGTCTTTTAACGTTTCCTTTATTCCTTGCATTCCTTTTTTTTTTTTTTTTTTTTTTAAATTTATCAGAATTTTTTTGGCCAAATTTTGTATCGTATGCATCTTCCAAAAAACAAGAAAAAAAACCATGCCACACAGTTACAATCTAAAATTCATTTTGTCATTTTTACTGCACACAACACTAACTGAAAAGTATATTTTATGGCTGAATATAACTTCTAAAATAATTTGGATAATGGTTGTTATTGAGAAAAAGAAATTTCAAAACTGATGTTTGTTTTTGTATTT
Source organism: Acacia melanoxylon (assembly GCA_019022615.1). Taxonomy (NCBI): domain Eukaryota; kingdom Viridiplantae; phylum Streptophyta; class Magnoliopsida; order Fabales; family Fabaceae; genus Acacia; species Acacia melanoxylon. The sequence goes on from JAFJYJ010000005.1 coordinate 16,185,961, forward strand.
AAATCTAAGTTATTAATCTTATTTTCTTAAATTATTCCATCCCCAAATAACTTCGAGGATTTATCCCAATTTCCCCTAAAAAAGTTTGTGTGTGTGTGTGTGTATCATAAGTTTAGATAAATAAGTAATAAAAGGAAAAATTGTACCTAATCCTAAGTGAGAAAAATTGCACACAACCTTGTTTTTTTTTTGCTCAACATTTACAGTTGTGGTTTGAGGGGGTAGCCGGACCCGGGAGGACTATATTATAAGGAGATGATCTGATTACCTCTAAATTCAAAACTATCAATCAATTGTCCCTTTACTACAGATTAGAGAATATGAATGCGAGGCGTTACGGCGTTTTGAGGAAGGCATAACTATCATGAGGTCTTTTAACGTTTCCTTTATTCCTTGCATTCCTTTTTTTTTTTTTTTTAAATTTATCAGAATTTTTTTGGCCAAATTTTGTATCAGTATGCATCTTCCAAAAAACAAGAAAAAAAACCATGCCACACAGTTACAATCTAAAATTCATTTTGTCATTTTTACTGCACACAACACTAACTGAAAAGTATATTTTATGGCTGAATATAACTTCTAAAATAATTTGGATAATGGTTGTTATTGAGAAAAAGAAATTTCAAAACTGATGTTTGTTTTTGTATTTAAATCTAAGTTATTAATCTTATTTTCTTAAATTATTCCATCCCCAAATAACTTCTAAGGATTTATCCCAATTTCCCCTAAAAAAGTTTGTGTGTGTGTGTGTGTATCATAAGTTTAGATAAATAAGTAATAAAAGGAAAAATTGTACCTAATCCTAAGTGAGAAAAATTGCACATAACCTTGTTTTTTTTTTTCTCAACATTTACAGTTGTGGTTTGAGGGGGTAGCCCGTAGCCGGACCCGGGAGGACTATATTATACGGAGATGATCTGATTACCTCTAAATTCAAAACTATCAATCAACTGTCCCTTTACTACACAGATTAGAGAATATGAATGCAGAGGCGTTACAGCGTTTTGAGGAAGGCATAACTATCATGAGGTCTTTTAACGTTTCCTTTATTCCTTGCATTCCTTTTTTTTAAAAAAAAAATTATCAGAATTTTTTTGGCCAAATTTTGTATCAGTATGCATCTTCCAAAAAACAAGAAAAAAAACTATGCCACACAGTTACAATCTAAAATTCATTTTGTCATTTTTACTGCACACAACACTAACTGAAAAGTATATTTTATGGTTGAATATAACTTCTAAAATAATTTGGATAATGGTTGTTATTGAGAAAAAGAAATTTCAAAACTGATGTTTGTTTTTGTATTTAAATCTAAGTTATTAATCTTATTTTCTTAAATTATTCCATCCCCAAATAATTTTTGAGGATTTATCCCAATTTCCCCTAAAAAAGTGTGTGTGTGTGTATCATAAGTTTAGAAAAATAAGTAATAAAAGGAAAAATTGTACCTAATCCTAAGTGAGAAAAATTGCACACAACCTTGTTTTTTTTTTTGCTCAACATTTACAGTTGTGGGTTGAGGGGGTAGCCGGACCCGGGAGGACTATATTATAAGAAGATGATCCTATTACCTCTAAATTCAAAACTATCAATCAACTATCCCTTTACTACACAGATTAGAGAATATGAATGCAGAGGCGTTTCAGCGTTTTGAGGAAGACATAACTATCATGAGGTCTTTTAACGTTTCCTTTATTCCTTGCATTCCTTTTTTTTTTTTTTTTTTTTTTAAATTTATCGAATTGTTTTGGCCAAATTTTGTATCAGTATGCATCTTCCAAAAAAACAAGAAAAAAAACCATGCCACACAGTTACAATCTAAAATTCATTTTGTCATTCTTACTGCACACAACAGTAACTGAAAAGTATATTTTATGACTGAATATAACTTATAAAATAATTTGGATAATGGTTGTTATTGAGAAAAAGAAATTTCAAAACGATGTTTGTTTTTGTATTTAAATCTAAGTTATTAATCTTATTTTCTTAAATTATTCCATCCCCAAATAATTTCGAGGATTTATCCCAATTTCCCTAAAAAAGTGTGTGTGTGTGTTTATCATAAGTTTAGATAAATAAGTAATAAAATGAAAAATTGTACCTAATCCTAAGTGAGAAAAATTGCACACAACCTTGTTTTTTTTTTTGCTCAACATTTACAGTTGTGGTTTGAGGGGGTAACCGGACCCGGGAGGACTATATTATAAGGAGATGATCCTATTACCTCTAAATTTAAAACTATCAATCAACTGTCCCTTTACTAATAGATTAGAGAATATGAATGCAGAGGCGTTTCAGCGTTTTGAGGAAGACATAACTATCATGAGGTCTTTTAACGTTTCCTTTATTCCTTGCATTCCTTTTTTTAAAAAAAAAAAAAATTTATCAGAATTGTTTTGGCCAAATTTTGTATCGTATGCATCTTCCAAAAAAACAAGAAAAAAAACCATGCCACACAGTTACAATTTTAAATTCATTTTGTCATTCTTACGCACACAACAAGAATCGAAAAGTATATTTTATGACTGAATATAACTTCTAAAATAATTTGGATAATGGTTGTTATTGAGAAAAAGAAATTTCAAAACTGATGTTTGTTTTTGTATTTAAATCTAAGTTATTAATCTTATTTTCTTAAATTATTCCATCCCCAAATAATTTCTGAGGATTTATCCCAATTTCCCCTAAAAAAGTGTGTGTGTGTGTTTATCATAAGTTTAGATAAATAAGTAATAAAAGGAAAAATTGTACCTAATCCTAAGTGAGAAAAATTGCACACAACCTTTTTTTTTTTTGCTCAACATTTACAAGTTGTGGTTTGAGGGGTAGCCGGACCGGGAGGACTATATTATAAGGAGATGATCCTATTACCTCTAAATTTAAAACTATCAATCAACTGTCCCTTTACTACCGCATTAGAGAATATGAATGGAGAGGCGTTTCGGCGTTTTGAGGAAGGCATAACTATCATGAGGTCTTTTAACGTTTCCTTTATTCCTTGCATTCCTTTTTTTTTTTTTTTTTTTTTTTAAAAAAAAAAAAAAAAAAAAAAAAAATTTATCAGAATTTTTTTGGCCAAATTTTGTATCAGTATGCATCTTCCAAAAAAACAAGAAAAAAAACCATGCCACACAGTTACAATTTTAAATTCATTTTGTCATTCTTACTGCACACAACAGTAACTGAAAAGTATATTTTATGACTGAATATAACTTCTAAAATAATTTTGATAATGGTTGTTATTGAGAAAAAGAAATTTCAAAACTGATGTTTGTTTTTGTATTTAAATCTAAGTTATTAATCTTATTTTCTTAAATTATTCCATCCCCAAATAATTTCTGAGGATTTATCCCAATTTCCCCTAAAAAAGTGTGTGTGTGTGTGTATCATAAGTTTAGATAAATAAGTAATAAAAGGAAAAATTGTACCTAATCCTAAGTGAGAAAAATTGCACACAACCTTGTTTTTTTTTTGCTCAACATTTACAGTTGTGGTTTGAGGGGGTAGCCGGACCCGGGACCCGGGAGGACTATATTATAAGGAGATGATCTGATTACCTCTAAATTCAAAACTATCAATCAATTGTCCCTTTACTACACAGATTAGAGAATATGAATGCAGAGGCGTTACAACGTTTTGAGGAAGGCATAACTATCATGAGGTCTTTTAACCTTTCCTTTATTCCTTGCATTCCTTTTTTTTTAAAAAAAAAATTATCAGAATTTTTTTGGCCAAATTTTGATCAGTATGCATCTTCCAAAAAAACAAAAACCATGCTACGCAGTTACAATTTTAAATTCCTTTTGTCATTTTTACTGCACATAGCGCTAACTAAAAATATATTTTATGACTGAATACAACTTCTAAAATAATTTGGATAATAGTTGATACTGAGAAAAAACATTTCAAAACTGATGCCTTTTTGTTTCCATTCACAAGATCACTAGTTAACCTAATTTTGGGTATGTTCATGTACTTTTTTCCCCCCCTGTATTTTCTTGTCTATTCAAATGCAATCTTGCACCTCTCAGAATAGCTGTAATCAACCGTTGTTATAGTGGAAAGTGCCTCCAACACTATTTTTTTCCTTCAATTCTTAAATGAGGTTTTTCCATTCATGTATCAATTCCTCTCTCATTTTTCCTTATTTGAACTTCAAATGCCATTCTTTTTTTTGCATGATCCCCAAACATAGAAGGATCTTGATTTTCAAAGAGGTGGCTTTGTGGCCTTTCTTGTCAACAGCAATGAAATTATCCCCATTCTTTGGCACAACCAGATGCGGATTATGCCCTTCTGGTTGATGACTGGTTTATTCAGAAGCAAAAAGTTAATAATTCCCTTGTGTAAATTTCTTACGGTTTTGGTTTATTTTGTTCATATTGCTGGGTGAGGTTCGTGCTCATTGGTTTCTTTTTTATGTGTTTCTCGTAAATTTTAGTTCCTGCAACTGTGAGCAAAACCCGATACTAGAAGAGGCCTTACCTATGCAATACACTCTTGTAGTTGGTGGTATTTTGTTTGAAACTATAAACTAGGACTTTGCTGAGTAAGTTTTTTGATGAGTTTAAATATTGGTTGGGTTTAAAAATATATACATGCCAAGCAAGACTTACCAGATTTGTGTTTGTAATGTGGGAATTTCAACTTCCTTGAACTTTCAGAAACAGAATCATAATCTACTCCAGTTAGAAATGGAGGGGCATTACACAATTCAGTTGAATCATCAACCAATATATATAAAAGCCGAATAATTTGCTCCTGTTACTCCAATCTTCTCTCTGTTCACTTCAGCCTGTTGAATCAGGGAATGTCTGCCTGCTGAATTACTGAAAATTTCTTCCTTCATCTATCATTGTCCATCAGTTTCAGTTCCATTTTGAATTATGAAGCAATATGATCACATTGGAGACCTTACAACAATTCATACTTAATCATCTCCATCAACTCTATATGTTTATCTATATCAGTTAATGTTTGTTCCTATACTGTGTTGTTTTTTGTTATGTTCTCATCACTTCTCTTCTCACCCCCTTGTGGGTGTGGCTATGATGAAGGTTTTGGACTGTGCGGGGATCCCACATCTGCAGATTGGGAGACAACACTTGCCATTGGCTGGGCACAATATTCATTAATATGGTTTTGACTTTTTGTTCTCTAAAATGCTTTTGTTTTTTGTGTTTTGCCTTTTTTATTGGTTTAGCAAGTTATTTTCCTGACTGGGATTATGAAAATAGCTTTTCTAGGGTGGGGGAATTTCTAGTCGCCCATTTTATCTATGAATTCTACTCCATATATTTATCAATCAATGCTGTAGATATGGGAAAGCAATACTTACAAGTGCTTGAAGAGCTTGATTTGAGTAAATCTAAGTAACTAATATGGACAAACACTGAGTTGGTGCCATGAAGACTACAATTCCATATTTTTCAAAATGTAATATGTTTTAATTTCTAAATTTGCATTTTGTAGAAAAATCATGGACGCAAAGAGAACACATCTAAAGCAAATATTGATACCCCTGAAGCTTTTTAATTTGTGTTTCGCAGTTGGTGCTCACTGCTCGGTATCATCATGCTCATGCTATAGGTCAATATTCTTTAATTTGATCTTTAATATTTGCATGTCTGAGTTATGTGCCATCAGTCCTAATAGGTTATTACGAATCGTTTTAGGCTTTTTATATTGATTGCCAAGTTTTCCTTACCTAATTTTTGCTTCTTGGATATTATCATGACTTCTCCATTCATAGGGCGTAATTTGCTTAACATGTTATGCTTTTCTACTCCTTCTAAGGATATTATGGTTTCTTTGGAAGTTTTCATAATTGACATCTGGCAAATAACTCGTTGCCTTCTTATTCTCATGTACAATATGTCATCTTTGTATATTTAATTGTTTCGCTTGGTTTGTTTTTCTCAGTAATTTTCTAACCAAATTCTCTCTCACTGTGAATTATTTCATTTTCAAGTGAAAAGGTCTAAGTTATAACTTCATGTCAGAACTTCATAACATTTGGGAATTAATGATGAAGTAAGATGCCACCTGGCAATAACTGCTTTCATGACATTGTTATTGAATAATTTTTATTTTATCCTTTAAAAGGCTATCCAACCCTTTGCAGTTTGAGTTTTTGGAACAGTTTGAATATTTATTAGGATAAAAAATAAATATATGGCAGCAAGACTAGTCAGATTTGTGTTCATAATATGGAAATTTCAATTAGATTTAAATCCAGAATTGCGAATCATAGACCACTTCTATGAGAAACACAAGACTACATGAGCGTTTCCCAGGTCAATCCAAATTATATTCAATGTGATGTTCATGCTGATTTGGTTTCAAATTTGTTGGCACTGCAAATGCTCGTGTTTTTCTTTGTACAAAAAGGCTTAGGAGAGTTGTGTCCGGGCTCAATTCAAATGCTTGCCTTGTTAATGAATCATTGTGGTGTTGCAGCTATACACTATTCCTATTCCAAGGGGCCATCATCTAAGTGATCTCCCTAATCCACCCAATGATTTTTATGTCAAGGAGGCATCAATGAAGCCAGCAAGAAATGGCAGGTGAATCCATGTTGCTTTTTTGCTTTTCTTTTAGTGAATCCAGTATTCTAAAGGAAAAATCAAACATACTTGTTGATTTGATGTTCTTAATCTTCATTTTTTGCTCTTCTCAGGTGTCTGTTGCATCTGAACACTTCTCTGTCGTTTCTGAGAATAACTTTGGGCTTTCCAAACCCAACTTTAAGTTAGAATTAACTTGAGTTGATTTTGATGGTTAAAAGTGGATTGTATAGATCAAAAATAATTAGTCAAAAGATGTCTAGACCCTCTTTTTTAAGATTTTGCACATATACTAGCATCTGAATTTACGAGACACGTGAAGCACACATGGTTTCATTGGAAGCGCCATGGCAGGCGTGAAAAGTGCGGAAGTGTGTGAACACTCAAAGAATAACTTAATAAGTTCTTTATGGACATCTTCAAATTGGGAGGCAAAGGTGTTTTTGGTCCTCAAGTTTAGCTATGATCGACTACCAAGTGATACGCACAAAAAATGTTTTGTAAATTGTGCGTGGTACCTAGAGGATTATGTGATTCCAATGTACAATAAATGGATAGGGGAGGGATTTCTTTATAATGATAGGATGAGAAGTGTAAATGATATGCGTAGCCATGGTGGTTCCATAATTGAAAAGTTTAAGCTCTCATGCTTGTTAGAGAATGTGGAAGATGATATCTTTTTAGAGCGCTCAATTAAGATACATGATGTTATATATCCGTGACATGGACTATGGATAGCAAGTGAACAAGACAAAAACAAAAAGAAGGTTATAGTACAAGAAGATGCATGGGCAATGGTTCAAGCTAATGTAGGAAAATGGGAAATGGTTGAAAGGATTTCAATCATTAATGGTGCTGAATCATCATGTATACAAGCATTAATTGGACAAATCTCAGAACATTATTATTAGAGTTCGATATTGATTATGTAATAAATGGATTACAAAATATCATATACGTGAGGCAATTAAAAGTCTTGGAACTACACGGAGTGATAAATGTGTCCATCATTACGGATATTGGCGGCTTAAATCTTTTAGAATATTTGTCATTGGGAGGTATTCGATTTAATGAAGGCATCATACAATTCAAGGAAGTTGAAGAATTTGAAAAACCTGAAGGTTTTCCGTTTGTGTATAAATCGAGGTGTCATTCCTTTGGGACTAATATCAAATATTCAACAACTAAAAGTGTTTAAACTTTACAGTACTGGAGTATTCCCACATGACAGTGAAGAGAGAGAGAATTTCTAGAAGAGGTAGAGCGCTCATAATACTTTGAGGAATTGTGGGTGGAAATAAGAACTGTGAGTGGCTTCTACAGATTATTTAAATCGGCCAAGTTGCTAAGCTGCATATATGGCCTTGAATATTTCTTTCTTTCATTGATAAAGGTATTCCACTTCTAGTATTAATATTAGTCTTTTTATTTGTGTTTAACTAAAACTTGTAAGTTAACTGCCTGTATATCGTTGCAGATCGATTTCGTCGTGGTAGATATATTATGTTTGGGACGAGCATGTATACTTCTCTTGCATCTGGGATTCCATAATTAATTAGCCTGGTACAATATTCTTCACTTTTATTTAATTTTCCCTTTTTGATCGTTTTATTTAGTTTGATTTCAGTACTATTATTTTCTTTGCTTTTATTGTTTCCAAATAGTGACTCAATCATATTCTTAACTTTTGCTATTTATTAACAAAATGACTATACAAAATGGGCATGCTATAATTGGTATTTTAATTAATTCATATGTGTGATATTCGAAATGGATTTTTTATCAAGGTTAAGTAATAATTTTGCCCCAGAAGTATATCCCCAGGAGCAATTTTGCTGGGTTCAATTTTGCCTCAAAAGTTTTTTTCTGAAGCAATTTTGCCCCTACGTTAGCAACCCTAAATTGACCGTTAGGGTTGCTAACGTAGGGGCAAAATTGCTCCAAAAAAAAAACTTTCGGAGACAAAATTGCTACTTATCCAAAAAAAAAATTGTTAGAACTGCTTATTTATGATATCATATATTTTAAATTCTTATTTATATAATATCTAAGGGTGAAACAGTCGTCGGCCGGACTTCACCTTTAATAGGCCAAGACTATTCTAAGAACAAAGTGGCTCGGCTGCTTTCATGGCTGTTAGAGGCCATTTTTTTAGCCTATGCCTTGTTAAGGAGGCCTATATTTTTAAAAATTTTATAATTAGGCTATGACCTTACTGCAAAACATGTCTACTTCAAATAGGCCAAAAATATGCCTACTTTAAACAGGCCGAATTACATAAATCAGCGAAGACAGAAATAAAAAAGGATTACATTTTCATTAACGAGTCATTATTGTAAAATTAAATATTAAATATAAAAAAAGGGTTGAGTAGCATTTTTGCCCCGAAAGTATATAGGCAGGAGCAATTTTGCCCCGGTTGACCGTTAGGGTTGTTAACGGAGGGGAAAAATTGCTCCAGAAAAAAACTTCCGGGACAAAATTGAACCCAAAAAAACTTCCAGGGCAAAATTGCTCCTAGGGGTGTACTTCCGGGGCAAAATTGCTACTTAACCCTTTAATATTTGTTAATATTTTCTTAATTTACCTCTATTGATATTTCTTAATTTACCCCTTTTTTCCATTTATTAAATTATGTTTTCTCATCCATGTATTGTTCAATTCTGGTCACTTTTTCTTTATTTGAACTTTTTATACCATTGTTTTTTGTCATTATCCCCAAACGTAGATTGCTCAGTGGAGTCTTTTATTGGCATGTTTTTTGGTCCTCTTCCCTATCAGTTGGAAAAAGTGAGCCACTGATTCAGTTACAAGATGCTATTATTACCATCTGTACAATTAGGCATCCAATTAGTAATCACAATCACCCAATTGTAAGAGTGGAGCTCTACCAATTTAGCTATATTCCCCAAGCCAAGTGGACTTGGATTTCAAAGAGCCTCAGGTGGTTTTGTTCCCTGTTCTTAGGCCCTGCTAGATATGGATTATGTGATTCTGATTATTGATAGCTGTTTTATTCAGAATCAAAATTATATTCTCTCTCGTGTTAAGGTTGTGTTTGGTTCATGTGCAATGATTGATTTTTCTTTAACCAGTTATCAATATTTTTCGCGTACAGCGTTGGATTAAAAAACTAATCTAATATTATATAAAAGTATTATTTTTATATTTTTTTTAATAATTTAATATTTTTTTAATATAAAAATAATATTTGCATGTTGAAATATGGAACCAATGTTGAGTAGGAGCAATCTAGCACATTGTTTTAGTTCTGTTTTGTGTGCGTCTGCGCATGTGTGTCTATATATATATATATATATATATATATATATATATATATATATATATATATATATATATATATATATATATATATATATATATATATATATATATATATAGATATGGTTCACTTTTAACTTTATATCATTCTGGTCCTATTTATAAGTTCTTTTTAACCAAATCACACATACCAATGAGAGGTAAGTGGCTCAATGATTATGGGATAAATTTTCAATTTTACCCTCATTTATGAATGAGTACCTTTCAACTCTTTATTCTCTCTTTATTTTCATTAGTACAATCATATGGACAAAATTGTGACAATCTCATTTATTTAGTCGAAATGGATTTATAAATAGGACCAAATTTTTTGTTCAAATGAGACTTATAAATAGAACCAGAGTGATACGCATATAGGTGATTGTGCATTACCAAGTCTTGCGCGTTCTGTAGCTACCCACTAATTCTATATGTAGGAAAAAATAATTGCAATACTTACAAGTGCTTTGTGAGTAAATCCAAGTGACTAATATGAACAAACACTGAGTTAATGCCATGAAGGGTACAATTTCCATATTTTTCAAAATGTATTTAAATTTATTAGTTTGCATTTTGTTGAAAATCATGGACATGAGAACATATCCAAAGCTAACATTGATACCCTGAAGCTTTTTATTTATTTCGCAGTTGATGGTCAGTAAGTATCTCATCGTGCTCATGCTGCAGGTCAATATTTTTTGTTTTGGTCTTTAATATTTGCCTATGTGATATTACACTACTACATATTTGTATGTATATAAACGCTTAATAAATAACGGTTACAGTGAATAAACGTTATATATGTCAAGGTAGAAGTCGTGCAAGAATATACAACGCTAAAACTTAACAATTAATTATGCGTATCGTTATGTATCGGGAGGAGGAATTCGCGAAAACACACAAATAACGATTGTAGTTAATACATATCATTTATTTAGTGACAAAAAGGACAATTCTTACAAAACAAACATCATATAACACTTGAAAACAACTATGTTAGTTCTCTATGTGTGTTTTGATGATAACAGACAATTGTCAATAAAAGGAAGTTAATGATTCAAGCAAAAATGTTTTAACTTGATCAAATTTGAATCAATAACTGGTTTTAAGTATTTGCCAAATTGACTCGAGTTAGAGGTTGACAAACTCAAGTCAGGTTGTTTTGAAACCTTAGTCAAAATGTGCTTTAAATTTGACTGACTCGAGTTACTATTTGGTGACTTGAGTTGAAAGACTTTGTGAAATGTTTTATGAAAAGCATTAACTCGAGTGAACCTTGTATGCCTCGAGTTAACTCTTGTGGACTTAAATTTATTTTTTAAAATACTAAGTCCCTTATTCAAAATATTTTTAACAGTCTCAAATCAACTCGAGTTAGTCTTCAGTGGCTCGAGTATATTCTTGAAACAATTTTTCAAAATATATTTTGTCAACTCAAGTCATCACTTAATAACTCGAGTGTACTCGATATTCAAATCATTTTCAAAACTTAACTCAAAGAACATTTGTGAGAATGACGTTGACTCGAGTGAGTTATGTGTGACTCAAGTCACCAACTTGAACTGAAGTGAACATTTTAGACTTGAGCTAAGTTCATACAGACACATATTCACTTATGCTTTGAAACATATTTTCAAAGAAGATGACTCTATGACTCAAGTGTGGAATGGTCAACTCAAGTCAGCAACTCGAGTGAACTTGAAATCAACTCGACTTAACCTTTCTGGTTTTGCAAATCACCGTGTCCATAAAACTTAAATCTTTGGTTGAGATTTGATAACTCCTTATCATCACTCATTATTGTTCCTAACTATGTTTAATTAGTTTATTAACAAGTTTCAGATGATTAGATGAAGGATTAATTGCAGATTAATCAAAAAGCATTTGATTACAAGCACGATTTTGGTAACTATTCCCTAAGCAATCCTGAAGGCATATATGTCCTCTTTCCCTAATTAAATGCTTTATCATCCAACGAGAAGAATAGAAAGAATGTCAAAATGGCTGAAGGATGGCGATCATTTGCAGAATCGAAGCGTGTGAGTAACAAATGAACTTCATCTCCTAACGGCTACATTTAATACTCACAACGGCTCATTGAAAGCTTCTCAACGATCATTAATTGCCTTCACCAAATATAAGCAGAAACATTCAATTCAGTTGAATTATCGGAAAACAAAAACGCTCAAACGAAATATACGCATTTACTATTTCATTCATTACTATGTAATATCTTCGGATATCTAATCTTTAGTGTTTATCTATCTATTCTTTGAGAGAGTTAAATTATATTCATCTTTTCTATAAAGAAACTTAAAGTAGTGGGACCTTGAGTGTTACACCTTTACCGGCCTTGCCTTTTCAAGTGGTGGGTAGTGTGACATTTTCCTTCTTATTAGTTAAAGACATGTATCGGAGTTATTATGCAGCAGAGCATGTAATAATTTGGACATTATAATACTGGTAACGTAAATAAGTATCTCAAAGTAATAAGTTTCCCCGAAGGGTTAATTTACAGTCATCCCAAATAAATTCCAAAATCAACTAAAAGTATCATACAATCATCCGGTTATAAAAGGGAATAACCAAAAAATAATCTCTAACAACCTCCACAAGATCCTCAATCATGCTCCACAGTTTTACCTTTTACCTCCTGCTCTACCCTAGAACCTATATTCTTACAATAGCTTGGGATTCATAGGCGAATCCCAGAGTAACCGTTAATCTCATATCCAGAGTATATACAGAGTATGTAAGAAAACCATAAGCATTCAGTATGTCGGACACAACGAGGCATAAAGCCTAAACCGGAATAAACAGTCTTTATAACACGTAACACGATTGCTTAGTTAGGCACACATCAATGCCAAGGGTCGCACACAGCAAGCAAATTCCGGTACCAAAGCGCTTGAAAATTAATAACACCGAATGCATATACAACCATGGTAAAACATACATACAAAGCATATGAGATTAAGGTTATTTACCTACAAACAACTGATCAGTTGAATAACCAATCCCCGGCAGTTTAGTAGGAATTATAAACCTAAAGTAATACAATATAAATGGTGTCATCATCCATATAATTTTTCCCTTAAAAATATGTAACTATATAACTTGTATGAAGGGTTCTTTCACCATTTGAAACTCATTAATTCTTTTTATTAATGAGTATCCCTTTATTGGTCATTAATCATTTATTTTCGCATAGGGTCCAAGAAATTCCAAAAATTTGACTTAACTTCAAACATTCATAACTAATTGTAGAAAAATCCGATTGAGGTGTTCCAAAAATCTACATGACCCTTAACATGTCTATTTTTGGATAAAAATACTTGTCAAGAACAGATTCACACAGATAATTCCCATTTTACAAAAATACCCCTGTTGGTTTTTCAGCTTCTCAAATTGTATTTCTTTATATCTTAACCGTAATATTCCCAAAATCATGCTTTATACACTTCCTCATACAAAATTCCATTTTAAACACTTTAAAACTATCAAAATTACCAAAATAAAATCATATCATCATGTTCTAACTACTAGCCAAAATCTCTCTCAAAATCATAAGAGATTAGGGAGATGACTTACTTGTTTTAAGTCCTTTCTTATTTCACCACCTCTTCTTGAACTCCTTTGTAAGGATGATTAGGACTTCAATAATATCATACAAGGGTATTAACTAAGACCTTAGACATAACTACATGAACTTGAAGGAATTAGAGTCAAATTCATAACTTCCTTACCTTAAGTCAATCTTCCTTGTATTCCTTCTTCTTGCTTAATCTCTCAAGCTCACTACTCTCTTCTTCTCTTCTAGTGTGTATGTGGTGCCTTCATGTTGCCAAATGAGGGGTGAATCTCTCTTTATATAGAAGTCTTGGCACCCAAAATATCTCCTAGGATTTTCACCATTTTACCATTGTAATTATCTCTTTGAATTCTCTAGGTTTCTCTTCCTTTTTCTAGAGAAATCTTGATTTCTCTTCTCCTCCTCCTTGGTCATGCCATGTGTCTTCTTTTGGGCGTAAAATATCTTTCAATTATATGCCTTCTTGTGGTTGAAATCCCTTGCTTAAGAAAGAAGAAGATTAGGTGTCATTTGCCCTTGATCACTTATGTCCAAGTGTCCTTATCATAATCTTCTTTAAATATTATGATAACACTTAGTTACTTAGGTGTCCTCCTCTTTAATTTATATTATTCCAGGTGTCTTTGTCATTTTTCTCCCTTTGTCTTCACCTAGCCACAATTTTTGACTCTCTTGGATGAGTCATCTTATCCTTTAATCCTTATTAGATAAGGGTATACATGTGTCCCCTCTAATTAATCTTTAATTTATATGAAGACATGTGGCCTTGTTCTAGATGTCTTCTTGTCATCATATGATAAAATCTATTTTCCTCTAATTAATTTTTAATTTAGCCAATCACATTAAAATAAATATTACTTGTCATGGATTTAATGAAAATTCCATATATTCCTTAATCTTCCCTTTTTCTATTTTACCACATCCCCTTAACCGGGCCTGGTCATCTACCTGTCATAAGCTAAATCTCAAATTGCTAGGTTCAGTATTTAGGATATTACATTGAGAGTGGGTGTATTGATTACAACTTGTAAGGGGGAGTGAATCCTAAAGAGAGGATTACTCAAAATTTACAGAGTGTGTAATCAAGTTGAAAGAGATAGTGAAATACCTAGAGAGTCTAGGGACTGGACGTATGCAAGAGTTTATATCGAACCAGTATAAATCTCTTGTGTCAATCCTTCTCCTTCTCTTCTCTTTTCTGCTCTGTTTTTGTGTGTTAGTTTCAGGGATAATTTCAAAAGGTTTTTAAATCACCCAATTCACCCCCCATCTTAGGTAATATTGCGTCTTTCTTTTGGTAACAGAGCTAAGTATTCTCTCAAGGATTAACATCTGAGAAAAAGATCCTAATGGAAGGAATATTTCCTGATGGAGCTTCTATCAACAGACCACCGGGTTTCAGCGGTGAGCATTACTCATTATGTAAAGCAAAGTTCAGAGTGTTTGTGATGGCTACAGAATATGGTCTTTGGCAAGTGTTCGAGAACAAAGATTATGTAAGGTTGAAGGTGGAATTCATGTGCCAAAGATTGAGTCTGAGTTTGACGAAGACGACAGAAGACAGATGACTCTGAACAGTAAAGCTATTTTGATGCTTCAGAGTGCGCTCAATCAAAAGGAGTACTTTCGTATATGCAATCTGTCAAGCGCAAAGGAAATGTGGAAAACCTTAGAGATTGCTTATGAAAGGACTTCTGGCATTAAGGAGAATCAGATCAACATTCTCACAACTGAATTCGATCTCCTTCATATGAAGCCTGAAGAATCAATTAGAGAATTTCAACTGAGGTATACTCACCTGATCAATCAGTTGTCTGCCTTGGGAAAGACCTATGAACAAAATACTCAAGTCTAGAAAATTCTAAATGTCCTGATGAAAGATTGGGAAGCTAAAGTCACTGCAATTGAAAAGGCTCGTGGAGAGTCAATGCAATCTGTAGCTTGCTTATTCGTAAGTCTATTCGAGTATGATGGGAAGATCAAGTTCAAGAAAGGTTTAGATAAGATTCAATAACAAACATAAGGGAATTGTCTTTGAGATTGTCAAGGAAGAAAAGGACGAAAGATGATGATGAAGACGAAGATGAAGAGTTTGACATGATGATCCGAAGATTTAAGAGGTTTTACAAGAAAGATCAAGGATTCTAGAAGTTTCACAAAGGTAGATCCAACAATGAACCCAAAAAGCCTATTATTTGCTACGAATGTGAAAAGCCAGGACACATCAAGTCTAAATATCCTTAGTTGAAGAACAAGGAGAAATATAAGAAGAAATTCAACAAGTTCAAAAAGAAGGTTTATGTTTTAGCCATTTGGGGAGATAGCTCTTCTGATGAAGAAGAAATGGGCAACATATACCTGGTAGCTCAAGAAGAACTTGAGAATGAAGAGGTAAACGATTTTGAACCATCCTTTGATGAACTTCTTTATGAATATAATTTTCTTCATTTTGAGTTTCAAAAACTTGCAAAAGAACTTATTTCTTCCAAAAGAAAAGTTAAAATTCTTGAGGAATAAATTCAAAATGTCTCTCCTCCAGTTTGTGAAAAAGTTTGTGAAAACTGTTCTGTTTTAGAGAAAAAGAATGTTTATCTCACTAAAACTCTTGAGAAGTTCACTCAAGGAAGTGAAATGCTCAATGTGATTTTGAAACAATAAAGATTTACAAACGACAAATCAGGAATTAGTTATAAACCTGATTTTAACAAAAAGAAAGGAAAGAAGAAAACTGGAGAAAGAACATATTTGAACTATTTTCGAAAATCAATTCATTATTCAAATCTTTTTGCTCATTGTAATTATTGTAACCACAAGGGGCATACCACTTTTTCTTGCTTTCATAAATCACCCAATTCACCCCCTCTGAGGTGATATTCCGTCTTTCAAATCCTTCTTCCAACTTTATAATAGCAAAAACAAAAACATATTGTTTATATCAATTGACCGTAAAGTATGAATGACAAAAATGACCTTCATAAGAAACAACTATCATGTAAAGAATAAATTTAAAAAGTACATTTTCATAATTTCATTCGATCCGACACCAAGTACAAGTACTGCTACGTCAAATACGCTTTAGATCAAAGTACACTTCAACTTTACTTAAACTGGCATATTCTTTTTGTTCTTATTACTTTTCTACATCAGCCTCGTCTTTCTCTCCTTCATCATGGTTGGACGCCAAAGAGTTTTTTTTCATTCGCCCTCCACCTCCTCCATAACCACCACCTCCACAAGCTCCTCCTCCTCTTCTGCCTCCGCCTCAAATGGGTCACTGGGGTAGGGAAACAAAGAGTTATTTGGGACAATGTCACAATAAGATATATATGCTTGCTAATTACTTGTAAAAGAGTTAACTTGAATTGTGTGCTTTGTAGTCTACATATGACATAGATGACACTAGGTAGAAATTTGTCCTCGAAAAGGCTAGGAACGCACTACGCATATTCCATCATGTATTGAAGAAGCCACATTTGCAATATTGAGAAGAGGCCAATGAGACAAAAGTTCCTGAGGAACTTCAATCTACAGTCAAACAACATGAGTGGAGAGAATTTGTCCTTTCACATTGCCATGTGTCATTAAAGGTAATAGTTATTCGCAATTCATAAGATTTACATGTATATGTTTAATATTAACTGGAGTGTTGTGCGTTTTTGTAGATAATAAGTTAGGCAAATAAGGAGAGGGTGAAGAATAATAAGTATCTCTACAGAGCAGGGCAAAAGGGATGCTTGCATTGCTCAAGAGTTGTTTGCTAAGAGTGAGGAGAGTATTAGACCTCCCTGTTATGAACTTTGGTTGGTGACGAGGCAAAATAAAGATGGCTCTTATGATGATCCTCAGGTGAAGCCATCGATAAAATAATAAGTATTAATATTAGTCTCCAATTTATTAAAGTAATGCCTTCAACTAACTATGAATATTAACATTATTGTTAAATACACAACAAGCCATGTCCAAGGAAGTTACTACATAGGGTTGTCGTTCTGCACATGAGGACATATTGACCACCCCTATCTTCTTTGGGGTGCTGGTTTTGGATTGACCAAGACAAAATATTGTGGTCACCGGCACCTCGAAGAAATAAAAAGGATGAAAAATTGAAAAATTGAAAAATTGAAAAACTAGTACGATGAAATGCAAAAACAGATATAGTTTTTCACACAAGAGCTGATGAAATAGCGTAGTACAAAGAAGAAAGGGGGAAGTGGCAGCCTAAGTACTAAAGGTAGCTGCACATTTCCCCCCTTATGATCTACCTCAGGGATTAGCAGATGTTGAATGTTTTTCAGATAACCTTAGATGCCATACAGTTGCAATGGGCCACATATACAACTGCCTGGAGGATAAGATGATTAATAACGAGCCTATGCCTCCTAATCATGTGAAGGTAAAGTTCAAGACCAATGTCGACCCTAATTATTAGCTCCTTGTGGCCACTAAAGCTGCAAAAACAATGGAAGAGACTATGGATAACTTTGTTGTGTAGCCTGGCCGTCCAATTTGGGTATTCAAGCTGCACAAGAAGTTTGCCACTCAAAAGAAGCTGCCCACCAAGTTCAAGCCTGTCTATCAATACAAGCCCACCCCTAAGTCCAAGCCCCCTACTCAATCCAAGAAGAGGAAGCATCCGCACCCAATGATAAATCCAAGCAGAAGTAATTCTCACATAAAAAGGAACACTTACTTCTCGGTGCCTTACATTCAAAGGTCGGTACATCATTAACTTTTCTTTTAAAAAAATTCATTTATTTGTAATTATCTTGATGGTGTAATCTATTATTGTACTTAATGGACACTGGATGCTCATAGTACTAAATCCGTTGCGCAAAAATATTTGGTCCTATGACTCTCTTGGTGGGGATCCTGACAATAGACCATTCATATAGTAGACCTTGAACTAATAAGTTGTATTTATCATCTCTTGTTATTCATTTCATCTTACATATTTCTATATATATAACTTTTATTGTTTTTCTCAGAGCAGTGTACAAATACTGCAAGCAAAATAATCTCGACTGCAACAATTGCAACCTCGCTCACTGATGGCCGCTTCATATATCCTTCCAATGGTTGAGATCAAATGTATATATATTATTCACCAACGACTATAATATTAAATTGAAGCACACATATAATTTATATATTACTAATCGCCACATTTCTCTTCTTATTTATTTATAGTGACCGCGACAACCAGAAAACAACAACAATTATGGATACTATGCGATGCATTTCATGAATGACATAATCATGCACGATCCCAAAATATTGATCATAATAAGGTATATTATTTGTTCAATTCATTCATATATATATTCGACATCTAACTTCATCTATTGTTTCCTTTTGCGCATGGTATTTTTATGCCTCCTGCATGAAGTTTAGCCAGTCATAAATGGAAGAAATGGCTAAAGAGTTGGTGACATCTCTACAACTTCAGTGGGACGAAGAAACCTGCTATGAATTAAAATGACCGTGAATTTACTGATTTGCTTGTTTAAAACTTTTGGTTTTAATAGTGTATACATGTACATAAATGATGGTATATATATTTTGATTCGTTTTGTACAAATGTACGTATATATGCAAGGGGACATCGAAAGTAGAACCCCCCATTTTTTTAAAAAAATAGCTTCAACGCATCATAGTTGTCACCTAACAACTGTTATTTATATCAACTATATTTAATAATGTTTAAATAAGGGTTAAGGTGCAAATCAGCCAACGTAGAGTTATGCAAATAGCACCTGGCACAAAAATGTTTTAAAGGGACAAAAATACAAATGAAATATTGAAAATGGAAGAAAAAAAACTAATGAAGGTGCAAATTGGCCAATGAAGTTTTACTTCCATCGTTGGCAACTCTTGCCTTCATCACTATCGTTGCCAGTGACATCCCTTCTTCTTCCTCTCCACCATCGTGCTTCAGATCAGGAGTGAGAATCCGAGCCAGGATTCATCATCATCAATCATCTTCGGAGAGGGAGAGCGGAAGTAGAGCAGAGGCACGTGACGTTTTTCTAAGAGCTACGCTAAACGCTAGAATAGTGGAAAGATCCTAGATGCAAAGAGACTTCACTATTCATCATCCTCTTCCTTGGAACACACAAGCTCGTTCGTTCTTTAATTTTATTTCCCTTCCACTTTGATTTTCTACCCAGTGGGACCGAGGAAAGGCTGTGCTGGTGGCACCGGCGACAATGTCGTCAGCTCATTTGTCCTCTTCCTCCTTGACCACCGCGGATGAGGTTGAATTCGAGACAGATCCATTGACCAACGAAGTTAAGTTGAAATTAACGGTATTGTGTTATTTTCGTATTTTAAATTGTTTATTGGTATTGTTTTCCATTTTCAATTGTTCACTTGTATTTTTGATCCCTCTAAAACATTTTTGTGCCATGTGCTCTTCGCATAACACTTTGTTGACCAATCTGCACCTTAACCCTTTAAATGAAGTCGTTATCATTACTATAAATATATAACGATTTTTTTGAAAGAACCATTATTTATGTTACTACACATATAATGACTATTAAAACAAGACCATTATGTATTATGCAAGCATTACCATATATTATGGCGATTATTTATGTGTGCCTATTATTTATTAACACAACATTGCACACATCACAACCTTACAAGCCTCAATACATGACGAGCGTTATATTAGAACTATTATAATAAATACAGAATAAATCACGGTTTGAAGTCGTTATTTATCTGCATGAGCATATATAACGCCGACATATATGACAATTCGGAATTGTAATTTATGATCGATAATAATCATCATATATTGGCGATTAATGTTAGTAATGTGACATCAGTCCTAATAGGTTTATTTTACCCGGGGCATGCTTGAAGTATATTTTCTAATGATTAGATATTTGATACTTTGTTAAGAAATGAGTTGGTTTTTATGCATCGTTTTGTTATTGAATAAGTTATATTTTACCCTTTAAAAGGCCATCTAAACCTTTGGCGTCCTTTGCAGTTTAAGTTTTTCGAACAGTTTGAATATTTAAGAGGGTTAAACATACAAATGGCAGGCAAGACTTATCAGAAATTTTTTTTTTTTTTTTTTGGGCAATTGACTTATGAGATTTGTGTTCATATATAATGTAGAAAAACTTTTTCTTGTCCTAACTTTTTTTGAAGAGAATGAAAAAACTAAATATATTACTTTAAAATATTTAAATTTATTATTTTTCTCTAAACTAATTTTCTTTGACTTATAAATTGATATACAATCTAATGATATATAACATATACTATAAAATAATTTATTTAGTTTTATCAATCACTTTAAGAAAAGTCTTATATTAAATAATAGAGAGAGTATCAATTATTTAGAACTAGCTGAAGTAGAAACTGAGGAGCAGTTCACAGATCAATCAAATTATCATTGTGGCATAGGTCGTATACACAATTCCAATTCCAAGCAAGGGGTCAACAATCATTCCTCTCCCTCATCCACCCGATGATTTTATTTAAGAAATAACGGGTTTGTCTGGAGGGATTACAGATCGATGTTTTTTTCAGATGTTTTTTTATATATATTTTTTTTAAAAAAAATATGATTACAGATCAATGTTGTTTTCCACTTTCCCTTCCTTTATTCTATCATGCTCACAAAGTATTTGGGCCAACTAGATAATCCAAGAGAAGGTTGTAATGGACTCAAAGGGATTGGGCCTAGAATATGGTTAAGAAAAAGAACTTTGGCATGTATGGATTAGCTATTAATGAATAGTTTATTTTGAAAAAGTTAAAAAAAGTAAATTTAGATAATAGATTTTGAAGAATATTTTCTAAAAAAGTAAAAATAATAATAATAACTTCTGTAAAACCAGGGTTTTCAATCTCCAAACCATGGTTTTTTGGCCAAAAATAAATTATGGTAAAAAAAGTGTTTGACCGGCTTACAATAAAACCATGGTTTTGATGAAAAAATTGATTGCAACTTCTTGTCAATAAGGTTACCTATATACAATATATATTTTCTTAAAAATAATCAACTAACATCTCATGTTCCTCATCATATTTAAAATAAATCATGATATCGCATTTAAAAATTAAAAAAGAATAAAGGAAATTTTTAATAACACGTTCTTTTGCACAATAATCGTTATATGCTTGGTATGAAAACCAAACCTGATTTAGCAAGCCAATGGACCAGTGGACTAGTGAATCATTCTAAGAACTATTGGGTTAAAAGTTTTGAATAAGTTGACTTGGTTGGATATATTTTTTCTTCTTAAGCTTAAAACAACATCGTTTTGAGTTAAAAGAAAATAGGAGGAAATTATATTTGTTCTTTTATAACTCTGTTTTGTTGGATTATATGTTGTTCATACATGAACATTTTATTTATTACTTGTGGATTAATTTCTTTTATATTTAATCATCTTCTAACTTTCAATGTTATGCTCTATTGTCAAAGCCCATCTTCATTTCCTTTTCTCTTTATAAGTAATATGAACCATCTCATATCAAAAAAATAATATGAACCATCTGACCTTTTCAATAATGTTAACTAATCAATCACTCAATTCGTCAATCTATTAAAAATCATACCACCCCATAAAACTCTTCGCTATCAAGCTTTAAAGATGTTGCCAACATGGAATCTAATTTTCTAATAATTTAGCCTTATTATAAGTTTCGATTCATAACCAAGACGAAGCGATATAGTAACTTGAAATAGGTACCTAAGCAATTAGCAAGAACTACAAATTTGGCACTAAAACCAGAAAATTAGGCCTATATAAAGAATGGAAATACAACAAACCTGAATTTCTAGGATAAGATTATGGCCTCTGTAAAAAAATTGATTATAAGAAAAATGAGAGTGTTTGGTCTAAAACCATAGTTTTGACCCCCAAAGGTAGGTCAAGCCATGAGTGTCACATCTACATAAGGTGCTTAGATCTTATGTGCTTATTACATGCTTATATCTCAAATTGAGGTATAAGTATGTAATTTTATATATATTATATTTATTTATATTTAAATTATGTGCTACTTTTTGGAAAAAATTTGCATCCAGTATCTCAAATTAATTAGTTTTATGATCTTTTTGGTGTTATAGACAAATTATTTCGAATACGTAATTGGAAACTAATTAATTTGAGATCGAGTCAAAAAAATCATTGCGAAAGTTAAAGTATATAATTTAAATATAAATAAATATAATATAAAAAATTACATGTTTATACCTCAATTTGAGGTATAAGGATGTAATAAGTACATAAAATCTAAGAACCTTATGTGGACTCTGAGTATAATGTCTACAATTGTAATGGATGAGGCTCGAAATGACTTGGGATCTCTCCTCACGCGCTTGGATTCTCCACTCTCTCTCTCTTTCTCTGGAATTCACCCTCTTCATCACTCTCCTCTCTCGCTATCTCTGGATTTTCTATGATGCCTTTTTGATCCTTCCATTTTTGTGTTGGGTATTGAAAGATGTTTGAGGAGCAATTTTATTCTAGAAGTAGTCAAAAATAACATTTTTTTCCTTTGCCATTAAAAATGTTGATGGTCATTATCAACTTTTTTAACATTTAACATTAGTTTTGAATGGTTAGGACAAAATTGCTCCTAAAAAAGAACTTCATAATATCAAACAATTCTAAATGCTTACTTACGAAGAAAAACTGCATCTTAATCTTTTTTTTTTATATATATATAGCAAAAGGTGTTCCGCAGCTTGGGACTTGTTTTGCTTCCTTTCCCTACTGCTACTAATGTTTCTTTTGCATTTTTTTATGCCAACTAATGATTGGGAAATGAAGGTTGTCATGTACTCCCTCCATTCTTAAATATAAGAATTAGTTAATTTTTTTAAAAAAATAAGAAAGCTAATAAAATTATTTGAAAGTATTTATATTTATCGTTTTTCTCCAAACTAATTTGTCTAACTTATAAACCGATATATTATTTAATCACATACAACATGTAATATAATTAAGTAACTTAATTAGCTTTCTTAATTTCTTAAAAAAATGAATTAAATCTTATATCTAGGACGAGAAGTAGTAATTTCTTCTTATCTTATAACTTGATTATTTATTCAAGAAAAATACTTTCTCTCTTAGCTCAAAGTAAGCATTAAAAACTTGAGCATTTCAAAATCAACTTATATAAAGGAAAATATTAAGATCAAGTTTCTTATATCTATTTCGTCAAGTTCTCTCACACTGACTGTGCGCTGCGTATTGTTTTTAAATTATTATCATTTAACTATAAACCGACATGAAAAAGATAGGACACGTGATCTTTGTGATTGGTGGATTTGATAGAATGGATATAAGGAATTTGATGTGAGTAAGGTCTTTATATAAATTAATTTTAATTTTATTATAAATGTTATTTATTTTAATATAAAATAAAACAGTAATTTGTTGAATATGTTGTTATGTTTCATGATTGTTAAATTTATATTTAAGGGTTAAGTAGCAAATCCACCCCGAAAGTGTAAACATAGGAGCAATGTTGTTGGGAAGTTTTTTCTTGTTTTAATGTCGCCTCAGAAGTGTTAAAACGTAGTAATGTTGCCTTATTCTGTTAAAAAATTAACGTTGACCATTAACTTTTTAACTAAACGAGCAACATCTTTACGTTTTGAAACTTCATGGACAATGTTGAGACCAAAAAAAACTTCTAAGATAACATCGCTTCTCAACAAAAACTTCGGGACAAATTTACTACTTAACCGAGCAGTTAAAATTTTAATCAATGGGGTTGAATTTGATAAAAGGGGAAATAAAGGAAAAGGAAGATATTATGAAAAAAGGACACAACCACAAAATAAAAATATGGAAAATCTCACTTAGGTCCTAAGGACCAGAGAAAATATCAAAAAATTTCTAGTGTAGATTGCTTTATAAAAAAAGTCCTTGGCATGTCAATGATATAGATGATTTATCAACGATACTCTACATGATTATTTGTCAATATATTCATATACATTTGTTAATATGGTGAGTTCACATTTAAAATCTATATCACTAAAGTCCTAAAGATTTTTTCGATAGAGGAATCTACATTGAGATTTTTTATATATATATTTTTTCTTGTCCTTAAGATCTAAGTGAGATTTTCCTATACAAATACCATGACTCTTGGAACCAGCTTCCCTGCTTATTATCATTGAGAGCTCGGCCCATCTGGATCATCCAGATGAGATCTAGACGGTTCAGATATCATTTTTTTTTTAAAAAAATATTTTATCAAGTAAGGGATCTAAAATAAAGATACAGGTTTTAACTAACATGTTTTTTAAAAATAATTTTTTATTTAAAATCACCAATAAAAAATTAAATTCAGACAGTTCAGATCTTACTAGATTGACAGCACAAAGGGCCGAGCTCAACCAACACAACCCCCAAAAAAATACTGTAGATCGACGGCACGAAGGGATGGTATGAACGAGGAAGATTCCTCTCAAGGGATTTTTTTTTTTTTGCTCGATTCTCCAGGGAAAGTTCTTGCCCACACCCAAGCCCGTAGTAGGAGTTCTGTAAGCTAAAACCCCATAAGCACGGTATGCGGTAACCCAATAAGCAAGGCATGCATGCGGGACCCAGACCAGAGTCTCTCAGACTAGTATATAAGGATTAAGGATGATCTATTTCATTCCAAATTCAAAACTATCCATCAACTGATCCCTTTTGACAAAAAAAAATCAACTGTCCCTTTACTATAGAGATAAGTAATATGGATGCTGCGGCGTCATTGCAGCGATTGGAGGAAGGCATAACCATGATGAGGTCTTTTAACGTTTCCTTTATTCTTCACATTCTTTTTTTTATCAGAATGTTTTTCGCTAAATGTTGTATCAATATGCATCTTAGAAAAAACAGATGTGCCACAGTTGCAATTTTAAATTCCTTTTGTCATTTTTACTGCACATAACAGTTT
The DNA here is from genome assembly GCA_019022615.1 of Acacia melanoxylon. Taxonomy (NCBI): domain Eukaryota; kingdom Viridiplantae; phylum Streptophyta; class Magnoliopsida; order Fabales; family Fabaceae; genus Acacia; species Acacia melanoxylon. Next base: position 16,211,371 of record JAFJYJ010000005.1, read on the forward strand.
GAAATGTTTTTTTAACTAACACCCATCATCCTAAATTAATTAATTTTTTATATATTTTGCGTACTAAAATATTTTTCAAATAAAACCTAATACTTTGAAATATTTTTTCAACAATACCTAATATTTTAAATTAATTAATTTTTAGTGTAGCTATCACCCAAAATATTTTATAGTAACTGAAAAAAATATTTTACACCTCTGAATGCAACTTTTAAAATAATTTGGATTATACGTGATACTGGAAAAAAAAATCAGAACTGATGCCTTTTTGGTATTTTAATTTAAGTTATTAATATTATTTTCTTAAATTATTCCATCCCTAAATAAACCAATAATATATATCGTAATTTTAGATAAATAAATTGAAAAAGAGGCGTGTGATTTCCCCGTTTGTGTTGACTAAAAAAATTTACCCTGTTGGTGTACAGCCACCAGAGTCGCAGGAACAGCCATAGCCGCACCAACGTCTATCCAAGACGACCGGTTTGCAATGTCAATATCTTCAATTTCTACCAGGAATCATGTTCCCCCAACTTCAACTTCTATCCAAGACGACCGTTCTACCAGGAATCATGTTCCCCCAACTTCATCTTCGCTCCCTTGCTTCCAGTTCTGCTCGGTTTCCTTCAAAGTTCAGGGACGAGTCCCTCACCATTTGAGCTCCATCCTACGGCTTTCACGGTTTCGGTGGGGTTTTCAGCCTCATATTACTCGGCTATAGCCGCTAAGTTCATGTTTCCTGGTTTCGCTTCTCAATTTGGAGCTCTCATGTCCGCGTTTGGCTCTTTGTCTACTGCCACCTTGATATCTATGACTCTGCACCTTCCATGGTGGTCCATTTTCTTTATTCTCTTATTCATGGGAGGCTTGTTTAAGCTTCTCAATAAACTTCATGCAACATATGGCACTATGCATTGTCCCCCGCCAAGAACGATGCGACCATTCCTACCATTGTAGAATGTTAGATTCAATTATTAAAGGGAAAAGAAAAGATCGCTAGTTAACCTAATTTTAGGTATTTTCATGTACTTTTTTTTTTTTTGTTTTTCCCTGTATTTTCTTGTCTATACAAATGCTATCTTGCACGTTTCAGAATAGTCGTAATTAATAGTGGAAAATGCCTCCAACACTATTTTTCCCCTTTAATTCTTAAATTATGTTTTTCCATCCATGAATTATTCAATTCCCTTCTCATTTTTCCTTATTTGAACTTCAGATGCCATTCTTTTTTTTTTCTTTTTTCTTTTTGCATGATCCCCAAACATAGAAGGATCTTGATTTTCAAAGAGCTTCAGGTGGCTTTGTGCCCTTTCTTATCAACAACAATGAAATTATCCCCATTCTTTGGCACGACCAGTTGTGGATTATGCCCTTCTGGTTGATGACTGGTTTATTCAGAAGCTAAAAGTTAATAATTCTCTTGTCTAAGTTTCTTACGGTTTTGGTTTATGTTAATATGGCTGGGCGAGTTTCGTCCTCATTGGTTTCTTTTTTTTATGTGTTTCTCCTAAATTTTAGGTCCTGCGACTTTGAGCAAAATCTGATGCTGGAAGAGGCCTTACCTATGCGATACCACTCTTGTAGTTGATGGTATTGTGTGTGAAACTATAAACTAGCACTTTGCTGAGTAATTTTTTTGATGAGAATTTGTGTTTGTAATTTGGGAATTTCAACTTCCTTAAACTTTCAGAAATCAGAATCACAATCTACTCCAGTTAGAAGTGGAGGGGCATTACACAATTCAGTTGAATCATCAACCAATAAATATAAAAGCCGAATAATTTGCTCCTGTTACTCCAATGTTCTCTCTGTTCACTTTAGCCTGCTGAATTACTCAAAATATCTTCCTTCATCTATCATTGTTCATCAGCTTCAATGTCTTCTTATCTATGAATTTGTTACTCCTCAGTCAAAATTATTTGAATTCCATATTGAATTATGAAGCAATATGATTACACGGAGACCTTACAACAATTCATACTTAGTCCTCTCCATCAACTCTATATGTTTATCTATATCAGTTAATGTTTGTTCCTTGACTGTGTTGTTTTTGGTTTTGTTCTCATCACTTCTCATCTCACCCCCTGTGGGTGTGGCTATGATGAAGGTTTTGGACTGTGCGGGGATCCCCATCTGCAGATTGGGAGACAACACTTGCCATTGGCTGGGCACAATATTCATTATATGGTTTTGACTTGTTGTTCTCTAAAATGCTTTTGTGTTTTGCCTTATTTTTTTGTTTAGCAAGTTATATTCCTGATTGGGATTATGAAAATAGCTTTTCTAGGGTGGGGGAATTTCTAGTCGCCCATTTTATCTATGAATTCCACTCCATATATTTATCAATCAATGCTGTAGATATGGGAAAGCAATACTTGCAATATTTACAAGAGCTTGATTTGAGTAATTTTAAGTAACTAATATGGACAAACACTGAGTTGGTGCCATGAAGAGTACAATTTCCATATTTTTCCAAAATGTAATATGTTTTAATTTCTAAATTTGCATTTTGTAGAAAATCATGGACACAAAGAGAACACATCTAAAGCAAATATTGATACCCCTGAAGCTTTTTAATTAGTATTTCGCAGTTGGTGCTCACTGCTCAGTATCATCATGCTCATGCTACAACTCAATATTCATTGATTTGATCTTTAATACTTGCATGTGCGCGACTGCGCGAGTAATGTGCCATCAGTCCTAATAGGTTATTATGAATCGTTTTAGGCTTTTTATATTGATTGTCAAGTTTTCCTGACCTAATTTTTGCTTCTTGGATATTATCATGACTTCTCCATTCATAGGGCGCAATTTGCTTAACATGTTATGCTTTTCTACTCCTAAAGATATTATGGTTTCTTTGGAAGTTTTCATAATTGACATTTGGCAAATAACTCATTGCCTTCTTATTCTCATGTACAATAATGTCATCTTTGTATATTTAATCGTTTCACTTGGTTTGTTTTTCTCAGTAATTTTCCAACCAGATTCTCTCTCACCGTGAATTATTTCATTTTCATGTGAAAAGGTCTAAAGTTATAACTTCATTTCTTTATTGTTATTGCTTCTAGTTCAGAAATAATGTTTTTTTAGTGGTTGGTTTTCTTGTGTTTACCTTCAATCAGGCACTCAAACAGACTGGAACTTCTTAATGAATGTCAGAACTTCATGACATTTGGGAATTAATGATGAAGTAAGATGCCACCTGGCAATAACTGCTTTCATGACATTTGTTATTGAATAATTTTATTTTATCCTTTAAAAGGCTATCCGACCCTTTGCAGTTTAAGTTTTTGGAACAGTTTGAATATTTATTAGGATTAAAAACAAATATATGGCAGGCAAGACTAGTCAGATTTGTGTTTATAATATGAAAATCTCAATTTGTTTTAAATCCAGAATTGCGAATCATAGACCACTTCTATGAGAAACACAAGACTGCAGGAGCGTTTCACAGGTCAATCCAAATTATATTCAATGTGATGTTCATGCTGATTGGGTTTCAAATTTGTTGGCACTGCAAATGCTTGTGTTTTTCTTTGTACAAAAAGGCTTGGGAGAGTTGTGTTCGGGCTCAATTCAAATGCTTGCCTTGTTAATGAATCATTGTGGTGTTGCAGCTATACACTATTCCTATTTCAAGGGGCCATCATCTAAGTGATCTCCCTAATCCACCCCATGATTTTTTTGTCAAGGAGGCATCAATGAAGCCAGCAAGAAATGGCAGGTGAATCCGTGTTGCTTTTTTTCCTTTTTTTTAGTGAATCCGGTATTCTAAAGGAAAAATCAAACATACTTGTTGATTCGATGTTCTTAATCTTCATTTTTTTGCTCTTCTCAGGTGTTTGTTGCATCCGAACACTTCTCTGTCGTTTCTGAGAATAACTTTGGGCTTTCCAAACCCAACTTTAAGTTAGAATTAACTTGAGCTGATTTTGATGGTAAAAATTGGATTGTTTACATCAAATAATAGTTAGTCAAAAGATGTCTAGACCCTCTTTTTTAAGATTTTGCACATATAGTAGCATCTGAATTTACGAGACACATGAAGCACACATGGTTTCTTTTAGATTTGCATATCTTCTATTTAGGCCCTGCGAACAACACTGAATGGTGGAAAAAACCTTAGGCTGCCAGATGGAGTTGTTATTAATGGGAAGGGGCCTTGTCGTTATAACACCTCTCTTGTACCTGATGGGATTGAGTATGAAACTATTAATGTTGATCCAGGTATTATTATTTCTCCCTTTAACTTGCTAAACATGTTATGCTTTGTTTTTCCTCCTATTAAAGGTATTGAGGTTTCATTTATGTACTTTTCTTTTCTTTCTTCCATTGAATCGCAGATATTCCCAATCGGCAATTTTCAGGCACAATGAAGTTTATCTTTGTAAATATGATGTTTTCAATGTTTTTAAAAAAACATTTTAACCAATCTCTTTCTCTCTGTAAATTTTCTTCTTGTTTTCCCCCATTTTCAGAGGTCTCCCTTCATTTCCTGATTGCTATTGCTGGGTTCCAGTGCTAATGTAAATGATTTTGCCGCTTCTTCTTTTTCCCTTTTTTTAAGCAATCTTTTTGTTTTTTTTTTGGACTGAGTTATTTTTAAAGCAATTTGGTTTAACATCTTTGGAGATTTTCTTGGGTATGCTTTCAATCAGGCATTAAACCAGTACTATTGTAGTAACAACTCGAAGTTAATGTAAGAAATTCAAATCATATTGGAATTAAAGGTGTTGCATCATGCTGAATGGCAACAATTGCATTCATGACATCATCATTACTGAAATGTTAGGTTATGTTTTATCCAACAAAATGCTATCTAGCATTCTGCAGGGTAACCTTTTGGAACATTTTGAATACTTAACAGGATTAAAAATTTCTGTGGCTGGCAAGACATATCGGATTCGTGTTCATAATGTGGGAACTTTAACTAGTTTGAACTTCAGAATTCAGAATCATAATCTACTCCTGGTAGAAACAGAGGGGGTTATAAGTCAATCAAATTATACTCAGTTTGATATTCATGTTGGGCAGTCATACTCTTTTCTGGTTTCCATGGACCAGAACGCAAGCACAGACTACTATATTGTTGCAAGTGCCAGATTTGTTAATGAATCATTGTGGCAAAGGGTTACAGGTGTTGCGGTTTTACACTACTCCAATTCCAAGGGACCAGCGACCAGCCCTCTCCCTGATCCACCCAATGATTTTCATGACAAGGAGGCATCAATGAACCAAGCGGGAAGTGTCAGGTTTGTCACAGTGGTTCATTAATCAGTACTATTATTTACCAAGTACTTGACGTTAGAGTAGTTCATCATTGTTGGTGACCTATATGAATTCTCCTTCTGGTTTTGCATTTGATATTTTGAAGAAAAATTATGCCTACAATATTTAAAAGAACCAGGGACAATAACAATTAAAGACCCTATAAGGAAATTAATACAAATGAGGATTTATTTACAGCTAAATTTCGAAATTTATAACTCAAACTTCGATATATTCAGCTTGAAGGTCCTTAGTTTGCATTAGTTTTCTTATAAGGTTCCTAATTATCCTTCTCCTTAAAAAATTCTATCATGAAAGGTATGAGTTACTTGGTATAATTTATTCCATGGCTGAAAGTAAATAACAAGGCAGCCCTGTCCATCTTGATGATTTCATGAACCTGTTTACTGCATCCTCTAAGGTTCCTTCGTTGATTAGGCAAAATACTTCTGCCAGTGGAGCTCGTCCCAATCCTCAAGGGGCCTTTCGGTATGGCTCCATTAATATAACTGACACTTATATTTTAAAGGTTCTGCTTCCAACGCTTATCAATGGCCATGTTCGAGCTGCCATCAATGGCATTTCATTTGTTAAACCTGAGATATCATTTAGGCTCGCTGACCAATGCAAGTTGAGAGGAGTTTATAAACAGGATTTTCCCAGTAAGCCACTGAATAGACCTCCAGTGATGGACAGATCTTTAATTAATACTCCATATGGGGGATTCATTGAGATTATATTGCACAACAATGACACAACAATACAGAGGTTTCACATGGATGGCTACTCGTTTTTTGTTGTTGGGTAAGAGTCCCTTTTCTTTTCCCTTGGTGTCTTAAGAGGTATGATAGCGTCTGGATCACTGATTTCAAAAGTTCTGTGACTCCAGGATGGGCTATGATGAGTGGTCAGAAAATTCCAGAGGTACATATAATAAGTGGGACGGAATTTCACACTGCACAATTCAGGTTTGTTTTACTTTGGAAAATACATCACTTTGCCGGGACATCAAACCATACATTTATCATGGCCATATTGCTATTGTGATAGATTTTTGCGAGAACCAAATATCTGGTGATTTTCATTTTTTGATTCTACACCTTTATAGCTCATCTTTGAAAAACTGTAGAATGATTGTTCCCCAATATCAAATGTTGAAATTCGACGCACAATTGAGTTAATCTTCATTATTCGCTCTTAACGGATTTCTTTTGGATTTAAACACTTCTCAGATAGTGAGAAATGAACATAACCACGGGCTATATAAAGCCGACTAAATATTAGAACTACCTTGAGCCTGATTGTAATTGTAGAAGTGCATTGTTAACTGTTAGTTGATCATATAACAAGTGGTTTGAGTCCATAAAAAATAATCTCTGGCTCATGCTTTTGGGAATGTGCATATATTTATTATAGCATCTGATTTATCACTATGAATCACAAATAGTTCAATAAAGGAGTGATACTCATACTAGCTAGCACTTGAACTTGCACCTACAGATACTTTATATGTGTGTGTTCTTTTTCTTAGTAACTGACTTATGTGTTGCCATGTAATAATCTTCAACAGTTCAACCATTGAGGGATTTGAGTTCTGTCATGTGTTTGACCTTTGAAGTGTCCATGTTCCCAATGAATAGGTTTTTCCTGAAGCATGGACAGCAATCCTTGTTTCTCTTGATAACACTGGAGCATGGAACCTGAGAACAGAAAATCTAGACCGGTGGTATCTAGGCCAAGAAACATATCTAAGGATTGTCAATCCTGAAGAAAATGGGGAGACAGAAATGGCACCACCAGATAATGTTCTATACTGTGGACCCCTTGAGTTTCTTCAAACGTATCCAATCCTTTAAACCCATCACTTTATTAATTGCTTATTATCAAGTCATTTAATATATCATAACATGAGAAGGAGAATAATTATTGAGGACTCAATAATTTGACTTCAAATGTTTGTCTTTTTTTGTGATTGTTCTATGAATTTCACCTACAGGCAGCAACGCCACTCTTCTGGAGTTCATTCTTTTGGAGTAAACTTGAAGCATTACATGATGATGATGCTGGCACTTTTTACTGCCATTTTCATAGCTAGCTAAGCTTCCCTGCTATGCCTGTGGGGTCATCATCTTAGCAGTTTTACTGATGTGTTGAGGTTTTGGAGTTCTGTGGGATAGTATGCCCAAAGAGTGATACTAATTTTTAGGTCTAAAGAATGTTGTGAGACAAGATTTTCAGTCTTTTGGTTTGTCCTCATTTTCTTTGTAACTTAGTTGTTAATGGACTAAAAGATGAATTCATGATTTAGTTGGGTTTGATAATTCTTTGTAACTTATTCATGTTGGAAAATCAGATTTGTTCGGTTCTTTATACATTCTAATTCATGTCTTCTCATTTTAGTCAATGAATGCATCTTTTAACTATGGTTCTCTCTCTTTTCTTGGAAAATTAATTGTCCTGTCCTTCAATTCACATGGCAAAATTATTCCAGGTGATTCAGCCACCTAAGTCGTTTCTATTATTCCAGGTAATTTACTACCTATATTAAAAACTGGAGTTAATAACATATTGGGCATGGGAACTAATAGTTATAATTGAAAAAACAACAAGGACCCAATAAAAAAGAAAAAAATTAGGAGGATTTGATTAAAAATAAGATGAAATAGGGAATTGTAGAGTAATTTTCTTTCTTTTTTACTCTCCCTTTTCCAGTGCACAAGACTTTCATAATGTGGGGTCTAAGGAGAAACAAATGTATGAAGTCTTACCTTTACCAAAAAAAAAATAGTTATTTTCAAGATTTAAATCATAACCTCTAGTTTACATGACAATGACAATAATTTTAGTGTTGCTTTCGAGTCTCGCTCTTTTCCTCTTCTGGATTGGAAAATAAAGTATGAGTAGAAGAGATGGCCCAACTGAGCCCAGGAAAATGATGAACTCTAGTCATAAATTTAGAACGTTATCATAAGCCCAAAAGAGTGATTTAGCCATTAACTGTTCAGGAGAACACATTAGTGGGCTGAACATAATTTAACCCCCTTTAATAGGGTTTGGATTTTTTCAAAAGAACACTCCCTTACAGTTTACCTTAATTATACCGACCTTTCTACTAATTTAAAAATATACACTTGAGTTTAAACCTTTAACTCTGTTTAGAATTTTTATTTTATAATTAAAATAAAATTGATTTACTAATTTACCCGATTTTGGCTAAAATTGTTCAAGTAATTTAATTTATAATTTTTTCCTTTTTCCTAATTTATTTTTAGTTTTTTAAATAATTATCTGTTAATTTTTTTATATTGAGATAAATAAATAAATAATTTAATTAATGCAAAAATATAAAAATTAATTAAAATATGATTAATTATTTTAATTGATGCGTACTCAAATAGACGTGTTTATAAATGTTTGTGCAAAAAATTTATTAAATTTTAAATAATATAAGTTATATAATATATTGAATTACATTAACATATGATGATTAAAAGTATGCCTTTTAAATAAGTTTTCTATCATGGTGTCATTGAACAAAAATACAAAAAAGGAAAGAAATATATTTTCAGTCATTTAAAAGAATAATAAATAAATAAACTTCAATAAATATGATAAAAAAATATAAGAATTTTAAATTTTATAATATAATTAAAAAATCATAATTTTATAATTTATTGGAAATTGTGAACATATATGTATTAGAATTATTTTTTGTTTGCATAAAAGTTATTTTTAGCAAATATAAATGTTCATTCATTTTTTTTAAAAGGGTTGGTTTGGTCAAATAAATATTTAGTAGTCAAAATTTTATATATGTGTGTGTGTAATTTAGGTAAAAATATTATGCATCAAATAATAAATTTTTGTGAATATTAAATCATTATATTTTAAAGGACTAATTGTATAATGTAACCATTTTTATCAAATCCTATCAATTTCCTCATTCTTCAAAACAATTATGGCATATTGTATTCATTGATGAATTCATAGGTTCTTATAAATATTTTAACTAAGCGTGTACTTGTTATTGTGTGTATGACTACTATTCTGGTCTTATTTATAAGTCTCTTTAGAAAGAAAAAATCGATACTATTTATAAATTTAATTTCAAGATAGTAAATGAGATAGTGACTATTTTACCCATAATAATTGTATTAATAAAAATAAAGAAAAAAGAAAGAGTTGAAAAATACTCATTCATAAATGAGAATAAAGTTGAAAATTTTCTCTATAATCATTGAGCTAACTACTTGGTATGTGTGATTTAGTTAAAAAATGACTTATAAATAGGACCACAATGATACTTGTTAAAGTCTGAAGTGAGGTTTCCATTTTTTTTTTTCATCTTTCTTATTTGATTAAGGGTTTCTCCCTCAAGGATAAAAGGACAAATGATCCTCAATTCTCTTAACAATGGCTCTTTTTGAGATTCAAACTTGTGTATTTTTCTTTACTTAATTAAGTAAGGCATCTTATCACCTCTACTGACAACTTGTTGGTTATTTAATTTTATTTCTAAACTATATGCTGCAACCATTCGTTACTGAAATCATCCCAATAATTTTACATTTTTTTTTATGATAGGAGTTTAAAATATAAATAAAAAAGATAGCGTAAAAGGACAAAATAAATTAATTTGAGTGATAAATCCCATATATCAGTAAAAATTAATTCTTAAAAGTGATTCAAAATTAATTCACACAAGAATTTACAATTTGAGCTAAATTTTTAATATTTTTAGGCAAAATAATTCATGTACATTGTGACGTTGGGTTGCAAAAGAATAAGGGGAAAAATAAAAAGGAGTTTCATGGGAAATTCATGATACAGAATCTGAAAATCCAGAGAGGCTCTGTATAGAATTTAGTATATGGGAAAATTAATTTTGATCCTTAGATTTTTTTTACTCACTTATAACTCAGTCTTTAAATTTTTGACTTGCATGTAACTCAATTCCTGATTTTTTTGAGTCATCGTATGTAGAAATTTTTTTTAATAATATGGTTCAAAATTGCTTATGTGGCTTCCAACTTAACTCCACGAGATTTTTTTTTTTTTTGGATAATCCCATATAAAGTTGCTTAAAATAGAGAAATTCTAAATCAAATTGTTAAACCTAACAAATCCCTAATTAAGTTATAGACTCAATTTAAGATTTTAAAATATAAGTAAATTAACTTTATTACACTCTCCTAATCTTCTCTATCATCTTTCCTCTCGAAAGAATTTATTGCTCTTTAACTTAGCCTTTTAATAAGTATGCATATATATTAACATTAATATATAATAAAATAAAATATGATTCATTTAAATCAAAGGAGTTTTTGTGTTCAGGAAGAATGATTTGAGTAAAAACAAAAGAAAGGATAACACCATTATCAATTAAATGTTTTTATTAAACATTTTGAATAAAATTTTATTTTTGAAATAACTCAAATTAGTTTTTTGTCAATAAAAAAAAAATCAATCTTCATTAATCACACAATTTTACATATAAGATATATAGGTTGTTTTTTTTACGTTAATACATATCTTTTCTTTTAAAAACTCATTAATGAAAATTTTTGATATGCAATTTGCTATATCAAACAAGTTATTTTTTATATTAGCATTGTTTTCTCAACGGACAAAAAATAAAAAAAAAAAAAAATTTTTTTTATTCTCAATGTTCAACTAGAAATCATTTAATTAATATTGGAGCTGATACTTTTTTTTTTTTGAATTATTCCTGGTCATTCTTCCACAAAACATTTTTTTTTATCTAAGTTAATCATATTTTATTTCATTATATATTAATGTTTATATATATTTACACTTATTGTAAAAATAAGTTAAAAAGTATTGAAACCCTTTTAAGATGAGAGGAGACTATGAGAGGGCAGCAACATCATTTAATCTAAATTTTGAAATTCTAAATTGGGTTGATAACTTAATTAGAGATTTATTAAATTTACCAACCTAATTTAAAATTTTCCTATTTCAAGCAGTTTTATATAGGATTTTCCTTTTTTTTTACAAGCTGATAACATAGCACCATGTTCCTTAGGAGCTTCAACTCTAAGCCTCTATTTTCTACATTCTCGCTGGCATTCTTGGCATTGATGACAGATCTTTTAGAAGCACCTAACTCACGATTTCTTTTGTGAATCTTAGCTAGTTCGCATTCCTTTGGTGCTCTGTTATTCTTATTTATAGGTATGAATTTCCGTTTCCATTTTGTATTATCCATTATTCACTTCATATTTTTTTTTGATAAAAAAATTTTTAGGAAAGAGGTTGGACTCACCTATAGTCCAAGGGCAGGACGCTTGTTCACCACAAAGATACCTCTAGAATCGCCTCCCCGCGCTTGACCAACTCCAGGATCGAACCCCCTCCCTTTTGATGAGGAATCCGACCCCTTCGCCAGTTGAACCCAAAGACGAGGGGTATTATTCACTTCATGTTACCTAGCTAAGGCTTGAAATTAGTCATACTCTTTTTTTTTTTTTTTTTTTTTTGAAACCCATTTCTTTGATTAAATGTTCTTCTCCTGTTACAAGTTTTCAACCCAGCTCATTTGGCTACTCTTTTTAAGTCGACGAGAAAAAGCATTAAATGTGACATTAAATTGTCTTAAAGTTAAGTCATGTTTTTTTTGATAAACTCATTGCTTTGATCAAGGTTTTTTTTTTTTTTTTGGTTACAAAAAGTTGTCAACTCATTACTTTCATCAAATGTATCCATAAAAAGACTTGTAAATTGAGAAATTAAACATATGAATTGAGAAATCAAAGTTCTAAATGTGACAACCATGGTCGAACTTGTACATTGGATTCAGTTTCAAGGAACAGGTCAACAAAGTCATATGTGCTTAATTGAAAGACATTTGTTAGAGAACAGGTTCACTCTCAGAAGAATCTATAATACTCCAGATTGATAATTTTGTTTTCTTCCTTTGTCTCTGAAGCTAGCCATCAGTTTTATTTTTCCAAATGCAGCCTCTATAGATTCTTCACTTAGCTTCTCTATATGTCCAGCACATTATTGTTGCAATTAAAAAAAAAAAATCCTCAGAATTGGCTGCAACACAAACATTTTACTCAGGAACAAGAAAATTAATTTATATATTATTACCTTGGCACCTTTTGCAGCTTTAATTACGACATAAGGTACTCTATCACAAACATTTGGAGCAGTGGCAGCATCTCGCTGTCAAAAATGAAAGCAAGTGGAATATATTTATAAAGAGGGCAAATTGAACTTTTCAATATGATAAATAGATCCAATTGAGCCATTAAAAAAGACATTCAACCTGACAAGGAACTTCATAAAGGGGCAGAGAACTTACTTTACGGCAACAGACCCTTAGGAAATCTTATCTCCTTGAAATATTTTGGTCTTTTTGGAAATCAATTTGATGGGAAATCTTTTGATGTTATACAATCACTTTCTGAATTATGCAAGAACTTTCTATTAGTAATAGTAATATTTTCCAGGGAATTGTAAATGAATATGACCTTGTTAATTTCGCTAAATTAAACTTATCTTTAAAGTGGATCCCAAATGGAATCCTTCTTTTCAAAAGTTGGGAAGCTTGTCCATACGACTCGACGAATTTAGAGCGACCCATAACAAACAACATATCTGAGTCTATCCCAAATGGGTTTGGGATGCATCCTACCATGCTACTTATTTTCATTTCTTTAACAAGGATATTCATGGAGAGCTTCTTTATACATTGAAGAATCTCATCAATCTCCATCTAAGGTAAACTCACTTAAGTGGCCATTTACCACACATTTCACCAAATGTGAATTACTTAGACATCTCAAGTAATTGTTTTTTTGAGTTGTAAAATTCCTTAAAATATTGGAAATATAGAATCATTGAAGTCATTGGACTCATCAAAATATCAGCTTTGGGGGCGAAATCTCGTCAAACATGTCCAATTTGACTTTCAAGAGAAGTTGAACTTGTCTTACAATGATTTCATCTTAGGAAAATTCCCATAGGTACTTAATTGCAAAGCTACAAAGCATCAAATTTTGTAGGCAATGATCTCCGTAGTCCTCTTCTATTGAAGAATTGCAATGAGATGTATAATGCCCCAAACAATGACCGTGATGACAAAGAATGTAAGAAAAATAGGATCAATTAGTTTTATGTAAGCATGCCATTAGAATTTGTTTTAGGATTTTGGGTAGTAGTCGCTCTCTTACTCTGCAGTAGATCATGGAGGTGTACTTATTATCAGTTCCTAGATTGCATATGGTACAAACTTTCAATCTTGTTGGTGTTAAAGGGGGAAAAAAAAAATTAATTGTGTGAATGTAGTTAAGGCTTACAAGCATTTTGTATGTAGTTAAAAAATAATTTCACGAGGGAATTTAAAAAATGACCCCCCTCAAAAATTGTATGCATTTCAATTATAGGTCTTACAAATTTGTTTATTTATCTTGCAAATTTTTACATCTATATTGTCAAGCATCACATTTGTGAATAGTATTATTGTCATTGTACATGTTTGGTATGCTGATTGGGTGCCTCCAATCGGAGTTATGCATTATGCGCACTGGACTTATGATATTTTTTTTTTTTTTAATGTTTGGTTGAGAAGTTGTTTCAATCGGATTTATGGACCAAAAGTTACTTATTTTAACTTTAGGGAGTTTTTGATCTCCTTTTCAAGATCCTAAAATAATTTTTTAAGATCATGAAGTATATTTTAAGTACCATTTAGTACTTTAATTTTTTTTAGGGTACTGACTGGTACTAAAAATAATTTTTCCAAGATCATGAGGTATTTTTTTAGTATCCTGAAGTATATTTTTAGTACCATTCAGTATCATAAAAAATATTTTAGGGTACTAATGGTACTAAAAATAATTTTTTCAAGATTCTAAAATAATTTTTCAGGATTATGAAGTTTTTTTTAGTATCGTTTAGTATCCTGAAGTATATTTTTAGTATTAGTTAGTATCTTCAAAAATATTTCAAATTGACTATAAGTTTAAATCACAAAAGCTATTTACGCCACCAATTCAATTCAAACATAAATCACATTTCATAATCCGACTTAATTATAAGTCAGATTGATTATAAGTCATTTTTCCTATTGGTATCCCAAACAAACGTCATTTCAATTGTACGTCTTTCTTGCGATGGAGTTTTGCTTGGGCAAAAGTAAGAAAATTAGTGACTAATAAAATATGTCAATATTGATTTGCTATTGGTGGTCACGAAGAGTGTTGCTATTGAGAAAAATGTTTTGAACTTCACTAAATGAGCTTGAAAATACCCATTTTATACCAAATGAGTATTTCTGGAACCAAATGACTCATCCACGTACCCATGCCCCTTCATTACTACTTCATTGCAAATTCCTCATGGCTTATATATGACCACGATTGCATGCCAGGCCATTACGTCTCCTTCCCGTTTGTGTTGCCTGTAAAGGATGTGTCCTTGCAAAAGCTGCCTCCCCTAGAAATGCAAATAGTTAAATTACATTTTGTATCAATCTTAATAATTTATAATGAAATTAAATAAAAAATTCTTTTGATTTTGATTGATAGTAATCTCATAATTTCTTGCCTTGTTTGGGAAACGCGTTAGTAACTGGCAATGCACTAATGTGGCTCTTATTCAACATATAACTGGATTAATTGGTGACATAAATCTAAATAAAATCAAAACCAACCAAAATTATGGATTATATGCAGAATTATAGATCAATGAGACATTTATTAGCATAATTTTTTTAAATGTTTTTGTCAACAAAATATCATATTTCATCATTTTATTTTTAAATTGTTTTATATTTTTATAAAAACTTATATGTCACTTGAAAACATCAGTTCTAATCAACATTGTTAGACCTGGCTATCACCCAAGAGGGGGGTGAATTGGGTGTCGATAAAACTTTAGGAACTTTGATAAATCTTTTTCGTAACTTATCGAAAGCAATTCGAATGACAATAATAATTTATAAAGCGATAATCGTCATTCAAATATATATGTTGGAAATATAAGAGTTTAGGGAAGAGAATATGCAACCGTGATTTATCCTGGTTGGTCCAATCCACGATGACCTACGTCCGGTCCCAGGCTCCTCCCGAGATTTCAATCCACTATCTGCTTTCAACTTGATTACACGTTCGTACTCAAGTAATCCTCTCACTAGGATTCACTCCCCTTACAAACCGTAATCAATACACCCGCTTGATTACACACTCTCGTACTCGAAGTAATCTTCTCACCAAGATTCACTCCCCCTTACAAGCCGTAATCAACACAGTGTGTTTCCCGCTCAAGATCACCCAATATTGAGTAACTCACAGATAGAATGTTTACATAAAAATCTTCTCTCTCTCAGAAGTGAATAAATAAACATTGAAGTACAATTCAAATCATTTCACTTTCTACGATAAACTATGTAAGCATTAAGAACAGAGTAAGTGAATATCGAGTATTGGCATATTGAAGATGTAGGCTCGTGTCTCCGTATTCGCACTTCTTCCTTCGCTCTTTCTCTATTTATAGACAATTGTTGGAAGCATTCGTCCGTTGCGTTTTGGTCGTTGTGAATAGTAACAATTTTGAATTTCGGTCCGTTGAGAATAGCTCGTTTGGGGGCGTCTGTGCTTCCTCTCTCTTTTGTCCGCCATTTAACTTCATTAAATGCTCGTTGTGGTGTTCATCTGTATAAAGAGAGATAGTCGTTGGCGAATTTAAAATGTTTTGTCGTTTTGCTTGTTTTGTCAAGTGCTTCGCTTCAGTTTCACTTCCTACTCAGCTTCGTTGAATCTTCGTGTATATCCGTTGAGATCATTTAAACATGCGTGCCTTCATTAAATGCGTTCACCTACTTGTGTAGAAGATGAGTCGAATAATTTTGGAATGTCTTCGATCGCTACACGCTTTAATTCCGTTTGCGTGTTTCGTTTTTTCACGCAATAAATGCTTCGACACAAATCTTGCTTTTCGGTTGAGTAATATCTTATTTCTTTAAGAAATAGAACCCTCCGCAGGCTTTTCCAGAATTACTTGCGGAGCCGTAAAATATTACTTGAGTAAGGTCCGAAAGTAATATTGAATAGCTTCAAATAAAATCCCCTTTGGAAAGATATTACTTGATAGACAACATTTGTTACTTGAGTAATATCGAAAATAACAAGAAGTAGAAGTCTCGGTGGTGTAAAACGAAATTACTTGCGAAGCATATATTTGTTACTTGAGTAAGCTTCGAAAGTAATATTGAAACGGTTCTTTGAAAACAAGTAAAATGACATTACTTGCGAAGATAAGAAGTCTTACTTGAGTAAAGGATGAAAGTAATTTTCGGATGGTTTCTTGAAAGAGAATGATTAATTCCAAATTACCCATCCTCAGAAAGCTCTTTAAGTCTTCTTTCCAATGCAAGAAGAATCAACTCCAAACTCATTGTATTTTGTCTGTTATCATCAAATGAATGGAGGTTCTTCTTAATCAGCATTTTTGCAACATCCTGTACAGACTATCAACTTCAAAACATCATATCTCCTTCAATTGATCTTTTTTTTTCATGATCTTAATGTTTTTGAAAAGGTATTTGAGTCTAGTTTCAAATGGAACTGGTTTCAGCTCATTTGGATTTGTCGTTTGTGAGATACACTCAAATTACCAAAGCTTGGTCTGCTGTGTGACGTTGATTTCACTGTCATCTTCAAAAATTCATAGCTCCTTCATATGAACTCCTTTGGACTTGAATTTTATGTCAAAATGACGCATTGTGAGTCTAGTTTCATATGCCACTAGTTTTAACTCAATCCGATCTCTGGTTTGGAAGATATCATCAAAACACTGAACGTCGCCCATGAAAAACGTAGAACAGAGACAAACAGAGTATGATGAACAGTAGCTTACTCGCATGGCTTACTCGAGTAATGCTATTCTCATATGCGAGTAATGTCGAGTCATGCGTGGAGACTGGAGGCAGAATAAGAAGTTCATCGAAATTACAATTTTGTCATTAAAACTGAACTTCAACATAATTACGATTTTGCCATTCTGAGTGAATTTGGAGAAATGAACGGGAATGACTTGAGACAATTAGTGGAGTACTTCGAGGCAAATCATTTTCAAAGCAAATCACTGTAGCAAACACATACTGATCCGTATGACACTGTTCATACTGTATGGCACTATTCATGTATATGGTGTACTATTCACGTATACTATACTATTCATGCTGATGCTTCAAATAGCTTAATTTAGCTCCGAACTAAGCTATTTCAATTTCCGTTTGATCAAAGAGACTTCCAGTATCACAAGAACTTGAATGTTGATATTTCCATTATATTGTGTAAGTTCTTCATTCTGGATTATTCTTCATGATTCAACTTGGACTAATCTATATTAAACAAGGTAGTTAGTCAATGTATATGATACAAACTTTTTGCTCTGGATAATGACATCTATATAAGACATCATCAAAACTAATCATAACCAACAAACATATTATAAGTATGAAGACTAATACTTACTATAAATTAAATTATATCGAATATCAATAATTGAGCATGAACTAATGACATTTAATTCAACTTGCTCTACCCTTAATATCATTCATTCGTTTCTACTATTATATTTATTGGTAACCCCTTTCCAAGATGATGTCAAATTTTGAGATTGTTGATTAGATAAAATGATCAATACCGAGAGTCATACATGAATAAAAAAACACTAGCTTTTGTGAAGTCACAATTCGATAAAGTATGTAAGGTGACACTAAATTACTTTTGTGAAATTAAATATTTTTGGAAAGCTCTCGAATGTTCCTCTCATGTTTTTGTATTGAGTAGGTGGCACCAAAGTAAAGCTCTGAAATTCAACAATGTGAGATCAGTCTTAGACTTTTCAATGTGAGAATCTGAGCTACTTAGACTTGATTTTATCTAATAGAGTAGTACTTCCCACATTAAGTAGTTATGTAATTTAGATGAATTAATATTTTTTAGGCTTTCTGGCTAGAATCATTCACACTTCTCACCTATATATAAAATTAAAATGTAATTGTTTATCTATACTTTTTTTTATCTCTTCACAATGTTGAAGCCTGGCAAGCAAGTCGAAAGTGAAAAATAATGAATATCTCTCTCGCAAAGGGCGCAATGGCATGCTAACCTCAATCTGATCAAGTCTTGCTTTAGATTTGCATACTCTTGCACCCTTTTCAATAGGGATATTCCTTTGAAGAGAGGGAATATATAAGTCAACGGTTACATTATCACAGACAAAACCTAAATTGTATATTCATCCTAATTTGAACGGTAATTCGTTGTGGGATGTACTATTCCATTATATATAGTTTAGTATAACTAGCTCAGAAACTCTCACTTGAAGAGTAAAAGATCAATACATCTTGGTTATTATATAAAAACTATATATAATTTATTAAAAAAGTTTAAGGTTATTACTTAAAAATCGTTATTTATGTTATTGAATAAATAACGATTGATTATGTGAGCCTATTACTTATTATTGTTAAACTCCACGGTTCATATATAAAAATCGTTATATATGTTATTGAATAAATAACCACAGTTTACAAGAAATTGCTTCTTAAAACACTTCATGTTACCCAACGTTTTTGAATAGTTAATTATGAAGAAAATTTGCTTCTTAATTTTTTTTTTGATAGCAAAAGGTGTTCAACAGCTCGGGACTTGTTTTGCTTCCTTTTCCTACTACTACTCATGTTTCTTTTTCATTTTTGTATGCCATCTAATGCTAGGGACATGAGGTTGTCATGTACTCCCTCAAGTCTTAAAATATAAGAGCTAATTAATTTTTTTAGAAAATTAAGAAAGTTAATTAAATTACTTTAAAGTATTTATTTTTATCGTTTTTTTCAAACTAATTTGTTTAACTTATAGACTGATATATTATTTAATCACATATAATCTGATTAAATAACTTAATTAGCTTCCTTAATTTCTCCATAAATATCAATTAAGTCTTATATCTATGACCGGAAATAGTAATTTCTTCTTATCTTTTATGTATAACTTGATTATTTATTCAAGAAAAATATTTTCTCTCTTATCTTAATATATGACAATTCAGAACTATAATTTATAGTCGATAATGATCGTCATATATCGGTGATTCTACAATAGTCTTAGTAATGTGACATCAATCCTAATAGATTTATTTTACACAGGGTATGCTTGAAATATATTTTCTAATGATTAGATATCAATACTTTGGTAAGAAATGAGTTGGTTTTTATGCATCGTTTTGTTATTGAATGAGTTATATTTTACCCTTTAAAAGGCCATCTAAACCTTTGTAGATTCAGTTTTTGGAACAGTTTGAATATTTGATAGGGTTCAACATACATATGGCAGGCAAGACTTATCAGATTATTTTTATTTTTTGTTTGGTAATCGACTTATGAGATTTTTGTTCATATATAATGGGAAAACACTTCTTATTGTCTTTAACATAAGACCCAATTAATTTTTTTAGAAATATTAGAGAAACTAAATAAATTACTTTAAAGTATTTATATTCATTTTTTTAAGATAATTTTCTTTAACTTATAAATTGACATATAATTTAACAATATTTATAAAATAATTTATTTAGTTCCATCAATCTTTCTAAAAGAGTCAGTTAAATCTTAGATTAAAAAACATAAAGAATATCAATTATTTAGAACTGTAGGTTTGAAAATCATGGTCCAGCTGTAGTAGAAACTAAGAAGCATTTACCGGTCAGTCAAATAATCATTGTGGCAATGGGTCAACAATCAATCTTCTCCTTGACCCCAAAAAACAATCAGTCCTCTCTTTCATTGAACCGGTTTTGTTGCCTATCTAACCCATATGATCTGGACGATCCAGATTTTTTTTAATTTTTTTTTTCTTTTTAAATAAAAAAAAATTATTTTTTTAAAAAAATGTTAGTTGAGAGATTATTCTTATTTTAGGTTTAAAATAATTTTTTTAAAAAAAAATAGAAAATGAAAAAAAAAAAATTTTGACGGCCAGGGAGAGGAGCTCCCCCACCTATCCTTTGGATAGGTAGGGAATCTCATTCCCTCCCTCATCCACCTGATAATTTTATGTTAGAAATATCTTTCAATTTCATAAAAACTACTTATACAACAACCAATCCAAACATAAATCACATTTCACAATCTAACTTTTATCAATAACGTTAGCTAATCAATCACTCTCAATCCATTAAAAATCATACCCCACATAAAACTTCGCTATCCAGCTTTAAAGATGTCACCAACCAACCCGTACGGAATCTAATTAGCCCCACATAAAACTCTTTCGCCATCAAGCTTTAAAGATGTCGCCCCACAAACACGGAATCTAATTTTCTAAGAATCGTTTATAAATATTAATGTTACACACACAGCATTCCATTCCATTCCATTCCATTGTTCTCATTTGAATTTGACTGCTACAACTATATAACCAATCACCGTTGTGAATAATTATATTAATTAACCTCTATTTGCTAATAGTCCCAATAAATTTAATTTAATGATCCCTTTTTATGTCCAGAGTTACTGTCTGATCCTTTCTTTTTCTTAAATAAATATTTTATTATCTGCAGGCACGTACAAAATAATTGGTGGCTTCATTACAATATTTTTTAAACTACATGCTTATTAGGAAATGCCTTATTATTTTTCTTATTTACCATGCATGCATGGTTAATTAGAATATTTTTACTTTATTACCTAACCCAAAATACAAACTGCAGGCAAGACTTTTCAGTTTTTTTTTTTGGGTAATCGACTTATGAGATTTTTGTTCATATATAATGGGGAAACACTTCTTACTATTTTTAATATAAGACCCAATTATTTTTTTAGAGAGATTAGAGATACTAAATAAATTACTTTAAAATATTTATATTTATCATTTTTTTAACATAATTTTCCTTGACTTATAAATTGACATATAATTTAATGATACTATAAAATAATTTATTTGGTTTTATCAATCTTTTTAAAAGAGTTAACTAAATCTTATATTAAAGAACACAAAGAATATCAATTATTTAGAACGGATAGAAAATCATGATCCAGCTGTAGGAGAAACTGAGGAGCATTTCACCTACAGGTCAGTCAAATAATCATTGTGGCAAAGGCATGTAGGTGTTGCAGTTATATAAATGTCCATGTTTGGTATAACTTATAGGAGGGGTTTTTAAGACTTATTTACTATTTCAATCAGACTTATGAGGGTTTTTTTTTTTTTTTTTTGAAAAACTTGGTTTCCTAACTTTTGGGTGACTATAAGCTTTCAATCAAACGCTACTTTCATGAAAGCTGAAAATGGAAATATTAATGTAGATGAAGAGTCATTTTCAATTGAAATGAATCATATTTGTGACACAATTAGATACCAAATTGTATAAGGCATAAGTTCCTAGTTACTTATGTAATATTTATTTGATCAAATTATATATTTTAACATTGCCAAATTTTGTAATTTAGCATTTTTAATATTTTTGGTAATTTTAATTTTTCTCCTATACTTATCTTAAAAGTTATTTATCCATATGTCATACCAAACAAGTTTTAATTTTATAAAAGCTACTTATACAACAACCAATCTAAACATAAATCACATTTCACAATCTTACTTTTATCAATCGGACTTTGACCCAATCAAACTTTTCCAAGAGTCATTTTGTACACCGGTATCCCAAACAAGCTCAATTCCAATTCCAAGCAAGGGGTTAACCATCAGTCCTCTCTTCAACAAAAAGAAAAAAGAAAAATGCAGAGGCTTTAATATCACCATCTTAACGTCAAACCTAACATATATCAATGAATCATCAATGGCTTCTTATCTTTGCATGTGATCGACGATTTTTGTACTTAGTTTCTGGCACTTTCTGCACAGTACATTACCATAAATTGTTGCAGGAATCTTGTACTATGAAATGAGCAAATAAGCACTGAATGGCCCATACTTAACAAAATAAATTTAAAGCTAACCTAGGAGAATCTGGTTTTTTTAGGATGCTAATATGAAGTAGGGACCACTTTAGAGAATCGGTCAAACCACTCGCTAAACATGCCCGGTCTCTCTCACATTCTCCCTCCTCCTTCCACACATGATTTATAACTCTTACTGCTTCTTAACTCGCTTACCTGCAAAACCCCACTCTCTCTCTTTCTCTCTTCAATGGCTTCATCACTATCTTCGTCCTTAAATCGCATTATACTCAGAGATAGCTTAAACAACCTTCCAAAGTCCCAAGCTTTTGGACAAGTTTCACTGCCCAACAGATCAAACACCAAACTTGGTCCTTCCTCTTCGTGTTCAGTTCAACTAGCTAATTCTTTTGATACAGTCACACCTGTAGTTAAACCAGTAGTAGTACTGATCATACATATGATGATACAGATAATACTATCCCTCTTGCTTTATCTAATCATATACCTGTAGTTAAAACCAGTAGTAGTCCTTCTTCTACGAATGCTGAATGAGGTAGGAATAGGAGATTGTGGTTATGAAGTGGTCAAGTACATCCATGCCACTCCTGAAATCACCATCCAAAATTTCTCTTCTTGTGGCCGTTGGATCGGCTTCGTCGTCGTGTCGTCCGACGAAGCCTCACGGCGGTTCGGCATGCGCGACATCGTCATAACTTTCCGGGGGACCGTGACAAGCCAAGAATGGGTTGCTAACTTCATGAGCTCGCTGATTTCGGCTCAGCTGGACCCACATAATCCTCGACCCGACGTGAAGGTTGAATCCGGGTTTTTCTCTCTCTACACGTCTGATAAAGCTTCAACCTCAAAATTCGGAATCGTAAGTAGCCGGGAACAGTTACTGTCGGAGATATCGAGGCTGCAGCTCAACAAATACAAAGGCGAAAATATTAGCCTGACGATGGCGGGTCACAACATGGGGAGTGCATTGGCTCTACTGTCAGCAGCTTTTATTTCTATCTCAAGCTAGCAATGAACTAGAGTAGTCGGATTACTGCAGTGCAGGAATAGTATGTCGCTAAGGAATTGGAGAGGGAGAGGGTGGGTGAAGGGCAGCAGGCTTGGCCTTAGAGTTGGGCTTGGGATTATATGGGGTATTGGGGTGCCATAGGCCCTCTCTAAAGTGATCAACACATCCCGCATGGTGAGGGTCGCTTTTTGGGATCGAGTTCTAAGCATTTGAGGATGAGGCAGCATATGTTAATGCCGCGCTTAGGGGATACTTTCGGCCCAGTTTCGGGTTTATTATGGTTCTCCTCCCAACCTGGTGAAGCTTATTGGCTACTGCTGGGAGGAGAATCAGTTAATGGTTGGCCAGCTTGGAAAACCACCTCTTTGGAATTAGGTTCAAGATTCTAATTAATTAAAGGCAATATATGATTAACCGATTCCAAAGAGGTGGTTTTCCAAGCTACCATTCTACATGTATTTGTATACCAGCTAGCATTAGCTGATTCTCCTCCCAGCAGTAGCCAATAAGCTTCATCAGGTTGGGAGAAGAACCATAATAGACCCGAAGCTGGGCTGCAAGTATTCCCTAAGCTCTGCATTAACATATGCCGCCTCATTCTCAAATGCTTAGAACCCGATCACAAAAAGCAACCCTCTCCAGGATGTGTTTCACTTTAGAGAGGCCTATCGCACCCCATATAATTCATTCTAGAAGTGCACTGATTAAATGTCTGGGAAGTGAGCGGTAAATGGTGGGTTCCAGAGAATATACGAAACGCAGCGTTACTCTTTTGCCGCGGAGCACCCTCTTCGAAGCCGTTGCGTTCACTGGTAATTAATTTTTACCCAACAAATAAACTTTAACACTTTGGTAAGCTAAGATGGGAAACCAAACCAAACTCTTTTTTCTCCTGCCAGCAAAACCTAATTAGGTAAGTTGTTATAGGGGCATTAATGTCAATTAAGGGATTTTATGTGGTAATTGCCATATCTTAGTGATATTTTAACTCTCAGATGATTTATCCCCTTCAGACCGGATGATTTTCCACTTGGTTTCATTTGTGTAGGTGAATGAAGGATTAATTGCAGAAGGGGACAATGAAAGCCCATGACCCAAGGACCTGAATTGAATACATCTGCAGATGGGGAAACAACATTTGCCATTGGCTGGGCGACACAATCACAAGGACTCTGCCTATCATAGTTTTGACCTTTTATTTACAAACTAGTTTTTAGTTTCTTTTTCCCTAAAAAAAATGCTTCTCTAGGGTAGGGGAATTTCTAGTTGCCCATTTTATCTATGAATTCAACTCCATATATTTATCAATGCCGTAGAAATGGGAAGGCTCATCAACTTCGTGTTGTACTGGCTGAACAAGGTTCATTCTGACATAGGATTCAATTTTCTGGTTTTATGATTAAATATATTATCTGCGTCTGTGAATACTGAAACATGGTCTACTCAAATGAAACACTTTATGCACATTGCCGTCTCATGTTCATAATGTGGAAATTTCAATTATTTTGAACTCCAGAATTGAGAATCATAGTCCACTTCTAATTGCTATTGTTTTACACTAAATGTATCAACACGTTTTGACTCCTTTATTTACACTTGGAACACCTATGTATATTGAATTTCATTTTTATTAAATAATAATAAAAAATTGCCCCCTCCAAAAAATAAATAAGTAAATAAATAATTGGACTTGGGCCTAATTTAGGCCTAGGCTTTAATCTAACGGCCATAGCTGTTCTCTTATTTTGACCGGATCCTACTTATCTCTTGCTTCCCCACATTTTCTTATACACAAACATAATTACTGTTCTAAATATATGATAAAGTTTATAGTATAATTTACATTACAAGCTTTATCTTATATTTAAAACCGGAAGAGTATAAATTTGGTCATCTTGCATACATAGATGATCGTCAATCAGAGAACAACCACATATCACTCACCGTGTCAGCTTCATCCTTTAACTTCCATGTCTTCTGTTACTCTTCGCTTCTACGCAATTAAGTTTTTTCTCTCTAGTTTCCTAGTTTAGCTTGTCTGCCTCAGTGGACTAGTGCTTGTGTCTGTATTTGGCTTTTCGACTGTTCCCACTCTTATATCTCTGATTTTGCAGCTTTCATGCATGGTGGTTGAGATGAATTTAAAAGCTTAGACTAATTTGAAAAAGAACCAATACCTGTATAGGAACCGGTTTCCCTGCCTATCCAAAGATAGGCAGGGAACACCTATCCCATCTGGACCGTCCAGATGAGATTTGGATCGTCAGGATTTATTTTTTTTTACTTTTAATTTTTTTTAAAAAAATTATTTTAATAGGTAGAGAATCTAAAATAAAAATAATCTCTTAACTAACATTTTTTCAAAAAATAATTTTTTCATTAAAAAATAACCAAACTAAAATAATTAAATCCGGACGTTCGGATATAATCCGGGACGGGTCAGATTGGATAGGCTCCCCCTACCTATCTTTTAGATAGGCAAGGAATCCAGTTCCCACAAACAGAAAGAAAGAAAGAAAGAAAGAATGCCTAACAAAGCCAATTCCCAATAAAATAATCACTCAGTTTTATAAATGTTGACTA
This sequence comes from Acacia melanoxylon, assembly GCA_019022615.1. Classification (NCBI taxonomy): domain Eukaryota; kingdom Viridiplantae; phylum Streptophyta; class Magnoliopsida; order Fabales; family Fabaceae; genus Acacia; species Acacia melanoxylon. The sequence goes on from JAFJYJ010000005.1 coordinate 16,237,188, forward strand.
GAATAGGAAGAAGGAAAGAAGTGCTCGAGATGGAGGGGCAGCAGGGAGGGTTTGGCAGGGGATTTAATTTCAAAACACAGTGCCTGTGGCCCAACGTACACTCTCACATGCAAAGCATTTTGTTTTGGCATCAAAGCCTCCCCTCGGTGGCTCCCACTCCCACTTACCAAACTTCAATCAAATTTAATGAATCAGGAGTACTATGATACTATGTTTGTGTGTGGTCCAAGTAGTCAAAATTAAAGATGCCTCTACCTTACATTCTTTCACATTAAAGCAAGAAACAGAGGTCGGTGGGTTTTACTCTTACGATCCCCACAAGATAAGTTTAGCTCACTTTTAAATTTTCTTTTAAAAAAACAACCAAGAAATAACAGAGAGAGAACCCGAAGTAATTTATGCTTTATTAATGTGTATTCAAGAATAGCATATATTTAAGAGGCAGGTTTCACTAGTAATTTGCATTATCATTAATTGGTACTTGTAGCTTTGAAATTATGTTAAATGGGGGATTTATGCTATAAATAATGATCTACTTCGGTATTTATAAGTTTAATCATATCAGTAGTAAGGATGGTGGTGAGGCGTGTATATTGCTTTTTTGAAAATGCACGATAATCATACTTGTGATTGTATATTTTTTATTAATAAAGGAAAACATAAACGAACAAAACTATCCTTATTTTTTTTCTTGGCTTTTAAATACCTGACTCATATAAGTTAAAACACATCATGAAACAGATGTTCTTTTTAATTTATTATGAAAAAAAAAAAAACATTTCTTTTTTCATTGCCAACCAAAAAAAAAAAAAAAAAAAAAACAGTTCTTAAAGGTTAAAACAACAACACAATGGAAGCAATCAATTCAATAGATTGTGATTTTATTGCAATTAAAGAGCTTTTGATGTCTTGTGATTTTATATTTTTGAAAGGGATGGCGTGCTTTCTTTCTTTGTTTTTCCCCTGCTCTTTCTTGTTGTTTTGCACCCCCGGGGTTTTGCTGCTTCCTTTTATGTTGTGATGGACAAGTCCGGTTTTTTTTTTTTTTTTTAAAAAAAAAATTAAAATTAAAATTTTAGGAAAGGGGTTAGGTTCACCTACAATCTGATTGAAGAAAGTAGGCCGAAATCTCTTCCTCTTAAGTGATACCGATGTTAGACAGTTAATGAAATTGCTCTATTACCTTCGACGTTAACCTACTTTAGAGGTGGAAATAGGTCGAGGCGCATATGGCGCAGGCCATTAAAAGTGCAGTGAAACATGTTTTTAGGCAGCTTAAAAAAAAACCGCGCTAACGCCTATTTTAAGTTCGTTTTCTTAACGCCAGCTGCGCAGCGCTTCCAAATAGGCCTGTCAAGCTTTGTTTTTATTAAGAGGAGGGTAAAATTGTAAATTCCTTTTCTTTTTTAATATTAAAATATCTCTGCCTTCAGATCAGATCCTCACGTTTTTTCTTTCAAAATTAGCTAAGGCAATTAAAAAAAAATAAGCTCAAGTCTCAGGCACATTTGGATTTCGCAGACTGTAACCCTAATTTCACGCTCCATAGTCTTGATCTCACATTCTCACCGAGTCACCATCCTCATCGTCACCATAGTCTCGATCTCACATTCAAATTCGGTTTCCTTCAACTGTTACTTAATATAATTGATAAATATAATAAAAAGTTACTTAAAGGAAATTACACACCATTTAGACAATAAACTATATAATAACTGGCAAAGAAGAACTAGAAGTAATTGATTGGCGTGAGTTTTTGAATTTGACAATTAATTGCTTTTTTTAATACCTGGCAAAGAGTAACATGATTTTTTGGTAGTGTATAGTGTGAAACCAAATACACCTCTGAATCTCTCACAATAAAAGAGGCATGAAAAATAGACCAAAAGCAGTGTAATTAATTGGGGTGATGTCCCAAGGTCTGAGGTTGCTTGTCATAATAAGAAAAAGGAACACTTAAAATAACAATACAAGCCCAGGCTCACAGATACTTCTTCAAATGGTGAGGGATTTGTTCTTGAACTTTGAAGGAAGCTGAGCAGAAATGGAAGCAAGGGAGCAAAGATGAAACTGGAAGCAAATGATTCTTGACAGAAATTAAAGATATTGACATTGCAAAACAGATAGCAAGAAACTTGGTCTTGACACTCTCGAGCTCCTCTCAACCGAACGTTTTTAGATTTGGCGTCGTAACAGGGGCAAAATTGTTACGACGTCAAATCTAATAATGTTGGGTTGAGAGGAGCTCGAGATTGCCACGCGAAACTTCAAGACGAGATTTCTTGCGATCTGTTTTGCAATGTCAATATCTTTAATTTCTATCGAGAATCATTTGCCCCCAACTTCATCGTCGGTCCTGCTTCCAGTTCTACACAGCTTCCTACAAAGTTTAGGGACGAATCCCTCGCCATTTGAGCTTCATCCTACCGCTTTCATGGTTTCTGTGGGATGTTCAGCCTTTTATTCGAGAGAAATTGAAGTTTAAAACATCGAAGGAGACTGACAATACAAAGATTTGGCCGTCCTCAACAAAAGCTCTCTCCATGGCTGTTAGGCATTCCGAACCAAATGACCGTCCTCAATCCCAGGTTCCTTAGGATATGTTTTGCAATGTGAATATCTTCAATTTCTTCCCGGAATAATTTCCCTCCAACTTCATCTTCACTCCCTTGTAGGCAATGATCTCCGTAGTCCTCTTCTATTGAAGAATTGCAATGAGATGTATAATGCCCCAAACAATGACCGTGATGACAAAGAATGTAAGAAAAATAGGATCAATTGGTTTTAGTAAGCATGCCATTAGAATTTGTTTTAGGGTTTTGGGTAATAGTTGCTCTTTTACTCTGCAGTAGATCATGGAGGTGTACTTATTATCAGTTCCTAGATTGCATATGGTACAAACTTTCAATCTTGTTGGAGTTAAAGGAAAAATAATTATGTGAGTGAGGCTTACAAGCATTTTGTACGTAGTTAAAATATAATTTCATGAGGGAATTTAAAAAATGACCCTCCTAAAATTTGTTATGTATTTCAATTATAGGTCTTACAAATTAGCTTATTTATCTTACAAATTTTCACATCTATTGTCAAGCATCACATTTGTGAATAGTATTATTGTCATTGTACATGTTTGGTTACGCCGATTAGGTGCCTCTAATCGGACTTATGCATTGTGCGCACTGGACTTATTGTAACATCCCAATTTTCAAAAGCGGAATAAATTTTTTTCATCAGAGTAGAGCATCGGAGCAAGTAAAAGAGTGAGTAACTGATATATCATTAATTGTGGCGTATCTGTCTGTTCATAAAGAACGGTACATTTATCGGGTATTATAACGATACATATCTAAAAATCTTTAGCCGGGTCTTCACGCGTCTTCGTTCACTCGCTTACTCTTGTCTTCGATCCTCGGTTTTTCGGACCAAGCTATAGTAAGAGCTGAGGTCCAATGCCCATCGGACCTCAGGTAACGGTTAACCTTATGCTCATGTATAACAATATATGTATGACAGATATTCATGACATTACAAAAACAGTAATCAACACATAAGCACACAACGAGATGTAAGATTAATATATCAACAATACATATCACATGTAAAGTTATCTATACAAATCCATGTATAGTCGTCTGCACCTCACCGTGCCACGATGGCCTATCGTGTCCTCAGCACTAGGAAAACTCTAACGGCATTATCAAGCCTATAACCCGTGTATAAAGCTGAATGTATATGTAGCTAGTGATCTAAGCCCCATAAACTTAGTCACGGTGCATGACCCAAGACAGAGTCCCGTTCATGACTTTATGAAAGTATCTATCACATATAAGTATACAATGAGCATCAGAGTTAGTGTTACAGTACGCGTCCGTACCTTAGCCCGTTCGGATAGTGGTACGCTTGCTTGGTCGATACGTCACCCGATTTTCCCGGATATCCTATAATAGTATTATCGTATTATTACCTCGTAAATAATATCTTAGGAGATATTCTAGCCACTACCGGCTTTTTTACCCCAGATGGATTTGTTATTTCAATTATATCCCTTTATTTTCTTAAAAACGCTGAGTCAGCATTTCGGGGCAGAATTTTCGCTAACTTTGAAAATTCATAATTAATTCTACAAAAATCGAAATGAGGATCCGTAAAATTCTCTGGAATCCTTAGGATGTCTAATTTTAAGGAAATATATATATGTTTTTCCCAGAACTTAAGAAAAATTCCCAGTTTTCAAGTTTCTAACCACTGTCCAGAATTTTTCCAGAATTCGTAGCCTATTTTCCAGGATTTTTATCTCCTAGCACAAAACTCAAAATGATACACTCTAGGTATATTTGAAAATCCCTATATGTCTACTTTAACCATGAATTTTCCCAGAATTTGAGAACTTCATCTTCAACGTAAAATACTGGCGTTTTTACTACTGCTTTCAGAAATCGCTAACCGACAAAATTTCGCCAGAGTTTCGCTACTTTGATCTTCAACTTCCAAAATTTTTGCTCCATAATATTTTTTTCATCATATTTTCAAAATAAAGACATTTAACCATAAAAACATGAAAACAAAATTATATTGGAAGATTTAAAGATCAAAGCACTACTTTTCTATGAATTTAAAACTAGAACTCAAGAACTAGAGAACTTACCCTTGAAGAACTTCCTCCTTCTTGTTTCCCACTAGCTCTCCCTTCTCTTTACTCTCTTTCTCTCTAAAAACTCATTTGGGTTTGGTGTGAAGAATGAAGAGAGGTTTGCTCTCTATTTATAGAGAAAATCCAAGGTCTCTACTTCCTTAACAAGTTGTCTCCCTTCTTCAACAAGTTTTCTCCCTTCTTCAACAAGTTGTCTCACTTCTTCAACAAGTTTTCTCCCTTCCTCAACAAGGCTTCTCCTACTTCTTAGACAAGTTATCTCCCTTCTTCAACAAGGCTATTTTGACTTTAATTAATACAATTCCCTTCTCCTTCATTGAGTCCAAACCGTGGCCCTCTTTTTGCTTGGATTCAAAAATTGTGTTTTACTTGTCTCACATAATAAAAGGGAAAATCTCTCATTGGCTCAATTTAATTCACAAGGATTTAGCTTTATGATGCTTAATTAAGGCCTTTGGATCTAGCTTTATTAGGTTTAATCTTGGCCTTTAATTTGTGTTGGAAAAATATAATTACTATTGATGATATTTGTTTAAGTTTGCATGTGCTCTTGGATTTAATATTTGCTTAATCTTTTTCCCCTTAATTGGAGTATAATTTCGCCCCCCACTTTTGACTTAGGGAAAGTTAAATTAATCTTGGTTATTATTCCTAATATAGTGTTTTAGGTGTTTATTAGGCCTAATTGGCAAAGTATGATTGGTTACTATGTTAATCATGATCATTATAAATCTCCTTTATGCTAATCTTGAGTTTTTATTAGCCTTTGATCACTAATTAATCTCATACATTTCTTAATTATGCCTTTTAATTTAATTATTAATTAATTACGAAAATTAACATAAATACTTTAATTTTTGCAAATTTAATTGCCCATTAGTTGTTGATAATTTTCCTTTAATTAGAATAAGTATTTCCATGTCATTTTATTGTCTCTTATGCTTAATTATGATGCTTAGCAACTTATTTTATGCTAATATTGAACCCTTATTGGTTTTTGATCTTTAATTTAATTGATACATCCCTAATTGATGACCTTTAATATGCCTCTTAATTAAATGCAAATTTTCTTTAATATAATTAAGTGGTTTCATATCCTTTGGTTATAAATTTATCACCAATTTATGTGTTATTTTCTTGCTTTATGATCAATCAAAATAGTTGTTATTTTATGTGATTTAATATCACATTTTATAGTCTCCAACATGTAGGTTTGCAATTACTAGTTGTTAACTAATTCCAAAGTGGAATTTAAATGAAAATATAATCAATAGCTTATAACAAATTCACTTTTGTATTTTATTTTACTAAGATATAATATTCATATGAGTTATTAGGATATTTTATGATCCCTAATTGAAGATTAGAAAATTTGGGTCTTTTGGTTTATTTAATTCTAGGAGAAAATTCCCTAAATTAAATTAAATAAGCTATAGTATCTTGAGACCACATATTCACATATTTTCAATAGGTGTTTACTATCATAATATATCATAATATAGTGGTTACGCTAAGTAGGATTTTTAGGGTATTACACTTATGAGAACTTTTTATTTTTATTTTTATTTATGTTTGGTTGAGAAGTTGTTCCAATCAGACTTATGGACCAAAAGTTACTTATTTGAAATGTTACTTTGGAGAATTTTTGAGCTCCTTTTCAGCTTTTGAGCTTCTTTTCAAGATACTAAAATAATTTTTTAAGATCATGAAGTATTTGTTTTAGTACCGTTTAATATCCTGAAGTATAGTTTTAGTACCATTCAATACTTTAAAAAATATTTTAAGGTACTGACTGATACTAAAAATATTTTTTCAAGATCATGAGGTATTTTTTTTTAGTATCGTTTAGTGTCCTGAAGTATATTTTTAATATCATTCACTACCCTAAAAAATATTTTAGGGTACTGTTGGAACTAAAATAATTTTTCAAGATCATAAAGTTTTTTTTGGGATCGTTCAGTATCCTGAAGTATATTTTTAGTATTAGTCAGTACCTTCAAAAACATTTCAAATTAACTAAAAGTTTAAATCACAAAAGCTACTTACGCGACCGCTAATTTAAATATAAATCACATTTCACTATCTGACTTAATCATAAGTCAAATTGACTATAAGTCATTTTTCTCACCGATATTCCAAACAAACTTAAGTCGTTTCAATTGTACGTCTTGCTTGCGATGGGGTTTTGCTTGAGCAAAAGTAGGAAAATTAGTGACTAATGAAATATGTCAATATTGATTTGCTATTGGTGGCCACGAAGAGTGTTGCTATAGAGAAAAATGTTTTGAACTTCACTAAATGAGCTTGAAAATACTCATTTTATCTGGCACCAAATTACTCATATCCACGTATCCATGCCCCTTCATTACTGCTATATACTAAGTAATATCGTGAGGCAGCGTTTAAGGTTGCAAATTCCTCATGGCTTAATCTTAATAATTTATAATGAAATTAAATAAAAAATTCTTTTGATTTTGATTGATAGTAATCTCACAATTTCTTGATTTATATGGGAAACGCGTTAGTAACTAGCAATGCACTAATGTGGCTCTTATTCAACATATAACTGGATTAATTTGTGACATAAATCTAAATAAAATCAAAACCAACCAAAATTATGGATTATATGCAGAATTATAGATCAATGAGACATTTATTAGCACAATTTTTTAAAAAATGTTTTTGTCAACAAAATATCATATTTCATCATTTTATTTTTAAATTTTTTTAAATTTTTATAAAAACTTATATGTCACTTGAAAACATCAGTTCTAATCAACATATTATAAGTATGAAGACTAATACTTACTATAAATTAAATTATATCGAATATCAATAATTGAGCATGAACTAATGACATTTAATTCAACTTGATCTACCCTTGATATCATTCATTCATTTGTACGATTATATTTACTGGTAACCCCTTTCCACAGATCTTGTCAAATCTTGAGATTGTTAATTAGATAAAATGATCAATAGGGATATAGGGATATGATGAAAAAACTTATTCAGTTATATCGAGAGTCATACATAAATAAACAAACACTAGGTTTTGTGAAGTCACAACTCAATAAAGTATTTAAGGTGACACTAATTACTTTTGTGAAGTTAAATTTTTTTGGAAAGCTCATTTCTTTGGTCGAATGTTCCTCTCATGTTTTTTGTATTGAGCAGGTGGTATCAAGATAAAGCTCTGAAATTCAACAATGTGAGATCAGTCTTAGACTCTTCAATATGAGAGTTTGTGAGCTACTTGGACTTTTTTTTTTTTTTTTTTTGTTCAAAGAGCTACTTGGACTTGACTCTATATAATAGAATAGTACTTCCCACATTAATTAGTTATATAATTTGGGATGAATTAATATTTTCTAGGCTTTCTGGCTAGAATCATTCGTACTCTTGACCTATATATATAAAAATGTAATTGTTTATCTATATTTTTTTTTTATCTCTTCACAATGTTGAAGCCTGGGAAAAATAATGAATATCTCTATCACAAAGGGCACAATGGTATACTAACCTCAATCTGATCAAGTTTTTCTTTAGATTTGCATACCCTTGCACCCTTTTTAATAGGGATATTTCTTTGAAGAGAGAGAAGGTATAAGTCAACAGTTACATACATTATTACAGACAAAACCTAGAAGTATTGATTCATCTTAAATTGCTCGGTGACTCGTTGTGGGATGTACTATTCCATTATATATAGTTTAGTCTAACTAGCTTAAGAACACTCACTTGAAGAGTCCAGCATCACTACATCTCAGTTATTATATAAAAACCATAATTTATTAAAAAAAGTTTAAGTTTATTGCTTAAAAATCATTACTTATATTATTGAATAAATAACGACTATTTATGTGAGCATGTTATTTATTATTATTAAATTTCACGGTTCTTATATAAAAATCGTTATATATATCATTGAATAAATAACGATACATGAAATTTCTTCTTAAAAAACTTCATGAAGGTGTTTTGCTTCTTAATATATATATATATATTTAGCAAAAGGTGTTTTGCTTCCTTTTCCGATCCTACTATACTAATGTTTCTTTTTCATTTTTGTATGCCAACTAATGTTTGTTTGGGACATGAAGGTTGCCATGTACTCCCTCAAGTTTTAAAATAAGAGCCAATTAACTTTTTTAAAAAATTAAAGAATTAAATTAAATTACTTTAAAGTATTTATTTTTATCATTTTTTTTCAAACTGATTTGTCTAACTTATAAACTAATATATTATTTAATCACATATAACTTATGATATAATTAAATAACTTTATTAGCTTCCTTAATTTCTCTACAAATATCAATTAAGTCTTATATATCTAGGAGATTTAATAGTAATTTCTTCTTATCTTTTTGGTATAACTTGATTATTTATTCAAGAAAAATATTTTCTCTCTTATCTTAATATACGACAATTCAGAATTGTAATTTATAGTCTATAATAATTGTCATATATCGGTAATTCTATAATAGTGTTGGTAATGTGACATCAATCCTAATATATTTATTTTACACAGGGCATGCTTGAAATATATTTTCTAGTGATTAGATATCAATAGTTTGGTAAGAAATTAGTTGGTTTTTATGCATCGTTTTGTTATTGAATAAGTTATATTTTACCCTTTAAAAGGCCATCTAAACCAATATTTGATAGGGTTCAACATACATATGGCAGGCAAGACTTATCAGATTTTTTTTTTTTTTTTTTTTTGGGTTATCGACTTATGAGATTTTTGTTCATATATAATGGGGAAACACTTGTTATTGTTTTTAATATAAGACCCAATTATTTTTTTTTCAGAGAGATTAGAGAAACTAAATAAATCACTTTAAAATATTTATATTTATCATTTTCTTAATATAATTTTCCTTAACTTATAAATTGACATATAATTTAATGATACTATAAAATAATTTATTTAGTTTCATCAATTTTTCTAAAAAATACAATTAAATCTTATATTACCTCCGGTCCTAATTATAAGAACACTTTTGTAGTACAATTTGCACTACAAAAGTATTCCTATAATTAGAACCGGTGGGAGTATTAAAGAATACAAAGAATATCAATTATTTAGAACGGATCGAAAATCATGGTCCAGCTGTAGTAGAAACTAAGGAGCATTTCACGTACAGGTCAGTCAAATAATCATTGTGGCAAAGGCATGAAGGTGTCGCAGTTATACAAATTATACAAATGTGCATGTTTGATATAGTTTATAGGAGGGATTTTTAGGATTTATTTACTATTTCAATCAGGTCTAAGAGGTTTTTTTTTTTTTTTCTTTTCTTTTCTTTTCGTTTGATGAAAAACGTGGGCGATCAGATTTATGGGTGAAAATGAGCTTATTTGAAAAGCTTGATTTCCTAGCTTTTGAAAAGCTATAAGCTCCTTATTTACTATTTCAATCAAATGATACTTTTATGGAAGCTGAAAATGGAAATATTATTGTAGATGAAGAGTCTTCATCGACTGATTCTGCTGAGGAATCTTGAATCTAAATAAATCATCTATCTTTAATTGAAATGAATCAGATTCGTAACACAATTAGATATCAAATTGTATAAGGCATAAGTTGCTAGTTACTTATGTAATGTTTATTTGATCAAATTATGTATTTTAGCATTGACAAAATTTGTAATTTAGCATTTTTAATATTTTTGGTAATTTTAATTTTTCTCTTATAATTATCTCAAAAGCCTACTTATTCATGTCATTCCAAATAAATTTCAATTTCATAAAAGCTACTTATACAACAACCAATCTAAATATAAACCACATTTTAGAATCTAACTTTTATAAATAACGTCAGCTAATCAATCACTCTCAATCCATTAAAACTCTTTCGCCATCAAGCTTTAAAGATGTCGCCACCCAAACCAAACACGGAATCTAATTTTCTAATAATCGTTCATATATATATTAATGTTACACATATAGCATTCCATTGTTATTATTTGAATTTTGTGATAATTATATTAATTAACCTCTATTTGCTAATAGTCCCAATAAATTTAATTTAATGATCCCTTTTTATGTCCAGAGTTACTGTCTGATCCTTTCTTTTTCTTAAATAAATATTTTATTATCTGGCACGTACAAAATAATCGGTGGCTTCATTACAATATTTGTTAAACTACATGTTTATTAGGAAATGCTTTATTATTTTTCTTATTTACCATGCATGCATGGTTAGAATATTTTTACTTTATTACGTAACCCAAAATACAAACTGGAGGTGAAAACTGAATAGGCGGTAAATTTTGAAGTTTTATTCAGGTGTATAATATTGGAAAGAAATCCCAGCAGAGATTGTAAATATTACTACCCGGTCTTAAATAAATAACATAGTTTATAGTACAATTTTCACAGTAAATTATGTTCTATATTTAGGGCTGGAGGAGTACTGTCTTTTTACATGTTACTTTTATTTTATTTTATTTTTTTCCTTCCACATATATTAATTTTATTGACTGTATCTATATATTCAGTCGTGTAAGTATGAAATAAAATAATGAAAATCATTCCATTAAAATTCGGTTACCTTCAACTTTTATATTAATTTGGATTCTTGAAATGCTAGTTTCAATTTGAATGGACTAATCGATAAATATAATAAAAGGTTGCTTAAAGGAAACTACACACCATTTCGACAATAAACTATATAATAGTAACTGGCAAAGAAAAACTAGAACTAACTGATTGGCGTGAGTTTTTGAATTTGACAATTAATTGATTTTTTTAAATATAAATGTAAGTAATTTTATGTTAAAAAACACCAAGATAAAATAATTACATACACCAAAACCAACCTGATCTTTTTGGCAGTCCTGAGTGTGAAACCAAATACAGATTTGAATCTTTCGCAATAAAAGAGGCCTGAAAAATAGACAAAGAGCAGTGTAATTAATTGGGGTGATGTCCCAATGCAAGTAAGGTCTGAGGTTGCTTGCCATAACAAGAAAAAGGAACACTTAAAATAATAATACAAGCCCAGGCAGGCTTACAGATACTTCTTCAAATGGTGAGGGATTCGTCCTTGAACTTCGAAGGAAGTTGAGCAGAACCGGAAGCAAAAGAGCCACGATGAAGTTGGAGGGAAATGATTCCTAAAAAATTGAAGATATTGCATTGTAAAACACATCGCAAGAACTATAGAAACTGTCGTCCTGAAGTTTTTGGTGGACTCTGGAGCTTCTCTAAACCAAACGTTTTAAGATTTGGCGTCGTAACACGGGCAAGATTGTTACGATGTTAAATCTAAAAATGTTCGGTTTAGAGGAGCTCGAGAGTGCCACGAAAACTTTAAGACTAGGGTTTCTTGCGATGTTTTGCAATACGAATATCTTCAATTTCTCCCGAGAATCATTTCCCTCCAGCTTCATCGTCACTCCATCGGCGAGAGGAAGATGAAGGTGGAAAAGGAGGAATATAGAAGCTCTGGTTTTATTTTCAAGAGGGGGGCTGGAAGAAGTGCTAGAAGTAGAGGGAAGGGTAGGAGGGAGAGGGAGGGTTTGGCAGGGGATTTTAATTTCAAAACACCGTGGCTGTGGCCCTCAGCAGTACTTGTTCATAATCACGTGCCTGTCCTCATTAAAGCTCCCCTCGGTGGGTCCCACTCCCACTTACCAAAATTTACTAGACTTCAATCAAATTTAATGAATTAGGAGTACTATGATACTATGTTTGTGTGTGGTTCAATCAAATTTATTATTTTTTGATGCCTCTACCTTACGTGCTTTCACATTAAAGCAAGAAACAGAGGTGATAAGTTTAGCTCACTTGTCAATTTTCTTTTCTTTTCCTTTTTTTTTTTTAAAAACCACCAAGAAATAATAAAGAGAGAACCCGAAGTAATCTATGCTTTATTAATTTGTATTCAAGAATAGCATATATTTAAGAGGCAGGTTTCACTAGTAATTTGCATTATCATTAATTGGTACTTGTAGCTTTGAAATTATGTTAAATGGGGGATTTATGCTCTAAATAATGATCTAGTTCGATATTATTTTATTAAATTATGTATTTTTTATTTGTCAAATTCCTAACTTTAATTTTATAATTTTTTTTTTATTTATATCTTATTATTATCATAAAAAGCCACTTATACTACTGTCAATCTAAACAAACTCTACTTTTACAAAGGTCGTTTATATCATCGTAAATTCAAACATAAATTACTTGACACAATCTGACTTTTAAGTAAAAGTCAGATTAAAAAAATCACTTTTGTAATCGTTGTTCCAGACACACACAAAGTGATCTGGTGAGCCAGCGTCTGAGTTTGCAAATTCCTCATGGCTTATATTTGTCCACGATTGTCCTTTCATTACCGTCGGTTACAGTTGCATCCAACGACCATAATCACACTATATATCCACGTCTTGCCTATTAACTACTCAACTAGCTATGCCAAAAAATGAAAGCGAACACTAAAGCGCCAGAGCCTTAGCGCAGTGGTATGCAGACTTTCAAGTAATGGGAGGTCATGGGTTCGATCATTCGCCTTGTAATTGCGCCATTAGTGCCGCTCGCGCTATAATTCAAAAAAAAAAAATAAAAGCGAACGGAATAAAAAATTAAAGTCAGAAATGCCACACTATTACGCTTTCTTGAAATTAACTTAGTGTATGCTTATATATTACCTTAAGTCCTTAATATAACAGCTAGATTACTAATTTAGATGGATTAAAGAAGTTATATAAGTTATTTATAATAAATATATGTTGATCTTCCTAAAATACCATTTTCATCTTGACTATATCTTAAATATAGATCATCTTAATATGTTCAATCAATAGAGATATTTAAAAAAAATTATAAATTGATACTTTCGTTGGCTGTTTCTTTCATGCGGCAAATCAAATTTCCTTTTCAGCCTCTGATGCAAATTGCTGTTGTATGTTCCTGGCATTTGCATGTGTTTGTGTTCAACTCATGTTCATCTAAAACTTTAAAGCACATCACATGCCATCATGTCTCCTTCCCGTTTGTGTTGCCTGTAAAGGCTGTGTCCTTGCCAAAGCTGCCTCTCCTAGAAATGTAAATAGTACTTAAATTGCAGTTTGTATTAATCTTAATAATTTATAATGAAATTAAATAAAAAATTCTTTTGATTTTGATTGATAGTAAACTCATAATTTCTTGGTTTGTATGGGAAACGCGTTAGTAACTAGTAATGCACTAATGTGGCTCTTATTCAACCTATAATTGAATTAATTTGTGACATATATCTAAATAAAATAAAAATGAACCAAAATTATGGATTATATGCAGAATTATATAGATATAATGAGACATTTATTAGCACAATTTTTTTTTAATGTTTTTGTTAACAAAATATCATATTTCATCATTTTATTTTTAAATTGTTTTATATTTTATAAAAACTTATATTCGCTTGGAAAACATCAGTTCTAATCAACATATTATAAGTATGAAGACTAATACTTACTATAAATTAAATTATATCGAATATCAATAATTGAGCATGAACTAATGACATTTTAATTCAACTTGCTCTAACTTTATGAGATGTGATACAGGAAGATAGTCCCATCTGGTAGTTTATTGGGAAGTTTGTGATCTTAATTAGATTGATCCATTCAGATTCATGCGTGAATTATAACTGGATTGCTCTGATGAGTCATTCTCTGTAATTAAGCCTTTTCACATGATCAGTGATTATTTGATAGAATTGGGCATTCCACTTATGTTCAATTTTGATGTTGCATCCAAGCAAGTTCAAATTAAAAAATGATTCCACTGTATACATCGTTTGTGCTCATTTCTTTCATCACTTTCTGAATAGACAATGATACCGGGTAACTCCTGCTTCATTATCACTCAGTTAAGTGGAAACATCAAGTATGCGTCTATCAAGGCTGCTAAATGTCTGGTCATCAGAAAATATGATCTCAGCAAAATGGAGCTTTACTTTATAATTGCCCTTCATCATGCATAAGCTTAACTGACAGTGCGCTCTTTTCATTTTCTTGTTTCCTTTCTAATGAAAATTATAATCAAATCATGGAGCTCCTACGTATCCTATCGTACTGGCTAGCATGGAAGGATCGCAGAAGGCACATAATTATATCTCACAATACTTTCGAAAATGACATAATTAAAGATCAATTTCTTTATCTGGTAAAGAGTAGTATGTCACCAAATCAAATACTCCTATTTCTTTCCTTTAAAAATATATGAATATCCATATAAATAAGGAATCATATACGGTTTTCTTTGTTTTAAAAATCGTTCTCCTTACCGACTCGTCTATTAAAAAAAGCATAAGATAAATTTATATATCATCTCGATCATATTTTTGAGTTAAATGTGTTTTCATAGGTTAAAAAACAAACAACAAACAAGAAGAGAGCAGGGAAAAACAGAAAGAAAGAAATCACACCATCCCTTTTAAAAAATAAAATCACAATACATCTCAACAAAAATTAAAAACTCTTTAATTGCAATAAAATCACAATACTAGTACTATTATTTAATTAAACTTCAATTTCTCTCTAATATGAGGCTGAACATCCTACAGAAACCATGAAAGAACCATGGAAACAGTAAGATGAAAGCATAGGATGAATCTCAAATGGTGAGGGATTTGTCCCTAAACTTTGAAAGAAGTTAAACAGATATGGAAGCAAGGAGTGAAGATGAAGTTGGAGGGAAATGATTCCGAGAAGAAATTGAAGATTTTGACATTGCAAAATACATCCTAAGGAACTCCTGGGCCTGACGTTTCTGATAGCACTCTTCAAACATTTTTAGATTTGGCGTCGTAAGATGGGCAACCTGGTTACAAGGCCAAATCTAAAAATGTTCGGTTTAGAGGAACTCAAAAGTGCCAACACAAACCTCAAGCCCAGGTTCCTTAGGATATGTTTTGCAATGTGAATATCTTCAATTTCTTCCCGGAATAATTTCCCTCCAACTTCATCTTCACTCCCTTGCTTCCAGTTCTGCTCAGCTTCCTTCAAAGTTCAGGGACGAATCCCTCACCAATTGAGCTTCATCCTACTGCCTTCATATATCCTACTGCTTTCATGGTTTCTGTAGGAAGTTCGACCTTATATTAGCGAGAAGAACGACGACGATGGTGTGGCGAGCGACGGAGGTCGACGACGCTGTTGGAACACTCTGGTTCGATCTTGGTCAAGCTCTCCTCGCGGCGCTGTGAAGACGAAGCTCGCCGGTGGGCTTGGTGGTGGATGATGTCGCCGGCGATAGGAAGATGAAGATGGAAAAAGAGGCATATCGAAGCTCTGGTTTTATTTTCAATCCGCAGCGCACACTCTGTTTCGGGTCTATATATCTATTTTACGCCAGGAAGAAGGGGAACCTAATTCGATGCGTTTTGACTAGGGACCATTCTGCGAAGCTTAAGAGTTCGTATAGGGACTACAACGCAAATTGTGAAATTTTAGGGAGCTGAAGTGTATTATAATGAACATATGGGTTATTATGTAATTTATTATGGTCCCCTTTCTTCATCAATTGAAAGTTTTAGAAATTCTAAGGACATTTTTTGTAATTTTTCCCAGTACTCAAAATATTACTTCTGACCATCCAAAATCTCATTTTCTTCTTTAAACACTTAGGTCCGTTTGGATGTTTTTTTTTTTTTTTTTTTTTTTTTTTTTTTAAAAAAATTTTTTTTTTAAGTTTCAAGTTTTGGAACTAAAAAAAAAAAAAAAACAGTGTTTTTTTTTTTTTTTTTTTTGTGACTTTTGCTTTTTAAAAAAGTATATCATTTAAACACATAAACTAATAAAAAAAACATTTTTTTTGCATTAAAAAAATGTTTTTTTTTCTTCAAAAAAGCCCATTCAAACGGGCTCTTACAATGCAAGATTAAGTACAAGATGACATCAAAAGTCCAAAAATCATTTGTATGAATGATTAACAAATTATGACCATCTTCTCAAAAAAAAAAAAACAAATTATGACCATTTTACCCTAATTACACTTAATTCAATACAAATGTTCATATCTTAAATTAATGCTTAATCATGCAATAATTAATGTTTCAAAAAATACATTAAAAATCACAATTTAATAATAAAAATTCATATAAAATTATTGTTCAATTACATTCGATAACTTAAAGTAAAATAGACAAGTCATTACTATATTATACACTTATATTTACACGTGCCCACAGAAGTGTATCTATAAATGAATGTTTCCAGCCTGTTTTCTCAACACTCACACACAGAAAGAAAGAAAGCCTAACAGGCATCAACAAAGCCAAGCCCATGTGTTTAGATGGGCCCAATATTCCCAATAAAATAATCACTCAATGTTTTTAAATGTTGACTAGAATAGGAAGAAGGAAAGAAGATAATTGAGGAAATTTCAAAACAGTGGGGGCCCAACACTCTCACATGCAAAGCATTTTGTTTTGGCATCAAAGCCTCCCCTTTATCCCTTGTTTTGGATTTAATTGATAAAGGGGTCAAATACTTTCCCTAAAGAGAGAGTTCTTCATTCGAAGTTAGTTCAACATCGTTATCACCTAGTGGTTAGGTAAATGTCTAAGGGTAATTTATCCCGACGTTGTTAGATCATATCACCGCAGGAGAAAGTGAGATTTTATTACGCTTTAATCCATTTCTTAAAATTTATGTTTCAAAAAAATATATAAAATAAGAAGCATTCTCCCAGTAGTACTTGTTCATAATCACGTGCCCATTTAATGTCCTTATTAAAGCTCCCCTCGGTGGGTCCCACTCCCTCTTGCCAAAATTTATAAGAATTCAATCAAATTTAATGAATTATGGGTACAATGATATGTTTGTGTATGATCCAATTAGTCAAAAGATGCCTCTACATTACATGCTTTCACATTAAAGCAAAAAACAGAGATGGGTGGGTTTTCCTCTTATGATCCACAAGATAAGTTTAGCTCACTTTTCAATTTTTTTTTTTTTAAAAAAAAAAAAACCAAGAAAGAGAGAACCCCGAAGTAATTTATGCTTTATTAATTTCTATTCAAGAATAGAATATTTAAGAGGAAGCTTTTACTAGTAATTTGCATTATCATTAATTGGTACTTGTAGCTTTGAAATTATGTTAAATGGGGGATTATCATTAATTGGTAATTGGTACTATGATATATTGCATTTTTGAAAGTGCATTATAATCATACTTGTGATTATATATATATATTTTCAATAATAAAGGAAAACATAAACGAACAAAACTATCCTTATTTTTTCTTGGCTTTTAAATACCTGACTCATATAAGTTGAAGCACATTATGAAACAGATGTTCTTTTTAATTTATTTAAAAACACATTTCTTTTTTCAAAGTTAAAAAAAAAAAAGCAGTTCTTTAAGTATTGTGAAAATTGCAACCCAACGGCTGCAATCAATTCAATAGTAGTACTGTGATTTTATTTTTTGAAAGAGATGGCGTGCTTTCTTTCTTTGTTTTTTCCCTGCTCTTTCGTTTTGCTGCTTCCTTTTACGCAGTGATATACAAGTCTGGTTTTTGACAGTAACACATATGACATCGTTTTCTCTAGCCAAAAAATAAACAAGTCTTGCTGCCAAAAATGGCCCACCCTTTGCTCAATTTACTTGGGCCTAATTCAGGCCTAAACTTAATCTAATGGCCTTAGCATATTCTCTTATTTTGATCACCTCCTTATGACACTTACCTCCGGCTTCTCCATATTTCCCTAGCTATATATATACAAACATAAGTACATAACTTAATTCGTCTTTCGCAAGCATAGGGGGACATCTCACCAAAGGAGGAGGCCGACGAAGTTTATGGGAAAGATCCAGCTCTTGTGTTTGGTAAATCAGGTATTCCTCAACATCGGTATGACCTAAGACACTACAAAAAAAAACACGATTAGTAGCGGTTAAAATGACATATTTATAGCGGTTTTAGCCGCCACTGATGACATTTGTAGCGGTTAGGCAAACCGCCTCAAAATCAACCGTGGCAAAACCATTTGTAGCGGTTAAAAAAAACCGCTACTACATCCACCAAGACCACTACTATATCTGTAGCGGTTACAAATGACCGCAACTATTTGACACCGTACGTCCACCTTGTTGGAACATTAGTGTCGGTTTACGAACCGCTACAAATTGAGAACGATCACTTTTGTAGCGGTTATTAAACCGCAACTAAAAATATTCAAAAGTAGCGCCAATAATTTGAAAATATTTTGTAGCGGTTATATGACCGCGACAAATATTCCCGCGTAATTTTGGGAAAAAGTTTGCAGCAAATATTTGTAGCGGTTTGTAACCGCTACAAATAACTCCCGCCTTTTTTGGGAAATTTTTGTCGGCAATTTCTTTTTGAAATTTGTAGCGGTTAAAAACCGCCACAAAATATTCCCTCATTTTTTGTTTTTTTCCGTATGCTTTATTTCCATTATTTGTAGCGGTTCATTAACCGCTACAAACCAATGAAATTAAAAAATAAAATAAAATTTTAAGTAATTGAATTAGTTAAATATTGTTTAGGCAATAATAATTAATATTTTGGATAAAAATAACTTATATTAAAATATCATATTTCATTATATAAGGTTAATATATAATAGAAAAGAATGAGAATGGGAATGAGAATGTGGTAGAAAGAATGTGTTAAATAAAATATAATTACTTGTATAAAAAATGTGTGTGAATGTGAATCGAATAGAAAATCGAAAGAAAGTGTCAAAAAAATACAAAATTCATCCGTAAAATAACAAAAGTTAGTATGAGTATATGGTAGAAAATAAGCATTAGATTTGATGTGGTTCAACAACACTTACCTCCTTCAAACACTTAAGCTATTCCAGAAAACGTGAGTAAATACTGAGAGACAAGGTAAGTAGGAGTGAAGCAAATTAAATGGGGTTGGGTGGGGGTATTTATTACGATAGGTGCGAATCATTTTGTACCGGTTTATTTGCCATTTTTTTGTAGCGGAATTAATTTGTAGCGGTTTGTGACACGTATTGTGTAGCGGTTCTAACTTGTAGCAAGTATTTTAGGTTTTGTAGCGGTTACATAACCGCTACAAAAATTATTGTCTTTTTTTTTTAAAAAAAAGATTACGTATTAACTATATATGGCATAATCTGTTCTCTCATTCTTCGTCATCATCCCTACAAAGAAAGTTTGGATAAAATGTTACCTCGTGAGTTGAATATGTTTAAACACAAATAAAACTTTGGTTAAATGTTATTATTTCATAAAACGTATATTTAAAAACATACCGAACTATAGGTAAATTGTCATCGCGTCTGGGAAGAAGTTTTCAAAACCGGGCCGGGCCGGAACGGCTCACAATCGTAGGCGAAATTATCACCATCGCCCATATCGTAAAGGTCCCAAGGCTTTAAGTGAACCACCATATTCCAATCCACGTGCCTCTCATCGGTAACATAATAAACCCGTTGGGCCTCGGAGGCAAGAATATACGGCTCGTCATCTTCGATGCACAGGACCCGGTGTGAATAGGCCGGGAGAAATTCACCGATGTGATGCCTAAGTCGTCGGTCGTGAGTCCCCGGGCGTTGTCGTATTCGCCCACGAACACTTGAACAAGCGTCACGGGAAAAATGCCTTGGTAAGTTATCCCGACCACATCAAGCGCTTTCCATAATACGGGACGTCACCGAACTGCATGTTCCCGTCACTACTGCTCGCATAACTCCTCGTCCCAAACGTGCCATATACACCCGAGTTTTGGGTTAGCAATCCCTGATCTCGTGAAACGGTGCAAAACTTGAAACCATTGACATTGTATGCCGTAAATCTTTGGGCGTGGTCAAGCGGGCCGAGTGCGAGAGCTCTAAATTTCGGTGAGTGCGGGTTGTGGTCATTCATTATTCTCCTCCTAAACCAACCGGCGAATTCTCTCGTGGACCTTTCTATCAATTTCGGATGATGTCTGCGTACGGATCCTCAGCTGACGCTTCACATAACTCCTGAATTCCCTGCAATTAACCGTGCGATGACGAGCATTAAATGTTAGTATAAACTGAAAGGAAATATTTAGGATAACATATATGTGTGTGTGTGTATATATATATCTGTGTGGAATCCTTACTGAAGGTACGGTTCAACTTTAGTGCAATTGATCAAGACATGTCTATGTGCTTGAATCTTCTCAAGTGCCGTGAGTTTGAAGTTCTCACTTCCGCCAACTGGTTTACTAACACAAGGGACTAACAACTCTGTTCCTGATGGCTCTGGCTCAGGACAATCGTCAACACGAGGCGGTCAGTTGAATGACGTCTCAATGTCATCAAAGTACCTAGAACAAAAATACAAGACCTCATCCCCAATATAGCCTTTCGCTATTGAACCTTCCGCCATGCCTTATTCCTCACGTAAGACTTCGTTTCCCAAGAAACCTATAAAGTAATGAAGGGAAAATTTCGATACATCAATGGTTAGACGTGGGACTATGGAGTAATGCTAAAGTAAATAATTTTAAATGAGTACCTCTCAATAGGATACATCCATCGGTAGTCAAGCTTTGTTTCGTGAACAAGTGTAGTCAGTGAATCATGACCGTGAAAATGACGGAGGAAAGATCATCTCCAAATGACACAACGTAAGAATGATTTTTCATTGCAGCTAGTTGAGCTCCTCCACGATCAAAACCTTGGAACACAACTTCCGAAAGAAAGTACAAAGCTCCACCAAAACGATCGACACATCCAAAGCGGCGTATTTTTGATGGCCGGCGGAAGTAATCGTTGCATAAGCACATGTGAGTCATGACTCTTCGGCCGAGAACCTTTCGAGCTCGCACGTCAACACATCGTGAAATGTTGCTTGAATACCCGTCAGAACTTTTATCTTCTTCAACGTTGCGAGGAAGATTTCCTTATTCGGTTTTGTCAGTGTGAATTTTGCCGGTTGAAATCTGTCATGCTCATCCGGCCACGCGTCTCCACGAACCCCATGTCCCGTAAATCTTTCCTCGCTTGAAGATGATCTTTTGACTTGCCTGGTTCGTTTAGAATCGTGTACAACACATTGTCGCACACATTCTTTTCAATGTGCATGACATCCAGACTGTGTCGGAGAAAATTATCTTTCTAATACGGAAGAGTGAAGAAGACGCTTACCTTCCGCCATTGCTGGGGCGCAGAACCAGAAGCCCTGGTAATCTTTGTCTCGGCCTTTGCTGGATCGTCTTTTTCCCATACTCAACTTCAACATCCATAAGCTGCTCTATGATTTTTGCACCGGATAAATGCCTAGGAGGTCCTCTTTTCTCTTGTTGCCCATTGAAACGATTGCGTTGCAACCTAAACCGTGCGTACCATCGAGAAACCGCCGATGACCCATGAAGCACCACTTGCGATCGGGGGAAGGCGCACTGAGTTAGCGTCAAAATTGCACGCCGGAGACACAAGGCCGGTATGAACATTCCACCCCGATAATGTTCCCAGTCCAGGAAAGTCACTGATAGTCCACATTAACGCCGCACGCAAGTTGAACAGTGTCTTGTCATGCGCGTTATACGTCTCGACGCCAACATTCCACAACTCCGCCAACTCCTTGATAAGCGGTTGGAGATACACATCGATGTCATTTTCGGGTGCCTTTTTGCCTGGAATGATCATGGACATAATGAAGGAGCTCTATTTCATACACATCCAAGGCGGCAAGTTGTAAGGTATCAAAACAACTGGCCATATACTATAGCTTGTGCTAAGATTCCCAAAAGGATTAAAACCGTCGGTCGCCAAAGCAAGACTAACATTCCTAGGGTCCGCCGCAAAATCGAAAGTCCGAGTCGAACGCTTTCCAGTGCTTCAAAGCATCCCGTGGATGTCGAGTCTACCATCTTCATTCTTGTCACTTCATGCCACCTCATATGCTCATTTGTCTTAGACGACATAAACAGTCTTTGTAAGCGAGGTTTCAAAGGAAAATACCTTAAAATCTTTGCGGGTTTCTTCTTCTGCTTCTTTCCTTCCGAATCGTCCCGAACCTCGAAGTATGACACTTCTTACAAGTCTCCCTCCGAGCATCCTCTCCCCAATAAAGCATACAGTCGTTGGGACATGCATCAATTTTTTCGTAGTTCTGGCCTAATCTGTTGATGATTTTCTTGGCCTCATAGAAGGTTGTGGGAATGTCCGCGTCAGGGAAATCATCTCGTAGTAATTCCAGCAACATCGACATTGCCTTATTAGTGACCCCACACAAGCACTTGATATGGTACAGTTTGATCGTAAAAGATAATTTTGAGTATTTCGACAACCTTGATACAAAGGACGATCACTCTCATCCATTAGGGCGAAAAATTCCCGAGCCGCATCATTCCCGAAGAAAACCGGTTACGGACCCCGAACTTCGCAGTGAAGTTGTCGTCTTGAACACCGAAAGCATCGTGAAAAACTTCATTAACCGGATCATGTTCAAGTACTTGATTTGCTACTTGTGAGGTTTGAGGAAGGTGAGCCTCATATCTCATACAATGTTCTTCACCATGAACTTGCCGTAATGTATATCCTTTCGGGAAAGGTTTGATAAGAAGATGTTCCATAGCACCTTCTCGCGTTTGCCACTTCTTGAACTTGCATCTACAACAAGGACACACAATCTTGCCATTAATGCTAGCGTGAGAGAAGGCGAAATCTAAGAAATTTTTCAACCCCGCTAAATATACAGAGAATCTGGCGCGGTAGCTTGATCCATGACTTATCCATCCGTAGTAAACAAAGCTAGGATACACAATATAAATGTAGAGAGAATGTTTAATTACCTTCATAAAAGCACCTGATGGTTAAATGCAACATGGAAACAATTTGTAGCGGTTTAAAACCGCTACCCAAATCGCCACAAATTGAAAAAACAATTAGTTGTGGTTCTGTAAATGATAAACTAACCGCTACAAATGCGCGAATTCGAATTGAAAATCCCGTCAGAGTTTTGTAGCGGTTTAAAACCGCTACATAAACCGCCACAAATTTTAAAAAAAGTAGTTGCGGTTTGGGAAACGATTCACTAACCGCTACAAATGAGCGAATTCGAAAACTTTGTGGCGGTTTTTCGTTATAACCACTACAAAGTTAATTATTTTACAACTCCTACTTCGATTAGCTATAATAAATTTTACATTTGTACATAACATTATTAACCTAATATAAATGA
Organism: Acacia melanoxylon; assembly: GCA_019022615.1. NCBI lineage: Eukaryota > Viridiplantae > Streptophyta > Magnoliopsida > Fabales > Fabaceae > Acacia > Acacia melanoxylon. The sequence goes on from JAFJYJ010000005.1 coordinate 16,260,997, forward strand.
AATATAAGTATTAAAATAGTCCTCGAATATATTAAAAACATACCATAGTCAAAGATAACAAATATGTAACAAAAAAAAATGTCAACCCGTCGCAATAAGATAAAAAAAAACAAAGATCCAACGGTTCAAAATAAAAACTAACTATCAGAGCCCGATGATCAGTCCCGTGGCACCACTCGCAGGTAATATCGTGCTCGTCTTCAACGACTACGGGAGGGAGGCGGAGGCGGAGGCGGGGGAATCCTCGTACAAGAACGGAGGGGAGGCTCGGGAGATGGAAACCATCGTCGTGCATCAACTCACTCAAGGCACCGGCCATAGCACTAACAATCTCCCTCTGACTCGCAGCCCAATGGTTGTACCTCTCTTGCATTTGTTTGTTCTTGGCATCTTGCGCGGCCATCCGCTCAAAGAACTCCGCGCAAAGAACCTTCGCGGCAATGATGACATCAACCTCCTCCGTGGTGGCCTTCTCGAGCCGAGGTGCCGTGATAAGGGCCGGAGGCCTTGCCGTATACCATGCTAGGCCCGGCGCCTAACCCCATACCCTTCACGCGGCCAGGATGCTCTTTTGGGCCCACAGCAGCTTTCAAAGGGGCTGTAGGATCCACGACCCCGTGACTCCGGGGTTGCGACGCTCGCAACTCGCCCCCGGCTCGTTCAATCCGGGCCCGACGCAAAGATTTCGGAAAACATTAATCAAACAATTTAATTCAATTTAAATATACAACATTAACTATATAAATAATTTGTTTTTGTAACTTACTATGATGTCCTCTCGCAAGATCGGAAGTCGGCGTCCCATCACGGTGTCTATGGGTATGTGTGAACAACTGCCCATAGTCCATCTCACGGTTCTCCTCCCGAGCCTTCTCTTCCCCGACAGAGGTAAAAGAATATAAACTTTGTTATTTCAAAAACAAAACATTTGTCATTTAAAACTAAAATTAATTGATCTTTGAAAATACCCCACATCGTAGGTCACGGCAAACGTCTTGGTTCCGCCGTGTGATGGACTCCGCCGATGTGACCGACTTCGGTGTTCCTATGTGACAGGCCTCGCAAGGAAGAGCAAACAAAATGTTTATTGAAATTAATTATAGGTTTAAACTATAAATTAAGTTAAACTATTAAATAATTTAAACCAAAATGTAAACAATAAATTAATTTCATCTATATATATATTTTTAAACTACACTCAAACAAAATTAATTTAAAGAAATGTTAAACAATAAATTAACTCATTTAAATAAAACGTAAACTATGATTAATTAAACATCCTACCCGTGCATCCGCACTCCTTCGATATTAGACATAAGCGCCCAGTGATTTGGATCCACGCCGTCCGGGACGTTCTCCATCACCGCCGCAGAGTCATAGTCGAATCTCCATTCTATTTGGTGTAGAGACGAAGCCTCCGACTCTTCCACCCTTGCCGCTTTCATCAATACGTACTCTTTTGTGGCTCTCTAATTTAAATTTTTTTTCGTTACATAATGTAGTTATGTAGTTAGTAATTAAGTAATAAATAAATAATTAAATAATTAAACCCTAATTTGTTACTATTAATATTTGAATTTAGTTACACAACATAAGTTACCTGCACCACGTCACTAAACGCTTTGTTCTTGTTTTCCAAGGGAATCTTTCTCCAATCGTGGATATAGATCGGGAACCATGCCCAATTTCCGCCATATTCGACAGAATCGGTTCATCGATGACCACCATTTCCGATCGGCCGGGTCCGTGTCCGAGTTCCGGGGGACTATGACGCGGAACCCGTCCGTCTTAGTGACCGTGGCGCATCCACCGTCCTCCCCCGATGTTCCCATGTTTATCGCACAATTATAAACACATTGTGCAATTGCGTTTAAATAAATTAAGATTACACGTAAGAAATTTAAATTTAATTTATTGACTCGAAAACTAATTATATTTACCTTCGACATCCACCAAATATCCGGTGGAATGCGAAGACGACGGTCGGGGTTCGCCCGGTCCCGCCGGTTCTCCTCATCGAGAAACCGCTCCGCCTCGCTCAAGGGAATCTCAATATGGATCTCCGGATTTTCGTCTATGTCGCCGAAGGACAGGACTTGGGTCTTTATCTCCCCTACGGTCTCTATGATTGAGATTTCTTCATCTTCAAAGAGGGCATCAAACTCCCTCCCCGCCACATTAGGGGGCGGAGGGGGGATATTTACAGGTCCACGCCCTCTCGTACGGCCCCCTATACTATTACCGCCCTTTATAGGCCTTTTCCCTCGTTCAACAACTTTTCCTTTTCCCTTATCAGCCATCACGTCGAAAGGTACAAGTTGAAAGGTTAAAAGGTGAAAAATCAAAACCTTTGCGCGGGGAAAATGAAGATGGGACGAACAGTTAAAAAACCGCTACAATTTGTAGCGGTTTCATAAAACCGACATCCAAACCGCTACAAATTGTAAGACCTTTGCGATTCTGTAGCGGTTTTTTGCTGACAACCGCAACAAAGTTGCCTCGTTCTTGGTGAATATCTGTAGCGGTCTCACAACCGCTACAAATTGTGAGACCGTTGCGATTCTGTAGCGATTTTTAGCTAACAACTGCAACAAACTTGCCTCGTTCTTGGTGAACATCTGTAGCGGTCTTACAACCGCTACAACAAAAGAGACCTTTGCGATTCTGTAGCGGTTTTTCGCTGACAACCGCAACAAACTTGCCTCGTTCTTGGTGAACATCTGTAGCGGTCTTACAACTACTACAAAAATAGAGACCGTTGTGATTTAGCGGTTATATCATATAACCGCTACAACAATACTTTTTTGACAAAAAAATTCCAAACTAATTGGTTTAGGAGTCCAACCAATTAGTTTGTTGAAAATAATTAAAATAAAAGAACTTTCAATTATTTTAATTATTTTCATCGATTTTCTCAAAACACTCGAGTTTAATAAATTAATAATAATGAGTTTCGAAAATAGTCTTACATGTCCGTGAAGATTCGCATTCAAGATAGCACCAAACTCTCTCGGAAACACTCACCGACTCATTTTGATCGAGATATTTTACAGAGAGAATGATGGCTATAATGAAAATCAATCTTCGGTGCACGTTAGACTATCTTCGGAAGAGGAAGTCTCACGTCAAAGATAAATCCCAAATGTGGATTGTCACCGAAGGAACACTCGACATAAGAGATCGATGCGAGATATCTACATGCCTTCGACTACTCAAACCGAGAATGTTCATTCGGCGACAATGCGATATGGTAATTTCGAAAATTTATAATCGGTGTACGGACGATTAACTATTTATAGCGTCACTTTTTGTAGCGGTCGTACTAAAAACCGCTACAAAATCATACTATATGATGCGGTTTCAGCTTTGCTTCAACACAACCGCTACAAAAAGATGTCGTTTCGCCTTTCGTTGCGTTTCTTTCATATAACCGCTACTAATTATCGTGACTAAGTTCGCGCCATTACGCGCTAATCATCGGCGCCAAATTTGTAGCGGTTTTACTAAGAAACCGCAACAAAGGTTGCGCCTACGTAGATTCGCGCGCCATGGCGCGTCAAGTCCGGCGCCAAAATTGGTAGCGGTTTACACTATAGGAACCGCTTACAAATGTCTCAAACAAACGTCATCTTTATGATTCCGCCGTGCTAATTTGTTGCGGTTCATTAAAAAACCGCAACAAAAACACGTTTTATAGTGATTTTGTGGCGGTTGTTTATAACCGTTACTAATGGTGCGCTACTAATGGTCTGTTTTTTTGTAGTGAGAGAAAGAGAGATTTCGCCCTGCCCTTAGATGGTGGGTGAACCCAACCCCTTTCCTAATTTTTTTTTTTAAAAAAATAAGTTCATAACTATAAATTTAGTCATCTTCGTCTTTAGTAAGCATAGATTATCATGCCACGGTTTTTCAATCTTATTCCTGCAAATACGAAGCTCGAGAACCTTCCATTAAACGTAAGCTTACATATATACCACCAAGTTACAACACTAATTCTTGATGCTAATCTGCAATTTTCACTACTATAGACGACGAGGCTGTTTATATTGATCAAAGGAGACTTTGTTGGTGAAAATACTTTCAAGATATAAATATCACGAAGATAAGAATCTGTGTAATTAATATGCATAATCTGTAAACATACAATATTACTACACTAAGAAGGAAACCAGTAAAAACTCATAAGACTGTCAAATATGGTAATGAACAATGCAGAAATCCGAGCCCAACTCATATTGTGTCCTTAAGACAATTTTGCTCACTCAATAGGATGCTGAAGGTTTTTGAGCAATTGCCTCCCAGGATAGAGCGGATTACTTGTCTCCAGAAAGATGGCTCTATCAATCTGAAGCCCAAGCGAATCCAACGAGTCTGCATTCATAATCACACAGATGTGACTTATAGCAAAATGCATTAAACTATATGTATGAGAGCGTAGTGTTAGAAAAACGAGATTATTTTTCTGTCATATGCATGTCTATTTATAGATAATGAAATGATCAGATGGAGTCTCTTCAGTGAACCAACACGACCAGCGGTGATAAACCGACGCAACTTCTTATTCGTAACCCATAGGATTACACAAAAATCTAACAGACTTTGTCCATTGATTTGTGCAGTGTAGCAAATGAGAGCGTAATAGTAGTATGTGACAACATGCCTTCCCAGCATAGAGGCTATATGCGTGCAAGATGTAACCACAAGAGCAGTGGAGACTGACTTAAAAGGATAGGTCTTAATTCGTTGTAACCACAAGTCCATTGACTTGTTTTTTTTGGACCTCATGAAAACAGGATAAACTTAAAAAATACTCCATATTATTTGTGATAGCAACCATGCTTTTACTTTTATTCATATTGTTCTTTACCCTTTAGCCCTGGTCTTTTGAGTCATTTAATAATTTCATTTTAAATATATAATGGTATGAATTTATAGATGAATATCTTTTTTGGGGTTAAGGTGCAATTTTATTAATAAAGTTTTTTCTAAGTTGCGTCTGGTATAAATTAATAAGTTTTGGAAGGAACAAAAATACTAATAAATAATTCAAAATGATGCAAAGTCATCAGGATCGATAAATTGACATCAGACATTTGTTATATCTTACTTTAAATTGACCTTGGCAAATTTAACAGACATTTAATGAAATTTAACGATCCTGGTGAATCTACACTATTTTAAATTGTTTATTAGTATTTTTTTCAATTTCAAAACTTATTTATACCAAATGCTCCTAGGAAAAAAACTTTGTTAGAAAAATTGCACCTTTACCCTATTTTTTCATTGAAGAATTTACAGACGAATTTAAGTAAAATATTGACAATCAAGAAAGTTTCACGAAATTAATTTGGAAATAGACTAAATACGTACCCCAAGCAGTGTGGACCCAAAGAGAGAAGTCATACGAGCAACAACTCATCTTCCCATTATTCAGAGTTGACAAGAAAATTGAAAATCCACACCGCCCCAAAGTAAAGATCATATTTTTAATTTATTTTCTCATTACTTGGCCACTAATTTGGTGGTAATCATGCCTATTTTGCACTAATTATTGCAATTAATCTATTCTATGTCGATTCTAAAAAGTAAAAACAACACAAAGAGTGAGACCTACTCATTTTTTTTGTGAGTATGACAGAAATAAATTTTCATCAACAAAAGTAAAAACATTAAACTTTTATGTGATAAAGACATCAAATAAAAATTCAAGCAATAGAACTTACAAAATTAAACCTGACTTTTAATCAAATAAACAGTAACTACAGGTTGAGATGAATTTAAAAGATTAAAACATTGACAAAAGGGCCAATAGATTTATAACTTAGTGGTATGAATGTTTTCTTATAAGTGGAAAATTGTGAGCTCAACCTCGCTTGTGACCTCAAGCAGTTAGTATCTACCTCTTTGATTTTTTTACCCTAAAAAAATAGCACTTGAAAACAATGAGATTTGGAAATAATTAACACTTTATGTATGCAAGAAAACAAGATTATGAAACATTAAAGAAAATTGTGCTTGACATGTCCGAAACTCGAAATAAATTGCTAATTAAAAACGTAAACACTATTCTAGAGAACTAAATACTAAAAACGTGAACAATATGTGGATCGTACAATTGTGAAAAGCTTCTAGAGAACTGTCCAGATTCGTATATTCAAGGGTTAAGGTGTATTTTTGCCAACAAACAATTAGAGAAAGATCATCCAGCACAAATATTAATTAAGGGTATCTTAAATACCAACAAACAATTAAAAATATGTAGATTGGTTAACGAGCTTTTAAAAATGTGCAATTAGCACAACGCCGTTAGAAAAAAGATAATGTCTGTTATCTAAGGTGCAGTTAGTAAATGAACTTTTTTTCAAAAAGAAAAGACAAAAAAAGTTTTATTTAGGAGCTCCAAAGACAAAATTCTTAATTTCATTCTATTAAATAATATATTTTTTCAATTGTCATTATTCAAAACTACTTGTATAGATATCTATGGAAAAAAATTACTCATTTGCTAAAAAAAAAAATTGAATTACAAATATAATTATATAATTTAAATAAAACTCAAGGTGTTTTATAATTTATTATATATGTTAAACAAAAAAATTATATAATTTATTTTTATTTTAAAAGAAATTTATGTGAGTTAATAAATTCATTTAATGTTAATAAAATTTAAAAAAATCTATTATATCCGAAAGAAATGAAATGAGTTTAATTTTTATTTTTATAAAGAGAGCTTAATAGATATCAACGTTGACACTTAATAATATAAATCGCATCTTGATGATATTTTTGTTAATTAAATGATCTATTGATTATATGAATATCGGGACTTGTTGATTTTTTTTTTTTAAAAAAAGTCCCATAAATAATTTCTTGAGGATATTCCAAGATACTTAATTAATGACAATTTTTTTTTTTCCAACAAGTCCCATATTGATATAATCAATAGATAATTTAATTAACAAAAATATCATCAAGTTGCCGGATTTATATTATTAAGTGTCAACGTTGATATCCATTAAACTCTTTTTATAAAAATAAAAAAAATTCATTTCATTTCATTTCATTTCTTTCCGTATATAATAGATTTTTTAAATTTTATTAACATTAAATGATTTTTGTAACTCACATAAATTTCTTCTAAAATAAAAATAAATCATATAATTTTTTTGTTTAACATATATAATAAATTATATAATACCTTGAGTTTTATTTAAATCATATAATTATATTTTTAATTAAATTTTTTGTTTATTTTAGCAAATGAGTAATTTTTGTCCATAGATATTTATATAAGTAGTTTTGAATAATGACAATTGAGAAAAAAATTATTTAATTTAGTGAAATTAAGAATTTTGTGTTAGGAGCTCCTGATTAAAACTTTTTTGTGTTGGGTGCTCCTAAAATAAAAGTTCGTTGGCTAATCTCTGCACCTTAGATAATGGACATTATCTTTTTTAACGGTGTTTGTATTTAACTGCACCTTTTTAAAAGTTTTGTTGGTCAATCTATACATTTTTAATTGTTTGTTGGTATTTAAGATACCCTTAATTAATATTTATGCTCTTTCTCTAATTGTTTGTTGATAAAAATGCACCTTAACCCTATATTCAAAACTCATAGTTTTGTTAATCCGTTAAAGAGGTCTCTGAATCAAGATTGTAGAAAATGGACGATCCAGATTTCCTCTTAATTTTGTGTAGATGGGTTATCTTATCCATTTGGCACGCCCTGTCAGCTAGAGAAAATGGACGATATGATCCAGATTTCCTCTCCCTGAAGCCTATGCTTTTTTGATCCAATTGTAGATATTATGCTAGTAATACCTGTACTCTTTTTTCTCTTAGCTTTTGTTTGTGAAGGTGCTCTAAGTTTTCGATGAGATCCTTAATTTGAGTACTAATATTGTCATAGAAAAACTCAGAATTTATTCAAAGATTCGAACATTTTAATAATCTTGATTTATAAGATCAGATAAGTTTTAAAGTGTGAATTCTCTCATGTGTACTTTTTGTTTACACGATAGTGATATTCTTTGTTTCTCTTTTCATCTTTTCTATCTAACGATCCATGATGATTCCTGAAGAATAATAAAAAATCCGATGTTTTATGTATTTTCCTTGCTTGTGCTTGCTTTTGAAATGTTCTTATTATCTATTTTTCATCTTTCAATTTTAACTTTTATAAATTAGAAATTCTAAATATAAATTAGAAATATATTTCTAAATTTATTAAATCCAATATAGAAATAAATTAAATATAGAAATTATAAATATAAATGAAATATAAATAAATTACAAATCAATATTTATATTCTATTTTCAATATTTCAAAAATGAAAAAGAAATAAAAAATAATTATATAATTATATTATATTTATATTATATTATAATAATAATAAATATTGTTGATAAAAAAATTCAAACAAAGAAAAGAAACAAAAGAAAGCTATATCATCGTCCAGCTAGCAAAAAAAGTCAAACTAACAGTCAAACATTAGTTATGCATCTAAAAAATTCACTTGGTGTTGGATGCTCTTTTGGACAAACCACATGTGTATTTTTCTTTGAAAACCATGTCATCGTCCAGTCAGCAAAAAAAAGTCAAACATAACAGTTAAACGATATTTTTGCACCTAATTTGTAACCACGGAACTAGTCAATTTTGCACCTAAAAAAAGTACTTGCTGCTGGGCACTCCTTTGACCAAAGCATATGTGTATTTTTACACCTTAAACCTTTAATTAATTGCAACCGTTGGGTTGTTGTTTTAAACTTTTAGGAATTGCTTTTTTTCCCTGTTGACAATGAAGTTGGAGGGAAATGATTCATGGGAGAAATTGAAGATATTGACACTACTACAAACTACACTTTTAACGTCTGTTTTAATATACTTAGACGACTGTTTTCAAAGGGTCGTGAATCTTATGGTCGTTGACAGTGTATGACATACAACGACTGTCATTTAAATAACAGTCGTTGTATATCTTTTTTCCCCCAAATAGCAGCAGCAAAAAAGCATTGCAGCGGGAAAATTGAAAAGCCAAAAAACATCGCAGCGGGAAAATTGAAAAACAACATGAAGCTTTGTCATGCTCCGCCACCACACAACAAAACAGGAAGAGAAAGAAATTTGAAAAGGTTCCTTTCATCAACTAGGGGCACAGATACCCCAACTTTAGCAATTGATCTACCAAGTCCTCTCTAGCTAGACTCTGTGCCGGAAGATTGCCAACAACTGCAATGCTAGAAAAAAACCAATCAGAAAGAAAACAGATAGCATCAAGAGCAAAACCGAAGAAAAATCAAAATTTTGATTAAAGCCAAAAGAACCATAATATTGAAAAGAACTAGTGGAAAAAATCAAAAATCCAGATCCAAATCAAAGAGCTAGCCAAAATCGACAAAACCAGAATATTGAACAATCAAGAATAAATGCGAAGTATAATCATCGAAGAAGGAGAAACAATTAAAATAAAAAAGAATTAGTCATGGATCGACGACTTCAGCGCAAATCTAGAGATCTAGAGAAATGAAGCCGAAAAGGGTTTCCAAATCCCGATATATGCGATCTAAATCTCGTAGGCTACTTTTGCACCTCACAACAAAACTAGGAGAAGGAGACTTCCTCAGAAACGAAGAAGAAAATTTAGCGTAGTGAACATGATTTGCAAAAGTAAGACGTTCGAGACAATTTATGAAAGGTTGTGTTTAGGATGAATTTGAGAAAGACGTTCTGCACTGTTGGGTTTTGAAAAGAAAACTTCATATTTTTATGGAAGAGAGGAAACAACAAAATGTTGAAGGCGTGAGATTAAAGTTGAAATATTTAAAAAATTCGAGTTTCAACGAATGTTTTTAAAAAACTAGTCGTTGTAACTCAAAATAAAATAAAATATCTAAAAAATTCGAGTTTCAATGACTGGTTTTGAAAAACCAGTTGTTGAAACTCAAAATAAAAAAATTGAAATATCTAAAAAATTCAAGTTTCAACGACTAGTTTTTCAAAACCAGTCGTTATAACTCAAAATAAAAAATATAGATATATTTTTTATAGATAAATAAAAAATAGATATATTGATTAATTTATTAAATTTAATTAGAAACTAAGTAAATGAAAATATGATTAGATTTCTTCTCATAACTATCGAAATTCTAGGCTATATACTAGGAAATAGCTATAAATATGGGATAAAATCTCACACACACACACACACACACACATAGGAGATATATTGTTTAATTTATTAAATTTAATTATTAGGAACTAACTAAATGAAAAAACGTTCAGATTTCTTCTATGAACTATTGAAATTCTAGGCTACATACTAGGAAATAGCTATAAATATGAGATAAAATCGCAATGGTCATATAATCTTGAAGATTTTATAAGTAGCACTAATTTTTCACAAAATAAAATTAAATGGTGTCAAAAAATAAAATAAATGGTATCTAAGATACAACGACTGTTTTTATTATAACAGTTGCTGTATCAAAACATTCAACGTTTGTTTTTTTAAAAACAAACGTTAAAAGTAAGCAGAAAATTACAACAGTGCCACCGCCTACGTTTTAACGTCCATTTTGTGTGAAACAGTCGTTGAATATTCTCCCCAAAATTTCAAAAATGACACCGCCTCGTTTTCTATGTCTGTTTTCATTCAATTGGTCGTTATATGGGAGTCGTTAAATATACTTTTTGTAGTAGTGTGACATTGCAAAACATAGCGCAAGAATTGTTGGAACCGTTGTCCTGAAGTTTCTAGTAGACTCTTGAGCTCCTCTAAACCCAGCGTTTTTAGATTTGGCGTCGTAACTATTACGACGCCAAATCTAAAAACGTTCGGTTTAGAGGAGCTCGAGAGTGCCAAGAGAAACTTTAGGCCCAGGGGTTTCTTGCTATGTGTTTGCAATGTCAATATCTTCAATTTCTCCTCAGAATCATTTCCCTCCAACTTCATCTTCGCTCCCTTGCTTCCAGTTCCGCTCAGCTTCCTTCAAAGTTTAGGGATGAATCCCTCACCATTTGAGCTTCATCCTTCAACACAAGAACTATAAGAATTGTCATCCTGAAGTTTCTGGTAGACTCTTGAGCTCCTCTAAACTGAACGTTTTTAGATTTGATGTCGTAACAGTTACGACGCCAAATCTAAAAATGTTTGGTTTAGAGGAGTTCAAGAGTGCCACAAGAATATGAGTTTTGCAATATCAATATCTTCAATTTCTCCCTGGAATCATTTCCCTCGAACTTCATATTCTCTCCATTGCTTCCAGTTTTGCTCAGCTTCCTTCAAAGTTTAGGGACGAATCCCTCACCATTTGAGCTTCGTCCTTCAGCACAAGAACTATAGGAACCGTCACTACTACAAAAAATGGATATTACTTCCCTAAAAGACGTCCTTATTTTAAAAAGGGAAGTAAAAAGTATAGGCGGTGGCATTCTCGTAATTATTTGGCTGAATTTTGAAACTTAGGCGTCCTAAAAATTAATTTAGGCATCCTAAAATATGTTTAGGTCGCATAAAATTAAAATTTTAAATTTTTTGCGCGAAATTTTTTCCTAAAATTTAAATTAGCAAGTCAAAATGAAATTTTTAGCGCTAGGAAATTTTTTGACATCCAAAAATTTAAATCAGGAAGTCAAAATAATTTTTTTTGACATCCTAAAATTTAAATAAGGACTTCAAAATAAAAAATTTTAGCGCCAAGAAATTTTTTGACACCCTAAAATTTAAATCAGGACGTCAAAATAAAATTTTTATCACCATAAATTTTTTTGGCGTCCTAAAATTGAAATCAGGATGCCAAAATTAAATTTTTCGACGCCCAAGAAATCTGATTTAGGACGCCATCCAGACTCGGACCCAAAACTCAAAACCCCACCTTTCCTCATATTTAATTAAGACATATCTCATTTTCTCTATGCCTTCCGTCGATCTCTCCATTCTTCTTCTCCTTCAGGACTCTTCGGTCTCTCTCTCCAACTCGTGCCCAGAGACACCGCCTTCTTCCTCCGCCTTCGTCCTCCTCGTTGCTATCGTCGGCGCTGCTGCCAAGAGCTTCACGGCGACTGCTGGATTGGTGGGTGAATAGTTCCTTTGTCTTTCATTGTCTTGTTTTTTAATGGCGAAATTGTCATTATATGTCGGTAATTTTCAGTTCCTGTCGTCGTCGCCGTCCTCAGGTGCTCGGCTCTCTCATTCGTCCTCCGCTTCCTCTTCTCCGTCTTTGTTGAGGTAATATTTCTCTCTTTCACTATCAACCTTCGTCTTTCTCGCAGGTCACCCCTTTTTTCTCCCTAGCGTCGATCTTTCTCAACTATTTTCTTCTGTCGATCATAATCGATGTGGTCCTCTAGATCTGGCTTCGATCACCACCTTCAGTGGGGGCTTAACATCGTTGGCTGCTTTGATTTGGTTTGAATTTTCGGTTTATGGTGATTTCAGATTTGCTCCTTCGATTTGGTTTATGGTGATTTCAGATCTGCTCCTTCGATTTGGTTTATGGTGATTTCATATTTGCTCCTTCTATTTGGTTTGAATTTTCAGTTTATGGCCGCTTCAAATATGCAATTTTTTGTTTTTCTTTGATTTAGTTCCGTTGATTTCAATTTTTTTTGGGACGAAACTGGTTCGGGTTTGGATCTAAGAATATTTTTTTTAAAAAAAATTAAGGCGTCCTGAATTTTTATTTAGGACGCCTAAGTTAAGGCGTCCTAAATAAAATTTAGGACGCCTCAGTTTTGACGTCCAGAAAAAAAGTAAGGACGCCGTTAGTGTTTTTTTTTTTTGCGTCTCCTCACAAAACATCCCTCTAAAAAGGGACGTTAATTAGGCTTTATTTAAGACGTTGAACACGTTTTTTGTAGTAGTGCGTTATCCTGAAGTTTCTGGTAGACTATTGAGCTCCTCTAAACTGAATGTTTTTAGATTTGCATCATAACAGTTATGACGTCAAATCCAAAAATCTTCGGTTTAGAGTAGCTCGAGAGTGCCACAAGAATATGAGTTTTGCAATGTCAATATCTTCAATTTCTCACCGGAATCTTTTCTGTCCAACTTCATATTCGCTCCCTTGCTTCCAGTTCTGCTTAGCTTCCTTTAAAGTTTAGGGACGAATTCCTCACCATTTAAGCTTCAAACTACTCAGGGGCGGAACTAGGAATTCAAAGGGGGGCGAAAATTATAGTATAGGACCCATAAGTTTATGAAATTACATTTCATCCCTATAAACATTTCAATATGTTCATTTTAGTCCCTTCATGAAAATTTCAGTGAGGACTAAAGTGAAAATATTGAAATTCTTATAACGCTAAAATATAACTTTTGAACATCTGGGTACTATTCTGTAATTTTAGGGGGCCACCCTTGGCCCATCCCTAATTCTGCCCCTGATCCTACTGCTTTTCATGGTTTCTTTGGGATGTTCAGCCTCCTATTGAGAGAAATTGAAGTTTAAAGCATTGAAGGAGAATGACTATACAATGATTTGGCCGTCCTCAACAAAAGCTCTCTCCATGGCTGTTAGGCATTCTTTCTCTGTTCTCTCTCGTCTGTTTCTATCTTCTCCGAACCAAATGGCGGTGTTACTTGGTGGAATTGAAGGAGAGTCAGTGGCGGTGTGACCAGAGGAGGAATGGTAGTGGTGAGATGTGGCTTATTCCTCCTCCGGTTGCCTCTCGCTCTCTTTTGATTTCAAGCTCTCGTCCGTGTTCAACTCACGGTGCTGGATTCGAGGTTTTGCAACGTCGAGCTTGGTCTTGCCGGCAATGGAGGAAGGTGTGCTGAATAGAGAAGAAGAGGACTTTGGCGGAGAAGTGATATCTGGCGGAAAAGAACGACGACAATTGTGTAGTGAGCGACAGAGGTCAACAGTGCCATTGGAGCACTCTGGTTCGTTCTTGGTTGAGCTCTCTGCGCGGCAGTGTAAAGACGAAGCTGGCCGGAAGACTTGGTGGGGGATGATGCCGCTGGCGAGAGGAAGATGAAGGTGGAAAAAGAGGAATATGGAAGCTCTGGTTTTATTTTCAATCCGCGGCGCACCCTCTATTTTGGGTCTATATATCTGTTTTATGCCAGGAAGAAGAGGAACCTAATTGGTTGCATTTTGACTAGGGATCAATGTGCAAAGTATAAGAGTTTGTATAGGGACTAAAATGAAAATTTTGAAATTATATGGGGTTGAAGTGTAATTTCATAAAAAGTATAAGAGTTTGTATAGTTCCCAATAAATTAATCACAATGTTGACTAGAATAGGAAGAAGGAAAGAAGATAATTGAGGAAAGTAAAGAGGGGGGATGGAAGAAGTGCTAGAAATAGAGGGGTAGGACTTAGGAGGGAGGGTTTGGCAGGGGATTTAATTTCAAAACACAGTGCCTGTGGCCTGTGGCCCAGCTAATCTCACAGGCAAAGCATTTTGTTTTGGCATCAAAGCCTCCCCTGAGAGTACTTGTTTATAAATTATAATCACGTGCCCATTTAATGTCCTTATTAAAGTTCCCCTCGGTGGGTCCCACTCCCTCTTACCAAAATTTATAAGACTTCTTCAATCAAATTGAATGAAATAGGAGTACTATGATACGTTTGTGCATGGTTGAAGTAGTCAAAAGATGCCTGTACATTACATGCATTCACATTAAATGGGCACGTGATTATGAACAAAAGCTTTGTCCATGGCTGTTAGGCATTCTTTCTTTCTGAGTCCAATTGTTGAGAGAATAAGATGGAATCTATTATAGACACACCTGTGTCACTGTATAATTTCATATGAGAGGTGTTGGGACAATTCCGCGAAGCTTAACAATACAAAAAAGGTCGTCATTGAATCATGACTCTTGATAGTGCGGAGATATTTCTTCTTGGTTGCTTTTCGACGGACATGATCTATCGTCCCAAAATTTACACTCATCTCCCCTCTCTCTTGCCTTTACAAGGAAGCACCCAAAAGCCAAAACCTCTTATCAAAATTTACAAGACTTCTTCAGTTGATTTGATTGAAATACGTACTATGATATGATTGTGTGAGGTTGAACGTTGAAGTAGTCAAAAGATGCCTGTACATTACATGCATTCACATTAGGAAGACGAGTCAAAAGTTATGCCGTAGAAACAAAGCAAGAAACAGAGGTGGGTGGGTTTTACTCTTATGATCCCCGCAAGATAAGTTTAGCTCACTTTTCAATTTTCTTTTCTTTTCTTTTTTTTTAATGAAAAAACCAAGAAATAACAAAAGTAATTTATGCTTTAATTTATTAATTTCTATTCAAGAATAGCATATATTTAAGAGGCAGGTTTCACTAGTAATTTGCATTATCATTAATTGGTACTTGTAGCTTTGAAATTATGTTAAATGGGGGATTTATGCTCTAAATAATGATCTAGTTCGGTATTTTCGCAGTCAATTCCCAATGTTTTTGTGTCTCCACACATATTTATAAGCTTCATCATATCAGTAGTAAGGATGGTGGTGAGGCGTGTATATTGCATTTTTTTAAATATAATTTCATCATTTTTTTAAAAAAATCAACTGGGACTTAAATTAGAGAACAAAAAGAGTATCAATTATTTAGAATTCTAGAATTGAAAATCAAGGTCCAGAGTAGAAACTAATTAAGGGGCATTTCACGTACCAGGTCAATCAAATAATCATTGTGGCAAAGGCACATAGGTACTGTTGCAGTTATACACAATTCCAATTCCAAGCAAGGGGTCCACAATCAGTCCTCCCCCTCATCCACCCGATGATTTTATGTGAAAAATCATGGGTTTGTCTGGAGGATTACAGATCAATGTTGTCTTTCCTTGCTTTATTCTATCATTGTCACAGAGTATTTGGACCTAGTAGATAATATAAGAGATGGTTGTAATGGACTCAAAGTGATTGGGCATAGAATATGGTTTAAAAGAAGACCTAAAAGTGTGTTTGGATTAACTTCTAATGAATAGCTTCTTGATTTTTTTTTTTTTAAAAGTAAATTTCGATAATAGATTTTAGAGAATAACTTCTGACAAGGTAGAAAAAATAACTTCCGTAAAACTATGGTTTTCAATCCCAAAACCATGGTTTTCTGGGTAAAAAGGATGTTTGACTAGCTATGTGTATTTGAATTAGCTTTTGAAGAATAACTTTTATTATTTATAAAGTAAATATGTGAGAGGAGTTTTATCTCGGCTTACGAAAAAGAGCTTTTGAAACAACGGCTTCAAAAGTGACCAAACACTCATTGACAATATGTTAGAATATTATGGATTATTTAGATTAATCATTATGTTATTGTCACGTTTGATATTTGTTATATCTATAGATATATTATATCTTAATTATTTTGATTAATTAGATCATGTTAAATTATATTCTAGGGTTAGTTCTAGGTTTACCTATATAAAGACACATATATACTCTCTTTTCTTATACAGAGATTGATAGATCGAGTGTGTTTTATCCCTCCAAATTCAATACAATAATCATGGTTTTGATGAAAAAATTGATAACAACTTCTTTTCACCTGATTTATTGTCAATAAGGTTACCTATTGGGTTAAGAGTTTTGAATAGGTTCACTTGCTTGGATATATTTTTCCTTCGTAAGCCTAAAACAATATCATCGTTTTGAGTTAAAAAAAAAAAAAAAAAAAGGAGGAAGGTATATTTGTTGTTTAATAACTTTGTTTTGTTAGATTATATGTTGTTTATACATAATTAATTTCTTTTATATTTAATCATCTTCTAACTTTCAATGCTCTTACTTTATGGTTAAAGCCCATCTTTACGTTTGTAACATCCCATTTTAAAAAGCATTATATTTTTTTTTTCATCAGAGTAGAGCATTGGAGCGATTGAGTAACTGATAATTATATTCAAAATGCCGTAAGTCTGGCTAATTACAGAAGCGGTACAATAACCGAGAGTTTTTAAGGTAAATAACAATAGAAGTGTCTCTTTGGCAACACCCATGCTATGGCAACAAAAGAAATTCTCCGGCCGAGACTCTAAGTGTGTCTTTTGCCTTTCTCTTCGCTCTCGGTCCTCTCCCGAGCCTGAAGCTATTTTAGAAGCTGAGGTCCAAATGCACATCGGACCTCAGGTAACGGTTAACCTCATACTTATATAAACAACATATGGATGACATCACAGCATTAATCATACATAGGTACATAACATATGCAAGATTAATATATCAACAGTACACATCACATGTAAAGTTATCTATGCTAACAGTACACATCGCATGTAGAGTTATCTATACAAATCACTTGTATAGTTATCTATGTTAACAATACACATCGCATGTAGAGTTATCTATACAAATCACTTGTATAGTTGTAACAATACACATCACAGTTATAACAAATACTTAATAGTTGTCTATCACATATAAGCATACAATGAGTTAGTGTTACAAAGACGCGAACGTACCTTCGTTGATGAAAACGACACGTTTGATGTAAAACGGTATTTCCGACGTAAAAAAATGCAGATGACAAATTGGTACGACAAATGTTCGTGATTACAGATATCCTATAAGGATAATATCACATTTATCAACTTTTAGCATTATAACAGGCATTTTAGGTACAAATTACCATTTTGCCCCTAGTTTGACCAATCGGCGGAATTTCGCCAGAGCTTCGCTATTTTGACTCTAATCTTCCAAAATTTTGCCATAACTCTTTTCCCAACATATTTTTCGAAATATATCATATTTAACCCTAAAATATGATATCTACAATATATTGGAAGATTAAAAATCAAAACAACATTTCTACTATATCTACCGAACAAAACACCGAAGCTTAAGACTAGGGACCGAAGAACTTACCCAGAGCTCCGCTAGACTTTCTCCGGGCTCTTCCTTCTCTATAAAATCTCTCTCTAGATGCGGTTTGGGGTGTGGGAAATGAAGAAGGAGTGTCTTCTATTTATAGAAGAAAATGGGACACTATTCATCACTTTATCAGACTGGATTTCGGTCGTTGGATCGCACTTCGACACGTGGCACAATCTTGGCCTTCCAATGCCTTGCCCATGTCATCCTTCTAGAAGAAGGTTGCATCATCCATGACATCATCCATGAGCCTGTACCGATAAAGTTTCCAGTTCGGTGTCCTAATCACGTAATCTGGAAGAAACTCAAAAATCCGGGAACACAGCGATGAAGATCTATTCTTTCTCTTTCAAAATACTTAGGTTAACTAAATTTTTGATCCCATTAAGGGTATTCCATTGTCTGCTGAACATTTTCAGTCAGACGCCATCGGTTACGGAAATCACTTCCGGAAGTGTCGCTTCCGGGACGTAAATTACTGGTTCGTAATATGTAATACCGGATATTTATCGGAATATTATAAATAAAAGTTGGATATTTACGATAAGTGAAATTGCAATCTCCATTCTTGGGTAATTATAGTCTATTTTCGTAGAATTTCTGCAAGAAATTAGGGAGTTTAAGGGTCAAAGTGCCAAAATGACCAAAATGCCCCTACAAAGGGTAATTAACTTAGAAAATTCATGAAAAATCCTAAAAGTCAAGTAAAATGACCAGTTGAATTAAGAGAGTATATTATCTCTAATTACAGTAATTAAATAAATTACAAACTTGGGAAAATGAGAAAGGATGCTCATAAAGTAAAAAAATGACCAAAATACCCTTGTAATTATGAAACAATGCAAGAGGCATGGAAATGCTAATGTTAATACAAGAATATGAAGGTAATGAAGCATTCTAATTAAGAAAAATACCAACTATGGTTAAAAGAGTAATTAAGTAATTAATAGCTAATTACTTAAGCATAAGCAAAGGAAATTTCAAATTAATAATTATGTGAAGCTCTAAAATTAGTGGAAATTAGTTGAATATTAATAAAATGTATTTACTAATTAAATTGGAAAGTTTTGAGAAAAATATTTGAGTTTAGGTATTTTTAAACCTAAATACAAGAATGGACCAATTAGGGAATTTCGTAGAATTTTTAATAAAAATTGAATTAAGTAATTAATTAATTCTTGAAAAACATTTACAAAAAAAAAAAAAAGAAGGCTGCCGAAAATTGGCCAAAGAATTTGAGAATAAGAAGCAAAATTTGATATCTTGATATTTTGCAAATTTTTGATTATTATATAATATAATTAAAAAGCATGAATAGTAATCTTATATTTAGGAAACAGATCCTATCTAGGGAACCAGGAATAGGAATTCCAAAGTCAAGGTAAAATATTGATCGGTGAGTTTTTACCTTCAAGTGACCTCTTAGGAAGTCAATTCCGAGACCCGTAGCACATTGTCCTAATAAGACGAAATAGGGAAAATCTTGCTAGTCACATTTTGGGAAAATAAGGAAATAAATTATAACTCAACATCTAGGGATGAGTTTATAATTATAAAAATACATTTGGAATCAGTGAATTATTATCTAGAGCTTGATGATTCCGGAACCGATTCGACACACGGACGCGTACGGACACGTTTTCGAGAAACTTCAGAGACGCTTGGAACCCTGTCTAAAGTCAAAATTCAAGTTATAATAGATATTATTGATGAGAAAGAGAAGGTCTTCAAAGTTCTAAATCTAGAATTTTGAGATTTCTCCGAAATTACGCGAATCGGGTACCGATCGAGAAATACTGGACTCGGCCATAAAGTGAGGTGAGTCATCACTTCTTGGCCAATCCTTGGCTGCCAAACAGCCCAAAGATGTCGACCAAGGGGGTGAGGTGGAGTTTGTGACTTTGTGTTCAAGTTGCATTAATGGGTTCTTTACAATTTGGAATTCCAAACAAAGCCTTAACCAAAGTCTATAAATAGGAGGCATGCTCCTTGAGAAATCCTCACACCATTTCTTTCTTGTCTTGACCGAATTTCTTGAGAAAGAAAGTAGAGAGATAAGCTGGGGAAAAGCTCGTTGAGAATTCTTCAACGGGTAAGTCTTTTGGCCTTTAGCTTTTAAGTCTTTAGTTCGGTAGTTAGTAGAATTGTTAGTTAGATTTAGGAAGTAGGTGATAAGATTCCTATGCTTGTTTTTAGGCCTCATTGCATTGAAAAATATGCCTAAAGAGGTAAAAACATAGTAGGGGTCGAGTCGCCAGAAAAGTTGGAACTTTAGCGATTCTTTTTAAAAGTAAGGGTAGAATTTGTTAGAATAGCCTTTAAATTTCAAGTATGATTTGGGTATCATATGGGAGGGCTATTTTAGTCATTATTTTCGAAAATCATAGTTGCGTCGAAGTTCTGGCAAAATTTCGGGAAGAAAATTTGCTAGAGTAACGAAGTGCTGGTGAAATTCCGCCGATTAGGGGTAGAAGGGCAAAATGGTAATTTTTACCTAAAAAGCCAGTTATAGTGTCAAATCGCTAATAAAGGTGATATTATTCTTATAGGATATCGAATCTCGATTTCTTTGCCGTTACGTTGCCCGACGAACCGCCGTTTGAAGTTCACGTTCTTCCGTGAAAGTACGTCTTCCACGGTAGTACCTAACGTTGCCAACGAAGGTACGGACGCGTTCGTAACACTAATCTTGTACATCTTAAATACTTATATGTCAATGATATGTTCGTAGACCGTTATACGACGGTTATACGGGTTATAGTTTTGGTAACACCGTTTTGTTTTCCTAGCGCCGAGGACACGAGTAATTATCGTGGCGGTGAATAGTGCAGCGTTATTGTTTACCTTATGGGGCTTTACATATTGCTTTGTGCTTATGTTTGTCGGCATAATGATCATGCATCGTTTGTATGCTTATGATATCGTGGTATTAGCTCTAGAAATATCTCGTATGCGTATATTGTATTGTGTGGGTATGAGGTTAATTACCCGAGATTCAATATGGTGAATTGAATCTCACTGCGCAGCTTCGTGGTCGGGAGGACCACGGTTCGGGGATCGAGGCAAGTGCCCGGAATAGAGTGCGGTAAACAAGACTATTTCTATCTTATCGTTTTTCGTTATTCTCGTTATTCTCATTCCATTCCGCTATTTCATTTCTAAAACCTTAGGGCTATTGTAATCTATACAATATTACACAATGGTTGATGTTTTGGCTATGAACTGATCACTCTTTCGCTCTATTGCTCGACTCTGATTGAAAAAAAAAAAAATTATGCGTTTCAAAATGGGATGTTACATAATATGTCCTGACCTAAGAAACCTAATTCATGGTTTGTCACAACTAATTCGTTTTCTATAGGTTCTCTTTTCCACTATCTGCCCTTTTTCTTATTTACCCTGTCTCTTAATGACTCCGCCGGTCTCGGAAATGACTTCGGAGATAGCTCACTCCGGGATAAAATTCTACTCGTTTATAAAAAGTCCAGATGTTAAAGACTTAGTTCCCATATTTTGAGTTAGGATTTTATTTCTATCGGTTCTCATTTCTCCTGTTGGCTTTTACAAAATATCTCAAAATATAATATTATTTTAATCAAAATATCATGATATTTTTTTCTTTTATTTTTTATTTTATAATTATAATTATTTTTTATTTTTTTATTTATTTATTTTTATTAAAAATTTCAGCCCCTTTAATAATTATTTTTACTTTATATCCTAAATCATCTTATATTCCCATTAATTACTTAATTAGCCATTTACTAATTGTTGATAATTTTCTCAATTAGGATAAATTATTATCTCACAACTATTTCACTGACATTAGTATTTTATATCTCATGAAAAATACTAAAAATCATGGGACCATTTATGCTCCCCAAAATTATATTTAATTTCGACTCCTTATTTTCCAAGGGAAATAATCTCAAAAATTCCTAAAATTAGAGACAACATACTTTCTAATTTTTAGCAAATATTTTATTGCCTCAAGGGATTTATCATAATATTTTCAGGCCATTTAATGCCCCATAATTACTTTTTAGAGATTTTTAGCTCTGTATCTCTTCTAATTTCCATAGAAATTACCTTTAGAAAATAAGATAATTATAATGTATTATTTGACACCACATATTCACCTATTTTCAATAGGTATTATTTACTAAAATATGATACTTATCATAAGTACGATTTTTAGGGTATTACAACGTTCTTTACTCTTTATGAGTAATATGAACCATTTGTCCTTTTCAATAACGTCAGCCAATCACTCAATTCGTCAATCCATTAAAAAATTATATCACTTTGGTTTTATTTATAAGTCTTTTTGACCAAAAAAATTAGTCATATTTATAAATCATCTTTCAGAGTAATAAATGAGAATGTGACAATTTTGCCCATATTAATTAGGAAAATATATTTCCCATGTTGCAGGAGAAGTGTATCCCCATGTTATAGATACTTCGGTTTACGTGCTTGATTTTTTTTAAAAGATGTGGGTCCCACCATTTCTTGTGTGTGTAAAAATTTTCTTCTTCTTATGCAACATGATAAGTTTAAATCATGGTTATCAAAACCGGATCGGACCGGCCGGTTCAGACCGGAAACCGGAGAACCGACGTGAAGCCGGTCCAAAGAAGCACAGAAACCGGGGTCAGAGACTTTTTTGTTTTTTTTTTTAAAAAAAAAATGTCGAGTGAAGAGTTTACAGACAAAGAAAGAGAGAGATGGGAAGATGAAGTCGAAGACTCCGATCATTGTCAGCTCCGGCATCGAAGACTCCGAGTTCAAAGACAACTTGCATAGAACAAAGAAGGAGGTCAGTTGCATGGCGGAGATGAAGCTTTCTTTGTCCTCTTGCGGTTGCTTGAGCTTGTATGATGTGAGGTTACAGTAAAACTTCAAGGAAGGAGCCATGGCTGAAACGAGGGAGAGAGACGGAGAGAAAATAGATCTGAAATCATGTGGAAGAACCGAAGAAGAATTGAAAGGATCATTCAACTGGTAATGGACAATAGAGTGGTTTGCCCAAAGGACAATAATAATGACGTGAAGAGAACTGAAAAGACATTTCACTTGTGTACTTTGCTTTATTCAATGGGTCATTGGGTCTAGAGGCGTGATTTTTAATCAGAGGATAGGACAGTAGGCATTAAAGAATTTTTTAAAAAAAATATAATTTCATATTAATAAGTCTGAAATTCTCACTTTCTCACCGATTTGGTTCCGGTCTGACCCACTGACCCTTAACTCAAAGACCCGACAAAGCCCTGTTTTAATAACCTTGGTTTAAACCCTTATTAATTATATAAATGGAAAAAGAGAAAGAAGAAAGAATTGAAATATACTTATTTATAAATGAAGACAAAATTGAAAATTTACTCCATAATCATTGAACTAACTACCATATGTATGATTTAGTTAAAAATGATTTATAAATAGCATCAAAGTGATACCCCACATAAAACTCTTTCGCTTTCAAGCTTTAAAAATGTCGCCAACACATGCAATCTAATTCGTCTACGATTGTGATGAAAGAGGCCGGAAATGATTTGGAATCTCTCCTCTCTCTCTGTGGCTTTTCTTGACGCTTTTCTCACCCTTCCATTTTAGTACTCTTTATCTGAAAGTTTTTTTAGGAGTAATCAAAATATAACATTTTTTTCTTTGATATTAAAAATATTGATGGTCAATATCAATTTTTTAACAGTTAGGACGAATTTACTTTGTTTTCTTAACACTTTTGGGTGAAATTGCTCTTAACAAACTTCATGATATCTAACGCCTCTAAATAGTTACTTATGAAGCAAAATTACAACTTAATCTTTTTTTAGCAAAAGGTGTTCGGCAGCTTGGGACTTGTTTTGCTTCCTTTTCCTACTACTACTAATGTTTCTTTTTCATTTTTGTATGCAAACTAATGTTTGGGGCATGAAGGTTGCTATATACTCTTTCCGATCTTAAATAAAAGACCCAATTGATTTTTAAAAAAAATTAAGGAAGCTAATTAAATTAATTTAAAATATTTATATTTATCGTTGTTCTCCAAACTAATTTGTCCGACTTATAAAATGATATATTATTTAATTACATATAACATAGGATATGATTAAGTAGCTAATTAACTTCCTTAATTATTTCTACTAAAAAGTCAATTAAGTTTTGTATCTAAGACCAAAAGTAGTAATTTCTTCTTATCTTTTATGTATAACTTGATTATTTATTCAAGAAAAATACTTTCTCTCTTAGCGCAAAGTAAGCATTGAAAACTTGATCATTTCAAAATCAATTTATATAAAGGAAAATACTAAGATCAAGTTTTTTATATTCATTAGGTCAAATTCTTCAATCACACATGACCATGCATCATGTTTTTAATTATTATCATTTAACTATAAACTAACATTAAAAAAATAGGACACATGGTCTTATGTTATTGGTAAACTTGATGTAATGGATATTAGGAACTTGCTGTAAGTAAGATCCTTGCATAAATTAATTTTAATTTTATTATAAGTTATTATTTTAATATAAAATAAAACAGTAATTTGTTGCATATGTTGTTATGTTTCATAACTGTTAAATTTATATTTAAATACAAGCTGTTAAAATTTTAATCAATGGAGTTGAACTTGATAAAAGGGGAAAAAGGGAATTAAAGGAAAAAAGAGGATAGCATGAAAAAAGGACACTAATGTACCATAAAAATTGGAACAATCTCACTCATGTCCTTGGGACCAGAAAAAATACAAAAACATTTCAGGGTAAATTCCTTTATCAATAAAGTGATACACACCTTTTAACGGGAGCTAGTTTAGTTAACATAAATGAGGTCGTCAATAGCTGCTCTATGACTTGTAATTCAATGACGGAATCAGAAAATATTTTTCAGCCCGAGCCAAAAAATAAATATATTGAACTATTTACTAAATAATATCACATAAAATTGAAAATACAAATAAATAATAACCGACAATTATAAATCAAAACAAGATATAAGATGATATTAACTTTTTCAGTAGGTATTTCAAACAAGAATTTTACTTTCCTCTCATAGCCCAATGAGTAATGAACCAAATATTGACTTTATAGAGAAGATAAGAGATTAGTTGAGGTCAAATTATTGGCTAAAATAAAATATCATATAATTAATATATATATATATATACACACACACAAATTTTGGAAGGTCAGCTGGGGCCAAGGCCCTAATTGGCTAGCAAGTGGTTCCACCGCTGTTGTAATTATAAGCACATATACTTATCAACAAGAGCTACTTTAATTATTTCATTTATGAGTTTGTCAATTACTATCCATGACTTGTCAATACAGTCATATACATTTATCAAATAAGGTAAATTCACATTTAAAATCTATATTACTGACGTCCCTAAGAACGAACTTTTTTGATAAATGAATCTATATTAAGACTTTTTTAGTATTTTTTTTCTGATCTTCGAGACCCAAGTGAGATTTTCCCGTAAAAATACCATGACTCTCACTACGGAGGAAGATTCCTCTCGTGCCGTCCAAATGCTCTAGAAGCTTAGAATGAAGACAAGGTAAGAATCTGGACCCTATATTCATGGCTTAAGGAAGCTAATAGAAACATCCAAGTATATTTCTCTCATTCCTACAGGGGAAGTAAATTTGCGGCTGATTGGCTGATAGTGAAAATGGCTTGTGTTGATGGGCCTCCTAAAAAGCTATTTGATGTTTCTTACTTGTCGACGTTTTTGTACCCAAAAAAAAAAGGATGATAAATAAATATTGATGGGGACCACCCATTTCTACAAAAAAAAAAAAAAAAAAAATTATCGTGACAAGGTACGAGAAACAAATTTCTGAGCAGACCAACGCGGTGGTCCGGCAGTCCTGCCTCCTTCCCCTTACCTTCCTTTCCTCCAAGTAGCATAGCCGTATTTTCAAAATTGATAGATCCACTGAGCATGCCACCCCCGGTAGTATATTATATATATCCACTTAGGGCGACCCCCGGCAGTTAACTAAGACTAGTATATATCTGATCGATTCCAAATTTAAAACTATCAATCAACTGTATGAATGCAGAGTCGTTACAACGATTGGTGGAAGGCATAACATTGTTTATGGCGAGGATTGCCAAGTCTCCACCGTCACCGTCGGACGGTGAGAACCAGAGTGAGTATCTTCTCAGCCGCAGCTTAGCTGCCCAACCAACCAACAATGCCCATTTATGTCACCTCATGAGGTCTTTTAACGTTTCCTTTATTCTTCACATTCCTTTTTTTTTTAATAAATGAAAAAGAGGCTGCTTATTGCTTCATCTAGATAGGCATGTGATTTCCTCATGTGATATGACTTGCTTTTTTTTTTTTTGTACAGCCACCAGAGTTGTAGGAACAGCCATGGCCGCAACAACTTCTATCCAGGACGATCCGTTCCTTATGCTCCTTACGCTGTGTTTTACAATGTCAATATCTTCAATTTCTCCCGGGAGTCATTTCCCTCCAACATCATCTTCGCTCCCTTAATTGCAGTTCTGCTCAGCTTCCTTCAAAGTTCAGGGACGAGTTCCTCACCATTTGAGCTTCATCCTACTGCTTTCGCGGTTTCTGTGGGATGTTCAGCCTCATATTACTTGGCTATAGCGGCTAAGTTCATGTTTCCTGGTTTCGCCTCTCAATTTGGAGCTCTCATGTCCGTGTTTGGCTCTCTGTCTGCTGCCACCTTGATATCTCTGACTCTGCACCTTCCATGGTGGTCCATTTTCTTTATTCTCTTATTCATGGGAGGCTTCTTTATGCTCCTCAATAAACTTCACGCAAAGTATGCCAATGTGAGTCGTCCCCCGCCAAGAACCATGCGACCACCCCTACCACTGTATAATGTTAGATTCAATTATTAAAGCGAAAAGAAAAGATCGATTCACAAGATCACTGGTTAACCTAATTTTGGGTATTTTCATGTAATTTTTTTTTTTGGTTTCCCTGTATTTTCTTGTATATTCAAATGCTATCTAGCACAGTTGTAATCAACAGTTGTTATAGTGGAAAATGCCTCCAACACTATTTTTTTCCTTCAATTTTTAAATTAGGTTTTTACATCCCTTATTTGAACTTCAAATGCCATTCTTTTTTCGCATTTTCCTGTGCCAGTGATTCCACTATTATTTATTTTTAGTGAACAATAAAAAAAAATGAAATAATTCCTTCATATTGATATAAATATGAGACATAATTTACATGGATATAGTAAGTCTCACTTGGGCTGCTTTAATAATAGTCTTTACATTTTCCCTTTCCCTCAGTAGTATGGGGAAGAAGTGGACTCTAAAAATGATTTTCAAAGATCTTCAAGTGGCTTTGTGCCCTTTCTTATCAACAACAATGAAATTATCCCCATTCTTTGGCACAACCAGATATGGATTATGCCCTTCTGGTTGATGACTGGTTTATTCAGAAGCAAAAAGTTAATAATTCTCTTGTGTAAATTTCTTACGGTTTTGGTTTATTTTGTTCATATTGCTGGGTGAGGTTCGTCCTGATTGGTTTCTTTTTTTATTTGTTTCTCGTAAATTTTAGATCCTGGCAAAACCTGATAATGGAAGAGGCCTTACCTATGCAATGCCATGCTTGTGACCGATGGTATTGTGTGTGAAACTATAAACTAGCACTTCGCAGTGAAAGTTTTTGGATGAGTTTAAATATCAGTTTCAATGTCTTCTTATCTATGAGTTTGTTACTCCTCAGTCGAAATTATTTGAATTCCATTTTGAATCATGAAGCAATATAATCACACGAAGACCGTAGAACAATTCATACTTAATCATCTCCATCAACTCTATAAGTTTATCTATATCAGCTAATGTTTGCTCATTTACTGTGTTGTTTTTCGTTTTGTTCTCTTAACTTCTCTTCTCACCCCCTGTGGGTGTGCATGTGGCTGTGATGAAGGTTTTGGACTGTGTGGGGATCCACATCTGCAGATTGGGAAACAACACTATTAGAGTATAGTTAATTAAAGGATTAGTTAGTCTGTCATGGAATAGTTAACTTAACCATAGTTGTAACGACTATAGTTAGAAAGTAAACCACCGTAGTTAGCTCCTCTGTACTCAATACATATATGCAGTCAAGTGTATGGTTAACTCAGTCAATACTAATATACACTATTATTCCTTCTATCATTTCCTTCTCTCTTTCTTTCTCTCAAGCTCTCGTGTTTGTACAAACACTTGCCATTGGCTGGGCACAGTATACTAGCATCTCTGAACTTAAGAGTCATAAAAAGCACACAAAATTCAATTATGAGTTGCATCAATCTCTGACGCTCATCCAAGATGACACTTCAAAAGTTCACCTATCCATACCTTACATTCATGCCCTGTATCAGAGAGTGCCTTGTTCCTTTTAGTAAGTAATTAACAACAACCATTGTGGGATTGAGTTCTGTTATGTGTTGTGTTTGTTGTGTCTGTGTTAGGACTTGCAGAATTTAAGATTAAGAGAAGAAGGGAAAGATAATCTAGAGTCAGAATCTACACTCTAGCCAAGAGACAGTAATTTAATTTCATATCATATTCTTCATTCATAACTTTCATAAATTAAAACATAATACACATATATAAGGATCGGTCATTACAACTTCCCTTGACTGTTGTTGCTAATAACTACTTTACAACATATAAGATAGAATAACCATTGTAAACAGATAATAACTTCTCCTAAACATAATAACCAGACATGTGGCCTTTTTCTTCTGGAATAAACCGAGAGGGCCACGTGTGTCCCTAACAATACCCTCTCAGCTCCTTGAAAATAAGCCTTGCCATCAAGGCTGAAAGTAGGAAATTGAGATGCAATATAAAGTCATAAGACTCCCAACTTGTTTCTTCATGTGGTCTATCATGCCATTGAATTAAAAGTTCAATAGTAGGCTGACCATTAGTAGTGATAACACAAGAATTCAGGACTTTGGCTGGACCAATGTTAAGTTCCCAATTATCAGTCATTGGAAGGGGTTGGATATGCAGTGGAGAATTACAACCATGTGCTGGTTTGAGCAAAGAAACATGAAAAACTGGATGAACACGTGAAGTTGGAGGAAGTTGAAGTTCATAGGCTACTTTACCAATGCGTCTAATCACACAATATGGTCCAAAATAGGAAGTAGAAAGCTTCTGAAATTTCTGGGCTAATAGTGACTGCTGACGATAAGGTTAAATGTTTAAGAAGACCATGTCTCATAGCTGGAATTCCAAATTGCGGCGTATGAGTCAGCTTGTTGCTTCATGTGTGCTTGGGTAGCCATGAGGTTGGATTTAATTAATTCCAAACGAGCATCCCTTTTAGTAAAGAAGTCTACTAACTTAGCAATCGATGTAGTTCCATCACATAAGGGACCAAAACAGGTGGATCTTTACCATAAAAAATTTTGAAGTGTGATATTTAATGTTATAAGAAAATTTTGTCCAATGCAGAAAACGAAACCAGCCTTTCTGATGGTCTTGGCAGAAGCAACAGAGGTACGTTTCTAAACATCTGTTGACAACCTCAATTTGGCGATCTGTTTGGGGATGATAGGAAGTACTCATGTTGAGTTTAGTCACAGACAGGTGAAACAATTACTACCAGAAAGAACTTAAGAAGATTGGATCCTTGTCAGAAATTATGGATTTAGGGGTACCATGGAGATGAATAATTTCCTTGCAAAATAGAGCAGCTATTGCCTTAGCAGTAAAAGGACGGGTAAAGCCTAGGAAATGAGCATATTTACTGAAACAGTCGACCACCACTAAAATCACATCAAAACCATTTGATTTTGGTAAGCCCGTGATGAAATCAAGGGAAAGATCTTCCCAAATGTGGTGTGGAATAGGTAAAGGCGGCAATAAATCGGCATATGATTGTGGTAAATACTTACTGCATTGGCAAATAAGACATTGCTAAATAAAATCTTTCACTTCCTCTTTCATATGTTTCCAAAAGTAGTAGGTGTTCAATCGTTTGAGGGCTTTTAGTAAGCCCCCATGACCTCCCACCAAAGAAGTATGAGCTTCAAAAATTATCATTTGAGAAAGTGAGGATTTAGTAGGAATTACCAATCTGTCCTTAAAATATAATTTTCCAGAAACCAGCAAATAATGAGGAACAGAATGTGGGTCTGCTTGTAGAGATTGGCAGATCTGATGGGTAAAAGGATCCTGTTGCAATAATTCTGGTAGTTGCTCAAAATCAAAAGCATATGGAAGTCCCAAATGAAAAAATTCAGCAGAATGTGGACATCGGGACAAAGCATCAGCACCTTGATTAGTTATACTCGGCTTGTAAATGATAGTGAAATCAAAGGGAAGTAGTTTTAATAGAAGGCACTGCTGTGATGGTGTGGTTACCTGTTGTTGCATGAGATATTTTAGGCTAAAATGATCCGGTATGGACTAAAAACTGGCGACTAAATAAATAATGACACCATTTTTCCAAAGCCTTAACCAAAGCATATAATTTCCTATCATAAACAGATTTCTATTGGTGAGACCTGGATAATCCTTTGCTGTAATACGCAATAGGATGACCTCCTTGTTGTAAAATGACACCAATACTAATAGATGAAGCGTCACATTCAACAATGAAAGGTTGATGGAAGTCTAGGATTTGCAAAATAGGGACTTTGGTAAGTGCTACCTTGAGGTTCTCAAAGGCAATCAAGGAAGTGCTATCTCAATGAAAGGCATCCTTTTTAGTCATGTTCACCAAAGGCTTAGCAATTTGTCCATATTAAAAAACAAATCTTCTATAATAGCCTGTAAGGCCTAGAAATCATTGAAGTTTAGATTTTTTTTGGTAAAGGCCAATCATTAATTACAACAATTTTGTTAGGATCAACCGAGACTCCTTTAGCATAAATTATATGCCCCAAAAAGATACATCTAATTGAAGGAAATCACATTTCTTTGGGTTAGCATAAAAGTCATTTTGCTGCAAAATCTGGAAAATGGTCTTCAAATGCATCAAATGATCTGCAAAATCCTTACTATACACCAATATATCATCAAAGAAGACCAAGATGAATTTTCTTAAAAATGGCCGAAACAAATCATTCATTGTTGTTTGGAAGGTGATGGGTGCATTTGTAAGACCAAAAGGCATGACAATGAATTCATAATGACCAGAATGTGTTTGAAAGGCCATCTTGAAAACATTATAAGGAAGTACCCGTATTTGATGGAAGCCAAAATGAAGATCAATCTTTGAAAAGAATTTTGCTCTATACAATTCATCAATTAACTCACCTATGGTAGGAATAAGGTACTTATATGGAATTGTCAAGCAGTTTAGCTCACACAGAACTGCCAAGTTGAATCTTTCTTTGGAACCAACAATACAGGGATAGCAAATGGACTAATACTGGGTTGTATAAAGCCTTTTTGTAATAAGTTAGCCACTTTTTTTCAATTTCATGCTTTTGAGCAAAAAGGATATCTATAGAGGCGAATATTAGGAGGTATTGCGGTAGGGTAAAGAGGTATTGCATGATTATGCCGTCTGAAAGGTGGTAGTGAATGCGGCTCTTGAAAAATAGAAGAATAAGAGTTCATCAGTTCTTCTAATTTATCAAATGCCCCAACCATTTCGTCACAAACATAT
Source organism: Acacia melanoxylon (assembly GCA_019022615.1). Lineage (NCBI taxonomy): Eukaryota > Viridiplantae > Streptophyta > Magnoliopsida > Fabales > Fabaceae > Acacia > Acacia melanoxylon. Next base: position 16,292,442 of record JAFJYJ010000005.1, read on the forward strand.
AACTGCATAAAGAAGCTTTACCTGTTTAGGAATTCCTTGCAACTTGTACCTCTTACCATTAACCTAAAATATCATAAACAACTCTTGCCAATTTGCCTATATTGTATTCAAAGATGCCAGCCATTTAATGCCAAGAACCATATCTACGTTGCCCAAATTGAATGGAAAGAAGTCCTCCTTAATGGCTAACTCTTGAATTGTAATCTCCAATTGGTGACAGATTTACTTAGAAGCTATCATACAATCATCTCCTACTTGCACACCAAAAGGAGGAAGAGAAATTGTTTTCAACTGCAGTGCTTCGACAAGTTTGTTCGATACAAAGTTATGGGTAGAGCCACTGTCTATCAAAATCAAAATTGTTTTTTTATTTCAAAATACCTTTCACTTTCAAGGTAGAGGCCGAATGATTGCTCAAAATTGCATGGAGTAAGATTTCGGCCAATGAAGAGTTTGTACTTTGTTCATCTTCAACAATATCCGGTGTGTCCTCTATTTCATCTGTAATTTTCATTTGAAACATAAGCCTTTTTTCATTTGGTGTGAATCTGCTGAGGATGACGTGATCGCTGGAAGATTATGGGAAGTTGATGGAATTAACGGCTTAGCATAGGAATTTAACGGATTTGAAGAAGTAGGTGGGTCCCAGGGCTGACGTAGAGAATATCCTTTATTTTCACGCCAATGATTGGAATTATCTGAGCCTCATGGGAATTGGGAACGTAAATAAGATCATGTTTTCTATTGGGATAGGAATTTCGCTTCAAACTCCAATGCTAAACTCACCGCCTTATACATTGTGCGCAACTTCTGAATTTTCACATCAGCCTGATATTCCTCTTTTAACCCATTAATAAATACCCCTAAAAGGCAATATTCAGGCCATCCCTGGACTTGCGACTGACGGTGAACAAATTCTTGTTTGTATTCTCCTACAGTGCCTAGTTGTTTAATTCCACATAGATGCACTCAGGATTTTGGAATTCTGTAGGATTGAACTGTTCCTGAAAGACTTGTACTAATTATTTCTAGTGTCTTATTGTTTGTCCTAACGAAACCCATGTTAAAGTGTCTAACGTGTTTCCTTTCAGGTTTATCGCCGCTACATCCACTTTTAAATCCTCGGGCATTTGGAAATTCAACCTTTGAATAAGGTCATTTGGCAAAGTTTCTATTCCATGAGAGGTTATTCAAATCAATTTCATCTTGTTCATTGAAAGGATCTCTTGAATTATGACTAGTTTCACCATGAACCACGGCTGGCCTATGTTCTTTCTTCAAAGTGTTAATCTCTGTATTCATCAAGTGTAATTGGGCAAGAATGGCCTTGAGTTGGATGTTGAACCAAAATTACAGCGGGATCATCCCGGGAATTGAGATTGGGTGGGTTTTCTGGGTTTAGATTTGGGTGTATTGATGGATCATTCTCATAAGAAGAATTTCATGTGTTCACCATGATAGCAAACAGGTCCAAAGATCCACCGCTCTGATACCAAGATGTTAGGACTTGTAAAATTTAAGATTAAGAGAAGAAGGAAAAGATAATCTAGAGTCAGAATAGAATCTGTACTCTAGCCAAGAGACAATAATTTAATTTCATATAATATTCTTCATTCATTACTTTCATAAAACATAATACACATATATAAGGATCAGTCATTACAACTGCCCTTGACTGTTTCTAATAATTACTTTACAACAGATAAGATAGAATAACCATTGTAAATAGATAATAACTTCTCCTAAACATAATAACTAGACATGTGGCCTTTTTCTTCTGGAATAAACCAAGAGAGGGCCACATGTGTCCCAAACAGTCTGTGTTCCCTATGAATTGGTGCATACTGTAACCTAAAGCATGGACGACAATCTTCCCGACCCTTCACTCGATTAATTAGTTATTATCAAGTTGTTTGTTCTAATTATGACTTAGCTATATCCCCAAGCCAAGTGGACTTGGTTTTCAAAGAGCTTCGGGTGGCTTTGTCCCCTGTTCTTTGGCCTTGCAAGGTATGGATTATGTCATTCCTATTATTGTTGACTGGTTTATTCAGAATTAAAAGTTTTAACATCTCTCGTGTTAAGGTTGTATTTGGTTTTTGTTAAATGATTGATTTTTCTTTTCTTTTTAATTTTTATTTGAACAAGGGTTTCCCCTTTTGTGACTTAAAGCGCTAAGTTTTCGCTTTTCCTAATAAGTGCGTTTACCATGAAGTGAACTTGTGTTCTCCTCCTTACAAAATGAGGTTACTTACCATCTCAATTAATAGCTTTCCTTCTCCTTCCATATTATCATGCCTTCTCCATTTATAAGGCACAATTTGCGGATCATTTTATGCTTTTCTTTTTCTCTCTAAAGATCTTATGGTTTTCTTGAAAGTTTTCATAATTGGCATTTGGCACTAACTCATTGCCTTCTTATTTTCATGCGCAATAATTATCTTTGTATATTAAATCGTTTCATTTTTATTTTTTCTTAGTAATTTTCTAACTAAATTCTCTCTCACCGTGAATTATTTCATTTTCATGTGCAAAGGTCAAGTTATAACTTCATTTCTGTATTGTTATTGCTTCCAGTTCAGAAATGCTTTTTTTATTGGTAGGTTATCTTGTGTTCACCTTCAATAAGGGACTCGACCAGACTGGAACTTCTTAATGATTGTCAGAACTTCATAACATATGGGAATTAATGATGAAGTAACATGCCACCTGGGACCTGGCAATAACTGCTTGTCTGCTTTCATGACATTGTTGTTGAATAAGTTAATTTTATCCTTTCAAAGGATATCCAACCCTTGGCAGTTTAAGTTTTTGAAACAGTTTGAATATTTACTAGGAATTAAAGTACATATGGAAGGATAGACTTGTCAGATTCGTGTTCATAATACGGAAATTTCGGTTAGTTTGAACTCCAGAATTGAGAATCATAGCCCACTTCTATGAGAAACAGAGGAGCATTTCACAGGTCAATCCAATTATATTCAATGTGATGTTCATGCTGATTTGGTTTAGGAGAGTTGTGTCCGGGCTCAATTCAAATGCTTGCTTTGTTAATGAATCATTGTGGTGTTGCAGCTATACACTGTTCCAATTCCAAGGGGCCTTCAATCTTAGTCGTCTCCCTAATCTACCCGATGAGTTTTATGTCAAGGAGGCATCAATGAAGCAACCAGGAAATGGCAGGCGAATCCATGTTGCTTTTTCTTTCTTTACTTGATATTCTGAATGCAAAGTCGACATATTTGTTGATTTGATTTTCTTGATCTTCAACTTTTTTTTTTTTTTGCTCTGTTCAGGTGTCTTTTGTATCTAAACATTTCTCTGTCGTTTCTGGGAATAACTTTGGCTTTCCATACCCAACATTAAGTTAAACTTAACTTGAGCTGATTTTGATTGTAAAAATGGATCGTTTACATCAGATAACAGTTTGCCAAAAGCTGTCTAGATCCTCTTTTGCACATATACTTGCATCTGAACTTAAGAGACATATGAAGCACACATGGTTCAATTACAGAGTTGCATCCATCTTTGCCACTTTCCACTTTTTCATGTTACAGGCTAGTCGCTCCTTCACTTATTGTGACCTTCGCCAGAAAGCTTCTTACCCTCCGGCGAAGACGGCGACCTCCTCTCACTCTCCAGAGACGACGACAACCTCTTAACTCCACCCATCTTCACCGTTTGCTCACTCACCGGCGATTGTGGCACGGCGAGTATGACGTGGCAGTGCTTCTCTAGAATAGAAAGGAGCCTTCGCAAAACTACTTTTGCAGACAATTGCAAGCTTCATCTCCACCTTCGAGGGCGAGGGCAGCAAGGAAGACGACCTTCACAGCACTACTTCTTATTGCTCACTCATCAGCGATTTTTGGCAAGGAAGACGGCAAGGGTGCGCGTCGGCGACTTCTCCATTGTCTTCGAACTCGTCTCCTCCTTCACTTGCCACGCTATGAAGCTCTATTTTCAAGATCTGAAGATTGCAGAACCACGTGGCTTCAGATCTGAAATTCATCTTCTCCCCAATATTTTTGCTATGAAACAGCAAGCTTAAGATCTGAAAAAAAAAAAAAAAAAAAAAATTGTCTGGGTGTGGGTGGTCGGAGGTGTTGGCGAGTTGTTGATATCTGGTGATGGTTACCATGAACGGCGGATTCTCCGGCGAGGCCTACAAAGATTGGTGGTCGGAGATATGGGTTGTTACCCACGGGAAAAACGGTTCATTCTTTTATTTTTTAATTAGGGTTTATTTTACAACACGCTTATATTCTATCAAGTGTTACTTTATTTTTATTTTTAAATAAAATATTTTTAATACTCTGGACATATTTTTATTTTATTTTTAAAAATAACTCAACTAGTCAGTATATTAGTATTAATGGAATTGGATATGGTCGATGCAATATTATAATCATTTTCATTTTGATGAATTTGACTAGCTCATTCATGTATACGTGTTTCAAGCTATCTTCTCAAATAAGCAAACCGTGAATTAATGTTAAAAAAAATCGTGAATTTAATTTCTAAAATATACAGTGTGTGTCATGTTTTAGGTAAGGATATTTTAGGAAAATACATATAATTAACTAATTTAACTTCTCTCATTAATTCCTTCAAATTCTGATAATTTACTTTTATAATTAGGACCGAAGGGAATATTGAATATCATTTTCTTAATTTTTTTTTAAAAAAGGCCCACCCTTTGCTTATTTTACTTGGGCCTAATTCAGGCCTAGACTTAATCTAACGGCCTTAGTATATTCTCTTATTTTGATCACCTCCTTATGACACTTACCTCCGGCTTCTCCATATTTTCCTAGCTATATACAAACATATTCTCTTTCGTCCTTATTATAAGGCACCAACTAATAAATCTCACAAACCAATAAAAATAGTTAAAGTTACTACAGTTGCCTACAATTTAAGTAACTTCCAATATTACTCCTACTAATTGTACTAAACTCTAATAATATATTCCCTCCGGTCCTAATTATAGGAGCTATTTACCAGAATTTGGAGGGATTAAGGAAGAAAGTTAAATTAGTTAATTATGTATATTTTCCTAAAATACCCTTACCCAAGTTTATTTAATACAAATACATCTCTCAAAGATAGAACTAAGTAATACAAATACAAGTTTATTTTCCTAAACCACGCTCTGATCAAGCAAATAATACTATCTCACACTTTGACGGAAGAGAAAAAAATTTCTATCAAGAGAGTATATATTTAATTGGGCATATTACAAATACAAGTTTATTTTTTTTTTATTGTTGTTAAAAAAGATAATGAAATTAATGTTTTATTAGGTTATTTTAGGGGGAAAATTAATCACTTTGGACAGATAGTTAAAAAAAAATCTTAAAGGAATATTAAAATTATTTTATTTAAAAATAAAAATAAAAAATAAAGTAGAATATCTCACTTGATAGAATATAAGCGTGTTGTTAAATTAATTATTGTGGAAGAAGTATTAGTAGGGGTGATATGGAAAAAATATGATAAAAATTGCTTAAAATTATTTTATATAAAAAAGTATAATTTAGGTGTATATGACATTAATGAGTTGCAAACATTATTTACTTTATAAAATATATAGGTATATTATTAAATTATTATTGAGAAAATATAAATAGGGGTATTATAGGAAAAAATTGACAAAAGTTAAAACTTGCTCTTATAATTAAGACCAAAACCAACTCCAAAATTTGTTCTTATAATTAGGACCGGAGGGAGTATTAATTATTATTCTCACATACTATCCTCATTAATTATGGGCAGACATAGAAACAAATAATTAATGCTTATTAGGAACAAGCAAGTGTTTTATAAAAAGGACCAAATAAACTTGTTAGTTAGTGCCTTATAATAAGGACTAAAGGGAGTAAGTACATAACTATAAATTTAGTCATCTACGTCTTTACCAGCATAGAGCCATATATGCATGTAGCAAATGAGAGCGTAATAGTAGTGTGTGACAACATGCTTTCCCAGCATAGAGGCTATATGCGTGCAAGAGATGCAACCACTCTTGCCATTTTAATTAGGGAAAATTTCATTAAAATACTTTTTGAATTTGTAAAACCCCGAAGTCTTCCGAATTTGTAAAAAGATTGGAAGGTATAAAGGACCTACGAGGGATATGCAAATTCGGGTGAAATTACCATTTTACCCTTACTTTTAAATATAAAAAAATACCTTCCACCCCTTACTTTTTAAATATAAAAAAATACGGGTGGAGGGTATTTTTTTATTATTTAAAAATAAGGGCAAAAGGGTAATTTCACCCAAATTTGCATATCCTTCATAGGTCTTTTGTATCTCTCAGTCTTTTTACAAATTCGGAAGACTTCTGGGGGTTTTACAAATTCAAAAGGTATTTTAATATAATTTTCCCTTTTAATTATATATTCAATCATTAGAGCATCAGTGGAGATTGACTTAAAAGAATAGGTCTTAATTCGTTGTATTTTTATGCCTACTTGTTTTTTTTTGGTCCTCGAGAAAACAGGATAAACTTAAAAAATAACATTATTTTTGATAGCAAGCATGCTTTTACTTTTATTCATATTGTCTTTACCCTTTATCCCTGGTTTTTGAGTCATTTAAGAATTTCATTTTAAATATATGTTGGTATGAATTCACATATGAATATTTTTTTTGGGTTATTAATAAAGTTTTTTCTAGGTGTGTCTGACATAAATTAATAAATTTTGGAAAGAACAAAAATATCAATAAACACTTCAAAATGATGTAGATTCATCATGCCATTAAATTTCATCAAATGTTTGTTAGGTTTTACTTTAAATTGAACTTAACAAATTTAATAAACGTTTGATGAAATTTAATGATCTGAAAAATCTGCACCATTTTAAATTTTTTATTAGTATTCTGTTCATTCCAAAATATATTTGTGCCCGACGCTCCTTGAAAAAAAAAATTTGTAGTAAAATTGCACCTTAACCCTATTTTTTCATTGATGAATTTAGAGAAGAATTTAAGTAAAATATTGACAATCAAGAAAGTTTCACGAAATTAATTTGGAAATAGACTAAATACGTACCCCAAGCTAGTGTGGACCCAAAAAGAGAAGTCATACGAGCAATAACTCATCTCCCCATTATTCAGAGTTGACAAGAAAATTGAAAATCCACACCGACCCAAAGTAAAGATCATATTTTTAATTTATTTTCTCATTACTTGGATACTAATTTTCGTAGTAATCATGCCTATTTTTCACTAATTAACGCAATTAATCTATTCTATGTTGATTCTAAAAAGGAAAAAGCACACAAAGATCTGAAATAAAGAAATTAAACATAAATATGTCTCCTTGAATTTGATTACTTGAGGCCTTTGAGGGATATTTCCTTGCCCCCACGTTATCGTTTATTATCTCGTCATTTATAGGATAAAATATTAATTTTCTAACTTCTATGTGTGACATGAGAATACACTTCTCCTACAACATGATAAGTGTTTTTTCCTTAAATGAATTATATGATAAATAAATAATTAAATGCCTACTTTTCTTTATATATTTTAATCAATGAGGAAATAAAAGGAAATAATCAATAACACATACATCAACATCACAATATAATATAAAATATATAAAGCAAAGTCATATATGTCGCTGAGAATATACCTGTGTTGGCTTATTTTTGTATTAATTAGCCATGTGGAATATGCATGAATCCAAGTGGAATAGAGACATCCAACTAAAATTAAACCTGACTTTTAATCAAATAAACAGTAACTACAGGTTGAGATGAATTTAAAATATTAAAGCATTGACAAAAGAGCCAATGGATTTATAACTTAGTGGTATGAATGTTTCCTTATAAGTAGAAAATTGCGAGCTCAACCTCGCTTGTGACCTCAGGCTGTTAGTATCTATCTCTCTGATTTTTTTCTTTTTCCTAAAAAAAATAGCACTTGAAAACAATGAGATTTGGAAATAATTAACACTATATGTATGCAAGAAAATATGATTATGAAAAATTAAAGAAAATTGTGTTTGATATGTCTGGAACTCTAAATAAATTGCTGATTAAAAACGTAAACACAATTCTAGAGAACTAAATACTAAAAACGTGAACAATATGTGGAACACACAATTATGGAAAGCTTCCTGTGAACGGTCCAGATTCGCATATTCAAAACTCATAGTTTTGTTAATTCGTTAAAGAGGTGTCTGAATCAAGATTGTAGAAAATGGACGGTCCAGATTTCCTCTCAATTTGGTATAAGATGGGGTATCTTATCCATTTGGTACGCCCTGTCAGCTAGAAAACCGACCTTTCGTTTATGAAACCATCGGTGGTGTAGACTTGACCAACAAAATCTCCCAAGTCTCATGCACCGTCCTTTCGAACGTAGTTTCGTAGAGTTTTCCCTTCCACTCCCTTGATTATTATATTATACATAAATGCTTTTATATTTCTTTCTCTCTTCGATCTACACCAAACATAAACAATATAAATGCTCTCATAATCTTTCTCTAATTTCACTCTTGTACATACCAAACACAAACATACGACAATGTCTAACTATTTCCATAGCCAGAGCTTTTCTTGTTCAAGAAAGATTAATCCTTGTGCTGTTTCCTTCAACTTTTACATCTTCAATAATCATTCCTCCATCCACCAAACCTCTTCTTCTTCATCCCACTCCAACATTTTCGCTTCCATTATTCACATTCTTCTCAATTTCCTGCAGATTCAAAGCTCAGGGACGAGTCCCTCACCATTTGAGCTTCGTCCTTTGGCTTTCATGGTTTCTGCGGGATGTTCAGTCGCATATTACTTGGTTTCTTCAGCTAAGTTCATGTTTCCTGGTTTTGCTTCTCAGTTCGGAGTCCTCATGTTTGTGTTTGGATCTTTGGCTGTTTCCACTTTGATATCTTTGACTCTGAAACTTCCATGGTGGTGTGTAGTGTTTATAATATTAGTAGGAGGAATCATTCTAGTGGTGAACAGATTATACGGAGTATATGGCAATAGACGTACCAAATCAAGAGTCCTACAACCTCTCTTGCCATTATATATATAATGGTGTATATATTCAACAACTAAAACAAGGGTCTGGCAATATGACCGTACTATTCATTAACTAGAACATGAATATAGAGGTTAAGATAAATCTCATTATTCATGAATCATGACTTATATATGGTACAACTTTGTATAAATTCTAGCATAATCTCTCTCTACAGTATTTTAAAGATGGATAAGCACAATAGTGAAAGATGCATACACTCTGTCTATTTGGTCTCTTCACTAGATAGCTAGCTACATGACCAGAGAGAAGGGACGTGTATATATATGCATCCCCCAATTACGTTAAATTGTCATAATAAAACATTTACGGATTAATCGCAGAGTACAAATTAAATTAGCATTCATGAGTGTGTCCAACAATGCATGGGGAAAATCCCATCAAATGATATATATTTCATATGCCGCCGCATTTGGGTGATGAAGTTAAAGGACGTATGAGTCAGTATCCATGGAATTAACAAAATGAATGAACAAACTAATATATATAAGGCCATCCTTTGTATGAAGAATATGGAAAACATAAAATCATGTCTTGATGTAGGAAGGGGAAGGGGAGACGAAAGAAGAAGTGAGAAGAGACAGAAAAAGATGAGATAGAATAGAGAAGAGGAGGGAGAAGGAAACTTAATAATCCTTATTATTTAGAGTAAAATACATCAACCTCCCATCTATTTACCCTAAATTACAGAAATATCCCTTCTATTTTGAAAACCTATAAGAACCTTCCTTAAAATCAAAATGTATTATGCATAAACCTCTCTTCTAGTTTTAAGATTCAACTTCCATTTATCCAATCGTTAGTTAACCGATAAATCACAATATCGACTCATTATTTTGACCAAAATGCCCCTTCTTAAAATAAATATTACTTAATAATCATGTAATATTTAGCAAAAAAATAATCATTTAATCACATATAAAATTCAAAGTTAAAAAACAGTAATACTTATTTTTAAAATTTTGTCATACTTTTAGATTGATCATATTATAAAGTTAATTAATTTTATCATTATAATTTTTTTATTTTTTAATAAATATAAATGTTTAATCTCTTTTGTTTTTAAAAAACTTATCACGTAATTTTTAAATACGTATGATGATGTTTTGCAAAAATATATACACACACTAAATTAGGTTATATAATTATAAAATGATATTACTATGAGATTCGCATATTAATATCTTATAATTTAAATTTTTTAAGAATATTTCATTAAACATATATTCTTAAAAATAATTACTCAAATTTTAAACAAGTTTTTAATATTTACCACGTAAATAGATTACTAAAAATTATTCTAAATTAAATTTAGTAAAAATTTCAAATATATCATTAATGAACATTAATATTAAAAGATAAATTAGAGATTTGGTATAATGAGGGGTAAATTAGTAAACAAAATTTATTTTAATATGGTTTTTAATTTAAAAATATACTTGAAGAATCTTTTTAGAATATTCTTAACAGTGTTAATAATTTGGACTAAAGTGTATGTTTTCAAAATAGAGGGGGGTCAATGTAATTAAGGTAAAACAAAAGGATGGTTAAAGTATTTTACTCTATTATTTAATCATAAGACGCCTATAAAATGAGATATGTTGTGAATATATTATTTATAGCCCCAACTCTAGCTCTAAGAATTAAAAAGAGATCGAACATTCTAGAATCCTATAATTAAATGCAGATAACATTATATTAATGATAAAAGATAACGATCAATCAACATTAAAACCAAATATTCCCTGATTATCTTATTAATCATACATGTCATTGGCAATCTTCAAAACTCATAGAATCTTCCATTATTATTTTTAGGGCTGAGCATGAAACCCATAATCCGGTGAGTCCACCCATAACTCAATGCAATCGGGTCAATTTAAGCCCGCCCAAAAAGACCCATAATGGGTTGGGTTAAAACCCGCCCATTTAAGACTTAAATGGGTAGGTTATAGGCACATCTTCGGGATGCCCATACCCACCCATTTAGTTTTATATATATATATATATATATATATATAGGTTTAAACTTCTCATGTTGCATGAGAAGAAGATAAAATTCCTACACACTACATGTGAAATGGTGGGATCCACATATATATATATATATATATATATAATGCTAATTATATATATATGTGGGTCTCACCATTTCATGTGTCTGTAACATGAGAAAACACTTCTCCTACAATATGAGAAGTGTTTTTCCCATATATATATATATATATATATATATATATATATATAATTAACTATATGCACACTTGGACAATAATACGCCACATTGCCATGAACTACCCATTCCCCATCTCCCCATTTGACCATTTCCCAATAGAGTTTGAACATCAAAATTATATTATGATGACACTTGTCTAAATTTAGGTTCTTTTGTGTGAATTATGATTATTGAATTTTGAAGATTCATATTTTAAAATTTAGAATGATAAATTTGGGTGGATACTTAATACTTATATATGTTTTTCTCCACACAAAAAAACTTGTCAAATGTAAATGGGTTACCCAAAACCCGGTTAGCCCGCCCATTTATATGCTAGCTCATTTAACATGAGTTTAAATGGTTGAGGTATGGATATGGACTAACTCATAACCGTTTAAAGTTAAATGGGCGGGCTATGGGTTTAGGCATGGGCTGCCCAACCCGCCCATTAGTGTGCCCTAATTATTTTTCTCTAACTTTTCTGTCTCTATCATGTATAGGGTCTATTTGGGATAGCGGTGGGAGAAGTGGCTTTTGCATCTGATGGACTTATCCTGATGGACTTTTTTTTTATGTGATTTGTGTTTGGGATAGCAGTAGCAGAAGTAGTTTTTGTTTGTGATGGGAACTTGTTTGGCATAGCTTTTAAAAAGATAGATAAGATGGAAAATGACTGAAAAGGGCATGAATCAAATTCACACATACACTATTTAATGGAATTTTACTATTTTAAAAAGATAGATATATATGTGTTGTATAAAATGTGATAATTTGGGATAAAAAATTAAATATAAATATAAATTTGCTAAATAAAATAGTAAAATTCCATTAAATAAATTACAACACAATGAAGTGCTTAAATAAACCTAGTCCCTACAAGTTCATTTCTGATTTAATTGCTTCGGAGGTAGCGATACGAATTAATTGCTTCAATTTGGAGGTAGCTGATATGAATTTGAGGAGGTTGGCATATGAATTAATTGCTTCAGCGATGGAAGGAGATGAGAGAAGAGAAAGACAGAGAAAAAAAAAAAGAGCAGCACGGCTTGTGAGGGGGGGTTTTATGGTAATTTAACAGATGGGCCCACATATAAAATTGATGGAGAAGTATTTGATGGGGTTAGAAGCTAGGAATTGTGGCTTCATCAAAAAAACCCCATCATACTTATAAGTCCATAAAAAAAAAAATCAATCCCAAACACTTAAAATTTCTTTGATGGACTTATTATCCCATCGATAGACTTGGGTTCCCAAACACGCCCATACTTGGTGTTTTCAAAATGGCATTTATAAAGAAATGGGCGGTGTGGTTCTTAAAGCAAACACTTAGGGGTCCTCACGCACTTTGTTTTATTTTTGGGAAAATGACAGCCAGGTCTCAAAGAACATACAAAATATTAAAAAGTCTCAACCCAAAATCACATATTTGATATTATTTGTATTAAAAAAAATCCAGGTGTTTAAATTTTGTTGTGAATATAGCACTTCTTGTTGTGAATATAGCTTTTTTATTGTGAATGACCAGGATTTAAATTATTGTTGTAAATATAGCACTTCTTATTGTGGATCTAGCTTTTTCTGTTGTGAATGATCTTTGTACGCTTAAGGACATGAGTTTGAAACAAAACCCAGGTGTTTAAATTTTGTTGTAAATATAATACTTCATGTTGTGAATATAGCTTTTTATGTTGTGAATAATCAGGTTTTTAAATTTTGTTGTGAATATAGCACTTCTTGTTGTCAATACAAATAATATCAAAAAAATTCCTAGGAACTTTTTTGATATGTGATTTTGGGTTGAGACTTTAATTTTTTGATATTTTGTACCTTCCTTGGGACCCGGCTGTCATTTTCCCTTTATGTTTTTTGAGAAAGACGTATATATGAACCACTGGAATATCAATATCACGAAATGGCCCGTTGAAATAGCTTAATTTCTATTAAAGTCCTTAAGGACCATATAAAGTTATTTCCTTTTTCTTTTTTTGCGAACTGACCTGATAGTCCTTGGTGAAATTAGTTGTTACTATTTTAAAGTTAAAGTGTGTTCCTTTCTAGTGTACGATCACACCAAACAAACCAAACATTTGTGTGCTCACACTTGTAATCCAAAGGAACATAGATAAGCCTCTCTTCAAATTTATCACCCGCTTCCTTTTTTTTGTTGACCATAGCAACGAGTATGTCTTCCCCTCCCTTTTATCTCTTAGTACACAGTTCCCAAAGCAATGCTATTCAATCTCACAAGAATCTTGTGTTTGGATCAAATACCATCTGATACAGAAATAAGTAATGCCACAAAATGATAAAGCGATAAGCTAGTAGGGTCTTGTACATAGTTGGGTGAAGGAAGACAACGATGGGTAGCAGTTCCCAACAAAGATTAGCTCAGTTTTTTTCTTTTCATGCTTGGGTGAGTTTTTTTTTCCTTTTATTTATTTAGCATCATAGAAACCACTTCAAAACTGCGTGGCAGCATTAAGAGGAGGGGGAAAAGATGCTGATTGGTGGAGAGATACAGAACGACAACGTTTTGAGTTAGTGGAGAGAATAGCTCAATGAAGAGGTTCTTGCCGATGAACTATATGTGTATATTTGATGACAAAACTTTTATGTACTCCTTCTGTCTTTAATATAAGATATATTTTGAGAGTTAATCTTGATCCTAAATATAAGATATAATTTTGACATTTGTCATCCCCCTAATTTAACTCATATTGATGCTCCATCAATCATAATCAATGAATGAAATGAGAGAATTAAGAAAGATAACTATGATATTTTTGAAAATACATGTTATGTTAACTAACTTAACCAACTTTCTTAATCTAATGAAATTGGGTAAATATGTCTATATACTACATATAGCATAAAGTGAAGTATTAATTAAGGATAGAAGGGACAAAATAATGATGGTCAATAAATAAATAAATAAATAAATATATATATATATATATATATATATATATGTATGTATGTATGTATGTATGTATGTATGTATGTATGTATGTATGTATGTATGTATGTATGTATGTATGTATGTATGTATGTATGTATGTATGTATGTATGTATGACTTCAATGTAATTCTTAAGTATCTTACACATTTAAACCACCACTTATAGTTTAAGGAAACAAATGCTATAAGGTAAAAAAAAAAAAAGGAAACAAATAGTATCAATTATCCTTTTTTTTTTTACATTTTGTTTCTGTTTCATATTCAAACAAATATTTTCTGTCAATTCAATAATGTTTTGATGTAGAACAAAGTGTATAAAAGAGATAGGTGTATAAAATTAATAAATAAGTTATGAATTAGAAAATTATTATAAGAAAGGAAGGTAAAATTAGAAGAAAAAAAATTATTTAAAGTAGAAGAACGTAATTACATTTTAAAAAAATTAATTAAAGAGATTAAAAGTATATTTAAACCAATGAGTGTGTGTGGGCTGAGCTTGTGGAAGGCTTGACCAGCTACAGGATTTCATATCCCCTATGTGATAATGGTATAACGAAGAAGAAATTTCATTTTTTTTAAGAGAAAAAAAGTAAATATTTTTTGTTGTGACTAAATTTAAAGTAAGTTTTGTTGGTCAATTAGTATACTCAGTGGCGGAGCCACACTGGTGCATCTGTCTGCAGGTGCAGACACAAACTTTTAAGAATCTATATATATTTTGAAGGAACTTCATCACAAATTGTCTAGATGGTGTGGTTGGTTATTTGTCTAGTGTCACAGAGGAGTCCCCAGTTCGAACCCTCGCTTTACCTTTCCGTTTCATCTTTTTAACCACATCCGCTTCATGCCTATTCTGTGGTGGTCTGGTGGATCCCACTTTTTCCTTTTCTTTTTTTGTCAAATGGACAATATGAACCAACCAGGCAACCTTCGTTCCCATTTAAAATACACTGTTTAAATCATTTTTAATTTGATATACATACTGATGCACTTCAGCTGTAAATATGTGAGTTGTTGGACTAATTCATATTACATTAAATCACGCCAACGGGTTAGGATTTTTTATTTATGATTTTATTTTTGGTGGAATAGAAAGAAAACTCAAATGAGAAAACATGCTTATTGTGATCAACAATAGCTGACCCGTGCAATCATTGTTTTCCTGTTTGATGGATGCATGAAAATATTTTTTCAGTTTTTTAACAGAAAATTATTCAAAAATGAGGGAAAAAGAAATATATAATTATTTCATTTGATAAGATTGATGATGAAGATATAACTTGATATTTTGAGGAATGAAGAATCAAAGAACGCTTTTGTAATCGTTCTACCGTAATAATATTTTTAGTTGATTTCTTGATTATTATTATTTCATGTTAAGTTGAAGTTTTTTTTTTTATTTTATTGTTTATATTCTTTTGTTTTTTAATGCATTTAAAACTTTCATTTAAAAAAAAAATTGGGGCGCTGCCCCCGAACCCCCAAATTCTACTACTAAATGCGGTGACCCACAAACATTTAAATCGCTCCGTCGAAAAGTATACTAAAATAACAACATTCTTAAAGAACATAATTTTTTTAAACATGAATACGGACGAAGTTTAAATATGCTCAAGTTTTTTTTACCCCTGAAGTTTTATGATGAAGTTAAACACGTGTTATTCATTGATACGAGGAAGAAAAAGCATTATTAGAAATGTGGGAATAAATTGAGAGAGTGGATAAAGTTGTCTGCTGCGTGTGCTTCTGTGTAATTAATGGCCCCTCCATGAGTACGCTTATATGGCTTACAACATTATTCCTCAAAAAAGAAAACATTACAACTTTTTTTAAAAAAAATAATAATAATTGAAAGACATTTATCATTTTAAGTTTTTAACCTCATAGATCATATATATATATATATATATATATACACAAACCAAATTTCAGACAGGTACAAGATTTAAAATAAATAAAAAATTATATTTATGAATAATGATATTTTTTGCAGCTTTTATATTTAATGATGATTTATGCTTATGAGTTAATTTTGTATATCACAACACGACAAATTTTTTAAAATATATATATAACAGATAATTTATTTAAAATTAAGGGAAATTAGGCTATATAAAAAATCACAAATTAAATAATTAAAAATAATGTGTAATTATATTAATAAGTGTGCACACCTTAAATCTAACAGAAGAGGAGGAGGTGGTGGTGGTGCTTCCGCCTCTTTATAAGATCCTTTTAAAAAATACAAAGATTTTTAAATAAAATTTTAATATTATTTAAAAAATATCTTTTCTTAATTTCAATGACTTTTCCAAATAAGAGAGATGGGTATTTTTAGAGTGAATTTATTAATAATATTTTTGGGAAAAAACTTATACATGCTTCCCTATATTCTATAAAAGGTATTGTATTAAGGGATAAGACATTTTTTTTAAGAGAGTCTTGTAGAAGGAGACAGATGGAAGGAGTATTATACTCCCAATTGGTCCTAATTATAAGAATAAATTGTTTTTTTTTGAGAAATTAAGGAATCTAATTAAATTACTTTAGAATATTTTATTTTTTTCTCCAAACTAATTAGTTTGACTAATAAATTAATATATATTTTAAGGATACATAAATATCTTTATGATTAAGTAATTTATTTATCTTTTTTAATCTCTTTAAAAAGTCAATCTGATCTTATAATTAGGACTGGAGCTAGTCCTAAATACCAACACACCACGAATCCGAGTAATATGTTGTTAGGTGACAAAGCCATTAATGGTCGCCACTTTCGCATATTAATATTACCAACTACTAACTACGCACAATTTCTCGTATTTGATAATCTCTTGGATATATATTGAGGAATTTAGACAAGAGATATAAAGAGAAAGAGATAATACACACACACATATATCAAGAGTGGAAGACCATCAAAGTATCAAACATAATAGCAGTCACATGAGCTTGTTTCATCTTTCCTTCCATTACAAACAACCTATATGTATATATTAAAACTGTAAGCCGTAATTATTATATACCATTCATGTTGTTGTTAATGTCTAGTTTAAGAATCGTTTTAATATTTATGTAACTTTTTTGTTAGGTCAACCATTAAAGAGAGTCATTGTTTTTTTCTTAAATAAATAAATCTCCACCGAACTGATCTATATAAATGGGCTTACAGGTTTTTCTTTTCTACCCATTAATAAGTACTCATTTATGTTTAGGCTTTTAATTTTTCTCCTCACGGGCACATTTGCAAGTTTTTATAAACGTGGACATGTTTTTTTTTTTTTTTTTTAACATTCATATTTTGACAAAAAAAATATGAGTTTATTGCCCAAAACTGTTTCTTTTAAGAATCCAAACGATAACCAATAGGGTCTATTTAGACAATTCTAATTATATTATGTAATATTTATAGATATACTCATATATGATACCTGGCCTTCCAATCTCACATCAACTTCTTCTGATATCTTATGAAATACCAAAAGCTGATGATTTCAAACACCCTATATGTCATTGAGTTGATCCCTGGTCTTTTAATTTATAAACCTATTCTATTATTTCAGATTATTCTTAAATCACACTTGATCAGTACTGTGGATGCTTAAATGTTTTACACAGACACAAACGTATTCAAGTTGATTAATTATCCCTGTATAAAAAGCATAGGATTAGAAGACACGCAAGTTAAATGACAGGGGTTAATAATCAAATGGCTAGCGTCATTATATTAATACAAGCATGCACACGCTTTTCTGGGGCTAAGAAGCACTAAGAGACTTAAAACAATAAGAAGAAAAATATTACACGCCAACCAAAGTCACAAAGTACCTCTGACTCTACTCCGCTCTTCTTTTCCCACCTTGGATTCCACAACTTAATCACTCCCTCCATTAATTTCACCACAAATATACATCTCTCTCTCTCTAAGTGTGTGTGTGGAAACATGGTTCATGAGTGTGTCGTCTGCGAATGTTATTGCTTAAAAGAGAAGAAGACCAAACCTTTGACTTCACAATAATTAGTACCTTCCATGATACACACAATAAAAGTTAATGGATAAGCATATATATATGTAGCTATATATCTAGCACTACTTCTTGCCTCTGAAATTGCCATGAGAAACACCTCCTTCTGTTTCTTCTTCTATCTTGCCATGTTTTTTTGAAACACATACCTGGGATATTCTCACTATATATAAGATCAAGTACTCTATATCTATGTACTTCTCTATTGTTCAGTTCACTGCTTTATCAGTTGTACCCTCTTCCAACGCCCACTAGTTAGGGTCAATGCTAGCTAGCCCTTGTTCTAGCTACTACACCATTATTCCAACCTTTGCTTTCTTCTCACATAGAAACCTAATTTGTATGTGTGTGTGTGTGTGTGTGTGAATATCACCTTCTTGCTCAATCTTCTCGGTTTCATTAGATGGTCTTGAACTTGCTTCTTCTCTAAAGTCTAGATACCTTTCACTATGAATATGATCTTTCATGAGCTTCAGGAGTTTTGTAGACAGCTGCTACTTATGGAATATTGATTCTTTCATATATCGTTGTACTATCCAATAAATATGGATAGATAATTAAAGAGTATGCGGGACCCATTTAACATGCAATTCTTGTCATTTTATCTTTCTCCAACTGGATCGTGTAGCTAATATTTAAGAGTCTTACACTCTGTTGTGCAAGATTGAAAATTTCTCCTCTTTAGTTGTTATGTGGCGCGGGGCCTTGTACTCATCGATACTAATTAAGCTCCTCTCTTAAGTATTTCTTAAGTGTGAAGTTCTGAGTTTAAACCTTCTATCGATATAATAGATATGTTAGTTATGGCAAAAAAAAAAAAAATCACTATGCATCATGTCATTCAATTGTCTTTTTTTATACATAATTATTTCCTTTAGTTTTATTTTTGGTATGTCGTATTTTCACCTTTATTCAAAAAACTATTAACTGTCTATGATATTCCAATTAAAATTTTTATGCTTTTCAAACCCAAAGTATATATAGCCTTTATTTAGGCTAGCATATATAGTTGAAAGAACACAATTGTCTCCATTGCACTTTGTGTTTAGTTAAACTTTAAACTCATATAGCAGTCATATCTATTACCTATTTGACTATCTCCATGCATGATATTTTCACATTGAACTATGTATGTTTCACAATCACATTAGACTCTCATGATAATAAATAACTCTATTTTTCATTTATAAAGGATTGACAGTATTTCAAAAGGAGGGAAGCATATATATATATATATATATATATATATATATATATATATATATATATATATATATATATATATATATATATATATATATATATATATATATATATATATATATTGTTCCAGTCCAGTATATGTTTGATATTTATGATGAGTGAGGTTTTATACTTTCAAATACACATATAGTGATACTTCAATTTTATGTTGTGCTTCCTAAATTTGTGTGTGCGTGTGTGTTGATGAACTTTCTCATATATTCATAGACACCAATTTAAATCCTAATCTCTCATGTCCTTTACCTAACTTGATTAGATTAAGCAAGATAGTTAAGTTAGTTAATATGATATGATTTTTCTAAAACATCATAATCATCTTCCTCAATTTCCCTTCATCTCTCTCTCTTATTTTATTATTGTTGAGGGGACATGAATAAGGGTAAATAAGGAAAATATTGACAAATATGAAATAATAGGTCTTATATTTATGACCAATATCAATTCTCAAATTAGGTCTTACATTAAGAAGCAAAGGAGTGCCAGCTTTGATACATTACATGGTTACTTAATTAGTACTAGCTTGTCACAATACTCATGAGTTAATTAACTATTTAATTTGACTAGATTATTAAATCGTTGGAAATATTGATTTAAAGTTTATTAGTTCGACCGCATCTATATTATATTGAATCTAATCAAATTGGTTTCTCATTGCTTTTGACAGATGCACTTCATGATTCCAACACAGCTTCAATCATTTGCGCGCATGATTTATTGGGGCCAAATGGAAGGATTACCCTATAGGTGCTAGCTTGATGTGTTGCCAATACTATATATATATATATATATATATATATATATATATATATATATATATATATATATATATATATATATATATATATATATAAAAGGACCAGCTAGCCTATATAGACGCATATAATTACAGGTAGTGTATTGCTTGCCTTCCAAACCTAAGCCTGAGAATCATTTTCAGGTTAAATCTTCATATCTTTTGCGAGACTTGGCAGCAAAGCATTCTTGTGTTATGTCACCATTCATCGTCTTTGCAATCAATACTTGAATTCTTTTCTCTTTTTTTATTTTATCGTTTTCCTCTTGTTTCTATATATATGTGTGTATATATATATATTCACTTATTTTTTAACAAAAAGACATGAGCAAAAATCAAAATGATGGACCGGGGAAAAAAATAAGGAAAACAAAATTAGAACTAACGCAGTTTTCACATATTTTTGTTATTTGTTTTTTTTTTATATAAAATCATTCTATATTATTTTTGATTTAATAAATGTTTGTGTGTGTATAGGATGGAATTATAGTGTCAGCCTTTGCTTCGAAGAAAGGTAGCTAGCAGGTAGGTTTTAGTGCAAGGGAAGACAAAAAGTAATGGAGTGATATTCAATGTTTTTATGGTAATAATCAGACTAAATAGTTTTCGATTAACTTTAAGGCATGGTGCACTGTGATTTTAGATGCTTGCTGACAAATATAATCATTGTAGAAGAAGTCAAAAAGTTATTTCTAGATCCAACGCTAGACTTCCACTTTACAAATTATTATGTTTAGTATAGTTAAAAAATATTTTTTTTCATCTTGCCTTTTGTAAAATTGACCAATTCTGATAAATTAAATTAGAGTCAACTCCGTGTATTAATAGAGTAGAAACTAATTAAGCTTTTTACTATTCGAGTACTATCCATGACTTTGAATATATATATAATATATAGTTTCTATCCTTAGCTTTATATAGGTTGAGTTTTCATTCTTAAAATTTAGACAAGATTAAAGTTGAAGTACATGACAAAGAAAACATTAGACAAAAGGAGGAACACTAAGTTGAAGAAACAATCAAGAGAGATATTTATGTATTATGTAACTATTGCTTTGCAACATACGAACACAGAAACATTGATCAATGCATTAAAAACACTGCAATTCTGTAAACCCTAAAAGCAATATCCAATATCATACTTCAGCACTGCACCTTGAAAAGGTTCAATAGTAGGGATTTTAACTTAATGCTATAGCTAGAAGCTATACCTAATAGTGAAGCCAAAGTCTCACCAATAGTTAATTAAGAGTTATGCATGCTATTTGACGTACGTACGTTTATTATGTACAAGAATTCAAACAGTACTTGCATATATATATTTTATGCGTAAATTAAACTAATTCATTATATCATATAAGCAACCTATATAATTAGTATGTACCCTTCAAAACCATCAACATTTTTTTAAAGCATGCGAGGCCACTATTTCCATAAATCAATTGGGCAACTTGAGGTTGAAGTTGAGGCATTTTCAGGAACCATTTCTTGCTTTTCCAAATTTGATGGTCTGAATTGTACACTACTGACCGTATTGTCCATGGTCTGAAAAATATTGTTGCTGCTGCTGCTTGCGCCTGCATTATTATTGTTGTTGTGGTCCTTATTACTAGGCACATCCTGACTAAGTTGTGAGGCGACAAACTTGTCGAGTA
The DNA here is from genome assembly GCA_019022615.1 of Acacia melanoxylon. Lineage (NCBI taxonomy): Eukaryota > Viridiplantae > Streptophyta > Magnoliopsida > Fabales > Fabaceae > Acacia > Acacia melanoxylon. Next base: position 16,314,411 of record JAFJYJ010000005.1, read on the forward strand.
CCCGCCAATCGGTCACTTGTTCATCATCCGCCGCCACCTGTTCTTGGCTACTACTGCCATAAACAGAAGCCGCCGGAAAAGTTTGCTGATGATCTTCAGGCACAGCATGGTTCATCACATGATCAAGACCATATGGTGCCATTAGGTTGCTGCTGCTGCAAGGGTTTACGGCTGTGGGAGCCGATGATTGAAGCAATTTCGGGTTCTGGTAATCGAGTAGCGGAAGCTGGGGGAGGAAGTGGTGGCGAGTTTGAAGCTGGTGAAGCAAAGGCACGTGATGATGAGGATTATGGTCCAGCTCTTTCTTGCAAGGATAAGTATTGATGGGGATTTGGTGGTACATCAAATTAGGTTGATGAGAAGGATGAGGATTTTGGTGCTTTGGTGAGTCCAAGTCTTGCATGAAAGTTGAGACTTGTTGGTCATCATACCAACAAGGAGAGTCATGCTCACTCACTTTCCTCATGGTTGTTATTCTCTTCTTGAATACTCTACACACAACCCATCCTTCTTCCTGCTTCAATCATACCCCCACACAAAAAGTTAAACCAATACCAAAAATTGAGTTCAATAACATTTTATCTGTTAATTAGTGACATATATCGTACAAAAACAAGTTCACCAACAAGGAAGTGAAAATGTTAGCTGGGAAATGTATAGATTGAGTAAATTCATCCGAAAGTAACTGGGGCTTTTTTTGTTTCAATCCATTCACTTCTTAAGTCCAAAAAACTGTTACCTCGGTTCTTGGGATGATTTACAAAAAGTATGTTCCAAGATCAAGAAATCTGAGAACTCAAAATAATACCCTTTTAGGTGGATGGTGATATATTTCAAGAACCAAATTTTGATATGTCTGATTTAACTTTTCAATGTCAACCACTAACATTTGAAATATCAGCAACATGTTCAAACATGACTCCAAAAGATTACTTGATGTACTCAGAAAACTTGGACTATACAATTATATTGACAAACAAATTTGGAAGATAAAAGATGATATTGTTATGAATGAACTTGCCTGAGGGGTACCATTTTCATCGGTTTCGAGGCGATACTCATGCATAATCCAATCAGATTTCTGTCCATTAGGGGCTCGACCCTTATAGAAAACTAGAGTTTTCCTCATCCCAATGAGATCATGCTTGGAATAGATAGCCTTATCTCTTCCTGTTGCTTTCCAGAAGCCTGCAGCTGTGGCTCTATTTGTTCGGGTCCCTGTTGGATATTTCTTGTCTTTATGACTGAAGAAGTACCATTCATTTTGCTCTTCTGTTCCTATCCTGCAAATCTCTTCAATTTTATGCACACAACAGTCAAGCAATTGCAACAACATGTAATTAACTAATTAATATAATTTGTCATTCATCAGTATTGTGTTTTCTTGTAATATGTACCTTGAAGATCCCATGGCTCAATTTTGTAGAGGTCCACATCTTTGATGACGTTAAGATCAATCCTTCTTGAAGTGACTTTCTTCCTCAGGTAGTAATCAACAAGTTCCTCATCTGTGGGATGGAACCTAAATCCAGGTGGAACATATGAAAAAGAATTCATATTCTCCCTTTTCTTTTTTTCGAATCCTGCACATATAACACAATCAAAAATCAATTATCATATAATTGTAAGGCTTCCCCAAAAGAGTCTCACACATTTATTTATACTTCCCAAAACAATATAAATTAAATAGGTTTAAATAATTTATTGATCCTAAACTTCAAATGATTAAATCCAAGAATTTTTCTTTTTTAGTTGGTATGCAACAGCACACAAAACCCAGAATCGCAGAACTCGCAGGTATACGTTGAAAGTATTTTTCAAAAAATATAACAAGATTGAATTCCCAATATATATTATTTTAAGCTTCCAGTTATGTTGACTACTTTTGATATATAATATCAAATTCTTTTATAACAAAATAATCTCAAAAGTTTGATCCTTAAATAGTGAAATATGGATGGAAAAAAAAACAAACAAACAAACATTGAAATATCACATTTGATCAAGGCTCATGCTTCCTATAATGTCGTTTTGGTCTTTATAATCCAATATCACCTTAGAATATAGACGATCATGGAAATAGAAAATCATGATTATTTCTTATGGATATATGCAAAAGAATCCAATACCTCGTTTTTGTTCCTTTATTAAAATTTATCTTCTGATGAATAATAGCGTTTCCTTTCTATGTACGTATATCTAGAGCTGGACAAATCTTTTAACTGATCAAAAATATTTTCGGAATATATAAAATATAATTTCCAGTGCATTATGGTACTTGCAGGGCCATCCCAATAAAAATACACTGTTTAATTATTTTTACAAGTGGAAGGTGAAAAAAATAGTGATACAAGAATTATTTTAATTAATTAAAAAAAATGAAGGACGAAGGAAGGAAGGAAGGAGAAAATAAAATAAAGCTGGGGAAGGCCATGATTATAGAGCATGTGAGGTGTCTGCATAGTCAACACACACATGAGAGAGCAGACATGCATGCAGTATTACTCTCTCCTCTATATACTCTTTAATATCAACATTCCCAAGTGCTTCTTACTCATTGTGATTCCCACTATTATATATATATATATAGACACATATATGACACCTATGCTTCTGAATCCAAAAGCTAATGAACCTTCTTATTGATTCTTCTGCAACACTGGAATGCTTTGGCCAAGAGAAGAAATTTTTTTTGGCAAAAAAGTGCAAAATAATATATTATGAGTAGAATAATAAAACTCAATATATTTCCAGAACTTGAAGGATTTCTTTCCATTTATAGATCTCTAATGAGAGAAAATCGAGAGGAAGCAATGTCATATATGCGTGGAATTATTATTACTCTTATTATCTTAAATCTTGTTGAGAATATTAATTATTTGAGTTCAAATTTTAATTAGACTCTGAAGATTAAAAGAAACTAGAAGAGGAGAGAGCTCAGCTTAATTAGCTGCTTGTTGTTGAGAATCACCAACCTGAATTTTTCCTTCTTCAAATCTTTCAAATCAATCTCTCGGCGATATGATGAACTTTGAGAAAATACTGAATCAGACAAATATTTTCAAACCCCAACAGAAAATAAATTACTCTACCAACCACCAAAAAAAAAAGAACAAAAGCAACAGTTAGAGAAATAGACAGAGAGAGAAAAAAAAGTCATCCTCGGGAATTGAACCAACCTTGCTCTCACACTTCGAAAATCAGAAACTGTCTTGTCTCTAGTGATTGTGTTCCTCAACGACCTGTCTCACTGTTCTTGTCGGATCAGATCCCAAAGAGAAAAGACAAAGCTATATATATAGGAACAGCAAAAAGACTGTGTGATATATGAACTGATGATATATATGATCGATCAGCTCTCTATAGCCAGCCTGACAGAAACAACTAATAATAATAACAATAGGAATGATAATACAAGCTATCAGGAGACTACACCACCGTGTCTAATATTGAAGGGTTAAATAAGAAACCCTAAATATGGATGATAGTGATGATGATGAAGATCAGAGATTGTGAGAGAGAGTGAGATTTAAAATGGATGGATGTTTCTTGGAGTGTCTCACTGTCAAAAGGAGCTGAATTGGTGGGAAAGCGTTTTGGGAAAGATGAGAAATTGAAGAAAGGAAAAATGGGATTGTTTAGTGCCACCTCTACCCGCAACTGATAGAGACCTGAAGATGATGAAGAAGAAGAAGAAGAGAATATATTGCAAGATTTGTATTGTAACTCAATCAATGAGGTCTCTTTCTATAGCGAGCTATGTGCAAGGCAAGCTTTGCAAATAAGAACCAGAGAAAAGGGGGGAGAGAGAGAGAAGCAAACGGTGAAGGTATAGAGGAACTAACGGCACAGACCAATCACTAATCTTAAAGAGAAACCAGAAGACCCCAAAAAGAGAAAGGTGGCATCATTGTTGGTGACGTAATGGAACAGCCACCACCCCTCACAACCCAAAAATGAAAAAGAAATATATTAAAGTTACTCTCTTTTTTTTTTTTTTTTTTTTTTTTTTTTGGGGGGGGGGGGGACTGATCCTCACTTCATAAAATATTTTATTTTAATCCCATAATTTTATAAAATATATTTTTCAATCATCTAATACTAACCCCGTTAATTTCAAATGACGATTTTTTGTAATAATTATTGCTATTTAACCAAAAAAAAAAAAACTTAATATGTCAATATTCATGAATATTTTATTAACATTAAAATTTTAAAGTCGGAATTCTTTGTTAAAGAGATTAATAGTATCACAGTTAGAGGACTAATAATAATATACTTTTATAGATCAAAATGAAACTTCATGTGAAGTTAGTAGATCAAGATACATTTTTGTCATATTTTGGAAATAATAGAATAATTAAACACAACTAAATTAATAATCCGTAATCTTTTTTACGCATATGATTCATTAAGAAAGATGTTAAAAAAATGCAAAATCGATCGAAAAGTAAACTCAAATACCATTACACCCTTTTTGTGAATGAGTTGGATTTTCTTGCATTCTTGTATCTTCTTTACAAATTTGACATATATGTGAAAGAATGCAATTTCATGTGTAGTTCACAGTTCACATTTTATGATTACACTCACATTATATTATTAGCCAGTTAAAGAAAAAATAATCTGTTTTTCTAAATAGGATTTAAGTATTTCATGTAATCCTGGCAAGCTAATTAAAACATTAAATATAATAGCTCAATATAAATTAATACCCTAATTAACGATATGATAATAATTATATTAGAGGAAGAAGATACTAAAATGAATATAAGATCTTATATATATAATAACATATAATTCTCATAAGATATGTGTCTGTGTGTGTCTTATATAGTTTAGTATGAATAAAAATAGGTGTGTGTGTGTGTGTGTCTTATATAGTTTAGTATGAATAAAAATAGATAATTAGAGCGAAACACTTGTCATATTTCAAGCATCAATGCTTCACAGTTCACAGTACACACAAATATATGAGGAGGACATAGTGGCCCCTAATTAGGCCCTACCTTTCGGCTACCATTTCTTCTTCAACTCTAAACTATAATATAATTGTAATGATTCATTTGGCTGGTATAATTGTTAATGACTCTACCTATAGCTAGATGGATCTCATGAGAAAATAAAATCCCTTCTTTTTTTGATATTCTTGGAAAAAAATATAATTTGTTTGAATTAATATTATTGTTAAACCAAAAAAAAAAACTAAACCCGTCTTTGTAAGTTAAGACACACACACACACACAGAATCATTTTCCAGTAAAAAAATAAAATAAAATAATTTGGATTGATTTACCTAATTAGGTAATATAATTTTTCATTTTGGAAATTAAAGGTTAATGGCTTCTCTTTCGGTCCCTCTCCAATTAATTTTTGCTAAGTGATGGTAGTTCAGCTAATATAATTAGATTAATTATATCATTCTTGCATGCCTTTCACACACGTATGAGATTTCAAATATTTAAATATATTGAGTTAGTTCAATTAATGATAATGAATGGCACATCTTTTTTCCTTTTTTATGTCTACCACATGATTCCAATTATTATTATAGAACCGCTTAAGATGAAAATAATACATAAAAATAAAAAGTCCTTTTGTTGGTCCACATTCTCTTATTGTTGTTTAGTGGTTCTCTGAATCTTGTCTGTTACAAAAGTAATAGTACATACTTGGTTTAAACACATCAATTAAGTCAATGTTTTTTGGCCAGTGCATTTTCAAATCTTTCATAGAAACAACTTAATTTGAAAGAAATTTAAGAGGCACGAAAAAAATGTTGGTGATTCTTTTTAGACGCCTAATTCCAGGGACCAAAGTGAATTGGTTGAATATATAATTATTGTAAGTCACTAAAATAGTAAAAGTTCATGTACCTTAATAAAAAGTGATACTTATTTCATGTCTTAAGAGATACAAAAGCATATGGTTAGCCAAAATACTTATAATAACAAGAATCATGAGAATGATTATATAATTACTGTTGTGGATCCCATGTTTGAGTTTTATTATATATATTTGTAAAAAGAAAATAAACTTTATAAAAAATGAAAAGGTCTACCATCCATATGAATGGTATATAATTATCATGTATAACCTACTGATTCCGAAAGTGTTTTTTTTTTAAAAAAAAAAGGAAAAAAAGAGCACAAACAAAACTTGAGCCATTAACTTCATAAAATTTTATTTATAAGAATTTATAAACCAAAATCATATTAATTAAATCCTACAAACATGTGTAAATAATAAGAAAAATATTAGTCTGACTTTAATCGAACCATGATTTAATCCAAGACCAAATTCTTACCAATTTTTAATCGATTTTCAAAAGGCTCAACGTTTAGCTAGGCATTTCTATACTAGACAAGAACATAATTTGCCAATTCACTGGTCGAACAGGCCAATCTAGTAGAATTTTCTTTATATTATTGGTATTTACAAGGTTTAATTATTTTAATTAAGATACAAGAATTGGCTAAATATATCTTTATAGTTTTCAAATGTTATGTGCTTATTGTTGTCTAATCTAAGAGATTTTGTTAACCCATATTAGTATGTCTTTGGAAACAGCTGCACAACTGATTAATTATTACCAAAATCACTCATTACAATAATATAATCAAATAAATATGTACACATTTAGAAAGTCTCTCTTTATAACATAAATACACACATGTTGGCTCTTTAGAAGTGTTTCTTGTAGGACTTAGAAACCATAGGACCCATTTATAAAAGCTCTTAGCATCACGATCATGAACTTTAAACTAAAAGTAGTAACTAAATGTGTGTGAGAGAGAAAGAAGGATCATGTGAGTGTGAAGCTTTCATGAGAAACTTCATGCACAATATTGTACATCTATAAATGGCTATTCTATTTTCAATTGATTAAAAGTTAATTGGAAATTAAAATACTGACCCATCTTCTTTTTGTGAAAAGGTCGAGCAAATAATTTAAGTCTGATTTTAAACTTCTTAATAATTATGGTTAATATTTGTTATCAATAATCTCTTGTAAGGATGCCTACAGAATGATTATAGCAGAATTAGAGCCAATAAAAATTGCTTTAATAAAATGAATAATGAAAGTTTCATTTTTCCTATTCATGTAATGAAAGTTTCATGAGATCGCATATATATGAACAATTAATAAACTGAATAATGAAAGTTTCATTTTTTTCGATACAAGAAACGAAAGTTTCATGAGATCGCATATGTATGAACAATTAAATTAAATATTATTGATAATGTAATTAAGAAAGAATAAACCAGCTATTACTTCCTTTTTTTTTTATTCCGAGCTAGTTTCTTCTATAATTACATTTGAATAAAAAACACACACCCACACATTAACAAGCACGATAGAAAATATAGAGTAATTCCAAACGTTAAATTGCAAGCGCTATTTTTTTTTTTTTTAATAAAAGGTACTTTTATCCTTTAACTTTATACCGGATTTTAGTTTAGTCATTTGATTTCACGAATATTTTTTCAATCATCTAATCCTAACCCTATTAGTCTCAAATAATAATTTTTTAATGTCAATCATTGTTATTTTAAAATATTACACTTAATATATCAATATTTATTAATGTCAGTAAAAATTTAAAATTTAAAAATTAGTATTTGATCAAATATTTTATCTTTGGACTTGGAGTGTAAAGAGTTTTTGTTTTTCTCAATAATGTGTTTCCGATATTGTCCTCCTTACGGGGTGAGGTCGTTTATCATCTCAACCAATAACTTATTGGTAGTATTTTTTTAATTCATGAAACTAACAACATTAAAATTAGATGACGGATAAAACACTTCAAAAATTAAGGAACTAAAATAAAATATTATATGGAGTTAAAGAACAAAAATAGACTTTTTTAGGCTATTTTTTTAATAAAGCAAAAGCATGTGAGCTGGCTTCAGATGACTTACCATGGCCAGGTAAACCTAATGACTCAGAGTAGTTATAGATGTACATACTTCATGTGGTCCTATATATAATATAGGAATATACAGATTGCACAAGACAATAAAAGTGTAAACATGTATTTTATTTTAAAAAATACCCTTATTTTCAGAGAGAATAATTGAATGAGAGATAATCTAAAGTGGATATATAGGAAAAATAGGTGTGTGAGAAAATGTTGTAATATAAAATGTTTTTTTTTCCATCAGAAATTGCATGTGTAATTAATAGAAGAAAGAAATGAAAACAATTTATTAAAATTTCAAACATTTTTAGATGTATATCATACTAGAACCACGCCACCTCCATAAACTATATCAGCGCCGGTTTATTTTAGTTTTTCAGAAATGTTCTTATTACAATTTATGAGATAAATATGTAAGAGAAGTTTTGTCTCTATAATATATATATATATATATATATATATATATATATATATATATATATATATATATATTAGTTTCCCAAACAAGCACTTATAAATAGGATTTAAATTACCACACACACCCTTGTGATGATATATGAGAGTGTCTTTACCCATTATATCAAACTTTCATTGGCAAATTATATAAACACTATTTTCATTATTAAAAACCTTTTTTCCCTTTGTTTATTAATTATTCTTCTTCTGTTAAGATAACCCATAAAACATTTTTAATAAGAGAAAGGTACCATTTTCGCTCGTAACCAATACGTTTCCATATATATATATATATATAAAGTCATAATTGATGAACTATCTATTTTGCACGTCTTGCAGGAGAAGCAGACAGTCTTCTACGGAACTCAGGGCCCCGTTCCAACTGTGTTTCATTATTCCGTTCCGTTTTGTGTTCTCAGAGCTGCACATGCTTCCTTATATACAATATACGAGTACATCTTTCCTTCATTGTTGTGATTACTTTTAATCATAATCGAGCATTTGTTTAGTAGCAATGTTAGTTCGTTAACTCCTTTTTTTTTTTGGGCTGTAATGTTAGTTCGTTAACTCAGCCATGTGATTAATGTATAATGTTTTTCCCGGTTACTTTTTGTATACTTTTTTCCCAAAAGAAATATACATAAAAAGTATATATTTTATTCACAAGTATATCCTAAAAAAAGGAAAAGAAATATGCTTTCAATTATTATAAGCAATAGAGAACTAGACCATTCTCTACGTAATTTGATAAAATGCACGTAGTTTTAAGAATATTTACCATATTTATAAATAAAATTTAAAATTTGTGTAGAAGACTCTCTCATCACTTCTTAGTTAATGTACTGTTTTAAATATGAAATATGATACAAAAATGACATAATCCTCTTAAATTTAATTTTTTATATAGAGATAGGCTATTTAAAATTCAAATAATGTGAGATATTACCCTCTGGGTCTTATCTCATTTGTAGATAAATGCCTAACACACACACAACATTTTTTTAATAAGATGCCAATTTAATTAATTATAAGGATTTTCTATGCCAATTATAAGGATTACATGCATATATATTTGAAAGTTTAGGAAAATTCACAGTTATAAAATTTATATCCGTTATTATGACTTAAAATTTATATAATAAATGTAATATAGATTATAGCTAGTGTAACTCACGATCGAAACATTAATATATATATATACACACTTTAAATTATATTTCACAAACACAATATAGATGTCGTCAGATTCAGTTATCTAACTCATCTAATTTGTTCAGTTTTACAACATCGGAATGGAATTTTTTAATTTGTCATTGATATATACGGCTAGAACATGAGAAAATTCTCAAAATTTTGCAAAGAATTAAGAGTAGTGGAAATAAGTATCTACTAATTCGAAGTTTTTTTTTTTGGTGACGGAATACTTTGAAGCATTTTCATCCCAACAAAAACCAATACCTTTTTCAAAAATATAATTCCCAAAAGTTTAACCGCTATGGAACCAAGATACATGGTGAACTCTTTTATCCAATTGTCATGCTAGCTGATCCCAAATAATAAGACTACCACAAGCTATTACTACTACCTACTATACTTAATATAGGAGTTAGTAGATGGGTTTTGAATTTGATACTAAATCTAATACTTCACATCCGGTCCTTAATATAAGATATATTTATCTAATTTGATTAGATTACAGAAGTTAGTTAAGTTAATTAATATGACATATATTTTCTAAAATACCCTAATCGTTTTCCTGAATTCCCTCATCCCTCCTCCTCCTTGGTTATTGTTAAAAAAGTATCAATAGGGATAAATTAGAAAAAGATTGAGAAATAGGAAAATCATGTCTTATATTTATTAGAACGAATATTAACTTTCTAAATATGTCTTATATTAATGACCGGAGGGAGTATTTCAATCCATTTTGTTTATCCAATTCAAAAAAATTTGCCCCAAAGTATGTTTACATATCAAAAGGGTTTCGTCCAAGGGTATAGTTATGATTAAAGTGAGCATTTTAAGAAAATCAACGATCATAGTAATTACAAATAACTAACATAACTAATTTTCTTAATATTTACAAATTAATTATATAACTATTACATTAAAGGCGGGATGTAGTGCTTTATTCTGATGAACAGAACCATCAACATCCAGTTTCACTTAGTCATATTAAGATGCGTTCCATTTGGAATACACACATATCCCTTTATCCTCTCAAGGTCCAAGATGTTCATCTTTGCTTCTAATTTGAAATCATCAATGTTAGCTGTCAATGTTAGTATTTTAACCGTTAAGTATGAAATAATCTTTGTATAATATTGTTGCAACATATGATGTTATCACGCGAACGTACTTTCCTTCCGTGTGAATAGTAATTTACTATTCATGTATACAAGACTATTCATAAATACGGCACTATGAATAGTAATATGCCCGTCCTTCAATCGACTCCGAATCCTGGATATCCTAACATATTACCATATTGCTTAGAATAATATCCAAAAGGTTAATTTACCTTTCTACCCTTGGTGGATTTGTTATTACCATTTTGCCATTACATTTTATTTAATAAAAAACGTTACTTTCAGCATTATGGCCAGATTTACTTCTAACTTTGAAAATTCATAAGTAATTCTAGAAAACTCAAACGAGGATCCGTAAAATTCCCGGAATCCTTAGGATGTCTCATTTTGTGGAAAAATACTGGTTCTTTCCCAGATTTTATGAACAGTTCCCAGTTTTCACGTGTTCATCATCTGCCCAGAAAATTTTCAGAAAACGTAGCCCAACTTTGGACATTTTTATCTTCTAGCACAGAACTCGAAATAATACATTCTAGGTATATTTGAAAAGCCCTATATGTCTACTTTGAACATGCATTTTCGCAGAATTTAAGAACATCATATTCAATATAAATTACTATCGTTTTTACCCCTGACCTCAGGAATTGCTAACCGACAAAATTTCGCCAGAGTTTCGCTACTTTATGATTAGCTTCCAACAATTCTGCTATATAACATTTTCCATCATTTTTTCGAAATAAAACCATTTCTAACCATAAAAACATGAAAATAAAATTACTCTAGCATATTTAAGATCAAAGCAACTTATCTATGAATTTAAAACTAGAACTCTCAAGAACTAGAGAACTTACCTTTAAAAACCTTGCTATTACTTCTTCCTTGCTCCTTTAACTTCACTCTACTCACTTAATCTTAAAATCAGAGATGCTTTGAGCTGATTTTGGTTGAAGAATATGAAGAGATTCTATTTATAGCAAAAATTCAAGACTATTTCAACTACATTTCTTCCTTAACCAAACACTCAAACCAAACCCTCAAACCAAACACTCAAACCAAACACTCTTACACCAAACACTCACACCAAACACTCTTACACCAAACATTCATACCAACTTATACATATCTACCAATATCCAACTACCAATTAATATTTATTTGCAAATATTAAATAATTATTGGAAAATAAAATCCCTAATTTCATATAAGGATTTTCTTCCATAATTAACTCTCTAGGTCATAAAATATTGGTTCTAAAATTTCTAGACCAAAAGTATCCTCTAACTATGTTTTCCTTGAATTATTGGGAAAATAGGCCTCAAAATCCAGAAAATAGCTTTAAAACTATTTAGGCCAAATTTTCATAATAAATTCCCATAAAATATTTCTTATTTCCAAATCCAAAGATTTGGGATATTACATTCCTCCTTTTGGTTATAAATTAATTACCTTTTTATGTGCTATTTATATCATATTAAATAGCTCCAAAATAATGTCTCATAATTAACATTCGTTAATTAATTCCAAAGTGGAATTTGGATGAAAATATAATCAATAGATTATAATTTCTTGAGACAAATATTCACCTTTGTATTTAATATGTATTATTTATCAAAATATAGTATTTATGATAAATAGGAATTTTAGGGTATTACATTTCTCCCCGTTAAATTAAATTTCGCCCTCGAAATTTGACCGTAAAATCTTGAAAGATTATTTAGACTTCTAGTCTATTCCTTTCTATACATGTTTATTAGCACGCACTCTAATTTCATTCGTATTGCACCCAGGTATAGTATCCGGGATCCACCGATCCATTCTCTCGGTCTTGGTTATGCGCAGCCCTCGCTCGACTCTTTTAGCCTCTCGCTTAACACACATTGGCCTTCCTCAATCAATTACCACAAAGATCGGAGATTCTAGCTTTATTACCTAGGAAATCATCCTTAGGCCTTAAGCATTTCAACCTTTACCTGGTACAATGAATGTTTTACTAGACTTTAAAGGTACCGTAGACATAATAGTCTAAAGTCACCATGGCAATCGCATTTCACACGGTGCTTATCCATTTACGGTCTTATGGCCTAGGGACACCGCCCTTGCACACTTGCACACCAGGTCTTATTGCCTCGAGCATCCGCTCGTCTATTTCATCTCGAGTCTTTCTCATTCAAGCTCTCAGACTACTTTCACTTAGCACTATAGCTGACAACTACTATCTGGCTTAACTAGTTCAGTGTTCTAGACCTTTCTAATAGTTTCTGTTCCAAATTTTCCAACTACACCGCTTTTCAACACAATAGCATTGACAAATCGTCGCTACCCAAAAACCATTATGTTGTCTCATTTTCAAATTTTCAAACGTTGAAAATTTTCCGTGGTCTCAGTACATTTCATAATCTGCACTATACCAAAAAGTAATAGTGCTATCATTTTTAAACTTAATCGCTGCCATAACAAATTCATGAAGATACATTCACTACCGGCGGTTTCAAAACTTTTACTACCGGTATATACCTTTAAGAGGGATAACTCATTTCACAAAATTCAACTAAAAGGCACACACCACCACTTTGCCCGGCTTACCAGGACATATCCCAATCCTTTCATACAAACCATCACAAGAATAACGCATCTGCCGACCGATGTGGGAGAATTTCCATCCCCCACAAGGGCCCCAAAGTGTCCACACTAGTATATATAATAAAGGCTCTCCACCGCTTTCCAAGTCAAACCTAGTTCGTAGTCACGCCACTACCGTGCACCGCTTTCCTAGTCGACCGAGTTCGTAATCACGGCTACCATTGTGCATCACTTTCCCAGGTCAAGTTAGTCCGTAGTCACGGTCACCACCGTGCACCGCTTTCCCAACCGACCAATTCGTAATCACGGTTAGTGCCAAAGACAACACAAATAAATATGCGCCCCTTTAAGGCGAAACTACTCAGATTGGGAATATTAACCATTGGTGCGAGTGTCAACCTCTCATATCCCATCAAACAAATTTTCAATTCAAATGAGCTTTATAACTGGCCAGCGATTTCAAACACTTTAAAACATCTGGCAAGACCCAAGAAACCGTGTATATCTACAACACTCGTCCTTCGGGATTCGTACTCATTTTACCACAACACATTTGAAAACTCGTTTCAAACTTTGGGTTTTAACAAAAACCCCCATTTTTAAGACAACATCATTTCAAAATAACCATCACCGTGGTCTCAAATTCCGTTGAAAATATTTCTCTCGAAAACTCAATTTCGAAAATTCATAAGTTCGAAAAATCCATTCGAAAATTTCAAATATAGCGGGTGTATTGGTAAGTCAAAAATTCAATTTTTATAACTATTCGGGAACCGCACAACTAACCTTAGAAGGTCATTACTAACTAACGCATTTGGACCTCCGTCCTTGGCTATTCAAGCCATTCATAGAATGCTCGGTCTATTCTTCTTTAGTCTCTCGGGCTATTCGTTTTGGTGTGCGATTTCGTTTCATGAAACTCATTCATTTAGAGCCATCTCGATACTTCACCTTTGATATTGGTTCGTTTCCGGCATCAACCAACCGGTGAATTCAACTTCCCCACGGCGGTAATTCACGAGAGCTTCTAGAAACATCTCATAAAATTTGTTCACAACTAGAATGTCTTCTAGTGCAAGTTTTGTTCCCGCTTAATACCATAGCACAATATATGCTATATAGCGCTAGAGGACTCTATGGCGATATCTGGATTACGAAAACCTTCCCTTTAGGGAACCGATTAGATATGGGACTTGCTACAATGTACTTACCTTGAGAATCGATATACGATAGTTCTACTTTATGGTTCGTTGTCATGGCGGCTACTGCACCTTACGGCTTGTCATCACGGTGGCTCTCGCTCTACGGCACTTTACTCGGTGCTTCACGCAGTCTTTTTATGATCGGTCGGCTTCTCCGGTCGCATCCTTTGTAGGTAAAACCTCATCGATCAGAACTCCCCGTAGGTAGCCTTCTCCAATCAAAACTTTCCACAAGTAGCGTCAGTTGATCGTCTCTGAATCATTATAACAAGAACTCATATCTCTATCAGGTTCCTACCCTTTAGTGGTTTCGTAATCTACTATCTCTATGTTTGCCATCTTATCCGGGGTCATTCCATTTGTGGATTTCACTATCCATTTACCTCCGGCATAATCCTTAGCTTAACTTTCCTATCGGGTAATCACCCTCTTCTTAGGGAATTTATTTACCACTAATATCTCTACGGTTATTGGTCCCACCTTGAAACTATAACCCATGGCTACTAAGGTTATATCTCCTTTGTAGAAATGAAGTACCTCGACTTGTCATCTCACACAAATCTTGAATGATGGTCACTTTCCTTTTGAAGTCAAGGTCCTTCGTAAAGTGTTCTCGATCAAGTCACGTAAATCATTCACAATCGGTACATATACTCTTCTAAATGCACTGATGAGATGTCTGTGAACAGAGAAATTTGGACGCACAATGTTTAAAATGTTAAACACCTTTTTGACATGATTTTGATATAACGTCCCAAACAACTCAACTTTTCGAGGAGTTTGCACTTTGTTAAGGGACTTACTCTCAGGCGTTGAACCTAAGGTAATCTCACTCATACTTTCTCAGGATTCCAACTCTCAAGTACTGGAACATAAGAAATGCTCATCATATCTTGACCTAAGCACTATCTCCGCTTTAAGTCTATCATATATTCTCACGGTATCCCAAAGGATTACTATGTTTCATACCTCACGGTATTCGTGCTTTAGCTCAAAGGATCTCATCCTTATGCTACATCCGGGGTTAAAAATCCCGAGATCTCTCTCGCCTAAGCACGCTTAACTTCATAACGTCTATCGGATCTAGGGTACTAATGCCGATACACATACCATTGCATACCGACAACTCTCATAGGTACTAGTACGACATACGTGTCTCCCGTAAATACCGGGTACTTTCCCTTTCCTATCGCCTACACCCTTTTCATGTAATGGACCACCACCGTCAAGGATTTAGTCAAAGACCTCCATCCCGGAACCACACTCGTTGTACGCATGATGTCCGGCCTTTAGTAGGCGGGGACTTTTTTAAAAAAAAAAAAAAAATTTAGTACTTAGTAGGTTTTACGTTCCTACAAGGAAACTTAAGTAGTAAGTTACTATTCTTACCGGAAGACTTTTATCCGAGAAGCCCTTGTGTTTTCACGAGACAAACCTAAACAATAGGTTATTGTTTATTGGAAGACCTAGGTAGTATTGTCTTCTAAGTACAACTATCGCTTTTATTTAGGGAATTTCATTCGACTCCGATTTCCATATCGAAGTCTTAGAGTTTTTCGAAACTCTAACCATTCCTTAGGGTATTTGTTTTATTGTATCACAAAACCAGTATTATATCAGTACTCTTGTTTTTGTTGTTCATACAATGCTCTTGAGACTAGCTATGAAGCTAGCTCTGATACCAAAATTGTAACACCCCAAATTCCGTAGCATAAATCGTGCTGGTGACACTTGGTTTTATAAAAATTCATCAGAGTTTTGAGGTGCTACAGCTTAGCGTTTTTGCGGAAACGGAGAGCATGTACTAAAAATTTGAACAATTGAGTAAGCGATATAAAAATACTCGAGACATATGCCGATGCTCGACGTATACCGATATATTATAAATTTCCCGAAGGATTGTTCATGTGATACTGATAATACAAAACTTTATAATTACAATTCTTACATGTAACTATACCCTCTTCAACCAATCCTTGAGTAGACTTGGGGCATAGAACCTAACTCAGTTAAATCATCTCATTTGGCCAGCCGGGTAGGTCTAGTGGAAGTCTCGTGCTAGGGTGGTCGATTGATCGAACCACATAGACGACCCTTCTAGTTTAAGCACCAAATGATGTGAAGTAACTTTATTAGATTCATGCCATAAGGTAGGTTCGTTGACTTTCTTCCTGCATTTCCTTTGACCGGTGCCTCTCGGCTCCGTCCATTAATGCTCCTTCTCATGGCTCCATTCACAATGTCTTCATAAATCCTGGTTCCTTTCCCGAACCTCTAGTCAAGTCTAAGATTCAAAACAAATTGAATCTTAGGTAACAGCTTAACTCATATGAAAAGTATAACAAGTATATGTATGACAAATATTCATTACATTTCAAAATTAACCAATACATAGCACACAGCAGATGTAATGTCAACACAACAACAGTACATAGCACACAGTACATGTAAAGTTATCTATACAAATCCATGTATAGTTGAATAGTCTGCACCACCTGTGCCACGATATACACTCGTGTCCTCAGCGCTAGGAAAACAATCTCACGGCATTATCAAGACTATAACCCGTATCGTTGAATGTATATAACAAGTGATTCAAGACAGTGTCTTAACCACGGTGCATGACCCAAGACCAAGTCTTGTCCATGACTCTATGAAATCATTCCATCTCATACATGCATACAAGTCATATCGAGTTAAAGTTATCAGTACGCGAACGTACCTTCCTTAGTGTGAATAGTAATTTACTATTCATGTATACAAGATCTTATTCATAAATACGGCACTATGAATAGTAATATGCCCGTCCTTCAAATCGACTCCCGAATCCTCGGATATCCTAACATATTACCATATTGCTTAGAATAATATCCAAAAGGTTAATTTACCTTTCTACCCTTGGTGGATTTGTTATTACCATTTTGCCATTACATTTTATTTAATAAAAAACGTTACTTTCAGCATTATGGCCAGATTTACTTCTAACTTTGAAAATTCATAAGTAATTCTAGAAAACTCAAACGAGGATCCGTAAAATTCCCCGGAATCCTTAGGATGTCTCATTTTGTGGAAAAATACTGGTTCTTTCCCAGATTTTATGAACAGTTCCCAGTTTTCACGTGTTCATCATCTGCCCAGAAAATTTTCAGAAAACGTAGCCCAACTTTGGACATTTTTATCTTCTAGCATTTAACTCGAAATAATACATTCTAGGTATATTTGAAAAGCCCTATATGTCTACTTTGAACATGCATTTTCGCAGAATTTAAGAACATCATATTCAATATAAATTACTATCGTTTTTACCCCGACCTCGTGAATTGCTAACCGACAAAATTTCGCTGAGTTTCGCTACTTTATGATTAGCTTCCAACAATTTCGCTATATAACATTTTCCATCATTTTTTCGAAATAAAACCATTTCTAACCATAAAAACATGAAAATAAAATTACTCTAGCATATTTAAGATCAAAGCAACTTCTATCTATGAATTTAAAACTAGAACTCAAGAACTGTTAAGAACTTACCCTGTTAACCTTGCTATTACTTCTTCCTTGCTCCCAGAACTTCACTCTACTCACTCTCTAATCTTAAAATCAGATGCTTTGAGCTGATTTTGGTGTGAAGAATATGAAGAGAAGAGCCTTCTATTTATAAAGCAAAAATTCAAGACTATTTCAACTACATTTCTTCCTTAACCAAACACTCAAACCAAACCCTCAAACCAAACACTCAAACCAAACACTCTTACACCAAACACTCACACCAAACACTCTTACACCAAACATTCATACCAACTTATACATATCTACCAATATCCAACTACCAATTAATATTTATTTGCAAATATTAAATAATTATTGGAAAATAAAATCCCTAATTTCATATAAGGATTTTCTTCCATAATTAACTCTCTAGGTCATAAAATATTGGTTCTAAAATTTCTAGACCAAAAAGTATCCTCTAACTATGTTTCCTTGAATTATTGGGAAAATAGGCCTCAAAATCCTTTAAAATAGCTTTAAAACTATTTAGGCCAAATTTTCATAATAAATTCCCATAAAATATTTCTTATTTCCAAATCCAAAGATTTGGGATATTACATTCCTCCTTTTGGTTATAAATTAATTACCTTTTTTTATGTTATTTATATCATATTAAATAGCTCCAAAATAATGTCTCATAATTAACCATTCGTTAATTAATTCCAAAGTGGAATTTGGATGAAAATATAATCAATAGATTATAATTTCTTGAGACAAATATTCACCTTTGTATTTAATATGTATTATTTATCAAAATATAGTATTTATGATAAATAGGAATTTTAGGGTATACATTCTCAATACAACTTACTGCATCGTTTCACAATTGGAGCATAATCAGTGACTCATTCTTTAAGTTCTTTTTTAATTACCATAATGTGTTGTTTATGGGAGGAGTACAGAAGACGTGTATCAAAAGTTGTAGCAAACAATCAGATCCAAACTAATTATCTACTTTCATAAATATTATGGATTTAATTAATAGTTTTGAATGTGAAACCAAAGGTAGGAGTAGTATGGTGGAAAATGGGACCCGCAGGAGTTGGGTACGAGAGACGGCTTGCGGTCTGGCGTGGGCTACACTGCGTATGTTATTATTATTATTATTATTACTATTGGTCCTTATTATGAGATACCAACTAATAATTCCCACAAATCAATAAAAATAGTTAAAATCAATAAAGTTGTCCTACAATTTAAATAACTTCCAATAGTACCCCTACTAATTATACTAAACTCTAATATCATATTAATTATTACTCTCACTCACTACCCTTATTAATTAAGGGCATATATAGAAAATATAACTAAAGCTCCTTGGGAATAAGGACCAAATACACTTGCTAGTTGCTACCACTTTGGTCCTATTTATAAGTCAATTTTGACTAAATCTCACATATCAAGGAGAGGTAGTTAATTCAATGATTATGGGAGTAAATTTTTAACTTTGCTCTTATTTATGATTAAATATTTTTAAACTGTTTCTTCTCTCTCTATCTTCATGTGTATAATTAATATAGATAAAATTGTCACAATCTCATTTATCACATGAAACTATACCTATAAATAGAACCAAATTTTTTAGTCAAAATGGACTTATAAATAGGACCAGAGAGAGTATATATCAAAAAGTTTTAATGAGTCAAGGCTTACTATAAGGTTAGAACATGTTTCCAAACTAAAAAAACACTTGCATAGATATTTACAAATTACTCATTAATAAGTTCCTCATCATATCAACAGCACATTGCTACTACTACTCTCTTCAATCCTATATATAAGATATAAATAATATAATTTTATAAATTAAAAGATTGGTTAAAATTGATTAAAGACAATAAATTGGTAAATATTAATGTACTACGTACCAATTAGAATTTAGTCTAGTAAAAAGGATTAGAATTTATTCTAGTAAAAGGGATTAGTCTTTTTTGTTAAATCAATGTTTGAATGTCTATTGAAGAATGCATATATATTTAGTTTGTCATAGTGTCTCAATTAGAATGGTTAATAAAAGGATACCGTGTGCTAGAAAAAACTAATATTAATTCATACATCCACCATCCCAACACGTGCATTCCCTTCTAAGGGGACACCTATGATAAGCCTTTCTGTCCTACATTCACAGATCTCAATCATTCTTTCCCTTTTCCAATGTCAATGTTCTTCTCATAACTTCAATATTATTATGTCCTTCTAATTCATGCCTCTCTGCATATTTACTTTATATCCACAACCCTCATTAATTACATGCCTATCTCCAACAAATCAAATCATGATTCTTTAAATTTAGGTTAAAAGGTTAAGGGGCTTAGCATTCTTAAAGTATTTTCTCATATACGTCTAGCACCTAAAAATAAATTGTGATGAGTTTAGTATTATGAAGTATTTTTTTTAGGTGTGTCTAACAACTTAAAATATTTTTGTAGATATGCTTAGCACCTTAAAGTATTTTGTTGTGCAATTTTTTCATTAAAATATTTATTTTTTCAAAAGATTTTTCACCCATGAAATATTTTTTATGGAGCAATTTAAACCCTGTCTTGAATTCTCAAAAAGTCCCTTAAGTGAACATATATCCAACACTCTAAAATTGCTACTGAAAAATACTTTAGGTGATGGACGCACCTAAAAAAATAATTTAGGATGTTGAACGCACAATCAAATATTTTAAAGTACTGGATACACCTAAAAATTTAAAATACTGTAAGGTGTTGGAAACACCATAAATTACTTTAGAATACTGAGCGCATTTGGGAAAATCCTTCAGGGTACTAGGCGCACCTTAACCCCTAGTTTAAATTATATAAACCTTCATTATATTTTTGAAACCATATAATAAACCTTCATAAACTCATATATTTATACAATAACTTTCCTACTATGAGTTTGGTTTATTACTAGTATATGCACAGAGCACACTTTAAAGGGATTACATGCATATAACTCAAACTATGTAGAGGTTATTATATGTACATATGAAAAAAAATTATTAAGTGGTATATCATTGATGGTTGGAGGTTATCCTCACAAATTTAAAAATTTAGGATGGTTTTTAATTAAACTTTAAATGATAAAAGATATGTTTGTATATATTGAATTTGTCTAAAGTTTTGGTTACATCGTATTTGTTATGAAGTATAGAAAGTTTGGAAGCCAATGATAATGAAGGTTGATTAAGAATATCTTTGAATTTTGAAAAATATTTACCTTTGTCTCATTCTGGAAGTTTATTGATGACATCTAAGAGAGCAAATCTTGTTCTCTTGTGATAACATTTATTTCAGGAGAAGAATCATGAATGGAATTCATTATCTTGGACTTGGTTTAGATTTTCAGAAGAACTGAGTTCTTCTTCAGATTATGAGGATGTTTCTATCAAAAGATTGTTTATTTGTTCGAGGAGTGGTTCCTCAATTTAGATGTTTCTGATTTTTCTGGAAAAACGATAATATTTAGCATAATGTCCGGCCTTTCCACATCTATAACAAGTTACCTTGTCACGTTTTCAAAAAAATTTGGAATGAAATTCATTTTTTTGTTTTCTTGGAGTGTGTGTATATATATATTTGAATATGAAAGTTTGCAAAGTAAACTAGCTAATAAGGGGGGCTAGGGGTGGCCGCCCTCTAAAATTATAGAATTAAACCCAAAATTTTGTAAATTATGTTTTAGTCTCATAAAACTTTTAATATTTTCACTTTAGTCCCTATTAAAAAGTCTCATGAAAGGACTAAACTGAAAACATTGAAATTTTTATGAGGCTAAATCATAATTTCAGAAAATTTTGGATCCAATTTTGTAATTTTTTCTCCCTATAATTTCAAATATTGACTCCACTAGATTTCATTTTATAATTTTCACTCCCTGATTTTCATTCTTGACTCCGTCCTTGTAGCTAGTGTATTTTATAAGGATACAACCAGCATTTTATAAGAGCGTGTGGGTTTGAATTTTGTTGCTAATGTAATAAAGACCTTGTTAGTGGATAATTTATAGTCATATGATACTATTTATAATTATAAGTTACTTCCAAACATGTTTCACTGGAATTAAAAAAAAAAAACTTACACCTCATTAACTCTACATTAAAATTTAATAACTTTTCAAATTTACTCATATTTACTATACATTATACCCATATGAGAACAAAGTCTACACATTTATAAATGAAGGGTAAGATTTATATATATATATATATATATATATATATATATATATATATATATAATATAAATAATGTAACTTATAAATATGACAACAACAACAAAACATTCTCTCATTGTCTCTAATCAGTAGGACAAACATTCTCTCATTGTCTCTAATAAGTAGGACTATAGGAGTGTGTCATACGATCTATAGGGTTTGTTTTGGTAAGTTCTGGGATATCTCCACCTACTTTATATCCACAACTATGGGTAGAATGAAATTAAGAGTTCTTAACTAATTTTTTCTTACTCTTTTATTTTAGAGTAAATACCCTTTCTGGTCCCTGACAAAAAACGCAATCCCCATTTTGGTTCCTTACAAAAAAATATTTTTTTTAGTTCATAAAAAAGAAAAATGAAGGTCAATTGGTTGACATTTTGATCTCTCACAAATTTTCAAAATGTCATTTTTAGTTCATAAAAAGGACGAATAAGGGTCGATTTTTTTGTAAGGGACCAAAATGCGGTCCGTGTTTTTTGTTAGGGATCAGAAATGATATTTACTCTTTATTTTACAATTTTTTTCCCTCTCCTCCCCATCCAAATCCCCCCTACCAAACATCAACTAATAAATGAACATGTATCTTCTATAAATGAAATAGCCATCAAGTATTCATCAATTATTTTAATTAACTAATTATGCCCAATCATATATATATTGAATTGTAGAAATATATAATTCATTCCTCAAAGTCTTATGTGATACAATCCGATAAAACAACAAAAAGTACTCCATATTACTTTTTTTTTTAATGAAAACAACTCATTCCGATGCCTAAGTTGACTTTTAATTTCATCTTTGCATAACGCATAGGTAAAACACAATAATATATAGAAGCTTCTCTAACAAAAAAAAAAAAGAAGTCTGTTACAAGAATAAAAAATAGGAAAAAGTACAAATTTGACTTTCCAATGTGGGGCTTCCATAGGCCCCAGAGAAATACTCTCATGAGGGCTTTGCAACAAAATTTTTCTTCCCATCAAACGGATCGTAACTCCGTTATAATGACGTGGCAATGCCGCAACCAATAAGGATGCGGCTTCCCTAATACAAGATGGGTCCCACTTGGATATCACTATCTTTTCGTCATCATGATGTTCATTCCATGACAAAACCCATTTGGGTCCACGTGGCCTGTTTCCATTGGTTACTGCTTCTGTACACTTTTGCTGCTCACAAAGACAATATTACCCTTTTGGTTTTTGGTGTTGAATTGGCCTTTAATCTAGTTATTAAAATTTGGCGCATTTATATATTTTCATCTGGGAATTTATAAGTTAACGTTTAAAAATAAATTTTTATAAATTATATGTTAATAAAATTTTAGTTGGTGTAGCTAATAACATAATGTTAGGACAGAGGATAAATGAAAACAAGTCGATATATAGTGTGATTTGGTTAAAATATTTAAAATTAATAGAAAATATGATAAATCAAATTTTTTAAAAAATATTATAATTAAAAAAAAATTAAATATATTTTTTTTTTAACTTTAGAATGATATTTTTTAAAAATTTTTAAATAAAATGAATATAATATTCTAAAATAAGTTTAATATAAATAAGGAAAATAAATATTTTTTGTGACTGCTTATGATGTTGTATATTTAAATAACTATATACAAACACACATATAACGTATCCTATTGAATTTTTAATTATAGGAATTGACATATAAGAGTTTTCAGTTGTATCCTAAATTTCTTTTTTCTTGTGCAGTATACATGGGAGAAATAATAGCTTAAAAATCATAAGAAAAAGTTGTACTCCTATTCCTTGAATAATCATTCGAGAAAAAAAAAAAGGTACATAAAATTCAGTAAGATATGTTGAGTGATGGAGAAATATTGAAATAATTAAAAAATGCATAGAGATAAATTGCAGCCACATTATTTAGAATTGAGATCTCATATATTTTATTTATATACATAATATGAATTAATTTTCGAAGCAACATACTTGTATTCAATTACAAATCACAACACAGCATATTTTAATTAAATTTTGTGAACTTAAAAATAAATGTAAGGATAGAATGGGAAATATTAGTATGGGCAAAATATCTAGAAGAGTATAATGTACCTACCATGAGTATGGAATACTCTTAGTGTGTGTATCAAGTAAGCTATATGGCACATTTGTGAGGTAGATATAATTTGTAATCATTCTCTATACAAAAATACCAAATGATATACAGAAAATAAAGTGTGTGTGTGTGTGTGTATACTTGATCAAAACTAGATATTTTTGAATTACAACGTAATTCAAAAATATCTAGTTATCAGTTATAAACTTTCAATTGAATGGAATATATAAAATAAAATCATGATTTTTATGAAGGCAAAAAAATCATGATTTTTATACACATAGATGAAAAGTATATAGTATATTTTATGGATATATATAGAAAAATTATTACAACGTAATAAGAGGGTTGTGGGTATGTTAATTATCTCCATCTTTATAATTATACAATATGATATAATGATTTTTTTGGTCATGAAACTAATAGATCAATAAAAGTCGGAAACCTATATAACAATAAAACAATTGTATTGCAATGAGGAAAATACTTAGGTCTAGTTCTTTATATCTATTATATTAAGTTTTTTAATCACATATGGTCATGTGTTCTATTTTTAAAATATTGTCATTTGACTATAAATTCACATGAAAAAAAATTAGGATACATAATCACGTGTGATTAGAAAACTTGATAAAATGGATATAAAGAAATTAATGTAACTATATAATAAAATAATTAATTTCCTATATGTCTAATTAACTTCCCAATAATAACAAAACAGCGCTTCAAACATTTGTTAGTCGTTATAAAATTGGCTTTTTTCACTTTTAAAAATATTGTCATTTAACTATAAACTGTTTTGTTGAGTCGAATTCTTTGAATCTATACTAATATCTTTAAGTTTTATGAAATTTCAGTAAATTTTATTTATAATTTTAAATTTCTGAAAAAAAATCTTTCAAGAATAAAAAATCAATTACATGATTTTTTTTTTAAATTTCATTAAAATCATATGTACATCTTACGATTTTAGAATTCCATAAATTAAAGAAACCTCATGTTTTGCGAAGTTTTTATATTTTAAAAATATAATTGTATATGTAACTTAAAAACATGTATGATTTATTTTTTATTTAAAAAAGGCGCATGTCAGTTTTGATAATAGAGGATATCCCTATATAATTTTAGTAAAATATATTTATATAATAGGAAATGTATGTTTTCTTATGAGACATGTGAACGTTAGTGTATTTAATTGGTAGGAGAAACAAATTTTGCGCAGAGTATTAAAGTAAAGATCCCTTCCGACTAGATTTGTTTCACACATATAAAATATGAAAATTAAATACCAACCATTTATTTATCACTTGCTTTAAAGGAAGAAAAGCGATTACCCCTTTAGCCGCGAGTTGGTGAAAATTTGTATGATTTAATTTAATATAACGTAGAAGGCATAAAAGAAAGATATAATATGATAAATAATTTCACTCTATAACTTGTTTTGTTCTTGATAACAATAACAAAAATAATAAGGATCGATTAATTGTTGGTGTGGGACATATATGCCTACCCAAGAGACAGGGGGGGGGGGGGATCGCATCCAGGTCTCAAGAAAAAAAAAAGGCTCAATGTTGAATTTTTTTTTTAAAAAAATTTCTAGAGACTGTAGTGATGTATATTTTTAATATGAAATTAGCTTTTGCCCCCATTGATTAAAAAAGGAAAAGAGAAGTAGAAGAGCTTATCAATTGTCAATCTATGACTTGTTAATATAGAAACATATGTTTTCCAACGGGAACTGTTTTAAATTATATTGGAAAAATGACATTAGTTAACATAGATGAGTTTGTCAATGACCACTTTATAACTTGTCAATAGGAACATATAATTGTCAACTGGAAAAATGATATTAGTTAACATAGATGAGTTTATCAGTAGTCACTTTATGACTTATCAATATAGATACACACACTTGTCAACGAGAGCTGTTTTAAATTAAATTGGAAAAATGGTGTTAGTTAACATAGATGGAATTGTCAGTATAGACATATACACTTGTCAAAATAAGCACATATCATTCCCAATGTATAATTGTTAGTATGGACACATAAACTTGTCAAGAGAGACATAAATATTTGCCAATGTATAACTGCTCAATGTAAGCACACAAACTTGTCAAAAAAGGAACATCTACTAGGTAATGTATAACTTGTCAATGCACATACACTTGCTAGTCTAAGGAAAAACTGACTTCAACTATCAATTACTAAGAGTAATAAGATAATTTCACATTTGAAATATATATCGCTAAGGTCCTTAGGGAGTTTTTAGATAGGAAAATCTACATTGAAACTTTTTAAATATTTTTTCTAGTCTTTAGAACCTAAGTGAATTTTCCCAAGAAACTACAGCTCAAAATGATGGGAAAAAATTATTCGACTTTTCAATTCTCTTAACTTTTTTCCTTTTGAAATATATTTATTAATGATAAGCATTTATATTTTTATATATATATATAGTACTTTATATAATGCATATGTTTCTTTCATGATCCTATCATCAAAATGAGATTAGAAAAAGACAATTGACTTTGTGAAAGGAAGCAAACAACATTATTCATAAATCCAAGATTTGTCAGCGCAATGCAACATATATACTATCATGCTTTTTCATCTTCATTGTGTCATCACCTTGTCACTATAACTGAAAATTTTTGTCTAGAAGCTTTTTTTGGTTTTGTGATTATATTATTTGAATTTAATTTCTTCTACAAACGTTTCTTGAAAAATTAGACATATTATCTTTTCACAAGAGAGAAAAAAATAAAATAAAATAAAGTAACATGTTATGGAACTAAAGATGTTATATATTCTCCATAGAAAAAGATGTTAAATGTTAAAAATGAATTGAATATATTACATGTTTAAATTAAAATTATCCATCTTCTAGAAACAATTCATAAGGAATAATGTCATAAATAATTTTTTTCAAGAAATATTATATACTAAATCCTATAATTGTATTCATTTTTTAGTTTTGTTTATAATATTTATATATTAGAGTTTAATTTAATTTTTACAATAATTTTTAATTTAGTAACTAAATATCTTGTTACTATTTTTAAAATTTTATTGATACACTAAATTATAACAACATAGATAGGTAAAAAGTATAGGTAATGAAAATAAAATAATTGATAATAAGGATTGAAGTAAAAATTATTTTAACTTTAAAGACCTAATTACATATTTTTATAAGAATTAAATTAAAAATTGGGTGACACTTGACTGACTAAAAATATAATTTCCAGCGTCCACCCACCCACCTTTGTTTGGTTTTTTTTATCCATTTTCAAGAAATAAATCAATTAAAGTAACACAAATGAACATACATCACCTAATTCATATGTAAAAAGAATATTACTCTAATCATATATACAAATACTATATATAACCACACCTAATAATTTATTCTCGCAAAAGGATATGAGTTAAAGTATTAAGAAATTAGGGGAATGCATGATTAGATATATGGTGTGTGTCACCTTCAACATAGATAATACAAATTATAACCATAATAATGCAAATAAGATATGGTTTAGAAGAGAAGAGTGATTTGCAATCATAGGATTAATATGCACCAATTTTATTTTGTAGTGATACACAGTAATACGCTAGACACTGCTTATTAATTACTCATTATTACAATTTTCACATGGCAAATGATCATGTATAGTGATATCATCATCATGTCATGCTTTGCTAATTAAGAATATTCTAATCAGTATTAGTCTTGGAATATATATAACATACTAATACTAGAATCAAATTCTAATTACTGTGTTGTTTTGCTATTTATATATATATATATATATATATATATATATTATATATATATGTATATATATATATATATATATATATAAAAAGATGACTAGGCCACCTACAGTGTAAGAGGGACTCAATATGTCTTTAGTAAGTTTGTGTTCAAATCTCTCATGCATAAATTTTTTTAAAGAAAAAAAGAAGAAGGAAGGTACGAAAGTTATTCTATCTAAACCTAAAAATGAGCACATTAATTTGAATTAG
The DNA here is from genome assembly GCA_019022615.1 of Acacia melanoxylon. NCBI lineage: Eukaryota > Viridiplantae > Streptophyta > Magnoliopsida > Fabales > Fabaceae > Acacia > Acacia melanoxylon. Next base: position 16,342,748 of record JAFJYJ010000005.1, read on the forward strand.
CGAATAATACTGATTAATAGGAAACAAATGGTACTAATAATAAGGTTGAGTTAATTGTGAAGTCAAATAGCTTTTAGGGTGTGGAAAACGGTGGGTGATTTTGGCAACTTGTTAATAAACATAGAAGAAGATATTTTAGGACTACTTTATTTAGTTTTACATGAAAACCATCAAAGTCATAAATCATGATTTTAGCGGTTTCCAATATGAAATAAAAAAAAGCTTACATAGCAAAGAAAATAGGCTATGCATGCTCTTTAGGCCATCCATTTATCGCATAATTTTTTAAGGATTGACCTTTGATGATTGATTTTAAAATGAAAAATGAGGTTCATAAATCATAACACTACAAAACAATTGACTTTCACCAGGGACAAAAAGACCCCATTAAAAGTCACAAAGCAATTGCCAAAAAAAAGTCGTCGCTGAGTCCCCGTGTGTAACATCCCAAATTTTAAAGCGATTTTTTTTCCCAATCGAAGTAGAAAGACATTGGAGTGAAAGAAAGAATCGATTCATAACAAACATTAACCACGGTGTAACATTGTAAAGATTACATTAATCCTAGAGTTTGAAAGTGAATAATCGAAAGCGGTAAAGATAGATAAGTCTCGGGCCGCACGTCACTTTTGCTTGCCTCGATCTTCGATCCATATTCCTCCGGATCCTAAAGCTATAGCGAGATTCAATTTACCGCATTGAATCTCGGGTAACGGTTAATCTCAAACCCAAACAATACAAAGATACGGATAACGTATATTCTAGACAATACAAAAGTATATCATTACATAAGCATACAAATAGATGCATGATCATTGTGCCGACAAAACATAAGCATTACGCAGTATGTAAAGCCCCACGATGGAAAACAACAATAACAAACTTGCACTATTCACCGGTGCCACGATACCACTCGTGTTCTCGGCGCTAGAAAAACATACGGCGTTATCATGACTATAACCCGTAAAACGCTCGTATATCGGTCTACGAACATATCTATCACATATATGCATTTAAGAAGCACAAGATTAGTGTTATCGTACGCGTCCGTACCTTCGTTGACGACGTTAGGTACTTCTGGCGGAAAAACGTACTTTGTACGGAAAAACGTGAAATGTTCGAATGCAGCACGTCGGGCAACAGAACGCAAAACAAATCGAGTTTACGATGCCCTATAAGAGTAATGTCACTTTCATTAGTGATTTGACATCATGACTGGCATTTTAGGTAAAAAATTACCATTTTGCCCTTCTACCCCTAATTTGGCGGAATTTTGCCAGAACTTCGTTACTTTGACCTTATTCCATTTCAAAATTATCCCCACTATGTTTTTACCTCGTCAGGCATCTTTCAATGCAAAGAGGCCTAAAAACAAGCATAGGAATATATTCTGAAACTTCCTAGATCAAAACAACAGTTCTACTATAACTACCGAAAGAACTACGGAAACTAAAAGCTAAGGACAGAAGAACTTACTCGGAGCTAAGGCACAACTTTGGCAGAGCTTTTCTCTCTAAGTTTCGGCCAAGGTAGAGAGAAGAGGAAGTGTGAGGAAATGAAGGAGGTGCTCATGCCTTTATATAGGCAAAATTTGTGCCACTTTGATAATTTCTACATTCCAAATCTTGTAATTTTTCCCTTCCTTATAACCATGTAAATTCAAGGTAAAATGGTGTTTAATCCTTGTCCATGGGCTGCCCTAGTCGACATAAGGGGGTGATGTGGCAGCCAACCATTGGTCCAAAAATGGTGACTCAAGCTCACTTTATGCCGGTCCGATAGAATTTCCCGATCGGTGTCCGTTTCGCGATTTCGCAAAAACTCAAAAATCCGGGCGTGTAACTTTGAAGGTCTTTTCATCCTCTTTCATATTATCTATTTGGATCCTCTTTTGATCATATCCAGGTATTCTCCGATGCGTCGGAAGATATTCGGACAAACGCGTCGGTTACGGAAATCGCTTCCGATAGAACCAACTTCTCGACAATAATTATTTGAATCGTAAAACGTCCGGTGGTTGCCTAACTTAATCCCGTGTTTGAAAACACGCAATTGTTTCTATAGGTTCTCACTTTGCCTATCGGCTCTACTCTATCTGATTATCTTTCCGTCTTATTAGGAATTAGGGTTTTCGGTTGCGGAATCGACGTACGGTAAATTCTTTCTTCGTGTAAAAATTCACTTGTTCTTAATTTGATCAGTCTGAAAAGACTTTTACCTCTCGGTTTACCTGTAGAATTTATTTTCGACTTTTCCCCCTACTGCTATAAGGCGACTCACCGCATTATATTATTATTTTATTCTAATTATCATTTTAATTATTTAAACAATTCTTTTTAATTAAAAATATTAAGAGTTTCGACCCCTTAATTTTAAAATTCAGTTTTAATTATTTTTCCATAATTTTTTCCATTTTTTTAAAAATATAATATTTTTTACCAAAAATTCTTGTTTTACCCCTGCAGCCCGTTAAGGCTTAATCGCACCTAATTTCTTTGTTTAATGATCTTTTTAGGATCAGGTTTCTCCATATATTTATCTTTACCAATTTTACAGTATATTGTTATCTTACAAACTTTTATCTCGACATTGTCATTTTATATCCTATGTAAAATATTAACAATGTTTACCCCATCAGGTTACTTTATGGTTCTGAAATGCTTTTTAAACTTTTCTTCATGTTATTTCCTCTGAAATAATTTATTAAATTCTCATAATTAAAGATAATACTCCCATAATTTTATCATAATTTTTCATGATCTTTCAGTATTTATCATAATGTTTTTAGATCGCTTTTATCACCATTATTGCATTTTTAGTCATTCGTTTCATCGATTTTTCTGTAACTTTTTTGACAATTTACTCAACAATTATAACAATTTTCTATAATATTTTTAACTTATAAATTTGCTTCATCAAAATATTCATTAATTTATCTTATCTCAAGAATTCCAGATTTGCTAAAATCCGAGTATTACACCGTGCCACCGATTGTGTGACAACAAAATACCTTTTAATGTATGAACTAATGATAAGAAATGGTAAAAAAGAATTAAAAACATTCAAATTTAGAGCATGTTTCTTTGAAAAATCGTGGATTTTCACAACAATGGCACCATTTTATGCCGATAAAATATAAAATGTTACTCATTTTATATATAACCTGATGATTAAAAGAAAACAAAAATAATTAATTTGGGAGGTTGAGACATTACAAAGGGCATTAGAGACAGACATATTAGAGGCCCCAAACCTACATAAAAGAATCTAGTTAATTAATTTTTTGACATTAATTATATATATATATATATATATATATATATATAGGATGTGGTCCAAGAGATATACTCCATCCAGATCTAAATAAATATAAAAAAGTTGACTTTTTTTTGAGAAATTAAGGAAACTAATTAAATTACTTTGGAATATTTATATTTATATTTTTTTCTTTAAACTAATTAGTTTGACTAATAAACTGATATATAATCTAAGGATACACAACATATGCTATGATCAACTAACTTATTTAACTTCCTTAAACTCTTCAAAAAAAAGTCAACTATGTCCTATATTTAGGACCGGAAGGAGTAGAAATAAACCAAGGGTTTGTGAATCCACATTCAAGTGGGATCCCAGCATACTTAGTAGAGATAAACAATGTGTGCACCTCAGGATGTGATCACATCTCAGACATTCATGTGAGGTGTGGAGAGTTCAGTTCTGCAACTGTTATAAACCCTAATGTTTCGTCGTCTTATCGTTGATGATTGTCTCGTTAATGGAGGCAAACCTTTACTTTTTGGCAGAACCCTTTCTTTCACATATTATAACTCCTTCCCTTATACTCTCAGTGTATCTTATGTCTCCTGCTAATTAATTACCACAACTCACTTAGCTTGTAGATATGCTCACGGAGTTTGGTAGAATAAATAAAGGTTGTAACTTCTTGTACATTTAGTGTTTTATATATATATATATATATATATATATATATATATATATATTTATTTATTTTAATACTACCTCCGGTCCTAATTATAAGACATAGTTGACTTTGTTTGGAGAGATTAAGGAAACTAAATAAGTTACTTAATCATTTTATATATTATGGATCTTTAGATTATATATTAGTTTATTAGTCAAACTAAATACTTTGAAGAAAAAAAATAAAAATAAAAATACTCTAAAGTAATTTAATTAACTTCCTTAATTTTTTAGAAAAAAGTCAATTATGTCTTATAATTGAGGAATGGGAGGGAGTAATAGGTTTCCCATTTCTAAGTTTAAACTTTAGTGAGCAAAGGATTTAGTGTTTTATATGTAACAACATAGTGATGTACCGTAAGGTATTGAAAATCGTTGAAGCATTTATTCAAGGGTTAGTGGTCCGATCGGGTTAACGGCTAACAAACTAATTTTTTTTTTTAACAAACAAAACATTCTGTGTTTTTTTTTTTCCAGAAAAAACATATTATGACTTATTGCTATCAAAGACCATATGGGCCCAATCCCATAAAAAGATCATCATGGGCTTATTCTTAGCCCAAATTAAATTTGGGACAACATCTGGGCATGAGCTGATCAAAATTCTTTTTTTCGCGTCTCCCACCAAAACAATTGAAAATGGACAGGTAGAAATCAGGCTGTGTGTATGAAAAATGTTTTATTGTGAGAGTCAAAACTCGCTTTGGTAACCTCTACGCCTCAAAAAGATTAGTCATCAACTATCAGCTGGGGATACCACATTGATTCTACCCAAAGAAACTGAGTCAGATAGATTGAAGCTTACTATTACCTTTTATATTCCAGCCTAAAGATGAAAAATGCAGCTAGTTTTAACATGAATTGAGTAAGATAGAAGATGAAAATTGTCAGATCTGGATCTAAATTAAAATTGAATTTCCGTTGGATCCAAATTTAGAACAAATTAAACTGAATACTATATTCTTCATGAGCCTCACATTTTTAAAATCTGAAAAAAATGTGCATAGTATGCATATCTCGGCTAGACATCTAGATTTAATTTATATGATCCAAATTTTCTTTTTTTTTTAATTGAAATTTTCATTTTTTTTGCTGTTACATAAAAGGTTATATAAAATTAATATTTCTAATAAAAAATCACAAATAAGCTCAAAGAGGTCAAATTTTACTCAAATTTTTTCATTTCCAAAAATGAAACATGTTTTGCCGTGAAGCACAATATAGCTAATCACATGATTGGATTAGTAAATTACTAAATATTGCTCTGTTAATCTGGTAAACGCGTTAACGTGGCCAACCTAATAAGTTTGGTAAGTTGCAAGAGAAGAATCAACAATACACACACACATATACAAGAAAAAAGAAATTAAAATCAAGAATACACAAGGAATGTACAAAAGAATTTTGTATTTCCTCCACATAAATTATAATAATACATGAATATCCAATCAAATATAATTAGGATGTCACTTAATCATAAGCTATAAACCAGAAGCAAACGGAACTCCAGTTGAAGGCAACCAGCTACTGCCAGCAATGAGACCATTCACGGTGAAGCTAGATGCTTCAGTTGCACTAGTTATCACATGATAGCTTTTCCAATTTACCCTATTTTTTGTTGATGAACCAGGTCCAAAGTTCTCATATTCCCCAAAATACAGAGTACTAAGAGCAAAATCACTATTTCCCCATTTAGACCAGCCCAATGGGCTTACTAAGGAATCTATGTAGGACTTCATTACCACAACCCTAGAGTATTCTTGCCAGGGCCGGCCCAGGTAGGTCGTGACGGAGTTGACGACGGGCTTGAGGTCCGCCGCAGCTTTGATTATGCAATTTTGTAGTGAGGTGCCTGTGTTTTGGAACGGGTCGTCTCGACCTTGGGCTGTGATCATATTGGCCTGGCCCGATAGTGGTCTCCTTACGAGGATTACGCAATTTTGAAAAACTACGGCAGCATTGCCAAAGATGATATCTACGGTGCCAAAAATGTAACACTGTTTGTAGAATTGACGTTGCGCATGGGCCATGACAGTGTCTTGATAACCTATAATGCCACATCGATAGAAGACAGAGAGATCGGAGGCTGATCGGAGTGCCACTGCTTGTCCCTTGAGAGGACCAGCACTGTTAACAAACGATATATCACGAGCAATGAAGTTAAACCCATCTATGCCTGAAAATGTTTACAATCATAGAGTTAATATAAACCATGTAAAAAGAAATATATGAAATTGATATTTTGAAAAGATTAAAAAAAAAAAAACTATAGAAGAATACAGTATGGCCGGAAAATATGAACCAATCTTAAGCTTTGTTAAAGTTTAATCCCACTGAGTCTTTATCAACTTGGGTTTTATGTTAACCACTATTTTATCCTTTGATTATTTTTCTCTACACCATATATAAATCTAGCTTTGAGGATGCAGTTCAGAACAATGTAAATCTTTAATTGTGATGATATATTGGCTTTTTAATTAAAAGAAGGGAATTGCTGCTCTCTCCATGTATACACAAGGTCTGTGGGCCCGTCAAGTAGGACCCCACAAACCTTTGCTGTGTCTCCCTCTTTAAGGACTCTCACCCAATACAAGAAGAGAATGTAGGTAGAAGGAGAGAGATAAGTTTTGATGACATATGAAACTTACTATACACTCCACCATTACCTAAACTAACTTAAAAATATTCAGAAAGTTGGTTAAGTTAATTATTTATAAAATATATATGTTTTTTTCCTAAAATATCTCCTTTAATCATGACACTGAAACTAATTTATTAATAGAAACCTCTTTTGATATGTGAAATCAATTGGAATAATTCAGGGAAAAAATATAAATTAGAGGAAAGAAGTTAAGTTGAATTTTTACATTCAGAAACAAAAGAAACCTTCCAACTAACTCTAACTCTTACATTTTAAGACTTGATGGAATAATTATACGTATGTCAAAACAATTTAACGATAAACATCTAACTACACTCCGGCAAAATTTTTTTTTTTTAAAAAAGATGAGATCCATGCTTACCAGCAGTGGCGGTGCCATAGGTGGTAAGGCCATCTGAAGTACTCTTGGAACTTGTAATCACAGTATATCTCAAACCATCACCAATCAGCATTATGTCACTGTTAGTCTTATCAACCTCTATGTTCTCATTATAAACCCCTTTCTTCACTCTTATCACAAACCTCGTCTTGTACTTCCTCTTCGCCGCCGCATCTATCGCCGCCTGCACCGTCTTGAAATGCCCCGACCCGTCCTTCGCCACCACCACATTCGCCTTTATCTTCGACGCCGACACCGTCACCAGCTTCCTCTCCTGCCTCGAAAACCACCTCGGATATCCATGCTCCTCATCAACAACATTATTATTATTCTTCTCACTCATCATGAGTTCTCTCTCAGGCCTCGTCAAAAACGCTGCGCTTATCGCCAAACTATTGCTTATCATCTTGGTGACATTGTAACACAAAGTTTTGGCCTCTGTAAACAGTGGCACACTAAGCTTCAAGTCCTTAGCTCCGTTCTTGCATGTCTGAATGTTAGTGAGAGCTGTACTCAGCCATGTCTGAGCGTCCAAATTGGAACAACGATGATGATTATCACGGTCGCCATGTTTCGATCCCAGCCCTACGAGGGTTCGGTTCAGATGGAAGACGGTGTTATCATAGAGCTTCAAGCAATCACCAAACACAGCTTTAAGCTTCTCTGCTTCACCGTTTTGGGTATAGTCATGAGCTTCATATTTCATTTGTTGGGCTTGATTCAAAGCTAACTGAACTAGCTTGACTCTGAAGTTGGACTTGTGTTTCAGTGTGTGGCCATAGTGGTTTTGGCTCATCATGTAGAATTTGCATGGTTCTGGGTGTGGGGTTCGATCGCACCACCATTGAATGTTCTGAGACAATGGCTGTTTTGGTCTTCTTGATCTTGATGTGGCTGTTGGAAGAAGACAAGCTAAGAGAAAGAGACTTAAGAATAATATTAGCAGAGATCGACGACGATGATCCATGATGCTATATGATTGCGATATTGTTTTTGTGCTTTGTGAAATTTATTTTGGTTCCTTTATCTAGGGATCTCAGAATGGAGACATTACTAGCTTTTATATGTTTGGTGGGGTTTGGTTTCTTGCATCGAGCGGTAGAGTGAAGAAGGGTAAAAGATTATGTGTCGGTGAATTATTAATTAAATAGAGAAAGAAAATGATGAATGACGATAGGGAAAATAATATGATAGGTTAATGGAATTGCAAGATAGAGAAAATTATCTGTATCGAGTAATAATTCAGAGAGATATGTGGGTGGTGTGCTCTGGCTTTGCTTGTAACTGTGTACACGTAAATGAAATGGCACTTATATAAAGTTCAAGCAATTAGGAAAACAAGTTTTTGAAATTAATTAAAAAATATTGATAATATAATATATAATGAATGATTGAATGAATGAATTTTCTGATCCTCTAAGCTAGACACCATTAATGCCTTGCTTTTATTTGTAGATGATGCTTTAATTCTTCCATTATTAGCTAGGTTACATGGTTAGAGAGAGGATCCCAACTTCGTTTTCCCCCCTTAATAATTAAGACACCATAATAATTTGAGGCACTGTCGATCGAGCGAGTTGTTCATTTACTGGCTACTTATGGTCAATTTTTTAAAACTGGACAAAGCGTTGAATCGGTAGAAATATTAATTAATTAATGATTTTTTTTTTGCTCGAAATTAATTAATGATTCATTAGTATAACTTTAGTCAAATTATCGATCACGTGTGAGTGGGTCAGAAAGAGATTCATGGGGCATTAAAATACCTCTCAATTTGTTTGAAATATAGTGTTTAGCTTACTTTGTTTTGCCAACTATAGTGTTTAGCTTACTTATCGGCTTAGAGTGTGGGGTGTTATAAATAATATATGTGAAACTAGAATATAAAATATATATCTTGAAGCTTACATGTGAACATGATATAAAGTTAATATTGATGAGAATATAAGTAATAAAGCTGAATCGAAGGTAGGACGATTTGATAAATATATATATATATATATATATACTACTCCCCTTTGATCCTTATTACCTATTTATCTAATTTGGAAAGATGAATAAAACTAAATAAATAATCATAACATATATATGTGACATTATGTCTTTAAAATATTTCTGTGTACTACTCAATTATATGTCAATATATAAGTTAGGAAAATTAGTTTGGAGAAAAATAATATTAGAAAAATGTCTCACCTTTATGGTCAAAATTCATCCTCAAATTAAGTTCTAAGTTTCGAATTAGATGAGTATATATACGGGTTATGTCAACCAAAAGTTGCGCACATGTGTGTCCGTACACATGGGTGATGCTTCAAAGGCAAACTCTGTGTGTATGTAAATATAATTATATTCATCATATAACTTGATGGAGAAGAAGGCTTGTGCTTCAAGTACATTATTGTAAGAAGTGGAAGTTTTTCTCTGAAGGGATGAGTCAGAAACAAAGTTCACCACCACCATGTGCCTTGTATTTTGCGGAACAATCAACATGTTTTCTTTTTTTTAGATGAACAACTATTTGCAATAATGATGATACCTTTTGTTATTTTTTATTTAATGCAATTATCTTATATGTAATAGGGAGAATGACACAAATATCAACTCGTGATATCTTATTTAATTACTGTGAAGTCCTTAGGGATGGTTTGAGAATGGGGAAAACCATTTTGCAAATACATGTACTTATTCTTAATATTTAATTTGGTATTTAACTGTGTGTTTTTTCTCTTAATTAAATTATTTAATTTTACTCTCTTAGCATTGTTAATCCCTATAACTTTGTTGTGTTAGCCGCACCAATAACCTATAAGAGCTAATGGTGCTAACAGAGCAAAGTTAAGTGATTTAATTAGGAGAAAAAACACATAGGTACCAAATTAAGAGAAAGTATAGGTACCGGCACAATGTTTTCCCTTGAGAATTTATTTTTTTGAAATTACCTAAATTCCCTTAACTTATCATATGACAATAATTATTTTTTTGGAAAAAAATAAATTGACAACCATAATTTAACAAGTAATAACAACTTTAACTTATCAAATTAAATGACAATAACTATCAAGGCTGCAACTAATTTCACCGAGGGCAGTCAGGTAACTTCATACAAAAAATAATAATTCCAATATAATTTCTCAAGATTTCATAAGAATAAAGCCATTTCAAGAGACTATTGTATAATTGTCATATTTCAGTGGTCCTTATACTAGATATTTGAACATTATTATCAATTTGGGTTAAAAATAGTTATATAATGTGATCATTTTTTTTTTAAAAAAAAAAGATCTTTAGTGTTCCTACCTTCAATCTTGTTTAAAGAAATAATTAGGTCTAACTACTGTTGTTATGCCTTTTAATTTGTTTTATTTTACCGAGAGTCTTATGTCAACGTGCTGGATCACTTGAATCTAGGTAACTACTTCCTTTGAATTTTGTCACTTTTGACAGTTTAAAAAATGTTGAGACTTTATCTTGAAGATAGGAAAGATCTAGATTACGGCTGCCATAATTATAAAAGAATTCTTTTTAGCAATTGGATGTTTATATTTGCCATCTAGATCTGCAAAGCAAAATACCATTCGTTTTATGTATATAAAAAACAGCACCATTCGTTTTGTAATGATTCATTGCTGTAAGCAATTACTAATAATGATTGTGAAACTAGGCTTGGCTCGGTGGGTCACGCTCTATTTTGGATGTTTTAGGTATTAATCCATGAGTAAATAGAATATTTATGCACAAACCACAGTAGTAATAAAATAAAATAGAGTTATTAAAGTATATGTACCACTTAGATGGACTACTATTTTTTTACTTTTGTTTTTTCTTTTAGGTTTAGGGAAAAAAAATAGATCAAAATTCAACACGGTAAATAAGACGAGCTTTATCTCACAACCCACAAAAAGCACCTTTTTGGAGTGCTCTCACTGATCACTTAGTTAATAGAGATTTACCCTTTAACCTTAATATATCAAAAGGGATTAGTTTTCATGGTGGAAATTAAAATACGTTGAATGTAAGAAATTTATGCCAAAAATGTAAGACATCAAGCAATAAATACTAATAAATGCCAGTGATCACCTTTTTAAAAAAAAAAAGAATTTAGGTAATATTCCCCGGTCGATAGCTAGTGACTAATTCTCTCGAGGTGTAGAGATCAACGAAGTGAGTTTTATCAATCCCAACAAAGCCTAATCCTTCCGAGGCGTAAAGATCACCGAAGTGGGTTTTAGTTCTCCCAACAAAGCCTAATTCTCCCGAGGCATAGAGATCACTGAAGTGAGTTTTACCTCTCCCAACAAAGCCTAATTTTCATAAACATAAAAATTACTGAAATGAGTTTTATTTCTCACAACAAAGCCTAATTCTCTTGAGACGTAGAAATCACCAAAATGAGTTTTGCTTCCACCAACAAAGCATTTTCCATGCACATGACCAGATTTGAATTCAGGATATCATATTTAAGAGATCCATCCATCTATCAAATGTGTCAAGCTTTTGAAGCTTCTTTTTTTTTTTTTTTATCCCACTCGGTTCACTGGAACCTTCGGTTCCGATTAATCCGGATTTTGCTCCGCGTTGGACCCACGGTCATGGGGGAAGAGCTCCCAACATCTTTTTTTCCATTCCCACACCTCAAACCCAGGATATGGTGGTGAAAGAATAAGTCACTTTATAAAGTAATGCTAGTAATCATTGATCAGCCTAGAAGTGTAGCCCAAAAAAGGCCCATTTTGTTGTTCTTTCTGTCCACACGATGGGCGTAGCCCAACGTCATTTGAGGGCCGGAGAATTAGATGCCTAGTGAGAAACAATAGTTTTGTTGAATTTGGCTTTGTTGCTTTAAGTCCTATATGTATTGTAAGAACTAAGAAGCACTAGTTTTTCTTTGAAGGGATGAGTGAGAAACAAAGTTCATCAACATGCGCCTTGTATTTGCTGAATTGAAGGTAGGACGATATGATTTTATTTTTGCATGTTGCAGAGAAATCAAAAACCCTAGTTAGCATTCATAACTTCTAATTTTGGTCCGGTCCCTTCTGCGTAATAATCTTTCATCATTTGAAATGAGGAATATCTATATAATTTAAATAAAAATTAGAATAACTTGTGGGAGTCTAATTTTATTTATTTAATTGTGTGGCAAGGGCGGCTTTTATTTTTAATATTTGCGTAGAAATCCTACAAACCTTCTTAATTGGATTAGAACAAGGTAGTGGAATTTAAGGAGAAGAAGACAAGAAACTAAACCATTTTCTTTCTTTTTCAATTTTTTTTTTGCTTCTTAATTATTACTTCCTCATCGTTCATGCATGAATTTTGTTCCCTATTTTAAAGAAGAAGTTATATTTTCAGTCAAAAAAAAAAATGATGAAGTTATAATTACTACTAGTGTTTTTCACTCAACCTGCAGATCATAGAACAAACATACATGAAACAGGGGATGGTACGAGGAATATTAACTTGGATTTGAATTTTAATTAGGGTGGTCAAAATTAAATGGAGATTAATAATGGAGTGCAATAGAAGAAAAGTGCATTGGTTAAGTAACAAAATCACAAGCCACCCAAATACATAGGAACTAATCGTAGTGAAGTAAATTATATTATTAATTGCTTTATAAGATCTATTTAAATTATATGCAGATCTCCTATATACATGCATATATGTTCTTGAAAAAATTGCTGAAATTTTTTCAATTACAAAATTTATTATCCAAAGGCATCTGAAATTTGTTTAATTAATGACTCAAATGTAGCCTATATTTAGTAGGTGTGACTCTTTTCCAATTATATACAACATATCCTCAGCTATGTGTAAAACTGAAGACATTTGCACAAAGTTAAAGATATGTTTCACATATATAGCTGACAAAGATCAGTTACACATGATTAAGGACCTATGTCTTTAAATACATTTTGGACAATAAATTTTGCAATAGAAGAATTTTTAGCAATATAACTTTCCCTACTTTCTTTAAGTTTTTAAACTTTCACAAACTTCTTTCATGTACTCTTTTGATCATATTTATAAAACAGAAAGAGAAGGTTTTTTAACTCATTTATAAGTCACATCGTTAACTCTTTCAATCAATGAATGTACAAGTTTACCTTTATTTATTATTATGTAGAATTTTTTTTATGTATATTAAATAATTGTAAAATTGTAAATTTCAAGGTGGAATTAATTTGAGATTTAATTTTCTTAAAAAAAATTAGATGAAACATGTTAAAACTTGAAAGTGGCTTATTATAAATAGGATTATGGCAGTATCTATAATTCCAAATTAACTTACACAAACTTTCCTGTCCTTTAAAATAAAAAATTAAGTTAATATATGTTCTTTAACTTTAGCTACGATTACAGAAAACCATCCTTTTATTTTTCAAGTCTGTGTATATATAATTTTAAGATAATGTCTATAGAATTTTAGAGAAATTCAAGCGATCTTTTTAAGTAATATGTATCCATGCTTAAACCACAACTGATTTAGATATTGAATCATGAGTCAAACCTCTGCTCTTACATTTAGAACTCGAAGAAGGAAAATTTAACGTAAGTTAGTGAAAATAAAACTACACCTTCATGACATTTGAATCAAACCCAAGAAAGATGGCGACCCAAATTAATCACGCAACACAAAAGAAATGCTTGCTGTCTAAGGGACAGATATGGATAGAGTCAGAGAGATCTTCCATCTAAGATTCAACTCCAAGTCCTTCTTCTGACCAAAAACCCACTTTTGATCGATGTGCTCACACTGAATATAATGTCCTCGTGATGTTATTATATAAACCTCTTCATTTTACAAATAATTGAACATACTAAGAGATAAACTTGGTTTATCATTCTCAAAAGCGAAGAGGGGGCGTGAGAGAGAGAGAGAGAGATATGGGTTTATTGATACAAAATCTGGTGATGGGTAGTTTGTTAATAATGGTGATGGCTACTCAAGAAAGCGTGGCTTTTTCACAGAACTACGGAGAAGCATTAACGAAAAGCATTTTGTTCTTTGAAGGGCAGAGATCAGGCAAGTTACCATCGAACCAAAGGATGACCTGGAGGAAAGATTCTGCTCTCCAAGATGGCTTTCACATTCCTCATACTCTCTCTCCCAATCATTTCCTTAATACAACTGTAATTCTTCTCTCTCCTGCTTCTCTTCACCATAATTTTATTGCATGCGTTTGATCATTCGTGTGATCCTTTTCCCTTTTTCTCCGGATTTTTGTTTGCTTTGGACTTTCGAGATCTTAAGAATTTATTTAAGAATTGGAGGTGGTATCATTTATTTATCATTGCTCTTAGCTTTCCTCTGGCCATAAAAATGCTACTTATTTCTCAAACTCTGTGTAATATAAGAGCGGTTTGTTTAAGTCATAAAAATAATGTAAGAACCCAATCTATTTTATCTCTAAATTTTGAAATTTTTCTCCTAAACTCTCTATTAACTTCACGTATTAAGGGATATTTAATCAAAGGAGTTTGTTTAAAATGCAAATTATTAAAATAGATACTTTAGGAAACCAATTAATTGCATTTTTTTTTAACAAATAACATAACTCTCTCAGTCCAAAATACAGGACGCCTTGTAAAAGAAATCCTCAAACATAATATAAGTAACCTAAAGAGTTACTAATTACAATTTTTTAATTTTATCCATATTTATTGGTGGTGAATATCGAGAAAGCTGAAAGAGGCGTGACAAATTTATTTATATAGGGGAAAAGTTAACCGCTCTTCCTTTATTTGGCTGAGCTAGATAGTTGAAAGCAACTCATATTCTAGATGGATGAGTAATGAATTTTCTCAGTCTCTCTGCAAATTAGTTAACTAACTTCTACATGTAAGACTCGATATACATTGACACAGCTAATCTGCTCACTATCAAATTCAAACGCCTCTTTCTCACCCAATTCAATCTAATCCATAAGGCATACCCTAAACAGGTGGACCTAGTTGGAGGATACTACGACGCAGGAGACAACGTTAAATTCAACTTCCCAATGGCATTCACAACAACAATGTTCGCTTGGAGTGTGATAGAATTTGGAGAATTCATGGGAGAATTAGACTTGAACTACGCAATGGACGCTATTCGTTGGGGCACAGAGTATCTGATGAAAGCCACAAGCATTCCTGGGATTGTGTTCGCAGTGGTTGGTGACCCTAATTCTGACCATAATTGCTGGGAGAGACCTGAAGATATGGACACTTCAAGAAGAGCTTTTGCTGTGAGTGATAAGTTCCCTGGAAGTGAAGTTTCTGCTGAGATTGCTGCTGCTCTTGCTGCTTCTTCCATTGTCTTTAAAAAGAACCATCTTATTGGCTATTCTTCAAGGCTTCTCGATAGGGCTATAACGGTAATGTACATATATTTAATATATGTGTCCTATGATTATTCCTCACACAAGTTGATGGATCATTACACCAAAAACAATGGTTTTTTTTTCAAATCGATGCGAAAAGAGAAAGTTTTATTAATTAATTAAATCAGTTTTTTGGGTTAAAGTGTATCAATCTAGCATCAGGAGATATTTCTTTAGGTGTATCACGCTAAAGTATTTTTTTCACATATGTCTAGCCTCAAAGATTATTTTTTGGTCTATCTAACACCATGTAATATTTTTTTAGGTGTTATCCAACACTCTAAATTATCTAAATTGTTAAGTACAAAATTGCATAGAAAAGTCTTTTAGAATGATGGACGCATTTGAAGAAAATACTTTAGGTGCTAGATACACAAAATACTTAAGGACACTAGATATAGCTGAAAACATACTTTAAGATGCTAGATGCACCTTAACCCTAGTTTATTTAACTGAATAAATAATCATCTTTGAAATTGATCTGATCCAAATCCAAGATATTTCTTATTTAATTAAGATATTAGGAGTGATGGGGAGATATCTTATCTAATCCAAGATATTATAAGTCTAATAGGTTCTCACCAAATTGAAATTCAATATCAAAGTTGTTATAGAGTTTACTTTTCTAAGAAGTTATCATGTACATTAATTCCATGGGAACTTCTTGCAAAGATGAAATCTTTGTGAAGTTCTCACAGTCAATAAATCCATATGGAAATTAAAGTGAGAAAAGTGTTTGTAACATCTCATTTTCAAAAGTTAAAGATAATTTTTTTTTTTCTCATCGAGTAGAGCATCGAGCGATTGAGTAATCGATACATATATTTCAAATGCCGTAAGTCCGTCTTTTTACGTGCGGTGACGTACATCGTCATCGGGTGTTTACTTGTAATACCTGAGGATATTTGTTTATCTTGAACCCTATATTTGAGAATGTGCCTATTTTTGGGAGACTACTAGGCCCTATTTTTGGGAGTGACAAATTTGGAATCATAATTTTTGGATCCATGAATAGTGTTTACTATTCAAAAATACGTATTCACTATTCATAAATACGTATTTACTATTCATGTGGGACCCACGTCAAATTATTTCTCCTCTGCCGACAGACATTCACGTGAAGTTTGAAAAAAATGTCTGCGGGACCCACTCAATAGTAATTTACTATTTGAATAATAATATAATATCTTTCTCCCACTTCATTTCGAAGAACGCTATATGGAATAGTTGTGAAGATGTGGAAATCCCTGAGAAAATATAAGGACTTATCTGGAACCCACATAATTTAACCTCGAAAGTAAGACCGGTGAAGGTTATTTTTGCTAATATCGAGGAATAAGTTTAGTCTAACTAGGGAAATCTAATTAGACCATAAATCTCGATTTTACTACCATCCAAAAAGTATAATCAAAATTTAAAAGTGTTAGTGATTGGTCTAGTAACCATAAATGAATTTCGTTAAAGTAGAACTTTATCGGTACAGTCACATAAAGCAAGGTGTGGGACCTACGGACAATATTTTCTTCTGCCTCCATCCCCCTTCACGTGAAGAGTTTGAAAATTGGTACGGAGAAAATTACGTAGAATGACCCAGAAGTGAAAATTACACTAAAGGACCCATTTTTCCACCCTATAAATAAGAGGCTTCATTTCTTCATAATCTTCACACCAAATCAACCCCAAGAGGTGATTTCTCGAAGGAGCTAGAGAGAAGGAGGAGTCTCGGAGAAAGTGTAGCGAAGCCCTTGGTAAATTCTTCGGCCCTTAGTCTTAAGCTTTAGTAGTTCTTTCGGTAGATATAGTAGAAATGCTAGGTAAATCTTTATTTTACCAAGAAAGTCTAGATATCATGTTTTAGGGATAAATATGATATTTATTTGAAAAATATATTGGAGGAAGAGATATGGCAAAATTTTGGAAAATTAGAGTCAAAGTAGCGAAGCTCGCGAAATTTCACCAATTAGTCAAACTAGGGGCAAAATGGTAATTTGCACCTAAAATGCCTGATATGCTGCTAAATAATGATAAATGTGATATTATCCTTATAGGATATCCGAGGATTCCGGAGGCGCATTTGATGGACGGGCGTATTACTCTTCATGAATAGTACCGTATACGTGAATAGTCGTATACGTGAATAGTAATTACTATTCACAAGGAAGGAAGGTACGTTCGCGTCACAGATCGTAACTTTAACTCGATGTGTCTTGTATTCTTATATGTGATGAAATGATTCATGTACTGCGTGGCTAAGACTCGTCTTAGGTCATTGTTTATATACATTCAAATTTGATACGGGTTATAGTCTTGATAATGCCGTGAGATTGTTTTCCTAGCGAGGACACGTGTTGTGATCGTGGCATAGGGTATGTGCAGACATGTTGTGGGACTTTACATATTGCTTTGTGCTTATGTTCTGTCATTGTACCGATCATACATCTCGCTTTGTGCTTATGTGTTGATTATCTTTGAAATGTAATGAATATTTGTCATACATATATTGTTATACTTTTTATATGAGGTTAATTTATTCCGAGGTCCGATGGGTATTGGATCTCGATCCGTCTAATAGTTCAGGTAAAGAAACCAGGATCGAGAAGGTACCGAGATGGAGCCATAGATAAACACCAGTAAATGGAGCCGTGAGAAGGTACCGGTTAAAGGAAATGAGGGAAGAAAGTCAACAGAACCTACCGTATTGCATGAATCTAATAAGGTTACTTCATATCATTTGGTGCTTAAACTAGAAGGGTCGTCTATGTGGTTCAGTCAATCAGTCACCCTAGCACGGTGAGACTCCCACTAGACCTACCTGTACGGCCAAATGGGATGATCTAAGCGAGTTAGGTTCTATGCCCCAAGTCTACTCAAGGCTTGATTGAAGAGGGTATAGTTACATGTAAGAATTGTAATTATAAAGTTTTGTATTATCGTATCACATGAATAATTCCTTCGGGAGATTTTGTAATATATATATCGCATATACGTCGTGCATCATCATATGTCCGAGTATTTTTATATCGTTGACTCATTGTTAAATTCGTTGTTCAAATTTTTAGTACATGCTCTCCGTTTCCGCAAAAACGCTAAGTCCGTAGCACCTCAAAACTCGATGAATTTTTATAAAACCACGTGTCACCGGCACGTTTTATGCTACGGAATTTGGGGTGTTACATTTACAAAAGAAGATAACAACAGAGGAAAATCTTCAGCTGAGTCCCTATGCGTGCTGCTTACATTTCTCCTCGATTCTCGGTCCTCCTGAACCTGACGCTATATTAAGAGCCGAGGTCCAATGCATACGGACCCCTGTGTAGTTAACCTCATATTTACATATATAGTATATCAGCATACAAACAAGCATATCCCAACATCATATAAGCCCCCGGCGATGTCACACTTAGCAAACGTTTCACACCTAGCGGTCGTTTCACACCAAGCATTTCACACCTAGCAACCGTATCCCGACACCCAAAGAAGCATCATAACAAGACAATGAGCATACCACAGAGCTATCAACTACTTCACATAAACATAACATACACCTAGCACATATACGCATACAATAAATATCGTAGTTAGTGTTACCGTATGCGAACGCACCTTCGTTGACTTAAAACGATACTTTTACTTTAAAACGGTACTTTTTGACAAAATGGGTGAAACAAAGCGGTCCGATTATCTTAGATATCCTATAAGGATAACATTTATCAACTTCTAGCAAGTATAACAGGCATTTTAGGTACAAATTACCATTTTGCCCCCGAACCCCTAATCGGCGGAATTTCGCCGAGCTTCGCTTACTTTCGCTCATCTCTCCGTAATTTTGACAGATCTTTTCCTCATCATATTTTCGAAATATATATCATATTTACCCCTAAATATGATATCTAGACCGTAATACCCCGAAAATCATATTTATGATAAGTATCATATTTCGATAAATAATACCTATTGGAAATAGGTGAATATGGGGTCTCAAATAATAAGTTTTAATTATCTTATTTTCTAAGGTAATTACTGTGAAAATTAGAAAAGAAAAAGAGCTAAAATCCATGAAAAATATATTTTAATAAGGCGAGAAAATGGCCTAGAAACATTATGATAAATACCATATGATAACAAGATGCCGATAAAAACTTGGGAAATATGTTATATTTAATTTTAGGAATTTTTGTGATTATTTCCCTGGAAAATAAATGAGCATAAATAAAATATTATTAAAAATCACTTTATGCCCCTTTATTTTTAATATTTAATATAGGATATAAAATACCAATGTCAGTTCAATAGTCATGAGATAATAATTTATCCTAAATCATAAAATTATCAACAATTAGTAAATGACTAATTAAGTAATTATTGGCTAATTAATTAGATTATGGTATAAATAAATTAATTAGTAAATAATTAAATTAAAAGAGAAATTTCGAAATTAATTAATAAAAAAATAAAAAAAATATTAAAATAATATTATAATCAGTAGAAATACCGATGGCTAAGTAGGGATGGATAGAAATAAAATCCAACCTCAAAATATAGAAACAAAGTCGAAACATCCGGACTTGTTATGAACAAGTGAAATTTTATCCGGAGTGACTGTCTCCGAGGTTTCGAAACCAACAAGGTATTGAGAAAATGCAGATAGGGAAAAAAGAGGCAACACAGAAACAAGTAGTTGCCGCGAATTAGGAATCTAGTGTCTTGAGTCGAACGTATTTCAAACCAAAGGTGGATTTTTGTCTAGATTTGGTGCTTTCGTAATTTAATTCCGTAACGGAGGCGCTGTCGTCCTAAAATGTTCAGCAGATAACGGAATACCCTTAATGGAATCATAAATTTCATTAATCCACATATTTTTAAGGAGGAAGTATAGACCTTCGTAACTCGTGTCGGATTTTTGAGATTCGTCAAGATTACGCGATTTGGACACCGATCGGGAACTTTATCGAGTAAGTCGCAGTAAAGATGACATCATCCTCTTCTAGAAGGATGACATAAGAGGGACATGTGGAAGGTCAAGATGGTGCCACATGGCGAAATGCGATCCAACGGTGCAAGATCGATCCGAAGTTGTAGGTTGTTTAATGAAGTTGCATGGTTTTTAACCGAAAACCTCTATAAATAGGAACCTCTCTTCTTCTCATTTCCCACACCAAAATTTCGAACCTAGAGAGAAGTTAGAGAGAAGGAGGAGTCCGGAGAAAGTCTAGCTGAGCCCCGAGTAAGTTTTTTTCGGTCCCTAGTCTTAAGCTTCGGTGTTTTCTTTCGTAGTTATAGTAGGAATGCTAGCTTAGTCTTTAATCTTCCAATATATTGTAGATATCATATTTTTGGGTTAAATATGATATATATTTCGAAAATCATGTTGGGAAAAGAGTTTTGGCAAAATTTTGGAAGATTAGAGTCAAAGTAACGAAGTTCTGGCAAAATTCCGCCGATTAGGGGGTCAGGGCAAAATGGTAATTTGTACCTAAAATGCCCGTTATGATGCTGAATGTTGATAAATATCATCATTATAGGATATTTGAATTAATCGTTCATTTGTCGTATCATTGTCGAGAAAATACCATTTTTCGTAAAACGTGCGTTATCGTCAACGAAGGTACGTTCGCGTCTTTGTAACACTAGCTCTAATGTTTATTATATGATTGTATATGATTGTTGTGTAGTAGTGTACGAGGTTATGCTATATACACGGTATGTTACATACGAGGTTATGTCACATACGAGGTTATTATTGTTGTATCATACGAGGTTATGTTACATACGTGGTTATTATCTTGTATACGTGGTTATGTGTTTTTAATCATACATCTCGTTGTGGACCGTTGTACGGATTGTCTTTGTATCGTGTATATGTAGTCGTATTTAAGCATGAGGTTAACTGTTACCTGAGATCCAAATTGCAATTGGATCTCAGCTCTTATCATAGCGTTAGGTTTAGGAGAACCGAAGAGAATGGCGAGCAGCCGCATGAGACCCTACGAAGACTTTCTTCGTTGTTATTCATTTTGAAAACTCGTTCACCGTACCGCTTCGTAAATCAGCCGGACTTACGGCAATTTAAATATATGTATCAGTCACTCAATCGCTCCGATGCTCTACTCTGATGAAAAAATATATATATTGCTTTTGAAAATGGGATGTTACATAGACTATCTTGAAAAATTAAAGATAAATCTAGCATTCCTACTATATCTACCGAAAGAAACTACCGAAACTAAAGACTAGAGACCGAAGAACTTACCCCGACTTTGCTCAGACTTTCTCCAAAGCTTCTCTCTCTAAAACCTCTCTAGGCCGCGTTTTTGGGGTGAAGAAACGAGAAGAGGAGAGGCTTGCTATTTATAGAAGAAAGGAGGACAAGGTGAGAATTTCTTCAATTGTTTTCATAACGGATTTCAACCGTCGGATCGCACTTCGCCATGTGGCACCATCTTGACCTTCCACATGACCCGCTTATGTCATCCTTCTAGAAGAGGATGATGTCATCTTTGCCGACTTACCGATAAAGTTCCCCGATCGGTGTTCGAATCGCGTAATCTTGATTTAATCTCAAAAATCCGGAACTAGGTTTTGTTGTTCCATTCTTTCTCTTTAAAACTACCGGTTTTCATTATATTTTTGATCCCATTAAGGGTATTCCGTTATCCGCCGAAGATTTTGGACGTACATTGCCTGCTACGGAAATAACTTCCGATAGAACCAACTTCTTCGCGTAAGAAAATCACCTGTTCGTAATATGATCGATCTAAGTAACCATATCCCTGGTTTGAAAAACACGGTGCGTTTTCTATAAGTCACTTTTTAGCACTATCTCGCCTTTATCTTAATTATCTCGGGTACTCCTAATTATTTTGTTGGTTTTAAACGACTTCGAGACCGCTCAATCCGAGATAGAATTTCAATCGGTTCATAAAAGGTCCGGTGGTAAAAGACTAAATTTCTATATCTTGAGGTAGAATTTCATTTCTATATGTTCTCATATCTCCCGTTGGCTCTTTACCGATTATATTATTATTTTATTCAAAATATCTAGATATTTATTTATTTTTCTTTTATTTTTCTAAGCATAAAATATTTTATTATTTATTTAATTATTAATTTCGAATTTCTCCCTTAAATTAATTATTTACTAATTAATTTACTTATATCTTAATCTAAACAATTAGCCACTAATTACTTAATTAGCCACTTACTAATTGTTGATAATTTTCATAATTAGAATTAATTATTATCTCACAACTATTTTATCGACATTGGTATTTTATGTCTCATGTAAAATATTAAAAATCATGGGGCCAAAAAGTGATTTTAATAATATTATATTTATGCTTCTCTATTTTTCAAGGAAATAATCCCAAAAATTCCTAAAATTAGAGACAACATACTTCCTAAGTTTTTGTCGTATTTGTTGCCATATGATATTTATCATAATATTTTCGGCCATTTTATGCCTTATAAATGCATTTTAGGGATTTTAGCTTTTTATTCACCCTAATTTCAATAGAAATTACCTTAGAAAATAAGGTAATTATAACTTATTATTTAAGACCACATATTCACCTATTTCCAATAGGTAATATGTCTTAAAATATAATATTCCGATAAATAATTATCCCAGACATTAAAGTGTTCACTATTGAATGCCCAAGATCACGTACTCATTAAAACTGATCTAAGAAAAAATGTGGCTCAAAGTTGCTTTGTACTACTTTTGTTCTATGCATAAAAGCTTCTATATTATCTTTTATTCTAACAAAAAACGATAGTTATTAATGTGTTTCTTTTTCTGTATTTAAATGTGAATGATCAGGTTTTTGAGTTTGCTGATACGTACAGAGGATCATACAATGACAGCCTTGGGCCTTGGGTTTGCCCCTTTTATTGTGATTTCGGTGGATACCAGGTAGGTGATCTCTCTTCTAGATTCGTTCATCATAATATTTTTTTTTTTAATTAGAGATAAATCACAATAGACTCTTTTTGTATTTTTGGATTGAATATTGTAAAAATGAGTAAGTTTAGAATATTGTAAAATTGAGCTTGTAGTTCTAATTTGGTCACTCCAAAGAGTGTAAGAAAAAGCGTGTGTGTATATATATATATATATATATATATGAACCGTGATCATAGGTTTGATTAGTTTGGATAATTTTTACTTGAATTAATAAATCAAAACCTACACAAATATATTAAAATTTATAAATGTGTAATTTATTTTTCCTCTCAAGACATGATGTTTATGTATGATTGAAAAATCAAAAGCGAGATATGTGAAATTTTAATAAATTAAATTTGAAAGGATATGTAATTTTATTTATAAATATGGAAAGAAATATGTATATGTGTGTAATTTATTTGAGTATACGATTATTTTTAATGAAATTTCTTAATTATAACAATAATAGGATGAATTGGTGTGGGGAGCAGCATGGTTGTTCAAGGCAACTAAACTCCCTAAATATTGGGATTATGTCAACAAAGAAATTCACAATCTGAACAACTTTGGTGAATTTGGCTGGGACACAAAGGATGCTGGCATTAATGTTCTTATTTCTAAGGTACATATATGCTTTTTTGTTTTGTCTTTTTGGTTGATTCAAGGTATATTTGAATCTCTTAATGAAGTGACTTTAGGTAAATCTCTCCAAGGTGAACGCCAATTTATAAGACTCAAATATTAATGTTTACAAGTGTTACCCGCTATAATATGTTTATCACTCTATTTGGTTTAGAAAACTTTATAAATCTTTTATTTTATACACAGAAAACTTTCGAAATCTCATGCTTGATTTTCATTCAAACTTCTCCGTTAACGTTTCACATTGTCTTTAATTTCCTTATATTCAAAAAACCCTATTTTTCACTCAACACAATTAAATTTCAATATTTATGTCTAACCTTTGATTTTCTTTAAATATTAGCAGTTTCTAATAAATAGTTCATCATCCAATATTAAGCCTTTGATCATCTCCAATGCAAACAAGTTGATATGTTCTGTGCTTCCTGAGTCGCCTACAGCCTCCATCTCATACTCCCCAGGTAAGTAATTAAACAAATTCTGAAGAAGATTTGCTTAATTTAATAATACAAATATATAATTGGCCAAAAAATACAAATATATAAATAATAATAAGTCACACTATTCATCATAAACGATGAGCAATAGTACAATGGTTTGAAACCCACACCAAGCAAAGTTATACTCAATAGTAATCAATCTTCTGTATTACATTATTAATACAGGAGCATACTTGACAATTCTCACCTTCAAAATTATTACTTATTTAATTTATTATATTTATTTTAATTTTTCTCTTCATGCTAAACAAATTGTAATAATAATGACAAGTATAAATTGGTGTTTGGAAAAAGCAGGTGGGCTTTTATTCAAAGCTGGAGGGAGTAACATGCAGCATGCAACTTCAGTATCTTTTCTCTTTCTGGTTTATGCTTCCTACTTTAATGATTCAAACCCAAATCTTAATTGTGGTGATCATGTCCTTGTTACTCCACAAAGGCTTATCCAATTCGCAAGAGGCCAGGTTTATACATTCTTATCCTCATTTATCCGTTTTAATATTTGATTTTTGTTTATTACTCCTCTGATCTAGTCTGTAATGTAAGATGTAACTAACAAATTTAAATATATTAAAAATACTAGTTAAGTTAGTTATTATGATATATTTTTTCTAAAACATCTTAATCATCTTCCTGAATTTTTGTCCCTCATTCTCCTACTAGATTATTGTTGGCGGAATATCAATATACTTAATTTATAAAAAAAAAAATGATAAAAATGTGAAATGTGTCTCTTATATTTATGATAAACATCAACTTCCCAATCATGTTAAGGGCTAGAGGAGTATAACATATTGCTATGAATGTGTTCCTTAGTGTCAATTTCTGATATTTTAATTTGTCATGTTTGGTTATTATTATGGGTATTCACAGGTGGATTACATACTTGGAAAGAACCCATTGAATATGTCATACATGGTGGGATATGGACCAAAATACCCTCAAAGAATACATCATCGATCTTCGTCATTGCCTTCCTTGCAGAATCAACCAGAGCACATGAGTTGCAAAGGAGGCTCCCCTTATTATGAAACCCAAAACCCTAACCCTAATTTGCTTGTGGGTGCAGTAGTTGGAGGACCTGATTTCACAGATTCTTACTCTGATTCTCGACCTGATTTTCTTCACTCCGAACCTACCACTTATATCAATGCCCCTCTTGTGGGAGCTTTGGCTTACTTTAAATCACATTCCTCCTCCTAGCTAGCTATATTAATTCTCATCTTCATTATTCATTATAGTCTTATAAGGAATATGTGTGTGTTCGCGCGCATCATATGATTTCATTCATTTGTAAGACACCTGTACATAATGTTCTTGTACATAATGTTATACAAAGAAAATATATACAATTGTTCATTGTGATTGTAAACTCTTCTTTACTATATACAATCTCCAATGAAATTTTCATAAAGTTCTCATGCACAGTAGGATTTCTTTCATAAGCCCATGTATTTTCTTATTGGAAGCAGTCAATGGGTCATATTCGAGGCATTACGAGGTAGTAAATTTAAACACCCTCACAGCGGGCCAGGATTGAACACCATTTTTTTTTTTTGGGCCAGAGAAACACAAATTGCTTTTGCTCTTCAACTTGTACTGAATTTATTTACTTGCTTCAAAATTGGGCCCTCAAAATCCATATCATTATGATGCCCAAATGCTTTTGAGGCTTTAAACAAAGTTCCTTTGATAATGGGCCTGCTCCATTGCCTAGATGTGGCTTTATGTGCTTTGTTTTCCACCTACTTGGACCATAGCGTTTAGTACGGTTACAATTTGGATTTTGGGCTTGCCTTGGGCATTGGGCCTAAATTATATTGTCATTATATTTATGATAAACTACCACCTGATTTTGACCCCAAAAAAAAAAAACTAAACCACCTGGTTGGGTCTAGCCCAAAGGTATTAGTACCACGTTCTTCCCAACATTCGCTATTGGTTATTGTCATCAATATTTATGATAAACTAAACCAAGTTTTAAATCCTGGTTGGGTCTAGCCCAAAGGTGTTAGTTCTTCCTAACATGGTGCAAGTTTCAAGAGGCGCTCAAATTTAGCACCAAACTATTCTTTGAACATTATTATCTTTAATAGAAGGATACATATACTTAATAAAAAAATAGACTAACAATTGTATCGTTTTAGTATTTGTTTTGATTAGCAATAGAAATTGTTTTTCCAAAATAATTTATAGTGTACGAGATAAATATGTAAGAAATTTTTTGTTTGGAATTACATGAATATGCTTTTTAAATGTCAATTCAAATAGGCCCTTAAAAGTTAGATCAAATGTTAAATAAAAAAGCAAGGTTATCAAACTCAAACCGATTGAGACAATAGGTCAATATGACGTAGGTCAACTCGGAGTCAATCTGAGGGCAAGACCGATGGTGATTAAAAATTTAAAAATAATTCAAATTCTCATCATAATATCATAACATCCAAAATCAATTCAACACTTTGAATTACTAACAAAATAATCATATGTTTATCCAACATTATTTACAATTTCTTTGACATCTTAACATCATAATATTAATCCCACATCAAATGACACTATAATCAATAATCACTAAATATCCTTTTTAAACATTATCAAAATAGATAAATGATAACAAAATATTTGTACCTATAATTCTTAAATAATTAAATTAATAGTTATTAATACAAAAATTATCATTAATGTTGACTAAAATTGTCATTAACCCCATAAAAAAGTTTTTAAAAAGGGGGGCAATCGGGTCAACCTATCAACACGTTGGGTCGACCCGGTTGCCCCCCGGGTTGTTAGGTTAGGGACCTATCTGGACCGGGTTATATGGCCGGATATTTGGTTTCTAGGTTGATTTGAACGGTAACTATGTTAAAAAGTAAGTGGATTTCAATTTCATGATTTTCAAACAAGTGACATAATAATTTAATTACATACATATAATACGCACACATAAGAAATAAATTTTAAGAAATTCAATGCTCATGATTGATATGAGATTTGGAAGACCAAATTTTTTTTATAATAAAAAGTGACCATTTTAAAAGTTTATCTTAATTTTGTGTTTTAAATTTATTAAAATTAAAACACAAAAAATTAAAGGTGAACTTAGATTAAACTTGAGCAACTGATTTCAACATTTCATATTTATTTCGTTAAAACAAGAAACTAAAAAGATCTGTAATACAATATATATTCCATATTCCTGAATCAATTTATTCTAAGTTAGAGAAATTCCTAAAGCCAAATTTAACAAAGCTAGAAGGTTGAGGCGATTTGAAGTAAGCCACAAGACCCACAAAGGGAGCATTAAGGTAAGTAGTAGGCTCAGATTGACTAACATTATATCTCGAGTCTTCAAAAGAGTCATCGTCTGCCGGACCTCCGACGAGGGCACCGGTGAGGACGTTAAGGTTTGGTGCGTTAGATTTGAAGTATGGATCTCCGTCGCGACACCCGATGTGCTGTGGATGTTTGTCTAGTGAAGGTATGGTTGAAGCACGGTGGTGGACCTTTTGCGGAAACTTGTTACTGTATCCCACCATATATGACATCCCTAATGGGTTGTTTCCTAAAATATAATCAACCTGAAATCACAATTCATTTATTATATATCTATATAAGTTGTATCGAGGTGGAAACAAAATCGCAAACAATACTTTTAATCTCATATTTCAAAGATCAAAATAAATACCTGAGATTTGGCGAGATTGATGAGGGTATTTGGGTCAGCAGAAAAAGATCCACAGTTGACTACTTTTTTAGCAGCTTGCATGTGGCGGGCATACACAATTAGAAGGAAAGATATTGAGGTCGTATGTTGAAGGTTGCTTGATCCAGGTTTGAACATAAGCCCACCTTCATTAATTGTTATTTCACATTCACCAATTTGTCAGTTCAATATGATTAATATATCTATAGTGAATATATGAATGTTAATTAATTTCACGATAAATTGACACAACGATGCTTTTGAATTTTCAGAAGTTATGGCTAGTGTAACATCCCAAATTTTGGAATTGGGAAATTAGAAATGTTGAATGAGAATCTATTGTGAAAATTTGGCCTAAAATGATTATGGAAATAATTATTGGAAGTTAAGGTATATTTTCCTTGAATGTTTTTGGGAAAATAATTATTGAAGTTTAATGGCCAGAATTAAAAAGAAAAGAAGAATAAGGAATTAGTGGTTTTATCCTATTTGTGCAGCACGCCACTGGAAATTCAATTAGAAATCATTGTGGCAGAAAAGAGAATGTTATAAAATATTCAAAATGATGCAAAGATTGGAGACAAAACCCAACACGTACAGATGGAATAGAAGTGCATAAAAAGTCATGGTCCATTATGCACAACACTATCATTTTATATTCATTTGCTAATTGGACAACCCAAGACGGAGCACACAGATATACTCCTTCGTTCTTTCTTATCTCATTCGGCCCATACTCTTGGCATAACACTCAGCCAATTCTCTCCACATACTCCCTCAATGTCCATCGTATTTTCAGCCCAATACCGAAAGCAGAGAATGAACTGAGGACAAGAAAATCAGAGCATGTGCGTCTGCATTTCAAGACACTAAAGGCAGACATATTCTCCCTTGGAAATTCAGAATGATAACTTCCATACTCCACTTCTTTTCCTTGAATTCAGAAACAATGCAGCGCATAAACACACCATATGCTCTCATAGTTTCTTCTGCATTCCTGTCCCATTCAGCTCTCTTTTAACCGAAAAGAGAATGAGTTGGCAACAAGAGAACACAGCTGTTGCATGCATGTTTGAACAGCGCAACTCGTCATTCGACGCCCATGATCCACTGCCTCTTGTATCTCAGTTTGTGCGCCATTATACTCCTCTTTTCAGCAACTCCCATGCTCCACTGTGTGTTTTGAACTCAGCCGCGTATAATCATTGGGACAGAACCATCTCGTCCCATTTCTTCATTCTCATTCACCTCTACGCAGAAAATCAGAGCCGAGAACTTGCAGAAAGTGAGAGACTGAATGAGAGCATGAAAGAGGTAGTGAAACCGTGAGCATAAGAGTCTGGAAGTCGAAGGAAAGGAAGAAGGAGACGCTGCATACAGAAAAACAGAAACGCTGAAGTGAGAGACCGAGCATGAGCTGAGTATTTGGAAGAGAGCAAGAGAGTTGGAGGAAGGCATCCCTTCGGCCTTCACAGAAGACACAGAACAGAAATGAGAATGTGGAAGAAAGATGAAAGCAAGAAAGTTGGAGGTAGACGAGAATGTTGGAGATGAGACCGAGAGGGAGATGAAGCTGAAACCGAGAGGCAAGAAGATGAACGTGCATGGAAGCTTGGGTTCAAACAAGGTGAGTCTTATGAGTCTCTTCCTTCTAGCTTCTGTGATTTCTACACGTTGGCTTCTGCATATTAGATTATGGGGCTGAAACGGAGAAAATAAAAGCATGTTTCTCACGTAGGAGATGTCTAGATAGCCACCCAAACCACTAGAGAATAAAGTGGGTGCTTAAATGATGTTGCATGTACGTGATTACTCTGTTTTTGTGTGCTGAAACAGAGTCAAAGACGTTAGCTACAGTAAAATCGTAGATGAACAGTGCATGTGTGAACAGGATTCATATGCTGATGTCATTTGCTGGAAAAACTGAATTGCTGCTGAAACATTAATCTTTGAGCAAGGTAAAACCATGGCAAACGAACTCTTTTGACCCTGAATTTTTGTGGATAATTAGTACACATCATACTCTTTAATATGAGCCAAAGAACACCCAAATCCGATGTGTACAATGAGAATTATGAATTTCCAAAGTTGGAAGATGAAAACTGGAAAATGTCATTTTCCAGAAATGAACAGTTGTTTTCGGGCTCAATTTTGAAATGGTAAATGATTGATTTTTGCCATGAAATTTACCAGATAGAAACTAGACATAACAAGGTTTAATTTGATAGGTCACACGCCTTATTCTGAGTTGTTTTCAGAGAGATACAAATATTTGAAATTGACCTATTAAACTGGAACCTTTTCTGGACAGCGAAGAAAGAATGAAAAACTGGGAATGATACAGCAAGCAATAAGTCTAGTGATTATTCTTCCATGAAACTAGACTTAATTAGTGACAAATGGAAATTTGATCCACCCCAATCGGAGTCCTATAGAATTAATTATGATTTTCAAGTTTGGCCAAAATGTTGACAGCTTTTAGCTACCTCGCGAAATTAAGAAAGAAATGGCCAAAGGTAATAAGAAATGAACTCCAAGCTGGTGTAAGAAAACCCATGAGGCGCTAAGATAGCCCATTAGGTATTTATTTCCATGGCTCTAATTATATGAATACGTGTTTAGGGCCATGAGAAGTCAAGAAAGAAAGAAAGAAAAAGAATAGAAGATGCTTCAAGCAACTTCGGTGGTTGGAAGAAAAGGTACAATGCGGAGGACACAGCGTCTAAGGAAATGGACTTACCTACTTGCGTGTATTGATTTATCTCGCTTGTGTGTTAATATGCATGATTGCTTTACTTGCTTGTTTAACATGTTTGAATGATTGAAGCTCTGTTTCTAATTATGCTATGACCATGAGTATATTTTATGAAGCATTGAAGCATGCAGAAATGTCATTATGCTAACATGAGCCTATGTAAGGCAAGCATATCATACACTAGCATTTATCTTACATGCATTGTTCAGTAATGTTTGCTACTGAGATTCCCTAGAATCTCACCCCCCACAACCAACCATTAGGCAGGTGAGCACGGCAGAGAAGTGTTGCACCAGACAGCAGAATGGAGTGTCACTTGAAGACGGCACACTGAAGAGAGTGCTTGAAGTTGCTGTAGAAAGGATGAGCAGAGTAGAGAGCAAAGACACTCTGATAGCTATGACAACGGCCCTGAAGAATGTTGACGCTTCTGTATGAATAATAAAAGGCCGGGTGTCTAATTTTGAGTATGTGTTTAAGAACGCTTCCGCATATGCCAAATAAAGAAGATCCAGATGGGTTGTTAGAATCACACTACCTGCCACCCGTAAAGGGCGAGGCCGGTAGGGGTGTTACAGCTAGAGTGTCCTATGTCTCAAAAACGATCAAGTAATGAAGAAAGAGCAATACACACAAATATATATTGTGAGTGGGTGAGGTTTTAATATAATCAATATATTAATATTAATTATATAAGGGTTAATACAATATTTGATCCTCATTTTAATTTTGGTTATCTTAAGTTTAAAACAAGATGTTTTAGTTCTTTAAGGGATAAAATGGTCCAGATTTTTATTTGATTTTAAAGACTAATGTTTTAAACGAAATAAAACTTAAGGCTAAACCTTGTGATTTTAAACTTAAATGACTAAAACCGAAATAATAACAAACTTGAATAACTAAAAATTATATTAACCCATTGTATAATCAAAATAGGATCATCATCATCCTAGGTGCTAATTAACAAGTAACAAGCAGTAAAATTCATTTCTTTCTGAATTCTAATAATCAATATATATGAAAATAATCAAAATATATAGTAGCATTACCTTTAGAGTAGGATACTGATTTGGTCGGAGAATTGGGCAATAAAGAGCACACAAAAGCGTCTGCGTTTGGAACAAAGGGACTGGCATTGGAAGGATCAGTCATTACCCACTGCCAAATTAACAACACAACCATTTTAAAAATTTAATAAAAGCAAGTTTACTAATTAAAAAAATCAATATATCCACATCAATACATAATAAAATATATATTGCCATGTTGCTTATTTGTTGCACTGTGAGATGTTTTAGTGACGAATAATTGCTTATGGGAATTACACGATAATTTCCTTCAATATCAATGAAGATAAAAAGAAAATTTTGAGTAATTAACCTGAGAAACAAGAACATTAATTCCAGCATTCTTGCTATCCCATCCAAATTCACAAAAGCCTCCACCACTCATTAGAACAGCATCTCCTTTGATGTTCCTAATCACTGTGTTGCTTTCGATGCTTCCTATGTTTGCTTTCACAAAGTCCCAATATTTCCCCATTTTTGTTGCCTTGTACAACCATGCTGCTCCCCATATCAACTCATCCTATGATCGATCCAATATATATATATATTTATTATAATTATAACACTAACACTAATATATATCAGCATTAATTTGAGTTAAGATCTCTAGAGAAGTTTTTGAATGACATGTATATATACGTACCATGTAGCCATTGTAATCACAGTAGAAGGGGCATGGTGCACCTATGCTGTTATAAGATCCACGATTGTTATTTGCAAAGTCAAATACCTACGTACATTGTTATTATTAAACCAAACATTATTAATGATCAACATGAAATAAAGTTGATAAACTCAATTGATTGCAAAACTCAAGCACAGACATCATATGACTAATTTGGACCCAAGATTGTCAGAATTGAGAGAGAAATAGACATGTGGAAATAAATATCCTACTTTTTGTTAGAAATAAATCTTATTATATTGTGATATTTGCCATTGTTATTAAAACCGCACTAGACCGGCCGGGTTCGACCATGAAACCGTCGAACCGGATATCTAACCGTTCCAGTCCGATCGGTTTGTCGGTTCAATATTTATTTAGAATTTACCGATTTCAAAAATTCAGATATAATTCTACATATTTTCAAAAATTAAAAATTAAGACTCTATGGAAAGCTTGAGATGTCTACTTTCTAATGCAAAAAGAATTACTCAAAACTATCATTTGGTCCTAAAAAATTATTAAATTATAAAATTATTCCAAAAAATATTATCATTCAAGTTCACTTCTTTACCGAACTAGCCCTAGGTTAGCTCCATTTTGACCTACTTATCCTTGACTCACTATCCAAACTGATTCAGTGTTGGACCGGATTTAATAACCTTGGATATTTGATTACTTTATATAGCATACAATATAATTGGTTGATTTGCTACTGGTTCCGATAGCTTATATAGTATAAAATTAGCTTTGATTATGCTGTTACGGGTTAAATCAGTGAAAAACATTCTATGTCGGTTAAACAAAGTAACCGACGTTAGATATGTCATTTATTTCACTAACATAAACTTAGGATAGACTATACTATGCTCTTCTTATATATACTATTATTTGTTCATCACCTTTAAGAAACTTTAGATCCACATTAATGGTCTTGTAACCAGTGGGGATCCAAAAAATTAATGAAGGGTGGACACCAATGGCGGGGGATTCAGGCTGCCCCTGAATTTTTTTTAAGAAAAGTTTTAGATGCATTAAAAACAAAAGAATATAAATAAGAAAAAAAAAATATTCATGAAATCAAGTGAATACTAATGATGTAATATATAAGAGAGGCAATTATTTTACAAATCTGTCATTTAGAAAAGCAAGGCTAAGTGCTATTAGAAATGTAGCTACATAAATTACAATGAAGGTGAAGCACTAATAAGTTCAAGACATATATTTTAATAACAAAAGTATATTACAATAAAAATAATTACAATGTCATCCTTCTAGGCCTTATTTTTTGGAATTCTATCTTAATTGTCTTATTATCAATGCTATCAAATACATCTTTTTTTCAATATAAGACACTAAACAATAATTCAATCATTCATCTCTCATCCGATTACGAAGAAATACAGTCTTGATGTATTAAAGATAGACAATCATTCAAGCATGTATTTATATATATATATATCCTCAATTCAAGGGTGGGCACTTAACCCCTTCTCTTATTCGTGGGTCCGCCCCAGCTTATAACAATAGTTCAGTGGCTCATAAATCATAATCACACATGCATGATCTTAATAGTGACCATGTGATCCTTAATTGCAACAATAATTCATCAATGGCGGCTCATACCCTTGAATTACTCGAGCAAACATCATAAATTAAATTTAGGACCATGTGAATCCAAATCAAATCAAACCAAACAAACATACCCGAATGGCGTGGCTAAGAAGCAACTTAGAATATCGACGATCTGAAGCGGCAAACACCATGGAAGAAGCAGCAAGAGCAGCAGCAATTTCAGCAGAAAGCTCAGAACCAGGCTTGTCTGGAGAGAGAAGATAAGTGTTTCTGGGAGTGTCCATGTCTTCTGGTCTCTCCCAACAATCATGATCTCCATTAGGTTCTCCAACTTGAGCAACAACAACATTAGGGTTCTTTGTTGCTTTAAGGAAGTAGTCACTTCCCCATCTGAGTGCTTCCAAAGCATGTTCAAGATCTGAACCCATTGAGTTCCCAAATTCTAACACACCCCAAGCCAACATCGTCGTTGAGAATGCCATTGGAAAATGAAATTTCACGTTGTCACCAGCATCATAGTATCCTCCAACCATGTCAACCTGGACATTATCAATATTATTGGAGCATACTGCAATTAATTGAATTCATTTCGGTAACTGAATAATCTATAAATTATTGTGAGCAATATTATATTCATACTCCTTTGGTCATATTTATATGGTATTTCCAACATATTTCATTACACGGATTAAGAAAAACATTAAGCTTTATAAACTCTTTCATAAAATATAATAATTTTTTAATTTTATTTCTATTTAATAAATATTATAGCCATGAGAAAAAAATCAATACAATAATAAATTATAGGTAAAATTGTCCATTCATATGAAAATTTTCTCTCTCTACCGAGGAAAGGAGTATATAATATAATTGTTGGGTTCTACTTTAAAGAATAAGTCTATAAATAAAATTTGGACAAACAAAATAATTATAATTTTCATCTAATAATTAATTTTTGTTGGGCATATACTTTTCAAACATACAAAATAATTGCTTAATTGCAATGTAAGGCAATTTCGTTTTATTGTTATCAAATAGATATATTTTTGCATATATACTTTTCTGTTAATATTAACTATTAACTTTATCAATCAATATAAATTTGAGGAAAACATAAGGCTCTCTTGATATCTTAATAAGTAAAATAATGAAATACAAAATATATTCCTATTTAAAGGAGGATCCCATTTGTGGAAATGATCTCCTGATGTGATCTGTTTGGTATCTCTTGTCATTATTGCACCATTTTGGGCTTGGCGTCAAGCTAAGGTATTGAACAAATATTGAAGTCTATATTACGACCGATAAGGCTGTGTCAATGTCTAACCGGTGATTGAGTCGTGATAAGCCCAATCATAATTAAAGTAATACAATTTAACTTGAGTATGCATGAACATTCGTATAGAACCATAAAAAGAGTAGTACTCGCAATGTTTAAACCAAAAGGGCATTTAGCCACAATTAAATGTAGCATATGTATAAACCATATATGAGTCAGCAAAACATAATTACTAAAGTAGATAGTACTATTTTTAACTAAAAAATATATTCTTTCACACTAAGTAAATGGATGGAAAAATAAAAATAAAATTCTCTCTCACAAGTTGAGACAAGACTCTCTCACAAATTTAACTCGTATACCGTAAATCACATCGAAAAGAAAACAATTTCTATCATTAACCCAAATATGCACTAGTTTCACGAGCTCATTAGGATTAGTTTTTAATATCATATTTCAAATTAAATATAATGATTTCACTATAAATGTACTTCTTCGGTTCTTTTTTTTTTAAAAAAAAGACAATAAAAGGTGTAAAAAGTGTTATTTTCTTTTCTTTCTTTTTTTCAAAAATAAAGAGAGAATATATGAAAATTAAATACAATTATGAGTAATATGAATATTTAGATGGAGGTAATTAAAATAGGAAAGGGTTTAATGTTTCTACTTTTGATGCACTTTTTTTTTTGTCATACTCATATAAAAGTGAATGAGTCCCATTGTAAAGAAAGAAGAGAGAAAATATTAATGGAACCCACTCACTTTTATGTGAATGTAATTTAAAAAAATATTTAAAAGAAAAATAAACATTAAACCCAATAAGAAATTAACCAAAAAATATTTAAGACAACATCTAAATATCTCTTATAAATAGCAACAACTTGTAGATGACGGTTGTTTCATATTTATTTATTTTTTTTAAAAAAAAACGAGTGTTTGGTTCATATTGTGAAATTAAACATATGCACCTGATATAATACATATATAACATGGTGCAATGATAAACAACAAACAATTAAACACGGCAAAGATCGATCTTCCCGGAATTGACTCGATTGAAATTCCATATAAACTAAATCCAAAAATGTGAGAGAGAGAGAGAGAGAGAGAGAGAGAGAGAGAGAGAGAGAGAGAGAGAGAGAGAGATTACAAGAGCATCGGAGCCATCTTTGAGAGCAGAGTCTTTTCGCCATGTCATACGTTGAGAAGGTGGCAATTTCCCAGACCTTTGGCCTTCAAAAAACAAAATACTCTTCATCAATGCATCTCCATAATCGGGTGAATCTGCTCTTACCATCATCAACGTCGTCGTTGTCGTCGTCACCAGTAGTATTGATAATAATAACTTCCATAAAGCCATGCTTCAAAACCCTTTGAATCTGCAGAAAATACAGTGTACTGGTTTGATCCTCGATCGGTAGCTGCAAATTTAAAGAGAAGCAGAAAGAAGTTTTTTCCTGGTGAAATAAATACTGCCTCATCAATGTCTTAAATAGCTCGTCTTTCTCAGCTTTTGTTTTGCAAATTGAATGCTCATAAGGAAATTTTGGTCTGATTGTGATTAAAAGAATAGCATTTACTTACACGCAATTCTATTGGTGTTTGAGCCATTACTACTCTGGATTTTCGGTCCTCTACGTAATAAACTTAATTAATGCACGGCATAAATTATGGACATGAATTAATATTCAACTTTAATTTTTTTTAGAAAATTTAATTTCTATTCCAACATTCATCCTCTTTATCATGTTTTGGGCAGCCATTGAGGAGTCCCTTTTTATTTTTTATTTTCCTTTTTGTGTGGTTTCAATCAGTTTTGCATTAAAATTAGGGAAAATACATCAATGTCTTAATTAAGAAAAATAATATCATAAAAATTTCATAGCTTGTTAATAATAAGTGAAAGAGCAACAATTAACAAGTTTTAGGACTTTTAATATTATTTGTCTTAGTAGGGACATTAATGTTATTTTCCCTTAAAATTAACCATGCATTTATGTTAATATGAAAAAGTTGTGTGTGCATGAACCAAATGACATATTCTACTATATATATCTGTATTTTCCTTTGATATCCTACATAATTCCATTAGTGTTTTAGTCCACTACTTCAGATTTTTGGTACACAGTGATTTTCTTTTGAAAAGAAAGGTAATTAAAAAATTCTTAACACACATTTCAAAATATTTATGTTCCTTTTCGTATTTTACCCAAGTTCAAATGTTTTTTAAAATATATACATAATTAAAATTAAATTACCTATTATTTCTTGTTTAAGAAAATTACCTACTAATTTAATCTAAGTAAAATGGATAAATTTAACAACAAAGTTATATACATAAAATTTTCAAAGATGTAAAAAAGTACATAAACGTTTAAAAGTGGAGCAATTTTGACACTTCCATTAACTCCACTTAACCTCTGTTAATTCGCTGACATATTGTATGAGACCCACAAAATGTCCACATGTCGTTGAATTAATTCATTGTTTGAGCCTCACTGTCTTGCTCACTGTCGGAGCCTGCGCCCTGGCTCTGCATTCATTTGGGGATCGTCCAAAGGTAAAGCCGGGAAATCAGGCAGGCCTGACGTTTAGGCCTGGCTTTCTAAGGGCCGAGCTTAAAAATTAGAGGAGTTAAATGAAATTGATCTTGTGGGCTGGCCCTACAGGGCCTCAGGCTTAAAAGGATCGGCCTTGTAGGGCCTCAGGCCGGCTCGTTAGGCCCTACTATTTTTTTTTAATAAGGATCAGAGTTGGAAGAGATGTCCCCCATTCGAATATTCATTGAAAATGAAAGTTAGCTTACTCCTTATATTGGCAACCTTCTCATCACAAGTTATAGGATTAATCTTGTTATAGAAATATTGTATAATAGTTTACATTTAAAACCTATGTATGCTTCTTAGGTTTTATGTAAGTTATTTATGAACAATAATTTGGTTTTGATTACGAATTAGTTAATGTGTTTATTTGTTGGATGATTCGTGTTATTTGGATATTAATGTTGACAACATTTATTTGATAAATTAGAATTTTAATTGATGTAATTTACTAATTATATTTCTTTAGGAAAAAATGGAGGAAAAAATAGTTAAAATTTAGAATAGTAACTTCTGGGCCTTGTAGGGCTGGCCCTGGTGCTTTCGGGCCAGGCTTTAAAAAAAAGATGTTTTTCTTACCTCGGGCCCTGTAGAGTCGACTCTGTTAGGCCTCAGCCCTTCAAGGGCCGGCCCTGATTCCCAATTCTACCGAAAAGTGTGTCCACCCAACAATATCCAGTTTGTTTGCCTAAGCGTTTCGAGCGGCGGGGGGAATAAAATTCTAGTTGAGGTGTTTGGGTTAGTTTTTTTTTCTTGAATGGGCTTTTGATAAAAAGCTCCGTTATTTCACAAGCTCAATCTTGAAGCGTTGGATGACTAGTGTTGACGTGACTATCTAAAAGGTGCTGATTTTTTTAAAAGAAAAAATGAGATGAGGTCTGCCCATTTTATGGATTTGGCTTGCATCCGTTGTAAGCTTATCTCAATTGTGTTCGCTGCATTGGAACTGCGTCGTTTTGATGTAAAAACTATGCAGCTTTGGCTTTTTTTAATAAATATTTCAAGGTAATAACGGGTGCTAAAAATATATTTCACCGGTATTGAAAAAATACTTCATGATCTTAAAAAAATATTTTAGGATCTTAAAAAAATATCCTAAATTATATTTTTATTACCAGTCAGTAGCCTGAAAATACTTTTAGGATACTAACGGTACCGAAAAAACATACTATTTAAAAAAATTATTTTACCATCTTAGAAAAATATTTCAGAATATTGACTAATGCTAAAAAAATACTTGAAGATACTGACCGATGTTACTTCATGATCTTGAAAAAAATATTTTAGGATCTTGAAAAAATATCTTAAAGTATATTTTTAGTACCAGTCAGTATCTAAAATATTTTTTTAAGATCCTAAAATATCATAAAATACTTTTTCAGTACCATTCAGTATCTTGAAGTATTATTTTAGTACTAGTCAGTATCCTGAAATATTTTTCTAAGATCATAAAATAATTTTTCAAGATAGTATTTTTTCAGTATTGGTCAGTATCTTAAAATTATTTTAGGATACTGACTGATACTAAAAATATACTTTATGATTTTTTTTAAGATCCTAAAATATTTTTTCAAGAATATGAAGTATTTTTCCAATACTGGTCAATATCCTGAAGTATCTTTTTAACACCCGTTAGTACCCTGAAATATCTCCAAAAAAAATAAATCCAAACCTGCACATTTTTTGCATCAAAATGACGCAGTTCCAATGCAGCAGAGACACAGTAAACATAAGCTTGTAGCGGATGCAAGCCAAATCCCCAGTTTATATGGTGGGGTTAGCACATGCATGCCCCACCATTTAATGATTTTTTTTTTAAAAAAAAAACAAATTTCATTATTTATTTTTTTAATAATTTTTTTATGATATTTATATGATTACAATATGTCCTCTTGGAATAATAGCCTTATTTATAACATCAAACTTCATTGATTATTTATACCCTTATTTTCAACTATTACAAAATATATATATATATATATATATATAGTATTCAATAAAATTTATATATTTTTCAATCACTTTCCATTTCAATTGATTTTTTAAATAATAA
The DNA here is from genome assembly GCA_019022615.1 of Acacia melanoxylon. Taxonomy (NCBI): domain Eukaryota; kingdom Viridiplantae; phylum Streptophyta; class Magnoliopsida; order Fabales; family Fabaceae; genus Acacia; species Acacia melanoxylon. The sequence continues at coordinate 16,382,928 of JAFJYJ010000005.1, forward strand.
TCCAAACACGTTTCAATTTGGAAAAAATCACTTCTACTACCGTCAATCCAAACACAAATCATATTTACAATCTGATTTTTTTCTTATCTTATTTCTATAAAAGTTAAATAAAAAATAAGCTACTTTTTCTACCACTAACCCAAACGGTGGTAATACTAGTGTCAATGGCCTTGTACAATTTTTTTTTTTTTTGCATATGCTTCCGTATCCTGGACCTACCTCTTTTTAACTCGGAGGAATGTTGGACCACAAAGACGGAAACTACCAAACGGTGGTAATACTAGTGTCAATGGCCTTGTACAAATTTTTTGATGTCGAAGTTGGAGCTATGTACAGTAAGAGTGATTAACGAAGCAAATTAATTCAATGACATGTGGACATCTTATGGGTCCCAAATGTTAGTGAATTATCGAAGGTTAAGTAGAGTTAATGGAAGTGTCAAAATTCAAAATTGCCCCACTTTTGAATTTCTATGTTTTTTTTTTGCACCTTTAAAAATTTTGTGATGCTACGTACCCCTTGCATATAATTGTTTTAAAATTTATCCATTTGTCATTCAATCATGTGTGCGCGTGAGGATCTGTAAGTTAAGATGCACTATTTTTGCATTACTCAAGAGTCAACAGAGTTACAAAATATACCAAGCACAGGGCAATTTCTTATTTATTTCCCTTATTTTTGTTTTTATTCTTTTCTTGTGCACCGGTGTTCCTGACCTAGAAGCAATTTTATTTGAGACAACCGACAAATACTAATTATATGCATTTCCCTAACAAAAATTGGTTCACCCCTTTATTAGAGCTGGGAATCAGGGCCGGCCCGTGAACCGGCCAGGGCCTAATCGTGGCCCCTCTAGAGGAAAGAGTAAGAAAAAACACCGATTTTCAAAGCCCTCGCCGAGAGCACCAGTAGAAGCGGGGCCATGGGCCTAGAAATTACTATTCTAAATTTTAACTAAATTCCTCCGTGTTTTTCAAAAAAATATAATTAGTAAATTACAACAAATAAAGCTCTAATTTATCAAATAAATGTTGCCAACATTTATATCCAAAAAACACAATCATCCAACAAATAAGCAGTCACAAATTCATAATAAAAAACAAATTATGTTTACAAATAACTTACATAAAACATAAAAAGCATACTACTAAGCGACGATTTAAGGATGACTATTAATATCATTGTCATCATCTTCGCCACTATCATCAATTTCAACGATATTAGATTGTGCTTCACTATGAGCAGGTTCTGGTTCATGAGTAAGAATATCACGGATTTCTTCTCCCGCATCATGATCACATCCATAATCGTTATCTGCAACAAATAATAAACCAAATCATAAAATTAGAGTATAGTTATAAATAACTCTATAATAAATATAAAATATTTACCATCGTATGTGAATCCATGCATCCAATTGCGAGTACAAATAAGAGCTTGAACATTAGATGGAAGAATGGAACTTCTATATTTTGTTAGAACACGTGAGCCAATACTAAAAGTTGATTCACTAGCTACTGTAGTAATTGGAATACTCAGAATATCAGTTGCCATCTTTGAAAGAATCGAAAATCTTTGTTGATTATTCTTCCACCAGTTCAAAACATCCAATTCTTTCCAATTATCAGGCTTTAGTATTGGTTCTTCCAAATAAGTTTCTAATTCAGACTTGTTCATGGAAGAATGATCCATACTCGCATAAATATCTTGATAATCCTGCATCATTACAAAACAATCAAATAAATACTAGTTGAACACCCAACAAATTCAATTGACAATGAAATTAAAACATACATCAAATGCATCGTCAAAGGCGATATCTTGAAGCACTTGAAGTCTGAGAAAAATGAAGGGTTGTCAATGTTGAAGATCTGTTAATTGATTCAAGAGTTGGAAGACATGTCTTCACATTTGAATATTCATCGAAAATGAAATTCAACTTGCTCCTAATGTTGGTGACCTTCTCATCACAAGTTATAGAGTCAATCTTTTCATAGAAATATTGTATAATATTGAACTTCCATCGAGGATCAAGAACCACTGTAATTGCAAGAATGACGCTATAATTATGTCAATACTTGTCAAACTTCACTTTCATTTTCAATGACATCTCTTGAATCACTGGGTTAGAACAAACTTGAAGTTTGGATCATCCAAAGCCATCTGTGCAAAAGCACGACGATATTTAAGACCACTCTCAAGCATTGCATAAGTGGAGTTCCATCTAGTAACCACATCTAATCGCAAGCCCATAGAAGTGTCAATGCCACCAATTTGTTGAACACATTGCTTGAAAAGATTCATCCTTGCCTCAGAGGCCTTCACATATCTAATACTCTCTCTCATCTTATTTGAAGCAGAACTTGTTACTTTTAAGCCCTCTTGAACTATCAGATTGAGGATGTGGGCACAACACCTCACATGAAAAAATTCCCCATTACAAATCAAGTTAAAGTTGTTTTGCATGAGTAGCCTATCTTTCAATAAGTCTTGCAATGTATCATTTGCAGATGCATTATCTAGGGTAATTGAGAATATTTTCTCATCAATCCCCCATTCTTTCAAACAATCATACACTTTCTTAGACATCTGAGATCCAGAATGTGGAGGCTCCATCCTACAAAAGGCAAATATCTTACTGTTTAGTGTCTACTTTTCATCAACAAAATGAGCTGTCAAACATATATATCCTTCAAAAGTCACAGAAGTCCAACAATCAAAAGTCAAGCATATTTTACCAATACTGTTCTTCAATTTTTGCTTCAAAATATTCTTTTGTTGGCGGAAGAATTTGTGCACATAAGCTGTCATTGTTTTTCTAGAAAGGCACCTTACATCAGGATTCAATGTCCTTAGAAGTTCTCTGACCCATTTATATTCAACAAATGCATAAGGAAGATCATGTTCAATTATGCATAAAGCGATAATCTCCTTAATACGCTGATGGTCAAGTTTTCTAGACCTCATTTTTCCTTCTCTATCCAACATCATCACCCCAATATCTCAAAATTTATCTCCAGCAGGACAATTCTTAATATGACGATTTAGATGTGAGGTGCCTTTATCCGCACCCTTTGTAAATAAACCTTTACATGCATTACACTGTGCCTTAGCTACCCCTTCAACTTCAACTCTACTAAAATACCTCCACACATCAGAGGACAAATTTCTTGCCTTCTTAGGCTTTGATTCATCATTCTCTTAAAGAGAAGACGCCTTACCCTTAGCCATCATAGCTAATGATTCATTAGTCTCTTGAGTTTTTCCTTGTAATTTTTGTGACGAAGACATTATGCTACATCAAAGATCAACAATACAATACAGTATACAAATCAAACTTTTTTTCCTCAAGGAAACACATATATTGCGGAAAGCAGATTACATGACAGAAACAATGCTAAGCCTAGATCAAAAGAGCAGCAGAACAAGAGCAAAACCAGATCAGATATGATACTAGCAGAACAAGAACAATGCTAATGAGCAGCATCAAAACTCATACTAAATCAAAACTATACCAGAGCAAAACCAAAACAATGCTAAGCCTAAAAGCAGTTAAACTAACATAAGAAATAGAATCAGTCTCCACTAAAAACCAGATCAGATATGATACTAGCCAGCCACATTGAAAATCTCAGCCATTCAGCCACACGGTTCACAGAACTTAAATTAAGCAGGAGAGCAGTAAAATGATAATATTCAACGGCTTATCTAAAAATATTATGATAAATATTTGAAAGATCATGAAAAATTATGAGAAAAATATGGAAGTGTTATCCCTAATTATGAGAATTTAATAAATTATTTCAGAGGAAATAACATGAAGAAAAGTTTAAAAAGAATTTCGTAACCATAAAGTAACTGCGATGGGGTAAACGTTGTTAATATTTTACATAGGATATAAAATGACAATGTCAAGATAAAAGTTTGCAAGATAACAATATACTGTAAAATTGGTAAAGATAAATATATGAAGAAACCTGATCCTAAAAAGATCACTAAACGAAGAAATTAGGTGCGATTAAGCCTTAACGGCGTGGGTAAAACGGGAATTTTGGTAAAAAAATATTATATTTTTAAAAAATGGAAAAAATTATGGAAAAATAATTAAAACTGAATTTTTTAAAAGAGGGGGCCGAAATTATGGTTATTTTTAATTAAAAAGAATTGTTTAAATAATTAAAATGATAATTAGAATAAAATAATAATATAATGCGGTGAGTCGTCATATAGATATAGGGGGAAAAGTTAGAAATAAATTCTACAGGTAAACTAGAAGTAAAAGTCTTTTCGTGATTGATCAAATTAAGAACAAGTGAATTTTTACACGAAGAAAGAATTTACTGCGTTGTTTCCGCAATCGAAAACCTTAATTTCAAATAAGGCGAAAAGTTGATCGGATAGAGTAGAGTCAAATAGGCAAAGTGAGAACCTATAGAAAAAATTGCGTCTTTTTAAACACGAGATTAAGTTAGGCAACAACCGGACGTTTTACGATTCACGAATTATTGTCTGAGAAGTTGGTTCTTTCAAGCGATTTCAGAATCGGACGCGTTTGTCCGAATATCTTCCGACGCACCGGAGAATACCTGGATATGATCAAAAAGAGGATCAAAATATATAATATGAAAGAGGATGAAAAGACCTTCAAAGTTACACGCCGCATTTTTGAGTTTCTACAAAATCGCGTGAAACGGACACCGATCGGTAGCTTTATCGGACGGAGGCCATAAAGCAAGAGCCATCATGGATGACAACTCATCCATTGACTTTTGGGCTCTTAGATTTCGATCTTGACCATGGATGGCCAAGAGTGTTTTGTCCTCAAAAATGCGATCCAACTACGAATCCGATCTCGAAGACTTTTGTGGAAATTCCCACCTTGTCCCTATTTTTCCCTATAAATAGCAAGCTCTCTTGCTCTCATTCTTCACACCAAATTCGAAACCTAGAGAGAGGTTCTAGAGAGAGAAGCTCGCAAAAATTCCCGCCTTGCTCGAGTAAGTTCTTCGCTCTTAGTTTTTAGTTTCCGTAGTTCTTTCGGTAGTTATAGTAGAATTGTTGTTTTGATCTAGGAAGTTTGAATATATTCCTATACTTGTTTTTATGCCTCATTGCATTGAAAGATGCCCGACGAGGTAAAAACATAGTGGGGAAAATTTTGAAATTGAATACGGTCAAAGTAACGAAGTTCTGGCGAAATTCCGCCAATTAGGGGTAGTAAGGGCAAAATGGTCTTTTTCACCTAAAATGCCGTAATGCTGCCAAATATTCATAAGTGTGTTATTATTATGATTAGAATACTTCGACGTCGAACCATTGTCGAATTTCACGTTTTTCCGTAAAAGTTCCGTTGTACTTAAAAAAGGTACGTTCGCGTCATCGTAACACTAGCTCTAATGTTTATTATATGATTGTATGTGATTGTTGTGTAGTAGTGTACGAGGTTATGCTATATACACGGTATGTTACATACGAGGTTATGTCACATACGAGGTTATTATTGTTGTATCATACGAGGTTATGTTACATACGTGGTTATTATCTTGTATACGTGGTTACGTATTTTTAATCATACATCTCGTTATGGATTGTTGATTGATTGCCGTCGTGTATATGAGTCGTATTTAAGCATGAGGTTAACCGTTACCCGAGATCCAAATTGTAATTGGATCTCGCTCTTATCATAGCGTCAAAGTTCAGAGAACGAGAACCGAATTAACGCTTTTGAAAATGAGATGTTACAGCTTATAAATATTATCATGTGTAACGACTCAGTTTTACTTGAATTGCGTTTTCGTTGTTCCATTACTACAACATAATCCTTCAAATTTTTCAGCCAGCAAATAAATTCCATCGTTTGAGTTCTCAGTAGCTCAGGTTATGTTGGGCTTTCTTATATCAAAATACAAAATCATGTTATTCTTTCCCCCTAATTCAGAGTCAATTCATCGGAGGAGTTTGGTTGAAAAAGGTGAGCCGTTGTTACAAGAATATAGAAATAAACTGTATTTTGTTAAATGACCCAATGGAGACTATTAAATTCGCAGCTTAAAAAAAACGAACAAAGATCGAAAGAACCTGAGAACGCTCTGATTTGCAGTTCGTTGGAGTAGAAGGGAAGTGATCCTCGGCACCTTGGGTAATGGCGGAGACTGAGATAGATTCAACGGCGAAGTGGCGAGGACTGAGCACTGAGGTTGATTCGCGAATCGTGACTTCGTGAGTGGCCGGAGTGGGTGACTGAGTGAGAGATTGAGATAGAGAGTTGAGAGTTCAGATTGAGATTTGAGCAGAGTTGACTATTGAGTGATGCCGACGGTGGTCTGTGAGGCGTGAGAACTGAGAACCGAGATGCTAAGAGCTGTGAGCGCGGCTGTGTTTGAGCTTGAGAACTTGAAAGTTGAGTCTTGAGATCGACGAGTGGAGTGGATCAGCGGAGTGAGTATGACGAGGTGAGGTTTGAGTCTTGAGATCGAGGACGAGGAGGAGTGAGTCTCGGCGTCGACGCTGATGAGCAATTGAGGAAATAGGAATGGAGATTGTGCATTTGTGCTTTTAGGGTTACCAGTTAAAAAAAAAAACACCCTACCTCACTGGACAGTGGACACACTCTCTTCCCCAATGGCCCAATTCCCAGTCGGCCAGTCCCCACTCCCCACACCCAACAAGCATTCTAAGAAAAAAAAAGCGGGCTTAACGGCCACCCGTAAAGTCCTTGCCCCGCAGGCCAAATTTCACCTCTCACCTCTATTTTTTAGGCCCGGCCCTTAACGAGTCAGGGTTAAATGGGCCGGCCCGACGGGACCGACCCATTTTACCGGCTCTACCCTTTATGAGGCCAGCATTTCTATGTTTGGACTATATGCCACCATTCCTTGGAACCGGTTTTGGTGCCTATCATTCGGATAGGCACCATCAACCCATCTCATCTGGACCATTTAGATGAGATCTTGACGATCTAGATTTGATATTTTTAAAAATATGCTTTTTAAATAAAAAAATATTAGTTGAGAGATTATTTTTATTTTAAATTCTCTATCCATTAAAATAATTTTTTAATTTTTACCAAAAAATAAAAATTAATAAAGAGAAAAATATCATCGGAACGATTTAGATGAGATGGATTGAGGGTTGGATAGGCACCAAAATCCTCTTCCCCATTCCTATATGATGATACAAGACCCAAGCAAAAAAGAAAAATGCTCCCAAACTTCTCACCTCTAAATCACTCTCAAACCAAACCGCTAACGCGGTTAAATATCTTGAAAATGGTGTAAATTAAAACCAGGTTCTTGAGAGGGCAAAGGCCACCCCAAACACATTTTCTCGTCCCGTCGACTTCACTACTACGCGGCAACCAGGAACAATCGCCGATTCGCCGGCTGCCAGCTCTGCGGTCACTGGCCCACGGCGCATCCCCCAGTTGAGCACATCGATTAGGATTCCGGCAAAGAGCAAGTTTGTTTGTTTCTCTTTCTTCCCTCTCCCCCTTTCATTATTTTCGTGTTTTTTGGATAGATCGTCCTCATCGTTTCTATTTTCATATACTTTTTATTAGTTTAATCTCTTCATATCTTGTCTGCTGCGTAGGCTTCGTTGCCCTCAAAGTTGAGGGCTTTTGTGGTAGTCGCTCCTTTCTTATTGATTGATTGTTTATAATGTCATTAATCTGTTCAAGAAAATTTGTCTTCTTGTTTTACTTTTCAAATCAGCGTTTGATATCCTCTTTTTCATTGGCGGGGATTCTCGTATAATGACCCTATTCCATTTCTTCATCTTAATCTAATGCAATTTCCTTCTGTTCTAGGGTCTTGTCTGAGCTTTTAGAAAGACAATAATAAAAGCAGCAGAGGAGGAGAGAAGGGGGAAAATGCAGCAGAGAAATTCGACAATCGGAAGGCCTTCTGGGACAGATGGCTCAGATTACTCATACCGTATGGTTGTTGATTCACGTAAGCTTCAATTTTGAGTTTTTCCTGGCTTCTCATTTTTTCCTTGTTCCTTTGTTTAACTTTATTTTCTTGATTTTCCTGGAGTGTAGATTGCTGAGCTAAATATTTTTGAGCCTTTCTAATCTCTTTGGTGTGGGTCATGTTACATTTAGGGTATCAGCAGGTAGCCAAGGGGAAGAAACGACTTTCTGTTCTTCTATCTCTCCAGGTACGTTAGATTTCTCTTAATTGCTGATCCTCAAGTTTTTTTCTTAACATTAATCCGAAAATATTTCAATTTCAGACAATCGACCCAATTTCTCTTAATTGCCTGAGCTTCCATTTTCAAATCTGTTACTGCCTCTGCGTTTTTTTCCAATGTCAGATTTGGATTTTTATTTTGATTTTGGAAATCTAGCATTTGATTTTGAAACTCTGGCACTTGACTATGGAGATGTAGATTGGATTTTGATTTTGATTTTTCCATCTGTTGAGGGAGAAGAATGAAAGAGGAGCGCATGGGAAAAAAATGTTTGAGGGTATTTTGGTCTATTGATTTTTACTTTATTTGTTCCATGCTCTGGTCCATACTTGAGTTATTTACCAGTATTTACTACTCGTTTAATGACTTCAATCAATTTAAAGGGTGCATCGTTCTTTGGATTTTTGGTCTGAATGTTTCTTTAGTTTTTCCATTGCTTCTGTTTTGTGAGATGTAATGTTGGTCTGGATCTGTACCCTGTACAGAAAATATTATATAATTATATTTGATCTGTTTGCGGTTTTAATTTTGTCAAATCTGGTATTTTATCAAAAGGAAAGTATTTGATGATTATTAACACCTCCGTGAGAGGAATTCCTACTGTTTAATTGAGCTGCTACTAATTTGTATCTGTATGCTTCAAACTTGAATGACGTATTTAGATGAAACTAAATAGTCTGATTAAATTTTTCATTTGTTTAATTGCCAAGTTATTATTAGCTAGTTGGCGCACTTGCAGTACTGAGGGCTCTAAAATGATGCATCTCACTGTTTTTTGCGGGTGAAGTTTCATGAAATGTGCTCAACTAGAAAAAGTTTAATGTTAATCATAATGATTATTACACACATGTGCTCTCTGTGTGTGTGTAATCAAACTCACATTAAAAACAACAATCATGAAGACACAGTAATCTTCCATACTACATTACAAATCATAAAAATTAAAAAGGTTGGGTCTTAGCTGTGCTGTAACATATAGTGATTCATCATTAGGGAATCCTCAGTCTCCTATCTTCATCATTTGGAAGTTAGTTGTGGTACCTCTGGAGGCTTTTGGTCAAGGTAGTAAGGTTGTGGAGTGGTAGCTTGAACTGGTGTTCTAGGAGCACATATCATTGGGGGCCTTTGATGAGGAAGGGAAATTTCTAACTAAGATGCATATAATTTGTTGATGTGGAAAGCTACATTTTAATTCCTTTTTATTTTTGTTGTTGATAGTCAAGTGGACTCATAATTATTTGTCAGCTTATATCTATTATGAAGGTTAATAGTAACCAATATTTATTTCATTTGTGATGGTTGTCACCATTTCTTCTTATATGATTTGATTTTTGAATATTGCTCTGCAGGCTTTGTTACTATTAATAGCAGCGATATTTGCAGCCTTGCCGGGAATAGAACAGGATACTCTGGATAATGTTGCTCTTGGTTTAGTTGTTTGTGGTCTCATTATTCTGATCATTACCGAATTAGGTTGCTAAACCCACTGTTTACAACATTACATTCTGTTTTACTGATTTTTAATTTTCACCAGTTAAATAAACTTCCTGTGTCTCTTTATTGTAAAGGTCGGAGACGAAGCAGGGCCATTTTCTTGAGAGTTTATCCTTGGACCGAATTTTTACCTTTTTTTCTGCTTCGGAGCATCGCTAAGCGTCATTTTGTAATCAAGGTAATACATCATTGTGTTTCAACTAAATTTCCCTGAAGAATCAATGAATGAAGTCTAACAGCAAAACTATTGAACTTTAGAAAAATGAGAAAGATGTGATCTGGAAATAAGTTCTAAATGAATAACTTGACAAATTCATGAGATTCATATACTGTGTTATGAGAATGTGCATGGCCAAGCCCATTGGGCAATTTATAAATTATAATCTTTGTGGTTTAACAGCTAGCTAGAGGAAAGGAAATCGTCAGACCAGAAAGAGAAGAAAAGCTTATAACAGAACCTAGTAACGAGAGTCTAATATTTTGAAACAGCTATCCAGCCACTTTACATATCAGATCAGGAATTTTCCTTGGAAGGAGGAGCATTTTCTAAGCACCAAAGAGTAGCCATATACACAATTCTATCCCATAGAACAATTAGAGGAGATGATTTGTCCTTGATTTTGCATGCATTTCAGTTCAACCTAACAAATTGCAAAATCCCATAAACCAGACATGAGCACATTTTTGTTATACTTGTTACCAAATTCGGAGGAACTGTTACAGGGTATTAGGACATAGCTAACTCCACAAAATTTACCAAAGACACCTTGTTCCACAATTATGTCTCAGCTGGATGGTAGATAAACAAATGGGGGGTAATTCACTGATCTAGATTTACAATATTACACTCACGTTAGGAAGAAAGAACTTTATAGGGTTAATGAACCTGCAACACTTAGAAGGAGCTTTAGAGAACCAAATAGGTTCAGCAAGAAGAATCATTTCCTGAGTTCTTCAAGTGTTTCTACTGTGTTTCTTTCCTTGATTTTCAAGTTTCATGTTTGTTGTTCTGTGTGTTTTATCCATCAAAGAGAAAAAATAAATAAGGAAATGAGTAAATAAATAAAGCCTTGCCTCTTTGGCATGATCAGCTTCTAAATTAGGCAATAATGAAGTTGATAGCTTTTGTAATCTGTTGAAGCACTTTAATTAGTATAAAAAAAGAAACACTTTAATTCTAAGGCAGATACCCTTGCATATCAGTATCCTATCAAGTTATAAAGCTAATTCATCAGCAATCTGGAGCTTATTTGCAAATGTAGTATTTAAACCTGTGTTGAGAAAGTAGATTGAGTCAGTTGGTCTGATTGCTTATCCAGTTCAATTGACTTATAAAATTAGTCTGCCAACAAGTCAATCAAAAACTGGCCAAACCATTTTTGGTTTTTTCAAAATAGCCTAACTGGTCAAAGTTTGTTTTGAACTTTCCCCTCCTTTCTTTTTGAATTATTTCCCATAACACTGTCACTGTGTGGTTCATATCTGACATATATGGGAAACTGGAAATCAAAGGCACTACAAGAAAGAGAGGTTGAAATGGAAAGAAATTTTAAACAAAAGGCTTGTACTCCATCACGCTTCATCCTTTAATTTTCAAGTCTTTCAGGGATCAAGGTGTTTAAACAAAATAGTTCCTCCTCCTCAATTGGTTCTGACTCTCCTTCATTCCCAAATGCTCTATTTCTGTTCGTAGATGGCTTGAAGTAGGCAAAAAGGACCTTAAAATGGGAAAACAAGAATGATGGGGACAGGGGACTTTGATCAAATTCTTTTCATCTGATAAATTATGTTTCGTTATGCCTTTTCTTTTTCGTTATTCAATATCAAGTAGAAATCTAATATAATTTAGAAACCACAAAATTGTAATATTAAATACATTTCAAAAGAAGGATTGGCTATATTTGAAGTTAAAATCAATGAAGGTTTAAAGTTTTATTGAAGTTACTGTGTGCATACTCTTCTGGAATCTCCGTGGCTTTTTGATGATTTGATCTAGTCAACTTTATTTTTAAAATTAATGTTCGGGTTGTTATCTTGTAAGTGCATCGTTACAACCTGATTACAATGTTCATAGTTGTTCTTTGGAACTTCTCTCTTGGTTTTACAGGAGACCTTGTTCTGGCGAACAAAGTTTGATCGTGATGGCTTTCCTGTTGTTGGAGCTTGTACGTGTTTCTTTCTAATCCAAACTTTCCGTACTTTGTGTTATAATTGGACTCTGACTGAATAATTTTTGGATTGTTTTAACTGCTGCAGTTTTGCTTCTATATATTGTTGCATTGGTGGTGGTTAAGATGCTTACCTCCATGACGATCTCTTCCCTCATTTCCAACATGTCCCCTCCCAGAAAAGCCAAAGCCTCTTAGCGTCATCAATTTTACTTTGTACCGTAGATTGCTCTTTATTCTTCTTTTCAAGAGATTGAGTTAAGCTTTTATCTGTTTGTGGTAATTATAGGATTTAATCATGTGACCTATTAAGCGCGGGCTTGAATTAACTTTTGGAGAATAGATTTCGGAAAAATAGATTAAGAGCTGCCAAGAGCTGTACTGATATACTCATCTGAAACCAGGATTTTGGGTTTTAGAACTGTTTTAGGTTTTTAATGGGGCTATCTAAAATCATCATTTGGATCAAAAAAGTGCTTTTAACATTCAACAGCAGTTAGATCTGTATGTCAAACTTTATAGATAGTAAATGCAGAAAGGTGAACCATGGTGATTGGTGAGCCTTAAAAGTTGAATATGAACTAGGCATTTTATCATTTAGACCCTGTGTAGTGCAAGGAGATCTTAGTTTTGTCTAAATTATTGTTTTGACAATTTTAATTTTCAAAATCAGAAAGCCTAAGGAGTTATCAGTTTGAGAGAGAGAAAATAGCAACAAGTATTTGAAATATCAACAAGAAAATAATGTTTTGCAAACCATTCTAAGTATATCAATAATATTTTTTAAGTATTTCAAATATTTAGGAAATAATATATGGTTTAATACTTCAAGTAGAGTTTTCATGATTTTTATTTTGGCATTTCCCTCCCTTCAAGTCTAAGAATAAATCATGACCATTTATATTATCCTATCCTCATACGAAGTTTTAAATTTTTGGGACTTGGATAAAAAATAAATTCATATTCTAGACATAACACAAGATACTAAGTAATTATACATTATTTTGAGATCCCTCCTCTTATTATTTTGCTTTGAAACACTGCCCACACACACACACTCTCCTCTTATTATTTTGCTTTGAAACACACACACATTTTTATCATAAATAGTATGTGCTGTTATAACAAGATTGGGCGAGGGATAAATGGTCTGAATGAGGTCATATCCGTATAAGGTTTTTAAAAGACTAAGTGATGTTCTTGGATATATGATGGCTTTATTGAAGGCATAATAAGAAACATATATGTATACACACACATATTATTTATTACAAAATATAACTCATTAAAAATTTTCGTACATGGAAAAGCACACAAATCACTAGTGCTATCAATGGTCTTCGATTTAGATAATTCTCACTAATAAAATTTTTAAAGGAGATTTTTTCCAAAATTTAAGTACTCTCTTATACGTGGATACGTTTGAGTATATTTGAGAGCCAATATCTAATTATTACCATCCTATTAAATCCACTACCAATAATTTTCTTTTGAATGAATTGTACATACTCCCTCCTCTATAATATAAGTCACTTCAATAAAATCATCATAACTAAGAAATAATAGTTACCTTATGAAATTTGTCCTAAATTAAAGAAAATTTACAATTTTATCCATATTAAATGAAGTTTTGAATGAGAGAGAAAAATACAATGATGAGTCATATTTAAATATTGGGATAAGGGTCTTAAATGCCATGGAAGTTTTCGCTCAGGAGCACTAGTAAGACGGAAGTTTTTTTTGGATAAAAAATGCCACGGAAGTTCACAAAACGTAGCATTTTTGCCCCTCCGTTAATTTTGACCGTTAAGTTTAACTGAGTGCACACGTGGCATGCCACCTCATCACACGTGTCATGCCACCTCATCAATCAAAAGTATCATTTTTGCCTTGGAAGTTTACAAAACGTAGCAATTTTGCCCTTTTGTCCCTCAATATTAAATTTGACTATTAAATCAGTCAAAGACCAAACATGTCATACCTTGAAAAGGTCGAACTTGGAGTCACAAAAGGAGATCTTTGAGATGTTGAGCTCAAGACGGCCAGAATTTGTGAAGCCGAATTGGTCAAAGGGACTGAAAGGTCTTTCGTAAAACCTAGAGGAAGCATCACTTATGATCTAAGCAAATGAAACACAAAACGAGAAATGAATTGTTCCAAAAATTGGTTCAGTAAAACAAATCAATAGTGATAATATTTACGTTTGTATAGACTGATCATTTGCTTAGATCATAAGTGATGCTTCCTCTGGGTTTTGTGATAGACCTTTCAGTCCCTTTGACCAGTTCGACTTCACAAATTCTGGTCTCCTTGAGCTCAACATCTCAAGGATATCCTTCTCTGACTCCAAGTTCGACATTTTCAAGGCATGACATGTGTGGTCTTTGACTGATTTAATAGTCAAATTTAATATTGGGGGACAGAAGGGCAAAATTGCTCCTTAGTGAAAACTTCCGGAACAAAATTGCTCCTCAGTGAAAATTTCTTGGGCAAAATTGATACTTAACTCTTATTTGATTGATGAGGTGACATGCCACGTGTGATGAGGTGGCATGCCACGTGTGCACTCAGTTAAACTTAACGAAGGGGCAAAATTGCTACATTTTGTAAACTTCCGGGGCAAAACTTCCATAGCATTTAAGACCCTTATCCCTTAAATATTAATTGCATGAGCAAAATTGATTAAAAAAAAGCATTAATTGCTCTTCAAATGACTTATATTATAGACCGAGTCATTTTTCTAGAAGCGACTTATATTGTCACCCTTTAAATTCATTGAGTCAGCATTTTTTCTTAATATTAAGGAACTGAAAATACATTAAACTTAAGGAACTAAACTGAAACTTGATATAATCTTAGAGAACGAAATATATATTTTAGCTTTATATTTTAAGATGGCTAACAAATTTAAAGCCTCTCATTGTTTTTGATTTGTTATGCTGGAAATGTCTTATAAAAAATCCACCAGAGGGAGCTTAGATTAAGAAATATGGTTAATAGAAGAGGAAGATTAAAGATATATTGGTGGGAAGGAAAAAGATTATTGGAGAGAGACACACACATTGATGCAAACAAGAAACATATATTAAATAGAACTTGAATTTCTGAAACAAAAAAAGTTGAGTAAAATATCACAACCCACATTAACTTGATTAGGTGGACAATATCAATAACCATTGGCATCTATAGAGTTACATATTCAAGTTTCAATCAATCACATAGCACACAATATACATTAACTGGCATCTATAGAAGCAAAGCTCGACAAAAGGGTAGAAACCACAATGCTTTGCTATGCGCAAGTGATAAGCACAACTTTTGTAGCACTTATCTTCGTGTTTCACAATTACCATCGCAGACATGTGGAAATGCCACAGGTCTCTTCTCCGTTCATTATTCAAAACCAAAGCTTCAAGAATCTATATCTATATCTTTGCTAATACTTGTGGCTGGTCCAGAGAAATAAATATTTCAAGATAGCCCGAAAACTGGGAATTATTTCGGACAATAGAGTAGTTGGGCTATGAATGAATTTTCGACTTGGTCTGACCCAATGAGTATTTTTTTTTTTTTTTATGGAAACTAGACATATTAAGGGTCATTTTTGCTTTGGAATCAACCCAAAAGGAGTTTTCTAGATTTAGTTATGAATATTTGAAGTTGAGACTTTATTTCTGGAAATTTCTGTAATTGGACGAAAATTAAGAGAATATAGGCCCAAATTAAATTCCTTAATAAGAAAAGGAATTTATTAAATATGGACACATTAATTGGGCTTATTTTAATTTTCCAGATAAAATATTGTTGAGGTGGAATTAATTATAATTTTTTTTTTACATTTGTTTTAGGGATAATTGTGATATTTTGCACCGAGAAGGTTGTTTTTATCTGTAGTGATTGTAGGGTAGTAACCTTAATCCTCATATACTTTGTGTGATTTGTGTATGTATGCTATTTATAAGTCAGAGAAAGAAGATTTTATTTATTTATTTATTTATAAGTTACCACATTAAATTTTATATATATATAATTTTATTCGTTATTTATTACTGTTTATATTATTATTTTCTCAAAAAGTATGTATATTAAATTAGAGTAAAGTTGAAAAGTTACTAAATTTTATTATAAAGTTAGTGGTATATAATGCTTTTTTGTTTTAGTAAAACATGCTAAAAATGACTTATATATAATGACTTAGTTTAAGTTTAAATGTATGAAAACTTTTTAAAAGTATAAGGATCACTCATTAAACTCAAACTAAATCCTTATAAAATTATAGTGATCAAAACCAATAATTTAAAATTATATGGATCAGCATTAAAATTCAATCAAATTATAAGGACTAAAATGGTATTAAACCTATTAGTAATATATCATTCCGGTCCTATTTATTTAAGAGTAAATACCCTTTTGGGTCTCCAACAAAAAATACGGACCCCATTTTCGTCCCTAGAGACTAAAATGAGACTTTTTTATGGACAAAAAAGGTTTTTTGGAAATTTGCGAGGGACCAAAATGTTCACCAATCGACCCTTATTCGTCCTTTTCAGGAACTAAAAGGGCATTTCTTTGTGTGAGGGATCAAAATGGTGTTCGTGTATTTTTCCAGGGACCTAAAAGGGTATTTACTCTTTATTTAACTCTCACATACTAAGAAAAGTTAGTTAAATAATTAATTATAGACTAAATTTCTAATTGTTTCCTTATCTATGATTGGTTCCAAAAGTCAACATAAATAAATTCTTTTTATTTATTACAATTAAGAGGGGCAAAAAAGGAAAAAAAAAAGGCACTTATTACTTTGAAGCTGGACTTATAATAAGGACCAAGGTTTTTAGTTAAAATGGACTTATAAATAGGACTAGAGTGGTGTATATGTATTAATTTGTTTCATGTTTCAGGGGTAAAAAAATTTCTGCAATCACCATTGTGCACATTAATTAAAATTTGTCACATGTACTTGTCTTTCAAATACTCTATCCGGTCTTAATTATAAGACCTAGTTGACTTTTTTTTGGAGAGATTAAAGAAGCTAATTAAATTAGCTTAGAGTATTTTTATTTTATTTTTTTCTTCAAACTAATTAGTTTGACTAATAAACTAATATATAATCTAAAAAAAAACATAACATATGAAATGATTAAGTAACTTATTTAACTTCTTTAATCTCTCCAAAAAAAAATCAACTAGGTCTTATAATTAGGATATAAGGTAGTAGTATAATTGAAAAGTTGGTTACTCCTAAATTAATGTCAAACATCATTATCAGCTGTGTGCAATTTTAAATGTAGACCATACATATAGTAATCAAGTTAAATCAAATGTGTGCATCATATATATTGTCCATGTAAAAAAGGAAAAAAAAATCATATTTTATGTCGGTTGCGTAATTTAAACAATGTAAAAAGTCTCTTTTTACATTACTTTTACATGTATTTGACATAAAATGTTTTATTCTTTGAAAATATATCAGCTGCCTTTTTCTTATGACACCACCCTGCAGTAGCTGACACTTTAATTCCTTAAACTAGCAAATCAGAACCAACACCAATAAACCAATAATGCAGCATCCATTGAACAAACAATAGTAAACCAATAATTCCTTATGGCTAGAAACGACAACTAAATACAAGTAATAACCAGCATGAGTTGAAGTAAAAAAACTGTTTTTTTTTTTTTTTTGAGTCAAGACAAAACGAGATTAAGTAAAGATGGTTTCACAAATTATATATTGTTAAAACAGCATCATGAAAACTAAAATGCACAAAAAATGGTTAAAGTAATACTTAAAACCAATGAAAGAAAAATTATAAACTATCTCCTACCGCGTGATAGACAACGAGTAAGAGGATTGAGTATGAATATAGATAAAATATTTCTTGACACAAATGATTATGAGAGGATGCTTGAAGTTAGCTTCAATCATGCCAGAATTATGAATCTAAAATAATGAGGCTCTTGAACACTTGGAAAGAAAAGCTCTTGTTGCTAATTGACTTCTCTATAAGAATTCATTTTAGGAAGTACCCCCTATATGACAAATGCTTCCTTGACAATAAAGCTTATTCAACATTTTGTATTTCTAGAAGATCATAATATCACATCTTTCACCATTGAGTGTAATCGATCGAGGAATTGGGTAGAGAAGGCTCGCATTGATTTTCTTTAACCAAATATGAGTCATTAGATGAAAAAGCTGAGAAGAAAGTAATTTGTTGATCGAACTTCCTGAATGATGGCTAAGGCGTAAGGGAGAATTACCATAACCATGATGAAGTGTCTTGTTGTTATTGTGCTTCTTACAAAACCTACTACTATTATTATTATTATTATTATTTTGGGGGGGGGGGGGGGGGGGGGGGTGGTCAGGATATAAACAACTGATCAAGAGTTTTCTCAACATCACAACCAAATAAGCTTAAACAAGAAATATTCAGATCATGATTTTTCAATCACAAGAAGGCAAATAAGTATTCAATAATTTCCAATTGAAGAGAAGCACTTTATAGTAGGGTAGCTGAATTTTTCCACAAGAACATCTAAAAATTGCTGGTAATAATTAACAAACGTGTAACTAGAATGCGGTAGACAACCTAACTCATTACTAGTCAACCTGACTAGAAAGACAACCTGTCTTCATCTTCATTTTCTTGCAACTGCAACATGTGAATTGATAGGGGGACGTAATCTTTTAGGGGATCTTGGTATCTGAATCCCTGAAATTCCTTCAAATATGATGGAGGAGAGTTCCTTAGGTAGATCATTAGAACTTAAGATGGATTACATGGAGGTGAAATTTCAAAAGGCACAATCATTACTTCAAATATATATATTACAAAAACATTATTTTCTCCTGTCATCATATTCATAATCAACCTCTTTTTGTGATCCAAACTTTGAGACCATCCTTCATCCGAAGTGCAATTGAAAATGTTGGAGAAATAGGATGATCTTCCACTACATGAACATGATAATTCCACATAATAGAAGTAGCCATTATCTTCATCTGAATGAAGGACAAGTCCTTACCCAAGCAAGTCCTAGGTCCGGCATTAAAGCTAAAAAACTTGTATGATGGTACGTGAATGATCTGTCCTCTCTCTGAGATCCATCTCTCTGGCTTGAACTCCAGGCAATCTTTTCCCCACATGGCTTCATGTCTCCCCATTGCGTACAAAGATAAAAGTATCATACAATCGGGACTAACCTCATGTCCACTAGGAAGCACGTCTTGTTTGATTGCTTGCTTGCGATCAAGAGGTATGGGAGGATACAATCTCAAAGCTTCACAAAGAGCACCATGCAAATATACTTGATTCTTATTAGATTCCTTTTGATCTTTGATCTCTTCAAGTATCTTAGCTTCCACTGAAGGATGTGTAGCAACAAGCCAAAAGAACCATGTGAGGGCTGAAGTTATTGTGTCTCTACCTGCAGCGAAGAGACTAAAAGCTGTGTCCCTCAGAAACTTGTCATCTACGTCTTCTTTTCCTTCTTCCTCCCTCATCAAAACCATTAGCAAGCAATCTTCTTCTTTATTGTTATTTTCATTCTTTTTGCTTAGCTCTTGTTTCATGGATGCTATGTTTTCTCGGAGGAACTGGTCAAACACTTTGCATGCTTCAACCATCTTCTTCTCTGCTCCGATTCCAACCCATCTTTGTAGCTTCCAAATGCTTCTAGGTACTGTGTGTCTATAGAATATACACTCCCCAACTTCACTGAAAGCTCTTTCACATGCTACTTTTGGGAAATCAGCAGCGAGGCTTTTAGGATCAGATCCTAAGATTGTGGAGCACGTAGTGTCAAAGTTGAAGCGATTGAACACACCTTGCAAATCCACTTCTATTCCATGTCTTTCTATGTGATCAAGAAGAGGAATGAGACAACTCACCACCTTCTTTTGAACTGTGTTTTCAACAAAACTCTTGAAGCTTTTGGTTGTGAATAATGAATGGAGAAGAGACCTGTGGTACTTCCACGTGTCTGAGTCCACAGTGAAAATCCCATCTCCTAAAGCTTCAAAAATTTCACGAAACTCAGGTCCCTTTACGTAGTTGACGAAGTTCTTGCTCATAATGTGATGCACGTTCATGGGGTCACAAGTCACCACGTAGTTCATTTGAGTAAACCAAGGGCCAAGGAAGTTGCCAGTGCCTCCATGAATGTGCAAAACTTGAGATACATAATCATGAATTTGACCCAAATTACTGAGAATGGGAGGTGTCATTCCCAGAATAGGCCAATCAGTCAAGAAGGGATGTTTTTTGCAGCATCGTCTGCGATGGTAATAATGAAAAAGGAAGAAGACAATTGCTGCAAAACCTGTGATTATTACTCGTGGATAGAAAAGCATTATATTGTGGTTTCTAGACTTTTGGTGATCTTTGCTTCTTTTGATACTAATGTATATTGTGTGCTATGTGATTATATAGCCGATGATTGAAACTAGAATGTAATTCTATCGATGCCAATGTACATTGTAATACTTGAATAATTATTTATCTTGAATATTATATTTTGATAAATAATAATTATTTTAAATAGGTGAATATGTAGTTTCAAATTTTTGAATTACAATTATTTTATTTTCTAGGCAATTTTTCCCTAGAATTAGAGTGACCAAAGGCTAAATTTTCTAAATCTTATTAGGGATCATAAAATACCCTAAGATTATCATAATTAAGCATAATCTTAATTATGTCATAAATGGGCAAATAAACGTAATCAAAATGCCTAAATCAATTAGAGAAAATTATCAACAACTATTAGGCAATTAAATTTGCGATAAATTAAAATACTTATACTAATTTTCAAAATTAGATAATAATTAAGTTAAAAAGGCATAATTAAAAATATATCAACATAAGTAGCATCCAAATGATATCTAAGGACCAAGATTAGCTCATAAGGGGTTTCAAATGATCATGATTAATATTGTAGCCTATCAATTAGGCCAAATAATATTTATGAACATTATCTTGGAAGATTAATTTAATCTTCCCTATTTTTATTAGCGTGGCGAAAATTCCTTGAGAAAGAGGAAAGATAATTACACCAATATTAAATCCTAAGAGCACATAATATATGAACAAATATCATCAATAGTAGTAGGATATTTTCAACACAAAATTAAAGGCTTGGATTAAATTTAATAAAGCTAAATCCTAAGGCCTTAATTTAACTTCATAAAGTGTA
Source organism: Acacia melanoxylon (assembly GCA_019022615.1). Taxonomy (NCBI): domain Eukaryota; kingdom Viridiplantae; phylum Streptophyta; class Magnoliopsida; order Fabales; family Fabaceae; genus Acacia; species Acacia melanoxylon. The sequence continues at coordinate 16,403,981 of JAFJYJ010000005.1, forward strand.
ATCCTTGTGAAGTAAAAATTAGCCAATGAGAACATTTCTTCTAGATATTATGAGGTGAATAAAACACAAAAATTAGAGGGAAAAGGGAGTAAAACACGGTTTGCATATCTTGTGGGTGAAGAATACAAATAGATTAAATAAACAAAATACATATGCTAAAATAAAATCACATGCAAGACTTAATGGTGGAAGAGGATAATGTACTTTCAATTAAGAGACTTAATGGCCATGGAAGAAGATAAGCATGAAGGGAAAAGAGAGTTATGAGTGTGTGTGAGTATAAGGGTTGTGAGTGTTGTGAATCTAGTGTAGGAGAGAGAAAAAAATGTACCTTCTTTGATTTGGGGGTTAAAAACCATTGGGATTAATTCAAGACACAAGTAAATGAGAATCTATAGAAAATAAATTGTATCCTGAGATACGTTAATCATAGATTAAATATAAGGATTTATTATAAACAAGCATATTTTAAGCTTGGGATAGGTTATCTCCAAAATCTTTTCCTCAACTTTTGGGATTAGTTTTAAGATGATTAAAGGACAATTAGAGACTTTAAATTAAGCCATAATATTCAAAGTTAAGAAGCTAGCGTAAAACCTTGAATAAGCTTCATAAAAACCCCTAAGTATATTTGTGCTTAGTTAGAAACCAATCATCATTTTCATCTAGTTACAAGGCACTTATTGTAACTAATAGATAAAGCATAAAATTAGAGAAACAAAGGGGAGGGGGGACGGTTTACCTAGCTTGAATAAGGGGGTAGATGTTTGTTTAATATATGTATTAAAACACATGCAAATTCAAGCATTGATGAAGGGAACAAATTGGAGAGAGAAATGGTACTTGGGATAGGATGCATTGATGAAATGGAAAAGGATAGGGTTGTGAGAGAGAGGGGGCGGTTTTGAGAGAGTGGAAGGTGAGGATTGAAGCTTGGATTTAACCTAGATCCCGTAATACTCAGATAATTATTTATAAATAATATGCCTTAAATATTATGTTTGAGTCAATATTACCTATTTAAAATAGGTGAATATGTGGTCTCAATTTTCTTAATATTCTTATTTTATTTCTAAGTGATTTTATTCTTAGAAATTAGATAGTTGAAGATTTAATTTTCTAAATCTTATTAGGAATCATAAATATCCTAATATTATCATAATTAAGTTTAATCTTAATTATATCTTTTTAGCAAATAAAATCATCAAAGGATGACAAAATCAATTAGAAGAATTAGCAACAATTATTAGGCAATTAAATTTACAATATTTGGAATATTTTTGTAATTTTCGAAATTAATTATTAATTAATTTAAAAAGGTCATAATTAAGGAAATATCAACATAATTAATATCCAAAGGATATTTAAAATATAATATTAGCATATAAGGAGTTTTTAATCATTGAGATTAATTTAGAGACATGTTAAATTTTGGTGAATAAGCCTATTAGCCCCTAAAACACTATATTAAAAATATTTAATTAATGATTAATTAATTTCCCTTTAAATAAGTGTTAAAATTTGCTTAATAAAGGGTTAAGAAATTGTGTTAATCCTTAATCCTAAATCACTAACTAAATCACTAATTAGTTTCTTAATTTTTCCAACCCAACTTCAAGGGCTTAGATTAATCTTAATAAAGCTAATCTAAGGGCTTAAGAATTTATTTAATAAATCCTAATCCATGTGGCAATTAAACAACCAATGGAAAAGCTTTAATCAAGTAATTGTGAGATAAAAGAAGCACAATTCTAGAGTAAAAATTCAGAGGTAAATTCGGTGCTAGCTTGGGGGAAAAAGAAGAAGAAAATTTATTATGTAATTAGATAAATAAAATAACATAATCATCATTAACTACACAAGACTTTAAGGCATATGGATTTGAAATCAAAATAAAATAGAATGTATTAGAGGGGGAGGGAGTGTCGACTATATGCTTGGAGGAATAAGGGCCAAGTAAAAATGATATTTACTCCCAAAGTGTCTTAATCAACTTTAATTATATGAAGACTAAATGGTAAATGATGACATAGGCTTAGGTAATTAAAGGTAATTAGTGTAAATTCAATTAAAGATGAGATAAAAACCATTAGGATGAATTCAAGACATATGTGAATGAGAATTCATAGAAAATAAATCATATCTTGAAATCTATGAAATAAGTAACAAATCTAAGTAGATATTATGAATAAGCAAAATTCAAGCTTGAACATAGTGGTTTCCAAAGTGATTTTGGTAAAATTTTGAAATTCATACTATTATGAAAATGAAGTTTAAAAATACCATAAATCAAGTCATAAAATTGTGATTCCAAAAGTACAAGTGAATCCTTAAGAAAAACACCAACTTACACCTAACTAAATTAGGATTTGGGAATGGAAGAAAGATGAAGAGAGTTATGAGAGAGGGAAGTCAGCTAGGAGGATGAGAATGAGAGATAAAACTTGATTCAATAAGTTTTTGGAATCCACCAATTAGATGCATCTTGGAATTGCTATACATAGAGGCATTAGCCTTCATTAATTCTCACACCAAAATCAGCCTAAGAGTGTTCTGATTTTAGAAGTTCTTGAGTGATTAGAGAGAGTTCTTGAGGCAAGAAGGAAGGAGGAGCAAAGTTCTAGGTAAGTTCTTATGCTCTAGCTTTTAGTTTTTAGCTTAAATGTTGTTTTGATTCATAATCTTCCAATTATAGTGTTATTTACATGTTTTTATTATTTTAATTGGCTTTATTTCGAAAAAATGATGAAGAAGAAGTTATAGCAAAATTTTTGGAAGATTATGGTCAAAGTAGCGAAGCTCTCCGCGAAATTTTGTCGGTTAGCGACTCCCGGAAGCAATTTCAAAAACGCAGGTATCTTATGTTAAATATGCTATGTAAAAATTCTGAGAAAATTCATAGTGAAAGTAGACATATAGAGCTTTCCAAATATACCTAGAAGTCATTATTTCGAGTTCTGTGCTAGGAGATAAAAATGTTCAAAGTTAGGCTATATTTTCTGAAAAATTCTGGGCAGAGCTTGAAGATGCGAAAAATGGGAATTTTTTTATGAAATCTGGGCAAGAACCAATAATTTTTCCTAAAATTATACATCCTAAGGATTCCGAGGAATTTTACGGATCCTCGTTTCGAGTTCTGTGGAATTAATTATAATTATCCAAAGTTAGGTGAAAAATCAGCCTATATGCTGAATAATAGCGTTTTGTACGAAATTAAATAGGATTAAGTTGAAAATAATTAATCCAAGGGTAAAATGGACATATATAGCCAAGATATCTCTAGAGATGATGTTTGTGAATTAATAGAGGCGATATTACCTTTATAGGATGTCCGGAATCACTGTTTGATCATCCAACGTACCGTGTACAGCAACGAAGGTACGTTCGCGACGTACTGTAACACTGACTCTGATGCTTGTGATATGATTTTATATGATTGTTGTGTTTATATAAAAAGACTCTGTCTTATTTGATCATGATAAAATCATGCGTACACGGGTTATGGTCTTGATAACACCGTTGAAAGTTTTCCTAAGCGCTATGGACACGACTGTACATCGTGGCACCGGTGAATGTGCAGACTGTGGTAACAAACATACTGCAAGGGCTATGTATTGTTATTGCCTTACATACATATATGTATTTCCTACATCTGTTATGGGCTTTTGTAGTGATATTTGCTAAAATGACATGAATACCTGTGATACATATATTGATTACATAAGCATGAAGTTAACCGTTACCTGAGGTTCGATTGGCATTGGACCTCAGTCTTAAATTAATAGTCAGGAAAGGGTCATGAACCAGAGGAGGCACCAGTGGATGGAGCCGTAAAAAGACGTCGATGGACGGAGCCATGAGAAGGCACCGGTCAAAGTTAATACAGGGAAAAAGGCTAACAGAACCTACCTTATAGCATGAATCTAATAAGGTTACTTCATATCATTTGGTGCTTAAACTAGAAGGGTTGTCTATGTGGTTCAGTCAATCAGTCGCCGTAAATACTCGGGGAGACTTCCACTAGACCTTACCCAGCCTGGCCAAATGGGATGATTTAACTGAGTTAGGTTCTATGCCCCAAGTCTACCTAAGGCTTGGTTGAAAAGGGTATAGTTACACAGAAGAGTTGTAATTATAAAGATTTGTATTATTGTATCACATGAATATTCCTTCGGGAAATTTGTAATATCAGTATACGTCAGGCCTCATCATATGTCTGAGTATTTCATATCAATTACTCGTTGTTCAAATTTTTAGTATATGCTCTCCATTTCTGCAAAACGCTAAGCTGTAGCACCTCAAACTCTGATGAATTTTTGTAAAACCACGTGTCACCGGCACGATTTATGTTTTGAAAATCGGGGTGTTACAGATCCAAGCGTGGAGAATGAAGAAGAGGGAGTTCAATAGAATTACCATACCCAATTGCTATAAATAGGGGGCTTTGGCCTTCACAAATTTCATATCAAAGCAAGCTTAGTGATATGATATAGAGAGTGAAAGTGAGAGTGAAGAGTCTTGGAGAAGGAGGAGCAAAGTTCTTGGTAAGTTCTCTAGCTCTAGCTTTCAAGTTCTTAGCTATTTTGTTATTTTGATCTTTAATCTTCCAATTATAGTTTTGTTTTCATGTTTTATGGTTAAAATTGGCTTTACTTCGGAAAAATGAGGAAGTAGGAGTTATAGCAAAAATTTTGGAAGATTAGGATCAAAATAGCGAAGTTCTGGCAAAATTTTATCGGTTAGCGTTCCTGAAGTCAGGGGTAAAAATGCCAGTATTTTATGTTGAAGATGAGGTTATAAAATTCTGAGAAAATTCTTGGTTAAAGTAGACATATATGGCTTTTCAAATATACTAGAGTGAATTATTTCAGGTTCTGTGCTAAGAGATAAAAATGTCCAAAGTTGGGCTACGAAATTCTGGAAAAATGCTGGACAGAGTTTAGAAACCTTAAACCTGGGAATGACTCAGGGAATCTGGGAATAAATGAGTATTTTAAAATTAGACATCTTAAGGATTCCGAGGAATTTTACGGATTCTCGTTTTGATTTTTGTAGAATTAATTATGATTTTTGAAAGTTAGCGAAAGTTTTTCGAAATGCTGAAATCAACGTTTTTGTAAAAGAAAGGGATAAAATTTGGATAATAAATCTATCGGGGTAAAAAGGTCAATAATGGCTAGAATATCTCTTAGAATATTACTTGTAAGAGAATAATGCGAAAATATTGTGATAGAATATCCGAGAAAGTCCGGAGACGTATCGAGTTGATAGACATACCACTATCCACACCGACGAAGGTACGGACGCGTACTATAACACTAACTCTGATGCTTATTGTATGCTTATACGTGATAGACGATAACTTTACATTTGCTGTGTGCTTACGTACTATTGGGATACATCTGCTGTGTGCTTATATACTATTGAGATACATCCGTTTTGTGTGCTTATGTACTATTGGGATACATCTCGCGTGTGCTTATGTCTTGTTGGGATACATCCATTTTGTGTGCTTATGTATTGATTGTTGCTGAAATGCCATGAATATCTGTCATACATATACTGACATATTTAAGCATTAGGTTAACCGTTACCTGAGGTCCGATGGGCATTGGACCTCAGCTCTTACTATAACCTCAGGATCCGGAGGAATCAGGATCGAGGACAAAGGTAAGTAGCACCAGTGAGAACCCGACTGGAGAATTTCTTTTTGGATATGTATTATCGTACTCTTAAATATTCGGATAATTGTACCGTATTTGTATAAGCAACCAGATACACCAACGGTGAATGTTTATTAAATACTCGCTCTTTTAAATTGTTCCGATGCTTTCTACTCTGATTAAAATATCTTAAAAACGCTTTAGAAAATTGGGGTGTTACATACATTGTCCACCGAATACGTGGTTAATGTGGTTGTATGATATTTCACTTAAAAAGTTGGGAAGAAAGAAAACAGGAGAGAAAAATAGTAAGAAAATGTTATCACTCTTCCTACTTGAATGAGTGAGGTAAAATTGGGAGGAAAGCAAACGTGCAAACATTTGATGGCTAAAATACCCTTATCCGATATTAAAATAATCATATTTAGAATTAAATTAAATATCACAATGACATAATCATTTTCATATTAATTTAAATAATTTAGAATGATAAAGATATATTTTAAAACCAAACAATTTAACAAAAAATGTTATTTTTTAAGATAAAAGTAAAAATTGATATTTTTAAAAATTAAATATAATGAAAGAAATTAAATTAGTCATACATTATCCAACATTATTAATAACTAATAAAAGTAAAATAGAAAAATTAAAGACAGGTGAGGCATGGCGTAAGGGCTAGTTGGAGTTGCAGACCACACATTTTAGCCAGATCTCTCCAGTTGTAGAGAAAAAATTTGGAACGGACCCACCCCATTTTAGACTCCACTTTTCCTTTCTCACTCATTTTCTCTCTAGGAAAAAACTTCTGCAATATACATCAAGATATCCTCACTTACTAATTTATGTCTCTTTCCAATCATCTTATCTGCTTTGAAAAATCTCATTTAAATACCATATGAAATTCCAAAATCCCCAAGAGTTTGTTAACATTTGTAAAGTGTTGGTTCTCTATGTTTTGATGATAACAAATATAATGAAAATAAGTTATTAGATTCAAGGTTAAATCATATTTTATATAGCTAACTTGAATCTATAATGTTGTTGGAAGTTTTGCATTGGTTGCCTCGAGATAAAATGATTTTGCCTTAGAGTTAATAAGTTGAATTTATGCAAGGCTCGAGTTAAATCCGTGTATGACTCTAGTTAAACGATGAAATTTTTTCTTTAATAAAATACTATTAACTCAAGTCAATTATTTAAATACCTCGAGTCATATATTTGAATCTCATGGTTTTGACTTTTGCATAGCAAGTTAATGACTCTAGTCATTAACTCAAGGCATGACTTTTAGACCTCAAGTTAAGAGATCAACTTGCAGATTTTTCAAAGCCATCAACTTTAACTTTTGCATAAAGTTAATGACTCTAGTCATTAACTCAAGGCACATGACTTTCAAGTTAAGAGACTTCAAGTTAAAATATTAAACTTGTGCATTTTGAAAAGAATTGCTCTTGACTTTTGCTTGTCAAGTCATTGCCTCTAGTCACCAACTCAAGTCAAGTCGTAATTTCCTTTAACTTGCGTTTTTAACTTGTGGAAAACGAATTTGCCTCTAGTCAAAGTTTCAAGTTAACTTCTTCTAGACTTTAATCCTCTTATAAAGTTATCTTGCCTCGAGTTATTTATTTACTTGCCTCAAGTCATTACCTCCAGGCATCAACTCTTCAACTAAGAGTTAATCTTCTATGTTTTTAAAATCACCGTCTCCGGAAAATCTAAAACAAATGATTATGATTTTATTTCTCTAAATCATTACTCATTAATATTCTTAAATGCTTTTAATCAGTTTGCTAATGAGTTTCAGATGATCATAACACGGATTAACTTCAAATTGTCATAAATCAATTTATGTGTCAGAGAAGCATTTAATGCAGTTCCCAAATCGAGTGATTTTTACAACAACCAATCCTTTGATCATTCTAAAGTTTTTGCTGCTATTTCATCTGTGCAATTAATGCTATTTCACAACGTGCAAAACAAAAGGAATAAAAGAATGTGGTGACGGTACAATCTCACCTGGATCACAATGGGCAAAACAAAAGGAATGAAAGAATGTTGTGACTGCCAACTTCAGTCTAACGACTATATTTTGAAGAGTCTTAATGGTTTAAATTCAAGCTTCACCAACGGTCATTAATTGCAACAACTATAAATACTCGAAGCATTGAATTCGTCACCTACCGAAACTCTGCGCTTTCAATTCTGTATTATTGCGATCAACTGTTTCATTAACTTCACTTAATATCTTCGGATATTGTTTGTACTTCAGTGTTCATATATTATCTACTCGTGAGAAACACTTATTTCATTTTCGGTTTAAATCTTAAGGTTGTGGAACCTTAAGTGTGGGTGTACGATTACAACTTGTAAGGGGAAGTGAGTCCGAGTGAAAGGATCATCTTAAGTTACAGTGTATGTATTCGTATTTGAAAAATTAGTGAAAATCCCAAGGGTGCTTGGGAACTGGACGTAGGTCGAAGTGTTAGACCGAACTAGTATAAATTGCTCTGTGTCATTCTCTTACTCTTTCTCCATCTTATTTGTGCTCGTGTTTAATTTGCGAAAAGTTTTTTTTTGGATCACCTATTCACCCCCTCTAGGTGATATTCCATCTTCGTAAAGGACATAAAGATAACGTGGATCAAATTGTGATTTAAAAATGTTGATAAATTTACCATTATGCCCTCAGTTTTTAAATTAAAAAAAAATGAAAAATGAGCCCCCACAATGGTCGATGGAGATGATGGTGTGGAGGTAGTCAACGGTGGTTAAGGAAAGAAGAAGAGAGGGAGTAAGGACAGAGTGGTGGTTGCCTCTCTCTCTCTCTCTCCCCCTGTCTCCCTTCGGTTAAAATTTGTCCCTGACGAGCAAAAGAGGCGAAGGTGGAGGAAGGTTGTAAATGTGTTGTTGGAGGAAGCCAGGAGGCTGAGGAAGAAGAAGGTGAATAGTAAAACAAGCTTAGGAGGTTGAGGAAGACGAAGGTGAACAGTAAAACGAGCTTCACAAAATTTGTGATAGGATTGACAAGTTTACTAATGGTTTTGACAAGTATTGTAATAGGTTTCACAAAAGAGTTTTCTGATGAAAACATATATACAAGTCAGGATTCACCAACATTTGTGCAATTTCAACAAAATTCGTAATGGGATTGATAAGTTTAGTAATGGTTTTGACAAGACTTGTAATGAGATTAACAAATGTTAGTGAATCATGACTTACATGTTTTCATCAGAAAACACTTTTGTGAAACCCATTACAAGACTTATCAAAATTATTACTAAACTTCTCAATCTCGTTACAAATTTTGTTAAAAGCGTTTGCTGATGAAAAAATGCAACACATGATTATGGCTATTGTGAAAACCATTGAAAATCTTTTCAAACTCATTATTGCTCTTGTAAATCCCATTACGAATTTTGTGAAATGCCACATTTTACTGTTCACCTTCTTTTTCTTCAGCCTCATTTTTCATCCCCTTCCTCCTTTTCATTGTTCTGAGTCCCCTTCCTCAGCCTTCTGCACCGCGACTCTCTGGTGGAAAGCAAGATGCCGGCGGTGAGGAAGAAGGTGGTGATGATGGCGTTCTTCAGTCGTGGCTCCTCTCATAGTGGACAGAGAAGAGTGAGGAAGGAGAGAGAAGAGTTGATTGTGGAGAAAGAAGAGTGAAAGGAATGGTAGTTTGGTGTTTTGTTCAAATATTCAAAACCCATATTCACACCTCCTTATCTCTTTGTCCTTTTCCGTTTTGAATAGACATTTTTGGGTTTTAAAATTTCATTTGTTATTTATTTTTATGTCATTCTCCCTATCTTCTTCCCGCCAATAATTATCTTCCTCATTTATTAATCATGTTTCTTAATCTATACTCACCCTATTGTGTTGCCGCAGAAGAGTGTATCAGTGGCGACTATTTGTCGCCGCTGAAAAGACTATTGGCGGCGACAATTGTCGCCGCTGAAAACTGTATCCGCGGCGACAATTTTGTCGCCGTCGAAAATAGTATCTGCGGTGACAATTGTCGCCGCCAAAACCCAACTTTCAGCAGCGACACCGGTGTTCGTGGCTTCGAAGAACTTTCAGCGGCGACAAGAAGTCGCCATCGATTGTCCATTTTTTCGGCGCGACATTAAAATGTCGCCGCTTAAAAGTATTCGCGACAAAGCGTTTCAGCAATGACTTTGTTGTCGCCGCTGAAAAGCTTTTGGTGGCGACTTTGGGACTTTTAGCGGCGACTTTTGTCGCCGCCGAAAGTCAAATTTTTTGTAGTACACACACACACACTAACAAGCGTCTCCGCTTCGCATTATGCAGAGATCATGAGCTTGACCCGACACCGACAAGTATACGTATTGTCAACATCTAATATTATATTGCACATGGCTGATAATGATGTTTCCCCTTAGTTCGTAACCAACTTCAATTATGTACATCTTGAAAGATACATACATGTGACAAATTTTATGATTAAGAATAATAATAATGTTTATATTCTAAAATGTAATATTACTAATTTTTATACATTTTCTTTTTTATATTTATATTTGTGTGATAAAAAATAAAATTGTTTTCAAAAGAAATGTTAGGTGAATTATATTGGTTTATTATGCTCCCCCATTTTTGCCATCGTTTATATTGCCCAAAGAGTTCTTCTGCATTTTCATTTTCATTTTTTTTTTTTTAAATTTGTTTTTGAGGGACAAGAGGATACATCTAACCATAGAGATTAATCTAGAGTATTAAGTTAAAACAGTAAACTTCTCCTAACCAAGTTACTACATGTATAAGGGTTAGGATTCGAATTATCAACTACTCAATCCAACCTGATGAGCTGGTCATCAACGAGCTTCTATTACAATAAACAATTTTAAAATTATAGTGCACCGCCCAATAGATATTAGAATTCTCTTTTGCGTGCAAAAAAGTTATATATTTTGAAAGATACCTATGGCGATACATGTTTATGGTATCATAATTTGATCCAATAATGTGCCAAATCTTTCCCAAAAAAATGGCTAACAAAATAAAGTTTCATAACATTGGTGTAATCTAGACTCACATGTGTTAAGCGAAGTTGATAAAGCAAAAAACAAACTTTATGATTAAGAATAATAATGTTTATATTCTTAAAAATAAGAATACCAAATTTTAGAAATTTCCTTTTTATATGTATGTAACTTTTTTAATAGAAAACAATAATATTATAGAATAAAAGACAAAATATTCAAAATACAATTTTTTTAAGTATGTACCATAAAAATAAGGGAAAATTACGTGCAGGTCCCAAGGAACGAAAAAAATTACAAAAAAGTCCTCGAATTCACAAAATTACACAGAAGTCCCAAGGGACTTTTTTGATATTATTTGAATGGAAATAAAATCCAGGTTTTTAAATGTTGTTGTAAATATATGCATTTCCTGTTGTAAATATGACTTTTTCTGTTGTAAATGGTTAGATTTTAAATTTTGTTGTAAATACAGCACTTCCTCTTGTAAATATAGCATTTTTCTGTTGTAAATAACCTATCTACGTTCAAAATCCAGGTGTTTAAATGTTGTTGTAAATATAGGCATTTAATGTTGTAAATATGGTTTTTTCTGTTGTAAATGTCCATGTTTAAATTTTTGTTGTAAATACAGCACTTTCTGTTGTAAATCTAGCTTTTTTTGTTGTTGTTGTTGTAAATGTCCTCTCTACATTCAAAATCCAGGTGTTTAAATGTTGTTGTAAATATGAATTTTTCTGTTGTAAATGGTCAGGTGTTTAATATTGTTGTAAATATAGACATTTCTTGTTGTAAATATAATATTTGCTGTTGTTAATATAAATAATATAAAAAAGGTCCCTTGGGACTTCTGTGTAATTTTGTGATTTCAATGGACGTTTTTGTAATTTTTTTTTCGTTCCTTAGGACCTGCACGTAATTTTCCCTAAAAATAAAGAAGTTTCCCAAAAAAAATTGTCAATTCAATTATATTGATATATTTGGCTCCTCCATTTTGGTGGTGTCTTAAAAGTTTATAAAGATTTAAATATCCTACTTTTTTTTGCCAGTAAATATCCTAATTGAACTGTCTTAAATTCACAGATGTATGAACGATCTACATGTTATAAAGGTTACAATGTTATAAAACTAAAATAACAAATAAGGTAAAAGGAACAAGAGTTTAGAGGGAAAAGTTGAGGATTGTATTTATTCACTCTTAAATAACCATAGCATAAATGTGTGTTGAGTGTGAGCCTATTTATAGCCCATGGAAGCATACACCTCATTTATTACATTACAACATAGATTGGATATTCCTGGCGGCGCAGCACATAACCACCCGTACTATTTAATTTCCCAATTCTCTGATTGTGGGCTATGAGGCCAATTCCCTAATTGTGGGCTATGTGGGCGGCAACCATGTACTGCCTATATACCTATATAATGTAATATAATTTTTTTTTTTTGATAATATAATGTAATATAATACATTGTGATGAATTGGGTCCAACCGTGAACCGTGTAGATAATGGGCATCTACATTTTAATATATTCATAACAACAATTAATTCTTGTCCTCATTTGAACTGTGTTAATTAAAATTGAACCCAACCCATTTTGGGACTTATCCATTCAATCTTGTATACTAGACAACGAAATATTTCCACAAATCGGACCATCAAAAAATGTATTTGGAAAAAGAGTAATAAATCATATCACATATATGAATTTAATGACATTTGATGTATCCTACTTGGTGAAGTTGGTTATGACCATTGTGTTATATAAACAATCAATTTTTTATTTTATCCAAAAAAAAAATTCCAAAAATTGTTGATCAAGACATCCAGCTCAATAATGTTGTGGAGTGTTCTTTTGGTATTCCTCTACCCAAGGACGGAACCCAAGAATTTTATCGACGGGGGGCGAAAATAAAAAGTGCTACATCAATGGTAGCACTCTTCTCCATAATAATCACCTACAAAGAGTATCAATTATTTCATGACCGATATGATTTTAAAAAATTATTAATAACAAAAATAAACCGATTAAAATTAATTATTAGTCATCATCTATATTCTTATAGTCATCTTTTAACAAAACTCAAAACTTGTCCAAAATACTAATCCTAAAATATTTTCTAATCAGTATAAAAGTAGTATTATTTTAAAGATAAAATCATGTATAATAAATTTTATGAAGGAAATTTAATAAAAAAAAATGATTTTAAGTACCTTATTGATTATCAAAAGTTGCCTTAAAGCTATTTAAAAAAATGGATAGGAAGAAGATAGGAAGGCAATTTCCAAAACGTTCAAAACAAGTAGGATATATTCAAGGTGTGGGCTCCACCTTTAAAAAAAAAAATGATGAGAAAGCAAATGAACGGATGCAAATATGGTGACCAATTTGTATCTCAGTTAATATATTGAATGCAAACCATTGTTTTTTTTCTTCTTAAAAATAAAAATATTAGGGGGGCGGGCCCCTTGTGTCCGTCCCTGCCTCTACCCTTTTCATAGAATTCCATTTTGTTTGATCTGCTCTCCTCATCAACGAATCCAATGGTCATCTTTGTACATGTCTAAACCACCTTGATGGTTTATTTTTATCATTTTCTTTTTAATAGATAAAACTACAACTCTTTCTTATATATATTTTCATTACAAATGTTATATTTTCTTATGTAACCACACATCCATCTCAGACTTTTAGCTATCCCTACTTTATGCTCATGTGTTATCCCTCCAAAACCTAACATTTTCCTACCATATAGTAATATCGATCTTATAAGAGTACGATAAAACTTTTTCTTTTTATCTTATTAAGTACTTTTTTTTTTATTACAAATAACTCAGGTAACCTTTCTTAATTATAACCAATCAACTTGAATTCTACTATTAAAATTGTCATCAATTTCTCCATCCTTTTGAATAATTAATCCCAAATATCTAACCTTTACCATATGTGGAAAAATAAAAACTAATTTAAATGGATATATGATTAACAACTAAGTTTATTTTCTTAAATTTCATAATACTCGCTTTGGTCTTCAACGTAAGACCTATTTATGTAATTTTGGTAGATTAAAGAAGTTAAATATATTACTTAATTATAGCAAAAGTAACACGATCTCCCTAAAATATTTCTTTATAATATTAGATTATATACCGATTTATAAATTGAACAAATTAATTTGAAAAAAAGAGAGATTAATATACTCCCTCCGGTTCTAAATACAAGACATAGTTGAATTTTTTTTAGAGAGATTAAGGAAGTTTAAATAAGTTCTTAATCTTTGTGTATCCTTTGATTATATATCTGTTTATAAGTTATACAAAATAGTTTGGAGAAAAAATGATAAATATAAATATTTTAAAATAATTTAATTAGTTTTTTTAATATCTAAAAAAGTCAACTTTATCTTATATTTAAGATTAGAAGGAGTAATAGATAAGATAAAACAAATGTCTTACATTTAATACCCAAATTCTTTCAAATTATATATTACATTTGTATATGGATATATGGTAAAAATAAAATATTCCACAAATGAAAAATCAAATTGATTCCTCAGCCTCAATTTCAGTGGCCCCGCACCGCTCGAAAAACTTCTATTAGAATAGACCATTCCAAAAATATGGTCCAGAGAATATTAAACTAATCTTTTGGGGGCGGTTATGATATAGTACAAGGTCTTCAAGCTTCAATTTGGTACCGTGAATCCATCATTTGCAGCTTTAATCAATTCTTAAAGAATCGGATTGGAGCGCACAACCAGACCGATTGGATTATCGATAAAAAAACTTGCTTACATCGGTTTAGTTTGGACTAAATTATTGTTATTATGGTTAAACTAGGTTTGATCAAATTAAATTGAGTCACCATTAAACCGAAACTCAAAATTAGACCGAGAACCAAAACGGTTATAATAAAATCAGGCAGATTTTGGACCAAACCAAAAAATGTCTGAAAAATTATGATTAGGCATCAAATCATATAAATGTCACTAAGCCTCGTAGAAGCACGATACTTATCCATGTTCAAACGACAAAAATAAGGACATCCATTTATTTTTTTTTTTTAAAAAAACTGTCATTTCTGATAAGCCATGTAACACCTCAAATTCTATACTTCATATTGTGTCGGTTGACAAATAGTTTTAGAAAAATCGACAGGGTTTGAGGTGCTATAGCTCAGAGTAATGCGGAACGGAGAGTGTAATATCCGGATATTTGTTTATCTGGAACCCTATATTTGAATATTTGCCTATTTTTGGGAGACTACTAGGCCTTATTTTTTAAAGTGACAAAATTGGAATCAGTATTTTATGGGTCATGAATAGTATTTACTATTCAAAATACGTATTCACTATTCAAAAATACGTATTCACTATTCATTATTTTAATCTCCCATGCATCAAGCAAGGGCAACAAGGGATGCAAGTGAAGCATGGTTTATTAGTTTATTTTATTTTGGGGAAAATTACATAAAAGTACCCAAAGGTGAAAATTACACTTAAGGACCCATTTTCCTCCCTATAAATAGACCTTCACTCTCTTCTCATTTCCCACACCAAAATTCAGAATATAGAGAAGTTTTAGAGAGAAGGAGGAGTCCGGAGAAAATCTAGCGGAGCTCACAGGTAAGTTCTTCGGTCCCTAGTCTTTAGTTTCGGTAGTTCTTTCGGTAGATAGATATAGTAGAAATGCTTTAGATTTATCTTTAATTTTTCAAGATAGTCTAGATATCATATTTAGGGGTAAATATGGTATTATTTTCGAAAATATGATGAGGGAAAAGATGTCAAAATTCCGAAGAGATAGAAATAAAAAGCAAGTTCTGGCGAAATTTCCGCCGATTAGGGATTCGGGGCAAAATGGTAATTTGTACCTAAAATGCCTATTATACTTCTAGAAGTTGATAAATGTTATCCTTATAGGATATCTGAGATAATCGGACCGTTGTTGTACAGCCGTCATACCGCTGTTTCACCCGCTGTCAAAAAGTACCGTTTTCTATCAACGAAGGTACGTTCGCGTACTGTAACACTAACTCTGATGCTTATTGTATGCTTATATGTGATAGACGACTATACAAGTGATTTGTATAGATAACTTTTTACATGCGATGTGTATTGTTAACATTGATAACTTTACATGCGATGTATCATCGTTAGCATAGATAACTTTACATGAGATGTGTCTTGTTGTTATATTAATCTTGCATCTGCTATGTACTTATGTGTTGATTAATACTTGTGATGTCATCCATATGTTGTTTATATAAGTATGAGGTTAACCGTTACCGCGAGGTTCGATGTGCATTTGGACCTCGGCTTCTAAAATAGCTTCAGGGTCGGGAGGACTGAGAGCCGAAGATAAGGGCAAGCAACACGCTTAGAGTCTCGACCGGAGAATTTCTTTTGTTGCCACAACATGGGTGTTGCCAGAGAGACACTTCGTTGTTATTTACCTTAAAAAATCTCGGTTATTGTACCGCTTTTGTAATCAGCCAGACTTACGACATTATGAATCTAATTATCAGTTACTCAATCGCTCCAATGCTCTACTCTGATGAAAAAAAAAATATATACTGCTTTTGAAAATGGGATGTTACAGAGAGCATGCGCTTACGTTTGGACAATGAGTAACTGATATAAAATGCCCAGACATAAGCTGGTATATTAAAAATTCCGAAGGAATATTCATGTGATACAATAATACAGAACTTTGTATAATTACAATTCTTACATGGTAACTATACATTCTTAAGCCAAGCCTTAGCTAGACTTGTGACTTAGAACCCAATACAGTTAATCAAATCCATTGGCCAGGTAGGTGTCTAGGGGAAGTCTCCCTGTCTTTCATGGCGACTTATTGACTGAATCACATAGGCTAGCCCTGCCTTCGGCACCAAAAGGTTTTAAACAACTCTATCGGATTCATGCCAGAACTAGTCCTATTAGACTTCTTCCGACTCTCATCTCGGCCAGTGCATCTTCACGGCTTCATCCATCGGTACCTCTTCTCGGCTCCATCCACGTCACCTTTTCATATTCAGGTTCCTTTCTTGAACTATTAGTCAAGGCTGAGATTCAATCGAATTGAATCTCAGGTAACAGTTAACCTCTATAGCAGATATAACAATATATGATAGATATTCATTACATATCAGCATCAATCATACATAGCACACAGCAGATGTAAGGTTACAACAATACATAGCACACAGCACATGTAATGTTAACAACGTTTGCACACTCACCCCGTGCCATGAATCCACGTGTCCTCAGTGCTAGGAAAACATACTTGCAGCGTTATCAAGACTATAACCCACATAAAATTGAATGTATATAAACATGAGATCTAAGCCCCATAACTTAGTCACGGTGCATGACCCAAGACGTAGTCTTGTTCATGACTTTATGAATCATTCAATCATTAAATTATTATATTAGTATATATTTAATTCTGAAAATATTCCATTATATGTGGTCCACATTTAAAGCCCACTAACCCACAACTCTTCAGTTGCCCATTTTGTAACCGACTAATCAAGTCAGTAACTGTCCATTTAATACTCATTTAATATGCACATTAGTGATCTACCTCTGTGATGGCCAGAGGGAAAATGAAGACGTGTATATATGTTTTGGTCCCCTCAGTCTGCTCTCATGTTTTAGAACACACACCATCTACAGAGTGAGAGAAAAGGCTGAGAAGAGCCAAAACCTAGAGTCAATCTCTTCTTCATCTGAGAACAAATCAATGGCTGGAGGTATTTCAGTTCTTTATCCTGTTTATTCCGCATTGATCTAATTGCTTAATTTATGTATTTTGCATGATTAGATCGCTTTATTTCCAACAATGTAATCATACAAATATAGGCGATTAGAGTTACTAGTATGCGAACGTACCTTTCACCGCGTATTTACCAAAACTCCCGACCTTTTGAATCCGACCCCGGACTTCCCGGATATCCTATAATGTTACCGTCGGATTATTTCATTTTCCATGATATTATAATTAATATCGTATTTCATAGAATAATATCAAAAAGGATATTTTCACCCATTTTGACATTTCTACCATTGGTGGATTTGTTATTACAATTTTGCCCTTACATATTCTTAAAAACGCCATTGCTGGATTTTTTGGGCAGATTTTGCAACAACTTTGAAAAATCATAATTAATTCTAAAAAAATCATTTTTGAGTGCTGAAAAATTCTTCATGACCCTTGACATGTCTATTTTCAAGACAAAATATTTCCAGAATCCAGGAAGTCACGGATCATTCCCAGTTTAATAGTTTCTCAATGCTGCCCAGTTTTAATCCCAAAAAAATGGCTTAACTTCAAAAATATGTTACTCATTGTGTAGAACTCAAAATGCTACAAAATTTATATATTTAGAAATCCCTACATGTCTAATTTATTCATGTAAAATTTCATGATTTAATGACTTCATTTGAAATATAAAACAATAGCATCTTTTCGCTGGTTGCACAGAATTTTCTACCGAAAATTTGCCAATGTTTTGCTACTTTGATCTTCAACTTCCAAAAATGATATTCCACCATATTTTCCATCAAATTTTCGTGTCAAACTCATTTCCAACCTCAAAAGCATGAAAACGAAATTACTTTTGAAAATTCAAGATCAAAGCATAATTTTACTATAAATTTAAAGACCAAAAAAACTCCTTGATCATTCCTTTAGAAATCACCTCTTGGATGATTTGGTGTGAAGAATCCCATTTTCAAAAGAAGTATATATATTTTTCATCGGAAATTCCATCAAATTTCACAACCATATAGAATTAATCATAAGTATATCGTGTCAAACTCATTTCCAACCTCAAAAGCATGAAAACGAAATTACTTTTGAAAATTCAAGATCAAAGCATAATTTTACTATAAATTTAAAGACCAAAACTCAGGAGAACTTCGAAACTTAGGATGTCTAATTTTGAAACAGTTTTCATGATTTACCTCTCCAGAATTTTCAAGCTTCTCCACACTCACTCTCTCTACATGATTTTTAGAAATCACCTTTGGAGCTGATTTGGTGTGAAGAATGAAGAGAGGAAATCTCTCTATTTATAGGAAAAATTCTAAGCTCACATGAAATTTCCATACTCAACCACTTTGATCTTTGCCAGTGCCGACATGCTTCCATTTAATAGGATGACTATTAAACATAAATAAATATTTCTTAAGTGTTAGAGGTGAATATGTGGTTTCAATAAATGGCCAAAATTACCTTATTATTTAGGGAAATTACTGTGGTTTCAATGAAAATTATGTGAAAATTAGAAAAGAAAAAGAGCTAATGTCAATGAAAAATGTATTTTATAAGGAAGAAAATGGCTCGAAAATATTATGATAAATCTCATATGACTGCAAATATTGACAAAAACTTAGGAAGTATGTTATCTTTAATTTTAGGAATTTTTGGAATTATTTCCCTCAAAATATATAGAGCATAAATATAATAATATTAAAAGCACTTTATGGCCCTAGTATTTTTAATATTTTACATGGGATATAAAATACCAATGTAAGTCAAATAGTTGTGAGATAATATTTAATCCTAATTAAGAAAATTATCAACAATATTTAAGTGGCTAATTAAGCAATTAATGACTAATTAAGATAGATTATGATATAAGTAAATTAAATAAGTAAAAATTAAATTAATAAATAAATTAAAGGGGGGGGGGCGAAATTAAAGGAAAATAATAAATAAAGAAATAAAATAATTGTAGTAGTGTGAAGAGGGTTGTGGCTTTTTCAAATAATATCTAGATATTTGAATTAAATAATAATATATTCGTAAAAAGAGCCAACATGATATTCGAGAACGATAGAAATAAAATCCTACCTCGAGATGTAGGGTTGAAGTCGAAACATCTGGACTTTTTATAGACCGGTGAATTTCTACCTCGAGTGGACTATCTCGTAGGTCATTTCGAAACCAAATGAGTCATTAGGATACAGGGTTTTAAGGGAAAAGGTCAGATAGTCAAAAAGAGAACCTATACAAAATGAAATAGTTGTGATAAACCAGGGATTAGGTTTCTTAGGACTGGACATATTAGGAATCAATGAATTTTTGTCCGAGAAAGTGGTATGGGAAGTTATTTTAAATCGCAAGCGGCGTTTGTTCGAAAATCTTCAGCAGACAACGGAATACCCTTAATGAGATCAAAAATTTAGCAAAACCCAGTGGTTTTAAAGAGAAAGAATGGAACTACAAAACCTAGTTCCCGGATTTTTGAGTTTCTCCAAGATTGCGCGGAAAGAGCACCGAACTGGAAACTTTATCGGTACCGGCCATAAAGTAAGAGCTTGTGATGTCATGCATGACATCAATTATCCTTGGGAATGGTGCATGGAGGTCGGCACATAGGAGTGGAGGTCCAAGATGGATTCTTGCCAAAACCCTAGATCCGACGGCTCGGGATCGGTGCGAAAAAGTTTGAGTTATTTACCAAACGCAATTCCCTTCTTCTATAAATAGCAAGCCATCCCTTCTCATTTCTCACACCAAAAATTCAGATTAGAGAGAAGTTTTAGAGAGAAGGAAGAGCTCGGAGAAATTCTAGCCGAGTTCTGGGTAAGTTCTTCGGTCCTTAGTCTTTAGATTCGGTAGTTCTTTTAGTAGAAATGCTAGAATTGTCTTTAAATTTTCCTGATAGTCTAGATATCATATTGAGGGATAAATATATTATTTATTTTGAAAATATATTGGGGGAAGAGATTTGTCAAAATTCTGGAAAGATCGGGTTAAGATAGCGAAGCTCTGGCGAAATTTCGCCGACTTGGCCAACTAGGGGCAAAATGGTAATTTGTACCTAAAATGCCTGTTATAGTCTTAAATATTGATAAATACTATCCTTATAGGATATTTGAGCTAATTAAACCGCTGTCGAGCCGCTGTTGTACCTCCGTTTCACCCGCTGTCTTCCGTTTTCCGTAAAAGTACCGTTGTACCGCCGAAAAGGTACGGACGCGTATTGTAACCTTAATCTGATGCTTGTTGTATGCTATATGTGATTGCTTTGTGTTCATATGCGAGATTCTGTTGGTTTGAAAATGGTGGAATGATGAGTAAACGGGTTATGGTAGTGTTAACACCGTTGAGAGTTTTCCTAGCGCTATGGACACGACAAGACATCGTGGCACTGAGGAGAGTGTGCGGGCGGGATGACATACATACTTGCGGGGGCTATGTAATGTTATTGCCGATATGTGGAGATGTGTTTTTATCGTGAAATGTTGTGGATATGTCATGCATGCATATCTTGTTTACATAAGCATGAGGTTAACCGATTACCCGAGATCCAATAGGCGTTGGATCTCGTTTGTTAATATAGCTTCAGGATCTCGAGGAGTTCGGGACGTGGTGAAGGGTAAGGAGCCGGCATAGGAAAGAAGATGAAGAAAATAAATTGTAGTATATTTTGTTTAAAAGTATTCGGATGATTGTACTACTTATGACTACCAGACATATTATTATGCTTGTTATTCAGTGACTCTGTTTCCATTTTAAATCGAAAATTTTCTGACTGGTCAACTCTGATCAAATACGGCAAGAAAACGTTTACGAAAACGGGGTGTTACAATCTTCATCCATTGGATTCAATTCTCTTTTTTAGACCTAATCCTGACCCTTCATTGTTTTAGAAAAATCCCAATCACTATTGCAGATTTTTATTTTTAAACCACATGTGCTTAATTAATATTATTTAAATAATCTCTCTCCCTCCCTCCCTCCCTCCCTCCTTATCCTCTTCCATTTTGCATTAATGAGTCTTTAACAAAATATCTCATCCTATAATCCTATCTTTCTTCCATATCTTATCTTCTTCCACAATATATCTCCATTTAACTTAACCAATAAGCATCTTATCTTGGATATTCATTGGAAATCTTATCTAAATATTATCTCAATCTTTCCTCCATGTGCTAGCCGAAATGCCTCTCTCCCATAGCCATCCAATGTGCTTTTATTATCACATAATTGTCTTGATTAATTTATGAAAGAGAAAAATAAGATCCTATCTAATATCCACCATGAGCTAGGGGCCATCTTTATTGACTTTTAGGATTGTTACATAAAGCATGATTAATATGCTAAACAAGTGCTTATTTGTTCTCTTGATTGCATTTAAAATAGCTATTATTTCCATTGTCTTTGATTTCCCTTAATCAAGCTAAAATCATAAACCACTAACCTCAATTAGCACAAGCTAATTTGCTAATTATTAAATGTTAATTTGGCTAAGGGTCTTCATAGCCCTTTCTTTCTCTCCTTTGATTATAAATTAGTTACTATTTTATATGCTATTTATATCACATTAAATAGCCCCTAAATAATGTCTCATAATTAACCCTTGGTTAATTAATTCCAAAGTGAAATTTGGATGAAAATATAATCAATAGATTATAATTCTTTGAGACACATATTCACCTTTGTATTTTAGTAATTATTTTCCAAAATACAATGTTTATAAGAGTTATAAAAATTAGGGTATTACAAGCCATATATGCCATTTTTAAGGATCACAAACCTTGGAAGGAAACTCTTTAAGCCTTGGAATCAATTTCAGTTTTTCCACATTCATCTACATGCATTAAAATGAAGCATCACATCAAATGATGTGATGATCATGAAATAAGAAACATATGTAATTTTGAAGGATCACAAGCCACATACAAGAATAAATTAAGACAATTTTTTCGGGTGAAGACAAGTTCAAAGCTCTGAATCAATCTCAAAGTTCCTAAATTTGTAAAGAGACATCAAAATCAAGCATCAGTGGATGTATTAACCATAAACTTTTGCAAGTATGCAAGCACGGGAAATTCACTGAAGGGAAAATATACACTACAATAGAAAAGGACCACAAAGCAACAAAGACAGTATCTAAGTTGATGAGCAAAAGTAGGCCCCCACAATTATATATATGTATGCACATTATAGTTAGGCATCAAATGTTATTAATGTCAATGAGCCTTCTTGGAGTGCAGTAACTGTACAACTTGAAACACCAATGCCAATACATCTATTTACATAAAAACATTGTCATTTTTTCAAAAATGCCACCTATGCAAGAAACCGTTAACTTTAACAGTAATTTTAACGGCAATGAAGTTGATACTTAAAAATATAAAACATTATGGTTAGTTTAAACTTTTAAATATTAGGGAGATTATGACAATCATCTGTTGGGGGCATGGTTATGAAAATATCAATAGCCACCTCGGGTTACTTGATGCTTATGACAAGTATGAAGCATTAAATATGAATCTATGTTAGTGTTTTGCACAATTTATAACGCGTTACATTTCAAAAGTAATGTATCAACGAGCTTGTTTCAATAACTAGATTTTGCCTCATTCAGTTTCAACGTGTTAGCTTCTGATTTTGACTTATATGCTGGAGACGTTAAAATTGCCTATGATACTACTTACTCATAGTTTTAACGTTAATTGAGATCTCACAAGAAGCGATAGTTGAACGGCTACTTTTTCCTAGCAATGTCTCTTTTGCTTTTTATTAATGGCTGTAAACTTGTCTCTAACAACTATAACTTCACTAAATTCATAAATATTCACTCATCGATTATGGTTGGTAAGATTATTAAGTTCTAAATTGATGTGAATTCATATTTGCATTAACTCATCCTTGAAAAAGCTCTCTTATACTTCGTTTTAGTGCTTCATTGTCTATATCTACTCTTTCAAAGAGTTTTAAGCATTAAATTCTTTATTACTTGAAAGTATACTCAAAGTGATCTTTGAATTTGACTGTTTGGAAAAGATGAGAAGAAAGAAAAAGAGTAACTAACTCTTGGATTGTATTGTGGTTACAAGTACCTATTTTAAACTTGTAAAACTTAGTTGAAATCTCAAGAGGTTTATTTGAAGTTGAACGTAGGCTAAGTGATTGCGGTGACAAATATAAATTCTTTGGATTCTACTTCCTTTCATCTCTTCCAAAATCTCATTTCAAAGCGGTTTTAAGTGTCTTTCTATGTTACATTGGGTTTTTAGTTGGAAAAGGTTTTTGAAAATTTTATAAGAACACTATATAAAGAATGTAGACCGATTAAGTAGGCTACGAAAGGACCAAATTAAAATAGAACCAAAAGTGTCAATCTCAAAGCCCACTCTTCCGAATCGAGGTTTACATACTTCAAGGAATGAGAGCCCTTAACCCAAATTCTAATCCAAACCAAACTGCTTGAAGACAATAATAACAAAAAAAAAAGAAATACTTATGTTAGCAAAAAGAAAAAAAGAAAAAGGAACAAACAATTTATGAAATTTTTTTCTTTAATTTTACCTTTCCAAGTCAACTTAAAACACTCCATAATCATAGCGATGAATGAAAACATTTTTTCAAAGAAATATACTATTTTGTCCTAAATATAGGAGCTATATAATTAATTTACTAATATTAAGAAAATCAGTTAAGTTATTTATTTCTAACAAATGTGTTTTTGTTTTCCCTAAGCTATAAGATACCACTTTAATTATTAGTTTCATAGATAAAAACTCACTTTAACATGTACAATCAATATGGAAACTTTGAGGGGGAGAAATCTTTATAAATTTAGGGGACAAAATGGATTGTAATATTATATTTATGACCAAAACAAACATGTTAACTAGTTCTTACATTTGGAACAGATGAAACTAATTCCTTAAAAAATTCAATGTTAGTGAGTAGGGTTTGATTCATGTTGGAATCCTCATCCACCAAACAACTTCCAATTCAGCATCCATCTTGATTAATCTACTTCTCTAATGACAAACAAGTTGTAGTATTTTATTTTATAGAAGGCTCACATTCTTAATATTGTTGTGGTTTAGATTGTGCTAATTATCCTCTCAACAGTCATAACTGCTTAACTTAGATTATTTATGGAGAGCATATCATTTTTAAAATTTTATAATTCAATGAAATGGAGTCAAATTGAAGTTCACTTCATTCTTGAATTAAGAACCGTTGACTTCTTAAAATTTCATATGTTAATATACTTTAAACTTCATATTACACATAAAATTAATTTTTCTATATGTTTCTTAATGTACTTTTACACTTTTTATGTCTTATTAAAAAAGTGATATTTTTTTCTGTGTCGTTTGAACTCATGACCATGGGATGAGAAATCTATTCCTCTCAAGTCTCAACCAGCCAATATTACACTCCAACATTGACAGAAAAAGACTGACCTTTCTTGATAGATCACTAAGTTCAAAATAATTGTTTAATTTGTTTCAAAAAATTTTGAGCAACAATAAATGTTATAAAATTCATAAACCCTAAATGTGAATTTAAATATATAAATATCTATTTTTATTTATATTAGACATTATATAATAATAATAATAATAATAATAATAATAATAATAATAATAATAAAAAAGAAGCCTAAATTAATATCTACAGTATACCAATTCTTTTGAAGTAACGTACGGATTTGACAATGAGGGAGAGGATCGAAAACTTAATTGATAAATTATCACCATGATTTTTAAGATTTTTTTAATTCATCCCTGGTGGTAAATACTAAATAGTAATTACATAATTCTTTTTTCGGGCCAACAGTAATAATATTTCAATAATCCAGCATAAATTATAAAACTTGTGATTTTATATGTATAATTTTATTCAGAGATAATATAAAAACGTATTGACAGCAAATATCCAATGGTGATCATCTCGAATTTCCATGCAAATGAGGTGGCTTATGTTTTGTGGTCAATAACTGTTGGTACAGCGAAGCTTAAAGTGATGACGGCGCAGACGCTAACTGTTGCAGTTGGCCCACGTCATCATCGGTCACCCCGAACAGCGCCTATTATCCTGCAACATTTCACGCTAGGAGTAGAAGTAAGCTGTCCGAAGGCCAAAAAGAAAAGAAAAGAAAAGAAAAGAAGTAAGCTGTCATGTGATTCAGCTTCGCACGATCTACCAAGTAGTTGACTTTATTTTAAGTTCCCATTAGCCCTCTTCTGCCACGTGGCATTCTTGGGTAAGTTACCCCCGTGCTCCTTCTTTGACATTCATGGTCCTCCGTTTTAATTCCCTAATTAAAAACATCTTTGAAGAAACAATATTTTTTTTAAAGTATTAAGGGATATTTTTTACCAGAAAGTTTTCACTAAAGCACAATTTCATCCTAAAATTTTTTCAGGTGGAAATTTTGCCTGAGAAGTTTTTAAATCGGAGTAATTTTGTCATAACCATTATCTCAGTTAATTTTAATTGTTAGTTGATCCAATATGCTAAACTAGCAGTCTACATGTCATCCACATCATTTTTGTTAAAGTGCTAATTTTAAAAAAGATGAAGTAGATGACATGACACATTGACTCATGGTGGAAATTTACACCTTAACAAAAATGATGTGGATGACATGTGGATTGTTAGCTTAGCATATTTGGCCAATTAACGGTCAAAATTAACTGGGATAATGGTCAGGACAAAATTGCTCTCTTTTTGACACTTCCAGGACAAAATTTTCCCCAGAAAACTTTTAGGATAAATTGTTATTAGTAGAAACTTTTGGGTTAAAATTACCCTTAACCCTTTTTTTAATTTGGACAATTAATATTATATTCCTTTTAGGCTAATTTTGTAACAAGCACTGATGGATATTAGCCGTTGGCCTTAACCCTTATTTTAATATGGACAGGTATTTTCCTTTTAGGCTAATTTTGTTCCAAGAACGGATGGATATTAACTGTTGGCATTGCTTTCCATAGGAAACCTTGGTACACGTTACGACGAATTAGCATATTTCTAGACCTAAGCCCGTTAGTATTCAAGAAACAATATAAATTTAGGGAAGAAATTCCTCATTACATAATTTATCATTTGAAAGTATTTACAATTTGTTTAGAACTCTCTTATAACCTAGTTAATTATGTGCCTCTTATTTTCCACTATGCGTAAAATTGAATGCATTTCTACATAGCCGAAGATATGTTGAAAACAGGTCAACTTGGAAATAAGAGTTACCCTTACACCCACTTAATAACTTTTGGATTCTTAGGCGCCTGATATTTTTCTTACCTTAAAACAATAAAAAAAAAGCCTTATAATTTTTTTTTTAAAAATAGTGATACTTTAATGCTTTATAAATTTTATCAGAGGGATAACTAATAATGCATGATGCCCCTATAACATAAGGGAGAATACTCCCTCCCTTTAAAATTATAAGCTACTTTAAACTAATTTCTACCCTTGAGGAAACAATTAGCATCACTAGAAACTGTCTACTCTTTCCATTATCTATCTGTATTTAATAGGATAACTCTTAATCACAAATAGATAAAAATTCTCATTAATTACTTCTAGAAAATACTAAAATGCATTATAATTTAATACATGAAAATAGCAGGAAATGCCAAAAAACTTACTACTTTTCAAAATCATGTTCATGAATCAACATGAACATCTCTTTTTTGCACGGGGTGGGGCCGGGGGGTCCTTAAGTAACTTTGGAATTGGAAGTTATCAAATCTGAAATAAATAAATAAAAGTCAAACTTCGAAAGTCTAAATAGGTTAATACAATAACGTGTTGAGCTCTTAATTTTGACTTTTCTATACCAACATCAATCATTGAGGGTCTTGCACGTGCTCTCAAACTTAATTTCATTATTTCTTAAAAACATTTTCAAATCGTAATTAGCGTAGCATATACATGATCATTTCCTCTCCTAAGTATATATATTGCTTGATTATTAAAAAGTTTATGTATAACGAATTAGTTTGGTATCTTAATCAATCGATCGAAGTTCAATTTACTTCAACAAAATATATCATAGTCTAAGAAAGTCCAATTGTTACTTTTTATAATCCTTAATGTATGAGTTAATTGAAAGTTGATCTTGGTCCTAAACGTAAGATATATTTCTTATACTTTTCAATTTTTTCTTAATTTACCCTTATCATGCTCTCTCAACAATAAGCTAGCTAAGTAAGAGAGAGATGAAGACAATTAAAGAAGATGATTAGGGTGTTTTAGAAAAAAAAAATGTTACATTAACTAACTTCTTTAATCTAATTAAATTGGATATATATTTCTTAAATTAAGGACCGAAGAGTTGAGAATATAACAAAATAAAATAAAAATTAGAAACTTTAGATAGCTGTTATCAAGTGACTTGAGAATCACAATTAAGTATAGGATTATAACATAACATCTCAAGAAGATTTGGATCCATCAGAATACACATGGCAATTATTGTCCAACCTCCTAGAATATTTGTGATGTCTCATTAATTATACAAGAATTTGAATAATTAATTATTTGAATAGAATCATTTTGTCCCTATGAAGAGCAATTATATATGTCTATGGAATTCCTATAACCCTAAAATTGCCAAACTCACTTTCTCAATATTTTATTCACGAACAATTGAATAGGGGAAGAAATAAATTTAAAAAACCACCTGAGGTTTGCCTATATAAACCTAAGAGTTATAAGTCATTTAGACATTTCTTCACGGAAGAAAAAGAAAAGTGTTGACATATAGATTAGAGAACATGGAAGGCAACACTTTCACACGTCTAGCTTCATTCACATTTCTCTCATTTCATGTTCTTCTCTTCTTCATTCTTCTTTCTCAAGCTTCTGCATGCAACAATTCCACCATTAATCCTCCAGCTTCTTCCAATTCCTACCAAACCAGAAATAACACGAATATAAACCCTAATTCCTATTCCAAGAGTACCACAAATAATCCTTCTCCAAATCAAATTGCAAAGAACTACAAAGCCTTTGTTTTCACTTCCTGCAATGGCTCCACATACCCTTCAATCTGCTACCAGTACCTATCCAATTACGCTTCAAAGATCAAAGCAGATCCTTTCAAGCTTTGTAATTCCTCTTTATCTGTGGTGCTAACACAGGCTAAGAAAAGTTTTTCAGTGATCTCAGATCTTTTAAATCAGAAGAACAGTTATATATCGGGGACGGCTGCGAAGGCGTTGAAGGATTGCCTTAGCAATGTGAAAAGTTCTATTGGTGAGGTTAAGGAGTCTCTGGATGATATGAACCATTTGTATGATAGTTATGATAAGGAGTTTCAGATGAGCACGATTAAGACATATGTGAGTGCTGCTATTACTGATCACGAGACTTGTTTTGATGGGTTAGATGAAGAAAACGTGGATGCTTCTGTGAGGGACAAAGTCAGAAACAGTGTGTTAAATGTTCAGAGGATGACCAGTAATTCTTTGTATTTCATCAACAATCTCAAGTATTAATTCAAAGATTTGCATCAATAATGGAGGAAATTGTGTTTCAGATTATATGAAGTCAAAGTAAGACGATGATGTGTTTGATTTTTGATTTCTGATTTTTGATTTTGGGCTTTTGCCTTATTGGCAACATTCAATAAGGTAGCTATGTAAGTGTTTCTCATTTATGCCTCTCAATATATCTATGGGGCTTCTCTTTTGTTGTTTATTTTGTTTATTTTTTCATATGAAATTTTCTCTGTATGGTATAAATCATTTAATAATTAGTCTTGTGCTGTTTTCTGTTGGGACCAACTATGTGAAATTTAAGATGTACAAGAAGGTTGCTTCATGATTTTCAAGTTATTAATTGTCAGAATTAATGCATGTATTATTCTGATTCTCATCTTAAAAAATACTTGATATACCTAGGTATGAAAAAATAGATTAGGCCTCTAACAGGTAGGGATCTCCATTAACTACACCAGATCGGGTTTGACCCCAACCCGAGGTCTGACCCATATAGAACCTCGGGCTGGATAAGCCAGCCTAAGGTTAGGTTTGGTCCAGCACCAGCCCAAGTTCGGGCTGCACCAAATCAATCCAGTAGACTACCTGGACTAGTCTAGGCAATCTAGGACCTTTCCCCCTTTTTCGGACCTACTAGATCACGTGGCTCCCCCTCCCCTCAGAAAAAGCAACCCCTCATACCTCAATGGCTCAGTCCCTCACTGTCTCTCTTCCCTCACTCCATCTCTTGGTCTCTCTCTCTCTCTTCCCTTGCTCTCACTCTTCGATGCCTCGCCGGATGTGGCAGTCGGAGGTGGTGACATTATCTCTCCTCCCTCCCTCCAGGCCCAAGCATCCCTTGTGTAAGTGGGGGTATATAAAAGGTCACTTCCAAAGTCTCACTCTCTTTAAATCTTTCTGAACATTCAATGATTTGAAGCTATAAAAATCTCCTTCAATGTTTTGCGGTTTAGATCTATATAGAAGGTGAATTTTTTTGTCACTTCTAAAGGCTTGCTGTGTGTGTTCGGGAAAAGAAAAAAAGGCATGGTGTGTGACTGTGTGTTGTATAATATATATATATATATATATATATATATATATATATATATATATATTCGGGCCAGATTGGACCAGACCAAGGGGTTTGAGCCCTTGGCCCGAAGTTCGGTTTGGCTCGAGCAGACCAGTCTGGTCTGGTTTGCCCAAAGTGTCTCGAGCTGATTTTCTTGCTACCTGACTTGGTCAGGTCAGACCGGGTTAGGATGGGTCAGACCGAACCTCGGGTTTTTTGGACATCCCTACTAATAGGGGCTACAGCCTAGCCTACATTGTTACACCCCCTCCGATAAATGTCATTCATCAAATTAAATAGTGCCACATAATAAAAATACTTTGGCTATATATCAGAAGCAATTTCTCAGGATCAATAATACTATAGTCATCCCAAAATAAAATAATACAAATAATTTCCCCAGAAACACAACTTATCAGCCCTCAACTATGCTCTATGTCCACCGACTTGCCCCTAAGAGCCCTGCTCTCTACTATAGTCTCTTTTTGAACTTTTAGGCTGGTCTGTGATTCAAGTTGAATCCTAGAGTAACATGTTAATTTCATGTATAATATAAACAATATATGACTATTAACCACAATTATAAAAAATAAACAATACGATATTCAGTATAAATCACATATGGTCACATAATGCACACGATCACATAATCAAGCAAGTTCCGGATAAATCACATATGGTCACATAATGCCGGATAATTATTTATCGGAATATTATATTCAATAAATAATACCTATTGGAAATAGGTGAATATGTGGTCTCGAATAATAAGTTATAATTATCTTATTTTCTAAGGTAATTTCTATCGAAATTAGGGTGAATAAAGAGCTAAAAATCCCTAAATGCAATTGTGGGGCATAAAATGGCCTGAAAATATTATGATAAATCCTAAGAGGCAATGAAATATTTATTACAAATTGGAGAATATGTTGTCTCTAATTTAGGTAATTTTTGGGATTTATTTCCTTGGAAAATAATGAGGCAAAATTACATATAATTTTGGGGAGCATAAGTTGCCCCATGATTTTTAATATTTTACATGGAGCATTAAATACCAATGTCAGTAAAATAGTTGTGAGATAATAATTAATCTCAATTAAGAAAATTGTCAACAATTAGTAAGTGATTAATTAAGTAATTAATGGATAATTGTTTAAGCATGAGATAACTTAATTAAAATTAAACATAAATTAAGTAATTAAAAAATAAATATAAAAGAAAATAAAAGAGGAGGGGCGAAAATTGTAAGTGTGAAAAGGGTTTGGGATTCTTGAAATAATATCTTGATATTTGTAATTAAATAATAATATAAATGAGATATTCGTAGAAAGACCAGGTTGGATAAATGAGAACCGATAGAAATAAAATCCTATCTCAAAATAGGTGAACTAAGTATTAAGCATATGGACTTCTTATAAACAAGTATAATTTTATCTCGGAGTGGGCTGTCTCTGAAGTCATTTCCGAAACTGGCGGAATGATTAAGAGACTAGATGGAAGAGGAAAAAGGGCAGATAGAAGAAATGAGAACCAATGGAAAATAAATCCGTTGTGGAAAACCATGAACTAGGTTTCTTAGGTCTGGACATATTATAAACCAGTGAATTTTTGTCCAGAAGCTGGTGATATCAAAAGTCATTCCCGTAACCGATGACGTTTGTCAGAAAATGTTCAGCAGGCAACGGAATACCCTTAATGGGATTAAAAATTTAGTTAACCCAAGTATTTTGAAAGAGGAAGAATAGATCTTCAGAGCTGTGCGGCCGTATTTTTGAGATTTGCTAAGATTACGCGATTAGAACACCGAACAGGGAACTTTATCGGTACAGTCACATAAAGCAAGAAGATGACATCATTTTTTGACTTTTGGGGCAAGGGGAGGTCGGCACACACCAAGGAATGGCCAAGATTGATTCTCTCAAAAACCCTGGATTCGACGGCCGAAAACTGATCTGATAAAGTGTGAATAGTGACTCATTTTTGCCTATAAATAGCACTTCACTCTCTTCACATTTTCCACACCAAAGTTTCGAACCTAGAGAGATTTTAGAGAGAAGGAGGAGTCCGGAGAAAATTGTAGCGAAGCCCTGGGTAATTTCTTCGGTCCCTAATCTTAAGCTTTGGTGTTTTGTTCGGTAGTTATAGTAGGAATGTTGTTTTGATCTTTAATCTTCCAATTTATTGTAGATATCATGTTTTAGGGTTAAATATGATATATATTTCGAAAAATAAGTTGGGGAAAGAGTTATGGCAAAATTTTGGAAGATTAGAGTCAAAGTAGCGAAGCTTTGGCGAAATTCCGCTGATTAGGGGAGTCAGGGGCAAAATGGTAATTTGTACCTAAAATGCCCGTTATGATGTTAGACTTTGATAAATATGATATTATATGAATGCAATAAACTGAAGACTTTCTTCTTTTGTTATTTCCTAGACACAGATCACAATCATGGTACAAATAGGCATTGAATGTAATACGCGTGTCCTAGACACGGATCACAATCATAAATAGGCATACAGAGTATGTGGGATTAGAGTTTCTACTTTGCAGATTTTTAGATTGACAACCAACTCCCAAATTCTTTTAAAAGCTTTAGGCGACGACACTTTCTATAATTATAAATAATATTTGTCACTTTTGCAAATTCTCCATAACTTAAATAACACAAGAATTAATTATTATTTTAGCCCAAATTTTTGGCTAAAAGTCCTTTATTAATTACAAGAAGCCAAATTAATTAACCTTGAACTTTATGACCTCCATTTTCGGACTTGCTTCAAATCTGTCCAGAATTCCCAACAACTTTGAAAATTTATAATTAATTATAAAAAAAAAAAACTCAAATTAAGGTGGTTTTAAAGGCTATGTGACACTTGATAAGTCTATTTTTATACAAAAATACCATGGATAGTTAACTACATGAATACTGGGCCAGTTTCAATTAAATAGCACTTATGTCCAAATTTATTTTCCAGATTTAAGGGTCATTTTCAAAAATTCTCCTTGTCTAGAAATCAAAAATAGGCACATAACCTATCAAATTAAAACTTAAGATGTCTACTTTAAGATTGTAAAATTTCATAGCCATTGGAGACTATTTTCTTAGTCAAAAACACGTTGCAAACTTTTTGCCCTGCTAGAAAACCATTTCAGCAACTTTTGAGTTTTCTTGAAATTTATTCCTAATACTTCCAAAATCACTTTTAAACTTTTATCTCATACAACTTTTCATTTTAAACACTTTGGAAACATCAAAATGAACAAAATCCCACTATTTTCTTATGTTTTGTTCTGACTAAAAATAAACCATGATTAACACAAATAATTTCTAAGTTTTCTTCACAAATTCCATGATTTTATGTTCTTAAGTTGCCTTCTAGCTTCCTTATTTAAACTTAATACACCCTTTAATCCATTTTATAATCTTGGGAAGAATATCCTCATAGTATTATAATCTTCAAATCTACAAGAAACATGAGGAAATTAATCTAAAATCAACCAATCTCACAAATAAGTGTAAGTAGGCTAGAGATGATACTTACTAACTTACACTTCTTGTTATTTTCCTTCTTCCTTGTGCTCCCTAAGCCTTCAACCCCCTTAAGAACACCATGTATAACAATCATCTCAATATTTAAAACTTACATAGTGAATGAAGAAGGAAAATTGAGTCTTTATTCATGACTACTTACCTTGGGGACTTAGTATTTCCTTGTTTCTTCCTATAACTTCACCAAGCTCTTCTCTTTTGCTTCCCTTAGGTGTTTGAACGAAAATCACACAAAGAAAGGGGGTAAAAAGTGATTTATAATTGAAGGTAAAAATCATTTAAGGGTCCCCTTGGCAATTGTCCAAAATGCCCTTGCATAATATATCTATTTTATCTTACAACATATTTTTTACTTCCTTTCCTCTCCTTGTCCTTATGCCATTCGAATTTTATGGCTTGTTAGATAAGCCTTTATGTCATCTTCTTAGCCTCATATATTCTTGCTTTGGTGTCTATTTCCCCAACAAGACATATGGCATTATGGGGTTTATTTCAAGCTTCCTCTTATGATTGCATGGTTGGCTAAATTATAGCCTTTAAAATAATGGCTTATCCCTTACACTTCCTTGATTTTTCCCTTGTCTTATTAACTCATGGACAATTGCCTGAAATTTCTTGCTTCCTTCCTTATTTTTCATGTGGGACGAAAATTAAGGCTTATCCAAGAAGCCATAAATCACCTTTTCCCATCTTGATTTTAAATACATGTGTCCCTTGTCTTCATGTTACAATAACCTCCTAACATGACAAGTGGTAATTTAGGGTGCAATGTGGAAATTTCATGACTTGTTTCTTAATTCCATCATGTCATCATTTATCAAATCCATGTGACTTTTCGTCCTTCCTTGTTGGACAAATTGGGGCCTCTTTTTGGAGATTCATGAAGACTCTTTTATGTGTCAAAATATCTTAGCTTCATGGCCTTCCATTTTGATTCACTTGGCATAAAGCCATGGCTTACTCAAGAAGCTTGAAGATTACACCTCTTGACTTTGTATCATGCACCATATTGGATTTTATGCACTCCTTCCTTCTTTTTCTACACGAAATTAAGGGAGTAGTTAGGCCTCTTGGATGTGTTTTTATCATGTGTCCAAATGTGTCTTGATTTCCCTTTGAGCACTTGGCAAAATCCCAAGCTTACACAAGAATCTTATCATATACTCTTCTTAATTTAACACATGTTCTTGGATAATTATCATTTCATGTCCTTCCTTACACTTGCTAGGCGAAATACCCCTATAGAAAAGAGTCTCAAAATTGTCTCATTTTACCCTTAACACATGTCCATTAAATAAATAATTATTGTCATTTATTAACCAAAATCCAATATGGCAATTATTCCTCTATGACCCCATTTGTCAATGAAATATAAATCCCATATCACCAATATTATTTTTCCTTAAATATACTTTTAAGGAATGATTCCACACACCCTCAATTAATTCCCTTAATCCCCTTTCGTGATAACTATGCCCCAAAAATGGACAATGGAATATTTATCTATTATCAAATATTTTTATTTTACCACATGTCTCAAAATTTATCTTTTCGGGAAAATTCGAATATTTGGATAACATTTCACTAGATTTTCCATTATACAAGGAGTCTTTAGTATAACAAAACTTTGATATTACATACATAAAGCCTAGCATAGCCTATTTAGTAAATAGGTCAAGCTCATGCCTCTATTGTCAGGGTGACAACATGAATGAAGATGTCAACCAATAGCATGTGGGGTTTATGGGGGATGAATTTATTAGGAGAGCGCTGGACAAAAGGGACACTTGTTTCTTTATGCCATACATTCAATGTGGGAACATCATTAACTCTACTTAAATTATATTAGTTTTTATTTTTTTTGTAATTGTCTTGATGGTGTGATATATTATTTGCTTAGGAAATATTAGATACTCATAGTGGTAAATCCAATGCGCAAAAAGATAGGGTACTATGGCTCTATGGGAGAGGTTCCAGACAGTAGACCATACATGCAGGAGACATACAACTAGTAAGTTATCCATTCATCATCTCTTATAATTCAGCTCATCTTGCATGTTTATGTGTGTGTGTCATTTTTTATTGCATCTTCTCATAGGGGTGTACAATTATCACACTCAAAATAGTCTCGAGTGTACCAAATACTCTTCACTGATGACAGCTACATATGCACCTTCCAATATCTGAGTTCGAAGGTATATATATTATTCACTAATGACTATAATATTATATTGAATCACACATATAGTTTTTATATATAAATGATTGACAAATTTTTCTTCTTATTTCTTTATAGTGCCTAAAGCAACCATACATGAGCAATGATTGTGGGTACTGCGTGATACAGTACATGAAGGAACAATCACACAAGGTCATGAAAATATTGATATAAATAAGGAATATCATATGCTCAATTCGTTCATATACACATTTGGTTAGCTTTATATTACAATATCTTACTTCCATCTATTGATTCCTTTTCTACACAATATTTTAATGCCTCTTGTACAATGTTTAGCAACTCACAAATGGAAGAAGTGGTTAAATAGTTGGTGGCATCTGTGCAACATTATTGGGAGAGTAAATAAATCAGTGACTGTAAATTTCTATCTACTGATGATTTGTTTGTTTTAAAGTTTTGGTTTTAATAATGTATACATGTACATGAAAAACTGTAAATATATTCTGATTTGTTGTATTGTTTTGCATAAATGAATGTAAATATATATTATGATTCATTCTATGTAAATGTATATGCAGGGGATATCCAAAGCAAAAGCCCCTATTCTTTTTTTTTTTTTAAAAAAAAAAATAGCTTTGATACATCACAGTTATGTCAACTATATATAACGGTTGTTAAAGTGGAAACATTACTTATTATGCAAGCTTTACCATATATTATTAGGTTTTTTTACGTGTGACCGTTAATTATTATCACAACAATGCGCATATCATGGCTTCACCAAGCTTAATACATAACGGGTGTTATCTTATAACCGTTATAATAGGTCTAGAATAAATAACGACTTGGAATCATTATTTATTTGTGTGGACCATATATAGTAGCCGCATATATGACGGTTTGGAACTATGATGTATGGAAGATAATAACCGTCTTGTATCGCGATTTCTGTAGTAGTGTCGTCACACACACACACACACACACGTACACACACACTCAAACCTTGCATTCACATCAATTATTCACCCCTACATTTC
Source organism: Acacia melanoxylon (assembly GCA_019022615.1). Taxonomy (NCBI): domain Eukaryota; kingdom Viridiplantae; phylum Streptophyta; class Magnoliopsida; order Fabales; family Fabaceae; genus Acacia; species Acacia melanoxylon. Next base: position 16,440,751 of record JAFJYJ010000005.1, read on the forward strand.
TTCTCCTCGATTGTTTGAGATGGCAATGCTAACCCACTCCTTCTCTCTTGATTTGCATCGTCCACTAAAGCATAATAATTGTTATGAGTTTATTTTAGTGCCAAATGAAATATTATAATCTTAGTAAGAGGAGTTTGTCCCCATTTACGTGGGAAAAATAAAAGGTAAAATCCATTTTTACCTGTTGCATGTTATGCTTGGTCGATTTCAGAAAATATATCATTAGTCAACAGGCGATCGGTTTTTCTTATTCTTACTTACTTAGACAACTATTGTTATTAGGCATTATTTATTTTCCTTATTGAGCCCTTATATTACAATGAGAATGGATGTTAGTCTTTTAAGACGTAATGTAGGATTGTAAATAGTCTTGAAAGGTTATATATAAATTTGGAGGTATAGGCTTTAAAGGCCTACATTTTAAGTAAGCATTTAAACATGTTTCAAGCTTTGTCAGGCCTTTTGAAGGCCAAGACTCAACCCTAAAAAAAAAAGCTTACGTACAGGCTCAGGCATAGACTTAAACTTTAAATTTCTATTGTAGGCCCAGGTCTATTTAGGTAAAGCCTAATCTGACCTAGCCTATTTAGACTAAGAGTGTATTAGGGGATTAAAAAATAGGGAGGCCACCCTTACACGAGGGGTTAGAGGTCATGGGTTCTACTCCAAGGTAAGTCATACTCTTAAATGAAACAAATACAGGCATCACATACTGCTACAAAACAAAGTTATCTCATCCAGGGGCGGAGCTTGGGACAAACATTGGGGGGGCTAAATGTATACTCATTAACTAATTAATTGTTTTTTTAATGATTATATAACATTTTTAAAATATTCAGATTTATAATAAAATTATTTTAACAATTCTAATGTACAAGATAACATGTTTGTTTCTCTCTAGTATGAATGTCATATCAATTACAAAATGAGAAGATATCATGAAATTCCAGAAGATTACCTGTTATATAATATATCAAAATATTAAAAGTTAACAATGTAATTTATAATACAAAATTAATAAAACAATGTACTAAATGAAACAATTAAAAATTACTTTCATTTAAAGTAATGCTCTTTGTTCTTTTAATGACTTGAAATCATCAATAATTTAATCAGTAGTGAAAGTGTCAGTTATTTCTTTTTCAATATGAATTACCATATTATCTGCAGTAAAATCATCTTCTATCTTGTTACGCAACCTTATCTTAATTATTTGCATTGCTGAAAATGAGCGTTTTGTGGTAGTCGTTGAAATTGGAAGAGTTAATAAGAGGCGAATCAATCGATCAATTATAAGTAATACACCTTAGATTTCCTTGTTTTCATCAAAGCACAACATAATTCAGGTAGAGTTAATAAATTGTTCAAATCTGGATGACTAGAAGCATCAATAACAAAATGTTGAAGTTGAGGCTTTAAAATTATTTTCTCTTGCTCAGTAAAATCAACAGGATAGTATTTTGCAACAAGAGTGCAAATATTATCAATGTTGAAAGCTTTATAAGCATCCTTAGGAATCAAATGAGAGCTAAGTGTCAAAAGCTACAAAATTTTAAGTTGTCAACGTCTCGGGGAAAGGAACGCAAAAAAAAAGAAGGAAAAATGTATTAAAAAAAATTGGGGGGCCAAAATTAAATTTTACATTATATAATTTTTTTAAAAAAAAAATCTAAACAATTTTTTTTGGGGGGGCCATGGCCTCCCCTGTCATAATGAAGTTCCGTCTATGATCTTATCGCTCTTTAACATTAGTTGAGAAAAAATTATACTCCGTTTGTCCTTGATATAAAACATAATTATCTAGTTTGATTAGATTAAAATAATTAGTTAAGTTAATTAATATGACATGTATTTTCTAAATTAAAACACCATAGTTATATTTCTTAATTCACTTATTCACTCTTGATGAGGGCCTTTTGTACGTTAGCCTTGGGGTTCACAATAAAAAATTAACCAAGAATTGCATATAGGCAAACCTATAATCATTCTTTCCTCTCGAACAACCTTGTATTGATTCCTAAGTAGTTTAAATGTCATACAAATGCACTGAAAAGAAGGGGAATTTGGGTTTCAGTTTTTCATATTAATAACTAGAAGAATAATGTAATTTAATTAAATGCTAAACTATTATTTTTAGTCTTTTCTATAAAAATGGGATGTATATGAGGAAATGGACTTGAGTTAGCAAATATGAATGATGAAATGAGTCTTGATTGTAACATCCCATTTTCAAAAGCAGTATAATTTTTTTTTTCATATATCATCAGAGTAGAGCATCGGAGCGATTGAGTAACTGATACATTTATTCAAATTTCCGTAAGTCTGGCTGATTTACAGAAGTGGTACAGTGACCAAGAGTTTTCAAAATGAATAACAACAGAAGAAAGTCTTCACCGTAGGGTCTCGTGCGGCCCGCTCACCTTCTCCTCGGTTCTCGGTTCTCCCGAACCCGACGCTATGATAAGAGGCGAGGTTCAATGCACATTGAACCTCGTGTAACGGTTAACCTCATGCTTAAATATGACAATATATATACACGACAGCAGCAATCAATACAACAGTCCACAACAGATGTATGATTAGAAATACATAACCACGTATGTAATATAATAACCACGTATGTAACATAACCACGTATGTAAGATAATAACCACGTATGTAACATAACCACGTATGATACATCAATAATAATAACGTATGTAACATAACCACGTATGATACAGCAATAATAATAACGTATGTAACATAACCACGTATGATCAAAGACAATAATAATAACGTATGTAACATAACCACGTATGTGACATAGCAACGGGTGTAACATATCCACGTATGCTACCACCATAGTGTGAATACAACAATCATATATATCCATACAATAACCACCGAGTTAGTGTTACAAGATGCGAACGTACCTTCGTTGTCGACACGGACGTTTTACTTTAAAACGGTAATTTTTGACAATGGGTGAAAGCAAGCGGTACAACAACGGTCTTATTATCTTAGATATCCTATAAGGATAACATTTATCAACTTCTAGCAGTATAACAGGTATTTTAGGTACAAATTACCATTTTGCCCCTAAACCCTTAATCGGCGGAATTTCGCTAGAGCTTCGCTGTTTCTGCTCTATTTCTCCGGAATTTCGACAGAACTCTTTTCCCCACATATTTTCGAAATAAGTACCATATTTACCCCTAAATATGATATTCAAACTATCTGGGAAATTTAAAGCTAATTCTAGCATTTCTACTATATCTACCGAAAGAACTACCGAAACTTAAGACCAGGGACCGAAAAACTTACCCCGGCTTGGCTAGAACTTCTGAGAGCTCTTCCTTCTCTCTAAGGCACGGTTTTGAGGGGTGAAAAATGAAGAGGAAGAGGCTTCTATTTATAGAAGAAAGGAGGGACAAGGTTGGAATTTCACAAAAGTTCTTCAGATCGGATTTCGACCGTCGGATCGCACTTGGACACGTGGCTTCATCCTTGCCATACACCTATGTGCTGACATCATCCTTCTAGAATAAGATGATGTCATGCATGACGTCACATGTGCTGACTTACCGATAAAGTTCCCTGATCGGTGTCCTAATCGCGTAATCTTGACGAAACTCAAAAATCTGAAAGCAACGTTTTGAAGTTCCATTCTTCCTCTGTAGGAATATCTGGGTTAATGAAATTTATGATCCCATTAAAGGCATTCCGTTGCGCTGAACATTTTAGGACGACACCAACTGATTAAATCACTTACGGAAGTGTCGCCTTTCCGGATGTAAATTCGCCTGGTTAAGTAATATGTTCGACCTAAGAAACCTTATCCCCGATTTGTCACAACTATTTCGTTTTCTATAGGTCTTATTTATGCTATCGCCCTATTTCGCATTTATCCTGTATCTTAATGACCCAGTTGGTTTTAAATGAATTTGGAGATAGTCCACTCCGAGGTAGAATTTCACTGGTTTATAAAAAGTCCAGATGACTTAGACTATATCCCTATATTTTGGTGTAGGATTTTATTTCTATCCATTCTCAAATGTCTTATTGGCTCTTTACCATATATATTATTATTTTATTCAAAATATCTAGATTTTTTTTTATTTATTTATTTTTCTAAGCATAAAATATTTTATTAATATTTTATTATTTATTTATCATTTATTTAATTATTAATTTCGAATTTCTCCCTTAAATTAATTATTTACTAATTAATTTACTTATGTCTTAATCTAAACAATTAGCCACTAATTACTTAATTAGCCACTTACTAATTGTTGATAATTTTCATAATTAGGATTAATTATTATCTCACAACTTTTGCACCGACATTGGTATTTTATGTCCCATGTAAAATATTAAAAATCATGGGGCCAAAAAGTGCTTTTAATAATATTATATTTATGCTCTATTATTTTCCAAGGAAATAATCCCAAAAATTCCTAAATTTAGAGATAACACACTTCCCAAGTTTTTGTCAATATTTGAGTCATATGAGATTTATCATAATGTTTTTGCCATTTTCTGCCTTATAAAATACATTTTTTAAGGATTTTAGCTCTTTATCTCTCCTAATTCCCATAGTAATTACTTTAGAAAATAAGATAATTATTACTTATTATTTGAAACCACATATTCACCTATTTTTAGTAGGTATTATTTACCGAAATATGATACTTATCATAAATACGATTTTTAGGGTATTACATTGATACTAAAGTTAATGGTTTTCTTAGCTTCAAAAAATAATTTGAGAGTTAATTTTTCATCAAATCAAATTGAAAACCTCAAGCAATCGACTTGAGTTCAATTTATTGAATTAATAACTAATCATATGATCACATTCATAGTCTCTCTTGAATAAATTGTTAAAAATCACTTGATGTGTGTTTGAAAATCATTTTAATGCACTTGTTTCCTCATAAATGAGAGCAAAATCACGATATTCAATATTAAATAAATCAATTACGTACATACCGTCAAAATAATCACATATAATTCATAATCTCATTAAAACATAAAGAAATATGTCCAATACAAAATCCAAGTGCATCAACGACAAAATTCAATATAAGAGCAATACATCATAGACAAATAACCACTCATCTAAGTCTTTCGCTCATGCATCAATACAAAATCAATCCAAACAAAACATAATAATACATGAATTGAGCTATAAACTCCCCTTTATTGCACATTAAAGCTCTAAACACATTGTTCACCACTAAAACTCAAGGAATCTAGCCACTCATCAGCTTAATAGTGATTGAAGCTTCTTCAAAACTCAATAATCTATTGAACAAGAGTGGAAAGACTATGAAACTCAAATAACAGAGCTCGTTGCAAAATCACAAGGCTCACTGGGAAACTACAACACTTGCCGGAGAATTATAGATCTCACCGAAGAATCACAAAAGAAGGTCGCCAGTAGAAGAGGAAGATCGAGAAGGACTGTGTAAACAGAGGAGGATTCTCCCAAGGCAGTGAAGTCGAACAGGGTCACCGGTGAGAGTGGTGGGGAGAGAGAGACAGAATGGTGACGGTGGTTTGAGGAAAGAAGGTCTCCAGAAAGTGTCTCGCCTCTCTCCATCCAGGTTTTTATTCATCGGAGGAGCTCTGGTGTTTTTAGTCTGCCACGGCGCTCTTCTCTGCCTCTGATTCTTGCCGCCGACGAAAGGTAACGGTGGTTGAGTGAGGCCGGCAAGGAAGAAGAAGACGATGGTGAAGGTGGTGGCCCTCCCTCTCTGCTCTCCAACTTTGGATCTCTCTCAAGATCTCGTCAAGCTTTTTGTGTCAGCGGCGCCTCTGCTACTGTGAAACTCTCGTGCCAACAAAATGAGTTCGTGGCGCTTCTGGTATGTTCAACTTTGGTCTCTACCATGATATAGGTGGGTCGTCGACGGCGATGGTGAGGAAAATGAAAGCCGTAGGCGACAAAAGAAGAGGAAGGTGGAGGTGATGAGAAGAAGAGTCGAAGGTCTCGGATTTGTGTTGCCGCGGACTGTGTCTTCCCCAAACTGAAGGTTTGTCTTTGCGAAGAAGGGTAAAATTTCAAAATGTTTGAGGTTAATTGTAAGTTTTGAAACATCTAGGTACATTTACGTAATTTTATCTGGTCCCTTTTCTTCACTGATTTGTAATTTCCAGAAATTTTGAGGAAATTTTATGTACTTTTCTCTAGTACTAAAAAAGGGTTAAGTACCATTTTTGCCCCGGAAGTATACGCCGAGGACCAATTTTGCCCTGAAAGTTTCTTTAGGAGCAATTTTGCCCCGGAAGTTTTTTTTTAGGAGCAATGTTGCCCCTCCGTCAACGGTCAACGGTTAGTTGACCGTTAACGGAGGGGCAAAATTGCTCCAAAAAAAAAAACTTCCGGGGCAAAATTAAGCCCAAAAAAACTTCCGGGGAAAAATTGCTTTTTAACCCAAAAAATATGTTAAAAATGTTATTTATGGTATCATATATTTTTAATTCTTATTTATATAATATCTAGGGGTGGAAACAGGCCAGGCAAGCCCAGGCTTCACCTTAATAGGTCAGGCCTGTTCGACAACAAAGTGGCCTGAGCCTGGCCTGTTATAGGCCATTTTTTCAGCCTGAGCCTGGCCTGTGCCCTATTAAGGCGGCCTATATTTTTAAAAATTTTATAATTAGGCTAATAGGCCATAGGCCTCACTGCAAAACATGTCTACTTCAAACAGACCAAAAATAGTCCTATTTTAAACAGGCCGAATTAAGGGTGAAGCCTGGGCTGGCTGGCCTGTTTCCACCTCTAGATATTATATAAATAAGAATTAAAAATATATGATATCATAAATAACTTTTTTAACTTTTTTTTTACTCCCAGGAGCAATTTTGCCCTGGAAGTTTTTCTTAAGAGCAATTTTGCCCTGGAAGTTGTTTTTTGGGAGCAATGTTGCCCCTCCGTTAACACCCCTAACGGTCAACGGTTAGTTGACCGTTGTGAGGGGCAACATTGCTCCCAAAAAACTTCGGGGCAACATTGCTCCAAGAAAAATTTCTAGGGCAAAATTGGTCCCGGCGTATACTACGGGGCAAAAATGGACCTTAACCCTACTAAAAAATATTAAGTCAGACCCCAATTGACATTTTTTAAAATCTTCAATTTCGTTCTTAAACACCTTCAATGTAAGATTAAGTATAAGGTAACATCAAAAGTCAAAGAAATCATTTGCATGAATAATCAAAAAATTATGACCATTTTGTCCATAATTATACTTAATTCAATACATATATCCCTAACTCAAATTAGTACTTGATCATACAATAATATCCTAGAAAATGAATTAAAAATCCCAAATTAATCATGAAAAAACCTATAAATATATGGCTCAATCAACTCTCATATTTGATTATGTTGAGAAAGCATCAATATGAGTAAATTAGAAAAATATTGACAAAATATAATATAAAATTAAGGGAAAATCTCATATAAAGCTGCTTGAAATAAGGAAATTCTAAATTAGGTTGGTAAATTCAATAAATACCTAATTAAGTTATCGACCCAATTTAGAATTTCAAAATTTAGATCAAATTACGTTATTGCCTTCTCATAGTCTCCTTTCTCATTTTAAAAGGGTTTCAATACTTGTTAACTTATTTTTACAATAAGTGTAAATATATATAAACATTAATATATAATAAAATAAAATATGATTAACTTAGATCAAAGAAATTTTATGTTTTGTGGAAGAATGATTAGGGATAATTCAAAAAAAAAAAAGTATCTGCCCCAATATCAATTAAATGATTTCTAGTTGAACATTGAGAATAAAAAAATTATTTTTTACTTGATATTTTGTTCATTGAGAAAAAAAATGTTAATATAAAAAATAACTTGTTTGATATAGCAAACTGCATATTAAAGATTTTCATTAATGATTTTTTAAAAGAAAAGATATTTATTAACGTAAAAAAACAACCTATATATCACATAAGTAAAATTACGTGATTAATGAAGATTGATTTTTTTTTATTGACAAAAAAATAATTTGAGTTCTTTCAAAAATAAAATTTTATTCAAAATATTTAATAAAAAAATTTAATTATAACGGTGTTATTCATTTTTTTTTACTCAAATCATTCTTCCTAAACACAAAAACTCCTTCGATTTAAATGAATCATATTTTATTTTATTATATATTAATGTTAATATATATGCACACTTATTAAAAGACTTATTTAAAGAGCAATAAAATTCTTTCAAGAGGAAAGATGATAGAGAAGATTAGGAGAGTGCAATAAAGTCAATTTATCTATATTTTAAAATCCAAAATTGAGTATATAACTTAATTAGGATTTGTTGGGTTTAATAACTTGATTTCAAATTTTCTATTTTAAGCAACTTTATATGAAATTTTCCTAAAATTAATATCAACTCCTCAAATATCTATTATATTAAGCACAAGAGGAAGTATTAAAAAAAGACGGTGACATTCCAATAAATAAGTGGAAGTAACAAATGAGCATCTGCGTCGGTTTCATATACGAGTGACATCGTATATCTCATTCGTGGATAGTAAAAAAGAAAGGGAAAAAAGTCCAAAAACCGATGTCAAAAGCCCTCCTTTTGTAATATAACTGACATGGCATGTGATGTGCCACATGGTTGGCGGGGTGATGTGGCACATTTGGCAAGTGACATAATGTAATCAAGTTGCCTTCTTCATATTTTTAGCGGAAACTACTTTTGACAGCGACATTCATTTTTTTAAAAGTGAAAATTTGCTTCTAAAGCCTTTTAACGGCGACTTTTGGACCTGAGCCACCATCAAAAACTAATTCCCCCCCCCCCCCCCCCGGGGGGGGGCAGTGGTGATGTAAGCTAAAAATGTTATAGGGAAAATTTGGACTTATTTTTCAAACTTTGTGCAATTCAAGGGACCATGCCAGTTTACTTGTAGAAAAAAGAAATAGTCTAATAACATGTAGAAACAAGTATGAAAGAAAAAGTTGCCACATGAGACGGAAATGGAATAGATAAGAAATAGCCTAATGCATGTAGAGTATTGGCAATGCTTTCAGATTTTGACTTCGTTATATATATATATATATATATATGGAGTGTCAAGTTCATGAATGTATTTATAATACTTCGCAAATCTAATTTTGGACAAGTTTGGCACCGAGAGTTGTGATGAAGAGAATATAAAGTTGATCATTCTAAGCAGGAACTTTAATTATATATGCGCTTCATACTGTGAGCTTCAATTGTCAATGGACGAGTCCTAGATTAAAAGGAAACGTATTATATAGGAACTATAGAAATGTAACAATATATGTTCCAAGATGTTTAGTTAAGACATGAAGTCAAAATTATGAATTTTATAGTACTTTGAAAAATCGATCTTGGACAAGTTTGGCACGAAAGTAAATTTGACCATCATTTCATATATAGGAACCGCCATAAAGTTTGGCACCAATGTAAAATGTTGTTAGTTCCGTTTATATATAATTGGATAGTTCAAATGTGCTTAAAATATTTTATATATGAAAGATAATGTAATGTACTATTCATATTCAATAAAAGAGATTCTAAAAGTGACTCTTAAACAATTAGGTTTGGCACCAATGTGCAAGATAAGTTGGAGAAGGGAGGCGTACCACCAAGGTGAAGATGGAGAGATTCTAAGTAAAGTAGGTTTGGACTTTGGAATTTGAATATATGATTGTAGGTAACCATAAAGTTGTACTTGGGCAACACGTCTGTATCTTAATTAGACTCATTTATAGGTGAAAGTGGGTTTGTTTGGGACAGTTTGGGTTCATGTCTACCGTTTGAATAAAGAAGCATAGATCATAAAGTCAATTTACACATATTGAGAGTAGTCTTGTTTTCTTAAACAAATCACACACACATACTGTATTACATAAAGTTAAAAATGATTCATACTAATCACGTTTATGAATAACATAACATATGGAAAAGTTAATTCTCAAGTCCTTATAATTTATCTTAATGTTGAGTTTAGGCTAATAGATAACATATGGGAGTATTACTATCAACTCACTAAACTACAAAGATCTAGGCTAATAGATATCAACTTACTAAACCAACAAGCTAATCCATTAGTTGAACCGTTAAGCAACATCACTCTTGTTATAAGAAAAACACAAGTTTAAATCTTGGAAAGCATACTTATTAGGAAAAGTAAAAATCCTTTGCCCTTTAAGCCACAAGAAGAGAAACCTGAAAGAAAGACATCAAATCACTTATTAATCTGAAAGCTAACCTACTATTATAATGAGTTTTTAATATATTTATTTAAAATATTATTTCATTAATTTTTTTGGTTAAATTACACAAACACCTGAGGAACTTTATGTCATATGTAAATAACTTTCCTAACATTTAAAACTTTACAATAAAACACCCCGAACTCATACATTTATACATATAACTCTTATTTTGTAAGTTTCATTCATTATTTATTTGTGGATATCTTAAAGTTTAGGAAGTTAATCTGCATATGACTCAAAACTTAAGGGGATCATGAATATAAAAAGAAATGTTAATTTTATAAATAAATAAAAAATTTAAGGAGTACAAAATTGATGGTTTGAGGTTATCGATCTGCATATATTGAAAAGTTTTGGAAAATTTATTAATATGTTTTAAATTTTAAATAATTTATTTATATACAGTTGTAAGTTTAGGGAAATTTTATATAATTCAGCCTGCTTTTTTTATGCTTGCAACATTGTGAATCTGGTAATCATGTGCCAACCCATCACGTTCACTGAAAGCTAAAAGTCAAAGTAATTAATGATCAGACCATCTGGATTTTATTTTATTTTATGAGCATCTAGATTAGTTTTTAAGAAATCTCCATGTGCCATCTCCAGTTCGTATAAAAGGAATTAGCATTGCTTCGCCATATTATTCTCCATAAATTCTAGAGCATTCAGTCCACTCGTTTTCAGCAAAATTATGTTTTTCCTCTTATTATTTCATTCAATTTTTATTTAGTCCTCATAATTTTAAAATTATTTTATACATATTGCTTCTTATCATTTACATTTTTCTTAAATTCAGTTCATACGTATGTAATCAAATTTTACAATATTTTATTGATTTTTTTTTTTTTAAGATAGAAGTGTAGGTGAGTTGAGTTTTAGGGCTCACCAAAGCTAAAAGATGCCTCTATCTTTCAAAAGTCTTCAAAGATCTTATAGATCATCCATCAATAAAATCCTTACATTGATTGGATTTGAACCCACAACATTATTATGGTTTTGAGCCGACCCTTTTACCATCTGGACCAACATTTGGGGGTTATTTTTTGAATTTTACGGGTATAATCAACAAGACATTTTCTTGATATTCTAAACATATATATACATACATGACATGCCGAGGTCAATAAGAGAGATAAATGAATTTAAATAATCAAGTATGATTAATAGTATATATAGAAAAATATAGAGAGAAAATGATATATAGAGACTACATATTAATCATTCAAATGCTAAGGATTCAGTTATATATTTTTACTTTAAATAAGAAATAAATTAAAAATTGAGTTAAATTATAAGGAATGGAATTATAATTTTTTCATCACGTTCGTTATCTGTCTTTATTTCTTTCTTCTTGGAACTTGCTTCAAATTTCAAAACTCCCATGTGCAATATTTGCCTATAAAAAGGACCATTCTTTCACGTCCACACAAATCAAACAATTAATTATGGCTTCATCAATTCCTAGTTCTCATCACAACACTTTCTTCTCAATCCTTGTTTCCTTTTCATTGATCTTCTCAATCTCCCACACAGCTATTGCTGCTGCTTCATCTTATTCATCTCCTCTTCCTTCTTCCAACTCCACCAATACCCTAAAAACCTACAAAGCTTTCATAAAACAGTATTGTAGTTCCACCACATACCCAAAAAATTGCTACAAGTATCTCTCTCCTTATGCTTCTGTGATCAAAACAAGCCCTCTTGTTCTCACCAAGTCCTCCATTTATGTTTCTCTCAAACAAACCATCAAGTCATATTCTGCACTCAAATCGTTGACCAAAGTCCAGGGTCTTACTCACAACGAAACCCAAGTCATCAAGGATTGTTACGAGAACATTGGTGATTCACTTGATGAGGTAAAGGATTCGGCTGCCTCCGTCAAGAAATTGACCGGCGGTAACACCTACGATGAGGCATTTGAGTGGAGTAACATAAAGACGTGGATGAGCGCCGCCATTACAAGTTATTACACGTGCACCGACGAGTTTGATGAGTTGACGATAAGAGCTTCGTTGCAAAAGAAGATCACAACAGATGTCTTGAAAGCTGAAAACATGGTTAGCAATGCTCTCTCATGCGTCAACAAATTCACCTCTTACTAATAACACAATCGGATTTGGATTCTCTCGGCTCAACACTTTCAACTCACCTATTACTTTTAAGGAAATCGGATTTGGATTTTCTCCTATCACCATATACATTTTCAAATTCATGTACATGTTCATATGTTAGTTATAAGGCAATTGGGTTTGGATGCTCTCTAATCAACATGTTCATCTATTACTTATTATAAGGCAATTGGATTTGGATCTCTCTTTTAACAAATCAATTTTATATCACATAGTTTGAGAGAAATAGAAAAATGAGTGTAAATATATAAGGGACATATTCCCAATTATGTTACACTTATTTGTGGGTCGATCTTTTTCTCCCTTCTGATTAAAGTTGTAGAGGATCTAGTTTAATGCCACTAATGTATGTGAGATATCAATTTGAATCCTCTTGAACTACAGTTGATTACAAAACTGTAAACTTAAAGATGAAACTATACTTGTGATGCTTATAGTTTTATTGATTTTTTTTTAATTAATTTGTATAATTCAAAAATTTGCAATTAAGTCCGTATAATGATTTTAGGACTCTTCAAATGTAATTCGTTGTGTCTGTTAAACTTTACTATTGTACTTTAATTATGCAATATCTTGAATTCTTAATCCACTAAATATGTAGAATTTATGCTAAAGGGAAAATATAAAATATAGATAATAAAGTAATATTAAAAGCATGTACTTGATGTGTTTGTTTATCCTTAGTTTTGTGCATGTGCCTGTTGCTATATATACGCAGAAAGTTAAGGTTTATGTATCATTCTTACTATACATAAGCTGTAATTCATAATGGTATTGGAGGCCCGAAAAGCTTATTATATATACGGAATCAGATCAAATTCTCGCAACTTGTATATCAAAACACTAGCATTAATGGCAAGGCAACTTTTCAGAATTTGAGCCCTGAAATGACTTAATCACTGTGAAGTTCTAGTCTGAAATTAAATTTTGAAGCAAAATTACCTAAAAGCCCTTAATTTGAAATATGAAAAAAACATATTGACAATAACATTTTTAATAAGTAACAGTTTTAACTTATCAAATGACTATAACAACTGAAACATTGACAAATAATTTCACAATAATTTGTTATTGTGAATATCAATGACAATAACAATTTACTACTAATTAATTAAATTTTAACTTAATCAAATGACAAGCACTGACAATTAATTTCACCGAGAGTAATTAGGCCATTTTAAAAAAAAATCAAAGAGATCACTTACCGTGTTGGATCAATCGATCATCATCAGAAAATTTAACCAATGGGAGATTATGAACATGTGGGGGGGGGGGATTATGAACCAAGTATATAAGATGATAATTTATTTGAGTTGAAAAGTCAAATAAACCAACTAACCAATGAAAATCAAGGAAATAAAGCCTAAATCCTCTTGTAATTAATTTAACCAATGGGAGAAATAAAAGCACATGAACCATTGGTGAAGAAAAAACTCATCTAAGGCAAAAAATGAAGCATGCATGTCGACCATGGTTGGAGGAGTTTTGGATGGAATTTATTATTAAATAATCAAAAGATATTTGGCTAATGAATAAATGCACATTAAATGCTGAATTAGAGAACGATGTCGGAACACAAGAGGAATGGAAGGGATTGAGTTTAATAAAGTGATTTTCCATCCAATGGTTTTTGAAGAAAGATGAGATTTTGGTTCTCTTGTTAGTTACTATTTTAACCCTTAAGCTTTTCTTATAAATAGAGAGCAAACCTCTCTTCATTCTTCACACCAAAAACCATTCTAAACAAGAGTGGAGAGAAGCTAGAGTGAAGAAGAAGGAGGAAGGAGAAGCAAGGTTCTTGAGGGTAAGTTGATAGATCTTAAGCTTTAAGTCTTTAGTTTTTGTAGTTCTTAGTATAAATGTTAGTTTAATCTAGAAATTAGAAAATAAATTCCTACTCTTGTTTTTAGGCCTCCTTGCATTGAAAAATGCCTAATGAGGTAGAAACATGTTGGGAAACAATTTTTAGAGTTAGATTGTGAAAATGGTAGAAAGTGTTGGTTTAAAATTCTGTGCAAGCCAGTGAAAAGATGGTGTTATTTTATGTTGAAAAATCTTCCCAGAAATGCTGAAATGACGTTTTTAAGAAAATGTAAGGGCAAAATTGTAATAACAAATCCATCAAGAGTAGAAATGTCAAAATAGGTGGAGATATATTTTTTGATATTATTCTAGGAAATATGATATTAATTATAATATCATGGAAAAAGAAATAATCCGACGATAATGTATAAGATATCCGGGAAGTCCGGAGTCGGATTCAAAGGTTGGGCGTTTTGGCGTTACACGGTGAAAGGTACGTTCGCGTACTAGTAACTTTAACTCTGATGTGTCTTGTATGCTTAAATGTGATAGGATGATTCATAGGGTCATGGACAAGACTATGTCTTGGGTCATGTACCGTGGCTAAGACTCTGTCTTAGGTCACTGTTTATACATTCAGTTGTATGCGGGTTATAGTCTTGATAACGCCATGAGATTATTTTCCTAGCGCTGAGGACACGAGGGGACACGGTTAGTGCAAACATGGATAACATTACATGCCATCGTGCTATGTATTGTTGTGTTGTTAACATTACATTTGATGTGTTAGTGTTAGTTGTAACCTTATATTTGTGGATAACATTATCATATATGTAACATCCCATTTTCAAAGATATATATATTTTTTCATGTGTGCTATGATACATATATTTTTGTGTTGTTAACATTAAATTTGATGTGTGCTATGTTCTCGGTTCTGAACTTGTAACCTTATATTTGGATCTTGTGCTTAAATGCTATATATGGTTGATCAACAGATGTATGATTAAAAACACATAAAATACAAGATAATAAATATCTATATCATATAATAAACATTAGAGCTAGTGTTTGAAGACGCGAACGTACCTTTGTTGACGGTAAACGACACGTTTACGAAAAATGGTATTTTCTCTCAAAGACCCGACAATGCGCAATCGTTGTACGCAATGGACGATTAATTCAAATATCCTATAATGATGATATTTATCAACATTCAAGATCATATATGCATTTTAGGTACAAATTACCATTTTTCCCCGACTCCCTAATCGGCGGAATTTCGCCGGAACTTCGTTACTTTGACTCTAATCTTCCAAAATTTTGCCGTAACTCTTTTCCCAACATGATTTTCGAAATATATATCATATTTAACCCAAAAATATGATATCTACAATATATTGGAAGATTAAAGACTAAGCTAGCATTCCTACTATAACTACCGAAAGAAAACAGAAGCTTAAGACTAGGGACCGTAAAACTTACTCGGGCTCCGCTAGACTTTCTCCGATCTCCTCCTTCTCTCTAACTTCTCTCTAGGTTCGAAATTTTGGTGTGGGAAATGAGAAGAAGAGAGGTTCCTATTTATAGAGGTTTTGGGTTAAAAACCATGCAACTTCATTAAACAACCTACAACTTCGGATCGATCTTGCACCGTTGGATCGCATTTCACCATGTGGCACCATCTTGACCTTCCACATGTCCCGCTTATGTCATCCTTCTAGAAGAGGATGATGTCATCTTTGCCGACTTACCGATAAAGTTCCCCGATCGGTGTCCGAATCGCGTAATCTTGACGAATCTCAAAATCCGACGGGAGTTCGAAGGTCTATACTTCCTCCTTAAAAATATGTGGATTAATGAAATTTATGATTCCATTAAGGGTATTCCGTTATCCGCTGAACATTTTAGGACGACGCCCTCCGTTACGGAATTAAATTCGAAAGCACCACCGTCTAGACAAAAATCCACCGGTTTGAAATACGTTCGACTCAAGACACTAGATTCCTAATTCGCGGCAACTACTTGTTTCGTATCTCTTTTTTCCCTATCTCGCATTTTCTCTCTCCGACCCCGTGTCTTAAATACCCCGTTGGTTTTAGCCCGGCCTCGGAGATGTGTCACTCCGGGATAAAATTTCACTTGTTCATAACAAGTCTAGATGTTTCGACTTTGTTTCTATATTTTGAGGTTGGATTTTATTTCTATCCATCCCTACTTAGCCATCATGTATTTCTACCGATTATAATATTTTTTTAATAATTAATTTCGAAATTTCTCTTTTAATTTAATTATTTACTAATTAATTTATTTATACCATAATCTAATTAATTAGCCAATAATTACTTAATTAGTCATTTACTAATTGTTGATAATTTTATGATTTAGGATAAATTATTATCTCATGACTATTGAACGACATTGGTATTTTATATCCTATATTAAATATTAAAAATAAAGGGGCATAAAGTACTTTTTAATAATATTTTATTTATATTTATTTTGTTCCTAAAATTAAAGATAACATTTTCCCAAGTTTTTATATGTTATCATATGGTATTTATCATAATGTTTCTAGGCCATTTTCTCGCCTTATTAAAATATATTTTTCATGGATTTTAGCTCTTTTTCTTTTCTAATTTTCACGTAATTACCTTAGAAAATAAGATAATTAAAACTTATTATTTGAGACCCCATATTCACCTATTTCCAATAGGGAAATATGATACTTATCATAAATATGATTTTGTGTAACACCCATACTTTTCATATGAGGTTTCCGTAGCATAACAAAGTCCGCATAAACCGTGCGGTGACACGTGGTTTTATAAAAATTCGACAGAGTTTGAGGTACTACAACTCAGCGTGTTGCGGAAACGGAGAACATGTACTAAAAATTTGAACAACGACTAACTGATATAAAATACTCAAACATATGCTGATGTCTGACGTATACTGATATATTACAAATTTCTCGAAGGAATATTCATGTGATACATTAATACAAAAAATTGTATAATTACAACTCTTACATGTAACTATACCATCTTCAACCAAGCCTTAAGTAGACTTGGGGCATAAAACCTAACACAGTTAAATCAACTCATTTGGCCAGGCTGGGTAAAGTCTAGTGGCAGTCTCCCCGAATTCACGGTGACTGATTGACTGAACCACATAGATGACCCTTTCTTAGTTTAAGCACCAAATGGTTTGAAGTAACCCTATTAGATTCATGCCAGAAGGTAGGCTATGTTAACCTTCTTCCTGCATTTGCTTTGACTGGTGCCTCCTCACGGCTCCGTCCATCGGTGTCTTTCTACGGCTCCATCTACTAGTGTCTTCTATTATCCTTGATCCTCTCCTGAACTATTAGTTTAAGACTGAGGTCCAATGTCCATTGGGCCTCAGGTAACGGTTAACCTCATACTTATGTATAACAATGTATGTATGACAGATATTCATGACATTACAGCAGTAATCAACACATAAACACACAACAGATGTAAGATTAATATATCAACAATACATATCACATGTAAAGTTATATATACAAATCCATGTATAGTCGTCTGCACCTCACCGTGCAACGATAGGAAAACTCTAACGGCATTATCAAAACCATAACCCGTGTATAAAGCTAAATGCATATGTAGTGATCTAAGCCCCATAAACTTAGTTACGGTGCATGACACAAGACAGAGTCTCGTCCATGACTTTATGAAAGTATCTATCACATATAAGTATACAATAAGCATTAGAGTTAGAGTTACAGTACGCGTCCGTACCTTTCACCGCGTATTGACCAACTTGCATGACTTTTGATCCGACTCCGGACTTCCCGGATATCCTATATGTTATCGTTGGATTATTCCTTTTCCAATAATATCACAACTAATATTCTATCTCTTAAAATAATATCAAAAGGGATATTTCCACCCATTTTGACATTTCTACCCTTGGTGTATTCATTATTACAATTTTTCCCTTACATTTTCTCAAAAAACGTAATACTGAATTTATGGACAGAATTTTCGATTAACTTTGAAAACTCATAATTAAATTTAAAAAAATCGAAACGAGGATCCGTAAAAATTTTCAAAATCCTTAGGATGTCTAATTTTGAGGAAAAATACTGGTTCTTGCCCATATTTTCAGAAAAATTCCCAGTTTTCATGTGATCATCCTCTGCCCAGAAAAATTCCAGAAAACGTAGCCCAGTGTGGACATTTTTATCTCGTAGCACAGAACTTGAAATAATTCACTCTAGGTATATTTGAAAATCCCTATATGTATACTTCAACCATGAATTTTCTCAAAATTTTAGAACCTCATCTTCAACATAAAATACTGGCGTTTTTACCCCTTACTTCAGAAATCGCTAACCGACAAAATTTCACCAGAGCTTCGCTACTTTGATCCTAATCTTCCAAAAATTTTGCTATATCACTTCCTTCATCAATTTTTCAAAACAAAACCATTTTTAACCATAAAAACATGATAACAAGAATTTATTGGAAGATTAAAGATCAAAACAACATTTAAACTATGAACTTAAACTAGAACTTCAAGAACTACAAAACTAAAGACTAGAACTTAAGCGTTTGCTTACCTCTTGAAGAATTTCCTCCTCTTTCTTGCTTCCCACTATGATTTTCTCTCTACTCTTGCTTCTCTAAAACTCATCTACTTTGGTTGAGTTTGGTGTGAGAATTATGAAGAACCTAAGCTCCTATTTATAGTAAATTGGTGTGGCATTTTGGTAGTTAAATGGAACTTTCCTCTTCTTGCTTTTGAGCCATAGGATCTAAACTTAGTTAAGAAGTTTTAATCTTAACCATTGGACCCATGCTTAATGAAGAAGTTTCAATTTAATTTAAAAGCATTTCTCTTGATTTTTCCTATTGGTGGATTTCAAATTACATTGGATTAAGCCTATTTTCTTTTTCCTACCTCATTTTTTATGCCTCAAAACCGTCCCCCCCCCCCAGCTCTTTTAGTTTGTTTGTTTCAATTTTCAATTACACCAAGTGTTCATGTAACTAGGTGAAAAAATGGTAGTTTGGTTAACAACCAAACAAAAATATACTTAGGGGTTATCTTGTAGTTTATTCAATTTTTCTTCTTTAATACTCTAATCTCAAAAATCATGGCTTCATTACAAGCCTCAAATAACCCTTTAATCATTTTAAGATTACTTGCAAAAGTTGGGGAAAAGATTTTGAAGATAACCTAATCCAAGCTTAAAATATGCTTATTCATAATAAATCCTTATATTTGATATATGATCAAAGCTTCTCAAGATAAAATTTATTTTATATAGATTCTCATTTACTTGTGTCTTGAATTTATCCTAATGGTTTTTAACTCACTATTAATGAATTTCTCACTTTTCTCTCTCTCCAATTAACCCCAAAGTCTTCCACAATAAATGCCCCATGTGAACCCATGTGCATGTTTGTTTAATATTGACAATTCAATTCTTCTTCCTCAAGCTAGTTAGAACCGTGTATACTCCCCCCCCCCAAAAAAAAAAAAAAAAACTGCTCTTCAATTTGGTTTTTCAATCATCTCACAACATCTAGAAGAAAGTCTCTTATTGGTTAATTTTTACTTCACAAGGATTACACTTTATGATACTTAATTAAGGCCTTAGGATTTAGCTTTATTAGTTTTAATCCAAACCTTTGATTTGTGTTGGAAAAATCCTACTACTTTTGATGATATTTGTTCATATATTATGTGCTCTTAGGATTTAAAATTTGTGCAATTATCTTGCCCTTTAAAAGAGAATTTTCGCCACTTATATTAGAATAGGGAAGATTAAATTAATCTTGGCTAACATCTCTAAGATAGTGTTTTTAGATGTTATAAGGCTTAATCGATAGGTCACTATATTAATTATGATCATTAGAAATCCCCTTTATGCTAATGTTGGGTTTTTATTAGCCTTTGATCACTAATTAATCTCATATATTCCTTAATTATGACTTTTAAATTTAATTATTAATTAATTTCGAAAATTAACATATTTACTTTAATTATTGCAAATTTAATTGCCCAATGGTTGTTGGTAATTTTCTCTAACTGGAATAAGTATTTCTATGTCATTTAATTGCCTCTCATGATTTAATTAAGACTATGCTTAATCATGATAATTTTATGATGTTTTAAGATCCCTACAAGAAATTAGAATATTTGATCTTTAGCTTATTTAATTTCAAGAAGATATTACTTAACATAATGATCAATAAGCTTTTAAGGTTTGAGACCACATATTCACCTATTTTCAATAGGTATTATTTGTTAAAATATGATACTTATAATAAGTGAGAATTTTAGGGTATTACATATTGAACCTCAGATTTGTCTAGGGTTCAAGAACCTCGAAAAGAGGCATTTGTCTAGGGTTCAAGAGTTTGAAGGACCAAGATTAGGGTTGTTTCAAAGGCACCAATGGACAAAGCCGACTTCCAAAGAGGCATTGATGGATGAAGTCAGGCTTGGTTTAATTAAAGTTCTTGTAACATCCCATTTGAAAACGGCGAATTTTTTTAAAAGATGAGAGTCATTGGAGCGAAAAGTTTGATAGGACTAGTTCGGCATGGATCCGATAAGGTTGTTTCAAACAATTTGGTGCCGAAGAAAAGGGTCTATAAAGTGGTTCGGTCATAAGTCGCCGGAAAAACGTGTGAAAGTTTCGATGCCCTATAGGAGTAATACCACTTTCATTAGTGATTTGACATCATAACCGGCATTTTAGGTAAAAATTACCATTTTGCCCTTCTACCCCTAATTTGGCGGAATTTCGCCGTAACTTCGTTACTTTGGAGACTCAGAATCTTTCAATGCAATGAGGCATAAAAACAAGCATAGGAACAAATTCTCAAACTTCCTAGATCAAAACAACGGTTCTACTATAACTACCGAAAAGAACTAGACTTTACCAAAGTGGAATTTCCACAAAAGTCTTCGGATCGAATTAAGCCGTTGGATCGCATTTTTGAGGACAAAACACTCTTGGCCATCCATGGTCAAGATCGCTAAAGTCAATGGAAATGAGTTTAATTAACTTTGAAGGTCTTTTCATCCTCTTTCATATTATCTATTGGGTTCGGACGCTGAATCGTAAAACCGTGTTTGAAAACACGCAATTGTTTCTATAGGTTCTCACTTTGCCTATCCGGCTCTACTCTATCGATGCCTTTTCGTCTTATTAGGAATTAGGGTTTTTGGTTGCGGAATCGACGCCTGGTAAATTCTTTCTTCGTGTAGAATTTCACTTGTACTTAAAGTCTAGTTAAGGCTTGGGTTTCTTCATATATTTATCTTTACCAATTTTAATTATGTATAGTTACTATGCAAAGAGTCCAAATGTTTTTTAATTATGAAATATTTTATTAAACAAAGTCATAATTTTTCATGATCTTTCAAGTATTTATCATAATGTCTTTATTTTTTATGTGTCGGAACTTTTTGAAAATTTATGAATATTCCTTCTAAATTTTTAATATACCAGCTTATGCTTACTATGCAAAGAGTTGTAATTATACAAAGGCATTTTATATCGAAATTTTTTACTGCCTGGGCATTTTATATCAGTTACTCATTGTCTGAACATAAGTGCATGCTCTCCGTTTCCGCATGGATTTGAGCTGTAGCACCTCAAACTCTATCGATTTTTCTAAAACTATGTGTCAACTGACACAATTTGAAGTATGGAATTTGGGGTGTTACACATTATATATAGCATATGCATATGGATAGTGACTATTTATGAATTCTTGAAAGGATCCAAAATGCTGAAAGCATGTCCAAGAAAAGTATTCAGTATACACTACTACAAGAAGCGGGAATGGCGTCCCCAAAAGACGTCTATTTTTCAAAAAGAGAAGTAAAAAATAAAGGTGATCGTATTTTTGTAATTATGTGGAGGAATTTTGAAATGTTGGGCGTCTCTTTAACAAAAACATAACTTTTGGCGTCCTAATTAGAAAAGGGACGTTTACTTTTGGCGTCCCTTTTAGAATTGAGACGCCAAAAGTAGTCTTTCAGCGTCCCCAATTCAAAATTGGGACGCCTTCACTTTAGGCGTCCCAATTATAAATTAGGAAGCCTAAAGTGTCCTAATGAGGTTCCATTTCCTTTCGGTGTTTCTGTTACCCCTATATATATAAATTCTACTCCATCCTCCTTACCTTCTTCTCCTTTTGGCTTCCCCACATAGTCCCGTGGGAATCTAACACGATGATGGTGATGAGAAGGAAGAAAAATGCCTTTCGCTTCACGGCCTAACCCTCTCATTCCAATCAACCATTACTACGTCGGACCACCTGAAGCCACCTTGATCAAATATAATGGTGCCAGAAGTGATGATGCGGATATCCATGAGGGGTTGCTATTTCAAGATGCCATGCTTAGGGTATGATTCGTCTTAGACTCTATCCATAGCTGGATCCATGTGGTGGGAGCGGATGCGGAGCACCGAGAGCAAGGATCACTAGTGGATTATAAAAAAATCAATTTTAAAAAATGAAATCAGATTAATGCCCAGATTGGACTGGTTCCCCGGTTTCCGGGCCTGGTTTCATAACAATGGTTTCTGCACCGGTTATACATGGCAGCTAGTGTATGATATCTTTTTCCACACCAAAATCTAATACGGAAAGATCTACTTGGGTATAGTTTTTGTGATAGGAGCTAGTGTAAAACCTTTGATATCATTTTTCCACATCCAAAATTGAGAGTTTAATGACGGAAAGATCTACTTGGGTATAGTTTTTGTGATAGGATGTCTGAATAATTTCGTCAGATAATTTCTAAAACCTTTAAGTTTAATTATCATCTTGTACTCCACCTTCTGATCCTTAATATAAGACATATTTTGAGAGTTTAATGATCGAAGATTGTCATCGAACCCATGCCATGGAAGACCTAAAACACTATTCAACGCAATAACATTACTTCAATAAAATGGAGGTCAACAATAGTGGATACAAACACATATAGCATACAATAAGCATCAGATTAAGGGGCTCATTTTACGGTATGATGCATCCGGTTCAATTAGCTTAGATATCCTATAAAGATAGTATTTATCAATATCTAGCAGTATAATGCATTTTAGGTACAAATTACCACTTTGATGATGACCCGGACATAGGAAATAAATACCATATCTACCCTTAAACATGATAGAAGAAATTTAAAGGATTACTACGTGAACAATTTCTTGACTAGAAGGTATGTGTCGATCTTAGCAGGGAGGAAAATGGGTCCTTAAGCAAAGTCTTTTATGTAATTTTCCCTAAAATAAAATAAAATAATCATGATGGACCTGCATGAGAGATTAAAATAATGGGAAGAATGGACCCTTTTAATTTTGTCACTTTCATTCAGTCTCCCAAAAAAGAGGAGATAAAGTAGGGTTGACCCACATTCACATGAGGAGTAGGGTTGTGGAATTTGTGGACTTATGACATCCCTTTTTGAGCGGACATTGTTCCCAGGTTTTACTACGTCGCTCACATAGGCGTCCCCCTATAAAGGGACATAGAAAGAGCTTAAAAATAAACGTTAAAAGGTTTTTTTTTTATATAGTAATGATATAAAATGATACATGCATTAAAATGATTTGAATATATATACAATTGTTTGAAAGATATTGAAAAATGAATAATTTTACGGATTAAGTTATTGGAAATCCTAATGATTTCAAAATCATATATTTTTGCTATGATGTTGTTTGCAAAAATTTATTGAATTTAATGGTCTATAAGTTCCACATATTTTACGAATGTTTACATCATGCTAATATTGTAGGTATTATATTGTTTCTAGTAAAATCAATATTCTACAGGTACACTATGGATACTATGAAACTGAGATTTAGTGTGATAGTCATATGAAACTATTTTATTTTATTTTGTTGCCCATCCGATATCCAGAGCTTCGCTTTGACTAATCCGAATCCGACTCGAGTCGCACACCTGGCTATGGTGGGTGAGTCTCTCAGCGGGATTTTATGCATTCATAGGGCTCGAACTTGAGACCTTGTCCTATGAAACTATTTTGTAAGTACATTTTGTTCATAACAAATTGAACATGTGGATAGAAGATATATCATGGTGATTTTCAAGATAATTTTCTATTATTATTTCCACAATGCTTTAAGGCAAGTGGAGAATATATTGATATTTAACATATCTAGAAGATATAGTATAGAATTACGTTTCAGCATATGATTTGATGACAATGCATTATGCATAGTTTAGATAAAAAGGACACCGATTTCTTGAAAAATCATTGTTGACTGTTGCAATATAATTAAGAAATGAGTATATTGTCTTGAGATATGACA
This sequence comes from Acacia melanoxylon, assembly GCA_019022615.1. Classification (NCBI taxonomy): domain Eukaryota; kingdom Viridiplantae; phylum Streptophyta; class Magnoliopsida; order Fabales; family Fabaceae; genus Acacia; species Acacia melanoxylon. Next base: position 16,465,297 of record JAFJYJ010000005.1, read on the forward strand.
ATTTAATCACAATGAGTGATGTTGTTATCAAGGAAAGTAAAGATCATGTTATACTATTTTCCTTAATCAAGGTTTTGTCTCACTAGATTTTTTTGATAAGGTTTTTAGTGAAGAAACTTCAATATGTACTGTGTACTCTTTTTCCTTTACCAGGTTTTAGTCCCATTGGTTTTTTCCTAGTAAAGTTTTAAGGAGACACAATATTTGTTCATGGACATCCAAGGGGGAGTTTTGTAAATATTATATGATGTGGATGTCCATAAACTATTCAACTCTTGGCCTTTCATATATCCTTCACTCCATAACCTCTCACTCTTATGTGTTCAATGCTCTAGACTAATAACTTTTCAAATGAATGGTTTGTGGGAGTTTCTTAAGATTAATACCATTATGCTTATCTTTATTTCTTTCTAACCATAGGTATAGAACTCAATGGTTAGAGGCCTATAAATAAAGGTCATGTACAATGTATTGACATCAAAGAATGAAGTGAATGAGAGCTCCTCCATATTTCTCCTCCAACTTTCTCTCAATATTCTCTATCTCTCTCATGTCAATCTCTTGTGCTTTTCTTATTTTTATAACAAATCTCTACTTTAATTTGAAGATGTATAATTTTTTTTTGGTATGTTGAAGATGTATAATTTAATTAAGGAATCAAACTGCTCCGTACTTATAGCAACTTATACAAGTGCGTTGTATTATCATACAGGTCATGCACTTATAAAAAATATGATAACCTGTTATACAGGTTAAAGTTTTTGTTATTTAAAAGAAATCTTTTAAATTAAACAAAAAACGAGAAGTATTTTAAAAGAAGTCAACGGTGTTTTCTGGCCTAAAAAAACAGTTATATTTGCAATCATAAAAATAATAATAAACTAGTCTTAGTTATTAGGTTAAAACCCAATAAATTAGTAATATAAATTCTTAAAATTGATAAAAAAAAAATTAATTTCTTAATTAGTGATTTAATTTTGGAAATATTAATATTGATAGGTATCATGTTGATATTATCTAAATACAAACAATATATAAATGGAAGAAAAAAAAAACGAGAAGGACTATGACAAAAATTATTCAAACTAATAAACGATTCAATTTTTAAATTGAAAGCCAATAATAATTAAATTAAAAATTGAGTAACATCTACATAATAGGGATTAATAAGATAATTCCTTTTTATTTTCCCAATACTTTCTAATTTTTTTAATTCCACTTGCATCAAATTTCAAACTTCCATGAGCACAATTTGACTATATAAAGAGCCATTCATCGCACTTACCAAAGCACAAATAATATAGACACAAACAAACAATCATGGCTTCACATCACAACACTTTGTTCTCCATCCTTCTTGCCTTTTCATTAATAATCTCAACCTTAAACATAGCCATTGCTTCTTCTTCTTCCTCCTCCGTCCCCACCGAAATCCTAAATACCTACAAGACTTTCATTCAAGGATATTGTAGTTTCACCACATACCCTAAAAATTGCTACAAGTTTCTCTCTCCTTATGCCTCTGTGATCAAAACAAGCCCTCTTATTCTCACCAGGGCCTCCATTTATATTGCTCTTAAAGAAACCAGCAAGTCATGTTATGCCCTCAGATCGCTTTCCACTGTCAAGGGTCTCACTCACAATGAAACCCTAGTTTTGAAGGACTGTATCGAGAACGTTGATAATTCCCTTTATAGGGTGAAGCAATCAGCCATATCAGTTAAGGACCTGAATGGTGCCGCCTCCGGCAAGGAGGCCTTTGAGTGGAGTAACATAAAGACGTATATGAGCGCCGCCATTACAGGTTATACCACCTGCACTGACGAGTTTGATGAGAAGAAGATAAGAGCTTCGTTGGAAGAGAAGATCTCAAGCAGAGTCACGAAAGCTCATGACTTGGTTAGCAATGCTCTCTCAGTTGTCAACCAGTTCAATTAATATTGAATTTGAATCCTCTTGTGGGATACAGTTATAAGGAAATAATACTCGTGATCTTTATGGTTTTGATTGATGAATGTTATTTTTGTCTTTATATATTCTAAATGTGTAATTATACATGTCCTTGCATTGTATGTAGTTTTTCTGGGAGTTAAAACTCTGTCAATATTATGTTAATTTTTTTTTATTGAGGTAACTAATAAATATGATCTACTTAAAAAAAATAATGGGTTTAATATTTTTGCTTTTACTGCAGAAATATTTTTTCTGTCCCACTCATATAAAAGTGAGTGGATCCCACCAATATTTTATCTTTCTTTTTTTTACAATGAGACCCTCACTTTAGAAAAATATTTTCTGCAGCAAAGGTAGAAACATTAAACCCAAAAATAATATTATATTATAGGGATAATTAAAAATTATTCAAAATCAAAGGGAAAAAGTAAAAATTGATTAGAATTATAAGAATAAAAATTATAATTTTCCTAAAAGTATCTTCTGTGCTCCATGGTTACGATTTAAATGATTTAAATCTATATGAGAAATAGGGAAAATCAGGATTTCAGTACCCTTGAATTCCTTCAATATTTGGATGCAGATCACCGCGCACACGCATGTGCTTTGACTTGCTCCTATTTGTACGCAGATAATTAAGGTTCATCCGTTCAAATTGCACATTAGCCAAAAATCATAATGGTACTGCAGACCCCAAAAGTTATACACACTCAAATTGTAGAATAGTGGCAAGATGAGTGGATTTGGTTTATGAGCATTATACTCTTTCTTGTTAATTATATTAAAAAGGAGCATGTTGAAACCAGGAATGGTGGGGTTGGTATACGATCCAGGATTGCCACTTTATTAGGGGAAAAAGCATGTTGAGAGATCTATTTTTAATTTAGTCCAATAATACACACACTCTCTTAAATTTAATTTTTTTAGTATAGAGAGGATGCGTATTTTTTCGGCATGTTGTTAAAGACAACTCCCTTAATCCCTTTGGTTTCATGTTTAAGAAAAAAGGATAAATACCATAAAATTCTTTGATAAGTTATTAAAATTAGTTTTTTTATTTATAGTATACATTTATTTCTTTTTTTTTTAAAAAAAAAAAAAAAAAACTATCCTTGATATATAGTAATGAAGCGTGTTTCCTATTCCTCCGTTCCACAATATAGACATATGGGAGTTCACCTAATTGCTCATTGAACAAAGAGAGTGTGTGTGTGTGTAATTTTTTGAAAAAATAAATAATTCTCTAGATATTATCAAACTGAATTTATATTATGAATCAAGAAAAATTTGGAGAAAAGGACCTCTATATATATATATATATATATATATATATATATATATATATATATATATATATATATATATTAATTATGGCTCGCAAATCGAAAGTAACTATAATGGTGCTCACTTATGGAAGATAATTTAATAAGGAGTATAATTGGAAGAATCACTTGGCATAGTTTAGTGTTTTCCCCCTATGGTTACTTAAGAGTAAAGACTTAAGACCCTTGATTGAATTTGGTTTCTCTATTATTGATAACAGTCTCAGTCTGCAGATCAATGTATAGATCGCCAATTAAACATTCACACAACAAGAGAACGTACACGGTACACTAGCCGGCTTCGAACATGACAGGCCAGAAATAATATCTCTCTTTCAAAATATTTATTTAAGTGATTTTAACATTATTATTATTAACAAAATTAAACTAACATTATACTCCATCTTGTCCCTATGATAGGACCACCTTCTAGAAGGTATTTTTTGTAGAAATTTTTTTAAAAAAAAGAAAGAAAAAAAGAAAGAGTAATATAGAAAATCATATGAATTTTATGGCAAATTTAATATGTTTTAACTATTTTTATTATTACGTATGAATCGTTAGTTAAAAGGTCCTCATAACTTATTATAAGAGATGAGAGGGAGTATAAACTTTTTTTTTAATTTTCTTTTACAGGCCTGAACCCTCATTAAATATGGGTTTATATGGGAAAAATTATGTAATACTCCATTGAAACTAGTAAGTGCTTTATAAAAAAATCAAAAATACATTCTAGATGCTATATGATATAGGACTTTGGAGAATTTAATCAAAAAGTGCTTTTGGAACTTTGGAGTTCACATTAGATGGAGAAGGATTAGAATTAAGTTACAATCAAGACTTGCAAATTTAGTTATTATTGTGGGGATTGAAGAACCAGACTTAATATACTCTATTTTTCTGGTAAAAATTTAATATACTCTATTTGTTTCTTATTATAAAATATACATCTAACTAATTCACAAGTAGCAATAAATATACTCCCTCCTCTCCACAATATAAGTCGCATGAAGAGCAATTAATACTTATTTGTTAATTTTGTCCTTGTAGTTAATGTTTAAACATGACTCATTGCATTTTTCTCTTTCCTTCAAAATCTCATTTAATGTAGGTAAAGTTAGAAATTTGTTTCAATTTAAGATAAATTTAATGAGTTAACTATTATTTCTTAGTTCTGATGAATTAGTTGAAGTGACTTATATTATGAACCGAACTCTCTATTATTGATATGAGGATCTCATTTCAAGAAAATATATAAATAACTTTACTCTTTGAATTTTGAGGTATACCTAATCTTAGGGAGTTCATCAAACATAATTGTAACATCCCATTTTCAAAAGCAGTATATTTTTTTTTTCATCAGAGTAGAGCATCGGAGCAATTGAGTAACTGATACATTTATTCAAATTGCCGTAAGTCCGGCTGATTCTGAAGCGGTACATTGACCGAGAGTTTTCAAAAATGAATAACAATGAAGAAAGTCTTCATTGCGGGTCTCTGCGGCTTTGCTCGCCTTTCTCCTCGGTTCTCGGTTTCTCGAACCGACGCTATGATAAGAGCGAGGTTCAATGCACATTGAACCTCGGGTAACGGTTAACCTCATGCTTAAATATGACAATATATACACGACAACAGCAATCAATACAACAGTCCACAACAGATGTATGATTAAAAATACATAACCACGTATGTAAGATATATAATAACCACGTATGTAACATAACCATGTATGATACAGCAATAATAACCTCGTATGTGACATAACCACGTATGTGACATAACCGTGTATATAACATAACCACGTATGCTACAACAACAAACAGAACACAACAAACATATATAATCATACAATAACCATCGAGTTAGTGTTACGTGACGCGAACGTACCTTCGTTGGTGATAGCGGATTACGTACGTCGGTCGGTATGTGTTCTCGGATAGCCTATAATGGTAATATCGCTTTATTAATCCATGAATAGTATCCTAAGAGATATTCGAACCACTAATGACCATTTTGCCCTTGATGGATTTATTTTACAATTTATTGCCCAAAACTTCGTAGAACCACGTTGGTTACAGCTTTCAGATTTTCGTCTAACTTTGAAAAAATCATAACTAATTCTAGAAAAATCGAAACGAGTATCCGTAAAATTATTTGGAATCGTTAAGATGTCTAATTTTGATTAAAAATACTGGTCTCAACCCAGATTCATTATAAAATTCCCAGTTTTTAATTTCCAAAGATCTGTCCAGAATTTTCGTCCATAAAAATGGCCTGATTTCAAAAATTCATAACCACTTGCACAAAACTCATTTTGACATGCTATAAGAATATTTTGAAAGGTCTATATGTCTACTCTATTCATGAAAAATTTCAGATTAAAACGACTTCATCTTCCCATAGATTTAAGGTTTTTGCGAAACTAACTTCAGAAATCGCCTAACTTAGATAAAATTTGTAGGAACTTCGTTACTTTGATGTTTCTCTTCCAGAAATTTTGCTCTAGGACTACCCTCACTATTTTTTCGAAATAAAGCTAATTTTAACCATAAAAACATGAAAATAAAATTGCTTCTAGGAATTTAAGATCAAAGCATAAATTTCTATGAATTTAAAAGCTAAAACTTAAGAACTAGAGAACTTACCCTTGAAGACTTTGCTACTACTTCCTTCTTGCTTCTCACTAGCTCTCTTCTCTCTTTAGAAAACCACTACTTGGAGTTGGTTTTGGTGTGAAGAATATGAAGACACAAGGTGCCTATTTATACTAAAAGGTCATGGCACACTTGGTAATTATTCCTAACCTAATTCATCTTGCATGAGAACCATGGGTTTACACTAAATAATCTGAATTCTTCTTCAAGCCAAGGCCAAAAACGTGGCCCTCTCTCCCTCCATCACTTTCTTCCAATTCCAAGAGGATATCCTATCCAAAGCGACCTTATCCTCTTCCAAAATTGAATATTATTATCACATGTGTGTTTTTGTTTATGTTAAACAATTCTTGGCTTGAAGAAGGCATTGGTGGCTTCTCCACCTTCATCCATTCTCCAAGCAAGCCTTGGTTGCCTCACCACCATCATGCATTTCTCATTGGTTGCTTAATTATCATTAAGTTCAATTTCAAGATTAAATTAGAACCATTAAATTTACTTTATGAATCTATGATGAGAATTAATGTTTAATTAGGCAAATATCACCTATGGAACCCTTGATCCACAATGTGCCAACAAGGCCAATTAACTCTAATCACTCCAACCCTTGATCCTCATTGTGCCAACAAGGCCTATTGGATTTAACTACTCCATTGATTAACTTTACCATAATTGCATTTAAATAAATTCCTCACTCCTCCACTAGACACACATCACTCGCTACACACACACAACATGTCTCCCTCTCATACACTTTTCTTAATCTTTTCTATTTAATTAGCAAGTATACTTTATGCTAATCTTAGCCATAAACACTTAATTAAAGGGTTTTACATACTTTACCTTGAATTTTCTTTTATTCAAGCTTAAACAATTAGCCATTAATTACTTAATTAATCACTTACTAATTGTTGATAATTTTTTAAATTGAGATTAATTATTATCTCACAACTATTTTACTGACATTGGTATTTTATGCTCCATGTAAAATATTAAAAATCATGGGGTCAATTATGATCCCCAAAATAATATTAAATCTTGCCTCAATATTTTCCAAGGAAATTAATCCCAAAAATTACCTAAATTAGAGACAACATATTCTCCAATTTTTTATAAATATTTCATTGCCTCTTAGGATTTATCATAATATTTTCAGGGCATTCTATGACCCACAATTGCATATAGGGATTTATAGCTCTTTATTCACCCTAATTTCAATAGAAATTACCTTAGAAAATAAGGTATTTATTAAACTAGTTTTAGACCACATATTCACCTATTTCTAATAGGTATTATTTACTAAAATATAATATTCCGGATAAATAATTATCGGGTATTACAATAATTCACTTCAACTTTTGATTACTAACGAGTATATATATATATATATATATATATATATATATATATATATATATATATATAAAGAAATTCCTTCGTTCCTGGTTATTCTGTTTTAAGTTTTTCTATTTTTTTTTTTAAATGACTATTTTAAAAGATATCGAAGACAGTTGTGTTTTCAGGCCTGAAAAATGACAGTTTCGTTGCAATTATAAATTAAATTGATAAACTAATCTTAATTATATAGTCAAACATCAAAAGTATACGATAGGGTCCTTAAAGTAATACATAAATATGGCGGCTACGACAAATATGGTGTGTTTAAATTTATTTAACATGTGTTCAAAAAAAACCCTTTAACCTTAGTTGAAAACTTGAAATTGAGTTCGGATTTGATGCCTAGGATACTGTAGTCTTTTTATATTGTATTTTACATATATCTAATAAAAAAATGAAAAAATTTCGTTCTCATATCAATACACATTTTAACCCACTTCCACCCTTATTTTTTCATCACTTTCATTTGTAACACCCCAAATTCTATACTATTTACTATGCCCAGTGACATGTAGTATCTAGGAATACGGTGTTGACAAATCAAATCAAGTAAAGCGGAACAGAGAGCATGCACTAACGTTTGGACAATGAGTAACTGATATAAAATGTTTAGGTATAAGCTGGTAAATTAAATATTTCCCTAAGGAATATTCATATGATACAATTATCTAAAACTTGTATAATTAAAACTCCAACATAATAACTATATAATCTTAAACTAAGCCTTAACTAGACTTGTGGCTTGGAACCCAATACAATTAATCAAACCCATTGGCCAGGCCAGTGTTTAAGTCTAGTGAAAGTCTCTCTGTTTTTCACGACGACTTATGACTGAACCACATAGACCAACCATTTCTTAGTTTAAGCACCAAATAGTTTGAAACAACTCTAACAGATTCATGCCAAAAACTAATCCTTATTGACCTTCTTCAGACTCTCGTCTCGATTGGTGCCTTTTCACGACTTCATCCATTGGTGCCTCTTTAGACTCCATCCACATCATTTTCTTAGATCTGGTGAACCTTTAGTCCGAGAGACCCATTGAATCTTTGTAACCTTATCTATGAATCATCCAATCAATATAAGCATACAAGACAACATATGTAATGTTAGAGTTACATGTCCTCGCTAGGAAAACATACATACGAGATTATGATGACTATACCTTTCACCAAGTGGCATAGTTACCAAAATGCCCAACCAATCACATATAAGCATACAAGACAACATTTAAATCGACATAGTTACCAAAATGCCCAACCTTTTAAATCTGACTCCGGACTTCCCAAATATCCATAATGTTACCGTCGGATTATTTCCTTTTCCATAAAATTATAATTAATATCATATTTCCTAGAATAATATCAAAAATGATATTTTCACCTATTTTGACATTTCTACCCTTGGTGGATTTATTTTTCCACTTTTACCCTTACATTTTATTAAAAACGTAAATTCTAGATTTTATTGGCAGATTTTGCAGTAACTTTGAAAATCATAATTAATTCTAAAAAAATCAAAACGATGTGCTTCCAAAGCCAAAATGACCCTTGACAAGTCTATTTTCAAGTAAAAATAACGGCCCAAACTCGAAATGCATGAATAATTCCTAGTTTTTATGTTTCCAAACACATTGTTTATAATTCGAGAAATATGGCTTAACTTCAAAAATATATAACTCCTTGTGTAAAATTCAAAACGTTACATATTTTATATATTTGGAAATCCCTACATGTCTACTTTATTCCTGTAAAATATTGTAATACCCGAATTTCGATTTACCGAAAATCTTGTATTTTAGGGATATGTTACCATATTAAATTAGTTAACATATGTGACATAGATTCACATAAAATAATGGCTATTTTAAGTTCAAATGAGCCATGGAAAAGTTATAAAAACACTTAATTAAATTAAGTGTCAATTTATCAAATAATTGGCAAATAAGCTTGCACCAATTGAGATTAGTTGCATAATTGTTCTAATTAATTGGAAACAAATTAAAAGCATCAAAAGAGGGCTAATTATGTTTGAAAATAATTAAACCAAAGAGAATGAAATAATATTTGTCTAAATAAGCACTAATTACCATGGTTAAGCTAACAAATCAATTATGCAATAGGATAAGTAATTAGTGGACATATAAACACTTGATTAAGGGAATAAATTAAGCTTCAATTAGCCCCAAATGTCAAGCACGTCCAGCTGAATGGAAGAATGAGAAATGATGAGATTAATAAAGCATAAAGTTAAGAGTTGAAAAGTCAAATAAAGCAACTAGCCAATTAGAAGCTTAAGACATGAGATATTTGATAATAAAGAAAATACAATAAATGGCAAATGAGAGGGGAGGAGATGTCGACCAGCTTGTGTGGGGTTGAGATTGGAGTTCAAAAAGTGGTTTTTAGATCAACTGTTTAAGAAGAAAGAAGAGCAATTGGTTACGTTAACCTTGGGAATTACCAAAATGACATTGAGTTTTCCCTATAAATAGGAGGCACTCTCTTGACAATTCTTCACACCAAAAACTCATATAAAAGCTGATTGAGTTAGAGAAAAACATAAAGGAGCAAGGTGAAGAAAGAGTTCAAGATACAAAGGTAAGGTTCTTGAGTTTAAGCTTTTAGTTCTTGATAAAATAGTAGTTTAATCTAGGAAATTGTTAGGAAAATTCCTATACTTGTTTTTAGGCCTTCTTGCATTAAAAAAGGCCTAATGAGGTAAAAATATGTTGGAAAATAATTTTTGGAATTAATGGAACAAGATTGTGAAAATTGTAGAATTTTCGGTAACTTAAGTCATGTGCAGGCAACAAAATTAATGCTATTATTTTATGTAGCAAATGAAGTCATTAAATCATAAAATTTTACAAAGATAAAGTAGACATGTAGGAATTTCCAAATATATAAAATTTGAAGCATTTTGAGTTCTACACAAGGAGTAATATATTTTTGAAGTTAAGCCATTTTTCTGGGATTAAAACTAGACAACATTGAGAAAATATTAAACTGGGAATGATTCCTCATGTTTTAGCTTCTGAGAATATTTTTCCTTGAAAATAGACATGTCAAGGGTCATGATGAGTTTTATGGAACCTCATTTCGATTTTTTTAGAATTAATTACGATTTTTCAAAGTTTCTGAAAAATCTGTCCAGAAAATCCAGCATTACGTTTTTAATAAAATGTGAGGATAAAAGTGGAATAATAAATCCACCAAGGGTAGAAATGTCAAAATAGGTGAAAATATTTTTTTTGATATTACTATAGGAAATATGATATTAATTATAATATCATGGAAAAGGAAATAATCCGACGGTAACATTATAGGATATCCGGGAAGTCCAAAGTCGGATTCAAAAGGTCGGGCGTTTTGGCAATTACGCGGTGAAAGTTACAGACGCCTACTATAAATTTAACTTTGATGTGACTTGTATGCATGTATATGATTGAATGATTCATGAAGTGATGGACAAGACTAGGTCTTGGGTCATGCACCATGACTAAGTTTATAGGCCTCAGTCACATGTTTATATACATTTAATTTGTGCGGGTTATAGTCATGATAATGTCGTATGATTGTTTTCCTAGCGCTGAGGACACGTGGAGTTTGGCACTGGTGAGTGCAAACGTTGCAAACATTGCATTTGTTGTGCGCTATGTATTGTTGTGCTGTTAACATTACATGTGCTGTGTGCTATGTATTTGGGAAACAATAGCTCAAGATTGTGAAAGTTGTAGAGTTTTCAGTTTAAGATTTTACACTGGCATTGTTTATAAATGCTATCTTTTTAAATAGTAAATGAAGCCAATAAATCATGAAATTCTTCAGAAATAAAGTAGACATGTATGGATTTCCGAATATATATAATATGTAGCGTTTCGATTCCTATACAAAGAGATACAACCGATTGAAGTTAGGCCATTTTTTCTGGGCGAAATTCTGGGCAACGTGGAGAAAAATGACAACTGGGAATTTTTCGTGGATTCTGGGTAAATGAAAGTATTTTTCCTTGAAAATAAACATCCTAAGGATTTCTGGAAATTTTACGGATCCTCGTTTCGACTTTTGGAGATTTAATTATGATTTTTCAAAGTTAACCGAAAGTTCTGCCCAGAAATTCAGCATAGCGTTTTTAAGAAAATATGAGGGCAAAGTTGTAATAATTAATCCACCAAGGGTAGAAAGATAATTAAACCCTTAGGATATTATTCTAAGCAATATGATATTTATCAGAATATCATATAATATTCCGACGATAATGTATAGGATATCCGGGAAGTCCGGAGTCGGGTTCAAAAGGCCAGACGTTTGGCCATTACATGGTGAAAGGTACGTTCGCGTACTAGTAACTTTAACTTTGATGTGTCTTGTATGCATGTATGTGGTAGTATGATTTCATAGGGTCATGGACGGGACTTGGTCTTGGTCATGTACCGTGGTTAAGACTCTGTCTTGAATCACTTTTTATACATTCAGCTATATACGGGTTATAGTCTCGATAATGCCGTTGAGTTTTCCTAGCGCTGAGGACACGAGGGGCCATCGTGGAACTAGTTAGTGCAAACCTGGATGAACTTTACATGTGTTGTGTGCTATGTACTGTTGTTGTGTTAACCTTACATCTACTGTGTGCTTATGTGTTGGTTATTACTGTAATGTAATGAATATATGTCATACATATACTTTTCATACTTTTCATATGAGGTTAACTGTTACCTAAGATTCAATTCGATTGAATCTCAGCATTGACTAAAGGTTTAGGAAAGGAACCAAGATCTAAGAAGGCACCGGTAGATCAAGTCGTTAAAAGGCACCGAAGGACGGAGCCGAAAAGAGGCACTAATGGACGGAGCCGTGAAGAGGCACTGGTCAAAGCAAATGTCGGAAGAGCTTCGTCAGAGCATTCATTCTGGCATGAATCCGATAGAGTTGTTTCAAACCATTTGGTGCTTAAACTAAGAAATGGTCGGTCTATGTGGTTCAGTCAATCAATCGCCGTGAATTTGAGGAGACTTCCACTAGACCTTATTCAGCTTGGCCAAATGGGTTTGATTTAACTGTTTTGGGTTCTATGCCCCAAGTCTACCTAAGGCTTGGTTGAAGATGGTATAGTTACGTGTAGGAATTGTAATTATACAAAGCTCTGTATTATTGTATCACACGAATATTCCTTCGGGAGATTTTTAATATATTAGCTTATGTCAGGATATCAGAATATGTCTAGCATTTTGTATCAGTTACTCTTTGTTGAAATATTAGTGCATGTTCTCCGTTTCCGCATTACTCTAAGTTGTAGCACCTCAAACTCTGTCTATTTTCTTAAAACTAAGTGTCAACCGACATGATTTCAAGTATGGAATTTGGGGTGTTACATCAACCATTTGATCTAATTTACTTTACAAGACTTAATCATCCCCCTCCACCTATGCTAGAGTACTTTTGGGGCTAATTATGATGTCATCCTTGTGATGTCATCTTAATGACATAATCAAGGCTTAGGTGTCCCTTGATGCCACATGTCATGCCCTATTGGTTTGTTAGTTAATCATGGTTATTAGTACTTTATTAATTAAGCTTTATGCACTTTAATCTTTACTTATTTCCATTGTCTTTTATCAAGTTGAAGATGTAACATCCCATTTTCAAAAGCAGTATAATTTTTTTGATCAGAGTAGAGCATCGGAGCGTAAGAGTAACTGATATATATATTCAAAATGCCGTAAGTCTGGCTGTTTATAGTAACGATACATTATACCGAGTGTTTTCAAAAGTAAATAACAATAGAAGAAAGTCTTCGTAGGTCCCTATCGTCTTTGTCTTCCTCTCTCCTCGATCCTCGATCCTCCTGACCCTGAGGCTATATTAAGAGCTGAGGTTCAATGCCCATTGAACTTTAGGTAACGGTTAACCTCATGTTTATATATACAACATAGACAGTATATGAGCATACAAACAAGCATTTCCCAACATCACATAAGCCCCCTGGCAGATGTGTCACACTTAGCATACGTTTCACACATAGCAATCGTTTTCAAGCACCTAGCATTTCGCACCTAGCAAACGTATCCCAACACCCAGCAAGCATAATAACAGTACAATGAACATACCACAGAGCTATCAACTACCTCACATAAGCATACCATACACATAGCACATGTACGCATACAATAAACATCAGAGTTAGTGTTATAGTACGCGAACGTACCTTTGTTGACGGTACTTCGGTACGTTTGACGGAAAATGGTACGTTTGACAGTGGTACAACAACAGCACAATAGCGGTACGTGATCACAGGTATCCTATAAGTATAACATCGTATCTATCAACATTTAGTATCATAACATGCATTTTAGGTACAAATTACCATTTTGCCCCTAGTTTGACTAATCGGCGAAATTTCGCCAGAATTTCGCTACTTTGACTATAATTTTCCAGAATTTGGCCATATCTCTTCCTCCAATATTTTTTTGAAATAAATATCAGATTTACCCCTAAAACATGATATTTAAACTATCTTGGCAAATTAAAGATCTACCTAGCATTTCTACTATAACTACCGAAAGAACTACTAAAGCTTAAAACTAAGGACCGAAGAATTTACCCAGGGCTTTGCTACACTTTCTCCAGACTCCTCCTTCTTTCTAAAATCTCTCTCTATTTCAAAATAGGCAAGAGGATTTGGTGTGAGGATTTTGCAAAGGAGTGAAGGGCTATTTATAGAAAAATTTGAGACACTATTCACACTTTTTCATATCGGATATCAACCGTTGGATCTTGTTTTTGTTGCAAGTCTTCTTCTTGGCCCTTGGATCCTCCTTTTAGAAGAAGTTTCCTACATCACCATGATGTCACCTTCTTGCTTTTTGATCTTGTACCGATAAAGTTCCCTGTTCGGTGTCCTAATCGCGTAATCTTAACCAATCTCAAAAATAAAGCAACACAGCTCTGAAGGTCTATTCATCACTACAAAAAAAAAACAGGTTTTTGCGGCGGAAAAATTCCCTCGCAAAAAAGATTTTTTCCGTTGGTTTTTTGCGGCGGAAAAATTCCCTCGCAAAAAAGCTTTTTTCTGTCGCAAAACTAGTTTGCGGCGGAATAACTTCCGTCGCAAAAATAGCCCTCGCAAATCACTTTTCCGTCGCAAAAATGCTTTTTTCCCTCGCAAATTCTGAATTTTGCGAGGGAAGAATTTTCCCTCGCAAATACTGGAATTTGCGAGGGAAAATTGTTTCCCTCGCAAAATTCTGGGTTTTGCGAGGGAATAATTTTTCCTCGCAAATTTCATCATTTGCGAGGGAAGGTGTTTCCCTCGCAAAATCCAATATTTGCGAGGGAAACACTTTTCCCTCACAAATTCCAACTTATTTTTTAAAAAAAATATAAAAAATCTAAAATAATAAAATAATTACAAAAAAATATATTAAAAATTAGAAAAAAAAAAATTGTATATCATAAAAATAAATTGTGACTATCATAAGAGTTTACATGAAAGACCCAGGTTATAACACATTAACATGAAGTAGAATTTCTCTTCCTCGATTACTCTGATATCTATCAAAAAATTCTTGGCCAGGGATCCAATGAAAGCATGTGTGTACTTCTCTCATTCTCAACAACACTTCCCCTCCTCCATTTTTCCTGTTCTCTTTATATATGTTGTTGATGTCCACACCTGAAAGATAAGAATGTCGTCTAGCACAAACCTGCCATGATCATTAAACTTTATTTCTGTAGTATTAAACATATGATTAGATTAGTATTCTAATGAATGCTGATCCATGCCAAATGCATATGAATTTCCATCAACTTATGCGCCCACAAAATCAAATTATTTTTAAAAAGAAAGTGAGAAAAATTACTCACCGTAACTTGATTGTAAATCGGTGTCCATATAGCTTAGCCAAGAAGTCCTTTCTTAACATAGTTGGAAAAAATCGTAAGAACGCAGTAGCAGTAGCAGTACACATAAATTCAGAACATCCATTGAGAGCATATATGTATGAAGAAGTCAGAGTTGATTAGAGGAGTTACTAGCAACTCGTGTAGTTCACTAAGAAGGCAAGTGTCGTAAATCAAATAATGATAATGACTTAACAGAGTTACTAACACCTGAGCAGATATTACCAACAGAATAAAGAGTAATTTTGGTTACAATAGTATATTAAGTACATCGTAAAATATGTCATGTAATAATCATAGCAATCACTCTGCTGAAATCGCAGCGCAGAACAATTTATTTCCACTGAAAGTAAATTAATTGTCTGAAGCTATCAAGCATTAGGGTGGTCCTTCGTAGGCACTCATTACTTTTAAAAAAGTGCACTTTGGGAACTTCCTAAACAGTAGTTGGGAGATGGAAAACCATCCATGGACAAAAGGAGAAAGAAAGAAAATTAAGGGAAATTCTGAAGCTATCTATTGTTGTGGAACAGCCCAAAATGAAAGGAAAGAAATAAAAACCAAGTTCATGAGGCAGAGATTTCAAAGTGTAACATGCTAAATCATTACGGAAAAGAGAAGCCACAAAGTACTTAAGTAGATGGAAATTCTGACCTGATGCTTGAAGAACCACTCCAGCATGGGGAATGTTGTTGTTTTATTTAATGCATTTACAATGCGCAAAGCATGAGATGTAACAAAAGCATTGTCATGGTAACTGCAATTACAAGAATAAAGGTATATTATTCCAGTGGCAACATGAGTCACCACATATTATCAGATTGGCCAGTGAATTGATGACAGAGTTAAAAACCATGATCAAGAATACTATTGAGCTTATTCAAGTCAAGAAATGCAGAACCACTGTTCGGCCATTAAAAGCCAAGTACATGTTCCATGATCAATGAAAGTTTTAAGCATTTCACAAATATGGTATATGTCCGAAGTAGTTACTGCAACTTGTAATAATCATAGTTGGGAGATGGAAAACCATCCATGGACAAAAGGAGACAAAAATAAAATTAAGGGAAATTCTGAAATAGAAATTACTTTGTGGACATCTTTTCTCCAAATGGCTACTATCTCCGAGACCTTGCTTGGGAGATAAGACAGTGCCATTAAAGCAGCTTCAAGAATCCGATTGCTGCACTAAAACTACATTAGAGGGCACAACTATAGAAGATTACCTCTCTTCCAACATATGAAGACAGTCTTCACGTTTACCCAACAGTTGAACATGCAAAGGAATGCAACATTGTTTTTCCCTTGCCCTTTAGCAAGGGTTGCAAGATTCGATATTCCCTCAGCATCTCCTAAAGAAGAATATAGCAGTAACGATCCGCTCAAATCCATTGCATTCTTTAAACATTCTTCAGCCATTTCTAACTGGAAGAACAGAAAATACAGTGAGCTGCAGTAAACAGGAACTTCCGACAAGCAGCATACACTCTAATTATACATAAAAATGATTATCTTTTACTAAAAGGATCTGAACACAACTTCTCAGGGGAAATTTATCCCAGACTACCTTCATTTGGTCCTAACTGCATGCTCTATAACTTCTTGCTTGAAACCCAAAAGGCTGAATTTTTAAAGCATACATAGACATCAAGAACACATCATAATGTTCAGAAGCACATTATTAAAATTGAAGACCTCGCAGTATAACCTTGTTCATACAGGTAAGGACATTCATGGCCCATCTGTTTGGACCTTTTCCATGAAAACATTGCTTTTTGCATAATTTTACAATGTATATTTAAGCTTTTAAAAGTAATAAGAATATATAAAAAGCAGATTTATGGTTATTTTTAGAAGCTGCTTTGCTTTGAGTAAGTTTTGAAAATAATCAAATATGGTAAAGTTCTGAAAAATTAAATTTGACATATATCCCTGCAACATCTCGCAACTGATGAGAAGCATATGGTTTGCTTCACAACTCAACTCATGAGAAGCATATGCATCACAAAATTATCCCTGCAACAGAGACACAATGGTTTGCACTAAACACTTAAAAAAGGAATTAAGGCGCTTAAAATGGGAAAATGTCAACACAAGTGCTAAAGATAGCTAATGTCAATGTGAAAGGCCCTCATGATGAAAAGTATTAGCATCGAACTCAAGTTGGAAACATAAACATCAAAAAAATTAATTTCAAGATTCACAACCAGTGAATATTTCCCAGATCAGATAATTTGAACAAACTCAACTTCAAAAGTTGGTGAGCAAAAAAATTGAGAATAACCCAAAGATCACCCCTGAAAAATAAAGTTTGACATATATCCCTGTAACATCTCGCAACTGATGAGAAGCATATGCTTTGCTTCACAACTCAACTCATGAGAAGCATACGTATCACAAAATTATCCCTGCAACAGAGACACAATGGTTTGCACTAAACACTTAAAAAAGGAATTAAGGCACTTAAAATGGGAAAATGTCAACACAAGTGCTAACAGAGATACCAAAAGCAATTTCCTTTTCAGTAAATGAACATATTAGAACAATTACCCACTCTAAATATTAATCAATATTGATCATAACAGGGAAAATTAAATGCACAAACTACTATAGACGTATTTTAAAACAGAGTATTACTCACATAAAGAGATTCAGGATCTCCAACACTTATACCCGCAACAATAGGATAAATAAGATAGTCCACAACCTACAAATTAATAATAATATTTATATCATATATAAATAAAACTTCACTTCAAAGAATTCCTTCGTTGAGTCTGCTGCAAGAAGGATATTCTGTGCTGCATCAACAATATTGAGATCATGAACAGAGATTTCAAATGAGTCAGAATTACAATGAAATATACCTCTTTACCAAAATGACGCTGAAAGAAACTGCCAACACAGGATTTGTTGGTCCCTGATGTAATAAGTTAGCATCGGAATAATTTTTGCTAAATACAGACTACTATAATTGTAAAGAATAGAAATTTAAGAATACCAAACATTCAAAATAAGTGAAACAAAACTCACAGTCACAAAACCTACCCTATATAGCAAAACATACCGGAGGGTGCGCCATTGCTCACAATATAGCGCTTATTCGTGAAATTGGTTGTAACGATGAAATGAGTCTTAATCAGTCCAGGATATCACAATAAAACAAAAATTAAAGTATAGCCTTCCAAAGTAGATCAACCATAACTATTCTCAAACTTTCAGCTTCCATAACAAAATTTTCGTTTACATTACAATTGAAAGTACCCGGGATTCTCAAGCTAAATATTTAAACCCAAGATTCTATGACGAAAATGCACGAGTTACGACGAGAATACCTTGAGTGGAGGCCGATAAAAGAAGGAACAGATCTAAAACGCAACGGTGAAGAAGAGCGGACATGGATCTGCCGGAAGAACAAAGAGACGGAGCTTCCATCGATCTAGTTGTCGAAGCTCCTAGAAGAGGGAAATGGCCCGGTGAAGGGTGGAGGATTTTGTCGGGAATACAATAATGAAGAAGGAAATAGCATTATCGAAGCCGAGATAAGGGAAATGGTCCGGTGAAGGGTGAATTAGCGAGTTTGGGAAGGAGCATGAAGTACCCTTTTCTAAGCGATGGTGATGCCGAAAGAAGGGGCAAGTGCGGCGGCTATGGCGGCATCGGCATATTCTTGGATCCGATAGGTAATGTAGCCAACTCCGTCCCGTCCGATCTTTGATTTCGCTCGGACGGCTTCTCGCATCATGTTCACATCATCTATGCCTTCTCGCTCAGAGGAAGAAGGAAAGGGGGAACGTTTAAGATGAGAGGCTTTGCAAAACTGCAAGTGAGAGAGTGAAATAAAAGGAGGAGAAAGATGAGCATTTTAAATTTCAAAAATTTGAAATGACTGAGGAGTGAATGCAAGGCACAAAGCCAGAGGAGAGCCACACATGAGCTGACACTATTCAAAAGAACAGTAAATTGAGTCTTGAAGAACAATAATCTGCGGTGGGTAGTCATCCGTTCCGCGCTTCACCATCACTTGGCACCCAGCTGGGTTTGATTCCTTAGTCTTCCGAGCATTACACTGTGCCAAGAACTCCATACAAGACGCAGTCACAAACGGAAGATTGTAGGGGACAGATCCGAAGGAAGAGCGGCGGACCGAGGGGTAGGAGTAGAGGGGAGTAGAGGAGGCCGACGGCGGTTGTTCACGAACAGACTCGCGGTGGCCGGAGGGAAAAGAAGCAGTGGATCTGAGGCCGATCAAGGGAGAGAGACGCGTACAAGAAGAGAATGGCGGACGTGATAATTGGGAACCCTAGTTTCCTTATTCCCTTTTTTTTGCGAGGAAACACTAGTTCCCTCGCAAAACTGAGTGATTTTTGCGAGGTAAACAATGTTCCCTCGCAAAAATGTTATGTTTGCGAGAGAATCCACTTTCCCTCACAAAAAATAAGGAAAATTAGACACCAATTTTGCGAGGGATACCTTTTTCTCTCACAACAATGAGGGCATAAAACCCTCTATTTTGCGAGGGAACCTTGTTTCCCTCGCAAAAATGACCTTTTTGCAAGGGAAATGTGTTTCCCTCGCAAATTGATCAAAATTTGCGACGGAATTTGAGTCCCTCACAAATTCCGTCGCAAATAGGGCATTTTCTAGTAGTGCATCATCTTTCAAAATACTTGGGTTAACTAAATTTTTGATCCCATTAAGGGTATTCCGTAGCCTGCTGAACATTTTTCGGATAAACGCCGTCGGTTACGAAAATGACTTCGGAGACAACCCACTCCGGGATAAAATTATACTCGTTTATAATAAGTCTTGATGTTAGATACTTAGTTCACCTATTTTGAGATAGGATTTAATTTCTATCGGTTCTCATTTATCCTATTTGCTTTTTCCATAAATATCTCATTTATATTATTATTTAAATAACAAATATCATGATATTTGTAACATCCCATTTGAAAACGGCGGAATTTTTTTTTTTTTAAAAACGTTTCCAAATATTTCAACGGCGAGTAGTCGAGTAGAGCATTGGAGCGAAAGAGTAAGCGATTCATAACAAACATCAACCACGGTGTAACATTGTAATGATTACGGTAATCCTAGAGTTTGAAATTGAATAAGCGAAAGCGGTAGAGATAGATAAGTCTCGGCTGCACGTCTAATCTTTGCTTGCCTCGATCTTCGATCCGTATTCCTCCGGATCCTGAAGCTATAGCGAGATTCAATTCACGCATTGAATCTCGGGTAGCAATTAATCTCAAACCCAAACAATACGGTATACGGATAACGAGATATTCTAGACAATACAACGGTATATCACTACATAAGCATACGGCGAGATGCATGATCATTATGCCGACAAAACATAAGCATTACGCAGTATGTAAAGCCCCACAATGTAAAACAACAATAACGGCTTGCACTATTCACCGGTGCCACGATACCACTCGTGTTCTCGGCGCTAGAAAAACATACGGCGTTATCATGACTATAACCCGTGTAAAGCGTCGTATATCGGTCTACGAACGTATCTATCACATATATATGCATTTAAGCAGTACAAGATTAGTGTTACAGTACGCGTCCGTACCTTCGTTGACGACGTTAGGTACTTCTGGCGGAAAAACGTACTTTTTACGGAAAAACGTGAAATGTTCAACAGCGGCACGTCGGGCAGCGTAACGGCGGCAAATCGAGTTTACGATGCCCTATCGAGTAATATCACTTTCATTAGTGATTTGACATCATAACGGCATTTTAGGTAAAAATTACCATTTTGCCCTTCTACCCCTAATTTGGCGGAATTTCGCGGAACTTCGTTACTTTGACCGTATTCCATTTCAAAATTATCCCCACTATGTTTTTACCTCGTCGGGCATCTTTCAATGCAATGAGGCATAAAAACAAGCATAGGAACAAATTCTCGAAACTTCCTAGATCAAAACAACGGTTCTACTATAACTACCGAAAGAACTACGGAAACTAAAAACTAAGGACGGAAGAACTTACTCGGAGCTAAGGCAAAACTTTTGCAGAGCTTCTCACTCTAAGTTTCGGCCAAGGTAGAGAGAAGAAAAGGTGTGAAGAATGAAGAAGGGAAGGGTGCTATTTATAGAAAAAGGGAGGGACAAGGTGGGTATTAACAAAAAGTCTTGAAATGATTCGGCCGTTGGATCTAGGGTTTTGTAAGATGCAATCTTGACCATTCAAGGTCTTGGCCGACCTCTTGGTCCCCCAAAAGTCAAAGATTGATTTTTCATCTTGCTTTATGGCCTCCGGTCCGATAAAGCTACCCGTCGGTGCCGTTTCGCGCGATTTATTTGAAACTCAAAAATGCAGGCATGTAACTTTGAAGATCTTTACATCCTCTTTCATATTATCTATTTTGATCCTCTTTTTGATCATATCCAGGTATTCTCGGTGCGTCGGAAGATATTCGGACAAACGCGTCGGTTACGGAAATCGCTTAGATAGAACCAACCACGGACAATAATTATTTGAATCGTAAAACGTCCGGTGGTTGCCTAACTTAATCCGTGTTTGAAAACACGCAATTGTTTCTATAGGTTCTCACTTTGCCTATCGGCTCTACTTTATCGATCGGCTTTCCGTCTTATTAGGAATTAGGGTTTTCGGTTGTGGAATCGACGTACGGTAAATTCTTTCTTCGGGTAAAAATTCACTTGTTCTTAATTTGATCAGTCTGAAAAGACTTTTACCTCTGCTTTACCTGTAGAATTTATTTCTAACTTTTCCTCGGTCGCCTATAAGGTGACTCACCGCATTATATTATTATTTTATTCTAATTACCATTTTAATTATTTAAACAATTCTTTTTAATTAAAAATAACCATAATTTCGATCCCCTCTTTTAAAAATTCAGATTTATTTATTTTTCTATAATTTTTTCCATTTTTTTTAGAAATATAAAATTTTTTTACCAAAAATTCCCGTTTTACCCCCGCCGTTAGGGCTTAATCAGACCTAATTTCTTCGTTTAGTGATCTTTTTAGGATCAGGTTTCTTCATATATTTATATTTACTAATTTACAGTATATTGTTATCTTTCAAACTTCTATCTTGATATTGTCATTTTATATCCTATGTAAAATATTAAAAATGTTTACCCCATCCGGTTACTTTATGGTTCTCGAAATGCTTTTTAAACTTTTCTTCATGTTATTTCCTCTGAAATAATTTATTAAATTCTCATAATTAGGGATAACACTTCCATATTTTTCTCATAATTTTTCATGATCTTTCAAGTATTTATCATAATATTTTTAGATTTGTTTGTATCACCATTATATCATTTTTAGTCATTACTTTGTTCATGATTTTCACGTAACTTTTTCAACAATTTACTCTATAATTATAACAATTTTCTATAATATTTTTATCTCATGAATTTACTTCATTAAAATATTCATTAATTTTCCTTTATCTCGAAATTCCAGATTCTTTAAAATCCCAGGGTATCATATATTATTTCTCAAAAATCCACAACCCTTTTCACACCTAAATTTCGCCCTTCCCCTTTTATTTTCTTTATATTTATTTTTTAATTACTTTAATATTATATCTTAATTTAATTAGAAAGCTTAATTAGGGCCTTAATCCTATGATTAGCAATCTTTTAGGATTTAGGGTTTTCATGTACTTAATCTCATACATTATTCTTAACCTTTTCTAATTAATTAGCAAGTATACTTTATGCTAATCTTAGTCATAAACACTAAATTAAAGGGTTTTACACAATTTACCTTGAATACTCTCTTGTTCAAGCTTAAACAATTAGCCATTAATTACTTAATTAATCACTTATTAATTGTTGATAATTTTCTTAATTGAGATTAATTATTATCTCACAACTATTTTACTAACATTGGTATTTTATGCTCCATGTAAAATATTAAAAATCATGGGGCAACTTATGCTCCCCAAAATTATATTTAATTTTGCCTCATTATTTTCTAAGGAAAATAATCCCATAAATTCCTAAAATTAGAGACAACATACTTTCTAATTTTTAATAAATATTTAATCGTCTCTTAGGATTTATCACAATATTCTCAGGCCATTTAATGCCCCATAAATGCATTTTAGGGATTTTTAGCTCTTTATCTCTCCTAATTTCCATAGAAATTACCTTAGAAAATAAGATAATTATAACTTATTATTTGAGACCACATATTCACCTATTTCCAATGGATATTATTTACTAAAATATAATATTCCAGATAAATAATTATCCGGGTATTACAGAAGACATATGCTACTAATCTTTATTTAGTGCAAGCTTAATTGCCAATTAGCATTTGCTAATTTGTTATAATTTAATTAAGTGTCTTCATAACCTTTTCCTATCTCTTTTGGTTATAAATTAGCTATCTATGTGCTATTTATTTCACATTTAAATAACCCTTAAATATAGTTTCATAATTAATCATTGGTTAATTAATTC
Organism: Acacia melanoxylon; assembly: GCA_019022615.1. NCBI lineage: Eukaryota > Viridiplantae > Streptophyta > Magnoliopsida > Fabales > Fabaceae > Acacia > Acacia melanoxylon. Next base: position 16,488,986 of record JAFJYJ010000005.1, read on the forward strand.
CAAAATGATAAAAATATAATCAATAGATTATACTTTTTTTTAGACGCATATTCATCTTTGTACTAATTATTTGCCAAAACACAATGTTTATAAGAATTATGAAAATTAGGGTATTACATCATTCTCACTTTCACTTCCCTTAAATTGTTTCAAGATCTTTCTTGATTTATTTTGCCTATCTCTTGAAGTAATTTTCTTAATGTAACCACATATATCTAATCTTGATACTTCAAGATATTTATCTATTTTTTTCAAACTTTCTCTAGTTTAGCTTTAATAAGTTTCTAAAAGCACCTAATACTTTGTCACTCCCTTTATATATATGATACATGTGTATTTTCGAATGTTAATGTAATTTTATTTGAAGAATTATGACAACCTTTTTGCAAAATAGAAGAAAAGGTTACCACTCATCTATTTTACCTTTTACATTTTATATACTGATAAATAAAATTTCATATATAATGTAAAGTGCTTAAAGAATGACACTCAATTGCATGTATTATTTTTGTAATTTAATTTGTATAAAATTAAAAATATATTAAATCAATTATTTTTGTAACTGACCCTTGAACTAATGTTTTGCCCGGTTTAATGATCGATTAGGTTTTTAATGTAACACCCCAATTTTCGTGGCATAAATCGTGCCGGTGACACGTGGTTTTATAAAAATTCATCAGAGTTTGAGGTGCTACAGCTTAGCGTTTTGCGGAAACGGAGAGCATGTACTAAAAATTTGAACGAGTTTAACAACGAGTAAGCGATATAAAATACTCGAGACATATGATGATGCCTAACGATATCTTGGTATATTAAAAATTTCCGAAGGAATATTCATGTGATACAATAATACAAAACTTTATAATTACAGTTCTTCCATGTAACTATACCCTCTTCAACCAAGCCTTAGTAGACTTGGGATATAGAACCTAACTTAGTTAAATCATCCCATTTGGCCGGTGGGTAAAGTCTAGTGGAAGTCTCTCTCGACTATTTCTGACCGATTGATCGAACCACATAGACGACCCTTTCTAGTTTAAGCACCAAATGATATGAAGTAACCTTATTAGATTCATGCTATAACGTAGGTTCGTTATTCCTCTTTTCGCTTTTACTTTGACTGGTGCCTCCTCACGGCTCCGTCCCTCGGCGTCTTTCTACGGTTCCATCTACCGATGTCTTCCATGATTCTTCCCTGACTATTAATTAAGACTAAAGTCCAATGCCCATCGGACCTCAGGTAACGGTTAACCTCATGCTTATGTAAACAATATATGTATCACAGGTATTCATAATATTTCAGCAATAATCACTACAAAAGCCCATAACAGATGTAGGAAATACATAATAATGTATGTAAGGCAATAACAATACACAGCCCCTAGCAGTATGTTTGTTACCCCAGTCTGCACATATCACCGGTGCCACGATGTACAGTCGTGTCCTCAGCGCTAGGAAAACTTTCAACGTGTTATCAAAACCATAACCAGTATACTCATGATTGTATCAAAAACAACTGAGACAGAGTCTCATTATAGGAACACAAAGCAATCATATATAAGCATATCACAAGTATCGAGTCGGTGTTACAAGACATCGCGAACGTACCTTCGTTGACGAATACCGTACGCGTTTTGTCGGTCGAAACGTGATCTCGAGATATCCTATAAGGGTAATATCATATTTATTAATTCATAATAATATTCTAATAAATATCTTAGTCTCTAATGACCATTTTACCCCTGGATTAATTATTTCCAATTTATTTCACCTTATTATCGTAAAAATGTTGTTCAACAGCATAAGAGCTAATTTTTCGCCTAACTTTGAAAAATCATAACTAATTCCACAGAACTCGAAACAAGGATTCGTAAAATTTCTTGGAATCCTTAGGATGTCTAATTTCAATGAAAAATAGTGGTTACTGCCCAGATTATATAAAAAATTCTCAGTTTTCACAACTTCATGCTCTGCCCAGAATTTTCCAGAATTTCGTAGCCCATTTTGTAGAATTTTTATCTCCTAACACAAAACTCAAAATGACATTCTATAGGTATATTTGGAAAGCTCTTTATGTCTACTTTCAACATGAATTTTCTCAGAAATTTAGCGTAGCATATTCAATATAAGATACCAGCGTTTTTGAAATAGCTTTCAGAAGTTGTTATTCGACAAATTTTCGCCAGAGTTTCGCTACTTTGACCATAATCTTCCAAAAATTTTGCTATAACTCCTTCTTCATCATTTTTTCGAAATAAATACAATTATAACTAGGGTTGAGCAATGGGCGGGCGGGGCTGCCCCGTGGCCTAACCCGTATCCCGCCCGTTTAAAATACACGGGTACGGGCTAGCCTGTACCCGTGGCATACCCCGTTTAACCCGTAATAAACGGGTACGGGTAAATACGGGTTTTTCCGACGGGTTCCGGGGAACCCATTTAGATATGACCACTTTTTTAAAAAAGAAAAAAATGAGAGAAACAAGTCCCTCTTACAGTCTCACACCAGTCACTGCCCACTATGAATAAAGAAGAAAAAGAAGAAGAAGAGAGAAATCCTTATGCTCCGGGTGAGATCTGAAAAATGTGACGGCAAGATCTGAAAAACTTGACGAGGGAGGAAACAGATCTGTGGCGAACGTTCAAGACTCCGAGCTACGCTGCGTCTCCAGCGAGACAAGAGCCAGAAACCCAGTTCGAGAGACAAAGTCGGGGAGGGTTACTGCTGGAGACTGGTTTGGATGAGTGGAAATGGACGCAGTGGTTACTGACTTACTAATTAGGACTTAAGAATTGGGAAATGGTGTATGGGTCAATGGGAATCCAGCTGGTTTTGAACTATGACTTGAACGTTATTTCCACTCATCTACTGTGCAGCTGGTCTTATCATGACTCATGAGGCTCTTGCTTTTATGCCTCTTGATTTTTTTTTTTATTTCTTCTCTGTCTTAAGCTATATCTTGGACGGCATTATAGGTGTCAGTTTCTTTTTTGTTTTTTTGCACCAAATAGGTGTGAGCTTCAATGGAAGAATTGGACGGCATTAATTAGTTTTGCGTTTTCAGGTCAAACAAATGAAACTTTTTGACTTTTTGAATTTTGAATACTAACTTCTTTACGGGTCCAACTCTCCAAGCACCAAGAAAGACTCCTCCAGTCCCGTGACTTTGTCTCTGAGCTGACATCTGAGGTAGGGAGGTCAAGGGGAAAAACATTTTTAAAAAAAATGTAAACGGGTAGTGGGCGGGCACTGGTGCCCTGTGCCTCAACCCGTGACCCGCCCGTATAATGTAAACGGGTACGGGGCAGCCCGTTACCCGTGACGGGCCCAATCTGGGCGGGTTAAATCCGGGAAAAATTTCACGGGGCGCGGGCGGTTGGGCGGGTTGCGGGTCACTTGCTCACCCCTAATTATAACCATAAAAACATGAATATAACACTATAGTTGGAAGATTATGAATCAAAACAACATTTAAGCTATAAATCACAAAGCTAGAGCTTAAGAACTATAGAACTTACCTCTTGAAGAACTTGCTACTTGTTCTTGAATCTCCTCACACTCTTCCTTACTCTCTCTCAATTTTGGTTAACACCTTTGTGAATTGGTGAAGAATGATGAAGGCATAAGCCTCCTATTTATAGCAACTTAGTGGTTAACTATCTAACAACTTTAACTCAACATTAACCCTTGGATTAGACTTTAACTAAGAACTTTCAATCTCACCCCTTCAATCCCCTTAAACCACCACCTCCTTCTCCTTCTTTCCTCTTCATCTTTTTCTTCCCAAATGCTTAATTAGTTAGGTATAAGTTGGTGTTTTTCTTCAAGATCCATTTCCACTTTTGAAACCACAATTTTATGACTTGATTTATGGTCTTTTTAAACTTTTAAATCACTTAAGTATGAATCTCAAAAGTTTGTGAAAATCACTTTGGAGACAACTATGTTCAAGCTTAAATTGTGCTTGTTCATAATATCTACTTATATTTGTTCTATGATCAATGATTTTCAAGATATGATTTATTTTCTATTGGTTCTCATTCACTTATGTCTTGAATTCATCCTAATGGTTTTTATCTTACCATTTACTTAATTAAACTTTAATTACCTTTATTACACATGCTTATGTCACAATTACCCCAAAAGTCCACTTGATTAAGACATGTACATGGTAATATCTAGATATTACATTTGTTTCATCTTTCTTTACTACACAACCCCCCTCTTTTAATTTCATTCTAATTTCATTCTAATTTGAGTTTCATTATGCTTTATGTCTTAGCCTAATTGCCTTGAAAGTCTTGGTAATTAAATGCTTGATTGTGATGTTTTATTTGCTAATTACATTAATCAATTTCCACTCTTCCTTCCTCTTAAGCTTGCACCGAAATTTCCCCCTCATTTTACTCTTAGATTTGTGTTTCTTTTGTCTAATAAAACTCTTGGTAAAATTCTCCTATTGGTTGATTTTAATTTTACAAGGATTAGGCTTTAGGAAATAAATTCTAAAACCTTTAGATTAGCTTAATCAAATTTAATCCAAGCCTTTGATTTGTATTGGAAAAATCTAATCACTATTAGTGATATTTGTTAATGATTTAGGATTAAGGATTAATACAATTTCTTAACCCTTTTTATTATCAATTTTCGCCACTTAAATAATTTAAAGGGAGAATTAATTAATATTGCTAATATAGTGTTTTAGGGTTTATTAGGACTAATTGTAAAAATTTGATAAGTTTTTAAATTAATCTTGATGATTAAAAACCCCTTGTGTACTAATTTTGGCCTTTAAATATCATTTGGATATTAATTAAGTTGATATATTCTTAATTATGCACTTTTAAAATTAATTAATAATTAATTTCGAAAATTATAAAAATATTCCAATTATTGCAAATTTAATTGCCTAATAATTGTTGCTAATTTCCTCTAATTGATTTTGTCATTCTTTGATGATTTTAATTGCTAAAATGATATAACTAAGCTCTTACTTAATTATGATAATCTTTAGGATATTTTATGATTCCTAATAAGATTTAGAAAATTAAATCTTCAACTATATTAATTCTAGGAAGAAACTACCCAGAAATAAAATAAGAATAATAAGAAAAATTGAAACCACATATTCACCTATTTTAAATAGGTAATATTTATTCAAAAAGATTATTTAAGGTATATTATTTATCTAAATATAATATTTAAGATAAATAATTATCCGGGTATTACATTTAAAACCTTGGTTATTGGTTGTGCTAACTTTCCTAAAATGTCACCCATCAAGTTTATTTAATCAAAGGTTAAGTAGTAAATCTGTCCTAAAAGTATAAACGAATGAGAAATATTGACCTAGAATTTTTATTTTTATTTTTGTCTCAATTTCATCCTGGAAGTCTAAAATGGTAGTAATGTTACTTCTCAAGTTAACATATACTAGTATTAAGTTTGACCCTTTTTTTATTGAATATCCCGTGTCACTCTCATTTGGCAACCGGCCAATCCCTAATAATGGAACTCAGCCACAGATATGTTAAAATACCTAAATACCCTCAATTCATAAGCTTCTTCTTCCTCCTAACTTTCTTTCCCAGCCACAGCTGCTTCTTCTCCCGTCACTAGCACACTCTCTCTTTTGCCTCTAGATGCGTTCACTCTGTCGTCGTCGGCATCACTCTCTCTTCGCGTCCAGATGTGTTTCCTCTTCTCCCTTCACCGGCACGCTCTCTCTTCCACCTTCATACATGTTCCCTCCACCGTTACCGATATTGCTCTCTCTTCCCCCTCTAGAAGACGCCTTCCTCTTCGTTGTTGCCATCATCTCTCTCTCCCTCTTTCTCCTCTCTCTATGAATCAAAAACCCCTTTACCTTTTCAAATGGACAACCTAGATCTCTGCTTAAGACGACCTAACGGTGCGCCACCCATATGATCTGGTCGGTCGAGATGACTTCTCAATGATAGAGGTAATTTTTTATTCTCTCTCCCATCCTAAAAACTCTTCTCCTCTTTCTTGTTATGTCGATTTGCTTCAATTTTATAGGGAATATCAATTTCTATTTTAGTTCTAAAACCACTAGTGGCAGTGGCGGACCCAAGATTTTAGGTTTGTGGGTACATAATTAGTTGTGGAATTTGGCTGTCCCCAGATTTTTTTTTTTTAAAGAAAGTTTTAAATACATTAAAAAACAAAAAAAAACAATAAACAATAAAAGAAAAGAAAACAGAGAGGAGGATCTGAAAATTACCACGAGAATTAGAATTGAGAACAGAGAAGCACAAAATTCAGATTGCACGGCTATTCTCGATCGGCTGTTACTATAGGCTGTTGACATCATCTGAAATTGAAGCTTGTGGCATTGAAACATTGCTTCCCACATTCGACTTAAACTGCCATCAAAGCAAAAATAACAAAGGAAATACAGAAGTAAGTTCATTCCTTAATATAAGAGTTCATATAAACAGAAACAGATAAATACTCATCCACAAAGCATATGTCTTGTGCCTAAGAAAAAACGAAAACGTCTCTTGCCGAATCCCACCAGACTATTCATTGCATTGTGCTACAAATTTTATCCTAATCTAGGCAAAGCTCATTTGTCTATTTAATTCAGTTTCCCCTGATGTTCGTATTAAATGAATGTATATAAACAAATATGTTCACTTAAATAAATAATCTTTCAGGCACTAAGTTCCTGTATGACCACAGAAGAGAACGAAAATAGCAATCCCGATGTAACTAAAAGTTCTTGAGCTGTGAAAGCTCTGTGAACCATATGTATAATGTAAGATTACCAACGCTTTGAAAACAGGACTGATCATGAAACCATTCAAAGTGCTGGTTCAAGATTCACCAATTCATCCATGGTCAAATTGTGGTTGAATAAGTAGTAATCAGATTAATAATTTTTTATTTTATGTTAAGAAATTATACAGAAACATCAAAGACACTGATTTGACCAATTCTTGATTGGTTCTCTTTTCAATCAATTCTGCAGAGTTCTACACTGGTCCTTTTAATGGAAAGTTTACCAACCAATTTTCGTGACATGATCATGATATGGTAGTGGTGATTATTTGAGAAAATCAAAATAAATGAAGACAAATGATGAATTTTAATACTGAAATGAAAATTGAAATACAGAAAAATTAAGCAGACAAGTGATAGAAAAACAAGCATATATTCAATGTGAAACTCAATAATCAATGTAATTATTCTCCACAAGGGCGAAACGAGTTAAAGGAATGAAGTGTACTAAATTAATATGTATGTAAATGTACACAAATACAGATAATTCAATTTAAATATCAGCAAACTACCTGCATAAGACAAAACAGATTTAAGATTTCTTTGTTGTTGTTGTTGGGTTATAATACCCCTCCATTCTTTTGACCTACCTTGGATGCATAAGCCATGTAATAGAGCAGCAAAAATAACAGAATCCCAAGGAAACCCCTTAGTCAGCATCTTGTTTTGCAATGATAGAGCAGTATCAACCATTCCATGTTTACAAAGACAAAAAATTATAGAGTTGTAAGCAGCAGTGATTCGGTTCCACCCACAAGAAATCATCCTCGCAGACTCATTTTCTTCAGCAATTGAACTCAAAAAAATAGAATCAAGAAGCCATAAATTCAGCAATAATTTCATCCCAAAATCAGCAACAAATTCATCCTAAGACCTAAATTCATAATCGATTGAGAGGGGGGATTTGAAAAATTACCGTTGAGAGGGGGGACGAGAGCGGAGAGCACGGAGAGTGACGGCGGACGATTTGCAGATGGAGAGTGAGAGTTGGAGACGGGACGGAGAGATCGATGAGAACAGAGAGTGAGAGTTGGAGACGAGAGAACGATGAAATTGGGGAAAAAAATAGGACAAAGGGAAGATATGAGGTTCGAACCGCTGACCTGACTAACTAAGGGGTAAAGTATTAGCTGACTGCACTACCTAGACATGTTGTCATTAAATTTTTTCAACTTGTATATATTTTTTCCAGAATTTTGTGTCTGTACTTGCCCACATTGGCACTAGTGTGGGTCCGCCACTGACTAGTGGTGTTATTCTAATTGTTCCTTGTCGTTTGCTGTGAATATATTTGCGTCTTATTTTACTTTGAATTCAACTGGATTCTCTAGAGATGAAGAGAGGAAAAAGCAAGGCTTTTTGGTCGAAAATTGGATTCATCTAATGAGTGAGAAGATTGATGAGTAAGAAGATGGTGGTGGATGGCAACAAGGGAGATGGCCGGAGGTGTGATGGATGAGAGAGAGAAAGGGAAAGAGATGTTGTATGATGATGAGGTGGAAAAGTCAGAATACATGTGGCTGCCATACAAGCAATTATAGTCAAAATAATTAATGGTCAACTTAAATGGTGGTTAACTCAAAGGCAATATTGTTACATTTTAACACTTCTGGGGTGACTTTGAGACAAGAAAAACTTTCAAGACAATATTACTCTTGAGCCTATATATCCAGGGTGGATTTGCTATTTAACCTTTTAATCATTTATGTTAGAGTCACTTATCAGTATAAGTTGTACATCATATAACATGGGAGCATAATTCTTTTTAGGCAGCTCAGTTTGTGTTGGGTTTGGGCCTCAAACAATATATGGTTGTGGTGTACAAACATATTCATATTGATAATATCCAACATGTTAGCCATAAGGTTACATGTTTAGTCCTACACATTATAGACTTTGGTTGAGTATTAATCTCAAAGAAACAAATTTATTTGGATAGTCTAAATATTTTTATATTTCTGACTCGTTTATCTATATATATATTTATATATGAAATTATAGTATTGTGGTTATATTATTTTATAGAATACTCATTAGTAAAAAAGATATTAGACTTTTTTATGAAAGATATTATAATTCTAATAATAATAAAAATTTGAGAAAATTGGGCAAAAATCCCTCATTAAAATTTTTATTGGTACGAAAATACTTGATAATTTGTTTGCACATAAAATATTAGTACTCTACAAAAATTATACATAAGGAATGTCAGTACTCTGATTTAAGTCATTCTTCCTACCAATAAAATTTTCAATTAAGGACTTCTAATATTTTTGTAGGTGATATAGATTTTGGGATAAGCATCCCCTGCCATTTGATTCATATTTTTAATTTTGAGTTATATTTAATCAACATTTGGAGGATTTGGGGGTTCAAACCTCTAAATAGAAGAGGTTTGAGGGAATTCCTTTGGTGTGTGAGCCATAACTCCTAGATTGATCTCTCCCTCTTCTCTTTGTTTGCTCTCTTTTTCTTTTTGGTGTATTTACTATGTTACGTGGTAGGAATTTAGATTAATGATCTTCTTTTGTGAAGGTAACTCAATCAGACAATTAGATCTGAGGACGTTACAAAACCCTTCACTCAATTATACTTTTTCCCCTTTTTGCCGGCATTTTCAATTATGCCCTTAAACCCAACTTTTCTTTGGCAGGGAAAAAAAAAAAAAAAACCCCCCAAATTCTGAAGTTCAGAAATTTAAATACACTCTTATTGTGTATTTTGCGTTTTTTGGGAGAAAAATATAGAAACATCACTGAAATTTGGGGTTCCTAAAAAGTTCTTTATAGCTACTTAATTTCTATGAAGTCCTCGGGGACTATTATGAAATTAAAAGATTTTTTTGTAAAATGATCTTTTTATCGTTGGTGAAATTAGTTATCATTGCTTATAATTGTTGTTTTCGTTTAATAAGTTAATACTTGTTAATCTGTTATTTTCATTGATATTTAGTCAAAACTTTCATTAAAATCAGTTATCACTTTTTTAATTGTTGTAGTCATTTGATAAGTTAAAATTGTTTTTTTTAATAATATAAGTTGTTATTTGTTAAACTATTATTTAGAAAATTTTACCATAAATTTAATCCCAGACCATTCCCAAGGAGCACCTTTCCAAACCGAAATTCAAATATTAGTTCATCATATTGTAGGGAATTACCTCTTTCACTAGATGAAACCCTATCAATGCATATATTATTTATTTTTCTTTAGTTATACCCTCTCCACGTATACAAATTCAGCCTTTTTTGTTTTTTAGTTGGAAAGTGATGAGTTATCAAAGCTGCACAAACAATTGTTTGGGGAGGATCTTCATTATTGATAAGATAGGCCCTACTTATTCCTTGCCAAACTGTCAATTCTTCTTCATATGAACCCCAAATTGTCAATTTTTGTAACCAGCTCACTAAATAATTTTATAACTAATTTACAGCACTACATGCCAACATATAGTTTTAGACTTTAGTGTGAGCACGTTGAAGAGCTCTCAGTATTTTAAGTAAATAGTTTGGAGGTTTTATTTATTATATCTTAATTTACAGAATAATTTAACATTAATCTTTTAATTTTTAAGGTATAACAGTAGAAATAATTTGACTAAAGCATATATTTAGTCTTTTATGTTTACATCAACATTCATTTTAACCCCTTATGTTTAAAAAATACTTTTTAGTCATTCAGTTTTAACACCATTACTCTCATCTAACGGAAAATGCTAGCTTATCAAGTCATTTTATTATTTTTACAAATAAATAATTTAATTAAAATAATAATAATAGGAGAAAAAACTCCCAATTTTAATTTATTTTTTCATCTGCTCTCCCAATCTAAACCCTTCTCATGTCGCCAACATCATCTTCCTCCATGAATCTTCAATGGCCACCTGGCCATTGCATCTCTGCCCCAAAACTCTGTTATCCTCATGAGCTCCAACAAGAATTTTCAGCACCAAATTTTGTACATGGAGACATGTTCTAGCAATTTAGCAGCAAAAATCCACATATCGAGAGCATTGACATTAGAGGGACAAACCGGAGATAAAATATGGAAAGCACGGTGTAGTGACGATGGATCATGCGTTATAATCCCCAAGTTCTTGTCACATCCTACCTTGGAATAAACTGTTCAAGATTTCTATGTTGCCTTTTATGAATCAAAAACTCAAAGGTTGGAAGAACTATTGGCGCGCTCCTCATGAAGGGCTCATGAAGGGAGAGGGGTTTTCCCCCCAAACCCTTCTCTTCCCTTCTTCGCTTGAATCCGCTATATATGTTCCTAATTCAATCTTTAATGGCTTTCTTAAGATTCATGGAAGAAGATGACATTTTTTTTTTTTGCATAAAATGGGCAAGCCGAAGCTTGAAAGTGAGAAATAAGAGCTAGATTATAAGACTCTAGCCCCTGATACAACAGGAAGAAGGAAACTATGAATGACAGGATTGCTGATCCTTCAAAACCATATCTAGGCAACCTCTCGGGATAGTTGGGATCATGGCCATATCGGCACCAATGGCAACACTGTGGCCTTGCTTGGCCATATAATCAAGACAAGAAATATTATCTCTTGGAGTATGATGAAGCTCCACGTCCCGGTCTCGGAACAAAAGGTCTCGAGTCTCCCAATAATGTCTTTCAAAGGATGATCGCGGGGCAATCTCTCATAAGGATATTGACGGCATCAAGAGAGTCGGAGTAAATGACGATGCTTTGTAATCCCATCGAAGACCAATCTCGCAACCCTAACATGATAGCATAAATTTCGGCTTCAATACGACGAAAGTAGGCCAATGGGTTTATAGAAGCCCATCAACCATTCCCTTTAGAATTTCTTAGTACTCCCCACATGCAGCTTTATGTTGTTGAAGCACCGATCCGTCCACATCGATACGAACCGTATTCTCGGGAGGGGGTGTCCAAGATTCCTCATCTATCTTGTCCGGTTGGAAAATCTTGTGGTTTAGCTTTTGATTCGCTCCATTCTCCATGAGTAGATAGTTTTGCAGGTGTAACATCTCCCTTGTTTCGTGGTCGTTCCCCGAAAAAGAAATTTGCATCCGGTAGTCCAAAGAATCCAAAGATCCCAGGCTAAAGGTTCTCGCCCATGAGAAGTTCATAAATCTCCCTTTGCCCGGGTTATGCTTGGTATTCCAAGATTGAGCCAAACCCGCAAGCCGCGCAGAGAAAAACCGAGAAAAATAGTTAGGTTTTAAAATAAGTTTCCATAAACTTAAGCACGCTCACAATCTCGAATTATGTGGATCACATTTTCCTCTCTATTGCATTGAAAAGGGCAATCATTATCGTTGGTGAGGCCCTCCTTGCCGGGAGAGAGTTGGTGACAAGTCTCTCATGACCAACTTGCTACATAAAGTATTTAATTTTTTCAGGAACTTGCCATTTCCACACTTGGGCCCAGAAGTTATTAGTGCTTCCTTCAACGTTGTCAGAGAGAAATTGGTAGGCTGATTTTACAGAGAAACCACCATCCTTAGCTGCTCTCCAGGTAAAACAATCCGGGGAATTGTTGGAGGGAGGATTCGATTGTAAAATGAAGTTAATAATATCCTGAGGTAAAACTCCAAACCATCTGTGATAGTCCCACCGTCCATTAGGCAGTAGGTGATCCTTAACCGTCTCCTCTACGTTGATAGAGGAAGGATACTGAATAAAGGAGATGATGAGTTGATCAAGAGGGAGCCAAAGGTCAGTCCGAACTTGGTACCCGCCCCGTTATTGACCTTTTTACCCACGCCACCGAGAAAATTATCCCAAACTTCGACGATCGCTTTCCAAGCGAGAGGAAGAGTTTTTCTTTTCGGAGATATTAGGCGGATACAAGTTGCCACAATTATATTTGGACCACAAACATTGAACCCGAGGCATCTTTTTTTGTTAAAAGACTCAGCAGAGTTTCATAATAAAAGCTTTATTCGCGGCGAAGATTTTTGAAACCTGCACCCCTTGTTTCTTTGCTTGTGTAATTTTATCCCAAGCAATAAGATGCATTTTTCTCACGTCATCATCCCGAGACCAAAGGAAATTTCTAGAAATTCGCTCAATTTCTCTAATAGTACAAATTGGGAGGAGAGATGATTGCATGCAAGTGGCTAGGCGAGAGAAGATAATACGAGACTTGATAAGAACGTAACGTCCCGCCATAGTCAAAAATTTGCTTTTCCACGAGGACAACTTTTTCCCGGCTCTTAGCACAATAGGGTTATAGGTAGCATGAGAAGCTCTATTATGGATGATTGGAACACCCAAATATTTACCTAGGTCAAAGAAAGAATACCAATCCCAAGGAGTTGACTTAGCTCGAGAGCCCTATTGAAGTTGATTTTTTTGGAGCGAACATTCGTGATTTGTCAAGGTTGATTTCAGTGCCCGAGACTTCAGCGAAGCTATGTAAGACTCTTCGAACTTCAATCATTTGATCACTAGAAGCTTCTGTGAAAAGAATGAGGTCATCGGCAAAGAAAAGATGGGAGATGTGTGGGCTACCTCGCTTGAAAAGAAAGGGTTTCCACCTACGCCCTTCACATTCGGCTTTAATTAAATGGCCCAGGCGCTCCATGCAAAGAACAAATATATATGGGCTCGGGGATCACCCCGTCTCGACTCCTCTAGAAGGGTTAAAGCTCGGGGTTTCATCCCCATTCCAAAGGATAGACATAGATGTAGTAGAAATACAGCCATGATGAGATCAATGAGGTTGTTCTCCAATTTAATACATTCTAGGGTATTTCGATAAACCCCCAATCTAACCCGTCGAAAGCTTTCTCCATGTCAATTTTGATTGCCACAAAACCTTTCTTCCTCCCGCTCATCCTCATGGAATGGATAATTTCTTGAGCAATAAGGATATTATCACGCCTAGATCTATTAGCAATAAAACTACACGCTTCTTGACTAATAAGATGTGGCATGAATCCCTTTAACCTATTAGCTAGGAGCTTAGTAATGATTTTGAAGCTCACATTGCAAAGGGAGATAGGACGAAATTCCTTCAACGTATTTGGATTATCAACCTTGGGAATAAGAACAACTTTGGAATGATTTATGCTAGACGGCTTAGAGGGATTGTGAAAACAATCTTCAATGAAGCCACATATTTTATCACCTATAACAAATCCATCGAGAATGGAAAAAGTGAGCTTGAAGACCATCGGGACCAGGAGCTTTAAAAGCTCCAATGGCAAAGGCTGCATTTTTTATCTCGACTTTGCAAACATTTTTAGACAGAAAGTGAAGCATATTCTCGTCAATGGAAGGAAAGTTAGAACACCATCCCTCAGGATCTCTCACTGTTGAATCTCTTGTAAATAAATTTTTGAAGAAATCATGGGTCATCAATTTCAAAGTGTCGTGATCATCTATCCATACCCCTTCATCATTTTTTACTCCAAATCTCTCGCTTCTTCCGTTTAACCATGGTTGAGGCATGGAAAAACCTTGTATTTGGCCACCACCCCGAAGCCATTTACTTCGGATTTTTGGAACCGCAGACAATTTCTTCCCGAGTTGCCACCTTATGGTAGTCTTCCCAAAGCTTTCTTTCTAAGCGAAATAAACCGGTTTGGAGATTCATTTTCCGCTTTTGTCAATGCCCTCTAGGCGCCTCAAGAACTTTTTTCTTGCTTTGGTGAAGTTACCCACGCGATTCTCATTCCATTCCGCAGAGCTGATTCTCTAAAGTTGTGAAGGCCATCTAGCCAATGAAGAAGATGACATTGGTGGAGAAGGGTTTCCTATGGGTAAAAAAGCCGAAAGGGAAGTAGATGAAACCAAAATTAATTAAAAATTTTGAGTTTTTTCACTATTATTATTTTAATTAAAATATCTATTTGTTACAAAATTTGAGTTTATGTGACAGCCAGCTAAAATTAAAATAATAATGAAACTTGACGAGTCGGCATTTTTTGGGTTAGATGAGACTAACAATGTTAAGATTGAGGGACTAAAAATGTACTTTTAAAACATAAGGATTAAAATAAACCTCGATACTAACATAAAGGATCAAATGTATACTTTAGCTAAATATTTTTTAGTAATACACCTAAAGTAAGCATAGGATAAAGAACTATTTAAATAAATAGTTCTTTATAACAAAAGTATACATCCAGAATTTGACACTTTTTTTATATATTATAAATCATGTACTACTTATATTAATCGAGAATTCAACTAACAACCTCATGCTTATAAAGAACTATTTAACAAAAGAGTTAGGTGTCAGAGGATAATAAGACCTCCACGATTTTAAAAGTGAGCATATAATAATTTGTAACTTTTACTAGGAATTTTTATTATTTAAGGACCTTAGTTCTTTATTGAAATCTCTTAAATCCTAAAATATTTTTTTTTTTTTTTTTTTGTCTAAGCATGTCCGATAAAGAAATGTGAACGAGCCTGTATAGTAGTTTGTCCGTATCGAAACTCTGAAAATACTTTCTTAATTAATAATAAAGATTCCCTCAGCAGATCACTATCAATGTCTCATCATCATTCTTATGATCATAAACTAACAATTAAATTAAACCTTAAAAATTACTAAAAATTTGAGAAATGAATCACTATGTTTAGAAAATTACGGCTGCTTGCTATATTACTCCCTCTGCCTCTAATTATAGGAACACTTTTGTAGTGCAATTTACACTACAAAAATATTTCTATAATTAAGATTGTACTACAAAAGTGTTCTTATAATTAAGATCAGAGGTAGTATTAATTAATATTTCTACACACACGAGACCATCAGTTTCCGTTAGATTTCCTTAAACATCACCGAAACTTCTCCTTCACCAATCTTGTCATTAAAAAACTTGCACTTTCTCTTGACAAATCAGTGTGCATTGACTTTTTGAAATCTGTATATATAATTAAACATTTAAGAAATAAATTACTACCTTATATTCTAGATGTAAGAACTAGTTGAGAGGTGTTTTATTCAAAATTCTAACTATAAAATTTTAATCTACTTTGTCTCTTAAAATATTCCTATTAATTACAAATGTTAAAAAATATTTGTCATCAATAGGATAGTTTTCCATGCTAATAATTAGAGGGGGATATTTTAGAAAAACCATCATAAATCTTTTACAAATAAAAATTTAATTAATTTTTTTAATATAAATATTTAGCTCCTATATTTAAAATAGGAATTAATATATTACGACTTCCAATCCTTAATATTAGACTCACTTTAATTTTTTTTTAAAAAAAAAAAATTTGACTATAAAGTCAGTCTTATATTAAATATTAGAAAAAATACGATAAGTTAAGCTAAGCAGTTAAAACCAAGAACAAAGCTCATCTATATCTTTCCGAAATAGCATCAACTTGAGACTTAAACGCAGGACGACCATAACCATTAAATTGTCTATTTCCTCAACATATCTACCCACTAAATCAGTAATATAACGAGTGTAAGATTATTTTCAATCTTATCCTACTCAATGAATTACACAATATCATAACTTTCATTGCAAAAATATATTATTCTATTTTTTTTTTTCATATATGTATTTCCTTTGGCACCAAAAAAAAAAAAAAAAGTATCTATCTTGCATGAAAACTAGATCCAATGCATATGTGGAAATCGGAACTGAGCATATAAGATTTGCAGTGTCCAGATCTTATCTTTTAAGGGTAAGATAAATAAATATAGCACAAAAAGAAACACCATACAATTGCAGATTATATTTCTATGTATAATTTTATCATATCACACAAAAAACACCCAATGAATTGCACATGAACCAAACCAAAACCTTATTAACATGGTCCTCAAAGTGAAACAAAAAACCAAAACACTGACTACTACATAATACACAGAGACAAAAACATAAAACCATATATATATATATATATTGAAAGATTTAGCTTCATCTACACGAAGTATATATATGAATCCATGTCTCAGTAATTATCAGAGGCATACTTGTTGATAAGAGACAAAGCATTACTAGTGACATGGGCAACATTAACCATTCTGGCTCTGATAGAAGCCTTGATTTTTCCATTTAAAGCTTTTCCGGCGAACCCATCGCTGCAAGTACTCTCATCGGTCAAGGCGGAGCTCACCCACGTCTCTACATTGCTCATGTGCCATGAGAAGTCCTCGCTCTTGGGCTGACACAGCTTGAGCTCCTTCAGGGACCGACCGAGCCGGTCGACGCTGTCAGCCATCTCTTCGATGCAGTCCCGGAGGGCGGCAAGTTCACGGGGTTTCAGGCCGGAGATGGAGCGGAGCTTGGAGACGAACGCTCGGGTCTCGACGGTCTTGTTGAGGGAGAAGGAGAGGGCGGTCTGGATGAGCCGGTGAGGGTCTTGTTGGATGGTAGAGGCGTAGTTTGAGAGAGATTTGAAGCAGAGGGAAGGGTATGTGGTGGTGCTACATGAGGATTTGATGAAATTTGAAGATGAGGAGGAGGAGGAGGCGGCCGTGGCGAGGGTGGTGACAGCGGCGAGGAGAGAGAGTAGAGAGAGAAGAGAGGATTTGGCCATTGTGGAGAGGAAATGAGAGACTCAGTGAAGAAGATGAAAGATGGAAGGTTTGGTTTTGTAGAGAAGGCTTTTTGGCTTGACATGCTTAGCAACTTGCCATACCAAACAAATTTGATGGTGTTATGAAACATTATTGTTTATTATTAAAATAGTCGTGAATAATGAGAATGAGATCTGATTCACACGTGATATGTTTTTACTAACGGTAATTGGAACTTTTGCCTGACGAGATTTACTGTGAATTGTGATTACACTTAATTATAAACAAAAATTTATATTTAACCTGTCAAGGGAGGATTTAAATATTTTAAAAAAAAAAAGGAAAATTGTTGAACAATTTCACAATACAAATTTAATTGCTCAAAAGTACTTGGAAAATCTTTGAAAACCCTGACACAACTTGTTTTCAGTAAGTGAAACTCTTTTTTAATTGTATATAACTTATATTTAATTATATGAAAGACGGAAGATATTTGTATAATATCGAAGATATGTTACATTTGCTCAAAGTGAGATGCATCACTCAAGGATTTAGGATTTTCAATGTATTTGGACAATAAATGTTGTGACGGAAAATTTTCAGCAATTATTTCTAAAAAAAAAATATCTTTTAAAAATTAATTTGTTACATTTAAAATTATTATTGAATTTTTCATTACATATACACATTGGTTATTAAACTTGAAGTTATTCTCCGAAGCATCGTCTTTACGTTTTTTTTACCAAATCGAAGTCGATTTTAAGAAACTTGATTGTTGTAAAATCGGTTAAATTCACGAGTTTATACACCGAAGTTTACGCTTTTTTACGCTTTCTAACTTACAAAACCGTGTTCACTCACATTTAAACTCGTGTTAACTTTTTTTTTTATTTAATCACGCCAACGCTTTATATATAAGTTTTATAGAAATTTCTTTATTAAATATGATAAATTTTGAATGTTGATGGGTTTAACTTCAATTATTTAGATTTAAAATATATTTAAATTAAATTATTATCATTTTTTTATATTTTAATTATTTATTATACATTATTAATATCTATTTAATGGTGAAAATAAACTCTTACGAGTCGATTTGGGTTACGATACGAATTTACATCATGTCGCATAAGTTTATTTAAACTCGTGAGTTTGATAACTCGCATATACGAGTCCCAAGCCCTCGTCGACTATTTATAGAATCGACATCAACAGGGTCCCCTTAGAAATTCCAGGATTATGCGATGGGTTGTGCCGTTGTTGGCAAAGGCGCCAAGCCAACGCGATATAAAAGCCGGATAAATTAAAAATGAAAAAACAAAGAGAAAATGGAATATTCGAATTTTAAAATTGAAATTATAAACTATCAAAGTAAAATTATCTATACCAGAATGTTTTATGGAATCCCTAAATATTTTATTAAAAAATTTTGGCTGAAAAATATTTGATTAAAAATAGAATAACAATTATAAATATAATTGTTCATTTGTATTCTTTAGAAGTGGTTTTTAGATAACATTTTTAAAATTCAAATATCTTTACCAGTTTATAATTAAATTAATTTTTTTAATTTTATTCTTGACGTTGTCTTTTTTTTTTCAATAGGAAAGGGAGACAGAAACTCACTATGGTTTGATCCACCTCTCTTATGTAGAGGGTGTGGATGCCACTTCAATAATCAAATTGTTTTTTTTTTAAAAAAAATAACCTTTTAAAATTGAATTGGTCGACCATGGGGTACTGATGATGTGACATAAACCAGATTTTTCGTTCCTATTAAAGAAATGTAATTAATGGGAATGGGATTGTTAATTGAAATGGGTCCACTGTAGGGCAGCCAGTACAGTGTCGCAAAAGTCATTTTCAGTTTTCAAGTTTCACACTTACTTGTGACTTAAGCCATGTGATCTTTTTAATATAATCTCAATTTAATAATTAATCAATATTAATATAATCTCAAATTGTGACTTAATGTTTTTAATTTTTATATTCTTCTTATTTTAAAGTAAGTCAGATGAAAAATTATTTTCCACAAAAAGAAAAAAGAATCAAACATCAATTAAAAAATGCTATCTAAAAAATAACAAAATCAAAACGTTTATATATGTGGTTTAAAAATTCAAAACGTTTATATATGTGGTTTAAATAATTTAAGGAGATCCTAATAGTCTTGTTGTCTAATATAAAAAATACTCTTATGTATGTGAGAGGTCTCAACTTTAATCCCATTTATAATCTCAGGGCATTAGTACTTCTCCCTCACCTTACACTTTAGTTTAATTTCATTTTTTTTTACAAAATTACTCTATTTAAATAAATAAAAAATGATTTTTTTTTTGTTTAAAAGTTTTGAAAATTTGGGGAAAAGCCCTCATTAAAAAATTCTATTGAAGATAATGACTTAAATGAGAGTATTGATACTAAGTATGTACAAATTTGCAGACTGATACTATATCTATATATATTAGATCTTTCTCATTAACAAATTTTTTAATGAAGGAATTTTCCCCAATTTTCTTAAATAAATGGACAGTATTGAAATAAAAAATGTTGAATTAGTAATTAGGTTTTTTTGAACAAAATTTTAGGTAATACAAAATATTAATACAAGTTGTTACAAAATTTGTTTTGTATGATTAGTTTACTTTGAATAACGTACTACGGTTAATAATGCACTTTAATTGTCTGCGTTTGACTTATTCAAAATACATTCATTTGTGTTCTTCAAAGTCAAACCCTTCGCCAAATTGGGTAGGTTTGTTAGCAAACATATGGCATGTTTGGCCTGTTTGCATAACATTATCATGAATTCTTAATATAAGATTTCGTTTGTAGTGTAAGTTTCAATATGATTGAGATCTTCTATTAAAGGCATAAGATAGTACATAGATTATTTATTTTAAATTAGGTTAATTATTTTGGTTAATTATTTTAATTACTATTATCTGCAGTTCAAAGTTCATTATTTTAACTAAATTTATACACAAAGAAATCATTACGTGCATATTTTTGTGCTGGATATTGTTTTTTAAGTTGAATTAAGAGAAGAAATTAACTCTAAACTTTGAGTTATGGAGAAGGACATTGAAATTAAAAGACTTTTGCCTGAGTAGAATAAGACAAAATATAAATATTGTAATTTTTAATGGAAAAAAGATACATGAATTATTTTTGATAGATAGTATTACCTTCCGATTCTAAATTTAAGACATAGTTAATGCACTACAAACTATATCCTAAATTTAGAACTAGAAGAGTATTTAATAAAAGGAAAATATCAACGTATTTTTAACCTTCCAAAAAAATTAAAAACATCCATTACTATGCATAACACAATAATTGAAAGCTTCAAGTTAATCTAGAAGTGCTATAGTGGGGCTCAAGAAATGGGCATCAAGGCATGGTTTGGTGGGAATGCATGATTCCAAATCGTAATCTTCTTTTTTCCATATCCCTGGGAATACGAGTTTCAGATAATTTCTTTCTTCCTTTTTAACGTTATCATGCTAAAAAAGCAACCTCTACGTACCCGGCGTGGCGGCTTGTCTTATGATATTTATTAGAAGGAAAAAAAAACATTAATTTGTCGATATATATTTAGTTTCACTCAATTTCTAATTAGGTTTTTTAGTTTTTTTTTTTACTTAATTATAGACATTAGTGTCAATAATTCATAAAGTCATAATTTATTAGTGGGGAATGACAGGGTGCTGACTAAATTAGATATACCACAAAATAAAAAATAAAAAGAGGTTTATTAAAAATAAAATAATAGAATGAAATTTATTTATCATTCACATAAAAATAAAAAATGATTATGCCTATAACTGTCTTCTCGATCTATATTTTGTAATTTGATTGTTCTCCCCTTTTATCTACAACTATGATTTATTATCAGTTTTGATTAGACATATGTCTTTAAAAGTATTCTCTTCAGTGTCTTTTTATTTCATGAGTATTATTTTTATTTTAATATCATTTTTCATTTTCATATAAAAAGTATGAATTATTTGGATTTTATTATCATTATTTTAAAATAATTTATTAGACTATTATTAGTTAAATTTCATGGCAAGTCATCCATTAATCATACTAAGTAACTGATAAACTAGCTAGTTCCCAAGCTAATCCGAACAAAAATAATAATAAAAATAATAATAATAATAATAATGGAAACCTTTTCATGGCGGGGAAAAAAAGATAATGGAAAACCTTTCAATTCAACTGATTAGCTAACAAGAGAAATTTTACACGCAACATCATTCCAACAATTATTAAGATATAGATCGACATGAAGGGGTACATCATACACATGGGAATGGGCTATGACCAAATTTAGACTATCTATGTTAAAATTGAATGGTCCAATTTTAATGTTATTTATTTTGTATATTTTTAATAATTTTTATTTTAATATATATAATTTTTTTTTTAGAAAAACTATAAAAATAATAATCCTCTAACTATTTTTTTTAAAACATTATTATTTAAAGTATAAATTGAAAACTCATGGCTTGTGTGAACGTGATAACTTTCAGAATGGACAAGACATGTGACATTTAAAATTTGTATACATTTTTTGTATAAAAAATTTATACAGTTAACAATCACATGTCTGTTTTACTTGATTAATTATATGATCTATATAGTCTATAGCTAGTTCATCACCCATGTGCAATAATATAATTACTCAACAAAGGTGAAATCCAGTTCAGAGCAATAATATTTGAGTCTTCAGTATGTAATGTTCTCTTATTATAAGAAAATATTCACAA
This sequence comes from Acacia melanoxylon, assembly GCA_019022615.1. Taxonomy (NCBI): domain Eukaryota; kingdom Viridiplantae; phylum Streptophyta; class Magnoliopsida; order Fabales; family Fabaceae; genus Acacia; species Acacia melanoxylon. The sequence goes on from JAFJYJ010000005.1 coordinate 16,511,051, forward strand.
TTGTTTTAACTTATAATCGCTTCTTATGGCATCATATCATCTAGTGTATCAAACAAAATAACATTACCTTTTAGGCTAAGTAGCATCCAGTATTTTAAAGTATTTTTTAAATAGTACTCAAAATAACAAACAAACAAAATTTTAGTGTGTCCAATATTATAAAGCAATTTTTGTAGAACCCAATATTCTAGAATAATGTTTGGTCCATCCACACCCTTAAAGTGTTTTCCAATATCACTCAGTATTCTAAGTTTAAGATACTCATTGCTATTAAGAAAAAATACTTTAAGGGCAACATTGTACAAGAAATTATTTTAGGATACCGATTGTTATTGGAAAAATATTTTAGGGTACTCAATGCGCAATAAATTAGTGTTTAAGATATGTAGAAAAATACTTCAAGGTGATGAATGATACTTTACCTTAAATCTTTTTGGATAAAAATTAATTAACTATTGATAGGTCATTAGAATAAGAACAAGCTTAATTATGACTCAAATAATACTGTACTTATTAAAATATTTATAATTAACAAGGTGTATTCATAGTAGAGAACTCTTTAATAACTGGACTAAATAATAAGTAATTAGGTAGTTCTTAAAACTTAAGTCAAATGATAATTAATGGTTAAAACAACCTTCAGAACACAATTGAATTGAAAACTCACATTATGCACTAAAGTTAAAAATTCGTTATAATAAATACCCTGAATAAGCCTCCCCCAGTATGTATATTGTTGGACTTTCTGGATCAACTGGGCATTGGTAAACATGAATTTGAGAGAAAATAACCTCTATTACTCACAAGAATAGATTACAAAACTCATATAAAAAAAAACTCTCAAACAAGGATCACTCTCTAGGATCACTCTTGTTCTCACTCTTCTTGGTGATGAACACCGATTTTCGGGATGCTTTACAAATGAGGTATCCACCTCTATTTATAGTATGAGTTTTGGGGTAGGTGAGGTGTGAACAAGGGTGGTTGGTGGAGGCCGCTTCAACAATGGGTTTGGTTGGTGGGAAAACTTCAACAATGGTGGTGGAATATTCAAAAAACCTTCCGGAGGGTGGCGGCCGGAAGTCTTCAATTCTCCCCTCCACCATATCCGAAGAAAAACATTCCGCCTATGCCGCATAACTCTAGCTTCTCTCGAGTCACCACCTTCGTCATCATGTCTGCAGGATTCTCCTTCGTATGGATCTTTACTAGTCTCAACAAGTTGTCGATCCATTACCTCGCGTATCCAATGATAGCGAATATCAATATGTTTTGTACGGGAATGGTACATAGAGTTCTTGCTCAAATCTAGAGCACTCGATGTCACAATGTACCTTATACTCCTTTTGCTTGATTCCAAACTCTTGGAGATAACGCTTTAGCCACAACATCTCTTTTCCGGCTTCCGGCGGCAGAAGAATGTATTCAGCTTCGTTGTGGACAAAGCAACGCACTTCGTAGTCGTGATCGCCATGAAACAACTCCCCCCGCAAAAGTATAAATGAATCCCGAAGTAGATTTTCTACTATCAAGATCTCCGCCATATCTCGCATCGTATAGCCTTCCAAGATTGGATCAGCTCCCCCGTAACAAAGACATAATTTCAATGTACCCTTAAGGTATCGAGAATCCACTTTCGCCTCCCAATGCTCTTTCCCGGGGTTGGAGAGAAAACGACTCACCTTTCCACTGCGTGAGCAATATCGGGCCTCGTACACACCATAGCATACATCAAACTTCCGATCGTGAAGAATATGGTACAGACGACATCTCCCAATCTCTTCCTTGGATGAGGGACACGATCTCTTGCTCAACTTGAAATGGTTGGCCAATGGAATGCTAAGCTGGTTTGGCATTGTTCATATTGAACCGTTCAAGTACTCGTTCAATATACTTCTCCCGAGATAGCCATAACCTCCGTTTTTCCTGTCTCGGGTGATTTGCATTCCCAATATCTGTTGATTTGGTCCTAAGTCTTTCATGTCAAAAGACTTAGAAAGTTCCTTCTTCGGTGGCCGATCTTCGTTGCGTCTTTCCCCACGATCGAATATCGTCTACATATAGTAGAAGAACAACGAAATTTCCATCGAAAACTTCGAATGTAGACACACTCATCTCGCGCAGTTTTCTTGTACCCTTGACTCACCATGCACGAGTCAAATTTCTTGTACCACTTGTCTAGGTGCCGCCCTTGAGACCGTACAAGCTTTTCTTCGTTTTTACAAACGAGGTTATCCCCCGAAACCTCAAAACCTTTCGCTGCTCCATGTAGATTTCTTCTTCTAAATCTCCATGAAGAAAAGCTGTCTTCACATCCATTTGTTCAAGCTCTAAGTTCATACTTGCGACCAATCCAAGTATGACTCTAATTGAAGTCATCTTGACTATGGTGAAAAAATCTCATCAAAGTCGATCCCCTTCTTCCGCTGGAATCCTTTGACTACCAACCGTGCTTTGTATTTCACCACTTTTCCACCGCCATCTTTCTTCGCCTTGAACACCCATTTATTTTTCGGTGCCTTCTTCCCTCGTGGAAGTTCTACGATCTCATAAGTTTGATTTTTTTCGCAGAGATTCCATCTCGTCTTGCATTGCGAGCAACCACTTTGTTCTTTGTCCTTATGAGATCTTGCTTCATGGAAACTCTCGGTTCTCCATCCTCGTAAGTAGAAGGTATTCGGATTCTGGATATCTTCTCGACGGAATCGACCTCGTTCGGATCTACGAAACGGAGCAATTTGAGGAAATCCACCATCATCTTGGCCTTGTGATGGTTTGAACGTCGCGGTGGGGTTGTGGCTCCCCCCTCGTCAAAGACCGTCATCTTCCTCATTGTCTTCTACTTCCGCATTTCTTCGGCACTATATCATCATTTCTCACGAATGATTCCGATGTTGCCTCCGGCACCCGAAGAGCAACATTTGTCTTCCGAGATATTGTGGGCTTTTCAATATCTTCTATTGTCCGGCTTTCATGGAACACCACGTCCCTACTTCGATTACCCTTTTTCCTTAGGATCCCATAATCAGTATCCAAACTCTTCATTTCCATAGCCTATGAATATGCATGGAGTGGTCCTTGCATCCAGCTTCACCGAGCTCTTTGGATACATGTGCGTACGCTAAACACCCAAATACTCTCAAGTGGGAGTATGATGGATCCTTTCCGGACCAAAGTTTCTCAGAACTTCAAAATCCAATGGTACCGATGGAGATCGGTTGATCAAGTAACAAGCGGCTCGATCGCTTCTCCCGAATGGCTTTGGCGACTTAGCCATACCGAGCATGCTCCGAACACGTTCCATAATTGTTCGGTTCATTCTTTCGGCCTATACCGTTGTGTTGAGGGGTGCGTGGGACCGTCTTCTCATGTCGAATGCCATATGATCTCGCAATAGGCATTGAAGCGCCGGAGGAGTATTCACCTCCATTGTCGGATCGAAGACACTTCAACTTCTCTCCTGTCTCACGTTCTACCATGACATGGAACAGTTTGAAGTAATCAAATACCCGGTCCTTCGTCCGCAAAAATACACCCACACCTTTCGAGAAGCATCATCGATGAACGTCGAAAGTATCGGTTGCCACCGAGTGATTCAACCTCCAAGGGACCGCAAACATCGAGTGTACCGATCGAGCAACTCGATCTTCTCGTTGAAGAGGAATTAAACGAGACTCTATCACGCTTACCAAACAAACAATGATTGCAAGGATCTAGTGCGGCGTCCTTGTCTACATTGATAAGCTCCTTCTTTACTAGGGTAGACAACCCTTTCTCACTCATGGCCGAGTCTCGGTGCCACTGATTTTGTGACGCCTCCTTTTCGCAACGTTGAGGCTGTCAAAGGTGCATATCTTCACATGAGTCTTGTATAGCGTGCCACAAATATGTCCTCGAGCGACTATCATAGCGCCTTTTGACAACTTCCATGTGCCTTTCTTGAAGTGACTATCATAGCCCCGTTTGTCAAGAACTATTCCCGACAATAGATTCACCGAAGGTCGGCACATGGCGGACATCCTTCAAAGTGATTGTGCTCCGGAACTTGTCTTTATCTCGAACATCACCAATTCCGACAATCCGCGAAACCGGAATTTCCCATTTTCACGCCTCTCCAAAGTCATAGGCTTTGTATGTTGTGAAGTATTCCTTGTATGGAGTCACGTGGTAGGGACGCGCAAAGATCTACCACCCATTCCGTGTCTTCTCGTGAGACGTGAAGGCATGTCTCATCTTGGGTTGAACAATAAGCTACATCACCGAGAGATAGTAACTAATGTTTCTCCACCCTTGTTCTTTGGCCGCGAACCGCTCGGGTCTTGCTCCTTTTTCCATTTGTAGCGATTCTTCTTCATATGTCCTTCTAATCCACAATGATGGCGTTATAAGATGGTTTTCTACCATCAATGGACCGCCCCGCTCTTTGCTTCCTCTCGATTTGTTATTACTCTTCTTTTGTTGCCTCCCCTGTTCTCTTCGTGACAAGGGCATGGGTCCGATCTCGTGCCCATGTCCTTTCTCCTTCTTCTTCACCGAATAGGGCATCCTTGACCATTGACATGGTAAGTTTTCCATTTGGAAATTTGAGATTCTTTGAGTGACACGACCGGCGTTTCCCAACTATCGGAAGGAGGCGAGTAGTAGCAACGCCTGAACTTCATCGCCAAGTGGCATCTCTGAGACGACAACCGGTTGACCAAGCTCGGAACTCCTTTGGTATGCTCGGCAACCGAAGTTCCACTTTTAAGCTTCATGTTGACTAAACGCCTCATCACCGAGCTTTATTCCAAGCGGTCTTGGCACAGTACATATCCTCCAACTTTTCCGGAGGGCATATGCGTCTGTTTCTTGTGCAACATGGTGGAAGACACTATGATCAATCCATTGTGGTTGACCAATAGTTTTTCGATTTGATTTCTTCCACTCTAACTCCTTGGCGGGATCGGGATTTTTACCCATCAATTCTATGGGATCAAACAAATCTTTACGGCTTAGGAGATCTTCCATCCGAGGTCTCCACAGCGTGTAATTTGTGGCGAAGAAGCGTAATCATTGCTCCGAAAGATGATGTTGACTCTTCGTGGACATTATCACCTTACAAATAATTTTTCAACACGATCGGGGTTGAATCTTTAAAAATGGAGCTCACCGTTACGTGCGGAACGGTCAAAAAAAGATGGAATTGACACTACGGGGTCAAAATTCCACTCTAGGGGCAAAACAAGCAATTTCGAAAACTTTGAGGACCAAGCGCAATTTTCGAAAGATCGGGGGTCAATATGAAATTTCCGAATATTTGGGGACCAAACTGAAATTTTTAAAAATTGAGGGGTCTTTCTTCAATTTCCGAAAAACTGCAAATTCCGGCGAGGAACAGTATTCCCGGTCGTCTTCTCCGGCGGAACTCCGGTGAACAGTGTCGTCTTCTCCGGCGAACTCCGGCAAGGTTGACCAAACTTTGACCGTGATTTGGGCTCGTTTGAACTCCGATTAGGTCGCCGTTTGGTGCGTTGGACTCGTGTCGATGAGACGAATCCAATGGTGCACTCAGAATTGGATTTTGAGTAAAACTCAGAAAACCCAAATTCGTCCGAGTAAACCAAAAAACTCAACCAACACCTCTAACAGGCTCTGATACCACTTGTTGGACTTTCGGATCAACTGGGCATTGGTAAACATGAATTTGAGAGAAAATAACCTCTATTACTCACAAGAATAGATTACAAAACTCATATAAAAAAACTCTCAAACAAGGATCACTCTCAGGATCACTCTTGTTCTCACTCTTCTTGGTGATGAACACTGATTTTCAGATCTTTTTACAAATGAGGTATCCACCTCTATTTATAGTATGAGTTTTGGGGTAGGTGAGGTGTGAGCAAGGGGTGGTTGGTGGAGGCCGCTTCAACAATGGTGCCATTTGGTTGGTGGACTGCTTTTCAATGGTGGTACTTAATATTCAAAAAACCTTACGGAGGGTGGTGGAAGTCTTCATATATATCAATGAATTCAAGCGATTGGCTCATTATTCAATCCATCTATATAATTGAATTTGAATTCATCAGAGAGATGTTTCCTGAGAATGGGCCAATGCCAGTGTGAACACCATTTCTGACATCTCTTTAATAATGGCATGCATGTAGGGCCATATCCTAGCTGTATATATCAACGCATTTTATATATTTACCTTGATTCTTTATCTTTATCTTTATATAAGGTGTTTCGGACATCTTGCAAACATATTAAGAATAGTTATTAGATTGCTTTATAGGTTTAAAAATATCCTAATATCTCAATTATATCCTTGTTAATAAATGAAATCTAAATGTAATTCACTTTGGTAAAACGTCATGATTATGGGGCAAAATGAACACATCCTTAATTTCCGGCTAAACACCTTATAATGCGAATCATCTTTTACTTTTGAAAAGGAAAAAACAAGAAGAAGGCGGATGGAGGATAATGTATTTGATGACTACACCATTTCCTATATATAGTATGTAATTTTCAAAAACACGCATACCAAAGATATTGTATTTGTGTACCAAATTAAAATTAATCTCAAGAAGTGCACATCATAGGAGAGATAAAAATCGCCCGAAGTTTTAGAAGAGATTATACATTTGACCAAATTAAATAAAATTTGGTCTAATTAACCGATTATACCCTTTACGCTCTAACCATTTTATCTTTGTTGTCTATTTTGTTTTATTTCCATATTTTTCCCTAATTAATGTAGGGGTATTTTTGAAAAGATTACTAAGTAAGGGATGGGGAAAACTCATTAAATATGACATTTTTGGAAAGACTTTTTAAAAATCAAACCATGTATTATTTAAAAAAAATAGAGGTTAAAAAAACTGTGTATTATAATTGAGAACCGCAGCATTTTTTTTTTTTTTTTTTTTTTTTTTTTTGTATTCTTAAATAAAATTTGATTTTTTTAATACACACGTACATGTGTATGAATATATAAATTTTAAAATCGATGTAGTATAATTTGATTTGGAACAGTGACAGGTTGTTTCAGTGACATAGCACATGCATATACAAGCCCCACACACACACATTATATATATATATATATATATATATATATATATATATATATATATATATAACCTTGGTATCTTTGATTGCAGCTTTCTTGTTTTATGTGTAAATTCCTAAATTATATCATAGTTTTTTCGAGTTTAAATATGCTGATGATCGATGGTGAAAAAAATATTAATTCTACCTTTAGCTTAACCTTTAACTAAAATCCGAAACTTTTCTTTTTGTGTAGATCAGACTTTTTATTACCTATAACTAGTCACAAAACTAAAGCTTGAAAGTTACACACACAGACACATACATGCCTAGGCAACACACACAGAGGAGTTGCTATGTACAAAACATTAAATTCAACGTATGTCTAAGACTAAATTTGGATGATTCAGATTTTATGTATAATAATTTGAAAACATTACTAAAAAAATCTCTCATGATCGTAAAATTCATTATTCAAAGGTACCTTAAATTTGTTTAAAGACCATGTGAAACATATTTTCAGCGAGTACATCTCTTCTTCAGTTATATGGGTATAATATATTTACAATTATGTGTAAAAACAAAAGACACTTGCATATGACTAAAGATATACTGCACACAGCTATAGAGGAGTTGCGCCCATAGAAAAGGAGTTGCACTCTCTTAAATGCCTGTGTCATTAGGTACTTTTGGGTAATAATTTTTTAGTAATTTTTTGTAATATTTTTTAAAATTCTTATTATAAAAAAAAAAATTATACCCGTAGCTAGCTAGGTTTATATATGAAATAAACCTAACTAATAATCTAAAATTGTAAATGTTCGGCCTAAAACGTACTATTCATTACAAATATTCTATTTTAGACTTCAAGTCGATGGCTTTAACTAGACACAGAAACAGTAATTAATCATGCACTTATAAATTAATTCATCTAAACACGATATAAAAGGAATTTCCTTTACTTTAATTTAATCTTATTTTGGACTATTACATTAATTTATTCATTGACGAACCTCTAAATTGCAACTTTTTTTTTTGTGTGAAAAGTTTTGGAGGGTTTGGCGATCACCCCCACTCGTCGCAAGAGATTTTTTTTTCGGGAAAGACCTCTAAATTGCAACTTTAGTGCTTAGTTAACAAATATTGATACTTAACTTTTCAAACTTTATTTTACAAGTAATAATGAGGCAAAAGAAATATGATAACATTAATTAAAGCTTTATGAAATGTACTTTTCAACAACAATTGAGATTTGCATGGATTAAATTAATGAGTGTCGTGAACCTTTCAATTGTTTAACAGATAAATGATTACGAAAGATTATGAAGATGATTCCGTGGGAATCTTGATGGATTGTTGTAGTCTTAGACTCTTAGTACTATATAATACTAGTAATTTATACGTTGTCTCATAGGACGACAGGCAAGATCATCTGTCTGCATCAAATGTTTGGCATTCTATTAGTTATGGAACAAAATTTCAATGTCAAATCAAATCATATCTCATCCACCTCCTTGCATCTAGGGAGGTGATGGATGATAAAAGCTGTAATGCCTTCATTGCCTTTATAATATTTTGGTCTTTTTTTGGTTGATAAATCATTTTCATTAAAAGATCACTATTGTGTGTGTGTAACTCTCACAATGAGGCCATGCATTATTGGAGGAAGGGATTGGGCAAAATTGCTGAAAAATCCCTATTGATAAATTTTTGTCTACAGACACATAATGAACAAATCTTTGAGTGGGGACAACTCATCTTTAGCTCTAGTTTTAAATATAAGTAAAACTTTCAATTCATTTTGCCTTCCAAATTTATTGATACATATTGAAAGATTTTCACCCATGAGGTTGTTTCCAATGTAAATGATTAATTAAAGGGATGTCTTATAGAGAAACCAATATAAGTTTTTTAAAAATAACTTATTTAGCTCATTTTTTTACATTTGTAAATTAGTTACTAAGCTCATACATTCGGGACTAGAGGAAGTAGGAATAAAATTTCCCATCCAAAATTCCGTCTCATTTCTTTTTTGTCATAACTTGTAGTGATAGAATAAGCTTTCCGTTCCATTTGCCAGATTATAACTTCTTACAAAATCCCGATCACTAAATATGCGAAATCAAACACAAATTTAGTAAATGTACCTCCTCCTCATCACCCATTTTTCAACCTGAGCTTTGTCTGACCAACTCACACATACATATTAAATGCATTACGTAACGGTTAGATCAAGTTATTCTTCACATTGGTTAAGTCCGTCCTGGATTTGAATTTTTTTGGGTAATAAAGTCCCGGATAAGATTTGAAAATTGTTATCTTAAATATAAGTGATCACTTGTAGGATATTTAATGATCTTGTCCAATTTTACCCTTATTTAATTCTTATTAGAAAGAGAGAAAGGGAAGACAGAGGTGAGAATAATTTATGAATGCATAGAGAAGGGGGGACTTGAAATAAGGGTAAATTTGAAAAATCTTGTCAATTTAATATATTTCTTAGTATGTAAGAATGAATCACAAGTAACTTATAATAAATATCAGAGTGACATATTCTTTCTTCATCCAACATATAGAATGTCTCTGCAAGAAATTCTTCTTTATAATATGAGTCGCTTACTCATTTAGTCAGTTACTATTAATTAACATTTTTCAATTTTCCCTTCATTTATTTGTGGTATACATTTGATATTAAGAAAGAAGAAATTTGGCCAATGAAGATTGGCTATTTGTTCTTTGTTTCCTATATTAAGCGTCGACTTTTCTTATTTGGTCTTCCTTAATAATTAAAAGGGAAGAGGTTATTTTATCTAGGTCCTTTATTTTAATTTTCCCTATTTCTTAGTATGTAAGAATGAATCACGTAACTTATAATGTGACATATTCTTTCTTCATCCAACATATAGAATGTCTCTGCAAGAAATTTTGTTTATAATAGTCGCTTACTCATTTAGAGAGTTCTATTAATTAACATTTTTCAATTTTCCCTTCATTTATTTGTGGTATACATTTGATATTAAGAAAGAAGAAACTTGGAGGTTAAGACGGCCCCTTCAGCTCGATGTGAGGGCCTTGTTAGTGGTGTCTGTAAGAAATGGGCGATCTATGCTATTTCTTTAGCGCTCTTGAGCCTGCAGTGGTGTACCGGTGTCTACCCCCACCTAAACTTACTTATACCAAAAAAAGAGAGGAGGAAACGTTATTAAGTCGGTTACTCATCCAATTAACATGTTGCAATTTTCCCTCCATAATATAAGGTGCTTACTCATTTAGAGAGTTATTAATTAATTTCAATTTTCCCTCTATTTATTTATGAAACAAACTGAAACTTTAAAACCCAGTTCCTTTTGCTCATGATGAAAATTATATTGAGTTAAAGGGCTTAATCAAATGTCTTGGAATTTTTGTGTTTGAGCATTGGACACCTGAAAATTATTGATGGGAAAATGTACCCTGAAAGTTTTAAAAATGGGGTAATGTTGCCCCTCCATTAACCACATCATAATAAACTTGAAGGGAGTTTATATATAAGAATAAGATCATAAAACTCGAAGATGCCCATCAATCCATCAAGGTTTTTGGTCAGGATTACTTATTCATTGATTAATTAACAATGAAGTATCTGAATCAAATATAAATTTTTTGTTAAAACATAATATGTTCTGAAGGCCAAATAATATAGGGAAAATTTCAGTTAGCCCCCTTAATAGCAAATTAATTTCAAAACCCCTGAAACTTTCTGAAACTTCACTGCACCCCATTGTTTAAAAAAAAAAAAAAAATTGTGGGTGAAAAGACAATGATGCCCTTATTTTATTTGTCTTGTAGATAGATTGTCTTATTTGTCTTATAAACACTCATATTTGTCTTGTGAATTTTGATATTTATCTTATAAATCGCTAAAATGTTTTTAATTCCCTAGGTTATTTTGAATCTTTTTATTTGTCTTGTAAATGCCCATATTTATCTTGTGATTTTTCATATTTGTCTTATAAATGGCCAAAATGTTTTTAACTCTTAGGTTATTTTGAATCCATTTATTTGTCTTGTAAATGACCAAAATATTTTTAGTTCCCCAAGTTATTTCAAATTATTTTATTTGTCTTGTAAATGTTCTTATTTGTCTTGTAAATGCTCTTCTTAAAAAAAAAAAAAATCAAACAAGGGCATCATTGTCCTTTTACCCATAAAAATTAATTTCATTTTGACTATTGTGTAGTACAGTTTCAAAAAGTTTTGAGGGTTAACTGAAATTAATTTGTTACAAAGGGGGCTGACCGAAATTTTCCCTATAATATATATGAATCATTGAAGCTTGGGCAAGATCCAAAAGGCAAGGTGGCACTTTCTTGGCCAAAAGGTTTTTATATTAATAAATCCAAACATATAAATCTATCTATTTGGTTCCATTGGAGATGGAACTTGAAAAAACAATAAGGAGCCTCTTTTGGCCTTTTGTAGTTCTACAATATTAAAGAATTTTGTTCAAGAAAAATAATACTTTTCATTATTTAAGTTTGAAATTTGGCTCAATTTTGGGTTAATAATTGTGAAAATCTCATAAAAAATCTCCAAAATCTCAAATCAATGATTTTCCATTAAAATGAGTTGTGAATTTCTTATCGTAGTCAATCCCTTATCAATTATAAGAACCAAACCTAATTTGATATTTTAAAATTTTAGAGGTCTGCTACAAGGATTTTCCCTTGATAGTTTTGATACCAGAGCAATGATGAGTCCACCTGCAACAACGGGAATCTAAAGTGAAAAATTTGAAAGTGTCTGTCAGATGGAAGAGATTTTTGGTGAAGAACATAAGAGACTGATAGCTAAATGGGGAGTAAGGTGCAACAAGAATCTGTTCATTGACAATTCCTTCAGAGAGGAAAAGAATTCCATTCAAGTTCCAAACAAAACAATACTTGGAGTCATTTTTATCTATCTCATTCACAAGAAGGGCATAACAGACAAACCAAATAAGAATGACATTTTTTTCTTTTGGTTATTATAACAAAGTAGTGAAACAATCTAAGATGAAACATATTGTTACATATGAAGATACATCTGGTTCTGCAAAATCACAAAGTTTATTATTTCTATCTACTAAGTGTATTCTGGAGATGAAGGAAAGCTACAATGCCAACATCCATTATCAGAAGTGCTTCAAAGAAAATAAAAGAACAATACCTGTATGAAAATCTCTAGGTACTTACTATAAGGTCTCAAATAAAAGCACAGTAGCAAGTGAACATTCTGATTCATTTTAAAAACCTTGTTCACAATCCTATTGAAGAAACTGAGAATAAACACTAAGGATTGTATAGTACGTAACTTTTCTCCAAAACAAAATCTCAAGTATTGGTAGACTTGTGATCTCTGATAATGTAAACAGATTAATGATCCAATCCTCTGTCAACCATCATCATTCTTATTCTCTCCATGTCCTCTGATCTACCTGCATTTTCATAGATCTTCATAAGAAGCTCAAAATTATGTTCATTATCTGGCTCCAAATCAAAAAGCTTGTTAGCAGCAACCTCTCCAATAGTTACATTTCCATGAACAGAACAGGCATACAACAAAGCTCCCCACACGGTTGGACCAGCCTCCAACTCCATTCTGTTAACTATGAATCTATAAGCCTCTTCAATTAGGCCTGCTCTTCCATAAAGGTTAACCATACAACCATAATGTTCCATTATTGGTTTTATTCTATATTTTTCACTCATCAATGAAAACAGCCTCTTTCCTTCCTTCACTAAACTTAAATGGGCACAAGCAGATAAGATTGAAACAAATGTTATTTTATCAGGTATTGCACCAGCTTCCTCCATTTGCATGAAGTATGTAAGAGCTTCTTTGTGTTTGCAATGAGCAGATATTATAGAATTCCACGAAACAACGTCCCTTTCTGGCATATGATCAAATATCCAACGAGCTCGATTCAGTTTCCCATGATTCGAGTACATTATGATCAATGAATTAGCAACCGATAAGTTCCATTCAATTCCTTGCCGAATCACCCATCCATGAACTTGAACCCCGGCACCCAGTGATAGCACACCGGTAAGAATTGTTGATATAGCTACGGAATCAGGCCCATGTCCTTCTAAAAGTATCTGCTTGAATGTGTTGACTGCCTCAACCTCCAAGCCATGATGTATATAAGCTGTAAGCATTGAGTTCCATGAGACAGAATCTCTATGAGGCATCTTGTCAAAAACCTTTCTGGCCTTCACAATGTCACCACACTTAGCATACATATCAACTAATGCATTTAGCACAAACCTATCATTCAAAAATCCAAAACGAACCACATGCCTATGCACTTCCTCACCCACTTGAATAGACCCAATTCCCCCACAAGCTTTTAGAACTCGAGGAAATGTGAACAAGTCAGGTTGAACACCGTCCTCCACCATCTGAAAGTAGAGTGCCATGGCATCATCATAGAGACCCAATTCAGCATACCCTGAGATAAGCGAATTCCACGGAAATGCAGACTCATTTCTCTTCGACATTTGATCAAACACATCGTGTGCTTCATCCATGTGCCCACATGATGCATACAACCTAAGCAGCTTCGATGAGATGCCAACGTTTCTACGCAAAAGGGAACTGGGAATGAGGCGATGAACTCGTATTCCATTATCAATGGCTTGCAAGTGATAGCAAGTTTCAAGCAAAGAAGCATATATTTCAGCATCGATTTTGATGCCTTTGTCAACAGATGATTCAAGGTCTCTCACAATTTCTTCTAGCGCTTGAGATTTCGTTTGGGTGTAAGGTTCGTGATTGATGAGCAGTGGGGTCGGTCTGGTTTTTGGGAATGAGAGTGTGCTTTTGTTTTCTTGATTTTGCCATTGTTTTCGTTGTTTCTTGGCCTTCGAAGAGCAGAGGATTGTACGAATTGTAGAGGGAAGGTGGTTCGGCAGTGTGGCTATCATCTTATCGAAGAATATCCACTTTGGCACATAAATAGGCTAATATTTAAATCTCTGTACTTGCACGTTGCATCTGTGGCATTCGAGCATCATTATTTATGACAATATTTTGAAGAATGCTATTCTTTTCTCTATGGAGATAAATACATGGAATTTCTCTTTTTAAAAAATTAATTTGTCGGTAATTATAATTTTATCAGAGTCTTATTAGTTTTGTATAGTTTTTTTTATTTTTTATTTTTTTTATAATTTTTTTCAATTATAGGCATTAATTAGAGGTATTAGCATATTTTTTTAATTTTTTTAAATTTTTTTATATATTGTATTTATTTAGATTTAAGTTATATCTGCTTTCGAGATGTTTTTTTCATTAATTTATAGTTTATGGAAAATACGTTTTCATGTTGTAGGAGAAGTGATCTTCATATGCTAGATACAAATCATTTCTGCTTGATTTTTTTTTTTTAAAAAAAAATGTGGGTCCACCATTTCATATGTAAAAAGATGAAGTGTAACACTATAGTTTATACTCAATCTATTTTCATAAAATACAAAATTTAAAAAGATGCTTTTTAAAAATAAAATAAAAAAAATATAAATAGGGAGCAAAATCTAATTTTAAAACTCTTGAGGTGAGATTTTTAAAAATTAGCATACACGGTTAATGTTAATTTAATTCTTTTTCGGTAAATTGGAGAGTTTAAACTCTTGATCATATATTACCACCCTACCCTTACTACCTAAGCTAGTCTCAGGTGGCAAATTTATTTATTTTTAAGATGTTGGCAATTAATTTTGAGAAAATAATTTTATAACTTAAGAAAATGCTACATGATAATAAATAATAAATAAAATATTCAGTCTTTTTAACAGCTTATTGAAACATGATTACTCCAATAGATTTATATAACATCAACCATGTCTGTTTTGGTCGAAATATCACCCCATTTTAAGTGTGAGTAAGGACCTATTTATGTTGTTTATCCAAGTGAGCCCATGGAGTGCCAAAATGTGGTTCAATATGCACGATAACTCTGAAAAACAAAATCACAAAACTCTTGACAATTACTATAGTATCATAATACAGAGGGGGAAAAACGTCACCCCTTCCCATTTTATTTAACTAGTTTCTCACTTGTTACAGACAGGTACATGAGGTATCTAGCTCTAAGAACAACACAAGAGAAGAGAACTATAATTCTGTGCTTTCAGTGATGCATATGCCAGTGGAATATCTTAGGTATATGAGAGTCATAGGTATGAGTTGTGGTGACCTACCAAATTCCCAAAGGGATATTTGGCTGGGAGCATTCAGATGATCACCAACATCCAAGAAGCACACTGTGCTCTCAACAGGAACTTTTCCCTGCTTTTCAGTGCTCTCAATGCATGGTCAGCTTTCCTTTAGCCTCCGCTGCAGAGTATAATGCAAGTAATTCTCAACACAATCAAACAAAAATATGCACACAATTAGCAACTAATCCTACTACTTATGTCTTGGCACTTGGAAGTTATTGAGGGACAGCTCTAGGCAGATGCTGGGAACCTTGAAGGCAGATGCTGGGTAGCCCTTGAAAGGCTTAAAATGGTTAGTCTAAAAGATTCAGAAAGATTATTCTTGAAAGTGATTCCAAGCTCATTGTGGAAGGTCTCACCTCTGTGTAATCACAATCCAGACCTCCATACTATTTTTGAGACTATAAGATTAATATTATGCGGGATTGGCCGGTCATAATTCAACATAGATGTAAGTAAACTAAACGCGTGCTTATCTTCTTGCTGAATTTTGGGTGATATAGTAAGAATTTTATGTCATGTGTATAGTTCCGGACTTCCAGCAAACCCACTTTAAAGGCCTTTTGACTTCCATAGCCCACCACACACAGACGTGCGCATGTATATATATAAACCAGGGAGGAAAAAAAATCTTGGGGTAATGTACTTATTAGCTTCCTCTCTCTTTCAGTCCACCCATGCAAATAAAAAGGTGGTTGATAATGCTCATTGAACGTTAGCACTTATGGCATTTCCAGTGGATTAACAATCAGAAATTAAAGTATAAAAGACCCCATTTTATAAGTCGCAAATTTCCAAAAACCATAACCAGAAAGGAGTATTTACTATAAGTAACCATAACCAGAAAGGAGACAAGTGGAAGCACAAAGACCATCCTCATAAACATACATCAAATATGTGACAGAACGGAATTAACAGCAATAAAATATACCTCATATGCAGCAAAAATTGGCCGAACTTGCTCAAATATCTCATCTACTGTTCCTACTGCATTGATCTGCAGAAAATAGCTTGTGTCACCATAATTAACAGTTTTTATACAAAAATAAATGATATAAAAATGCCTACTCAAAATAAACCTTGTCAAGATAATATGTTATCAGAAGTTAAAAGTAGTTTTTTGCACCGCGGTTCTTTGTTGTGAGTGTACATACAGATGAATTCTTATCCTTATTTAAATCAACACTAAATAACTGTAGCTTGTGAGAAACATATTCTTCTTCAAATTAATCAAACAGGAAACTCAGTGCAGCGTTGTTTCAGGAACACAAATAATAGGCCCTTAATTGTTAGCAGAACAAATTATTCTAGATCAGATTATATGCAAAAACTGCATTACCTTGTGAAGTTTCCCTCTCTTTGCATAGTGTTCTATGACTGGAAGATTTAATTCCTCAAACACTTTTAGACGTTTTCTGACTGTATGTAAGTTGTCATCAATTCGACCCTACAAGAATAGAAACATTTTATATATATATATATATATCTCTATCAGATAGTACTAGTTTCTAATTATCTGTTACAATTGAAAATAAAATAACTGGATAGGAACCTGATTACGACTTAACACCCTCTTCACCATCTCTTCTTCAGGGCAGTTAAAGAATAATACTATATCTGGTTCAGCTTCCATCTACAGATTGAACTATATGCTTAATTTCCCAGAACAAATTTGATATGCAGTAATCCCTCATCAGATGACATAGAAGCACATTTATTCCAGCAATTTTTTCAAGAACATGGGATAGGATATAAATATTTATATCATATATTATCAAATTCTAACTAAATGAATAATTTCCCTGAGCATAAAAAATGATTAAAATGGAATTATTCATTCTTCTGATACTGTCTCAAAAATTTTCTCGTAAGAAAATTATGTCTCTGTTTTTTCCCATTGAAATTGTCATCAATCAGATTAACTATATACATAATATACAGTAAGTCCTTGTCAAATATATATATATGGATGAACGACCATAAGATGGAAGTAATTTATATGCTAAAATATTGATTGAGCGATACCAAGAGCACCAGGACAGGTTGTCAATTTCCAGAAATCCATGAGTTCAAGATCAAGAACTAAACTCACAATTTCTTCGAAAGCTATGCGGTTCTCCTCGCTTCTTGGGAAACCATCAATAAGAAATTTATGATTGTCACTTGATTCCATCTCTTTCCGAAGCAATTTGACAGTCACCTCTGAGGGAACAATTTTTCCTACTCTAATTGTGTTTAGAATCATTGACCTGTTGTTGAATTACCATTATTAGAAACTTGTACAGCCCTGAATAAACAAAAAGAAAAACATGGCAAGATGTCATCACCCATATTCACTGTCAGAAGCTATCTCCTTTCTCAGGAGATCTCCAGCACTCAGATGTTTGAGTCCATAGGTATCAACAATTTTTGCACATTGGGTGCCTTTCCCGCTACCAGGTCCCCCTGAGAACATGAGGAACAAATTTTATCATGTATGAAGGCAAACAACAAATAAGCCTAGGCTTAGAATGTTTCTAGAAGTAATCTATTAACATATACAACTTTTTTGAACAAAAAATAAACATAATCTTGTGGTCACTCAATATCTATTAAATAAACTTTTTATAAAAGCATTAGTGTTTAAAACAGAAAAACCAGCGACACTGTTAGGAAGAACCAATCAAACACACTAGGAGTTCATAATGATAATGAGTGACATGTAGAAAGCACTTCCAAGATTTTATGTATTCATCTCCTGGCTCCCATTTCTCACTTACTCAGAAAATTGTTTTATTAGGCAACTATTATATATTGAAATTTTGTAGGAACTAGGGAAAAATAATTATATAAATTGAGACAATATTTCTCTAGGATTTCTATTATCTATACATGTTCCATGGTGCAAAATCAGGCAGTTTTAAATTCTTTCTATTTCTTTGTCAAGTCGGTTAATAAAGTGCAGTTTTCTTTCCAGCTTCAAGATCTTTCAAGATAAGTGAGCTATCAGCCTTAAGCCTACCATACAACTTAAATCTACCATGAAAGCTGACATTGTCACTCCTAAGCTGACTGTGTTATTTTCTACAAAATATTCAGATCATTCTGTATGAATTCATACTCAGATGGGGGTTAAAAGTTTAATAATTAAGTTCCTTGCCAAAATGAAAAAACGGCCAAGAAAAAAGGAAATTTATCATTATTCTAATTTTTCCAACTGATCATCCTTTTTATGAAACATTCAGTAAGCTTTTTTCCGGCAACTTAAGTAATTGATAAGTAATATTTAAATTTCCTGTCTGAAAGATTCATCCAATTATAACTAGATTTTATATTCTCATATCCATTACTTAATGGAAAGTGATTAATTGTTATAATTTCTAAATTAGCACTCTAGTGCTTTAATCAACCTTGCCAAAGCTTCTATAATTTTAATATGCAGACAATTCATGATGGTATTCAGCAGTAAATAGCACACGAATACTATTTCTTTCTTCAAAGCACATTTTTCACAGTTGTACGCTTAAGCAATCTATGACCCAAATATTGAAAAAACAGCATATGATGTGAACACTTTATTAATTATTCAATAGAGCAAAATTGTTACCTAAAACAAATGTTATAAATGGGGCTCCATGCTTGGGGCGAATATTACCTTTTTCCTGCAGTAAGGAAACAGTGAAGTAAGGAGATTATTAAAGTATTATATTTACAATATGACATTAAAAATCTGCTAATTCCCTGATTATAGGACGTTTAAATTAGTAGTGAAGTGGGTAATTGAGTTTACAGGGCTTATTCAGTCCAAATGAATAAGTTATAAAACAACAAACTTCTAGTATATAGCAAATAATTAATGTACTAAGCAATAAATCATGTAGGCTATCAGTTTAATCGCCCTACATTCATCCAGACTACAAAATAAGGTGGCAGAAATGTGATTAGGCCGTCTCTGCTTCTTTTGGGCAATCGTAAGCCAGAAAGTTCAAGCACAAATCATGTACAAGCTCTCCATTATTCTACAAATAGCGCCATAGATTTGATGATTTCAATCCGAGCATAAACATGTCTCTAATGCAAAGTTAGACAAATAGGGTCAACCATTGGCAAGGAACACTTCGAAAACTCTTTAAATGTAGTCACAACAGCTTTATGTACAAAGTTCAATTACTAGGAAAGTATATAATGAACATTGACCTGCCACTATATGAGATATCATCATATTATCCCAAAATGTTCACAAACTGTAAGAAGTTAGGAAGTGCATAGTACCTGCAAAGGTATCCCTGTAGTAAATATTTCCCATATCTTGGGTCTAGAAGCTTCCTGAAGTCAACATCAGGACATCGTTAGATGAGCTGAGATTAACCTCTGTCAATACAGAAATTCTAGTAAGACTTCGCAAAGGCGATAAGAGATTCAAGATTTTCTAAACCTTTCAGCTTTCAGGAACATTGCAAAGCCAGAATCATGAGATTACTTAAAAGATAAGCCAACCAAAAATCACAAACAATATATGCATGATCACGAAAAACAAGGTTTCCTTGACTTTACACCTTCGCTAAACCAGTATTCTGCAATTTAAACACGGTACAACGCTGGAGGTGGGTCGTTTTGCTTGTAAATCAAAGGCACTAAACAAAGTGAATAACAAATAAACAATAACCTAAGCATATTTTGCAGACCAAAGGATAGTATTACCTGAATAAAAAAGGACGATTTGAATGAAGAGACCAAAGGAGAAAATGAAGCCAATGAAGTCGCGCGTCTCCACATCTTTTGCAGATATCGGTGAGCTTCTTTGTGAGTTTAGGATCTATATTGCAGTTTGATTATTGCTTGAGACATTGCGTTAAGCAGGTACCGCGCTGTGTAAAGCTAGAGCGGCGGAAAGGGAGCAAATGGCGTTTTCGTGGCTGTCGGCGATGGTGATAGCATGGTCAATTCGTCGGATCAGAGGTATCGCGAGCTGTCTCATTTTTTTAGTTTTTTTTTTTTTTTGGTAGTGCCTTTTGCATTTTTTTTTTAAAGAATAATTTTATATCACCAATGGACTTATTGATGGTTGAATTTGAATAATTTATCAAAGAAATGATGGGTATATTAAATATGGGAAAATCACCAATGGATTTTTATTGATGGGTGGGCTCACATATATATATATAATTGATTATATATATAATAATTTATCAAAGAAATGATGGGTTTATATTAAATATATAACCATCTGAAGATTAATTATTTTATAAAGTTATTTAAAATTCATTTAAATCGATTTTGATATCAATATTAAACATTAAGTCTCAGCTAAATTTTTTTGGATAAAAAGAAATCTAGCTATATTATTCACAATTAAATAAGTTGATTATCAAAAAAAAAAAAAAAAAAAAAAAAACTTATCAAAAAAAATAAGTTGATTATCTTATATCAAAAAAAAAAATAAGTTGATTATCTTCTTTGAAAACCTATTTAAAACAACCTGAAATGAGAAAAAATAAATCTCAAGGTAGGTCGGAAAATTTAACAAATTCTTAATTAGCTTGTTGACTCAATTCAGGATTTTGTGAATGTTGGATATTTTACCACATTGACCTTTACATTTTTTTTCCTCAAAGCCACATCTGTCAACGACCGGCCTTCGAAAACAGCAATTGGAATTCTGAGGCGACATCCTTATTGCAAAAAAATTGTTGTGATAGCTAACGAGAACTTATCAATTGCTAAATTGGATCTATTAATTCCTAAACTTATCTTGTGATTGAGTAACTAAGGTTTATTGAACCATACAACTTTTGAGCAAAAAAAAAAAAACCATACAACTTTATTGTAAAACTTTTATTGTGAATAGTTAACTAAGAGTTATGAATTGCTAAATGGAATTTGTTAATTTGTACGATTGTCTTTTGATTATTAATAACAAAAGTTTTATTAAATAGTGCAACTTTATTGTAAAAGTAATGTGACTATTTTTTGTTACAAAAAATTTGTTATGACTAGTTAACATAGACTTGTGAATTGTTAAATTCAACTTATTCATTTTAAACTTATCGGAAGATATGTTTATTGAAAAATGCCACTTGTTTTCTTATTTACTTGAGACTTTGTTCATACCCTTTATTTGGGAGGCAAAGCACATGGGGTTATATTTTCTAACACCTTAAAAATTCGCTCACAATAGAAGGAAAAAAAAAAAAAAATCCTCCGAGAAAATAACAAGCATCAAACAACTTGAACTTCTAGAATATTTGTCACTAAATTTCAAGTTATCTACCACTTTCCAACACCAAACTCATAACAGTATAATAATATATTTTTTTTGGCCAAAACAGTATAATAATATATTACTGCATCTGCATAATACTTAAAACCCTGAATTCTATATTTATTTTGTATGTATACACTCATTTATATTGGCCTAATACATTTAATGTTTCATTTCCTAAGTGTTACCCAAAGAAATTATTAAACCTCACAGGCTGCTAAGAGAAAGAAGAACATCCAATTTACGTGCGCGTGTGAGAAAGATTTTGCTCGCAGCTTCACTATCTAATCCCTATATTGAAGTGATAGAGTGGCAGTAAACAAGAACTGTAAGTTCTTGAGCCCCATAAGTCACATTGCCTTTGAAATGAGACCCATATGTTGATGAGGGAGTAACACCGATAAATTGTAACGTAATCCGGACCAGTGCACACTCCTAGTATTGTGATTTCAAAGAAATTTTCATAACTTTTTTCTCTTAGGAATCACCTGATTGAAGTCCATTCAAAAAATCAGAAAGTTGCAAGGTGGAACTTACAACCCTCCAGATTTGTCACGATGCGGATGGCTTGGAGTCATCGGATGATTCCTTGGCATTCTTGATCACCAAATCATAGTTGATAGATGCTAACTGAGACAAGTTCTGTAAATAGAACAAATCAAAAACAGAAAAAGGAATTCTTCAATCCAATCCACTCGGAAAAGTAAATACTATCATCATATATCATGACAACCAAAGAAAAAGAATCAGTCCTATTATATGTTCAAATAATTAGGAGAAGACTTTGCAAAGAATAACATTTTCAGCAGTAACATGTTGGGTGTAACAAATTTAATCTTTCAAGTGGGGCTTAGTAGTTGAAGTATGCAAATAGTTGGTAACTGGGTCTCTTTTTGTGAAACCTGATAGATTATAGTCTCTCACATGCGTTTATTCTGTTTTATTAAGAGGAGTCGAAAATATTCTAGTGTATTATTTCATTTGTTCTGAATGAGGGATATATACAGCAGAGGCTAATCAATCTGGGCCGAAAAAATAAGGATACGGAGAGATACAAGGAATAAAAATGAAATCCAATCCAATCTCAAATCAATGCAAATACTTACACCAATGGTAAGCAAGTCTTACCTTAAAAGAGAAATTACTAAATGAGTACTGCACTTCAAGAGGTGGTCCACTAAAATCTGCTAAGCTACCACATTCATCCCCCTGGTCAACAAACACATTGTAAAATCAGAAAAGGATGATGCAACAACAAAATTTAGTTAAATGTTTTTTTAAAAGAAAAAAAAAAATCCATCCAAGACTAGCTCGACTTGGCTGGGCAGCTTTGTGCCATTTGAGTTGATGAACGAAAAAACACCCTGAATGATGATCTTTGTGAACAGACTTGCGAACTCCAATGTTTTATTTCAACTATTTTTACATTCTCCAAACTTGGACAAGAAGACATGTTCCTTAAATAAATAACCATTCTATTTCATGCAAATTGAATTTAACATGCAATGGAACAAAAGTTTCATACTTAATCTTCGGACAGACGAAACACATAGTATAACATCAAGAAATCATGTCATGTCTAGCGAGTAAATATATGTTGACATAGAAGCACTAAGAACTTGGGGTCTAGCTAGTACAACAACTAATTGTTTAGACTCTAGGGCTATGGGAGAAAGAAAGTGATCTTACATCTTCATCTATAAAGTCGCTGCCTGAACCACTGAAGCAGGAATCAGTCAGGTCATCAAAATCACTACCCCCAGTAAGATGTTCATCGTCTGGGTTCCATATGTAGCGGCTCATGAAATAACTTGTGTTATGATTTTCAGCTGATGGTATGAACGCAGCCTGTGGCCAATTGGGATAGATCTTAGTAGTCATGTTCATAAATATGGGTAACTTCTACCAATGGATCCATGAGATAATAATTACACTATAGGCTCTTAAAAATTAAAAGCTTTCGAATAATCAAAGTTACCACAGATGTTTTTAATTATTTCTGCTGGCCCTTTCCAGATTTACAACCTAATCGTATTAGTATTACAAGGATATTTTGAATTTTTAACTATAGAGAGCATCAGTGGTAATTTTGAAAAAGCTCCAGTGGTAGCTTTATCCTTCAGAAGAATTTTAATTATGGATGTTCTTTAGGAAATTACCAACTCAAATGGACCCTTGGGTAAATTTTTCCTGATAAATATTGCATAAACATATAAATGCGGTAATAATTAAAATTGTGATGATGACCTTCTGTCTTGCTAGGGTATCCCAATTAATATCCTTGAAGAAGGGGTGACCTTTAACCTGCAACAAAAATAATAGTTGTTACATTTTTTAGTAATAGAATAGTTTCACAAGTACCCATGGGTAGCAGATTGTAAGGTTCAGGGTTTAGATTATAAACGTATTATTGTATTTCATAGCCATAAAGATAGTGTGATTAAAAAGGATGAGGCAATAATGAGGAGTGGGTTAATGGTTAGCCATGGGTTGACCCTCTAAAACCCTACTAGAAAATTTGTATATTTAGCCACTCCATTTATCAACTAATATAGACGAACGGATAAAACTGAGCCATAAAAATGTAGGGTTAGGGTTGTCCATGGTCATGAATTATCATTGGCACCACTAAACACAACATATTGTTCTAATCAGAAATGAACTTACCTCACCAGCTCCTGTTGCTCCCAATCGTTGGCCTGAATTCTCTGTGAGTAATCTGAAACAGAACACACTTGTGGTCATACCCAATATAAAAAGACCAGTCATAATGTTTAAAACATAATAAGCATTTACCATCAGATACCACAATAACCCTTAATGTTGGCTATCACAGTAGAAACAATAGCATAATAGACCTCTCTACTCATAGATAGCGGAAATCCACATAACCTTCAGAAATCAGTAATGCTTATGAAGCTGAAGTTGAATGCAAAGTAGATCCAAGATGTTAAAGTAGCAGTGGCAAAGAGGAATAGGTAACTGCAAACACGAAGGGTGTTCACAGAGGATGCAAAAACAAGATGCCTTACCCAATGTCTGGTCACGATAACATAATAGGAAATAAAATCATTGACTTAAAAGGAACAAAATCACCATGCAAAAGACATGATATTTGCGAAGGGACATCATGTAGAAATCAAAGGATACCAACACATGATCAACAAACAACAATGGTAATTTAGCATGTCCTTTAACCCAGTAAAAATATGTACATATCCAATTCTTGAATGCTTACTTGTCAATCAAATCATATGCATCATAGCTCATCTCCTCAGGTATATTTGGCCACTGTATGTCTCTATTAATTATTTTGTCAAAAATTTCCTGCAGTACAGAATCCATGAGAATTAGTTTTAAGCTATCCTGATATCCATAAATTCAAATAATAAAATTACAAAATTTTAAAACCTCTTTAAGATCCAACAAATTAAAACAGGAATTATCATTACAAACATGAAGCATAAGTGAGTTAAGGAAGACAATAACCATTACCCAGATTAAAAGGATGTAAGCAAGATGAGTGACATTAGGTGGGGGAAGAAAACCTCAGCACAACAATATGCAGAAGCCTACGAAATGGTTGAACTTTTTTTGGGCAATCAAATCGTTGAAATTATTACCTGGCTTTACAGTTCTCTTTAGTATATTTTTCAGGTAAATAGCTGTTCCTATTCCTAAATGGCTGTCATTTGAATTATGTTTTAATATTTGTGGTCCATAAGAAACAGTAACACATAATAAAAAATTCACGTGAAAAAACAAAAGAGTAAATAAAACGTTTTACTCTTGAAAGATTGCAATATTATCAGCTTGGTTCTTTAAAGTGTAAGCCTCTCAATTTCATCCCCAATAAAAATTTCCACCAATCTAGTTCCTCTATGCCCTAAAATGAGATCGATTAAAAAGAATTATACACCTCCAGTCCTTAATATAAAACTTATTCGGGAGTTGATCTTGGTCCTAAATATAAGACATAGTTTTCATATTTGTCAATCTTTTCCTAATTTACCTCTACTAATGCTCCATCAACCAACCAAGGAGGAGAGGGAATGAGAGAATTAAGGGAAATGACTAAGATGTTTTAGAAAATACATGTCATATTAACTAACTTTCTTAATCTAATCAAATTAGTTAAACATGTCTTATATTAAGGACCGGAGGAGCGTTAAATTTTGATTTCACCCAACAAAATGTTTATGTAGTCATTATGGTGATGAAATAGCGATACATGGTCCAGAAAAGCAGCAGATAATGAATCTCCGGTTAAAGCTTTCCTAGATGCTAAACAACAGCACCTCCATCAGTTTGAGAGCCACATAAGCATTGTACTGGACTAGCTTAGTTTAGGGATCTTAATTAAATAACTCTGTGTTCATGAATAGTCTTGAAGAATTTTCCCTAATTTAAGTTATTTCAGTTTTTGATTTCAATCATGAATAGTCAATATTATGTCTTCTAGGACTTTATGTGTCCAGCATCTCAGCTTGTATTTCAGCACAATGCCCAAGATCCATTGATGTGAAGCCTAGGTTATCTTTCTATCCCAACATATCTGCTCTGAAAATTTTCAATAAAATTTCCCACATCACATCTGTACACTTGACTAGCCCCTAAAAATTACCTAATTGCTGAAACCCTTATAAATTGGCTTATAAACTTTTCCACGTCCTTATCCAAACTAGGGAGGAAATGTTCATAGGCCAGAAACAACACCAGTATTTGGTTGTTTAGTGCTAAATAAAATAAAAAAGAATGCTATCATCTCATATTTTTCTTTGAACTTGTCAGAATATTACGGGTTTTTTAATCAGAAACACCTACCTGTGGATGTGCTGCATTAAATGGTGGAATACCCACAAGGAGCTCATAAAGTATAACACCAACAGACCACCAATCTGCAGTTGCACCTGCAAGAAGAGTATAAATAAGAATGTAAATTAAACAACATTAAATTCAAAAGGAGCAAAAATTGGAAATCACTAATTTAGAACATTTTATTTATAACAGATATACTACTCAATCAGTCAAAAAAGCAAACCATGTCCCATGCCGAGAAGTATTTCAGGTGCCAAATAATCTGGGGTGCCAACAACTGACTGCTTTTGACGTTGTTCCACTTTTGAAGAATGATCTTTTTTTGGTTCATCATTTCCTACAAGATCATCAGTAGAAAATGATGAAGTTGACAAGTCATCCGTGCTGTTAATAAGGCCGACCTTGGAGAGCCCAAAATCTGTCAACTGTCATTAAAGGGATTAGAGTTTATATAAAGCAACCGCAATATGATATATGATAATTGATAGATGTCAAAACAGATTATGCAAAAGAAACAATGGTAAAAGTAAAAGAAGGAGCAATTAAAAATTGAGGGGGGGAAATATGTAATATAATTCCACACTCTCGGCATGTTATTCTTGACGTTTCACATATGCAACCTGTGTTCACAGTCACTCAGTTCAACCACAATGCAAAGGACAGTCACTCTGATAGTAGGAAATGAATTATAAAATAGAAAGTAAGAAGAGCTGAAATAATAGAACATACTAGAGCCCTAACCTAGCATGTATAGAACATACTTTGCAGCTGTCTGTAGTCTGTGTTAATAATACCAATATTTAAAATCAACATTTTTTAGAGCTTTAAAATTTTCTTGGGACAAAAAGATAAGAAGAGTTCCAATGTTTTTAAACAAGAAAATATAATAAAGGAACAAGGAAAAAATGACTAGGGCAAGGGGACTTCATGCTATATATCACATGAAAAGAAAAAGGGGGTGGCCCAGTGCACAAGGATCTCACTAGGTAGGGTATGGGAAGGGACAGATGTAAGCAGACTGACCCCACAAAGCAGAGAGGCTGTTTCTAGGATTTAAACCCGTGACCTCTAGATCACATGGCAGCAACCTTCACTATTGCTCCAAGGCTCACCCTCACAGGAAAAGAAAAAAAACGACCAAAAAAAAAAATTGGAATTAAAGCTTTAAAGAGGATCAGATAATTTATCAGCCTTGTACTCTCGCAGCATTCATTTTTGTGTCTAGATGGTCAGCCAAAGGTGTATTTGTTGCTGTTTTGTACACGTCAGCATACGCAACACTTAAGTCACATGTTCATAACCTGTCAACCAGATATTTTCTCTATTTTTCAGCATTTTTTTCCACTTTATTCTCCCTGATTATGTTTTGATTTTGTTTCCAGTAATCTTGATATATCTTGCTGATTTTGTTTCTGAAATTGGCTGACCCTTGGAATTCTCAGTCATATATCTATTTGAATTAGACGCACCAACTAGTGTTTGAGCACAAGTCGCTCACCAGCAAGATGGCAAAGGAAACTAGGAGTATGGATAGGTTCTGCTAGCTCGAAGGAGAGCCTGGGCAGTCACAGAAGGACATGGATGAGATGAAGGAAGAGATAACAAGCATTAAGAATTTGGTAACTCATCTGCTGGGTAAAGTTGCTCCATTGACTGGGGTCTCGGGTGTGGGGAAGTTAACCTGACACCTGGGAAGGGAGACAAGAGGACGAAAGGATTGTGCTTTTAGTGCCCTGAGAAGTTTGTACCTAGCCAAAAATGCCAACTCTGCACAAAGCATCACGGTCATGGCCACCTAAGCAGAGGACACTAACCTCCAGGAGTGCACCAGGGACAAGGGTGTGATTGGAAGTCAGTTGGTTCATATAAATTATGCTGTTTTATCCAAAATTTTACTTCTCTAAACGCAATTATTAGGAGAAAAGGCTAATGAATAATGACCGTGAAGGGGTTCATTAAGAGACAATTCAAGATGGTAGCAAAGTCCTAAATGGTGTAAAATCATCAAAAATGAGGCCAAGTCATCCAAAGAAAGAAGTCCATACATTTTTAAGATTCTTTACAAGACAATGGAAGCCAATGACTGAAGTAATGAAAACCTTTGCAAAGATTACTTTACGAAATCCAAGAAAAGGAGACATCCAAGAAGCACTGTCAAGGCCACTTATTTTCAAACAGTTCTACAAAAACAAAGCCATAAAAAGACAAACAAATTTTTGTTTCTGAATGCATTTAAATTGTATAATGCTGACCTTGATGTGACCATCTTGACCAATTAACAAGTTATCAGGCTTCAAGTCTCGATGAATTACATGTAATGAATGCAAATACTCCAATGCAAGCACCTGTTAAAAATTCACAAACAGAAATCAAAGAATGAAAGATGGAAAGAATATGAAAAGGAAATAAACATATATCATTGTGAGAACTGAACTGAAGTACAGATAAATAAATGTATGCTTAACAAAATATAAAGATTAAGGCGCTTACAACTTCTGCTATGTACACACGTGCCATATCTTCATCTAAACAACCTAGATTTCTCAATAGAGAATAAAGGTCTCCACCATTTAAAAATTCCATAACCAAATAAAGGTTTTCCCTACAAGTGAAAGAGTAGAAAAATCGAACCTGTTGATCATTGAATTACATATATTAGATAATTATATCCATATGGATAACATTATCACATTGATAACAAATTGTAAGACCTACTCATTTGCTCACCACAAAGGGATTTCGAACTGATATAAGAATGTCTCGCTCAGCCAAAATACTTTCAACTGCATTTTTGCGGATCATATCAGCCTTTTTCAGAACCTACAAAATATTGAAAATATTTAACCATTTTCCAATCACCTTGTTAATTACTTTGGCAACAAGACTTACATTAGGAAACCATCATAACCAATAAACAATGCTGGATGGAAACAAATACTTCAATCGGACAATATCATTATACATGTATATTTAAAATTAAAATAAACAATGTTATGTTCTCTAAGGATTAGCAACATAAATACTCCAACAAGTAGAGTGTGCTCGACTTAAATTATAAAGAGTTTAGGGGGAGGATTACAGGATCACACCCACTTCCAAATTACGAGGGAGTAGAGCAGGAAAAACTCTAGGACCTCAAAACTGTTCTATAATGATTGAATCTCCGGTGTGACCATTGCCACAAGACTTGCATAGAAGACCAGCCAATTTTCAAGGCCAAGGAAGCAATAGACATACATTGATATATGTTCAGCAAGGAGCAGTTATCACTACTAAATAAGTTATTTGTAAATGATAATCAACCGGAAAATGTTGTTGGAGTTGTCATCATGGTTCAGTCAGGTACTTCTCCACTACATTAAGCTCTTAGGCTACAAGGGGGAAACTTGGGCAGTTGACTCTAGAGTTAATGGCCGTATGACAAGTAATGCCTCTAGCTTTGATCGCTTTGTTCTGCGTTATAAAGATTTAGCAAGTAAAATTTGCTAATGGCCCCAAGTAAATTATGCTGGGTTTTGGGATAGTAAAGTTGTCACAGATCCTTTTATCCTTAAAATGTCCTACTGGTTCCTAAATTGGTTTGTAATTTACAGTCAAGAAAGATTAGCCAAGAATCTTGATCGTATCACTGACTTCTGCTGTGGCTGTGAATTTTAGGAGTTTGCGTTAAGGAGGACAATTGGCAGCGTTGTAGAACGTACTGGACCTCATAGAAGGAGATAGATGAAAGATTAGACTAGTTCAACTCAAAATCCCAAACAACTAAATGAAGGACCATTAATAGCTTTACTATAATCTCTAACATGCCCCTAACGCAGAAGAAGAAATTAATCTTATTTGAAAAATGGAAATAAGTATTATTATCTTAGTTTTCTAACATCAACTTCAAGTGTATGCTGCCAAAATAAATAAATACTTCAAGATTTCAGATTGCTGGTGTTTCAAAAGGAGCCCATCTTGTACAATCAAACAAAATATTCAATTTCTCACAAATCAAATAATGATACTTACTGCAGTGCTTCTATACGAAAACAGAACTGATAATTCTACCTATAGAATGAATTAATTTGGATACGGTCAAAGAAATAAACCTTCAAGGCAATTTTTGTTTTGTAAGAAACCATTTCTAACCTTTATGGCAAATGAATCTCCTGTTGCTCTTTTCCGGGCAAGGAAAACTCTTCCGAATGCACCTCGGCTAATTGGTTTTATTATTTCAAAGTCTTCAATGGAGGTTCGATCCCTAGAAGAATGATGAATAGGGCTAGCACGAAGGCTTCGAACAGCATCATCTTCCGGTGAACTCTCTTCTTCAACCAAGCCATTCGATGAGTCTACCTTTTCGTTGTCTATTTGATGACAGAGAGTTAGATACTTTTCCCTGTAAAGGAAAGTTGCATATTAACAAATTATATATAGACATGTGTGTCTGTGTGTGAGTGTTTCCGCATTAGTGTTTTTGACTTTTTCGCCAACTTCTTTCAGGTATCTAGAATCACATTCATGCAAATTTTGATCAACAACAAGAACACCACGAAATATACTTGATCATTCACCCAAAAAAAAGAAAAAACACTTAGTTCCGAAATTAAAAACCTGACAGAAAAAGATAGAAACAGAGAAGCACAGACTACAAAAAATACTCACGCCAATAGGGTCTCTATGCGTCGCCCAAAAGTTTCGACAATGAGAGCATCGACCTTTCTGGCCTGAATGGTGAGATTAAGTTCTTCGATGCGACGACTTACATAGTTGTAGTCATTCACATGTGCAACAGAACGAGCAATTTCCACTAGTTTGTTAATCTATCATGACAAGATATTTATCAATGTGAAAGTTCTAAGAAAAATTACAAAGAACGATAATCGGACATTATAAAGTAAAGTTATCAAAGAAATGCTACTATAACAGAACAAAAAAAAGTATTCCCCTTTAGCTAAAAGATCTTATATTTTTCTAACAAAAAGAAATCTAATACTTTTTAATATATATATATATAAAAACACTCCTCATGTTGTAGGAGAAGTGTATTTTCATGTCACACACACATGAAATGGTGGGACCCACATATATATAATTAGCATTATATATATATGTAGTTCCTACCATTTCATGTGTGTGGAGAAATCTTCTTCTTCTCATACAACATGAGAAGTTTAAACCCCATATATATACACACTATTAAAAAATTGAAATGGGTAAAAGAAATAGATTCTCCAGCAGTATAGATATGGATCATTTTTATTTTTATTTTATTTTATTTTGTTGAAGTTTTAAATTTACAATAAAGACTATTTTTATTCGCATCATTCATTGTGTTTCTTTTAAATTAAAAAATCTATATTAATATTTTTTTTAAAATGGTTTTTTTTTTTTTTTTTTTGCCAGAATATTTAAAAAAAAAAAAAATTGTTGATAAAAAGAGGATAGTTATTTTCCAGCAAAGTAATCTACTTTATAACTTAACACAAATTAAACTTGCAATCACACCTTAAATTTATTTGTGTATAAAAGCCAGCATTAAAATCAAGAAATAAAAATGATAAAAGATCATAAGCAAAGAAACATGATTATTGATCCAAGCACATTTTTTGACGCAGAATATTTGGTTTTATGTCAGCTAATGCTTTTTAGTATCTTCTGTTCTTCAAAGGATGACAACACACAATCAAGGAATTCAAGAATTAAACTTAGTGCTTACCTGGAAATAACTATCCAGTTCCAATACTGTTCTTCTCGCATTTAATAACATTTCTACCTGACTTGTTCGTGGGGTTAATAATGGTGATCTGGGTGTCAAACTTCCAACCGAAGACATCTTTGAGCAATGATCATGTTTGAAATATGTTTCATCTGACATTTTTGGCAAAAGGCTCAGATCATGATGATCCCTAACAAAAGCATTGTTGTCATCTTCAGGAACAGAATCAAGCATGTCTTCTGAGCCCCAACGAGATAAGCTGTTTCTCTCAATTAGAGACAAATCATTGAACTCATCATGCAAACTTGACGTAGATACTCTGGCATCCTCGAAGCTAATTTCTCCAGCAGGACCATCCGTGCTTTTTGGTGTGCTTCTAGGTGTCCATGATTCTATTATCTTTTCAATAGTTTCAGCAAATCTTTCAAGCCGTTCACTCACAGGAAGGCCTTTTAAATCACATCTATCAGCAATGGTACATATTTGCGAGTGCTCCTCCACATACACAATTGGTATCTCAACCTCACAGATTCTGCATATCATTGAGTTCTCATATGTTAGATTGTGGTGATCTCCCCAGAATCCCCAATGTAGCTTATGGCCTCCAGAGGATAGTTCAGGATTGGATGAATCAGTATCCACGTTTTCTACATTTTCTTCTTTGACCTCATGAACCTGATCCTGTTCTTCTTGAACTTTATGTTTGCACCTCTTATCACTTGGAAACTTCTTCCAAGATGAAATCTTATAGCCGCTTCCAGTTGAATCACCACTTCTGGACGTGTCAGTTGCAGTACTCACGTGTTGACGATCAATTTGGATTTGCTTTATTATCTGATCATTTTCAGATTCTTTACCATGAGATTTTGCTGGCTGCTCCTCATCACCAATGAATTTATTATGTTCTACAGCATTCAAAATGTGCTCTCTATAAATACCAAGATCGCTGAGTTGGTGAAGACCCAGAATGTGTTCTTGATCATTGACATTCTCTTTGTTGAACTGCACGAGACGTGTGCATCGACTGAGGATAAACAATAGGCGTGTATGAGCTTGCTTGAGAACCCCCATTGGTAACTCTTGACGCCTATCATCTAAATCCTGAACAATGGCTTCGCAGTTCATCCAAAACTCGCTCGGCGACATCTTTGCACATCGTTGGGCAATAATTAACAGGTCCTCCAAGCTTTCTATCCATTCAGGATGTGATTTTGAAAACTTGTCCAGGAGATCCACCAAATCTCCGGCAAATGCACTCAAGTCAGAATCAACTTCTTCCTTTAGCTTTCCAAACTTGGTTCTGATTGCCACCGTGATCTCCTGATGAAATATTCACTCGGGAATCAATAAGTGCCCAAGAAATCTAAGCATTTCTTTTCTTTCCTTTTTTAATTGGCAAGCAAAGGTTGCAGGCAGGGATCAAACCCTGTTAAATGCCATCAAATGATGGCCTACATGCCACTGCACCACTAAAGCGGTTGTGAAGTTTAAGCATTTCTAAAAAAACCATTAATAAGTGCTCACATTGATAAGTCCTCAGGAAATTTCTAAAGTGATTGGATATAGCACAGTATAGAAAAATACACTAAAAAATAGGACAGTATAGAAAAATATGCTAAAAAACTAAGTGTCTGTTTGAATTAACGGTAAAAACTGTTTTTCCAATATGATTTATAGTGTACGAGGTAATTACTTGAGAGAAGTTTTGTCTCAACCTGCGTGAAGATACTTTTTGAAGAATCTCTAATGCATATATGCCACTCAAACTACACACCACCCTCACAGTACACTCCCAGCTTTTACTTACCATGATATAAAATATTGAAAATGAATAAACAGCTGACAGAAAAAAACCTTTTAAAGGAATAAGATGTACCTCGATATTCCCCAATATTGCACGACTTCT
Source organism: Acacia melanoxylon (assembly GCA_019022615.1). Taxonomy (NCBI): domain Eukaryota; kingdom Viridiplantae; phylum Streptophyta; class Magnoliopsida; order Fabales; family Fabaceae; genus Acacia; species Acacia melanoxylon. The sequence goes on from JAFJYJ010000005.1 coordinate 16,544,986, forward strand.
CCAAACTGGGAAAGCTTTGACACCTTTTGAGTTGAGCTCATGAGAGTAGCTTTTGAAATCAATTTTCTTCTTGCGTCCACTCGTGACACGAAGTATTGCTTGAACACGCGGCGACTGCAATTCTTTGGCAAATGTGTCATCGTTGCCCTATATATAAAAAATGCAACGTGAGAAACCTGAGCTACCTGCATTTCTCTAGCTCCGCTAGAAAATAATTGAGTTGATGAAACAACTTTGTTGAATAAATCCGAATTAATAATAATAAAGGCTGTATTATCACCTGCATGAGAGGAACAGCATGGGAAGGAGCTCTTGACAATTTACCATGAGTCCCATATATTCTCTTTCCTAAGAGTAGAAGAATAACGACACAAGTAATAATATGCAGTTATCAGTAATCTTTTCATCCGTGACGTTCATAAAAGCAAAGATAAGCCAAATATGTAAAAACTAAAAATTATTTTTGCTTAGAATTGTCTTAGGACTGGGGTGTCAGCTGCCCTCTCAGTTGCGCCCAGCTGCACCTCAATTTTGAGGCATTCCTCAAATATGTTTTTCATGTTTCTTTTTACTATTAGATTTGAGTGAAATTTTGATATCTTATAAATAAAAAATTGTGAAATTATCAATTTTTAATGCATTTTTGAAAAGATTCTGTACTTTAAGTTAAAAAGAAAAAACTACATCAGTTTTCTGAATTTAAAAAAAAAAATCATTAAAAATTGAAAATTTCACCACTTTTTTCATAAGAAATCAAAATGTCATTCATTTTATATAAAATATAATGAGAAAAACCTACAAACTGTTGTTGGTTGATTGTGCAAGGGACATCACCCATGTAATTAAGAGAACAATTCCAAAAAGTGTTTTTGTTAGGAAAGATGTGAACTCTCTATCCTCTAACCTCTAAGTGGAAACTTAATCTAATAAAAAAATGGAGTTTAAACTTCTCATGTTGCATGAGAAGAAGAAGATTCCTACACACACCTGAAATGGTGGGACCCATATATATATAATTAGCATTATATATATATGTGTGTATGTGAGTTCCACCATTTCATGTGTTTGATATGAAAATACATACTCTCCTACAATATTAGAAGTGTTTTTCCCTAAAAAAATTTAAAAGAACATTTGACAAGTGCCAAGATTGAGGCGCAGCAGGGAGGTGGCAGCGGACATGGCCAGCTTATGGTTATACCAAATCCGTTGAAACTACATTTTGACGATAAATTTCCGAAATGGTGGATTTACCGTTAGTCCGATCATCAGTTCCGACGGAATCTTTTCTCGGACTGGAAGGCGCATTAGCCAAGGACGGAAACCTAAGACGCGGTGAATCGGAGCGAGTCCTAATGTGATTGAGCCCTAAAGACGATGCAAGCAAAATCGAAGAAGCAGCATCTTCGATTTGCTGCTGTTCCATTTCACGCATCGCCTCTTCAATATTCCTTTGCTCGCCTTCTTTCTCTACTGGAGTCCACCAATTAGGAACCGGAGGACTTTTCTGGAGCTTGGCTCGAGATGATGCCGGCGATGATGTCTTCGAAGGGGAACCATTATTGCCTGTAGGTTTCTCCGGCGATATGTTAGAGAGATGCGATGGCGGCAGCGAATTGCTCGACATCGATCATCAGTTTGGAGGTTCTTCATGGCATTGTGCGGATCAGTATGAGAGAGAGAAACAGGGAGGGAGAGGTGAGGTTTTCGCGGGAAGGAGAGCGAGTCTACATCTTAATGGTGGAAGGGTTCGTATCGTAGTTCAAATCAAACAAAAAATAATAAATACATTTTGAATTTTTGATGTGCTATTGATGCGAAGAAAGAGAAATCTTCATGCACTTCGATTTCGTTGAGCGAAAAAATGAGAGTTAGTTATATTACAGGATTTTGGAGAATCACGACAAACACATTGTCGTTTTTTAGCGAACCAAATTGCCCGCTCTCATTCCTTGCATATTTTATCAAAATAATAATAAAATAAAATAAATCTTAAGCCTCTTTAAGTGCGTTAAAATTTAATAATTTTTAACTTTATCCTTATTTGATTAAATTATATTCAAGTTTGTCAAACTTGAGTTTTAAAAAAACTCCGTAACAATTTAGTATAAATTAAATTATAAAAAATAACAAAAATTTAGTTTATTACATTCTAAATCAAACTAATTAAAATCAAATTTATTAGCATTAATAATTTATTAAAAGAAAAATGCCAATTAAATACCATTTGAATTTGTAAAACCCCCAGAAGTCTCCCAAATTTGTAAAAAGACTGAGAGGTACCAAAAACCTATGAGGGATATGCAAATTCGGGTGAAATTACCCTTTTGCCCTTAGTTTTAAATAATTAAAAATAAAATAAAATAAAATACCCTCACCACTAGCCGCCGGCCGGCGCCCATCCGATGGCCGGTCTCGACAATTCTCGAGAATGCAGCGGCTGGCCGCCCCGCTGGCGGCGGCCAGCGGTGAAGGTATTTTATCTTTCTTTTTTTGTATATTTATTTAAAACTACGGGCAAAAGGGTAATTTCACTCAAATTTGCATATCTCTCATAGGTCCTTGGTATCTCTCAGTCTTTTTACAAATTCAGGAAACTTCTGGGGGTTTTGCAAATTTACATGGTATTTTAATGGAATTTTCCCTTTATTAAACTCAACAAAAAAATTTACATGAAGTTAAAAAAATATTGAATATGATCAAATCCAAAATGTTAGTACAAATTTAAAAGCAAGTTGATATGGTTATGCAATTTAGAAATGTACAAATGGAGAATTTAATGTATAAACCGACTGAGTTCAATTGATTTTATATCTAACATGTGAGTTAACATGTACAAATTAAAAATAGTAAACTCAATAAGTTAATTTGTAAGTTTGAAATCAATGATTATTTCGATTGAAAAATAAAGTCTGCACAATAATAAATTAAAGATAAAATTATACATTCATGTTGGGAAAAAAACTAATAACAATAGGTATAAATATAACCAAAATAAACTTTCTCAAAAACTTATAAAACAAACTATAGGAGTATTTAATGAGTGATGAAAATATCTTGCCAAAATGTAACTTATAATTTGATAACAGAGGGAGTTTTTAAGGCGTAAAGATTAATATTAAAGACTATCTAAAATTGTAAATATCATAAAAAAAAAAAAAGAGATGAGATTTTCTAAGGTAATTTCTAGACTTTCTGAAAAACGTGATTAATATTAAAAACAAGTGTTTCTAATTTTAGGAATTTTTGGGATTATTTCCTTGAAAAATAGAGAAGCATAAATATAATATAATTAAAAGCACTTTATGGCCCCATAATTTTTAATATTTTACATAGGACATAAAATACCAATGTCAGTGCAAAAGTTGTGAGATAATAATTAATCCCAATTATGAAAATTATCAACAATTAGTAAGTGGCTAATTAAGTAATTAGTGGCTAATTGTTTAGATTAAGATATAAGTAAATTAATTAGTAAATAATTAATTTAAGGGAGAAATTCGAAATTAATAATTAAATAAATAATAAAATAATAATAAAATATTTTATGCTTAGAAAAAAAATAAAAGAAAAAAGAAAAAAATATCTAGATATTTTGAATAAAATAATAATATATATGGTAAAGAGCCAGGGGACATTTGAGAATGGATAGAAACTAAATCCTACACCAAAATATAGGGATATAGCCTAAGTCATCCGGACTTTTTATAAACCGTGAAATTTTATCCGGAGTGACTGCCTCTCGAGGTCGGTTACGAAACCAACGGGGTATTTAAGACACGGGGTAGGAGAGAGAAAATGCAGATAGGGGAAAAAGAGGCAATACGAAACAAGTAGTTGCCGCGAATTAGGAATCTAGTGTCTTGAGTCGAACGTATTTCAAACCGGTGGATTTTTGTCTAGGCTGGTGCTTTCGAATTTAATTTCGTAACGGAGGGTACGTCCCGAAATGTTCAAAAAGAACGGAATACCCTCAATAGGATCAAAAATTAAGTTAACCTAGGTATTGTGAAAGAGAAAGATTAAACCTTCAAAACAACGTTGTCGGATTTTGAGATTCGGCAAGATTACGCGATTCGGACACCGATCGGGAAACGCTATCTAAGTAAGTCGCATGCATGACATCATGCATGACATCATCTTCTTCTGGAAGGATGATGTCAGCACAAGAGGTGTATGGACAAGATGAAGCCACGTGGCGAAGTGCGATCCGACGGTTGAAATCCGATCTGAAGACATTTGATGAAATTCCCACCTTGTCCCTCATTTCTTCTATAAATAGCAAGCCCTCCCTTTCTCATTTCTTCACCCCAAAAATGCAGCCTAGAGAGAAGTTTTAGAGAGAGAAGCTCTGGAGAAAGTCTGAGCAAAGTCGGGGTAAGTTCTTCGGTCCCTAGTCTTAAGCTTCGGTAGTTCTTTCAGTAGATATAGTAGGAATGCTAGATTTATCTTTAATTTTTCAAGATAGTCTAGATATCATATTTAGGGGTAAATATGATATATATTTCAAAAATATAATGAGGGAAAAGATCTGTCAAAATTTTGGAGAGAAAGAGCGAAAGTAGCGAAGCTCTAGCAAAATTCCGCCGATTAGGGGTTCAGGGGCAAAATGGTAATTTGTACCTAAAATGTCGTTATACTATTAGAAGTTGATAAATGTTATCCTTATAGGATATCTCGAGATAATCGGACATTTGCCAGACCGCCGTAAACTGCATTGTTTCACCCGTCAAAAAGTACCGTTTTCCGTCAACGAAGGTACGTTCGCGATTGTAACACTAACGCCGATGTTTATGTTATACATATATGTGCTATGTGTATTGTGTGTGTGTAGTTGTTATGTTGTCTGTTGTACGTTCGCGTACGGTAACACTAACTCTGATATTTATTGTATGCGTATATGTGCTAGGTGTATGTTATGTTTATGTGAAGTAGTTGATAGCCTGTGGTATGCTCATTGTCTTGTTATGATGCTTGCCGGGGGTGTCGGGATACGGTTGCTAGGTGTGAAACGTTTGCTAAGTGTGACATATCTCCGCGGGGGCTTATATGATATTGGGATATGCTTGTTTGTATCGATATCTTGTATATGTAAATATGAGGTTAACCGCTACCCGAGGTCCGTATGCATTGGACCTCGGCTCTTAATATAGCGTCAGGTTCAGGAGGACCGAGAATCGAGGAGAAAGGCAAGCAAAGACGCATAGGGACTCGGTGAAGACTTTCTTCCGTTGCTATCTACTTTTGAAAACGAGAGTGGTAGTAATAATGCATTTGATCCCATAACTTGATTCAGTAGTTTCCAAAAAAAAAATTGGCTAAGGTAGAAATAGGTCAGACCTCTATCAAACTGCCTACGGCCTGACTTGTTTAAAGCCGGACCTGTTCTGACATATTTGTTAAAAAGGTTAGGCTAAGGCCTTCTTTAAGGTTTAAATGTGTAAATAAGTCCGACTTATTTTATTGGACTGTAACTCTTCAGACCTATACATTAAATAAATACAATTATGATTATATCATATAAATAATACAATATTTATACTTTTTTTCATTCTTATATTTGAATTTCAAGTTATAATTAATTAATTACATTACTACCCATCTATTCTATATGAGAAATTTTCTTTGAAATATCGTCATGATTGTATCCTTAGTAAAGTTGTTAAACTCATGAGTTTAAGCAAACTCATGATTTGTAAAATAAACTCGTATCATGAACTTGAATTGTAAATTCATAAGGGTTTACTTTTACCATTAAATAGATATTGACAATGTATAATTAAATAGTTAAAATATAAAAATAGCAACAATTTGATTTAAATATTTTTTAAATTCAAATTATTGAAATTAAATCCATCAACATTATATTCATAGTTTATCATATTTAACAAAGAAATTTCTATAAAATTTATATTTAAAACCATTGAACATGATCAAATCGAAAAAGTTAACACGAGTTTAAGGATGAGTTAACATGGTTTTGTAAGCTGGAAACGTAAAAACGGTAACCTCGGTATATAAATTTAGGAGTGTAACCGAGTTTACAACGATTACGAGTGACTAGACTCAATTTTGTAAGATAAAAATATAAAAACGCTAAACTTGAAGAATCAACTCGCGAGTTAATGAATAATATTATTTACAAAAATCCTCACTTTTGCACTTAATGAAAAAGGTTGAGGAAATCTGAGGAAATAAATACCTAGAGAGGGAGGGGGAGAGAGAAGAGAGATAGAAGGAGAGATCCGATCCTCCTTGCTCTTGCGTTGAAGAAGACGCAGGCTGGTCAAAGAAGAAGACGCAGTGGCAAATTTTACTTCACTAACCAACGGTGTTTTCTCTTTTAACAGTTGGTATGACTTTTGCTCTAAAATTGTAACCACATGGGTATTTTTGCACCCAAAAAAAGTATTTGGTATTGGGTGCTCCTGAGGGCAAAACACATATGCATTTTGTGCACCTTTACCCTTTTATTTAGGATAATATATGTGGGAGAATCTTAATTAAATCCTGGTGAAATATTTGAATCTAAATTCAGGCCTACACTTTTATTAAATCCCTATTAAGGCCAAGAGCTCTAATGAAGAGTTTTTGAATGTTGTTAAAAGACTATAATGCCCATCAAATGAGATTTAAAATAAGTATTTTTTTTAATTCAAATAATATAGCTATACCTAAAAATTCAAAGGGTAATATAATGTTACTGAGAAGAAATTCTTACCTCACGAGTTTTGAGTTTTCACGTGCAAGGTGCTCTTAATGATCGCGACAAAACACACACAACTCCCCTCCCCCACGGTATATAGATAATTGAGTCTGTTCTAAATTTAATCTTCAGGAGTTTTACCCCAAAAAAAAATTCCCCTCCCATTGAGTGTAAACTGCAATTGTTGTATTTTATCTTTTGTCATCAATCCATGAAAGTTCTTGTTACGTGAAAATAACCCTTTCATGAGTCAATGATAGCAGAATCAATAAACATTATAAACCCATTATTTGATATGATTCAGCCTAACTTTTCCATCTCCACAAAAATTACAGTTGCGAAATGTTGGTTTATGAACCCATTTAGTATTGTTTATGTTAGTTTGTTCATCAGAAGTAGTTGAAGCAGTTCATTACAAGTGCGCGCTGGCCACGTCCAACCATCAGCTGAAACAAATTTAATGTTGGTTTATGAAAATACAAAGGATGATGATTGATCTGCCTTCATTTCACCAAGAAAATATTGCTTACAACGCAGCCAAGAACATAAAAGAGAAATATAATTGAATTACCGATGGGAGAAAACCCAGAGAATGAAAATACAAAGGATGATGAGGAGAGGAATGAGGTGAACAGCATTTTCTGCATTACGATGAGGAAAGATGTTGTTCTTGGAAAGATCAGACGAAGAAGGATGATGATGATCGTCATAATATAATGGCAACAAATTATCCTTTGAAGAAGAATTTGCAATTCTCAGAGTTGCTGCTTCCGATGATGATGATGACAATAACTTCACCAGCAACTCTTGATCCGATCCTCTGGAGGACATGCTCGATGATGATGATCTCTGCATATTAATATTAATATCGGAGTTTCAGCTAAAACAAGATATGTTTATATACGACTAAGACACTATATATATAGACATATATACACAAAAATAATGGCCAGGCTAGGAATTATATTTCAGGGCATAAAGTGGAAAAAGGGTTTTTATATGGATTGTTGTGTTGCAAGTTTGAAATTAATGGGTTTGCTTAGAGTTTAGAAAAGCAGGCTGGAGGAGAAGGAAGCTTGGAGAGTAAATAAAGGCAATGCATGTGGGAGCATTTGGAGAAGCACATGCTCACATATGTATATACGTCTCAAATATATGATATAGTTGACTTTTTTTGTAAAGATTAAGGAAGCTAAATAAATTGCTTTAAAGTATTTATATTTACCGTTTTTTCTTTAAAATAATTTGTATCACTTATAAACTATATATAATCCAATGATACACAACATATATTATGACTAAGTCATTTATTTAGTTTCTTTAATCTCAAAAAAAAAAAAAAAAAGTCAACTATAACTTAACTGGATGTTTGTGTGTGTGTGAGTGAGATAGGCTACGAAATTCACGGGTGTGCATGTTCACAACAGTTTATCAACTTTTCATCGGTGACATGATGAAGTTGGCGAATTGGTTATATTCTTTTTTAGCATTCAATTTTAGCGATGAAAGTTAAATTTTCACTGACCACCGTTGAAAGACAAATTCATATGTTTAGTGTGGTGATTGGAAGCCACAATTTGTCACTGCTACCGGTTAAACTTTTAACACCACATTAAAATGTTGCTGTTAAAAGTGAGAAGATTATAAAGTCACCATCAAAAGCTGGATTTTTAGTGGCAACACGAGAAGTCTTTTTTTTTTTTTTGGTCCATTCGGTATTCAAAACTCATCCTGACTAATCCGGATTCGACCCACGTCAAACTTTTTGACTATGGTGGGAAAATGTCACACACCGGGACTATGGTGTGAGTCTTCCAAAGGGCTTTTCTGCATTTATAAGACTTGAACTCGAGATCTTCCTTAAACGACACAAGTCGCTTACCACTTATACCAACCCCCGTTAGTGGCAACACGAGAAGTCACATTCAAACATGTGACTTCTTGTTATATTGTCATTGTTTTAGAGCTTGTTTAGTATAGCTGTAGGACCAAAAATAGGCCCAACGGCAATGAAAAAAGCCTAGTAGGAAAGAAAACGTGAAAAAAATCTCTGCTTTGCATGACTTCAAGTTGTGGTGGATTTTTATGGAAACAAAAAATGGTTTCTTGGGTGAAGCAACTTGTTGAAGCTTTTCCATATCCATCACAGTGGCTTTTTAACTTGGGAAAATCTCCTTCAAGGCCCAAGTAACCAAAAAATTGTTAAAAATGCCCTAAAAAAGTTACATGTCAAAAAAGACTCTAGGACCATTTTTTATATTATTTCATAAACGTTAACAACTATATCAATATAACATTAACAACTAAATCGATATCGTTAACAACTATATCCTAACACTTAAATCGATCGTATTATTAACAACTATAAATGATGTTTTCGAAATAATGCAGGAAAAAAACAAAAAACTTTTCAACCTTTTTTAACAATATTTTAAGCTTCTCCAGGGAGGCTTTTTAACTTTAGCTAAAAAGGACTGTTGCCCCCATACTCACAGAGCCTACAGTTTCACTGAATGCTTACGAAACAAATAGCTAGGAGTACTATAAAATATGAATTAAAATGTTTCTGATTTCTTTTTAAAAAACACGTACCCTTAAAAATAAATAGTGAAAAAGCAAATATGTGGCATCTTTTGCCCAATATGTAGGATAAATAAAGATGAATAAAATTAAAAGCTAAACCATTTTTATGAGTATTTAATTTTAATTAATAATTTGCATGAAATATATCGTATTATTTTGAGTATGCCTTATTACATATTTTATATAATATAATTATATTTAATAAATACTTTGATAATTCTCTGGTTTCAATTGAATCATTATTATATGCATTTTTTTTATTTAAGCACTTCATTATTGTATTGTAATTTTTGTACTTTTTTTAATGGTGATTTTACTGTTTTCTTGCCAAATTTACATTTAAATTTATTTTTTTTATCTCAAATTATCACACAATATATATATATAGTATTCAATAAGATCATAATATGTGTGTGTGTGTGTGTGTGTGTGTAATATTCAATAAGATTTATGCCCTTCTCAGTTATTTTTCATCTCAACTGACTTTTCAAACGTTATGTCAAACAAAAGTCCATATGGAAAAAAAAAACTTTTGTCACTGTTATCCAAAATACAAATGACATCTACAATATGACTTTAGAAAAAAGTCCAACAGAAGAAAAAAAAAGCCACTTTTGTCACTGCTATCTTAAACGAGCACTTAGTTGTTGTTTTTATTTAACAAATTAAAGTTATTACTTGTTAGTTAAATTTTTTGTCATTGATATTCATCTAGAAATTTTTATGAAAATAATTAGTTGCCATCGTCTTTGTTGTCGTCGCCATTTAAAGATAATTTGATTTCAAAATTTAATCCTAGGCCAGTGGTGCCTACAAACTTCAAGGTAATAAATTAAGTCACTTCAGAGTCTTGAATTCAAATTTGCAGAGAGCATTTTGCTGTCTTTCTTATTAAATAAAATTAAACATTCATATTTTAGGAATGGAAAAAATCATGTTGGTAGAACTTCTCCTATTTGGACTATAGATTAACTAAACACATCTTACCAATCAGATATTAGGTTTATAGCTTGTTTAGGAAACCCTAAAAGAACTTTAAAAAAGTGTTTTTCGTATTTATTTGGGAGAGCGATTGGAGCCTTTAAAAGTAGATTTTCAATCGTGATTTATGGTATATGAGGTAAGTATGTGAAAGGAGTTTTAATTCGATTTACGTGAATAAACACTTTTAAGACCACTAAAAGTTATCTCAAACAAGCATTTTATGAAATTCTTTTCATATATTCATCTCACACAACAACAAGATATGTAACAATACATCATAGAGTGAGGATGAAGAAGTAGGAAGATGATGATGAAGGCAGTGACGCTGCTGCAACATGATGACTTGGGTGCAAATGATGGAGGCCCACCGATGGCCATTGTTGATCACTTCATCGCCAAGTGCATACACATTTTGACATGTTTCTAATGTTTGGAATGTGAGTAAAAAAAAACACTTTTTCATCCATATCCTGCAATATCATCACAAAGGGAAATTGTAAGTACATATATATTATATTAATTTCAGAGAGATTAATTTTTTTCTCTTTTTTAATAAAAAAATGATAATCTAAGATGTCATAAAACAATTAATGTATTGGTGAGAATCCTTATCAGCACAAACTATTTTACAATATCTATCCATTATTGTATCAAATGTTCAAATTTATTTTTAGTTGTATGGTTAGACCTTAATAAAATTTTATGGAAGTATTCATTTTGGGTTTGTATCTATTCTTTGAAATAGTTTTGAGAGTTTAAGTTTCTTCCCCACGGAATAAAAAAACATATATTTGAAGAAAGATTTAAAAAAAAAAATTGTTACGAGTTTTCTTTGCAAAATAATAAAAAGGATACAAGAAGCATGATATATATACTCGTATGATTAAATCAAAAACCTAGACCAGATTGATCAGGTTAGCCTGAAAATTGGTGAACAGGTCTAGTATTTCGTTTAGACCAACCGGACGACCTGGTCCTAACCCGGAGGAACCCGACCAACCCGAAGGGTTGCACTTATTGGCTGTGTTAGCTTGAAAATATTTCCTAAGGCTTTATTTGGAAGTTTCACTTTGAAGGGAAAAGAAAGGGAAGGGAGGGTTTTGGTAATCTCTTCCCTAGTATAATACAAGGGAAAGGATTACAAAAACTCACCCTTCCCTTTCTTTTCCCGGCATTTTTACCAAAATAATATTTTTTTTAAAAAAAAATTACCAATCTGGGGTACTTTTAAAACTATTTACTAGGGTAGGGTTGTTTTGGGGTAGTGCCGTTAGGGAACCTGACGGCACACAATTTGTGTGCCGCTAGGGACCCTAGCGGCACACAGTGCTGCTAGGGCTTTCTAACGGCACACAACATGTGTGCCGCTAGAAAGCCTAACGGACTTGTATAATGTGGGGAGGGGTGAGACGGAGAAAAAATAGGAGAAGTTTTGGTGGGTGATTTTGTAGGATGAAATAATGAGAACGTTGCCTTGGAAAAATAATCGTGTTTTTTGAAATAATATATATATATATATATATATATATATATGTAAATAATATTATAAATGAAATAATATAGGAGTGAGTTAGATTAGATCCTATTATATAGGAGTTTATAAATATCAATCAACATATAAATATTTTTTCTCCTATTTTTTCAATATACAAATATGAACTAAAATACGCATCAACAAAGCCTTCTCCTATTTTTTCTCCGTCTCACCCCCTCCCCACATTATACGGTGCGCTAGGCTTTCTAGCGGCACACATGTTGTGTGCCGTTAGAAAGCCTAGCGGCACTGTGTGCCGTTAGGGAGTGCCGTCAGGTTCCCTAACGGCACTACCCCAATACAACCCTACCCTGGTAAATAGTTTTAAAAGTGCCCCAGATTGGTAATTTTTTTAAAAAAAAATATTATTTTGGTAAAAATGCCTTCTTTTCCCTCCAAAATGGAACTCCCAAACAAAGCCTAAAAGTTTTAAGTATACATAGAATACAAACGAAAAATAAAACTTATTTCATAGATGAATGGTATAAATTTGAAATTTTAAAAAAAAAAATGAAATTTAACAAAATATCTTCGATAGGTACAAGTCAATAAAAAAAAAAGTAAACATATCTTAAGAAAACAATCACAGTACTTCTAAACAAACACAGAAATGCAATGAATAATCAGAAGGAACACAAAGCCAGCTTACCAAGAAAAATTGGCATGTGAACCAATGAAGCTGCATCTGTACAACAGTACAAGAACAAGTGAAAGTATTGTTTACTTTCTTAGAGCCTACTACAACTAATTAAATAAGAAAAAGCTTTGATATCATTTAGAACAAAAGAGAACTTCAAGCAAAGTGAACCTTTGAGATGGCTCTGGAGAGCTATACATGAACATCTATATATATAATATAAAATTAAAAGAAAAATCATAAGTTGCCTCTCATATCTTAAGCTTTTATAAAGCACAGCACCACAATCAGATATGGAAAAAAAGAGGATTTTTTTAATCACATAAAGAAAATATTAATTAATTAATCAGATATGGAAGTGAAGAATCTTGTGTAATCCAAAGCTTTAATGTGCTTCCTAAAAATAGCTAACAGCTAAAGTTTTAGCTGTTTTTGAAGTTGGTGCCCTATTCTTTAAACAAGCATTTTGAAAGAATGGTTGGTGAATAAAAAATGTTTCTAATATTTCCCATTTAAGAAAATATATATAATATAATATCTAAAAATACTATTTATAAGTTAAAAATATTATGACTTATTTTAAATTCAATGTAAAGTATAATACCACATTTTAATTATGGGCTTAATGTTTCTGCAGTTGCTGATTCTTTGCGAAATATTTTTCTATGAACTCACATAAAAATGTGTGGGTCCTATTATAAAAAAAAGAGAGAAAATATTAGTGAGACTCACTCACTTTTATGTGAAAGTCTTTTGAGAAAAAATATTTCCGGAAAGAAAGCTGAGAAATATTAAACCCTTTAATTATATTTATAATGAAAAATGTAGGATATTTATATCACATATGAAGCATATCTCAATTAGATAAGGAAGGTGAATTTGTTTATTTGTGTAATCCATCAAAGTATTTACAGGTTAACACTTAACAGCCAATGTTAGAGTTGTTTCCAGATTTGATATATTTCCTTCAAGGTAATTTCTACTAGAATGTGTGGTCCTTGATCCTTATCATACTCATTGATAATGGAATTAATTACATTTTTTTAGGACTTCCTATATTTAAAGTGTGATGTAATTTTTTTTAACTTTTCAAGATGTAACTTATGATTCTAAACATGGTAAAATTTTGAAATTTTGTTATTTTAAAAAAATTAATAATCAAACCACCCTTCTTTAGCTACAGTGAGGCAGTCGAATGTATATGCATGTCATTACCTTATAAAAGCAAGGGGAAGGAGTATGCTTTTTGAACATATATTTTAAACAAGTCGGGGCTTGTAATTTACCTCCCTTAAGGCTTTGTTTGGTTGGGGGATTTTTTGAGGTTAGATTAGGGTAGGTGAGGGTTAGAAATTAATATGTAAAATAGTTAAACACAATAAATATTAAATAATATATATTTATCACTCATAGCCTTATGTATAAAGAGAATAGGTGTGAGAGAATAAATGAGAAAAAAAAAATATGAGAGAGAATGTATGAGGAAAAGCAATGGTAAATATATATATAGTCAACAAGGGCATTGAAACAAAAAAACATTAAATATTGAGACAAAACTAAAATCAAGCTTACATTTTGGGACATACATTTTCTTAAAAATCAAGCTTACATTTAAAGACGGATGGAGTGATAATTTTAATAAAAAATTGTAAAACAAAAAGGAAAATATATAGATAAAGTAAAAATGGTATATTTGTGTACTTATAATTAGCTCCCATCACATATGCTCGTCAACCAAACAAGAAACCAAATCTCCCCTCTCCTCTTCTTGAATTAAACAAAGCTCATAACCTCCTATAATCTAACTTTAATGAACATCACCTAGCTACACCTCCATTGAACCAAACAAACTCTTAAAAACCCAGTTCTTAGGGTTTCCATTCGGTTCTCATTATAATAATAAGCATCTAATTTCTTATCATTGTGATGGGATCTCAACTTTTTAAATTAAATATGAATTATCAAAATTTAAATTTTTAATTTTTATATGATAAATTCATTTTTATGAAAAATGATAATTATTAGAATTATTTTTATTTTTAATTTGACATATGTTAAAATAAAATTTATTTAAAATATAAAAAATAAATTAAATATAAATCGTTCAAAATCAATTTAATAGTATAGATGGGTGATAAACGCGCTCAATAAAGCGATGAGCCTAGAAAGGGCTTCCCAGTCGGTAGCTCATCCAGGACTACAAACACCGTTAAAAACTTGCTGATGCGTAAACTATAGCTTACGTGGAAGGAGAGAAGTAGGGTGGAAAAAGAGAAGTGGGACCCACATGAACAACATGACTAGGTGAGGTTGTGAATTGGGCAAGGGAGTGGGGTCCAATCATGACAAGAATGAAGAGGTTAACAAAGGAAGGAGATCATCTCCTTATCTTTGCTTCTCGTTGTTTCTCATTCGTTAGCGCCATCTGAAGTAGCTTGATTTGGGAAAGTGAGAGAAAAGTGAACGTAGTATTGTATTGATTGGACGGATGTGATTTAGAGATTATGAGAGAAACCTAATCCATTAAGAAACCCCAATAGTCTAAATAGGTCATTTTCCGTCTTGCCCTTAACACTGTCATTACGGTTGGTTTCAAGCCATCCGCTTCTCTCCTTTTCCAAAGCCATCCGTTACCACAAAACGTTTTCACATCAAGATGGGAGAGAGTGTGTATGGGTCAATGAAAAAGGTGGAATGTATTGTGAGACCCTCATGAGTAAATGATTGGAGATTGGGTGGGTCACCAGCGCACCTAACGAAAAAAAAAAAAAAAAACTTAACACTCCCTAGTTTAATTGATTCAAGTCAACTTTTTTATTAAAAAGTAATGATAATAATAATAAGGATGAACTAACGAAGCATTGCCATAATTTTTTTTATAAAATGTGGATTTTAACTTATAAGATATTTTAATAAAAAAAAATTAAAAAAATTAGCGTGTTTTTCTCATAATACCCCCAACAAATAAATAAGAAAAGTGTTAATATGATATTTCATCCATTAAATTTGTCTTTAGTTTGTTTTTTGTCCCTCAAACTTTGGTCCATATAATTATTAAATTATAAGGATTAGTATTTTAAATGAAAGTAAAATTTAAAATTTAAAAATTAAAAGACCAAAACCAAAATGAAAATAAATTTGATTGATAAAAGGTTATATTCATACTTTTTTTATTTATTTGTTAGGGGTAATATCAGAATAAAAACACCAAATCTTTTTAAACTTTTTATTATAATGCTTCATAAGTTAAAACACAAATATTTAGAAAAATCTAAGGTACACTTAGTCAGCTCCTCCTTAATTTTTATTTTTAAGTTTTTTCTTTATTTGTTAGGAGCACCGCCTCACAATTCATCCTCCCTTTTACACTGACCGGCGCACTCTCTCTCCATCTTGATGTGAAAACGGAGTCGTTTTGTGACAGCGGACAGCTTTGGAAAAGGAGAGAAGCTTGCTTCCTTCAAGGAGCTTCTGTCGTCATTTTCTCTTCATTGAAAGGATGGCAGCTGGCTCAGTCTATTCATAAATCCATATCTGATGCTATTTACATGTCAGCAAATTTTTCACGGCGTTTGCATTCCTAGATGAGCCTTGGACTGAGTTTCTAAGAGATATAAAATACAAGGACTGGATTATATGAAAACAAAGTATTAGGAACTCAGTTAGAAATGGATACAAACTATGAGGACTATGGGATTAATTTTCCCTAAAAAAAAAAACTGGCCTATTGAAACCTGACCTATTTATTAAACAAGTCAGGCCTTACCAAGCTCTAACCAGACTCTATTAAAGACCTGACCTATTTATATCTTTAATTGTGAGCGCATATACACTACAAATTCTCACATAGGAAATATATGTATGCACACCCATGGAGGCAAAACCAATTATAACCTGAGAATTTCTGGATGCAGATTAAGGTATTGAACTATTATCTTTACTCCTCTCTAGGAAGTCCCAGTCACGGGGAAAAGCATCCATAGACTAGCTCCTAGTTTTTTCATGTGGGTGTGTACATTGCACTGGAAAATATCTGATTTTGTCATGTATAATTTGTATGCGTATGAATACTCCACATAAGGTCACTCAAAGAATAACTTAAAATGGTATTGAATGTGACAAGTTAGATCCCTTAATCCTCAAATTGATCAAAATTGCAAGAATTCTTCTGCCTTTTCATTTTCAATTCCAAAAGAAATAACGAGAATCAAAGGCCTAGCACTAATACCTCAACTGAAAACAATAGTCCTCCTGTATGTTTGGACTGAATTCAAACCTTCTTGGCTTTCTTTGAACTGCCTTCTCTTTTATCAGTTTCTGCAGACTTCTTCTTGTCCTTCCTTTCTCTCTTCTTCAGGGAAGTCATGTGAGCTTTCAGTATAGTTGCATAGGAAGATTGAAAGCGCTGGTGATCTTTTTGTCCAACCTTCCAAGTGGAAAAGGCAGTACTTATCAGAAGTGACATCAACTTATAAAAAAAGAAATGAAATTATTATGTTGATTGCAGAGAAAGCAAGTGGTTAGAAGAATCTAAGCCCCAGAGTTGACACAAAGTGAGTGCGTGTGTGGGAAAAGCATATCCAAATGTGCCATCATTAGCCACCTAGCTACCATTTGCCTCCTTTTTTATCACATAATCCAAGCAAAAAGAAAGAAGTTACAACAAAACAACAGAAAATTTTGTTAGGAAATTAATTTCGGCCAATTTCTAAGCAACTTTCATTTTTCTATGGAACAAATGGAGCAAGTTTAAATTAATATATCAGATTGTGCTGACTGTAAAACTAGATTGTGGGGCCTATGCTTTCACAAAGTCTAAGATGAGTCACACTATTTATGACTCATAAAAAATGCATCTTCCTATAGATTTTATATTTATGTGTTCATGCTTGCCGATTGATATCTCAAAGATATCCCAAGTAATGGCTTTTTCATAGACAACCATCAGGGAAACAAAGAGGATTCATCCACAATCAGCATGATAGTGATCACCAGACGTATAACACAAAATAAACAGTGATATAAAAACAAATAAACTGAATGACAGTTAGGAAATGATATTATTAACACTGTCAGGATTTATAAACTCATACAATGACCCTAACTTCCTGGGTTACTAGAGGATGAATGGGGGGGAGGGAAGAACAAGGCTTGTAATGGCTTTACTTCTTTTCATAAGACAGGATAGGAAGGGATTGGAAGGGGGTGGATGGGAAAAAGTTACTTTCCCTTTATTTATTTTGAAGGATGGAATTATGCATCACATCATGCAGGATTTAAGAATAGAGGTAAGCATTTCCCTACATTAGAAGGAAATGCAGATATTAAGGTTTGGGGAGAATGGCTCCCCTTCATTCAACTTCTTCTTACAATTTTAAACTCTCAAACAAAGTGATTCTATTCCAACTCTTCCCAACTTTATAATCGCTCGGGAGATCATATCTGAAACAATAATACTTTTCAAACAAGACATACATGCCATGGTAAGATAGTAATATTCATGATTTGTTTTAGTAGTAACATAGACTTTTTTCTTACTTAAAGGAGAACTAACACAAAGTTTAAACATGAATAGCAGAACATTTATAGTACTGTAAAGCAGATTGTTTACATCTAAGGTAGATTTGTTTTAGTAATAACATAGCAGTCTCTCTATACTTTTTTCTTACTTAAAGGAGAACTAACACAAAGTCTAAACATGAATAGCAGAACATTTATAGTACTGTAAAGAAGAAGGTTTTCATCTAAGGTAACATCGCCATATATTTCTGTAGTTTTGAATTAGAAAAAGAAAATCCCAGCCAGAGATTTACGGTCTGAACCTCCATGACTAACACAAGCGTGAGAACCAATAATACACAGAAGTGAAAGCAATAGATGATAAACGTTAACAAGTAGAAAAAATACCAGAGGGCAAAGGCAAGTGAAAAAATTAAGTTCGAAAAGATAAGACACATACTGAAGTAGAAATCGTCTTTTTCCCATCAGTAGCGCGAATGAGACATCTATACTCAATTGTTTCACCAGCAGAAGCCAATTTATTCCTTTGCGCTTTAGACTTTAAGGAGGCTAAACCACAACAAACAGCAAAACAAAAATAAATTCTCAGACAAATAAACTTAAAATATCACTCCATTTAGAAGACAACAATGATACACACATCGTTTAAGAGTGACCCAAACCGATCCCTTTGCAGTGCTTCGCTCGAACATGCTCGTCAGCTCATTAAGGAACGGATCTAGTTGAAGAACAACCTAGCAAATTCGGGAAAGTAGAAAACGCTGAGGTAAATATGTTTACAACATTCTGAATATTTCTCTATGTTAAGTCCAGACCATTGGACTACACAATTAAAAAGCATAAAAACAAATAAAAAGTGAAGAACATCAGAATAACGAGACGATTTTTCTAACAGAATCCTGATCTGAAAACAAAAGAGCAGTTTCCGAACGTAATTCCAAAACTCACAAACAAACTAGAATTTAGAATCAATCAATTTAAAAGAATAATGGATGAATTGTTCTAAAGCTAATAAATTTAAACAGGAGAAAAATGGGAACAAGCTGCAATTCGCAGCAAGTCACTGAAACGAATAAGAAAATAGAAAGATAAAATTCAGAGAAGATCGATGGAAAGAAGAGACAGAACAGTTACCATAGCTGAAAGTCACAGAGCTATCGGAAAAGCTGTCGCCGGTAAGATCGAACTACAGAACAGGGAAAGGCAAGCGAGGTTCGACGAGGGGGTTATGCTTGGCGAAGACACTATTTTTGGTTAATATGCGAGAGGTTTGACGTGCAGGTCAAAAATAAAAATAAAAAATATTCAAAAAAAATAAGTTAAGAATTATTTTATAGGATAGGATATTGTCATTACCAATTTTTTATTGTTACTACCACTTTTTCAGTTAGATCAAAATCTCATATACCTTTATTATTTCTCTCTCCTATGAAATTTTGATCTAACGGTGAAAAAGTGGTAGTGATATAAAATTGATATGACAATATCTTATTCCTTATTTTATAAAGCAACTTTTAAAAGAAAAAATGACAAAAAAACATCATTTGAATTTTAAAAAAATAATCTAAAATGTCTACTAAATTAGTAAAATGATAAATATGTGATTTAGTAGGAATGTGAGGTTTTAAAATTTAAGTGATAAAAACTTGAACATTACAATGACAACTTGAGAATAACAATTAACAATTTAAGTATACACAATGACAACTTTAGAAGATCAAATTATCAATCTTTATCCCTAAGTTGCTAATATGTATACTCAAGTTATCAAAAATCAAATTTCAAAATTTTAAATTCCTATCAAATCGCCTATTTGTCATTTTGCCAATTTAGTAGAAATTTTGATATATATTTTTAATTCAAATGTTATTTTTCTGCTATTTTCCATTTTTGAAAATTGTTTCTCAAACTAACATAAATAGACATAAGGCTAAAGCATACGTTTGATTATCTAAGTTCCTTAAGTTTATAAAGTAAATTTTTAATCCCTTAATTTTAGCACCGTTATGATTATTAACAGAAAATTAAATTATGATTTAGCAATTGACTCAGCACTATAGAGCAAGTGATTGTGCCATTAAATATTTTAATATAAAATTTTTCATTTTAAATAGCATAACTTAAAAAATAGAAATAAAAACTTTAGCTTTACAAATTCTTCTAGGATTTCACATCAACAAGAAATCATCCCTAATTCCCCATCTGCACTCTTAGTGGTGAGATTGAGAAAATTTGAGAAATTTCTTTTGGTCTCAAGTAGAAGAGGAAAAGAAAATACACCTTGTTGCATGGGATAAAATTACCCAAGCGAAGAAGCAAGGTGGGTTGGGCTTCAAGAACTTGCGCTGTCAAAATAAAGTATTCATAATGAAGCTTTGTTGGAGTCTCTTGACTAAAAAAGATGCCCTTTGGGTTCAACGTCTTTGGTCCAAATATAGCTGTGGTGACTTACTTCTACCTCATATCTCCAGAAAGAGAAATTCCTCCTCTGCTTGGAAAACGATTGTCGAAATTTGGGATAAATTTTTCAGTGGTGTTGTGAAAAAGGTTAATAACGGAGTGGGAACCAAGTTTTGGACTGATCTTTGGCTTCCTCTTGATTATCCCATCTTATCTTTTGTTCCGAATCCTTCCTTGGTTAATGAAAATGAGACTGTAAGGGACCAATTACTGACTAATGGGAGATGGGACTTTAGTATATGGCTTGGAGTTTTACCTCCCGATATCATAAATGATGTTACCAAAATGCATCCCCCTGCAAATAATTTACCTGATTGCTTTATTTGGAGAGCTGCTAAAGATGGGTGTTTCTCTGTGAAATCTGCTTATCAATATCTATCTGATAGAGAAGAAACAAACACTCACAACTTCTGGGCTCATTTGTGGAAATGGAAATTGCTTGAGAAAGTTAAATACTTCATGTGGCAAGTTGGTCACGAGAGACTTGTCACCAACTCTCTTCGTGCCAAGAGAGGGTTTACTAATGACTGTGCCTGCCCTTTTCAATGTAATAGTGAGGATAGTGTCCTCCACATTATTAAGGATTGTGAGCGAGCAAGGAACTTGTGGAAACAAATCTTAAAACCTAACTATTTCTCTTAGTTTTTTAATGGCAGTTTGCAGGTTTGGCTCAATTGGAACACTAACCATAAGCTCTGAAAAGGAAGATTTCAGAATTTCTCGTGGACAAGAATCTTCAACTTGGGATGCTAGATCCTCTAGACAACCCAATGCAAATTTACTTTCCAAGGAGTTAGCACCAACACTAGGGAGATGCTGCATCTATGCAACTATCTTCTCATGGAGAATAATGCTAACCAAAAGCTTCACCATCAGATTTTCCAACTTGGCAGGAAAGAGGAGAATTCTTGGACCCCCCCTCCTCATGCAAATGTGGTTCGCATCGATGTGGATGGTTCAGTGCGTCAACAACACCAAGCGGCTTGCGGGGGAGTGATAAGAAATGATCAGGGTGAATGGTTGATGAGTTTCTACAAATCTTTAGGCCTTCACATTGTTATTGAAGTTGAAATGTACGCTATCCTATTAGGGTTAAAAATCGGTCTTCATATGGGTTTTCAGAGAATCCTGCTATATTCTGATTCTCTTGATGCTGTCAATATCCTTATGAGAAATTGCCCTATAGATCACCATTTAAGAGATATCATTGGTGAAACTAGAGATCTCTTGTTTCGGAATTGGGATGTGGAGTTACACTATACCCCAAGAGATAACATCTCATATGTTGATTATATGGCTAAAGAAGGTCATGGAGTTGCTGTTGATACAAAGGTGACTTTGATTTAAACGATTTATACATGATGTCTTAACATGGTTTTGAAGGATCAATGATCCTGTCACTTATAATTTATTTTTGACTTTGTTGTATTAAAGACTAGATTTTCATAGTCTAGTTCTGCACTACATTTCAAGCTTTGGCTTACCTCTATTATCCAAAAAGAAAAAGAAATCATCCCTAATTAACTCATCTCCCTTCATCAACCTCAGATTTTAGGGTGTTTCTTTCCTTTAAGGAAATAATAATTTAAAAACCTTTGAAGTTAATAGAGTTGGCTTTCTAAGCAATCAACCTCACAGGATCTAGCCATACTCACTGCTTGCAATATCCTTCCAAAGCCCTCGAGCTTGCTGTTGCTTACACTCAGACCCGATTTTGAACTACAATAAATGATAAATGCAAAGTAACTTGCAAATGCGCAAAGAAGCCTAAATCTGAAACATGATGAGTTTTTCCTTGCATTAATGAGTTAATTAGGATGCAGGGTTGATGTGAAACTCTAGAAGAATTAGGGGGAAAATAAAGTTTTTTTTTTTAAAAAAAAAATTACGTTATTTAAAATGTAAAGTATTATATTGAAATATTTAATGCCATAGTTACTTGCTCCGTTTAATTGCAAAGTCACTCACTGAATCATAATTTTCCATTAATGGTTTTAAAATGTTAAGATTAAGGGACTAAATGTTTACTTTATAAACTTTATTTGTGAAAACCAATCAATATTATTGTTATTACTTCCATATCCACTCAAATCACAAATATAGATTTTTCTATTTCAATCAATCTTTTTTACATGGTCATTGTTTATGGGCTATTGGCTAAATGTTGATGAATATTTAAACCACAACCAAATTTTTTTAAAATTAATTTCTACCCAAAAATCAATTAAAATTGTTAAGTAGAAATTTTGTGACATTAGAAGTCATTTTTCAAATAAAACTAAATTCTTCCATTGGACCCCTCCACGATAAGTGTAACAAAAACTTCTTTATACTGTATCCATAGATTTTAAGTAAATCTTTTAAATAGCTCGTATGGTATAAAACAAAAACGAAAAATAGAATGGGAATGCTCTTTCACGTAAACATAGGAAGCTCTCTTTTTCTTTCATTTGGCAATCTACCGAATACGACAAAAGATAGTACCTCCGGTTCTTAAGATAAAACCCAGTTTAATGAAAGAAAATTAAAATACAAAGTGAGTTTTATATTTATGACGGAGAGAGTAATTTCACTTTTTCTCTTTCCTCTACTTAATTTTTCATGTACCAATCATAACTTCAGAGTAAACTACACAGCATCATTAGGTGAGCATTTAAAGAAATCTTGAATACTTTCTGCCACAAAACAAACCATTGTAATTCCAATGTTCCATCATCAAATGATGTCCATAGTCGCTGAGGATCAGAGTCCCACAAAATGTAAGAAACTAATTTGGAACCAAGCTTGTAAGATCAGGCTCACTCAACATTGTAGTACTAGAACACTTGAGAACTGGAAAGAACAGCTAATATACTAACTGGCAGCTAGTAGCGTTATAGTACAATCAATGTTAAACATGAAAAATGAAAGCTCATGCGCAACAAGTAACTTTTAATACCTTGGTAAGGCTCAATGGAAAGCAGAAATATATAGCATATGCAGGCATGGGACACGTGTTGTCCAAGGTGGAAGGGAGGCCTAGTCTTGGGGAATATGCAGCAATTTCATGATGCTTTGTTAGTCAAGACTTGTGGATGATCAAAATGGCCAAGAGGTGCGACCGTGTGTGTCCGTGTGTGTCAGCGACATGGCAATTCCTATCTCTTGCCCTCTTTCTGATTCTGTCTCAGTCATGGAACTCTGGTGTAACTAAAAGGAATAAATCAATCACAAACTCCAGGATAACATGAGCTGAAACAACTCAATCCTGTTGTAGAAGCTGAACTACTGCATCAAAGCGGAATTTTTGTCCAGGCTCAAAAGTAGTTTCGAGATCTTCAAAGCTCTGCTCAACTCTCAGATCTTTGCCAACTTTTAAATGCTCCTGAAATATTTTAATTGAAAAGACAACTTAGCATGTAATTTCTCGATTAAAAATCTGTACCGACAAAGTAATGAAATATTATATTGAACAATGGCAAAATACCTTTTCCACATATTCAGCTACGGTAGAGTTGATGATTTTCTTGATTACTTCCTTGAACACTTTGGAAGGTCCAAGCACCTCCAATAAAATGTCTTTTGGTATCTGTTAAACACAATTTATAACCCATAAAAATGAATTCGTCTCAATTATATCAAGGACTTGTGAATCAAATCAAATTTCCAGTTACAACCACATGCAGGTCAGTTTCTCCAGTACTCTAGTAGTATTGAAGATTACATTTCATTTCACTTTCTCTTAGTGAGATTACCCAATGAAGTGTGATTCTTGAGTTGGTATTTGGGTTTCATTGTAAAAGGTGTAAAGAGAGTGAAACTAGATATTTTAGACTTAGTTTAAGTCTGTTTTTATTAAGGATTGAAACAGCCCATTTTGAATCTTGCTTAAGTTACAGCGGAAATTTTCAAGAGCAATCTTTGCAACATGACATAAGCCAAATGGAAAATACTTACATCTGGTGTTTTTCCTGGTTGTCCTCAGGTTATTAGAGATGGAGTTGGTCAGCAAAAACATAAAACCAAACCAAAATAAATATCAGCAAGCTATAGATATAAGGAAAAGCAACATAGATTTTCCAAGAATAGCTCGACAGACGATGAAGCCTTAAGAAAATATCCTTTTAGCCCAGACACAATTAATATTCATGAAAATAGTTTCTTCATCGAACTTTTTGTGTTGCCTTTTTGCTTAATCTAATAGTATTCCACCCAAAGAATGTGTAAAGACAAGCTTCACAAGCACAATGCTAGAAAGCTGCCTGTGCATCTTTTCTATCCTTATAATTTTACAAGAGACTTGTGCTTTCAGTACATCACTTCAATGCCTAGCGAAAATAACACGCTATCATGCTATAACAAAAATAAAAGAGCAAACACAAGCATGTGGTTTTTGGCCCCTAATACAAGCATTTGTTCAACACCACAAATTGACACTGATACACAGAACATGATCACCACCAAAATTCATGATAAATACATAATTATATGTAAGTTTGTTATCACGATTCTACATAACAGTGCAATCCCAATACAATGATAAATATATATATTCTTCTTCAAATTTAGACCACAAATGAATCAGAACTCCTCACCTCCTTTTACTCTTCGAAATCCTGGAATTGGCTGGGCTGCAGCAACCATTTTGTCAAAGACATCATCAAAGATCCTTTGAGTTTTGGTACCAGATACCTCTATGCTTATCTGAAAAGTGAAGTTAGAAGATAAAAAGTGCACAATATTCAAGATTTATATGCACAGTAGATACTTCAAAAAAAATGAACCATATCATAGAATTGGCAACATAGCATGGAATTTCTTGACTCTCATTGACAATTCAGTAGGGAAAAAAGGAATATGATCCTTTAAATTCCATTTGTTATACTCAAAACATATATCCTCATCCCAAGGCACAGTTCATTCTTGTCAGAAATTCACGATCTTGCATAATCTAAATTATATTTAATATGATACCTTTAGCTCTCCAACATCATTGATATTGGTAGAAGAGACAGAGAACTCCTCAAAAGCAGAAACAATTTGAGCGTCTGCCATAATCAAATCAAGAAAAGCTATTAATATTTGAAATATGAGCCAGGATAGAAATAAGCTCACTACCTGAAGAGTCTCAAAAGATAAACTTGCACCTGAATGGAGAGCTACAGTGGGACGATATCTACTATCCTTCCTGTAAAAAGAAATGCAAGTTTCATAATGAAAGCCTAAATAATTAAAACAGTATTACAAATCATATAAGTAGATGGTAAATGAGAATTAGTTAACTTGAAGCAATGAAGAATAGATTTTATCATAGTCGCACGATCAAATTATACAACAAGCTCCCTCAAGATAGAGATGATAGTGAGTGAGTAAACAAAGAATGCTAGTAATATCATGTGCCGGCATTTCGGCAATGCAATACCTAAAGAATTTAGTTTAAGTAAGCCAAAAATTATATCACTCCTTTATATTAGTCAAAGGCATATACATTCACTGATTCAAGCAACTATGTAATTCAAAATAAAATTCACAGTGCAGCGGTACGTTTTGAAAAGCTCTCTGGCAACATGTCTAAGCTGGCGTGAAAGGCACAAACTTCTACAATTCAGGCTAGGCATAATGAGCTCCTCTACTCCATGCTTGTATCTGATCATCTGCACAGAAGTAGGCAAATTACTAAAGGAAAAGGGGGAAAAAAAGAATCAACACTGGAGGGGAAAATTGAGACTAAAAAAGAAAGCAAAACAACAACAACAGGGTTACCTGAGGAGTTAGGTTTAAGATGAAGGTTTGAGATGATATACTCATTGTCTTAATTTTCACCTCAATATGGTTCTGATTAGAATTAGAGTTTGCCTTTTGGGCAAGGGTTCAGCCTCTTTCAGTCTCTACCTCTGACACCCAACCACTACAAGATAGCATGCGATGAGAATTTTGAAAAGCTTAAGAATCTTACAACAAGTTTTCTTTTCTTTAAGCTGTAATCTAACACGTATTCATACACCCATTGCAGAATCAAGACAAGTAAAAGGCAATAACCTATGCATAAATTTGGACATACTGCATATTCAAATAATGATTCATTTTCAAGCACTCGAGGAAATGTGAGCATTTCGGTCCTTGGGACGCGTTGCCTTTCAGAAAACACAAATCACCAGTATGACAAATGAAAGTAATGACGATAACGGTAATCAAATTTTAAGATTTTCATAGCCTGAAATCTCCAAGACATCTCTACGCTAGAATAGATTACATTTCCATCCCGTATCGCTTGCGGTGGAAAATTATCATTTATGCGTCTCCTTTTGGGGAACCTCTCTCACTCTCTCTTCTCTGCTTATTATGTGTGCATGTTGTATGAGCCACAAGAGTTTTTTATTTACCAGAGAGCCACAAGAGTTCAAAGAAACGGATAAGCAGTAAATTGTTCACCTGTGAAGTGCTGAAACAGGAAGGAATGACGACGGAGAATGCTCGGAGGGCAGCTCCAAAGTCTTTTTTTCTCAGCTCAATATTTTTAGGCTTGTTATTTTAAAAATAATGTAAAATAAATTTATTATTTCTTAAATAATTTATTTAAAAAGGGAAAGTTCTAAAGAATTCAATTTTTTTACAAAAGCAAATGGCAAGTGAGATTAAAATATGTTAATAGAGATGGGGAAGGAAAGAGTTTACAAAACAAAATCATTGTTTTTTATTAGGAAAAAGATATTTAAGGAAAAAACATTTCTCATGTTGTAGGAGAAGTGTATTCTCATATCACATACACATAAAATAGCGGCCTACATACATATATATATAATTATATATATATATGTGTGTGTGTGTGTCACCATTTTATGTGTGTGTGTAAGAATCTTCTTCTTCTCATGCAACATGAGAAGTTTAAACCCCGATATTTAAATACCTCAACTTCTAAAATCTAGGAAAGACGGTTAAAACTTACAAATGATAGAGAAAGGATAAAGTGAAATATGAGTTTTTCATGTTTTAGCTTAAAAATCAAAATATCATTTTCACACATTTTTTCAGTACCTAACGATTTTGTTAAAACTATTACGATTTTTGTTAAAATCATTATTGTTTTAGTCAATCTCATTATTCAATTGGTCACAATCCGTAAAAATAGTAACGTTTTAACAAAAATTGTAATGATTTTAACAAATCGTTAGGTATTGAAAAATATATGAAAGGGGGTATTTTGGTCTTTAAGTTAAAAAATGAAAAACTCATATTCCACCTCATTCATTCTCTATTCTTTGCAAATTTTAATGGTCATTATTTCTAGGTTTTGGAAGTTGAAGTGGTATTTAAATGTATTTTTTCCTTTTTATCATTCTTATGTCAAGTTGATCCAGGGTAAAGATAGGGAAAATTAGGGGAAAGACAAAAAAACAAAATATTTATTAGAAAGGACCTAAAAAATTTAAAAATTATTCAGAGGGACCAAATATTAAAACATAAATTTAAAATCACAAAATTATCCTCCATCCCAGCCGTGCACTCACGTCCTGCCTTCTTTTTCTACCAAGTCTCAACCGCAGAGAGAGTGAAAAACAGTCACCCACCGAAGTTCTAAGTAGCTTAAAGTCAGGAAAAAAAAAAAGTAACAGTAGAAAAAAATCAGAAGTTAAGTATTTAGGTTGAGCTTTAATTCACTGGGTTTTTTAAAAACAAAAACTCATAAAAGTCAGTTTAGAAAAAAACTTCATGGGGTAACTTTTTATAAAAAACTCTCAGCTTTTTTATATGAGTACGCCACTTCTACCACCATCAATCTAAATACAAATTATATTTATAACATAACTTTTTTCCTACTAGGCTTCTATAAAAGTTGGATAAAACATAAGAACCACTTCCACCGCTAACCCAAAAAGCAGTAACGATGTAAATTTGAATTATAAACCACTGCGCAATATCACAAGTTAGTAGAAAGAGGATCTTCTCCTCATTATTTTTCTCATTTTTCCTCATTAGCTCATCTGAACCATTGATTATGAAGAAGAATGAGATGTTAAAGTAATATTGTGATTGATTGGACGGATATGATTTAGAAATGATAAGGAATAATAGATAAATAAATAAATTAGAAGAGAAACTCATAATGATTAAACAGAAACATAATAAATTTATAAATCACATTTTTCAAACAATCAATAAGAGTTTCTAGACTCTCTTTTGCACAAAATCGTCAAAAGGGACTCTTGAAGTTAATATCGAATTAGTATCGTACAGTTCAAATCGAACACAAACCAATACGAGGATGAACCTTGGGGCGAGCATGCAAAAAGCCGCACAGGTGGTCCTTGCGAACTTTCTTGGTACAACACTCCCTGAAGGTCTCATAAATTGATGATTTATGCTAATCTTTTAAGTTTCACATCCGAGTCTGGGTTGAATGAAGAATTCGATGATTGACTAAGAATACAAGGAAGGAGAAGAACGGGAAGAAAGGAGGATAATTTAGTAATTTTAAATTCATACTTTAATATTTAGGTCTTCTTAACAATTACTACTTCCATCCTAATTATAGAACCTAGTATGTGTATGTAGTATAATTTATATTATAAATTAAGTCTTATAATTAGAACCGGTGGGAGTATACTTTTTAAGATCTTTTACAATACATATCATTTTTACTAGGTCTCTCTCCCTAATTCTCATTTAAGGAAAAAACTTAATATATAACACAATTAAAAAGCGATAACTATTTTCAACAGACTATCTTGATAATCAACGGCCTTATCTTTTCTTCCTTTCTTCCTTCCTTTCTTTCTTTTTGGCCTGAGATTCATATATCTTTTGGTACCTTTAAATTGGCATCAATATATAATACTCCTTACAGTCCTTCATATAAAACTCATTTTAATATACAGCTCATTTCAGAGTCATCTAATGAGAAGTTAATTTAGTTAGTTGAAGGGGCATCAATAAGGATAATTATGAAAAGATTAACAAATATAAAAAACATATCTTATATTTAAGATCAAGATCAACTCTCCAAATATATCTTCTATTAAGAATTAGAGGGAGTATAAAATTATCATTTCATGAAATAAACATTTTACTAATACTAAATCATAGTTGTAAAATCCATTAATATTCTCAAACACATTACCCAAGTTGACCCTAGTCCATCTAACTGGAGTTTATTACAATAAATAAATTAAAAGATAGGATGTAGGAAGTAGAAACCCTTACTGATGTTGCACGATTGCCCCAGTAATTCAACCTCTTGCATTCAAAAATTGCTACTGATTGATCAATAATTCAGAATAATCAGAATCTCTAATCATTGATGATATTTAATAAAAAGAAGGATATTTAAGGCCATGCCCATTAAATTAGAATCTACACTTTTTCATCCATAATACTTCCCTCAAGTCATTGATGAATTCTGAATGTGATCCTATTCTAACTTTAGGTACTAATATTTCGTACTTATAAAATAATTGCTGAAAAGGGCAAGTTTTCTCTTCCAATTTCCATTGGTAATTTCCGAGTATGACAGGTCAAAAATCAGCTATGAAGAATTGTCCCTAACTGAAAGGGAAGCTTTTAACTTGTCAGCAAGAAGTGGCAGCATCTTAATGCCATCCTGGATTGATTGATCAGCACATGAAACCATATCATTCATTGCTCCTGGTTTTTTCTGCATCTTAGCTGCCTCATACTTATCTTGGCACACCATGAGAGCCCTTTGTAACCTTTCCTGCAATCAGTTCAAGTACCCCATAGTCAGATCAAAGAGAAAAACCATCAATTGCCCAAAAAAAGTTCCAGCAAGTAAGGGTATTGATTAAATATAAAAACTATGCAAATCGTTAGGGACACGCCATGTATCAGAGCAAATAACCTGAGCATTTCAATCTAGATTCAACTAAACTTAGGTTTCTGTCTGGTCATCATCAAACCAATCATTGTTCATAGATTTTGAGACATCTGTCCCCCAAAATATTGCAGTAAATGAAAAGACAAATCTTTGCCAATATATTTAGCTGTAAGACATCTCTTCAATTCAAGGGAAAATGTAATTTGGGACTTACCCTTTTTTCCCCAAAATGGCATTTTCAAAGCAAATTACCAGCAGAAGAAATGACATTATTGACAGCCAGAACTAGTCATAAAATAAGTATACAACTATACATGCAAAAGAGGAGGAGCCTTTAACAAATCCTGGTGAGGTCAAAGGTGGTAGGTTAACTAGGAACCACCCTTGTTGCGAATCCTAAGGGCATCAATTAGTTTTCAAACTTTTACTCTTCTTTAGAGTTTCTTTAATTAGGACATTCTTATCCTCACTATTTACTGGCACACATTGCTTCCTCTTTTACACGGTTTGATATTTCACTAATTAAGATTATGTAATTCAACATTACATTTTCTGCAAAGACTTGAATATGTATCCTACAAAATCAACATTTATATTTTTAAAATAATTATATTGCAAAATTGAAGAAAAGTTATAATAGATAACTAAGTAATTAAAAGAGGGGAGATAATATGATTGCAGATCTGTATGGCAGAAAACTTACTTGAAACTGAGCCATCTCATTATCAAACTTCTGTTGAGCATTCGAAACAGGAATACTGCAATTCTCGACACATCTGGTTATTTCTTCCTGCTTTCTGCTTCTGTCAAAGCACTCATAAGCACATTTGAAGTAGGCTTTCTGAAATCGTTAATGAAACAAACAACTATGAAAATTTGAAATCCAGCAACTTAAAGAAAAATAACCCACCAAGTTTTCTACTTCATGCAAGAATAATATCATATTGTATACAAATGATTTATTCGAATACAAAATATCCACATCACTGACACCAATAGATGAAAATCCCATCCCAAACATTATTTGTATGTCCTAAAAGTACAACATTTTCTATCACTGTTCAGTATTTACTAGCACAAAAAATTGAGCTAGAACATCCTACTTTTTTTTTTTTTGGGGGGGGGGGTGATTTTCAGCTACCCAATTGGGATTTTAGTTTCTACATCCTACTTTTCATTAATTTTCTAATCATCATGCCATAAAATCTCTAAATCTTGAGAATAAAGATAAAAGTGCCAGTGTCTAAAAACCAATAAAATACAAATAAGAACGACTAAAAGGGATAAAAAGGAACCTGAAGAGTAAAATTGACATGGTCTTGGATAGGGGCTAGATGAGCTTGAGCAGCCACATTCACTTCTTGGAGTTTCTGCTGCAATCTCTGTGAAGCAATTTGTTCTTCAGCGGCTGCCAAGTGATCCATCTGTTTCTCACTGTTTATCCGATTTAATGCTTGATATTCGAGCAGAATCTCCTAACACCAGTATTTCTTCTCTAGGATATTTAAGCAGCGCTCACCTTTTTACCAAAACTTCAGATACAATTAACCAGTCAGTTGAGGTTATTGCAAAGAAAATTGAGGAAATACAAATACGGGAGAAAGAGCATCAGCCCTAGAGAACTATTATCGAAAACACGTTTTCCATAGAAACAGACTCTCGCAACCTTACTCTGTTCAATATCAACAAAGACAACAAATTAAGCAAGGACCGAATACGGAATTCAAGCACGAGAAATGCATGAATACGTAAGGATTTTTGGGAGCGAAGCCTGAATGGAGCATTCAACAAAAACTCCGGCGAAGCTTTCATTAAGTTTCGCGTTACTTTTCAGCAGAGAAAACCGACATTGACGAGCAACAAGTCGTAGAAGCGAGAAAAAGTGAAGCAGATTAGATTCGGGAGACTTACTGGAAAAGCAATAGAACCACGGATGGAGGAGAGCAGGCGGCGGCGGAGGCGATGAGTCGATGACTGGAGGAAGAGAGGCGACCATGCAGAGAAGAATCGGCTGATGAGGAGGAAATGGGGTTTTAAGCGCGATGGGTAAAATTGGAATATTAGAAAAATAATATGGGTAATTTTGAAAGCCCAAGTTCTTTCATTAGTACTCGTCTTTTTATTGTTTGGTTAAGTTGCAGTTTGCAAACGAACTATTACTCAAGAAAGCGTTTGAAGACAAAAAAAATAATTGAATGGATCAAATTTACCCATATTATTAAAAAGTGAAAAAAAAACCAAAGAACTATTAAAAAGTGAAAAAAAAAATACTAAAGAACTATTAAAAAGAAAAAACTATCACTATTACGTTAAAATATGAGGCACTGGCGTAGGACGGTGGTGGAAGCATTTGGAAAAAAGCGGTTAAAGCTGTTTCTTTGTTGGATAAGGAACACCAACGAGGATGGGGCCCACGCGAAGCGTTATAGCGGCGGCGATTCTTCTTGTGGTATTGGAGGCATGCAACTGGGATGCAAGGCACGTCCGGTCGAAAGTTGTAGACTATTTGGATGAGTTGAGGGTGAGTGGAACACCCAAAGAACAATGGAAGCTTTAGGACGACGCGTCGTGACACGTGATGATCAATGAAAGATGGAGACACCAAGACAAAACGATGTGACGGGGTAATAGTTCGTTGGCGAATCTGCTCAAAATTGTGTGTTTTTTTTTCACTTTTTAATAGTTCGTTTACAATTTGGTCTCTTCAATTGTTTTTGTCTTGAGATCTTTCATCGGGTAATAGTTCGTTGGCAAATCTGCACCTTAACCCTTTATTGTTTGAGTAAAATTGTTTTTATATACATAAAAAAGGTCTATACTCCATTGTTCCACAAAACATCTAAATCTAAATATCTCTAATTTGAAATTTGAAAAAAAAAAAACAATAGTTTCATATTTAATAATTTTAACTCATCAAATGAAAATAATTAAGGCAATGATAACTAGTTTTAACGAGGGCAATTAGACTATTTCAAAAAAAAAAATCAGAATAGTTCATAAGGAATTCATAGAAATTAATTCATTTTAAGGTTTTAGATATGAAGTTCATTTTTTGTTTGAATGTTCTCTCTCCATTTATTTTGTGAATATAAAGTGTTACGGTCCTGCCTAGTGGCCCAACGCCTAGACGGCCCAAATACGAAATATAGCATATATCCAAATATACCTATAATCAGGGATGATCTATTATATCTATAATCAAGGGATAAGATAGATCCTAAGAAGTTAGGATACCACGGCATACCCTATATATACAAGAGGAGAACTCTAAGGTGCGCGCACACGTTCTAACTCAACCCTATTTACATTACACATAAGCGTGCACGATCCCCACGAACACATCCCCATCCCCCTTTGGCGGATATCCTATAGTGTACGGTGATCCGTGCCTTCCGGATATCTCCTCCATAGATACTCCGGGGCCATTCGATCCAAGACCAAAGCACTAGCCCAACGGGCTGACATCCATCGTGTGTTCACCGAGAACATTGGCGCCGACCGTGGGGACGTTAAATTACGATCCACGTGACCACCGATGGTTAACACGAGAAACAACAGT
The DNA here is from genome assembly GCA_019022615.1 of Acacia melanoxylon. Taxonomy (NCBI): domain Eukaryota; kingdom Viridiplantae; phylum Streptophyta; class Magnoliopsida; order Fabales; family Fabaceae; genus Acacia; species Acacia melanoxylon. Next base: position 16,578,780 of record JAFJYJ010000005.1, read on the forward strand.
CGGAACCCTCAGCCCGGAAATCCACCATGGACCGAGGCTGTCCAACACCATCAAGTTCTAGGACAGCCAGACGATATCCAGGAGGGAAACGTCTCTGACACAGCGTCATCCCCTCCCATTGTCCCCAGAACTCATGACGCAGCACCAACGGAGAACTCGCCTCCAAGGCCAAATGTCATCCTCTTGCAGAAAGCACAAGAGTCAATACTGAGGCGAATTGAAAATAGTGAAAAACACAGTAACCTCCAACGCCAGGAAGATTTTAGAGTGATACAGCAGATGATGGAAGAACGATTCAACCAGTTCGAGGCGCTTGTTGAGAAGATGGGCCAAAAAGATTTACATGAAAGGAAGAAAAAACCGCCCCGAGATACTGATAGTTCCTCTTCTAGTAGTGGATCAAGGTCATCTCGTCGGGATGCCAGCCGAAATTCCTGCTTAACAGGGTCAGGATGAATTCGACCAACAACCTCGACTTTGAAAAAATTACGCTTGGGAAAGATCTCGGAAGCCAAAGACCGAGACTCGGAGAGAATAGCTCGGTCTCGGGGATCCCTCGAAGAGTATAAAATGAAATACTTGACCGACCTTAATCGTCGAGGTCCTTTCTCAGAGGAAATTGCCAATACTCCGTATCGAAAGAATCTGGATTTAACGCACCTCCCTAAGTACGATGGGACTTAGGACCCACGTACCCACCTCGACACTTTCGAACTGGGCATGTTTGTTCGGCTGATTAAGGGCCCGGTCATCTCACGGATTTTCACCGCAACATTAACCGGACCGGCTCAGAGATGGCTCCACACCTTGCCCATTGACTCAATGCACAATTTTGAAGACCTCGGGCATAAATTCGAGTTGAACTTCGCGACTAGTAAGAAGCAGCCGAAGTCCCAATTCACTTTGAGTAAAGTCAAGCAGAAAAGGGGGAGACGCTCCAAAAATATTTGGATCGATTCAAAGAAGTAGCGCTGCAGGTATGCTCACTCCCGGAAGATGTTCATATACATTGCATCGTAGATGGTTTGGACCCCTCATCTCGATTGGCAAAGAATATTTTCAAGAACCGAGTACACACTCTCACCGAATTTCATACCCGAGCAAAGCAGTACTTGGACGTAGAGCAAATGGAGATCGCCAACGCTCTCGGAACCGAGAAGCGTGGTGACACGTCGCCCGAGGACAAGGATCAAGTCGATAAATGAAAGGATGAAACCCTTCCACGCAAGCGGAACCGAGATACACGACCTCAAGAAGGAAAAACTGAAAAAGCAAAGTATGAAAGATACACCCCACTGAATGCCCCTCGCTCCCAGATCTGGAGGGAAGTGGCCCAAACCTAGATGAGCAAAGCCGCGAGGCCTCGGCCTCCCCAGGTACGACCCACGACTGACCAAACCAAATTCTGTGCGTTTCATGACGGGCCGGGACACACCACGGATCAGTGTTACGAACTTCGAGACGCTATTGAGAGGTTCATTCGAGAAGGGAAATTACGTCAATACATGATACAAACCCAGGGACGTAAGAATAACAAACGCAGACAAGAAGTCCGCAGTAGAAGCCCGATCACCGACCTGAAGAAAGATGATAAGCGATGGAAGTCAACAGCGGAAGACGATGAGTTCCCAGAGGCGCAGTTTCATTGTAATGTGGTTAGTGGAGGTTTCGGCGGAGGAGGAGATACTATCAGCAGCGTAAGAAATACTTGAGAGAAATCCTCTCCGTGAGGGGCGCCCCAAAGTTTAAAGAAAACGCCTCCACCATTGCTCTTTACTAATGAAGAACTAAAGGACGTAGTCCCGAGGCATCAAGATGGCTTAGTTATCATGGGAACCTTGGCACGATGCCAAGTAATTAGAATTTTTGTTGATGCAGGAAGTTCGGCCGATATCATCAGTTGGGATGCATTTAATAGAATGAGGATGGATGTGGATGATCTCAAGCCGTGTAAGACGACCCTCATAGGGTTTAATGGAGAACATTCACCTCCCAAAGGATACATCGACCTAAGGCTGACTTTGGGAACGAAGGAGGCTTTCAAATCCGAGCGGGTAAGATTCATAGTAGCCGACTTCCCATCCCCTTACAACATCATATTGGGAAGACCGACCATCCACAACTGGGACATGATCGTGTCCACGAAACATCAAAAACTGAAGATGGTGAACAACAAAAACAAAGTAGTAGTCGTTAATGGAGATCAGAAGGAGTCCCGGCAATGTTATTTCGAGACAGTCCGAGAGGGAGAAGGCGGACCATCACCACCACCTCGGATTCGTAGGGGTGAGCGACCCCAAGAGCCCAAAGTGAATAAACACCTTGTAGGACTAGTGGAGCTCGACCTTAGGGACGAGCCCGAGGTCCCTCGTCCGGAACCCGAGGGCGAGTTAGAAGAATTAATCCTCGGACATAATCCCTCGAAAACCAAGAATTAATCCTGATACAGAACCATGACGTATTCGCATGGACGTCTTCCGAGATACCAGGGATTGACCCCAACTTTTGCTGCCACAAATTGGCTATTCGGTCGGGGTCCACGCCTGTGGCGTAGAAGAAGAGAAATATTGGGGCGGAGAGACATAAAGCTTTGGAGGATCATGTCGACGAGCTGTTGGCAGCCGGGTTCATCAGGGAAATACAGTACACTACGTGGCTCTCAAATGTGGTTATGGTGAAAAAACCAAATGGAAAGTGGAGGGTATGCACAGATTATACCAACTTAAACAAAGCTTGCCCTAAAGACTCCTACCCGATCCCAAACATCGACCAATTGGTGGACAACTCATCAAGTTTTCAATTGCTATCTTTTATGGACGCATACTCAGGCTATAATCAAATCCCCATGCACCCAGACGATCAGGAGAAAACGGCCTTCATGACCGACCAGGCCAATTATTGCTATAACATGATGCCGTTCGGATTAAAAAATGCCTGGGCCACTTATCAGAGGATGATGAACAGTGTCTTCACCGACCAAATTGGAGGGAACATTGAGGTTTACATCGATGATATGATTGTGAAAACCAAAGACCCGGAGGATCATATTAGAGATCTAGAACATACGTTTGAGAAGTTAAGGAGATTCCAGATCCGTCTGAACCCGGCTAAATGTGCATTTGGGGTCCCAGCTGGGAAATTCCTGGGTTTTATGTTAACAAACCGCGGAATCAAAGCCAATCCCGACAAATGCAAGGCCGTCCTCGACATGCAAGCCCTAAAGACAAAGAAGGAAGTCCAGCAACTAACCGGCCGACTGGCCGCACTTACCAGGTTTTTACCGAGGTCGGCTGAGAATGCTCTCCCATTCTTTAAATTGTTAAAAAAGGAAACGGGGAGGATGGAACACGGATTGTGAGGCCGCCTTTGAAAAGATCAAGAAGCTAGTTTTCCCCTTATTCTATCAACTATATACTGGAAAGTCTTAGTTGGTTTCACCTTTCTAGATAAAGGAAAACCTAAATACTTCCCAATCTCAGAGGAAATCCTCAAGCCTGATGAGGAAGCAATGCTCTGTTTCAAATAACTTGGCACCCTTGGTGAGAAAAAAATTGAGGATTTTGCAATGTTCACACGCTCTCCCGACACACCACAGAAGCGACTTAGGCATGATAACATACACTTGGCTTGGGATTCCGAAGCTTCACCAAAAAGAAGCAAATCGTCAGCAAACATAAGGTGGGAGATCGAAGGACCATTAAAAGACGTCCGGATTGGTTTCCAGTTACCACTCCTTACCTCATCTGAAATAATATGAGAGAGCTTGTCAATGCATAGAACAAACAACAGTGGGGAAATAGGATCCCCTTGCCTAAGACCCCTCCTAGCTGAAAAATATTCCGTCAAAGAGCCATTCCATAAGATGTTGTAAGACACCGATGTAACACACTCCATGATCAGATTAGTGAAACTAGTTTCCAGACCCACTTCCTAAAGAACTTGTGTCAAAAACTCCCAACGAATCCTATCGTATGCCTTTTCCAGATCAATCTTCATAGCCATTAAACCTTTCCTTCCTCTAGCTTTCTTCATAGAATGCATGACTTCCTGACCTATAATAATGTTATTCGGAATGTTCCTTCCTTTAATAAAACTAGATTGAAAGGGAGACACAATCGAGTCCATTAAAAGCGTAGCCTTCCCGTGATAACCTTAGTTAAACATTTATAGTGAACAGAGCAAAGTGAAATTGGACGAAAGTGCCCCACATACTCTGGCTTATCTCACTTAGGAATTAAGGATAAAAGAGTCTTGTTATGCTCCGCAAGATTCAAGTTGCCTTCAAAAGCCGTCTTCACAAATTTACAAAGAGAATCCCCCACTACAGACCATTTAGACTGGAAGAAAATAGGAGGGAACCCGTCAAACCCAGGTGCTTTGTAAGGACCCATTGCAAACAGAGCCTTACGAATTTCCTCTTTAGTCGAAACATGATTAAGACTAGACAGCTCCTCTGAAGTAATAGGGGGAAAATTTGTAGCAGTACAAAACCAATCTTCCAATTGATCTTCTTCCTGGTAGAGGCATTTAAAGTGATTAGACACCATTAACTTCAACTTCTCTTCATCATCTACCCATATACCACCCTCATTTTTTAAGACAGAAATTGCATTCCTTCGTCTTCTCATCGATGTTTTAAGGTGGTAAAAGCGGGTGTTCCTGTCTCCTTTAGCAATCCATTCCATTCTAGCCTTCTGGAACCACTTCTTTTCTTCTCTCCTCAATATACAATCCAGCTCCTTCTGTAAATCTCATTCCAGTCGATGCAAGAATCTGGAAGAAGGATAATTATAGGACTTCTGAATGCCATTTAACCTAGCTAATAAACTTCGCTTTTGCTTCTCAATGAGACCAAAAGTTGTTTTGTTCCAATCAAATAAAGCACTCTAAACTGCGGATAAGGAATCAACCACATCCCCTGTACTAATCCAACACTTAGAAAGAAAATCGTCAAAAGAATCATGAGAAAGCCACATCGCCTCAAATCTAAAAGGCCGAGGCTCAGAGGATTTAATAGAAGTCTGAAAATTCAGGAAAATAGGATTATGATCCGAGTAAAGGGTACGAGGCTTTACCTGAACAGAACAGCCGGCCATAAAAGAAAGGAATTGATTATTCGGGAAATTCAACAAAATAAGGCAAAAAAAAAATATCGGATTAATGCATTGTGCAAACTATACAAAAAATTCCCCTATTTTAGGATCTATATTGGCGTGAATTATATTCACGCCACTAATAAAAAATATAATTAATTAAAATACTTTAATTAAATATCTAATTAATTATAAATAATAAAAAAAGTAAATAATAATTTTAATTAATAATTAAGGGAACTAAAATATCTAAAATATTATAAATCTTAGGAATAAGATTAATTAGTAAATTAATTAATTAATAAATTTATTATAAACCTTAAGATAGATGACTAATTATTTATTTTTGTTGTACATTAACAATTTGATATATAAAATATCCTAAAATAGATAAGATAAGTTTAAATAGAGAATAATAATTAATTCACTAATTAAAAATTAGTGAATTAAAAATTTACAATAACACAATGGATGATACACGCGCGCCAATTAATTGCACAATATATTTGACTAATAAAAATTTACAATAACACAATATAGATCCTAAAACGGGAGAATTTTTTGTTATCACCAAATTTGTAAATTTTTATATTCAAGATTTCGCGATCTTTTAATTAGTATTGAATTAATCTTTATTGTTAAGATTAATTGCGGGCGCGTGGATCATCTATTGTGTTATTAAATTTTTAATTCACTAATTTTTAATTAGTGAATTAATTATTGAACTAATTATTATTCTCTATTTAAACTTATCTTATCTATCTTAGGATATTTTATATATCAAATTGTTAATGTACAAAAAAATTAAATAATTAGTCATCTATCTTAAGATTTATAATAAATTTATTAATTAATTAATTTACTAATTAATCTTATTCTTAAGATTTATAATAAATTTTAGATATTTTAGTTCCCTTAATTATTAATTAAAATTATTATTTACTTTTTTTATTATTATTTATAATTAATTAGATATTTAATTAAAGTATTTTAATTAATTATATTTTTTTAATTAGTGGTGTGAATATAATTCACGCCACTAGGAGAGAGAGTAGCGTGAATTATATTCACGCCACTCTAATAGCGTGATGTTTTATCACACCGCTAATAGCGTGAATTTAATTCACGCCACCAGCGACGTGATAGAGTCTCGCGCTGCGTGAGACTTTGCTACGTCCTTGGTGGCGTGAGCATTATATTGAAAAATAGTTTGCACGTGCATTAGTCCGATAAATTTTTTTTTAACCTTATTTTGTTGAATTTCCCTTGATTATTCCCAAGTGCTCTGTCGAGGTGTTCAAAGAGACGAGCATGTCCAGAAATTAATGAGCCTTTCCATGTAAACCGCGGTCCTTGTGAACCCAAATCTGTAAGCCCACACTCCTATACTCGATCATTAAACCATCTGACTCTACTAAGATTGCAGCGAACACCTCCTGTCCTCTCCGAAGGTAAAAGAATATCGTTTAAATCGGCAATCACAACCCAAGGTTTAATAATCGTCATCGCCAATGATCTAAATGAAATACTCCTTAACTTAATTAAGTTAAGTAATTGTGTTTTATATCAAGCCCATAATATAAAACTGTAAATAAGTGACATTTGGTCAATTACTTCAATCCATGAAAAAGTACACGTAATATTCGTTAAAATGTATTCTCAAATAAAAGCAGCTTTTGCTTTCACCCAAAAATAATCATGGTTCATTATATGCGCTTCCTTTGTTTTAAATTAGGAAAAATTGCACTAAGGTCTCAAACTAAAAAAAATACTACTAAAAGGTTCTTTGAAATCTCTAATTTGCTAGCAAGTCCGTCCAATAGGACTTTTGAATAATATAATCGAAATTTCAAAAGATCAAAGTACCCTTAGTGTCATGTTAATGGTCATTCATGGACTTGTCAATGAACATTCATTGACTTGTCAATGATTTTTTCTATAGGCAGCTCATTAACAAGTCCATGTATCTCTATTGACAGGTGAGGCAACTAACATTAAAGGTAATTATATATTTTGACATTTTAATTATATTACCCAAATATCTTACGGGACTTACCTACAGATTGGAAATTTCAAATAACCTTTTTAGTAATATTTTTCGGGACCTTAATACAATTTACCCTTAAAATGATAAGGCATTTTAATATTCTTTTCATATTTAAAAAATACCAGGCATTTAATGTTTCTTGGGAGTACTTAATAAAGGTTTTCTAGATATGTACTTATAAATATTTGATATTAACGAGAATTTTGTATTTATTTGTGATTAAGTCACCTTATTAAATGAGAGTAGACATAAAAAGAGTAAGTAATTTTTAATAATTTTAGACTTTAGTTAAAATGCCTCATAATTATATATTGGGGGAGTAATACATTTTACTTGAATGGAGAGGCAGATTTAAAAGGGGCACAAGGCTTCAAAATCCATCATGAACAAAATAACAAAATCCATGTTAAGACGACTCGTGAGCTAGCACCCTTGTGATGTACAGAATCTTTGTCCATTAGACACACAGAGAGATAACCACAGAAGAACCAGCTATGTTTCTAATCCTTCTCAAATGGTCCGAAATTCTGAATCATTCCAAAGTTTAAAAAATACACAGTTTAGTAAACCTAAACTATATCAGAATCATCTTTCAGCACTCCAGAAAATTAATCAGCAACTGCAGGATACAAGCTTTAAGATTCAATCTTCCTTAACAGCAAGAACATGTTCTGATCCAGCACAAACTTGAGACAGTTGGAAGAATTGCCCCTCAGCATCATCTGTAGCCCACCAAAAGAGGCATAGACCTCCCTGGAGAAAGACAGAAACTTAATTAGAAAATCCAAGAGGTTCATGGGTACATATAAGTTCAATGATTTCATGATTTGATAAGCGGAAACTCAAGGATGAACAAATCAATGGACGAAGAAAACAGGGAATTTCTATGATTTTGATACAACTTTGGGAATGTCATTTGTTGTTGCATGACAAAGATACTGAAATGCAACAAAACTAGTGACGTAACAGGTCAAATTGAAATAGAATGTAAATACTGGGTTTAAGTAAACATCCTAATATGTTATATTAACCATCCCAGTATGTTATATTAAACGAAGATGAAAATGTCAGGAGGGAAAATATTTACATACACTTCATTTTCATCCTCGGAACCTTCTTGTGTGATGTTATACAATCGCCCATGCATGATGTATTCAAACTTTTCTTGAATGGACACCTTGCCATCCTGGAGAAAGAATCAATAATTCAACAGAAAGAAATTTTAGCTAAGCTCACTAGTACAATTTTCTCAAGAACTAAACGATGGCAGCTAGATGGTGTCATCATAAAAAATTTCTCATCCATTGGATCATCACAGGCAATATAGTTCTTAGTTCAGGCTACAAAATAAATGCATTAGCAAGCACTATTGTGAGCTTAGAAGGTAGCTGTAAGCAATGGATTGAATAGGCATTCAATTAATGGCTACAGTAAAAAAGGCATTTTAAGTTATCAGAAGTAATTAATATGGGCAGATAATGAAGATATCCGCTTTCTTAGAAGGTACACCAACAATGATTATCAGAAACAACATGAAGTATGTTTTCCTGGTTGGCCATAGAGCAATGCAAGAAGCCATCAGAGTGATATGATTCTTCCGAAGCCTTAGTGTCTCCCTTCTAGTTAAACTATAAATTCTGGAACTAAGCAGTAAACAACTGCTAGCTTTGATCACCTCTTTTATGCCATTCAAAAATCAGCACATATCCATGAGAGGCAAAATTTTATATAAAATCAAGGACTAATTACTGAGGCAGTTTGATAACCTAGTATGCTAGAGTTGACTAATTATTTATGAGTACATATTTGAAGCTTGGACCTCTAAAAACTCTCATAATTTCAGCAATTTGATGGGCTTGATAAGTTTTGGAGTCGGGTATACCAAAGGAGGACTAGGCCCAATGGTTAAGACTCAGCAAAGGCCCCAACCCAAGCCTTTACCTGGAGGCTGTTACTGATCCTCTGACATGAGCAGAGTAGTGGGAGGGGCGTACAAGGGAGACAGAAGACAGAGAGTAAGGCATGCATGTAGAGAGTATTGTGAGGAGGGGTCCTGGTCGCTCGAATACCAGGAAGGGGATACTATTTTATTGCTGATATTAGGGTAGCTAGTTCTTTAGTTTCCTTCAAGTGTTCCTTAGAACAGAGCATTGTAATCCTTGTTTCTTCAATATATTATATTCAGTCTACGGGTCCTATCACAATTACAGTGTTGCACTTTAATATTTATTATTCTTTCAAATGAAGAACAGATAACCCAATCAGACAGAAAAGTATATATACGAGCTATATCAAAAAAGCATGAAAAGAAGTACATTTATACAGTTTGAAACTGAACCATATCAAGAGAAAAGTCAACATGGATGAGAAGAGAACTAAGTTTACCTTTGTATTTAAAACTAGTGAGGGAGACAGAACCATCAAGAATCTTTCACTTTTGTTCAGTGGATAAAGCTCTGTATGTAAATCCAGAAGCATGTACATGTCACACTTCTCACTTTTAGCCACAATCCGAGACACTAAAAGAAAGAAGTCATGAAACCATGAAAGTCAGGCCTGTTGAACAGTTTATAAGTATACCATGAAGGCAAGGGAAAAAAGAAAATAAATATACATAGCTTACATGTCATGTAAGGCTGGTATGTCAAAAACCATAAAAGCTCAATATCCATCAGAAATGAGAAGGGATATTGCTAACCGGATAACACATTGTAGCTAAGGACTTGCCTAATGCAGTTGCAGAACCACTTTGACGAACATCGATGTGCATATTTCATCGAGTAAATTATCTCATAATAAATTACTAATCCTTGGTATTGGTAATTAATTCATAATCATTTTAGGGTTTCTTGGATTTTGAATTTCATTCATACATTTTGCTAGTATGTGAGAACAAATGACAATTGATAAATAGTTTCATTCAACTGCTAACTGAAATCTAATGGGCAAACCTCTTTCGGATTGTCTATTTAGTTGCTCAATCCTAAAGATAACAATTTTTTTTCCTTGAAATCATTTTATTAGACATGCCCACAACAGAACTAGCAGTAAGAAATAGCATTATCTTCATTGATATATTTCTGTACAGTCAACTTCCTTTAGCTCCTAAAGTTTTCTTTTTTAATACCACCAAGTACAAACCAAAACAAGAGAGCATTAGCATAGATAAGTCATAACACAGTTAAATGCTGGTAGCTATCTATAAAAATGAATCACTTCTAGAACCTTCATTTGCAGTCAAAACCAAACATGCCTAAAAATAACAAAAAATCGTAATTAATACTGAAACAACCTTCCACTCATGAGTTTCAAAATCAAAGTACCTAATGGGGTGCAATTTTGATTAAACTGTGTAAGGAAAGAGAGAGCAAGCATTATAACTAAACTGAACAGAGAAATTGGGTTCCAAGAACCATACCTTTATCATACTTTTTACCATCTGGATCTACTTCCTCAACCTTGAAAATATCATCAAACAGAAACTCACTCATCCTTCAAAAGCAATTTATGTCCAGCTGATCACACAAGTTCTAAGAACAAAACCAGCAGAGAACAAAACGAGTTAGAAAACAACTGAACTCTAAAGTCAACAAAAGAGCAATGTATTATGTTTACCAAAACATTTTTTTGCATAAAGAAGATAGACCAGGGGAGGTTTAGTAAAATTCCAAGTGGTTTAAAACTCAACCCAATCATTCCAGCTTGTGTTGACTCCTCACATTTTACAAATTATAACCATTCCTTTTTGACATTACAGTACAAAATTTTGAATTTAATACCTCATATTTACCTGTTAAGTAAGCTTCATGACCCATCTGAATCAATATCCTAATTCTTAGAATAAAGCATGCCTAATTTAACACCAATAAATATTTCATTGGGGATCGGGACAGGAAAATTGATGTCTCTCATAAAGAATCCATTTCACTACACTATAAACCCATCCTAAAAAGGGGCATCAAGCTTAAAATTATTCTTTTCAACGGCACCTTACTTGCCCGCTTCTAGGGATGAGCTAGTGTTTTACTCCATGCAAGCAGACGAGATGAAAAATATATACTCAATTTTTGCGCCTAGATTTGAACTGAACCTTTTTACTTCAGGCCTAGTAGATTCCAGAAGGAAACATGATTAAAAAAAAAAAAAAAAAAGGCATGGATAACTGAAAATAAAAACAGCAGCGAGCGAGAGCAACGAGACGAACGAAAAAAAAAAAAAAAATAGAGCAGAGAGTATAAAACGAGCCGAACTTGGAATGAGAAACAGTGGCAGCAACGACAAGGGGCGGCGGCGGAGGCGATGGCTGGGGCTGTTGCAGTCGAGGGAGAGCACAAAGCCGCAAGTGAGCAGAGGTGCGAGGCAGACGATTTTAACGGGAAAGTGAGCATGAGAGGGCATGAGAAAACTTGTGGAGTGCGAAGGAAATAGGACACTTTTTTTTTTTTTTTTTGGAAAATTTAATTAAAAGACCATACCACCAAATTTATTTTAGTCAATGATCAAAATATTTTAAAATGTTATGAAAGATTAAAATGAAAATAAGTTTGGGAAAATCCCATATAAATATCAGTTGAATTTACAAAACCCCCTAAAACCCATTGAGTTTGTTGAAGGACTGAGAAGGCAGATAGGGCAATGAGGGATATGCAAATTCGGGTGAAAAGTTCACACTGCCCTTAAGTAACTTTATGAAGACACTGGAGGGAGTAAAGTCACTCTATTCTCATTCGAAATCCATTTCTCATTCGACTGTCCTAGCACATTCTTCATCATCTTCATCGCGACGCTCGTTTTTCATTGTCTTCCTAGCGACGTCGTGAATCCCTTAAGAAAAATCTGGTTTGATTTCCTGAAATTTTAATCGTTTGGGATGTGGTGGTTGTTGGGGCTAGACTCCATTGTTGGAAGGTGAAGGAAGGAGGGATAAAGAAAAGGGTGAACAGTAAAACGAGTTCAGGAGGCTGAAAAATCCAATAATTAATAGTAAATGCGTTTGAGGAAGAAGGTGAACAATAAATGTGAACTTTTAACAAAATTCGTAATGAGATTAACAAATTCAATAATGGTTTAACTTTCAACGACTATTTTCATATAAACCGTCGTTGAAAGTTAAGCAAAAAAAAAAAAGTTACAACGACTGTTTTTAAGAAAACAGTTGTTGAAAGTACTTTTAATAACTGTTTTTGAAAAAACAGTCGTAAAAAACAGTACTTTTAACGATTTTGTTTTCAAAAACAGTACTTTTGACAAATGTTTTTGAAAAAAGAGTCATTAAAAGTATTTTTAACAACTGTTTTCTTAAAAACAGTCGTTGTAACTTTTTTTTTTTTTTGCTTAACTTTCAACGACGGTTTATATGAAAATAGTCGTTGAAAGTTAAACTATTATTGAACTTGTTAATTCCATTATGAATTTTGTTAAAAGTTTACATTTATTGTTCACCTTCTTCCTCAATCGCATTTACTATTCATTACTGAATTTTTCAGCCTTCTGAGCTCGTTTTACTGTTCACATTTTTCTTTGTCTCTCATTCCTTCACATTCCAATAATGGAGTTTAGCCCCAACAACCACCACATCTCAAACAATTAAAATTTGAGAAAATCAAACCATATTTTTCTTAAGGGATTCACGGCGTTGTGAGGAAGACGATGAAGAATGAGCGTCACGATGAAGACGATAAAGAATGCGCTAGGGCAGTCGAATGAGAAATGGATTTCGAATAAGAATAAAGTGGCCTTACTCCCTCCATTGTCTTCATAAAGTTACTTAAGGGCAGTGTGGACTTTTTCACCCGAATTTGTATATCCCCCATTGCCCCATCTGCCTTCTCAGTCCTTTAACAAATTCAATGGGCTTCAGGGGCTTTTGCAAATTCAATTGATATTTATATGGATTTTCCCAATAAGTTTTGTAGGTAAAATAATAATAATGCCTCTTGCTTTATTTTTTAAAAAAAGGTTTGGTTGTCATGGAGCTCTAGCAACCGGTCATTGACAACAGTCAGGACGAAGCAGCCACCGCTAGCCAGCCATCAAAGCTTCAACACCTACCGGTCGAAGCTTTGACCATCAAAAATTAATGTGTTGTTCATAGAAAAAATTCACTTATTTGTAAAGAGTTGAACACTTGCGAATGAGACTTGTTCATAATCATATGTTTTCTTGTTAACCTATTAATTTGTGTTGTTCATATGCCTTTGCACTTGTTCATAAGGAGCTTGACACTTGCAAATGAACAATACAAATTCAACAATCTTATTTGCAAGAATGCATCTCTTTATGAACAAGTGGATTATACATATGAATAACTCGAATTTGCAAGTATTTTACTCTTCATGAAAAAGTGTAATTTTTTTTTTATGAATAACACATTAATTTTCAGGGGTCAAATCTCAGGTTGGTCGGCATCGGAGCTTCGATGGGTGGCTGGCAATGGCTACTCTAGCTGGCCCTGTCATTAGAGCTTTGACAATGATCAATCATATTTTTAAGCAAAAATAAGTGGCATTAATGTCTTTTTACTTGTAAAAATTATTTTTATTTTGTCCTTGGTCCTTCAATGAAATTTCAAAATGTTTTAATCTTCACTGAAATAAATTTGATCTCGTGGTCCTTTAATGAGATTTTCTCCTTTTTTTTTTTACCAGCAGAAATTAGTATTACACGAATTTTGTAAGAAAAGAAATCTGCCCCTCATCTCTCTTTGAAAAAAATCAGCCTTATTCTTGAGGGGAGGTTCTATGTTATATTTAGTTTGTAATTCCCAAGTTGTAGCTTGCCAATTTGGTTCAGAAAAAAGAAAACATAAAAAAGACGAGGTCAAGAGAAGGGAAAAACTCAGCTCCTAGGTTAGGGGGAAAAGGTGAGAAAAATGAAAAGATGGGATCAAATATGTAAAGATTATGAAAATAAAATTGAATTTTTCACCACCCCGTTCCCACGTTTCTCATACAAATTATCCCATCAAGTGACCTTTCATTTACCATCTTTTCACTCCAATCAACCACAACAAACCCTCACAAATATGAAAAACATATTTCTTTCAATCTGTTTTAGATATATACATATATGGAAAATATATTTTAAACTATAGGAAAATCCTTTAAAAAAATTCAAAATTATAAAAGGATAAAAAGGTGATCCGAATATACATAATCCCAAAGTGAAAATAAATGGCGCATTTAGAAAGAGAAGCATCAAAAACAAAAAATCTTACATGGATTGTTAAGCTTTATTGTGCTCTACCAATGTCTAAACCTTTAAATAAATTTTTTATCAGAAATTTCTTTTTAATAACTTTATTAAATGTTCCTCTTAGTCTTCCTTAACTCTTTATTGGAGAATTTCATATTGTTTAATCTCCCATCTTCACTTACACCCCAACATCATGAGTGTGCATGGGAATTACATCTCAATCAACTCATTTTTTCTCTTTCTCTCTCTCATCGATTACTCATTCTTTCTAAGTGTATAGAAGGTGCAAGTTGAAGATTTTCCACTAAAACGTTGTATAATGATAATTTTTGTTGAAGAATTGGAAGTTTGAAATGTATATACTCCTAGTCACCAGTAAATCTGGTCCCCATGGTTTTGCTATAATCCTCAAATAGCAACTTAACTCTTTTAGTGGTATCGGCTTAGGAGGAAGGAAGGCTTGCCTTTTCTTGCTTGGATGGTGGAATATTTCAACTCCTTTCCTAAAATTTTCATATATATATATATAAAAAAAACTTAACTCTTTTTTTTTTTTTGCCAAAAAAGGGCTGTTTTATAGAGATTTTCTCTTCATAGCTTAGTTTTTCTTCCTCACAGGAGCTTTTAATATGTGTTTACAAACTATAAAGAATATGTATTTTCAACTTCATTAACGATTCAAGGATGAAGTTAAGTTTTACAGTACTGGTTCTCAAAATGTTACGTTGGACCTCTCCTTTAACAAATTGAAACTCAATGAAATTCAAACTCCTACAGATCAATGAATAGAGTTTAATCAATATGCAGCAACTCTCTATCCGATGGGTGAGTTCATGTGTACAGTGATCACAAATTCTTTTCTCAGCATGTTTTCCACTACTATCACTTAAAATTGAATCGTACAAAAAGCAGCTTGAAACTGTTTAACTGATTTATTCAAACTTCTATTCATATTCTCATGCTGGAAAGAAATGCTGCAAAGTATATTACAAAGGAAACCATAATCCCAACGCAAAATACTCACAAAAGTGCTGCATTTGTTACGCAAACCACAATTTACTGTGTTTGGTTACACTAGCGAGAAAGTCTAATCCTTTGATGCAATGCTTGCCTCAGCTCCTTTCTGGCTCTTCCCTTGTTCAAACTTGTCTATGGCTACTTGAAGTTCATCTGTACCTCCAACGGCCCTCATGGTGTAGAAGTACACCCCTAAGACAAAAGCGGACAAGCCCCCGGCTACTACCAGATTCTTCGCCTTGGGCGTGAGGCCTCTGAATCCTGAAAGCCCAGCCATCTTGCCAAGAAGGAGAAAATGCTGCATTAGAAAGTTGGCTGAGTGTCACATTTATGCTTTCAATGATGCAAGTGCAGAAAATTATGAGATTCGAAGGATAATACATGATTCTCTCAAAAGCCAACAAATGTTAACAGTATAAATGATGCAATAGTGAGAAAAGACGAAAGGCCTAGAAGGAATATTAAAACATTCAAGTTGAGATCAAACTTTGATTAAATGGCTTCTTAGTATAACATCTTGTTTGCTCCCTTGAGTAGTTGACTTGAAGGAAACATCAAACATGACCATAAGACTAAGATCGTCTAAATTTTTCTATGGAAAATACATCAGTCTACCACAGTGAGCATTACTCCAACTTCCAATCTGAGATTGCATGGTGATTTAGCTATAGCAAAAGTGTGAAAAGAACCATTTCTGGTTAATGAAAAAGAAGAATAGTGAATTGGTAAAAGCTATTTGAGATTGTAACAGGTATTCTATATTTCTATGAGGAGAGGAAGCAAACAAATAAGAGATGAAAATGGGAAATTTTCAGTCAATTAGTTACTACAACAAGTCTTATCTCACAAGATGGGATCAGAGTCATATAGTTACAAGTTACAACGCACAAATGGACCCTATAACTAAGAAAATCTGGAGGAAATTCAATGAATAGAAACATGAAGATGAAGCATGATCAGCGCTAAGACACAAACACCAAAGGAAAATACATCTATGCTGCCCAAGAAAGCCACTATACTCTCTTTTGGGGGGGGGGGGGGCGGGTTTAAAGAATATAACTTGGAGACCTTTTTTTCAGGACATGAAAAACTTACAGTAGGCTAAAAACTAGTTAATAAATATGCCAGATAGAAATAAAACATATAGAGCGCATCAAATGGCTGTGATGTGTATCATGCTAAGAACTTTAACCCATAAATCAAGTTTCAACCACCACCAGAATCCATCTGTCCAACAGGAGGGCTACTATAAATGTAAACCTTATAAAACTTGATACAAACTTTAACCGAATCAGAAGAAATAACATAAAAACAGAATATGTTAAATCGTTTTAGAAAATACATAGTAACTAATAAAGTTTATATTGTAATGGTTGCCGAGAATTGAAATCTCTTGCAACTACAATTTGAAACGACAGTAATACTTATTACTTATCAATATTCATCAAGTTGAGTTCGTCTCTTCTTCATATAGAAATATAAATATCATATGTTTCTCAGATGAAATCATATGATTCAGAAACAACAAAAACACAGAAGTCGTATCAATCAACTATGATGCTATGTCCAGAAAGGATTTCAGCACTGAGGCAGTGTATAATAAATTCAAGTTACAAACTCCAGGTCAACATTCATGTCATGATCAGATTAGAACAAAGACAACAGCACAATGTCCATAATAAAACACTTAATCGTAAAATCCACTAATAAAAGAAGATCATTCTATGAATTAGGAAAACTACTAATCCCCATTAGATTGTATTGTAGTCAGTCTTTCCATCTCCATTTACCAAGAAGTCAACTAAATATCGGGAATTTGCATCATAAAATTCTGACACATAATAGATCGTTTATCAAAGTATACAAGAGGCATTTGCATCTTTTCGAATACAGACATGAAAATCAAATGGAAACGAGACGTTCCAGACTTTTTTTTGGCTTAAACTGGAACTTGTGAAGCTAATAAATATAATAGCTCCACCTATAAATGAACTCTTACAGCAGCTCCCAACATAAACAAAGAAGATAATGACCGAAAAAATTCATGAGCTGAATATACCGACATACGTACTCAAGATGCAATATTTGAATCGAAGTAAAGCACCTAAAGTATGAAAAGAAAAGACAATCGGTTGGTGAGGTCTTTTTGGGGTCAAACCAACATAAGCGTATGTACATAGTCCAATCCATAAAAAGCAACCAAGTGTTAATCAATAGCGCACAAAGGGATTTTTCGTCCCTTACCATAAAAATTGAAGCCTCGCAAAGAAACTCATCATCCTAAAATCAAATTCAAGATGTGTCTACTTACCAGAACTCGAGAGTAAGAACAAGAGAAACGAGAATGGGGCGCAAAGTAGGGAGGTGGCTTGACGAGACAAGCGAGACAGAGAAATGGTGGGTGGTCACAGTTGGGGTGGGGTTCAGGAATCGCGATCCTCCACAGTGGTATATATCTCGAGTTTGTTGGTTCTCCTCTAGTCGGCGCGCAGCCGAAGAGGTGGTGACCGGTGCTTTTAGGCGAAACCACGGGCACGTGGTTCTTAGGAGCTATGATCTGAGCCGTTCGCATAATGAACGGTCCTAATTGTGCCACTAATGAAATGACGTGGCGTCAATTTTTAGTGCAATTTTTGTATATTATATAAACTTAAAACGTGGCAGCCTTGCTAATTAGTAGAAGCCATAATCTTCCGTGTTCTTATCATGGAGTAGCAGATCAAAACTCGTCAAAAAAAAAAAAATTATATGAAAGTTTCCGATGGCTGAGAGAGAAAAAAGAGTTCATGGGCGCAGGCGAGTTTCGGTGAGCGGCGGAAAGGAGGGGTCAGGCGGTGGAGACGGGGAAGGAGAGGGCGGTAATAATGCTAGTAAGGGTGGTCAGGCTGGTGAGGATAAGCATTTCACGTTTGGCAAAGTACTAGAGAAACAGAAAGGGGTAGCTGCTGAGACTAGTGGGATAGGTAGGAGTGATACAAAGCTGTCATTTAGAGACAAACTTCTCTCGCCGAGGTGTGCCAGATTCCTGGTTAGGCATTCGGAGGAAGATGATATAGTTCAAGGATGGAAGGACTATTTCAATAACATGAATGAGAAGGATGCTCGATGTGATGGGGCGGAGGCGGAGTCGGATGAGGAAGATAACCGGATGTCGGGACGATGTCGGGACGTACGGATGGGAAACCGGGGGTCTTTGAAATTCTGCCGAAGAATATCTTTGCGTGGTGCCTTCCATGGATGAATTCCTCATCATTAAGGTTCTAGGTGCTAACTTCCCAACCTACGTCATTCGCGTAATAGATTAATCGTATGTGGCGTCCAAAGGATCTACCTTTTTGATCCAAAGGATCCCCTAAGCTCATTCCCCTAAATAATGGGTACTATATTGTTTCTTTCTCCAACAAAGAAGACAAAGAATATGCTTTCCGGGAGGGACCATGGATGATTGAAGATCATTATTTGATTGTCCCGGTGGCGTCCTAATTTTAATCCTTGGAAGGCCGACTTACGGTGTCGTATTGCGGCTTGGATTCGATTACCGAGATGTTCCTTTCGAGTTTTACGGTGTTGAGTCATTGAGAAGGATAGGGAACATGATTGGCAAAATGATCAAAGTTGATGAGATCCACTTCCATCTATGATAAAGGAGGCTTTGCTCGCATCTGCGTGGAAATTGATCTGAAACAACCTTTGTTGCCAACGTACACAATTTTTGGCGAGGAGCGTCCAATTGTGTATGAAGGGCTTCACCAAGTGTGCTTCCAATGCGGTAAGTATGGACATCAACAGCAAACGTGTCCTCTCACCCAGTCCAAGGATAATGTTCAGGAGAAAGAAGAACAGAAGACGACATCAGATGCTGGATCTAATGATGGGCATAACCAGATGAAGAATAATCGGGTAATGGCGGTAGCCATCGTGACCGGCAACATCGGTGAAGGGATGACCCTTTTGGGAAAATACGGATTTTGCGGCGAGATTTTCGTGGGGATGTCAATTTGCTCGGATTAAAAAAGGATATTAATGAAAAGTTAAAGCCGGTTGAACAGGGTAAAATTGCGACTCAGATGGAATCCCAACGTATAAAGGTGCTACAGGAAGCAAAATCAGGAAATAATGTCAAAAAGGGGGACAATGTCAAGGCGAAGGGACCCATGAAAACCGAGTGGGTCCAGGTTGGATCCAAGAGGAAAAATGTAGCAAAAAACAAAAGCAAAGGTAAGGAAAATAAGCCCCCAGCACGTGATAGGGTTGCTCATTTTCCTAAGGTGGGCCATGGATTGGAGACTTTTCATGTTAACCCTTTTATCACCTTGCAAACCTTGCAAGCCGAGGAGTCCATGCCATGCAAGTCAACACATGGGCCCCGTGAGGAATTTAGTGCTAAAAAAGAATTAGGGCCTACCAAGGTTAATATATTGAATGAGGTGGCTGTGCAAGAGAATCGATAGTGGCGCCTTCTTCAACATTTGAGCCAGTTTGGACACCATTCGATTACAGGAGAATGAAGCCGTTTTTCAAGACTCTTTGGATGAAATCATGTGCGATCAGGACAAAGCTGAGGGGGAGCTTGCCACACCCCAACATACTCCTATTGTTTCCCAATGAATTACATGATTTGGAATTCAAGGGGCACCGGAGCACGAAGTTTTCCTGCTCTTATTCGGGACCTGAAGTCTCATTATAATTTGGATTTTCTTGCAGTTTTAGAAACGCGGTGTGCGAAGTCTGCTTCAACAGGAAGAGCAAACCAACTGGGGTTCTCTAATATGGAGCTCATTGACTGTGAGGGATACAGTGGCGGTATTTGGTGTTTATGGGAGCCTAGTATTGCACATGTTTCTGTCATAGAACGGCATCACCAATATATGCATTTACAAATTACAGGATTGGTAGGACATACTTGGACTCTTACAGTAGTTTATGCGTCGCCATCTCCCCTTGGTAGAAAGGTTTTGTGGGAAAGGCTATCTCGGTTAGCACCATCAGTCCAGGGGGCTTGGATGATTGGAGGAGATCTCAACGGTACGATGTTTCATTGTGAACGGCGATCTTTCGCATCATCTCGAACCTCCTATGATCGTGATCTTCTTAATTGGGTTGACTTGCATGATATGAGGGATGTCGGATTCCTCGGACCAGAGTTTACATGGAAATGGGGCACATCAGAGGCACGGCTTGACAGGATGCTAGCCAATGAATCTTGGTTTAATACGTTCCCAAATGCATCGGTTGCACATCTTCCATTTTTCAAATCAGACCATCGTCCGTTGCTTTTGCGACTAGGCATGAATGTAGGCAACCCCAAACCAAATCGTCCTTTTCGGTTTATTGCGGCTTGGGTTTTACATGAGAATTTCGATGAGTTTGTCAAACAATCATGGAGCCAGACATCTCCCTGGCTGCATAACATTGACCAATTTACCCAAGCATGCTCTAAGTGGAATAAAGAAGTTTTCAAACACTGAGGGAAGGAAGAAAGGGTTACTGCGCCGCCTTGAGGGGATTACTCGGGCAACAACTAAATATGGTATGACACCTAAGTATGCAGATCTCCAACTCAGTATTTGGAAGGAATTAGAAGATGTCTTACTCCAAGAGTCCCTCCTGTGGGCGCAAAAAGCCAAAGCAGAATGGTCAGTATATGGGGATCGAAACACACGGTATTTCCATGCTTGTGCTAATCGAAGGAGGAAAGCTAAAAAGATTGAGGCGATTAAAAATGAGGAAGGCTCCCGGGTTCGGATACAACACGAGATTAAAAATTTGGCCACCTCTTTCTTTTCTGGCCTCTTATCAGAAGATGTTAGTAACCGACCACCACTTCGATGCCAGATGTCTTACCCATGTGTTGAGGAAGACCTTCTCCGGAGATGCCAGAGTACGATTTCGGATCAAGAGATTAAAGAAGCAATTTTCTGTATGGGGCCTCTTAAATCTCCAGGACCGGATGGGTTTAATGCTCTATTCTACCAAAATCAATGGAGTACGGTATGTACCTCTGTAATTAACTACGTTAAGTTTCTCTTTGCTAACCCACAGGCTATCCAGGAGATAAATGGGACCTTGCTAGTTCTCATACCCAAGAAAGATCATCCGGAGACCATGGGAGATTTGAGACCAATAAGCCTATGCAATGTCATTTATAAAGCAGTCTCAAAAATCATCGTGAAGCAAAGTGAAGCCTATTCTTCCTCAGGTGATTGCCCCAAACCAGTGTAGCTTTGTGCCTGGGCGACATAGCAGCGATAACATAATTGTGGCTCAGGAAGTGATTCACACTATGCGTAATATGAAGCAGAAGAAGGGTTTTTTGGCAA
The DNA here is from genome assembly GCA_019022615.1 of Acacia melanoxylon. Taxonomy (NCBI): domain Eukaryota; kingdom Viridiplantae; phylum Streptophyta; class Magnoliopsida; order Fabales; family Fabaceae; genus Acacia; species Acacia melanoxylon. Next base: position 16,600,451 of record JAFJYJ010000005.1, read on the forward strand.
TTAAAATTGATTTAGAAAAGGCTTATGATCGAGTTAATTGGAATTTCTTGGTACACTGTTTGTCTCCGGGAGCTCAACATCCCAAGTAGCATTTGCGAGGTAATTAATCAATGTATAACCACTTCTCGCATACTGTTGCTATGGAATGGAGATAAAGCTGAGGTGTTTCGGTCCACCAGGGGAGTACGACAAGGAGACCCTCTATCGCCCTATCTGTTTGTCATTTGTACGAAGAAGCTGGCTCATCTTATCCAAGCCACTATTTCTGACGGCCAGTGGAAACCAATTCGTCTTACAAGGACAGGGCCATTCATCTCTCATTTATTCTTTGCGGATGACGTTATCTTTGTTTCTTTGAGGCAACCATGGATCAGGTAGCTACAATTAAAAAGTGCCTTAAAACATTTTGTGATTGCTCTGGCTTGAAGATTAACCATCAGAAAACCCGAGTATTCTTCTCAAAAAATGTTCATCATGTTAGACGAAGTGAGATGTGTGCCTCCTTGGGGTTCCAAATCACTAGTGACTTGGGTAAATATTTAGGGGTTCCCCTCCATCACAAACGGGTGACTAAGGAGTCTTATCATTTTGTGGTGGACAAAGTGAAGGCAAGACTATCAAAATGGAAAGCTACATCACTTTCCTCTGCAGGGCGTTCTACACTGATATCATCGGTGACTTCAGCAATTCCTGGTTATGTCATGCAAACTTCTTTAATCCCAGCTAGTACGAGTGAGTCCCTGGATAAATGCAATCGTCAGTTCATGTGGGGTGGTACTGAAGAGCAAAAGAAAATACCTCTGGTTGCTTGGGATGTCATATGCAAGCCCAAAGCTCGAGGTGGGCTGGGAATTCACCACACTAATCACTACAACCAGGCCTTTCTCATGAAGATTGGGTGGAGTCTAGTCGCTAGAAAAGATGAGTTTTGGGTAAAGGTGCTAAGGAATAAATACGGCTGTGGATCTGATACTATTCCAAAAATTGAGCTAGGAAGACCAGGGTCCAATCTTTGGAGTGGAATTAAACGCACGTGGCACAGGGTCCAAGATGGAATCGAGAGACTGCCCAACGACATGGTACGTTGGAAAGGATCTAAATGTGGAGCCTTTACCGTAAAGTCGGCATATAATTCCCTCACGAACACTGAGTCACATCTGGATCCAAACTGGGGTCGGCTATGGAAGCTTCAAGTGCCGAACGATGTAAGATGTTCTTATGGCTAGCCCTACATAAACGGATACTAACTAACCTTTCACGATGCATGCGTGGCTTGAGTACTAATAGTTACTGCCCGGTCTGCAAGACTAAACCAGAGTCTCTAAGCCATGTTCTTCGAGACTGCCCAGACACCCTTCAGCTTTGGCGACAGTTAGTACCTCGACATGCATGGAGTAAATTCAGTTCCCTGCCGTTTGATCATTGGGTACGCTGGAATATTGGGCATCGAGGAGTAAGTAAATGACCGATGAGTGGAAAAACACCTTTGCTATTGCGTGCTGGTGGCTGTGGAGGCGCCGGAACTTGGTCATTTTTGAAGATAGGAAGATTTCGAACCCAACTCTACTGTCCAGTGTTATGGCTATGGTGTACAGTACACGTGAGGCTCGGGACAGGTACGCTCCAAAGACTAGAGTAACGCACACTCGAGGAAATACTGGACACCACTGGGAACCACCTTCAAAGGGTTGGGTAAAGCTGAACACGGATGGAGCCTTCTCACACTTGTCCCTTGGTGTAGCCAGTGGTGGAATTCTGCGTGATGAATATGGGAAATTCCTTTCAGCGTTTATGTTTAAAGGGCGAGGGTGATTGCTTGATTGGTGAGTTATGGAAATTTGTCTTCATGAAGGCGAAAATAGCGTGGGACATGGGCTATAAAGAGTTGATTTTAGAGACTGATGCTGCAGAGGTAGTTGACCTGCTACGGGGCCCACTTGTTTCAACGCATGAGGATAGAGGATTGATCTCAGAGATTAAACACATGGTTGACCGTAATTGGAATGTCGATGTTCAACTTATAAGCCGTTGGGCTAATGCGTGGTGACCATCCGGCTAAAGCGAGCCTTTCCGCCATGCCTGGTGTCCAGGTGATTCTGCACACTGATATGGAGCTGGAGAGGATTATTGCTGAAGATAATATGTAGTTAATGTATGGTTGCATAATTTTTATCAAAAAAAAAAAAAAACTCGTCAAAATTCTTTGGAAAAAATGATACAACTTCTCAAGAGTATCATAACCAATAAACAAAATGTTGAAAAATCTTAGGGGAATTCGATGGCATGAACTTGCTTCATTAATCTCACGATCATAATTTAGCTCAAAAACAATAACAGCTTCGACAATCCGAGAAATTACATATAAAGCCCCACCGAGTGAAAAACAAATGAATGAAATTTAGAGTTAACCATCGACGTCTTCAAACTACAACTCGAATATTGAAAAGAGGATCATATTACGAAAATCCAGAAATTAATATATATATATATAAGCGAATATTAATCTTTGATCAGAAATCTTATGGAACTGGAGCAATACAAATGGTAACAATCAAATAGGAAATCATACCAATACATCAATACATAGTCAAAAGAAGAGCGAAAGAAAATAGAAATGATTAGAAAGATTCCACATACCGACATCAATCCTGAAGAGAAAAAACTTTTCCGGTGAAGGAAAAAGAAAAGAGGTCGAAATGGCAATATATAAAAGCAACAAGGAAGAAAATTCAGAGAGAGTGAGAGATGATGCACTCACCTCCTCCCTCGCCGAAAGCAACCACGGTTCTGTATTGTCAGCCGAAGATCTTAAAAACTTGGGATGAAGAAAACTCGAGTAGAGGAAAGGAAAGGTGAGTTGTGGAAATGTAAGGTTTTAAAATTTGCTCTTTTGGAGAATATATTTTAACATTTACGAGGTAAAATAATTTTTTCATAATAGATTTTAGTAGAATGGATTCTATGAAAAATGTGATTTTAATAAGATAATAGTGTTTGAATATTGTTACAGAATAGTCTTTTCATACCAAATTATCAAAAAGCATTAGTCCTTATGATAATTGTATATAAAGGATCAGATTTAATTTTAAATATCTTTAACATTGAATCTCATAATAAATATTAAAGATTACATAAATTTGGGTACAAAATTAAAATATTTTAAGGTCGATTGATGATACTAAAAAATATTTCGGGATACTTACTGGTACTTGAAAAAAAAATACTTCATGATCTTGAAAATTAATTTATGATTTTGAAAAAATGATTAATAGTCGTGATGGGTACTAAAAGGTTATTTAAGGAAACTGATCATTCTTGAAAAAATATTTCATAATCTTAAAAATTTATTTTAGAATCTTAAAAAATATTTTAGGGTACAAGATGATCTTGGAAAAATATTTCGGGGGGTGTGACATGTACTAAAAAGATACTTAGGGTCTGTTTGGTTCGACGGAGGGGAGGGGATATGAGGGATTTTAATATTACTTTGTTTGGATTAATCAGAAGGAAGGGAGATGAAGGATTTTAATGTTACCTATTTCGATTTAAGAGGGGAGGTGAGATTTTTTTTTTTTTTTTTTTTTTTTTTTCACATTCACAATTTTACTCTTATGTTATAAGAGAGATTTTAATGTTATTTTGTTTAGTTTAGGAGGGGAGTGGAATTATCTTCACATGGATAATTTTACTTATGTTATAAGTGATTTTTTTTTTCAAACTTTATTAAATGTATAATTTCTGTAATCACTATAGCTAGGAGATGTTTTTTTAGCCAAAACCTGACTTGATAAGATAAGACTTTTTTTTTTTTTTGATATAAAAGATGGCAAGAAGCCTACATTACCATAAAGACAATTACACAGGAGAGGAAATTAATCCTAAACAATCTTGGTCCACTCAATGCCTCAAAAAAAGGGGACACACATCTAATATAGCAGTGTAAGAAATACCCTTTTTGGCTAGGGACTTGTTTTATAAACATAAAGCAAGGTTATCTAGGCAAAGTCATTGGACATTGGGCCTATTTCAAAACATTTGTTTGTTGAGCGTTTCATGCAAAAATATTAAACGTAGTAAGAAAAAAGCCCAATAATAGTGTTTAGATCAGTTTTATTTATATTGGGCTTTTTCCTTAAAGCTCCTTAATCTAAAAGCTCCCTCCGGGAGCTTCTTCTATGTCAACGTTAGCTTCTTCTGAACGTGGGGCCCACTGTGAAGCAAAACTGGGGTTCACGAAAAGAAAAATATCTAAATGTGGGGCCTGTTATGTTTTGATTGACCTTCCACATTACTTCCAGCTTTTCTTTAAAAAAAAAATCAGCTTTTTATTTTTTTTATAACTTTTTTAATAAATATATATATATATATATATATATATTATTCAATCAAATTCATGTCATTTTCTATCTCAAATGACTTTTGAAATAATAATCCAAATACTCATAATTTTTTTTTTTTAAAATATACTTCTACAAAAGTCAAACAGGCAATCCAAACACAAATAACATTTACAACCCGACTTTTTTTTCCTACCGGGTTTTACAAAAGTTAGATAGCTTTTAAGTCACCGTTCCCACCGCCAATCCAAACATGCCCATTGTGGCAAGGGTGAAAAAAGACTGGAGTGGAGAAAAAAAGAATGAATTTGTACAATCAAAATAACTATTAAAACGGGTAAAAAATATCTAAGTGAACAAATGACAATACAACATATGACTTACTGGAGACGTCCAATGTGAAGATAATTCCAGATTAACAGATTTCCAGCTGGAAATTCTGCCTCTCTTTGCTTCCTACCAGGTTGTTCTTTCATATTGGCTTTGTGCTTGCTCAAGCGAATCCAATATCTCATTCCTCTCCCCTATTTACTTATTTACCTTGGAATTATCATCTATCCACTTGAACAAGGTAGGAGGATCCCTTCCACACATGGCCATCAATGGTGTTACCCTCAAAATGTTGTAGGTTTTAAGCCAATACTCAACCCATTGAAGCAACTTTGCCTTACGTTGTGGGTTTTCTCTGCCAAGTTACCTCAAGTAGGTTTCCAAACTGCAGTTCACCACCTTCGTCAATCAGTTGGTTTTAGGCGTGGTAGCCCAAACTATAATATAGAGTAGTGCCAGATTAAGCAAATACTTCATATTTTAGGTGTGTTAAATATAATCATCACTTTTGGCCAAATGTGTATGTATGTGTGTGTATCATTGACTGTGTTATTAATTCATATTATATGGATGAATTGCAGGCCATGCGAAGCTGTTTTCTTTGTTGCAAGATATGCAAGAAAATGATCGGAGATTACAGTTGGGTGACGAAATGAAAATTAAGCAGAAGGAACTAGGTTTGCTATCGCTTCAATGCCTAAAGACTGACCAAACACCCCCCCCCCCAAAAAAAAAGCTTGCCACCTTTTCTCCAATTCCTCATTGTATGAATCCAGTTTCTCCTTTTGTCAGTCTAATCTGTTTCTGGGTGGTGTATTGTAATTTATCATATCGTATTAAATTTTGCTGCAAATCATTGATTCAGATTTTGAGTGGAAGAAAGAGGAAATGGAGCAGCTCATCTTACAGCTTTTACTAAAGCAGGTTTTGGTAAGATAATTGAAAGCCAGAATTCCCTCAACTATAGTTAGACTTGCGTCCGGTTTCTCCCCTTTTCCTGTTTCTGCCCATCCCTCATCATCTGCAATAGAATAGGAAATCATTTGGCCCGTCAGGCCCGCCGTTTTGCCCTCGCCTGCAGCGCTGGAGGACTGAAAAATAGGTCGAGAAATTTAAAATTGGTCCTGGGCCATGCGAGAAACCGGAGAACTGGGCTTAATCGGGTTGGCTCAGACCCGTTTAACTCTAGCTTTTTTTTTATTAAATAAAATAAAAAAATTAATTACTTAGACTTCCACTTAATGAATGTGTTTATTTTTAATTACTTAGATTTTTTTGTTTAAACTATAACCTTTTTTATGTTTATTATTATTCGTATTAAAATACATAATTAGTTATTATAAATTTTAAAGAAGGGATGTTTTCATATTAAAAAAACACATACTTTGGTATTACAATATTATATAAGTAATAAATTATAAATATATTTAGTGTAAAATAAGTATAATTATTTTTACGCGTCAAGTAAAATCATGTATGAATCGAAGGAATCTGGAGACACATACAAAATTACGAGAGGGAAAGACGTTTTGTCGTGATACATAAAGAATTTCCTTTGTTTAATATTTTTTGAAAAAGAAAAAGAAAAAAACATATTCTTTGTGTTTATTTGTTTTTTATTACGAATTAATGAATGTGTTTATTTCTTGAATGATTTATATTGTTTAGATATTAATGTTGATAACATTTATTTGATAGATTAAAACTTTAATGATTGCAATTTACTAATTATATTTCTTTAAAAAAATTAAAGGAAAAATAGTTAAAATTTGGAATAGTAATTTTCAAGCCCCTCAACCCCCAAGTACTATCTTATCGGGTCGAGAACTTTGAAAAAACAGATGTTTTCCTTACCCTAGGCCATCAAAATCTTGATCCAAGGGTTCAAAATCATTTTTAAAAAAGGGTTTTTTTTTTAAAGGCTTAAGGATGAGGAGGGATAGACAGATACAGATGGACAGAGTATCTCCTTCCAGTTAGACTTGGCCGCATACCGAGCCAATTTTACAATTATAAAGTCATGATTGTGCAAATTATTAACTGTTAAGATTTTTCCGAGTCAGTTTCTTGGAGAATTAAAAGGCTTCCTAGATGATTATATTATTTATCTGATATCAAGAACTGTAAAGCTAGATGATTCTATTCACCGTAATTTGATAAGATTGGGGAAGATAGTTAGCCAACAATTTTACCTTATAGGATTAGGGTTCCTCGTACCCGATCAAGTTAAAAGGAGCTTAAGGTATTTTAGGAATAATAGAAAAATTTTAGGAGTATTTTAACACACATATTTTTATAATCCCTTCAAATCCGTCTAATTAGGGGGGAGGTTTTTGAGGGGAGAGAAGAGAAATTTTAATTTCTCCTTCCCTTCTAAAAAATATGATAAGCCAAACGAGGGAAGGGGTCAAAATCCAATATTCCTTAAACCGACCATTAATGATACTAACTGGTATTGAAATCTTAAAATCTATTTTAAGATATTGAAAAAAAAACTTTAGGGTAATAACTATTTTTGAAAAAATATTTTAGGCTATTGACAGATATTAAAAAGATATTTGACAATATTGATCGATCAAAAAAATCTTGTGGTTTTAAAAATTTATTTTAGGATCTTGATTTTTTTTTTCAAGGTTACAGGTACTAAAAAGATATACTAAAAAATACTAATGATGATAGATGAGAGAGAAAAACCTAAAGAAAAATAGCTTTTTCCAAAATTTTAGTTTTAAGATCCTGACAGTTTTGCTGGTGTTTAGCAAATTTTTGGCAAAATCATGTGTTTGCCAAACAGGCTCTTTTAAGCCTGAAAAATAATAATTCATGCATAAATATTTGTCATATGGACGGACAGTTAATCGCTAATAAAAATTGAATTTTTTGTTGGTAAAAAAAGTAAACAGTTTTCGGGAGCGCTCGCCAATCCATCGGTTCGGCCATGGCCATGGCTAAGGAGCTTGAGAGCAGCTTGAACTGCGCGCAGAAGAGAAGCAAGAAGAGGGTGAGCTTAGAAGGAGAGAAAGTGATATTGGTGCCATACATGGAAGCCCACGTGCCGAAGTATCACCAGTGGATGCAAGACCCATCTCTTCTTGAAGCTACAGGGTCTGAGCCCCTTACCCTCGATCAGGAGTACCAGATGCAGATTTCATGGTCTCAAGACCCTGACAGTTACTCTTTTTCTCCTTCTCTTCGCTTTTTCATCTGAATTTTGATTTACTGAGTAGATTGTGGATGGCTTTTGCATATTCTATCCCATTTTATGTACATTTGTGAAAGACAGAGTTTGTGCACTGGGTTTCCTTTCCTCTTTTTCCTTATCAATATTTTTGGATAAGTTTTTCTTGCAATTTGCTTGGACACATGAACAGTAGGGAAAATGGCTTTATTTCTAAACATTGTCATCAAGCAGGGGAGCTTTTTTATTTTTATTTTTTTTACTTTGATGTCCTAAGGAGCATTATAGATGTTTTCTTTTTTTCTTTCTGTTTTTTCTGCAGAGGAGACCTTCATTGTATTGGATAAGGACTTGGTTGTTGGAGAGTTTTCACATGGAGAACCCCATGTTGAAGGTACCTTAAATTTTCAGCCTTCATAATTTTGAACTTCTCCTCGGTTGTGATAAAAATTGATGAGAAGAAAGGGCGAATGTAATTTCATGCTTGTAACTGTATGGATTTGCTTTTGATTCAATAAAGAGAAGTTCTTCACTTGATGGCACGCATGACTGATGCATGCATGATGTAAGGTTTCAGTGATATGTTGTGAAGCATGTGAACATTGACATTTTAAAATAGAGTTAGAATGAGTTGGCTGCTTATAGTAAAAACTTCAGAATGTTTCATGGTGGGTTACTCCTACAGGTACTTTTCCTGAAGCTACCCCTCATATCTTACTCTTGTTGACAAACAATAGTAATTGGTAATGAATTTTACAGGGAGAGATGTATATATTGGCTAAACAAAGCTCCATATTTACAAAAATTTCATCATGCGTGTATCATTTGGCAGAATAGTTGGCAAATATAGAATCTTTTCAAGTTTACCAGAAGCTTTTGATACATTTACGTCCATGATGGTTTTTAAAAGATAAAAAGATATGACTTTTGCCTGAATATCGATACATTTGGCCTTTTTAGAGCCTCCAAATGTTTTGGTAAAGGAAGTAACTAATATGCCTCATTTTCAGCTATGGTTGGTGATGTAAATATATTAATGAATGACTTGGATAATCCTCAGAATGCAGAGATTGAGATAATGATTGCTGAACCAAAGAGGTAGTTGGCTTAACTTCCTTATATAATTGGGTGGATTTGTTCTTGTATTTTGATAGGCATACCTGTTTTTTTTTTTAGTTGTTTTTATGTTCTGTCCATATTTCCTTCATTCTATATTAAGTGAATTTCCATTTTTCTAGGGTGGGGATGCGGTAAGAGTGAATGATAATGATAGAGAGGAAAGGCTGCTTCCTATTTATGTAAATTGAAATGGGTTTGTTGCACTACGATATTTAAACTCTAGTTAATGACTTGATATGCACAGTAAAAAGAGGAAATAGTAATTGGTAATGGTTGGAGAACATATACAAAAATTAGGAATATGGTCTTTTCTCTTTTGTATTCATGTTTAGTGATAGCCTCATATTGAGCCAAGCATATAAAAATTCCAGACCATTAAATATTTTAGAGAGTTGACATATTATGTTAGTCTTGGAATTTAGAGTATTACATTTCCTTGTTCTCATTTTCTATAGCTTTGGTTTTTGCTAGTATAGCCGTGGTAAAGGACTTGGAAAGGATACTATTGTAATGATGATGGCCTTTGCAATTGAGAAGTTAGGGATCAACATCTTCCGGGCTAAAATTGGCGAATCAAATGCCACTTCCCTTAACATGTTCCAAAAATTGGTTTGTTTGCTTCCCCTTTTTTGTTCGCTGTTTACTAGGCAAACTATGGTCTTAGAACCGTGGATATAATTTTTCTGCATGGTTGTCACACAATTTAATGCTTTGACACCAAATTATTAATTTTTCATGTAATTTAAGGCACATGCTTTATTTGACACTATACTTTTAATGATACCGTTCCTCCCACTGATCACTCCCTCTTTCCAAGGATTATGTCTGAAATATTTGTGTTATTTTTATGTTTATGACTGATTGAATATTGTGTACGGTTTTTTCCTAGAATTTAAAGCTTGTGTCAGATTTTGTGTGTCTACAAATAGCTGTTTATTTCTCTAAGATTGACTAACCTAATTGGTTTTGTGTAGGGTTTTGTGCAAACTTCATATAGCAATATCTTCAAAGAGGTGAGAACATGTTTTATTTCTGTAGCCACCTCAAACTGATTTATATGCCTGTATTCATTTAGAAGGAAGTACTAGTTTGTGGAGAATCAGATTTTTGGGACATTTTCTCTGAAAAATGTAAATCCTCTCAATTCAAATCAATCCTTAACTGGCTCCTTTCCTGTTATAATTGTGAAAAAAAGAGTGGCCCAGTGGTCAAGGCTCCTACCAGGTGAGGTTTAGGGATGGATAGATATATATAGCCTTACCCCCGCAAGTGGAGAGACTATTTCTAGGATTTAACCTGTGATCTCCAAGTCACACGGCAGCAACCTTACCTTGCTCTAAGCCTCACCCTCTTCCTGTTGTAACTGTAATTATATGCATTTTTGTTTATCTTGTAAACTACCCTAAACATATGCTGTACTTTGAGACATGTTATTTAAAACTCTTGGACACTAATATTTTTTGATTTAAAACCAGAGAACCAAAGCGGAAAACCTAAAATCACAACTATTAAACATTAATTATCACTGATGAATGTAATGAGGAATGTGCAATAGGTTATTTTGAACCTGCCATGTGAGTGATCCTTAAGCCCAATAAGAAATATATTGAATATTGGAAACTAGGGTAGTAATAGGAATTTCTATGCAAATTTAGGATGAAATCGTAATAGACAAACTTTTAAACTCCCAACTTGAAACAATCCCGTTTCTGCTTCTGGTCCTTTACTGTAGGCTTTGGTGAATGGTGATAGGGGTGGACTGATTTGGATGGCTAATCCCCTCAGTAACTAACTGGATAAATTGAATGCTTGGTGTTGTTCATTAATTTCATATTTAGTATGATTCATAACCTAGGGTGATAAGGCTTGTTATTGTGGTATGATTAAAGTTTGTGTTGAGGAATGGAAATCTGAGACTCGTATGCCTGATGAAGTGTAAATTAAAATATTCCCAGAAAGAAGTCCAAGGACTTAGGTACAATTTTGGTCCCGCTGGCTTGGAAAAAGTTCAATTTGGTCCTGTTGATTTAAAATTAAGTTTACCTATCTGTTATCTAAAAATGTTTCTCTTCAACTCTCCTGTAACTGATATTTGAATAACTTAACAAGAAAAATATTGATTCGGCCATATATTTGACATCATGGCACTTGCTTGTCATTTGCCTTGTAGGATATTAGAATGTCAACTAAGATCCAAGAATCATTTGTAAAATATTACTTGAAAGCCATGTCTTGCCATCTCCTTTCCCATTCACCCAAAATTTAACCCCACTCTATTTGTTCACAAATCACTGAATTGAACCCATCAGGGCCCCTCTCCCTTTTGCCAGACTTTTCGGCCAAGTCCTTGTAGTGAGGATCAGGAGGCTGGGAGCCCTTTGCCATTGAAATGCCCTTCCCTTTGGATGTCTCCCAAGTTTGATATTGGGTGAGACAGGTGAGTTAGCTGAGTTTTTGACTAGAGTCAGTTTCCTAAGAACTTGGATCCAAATTAAATCAACTGAGTTTTTCCTTTGTGGTCTCGTCATTTCAATTATGTGGGGTGTTTTTTGAATTTATATACCAGTGCTGGGAAGAAACAATAGAGGGGATTCATTTGGGTTGGATTTTTGGGGCAAAAAAACAGAGGGAGTTTGAATTTGGGATTTGGCCTAGCAATGGATAGTACTACATGATAACTGTCAAGGAAATTCTATATTTCAATAACAACAGAACCAAATATAGGAACTTATCCCCAAGTGTTCAAAGCAAAAGATAGTAGAGGGTGAGCCTTGATGCAACGGTAAGGTTGTTGCCATGTGATCGGGAGGTCACGGGTTCTAATCCTGGAAACAGTTTCTCTGATTGTGGGGGTAAGGCTGCGTATATCTATCCTCTCTAGACCCCACCTGGTGGGAGCCTTGTGCACTGGGCCAACCTTCCTTTCTTGGCTTTTCGGTGTGTTTAAAAAGTTGAGAGTTGAATGATCGCACCACAAGTAAATATGAGCCTCACTGTAGCTTTCTGCCATGTATACAATTCTATTTTTATACAGTATACTGAAATTGAATAGGTGAACCAAAAATGTGTTTAAAGTCCAGCCCAAAAGAATCCATCATTGATCTGTTTTTCCCCAAGTATTAAAGCTGCTTTCTTTCACGCGCGAGAAACTCGTAGTTGATGGACTTGTTCACTAATTTGTGACAGGTGACTTTGGAGTTCCAAGTAACACAACCCAAGCATGAGGAGATACTGGCTTTGAGGGGTGCTGTGGTCAAGCACACTTGAATCCATGGAAACCTTTCTGGTCACGTCTCTTTCCTGTGATAGAGATAGAATAAACTCTTGTGATGTTTTCATGTTCTAATAGCATGTGGATTTTAGGTTGCCTGGACTACATGTGAGGTTCTGAGTTGTTACGTTAATGTAGAATCATTTAGCTGATCTTGCCTTTCTCAGCTGAAACACTGAATTAAAAGCTAGATACTAGCACTTATATTTCATGTTCCATAAATTGCATGAAGCTTTCTGTGAACAAAGCGTACGCCTGTGATGCTGATTACTGCCTTCGGTCCTTTGTATTAGTTGTTTCAGATGTTTTTAACATAGATTAAAAAGAATTGTTAGATTGCTTTAGTTGTTAAAATCATCCAAGTATTCCAATCATATCCCATCAATTAGATAAATCCTAATGCCTTCTTAAGTTGCAAGAAAGCTATTAAAATTGAAGGGTTAAAAATGGAACATCATTTGATATTTTGACTTGGCACTTTATGACCAAGTCCTTGGTGTAGCAAAGCAACAGAGCTCTCCTCTCGGATTCAATATTTAAAAAAATGTTGGCTCAAAGAAAACCCACGTGGCAAAAGAGAAGTTGGCAAGGATATGCTCCCCTCCACGAGATATTGCAACAAGTCAACAAACACAAAATATTGCGGGGTCCCGAAGTGAAAGGAGGGTGCTGTTGTTGCAGGTAAAGGAATGGAAGGAGAGGTGGAATCATGGATGGCTTTGGAGAAGAAGATGCATTGACGAAGAAGAGGAGTTGCGTGTCTTTTCTTTTCACATAATTTATTTTTATTTTAAAATATATACATTAAATTAAGTAATTAAAGAATAAAATATAACCATGTTTCTCGGCGTTTAGTTGCACATTCATCATTTAAGTTTGTTGACTCAATATTTTCTGTTAAATGAGACCAACAATGTTAAGATTAAATGATTAAAAGTACACTTTGCAAACTAGCTAATTAGTTAAATGCTCTATGTCCTATATTAAGGACAAGAGGAGTAGTAGTTTTGGCTTGAATCTTATTTCGGATTTTAGAGGTAAATGTGAGCCTTCAACGAAACCATCATCAATCAATCAAGATTTATTTGGTTGGAATTTTTTTTTTTGATATGATTTTGGTTGGAATTTTGAATATTCCTAAAAAAATTATTTTCAAGAAAATATCAGCCCAAATATAAGGTAAGAGACAGAAATTAAAGGCGAATCGAAAGAGCAGTACAATTTTGTTTGAAATACATCACACGTTTTTTGTCAAAGAACACACAAGAAGGACATAATTAACACAATACAGACATCACCAGTTTATTTCTCATGCCCTTAACTAAAGCCAAAGTTTGAGAAACATTTTAGCAAGGAAGTAAACCCTAATAACATATGTTGCTCATAATGGCACAGGATCCACGAACAATAGTGTAATCAGGATGAGTGAAGTTATCAGCTTCTTTGTACAACACATCCATGAAACGAGTAAGATTCAGAACTACGATCATAAAAGACATAGGAACTTGAGTTGGTTTAAGACATTCCTCATTGTCATTGATATCCTTCCACGCATTCTTAATCATCTTCCTTAATTCTTCTATGTCTTCCTGTCTTGAGACTCCATAGTCCTTCATATAGCATTGCACACTTGAGGCAATATACTTTCTTTCCTGATCAAACAACACCACCACAAAAGTTTTGTAAGAGAAGTTACACACACATGTATATATATATAGATTTGAGAAACATGTCTAGGGAATTATAATGAGGTCCTAAAGAAGGAATTTAATTACCCATAAGTCCCAATGACCATGGTAGTCAAGATCGAGCTTATACTCGCAAGATAGGCGATCCTATGAGTTTTTTGAGAGAAAACGATCTGATTCGCTTAAAGGATTGGTCCTGCGCAAGATCGAGTGAGATCGCTAGGGAAACACGTGAGATCATAAGATCGATCAAGAGCATGTGAGATCGACGATCTTGCTGTTTTTGTTGACCTGGCCCATTTACCCGAGTTTTGACCCAGTTTAAACCCTAAACCGCGCTAATCTTCTCTGCTGCTTGTCGTCGTCGCTAGCTCGCTGCAACTCGATTCTCTACTACTCGTCGTCATTGCTGCGCCTGTGCTCATCCGCTCGAGTTGACCTCTCCTCTTCTCGCTTCATCGCTACCATCCGCTCTCATTGCTTTGTTCGCTCAATTGAATTTCTCTCCCAAGTCCCAATCGCGGTTTAGCTCGCCCAGCGGCCCAGGTTCTTTAGCTTGATAGGTTCTTTATTTCTATTTTTCCTTCAGTAACTTGAGCTTGATATGTTCTTTATTTTGCTATTTATTTGAATAAATTATTTCTATTAGAAGGTTGCTCATATTAGATTGTGGTGTCCATATTATAATGCTGCTCTTTATAATTGCTGTTGATGCTGGTGCTAGTATTAGATTGTTCAGGTTCTTTATTTTGCTCTTTATTTCTATTCTGTCTTAGATTGTGGTGGTTTAGCATTTGGAAAATGGCTTCTAGTGCTGGTGCCAGTAATAATGTTGTTGCTACATCCTCTAGTAGAGATGTTAATGGAGAAAAGAAAGAGATTGTATTGGACACCTTGTGCAGTACATTGCATTGATTTAATGTTGGAGGATTTGGAAAAGAGGATACCAGTTCATTATGATACTATTCCAAGGGGGAAAAAAATCACAACCTACATTTATTCAAGAACTTCTTTGATTACTTTGTTGCACCACTTCACTGAAGGAAAAGATTTGGTGAGACCAGCCCTCACTCGCTTTGCCATATCTTACCTAACTTTGGGGGGTGCCTCTATGATAACAAAGGAGCATTGATTCGGATGTTCACCTCCAAAGAGTGGAAGTCTAGCCGGTTTGCAAAGGCAAAGGATGGGAAGCTTATAGAAAATGTGGTTTTGGATAAGGATTCTTGGAAAGATATTGTTACTTGCTTGAAAGGTGCTTATCCTTTGGTCAGGGTGCTCCATATGGTTGATTCACATGTGAAGCCAGCCATGGGCTTTATATATGAGGAGATTGATTGGGCTAAAGAGAAAATTGTTCATGCCTTTAACAACGTAGCAAGAGGGTAAATTATCAAGTTTGATTTAAATTTTTAGTTTTGTTCTCTACACTATTTTTTTTATTCTTCAGTTATTTGCCTATGTGGGAAGTCATTGATGATAGATGGGATATGCAACTTCATCATTCTTTGCATGCTACAGGCTATTACCTTAACCCGCAATTACATTATAATTCTTCATTTAAGGCTGATTTTGAAGTGAAATGTGGATTATATGAATGCTTAGAAAGGATGGTGGAGGAAATAGAAGAAATATCTAAGATTGATACTCAACTTGAAGATTTCAAGTATCAAAGGAAGTTTTTTTGGTAATGCAATAGCCAAGATTGCAATTAACAAAAAAGCTCCAACAGAATGGTGGGAGTTGTATGATGAACATCTGGAGCTCCAAAAATTTGCTATTCGTGTTTTGAACTTGACATGTAGTGCCTCCGGTTGTGAGCGTAATTGGAGTGCTTTTGAGATGGTAAATTTTCATGAATATGAAATATATTTCATTTCAAGAATGAATTTTGTATTAATTGTTTTTAATTTCTTATATTTGCTTAGATCCATACAAAGAGAAGAAATCGTTTGAAACAAAAAAACTATTAATGATGTTGTTTTTGTGATAGCTAATTCAAGATTGGCCACGAAGAAGGTGGCTAGAAAAGTGAATGAGTATAATGTCGATGATATTTCTTCTGATGACGATTGGATTGTGGAAAATGATGAAAGTCCATCTAACATTTAAGACTTAGATGTAGACAACTTGGTGCCAACTCAAAATGAAGCCTTGGTTGAGCCTAGCAATGACTTGGAGTTACCAAATTTTGATGAAGCCGCCTTTGAAGATGGAGAGAAAGATGCCATGCCTATGATGCTAGATGATGAATGTGATTTGAATGCTTTGATAGATTAGATTTGAAGTATTTTGTTTTGGTTTTGGTGATTTGATATTTTTGTATTTGTGGATCAAGTTGATGCTTTGAATTGTTTTTTAGGACTCATTAAATGTTATTTTGAATGCTATATATTTTTATTTGAAGATTGAATTGTCTTTTAGGATTAAGTTGTGAGTTAAATGGTAGTTTATATGTGTATTTTTTTTATTACTAAAATTTAAAAAGTAAGATCTTTACAATCCATGCCGATCCCACGATTTACGATTTGCTACCCCTTTCTGATCTTAAGTAAAATCACGATCTTGACTACCTTACCAATGACAATTGAAGAGTAGGCAATGATAAGTTTTACGGTAAAAAATGACAACATCTCATTTGACATTGAGATTTTTTAGTAATTAAGTCCCTTATTTGGGACCTCATTATAATTTCTCCAACATTTTTGGGTATGCAGATCATTTACACACACAAGCGTGCACACTCACCTCAGTGGAGGCAATGTCATCCATGAGCCTTGTAATAATAATAGAAGCTTTGAGCCCATTTGAAGATGTCCTCAGTTACAATGTCTTCCATAGAAATGAAGATGACATGACATGGATATATATAAACAGAAGATAATGAAGATATGTGCAAGTACTCCTCTAGTGTTGGTGTATAGTTTCTATGTAACCATCTCGCTTCTGCCATGTAGGCTTGCACTGTCCTTTTATACTGGCATATAATAAAACAGTATTTTATGTTAAAAATAATAATTGTACCTAGTTTATTAATAAAATATGTCTAAAGCAATATGCATACGCATTCAACTGATTTGTATGATGACCTAGCTTCTTTCCCGGTTCCTCCATGAAACTTCAATATTTCATTATAAATTAGCTTCATATATCCTGGGAGGTCATCAAAGCGACTAATATCCCACCTGTATCAGCATATTAAATAGTTTAACGTTAAACACCACAAGTAAAATTAGGTCAAAGAAGAGAGAGAAAATATGGCTCAAGTCCTAAATTCAACAAACATATTTCAAAACTCATAATTTTTTCCGTTTTAAATATAACACTCAATTGACTTTTGTTTTATATTATATATCAATTTATAAGTCAGGGAAATTAGTTTGGAGAAAAACGATGAATATAAATACTTTAAAATAATTTAATTAGATTTCTTAATCTCTAAAAAAAAAAAAAAAAAAAGAAAGTCAACTGGGTATAAGACTAGGGGTAGTAACATATAATAAACTATTTTAATAAACCTCTCAACCGCAGCAGTAAAGAGTTCTAGTTCGTCCGTGGTTCCATAAACATCGTATGTATTATCGGTGATAGTCAATAACACTGCATCTTTGGCCACATTGATTCTGCCTTTGGAGTATTGAGGCTCAAAGAAAAACCCAAAACGCCAGAAGTAACACTCCACAATCTTGTTTCTTACATATGATAGATTTCTTGGCACATCCAAACTGTTTCCACCATCTAAAAAAATGAAAGTATATATGTCTAAATAATTTCATAACTAATAATAATGTTTATATTTCTTCTTTTTGTTTCCAAAGGCTCGAGAGTTTAAGTCTCTCCTTTATCTGGGACAGTCAAGTGCAGATTACCTCTGCTATAGATTTCTATTTATTTTGATTTCTCATCCACATTTTAGTTTCTGGATTTTATCTCTTTAGTGCATGTATGGGGTATAGTCTTTTTCATGTATAAGGAAAATGTTATAGCTCAATATACTTATCATATGAATTTGGTGCATATTTAAGGAAATAGCTACTCTTAGTTTTAGGGATGTTCAAATGTTTGATTTAGTTCAGTTTTGGGTAAAACAAACTAGGCAAAACCAATTGATATTGCCCAAGTTGGGACCTGAACAGTTTTTAATGAAGTCTCTTTGTTTGGTCTGTTTTCTTGCTTAGTTATTAATAGCCACAAGTTCTTTAAAACTAAATCTGTAGGAAGTTGATGATGGTATAAAGAAATATATTGAAACATGGAAAGAAGAAGCGAGGGAGATGCTTGTCTCTACTGAGGAGAAGCCCTTGAAGAAGGCTGAAGTGATTGATTCAATTCAATGTTTGGGTTTGTCATATCATTTTGAACCTGAGATTGAAGAAGTGTTGAAGCAGATTCACAATGATTACGTTGAAAATGATGAAATAACTCAGATTGAAGATCTCCATTCTCTTGCTTTGATCTTCAAGTTATTGAGGCAACATGGATATCCTCTTTCACCAGATGCGTTCAACAAGTTCAAGGATGAAAAAGAAAACTTCAAAGAAACTCTTACTTCACATGTTGAAGGTTTGATAACTCTGTATGACGCTTGTCATCTGAGTATTCACGGAGAAGACATTTTAGATGAAGCACTGGCTTTCACATCCAATCAACTCCGAACTATCACGATTGAATCAAACCCTTTCCTTGCAGTCAAACTAAACAATGTGTTAAATCAATGTCCATAGAGGGGAATTCCAAGGCTGGGGGCACGAAAGCACATCTCAATTTACTACCTTCATCCTTCCCATAATCAAGTTCTTTTGACTTTAGCCATATTAGACTTCAACGCACTCCAAAAACTTCATCAGAAAGAGTTTGGCATCATTTGTAAGTAAGAGTTCGAGTCTGGTGGAACAAAATGAAGAAATACTAAACATTATTGTAGCTAGCCATGAAATAAATAACTGATACATGCTTTCATTTTTTGTGGATGGTGGAACAGTTTGAACGTGACGAGAAATCTTTTCATATGTAAGAAATAGGATGGTGGAATGTTGCTTTTTGTCTGTTGCGGGTTGTTTTGAGCCTCAATACTCCAAATCCAAAATCACGATGAGCAAAGAAGTTGGCTTCTTAGCCATCATCGACGATACATATGATGCCTATCGAGCCACTGACGAACTAGAAATCTTCACTAAAGCGACTGAAAGGTTTAACAACATATACTCGTATTTACATGTTAGGTCAAATTTAGAAGTTAGGGCTTTCCCCTCTCTCTTCTCCTTCTTTCTGGGATTCAAAGTAAAAAGTATTTATTATGCTTACAGGTGGGATATGAGTTGCTTGGATGATCTCCCGGAATACTTGAAGTCAGTTTATAAGGAATTGTTGATTGTCTTTGAAGAAATAGATCAGGAGATGAGGAAAGAAGGGAGATCATACAGTGTTGACTACACCAAAAATGAGGTATATTCTCGTCCATTAATTAACTTGCGGATAATAAACTAGCTATAATTTTTTTTCCCTCACATATAATCAGTGTTGAGCCACACTTGTGTATAATGCAAACACAAGATTTTAAGAATATATATATATACAGTGGCAGAACTTGGAGGAAAAGTTTGAGGGGGCCAACTAGAAGTGGGGGATTCGGGGTTTTCGCCCCCAAATTTTTTTTTACAAGGTTGTTCCTCTCACCTTAGACTTAGAGCATCATGACAAGTCTTTTCTAATTAACTCCACGATTTCATATTTTCAACAATCAACAAGATTTACCGGGGAATAGGAAATTACTTATATTTTGGAAAAGAATCAAGACCAGACAAAAAATATGGGGTTGAATCTGAACAAAGAAATAAGATGAGAGAATTTACTTGTAGCCAGCCGCGAACAAGAGTCGAAAAATCACAAATGAGTTATCAAAAAAAAATTCTTAAGCGCGTTCGGCGTTCCTCGTTACTCGCTCGCTCTGACACTCTGGTTCTCGTGAGCTTTCAGGAAATTGAAAGTCGAAAGAATGTCTAGGTGAGTGGGAGTGCTGGACAGGACAACTGCAGATTTATTAGAGCGAATAAAAAAAAAAATTGCGAAAATGTAGTCTGAGCGGTGCTGGACGGTGCTGGACAGTTGTTGGAGGGATTTGAAAAAAACATTAAAAAAAGCTTGAAGCATGATTGAGTTGAGATAATGTAGTCTGAGTGTTCACGAGCAAAATAGTCCGAGTGTTGAGTGGAAAAAAAGCTGGCGGGGCCAAAAACTTTTTACTATAAAATAATAATTAAAAATTGTAAAAAACAAAAACAAAAACAGTTTTTTTTAAAAAAAAAAAAAAAAAAAATTGGGGGGCCATGGCCCCCCTTGGCCTCAATTAAGTTCCACCTCTGTATATATATATATATATATTTGAGAGAGTTTTGTGACAACAGACTTGGATGGTGTAGTTGGTTATAACGCCTCTCACACAGTCACACACACTAGAAGACCCCGGTTCGAACTGGGCTCAGACAATTATTGTATATATATATTTTTTATTTTCTCCCGCCTACGCCGTTTTGCTTCCCTCTTGAAAAGGGTAGGTCATCAGGCTCATTCACAAAGGTAAAAAACGAAAACCATGTTTCATTTCGGTCATTCAGTTTCTCCGATGTTTGGACCTTTTTGAACAACCAAATTGGAGCAGTCGAGATCGAGCCGAAATTGATCTTCATGATTAGGAATTTTGAATTGCAATTTTCATCTTAACGGTTATTCAGTTTCTCCGGTATTTGGACCTTTTTGAACAATCAGATTGGGGCGGTAGAGATCGAGAGTGTGTATGTGGCTGTGGACCTGTAGTTCAGCTTCAACTTTGATGGCGTATGAGGTTGAGGAACTGAACACAGCAACGGCAAGCCTGTGGGTTTAATCCTTCTAATTGGATTTCAGTGAACGGTGTTGAGGGAGTGAACACCGGCGACGGCGAGTCTGTGACTCTGGCTGACTGTGATTCTGCCTTGACTTCAAGGTTCATGCAGGAGTCTGTGACAGTTAAGTGATCAATTGTTTATGCTGAGGCCGGCGGAGCAAATTAAAGTGCCAGTAATTCAGAATCTCTCTTTGATTTCTCAAAGATGTGGAGATTTCTCTGCTTCCAAAGGCTCAAACATGCAATGCCAAACACCGCTTTCCCAGCCTGTTTTAGATTCTCTTTTACAATCTTGCTTCTTTTGATTCTCTTCTTGTTTTCTATATCTATTTCCTTGTTTTTCCTTTTCCACGTTTTGTTTTCCTATTCAAAGCTTACATGCATATTGCATAATTAGTGTTGTTGCACCTTCGAGAAGCAATTTGTGGCATTTCCTACCTTACTTTGACTTGAAAACAAAATTTGCATTTTAACCTGTTTTATAATATTCATCTTAATATACTATTTCCTAATTGCATTTAAAACTTTCCTTAAAAAAAAATAATTTGGGACGTTATCCATGAACCTCCAAATCCCCTCCATTAATTATGTAGACATAAATAAAAAATCCTAGCTCCGTCATTGGATATAATACTGTTTTATGTGACAATTTATCAGGGTGGTGCAAGGCGACATGGCTGAAGCGAGATGGTTACATAGGAACTATATACCAACAACTGAGGAGTACATGAACACGGCCACAATAACAACTTGTACTTTATTGGTATCGGTGACAAGTTTCATGTGCATGGGATAGATATTGTAAGGGAGGACATCTTCAGATGGGCTCAATCCCAACCTAAAATTGTTAAAGTTGCTTTTGTTATAAGCAGGCTCACAGATGACATTGTCACCAGTGAGGTGTGTCTGTGTAACTTTCTTCAATAAAATTTCACTTGATGAAGAAACCAGAAAGCTTTTATATACTAATTGGTTTGTGAAGGTACACCATGCTCATAGGAAAATTTTAATGTATGCGGATAAGCTTGCTAGAGAGGTTCACTTAGATGATCCTCAAGTACTTTTCTCTCCCGAAGTATAATAGTGTTGTCAATTAGAGTTTTGGGCGGACATGTATGTTGCTATGGAGGGGTTCTCCTCAAGTAGGTAGTCCTATTTAATAGGATTATTTCAAGCTATGCTTGCCACATGTATGCAAAAAAAAAAAAAAAAATCACTTGATTGTCTCACTTTCTCTTCATTAAGAATATTTGTGGTGGTACGTGCAGTTTGAGAAGAAAAGAGACCTCATTGCATCAATTGTGGAATGCTATATGAAGGAGCATGGAGTGTCAAAACAAGAAGCCGTAGAGGAATTAAGAAAGATGATTAAGAGTGTGTGGACGGATATCAATGAAGAAAGATGATTAAGAGTGTCTGGACGGATATCAATGAGGAGTGTCTTAGACCAACTCAAGTGCCTAAGCCTTTTCTTATGATACTTGTGAATCTTGCTCGTATATTCGATGTGATTTACAAGGAAGCTGTAGTTCCACTCATTCTGGAGGAATCATGAAGGACTACACATTACTCTACTGCCTGTGGATCCTGTGTCAATATGAATAAATTGTGAAGTGGTGTGAGAAATGAATAAATTGTGTGATGTATTTGTGTACTTCTTGTGTTTGTGTTTTCGCTTGATTAACTGTGTTATGGCGTTTGTCTTTATTGAATAAAATGTGAAAATAAAACATGCACCTTAAACTAAATGTGTTTCTAATTGGTTTGAAATTTTACACATCTAATGATTGATTTATTTATTTTGTGTGTGTTATGAAATCAGGCGGGGCCCATTTAAGCCCTGACTCTTCAAAGACCAGGCTTGAAAATTAGAGGAGTTAAATGAAATTAGCCCTGCAGGGTTGGCCCTGTAGAGTCTCGGGCCGGTCTGTTAGGCCCTTTTATTTTATTTTTAAAAATTATCTAGGTTGTTTAGACTTGAGAGTTAAGAAGTGAGAACCTTAAAAATTTTAATATCGGTCTCCCTTTCCTTTTTTTCTTCGAAAATCTCACTCACACTCGTAGACTCACTCAATCTCAATTCTCAATATATACAAATAACCTAAATCAAAAATCTCTTTGAATGCCTCAATCCAAAATCTCTTTCCTTTTTTTCTTCAAAAAAATATATAAATATATTTGCCCCTTAACCTGAAAAATTAACTATAATCTCAAAAAGTGATGTGCCTTTGCCTTAACAAGTCTTCGTTAGAGAAAGCTAAAGTCTATTATCCAGATAAGCCAACAGTTATAGGCTCTAGCGAAAGAATTGGGGAAACAAGGTAATAAACATGTTATTATCTCTCGTCCTAAATTTTTACTAAAAATGTAAAAGTGAGTTAAAGTGTAAAAATGCCTATAAATTTTTACTAAAAGCACACACAGGACCGACATCATATATATTTTGAAGGTATAAAAATACTCACGAACATTTAGAATGACAGTAAAAATGTCAACACTGTTAAATTTGGATGATTCGTATTGCTTGGATATTAATGTTGACAACATTTATTTGATAAATTAGAACTTTAATTATTGCAATTTACTAATTATATTTCTTTGAGAAAAAAAGGAGGAAAAATAGTTCAAATTTGAAATAGTAACTTCTAGGCCTTGATCCTTGTGTTGTCGGGCCGGATTTTGAAAAATAAATGTTTTTCTTACTCTAGGTTCTAATCTTTTAAGGGTCGGCCTTGATTCCCAATTCTAGTATATGCAGCTTAAAATGATTGAACATAGTTTCATGCTTTAACCATGCATATGCCTTCTTTTCTGTGGCAACAACAGATGTAGTATTTTTCATGAACTTTAATTTTGACATGTCCTGTAAATTCTGCAAGATTTTTATTAAGGAAATAATATTTTTTTTAAAAAAACATCTTATATTAACTAACTAAATCAACTTTTTTTAATATAATTTTATTAGGTAAATTATTCTTATATTAAGGATTATGACTCAGGGAGAGTACATACCGCTCATAAATTATTAATAAAGCCTTTTTGGCTGGATACGATTGATGGACTCACTTTTATGTTTGTAGTCTCTTTATTGGGATTCCTTATGATTCTATGCATTTTATAATATTTCTGATTATCAATATATTAATTTTGTAATGTTTCCCTAAATATGCTTGTCGCTTCACTCTGAGCAGCCCTACTTAATTAATTGTCCCATAAACCAAATAATAAATAAATAGACTACGATATACTTAAAAATAAAAGGAGGACAAGAGGCATTCAAATCTACAACCTATCATCAGAAAGTTATGCTATCATTTAAGGGAAAATAATAAGCGTAGAAGGCCTTTTGTGCATGAGATGGCATTGATGATACAGAGAAAACAATGAAGATAAATGCATTTCATTTTGGGGCAACCATGAATAGAGATTTTGCTTGCAAGTCATAATTTCAAGTAACATGTCACAATCTTGCATAGGCTAGATATCCTACAAAATATATCTTGCCAAATAAATGCATTGCATATTGTGGCAGCTAAGAATATTACGTATTTTTTTGAAATATATAGCACCTTAAAGTAATTTTTCAGTAGCACTTAATATTTTAAAGTAATTTTTTATGGTTTTTGTTGCTGTTGATAAAAATACTCTAAGTCCTAAATTCATGGTGTATGTCTGTTGTTACTAAGAAAAATACTCGAAGTGCAAAATTGTACTAAATTGTTTTAAGGATATTTGGTGTTACTAAAAAAATATTTTGAAATACTAGATGAACTAAAAATTAATTTAGGATACTTAGTGTTTGATGCTACTTAACCCTTAATTTTTCACACTTCATTTATTTAGTTATTGCATCTTCGATCTCTTCTCTATTTGGCAGTCCAGTGCGAATTACACTTATTTTCTCTCTCTGGCTGCCTCCGCGTGCCTTTTCTTTTTATTTTTATTTTGATTGGTGATGAAAGGTAGATGGATAACTACTAAGCATTGATTAGTGTATTAGAGAGCATACAAAGTATAAGAGACAAACGAAATTATTGACTCTGAAATATTAAATATACCTGATCTTGTTCTCATACTATTGTGCATATTTGTGTGTCTTTGTCTGTTTAGATATAGAAATAATATTTTTTTTTTTTGGATAAAATAGGCAAGCAGAAGCTTGAAATGAGAAATAGGAGCTAGATTATAAGACTCTAGCCCCTAATACAACAAGAAGAAAGATACTAGGAATGGCAGGATCGATCCTTCAAAACCATATTCAAAAAGCAACCTCTCGGGATTGTTGGAATCATGACCACATCAGCACTAATGACAACACTATGACCCTGCTTGGCCATATAATCAGCTCAAGAGATGATTTCTCTTGGAGTATGATGAAGCTCCACGTCTCAATCTCGGAACAAAAGGTCTCTAGTCTCTCCAATAATGTCTTTAAGAGGATGATCAGTAGGACAATCTCTCATAAGGATGTTGACGCATCAAGGAGTCGAGTACATGACTATACTTTGGAATCCCATTTGAACACCAATCATGTAACCCTATCATGATAGCATAAATTTCAGATTCAATTACGAAAGTAAGCCAAGGGGTTTGTAGAAACCCATCAACCATTCCCTTGAGAATTTCTTAGCACTCCCCCACACGCAGCTTTGTGTTGTTGAAGCACTGATCCGTCCACATCAATGCGAACCGTGTTCGCAGGAGGGGTGTCCATGATTTCTCCTCTGTCTTGTCCGGTTGGAAAATCGATGTTTTAGCTTTTGATTCGCTCCATTTTCCATGAGTAGATAGCTGCAACGATGTAACATCTCCCTTGTTTCTGTGTTCACTCCCTGAAATTGGAATTTACATCTGGTTGTCCAAAGAATCCAACACCCCAGGCTAAAGATTCTCGTCCATGAGAAGTTTTGAAATCTCCCTTTGCCAGGGTTGTGATAGAAATAATTTTTTACATGTTCATACATGCATAATTTATCATCCCAAGTAAATTAAATATATATATATATATATATATATATATATATATATATAGAGACACACATTCATGTCAATATCGAACTTGTTCTGATCTTCTAGTGGTCGTGGTTTTCGATATTAACTGATCATTGTATTAAAAAAAATTCATTGGGAGTACTTCTCGCCTGGCTGCCTAGTTCTCAATAACATCTTTGACAGTGAAAAAATGAATATTTTTATATACAGAATATAAGGTTCAAATTTGTTAATGTCTGTGCAAAATATAAGCTTTATTTTAAATTTGTCAAAACATTTATTATTATTATTAGGCTAAAGTATACTTTTAGTCCTTTAAGTTTTACGTAAGGCATATTTTTGGTTCCTTAACTTTATAAAGTATACTTTTGGTCCTAAAATTTCTAACGTTAACGTTGCTAACGAGAAAATCTTTGATCAAATGAACTAAAATGATGACTAATAACATTTAATTACACAAATTTTATATATTCTTCAATTTACACATATTTTAAATTTAAGCTTAATGACATTTAATTACACAATCATCACTTAAGTTTACATCGTTATCATTTGAGTTTGCATTTTCCGTTAGCAAAACTAACGGTGTTAGAATTATAGGACTAAAAGTATACTTTATAAAGTTAAGGGACTAAAAGTATACCTTATGTAAACTTAAAGGACTAAAAGTATACTTTAGCCTTATTATTATTATTATTTCCAAGTTTACCTGTTGATTGTATTTGTTGCGTTTATTGTGTAACACTCATCCTTCATACCCTTCATTTACATACAGTGAAGCGTTCCTTACTAGTTCACTAAGGGGCTAATTCAAAATACACCTATTCTTATAAATATTCTTAACGTGCAGATATTTACAATTTAAAAGAATATATCTAGCAGAAGCAAAAATCTTTTTCTGCCTTGACCTACTTCACTGCGATCATTTTCTCTATCTTTGAGCTTTTTGCCCGAGCTGCAAATTTGGCTATTTCAAAAATTGTTGAATCCTAGTAGTAACATTAATTACTCACATAATTAAAATGCATATACAGTATATGGTAGTCAACCATCATTCATACAATACATTCGCATTCAATATTCAGAGATAAATACAAAAATGCAGCTCGACCATAGGACCTACCGGTCCATTCCCACAGCACCGGGTTTTCAATTGGGTCTCTCTGCCCTTCTCATATGAACCTTTTTATGTGACGATTCCCTCATCGGACTACCACCCCGGCCTCAATTATGATGGCATCCAGGGTTACCCACACATTCTAGAGCACTACCTTCCGGCCTCAACCGGTGATAAGGTTACGGGACCCACTAGAGCACTAAGCCTTATTTTCTACCTCCTGTTCACAATACATACACAATGGTAAATACATGCATATAAATGCACACATAGTATGTGAGATAAAAGTTACTACCTTTGGCCTGTGTCCTCCTCTTTACCTTTCTTCCAATCTAGTAAATTAAGTTGCTCGGGACCGTTCTCTTCTTTGTCAACTCATGACCCTAAGCATATGATTACACTATTAGAGTCATGATAAATGAATATCCTCTTTGGCTACATTAGCCTTTAGGACATGTTCCATATCTTTGGGCTTATACTTGTCCCAAATTACCAAGGTTCTGAAAATCGGATCGGTCACTGAACCGGTCGGGGTACTGGGTCAAGGGTCAGTGGGTCAGACCGGTATTAATTAAAAAATATAATTTCATTAAAATAGGAAAAAAATTATATTTTAATAATACAAAATATTTTATGTAAAAAATGAGAGGATATTTAATATTATATTGATTATCTTAAAAAAGAGATCACATTTCTGATTTCTTCTTGGCTTGCAAAAGTGGTTCATGGGTTTCTGCTCACAGAGCTAAGGAAAGTGTGCCCATTAAGCAGTCGTATGGTTCCCATTGTGTCTCATTAATGCAAGAACTCCACCAAAAGCAAAGTCAACATCAACCATTCTCCTATTCTTCTGCCCCAACATAGCCAAAGTGCCAAACACCTCTTATCTCTCCAAAGTCTCATATCTTTCCTAAGCCTCATATCTTCTTCTTCAATCTCTCTCCCTCTTGCCGTCTGTTCCTCCTCCATGATAACTCAAACAAATCGTAATCTGCTTCTTCTTCTTTTGAATCAAAATGCTCTACAAGAAAGTAGTGAACCACTCGCAACTCGCTCCTTCACAGCCTGATAATATCTTTCTCTGATCAATTTCCTCCTTCTTCCCGATCAATGACCTTCACAAGCGACGAGTCTTCAATTAGAGCGAGTTGATCACAACTCTTAAGTCTTCATCTCTCTCTCTCTCTCTCTCTCTCCCCCTCTCTCCTTCTCCTTCTATGTTGTCTCATCGGCGAGCTGATCGAGCGTCGGTGGAGAGTTGTTGTGTTTTTTTTTTTTTAAAAAAATCCTTGACTCGGCCAACTCGGCTGGGTTAATTAGGCCGAGTTGACCCTGGTTCAACTCAGAACTCGGGGTCACCCCTCAAACCGGATCGGTTGTCCGTCAGGTTCGCCGGTTTTCGATCTGAACCGGCCGGTCCAGTTTTCAAAACATTGCAAATTACTTATATGTCATTAATATAAGTCTTATTTTCGCATAAGACTTATAAGTTGATAGAATTTTCAATAACTTTGAAAATTCATATCTTTTTCTATAGATATCCAAATTAAGTGGTTCAAAATTACACGTATCATTCATTAAGTCCATTTTTAGGTAAAAATACCTTCCATTGCCAAATCCAAGCACACTTTTCCCAGAATTATCAATTATCCTCACTGTTCAAGAAAACATTCCAGATTTAATACTTACAAATTCATAACTTCTGTTATACAAATCCATTTGGCTCAAATTATATATTATTTTGAAGCTTATCATGCCTACTTTAAATTTGGAAAATTTCTTAGACTTTGGGTATCGTTTGGTTAGTCAAAACCTTTTTACACAAACAAAACCCAAATATGGAAACAACATTTTTACAGTTTTCCCTGTCAAACTTTGAAAAGTCATATCTGTGAGTTCTAGACCTCGGATTAAGATAATCTAGGACTATTTTAAAGCTTAGGAAGTGTACTTTCTTCTTACCAAATTTCAAAGTCATGAAGTCATTTGCTTAGTCAAAACCTTGCATCAACCTGACTGTCTCACATGATTCTCCAGAAGTGACTGTCTTTCATGGTGACAGAAACTTCAGACCTTCAACATTGCACTTCCAGCACCTTTTATCTCCAAAACAACATCCAACCATCGAAATGAAGATGGGATAGGGTTTAAGAGACTCGCCTACAACCAGAAACCAGTTTGCATATGAGTTTCGAACACTCTTCTTCCTTCTCCGATGACTCTCGCTTCTTGAACGGTAGCTGTCTAGCCGAATGAAATAATTGAAAAGGAGTGTGAAATGGAGAATTGTTGTGCTGGAAAGTTAAGGAGTGAAACATGTGCATGTGTAGTGGGTAACGTGCTGGTCGCCAATGCTGAACATGTGTCTCTTCCCTTGCACTAGTCGAAAATGTGCCTTACGTAGTTACGTTGGTCCCTTATGGAGTGTTGCATGTGCTTGTGTTGAGTTGTTTCTACCAGTGTCACATGTAAAATAGAAGAGGAATGTGGGTGTTGTGGAATCCATTCTAAAATTATCCCACTTGATTCTCTACAAGATTTTTTTTGCAATTAGGTACTTTTCTCATTTAATTGTAAATATTAGATAAATATTGGAAATAAATCCTTAATATCATATAAGGATTTTTATTTTTCATTTAGCTTCTATAGTCCATGAAATATTGAGTCTAAAATTTATAGGCCAATATTTATTCTCCAATTATTTTTCCTTAAATAACTTGGAAAATAGGCCATAAATTTCAAATAATAACTTTAAAACTATTTAGGCCAAATTTTTCATTATTAATCCCTTTATAATAATTCTAGGTTCTCAGAATAATATTTCATACTATTTTCCAAATTTTCAAGGTCTAAAATAATTTTTAATAATTATTTTAAGCTTTTTCTCATGATAAGCTTAAGACTTTGGACTTCTATTAGCTTAGCAGTCTTCTTATCTCAGTCTTATTCCTAATCTCCTTATTCCAAAATTTGGGTGTTACATATTGTCTTTCTTACTTATCTTCTTTGCAAAGAAAAGGTATAGTTGAAAAAAAAAATATTTATTGCTTTTAACTAATTTTAATTCTTTCTTTAATAAAGAAAAATCGGTTATTTGAAACTTATGATTAAGAACGGAGGGAGTATGATCAGATAGTAAAAGTTTAACAAGACACACTACTCATCAATCGGTGACATTTTTTTTTTAAATGTTATTAGGCTTATACAAATAATAAACCAACCCTTATTTTTTAAGTCAAAGTTTAGCAAGACACGCACGTTGTAGCAGCCAGGAGAAAAGTATAAATAAATAGTGAAAGGTACACACACACATATTCATAAATTATGCGAGGTATATGAGCTAAGTTTGTATTATATTTTATACTAATAATATAAATTTTAAATTATTCATTATATTGTATAATTAAACTATTGTATCAACGTTTTCTATAAATATCAACACCACCATTTAGTAATGTAAGCAAAACCCTTTCCATTGACTTTCCATAAGCTTTCCCTTCTAGTGATAGCCACAATATGTCTGTAAATGCTTCTCCATCACTTGTAATTTCTCCTTCAAACCCTAAAATTAATGGCACGGCCAAATTGGGTCGACAATGTGCAAATTTTCATCCTTGTCCTTGGAATGAGCATTTCCTTCAATATGCTTCTGACTCTTTGGTATTTATATTTCTACTCTATATTTAAAGTGGAAGATTTTTTATTTGAGGATAGAGTCTTGGAGAGGAGCTTTCCTTTCAATAAGCCTCTACTCTTATATATAAAATGTTCATTAATTAACCTTATTTTTAATTCTTACCATTTGCTTTCATGATATTTACTTTTTGCACTTCATTTATTTATTCACTGCATCGATCTCCTCTTCTCTCTCAGACAGTCTAATGCAAATCACTCTTGCTCTGACCTTTTTTTTGTTTTCATTTTATTTATTGCATCCTCTCTCTCTCTCTCTCTCTCTCTCTCTCTCTCTCTCTCTCTCTCTCTCTCTCTCTCTCTCTCTCTCTCTCTCTCTCTCTCTCTCTCTCTCTCTCTCTCTCTCTCTCTGTGTCTGTCTGTCTGTTACCGCTGCTTTGGCCTTCTTTTTGTTTCACTTTTACATTTCTACCTCTAGGGATAGTCAAGTGCAAGGTACCGCTGCTTTAATTTCGTTTTTTTTCCTCATCTTATATATACATCTATCTTTTCGCTTTAATTTGTGGATGAATCTATGTACATCTATCTCTTTCTATACATCTATCTCTTTCTAGACTCTACCTAGTGGGGCCTTGTACATTGAGCCGTTCTTTATCCTATATTTTATGTGGAGTAGTACATTTAATTTGTAAGGCAAAAAGTAATTAATAGCTTAAGGCAAAAATTATATGGATTCGGATTTAAAACCAAACCAATAGACTTAGCCTAATTTGGGACCTAATCATTTCTTAATGAAGTTCCTCCTTTTGATTTGGTTTTTTGCTCAGTTTAATTCGGGATAATTTTGTCTAAATCATGTAAAAAATAATTTGTAATTATTAATAATCTTTTGAGAAAATCAATTGTTTAGCCTTTGTTATAGTTTTGAATCGATTTGTAACCAATTGTTTAAACTTTGATTTAGTATAACTCAGTCCTTGTAATTTTGGCTTTGTTCAAATCATATAATAATTAATATATGTATGTATGTAGGAAGTTGATGGTGAAATGAAGAAAATTATTGAAGCATTGAAAGAAGATGTTAGGAAGATACTTGCCTCTCTGGAGAAGCCCTTAAAGAAAGCTGAACTGATTGATTCAATTCAAAGTTTGGGTCTGTCATATCATTTTGAAGCTGAGATTGAAGAAGTATTGAAGCAGATTCACAATGACTATGTTGAAAATAATGAAATAACTCAGATTTTGGATCTCCATTCTCTAGCTTTGCTCTTTAAATTATTGAGGCAACATGGATACCCTGTTTCACCTGGTATGCCACTATATATGTTTCCTTGGTTGATCAATTTGTTTAAGGACCCATGTGCATCATAGCTATCTTTAGTGGGTAAAATTCTTCTTTAGCTATATACTAGTACTACATCTGATCCTTAATTATAAGACATAGTTGATTTTTTTTTTGGTAGAGATTAAAGGAAGCTAAATAAGTCACTTAATCATATCATATGTTGTGTATCATTAGATTATATATTAGCTTATTAGTCAAACTAATTAGTTTGAAGAAAAAAATAAAAATAAGTAATTTAATTAGCTTTCTTAATCTCTCCAAAAAAGTCAACTATGTCTTATAATTAGAACCGGAGAGAGTACTACTTATCTTCTATACCATATACAAAAATGAAGACATTTGCATATAACTAAAGATATGTCGTACACAACTGAATAAGAGTTGCACCCACTAAAGATGAGTTACACTACTCACTTAAAGACACAAGTCCTTAGGGACCTCTAGGCAATAAATTTTTGCAATGAAATATTTGGACAATCTTGAATTGAGGTAGACCATTGAAATTTTATGTTTTTTTTCTTTTTTTTCTTAATCATCAATATATATAATGTATAGGAAGCTACTATATTTTTAAATTGCTCATAAATAGTGAGGCTATTTTATGTAATACAAGGGATTTAGTTTAATATTTTCTCTTAGGAATTAAAAAGCTTATTTCCATTTTGAGTTTATTTTAAAAAATTTAAGAATAATAAATATAATATTGGCTTTTCCCCAAAGATCATTTTTTTGTCCTTTTCATCACTTACATATGCAAAATCATCATCACCAGATGTATTCAGCAAGTTCAAGGATGAGAAAGGAGACTTCAGAGAAACGCTAACTTTAGATGTTGAAGGAATGATAACGCTGTATGAAGCTTGTCATATGAGTATACATGGAGAAGACATTTTAGACGAAGCCCTCTCTTTCACCTCTAATCATCTTCAATCCATCACCATTGAAACAAACCCTTTTGTTGCAGCAAAACTAAACAATGTGTTGAAGCAATGTCCATATAGGGGAATACAAAGGCTAGAGGCACGAAAGTACATCTCAATCTACCACATTCATCCTTCCCATAATCAAGTTCTTTTGACCTTAGCAAAATTAGACTTCAACGCACTCCAAAAGCTATACCAGAAAGAAATTGGCAACATATGCAAGTAAGTTGTCGAGCCTTGTGAAACGAAGGGAAGAAATATAAACATTATATCTATGAAATTACTAAGACATATATACTTTAATTTTTATTTGTAGATGGTGGAACAATTTGGATGTGCCAAGGAATCTGCCTTATGCAAGAAACAGGATTGTGGAAAGTTACTTCTGGAGTCTTGCGGCTTGTTCTGAGCCTCAATACTCCAAAGGCAGAAGCATCACGACCAAAGGAATTTGCTTGATTACTATCACCGATGATACATTCGATGTTTATGGAACCATTGACGAACTAGAACTCTTCACTTCGGGGATTAAGAGGTTTAGTTTTTAAATATATGTTTGTTGAACTTAGAACTTAATTAAGCCGTCTCTCTCTCTCTCTCTCTCTCTCTCTCTCTCTCATCTGGTTTTAATTTATTAATTAATATGCTGACACAGGTGGGATACTAGTTGCTTGGATGACCTGCCAGGATATATGAAGCTAATTTATAAAGAAATATTGAATATGTTTGGAGAAATAGATGATGAGGTCAAGGGGAAAGAAGGAAGATCATCATACAATGTTGACTATCTCATAAAAGATGTATAAGATATTTTCCATATAAATTTCTCTATATATGTTGCCAATCAACTCTTTTATATATATTTCAATAAACTATTATAAATTTCTCTATTTTCATATGGCAGTTTAAAAGCACAGTGGAAGCCTACATGGGAGAAGCAAGATGGTTAGATAGAAACAAGATACCAACAGTAGAGGAGTACTTGAACGTATCGGCATTAACTGCTTGTACTGCATTCATGTCCATGTCACATTTCATTTGTATGGGAGACATTTCCGTAACCGAGGATATCTTCAAATGGGCTCAATCCCAACCTAAAATTATCCAAGCTACTAATGTTATTGGCAGGCTCATGAGTGACATCGTCTCAAGTGAGGTGAGTGTGTCTCTACATAAAAAATTTATATACATAACACCAATGAGTGAGGTATTGAATTTGACTCAATATGAATGTAGAAAACACATTTGATGAGAGAGCTACCCTCAATTAGTCTGACAACACTCGAATTTGACCCAGTCATATAATGATATTAAAAAAACTTATATACACGCCCAATAGACGACCTTCTCTTGATTAAAAATCTTTGTGATGGTGCAGTTTGAGCGGAAAAGAGAGCACATTGCCTCAAGTGTGGAATGTTGTATGAAGGAGCAGGGAGTGACAAGGCCTAAAGCTGTAGATGAATTGAGGAAGATGATTAAGAGTGAATGGAAGGATATCAATGAGGAATGTCTTAAGCCAACTCAAGTGCCTATACCCTTTCTAATGATAGTTCAGAATTTTGCTCGCTTCTTGGATGTGATCTACAAGGATGCTGATACTTACACTCATTCTGAAGGAACCATGAAGGAGTTCATATCACTATTGTTTGTGGATCCGATATGAGCAACATACTATATATGTTATGTTTAAGTAATTGACTTCTTTGCTAAAATTAATGTGTCTTTTTATTACTTTGGCTTTAGTAAACGTATGGTATGAGAAATCATCAATAAATTAAAATGTGTGATGTATGGTGTTAGTGTGTTTAAATTTGTCCCTCATGGTTGTTTTTGAAGCATAAAAATATGTCTTGGTGTGTTTTTTTGATAATAAACGTGTATTTTGTTTCAGACAAACCGTGCTCTATTGCTTTATGTTTTTCTTCATAATTGGTTTAAGACCAAATAATCTTTTGGTCTCTCTTTATTCCTTGCTTTTCAATTTGTGCTTGTCAGAAAATAAAGGAAGAAGGGGAGAGAGCGTACAATGTCATATCTATGTCGGATTCGCTGGGTTAAACCTCTGTATAAGCTACTAGAGTTTAAACTGAATTGATATTGTAAATTAAAGCACCAAACAAGAAAAGAACAAAAAGAGGGAGAGAGAGTCACAAAACTCTACAATGATTGCGGATTAGGGTGAGGAGAAACTGATGGAGTCAACTATATTTATCAGTAGTTAATTCATAAGTTAATATGGTTTCTAGTATGCCTTAATTCATAAGTTATTAATCTTTGCTTTGAAATTAAAGACTAACAATAAATCCTACCATACACACACAGTGGCGCAGCCACACTGACGACCTTGCTTGCAAGTGCAGACATAAACCAGACACAAACCGAGTTTAATTTCTGGGATAGGTGTAGTGGCGAGTCAGGGTGTGACTATGAAGAACTTGAGGAAGAGGAATATGAAGAGAGAGCTCGTGTTAATGCTAATGACAATGCAACTTCTTTTGTTTCCGAGTCTTGCATGCCACCGAAAAACGCTTTGCTATTGACTAGATGTAGGTCAGCACCGTACAGATCTTCATCTTTGGCTAATAGGTTTTGGGGTTCTCCGTTAAGAAGCAAACAAACAGAGCAGGAGCAGAGAACAGAGATTGAGAATAGAAACCCCACAATGAGCGACTAACTCACTGAGCAAAGAAAGTTAATGGATAAAGAATCAGAGGAAAAGTTAAGCCTTTGTAGAGAACTTAGAGATTCAGTCAAAGAGAGACTCTTCAAATTTGAAGAGTCTCAAGAATTTAGAAGAGAAGGAGGAGGGGGAGACTCTGTACATCCTCTAGTTCTCACACGGTGCAAATCGGAACCAGCAAGAATGACGCAGAAAATCGATGCTGAGGTAGAATTCTGGAAGAAGAGAAGGTTGGGTGTCTCTGATTTGTGATTATATTAGTATATTATTGTCTGCATAAACGCATAATCCTTCATATTTTTGGTTTTTCATTATTCCCATTAATGGTCCCAGTCCTGAGCATAGTTCTCAAGAAGTAGTTTTTATTTATTTTTGTCCCTCTGGGTTATAAGATAAACATTTGTTTTGACTTTTATAATCGTTCTGTTATAATATAATAGCTTAGTTGAATTTTGATTATTATTCTTGTTTATATTATTTTGTTTTTTAATACATTAAAAACTTTCCTTAAAAAAAAAATCGGGGGCAGCAATTGTGCGGACACAAACTAAAATTCCTAGCTCCTCCACTACATACACACATTTTGGATAATACTTTAGTTTGGATCACCACTAACACTGTAGAAGGTTTCCTTAATTGTAGTATAATGATAGAATATTGTTAACTAGTATAATTAGAGAAGATAATAAGAAGAAAAAAAAATCAAAATAAAGAATCAATTGTATATTATCAATAGAGCAATAAGGCTCATACAATGAGTAATAGTGAGAACTCAATGCCCAACACTCACTAACTATTTATATTAGCTAAGATTCCCTATTTATAGATTAGGGTTCTAACTAACTCCTTAACTAATAGGCTAACCCTACAAAAAAAAAACCCCCACATTTGTCGCGGTTTACCTGTAGCGGTCATAAATAACCGTTACAAAATCATGCATTTGTAGCGGTTATTGACGAAACTGCAACAAATTAGTAGCGGAAGCATTGGCGCCAAAGCGCGGGCTTGTTTGCAACGATATTTGTAGCGATTACCCTCAAGTAAACCGCTACAAATATGGCGCCAACTTGGCGCATAATGGTAGGAATGTTTGTGGCGTGGAATTTGTCGTGGTTTGATGGGATTAATCGCTACAAATTTGGCGCTAGCTTTGGCGCGTAATGGCACGAAATTTGTTGCGGTTAATTTGTAGCGCTGATAGGACAACCACCACTACAAAAAAGCGAAACGACACCTTTTTGTGGCATTTAGAGTAAAATGACGCTTTGACCGCGTCAAATCCTACAATTTTGTAGCAGTTTTCACTTTAACCGCTACTGATATTCACGCTATATATAGTTAATATGTCCGTACATCTAATTATAAATATTGAGAAATGACTAAATCTGCGTTGTCAGCTGAATGAACTTTCTAGACTTAGGAGTCAAAGATATGCAAATGTCAGCAGCTCTGATCTCTTATCTCAGGAGATGAGGGCTGCAGATATTTGCCTCTCTCATCCTTGTAGCCGAAGCAGTTCCTTCAGTGACAATCCAGATTTAATTCTTTCTTTGACGTGAAGACTTCTACTCTTTTGAAGATAGTCCAACATGCAATAAAGATTGGGTTCCATTATAGCCACCATTCTCTCAGGAAAATATCCTTGATCAAAATGAGTTAGTGAGTTTTTCGTGGGAGATTGGTGGCTATATTGAATCCGAATCTTCACGGGCATGTTGGACTATTTTCAATAAACTATTATTCTTAATTTATTACGCTCGACTCTTTTGGAGAAATTAAAGAAAATAATTAAATTAATTGAGAGTTTTTTATTTTAATTATTTTCACCAAACTAATTAGTTTGACTCATAAACTATTTAGTTTGGATTTTTTTTTTTGCCAAAAAAGTAAATTTGTAACGGTTGTAAGCAACAACTGGAACAGAATCTCAAAGGGCAAACAATTTGTAGCGGTCGTACTCTACAACTGCTACAGAATCACAAAGGTCAGTCAATTTGTAGCGGTTATATGATCGCTACAAAAGTTCACGAAGAATGATGCATATTTGTCGCGGTTTATACGGCGGTTTGTACTCAACTGCAACAAGATTTTTAATTTTGTAGCAGTTATCTTGAAAAACCCCTACAAAATCTAGTGGTTTTTTTAACCGTTCCCCTCATTTTGAAAATCACACGCGCAAGATTTTGATTTTTCACTTTTTAACCTTTCAACATCATGGTTTCTAAAGATAAGGGAAAAGGGAAAGTTGTTGAACATGAGAGAATGCCTATAACAGGCAGTATCAGCAGAGGGGGCCGTACGAGAAGGATTGGGCATGGTTCCCGATCTTTTTCCACGATTGGAGATAGATTCCGGCGGAGAACAAGGACAAAGCGTTTGCTGACATTGTGCAAGTAAGTTATGTTGTTTAATTAAATTTTACATGTTAATAGTTATAAGTTGTGGTTTATTTATTTATTTATTTCTTATTTAGTTATTACTTAATTACTAATTAAATTATGGTACAGAAAAAGTTTAACGTGCGAGCCAACCGGAAGAGGTACGTACTGATGAAAATGGGGGAAGGGTGGAAGAGCCAGAGGGTTGTCTCTACAACTAGCAGAATGGAGATGGGACTATGCCTCTGCAGCAGCTGATCAAGAACATTTCAGATGGCGTGGACCCAAATGGCTGGGCGGGTTTTGTCCACTATCAAAGGAGTACAGAGGGACAAATACGTTTTTTTAATTAATCATAGTTTAAGTTTTGTTTAAACATGAGTAACTTATTGTTTAAAATTTCTTTAAATTAATTTTGTTTAAATGTAGTTTAAAAATATAAATATAGATTAAATTAATTTATTGTTTACATTTGGTTTAAATTAATTAATAGTTTAATTTAATTTATAGTTTAAATGTACTTAAAATATAGTTTACAAGATATCAAAATAATAATTAATTTCACTTAACATTTTGTTTGCTCTTCCTTGCAGGCCGTATCGCAGAGGAACACTAGAAGTCGATCACATCAGACGGTAGGAATCAAGACGTTTGCTGTGACCTACAGTGAGATGGTATGTTGAAAGTTAAATTAATTTTAGGGTCAAATGATGATTGTTTTGTTTTTTAAATAACAAAGTTTATATTCTTTTAACACTTTCAGCAAGAGAATGCTCGGGAGGAGAATCGTCAGACGGACTATGGGCAGTTGTTCACACGCACCTATAGACACTGTGATGGGATGCCGACCTCTGATGCAGCAGAGGAGATAATAATAAGTCATATAAAAATTATTTATATAGTTAATGTTGTATATTTAAATTGAAGTAAATTGTTTGATTAATATTTTTTGAAATCTGTGCGTCAGGCCCGGATTGAGCAGAGCCAAGCTGATCTGCGAGCATTGCAGCCCCCGGAGTCACAAGGGTCTGTGGATCCTACGGCCCCATTGAAAGCTGATGTGGGCCCAGTAGAGCATCCTGGCCACGTGAAGGGTATGGGGTTAGGCGCCAGGCCTAGCATGGTGTACGGCAAGGCCTCCGGTTCTGAGGCCGACACCTTTGACTCGAGAAGGCCACCACCGGAGGAGGTTGATGCGATCATTTCTGATAAGGTTGTTGCATAGAAGGTCGAGCATGTTGCCAGGAATAAGTGCATGCAAGAGAGATACGACCGTTGGTATGCTAGTAGAGGCAAAGCTGGGATGCTGTTACTGGGGCCTTGACTGATTTGTTACCTCACATATGGTTTTCATCTCCCGAGCCTCCCCTTCCGTTCATCTACGAGGATTCCCCCTGCCTCCCTCTCCGTTCGTCTACAAGGATTCTCATCCGCGTCTTACTGCTGCTGATGATGAGGGCGTTGTTACCTTTAGTCATGCACACGCCCCTCCTGAGAGAGCCCCCTTGAGACAGCCCGCACTGAGATA
Organism: Acacia melanoxylon; assembly: GCA_019022615.1. Taxonomy (NCBI): domain Eukaryota; kingdom Viridiplantae; phylum Streptophyta; class Magnoliopsida; order Fabales; family Fabaceae; genus Acacia; species Acacia melanoxylon. Next base: position 16,639,856 of record JAFJYJ010000005.1, read on the forward strand.
GGACATGATCATTAGGCTCCTGATAGTTAGTTTTTATTTTCACACACAATTGTGTACCTGCTAGATGTTTGTTCTCTTTTTTATGTTATTTGGTTTGTTGACAATTTCATTTCCTTAAATATGTACTATCTTTTATTGTGGTAGGTTTTTGATATATTGGAGTACTATTTCAATACTTATATTTCATTTATATTAGGTTATTAATGTTACTTATAATATATAACAATATAAAATGTTTTTTGTGAAAAAAATTATTATAGTTAAATAAAATAGATATTGTAAATGGAGTTAATATGAAGTGAATAAAAAGCCATTTTCTCAAATAAAATAGATATTGTAAAATAATTAATGGAGTTAATAACATTTGTAGCGGTTATATTGAAAAAACCGCTACAAATTTGAAAAACATTTGTCTCGGTTAATGCGAATAACTGTAACTAATGTCAAACGGCTATGATTGTGTAGCAGTCTTTGTAGCGGTTTAACAACCGCGACTAAACTCTAGCGGATTTTAAATTCAAATTGGTAGCGGTTAGGTAACTACCACTAAGTGTATTTTTACATTTGTAATGGTTCTTGTAGCGGTTACTAAACCGTTACAAAGTATTTCCATGTTGCATTTAAAGATCTCAAGTGCTGCTATGAAGGTAATTAAATATTCTCTCTACATTTATGTTCTATCCTAGCTTTGTTTACTACAGATGGATAAGTCACGGATCAAGCTCGCGCAGTTCTCTTGTATATTTAGTGGGATTGAAAACTTTCTTAGATTTCGTCTTCTCTCACGCTAGCATTAATGGCAAGATCGTGTGTCCTTGTTGTAGATGCAAGTTTAAGAAGTGGCAAACACGAGAAGGTGCTATGGAACATCTTCTTATAAAGCCTTTCCCAGAAGCATATACATTATGGGAAGTTCATGGTGAGAAATGTGGTATGAGATATAGGGATCATCTTCCCCAAACCTCACAAGTAGGAAATCAAGTAGATCAAGATGATCCGGTTAATGAAGCTGTTCGCGATGCTTTTAGTGTTCAAGATGACAACTTCACAGCAAAAGTTTAGGGTCCAAAACCAGTTTTCTTTAGGAATGATGCATCTCGGGATTTTTTCGCCCTCATGGATGAGAGCGATCGTCCTTTGTATCAAGGTTGTTAGAAATACTCAAAATTATCTTTTCTGATCAAATTGTACTATATCAAGTGCTTGTGTGGGATCGATGATAAGGCAATGTCGATGTTGCTGGAATTACTACGAGATGCTTTACCTGACGCGAACATTCCCACAAAATTCTATGAGGCCAAGAAGATAATCAACATATTAGGCTTGAACTACGAAAAAATTGATGCCTGCCCCAACGGCTGTATGCTTTATTGGGGAGAGGATGGTCGGAGGGAGACTTGTAAGAAGTGTCACACTTCGAGGTTCAGGACAGTTCGGGAGGAAAAAAAGTAGAAGAAGAAACCCGCAAATATTTTAAGGTACTTTCCTTTAAAACCTCGCTTACAAAGATTGTTTATGTCGTCTAAGATAACTAAGTATATGAGGTGGAATGTAGCTGACAAGAACGAAGATGGTAAACTCAGACATCCACAGGATGTTGAAGCGTGGAAAGCGTTTGACTCAGACTTTCCTGATTTTGCAATGGACCTTAGAAATGTTCATCTTGCTTTGGCGACTGACGGTTTTAATTCGTTTGGGAATCTTATCACAAGTTATAGTATATGGCTAGTTTTTTTGATACCTTACAACTTTCCGCCTTGGATGTGTTTGAAACAAAGCTCCTTCATTATGTCCATGATCATTCCAGGCAAAAAGACGCCAGGAAATGACATCGATGTGTATCTCCAACCGCTTATCAATGAGTTGGTGGAGTTGTGGAATGTAGGTGTCGAGACGTATGACGCACATGAGAAGACACTGTTCAACTTGCGTGTGGCGTTGATGTAGACTATCAATGACTTCCCTGGATTGGAAACATTATCCGGGTGGAATATGCATATCGGCCTTGCGTGTCTGGCTTGCAATTGTGACTCTGACTTTGTGCGCCTTCCCCACAGTCGTAAGTGGTGCTTCATGGGTCATCAGAGGTTTTCTTGATGGTACGCACAGGTTTAGGTTGCAATGTAATCGTTTCAATAGGCAACAGGAAAAAAGATGATCTCCTCGGAATTTATCCGGTGCAGAAATCATAGAGTAGCTTGTGGATGTTGAATTTGAGTATGGGAAAAAAGACGATGCAGCAAAGGTCGGGACAAAGACTACCAGGGCTTCTGGTTCTGCCCCCCAGCAATGGTGGAAGATAAGCGTCTTCTTCACTCTTTCGTATTGGAAAGATAATTTGCTCCGACACAGTCTGGATGTCATGCACATTAAGAAGAATGTGTGCGATAATGTGTTGTACACGATTTTGAATGAATCAAGCAAGTCAAAAGATTATCTTCAAGCGAGGAAAGATTTACGGGAGATGGGAGTTCGTGGAGACGCGTGGCTGGATGAGCATGACAGATTTCAACCAGCAAAATTCACCCTGACAAAACCGAATATGGAAATCTTCCTCGCGATGTTGAAGAAAATAAAAGTTCCTGACGGGTATTCAAGAAACATTTCACGATGTGTTGACGTGCAGGCTCAAAAGGTTACTGAGCTGAAGAGTCATGACTCATATGTGCTTATGCAACATTTACTTCTGTTGGTCGTCAAAAATATGCTGCCTCTTGATGCATCGATCGTTTTGGTCGAGCTTTGTACTTTCTTTCGGAAGTTGTGTTCTAAGGTTTTGATCGTGGAGGAGCTCGACCAGCTGCAATAGAAAATCATTCTTACGCTGTGTCATTTTCACGGTCATGGTTCACCTGACAGTACACCTTGTTTACAAAACAAAGCTTGCTGGCCCAGTTCACTACCGATGGATGTATCCTATTGAGAGGTATTCATCTTTAAATTAATTATTTTAGCATTACTCCTTAGTTGCATGTTTAACCAGTGATGTATCGACATTTTTCCTTTATTACTTTATAGGTTTCTTGGGAAAGTGAAATCTTATGTGAGGAATAAGACGTGGCCTGAAGGTTTAATAGCATAAGGTTATATTGGGGATGAAGTCTTGTATTTTTGTTCAGGTACTTTGATGACATTTAGACATCATTCAACCGACCGCCTCGTGTAGACGATTGTCCCGAGCCGGCATGGAAACACGAGCCATCCGCGTTTTTGACCGTTTAACTCCTCCCCGAATGATTCCGAGTTTCCAGTTGTTAGTCCCTCGTGTTGGTAAAGCAGTTGGCAGAAGTGAGAACTTCAAACTCACGACACTTGAGAAGATTCAAGCACATATACATGTTTTGATTAATTGCACTAAAGTTGAACCGTACCTTTAGTAAGGATTGCACACAAATATATATATATATATACATATATATATATATATACATATATATATATATATATATGTTATCCTATATATTTCCTTACATTTTATACTCACATTTCATGCTCGTCATCACATGTTGAATTGTAGGAAATTCAAGAGTCATGTGAAGCGTCAACTGAGGATCCGTACACAGACATCCTCCGAAATTGATAGAAAGGTCCACATAGAATTTCCAGGTTGGTTTAGGAGGAGAATAATGAATGACCACAACTCACACTCACCAGAATTTAGAGCTCTTGCACTCGGCCCTCTTGATCACGCCCAAAGATTTATGGCATACAATGTCAATGGTTTCAAGTTTTACACCGTTTCACGAGATCAGGGATTGCTGACCCAAAACTCGAGTGTATATGGCACGTTTGGGACGAGGAGTTATGCGAGCAGCAGTAACGAGAACATGCAGTTCAGTGATGTCCCATATTATGGAAAGATAGTTGATGTGATCAAGATAACTTACAAGGTATTTTCTCCGTGACGCTGTTCAAGTGTTTGTGGGTGAATACGACAACGCCTTAGGGACTCACGACTGACGAATTAGGCATTACATCGGTGAATTTCTCCCGACCAATTCACATTGGTCTGTTTGAAGATGACGAGCCGTATATTCTTGCCTCAGAGGCCCATCAGTTTTATTATGTCGCCGATGAGAGGCACGGAGATTGGAATATGGTGGTTTACTTAAAGCCTCGGGACCTTTACGACATGGGCGATGGTGACAACGTCACCTATGATTGTAAGCTGTTCCAGCCTGCCAGTTTCGAAAACTTCTTCTCAGATGATGATGACAATTTACCTATAGTTCGGTACATTTTTTAATATACGCTTTATGAAATTATAACATTTAACTAAAGTTTTATTTGTGTTCAAACATATTTAACTCACATGTAACATTTTATACAAATTTTCTTTGTAGGGATGGTGACGAAGATTGAGAGAAAAGATTATGCCTACGATGTAATTTGTAATCTTCTTCTTATTTTTTTTAAAAAACCATAATACTATTTGTAGTAGTTATAATAAACAACCGCTACAAAAAAAAACGCTACAAACTACGAATCATGAACCGCTGCTAAGTAAAACCGCTATAAAAAGTGACAACTCAACCTCTACAAAATGATGTGTAGATATCAAAATAAATACCCTCACCAAACCACATTTAATATGCTTCAGTTTCTGCACACGTTTTCTCTCCGTCTTCCCTCATAGTTTTACGTTTTCTCAAAGAGGTTAAGTGTTAATAATCATTGAAATATTTCTTTTTTTTTCCTACCCTGCTGATACTAACTTTTGTTATTTTATAGTTGCATTACATATTTTTTTCAACTTTCTTTCTAGTTTCTCATACATTATTCGATCCACTTTCACACACATTTTTTTGTAGAAGTAATTTTATTTTAATTAACTCATAATTAATTGTTATTATACTTACATATTCTCATTGTTTTACACCTATATAATAACCATATATAATCAAATATCATATTTCAATATCATTTATTTTCACCAAAAATATAAATGATTAATAATACAATATTTAATTAATTACTATAATCAATATTTTTTTTTCAATTTCATTCTTTTGTTGCGGTGAATAAACGTTACAAATACGAACAAAAATATGAACAATGACTGGAATAATTTGTAGCGGTTGTAAATATAAAATACTGAAAAATGGCGCCAATTTTTTTTTCCAAAAAAATGGCGGGATTTATTTGTAGCGATTAACCACTGCTACAAATATTCTAAACAAATAAAACTGGTGGCGGCAATTTTTTTTCCAAAAATTGGCGGGAATATTTGTAGCGGTCATGTAACCGCTATAAGATTTTTTGAAACGTTTGGCGCCACTTTTTTCACATAATTTGTAGCGGTTTTATAACCGTGACTAATTTTCAAACAAGAAGTTTGCGCAACCTCATATAGTGGCGGTCATTTGAAACCGCTACGGATACAGTAGCGGTCAAGGTACATGTAATAGCGGATTTTTTAAACCGCTACAAAACTGTTTGCCACAGTGGATTTTGTAACGGTTTAGGTAACCGCTATAAATGTCATTAGTAGCGCCTAAAACCGCTACACATATGTCATTTTAACCGCTACTAATGGTCTTTTTAAAAAAAAAAAATAATGAACTAACTTTCTAACTAATCAACTAATCTCACCTTATATTCTAACACGTCTCCTCAAGTTGAACACTACTTAACAAGGTTCAACTTGAACAACACAAAAATAAGAGGATAAGATGAATTAAATTGACTAGTTTTCCAATTACAAAACAATACAAAGATTTTTCAATACAATGTTTTCTTCAAGACAATCTTCTTCTCCATATCTACACTTGCTGATTCACTTTTGGAATGCTTCAGTCTCTACAGTCATTGGTTCTCATTTTGCAGTGCCACCACATATTATTAAGATATGGAATCAAATTTGATAGATGAAGAAGATGCATAACACGTGGCCCTGAATTGATAACAACTAATCACCTCCATGTCCTTCTTGTATTGTCCTTAGAATGCAGTAAATCATTCTTCCCTTATGTCAGTACAACAATTTGAAGTAGAGTATGAGACTATCCATTATCACAATAACAAAGATGCAAGATCTGCAAACAGATACTGAGGTAACTATGAACAATTTGGTTGATAGAAAAATAGAAGATCATATTACTAGCAGTGTTGAGCATGTCTTGACAGCATCTGATTCTATCATATTAGACGAGTTTAACATTTCCCAATGGTAACACACTCATTAGCAATATTCTGCCATTTCCTGATCCCAAAAATCATACGGATGGTAATGATGGATCTGCCATATTCAATCTTTATTAATGCCATCTTTGTTGCCACATATAATGGGACCTCACACTGGACATCGATCTCGCTTTTCTTGTATTCAACATAGAGGCATCTCGAGGATTGATCTATGTACGCTTTTGTTGCAGCATACATAGCATACAGAGGATCTGAAGGAATCATAACTGCTGCTCCAAAACCAATATTAACGATTGCTCCTTTCTTTCTTTGAAGCATAACAGAAAGAACAATATGCGTAACCTTGGTAGTTCCTTCCACATTCACTTTAATCAAATTCTTCAGCAGCTCCTCATCCACTTCATGCAAGTATCTCGGATAAGGATATGAGATTCCTACGTTATTAATCAAGACACCAACATCTAACCCTTCAATAGCTTCATGAATCTTAACCATACCCTCAGAAACATCTCCTGCAAAATCAACGACCACCGTCCTAATTTGGCTTTTCACGTACTTGGCTAGAATCGAATTAGAAACATCCTTTAGTTTATCCAGATTCCGACCCACCAACACTAGATTAAGCCCTACACGAGCCAATTGAAAAGCATAGCCTTTGCCAATACCATCTATGGGTCCAGTAATGACTGCCCAAGATCCGTATTTCTTAAGATTCTTGGGGGTTCTGAGAAAATTGATGAAATTATCGGCTGATAGTGTGGAGCATTCTAGGATTTCCGACGTGGGTGATAGGGAAAAATTTATAGCCTATAGACTTTGCAAGTATACGGGCCATATCAAGTAATAAAGTGATAAGAAAGTTATCGTTCCCACGAGGACTCAATCAAACTAGTGATTAGATATAAGTTCCCTTATTCCGTTTAAGTTGAGCGAGTCAGAATTGTTTTCAATAATAAAATAAATTTAATAAGAAACTAATAGTAGAAAAAGAGTGAATTTCAATATAGAGAAGTACAACCTAGAGTCGCTAATCCCTTGTTGCTTTTTTTAGATTTTATCCCCACTAAATTAATTTTGAATTAACCTAATCAGCTAATTTAGAGTATTAATGTTTATAAATGTCTTCCGGTCCATTTATATACCTACCTTAATTAATTATGTAATGCCTTACACAACTAAATAAGATCTGTTTTAAATCGGGCTCACTCTAATTTGATTATGAGGAGCTTCTAGGTATATTCCTATCCTGGACGCAAATTAGATTCAAACCTAATTCCACATTATTTAATCCAATGTCAAATTAAGATTCCCTCTTATAAGTTAGACCCTAATTCCCCAAAACATGCTTAATAGTAGCCAATTACTAAGCAATAACAATAAATACAAATTAAATAAACTGAAATAAAAGTAATCAAAAATAATTCGTGGGAATAATCTCTAGAACCCAAACAAGTTCATAGGTTCTCTAGGTTGAAAAGGAAATTAGCCACATATGACTATAATAAAATCCATGACAAGAAGATAACACTCAGAATCAAGAAATAAAAGAAAGAATAAAGAAGAGATGATAGCCAAATAATTGTTGAAGTCTTTGTTCAGTCAGTGCAGTTCATGTGCAGTTCATCTTTGTAATACCCTAAAAATCGTATTTATGATAAGTATCATATTTTGATAAATAATACCTATTGGAAATAGGTGAATATGTGGTCTCAAATAATAAGTAATAATTATCTTATTTTCTAAGGTAATTTCTATTGAAATTAGGGTGAATGAAGAGCTAAAATCCCTAAAATGCATTTATGAGGCATAAATGGCCGAAAATATTATGATAAATATCATATGGCAACAAATACTGACAAAAACTTGGGAAGTATGTTATCTTTAATTTTAGGAATTTTTTGGATTATTTTCTTGAAAAATAGAGAAGCATAAATATAATATTATTAAAAGCACTTTATGGCCCCAAGTATTTTTAATATTTTACATGGGACATAAAATACCAATGTAAATAAAATAGTTGTGAGATAATAATTAATCCTAATTATGAAAATTATCAACAACTAGTAAGTGGCTAATTAAGTAATTAGAGGCTAATTGTTTAGATTATGATATAAGTAAATTAATTAGTAAATAATTAATTTAAGGGGAGAAATTCAAAATTATTAATTAAATAAATAAAAATATAAAAAATATATTTTATGCTTAGAAAAATAAAAGAAAAAAATAAATATCTAGATATTTTGATTATAATAATAATATAATCGGATTGAGCCAACAGGACATTCGAGAATGGATAGAAATAAAATCCTACACCAAAATATAGGGATATAGCCTAAGTCATCCGGACTTTTTATAAACAAGTGGAATTTTATCCGGAGTAAGCGGTCTCGAAGTCATTTCGAAACCAACGGCGTAATTAGAGTACCGGATAATTAGGAAAGGGAAGCTAGTGCTAAAAGTGACTTATAGAAAACGGACCGTGTTTTTCAAACCAGGAATTAGGTTACTTAGATCAGATCATATTATTTAACCTGGTGATTTTACGCCAAGAAAGTTTGGTTCTATCGGAAGTTATTTCCGTAACGGACAGCGTTTGTCCGAAAATCTTCGGCAGATAACGGAATACCGATCATATTATTTAACAGTGATTTTTCGCAAGAAGCTGGTTCTATCGGAAGTTATTTTCGTACACGGACGCGTTTGTCCAAAAATCTTGGCAGATAACGGAATACCCTTAATGGGATCAAAAATATAGTGAAACCCAAGTAGTTTTAAAGAGAAAGAATGGAACTACAAAACCTAGTTCCGGATTTTTGAGATTCGTCAAGATTACGCGATTCGGACACCGATCGGGAACTTTATCGGTAAGTCAGCAAAGATGACATCATCCTCTTCTAGAAGGATGACATAAGCGGGACATGTGGAAGGTCAAGATGGTGCCACATGGTGAAGTGCGATCCGACGGTTGAAATCCGATCTGAAAACAATTGAAGAAATTCCCACCTTGTCCCTCCTTTCTCCTATAAATAGCAAGCTTCTCCCTTCTCATTTCCACACCAAAAAAATCAGCCTAGAGAGAGTTTAGAGAGAAGGAAGAGCCCAGAGAAAGTATAGCCGAGTTCTGGGTAAATTCTTCGGCCCTTAGTCTTTAGTTTCGGTAGTTCTTTCGGTAGATATAGTAGGAATGCTAGATTTATCTTTAATTTTTCAAGATAGTCTAGATATCATATTTAGGGGTAAATATGATATATATTTCGAAAATATGATGAGGGAAAAGATCTGTCAAAATTCCGGAGAGATAGAACGAAAAGCAATGAAGCTCGGCGAAATTCCGTCGATTAGGGGTTCAGGGGCAAAATGGTAATTTGTACCTAAAATGCCTGTTATAGTCTTAAATATTGATAAATGTTATACTTATAGGATATCTGAGTTAATCGTGCCGCTGTCGTGCCGCCGTCACACCGTTGTTTTTCCGCTGTCGGAAATTTACCGTTTTTCGTAAAAGTACCATTTTCCGTCAACGAAGGTACGTTCGCGTACTGTAACACTAACTCTGATGTTTATTGTATGCGTATATGTGCTATGTGTATTGTATGCGGTTGTGTGATAGTTGATAGCTCTGTGATATTATCATTGTCATTGTTATTATGCTTGTTGGGTGTCGGGATACGATTGCTAGGTGCGAAATGCTTGGTGCGAATTGATTGCTAGGTGTGAAACGTTTGCTAAGTGTGACATATCTGCCAGGGGGCTTATATGATGTTGGGGTATGCCTGTTGGTATGCTTATATACTGTATATGTAAATATGAGGTTAACCGTTACCTGGGGTCCGTATGCATTGGACCTCAGCTCTTAATATAGCGTCAGGTTCAGGAGGACCGATGATCGAGGAGAGAGGCAAGCAGGCCGCATAAGGGACTCAGCTGAAGACTTTCTTTTGTTATTATTTACTTTGAAAACTCTCGGTCACTGTACCGCTTCTGTAATCAGCCAGACTTACGGCATTTTAAATATAAGTATCAGTTACTCAATTGCTCCGATGCTCTACTCTGATGAAAAACAAATTATACTGCTTTTGAAAATGGGATGTTACAGTTTTGGTATCAGAGCAGTTGTCCTGGTATAGATCTGACTAAATTATTCCAAAAACCTTTTGGTGCCGAAGGCAGGGCTAGTCTATGTAGATCAGCCAATCAGTCACCCTAGCACGGTAAGGCTCCCATGATAGACACCTACCTGGCTAAATTGGTTGAGTAATGGAGTTAGGCTCTACGCCTTTTTAGAGAGCATGTTTTGAAAATGAGTACTGATATAGCCCTAAGTCGGTGTACGTACCGCACTGGTATACCATTTACGAACCGTGTACCACCCTCCGTCGGTGCATCATTCTAACCTAGAATTAGTAAATCCATCGTCCATATTCATATTTGATATCAGACCCTGATAATTCTGATAACCCTGATATCAGTCTCTGATAACTCCGATAATTCTGATAATCGTCAGTTTGTACTGGACGACTATTTTGTCGTAACCCAGAGCTTATATGTGGAGCTGGGCCACGCCGGATGAAACTCTGAGATCAATAAAGATAAGTACATGCAGGATTTGACTCATGTAGAGGAACTCCTCACACGTATTTCCGTACACGTTTTTGAGTAGAAAGAACCAACGAGAACCTAACGAGGGAAATATTGCGGGTGCCTGTTCGTTTATAGTATAAATGCTAAGTGCGATAAAATCTATGTGCAGTATAAATGCTAAGTGTGATAAAGTCTGTGATATAATACTTGTTGTTTTCCTTTTATGAAAAACCTCCGTGATGTGTTCCATGTTTTCTTAGTTACTACAACCGGACCGCGATCGTGTCATTGAGTAGGAGGTATCTTGTGTTGTCATGGTGTAAGGGCGCCATGAAGACACTTAAGGTATCTTGTGTTACCATGGTGTATGGGCGCCATGGGAACATTTTGATATCTAGTGTTGACTGCGGTATATGGGTGCCACGGGAGACACTATATATCAAAGTACGACATGACAAGATCTTTGTGGTCAAACCTGAGCGAATTCTCGATCATCAAACGGAGCGGCTGACATATAGAGAAATGTTCCTAAGCAAATAGTCCGAAGGTTAGTTTGTACAGAGTCTAAATTAGTATAGAGCAAATTTCGAGGGCGAAATTTTGTTTAACGGGGGGATAAATGTAATACCCTAAAAATCGTATTTATGATAAGTATCATATTTCGATAAATAATACCTATTGGAAATAGGTGAATATGTGGTCTCAAATAATAAGTAATAATTATCTTATTTTCTAAGGTAATTTCTATTGAAATTAAAGTGAATAAAGAGCTAAAATCCCTAAAATGCATTTATGAAGCATAAATGGCCTGAAAATATTATGAATAATATCATATGGCAACAAATACGACAAAAACTTGGGAAGTATGTTATCTTTAATTTTAGGAATTTTTGGGATTATTTCCTTGAAAAATAGAGAAGCATAAATATAATATTATTAAAAGCACTTTATGGCCCCAAATATTTTTAATATTTTACATGGACGAGAAAATACCAATGTAAGTAAAATAGTTGTGAGATAATAATTAATCCTAATTATGAAAATTATCAACAACTGGTAAGTGGCTAATTAAGTAATTAGAGGCTAATTGTTTAGATTATGATATAAGTAAATTAATTAATAATTAATTAATTTAAGGGGAGAAATTCGAAATTATTAATTAAATAAAAAAAATAAAAAAATATATTTTATGCTTAGAAAAATAAAAGAAAAAAAATAAACATATAGATATTTTGATTATAATAATAATATAATAATACAGAGAGCCAACAGGACATTCGAGAATGGATAGAAATAAAATCCTACACCAAAATATAGGGATATAGCCTAAGTCATCTGGACTTTTTATAAACAAGTGGAATTTTATCCCGGAGTAAGCGGTCTCAGAAGTCATTTCTGAAACCAACAGCGTAATTAGGAGTACTTAGGATAATTAGGAAAGGGCGAGATAGTGCTAAAAGTGACTTATAGAAAACGGACCGTGTTTTTGAAACCAGGAATTAGGTTACTTAGATCAGATCATATTACGAACCAGTGATTTTCTGCCAAGAAGCTGGTTCTATCGGAAGTTATTTCCGTAACAGACAACGTTTGTCCGAAAATAGTAACATCCCATTTGAAAACGGCGGATTTTTTTTTTAAAAACGTTTCCAAATATTTCAAGCAAGTGTAGTCGAGTAGAGCATTGGAGCGAGTAAGTAATTTACATTACATTCAAAAATATGGATCATAGTGTAAGAGTATTGGATTACGAGTTATCCGAATTCTTTAAAGAAACTAAAGGAAACGATAAACAACGTAGACACGTCCTGGCCTACTTCGGTTGCTTGCCTCGATCGCCTAAGATTGGTCCTCCAGACCTGATGCTACAACTGAGATCCATTCCACATATGGATCTCAGGTAACGGTTAACCTTATGCTCAATGTTGCAAAAATATAAAAAGGGAAAGGAACTAGTACTCCCCTGTTTTAGGTCTCTAACTTTGATGTGGAGTTCTTTCTCTAATATCATCCATGATGTTTCAATTTTTGAGAGATGAAAGAGTGCACAGGCAAGACTTTGTAGCCACAAGAGGAGTGATCATCTTCAAACCTGCATAAAACTGAAAGAAAAACAAAAGAAAGAGAAAATAATAATAATAAATAATGCAAGAAAAGCCCTTGGGTTGCCTCCTAAGAAGCGCTTAGTTTATAGTCTTCAGCCCGACTACGTCAGATTGTCAAGGAGGTTGAGACAAGCAGTGCTAATGTTTCCCATAAGAGGATGCAGAAGTCTTCGAAATTTGTTCAGTGTGCCTGCCAGTATTCTCCATATTATTTTGCTCAATGAAGATCATTTTAAGGGACTCATTATTGCAGATGAATCCAATTTAGCTTGATTGAGGTCATTTATCACAAAGAACCCTTGCACATTGTTTAAATTCATTTTGAGACTTCATTGCTTTGTCCCTCTTAAACTTGACTTGTTCATCACCAAGTCGTAAAATTATCTCTCCTTGCTCGACATCTACCAATGCTCTTGCAGTAGCCAGGAATGGTCTCCCAACAATTAGTGGAATCTCTTGATCTTCATCCATGTCAAGAACAATGAAGTCAGCTGGATAGATAAAAGAGACAACTTTCACTAGTACATTATTATTTTTTATTGAATTTCTTTTCGAATTCTTTTTATATTACCTTGTGAGGTAATTCTACATTATCTTTTTTTTTTTGAAAGAACCTCGCGAGGTACTTAGACTACCGAGCGAGGTATTCCAGCATTTTTTTGTGAACTTTTTTTGAACTATCTCGCGAGCTAATCCAGCATTTTTTTTAGTTTAATTTATTTCTACCGATTTTTTTAACCACATCGTGAGGTAATTTTGCAATTTTTTGGAATTGATTTTATTTTTTTTAAAGTACCTCGCGACGTAGTTGGACAACAAGGTAATCCCGCATTTTTTATTTTTATTTCTTAAGGAATTTCTTTTAATTTTATTGTTTTTCGAATTTCTTTTATTTTTATTTTTTTTACCAGGTCATCCTATATTTTTTTTTCGTATTTCTTTTAATTTTTTTTAAAATACATCGCAAGCTAATCCAACATTTTTTTTTTGGTTTTTTGAAAACTACCTCGTCGGGTAGTCGACCGCCTCACGAGGTAATCCGCATTTTTTCCTTTTTCATTGAATTTATTTTATTTTTTTTGAATTTTTTAATATTACCTTGCGAGGTAATCTTGCATTTTTTCTTTTTATTTAATTTATTTTATTTTTATGTATTTTATTTTTAAAACACTACCTCGCGAGGTAGTCGACTACCTCACGAGGTAATCCGCATTTTTCTCCCGATTTTTTTTAAATTTATCTGTTTTTTTTTAAAGTTCCTCGCGAGGTAGTCCGATTACCTCGCGAGGTAATCCCGCATTTTTTATTTTTTGAGGAATTTCTTTTAATTTTTTTTTTCGAATTTCTTTTATTTATTTTTATATTACCAAGTCATCCCGCATTATTTATTTTCTTCGTATTCTTTTTTGTATCTTTCTATAGTTTTTTCCAATTCCTTTTAATTGTATTTTAAAAGTACCTCGCAAGATCATCCCGCGTTTTTTTTTTAAAAAAAAAGTAATTATTTTTTTCGAACTGATATTTTTTCTTAGAACTAGCTCGCGAGGTTATCGACTACCTCGTGAGGTCATCCCGCATTCTCTATTGAATTTATTTTATCATTTATTTAATTTTTTTTAAAGTAACTCGCGAGGTAATCTCGCATTTTTCCGACTACCTCGTGAGGTAATCCCCGAATTTCTTTAATTTTTTTTTTAAAAGAACCTCGCAAGGTACTTAGACTACCTCGGGAGGTAACCCTGCATTTTTCTAATTTATTTTCTTTTGATTATTTTTTTAAATTTGTTTAAACTACCTCGCGAGGTAGTCGACTAGCAAAGTGCTAATGTTTCCCATAAGAGGATGCGAAGTCTTGAAATTTGTTCGGTGTGCTGCCCGTATTCTCCATATTATTTTGCTCAATGAAGATCATTTTAAGGGACTCATTATTGGCGAGATGAATCCAATTTAGCTTGATTGAGGTCATTTATCACAAACAACCCTTGCACATTGTTTAAATTCATCTTGAGACTTCATTGCTTTGTCCCTCTTAAACTTGACTTGTTCATCACCAAGTCGTAAAATTATCTCTCCTTGCTCGACATCTACCAATGCTCTTGCAGTAGCCAGGAATGGTCTCCCAACAATTAGTGGAATCTCTTGATCTTCATCCATGTCAAGAACAATGAAGTCAGCTGGATAGATAAAAGAGACAACTTTCACTAGAACATTATTATTTTTTATTGAATTTCTTTTCGAATTCTTTTTATATTACCTTGTGAGGTAATTCTACATTATCTTTTTTTTTTTTTTTTTTGAAAGAACCTCGCGAGGTACTTAGACTACCGAGCGAGGTATTCCAAACATTTTTCTCGTGAACTTTTTTTGAACTATCTCGCGAGCTAATCCAGCATTTTTTTTAGTTTAATTTATTTCTACCGATTTTTTTAACCACATCGTGAGGTAATTTTGCAATTTTTTGGAATAAATTTTAATTTTTTTAAAGTACCTCGCGACGTAGTTGGACAACAAGGTAATCCGCATTTTTTATTTTTATTTCTTAAGGAATTTCTTTTAATTTTATTGTTTTTCGAATTTCTTTTATTTTTATTTTTTTTACCAGGTCATCCTGTATTTTTTTTTTCGTATTTCTTTTAATTTTTTTTAAAATACATCGCAAGCTAATCCAAAGATTTTTTTTTGGTTTTTTGAAAACTACCTCGTCGAGTAGTCGACCGCCTCACGAGGTAATCCCGCATTTTTTCCTTTTTCATTGAATTTATTTTATTTTTTTTGAATTTTTTAATATTACCTTGCGAGGTAATCTTGCATTTTTTCTTTTTATTTAATTTATTTTATTTTTATGTATTTTATTTTTAAAACACTACCTCGCGAGGTAGTCTGACTACCTCACGAGGTAATCTGCATTTTTCTCCTGATTTTTTTAAATTTATCTGTTTTTTTAAAGTTCCTCGAGAGGTAGTCCGATTACCTCGCGAGGTAATCCTGCATTTTTTATTTTTTGAGGAATTTCTTTTAATTTTTTTTCGAATTTCTTTTATTTATTTTTATATTACCAAGTCATCCCGCATTATTTATTTTCTTCGTATTCTTTTTTGTATCTTTCTATAGTTTTTTCCAATTCCTTTTAATTGTATTTTAAAAGTACCTCGCAAGATCATCCTGCGTTTTTTTTTAAAAAAAAAAAGTAATTATTTGTTTTCGAACCGATATTTTTCTTAGAACTAGCTCGCGAGGTTATCGACTACCTCGTGAGGTCATCCCGCATTCTCTATTGAATTTATTTTATCATTTATTTAATTTTTTTTAAAGTAACTCGCGAGGTAATCTCGCATTTTTCTGACTACCTCGTGAGGTAATCCCCCGAATTTCTTTAATTTTTTTTTAAAAGAACCTCGCAAGGTACTTAGACTACCTCGGGAGGTAACCCCGCATTTTTCTAATTTATTTTCTTTTGATTATTTTTTTTAATTTGTTTAAACTACCTCGCGAGGTAGTCGACTAACTTGATGCTAATGTTTCCCATAAGAGGATGCGAAGTCTTCGAAATTTGTTCGTGTGTGCTGCCCAAGTATTCTCCATATTATTTTGCTCAATGAAGATCATTTTAAGGGACTCATTATTGGCAGATGAATCCAATTTAGCTTGATTGAGGTCATTTATCACAGCAACCCTTGCACATTGTTTAAATTCATCTTGAGACTTCATTGCTTTGTCCCTCTTAAACTTGACTTGTTCATCACCAAGTCGTAAAATTATCTCTCCTTGCTCGACATCTACCAATGCTCTTGCAGTAGCCAGGAATGGTCTCCCAACAATTAGTGGAATCTCTTGATCTTCATCCATGTCAAGAACAATGAAGTCAGCTGGATAGATAAAAGAGACAACTTTCACTAGAACATTATTATTTTTTATTGAATTTCTTTTCGAATTCTTTTTATATTACCTTGTGAGGTAATTCTACATTATCTTTTTTTTTTTGAAAGAACCTCGCGAGGTACTTAGACTACCGAGCGAGGTATTCCAGCATTTTTCTGTGAACTTTTTTTGAACTATCTCGCGAGCTAATCTAGCATTTTTTTTTAGTTTAATTTATTTCTACCGATTTTTTTTAACCACATCGTGAGGTAATTTTGCAATTTTTTGGAATTGATTTTAATTTTTTTAAAGTACCTCGCGACGTAGTTGGACAACAAGGTAATCCTGCATTTTTTATTTTTATTTCTTAAGGAATTTCTTTTAATTTTATTGTTTTTCGAATTTCTTTTATTTTTATTTTTTTTACCAGGTCATCCTGTATTTTTTTTTCGTATTTCTTTTAATTTTTTTTAAAATACATCGCAAGCTAATCCTGCATTTTTTTTTTGGTTTTTTGAAAACTACCTCGTCAGGTAGTCTGACCGCCTCACGAGGTAATCCTGCATTTTTTCCTTTTTCATTGAATTTATTTTATTTTTTTTGAATTTTTTAATATTACCTTGCGAGGTAATCTTGCATTTTTTCTTTTTATTTAATTTATTTTATTTTTATGTATTTTATTTTTAAAAACTTACCTCGCGAGGTAGTCGACTACCTCACGAGGTAATCTGCATTTTTCTCCTGATTTTTTTTAAATTTATCTGTTTTTTAAAGTTCCTCGCGAGGTAGTCCGATTACCTCGCGAGGTAATCCCGCATTTTTTATTTTTTGAGGAATTTCTTTTATTTATTTTTTCGAATTTCTTTTATTTATTTTTATATTACCAAGTCATCCCGCATTATTTATTTTCTTCGTATTCTTTTTTGTATCTTTCTATAGTTTTTTCCAATTCCTTTTAATTGTATTTTAAAAGTACCTCGCAAGATAATTTTTTGGTTTTTTGAAAACTACCTCGTCGGGTAGTCGACCGCCTCACGAGGTAATCCCGCATTTTTTCCTTTTTCATTGAATTTATTTTATTTTTTTTGAATTTTTTAATATTACCTTGCGAGGTATTCTTGCATTTTTTCTTTTTATTTAATTTATTTTATTTTTATGTATTTTATTTTTAAAAAACTACCTCGCGAGGTAGTCTGACTACCTCACGAGGTAATCTGCATTTTTCTCCTGATTTTTTTTAAATTTATCTGTTTTTTTAAAGTTCCTCGCGAGGTAGTCCGATTACCTCGCGAGGTAATCCTGCATTTTTTATTTTTTGAGGAATTTCTTTTAATTTTTTTTTCGAATTTCTTTTATTTATTTTTATATTACCAAGTCATCCTGCATTATTTATTTTCTTCGTATTCTTTTTTGTATCTTTCTATAGTTTTTTCCAATTCCTTTTAATTGTATTTTAAAAGTACCTCGCAAGATAATCCTGCGTTTTTTTTTTTAAAAAAAAGTAATTATTTTTTTTCGAACTGATATTTTTTCTTAGAACTAGCTCGCGAGGTTATCTGACTACCTCGTGAGGTAATCCTGCATTCTCTATTGAATTTATTTTATCATTTATTTAATTTTTTTTAAAGTAACTCGCGAGGTAATCTCGCATTTTTCTGACTACCTCGTGAGGTAATCCCCCGAATTTCTTTTAATTTTTTTTAAAAGAACCTCGCAAGGTACTTAGACTACCTCGGGAGGTAACCCTGCATTTTTCTAATTTATTTTCTTTTGATTATTTTTTTTAATTTGTTTAAACTACCTCGCGAGGTAGTCTGACTAGCAGTGCTAATGTTTCCCATAAGAGGATGCAGAAGTCTTCGAAATTTGTTCAGTGTGCCTGCCAGTATTCTCCATATTATTTTGCTCAATGAAGATCATTTTAAGGGACTCATTATTGGCAGATGAATCCAATTTAGCTTGATTGAGGTCATTTATCACAGCAACCCTTGCACATTGTTTAAATTCATTTTGAGACTTCATTGCTTTGTCCCTCTTAAACTTGACTTGTTCATCACCAAGTCGTAAAATTATCTCTCCTTGCTCGACATCTACCAATGCTCTTGCAGAGCAGGAATGGTCTCCCAACAATTAGTGGAATCTCTTGATCTTCATCCATGTCAAGAACAATGAAGTAAATTTGGATAGATAAAAGAGACAACTTTCACTAGAACATTATTATTTTTTATTGAATTTCTTTTCGAATTCTTTTTATATTACCTTGTGAGGTAATTCTACATTATTTTTTTTTTTTGAAAGAACCTCGCGAGGTACTTAGACTACCGAGCGAGGTATTCCAAAGCATTTTTCGTGAACTTTTTTTGAACTATCTCGCGAGCTAATCTAGCATTTTTTTTAGTTTAATTTATTTCTACCGATTTTTTTTAACCACATCGTGAGGTAATTTTGCAATTTTTTGGAATTGATTTTAATTTTTTTAAAGTACCTCGCGACGTAGTTGGACAACAAGGTAATCCTGCATTTTTTATTTTTATTTCTTAAGGAATTTCTTTTAATTTTATTTTTTGAGGAATTTCTTTTATTTTATTTTTTTTCGAATTTCTTTTATTTATTTTTATATTTCCAACTCATCCTGCATTATTTATTTTTTTCGTATTCTTTTTTAAATTTCTCTATAGTTTTTTCCAATTCCTTTTAATTGTATTTTAAAAGTACCTCGCAAGATAATCCTGCGTTTTTTTTTTAAAAAAAACAAGTAATTATTTTTTTTCGAACCGATATTGTTTTTTACAACTAGCTCGCGAGGTTGTCCGACTACCTCGTGGGGTAATCCCGCATTCTTTTTTGAATTTATTTTATCATTTATTTTTAATTTTTTTAAAAGTAACTCGCGAGGTAATCTCTCATTTTTCCGACTACCTCGTGATGTAATCCCCGAATTTCTTTTAAATTTTTTTAAAAGAACCTCGCAAGGTACTTAGACTACCTCGGGAGGTAACCCCGCATTTTTCTAATTTATTTTCTTTTGATTATAATTTTAATTTGTTTAAACTACCTCGCGAGGTAGTCGACTAGCTCGTGAGGTAATCCCGCATTTTTTTTTGGTTTTTTGAAAACTACCTCGTCGGAGTAGTCCGACCGCCTCACGAGGTAATCCCGCTTTTTTTGCTTTTTCATTGAATTTATTTTATTTTTTTGAGTTTTTTAAGATTACCTTGCGAGGTAATCATGCATTTTTTTCTTTTTATTTAATTTAATTTATTTTTATTTATTTTATTTTTAAACAACTACCTCGCGAGGTAGTCGACTACCTAGCGAGGTAATCTGCGTTTTTCTCCTGATTTTTTTTTTCAATTTAATTGTTTTTTGAGGAATTTCTTTTTTTCAAACTATACATTACCTCGCGAGGTAATCTCGCATTTTTTATTTTTTGAGGAATTTCTTTTTTTTTTTTTTTTTTTTTTCCGAATTTCTTTTATTTATTTTTATATTTCCAACTCATCCCGCATTATTTATTTTTTTCGTATTCTTTTTTGAATATTTCTATAGTTTTTTCCAATTCCTTTTAATTGTATTTTAAAAGTACCTCGCAAGATAATCCTGCGTTTTTTTTTTTAAAAAAAAGGAATTATTTTTTTTCGAACTGATATTTTTTTACAACTAGCTCGTGAGGTTGTCTGACTACCTCGTGGGGTAATCCTGCATTCTCTTTTGAATTTATTTTATCATTTATTCAATCTTTTAAAAAGTAACTCGCGAGGTAATCTTGCATTTTTCTGACTACCTCGTGAGGTAATCCCCGAATTTCTTTTAAATTTTTTTAAAAGAACCTCGCAAGGTACTTAGACTACCTCCGGAGGTAACCCTACATTTTTCTAATTTATTTTATTTTTATTATTTTTTTAATTTGTTTAAACTACCTCGCGAGGTAGTCTGACAATCTCGTGAGGTAATCCTGCATTTTTTTTTTTTTTTTTGTTTTTTGAAAACTACCTCGTCGAGTAGTCGACCGCCTCACGAGGTAATCCTGTATTTTTTCCTTTTTCATTGAGTTTATTTTATTTTATTTTTGAATTTTTTAATATTACCTTGTGAGGTAATCTTGCATTTTTTTCGTTTTATTTAATTTAATTTATTTTTTTAAAACTACCTCGTGAGGTAGTCTCGACTACCTCGCTAGGTAATCTGCGTTTTTCTCCCGATTGTTTTTAATTTAACTGTTTTTTTTTTAAAGTACCTCGCGAGGAAGTCGGATTACCTCGCGAGGTAATCCCGCATTTTTTATTTTTTGAGGAATTTCTTTTTTATTTCTTAAGGAAATTCTTTTAATTTTATTGTTTTTCGAATTTCTTTTATTTTTATTTTTTTTACCAGGTCATCCTGTATTTTTTTTTCGTATTTCTTTTAATTTTTTAAAAAATACATCGCAAGCTAATCCAGCATTTTTTTTTGGTTTTTTGAAAACTACCTCGTCGAGTAGTCCACCGCCTCACGAGGTAATCCCGCATTTTTTCCTTTTTCATTGAATTTATTTTATTTTTTTTGAATTTTTTAATATTACCTTGCGAGGTAATCTTGCATTTTTTTATTTTATTTTATTTATTTTATTTTTTAAAAACTACCTCGTCGTAAAAGTCGACCACCTCACGAGGTAATCCTTCATTTTTTCCTTTTTCATTGAATTTATTTTATTTTTTTTTTGAATTTTTTAATATTACCTTGCGAGGTAATCTTGTATTTTTTCTTTTTATTTAATTAATTTTCTTTTTATTTATTTTATTTTTTAAAAACTACCTCACGAGGTAGTCGGACTACCTCGCGAGCTAATCCTTAATTTTTTATTTTTTGAGGAATTTCTTTGAATTTTGTTTTTTCTTCGAATTTATTTTATTTATTTTTATATTACCAAGTCATCCCGCATTATTTATTTTTTTCGTATTCTTTTTTGAATGTTTCTATAGTTTGTTCCAATTCCATTTAATTGTATTTTAAAAGTACCTCGCAAGATAATCCTGCGTTTTTTTTTTCAAAAAAAAAGTAATTATTTTTTTTCGAACTGATTTTTTTTTAAAAAAAAAAACTACCCCGCGAGGTTGTCTGACTACCTCGTGGGGTAATCCCGCATTCTCTTTTGAATTTATTTTATAATTTATTTTATTTTTTTAAAAGTACCTCGCGAGGTAATCTCTCATTGTTTTTGACTACCTCGTGAGGTAATCCCCGAATTTCTTTTAATTGTTTTTAAAAGAACCTCACAAGGAAAGTAGAGTACCTCGGGAGGTAACCTTGCATTTTTCTAATTTATTTTCTTTTGATTATTTTTTTTAATTTGTTTAAACTACCTCGCGAGGTAGTCTCACTAGCTCGTGAGGTAATCCCGCATTTTTTTTGGTTTTGTTTTTTTGGTTTTTTGAAAACTACCTCGTCGTAGTCGACCGCCTCACGAGGTAATCCCGCAATTTTTCCTTTTACATTGAATTTATTTTATTTTTTTGAATTTTTTAATATTACCTTGCGAGGTAATATTGCATTTTTTCTTTTTATTTTATTTATTTTCTTTTTTTGTTTATTTTATTTTTTAAAAACTACCTCGCGAGGTAGTCGGACTACCTCGCGAGCTAATCCCGCATTTTTTATTTTTTGAGGATTTTCTTTGAATTTTGTTTTTTCTTCGAATTGATTTTATTTATTTTTATATTACCAAGTCATCCCGCATTATTTATTTTTTTCGTATTTTTTTGAATGTTTCTATAGTTTGTTCCAATTCCATTTAATTGTATTTTAAAAGTACCTCGCAAGATAATCCTGCGTTTTTTTTTTTCAAACAAAAAGTAATTATTTTTTTTCGAACTGATTTTTTTTTTAAAAAAAAAACTACCCGCGAGGTTGTCGACTACCTCGTGGGGTAATCCCGCATTCTCTTTTGAATTTATTTTATAATTTATTTTATTTTTTTAAAAGTACCTCGCGAGGTAATCTCTCATTGTTTTTGACTACCTCGTGAGGTAATCCCCGAATTTCTTTTAATTGTTTTTTAAAAGAACCTCACAAGGAAAGTAGAGTACCTCGGGAGGTAACCTTGCATTTTTCTAATTTATTTTCTTTTGATTATTTTTTTTATTTGTTTAAACTACCTCGCGAGGTAGTCTCACTAGCTCGTGAGGTAATCCCGCATTTTTTTGGTTTTTTTTTTTGGTTTTTTGAAAACTACCTCGTCGTAGTCGACCGCCTCACGAGGTAATCCCGCAATTTTTCCTTTTACATTGAATTTATTTTATTTTTTTGAATTTTTTAATATTACCTTGCGAGGTAATCTTGCATTTTTTCTTTTTATTTTATTTATTTTCTTTTTGTTTATTTTATTTTTTAAAAACTACCTCGCGAGGTAGTCGGACTACCTCGCGAGCTAATCCGCATTTTTTATTTTTTGAGGATTTTCTTTGAATTTTGTTTTTTCTTCGAATTGATTTTATTTATTTTTATATTACCAAGTCATCCCGCATTATTTATTTTTTTCGTATTTTGTTTTGAATGTTTCTATAGTTTGTTCCAATTCCATTTAATTGTATTTTAAAAGTACCTCGCAAGATAATCCGCATTTTTTTTTTCAAAAAAAAAGTAATTATTTTTTTTCGAACTGATTTTTTTTTTTAAAAAAAACTACCCCGCGAGGTTGTCGACTACCTCGCGAGGTAATCTAGTTTTTTCTCCTAATTTTTTTTAATTTAACAGTTTTTTTAAAGTACCTCGTGAGGTAGTCGGACTACCTCGCGAGGTAATCCTGCATTTTTTATTTTTTGAGGAATATCTTTTAATTTTGTCTTTTTTTTTTGAATTTCTTTTATTTATTTTTATATTACCAAGTGATCCCGCATTATGTATGTTTTTCGTATTCTTTTTTGAATATTTCTATAGTTTTTTCCAATTCCTTTTAATTGTATTTTAAAAGTACCTCGCAAGATAATCCTGCGTTTTTTTTTAAAAAAAAGTAATTATTTTTTTTCGAACGGATTTTTTTTAAAAAAAACTAGCTCGCAAGGTTGTCTGACTACCTCGTGTGGTAATCCCGAATTCTCTTTTGAATTTATTTTATCATTTATTTAATTCTTCTCAAAGTAACTCGCGAGGTAATCTTGCATTTTTCCGACTACCTCGTGAGGTAATCCCCGAATTTCTTTTAATTTTTTTTAAAAGAACCTCTTAAGGTACTTAGTCTACCTCGGGAGGTAACCCCGCATTTTTCTAATTTATTTTCTTTTGATTATTTTTTTAATTTGTTTAAACTACCTCGCGAGGGAGTCGACTAGCTCGTGAGGTAATCCCGCATTTTTTTTGATTTTTTTTTGTTTTTGGAAAACTACCTCGTCAGTAGTCGACCGCCTCACGAGGTAATCCCGCATTTTTTCCTTTTTCATTGATTTTTGTTTTATTTTTTGAATTTTTTATTATTACCTTGCGAGGTAATCTTGCATTTTTGCTTTTTATTTTATTTATTCTCTTTTTGTTTATTTTTTTTTTAAAACTACCTCGCGAGGTAATGCTGCATTTTTTATTTTTTTGTGGAATTTCTTTTTTTTTTTTGAATTTCTTTTATTTACTTTTATATTACCAAGTCATCCCGCATTATGTATTTTCTTTCGTATTCTTTTTTGAATATTTCTATAGTTTTTTCCAATTCATTTTAATTGTATTTTAAAAGTACCTCGCAAGATAATGCTTTTTTTTTTAAAAAAAAAGAAATTATTTTTTTTCGAACTGATTTTGTTTTAAAAAAAAAACTACCTCGCGAGGTTGTCCGACTACCTCGTGGGGTAATCCCGCATTCTCTTTTGAATTTATTTTATCATTTATTTAATTGTTTTAAAAGTAACTCGCAAGGTACTTAGACTACCTCGGGAGGTAACCCCGCATTTTTCTAATTTATTTTCCTTTGATTATTTTTTTAATTTGTTTAAACTACTTCGTGAGGTAGTCCGACTAGCTCGTGAGGTAATCCCGCATTTTTTTGATTTAATTTTTGAAAACTACCTCGTCGGGTAGTCGACCGCCTCACGAGGTAATCCCGCATTTTTTCCTTTTTCATTGAATTTATTTTATTTATTTTGAATTTTTTAATATTACCTTGCTAGGTAATCTTGCATTTTTTTCTTTTTATTTTATTTATTTTATTTTTTAAAAACTACCTCGCAAGGTAGTCGACTACCTCGCGAGGTAATCTAGTTTTTTCTCCCGATTTTTTTTAATTTAACTGTTTTTTTAAAGTACCTCGTGAGGTAGTCGGACTACCTCGCGAGGTAATCCCGCATTTTTTATTTTTTGAGGAATATCTTTTAATTTTGTCTTTTTTTTTTTTCGAATTTATTTTATTTATTTTTATATTACCAAGTGATCCCGCATTATGTATGTTTTTCGTATTCTTTTTTGAATATTTCTATAGTTTTTTCCAATTCCTTTTAATTGTATTTTAAAAGTTCCTCGCAAGATAATCCTGCGTTTTTTTTTTAAAAAAAGAAATTATTTTTTTTCGAACGGATTTTTTAAAAAAAAAAACTAGCTCGCAAGGTTGTCTCGACTACCTCGTGGGGTAATCTTGAATTCTCTTTTGAATTTATTTTATCATTTATTTAATTCTTCTCAAAGTAACTCGCGAGGTAATCTTGCATTTTTCCGACTACCTCGTGAGGTAATCCCCGAATTTCTTTTAATTTTTTTTAAAAGAACCTCGCAAGGTACTTAGTCTACCTCGGGAGGTAACCCGCATTTTTCTAATTTATTTTCTTTTGATTATTTTTTTAATTTGTTTAAACTATCTCGCGAGGGAGTCGACTAGCTCGTGAGGTAATCCCGCATTTTTTTGTTTTTGGAAAACTACCTCGTCGGGTAGTCGACCGCCTCACGAGGTAATCCCGCATTATTTCCTTTTTCATTGATTTTTTTTTTGGAATTTTTTATTATTACCTTGCGAGGTAATCTTGCATTTTTGCTTTTTATTTTATTTATTCTCTTTTTGTTTATTTTATTTTTTTAAAAACTACCTCGCGAGGTAATGCTGCATTTTTTATTTTTTGTGGAATTTCTTTTAATTTTGTTTTTTTTTTGAATTTCTTTTATTTTGTTATATTACCAAGTCATCCCGCATTATGTATTTTTTTTCGTATTTTTTTTTTGAATATTTCTATAGTTTTTTCCAATTCCTTTTAATTGTATTTTAAAAGTACCTCGCAAGATAATCCTGTTTTTTTTTTAAAAAAAAAAAGTAATTATTTTTTTTCGAACGGATTTTTTTTAAAAAAAACTAGCTCGCAAGGTTGTCTCGACTACCTCGTGGGGTAATCCCGAATTCTCTTTTGAATTTATTTTATCATTTATTTAATTCTTCTCAAAGTAACTCGCGAGGTAATCTTGCATTTTTCCGACTACCTCGTGAGGTAATCCCCCGAATTTCTTTTAATTTTTTTTTAAAAGAACCTCGCAAGGTACTTAGCCTACCTCGGGAGGTAACCCTGCATTTTCCTAATTTATTCTCTTTTGATTATTTTTTTAATTTGTTTAAACTACCTCGCGAGGAGTCGACTAGCTCGTGAGGTAATCCCGCATTTTTTTGATTTTTTTTTTTGTTTTTGGAAAACTACCTCGTCAGTAGTCTCGACCGCCTCACGAGGTAATCCCGCATTTTTTCCTTTTTCATTGATTTTTGTTTTATTTTTTGGAATTTTTTATTATTACCTTGCGAGGTAATCTTGCATTTTTGCTTTTTATTTTATTTATTCTCTTTTTGTTTATTTTATTTTTTAAAAACTACCTCGCGAGGTAATGCGCATTTTTTATGTTTTGTGGAATTTCTTTTAATTTTTTTTTTGAATTGTTTTTATTTACTTTTATATTACCAAGTCATCCCGCATTATGTATTTTTTTTCGTATTCTTTTTTGAATATTTCTATAGTTTTTTCCAATTCATTTTAATTGTATTTTAAAAGTACCTTGCAAGATAATGCTTTTTTTTTTTTAAAAAAAAAGAAATTATTTTTTTTCGAACTGATTTTTTTTTTAAAAAAAAACTACCTCGCGAGGTTGTCCGACTACCTCGTGGGGTAATCCCGCATTCTCTTTTGAATTTATTTTATCATTTATTTAATTGTTTTAAAAGTAACTCGCAAGGTACTTAGACTACCTCGGGAGGTAACCCGCATTTTTCTAATTTATTTTCCTTTGATTATTTTTTTAATTTGTTTAAACTACTTCGTGAGGTAGTCGACTAGCTCGTGAGGTAATCCCGCATTTTTTTTGATTTAATTTTTGAAAACTACCTCACAAAGTAGTCGGACCGCCTCACGAGGTAATCCCGCATTTTTTCCTTTTTCATTGAATTTATTTTATTTTTTTTGAATTTTTTAATATTACCTTGCTAGGTAATCTTGCATTTTTTTCTTTTTATTTTATTTATTTTATTTTTTAAAAACTACCTCGCAAGGTAGTCTTACTACCTCGCGAGGTAATCTAGTTTTTTCTCCCGATTTTTTTTTAATTTAACTGTTTTTTTCAAAGTACCTCGTGAGGTAGTCGGACTACCTCGCGAGGTAATCCCGCATTTTTATTTTTTGAGGAATATCTTTTAATTTTGTCTTTTTTTTTTCGAATTTATTTTATTTATTTTTATATTACCAAGTGATCCCGCATTATGTATGTTTTTCGTATTCTTTTTTGAATATTTCTATAGTTTTTTCCAATTCCTTTTAATTGTATTTTAAAAGTTCCTCGCAAGATAATCCTGCGTTTTTTTTTTAAAAAAAAGAAATTATTTTTTTTCGAACGGATTTTTTTAAAAAAAACTAGCTCGCAAGGTTGTCTGACTACCTCGTGGGGTAATCTTGAATTCTCTTTTGAATTTATTTTATCATTTATTTAATTCTTCTCAAAGTAACTCGCGAGGTAATCTTGCATTTTTCTCGACTACCTCGTGAGGTAATCCCCGAATTTCTTTTAATTTTTTTTAAAAGAACCTCGCAAGGTACTTAGTCTACCTCGGGAGGTAACCCTGCATTTTTCTAATTTATTTTCTTTTGATTATTTTTTTAATTTGTTTAAACTATCTCGCGAGGGAGTCTGACTAGCTCGTGAGGTAATCCTGCATTTTTTTTTTGTTTTTGGAAAACTACCTCGTCGTAGTCGACCGCCTCACGAGGTAATCCCGCATTTTTTCCTTTTTCATTGATTTTTTTTTTTTTTTTTTTTGAATTTTTTATTATTACCTTGCGAGGTAATCTTGCATTTTTGCTTTTTATTTTATTTATTCTCTTTTTGTTTATTTTATTTTTTAAAAACTACCTCGCGAGGTAATGCTGCATTTTTTATTTTTTGTGGAATTTCTTTTAATTTTGTTTTTTTTTTGAATTTCTTTTATTTTGTTATATTACCAAGTCATCCGCATTATGTATTTTTTTTCGTATTTTTTTTTTGAATATTTCTATAGTTTTTTCCAATTCCTTTTAATTGTATTTTAAAAGTACCTCGCAAGATAATCCTGCGTTTTTTTTAAAAAAAAAAGTAATTATTTTTTTTCGAACGGATTTTTTTTAAAAAAAACTAGCTCGCAAGGTTGTCTGACTACCTCGTGGGGTAATCCTGAATTCTCTTTTGAATTTATTTTATCATTTATTTAATTCTTCTCAAAGTAACTCGCGAGGTAATCTTGCATTTTTCTGACTACCTCGTGAGGTAATCCCCCGAATTTCTTTTAATTTTTTTTAAAAGAACCTCGCAAGGTACTTAGTCTACCTCGGGAGGTAACCCTGCATTTTTCTAATTTATTTTCTTTTGATTATTTTTTTAATTTGTTTAAACTACCTCGCGAGGGAGTCTGACTAGCTCGTGAGGTAATCCGCATTTTTTTTGATTTTTTTTGTTTTTGGAAAACTACCTCGTCGGGTAGTCGACCGCCTCACGAGGTAATCCCGCATTTTTTCCTTTTTCATTGATTTTTGTTTTATTTTTTGGAATTTTTTATTATTACCTTGCGAGGTAATCTTGCATTTTTGCTTTTTATTTTATTTATTCTCTTTTTGTTTATTTTATTTTTTAAAAACTACCTCGCGAGGTAATGCTGCATTTTTTATGTTTTGTGGAATTTCTTTTAATTTTTTTTTTTGAATTGTTTTTATTTACTTTTATATTACCAAGTCATCCCGCATTATGTATTTTTTTCGTATTCTTTTTTGAATATTTCTATAGTTTTTTCCAATTCATTTTAATTGTATTTTAAAAGTACCTTGCAAGATAATGCTTTTTTTTTTTTAAAAAAAAAAAGAAATTATTTTTTTTTCGAACTGATTTTTTTAAAAAAAAAACTACCTCGCGAGGTTGTCCGACTACCTCGTGGGGTAATCCCGCATTCTCTTTTGAATTTATTTTATCATTTATTTAATTGTTTTAAAAGTAACTCGCAAGGTACTTAGACTACCTCGGGAGGTAACCCCGCATTTTTCTAATTTATTTTCCTTTGATTATTTTTTTAATTTGTTTAAACTACTTCGTGAGGTAGTCGACTAGCTCGTGAGGTAATCCCGCATTTTTTTTGATTTAATTTTTGAAAACTACCTCGTCGTAGTAGTCGACCGCCTCACGAGGTAATCCCGCATTTTTTCCTTTTTCATTGAATTTATTTTATTTTTTTTGAATTTTTTAATATTACCTTGCTAGGTAATCTTGCATTTTTTTCTTTTTATTTTATTTATTTTATTTTTTAAAAACTACCTCGCAAGGTAGTCTTACTACCTCGCGAGGTAATCTAGTTTTTTCTCCTGATTTTTTTTAATTTAACTGTTTTTTTAAAGTACCTCGTGAGGTAGTCGGACTACCTCGCGAGGTAATCCTGCATTTTTTATTTTTTGAGGAATATCTTTTAATTTTGTCTTTTTTTTTTTTTTCGAATTTATTTTATTTATTTTTATATTACCAAGTGATCCTGCATTATGTATGTTTTTCGTATTCTTTTTTGAATATTTCTATAGTTTTTTCCAATTCCTTTTAATTGTATTTTAAAAGTTCCTCGCAAGATAATCCTGCGTTTTTTTTTTAAAAAAAAAAGAAATTATTTTTTTTCGAACGGATTTTTTTTAAAAAAAACTAGCTCGCAAGGTTGTCTCGACTACCTCGTGGGGTAATCTTGAATTCTCTTTTGAATTTATTTTATCATTTATTTAATTCTTCTCAAAGTAACTCGCGAGGTAATCTTGCATTTTTTTCCGACTACCTCGTGAGGTAATCCCCCGAATTTCTTTTAATTTTTTTTAAAAGAACCTCGCAAGGTACTTAGTCTACCTCGGGAGGTAACCCGCATTTTTCTAATTTATTTTCTTTTGATTATTTTTTTAATTTGTTTAAACTATCTCGCGAGGAGTCGACTAGCTCGTGAGGTAATCCCGCATTTTTTTTTGTTTTTGGAAAACTACCTCGTCAGGTAGTCTGACCGCCTCACGAGGTAATCCTGCATTCTTTCCTTTTTCATTGATTTTTTTTTTTTTGGAATTTTTTATTATTACCTTGCGAGGTAATCTTGCATTTTTGCTTTTTATTTTATTTATTCTCTTTTTGTTTATTTTATTTTTTAAAAACTACCTCGCGAGGTAATTCTGCATTTTTTATTTTTTGTGGAATTTCTTTTAATTTTTTTTTTTTTTTGAATTTCTTTTATTTACTTTTATATTACCAAGTCATCCCGCATTATGTATTTTTTTTCGTATTTGTTTTTGAATATTTCTATAGTTTTTTCCAATTCCTTTTAATTGTATTTTAAAAGTACCTCGCAAGATAATCCTGCGTTTTTTTTTTAAAAAAAAGTAATTATTTTTTTTCGAACGGATTTTTTTTTAAAAAAACTAGCTCGCAAGGTTGTCGACTACCTCGTGGGGTAATCCCGAATTCTCTTTTGAATTTATTTTATCATTTATTTAATTCTTCTCAAAGTAACTCGCGAGGTAATCTTGCATTTTTCGACTACCTCGTGAGGTAATCCCCGAATTTCTTTTAAATTTTTTTAAAAGAACCTCGCAAGGTACTTAGTCTACCTCGGGAGGTAACCCCGCATTTTTCTAATTTATTTTCTTTTGATTATTTTTTTAATTTGTTTAAACTACCTCGCGAGGAGTCCGACTAGCTCGTGAGGTAATCCCGCATTTTTTTTGATTTTTTTTTTTGTTTTTGGAAAACTACCTCGTCGCCGTAGTCGACCGCCTCACGAGGTAATCCCGCATTTTTTCCTTTTTCATTGATTTTTGTTTTATTTTTTGGAATTTTTTATTATTACCTTGCGAGGTAATCTTGCATTTTTGCTTTTTATTTTATTTATTCTCTTTTTGTTTATTTTATTTTTTAAAAACTACCTCGCGAGGTAATGCGCATTTTTATTTTTTTGTGGAATTTTTTTTTTTTTTTGAATTTCTTTTATTTACTTTTATATTACCAAGTCATCCCGCATTATGTATTTTCTTTCGTATTCTTTTTTGAATATTTCTATAGTTTTTTCCAATTCATTTTAATTGTATTTTAAAAGTACCTCGCAAGATAATGCTTTTTTTTTTAAAAAAAAAAGAAATTATTTTTTTTTCGAACTGATTTTTTTTTTAAAAAAAACTACCTCGCGAGGTTGTCTGACTACCTCGTGGGGTAATCCTGCATTCTCTTTTGAATTTATTTTATCATTTATTTAATTTTTTTTAAAAGTAACTCGCAAGGTACTTAGACTACCTCGGGAGGTAACCCCGCATTTTTCTAATTTATTTTCCTTTGATTATTTTTTTAATTTGTTTAAACTACTTCGTGAGGTAGTCTGACTTGCTCGTGAGGTAATCCTGCATTTTTTTTGATTTGTTTTTTGAAAACTACCTCGTCAGGTAGTCTGACCGCCTCACGAGGTAATCCCGCATTTTTTCCTTTTTCATTGAATTTATTTTATTTTTTTTGAATTTTTTAATATTACCTTGCTAGGTAATCTTGCATTTTTTTCTTTTTATTTTATTTATTTTATTTTTTAAAAACTACCTCGCAAGGTAGTCGACTACCTCGCGAGGTAATCTAGTTTTTTCTCCCGATTTTTTTTTAATTTAACTGTTTTTTAAAGTACCTCGTGAGGTAGTCGGACTACCTCGCGA
The DNA here is from genome assembly GCA_019022615.1 of Acacia melanoxylon. Lineage (NCBI taxonomy): Eukaryota > Viridiplantae > Streptophyta > Magnoliopsida > Fabales > Fabaceae > Acacia > Acacia melanoxylon. The sequence goes on from JAFJYJ010000005.1 coordinate 16,671,690, forward strand.
GGTAATCCTGCATTTTTTATTTTTTGAGGAATATCTTTTAATTTTGTCTTTTTTTTTTCGAATTTCTTTTATTTAGTTTTATATTACCAAGTGATCCTGCATTATGTATGTTTTTCGTATTCTTTTTTGAATATTTCTATAGTTTTTTCCAATTCCTTTTAATTGTATTTTAAAATTTCCTCGCAAGATAATCCCGCGTTTTTTTTTTAAAAAAAGTAATTCTTTTTTTCGAACGGATTTCTTTTAAAAAAAACTAGCTCGCAAGGTTGTCTCGACTACCTCGTGGGGTAATCCCTGAATTCTCTTTTGAATTTATTTTATCATTTATTTAATTCTTCTCAAAGTAACTCGCGAGGTAATCTTGCATTTTTCTCGACTACCTCGTGAGGTAATCCCGAATTTCTTTTAAATTTTTTAAAAGAACCTCGCAAAAGGTACTTAGTCTACCTCGGGAGGTAACCCTGCATTTTTCTAATTTATTTTCTTTTGATTATTTTTTTAATTTGTTTAAACTACCTCGCGAGGGAGTCTGACTAGCTCGTGAGGTAATCCTGCATTTTTTTTGATTTTTTTTTTGTTTTTGGAAAACTACCTCGTCAGGTAGTCTGACCGCCTCACGAGGTAATCCTGCATTTTTTCCTTTTTCATTGATTTTTGTTTTATTTTTTGGAATTTTTTATTATTACCTTGCGAGGTAATCTTGCATTTTTGCTTTTTATTTTATTTATTCTCTTTTTGTTTATTTTATTTTTTAAAAACTACCTCGCGAGGTAATGCTGCATTTTTTATTTTTTTGTGGAATTTCTTTTTTTTTTTTTTGAATTTCTTTTATTTACTTTTATATTACCAAGTCATCCCGCATTATGTATTTTCTTTCGTATTCTTTTTTGAATATTTCTATAGTTTTTTCCAATTCATTTTAATTGTATTTTAAAAGTACCTCGCAAGATAATGCTTTTTTTTTTTTAAAAAAGAGAAATTATTTTTTTTCGAACTGATTTTTTTTTTTAAAAAAAACTACCTCGCGAGGTTGTCGACTACCTCGTGGGGTAATCCGCATTCTCTTTTGAATTTATTTTATCATTTATTTAATTTTTTTTAAAAGTAACTCGCAAGGTACTTAGACTACCTCGGGAGGTAACCCCGCATTTTTCTAATTTATTTTCCTTTGATTATTTTTTTAATTTGTTTAAACTACTTCGTGAGGTAGTCGACTTGCTCGTGAGGTAATCCCGCATTTTTTTTGATTTGTTTTTTGAAAACTACCTCGTCGGAGTAGTCGACCGCCTCACGAGGTAATCCCGCATTTTTTCCTTTTTCATTGAATTTATTTTATTTTTTTTGAATTTTTTAATATTACCTTGCTAGGTAATCTTGCATTTTTTTCTTTTTATTTTATTTATTTTATTTTTTAAAAACTACCTCGCAAGGTAGTCGACTACCTCGCGAGGTAATCTAGTTTTTTTCTCCCGATTTTTTTTTAATTTAACTGTTTTTTAAAGTACCTCGTGAGGTAGTCGGACTACCTCGCGAGGTAATCCCGCATTTTTTATTTTTTGAGGAATATCTTTTAATTTTGTCTTTTTTTTTCGAATTTCTTTTATTTAGTTTTATATTACCAAGTGATCCTGCATTATGTATGTTTTTCGTATTCTTTTTTGAATATTTCTATAGTTTTTTCCAATTCCTTTTAATTGTATTTTAAAATTTCCTCGCAAGATAATCTGCGTTTTTTTTTTTAAAAAAAGTAATTCTTTTTTTTCGAACGGATTTCTTTTAAAAAAAACTAGCTCGCAAGGTTGTCTCGACTACCTCGTGGGGTAATCCTGAATTCTCTTTTGAATTTATTTTATCATTTATTTAATTCTTCTCAAAGTAACTCGCGAGGTAATCTTGCATTTTTTCGACTACCTCGTGAGGTAATCCCCGAATTTCTTTTAAATTTTTTTAAAAGAACCTTAAGGTACTTAGTCTACTCGGGAGGTAACCCCGCATTTTTCTAATTTATTTTCTTTTGATTATTTTTTTAATTTGTTTAAACTACCTCGCGAGGGAGTCGACTAAAGCTCGTGAGGTAATCCCGCATTTTTTTTTGATTTTTTTTTTTTTTTGTTTTTGGAAAACTACCTCGTCGGGTAGTCCCGACCGCCTCACGAGGTAATCCCGCATTTTTTTTCCTTTTTCATTGATTTTTTTTTTTTTTTGGAATTTTTTATTATTACCTTGCGAGGTAATCTTGCATTTTTTCTTTTTATTTTATTTATTCTCTTTTTGTTTATTTTATTTTTTAAAAACTACCTCATGAGGTAGTCTGATTACCTCGCGAGGTAATCTTGTTTTTTCTCCTGATTTTTTTTAAATTTAACTGTTTTTTTAAAGTACCTCGTGAGGTAGTCCGACTACCTCGGGAGGTAATCCTGCATTTTTTATTTTTTGAGGAATTTCTTTTAATTTTTTTTTTCGAATTTATTTTATTTATTTTTATATTACCAAGTCATCCCGCATTATGTATTTTTTTCGTATTCTTTTTTGAATATTTCTATAGTTTTTTTCCAATTCCTTTTAATTGTATTTTAAAAGTACCTTGCAAGATAATCCCGTTTTTTTTTTTAAAAAGAAATTATTTTTCGAACTGATTTTTTTTTTAAAAAAATACCTCACGAGGTTGTCGACTACCTCGTGGGGTAATCCCGCATTCTCTTTTGAATTTATTTTATCATTTATTTAATTTTTTTAAAAGTACCTCGCGAGGTAATCTCTCATTTTTTTGACGCGCCTCGTGAGGTAATCCCCGAATTTCTTTTAATTGTTTTTTAAAAGAACCTCACAAGGAAAGTAGACTACCTCGGGAGGTAACCCGCATTTTTCTAATTTACTTTCTTTTGATTATTTTTTTAATTTGTTTAAACTACCTCGCGAGGTAGTCGACTAGCTCGTGAGGTAATCCTGCATTTTGTTTTTTGATTTTTTTTGGTTTTTCGAAAACTACCTCGTCAGGTAGTCTGACCGCCTCACGAGGTCATCCTGCATTTTTTCCAAATGAGAAACCTTGCTCTGATACCAAATGAAGGTGGAATATCACCTAGAGGGGGTGAATAGGTGATCTCAAAAATTCTTTCACGGATAAACGATGAAAGCGTAAAAGAAGTAAAGAGAAATGACACAGAGGAATTATCGGTTCGGTCCAACTCCTTGACCTACGTCCTGTCCCCAGACACTCTGGGATTTTCACTAACTCACAAATACAATTACACACTCTGTAACTCAGGATGATCCTTTCTCCCTAGGACTCACTCCCCCTTACAAGTTATAATCGTACACCCACACTCAAGATACCTCTATCTTGAGATTTGAACAAATATAAAACAAATGATAAATCTCTCTCACGAGTAGATGAATAATAAACATCGAAGCTCAATGATATCCGAAGATATAAACGAATAGAATTTGAACGCTTTGAATACTGGCGTACGTGTCCGTGTTGTTCGACCGATGAATTCAGCTCTTCGCCTATTTATACCAGTTGAAGCTTGATGACCGTTTGAGTCGAATTAATTGCACAAAGCTTCGGTAGATGGGTAGTTGGCGATTTGAATGTGATAGCCGTTGAGAGACTTCGACCGTTGCTTCATTAAATGCCTTCGCCTACTTGTGCGGAATAACAAACTGGAATATCTTCGAATGCTACACGCTTTAATTTCGTTTGCGTGTTCTCGCTTTTTCGCAATAAATACTTTTGACATGTTGAAATGCTTTTGGCTAATCTCACATTAAACAAAGGTTAATCAACTGAAATCCACTCAAAAAGATGTTTAGATATGATATAAATAAGTTTGAGAGTGATTAAGAGTAGTTAAAAGATTACCCATAATGATTAGAGCGAGTTTAAGCACATACCGATGGTTTCGGAATTTGCAAGAACTTACTTGTGTAGCTTAAAGGATTAATTTGAGTAAAATCAAGTTGTTCAAGAAAAGAGGCGTTAGAATCATCTTTATGAAATTACTTGCGAAGCTTACTCAAGTAATTTCGAAAGTAATATCAAAGATAATAAGACTCGCTGAGAGAAGAATCACATTACTTGCGAAGTTTGAAAAACATGACTCAAGTAATTTCGAAAGTAATATTGAGAGACTTTGAAAAGAGGCGTCTATTACTTGATTACTTGCAGAACAGATGTGCCTTACTCAAGTAAGGTCAGAGAGTAATGAGATTACTTGCGGAAAGGAAATAGCTTACTTGAGTAATTTGGAAAGTAATGTTTTGAGCAAAACATGATTAAGTCTATATTACTTGCAAATCAAAATGTATTACTCGAGTAACTCCAGAAAGTAATGTTGAGTAAACAAATTACTTGCGGAGCTAAACAACCTTACTCAAGTAACCATAGAAAGTAATTAAATTACTTGCAAAAGGAGTGCTCATTACTTGAGTAACGTCCGAAAGTAATACATATAGTTTTTCAGCAGACTTTTGAAAGGTGACAATTTATACAGGACAATTACTTGAATAACCAAGAACACCTCCTTAACTTAACATATCTTGATTCAAAAACACAAATCCCTTTTAACAAAAGATTTAAATAATGAAGTCTTGTTATCATCAAAACTCCAAGAACCAACAAGAAGCGACCCGGAGGCAGTCACTCCGGGATAAAATTTCACTTGTTCATAACAAGTCCAGGATGTTTCGACTTTGTTTCTATATTTTGAGGTTGGATTTTATTTCTATCCATCCCTACTTAGCCATCGGTATTTCTACGATTATAATATTTTTATTTTTTTATTTTTTTATTAATTAATTTCGAAATTTCTCTTTTAATTTAATTATTTACTAATTAATTTATTTATACCATAATCTAATTAATTAGCCAATAATTACTTAATTATTCATGTACTAATTGTTGATAATTTTATGATTTAGGATAAATTATTATCTCATGACTATTAACTGACATTGATATTTTATATCCTATATTAAATATTAAAAATAAAGGGGCATAAAGTGCTTTTTAATAATATTTTATTTATGCTCATTTATTTTCTAGGGAAATAATCCCAAAAATTCCTAAAATTAAAGATAACATATTTCCCAAGTTTTTATCAAGATCTCTGTTATCATATGGTATTTATCATAATGTTTCAGGTCATTTTCTCATTTTATTAAAATATATTTTTCATGGATTTTATTCTTTTTCTTGTTTAATTTTCACAAGTAATTACCTTAGAAAATAAGATAATTTAAACTTATTATTTGAGACTACATATTCACCTATTTCCAATAGGTATTATTTATCGAAATATGATCTTATCATAAATATGATTTTCAGCAGTATTACACCCTCTTAAGACCGATAGATTATAATCTCATTGGCGATAGATTGATTATAATCTCATCCATAGAGATTTAAAGGATAAAATAAACTTTTTTACCCATTCATTTCTCCGCACCTTCGTTTGTGCTTGGAATCACCGGATGAAACCAGGCTCTCGTTGGAGACTAATAATGATTCAATTCCATATATTGGGCAAAGATTTTGCACTCATGATGCTGCCTATGAATTTTATAGTGAATTTGCCAAGCGGTGTGGGTTCTCAATTCGACGACACCGTACAGAGGGGAAAAGATGGCCTTGGAAAAGGACTAACCAGACGCTATTTTGGTGCTGGTAACACTCCTGTTAAGACATCAACTGAAAGTAAACCCCAAAGAAATCGAAAATCTTCCCGATGTGGATGCCAGGCTTATATGTGTATAAGCAAAACAATGGAATTAGGTACTCCAGAGTGGCGTGTTACTGGTTTCGCCAACCACCATAATCATGAACTTTTAGAACCAAATCAAGTTCGATTTCTTCCTGCAAACAGAACTATTTCAGATTCAGACAAAAGCCGAATACTGATGTAAGCTCAAACTGGGATTTCTGTCCATCAAATGATGCGGCTTTTGGAGCTAGAGAAGTGCGTGGAACCTGGATATCTTCCTTTTACTGAAAAGGATGTGAGGAACTTCAATCATTTAGGAAATTAGAACCAGAAAAGGAAAGCATAGATTTACTGAGAATATTATGGCGGAACCATCTATCTTGAAAAAACGGGTAAGCTTTGGAGCATTTCCGTAGGAAATTATTTTCTACTCAAAAGCCTCAATGCCAAATCCCTAATCCCCAGCTTCCCCATTCCCTGCTCCGATAACTTTAATCCAACTTCATCCGTTGACGCCGTCTTTTCTTTCGTCCTCCATCGACGCTGTGTTTTAATTTGCTGCTACCAGCTTCCTCATCATTGTCACTGTATCCGTCACCCGAAATCTCGTTGCTTCCGTCAGTCCGTCGCCGGCATCGTGGGCTATCGTTGGTTCTCTCCGCGGTGACTGGTGAGTCCTTATTCTTCTCTCTTTTTTATCTTCCTCGTTCGTGGATGCTTTCTTTGCGTGGGGTAGTCTGAATCTGCTTTTAAGGCAAGCAGTAGCATTATACTGCGAATGTGTGGGTGTAGTCAAAATCTTAGCCTCAGTATTTTAGGGTGTTGTGTTGTTTGATTGAGATTTCTACCTCTGTTCTCATTTGTTGAATTTGTTAATTTAGGATGAACCTAAATATTTACAACAACAAAAATGTAGCATTTACCCGACCACACCAGGATGAATAATTAACAAAATCAAGGTAGTTCCAAAATTAATAATCTTGGAAGTCAACCCCAAGAACCTATAGCCCTTGAACTATTCTTGGTGCAGCCATCCAAATGTGGACAAGAACATATAATCCAATTATAGCTGTTGTAACTCGGATGAAATTTGCAAATACTGCGCTGCGAGCTACCAATTTGGTTGTTGTTTTTAACCTGTAGTGATGCCAAACTCTTTCCTTTTTGGAACCCAGGTCTTTTGAATAAACAGTTTAGCAATTTCACATTATAAACTAGCATACTAATTTCTGCTCTCCTCCATCTCTTGGCTAGCCCCATTTTCTATTATTCCTTTAATCATGGTACTCTGCACAAAATTCATTCACCGTGATATCAAGAGGTGTGAACAATGTTCTTCTGATGTTAACTCAGGTCCAGGAGTAATTATGTTCTAAAGGTGTTCCTGTACATAACTTCTGGCGTGCTAATAGTGGCAAAAACAGCAAAATTCTTTCCATCAGCTTTTAGATATGTTTGTTCCTCCTAGGCTTTGACAGATTTAATTAAGTTAGTCACAGCCTTGACATAAGTAAGTGATCTATTTAATGAGGTTTTGGTACCATCATTCGCAAACTTCCAAGGCCCTATTTGCTACTCTGTAGTACTCTCTAACTCTGCCAATGACTTGGGGAAATTTGAATCATTAAAAACTGTAATGTGTTCAGTCTTTTTTAGCTACGATATGTAATTGATCTTGAAGCACTCCTCCTAGTACATTGCTTGGAGCAAACAATTGATTACACGGCTTGTTTTATCTTTATGTCATTGTGTCTAATGCAGATTATTTGATAGATGGTACTATAGGAGCTCATAGAATAGCAGTGGACTTGTAGAGAATGTATGGAAGAGCAGCAGGTCTTGATAAATTTAAGAAAGCTCAAAGCGTGGAACCATTTTCTGTTTCAGCCAATTCATCTTCAAAACCCAGTGCTCAACCTGGAACTGAAGTAGTCATCCACTCCTCTTCTTTGCCTTCACAATCTCAAACTTCTTTCCATCAAGTCCAGCGTCAACAACAGCCACAACAAGAACAGCAAAATCTTGCCTCTCATGGAGCCACAGGATTAGAGGCAGCCCCATTGTTGGGGTAGACCCAGCAGACTAAACAAGTTGGTGGGGGACAATCAACATGGCAGCCCCCAGATTGGGCAATTGAGCGTCATCCAGGTGTTTATTATCTAGAAGTTTTGAAGGATAGCCAGGTATTGGATCGAATTAATCTGGACAGGCGGAGGCTCATCTTTGGGAGGCAAATCCAAACATGTGATTTTGTGCTTGATCACCAATTTGTCTCTCGTCAACATGCTGCAGTCATTCCTCACAAGAATGGAAGGTTAGTGCATTTTTGCTCATCCTTGGTATTACAGGATTGGATTTGCTTTATTTGTAGATAATCACTACTGTCAATTTACTTGTTGAGTATTTTTCTGATGATATATGTCACCTAAACCAAATAATTAGAGCCTGCAAGCTTTCTTTGGTCAGCTATTTACATAAATGAATCACAGCAACTTGTGCTACCATATTATGTGCATGACTAATTTTAGGTTTGGCATTGTTGAATTGGTGTTCTGTTTTATATATGCCAGCTTAAAGGGATAGTGCAAGGCTTCATGACACAGGCGGGATGGTTTCATAGAAACTATATACCAACAACCGAGGAGTACTTTAACATATCCATGATAACTACTTGTCATACATCAATGTCCATGTCATCTTTCATCTGTATGGGAAATATTGTAACTGAGGACATCTTCAAATGGGCACAAAACCAACCTAAAATTATCAAAGCTGCCTCTGTTATTGCCAGGTTTTCGAATGACATCGTCTCAAGGGAGGTATATATATAACTGATCTACATGCTAAATAAAATTTTTCCTCTACCTATTATATGACTCTCTCCTAAAAATCTTTGTGCTGGTGTAGTTTGAGCTGAAAAAAGAGAACGATACCTCAATTTTGGTATGCTATATGAGGGACCATGGAGTCTCAAGACAAGAAGCCGTAGATGAATTAAGAAAGATTATTAAGAGTGCATGGAAGGATATGAATGAAGAATGTCTTAGACCAACTCAAGTGCCTATGCCCTTTCTTATCAGAGTCCTGAATCTTGCTCGTTTCTTGGAGGTGTGGTACAAGGAAGATGATATATCACTTATTCTGGAGCAACCATGAAGGAGAACATTACACTATTGTTTGTGGATCCTGTGCCAATATGAGCAACACATATTAGAATCTACTTCCTTGCTAAAATGTGTCTCAAACTTTGGCTTTAGTTAAGGGTATGACTGTTCTATCTATATATGTTGAGTTAATTATGTTTTTGTTGTGACATGGTGTGCGTTTTTGTTTAATATTATATGAAATATACATCCTTCTTGTGCGTTGTTTGAAAATTAAACATGTGATGTATTTCAAACAAAATTGTGCATGCTTAGCTTACTTTATATTTGTGTTGATGAGGTCATTTATACATTTATCTTTTCTATCTCCTGTCTCATATTTGTGCGTAAAATAATTTCTTAAGTTAACAGTGCTTATTCTAGGAATCTGAAATAAGATTCAGCCAAAAACTACTTTGAACTAAAGTGGATCTTGAGAGGTATGTTTAATGTCAGCAAGAGTTTTGATTAAGTAATAAATCTGAAGAGATATGCCTTCCTACCTTATTATAGGGCATGTTAATTAATAAAATCAAAGTCCAGTAATAAATCTTATGGATGCTTTCAGTTATTACGTACGACAACGGTTTGGCTTAAGACTTGAATCTCTCCAACTTTGAAATGATTTTCAGCCCTATAACTCCTAGAAGCTTCTCAAGTCTTAGCCATTGTCTCCTTGTTGCTCTCAAATCTCCAGCTCATGTTTTGTTTGTTTTGAATTATCTTCAAGGGGATTATGGGGACCAAATAAGGAATGGAAAAAAAAAAAAAAATTGGGAGGAGGGTAAGTGGAATGTTTGAATGTTCCACTGTTTGGAACAAATTGTCCAACATTTCAGCGGCATAGGGCCTTTTTGCTATAAATTGCAATTGGTGTGAAATTTTACTGAATGGAAATCATTTCCTTAAAATGATTTAAATATAGCATTGTTATCTTTTCTACTGCAATTGGTTTAAAATTGTACACATCTACTTACTGATTGATTTTTGCATGCTCTTAAATTGATTGAACATATATATTATTAGGCGTTAACCAAGCATATGTCTTGGTAAACAGAAGTGGTATTTTTCACAAACTTTGGTTGTTCATGTAAATCTGTAAGATTTTTCAGATTTAAGCTCATAAGTTTTTTATTTTGACAAATCCCTATTTTTTTAGATATTTTTTTATACTTTTTTCTTTTTGTATATTTTTATATTGTCATAGTTATTAAAGCTTGAAATGAATTTCTTATGATAAAATAGTGATTAAGAGTGAATTAATTGAATTAGAATAAAAAAGGGTAAAACTGTCATATAATTATTCTTAATTATTGATTTTTTGAAAAGATTTGATGTTGGTTTAATTGTTTGTAACTGCAAGTGTTTGAAAAATTGGATTAAATCTGAAATTGTAAGTGAAAAATTATAGTTTGAAAACACAAACTTTTGAGATCAGGGCAATTCCTTTGAAAATTTAGACAAAAAACAGAGCGCAGCGAACCAGGGGCCCTTAATCGCATCATCACTTTCGTTTCACCTCCTTCATCGTCCACCAACCACTCCGCCGCCCTCCATCCTCACCGGCGACCTTCACTTCACCTTCACCGTCGCCGATGACGAGCCTCACCTTCTTCTGGAGAGCAACTTCCATACTTCACATCGGGTATCATCTCTTCACCTTCACCACGCCTCACCTTCCACCGCCCTTGCCCTTCACTGTCCATCACTTCCAGCGGCAGTCTTCAACGTCCAGTACCTAGTCCGTGGCTTCCATACGTTCGCTCTTCACCGTCACCCACCACTCTTTCATTATTTTTTTTTTAAAAAAAATCTGTCCGTGGCTTTTCTCTACTGATTCTTCTTTTCTGGTTGTTCGAATCTGAAGATAGATTTGTCCTTTGATGTTATTTCCATGAATTGCAGCAGCTAGATCTCTTTTTTCCTAGAGCAATTGGTTGAATCTTGTTGCGTAGAGCTTTACATCGGAGTGATTAGCACTTAATTTCTTGTTTCTTTCCTTATATATATTTATTAAATTCTAGGTTTAGAGTTTTATATGTTCTATTGAAATTGTGTCAGGTTCCATGCACTTGATGAGTAGATTAGTGTGTACTTTGGATTTAATTTTGTGTACTGGATAGTTTAAACTTTATTAATTAGTAGGAATTTCTTGTATATTGACTTGGTATAGATAATATTATGAATTGCTATTATACATATATTATGTTTTTAATTCAAGAATTCATGGTCACTTGTGTCTTGAATATTATTAATTCCATTGATTGGAGTTTTGAATTGGGTTTTAGTTAGTGTGAGATACTTAATTTACCTAAATTAAGCAGCTCAAAGGGTCTTTTCAACAAATTTGTCAAACTAGCACATTCCTAAAAATATTTTGAAGCAAAGGATAGATCAAATCCATTGATCTATGAGGCTTCCGTTGTATTTTCAAAGCCAATTTCATTTGTTTATTTTAAAAATCCAAAAATATTAGTTCTTAAAGCATTTTCTTTCAATCAGTTGATAGATGAAAAGCTCAGAATCCTTTTAGTTGTTTCATGCCAATAATCACATTTAGTTGCTAGGTAGTTAATAAGAGACTCCTCAAGAGATGATCCGAGATTGCACCTTAAAAAAAAGTTACGAAGGCATAAGCGGAAAAGCTCCTTCAAGTGGCGTCGTTGTCGGAGAATCAAGTACTTGGTTCCCTAGTAACTAAATTTCAATTTTTGATTGATTGGTACCTTGAGCCTTTAGATTGAATGTAGGATTTCATTTAGGTAGTTTTGCATTGCATTTAGGATAGATTGTGTAATATTCTTAGGCCTAGAGACTTGAGAATAAGTATGTATCAGGAAGACGACTAGACCTAGTTTAAGAAGAGTGAAGATATTATGAAAGGAATTTTTCTTGATGTTTTAGTGGAATGAAATAGTAAAATTTAGCTGAACATTTGGTTTCTTTGAAATTTTAAATTTTGGGATATAATGTAATGTAAAAAATATATTTGGCATGAGATTAATATTCCATTGGCAAATTGGGGTTACAATTTTTGCAAAAGAGGAATAATTGCCATATTGGATTTTGGTAAATAAATGACAATAATTATTTAATAAATGAACATGTGTTAAGGGTAAAATGAGACAATTTTGGGACTCTTCTATAGGAATATTTCGCCTAGCATGTTAAGGAAGGAAGTAAGAAATTTCATGCAATTATCCTTGAGTTAATAAGACAAGGGAAAAATCAAAGAAGTGTAAGGGATAAGTCATTATTTTAAAGGCTACAATTTAGCCAACCATGCAAGTATAAGAGGAAGCTTGAAATAAACACCAAAGCAGGAATAATTGAAACTAATAGGATGACATAAAGGCTTACCTAACAAGCCATAGAATTCGAATTGCATGAGGACAAGGAAGGAGAAGGGGAAGCCATATGAATTTGATATTTATGACATAATGAAGTTAAGGTATAAGTCATAAAATTCCATCTTGCATCCTATAATGCCACTTGTTGTATTAGGAAATTATTGTGACTTGATGACAAGGAACACATATGCATTTAATTAATATGGAAAATGATGACTCAAGGCTTCTTAAATAAGCCTTCAATTCTTGCTCAATAAGAAACAAGAGAAAAGGTAAAATCTCACATGAAATATTGATGAATTAAGTCAAGAAGTATGTATAATAAGCTATGTATGCATGCCTAGATTTTTGCCAAGTGTAAGACTATGGCATCAAGATATTCTTGACACAAATTGAAGAGTAATTAAGAGACCCTAAACACCCATCATCTTTGTCTAAGATGAAGAAGGGAATAAGGATAATTGATCTCATATTTAAAGCATGCCACAAAGTCAACACAATTAATTACATATAGCTACATGTTGGGTAGACCCCTAAGCATGGATGTTTAATAAAGAATGATGACTTAATTGCTTTCCCAACAAGTCAAGAAATTTGGCCAAGTCAAGAATGAGGAAGAAAATTTAAGAAGCATATAGAAATTGGCCACATGTGAAAATAATATGTAAGGGTATTTTGGGTAATTGCCAAGGGGACCTTTAAGTGATTTTCCTTCAATTATTGATCGAACCATATTTTTATATGATTTTTTATAATCAAATTGAGATTCTTAATGCATTTTTTATTAGTTATTGAGCTTAAAATGTGTTTCTTATGATAAATTGAGATTAAGAGTAAATATATTAAATTAGGGCTAAAAAGGACAAAATTGTCAAAAAAATGTAATTACTCTTAATAATTGATTTTTCTGAGAATATTTGATGTTGGCTTGATTGATTTTTATTGTAGGTGTTTAAAAAGATTAAATCAAATTTGAAAATGAAAGTTTGAACTCAAGTTTTAAAAATTTCAGTTTGGTCCCTACTCCAGAACATTTTTTTTTAATTTTCACTTAGGTCCCTGTGGTTAAAACACTGCATTTTGAATTGTTCGATTAGGTCATTTGAATGGAGAAGGGACTCGACACATTAAACGCTGGAGCTGGGGAGAGAGCTCGAGCTGGATATTAAATGAGGGCCAGAGACAAAATTACAGAAAATTACCTAAAAGTGTTGAAAATCACAGTTCATCCCCAAGATAGTTTTAAAATCCTCACTTTAGTCCCTCCACAAAAGGTTTCAAACTTCTCATTTAGGTCCCTGGTCAAAACTCGCGTTTTGACCGGGGGACCCTAGGCGGGGCCGAGGGCCCGAGCCCAGTTAAATGGAGCAGGGAGGAAAATAAAGAGAGGCGCTGCGAACGCATACAGGGGGGACCTGGTTCAGTATCATCGCCTTCATACTTCATCGTCTTGACCACGCCTTCACGACCTGGACCTTCCCTCTCGCCGGCGACACCACCACCTCCTTCTGTCGCCGGCGACCATCGTTTCTCCCATCACCGGCGAGCTTCACCGTGACCCACACCTTCATCGTCCCACCTTCACCGTGAGGAGGAGAGCACGAACGCGGGAACCTTCGACACCTTCACTTCCACCTCTTCCTTCCTTCGCCTTCATTCTTCATCCTCATTATCGACACCTTCACCGTCGCTGGTGAGCTTTGCCCACCACCACGCCTTCCTTAATCCTCATCGGGCTGAACCAAAAACAGAGACGAGGAGGAGACGGAGGCTTTGACCTTCGACTCTGGGAACAACGCTTCAGTGCACCTTCGACCTTTGACCAGTACCTTCTTCTTCTTTCCTCTGAGCACCCTAACCTTCCACCACGCTGACGCCACGCCGGAGCTCCATCCCAGCAACCACGACCTCCTACGCTGACCACTACCCGAGACGCAGCTGAGAGGGAACAAATAACAGAACCAGTACTGCGAGAGAGAGGGGAGCTGATTCATCATCTTCCATTCACGACCAGAGCTTGGATTTAAGCCTCTTGGAGCAGAATCTGAAATCATGCTTGGCTGATCCTTTAACTCTTGGAGATGGATTTGTGCTTGAGTTCAGAGTTGCAAACAGGGAGTATTTTGTTCAATTTATTTTCTCGATTTACATTTTAATTTCCTAATTTTAGGAATTTTGTTTTGTAATGTTGAGACTTAGTTTATCCGTTTGGAAAACTTTGTGGATTGAACCTATGTGATTGGATTGAATTTTGTAGTTTGATGAATTTATAAATTTGTATTTCCCTATTGATTCAGTGAAATTGTGTTTTCTACGTGGTATTGTTAGATAGTCTGATTGAATTGGATTAATTGAGTGGCGTGGTATCGCATTCTTGTCAAGAGGAAGCAAGCTACATTAATTTAATCTTAATCACACACTAAGTGGTTTTTAACAATATCTCATGAGGTAGTAGTTAGCTACGGTAGTATGAGTTACTATTAATTGAGAATATTGGACTCAAGTGGTATCTTGGGGTTTTCATCTAGACTTAGTGAAAATTTACTCCTATATTTAATTGAACTAGGATAGTCACTATTCCATTTCCAAGAGCATTCATATTCATTTTCATACTCCATTCCATTTTATTAAAAATATCAAAAACAATAGTTTAGCATTTAATTTAATTGCATTCTTATTTTCCTTTATCAATTCAAAAATCCAAAACCTAATTTTCCCCTTGTTTTAATTGCATTTGCATGACATTTAGATTACTTAGGATTCAATAAAAGGCTCTTCGAGAGAAAGAACGATTCTAGGTTTGCCTATACGCAATCCTTGGTTTATTTTTTATTGTGGACCCCAAGGCTAAAGATAGAAAAATCCACCCATCACTTATAAATCTCTTCTTATCCATCTCTCCATGAACATTTCGTCCAAAGCAAGGAGGAAGAGAAAAAAGTCAAGAAGCTTGCAAAATAAGCCAAGTTTAAGAGATATTTTGTAAGGGTACTTTGGTCATTTGACTTGGGGGATTTTTTTTAAGTGCCTTATTGACATATTTCAAGACATTTTGCACTTCCTTTTGCATGAATATTTCATCCAAGGGAAGGAGAGCAAGAGTGAGGAGAGTAAACCAAAGCTTGAAGCAAGAAGGAGGAAAAAGAAAGAGCAAGGATCAAAGAGGTGAGTTGTGATCTTCAAGTCTTCATCGCTTCTAGTCCTCTTCATAATACTATCTTGCTCAAAGCCCTCTTCTATGGTGTTTTATGGAGAAGGGACGAAACACTAGATGAATCAAGAAGGAAGAAGACTTCAACAAGTGCAAATCTAAGTTACGTTAAGTAAGTAATAATTTCTTGTACTTATGTTATTGGTTAATCTTGAATTAATCTTCTTATGTTTCTGGTAGATTGGAAGATTATAAACTTTGAGAGGATATGTTTCACAAAGACTTATAATATGGATTAAGAGGTGTATTAAGCTTAAAAATTAGGCAAATTAGGGCACAAAATCATAAACATGGTAAAGAGGAATTTAGAAATTTTTGTGATCCATTTTTGGTCAGACCAATACATAAGGAAGTAGTGGGATTTTGCCCATTTTGATACTTCCAAAGTGTTTAAAATGAAAAGTTGTGTGGGGTAAAGGTTGAAAAGTAATTTTGGAAGCATTAGGGTTAAATCTTAAAAAACTCAAAAATCTGCTGAAATGATTTTCCAGTGTGGCAGAAGACTTGTGATGTAATTTTGATTAAGAAAATGGTGTCCAATGGACATAACAAATTTTTTTGGCTGATGGTGATATATTTATTTGAAAATAGACATATCAAGGGTCACATAGCCTTTAGAATCACCTTAACTGAACATTTGTACAATTAATTATGAATTTTCAAAGTTGTTGAAAATTCCAGACAATTTTGAGAAATGTCCGAAAATAAAAGCCAGGTCTAAATTAATTAATTTGTGTCCTTGCAATAAATAAATGACTCTTAGCCATAAGTTGGGCTAAATGATAATTAATTTGAGTATTATTTGAATTATGGAGAATTTGCATAAGTGATGAATATTATTTATAATTATAGAAAGTGTCGTCGCCATGAGCTTTTAAAGAATTTGGGAGTGATTGCCGTTTAAAATCTGTCAAGTAGTAACTCTAATAGCAGACACTCTACATTTCTTTATATGTCTGTTTGTACCATGATTGTGAATCCGTATCTAGGACACACGTTTATTGCATTCAATTGTTTTGAGTTCAAGACCCAGTTACAGTTGTTATTTTTCCTAGCGTTGTGAATCTAGAACTTGATGTGTGCTCTGCAATCAACGTTGTGTGCATTATGTGACTACGTGTTCCAAGACTTGATGTATGCATTATGTGACTGTATGTGATATGTACTGAATACCGTATTGTTTATGTTCATGATTGTGGTTGAGTGTTATTACATTGTGCATAAGACTAACCTGTTACTCTGAGATCCTTCGAGATTCTAGCCCTTGTTATTACCTGTGAATTGTATAGTGTTTTGGATGAGGCTCCCAAGACAAAGCGGCGGATGTCAACAAATGGAGGTGCTGAATCGGTTCCAAATTGTTGGAAGAATATTTGTAGAAAATTTTATTAATTATGTTTAGAATTTATAACCAAGATTTTTGATATATTATCAGTATACTATGCCTAAACTGTTTTGCCACTGCGTTGCGCTGTAATGCTTTGATATGTGATGTATTATTGGAAGGGTGTGGCAGATTGCATTTTTACTTGTTATTAGCCTATTTCATATCATTTTCATCTTTGCATGTAAAATTTTGATGAAATTCCAATAAATATCTTGATTTTCTTTGTTTTTGCATTTGTATTCATGCATTTTTCTTTCTTCAACTTGATTTGTGGCTGGAACTAAATGTTGCATACTTGAAAATTGATTAGAGTTCCATTAAAATTTGGTTACACCTTCATTTGAGCTTACTAGAATTTTTCGAAAGGTTTGCCCAGAAAATTATGAGTTTCAGTTCTCTAAAGTTTTGGCCAATAGCTTTTCTATTGGGTATAGTAATTTTTAGCCAATGAAAAGTTATCTAACGTTTTGGGACATTCTAAGAGAGACCAATCGTAAGTTTTGGGATATTCCATCATTTTGGCCACTTTTTCAATTTTTTTCCCTTTAATTTTTCCAATTTTTTAATAGGTTAGTTTTTGAGTTTTCTCCTTTGATTTCATCCAATTTTCAGGATTCATTTACATATATAGGACTTTTTAGGACCTAAAATTCATTAAGATTGGATTGATTGCATTTTTTCCATGGCTTGGTTTAATGAAGAGCATGAGTTTAGGTTCAACACTAATACTCCTATGCATTTCTTTTAAAGAAATAATGGAAATTGGAGACATGAAGTATTAGTGTTGACTATCTTCATCTCCATTGCTCTCCACCAGCAGCGAGAATCACTAATCAGAGAAAAGAACCTGAAAACCAGAGCGAGACGCAAACAGTATGATCAGAAATAAAACGTGTGGTTCAATCACTCTCAGATCAAAGGATCTTTGACGCCAACAGTGTGATCAGAAATAAACCGTGTGGTGGATTATTTTAATAAATATGTCATTGAGTGTTTTTGTTGAATAAAATAAAAGAATATATGTCGTCAATTGTTCTTTGTGAATAAAATGTTTAATTTATTTTAGGAAAAAAAAAATATGATCGATGTTTGTCTTCATTTGGTAAAAGAGGGGGGGGGGGGGGCTTCATCAATTGGAGTTAGTTCGCCATGAAATTTTCCCCTAGGTAAGAAAATTAGATAAGTTAATTGTTTGTAAATGAATATGACCCATTTTATCAATTAATTTGAATTGGATATTCCTCACTTGATGATTTTTTTTTTTTAAATATGTGCCATTAGTAGGGAGAATTTAGAAAATTTGTTATGAATTTAATCTAGAAAACAAAGCGAACTGGGTTTTCATGTTTATAATCAAAACAAACCGATCTAATAGCTCTTAAATCTAGCTAGGACCGGAAAAATGAGGATGTGCTGTTTTCTTGGTTACTTTCATTGTGTTAATTGAGAAGTTGAGAGATGAGAGAGTTCAAACATCACACCCCTCCAAGCAAATGAATCTTACTGAAACTTTCTGCCAACTGACTAGTCAAGACTTAGAGCAGCTAATTAACGTTTGCACAAAGCACTGGCAAAATCTTACGTGCTTAATTGGTCTCTCTTTTGCTTATTTTCTGAAGCGACACGACATTCATAAAGGATAATTGAGATGTGTTACATGAGAGAAGGATTAAGCAACGAGATTCACTACCTACCGCAATCTTATAATATTATACTTTTCGAACAAATCTTATAATAATATTCTGCTAGTGCATGGTCTTGCAAATCGCTGTAGTGTGTTACTCTACTTTTGGGAGAATATATATCATTAAAATCCTAATTAAAAAATAATATCAGAAAAATGTTTATTGATAAGTGAAGAGCAACCAATGATAAAATATAGTGATGGGCCATATGAGAAACATTGTCTCCTCCCCAAAAGGAGAGAAACGATTTTTTGCAGATTTTATAATTTAAAGTAAGGGTTTAAACTTCTTATGTTGCATGAGAAGAAGAAGATTCCTACACACACATGAAATGGTGAGACTCACATCTTTTTTTAAAAAAACTCAAGCACGGAAATTGAAGTATCTATGATATAAGGATACACTTCTCTTGCCATGAGCAATATATTTCCCTTTAAAGTAACGCTTCAATTTTTTGGGCAAAATGTAACGCTTCAAATTTATTTATTTTTTTTTTTTTTAAGTAACGCTTCAATTTTAACTAAATATAAATACCTACATACCATCACCAACAATTGGGATGTAAGCAAAAGTCTTTCCATTAATGTTCCAAAAGCTTCCTTTTTAGGTGATAGCCACAATATGTGTACCACTGCTTCTTTGTCTCTTGTTCCTCTTTCAAACCCTAAAATTAGACTACATGCCATCACCAACAATTGGGATGTAAGAAAAAGCTTTTTCATTAATTTTATAAATGCTTCCTTTTCTGGTTATAGCCGCAATAGGCTACCACTGCTTCTTCATCTCTTGTTCCTCCTTCAAACACTAAAACTAATGCCACTTCGGATTTGGGTCGTCGACAGTATGCTGATTATTTCCTTCAATATGCTTCTGCTCTTTGGTATTAATATTTCTACTTTTTGCATTATATATGACTCTCTCTCTCTCTCACACACACACAAGTGGAAGCTTAAGAGAGTTCTGAAACATAGGGTCTTGGATAGGAGTACCTTCTCCTTCTAAGCCTCTTAACAAAATTTTTCATTTACTTTTCTGCAAATTAACTTTTTTCACTTTAATTTATCCATCCATATCCTCTTCTCCCTTGCTCTCTGCAGTACTAATCTAATGCAAATTACCATCGCTTTGGCCTTCTTCTTCTTCTTTTATTTTTTTTTTTGTATTTTTTTTTTGTATTTTTACATTTGTCTCTCCTTTCTCTGGGACAGTCAAGTGCAGATTACCTCTGCTTTAGATTTCTTTTTATTTTGATTTCTCATCCACATTTTAATTTCTGCATTTTAGCTCTTTAGAGCATGTATGGGGTAGTCTTTTCATGCATGTATAAGGAAAATGTTATCGCTTAATACTTATTCTATGGATTTGGTGCATATTTAAGGAAATAGATACTCTTAGTTTTAGGGATGTTCAAATGTTTCATTTAGTTCAGTTTTGGGTAAAACAAACTTATGCAAAACCAATTGATATCGCCAAGTTGGGACCTTAACAGTTTTGAATGAAGTCTCTTTGTTTGGTCTGGTTTCTTGCTTAGTTATTAATAGGCACAAGTTCTTTAAAACTATAGGAAGTTGATGATGGAATGAAGAAATATATTGAAACATAGAAAGAAGAAGTGATGGAGGTGCTTGTCTCTACTAAGGAGAAGCCCTTGAAGAAAACTGAAGTGATTGATTCAATTCAACGTTTGGGTTTTGTCATATCATTTTGAACCTGAGATTGAAGTGTTGAAGCAGATTCACAATGATTACGTCGAAAATGATGAAATAACTCAGATTGAAAATCTCCATTCTCTAGCCTTGATCTTCAAGTTATTGAGGCAATATGGATATCCTCTTTCACCAGATGCGTTCAACAAGTTCAAGGATGAAAAAGAAAACTTCAAAGAAACTCTTACTTCAGATGTTGAAGGAATGATAACTCTGTAAGACGCTTGTCATCTGAGTATTCATGGAGAAGACATTTTAGATGAAGCACTCGCTTTCACCTCCAATCATCTCCGAACCATCACATTGAATCAAACCCTTTCCTTGCAGCCAAACTAAACAATGTGTTAAATCAATGTCCATAGAGGGGAATTCCAAGGCTGGGGCCACGAAAGCACATCTCAATCTACTACCTTCATCCTTCCCATAATCAAGTTCTTTTGACTTTAGCCATATTAGACTTCAACGCACTCCAAAAACTTCATCAGAAAGAGTTTGGCATTATTTGCAAGTAAGAGTTCGAGTCTGCAGGTGGAACAAAATGAAGAAATACTAAACATAAAATTGTAGCTAGCCATGAAATAAATAACTGATACATACTTTCATTTTTGTTGGATGGTTGAACAATTTGAACGTGACGAGAAATCTTTCATATGTAAGAAATAGGATCGTAGTACGTTGCTTTTTTGTCTGTTGCGGGTTGTTTTGAGCCTCAATACTCCAAATCCAGAATCACGATGAGCAAAGAAGTTGGCTTCTTAGCCATCATCGACGATACATATGATGTCTATGGAACCACTGACTAACTAGAAATCTTCACTAAAGCAATTGAAAGGTTTAACAACATATACTCGTATTTACATGTTAGATCAAATTTAGAAGTTAGGAGTTTCCTCTCTCTCTCTCTCTCTCCTCCTTCTTTCTGGGATTCAAAGTTAAAAATATTTATTATGCTTAGTACAGGTGGGATATGAGTTGCTTGGATGATCTCCCGGAATACTTGAAGCCAATTTATAAGGAATTGTTGATTGTCTTTAATTTGAAGAAATAGATCAGGAGATGAGGAAAGAAGGGAGACCACACAGTGTTGACTACACCAAAAATGGGGCATAATCTCGTCCATTACTTAACTTGTGGATAATAAACTAGCTATAATTATTATTTTCCCCCCTCACATTATGTGACATTTTATCAGGGTGGTGCAAGGCTACATGGCTGAAGCGAGATGGTTACATAGGAACTATATACCAACAGCTGAGGAGTACATGAACACGGCCACAATAACAACTTGTACTCTATTGGTATCAGTGACAAGTTTCATGTGTATGGGAGACTTCGTAAGGGAGGACATCTTCAAATTGTTAAAGATGCTTCTGTTATAAGCAGGCTCACAGATGACATTATCACCAGTGAGGTGTGTCCGTGTAACTTTCTTCAATAAAATTTCACTTGATTGTCTCACTTTCTCTTAATTATGAATATTAATTGTGTAGTACGTGCAGCTTGAGAAGAAAAGAGAGCACATTGCCTCAATTGTGGAATGTTATATGAAAGAGCATATAGAGTGTCAAGACAAGAAGCCGTAGAGGAATTTAAAAAAGATGATTAAGAGTGCGTGGACGGATATCAATGAGGAGTGTCTTAGACCAACTCAAGTGCCTAAGCCTTTTCTTATGATACTTGTGAATCTTGCTCGTATATTCGATGTGATTTACATGGAAGCTGATGGATGGTTTCACTCATTCTGGAGTAATCATGAAGGACTACATTATTCTGGAGTGTCACAGACGTACGTGTAGCAGCAAGGAGAGAAGTATAAATAAATAGTGAAAGGTACACACACACATTCATAAATTATGCTAGGTATAGTATGAGCTAAGTTTGCATTATATTGTTCATTATTTGTGGATAATATAACTTTAAAAGAAATTATATTTTATACTAATAATATGAATTTTTGCGTCCTCTCTCTCTCTCTCTCTCTCTCTCTCTCTCTCTCTCTCTCTCTCTCTCTCTCTCTCTGAAATTATCGTAGATTTTTCTTCTTCTACATTTTGGTGAAATTAACGTATAATGAATAATTCAATTGTTAGAGTTTTTATATTGTGTAATTAAACTATTGCATCAACGTTTTCTATAAACACCTATACCATTTATAGTAATGGAAGCAAAACACTTTCCATTGACTTTCCAAAAGCTTCCCCTTCTGGTGATAGCCACAATACCACTCTAGCCCTATTTAAAGTCTATTTTGACCAAATCTCACATACTAAGGAGAGGTAGTTGACATAATGATTATGTGGATAAATTTTCAACTTTACCCTCATTTATGATTGGATATTTTTCAACAATTTCTTCTCTCTATCTTTATGAGTACAATTAATATGGGTAAAATTGTCACAATCTCATTTATTACATGAAACTAGACTTATAAATAATACCAATTTTTTTGGGTCAAAATAGACTTATAAATAGTACCAGAGTGGTATGTCTGTAAATGTTTCTCCACCACTTGTAATTTCCCCTTCAAACCAAAATTAATGGCACAGGCAAATTGGTTCGACAATGTGCAAATTTTCACCCTTGTCATTGGAATGAGCATTTCCTTCAATATGCTTCTGACTCTTTGGTATTTATATTTCTACTCTATATTTAACATACATACATTAAAGTGGAAGATTTTTTAATTGAGGATACAGTCTTGGAGAGGAGCTTCCCTTTCGACAAGCCTCTACTCTTCTATTAAATCTTCATTAATTAACCTTTTTTTTTAATTCTTATAATTTACTTTCATGATATTAACTTTTTGCACTTCATTTATTTATTTACTGCATCGATCTCTTCTCTCTCAGGAAGTCTAATGCAAATCACTTGTAATACCCGGATAATTATTTATCGGAATATTATATTTCGATAAATAATACCTATTGAAAATATGTGAATATGTGGTTTCAAATAATAAGTAATAATTATCTTATTTTCTAAGGTAATTACTATGGAAATTAGGAGAGATAAAGAGCTAAAATGTATTCTTAGGGCATTAAATGGCCTAAAAATATTATGATAAATCCTAAGAGGCAGTAAAATATTTATTAAAAATTAGAAAGTATGTTGTCTCTAATTTTAGGAATTTTTGGGATAATTTCCCTTGAAAAATAATGAGACAAAATTAAATATTATTTTGGGGATCATAAGTGACCCCATGATTTTTAATATTTTACATGGGATATAAAATACCAATGTCAGTGCAAAAGTTGTGAGATAATAATTAATCCTAATTATGAAAATTATCAACAATTAGTAAGTGGCTAATTGGGTAATTATTGGCTAATTGTTTAGATTAAGATATAAGTAAATTAATTAGTAAATAATTAATTTAAGGGGGAAATTCGAAATTAATAAATAAATAATAAATAAAAAAAATAAAATAATAAAAAAAATAAAATGGTTAGAAAAATAAAATAAAATAAAAATAAAATAAAATAAAATATCTTGATATTTTTATTAAAATAATAATATATATGGTAAAGAGCCAACAAGACATTTGTAATACCCTAAAAATATTATGATAAATATCATATGGTAACAAATATCGACAAAAACTTAGGAAGTATGTTGTCTCTAATTTTAGGAATTTTTGGGATTATTTCCTTGAAAAATAGAGAAGCATAAATATAATAATATTAAAAGCACTTTATGGCCCCATGATTTTTAATATTTTACATGGGACATAAAATACCAATTTCAGTGCAATAGTTGTGAGATAATAATTTATCCTAATTATGAAAATTATCAACAATTAGTAAGTGGCTAATTAAGTAATTAGTGGCTAATTGTTTAGATTAAGATATAAGTAAATTAATTAGTAAATAATTAATTTAAAAGGAGAAATTCGAAATTAATAATTAAATAAATAATAAAATATTAATAAAATATTTTATGCTTAGAATAAATAAAAAAATAAAAGAAAAATAAATAAATATCTAGATATTTTGAATAAAATAATAATATAATCGGAAAGAGCCAACAAGGAGATATGAGAACATATAGAAATGAAATTCTACCTCAAGATATAGAAATTTAGTCTTTTACCACTGGACCTTTTATGAACCAAGTGAAATTTATCTCGGATTGAGCGGTCTCGTAAGTCATTTAAAACCAACAAGCGTAATTAGGAGTCACCTAGGATAATTAGGAAAAGGCGAGATAGTGCTAAAAGTGACTTATAGAAAACGGACCGTGTTTTTCAAACCAGGAATTAGGTTACTTAGATCAGATCATATTACTTAACCGGTGATTTTCTCGCAAGAAGTTGGAACTTAGGAAGTGATTTAAAGACGGTGACGTCATCTCGAAAATGTTCAACGACAACGGAATACCCTTAATGGGATCAAAAAATTAGTAAACCCAAGTAGTTTTAAAGGGGAAGGATAGAACTTCAGTGCCTTGATCCCGGATTTTTGAGTTTCGTCAAGATTACGCGATTCGGACACCGATCGGGGAAACGCTATCGGTAAGTCAGCATGCATGACATCATGCATGACATCATCTTCTTCTAGAAGGATGATGTCAGCACAAGAGGTGTATGGACAAGATGAAGCCACGTGGCGAAGTGCGATCCGACGGCTCAAAATCGATCTGATAAAGTTAGACTTATTTACCGAATTGCCATTCCCTTCTTCTATAAATAGCAAGCCCTCCCCTTCTCATTTCTTCACCCCAAAAATGCAGCCTAGAGAGAGGTTTTAGAGAGAGAAGCTATGGAGAAAGTCTCGAGCAAAGTCGGGGTAAGTTCTTCTGTCTCGGGTCTTTAGTTTGGTAGTTCTTTCGGTAGATATAGTAGGAATGCTAGATTTATCTTTAATTTTTCAAGATAGTCTAGATATCATATTTAGGGGTAAATATGATATATATTTCGAAAATATGATGAGGGAAAAGATCTGTCAAAATTCGGGAGAGATAGAGCGAAAACAAATAAGCTCGGCGAAATTCCGCTGATTAGGGGTTCGGGGGCAAAATGGTAATTTGTACCTAAAATGCCTGTTATGCTGCTAGATATTGATAAATATTATCCTTATAGGATATCCGAGATAATTGTACCGTTTTTCGTATTTCACCTGTTGTACCGTTGGGTCATTTGTCAAAAAAATACCGTTTTCCGTAAAACGTACCGTTTTCCATCAACGAAGGTACGTTCGCGTACTGTAACACTAGCTCTAATGTTTATTATATGATTGTATGTGATTGTTGTGTAGTAGTGTACGAGGTTATGCTATATACACGGTATGTTACATACGAGGTTATGTCACATACGAGGTTATTATTGTTGTATCATACGAGGTTATGTTACATACGTGGTTATTATCTTGTATACGTGGTTATGTGTTTTTAATCATACATCTGTTGTGGACTGTTGTATTGATTGCTGTTGTCGTGTATATATTGTCATATTTAAGCATGAGGTTAACCGTTACCTGAGGTTCAATGTGCATTGAACCTCGCCCTCTTATCATAGCGTCGGGTTCGGGAGAACCGAGGAGAAAGGCGGAGCAGCCACACGAGACCCGTGAAGACTTTCTTTCGTTGTTATTCATTTTGAAAACTCTCGGTCAATGTACCGCTTCGTAAATCAGCCGGACTTACGGCAATTTGAATAAATGTATCGATTACTCATCGCTCCGATGCTCTACTCTGATGAAAAAAAATATACTGCTTTTGGAAATGGGATGTTACAACATTTGAGAACGGATAGAAACTAAATCCTACACCAAGACATAGGGATTTAGTCTAGGACATCTGGACTTTTTATAAACCAGTGAAATTCTACCTCGGAGTTGACTATCTCCGAAGTGATTTATGTAACCAACTAGGTCATTAAGATACATGATATATAAAGAATAGGGCAGATAGTGCAAATGAGAACCTATAGAAAACGAAATAGTCGTGACAAACCGAGATAAGGTTTCTTAGGACGTAACATATTACGAACTAGCGAATTTACATCCCGGAAAGCCGGTTCTCTGGAAGTTATTTCCGTAACCGACGGCGTTTATCCGAAAATCTTCAGCAGACAATGGAATACCCTTAATGAGATCAAAAATTTAGTTAAACCCAGTAGTTTTAAAGAGAAATAATGGAACTACAAAACCTAGTTCCCGGATTTTTGAGTTTCTTCCAGATTACGCGATTCGGATACCGATCGGGAAACGCTATCGGTAAGTCGGCACATGACATCATGCATGACATCATCTTCTTCTAGAAGGATGATGTCGGCCAAGTAGGTGTAAGGCCAAGATGAAGCCACGTGGCGAAGTGCGATCCGACGGTGGAAATCCGATCTGAAGACATTTCATGAAATTCCCACCTTGTCCCTCCTCTCTTCTATAAATAGCAAGCCTTCCTCTTCATTCTTCTTCACCCCAAATTCGAAAACTAGAGAGAGGTTAGAGAGAAGGAAGAGCCCAGAGAAAGTCTGGCGGAGCCCTGGGTAAGTTTTTCGGTCCCTAGTCTTAAGCTTCGGTGTTTTCTTTCGGTAGTTGTAGTAGGAATGTTGTTTTGATCTTTAATCTTCCAATATATTTTAGATATCATGTTTTTGGGTTAAATATGATATATATTTCGAAAATCATGTTGGGAAAAGAGTTCTGGCGAAATTTTGGAAGATTAGAGTCAAAACAGCGAAGCTCTGGCGAAATTCCGCCGATTAGGGAGTTAGGGGCAAAATGGTAATTTGTACCTAAAATGCCCGTTATGTAATACCCGGATATTTGTTTATCTGGAACCCTATATTTGAGAATTTTCCTATTTTTGGGAGACTACTAGGCCCTATTTTTGAAAGTGACAAAATTGGAATCAGTATTTTATGCCTCATGAATAGTATTTACTATTCAAAAATCTATTCATGTCATATTTTAATCTCCCATGCATTCCATGCATTAAGCAAGGGAAGCAAGGGCATATTTTAATCTCCCATGCATCAAGCTAGGGAAGCAAGGGATGCAAGTGAAGCATGGTGTATTATTATATTTTGGGGAAAATTACATAGAAGTACCCAAAGGTGAAAATTACACTTAAGGACCCATTTTCCTCCCTATAAATAGAAGGCACCTCTCTTCTCATTTCCCACACCAAAATTCAGAATAGAGAGAAGTGTTAGAGAGAAGGAGGAGTCTAGAGAAAATCTAGCGGAGCTCTGGGATATCTGTGATAATCGTATCGCTGTTGTGCCGCTGTCATACCGTTGTCAAAAATACCGTTTTTTCGTAAAACGTACCGAAGTACCGTCAACGAAGGATATCCAAGGTTCCGGAGGCAGATTTGATGGACGGGCGTATTAATATTCATGAATAGTACCGCATACGTGAATAGTAAATTACTATTCACATGGAAGGAAGGTACGTTCACGTACGATAACTTTAACTCGATATGTCTTGTATGCTATATGTGTTTCTTTGTGTTCATATGCTGAGATTCTGTTTGTTTGAAAATGGTGAAATCATGAATATACGGGTTATGGTATTGTTAACGCCGTTGAAAGTTTTCCTAGCGCTATGGACACGACTGTACATCGTGGCACCGGAGAGTGTGCAGACTGGGATGACATACATACTGCAGGGGCTGTGTAATGTTATTGCCTGATATGTTGAATAGTGTTTTTATGCTGTGAAATGTTGTGAATATCTCGCCATGCATATCCGTTATACTTTTCATATGAGGTTAACTGTTACCTAAGATTCAATTTGTTTTGAATCTTAGACTTGACTAGAGGTTCAGGAAAGGAACCAGGATTTATATATGAAGACGTTGTGAATGGAGCCATGAGTAGGAGCATTAATGGACGGAGCCGTGAGAAGGCACCGGTCAAAGGAAATGCGGGAAGAAAGTCAACAGAACCTACCTTATGGCATGAATCTAATGAAGTTACTTCGTATCATTTGGTGCTTAAACTAGAAGGGTCGTCTATGTGGTTCAGTCAATCGTCACCCTAGCACGGTGAGACTCCCACTAGACCTACCCACCGCCAAATGAGATGATTTAACCGAGTTAGGTTCTATGTCCCAAGTCTACCTAAGGCTTGGCGGAAAAGGGTATAGTTACATAGAAGAAATGTAATTATCAAGTTTTGTATTATCGTATCACATGAAAAATTCCTTCGGGAGATTTTGTAATATATATATCGATATACGTCGGCATCATCATATGTCTGAGTATTTTCATATCAGTTACTCAATGTTATACCTGTTGTTCAAATTTTTAGTACATGCTCCCCGTTTCCGCAAAACACTAAGCTGTAGCACCTCAAACTCTGATGAATTTTTATAAAACCACGTGTCACCGGCACGATTTATGCTCTAGAAATTGGGGTGTTACAATTTTGGTATCAGAGCTAGTTTCACAGCTAGTCTCGAGAGCATTGTATGAACAACAAAGACAAGAGTACGATATAATACTCGGTTTTGTGATACAATAAAACAAATACCCTAAGGAAAGGTATGAGTTTTTGAAAAACTCTGAGACTTCTGATATGGAAAATCAGAGTCTACATGAAATTCCCGAAACGAAAGCAATAATTGAACTTAGTTGACGATACTACCTAAGTCTTCCCTTAGACAATAACCTATTGTTTAGGTTTGTCTCGTAAAAACACGTTGACTTCTCGGTTAAAAGTCTTCCGGTATGAATGGTAACTTATACTTGGAAAATGTTTGAGTGTCATGTTGGAATCGAGTAGAAATTCGGAAAATTGTCTACTCAAAAATTTAAAAGTTCAATCGAATATAGGTTCTAAGAATAAGTCGAATAACCAATTTAAATAGATAAAGATAAGTTTGGCGGGAAAGTTTGAAAATCCCTATGAATCTTAGAATAGAAATTACAAACATTAGCAAGAAGACTAAGAAGAAAAGACTATATGATTTCAAGTAAGAAGATCAACAATCGGAACAACCCCATTACAAAAACGAATCATCTCCTGATGATGTTTGTTAATTTCTTCTTGAGCTAATTCCCTTAAGACAGGATCCGTTGAGGTAATGCCTTTCTTAGAGCAGCAACTCGCCTCATAAGTTTTGAAATCCTTTCGTGAGGCCAATCTTTTAACCCTTCCCTACGACATATTCTTTTTATGGTACCTATGCCCAAATTTATTTGTTGACTCGTTTCCTCAAGGGTCAAATGAAAGAAATTACAAAAATCTTTCAGTGTCATTGCTTCTGCTCTTTTGTATTGCTCAAGTCTTGCCTTATACACTTCACCCGGTTCATATAAATCATCTTCAACCGCGGGTTCTTTTCCTTTAGAAGATTTATCTTTCACATTGATTGAACTACCAAAGAATTCATTATAAGACTCAGTCCATTATAAACCAACACATAAAGCCTCATAATATGATGATAATGGATCTGGCACTAAGACATACCCTGATGCATTTTGTTTTATGCAATATTGTGTCGAAAATCTTTGATTTCCTCCGTATTCTTCTTACGAGATCATACATTTGAAGGTTGGAAGAATCTTTTTGTACATTTTGGTGATGTACAAGTATGACATATCATGCCAATCCTTCCATGAACTTCAAGCCTCGATGATGAAGACCATTGGTATGAATAATTTCACGTAGAACATGACAACAACCACATGAAAAAGGGTTAGTGATTTTAGCTAGAGTGGAAAAAGGGTAGTGGTTTCTTCTAGACGGGAGCGGGGTTTCTTGGAGAAGAAGGTTTAGTAGACTCCATAAGTTCGGCCATGTTACGACATCTTTTGACTGGTCGCCTTGATGGATCTACTTCAGATACTTCTTGGTTTGGAGTCGAACCTTGAATCCTTGGGGATGGATGAAGTACATTAGCTACTGGAAGAGAAGTAGGAACATAAAGCATTGAGGTGGAAGGAGGAACGTACACCTCTAGGGGATTGTAAGAAAGTAATGACGAATATGAAAATGGTGCATTGCTAGATAAGTCAGCTAATATGTTAGGCTGATTATCATAGAATATAGCTTCGAGAAACGAAGGGCTATTTGAATCGAAACGGGAATGTAGTTGCTTGGACTCGCCATGTTTGAAGTAGTAAGAAGAAAGATTTGAACGAAGGAAAATGTAAGATAGTAACTGGTATTTTGAAAGGTTGAGAATGCATGAGAATGATACCTGTATCATCCTCAGTTTATAACTGAGAGCAGTGCTGTGAAAATTTTGAAATTTAGTAGCGCCAAATTCAAATTCAAATTCAAATTGTCAGTTCATAACCGTATGGATTTTTAATTAAGCAGTAATCCGTAGTGTCGCTCCCTAATGCATCCTAGTAACTACTAGTCTTACATCGTTTGGACGTTTGTACGTCGTATGGTAATTGATTGATGGCCGTGTCTCCAGGAAATTTGAGTTGGAGAGTGTGCCACTGATTCGTGATGACAGGTTGGTTAATGAGATGCTGATGGATCTCTGTAGTTAAGTGTATTCGGGTGAGAGTAATCTCGAAATGGATTACTTACTAGAATTGGCCACGCATCAACGTCTTGCCAAAAGATATTACATGTGGATCCTTCTATTTTAATTTTAGATGAGGGACACAGACTGAAGAATGACAATATTAACATAGTTCAGTCCCTTATCAAAGTGAAAACTCCTAAAAAAGTTGTGTTGTTTAGAACGTTATATCAAAATCATGTCAAAGAGGTGTTTAACATTTTAAACATTGTGTGTCCAAATTCTCTCTATTCACAGACATCTCACCAGGTGCATTAATAAGTAGAGTACATGTACCAAGTATGTAGCATTTCTGTGTATTGATCGAGAATACTTTGCAGAAGGACCATGACTTCAAAAGGAAGTGGTCTTCATTCGAAATTAGTAAGATGACAAGTCAGGTACTTCATTACTACAAAAGGGATAGAATTGGAACTTCATAAAACCGTTGAATTTTATGAGGATAGGTTTGTATATGATCTAACATGAAATAATGTTTAGGTCAAAATGTGATCAAGATTGCTTATAGATTTAGTACATGAAACTATAATTGTGTGAACCTTGTAATTCATACTACATTGTTTACAATGTTTTGTATGATTGATGGTTACCTTTGAGGTAACAAAATAATGTGTAAACTTTGTCTCGTGACATTGGGAATTAAGATAGTGGAATATGAGACTATCAAGGGTAAAGACCGATAAGATTTGAGTTCTCGTTATAATAATACTTTAATTGAGAAATTATTAACCGGAAGTTAACGCTACTTATGGAACGTTTTGATTGGAGAGGGCTACCTACGGGAGTTCGATCGAGGAGGTTTTACCTACAAAGGATGTTGACCGGAGAAGCGACCCGGTCGAAATGACCGTGTGAAGCACCGAGTAAAGTGCCGTAGAGCGAGCCACCGTGATGACGAGCCGTAAGGTGCGGCCGCCATGACAACGAACCATAAAGTAGAGCTATCAAAGTGTATCGATTCTCAAGGTAAGTACATTATAATGAGTCTCACATTTAATAGGTTCCCTAGAGAAAAAGATTTTCGTAATCAAGTATATCACTAAGAGGTGCTCTAGTGTTGTATGACCTTCTAAGGTTAGTTGTCTGGTTCCTGAGAATGTTTAGAAATTGAATTTTTGAACTTGCCAATACACCTGCTATATTTTCGGAAGTGATTTTCGAACTAATGAATTTTGAAATTGAGTTTTCGAATGAAATATTTCCAACAGAATTTGATACCACAGTGATGGTTATTTTGAAATAA
Organism: Acacia melanoxylon; assembly: GCA_019022615.1. Taxonomy (NCBI): domain Eukaryota; kingdom Viridiplantae; phylum Streptophyta; class Magnoliopsida; order Fabales; family Fabaceae; genus Acacia; species Acacia melanoxylon. The sequence continues at coordinate 16,703,607 of JAFJYJ010000005.1, forward strand.
TGTTGTCTTATAAAAAGGGTTAGTTAAAACCCAGAATTTGAAACTGAGTTTTCAACTGTGTTGTGGTAAAGTCGACGTAATCGGGAAGACCAGAAGCTATTGTAGATGTACACGGTTTGCTGGGTCTTGCCAGATGTTTTAAAGTGTTTGAAATCGATGGCCTTTGATAAGTGATCTTTTGAACAAAGAGTTTTTGAGGAGTTTTGCTTGAGAGAATGAAAATCGCACCAAAGATCGAACGCACTCAATCCATAACATTTCGCCAAGGGCGTATGTTTTGTCTAGCGTAACCCGAGGGTTGCTACTTTGTGTGCCGGTGTGGACACCGGGTCTCTTATGGGAGGGCGGAGGTTCTCCCACATTGTTTGACGGCATCTTGTTGATACGAGGCCGGATTTGGGGATTGGGATAGTGTGCTCGCCGTACCAAGTGGTTGAAGTGGTGGCATGAGCTCTCAAATGTTAAGAAATTTTATAAAATGAATTTTATCCTCAAAGATATGTGTCGGTAGTAAAAGTTTTTGAAAATAATCCGGCAGTGAATGTGTTTTCACAAATTTATGTTGGCAGCGATTAAGTTTGAAAATGTTATAGCACCATTGCTTTTTGGTATAGTGCAAATTATGAAATGTACTGAGACCACGGAAAATTTTCAATGTTTGAAAATTTGAAAATGAGACAACATAATGGTTTTTGGATAGCGACGACATGTTTGTCGATGTTATTGTGTTGAAAAGCGGTGTGATTGGAAATTTCGATCTAGGAACATAAACTATTAGAAAGGTCTAGAACACTGAACTAGTTAAAGCATGCATAAAAAAGGAATAGACGAGACATCTAGAGTTTTTCTCCAAGATTATACGGTCAAATTTCGAGGACGAAATTTTAATTAACGGGGGGAGAAATGTAATACCCGGATATTTGTTTATCTGGAACCCTATATTTGAGAATTTGCCTATTTTTGGGAGACTACTAGGCCCTATTTTTGAAAGTGACAAAATTGGAATCAGTATTTTATGCCTCATGAATAGTATTTACTATTCAAAAATACGTATTCACTATTCATGTCATATTTTAATCTCCCTTGCATTCCATGCATTAAGCAAGGGAAGCAAGGGCATATTTTAATCTCCCATGCGTCAAGCTAGGGAAGCAAGGGATGCAAGTGAAACATGGTGTATTATTATATTTTGGGGAAAATTACATAGAAGTACCCAAAGGTGAAAATTACACTTAAGGACCCATTTTCCTCCCTATAAATAGAAGGCACCTCTCTTCTCATTTCCCACACCAAAATTCAGAATAGAGAGAAGTGTTAGAGAGAAGGAGGAGTCCGGAGAAAATCTAGCGGAGCTCGGGGGATATCCGTGATAATCGTATATTTGTGTGCCATTGTCATACCGTTGTCAAAAATACCGTTTTTTCGTAAAACATACCGAAGTACCGTCAACGAAGGATATCCAAGGTTCCGGAGGCAGATTTGATGGACCGGCGTATTAATATTCATGAATAGTACCGTATACGTGAATAGTAAATTACTATTCACATGGAAGGAATGTACGTTCACGTACAGTAACTTTAACTCTGATATGTCTTGTATGCTATATGTGTTTGCTGTGTTCATATGCTGAGATTCTGTTTGTTTGAAAATGGTGAAATCATGAATATACGGGTTATGGTATTGTTAACGCCGTTGAAAGTTTTCCTAGCGCTATGGACACGAATGTACATCGTGGCACTTTGGAGAGTGTGCAGACCGGGGATGACATACATACGCAGGGGCTGTGTAATGTTATTGCCTCGATATGTTGAATAGTGTTTTTATCTTTGTGAAATGTTGTGAATATCTGCCATGCATATACTGTTATACTTTTCATATGAGGTTAACTGTTACCTAAGATTCAATTTGTTTTGAATCTTAGACTTGACGAGAGGTTCAGGAAAGGAACCAAGATTTATATATGAAGATGTTGTGAATGGAGCCATGAGTAGGAGCATTAATGGACGGAGCCGTGAGAAGGCACCGGTCAAAGGAAATGCGGGAAGAAAGTCAACAGAACCTACCTTATGGCATGAATCTAATGAAGTTACTTCGTATCATTTGGTGCTTAAACTAGAAGGGTCATCTATGTGGTTCAGTCAATCAGTCACCCTAGCACGGTGAGACTCCCACTAGACCTACCCAGCCTGGCCAAATGAGATGATTTAACTGAGTTAGGTTCTATGTCCCAAGTCTACCTAAGGCTTGGCGGAAAAGGGTATAGTTACATAGAAGAAATGTAATTATCAAGTTTTGTATTATCGTATCACATGAAAAATTCCTTCGGGAGATTTTGTAATATATATATCAAGATACGTCGGCATCATCATATGTCCGAGTATTTTTATATCATCACTCAGTTGTTCAAATTTTTAGTACATGCTCTCCGTTTCCGCAAAACGCTAAGCTGTAGCACCTCAAAAACTCTGATGAATTTTATAAAACCACGTGTCATCGACACGATTTATGCTACGGAATTTGGGGTGTTACACGTTATGATGCTAAATGTTGATAAATATCATCATTTTAGGATATATGAGTTAATCGTGCCGCTGTCGTACCGCCGACATCCCGCTGTTTACGCCGCTGTCAAATTTTCCGTTTTTCCGTAAAAGTACCGTTGTACCACCGACAAGGTACGTTCGCGTACTGTAACACTAACGCTGATGTTTATGTTATGCATATATGTGCTAGGTGTACTGTGTGTATTTAGTTGTTATGTTGCTTGAGTGCATATAGATGTTAGAGTATATCTGTACTGCTGGGTGCAATGTGTCCACACTGCTGGGGGCGATATGTGTGATTATCTTTGGGTGCAATGTATCGCATTAGTTGTGTATATGTGCTTTGTTAATGTTGTGAACGTCCGTAGTCCATATGTTGTGTATGTAAACATGAGGTTAACCGTTACCCGGGGTCCGTATGCATGGGACCTCGCCTCTTGATATAGCCTCGTGGTCTCGGAGGACCGAGAACCGAGGAGAGAGGGAAGCAAAGACGCATAGGTTCACATGGACGCCACGGAGACAGTGCCGTTGGAGACACATCTCGTTGTTATGTTCCTCGTTGTTATCTTCGTTGTAAACACCCGATTACATAAAGCTGTATCTATCGTAAAACAACCGGACTTACGACATTTGAAATATATGTATCAGTTACTCAATCGCTCTGATGCTCTACTCTGATGAAAAAAAAGTATACTGCTTTTGAAAATGGGATGTTACATCACTCTTGCTTTGGCCTTCTTTTTGTTTCACTTATACATTTCTATATATCACCTACCTCTAGGGATAGTCAAGTGCAAAGTTCCGCTGCTTTCGTTTTATTTTTTATTTCTCATCCTATATTTTATCTTTTTGTGGGGTGAGACTACGTACATCTATCTTTTCTTAGATCCCACCTAGTGGGGGGTGCACTCAGCCACCCTTTATCCTATATTTTATCTTTCTTCATATTTTATGTGGAGTAGTACTTTTAATTTGTAAGGCAAAAAGTAATTAATAGCTTAATGCAAAAATTATATGGATTCGGATTTAAAACCAAACCAATAGACTTAGCCTAATTTAGGACCTAATCAGTTCTTAATGAAGTTCCTCCTTTTGATTTGGTTTTTTACTCAGTTTAATTCGGGATAATTTTGTCTAAATCATGTAAAAAAGAATTTTTAATTATTAATAGTCTTTTGAGAAAATCAATTGTTTAGCCCTTGTTATAATTTTGAATCAATTGTAACTAGGTGTTTAAACTTTGACTTGTAACTCAGTCCCTATAATTTTGGCTATGTTCAAATCATATAATAATTAATATAGGTATGCATGCATGCATGCAGGAATGTACGTACGTATGTAGGAAGTTGATGATGAAATGAAGAAAACTATTGAAGCATTGAAAGAAGAAGTTAGGAAGATACTTGCCTCTCTAGAGAAGCCCTTAAAGAAAGCTGAACTGATTGATTCAATTCAAAGTTTGGGTTTGTCATATCATTTTGAAGCTGAGATTGAAGAAGTATTGAAGCACATTCACAATGATTATGTTGAAAATATTGAAATAACTCTATAGATCTCCATTCTCTAGCTTTGCTCTTTAAATTATTGAGGCAACATGGATGCCCTGTTTCAGCAGGTATGCCACTATATATGCTTCCTTGGTTCAATTTGTTTAAGGACCCAGGTGTACGTACCATAGCTATCTTTAGCGCGGGTAAAATTCTTCTTCAGCTATATACTATTTATCTTCAACTATATACAAAAAGGAAGACATTTACATATTGCTAAAGATATGTCGCACACAGCTAATATGCATTGCATCCACTAAAGATGAGTTTCACTTGCTCAAGGACATGAGTCCTTAGAGACCTTTAGGCAATAAATTTTGCGTTGAGATATTTGGACAATCTTGAATTGAGGTAGACAATTCAAATTTTATGTTTTTTTTTTCTTAATCATCAATATATATAATGTATAGGAAGCTACTATATTTATAAATTACTCATACATAGTGAGGCTATTTTATGTAATACAAGGGATTTAGTTTAATATTTTATCTTAGGAATTAAAAAGTTATTTCCATTTTGAGTATATTTTTTAAAAGTAAAGAATAATAAATATATTATTGGCTTTTCCCCAAAGATCATTTTTTTGGTCCTTTTCATCATCACTTACATATGCAAAATCATAATCATCAGGTGTATTCAACAAGTTCAAGGATCAGAAAGGAAACTTCAGAGAAACGGTAACTTCAGATGTTGAAGGAATGATAACGCTGTATGAGGTTTGTCATCTGAGTATTCATGGAGAAGACATTTTAGACGAAGCACTCTCTTTCACCTCCAATCATCTTCATCAATCCATCACCATTGAAACAAACCCTTTGTTGCAGCAACTAAACAATGTGTTAAAGCAATGTCCATATAGATAGGGGATGTTAACTCTTAGAAATTGACAACATTTTAGCACATATTGTCTCTATTTACCTATTTTTGGGTTCAAAATGTGCATAGGAAATAAAGTGTATAGAAGAAAATGTGCATATCAAAGTATCAAGCAAAAATAAAAAATTCTTGTTATATCCTATAGAGTTTGTGATGCAATTGAGAATTGATAAATTCTCCCTCTTTTGTAGGAGGATGGAGACAAATTTTGAAGCTTTATAAAAACCAAGAAATAAGGAAAGAAATAAAGGAAGCGAATCATTACAAAATTAGAAGGAACTTTTACAAATGGCTTCGGCAAGTTGACAAACTTGGCCTAACAAGTCGTGAAAAGTACAGTTGCACGTTTTGATTTCAGAAGTAGAAAACCCTACCTAACCTAGTATTTTTCATGAACTTTAATTTGGACATGTCCTATAAATTCTGCAAGATTTTTCAGATATTAAGGAAATAGTGTTTTTTGAAAAACATCTTATATTAAGTAACATAACCAATTTTTTTAATCTAATCAAATTAGGTAAATTATTCTTATATTAAGGAGTGGAACTCTGGGAGAGTACATACAGTCTGTAAATTATGAATAAAACCTTTTTGGCTGGATATGATTGATGTGGTGACTCACTTTATGTTTGTAGTTTCTTTACTATAATAATAGTGAAGTTTGAGTTTCCTTATGATTCCACATGCATTTTATAATATTTGTGATTATCAGTATATTAATTCTTTAATGTTTCCCTAAATATGCTTCTCACCTCACTCTGAGCAGCCCTACTTAATTAATTATCCCATAAACCAAATCATAAATAAATAGACTAGCATATGCTTAAATATAAAAGGAGGGTCAAGAGGATTTCAAATCTACAACCTATCATCTGAAAGTTATGCTATCATTTAAGGGAAAATAATAAGCGTAGAAAGCCTTTTGTGCATGAGATGGCAGTGATGATACAGAGAAAACATTGAAGATAAATGCATTGCATATTGGGGCAGCCATGAACAGAGATTTTGCTTGCACGTCATAATTTCAAGTAACATGTAACAATCTTGCATAGGATATCCGACAAAATATATTATGCCAAATAAATGCATTGTATATTGTGGCAGCTATGAATATTACGTATTTTTTTCAATCTTTTTTGAAACGTATAGCACCTTAAACTAATTTTTCAGTAGCAATCAATATTCTAAAGTAATTTTTATATATCAGCACTCTAAAATATTTTTCAGTAGTACTTAGCTAGTATCCTAAATTTATGGTGTTTGTTGCTACTGAGAAAAATACTCTAAGTGCAAACTTGCACTAAAATTTTTTATAGGATATTTAGTGTTACTAAGAAGATATTTTAAAATGCTAGATGCACTAAAAATTAATTTAGGATACTTAGTGTTTTATGCTACTTAACCCTTAATTTTTCGCACTTCATTTATTTGGTTACTGCATCTTCGATCTCTTCTCTCTTTGGCAGTCCAGCGGAAATTACACTTCATTTATTCTCTCTCTGCCTGCCTCCGCGTGCTTTTTCTTTAAGAGACACAGACACCCAAATATCCACCTGGCATATTTGGGAGTCTGTGTCTGTTTAGATATAGAAATAGTTTTTCACATGTTCATGCATGCATAATTTATTATCCCATATAAAGTATAAGAGACGAACAAAATTATTGACTGAAATATACCTAATATTGTTATCACACTATTATCCACCCAGCATATTTGGGTGTCTGTGTCTGTTTAGATATAGAAATAATTTTTCACATGCTCATAGTTGCATAATTTATTATCCCAAGTAAATAAAAAACATACATATTTGAATATATACAGACACATATAGATACATATATGCATAGACACACACATATAAATATACATAAATACAGACCTATATATATGTGTGTGTGCGTGCACACGCATATGTACACATACATGTGTGTGTGTAACGATCACAAGCTCAAAGGAAGAACACATCCCAAAAGACTAGCTTATTAGGAGGAAGAGCCCCTTGACTTATAAACCACACTACACTTGTAAGGCTTCACGATGTGAGACTCATAAATAGTCACCCCTTTTAAGAGTCGATGAACCACTACAAAAAAAATAATTTTGGTGGCGACTTTTGGCAGCGACATTCAAAGTCGCCGCTGAAAGTCGTACTTTTAGTGGCGACAAGAGAGTCGCCGCTGAAAGTATTGACTTTCGGCGGCGACAATTTTTGTTACCGCTGAAAGTCTTACTTTCAGTGGCGACTTTATGTTGTCGCCGCTGAAAGCCATTTTTGTCGCGGCTGAAACTTAGTTTTCAGCGGCGATTTTCATGTGTCGCCGCCAAAAGTGTCTTTCAGTGGCGACTTAATATCGCCGCCAAAAACCTTATTTGTAAATTTTTCGAGCACCAAGTCGGCTAGCAGCTCTTATTCCCATTTTCATTCGTTCATTTCAATCAAACACTCCCTCTCTCCCAATTATTCATTTCGCCTAAACACCTCTAGAAGCAAAGGCAGAGACAAGATTGAAAGTTGGAGAGAGTGCGAGAGGAGTCGGAGGTGTTGAATTTCACACTCATTCCGGATAACAGCCCCTTCTCCCACACTTCTCATTCAGTTCGGCCTTTCACAAAATCATAGAAGGCGAGAGTGAGAGTTGAGTCCGAGGGTGGGAGTCGGCGATCAAGAAGGGAAGAGGAAGAAGGAGGACACTGATTCAAAGCTTGGATTTGGGTTTAGGTAAGCTTCTTCATTCCCTTCCCATCTCTGATTTTCGGTCGTTGCTACTATTTGGGTTAAAGGAAATAGTAGAAAATTGATTAAATGAGATGGGAAACCGATTAAGTAGATTAAAGTCTTTAATCTTAGTTTTTGGTGTTGCACGCGGTTTGGTTTTTCTGTTAGGTGATTTTCGGATTCCAATTTTCCATTTCTCTGCGTGTCACTGCTCTGCGATTGCCGAATCGGGGTTCATTTTTCTGGGGGTATAGATATTAGTTTATGAATAACTTTGAAGCCCAGGGATTCTTTTCTGATCTGGTTTACTGATTTTGTGCTCTTGTGCCGTTGGGTTTCAGTTCTGAATCAATGGGTATGAGCTTGATATATATATATATATATATATATATATATATTGTATGAAGATGAATGATAGTTGAATCTGAAATTGAAGGCGTAAATTTAAGACAAATGCCACTATTTCGATGTTAAAGTGAGGAATTAGAGTTCGAATTATTTTATTTCACCTAATCCTCGTGTAGAAGCTCTTGAGATGTGCTCAAGGGAAATAATATTAAATTTCATGAATTTTTCCTTTTCCCTCGTTCGGTTAGTCACATTCGATATGTAGGAGTTGGATTTTGCTTAATCTAATGCTTTCAATGTGTTTAGAAGAGATTTTTGTGTAGGATAAGCGCTAACATTGACAATGGAGGACCTATCAAAGGCACATGGTTGGTATTAAGAAGGGATTTCTCGTTTTTAACTAATAGATGGAATACAGCCAGGTATTAAGGAGGGAAGACCATTATGCCTATGTCTGTTTTCCTTCAAAATATAAGATCAATCAAGCATGTAAGGAGTAAGAGTTGATATCATAATAACTAGAGAGCCCTAAAGAAGTAATTGGATAATATGCATACTTTTATTCTTGATTTCTCATGGGAGAGAGTGCAAAACATGTAAGACTCGTGCACACGATAAAAATATTGTCTAAACAAGTCACCCTCATGGTTATAACTAAAATGATGTAGAACAAAAGCTGACAAAGAGAGGGGGGGAAGAACGGAGATTAGATATTTTACGATAATAGGATATTCAAATTACTGACTTCACCAAGCAGAATTTTATTTCTGTTATTGGTTTGTGCCTCAGGCTGATTTCCAGGTAGTCAATAGAATAGAAGGATGGATGCCTAATTTGCATTGAAGGCTTCCATTAATCAATAATCTTCCGTTTCTTGATTGTCCGGCAGGTTGGAAGGGTTCGACTTGTGCTTTTGCTTGGGGTTTGTGGCCCTAGTTCAGTTTGGTAGAAGGTTGTTTTGATATGAATTGTCGTAAAGCAAGCATTATGTGGCCTCTTGAGTGTAGTACTTTATGTTACGTTCTACATTCAAGTATTATTCTTTCTAGCGATACATTTAAAGACTACTTAATCCCTCTACCCCAAAAAAAGAATAAAAGAGAGGACTACTTAATTCATTGCAAATGATGTGGCATCTTGGTAGATTGTTCTTCCAATATGGTGCTACTTATTAATGTGATTTTACTCCTCAAACAGACTATGCAATTCATTGCAAATGATGTGCACCCAGATGGCAATGACTGTTCTCTCTATGTGTGCTGCCCATTAGCATTAGATGTGGCCTCTGTTAATTAAATTTTGCATTTGTATGTCTTTGTGTCTAAGTGTACAATATGCAGTTCTTTTTGGGAAGTTAGAGTTTTGGATAAAATATGATGTTGTGGCTATGTTGGGATAATTTCATTGTTTCCACTTGTCATACTTTTCTCATTTTGTACTTTAACGCTTTTATTCAAATTAAATAATGAATTTTTGGGTTTCTATGTGCTATCTCGTTTTGGAGAATAAATGGTAAAATTGCTTGTGTCATATTCATATCATTCTTCATATCAAGTTTGATACTATATTTCAGTGAATTTTCTCCTGGTTCCAATGGACGAATGACCACAATGGGTGTATATGTCCGTGATTTATTTCTTGACAGGCGCTTACTACTAAATCTATCACACTATTTTACCTGGATATGCTTCCTAGTATTTTTGTTTCGCACATGCTCTCTTGTTGCTTGTGGAATTAAATCATCAAATGATATTGGCAAAGCATACCGAACACTTGATAATGAGATTGTTCAATAATGTAGTGTCACACAAAGAGCAAGCTAAAATTTCATGTGACTCTACCATTGTCATTGGATGCTTAAATTTTATTTTTCATGGTTTCGGGCTTTTTTGTTTGCTTGTCACTTATTATGTCCCGATTTTATCCTTATTGATTAGTATAACCAGATTTTTTGGGTCAAGCTTCAATACCACCTCATTTTGACTCCTGAGGAAATGCATTGATGAGTATGTTCTGCTTTTGTGTTGCAGTACTACCACTACTAGAAAATGTTAAAATAGTGACGGAATTTTGTGACGGAAAAAAATCCGTCGCAAATTGCTACGGAAAATGAATTTCATAGCAATTTGCGACGGAAAAATATTTCCGTCGCAAATTTTTGCTACGAAAAATAAATTCCGTAGCAATTTGCGACGGAAATACTAATCCGTCGAAAATTTTTGCTACGGAAAATGAATTCCGTAGCAATTTGCTACGGAAAATAAATTCCGTAGCAAAAATTCAAAAAATTTAGATTAAAAAATTAAATATGGAGGGAAAACGCACACATTTACGACGGAAAATGAATTCCGTAGCAATTTGCTACGGATTTTAAATTCGTAGAAAAATTCAAAAAATTTAGATTAAAAAAATTAATTATGGAGGGAAAACGTCCACCGATTTGCTACGGAAAATGAATTTCGTAGCAAGTTGCTACGGATTTTAAATTCCGTAGCAAAAATTCAAAAAATTTAGATTAAAAAAATTAATTATGGAGGGAAAACGTTCACCGATTTGCTACGGAAAATAAATTCCGTAGCAATTTGCGAAGGATTTTAGATTCCGTAGCAAAAATTCAAAAAATTTAGATTAAAAAAAATTAACTATGGAGGGAAAACGTCCATCGATTTGCTACGGAAAATAAATTCCGTAGCAAAAATTCAAAAAATTTAGATTAAAAAAAATTAACTATGGAGGGAAAACATCCACCGATTTGCTACGGAAAATAAATTCCGTAGCAATTTGCTACGGATTTTAAATTCCGTAGCAAAAATTCAAAAAAATTAGATTAAAAAAATTAAATATGGAGGGAAAACGCCCACCGATTTGTGACGGAAAATGAATTCCGTAGAAATTTGCTACGGATTCAAAAATTAAAAATATTTAGATTAAAAAAATTAACTACGGAGGAAAACACCCACCGGAGGGAAAATATTTCAAACGGGCACATTGGGAAATAGTTTTCAGACATGGGCATTTTAGGAAACAGTTATTTAAAAAGGGGTAAATTGAGAAAAAGCCGAAAGATGGAGGATTAACTATTGGTAACATATCTCGATTTGATATTTTATAATTTCAAATATCTTTTCTATCTTTTTCCCTAATAAATAAAATATAAGTTAATTAAGCTCAATAGCCCTAAATTATCACTAAAAACACACACAGAAAGTAAGATCATAAGTGAAAAATTTATATATATTCAAACACTCTCAATAAGGCTATAAATCAAAACAACCTATATATTGTAAAATCTTTAAAATTATTTTTAAATTCTTATTTTTTTCCAAACGAGCCCTAATTTCACCGCCTTTCCCATTCTTCATTCACATAGTCGAGCATTTCATCTCCAATAAGCACAAGTCTTCCTCGCGAAATCCCTCACATTTCTCCCTCCGTCTCGCACCGTCGCGCCTCCGCCTTGCTTCCCAAAATCCACCGTCGCTAAGCTCGTACTCCCTCCCTGTTCCTGTCATTCCTCCTCTTGCAGTCCGTCGGTGCTTGATAGTTGTTCCGTCTCCCACCGCAGCTCTCCCCGTCCTGCATCTCCCTTCTTCTCACTCCGTCAGACCACGTCGTCCCTCCCACCGTCTTCGCGGTCGTCGAACCCAGTAGGGTAAAGCTCTTAATTCTTAATTTGTACCGAAGCAGGTAAACCTCCGTTCTTCTTTAGATTTGTTTGGTTGCTGAGAGAAAAGGTAAACCTATTAATTCTCAATTCGCACCGAAGGAGAAGTGAATCCATTTTTGTTTGAGCTCTCGTGGTATGATTGCTCCCGCTCGTTCAGTGACCCTTTGTTTCCATTTCCAAGCCTCTTTCTTTACCCTTACCCTTCAATTCTTCCCGCATTGAGCTTCATGGAGCTACATGAAGGGCTTCAAGGGTATTTCGTTGTGTTGTATGATTTATCTCCTTGATGCCATTTTGTTCGATTTTGCGAATGAGCTAATTTGATATCTATTCGTGCGTACATTTAGCTTTAAGTCGGAATCACGGAAAATCCATTTGAGATTGTTGAAGGGTTTAAGATGAGTGCTCAACTTTCTCTTGGTGTCTACTTAAAGTGAAATTGTTAATGTTAGATTGTTTACTGTTAGCTTCCTTGTATCTATTTAAGCATAAATTAAATAGTTGAACCTGATTGTTTACTGTTGTCTTTGATTGGACCGTCCCTTACCTTTTTCTTTCTACCCATTCTTTTTTAACTGTTGATGAAACTTCCATTACTCGCTTGTGTATTGACTTTTTTTGCACAGTTGATGTTCAATATTTGATTGTGAATTGTTGCTGGTGATAATTGAATATTTTATACACTTCTTTTTATCTCTTGATTAATAATTTAGGACTTTTTAGTTAATAAATAATGGCTTTTATACTTATTTGGGCTTTGGGCCTTTGATTATATTTTAGCCATTTTTATTAATAAAATTCCAGTTTTACATTGCTTCACTAATCTTACCATAACTCTTGAACCAGACATCGGATTTGCCTCATTTTTATTTCATATTTCAGATGATTCAGAGATCTACAATTGTTATGAAGACATGAAGGGCAAATTCGGACAAGAAGACGGTCGATTTTGAAGCCAAAGTCGATGTTTTATTTGGGCTCGAATTTGTGACTAAAGCCCATTCTCGTATTATTTTCTGTTTGGGCCTGGATTATTGATTGGAGCCCCATTTCGTTTTCCAATTTAGGTTAAGTAAGGCAGCAGCCACAAACACATTAATTCACGTTTTTTTATTCGTTTTGTGGATCAAAGTAGAGGTTTTTTGATTCTCCGAAATGTTCTTCGTGTTCTTCGCGTTCTTCGTCTTCTTCGATTTTCCCACCATGTTCGGCTAAACCTTCGTGGTTAACCCAACGTTGAGGATTCCATGATTCGTCCGGAGAACTCGTACTTAATCGGTAACTTTACTCGTTTCGTTTTCATCTTATCGGATCCGATTTCGGAAATAGTTCGAATATTAGATTTAATATTCGGTTTGGTTCATCCCAAGGACCGAGTTCGAACTAGGTTAGAGTGTTCTTTGTGTGATTGCACAAAGTGAGACGCCACTGTTCGGACAGATTCTAGACGATCGTCTAGTTGAGGGATTCTCGGACGAACGCAGAGATTTCGGTTCGTCCAGGGCCAAACGCGAGTTCGTTTATATTTCGTTCAATGAAGGAAGTTTCTGGAATCTAAACGTTGGGTTGATCGTTTTAATCTATTTCAATCTCGTTTTTATCTGTTTCTGCATATTTCAGATCTGTTTCAGTTTGATTTCGTTTTAATCTGTTTCAAATCAAAAACCCCCAATTTTATTGTTGTTCTGTTTTGTTGTTGCTGATTTAAACCCACTGCAAATTCCTTGAGAGAAACGACCCAGGTTACATTATACTTCAAATCCTTTCTAATCTGGTTATTTTGTGAGATGACGGCAAATCTCTGTCAAAATATGGCGCCGCTGCCGGGGAATTTGCATCGGTTTCGTTAAGCAACGGTAGTTTTTGGTGGTTCGGGTGGCTGGACAGAAAATATTTTTGACCCAGATCACTCAAACCAGGTCTTATTCACAAGGAATTGGGCATTTTAAACAAGAGTCACTCTCCTTAGGAGTGAGGTCTACCCTATTTTCCCCAAATTCCAACGTTTAGACCTCGTTTTCACTGTTTTAAGTTTCTATTTTGTGATTTCTACTAGGTCAATTTTTCTAGAGTATCTCCGAATGAGCTGAAATTTTTACAGGCGATAGAAAATGGCTAAAAACGCTGGGCACACCAGAAATCTTTGATTTCTTGTGTGGTATGCTCAGAATTGCCAAATTCCATCGTTTAGACCACTTTTTCATTTTTTGAAGTTTTTTTATTTCATTTTTGTGTTCCCCAATTGTCTAGGAGTTACCCTGTCCAAGTCCCATAAATTTTAAAAATCATTTGATGCTGTTTTGGACTTGTTTTGGTCAAATTCCAACATAGGTTTTTGTGTTTTTGTGTCATCTTAGTGTTTTCTCATTTTTACCACTTTTAGTGGCATTTTCGTAATTCTGATTTTCTGCAAATTCTGCCTTGTGTGTTTCTGCCTTTTGTGTTTCTGCCTTGTGTTTGTGTTTATGCTGCATGAGTACTAGGAGTACTATTGATCCGTAAGACTTGTTGCCACTTGATCCCGAAATTGAAAGAACAATTCTCACCGCTAGAGGAATTGTTAGGCTTAGTCGTGGGATTGATACCGAATTTGACATTGAACTTGAGTCTCGAGTCCGATTGTGTCCATTCCGTTGATCTTGACTCGATAGTACTTCGCTAGTCTTGTTGTTTTCACCGATTCTAGTAGCAATTTTGCTAACTCGTAAATTATGGCGTAAGAGCAAGTAGCTCGTCCCACTTTGAAAGAATTAGCTACCCCTGATGTGGGCAATCAGAATTTGTGTATTCAATATCTTGAACTTGCTGCTAACTTTGAATTAAAATCTGGTCTTATCCATTTGTTGCCCAAGTTTCACGGTCTTGCAGGTGAATGTCCTCACAGGCATCTCAAGGAGTTCCATGTGGTATGCAAAGACGATGAAACCTCAAGCAATTGATGAGGACCACATTAAGCCGAGAGCTTTTCCATTTTCCCTAGATGGCGTGGCTAAGGATTGGCTATACAATTTGCAACCGACATCTCGTTGGGAGTTGGAATGATATGCGAAGTTATTCCTAGTGAGGTTCTTTCCTTCCTCAAAAGCCATTGCTATTCGTAAGGAGATCACTAGTGTTAAAAAATCAATGGGGAGACCGTATGAGTATTGGGAGAGGTTCAAGCGGTTGTGTGCAAGCTGTCCACACCACCAGATTTCAGACCAACTCCTGATTACATATTTCTATTCCGGTTTGTTACCGATGGATAAGAGTTTCGTGGATGCGTCCAGTGGTGGGGCCTTAGATAGCAAGACACCTGAAGATGCCCGAGAGCTGATATCTACTATGGCTGCTAATTCTCAGCAATTTGGCACCAGGGCCAATGGTACTCCCGTTTACCATATTCAAACACCTCCGGTCCGACGATTCTCGAGATTGGAGAATAGACTTGATGATCCGACTTCCCTTGAGGCGGTTAGCGGTGACCCAGACAAGACAATCTTCCCTCCTCGATTGGGTACTCCCCGTGGGTTTTGTTCGACCCTTATCATTCTATCGACTCGTGTCCTACCTTGCATGATCTTACTTCTCAAGACCGTCGGTAGCTGCAGTGGGTGTTTTTCCAGAAAGCCACAATACCGAGAATAATGCCTTCTCCAATACCTACAATCCGGTTGGAGAAATCACCCCAATTTCCGTTGGAACCGTAATCGAATCGAACCAACCGTGAGTAACCAATATCGCAAAGAAATTTCGGGAATTACCGGCGAGAGACAAGACATGCCACAAAATTTCCAACAACACTCGCACCTCCTTTGCCAAAGACCACCTCCTCGACCAGCCATATGTGCACCTCCATTGTGTGGCACAACCGTGAGCTAGTACCAGTAGTAGTGGTTCTTCACTAGAGGATATGATGAAGCAATTTGTCACAGCCAATATGCAGTTTCAACAGAAAACTGACACTTCCATTCAGACTTTGCAAACACAAATTGGGCAGTTGGCAACATCATTGAACCAGCTTCAACCTCAGGGATCCAACACTCTTCCTTCACAAACAATTCCTAATCCTAAAGGGAATGTGAGTGCTATCTCCCTTCGATCCGGCAAGCAATTGGAGGAACCTAAACCATTTGTAGATGTGACTTCCACATCAAAGATAGAGTCGAAAATGTGAAGATTGACTCTAAAAATAAAAAGGCAATCCAACGAAGTGAAGAGGAAGAAATTTCCATTCCTCTTCCTTTCCTCGAGAGCAGATTAAAACCAAGAAGTTGGCGAAAAAGCACAAGAGAAGGATATACTTGAGACGTTCGTAAGAGTAGAGATCAACATTCCTCTCTTAGATGCGATCAAACAAATTCCAAAATATGCCAAGTTTCGAAAGAGTTGTGTACCAACAAGAGGCGATCAAGGAAATGAACGAGTGAGTTTGAACGAGAATGTATCAAGACTCATCCAAACCTACCATGCCTCGCAAGTGCAAAGATCCGGGACGTTTTCTATCCCTTGCCTTATTGGTAATTATAAATTTGATGATTGCATGCTAGATTTAGGTGCTTCTATAAATGTCATGCCCGCATCTATTTATAGATCTCTTGGTCTTGGTCCCTTGCATCCAACCGGTGTTATTGTTCAACTAGCTAATAGGAGTAATGCCCATCCTTCGGTTTAGTTGAAGATGTATTAGTCAAAGTTAATGAATTGATATTCCCGCTGATTTTTACATCTTAGATATGCGGGATGAGTCTTCTAGTAGTAGGTCACCAATCATTCTAGGGAGGCCTTTCATGAAAATAGCTAGGACGAAGATAGATGTGTATTCCGTACTCTTTCCATGGAGTTTGGTGATATTTCGTAAATTTTAATATCTTTGATGCCATGAGACATCCTAGGGAAGAGCATTCTATTTTCTCGTATTGATGTGATTGATGATCGTGGATGATGTTAATGCCGATTGGTGTCCGATTATCCCGATTTTTCATCCGAGAGTGATTCCGCCATTTGTGCATGTGTTGATAATGAATGGTGCTCTGTTTGTACTCATTTGGTTAATGCTGCATTATTTGGTGATTCTGACTTGCTGGGTATTGATTCTGCATTACTTGTGAATTCTGATATTGATTCTGAGTTTGAGCTTCATCCTGATCCTGATGTGCATCCTAATTTTGATTTTGATGAACTTAACTCGATTTTGATGAGCTGAATTCTCGATGTTAACATTGAGCTGTGTAGACATAGTTCTTCCGCTTCTTTGAATGTGGTTTCGTGCATTTCCAAAGTGTGATGACATCGAGTTGTTGTTGCAACAACCACCCAAACATCTCCCGCTTCTCGAGCAACCACCCAAACTTGAGTTGAAATCACTTCCAGATCACATGAAATATGCATTTCGATGAACAGTTGCGATCATTGTGGCAAATAACCTTCTTCCCGAACAAGAAGAGAGAAGGTTTCGCTAAGCTTATTGAGGGCGAACAAGAAAGCCATTGGGTGGACATTAGCCGATATAGTTGGCATCGCCCCTTCCCGCATGCATCGATTCTCGTTGGAAGAGGACTCTAAGCGGTAAGGCAACCCCGTAGACGCCTTAATCCCCTTATCCTTGATGTGGTGAAGAAGGAGGTCACTAAGCTTATACAAGCCGGTATCATCTATCCCATTTCGATAGCCGTGGGTTAGCCCGGTCCGTGGTTCCTAAGAAGTCCGGCGTCACCGTAGTAGCCAATCGGAAGAATGAGCTCATTCCTACTCGAGTTCGAATAGTTGGAGAGTTTGCATTGACTATAGGAGACTCAACCAAGCCACTCGCAAGGATCATTACCCTTTACCTTTCATTGATCGGATGTTAGAGCGATTGGCCGGCAAGTCTCATTACCGCTTCCCCGGATGGCTACTCGGATACTTCCAGATCCATATTGCTCCCGAGGATCGGGAGAAGACGACCTTCGCATGCCCCTTTGGAACATATGCCTACCGAAGGATGCCTTTTGGCCTCTCGCAATGCACTGGCACCTTTCGGCGTTGTATGGTAAGTATTTTCCGAGTTTCTAGAGGATTGCATGGAGGTCTTTATGGATGATTTCACCGTATATGGGTCTGATTTTGATGCATGCTTAGCTAATCTATCTAGAGTTTTGCATAGGTGCATTGAGTCTAATCTTGTCTTTGGATTATGAAAAGTGTCACTTTATGGTTGAGTCGGGTATAGTCTTGGGACACATAGTGTCTAGGAAAGGGATTGAGGTAGACCCCGCTAAGATAGATGTGATTCTTGCTTTGCCTTACCCCGCATCCGTGCGGGAAGTTCGTTCTTTTCTTGGTCATGCAGTTTCTATCGGCGTTTCATTCGGGATTTCGCAAGACTCGCCCGACCCTTGTCCAACCTTATGCATAAGGACACCGACTTTGTATTTGATGATGCTTGCAAGGCGGCCTTCGATCATTTGAAGCGTTGCCTCGACTACAACCCTTGATGATCCGGCCCCCGATTGGTGCATCCCCTTTGAGCGATGTGTGATGCTTCCAACTATGCGGTTGGTGCTATCTTGGCACAACGGGTCGATAGGGCATCTCATGTGATTGCATATGCCTCCAAGACTTTGGATCCCGCCCGCCTAATTACACCACTACCGAGAAGGAGTTGTTGGCTATTGTATTTGCTTTTGATAAGTTTCGGTCATATCTCGCTAGCTAGTAGAGTAATTGTTTTCCGACCACGCCTTTCCGAAATTTCTTTTGAAAAAGGCAGATGCTAAGCCACGACTCATCCGGTGGATGCTATTGCTCCAAGAGTTTGATGTTGAGATTCGAGACAGAAGCGGAGCACAAAACTGGGTAGCTGACCACTTGAGTCGTATCACCCATTCTTCCTCTCACCCCTCTTCTATTCATGATGATTTTCCTGATGAGCAGCTTCTGCAGCTACAAGGTAAGCTTCCATGGTATCCGATCCGGTTAACTACTTGGTAGCCGGTGTTTTGCCTGAAGATTCTACTAGGGCCCAAACTTTTAAATTAAAGAGTGAGTCTAAATACTATGTTTGGGATGACCCTTATCTGTGGAAATTTTGTAGTGACAAAGTAGTTAGGAGATGTGTGCCTGATCATGAGTTTCACTCTATATTGCATTTTGCTCATGCTTTTCTGTGGTGGTCACTTTGGACCCCAAAGAACTGCTAGGAAAGTGTTGGATAGTGGATTGTTTTGGCCTTCCTTGTTTCATGATTCCCATCTATTTTGTAAGTCATGTGATAACGTCGAGCGAGAGGGGAGTATTTCTCGTCGGCATGAGATGCCCCAAAACCCTATATTGTTTTGTGAGATCTTTGATGTTTGGGGTTGTAATACCCGAATAATTATTTATCTTAAGTATTATATCTTGATAAATAATACCTATTAAATAAAAGTGAATTTGTGGTGTCAAAATTTTGAAACTTATTTATTGTAATTTAGGAAATTTGCTCTTGGAATTAATTAAACCAAAGACCAATTTTTAAGACTACATATAAGGAACATAAAATATGATATTAATATCATATTAATTGTTGGTTTTTATTCAATAAAATTTGGTGGATGGAATAGGTAAATGGAATGGTAGTTTTTGGTCGATGGAATAGGCAAGAGGATTGGTAGTTTTTGGTGGATGGAATAGGCAAAAGGAATGGTAGTTTTTGGTAGATGGAAGAAGAGTGTTTGGTTTATAAGGAATGTTTGGTTAAGGAAGAATTATGGTTGGAATAGGCCTTGAATTTTCACTATAAATAGAGGCCTTTGCTCTTCATAATTCTCACACCAAACTCAACCAAAGTAGATGAGTTTAGAAGCAAGAGTAGAGAGGAAATCATAGTGGGAAGCAAGAAGGAGGAGGAAGTTCTTCAAGAGGTAAGCAAAGCTTTTAGTTTCTAGTCTTAAGTTTTGTAGATTTTAGTTTAAATGTTGTTTTGATCTTTAATCTTCCAATATATTTTTGTTATCATGTTTTGATGGTTAGAAATGGTTTTATTTCGAAAAATTTCTGGAGAAAGTGATATAGCAAAATTTTTGGAAGATTATGATCAAAGTAGCGAAGCTCGCGAAATTTTATCGGTTAGAAATTTATGAAGTCAGGGTACAAATTCCAGTATTTTATATTGAAAATGAGGTTCTAAAATTCTGAGAAAATTCCTGGTTAAAGTAGACATATAGGGCTTTCCAAATCTACCAAGAGTGAATTATTTTGAGTTCTGTGCTAAAAGATAAAAATATCCAAAGTTGGGCTATGTTTTCTGGAAATTTTCTGGGCAGAAGATGAACACGTAAAAACTGGGAACTATTCTTAAACTCTGGGCAAGAACCAGTATTTTTTTTTTAAAACTAGACATCCTAAGGTTTCCGAGGAATTTTTCGGATCCTCATTCTGAATTCTGTAGAATTAATGGTGAGTTTTCAAAGTTAGGCGAAAAATCAGCCCATATGTTGTCAAACAAAGCATTTTTACGAAATTGTAGAAAGTAATTGAAAAATAATTACACCAGGGGTAAAATGGTCATTTGTGACTAAAATATTTACTAGAATATTATTTATGAATTAATAAATGCGATATTACCTTTATAGGAGATCCGTGATCGCATTCTTACCGACAAACGTACCGTATTCATCAACGAAGGTACGGACGCGTATTGTAACCTTAACTCTGATGCTTATTGTATGCTTATATATGATGGTTGTATTCATAGACTAAGACTCTGTCTTAAGTTCTTCATTATACATTCAACTATACACGGGTTATAGTCTTGATAATGCCGTTGAGTTTTCTAGCGCTGAGGACACGAATGTACATTGTGGCACTGGTGAATAGTGCGAGCGGGGATAACATACATGTGCGATGGCTATGTGTGGTTATTGTTTTACATATGTGATTTTGTACTGCCGACATGTCATGAATAAACTGTCATCCATATATTGTTTACATAAGCATGAGGTTAACCGTTACCCGAGGTCCGATGGGCATTGGACCTCGCTCTTACCTTAGCTTCGTGGATCCGGGGAATCGGGATCGAGGACAAGGGTAAGGAGCCAAAGCATAAGAACCAGATGGAGACGTTATTGTATACTTTCTTAAATACTCGGATGACCGTCTTCGTTGTATGAACAACCGGATACTCGCAAACAATGTTATTCAGTTACTCTTTATTTTGAAAATAATTCCAATGCTCAACTCTGATCAAAACGCTATGGAAATGTTTATGAAAATGGGGTGTTACATTTTTGGTATCAGAGCAAACATCCTGGCATGAGCTTAACTATGTTATTACGGACGCTTTGGTGCCGAAGGCAAGACTAGTCTATGTGGGTCAGCCAATCAGTCACCCTAGCACGGTGAGGCCCCCGTGATAGACACTTACCTGGCCATTCTGTTCGATTAACGGAGTTAGGTTCAAAAGCCTTTAAACATTGAGCAGTTTTTGTTTTCAAAAAAAATGGGACATGAATAGTAATTTACTATTAAAAAAATACGTATTTAACTATTTAAAAATACGTATTTACTATTCATGTGGGACCCACGTTTAAAAAAAGTACTGATATAACCCTGGTGTTATTGTTCTAGAGATGGACAGGAACGAGTATCCCTACATTAAGTATTACGGCCGGATGAGGCGTATTGCACGTAGATCCGTAGTTCCGAAAAAATAGGATTAAAGCTGAACCCGGAGCCGGTATACCCACCTCCCGTACCTTTGCGCACTCCGATCGGAACCCGAGTATTATCCCGGACCGAATGCCTCGACGAGTACCTCTATGACTCAACACCTATCCTTGCAGGAGCCCCTAAATATTGTATGTCCACCGCACGGTAGCCCCGATAATTCACAACACTCATCGGTAGGCGACAACTTCGACTACCCGGAAATCGAGATCTTGAAAATAACTCGACGCCAACTCCAATGATCTCCGAGTTTGTCTTGAACAACAACACCATTTTGACACGAGCTCGTATGTGGAGTTCATCCATGCTAGACCGACCTCTATGACCGACAAGGAAAAGTACATGCGATTTGACTCATGTAAAGAACTCCTATCAGAGGAACTCCCGTTACATATTTCCGTACCCTTCAGGAGACTGGATCAGATCCACTCTTCATCATTTTCCTCGTACCCGTTTTTGGGTAGATAAAACCAAAGAAATCTTGAACGAGGGAGATATTGTGGATGTCTGTTTATATCTCTGGCGTCTTAAATGCCTAGTATACCTAAACATGTAGACGGAGGAAGGAGAGCGGGAGCCATATCGAGAAAACTGCGGTGGTAATTATAGTAGTAACGTTGTAAGATAACGGTATGAGTAAGCGAAGTTACTTATGTATAATAGTTTTCCTAGAAAACCCTACGATGTAAGAAAACCAATGAAATAAAAGGGTTTGTAGTGTAAAATACTAGTGCGATATAGTGAAAAACCTAGACTAATGTAATTTATGATCTATGAATCTATAAATGTTTGTGATATGCTAATCGTTGTTTTAAGTATGACTAACGTTTTCCCTAATAAAGGAAATAGAACGAAAAATGGCAAACTTACGAGGAGCCGGAGCTCCCGCAGGCCGAGGCGAGGCCGAGGTAGAGGGCGAGGAAGACAACCTCGAATGATTCCAATACCAAGATTAAACCCGGAGCAACAAGCTCAAGAACCTAACCTGCCAAATCAACATGCCTGGCAAGAGGTAATGACTATGTTACTTGAACAAAGAACAATGATAGAGGAACTCCGTGCGGAGAGACAAGCGGAAAGACAAGCGGAAAGACGGGCAGAGGAACAACAAACTGAGAACGAACAAAATGCTGAAAGAGAATTAGATGAGAGACATGCGAGGAAACAGAGAGGGGTTAGAAAGATCTCGGTCACCACCTAGACTCAACAGAGCAATGGTGAATCTAATTCAACCCCGAAGAGAAACCGAGACTACACAATATTGGATTACTCAATTTCGCAAGCTAAAACCACCACTTTCCGAGGTAAACTTGACTCGGCGAAGATTGGTTAATGAGGCTAGAGAAGATCTTTGAAGTGATGGAGTGCCACGAGAATCGCAAAGCTCAACTTGCGATCTATAAATTAGAAGGAGATCTTGACCGATGGTGGAGAAACGTGGCGTCAACATTACAGTACGCTACGTCCCGTCACATGGGAGAAATTTCTAGAGAAATTCAACGAGCAATACTTTCCTCCCTCGTGCAAGTGACCAAAGAATCGGAATTCCTCCACATCCGACAAGGTCAAGAAGAGTCATTTGATGACTACTATGCCCGATTCACCAACTTATCACGATACTCATCGCACTTGCGAAGGAACAATGATGAGAGTAGTATGGCAAATATACTGATTTACGGACTAAAGTACGAGATAAGGGAAAGACTTGTGTCTCAAATCAGTTCCAGGAATTAATCCATTTGTGGAAGCATGTCGGTTAATTGAGCGGAATTTGAAAGAACTAAGGAGGTCCAGACCCTTCAATAGCAAGAGGTGCGATCGTAGCGGATTTAACCGCGAAGTTCCGTTCGAAGAGGAAAGCACCTTGGAGTAATTTTCGTGGAAACAAGAGGCCGTTTCGGCCGGTCATCAAATTTTCCAAGGTCACAAGGACCCGGACCGTGTCCAAAATGTGGGAAGTACCATCAAGGTACTAAGCTGCGATGGGAAGATAGTATGCTATAAGTGTCAAAAGCCCGGACACATCACCGAATCGTCCTCAAAGAGCTGCGGAGATAAGGCCTCAAAACCCCGGGCCGGGTTTTTACTCGACAAACGAGGAGGCTAAGAAGTCTCCGAGAGATGATCCAAGGTACTATCTCTCTTAATGGGAATTTGTTGCAAGCATTGTATGATTCGGTGCTAGTCACTCATTTATTTCCTATGGGCTGTGCAAAACGTTTAGGATTGCATGCCTATAAATTACCTTATGATTTGGTAGTAGCTACACCACTTGGCGTAAAATCCCTAGCTTCGATGCATGCTTAAATTGTATTGCGAGTGTGGATGGACGAGTTTCAAATATAGACCTTATCGATTACCACTTCATGGCATTGACGTCATACTCGGTCTTGATTGGCTAACGGCAAACAACGCAATGATCGATTGTGGTAATAAGAAGATATCGTTCTTACCTTCATCTGGCAGAGATAAGATTGATGTGAGCCTTAATTTTATCTCTATTGCGGAAGCAGAAAGATGCGTGAAACATGGATGCCAAGCGTACATGGTGTTTTTCTCAATCAAAGCGGAAGCCGAACTTTCACTCCAAGACATCTCGTTGTGAATGAATTTCCCGACGTGTTCCGGAGGATCTCACTAAGCTACCGCGTAAAGGAAAGTCGAGTTCACCATTGAATTGATGCCTGGCACAGGATCAATATCAAAAACGCCGTATCGTATGGCACCAAATGAGATGCGGGGAGTTGAAAAAGCAACTCGAAGAACTTCTAGAGAAAGGGTTCATCCGACCTAGCGTATCACCATGGGGAGCCCCAGTGTTGTTTGTAAAGAAGAACGATGGAAGTTTTCGACTTTGTATCGATTATCGCGAGCTGAACAAAGTGACTGTCAAGAACAAGTACCCACTTCCCAGGATTGATGATCTGTTAGATCAATTATCTCGGTTCTAGTATCTTTTCGAAGATTGATTTACGTTCGGGATATCATCGCCTACGAGTTAAAGCTAGTGATGTTTCCAAGACGGCTTTCGAACGGTATGGGCATTACGAATTCCTTGTGATGCCATTCGGTTTGACAAATGCACTCCGCCGTGTTCATGGACTACATGAATCGTATTTTCCGTCAACACCTAGATAAGTTTGTAGTGGTGTTTATTGACGATATCCTCATCTATTCTAAAAGTAGAGAGGAGCACGAAGAACATCTACGACTAGTATTGAGTATACTCAGGGAAAAGCGACTCTTTGCTAAATTAAGCAAATGTGAGTTTTGGCGCCTTAGGAAGTTAGATTTACGGGCCATGTCATATCACGCGACGGAGTTCTTTGTTGATCCTAGCAAAGTGGAAGCGGGTTCTAGGCGGAAAAGACCGAAACAAAGTGACGGAGATACGTAGTTTTCTCGGGTCTAGCGGGATACTACCGCAGATTTATACGAACTTCTCACGTCTTGCCTTACCATTGACAAAGCTCACGAGGAAAAACCAACCCTTTGTATGGGGTGAGGACCGTGAGGATAGCTTTCGAGATCGAGAGAAAGGTTGACCACAAAGACGCATTGATAATCCCGGATCCGGGTGAGACTTATGTAGTCTATAGTGATGCCGGTGGGCATGGATTGGGATGTGTCCCGATGCAACAGGCGAGTGGTGGCTTACGCCTCTCGTCACCGAAGCCTCACGAGTCGAATTATCCTACGCATGATTTAGAACTTGCGGCTATCGTGTTTGCTTTGAAGATATGGAGGCATTATCTTTACGGAGCGACCGTAGAATTATCTTTGCGACCACAAGAGTCTGAAATACCTTTTTGATCAAAAGGAACTCAATATGAGACAGCGTCGCTGGATGGAGTTACTCAAAGACTATGACTTGGAGATTAAATATCATCCAGGTAAAGCGAACGTCGTTGCAGATGCTCTTAGCAGAAAATCGGTGCAGGTATCATACATGATGATTCAAGAACTGAAGTTGCTTGAAAATTTCAGGGATTTGAATTTGTCAAATCAAGTTTACGGAAATTGTGATGCGCCTGGTGAAGCCTTTCTTGCACGTCTTCTTGTTAGTCAAGGAGAATACGATTTGAGAGACGAGGTCGAGGAAGCTCAAAAACAAGATGATCAAGCTATTGCAATGCGGGAGATGATCGCTCGAGGCGAAACTCAAGACTATGACCTATCACTTAGTGGTCTAGTCGATACAAAAAGCGGATTTACATACCGCCGGTCGATGATTTGAGGCGTAAGATCTTGGATGAGGCTCATAAGAGTAAGTATACTCTACATCCAGGAATGGTCAAAATGTATCAAAACCTTAAGTCCGAACTCGGTGGCCCGGATCAAGAAAGACGTGACCGAATACGTGGCTAAATGTTTGACTTGTCGAAAGTTAAGATTGAACATCAACGACCGCTGGTCCTCTTCAAGTACTAGAAATTCCCGAATGGAAATGGGAGTGCGTAACCATGGATCTAGTTGTGGGTTTGCCTAAGATCGGGAATCACGATGCAACTGGGTAATTGTTGATCGATTAACCAAATCATCACACTTTATTCCCATTAGCATTAACTATTCTCCGAGAGGTTGGCAGAGATTTACATCAAAGAAATCGTGAGACTTCATGGTGTACCAAAGAGCATTATCTCCGATCGAGATCCACGATTTACATCCCGTTTTTGGCAAGCTTTGCACAAAGCATTGGGAACGAAATTGAGGTTCGGATTCAGCTTATCACCCTCAAACCGATGGTCAATCGAAAGGACAATACGTACACTCGAAGATATGCTTAGAGCGTGTGTATTGGACTTTAAAGGCCATTGGGACCAACACCTACCATTTGGCGTCGCGTACAACAACAGGTTACCATGCAAGCATACAGATGGCACCATTTGAAGCGTTGTACGGGCGAAAGTGTCAATCACCTATATGCTGGACGGAACTATCTGAGCGAGAATTTCTCGGACCGGATATAGTTGACAAGACCTCCGAACAAATCGCGCTGATAAAAAAGAGACTCCTAGCAGCACAAAGCAGACAAAAGAGCTATGCTGACAAAAGGAGACGACCTCTAGAATTCAATGTCGGAGATCATGTATTTCTGAAAGTATCACCAGTTACCGGTGTCAGTAGAACACTGAAAAGGCGAAAGCTAAGTCCTCGTTACATAGGACCATTTGAAATCTTGGCAAAACATGGACCAGTCGCTTACCAGATAGCCTTACCCCCAAACCTGAGTAAACTCCATGATGTTTTCCATGTTTCTCAGTTGAAAAAGTACCAATCTGACCACGATCATATCATTGAATATGAGACCGTTGAATTACGATATGATAATACTTTTGAAGTCGAGCCAGAGCAAATTCTTGAGTATCAAGAGAAGCAGCTCCGGCACAGGAGTATTCCAATGGTAAAGGTAGTCTGGAAAGGATTTTCACCTAATGAGGCAACTTGGGAAACGAAGGAAGACATGACGAAGAGATACCCAAAGTTCATGACTCTTAGTCTAGTTCGAATAGAATAAATTTCGAGGGCGAAATTTTATTTAACGGGGGAGAAATGTAATACCCGAATAATTATTTATCTTAAGTATTATATCTTGATAAATAATACCTATTAAATAAAAGTGAATTTGTGGTGTCAAAATTTTGAAACTTATTTATTGTAATTTAGGAAATTTGCTCTTGGAATTAATTAAACCAAAGACCAATTTTTAAGACTACATATAAGGAACATAAAATATGATATTAATATCATATTAATTGTTGGTTTTTATTCAATAAAATTTGGTGGATGGAATAGGTAAATGGAATGGTAGTTTTTGGTCGATGGAATAGGCAAGAGGATTGGTAGTTTTTGGTGGATGGAATAGGCAAAAGGAATGGTAGTTTTTGGTAGATGGAAGAAGAGTGTTTGGTTTATAAGGAATGTTTGGTTAAGGAAGAATTATGGTTGGAATAGGCCTTGAATTTTCACTATAAATAGAGGCCTTTGCTCTTCATAATTCTCACACCAAACTCAACCAAAGTAGATGAGTTTAGAAGCAAGAGTAGAGAGGAAATCATAGTGGGAAGCAAGAAGGAGGAGGAAGTTCTTCAAGAGGTAAGCAAAGCTTTTAGTTTCTAGTCTTAAGTTTTGTAGATTTTAGTTTAAATGTTGTTTTGATCTTTAATCTTCCAATATATTTTTGTTATCATGTTTTGATGGTTAGAAATGGTTTTATTTCGAAAAATTTCTGGAGAAAGTGATATAGCAAAATTTTTGGAAGATTATGATCAAAGTAGCGAAGCTCTGGCGAAATTTTATCGGTTAGAAATTTATGAAGTCAGGGTACAAATTCCAGTATTTTATATTGAAAATGAGGTTCTAAAATTCTGAGAAAATTCCTGGTTAAAGTAGACATATAGGGCTTTCCAAATCTACCAAGAGTGAATTATTTTGAGTTCTGTGCTAAAAGATAAAAATATCCAAAGTTGGGCTATGTTTTCTGGAAATTTTCTGGGCAGAAGATGAACACGTAAAAACTGGGAACTATTCTTAAACTCTGGGCAAGAACCAGTATTTTTCTTTAAAACTAGACATCCTAAGGTTTCCGAGGAATTTTTCGGATCCTCATTCTGAATTCTGTAGAATTAATGGTGAGTTTTCAAAGTTAGGCGAAAAATCAGCCCATATGTTGTCAAACAGCATTTTTACGAAATTGTAGAAAGTAATTGAAAAATAATTACACCAGGGGTAAAATGGTCATTTGTGACTAAAATATTTACTAGAATATTATTTATGAATTAATAAATGCGATATTACCTTTATAGGAGATCTGTGATCGCATTCTTACCGACAAACGTACCGTATTCATCAACGAAGGTACGGACGCGTATTGTAACCTTAACTCTGATGCTTATTGTATGCTTATATATGATGGTTGTATTCATAGACTAAGACTCTGTCTTAAGTTCTTCATTATACATTCAACTATACACGGGTTATAGTCTTGATAATGCCGTTGAGTTTTCCTAGCGCTGAGGACACGAATGTACATTGTGGCACCGGTGAATAGTGCGACAGGGGATAACATACATGTGCGATGGCTATGTGTGGTTATTGTTTTACATATGTGATTTTGTACTCGCCGACATGTCATGAATAAACCGTCATCCATATATTGTTTACATAAGCATGAGGTTAACCGTTACCCGAGGTCCGATGGGCATTGGACCTCGCTCTTACCTTAGCTTCGGGATCCGGGGAATCGGGATCGAGGACAAGGGTAAAGGAGCCTGACATAAGAACCAGATGGAGACGTTATTGTATACTTTCTTAAATACTCGGATGATCGTACCGTTGTATGAACAACCGGATACTCGCAAACAATGTTATTCGCTTACTCTTTATTTTGAAAATAATTCCAATGCTCAACTCTGATCAAAACGCTATGGAAATGTTTATGAAAATGGGGTGTTACAGGGGTATTGATTTTATGGGTCCATTTCCTGCTTCATATGGTTATACTTACATCCTGCTGGCTGTTGATTATGTCTCGAAATGGGTTGAGGCGAAAGCTACTCGAACTAATGATTCTTCTGTGGTGGTGGATTTTGTTAGGTCTAACATTTTCTGCAGGTTTGGCATTCCTAGAGCTATTATCGGTGACCGTGGTTCCCATTTTTGCAACCGAAGCATGGGTGCCTTGTTACGCAAGTATGGAGTGCTTCACAAGGTCTCCACAGCATACCATCCTCAGACCAATGGTCAAGCTGAAGTCTCAAATAGAGAGATTAAGCAAATCCTTCAGAAGACTGTTAACTCTACCCGAAAAGATTGGAGTAAGCGATTAGAGGATGCTTTGTGGGCATATCGCACCGCCTACAAGACTCCGATTGGGATGTCTCCTTATCGGATTGTCTTTGGTAAGGCATGTCATCTTCCGGTTGAGTTGGAACATCAAGCCTATTGGGCCATTAAGCGGTGTAACATGGATTTGGCTAAGTCCGGCATGGAACGGAAGTTGCGTTGCAAGAGTTGGATGAACTTAGATTGGATGCCTATGAGAGTTCGCGTTTGTACAAGGAAAAGACTAAGGCATTCCATGATAAGCATATTCGAGGAAAGAATTTTCGTGGGCCGAAAGTTCTTCCGTTTAACTCCGTCCGAAGTTTATGCCTGGTAAGCTTCGATCTAAATGGGATGGCCCTTTTGAGATCACTAACATATTTCCATTTGTGTCTTTGTTGAGCTATGTGATCCACCCGGGGGAGAACCTTTAAGGTCAATGGTCATCGCCTCAAGCAATTCCATGAGGGATCCCAAGAATGTCACTGAGGAAGCGAGAGATTATCCTCATTGATGCCACTTATCCTCCTTAAACCCTTGGGGAGTATTCTTCTTTCCTCTCCTCTTTCTCTTTTATTTGTTTTCATATTTGCAATTTGCTTTTCGAAAATAAATACGTCATCTTTCTATGATTGCTATATATTATGAACTAGGACATTTTGGTTTTAATGGATCATTTCTGTTTGGTCTTGTGATTCTTGACTCTTCGATTACATATCTTAGTAGTTGATTTGATGTTGTTGATTGCCTAAGTTGGTATTGACCTTGTGAGGTTTTGGGCCCGCTTGAATGGAATTCATCTTTTCCCATTCTCTTTCATGTGTGCATCTGCTCCGATTGGTGTTCTCTAGAACTTGCTCATTTTCTTGTTGAAACTACATTTTTCACTTACATGCATAAATATGATAGAAGCTTGTTTTCTTTCTTTTATTTTCCCACTTTGGCCAAATAGCTTTCCCTTGCATTATATTTCCTTTGCTAGCCCATTTGTGCCTTTTCGACTCATTCTTTTCTAAGCCACATTACAAGCCTAAGCGTAAAACCATTTTATTCCGCACCTTGGAGATTTATTGAGCATTGGTTTCACCTTGGTTTTGTGTTTAAGTGTGGGGGTTGCTCAGGAGTGCAACAGTTTAAGTGTGGGGGGAGATGTTTGGTTTTGTCATTGTGATTTTGTATATAGTTTCAAAAAAAAAAAAAGAAAGAAAGAAGAAAAAACAAAAAACAAAAAAAGAAAAGAAAAGAAAAGAAAAGAGAAGCAGAAAAAAAAGAGTAAAATAAAAGTCTTTCATTGTGATTTTAATCAATGCTCTTTTTATTTTCTTGGGTGCTTAGCCTCTCATTCCATACTATTACCTACCTTCACCCTAACCCCATTACAACCTTTAATAATAAGCTCTCTTGATTTGTGCATGCATGTGTTATGAGTAGTGGAGACGTAGAAATTGAGCAAGCTTATGGTAGAACAATTTTCTTGAGTAGAATTTGAGCGATACACTTATTTACCTTAAACACTTGAGAGATTGATTGATTGAGCGCATCATTTGAGAGACCATCATTTGTGATTAGCATCATTGATTGAGATTACCAGGAATTGTAATTTGAGATGAAGGGATTTTGGGTCTTGATTGATTGGTTCTAATGAAACTCTGTGTCCCTTGTTCAATTTATGCATTGTTAGCAATTTGTAGAAAAGAAGAGTTTCTCCTTTACGTCTTTTTCTTTGAATTTTGCTCAGGAGTGCAAAAAGATAAGTGTGGGGGAATTTGATAATTGAATATTTTATACACTTCTTTTTATCTCTTGATTAATAATTTAGGACTTTTTAGTTAATAAATAATGGCTTTTATACTTATTTGGGCTTTGGGCCTTTGATTATATTTTAGCCATTTTTATTAATAAAATTCCAGTTTTACATTGCTTCACTAATCTTACCATAACTCTTGAACCAGACATCGGATTTGCCTCATTTTTATTTCATATTTCAGATGATTCAGAGATCTACAATTGTTATGAAGACATGAAGGGCAAATTCGGACAAGAAGACGGTCGATTTTGAAGCCAAAGTCAGATGTTTTATTTGGGCTCGAATTTGTGACTAAAGCCCATTCTCGTATTATTTTCTGTTTGGGCCTGGATTATTGATTGGAGCCCCATTTCGTTTTCCAATTTAGGTTAAGTAAGGCAGCAGCCACAAACACATTAATTCACGTTTTTATTCTTTTTGTGGATCAAAGTAGAGGTTTTGATTCTCCGAAATGTTCTTCGTGTTCTTCGCGTTCTTAAATCTCGTTCTTCGATTTTCCACCATGTTCGGCTAAACCTTACGTGGTTAACCCAACGTTGAGGATTCCATGATTCGTCCGGAGAACTCGTACTTAATCGGTAACTTTACTCGTTTCGTTTTCATCTTATCGGATCCGATTTGAAATAGTTCGAATATTAGATTTAATATTCGGTTTGGTTCATCCCAAGGACCGAGTTCGAACTAGGTTAGAGTGTTCTTTGTGTGATTGCACGGTGAGACGCCACTGTTCGGACAGATTCTAGACGATCGTCTAGTTGAGGGATTTGGACGAACGCAGAGATTTCGGTTCGTCCGGGGCCAAACGCGAGTTCGTTTATATTTCGTTCAATGAAGGAAGTTTACGGAATCTAAACGTTGGGTTGATCGTTTTAATCTATTTCAATCTCGTTTTTTATCATTTTCGCATATTTCAGATCTGTTTTGAGTTTGATTTCGTTTTAATGTTTCAAATCAAAAACCCCCAATTTTATTATTGTTTTTTTGTTGCTTTGATTTAAACCCACGCAAATTCCTTGAGAGAAACGACCCAGGTTACATTATACTTCAAATCCTTTCTAATCTGGTTATTTTGTGAGATGACGGCAAATCTCTGTCAGCTGGCCAATTTTATTATTATTTTTTTCTCTTTTTAACTAATAATGAATGCTCCTTTAAGTGAGTATACATTGTGAAAGCACACATTAATAGTAATAGACTTTTTTCGACCAAAAAAATAGTAATAGACTTCTTCTTGCCTATTAGACATAGGTCTCATAGATGTCATAAAACATAGAACTGATTATTTGACTCATACTTCTATATCTCATAAAGAGTGTGGCTAATTAGGAGCTGTTCCATTTCCTATTGATGTTCCCCACTTAAAGGAGCTTGGCGTTTGTGGAGTCATCACATTGAATGAGTCATACGAGACTTTGGTTCCAACCACACTATATCATGTGAGTGTTCTGTTCTTTGTGCTGCATATTATATGCTCTAATTAGGGGCTTGTGTAGTATCAATACTTGCTTGCTTCTTCTGGTTTGAAGTTGAAACTTTTTGTTAGTATGAGTTGTTTCAAAGCATGGTTTTTAATTATAAGATTTGGAAATTCATATTTGTTAGGTTTTAGGACTTCGCGTAAGAGAGTAAAGTTAATTGCGGTGACTAGAGAGACAAAAATTTGTCTTTGGAACATAGAAATTTAATGATGACGAGTCTGTCATGGCCTTCAAACTTCCCACAAAGTACTAAAGCTTGGTAGCGAAGCGTTATTGTGATCTATTGATGGGGTAAGTTTAGCTATTCTTTCAACTTGTATAGATGATGCTACAATGTCTCATTTACCTAGTATTCTATCTTTGCTTATAACTCAATCAAATGAGACATGCATCCTTAGTTATAGTGAAGAAATTGGTTCATTATTAAACTTATTCGGAAAAGTCAAGACTTGTCTTTGTGAAAGTTCTCATTCTTTTCTTTAGTTTCGGAGCTCTTGTAAATAAACTCACTGTTATGGAAACTGTTGCAACTTGCAAGTTCCCTTCTGAGCCTATAAATAGTGGTTCCACAATCCTTGTAAATTATAATATAGAATTCATTCAACTATGAAAAAGGGATGAAAAACAAAATTGAACTATGAAAAAAAAGCCAATTTAGACATTGATTTCTATGCTTCCTTTGGTTTCTCTTTTCTTTAAATAATTATACAGATTCTTCATGGTTTAGTAGGTGAGTAGTATGTTCTCAAGTCTCAATTACCTTGGCTTAATGTAGATAGGGATTTACTTGAAGTATCATTTAGTTAATGGATTTCTATTTTTTCAATGAAGGGCTGGTGCGTTCTCCCTTTTTTGCAACATTGCCATAGATAGGTTCAAGATTGTACCTAGTTTGGGGCATCTTATAGTTTTTTTTGTGCAAATTTAACTATTTTTAGCCGCTAGTTATTCATTTTTCAACCATATCTTTGTTGTTTTAGCTGCCCAGGTTGGGCGTGAAAGGCATTCAACTTTCGTCGATGCGAGAAGTTTGTTTAATTGAAATCCCTGGGTAATAAAGCGCAGATAATATCTGCATTTGTTGTTGAATGAAATTCATCATCTCATTCTCCGTATGAAGCGAAGCAATGAAGTTTCTGTGGGCATGTGGGCCTAGGTAAAAAATGGGAAATACAAGGGTGACCTAACACATGTGATGTACTAATAAAATGTTGACTTCTATCTTCCTAGCTAACATATGAAAAGCTTATTGTTGTTTATCAATTTAGTTTTTGCAGGTTGTGGGCTTGTGGTGTGAACAACACGAAAAAAAGTGACGGTTAAACTTATTCCGAGAATTGATCTATAAGCGATGGCCGCCAAATTTGTACAGATCTTCACACCTTTTTTTTTCTCGTCCTTTATATATATTTGTGGTGGATGTTGATTATTTTCATTTGAGTACCATATAGGTATCTATTCCTAATATTTATGTATTGCATGAAGTCAGTAGGCACGAGTACATTAGCAAATGGTTGCTCCAAATAAAATCGAATTGTTCTTCACTATTAAGTGTTTCCTACTTTATGATCTAATGCACTTACTATCAAGCTCCAACCTGGTTGAAACATTTTTTATATCTTTGTGTCTACGTAACCGTAAGATTTTGGGGAGGATACATAAGTTAGTGTGGTAATATCTCGCCATGAATTAATGTCATAAATGTATTATTCTTTGTCACATGCTTGCTAGAAATTAAACAAGCACATATTGGTTGATGATTGAACCTTGGCCTATTTCTTATCGGATGCTCTTTTGATTTCTATTGATATTAAGTGGTGGATGTTGTTTGTGCATTGTTATTGTAGTTTTAATTTAATGGATTAGATTGCGTAGGTTTAGACTTACGGAGTCGGACTTACGGAGTCTAATTTCAGAATTAGACGCCTTAAGTATGGCACGGGAGGCCTTTTTCGCACATACTTAAGGCGTCTAAATATTAAAATTAGACGCCGTAGTAAGTTTTCTCTATTGCGCCCCCGGATAGGCGCCCCGCATAAAAAGGACGTTAAATGTGCAAAAAATAGGACGCCGTAGCCCTATTTTGTAGTAGTGACTGTTTATGTGGTTCCATTTAATTTAAGTGACCCTATTCATATTCGTATTTTTCCTATTAATCTCATGTTGAGCTTGATGGTTGATTGTGGATGCAAAATCTATGTAGGTAGTATAATTATTGTTTATGTTTTACCTTGTAAATGTTTAACACATTTCATTGCACTACGGAGAGAAGGTGCTCTTTGGAGGAGTGCGTGACCAAATTTTTGTCAGACATTGATGTATCTAGACGTGCTACAGTGGCGTCCTTTTTTGTGCTTTTTAGTTACTTGGTGTATAACTTATTTATGATTTTTGTGCTTTTTAGTTTATTTTGTTGGCAACATTGGTGTTTATATTTTGTTTATTTATAATTTTTAGGATTGCTATTGTACATATTTCCGCATACACTTTTATAATACAATATTCAAGTATTAGTTATATACATTTTCTTATTTGTAATTTTTTCTATAATTTCTATATTTTTAATTTGGTATTTATTTGTATTTATTTATAATTTTTTTTTTGGAATTAAGATTTGCGATGGAAAATGAATTCCGTCGCAAAAAATGGAATTTTGTGACGAGAATCAAATGCCGTAATTTTTTAATATTTTTAATGTACTTTTTATATTTTTTTAATAAAATGCGTTTTGCGACGGAAAATGAATTCCGTAGAAAATTTCAAGAATTTGCTACGGAAAACGAGTCGAGTAGCAAATTTCGAGAATTTGCTACGGAATAAAATTCCGTAGCAAATTTCGGAATTTGCTACGGAAAAACAAATCCGTAGCAAATTCTGGAATTTTGAAATTTGCTACGGAAAAAATCCATAGCAAATTGCTACGGATATAAATATCCGTCGCAATTGCGATTTAATTTTCTCAAATCCGTCACAATTGCGACGCGATATTTTGCTACGGACAAAATCCGTAGCAAAAATGTTTTGCTACGGAAAAATTGGTTTTTGCTACGGATTTTGTCCGTAGCAAAAGCCGAAATTTTTAGTAGTGTACTATGACACCCTGTTTCCACGTATCCCTATTCCTGTAATGAGGCAAGTTGTGGCTAATCTTGAGAAGCTGAAGCTTCCGACCAAACATTCCGGTTCAACAGGGGAATCTACCCATCATGGTTCTGATGATACTGCCCGCCGACCACCTTCTATGAAAGCATCCCTTTCAGTTGTTCTTTATAGTTTTTTGTTTGATCCTTCCAATGGGCAATTTTGAGACCTTGTTTAGAAAATTTTAATACTTGATGTTAATTTTGAAGAATTATGTTAATATCATTGCTAATTAATATATTGTTAGTTTAAAATTTCTTTTGATCTTTATCAATAGGGTACAAGTTTAATTTTAGCAATTTACATTAAACCCAAAAAAAAAAATCTGTAACTTTTGGTGGCGACAATTGTCGCCGCTGAAACATGTATCAGTGGTGACAATTGTGTCGTTCTTTGAAACATGTTTGCGGCGACAATTGTCGCCACCGATACCCCACTTTCGGCGGCGACAAAATGTCGCCGCTAATACTCCCACTTTATTTGCGACAAAATGTCGCCGCTGATTGTATACCTTTAGTGGTGACAAAAAAATGTCGCCGCCAAAAGTATCCGCGACAATCGTATAGGCAGCGACATGGCGGCGACAATTTGTCGCCGCTGAATGGTTTTCAGCGGCGACATTTATACTTTCAGTGGCGACTTTTGTCACGCGAAAGTCTTTTTTTGTAGTGAACTCGGCGGCTCCACATCGCAGCACTTCACTCGGCCTCCTGCTGGTCAGAACCCTCCGTGGGTAGCCCTTTCCATGAATATTGGGCTATCAATGAAAACACCAATGAGATGATCACAAGCCCAAAAGAGAGCCCATCCCAAAAGACTAGCTTACTGAGCCTCTTGACTTATCACTACAAAAAAAAAAAAGATCATTTATAGCGGTTAAAATGGCATATTTATAGCGGTTTTACCCGCTACAGATGACATTAATAGCGGTTAAAGAAATTGATACAAAATACACCGTTGCAAGACGTTTTGTAGCGGTTATAATAACTCGCTACTATACCTTAACCGCTACTGAAACTGTATTGGTTTCACACTACCGCTACTATAAGAGGTTTGGATGACGTTGTCTGTGAAGCGTTTGTAGTGGTTAGTAAACCGCTACAATATGAAATTAACAAACATTGTAGCGGTTATGTAATCGCTACTATATATCACCAAATTTTTGAAAAATGGTAGAAACAATTAGTGGCGGTTTTAATAACCACTACAAAATTTGATGAAATTTCAAAAGAGGCACCAAAGTTTCAAATTATAGTGTAGCGGTTATATAACCACTACAAAATGTTTCTGTACTTTTTTTGGGGAAAATTTTCCCGACCTTTTAATTTTTTTCCCCCCTTATATTTGTAGTTATTTACGTAGCGGTTGTAAACTGCTACAAAATGATGGATAAATTTTTATGTTAGGTTTTGTAGTGGTTCGGAACCGCTACAAAGGTATAATTTTTTTTTTTAAAAAAAAAAAATTTGTTTTAGATTATTTTATTAATTAACTAATAGTTGTAATATAAAAGATTTATATTTTTAGTAAAAATAATTAATATTAAGATATGATATTTGATTATATATGGTTATTATATATAGGTGTAAAAAATGAGACTGCATAGGGTATAATAACAGCTAATTGTGATTGTAAATAATATTTAATTCTTAAAATAATGTATGTGAAAGTCGAAGAAAAGTTGAAAAATATTTGTAAAATTGTGAATTAAACAAAATTAGTATCACAAAGTTATAAGAAAAAAGAAATATTTTGATGATCTTCATATTTGATTCGGTTGAACAGCATTTACCCTCTTCAAATACTTATCCTCTTTGAGAAAATGTAGAAAGATGAGAGAAATCGAGAGAAAAGTATGTAGGAAACAAAAATTATGCAT
This sequence comes from Acacia melanoxylon, assembly GCA_019022615.1. Classification (NCBI taxonomy): domain Eukaryota; kingdom Viridiplantae; phylum Streptophyta; class Magnoliopsida; order Fabales; family Fabaceae; genus Acacia; species Acacia melanoxylon. The sequence goes on from JAFJYJ010000005.1 coordinate 16,741,103, forward strand.
ATAAAATGAGGTGTGGTGGGAATATTTATATTGATGTATGCATAACACTTGTAGCGGTTAAGATGACGTTTGTCGTCGCGGTTTTAGTTAGTTGCAGTTAAGGCAACAATGTCTATAGCGGTTTTAAAACCGCTACAAATCCTATTGTGCGTTTTTTTTTTTAGAAAAAAGAAGATTATAGATTAAATCGTAAGCATATTTTTTTTGTCTCAATCTTCGTTGTCATCCCTACAAAAAAAAAGTATGAAGAAAATGTTACTTGTGAGTTTAATATGTTTGAACACAAATTAAACTTTAGTTAAATGTTATTATTTCATAATGCGTATCTTAAAAAACGTACCGAACTATAGGTAAATTGTCATCGTCGTCTGTGAAGAAGTTTTCGAAACTGGCAGACTGGAATGACTCACTCTCGTAGGCGACGTTATCACCATCGCCCATAAAGGTCCCAAGGCTTTAAGTGAACCACCATATTCCAATCTCCGTGCCTCTCATCGGTGACATAATAAACTTGATGTGCCTCTGAGGCAAGAATAGATGGTCATCATCTTCAGACTGACCAGTGTGAATAGGCCAGAGTAATTCATAAATGTGATACCTAAGTCATTAGTCGTGAGCCCCCGAGACGTTGTCATATTCACTCACAAACACTGAAGCGAATAAACCTCCTTCCGATCAATAAACCTCTCCGCCTCGCCAATATATGAGCTAAGTTTGTATTATATTATTCATTATTTTTGGATAATATAACTTTTTAAAAATTATATTTTATAATAATAATATGATTTTTGCATCCGCTCTCTCCTCTCTCTAATAATATTTTATTGCATCCTCTCTCTCTCTCTCTCACCGACGGCTGCTTCGGCCTTCTTTTTGTTTCACTTGTACATTTCTATATATCACCTGCCTCTAGGGATAGTCAAGTGCAAAGTACCGCTGCTTTGGTTTTATTTTTTATTTCTCATCCTATATTCTCTCATTCTGTTTTTTTTTTTTTTTTTTTTTTCCAAATAGGTCTCCCCCTGAACTCCGTTATTTTAGAAATTGAATTTTGTTTTCAATATTGATACATCCCTCTTGAATAATTGTCATCTGCATTCTTATATTTTAGGGGATGCATCAAAACACACAAGACGACCTTGAAAGAAACAACGGAGATTTGCCCGGTTATGATAGTGACTTTTTTCTTCTCTATTTTTCCTTCTCTACAATTAATCTTCGATATACATCTGGAGGTTAATTATATTATGTGCTGCAGGTTCTTATGGCGAGGCTGAGGAGACACCAGGAAAAAATTGAGAGTTTCTTAAAATGATAAAATGACATTTTAAACCTTATTTTAAAAATGTATAATGTATAATCAATATAAAATTATCTTACGCTATGTAGGATATCACATGTCTTCCATTAATCAGACGTGACAATTTAAATTCATAGGGGTAAAGTGAGAAACATTTATCAATTTTGAACAAACATAATGACTTAACTTTTATTACTTGGTTCGTAAAAAAATTTAGTTGGTGTTCTATAATAAGAATAAGAAGAAGTATTAAAAGCCAGTGAAAGAATAAGATGGCTCACACTATTAATGCATACCCCCCTTTGAAACTTTGTCGGCATCTTCATGAATCATGATTATTTTCATAGTTAGATCATTTTTTTAAAATGAAAGTAATGCTTCCTCGTTTTCTATAAATACCCCCACTGGCAATGAAAATGATGCACAGGAAAACCCTGACCTTTAGTTTTCTAATTTTCAAAAGCTTCCCCTTCCTTCTTGTGATATATCCACAATATGTCTAGCATTGCTCCTTCAAAAACTGAAATTAAAGCCACATCCAAGTTGGGTCGACAATGTGCGGATTATCATCCTTCTCTTTGGAATGATTATTTCCTCAAATATGCTTCTGACTCTTTGGTATTTATATTTCTACTTTATAATTTTTTGAGTGACATTTCTACTTTATATTTGATCGATACACATGAACACATTAAAGAGGAAAATTCTTGAATTGAGGATAGTCTTGGAGAGAAGTTTTGCTTCCAATAAGCCTCTACTATTCAATAAAATGTTCATTAATTAACCTTGTTTAATATTCTTATCATTTACTTTGCCTGCTATTAATTTTTTGCACTTCATTTATTTATTAGTTACATCGATCTTCTCCTCTTTATTATCAGGCCGCAGTCTAATGCAAATTAATTTTTTTGGGGAGGGGGTGTTCAATACATATTAGTACCGTTACTTTTTTTTTTTTTTTTTTTTTTTCACTTTTTACATTTTTATCTCCTCTCTTAATTAAGTGATATATAGTCAAGTGAAAAGTAAAATCCAAGTAGAGATTGTCTACAATCCTTTTCTCTTTCCATTTATTCTCAATCTCAGCCGTTGGATTGAAATATAAACAATTCAGATGTAATGTTTTATAAAAATATTAATAAATTATTAAAAATATTTTAAAAGAATATTTTTATAAAACATTACATCTGAACTATTTAGATTTCAATCCAAACGGCTTTTTAGATGTGAAAGAGATGGGAGGATCATAGCCAAATCCGTGTAAAGTATGGCTTCTTTCTTTCTTACTTTGATTTCTCATCCTATATTTTATCTTTCTCCATGCTTTACGGGGGATAGTCGTTTAATTTCCAAGGGAAAAAGTAATTAATAGCTTAATGCAAATTATATGGATACGGATTTAGAAACAAACCAATAGAAGCCTAAGTTTATTCTATTGAATTTGGTTTCTTCCCCAGTTTAATTCGGGATGAATTTGTTTAAATCATGTAAACATAATTTTTAATTATTAATTTTTTTAGAAAATTAATATTTTGATCTTAATTTTTTTTTACTCTATTACTCAAGTCCTTAAAATATGACTTAGTGCAACTTCAGTTGGCCCTATGGTTTTAACTCAGTTCAGATCACATAATATGCTAATGTTTACGAGCTGGTTTTAATCTTGTTAGTTAATAACAAGTTCTTTAAAACTATATATAGGAAGTTGATGATGAAATGAAGAAAACTATCGAAACCTTGAAAGAAGAAGTGAGGAAGATACTTGTCTCTATGAAGGAGCCCATAAAGAAAGCTGAAGTGATTGAGTCAATTCAATGTTTGGGTTTATCATATCATTTTGAACCAGAGATTGATGAAATGTTGAAGCAGATTCACAATGATTACGTTGAAAATAATGAAATAACTCATATTGAAGATCTCCATTCTCTAGCTTTACTCTTCAAGTTATTGAGGCAGCATGGATATCGTGTTCCACCAGGTATACCACGATCTCCATTCTCTTGCTTTACTCTTCAAGAAGCAAACCCTAGCACAACAAAATACTCACAAATGCTCCCCAAAAGTCCAGAATGTTGGCCAAACACAATTTGGAAGCTTTAAAACCTAGATTATTCTGACTTGGCCCTGCAGTGCATTTTGCTGTTAGCCACTTGGCCTCGGCCGAACTATTTTGAGTTGCGGCCGAATTTTCTCTGTTTTAAATTTGGCTGCGGCAACTCATTTTGCTTCTAGAAAAATGAGTTCTTTTATCTTAAATGATGAGTTCTTCTCATGATTTGGACTAACTTGAAATATTCACTTCTTCTACCAAAATATACCTTGCAAAAAAATAAACTTTATAAGCTCATAATTAACAAGGTCGGGATCCAAAATATGCTCAATTTTATAAAAAAAACGCAAGGAAAATGTACTAAAATGAAAAGAAATCCTTGAGGCTAACACAACGGGATCTAGTTTATTTTTTTTACAATTACTAAAAGGAGATTTTACTTTGTATTTTGTTTATTCATGTAAAAACGTAGAATAAAAATATATATAGTCCCTTTCACATACAAAATGATTACTTTAGTGTTTTTTTTAATGTTGATTTTCATCGTCCTTTTAACTTACATATCATCATATCACCAGATGTGTTCAACAAGTTCAAGGATGAGAAAGGAAACTTAAGAGAAACACTCACTGCAGATGTTGAAGGAATGATAACTCTGTATGAAGCTTGTTATCTGAGTATTCATGGAGAAGACATTTTAGACCAAGCACTCACTTTCACCACCAATCATCTCCGATCCATCACCATTGAATCAAACCCTTTTGTTGCAGCAAAACTAAACAATGTGTTAAAGCAATGTCCATATAGGGGAACACCTAGACTAGAGGCACGAAAGTACTTATCAATCTACCACCTTCATCCTTCTTGTAATGAAGTTCTTTTGACCTTAGCAAAATTAGACTTCAACGCACTCCAAAAGCTGCACCAGAAAGAAATTGGCAACCTTTGCAAGTAAGTTGTCGAGCCTTGTGAAACGAAGGGAAGAAATATAAACATTATATCTATGAAATTACTAAGACATATATACTTTCATTTTTATTTGTAGATGGTGGTGGAACAGTTTGGATGTGCCAAGGAATCTGCCTTATACAAGAAACAGGATTGTGGAATGTTACTTCTGGAATCTTGCGGCTTGTTCTGAGCCTCAATACTCCAAAGGCAGAAGCATCACGACCAAAGCAATTTGCTTGATTACTATCATCGATGATACATTCGATGTTTATGGAACCATTGACGAACTAGAACTCTTCACTTCGGCGATTGAGAGGTTTAGTTTTTAAATGTGTTTGTTGAATTTTGAACTTAACTAGGCCGTCTCTCTCTCTCTCTCTCTCTCTCTCTCTCTCTCTCTCTCTCTCTCTCTCTCTCTCTCTCTCTCTCTCTCTCTCTCTCTCTCTCTCTCTCTCTCTCTCTCTCTCTCTCTCTCTCTCTCTCTCTCTCTCTCTCTCTCTCTCTCTCTCTCTCTCTCTCTCTCTCTCTCTCTCTCTCATCTAGTTTTAATTTATTAATATGCTGACACAGGTGGGATATTAGTTTCTTGGATGACCTGCCAGGATATATGAAGCTAATTTATAAAGAAATATTGAATATGTTTGAAGAAATAGATGATGATGTAATACCCGGATATTCAATACCCGGATGATCATTAATTATAAACAAATATTCCTTTAAATGTTAAAGGTGAATATGTGGTCTCAAATATTGAGCAAAATTACCTTGTTACTTAGGGGAAATTACTGTGAAAATTAGAAAAGAAAAAAGCTAAAACCCCGACAAATGTATTTTTATAAGGCGTAAAACTACTTGAAAATATTATGATAAATCTCATATGACAAAAGTTATTGACAAAAACTTAGGGAGTATGTTATCTTTAATTTTAGAAATTTTTGGGATTATTTCCCCGGAAAATAAAGGTGCATAAATAAAATAATATTAAAAGCACTTTTTGGCCCCAGTATTTTTAATATTTTACATGAGATATAAAATGCCAATGTAAGTCAAAAAGCTGAGAGATAATAGTTAATCCTAAATAATAAAATTGTCAATAATTAGTAAATGGCTAATTAAGTAATTAATGGCTAATTACTTGGATTAAAATATAAGATAAATAAATTATAAAAACATAATAAAAAGGGCTGAAATTCGAAATTAATAATTAAAATTAAAAAAATAAAATATTAATAAAATATTTTATGCTTAGAAAAATAAATAAAAATAAAAGAAAATAAAATAAATATCTAGATATTTTGATTAAAATAATATTATATATGGTAAAGAGCCAACGGGACATTTGAGAATGGATAGAAATTAAATCCAACACCAAGGTATAGAGATTTAGTCTAAGTCATCTGGACTTTTTATAAACCGGTGAAAATTCTTCTCAAAGTGACTTGTCTCCGAGGTCGGCCTTCGGAACCAACGGGGTATTTAAGACACCGGGTAGGAGAGAGAAAATGCAGATAGAGGATTTAGAGTCAATACTTGAAACAAGTTGTAATACCCTAAAATTCCTATTTGTCATAAATACTATATTTTGATAAATAATACATATTAAATACAAAGGTGAATATTTGTCTCAAGAAATTATAATCTATTGATTATATTTTCATCCAAATTCCACTTTGGAATTAATTAACGAATGGTTAATTATGAGACATTATTTAGGAGCTATTTAATATGACATAAATAGCACATAAAAAGGTAATTAATTTATAACCAAAAGGAGGAATGTAATATCCCAAATTTTTGAATTTGGAAACAAGAAATGTTTTATGGGAATTTATTATGAAAATTTGGCCTAAATAGTTTTAAAGCTATTTTCTGGATTTTGAGGCCTATTTTCCCAATAATTCATGGAAAAATAGTTAGAGGATAATTTTTGGTCTAGAAATTTTAGAACCAATATTTTATGGCCTAGAGAGTTAATTATGGAAGAAAATTCTTATATGGAATAGGTAAGTGGAATGGTAGTTTTTGGTGGATGGAATAGGTAATTAGAATGGTAGTTTTTGGTAGATGGAAGAAGAGTGTTTGGTTTATAAGGAATGTTTGGTTAAGGAAGAAATATGGTTGGAATAGCTTCAATTTTCACTATAAATAGAGGCCTTTGCTCTCCATAATTCTCACACCAAACTCAACCAAAGTAGATGAGTTTAGAAGCAAGAGTAGAGAGGAAATCATAGTGGGAAGCAAGAAGGAGGAGGAAGTTCTTCAAGAGGTAAGCAAAGCTTTTAGTTTCTAGTCTTAAGTTTTGTAGATTTTAGTTTAAATGTTGTTTTGATTTTTAATCTTCCAATATATTTTTGTTATCATGTTTTTATGGTTAGAAATGGTTTTATTTCGAAAAAATGATGGAAAAGATTATATAGCAGAATTTTTGGAAGCTAATCATAAAGTAGCGTAGCTCCGGGGCGAAATTTTATCGGTTAGCAATTTTTGAAGTCAGGGGTAAAAACGTCAGTATTTTATATTGAAGATGAAGTTCTAAAATTCTGAGAAACTTCATGGTTAAAGTAGACATATATACCTTTTCAAATATACCTAGAATGTATTATTTCGAGTTCTGTGCTAGAAGATAAAAATGTCCAAAGTTGGGCTACGTTTTCTGGAAATTTTCTGGGCAGAAGATGAACACGTGAAAACTGGGAACTATTCATAAAATCTGGGCAAGAAACAGTATTTTTCCACAAAAGTAGACATCCTAAGGATTCCGGGAATTTTACGGATCCTCGTTTGAGTTTTCTAGAATTACTTTGAATTTTCAAAGTTAGAAGTAAATCTGGCCATAATGCTGAAAGTAGCGTTTTTATTAAATAAAATGTAATGGCAAAATGGTAATAACAAATCCACCAAGTGTAGAAAGGTAAATTAACCTTTTGGATATTATTCTAAGCAATATGATAATATGTTAGGATATCTGAGGATTCCGGGGTCAGATTTGAAGGACGGGCATATTACTATTCATAGTGCCGTATTTATGAATAGTACCGTATACATAAATAGTAAATTACTATTCACACGAAAGGAAGGTACGTTCACGTACAGTAACTTTAACTCTGATATGTCTTGTATGCATGTATGAGATGGAATGATTTCATAGAGTCATGGACAAGACTTGGTCTTGGGTCATGCACCGTGGTTAAGACTCTGTCTTGAATCACCGTTTATATACATTCAAACTTGATACGGGTTATAGTCTTGATAATGCCGTGAGATTGTTTTCCTAGCGCGAGGACACGAGTGTACATCGTGGCACAGTGGTGCTGAGACTATACAACTATACATGGATTTGTATAGATAACTTTACATGTCTTTGTGTGCTATGTCTTGTTGTTGTGTTGACATTACATCAACGTGTGCTTATGTATTGTTGTAACCTTACATCCGTGTGCTATGTATTGGTTAATGCTAAAATGTAATGAATATCATTCATACATATCTTTGTTATACTTTTCATATGAGGTTAATCGTTTACCTAAGATTCAATTTGTTTTGAATCTTAGACTTGACTAGAAGTTCGGGAAAGGAACCAGGATTTATGAAGACATTGTGAATAGGAGCCATGAGAAGGAGCATTAATGGACGGAGCCGTGAGGAGGCACCGGTCAAAGGAAATGCGGGAAGAAAGTCAATGTAACCTACCTTATGGCATGAATCTAATAAAGTTACTTCACATCATTTGGTGCTTAAACTAGAAGGGTCGTCTATGTGGTTCGGGTCAATCGGCCACCCTAGTACGGTGAGACTTCCACTAGACACCCGGCTGGCCAAATGAGATGATTTAACCGAGTTAGGTTCTATGCCCCAAGTCTACTCAAGGCTTGGTTGAAGAGGGTATAGTTACATGTAAGAATTGTAATTATAAAGTTTTGTATTACCGTATCACATGAACAATCCTTCGGGAAATTTATAATATATCGTATACGTCAGGCATCGCATATGTCCGAGTATTTTTATATCGATTACTCAATTGTTCAAATTTTTAGTACATGCTCTCCGTTTCCGCAAAAACGCTAAGCGTAGCACCTCAAAACTCGATAAATATTTATAAAACCACGTGTCACCGGCACGATTTATGCTACGGGATTTGGGGTGTTACACAAGTAGTTGCCGTGAATTAGGAATCTAGTGACTTAGGTCAGATCATATTGCAAACCAGTGGATTTTTGCCTAGACGCTGACGCTTCCGGAATTCAATTCCGTAACAGAGGACGTCTGTCCTAAAATCTTCAGCAAATAATAACGGAATACCCTTAATGGGATCATAAATTTCATTAAACTAGATATTCCTAATGAGAAAGAAAGAAACTTCGAAACTTTGCCGTCAGCACTTCGCGATTCGTCAGGATTACGCGTTTCAGACACCGGACTGGAAACTTTATCGGTACCAGCTCAATTGGCACATGGGTGATGTCATGCATGACATCACCACCTTCCTCAAGAAGGAAGAGGAGAAGTCGGCCAAGGCAAGGGAAGGGTGAGGATGATGCCATGTGTCAAAATGCGATCCAACTACGAGAAGCGCCTCGATAAAGTTGTGAATAGTGTCCGATTTTTCCCTATAAATAGGAGCTCTCCCTCTTCATTCTTTCCCACCCCAAAACGCAGCCAAGAGAGAGAGTAGAGAGAAGGAAGAGCCCGGAGAAATTCTATCCGACCCCTGGGTAAGTTCTTCGGTCCTTAGTCTTTAGATTTGGTAGTTTCTTTTAGTAGAAGTGCTAGAATTGTCTTTAAATTTCCCAGATAGTCTAGATATCATATTTAGGGGTAAATATGGTATTTATTTTGATAATATATTGGGAAAAGAGATATGTCAAAATTCTAGAGAAATCGGGTTAAAGTAGCAAAGCTCTGGCGAAATTGCGCCGATTAGCGGGGGTCAGGGGCAAAATGGTAATTTTTACCTAAAATGCCTGTTATAGTCTTAAATATTGATAAATTTTATCCTTATAGGATATTTGGGTTAATCGTACATTTGTCGAGCATTTGTTTGAGCCGTCGTCCATACCGTTTTTTACCGCCGTTTTCCGTTTTCCGTCAAAGTACCGTTATATTGGAAAGGTACGGACGCGTATTGTAACCTTAATCCGATGCTTATTGTGTGCTATATGTGTTTCTTTGTGTTTATATACCGAGATTCTGTTTGTTTGAAAATGGTGGAGTTATAAGTACACGGGTTATGGTATTGTTAACACCGTTTAGAGTTTTCCTAGCGCTATGGACACGACATGCTATCGTGGCAGGAGAGTGTGGGACCGGGATAACATACATACTGCTAGGGGCTGTGTAATGTTATTGCTTGATAAGTTGATATGTGTTTTTATACCGTGAAATGTTGTGGATATCGTCATGCATATACATTTACATAAGCATGAGGTTAACAGATTACCGAGATCAAATGGGCATTGGATCTCAGCTGTTGATATAGTTTCAGGATCCCATGGTGTTCGGGACGAGGTGAAGGGAAAGGGGCCAGCATGGAGAGGCAGATGAAGAAAATAAATTATAGTCTATTTTGTCTAGAAATATTCAGATGATTGTACCACTTATGACTACCAGACATATTATTATGAATGTTATTCGGTGACTCTATTTCATATTTAAATTCGAAAATTATTTCCAACTGCTCAACTCTGATCAATATCCGCGAGAAAACGTTTACGAAAACGGGGTGTTACAAATGAGGTCAAGGGGGAAGAAGGAAGATCATCAAACAATGTTGACTATCTCATAAAAGACGTATAAGATATTGTCCATATAAATTTCTTTATATATGTTGCCAATCAACTACTCTTTTATATATATTTCAATAAACTATATATACATTTCTCTATTTTTATATGGCAGTTTAAAAGCATAGTGGAAGCCTGCATGGCACAGGCAAGATGGTTAGATAGAAACAAGATACCAACAGTAGAGGAGTACCTGAACGTATCGACAGTAACTCTTTGTACTGCATTCATGTCCGTGTCACATTTCATTTGTATCGGAGACATTTTCGTAACTGAGGATATCTTCAAATGGGCTCAATCCCAACCTAAAATTATCCATGCTACTAATGTTATTGGCAGGCTCATGAATGACATCGTCTCAAGTGAGGTGGGTGTGTCTCTACATATATAATTTATATACACAGCACCAATAGGTGTTAAACCTAGTGGAACTGGTTTTAGTCATTTAAGAATGAGTGAAGTCTTCAATTCGACTCATATGAATGTAGAAAACAAATTTGATCAGAGAGCTACCCCAATTGAATATTTGAGAATACTCTATTACTCAGTCATATAATAATATAAAAAATAAAACCTTATATACACGCCCAATAAATGACCTTCTCTTGATTAAAAATCTTTGTGGTGGTGCAGTTTGTGCAGAAAAAAGAGCACGTCGCCTCGAGTGTGGAATGTTGTATGAAAGAGCAAGGAGTGACAAGGCCTGAAGCCGTAGGTAAATTGAGGAATATGATTAAGAGTGCATGGAAGGATATCAATGAGGAATGTCTTAAGCCAACTCAAGTACCTATACCCTTTCTGATGATAGTTCTGAATTATGCTCGCTCCTTCGATGTGATCTACAAGGATGCTGATACTTACACTCATTCTGAAGGAACCATGAAGGAGTTCATATCACTATTGTTTGTGGATCCTGTACCGATATGAACAACGTACTATATATGTTAGGGTAATTGACTTCTTTGCTAAAATTAATGTGTTTCTTTATTACTTTAATTTGACTTGAGTAAACGGTATGAGAAACCATCAATAAAATGTGTGATGTATGGTGTTAGTGTGTTTGTCTGCTTAAATTTGACGCTCATGGTTGTTTTTGCAGCATAAAAATATGTCTTGGTGTGTTCTTTGATAATAAAACGTGTATTTTGTTTCAGACAAATCGTGCTCTATTGCTTTACGTTTGTCTTCATAATTGGTTTAAGACCGAAAGAATCTTTTGGTCTCTCTTTTTTCCCTTCCTCTTCAATTTGTACTTGTCAGAAAATAAAGGAAGAGGGGGAGAGAAAGTGCACAACGTAACGTCATATCTATGCTTGGATCATGAGCTACTAGAGTTTAAACTGAATTGACACCGCAAATTAAAGCACCACACAAGAAAAGAACAAAAAGAGCGAGAGAGAGTCACAAAACTCTACGATTGTCGATTAGGGTGAGGAGAAACTAATGAAGTCAACTATATTTATAAGTTATTAATTCATAAGTTAATACGGTTTCTAGTATGCACAAGTTATTAATCTTTGCTTTGAAATTAAAGACTAACAATAAATCTTATTATACCACTTTGGTCCTATTTATAAGTCTTTTTTATCTAAATCACATATACCAAGGAGAGGTAGTTAGCTCAATGATTATGAGATAAATTTTTAACTTTGCCCTCATTTATGAATGAGTATCTTTCAACTTTTTCTTCTCTCTCTATTTTTATTGGTGTAATTAATATATATGAATAAAATTTTCATAATTTCATTTATTACCTGAGAGACAACTTATAAATAGGACCAATTTTTTTGATCAAAATTGACTTATAAATATAGATTGATATATACACACACCTTCTATTTTGGATAATACTTTAGTTTGGATCACCACTAACACTACGGAAGGTTTCCTTAATTGCTGTAAAATGATCGAATATATTGATTAGACATCAATTCATCCTCAAATAAACATTTCAATCGGTAAACAAAATCATCATATCATTTTCAACAAGTCGTCTCTTCCATATAAAGAACCTTAGCTCTAAATCCTCAAAATCATTTCATATTATTTGATATCCTACGTTGATCAAAACACTGAATCTATTCCAATTAACTCATTTAAAAATATACACATATTAATAGTAGAAACTTGTTGGAGTTTGAATAACCCCTCCATAAATCCGAACTTTCAAAACCTTATATAAAATCTCAAGAAGAAGAAGATAAAATAGTAGAAATTCAAGATAGCATCACAGAAGTTTGGAAACAATCCCCCAACCAGTTCAACTCCATATCCAAGTTATTAATTCAAGTAAGTATTATATAAATGTTGATGACATATAGAAGAACCAATATCATACAAACTTTTAACTATACTATCACAAAGTGTTTTAAAGCCCAAACACTTTGATGTGATATTTTTTAAAGGATACAAATGTGTACGTGTTATTGTTAATTATATAATGAATATAATTTAAGTTTTTCATAACAAAAATACAAAAAAACAGGTCAGCCTAATTGGCTTGCGGGCTAGCATTGTATAGGCCTGTGAGCTAAATGGGTTAGCCAGAATAGGCCTGTTTTAAAAATTGAGCTGATTAATTCCTAACTCTAATTAAAGACTAATATTTGGTCAAGCATTTGAATTAAAAACCATTGAAAGAAACCCACGGGGTCTAGGTTTGGCCAAACATATTAGCCCCTCAAAACAGGGCATATTAAAGTTCGAATTTCTACATAGAAAAGTGTCTAAGTTTAAAACCCGATAATGACACACACACAAAAATCATTGAAAGTATAAGCACCAAAAGCTAATTACTTAATATTTTTAAATAAAAAATCATTTTTAAAAACACAAAAAGTAAAAAGGTTATCTTTATACTAGATTTTGTACATGTCAAAATATTTTTTTTTAAAAAAGAAATAGTAGAAATATTCATTTTAATCCCTTCAAATTATATAATGGTCTATAGCCGCAATTAGTTATTGGGGCTCATGATTGTCATTATTATAAAAACCTGGGATTGATATAAAAAAATAATTTAGCATTTTATTCGTTGAACAAACACGTAGGAATGAAGTGCATCCTAACGTGGAATATACAGTAGTCATTAATCAATGGAAAAAAAGTCTTGAAAATGCTAGAAATTAATTTAATTAATTATTATAAATTATAATTAATCAAACATTAATCAATCGATTCTACGCCAAAAAAATAAATCGATGCTACCATAATAGTAACTTGTTTGGAGCATCTCGATGGGAAATTATTTTCTACTCAAAAAGCCACAAATCCCTAATCCCCATCCATCTACCCCAGTTCGCAGACACCCATTCCTTGCTCCGATCACTTTATCCAACTTCATCTGTCGACGCCGTCTTTTCTTTCGTCACTACTACAAAAAAGCTAAAAAACGACCTAAATAAGACCCAATTAACCTCCCTTTACTGAGGGACGTCTTGGCTGGGGTAGTTGTTTCTGAGGCTTTTTGGCGACCTGATATAAATTAAGGTCGCCTCATAAAAGACGACCTGAATTGAAAATCAGGACGTCTTATTAAGGCGTCCTGATTTAAATTCAGGTCGCCTTTTATGATATATATATATATATATATATATATATATATATATTTTATATGGGCATTTGAATTTTTTTTTGGGCATTTGAAGATTATCGAGATGAGAATAATTATTATATATTCAAATGAGAGCATGATTACATTTATAGACAAAATAGAGATCTAGATTTGAAATTTGAAAAACTAACATCCTAACAATAATCTCCTATAATCTTTAGGTTTAGTTAATCCCTATAATTATGGGACTAATAAAATATTCTAATAATAACATATTCTACAAAGCATTCAAATTAAATTACAACAAACATGTGCGAGATCTCGTAAACTCAAATTAACCCTAAATTACAACAAGCAAACACTTATAGCAAAAATCACAAGCCAAAAATCAAAGTGAAGATCTAAAACACGAAACCGTTTCGCTTCATCAACTCCTTCAAACCAAATCAAATAAATAAATAAATAGAAATCAAACAAAGAAATAAAAGGAATCGTAGATTGAAGACTTACACTGTAGAAATTGCAGATCTAGGACTGCGAGTAGAAATCACGGATCTGGGACGGCGAGTAGAAATCGTAGATCTAGGACGGCGAGCAAGCACGGTGGGCGACGATAGGGTTCAACGAGAGAAGGCGAGGGAAATACCGAGAAATTATGAGAATGGGTGTGGACTCGAGCTATTTATTTGTTTATGGCAATTTTTGGCGACGATAGAAATTCAAGTCGACAAAATTAAACAATTGGCGATTTGAAAGTAAATTGTGTCGCCATTTTTTGAATTTTGGCAACCGAATATTATTCAGTCGCCAAAATTCACAAATTGGCGATTCGAATTTAATTTCAGTCGCCAATTTAAATAATTTAAATATATATATATATATTCTAATGGCGCCAAAAAATGTATTTACCATTTTTTTTAAATCGGCGACCTGAAATTAAATTCAAGTCAATTTGCTACGGATTTTTTCCGTAGCAATTTATTACGTGAAACAAATTGGCACATTTGAAATTTTGCTATGGATTTAAAATCCGTAGCAAATTTAAAAAAATAAATAAATTTATATATATTTTTTTCCGTAGCAAAAAAATTTTACGGATTTATTTTTTTTAGCAAATTTTTGAATTATTTTACGGTAGCAAATTTTTATTTTTTAAAATTTTAATAGAAAAATTGAATACAAATAGTAAAATAATGTACCATGAATATATTAACGATAAAAAAGAGTTTACATAGTGAAAACACAATATATATATATAATCCGTAGCAACAAACAAATACAAAAAAGTAGGCTAAAAATGCAAACATTGTGATCATCATCATCACCAAGATTTCATTTCGGCCGGACCCGAAACCTCTGTCTTTCGAAGGGACATCATTTGCATCTCCTTCATCATCTTCGCCTTCATCATCTCCGCCTGCTAATTCATCGTCTCATCATCTCCCGTTGGCGCGCAACGCCGCTTCATCTTCTTGTTCCATAAGCATCTGCTTTGCCTCATCATCTCCGTTTCCGAGTCGCCGGCTCATCATCTCTCGTTCTGGGTCATACGTGTTGCTTGCTCCTCCACCAACGACTTCATCCTCTTCACTCATCTACAAAATTGATTAGTACATTTATTATTTGTACTTCATTTGAATGGACAAGAGAATGAAAATTATCAATATCAAATGTATTATGTTTACCTAAAGGAACCCTAACGGTGCGAGATGAGAGGCGCTTTGATTGCTTGATCGGGTCAGTACGGAGACTCACCGTATCCAAAGACCCTCCCTTTCTTATCAAATCCGAGTAGCCTCAAAGAAGAGACTCTCGTTATCGGATATAGAGGATGAGGGGGGGTCGGATCTCACGCTGCGAGGCTCTCTCCCGCAATGACCTCTCAAAGTTTTCCTACAAGCAAACAAATACATAACAAATAAGAAAATAACGTGCATAAAACAAGTAATAAAGGCAATAAATGTCTCACCGCTATTTGTTTCGCCTTTGGGTTAATCCATTGCCTCTCACCCCTTCGGCGTCGGGAATGGGTCCGGCGAAAGGTAACCCACTCAACCGATCCAGTGGAGCTTCCCGGACTCTTCCGCAAACGCAAATGATGACCTTAATTAATTACTTCAAAGTACAAAATATTCAATACGTAAATAGAAAATAACGTGTACTTACAACTTTGCGTCGATGCTCGATAATGGATATGGAGCCCCCAAGATATGACGGTCCCTGCCATTTTGGCCCTATTTTCCTTATTTTTCGCACTTATGGCCTTAAACTTTTCATTGTTTTCCCAAGTGCCAAATAATTCATCTTTAGTGTCTGTGGAAGCCAATCTGTCTTGCCTCTCGACCTTCTCAATGAATAGAGCTTTCGATGCGCGGCCTGTTTGCCCTTGTGGTTAAAAGCTTTTTTCAGATTTTCATGATGCTCAGGCAATGTCATATGCTTTTCCTGAAAATCAATAACGAACAATTAGTGCTCCAAATTTTAAAAGTACTTAATTAACACGCATAAAACAAATAACTTACCAAGAACTCTGTGAACCACATATCTCGTTGCTCTGTAGGAATCTCATCCCACGCGGTCCAAGCTTGAGTGTAGTTACGGAATATTTGGGTCGACATGAAAGTCGCCACCGGATTATCGGGCACAAATATGAAAACGAGATTATCATGCAAATATTAGCATACAAACCAATCTCAAAAGAGAATTGTAACATTACGTGTACTTCGCATGACTTACTCGTTGCCTTTAGTGCGAGATCCAAAGAAACCTTTGTCTCGGGATCTCTTGAGCCCGAGATAGGTATATCGGAGGAACTACCGCTTCCCCGACGTGGCTCGAGGCGACAAAGTGTGCTAAGGAAGAAATGTGAAATATTGAAGATTTTTGTACATAGATGGTTTCAAGAAACGAAACATATGTAAATCAATCGAAAGGGTAAAGTAAACCGTTGTCCCCTTTTCTTTGTGAATCGGGGGAGTTAGCCGCCGGTGACGACGATGTATAAAGTGATGGTGAAGATGACAAATATCCAGACGGGGACGACGAAAAATCAAATAGTGGCGCCTCCGGGCCGAGCCCTCGCCTCCATATGGAGCGGTTGGCGTCGTCTACCCCCTCTTATAGTACGGGGTCGGGATCGACCCCGCCACGTCCACTACCCGAACGTCCTCCTTGATGCTCCATCTACGAACACTTATAGACATAATGTCAAAAAATATAAAAAAAGAAAGATATTTGGTTAATATGACAAAAGTACTTACAAAGTATGTAGTATAACATATCGTCATAAACAAAGAACTAACACAAATCAACGGACGATTCATGTTCATCGACATCTACTTGCATGTCCTCACGTACTCTCATAGTCGTCGAACTTAGATTCACTATCGAGAAGCTCATTTTCGCCTCATCCTCATCGTGCGATTTCTCATCGTCAATTTGTATAGGAATCAACTCTAACTCCACACGAAAATCAAAGAGATTGCTTGGTACTTCGTCATCGAAGATGTTTATGGGCAAGACATGTTCCACATCGCTTGGAAAGGTTTTTGTCATTTGATTCGGCTCTTTTCGACTTTGGTATAATATTTCGTGCTTTGGTTTTAATAACTCCGTCCACCCTTGGCGAGATGTAGGGTATGGTGTATAGTAAACTTGTTCCCTTTGTTGAGCAAGGATGAATGGGTCATAACCAACCGTATATCTCCTTGTCCGTGGACCTCAATATTTCCAAGTTTGTCCACTTTTGTCCCACGCGGACCTGTTATCAAACCACTCACACTTAAACAGGGTCACCACCTTGTCCACTGGTAACTTAACTGAATTATCTCAACTAACTTCCCGTAGTAGTCAATCTCCACCCCGTCAACTTGGTCACCTCGACAACATACACCGTAATTGCAACATAGTGTACTGCGTTCGCGTCACGGTTGCAAATCGATACCCATTGATTATATATTTGTTACATCGGGTAACTGTCATTGCAACTCCATAAGATAAACTCCACGCAACTTCATTGGGATCTGATGGATTTTCCAAGAAATATGATCGAAACCATTTTGGAAACTCGAACTAGTGAATTGATCAACTTGGGACAGCATTGAAGGATTTCCCGATCGGACCCAATTAGAAAAGTAATGTAACAAAAACTTAAGTTAATACTTTAATACTTACCGTAATAGTAAACAAAAAAAAAACTTACTCGAGGTACTTGGCGGCCTCTTCACAGTTGTTTAGAATGTACCACTCAGCAACTCGCTTATCTTTTCCGTCAAGAGTTAACTTCCAACGTTTTCCCATGACTCGCCCTGGAAAATTAAATATTGACTTTTGATCCCTCGTATCACGGCATCATCGTTACGAGGTACCCCTCTCCATCTTGACATCATTTCGGGGGATAATAGTATGACGCAAATTTTGCGGCCTCTTCGACTAGATAAGCTTCGGCGATAGATCCTTCAACGTACCTTGTATTTTTGATCTTGTGCTTAAGTGTGCGTAAAAACCTACAATGGAATATCGAGAGGATATTTATAATCTAAAGTACCATGTAGGTCAATATATATATTACCTCTCAAATGGATACATCCATCTATCCACATTGCGGGCCCTCCTACCTTTGCTTCGTAGGCCAAGTGAACGGGAAAATGTTCCATTGAGTCAAAGAAGCTAGGAGGAAACACCATCTCTAACTTGCATAGCGTTATGGGCATGCTCGCCTCCAGTGTCGTAACTTTTCAACATTAAGCTACGAAGCACAAATTTCTCTAAAGAACATGGAAAACTCCGTTAGAATAGACCATACATGGTTCGGTAGTGCTTTGAAGGCCCACGGCAACAATCTCTGGAAAAAACATGACAATCATGACTCTTCATCTTGCTCAACTTCACCTCGTACATGTCGACACATCTTTTCCAGTTTGACGCATAACCGTCAGGGAGTTTCAGATCTTTAACCCACTGCAACAATTCTAAATTCTGCTCTTTATTGAATGTGTACGGCGCACGGGTTTGGAAATTCGTCAGTGCCATTTTCCACCAAATGCAAAGCAGGCCTTCTACAAATCGCTTCAACGTCAATCTTGCGTTGATTTGTGTCTTTCGTCTTGCCCTTGGTGTCCATCACGTGTACAGAATATTGCAAAACACATTCCTCTCAATATGCATGACATCGAGGTTGTGTCTTAACAATTGATCTTTCCAATATGGTAGTTCCCAGAAGATACTGCGTTTGTTCCAATGATGATCAATGTCGTACCCTCCAGGTTCGCTTGAAGCAGCACCCTCTTCGACACTCGGAATGTGCGACCTGTCCCATATTTCTTCTCCACTTAAACGACGAGGTGGATCGCTCGTTCGACGGCATTCCGCGTGAAGTCTTTTCTATTTCTCCTAAACGGATGATCGGGGGTAGGAATCGTCGGTGCTGTCAAACCAACTGACCTTGCGTTTGTGTTCCAAGCTAAAACCCATGTTACGTTCAAGACATACCGGGCATGCGAGCTTTCCCGACGTTTGCTGACCACTCAACATCCCATAGGCGGGGAAATCATTTATCGTCCACATTAAGGCGGCCGCATGGTGAAATTCGACTTAATGATATATCATACGTAAGAACACCTTCACTCCACAACATTTTCAACTCGTCTATCAAAGGCCCGAGGTACACATCTATCTTCTTTTTGGGTTTGACGGCCCGGGGATTAACGCGTTAAGGAAGAAAAACTCTCTTCTCATGCACATAGAAGGTGGGAGGTTGTACGGAGTCACAATGGCGGCCAACGGGAATAATTCACCGCCCGTATTGTTGAAAGGAGCGAACCCATCCGAACATAGACCAAGACGAACATTACGGGGATCCATAGCAAAGAAAGGATTCGCCTCGTCAAATTTACGCCAAGCTTCGGCATCGGATGGATGCGTCACAAAGTTTTCATCCCTACGATGCTCCGGTGCCATCTCATGTGAGCATCTGTTTGTTCTGATGCATACAATCTCGTAAGTCTGGGCACCGAGAGGAAAGTACCACATCTTGCTTATTGCATGACGGGTGTTTTCCTTCCTTTCCCACAACTTTATATCGTCATCTCCACAGAATTTGCAATTGGTTAGCTCAGCGTCATCCTTGTAATACAACATACATCCTCTGGGGCAGCAATGGATTTTTTCACATCCAAGCCCAAGCTCTTTCACCTTTTTTTTGCTTGGTAAAAGTCCTTCGGCAAATTATTGTCTTTGGGAACAACCTTACTCATGATTCGCATCATTTCGTTGTAATTCCTCTCGCTCATATGGTGATCGGTCTTCAAGCTTAGTGTTGCTAGGGTAGCGATAGCGATGAATATTCACTATTTTCAAAGTGTTCGCAACCTTCCCATAACATTATTGTGCTTCTTGAAGCATTTTATAGAACCTAGCGGCTTCCGGATGAGGATCCTCACCCATGTTTGATGGTTGAGGATGGGTACCGTCTCCTCTCCCATGTATGACGGTTCGGCATGAGTAACGAGATCAAAATATTGGCCGATCAACGGTCCCGCGGCATCTATAACCAACTGCTCATATTGATTAAGGTTTTCTCGATGACTCTTTGTCCTTGTAATAACCACTCGGTGTCGTCGGACTTCGCCATGAAATTCCCAACATTCATAATCTCTAATGAATCCCTTTTGACACAAATGAATTCGACCTTGTCCGCGTCTGTAAATCTTAAACAATTACATTTGGCACACGGACACCTGATCTCCCTTCTTGAATTATTTGAATTCGCCAAAGCAAATTGGATGAACTTTTCCAAACCCGCCAAGAATGCTTGTGTTAGTTCTCTTCTATCAGTTAGACGATTGTACATCCAACTTCTATCATGGTTGCCTTCCATACTTCCTAGCTAGTTCAGTTACTACCCTAATTAACTTCTCAACATACCACAAATATATATATATATATATATATATATATATAAAATTCGCCTCTTATGCCTACCAATTGCCACTTAATCAAGAAAGTGAAAAACAAACACATGGTGTGGAGGTGGGCAAACAAAGAATATAATACTAAGTATTTTGGAGTTTCTAACATATTGGGTTAGATCAAAGATTTACATAACATTTAATCAAATTTTTGTATAACTTGTTAAACATAGATTGAAATAAAAAATTTATTCTACTAATTTTTTTATAAAACATACAAATGTGATTATTCTTCAATTTACCCTACCACACCTCGTTGACATTAATTAATTAATTGTCTTATCCCTAAATTTTATTTCCAAACACTTCACTTTTCTAGTTTCAACATCATCCTATTTAAATATTTATGTATCAATATCATCTAATACAAAATCTTAATTTTATCACACAAAAATCAGAATTGGAATTTCTAAATTCCTAAAAAGTGCTAGATAAAAATACTTTACATAACAAAATTCTATACGTTTCTTAAGCGTGTTACAAATATGAAAAAATTACTTTTAAAATTTATCTTATTTCAAAAAAAAAAAACGATTTAAACTCGTGTACTCGATAATCTTCGACTAACATACATATTTTTAATATTCCAGCTAATCAAACATAACATAAATATCAAATTGTGATAAAAAAAAATATACTTCAAGCTAACCTGTAAAATCAGAAATGCTAAGATTTGTTTGATAATTTCCCTTTTGAAGATCTTAGTGCTAGGATATGTTTGTAACTGCAAAAAAATGAAAATAAAAAAAAAACTGCAAAAAGGGAAAAAAATACAAAACAAAAAAAACTTACATACCAAAAAAATCGGACGAGATGGAGAGGAGGAGCTCGGTGAGGGAGGGGGAGGGGGGGGCCGGAGAGGGAGGGGGAGGGGGGACGGGACGGGGGGGGGGGGGGGGGGCCGGAGAGGGAGGGGGAGGGGGGGGAGGGACGGGGGAGGGGCGGAGAGGGGGTCGGGTGTGGGGGAGGGAGAGGCGCGAGATGAGGGAAGGAGGAGGGAGAGTCGCGGGAGGGGAGGGTCGCCGGAGTTGGGGAGGGGGCCGGAGGTTCGAAATCGCGAATGGGGGGCGAATGTTGCGGCTTTAGGCTGCAACATTCTGCGACGGATCCCGGATCCGTCGCATTCCCGCGACGGTTCCGGATCCGTCGCATGGATTTGCGACGGATCCGGGATCCATCGCATGGATTTGCGACGGATCCGGGATCCGTCGCAGTCAAAATAGGCGGCCTTTTTGGCCGCCTTTTTGCGACGGATCCGGGATCCGTCGCAACCCCAAAAAAAAAAGGCGGCCTTTTTGCCGCCTTTTTGCGACGGATCAAGATCCGTCGCGACCCCCCAAAAAGGCGGCCTTTTTGGCCGCTTTTTGCGACGGATCCGGGATCCGTCGCAACCCCCAAAAAAAGCGGCCTTTTCGCTCCTTTTTGCGACGGATCCAAGATCCGTCGCAACCCCCCCAAAAAGGCGGCCTTTTTGGCCGCTTTTTGCAACGGATCTAGGATCC
The DNA here is from genome assembly GCA_019022615.1 of Acacia melanoxylon. NCBI lineage: Eukaryota > Viridiplantae > Streptophyta > Magnoliopsida > Fabales > Fabaceae > Acacia > Acacia melanoxylon. Next base: position 16,763,207 of record JAFJYJ010000005.1, read on the forward strand.
GTCGCAACACCCCAAAAAGGCGGCCTTTTTCGCCCTTTTTTGCGACGGACCGTCGATCCGTCGCAAAATTTGCGACGGATAGTTGATCCGTCGCAGAATTTGGGAAATGGCGGCCATTTTTGGCCGCCCATTGCGACAGCATCTATTGATCCGTCGCAAATTCATTGCGACGGAAGTATACTTCCGTCGCTATAGCGACGGAATTATACTTCCGTCGCAATACCCGTCGCTATAGCGACGGAATTATACTTCCGTCGCAATTCCCGTCGCTATTGTGACGGAAGTAAACTTCCGTCGCAATATCCTTCGCTATTGCTACGGAATTTTTTCCGTAGCAAATTCCGTCGCTATTTCTTCTTTTTCTAGTAGTGTAATAAAATCAAGGCAGTTCCAAAATTAATAATCTTGGAGGTCAATCCCAAGAACCTATAGCCCTTGAACTATTCTTGGTTCAGCCATCCAAATGTGGACAAGAATATACAATCCAATTATAGCTGTTGTAACTGGGATGAAATTTACAAAATACTGCACTGCCAACAACCAATTTGATTGTTGTTTTTAACCTGTAGTGATGCCAAACTTGTTCGGTTTTGGAACCAAGGTCCTTTGAATCAACAGTTTAGCATTCTCACATTACAAACTAGCATCCTAATTTCTGTTTTCCTCCATCTCTTGGCTAGCCCCATTTTCTATTATTCCTTTAATCACGGTACTATGCACAAAATTCAATCACCGTGATATCAAGAGGTGTGAACAATGTTCTTCTGATGTTAACTCAGGTTCAGGAGTAATTATGTTCTAAAGGTGTTCCCGTACATAACTTCTGGAGTGCTAACAGTGACAAAAATAGCAAAATTCTTTCCATCAGCTTTTAGATATGTTTGTTCCTCATAGGCTTTGACAGCTTTAATTAAGTTAGTCGCAGCCTTGACATAAGTAAGTGATCTATTTAATGAGGTTTTGGTGATAGGGGTGGACTGATTTGGATGGCTAATCCCCTCAGTAACTAACTGGATAAATTGAATGCTTGGTGTTGCTCATTAATTTCATATTTAGTATGATTCATAACCTAGTGTGATAAGGCTTGTTATTGTGGTATGATTAAAGTTTGTGTTGAGGAATGGAAATCTGAGACACATATGCCTGATGAAGTGTAAATTAAAATATTCCTAGAAAGAAGTCCAAGGACTTGAGTACAATTTTTGTCCCTCTGGCTTGGAAAAAGTTCAATTTGGTCTGTTGATTTAAAATTAAGTTTACCCGTCTGTTATCTAAAAGTGTTTCTTTTCAACTCTCCTGTAACTGATCTTTGAATACCTTAACAAGAAAAATGTTGATTCGGCCATATATTTGACATCATGGCACTTGCTTGTCATTTTCCTTGTAGGATATTAGAATGTCAATTAAGATCCAAGAATCATTTGTAAAATACTACTTGTAAGCCATGTCTTGTCATTCTCCTTTCCCATTCACCCAAAATCTAACCCCACTCGATTTGGTCACAATCACTGAATTGAACCCATCAGGGCCCTCTCCCTTTTGCCACACTTTTCAGCCAAGTCCTTGTGACTGAGGATCAGGAGGCTGAGAGCCCTTGCCTTTGGATGTCTCACAAGTTTGATTTGGGCAAGACAGGTGAGTTAGCCGAGTTTTTAACTAGAGTCAGTTTCCCAGGAACTTGGATCCAAATTAAATCAACTGTGAGTTTTTCCTTTGTGGTCTCGTCATTTCAATTATGTGGGGTGTTTTTTGAATTTACATACCAGTGCTGTGAAAAAACAATAGAGGGGATTCATTTGGGTTGGATTTTTGGGGCAAAAAAACAGAGGGAGTTTGAATTTGGGATTTGGCCTATCAATGGATAGTACATGATAACTGTCAAGGAAATTCTATATTTCAATAACAACAGAACCAAATATAGGAACTTATCCCCAAGTGTTCAAAGCAAAAGATAATAGAGGGTGAGCTTTGATTCAATGGTAAAGTTGATGCCATGTGACCTAGAGGTCATGGGTTCAAATCCTAAAAACAGCCTCTTTGATTGTGGGGGTAAGATTGCGTATATCTATCTCTCCCTAGATCTAACCTGGTGGGAGCCTTGTGTACTGGGCCAACCTTTTTTTTCTTGGCTTTTTCAGTGTGTTTAAAAAGTTGAGAGTTGAATGATCGCACCCCAAGTAAATATGAACCTCACTATAGCTTTCTGCCATGTATACAATTCTATTTTTATACAGTATACTGATATTGAATAGGTGAACCAAAAATGTGTTTATAGTCCAGCACAAAAGAATCCATCATTGATCTGTTTTTCCACGAGTATTAAAGCTGCTTTCTTTCACACGCGCAAGAAACTCGTAGTTGATGGACTTGTTCACTAATTTATGACAGGTGACTTTGGAGTTCGAAGTACTACAACCCAAGCATGAGGAGATACTGGCTTTGAGGGTTGCTGTGGTCAAACACACTTGAATCCATGAAAACTTTTCTGGTCACATCTCTTTCCTGTGATAGAGATGGAATAAACTCTTGCGATGTTTTCATGTTCTAATAGCATGTGGCTTTTAGGTTGCCTGGACTACATGTAAGATTCCGAGTTGTTACGTTAATGTAGAATCATTTAGCTGATCTTGCCTTTCTCCGCTGAAACACTGAATTAAAAGCTAGATACTAGCACTTATATTTCATGTTCCATAAATTGCATGAAGCTTTCTGTGAACAAATCGTACGCCTGTGATGCTGATTACTGCCTTCGGTCCTTTGAATAAGTTGTTTCAGATGTTTTTAACATAGATTTAAAAAAATTGTTAGATTGCTTTATTTGTTAAAAATCATCCAAGTATTCCAATCATATCGTATTAATTAGATATATCTTAATCCCTTCTTGCAAGAACGCTATTAAAATTGAAGGGTAAAAATGGAACATCATTTGATATTTTGACTAAGCACTTTATGACCAAGTCCTTGCTGTTGCAAGCAATAGAGTTCTCTTCTCGGATTCAATATTTAAAAAATGTTGGTTCAAAGAAAACTCACGTGGGAAAAGAGAAGTTGTTAAAGGATATGCTCCCTCCACGAGATATTGCAACAAGTCAACAAACCAAGGATCTAAAACCTGAAGTGGCTACTAATCGGTTGGAGTACTAGGTGGTCAGTGGGTTAGCTCAGGGTTTGCTCAGAGTCAAACCAGAGCTAACCTGGTGCCAAACTAATGAAAAATTTAAGATTTCAAGGTAATTAATATGAAATTCTATAGAAATGTTTTTAAAAATCGATATAAAAAAAAATACTGAATTAGGTTGACGCCCAAACCGGACTAGTTTATTGACCAGTTTGCCGATTTCCTGTCTGGGTTTCAGAAACCGACAACAAACACAAATTTGAATATTTAATTACTTGAGCACATGAATCTTAAAAGACACGTGAGCCTTGCCTTGCTACAAGCAACCAATGAGCATCATTAGGTGACTAATAACTACAGAAATTGGCAAAGTTAATAAAAGGAAATCAGAATATATGGCACGAATCAACCATTTTTTATTACGAATGACCTCGGGAGACACTATGTAAAACAAATAAAAAATAATCAGATACTCGTAATATGTCAAGCCCATGATTTCACCTGTAACAATAAGACTGTATGCGTGGTAACTGTAGCAGAAACCCTTGCCGCACTATGACAAACCATAAATTCAAATTAAAATATATAAAAGGCAGTCCCTAATATATGTTTGCTCATATTGGCTTTTATTTCCATTGAATGATGGAAAGATAAGATATAAATTTGAGAATCCAAGACGAGTTGCAGGTAAAGGAAGAAGGGAAGGAGAGGTGAAATCATGGATTGGAGAAGAAGATGCATTGACGAAGAAGAGGAGATGCGTGTCTTTTCTTTTCACAATTTATTTTAATTTTAAAATATACACATATTAAATTAAGTAATTAAAGAATTAAAATATAACTATGCTTCTCAGTCTCAGTGTTTAATTATACAGTCATCATTTAAGTTTGTTAACTCAATATCAAGGACTAAAAGTGCACTTTACAAACTAAACATATAATTTAGCTAATTAGTTAAATACTCTATGTCTTATATTAATACTAAGGACGGGAGGGAGTACTTATTTCGGATTTTAGAGGTAAATGTGAGTCCTCAACAAAACCATTGTCGATCAATCAAGATTTTTTTGGTTGGAATTTTGAATATTCCAAAAATAAACACGGGTAGCTAAAGAAATCATTTTCAAGAAAATATCATCCCGGATAAAAGGCGAGAGATAGAAATTAAAGACAAATTAAAATAGCAGTACAACTATGTCTCATTTTTTAGTTCAACTGCCAAAGGGGTTGGACACTCTTACCAAAAGGAGGGAGTTTGATCCTGGAGTTGGTCAAAGTGTTGGGGGAGGCATCCTAGTTCATGGACTTAAGGGTAATAGACGACTTGCTCTGCCCAACATTGGTATCACCTAGGAGGAATGGAGATTTTGTCTTGCTTTTAGATCGTAGGTGAGCCCAACCCCTTTTCTAAAATTTTTATATTAAAAAAAAAAGAGCACTACAATTTTGTTTGAAATGCACCACATACGTTTTATTGTCAAAGAACACACAAGAAGGACATACTTAACACAATACAGACATCACACAGTTTATTTCTCATACCCTTAACTAATTAAAGCCAAAGTTTTAGAAACATTTTAGCAAGGAAGTAAACCCTAATAATGTATGTTGCTCATATTGGCACAGGATCCACGAACAATACTGTAATGTACTCCCTTCAGGATCGATGAGTGAAGTTATCAGCTTCTTTGTACAATACATCCATGAAATGAGCAGTAAGATTCAAAACTACGATCATAAAAGGCATAGGAACTTGAGTTGGTCTAAGACATTCCTTGTTCATATCCTTCCATGCACTTTTAATCATCTTTCTTAATTCCTCTATGGCTTCCTGGCTTGAGACTCCATGGTCCTTCATCTAGCATTTCTGGGAGACTTATAATAAGGTCCTAAAGAAGATATCTAATTACTTATAAATCCCAATGACAATTAAAGAGTAGGCAATAACAAGTTTTAGAGTACGAAATGACAACACATCACTTGTCGTTAAGATTTTTCAGTAATTAAGTCTCTTATTTGAGATCTCATTGTAATTTTTTCAACATTTTGGATATGTAGATCAGTTACACACACGAGCGTGCACACACACCTTTGTGGAGACAATGTCATCCATGTAATAACAGTAGAAGCTTGGAGAATTTTAGGTACGGCTTGAGCCCTTTTGAAGATGTCCTCAGTTACAATGTCACTCTTAGGCACTTATGGTTCCAAATTAACATGCCTTTTTTTCATGTTACCATTATTATATTGGTAAATAAATCACCTTGTTGGAACTTTATACATAGGGTTAAAGGTCTATTTTGCTTTGGAAGTTTTTAATGAAGGGCAAATATAATTACAAGACCCCATATAATGACATTTTTGTCTTGATTTGTTATTCTGCTTCGCATACCCCATGTATAATGACAATTGGTCTAAGCTTAAATACTGTTGAATTTGGATTAGGTGGTAAGCACAAGATGTCTTCTACCTTGGGTGGGAAGTTCAAAACTAAAGTTACTATCACAAAATGGTACCGACCCAAAGTAAATTGTTTAAATTTAAGTTCTTTAATTGACAATCACTTTATAATTTCCTTAATTCATTTTGACCATTTTCTTTTGATGTATGGTGCCTTCGCCAACTAAGGAAAACTGACTGCGAGTACTACGTTATATAAAATATGTATAACATCATCATTAATGGAGGTACTTTAGATTTGAACAAGTGATCATTTCTTCATTCTCAAATGATTATCATTTTTGTTCTTGTAAGTGAAATTGTTACTTATTTCATTAGATTGATTGATTTATGTTAACTTGTTCTTTAATTTGCTCACGGATTTTTGATCATGAGTAACCCTACACTATGGAAGACATTAATGTGCTAAGAGACTTTTTGGCGGGGTATCTTCTACAACATATAGAAGATGTGTAGATATAGATTTTTTTTTTCTTTTACATAGTGCAGTTATTTATATAGTGTAGAAGATGTGATACTTGATTATATTAATTTGTGAACTTATGCTCATTTTTGTATTAAACATGTTTAGAGAACTTTTGTATATATGCAATGCATTATAATGTGATGTCACTAAGTTTTCTTTATTCTCTCTTTTGGGAATTGGATGTTTATATTATTACTCAGTTTTTATATCTCTGTTCACTGTTATGCTTATTTATTACAAAAAGGGCTGTGTACACAAAATAACAATATATTTTTAAAACAATAAATAAATAAAAACGCATATTTTTAACAGAAGAGTCATTGAAGTCTTACTTACAACGATTGTTTTAGTAAAACAGTCGTTGTAAGTGAAACTTATGAATTTAATTTATTTAAAAAATATATATATATATACACAACTATTTTTTAGAAAACAGTTGTAGTAAGTCCACTTACAACGATTGTTTTAGTAAAACAGTCGTTTTAAATGAATTTTACAATATATATATATGGGGTTTACACTTCTCATGTTGTATGAGAAGAAGAAGATTCCTACATACACTTAAAATGGTGAGATCCGCATTTTTTTAAAAAAAATAAAAAACTCAAGCACGGAAATCAAAGTAACTATGACATAAGGATACATTTCTCCTACAACATAAGAAGTGTATTTCCCTACACACACACACACACAACTATTTTAGTAAAACAATCATTGTAAGTGAGACTTACGAATATAGGGTTTTTTTTTAAAGAAAAATATACATGAACTGTTTTTAAAATGATTGTCATTGTAAGTCTCATTTACAACTACGGTTTACCCGCTGAAAACGGTTTCCTTATAATCTTAAAAACGGACATTAAAGTACTTTTTGTAGTAGTGTTATTTCCTAATTTTCTAGCAGATAGGAATTGGGCGACCTAAAAACATGATCGAAAAGAAAAGACAGAAGAGGGCAGCCAACAACCCTGTTGACTATCTTCATCTCCATCGCTCTCCACCAGCAGCGAGAATCACTAATCAGAGAAGAGAACTTGAAAACCAGAGCAAGACGCAATCAGTGTGATCAGAAATAAAACGTGTGGTTCAATCGCTCTCAGACCAAAGGATCTTTGACGCCAATAATAGTGTGATCAGAAATAAACCGTGTGGTGGATTATTTTAATAAATATGTCATTGAGTGTTTTTTTTAATAATAAAAAGAAAGAATATTGTTAATTAGTATAATTAGAAAAGATAATAAGGAGAAAGAAGATGAAGAATGATGTATTATTGACAATAGAGCATAATGCTCATACAAAGAGTAATGGTGACACACTCACTTATCATATTAGTTAAGACCCCTTTATATAGACTAAGGCCCCTAACTAACCTTCTAACCAACTAAACCTCTAACTAATCATTTAATTTCACCTTATATTCTAACATGCCCCTTCAAATTGAACACTACTTATTAAGATGCTCAACTTGAACAACACAAAATAAGAGGATAAGGTGAATCAAATTGAATAGTTTTGCAATCTTCAATTCACAATTTCTTCTTCCATTCACTTGCTGATTGACTTCTGAAATCCTTCAATCCATAAGTTTCTTTAAATGTGGTTCAAGTTTCACAGTGTTAATCTGGAATTGCAGAGCATCTTATTTGAACCTTGTCTAACTTCGATCAAACATCTATTTGAGAGATTGACTATAGAATCTGCAATGATTCTTACACTGAACTTCATGGAACCACCTTCAGGACTGATCTTCAACCTGCCCAACAATCTCAAGTTGTGGGTCTAATTTCTATAGGCAATCATATGTATGTATCCCACTCTTCACTTAGTAATATCTGATTGGAGCCATTGTTACGAAGCAAATTGTTCAACAATTCAAGACAATCCTGTACAACACCACCACCATATGAACTCCCCTCCTCTTTTATGATACTGAAACCTTCTCAAATATGCCTTCAAAGACAATATTAAAGTATTGAAGCCAACCAAAATTGGTCCTGCCATCTTATCATAATGGCCCTGAATGTAACTTGAAGGTTGGAGAAATTATTCCTTATTAATGCAAGATCAGCTTGATAGGAATTGGGGAGCCTCATCAGTTCTCGATGCCCAATTCATCTACCTTTCTGCCACTCAATGCTTTCGCAACTGATCGCCGGATTTTTCAAGACAGTGGCAAGGAGGCGATTCTTTACTGCTATCTACTCTGCTTTCCTTTAAATCGATAGGAGCGAGGAGGCGATTCTTCACTGCTCTCTACTCTGCTTTCTCTACTCTCAACTCTGCCTATCTTCCAGACCATTCTTTCCCGTTTCTTTGCTGGCTTCAATAGCCATGATTATCTCGTGTCAACTCCGTCGACCGTTCACAATCTCGTGTGATTTCTAGTGGCCTTCATCTCTGCCTTGGCAAAGAATATGAACACCTCTATGTTTTCCTCTGGCTCTCACTCACTCTGCCTTGCTCATAGCCTTTACCATTCTTCATTACATCCCCATTTGTAATATCCTTAGTACTTTCCTCCAAAACTTTAGCCTTAGACCCAGCACCTTCAACCAGAATCTTCTTATTGGATTCAGATTCATTTTCGATGCCAGCATTCTCCCAAACAACTAGCAAAACCATGATGACTTAGCAAAGTCCTTTGCCACCACATGGCAATGTGAACGGATCACCATCGAATTGCTTCAAAGTTCAAGAGATGAAGTTGGTGGCAATGAGAATTTCAGAATCCAAAGACAAGAATCTTGAATAGAGAGTAGAGACTTTAGGTAACCAAAGGGGACTTACAAACAGAGGAGGCACGAGTTACAGAGGATGCTCGAGTTTTCGAATTTCTGGCTTCTTTCAAAACTCACTCACGAATCTGGGTTCTCTCGATTGTTTCTTTCGGCAACTCATATCGTTTTGGTCATCGTCGACTTTTCTTACGGAGACGTAGATTCAAGATCTGACTTATCTTGAGGAGTATCGTGAACAAACTCAAACAAACTCGTGTTGCTTTTATTCGATCATTGTTGCCGATTGATAGGGCAAAACTTTAAGCCTAAAACTCTGCAAGTATACGGGCCGTATCAAGTAATAAAGTGATAAGAAAAGTATCGTTCCCACGAGGACTTAGTACCCACAACTTCAGTTGAGCATTAATTTTACAATTTCGTTCAAGTTGAGCAAAACAGATTGAATTTAATTAAGAAATTAAAACTAAAATAAAAATAAACTAACTACCAGAAATATTAAATAAGCAACCCAGAGTCACTAAATATCAATTTAATATGATAAGTGCCTGTCGGTCCACTTATAATCCTCTCTTGAGTATAAACCTTGATTCCACTAATTTAATAAAGTGAATTTAATATTATTAGCTTCATAAACCTTGATTCCACTAATTTAATTAGCCTTAATATCAATTTTGTTAATCTCGAGTATAAATAGCTATAAGTGCATGTCGGTCCACTTATAATCCTCTCTTGAGTATAACTTGTTATATCTAACATAGTTACTCAAGAGGTAACAAAATTTGAACACACTGTTCAACAACTATATGGAGCCATTAGGTATATGTCTATCCTAATCGCAAATTAAATCGTAATCTAATCTCATATTACTTAATCTCAGAGCTTAATTAAAATTCTCTTCGTCAAGGTAAATCTTAATTCTCAAATTCATATTCAATGATGGCCAATCACTAAATAGATAAAATTAAACAAGATTAAGTAACCAAAATTAATATTAATTATAACTAAACAATAAAAATAAAATCTAATCCACAAATAAATTCATTGCTCCTCTAGGTTGCAAAGAAATTAGCCACACATGGCTCTAACAAAATCCATAATAAAAAGATAAAGATAAGAATTCAGGTTCAAAGAATAAAGAGATCAGAGCAAGGAAAGAAAGCTTCTCCGTTGCCTCCACAGAACGTCCTTCCGTGGAGATGATGAAGATAACCTAAACCCCCTCTTGCTCAGCTGCGTTGTCCGTGCGTCCCAATTCACTCTTGCGTCTGCGTTGTGCTTCTTCGTTGAATATCTCGCTACGTCATTGGCTTGCGTAGTCAATCTGTTGAACCGTGCGTCATCTCCCCTTTATTTAGGTCTATTCATCTCTATTTAATGACTTGGGCCGTGGGTGCGTGATCTGCTTCTTTTATTCATAAAGGATAATATCATATCCTTTTTTTTTAATAAAGGATATATCATATCCTTTTTCTTTGTTTCAGCTCCATGTGCGTATATTGTATATGCAATTTAACTTTATCCTTTCATTGTATGGACCCCATGGCAGTGGCGGAGCCAGGAATTGAAGTTTGTGGGTGCACAATTAGTGGTGAGATTCGGGGGTTCGGGGGCAATTTTTTTTAAGGAGAATAAAAGAAATGTGTGTAATGCGTAGATAGGAACAAATGTTATGTGATTGGCAGTCGGCTAAGTTGTGTAAAATATAAAAACCTCAGGCTCCTCCATCCACTACATAATATCCAAAAGTATAAATGCCAAAATGTACACAAAAACACATTTGAGAGAAGCACATGGTAACATATTTATGTGCACCTGAACTGCAAATTGTCCAGTTCCTCCAAAGAAATAGCGGTAACAAGGACTACCTTTCCAGAATCCATATGTCCTGCCTATTCAATGCACAAGAGGAAACCTTTATTAGGTCAAGCCAATTTAGCGGGAGATTAACTTAAGGCATTAAACTAATTATAAGCTGCACAAAAGGTAGTATATCATAAGAGTTCTTGAATGGACATTGTGTAATATATCAGGTACTAGACTAATTAATGTACATCACGTAACATCTTAGAAGCATGAAGATGAGCTTATATCAGTAAACCTTTTCAAGAGCAATTGAAGCAGTTAGTCCAGAAGTAAGCACGGCAACAACTTCTGGATCTGGTTTGGCAACTGGAAGGGCATGTTTTGAATGAATCTAGGTCAAATAAACAAGGTAAACTTAGATTGCCTCAATATCATCAACTTAATGATCAAACCAGGACAAAATGTTAAGCAATGCCCACCATTATGAATTCAGCATACCCTCCAAAAGTCATGAGCGCACAAGGCATGCCAACTTTTAAGTCAGTCACAGAATCCCCAACAGCTGCAATTATTCCTACAGCCTGACATATTATGTATAACAAGGAAACCCAAGTGCGCATGATAAGCATAAGTGCATGTTTATACATGACAAGAAAAACATCAAACCGTACACATTATGTCAAGAAATACATGCTTAGAATAATATCTAACCTCAAATCCAGCATCAAATGGCAGACGAGAAGCAGAAAAACTCAATTAAAGCAGAATTCTCAATCAAGGCTACTCAATGAGCTATGAAATGAGTCGAATACCTAAAATCGATCCAGAACAAGAAATGAAAGAACATTAATAAGACCGGAGTTGAAGAGTGACGGCAGAGATTGCAAGCAGAACGGAGAGAACAAGAAATGAAAGAACATTAATACTAACCCTAATCTGAGAAATTGCAAGCAGAATTCAAGCTTTTATGAGATTGTACAATAGGATCAGTGACGGCGGAGAACACGGAGTCGGAGAGTGACGGCAGAGTCGGAGATCGATGGAGTGGAGAGTGAGAGTTGGAGACCGAGATCAAAGATCGATGAAAATGGGAAAAAAACAGGTAATAGGAAGAAATGAAGTTCGAACTGGCGACCTAAGGAAATGGTATATACTATGGAGAACTAACCAACTGCACTAGGTGGATATGTTATTATTAAATTCCTTCAAATTATTTATATTTTGTGTCTGCACTTGCCCACATAGGCACTAACGTAGCTTCGCCCTTGCCCCACGGCTTTATCACTTCTAATATAATATAATATAATAATATATTATATTATATTATATATATCCTTTTTAATTTAATTTGTTGCCTCTCTTAGATCACATAATATCTCCTGCACAACAAAATAGGATATTAATAGATTTTCTGTTATAATATTCTTTTATCCTATATTTAATTAAAATATGGATAACTATATAAAAGATAATTAAATAGGTATAAAATATTAATAAATCCAACTCATTATACCATAAAATATACACCTATTTAATTATAAAATATATACTTATTTTGTTCAAATCGGCGTTGCCGAGGCTCTGAGCCTTCAGTTCTTACATACGATTTTCTGGCGTTTGTTATGAATCTGGTTTGACTCGTCGTTCATTGCAATTTGCTAGAGATCGGTGTGATGTTCTGGAAATCTGCATTCGTCATGGATCTTCTTGTTCCCCAAGCTTGAGCGTTCTTGGGGATCCGTTGTGTAATCCCGTAGTGAATCGCAAGACTTTGAGACTTGATGTTCTATTTTCTGAAATCGCGATCTTCGTTATTGTCGCGGGTCAAAGTCGGGTAGGTTTGATGGTTCAAGTCTTCTTTGATCTTTGAAGCCACCGTACATCTCCATCTGCTCCGTACATAACCTTGCTCTTGGTAGGATCTTTGAAAAGTCCGTGGGTTTTGGTGCTCCGACTCTTCTCACATCTTTCTTGTAGTTGGATCTTGAAAGTCCACGAGTCCTGGACCAATTCTTTATATTCGAGCCTTTGATTCAAATGCTGCAAGAAGAGCCTGCTGCTATTGACAATGTCAGGACAATTGAAGCACTCATATGGTGGAAACCCAAGAATTTCTTGATTATCTGGCCCAACCCAAAATCAACCTTGCTCATGACACCATGTTAACTAGTATAATTAGAGAAGATAATAAGGAGAAAGAAAATGAAGAATGATGTATTATTGACAATAGAGCATAATGCTCATACAAAGAGTAATGGTGACACACTCACTTATCATATTAATTAAGACCCCTTTATATAGACTAGGGCCCCTAACTAACCCTCTAACTAACTAACTAACTCTCTAACTAATCATTTAATCTCACCTTATATTCTAACAAATATTTGCCGTCAATTGTTCTTTGAGAATAAAATGTTTAATTTATTTTAGAAAAAGATGTTTGTCTTCATTTGGTATAAGACCAAAAAAAAAAAAAGCTTTCATCAATTGGAGTTAGTTCGCCATGAAAATTTCGCCAAGGGTTCAACTGAAAGCAAGAGATAATTATTAGAGTCACAACTGAAAATTAATATCAGAAAAATCGCTGATAGAGCGTTACTTTAATTGGGAGAATATCATTAAAGTCCCAATTGAAAAATAATATCAGAAAAATCTTCAATAACAAATGAAATGCAACCATTGATAAAATAGAGTGATGGGTGATGTGAGAAACATTGTCTTCTCCCCAAAAGGAGAGAAACGATTTTTTTGCAGATTTTATAATTTAAAGTTACGCTTCAATATCATGGGCAAAAAGTAACGGTTCAATTTTTATTTTTATTTTTTTTGGTTAATATACTAACGCTTCAATTTTAACGAAATATAAATACCTACATACCATCACCAACAATTGGGGTGTAAGCAAAAGTCTTTCCATTAATGTTCCAAAAGCTTCCTTTTTAGGTGATGATGTGTACCACTGCTTCTTTGTCTGTAGTTCCTCTTTCAAATCCTAAAATTAGACTACATACTATCACCAATGTAATAACCCCATTTTCATGTAAATTACTGTATATAGTGAATTAATATTATATTATTAGAATATATGAAATTTTCATTAAATCCATGGCAAATGATATTTATTTTAATATGATTGGCTAAATTAAAGATCAAATTTTGGAATTTTAGAAGGACACTTCGACACCTTCATCTAATAAGGATTAAAGGGATAAGATGACTCTTCCCAAGAGAGTCAAAAATGGCGCCTAGATGGAGACAAAGGAAGAAAAATACAAATACACATGGAATGCTATGAATCAAAGGAAGGGATACCTAAGCTACCAAGTGTTAACATAATATTTAAAGGAGATTAGGATAAAGACACTGGGACATATAATTGACACCTAATCACCTTCTTCCTTAAGCAAGGGATTTGAACCACAAAGTAAGCATATGATTAAAAGATATTTTGTGCCTAAAAGGTGACATATGGCATGTTCAAAAGAGGAGAGGAAGAAAAATCATATTTCTCTAGAAAAATGTAGAAAAACTTAGAGAATTCAAAGAGATAATTACAAGGGTAAAATGTTAAAATTACAAGGAGATATTTTGGTACCAAGACCTCTATATAAAAAGAGCTTCACCCCTCAATTGGCAACATGAAGGCACCACACACACACATATAGAAAGGAAGAAGAGAGTAATGAGCTCTAGAGATAAAACAAGGAGCAAGTGCAAGGAAGATTGAATTAAGATAAGGAAGTTATGAATTTTACTTTACTTCCTTCAAATTCATGTAGTTATGTCTAAGGTCTTAGTAAATACCTTTGTATGATATTGTTGAAACTCTAATCATCTTTACAAAGGAATTCGATAAAGGTGGTGAAAGAAGCAAGGACTTTAAATAAGTTAGTTATCTTCTTAATCTCTTGTGATTTTGAAGGAGATTTTGGTTAGTAGTTGGAACATGGTGATATTATTTTATTTTGGTAATCTTGATAGTTTTAAAGCGTCTAAAATGGGATTTTGTATAAGGAAGAGTGTAGAGCGTGATTTTGGAAGTATTAGAGTTAAGATATAAGGAAACACAACTTGAGAAGTTGAAAAACCAGCAAGGGTATTTTCATAACTGGGAATGATTTATGTGTTTATGGACTTAGAAATTATTTTTAGTAAAAATTAGACATGTCAAGGGTCACATAAATTTTTGGAACACCTCGATCATATTTTTCTACAATTAGTTATTGATTTTTGAAGTTAGATCAAATTTCTAGAAATTCTGACCCTATGTGAAAATTAAGGAAAAGTAACTAATGAAGGGATACTCATTAATAAAGAAAATTAATGAGTTTTAAATGGTAAAAGAATCCTTCATACAAGTTATATAGTTACATATTTTTAGGAAAAAGATTATATTGATGATGATACCATTATATTGCATTACTTTAAGGCTATCATTCCTATTTAGTAGTTAGGAGTTTGTTATTCAACTGATCAGTTGTTTGCAGGTAAGTAACCGTAATCTCATATGGTTTGTATGACTTTGTATGTATTTTTTACCATGATTGTGTATGCATTCAGTGTTATTGTGTTTCTAAGCACTTTGGTACTAGAACCCGTTGTGTGTGACTTGGACTTTGATATGTGATATGCCCTGCAGTCTGTGTTATATGTTATTGAGACCGATTGTTCCAGATTAGGCTTTGTGCCTCGTTGTGTGCGTGCGACCTACTGAATGCTTATAGTTTGTTGTTTATGGTTTTCTTACATACTCTGGATATGAGATTAACAGTTACTCTGGGATTCACTTATGAGTCCCAGACAATTACAAGACTACAGGTAGTATGGAGCAAGAGGAAAAAGGTAAGACTGTGGAGCATGATTGAGGACTTTGTGGAGATTGTTAGAGATGATTTTGGCTATTTTCTTATATACCTGGATACTGTATATTACTTTTAGTTATTTAAAATTTTATTTGGGATGACTGTAAATTAACCCGTTGGGAAAACTTATTACTTTGAGATACTTATTTACATTATCAGTATTACATTGTCTAAATTATTACATGCTCTGCTGCATAATAACTATGATACATGTCTTTAACTAATAAGAAGGAAAAAGTCACACTATCTTCCACCTGAAAAGGTGAGGCCGGTAGGGTGTAACCACCAACAATTGGGATGTAAGAAAAAGCCTTTCCATTAATTTTCAAAATGCTTCCTTTTCTGGTTATAGCCACAATATGGCTACCACTGCTTCTTCATCTCTTCTTTGTCCTTCAAACACTTAAAATTAATGCCACATCAGATTTGGGTCGTCGAGGGTATGCTGATTATCATCCTTCTCTTTGGAATGATTATTTCTTTCAATATGCTTCTACTCTTTGGTATTAATATTTCTACTTTTTGCATTATATATGACTCTCTCTCTCTCTCTCTCTCTCTCACTCACACACACAAGTGGAAGCTTAAGAGAGTTCTGAAACATAGGGTCTTGGATATATAGGAGTACGATCTTCTTCTAAGCCTCTTCTCTTGACAAAATTTTTCATTTACTTTTCTGCAAATTACCTTTTTTCACTTTAATTTATCTATCCATATCCTCTTCTCCCTTGCTCTCTGCAGTTCTAATCTAATGCAAATTACCATCTTTGGCTTTTACATTTGTCTCTCCTTTTCTTCTTCTTCTTCTTAGATTTCTTTTTATTTTGATTTTCATCCACATTTTAATTTCTGCATTTTAGCTCTTTAGCATGTATGGGGTAATCTTTTCATGTAAATAGCATATTTAAGGAAATTATTTTTAGGGCTGTTCAAATGTTTAATTTAGTTCTGTTTTGGGTAAAACAAACAAAGGAAAACCAATTGATATAGCCCAAGTTAGGACCTGAACAGTGTTTAATGAAGTCTCTTTGTTTGGTCTGGTTTCTTGCTTAGTTATTAATAGCCACAAGATCTTTAAAACTATAGGAAGTTGATGATGGAATGAAGAAATATATTGAAACATAGAAAGAAGAAGTGATGGAGGTGCTTGTCTCTACTAAGGAGAAGCCCTTCAAGAAAGCTGAAGTGATTGATTCAATTCAATGTTTGGGTTTTGTCATATCATTTTGAACCTGAGATTGAAGAAGTGTTGAAGCAGATTCACAATGATTACGTTGAAAATGATGAAATAACTCAGATTGAACATCTCCATTCTCTAGCCTTGATCTTCAAGTTATTGAGGCAACATGGATATCCTATTTCACCAGATGCGTTCAACAAGTTGAAGGATGAAAAAGGAAACTTCAAAGAAACTCTCACTTCAGATGTTGAAGGAATGGTAACTCTGTATGACGCTTGTCATCTGAGTATTCACGGAGAAGACATTTTAGATGAAGCACTCGCTTTCACCTCCAATCATCTCCAAACCATCACCATTGAATCAAACCCTTTCCTTGCAGCCAAACTAAACAGTGTGTTAAATCAATGTCCATATAAGGGAATTCCAAGGCTAGGGGCACGAAAGTACATCTCAATCTACTACCTTCATTCTTCCCATAATCAAGTTCTTTTGACCTTGGCCATATTAGACTTCAACGCACTCCAAAAAATTCATCAGAAAGAGTTTGGCAGTATTTGCAAGAGTTCGAGTCTGGCGGAACAAAATGAAAAAAATACTAAACATTATTGTAGCTAGCCATGAAATAAATAACTGATACATGCTTTCAATTTTTGAGGATGGTGGAACAGTTTGAACGTGACGAGAAATCTTTCATGTGTAAGAAATAGGTTAGAATGTTGCTTTTTTGTCTGTTGCGGGTTGTTTTGAGCCTCAATACTCCAAATCCAGAATCACGATGAGCAAAGAAGTTGGCTTCTTAGCCATCATCGACGATACATATGATGTCTATGGAACCACTGACTAACTAGAAATCTTCACTAAAGCGATTGAAAGGTTTAACAACATATACTCGTATTTACATGTTAGGTCAAATTTAAGTTAGGGCTTTCCCTCTCTCTTCTCCTTCTTTCTGGGATTCAAAGCTAAAAGTATTTATTATGCTTATTACAGGTGGGATATGAGTTGCCTGGGTGATCTCCCGGAATACTTGAAGGCCGTTTATAAGGAATTGTTGATTGTCTTTGAAGAAATAGATCAGGAGATGAGGAAAGAAGGGAGATCATACAGTGTTGACGACACCAAAAATGGGGTATAATCTCGTCCATTAATCAACTTGTGGAAAATAAACTAGCTATAATTATTATTTTTTACTCATATTATGTGACAGTTTATCAGGGTGGTGCAAGGCTACATGGCTGAGGCGAGATGGTTACATAGGAACTATATACCAACAGCTGAAGAGTTCGTTAACACGGCCACAATAACAACTTGTACTTTATTGGCATCAGTGACAAGTTTCATGTGTATGGGAGACTTTGTAAGGGAGGACATCTTCAAATTGTTAAAGCTGCTTCTGTTATAAGAAGGCTCATAGATGACATTGTCACCAGTGAGGTGTGTCCGTGTAACTTTCTTCAATAAAATTTCACTTGATTGTTTCACTTTCTCTTAATTATGAATATTTGTGGTGGTACGTGCAGATTGAGAAGAAAAGAGAGCACATCGCCTCAATTGTGGAATGCTATATGAAGGAGCATGGAGTGTCAAGACAAGAAGCCGTAGAGGAATTAAGAAAAATGGTTAAGGATATCAATGAGTAGTGTCTTAAACCAACTCAAGTGCCTAAACCTTTTCCTCTGATACTTGCAAATCTTGCTCGTATATTCGATGTGATTTACAAGGAAACTGATGGTTTCACTCATTCTGGAGTAATCATGAAGGACTACATTACTCTACTGCGCCTGTGGATCCTGTGCCAATATGAATTTGTGTGATGTATTTGCGTGTACTTCTTGTGGTTGTGTGTTTGCTCGATTAATTGTGTTATGGAGTTTTTCTTTATTGAATAAAATGTGAAAATAAAACACGCACTTAAAATAAATGTGTTTCTAATTGGTTTGAAATTTTAGACATCTACGGATTGATTGATTTGTTTTTTGTATGCAGCTTAAAATGATTCAACATAGTTTCACGCTTTAACCATGCATATGCCTTCTTTTTTTTTTTTTTTTTGTGGCTTAACAGATGTAGTATTTTTCATGAACTTTAATTTGGACATGTCCAGTAAATTCTGCAAGTTTTTTAAGATATTAAGGAAATAGTGTTTTTTTGAAAAATATCTTATATTGACTAACTTAACTAATTTTTTTTATCTAATCAAATTAGATAAATTGTTCTTATATTAAGAACTTGGGACTCTGTTGAGAGTACATACCGTCCATAAATTATTAATAAAGTCTTTTTGGCAGGATATGATTGATGTGGTGGTTGAACAGAATCACTAATGATTATAGTTTCTTTATCCTTATAATTCCATGCATTTTAGTTTGACCAAAAAAAAAATAATTCCATGCATTTTATAATAGGGATAGGTTATTTTGCCTACTTTGCCTACCTCTTTCAATACCATTAAATTATAATCTCATCCAACGACGGAGATTTGAGGGATAAAATAAACTCTTTTACTCCTTCTTCTCTCCCACCGCCTCCCACCCTCTCTCTCTCCCCCCTCTCCTGGCATGTACAAACCATTATAACATCAGGGGGCGTGTTTTTCAATCGGACCCAGTGGCGTTAAACCACTGTAACATCTGGGTGTTTGAGGGAGAAGGAATGTTTAATATAAAGGAAAAAGGCCAAGGTTAGGTAAAGAAAGGAACCGAGAGGATGGTAAGAAAAAAAGGATTGAGTGCAATTGAATCACTTGCAGTGAAATTGATTCAGGGAAGTAAGGGATGAGGGTTTGTCTTTATCGGCCGGCAATACTAAAAAGACCCATATAAAGTAACCTAAGCATAGGATTCAGATGCAAAGTGCAAAAACCGAATATATGTATTTGCAGAAACATAATTTTCACGTTCATGAATCAAGATCTGCAAATTAAAAACAAAGATTATGAAATTTTTGTACTGTTTATCTGCTTATTGTTGATGTTGTGGCCTGTGAGCCTGTGACTGCCGTAACAAGTAGAGTTGAGCCGCCATGCACTCCCTATTGAGGCTATTCCAAACAAGGCTCCCCGACCAATTATTTATTCAAAAAGTATTCTTCGGATTAATTGCTTTATCGTGATCTCCTAACAACAATCGACTAATCCAATATACAGAAATAACCTACAATAAGAAAGAAATTTTCAAACTGCTCTTCAGAAAGATATTTTCGCAAGGGAAGAGTTCGTACATGCTAGCGGATGAGAGAGAGGGGTGGAAGGTGGTGGGAAGGTAAAAGGTTCGTACATGCCAGTGGAGAGAGAGGGGGTGGGAGGCAGTGGGAGAGAGGAAGGGGTAAAGAGTTTATTTTATCCCCCAAATATACTCCGTGGGATGAGATTATAACTAATGGTATTTGTCATACCCCTTGTAATTACGACACTTATCAGCGTATTGCAGCGAATGATAGTGAGCAACACAGGGATAGAATAGTAAACTAATAAATAAAACATACTTGGTTGTGTGCAGAAATAACATACTGAGTTCTTAGTACAATAATCCGTGAATGTATCGATACCAAAATATTACAATTACAAAAAGGGAATTAAACAAAACATGTCTGTAAATTCCCAAGCCTATTAAAATCTAAATAGGAGCCCTCAGTAGTCTGCACTTGCTGCCTTTCCCTTGAAACTTCGCCTGCCGCAATGACCATGCTCGGATCCTGAGCTCTTAGGGATATCTGGGATTCAATTTGAATCTCGGAAGTGTGATTAATCTCACAAAAGCAGTATAAACAAGTATATGACAGTCAATTATAACAAATAGTCCACTGGCATAGCATTCGGTAAACATAGTGTAGATCTCATGCGTTAAACACGAGATCACAAAACCATAGCGCTAGGTATACCCTGTGGCCTGTACCGAGAGTCCCCCTGTACACCGAAGTTCTCAATCGGAACACCCAACTAGGATTAGTAGACTAGGACCTACCGAGAGTCCCCTGGAATCGCCAGAGTTCTCAATCGAAAGCATCTGAGTCATCTGAATGCAACTAGGGTAGCCAACTAAGGACTTTCGTCCAATAGGCCCTACCCCAAGTCCATCCACCGGGAAGGTACTCCATGGTCAATTCTTCCGCTCAATCGAGCTGCGAGTGGTGCTGGCCCACACAGGATGGGACAATCATGTGTACAATTTAAAACAGACATACACAGCCATACAGAGTGTGCGGGGATTAAGTTACTACCTGACTGCTTCCAAAATCTTCAACTGGTTTCATGTCCGTTTAATTATCTCGGCAACTATCGCGTCCTATAAATATACATTTACAGGCGACGGGTTATTATTTGTTTAAACCCTTTATAATCTCCAATGTAACACCCCAAATTTCGTAGCATAAATCATGCCGGTGACACGTGGTTTTATAAAAATTCATCAGAGTTTTGAGGTGCTGCTGACTTAGCGTTTTGCGGAAACGGAGAGCATGTACTAAAAATTTGAACAACGGGTATAACAATGAGTAACTAATATAAAATACTCGGACATATGATGATGCGACGTATACCGATATATTAAAAATTTCCGAAGGAATGTTCATGTGATACAAGTAATACAAAACTTCATAATTACAAATCTTCTATGTAACTATACCCTCTTCATCTGAGCCTTGAGTAGACTTGGGGCATCGAACCTAACTCAGTTAAATCATCCCATTTGGCCAGGCTGGGTAGGTCTAGTGGGAGTCTCACCGTACTAGGGTGATTGATTGACTGAACCACGTAGACGACCCTTTCTAGTTTAAGCACCAAATGATATGAAGTAACCTTATTAGATTTATGCTATAAGGTAGGTTCTGTTGACTTTCTTCCCGCATTTACTTTGACCAAGTGCCTTCACGGCTCCGTCTCCTGGTATCTATCTACGGCTCCATCCCCTAGTGCCTCCTCTGATTCATGACCCTTTCCTGTCTATTCATTCAGACTGAGGTCCAATGCCCATCGGACCTCAGGTAACGGTTAACCTCATGCTTATGTAAACAATATATGTATGACAGGTATTCATGACATTTTCACAAAATCTACTACAACAGCCCATAACAGATGTAGAAATACACAAATATGTATATACGGCAATAACAATACACAGCCCCTGCAGTATGTTTGTTATCCCAGTCTGCACACTCTCCGGTGCCACGATGTACAGTCGTGTCCATAGCGCTAGGAAAACTCTCAACGGTGTTAACAATACCATAACCCGTGTATTCATGATTGCATTAAAAACAATTGAGACAGAGTCTCAGTACAGGAACACAGCAATCATATATAAGCATAACACAAGCACCAGAGTTAGTGTTACAGTACGTCGCGAACGTACCTTCGTTGACGGTATTTCGGTACGTTTTACGAAAAACGGTAATTTTTGACAAATGGTACAACGAAGTACGACGGTGGTATGACAAATGCGATACGATTTTCACGAGATATCCTATAAGGATAAGATTTATCAACATTTAGCACTATGACAGGCATTTTAGGTACAAATTACCATTTTGCCCCTAGTTGGACTAATTGGCGAAATTTCGCGAGAGCTTCGCTACTTTGGCTCTATCTCTCCGAATTTTGACATATCTCTTTTCCCCATATATTTTCAAAATAAATATCATATCTACTCCTAAAACATGATATCTAACTATTTTGAAAATTTAGAGATATATCTAGCAATTCTACTATATCTACCGAAAGATCTACCAAAGCTAAAGACCAGGGACCGAAAAACTTACCCAGGGCTCCGCTAGACTTTCTATGGGATCCTCCTTCTCTCTAACCTCTCTCTAGTTTTTGGTTTTGGGGTGAAGAAATGAGAGGAGAAGGCTTGCTATTTATAGCAAAAATCCTGACACTATTCATCACTTTATCAGACTGGATTTTGGCCGTCGGATCGCACTTTGACACGTGGCACTCATCCTTGCCCTTCATGCCTTGGCTGACATCATCCTTCTAGAAGAAGATTACATCATCCATGATGTCACCCATGTGCTTTATGCACTGTGTACCGATAAAGTTCCAGGTTCGGTGTCCGAATCGCGTAACCTTGGAGAAACTCAAAAATCCGGTAGCACAAATTTGAAGGTATATTCTTCTTCTTTAAAACTACCTGGGTTAGCTAAATTTTTGATCCCATTAAGGGTATTCCGTAGTCGTCTTGAAGATATTTGGATAGACGCAACGATTACGGAAATAAATTAGGAAATGCAGCACACGGATAATAATTCGCTGGTTCGTAATATGTCCTGACCTAAGGAAACTAGTTCACGGTTTGTCACAACTATTTCATTTTCTATAGGTTCTCATTTTGACTATCTGTCATTTCCCCTTAAAACCCTGTATCCTAAGTACACGATTGGTTTCGAAATGACTTCGAGACATTTCGCTCCGGATAAAATTTCTTTGGTTTTTAAAAGGTCCGGATGTTAAAGACTTAATTCCTATATTTTAAGGTAGGATTTTATTTTTACCCGTTCTCAAATGTCTGTTGGCTCTTTACCGAATATAATATTATTTAATTATAAATATCTAGATATTATTTGAAATATCCATAACCCTTTTCACACTATACTTAATTAATTTTATTATTATTTTAATTAATAATTTTGGCCCCCTTAATATATTATCATTATATTTATTTTCCTAATTAATTTACTTAATATCTTAACTTAAGTAATTAGCCATTAATTACTTAATTAGTCATTTACCAATTGTTGATAATTTTATTATTTAGGATAAATTATTATTTCATAACTATTTGACTGACATTGGTATTTTATATCTCATGCATTATATTAAAAATTATGGGGCCAAAAAATGCTTTTAATAATATTATATTTATGCTCTATTATTTTCCAAGGAAATAATCCCAAAAATTCCTAAAATTAGAGACAACACACTTCCTAAGTTTTTTTTTCAGTATTTGTTGCCATATGGTATTTATCATAATATTTTCAGGCCATTTTCTGCCTTATAAAATACATTTTTCATGGATTTTAACTCTTTTTCTTTTCTAATTTTCACAGCAATTACCTTAAAAAATAAGATAATTAAGACTTATTATTTGAGACCCCATATTCACCTATTTTCAATAGGTATTATTTACTAAAATATGATACTTATCATAAGTACGATTTTTAGGGTATTACATCCAATGCTATGGCACTAGTTTTAATGTAAGGCTATTGGACCTATATTAATTCTCCAATGTCCATTTTAATTTTTGAGGGCTAAAATAAATATTTGTTTTCGTTTTTTCCTCTTAGGCCCAATTTTTGATAATTTACTATATTATTATTATTATTATACAATTTTTATTATTTCTCCATAATTAATTTAAACTCTCAGGAGCTATCCTAACACTTTAATTAGGAGTTTATAAACACCAATCATTATATAAATCATGCTTTAATACTTTACATGTAATGTTTCTCATGTCAATCAAAAGGTTTTAAAATATATAATGGAAGAATTTAAAACTGTGCATAAATAATAGTTTTTTTTTTCTTTTTCTTTTTTTAAAAAATAAACGGTTATTGGGAAGCGCCTAACACACTCACAGCCAACTCTCCAACCTATTTTCAATTTGGAAGCCATCATTCTATTTAGAAAGGTATCCCAAAAATGCAGCTTTAAAATTTTGGTAGTGACTCCATGTTTTTAATCAAATTTTCTGCATCGGGAATCAAGTGTTAGGTGCAACACAGATTAATTCATGACAACCCAAATTCAAAAGAATGATAAGCCACATAGAACCACTAAAGGAAATCAAAATGAGATTCACTTACTAGACCATTAGTTTCGTAATTATATATATAATTTTCTCTCTGTAAGCTTTGAGTTTTAAAGTTAACTTCTTATATACACACATATACATGAAGGTAAGTATAGGGATCAGCTAATATATATATACTCATGACAGCAAAAATCAGCAAGTTTTCTTATTCCTTTCACCTACTTGATTAAAAGATCATAAGCCATTACTTGACAACAAATTAAATGACATTTACACTTTATGTATAATGTACTGTCATCTTCACACATCAATTACTGTACCTCATCACCTTAATTTAAGTTACATCTATATGTTATCTTTCACGTGATACATGTTTACTACTTACCTTATCACACCCACTCTAGTTCTTATACCTCACATAGTCATTTTTGTGACTTTCATAACACGTACGCACCAGCACACACGTTTACCTATAGTCACTTTTACATATTACACACATTTTCCACTGCTACCTTTACTTACTACCACACATACATGACAATACCTCTTTACATTTATCAAATTACACTTCCAGCGCTGATTTTCTCATAACAATATCATTCCTCTTATACAAGCTTTTAGTTTTAAAACACACACACTAATTCTCTTTTTTCTTTTTCTTTTTTTTTATTTATTTCTTATGCAGCAGCATATATCTACATATTTTATATTTATATATATTTATATATATATATATATATATATATATATTAATCAGTAAACTTTTCAAGCTTGTTTCCCATTTATCTTCCATATGGTTGCGTGCAGTGACCTACACCTATATATAGATTATGTGCAGTGACGTGTGTGTGTATATACCGGCTTTTTTTTTTCAATTTGCCACTTTTTAAATAACTATTTAACAAAATGCCTCTGTTTGGAAACTATTTAAGCGTCACCTGTTTAGTCGACTAATGCCCTCATCTAGTCGACTAAAACGCGGGGCCCAATTTTTTTTGAAGATCCCCGATATTTAGTCTACTAAACCTCAGTGTTTAGTCGACTAAACACCCTCCCCAAACCTCTCCCCTATGTTTTTTTTTTTCACCAATTCCTTGCACAAGACTAAGACTTGCAAGAGCATTAGCACAACTATTTCCTTCCCTATAAACATGTACAATCCTAAACTTTGAAAACCTTATCGTAGCCAAGCGAATCCGCACAAAGCAAGCAACGGTGACTCGGTTGCTTCATCCACTTGCAGATTTTCTAATAAAGAGACCACCGCACGAATCACATTTAAGTATTACATTCTCAAGCTTATAAGAAATAGCTAAACCAAATCAAGTCCAATCAATATAGTCTAAAGCTCTGATACCCTTTGATACCGCTAGAAAAGGAAATCAACTAAAATTCATTCACTCCGTATGGTAGAAACCCAAAGATAAGTATGTATATTCCTTGCCTATGCCATGTCACCGCCTATTTCTCTCTCTTGTAACTAGCTCCTGCGCACAATTGAGCACTATAACCTACTATTTATTTACTATAAGGCCTTTAGTAGAAAACACATATAACAATTATATCCACCCCATCACTTCATCTAATCAACCCGCCACAACCCACTATTGGCCTTATCTCCTTTGGAAACACCATCAACATTTAGTTTAACCCAACCTCAATTGGAGCTAACCCAGCCAATATTTACTTCTCTTCTTATGTCTTACAATCCCAAACTTCACTCTAGCTCTCTTTATTTCCTTCCCATACCATTCCACTATTTTACATTGATTTCCAAGCATAGTGTATCCTTCCTCGAACTTGCTCCGATTCCTTCAATTCCACAAAAGCTATCAAGCCAGTCCAAAATCAGACACCAATCACCATCTAATTCGACAAATTCCAGTTAAACCACAGTTTACCCTACAATTGCAAGATTTTTGGTTCAATTCTTCCCCTTTTAGCTCTCTCATTACATGGATCAGGCTTTCAGTTAGTGACAAAATGTTTAACCTGCCATCAGCTTACACCTATGTTTCGCTGTTAATAGGCTATCATGAATGGCTAACGACAGGAATATTTGTACTCCTTTTAGCCATTTCCACATTTATTTCCATATGCCTTCCCCAATGTCTTGCTCTTTCCTCATGATATGATACATCTCAGCAACACCGTACTCATTTTGCGATTAGGATTCCAAATGCAGCAAGTTGGGTTTTTAAAAAACCCTTCTGTCACGATTTAGTCGACTAAGATAGTCGACTAAGCACTATATCTTAGTCAACTAAATCACGGGAAAATTTAAAAAAATTTGCCCTTGTGGCGATTTAGTCGACTAAAATAAAAGGGCTTAGTCGACTAAATCGCGGGGATCTTCAAAAAAAAATTGGGCCCGCGTTTTAGTCGACTAAACAGGGGCAGATGCTTAAATAGTTTCCAAACATGGGCATTTTGTTAAATAGTTATTTAAATAGGGGTAAATTGAAAAAAAAGCCTGTATATACCACTAAGCAACTTTATATACACATATATGATATATATTTAAATATGACAGGAAGAGTTTTCAGTTTTAGCAACAACTCATGGCTTGCTTCCTATGGTTTAACACTCATAATATTGCATAGGGAAATGATGGAAACTCAAAGGAAAACAAGCAAGACTACTTACGCTCGTCTCCAAGCTTAATGGATGAGAATTTAGAGTTGTTTTACTTCACCAGTTCTCGTGGCAAGAAGCAGAGGGGAGTTGATGGCTGTTTAAGCTCTCTCTCTCGGTCGGTTTCAGCTTAGTTGAAGCAACGCGAATGATTAAAAGCCAATGAGTAGTGAATATATATAATGAACTAAGGATGATCCAGTCCGAAGGAAATACACAGGGAGTATTCATCGTTGGGCTCGAGAGGTATGGTAAGTCAGTGCGTGAGCGCATGTCCCGCTGGAAGAATATGGCGTTGCTGCTCTTGCGTGTACAGTAAAGCCGAAGATTAGATACGCTAGTCTGATCCCTCTACGTTTTAGGCGCTGTGATTTTCTCTGTGCCTGCGTGATCCGCTTTTGCTGTCATTATCTTTTGTTAATATCCTTACTGTTGCGTTTTGGTGAAAGCTGAAGCATTGTGTGATCTGGTTTCTTCTCTCTGCTTCTGCGTTCCACAACGTGTGTGCATCACGTTATGGTCTCCCTTAGTCTGATCTATTTCTGCTTAACGTGTTGCAGCTGGTTAAGGTTTTAATTGAACAGATACTAGGTTAAATATAGGGTCAGGCCGAGATATCATGATGGTGAGGGATGATCTTTATTTTGTTGTCACGTGTTCAGTTGAAATATCCTAATGGATTGGGATGATATGGGTTGAATTGGGTTAGGTTGAGTAATTAATATATATATATATATATATATAATGGGTTGGGTTTTACTTGCAGCTATCACACGTGTTGGCCCAAGGTTTAAGGAATTCAAGGTATTGAACATGAATAAATGGAGTGGACTTTGTATCTGATAGCATATGCATTATGCATATGGGCCGAAGAGCATATCATGATTGGGCAAATGTTTGGCTTTTATTTGTAGTTGGGTCTTTTGTTCATTTAATGGAAAATATTGGGTAAATACTAAAAGTAAATCCTTAATTTCCATGTAAGGATTTTACTTTCCCAATTAAATTTCTTTTCGCCTCAAAATATCAATTCCTTAATTTTAGGCTTAGATTATTCCTTATTCAAATTTATTCTTTTTCCCAAAATAAATTAATTAAGGGAAAATAAGCCTAAATTTTCAATAATTATTCTCATAATTATTTAAGCCAAAATTTCGTAATTAATTTTCATATAATAATTCAATTTCAAATCCCAAAATTTGGGATGTTACAGTATTGAGATAGGTAGGTAACGATAGAAAAAATAAGAGTAGATAGAATAACTGTGGCTTTATAATATTTGTGATTATCAATATATTAATTCTTTAATGTTTCCCTAAATATGCTTCTCACCTCACTGAGCAGCCCTACTTAATTAATTGTCCCATAAACCAAATCATAAATAAATAGACTACGATATACTTAAATATAAAAGGAGGACAAGACGAATTCAAATCTACAACCTACCATCTGAAAGTTATGTTACTCCCCTTGGTCCTAATTATAAGATTAAGTTGACTTTAATTAAGAAAGCTAATTAAATTACTTTAAAGTATTTTTATTTTTATTTTTTTTCTGTAAACTAATTAGTTTGATTAACAAACTAATATATAATCTAAGGATACACAACATATCATATGATTAAGTGACTTATTTAGCTTTCTTAATTTCTCCAAAAAAGTCAACAATATCTTATAATTAGGATCGGAGGTAGTATCATTTAAGGGAAAATGATAAGCGTAGAAGGCCTTTTACTACTACAAAAAAGGGCTACGACGTCCTATTTTTGCACTTTTAACGTCCTTTTTCCCGGGACACCTATCTGAGGGGCGTAATAAGTAAAACTTACGATGTCCTAAAAAAAGTAGGAAGCCGTAAGCTCCACTTATGGCGTCCTAAAAAAATTTAGGACGCCATAGTCCATCTTTTTTTCAAAAAAAAAAAAAAACTAGAGCACAAACTGAGAACGCAAATATGAGATATCCTAATTTGTTCGATGGCTATTTTATGAGCGAGATCGGAGAAGCGAGGATCAAGTAACGAAATATAAAAGGGAAGCACACAAGCATAGAAGCAGATCTAAAAGAAAATCGAAACAGAAGCAGATCTATGGAAATCAAAACAGATACCAAAATCACAGATGTAACAAAACACGGACGAGGTGAGAAAACGAAAAAATTGCAACAAAAGAGATATAATAAAATCGCAGATCAACACAAAATCGAATCTCACCATCTCAAAATCGCATATCAACGCAAACGCAAAATAGAGACAGATCATCGTTGAAATCGAAGGTGGGTCAAAGTTGAAAGAAGATGAAGTACCGTCGGAAGTGTAGATCTGAGGCAAAATAGAGATGATGAAAGAGATTGTAGATCTACCACCGCCTTTCCAAATCTGAGGAGATGGGAGCGGAGGAGCACAGGAGGCCAATGGAGATGGGAGCGGAGGAGTAGAGGCGTGATGAAGATGGGAGCCAAGGAGCGGATCGGAGGCACGAAAGAGATGGGAGAGCGGAGGAGCAGTGACGAGGCTAGAGAAGGCGAACAAATGAGATGAGAAGTGAAGGATGTTTGAAATATTATCATTGGCGAGCAGCAGATGAGTTGGGAGGCATTCGAATGAATTGAGAAGTGAAGGTAGGGAAAGTCCGAAATATTAGAGTTTTGGCATCTAAGTTTTTAATTTAGTTGGCGTCTGAGGTTTTATTTAGATGTCAAAAGTGACACTTCTTTGGCGCCAGGCTTTTCATTTACCTCAATTTTTCTTTTTTTTGAATCACTTTTGGCGTCTAAGTTTTTTATTTAGACGCCAAAAGTTATACTTTTAGTGTCTAAGTTTTTATTTAGATGCCAAAAATGACACTTTTTGGCACCATACTTTTCATTTATTGCATTTTTTTTTGAATTACTTTTGGCATCTAAGTTTTTTATTTAGACTTTAAAAGCCATACTTTTGGCGTCTAAGTTTTTATTTAGACGCCGAAAGTGACACTTTTTTGGCGCCATACTTTTCATTTACCGCATTTTTTCTTTTTTTGAATCACTTTTGACATCTAAGTTTTTATTTAGATGCCAAAAGTGTTTGGCGTCTAAATTAAAAACTTAGACATCAAAAGTCAATTTTTCTTACATATAATTACAAAAATACCACCGTCTTTTTTTTTACTTTTTTTAAAAAAAAAAAAAAAAAAAAAAAAAAAAGACGCCTTTTAGGAAGTAAAAACCTTTTTGTAGTAGTTTTGTGCATGAGAATATGAGATATGGCAGTCATGAATAGAGATTTTGCATGAAGATAAATGCATTGTATAACAGCCATATATGAATAGAGATTTTGCAGGCACGTCATAATTTCAGGTAACATGTCACAATCTTGCATAGGCCAGATATCCGACAAAATATATCTTGCCTAATAAATGCATTGCATATTGTGGTAGCTATGAGTATTACATATTTTTTCAGTATTTTTTGAAACATATAGCACCTTAAAGTAATTTTACAGTAACACTATATATCTAACAAGCCAAAATATTTTTTTAGTAGCACTTAGCCACTAAATTTTTTTATAACATATTTGTGTTACTAAAAAAATATTTCAAAATGCCAGATGCACTAAAAATTAATTTTGGATACTTAGTGTTTGATACTACCTAACCCTTATTTTTTTGCACTTCATTTATGTAGTTATTGCATCTTCGATCTCTTCTCTCTTTGGCAGTCCAGTGCAAATTACACTTCATTTATTTTCTCTCTCTGGCTGCCTCCGCGTGCTTAGATATAGAAATAATTTTTTACATGTTCATACATGCATAATTTATTATCCCAAATAAATTTAAAACATATATCTATATATTCATGTCAAGATCGAACTTGCTCTGATCTTCTAGTGGTCCTGGTTTTCGATATTAACTGATCATTATATTAAAAAAATTCATTGAGTTATTCTGTATACAATGCATCCATTTGTTTTTTCACTGTCAAAGATGTCATTGAGAAATAGGCAGCAGCCAGGAGAGAAGTACTGTACTCCATCTCCCCTAAAATATAAGGTTCGGATTTGTTAATGTGTGTGTTAAAATATAAGCTTTATTATATTTTAGATTTGTCAAAACATTTATTACGTTTTTTTTTCTTTCAACTTTACCCCTAGGACCTTGACCGTATTTGTTACATTTATTGTCTCTCTCACTTATTCTATTTGCTAATAAGGCATAATTGAAAAAAAAAATACATATTTATTGCTTTTAACTAATTTTAATTATTTTCTTAATAAACATAAATTGATTATTTAAAGCTTATCATTAGGTACAGAGGGAGTATAAACAGATAGTAAAAGTTTGACAAGACACGTTACTTATCAATTGTTGACATTTTTTTAATGTGATTAGGCTTATGCACATTATAAACTAGCCCTTATTTTTTAAGTCAAAGTTTAGCAATACACGCAGGTTGTAGCAGCCAGGAGAAAAGTATAAATAAATAGTGAAAGGTACACACACACATATTCATAAATTATCCTAGGTATATATGAGCTAAGTTTGCATTATATTATTCATTATTTGTGGATAATATAACTTTTAAAGAAATTATATATATATATATATTTTAAATATATATATATATATATATATATATGAAATTAACGTAGATCCCCCCCCCAAAAAAAAAAAAAATTAACGTATAATGAATAATTCTATTGTTAGAGTTTTTTTATTGTATAATTAAACTAGGATTAAGGTGTAGATTAACTAACAAAGTTTTACTCCAAGAGCACCCAGTACAAAAAACTTTTAAGTGGACCAAAACTACCAAAAAAACTTTTATAATGCAAAGTTAGCACAACGTCTGATAGGAAAAAAAAATAACGTCATTAAAATGTAAAATTTTAAGTGTTAAGGTGCAGATTGACCAACAAAATTTTACTCCATGAACGCCAAGCACAATTTTTTTGTAAGTGGACCTAAAATATTTACTCATTACATTTGTGATTTTTTTATTATTATTTCATTTACTCTTCCCAATCCCAATGCATATGGTTGGGGGATTCGGGCAAGGATTTGTAACGAGTAAATTTTATGTTGAGTAAGAATGATAAGTTTTGAAAATTGCTCGAGCAAGTTCATGTGCAATCCATCTAAAATCCGACTGTTGCAAATCCTTGCCCGAACCCCTAATCATGTGAATTGAGGTTTGGAAGAGTGAATGAAATAAAATAAAAAAATTACAAATGTAACGAGTAGATATTTTAGGTCTACTTAAAACTTTTTTGTGTTAGACGCTCATGGAGTAAAAGTTTTTTGTGCTGGGCACTCCTAGAATAAAACTTTATTGGCCAATCTACACCTGAACCCTTAAAAGCTTACATTTTAACGGACGTTAATTTTTTTTTTCCTAACGGACATTATGCTAACTTTACATTTTTTTAAAAAAAATGATATTTTTAGTCCACTTAAAAGTTTTTTGTGCTGGGCTATAATTATTATTTTTCCCCTCACGTTATGTGACAGTTTATCAGGGTGGTGCAAGGCTACATGGCTGAAGCAAGATGGTTACATAAGAATACCAACAGCTGAGGAGTACATGAACACGACCACAATAACAACTTGTACTCTATTGGTATCAGTGACAAGTTTCATGTGTATGGGAGACATTGTAAGGGAGGACATCTTCAATTGGTTAAAGCTGCTTCTGTTATAAGCAGGCTCACAGATGACATTGTCACCAGTGAGTGTGTCCGTGTAACTTTCTTCAATAAAATTTCATTTGATTGTCTCACTTTCTCTTAATTATGAATATTTGTGGTGGTACGTGCAGCTTGAGAAGAAAAGAGAGCACATCGCCTCAATTGTGGAATATAACACCCCAAATTCCATAGCATAAATCGTGTCGGTGACACGTGGTTTTATAAAATTTGTCAGAGTTTTGAGGTGCTACAGCTTAGCGTAATGCGGAAACGAAGAGCATGTACTAAAAATTTGAACGAGTTTAACAATGAGTAACTGATATAAAAATACTCAGATATATGCTGATGCCTGACGTATACTGATATATTATAAATTTCTCGAAGGATTGTTCATGTGATATAGTAATACAAACTTTATAATTACAATTCTTCTATGTAACTATACCCTCTTCAACCAAGCTTTGGGTAGACTTGGGGCATAGAACCTAACTCAGTTAAATCATCCTATTTGGCCAGGCTGGGTAGGTCTAGTGGGAGTCTCACCGAATATTTACGGCGACTGATTGACTGAACCACATAGACGACCATTTCTAGTTTAAGCACCAAATGATATGAAGTAACTTTATTAGATCCATGCCATAAGGTAGGTTTTGTTGACCTTCTTCCCACATTTCCTTTGACCGGTGCCTTCTCACGGCTCCGTCTATCGACGTCCTTTTTACGGCTCCATCTACTGGTGCCTTCTCTGGTTCATGATTCTTCCCTGTCTATTAATTAAGACTGAGGTCCAATGCCCATCGAACCTCAGGTAACGGTTAACCTCATGCTTATGTAAACAATATTCATGTCATTTTAGCAAATATCACTATAAAAGCCCACAACAGATGTAGGAAATACATATATGTATGTAAGGCAATAACAATACACAGCCCCTGCAGTATGTTTGTTATCCCAGTCTGCACTATCAAATCTAGTGCCACGATGGCCTATCGTGTCCTCAGCGCTAGGAAAACTCTCAACGGTATTATTAAAACCATAACCCGTGTACTCATGATTGTATCAAAAACAATTGAGACAGAGTCTCATCATAGGAACACAGCAATCATATATAAGCATATCACAAGCATCAGAGTCAGTGTTACAGTACGTCGCGAACGTACCTTCGTTGATGGTACTTTAGTACGTTTTATGAAAAACGGTAATTTTTGACAGCGGCCTGACAGTGGCACAACAGCGGTACGACAGCGATACGATTTTCACAGATATCCTATAAGGATAATATTTATCATTATTTAGCATCATAACAAGCATTTTAGGTATAAATTACCATTTTGCCCCTAGTTTGGCTAATCGGCGAAATTTCGCCAGAGCTTCGCTACTTTGATCCTATCTCTCCCAAAATTTTGACATATCTCTTTTCCCAATATATTTTCAAAATAAATACCATATTTACCCCTAAAACATGATATCTAAACTATCTTAAAAAATTAGAGATAAATCTAGCATTTCTACTATAACTACCAAAAGAACTACCAAAGCTTAAGACTAGGGACCGAAAACTTACCCAGGGCTTCGCTATATTTTCTCCGGGCTCCTCCTTCTCTCTAACCTCTCTCTAAAATCGGTTTTGGTGTGAGAAAAGTGAAGAGGGATGGATGGCTATTTATAGAAAAATTAAGTTACTATTCATGCTTTTCGGATCGAATCTCGGCCGTTGGATCTTGTTTTTTTGCGTGGCATCATCTTGGCCTCTCCTTCCCTTGGCCGACCTCTTTGGCCCCCAAAGTCAAAAATTGATGTCATCCATGATTTCACAAGCTCTACTTTATGGCCGGTACCGATAAAGTTCCCAGTTCGGTGTTCTAATCGCGTAATCTTGGAGAATCTCAAAGATCCGGCAGCACAGCGCTGAAGTTCTATTCTTCCTCTTTAAAACTACTTGGGTTAACTAAATTTTTGATCCCATTAAGGGTATTCCGTTGCCTGCTGAACATTTTCGGACAGACGCCATCGGTTACGGAAATAACTTCCGGTAGCACCAACTTCTGGACAAAAATTCACTGGTTTATAATATGTCCTGACCTAAGAAACCTAGTTCATGGTTTGTCACAACGGTCTCGTTTTACATTGGTTTTCATTTCTACTATCTGCCCTATTTCTTTTTTATCCTGTCTCTTAAGTACTTTGTTGGTTTCAGAAATGACTTCGGAGATAGCTCACTCCGGGATAAAATTTTACTTGTTTATAATAAGTCCAGATGTTACAGACTTAGTTCCTATATTTTGAGGTAGGATTTAATTTCTATCGGTTCTCATTTATCCAACTGGTCTTTCTACAAAATATCTCATTAATATTATTATTTAATTTATAAATATCTAGATATTATTTTACAAAAACCCACAACCCTTTTCACACCTAATTTTACTTCCCCCCCCCCTTATTATTTCCTTTTATTTATTTTTTAATTAATTTACTTTATGTCTTAATCATCTTAATTTATCCCATTAATTACTTAATTAGTCACTTACTAATTGTTGATAATTTTCTTAATTAGGATTAATAATTATCTCACAACTATTTCATTTGAGATTGATATTTTATATCTCATGCATTATATTAAAAATCATGGGGCCATTTAGGGTTCCCAAAATAATATTAAATTTTGCCTCATTATTTTTCAAGGAAAAATATTCCAAAAATTCTTAAAATTAGAGACAACATACTTTCTAATAAATATTTTATGCCTCTTGGGATTTATCATAATATTTTTAGGCCATTTTATGCCCTATAAATGCATTTTATGGATTTTAGCTCTTTATCTCTTCTAATTTCCATAGAAATTACCTTAGAAAATAAGATAATTATAACTTATTATTTGAGACCACATATTCACCTATTTCTAATAGGTATTATTTACTAAATTGTGATACTTATCATAAATACGATTTTTAGGGTATTACATAGAATGTTATATGAAGGAGCATGGAGTGTCAAGACAAAAAACCGTAAAGGAATTAAGAAAGATGATTAAGAGTGTGTGGTCGGATATCAATGAGGAGTGTCTTAGACCAACTCAAGTGCCTGAGCCTTTTCTTATGATACTTATGAATCTTGCTCGTATTCGATGTGATTTACAAGGAAGCTGATGGTTTCACTCATTCTGGAGTAATCATGAAGGACTACATTACTCTTCTGCCTGTGGATCCTGTGTCAATATGAATAAATTGTGAAGTGGTGTGAGAAATGAATAAATTGTGTGATGTATTTGTGTGTACTTCTTGTGGTTGTGTTTTCTCTCGATTAATGTGTTATGGCGTTGTCTTTATTGAATAAAACGTGAAAATAAAACGTGCACCTTAAAATATAACGTGTTTCTAATTGTTTTGAAATTTTACACATCTACTGATTGATTGATTGATTTTTTTTTTTTGTAAGCAGCTCAAAATGACTACAAATAGTTTCACGCTTTAACCATGCATATGCCTTCTTTTTTTGTGGCTTAACAGATGTAGTATTTTTCATGAACTTTAATTTGGACATGTCCTGTAAATTCTGCAACTCTTTTAAGATATTAAGGAAACCGTGTTTTTTGAAAAACATCTTGACCAACTTAACTATTTTTTTTAAAATCTAATTAAATTAGGTAAATTATTCTTATATTAAAGATTGGACTCTGTTGAGAGTACATACTGTCCATAAATTATTAATAAAGTCTTTTTGGCTGGATATGATTGATGTGGTGATTGAACGGAATGACTGTAGTTTCTTTATCCTTATGATTCCGTGCATTTTATAATATTTGTGATTATCAACATATTAATTCTTTAATGTTTCCCTAAATACGCTTTCTCACCTGACTCTGAGCAGCCCTACTTAATTAATTGTCCCATAAACCAAATCATAAATAAATAGACTAATTCGAATCTGTAACCTACCATTTGAAAGTTATGTTACTCTCTCTAGTCTAAATTATAAGATCAAGTTGACTTTTGTTTTTGGAGAAATTAAGGAAGCTAATTATATTACTTTAGAGTACCTTTTTTTTTTCTCTAAACTAATTAGTTTGACTAATAAAATAATATATAATCTAATGATACACAACATAAAATATAATTAAGTAATTTGATATTAGCATGTGAGAGAGAGAGAGAGAGAGAGTTTGAGGAAAAAGTAATAAAAAGAGGGAGACAAACCTAAAGAGATGACAAGTACTTCATGTTTTGGCTGATTCCCTTGTGAAAGGCTGTGTAAATTAACTATACAAACTGAAAAAGTGTAAATAAGAAAGAAGCCATTCATATTTTTAACATAGGTGTAACATCCCATTTTCAAAAGCAGTATAATTTTATTTTTTTCATCAGAGTAGAGCATCGGAGCGTAAGAGTAACTAATACATATATTCTAAATACCCACGGTAGTATGTCTGGCTGGTTTTATCAGCGGTACATTAGTGGTTCAATGAAAACGTAAATACATCATAAGTGTCTCCTTGACGATTCCTATGTCGTGGCAACCGAAGATAGTCCTCAGTCAATTCTTTGTGCGGCCTGCTTGCCTTTCTCCTCGGTCCTCGGTCCTCCCGACCCTGAAGCTATATTAAGGGCTGAGGTCCAATGCATACGGACCCCAGGTAACGGTTAACCTCATGTTTACATACACAACATATGGATTACGGACGTTCACAACATTGACAGCACATGAGCCCAACAACAGATATATTACACACACAACCAATGCAGATATATTGCTCCCAACATTATCACACACAACCAATGCAGATATATCGCTCCCAGCATTACAGACGCATCGCTTCCAGCTTACATACAGTTATACTCTAACATCTATATGCACTCAGGCAACATAACAACTATACACACACAATACACATAGCACATACATGCATAACATAAACATCAGCTTTAGTGTTACAGTACGCGAACGTACCTTCGTCCGTTCAGTTCAGCGGTATGTTCGTTTGTTGGTACGCCCCCCGATATTTCTCGGATATCCTATAGTAGTATTTTCTCATTACTTCCTCACAAATAATATCTTAAGAGATATTTTAGTCATTATTGACCTTTTTACCCTTAGTAGATTTGACATTCCAATTTTGCCCTTACATTTTATCAAAAACGCATATGCTGATTTTTCTTGGGCAGAATTTTGATTAACTTTGAAAAATTATAATTAAATCTAAAAAAATTGAAACGAGGATCCGTAAAATTCATCAGAATCCTTAAGATGTCTACTTTCAATGAAAAATAGTGGTTATTGCCCAGATTTTAAGAAAAATTCCCAGTTTTCAATTTTCCCAACGTTGTCCAGAATTTCGCCCAGAAAAATGGCTTAATTTCAACAATTCATTTCTCCTTGTGTAGAACTCAAAATGCTACACTCTAGGTATATTTGAAAAGCTCTATATCTCTACTTCAACCATGAATTTTCTCAGATTTTAAGAACATCATCTTTAACATAAAATACTGGCGTTTTTACCCCTGACTTCAGGAATTGCTAACCGACAAAATTTCGCCAGAGCTTCGCTACTTTGATCCTAGTCTTCCAAAAATTTTGTTATAACATCTTCTTCATCAATTTTTCGAAATAAAACCATTTTTAACCATAAAAACATGAAAATAAAACTAATCTTGAAGATTTAAGGTCAAAACACAATTTAACTATAAATTAAAAGACTAAAACTCAAGAACTTACCCTTGAAGCTCAACTCCTTCTTCCTTCTTGCTTCTCAATTTTTCCCTCTCACTCTCACTACTCTACAATCAGATTGCTTTGTGATTTTTGGTGTGAAGAATTGAGGAGGGGAAGCCTCCTATTTATAGGAAAATAATGAAGGTTAAGGTGGTCATTAACTAAGTAATCCAAACTTGCTTCCTTCCTTATAACCATAGGATTTAAAACCACTTTTTGAACTTTAATCTCCACTCTCCATGGCTGGTCGACATGCAGCCCCCTTTAACCATTTAATTCTGTTTTGCATTTGTTTTTTGTTTGTGTCATGTATTAGCAAAATAACTCATTTATTCAAATATAAACGTATCCAGCGCCACTTGTATTGTATTTTGGGGATCATTATTTACTTTATTACATTTAATCTCCTCCATTCAAAAGTGTGCCGACATGCCCCTGTCTCATTTACAATTTGATGTGTTTGTTTATTAATCAAATATCTTTGATTATTCAATGCAACCTCCACCATGTGCATGCCGACATCAATCCCCTTAATTAGCCATTCCATGCGTTTTGGTTTTCTTTTCTTTTTATCAAATATATTAATCAAATATTCCATGTTTCCATTCTCTAATTGGTTGATTGAAACAATTGACTTTTCAACTTAATTTTATATGATAATCCTTTCTCCCACATGCTGGACGTGCTAGAGATTTGGGGCTGAATAAGAAACTCAAGTTATTCCCTTAATCAAGTGTTCATATGTGTACTAATTACATATCCCATTGGTTAATTAGATAAATAATTACTCCATTAATTAATTAGGCCTTAGGCATTAATATAATTCATATTATATGCTTCTTAATCAAACTTCATTGATTAGAAATTTATTCTCATGCTAATCTTAATCCCTTATTGGTTAATAATCTTCAATTTGGGTTTGCACCTAATTAACTTCAAACATTCCCTTTATTCATGTTTAAACAATTAGCCATTAATTATTTATTTAATCACTTACTAATTGTTGATAATTTTTTTAATTGAGATTAATTATTATCTCACAACTATTTTCTTGACTTTGGTATTTTATCTTTGCATGTAAAATATTAAAAAATAACTTTGAGCCCAAAATTATATTTAATTTTGCCTCATTATTTTCAAGGAAAATAATCCCAAGAATTCCTAAAATTAGAGACAACATACTTTCTAATTTTAAATAATTATTAATTGCCTCTAGGGATTTATCATAATATTTTCCAGGGCCATTTTACGCCCTTTAATTGCTTTTAGGGATTTTTAGCTCTTTATTCACCCTAATTTCAATAGAAATTACCTTAGAAAATAAGGTATTTATTACACTAGTTTAGAACACATATTCACCTATTTCCAATAGGTATTTATTTATCGAAATATAATATTCCAGATAAATAATTATCCGGGTATTACAATAGGCATACCAGAAATATTAAAAGTCCAGTAATGTTTTAAAAGTTAGACGAGACATCCAACTTGAGAAGGATAACAATTTACCATTCTTATGATTCATCTGACTAAACCAGAAATCAAACGGGTAATACACGTTCACGTACAGAGGAGCACATTCCATGCTCATCATTTTGATGAGCATAGAGTATTCATCTTAATCTATTATTTGGATTGATTTTGGATGGCCCAAATTCAATTTAATTCTTTTATGTTTTGAACAAAATTTTATTTTAATAGCTATAAAATTTAAAATAAAGATAGCTAAAACGGAATAAGTTTATCTTTGAAAAACATTGTAAATTTGGACCATCTAAATCATTTTTAATGGTCTAGATTTCATTACAATGATAAGAACTATGTGCTCATCGATGTGATGAGCATTGAATAAGGATATGCACATGTAGACTATTTTTATTAAAAATATGAGATTAATTTTAATTTAAAAAATATTTACATATTTCTTTTTAAAATATCTTTGATTAATCTAAAAAATTAATTGGAGACATTTTGATCATAATACAACTTTGCAAAAATACTTTTATATCTTTGATTACCAATGGCACACTTGTTTTCATTCCTATTCATAAAAGGATGAGCATCATTATCTAAAGAAGATTAGGCTTAATGACATATGGATCATTTGAAGTGGAAGATGATAAATTTAACCAGAGTCCTCAAAGTAAGGGAGAAAAATAAGAACCAAAGACAAATCTAGTTAATATGTTCTCTTCCCCCCCCCCAATAGTTAACTCATATCATTACGATTTTATTTATAAGTCATTTTGACCAAAAAAATTAGTCCTATTTATAAATCCCCTTTTAGATAATAAATGAGATTGAGACAACTTTATTCATATTAATTGTATCAATGAATTGAAAATAAAAAGAGAAGAAAGAGTTGAAAGATATCTATTCATAAATGAGAGTAAAGCTGAAAATTTATCCTATAATCATTAAGCTAACTATTTCTCCTTGGTATGTGTGATTTAGTTAAAAAAAAACACTTATAAATAGGACTAGAGTGATATATCATATGAACCTGAATTTAAATTCTATTATTCATATGAAGATCTTGTAAGTAAGTAATTTATAAATATTTTTTAAAGTGATTTTTAAATTATCAAAAACTCAACTTACCAAACTTTTTGAAAGAGAGTAGAAGAAGATCAAATAAAGTTTTTCTTACGATTTCGAAGTCTTTTTACTTCGTTTGTTTCTTGGCCTGGGGAATCTTTACATGGGTCCGTATTTGAGTCAGTGCGACTGTCCAAGGTCCCAATAATATTTATTACATTTTATTCAAGAATAATAGTAGTAGCTAGCACCTTGATTTTTCTTTTTAATTCAAGAAAACGAGGCATATTTTACCCTGAACAATTATTTTTTTACTTTCTTTTTACTATATTCTCGGCATCAATCATGACAAAAGATTTTTAGATTAAAACAAAGACAAAAACAAGCAAGGCAGTAATCCCTTGGAAAAGACAGGGCAAATCTTCATTTAACAACAACAATAATAGTGACAAATAATTTGACTTCATGTGAATGTCACTTCAATTAGTAATAGATAATTTTTTTATATATATAATATATTCATTTTATGTCCCTCGCAAATATGCAATACATGAATCTTCACAGGACCCATACTAATCAGTCAGTGAGCTCTGAAAAAGGAGATAGAAATTTTTGAAGTTAGGCCTTAATTCTGGAATTATAAACTGAACAACAAACAGAAATCATAAAACTCGGAATGATTCTTGATGTTCTAGTTTCTGTGAATATTTTGAAAATAGACATGTCAAGGTTCATGTATATTTTTGAAACGCCAAATTGAGTTTTTTTTTTTATAGAATTAATTATGATTTTTCAAAGTTCTTTAAAAATTTGCTTAAAAAATCTAGCAATTCGTTTTTAAGGAAAAGAAGGGTAAAATTGGATAATTGATCCATTAGAGGTAAAACGGTCAAAACAGGAGAAAATATTCTTTTTGATATTATTCTAGGAAAAATGATATCAATTACAATATCATATAAGTTATGGAAAAGGGAATAATCCGACGATAATGTTATAGGATATCCGGGAAATCCAGAGTCGGATTCAAAAGGTCGAGCTTTTTGGTAACTACGCGGTGAAAGGTACATTCATGTACTGGTAACTATAATCTTCTATATCTTGTATGTCTGTATATGATTGAATAATTCATAGAGTGACTAAGACTCAGTCTCAGATGACATGTTTGTTTACATTCAACTTTGTGTGGGTTATAGTAATGATAATGCCGTAAGTATGCTTTTTTAGCACTGAGGACACATGGATTTGTGGCACTGGTGAGTGCAAACACTGTTAACATTACATTTGTTGTATGCCATGTATTGTGAATGCTGAAATGTTATGAATATCTATTATATATTGTTTATATTTGCTATAAAGGTTAACTGTTACGTAAGATTAAATTCGATTGAATCTCAGACTTAACTAAAGGTTTAGGAAAGGAATCTGGACTTGGGAAGGAGATGTGGACGGAGCAAGCGAAGAGGCACCAGTCAAGACGAATGCTGGAACAAGTTTATAAAGAGTATCAGTAGAAGTTCATCAGAGCGTAGTTTCTGACATAAATCTAATAGAGTTATTTCAAACCATTTGGTGCTTTAATCTAAGAAAGAGTTGGTCTATGTGGTTATAATAATTAGTCACCGTGAAAGACGAGGAGACTCTCACTAGACTATCATCGGCCTGGGCAGGTTTGATCAACTGTATTAGGTTCCAAGCCATAAGTCGAGATAGACCAGGATTTAAGTTTGTAAATTGTATCACATAAATATTCCTTTACGATTTTTAATATAACTAGCATATGTCGGGGCATATGTTTTCAGTTACTCATCGTCCAAACGATAATGCATACTCTCTATTCCGCTTTACTCTGACCTGTTAACACTGTCAACTCTGTTGATATTCCTGATACTACATGTCATCAGACACAATAAGTAGTATGTAATTTGGGGTGTTACACATGATAATGTTGCATGCTTGTTTTCCTAGTGCTGGGGATACCTGTTTGGGACATGTAGCACAGGTGAGTGCAGACATCGTTAACATTACATTTGTTGTGTGCTATGTGTTGTGAAAACTGAATGTTATTCTCCATGTTATGAATATTTGTCATATATTGTAATTATTTGAACATAAGGTTAATTATTACCTGAGATTCAATTCGATTGAATCTTAGACTTAACTATAGCTTCAAGAGGATCCGGATCTGGAGCCAGAGGTAAGCAGCACGTGAAGGAGCGTGTGAAGACTCAGAACATGTTTTTATTTTGGATTGTATTTATGCTGCTAGATATTTTGTATCTAAACACTTAGATAATTTTACTGAATTTAAACTCAACCGGATACACCACGAATAGTTCAAATTTATATCCATATCATATGTTTTATCGCTCCACTTTGATGATATTCTTATATACTATGTGTTAATATACATAATAAGTAGTATAAAATTATGAGTGTTACCTTTCTTCCTGGAACATTGTTTTTGGGTGCCCAAAAGATGTTTCCAAGATTCGCGTGGGACAGCTATCCTAGCAAAGGATAGAAACACTGAAAAACATAATCCTTAAAATGTGCAGTTCTGCCTTGAAGAACCTTTCCATAAATCTATCTTGAAGTTGATGAGTCTGTCCATTATTTTAACATGACAAGTTTTGTTTACTACAT
Source organism: Acacia melanoxylon (assembly GCA_019022615.1). Taxonomy (NCBI): domain Eukaryota; kingdom Viridiplantae; phylum Streptophyta; class Magnoliopsida; order Fabales; family Fabaceae; genus Acacia; species Acacia melanoxylon. Next base: position 16,806,768 of record JAFJYJ010000005.1, read on the forward strand.
GCTCTTAGGGACACATACTTGAACATTTTTTTACTCCAAATTCTAAAGTTCCTTTTCTGTTTGTAATTCACATTATTGGGCTGCGATATATCGATCCAATTGACCCGATTTTCTTCTATGGAATATTTTTTTATCGCCCTTTCATTGTATTCATCAGGAAGTGGTGAGAATTTTCTGATTAGAAAAATTATGAAAGTTAACATTTAATAATAAAAGGATATTAAAAAAACAAGTTGTTTAGATTCTTTCTTCTTTTTTAAAAAAGTTCCTTTAAATATAGGAAATAACTCTCAGTCACTTCATAGTTACAAGCACCACATGTTCTCTATGTAGGAGTAGTAAATCCTTAATTCTAACATAGAAGTTACAATACCATAAATCTATAACTTATAATATCTATAACGATTTCCTTTTTCCACATACACATATTTGATACCTTTTCTGGTTAAAATATATATTTGATACTTTAATTAAGAGCATAGTTTATGTAACACCCCAAATTTCGTAGCATAAATCGTGCTGGTGACACGTGGTTTTATAAAAATTCATCGAGATTTGAGGTCTTCTGACTTAGCGTTTTGTGGAAACGGAGAGCATGTACTAAAAATTTGAACAACAAGTATAACCTTTGAGTAACTAATATGAAATACTCGGACATATGATGATCCCGACGTATACCGATATATATTACAAAATCTCCCGAAGGAATTATTCATGTGATACAGTAATACAAAACTCTATAATTACATTTCTTCTATGTAACTATACCCTTTTCCGCCAGCCTTAGGTAGACTTGGAACATAGAACCTAACTCAGTTAAATCATCTCATTTGGCCAGGCTGGGTAGATCTAATGGAAGTCTCACCATGCTAGGGTGACTGATTGACTGAACCACATAGACGACCCTTCTAGTTTAAGCACCAAATGATGTGAAGTAACTTTATTAGATTCATACTGTAAGGTAGGTTCTGTTGACCTTCTTCCCGCATTTCCTTTGACCGGTGCCTTCTCACAGCTCCGTCTATCGGTTTCTTTTTACGGCTCCATCTACTGGTGCCCTATCTGGTTCATGATTCTTCCCTGTCTATTAATTAAGATTGAGGTCCAATGCCCATCGGACCTCAGAGTAACTGAGTTAACCTAAATGCTTATGTAAACAATATATGCATCACAGGTATTCATAACATTTTCACAAAAATCACTACAAAAGCTCATAACAAATGTAGGAAAAACAAAATCAACTACGTAAGGCAATAACAATACACAGCCCCTGCAGTATGTTTGTTACCCCTGTCTGCACTATCAAATCTAGTGCCACGATGTACGGTCGTGTCCTCAGCGCTAGGAAAACTCTAACGGTGTTATTAAAACCATAACCCGTATATTCATGATTGTATAAAAACAATTGAGACAGAGTCTCAGTATAGGAACACAGCAATCATATATAAGCATATCACAAGCATCAAAGTCAATGTTACAGTACGTCGCGAACGTACCTTCGTTGACAGTATTTCGATATGTTTTACGAAAAACGGTAATTTTTTACAGCGGTGCAAACAGCGGCACAACAGCAGTACGACAGCGATGCGATTATCTCAGATATCCTATAAGGATAATATTTATCAATATCTAGCAAAGCATAATATGGGCATTTTAGGTACAAATTACCATTTTGCCCCTAGTTTGACTAATCGGCGAAATTTCACCAGAGCTTCATTACTTTGACCCTATCTCTCCGAATTTTGACATATCTCTTTTCCCAATATATTTTTGAAATAAATACCATATTTACCCCTAAACATGATATTTAAACTATCTGGGAAATTTAAAGATAAATCTAGCATTTCTACTATATCTACCGGAAGAACTACCAAAGCTTAAGACTAGGGACCGAAGAACTTACCTAGGGCTCCGCTATATTCTCTCCGGGCTCTTCCTTCTCTCTAACCTCTCTCTAGGATTCGAAATTTTGGTGTGAAATGAGAAGAGGAGGTGATGGCTATGTATAGAAGAAAAATGACAATATTCATGCCTTTTTCAGACTGGATTTCGACCGTCGGATCGCACTTTGACACGTGGCTTCATCCTTGCCATTCATGTGTCTCCCCCTTATGTCATGCATGATGTCACACTTTTGCTTTATGTGACTGTACCGATAAAGTTCCCTGTTCGGTGTTCTAATCGCGTAATCTTGGAGAATCTTAAAAATCCGGCAGCATAGCGCTGAAGGTATATTCTTCTTCTTTAAAACTACTTAGGTTAGCTAAATTTTTGATCCCATTAAGGGTATTCCGTAGTCTTTGAAGATTTTTGGATAGACGACGTCGGTTACGGAAATAACTTCCGATAGCAGAACTTCCGGACAAAAATTCATTTGATTTATAATATGTCACGACCTAAGAAACCTAATTCATGGTTTGTCACAACGGTCTCGTTTTCTATGGGTTCTCATTTCTACTATCTGCTCAATTTCTTATTTACCCTGTCTCTTATTTACTCCGTTGATTTCATAAATGACTTCGGAGATAGCTCACTCGGGATAAAATTTCACTTGTTAATACTAAGTCCAGATGTTTCGACTTAGTTCCTATATTTTGAGGTAGGATTTAATTTCTATCGATTCTCATTTAACAAGCGTCTTTCTACCGAATATATTATTATTTAATTACTTAATATCTAGATATCATTTTTGAAATAACCCTAACCCTTTTCACACTACTTTTTTATTTATTATTTATTTAATAATTTCGCCCCCCCCCTTTTTAATTAATTTTTATTTATTTCCTACTCATATCTTAATCTAAGTAATTAGCCATTAATTGCTTAATTAGTTACTTACTAATTGTTGACAATTTTATTAATTAGGATTAATTATTATCTCACAACTATTTTAATTACATTGGTATTTTATATCCCATGTAAAATATTAAAAATCATGGGGCCTAATTAGGGTTTTTAAAATTAATTTTAAATTTTCCCTTATTATTTCCAAGGAAATAATTTATTAAATTGCTATAATTAGGGACAATACTTTCCCTAATTTTTAATATTTATTTCACTGCCCTTTAAGATTTATCATAATATTTTCAAAGCCATTTAAATGCCCTAAAAAAACATTTTTGGGAGTTTTAGTTCTTTATCTCCTCTAATTTCCACAGACTTTTACCTTAGAAATAAGATAATTTTGCTCAATAGTTGAGACCACATATTCACCTATTTAAATAGGTAATATTGACTCAAAGGGAATATTTAAAACAAATAATTATCCGGTATTAAATATTCACGTATTACAGTTTACATAGGCATATTAACGCTAGCTTTCGCTTTGTTCTTTTATTTTTATTATTTTTACATGATCTTTAGCTTATTTGAAGCTTCTTCTTTTAAGAAACAAAAGACTTCTCCCTTTTCTTTTTATCTGCATCTGATTTTTGTGTCGTATTCATATTTAGAAAGCTGCAGTGAATTATATAGATTAAAGCCTTTGCAGTGGTGCTAATAGAGTGCTGTAGGAGAACGATGAGTTATATAGTAGAACTGAAGTGCATGAGACCCATCTCATTCATACACATCCTATATCTTCAATAATAACCTATTTAATGCAAAGATTATTTAGAGCTGAATTTAATGGGCATTAACATTTAACGACAACGAAAAAATTTGGCTGAAATGTGACGACCCAAGGATCATGGAGTGAAATTTCAATTACATATAATTTATCAGAGCTTTTGCCTCAAATTCAAATAATTATTTTATGCTATTAATTAATTTTACTGCTTAATTGTGCTATTAATTTCACTTTTCATGTTGGAAGAAAGCAATATTCTTGAGAAAGAACATTGAACATTCTTTCTCAAGAATACATTATTTCCTTCGAGCTTGTATGGGATGAAACTTTTCATGATAAAAACCTTCTCTCTGTGAGAGGAGTAGTAAAAAGACAAGGGCAGGTAAATGAAGACAAAGTCGTCATCCATGAAAAGAAAAGAAATGAAAGAGAAGAATCGAGGACTCTGATATAGAGTTGCAACAGTTTTAATTTTATGGGCCCAATCTATCCTCAATTTTCAACATGTCAAAATCCTTTCAACAAGTAGACATTAGGTCGCTCTCGTTTTTCTCTTTCAAAGAATTAATTGGATATACAGACAACAAGAGCGAGGCTGTAGATGATTACAAAATGAGGATCAATGGTGGGCTTGCCCATGGATTTAGTCACCACAATTATTAGATTCTCTGATCATGGTATATCAACAGTGATGGATCAACGTGGATGAATCTTAAAGCTTCCACGGATATCCGAATCTTGTTGAAAGCAGAACAAAAACTGTATCTATGGGGGGAAAAAAATCAGTTGCATTACAAGGTGAGAAGAAGAAAGAATAGGAATCATTAATACAAAGCATGGTTCTTTAGAAGGGTTTTGTTGGAAAAAGAGAAGGGAAAGCAGATGAGAATAAGAATAGGAAAAGAGAGTGATAATTGGAATACAAAGTGTCTTCAGTGTGATAAAAAAAAAAAAAAAAAAAAAATTTTGTTGTAAAAACAAGTATGATAAACACAATTTAAACAGTATGCTTATATTTATCTTCTTGGTGTACTGTAAGATTTGAGTATGGAAAGCATGCTCATAATTTTCAAATTGTAAGAACTTGTAATGATGAATACTACTCTAACATGTTTTTAATGTAAGAGCTAGATAATTAATATAAAAATATTAAAGAAAATTAATGTTGTTACTTATAATAAATATATATTGGTTTGCCTAAAATATATTGTAATTACTCATTGATGGAAACCTATCTTATTCTATGTGAAATCAATAATAAGGATACTTTTAAAAAAATATAAATAAAAAGATAGAGTGGATTAAGATTTTTTATTAATTCCTTATTTCGTCTCCATTTAATTTCTCATAGTTTTCTTCTCTCTCATGAACCTCTTTTTTCTCTTGACTCACTTTTTTATTTCAATCACTCCTTCTCCTTCTCTACACGTAGATCGGTAGATGTATTCTTTTTCTCGCATGGTGAAATAGATTCCCTTGTATATTATATTGTGCTTATTTTTAATAGTTAAATCAAGCCGTTGTTTTAAACACATGGAACTAACTAAAAGAAGATAATGACTCATCATATATAATACAAGTTATTTAATAACTCTTTATCAATCTACATTAGCGCCTTTTATATAATGTCCCGTTTGTCAAGAACTATTCCGTTAAATCCCTTCCAAAGTGATTGTGCTCCGGAATTAATTTCCCATTTTCCACTGACTCCAAAGTCCTTAGGCTTTGTATGTTGTGAAGTATTCCTTGTATAGATACGAGCGGTCTTGGCCTGGTACATATCCTCCAACTTTTCGTGAGGGGCGTCTGTTTCTTGTGCAACATGGTGGAAGAAATTTGACCACAGTTTTTTGATTTGATTTCTTCCACTCTATCTTCCTGACAGAGATCTTCCATCAGGGTCTCCACGATGTAATTTATTGGCGATGAGCGTAATCATTGCTCCGAAAGATGATGTTGACCCATTATCACCTACAAATAATTTTCAACGATCGGGAAGTTGTGGAACGGTCAAAAAGATGGAATTGACACTACGGGGTCAAAATTCCCTCTAGAGAACCAAACAAGAATTTCAAAACTTTGAGGACCAAGCTGCAATTTTCGGAAAGATAGCTGGAATTTAAAGATCGGGTCAATATGAAATTTCCCGAATATTTGGGACCAAACTGAAATTTTAAAAATTGCTCAATTTATAATATTCCCTTGTATATTATATTGTGCTTATTTTTAATAGTTAAATCAAGCCGTTGTTTTAAACACATGGAACTAACTAAAAGAAGATAATGACTCATCATATATAATACAAGTTATTTAATAACTCTTTATCAATCTACCCCTTTATCCTATTTATAAAGGCTTAATAACTGAATTATGTGGTATAAGAAAGTGGTTAAAAAAAGTTTAGAATAATAATATATATAATATATCTCAAATAAACTTTTGTTTCCACGTATAACCGCATTTATAAGGAGACAAGTAAGAGAGAAAAATAAAGTAAATATAAGTATCATCAATCTTTTAATAAATGCCATATCTATAATTAATGAGAGGAAAATGGAAAAAAAAACTCATTAAATGTTCACACAATTCTTGTCAGGCTCCTATAAAAATGACCAACCAATAAGTTGTTTGTTCAAATGGTAAGGGGCCTTACCCTGTAAGGAGAAGAACACAAATTCGAATCCTAGAAAGTGCATTTGTTGGGGGAGGTAAGAACACTTTGCCCTCTAAACCTTGAGAGGAAAAACCTTTGATCAAATAGAAAAATGACCAAGACAATCCAAATTTTGGATTCTTATAAGAAGGATGGGAGCAAGAATTAAAGTTCTATATTGAGATTATGGAGAGGAGTTTTTTTTTTTTTTTTTTTTTTGGTCATATCATTAAAATTTTCATGTGAACAAACTTCTTTTGGTTATATTTATTATAAGGCGGAGAAAAGACTTCTTTAGTTGTATTTATAAATCACTTCATTAAAGTTTTTAAGCGAATGTACAATTTTACGGTTCCTTTATTATTGTGTTGACTTTATTTTGATGAGATATTGTGTATATTAAACAAGGGTAAAATTAAAAAGTTGTTAAATTTTAATACAAAGTTAATGAGGGTATAGGGCTTTTTTTAGTTCTGATGAAAGATGTTTGAATGACTTACAAAGATGATCAAATTATAATTTCACCTTTTATTTTTTATTGCTTAGACTTTGTATATATGGGGTATAGCAAATATTATATAAGAGTAAAATTAGAAAGTTATTAATTTTAAGCTTAAAATAAGGCATGTGGTGGTTGAACGGAATCACTAATCACTGAAGTTTCTTTATCCTTATGATTCCATGCATTTTATAATATTTGTGATTATCAATATATTAGTTCTTTAATGTTTGCCTAAATACGCTTCTCACTTGACTCTGAGCAGCCCTACTTAATTAATTGTCCCATAAACCAAATCATAAATAAATAGACTACAATATACTTAATTTTTCGCACTTCATTTATTTAGTTATTGCATCTTCGATCTCTTCTCTCTTTCGCAGTCCAGTGCAACATACACTCCATTTAATTTCTCTCTCCGGCTGCCTCCGTGTGCTTTTTTTTTTTTTTTTTTTCCTTTCTTTCTTTTTTTATTGGTGATGCATACTAGATCGAGAACTACCAAGCATTGAATAGTCTATTAGAGAGCATATAAAGTATAAGAGACAAATGGAATTATTAACTCTAAAATACAACGGTCAAAGATGTCATTGAGAAATAGGCAGCCAGGAGAGAAGTACTTAGGTTCAAATTTGTTAATATGTGTGTTAAAATATAAGCTTTATTTTAGATTTTTTAAAGTATTTATTACCTTTTTTTCAACTGTACCCCTTGGGTACAGTCTTGACTGTATTTGTTGTATCTATTGTCTCTCTCAAATATCTATTTTATAAATAAGGCATGGTTAAATAAATAAATAATATATATATATATATATATATATTGTTTTAAACTAATTTTAATTATTTTTTAACACAAATCGGTTATTTGAAGCTTATGATTAAGACAGAGGGAGTATACACCAATAGTAAAAGTTGAACAAGATACACTACTTATCAACTGTTGACATATTTTAAATGTTATTAGGCTTATACACATTATAAACTAACCCTTATTTTTTAAGTCAAAGTTTAGCAATACACGCAAGTTGTAGCAGCCAGGAGAAAAGTGTAAATAAATAGTGAAAGGTACACACACATATTCATACATTATGCTAGGCAATGACGGATTTAGGGGGGCTAGGGGTGGCCCCCGCCCCCCCTAATTTTTTCTAAAAAAATATATTTAGTAGGGGACTTAAATTAACTTTTCTAACTATATATTAGACGAGATTGATTGATACTTCATATGCCCACAAGGAAACTGGCAATCCTTAAGCACAGTGGATAGTGAACATTCTGGATTAGTCATTTTGCTCCATATTAAGACTCCTTATCTTGTTTTTGCAATTTTTCTTTCTTGTTTAGTTCATACTCCGTGGGTAACCTATCTTTTCCATTAATGAGGAAGCTTGTACCCATTTTTCTAGTTTCTACAGCATATGAAAATAATCAAGATAAGGCTTCGAAATATAATAGAAGACCAATTTCTTGATGATTTTTTATTAGATACATTAAAAAAGAAATTGTTTTCAGTTTTAGCACGGATTCAATTATATATGAGTTTAAAAATATGAAAATACGTAGAGTAAGAGTTAAGTTAAGTGATTTTAATTCATGTAATATATTTCTTTCAATTTTTTGTATATTAGGTATGTATTGTATTTCAAGTACTTTTGTTTATGATATACGCCCTCTGGTCCTAAATATAGGACAAAGTTTGTAATGCAAATTGCACGACAAACTTTGTCATATATTTAGAACCGGAGGTAGTAGTATTTTTTATTTCCGCCCCCCGTGATTAAAATTCCTGGCTCCGCCCCCTGATGCTAGGTATATGAGCTAAGTTTGCATAATATTATTCATTATTTGAGGATAATATAACTTTTAAAGAAATTATTTGTTATACTGATAATATGAATTCTTGCGTCCTCTCTCTCTGTGAAATTAACGTAGATTTTTTTCTACATTTTGGTGAAGTTAACGTATAATGAATAATTCAATTGTTAGAGTTTTTATATTGTGTAATTAAACTATTGCATCAACGTTTTCTATAAATACCTACACCACCATTTATTGTAATGTAAGCAAAACCCTTTCCACTGACTTTCCAAAAGCTTCCCCTTCTGGTGATAGCCACAATATGTCTGTAAATGCTTCTCCATCACTTGTAATTTCTCCTTCAAACCCTAAAATTAATGGCACAGGCAATTTGGGTCGACAATGTGCGGAATATCATCCTTCTCTATGGAATGATTATTTCCTCAAATATGCTTCTGACTCTTTGGTATTTATATTTCTACTTTATTTTTATTTATTTTTTGAGTCACATTTCTACTTTATATTTGATACACATAAACACATTAAAGAAGAAAATTCTTGAATTGAGGATAGTCTTGGAGACGAGTTTTGCTTCCAATAAGCCTCTACTATTCAAAAAAATGTTCATTAATTAACCTTGTTTATTATTCCTTTCATTTACCTGCCTGCTATTAATTTTTTGCACTTCATTTACTTTGATTTCTCATCCTATATTTTATCTTTCTCCATGCTTTACGGGGGATAGTCCTTTTAATTTCTAAGGGAAAAAGCAATTAATAGCTTAATGCAAATTATATGGATAGGATTTAGAAACAAATCAATAGACTTAGCCTAAGTTTATTCTATTGAATTTGGCTTCTTGCCCAGTTTAATTCGGGACGAATTTGTTTAAATCATGTAAACATAATATTTAATTATCAAAAAAAAAAATTGAGAAAATTAATATTTTGATCTTTATCTTTTTTTTTTACTCTATTGTGACTCAAGTCTTTAAAATTTGACCTAGTGCAACTTCAGTTAGCCCTATGATTTTGACTCGGTTCAGATCACATAATATGCTAATGTTTACATGGTGGTTTTAATCTTGTTAGCTAATGACAGGTTCTTTAAAACTATGTATAGGAAGTTGATGATGAAATGAAGAAAACTATCGAAACCTTGAAAGAAGAAGTGAGGAAGATACTTGTCTCTATGAAGGAGTCCATAAAGAAAGCTGAAGTGATTGAGTCAATTCAATGTTTGGGTTTATCATATCATTTTGAAACTGAGATTGATGAAATGTTGAAGCAGATTCACTATCATTACGTTGAAAATAATGAAATAACTCATATTGAAGATCTTCATTCTCTAGCTTTACTCTTCAAGTTATTGAGGCAGCATGGATATCCTGTTCCAGCAGGTATACAACGGTGTGTGTGTGTATTGTGCGTGCGCTCTTTTCCTATGAGCTCCAAATTGTTTTGGAATTTGATCCCATATTAATATAAAATTATACAACCAAAATCTTATATTAGTTATTGGAAAAAAGAATATTGTACAATCCAGTTTGTTTAGCATATACTACTAGTATAAGATATTTGGACAGTATAGAATTCGGGTAGACAATTCAAATTCAATTTTTTTTATTTTTCTTAGTCGTCAATATACATACATATCTATACATATAGACCTATATATATATAGACACACACACACATATACATATATATGTATACACACACACATATATAAATATGTATATGCATACATACATACATATATGTATGTATCTATATACATACACACACATATATGTATGTATGTATGTATGCATATACATATTTATATGTACAGATACATATATCTATATACACGTATACATGGGATAGCCGCAGAAATTAAAGTATGAGCTCATCGAAATAATTTCTGACGGCTCTCACTTATAGATACTAAAGTTCGGTCCTCAATCAACTAACGCAGGAGAACAGTCGGGGACATCTAAGAAAATATCACTGCTAAAAATACACTAAATACAGTTCCAATTTTAATTTGCTTCACAAACTCACCAAACTCTTTCTTTATGAGACACATACACACACATATACATGCATGCATGCATACATACATACATACATACATACATACATACATACATACATACATACATACATACATACATACATACATACATACATACAAAGTAAAAACAATAAGGGATCTTTTTTTTCTTTTTCTTTTTTTTACAATTACTAAAAGGTGATTTTACTTTGTATTTTTTTTTTATTCAAAGTAAAAAATATAAAAAAATATTGCCCCTTTCACATTCAAAATGACTACTTCAGTTTTTTTTTTTTTTTGGGTTGGTTTTCATCATCCTTTTAACTTACATATGATCGTATCACCAGATGTGTTCAACAAGTTCAAGGATGAGAAAGGAAACTTCAGAGAAACACTCACTTCAGATGTTGAAGGAATGATAACTCTGTATGAAACTTGTTATCTGAGTATTCATGTAGAGGACATTTTAGACCAAGCACTAACTTTCACCACCAATCATCTCCGATCCATCACCATTGAATCAAACCCTTTTCTTGCAGCAAAACTAAACAATGTCTTAAAGCAATGTCCATATAGGGGAACACCTAGATTAGAGGCACGAAAGTACATCTCAATCTACCACCTTCATCCTTCCTGCATTGAAGTTCTTTTGACCTTAGCAACATTAGACTTCAACGCACTCCAAAAGCTGCACCAGAAAGAAATTGGCAACATTTGCAAGTAAGTTATCGAGCCTTGTGAAACAAAAAGAAGAAATCTAAACATTATTAGTTATGAAATTACTTAGACATACATACTTTCATTTTTTGTAGATGGTGGAACAGTTTGGATGTGCCAAGAAATCTGCCATATGTAAGAGACAGGATTGTGGAATATTACTTCTGGGGTCTTGCGGCTTATTTTGAGCCTCAATACTCCCAAGGCAGAAGTATCATGACCAAACAAATTAGTTTCTTAACTATCTTCGATGATACATACGATGTTTATGGAACCATCGACGAACTAGAACTCTTCACTTCGGCAATTGAGAGGTTTAGTTTTGATATATATGTTTGTTGAATTTTGAACATGCCCCCCCCCCCCCCCCCCCCCCCCAAAAAAAAAAAAAATAAAATAAAATAAATCTAGTCTTACTTTTGGTGTTTAAGGTTAAACCATTGAATGTATTGATATGTTGACACAGGTGGGATATTAGTTGCTTGGATGACCTCCCAGGATATATGAAGCTAATTTATAGGGAACTATTGAAGTTCTATGATGAAATCGATGAGGACATGAGGAAAGAAGGAAGATTATACAATATTGATTACATCATAAAAGACGTATGATATGATCTTGTCCAATATAAAGTTCTCAATATTGCTAATTCTTTGATACACTTCAATAAACTAGATATAGTTATTGTTTTCATATAAAATGCTGTTTTATATATGCCAGCTTAAGGGGATAGTGCAATGCTACATGACAGAGGCGAGATGGTTTCAAAGAAACTATATACCAACAACCGAGGAGTACTTTAACTTATCCATGATAACTGCTAGTCATACATTATTGTCCATGTCATCTTTCATTTGTATGGGAAACATTGTAACTGAGGACATCTTCAAATGGGCACAAAACCAACCTAAAATTATCAAAGCTGCTTCTGTTATTGCCAGGTTTTCCAATGACATCGTCTCAAGGGAGGTATATAAATATAACTGATCTCCATGCCAAATAATTTTTTTTTCTCTACTTATTATATGACTTTCTCCTAAAATTCTTTGTGCTGGTGTAGTTTGAGCTGAAAATAGAGAACGAAACCTCAAATGTGGAATGCTATATGAGGGACCATGGAGTCTCAAGACAAGAAGCGGTGGATGAATTAAGAAAGATTATTAAGAGTGCATGGAAGGATATGAATGAGGAATGTCTTAGACCAACTCAAGTGCCTATGCCCTATCTTATCAGAGTCCTGAATCTTGCTCGTTTCATGGAGGTGTTGTACAAGGAAGATGATAGTATCACTCATTCTGGAGCAACCATGAAGGAGAACCTTACACTTTTGTTTGTGGATCCTGTCCCAATATGAGCAACATATATTAGAATCTACTTCGTCGCAAAAATGTGTCTCAAACTTTGGCTTTTGTAAGGGTATGAGAAATAAACTGTTTGATCTATATATATTGAGTTAATTATGTTTTTGTTGTGACATGGTGTGTGTTTTTGTTTAATAATATATGAAATATATATACATCCTTCTTGTGTGTTGTTTGAAAATTAAACGTGTGATGTATTTCAAACAAAATTGTACATGCTTAGCTTAATTTATATTTGTGTTGATGACGACATTTATACATTTATCTTTTCTATCTCCTGTCTCATATTTGTGCGTAAAATAATTTCTTAAGTTAACAGTGCTTATTCTAGGAATCTGAAATAAGATTCAGCCAAAAACTACTTTGAACTAAAGTGGATCTTGAGAGATATGTTTAATGTCAGCAACAATTTTGATCAAGTAATAAATCCTAAGAGATATGCCTTCCTACCTTATTATAGGGCATGTTAATTAATAAAATCAAAGTCCAGTAATAAATCTTATGGATGCTTTCAGTTATTACGTACGACAACGGTTGGCTTAAGACTTGAATTGTAACACCCCAAATTTTGGGATAAGAAGTTTAGGAATATGATTGAGATAAATAGGCTGCTAAGCGAGTAAGTGTCCAAGTCTTAAGCTTTTCATAGCTTAAGATAATTATTAGATATTATTTTGGATCTTTAAAAAAAAAATTAGGGGGAAATTATGAAATGTCATTTTGAGGATATAGGAATATTACAAGGGAATTAAATTGTGAAAATTTGGCCTAAATAATGAGAAGATTAATTATTTGGAATTTGAGGCTTATGATTGTCGTTGTTGGAACTCTGAGAATACATTGTAGGAATCTCACCAGAAACGTGGAAACGAATCGTACCGACACGATGTAGGAAAAGTTAAAACCTTCATCGTTTTGATTACCTGGAAAGATGCAGCGATCTGAAAGTCTCTCCACGAACAGTCGTAGTCCTCTCTATGATCGATCTTCCAGACTATCTCTCGAGGGGGATAGGATGGTTGTGTGGGCAACCGTTCAGATGATGAACGTCTGCCTCTAGGGTTTGTTTCTGATGAAAGCCTCATGTTTTTCCTTGGCCGTCACAAGGAGGTGAAAGTGGGTTTATATACTACTACATCCAAGACCTAACCCTAAACCACATGGGCCATAGGGTTCTTGGGTTGTAGTCTCACTTAAGCCTTATTGGGCTTAAGTGACTAAAGAGCACATTAACCCAACAATCTCTCACTTGCTCTTTAAGATACAAATTTGAGTTCGTAAACCCAAGACCATGTAGCCCATAAGCCATCATCATCTGGGGATCTACCATTTGTCATTTATCAAGGCTCATGATAATCTACAGACGATTATCTAGTTCGGTGCTACTCCACTAAAAGCCCGAATGTGAACTCCAAGAATAATGACAGTTATAACACGAATATGCATGACCCCTTTATAGAATGTCTATAGTTTGATTGATCAGTTTTCTGTAACCCAATCAATTATTTATTCCCTTGACTGTGATAGTTTCTCTAATGGATTACATGCACTGGCCAGTGTCTTCAATATCCAAGTACCGAAACATATCAAGGGGACATTTCCTATAAATTTCATGTTGTTTATCTCATAAACACCAATAACAAAATAGTCTCAATCCCAAAATACCAAGTTATTGGCCGTCACATAGATCAAACTAACCTCTCCCGTTGGTAAATCAAAGAATGAAAACTATTCGACTACCTATTTAAAATAAACTCAGGATTAAGAGCAACTACATGACTATAGTTATCTGGAGATTTGATTCCTTATGACAGAAAGAACAAGCTTAATCAAATCTCTCCTTGATCCATTCAATGTAAGTATTAACTCACACCAATATTTTATAATGATTCGGACAAAACATTTCATAAAATATTGCAGCCTAAATAAAGTGCCCAACTTAATTTAATAGCTGTGAACTTTTTCATCAATTGTGAGAACCTATGACCATGTCCTCTATGAATGTATCCATATGATCATATACTCCACAATTGATCCGGACCTTAGAGTTTGTAAATAGTGTGCTAAATAAATGAATAACACCTCATTTATAATATTCAGAAAAAAGAAAAAAATGCAATGTCATAATGTCTTGCTCAAAAAGTACAAAATAACAAAGTGAAGTAACAACTATCTAAAGCTATAGTAAATCTGGAATCCTCTTAAGACCCATAGATGTAACATGCCTCTCGAACACACGTTCAGGCAAACTCTTAGTAAAAGGATCAGCAAGGTTCTCGTCTGATGCTATCTTTGCTACCAATGTATCTCTTCTTTCAATTATGTCTCGGATCAAGTGGTACTTCCTCTGTATGTGTTTTGTCTCTTGTGATACCTTGGTTCCTTTGACTGTGCTACTGCCCCACTGTTGTCACAGTAAAGTGTGATAGGACAATTAACACCTGGTATCACTTGAAGGTTCGTTAGGAACTTCTTTAACCATGCAGCTTCCTTTGCAGCCTCAGAAGCAGCTACATACTCAGCATCTGTGGCAGAGTCAGCCACACATGATTGTTTTACACTTCTCCAACAAATGGCACCGCCATTAAGGGTGAACACATATCCCGAGGTGGACTTACTTGAGTCAATATCTCCTTGGAAATCTGAGTCTGTATAACCAATGGTTTCAAGACTCCCACTAGAATAGACCAACATATAATCTCTTGTTCTCCGTAGGTACTTGAGTATATGTTTAACCGCTACCCAGTGTTCCTCTCCAGGATTAGATTGGTACCGGCTTACTACTCCCACTGCATAGCAGATATCTGGTCTGGTACAAAGCATAGCATACATGAGACTACCTCCGCCGAAGCATAAGGTATCCTACTCATGCGTTTCTCTCGCTAAGGAGTTTTAGGAGATTGCTCCTTAGAGAGATGAATCCCATGCCCGAAGGGTATAATTCCCCTCTTGGAATTCTCCATGCCAAACCCGGCAAGTATTTTGTCGATGTATTTAGCACGGGATAATCCCAAAACCCTATTCTTCCGGTCTCGCAAGAGTTTAATGCCAAGAATATAATTGGCTTCCCCGTGTCCTTCATATCAAAATGCTTGCTCGGCCCAGGTCTTTATGCCTAACAATACCTCTATATCATTACCGATAAGGAGTATATCATCCATATAAAGTACCGTAAAAGATCGCATTACCTTGGATCCTTTTATACACACACGGCTCATCGGACTTTTCTCAAAACCATAAGACTTAATGGCTTGATCAAACCGATGTTCCATGATCTGGACGCTTGCTTAAGTCCATAAATGGATCTTTGCAACTTGCATACCAGTTTTTCTTGCCCTTTGGCTATAAACCCTTTTGGTTGCTGCATATAGATTTCCTCTTCCAAATTTCCATTTAGAAAAGCAGTTTTGACATCCATTTGCCAAATCTCATAATCAAGATTTGCCGCAACAACTAAGAGAATCCAGATGGACTTAAGCATGGCAACCGCGAAAAGGTTTCTTCATAATCCACACCTTCTATTTGGGAGTACCCTTTCGTCACCAATCTAGCTTTGAAGGTTTCAACCTTCCCGTCGATCCTCTCTTTCTCTTGTAAATCCACTTGCACCCAATGGGTCTTACCCTTCAAAGTGCATCTACAAGAGACCAACCGAGTTGGAATACATAGAATCCATTTCACGATTCATAGCCTCAAGTCATTCCTGAGCATCAACATCTCCTAGTGCCTTGTCATAGCTCGTGAGATCATCATCTTCATCAATGATGACATCCTGATATGACTCACCCAACAAGAGAAATCTTGCAAGTTTACGAATCAATCTCCCACTACGACTTTGTCGCACTTGATGTTGTGCATCTACAGGTGGGTCCATATTTTGTGGGTTAACAATTTCTAGATGATGACCCTCATTAAGTGGATTAACCAATTCTTGATTTTGTTCTTCCATAAGTTCATCATCATGCTGAACTTCTAGTTCTATCTATGGTTCTGTGTATGTTCGGGTATATTTTCCCTCTTTGAACAACCACAGAATAAAAGCCGGAACCGCTCGAGGTTGCGGTGAAACTTGATCTGAGACTAGCTCATCAAGAATAACCGTACTCCTTGGCTTATAATTTTCCATATAGTCCTCCTCTAAGAAAGTCGTGTGAGTGCTCACTATGACCTTCTTTTCTTTTGGACTATAAAACAACCAAACATCGGTTCCTTTAGGATAGCCTATAAACATGCATACATCAAGACGCGAGTCCATTTTATCGGTTTTTCGTTGCAAGACATGTGCCGGAGCACCCCAAATCCGAATATGTTTCATGGTGGGCTTACACCCTTTCCACAATTCTATTGGTGTCTTTGAAACCGACTTGGACGGAGCTAAGTTCAATAGATACATAGTAGTTTCTAAGGCATATCCCCATAATGAATCGAAGAGATGAATAATCGAGCATAGATCTTGTCATTTCTAAAAGGGTTCTATTTCTCCTTTCAAAGCAACTCCATTCTCGTGGGGTGTCCTTGGAGAAGATAATTGTGAAACTATCCCCTCTTTGGTCGGAGTAAGACCCGAACTCTCCATATCGATATTCACCCCTCGATCGATCGAAGAGTCTTAATTTGAACACCAAGATGTTTTTTACGCCTCGGCCTTGAACTCTTGGAATTTTCCAAAAGCTTCGGACTTGTGACGCATCAAGTACACATGTCCAAATCTATAGTAATCATCAAGTAAATGTGATGAAATACCGATACCCTCCTCCGGCTTGGACATTTATTGGTCCACATACATCGTATGTACCAATTCCGTTTGAAGTGTGGCACGTTTTCCCTTGGCCTTGAATGATCTCTTGGTCATTTTACCCTCTAAACAAGATTCACATACGGTATCGGTTCAAAGTTCAAGGATTTTAAAATCCCACTTTTGACCAAACCTTGTATCTGTTAGAGTTAATATGATCCAATCTCAAATGCCAAAAATAAGTTTCATTGGAAACTTTTCTTTTCTTTGATGAATTAATATGCTCAACATCTCTCAATTCAACATGATTAACTTCACAGGAACAGGATTAAGGAAATAAAGACCATTAAACTTTACACTGAACAAATAAAAGAAGATGAACTTCTTATTGAAACCGAGGAATCAAACTGGAATCTGTCAAACCAAGTTTATCCAAACAACTAACGTAAATTACATTCCTCTTAAAATCTGGAATAAATAAACAGTCTTCTAAAACCAAAGTTCTGCAATTATCAAAAGATAAAATAATTTGTCCCACTGCTTGTGCAGACACAAGCTCCCCAGTTCCAAGCTTCAAAACTCTTTGTGTAATACCCGGATATTTAATACCGGATAATTATTTATTTTAAAATATTCCCTTTGAGTCAATATTACCTATTTAAATAGGTGAATATGTGGTTTCAACTATTGAGAAAAATTATCTTATTTCTAAGGTAAAAGTCTCGTGGGAAATTAGAGGAGATAAAGAACTAAAACTCCCAAAAATGTATTTTAGGGCATGAAATGGCCTGAAAATATTATGATAAATCTTAAAGGGCAGTGAAATAAATATTAAAAATTAGGGAAAGTATTGTCCTTAATTTTAGCAATTTAATAAAAAAATTTCTTGGAAATGATAAAGGGGAAATTTAATATTATTTTAATGAGCCCTTTTTGGCCCCATGATTTTTAATATTTTACATAGGATATAAAATACCAATGTCAGTAAAATAGTTGTGAGATAATAGTTAATCCTAATTAAGAAAATTATCAACAATTAGTAAATGACTAATTAAGTAATTAATGGCTAATTACTTAGATTAAGATATAAATTGAATTAATTAGGAAATAATTAATTAATTAAATAAAAGGGGGGCAAAAATATTGAATAAATAATAATAAATAATTAAGAAAATAGTGTGAAAGGGGTTGTGGTTATTTCAAAAATAATATCTAGATATTAAGTAATTAAATAATAATATATTCGGTAGAAAGACCAGTTGGCTAAACGAGAACCGATAGAAATAAAATCCTACCTCAAAATATGGGAATCAAGTCTATAACATCTTGACTTAATACAAACAAGTGAAATTTTATCCCGGAGTGAGCTATCTCAGAAGTCATTTCTGAAACCAATCGTGTACTTAGGATACAGGGTTTTAAGGGAAAATGACAGATAATCAAAATGAGAACCTATAGAAAACGAAATAGTTGTGACAAACCATGAACTAGTTTCCTTAGGTCAAGACATATTACGAACCAGCGAATTATTATCCGAAAGTTTGGCACTTCCGAATTTATTTTCAGTAACCGTTGGCGTCTGTTCGAAAATCTTCAGCAGACTACGGAATACCCTTAATGGGATCAAAAATTTAGTTAACCCAAGTAGTTTTAAAGAAGAAGAATATGTCTTCAGCGCTGTGCTACCGAATTTTTGAGTTTCTCCAAGGTTACGCGATTCGGACACCGAACTGGGAACTTTATCGGCACAGGTGCATAAAGCACATGGGTGACATCATGGATGATGTAATCTTCTTCTAGAAGGATGATGTCATCCAAGGCATGAAGGGCAAGGATGAGTGCCACGTGTCAAAGTGCGATCCGACGGCCGAAATCTAGTCTGATAAAGTGATGAATAGTGTCAGGATTTTTGCTATAAATAGCAAGCCCTCTCCTCTCATTTCTTCACCCCAAAATCGAAAACTAGAGAGAGGTTAGAGAGAAGGAGGAGCCCGGAGAAAGTCTAGCGGAGCC
Organism: Acacia melanoxylon; assembly: GCA_019022615.1. Classification (NCBI taxonomy): domain Eukaryota; kingdom Viridiplantae; phylum Streptophyta; class Magnoliopsida; order Fabales; family Fabaceae; genus Acacia; species Acacia melanoxylon. The sequence continues at coordinate 16,826,150 of JAFJYJ010000005.1, forward strand.
CTGGGTAAGTTCTTCGGTCCCTGGTCTTTAGTTTTGGTAGATCTTTCGGTAGATATAGTAGAATTGCTAGATATATCTCTAAATTTTCAAAATAGTTAGATATCATGTTTTAGGAGTAGATATGATATTTATTTTGAAAATATATGGGGAAAAGAGATATATCAAAATTCTGGAGAGATAGAGCCAAAGTAGCGAAGCTTTGGCGAAATTTCGCCAATTAGTCCAACTAGGGGCAAAATGGTAATTTGTACCTAAAATGCCTATTATAGTGCTAAATGTTGATAAATCTTATCCTTATAGGATATATGTGAAAATCGTATCATTTGTCTGTCATACCGTTTGTCGTACCGCTTTGTTGGGTTTGTCAAAAATACGGTTTTTCGTAAAACGTCACCGAAAGTACCGTCAACGAAGGTACGTTCGCGGCGTACTGTAACACTAACTCTGGTGCTTGTGATATGCTTATATATGATTGCTGTGTTCCTGTACTAAGACTTTGTCTCAATTATTTTTAAATGCAATCATGAATATACGGGTTATAGTCTTGATAACACCGTTGAGAGTTTTCCTAGCGCTATGGACACGAATGTACATCGTGGCACCGGAGAGTGTGCAGACTGGGATAACAAACATACTGCAGGGGCTGTGTATTTTTATTGTCGTATATACATATTTGTGTATTTCTACATCTGTCATGGGCTGTTGTAGTAGATTTTATGAAAATGTCATGAATACCTGTCATACATATATTGTCTACATAAGCATGAGGTTAACCGTTACCTGAGGTCCGATGGGCATTGGACCTCAGTCTGAATGAATAGACAGGAAAGGGTCTTGAATCAGAGGAGGCACCAAGGGATAGAGCTGTAGATAGATACCAGTAGACGGAGCCGTGAGAAGGCATTGGTCAAAGTAAATGCGTGAAGAAAGTCAACAAAACCTACCTTAAGGCATAAATCTAATAAGGTTACTTCATATCATTTGGTGCTTAAACTAGAAAGGTTCGTCTATGTGGTTCAGTCAATCAGTCACCCTAGCACGGTGAGACTTCCACTAGACCTACCCAGCCTGGCCAAATGAGATGATCTAACTGAGTTAGGTTCTATGTCCCAAGTCTACTCAAGGCTCGGATGAAGAGGGCATAGTTACATAGAAGATTTGTAATTATGAAGTTTTGTATTACTGTATCATATGAACATTCATTCGGGAAAATTTTAATATATCAGTATACGTCAGGCATCATCATATGTCTGAGTATTTTGAAAGACCTGGCTATCACCCAAGAGGGGGGTGAATTGGGTGTATGATAAAACTTTATGAAGTTTGAAAATATTTTCACAACTTACTAGAGAAAGTTTGAATGACAGTAATAATTTATAAACCGAAAGACAATCATTCAAAACATATATGCTAGAATGTAAGAGTTTAGGGAAGAGAATATGCAAACAGAGATTTATACTGGTTCGGCTAATCCTTGACCTACGTCTAGTCCTCAAGCTTCACTTGAGATTTTGAATCCACTATCTTCTTTCAACTCGATTACACGCTCTGTACTTGAAGTAATCCTCTCACTAGGATTAACTCCCCTTACAAGTCGTAATCAATACACCCACTTGATTACACACTCGCACTCAAGTAACCCTCTCACTAGGATTCACTCCCCCTTACAAGTTGTAATCAATACAATGGGTTTCCCACTCAAGATCACTCAATCTTGAGTAACTCTCGAATAGTATGGTAGGATGTTTACAATAAATCTTCTCTCTCGAAGTGAATGAATAAACACCGAAGTGCATTACAAATAATTTCACTCTCTCTGATGAACTATGTAAACATTTGAAAAATAGAGAGTAAAATAAGATGAAGATCAGAGTATGATCATTTTGAAGTTGTAGGCTTGTGTCTTGCTTGATCTGTCTTGAATCTGTCTTCTTTTATATGTAGAAATCAATATATGACCGTTGGAGAAGTAATATAGCCGTTAGACTCAGATAGAAACTAGCCGTTAGAACTTCGTTTTCTGAACCAGCGACGTATACTCGAGTATAGGGTTGGAAACTCGAGTATGGAGGTTGTTTCATAACCCCTGGTTCTTCTCTGTCTGATCCATACTCGAGTATAGAACTTACATACTCGAGTATTGCAACTCTTTGAACAAACCATCGAGTTTCGAGGGCCATATCTCCCTGGTCTGAACTCCGTTTTGGTTCGTTAAACTCTTGATGGAAAGCTATGTGAGTCTACTTTCATATGCCACCAATTTCAGCTCAATCGGATTTGTATTTTGTGAGTTACACTCAAAACATTGAAGCTTGGTTTGCTGTGTGGCGTGGATTTATCTATCAACTTGTACAATTCATAGATCTCTCATATGAACTCCTTTGGGCTTGAATTTTATATTAAAATGACGCATTGGGAGTATATTTTAATATGCCACTGATTTCACCTCAATCCAATCTCTGGTTTGTGAGATATCATCAAATTACCAAACGTCGCCCATGCTGAACGTGAAACAGAGCTGATCACGTATACTCGAGTATAGACTTGCATACTCGAGTATGGACAGATCTAGAGGCACCGAGATGCTGAAAACACTGCATACTCGAGTATATACTTGGATACTCGAGTATTGCCAGATCCGAGACGCCAGAGATCGCAACACTCCTATACTCGAGTATAGATGAACATACTCGAGTATTGACTCCTATACTCGAGTATTGAGTTCCAAACTCGAGTATTCTCATCCAGAAGCTGATTTTTGCTGACTTTAGCTTCGAATTGAGTCATTCCAACTTCCATATGATCTTGGAGGCTTCTAGCATCAATACAAGAACTTGAATAATGATATCTTCATTCTATTCAGCAAGTTCTTCATCATTTAACTTTTTCTTTCTTCTCTTTTCTTCTTCTCTTGATCATTTTCCACAATTCAATTCTTTCTTTCTTCTCTTCTCTTGATCATTCTCTGTCATTCAACTTGTACTCATCATTCTTTGCAAGTTCTACCTTCTTCAACATTTCCTCTTCTTCTGATTATTCCCAAAGTCCTTTGATAACTTCTTGCTCCCTTGACATACTAATATTCTCATTATATTGTGGGCAAGAACTTCTTTCTTCAATCTACTTTCTTGATCATTCTTACATCTTCTTCAATATCCATAAACCCGAGCCTATGCTGAACTTGTTCCAGAATTTAATGTGTCGGCTTCCCGTATCAGCACTATTCATTTATACTCCATTGTAGCTCAAATATGATGAAGCTTTATTCCAACTTCAATTGATCATAGAGACTTCCAAAGATCATCACATATAAGAACATATAGTGCAAGTTCTTATTTCTTTATTATTCTTTCTTGGTCAATCTCTATAGTTCAACTTGGAATAATCTACTTCAATATCTCCTTCTTGATTAATCTCTATAATTCAACTTGGATTAATCTACATTAAATACATCAATTAGTCAATGTAGGAGATATCTATATTACTCAATCTTTTTGCTTTTAATAATGGCATCTATATAAGACATCATCAAAACTAATCAAAACCAACATATTTTATATCAGTTACTCATTGTTAAAATCATTGTTATACTTGTTGTTCAAATTTTTAGTACATGCTCTCCGTTTCTGCAAAGCGCTAAGTTGTAGCACCTCAAAACTCTGATGAATTTTTATAAAAACCACGTGTCAACGGCACGATTTATGCTACGAAATTTGGGGTGTTACACTTTGTCCTTTACTTATAGGCAAGCTATGTTTGAACCACTGCAAAGAGTAACAAACATGGTTAGTGGCTCCTGAATCAATGATCCATTTATCATTGTAATTCTCCACTAAACAAGCCTCAATCACATTAAATTACCCATACCTGGTTGATTCATACGTGGGCAATTTTTCTTCCAATGCCCCTTTTGTCCGCACTTGAAGCACTTGCCTTTTGGCTGCTTCATTGCAACTGTTTTGGCAACTGGAATACCTGATTTCTTCTTTTTCTTGATTTGGGTCTTTCCCTTGGGTTTCCCCTTAGGTTTCATAGAACTTTTACCAGCAAAAAATGCAGTGCCTTGCTTGACTAGAGACTGTTCAGCACTCTCAAGCTCGTGCATCAGTTGAGTGAGGTCAAGATTCATCTTATTCATATTATAATTCATCTTGAATTGATTGAAGTATTCAGGCAATGATTGCAAGAGAAGGTCAACTTTTACTTCTTGTTCAAATTTGACACCATGGTCTTCAGCCTTCTTGAAGTTTGCTATCATTGTTAGACAATGATCCCGAACACTTCCTTCAAACATCACTGTCTTGGTGACTGAATTCTGCGCATTTTGCCTAGCAGAGCTGCTAGACGTAGCAAACATGCCATCAAGAGTCTGAAGTATTGTTGCTCCTCTCTCAATCATGCTCACTTGCTCCTGAAGGTGATTGGCGAGACTGGCTAAAATATAGCAGCGAACTGCCAAATTCGCCTTCTCCCATCTTTCCTTCTCCTGCTGAAATTGAGTCCGTATTGCCTCGTACGCATCTCGGCAGCAGGTCGTTCGGCATAAGGGTAGTTAGAACAAAGTTGAGCTTTTCAAATTGAAGAACAATATCCAAATTAGTTTTCCATTGTTTGTAGTTTGTACCATCCATAGGTTTTTGGCTCAAGATTGTAGCTAAAGGATTGAATGAAGACATTTTTCTAAAAATAAGGAAAAACACACTAATTACAAACTATAATTAACAACAAAGAGATATAGCGTTAGTATATTCTGATAACTACTATTTGTTTATTGTTTAACAATCCATTAGTTATCTTTACAAGGCTTACGATGGGCAAGATACTTGTAAAACTAATACTGTCATTCGGGCCTTCAGTTTCATTGCCAGAGCCTCGATGGGAGGGTTAACAATTTTACCAAAGTTGAATGTATTTAACCATTGTTTACTTTCAAAATTTTCTTTAGTGTCTAAGTGTTGCCGACGATGGGCCGTACAAACTTTACTAAAATTTTGAAAATATTAGGGTTTAATCTAGCGAAATCCGATTATCCTTATCCGATGGGGCTTCAGCGATAACCATTTCACTAATAAAACCACAATTGGGGCTCTAGGTTTTAAAATTAAATGCTTAATTAAAACCTTCACCCATTCAATATTTTAAATTTAAAATTTTCAATTTCCAAGAATTGTTCAATTTAGAGTATTCTTTGTGCGAGATTAACATCTTTAATTGAAATCTTTAGGTATCTAAAATCCAGTCATGATTGGCGAGTGTACTTCACATGACCATTTTAAATAACCCACAAATCACTTGTCAAAAATACAATTCTCTTAGGAAATTTCCTGGATTATTTGTCTAGATTTTAATTCCACAATTAATTAACTCAATTATTATTCTAGATTTTAATTTAAAATCATAATAATTTATAATTAGTTTAGTGGATAACCTAAATAATCTCGCATAATAACTATCATACTAGTCGATTCAAGACATAATAGCTACTATGCAGTTATGACATGTGATTTATGCAACAATATGGCATCTTCCTATTCTACATGGAATGTTATTTCAAACATCATGTTAATCGCACATATAATTCGTACAATTCAATAAAAGCATTAAATAATTAAACAAATAACTTTAATCCTTGTCTTTCCTATTTAAAAATAAAAATAAAATTACAACTTTGAAATTCCTCTTTCGTCCAGCCCATAGTATTTGTTTCAAGCCCCTTTAGGGTATACATGGGCCCAAAAGCCCAAAGACCCACTCTTTGGCGAGAAACCCTAGGATGCCAAAGAGGAACCCTAGCCGTCAGTACTGTCGCGCCGTCAGCCGAAGTCATCTCAGCACGAAACTTCAGGGGAAGGACCGCCATTGGGAGACGAGAACACGGCCGCCAGAACCACCCAAAAAGGGTGGCCCACGCGCCCTCACGCGCGGCTCCATTGCCGGAGCGTGAAGGCCACTTTCAGAAGCTTGTGGCGGCGCGTGGTGGCTCTCCTGGCCTCGGTCCACCCACCATTTTGCTCATCTTTCCGTCCTCTTTCCAACCATATATGGATCGTCCAAATCTGAGGTCCAGAGGTCCACGAAAAGTGTTTGACAGTGTCGTGTGTTCATTTTCTTCGCAGTTTCTCGATCTTCAACTTTTACAGAAATTTGAAAAAATACATAGATCATTGCAAAATGTATTAAATTATTGCAAGGAGGAAACCTAATCATATGGGATTAGCCTCCTTGTTACAAATCGAGAAATACACGAGAAAATCTAACTATGGATTAAAGCGATTAAAATTAAAACTAATATCAAATATGAATTATGAATACCATGAAAAAATAAAAAATATAGAAAGAGATGCCATATTTTTCAAAAATAAATTTTGAAAAATCTGAAATTAATCACAAAAAAAAATCAAAACTGGTTCTTTTCCTCATCGCGATTCGGCTCTGATACCAATTGTAGGAATCTCACCAGAAACGTGGAAACGAATCGTACCGACACGATGTAGGAAAAGTTAAAACCTTCATCGTTTTGATTACCTCGGAAAGATTTGACGATCTGAAAGCCTCTCCACGAACGTCGTAGTCCGCTCTATGATCGATCTTCCAGACTATCTCTCGAGGGGGATAAGATGGTGTTAGTTATGATTAGTTTTGATGATGTCTTATATAGGTGCCATTATCCAGAGCAAAAAGTCTACATACTACATTTATCTTCTACTTTGATTAATCCTTATTTATTAATGTAGATATGAAGTAAAAATAGTGAAGAATGATCAAGAATGGAGATTGAAGAAAGAATAATTTGTTAAATATTGTGAGAATATCAATATTCAAGTCTCCATGATCAAACGAAGTTGGAACATTTCAATTCGGAGTTAAAATGAGTGAAAACGAGTCACAAGTTCATTCCGAAGCAATTCTCGAGTATAGAAACTTGATTCTCGAGAATGTACTGATTATGTGAAAATTGGAAGCAATTCTTGAGAATTTATTTTCAATTCTCGAGAATGGTTCTCGAGAATGCCATTCTGATTCTCGAGAATCATCGAGTTTCAGCAATTCTTCAGCAGCTCTGTTTCACGTTCAGCTTGGGCGACCTCTGGTATTTTGATGATATCTCACAAACCAGGAATCGGATTAACGTGAAACCAGTGGAATATGAAACTAGACATCCAACACGTACTTGTGACAAAATATCAAGTCCTAAGGAGTTCAGATGAGAGAGCTATGATTTTTACAAAATGAAACACAAATCACCGTCACAGTCCAGACCAACCTTCGGTAATTTGAGTGTATCTCACAAACGAAAAATCGGATTGCGCTGAAATCGGTGCCATTGGAAACTAGACTCAAATACCTTTCCAGAAACATCAAGAACACAGAAACATAAGATCAATTGAATTATTTATGATGTTTTGAAGTTGGTAGTATGTTCAAGATGTTGCAATCAGCATTGATTAAGAACAGCCTACATTTATCTTATGATAACCGATGGAATCCAACAAGTTTGGGCTGATTCTTCTTGCAAAGGAAAGAAAGCTTGAAGAGATTTATGAGCATGAGTGCTTGGACAAATTTGCTATCTCTTCTGATTCTCGATGTGATCAATTCTTGAGAAGCTGTTTCAAGAATTCTCCGAGAATTCCGAATGGTTGCTAATCGTAGCTCATCACAAAGCAAAGCAATTCTCAAGAATGAGTATTGCATTCTGGAGAATGATTCTCGAGAATGCACCAAACACTCTCGAGAATGATCGGACCAGAAGCAGAAACAGACTTTACCTCTCGAATGATTCTCGAGAATCAGAAAATGATTCTCGAGAATGGTCAATAAGCTTCTGCAATACATTCTGCTTCTGAAGTGATTCTCGAGAATGAAGTTTTAATTCTTGAGAATGATTCCCGAGAATCAAAACAGATTCTCGAAAATGATCGTAAGCTTCAGTTCTGTGCTCTCTGGTTTACATTGATTCTCGAGAATGAGAAAGTAATTCTCGAGAATGGAAAAATGATTCTCGAGTATGTTCAACTACATCAACTGATGTTTGCTTCTGTCTGCTAGATTCTCGAGAACTGAAATGCAATTCTCGAGAATGGCTCTCGAGAACCACTGGGTGATTCTCGAGAATGAACGAGAATTGTTCAATCTGCAGGTTGATTATTTGTGCGATTCTCGAGTATGGCTCGCGAGAATGGTCTGACAGCAGCTACTGATATTTGACAGCAAACATGATTCTTAGTGCTTTTACTTAGATGATCTAGTTAATTGATTTAACCTTTCAAAACATCATTCTTTATTAACTGTGATATTACTAATCATCTATCTAAGTGCTTTACAGGTTCATAACCAAAGTTGCCAAGATCAGACGAAGAATACCAAGAATGTTCATTGTGACTTGATTGCTGATCTGAGATTTAAAGAATATGACATACTGCTTGCTATTACTGATTTTAACTATGGTTAACAAGTTTGCTTGTGAATCTACAGAAGATCAAAATGTTGCTTTTCAGATTTCAAGTTATGACAGCTTGGCGCACCGAAAGTATGGAGAAAGCCGTCATGATTCAAATGACCCATAACCATAAAGCATCTTTAAAAGCTTCTCTTCATCCAAGGTCACGTGTATGACAACTACAAGATGACCCAACTAAGGAGACATTTGATTATGGGCAAGCAGAAGGCGCGAGTGCTCTATTAACGAACATATTCAAATATTCCAACAGATACATATTCAAATCCTTCAACGGTCCTCAAGCTTCAACCAATATAAATACTCGAAGGTTTGAATTCTTCAATGGCGGAACAGACGAATACACAGACAAAGCATTAAAAGCATTCAATCTACATTCTGTATATATCTTAGGATATCATTGAGCTTCGGTGTTTATCATTTATCTACTCGTGAGAGAGTCTTATCATTTGTTTTACAATTCATTCAAATTTCAAGGTAGAGGTATCTTGAGTGTGGGTGTATCAATTACAACTTGTAAGGGGGAGTGAGTCCGAGAGTGAAAGCATCATCCTTCATTTACAGAGTGTGTAATTGTGTCCACGGTTAGTTGGTTACAACTTGTAAAGAGGAGTAAGTCCTAGTGAGAGGATTACTCGTGAGTTCTGAGTCCGTAATCAAGTTTGAAGATAGTGAAATCCCGAGTGTTTCGGGGATTTGGACGTAGGTCAAGAGTTGGACCGAACCAGTATAATCTCTTGTGTTCATTACTCTTCTCTCTATCTCTGTTTTAAGTGTTCTTGAGCAATTAGCGAAAGAATTTCAAGATCACCTATTCACCCCCCCCCTCTAGGTGATATTCCACCTTCAGATGGTTGTGTGGGCAACCGTTCAGATTATGAACGTCTGCCTCTAGGGTTTGTTTCTGATGAAAGCCTCCTGTTTTTCCTTGGCTATCACAAGGAGGTGAAAGTGGGTTTATATACTACTACATCCAAGACCTAACCCTAAACCACATGGGCCATAGGGTTCTTGGGTTGTAGTCTCACTTAAACCTTATTGGGCTTAAGTGACTAAAGAGCACATTAACCCAACATACATTTCCTTTAATCTGGAACTTTTGGGTGTTGATGTATTGTGTCCGTTTGATGAAGGTTTGGAAGAGTAACTAAAGGTAGTGTATAGATGTGATTAAAGACTTCTAAGTCAACGTTCTTGAGCTGGAATTTTCAAAAGCGAAAATGTATTTAAGTGATGGAAATGAGTGTTGTACATAAAATTGTGCATGTGCAAGCCACGTATCACCTTACCACATGCAACACTCCTCATTTACTCCAACAATCCATTCGGTCAGCTCCTTTAATATCTGATATTCATCCATTTCTCACTTCATTTCCTTAGCTCAAGACACCTCATCACATGCAACACCAATTAATTTTAATTATTTCGGACAGTTCACCCATATCTGGATAGAAGTATATACACACAGACCCCACTTACGTGTGTTTTATTTCAGCCTTAAAATACTTTTCTTTTATTCAGCATCTCTCACGTTAATAATGGTTAGCACTCCTTATCTCTCTAATATCAATCAGCGCATAAGAGAGAGACATAATGGGTAACACCCATACTCCACTACCTCTATTTATTGCATGAAGCACACACTCTGCTCTCTTAAACGCTGGACACGTATACGCACACACCCTCTCTTATTTCAACATTTGGACAGCACAACTCTAGTCATAAACACACACGTCCCTCACCCATTTACACCTATTCGGACATCACCTATACACATACATACTTTTCTTCCATTCCCTATTCCATTCGGCCACAGAAAAGAGAAAGAGAGAGTGCGAGACTGAGTGAGATATCACGGAGAAGAGAATGATAAAGCTAGAGAAAAGGAAGAACACGGAAGAGAGAGTGAGAGTCACTGTACGATAGGAAGTCATCAGAAAAGGAAGAAGAGTGTCTAAAATTGATATGCAAACTAGTTTTCTGGTTGAAGGTGAGTCTTCTAATTACTATCCCATCCTCATTTCGGTTTTTGGGTGTTGTACTTTGAGAGTATGGAATTGGAAGGAAGTATATATATATGTGTGTGTGTGTGTATAAAGTTTTTGTATCCAAGCTCTCTTCTTAGAGTAGTGTAGTGACAGACTCCAAATAATTAAGAATTAAGAGTAGATGATAAGTTGCTACTTTAAGGTTTTTAAATGATAAATCAGTAACTAATGGAACTAAGGAATGACTGAGAGTGGTAAAGTGATAGTTTTAAGGATAAGTATAAAGTCGGGAATTTTTCGGAACCTAGAGAGATGTTGTGCATGTGTTTGGGTGTCAAAGAGTTCCTAAGTGAGGATTGAATCGGTGTTTTGAAGTTGGCTTTAGAAGAATTGAGATTTAGAAATATAGATAATTGTGTGATAGGTGTGATTAAAGGATGTTTTGGTATTTAAAGATCTTTAATTTAAGTAGGTAAATTCCATTAGAGGTTGATATATATATGAATTTCAAAATTTATAGGAATTAGCAATTGCCAGAGCTCAAGAGAAAAGCGAACAAAAAGGGATTTTAGTAAAGTTATAGTTTCGCAAGGAGCAACAGGTAAGTGAATAACGTCCCTAATTTTTATAAATGATATTTTTTATTGTTGAACTTTTATGTTTATTTCCATATTTAAAAGTATGATTTTGTGAAGGAATATTTGTTGAAAGTATATGTGTAAAAAAAAATTGATTTTATTCGTCATTATGTATTTTCTTCCAATTGTTTGAAAGCATAATTCATGATTATGCAGTTAAATGGAAATGAGAAGTTTGAGATATTTTTCATAAATTTTATATTGAAATGAGTTTGGATTTTGGAAAGTTTATAAGCTAGAATTTATTATTTGAAATGGAATGTTTTTTACGCGGGTTTTTGATGTTTTTAAAAGGATTTTATCGATGATTGAATTTGAAGAAAAGTTTTGAAATATTGGTTGTGAAACTTCATCTTGGGGATTTGATTATGAAGTATGAGATAGAGCCGTTATTATCTTGAAGGAATAAGTTTTATTATTTTGATAAATTGACCCCAAGCATGCTTGAAAATATTTCGGAAAGGACTAAATACAGAACGCTGGTTACTAACGTACAGCAGTACTGTTAGTTCTTGGTGCACCATGGTTAACCTCGAGCTCGCTTGTTTCATGGGATTTAGTTCTCATGCATGTTTCATGAACTTTGTGTCCATGCATGTTTCATGGACTATGCGTCCATGCTTGTTTCATGACTTCGAGTCATGCCTGGTTAGTTACCCTCATGGACTATGTGTCCATGCTTGTTTTCATGGTTTCGAGCCATGCCTGGTTAGTTACCCTCGTGGACTGTGTGGCCACGCTTGTCATTCGTTCTGTAAGTTCTACGGAAAGATGTGGTTTTGAGAATCATGGTTAATATTGAGTATGTTAAATCAGAGGTTTTATTAGCACTTGAAAAGATTTGATTAACGATATTTTGTATAGAGTTCAATTTTATTTATGATCTTATATTTTAGAAATTGAAGTTATTGTCATATTGATTTTATTAGAAGATAAAAACGTTTAATTATTTACTCTTGCATTTTATTCAAATAAAAGAATGGGACGTTATTCACCGGAAAATTTGTTTTGGTTCAGACGATATCGCTGATCTTGTACTTCCTGCTAATCGGTGAAGAACCTTCTTAACGACTTAAAGGTTGCGGTCTCATTTTGGGGTATTGCTAGTCGATGTAATTATAGACCTAGACTTTTTGTATTATTATTTAGAGATAGATGTTCCATGTAATTTATAGGTAGGATCCATGTATTTTAAATCGTATATTTATAAGTTTAAGGCTTAAAGAGTATGAGTCTTCTCATATTCCGTGCCGGTCACCCCTTTGGTTTTTCGGGGCGTGACATGAATCTCTCCAACATTGAAATGATTTTCAGCCCTATAACTCCTAGAAGCTTCCCAAGTCCTAGCCATTGTCTCCTTGTTGCTCTCAAATCTTAATCATGCTCATGTTTTGTTTGTTTCAAATTATCTTCAAGGGGATTATGGGAACCAAATAAGGAATGGGGAAAAAAAATTGGTAGGAGAGTGAGTGGAATGTTTGAATTTTCCACTGTTTGGAACAAATTGTCCAACATTTCAGCGGCCTAGGGTTTTTTTTGCTATAAATTGCAATTGGTGAAATTTTACTGAATGGAAATAATTCCCTTAAAATGATTTAAATATAGCATTGTTAGCTTTTCTACTGCAATTGGTTTAAAATTTTACACATCTACTTATTGATTGATTTTTGTATGCTCTTAAATTGATTGAACATATATATTAGTAGGCGTTAACCAAGCATATGTCTTGGTTGTTGTAATCTTAGGGTAATTATTTATACGGAATATTATATTTCGATAAATAATACCTATTGAAAATAGGTGAATATGTGGTCTCAAATAAGAAGTAATAATTATCTTATTTTCTAAGGTAATTTCTATGGAAATTAGGAGAGATAAAGAGCTAAAATCCATAAAATGTATTTTGAGGCATTAAATGGCCTAAAAATATTATGATAAATCCCAGGAGGCAATTAAATATTTGTTAAAAATTAGAAAGTATGTTGTCTCTAATTTTAGGAATTTTTGGGGATAATTTCCCTTGAAAAATAATGAGGCAAAATTAAGTATTATTTTGGGATCATAAGTGACCCCATGATTTTTAATATTTTACATGGGATATAAAATACCAATGTAAGTAAAATAGTTGTGAGATAATGATTTATCCTAATTAAGAAAATTATCAAAAATTAGTAAGTGGCTAATCTGGTAATTAATGGGATAATTAAGGTATAAAGTAAATGAATTAAAAATAATTTAAATAATTATTTTTAATTGGAGAAATTCGAAATTATTAAATAAATAAAAAATAAAAAATAAAATAAAATATTAATAAAATATTTTATGCTTAGAAAAATAAATAAAAAATAAAAGAAAAAAATAAATAAATATCATGATATTTTTGTAAAATTGTATTATTATATAATATAGTGAATAGTAATGGAATAAATAGGAAACGGATCCTATCTAGAGAACCAGGAATAGGAATTCCAAAGTCAAGGTAAAATATTGATCAGTGAGTTTTTACCTTCAAGTGACCTCTTAGGAAATTAATTCCGAGGTCGGTAGCGCATTTGCCTAATAAGACGAAATAGGGAAAAATGCGAGATATTCACATTTTGGATTTGAAGAAAATAAATTATAAGTCAACATCTCGGAGATGAGTTTATAATTATCTGGACATATTTGGAGTCGGTGAATTATTATCCGGAGATTGATGATTCCGAAAGCGATTTCCGACACCGGACGTGTTCGGACACGTTTTTTCGAGAAAACTTCAACCGGACTGTTGGAACCCTGTAAGGGACCGAAATCTAAGTTAAATTAGATATTATTGATGAGGAAGAGAAGATCTTCAAAGTTATGAATCCGAATTTTGAGATTTCTCCAGAAGAGACCTTGAAACGGAGAGCGAACGGGGAAAATCGTCGAACCGGCCATAAAGCAAGTTGACTCACCATTTTGGACCTATTGTTTGCTGCCAAATCAGCCTTGAATGTCGACCAACATGCTGCATGGCTAGGAATTAAACACCATTATGCTTTGATTTTACTTGGTTATAAGGTAAGAGAAAATTACAAGATTTGGAATATGGAAATTACCAAAGTGGCACAATTTTTCCCTATATAAGGGCATGAGCACCTTCTTCATTTTTCACACCAAAAATCTGCCCCTTAGAGAGAAGTTAGAGAGAGAAGCTGCGGAGAAAGTCGAGCAAAGTCTCGGGTAAGTTCTTCGGTCCCTGGTCTTTAGTTTCGGTAGTTCTTTCGGTAGATATAGTAGGAATGCTAGATTTATCTTTAATTTTTCAAGATAGTCTAGATATCATATTTAGGGGTAAATATGATATATATTTCAAAAATATGATGAGGGAAAAGATCTGTCAAAATTCTAGAGAGATAGAATGGCTCGCGGCGAAATTCCGCCGATTAGGGGTACTAGGGGCAAAATAGTAATTTTCGCCCAAATGGCCTGTTATGATGCCAAATGTTGATAAACGTTGTCCTTATAGGATATCTGAGCTAATCGAGCCATTTGTTGTGCCGCCGACATACCATTGTTTTTTCCGCGTCGAATTTCACGTTTTAAAGTAAAAGTTACGTTGTACCGCCAAAAGGTACGTTCGCGTCTTTGTAACATTAGCTCGATGTTTATTATATGATTGTATGTGATTGTTGTGTAGTAGTATACGAGGTTATGCTATATACACGGTATGTTACATACGAGGTTATGTCACATACGAGGTTATTATTGTTGTATCATACGAGGTTATGTTACATACGTGGTTATTATCTTGTATACGTGGTTATGTGTTTTTAATCATACATGTTGTGGACTCGTTGTATTGATTCTTTATCGTGTATATGTAGTCGTATTTAAGCATGAGGTTAACCGTTACCCGAGATCCAAATTGCAATTGGATCTCGCCTCTTATCATAGCGTCAGTTCGGGGAACCGAGAACCAAGGAGAAAGGCGAGCAGGCCGCACAGAGACCCGGCGAAGACTTTCTTCGGGTGTTATTCATTTTGAAAACTCTCGGTCAATGTACCGTTTCTGTAAATCAGCCAGACTTACGACATTTATAAATATATGTATCAGTTACTCAATCGCTCCAATGCTCTACTCTGATGAAAAAAAAAATTACTGCTTTTGAAAATGGGATGTTACACTTTTGGTATCAGAGCAGTTGTCCTGGCATAGATCTGACTAAGTTATTCTAAAAACCTTTTGGTGCCGAAGGCAAGGCTAGTCTATGTGGATCAGCCAATCAGTCACCCTAGCACGGTGAGGCTCCCATGATAGACACTTACCTGGCCAAATTGGTTGAGTAACGAAGTTAGGCTCTACGCCTTTTTAAAGAGCATGTTTTAAAAATGAGTACTGATATAGCCCTAAGTCGTGTACCGATCTGCCTTTGGTATACCATTCGAACCGTGTACCACCCTACGTCGGTGCATCATTCTAACCCGAGAATCCGTAAATCCATCGTCCATATTCATATTTGAAATCGAGACCACGATAATTCGATAACTCGATATCGGTCTACGGTAATCCCGATAACTACGATAATTCCGATAACTCGATATCGTCTCGATAACTATGATAATTCGATAATCGTCGGTTTGTCGGACGACTATTACGTCCTAGCGCGAGCTTATATGTGGAGCTAGGCCACGCTGGATGAAACTCCGAGACCAACAAGGATAAGTACATGTAGTATTTGACTCATGTAGAGGAACTCCGATACGAAATTCGTACTCGTTTCGAGTAGACCAAATCAACGAAATCCTGAACAAAGGGAAATAGTACGAGTGTCCGTTTGTTTGTAGTATTAGTGTGATAAAGTCTGCGATAGACTAATCATTGTCTTTTTAAATCTAACGTTTTCCCTAATAAAGGAGAAAGAACGAGACATGACAAATTTAAGAGAGCCGGAGCTCCCAGGCCGAGGCGAGGCGAGAGGTAGAGGAAGAAGCCACGAATAATCTCCGGAGAGGATCCGCATAACCATCTCTCAATAGGAATCTACTTTAGATATTATACAACACGGGTGCTAATCACTCGGCATATCGATAAATAGGCTAATCATTTTGGGATACATACATACCTTACAATCTAGTAGTAGTTACACCATTGGGTGTGAACTATTTTGCTTAATAAAGCATGTCTAAATTCTAAGTCGAATATATATCTCGTTCAAAATTTCTTGTCTCACAAACATCGATGACATTCTCAAAATCAGGAATAGCAGTGATCAATAAAATGATCAAACGATGACGAGGGGATTGAGTCCTTATTCTAAAAACAGCCCGAGACACAAATAAAATCTCTCTGACAAATATTCCTTCAGAAAAGAAAAGTCAAAATTCACTATGAAGTTGATGCCTAACATTGGATCAACATCTAAACACCATATCAAATGCTACCGAACAAAGCATGAGAGTTTGTGACTTTGTATCAATCATCGCAGGGTGGACAAAATGACTATCATGAACACATACCCACTTTCCATGATCTACGAGTTACTCGGTTTTTGTAATCCCTACGTTTTGGCAAGAGTTGACGAATGCTCGGAACACCATTTAGTTGTACATCAAAAATAGAAATAATAACATAGATATTTAGTTTCGGATCTAGCGGGATAGTACCGTAGATTCATGCCGAAATTTTTCATAATCGTTGATAAAGCTTGAAGAGTAAGACTTAAATCTTTGCGTAGAACACGGTTTGTGAGATGAGCTTGCATAGGCGAGAACAGAAGTTGGTCACAACACCAAGAGTTGGTTATCCGGATCCAAGTAGATGTTATAGATTTGGTCGTGGTGCCATTAGATATGGATCGGGATATGTCTTGCCGCAGACGGGACAGCGTGATGACTTACGCCTCTCGCCTATTGAAGCCTCTCAAGTTGAACTAATCGATGTAAGACCTAGAGTTAGTGAGTATCGTATAGAATTGTACTGCTAACACAAGTGTTTGAAGTACCTTTTGAGTTGAAAGAAACTCGGGAAAGGACAAGAAGTCTGTGTTTTAATGGACGAAAAGTCCGTGTTCGAAAACTACACCGAGTACGGGGTGAAAGAAATCGTTAAGATACATGTATAGTAAGGAATTCCCTATGGTTTGATAAATAGTTATCTTACTTGTCGCGAAAATTTTAGTTTCCAATGCATATTTCTTAGTTACTACGATCGGACCACGATCGTGTCATTGAGTAGGAGGTATCTTGTGTTGACATGGTGTATGGGCGTCATGGAAACATTTAAGGTATCTTGTGTTACCATGGTGTATGGGCGTCATGGAGACATTTTGATATCGGTGTTGACGGGGTATATGGGTGCCACGGAAAATACTATATATCAAAGTACGACATGACAAGATCTTTACGGTCAAACCGAGCGAATTCTCGATCATCGAGCGAAGCGGCCAACATATAGAGAAAATTCCGGAGCGATTAGTCCGAAGGTTAGTCTCGTACAAAGTCTAAATTGGGATAGAGCAAATTTCGAGGGCGAAATTTTGTTTAATGAGGGGAGAAATGTAATACCCGGGTAATTATTTATACGGAATATTATATTTCGATAAATAATACCTATTGAAAATAGGTGAATATGTGGTCTCAAATAAGAAGTAATAATTATCTTATTTTCTAAGGTAATTTCTATGGAAATTAGGAGAGATAAAGAGCTAAAATCCATAAAATGTATTTTGAGGCATTAAATGGCCTAAAAATATTATGATAAATCCAGGAGGCAATTAAATATTTGTTAAAAATTAGAAAGTATGTTGTCTCTAATTTTAGGAATTTTTGGGGATAATTTCCCTTGAAAAATAATGAGGCAAAATTAAGTATTATTTTGGGATCATAAGTGACCCCATGATTTTTAATATTTTACATGGGATATAAAATACCAATGTAAGTAAAATAGTTGTGAGATAATGATTTATCCTAATTAAGAAAATTATCAAAAATTAGTAAGTGGCTAATCTGGTAATTAATGGGATAATTAAGGTATAAAGTAAATGAATTAAAAATAATTTAAATAATTATTTTTAATTGGAGAAATTCGAAATTATTAAATAAATAAAAAATAAAAAATAAAATAAAATATTAATAAAATATTTTATGCTTAGAAAAATAAATAAAAAATAAAAGAAAAAAATAAATAAATATCATGATATTTTTGTAAAATTGTATTATTATATAATATAGTGAATAGTAATGGAATAAATAGGAAACGGATCCTATCTAGAGAACCAGGAATAGGAATTCCAAAGTCAAGGTAAAATATTGATCAGTGAGTTTTTACCTTCAAGTGACCTCTTAGGAAATTAATCCGAATTCGGTAGCGCATTTGCCTAATAAGACGAAATAGGGAAAAATGCGAGATATTCACATTTTGGATTTGAAGAAAATAAATTATAAGTCAACATCGGGAGATGAGTTTATAATTATCTGGACATATTTGGAGTCAGTGAATTATTATCCAGAGATTGATGATTAAAGCGATTTCCGACACGGACGTGTTCGGACACGTTTTTCGAGAAAACTTCAAGCTGGATTGTTGGAACCACTTGTAAGGACCGAAATCTAAGTTAAATTAGATATTATTGATGAGGAAAGAAGATCTTCAAAGTTATGAATCCAGAATTTTGAGATTTCTCCGAAGAGACGCGAAACGAGACGAACGGGGAAAATCATCGAACCGCCATAAAGCAAGTTGACTCACCATTTTGGACCTATTGTTTGCTGCCAAATCAGCCTTGAATGTCGACCAACATGCTGCATGGCTAGGAATTAAACACCATTATGCTTTGATTTTACTTGGTTATAAGGTAAGAGAAAATTACAAGATTTGGAATATGGAAATTACCAAAGTGGCACAATTTTTCCCTATATAAGGGCATGAGCACCTTCTTCATTTTTCACACCAAAAATCTGCCCCTTAGAGAGAAGTTAGAGAGAAGCTGCGGAGAAAGTCGAGCAAAGTCGGGTAAGTTCTTCGGTCCGGTCTTTAGTTTCGGTAGTTCTTTCGGTAGATATAGTAGGAATGCTAGATTTATCTTTAATTTTTCAAGATAGTCTAGATATCATATTTAGGGGTAAATATGATATATATTTCAAAAATATGATGAGGGAAAAGATCTGTCAAAATTCTAGAGAGATAGAGCGGCAATAAGCTCGGCGAAATTCCGCCGATTAGGGGTACTAGGGGCAAAATAGTAATTTTCGCCCAAATGGCCTGTTATGATGCCAAATGTTGATAAACGTTGTCCTTATAGGATATCGAGCTAATCGAGCCGCATTTGTTGTGCCGCCGACATACCGCATTGTTTTTCTCTTTGTCGAATTTCACGTTTTTCCGTAAAAGTTCCGTTGTACCGCCAAAAGGTACGTTCGCGTCTTTGTAACATTAGCTCTGATGTTTATTATATGATTGTATGTGATTGTTGTGTAGTAGTATACGAGGTTATGCTATATACACGGTATGTTACATACGAGGTTATGTCACATACGAGGTTATTATTGTTGTATCATACGAGGTTATGTTACATACGTGGTTATTATCTTGTATACGTGGTTATGTGTTTTTAATCATACATCCGTTGTGGACTGTTGTATTGATTCTTTGCATCGTGTATATGTAGTCGTATTTAAGCATGAGGTTAGCTTATTTCCGAGATCCAAATTGCAATTGGATCTCGGCTCTTATCATAGCGTCGGGTTCGGGAGAACCGAGAACCAAGGAGAAAGGCGACGAGCCGCACGAGACCCGCTGAAGACTTTCTTCGGGTGTTATTCATTTTGAAAACTCTCGGTCAATGTACCGTTTACGCAAATCGCCCGGACTTACGACATTTATAAATATATGTATCGATTACTCAATCGCTCCAATGCTCTACTCTGATGAAAAAAAAAATTACTGCTTTTGAAAATGGGATGTTACGGTTGTTTACGTGGCTTAATAGAAGTTGTATTTTTCACAAGCTTTGGCTGTGTCATGTAAATCTGTAAGATTTTTCAGATATTAAGCTCACAAGTTTTTTATTTTGACAAATCCCTATTTTTTAAAATATATTTTCATGCTTTATTTTTATATTGTCATAATTATTAAAGCTTAAAATGCATTTCTTATGATAAAATTTTGATTAAGAGTCAATTAATTGAATTAGAATAAAGAAGGGTAAAATTTTCATATAATTACTCTTAATTATTGATTTTCTAAAAATATTTGATGTTGGTTTAATTGTTTGTAACCGTAAGTGTTTGAAAAATTGGATTAAATCCGAAAATGTAAGTAAAAAATTATAGTTAGAAACCACAAACTTTTGAATATTACAATTTACTAGTTTAGTCTCTATGTAAAACTGCAGCGTTTTAACCAGTAAATAAGGCTGGAGATTTGAAATCAGGGCAATTCCTTTGAAAATTTTAGACAAAAAACAGAGCGCAGCGAACCCGGGGCCCTTAATCGCATCATCACCTTTGTTTCACCTCCTCCATTGTCCACCAACCACTCCGCCACCCTCCATCCTCGCCGGCGACCTTCACTCCACCTTCACCGTCACCGACGAGCCTCACCTTCTTCTGGAGAGCAACTTTCATACTTCACATCGGGTATAATCTCTTCACCTTCAGCACGCCTCACCTTCCACCGCCTTTGCCCTTCACCGTCCATCACTTCCAGCAGCAGTCTTCAACGTCCAGTACCTAGTCCGTGGCTTCCATCTGTTCGCTCTTCACCGTCACCCACCACTCTTTCATATTTTTTAAAAAAATCTGTCCGTAGCTTTCTCTACTGATTCTTCATTGCTGGTTGTTCGAATCTGAAGATAGATTTGTTCTTTGATGCTATTTCCATGAATTGCAGCAGCTAGATCTCTTTTCTTCTAGAGCAACTGGTTGAATCTTGTTGCGTAGAGCTTTACATGGGAGTGATTAGCACTTAAATTTTTCTTTCCTTATATTTATTAAATTCTAGGTTTAGAGTTTTATATGTTCTATTGAAATTGTGTGTCAGGTTCCATGCACTTGATGAGATTAGTGTGTATTTTGGATTTAATTGTGTATTGGGCACTTATTTATTAGTAATAATTTCATGTATATTGACTTGGTATAGATAATACTATGAATTGCTACTATAAATATATTATGTTTTTAATTCAAGAATTCTTGGTTATTTGTGTCTTGGATATTGTTAATTCCATTGATTGAAGTTTTGAATTGGGTTTTGATTAGCGGAATTAAGTCTTACACAGTGTGAGATATGTAATTCACCTAATTCAAGCCAGCTGTCTTTTTTTTTTTTTTTTAGCAAATTTGTCAAATTAGCACATTTCTAAAAATATTTTAAAACAAAGGATAGATCAAATCCATTGATCTATGAGGCTTCCGTTGTATTTTCAAAACCAATTTTCATTTTTTTATTTTGAAAATCCAAAAATATTAGTTTTAAAAGCATTTTAAGTTTTCTTACAACTAGTTGATAGATGAAAAGCTCAAAAACCTTTTACTTGTTTCATGCCAATCATCATATTTAGTTGCTAGGTAGTTAATAAAAGGCTCCTCAATTGATGATCCCGGATTGCACCCTATATTGCAATCCTTAGTGTGTTTTTTTTTTTTTTGAAGTTACCAAGGCATGAGCTGAAAAGCTCCTTCAAGTGGTGTTGTTGCCGGAGAATCAAGTAATGGTTTTCCTAGTAACTAAATTTAGGTTGAATGTAGGATTTCATTTAGGTAGTTTTGCATTGCATTTAGGATGGATTGCATTTTTACTTGTTATTAGCATACTTCATATCATTTTCATCTTTCTGTATAAAATTTTGATGAAATTCCAACATACATCTTGATTTTCTTTGTTTTTGCATTTGCATTTGTAATACCCTAAAAATCGTAGTTATGATGAGTATCATAATTTAGTAAATAATACCTATTGAAAATAGGTGAATATGTGGTCTCAAATAATAAGATATAATTATCTTATTTTCTAAGGTAATTTCTATGGAAATTAGGAGAGATAAAGAGCTAAAACCCCTAAAATACATTTATGAGGCATAAAATGGCCTGAAAATATTATGATAAATCCCAAGAGGCAGTAAAATATTTATTAAAAATTAGAAAGTATGTTGTCTCTAATTTTAGGAATTTTTGGGATAATTTTCCTTGGAAAATAATGAGGCAAAATTAAATATAATTTTGGGGAGCATAAGTTGCCCCATGATTTTTAAATATAATGCATGGGACATAAAATACCAATGTCAATGAAATAGTTGTGAGGAAATGATTAATCTCAATTAAGAAAATTGTCAACAATTAGTAAATGATTATATAAATAATTAATGGCTAATTATTTAGGAAATGAATAAGGTGAAGAGCAATTCCATGGTCCAAAATCAAGGTGAGGTGTTCAAAGTTTCTAGATCATCTTTATTAAAACACATGGGTGATTAGGTGTTCCAAATTGTACAAATGTGTAAGGGATATTTTTAGAAAATGGAAGAGGTGATTTAGCTATTGGCTATTTTGCTATAAAAAGGGAAAAAGAAAAAAGAAAAAGAAAAACAACAAAATGGCATGTCGGCATGAATATGTTGATGGATAAAATACACATTAATGATTAATGAAAAGGGATGTCGGCCGTGTACAATGAATGAAATCTACTTTTCGTGCATGAGGTAATTAATGAATAAATAAAAATCACAATGAATAGCTGGTTAGATGATGCATGTCGACCAAGTTATGGGAGGTGGAGATTAAGTTTCAAAAAGTGTCCTTTCCATCCAAAGGTTAAGATGAAACTTGAACAATTTGATTTCCACTTGTGTCCCCAATTTTTTTTCTATAAATAGGAGGCTTCCCCTCCTCAAATCTTCACACCAAAAATCACAAAGAAATCCTAGAGAGAGGTTAGAGAGAAGTGGGAGCAAGAAGGTGGAAGGAAGTTCTTCAAGGGTAAGTTCTTCGGTCCCGAGTCTTAAGCTTCGGTGTTTTGTTCGGTAGTTATAGTAGGAATGTTGTTTTGATCTTTAATCTTCCAATATATTGTAGATATCATATTTTTGGGTTAAATATGATATATACTTCGAAAAATATGTTGGGAAAAGAGTTATGGCAAAATTTTGGAAGATTAGAGTCAAAATATCGAAGCTACGGCGAAATTTCCGCCGATTAGGGAGTCGGGGCAAAATGGTAATTTGTACCTAAAATGCCCGTTATCTTGCTAAAAGTTGTTAAATATTATCCTTATAGGATATCTGTTATAATTGAACCGCTGTCGAGCCGCTGTTGTGCCGTCGTCATACTCTGTTTCACCCACTGTCAAAAATTACCGTTTTCCGTAAAAGTACCATAATACCGCCAACGAAGGTACGTTCGCGTACTGTAACACTAACTCTGATGTTTATTATATGCGTATATGTGTTGTTAGGTATGTACGTTCGCGTACTGTAACACTAACTCTGATGTTTATTATATGCGTATATGTGTTGTTAGGTATGTACGTTCGCGTACTGTAACACTAACTCTGATGTTTATTGTATGCGTATATGTGCTATGTGTATTGTATGCTGTTGTGAGATAGTCGATAGCTCTGTGATATGTTCATTGTACTGTTATTATGCTTGCTGGGTGTTGGGATACGTCTGCTAGGTGCGAAATGCTCGGTGCGAATTGATTGCTAGGTGCGACATATCTGCCAGGGGGCTTATATGATGTTGGGATATGCTTGTTTGTATGTTGATATACTGTATATGTAAATATGAGGTTAACCGTTACCTGGGGTCCGTATGCATTGGACCTCAGCTCTTAACATAGTGTCAGGTTCAGGAGGACCGAGGACCGAGGAGAAAGGCAAGCAGGCCGCATAGAGACCCGACTAAAGACTTCCTTCTTTTGTTATTTACTTTTGAAAACACTCGGTTATTGTACCGCTTCTGTAAACAGCCAGACTTACGGCATTTTGAATATAAGTATCAGTTACTCTTACGCTCTGATGCTCTACTCTGATGAAAAAAAAAATATATACTGCTTTTGAAAATGAGATGTTACAGCATTCATGCATTTTTATTTCTTCAACTTGATTTGTGGCTGGAACTAAATGTTACATACTTGAAAATTGATTAGAGTTCCATTAAAATTTGGTTACACCTTCATTTGAGCTTGCTGGAATTTCTCAAAAGTTTTGCCCAGAAAATTATGAGTTTCAATTTTCTAAAGTTTTGGGACATTCTAAGCAAGACCAATGGCTTTTCTATTGGGTATAGAAATTTTAGCCAATGAAAAGTTATCTAAAGCTTTTGGACATTCTAAGCAAGACCAATAGTAAGTTTCGGGTCATTCCATCATTTTGGCCACTTTTTTGACTATATATTTTCTTCAATTTTTCCAAATTTTTTAATATGTTAGTTTTTGAGTTTTCTTCTTTGATTTCATCCAATTTTCAAGATTCATTTACATATATAGGACTTTTTAGGACCTATAATTCATTAGGATTGGACTGATTGCATTTTTTCCATGGCTTGGTTTAAATGAAGAGCACAAGTTTAGGTTCAACACTAATACTCCTATGTATTTCTTTTAAAGAAATAATGGAATCTCAAGCTCTCAATTTTTGGATAAACCCTATGGCAGTTGGAGACATGAAGCACTTTTTGATCTCACAATTTCTCAAAAGTTTATGTGATTCAACAATAATTAAATTCTCTCTCAGCATTAATGGCAAATAGAGAGAATCTTAGAGTCTCAAACGCCTAACTATTAACTCTTAGATCTTGACAACATTCCAGCACATTTTGTCTCTCTTTTTACCTATTTTTTTGGTTCAAAATATGCAGAGGAAATGTAGTGTATAGAAAAAAATGTGTATATCAAAGTATCAAGAAAAAAAAAGGTTATATCCTATAGAGTTTGTGATTCAATTGAGAATTGATAATTCCTCCCTCTTTTGTAGAAGGATGGGGACAAGTTTTGAAGCTCTATAAGAACTAAGAAACAAGGAAAGAAATAAAAGAGGTGAAGTAGTGTAAAGTTAGAAGGAACTTGTATAACTGGCTTCAGCAAGTTGACCAACTGGCCATGACAAGTGAACAATCTTAAGAAGTATACTCTTTGTGTAACTGGCCCAACCTGTTGGCACCGTAGCAAGTCAAGAAAAATAGCTCTTTACTAGCCGCAACAAGTTGACAAACTAGCCGTAGCCAATCGTGAATAGTATAGTTGCACGTTTTGATTTTAGCAGTAGAAAAACACTACTTAACCTAGAGGAAAGGGCCGAAAAACACTCTCTGCACAAGGGAACAATGGAGCACGAAAAGGAAGAGCTTGGGAGAGGGATTTGGAAAACTTTGGTGGCTTGGGTGCTCTTGTCAAGAGACATTTTAGGGTTTTCACCTCGGTTCTTCCTCTTTTCCTTTTAGTTTCTTCATGTATTCAATAGCTTCATTTAGAATTTCTTTGTATTTGGATATGAGTAGCTAAATCTTTCATTCTAGGATTCTTTTGACCTTTTGTATGGATTATTACTTGGATATTCCTCTCTTTTGGTAGATATAGTTCTTCCTCTTTTCCTTTTAGTTTCTTCATGTATTCAATAGCTTCATGTAGAATTTCTATGTATTTGGATATGAGTAGCTAAATATTTCATTCTCTCTTTTGGTGTGTGTGTGTGTGTATATATATATATCTGTGTGTGTGTGTGTGTGTGTGTGTGTGTGTGTGTGTTGATTTCAACCTTGGCGCTTCTAAGTGATTGGTCACCATTTAGATGATTTATTCACTTGGGTTTGTCTTGAGAGAGCTAATATAATCTAGGTGTAGAACTTGATTGAAATCATGTTTGTCTTGAAGTTTACTTGATAAATAGATGGTTTGCTGATAAAATAGAGATATATTTAATAATCTTGCATTGTTACATTAAGGTTGTTGCTTAAAGATGATTCTCATTAATTATAGCAAGAGATTGTACATTTCAATGAGAAGAGAAATTTGATTTTGACTTGAGAAAGCTTGTCAAATGTTTTTAAACCTTAGACTAACACATACATGTATGGAAAATGTAACACCCCAAGTTCCGTATCGTGCCGGTTACACGTGGTTTTATAAAAATTGTCAAAGTTTGAGGTGCTACAACTCAGCGTGTTGCGGAAACGGAGAGCATGTACTAAAAATTTGAACAACGAGTAATTGATATAAAATACTCAGGCATATGCTGATGCCCGACGTATACTGGTATATTAAAAATTTTCCGAAGGAATATTCATGTGATACAAGACTTATATAATTACAGAATTTACATTATAACTATACATTTTCAGACCAAGCCATTTCCTGACTTGGGGCATAGAACCTAACACAATTAAATCAACTCATTTGACCAGGCTGGGTAAAGTCTAGTGGGAGTCTCCCCAAATTCACGACGACTGATTGATTGAACCACATAGACGACCCTTTCTTAGTTTAAGCACCAAATGGTTTGAAGTAACCCTATTAGATTCATGCCAGAAGGTAGGTTCTGTTAACCTTCTTCCTGCATTTGCTTGACCGGTGCCTCCTCATGACTCCGTCCATTGGTGCCTTTATACGGCTCCATCTACCGGTAACTTCTCTGATCCTTGATCCTTGCATGAACTATTAGTTTAAGACTGAGGTCCAATGCCCATCGGACCTCAGGTAACGGTTAACCTCATGCTTATGTAAACAATATATGTATGACAGATATTCATGACATTTCAGCAATACTACAAAAGCCCATAACAGATGTAGGAAATACATAATCACATATATAAGGCAATAAAAATACACAGCCACTGCAGTATGCATGTCATCCCAGTATGCACTATTCACCAGTGCCACGATGTATGGTCGTGTCCTCAGCGCTAGGAAAACTCAACGGTATTATCATAACCATAACCCGTATATATCGGAATGTATAATGAAAGATCTAAGACAAAGTCTTAGTCTATGAATACAACTATCATATATAAACATACTATAAGCATTAGAGTTAGTGTTACAGTACGTCGCAAACGTACCTTCGTTCATGAATACGGTACGTTTTGTTGGTCGAGATGTGATCACAGATACCCTATAAGGGTAATATTGCATTTATTAATTCATAAATAATATTCTAATAAATATCTTAGTCACAAATGACCATTTTACCCCTGGTGTATTTATTTTTCAATTATCTTTCCTAAATTTCGTAAAAAAAACGCTGTTTGACAGCATATGGGCTGATTTTTCGCCTAACTTTGAAAAATCATAATTAATTCCACAGAACTCGGAACGAGGATCCGTAAAATTCCTTGGAATCCTTAGGATGTCTAATTTCAAGGAGAAATACTGGTTCTTGCCCAGATTTTAAGAATAATTCCCAGTTTTCACGTGTTCATTCTCTGCCCAGAAAATTTTTAGAAAACGTAGCCCAACTTTGAACATTTTTATCTTCTAGCACAGAACTTGAAATAATACATTCTAGGTATATTTGAAAATCCCTATATGTCTACTTTAACCATGAATTTTCTCATATTTTTAGAACATCATCTTCAACATAACATACTGGTGTTTTTACTCTTGACTTCAGGAATCGCTAACCGATAAAATTTCGCCAGAGCTTCGCTACTTTGATCATAATCTTCCAAAAAAAATTCTATATCATTTCCTTCATCAATTTTTCGAAATAAAACCATTTTTAACCATAAAAACATGATAACAAGAATATATTGGAAGATTAAAGATCAAAACAACATCTAAGCTATAAACTCAAAGCTAAAGTTTAAGAACTAGAGAACTTACCATTGGAGAACCTTGCTACTCCTTCTTGCTTCCCACTAAATCTCACTTTCCACTCTATATTCAGATGTTGCTTGCTTTTGGTGTGAGAATTATGAAGAGCAAAGACCTCTATTTATTGTGAAATGTCATGGCATTTTGGTAGTTTCTTTGAACTTCCTCATCTTGTTTGTGGACCATTGGATCTAGGTTAAATTGAAACTTCTCATCCTCACCCTTCCCCTCTCTAA
The DNA here is from genome assembly GCA_019022615.1 of Acacia melanoxylon. Lineage (NCBI taxonomy): Eukaryota > Viridiplantae > Streptophyta > Magnoliopsida > Fabales > Fabaceae > Acacia > Acacia melanoxylon. Next base: position 16,854,237 of record JAFJYJ010000005.1, read on the forward strand.
CCGACCTCCCCTCTCTCTCCCTCTATCCCCTTCTAGCTTTTACAAAATATCCCTTACATTTGTACCTTAATCTTGACTTTATTTGCTACATGTGTTTAATTAGTTTAATATCTAGATTTTTGTAGGTTTTCCTCTTGCACAAGCCAAAAATTTCGTCCCCCTCCCCCTTATATTCCAACTTTATGATTCAATTCCTAGTTATCCCAAGTGTTCATGTAACTAGATGAAAAATGGTAGTTTGGTTAACAACCAAACCAAAATTACACTTAGGGTTTATTTTGTAGTTTATTCAAGTTTTCTTCTTTAATACTCTAATCTCAAAAATCATGGCTTCATTAGAAGTTTCTAATAGCCCTTTAATTATCTTAAAATTAATCCCAAAAGTTGAGGAAAAGATTTTGGAGATAACCTATCCCAAGCTTAAAATATGCTAGTTCATAATAAATCCTTAGATTTGATCTATGATTAACGTATCTCAAGATACAATTTATTTTCTATAGATTCTCATTTACTTGTGTCTTGAATTAATCCCAACGGTTTTTAACTCACCATTAATGAATTTACATATTTTCCCTCTCTCCTAGAGTGTCATTATCATAAAGCCTTGAAAGTCAATGTATTTAGCTTTATGAAAGATTCCATTTTACTTTATCAATTAATGACACAACCCTTAGCCAACAAGCTAAGGGTGAGCCGTGTATACTCCCCCTTCAATCTTTAAATTTTGTGTTTTACTTACTCCATAATTATCTAGAAAGAACTCCCTCATTGGTTAATCTTTACTTTACAAGGATTTCACTTTATGATACTTAATAAGGCCTTAGAATTTAGCTTTATTAGTTTTAATCCAAACCTTTGATTTGTGTTAGAAAAATCTAAACATTATTGATGATATTTGTTAATGATTTAGGATTAAGAATTAGTGCAATTACTTTGCCTTTTTAAGTAGTAAATTTCGCCACCTTTAAATGATTCAAGGGAGGATTAATTAATCTTGGTTAATTTTTCTAATATAGTGTTTTAGGGGTTATTAGGCCTAATTGTCAAAATTTGATAGGTTACTATATTAATCATAATTGTTTGAAACCCCTAAGGTACTAATCTTGGCCCTTATATATCATTTGGATGTTAATTAAGTTGATATATACTTAATTATGCCTTTTTAAATTAATTATTATTAAATTTCAAAAATTAATATAAATATTCCAATTATTGCAAATTTAATTGCCCAAAAATTGTTGATAATTTTCTCTAATTGATTTAGGTATTTTGATGATATTTAATTGTCTCTCATGATTAAATTAAGATTATGCTTAATTATGATGTTTTATGATCCCTACAAGAAATTAGAATTTTTGGTCTTTAGCTTATTTAATTTCAAGAAGAAATTATTTAACATAATAATTCATAAGCTTCTAAGGTTTGAGACCACATATTCACCTATTTTTAATAGGTATTATTTCTTAAAATGTGATACTAATAATAAGTGAGATTTTTAGGGTATTACAGAAAAACTAATGGAGAGGAAATTAATCAAGTCTTATGAAATGCAAAGGGGAAGAACAATCTTAAGCTTCATTTAATACTTGAAGTCAAAGAATCATTTGCCTTTATCAATTTTTAGTTTTAGAAATAGTTTTAAAAATTCTCATTCCAATCAAAACTTTCTTTTAGTTCAACTTGATTAAATTCACTAAGTATCTTGCTTGACTAATTTGATATACAAATCCTCACGGAAACAATACTTTACTTATCACTTTATTATTTGCATGACTCGTACACTTGCAAGGCGAACACTAAATATTTCCAAAAACACTTGGAACCATCGTATCCACCAACTAGCTTTTTTTTTTTTTTACCATGAACATGCTTTTCTACAAGCACCCTTTCTTCACCATGAACTAACCCCCTGTAACACCCCAAATTTTGGGACAAGAAGTTTTGGAATAAGACTGGGATAAGTAAGTTGTCAAGTAAGTAAGAGCTGAAAATCTTAAGTTTATTATGAGGAAAAGTTTAAGATTATTATTAAAGATTATTTTTAGACCATGACAAAAAAATAGGGGTAAATTATGAAATATTATTTTGAGGATCTAGAAATATTATGAAAGGATTAATTATGAAAAAAAAAATAGCCTAAATAAATTTTAAAGTTATTTTCTAGATTTTATGACCTATTTTCCTGAAAATTTAAGGGGGAAAAAAAGGTTAGAAGATAAATTTTGACCCGAGAATTTTAGAGTCAATATTTTTAGCCTAGAGAAGCTAATTGAGAAAGAAAAATCCTTATATAGAGTTAAGGATTTAATTCTAACACTTATCCAATATTTACAACTAATTAAGTAGAACACCAAGTTGCAAATAAGAGTGAGGGTCAAATGGAAACTATTTTGTTGAGGGAACCCCACATAAACATGACAACCCAATTATTCCTACTCCTTCATTTCTCAACTAAATCATTTCAGACTCCATTTGAACAATAGAGTCAACGGCTTCTCTCATGTGTTAATACTTCAATTCATTAGTTTATTTATTCAGGCAATATGCTAAGGTAACCAAACCAGCACTTGTCAAAGCCCAATACTATAATATCTACATTCTCATACAAACCGACACCTCATCTCTTCTTATTGAACTGTGGAGCCCAATTCTTTTAAATACCATTTTGGACAAGAACCAATTCGGACAGCTTATGCGCCACATATTATCTCATTTATTTAATCCCACTACTCATTTTAATACTCTTCGGCCCAACGCCAAAAACAGAGAAAGAGCCACGATAGTGAGAAAACACACACCTTCACATGCGTTTTAAGACAGCTCATCCCTTCATGCAATACCCATGCTCCACTATTTCTTTACGTCTCAGCATGCCCGTAGAACCACACACCTTCATTTACCTATGCAGCCATACTTTCTTATTCTCATTCTTTCCTTCCGCTTTTCACGAACTGAAATGAGAGTGAGAGACTGAGAGGGAGCTGCGGTAGAGAGCTGAGAGCGAGCGATCGAGATAAAGAAGAAGGTCCAACCGTTGCATGCAAAATTTAGAAGCCAACCAAGGTGAGTTTTCGAGCTTCATCCTATTAGTTCTACATGTGTGCTCTGTTTTGGAGTCCCGAAACAGAGGAAGTTTGGCATATGAAATTTCAGATAATGCACACGAACAATAAAAGAGGATGCTTAATGGTGTTGCATGCACGTCAAGTTGGAGTTTTCTTTATTTTTGTGAATTTCCTGCTAATGCACCGAAACAGGGGGGTTTGTTAATTAGAATATTAGCATTAGACTTCACAATAAGAAATGAAAGACAGCTTATATGCCAAAACCATGATAGTTCTGAGTTCCATCCGGTCAATAAAGGTTTACTAGTTTTTGCCTCTACATGTCCGGTAGCTATTTTAAGGGTTAAAGTTTATGATTGATGCCTCCTTAGAAACTAATTAATTGTTTAGGTTTAACAATTGATAATAGTGTGCTGTTTTGAATTTCTTAGTTTTAAAGCATGCGTTAGGATACATAAATGAGGAAAAAGGATATCATCTTATGACTAAGGTGTGGTATCTTAAGGTTGGAAACTTTAGATATTTCAAGTCATGGCCACGTGGTGTATGAGGACAGCCAAGAAAGTACTTTAATGTTTTAAATAAGAGTATATTTGGGAATCCTCATATGATGGTTAAGAAAACAAATTCAGAGTAAAGGAAATTGATATGAGCTTGTTGAGTTGAGAGCTGAAAATGGTAGTAGAAATGTATGTTTTCATTGGTTAATGTATATGAGAGTGATACTTGCTGCACCAAATTGCTGAAGTTTAGAAACTGATTGCAAAATGTTATTTGGGTTAGTTAGGTTGTATTTCAAAGCTGGAAAACAATTTCCAGGCTCAATGTGAAGGCCTGTAATTAGTTTGGAAAGTTAGAATAATTGTGTGAAAGGTGTAATTGCATGATGTTTTGGTACTTGAGGATTTTTAAAATCAGTAAATAAATTCCATTAGAGGTTGATTTATGAATTTTAAAATTTATAGGAATTGCTAATTGTCTGAACTCAAGAGAAAAGCGAACGAAAAATAATTTTGGTAAATGTATAGTTTAGGAAAGAGCAACAAGTTAGTAAATAACGTCCCTAATTTTTATAAATGATATTTTTATTTTGGAACTTTTATGTTAATTTTCATATTTAAAATTATAATTTTGTGAAGGAATATTTGTTGATAGTATATGAGTAAAGAATAGTGATTTTATTTATTATTATGTATTTTCATTCAATTGTTTCAAAGCATAATTCATGATTATGTAGTTAAATGGAAATTTTTGAGATATTTTTTTAAATTCTATATTGAAATGATTTTAGATTTTGGAAAGTTTATAAGTGAGAATTTATTATTTGAGATGAGAAAAGTTTTGGTGTTTTAAAAGGATTTATTGATTTTGAATGAAAATTTTGAAATATTGTTTATGAAACTTCATGTTGGGGGATTTGATTATGAAATACGAGATAAAGTTGTTATTATCTTGAAAGAAGAACTATTTGACCTCAAGCATGCTTGCAAATGTTTTGGAGAGGACTGAATACAAAACTCTGGTTACTAATAGCAGTACTGTTAGTCCTTGGTGTACCATGGTTAACCTCAAGCTCGTTTGATATTCATGGGATTTGTTCTCATGCTTGTTTCATGGACTGTGTGTCCATGCTTGTTTCATGGCCTTGAGTCATGCTTGGTTAGTTACCCTCATGGATTGTGTGTCCATGCTTGTTTCATGGCCTTGAGTCATGCTTGGTTAGTTACCCTCGTGGACTGTGTGGCCACGCTTGTCATTTGTTCTGTAAGAATTTCTACGGAAAGATGTGGTTTTGAGAACTATGGTTTAAATTGATTATATTAAATCAAAGGTTTTAGTACGTATTTGAAATTATTTGACTAACGATATTTTATATAAAGTTCTATTTTATTTATGATTTACTATTTAAAACTGGTTTTATTAAAGTAAATAATGTATTACGTATTTCGATGTAGTTGATTGATGATCCTATATAGAGTTTTGTTTTTATTCATGATCTTATGGTTTTGAAATTGAAGTTATTGCCATATTGATATTATTGGAAGATAAAAATGTTTAAATTATTTACTCTTGTATTTTATTGATTTAAAAGAATGAGACGTTATTCACCGGAAAATTTGTTTTGGTTCAGATGATATCACTGATCCTGTACCTCCTGCTAATCAGTGAAGAATCTTCTTAGCGACTTAAAGCTTGCTATCTCACTTTGAAGTGCTACTAGTTGATGTAATTATAAACTTAGACTTTTTGTATTATTATTAATACTAGATGCTCCACGTAGTCTATAGGTAGGATCCTACCTCCCTTTTGTTGTTTGGAACACATGAATATTATAGATTATGGTATTATGATTATTAATTAGCATTTGTATATAAGTTTAAGGAATTTGAGTCCTCTCATATATTTTCCGTGCCGGATCACTCCTTGGGTTTTCGTGGTACCCCCCCCCCCCCAAAAAAAAAAAACACATACACACACTTTAGGGAGGTTTAGGTGGATAGAAATAGAATCTTCAAATATAAAGGAGGTTTGTGTAACATGCATTTTAATTTTGAGGGAGGTTTATAAGGGTTTTCAACATAGAAGAGATATTTGTGTAATTAAGGCAAAACATGGGGTAGATGGATATAGAATCTCTAAATATAAAGGAAGTATGTATAACATACATTTTAATTTTAAGGAAGGTTTATATGGGTTTTCAACATATAAGGGATGTCTTTGTAATTAAAGTAAAACAAGGGTAGTTAGATCATTTTACTCTATTTTACTTTATTTTCTTCTTTCTGCGGATTGAACAAGACAACACCATTTTCTAGCAGATAGGAATTGGGCGACCTAAAAACATGATCGAAAAGAAAAGACAGAAGAGGGGGCAGCCATGTTGACTATCTTCATCTCCATCGCTCTCCACCAGCAGCGAGAATCACTAATCAGAGGATAGAACTTGAAAACCAGAGCGAGACGCAAACAGTGTGATCAGAAATAAAACGTGTGGTTCAATCACTCTCAGACCAAAGGATCTTTGACGCCAATAGTGTAATCAGAAATAAACTGTGTGGTGGATTATTTTAATAAATATGTCATTGAGTGTTTTCGTTGAATAAAATAAAAGAATATATGTCGTCAATTGTTCTTTGAGAATAAAGAAAAAAATATATAATACATCCCTTAACGATGTTTGTCTATTTGGTATAAGACAACAACAACAAAAAACACCATCAATTGGAGTTGGTTCGCCATGAAATTATTATTACTCTCAACTGGCCCTAAATGTAACATCTCATTTCTAAAAGCAGTATATTTTTTTTTCATCAGAGTAGAGCATCGGAGCGATTAAGTGACTGATACATATATTAAAAATGCCGTAAGTCTGGCTGATTACAAAGGCGGTACCATGACCGAGAGTTTTTATAGTAAATAACAACAGAAGTGTCTCTTCGGCAATACTCATGCCGTAGCGACAAGGGATAGTCTTCAGCTGAGTCTCTGTGTGGCCTGCTTGCCTTTCACCTCGGTCCCCTTTCTCCCGAACCCGACGCTATGTTAAGAGCCGAGGTCCAAATGCACATCGGACCTCGTGTAACGGTTAACCTCATATTTATATACACAAGCATTAATCAACACATAAGTATATAGCGAGATGGAAGATTAATATAACAACAGTACACATCTCGTGTAAAGTTATCTATGCTAACAATACACATCTCATGTAAAGTTATCTATACAAATCACTCGTATAGTCGTCTATCACATATAGGTATACAGTAAATATCAGAGTTAGTGTTATAGTACGCGAACGTACCTTCGTTGTTGACTACGGACGTTTTAAAACGGTAATTTTTGACGGCGGGTGAAACAAATGATGCACGACGGGGTACAACGGCGGTCGATTATCTCGAGATATCCTATAAGGATAACATTTATCAACTTCTAGCGGTATAACGGGCATTTTAGGTACAAATTACCATTTTGCCCCCGAACCCCTAATCGGCGGAATTTTGCCGTAGCTTATTTGTTTTCGCTCTATCTCTCCGTAATTTTGATAGATCTTTTCCCTCATCATATTTTCGAAATATATATCATATTTACCCCTAAATATGATATCTAGACTATCCGGGAAATTTAAAGACAATTCTAGCATTCCTACTATCTCTTGAAAGAACTACTGAAACTTAAGACTAAGGACCGAAAAACTTACCCAGACGTTGCTCAGACTTTCTCCAGAGCTTCTCTCTCTAAAACCTCTCTCTAGGCTACGTTTTTGGGATGGAGAAATGAAGAGGGGAAGGCTTCTATTTATAGAAGAAAGGAGGGACAAGGTGGGAATTTCATCAAATGTCTTCAGATCGGATTTCAACCGTCGGATCGCACTTCGCCACGTGGCTTCATCTTGTCCATACACCTCTTGTGCTGACATCATCCTTCTAGAAGAAGATGATGTCATGCATGATGTCATGCATGCGACTTACCGATAGCGTTTCCGATCGGTGTCGAATCGCGTAATTTTTTGCCGAATCTCAAAAATGCGGGAACTAGGTTTTGTAGTTCCATTCTTTCTCTTTAAAACTACTGGGTTTCATTATATTTTTGATCCCATTAAGGGTATTCCGTTATCTAGAAGATTTTCGGACAGACACCAACTGATTTTGAAATCACTTCCGATAGAACCGCCTTCTTCTTTGGAAAATCACCGGTTCGCAATATGATCCGATCTAAGTAACCATATCTCTCGGTTTGAAAACACGGTGCGTTTTCTATAAGTCACTTTTAGCACTATCGCCTTATCTTAATTATCCGGTACTCTAATTACGCTGTTGGTTTCGAAACGACTTCGAGACCGCTCAATCCGAGATAGAATTTCACTGGTTCATAAAAGGTCCGGTGGTAAAAGACTAAATTTCTATATTTTGAGGTAGAATTTCATTTCTATCTCGTTCTCATATCTCATGTTGGCTCTTTACCATATATATTATTATTTTATTCAAAATATCTAGATATTTATTTATTTTTCTTTTATTTTTCTAAGCATAAAATATTTTATTAATATTTTATTATTTATTTATTTATTATTTAATTATTAATTTCGAATTTCTCCTTTTAAATTAATTATTTACTAATTAATTTACTTATATCTTAATCTAAACAATTAGCCACTAATTACTTAATTAGCCACTTACTAATTTTTGATAATTTTCATAATTAGGATAAATTATTATCTCACAACTTTTTTACTTACATTGGTATTTTATATCCCATGTAAAATATTAAAAATCATGGGGCCATAAAGTACTTTTAATATTATTATATTTATGCTTCTCTATTTTTCAAGGAAAAATTCCTAAAATTAGAGATAACATACTTCCTAAGTTTTTTGTCGATATTTGTTGCCATATGAGATTTATCATAATATTTTCAAGCCATTTTATGCCTTATAAATGCATTTTTCACCTTTTGGCTCTTTATTCACCCTAATTTCAATAGAAATTACCTTAGAAAATAAGGTAATTATTACACTAGTTTTGAAACCACACATTCACCTATTTTCAATAGGTATTATTTACCGAAATATAATATTCCAGATAAATAATTATCCGGGTATTACACTAAATGCAGGAACTAGGTATAAGTAATTCACAAATATTAAAAAAAAAATAGAAAAGTTAATTGTTTATAAATGAATATGACCCATTTTAATAATTTGAATTGGATATTCCTCACTAGATGATTTTTTTTAAAAAAAAAATATGTGCCATTAGTAGGGAGAATTTAGAAAATTTGTTATGAATTTAATCTAGAAAACAAAGCGAACTGGGTTTTCATGTTTATAATCAAAACAAACCGATCTAATAGCTCTTAAATTTAGGAATGAGGATATGCTGTTTTCTTGGTTACTTTCATTGTGTTAATTGAGAAGTTGAGAGATAAGGGAGTTAAAAGATCACACCTCCAAGCAAATGAATCTTACGGAAACTTTCTGCCAACTGACTAATCAAGAATTAGAGCAGCTAATTAACGTTTGCACAAAGTACTGGCAAAATCTTACGTGCTTAATTGGTCTCTCTTTTGCTTATTTTCTGAAGTGACACGACATTCATAAAGGATAATTGAGATGTGTTAAATGAGAGAAGGATTAAGCAACGTGATTCTTGTAAAGGCATCACTAGGGGTGAGCATAGTGCCCAGATGCCCAGTATGCCCGCCCAAGCCCGGTAAAAAATTGCCTAGCCCAGCCCTAAAAAGGTGGCCCAAAAAAATTGGACAGTTTTGAAATTGGGCCAATAAATTAATTTGGGTTGGGGTAGGGGGTCCCGCCTCTTCCTAGGAAAATTAAATTTATTTAAATAAATATTATTATATTTAAAATATATTATATTATTATGTCTAAATATGTTATAAATATATTATATTATACTTCAGGTATCTCCAATGCTTTGAAATTATGTGAAGTGTGAACTAGAATCTTCGTGAAACAAGGCAGGACGTTACTACTTGGGCAGGGGAAGCCCGTCCTTGCCCAGCCCAAAAATAGTTAGGGCATTTATCGGGCTGGGCTGGGCATCGAGCTACAAAATGCAGCTCGTTCATTCTTCGGGCTAGCATCGGGCAAGAGTCCCGCCTTGCCCAGCCCTACCCATGCCCACCCCTAGGCATCACTACCTACCGCAATCTTATAATATTATATTTTTTCGAACAAATCAAATAATAATATTCTGCTAGTGCATTGTCTTGCAAATTGCTGGTAGTGCATTACTTTTGATTGGGAGAACAAGACTTGCGACCCGTGCGTTACACGAATATGTTAATACTTTAACAACATATCATAATAAGTAATATATTCACCATTTAATTAAACCAGTCAGATGATACAAATGGCAAACTTACATACAAAGAACTACTTCACCTCTAGGACTTTAATAAAAGGTTTTAGAAAACTTCTCTATAGACAACATTTGTTGTAGTATAAGTGTACTTATTGAATTCATTCAATATAAGAATTTTCAAACCTTTGAAACTCCTTACCCTTGATAGTGCAACATATAGTTGGCCATGGGAGAAAACCGAGCTTGGTAGGTAGAGACCAACATTTGTCATTGTTTGACCTTGTCTTTTGTTTATCGTCATTGCAAATGAAATGATTATGGGGAATTGACTTCTTGTCATGGTGAAAGGCAATTTAGCTTCAGATGGATTCATATCCATTCTGTGTATCAGAATATCTTCACAAATGCTTGTTCCATTCAACTCCTTTGCCTTAATGACATTCTTCCCAAGTTGTTTAATTTGAAGCCTTGTACCATTGCACAATCCTACTGCCTGATCAATATTTCTTAGTAACATAATTGGTACACCAACCTTCAATACCAATTTATGATGAGGTATGCCAGAGCATTTAATTGCATTTAGATATTTTGTGTCATACAAATCATCAAAACTTTCATTAGAATTATTTGTGCGATTTATAGAGTCTGCACTAAAATACTCAACTGCGTCTCTTGGCAATAGTGAACAGATGTAGTCATTCAGTATGTCTACATTTTCAGTTGTTGGGGTAAGAATGGACCTATTGTTTAGGTAATCTGGCTCGAACAGACGCTTTATCAAATTTGGGTAAGTAGATTCAACAATGCACTTAATTGAATTACAATCATCATAAAGAATCAAATCTGGTGGTATTGTAATTACAATCATCATAAAGATATCATCTCCTACAAGCAACAACCACTCGAAAATGATTTAATTCTTTGTAATGGATCGCTCAAGACCGCAATACCATCTTTGTTAATTTGCATGTATTCCATAGATAAGAAGAGTTGATAGATGCATCAACAATATCAGCTCGTCCAGATTTTGGTATGTCAGGTAGGATTTGCCTAAAATCTCCGCCCATAACCACACATTTTCCGCCAAAGATGCAATTTTTCTTCATTAAGTCCCTCAACGTTCGGTCAACAGCCTCAATACAATGTCGCTTGACCATTGGTGCTTCATCCCAAATAATAAGGTTAGCAGATTTGATTAAGTTTGCTATTGGTGATTGATGAGTAATTGAACACATAGAGTCTTCATTCACGTCGATAGGTATGTAAAACCGTGAATGTGCGTTCTAACGATGGTAAACTTTATTTACGCAACTTAAGAATAAAATTGTACCTGCTGTTATTGATCCGAATATTTTTTCATCCTTCAAAATCCTCATTAATTTTAGCAGTTTGATGTGGAAGATCTGCTCAATACTTCTGGTTTGTCGCATGGTTTTAATCCATCTTCATCACAATGACGAGTAATCTCCGGCCACATGGGGTTGCATGTAAATGTTATAAATATATCAAGATAACCAGCCCAAGAACAAATGGCCATAGCATCTTGATAGTTCTGAATCATGTATCGTGCACCACCAGTGAAAGAAGATGGTAAAATAACTCGACGTCCTATTGATAAAGGGTCCGTCTCTCCTCTTGTGACTGCATCCGATAGTCCACTGTAAAGATCAACCCTTAACTCTTTTTGATGATTCCTAATGTAATCAAGCCTATCACTTTCAACCATTGAGTATCCATCAACAATAAATTGTTGCAGTAATTTTTTTGTATGCAAGATGATTGAGATTTCTGACTTCCTCCTCATTAAACGGAAAGCCAAGTATTCTCTAGTTGTTAATTTCTTCTTCTTCTTGGTGGTTACTAGTGATGCATGAGAGTGTTCATTTGTTGAGTCGTATCCATTGTCTCCAAACGGAAAAAGTAAAGGATATTGTAGTGGTAGATATGCCATGTGCAGCTCATCAATCCTCTGTAAATGTCCGCTTTGTCATTTGACAATGATGTCTCTTTTTGTGTACGAATTATCAAAATCACCTACAATCAGCGCGGCAAGCTCAGAAGCTGTTGGCATATTATATTGCTTAGAGGCCGAACTTGAGTTGCTATCTCTAATTAGCCTTATGCTAACATCAGAAATAACATTTTCTTTAATGATTTCTGCAGCTCTCCTATATTGTCTTACAACACAGTTGTACTTATCCAAACATTCTTTTAGAATTTTGACAATCCTATCAATCCAAACTTTCAGCGTGACCATGGCAGCTGTATGGAAAATCAAATAAACGTTAAAAATTGTTTGACAATATTTGATCTATAATAATTAATAATATTTACTGGTCATAGAGATGACATCGTAACTAACCTGACTGTGAAAATATGATTGGAAATTTCATTTTCTGTGTCATAAATATAAAGTTGAGAATAAACAGGATGATTTCCCTGAGGAGATAATAAACTGCCGATCAGATGGTGATTTTGACCTGATAGCACAAATGAATAAGAGCCACCTCCCTTTGAGTTGATGGAATGGTCAATTCTGCCACCCATTGAGGTAAAACAAAACATGTTGTTGTAGGAACGGATATTGTTCAAGAAGTTTTTTGAATACACTGATTGTTTGTTGAAAAAGAGTTCATGAAGTTCTTCAGGAGACCTTTGTAATAAGGGAACCACAATCTTACCATTACAACAACAAATTCCAAACTGAGGAGTTGCATTTTTCTTCAAACCTTTTAGTCTTTCTTCAAACCATAGTTGAGCACCACAAAATTTACATTCATGACTAGCTTCACCATCATCTAAATAAGTGGAATGTAACGGAATAGTAGAAATGTTCTCAACCACTCCATCGGATGTTGGTTATCAAGTTGGTCCGTAGTAACTCCATGAGCTGGTACAACATATGAAAAATAAATATTTTAAAATAAAATGGAACTTCATAAAAGATAACTTAACATACTTAAATGATGGTAAGATATTGACTGATGCTTACTTCCATATATTGGCTGATCTAGTCTACTACATAAATCAGTTGCAACTTGATGAATTTTGTTCAATGATCGCTTTTGACGCTTCTTCTGGTTCACAGGATGTGATGTTGGGTTAACACTGAGATTGCTCTTGTGCGTGAGGGTACTGCCATTGGTTTTTAGTAAATACGAATCAGTCGGTGTGTTAGTGATATCTGATAAGACAGATTGGATATTCTCCTGTGACAATGGATTTAAATGTGAAGACAGTGGAGTTGGCAAGAGGTTCTGAGTTATTGCAGCACCCAATTTCTTTGACAACGGATTAAGCAAGTATTCAGTGTTGGCAATAGGATTACGGGAAATATTTCCTGGACCAATTTGTGGACAAATCCGTTTACCTACATAATCAGTAAGTGTGAAATAAGTAAATACTGAAATTTAAATAACAAAAAATGAAACTTATAGATATACAAAAAAGACACTTAAGAATAGTTTAGAAGACTTACCTCCTCCTTCATTTTCATTTTTTTTGGAAAGATCAGACCGCTTCTTGCTCATACTGGTTATAGTTGTGCAAGCATGAAGACGGGATCTCAATGCAAAACATCCGTTATGTTGACCAATATTAACATTGTATATTTATAATATGAGATATTCATTTACACATATAAAGAACATATCTTCTGTATCAATGGACCGATGGACAGATTTCATTTTAATTGATACGGATGGTCATATATAAGTTATATGAATATGATGGCATGGATCGCCATGTCATCAATCTTGATAATTAGCAATGCTGAGCGGATATTAAATATGATGGACTAAAAATGAGATAACGACAGATGTAATGACTGATATAAATGAGTTATTGGAATTTGTTGTGTTTCAAATAAAAACGTTCAAGTTATTCATATTTTTTCAGCAATTAATACAACTGTGTGGTTATTTATTACGATTATGTATGCTTCGTATTGGGTAAGCTTCGGTTCACAAATTCCAATTTATGGGGAATGAATTATGATTATAATATTCTCACAAGTAGGTTGCAGAAAAACATTATTATAAAGAAGAACGGATTTGTGTAGATAGTATGATAAGGAAAACGTTTTTAAATTTCATGTTCAAATGAACATAAGTTGCTAAGGTCATAAATATTATGAATAATTGCTGTTAAGACTATTTAACAGGGAGGAAGTTTAAAAATTTATGTTCTTTAAAAAAAATATTTAATCATTCGTAGTGTTTATTTCTGAAAAAGTAAAAATTATCACCATATTAAATTACATATGGGATATGTAAATCATTAAATATGAGAAGACGTAATGCATAAAATAATAGATTTATGCAATAAATGAAATTGAAAACATAAAGATGCTTATTTTGTCATATGGGGGTGTTACTAATTTAAAATGTTAATCAACACTATTTAAGATTGAGTTATAAACTGTATGAACGTGAAAACTATGGTTAATATAAAATAATAATCATCATTGAAAGAGATTTAACATTACCAATGTAATTGTTCAAATCATTCAAGAACAAACTTAAAAGTAATATAAAAGATACTGACAAATTAAACATAACAATATCATTGCTCCTTCTTAATGTTTTTGATAGGTTTTGTAGAGCTCAGTTTATTGTAGTATCAGTTAAAGATCAGAATGTCATAGATATCTTCGCGACCAATGTTGTGTTATGCTTTCTTCATAGGTTGTGGTGTGTAATGTGCAGCTGAGTGATATATGTAGAAATATTTTGGCGGGATATGGAATTTAGTATTGACAGTCAATGAATAAAGGCGCCAAATCAAAATACGCACAGATCTTTAAATATGATTAATTTGATGTTAGTAAAAGCGCTAACAGTTATGGAGATCTTCTTAATAATAATTAATTTTCCAAGTAATTATTGTCATTGAAATATAAAACTGTGAGCCGGTAATGAATCCACAAATACAGGTGCTATAACATGCACCCTCAGTTAACTTCTAGCAATGTTTGTGCATTAGATCAACTGACTTGATCGTAACCATGATGCGTGAATCTTTCTGGAAGAACAATGGTCAAAAAAAATGTTTGTAATTTGACAACAAAAGAAATACATGGAAGAAACAACGAAAAGAAAGTCATGAAATGGATTTCCACTGACAGAAAATAAAACAATATTTAATACACAAAAAACACCAAAGATATAAATAATCTATATATTAATGTCTTATCAAACCTTTCTTCCATTATCTCGAGACGGAATTGGTAATAGACCTCTGAGTCAATAACGACATCACTTAGTTCATAAACTGCACATACAAGGCCTACCACATCTGCATAAGTAAAAACTATTAGAAAGAAGCGAAATGCATTACATACTGATGTTCCTGGAAAGAAAAATGACAAAAACAAATATGTATACTTATAATAGTTGATTCAGTAAGGGATGTTGCAGCCAATGGTAAAAGTGGCTGAAAGATAATGTCCGGGGTTCTAAGAACTTCTCTAACGAACTCGACTTTTGTAAAAGGTTCCATTACTAATTTTAGATCAGGATTTATGATGTTTGGAGAACTTTCAACAGAAAATCTGGAGATAATGAAGCAAAAACCAGGCAACATCACACCACACAGTCGACGAATCACATCACGTCAACGCATGAGAGCCAATGCAACGTAACCCGCACCAAATGAGAAGAATTCAGAAACGGAAAAATGGAAAAATGTTACTCCAGAGTAGTAAGTACTATTAAAAAAAAAACAAACCTGACTGTTAGCAAGAACCAGGTTGAATGTCATTTGTCTATGCCTTCTACATGGTGGGATGTCCCAAAATTAAGCTGGAGTAAATACTAAATAGCATGTAATATGACTCAAACAAATCAAGTGTGTGAAGTTTTCCAAAATTAAATCACCAAAGAGAAATCTGCAATCATTCATATCCATTTGGCTCCAAATAAACACTAAACTGAAACTAAGGAACTACTCAAGTACTATGGCCAAATGATCTACCGTGAGATCAGGGAGGGCATAAATCAATAACAGCAATACCACACGGCATCATAAGTAACTTTTGCATTCATTTTTCTCCTTCTTCGTAATATAATTACATCCACTAAGTTCATATAAGCAGCAGAAAACTCAATGGTGGGAGAGGAGTTAACTTATACGATAAGGATATGTAAAGAAAATTTCATCTAATTAGGTACTCACTCCCCACCGCAACAGCATAACAACTTGATTTGTCCAATAAAAAATAGCTGTGAGAAATTGTTTGGGAAACTGAATTTTGAAGTGCCAGAAACATACTTGTTAAATAACTCAACCCTGTATTCCATCTCCTTTTCAGCCATTCCAAATATCTGCACCATCAACACAAGCATTATTAAAAAACATCCAAAACAAACAAACTAAATAAACTAAATCATACAAATTCATACTAGAAACCTGGCTTTTTAATTCAAATAAATGAGAATTAGTTAGGGGAGTTGTAGGATAGTTAGAGGGAGTAGGTTGTAAATGGCAGAGGCTATAAAGAAATAGTATCGGGTGGTTTGCAATTAGGCTTTTGGATGTGAATACTCAAGTTCTGTCCTATTGTAACATCCTATTTTCAAAAGCAGTATATTTTTTTTTCATCAGAGTAGAGCATCGGAGCGATTGAGTAACTGATACATATATTTATAAATGCCGTAAGTCTGGCTGATTTACAAAAACGGTACAATGACCGAGAGTTTTTAAAGTGAATAGCAACAAAAGTGTCTCCTCAGCAACAGTCATGTCGTGTCAACAGAAGAGATCTTCAGCCGGATCTCTATGCGGCCTGCTTGCCTTTCTCCTCAGTCCTCGGTCCTCCTGAACCTGACGCTATGTTAAGAGATGAGGTCCAATGCACCAGACCCCAGGTAACGGTTAACCTCATATTTACGTATACAGTATATCAGCATAACAAATGAACCATTCCTACATGTATCGCTCCCAGCGAATGCGAACATACCGCTCCCCGAAGACACACCGCTCTCCCGAATACGTACATATCGCTCCCAAGTAAGCATACAGACATATCGCTCCCAGTACGCATGCAAATGTTCGATTATCCTCTAACATCACCATGCATTCAAATAACATACCACCAACACATATACAACACACATATCACATATACGAATACAATAAATATCGAGTTAGTGTTACAAGACGCGAACGTACCTTCATTGTCGACTACTAAGTACGTTTTTTTAAAACGGTAATTTTGATGTGGGTGAAACGTGTACGACAAATGGTACGTTTATCTCAGATATCCTATAAGGATAATATTTATCAATATCTAGCAGCATAACAAGCATTTTAGGTACAAATTACCATTTTGCCCCTGAACCCCTAATCGGCGGAATTTCGCCAGAGCTTCGCTGTTTTCGCTCTATCTCTCCAGAATTTTGACAGATCTTTTCCCTCATCATATTTTCGAAATATATATCATATTTACCCCTAAATATGATATCTAGACTATTTTGAAAAATTAAAGATAAATCTAGCATTCCTACTATATCTACCGAAAGAACTACCGAAACTAAAGACTAAGGACCGAAGAACTTACCCAAAGACTTCGCTACTCCTTCTTGCTCGACTTCTCTCTAACTTCTCTCTAGAAATCTCTTAGAATTGGTGAAGAATGAATGAAGAGGTGAAGGGCTATTTATAGAAAAACTCTATGGATTTCAACCGTCGGATTAACTTTTCATCAATGGCTAAGATGATGAAGATGTGGCTTCATGTAGACCAAGCTTCCTCCTTCATTCTCCACCACAAAAACGTCCCATGATGTCATGCATGATGTCATCTTCAGCCGGTACCGATAAAGTTTCCAGTTCGGTGCCCTTTCCGCGTAATCTTGGAGAAACTCAAAAATACGGCAACTAGGTTTTGAAGTTCTATTCTTTCTCTTTAAAACTATTGGGTTTAACTAAATTTTTGATCTCATTAAGGGTATTCCGTTATCTACCGAAGATTTTCGGACAAACGCTTCTGCTTTCGGAAATAACTTCCGATAGAATCAGCTTCTTGCGTAAAATCACTGGTTCGTAATATGATCGATCTAAGTAACCATATCCTTGGTTTGAAAAACACGGTGCGTTTTCTATAAGTCACTTTTAGCACTATCTCGCCCTATTCTTAATTATCCAGACTCTAATTACACTTTGTTGGTTTCATAAACGACTTCGAGACCGCTCAATCCGAGATAGAATTTCTTTGGTTCATAAAAAGTCCAGATGACTTAGACTACATCCCTATACCTTGGTGTAGGATTTTATTTCTATCCATTCTCAAATGTCATGTTGGCTCTTTACCATATATATTATTATTTTATTCAAAATATCTAGATATTTTTTTTTTTTTTTTTTTTTTTTTTTTTCTAAGCATAAAATATTTTATTTTTTTATTTTTTTTATTTTTTATTTATTTAATAATTTCGAATTTCTCCCATTAAATTAATTATTTACTAATTAATTTACTTATATCTTAATCTAAACAATTAGCCACTAATTACTTAATTAGCCACTTACTAATTGTTGATAATTTTCATAATTAGGATAAATTATTATCTCACAACTATTGACCGACATTGGTATTTTATGTCCCATGTAAAATATTAAAAATCATGGGGCCATAAAGTACTTTTAATATTATTATATTTATGCTTCTCTATTTTTCAAGGAAATAATCCCAAAAATTCCTAAAATTAGAGACAACATATTTCCCAAGTTTTTGTCAATATTTGCAGTCATATGGGATTTACCATAATATTTTCGAGCCGTTTTCGCCTTATAAAATACATTTTTTAAGGATTTTAGCTTTTTATCTCTCCTAATTCCCATAGTAATTACCTTAGAAAATAAGATAATTATTACTTATTATTTGAAACCACATATTCACATATTTTCAATAGGTATTATTTACCGAAATATAATATTCCGGATAAATAATTATCGGGTATTACACCTATGCTCTCATTCATCTTCTTTCTACGTAACAAAACCGCATTGAAATGTATCACGCTGATAAATAAACAGAAACTTGAAGGTTCGTAACAACAAAGCAGAAAGGTAAAGAGAATACAACATCAATCTTCCAAGTTACATTCCAAGTAACGCAGAGTCTAACCAGAGCAAGAACTGATGAGCAGAGGACGCAAAAAGAAAACTAAGAATAGTAATAAGCGGAGGTATTCGATTCTAAACACAAAATAATTCCATTCGCAACAGCCAATATGGAAGATATCATTGGAATACTCCGCTGTTCTTTATCCAAGCCCGAGGGCGCATTGTTCTCGGGCGGCCATGGAATCCAAGAATTTACAAAAGGAGCAACACGCACTCCTATTCAGAAAGGAAAGCGTGGAGATGAGAACTCAGGGAGGGAATCTATTTGTACGTAGGGTTCCCAAATTAAAAGGATCGGCTCTGGCAGAAGGGGATGTGTCACCTGTTAACAAATCCCGGCGATCAATAACATGCAATTAGGATGCATGGGAAGTGTAATAGGTTCATCGGGAACAAAAGCAATTAATAACATGCAGATGAAGTTTGAAAATGCTTACGAATAATAGGAAAAGATTTGAAAATTGGTGTTCAAATGATATTAACAAACACGTGGTTCCATATATTACCGTCCATCTTATCACCATTCAACAATAAAGAATATGCCACGCAGATAGGACATGTGGACCAATGGCATAATCGCTTAGACGTTTAGTGTGTTATATTGATATCATTAAAGTCCAAACTGAAAAATAATATCAAAAAAATCTTCATTAATAAGTGAAGAGCAACCATTTATAGTGATGGGCTATATGAGAAACATTGAGAAACAATTTTTTGCAGATTTTATAATTTAAAGTAACGCTTCGATATTTTTTTTTTGTTGATATAGTAACGCTTCAATTTTAACTAAATATAAATCCCTACATACCATCACCAGAAATAGGGATGTAAGCTAAGCAAAAGTCTTTCCATTAATGTTCCAAAAGCTTCCTTTTTAGGTGATAGCCACAATGTGTACCACTGTTTCTTTTACACCCCCACCCGGCCTCGTCTTCTCGGGTGGCCGGTTAGAGGGATTACTTCTTAATTATTACCTTTCCTTGGTTAACTTTCCATTTACCATATATCATAGTGTTACGCGGCAGAGCATTGGATTGGTTTGGACGAATACGTAATACTGGTAAAAAACGATAATCAAAAGTAAATAGTCCCCATAGGGTTAGGGTACAGTAATCCAAAAATAAGTACCGAACAGTAAGTAAAAATATACAATCATCTAAAATGTAAAATACAAAAAGTGATAGAGCATCCCCTATTTCTTCAGCCGTCAACTCCATGCCCTACCTCAGATCTTCAGGTCAGCCTAGTTAGATCCACCTGTGTCCCTAGTACGGTCTGAAGTTTAAAATTGAACCCTAAAGTAACTGTTAAACTCATATATAATATATATGCAATCCACAATTAGGAAAATCACAACATCAATCATGGTAAAACATATCACATGCATTTAGAATCACAATCAACACACCGTTGGGCTACCTTACCAAGGCAAGCCCCTAAAAATCCTCAGTTCTAGGAAAACAACAGTAGCCAGGGCCTCAAACCCTAACTACACTAAATGCATCACAAGCTTAGTAGTGACCCAAGGACACACAGTCCACTAGGCTCTACAGTAGTGACCCAAGAACACACAATCCATTAGGCCCTACAGCCCAATCGCATGTCCCCCTCATAAGACATGTTCCTCAATCATGGCACCACAAATATACAAAGTAACAGAGTATGCGAGTAAAAAGTTACTACCTGGCAATTTTATCATAAATCAATAAATTTTCCCAGTGCTTGGAAATTTACTCCAGACACACGTTGACCCTAAATAAATCAAATAAACTCCATTTTATTCACTTATGCAAACTCTTCTCTTAATTTTATGAAATTCGCCTATTTTCCAAAAATTTCAGAAAATATGCCTTAATTCAAAAATTCATAATTAATTCTAGAAAAAAATCATTTTAACATGATTCCAGTTGCCATTTAACTTTTGACATGTCTATTTTTTATTAAAAATACTTTCAGAGGCCACAAAAATTCGTAGGATTTTTATGTGTAAAATCTTTGCTCATTGGTCAGAGTCAAAATCCAGGTTTTTGGGTTATTTTCAAAAATTTGTTTCTTCTAGTAGGAATCTCGAAAAATCACAAAATTATATATCAAAATGAATATTAGGATGTCTACTTTATCTCTGTAAAATTTCATGGTCATTGAACTTCATATACTATTTTAAAACCATTAAACAAGCACTGCTGCCCAGGATTTTCCAGAACTGGCGATTTTCACTTCTTTAAAGAGCATGTTAATTTATGTTTGAAAATCCTTTTAGAAATTCATTCACAAACATATTCCCACTCCATTTTCCATGAGGAACATGTTGGTAAGCTCAGATTTACCAAAGTTCATTTATTTCTTTAAGTTTACCACAAATTACGAACTTGAGATTTCAAAAATTTGAAGAAGAAATGGATGTTCTTACCACTAGGCTTGATCTTGGACTTTGACAACCTGTATCTCCTTATTGAACCTCCTAAAACCTTTGGCCTCCCTTTAAAATTCCACATACAATTGCCTTTTTAATCCTTAAAGCTTTCATAAATAATAGAGAAAAGAAGTTGATATTTAAACCATGACTACTTATCTTGAGCTTCAATTGTGTGCCTTCTTCTTCTTATTCTTTGTGTATGAATTTCTCTCTTCATTCTTTCCTCTCTCTTGGACGAAATGGGCAGTCAAAATAAGGGCAAAGAGGTCCTTAATTAATAGCCTAACACCTCACAAAATATTCCTTTAAGTTGCTTCCCATTGGCTCATGTTTTGACTTGTCTCTCTTTCTTTTTCTCCAAGTTTCTCCTTGATTTTCCTTGGCTTTTATGGGCTGCACGAAATTTGTAGCTTTTGGATCAGATTATTGATTGAACTCAAGTGCCCTTTTAGTGCAAACTTGGATTTAATGCTTAGTACAAGATAGTAGGCTTTATCTCCAAGTTTGTTGACTTTAATTAATCCCTTCATTAATTGCTTGACTTGCCTTATATTTTACTCTTCTTTTCCTTCATAGCTGGTGCCATTTTAAGAGCTGAAGGGAATTCATATTTTGTCTCTATTTAATACAAAATAAAGTCCTTTCTTGGTCTTTGTTGGTCTCTCCTATTGGTTTTTTATTTTTTTCCCCAAAGCCTTTGACTACTCAATTGGCTTTCTTATTGGCTTAAAATCATTCATCTTCCCTCTCATTCTTGGCTGTTCGAATTCTTTGGCTTGGAGGGTAAGAAATTTCAACTTTTGTTTGCCTTTTAATGCTCTTGTACCTTGCCTACTCAAAGTCAAATATTAGCTCCCATGTTACCACTTATCACACTAGGGTTAATTGGTTGACTTTGCATTTGAATATATGATTTTTATGTAAATATTCTTTTCCTCTTCCTGCTGTTGGAGAGATGTTTTTAGGTCCACAAAAGTCATATTTAAGGTCATAAAATATTCCTCTCTTGGCCTTCTCTTATTGGCCAAACTCTAGTTTTCTTGACTTTCTTTACATACTAATATTCCTTGACTTTTGCTTCCTTTTTCTTTGTCTTTTGCTTCTTCTCTTTTGTCTGTCTTGCTGCACCATTTTTTTGTTCCCAATTGGCTTCAAAAAGAAGCCTTCCTTTTATATATCCAAAAAAAAAAAAAAGCCTTCCTTTAGTCCTTGTTGGTCCCTTATCATTGGCTAATGTTTCCCTAAGCTTTTGGCCTTTTGATTGCTTTCACATTGGCTTGAAATCATATTTTTCTCTCTTGGTTCATGGCTGGACGAAATTAAAGAGCTGAAGGGAGGTCAGATTTTTGTCTCCTTTTACTTGAAAACTAAGCCATTACTTGGTTCCATTTGGTTCCCTCCAATTGGCTAATATTTCCCTAAGTCTTTGACTCTTGGTTTGGCTTTAAGATTGCTTGAAATCTCTCCCTTCTTCTCTTGCTATGGCTGATCGAAACTATAATGCATGGAGGGAAAGAATCTTGACTTTTCATGGTTCTTAGTTACCTTAAACTACTCTTATCCTTTGCTTACTCAAAAGTCCAATTGAATTCCCCAAGTTGCCACTTGTTCAACTAGGGTTAATCACCTTGACTTTTGTGTTTTCACATGTGATTTATGTGTTTCTTCTTGCTTCTTCTTCTTGACCGATGCACATGGCTTCTTGGGGAAGAAATTTGCTTTCTTATTGTTTCTTAGACTCTTGTACAAGAAGCTATCTTATTTGGCTTCAACCTTAAGTTAAGGTCCAATTGTCATGTTATTTCTTTGACTTCCGAATACCCCTTTTGTATGGGAAAATATTATTGTCCCTTATTTTCCTTGTGTTATGCGAAATTCTTAGCTTGGAGGGGAAGAATTGTTGATCATTTCATGACATTAATTACCATCTTGAAGTGTCCAAGTTGAAAGTCATCTTAGTATCCCATGAATACAAGTGGCATTTTAGGATTAATGAGATTGACTTTCTTCTCAACATATGACCATTGTGTTAACCTTCAAATAATTCTTTCTACATTATTTCGAAAATAATAATAATTATAAAGTATCCAAATTTGATTTTTAAATAACCCCAAAGTAACCATAATTTCTTTGAAAATTCACTTGTTAGCTAAACTCAACAAGTAATCTCTTAAATAGGCAAACAATAACTTTAAATTGCCATTTATATTTCCTTAATTATATTTATTAAGGAAAAATTTAAACAAACTTCTTTTACTTCAAATTATGACCTTAATTGGTCATTGGAATTTTAATTCCATGACAAATATCTTTATTTCACATTATATCCCCAAAATCTAAAATTTTGGAAAACCAAGATATTCAACTAATATTTCACTAAAACACCAAGAAAAATCCTTTCATAATATTGTCACACTTTCTTGAACTGGGTCTAGTCATCCACCGGATACAAGCGTATTCTCAAGTCTCTAGGCCTAAAATTTGAGTTATTATAGCTTCTTTGTCTCTAGTTCCTATTTCAAACCCTAAAATTAGACTACATACCATCACCAACAATTGGGTGTAAGAAAAAGCCTTTCCATTAATTTTCTAAATGCTTCCTTTTCTGGTTATAGCCACAATATGGCTACCACTGCTTCTTCATCTCTTGTTCCTCCTTCTAACCCTAAAATTAATGCCACATCGGATTTGGGTCGTCGACAGTATGCTGATTATCATCCTTCTCTTTGGAATGATTATTTCCTTCAATATGCTTCTGCTCTTTGGTATTAATATTTCTACTTTTTGCACTATATATGACTCTCTCTCTCTCTCACACACACACAAGCGGAAGCTTAAGAGAGTTCTGAAACATTGGGTCTTGGATAGGAGTACGTTCTCCTGATCTAAGCCTCTTCTCTTAACAAAAGTTTTCATTTACTTTTCTGCAAATTAACTTTTTCACTTTAATTTATCTATCCATATCCTCTTCTCCCTTGCTCTCTGCAGTACTAATCCAATGCAAATTACCATCGCTTAGGCCTTCTTCTTTTCTTTTAGGAAACAACAGAAATCTATTCATGGTAGTTCATCACAAATTCCCAATAGACTTGGCCCAAGTTTATTCTATTGAATTTGGTTCCTTGCCCAGTTTAATGCGGGACGAATTTGTTTAAATAATGTAAACATAATTTTTAATTATTAAATTTGTTTTAAGAAAATTAATATTTTGATCTTTATATTTTTTTACTCTATTACTAAAGCCTTATTTGACTTAGTGCAACTTCAGTTAGCCCTATGATTTTGACTCAGTTCAGATCACATAATATGCTAATGTTTACATGCTGGTTTTAATCTTGTTAGTTAATAACAAGTTCTTTAAAACTATATATAGGAAGTTGATGATGAAATGAAGAAAACTATCGAAACCTTGAAAGAACAAGTGAGGAAGATACTTGTCTCTATGAAGGAGCCCATAAAGAAAGCTGAAGTGATTGAGTCAATTCAATGTTTGGGTTTATCATATCATTTTGAACCTGAGATTGATGAAATGTTGAAGCAGATTCACAATGATTACGTTGAAAATAATGAAATAACTCATATTGAAGATCTCCATTCTCTAGCTTTACTCTTCAAGTTATTGAGGCAGCGTGGATATCGTGTTCCACCAGGTATATACTACGAACTATTTTGGGCTGCAGCCGAGTTTTTCTGTTTTGAATTTGGCTATGGCTGAGTTAGGGTGCGTGCAATGCAACTCATTTTGCTTCTAGAAAAATGAGTTCTTTTACCTCAAATGATGAACGTTACTATGTTAAGATCCAAAATATGCACAATTGTATCAAAAACTCAAGGAAAATGTACTGAAATGAAATCCTAGAGGCTAACAAAACGGGATCTAGTTTATTTTTTTTTACAATTACTAAAAGGAGATTTTACTTTGTATTTTGTTTTATTCATGTAAAAACATATAAATATATATATATATATATATATAGCCCCTTTCACATACAAAACGACTACTTTAGTTTTTTTAAAAAATGGTTATTTTCATCGTCCTTTTAACTTACATATCATCATATCACCAGATGTGTTCAACAAGTTCAAGGATGACAAAAGAAACTTCAGAGAAACACTCACTTCAGATATTGAAGGAATGATAACTCTGTATGAAGCTTGTTATCTGAGTATTCATGGAGAAGACATTTTAGACCAAGCACTCACTTTCACCACCAATCATCTCCGATCCATCACCATTGAATCAAACCCTTTTGTTGCAGCAAAACTAAACAATGTGTTAAAGCAATGTCCATATAGGGGAACACCTAGACTAGAGGCACGAAAGTACTTATCAATCTACCACCTTCATCCTTCCTGTAATGAAGTTCTTTTGGCCTTAGCAAAATTAGACTTCAACGCACTCCAAAAGCTGCACCAGAAAGATATTGGCAACCTTTGCAAGTAAGTTGTCGAGTCTTCTGAAACGAAGGGAAGAAATATAAATATTATATCTATGAAATTACTGAGACATACGTACTTTTGATTTTTATTTGTAGATGGTGGAACAGTTTGGATGTGCCAAGGAATCTGCCTTATACAAGAAACAGGATTGTGGAAAGTTACTTCTGGAGTCTTGCGGCTTGTTCTGAGCCTCAATACTCCAAAGGCAGAAGCATCACGACCAAAGCAATTTGCTTGATTACTATCATCGATGATACATTCGATGTTTATGGAACCATTGACGAACTAGAACTCTTCACTCCAGCGATTGAGAGGTTTAGTTTTTCAATGTGTTTGTTGAATTTTGAACTTAATTAGGCCCTCACTCTCTCTCATCTAGTTTTAATTTATTAATATGCCGACACAGGTGGGATATTAGTTGCTTGGATGACCTGCCAGGATATATGAAGCTAATTTATAAAGAAATATTGAATATGTTTGAAGAAATAGATGATGAGGTCAAGGGGGAAGAAGGAAGATCATCATACAATGTTGACTATCTCATAAAAGACATGTAAGATATGTCCATATAAATTTCTTTATATATGTTGCCAATCAACTACTCTTTTATATATATTTCAATAAACTATATATAAATTTCTCTATTTTTATATGGCAGTTTAAAAGCATAATGGAAGGTAACCTCTCATAGGTAACCTCCCCCTGAATATGATCACGTTACAAATTAAGAAACAAATGCAAGGTGCTGAATATAAAAGGCAAGCAGATTTCCATTCCTTTGATTTGTCGAAATGTAAATCAGCGTCCCTTTGTTTTCTTTTTCCCATTCCATTCTCCAATGGATATTAAAGTGAAAATGTCCAGGAGATAAATCTAAATACAGTACCTTCATGGTGTAGTGAATTATATATGTCTTCCCAATTTCTTCGTCCCGTGGAGGCTGTCACAATTATTAAAAGGCAAACCGTTATAAATTTAGAATTAGAAGATGTCCATATGATGAGTATAGATAAACCTCTATAAGTTAGTATTTTAGACTAATTCTAACAAATGAAAAGAAAGGAAACAGAGGCCAAACGCCTTCAAAGAATCAAAGTATAACAACAGGAAAACAGTCCCCACTAAGAAAAATTATGTAATGCATGTCATCGGTTTCATATAGCTAAGCATGATGCATTGAACAATGCAAAAATCTTCCACATACTGCATTCTATTTAATTTAAGAGATACCAAGTGGGAAAATAACAACGAAACAAAAAAGAGTTAAGAATTACCAAGTGGGAGTGATTGTGGAGACAGAATGAGGGGTTTGCGCCTCAACAATCGAAGTATGGTCGGTGGCCATACGAACTCTGCATGCGTTTTTTGGTTCTTGCTCGAAAATTATCGACAATCCTAATGGAATAAAAAGGAAGACAACTTTACGGCTAACGATGAATGAGAATCGATGGAAAGCAAGGCCCATAAATGTTCTTCAAACGCTTCAACCTCCGTTCTTGCACGGGAGAGGAGGGCCATAGCTCAATATCTTCATCGATCTCAGGATTGATTGATGGCGATCTTCAGGAACCCTAACTTTCTTCAAATGCTTCCGTTCTTGCACCGGAGAGGAGGGCCGTAGCTCAATATCTTCGTCCTCTCAGGATTGATTGATGGCGATAATAGAGGGACATTCAAATTTGGAAAAAATGTTGCTTGAAATTGAAATTTGAAAACTGAAGGCAGTGGGTAGGAAATTAAACGCACGGTATGGTATTGGTATGGCTTGATGGGAGAAGAGAGATGAGAAGTAAAAGCAATGCACAAAGCCAGATGCAAGCCACATGAGTCGGTAACTGTTTAGAGGAACAGTAAACTGAGTCACAATAAACAGTAACCGGCTTAGTTTGATTCTCCTATTAAGTTTATATTGATATTTAAGTTTGGATTGTCACTAGTACCCCAGAAAGCTGTACAATTATTGAATAAATTAACTAGACATCAATTCATCTTCAAATAAACATTTCAATCATTGAGCAAAATCACCATATCATTTTCAACCCGTCACCTCTTTCATATAAACATTAACTCTAAATCCTCAAAATCATTTCATGCTATAAAAGACGTTGATAAAAAATGAATCTATTCCAATTAAATTATTTAAAAATAAACACATAATAACAGTATAAACTTGCTGGAGTTTGAAACCCTCCATAAATCCTAGCTTTCAAACCTTATATAAAATCTCAAAAAAGAAAAGAAAAAAATAAGAAAAAAATAAGAAGGATAAAATAGTAGAAATTCAAGATAGCATCACAGAAGCTCAGAAACAATCCCACAACCAGTTCAATTCATATCCAAGTTATTAATTCAAGTAACCAATATCATACAGACTTTTTACTATACCATCTAAACATACGTGTACTACAAAATCTACCACAGTGTTTTAAAGCCCAAACACTTTGATTTGATATTTTTTAAAGGATACAAAAAAAGAAAAAAAGCAGGCCAGCCTAATTGGTTTGCGGGCTAGCATTGTATAGGCCTGTGAGGTAAATGGGTTAGCCAGTATAGGCCTGTTTTAAAAATTGGGCTGATTAATTCCTAACTCTAATTAAAGACTAATATTTGGTCTGGCATTTTGAATTAAAAACCACTGAAAGAAATCAACGGGTATAAGTTTGGCCGAAAATGTTAGCCCGGCCCTCATAATTATAATATAACAAACTAATGTTTGAATTTTCATATAGAGAAGTGTCTAAATTTAGAACCCAATAATGCCAAAAAAGCATCATTGAAACAATAAGCACCAAAAGCTAATCACTTAATATTTTTAAATATAAAAAATCATTTTTTAAGAACAAAGGTTAAAAAGATTATCTTTATACTAAATTCTAGATTTTGTACATGTCAAAATATATTATTTTTTTAAAAAAAAAAAGAGTAGAAAAATTCATTCTAATCCATCCAAATTATATAATGATCAATAGCCGCAATTAGTTCTTAAGGCTCATGATTGCCATTATTATAAAAACGTGGGATTGACATATAACAAAATAATACTAGCATTTTATTCGTTGAATAAATACCTAGGAAGTGCATCCTAACGTGGAATATACATTTGTTATGGATTCATATATTGGGTACAAAGATGATGCGGTCCAATAAGGACACTTTGTGGCAGAAACTCTCCTTAAGTATTTAAAACACTAATCACCATATAAATAAGGCGTTAACCCCGGCAGTACAGGTAGTGGATCAGGGTGAACGTTAGTGGAGCAGGATGAACATTAATGGAGCAGGGACGTGCGGTGCACAGAGCCACGGACTGAAACTCTAGAGGTAATATCTATAAATAGGAGAATACCCATAAGGTGCACACTCTCGATTCATCATCTTTTACTATTCAGTTTCATTATGCACACATCCCACCCCCTTTGGTTGAGTGCTATTACCGTGTAGCACACAGATCGCTTAGAACCCTTTGGAGTCTCTAGTGCAAAAAAGAGCTTTAAGACCGCCTCATTTAGATCGGATTATAGAGGATCCAATCTAAAAAATATGACCAAAGTAAGCGAGTTTCATAAATATAAAGAACTTTTTGGACCGGATTATAAAAGGATCCAAGTCTTAAAAGTATGACCGGTGGCAATTTCAGTAAATATATAACACTTTTAAGAATAGGATTATAAAGGATCAAGTCTTAAAAGTATGACCCGTGGCAATTTCGTAAATATAGAGAACACTTTTAAGACCCCCGATCTTAAAAATCGATCTTAAAAGTGTAAATAAAAAAAAAATATGACCGGTGACAAGTTCGCAAATATATATAGCACTTTTAAGACCGGTTGTTTGAAACCACCGGTTTTAAAAATATACTTTTAAGACCGATTTTTTCAAACAACCGGTCTTAAAAGTGTTAAAAAAAAAAAAAAAAAAAAAAAAGCATGACCGGTGGAAATTTTGCAAATATATAGAATACTTTTAAGACCGGTTGTTTTAAAAAACCGTTAAGACCGGTTGTTTCAAACAACCAATCTTAGAAGTGTAAAAAAAAAGTATGACCGGTGGCGATTTTGCAAATATATGGAACACTTTTAAGACTGGTTGTTTTAAAAAACCGGTCTTAAAGTATATTTTTAAGACCAGTTGTTTCAAAAAACCGGTCTAAAAAAAAGCTAAATTCGCTAAACCTGTTAAGTCTGCTTTGTCTTCTTGGTAATATAACACTTACTTAGTTATAGATTCAACGAATGTCCCAAGAGCCTCACGGGTCAAATCCTCATCAAGAATGCCTTCCTCTTCCTCCAACCTACTCATAATCTTTGTAAGTCGTCCTAAGAGCCACACAATCAAATCCTTAACAACGTTGGCGGTGAGATGCTTCGAGGGTTTTGCGATGGCATCGACTCCAATCCTCAGCAACGGCGAAAGCGTACTACTTCGAGGATTCTGAACGACGACGGCTCCTTCCTCTTCGATCTATGGCTCCTCCCACGCTGCCTTCGCACAGATCCGCTTAAAATCAAACTCAGATCTCTTCTTGCTTAAATATGTTTATTTCTACCTTGATCGCTCCGCTTTCGGGATGACTTGATTTTGATTCTTGAAGCTTTCTTAGCCATCGACAAGAGGATCCCGCTCAGATTTGGTTCTTTAAGCTTGTGATTCTTTTGTAGATCTGACTTCAATTTCACCTCTCGATTTTATATTGATTCAAATTTGATTTATGGTGAATGATTTGTTTCTTGTTATTTTTTCTTATTTCGACTTTGTAATCATCTTTTTTGTTTTTCTTTATTGTTGCTTCCAATCTTTCTTTTGGTTCTTCGCCGATAACGAATGGACATTCAAAAGGTTGTCAGATCTGGTGATTTGGGACCAGTTGTTTCATTTGAGTTTTTTTTTTTAAATTATTCAAACACTTTTAAGACGGATATTTCAAAAGTAACATATTTTTAAGACCTCCTGAACGAGACCGATTCTAGATCCGATCTTACGAGGCGTTTTTTGTCCGATCTTAAAATCCTTTGGAGTCTTCCTCATAGACATCAAAGAACAACCATCTTCTCTTCGGTATTAGTTCATATATATCTTGAAGATTAGACATCTATGTTCTTATATCGGAACAATCAAAAAATTAATCAATGGGAAAAAAAATCTTAATTCAAGAATTTAGATGCGAGAAATTAATTTAATTAATTATTAACTATTATAAATTATAATGAATCAAACATCCATCAATCAGATTCTACTTCAGGCAAAAAGATCGATCGATTCTACCCTCCTCGCAACTTGTTTGGGGCATCTCGATAGGAAATTATTTTATACTAAAAAAAAGCCTCAAATCCCTAATCCCCGGCTCCCGCTCCCCCAGTTCGCAGGCACCCATTTCCTGCTCCGATCACTTCATCCAACTTCATCCGTCGACGCCGTCTTTTCTTTCGTCCTCCATCGACGACGCTGTGTTTTAATTTGTTGCTCCCAGCTTCTTCATCATTTTCACTGTACCCGTCACCCGAAATCTCGTTGCTTCCGTCAGTCCGTGGTCGGCATCGTGGGCTCATCGTTGGTTCTCTCCGTGGGGACTGGTGAGTCCTTATTCTTCTCTCCTTTTCATCTTCCTCGTTCGTGGATGCTTTCTTTGCGTGGGATAGTCTGAATCTGCTTTTAAGGCAAGCAGTAGCATTATACTGCAAATGTGTGGGTGTAGTCAAAATCTTAGCCTCATTATTTTAGAGTATTGTGTTGTTTGATTGAGATTTCTTCCTCTGTTATCATTTCTTGATTTTGTTTTTAATTAAGGAAGAACCTAAATATTTACAGCAACAAAATGTACTGCCTTTAACTATGTCCTATACAGGAGGAGTGGCATTTACCCTACCACACCTGGATGAATAATTAATAAAATCAAGGCAGTTCCAAGATTAATAATCTTGGAAGTCAACCCCAAGAACCTATAGCCCTTGAACCATTCTTGGTGCAGCCATCCAAATGTGGCCAAGAACATATAATCCAATTATGGCTGTTGTAACTGGGATGAAATTTGCAAAATACTGCACTGCCAACTACCAATTTGATTGTAGTTTTTAACCTGTGGTGATGCCAAACTTGTTCCTTTATGGAACCAAGGTCCTTTGAATCAACAGTTTAGCATTTTCACATTACAAAATAGCATACTAATTTCCGCTTTCCTCCATCTCTTGGCTAACC
Source organism: Acacia melanoxylon (assembly GCA_019022615.1). Classification (NCBI taxonomy): domain Eukaryota; kingdom Viridiplantae; phylum Streptophyta; class Magnoliopsida; order Fabales; family Fabaceae; genus Acacia; species Acacia melanoxylon. The sequence goes on from JAFJYJ010000005.1 coordinate 16,886,293, forward strand.
CCATTTTCTATTATTCCTTTAATCATGGTACTCTGCACAAGATTCAATCACCGTGATATGAACAATATTCTTATATAACTTCTGGAGTGCTAACAGTGGCAAAAATAGCAAAATTCTTTCAATCAGCTTTTAGATATGTTTGTTCCTCATAGCCTTTGACAGCTTTAATTAAGTTAGTCGCAGCCTTTACATAAGTAAGTGATCTATTTAATGAGGTTTTGGTACCATCATTCTCAAACTTCCAAGGCCCTATTTGTTACTCTGTAGTACTCTCTAACTCTGCCAATGACTTGGGGAAATTTGAATCATTAAAAAATGTAATGTGTTCGGTCTTTTTCAGCTATGATATATAAGTGATCTTTAAGCACTCCTCCTAGTACATTGCTTGGAGCAAACAATTGATGAGCTTGTCTTATCTTTATGTCATTGTGTTTGATGCAGATTATTTGATAGATGGTACTATAGGAGCTCACGTGGACTTGTAGAGAATGTATGGAAGAGCAGCAGGTCTTGATAGATTTAAGAAAGCTCAAAGCTTGGAACCATTTTCTGTTTCAGCCAATTCATCTTCAAAACCCAGTGCTCAACCTGGAACTAAAGTAGTCAGCCACTCCTCTTCTTTGCCTTCACAATCTCAAACCTCTTTCCATCAAGTCCAGCATCCACAACAACGAGTACAGCAAAATCATGCTTCTCATGGAGCCACAGGATTAGAGGCAGCCCCATTGCTGGGGCAGACCCAGCAGGCTACACAAGTTGGTGGGGGACAATCAGCATGGCAGCCCCCAGATTGGGCAATTGAGCCTCGTCCGGGTGTTTATTATCTAGAAGTTTTGAAGGATGGCCAGGTATTGGATCAAATTAATCTGGACAGGCGGAAGCTCATCTTTGGGAGGCAAATCCAAACATGTGATTTTGTGCTTGATCACCAATCTGTCTCTCGTCAACATGCTGCAGTCGTTCCTCACAAGAATGGAAGGTTAGTGCATTTTTGCTCATCCTTGGTATTATAAGATTGGATTTGCTATCTTCGTAGATAATCACTACTGTCAATTTCCATGTTGAGTATTTTTCTGATGATATATGTCACCTAAACCAAATAATTAGAGCATGCAAGCTTTCTTTGGTCAGCTATTTACATAAATGAATCTCAGAAACTTGTGCTACCATAGTATGTGCATGACTAATTGTAGGTTTGGCATTGTTGAATTGGTTTTCTGATCAAAGCTGGGGCCTATTATGATCAACTCAGGAATAACAACAGTACTTAGATATAGTTGCATTTTTTCCAATTTAGAATAATAGGATTAAGTAGTTAATGATCTGTTGAGCCACATGAGACCCTACAAAGGGAAAATAACCCACTATCATTTGATTCAATGAAAGAGGCATTAAGGTAGAATGGTGGATAGATTTATACCTTTTTTTTTTGTGAAATGTAATTCAAGTTTTGTGTAATTTAATCTCATGATTCATATGGCATTAAAGAACTTTTTATTCCTTCTCCAGCATATATGTGATTGATTTAGGATCTGCTCATGGTACATTTGTTGCTAATGAACGATTGACTAAGGATTCACCTGTTGAGTTTGAAGTGGGGCAATCTCTGCGATTTGCTGCATCAACAAGAACTTACATATTAAGAAAGAATGATGCAGCTTTGTTTCCTCGTCCTCCACTACCCACAGAGATTGATTTACCTCCACCTCCTGACCCCTCTGATGAAGAAGCTGTGGTGGCATACAACACACTTATAAATCGTTATGGCCTTGGCAAGGTTGATCAAGGGTCTAGAACCATGGAGTCTAGTAGGAAAAATGACAATCATCAATCAAACCGAGCTTCCAAGAGAATCAGGAAGATGAGAGTCACCTTCAGGGACCAGGTAGGGGGAGAATTAGTTGAGGTTGTTGGGGTTTCAGATGGCGCGGATGTAGGAACAGAACCCGGTCCAGTTGGAGTTAAAGAAGGAAGTCTTGTTGGGAAATATGAATCCCTTGTACAGATCACAGTAATACCTAAGGGGAAAGAGCAGTCCGTCGTAAAGGAAGCTGATTCATCCCAGAAAGGGGTGACTGATAAACTACAAGAAGTGATGAAAAAGGTCAAAACTACACAGAAAGTAGGGATTTATGATGACCTTTATGGAGAATCATTTTCTGCCAAAGTTGGATCTTCCTGGGCCTACTCATCTGTTAGTACTGGTGAAGGAGCACCTCCAGCTAAAGTTGTGGAAGATAATGGAAAACCTGACAATAATCTTAGTAGTAGTGTTGATGGAGACAATGAAGATGATGATGATTTATTTGGGTGATCCTTCAGACCTAATTATGGAATATATTTTAGTTCTGTAACTGAGTTCCACAAGATGACGAGGAGATGAAGTGACACTTGAAATTGCATTATATGTTTTTATTTTGTGGTTTAATTGTTATAATGCATCCACATTTTTGTTTTCCGCAGCATACTTCATCAACCCAAATACAGAAAGATGCGAGTTTCCTGGTAAAATGGTGTATTGATACAATCTTGAGTAAACTATGTTAAGAGAAAATGACAGCTAATAGTTTGGAATTTACATAAACTAGGTTGATCAGATGCAATAAATGAATCGTAGTGATTTTAATATTTTATAAATAGTGAGAGGCCAAAATTGGGGTCGAAAAAGCATTCGAGAATTTAGACTTCTAAAGGTCACAATTTGGCATAATATAATAAAATAGTGGTGTGTTTTTTTTTTTTTTTGACCTGAATGAGGTAAAGGTGTTTGAAAGGATATACATAATTTCATTCATATGTATTATACTCTCGTCAAGTAGATTACCTCAGAAGATGTAATTTCATCTAATAATTAGGAGCTCTAGATATGGATATAGTACACGGTTAGAAAACCACATTAATCTATTTACCCGTTTGAGTTGAGTTAATGGTGGTTTATTTTCTATCTGACTTTTGTAAAAGCCTGATAAGAAAAAAGTCATGTTATAAATGTGATATGTGTTTTACTTGACATTGGCAGAAGTGGTTTTTTTGCAAATGGAGTCGTGTTTGGGTTAGTGGTTGAAAAGTGAGTTGAGATGGAAAATGACTAAAAATGATATGAATTTTATTAAATACTAAAATACTTAATTATAATAAATATGAAATAATTAATATATTGTAAATGTAGGCATAAAAAATATATATTATAAAGCATAAAAATATTAAATTTGTAACTAAATAATATTCCTATATAAATTGAAATTAAAAATCATTTTTTTAATTTTAGAAATCAAATACTTTTTGGGTGAGATGGGACAATTTTAAGGATGCTTGTGGGACCCATGGAAATTTTTTTCCCATTGCCGGACGCTTGCGCGACATTGGCTGGACGCTTGGACTTGTGGCTTTTGATAAAAAGTCACTTTTGGTAGAAGTCAGATGAAAAAGAAACTAAAACTAAACACAGTTGAAACGCTTCCAAACGGAGACTCCAAATAAGCTTGATGACCTTGAATAACATAACTTCTTTGTTTGAGACTAGAAGTCTAACATTTGATTAGTTATAAAGATAAAGATAGGTTTTTATGAAATTGGCTCAAGTTATTTTGATAAAAAGAAAACTTTAATATATAACTAAATCTAATTTTCAATATGATTATACAAATTGTTTGTCTTATTGTTAAATTAAACTAGCATTGACTCCATCGTGCGATACAAAGAAAAGAATTCTCTTCTATGTAATCAGTATAGCGTAGTTCCAATTAATTTTCCAAAGCGTCAACACATTTTCATTACACTCTATGTACATACGAGAAGAATCAAACTCACAACCAAGAAGGAGTGCCATTATCTAATGTGAGTGAACATGAGATAAATCAATGGCTTGGCAAATGTAAATTTTGATTTATTAGCTATATTGATACTTTATTCTTAATCCTAGCCTTTTTTTTAAAAAAAATTAAAGAGTAGGTACAAATAGTTTAATGATATCATTAAAATCAGACTTATGATATCACACTTATAAAAGAACTTTCATATCACTAGAAGGTCATATGTTTCACCAACCATTCTAAGACAACACCATCACTAACAGCACCGTGTTTAATGATAGATAGATGGCTGAGATTTCTTAAAAGAACTGTACGGCTATATTAACCTTATCATCCAAAACGACATCGTTTCAATGAAGGAGGCCATCAAAAGAAGCCGAACCCAATACCCTCTGCCGACGCCGTCGTCCTCCAAGGCTCCAACGACGCTCTTTCCATTTCCGTTGTTGTTCGTGCTGCCTCCATTGTCGGAGGTATTCCACCATTATGAAATTATGTATTGTGAGACAAATGAAGGAATTTGATCCCTTATGCATTGTTTTCCATGCAAGACTTTTCTTGTCACCCTACTTGTATTTGTCGGTGTGACCAAAATACAGTGCCGTTCCGAGGTAATATTTAAATAGAAGGCCCCTACTGTGAATTTGTTGTCACAAGCATGGTTTGCTCCACCAGCTTCTTCTTATCGACAAAGTCATCATCAGTACGAGGACCATGATGAGGATCTTTATGGTCGTATGATACTTACACCATGGCCACAGAGGAAGAGATTTACTCAAATCTCTTGCGAGGATATGCAAAAAGTTTCAAATTACTTAGGACCCGTTTGTTAGAGCGAATGTGGGCGATAGAAAGGGAACATAACAAGGTTCCTCGCAAAAAACATGTTTGGGTCGCTGCTCTCTCGGGAAGATGGCTTCCCGCCTCTGCCAATGTTCCCTCAAATGGGGGAACCTTCATTCCATCCAAAAATGGAGGGAAAGCTTAAATCTTCCGGGATAGTGAAATCATCTGACGAAATTGACCCTGAAATCTTCTTCTTCCTGCTTCTTCTTCAAGGTTGCTTGCTTCGATGGTCTGATTTTCATCGTCCTTTTAACTTACATATCATCATATCACCAGATGTGTTCAACAAGTTCAAGGATGAGATAGGAAACTTAAGAGAAACACTCACTTCAGATGTTGAAGGAATGATAACTCTGTATGAAGCTTGTTATCTGAGTATTCATGGAGAAGACATTTTAGACCAAGCACTCACTTTCACCACCAATCATCTCCGATCCATCACCATTGAATCAAACCCTTTTGTTGCAGCAAAACTAAACAATGTGTTAAAGCAATGTCCATATAGGGGAACACCTAGACTAGAGGCACGAAAGTACTTATCAATCTACCACCTTCATCCTTCTTGTAATGAAGTTCTTTTTACCTTAGCAAAATTAGACTTCAACGCACTCCAAAAGCTGCACCAGAAAGAAATTGGCAACCTTTGCAAGTAAGTTGTCGAGCCTTGTGAAACGAAGGGAAGAAATATAAACATTATATCTATGAAATTACTAAGACATATATACTTTCATTTTTATTTGTAGATGGTGGAACAGTTTGGATGTGCCAAGGAATCTGCCTTATACAAGAAACAGGATTGTGGAATGTTACTTCTGGAATCTTGCGGCTTGTTCTGAGCCTCAATACTCCAAAGGCAGAAGCATCACGACCAAAGCAATTTGCTTGTTGACTATCATCGATGATACATTCGATGTTTATGGAACCATTGACGAACTAGAACTCTTCACTCCGGCGATTGAGAGGTTTAGTTTTTCAATGTGTTTGTTGAATTTTGAACTTAATTAGGCCGTCTCTCTCTCTCTCTCTCTCTCTCTCTGATCTAGTTTTAATTTATTAATATGCTGACACAGGTGGGATATTAGTTGCTTGGATGACCTGCCAGGATATATGAAGCTGATATATAAAGAAATATTGAATATGTTTGGAGAAATAGATGATGAGGTCAAGGGGGAAGAAGGAAGATCAACATACAATGTTGAATATCTCATAAAAGACGTATAAGATATTGTCCATATAAATTTCTGTATATATGTTGCCAATCAACTACTCTTTTATATATATTTCAATAAACTATATATAAATTTCTCTATTTTTATATGGCAGTTTAAAAGCATAATGGAAGCCTACATGGCAGAAGCAAGATGGTTAGATAGAAACAAGATACCAACAGTAGAGGAGTACCTGAACGTATCGACAGTAACTCTTTGTACTGCATTCATATCCATGTCACATTTCATTTGTATGGGAGACATTTTCGTAACTGAGGATATCTTCAAATGGGCTTAATCCCAACCTAAAATTATCCAAGCTACTAATGTTATTGGCAGGCTCATGAATGACATCGTCTCAAGTGAGGTGGGTGTGTCTCTACATATATAATTTATATACACAGCACCAATAGGCGTTAGACCTAGTGGAAATGGCTTTAGCCACTTAAGAATGAGTGAGGTCTTCAATTCGACTCATATGAATGTAGAAAACACATTTCATCAGAGACTACCCCCAATTGGATATTTGACAATACTCGAATTTGATTCCGTCATATAATGATATAAAAAAACCTTATATACATGCCCAATAAATAACCCTCTCTTGATTAAAAATCTTTGTGGTGGTGCAGTTTGAGCAGAAAAAAGAGCACGTCGCCTCGAGTGTGGAATGTTGTATGAAGGAGCAAGGAGTGACAAGGCCTGAAGCCGTAGGTGAATTGATGAAGATGATTAAGAGTACATGGAAGGATATCAATGAGGAATGTCTTAAGCCAACTCAAGTACCTATACCCTTTCTGATGATAGTTCTGAATTATGCTCGCTCCTTCGATGTGATCTACAAAGATGCTGATACTTACACGCATTCTGAAGGAACCATGAAGGAGTTCATATCACTATATATGTTAGGTTAATTGACTTCTTTGCTAAAATTAATGTGTCTCTTTATTACTTTGGCTTTAGTAAACGGTATGAGAAACCATCAATAGAATGTGTGATGTATGGTGTTAGTGTGTTTGTCTGCTTGAATTTGTCCCTCATGGTTGTTTTTGCAGCATAAAAATGTCTTGGTGTGTTCTTTGATAATAAAACGTGTATTTTGTTTCAGACAAATCGTGCTCTATTGCTTTACGTTTGTCCTCATAATTGGTTTAAGACCGAAAGAATCTTTGGGGAGAGAAAGTGCACAATGTCATATCTATGCTCGGATCATAAGCTACTAGAGTTTAAACTGAATTGACACCGCAAATTAAAGCACCACACAAGAAAAGAACAAAAAGAGGGAGAGAAACTAATGAAGTCAACTATATTTATAAGTTATTAATTCATAAGTTAATACGGTTTCTAGCATGCACTAGTTATTAATCTTTGCTTTGAAATTAAAGACTAACAATAAATCCTATTATACCACTTTTGTCCTATTTATAAGTCTCTTTTAACTAAATCACATATACCAAGGAGAGGTAGTTAGCTCAATGATTATGAGGTAAATTTTTAACTTTGCCCTCATTTATGAATGTGTATCTTTCAACTTTTTCTTCTCTCTCTATTTTTATTGGTACAATTAATATGAGTAAAATTGTATAATTTCATTTATTATCTAAGAGACAACTTATAAATAGGACCAAATTTTTTGGTCAAAATTGACTTATAAATAGGACTAGAGAGTGATACACACACCTTCTACTTTGGATAATAATTTAGTTTGGATCACCACTAACACTACTGAAGGTTTCCTTAATTGCTGTAAAATGATCGAATATATTGATTAGACATCAATTCATCCTTAAATAAACATTTCAATCGGTAAACAAAATCATCATATCATTTTCAACAAGTCGTCTCTTCCATATAAATAACCTTAGCTCTAAATCCTAAAAATCATTTCATATTATTTCATATCCTACGTTGATAAAACACTGAATCGATCTATTCCAATTAACTCATTTAAAAATATACACATATTAATAGTAGAAACTTGTTGGAGTTTGAAACCCTCCATCAATCCTAACTTTCAAAACCTTATATAAAATCTCAAAAAAAGAAAAGAAAAGAAAAGAAAGATAAAATAGAAGAAATTCAAGATAGCATCACAGAAGCTTGGAAACAATCCCCCAACCAGTTAAAAAAAAAAAAAAAAAACTCCATATCCAAGTTATTAATTCAAGTAAGTATTATATAAATGTTGATGACATATAGAAGAACCAATATCATACAAACTTTTAACTATACTATCATGTAAAAACAAAAATCAAAACTAAACATACGTGCACTACAAAATGTTTTAAAGCCCAAACACTGTCGTATGATATTTTTTAAACGGCTAAAGTATACTTTTTATCATTTAAGTTTACATGAGGTATTTTTTTTTTTGAATCATTTGCATCGAATCATGATTAGTTTTACTAACTTTAGTTATCGTTACCTTGGTTCAACTCAACCTTAATTTCCTTACAAAGGTCAATCTCCTTTCACCATGATAAATTTCTAACTACCGTAATTAATTCCTTAAGTAGAAGACCCTTAACATTTAATTTTGGTAATTTCTCTTCATTTTTCATCATTGTGGATGTTATCATTTTTAGTCCTATTGGGTCTACTATTATGCTTCCAATTTAATTGGGCTTTTGGCAACAACATACTCGAAACCAATTTAATTTCTCATCATTTTCGTCATTCTTCTTCGTAGTAATTCCTCCACAGTCAGAATCTGCATAGTGTATGTTAAACTGTTGAACTGCTTTAATTAAGAAACTATGTGTGCTAGTGCCATTTAGATAACAAAAAGTCTCTTGACACACATTGTTTCATGGTAGGTTCCTCTAGAAATACTGGAATCACGTGGTTTTATAAAATTCATCGAGTTTTTTTTTTTTTTTTTTTTTGACAAATTATTATTGTGAAATTTACGATAATACAAAACTTCCAGAGCCTTGAGTAGACCGGTTAAATCATTCCTTACTTTGGCTCTATCTCTCCAGAATTTTGACATATCTCTTTTCCCCACATATTTTCAAAATAAATATCATATCTAGACTATCTGGGAAATTTAAAGATAATTCTAACATTCCTACTATATCTACCGGAAGAACTACCGAAACTAAAGATTAGGGACCGAAAAACTTACCCAGGGCTCCGCTATATTTTCTCCGAGCTCCTCCTTCTCTCTAACCTCTCTCTAAGGCACGTTTTTGGTGTGATGAAAGTGAAGGGGGAAGGCTTCTATTTATAGAAGAAAATGTGACACTATTCACACCTTTTTCAAATCGCATTTCGGCCGTTGGATCGCATTTCGCCACGTGGCACATCCTTGGCCCTTGGATGCACTAGGCCGACTTCTCCTCTTCCTTCTTGAGGAAGGTGGTGATGTCATGCATGACCTCACCCATGTGCCAATTGAGCCGGTACCGATAAAGTTTTCAGTTCGGTGTCCTAATCGCACAATCTCGGAGAATCTCAAAAATTCAGTAGCAAGGCACTGAAGTTTTATTCTTTCTCTTCAAAACTACTTGGGTTAACTAAATTTTTGACCTCGTTACGGGTATTCCATAGTTTGCTAAAGATTTTTAGATAAACGCTGTCGGTTACGGAAATAACTTCCGATAGCACCAGCTTCTGGACAAAAATTCACTGGTTCAGAATACGTCCAGACCTAAGAAACCTCATCCCTGGTTTGTCACTACTATTTCGTTTTCTATAAGTTCTCATTTGTACTATCTGCCCTATTTCTTATTTATCCTGTATCTTAATGACTCAGTTGGTTTCAAAAATGACTTCGGAGATAGTCCACTCCGAGGTAGAATTTCACTTGGTTTATATAAGGTCCAGATGTTTTAGACTAAATCCCTATATTTTGGTGTAGGATTTAATTTCTATCCATTCTCAAATGTCCTGTTGGCTCTTTACCATATATAATATTATTATATTACAAATATCTAGATATTTTTTTTTTTTTATTTTTATTTCTTTTTCTAAGCATTTTTTTTTTTTTTTTTATTTATTTTTTTAATTACGAATTTCAGCCCTTAATTAAATATTTTTTCTAATTCATTTATCTTATATTTTAATCCTCTTATATTATCTCATTAATTACCGATTAGCCACTTACTAATTTTTGATAATTTTCTTTATTAGGATAAATTATTATCTCACAACTATTTTAGTTATATTGGTATTTTATATCCCATGTAAAATACTAAAAATCACGGGGCCTAATTTTAGGGTTTTGAATTTAATAATTAATTTCCCCTTATTATTTCTAAGGAAATAATTTATTAAATTCCTATAATTAAGGACAATATTCTCCCACATTTTTAATAATTATTTTATTGCCCTTTATGATTTATCATAATATTTTCAGTCAATTTATGCCTTAAAAATGTATTTTTAGCCCTTTAGCAACTTATCTCTTCTAATTTTCATAGACATTTCCTTAGAAAATTAGAAAATTATATCTTTTTATTTGAGACCACTTATTCACCTTGGTAGTCTTAGAATTTATTTACTAAAATTCAACAATTATTTTAGGGTGTGTTATGATCCCTAAATGATATTTTAAAGAGAAATTGCTTATAAATTTATAACAATTAAGTTACAAAATTAGAAACAATATACTCTCTCAAAAATATTTATCCAAATATTTTACTTATATTAGTTAGGGTTTTCAGGGTATTACAACTTCTGAATTGAGAAATTAAACTCCGTAATTTCTAAGGTTATGTTGTGATTAAACTACAATCAATTTTCTTAAAAAGTGTTGTTATGACAGTGAACTTGATGATTACTAAATGAAACTTGCAAATTGAGAAATTAAACTTGTTACTTTCACATGTTGTCATGTAATTGATTTATAATAGGTACTCCATATTGCAAAAGTGTTGTGACTGGGAACTTGTACATTACTAAAAAAAACCAAAAAAACAAAGACTTGTAAATTGGGAAATCAAAGTTCTAAATGTAACAACCATGGTTGAATTTATACATTGCTGCTTTAATTATGACATAAGGTACTCTATCAGTAATATATAGTAGTAATATTTTCCATGGAACTGTAAATGAATATGACCTTGTTAATTTTACTAAATTAAACTTATCTTGAAAGTGGGCCCCGCACGGAATCGTCCTTTTCAAAAGGTGAGATTCTTATTGTCGCATTTAGGGCGCCCCAAACAACATATTTGGATCTATCCCAAATGGGTTTGAGATTCTTACCTTGGCTAAACACATTATAAGTAACAACACACACTTGAGAATTTTTCTTATATTATTTGTTTCAAGAAAATTATTAAATTGGTATTTTTGGATTTTATAAAGCATCAATTTTTAGGAATCATGCCATCATGTGTGGGACACATGCTCTTGATTTATTCTTTTGATTCTTTACTAAGCTTGGATTTTACACAAAACAACTTAATAGGATAATTACCAAAATCCATCTGCCACTTGAAAGTTATGCAAGTAAAACACACTAGCTTAGAATCATACACGCTAAGGCGAGGAAATAAAAAAATAAATCCTAACTTAACCTTGTGATGATATAGGATGTAAAGAAAATAAGCAAAAAAACCAAAAGGAAAAAAGCATAAATGAAGCGGACACCAGGCTCAAAGCTTAAAACATTCATATAAAGAAGCGAACCAGATGTGTGGATGAGCTTTCGTTAAAATTAGCAACGTGGAACCAAAATTAGCGGCAATGATGGTAATGCGGTGGAGTTTTTGCTTGGGAAAAAGTAGGAAAATGGATTGAGGCCCTGTTTGGATCACTAAAAATCGAATGATAGAAAAGGAAAATTCAAATTTCCACCTGGCGACAGCCGTTTGGATCGATATAAAAAGATTTTTCCCGTGGATGCCATTCTCCCACTGATGAGCTGTTTTTGTCGCTAAAGCAATCAATTAAACCAGGAACAACTAATAATGCAATATAGTGACAACCTAGGTCATTCTCCCAAGGAGCAATTTATGGGTTTTTCTTTAGGTTGAATTTAGGTGATGAAAAATGCAATGAAATGAAACTAAACTAAATGCAAAATGAAAATAACTCTAAAACCTATATGAGAATGAGACTAAGCTAGATGCAAATGCAATTTGGGGGGTTTTATAGAAAGAGATTTAAAATCCTAAGCAAAGAAATTAACTAATAACTAAGAAAATCAAATAAGAAAAGAATGTGAAGGTTTACTTCAGGTACGGTAAATGGAACAACTTAGGATTCACATGGAGTTAACTTTTTCAGCCCAAATTAATTAGTTAGACCAAAGGGAGATTAGTGAAGAATTGGAATATATGAAATTAATTAACTAATTGAAACATGGGAAACCCTCAAGTTCAATAACACATAATCCACTAGAAAACTCATAATGGAATGAGTGCTAGTTAATTAAACTTATTAAAACCCAATCACAATTAATTTCTAAATAATTTTGGAATCTTGTTTACAATTATCCAATTAAACAACTAGACAATTTATCAACTCAATTAAACAATTAAATCGATGAACCTAATTGACAATTAAATTAATAACGAAAATTCAATTATTAATTTAAGTGACAATCCAAAGGTTACAAACAAGAATCCAGCAATAAGCATGAAAACTTCAAATTATCAATCTAATTTAAAAGAAATAAGTTTACAATCTAAAACTAGATTGTTCTCAATTAACATAACTTGAAATCTTTTAAAACTAAATTATATCAAGTCTTGAATTAAAAAGATAAAAAGAACAACACTCCCCTTGTGATCTTTAAGTGTAAGTTCTTAGGCTCTAGCTTCCTCCGTGTTCCTCCCAAGTTGCCTCCTAAATAACTCACGCTGCCATGACAACGCTTCCTCCTCCAATTATTATCCAACTCACGGCCATTTGATTGACAGAGGAATCAATAGATGCAATGGAGATAATGGTGGGTCCCGCGACTTGATTCAATGAATGGATGAGTAGATGAATGAATTCAAATCTCCTGTGCGTATTGTGTTGCGGAACGTGAGTGTGCGGCTGCATCTCCAAGAAATATTCAGAAGGAAGGTCTGTTCCAGTGTCGCTCGTGTCCGGCTCTCAATGAGAGCGTGAATCTCCCCCTCTCAATTTGTGGCTAGATTATTTAATAGGAAGAAAGAGATAGATTTTTAGATAAACCCATTAAAATTTAAAGTCAATATAATTCCACCATTAGATTTTTTTTTCACATTTGAAAAATTCGCACATGTAGTAGGATCTTACGATATGATAAAATCGTAATCTATCATATTTTAAGAGATATTATTTAATCACAATATAACAATAAAAATATTAATCATTTAAGCTCGATAATCTCATAATTAATTCAGATGTATATTGTTTCCTAAAATTGGCTAACAGTCCAAATATTATCTAATATATCCATATTAGTCTAAAATAATCCCCAAAATAAATGAATAAGGTGGGATAAAATATATAAAATTAGGGATTTATCACCCACATTTAAACAAAAATGGGTTCCCACAACAAAATGGTGGAAATCTATTTTCCAGCACTATTAATGCATACCCCTTTGAAACGTTGTTGGCATCTTATCATTATTTGCTTAGTTAGATCAACATTGTTTTTCATTAATAATTCAACACATAAACATACCTATCCACAGAGTACAAGTTTTAAAACGTGGTGACCTCCCATAAGAGGTTTGGTGCCACTGTGACAAAGGGGTTCGACCTAACACATATTACTTTATTTTACTCCACAAAACGAGATAAACGTTGCATGCAGGTTGTTATTTCTAATTAAATTAATGCTTTCCCGTTTCCTATAAATACCCCCACTGGCATTGAAAATTATGCAAAGAAAAACCCTTTCCAATTATTTTCTAATTTCCAAAATTAAAAGCTTCCCCTTTCTTTCTGGTGATATAACCACAATATGTCTATCGCGTCTCCTTCAAACACTGAAATTAAAGGCACATCCAAGTTGGGTCGACAATGTGCGGATTATCATCCTTCTCTTTGGAATGATTATTTCCTCAAATATGCTTCTGACTCTTTGGTATTTATATTTCTACTTTATATTTTTTATTCAATAAAATGTTCATTAATTTACCTTGTTTAATATTCTTATCATTTACTTTGACTGCTATTAATTTTTTGCACTTCATTTATTTATTAGTTACATTCAGGGAGGGAACTTGAGATAAATATTTGAAGGGGCCAAATGTATACTTATTAACTAATTAAGAAGAAAAAATATTTGGGGGCCAAATGTATAAAGCAAATTATAAAGCAACGGTTTCTTGTGGATGAGCTTTCGTTAAAATTAGCAACGTGGAACCAAAATTAGCGGCAATGATGGTAATGCCATGGAGTTTTTGCTTGGGAAAAAGTAGGAAAATGATTGAGGCCCCGTTTGGATCACTAAAAATCGGACAATAGAAAAGGAAAATTCAAACCGTTGCTTCTAAGTTATATTCATCCCGAATCTTCTTTTTCTTTTCTTTTTTTGGGGGCCCGGGGGGTTGGGGGGTTGGCTCAATCCATGTTTACCGTTGCTTTTTTTGTTTCACTTTTTACATTTTTATCTCCTCTCTTGAGTGATATATAGTCAAGTGTAAAGTACGGCTTCTTTCTTTCTTACTTTGATTTCTCATCCTATATTTTATCTTTTAATTTCTAAGGGAAGAAGTAATTAATAGCTTAAAGCAAATTATATGGATACGGATTTAGAAACAAACCAATAGACTTGGCCTAAGTTTATTCTATTGAATTTGGTTTCTTGCCCAGTTTAATTCGGGATGAATTTGTTTAAAGGGGTTTAAACTTCTCACGTTGCATGAGAAGAAGAAAATTCCTACACACACATGAAATAGTGAGACTCACATATATATATATATATATATATATATATATAATGCTAATTATATTTATATATATATATATATATATATATATATGGGTCCCACCATTTCATGTGTGTGTGACATGATAATACATTTCTCCTACAACATGAGAAGTATTTTTCCCTTGTTTAAATCATGTAAACATAATTTTTAATTATTAATTTTTTTTAAAGAAAATTAATATTTTGATCTTTATATTGTTTTACTCTATTACTCAATCCTTTAAAATTTGACTTAGTGCAACTTCAGTTGGCCTTATGATTTTGACTCAGTTCAGATAACATAATATGCTAATGTTTACATGCTGGTTTTAATCTTGTTAGTTAATAACAAGTTCTTTAAAACTATATATAGGAAGTTGATGATGAAATGAAGAAAACTATCGAAACCTTGAAAGAACAAGTGAGGAAGATACTTGTCTCTATCTCTACGAAGGAGCCCATAAAGAAAGCTGAAGTGATTGAGTCAATTCAATGTTTGGGTTTATCATATCATTTTGAACCTGAGATTGATGAAATGTTGAAGCAGATTCACAATGATTACGTTGAAAATAATGAAATAACTCATATTGAAGATCTCCATTCTCTAGCTTTACTCTTCAAGTTATTGAGGCAGCATGGATATCGTGTTCCACCAGGTATACCACGATCTCCATTCTCTTGCTTTACTCTTCAAGAAGCAAACCCTAGCACAACAAAATACTCACAAATGCTCCCCAAAAGTCCAGAATGCTGGCCAAACACAATTTGGAAGCTTTAAAACCTAGATTATTCTGACTTGGCCCTGCAGTGCATTTTGCTGTTAGCCACTTGGCCTCGGCCGAACTATTTTGTGTTGCGGCCGAATTTTCTCTATTTTAAATTTGGCTGCAGCAACTCATTTTGCTTCTAGAAAAATGAGTTCTTTTATCTCAAATGATGAGTTCTTCTCATGATTTTGACTAACTTGAAATATTCACTTCTTCTATCAAAATATACCTTGCAAAAAAATAAACTTTATAAGCTCATAATTAACAAGGTTGGGATCCAAAATATGCTCAATTTTATAAAAAACGCAAGGAAAATGTACTAAAATGAAAAGAAATCCTTGAGGCTAACACAACGGGATCTAGTTTATTTTTTTTACAATTACTAAAAGGAGATTTTACTTTGTATTTTGTTTATTCATGTAAAAACATAAAATAAAAATATATATAGCCGCTTTCACATACAAAATGACTACTTTGGTGTGTGTGTGTGTGTTTTTTTTTTTTTTAATTATGTTAATTTTCATCGTCCTTTTAACTTACATATCATCATATCACCAGATGTGTTCAACAAGTTCAAGGATGAGAAAGGAAACTTAAGAGAAACACTCACTTCAGATGTTGAAGGAATGATAACTCTGTATGAAGCTTATTATCCGAGTATTCATGGAGAAGACATTTTAGACCAAGCACTCACTTTCACCACCAATCATCTCCGATCCATCATCATTGAATCAAACCCTTTTGTTGCAGCAAAACTAAACAATGTGTTAAAGCAATGTCCATATAGGGGAACACCTAGACTAGAGGCACGAAAGTACTTATCAATCTACCACCTTCATCCTTCTTGTAATGAAGTTCTTTTGACCTTAGCAAAATTAGACTTCAACGCACTCCAAAAGCTGCACCAGAAAGAAATTGGCAACCTTTGCAAGTAAGTTGTCGAGCCTTGTGAAACGAAGGGAAGAAATATAAACATTATATCTACGAAATTACTAAGACATATATACTTTCATTTTTATTTGTAGATGGTGGAACAGTTTGGATGTGCCAAGGAATCTGCCTTATACAAGAAACAGGATTGTGGAATGTTACTTCTGGAATCTTGCGGCTTGTTCTGAGCCTCAATACTCCAAAGGCAGAAGCATCACGACCAAAGCAATTTGCTTGGTTACTATCATTGATGATACATTCGATGTTTATGGAACCATTGACGAACTAGAACTCTTCACTTCGGCGATTGAGAGGTTTAGTTTTTAAATGTGTTTGTTGAATTTTGAAGTTAACTAGGCCGTTTCTCTCTCTCTCTCTCTCTCTCATCTAGTTTTAATTTATTAATATGCTGACACAGGTGGGATATTAGTTTCTTGGATGACCTGCCAGGATATATGAAGCTAATTTATAAAGAAATATTGAATATGTTTGGAGAAATAGAAGATGTGGTCAAGGGGGAAGAAGGAAGATCATCATACAATGTTGACTATCTCATAAAAGACGTATAAGATATTGTCCATATAAATTTCTTTATATATGTTGCCAATCAACTACTCTTTTATATATATTTCAATAAACTATATTTAAATTTCTCTATTTTTATATGGCAGTTTAAAAGCATAGTGGAAGCCTACATGGCAGAAGCAAGATGGTTAGATAGAAACAAGATACCAACAGTAGAGGAGTACCTGAACGTATCGACAGTAACTCTTTGTACTGCATTCATGTCCATGTCACATTTCATTTGTATGGGAGACATTTTCATAACTGAGGATATCTTCAAATGGGCTCAATCCCAACCTAAAATTATCCAAGCTACGAATGTTATTGGCAGGCTCATGAATGACATCGTCTCAAGTGAGGTGGGTGTGTCTCTACATATATAGTTTATATACACAGCACGCGTTAGACCTAGTGGAAATGGCTTTAGCCACTTAAGAATGAGTGAGGTCTTCAAGTCGACTCATATGAATGTAAAAAACACATTTGATCAGAGAGCTACCCCCAATTGGATATTTGACATACTCGAATTTGATTCAGTTATATAATGATATAAAAAACCTTATATACATGCCCAATAAATGACCCTCTCTTGATTAAAAATCTTTGTGGTGGTGCAGTTTGAGCAGAAAAAAGAGCACATCGCCTCGAGTGTGGAATGTTGTATGAAGGAGCAAGGAGTGACAAGGCCTGAAGCCGTAGGTGAATTGAGGAAGATGATTAAGAGTGCATGGAAGGATATCAATGAGGAATGTCTTAAGCCAACTCAAGTACCTATACCCTTTCTGATGATAGTTCTGAATTATGCTCGCTCCTTCGATGTGATCTACAAGGATGCTGATACTTACACTCATTCTGAAGGAACCATGAAGGAGTTCATATCACATTTGTTTGTGGATCCTATACCGATATGAACAACGTACTATATATGTTAGGGTAATTGACTTCTTTGCTAAAATTAATGTGTCTCTTTATTACTTTGGCTTTAGTAAACGGTATGAGAAACCATCAATAGAATGTGTGATGTATGGTGTTAGTGTGTTTGTCTGCTTGAATTTGTCCCTCATGGTTGTTTTTGCAGCATAAAAATATGTCTTGGTGCGTTCTTTGATAATAAAACGTGTATTTTGTTTCAGACAAATCGTGCTCTATTGCTTTATGTTTGTCTTCATAATTGGTTTAAGACCAAGAGAATCTTTTGGTCTCTCTTTTTTCCCTTCCTCTTCAATTTGTTTAGATCCGTTGGGTTAAACCTCTGTACAAGCTACTAGAGTTTAAACTGAATTGACACTGCAAATTAAACCACCACACAAGAAAAGAACAAAAAGAGGGAGGGAGAGCCACAAAACTCTGGGTAAGGAGAAACTGATGGAGTCAACTATACAAGTTATTAATTCATAAATTAGTGCTGTTTCTAGTATACCTTAATTCAGAAGTTATTAATCTTTGCTTTGAAATTAAAGACGCAACTAACAATAAAGCCTACACACACACAAAAGTATATATATATATATATATATATATATATATATAGACACACACATCTATTTTAGATAATATTTAAGTTTGGATCGCCACTAACACTCAAGAAGGCTGTACAATTATTGAATATATTGATTAGACATCAATTCATCATCATATAAACATTTCAATCAATGAGTAAAACCATCATATCATATACAACCGGTCGCCCCTCTTTCATATAAACCTTAACTCTAAATCCTCAAAATCATGTCATGCCATAATATACGTTGATCAAAAAATAAACACATATTAATAGTATAAACTTGTTGGAGTTTGAAGATATGCCATGTTTTCCCTATAATGTGTGACTGTTTTGTATGATGAATATGAGCTTAAAGCATTTTATCTGAGCAAATATGTCATAATTCACGCATATAGGGAAATGTATGATGCATCTCATAAATTAGGATAAATGCATAAATATCCTGTACATGTGCATAAAAAGAAGACAAGCTTAAGGGTTATTATAAACGCACATAGCACTGCAGATACAATGTTATAGCATCGGGTCAGCCTTATCAAGCTACAATACAATGCAACTCATATGCTATAACAACGTAAGGGAAGCAATGCTATACGCCATTGGTTCTAACTTTTCCTCGAGGCTTTTTCAGGAACTAAGTACAAGTTAATGGACTGACGTTAGTTCACGGTTAGATTGTTGACGGATTGGAATAAAAGATGCGGAGGATCAAAGATTAAGATTAGGAGAATCCTGCAAAATCAGCAGAAACAATCTACCAAATTTGGAAAGTTGGACCAATTGTACCTGACAGATTTGGAAAGGCCCAGCTCACTGAACTTAATTACACCGCTAGTAAACCTGACTATAAAAGGAAAAGACGGCTAACCCTAAAGATCATCGAGTCGTAGAGAGTCCAAGAACATTCCTATTTGGCCAGGCTCGAAAGAAGAAGGAGAGAAGCACGAAGCACGAGAACTCCAGGAGAACCCAATCCTTTCTTGCAGTGAGACGGAGACGAGAAGACGTGGAGTTGTCAAGTGACAGGCTTCTCCTACGTCGTCGAAACCTCCGCCAAGCTTTCTGTTTTTGTTTTGTTAATTTTAGTTAATCTTTTGTCATGGGTTATTCTATTGTTAATCGTTTAGTGATTCCCTCGTTAGTCATAAACTAAACCTCCTTTAGCTGAGAGAGGATGAATTCTTGAGTATAAAACGAACCCAATTTGCTAGTACTTAATTTAATAAATTTAGTTTGTTTATCAACATTCTTAATTCTTGTTGGTTGGCGGAAGCTAAGGGCTAAGTTAGTGGCCTCGGCTTACTGGAAAGGAGTCGGAGTTAGACATCGGATAGACAGTGTTTACTGGGCAAGCTGGTGTAAGGCTTGACCTATCATTGTAGGCTTCAAGCATGGGTTTACCGCTCATAACCTTAATACCTTGATTTGAAAAGATAATTTGAACTAGAAAAATCGTCATAAGCATATGGGAGAAGTATAGTTTAGATTGTACATATAGGACGCGGAAGCTTCTGTATAAAATAGTGATGGGTTAAATGAATAACATTGTGAAAGGTGGTTATGCTGTAGCATTGCGGCAGCTGTGCAGTATAATTGCTATAGCAATGCGCTAAGGCAAACTGGGGGATTGATATGCTTAGGATGAAGTATGATGCTTATCCTATCTTTTACTGATATCTTCTTACGACTACGATCATTTGTTATTTTCTTTATTATTAGTTATAACCACAAAAATCTCAAACCAATCATATTTTATTTAATTTTCTTTACACAACTGTTCGCTTGAATCTGTGTCCTCATCAATATCTCAGTCTCTTTGGGACGATACTCTATTTACTTTTTATTACTTGTTTGACTGGTTCACTTACCAACAAGGAATTCGACCAACAAGCCCTCCATAAATCCTAGCTTTCAAAACCTTATATAAAATCTCAAAAAATAAGATAAAATAGTAGAAATTCAAGATAGCACCACAGAAGCTCGGAAACAATCCCCCAACCAGTTCAACTCTATATCCAAGTTATTAATTCAAGTAAGTTTTATATAAATGTTGATGACATATAGAAGAACCAATATCATACAGACTTTTTACTACACTATCAAAACTAAACATACGTGTATTACAAAATCTACCACAAAGTGTTTTAAAGGTCAAACACTTTGGTTTGACATTTTTTAGAGGATACAAACGTGCACGTGTTGTTGTTAATTCTATAATGAATACTACTTCCGGTCTTAAATATAAGACAAAATTTGTAAGGTAATTTGTACTACAAACTTTTTCATATATTTAGGGTCAAAGGGAGTATAATTTAAGGTTTTTCTTTAAAAAAAGCCACACCAGCCTAATTGGCTTGCGGGCTAGCATTGTATAGGCCTGTGAGCTAAATGTGTTAGCCAGTATATGCTTGTTTTAAAAATTGGGCTGATTAATTCCTAACTCTAATTAAAGACTAATATTAGGTCAAGCATTTGAATTAAAAACCACTGAAACAAACACGGGCTGGTTTGGAAGAAATGGTTAATCCCAAATCAAAGTTTGAATTCCCACAAGAAAAAATGTTTAGATTTAGAGACCGACAATAATTTTTTTTTTTTTTTAAAAAAAAAGACTTTTGAAACGATAAGCACCAAATGCTAATTATTTAATATTTTAAATAAAAAATCATTTTTTCAAAAATAAAAATTAACCTTTCCACAGGGTCTAGGTTTGGCCGAAAATGTTAGCCCCTCAAAACAGGGTAAATCAAAGTTCAAATTCAAGGAGAGAAGGAGAAATCCAAGGAGTTAAGGTAAGTTTGTGTAAGAAACCTTACCACTATTTTTCCCATACCCTTGTATAAGCTCATGGTTTTGATAAACAACCTTTCTATGGTGTTTTTATGGAGAGGGCCGAAGGAGCTTGTGTCTAATAAGGAGGTGGAAGTCTACCAAAGATTAAAGATCAAGACAAGAAGGTAAAGATCCAACCTCCCTAACACTTGTTCTTGACTTTGGAAATATGTTCTCCTTGTTTCTTTGTGATTTGGAAACCTCAAACCCCAAGGGGAGGTTCTGCCCAAGTTTCTAGAAAGGGGTTTGAGCATGAAGAAAGCATTTTGGCACATAAAATCATAAATTTTACAAAAGCCTTAAAACTGCAGGTTTAAGATTTTGAGAGGCAGCAAACTTGTAAACTGTTTTTATTTATTTATTAGTAAATGGTGTCCAATGGCTATGAAACTTTCCAGAATTAAAGTAGACACTACAATAAGCTTTAATTTGACAGGTCATTTGTAATTTTTGGAGTTTCATACAAGAAGATATAAATTTTACAAAATGACCTATGATTTTAGAATTCCAATCTAGGGCAGTGGTACTGTTTTGTTAATGGGAACAGTACAAATGTGTCTGACTGTAAATTGTATTTTTCCTTGAAATTAGACATATCAAGGGTCACATAGACTTTGAAACCACCTAAATTTGATTTTTTTTTTCTATAATTAAATATGAATTTTCAAAGTTCAGTGAAAATTCTAAGAAAATTGTACAAGTCTAAACATAAGAAATTAAAGGCAAAAGTTGTAAGATTAAGATAACTTGGTTTGTTAGACATTCATTTTCCCTGGTTCTAAAGATAGGGTTATGTCCTTAGGGCCATAAGGAGAAGGGAAGGAACTTCAAGCAACTCTGATCATTGGAGTAAGAGGAAAACTAAGAAAGGATATTAGTCCTTAAGGTAGTGAATTTACCCTACTTGCATGTATTTGATATAATTGCTTGTGTGTTGTCATGTATGATTGCTCAGCTTACTTGACTATGTATAACATACTTGAATGATTAAAGCTCTATTTCTGATTATACTATAGTCATGAGTATGTTGTAAGAAGCATTCAGCATGCAGAGATGTCATTATGCCCATGAGCCTATGTAAGGCAAATATTTCATACACTAGTATTTATTGTGCATGCATTGTTTGGCATTATTTGCTACTGAGATTCCCCTGAATCTCACCCTCTACTACCAACCAGTAGGCAGGTGAGCACAGTGAAGAAGCACCACACGAGATACCAAAGGGAAGGTTGCTTGAAGACAGATCAGCGAAGGGATTGCTGAAGAACCGAATGATGACAATGTTTGAATTTTCACGGTCTGCAATGGGAATGTAAACCTTGTAAAAAATCCTATTATGTAATCAAATTAAATTTTGTATCAGTACATTAATGCTATTTCTGTTCGTCACTGTTTACTGTTTGCTATGCTCTGCGATAATACTCGGATAAGTGAAGGTATATAGAGGGGTGTCACATATAAAATCTCAAAAAATAAGATAAAATAGTATAAATTCAAGAAAGCACCACAGAAAAGCAGCTCGGAAACAATCCTCCAACCAGTTCAACTCCATATCCAAGTTATTAATTCAAGTAAGTATTACATAAATGTTGATGACATACAGAAGAACCAATATATCATAAAGACTTTTTACTATACTATCATGTAAAAAAAAAAACTAAACATACGTGTACTACAAAATCTACCACAAACAAAGTGTTTTAAAGCCCAAACACTTTGGTTTGACTCAATGGAAGAGGCACTAAGGCAGAATGGTGGATAGATTTATACCTCTCTTTTTTGTGAAATGTAATTCAAGTTTTGTGTAATTTGATTTCATGATTCATATGGCATTAAAGGACTTTTTATTCCTTCTCCAGCATATATGTGATTGATTTAGGATCTGCTCATGGTACATTTGTTACTAATTAATGAACGGATTGACTAAGGATTCACCGGTTGAGCTTGAAGTGGGGCAATCTCTGCGATTTGCTGCATCAACAAGAACTTACATATTGAGAAAGAATGATGCAGCTTTGTTTTCTCGTACTCCACTGCCCACAGAGATTGATTTACCTCCACCTCCTGACCCCTCTGATGAAGAAGCCGTGATTGCATACAACACACTTATAAATCGTTATGGCCTTGGCAAGGTCGATCAAGGGTCTAGAACCGTGGAGTCTAGTAGGAAAAATGACAATCATCATAAGACCGAGCTTCCAAGAGAATCGGGAAGATGAGAGTCGCCTTCGGGGACCGGGTAGGGGAGAATTAGTTGAGGTTGTTGGGGTTTCGGATGGCGCGGATGTAGGAACAGAGCCGGTCCGGTTGGAGTTAAAGAAGGAAGTCGTGTTGGGAAATATGAATCCCTTGTACATTACGGTAATTCCTAAGGGGAAAGAGCAAGTCCGTCGTAAAGGAAGTTAATTCATCCCGAAGGGTGACCGATAAACTACAAGAAGTGTTGAAAAAGGTCAAAACTACACGAGAAAGTTGGGATTTATGATTACCTTTATGGAGAATCATTTTCGCCAAAGTTGGATCTTCCGGGCCTACTCATCCGTCAAGATCTTGGTGAAGGAGCTCTTCCAGCTAAAGTTAGGGAAGATAATGGAAAACCTGACAATAATCTTAAGTAGTAGTGTTCATCGAGACAATGAAGATGATGATGATTTATTTGGGTGATTAATTATACCCCTTCAGACCTAATTATGGAATATATTTATGTTAGTTCTGTAACTGGGTCAGTGGTGGAGCCACACTAGGGCTAATGTGGGTAAGTGCAGACACAAAAATTTGAAAGAATTTGATGACAACATATATAGGTAGTGTAGTTGGTTGATACTTTACACCATTAGTCACAGGTCGTCGGTTCGAGCCTCCCATCTTCCTTTTGTCCTTTTTTTTCCATTTTCATCTTCATCGTTCTCTCGCCTCGCTCTCGTCCTCCAACTTTCATTTTCATCTCACTCTCCATCGATCTCTCCGTTCTCGTCTGCAAATCGTCCTCCGTCACTCTCCGTGCTCTCCGCTCTCATCCACCGTCGGTCTCCGTTGCAGTCTCCCAACTCTCCAAATCGTGCAGCCATGCTCTCCGCTCTCGTCCGCCGTTAGTCTCCATTCCAGATCCCCCTCTCAACGGCTCAACCGTCGCACAGCAAGGCCGGCTCAATCAATTTTGTCTCAAGGTAATTTTCCAGATCCCCCCTCTCAATGGATTCCGAATTTAGGTCTTAGGATGAATTTGTTGCTGATTTTAGGATGAAATTATTGTTGAATTTATGACTTCTTGATTCTGGTTTTCTGAGTTCAATTGCTGATTTTGAAGGTTAAAAATCGTTCTTGCTTGACATTCAAGCAATATGTTCACGAGGTTGAAAAACAAAATTTTTCTGTATTTGCGGAACCCACATTGAAAATTACTATTCATGTGAATAGTAATTACTATTTACGTAAATAGTACCAGTAAAAATATTTTTTACCTTGATGGTAAATAATTTTTACTGTACCAGTAAATAATATTTACTGCGTGAATATTAAATTACTATTTATGTGAATAGTACCGGTAAAAATCTTTTTACCGTGCCAGTAAATAATATTTACCGTGAAGGTAAATAATTTTTACTGCACCGGTAAATAATTTTTACCGCCCGAAATTAATTCTTTTCTGATGTGACAGATCAGACTAAGGCGACCACGAGCATACTCGGAAAATCTTGACTACGATACGGTAAATAATATTTAATGCTACGTGGAAATACTATTCTCATTTAACCACGCATCATAACTCTTTATAATACATATTTAGGATCTGCTTCGTTAAAACACATACGGGGTTTCGGGAATACTGTGATCACTTGAAGACGTCAAAAAGTATGATGTCTCTAACGTTGATCCACACGATTATCTCGATTGCAAATGAGAACTCTTCTCCGAATCCTCAAATCTCTCCTTGGATCTTTTAAGCAATAGCAAGGTGGAGGGCTCAAGTGTTTGGATCTTTTACCTCAAGACTATAAAGACTACTGAGCCTTAGATAACTTCCTTAAGAGGAAGAGAAGAGAGAAGTTTAGGAATGAGTGATTTGAAATGAAGGAAATGAGTCTTATTTATAGTAGTTAGAAAATTGGGTCTTTAGGTGTAATTATTTCACTTGGGTCATTTGAGGTAATTTTCCTCAAAATATAAAATTGCACCTCACCATTCTCGTTTTCCATCGTCTGAACGTTTTATATTATAATAATATAATATATATTATTATTTCAATAGTAAATACTATTTATAAATAGTAAATACTATTCATGGGTACCAAAATGCACTCATTCCAAATTTCTCACTTATCCAATTCTGATTGGATAAAGCCTCGGATAATTCATAAATTATCTTTAAACTCCTAACCTCTTTATAATTGGGCTTGAAATTCTAACCCAATTACATCAATAGTCTTGACAAAATCCAATAACAATTATTAGTCCAAACTTGCTAAACTAAGCAATCAAGAATAATCTTAGTGTGTGACCCATTAGGCCCAATTATTCTTGACATAGATAAACTTGAACCAATTAAACTCCTTTAATAGGTTAATTTATCTAATGACTACATAAGACACTAGAATGCTTCTCATAGTCTCGAACCAATCAAGTTGATCAAGTGATCTACCTTTCTAATTTGGATACCATGCATGTATCATCCCTTACAACGTTGTTCATATTTTAGTCGAGAGCAAGGATAGAGTATCACCTCTCTAGATTGACTAAATGTAGCTTTTACACAGAACTAGGAATATTCTTCTATTGACTCTAAGACGGATCATGACTCTTCATGATCACTTATTATGCATAGATTCCCGAGTCAACTAGAAGTCATCCAAGCCTCTACCTGGTCTTGTGAACAACTAATCCTTGTAGGGGATCGTAAGTCCTTTCGGCATGTCCATCTATACTCATGTATTCAAGTTACACCCAAGAGTACACTCGTTCTCCCCATATTTCAAAGGATAGAGTTGTACAGTCAAAGTATAACTTTAGGACATAGTGTTCGATAACATCCTCAAGTCTAAGATGATCAAGACTACCAAACGATGAGAGACATTACAAATCCAATGATACTCTACAATGAATCCTTGTGGAGTCTCTCGGTGGTCGTTCAGTATATCGTTCTCTAACTAAGATACACCCACGACATCACCTAAGGCATCAACATGCCACGCATTCCACGAGGTCCCTACCTCAGATCACTATACAAGTAGATGATGTCGTCTTAGTCTTATTGAGATCACCAATGCCCTTTCTTGGTGATTCAAGACTAGGAACAAGTTTCAGGCAATAGACATGTAGTGTCATCGATTCCTCATGATCATGATCCCTATCATAGATCATCGAGTAAACACATATTCTGTTCCTTGGGCCTTTATCTTTAAACTCATATTAACTATAAAATATAGGCGAGACATAAATATGATAAAGATAAATTATGCTCTAATAAATAAATCATGAAATACTAAATAGTAAAATGTGTTCAACTGATAAAACAGATTGTCTCTAGGACACCTTTATACTAACAGATTTGTGGTCGAGTTGCTTTGGATTTGGGCTCAACCGATTCGGTTTTGTCTATAATAAGCAAATCTTAGGATAGCAGAATAACAGGTTCTGGGAAATTTCTTTCATGTCCAGAGAAATTGAGCAATTATAATCTTTGTTGATCTTATCTTATAGCTTCAATTGATTTATATCTCATGAGGCATTCCTTCCTTTATGGTGGCACAATAACAGGTTCTGGGAAATTTCTTAAAGGACAAAATCCCAACGTTAAGGTTAGTTTATTTGATCAATGTGCATAGCAAAATGTATGCGCATCCATTTCTTTGAAAATGGAGGATAACTTGACTTTGTAATGCATTTTTGTTCTCATTGTTTTCCTTCCTCCTTTATGTAGGTGTTTGGTTTTGAACCTACTGAAAGTGTCGTGCTCTCTGGTGGATAGCCTGGTGAGTTATAACATTTGTTATGCTCCTTTGCTCCTTCATTGATATTTGACATTTTAATATCCTATCACATATGACAAACCATAATAATGTTTCCTTGCATGTTGCTTTGGAATTTGATTGTGTAACATATGGGTATCTGTATGCCATGGGATTAGAGTATATTGTTTTGTTTAAATTGATTTCCTTGAAAATACTTTTCAATTGAACCTCATTTCTGGTCCTAAACTTTACGAAAGAGTGGGTTGTCTTTTATCATACTTAGCTATACTAAAAAAAATCAGGGGCGTTCGAATCACCAAATCTCACCACTAATTGTGCACCCACAAATATTAAATCCTGGCTCCGCCACTGAGTTCCACAAGATGATGAAGAGATGAAGTGACACTTGAAATTGCATTATATGCTTTTATTTTGTGGTTTAATTGTTATAATGCATCCACATTTTTGTTTTCCGCAGCATACTTCACCAACTCAAATACAGAAAGATGTGAGTTTCCTGGTAAAATAGTGTATTAATACAATCCTGAGTAAACTATGTTAAGAGGAAATGACAGCTAATAGTTTGGAATTTACATAAACTAGGTTGATCACAAGCAATAAATGATTTTATAAATAGTGAGAGGCTAAAATTGGGGTCGAAAAAGCATTCAAGAATTTAGACTTTAAAAGGTCACAATTTGGCATAATATAATGAAATAATAATGTTTTTGTTTTGTTGGGATCTGAATGAGGTAAAGGTGTTTGAAAGATTACTCGTGTATACATAATTTCATGGGTTAAGTTACGTCCAACACAACAAACTATTGGCTTAGGAGCATCCAACATAATTAACTATTAAGTGGACCAACCAGCACAACAAACTTTTAAAAAGGAGCGCCCAGCACAACGCCGTTAGCAAAAAGTTAACGTCTGTTATCTAAGATACGTCCAACACAACAAACTATTACTCCAAGAGCGCCCACCATAAAATTCTAAATTTTACTAAATTAAATAATTTTTTTTCTCAATTGTCATTATTCAAAACTACTTGTATAAATATCTATAGATAAAAATTACTCATTCTTCAATTTTGTCAAACTTATAATTTGCTAAAATAAACAAAAATTTTCATTAAAAATATAATTATATGATTTAAATAAAACTCAAGGTGTTTTATAGTTTATTATATATGTTAAACAAACAAAAAAATGAGTTATTTTTATTTTAGAAGAAATTTATGTGAGTTAAAAAATTCATTTAATGTTAATAAAATTTAAAAAATCTAAAAAATCTATTATATCCTTAAAGAAATGAAATGAATTTAATTTTTATTTTTATAAAAAGAGTTTAATGGATATCAACTTTGATACTTAATAATATAAATCCGCAATTTGATGATATATTTGTTAATTAAATGATCTACTACTTGATTATATGAATATATATGGGACTTGTTGAAAAAAAAAAAAAGATAACTTAAGAGGCTTGAGCAAGGACAATTTAATAATAGGTTAAAGAGCAATTATAATGGGTTAAGGAGCAATTTGGCCTACGAAAGTCTCATATCCATATAAGCAATACATCATTTAATTAACAAATATATCATCAAGTTGCGGATTTAACTCACATAAATTTCTTCTAAAATAAAAATAAATCATTTTTTGTTTGTTTAACATATATAATAAACTATAAAACACCTTGAGTTTTATTTAAATCATATAATTATATTTTTAATGAAAACTTTTGTTTATTTTAGCAAATTATAATTTTGACAAAATTGAAGAATGAGTAATTTTTGTCCATAGATATTTATACAAGTAGTTTTGAATAATGACAATTGAGAAAAAAATTATTTAATTTAGTAAAATTTAGAATTTTGTGGTGGCGCTCTTGGAGTAATAGTTTGTTGTGTTGGGACGACCTTAGATAACGGACGTTAACTTTTTGCTAATCTTGCGTTGTCTTTGGCGCTCCTCCTTTTTAAAAGTTTGTTGTCTTTGGTTGGTCCACTTAATAGTTAATTATGTTGGACGCTTCCCAATAATAGTTTGTTGTGTTGGACACACCTTAACCCTAATTTCATTCATATGTATTATACTCCCGTCAAGTAGATTACCTCAGAAGATGTAATTTCATCTAATAATTAGGAGCTCTAGATATGGATACAGTACGCGGTTACAAAACCACATTAATCTATTTATCGGTTAGCGGTGGTTTATTTTATATATGATTTTTGTAGAAAGCCAATAGGAAAAAAAAACATGTTGTAAATGTGATTTATATTTAAATTGATGTTGGCGAAGTGGTTTTTTTCCAAACATAAATCGTTTGGATTAACGTTTGAAAAGTGAGTTGAGATGGAAAATGGTAAAAAAATGTATGAATTTTATTGAATACTAAAATACTTAATTATAATAAATGTGAAATAATTAATATATTGTAAATGTAGGCATAACAATTATATATTATAAAGCATAAAAATATTAAATTTTTACTAAATAATATTCCTATATAAATTGAAATTAAAAATCATTTTTATTTTATTTTAGAAATCAAATACTTTTTGTGTGAGATAGGACAATTTTAGGGATGTTTGTGGGACCCATGGAAAAAGCTTTTCCCACACTTTGATATGTCGCTGGACGCTTGGACTTGTGGCTTTTGAGAAAGAAAGAAAAACCAACTTTTTGGTAGAAATCAAATGAAAAAGAAATTGAAACCAAACTCACAAGAAATGAGTTGGCTTCTGGACTGAACTTGTTTTTAAAGGTACTAGTTGAAACGCCCAAACGGAGACTCCAAACAGGCTTGATCACCTTGAATAACATAACTTCTTTATTTGAAACTAGAAGTCTAACAATTGATTAGTTATAAAGATAAAGATAGGTTTTATGAAATTGATTCAAGTTATTTTGATAAAAATATAACTTCACTATATAACTGAATCTAATTTTCAATATGATTATACAAATTATTTGTCTTCTTATTAAATTAAACTAACATTGATTCCCTCGTGCGATACAAAGAAAAGAATTTTCTTCTATGTAATCAATAGATCCAATTCATTTTCCAAAGTATCAACACATTATCATTACACTCTATGTTCATACGAGAAGAATCAAACTCACACCCAAGAAGGAGTGCCATTATCTAATGTGAGTGAACATGAGAGAAGTCAATGGCTTGGCAAATGTAAATTTTGATTCATTAGCTATATTGATAGTTTATTCTTAATCCTAGCCTTTTTTAAAAAAATAAAAATAAAGAGTAGGCACAAATAGTTTAATGATATCATTAAAATCAGACTTATGATCTCACACTTATAAAAGAACTTTCATATCACTAGAAGGTTATATGTTTCACCATGAATTTGTTCTCCCGCATCATGAGCACATCCATAATCTTTATTTGCAACAAATAATAAACCAAATCATAAAAGTAGAGTATAGTTATTATGTATTTGTGTATTTGTACTTAAATAGATAAATAACTCTATAACAAATACAAAAGACATATAAATTAGTAAATTACCATCATATGTGAATCTATGCATCCAAAAAATAATAATAATAAATTTAAAGTGTCTGTAGGGCCAGCCTTGCAGGACTTATTTCATTAAGTTCCTCTAATTTTTAAGTCCGACCCTTGAAGGGCCAGGGTTTAAAAGGGTCGGCCTAATGGACTCGGCCCGATTTCCCAATTCTACTTATAAAAGAACTTTTTTCACGAACCATTCTAAGACAACACCTAGAACCAGGAAAACGGGCCGAGTCCATCGGGCCGGGCCTTTTAAGCCCTGACCCTTCAAGGGCCCGGCTTGAAAATTAGAGGAGTTTAATGAAATAAGCCCTGAAGGGCCAGCCCTATAGGGCCTCGAGCTTAAAAGGGCCGGCCCTGGAGGGCCTCGGGCCAGTCCTGCAGGCCCTTTTAATTTATTATTATTATTATTTGGATACATGGATTCACATATGATGGTAATTTACTAATTTATATGTATTTTGTATTTGTTATAAAGTTATTTATCCATTTAAGTACAAATACATAATAACTATACTCTAATTTTATGATTTGGTTTTTTATTTGTTGCAGATAGAGATTATGGATGTGTTCATGATGCAGGAGAAGAAATCCATGATATTTTTACTCATAAACCAGAGCTTACTCAAAGCGAAGTACGATCAAATGTTGAAATTGATGATAGTGGCGAACATGACGACAATAATAGTCATCGTACTAATGTCGCTTAGTGGTATGTTTCTTATATTTTATGTGAGTTTATTTGTGAACATAGTTTACTTTTGATTATGAATTAGTGACTGTGTTTATTTATTGGATGATTCGTGTTGGTTTTTATATTAATATTGACAATATTTATTTGTTAAATTAGAATTTAATTATTGTAATTTACTAATTATATTTCTTTGAAAAAAGAAAGAAAAAATAGTTAAAATTTGGAATAAGAACTTTCGGGATTTTACGTCTTTCTCGGTAGAAACTTTGAAAAAAGATGTTTTTTCTTATCCCGACTCAAGACCCTGTTATAGCCCTTTTCTTCACGGTCAGCCCTATATAAAAATGGCCGACCCCCCAATTCCCAGCTCTACAACACCATCACTAACAGCACCGTGTTTAATGATAGATAGATGGCTGAGATTTCTTAAGAGGACTGTACGGCTAGATTAACCTCATCATGCAAAACGACACCGTTTCAATGAGGCAGGCCATGGAAAGAAGCCGAACCCAAATACCCTCTGCCGACGCCGTCGTTTCCTTCGTCCTCCAAGGCTCCAACGACGCTCTTTCAATTTCCGTTGTTGTTCGTGCTGCCTCCATTGTCGGAGGTATTGCACCATTATGAAATTATGTATTGTGAGGAAAATGAAGGAATTTGATCCCTTATCCATTGTTTTCCATGCAAGACTTTTCTTGGTACCCTACTTGTATTTGTCGGTGTAACCAAAATACAGTGCACTTCTGAGGTAATATTTAAATAGAAGGCCCCCTACTGTGAATTTTTTGTCACAAACATGCTTTGCTCCACCAGTTTCTTCTTATCGAGAAAATCATCATCAGTACAAGGACCATTATGAGGATCTTTAGGGTCGTATGATGCTCACACCATGGCCACCGATGAAGAGATATACTCAAATCTCTTGCGAGGATTTGCAAAAAGTTTCAAATTACTTAGTGGAAGAGCTATTCACGCTAGATTCATTAAAGGGTCTCTTCCTTTATCGATCTTTCTCCAAAATCATTTGCTAAACATGTATGTTAAAAGTGGAGATGTTCTTGGTGGCCTCAAGGTGTTTGAAGAAATACCTCAGAAGAATGTGGTTTCCTGGTCTGCTGTAATTGCGGGCTTCATCCAAAATGGGTATGTTGGAGGAGCTCTTTCTTTGTTTGCCCGCATGCATAGTGAGGGAGCAACAAAACCAAATGAGTTCACATTGGTTAGTGCTCTTCAAGCATGCTCATTAGCCGAGAGTGTGACGCAAGCCCATCAAATTTATGCATTCATTGTAAAATCAGGATTTGGGTCAAATATCTTTCTAGTGAATGCATTCTTGACATCCTTAGTCAGGCATGGGAAATTGACAGAAGCCTTGGAAGTTTTTCAGGGCTGTCAAGAGAAGGATATCGTGTCGTGGAACACCATGATGGGTGGTTACTTGCAGTATTCTTTCAAGGAGATTCCTGGATTTTGGTATCACATGAATCACAAGGGTGTTGAACCTGATAATTTCTCATTTACAACCATTTTAACTGGACTGGCTGCCCTGTCTCATCTTCAATTGGGTACTCAAGTTCATGGACAGCTTATCAAGAGTGGCTATGGAGATGAAATCTGTGTAGGGAATTCTCTGGTGGATATGTATTTAAAAAATCAGAAGCTAGCCGAAGGTTTTAAAGCATTCAATGAGATGCCTCAGAGAGATGTGTGTTCTTGGTCCCAAATGGCTGCTGGATGTTTACAGTGTGGGGAGCCAAGAAGGGCACTTGAAGTGGTTACACAAATGAGGAAAGTAGGTGTGAAGCCAAATAGATTTACACTAGCAACGGCTTTAAACGCCTGTGCGAATATGGCATCACTAGAGGTAGGGAAGCAACTTCATGGCTTGAGGATAAAGCTTGGCGATGAAATTGATGTCTGTGTTGATAATGCTCTGCTTGATATGTATGCAAAATGTGGTTGCATGGATAATGTATGTTTGGCTTTCCAAACTATGAAAGATCATACTGTCATCTCATGGACAACACTTATAATGGCTTGTGCACAAAATGGGCAAGCTAAAGAAGCTCTTGAAATGTTTGATGAAATGAGAAAGACGGGCGTTGAGCCGAATTATATCACCTTCATATGTGTTCTTTATGCATGTTGTCAAGGCAGATTGATTGATGAAGGATGGAAGTATTTCTCCTCTATGACCAAAGACTATGGAATTTCCCCCGGAGAAGATCACTATGTTTGTATGGTGAATCTTCTAGGCCGAGCCGGACATATTAAAGAAGCTATGGACCTAATCCTAACAATGCCATTTGAACCAGGTGCTCCAGTGTGGCAAACATTGCTCTGTGCGTGTCAGATTCATGGGGATGTAGAAATTGGGAAACTAGCTGCAATACGAGCCATGGAACAAGATAAAAAAGATCCTTCAACATATGTTGTATTATCTAACATGTTTGCTGGATTGAGTAATTGGGATGGTGTGTGGAATCTAAGAGAACTGATGGATTTAAGGGATGTAAAGAAAAAATTAGGATCCAGTTGGATTGAAATTGGATAGATATAGATGTCAGGAAAATAATGTTGGTGATTGAGAAGTGGATTCAGAAGATTCCTCATCAACCTCTCTCCTTCTCGTCGGTATGTTTTTGTATTTAACCGGGTGACTTAAAGTTTATTACTGTAATTTCCTTAAGACCTGCTGATCTTGTTCATCATTTTGATCTTATAACACAGTGAGCCTCATTTTTTCTTCACTTGAACAAGGCACCTGCATAACATGTATATTATTATCCCATTCAGGTACAGTTTGAAGACTTAAACTAGCAAGATATCCGAAATAATTAAGCTCTTGCAGAGACTTGCATGAAGATGTCCATATCTACAAGTAAGTATTTTATTTGTAACAAGACTTTCAACCCGTACGTTGCACGAATATGTTAAAACAGTAATAGGATAAAATGAAGAACAAATGCTACAATGTTATTATTTAACCATTTCATTACATCATAATATGATACATTTTATATAATCCTATGATGATAAGGAAGACTATCTTCATGTTATGAATGTAATAAAATGTTTTGAAGTACTTCTCTATAAACTACATTTATTGTAGTACCACTGCATTTATTGAACTAATTTAATATAAGTAATTTCAACCCATTGAGACTCGTAACCCTCAATAGTGCAACATTTAGTTGCTCATGGGAGAAAACTGGGCTCAGTAGGTAGAGACTTATATTGGACATTGATTGACCTTGACTTTTGTTTATCGTCATTGCAAATGAAATTATGTTAGGAAATTGCCTTCTTGTCATATTGAAAGACAGTTTAGATTCAAATGGGTGTTCATATCTATTCTGTATCAAAATCTTTTCGCCAACACAATTCCTTTGACTTAATGATGTTCTTGCCAAGCTGTGTAATTTGTAGCCTTGTACCGTTACACAACCCTGCTGCCTAATCAATATTCCTTATAAACAAAACTGATACACCAACTTTAAATACCAATTTTTGATGAGGTATCCCTGAGCATTTAATTGCATTTAGATATTATGTGCCACACAAAACCTCAAAGCTTCCATTAGCATTATATGTACGACTCATAGAGTCAAAACTAAACTACTCTACCGCATCACTTGGCAACAAAGAACAAATGTAATCATTCAATGTGTAAACATTTTTTGTTGTAGGGGTAAGAATCGACCCATTGTTGAGATAATCTTTGTCCATTACACGTTCTATGAAATTTCGGTAAGAAGGTTCAATGATGCACCTAATTTGACTACAATCATCATGAAGCAACAATACTGAGGGTTTCGTGACGTCTGAAATACTATCGTGTGGTAATCCAATGTCTATGTCTCCTACATATAGCAACTATTCTGAAAAATGTTTTAATTTTCTCTTGTTCGACTGGATCGTTCAAAGATTTCAGCCTCATATTTTTGGTTAGTCAAAGTAATCTGCATTCATTCCAAAGATGAGAAGAGTTGATAGCTGCATTTACGATTTTAGCTCGACCACAGTTCGGTATAACTGGTAGGATTTGGCTAAAATCATCCCCATGACGATAAATTTGCCTCCAAATATCAAATTGAACTTCACTGAATCCCTAAACGTTTGGTCAAAACCCTCGATATAATGTCTCTTCACCATGGGCGCTTCATCCAAAATAATGAGGTTATTAGTAGCTTTTATTAACTTTGTCGTTGGTGAATTATAAGTAATTGAACTTAAAGAAACTTCATTGACGTCGATAGGAATACAGAACTTTGAATGCACAGTTCTACCTTATGGTAGTAGAGTTGCTGCTATTCCACTGGATGTTATGTTAAGGATGATTCCACTGTTTGCTCCTATCGAAGTTGTCAATACATTCCATATGAACGTTTTACATGTTTCACCAACACCATGCACAAAGAAGAAACCTCTTATTTGTGAAGAAATTGGATTACTTATCTCATCAAATACTTTCTTCTGCTCATCAGTCATTAACCGTTGCATTCTTTCAGAGTCTTCTCTCTCCTTTTATTTGTTGTAGTTTCACTCATGCAGAATGAGCTGGCTCAAAGTGTCAAATGAATAAGTAATTAAACTCCCATGATTAGCTTACTTTAGTTTTCTTAGAAAAATGACAACAATTATATTTATCTATTCCTCAAATCATCATTTCAATCACGTTTTCTTCTTTCATAAATTATTTTCTCGTTATTAGAACCTTCAAAATACAACCATATCCTCAAATCCAACACACTCAATTTCCTAACATCAAAGTTTCACCCAAAAATTTTAAATACACACATTCTTATAAATCTCAAATCCAATCTATTTAATCCTCAATATAACCTCCAATAAATTAAAATAAATTATAAAATAAAGATGTATAATTGATAAAAGATGTATAATTGAAACTGTGTGTAAATGTTTGAATGGAAATCAAAATTTTTAAAATAACCGAATCTTTCAAAAATTGAAAAACATACTATAACGCAACTAATGAAATTTTGGTACACGGTTTTTGATGATGCATAAGCGCTTGGTTAGGTTACTAATTTACCTAACGTATTGAATACATTAAACGGAACTAAATTAAATCAAAAAATGCAACAACTATTAAATCCTTACACTATAATTAAAATTAATCATGTTATAATAATATCTACATTTTCCAAATAACTGGCAGTAAAAATATTTATGTTATAAACTTAAAATGGTTAGAATAACCATGAATCAATTTTTTGAGAAACCCATAACATTTACGCAAAGTATATATAATCAAAACTATAAATGTATCAACAAAAATCAATTTTTTTAAATAACCAAATTGTTCAAACGTTTAAAAATTTAAAACATAACTATTCGAATGTTGTTACACAGTTTATAACTGACGATGAATAAGCGCTTGGTTTTGATACTTATTTATATAATGCATGGAATATTTTAAATCCCATGACACTTTTACTTCACGTTAGATTTGTATGAAAAAGGTAACCCATGCAAACATTAATATATATTATATGAAGACGTTGAGAGATCATGAAAAAGTAACTTGGTAGTACTGCATATATTGAAATCAAATATATGCGATGAAAACATCATCATAAGATTGACATCGAGGGATAGCTTTCAAAATAAACTACTCTCCGATGCGCAAAATTATGAATTTACAAATTCATTAATCAATGCAATACTATATTCAATCTATCCTGATATTTTGGAAAACCTCTCTATACACTATATTGGTTGTTTTCAACCTATTAAAGCTCTTAACTCTTGACAATGCGATATACAATTGTCCATGTGAACAAAAGGGGCTAGGAAGGCTCTTGTTGACATCATAGCAAATGAAATAATGATTGGGAATTGTCTCCTCGTCATGCTAAAAGATAGCTTAGACTCTGAAGGACTCATGTCCATATAATGTATTAGTATATATTCACCAGCACTTATCTCATTCAACGCCTTTGCCCTTATGAAGTTTTTGCCCAGATGCATTATTCGCAATATAGCACCATTGCATAAACCGGCTACTTCATTTATGTTGTTTCTTATCAACATAATTGGTACGCCAACATTAAAGATCAACTTATGATGAGACATCCCTGAGCTTATATAAATGTTGAGGAATTCACTATCATCTATCAGAGAGAATTGATTATGTAAATTGCAAGACAAAATACCTATATGTTGCACGGAGTCGTGGAAATTCAACAAACACACACACACGCACGCACACACACACACACGCACGCACTGACACACTAGTTTATGTTTGAAAAAATATAGTTAAATGGCTAAATTTAAATATAATATATGTCCTAAATTCTTAAAAGTTAAAACAACCCCCACCCTGAATGATGTGAGAGTTTCTTTCATTTCTAATTAAGACAAAATACTCGTGCTTTGCACGAAAATATAAAACTTGAATTCTAAGGATATATATAGTTGTTGTTGGAAGAAATATAGTTAAACACATCAAATAAGACATAATAAATGTCCTAATTTCTCAAAAGTTAGAACTACTCTCACTTCTTATATTCGTCATTAATACAAAAACTTACATCCTAACATTGGAAACACCGAGTCCTAACTTATCCTAAGTCATAACCACCCTTGCTTATATCTACATCGTTATCAATGATTACATATTAATAATAAATATAAATATAATCCTCTAAATCCTATAAGTACTAATACAGAATTCATCGACACCAGTGATCACTTCATTTTTTTTGTCATAATTACTTTGTAATTTCCCAAATTAACTAAGAATTAATGACAAAGTAATTTCTAGAAAATAAATTATTGAAAGAGAGGGAAAACACGGTGACCAAGAAATTAGAAATTAGGGATAAAATTATGTATGCAAGTCAATTATTAGATCTTAAGTAAATAAATGATGTAGCTTTTTTTATTTCTCCTTTATTAAATACCTGATTAAATGATTTCTAAATTGGAAGTAATGATTATGAATTGTGAGATTTTTCCCCACAAATATAAATGTAATCAACTCATTCTTTTTATAATATGTGATTTGCTTGTGTACAGTAGAAAAATAAAACTATACGATCATGCAAAGTATGGCGTAAAAGTAACACAATCAAATTAGATTTATTGTACAAATTATGTTTTCTATGCTTGCCTTAAACAATGCATTGTCATTTTGATTTTATTCATTCTATATCGAGTTTTTAAAATATATCTCTATAGACTTACCTCACATAGGTTATCTAATTTGAACATTTAAATATTTATTTTATCAAATAATAATAATAAATAAAAATGTTTATATCCATTAAATGAACATTGAATATAGATTGAGATTTATATCTTTTCTTATTTTTATAAAAGACCTTCAAAATCTCCCAAAAAAAGGTCCACTATTAACTTTTACTATATTAATTTATTTTAATCAAGTTCAATTTCAAATCTCAATTCATACTCATATTTAACCTGAATCAATAAATTAATAAAAGAATAATAAATACAATCATTTGAATTGGGTAGAATAATCCTCTAAATCCTCTAATTTGCAGTGAGCCCTAATCAATTCTTTTATATTGAAATTCAAATTTTAAATCTCCTAATCAATTCAATAATCTAGCTAGGGCACCGCCCAACTATCTTGACCAATGATGTTTTGGCAAATCTTGACTCCACGCCCGAAAATAAATGCGTACATGGGGAAAGGGATGGAAACGTGGAAAATTATACACACAAATTAAATGATGCGGTTCATGAACAGAGATTAAACTAATGCTCATCCTATGGGAGGTCACCGCTTAAGGTGGAATCAGTTGCATAAATAATTTATCGCTACACCAAATCCAATCACATTGAAGTTGTTAATAATTTAAAGGCTAAATTACCGTTTCTGATTAATATTAATATATATTTTTCAAAATGATGACAACAACCCTTTTTAAATATTTAAGTATTAATTTGAAACTAATGCCTGTTTCCAAAATGAACGTGTGAACGAAGTCGAAGTAATTGAAAAAAAATCATCGACGCATTCAAGGGAATAAAGACATTTAAATTATCAATATATAATTACATGGAAATCATCTTTGGGGAAAATTAAAACACGATATTCTCTTGTACAGTTAAGATATGAAATTAACACAATTAGTATTTATAATACATCTTTTCAATACGTCATTCAATAAATAATAAAATTTTCAAAAAACAAATATAACTTGATATTAACAATCTTTGAAGACCAATTAATATCAGTATGCTTATATTGCAACAGACTTATTGTTAAATTCGTGGACGGTGGGAGGTTAGCGCTTAATATGACCATATTAATTACTAGTAGTTTATTTGATTTTTTAGATCAAAACTTCCCATATACATTATAATGAGTTTTTCCTTCTAAAGAATCTGTCATTTCCTATGCCTTTCATCTACTTATCCTCCATATTTTGATTTCAAATTCAAATTTCATATTAATCTCACTTTCCATCTCTTTTATTTGGATCATTATCTCAATTCCTTCTAATCTTGTAATGTCATCGATTATCATGAGAATATTTTTCTATATATAATTTTTATATGACTGAGATGGAAAGTGAGATTTGTGATTTCACTTTCTAATTAATTTTTATAATTTTTAATTATTTTCTATACATTTTTTTTATCACAGCGTCATTTCCTTCTAATCTTGAATTCGATAATTAATCTCAATTTCTAGTTATCATGAGAATTCTCTCTTATTCTCACATCTCCATTTTTTTTTCACTCATAAAGATAAAAATAATAAATTCTTTTCTCTTGAAATCAAATTCAAATTTTAAATCTCCTAATCGAATCGTTATCAATATAATAATAATACTAATAAATAGATCATCAATAAATGAATATTAATAATAAGCATAATTAAAATTTGCACAAAAATTATAATCCTCTGAATCATATAAATAATAATATTGAGTTCATGGATTTCTTCTCCACGGAATCAAGTAAGTTGCAAAAAGTGAGCATAAAAATTTAATAAATTAAAGTAGTTTATAAACTTCAACATATTTACATCATGTCTCTCATTTTGATTAATTGATAATTGATTTCAAATTTTCAATTTTCAAACATTAATCAAATAAAAAATATTATTGGAAGTAAATATGTTGAAATAAGAGGTATTCTTAATT
This sequence comes from Acacia melanoxylon, assembly GCA_019022615.1. NCBI lineage: Eukaryota > Viridiplantae > Streptophyta > Magnoliopsida > Fabales > Fabaceae > Acacia > Acacia melanoxylon. The sequence continues at coordinate 16,926,927 of JAFJYJ010000005.1, forward strand.
TTTTAAGTAAAAAAGGATTTTCGCTTTAGTAATTAAGAATTACTTTATTTAATTTTTATATCACAACTTCCAATATACGCCATGATGAGTCTTTACTTCCCAAGAATCTACCACTTTCAATGCCTTCCACTACTTATCCTTCTCCATATTTCATTTCAAATTCAAATTTTATATTAATCTCACTTCCCTTTTTTTAATCACTATTTTAAATTCTTCCAATTTTGTAATCCTGCCAATATCTTAAGAATCACAAAAATTTCCGGGTTAACCTAATATGAAAAATGTAAATATTTAATTGATAATATAATTCATGAATGCATGAGGGTATTTGTTGTCTTTAGGCTCCGTTGCCTTTTATTTATTTTGAACTCTTTGTTTATGTGCATATTTAATTACGTTTAAAATCTCAATAATTATTAAACAAAATAAGGTTACTTCTCCACTTTCCTCTCTCGATTTTGGGGGTTGGGTTTCTCTCCTTATCTTTTTCTCATTATCCCTCATTATCCTTAAATCATATCCATCCAATCAATCACAATATTACTTTAACTTCTCTCTACTCTTCCCAATCAACGGCTCAGTTGAGCCTATGAAAGAAAAGGAGAAAGAAGATTATGAGAATATCCTCTCTCCGATTTTGGTTGACAGATTATTGATTTCAAATTTTCAATTTTCAAACATTAATCAAATAAAAAATATTATTGGAAGTAAATATGTTGAAATAAGAGGTATTTTTAATTTTTACCCAAAAAAATAATTTTACTTTATTAATAAATACTTTATTTAATTTTTCATATCACAACTTCCAATATACACCATAATGAGTCTTTACTTCCCAAGAATCTATTACTTCTCATGCTTTTCCTCTGCCTACCTTCTCCATATTTCATTTCAATTTTATATTAATCCCACTTCCCATATTCTTTATCTTGATCATTATTTTAAATTCTTCAAATTTTGTCGTCCTACAATTATCCTGAGAATCACACATACAAGATACAAAATAATATATATGGAATAGAAAAAGTTCGGGTTAACCTAATAATTTGAAAAAAAAAATATTTAATTCATAATATAATTCATGAATGTAGGAGGGTCTTCGTTGCTTTTAGGCTCCATTGCCTTTTACTTATTTCAACCTCTTTGTTCGTGTGTATGTTTGAGTTATCATTCAAGAAACACGTTCAAGCAAGTCGAGACAAAACTCCTTTCATATATTTACCTTATAGGCCATAAATCACGTTGGAAAAGTTAGCCTTCTACCGCTAACCTAACCCAAACATGCATATACACTGGCTTTGTCCATGATTAATGAAATTAGTGCTATTGGCCGATAATAAAAAAGATAGGAAATGTTTTATTAATTTTATTTTACATCGATAAGTTTTTTCCTTAAATTTATTTCCAACAAATCATAGTCAACATTGAGAAATCTTATTGCCTGTTGGGGGAGCACAACAAATTTGTGAGTCTAAACATTAAAAAAAATGAATTAGATCACTCAAGAAGACAGCAAACCCAGAATAATATACTGCCTCGGTATTCAATACATCATCTTCTACAATTTCCTCTCTCCCTCATTCAAACCAAGAATCCCCAGAAACTCACCTTCCCCCTCAGATTCACAGATTCCTTGTCATCATCATCGATCACCTTCATCTCTCCTCTTCCCCAGAAACGTCCATTGCAGGTATATAGTTCGGTTCAGTGAGCGATTCTACAAAAACAAAACTACTCAACATGCTTTTATCATCTATAAAGTAGAGATTAACAAAAAATCAGAGATGCAGAAAAGAAAACACAAGCAGAAAGCGAGAGGGATAGGGGAGAGGCAGCAACTTATGGAGCAACAGAACCATTGGCAGAGAGGTCAGAGACAAGGAAGGTGACGCCGCCGAGCTTCATCTCAACATGGAGGATAAGAGGGAGCTCTTGCTTATATTAGTTGTGGTTTGAAGGAGAATGAAGAGAAAACGGCCAAAGCTTGCATCAGTCGTACACAGGTTCGAAGTTATGGCTTGCATCGACTTTGATGAACGAAAAAACATCTCATGGAGTCATACTGAAACAGTATAGTGAATGACTGCGTTTTCATCTGGGCTAATAAGCAACTTATATAGTGCAAAGAATAGCAAATTAGGGTTTTCTCTATGATTCAAAACAAAATAAAAAACGTAGACGAATGACCTAATAAGAGAGGACAGATCCAATCTTCTACACCAATGGTAATAATTATGAGAATGGTTCCAATGCATCGGAAAACGTTTGAACTACCACAATAAATGTTCATTATGAATATCAGCCTTAAATCCAATAGTCTCCTAGTCAAAGATGGCCAACTGTCTCCTTTGTAAGATGATCCAAAAGATGATAGTATGTATAGGGGAAAGATTAACACGTGGACTAGGCATGGGGAACGCAAAACTCCAAAACGAAATAGCCCATCGGAATTACAACTATAATTAATGATATTAATTTGCACGTCCATTGATATTCAAGATTAGGTTGACCTCAAATGAATTTGAATAAATGGGATAGAGATGAGGAAGATGCACACGTGGATCTATATGTGGGTGTACAACTAATGACGAATGAATGATGAAGAAAATGCATAGTTGTCAAGCCACGTTGTACCAATGAATGAGTTGCTTAGAGGTTTAGTGATATATATATTTGATGATGATTAAGCTCTTGAAATTTACAAAACTTCCATATTTTATAAATGATTTGCAGCTAACCTTCCAATATTTATAACTGAGCTTCAAAGATTTTATAGGATATAATTGTGAATCGGTTTCATACCTCGGATCCACGTTCGGTTAAGCTTCCAATAATAATTTTCTTATATTTTTATAATAATTTTTTAAAATTTTGTTTCTTTTTTTACACAAAAAAATAAATAATATTTATTATAAAATGGATTATAGCGATCAATTTATTTTATTAATTATTATAATTAAAAATAAATTTAATATTAAGTTCTTTTTTATATGGATATAATATTAAGTTTTATGTCTACATGATTGAGTTTTTCATTCTTTTTTAGTACTTAAACTGTATTTCCCAAATCTGATAACTGAGGTATGTTACCGATTCACAGCTTTATTATTTTCGTCATTTTTTTTTTCTAGATGTTTCTTATTATGTCAATAAAGGATCTTGGTCGAATGTTCATCCCTAAATAATTGTAAAATAATATAAAACGATTGTTGAAAAGTCAATTTACTTATGGATTAGTAGAATAATATTAAACAATAATCGGACTAACTAAGAGCTTATATTTTCATGATATCAACTTAGTAACAAGAAATGTGTAAATGCAATTTTATATTCAATATCCTCTCATACTTTTCTTAAATCTAATATTATTATTATTATTATTTAAAAAAAGATAGTGTGAAGTTTGATTTATTTATATCTTTACTTATAATCAGCGTTCTAATTCATATCTATTAATTATCCCTTTTATAAATGATCAAACTTTTTCCTAATCCTAATCTTTCTACTTCTCACTCCATCTCTTCCCTTAAATACCCCTCAAATCCTCTGCATCTTTTCTGTATTTTTTTCCCTTCAACTCTGTAATTATTCCTTTTCTACTTTAATTTCTCTATGTTTTTCCCGCCAAACCGACATGGATCTTCGTCTTGTTGAAGAAGGATTCCAGTGTGAAGTTTCCACACCAAAAAAAATTACTGATTTTTATCCCTATAATTGTCTCTTTGATCCTTCAAGTAATTATCAATATTTCAACATTGTAGTTGTTCGAAATCACTGGCTATTCCACAGAACAGCACATGTTAAGGCATGTTCCACCAGCCATGATTTCTTCGACGTCCCGGAGAACTTGATCGAGCAAGAGATTGACTCTATATTTTCCAGTTTTAATGTTCCTCAAGATTTTCGCAGCCACATGGCGATAAAGATCCTGGATTTTGCAGCAAACATGACTAACAATACCCACAAGAACAAGAAGCATCTGTACATGAGGGTGGATCTTTATGTTCCTCATCATGGCTCCATTAATGATTATGAGCAAGCTGTGCAAGGATCTTTGGAGGACGATTTGCCTAAGATAATAAAGAAGCTACTCGTGTGCCTTTTGTTCCCATTTGTTTCATAGGATTTTGGACGTGTTTGGATTAGCGGTGCTTATTTTTATCTCGACTTTTTTAGAAGCCCGAAAGGAAAAAAATTCAAGTTATAAATATGATTTGTATTTAGATTGGTGGTGGTAGAAGTGGCGGGGCCACGTCAAAAAAGCGAGAGTATTTTAGAAAAAGCTACCCATGAGGTTTTTTCTTAACCGACTTTTAGGAGCTTTTTTTAAAAAAAGCCTAGTTAAAGTTCAACTTAAAAACTCCACTTCTGGTTTTTTTTCTACTGCTACTTTTTTCTGGCTTTAAACTCTCTCCAAACATGCCCAAATTGTTTGTTATTTAGCTGCAGCCAAGGCATGTTTGCCTACACGTGACAGCTAATTAAATTTATTTAGATTTTCACTTTTTAAAAATTCATTAAATTATCATGGCAATCCAACTTTTTCACCAATCATAATTGATTCTTGTTGCTGCGTCATTATTTTATATTATACATTTTTATTTTTTCTTATATACTTCTTAAATAATTCTTACGATATTGTCTACTTTAAGCCTATCATCTTTATTTGTACCCCTCAAGAGAAAGAAGTATCTAGACTGCGTCTTTCATTCCCTTCTCTAGATGTGAGACTTCACACTCCATCTAACGGGCTCAGTAACTTAGTGGCATTTGGACTCACATCACCCCTAAATCTAATACCTTTGTAATATAAGTCCGCTTTAGGCCTCATCATCCCTCATGCCGCCTAAATAGGTCAACTGCTTAAACAAGACATCAGGAATACTTTTTACCCTAACAATTAAATTTAAGTTAAGGAGAAAAGTATTTAAAATAAATTAAATAGATATAAAATATTTATATTTTATAATTTAATCTATATATTCTCAAATTTATATCCGTTACCAACCATTTTTAAATGCAAGGATAAGTTTGAAAAAGAAAAAAAATAATGATTTTCTCAAATGGTTTCACAGGCTTATTAGTTTTTTTTTTGGGAAATTTCCCCTTAGGGCCCAAATAAGCAACATATTATCAAAAAAAAGTCTAAACAAAAGTCACATATCAAAAAAGATCCTAAGCCTTTTTTGGTATTATTTTTAAACATTAACAACTAAATCAAGACATCATTAACAATTAAATCAAGACACGTCAACAACTATATTAAGACAACATTAACAACTAAATCAGTACACATTAATTAGGGCACTTTTTGATAATATGTTGCTTGCTTGGGCCTGAAGGGGATTTTCCCTTTTTTTAAAGGGCGCTGATTAGGTTAGATATCACGTAGATCAATAAAACTTTATGGATATAACAATGTACAAAAAATACAAATTCTGAAAATTAATACTTTTTTATACAAAAGAAAGTAAATAATAAAAAATGAAAGAAAGTAAAATATAAGTAGGGGAAAAATGAAAAATATATAAAGTAAATAAAATATAAACAATACATGTGTAGATTTAAGGGGTTTAAATTATAATATAAAAAATATTAAAAAAAAAAAAAAACATGAATTCAATAAATTTATTGAGCTCAGTGGGTTCTAAATTTCAAAGATTATAACATGATATCAAAATTTTAAATCATACACTTACAAATTTTCAGAAGTTCAGAGGAGTTGCATATGGTCTTCAGTCCAGAGTCCAGAAAAACACTGCTACTCAGTTGAGGAGTGGCAAATGAAATTCTCCAAGAATATAACTTAAATGAAACCATCTTCTTCAGCAAACTGAATATCCCCTGCCAAAGACAAGCCAGGGCCCACTCACAAGCTTGGTGGGACCCACAAAATTTCCCCTCTTGAAGTAAGCCTATAATAGACCAGCAGAACAAAATTCTTGACCTCTTCTTAACTCAACTTACAATAGAAGGGCCTGTCTTTGGGACTCTACAGTGAGTTCCAATTCATCAGATAGACATGCAATATCAGGAATAATGCCTCCATTACATTGCCTATAAATACCATCCTCAACAAGATCATTTAATATATCAGCTGGTTCTCTGGCCCCACCATGCTGTAAGAACTTTGTTCTTAAAGCAGTTCCAACATTTGATGACAAAGGATCGTCCTGGCACAACTTCTTCCATATGGTTGCAGCAAAACATTTAGCATACAAGTAACTATAATATCCTGCAAGGGAAAAAAAAAGGAATCAAAAGTGATAAGGTATTTAAGACAACTAAAAGCTAAGCATAATTGTTGAAGGACTCTTCATTTAGGCCTCTCATTGGAAAGTGTGAGAATATTATGCATTTATTATGATTATTATCTTATTATTATGATTAGATATAGGTATCTTATATCTTAGGATATTTCCTATCATATCTCAATCGGTTTCATTTTGATTTGAATAAATTTTATGAGATCAGGGTTAGGTGCAGGTTTTTTTAATATAAAGCGCTTTATGTACTTTTCCGATTAAGAGATTAATTAATAATTATATTTCTCTCTAAGTCCACATGGTATCGAGCTAGGGTTTCCGCCCTAGTTCCCTGAGTTTGCGTCTGGGTTCAATTTTCTGGCTAAGTGCTCCGTCTGAAACAGAAACAGTGAGAGAGAGAGGGGAGATATTTCGCATTCTGCCACGTTCCCTCTCTCAGTACACGCGCCAGTCCATCGTTCTCTCCGTCCTCCGATTAGCGTCCGCCGTTAATTTGGTGGCCGTCCGACGCCTCCGTGACAGCGCGTGGTGTACACGCGCTTCGCCGGCAGTGAAGCTGTGACGACGCGTGTGAAGTTCGTTTCACCTGAAAGTTCTTGTTTCTGGCTCCTCTTCTCATTTCTGGCCATTTCCGGTGATTTTTGTTTTTCCGGTGAGGGTTTGAATTTTCCCGCAAAATCCCTGGTGAGAATTTCCAGATTCCGGCGACATCATTGTTTTCTGATTATGAAGCACCGTTAGGTTAAAAGTATTCAACCCTGGTAATAGAGAGCACAGTTCTTCATCAACGACCCATCTCTCCGACACTATCATCGTTGTCGAGCCTGTCATCGCCGTTGGTGGTAGTTCCTTTGTCATCATGCTTCTCAACTCGTCCGACGACTAGTCCCGTCATCCTCAACTTGTCTGATGACTGGTCCCGTCGTCCTCAACTTGTCCGACGACTAGTCCCGTCGTCCTAAACTCAACATATTTTTGAAGATTGAAGTATCTGCTTGTCGAGCCTGTCATCGCCGTTGGTGGTAGTTCCTTTGTCATCATGCTTCTCAACTCGTCCGACGACTAGTCCCGTCATCCTCAACTTGTCTGATGACTGGTCCCGTCGTCCTCAACTTGTCCGACGACTAGTCCCGTCGTCCTAAACTCAACATATTTTTGAAGATTGAAGTATCTGCTACCCGTCTAACTTGTTGCAACCGCGGCTCATCTCCTAACGTAGTCGAGTATCTACTACTCTCTAGATAGGCCTCTGAGACTCAAAAAGTACAAGCCTAAAGGGGAGTGTCAGTAGTATAAAGTTGTATAAGCAAGTTGAACATGATTAACATCTATGATCCAACTTGAGGGGGAGTGTGAGAATATTATACATTTATTATGATTATTATCTTATTATTATGATTAGATAAAGGTATATTATATCTTAAGATATTTCCTATTATATTTCAATCGGTTTGATTGATTTTGATTTGATTTGATTTTATGAGATTAGGGTTAAGTGTTTAGGTTTCTTTTATATAAAGGCCTTTATGTACTCTTTTTGATTTTGAGATTAATTAAAAACTATATTTCTCTTTCAAAGTTCACGAAAAGCTTTTCATGAAGGTGCATCATATTTAAGAAAATATATACTCCTCTGATCCTTAATATAATATTATACTTGGGAGTTGATTTTAGTCCTAAATACATAGTTTTCATATTTATCAATCTTTTCCTAATTTACCATTATTGATGCTCTCTCAACAATAACCAAAGAGGAGAGGAAATGAGAAAATTAAAAAAGATGATTAGGATGCTTTAGAAAATGCATGTCATGTTAACTAACATAACTAACTTCTTTAATCTAATTAAATTACACAAATATGTGTTATATTAAAGATTGGAAGGAATAATTTTTTACTGTGAATTAAGAGCACATGTTCAAGGCTAAAAACGATCACTATCAAAAAGATTGGTATCGAGATTCAAAATAAAGACTTAAGGTGACAATCAAATAAGATTTGAAACTCAATCACATCAAAACATCAGATTCAGAATCACTTATTGCAGATAATTAAAGAGATTTTCTCCATAGAAAAATGTGGGAATATTATGCATTTATTATGGATTATTTAGAGTAGTCATTATCTAATTATTATATTAGATATAGATATATTATATCATATAGGTATATTATATCTTAGGATATTTCCTATTATATCTCAATCAGTTTGATTTATTTTAATTTAATTAGATTTTATTAGATTCTAAGGTTAACTCAAGGTTTGCCTATATAAAGGCCCTTATGTATTCTCTTTGATTCAGAGATTAAAATTAATGAATTCAGATTAATTTTTCTCTCCCAAATTATCCACATGGTATCAGAGCGGGATTAATTCCTAAAGAAAAATAACGGTTACGTTTGCGGTTTCGGCGTTGGTGACCCGCCTTTGCTGTTCGTAGTTTCGAGAGGCGATGAGTTACAGCACGGAGACACACAACCCCTCGGTTAAACCGAGAACACAAACAAGACCACCATAGTCAGATCCCAAATCACCAAAACGAGAGATCGATCCACGACGGGAAGCTTGGAGGAGAGGATTGAGGATCGGCAAAAGAAGAGATTGGGGAAGCAGAGCTCAGCACAAAGTCAAACTAGAAGCAAACAGAGTCGCGAATTCCGATGATATTCCCAGATTCCGACGAGCGTTCCAGAAAGAGGAAAAAAGAAGAGAGTGCCACGGTAGAAGAACTCAGAGCAACGTAGATTGCTAGAGCAATGTCGATTGCCAGAGCAACGTAGATTGCCACCTTCACCGTCGGACAACCTCGATCTCACCGCCGAAAAAAGGAAATAAGTCCAGATTCACCGGAAGCTCAACTGCAAATCGAACTAGACGCAGCCACTTCAAGCCACCATCGAACAAGAGAAGAGGGAGAGAAAATCAGAACCAGAGAGACCCAGTCACCACCGTCGCTCAGCGTTGTCGTCAATTCACGAACTCAGTCTGTAATCTCAGTTGCAAACACTCGCGAGAATCAGAGGCAGAGCTCGGCGCGATTTGAACTAGAGAATCGAACCTTCGTCAAGAAGCTTGAGCCGTCGCAGATCGAGTTTTTGGCTGTCATGTGTCCTCTGCCTTCTTTGTCGCCAGCAAGGTCCCATATCAGAGACACAAGACTGCGAACCAAGACCTTCTCCTCCATGCTCCACTGTCTCTTCCTCGCCGTTGTCGCAGATCGAAGAAGGAGAAGGAGAGAAGAGAAAGAAGGCGAAGTCCACGGCTCTGCATGAAGTCACGAATCTGACCTAAAAGTTTTTTTCTTTAAAAAAAAATGTGTGGAGCCCAGCAAGGAGAGATCTGAGAAAAAAAAATGCTACTTTTTTTTTACAGTCAAAAGACTAAACGGCTATTTCAAAAATTCAAGGATCAAACTATCATTTCTGAAATTCGTAGGACCAATATGTCATTTATCAAATTGAGGGACCAAATTGTCATTTCAGAAATTCGTACACCTCTGAGACTCAAAAAGGGGTACAAGTCCAAACAAAATAAATGGACCTCTGAGACTCAAGAAGTACAAGCCTAATGATTTTGAAGACTCGCTAAAGTTATGGGACCTTCATTGTCGATCTTGTGCTATCCGTTTGCCGTCGATCTTGTCACAACCAGTTACTCCTAATGTTGTCATGTATCTCTGCGCCGTTCATCTTGTCGCAGGAGTAACTCTCAACATCGTCGAGACTCCAATAAATTGCATAAGCAAGTTGGACATGATTCACATCCATGATCCAACTTGAGGAGGAGTGTAGGAATATTATGCATTTATTATGGATTATTTAGAGTAGTCATTATCTAATTATTATATTAGATATAGATATATTATATCATATCATATCTTATCATTAGATATAGGTATATTATATCTTAGGATATTTCCTATTATATCTCAATTAGTTTGATTTATTTTAATTTGATTAGATTGTATTAGATTCTAGGGTTAACTCTACGTTTGCCTATATAAAGGCCTTTATGTATTCTCTTTGATTCAAAGATTAAGATTAATGAATTCAAATTAATTTTTCTCTCCCAAATTATCCACAAAAAATAAGCAAAATTGAAGCATGATCAGAAAATTAAGCATGAGGTAAAATCTGGTCCTTATTAACCTGCTCCATAATTGAGAAGGTGACTGAATCGGGCCTCCCAATGTGTGCCTTCCACATGTTCCCAACTTGTGTATTCTCTTTTCAATTCAGCAACAACAGAACTAGGATCTCTCTGAGGGAATGACTGCTCCCCATGAAGGTTCTGATCAACTAAGGCATAAAAGATCTGACAGGAAATTTTAACAAATTACATGGGTTTAATGTTTTTCTTTTCTTCATCATAGTCATACTACGTCACATTAAGGTCATCACCAGGGCACAAGAGAAGGGAAACAAAAAAATAAGGGGGAAAAAGAACACCTGGCGTTGCAAATCAGTAGCGGCAAACATTTTTTTAGCACCCTGCATCAACTCTACAAGCTTCTGAGGGATTTCTTCACCAGTTGAACAATGTCTAGCAAATTTTCTCAAGAATCGATAATCCCATGCATAGTATCTATGACAAAAATAATATCAGGTGATGATATAATGAAGTATGTGAGACTGGACAGGAACTTCGTCCATGAGAATACGGACTTTAAAGTCATCAGTTTGTCATATACTCCCATTAACGAACATGTAGCAAATCTACTAACAAAAGCTCTATCAGGAATGCAGGTTTGAAGACTTGATGTGCAAGTCATAAATGGTAGCATTCATTCCCCAACTTGAGGAGGAGTGTCGTCATAGGATAAATACGAAAGATCACGAGACTTTAGTGTTTATTTTAATGTATCTAGGTAATATGTTATTTAAGGATTAAGCATTCTATCTCTTTCTCATTCTTCTCACCTTCTCTCTTATTCCTTGTCACTTCTGGAAGAGAAAACGAAGTTGGTCTATAAAAATACCTAGACAGATGCACTCCTTTAAAGCAAGTAATACAAGATATCATATAGTCTTATGGTTGGAAAAAAAATCACATTTACCAATATTTTGATTCTAACAGTAGTTAAACAGCCGAAAACAAAATTCTTGCAGAACTCTACTCATCATTTAAGTGATGATAAGGTTCTACTCACTCGAAAAGATTTGACGGTATTTCTGCAAAATCTAGAACCACTCTGGTGCCTGAAAAGTGTTGGTAGTCCTGCAAAGGCAATAGGATGATGGTATCTTAAAACAAGAAACATCAAAATCGTTACATGAAACTGCCAGACCAAGAAAACCCCACCTTTGTAATGAAATGATGTCCGTAAATAGTACAGTATAGTCAATGTAACATTATTAAGATGCAACTTTTAAATGTTACATAAGCAAAGGCCCTCCTTTAGAATAATTGATCTATATAAATTAAATGTTTTAGGCACCTAATCAAAGAATTATTTACTTATTCTAAACACAGCTGTAATGAATTTGTTAAAAGCATGTACAACAATTTGGTCTTCAAACATGGAGAGACTTCCTGTCTATGATTCAAGACAACTTAAAGAGACATCAGAAAGAAAAAGTGGTTAACTATGACTATATATAACTATATCTTAACTGCCTAACCAGGACAAATGCCCCAACTGAACAGCTTTGACTTCACTATGTACAGATGTGTCATTATGTCCATAGGAGAATGCAAGACCAATAAAGTATTTACTCTATAAAAGAAGCAATTTCACATAGAAAAAGTTCACGAAAATACCGTTCGTGAAAGCAATGAATGAAGAGCATGTCCAAACTCGTGAAAAAGAGTTTCTACTTCCCAATGATTAAGCCTTACAGTTGATGGATTACTTGACCCTGGAAAATTACAAACAAGAGCTACAACCTGCAAAATTACAGAATCATAAAGCATGCTTGAAAGTTTTACATTGAAAGCAAAAATTTACTGCATATGAGAGACTAGGAGAGAAACCACAGATTTAGCTCAATGCATCCATCTAAATAAATTGTACACATACTGGAAGTTGGTATTCTGTTTCAGATATCCTGCGACCCCCTTTTATTGCAAAATGAGCAAAACCAGGATACTTTCCCCTCCTTGAGTACAAATCAAGGTATAAATATCCCAAGTCACCCTGAAAAAGAGCATTTGTACATTCTTAGTGACCAATGCAAAAAAATGTTCAAGAGAAAAATATGGGAAACCAGCAGTGACAATGTAAATGGCAACGCAGATATTATTAGTCTTATGCAATACATGAATTCAAGGATGATAAAACCTGGCAACAATCAAGAAATATGAAGACAAAATAAGATTTTCGGCAAAGATATTCAAACAAAACTCAGGCAAACCAAAGGGAAAATACAAAAAAAAGCAAATAAATGAGTATTCCTAATTTAAACCTTAATTGATGGCTTAGTCTCTGATTTACGAATAATTGAACATACCACTCATAATATTCTTTTTTTTTTTCCTTTTGTCATCACTTTCCTTCACTTTCTTCCTAAATTGACAAAGGGAAAATAAATGATGCATCTAGAAGTATCCTGAAGTTAAAAAAATATATACCTTGACAAAATTTATCAAACGTGAATCAATAGATAGACTATACTCCATACTCATGAATATAAGTTTTGTACAGCAAATTAAATCTCTAGAAACATTATAGTTGCTAACTTAAAGGTTTTTATCATGATTCTAATGAGTTACTTCCAAATGTTTTCCAGGTCAGAAAGATTTCTAATCTATACTAAAATACCTCTTCAGGATGATGAAGAGCCAATTTAAGCACTTGTGGATCCCAAGATTCACCTGATGCTAGAGGGATGCTATGAAAAGTTGCACCAAACAATGACTGCACCAGCACTTTCAGACCCTCTATACATTGTGACAAAGGAAAATATGATGCTACAACCTGCATATGGACGTTGCTATAAATAAAACTATGATCTGAACGTAGGTATACAAAATGTAAAACATAAACTGAAGACATTGGAAATTTACCGAAGAGTCCAATGTATAAACGGAGGACTTCATCATTGATGTATAGTATGACTCATCCCATGGCTTTATATCAGAACTTTTACCGAATCTTTGTTTCTTGAAACTCCCAATTGACTTTAACTCCTGACATTGTTTAAGAAACTTATTAAGTTATAAGTGCACGCCACAAAGAACATGACACCTTGCCATCGAAACCATGTCCAGGAAGAAGCTTTCACCTCATCAGCCTTTGTCCGGACCATTTTGCTCATCTCAGATAAAAATGGCATTACAACAGTTGGGGATGAAGCCATGTTAGGCTTCAAGGCAAATTCAGCATAAGATCGACATCCCATTATCTGGATCAAGTAGTTAGATAAAAACACCAGTGAGTCATATTATTAATGTTAGAAGAAACAAGAAATTTTGTCAAAATATACTAATAAACAGCTGGGTCTGGAGAGCATGAGCCTTGGAAGAATAGTAAGGTTGCTACCATATAACTTGAAGGTCACGGGTTCAAATCCTAGAACCAGACTCTCTGCTAGTGGAGATAAAGTTGCGTATGTCTATTCCTCTCTAGACCCCACTCAGTAGGCCGTGTTTTTATACTAGTAAAACTTGTCAGCCTAAGTCAATAACAATGACATTCTATCTAGTTTCTTTTCAAATGGAGAATTTTCATCTACAAGACATCTAACTACCTAATAGAAAAACGCAATGTGTCACATAGCTATTGTTATAAAAATATACAGCAAGGCACTTAATATTAAATGCACTAAACAGTCATATAAAATCATACAAGAGACAATACCAAAATGCTTTAGTGCAGCACAAATGACTTATTAGAGAGGTTCAGAAGTGTCTATGGAGACAAACCTGAGCTAGCTCATGTCGAGCAAATATAAGCCTCTTGAGAACATCAATATTAGCATATGGGACAGAATTACCTTGAATATATACCATTTTCCTAACCTGAAAATAGACATGGAGGGAACCATATAAAATATATTAGATTATTACTAAAAGGACAAGTAGATTTAATGTAATTAAATTAAGTTCATCTGAGAAGACCAGCAAAAATGTACCCATAGTATAGGATATTCTGTTACTTGAAAGAATAGCTACGAAAGCAAATGCTTTTCAAGTTTATCTAAACTTGTTAGATAATCCTTATCAAATCTTATTTCTACTCAAATAACGAAAAAATATGGAAAATAAAAATTTTCATATACTTAGATCTAAGCCACCTCATCGTCTGATGACAATTGCAAAATAGAAGCAAGAGTCTGCGGGTCTGTTGTTATCCGGAATCCTTTCCCTCTTGTGGTTTCGCCAGACCTTGACAGATCCTTTGATATCAAGGATGTTGATCGATAGATAGGCTTAGCAAGAAAATGTAAGTGTTTCGATATGCGAGATGAAGGATATATGTCAACAAATCCAGGGTCTGTGGCGATATTTTCATTGAAGCTGCAGATTAAGAGAGAGGTCAAGCAGGTATGGTTTATACAAGGCATGATTTCACTTTCTAAGAAAAAATACTTAAACAATAACAAAACTCCAAAGGAAACATGTCATGAGTATAATCAACACATTAAATTGCAGGAAATATTTGATAAAGTAAATTTAAGAATTATAGAAAGGTTCCAATAGGTTATACTGTTATAATCATTCAGTAAGATATTAGATTTCCCCTCCAAGAATAAGAAAATGAAAAGCTCATGCCAGAAAAATTAGTAACAGAAAGACACAAAGGGCAAATAAAGACTATAATCATGACGCATTACAACTGTTCAACCAGAAAAGTCATTGTATAGTCTTGTAGGTTACAACTGCTTAAGCATGCAATAAATTATTTTGACCGGCCTCAAAATTTTAAAGTACTTTAAATCATGTCAGAAATTCATGGTGCTTGTTATCTTTAAGGATCTGTAATACAATATTACATGGCTTGATGCATTAGAAAGTAAGGCAATCTTATACTTGCACCAAAAGGCACCTACAAGACTATGACAAGCCAATATTTTACATAGCTTTCAACACTTAATAATATTAAGGTGACCCATGCATCGCATCCTTTTCACTTGTCAGCAATCAGAATGCATGAATGTGAGAGACAACTTAAAATAAGTGTGATAATTGCAGGTGGCATGGACTTGTACTAGTTGTATTACCATTATATAGACACAAAGGATGCTAAGCTAACCAAATGATCTTAATTAGATTATTCTTCTCTTTCTGCCTAGTATCAGAGGAAGGTTTGAGTGAAGATCTAGGCTTTGATTGCTCTTGTCTTTAGGGTTTATGGTCCAACCACTTCTCTAACCAGCTCTGGCCTAACATTTCCCCAGCGCAGCTTGGTCCTCTTTGGCTACGTTTTCAACATCTAAAACATATTCAAATGGCTAAATGATTTTTCCATTGAATCCTTTTATAGAAATGACCCTTAGGTTACTCAAAACCTATCAATCAACACACCCAAAGCAGAGCCCCACGTGAGTTCTCAGCAAAACACCTCCAGCTCATTTTTTTCTCTCTCGTGAGAGTCTTCCTCTCCTTTGAGAGAGCGTCTTGGGTTCTTTACGGACCTCTCAGATTAACGTCTTTTTGTGAGTGGGGGTATTAACGATCCCCTTTCGTTTCGTATTTCTTCTTGTGTTCGTTGGTTCATTCTTAGTGCGGTGTGTGGTAGGGTTGCGGTGGGTCGGTGTGGGTTAGGGGTTGTCGGAGAGATGGAGGATAACCTAAGTAGAGGTTCCTCTAAGGATAAGAAATTAATACTAAATCTGGGGAAGCGGCCAGAAGCTCGTGGAGGCACCTTGGTAGGAAAAATTCTTACAAGCAAGAATCTGAATATCCCTGCGGTAGTTACAATGGTCAAGAAAGGATGACAGATGAATGAAGAGGTGGAGGTAGTAGAACTGGAACGCAGCCAACTAGTCTTCCTATTTAGATTCAGAGACTCAGATTCCTTTGCCCAGGTTCTTAAGGGTCGTCCATGGTCTATCCAGGGGTTTATGCTAAACCTGCAGATTTGGGAGGACTTCATGGTTCTGAAAGATGTTGACTTTGCTTATTCCCCTTTTTGGGTCCAGTTTCATGGCCTTCCCCTTGAGGCTTTTAATGATGATAATGCTGTTATTTTGGGAGATGCAGTTGGAGACACAGTTATGTTTGAGAAACCTGCTGTCGAAGGGAAGCTGGGAAGAGGTTTTTTGAGAGTTCGATCAATGATTAGACTTGATGACCCTTTACCTACCAGTTTCTGGGTTCCTAGGGGACAAAAGGAAAATGCTTGGGTTTCTATTAAATAAGAAAGGCTGCAGATTTTTTGCTTGAAATGCGGGAGGATCGGTCATAATGGTGGTGGGTGTAAGGAAGGTTTGTTAGAGGTCAAAGGTGATGACTCTGCAGGAAGATTTGGGAAGTGGCTTAGTACTCCCTCGGTAAGAACGCTTGAGGAGGTGTTAGAAGTCCACAAGCATGATTGGGTTGAGGCCGGATTTTACAGGAAGAAGACTCCGGCAGAGACGTCTCGCCGGGGAGGATCGTCGGTCAAAGTAGCTTCTCTATTTGGAGGATGTTCTGAAGAGTGTAGGCAGGCGCAGGCACAGGTTGACTCTACTTCGAAGTTTACGTGTCAGGATGGAGAGAGACTTTCTTATGATAGGCAATTGGTGAGTATGGGTGTGGGTCTGGGGTCTGCCCAAGGTCTGCAGGAGGCGGCTGAGGTGGCTGGAAGCAATAGCTCTGCAGTCAATGCAGATGCTGATGTTCCAATGAGTAACGTCAATGTCAACGTGGAGGAGGTGGGCCAGGGTGAGAAGGATGATTGTGAGAGGACCCAAAGTCCCTTAGTGGATCAACCCATTTGTCCTTTGTGTGAGCTGGGACGTCCAAGTCCTGGACCCGGTATGGGGGCCCAATCTGTTAAGAGGGATAGTCCAATGGTTGTGAAGCATGGGAATTGGGCCCATAATTATTTTTACCAGCAATGCAAGGCGCGGTTGGAGGAGGATTTTAGCTCGGTGCCTATTGTGGGGGCCCACCTGTATAACGTGGAATTTCCTGATGATGAAGAGCCCCCATTATCCGACATTATACCCTCCGTGGGGCTTTCACCTGTCTCGGCTATGTCCCTTTCACTGAACTGGATCAGTATCAAGCGTCCATTGGAGGATTTGGAGGAACCGAGTATTAGCAAGAGACAAAGGAAACTCTCATTTAATGATCCAGAGAGTGTCCAACCGGAACATACTGTCAAGACTCATGCTGCGCGTGGAAGACGCAGGAATTTTAGGGCTCTCAAGAATAGCATCCGAAGTCACGGTTCTACGGGGTCAAGTGTTAGTCCGGATATTTCGACGGGTGTGGGCGAAATTGATTTTCCAAATGCATGGATTACTTCATCACAGAGGCAGGAGGATGCTCTGGTTAAATTTTCACCTCTTAACGCCGGTGGTTGGGATGGACCAGCCACCGGTTCGCCATGAATCTCTTGACCTGGAACTGTCAAGGCCTTGGGGCTGCCTTGACAGTCAGGAATTTAAAGGAAGTTTGCTTCCGTAAAAAGCCCCAAATTGTGTTCTTAATGGAGACCAGGCAAAAGGCGAGAGTGGTAAGGAAGATTAGAAGACGTTGTGGTTTTAACGAGGAGTGGGTTGTTGATCCAGTGGGTCTCAGTGGCGGGCTGGCTCTCTGGTGGTCGGATTCTATGAAGGTAAATATTCTTTCCTCTTCTTCAAATTGTATTCATACTTCTGTTGCGTCGAATGAGATGGATACACCAAGTTATATCTCTTTTATCTACGGCCCTCCGATTGAAGAAGAGAGGAATGTTTGTTGGCAGGAAATTAGGAGATGGGGTAGGAATATCGGTGTGCCTTGGTTATGCACAGGGGATTTTAATGATTTGCTATCTCAGGATGAGAAGGAGGGGGGTCAGCCACGTGCTTGTCGAAAGATTTTAAACTTCAAATGCTTTGTAGCTGATTGTGGGTTGGATGATCTAGGATTTAATGGTTATAGGTTTACTTGGTGTAATAACCGGGAGGACCCTGACACAATCCGAGAGCGTATTGATCGGGCGTTAGGGAATGTCCAACTCAGAGAACTATTCCCTAATCTTCAAGTTTTTCATCTTGAGCCGGGGGGTTCGGACCATCTTCCCCTCTTTGTTCAGTGTCAAACCGAAGTACCTAGAGGTAAAAGGCCTTTTTGGTTTGAAGCTTCATGGGTCTCTCATGTCAATTTTCCCAATGTGATACGTGAAAGTTGGAGGAAATTCCCTAGGGAATATCAATCTGTTCTTGATGATTTCCTTGGTAGATTGGATAGATGCAGATCTGATTTGCGCAAATGGAGTAAGAAAGAGTTTCCTAATGCGGCTAGGTTAATTGAGCAACTAAATTCTGAGTTGATTTGCATTATCTCAAGGGGTTCTAACTCAAACTGCCCGTTGCGCTATTGCTGATATTAAATCCTCCCTGAACAGATTGTTTTATCTTGAGGAGCAATTTTGGTGGCAGAGATCTAGGATTAATTGGTTAGCTGCGGGAGATAGGAACTCTCGGTTCTTTCATCTATCTACTATAAAGAGAAGAAGGAGGAACAGCATTCTGAGTATTAAGGATGATTCGGGTAATTGGTTATCGGATAGGGAGGATATTGCACGTAATTTTACCCAGTTTTTTCAGGATCTTTTCTCATCATCTGCGGACATCACTGATTTGGAATTTGTTCTGAATTTCATTGATAAAAGAGTTACTGAAGATATGAATCGAAGTTTGGGGTCTCCGATTACTAAGGAGGAGATACGAGCGGCAGCCTTCAGTCTTGGTAAGGCGAAAGCTTCGGGACCGAATGGATTCTCCGGCTTGTTTTATCAGGCATCTTGGGCTGAGGTGGGGGATACAGTATGCTTGATGGTGCAGGATTTTTTTGCAGGTAACTCTCAGCTGGATGATCTTAACGTTACAAATTTAACCTTGATTCCAAAAGTTGAAAGGCCTGAACATGTATCTCAATTCCGCCCTATTGGACTCTGTAATTTCTCATACAAAATAATCTCAAAGATCATAGCTAACCGTATGAGACCCCTTCTGGATGTTTGTGTCTCTCAAAGCCAAGGAGCCTTTGTTCCAGGCCGATGTATACAAGACAACATAGTGATTGCTCATGAAGTATATCACTATCTCCGCCGGAAAAAGACAGGGGGTAAGCATGAATTCGCTCTCAAGATGGATATGAGTAAAGCATATGATCGAGTTGAATGGAATTTTTTGGAGAATGTATTGATCCGGTTTGGCTTCTCAACTCAATGGGTGGACTTGATTATGAAATGCATTCGTTCTGTTCGGCTGAATTTATGCATTTCAGGGGAAAGTGTGAGCTCCTTTCTCCCAAGTAGAGGTTTAAGGCAAGGGGACCCCCTATCCCCTTATCTTTTCATTCTTGTGGCCGAAGTTCTTTCCCTAATGATTAATAAAAGCCGAGAAAGGAAGCAGATTTTAGGAATCAAATTAAGCCACAGTTGTCCTATGCTTACACATAGTTTTTTTGCAGACGATGCTCTTCTTTATATGAATGCGAATAGGGGGAATTGTGTTCACTTATCTCATATTCTGCAGAAATACTGTAATGCCTCTAGTCGGTTGATAAATTTGGATAAATCGAGCCTTTTTTTCTCCAGTAATACTCCTGAGACGCTGAAGAACATGGTTGGTTCTGTTATGGGCATCTCATCCTCGGAGGATCCGGGGAAATATTTAGGGATCCCTAGTATTTGGGGTAAAACGAAGAATCAAGCTTTGGCGTATATTCGCGAAAGGGTCATTAAAAAGGTTCAAGGGTGGGGCCACTCATTCCTCTCCTCTGCGGGTAGGGAGGTGATGATCAAAGCTGTGATTCAGGCCATCCCAATTTATTCAATGCATTGCTTTAAATTTCCTGTTCAAACTTGCAAGGAATTGAATCGGATCATCGCCAACTTTTGGTGGGATGGAAGTGCTTTTGGGAATAGTTTGCATTGGAAGGCTTGGAATGCTCTTACAGTTGCTAAAGGGCAAGGAGGTATGGGATTCCGGGATTTGTTAATTATGAATGAGGCATTGTTGGCAAAAACAGCGTGGAGACTGATGGTTAGACCTGATGATCTGTGGGCCCAAGTTCTTAAGAGCGTATACTTCCCTAAGGGAGTATTCATGGAGGCTAAAAAGGGGCATCGGGCTTCTTGGTGTTGGTCAAGTATTATTGATGGTAGAAACTTCATGAAGAAAGATCTGAAATGGGACGTGGGGACTGGAGCTAATATCAGAATATGGGAGGATAAGTGGGTCCCGGATATGGATTTTCCAGCCAAACCGATAGCCACCCACAATCCTTTTGTCACACAAGGGAGAGTTTGCGATTTGATAGTAGATGGGTACTGGGATCTTTCCCCTATTGCACAATTCCTCTCGGCTAAGCTCATTAATGCTATACATAAAATTCCTATCTCTGCAAACGGGCTGGAGGACAAACTCATCTGGAAGATTGCCAAAACTGGTGCAAATGAGGTTAAATTGGGCTATCACCATGAGATGGAGAAGCGTGTGGATAGGAATTCAAGAGCAAGGCCTTCGATTATTATTTCCCCTTCATCTTGGAGGAGTGTTTGGAGTATCAAAATAGTTCCTAGAGTGAAGCAGTTTCTATGGCGTTGCCTCAACAATGTAGTGGCCACCAACGCTTCCCTTTGTCACTGACATCGTTCTAGTACTAGTTTATGTCAGATCATGTGGAGAATTTAGAGCACTTATTTTTTCGTTACCCGTGGACACGTTGTATTTGGTTTGGTTGCTCTCTTGGTGCCAAGTTTGTTCCTTCTCTGGTGCAGAATTTTAACTCCTGGTGGCTGTCAGTTTCAGGTATGTCCAATCTGAATTCCCAGGATTTGTCCCATATATGCTGGATTCTTTGGTTTATCTGGAAAAATAGGAATGGAAAAAATTTTAACCATATAAATCCAGACCCTGTTAGTGTTATTAATCTGGCAAGAAATAGTAATGAGGAATTTTGGGCGAACTTGGATAAAAGACAGGAGGTTCCCTCTTCGGTTTGCAGTGGGATTGGCTTGAGTATACGCTGGTTTCCCCCTGTTATTGGCTACCTAAAATTTAATTGTGACGGTGCTTTTTTTGCTGATGTGAATGGTGCTGCCATAGGTGTGGTGTGTAGGGATCATGTTGGCCATTTCAAGTGGGGCTATGTTGATAAGGTTAAATCACTCTCAGCCTTTATGACTGAGGCTTTAGCTTTGAAAAGAGCTTTAGTGTTAGCCTTAGACTTAGGCCACGACAAGGTTATTTTTGAAACTGATAATCTCTCATTGCATAATTGTGTTGTATCTAAGTCTCCTGATTTAGGGGATTGGAGGTGTAGACATATTGTTCATGACATTATTTGTCTTTTTACTTCTGAGGTTGGGTTTTTTGTGTGTTTCACCCCAAGACAGGGGAATTGTGTCGCTGACTCTCTTGCAGCGGATGCTTATAAAGAGGTGTACCCGATCGGGTGGGTCTTCCGGCCATCACCTGCTTTACTCTCACTTCTAACCCAGGATAGTAAGAAGGCAAATCTGGTGCCTGATGATGCCTCCCCTTCAGTCTCGTGATGAGTGGGACTGATTTATGTTTCATTTGATTTCTGTACTGTTGATTCTGTGGCAGTGTATTTGCCTTGTTTATGTCTTTATTTCCCAGACTGGTTCATTACTTGTATCAGACTTTTGTTCTGTTGATTAGTAATGCAGGATCCTTTTCGAGCAACAACAAAAAAAAACACACCCATAGCAGCAATTATGTGATGTCAAATATTTCCCACATGATGATTCCTCCTATCTTTAGTCATCCCACTTGCTGGCATAAAGGTCATAAGCAAGCACATTTACATGCCTATGGAGAGTTGAGTAACCTTCTTAAACTTCAAACCTCAGTTTAGCATGGATCACAATATTTTTTTGTGTTTTTGGTTATACCCAAGCACTTCTTATGGGTTTCACAGTCTAGGTTGTTTCATCATTTTTCCTTTTTTTAGAATTTTGATATTCAAAATATGACAAGAAAAGTTAATAGGGGAGCAGGGAGCGGAAGAAGATCGAACTAGAGATTTCAACATTAGATTGTGTTGAAGAAACAGAAAAATCGACAAAAGGGAAAATAATGTTCAAGGATGGTCAACATCAACCAGCAAATGTCAATTATAAACAAACTTACTCTCTGCACAGTTGAGAAATTTCAACATTTAGCTGATTTACTCGATCTAATTTCTCTGCAAACAAAGTGCATCATCGGATTACTTTCAACAGAGAAAATATTTTATCCAAATATCGGAGGACATTGTACAACATTTACCAGTGCTAAGATGAATTCCACCCCTTTCAAAGTCCATGCGTAAATTCCTAGCTGCCTTTTGAGCTTCTCCAGAAAGACCATGACCCTCTTGCTCAGCTTTCTTCACAGCATCATAAAGAACATAATTTGTGTTGAGATGCTGTAAAGCAGAGAGGAAATGTACAAAAAGGTTATTTTCCATAGCTAACAGAAAAATAGGCCTACATAAGCAAAAGATGTACTTTGATGAATTTTGTTTAAAACAACAGCTAAACCTGTTAGAGAAAGCTGACTTTATTATCCTTTATTAAGGTTGATTTTGCATTATTTAATAATTTTAGTTTCTTTTATTTAATGGCTCCTTAAAATTTCTTAAACGTTCTGACGTGATAGGTTGATCATATTATCCATTTTATAGAAGCATTATTAAGCCCTTCATGTCTATAATTCTCAAAGTCCAAACTGTGGTTAGCCAATGAATCTACATAATTATTAGTCCCATGAAAGACACGGTTCTACTTCCCATTTCAATGCAGGCATAAGCACATCATTTTTACAGTTTGGTTACTCATCAAACCTCAAGCAGTTCATTATAACCTCTACTGATACCAAAGAATCTAGTCCAAGCTGCACTTTGCAGTATCCCATATTCCAAGCAAGTTCAAGTTCTTTTGAGTCTTAGTGATTCTAAATCAGGTATTATAATCTATAAACACAAAGAAGCATACAAGACAATATATACTTCTCTGCAGTCAATAAATAATCTGACTTAAATAAGCAAATGCAATAAGGTCTACATATGAAACATTGAAACGGAATGGACGGGCTGCCCCCATTCATTGGAGGTTAGGTAAACCAAAAAACAGGCACAACTTGCTTTATACAAATAAAGAGAAAATTGGAGTATTTTTGTTCAATTTTTAGACCCTTTCCAGGGATATTTAAGGCCAGATATAATGGCAACTTCTCAGCTAAGCACCCATAACCAGTAATATGGCCCCTCTGCCATCCTTTTGCTTCCAAACAAACCTCATTCCAAATAAACCTTCAATTCACCTAGACTCCTTCCATTGATAGCCCACCTAATCTAGGCCATAGGTCTTTGAAGTCATAACTTTTGCCACATTTATTTTGTTCCATCCTTCCATGAATAGTACAGTTGAATAACAATTTAGGAAGACCATTATATGTTTATCAACATGAACATGTCACAATCTCTTGGATCATATTTATAGAATGTGCATGTTATTTAAACAACTGTTCACTCCAAAACTCCATATATGATCTTTGCTTTTTCTTGAGCTAAGGTTTTTATTTCTCAAACTTGTTTTATAAGCTTATTTCCAGGTTCCTTTCAACAAAAATTTACGATTTACCCAAAGAATTGAAAAAAAAAAAAATTTAACCTAATATTATCACAGACATTAATACAATCGAAAAGCCAGAATCACCTCACATGTAGATATTCATTTATTCTCATTGATGCCTGGTTGGCCTCCTCAACAAATTCCCTGATTTTCCAAACAATATAATTAATTTATAAGAACAAAACATTTTATATATTCCACAAAGAAAAATCATAATTTGGTTCATATTTAGATTCAATTAAACCCACATGCCACCATGTGCGCAGGTTTAGCAGTGGTGTGCAAAGGTAGCATGACATACTCGATGGAAAATGATTAGCAAGGGAGCTTATCATTAACTGATATACAAGGATATATGACTGTGAATAAGTAAAACCCCATTTATGAAAATGATAATAAAGTCTGATAAAAACCTGTTTGGATGAGTATGCCTACAAAGTTCTGCAGAGTCAACAACAGAACAGACCTGACACATCAAATATCAGCATCACTCCAAATACTCACGAAACAATATCTTTAATTAGGTCACAAAACCTCCAGATTTAAGCATACCGTGTCAGAAATCTCATCCATTGCCCGAACTATTTCTGTAGTTGATGCCGTGGTAGAAATATATGTAATGAGTTCTCCAGACCTGAAAAGAGCATAATTTACATCATCAATCAATTCAAAGAGAAAATACTTCTTTTACAACATTGCATTAATTAATTTTCTAGTGTAACTTGATTCTCTAAATTTGCAATAGCTAACTCCATCAACAAGACTTCTTTCGCACAAAACTCTCGCAAAAAATTTGAAACCAAAGTCCAACTTAGTAGCTACGTCTACCCATCAATAACTCCATATCACAACAGGAGAGGCAAAAGACGAACTTTAAGACAACAATGCACTTCTTTTCTTAGCTTCAGTCTGAAAAAACTCATCAAATGGGCAAATGCTACCAGAAAATCACGAGTGTTTTGTGGTGAGTACCTTTCAATAGCTTCGTCCACGAATCTTCGAAAGTCTTTTGGAGTCTTCAAATTAGGGAAACCATAAAGGCCGGTGGGTTCTCCAGGAGCAGAAGTTCGGAAAGATCGAACAATGAGAGGATACCATCTGAAACGTTTGAAATCAAACTCTGAAGCAGCCCTCCTGAATAGACACAACATGATGGAATAATGCGACGCAGAATAGCCCTCAGCAACAACAGTTGATAGCAACGGTCATGGCATGGCGAGCCCGAATCCGAAAGACACTAACCCCTCGGGACTCCTCGTTAATATACAAGAGCTAGTTTGAAGTGATCGTTTTTTTTAAAAAAACAAAAAAACTGTAAACTGTGAAGTGATTATCTTTTTGCTCAGAATGAAGTGATCGTCTCAATCCATCAAGAATCAAGAAAATATACAAAAAGACGGAGCTTATCTATTATTGGGTGGGCGATCAAAAGAAATAAGATTAGAAGTTTGACCATGAGATATCATCATTCCCAGTAAATCAGAGCCTGTTTGAAGTGATTTTTTTAAGGGAGAATTTAACTAGCAAGGGAAGGGGAGGAAGGGATTTTCAATTTATTGATAGAAAAGGGTGGAGATATATTTTAACATTATCTTCTTGTTAGGTTATTTTTCCATAATATATATGGATACATTGTGTGTGATAAAATGTTAGGTGTCTCTTAAGTTTGTTATGTAAATACTAAATATTATAGGATATATTTAACTTCGATCAAAATTATATTAGGAGTTAAATTAGTTAACTTATTTTTCTAAAACGTTTTTATATAAAATTAAAAAAAAATACTTTGTTGACCGTTGATGTTAATTCCTAACCCTATTTCAAAGATAGCTGAGTCTGTTGAATCCTTGGGGTTGGTGTTATGTTTTTCGTTGGTCCTGTTTTCATATATTATTTTATAATTGTATTTATTTGCCTATTTTTCTAACAATATACTCATAATATTTTCTAGCAGTAACATAATCCTTATATGTGTGTGTGTATGCTTTTATAACTATGTTATTAAAGTGTCTAAATTTTTCAAGCATGTTTGATGTCATATGATGAGTTGAGTGACAATATTAATTTTTGAGGTAGAATATTCCTTGGCATTATATCAATGGCTAAAAATATAGTTTTATCATTTTCAAACATGCTTTCATGAATCCTTATATGCATATGTTTACATGGTTGGCAAAAAAAAAAATCATATGTCTACATGAGTCATGCATTGTTGATGAGCTGAGATATATGAGACAAAGAGGAATATGATGCATGGCATTCCAACACTCAACACATAGTGGTTAGTCTCTTGTAGGCCTTTGCTCCTCAACACATAGTGGTTAGTCAAAAAAGAGCATGGGACGGTGACACCTCCTAGTTTGCTTGTTTAAGGGTAGGAGACATAGCCTGGTTTTAGGCTTTGTACCTTTAGCTAAGTACATTTTGAGTAAGGAAAAGCTTTGATCAATCTAATCTTGTGGGTTAGACCACGAGCTTTGAGTCAACTTCTGACTCCAATCAACATAATAAGGATGGACAAAACAACCGAGAAATTATATCTTATTATTACTCATACTGAATTGTGAATGTTGATATATGTGAAGTTTATGACTAAATGTGTAACACAATACAATGTATACATGTATAATGTATATTAACATTCCCAAACAAGGGAAGTTTACACTTGAGAAAATAAAATAGGGGTATTTTAGGGAGACAAAAATTAAAAGTGAGTCTAAAGGCATATTAACCTTTTTGTTCTACTCAAGGATCATATTGTGTTATATATTTACATTTTTCCATGACATTAGAATTCATTTGTGGCTTTGTGTTTTGAGAACTCGAACTATACTTTAAAGGTTTTCTCTGTTTCTTTCACAACAATACAAATTTAAGTTGCAACCCTATTAATTATTTGATTTATGATTAATTTTAATTCTTGTTATCGAGACAAGTCGATCGAGATAAACTATGTCAAGTAGAACCCTTATGCAATTATCTGGTTATATAAATGCTAGCATGTGCACTTATTTGATTAGAGCTGAGCTCTGGTTATGTAACAACTATGATAGGTGGATTTTTATACCAATTGGGGTTGAGCCTTTTGGTTATGATTATTTGTATACGCTATTCCATTTAAGTAATGATTTTGATTGCGTTTGTATGAATGAGACATAGTCCCTATTTCCTAACTCTTTTTTGAATAATACAAGCAAGTCGAAGTTTGATAAGGAAAAAAGGAACTAGATCGCAATGTTATCACTTAATACAACAAAGAAGAAATCTATAAAGATGTGATTACAATTGATCATGATTTTCTCAATCTTTAAAACCAATCTTGAATCCTAATATTGTAGGAATCATAATAGATTTTGACACCATGACTTTTTTGGCCATATAGTTGGCACTTGGGAAGGGGTGTTATCTTTGTTTTATTTGGTATAACTTAATACCCTTCATCTCAATCGTTCATTTTATCCAACAGTTTAGACATTTAATTAATTTAAACGTAGTAGGGGAAGAGAGAATCTAGCCGCTCATTCTTATATTAGGATGTTCACATCTAGGCTGGTTGTGTAGTATACCTGTTTTGAAAACCAATCTAAAAGTCCGATTTTACCATTGATATAGTTATTACAAATAATTAAGTAAAGGGTTAAGGTTTTAGATTTCATCGCCCATTCACCCTAAGCATTTCTTATCACTCTGCTGCAAGCCGCTTGGTGTTGTTGACGCACCGATCCGTCCACATCAATCCGGACCTCCCTATTCCCTAACTATGCTAAGTATATATATACATGTATTGATGGTGAGGCGTCACATTAGATCCTTCTACAGAGCCAAGCTCTACCCCATGTTATCACTATACCCTTGAATAACACTGCTTACACACCTTTACAAGATGGGATTACAATTGCCTCAAGATTGCTCAAAATCTTGAATAACCCCTCTCGGATCCCCACCTAGAGAATCTTTTAATAGAATATTAAAAAAAATCCCTGTCTTAGAAATGGGGTGTCTACCGTGTTTTGCTTGTTGCCTCCTCTAATGCCCTTAATCTCAGACATTCATTTTATCCAACAGTCTAGACATTTTATTAATTTAAATTTAGTAGGGGAAGAGAGATTCTAGCCACTCATTCTTAGACTCAATTCTAGCCATTCATGCTGTTTAACTTCAAAAGTATCATACTTTGTATCTAGACTTGTTGTAAAATCAGTCTAAAAAATGATTTTTTTTTACTATTATATAGTTGTTATAAATAACAAACATTAGTTAACTTTTTTATTCTATTTAAATTAGTCAACTTCCTAGTATAAAGTAATCATTGTATATCAAACTATATTAATTACAATAATTGACAATGTGAAAAATATAGGCAAAGTTTAAAGTCCCAAGAAAAGAGATTTAAAAAATATTAAAAATGTCCTAAACATCAAAAAATTTTGAATTTTTTTATGAATTCTAATATATATATAAAAAATCTCGAAAGTTTTTCTCACGTTAAAATCACATTGTTAAAATTTCACTATTATTGTTGTCGAAAATGATTTTTTATGTTAATCAAAATTACTTTTTTATATTCAAAAAATTTTCTCGGTGTGTAGAAATTTTAAAATTTTTTTAAAATTTTTGTTGTTGTTGCTCGGACCTTAAAGGATTTTTCCTTTTAATTATAATCCTCGTACGACTCAAGGTTTGAAATGTGACACAATGGTTTATGCCTTTATGGTATGTGAAAATATATATTGGAATCCATGGGGGAAATTGAGGGTACAAGAAACCAATGGGGACTTGGCGCCATTATCAGAATACACAACTCAGGGACTAGTGAAGCTCCCAACCACACCCGAGCTCAAATCTAACAAACAAAACAGAAAATGGCTCTACAAATCCACTTCTTATCCTCCTTCACCAACAGAACTTGCCATCTTCATCGAACCCTTCTCTTTCTCTCTCCCTCACAACCCTCCTTCACTCTCCGATCCCAAAAGCCCTCAGAATCCTCAAATCCCACCACCAATTTGGACGATTCTAACTCAGTTTCGACTACTCCTCCGAAGTCTAGCTTACCTGGGGTTGGATTCGGGTCATCGTCGTCGTCGAATTTGAGTAAGAAAAATGCTAGCGTGTCGACTAGTAAGAAGCAGAAAGGTGAAAGAGAGAGGGCATCCATAATTCGGCGTTCCCCTGTTGAGAAACCAGCGTTTGTTTCAGAAATTAATGAGGCCAAAGCGAAAGAGGTGCGCAAGAGTGAAAGCGCTTTTCTCCTTGCCTGGTTGTGTTTTGGCGCTGTCATTCTTGCGGAGGGCCTTTTTATTGCGGCATCAGGTATGTCTAGATTTCTGGGGACATATTATCATAGTAAACTAGCTTTAACTCCTGAAACTAGTGAATAACAAGCAACAAATTAGGTATGCGAAATAATACATTCGTTATGAGTTGGTTTTCTCAGATTCTGTCAGTGACTTGGATGAAGGAGTAATGTGCAATGAATTTGTTATTTCTGGAATTCTCTGAGTACTCACTAAATTTTGGACTAAAATTGAATGGTTATAACGATTTAGGAACCAAGTTATCAGTGTACCCTTTTTTTCCAATTAACTGCCTTCTGTTCCTTTTTGTGTATATGATTTTGATCGTAACTTTTAGCTGGCTAAGTAATATGGACTCGTGATATTTGAGTCTTGGCTCATTTTGTGCGTAATTATGAATTTCGGTTTCAGCAATTGAAAACTTCTTTCCATTGGTTTTGAGTTTTACTGTTTTTTGGAAATTTGCATACACTTCAATGAAATGTTCATTGCCATGCCGTTGGGATGTATATGTGTTTAATTTACAGAGGTGGGAAGTTTTTTTCTTGGGCATAAGTTAATTATATAAGACTGAATTTATGTTAATATCTTGATCTTTGTACAGTGAATGGGTTGGCCACTTTCCTGTCATTAGCAGTATCCTAGATGATAACTTTTTACAAGTCCTTACTTTGTGTCTTCTAAAGTTGCATGATATGAGCACTTTCAGGCTTAGTGGTTGCTTTATTTGTATGATCTATGAAGTTAAGTACAAACACTTCAAAAGGGAACCAAGTCTCTGTGGCTTTTTCTAGTGTCATTTTTCCTTCTCTTCCATAACGTTATTCAATTTTTTTGTGCAGGCTTCCTACCAGAAGAATTGGACAAATTTTGTGTGAACTATCTTTACCCATCTTTTACCCCAACAGTCTTTGTGTTTGTTGCTGGAACAGTTGTATATGGAGTGTATAAATATATGCAGAATGAGAAAATCGGAGGTCAGGAATAATGTGAGTCACAAGTATAAAATTAGAAGTCCCACTTGGTAGAGTAACTGCAATCACATTCCCTAAGTTGTAGTTTGCTTCTATGAACTTTCTTATTTGTAAAAAAGGTGTCAAAGATAAAAGATGATTTTGGGTGCTTTGCATTTCAATGAGAATCACTTTTTAGTTTATCATTTGGGCAACAAGCTGATTTGCCATCATGCACTGAGTGTTTTGAGAATTTTGGGTTTTTTTGCCCATATTATATCATGTTGATGATACTCACATTTTATTGCTTCTTGTTGCGAATAGAATATTCCTGGGGATGTTGTTTGCAACAAACTCTATAAGACTATAACAGGCTTGCTTCCCCAATTCTGGTAATACTTTAGTGGGGGTTTATGATGAGAATCCAATGCTGGTCATATATTAAATATGAAACTACTCTCTTATTCCGTGGAGGAAGGAGTTATTACTGTAGATAATATATAATTATTTAAATAATTAAATATATTATAATGTCAGGATATAAGTGAGATAATATCAGATAGATTAGATAGAATATATCCAGGATCATAATATTTCTAGGATCCCGATATTTGAGGATCTTAGCAGCTTCCTAAACCGATTATGTTATGCTCAGATTTGGTATCTAGCCTTTTCTCGTGTATTCTATAAATTATGTAAATAGCGGCTGGATAAATCAATGGAATTATGAAAGACCTATCAGTTCTTCAATTACCATAGCTAAAAGTTCACACAATAGATGTAAGACATTGAAAATAAAAGAAAGGAACACACAAAGCTGACCAACAGTTGAAAAAATTAAAATATAACAATGGAGAAAGAGACCTTTCCCCAACACCAAACCTAGTATTCAAGAGGCCAGGCACCCTCCTGACAAAGTTACTATCTTCCTGCCTTCTCAGTTCTCACATACCTCCATCTATGTTCAAGTGTCATGTTGGTGTTGAGGTTGAGAGTTGTCCCACATGTCATGTGTTCGAATCGGACATTTCATCAGTGTTCTCACATACCTCCTAACCCCTTTGATAAACCTCTCCAATCACACACACACAGTGCACACATTCTCATCCACCTTTCTACATTCATGTCCCAAGCGACACTCACAGCAGTCAACTTTCTTTCCCTTTGGCATGGCCCTTGTACTCTCTTTTATCTCCTTTCCCTTCTCATAGGCCTTGGGATTCAGTAGTCTGTAGCCCAAAAATTATTCCATCAGCTTAAAATTATTATAGGAAGATGTGATATCATAGCTTAATATTACAGACATAGGAGCTTTTAAAAATAAGAGCAGGGCAACCATCCACCTGATTACCACGTGGTTCTGTCAGTGATCATCCCTGTATGAATTTAATCTTTTTATTTCTTTTTATCATCAAAATAACCATGGTGGTGCCGTGGTGGTCCATGGTTTGATTATATAATTTTATTGTCATAGAGATCATTTATGTCTATTTACTTAGCTGCAGCACGAAAGAAGCTTTTATGTCAATTCTGCTGCTAAAAACAGTTCTCATTTTTTTCCTTGCTTTCTAGACAATGCTAGTTGAGAAACTGTAACTGAGCTTTGGGTCTAATTCACTCTGAATTATGGCTACAAAGTATGAAATTCCGTGTCTCTTAAAGTGTTGAATTGATATTGCGGTCACCTTGAACATACCCATGGACAAAACATGATTGAATACAACGGAACTGCTATCTTTTTATCCTTTGTGAAGTACTTTTACCTATCTTTGGCCATGAGTCTTCATTTTTTATGCTTGAAAAGTGAAAGTACATGCAAATGAGACCAGTAACAGTGTAATGTCAGCAAGGGTCTTGGTGTAATTCATTATTTGGGCTGTGAATTAGGTCATTTAATGTATTGGAAATAAACTTTAGTGAAAATATCAGTAAGGGTCTTGTGTAATTCAGCTGGAAACTCTGTTTGTAGATCCTTTGGGCTAGCCAAAAGGCTATTGTGGAAATTTTTGTAGTGCTGCATTTTATTAACTAGTGTTAACCATAGTTTTGATGTTATATTCATTGATAATTATCCGTTTGAAATATGATTAAATGAAGTTTCACCTTATCTTTTCTATGCCATTCATAATCTCTTGTTCTTTCTTTAACTGAAAAGCGTAGACATTCAGTCAAGTACATTCTTTTGAGCTGGGTTTTGTTTGACACCAACAAGACTCATTTTGTGTGTGTCTATACTCCAGAAAGTAGTTTTATTATATGTCAGGGTAATGGATATTCTCGCATGAAAAGGCTGTTTGCATCATTAGGCACCCCTATAACATCCCTAATATATATATCATAAACCTGGAGGAAGTTATCAGTGTTCCTGGAACATGGATTTGTTTATCTTTTAAATCAAGCTACCTATATCTCAAAGTTATGCTCCCTCTAATCTTTAATATAAGACCCATTTTAATGAAAAGACTGAATTCCGAAGTAAGTCTTAATATTAAGGAACAGAGGTAGTATTGAACTATGGTGATTGGGATTGAGTCTGGTTGAGTAGAATCACAAGGACACCAAAGCTCTTCCAATTAGGTTTTTTAATGTAATTGCATACCAAGGATTCAAGTTCAAGATTACTGATAAAGTATTCAAGTTCAAGATTACTGATAAAGTTAGTACAATTCTCTAATAATTTTAGCTATGTGCTTATAGGTTGAATCTGTTCATTTTCCCTACTGCTAGTGTTGGTTATTTTCACATTGCTTAGGTTCAAAAAACAAAAAAGAAATTAAAAATTAGTCTTGCTTTTTTGGAGGTATAGTGTTGTAGGAAGTACTATGTTTCTCCTTTTATAGGAACAAAGAATCTTTGATTGCAGGTAATGGTACAAATGTACAATCAAATTTTTGCTACCATTCGACTACATTTTTAAATATTTGGCTGACTGACTGATTAGTATGGTATGGGTCCTGTGAAGTTTCATGTATTGCATATTTGCATGAGACATACAATGAATATATTTATGAAAACAAATAAAAACTATCTATTAGTAACTGAAGTGACATTAACATAAAGTCAAATTATTGGGACCTTACACAGTTACACTGACTCAAATACGGACCCATGTAAAGATTCCCCAGCCCAAGAAACAAACGAAGGAAAAAGACTTTGGGGGAGGACACGAAATCGCAAGAAAAACTTTATTTGATCTTCTTCTAATCTCTTTCAAAACGTTTGGTAAGTTGAGTTTTGATAATTTAAAAATCACTTTCAAAAATATTTATAAATTACTTGCTTACAAGATCTTCATATGAGTAATAGAATTTGAATTCAGGTTCTTACGATATACTGAGTTAACTATTTGCAAAGAGAGAGAGAGAGAGAACTTCTTATTAACTGGACTAGTCTTTGTTGCTTATTTTTCTCCCTTACTTTGAGGACTCTGGTTAAATTTATCATCTTCCACTTCAAATGATTCATATTTCATTAAGCCTAATCTTCTTTAGATAATGATGCTCATCCTTTTATGAATAGGAATGAAAACAAGTGTGCCATTGGTAATCAAAGATATAAAAATATTTTTGCAAAGCTATATTATTATCAAAATGTCTCTAATTAATTTTTTAGATTAATCAAAGATATTTTAAAAAGAAGTCTGTTAATATTTTTTAAATTAAAACTACTCACTTTTTTTTTTTAATAAAAATAGTCTACATGTGCATATCCTTATTCAATGCTCAATGCTTATCACATCGATGAGCTTGTAGTTCTTATCATTGTAATGAAATATGGACCATTAAAAATGATTTAGATAGTCCGAATTTAAAATATTTAATCTACAATTTTTTTTCAAGGATAAATTTATCCGTTTCAGCTATCTTTATTTTAAATTTTATAGCTACTAAAATAAAATTTTGTTTTAAAAAAAAATGAATTTGGACCATCCAAAATCAATGGAGATGATAGATTAAGATGACCTCTCTATGCTCATCAAAATAATGAGCATGGAATGTGCTCCTCTATACGTGAACGTGTATCACCTGTTTGATTTCTGGTTTAATCAGATGAATCATAAAAATGCTAAATTGTTATCCTTCTCAGTTGGATGTCTCATCTGACTTTTAAAACATTGCGGGTGGGTGACTTAATATTGCTGGTATGCTTATGTTAAAAATATTAATGGCTTCTTTCTTACTTACTATACTTTTTCAGATTGTGTAATTAATTTACACAGCCTTTCACAAGGGAATCAGCCAAAACATGAAGTACTTGTCACCTCTTTAGGTTTGTCTCCCTCTTATTACTTTTTCCTCAAACTCTCTCTCTCTCTCTCTCATCCTAATCTGATACCGTTTGTTTGAATTATGAAAGCAAATGAGAGATAGAGGACCATCTTGCTTTCTTTTTCTTTGAGTGTTTGTTTTGTTTTGAGGTGAGGTGAGGACCACTCAATCTTGGAGGGTTAGTTTGTTTGTTTGAATCAGTGTGTTTCGTTCATGTTCATCAGTGTCAGAAATAATGCCAATGACTCTATTTATTGTTTGCGTGAATGAATCCACCAAAGATCTCTGAATTCTCATTATGAAACACACACTCACCATCCCTTCTAATTATTATTTTTGGTGAGTCTCTCTATAATTACTATCTGCTCCTAATTCATCACATTTAATTTAGGTCCAATGAGGACATATAAGGAGGAGAGATGGCCTAAGGATAAGAAAGGAAAAACAAAAAACAAAAATTAATTTGCAAGTTCTTATAGTTTCACAAGATTTTTAATCAAGTCGCTTTAGTTTTTTTTTTTAATCATGTGCTTATAGTTTTTTTCCTTTTTATCATGTCATTATAGTTTCACTTTATCTTTAATTAGCTTCCTGTAGATTTTTTGACATGAAACTATAGGGACCATATTAAAAATAGGTAAAATTATAAGTACTTGATAAAAAAGAAGAAGAAAACTACATAGACCTGATGATTAAAACAACATTTGAAGTTTGACCCCCAAAAAAAAAAAACATTTGAAGCTATAATAACCTGATAAAAAGGAAAAACAACTATAAGACCTGATTAAAAATCTGGTGAAACTATAAAAACTTGTAGAGTAATTTTTAAAAAAATAGAGACTATATTTAAACAAGTCCTTGTAATCATTAGAATTTCTGGAAATCTTTAAATAAATTTTCAATTTCTTCTATTTTTTAATTTATTTCATCATTCCTCCTTAAATTAAAGAATTCCCCATATCACAAAGTGCTTGGATCAACTAGTTGTGGATTGTTAGCTTAACCAATAGTCTTCGTTTTCAAACTCTAAGTATACATCCATGATAATTACTTGGAGGTAGCGAGATTCCCCCATTGTAAGCTTACATTCTCGTGAACCTAATTAGTCGATTGCTAGTAGGACTGAACACCGATGGATTAATCCAATAGAATTCCCCTCTAGAAAATTTAGATTTGGTGCTTGGTAGTGCTTGAACATGGGAGGATTGAGTCGGCAAAACTCCACCATCAACTACGATACCCAGTTGGCATATTATAACAAAGAAAAAGAAAGCAAGATGATCCTCATTTGCATATATAATTCCATGAATGAAATCAATAAATATATATACATATATGTGTGTGAAATGATCCACTAATAAGGCCTTGGTCGTATCATAAGCATGATACAAATTTATGCCTATTATTGTATGATATGAGCAAGATTGTCAAATTTGCGAGCTTATGTAAACTTGTGATAGTGACGTAAACTCGTAACATTAACTCGAATCGTAAATTTGTAGGAATTTATTTAATCATTAAATAGGTATTTATAGTATATAATTAAATAATTAAAATATAAAAAATGACAACAATTTGATTTAAATACATTTTAAATCTAAATAAGTGAAATCAAATACATAAACATTAATAACTTATGGGTTAAGGTGCAATTTTGCCTTTGAAGTGACCACTCATGAGTGTCAACTATGTGAAAGGTTTTTTAGGAGCAATTTTACCATGTAAGTAACCAACGTGTGGTAATTTTGCCCCTTGTTGTTAAAAATCTAGTGGTCAACGTCACCTTTTTAATAGTAAACGTAAATTTTTTAACTGTAAGGGCGAATTTGCTTCATTTTTAACAATTACTAGGTAAAGTTGCTCCTCGAAAACTCCTGGATACCCAGCGCTCCTGTGATTACTTCCAAGACAAAATTACACATTAACCCATAATTTATCATAATCAACAAAGAAATTAATATAAAATTTATATATATAACCATTAAGTATGATCATATTGAAAAAGTTAATATGAGTTTAAAGTGAATTAACACAGTTTTGTAAGTTAGAAATATAAAAATAGTAAACTTGGTATGTAAACTCTTGAATTTATTCGAGTTTATAACTAAAGTTCGTAGTTTTCAAATGACTGACACAATTTTGTGGATTGAGAATCTATCCTTTACACTCCTCATTCGCTCTCATCCTTTGCTCCAAAACTATTTTAAGGTAAAAACAAGTCAGGAAAGCCTTTTGTTGTATATATATAAAAAAAAGTCCCAAATCATTGTGGCACCCAGTATCAAGCACCCATCACTCAAAAATATTTTCTTAAGTAGCACCCAGTATCCTGAGTGCTAAAAAATATTCCACAGTGATTAGTGATTGATGACTTTTTTCACACAAAAAAGGCTTTCCGGACTTGTTTTTCTCCCAAAACTACATAGTTTTGGGGGTAAAGGATGAAAGCGGATGAGAAGGGTGAAAAAGAGAATCTCAATCCTGATTTTATAAGGTAAAAACGTAAAAACAGTAAATTCAAAGAGTTAACTTGTGAGTTTGATAACATTTCTAAATCATTGTCAACTAATTCAACAGGCTTTCACTGGCCTCTTACCACAATATGCATTGAATTGATAATAATAATAATTATTATAAATATCATTTCTCTCTTTCTTCTTACAAAAATATATATAAGTTATCCACTAACAGAATCTCTATATCATAAATAGGATTTAATTAAATTCAAAGTTTTTGTGAGTATGGATTGCATAATTACCAATTAGATAAATCTTGTTTCACTCAATTCAAGAATAATAATGATAATATATTATTGCTATCTTTCATGCCCTCCGTCTCTTGCGCCAACAAATTCGCTTTCACTATCTCTTCATGTCTGTCTCTAATAACTTTAGGTGGGTGATACCATTTACTACTCTCGCAGTTTTGCCATGTCCCCACACCATTATTTTTAACCTCACCACTTTCTTTCATGTACCATTCCATTATGATTTATCACCATATATATAATCAATACTTAAATTTTGGGCTTTTTCACATAAATTATGAATTTCGCCACGGTGCCTAACCTTTTATTTGAGAGTTGAGTCTACTCCATCACTACTGTAAAAAAGACTTTCTACCTTGATCAGAGAAGAATTTTCATGTTGATTTGTACAAAAGTTATAGATAAAAGTATCATATTTTATCCTAAATTTACGCGATGAACGACTTTCTATGTTAATTACATAATGTATCCACGTATTAGAGTATACTTTCTATGTCGGTTAATAAATGTGTACACTTGAGGTTAACTAATGCTTTTTTAAAATTAAATTTTAATTAACGAGAAGAATGACATTCTTGTTTGTCATTGAGTGTTGATCACTAAGACAAATAACTCCTCCTCCTCTTGCCCCTTCCCTTGTCCAAAGTAAACATGCATAATTACTTTAATTTCAGTGCCTATTAATATTTAGAATATGAGTTCTGTTAATATATGTAATTAGAGAAAACAATATGGAGAGGATGAAGAATCGTATATTAATCTCATTAGAACAACATGCTCATACAAAGAATAGTTCACTTGGGCTATTTCTAATCTACTCTCAGTTGAGGGAGATAACCAAAGACCTACAATTATTAAGATTTTGAAAAGAGATCAAGTTAACTTCCTCTTGGAGGGAGCTAGATCAAGTTGATTCACTCTCTTTGGTGAGAACTCTACATCCTACATGCTAAATCATATTAGCTAAACTCATTTATATAGACTAGGACATAAATAACTAATCAATTAATATCACCTAATATCTCAACAACAAGTTCAATCTCTCTGATCTGTTAATTGGAAGATCAAAGAAGGGAAATGAAGAAATTTAGAATTCACATATCATGTGGATCCCATCGCTCTCTTTATTATTTTTTAATAAATCTTTAACAGAAAGAAAGTCACGAAATTATATATAGCCAGCGACCTTTTCCTTAAACTTTGATTATTCCTTGAGCGATATAGTTTTATAAATGCAAAGCTTGTCCAAACTCCAAATGCTATGATAAGGAATTACTTCCTTCGATCCTAGATATAGCAGCTATTTACTTTCTAAATTTATAAATTTTTCTCAAACTATCGTTGTTAATTGCATATATTAGAAAGAGTTTTCAATTCATTGGTAGAAATAATTATTAAAGGGAATATTTTATAAAAATCAACATATATTTGTTATAAAAAAATTAATTAACTAATTGTGTGTGTGTGTTAGATAGGTTGTGTATACTTCAAGCTAGAAGAATAAGAGTTTTGATATGGGCAGAAATGTGATAAAGATAGGACTATGAATACTAACTAGTTGTATCCTTTTTTCCTGCTCTAATTAAGTAATGCAATTATTTAGATCACAGTGTCGATTTTTTGAGTGTGAACAAATTGGCAAGCCTAGGCTTGATATAGTAAAATAAGAGTCTAATTAGTGGAGTTTAGATTTGATATAATATCACGGGGTGACTTTAGTACATTGTTGAAAGTAATTCCATGAATGAAATCATTATATATATATATATATATATATATATATATATATATATATATATAAAGACTTTTATACATTTTATTTGTTTTGTATTGGAGTTGTATGATAGAGATATATGTAATAATGAATAATCAGGTCCTCAATTTCAATGGAATGGTCCTTTCACTGATAAACTTTTCATTGATACATTGATTTTGATTATATAAAATATGTTCATCAAATCATTCGGAGTAATGAATAGTATATGTGTGTATTATATATATAATGATGTTATCAAACAAAAACTATTAAATTATTTAATTATTCATCTTCAAATAATTGTATATATTAATAAATTTATTATTATAATTATATTATCTATTAAAAATGACCAAATTAATTTCTCTGATATTAAACTATTAATTATTAAATGATTCAGTGTTTCAAATAACACTTTAATAATATATTAAATAAGCAATTATTAAGATTATGATCACTCAATATAATCAAGGCTAGTAGATATTAGATTTTTGTGCATAAAGTTTCATGAATTATGAGTTTGTCTTTCGGCCTTTATTTGTTTTTTGCAATCATTATTTGCTTTACTTTTATTCATTAAGAACTTTTTATATGAATGAAAATGACCCTTTTTTCATTGTATTAGTCCTAGTTTCTAATAGCTTGGTGACCCGTTAAAAGTTAATAAATCATGGTATTAAACCTCAATCTAAATCGACAAGTAGTCATACAAATAAACGGGTCAATTAGTCTTCTAGAGTTAATTAATCCAATTAGAAGTTTTGGACAGGCTAATTGAGTTGGTTTTTCTGTCTCTCCTTATTTAACTTTAAACAACATGTTGTTTTGAGTTTTTTTTTTTTTTAAAAAAAGATAGCAATTGGTTATATTTGTGCTTTAGTAATTTTGTTTTACTAGATTACATGTGGTTTATACATAAATGTTTCATTTACAAGTTCATGGGAAAAAATGTTCTATTTACATGTCTCTTGAGGTTACATATGAGTTTTATTGCATATTTTAATTACAATATACTACTACACATAGTTATTTATTAATCCATGATTAGGTTGGCTTCAGTTCAACCATAGTTGTATTACCAATCCTTAAACCACTTGTCTCAACCGGATTAATGATTTATCCGATTCGTAATTCATTGATTAATAAATATAAATAATTAGTTTATAATTTATAATATATACAACAAACACACACTTGGATTTGAAATCATTTTGCTTGTGGACTTGAGCCTACAAACAAAGATGGGATGTCTTTATATATGGTGGATAACGAATGTGCCTGTTTGGATCCCCATTTCCCACGCCATGTCAGGCAAAAAATACTAACGTTAGAAAAAATGTACGAAGAAAAAAGTTAGAAAATAGTGTTTGGATCAGCTTTATTTGTAATGAAATTTTCCCCTTAATGCTCATTAATCTAAATGCTCCATTTTAGAGCTTTTCTCGCGTTAGTGTTAAGATCTTCGAATGTGGGGCCCATTGTGGAGCAAAATTGGGGTTGCGGAGAAGGAAAAAAAATGAACATGGGACCCCTTGTGTTTTTTATTGACCTTCCCACTACTTGAGCCTTTTCTTTTTTTTTAAAAAAAAAATCTACAAAAGTCAAATAGGCAATCCAAACACAAATCATATTTATAACCTGACTTTTTTCCTATCGAGCTTTTACAAAAGTTAGATAACTTTTAAGTCACTGTTCCTACCGCCAACCCAAACAGACCCAATATGTATAATATTGATCACATGTTGCCTTAATGATTATTAAACAACTAATACATTAAACATATCACACATGTGAATCTCAGGTAACGGTTAACCTTATGCTCAAATAAAACAGTATATGGACAATAGATAGTCATAACAATACAGCAGCATATCAATACATAAGCACAGAGCAGATGCATGATCAAAACAATGACGAACATAAGCACAAAGCAATATGTAAAGTCCCACAACATGTGTCGCACATACCCCGTGCCACGATCACAACACGTGTCTTATTAGGAAAACTCATACGGAATTACCAATACTATAACCCGTGTAAACTGTATGTATAATTGACGACCCTAGACAGAGCCTCAGTCTATGAACGTATCTATCACATATATGTATATGAGCAGTACAGAGTTAGGGTTACAGTACGCGTCCGTACCTTCGTTGATGGTACTTGTGACGCTTGACGTTTAAAACAGTACTTCGTCGGAAAATGGTACGTTCGACAGCGGTACGACAGTGGCACAACAGCGGTACGAGATCACAGATATCCTATAAGGATAATATCGCATTTATCAATATTTGGCATCATCACAGGCATTTTAGGTACAAATTACCATTTTGCCCCTAGTTCGACTAGTCGGCGAAATTTCGCCAGAACTTCGTTACTTCGGTGTTTTTCTTCAAAAAATTTGCTAGAACTTCTTCCCCATCATAATTTCGAATTTAAGACTAAATAAAATCTTAAAAACATGAAATCATAACTACTCTAAAAATCTAAAGATCAAAGCTATGAATATAAAGCTAAAAAAGCTTAAGGACTGAAGAACTTACCCTCCGTTTAACCTTGCTACTCGACTACCAGCTCCTACTCTCTCTATTCTCTCTAGAAAATCACTCTTGAGAGTTGATTTTGGTGTGAAGAAATGAATGTATGAGGGGTCCTATTTATAGTAGAAGGGGATGGCACTTTGGTAAATAATTTGAACCCACGTCATCTCGGATACGAGTATGGGATCTAGGTCAAATTTTGAAACTCACATCCTAGCCCCACAAAACCCAAAAACCACCCCCTTTCTCTCTCTTCCTTCTTCTTTTTCTCTTTCTTTCTCTAATTCACGTCCCCCCTTTTATTTATTTATTGTTATTTAATTTAAATTACTTTAATATTAATCTCAATTTAATTAGAAAGTTTAAACCATTAGCCATTAATTACTTAATTAATCACTCACTAATTGTTGATAATTTCCTTAATTAGGATTAATCATTTTCTTACAACCATTTTATCGACATTGGTATTTTATACTCCATATAAAATATTAAAAATCATGGGGCAACTTATGCTCCACAAAATTATATTTAATTTTGCTTTATTATTCCCCAAGGAAAATAATCCCAAAAATTCCTAAAATTAGAGAC
Source organism: Acacia melanoxylon (assembly GCA_019022615.1). Classification (NCBI taxonomy): domain Eukaryota; kingdom Viridiplantae; phylum Streptophyta; class Magnoliopsida; order Fabales; family Fabaceae; genus Acacia; species Acacia melanoxylon. Next base: position 16,969,086 of record JAFJYJ010000005.1, read on the forward strand.
AACATACTTCCTAATTTTTAATAAATATTTTATTGCCTCTTGGGATTTATCATAATATTTTCGGTATTTTATGGCCCATAAATGCATTTTTGGCCTTCTGGCACTTTATTTCCTCTAATTTTGACATAATTTGCTTTAGAAAATAAGATAAATGTTACACTAGTTTTGAAACCTCATATTCACCTATTTGAAATAATCATTTATTTATCTCAATATAAGATTCCAGATAAATAATTATCCATTATTACGGGACACGTTTAAAGAAGGCTACCGAGAGCACCGATGAGGAGAGTTGAGCAAGCAATTATACGAAGTCCTATAAAAAAAGGTCGAGCAAGACCAAAGCGAACATTTAATGAAGTTATAAACCAGGATTATTTGGTTAATAATCTATCTAAAGATCTGGTTTTTGATAAAGCACAATAACATCGTGTGATCCATATAACCAACCCCACTTAGTAGAATAAGGCTTTATTATTGCTGTTGTTATTTGTTGTATAACAATATGATGTAATAATCAAGTAATGTCTAATCCAATGGAGAATAATTATATATTTTTTATAATAGTGAGAATAATTATCTTAATTTAATTTGTATCCACAAGTTTTAAACTCTTACTCTAAGAAATCAAATTCCTTTTGTTCAATTATATCACCATGAATAAATACTTATAATTAAGGACGTACAATGCTATTGATGTCACATAGCGTTGGATCATTCTCACATGTTTAAGTAATTTTTCAATTTGAAGCCAAAAGTTTATTGATTTATTATAAATTTTCTAAATTTATAAAAACAAAAGTTATATATATATATATATATATATATATATATATAAAGAGAAAAAAGATAATATGCATAAAAATTAGATGCGTGTGTGGGTCAAATTTTGATCTTAGATGTATAATTTTTTCATTATATAATAAGAGAAGTATACTATAGCCATTATATTCCAATTTTTAAAAATATGCCTTTTTCTTATTTTTGTTTGTTTGTTAATAAACACCCTTTTCTAGTAAAAGTAACAATATAATTGTCAATTAGATCAGAGCTAATGACTTCATGAGCTCTAGCTAATATAATACTTGGAGGCTTCATTTAATCTCTCCATCAATTTGTGTTACCTAATTATATATTTATGAATTACTATAAGTAATTTTTGTTTTTTTTTTTGGTTTAAGCCTTCATTCTTTTTTTGGGTTTAAGTGAAAAATTTACTGTTAAAGTTTTTTTTTTTTTTTTTTTTTTTTTTGGCAATGCATGCTTGGAATTTCTTAGTGCAAAACTATGTATGAACTTTCCTAAATGAGACAAAATTGACAGATATGTTAAATATACCCATGTTAACAGAAGATAATGGTGACATGGAAGCTTATGTGACGACGAAAATGTCACACTCTGATCTTATCTCTCTGTCAATTTTTCTAACTCTCCACCGTATTCTTCCTCGATCTCTTCTTCCATTTCATGACTCTCTCCCACATTCCGGCCAATGTTACGTTTATGCACATCCAATAACAAAAAAGCCACCATATTCCACAAAGACCCTCAAGTTGGCTGAGTAATTTTTCCTCCCTCCTCTCTTCTGTAATATCTAGGATATTCAATACCGGGACCATTAATTATAAATAAATATTCCTTTAAATGTTAAAAGTGAAAATGTGGTCTCAAATATTGAGCAAAATTACCTTGTTACTTAGGGGACATCGTGAAAATTAGAAAAGAAAATAAATTTAAAATCCGATAAAAAGTATTTTTATAAGGCGAGAAAACTACTCGAAAATATTATGATAAATCTCATATGACAAAGGTTCTGACAAAAACTTAGGAAGTATGTTATCTTTAAATTTTAGGAATTTTTGGGATTATTTCCTTGAAAAATAGAGAAGATAAATAAAATATTATTAAAAAAATCTTTTTGGCCCCATGATTTTTAATATTTTACATGGGACATAAAATACCAATGTCAAGACAAAAAAGTTGTGAGATAATAATTAATCCTAATTATGAAAATTATCAACAATTAGTAAGTGGCTAATTGTTTAGATTAAGATATAAGTAAATTAATTAGTAAATAATTAATTTAAGGGAGAAATTAAATTAATCAATTAGCTATTAAAAACAGATTAAGTGAATAAAGGAAAAACAATCCAAAGGCTAAATAATAATATGGATGTCGACCATCCATTTAGAGGGATAAGATTTGGTTTGTGAAGTGAAATATTTAGTTAATAAAAAAGGAATGAAATGGTTAATTAGAAAGGTTGTGGCTTACGGAAATTGGGATCAAAATTTGATGAAGTTGAAAACAATTCAATGGCCAAAAGAAATCTGCATGTCGACTTAATAAAGGGAATGGAGAGAGAATTAATCATTGTTTACAAAAGAGTTGAAAAGTCAAATGTTGGGCAAGCCAATTAGAAGGTTTGAACCATGGTATTTTTAAATTAAAAAGCATATAAAATGGCTATTGAAGGTGTGTGATGTCGGCACAAAATGAGGGGTCATAAAGTGAAAATTAGATCCATGGTTTAAGAAGAAAGAAGAGAATTTGGATGACCTTGTAAATGACCCTTTTAGCCTTGGGATTTTCTCTATAAATAGAATCCCTCCCTTCCTCTCATTTCTCACAATTCCTAGAGCTTTCTAGTGAGAAGTTAGAGAGAAGGCAGAGAAGAGAAGTGCTAGCCAGGCCCCGGGTAAGTTTTTCTGGTCCCTGGTCTTAAGCTTCGGTGTTTTATTCAAGAGCTATAGTAAATCATTTTTATCTTTAATCTTCCAATATATTATAAATATCATATTTTTGGGTAGATATGATACATATGTGATGGGAAAAGAATTATGGCAAAATTTTGGAAGATTAGAGTCAAAACAAAGCTCCTGCAAATTCCGCCGATAGGTCCAACTAGGGGCAAAATGGTAATTTTACCTAAAATGCCCGTTATACTTGCTAAAAATTGTTGAATATTGTCCTGATAGGATATCGTTGATAATCGGACCATTTTTCACTCCATTTGTTGTGCCGCCGTCATCCCGTCGTTTTTTATGCGTCGGACACTTTTCGTCAAAACGCATTTGTTTTGCGCCGAAACGTTCCTTGTACCATAACGAAGGTACGGACGCGTATTGTAACCCTAATCTTGTACTTCTCATATACATATATGTGATAGATACGTTCATATACCGAGACTACTGTCCGAGTCGTCAGCATACTTACAAACTTACACGGGTTATAGACATGATAATACCGTATGGTTTTTCCTAATCGAGGACACGTGTTTGATCGTGGCACGGGGTAACGTGCGACATGTTGTTGGGCTTTACATATTGCTTTGTGCTTATGTTTCGTCGTTTTTCTTTGTTCGTATACATCTCGCTTCTTTGTGCTTATGTGTTGATATGCTACCGTATTGTTATGAATATCGTTGTCCATATACTTTTGTTTTATTTAAGTATAAGGTTAATCATTACTCCGAGATCCATATGGGAAATGGATCTCACCGTAGCATCGTGGTCGAGGACCGAGGGTTGGAGACCGGGCAAGCAGACGGCGTAGGATTCCGGATGAAGATTTATTTCTTTTTACGTATTTACTTACGAACCTTGGATGATCGTATCATTACTCTTACACTATGGTTAACGTTTTGTTAATGGTTCAGTTACTCTTCTGCTCTCAAGCTCCACTCTGCTATACTCTGATTGAAAAAAAATAAATTCCGCTTTAAAATTGGGATGTTACACTCTCACATATATATATTTAACTACTAGGTTGAAAAGGTGAGGAAATGTTATAAATATAGCTAAAAATAGGCTTTAAAGAACAAAAACATCAAACATGAGGCAAGTTGTATCTTATTCTTATTGTCTTTAATATAAGACATATTTATCTGATTTGATTAGATTAAGAAATTTGATTAAGTTAGTTAATATGACATGTATTTTCTAAAATACCCTAGTTATTTTCCTTAATATTTTCCATTTCCTCTTCTTTTTGATTAAGATTGAGTGAGCATAAATAGGAGTAAATTAGCTAAGCATTTATCGATATGAAAATTATGTCTTATTTTTAAGACCAAGAACAACTCTTCAAATATCTCTTACCAGAGGAGTACATTATACTCCTTCTGTCCTTTATTATAAACTTTAAATTTGTAAATGAGTGCGTCCCAAAATATATGTTTTATTTTAGGTTTGTCTATATATTTATTGTGTTTTTTCTAACTTTACCCCTTTTGAATGTATTTATTATATTTATCCTCTCACTTGTCTTTTTTGCACATAAGTATATGGTTGAAAAAATAATACACATTTATTGTCTTTAACTAATTAAAATTATTTTTTTATATCAGTTATTTGAAACTTACTCCCTCTGATCCTTATTATAAGACATCAACTGCCAACATATTTTGGTCCTTATTATAAAGCACCAACTGCCTCTAGATCTGAGCTTTTCCCATTTTACCCTCATTTATCATCATTTGCTACACTCTAAACATTTACTCTCAATAGACATATTTCTCTCTCCCCCAATAGGCATTAGAACCTCCTCAAGTGCAGTGATATTTTTCCATTTACTTTTTCATTCCCAATAGTCATTCTTCTCTCTCCAGCCAAAATTCTCTCTCCTCCAATAGGCATCAGAACCTCCTCACGTGTAGTAATATCTTTTCATTTACTTTTTCATTCCCAACAGTCATTCTTCTCTCTCCAACCAAAATTAACTTTTCATTAAAGTAGGGGTAAACATGAAAATATTTATCCACTGAACACTTTTTTAATGACTAAATTGCCCTTCCTTGGTTTAAGAGAAATGATAGTTGATGCTTTATAATAAGGACTAGAGGAGGGTGTAATAGAGATAGTGTTGGTTAATTTTGCCTATTACATGACTTTCATGAGGTTGAAAACAAAAAATTTGTTTAATCGTTGCGAAAACCCGTAACTCCTTACAGTCCTCATGAATTATTAACTTTAACTCATTACATTAATTAGTTAACAATTATTAATCTGTAACTCTTTACGGCGCTCATAAGAATTCATAACAATTTATAATATTCATGAACATTAGATTACTCGTTAAAACAACTATTGGGGATTAGGATAACTTCATAAAACGATTATTGGAGATTAGAATTACCTTAGATCACTTGAAGACTTCAAGGTTGTTGATGTCCTCTAATGTTGATCCACACTTACGGCTACCCCATGATTGCAACGAGAACTCCTTCTATTGAAACCTCTCACTCCTTGAATGCTTGCTAAGCAAAGACAAGGTTGATGTTTGATTTCCTTGGGTTTTACTCTTTTCAAGAAGGTGATGGTTTCTTGGAATTAGGTTATGGATAGAATGAACAAGGTTGGAACCTTACCCTTTTATGGATGGTGCATTTTCCTCTCTAAACCTTTGGTAAAGACCGAAATTTTGAGAGCATAAGGATTCTCGTTTTTCTCCTAGAAAAACGTGCAAGAGGAAGGCACACCAAAAATCAGCACTTTATAAGAGTCAGACCCTAATTTAAGTGCTTGCAAAAAAGGCCCAATCCAAACTTGAATTGGAAAATCCAAATCATAATGAATTAAATTCATATCTTGAATATTGAATAATAATTTAAGATGATGAATCACATTCATCTCTTAAACTAAAATTCAAAAATCATTTTAAATCAATTCTCATTTATTAATTCTCCTATCTTCATCCAATCATTATTGGATCTTTATATATATATATTAGATAATTCAGAATTATCTTTTATAACCTAACCTTTTGAATTAAAATTCAAATCTCCTCATTGGGCTTGGTGTAACACCCCAAATTCCGTAGTACAAATCGTGCCGGTGACACGTGGTTTTATAAAATATGTCAGAGTTTTGAGGTGCTACAGCTTAACGTAATGCAGAAACAAAGAGCATGTACTAAAAATTTGAACAATGAGTAACTGATATAAAAATACTCAGACATATGCTGATGCCTGACGTATACTGATATATTATAAATTTCCCGAAGGATTGCTCATGTGATACAATAATACAAAACTTTATAATTACAATTCTTACATGTAACTATACCCTCTTCAACCAAGCCTTGAGTAGACTTGGGGACATAGAACCTAACTCAGTTAAATCATCCTATTTGGCCAGGCTGGGTAAGGTCTAGTGGAAGTCTCACCGAGTATTTACGGCGACTGATTGACTGAACCACATAGACGACCATTTCTAGTTTAAGCACCAAATGATATGAAGTAACTTTATTAGATTCATGCCATAAGGTAGGTTACATTGACCTTCTTCCCGCATTTTCTTTGACCGGTGCCTTCTCACGCTCCGTCTATCGGCGTCTTTTTACGGCTCCATCTATCGGTGCCTTCTCTAGTTCATGATTCTTCCCTCGTCTATTAATTAAGCGAGGTCCAATACCCATCGGACCTCAGGTAACGGTTAACCTCATGCTTATGTAAACAATATATGTATCACAGGTATTCATGTCATTTTAGCAAATATCACCACAAAAGCCCATAACAGATGTAGGAAATACATATATGTATGTAAGGCAATAACAATACACAGCCACTGTAGTATGCATGTTATCGTTATCCCGCACGATCTACCGGTGCCACGATGTACGTCGTGTCCTCGCCGCTAGGAAAACTCTCAACGTGTTATCAAAACCATAACCCGTATACTCATGATTGTATAAAAAACAACTAAGACAGAGTCTCAGTATAGGAACACAGCAATCATATATAAGCATATCACAAGCATCAGAGTTAAGGTTACAATACGCGTCTGTACCTTCGCTGTCGATTTTGGTACGTTCTGACAGTAGGCGACCACAAATATCCTATAAGGATAATATCACTTTTATTAATTCATGGTTATTATCTGAAGACATAATTTGGCCATTTCTGACTATTTTACCCCGACCCCGAAAATTTTGCCTAGCCGAAAAATTTCGCTTAACTTCGTTACTTCGGTGTTTTTCTCAAAAATTTTGTTATAACAACTCCCACAACAATTTTTTCTAATTAAAGCTAATTATAATCATAAAAAAAATGAAAATAAAATTACTTCTAGCATTTTAAGATCAAACTACAACTATCTATAAATTTAAGACTAGAACTTCAAGAACTAGAGAACTTACCCTTGAAGAACCTTGCTACTCTGACTTCCAGCTCCTACTCTTCTCTATTCTCTCTAGAAAATCACTCTTGAGAGTTGATTTTGGTGTGAAGAAATGAATGAATGAAGGGTCCTATTTATAGTGAAAGTGTATGACATTTTGGTAAATAATTCAAACTTCGTCATCTCGAATACGGCCATGGGATCTAGGTAAAGTTTGAAACTCTCATCCTAGCCCTTAAAAACATCAAAACCGTCCCCCACCCCTTTCTCTCTCTTCCATCATCTTTTCTTTTCTTGCACACAAGGTAAAGTGAAATCTTTCGGTGTAAGTTTCTTCCAGTTGAGTCTTAGGTTTTACTTTAACGAAATTCATTTCTGGTTGCTTGATCGATTACTAACACTTTTAAATTCTGAGTATGCTTTTTGATTAGTAGTTGAATATCAAGATTTATGGTCTAATTAGATTCCCTTGGTTGCACTAAACTTATTCTTCAACGTTTGCAAAAATGACCTTTACTATACTTACTTTCGAGGTTAAATTATGTGGATTCAAGATAAGTCCTTATATTTTCTCTAGGATTCCTACTTCTTCACAACTATTTAAATTTGTATAGATTCTCACTTTATTTGTTGCTTTGAGTTTTTTTTACGTGTACATCATATATTTTTGGATTTCAAACCATTATCCAATTTACTCTAGGATTCCAAATTTTATCAAATTTGCTTTATTTTTTTCTTTCTTTCTCTTTTTCTCTCCACTTTCACGCCCCCCTTTTCTTTTCTTTTTTTTATTTATTTTTTTTATTATTATTATTATTATTTTATGCATTTTTAATTAAATGCAAAAATACTTTTGAGTTTTCTCATTTGTTCTTTTAAATCCTTAATTATGTCCTTTTAATTACTGATCAAGGTAAGACATCCTAATTGAAAAATATACCACTTCTAATAAGATTTAGAAAATCAAATATATGATCCCCTTAATTCTAGGAAGGAATTTGCCTAGAAAAATAAACTTAATATAAAATTTGAACCCACATATTCACATTTGTATTATTACTATTTATTTACTAATATTCAATATTTATTTTAGGGTATATTATGATCCCTAAATGAAATTTTAAAGAGAAATTGCTCATAAATTTATAACAATCTAGTTACAAAATTAGAGACAATATACTCTCTTTGAAATATCTATCCAAATATATCATTTATATTAGTTAGGGTTTTCAAGGTATTACACTTGGAGTCCCACTCCAACCCAATTACATATTTATTCTTGATAAAACCCAATAACAATTATTGGTCCAAGTTTGCTAATTTTAAACAATCGGGAATAACCTTTGTGTGTGACTCATTAGACCCAATTAGTCACTGATATAAATAAATTTGGACCAATTAAAAACTCTTTTAACAGGCCCAATTTATTTAAGGACCTCATAAGACATTAGTAATGCTCTGCGGCCCCAGAACTAATTGAGTTAATCAAGTGATCTACCTTTCATATTTGGACACCATGCAAACATCATCCCTCACATCGTCATTCACATTTAGTCGAGAGCAAAGATAGAGTATCATCTCTCTTAATTGACTAAATGTAGCTAATTCACAGAACTAGGAATCTTCTTATATTAACTCTACAATAGATCATGACTCTTCATGATCACTTGCTGTGCGCACAGACTCCCGAGCTAATTGGAAGCTTTTCAAGCTCTACTGGTCTTGTGAACAACTAATCCCTTATAGGGGATTGTGAGTCCTCTTGGCATATTCATCTATACTCATGTATTTGAGTTACACCCAAGAGTACACTGTTCTCCTCATTTTCAAGTGGATAGAGTTGTATAGTCAAAGTATAACCCTACGACATAGTGTTCGATGACATCCTTAAGTCCAGGACGATCCGTACTACCAAATAATGAGAGACTTTACATATCAAACGATACTCTCTACAGTGAATCTTTGTGGAGTCTATCGGCGGGTCTGTTCGATACTATCTATTTTCTAACAGATCTACCCACGACATCAGCTAAGCTAAGGCATCTCCATGCATGTATTCCATGAGGTCCCTACCTTGTATCTCCATACAAGTAGACGATGTCGTACTAGTCTTATTGAGATCATTAATGCCCTTTCTTGGTGATTCAAGACTAGGAACAAGTTTTAGGTAATAGATATACAATGTTCTTGAGTCCTTATAATCATGATCTCTATCATTGATCCTCGAGATAAACACCTATTCTATTTCTAGGGCTTTTATCTTCAAACACATATTTACTTTAAAATAAAGGTGATACATAAATATGATAAAGATAAAATATGCTCATTTATTAATAATGAAATACTATAACGTAGAAAAAGGTCTTGATCTGTCCTATAGATTGTCTCTAGGACACCTAAATACTAACAGATAGAGGATGGAAGGGAGTAATAATCATCAATATTTATATTCATATAAGGGTTAAATACCAATTTGCCATGAAAGTATTGGTAAGAAAAGACTCGGGACGAAGTTTTCTTTAAGATCATTTTTGCCCCTAGGAAGTTTAAAAACTTGTAATTTTGCCTATCGGTTGATCTTGACCATTAGATCGCTCTTTTTGTAAACTTGGGGCAAATTTGCTCATAAAAAAACTTTCGGGGTAAATTTACTCCTAAAAAAAAACTTTCGGGGCATATTTACTCTTTTTTGTAAATTTTCGAGCGAAAAATGATCTAAAAAAACTTTCAGCCAAAGTCTGCTACCAATCTTTTCGACAAAAATGATATTTAACCCTAATAGTTTGAAAAGGAGTAGAAATGTTGAACGTGTAGCTAGTAGCTACACTAGCTAACCATAAGCCTCACATCAGGCAAGTTGCATATAAAATAATAATAATAATAATAACAATAAATAATGGTGAAGGGGGACGAGGGTCAAAGACGAATCAGGCGCCGCTACCACTTTTGTTCTTTTCAAATGTTCCTTTCAACTCAATCATTTTGTTGTTTAAAATATTTCGACAACAAGATCCTCATCTTTGACAAAATTACACTTTGATCATCTTCTTTTTCAGATATTTATATTTATGTTTTACGAGTTTTACAATTATTTTGAAAATTGGAATTTTGAATTTCACAAGCATATTCTTTTTTGAAAAAAAAAAAAGAACAACAATTTCAATCAAAAGATCTATTTATGTGATGTTTATGAAATATAATCTTCTTTTAAAATAGGTAGTAAAAGAATGTAGCTTATACCCCACAAAAATGTGTTTTCAGATCTAAATGTGATGATCTTATGTATAATTAATCTGGTTATGAATCCTTACGTGCTTTTTGAAGCATGGAAGGAAAGCTACCTTCAATCTGGCTAGTGAATCTTCAAAGAAATAACTAATATCTAAATCTTTGGTTTTATGTGAATGTCTGAATGAATACTAATTAATAAAGATTTATTCAGATGGTTACAAACTTACAATATCACCTATATCCAATATATATAGGAGTATGTATAATCTCCTTTCAAATGTTAAAATTTCATTGCTGCATAATTTATAAATATTTTTTTAACTATTCTTTGATATACACACACACACACATGTGTCTGTGTAATAAGGCAACTATATTAACAAGTGTTAGTAGGTTGCTAAACATTGATGATAAACAACAATTTAATAAGTAACAACTTTAACTTACTAGATGGTAATGACTTAGGCTTATTAAGACATTTAAGTGATTTCATTACTAAATTTAACCCTATTTTTATTTGTTTCTCGTCCTTAGGGTTATCAAGTGTAATTTTCTAATACATATTGGAGAGAAACAATATAATATAGAAGCCACCATGATATGTACCTATTTGCTAGCTAGCCTCAAGGCTAAAAGGATTAATTGTTATTTCCAAATTAAGAGGCTTAATTAATTCAATCAGGTTTAGTGAAATCCAGCTACTTTACTATCAATATCACTGCTTCCCTTTTCCTCATTCCATTTTCAACCTTTTCGGTGAACTTTCATATTTAATGCATTCTCATCTCTCTCTCACTCCACGCCTTTCCCAATTTTTATTATTTTTAACTAGAATATGGACTCATATGTCAAATTCTGAAACTTAGACCGGTTAGGGTATTGGGTTAATGGTCAGTGGGTTAGAAAAAGTCAAACCGGAGTCAACTTAGAGCCAAAACAGTGAGAAATTAAAGATTTTAGGGTAACTAATTTAAAATTCTAAAGAATTTTCTTTAAGAAAAAATTGGTTTAAAAAAAAAAAAATCGACCAAGTTGATGTCTAGACCGAAAGTTTGGTTTATTGACCTATTTCATGCCCAATTCGGCTAATGTGGTCCGGATTTCAGAACATTGTCCATATAAGCCTACATAAATTATCAATGTTAGGTAAATTTGTATATTTAAAATTTTTAAAATGATATCGATTTGAGATATGGTGTATTCACGTTGATATATTAACTTTTCTTTTTCTTTTTCTTTTTGAGTAGACAAGAGTTTGATTAATGGGGTTTTGGAATTTACTAGATTTTCATATTGGATGGATTTGAATTGTTAAATGTTTATGTCACGTCTTTATGGGTTATTGATTTATTTTTTATCATATAGACTTGTTTTCTTAATCATACAATGTACATATTGTTTGTAAAAGCTATAGATTTTAGATTTTATTATTATATCACTAGGTTAATCAGTATTTGTTTGGTTCAGTGGTCAAAATGTATGTCATACATAGAAAAATATGTATAATTACGAAATTTAAATGGGTTTAACTGTTTATAACATACAGATCGATATTTTTTTTTTTATATTTCATTTTAATTTTTATTCCATTTTTCCTGAAATCCTACAGTGTAATTAATGTTATATACATGGCATGAAGTCTAAATAACTAGTTGTAGTCAATGATCCTATTAGAGTCTAAACCCTTTGTAATAAATTGTAGGTTTAATTGTAATATTGAAGCATTGGTCTCACACCCTGTAAAGGTTTTTACCCCAATGGGAATTACTGATAAGATATTTTCGAGATTTTTTTTACCTGAAGATATTTTCGTGATCTGTATCTATTAACATCATTCGATTTGATGGCCTTACCAATGTGAGAAATTTAGTGATATTTTATTGGGTTAAGGTGCATTTTTACCAATAACTATTGGTCGGGAGGCGTCAACACAATTAACTATTAAGTGGACCAAAAATACCAAAAAAAGTTTTACTCATCGATAGCGTCAAAGACAACGCCGTTAGACAAAAGTTAACGTCCAGTTATCTAGGTCAGATTAGTAAATGAACTTTTACTCCAGGGGCGTCAAGACAAAATTCTAAATTTTACTAAATTTAATAAGTTTTTTCTCAATTGTCATTATTTAAAACTACTTGTATTATCTATGGACAAAAATGACTTATTCTTCAATTTTTTAAAATTATAATTTTCTAAAATAAACAAAATTTTTAATTAAAAATATAATTATATGATTTAAATAAAAATCAAAGTGTTTTATAGTTTATTATATATGTTAAACAAAAAAAAATATATGATTTATTTTTATTTTAGAAGAAATTTATGTAATTTAAAAAATTCATTTAATGTTAATCAAATTTTCGAGGTCGTTTCTTTCCTTAACCCATTAAAATCGCTTCTTTAACCTATTATTAAATCGTCCTTCATCAAGCCTATTAAGTTTTCTTTTTTTTTTTTTTGTCAACAAGTCACAAATAATCAATAGATCATTTAATTAACAAATATATCATCAAGTTTAGGATTTATATTATTAAGTATCAATATTGATATCCATTAAAAATAAATCATATGTATATATATATATTGTTTAACATATAAATTAAACTATAAAACACCTTGATTTTTATTTAAATCATATAATTAAATTTTTTAATTAAAAATTTTGTTTATTTTAGCAAATTATAATTTTGAAAAAATTGAAGAATAAGTCATTTTTGTCCATAGATAATACAAGTAGTTTTAAATAATGACAATTGAGAAAAAATTTATTAAATTTAGTAAAATTTAGAATTTTGTCTTTGGACGCCTCTGGAGTAAAAGTCATTGGCTAATCTGCAGACCTTAGATAATGAGACGTTAGCTTTTGTCTAATCGTTGTCATACGGACGCCCCGAAAGTAAAACTTTTTTTGGTATTTTTGGTCCACTTAATAGTTAATTGTATTGACGCTTCCTCGACCAATAGTTCATTGGTAAAAATGCACATTAACCCTATTTTATTTATACAAAATTATTAGGCTGTGGACCCATGTACGGTGAAAAAAAGAAGAAGTAAATCACATTTCAACATGCTGATGCTTTCTAAGGACCTGTTTGAATTAGTGTTACAGACTTACAGAAGTATGTTAATGAAGTGATAGGGTAAAATTTTATACTTTATGAATCTAAAGTAAGTATGCGGTACCAGATCAAATAATAAAGTGATAAGAAAAGTATCGTTCCCTTGATGACTTAATGTCACAAACTTCAGTTAAGCATTAATTTTACACTTTCATTTAAGTTGAGCAAATCAAATTTAATTTAATTAAGAAACTAAAACTAAAATTAAAATAACTAAACTACCATAATAATCAAACGAGCAACCTAGAGTCACTAATCCCTTGTTTGTTTTTTAGATTTTATCTCCACTAAATTAATTTTGACTTAACTTAATCAGCTAATCTAGAGTATTAATGTCTAAAAATGTCTTCCGGTCCATTTATATACCTATCTTAATTAATTATATAATGCCTCACACAACTAAATAAGATCATTTTGAATCAGGCTCACTCTAATTTGATTATGCGAACTTTCAGGTATATGTTACATCCAGCATTAAATTAGATTAAAACCTAATTCCACATTATTTAATCCCAAGGTCAATTTAAGATTCCCTCCTCAAAGTTTAACCCTAAATCCTCAAAACATGCTTAATGATGGTCAATCAATAAGCAATAACAATAAAGAAAAGATAAAATAAACTGCAAAAAAATTATGCAAAACTAATCAATGGAAATAATATCTAGAATCCAAATTGGTTCATAGATTCTCTAGGTTGAAAAGAAAATTTAACCACACATGGCTATAATAAAATCTCTAAAATAAATCAAATTCAGATTTGAGAATGGAGTAAACAAATTAGCCAGAGATCGTTGAACTCAGCAGGGAAGATGATGAACAGTGTCGCTCCTCTGCTCCCCGTGCGTTGTCCACGCTCTCGCGTGTTCTGTTCCCGGCTTGCCATGTGCTGTGCGTCTCTCCAATATATATATATATACCTGCTTGCGTAATCTTTATAATATATATCCCTCAGGTCAAGGGTAGAGCTTGGGACAAAAATTTGGGGGGCCAAACAGCAGTGGGGGATTTGGGGGTTCGGGGGTGGTGCCCCCGAATTTTTTTTTAAAGAAAAGTTTTAAATGCATTAAAAAATAAAAGAATATAAAAAAAATCATGAAATCAAGTGAATACTGATGATGTAATAAGAGAGACAATTATTTTACAAACATGTCATTTAGAAAAGCAAGGCTAAGTCTTTGTTAGAAATGCATTACATAAATTATAATGAAGAGAGTTCACTCAATAAGTTCAAGTACATATATTTTAATAACAAAAGTATATTACAATAAAAATAATTGCAATATCATTCTTCTAGGCCTTATTTTTTAGAATTATATTATAATTACCTTATTATCAATGTTATCAAATACATCTTTTCAATATATGGCATTAAACAATTTTCCAACCATACAAAAGTATGTTTTTGGTTCTAGCATGAAGCAGGAGTTTTAATCTGTTAATTTATGTGATTGTGAATCTTTGTTCAACCATAAACTTCATGTAAATGAACACCACAACATTGGAAGGCAAAAAAATGGGTTTAGAATGAAAAATCAATCGACTTCATCCATAGGTGTAGTGTAGAATGGGTAAAAGATAGTAAAGAATACACCACAAAAGTAAATTTCACCGATAAACTAAAAATTTCGGGTAATTAGAATGAAATATAGAAAAAAAAAATGACAAAGATTAACATAAATCATACAAGAGGCACTAACAAAGATTGAATTATAAGCCCTAAAGATATAAAAAGAGGGAAAATGTTAAAAAAAAAAGGCCAAAATTAAATTTAAAATTATATTAATTTTTTTAAAAAAAAAAATTCTAAACATTTTTTTTTTTTTTTTTGAGCAATGCCCCCAGTCCCATAAGATCCGTCCCTGCCTTAGGTTATCCGTTTCTGATCCTTTTCTTTTTTTATTAGATATTAACTTATCACAATATAATCTCTTCAATAACCAATAGCCTGAGAATTGCTTCTTGTGGTCTCAATCTTTTCTCTTCCTCATGTCTTCCTGGCCCATGGATTCTTGAATCTATATCTATATATCATATCCTGCAATATAATATGTATTGTTTGATAAATTGTTTCTTTTATTTGATATTTTCTTTTCTCGCTAGATCACATAATATCATCTCGCAAAATATAAATTAGAATATGAATAAAATTTATGTCGAATTATCCTTTGATTCTATATTTAATTTAATGATAGAAAAGTATATAAAAGATAATTAAATAATTATAAAATATATACGTATCATAAAATATAAGTTTAGACAACTCTTTTTATACATTAACCTCATACATTATAAATCACGTTAAAAAAGTATATTCGATTGCTAATTTAAACATGCATTAAATTTTATGTTAAAGAAAGTACTTAAATAGTTCTATATTTAAGTAGCTATAATGTTTGTATCCAATCAGATTAAGGTATGTAAATTGTTTATACATTGTTTATCATATAACAAAATTTATTATTAAAATTTTAAAATCCACTTGTGGGCATAAAGCTAATTACATAAGTCTTTCCCTTTACACTATATATATGTTGGTTTGATCCAGGTATGATAGATTTTTTAAAGAAAAAAATGTACTACATAGTATGACTGATGTTTCACCTTAAAATGAAGCTTTTTTTTTTTTTTTTTTTTTTTTTTTTTTTTTTTTTTTTTGCATTGGGGCAGAGTGAGGAGTGTATAGGTCGAGAGAGAACAAAAGGCGTCCCCTTTTGAGAAAGGATGGAGCAGCAATCAGCAACCTCAAAAGCCATTTTCTCTCTCCCAATAACAAAAAGCCTAATCACATTCAAATATTATACTACCTTCACCCATTAATATAATATCCATTTTATAATTTAGTTTAAACTATAAACTAAATCTTATATTAAGGACAAAAAGTAGTATATTGTATTATATATACATGAATATACCCTCCAGTCCTCTATATATACTTATAGAAGAAAAATTTTGATCCAAAATATAAGAGGTTGACAGAGTAATTAATGATTGTTTTCTATTTTTAGTCCTCTATATATACTTATAGAAGGAAATTTTGATTTAAAATATAAGAAATTGGCAGAGTAATTCATGATATTTTCTACTTTTACCCTTTATTGGGGAGGGAGGGATAGATAATAAATGTGTATTTGAAAATTACATTATTTAATAAGGGTAAAATAGGTAAATTTTATAAATTTAAGACACATTAAATGACTTAATTAATATTTTGGGTTTGTGGGAATGAATTAACAACGTTGGGAAAAAACACACTTCGGGTGCAAGTGTATTAAATTCTCACGCCACAATAATGGGACACATATATATATAATTAGATTATATATATCTCGTGGGTCCCACCATTTCATGTGTGTAGGAATTTTCTTTTTCTCATGCAACATGAGAAGTTTAAACCCTAACAACGTTTTATATTTTTTATATTTTAGATTGGAGAGAAATTATGTAAAAATTTTCGGATAGAACTAGTCCATATATGTTTAAAATTTTAATTCATCTTTTTGTTTTTCACTCGAACACGTCTATGTATTAGTTATATTTTGGTAAGATTGATAAAGTAATGTTAGTTACTCTTTAAATAACTTACATTGCGGGTAAAAAGAAATTCTTTCACAATGGGATCTATACCATGGAAGTCTAGTATATGTTACTAAGTTAAGTATATGTTTGGATTAGTGGTAAAAGTTGCTTTTCTAACATTATTTATAATATACGAGGTAAGTATGTGAGAGAAATTTTATCTTAATTTATATAAACATGTTTTTTAAACGTCAACTCCAAAAACTCTTTCAGACTTACCCCACATGACATCTCCTTCACCCTTCGCAAATCCCCACAAAGTTCTCTACCTCGGTTTTCAAACGCTCAAGATGTAAGACATTGAAAATAAAAGAAAGGAACACACAAAGCTCACCAAAAGTTGAAAAAAAATTAAAATATAACAATGGAGAAAGAGACCTTTCCCCACCCCCAAACCTAGTATTCAAGAGGCCAGGCACCCTCCTCACAATCACAAAGTTCCCATCTTCCTGCCTTCTCAGTTCTCACATACCTCCGTCTATATTCAAGTGTCATGTTGGTGTTGAGGTTGAGAGTCCTCCCATATGTCACGTGTTCGAATAAGATACATTATCGGAGTTCTCAAATACCTCCTAACCCTTTTAATAAACCTCTCCAATCACACACACAGTGCACACACTCTCATCCAGCTTTCTACATGCATGCCCCAAGTGACACTCACAGCAGTCAACTTCCCTCGGGCATGGCCCTTGTACTCTCTTTTATCTCCTTTCCCTTTTCATAGGCCTTGGACTCAGTAGTCTGTAGCCCAAAAATTATTCTATCAGCTTCAAATTCTTAAAGGAAGAAGATGTGATATCATAGCTTAATATTACAAACATATGAGTTTTTAAAAATAATATCAGGTTAATAACCACCCACCTTATTACCACATGGTTCTGTCAGTGATCATCCCTGTATGATTTTAATTTTTTATTTCTTTTTAGCATCAAAATAACCATGGTGTGATCCATGGTTTGATTATATAATTTTATTATCATAAAGATCATTTATGTCTATTTACTTAGCTGCAGCACAAAAGAAGCTTTTATGTCTTCTGCTGCTAAAAACAGTTCTCATTTTTTTCCTTGCTTTCTATACAATGCTAGTTGAGAAACTGTAACTGAGCTTTGGGTCTAATTCACTCTGAATTATGGCTGCAGAGTACTAGTATGAGATTCCGTATGTCTTAAAGTGTTGAAAGGATATTGTGGTCACTTTGAACATACCCATAGACAAAACATGATTGAATACAACGGAACTGCTATCTTTTTATCCTTTGTGAAGTACTTTTACCTATCTTTGGCCATGACAGTCTTCATTTTTTATGCTTGAAAAGTGAAAGTACATGCAAATGAGACCAGTAACAGTGTAATGTCAGCAAGGGTCTTGGTGTAATTCATTATTTGGATTTTGGGCTGTGAATTAGGTCATTTAATGTATTGGAAAGAAACTCTAGTGAAAATATCAGTAAGGGTCTTGTGTAATTCAGCTAGAAACTCTGTTTGTAGATCCTTTGGGCTAGCCAAAAGGCTATTGTGGCAATTTTTGGTAGTGCTGCATTTTATCGACTAGAGTTAACCATGGTTTTGATGTTATATTCATTCATAATTATCCGTTTCAAATATGATTAAATGAAGCTTCACCTTATCTTTTCCATAATCTCTTGTTCTTTCTTTACCTGAAAAGCGTAGACATTCAATATAATCAAGTACATTCTTTTGAGCTGGGTTTTGTTTGACACCAACAAGACTCATTTTTTGTGTGTCTATACTCCAGAAAGTAGTTTTATTATATTTCAGTGTAATGGATATTCTCGCGTGAAATGGCTGTTTGCATCATTAGGCACCACTATAACATCCCTAATATATATAGGGTAAAGGTGTATAAATACACATGTGCTTTACCTTTGGGAGTGCCCAGCACCAAATGCTTTTTTAGGTGCAAAAATACGTTATAATTTAAGAGCAAAAGTCACACAAAACTTTCAGATACAGGCGTTGACCGTTAAGTAACCGTAGTTGACCGTTAATGCGGATGTGTATGATGAATTGGAGTGAGAAGAAGGCAAATGGGAAAAAAAATTGCTGATTAGGATAAGCTGATGGTGCAAAGTGAAAAAAATTGGGGGGAAAAAACCCAAAAGACAAATGAATTGAACAAATGTCTTCGGGCTACAGACTAATCGAAGGAAATCGAGCTACGAAAGAAGATCGCTAGGGTTCTTAAGTTTTGATATCCAGTAAATCTGAGAGTGAGCTAAGGGCAAATTGAGAGTGAGCTGAGGGCAAATCAATTGAGAGCAAATCGAGCGACGATAACGATTGAGCAATCGAGAGCCAAGAGCGTCGAAAGAAAGAATTAGAACCACACTGTAATCTGAAATCCACTCTCGTCGTCGCAGCTAATCTGTTCTACACAGCGATGATAGCGACGATAGCGGTGGCTAGGGTTCTACACAGCGACGATAGCGGTGGCTGAAATCGACTATAACGAAGGCTCCCAGATCGTTGTCCATTCTCATTAGGTGCGACGACAAGGTTTGGTTTACATTGTTTATTTTTTCCTCCATTTTGAATATGGATTTTATCCTAGTGGTTCTTACATAGTTATGTCTTTTGCTATTGACAAAGTTGGAGTCGGTTCTGGGAGTTCAGAACTGACTCCAAGTTTGTCAATAGTCAACCATTGTCTTTGATCTCTATTTTCTTCATAATGGCCTAATTCCCATACTTTTTCGACCACATGTAAACTCATCAACATAGAAGAACTTTCTGCATCTAAAGTGCCACCCTGTGAAGTTTGTACCTCCAAAATCATGAAATTTAGTTGGAGATACTTAACTGAGTTTAGGTGCATTTGAACACATGTTACAATTTGTGATAGAAGATTTTTTTGTGGATCTAATTTGTAAGGATGTTGTTCTAGATGTGAGCGTTTCTCAACATATCCTCGTTCTTATGACCTGATCCATGTGGCAAACATTGAGTCGCTCATAAAAGATCCAACCGGCAAGCGATAGCATCGTTATGGACCAATATATTGGGCCAGCAGATTCCAGTCCAGTGGGGAATCCACGGTAAAACCCCTTATTTACCCGAGATAAATAGGGAACCAGGTAAATGGTCCCCCACTACTCCATCGTGCCTAATATGTGCAGGACCGAACCGTTAGTGGTAGTGGAGCCTGGAGAACGTGGGACGTGCATAACGGCTGAAGGATGGGAGCATTTGCATGGGAGTGAAACCCTAGGTAATCCCTATAAATAGGAGATTACCCACCAGGTGCACGTTAGACACTCTATTTCCATTACTTACTATTCGGTCACCTTTGCACACACACCACCCTCAGCGAAACGCCTCCCCGTGTTGCATTGTGATCCGAGCTTCCTCGAGGATATCTTCCCCATAGATATCATCGAGCTAGTGCCCTCCACTGATACTCAAGCAGTGGAAGGCCCTTTGATCCAAGATAAACCATTCCCAGCTCATTAGAGATGGACATCTGTGTTCTATTACAGAACATTGGCGCCGACCGTGGGGACGAGTTATACCGGAAGGGTTTCCATTCTCCGTTGATGAAGTGTTTAGATTCAGCTAAGGCCGAGTACGTACTAGCGGAGATACATGAGGGTATCAATGGTCATCATATGGGAGCCAAGGCATTAGCTAGAAAGGCAAAGTATGGGCGGGCTACTTTGGCCGACAATGGCGGAGGATGCAAAGAGACATGTTCAAAGGTGCGACGGTTGTCGAAACACGCCACCTCCTTCGGACTCCACCATCTCGTTAACGCCTATCTCGCTCCGTGGCCTTTTTACAAATGGGGTATGGACCTACTCGGACCATTCAAGATGGCTCCGGACAATTGCGATGGCGATAGTGGCGGTGGATTACTTCACCAAGTAGATAGAGGCGGAGCCATTGTCAACCATCACCTCGCCCGGGGTCCAAAAGTTTTTCAGCGAAGCATCATATCACGTTTCGGAATCCCTACAGAGATTGTCACCGACAATGGAACCCAATTCATAGACAAGGGCTTCCAAGAGATGATGACGGACTTCCATATTGAGCAAAGATTTCGCCTCGGTGGAGCATCCACAATCTAATGGACAAGCAAGAGGCGACCAACAAAGTCATTATGGAAGGGTCAAGAAAGAATGGAAGAGGCCGAGTCAAATTGGGTGGATCAATTGTACCCGGCCCTTTGGGGACATGGACTACCATCCACTGCAACTAATGAGACTCCTTTCAGATTGACTTATGGATGCGAGGCCATGATCCCGGTTGAGATAGGCGAGCCCTCATGGAGGAGAATAAAGGCTCTATACGAGGAAGAAGAGAATAGCCAGCTATCGCAGAGAATTAGATCTGATTGATGAGGCCGGGATAACGGCGCACTACCGAGAATTGGCCGCCAAGCAATTAATAGCCAACCGATATAACAAAAGGGTCAAACCCCGAGGGTTTGATAAGGGGGATCTCGCCCTACGACGGCCGACATCGGAAACAAGAACGCCGCCGTGGAAAGCTCGCGGAAAATGGGAAGGACCATACCGGCGACCGATAGCCGGATAAAGGAGCTTATCTACTGGAGACTTTGAATAAGAAACCTATAAAGCGAACATGGAACGCGGACAAGCTTAAGGCCTATTACGGTTGAAATGCCGTCTCGACGAAATACTGCGAGCAAGTGAAAAATGTTAATATCTTATGATGATTCCTTAGGGGAACTTTGTTCTGAAGATTAATGAATTTTGGGTCTAGGAGCCCAATTTTTTTTCAAACATAAGGTTCGCCATCAAGTCCCAAAATAAAGGCATGTAGGAGTAGGAGGCATTCTAGCCCGGCCCTCCGAGACCATGTTCCAATTAAGACACGTAGGAGCCCGAGGCATTCTAGCCCGGCTCCATAGACCGTTCTCCAACTAAAACATGAGGAGCACGAGGCATTCTAGCCCGGCTCCGAGACCATGTTCCAATTAAGACACGTAGGAGCCCGAGGCATTATAGCCCGGCTCCATAGACCGTTCTCCAACTACAACATGTAGGAGCACGAGGCATTCTAGCCCGGCTCCGAGAGACCATGTTCCAATTAAGACACGTAGAGCCCGAGGCATTCTAGCCCGCCCATGCACCGTTCTCCAACTAAAACATGTAGGAGCACGAGGCATTCTAGCCCGGCTCCATAGACCGTGTTCCAATTAACACATGTAGGAGCACGAGGTATTCTAGCCCGGCTCCATATAACGTGTTCCAAAGAAAACATGTAGGAGCACGAGGCATCTTAGCCCGGCTCCATAGACCGTGTTCCGATTAAAGATACGCGTGGATTCTTGGTTGGTTAACCGCTTTCCATCATTTATTCATGAAATGACATGAACTCTTGATTAAACATCCAAGTTTTGAAAGACCACACGACAAGAAAACGGAAGGAATTGAGATATATTTACCCAATACTATGAACATGTTGACGCTAGAATGCAAAAGAATTCATGGACAAGAAACCAGTTTTCAATGACATGCTTGATCAACGATAATGGGAGATGTTTCTACCACCTCGACGGAAATTCGAAAAATAGAAAGCTAGTATTAATCATATCATAGTCATACTTACAAGCCGAGTTATTACCACGGCATCAAAAATGAAAGTTCAACCAAAGTGAACGAAAATTACAAAAAGTTCAAGAAGATGGGGGCGGGGCTGTTTCCTCCTCTCTTTCTTCATCTTCGACCCGGAGGTACCGGGACGCCCTTGCTCGTTTACATATGCCTCGCAGTTGAGACCGTCTGTGTTAAGGTTGAGGTCGGGATTGAGGGCGCAAATTTGCGCAACGGCGTTGTCGCGCTGAGAAAACCGCATCGCACGCCGTACGGTCAACCCCGTTTTGGCTCGACCTAGTTCGGCCTCCTTAGCCAAAAGCTCATTTTCCTTGGTCTGCGAGCAAGGCTTTATGATTTTCGCCTCGATTGAGCCTTGTCTAAGGCAACGAGACCATCCGCGCAAATTCCTCCAAGCGACGGACATCCGCTCACCAACGACGCCTTCTCCTTCATCTTCCGGGAGGCTCGGACCTAGAATTTCCCAATTCCTCTTCCAAGGTCCTCTCCCTAGAAATGGAAGACTTGAGTTCCTCTTCCCGCTTGTCCTTGGCAGCCTTTAGGGAGGAGAAATCCCTGTAGGCCGGGCGTGCTCCGCTCGAGGGCGATGTGTTGGCAATGGCTTTATTCCCCGTCCTCGGTTATCTTGGCCACCCGGTGTTCCGCCTCGAGAAAGATTCTCATTTTTCGCCTTGGCGGTACCGGGCGTACGCCATCCCATATTTCACCTTTACAAGGGCATAAGAGCGAATCAAGGCAAGACCAGCGGTAGCCTCTAGCATCATATGATTCAAGATCTTCTTTAGAGGCTCGCCAAAGCCGTACGCGTCATGAAAAAGGAGAGGCCTCGTCACGTCCAACACTTCCGGCTCAACCCGGCCGCCCAAAGTGCACCCTCCGGAAGGTCATTCACACTAAGGCTCCCCAAAGACCGAGGTTTCCGCGGCCGGGCTAAGCTAAGGTGGGCATAAGAAGAGCCGCGAACCCGAGACACCGCACCTCGCTTGGAATTGACGGTCCCGCCGGGCAGTTGTCTTTTCCTGACCTTCTTTATGCAAAGATCTCCTTCGGATCGGACACGCCGACCGTTTTATGAAACGTGATCGGAGGCGGTTGGTCAATGACCGCAGATGGGCCGGGCTTTCTTCCGAGAGCCGGATCGATTCTTGAAGACGGCAAGTTGTTTCGGTCTACCCATAGCTCGGCCTGCAAGCAAAAGAAAGGGGTGTCGCTGAAAGCAATATAAGAGGTACAAAAATTTACCAAATAGCCAGTATCAATAACGTCATACTCGAGGTAGCTTTCCGCCCGACCAAAGGCGTGGTGATATACTTAACCGGATCTGGGGACCTCCCGAGACCCCACGAATTCCAAAAGTTTCAAAGGGTATCATCCTCCCGTCTCCGAAAACGCTTGTGGAAGGAAGTCGTCAGTTTCAAGGTATGATGATCCGTGGACCGAAGAAAGGGGAAACCTTTCCTCGATTTCCCAGTCGGCCCTCCACAAACCGGGGGCCCGGCCGTGAGGCCTCGACCTTGACAAAAGACTTGAAGTTCTTCCGGGACTCGCGAAAAGGCCCGAAGAGTCTTCGATCGCGGATGCTTCGGAGAGTGGTCCACGCAAACCACTTCGTCGAGGTCGTACGAATCTCTGGCCTCCAATGGGGAAAAGAAGGACATAAAGACCGGAACGCTGGCGACAAAATCCTTCCCCGCGCACAAGTTCTCAAAGGCAATGGCAAACGCCCGGCCGTTGGGATGAAGTTGGGAAGGGGCAAGGTGCAAGGAAGTCAATAACTCGATCCGAAAATCAGTAAAGGGAAACCTCACCCCAAAAGTGCGATCACATCCCGATAAATCCAAAAGAAGTGAAGGCCCTTCTTCGCTGAGCGACCGACGTCCACGGATTCTTGTCTCGCGGTAACCGGGGACATAACCTACCCCATCCCCGATCCCGAGTTGAAGATCCCTCGTGGTCGTGGAATTTTTTTCCTCGATAACCTTGTGGCTTATGGCGGGGTTAGCTCGGTGGAAATTGGGGAAGGGGTGGAAGTGCCGGACCCTTCGTTCGAGGACCTGGCCGGGCCGGGATGAAGCCATGAACACCTAGATATAAAACAAAGAAAGAGCATTAGAGTGGGGCCGGCGAAAAGTTTTTTCCCAAGCAAGGGATTTAGAAGTACAATGAAACGTAGAGAAGAAATGAGTGCTCTATCTCCGTCGAGGGACAATTCCTAACAAGCACCTTCTTAGGTCCGGGATGGTTCCCGGGTTTTCTCGGAAAGTTTTTGAATAGAAGGATCGATGCCGGAACCTAAAAAGAAGATTTTTTGCGTAAAGCTTCCGATTTCACGAACGAACGGAAAGGCTCGGGCCATTGGGAACACCTAGAAAGGGGCAACAAAAACTAAGAACCCACCAAAGAAACCCTTAAATGCAAGAAAGTCGAAAGCGATAGAAACCCGGCGCAACGAGCATACTCGGAAAAAACCACGGCAATATTATAAGCCTAAGAGAAGTCAAGCAAGAAATCACTGGGCAAGCGATAATACCTCGGTGAAAAAGAGGAAATGCGCAAGGTTGAAAGGCAACGGCTTTGATGCAAGTTAAACTCCGAAGCCGAAAGAGTATTCGATAATGTCAAGAAGGATTGATAATAAAAAAAGAAGTATATATAGACGTTTGGAATTTGAATAGACGTTTGGAATTTGAATAGACGTTTGGAATTTGAAAGGCCAAGAGTCGCGACGCCGTTAGCTTCCTCTAACGGAATTGGAAACCCTACGTCTCCTCGCGCAAGCGTCGACCAACGGAGCGTTTCGGGGAAACGCGTGAGCATTAAATGTGCATGAAAACCAAAGGCTGCAATAAGCGGCCAATCCGCAAAAAATGACGGTTGAGTACGCAAAAGCACAAGAAAAGAGAGCACATGGATTTGACCCCGTCGACTTAGCCCGGATGGAGGACGGTTTTGCTAGAACATTAATCCATTCTTGAGGGCGGTTAGTGTTAACTTAGCCTTCGGATTGTAGGCGGTTTGCTAGAAGATTAATCCATTCTTGAGGGCGGTTAGTTTTAACTTAGCCCGGTTGAGCGGTTTGTTAGAAGATTAATCCGTTCTTGAGTATGGTTAGTTTTCACTCAATCCGTTCTAGAGGCCGGTTAGTTTCAACTTATTCCGCTATCATCGAAAGGGCGGTTAGCTTTTAAGAACGAATGGTCGGAATGAACAGCGCGAAAAAAAGCTAGCTTAAAACAAGACTTTCCATTGATAAGTGGATGGTTTTACATAACGTTCATACAGAAAAGTAGACCAAATTGGCATTCATAAGGGATTACAACAATCTTGAAATAAAAGCTCGCGTCATATGAGAAAGGATGAAGAGTTCCTCCGCCAAAGCGAGCTTCGAAATGCATCCGTGTGCATCCTTTTGGAATTTTTGGATACGGTGGACCTATCGACCCGCAGGCGTACTGTCGTCCAACCCCAACCGTGGCACTCCTGTGGGACGATGTTCTCGGTGCACCGCCAATCCACGGAAAGGGCACCGCTCGTACCTAACGGACCTTAACTGGGACCCAAATGGAAATATTTTGCCGTACGCGAAGACGGCAAATACAAACCGACTCCCGTGAGCCCGTCTGGGGAGGTGGATGAAGACCGGCAACACGGTTGAAAGTCACCAATGGAAAGCACCATCGGCGGCACCTCAATGAACCTAAGTTCCTTCTTCTTGGGCTTCCGCTTCCTCGCCGGAAAATCTTTAAAGAGAAAAACATAGGTCTATGGATTGCTTCAAAGGAAATCCCCATTTGTGTAGAATGGATTACCATCTCATGAGGTTCGCATGCCCTTATACGGGCACCGTGGACATTTATTGTCTTCGAAGTTTGCATTCTCGTGACATGGAGAATCGTGAGAGGGCCGACTTCTCTCCCGCAGGGGGCACAACCGTCGAGAGCAATAAATTCGTCAGATGGGGCAGGGCGCAAGCCGGCGGTAATAAATGCCCCCTAATAGGAAGGCGTACGATCACCGACAATAATGTGAGCTTTAATCGTGTGTAAATTTAAGGGGATTATGATCATAAAAAGCGAAAATCATATCCCTATGAAGATAAAGTCAAAATAAATTATGACTACCAAGATCTTTTATGACAACCCATACGGGGGCGATATGGGGAGACGCCTAATACAAACAAGTTATGAAACCGGGCAGCATATCGGCCAAGAACGTCAATCTCGGTTGCCATAAGGTGGTAGTCATAGAATTGACGAAATAAACGGCCATGGTATTGGAACGAAGGAAGTCGGAGAAAGTCGGCAAGGTGGCCAAGGCGAACGGCCGGTTATGACCGAGATCATGATAATGATCTTGACCCAAAGATCACTTGTCGACACGAACCCCTGGCCGTTATCAAGGCCAAGAAAGTTTTCTAAAGAAGAAAGCCCATCATCCGTGGTAGAAAGCGAAAGGCACAAGGAGCAGAAGGAGGCTCCTAGAAAAGGAGGAAAGACCGAGCTATAACCGGAGGAATGATGGGACTAGTCAACACGCTAATCTTGGCACGTCGGAAACCCGCCATACCGAGCTTGGGGCAACCGTTATAGACCAATATATGGGCCGTGCAGATTCCTGGTGTCCAAGTGGGGAATCCACGGTAAAACCCCTTATTTACCGAGCATAAATAGGAACCAGGTAAATGGTCCCCCACTACTCCATCGTGCCTAATATGCGGGACCGAACCGTTAGTGGTAGTTTAGCCCGGGAGAACGTGGGACGTGCATAACGGCCGAAGGATGGGAGCATTTGCACGGAGTGAAACCCCAGGTAATCCCTATAAATAGGAGATTACCCACTGTGTGCACGCTAGACACTCTATTTCCATTACTTACTATTCGGTCACCGCACACACACCACCCTCTGTGCGAAACGTCTCCCCCCGTGTTGCATTGTGATCCGAGCTTCCTCGAGGATATCTTCCCATAGATATC
This sequence comes from Acacia melanoxylon, assembly GCA_019022615.1. NCBI lineage: Eukaryota > Viridiplantae > Streptophyta > Magnoliopsida > Fabales > Fabaceae > Acacia > Acacia melanoxylon. The sequence continues at coordinate 16,996,703 of JAFJYJ010000005.1, forward strand.
ATCGAGCTAGTGCCCTCCACTCGATACTCAAGGTGGAAGGCCCTTTGATCCAAGATAAACCATTAAAATTTCACTAGAGTTGGACATCTGTGTTCTATTACAGAACAGGTACCAACCTGTAATTTTCTGCAATAAAATGCTAAAATGTTGATCTACAGATTTCAATTGACATCGTTAATGAATTTTTGTGAAGTCATGGTCATTCCTTACATATATTCCCTTGCATGTTGAGAGAGCTAGAGATTGCTTCTTGAAATAATTATTTATAGCTATTGGAGGAACAACTTCATTTGATTTTCATAAAACTAATAATCTCCTCTTTTTATATCTGTTTGTATTAAGCTGATTGTTTGCCATTGCTGCTTTGAGAAATATATTTCTTTATTCTTTTCGCCTATTGAATTGGAAGCTTTTGTGTTATTTCAAATTGTAAACTTTTAAATTTGAAAAATGACGGTCTACTTCAACCAATTGGCCTATTTTATTTGAACTAGTTTGTACTATAGAGTTGGCATCGTTAAAATAATTATTGCATGCTCATTGGGCTATTCTGAAAGATTAATTAACTTAGTGACTAATTATTTGTCAGCTTTGAACCATCTAAATTGATGTTATCCTGTAGTGATTTCATGTCCAATCCAAATTAAAGTTGGAAAATCAGTTTATGCACAACTTCAACACGGTTTCCATTTATAATCATAATTTGTTCTTACATAGTTATTTCTTTTTGTCCTTTGGATATGTGTAGTGGCAATGGCATCGAAGGGCAAGGACAAAGTGGTAAATGAAGAAGGAAGTGAAAATAGGATGAAAGGGAAGGGTGAAAATGCAGGGGAGGAAACGGTCAATGAAGACTACACGGTAAGAAGAAATGTGGAAGGGTTCATTGAAGAAACGGGACCGAGTGATGACTATGATGAAATTGAATTCTTTGGTTATGAGTACAATGTTTCAAAGGATGAGGAAGACAGTGATGTTAATGTGTATGATAAACAGTGCAATAGGTCTTATGATGATGATAGTGATAATGACACTTATATGGGGAAAAGTAGTAGTTCAGATATAGAAGAAAGCGTGTAAGATGACTCAAAAGCTGGGGAGGTTGATGTGGAGGATGAGAGTGATGCTGATGAGGATGGCTTGGGGCGTGAAAATGATGATGTGCCTCTTCAGCAGCTGTGTGTCCTCCCTGAGGCTGAGTCCTCGAGTACAAGGCCATCTTTTGTTGTTGGGATGACATTTGAAGATAAAAAAGAGCTTAAAAGGGCTGTAGATGAGTACACTATCAGTCATGGGGTTAAGCTTAGAATTGTGCGAAGTGATAAGAAGACATTTAAGGTGGTGTGTCAAGATGGATTCCCTTTTACATTATATGCATCTACATATGGGCAGAGTGTGGGGTGGCAAGTGAAGTCATTGGGTTATGAATACGTGTGTGCACGTGTGTTTGAAAATCCAAGAGATTCTACAAAGTGGTTGGCTGAGTATTTCAAGGACAATGTGCAAGAAAACCCTCAATTCAAGTCGAAAGAGGTGTAGAAGGCTCTAAAGATCAGTGTTAGTGTGCATAAATGCAAGAGGCGAAGAAAATCATAATGGAGGAAATGGAAGGGAGTTTCAGGGATGAGTATGGAAATTTATAGGCATATTGTAATGAGTTGAAAGTGTCAAACCCTGGTTCAGACATGTGTGTCGAAGTGAGCAAAGAGGGTTTGGAATTATTTTTGCATGTCTCTGGCCTTGGGTAGTGTGACAACATGCTAACATTGTTGTACTGCATTATTCATATTAACCATATCAACAGGCTTTTTTGTTGCCTATTTATTAGTGTTACTCATCCCAAATTTTGTGCCTTTTTTACTCTTTCCAATGGTTGTTTCCATATCATTTTGGAATATGGATGGTTTGTTGGCATGCATTTTTGTGCCCTCGCATTAATAACAATTTACAAGCTTCATTGACAATGTAGAAAGCCACTGTCAAATTGTCAACTCTATAACGCTCTCAGCCTTAATTAAGAGAGTGACTCACATACTTGCATTGTCCCTATATATAGTACATTCACGCCTCACTTCAGCAGGAGAATCCTCTTTTTTTATTGTAAACACACTTGGAAAAGATTAAAAAACAAACGAAGTAGTGATCATGTTATATCTTCCCCTTTTTATTAATTTCCTTTTCTTCTTGGTCATATATGAGGTTCAAATTATAAACCCTCCTGCCTTTATTCATATCAAAGTCATTACCATCTCAATTATAGGCAACAACCAGTGTACACATCATAAGAAAATCATTCTCATCCACAGTAATTCTTTAAATATTAATAAATACATTAACCCTTACAAATACATTACAATACACAAGAAAATTACACTTAATCCATTGACATATCACTTAATCATGAAGCCTTACAAATACATTAACATCAACAAATACATTACTTAATCATCACTTAATTCTCATCCACAAGAAAATTAAACTTAATCCATTGAGAATACATTAGCATCAACAAATACATTACATATCACTGAAACTTTTGTCTAAACTCTCAAACCACAACAAAAGTTAACATCAACCCTTACAAGTACATTAACATTAACAACACTCAAGTCAGTAATAATGTTGCTAATGCAAGTTTGAACTTGCATTGAACCTTCTTCACTTCACTTTCTTTCACTAAATGTTCAGATTTCATCTTCATCACCTCACCTTCAAGTGCAACAAGCTCTTCGTACCACTTCGCACATGCATCCCCTCTTTGAAGATGCTTGTTTTCCTCATATAGCTTGTCTATGTCATTGAGTAGCTCTTTAATAACTTCATTTTCCCTTTCCCCAAACCCACCATCGTGCCATTCGAAATTTCCACACCCACCATCCTATAAAATTTCATCACCAACCGTTACAAATGAACAACCCACACAATTGAAAATATCATCCCACATCTAACAAATCTTACCTGGTAGTAATTCTAGCACCCATAAAACCTCCTACCTGGGTTTCCTTCCGACCACGACGTCCACCTGGGAGCCAACAAATTGTGATGGCAATACCGCCTCGGACCTTCATACTGTTCCTCACGACTAGGTCTTCTCAGCAAAACCACCTTCCTTCTCGCTTTCTCTACCATCCCTGTTGTCGATGTTGAAGACGAAGTCATCCAGCTCCCTCTCGATTTCAAATTCCTATATATATCAATTAGGACAAAAATCAACTTCTTTATTAGGTCTTATATATCAAGAATAGAAGAAGTACCCCTGATATTGAGCTAATTTATAAATGGTAATGATTAATAATTAATGACATTTTCATATTACACAACCAATTTTCATTTTAATTATTCTGTCACATAGTTAGCCACTTGAAATTAAGAGTCTAGGCCTCAATCAAATAAATAACATCACCCATATACTTGTGCTTTTTCATCTCATAATACTGATTAAATCCTTAATACATCATTATGTTAGTTATGTGAAAAATAAACCAAGTCGTCTTGCCATCAGAAACCAAAAAACATCAAATTACTTGAATATTATTGTTTGAATATTCAAATTCATCAAAAGCCTTCATGAAATTGCTTGAATATTATTGTAAGACTGAATGTAACAAATTTTCATTATAAGAATGTCGTTACAGTGAAGTTTTCATTTGAGATCGATGCTGGTTTGAATAGATGTTTGTTATTTAATTACTTATGATATTTGTGGCACTCACCTTCAAATTCTCTAAGGGCTAGTTTGGTTTGAGGGGGATGATTTTGAAACTTTTCAATATTCCTAAAATATACTCTCAACCAAAAAGAATATTCCCTTCATTAATGACAATTTAGTCAATTCCTTACTTTCCACTCCCTTCCCTCAAACCGAACACACCCTAAGGGATGATTGATAAATTACTTGTCAAACCCTCTATAATTAGTTTTACTAACAGCAAAAGTTTTGCTAGTAAGTTTAGATTCGTTGATTTGCATTCTTATAGTTCTCTACTGAAAAACCAAATCCTATAAGACCATTACTCCAGCAATAAACACCTCTCAAATGCCTATGCCTTGTACAGTCTATGAAATGCAGAATAAAGGAACAAAATAATGAACACAACAATGTACGATCTATGAAATGCATAATAAAGGAACAAAAGAAAGAACACAGCAATGTACGATCTATGAAAAGCATCATAAAGGAACAAAAGAATGAACACAACAATGTACGATCTATGAAATGCAGAATAAAGGAACAAAAGAATGAACACAGGAATGTACAATCTATGAAATGCAGAATAAAGGAACAAAAGAAAGAACACATCAATGAATTGAAGATTAATAGAAGCTACCGACCTAACCACACAACTCGGCGTCGCAGCTAATAAGAATGGACAACAATATGGGAGCCTCCGTTATCGTCACTTTTCGCCATCGCTATCGTCACTGTGCAGAACCCTAGCTCACCATTTTCTACCCAATTGATCGTGGTTCACCCATCGCATGCATAAAGAACCCTAGCTCCCCATTTTCTTCCTTGCTCACTCAATTTTCTTCATCGGTCGATTTGCTGGCCGATAGCGATAGTGGATTTCAGTTTTATGGTTCCTCCTTTTTTATCCTCATAGCAAGTTTTAGGCTTTCAAATTTTAGGATTTTAACGTGGCTTTTTTTTTAATGTTTCCCTGTCAGCATTTATTCAGAGACACAGGTGGCACAATTTAACACCAAGATAACCAACATTTTTTCTCAAACGTTTTGTGTGACTTTTGTTTCAAAATGATATCCACGTGGGTATTTTTGCACCCAAAAAAACATTTGGTACTAGACGCTCCCGAAGGTAAATCACATGCACATTTTTACACATTTGCCCTTATATTACAAACATGGAGGAAGTTATTAGTGTTCCTCGGCATGGATTTGTTTATCTTTTAAATCAAGCTACCTATATCTCAAAGTTATGCTCCCTCTAATCCTTATATAAGACTCACTTTAATGAAAAGACTGAATTATAAAGTAAGTTTTATGTTAATAAACAGAGAAGTAATATTGAGCTATGGCTGATTGGGATTGAGTTTGGTTGGGTAGAATCACAAGGACACCCAAGCTTCCAATTAGGGTTTTAAATGTAATTGCATACCAAGGATTCAAGTTCAAGATTACTGATGAAGTTAGCACAATCTCTAATAATTTTAGCTATGTTCTTATAGGTTGAATCTGTTCATCTACTGTTGGTTATTTTCACATTGCTTAGATTCAAAAAAACAATTTTAAAAAAAAAAATCGTCTTGCTTTTTTGGACATATAGTGTTGTAGGAAGTACTATGTTTCTCCTTTTATGGGAACAAAGAATCTTTTATTGCAGGTAATGGTACAATCAAATTTTTGCTACCATTCGACTACATTTTTAAATATTTGGCTGACTAACTGATTAGCAGAGTCAGGAAATGGACCTTTTTAAGTCTTGACTCTTTCAAGGGTCGGGTTTAAAAATTAGAGGAATTTAATAAAATAAGTCTTGTAGGGCCCTTCAGGCCCTTTTAATTTATTATTAATATTTTTTGGATGCAAAGATTCACATATGATGGTAATTTACTAATTTATATGGATTTTGTATTTGTTATAGAGTTATTTATCCATTTAAGTATAAATACATAATAACTATACTCTAATTTTATGATTTGGTTTTTATTTGTTGCGAGATAAAGATTATGGATGTGTTCGCCAATGCGAGAGAAGAAATTCATGATATTCTTACTCATAACTAGAGCCTATTCAAAGCGAAGCACATTTAAATGTCGTTGAAATTGATGATAATGGCAAAGATAACGACAATTATAGTCATCATACTAATGTCGCTTAATGGTATGCTTCTTATATTTTATGTGAGTTATTTGTGAACATAGTTTGCTTTTAATTATGAATTAGTGACTGTGTTTATTTATTGAATGATTCGTGTTGTTTTGATATTAATGTTGACAACATTTATTTGATAAATTAAAACTTTAATTGTTGTAATTTACTAATTATATTTCTTTGAAAAAAAAAGCAGAAAAATAGTTAAAATTTGTAATAGTAACTTCCGGGCCTTGGTGGTCTCGGACCGGACTTTAAAAAACAGATGTTTTTCTTACCCTGAGTCCTAGAGGGCCAGCCCTATTAAGCCTTGATCCTTCACGGACCGGTCTTGATTTCCAGCTCTACTGATTAGTATGAGTCCTGTGATGATTCATGCATTGCATATTTGCATGAGACATACAATGAATATATTATGAAAACAAATAAAAATTATCTATTTGTAATTGAAGTGACATTAACATAAAGTCAAATTATTGTTGTTGTCATTTAACCACATATTCACATGTCAGAAAATGTCCTGGGGCTTTTTTGGGATTTGAATAATGTTTGGGCCCTTTTTAGGATTTTTCACTTAAAAGGCCCCCATATAGATTTTCCCAAAATCTTATGGCATGATTGATGCAGAGAATAGAGTAAAAAAAATAAAAAAATAATGCCTCGTTTTCTTGAATTTTTTTTTTTAAAATCAACAATTGCTACTACTATTTTTATATGAATTAAAAAAAAACAACAGTTGCTACTACTATTATTATTGAATAAAAATGTCCGAATAATGGATATTATTGAGAAAGACCATACCTCCACATCCGCCCCTTCCACTATAACCAAATCACGGAACTTCCCTATCTTTAACCAACACAATAATCAAACCCCATATAAGGCCCAAGAAACCGAACCCACGGAATCTAAAGGACGAGGGATAGTTGCTACTACTATTATAATTGAATAAAAATGTAATAAATATTATTGGGACCTTACACAGTTCCACTGACTCAAATACGGACCTATGTAAAGATTCCCAGCCCAAGAAACAAAAGAAGGAAAAAGACTTTGAGGGAGGACACGATATCGCAAGACAAAACTTTATTTGATCTTCTTCAGTACTCTTTCAAAAAGTTTGGTAAGTTGAGTTTTGATAATTTAAATATTTTTTAAATTAAAATTACTCTCACATTTTTCTTAATAAAAATAGTCTACATGTGCACATCCTTATTCAATGCTCATCACATCCATGAGCACATAGTTCTTATTATTGCGATGTAATCTTAGATCATTAAAAATGATTTAGAGTTCGTCCAAATTTAAAATTTTTAATCTACAATTTTTTTCAAAGATAAATTTATTCTGTTTCAGCTATCTTTATTTTAAATGTTATAGCTATTAAAATAAATTTTCTTTAAAACATTTAAAAAATTAAATTGAATTTGGGTCATCCAAAATCAATCGAGATGATAGATTAAGATGACCACTCTATGCTCATCAACATCATGAGCACAGAATGTTCTCCTGTGTACGATAAACTTGTATCACTCTTTTGATTTCTGGTTTAGTCAGATGAATCATAAGAATAGTAAATTGTTATCCTTCTCAGTTGGATGTCTCATCTGACTTTTAAAACATTGCTGGTGGGTGACTTAATATTACTGGTATGCTTATGTTAACAATATTAATGGCTTCTTTCTTACTTACACTTTTTCAGTTTGTATAATTAATTTACACAGCCTTTTACAAGGGAATCAGCCAAAACATGAAGTACTTGTCACCTCTTTAGGTTTGTCTCCCTCTTTTTATTACTTTTTCCTCAAACTCTCTCTCTCTCACTCTCTTATCCTAATCTGAAACCGTTTGTGTGAATTATGAAAGCAAATGAGAGATAGAGAACCATCTTGCTTTCTTTTTCTTGGAGTGTTTGTTTTGTTTTGAGGTGAGGTGAGGACCACTCAATCTTGGAGGGTTAATTAGTTAGTTTGTTTGAATCAGTGTTTCGTTCATGTTCGTTCAGTGTCAGAAATAATGCCAATGACTCCATTTATTGTTTGCGTGAATGAATCCACCAAAGATCTCTGAATTTTCATTATGAAACACACACTCACCATCCCTTCTAATTATTATTTTTGCTGAGTCTCTCTATTTACTATATATCTGCTCCTAATTCATCACATTTAATTTGGGTCCAATATTCCAGATTTGGGCAGTAAATTAAAGTAATGCTCTCTCATTGGGTTAGAGAGAAGGGAAAAAAAGGACATATATGGAGGAGAGATGGCCTAAGGGTAAGAAAGGAAAAAGAAAAAAGAAAAATTAATTTGCAAGTTCTTATAATTTCACTCAGATCTTTAATCAAGTCCCTTTAGTTTTTTTATCATCAAGTACTTATAGTTTCATCTATTTTTTTGTTAATAAGGGAGTGATCAAGTATGATCGGGGGATATTACAAACGAGACACGGCAATTTCGCGATACCTACAACATCCTCTCAAAAAAAGATTCATAGATCCCATCTTGTGGGTTCGTCAGTCATTCAGATCTCATCCGTTGATTCATGGATTACAAAGTGGATCCACCTTCGACTGGCCGGATGCCCCAAGTTCTTCCGAAAGCACCACTATCGCATCCTTAGATATATGCGTACCTAAGGGTTTCCTACGGACTTTCATACTCTTCCTTGTAGAATTTTGAGTCGATGCCATGTGGAGGTTTCGAAGCCACCCGAGGGTGCTTGATTCTCCTTTCCTTCGTGGCCTTCAAAACCGGGTGGTACGGATAGATAAGATTGGGGCTATTATGCTTGCTAGGTCCACCCACATCCATCAAGGAATCCGGCCAGTTGTGAACCTAACCACCGTATGCTTAGAGCTATCCAAAGTCGATGTTACCACAATGGGTATAAGGGCCGAGCTCTTAGCAAGCAAGTCCATGGGAAGATCACCTTTAACAAGGGTCCGTCATAGTTCTTAGGAGAGGGCCCAATCATACAATCCATATCAGCCTCCTTTAGGTTGGAAGGGGCCTCGCTGGGGCTTGGGACTTCCTTCAACTCCTTCTTGCTATATTCCCGGGGGCGGCCTTTCCACTCTTTAATTTATGTGGGCTTCGTTCACACGGCCCACTACTCCTACATTTATCCTTTCCCAGTTCTTCCGTCTCCCGATTATTTAAGGAATACCTATGATTTCGTGCTCATTGACCAATTCTAGTCACATCCCCATCCAGCCGCTCCTCATGCGCCACGGTTTCGCTATATCCTCGCATTCAAACAATACATTATAGCGAGATCCCCGTTTAAAATCCAATCCCGCTAATTTCGCTACCTTCCCGATTCGCTTTGTGTCCTTTCTCGGGATACCGTACTGCATCCACGAACCATACGGAGAGGATGGCTCCTCCGTCATAGTGCCGCCGTTAGCCACGGCTATTTTGGACGTCGTCGACTTGGATGGGTGCATGAGGGGGACTCCTTGGTTCCCAAACCTCGTCGTATTGCCCCGCAGATCCGGCCCCTTACATTTCTCCTTCGTATGTCCAAACTTTCGCACCTAAAGCATATAGTCGGCAGCCCCTCATACTCAACTCGATATGCCTTGCCATCAACTTTAATATTGGGTATCGGCCCGCAATAGGTCGATGAGTACAAAGAATCCTAGCATACTTTCCTCTTCCCTTCGATTCCGTCATGTAGTCAATTTTGACCACCTCCCCTAGCAAAGATACCAATCGCCCTTAGAGTGCTTTTATGGTAGTACCTAGGAAGGAAAGTCCCGGGATTCGTAACCACGTAACCACCTTAGACACCACAGATGACATAGGGTCAAGTCCGAGTCCATGGTTGCAAAGGAGATAGGCTCCAAAGATCATCCAAGGACCCCCATTAAGGCCTTAGTATAGTCTTCCGTCTTCTCAAAGGTAGCGAAGTAGAAGTTCCCTTCCATGGCGACTAAGTGGTAGGAACCCTTTGGTCGCCACATGGTCCGGGTTCTCGTTAGAAGGTCCCGGTAAGAAATAAACCGACCAAGCGGCTTGATGATTAAAGTGCGTTCCATGCCTCGGACCAATATATCACGTACTTCCTTGGTGAAGTCTATGGAGGGATGCCTTTCTCCCTACAGATCGAAAGTCATCATCGGTGATAACAACCTCCCCCAAATCTATTGGCTTTCCCTTCACTATCCGATTCAAAAGTTTGTTCCGATATGAGATACCATGCACAGATCCCTTTTCCGCCATTACCACATCCTCTTCAATGAGCTTCCAAAATTTCCGCTCCCTCCTCTCCCGGACGTATGCGGACCTTCTTCGTTGATCGGAGACATTCCCGCAAGCGGCGGGGAAAGTCTTTCTCGCTCTCTTTTTCACTCTCTCGTCATCCGATTATTCTTAAGAATCTAGCACCGTATTAGTTTCATCTATTTTTAATCATATACTTATAGTTTTTTTTTCCCCTTTTATCATGTCATTTTAGTTTCACTTTATCTTTAATTAGCTTCCTGTAGATTTTTTCTTATTTGTCACATGAAACTATAATCATTAGAATTTCTGGAAATCTTCAAATAAACTTTCAATTTCTTCTATTTTTTAATTTATTCCATCATTCCTCCTTAAATTAAAGAATTCTCCTCTTTCACCAAACGTTGGGATCATTGTTGGGATTATTGGCTGTGGGTTGTTCTAGCTTAACCAGTAGTCTCGTGTTCAAACCTTAGGTATATGGCTGCAATAATTACTTGAAGGTAGTGAGATTCTCCCATTGTAGGCCTACATTCTCATGAACCAGACTAATCAGTTGCTAGTAACGTCAAATACCAGTAAATTAATCCAAAAGAATTCCCTATAGATAATTTAGAGTTGGTACTTGATAGTGCTTGAACATGGGACGGTTGAGTCGGCAAAACTCCACCATCAACTACGATACCCAGTTGGCATATTATAACAAAGAAAAGAAAGCAAGATGGTCCTCATATGCATTTATAATTCCATGAATGAAATTATATGTGTGTGTACAAAACGATCTACTATTATGCCTAGTTATATCATAAGCATGATATAAATTTATGCCCATTATTGTGTGATATGAGAAAAGTTGTCAGATTTTTTAAACAAACTCGTAATAATGATATAAACTCGAATTAAGAGTTTACTTTTATCATTAAATAAGTATTTATAGTGTATAATTAAGTAATTAAAATTTAAATAGTGACAAAAAATTGATTTAAATACATTTTAAATCTAAATAATTGAAATTAAATATATAAACATTAATAATTTATGGGTTAAAGTGCAATTTCGCCCTGGAAGTAACCATTCATGAGTGTTGGGTATCCAAAAAAAAAAATTAGGAGTAATTTTGCCCCTTACTGTTAAAAATCTAACGGTTAACATCACTTTTTTAATAGTCAGTGTAAATTTTTTAATCAGTATGGGCGAATTCGCTCCCTTTTAACATTTTTATGTCGAAATTGCTCCTCAAAAAAACCTTCGGATATCCAGCGCTCATGAGTGGTTACTTATGGGAAAAATTACACCTTTACCCATAATTTATCTTACTTAGCGTACAAATTAATATAAAATTCATATATAAAGTCATTATTATGATCATATCGAAAAAGTTAATTTGAGTTTAAAGTGAGTTAACACGGTTTTGTAAGTCAAAAACGTAAAAACGTTAAACTCAGTATGTAAACTCATGAATTTATTCGAGGTTATAATTAGCACGAGATTACAAATGACTCAAGACATTTTGTAGATTGGGATTCTCTCCATACCCTTTTCATTCGCTCTCGTTATTTGCCCTAAAGCTATTTTTGGAGTAAAAACAAGCCAAGAAAGCTTTTTTTTCTTGAAAAAAAAAAAAGTCTCAAATCACTGTGGCATTCAGTATCTAGCACCCATTGCCCAAAAATATTTTCTTAGTAGCAGCCACCCAGTATCCCAAGTGCTAACAAAAATTCCACAGTAATGGATGACTTTTTAAAAAAGAAAAAGGGCTTTGCTTGCTTGTTTTTATCCAAAAACTATGTAGTTTTGGGGCAAAAGATGGGAGCGAATGGAAAGGGTAAATGAGAGAATCTCAATCCCAATTTTATAAGGTAAAAACATTAAAAAGGAAATTTAAAGAGTTAAACTTAAGAGTTTGATATCAATAGGTATGAGTCAAATCATTGTCAATTAATTGAACAGGCTTCACTGGCCTCTTCCCACAATGTGCATTGAATTTATTATTATTATTATTGCTCTCTTTCTTCTTACTAAAATATATAGAAGTTATCCAACAACAGAATCTGTATATCATAAATAGGATTTAAATTCAAACTTTTTGTGAGTATGGATTGCATGATTACCAATTAGATTAATCTTCATAAGCATCTTCTCAATAAATTTTTTTTTCCTAATCATAAGGCTTAAACTCGAAATCTTGTTTCACTCAATTCAAGAATAATAATGATAATATATTATTGCTATCTTTCATGCCCTCCGTCTCTTGCGCCAACAAATTCGCCTTTCACTATCTCTTCATGTCTGTCTCTAATAACTTTGGGTGGGTGATACCATTTACTAGTCTCGCAGTTTTGCCATGTCCCCACACCATTATTTTTAACCTCACCACTTTCTTTCATGTACCATTCCATTATGATTTATGACCATATATATAAGGGAAAATTTCATTTAAATACCAGATGAATTTGCAAAACCCCCGATCCTCCGAATTTATAAAAAGACTGAGAAGTACTAAGGACCTATGAGGATATGGAAATTACGTGAAATTACCTTTCTACCCTTACATTTAAATAATTTTATTTTTTTTAAAAAAAAAAAACCCCACCACCCCCCACCCCCACCACCACCTCCACCGGCCGGCCACCACCACCACCACTACGGCGGCCGGCGATGGTGGTGGTTGTGGTGGGGGTGGGTGGTAGTGGTGGCCGGCCGGGCAAATGGTGGTGGTGGTGGTGGGGGTGGGGTGGGGTTTTTTATTTTTTTTTAAAAAATTATTTAAATGTAAGGGTAGAAAGGTAATTTCACGTGAATTTGCATATCTCTCTAGGTCCTTAGTACCTCTCAGTCTTTTTACAAATTCAGAGGACCTCTGGGGTTTTGCAAATTCATCTGGTATTTAAATGGAATTTTCCCTATATATAATCAATACTTAAATTTTGGGCTTTTTCACATGAATTATGAATTTCGCCACGGTGCCTAACCTTTTATTTGAGAGTTGAGTCTACTCCATCACTACTGGAAAAAAGACTTTCTACCTTGATCAGAGAAGAATTTTCATGTTGATTTGTACAAAGTTATAGATAAAAGTATCATATTTTATCCTAAATTTACGTGATGAACGACTTTCTATGTTAATTACATACTATATCGACATAAAGAGTATATTATCTACCACTCTGATTCTATTTATAAGTCCCTTTTGATTAAAAAATTTGGTCTCATTTATAAGTCCATTTTGACCAAATAAATTAGATTGTAACAATTTTATCCATATTAATTGTACCAATAAAAATAGAGGAAGAACAAAAAGTTGAAAGATGCCCATTCATAAATAAGGGTAAAGTTGAAAATTTATTCCATAATCATTGAGCTAACTACCTCTCCTTGGTATGTTTGATTTGGTCAAAAGAGACTTATAAATAAAACCAGAATGATATGTCAGTTAATAATGTGTACACTTGAGGTTAAGTAATGCTTTTAAAAAATTAAGTTTTAATGGGTTAAGGTGCAGATTTGCCAACGAACTATTACTCGAAGAGCGTTTGGCATTAAAAACAATTGAAGGGACCAAATTGGCCAACAAACTATCAAAAAGTTGAAAAAAAAAACCAAAGAACTATTAAAAAAACAACTATCACTATTACGTTAAAATATGAGGCCCTGGCGTAGGACGGTGGCGGAAACACTGGAGAAAAGAGCGGTTAAGCCTTCTTGTTGGATAAAGCAAACACCAACAAAGATGGGACCTATTCGAAGGGCATTATGGCGATGGCGATTCTTTAACAGTGTCATCGGAGGACACAACAAGGGTGCATGCGCGTCGGTTGAAAGTCAAGATTTGGATGAGTTCAAGAGGGTGAGTGGAACACCCAAAGAACAATGGAAGCTTTGGAGACGCGACGTCGCCGACCTTTGTGCGATCCCAATGAAAGACGGAGATACTAAAACAATGACGGGGTAATAGTTCGTTGGCGAATCTGTTCAAAATTGTGTTTTTTTTTTCACTTTTTAATAGTTCGTTGGCCAATTTGGTTCATTCAATTGTTTTTTGTGCCAGACGCTCCTTGGGTAATAGTTCATGTGTAAATCTGCACCTTAACCCAATTTTAATTAATGAGAAGAATAGCATTCTTGTTTGTCATTGAGTTTTAATCACTAAGACAAATACCATGTCCAAACAATTTTTTTGCCTTCTTCTTCTTCTTCTTCTTCTTTTCCTTCCCTTTGTCCAAAGCAAACATGCATAATTACTTTAATCTCAGTGCCTATCAATATTTAGAATATGAGTTCAATCTCTCCGTTAATTGGAAGATCAAAGATGGGAAAGGAACAAATATAGGATTCACATATCATGTGGATCCCATAGCTCTCTTTATTTCTCTTTTTTAATAAATCTTTAAGTCACAGAAAGAAAGTCACAAAATTATATACTAATGACCTTTTTCTTAAACTTTGATTAGTTTTATAAATGCAAAGCTTGTCCAAACTCCAAATGCTATGATAAGGAATTACTTCCTTCGATCGTAGATATAGCAACTATTTAGTTTCTAAATTTATAATTTTTTCTTAAACTATCTTTATTAATTGCATATATTAAAAAGAGTTTTTTTCATTGGTAGAAATAATTATTAAAGGGAATATTTTATAAAAATCAACATATATTTGTTACAATAAATTAATTTAACTAATTTTCTTATTTTATATAAATATGTTTTAGATATATTTTGTATACTGCAAACTTGAAGATTGAGAGTTTGATATGGGCAGAAATATGATAAAGATAAGACTAAGAATACTAACTAGTTGTATCCTTTTTTCCTGCTCTAATTAAGTAATGCAATTATTAAGATCACAATGTCGATTTTGTGTGTGTACAAATTGGCAAGCCTAGGCTTAATTAGTGGAGCTTAGATTTGATATAATATAACGGGGTGACTTTAGTACATTTTTTAAAGTAATTCCATGAATGAAATCATTGTAAATATACATATAGAAGACTTTTATACATTAATTATTTGTTTTGTATTGGAGTTGTATGAAAGAGATATATGTAATAAAGAATAATCAGGTCCTCAATTTCAATGGAATGGTCCTTTCATTGATAAACTTTTCATTGATACATTGATTTTGATTATATAAAATCTTTTCATCAAATCATTCGGAGTGAATAGTATATGTGTGTATTATATATATAATGATGTTATCAAACAAAAGCTATCAAATTATTTGATTATTCATCTTCAAATGATCGTATATATTAATAAATTTATTATTCTAATTATATTACCTATTACAAATGATCAAATTAATTCCTCTGATATTAAACTATTAATTATTAAATGATTCAATGTTTCAAATCACACTTTAAGAATATATTTGACTATTCATCTTCAAATGATCGTATATATTAATAAATTTATTATTCTAATTATATTACCTATTACAAATGATCAAATTAATTCCTCTGATATTAAACTATTAATTATTAAATGATTCAATGTTTCAAATCACACTTTAAGAATATATTAAATAAGAAATTATATTATAACTTAAAAATACGATAATTTCAGAAAGTAAGATTATGATCACTCAATATAATCAAGGCTTGTAGATGTTAGACTTTTGTGGATAAAGTTTCATGAATTATGAGTTTGTCTTTGGGCCTTTATTTGTTTTTTGCAATCATTATTTGCTTTACTTTGTTTCATTAATAACTTTTTATATGATTGAAAATGACCCTTTTTCATTGTATTAGTCCTAGCTTCTAGTAGCTAAGTGACCCGTTAAGTATTAATAAATCATGGTATTAAAATTCAATCTAAATCAACAAGTCAGACTAATAAACCAGTGAATTAGTCTTCTAATTTACCCAATTAAGAGTTTTGGACGGGCTGATTGAGTTAGATTTTATGTAAAAAAAAATAGCAATTGGTTATTCTTGTGTTTTAGTAACTTTGTTTTACTGCATTAGATGTGGTTTATACATAAATGTCTCTTAAGGTTATATATGAGTTTTATTGCATATTTTAATTACAATATACTACTACAAATAGTTATTTATTAATCCATGATTAGGTTGGCCTCAGTTCAACCATAGTTTTATGATATATCACCAAACCTTAAAGCACTGTCTCGACCAGTTTAATGATTTATCCGATTCTTAGTACATTGATTAATAAATTACATTAATAATTAGTTTATAATTTATAATATATACAACAAACACACACTTGGATTTGAAATCATTTTGCTCGTGGACTTGAGCCTACAAACAAAGATGTGATGTCTTTATATATGGTGGATAACGAATCCGTATAATATTGATCACATGTTGCCTTAATGATTATTAAACAACTAATACATTAAACATATCACACATGTGAATCTCTCGCAAATCATTGGAGGGGTGGTGGTGCAACATTTGATTTTCACAGGATTAATTTAGATGATTTAAATTGTATCAAATTTTTAATAATATTTTGTACTTTAAAAGATATGAAACGATGTGAATTTAATTTAAACTATTCAGATATTTCTGCAAATCTTTCACATCCTTCTCAGGTAAGCCATGAATCAATCTTATTGTGTTCGTCATGCTTCTTCTTGTCGCTTATTACCTTTTGTTGTAGATATTATTGGAGTTCAATATCCATAAAAAAGAAGAGTTGTTTCAATGGGGTGATGATGCAACAATTTATGCAACACGTTTCATATTAGTGATTACCCACTCTTTTAACCAACAAGCTAGATTGCAACTTTGTTATAAGTTTTAGGGTTAATAACATATTTGGTCCATCAAGTTTACTCTCATTTGAGTTTTTGTCTTTCAAGTTTTAAACCACTAGTTTTAGTTTCTCTACGACAAAATAATTCAGATTTTTATTGAGTTATAGGAACCAACGCTTTAAATGAAATAAAACTTGAGAAATCAAAACTTATGATTTAAATTTAAAATTTAAGAAATTAACATTAAAATGAGGGTAAACTTAAGGAATCAAAGATTATATTCACCCTAAATTTAATTAAAAAGTTTTTGGTGTAAGGGTTGACTACAACCAAGTTATACATTGACTAGATAATGTACTTCTCCGTTCTAAATATAGACATAGTTTGAAGTGCAATTTGCACTACAAACTATGTCTATATTTAGCGCTTTTTCCTATTCGCCACTTTTAAAATAATTAATTATCAATTTGCTACTTTTTTCAAAATATTTTCGATGCGCACTCTTTATCGACTAAACCAAGGTTTAGTTGACTAAAACGCAGAAATTGAATTTTTTGAAACCCGCGATTTAGTCGACTAAATGGCGGTCGGGGTTTTTTTTTATTATTATAAAACCCCGACATTTAGTCGACTAACCCACTTGGGTTAGTCGACTAAATTGCGGCAAAGGGGTTTTTAAACCCTCATTTGCGTCATAATGGAACTCTTATCATAGCAACCCTTCCCCCAATACTCTCTTTTTCTCGTTTTAGTGTGACCCATCAAAGTTTAATCTCATTCCACCTTATTCAAGGTATTATTGTTGTGTAATCATTGTAATTTCATTTTATCGACATCGTTTAGCCACTTGGGTTAGTCGACTAAGAAATAGGGGTTTTAAAAACCCCCAACCGAGGCTATAGGAACCCTAATCATTATTATTTTACTATTTATTATTATCTTATCACAATTAGTTAGATATTGCCCCCACATAAAATATGCTTCACTATATATATTATTTTGTAAATAATATTATAAGTGAAATAATATAGGGTTAGTTAGATTAGATCCTATTATATAGGAGTTTATAAATACTAACAACATAAAATACATTTTATTATGATACCTATATATACATATATCATAACAACAAACTGAGTTCGGTTTATTATTATTATCATATTTAAGGAAAAATATATATTTAATAATAGATATCTATATCCATTATTACTATCGTACACCCCATGGTTCATTATTCTTCTAAAAAAACAAAAACAAAGATTTAGTTTTATTATTATTACTATCATATAATTTCACTTTTCACAATTAAAAAGCATCAGGGAGCACGATTATCTTGGTTTTTTTTTTTTTTTTAATTCCATGTAATGAGACATACATGCTAAACATCCAATTTGAATATATATAGGTATCATAATAAAATGTATTTTATGTTGTTAGTATTTATAAACTCCTATCTAATCTAACTAACCCCTATATTATTTCACTTATAATATTATTTACAAAATAATATATATAGTGAAGCATATTTTATGTGGGGGCAATATCTAACTAATTGTGATAAGATAATAATAAATAGTAAAATAATAATGATTAGGGTTCTTATAGCCGCAGGTTGGGGTTTTTTTAAAAACTCATCATGCGATTTAGTCGACTAACCCAAGTGGCTGAACGATGTCGATAAAATGAAATTACAACGATTACACAACAATAATACCTTGAATAAGGTGGAATGAGATTAAACTTTGATGGTTCACACTAAAACTGAGAAAAGAGAGAGTACTGGGGGAAGGGTTGCTATATGATAAGAGTTCCATTACGACGCTTAAAACGGGTTTAAAAAACCCCTCCTGCCGAGATTTAGTAACTAACCCAAGTGGGTTAGTCGACTAAATGTCGGGGTTTTACAAAAAAAAAAAAACAAACCCTCGATCAGCCATTTAGTCGATTAAATCACTTAGGTTAGTCGACTAAATGCGGGGTTTCAAAAAATTCAACTTCAGCGTTTTTGATCGACTAAACCTTGTTTTAGTCTACTAAAGTAATGACACATCGGAAATATTTTGAAAACAAACTTGCAATTGGTAATTAATTATTCAAAAAGTGGCAAAATAGGGAAAAAAAAGTCTATATTTAGGACTGGTAATAGCTATTGACCATAACAGATTAGCAATTACCCACTCTTTTTATCAGCAAGTTTGCAATTATGTTATAAGTTTAATAAAATTATAGTACAAAGTATTGACTACAATATATTACCCATTAACTACAATGTAATTGATATTGATCATGACAGATTAGCAATTACCTACTCTTTTTATTAAAAAGCTCACAATTATATCACAACTTATATTCTTTCTGATTTTATATATTTGATCCAGTTGAAAAGTTCAGAGATTAAAAAAATTGTTAACCTGTTGTTTGATATTATTATATAAATGCGTCAATTTTCTTAAAATGCACTCTTTTTATGAAAATATATATTATATATGAAAGAAAAGGTAATGAAAAAGATATTAAAATTAATAAAGATAGCATAAAAATATTAATGACTAAATGATATCTATAAACTAAATCTTATGACCAAAAAAAAAGTAACTCATTATTAGGTGTGACTTTCGATACTAACATGAACAATCCAAACACTAATTCAAAATTATTTCGACCCCGCATTTGGATCTTGCCAAACCATGATGTTGTCCACCCAGCCCTCAAAATAAGAAACAAACTAAAGGGCCAAAACATAATCATTGCACAAAACCATAATTTTTTTGGGACTATATATGAATCGTTAATACTTTTAACACTATAACGTAATATCTTCATCTGACATTTTCATTCTACAGTCTACACAACCTCAAAAGACTCAAACTTTAAGAAATTTTGAAACTGTATTGAATTTTCTAAAAAGATTATCCCGATTTGGTTAACCCTAATAAGAGATATAGTGCATTAAATTGTGCAATCAGTAGCAGCTAGTGGCTCTTGTCTCTATCAAGAATTAAAGATGGTCCCAAAAATACTAAGAGGGTTGTGTGGTGGAATAGGGACAACAAAGTAGTTGTATGTGTTGTTGTTCTGTGTGTGGAGATCATAACATGGCATGCCTCTGATTTGTTTAATTAATTCTTTCTGCTATCTTCTCTTCATCAATTCAAGACCATGAATTTATTCTAATTTTTGGTCATTTTTTGTCACTTTCAATTTCTTCCTAGTTCTTTTTATTTTTATTTTGAAATATTCAGGTTAAATTTTTATTGCTCGAATTTATTGATTTTAAATTTTTTATGATTTAATAATATTTAGTTAATTATTAAATTCAACTGATTTAAAATTTAGTTTAAACAGTTTAAATTATATACACAAATTGATAGAGGGGGAAAAGAGAGAAAGAGGGAGAGGGAAACATGATTACAAGGTCTTATTCAAGCAAAAAGGGAACAAAAAGACACCTAACATGCCTATAATTACCCCTTTTCTTTTAAAATAATTTATAAATTTTATAACAATATGATGTATAATGGATCGAGAAGGACTCTACAGTCAAAGGGTTTTCATATGAATATGAGCAAAACTAAAATATTCATTGCAATTTTGATAAGAGAGAAGTTAGAAGTGAAGTGGATGTGAGGGCAAATCATTCCACAAGTGACAAGGTGTAAATATTTGGGATTAATTATATAACAACATGGTGAAATTGATGAAGATGTCAATCATAGAATTCAAGCTAGATTGTATAAGTAGAAAATAGCTACTGGAGTTATTTGTAATTGGAAAATACCTAATAAGGTAAAAGGGAAGTTTTATCGCAGTGCTATAAGACAAGTAATGCTATATGGTAGTGAATGTTGGGCTTTAAAAGGACAAGATGAACATAAAGTAAGGGTAGTTGAAATGAATGTGTGATCATATAAGAAAAGATAAAATTCGTAATAATCATATATGCAAACGAGTTTGAGTGGTACCTATTGAGAACAAAATGATTTAAAAAAATCATTTAAGATGGTTTGGACACATTTAAAGAAGGCTATCGAGATAATTAATGAAGAGGGTCAAGCAAGATCGAAGCGAAAACTCAATAAGCTTATAAAGCAGTATCATTTGGTTACTAATCCATCTAAAGATATAGTTTTTGATAGAGCACAATAACATTGTGTGATCTATGTAACCAGGGGCGGAGCCAGGAATGAAAATTAGGGGGCGAAAATTACATAATATAACCCAGTGGAATTAGCATTTGAAATTAGGGGGCAAAAATTACAGAATTGGACCCAAAATTTTAGAAAATTATGCTTTGACCTTATAAATATTTCAATATTTTCATTTTAGTCCTTTTATAACACTTTTAAATAGGGACTAAAATGAAAAGATTGAAATTTTTAAGAACTAAAGCATAATTTCCAAAAAAAAATGGTCCAATTATGTAATTTTATGGGGCACCCCTAGCCCCCTAAATCCGCCCCTGTATGTAACCGACCAGACTAAGTGGGATAGATCTTTATTGTTGTTATTGTTATTTATAGTATAACAATACGATGTAATGTTATCAAGTATTGTCTAATCCAATGGAGAATTATTATTATTATTTTATAATAGAGAGAATAATTCTCTTAATTTAATGTGTATCCACAAGTTTTAAGCTTACTATAAGAAATCAAATCCCCTTTATTCAATTATATCACCATGAATAAATACTTATAATCAAGGACATATAATGCTATTGATGTCACATAGCGTTTGATCATTCTCACATGTTTAAGTATTTTTTCAATTTGAAGCCAAAAGTTGATTGATTTACTATGCATTTTCTAAATTTATATAAAAAAGTACATTATAAATAAAGAGAAAAAATATAATATGCATAAAAATAGATGTGCGTGTGGGTCAAATTTTTATCTTAGATGAATCATTTTTTCATTATCTAATTAATAAGAAAAGTATATTATAGCCATTATATTCCAATTTTATAAAATATGCCTTTTTTTCTGATTTTGTTTGTTTGTTAATAAACACACTTTTCTAGTAAAAGTAACAATAGAATTGTCAATTAGATCAGAGCTAATGACTTCATGAGCTCTAATTTAGAGACTTCATTTAATCTTTCCATCAATTTGTGTTACCTAATTATGTATGAATCACTATAAGTAATTTTTGTTTTTCTTGTTCAAGCCTTCATTCTTTAGGTTTAAGTGTAAAATTTACTGTTAAAGTTTTTTTTTTTTTTGGGCAATGCATGCTTGGAAGATCTTTAGTGAAAAACTATGTATGAACTTATTAATTTCCTAAATGAAACAAAATTGACACATATGTTAAATATACCCATGCTAACGTACAGAAGATAATGGTGACATGGAAGCTGATCGATATGACGACGAAAATGTCACACTCTGATCTTATCTGTGTCAATTTTTCAAACTCTCCACCTTATTCTTCCCCTCTTCTTCCATTTCATGACTCTCTCTCACATTCCGGCCAATGTTACGTTTATATGCACATCCAGATAACAAAAAAGCCACCATCTTCCACAACGACCGTCAAGTTGGCTAAGTTTTTATTTTATAAAGACATAATACACTCATGCACCCTCCCTCCTCTCTCTCTCTCTCTCTCTCTCTCTCTCTCTCATATGTATATATCTTCTAGGTTGAAAAAGGTGAGGACATGTTATAAATATAGCTAAAAATAGGCTTTCAAGAACAAAAACATCAAACATGGGGCAAGTTCTATATCACATCGATCCTTAATATAAGACATATTTATCTAATTTGATTAGATTAAAAAAGTTGGTTAAATTAGTTAATATGACAAGTATTTTCTAAAATACCCTAGTCATTTTTCCTTAATTCCTCAATTTCCTCTTCTTTTTGATTAAGGTTGAGAGAACATCAATAGGGTAAATTAGGAAAATATTTATAAATATAAAAATTATACTTCCTCCGATCCTAATTATAGGAACACATTTTGGAGTTGGTCTTGATCCTAATTATAGGACTAAGTTTTAATTTTGTCCATTTCTTCCTAAAATACCCTTATTGATACTTTCTCAATAATAATTTAATAATACACCTATATATTTTATAATGTAAGTAATGTTTGCAACTCATTAATGCCATATACACCTCAATTATATTGTTTTTTTAAATAAAATAATTTTGAACATTTTTTGTCATATTTTTCCCATATCACCCCTACTAATATCCACAATAACTAATTTAACAACACACTTATATTCTATCAAGTGAGAAATTCTACTTTATTTTTTATTTTTCTATAATCAAAATTTTGTATTTAGGATGTAGTATAAATTAATCATAGAATTATGAGTTTATTTTGATAATAAAATTACCTACTGAGAGTACACTGTATATGATAGGAGTAATTATAACGTTCACATCTCTGGTAAATTCAATTTCGATTCTTTATCCAAGAAAACAAAAAATCCACCGAAGCCCATACTATAATAATGAGTTTGAATCTTATCTCGGTAATTACAATACAAAATCTCCCTTTCCAGAACAATCATTTTCTAAATTAAGCAAGAGTATTTTTGGAAAATAATTATAATTAACTAATTTAACTATTCTCCTTAATCTCTCTAAATTCTAGTAAAGTGTCCCTATAATTAGGACCGGAGGGAGTATCTTATATTTAAGACAAAAAACAACTCCTCGAATATCTCTTATATGAAGAACCAAAGAAGTATATTATACTCCCTATGTCCTTTATTATAAACTTCATATTTGTGATTGAATACGTCCCAAAATATATGTTTTATTTTAAATTTATCTAGAAATTTATTGTGTATTTTTAATTTTACCTGTAACATCCCATTTGAAAACGGCGGAATATTTTTTTTTTTTAAACGTTTCCAAATATTTCAAGCAGAGTAATCAGAGTAGAGCATTGGAGCGAAAGAGTAACTGATTCATAACAAACATCAACCACGGTGTAACATTGTAATGATTACATTAATCCTAGAGTTTGAAAGTGAATAACCGAAAGCGGTAAAGATAGATAAGTCTCTCGGCCGCACGTCTTCATCGATGCTTGCCTCGATCTTCGATCCGTATTCCTCCAGATCCTGATGCTATAGCGAGATTCAATTCACCGCATTGAATCTCGTGTAACTGATTAATCTCAAACCCAAACAATACAAAAGTATACGGATAACGGATATTCTAGACAATACAACAAGTATATCACTACATAAGCATACAGCGAGATGCATGATCATTATGCCGACAAAACATAAGCATTACGCAGTATGTAAAGCCCCACAATGTAAAACAACAATAACAGCTTGCACTATTCACCGGTGCCACGATACCACTCGTGTTCTCGCTAGAAAAACATACGGCGTTATCATGACTATAACCCGTAAAACCTGCATCGTATATCGGTCTACGAACATATCTATCACACATATATGCATTTAAGAAGTACAAGATTAGTGTTACAAGACGCGTCCGTACCTTCGTTGACGACGTTAGGTACTTCTCGCGGAAAAACGTACTTTTTACGGAAAAACGTGAAATGTTCGACACAAAGACGTCGGGCGGCGTAACGACGGCAAATCGAGTTTCGATGCCCTATAGGAGTAATACCACTTTCATTAGTGATTTGACATCATAACTAGCATTTTAGGTAAAAATTACCATTTTGCCCTTCTACCCCTAATTTGGCGGAATTTCGCGTAACTTCGTTACTTTGACCGTATTCCATTTCAAAATTATCCCCACTATGTTTTTACCTCGTCGGGCATCTTTCAATGCAATGAGGCATAAAAACAAGCATAGGAACAAATTCGAAACTTCCTAGATCAAAACAACAGTTCTACTATAACTACCGAAAGAACTACGGAAACTAAAAACTAAGGACGGAAGAACTTACTCGGAGCTAAGGCAAAACTTTTGCAGAGCTTCTCACTCTAAGTTTCGGCCAAGGTAGAGAGAAGAAAAGGTGTGAAGAATGAAGAAGGAAGGGTGCTATTTATAGAAAAAGGGAGGGACAGGTGGGTATTAACAAAAAGTCTTCGAGAAATGATTCGGCCGTTGGATCTAGGGTTTTGTAAGATGCAATCTTGACCATTCAAGGTCTTGGCCGACCTCTTGGTCCCCCAAAAGTCAAAGATTGATTTTTCATCTTGCTTTATGGCCTCCGGCCCGATAAAGCTACGATCGGTGTCCGTTTCGCGCGATTTCGCAGAAACTCAAAAATCCGGGCATGTAACTGTGAAGATCTTTTCATCCTCTTTCATATTATCTATTTTGATCCTCTTTTTGATCATATCCAGGTATTCTCCGGTGCGTCGGAAGATATTTGGACAAACGCGTCCGATTCTAAATCGCTTCCGATAGAACCAACTTCCGGACAATAATTATTTGAATCGTAAAACGTCCGGTGGTTGCCTAACTTAATCCGTGTTTGAAAACACGCAATTGTTTCTATAGGTTCTCACTTTGCCTATCCGGCTCTACTCTATTTGATCGCTTTCCGTCTTATTAGGAATTAGGGTTTTCGGTTCTTGGAATCGACGTCCCAGTAAATTCTTTCTTCGTGTAAAAATTCACTTGTTCTTAATTTGATCAGTCCGAAAAGACTTTTACCCGGTTTACCCTGTAGAATTTATTTCTAACTTTTCCCTGGCCTCATTTATATAAGCCGACTCACCGCATTATATTATTATTTTATTCTAATTACCATTTTAATTATTTAAACAATTCTTTTTAATTAAAAATAACCATAATTTCGACCCCTCTTTTAAAAATTCAGATTTATTTATTTTTCTATAATTTTTTCCATTTTTAAAAATATAATATTTTTTACCAAAAATTCATGTTTTACCCCTGCCTTCGTTAGGGCTTAATCGGGCCTAATTTCTTCGTTTAGTGATCTTTTCAGGATCAGGTTTCTTCATATATTTATCTTTACTAATTTACAGTATATTGTTATCTTTCAAACTTCTATCCGATATTGTCATTTTATATCCGTGTAAAATATTAAAAATGTTTACCCCATCAAGTTACTTTATGATTAAACGCTTTTTAAACTTTTCTTCAAGTTATTTCCTCCGAAATAATTTATTAAATTCTCATAATTTAGGGATATCACTTCCATATTTTTCTCATAATTTTTCATGATCTTTCGGTATTTATCATAATACTTTTAGATTTTTATCACCATTATATCATTTTTAGTCATTCTGTTCATGATTTTCCGTAACTTTTTCAACAATTTACTCTATAATAGTTTTATCTTATGAATTTACTTCATTAAAATATTCATTAATTTTCCTTTATCTCGTAAATTCAGTTTTAAAAATCCCAGATTACATTACCCCTTTTTTTGTTAATAAAGGGACTGATCAAGTAAGATCGGAATATTATAAACGGCATTTCGTGCGACTCTACAAGATCCCTTTAGACTGTATTTATTACATTTATTCTCTCACTTGTCTTTTTTGCACGTAAGTGTATGGTTGAAAAAATAATACACATTTATTGTCTTTCATTAATTGTAATTGTTTTCTTTATTAGCACAAATCAGTTATTTGAAGAAGGGGGAAGGGAGTAATAATAATATATATATATATATATATATATATGATAGTTTGAAAAGGAGTAGAAATATTGAACATGTAGCTACACTAGCTAACCATAAGCCTCACATCAGGCAAGTTGCATATAAAATAATAATAATAAGGGGAACGAGGTCAAAGACGAATCAGGCGCCGCTACCACTTTTGTTCTTTTCAAATGTTCCTTTCAACTCAATCATTTTGACGTTTAAAATATTTCAACAACAAGATCCTCATCTTTGACAAAATTACACTTTGATCATCTTCTTTTTCAGATATTTATATTTAGATTTTACGAGTTTCACAATTATTTTTAAAATTGAAATTTTGAAATTCACAAGCATATTCTTATTTTTTTTAAAAAAAAAAAATGAACCACAATTTCAATTTCAATGATTTATTTATGCGATGTTCATGAAATATAGTCTTCTTCTAAAATAGTTAGTAAGAGAATGTAGCTTATACCCTACAAAAATGTGTTTTTCAGATCTAAATGTGATGATCTTTTGCATAATTAACCTGGTTATGAGTAATCCTTACGTGCTTTTTGAAGCGTGAAAGGAAAGCTACCTTCAATCTAGCTACTGATCGAATCTTCAAAGACATAACTAATATCTAAATCTTTGGTTTTATGTGAACGTCTGAATGAATACTAGTAACTAATAAAGATTTATTCAGATGGTAACAATATATGTATAGAAGTATGCATAATCTCCTTTCAAATGTAAAAATTTGATCGATGCATAATTTATAAATATTTTTTAACTATTCTTTGATATGTGTGTGTGTGTGTTTGAGGTTTTGGGAGAAAGACAAAAATATCATCAAATTTGCAAATCCAATTTATGATCTCGAAACTTGATCATTGTAAAGTTTGCAGGGAGTGATATGAGATTCAATTTTCGTGCGAAATGACCTAAATACTCTTAAATAAGTAATAACTTCAACTTACTAGATGATACCAATAACTAAGGCAATGGTGATAACTTATTAAGACATTTTGGCGATTTCATTACTAAATTTAGTCCTATTTTTATTTGTTTCTTGTTCCTAGCTAGGGTTTTCAAGTGTAATTTTCCAATACATATTGGAGAAACAATATAATAGAAGCCACCATCATATGTACCTACTTGCTAGCTAGCCTCAAGGCTAAAAGGATTAATTGTGATTTCCAAATTAAGAGGCTTAATTAATTCAATCAGAGTTTAGTGAAATCCAGCTATATACTTTACTACATTCTTCCGCAAAATGCGTTAACTTGGTCATCATTCATCAATATCACTACTTCCCTTTTCCTCATTCCATTTTCAACCTTTTCGGTCAACTTTCATATTTAATGCATTCTCACTCCACGCCCTTCCCAATTTTTATTATTTTTAACTAGAATGTGCAAACTTGGACCGGCTATTAAACCGGTTAAAGTACTGGGTCAATGGTTAATGAGTTAGAAAGAGTTAAACCGGAGCTAACTTAGAGTCAAAACAATGAGAAATTAAAGATTTTAGGGTAATTAATTTGAATGGGTTTAACTGGTGTTTATAACATACAGATTGATATGTAAATTTTTTATATATTTCATTTTAATAATAAATATATTGATATTAATTTCTATTCTATTTTTCCTGAAATCCTACAGTGTAATTGATGTTATATACATGGCATGAAATCTATAGTCAATGATCCTATTAGAGTCTAAACCCTTTGTAATAAATTGTAAGTTTAATTGTAATATTGAAGCACGTTATTATTGGTCACACCCTGTAAAGGTTTTTACTTTTTACCCCAATGGGAATTACTAATAAGATATTTTCGTGATTGTTTTTTACCTGAAGATATTTTCGTGATTTGTATCCATCAACATCATTCGATTTGATGGCCCTTCCCATGTGAGAAATTTAGTGATTTTTTGTTCATACAGAATTATTAGGCTGTGGATGCATGGTGAAAAAGAGAAATAAATAAATCACATTAAACATATTGAAGCGTTTACATTTACTGTGTCTAGTGTTTATTATAAAATACCAATTAATTTTTCTCACAAATCAATAAAAATAGTTAAAGTTAATAAAGTTGTCCTAGAATCTAAGTAATTTCCAATATTACCCCTACTAATTGTACTGAACTCTAATACTCTCTCTGGTTCCTTATTATAAGGCACCAACTAATTTTCTCACAAACCAATAAAAGTAGTTAAAGTCAATAAAGTTGTCCTAGAATCTAAATAATTTCTAATATTACCCCTACTTATTGCACTAAACTCTAATATTATATTAATTATTACTTTCACCTACTACCTTTATTAATTAGGGCAGACATGGAAAAAAATAATCATTGCTCATTGGGAACAAGCAAGTATATTATAAAAATGACCAAATAAACTTGCTAGTTGGTGCCTTATAATAAGGACCAAAGGGAGTATCATGTTAATTATTACTCTCAAGTCTCACTCACTACCCTTATTAACTATGGGCAGACATAGAAAAAAATAATTAATGCTCATTGGGAACAAGTAAGTGCTTTATAAAAAAGACTAAATAAAATTGTTAGTTGATGCCTTATAATAAGAATTAGAGGAAGTATATGTGTGTTTATGCTAGCATTAGAAATACGTTCATGTAAGTTGAGATAACTATTCTTACATATTTGCCTCGTATACTGTAAATCACGTTGAAAAAGTAGATTTTACCACTAATACAAACATAGATTATATTTTATGTTAAAGAAATTAATTAGATAATTCTATATTTAAGAAGCTATAATGTTTGTATCCAATCAGATTAAGGTATGTAAATTGTTTATACATTGTTTATCATATAACAAAATATGATTATTAATATTATTAAAATTTTAAAATCCACTTGTGTCATATAAAGCTAATTACTCAAGTCTTTCCCTTTATACTATATATATGTATGTTGGTTTGATCCAGGTATGATATATTTTTTTAAGAAAAGATTGTACTACCTAGTATCACTGATAGTTCACCTTAAAATGTAGCTTTTATAATAATGCATAAGATATATATTAATATAAGAATTAGGAGTTTATATTAATAAATGAATGAGTAAAAAAAGAAAGAGAGGATATTATGGATGGGTGTGAAAGGAACAAGGCTCAGCAGAGTGTAGGTTGAGAGAGAACAAAAGGCGTCCCCTTTTGAGAAAGGAGGGAGCAGCAATCAGCAACCTCAAAAGCCATTTTCACTCCTTCCCAATAACAAAAAGCCTAATCACATTCAAATATTATAGGGAAAATTACGTGTAGGTCCCAAGAAACAACAAAAATTACAAAACAATCCCTTAAAATCACAAAATTACACAGAAGTCCCAAGAGACTTTTTTGATATTATTTATATAGAAATAAAATCTAGGTTTTTAAATGTTGTTGTAAATACATTCATTTCTTGTTGTAAATATGGTTTTTTTCTGTTGTAAATGGCCAGATTTTAAATTTTGTTATAAATACAACACTTCCAATTATAAATCTAGCTTTTTTTCTGTTGTAAATGACCTCTCTACGTTCAAAATTCAGGTGTTTAAATGTTGTTATAAATATGAGCATTTTCTGTTGTAAATATGACTTTTTCTGTTGTAAATGATCAGGTGTTTAAATGTTGTTATAAATATAGGCATTTCTTGTTGTAAATATAAGATTTTGTTGTTAATACAAATAATATCAAAAAAATCTCTTGAGACTTACGTGTAATTTTGTGGTTTCAAGAGACTTTTTTTTTATAATTTTTTTCGTTCATTGGGATCTGCGTGTAATTTTCCCAATATTATACTACCCTCCACCCATTAATTTAATATCTATTTTGTAATTTAATTTAAACTATAAACTAAATATTATATTAAAGATTGAAGGTAGTATATTGTATTATATATCCATAGATAAACCCTCCTTGTCCTCTATATATACCTATACATAGATAAACCCTCCTGTCCTCTATATACCATTTTGGTCCTATTTATAAGTCTTTTTTTACTAAATCACACATTTCAAGGAGAGGTAGTTAGCTCAATGATTATGGGGTAAATTTTCAACTTTACCTTTATTTGTGAATGAGTATCTTTCAACTTTTTATTCTCTCTCTATTTTTATTGGACAATTAATATGGGCAAAATTGTCACAATCTCATTTATTTGGTCAAAATGGATTTATAAATATGACCAATTTTTTTAGTCAAAAGGGATTTATAAATAGAACCAGAGTGGTATACCTATAAAAAGAAAATTTTGATCCAAAATATAAGAGGTTGCCAGAATAATTAATGATTGTTTTCTACTTTTACCCTTTACTGGAGAGAGAGAGCCCAGAGAGAGGGATAGATAATAAATATTACTCTGGTCCTATTTATAAGTTCATTTTGACCAGAAAAAATTATGTCCTATTTATAAGTCCAGTTTCATATAATAAATGAGACTGTGACAATTTTACCCAATTAATTGTACCTATGAAGATAGAAAGGGAAGAAATAGTTTTAAAATACTCAATCATAGATTAGGACAAAGTTGAAAATTTACCCTATAATCATTGAGTTAACTACCTCTATTTGATATGTGAGATTTGGTCAAAATGGACTTATAAATAGGATCGAGTGATATACATTTAAAAATTAGATTATTTAATAAGGGTAAAATAGGTAAATTTTATAAATTTAAGACACATTAAATGACTTAATTAATATTTTAGGTCTGTGGGAATGAATTAACAACGTTTTTATAATTTGGATTGGAGAGAAATTAGGTATAATTTTTGGGATAGAACTAGTCCATATATGTTTACAATTTTAATTCATCTTTTTCGTTTTTACTCCAACAAGTCTATGTATTAGTTATATTTTGGTAAGATTGATAAATTAGTGTTAATTACTCTTTAAATAGCTTATATTGTGAGTAAAAAGAATTTCTTTTACAATGGGATTTATACCATGGAAGTCCCAAATATGTTCCTGAGTTAAGTATATGTTTAGATTTCAGTAGAAACTACTTTTCTAATATAATTTATAATATATAAGATAAATATAAAAAAAAATTATCTAAATTTATATCAACATGTTTTTTACATGGTTCTCAGACCAGACCGGACCGGTCAAACCGGTGGGTAAATCGGTCGGTCGGCTGGTTCATTTTTTAAAAATAAAAAATAAAAAATGATTTTTTTTTATTTCTTTAGAATTTTATATTAATAAACCCTAAAATCTTTCATTTTTCACCTAGGTTTCATTTGAAACGGTTTAACTCGGGTCATTTGGCCTTTGACCCAATACATAAATCGGTCTAGTGACCGATTTTGATTTCAGAGCATTGGTTTTTAAAACCTCAACTCGCTTA
Source organism: Acacia melanoxylon (assembly GCA_019022615.1). Lineage (NCBI taxonomy): Eukaryota > Viridiplantae > Streptophyta > Magnoliopsida > Fabales > Fabaceae > Acacia > Acacia melanoxylon. The sequence continues at coordinate 17,028,385 of JAFJYJ010000005.1, forward strand.
CCCCACATGACATCTCCTTCACCCTTCGCAAATCCCCACAAAGTTCTCTAGCTCGGTTTTCAAACCCTCACTTGTGGGCCACCACCATGCTGTCCCGCTTTTCCCACGCCTATGGATGTAACCCTCATTTTCGTATCTTTCTTATTTTTTCTCCATTTATTAAATATTCTAAAATTTAAAAACAAGTCCTATCATTTACAAATTAAAAATATATAGTTTATCATAGATTTATAAAAATAAAAATAATTTATTAATTTCTATGATTTATATTTGATTACCGCTCAATCCCTATATTTAAATTTAGTCTCTCAAATTGGTTCCTACGGTTATTAGAAAATTGTCATTGTTCTTCTAATATTGGATTGAAATTGAGTCATTATGGAGACTAAATTGTTTGAGATTATTAAAAATGCTTATTTATGTAAATTGAGATAAATTTCTTTTACATGTTTACCTCGTATACCATAAATCACAATTAAAAAATTGTTTTTAAATGCTCCAATAATTGTTCCAAACAAGCACTTTGCAAATGTGAAACTATAGCTGCATACATATTAATTTATCAAATAATATATAAAATTATTCTACACTTTAATAATCTAGTGAGATTATCCTTAAAATAAATTATTATATCTTATGCTTAATATGAGACCCGATTGACTCATTTGGAAAAATTAAGGAAACTAGATAAATTACTCAATTATATTTATAGTACATGATGTTTCTAAAATACTTATATATAACTCTAGTCCTATTTATAAGTTTTTTTCGACCAAAAAATTTAGTCTTTTTTTATAAATACAATTTCAGGATAGTAGATAAGGTTGTGACAATTTTACCCATATTAATTATACTCATAACAATAAATTTTGAAGATAGAGAGAAAAAAAAGTTGAAAAATACTCGTTCATAAATGAGGGCAAAGTTAGAAATTTAGCCCATAATTATTGAGTTAACTACCTCTTATTGATATGTGAAATTTAGTTTTAAAAAAACTTATAAATAGTATCAAAATGATATATAATTAGATTATATATCAGTTTATAAGCTAACCAAATTAGTTTTGAGAAAAATAATAAATATAAATAATTTAAAATAATTTTTTTTATCTCTTCAAATTAATTAATTAGGTCTCATATTAAAGACATGTGCCCGTTTATATTATTGGCCAAAAAGATAATTGTATTTTCAAAGACTCATTTGTTTATTCATCTAAAAAGCATAGTACATGCATAAAGATAATTTTTAAACAAAAATAAATTACAGAGAAAGTGAGTATATTTTTTACAGCTTTTTATTTTTCCCCTTTTTACCAGCAGAAATTTGTTTAAACCATAAGTAATGTTTTTTTTTCAATCATTATTTTTTCCGCTTGGCATGGATGCTTGATAATGCTTAATTAAAACGATAACGCATGAGTGATTATTGTCCTTTCAGAGGCTGTATAAGTCTCATTTTATAAGATTCCTAAATGATTTCTATCATATTAGGAAAAGACATCATTGCTATCACATCAACAGCTTAGGGATGGAAATATCTTCAACTTCTTTTTTGGGATGGATATGCTGACTCATCACAATTCATAAAATTGTAATGAAGTCTAATAATTTAGCATTGTTATTTGTTGAAATTTTTAAATTTATAGATAACCATATATAAGTAAACTTCATATATAACATATTTCTTATACGAGCCAAAAAAAAAGGACTAATTCATAAATAAATAGACCATTATGTATAAAGAAAAAATTTCACTGCACTAGCCATTTAAATTCTTATGTATCACTTGTAAATAACATGTATTTTTGTAAATATATTTTTATCTTGTATATAGTTGAGATGGTCTTATAATTTCATTTATTTATCTTACAGATAAGCATATTTGATTTGATTTTTAAATGTATCTTATAAATAAGTATATTTGACTTTAAAGTAAGGCACAAGTCTTTTCACCAGTAAATTTTAATTTCAATTTAGTATTAGAAGGTGTAATGAAATTTGGGTTAAGGTGTAGATTCTAACAATTATTACACGAGAAAGCGTCGACACAAAAAATAATTGAAGGGGCCAAATCGGCCAACGAACTATTAAAAAATGAAAAAAAGAAAACACAATTTTGAGCAGATTCGCCAACGAACTATTACCCCGTCATTTGTCTTGTGTCTCCGTCTTCTATTGATGTCATCGCGGATGTCGGCGATGTCATCTCCAAAGCTTCCATTGTTCTTTGGGTGTTCCACTCACCCTTTTCAACTTATTCGTGATCATGACTTTTCGACAGCAAGACACGTCTTGCACCCAGTTGCGTTCTCCGATCTTCTGTTCAAAAGAAGCCGTCCGCCATTAACGCTCGCTTTCGCATGGGTCCCATTTTCATTGGTGTTTGCCTTATCCAACAAGAAGTTTAACTGATTCTTTTTCTCCAACGTCTCCACCACCGTCCTACGTGAGTGCCTCATATTTTAACGTAATAGTGATAGTTATTTTTTTTAATAGTTATTTGGTATTTTTTCACTTTTTAATAGTTCGTTGGCCAATTTGGTCCCTTCAATTGTTTTTTTGTGCCAGACGCTCCTCGGGTAATAGTTTGTTGGTAAATCTGCACCTTAACCCATTAAATTTTAAAAAACTTTTGGAGTTGCCTAGCATAGGGAACACCGATTTGTAGTGGCTTTAGTGATTGCATGGACGCATTTAAGGTTTTTGGGCTTGTTTAGAGTGCAGGGTTAGGACTAGTGATTTTGAAAAAAAGTCAAGTAACGCTGCCAACTGATTTTTGGTCTATTTTGGTTGAGTGTTAAGAAAAAAGCTTAAAAAGTCCGTTAAGGAAAAAGCTCCACCATGAAGCTTTTTCTAAAAAGCTCTCAGATTTTTAACATGGGCCCCACCACTTCTACAACTATCAATCCAAACACAAGTCATATAATTTTTAAGCCACTGCTCGTACCGCTAACCTAAATAAGCCCATTAGAGATGGGAACATTGATATGCATGATTATTGGGATTTGATCTTGGAGAATGGAGAGTCACAATTATGCTATAAATGGGAGACAAAGAAATTTTTGTCCAAACTTGGTTGGTAACGTTATTTGTGGTCTAATTAATTAAAATATAATAACTTAACTAATATTAATCTTAGTTGGTTGCTCATATGATTCATATGTTTATTTTTTTAAAAAAATTAATTTATTAATTAAGATTTCAAAGGTAATGAAAAGGTAAATCTTGTAAAATCTTTTAATTTTATTAAAATGTCAGCTAATATTGAGAAGGTATGTCAAGTCAGTTGATGAGTTGTTGTATTTTTATTAATTAGATTATAAATGACCTGATAAACCATGTTCACGTAAGTATTTCTCAAACAAAGAAATTGGCTTATAAAGTTTGAATAATAATGTAGGTTTTTTTTCTTCTTTCCCCTTATATAATAAAATTACTGATTTGACCTAACTAAACGTAAATCTCAATACTAGCTAAGAATTTGTATTATAAATTTTATCTTATATTTAAAACCAAAAAAAATTACAAGAAATGGGCGAATAATGTGAACTCCAAAGAAGGCTAAAACATGATTCAAAATCACTATTTTGATGCACACTTTTTATTTTACCAAAACACAAATTCAAAGTTCAAATTATCGCCGCCGAACCAAGGACATGCTTCGATGAGTGTACCGATTCTTTATGTCTCGAAGTCGAAACCCTTCACAGTCGTGGACCCCCATCACCTAAACCTGGGTCCCACTTGCCTTGTTTGCTTCTTGCGCGTGTCCTTCACTCCCTTCTCAAGAGCGTAGCTACGCCTCAAAATATGATGTCCCATTACCATTTTGTATTTCCGCCGTTCCACTCTCCTTTCAAAAAATTAAGACAAATATACCTAATACTATTTATTTCTATTTAATTCCATTATTATCATCACCTACTCCTTTCAATAATAATATTATATTTATATAAGAAAAAAATAATATACACCACAAATAATTCTAAATAAATTTTGATTTTATTTTAAATAGTAAGAGTTCATATTTAAAAATTGTGATTAAAATAAACCATTTATTTTTAAATGAATTTCTATAATCCCATCATTTGAATGTTTAATCAATCAAAAATCACTTAAAATCTAACATAGTGAATTGAATCAGACTCCGTAGCTATTTGGTTTGAATCAATTTTTTTTTTTTTTTTTTTAATGATTGAATCTTAGTTGAAAAGCAATTGGAGAGTATCCAACCAAAAACTAGAACGACTTTTAAAAAATGGGGCAAATTTTAAGGCTAATAAATAAAAGTAAAGCTGAAATTTTTTAAATAAACCTATAAAAATAGAAGGAAAAAAATTGACCCTCTCAAAGAGCCAATACATTTTGACTACTTGTAACATCACAATATCATTTCATTGAAAACTTCCTATATAATGTGTTACTACCTCCCGCCTTAATTATAAGATATAATTGACTTTATTTGAAGAGATTAAAAAAGTTAAATAAGTTATTTAATTATTTTATATGTTATGTATCTTTAGATTATATATTAGTTTATTAGTCAAACTAATTACTTTGAAGAAAAAAATAAAAATAAAAATATTTTAAAGTAATTTAATTAATTTTTCCTTAATTTCTCTAAAAAAGTTAACTATATCTTATAATTATGACGAGAGTAGTATTTTTTTATTTAAGGATTGGATTTGTAATGAATTTATATCTTATATTTTTAATAATATATTCGTACAACATTTTATATTGAATTCTTATTAAATTATTAGTTGGACTGCCTATCTAATATAATAAATTGAATCACGAAATCCAATCCCCATTCCCCACTATCACTAACCTTTTTGTAAGATTTAACTTAATTTTATGTTATTTTTAACTTTTAATTCTACAATTTATTATATAAAGAATGTTTATTCTTACAAAATTTATTTGATTTTCACAACATTATCCCCGCTTGCACATTGGATGACATTAATAAGTTCAGCTAGGAAAGCACTAATATTATCAATTAGACTGTAATTTCACTAATATTATCAATTATAATAGATTAAAAATATAACCTATTTTTCAATATTATTTATTAATGAAACAATTTTAATATGACAAATTAAATATTTTCTCAAATCATGTGCATAATAAGTAACATATATTCTCCAGGGGTACAAATAATTTGGGGCATGCAATCACTAAGTAACCCAATTTCTATAGATAACTAAAATTTATATTTTTTTACCTGAAAATTAAAAATTTGATATTAACATAAATAAAGAATTACCGATTTATACATAATTGTTTCAAATATTTAATATAATTTTAATATACTAATCAGCACTTGGAATTAAATATGAACTAATCAATAAAACCCAAAAAAAAAAAAGAGAAAAACTTATATAGCCAAATTTATGTAAAAAAATAAAATTACATTATTTGCATTAATTAACAAACATAACGGGCTTAACTAAACCACTTTCATGCCTTAATAGACTTCCCACCAAAAAGCACACAGACAAAATTAACCCAAGGAAAAAAAAAAAAAAAAACCAGAGATATAGAGAGAAATATCTCATCTTCATATTTTCTCACTCTCACAGACTCACTCTCTCACTGATCAAGTGCATTAGGGCCAGTACAGTAATTCAATATATGGTTCCACACCCACTGAACTAAGAACCGCCGTCTGATCCCATTCATGTTATACGTGGCACCATCCTGTGCGTCCATTACCTGCCCCGTGTAAGCCCCTCCACCTCCGGTACCGTAAATCCCCTCACACAGATCGGCGATCTCCACCGGGAAACTCGGGTCCTGACCGGCGTACCAGGCATTCGCCAACGGGTTCGTCGCCAGCTCAGCTAATTCATGTGCTATCACGCTTATCATTCCGTCGACTCCAACATCGCCGTTCGGAGATTTGAACGGTTTCCTGTTAGGGATAAACGCCGGCACGGCGAACGGGTACGCGCACTGACCGGGACAGAGCTTGGCGGAATTTCCGACCCAAGCGTAGGGAAGCGTGTAGCCAACGAGAGAAGGGAAGGTAAAATAGTGGAACCCACAGACTGATGTGCAGAAATCTTGAACGTACACGTCCTCGGAAGTGAGCAAGAGGTAGAGGCCGCTTCTAGGGTTGATGGGTAAGTGTTTGGTTCTTGCGGTGATGGCGGATTTGATCACTGACTGGACGGAAAGGCGCGTGAGGGATTTTCCGTGGGAGTAGAACCGGTCATTCTTCTCCTGGCCGAGCCGGACGGATTTGGAAATGTTGGAGCCGGTTTGGTCTGTATAAAGCTGTACGGTCCGCCACCATCCGGCGATGGAGGGGCTTTTGGAATGTACGGCGGAGATTGAGTTAATAAATTCGCGGATGATCTTCTTCTGGTTTCGCTCCCACCGGCCGTACCAGATGGTGTGGACGGTGATGTTGGAGGTGAGAACTGGTCCCATGTGGTACTTAAGCTTGACGAAATCCGATGAGCCTTCGTACTTCTTGGAGTCGCCGTAGGTGTAGTCGGAGAGGTTGAATCTATTGTGGCCGGAGGGAGGCCAGGGCCTCCATCCGGCGACGAGGGTGGTGAGGGAGAGAAGTAGGATGAGAAAGAGAACCGCCGTGGACGGTGGCGCCGGGAAGCGAGGGTGGGAGGAGGATTGGCACATTTTGGGTAAGAAGGGGAGGAGGAGGCTGTGGAGTGAGCTCCCAAGTATGGAAGTGAAGTGGGTCTGTGGGTGTGAGAGGGAAGAGGATATCCCTTTTATATTCAATACAAAAAAACTTTGCTCTGTTCACTTTTTTTGAATTCGTAAAAAGCATACACACCGGTCAGTCAGGTTCAAAATATAACATCACAAACTCTCTCTCTCTCTCTTTTTTTTTTCCCAATATTAAACTCTAAATATTTGCCTTAATTGCAAACAAGTCTCATGGAGTTTAGCTATTAGGAGTATTTTACCATTTGGACACAACCATATTGTGTTTGTTTAAAGGGATGGGAGTTTTCTTTTTTTAGTGTAAAATGTTAGTTATGATTATAAAATCGTATCATTTTTTACACAAACATTTTACATCAGACTTTTTACACCAATGAAGGAAGCAATCCTCTCTCTCATTCCTTCAAACCAAACAAAACCTAAAATAGAGTGGCCCTACCATTACATAATATGTTTTTAAACATTAAAATATTTATGAACAAATAATTTTATTCACATTTAAAACTGAATAATAAATTCTCATAAATTTATAAACTTTTAAATCTATGCAAATAATCTCAAACTATCAATCTTATATTCCTCAAATTTTATTTTTGTATGTATATAATCCCTTCAAATTTTAAGTTATATTATATATAGATAAATCTGTTAAACTCTAAATTGGGGGAAAAAATAGAGAGAGATATATAGATGAATCTATTAAGCTATAAATTGAAAAAAAAAAAAAAAAAAAAAAACAGAGAGGGGGGCTTCATCCATAAGATAAGTAACTTATCTAATTTTTTTTATATTAATATTATTTTTACTTATATTTTAATATTTTGATATTTAATTTATTTAAATTATATATATAGTCATTATTGTTCTATTTATATATTAAAAAAATGACAGAAGTACTGGAAATGTTTTAAAATTTTGTGTGTATATATAAATAATATTTTCAATTTGAGTGAAGAATTATTTAATACTAAATTAAAAATATATAATTTGATAAAAATTAAGTTCATTCTCATCAATAACCCATAACAATATAAAATTAGGATAAAACTTAACTCCATTAAATCAATTTCTTCAATCAAATTTTTGCCGATGTAATTTTTTTAATAATAAAAATTCACACGAGTATAATTTCAAAATTATGTTACATTATGTCATTAATAATAAAAATAAAATTTAATTGGATGAACAGACTTAATGAATATAAGTAAATGGATCTAAATTTTGTCCTAAAAATTGAAAAAATCCCCATTATTTATATAATTCATGAATAATATATAACCTATACATATACTTATGTAATGTATTACAAATCTAGTTAAATACACATTATTGAAAGCGAAGATGGTTATGCGCAATTAATTAAATTCTAGTAACTAGTAATTTGATATACTTGAGTTCTCCCCTTTTATTTTAAACTATACATATACTAATATATAAACATCGACCAATAGAGTAATAATCCATCTAAGAGGTTTTGTAAGCTAAGAAGTAGCTCATCATTTTAACTTTTTTGAAACCGCAAGATTTCACAAAATCTCTCTGACATCGGTCTGAGTCACATTATATACATGAATTGTTATCATGTCAAAAATTTCAAAACAATATCAACTAAAAACTATATAAGTTTCAATGTAGCTTTTAAATGTATACACACACTACATTAAAATAAAATGATTTTTATGATTCAAATTAAAGCTTTTGAATGTAGCTTTTTTTTCACATGCATGTAGGGGTGGAAACAGGCCAGGCCTGTTATGTAGGGAAGCGGCTGGCGAGCTGGCGCAGCGCGCTTTTGCATTTATGGCTTATTTTTAGGTATGAGCCTGGCCTGTGGCCTGTTAAGCGGCGTGTATTTTCAAAAATCTTGTACCTAGGCTAACAGGCCACATGCCCCAAGGAAAAGCAGGAAAGCAGGCCTCAAATGCGTTCTGGTCGAAAACATGTCTCCTTTGTTCTGGTGCCGAAAAAGGCCTCTTGTAAACATGCCTCAAACAGCCTCCCGCTGTTTGGCCGAAAACAGCCTAATTGCTTAAATAGGCGGTCTGAAGCTTTTCTGCCTACACACGCCTGGCCTAGCTGACTGTAAAAGGCAAACAGCTGAAATTAGGCCTTGGCAATAGCTTTGATCAGGCTTTTTAAAGCGATCGCCGGCTCACGGCCTTTTTCCACCCCTACATGTATGTGACTTTTTATGTCCTTCTATCCTTATTAAAAACACTTAATAATAACTTGACCTTAGATAAATTAAAATTAATTATTTCTTTTATATCTTCAATAAAAGTCATTAGTTAGAGGATTTTGACGAATTAGGTAGAAATTTTATAATTAGTTGAAGATACTGGGTGAACAAAATTAATACTTTAAACAAAGCACGTAAACATGAAAAAATTCTTATAATAAAAACATTATGGAGTGTGTGTGTGTATTATACGCTTCTTTGGTTAACGGAATAATGGATAGTTTAGAGAATAACTATTTAGAAAACTGAATTTATGGGGACTGAGATTATTTGTAAATGATGTGAGATTATGTGTTTTCTTAAAATTATAATATTATAAAAAACTTTCTAGAAAAAAAGAGTTGTTCTTATAATAAGGCACCAAGAGAAGTACAATTTTTTTTAATTTTTTTTTGTTCATATTTAAAATTTGATGTGATGTTTCTTTTCCCCTTTTCAAAATATAATTCATTATTTTAATTATGGATAAATTTATATTTTTTTATTTTAAACATATTTAATAACTTAACCATATTTTCTTGACTTTACTTGAGGTAGTTGAAAGTGTCTTATAACAAGGATTTAGAGGAAGTTTGAAATTTTAAAGAGTTATATACAACGTCTCTGTATTTTTAACATTTTTTTATAAATATGACAAATAAAATGTGGCCAAAACTATCACAAAGAAACCTCATAGGGTGAAAAACACAAGTACAAATCTCAAAAAGAGAACTTATTAGGAGATGTGAGAATCATCTACTTTCTAAGCCTTAAAAAGGAAACCCTTGATTAAATAAAAATATATATATCACAAATAAAAACAAGTTTTAACATACAATAATTGATATTTTTAAAATTATTTTTAATTAAACAAGTGCATATTCTTGTTTTTTTAAGTGGTATTCTAATTCAATATCTAGACTTTAGTGACATAAAAAATTTTATCCTTCAAATACTAATATATATAAAAATTATAAAGACTACAAATAATCTACTCATAAGTCATAATAGCCTCTCTCTTTTTTCTGCTTATATGCTAAAGCAGTTTGGTTTGAGTGTCTTCAGATTAAGATTGACAATAAAAATCCCTGCAACATCCTTTTATGATTCAAGGACACCTTAAATAATCTGTATCATGATAATATTCTCTCTCAAGTAAAGGGATCATTTGGAGAAGATGAAAACACAACTTCACATGAACGACAGATATCAAATCTTCTTGCAGTTGCACAGGAGATGAAAAATGCTATCAAATTTTCTGATCTTGCTTTCTCTCACCAGTTGGATTGCTCATCTTTGGTATCAAATGGTCTTCCTCTAAAACTATATCTTGCTTTCAATAATTTTGGTTAGCTTTTTTATTTTGGTGAAGATTCAAAGTAATAAATAAACCTGTAGTATGTCATTCATGGATGTATTTCCAAAGTCAACTTTTACATCTTCTTCAATGGGTCAAGAGATTTCAAGGGGATAGCAATTTTTAAGTGTTTTCGATCCTTCTTTTGTTGGATCATTAATTCTCTCTTCTTCTTTTTTTCAAGTACTCAACCACTTCTAGTGTTGAATTTAACCAGCCAATTTGCAAAGATTGTTGTCAGCTCCATCAAGAGATCACGAATGAAGTTATTTTGAAAGACATGCTTTCCTTTTGCCCATTATTTTCTTGTTTAGATGATGTAGTAGTCAATGCTTCACATTTTGTATTTTCTAAATTTTGTTGTCTTAACTCATTTTCATTATTTTACTTTTAATGTTACCTTTTCTTTTAATTAATATTATTTGATCTTTTTCTATAAAAAAAAAAAAAAAAAAGTCATCATAGCCTGTTCTTTAGAATGATGGTTCATGCATGTACACTTTATTTTATTCACAAGAGTCTTTAACTTTTCTCCTATCTTCATTTTTTCAAAAGAAAAAAAAAATCTTGCAAACTATCATTTTGTACTGTAAATAATTTCTTAATCACAATTATAAAAATCCTGAATAAACAATTAATAACATGTCAGAATTACTTATAAGGTTAAATTATTCCCTCCAACACCTTAAAGTAATTTTTCAGTAACACTCTATATTATAACATACATAATTTTGAGTACGTTCAAACCATAAAAAGTTTTTTTTTTTTTTTTAGAAACATTTTTTGGGGCTGAATTAAATAGTATATTAAAATAGAGTTGGTAATACATGGCCCCAACCCACCGTTGGTTAGGAAAAAGCCAAGTTCGTTCACAATTTGAGCCCGTGCTTGTTTTGCTGAGTCTCTGACGGCCTATCTCACGGGTTGACTGACTTTTCAGACAACCAAACCAGGCCGGCAACTCAGAGTAATTTTGTATAATTTTTTTTTTTATCAAAGAGTAATTTTGTATACAACTTTGCCTTAAAGTGTTTTCTCAATAATAATGGCTATCTTAAAGTATATTGAGTTCGATTAAGAAAAATAGTATTGAATACACTAAAAATTATTTCTTTTTTTTTAATATTATCATCCGGTGTTTGATGTTTTTTCTATTATTATTACTAGATATCCGAGCAATAGACTAATTTAGTTTGAAGTTCGTAAGTGATCCTTTCAACACAAATATATATCTTCTTTGAGATTAAAACTTGAGATCCAGACGGATCAAGTGGGGTCTTTTGGTACAATGACGATAAATTTTTAAGAAATTATCAGTATACATAATGCTATATCTAGTGCTTGATGTAGGAGCAAGTTGACTTTTTTTTAAGGAGTTAAGAAAGTTAAATAACTTACTTAATTAAAACATATGTTGTGCATCATTATATTATATGTTAATTTATAAGTTAGGTAAATTAATATATAAAAAAATGATAAATATAAATACCTTAATATAGTTTATTTTGTTTCCTTAAGCTTTCTCAAAAATTTCAATTGGCTTTTATATTAAGAATATAGGAGAGTATAAAAAAAATTTACCCATAACACTATTTTTTTATTCAAAAAAGTTTAGGTGAATTGGGTCATAAGGTTTCACTAGAATTAGGGGTAGGTCGTCACGCCCGGGTTGATAAGTGTTCAAAGATCTTTACATTTCACCCACCAATAAAGTTATCACATCGCCAGGATTTGAATTTACAATCTTTTGGTTATTAGCCAACCCCTTTATCATCTATACCAACTTTTGTTGGCTACATAATACTCTCTCTCTCTCTCTCTCTCTCTCTCTCTCTCTCTCTCTCTCTTTGTTCTCTCTCTCTATATATATATATATATATATATATATCAAGACTTATAATATATATTTAAGATAACATGATTTATTTTGGTTTCGTGCAAAATGGGTTCATAAATATAATTTCGATCAACTGATCTCAAATTCATAATGTTTTTTTTGGACAAAATTCCATATTCGTACTTACATACTCTTATAATAGAGTTGTTATGAGTTTTAACAGTAGGCCAAACTTGTCCAACCCGAAAAAATGGGTAGTTTGGGTTCTATAAAAGTGAGATCGTTTTGATACGGTTCTTTTTGGGTTGAACCTATATGGGCCCAACCTATAGCGGGTTGGACCACTGAGTTGGTAGGTTGGACCATTTTTATATATTTTATTTTTAAAAAAAAATTGTGACTTCTCTGAGTGAGTGTATTGTGTAATCTAACACCATTAATATTAACTAATTATTGATTGTATTGAATGTTAATGATGGCTTTTGGTTTTATGTTTATTTTGTAATGTGTGGACTTGTAATGAATGCTTAATTTGTAATATTTGAAACTTTGAATTTGATGTTTTATTATCACTTTATGATTTTGTAATGTATTTTTAATTTTGGGTTAAGGTGCAAATTTGCCAACGAATTATTATCCGAAGAGCATCTGGCGCAAAAAAACAATTGAGGGTACCAAATTGGCCAACGAACTATTAAAAAGTGAAAAAAGTACCAAATAACTATTAAATAAAAAACATCTATCACAATTACGTTAAAATATGAGACACTGGCGTAGGACGGTGGCGGAGACGCTGGAGAAAAGAGCAGTTAAGTCTTCTTGTTGGAAAAGGCAAACACCAACATAGATGGAGACCCATCTGACGGTATTGGGTACGGCTGATTCTTGATTCTTTTTGCAATGGCATCGGAGGATGCAACTAGAAGTGCAAGGCGCGTCTTGCGGTCGAAAGTTGTGGATTTCTTTGGATGAGTTTAAGAGGGTGAGTGGAACACCCAACAACAATGGAAGCTTTGGAGACGCCGACGCGTCGACATATTTGACATGACGATCAATGGAAATGGAGACACAAAAACAATGACGGGGTAATAGTTCGTTGGCGAATCTACACCAATTTTTTTTTTTTTTTTTTTTACCGTATCGTTGTATATCGTGATTGTTTTTAAAATACGTATGATAATAGTTCGTTAAATACGTAACATGAACGCACCTTAACCCTTTAATTTTTATATGGTTTAGGTTTGTAGAAAAAAATGTTAGTATAATGTTTTAAAAAAAAGATTGAAAAACACAGTATAAAAAAGAAAAGAAAAATAATATGGATTGGTTAGATAAATGTCGATCCATATTGATGCATTTATTTTTAACTAGAACTCGTGTGGTCCCAACCCGTGGTGGGTAGCCAGCACCTAGTGATCCGACTCATACAACTTTATACTACAATGATGACACATGATATAATTTATGTTATAACCTAACTAGAAGTTTGACCCCAATTTTTTTTTAATAAGCTTCATTTTATTATGAAAATTTTATAAAAAAATTAAAATATTTTGAGGGTTCGAAAAAGAAAATTAAAAAGAAAATTAGTATATCAGTTTTATAAAAGTAGGATGCACGAATAGAGAGATTCGAGATTAAGATTTTTTTTTTTTGATTAAGATTAAGAATTAATAATATTTCCTTAATTAGTAAAAAATGAGAATGGTTTTATTTAAAAGGTTTAATGTTTTTTTTATTTTTGCTGCAGAAATATTTTTTCTCATTCATGTAAAAATAAATAAGTCTCACTTATATTTTCTTTCTCTTTTCTTTATAATAGTATCTACTTATTTTTATATAACTGAGAGAAAAAAATTTCTACAATAAAAACAAAAATATTAAACTTTTATTTAAATTGAGGGTTTTATGATTGCGGTGAAAGGGAGCACTGATTTGCGGGTAATGGAGGACAGTTAGATTGATTCCAAAAGTAGAGGAGAGAGAGTTCTGGGACCCACCCGCTGAGTCAGAGAGAGAAAGAGGGAGAGATCCTTCCTCACATCATCATCATCATCATCATCATGTTCCTTGTCCCTCCCTCGTTTTTTCTGCACCATTCCCCGCCAAAAATATTCCACAGGGGCACTTTCGTCGTTTCATCACTTTTGATTATATATATATATATATATATATAAGCCCAACATTTGAATTTTCTTATTCTTTTATAAGAACCGATAATTATTGTCTAAATATTTAATGATTTTTTTATACCCATAATTAATTATATGAATTGCATTAATTAAAAAGTCCATTTAAATTATATTTACTTCATTTATCTCTTTTACTCATCCCTTATAAATAAAGACATTTAAAAAATAAAGTTTATTTTAGACATACTTATTATTTTTTACTAACTTTAACCACTTTTTAAAACCATGCAATTCGGTTATTAAACTCTTACAAATAAGACCGGAGAGAGTATACCATTTGTTTTCTATTGTAAGTCATTTCTATCTAATTCACATGTACCAATGAAAATAGTTAGAAATATTAAATGTTATAAATTTTAACTGATTTTGCATATTACTCAATCTAGTCCTTAATAAAAGACATATTTAGGGAGTTGAGCATGATTTTAAATATAAAATAAAATTTTCATATTTGTTAATTTTTTTCCCCCTAATTTACCCATATTTATACGCCATCAACAATAATTAAGGAGTGAGGGAATGAAAGAATTAAGAAAGATGACTAGGGTGTTAGAAAATATATATTACATTAACTAATTTAACTAAGTTCCTTAATTTAATTAAATTAAGTTAATATGTCTTATATTAAAGACATGAGGGAGTAACTTTTATAATTACACTAAACTTTAACATTATACTATCTTTGTTCCTAAATATAAGATAAAGTTTGTAGTGTAAATTTGTCCTATATTTAGGACTGAATGGAATATTAATTATTTCTCTTACCCACTACCTTTATTAAATATGAGAATACATTAAGGAAATGTTTTTTGAGCAAAATATATAAGAAAAATATTTAATACTCCTTAAATCTAACAAGTGATTTATAAAAATAACTAAGAACACCTCCTACTTGATGCTTTATAATAAGTACAAGATAGAATACAGAACTAACAAGAGAATTTGTTTTAGTCATTCATATATATATATATATACATATAAAATGTGATTTTGATCTACTTTATCTCTCAAATTTTCAACTTTTTTTCAGCTTAGATTTTAAAAAATGAACATAAAATTTTCACAAATATTCAATTCAACTAATTTTTTAATATGTTGTTCAAAAGAAAAAACTAATTTTTAATATATTTAAATCAATTACCTAAGTCATATCTGACACTAATAACTGTAATAATATGCTTCAGTAAAGCGGTTAAAAGGGACTAAACTAAACTGCCTGCAATTCAACATCATAGATGGTGGAATTTGTTACACGGTATGTCAATGACTCATATTATTTATAATTTTTTAATATATATTTATTTTATTTATATCTTAATAATATAATTTTATTATAATATAACTATTTGAAACATTTAAAAGTTTGAAATAAAAATTCTGTCTGTTACACACACACACACACAATATTACCATCAATATATTTAATCTTTGTTTTGCCCCCTCAATGAAGGCCAAAGTTCAATATTCATGGTGTGCTAATGCCAATAGAATTCAAGCACAAGAGAAAACAAAAATATTAGTGAGATAAGTTGTTGCATATTACTACCTCTATTCCTAATTATAAGGCGCAGTTGTTTTTTTTGGAGAGATTAAGTTTTTAAATAAAATCTTTATCATTTCATATGTTGTGTATCTTTGGATTATATATTAGTTTATTAGTCAAACTAATTAATTTGAAGAAAAAATAAAAATACTCTAAAATAATTTAATTAGCTTCCTTAATCTCTCTAAAAAATTTAACTAAGTCTTATAATTAAGACCGGAAGGAGTAATCAATATACTATAAAGCTTTTCTTCAATTTCATTCAATCACTATAGATAATGAATATACTCTTGGATTATTTAATAATTAATTAATATTTTTTTCATTAAAAAGTTTAAATATTTAATTTGAAATTACTTAAAAAGCACAAATATATTAAACTGAAAATTGTAAACTTTGTCACCTTTTTGAGTCCCATCCCATCCATTTTTTGGAGAGAGGAAAGAGGGGAGCGCAGAACACAGGGAATGGTTCAGGACGTGAAGCCGGCCGACTTATTGGATAATGGGCCGACCTATGGGCCCAAAACCCACGGAGACAGTGCCATGTGGAGGACATGGACCCCACGCTAATACATGATAATCTGGAACGTTGTTTTCCACTTTCCACTCTTGAAGATCTCATTGGTTTGTATAGTACACTTTATCAACTACAACTGGCACTACATTTCAATAGCAGCGGACAATATCTGCAATTTTAGCAAGAAGTTTTTTTTTTTTTTGAGCGTAATGTTGTCCAGGATGCATGCGTAAAGAAATAATTAGTTTTGATAATTAGTTGATGAATATCTTTAAATTGATTTCTATATGCCATCCACGTTATTTTTTCAAAGTACAAATTTACCTCATAATTTCATTTGTCATCTACTTAATTCATTTTTTTAAAGTTAGATTTAAAACTTTCTAGGAAAATTTAACAAAAGTGACATGATGACATGTGGATTGTTAGCTCAGCATATTTGGTTAACTAATGATCAAAATTAACTGAGATAATGGTCAGAGAAAAATTATTTCATTTTTTACATTTCTAGAGCAAATTGCCCTTGGTGACAACTTTCAGGTCAAAATTACCCCATAATCCCGTTAACATATTAAACTTAATGATAAAATTTAGGGAAAGTTTTCTTGGGATTTAGGGCTATTTTGCCCCGGAAGTTGATAGGGTAGAGCAATTTTACCTTGAAAGTTTTGCAAGGTGTAATGTTGCTTCGAAAGTTTCCAAATGGTAGCATTTTCGCTCTAGCCATTATCCCAATTAAGTTTGATCGTTAGTTGACCAAATATGCTGAGTTGATAGTTCACGGTTTATCCACGTCAATTTTGTTTTGGGTTTAAGTGTAAATTTGCCCCAAAAGTTTTAGTTCAGGAATAATGTTACCCTGAAAGTTTCCAAATCATAGCAATTTCACCATAACTATAATTCATGTTAAGTCTATCCGTTAGTTGATTAAATATGCTTATTTGGCAGGTTCATGTGTCATCCACTTCATTTCTTTAATTTAAAAATAAGTATTTTTTTCCTCTAAAGAATGCATCTCTTCTAAAGGATTAGAGACAATAAAATAGGTATTTGCTTCTATTGGCGTCATTGCGGTGCAAAGATAGAGAGTTTTTGATGGCGTTGTTCTTGCAATCTTTCTTAGTGTGTTGTGCATCTAGTGTTGAATCTTTTTCTTCATTATTCTATGGTAAATGTGAGCTCCTTTATCATATGTAATTTCTTCTTCTTCAATGTTGTTTACACGTCCAACACAACATATTTAGTCAACTAGCAATCAAACTTCACCTAGATAACTGTCAGGGTGACATTATTACGATTTTGAAACTTAAGGGCAATTTTGCTTCTAAGTGAAAACTTTCGAGGCAAATTTCTCTTTAACAAAAATGACGTGGATGACACGTGGGTTGCCAATTCAACATATTTGGTCAACTAACGATAAAACTTAACTGGGATAACGACTAGGGTAAAACTGCTACGAAATGGAAACTTTTGGAGCAACATTGCACCACAAAAAACTTCCAAAACAAAATTAACCAGCTTATCAACTTATGGGGCAAAATAATCCTTTAACACAAAAATTGCCTTTCCCTGTTATATTGATATTAATTTGTTGATTCTTATAGTTTCATATAATTTTAATAGAATGAGGGAAATTGGGTCGGCATGTTTAAGTCAAGAGTTAGGCTTATGATTTAGAGCCTCCAAAAAAAAAACGGATCTAAAAGGATCAAACCACATGTACGGTCGTGGGCTTAAAGGCTAGCCTACCGGGCCGTAAAAGGCCGGCCGTTTAAGCCTACCAATTTTTTTAATTTTTATTAAATGACTACAAGTTGAGTTTTGCTTTGAGGCTAATAATTTTTTAAAATTGGAAATGGTTTTCAAATCATATAGGGTTTCTATTTGAATGTTTTTAAAGGAAAAAATTGATTATATCCTTATCAAAAAGCTAAGAGAAGTTTGTTGATGTCATTATAGTTAGTTAAAAGTCTTCTAATTGATTTTTTCTTACACAAAATTACTCAATTTTTTTAAAATCTTTCATTTGGTTCTTAATATTTTTACAAAGAAATTTTTCTTTATAAAATATTGAAAGAACCATTTTTTTTATTGCATAAGGTAAACAAAGGGACCAATTTTTTAATTGTATTTGAAGAAGTCGAATATTATGCAAACTATATCTAAAAGGAAAACTAATAACACACATTGAAAAAAAGAGAAAGTAGAGTCTTTCTCTAATGAAGATTTTTTTTTTGGGGTGCAAGCAATGTAAAGGTTTCTCCTTTTGAGGCTTAGAGCACGAAAAGTTTTTGCCTCTCATGAGAAGTGTGTTTCCTGTGATTCGAACTTATGTTCCCCTCCTTTGGGGGTGAGACCACTTACAATAATCTCAACTAACAATTATTCTATCTATAATAAAAATAAAACATTTACTTTAAAGATATTTGTCATAAATTAAAAATTTTAGTGTTTTAATTTAATTTCTTTAAGAAAATAAAAAAAAACAAACAAAATTTGTTAAAGGGCTTGAAGCCGCGGGCCTATTCGAACTTATTAGTGAACGGGCCAGACTTCAAAATAAGAATTTTTAATGGGAGTCAAACCTAAACGGGGCAGCTCGTTTAGGCCTGAACAATTGAATGGTGGCCTGTTTTCCCACCTCTAAATTTTAATTAATCACTATAGTTTTTTTTATTAATTTTTTAAAGTTTTCTGAATTACTATACATGCGTTCATATACATTAGATTGATGTGAATGAGGACTAAAGTCTAAACAAACATATAAGGGCTTAAAAAATACGAAATAAAAAGAAAAAGAAATTAAAAAAACAATTTGCCTATGCACGCATGTATATAAAAATAAGAAAAGACAAGCAAACAAAAATGATTCACATTTCTAGATAACTTTTCACATACAAATACAATGAAATGGAATCCAATACAAAACGTACAAAGCTCCTTCCTGAGAAATATGAAGGAAAAAAAAAAAATAGAGACAAAACTGGAGAGCATACTTTGATCAGATTTTAACTTCCTCAAATTGGTACACACGAATACAAAGAATATACTCAAACCAAATCTTGCTATTAGTGACAGTTAGTTGACTTCAGTACTTCTATCTTTACAGAGTATATGCCATTCCTGAAGCACAGCTGCTTGAAGAGCTCGATGCTCAGCCTCCTCAGCAGTTAATTTTGATAGTGTTGAAGGTCCCTTCGTTTTTTCATCTTTATCTCCCTCCTTTTCTTTTTTCTTGTCTTTGTCTTCTTCATCTTCGCTATCTTCTTCCTCGTCCTTTTCTGATTTTGGGGACTTCGGAGGCGGTTGAGCCGCCTTTAACAAGGCTATCCTTTCCATAGAGATACGGAGCCTCTCAGCGGCGGCTATTTTCACCTCATCTTCCGGCATATACTCCACACCGCCATCAGTGAGGTCATCTAGCCAGCCCTGAAGATCAGACCCAATCTCTTTAGTGATCGATGCCTCCGATGCTCGAACCACGAACTTGCACAACATGGTGGTTGTCTCATCACCCAGGTCCACATTTCTACTCACTTCACTGGCACCAAAAATCATCATGCCCAAGAAGCCACCATGCCAAGTTTTTGCCGCATAACACATCTGTTATGGCAGGGGGGGGGGAATATTCAAAAAAACTATTTTGGTTAAGCTTATTTTGTATTAGGTATGATGTTACTGTCTCAAAAGGAACAGAATCCAAGTGAAAACATAAATTCAGATTACTGTTGCAGGTTTGCATATCAACCATGAAGACATTCAACAGACAACATATTTACTGGAGATATTAACAAGGAAATCCGAACCTGAAACCCTGCCACGGTGCGGATAATATGCGAACAAACTTTGTGAAATGGCTTGGAAGACAAGGATTTCAATCCACTCAAGAAAGGAGAAGCTCCGTACTGCTGGGCTGCAGTGGCCTTGAAGCCACTTCCTTCATAGGTATATGTGCCGGTGTATTCTAGTACAGCAGGCAAACTGGGCCACAGCCGGAAATATTCAACAGGTGAGATTTGATGTGGCAAAAGAAGCTCAGTCAATGGAATCTTGTAAGGTTGACATCTCAGTATCACAGGTTCCCCCAATTCAGGCCTCAAGCTTCTCTTCTGTCTAACGATTTGAGGATCCTCTTCAGCATAGTCACCTTCGTAGTCTCCAACAGCACCACTTCCATAGAAGGGGTAGTACAAGACTTGAGTCCAAAAGGCACATCTTTCGAAGTGGGTAACACCAACTGTCACACTGCAGAGTACTGGATCCTGGGGATGGCATTACATTGTCAAGAAAATGGATCAAGATGCTATGAGAAATGCAGCATTATTAAACAGAATTATCTCAAGAAACAATGGAAACCTCAGTTGTTTTTTAGCATGATAAGATAGAAAGTATGAATAAAGTCTCTCGAAAAAAATGTTAGGGCGTATAAAAGTAATCAATCCAGAAGAGTTGTCCATAGTCTCTGCATGTTAGCAAAAAGACTCCCTAAAAAAGACATCAAAGAGAAGCCATAAACACAATGTAACTAAATCAAACTGCCTCAGTACAGACATACCTATTGGACTTGGGAAAAATGACAAAAAGGAAAAATAATAACACAGAAGAGGCACATCCAAAAAGAGCACCATCTAAAACAGGTAAAAGCACACATAGAATGCACTTTAGCATAGGAGGCGGAGAAACCTGGGAAACAAGATTACGCAACTGCCGAACTGCTTGAGAAGAACCATCCATATAATATAGGGCACCAGTTAATCCCACCCGAACATCCACTCGGTCTAGTTCAAGCTCAGTTAAATTTAAGATCTGAAACATTTTTATTCACAGTCAATGGGAAATACTGAAATAAATATTACGACAGTTCGAGAAAATTTTGCCACAAAAACAAAAACAAACCCATCCATAATCCTATGTATCACAGAGAGCACATTCAGTAAGATATATTCTTTCCAAATTAATGACAAAGGAAGATTTATATGTGGCACTAGAAATTAACACCAGCCTAGTTTGAGGTTAGTAATTAATCAACATCATCAGCCGCAACTGCATGCTAAAATACAATGGTTAGTTGCTCCTTCCTTTTTCTTTAATGAATTTTCATTTGACTACATTCATAGGCAAAAAGCAATTTCCTCAAAAAAAGATGGAGCATTAACTAGAACAAAACAACAAACACAATCTGTGCAAAATTTTGTCAAGATTTTTCATTGAAGCAATGGCAGTGCATCAAATTAAATGTACCACATAATGCAATTCTTAGAATAATTCTAGTCAAGGCAACCTCAAATCTCAAGTAAAATACCAATCCTAAAAGGTTGACAAGAGGGAAGAGCGTCCACTAAAAAAAAAGGCGTTTCTCACACCCTTCAGACATGGGACTCATTCTCCACCATAGGTTGACAAGAGGGAAGAGCGTCCACTAAAAAAAAAGGCGTTTCTCACACCCTTCAGACATGGGACTCATTCTCCACCATCAAAGACACCACAATATTGTCCATTAAAATATCCTACTTAAATTATTTGAACAAGCCATAACCTAAAACGCAACAACCAAATTATCAAGTAACTAATTATGAAAGAATAAATCAAGAAGGCTTTAACCTTTAAATGCAAACTGATACGCCCATCAGCAGGATCAGCTAAATGATACCCTTCAATGTAACAGGGGTCACTACTGCCACTCAAAGTGATTGAAGTAGGAGGAACTTTCAGTAAAGTAGAATCGATCCCTTTTGTCAGTAAGAGGGTTAGTTCACTAGGGTCAGGCCTCCACAGCTCCAAAATAGCCTTATGAACCAATCCTTCCAGTTTTCTATCCTGAGCAGCAGATGATTCATAAAACTGAACAGTTAATTTGTGGTGACTAAATGGGTAATCGCCTCTAGCTGCAGTAACCCCAGGCCACCTGAAAAGGAAGCAAAATTACAGCTATATGACAAAGATCAACATCAGAAACAATGGGTAAATGTCAATGGAATAGGCTAACATGATATTTTAGCTTTTTATAGCCAACATCAATCAAACTTTTGGTAGTTCCAGAATAAGAACATTAGCAGAAATTTTTTAAAAGATAACTCACGGAAAGAAAGCATGGATTCAGGAATTTGGGGGCATGCAGCCATGCACAGGTCAGACCAAGCTAATTTATCTACCAGGCCCAATTTTATCTCAAACTGCATTTCCCAGACTGGGAAGACTGTCCCCAGGCCAAAAAAAAAAAAAAAAGACTGGGATGACTGACCAAGGACTACCCAGATCAGAACAGTTCCAGATTGGGTCACAAGAAACACGATTTGGGGTTTTTTTTTTTTTTTTTTTTTTTTTTTTTTTTTTTTTGAAAAAAATATTATAGGGCCTGCTTTTATGAAATGGAAATCAACGCTAAAAATGCTGAAGAAACATGACAATGCTAAATCAGGCAAGGTAAATCCAAGTTAGGAGAGTAACAGATTGAAAGAATATAAATAGATGAGAAATATGTAGAAGAAAAAATGCCAGATAAAAGAGATCTGGATAATGTGTGTCGAGCCAGAAATATGATGCAAGTGGAGCAGGAAGAGATTTGGTTTTCAAAACCTCCAGGCACATGGAATGGCTATTGTCAATATGGGGTGGAGGGTGGTGCCGGGGGTGCCTTAGGCCATTGTTAAATAGTCATAGGTGAGGATGATGGAGTTTGAGGGGGTTGAGTGTGGTGGTCTTGGGCTGAAGAAGCTTTAGAAGAGATAAGATCTGAACAGTCTACAGTGGATGCTTATGGAAGAGAAAGAAATGGGATTTGACGAGCGTGCAGTGCGGTGGTCTACAGTGGAAAGCTATGGAAGAGGTCCATAAAGAGCTCTTGAGGTGATATCAATGTGTCTTGCCTTTTCTTCTATAAAGATGGTGTAGAGGTTGGAACAATGAACCTAGATTGTCAGGCAAAGTGGGAAAAAGGATATCAAAGCCCCCAAAAGCCAATGCTTTTCACAATTATTGAGAAGACCTTTTGGGAAGTGGGATTTGATAATGAATTTTAATGTCATTTTTTTAGACCAGATAGGACTGGGTAAAACTAGTCTAGAAGGTTATTCACTGGGTTGGGCTGGTTACCATGCTGGATAGGACGATGCAAAGCCCTATCAGGAATCACTTCAATGAGAAATAGATCAATGTCAGCATGGATACCTAAGCCAGTAGTGGGAAATACAAATTTTGCAGAATGTTCTCACCTGCTCTCTGGATGACTTGAAGCATATTTAATTCTTTGCAACATAAAACGACATTGATGTTTGCTGACAGAATCAGCCAAAGTACTGTTCCTAAACTCTTCTAGCTCCTTAGTAAGTAACTGTCCAGCCCTTGGGTGGCGCGACCCCAAGCGTTGAGCAGCTAAAAGAACTGCCTGGACATCTTGAACCCTATTGGTTGTTTCTGCAGATGAATCTATGTTGAAAAGAACCTTGTGAATATTTGATACAATGACATTGAGGGGATCAGTTGGATCATCTGCTAGGAGTGGATCCAGTCCTTCTATATCTATGTGTTCTGAAATAGCCCAAATAAGTCGGGCCAATATTCTTGGGGTATTCACCTGTTACATTGACAAAAATGCAAGATCATTTGCAAACAGAGAACAGTAACTCAATTTCTATAAGAACTAAACAACTAGTTCAGATGTCAAATGAGTACAACAAACCAAATTTGTGAAAAAAATGAACTCATCCAGAACTTAGTCAATTATGACAAATAAAATAGTAAAGAACAAGTCTACAAGTGGGCGAAATCAAATCTTATTCTTTCAATAAGAATCTTAGTTAAAATTGTGGCTGAAATTAGGCAATATTCATTCTTAGTATATCACAATAGATTATAAACAATATATCCTATATTTTCTGTCAAGCAAAAACAACTCTTTGGCCTGTAAATCAAAGGTTCATGACCAAAATTTAATGATAAATTGAACTACAAGTATGGCATTATTAAATAAAATTCAATCATTTAAAAAGTCGCAAATACAATGCATGACAAAAAAAACAAGGCATGCTTATTAATATGCCATGTCATGACTGCAAAACATAGACAAGATTCAAACCACAAAGTAACATATCAACATTCAAGTCATCATAATCCTCAAATGGTTTTAAGAATTTAAAAGTACAAAATTATAAATCCTAATTAGCAGTCTTAATCCTCTTGAAGATCAATATCATCATTCATTGTCTGTACACTTCCTTTTGTGAAAAATTACCAAATAAGCCAAATGTTTCCCTTTTGCAATAAAATAGTCAGGGAAAAAACCAAAAAAATCCTTGACAGTATTTAGTGCCTATATGACCAGGTGGACAATAGTTTGATCCTTGCTGTTTCCATCCTCCTAATTAACTTAATTTAAACACAATCTTTGATAGGCAACAGGCTTATATTTTCGTCATGCTTCAACCCTAAAGGGATTTTGCATGAGGGGAATGTGAAAGTTAATAATAAAAACCAATCATGGACTTTCACATAGTAGCTTAAGCTTTTGGGTTGAAAAGGTTTGAATAAAAATCTTGGAGCTAAAGCGTCGCCAAATCTTCAAGGTCATACTCCCTCCCTGTAGTCCTTAATATAAGAAATCTGGGGAGTTGATCTTGGTACTAAATATAAGACAAAGTTTTTCATATTTGTCAATTTTTCCTAATTTACCCCTATTGATATTCCTTCAACAATAATCAAGGAGGAGAGGAAATTGGGTAATTAAGGAAGGGACTAGGGTATTTTAGAAAATACATGTCATATTAACTAACTTAACCAACTTCCTTAATCTAATCAAATCAGGTAAATATGTCTTATATTAAGGATTAGAGGGAGTGCCTTTTTTTTTTTCCCCTTTTTTATAATAATCTATATAGTATTAGCCAACACATCGTTTATATCATACAAGAAATTGACAAGTAGTTGTTTTATCCATGCAACTTCACCATTAACTTGGTTTTATCGACTTCATGGTAGAAGCTTTGGAAGCAAGTAAACTGAGGACCACAATATCAACACAGGTAGAAGACAATAGGTTTAGGTTTCAAAATGACATGACTCCATAAAATAAAGTGAAAGAGGAATGACATGGGCTGGCCAGATTTCTTTTCAAGAAAAGCACACTTGTGCAATAATAGCAACCATGTGATGCTGTACAAACATGGCAGACATACATTCTAAAAACCCAAAGGGAAAACATGCTATTTAAACACTTCTTCCTTGGTAATGATTTAAATCACTTTCTGAATGGTATATGCTACTACATGCTTTGCTAAGAATGAGAAATATGGCTACCTCAGGTAAGTCTTTCACAAGTTCCCGTTGCAAATTTTGCAATCTTGTCTCATTCAAAATTTGATCCTGAGAGGCTCCATCTTTGACTCTTTTTACACCACCCCTTGTATCATATATGCAGCATAGCCTAACAAGCAACTTCAAGTAGCAGTCAATTGCATAGGTCCGACCATCACAGTCCCATTTAACACAAGGCCGACAAACTTCCACCACTTCCAAAGCAGGCTCTGTCCAGTTTAATGCACCATAACCAGTTCCATATGCCAGAGCTCCTATAACCCGGCTTTCCATTCCTGAGTTCTTCAGCTCAGGCAAAGGCAAAGACAACTGAAAACAACTTTCCACTAGTGATGCAACTAACTCCTCCCTAAATATGCTTTTACTTGTAATGCTATTAAGATCATCTTTGACTCTAGCATCCTCAAATAGAGAAGCAATATCAGTTCCAGCAAGAGGCTTCTGACCTCTTCGAACGCTTTCCTTGGCAAAAAGATCCACACAAAGAGCTGTTCGACATATACATGCTAGAGCATGCATGCGATCAGATTCTGCTCTCAGATTTCTCACCATTAAAAGTAGCCTCTTGAACAATGATACCTAAACAAGACCATTTGTAAATAATTAGTCGATGCCTTTTTTTTAACCCTAAATAAGCATAGAAATATCAAGCATTACTCAGTATCTTAGAAACCATCTAAATCCACATCCGTATAATCCATTAGCACTAAGATAAATGGCGCACACAATTTAAACATAGCAGCCATTAAAAACGAGTCAGCAGAAAAGTACAAGAAAGTCATATTGTATACTTATAATTAAGATAAATACAAAGATAAAAAAAAAAAAAAGCTAGCTACGTACAGTTTCTCCCATAAGTTTCTTTGTTTGTTTTTTTTTTGAATAGATCTGGAATCAGTATCTCAGAAGAGACAATAAGACAAACCCTGACTGAGGGCTCTGAACCTCCCATAAGTTTCCAAGCTTCATAAGAAAACCAGTAATTTCCAAGCTTCATAAGAAAACCAGTAATATTATGACGTTATTCAGGTGAAAGCGGTCCTTTACTTTCTTTTAGTACGCAGGAAGAAAGGATTCAGCGTGAGATCTCATGAAAGCTATAAAAAATTCTCACAACTGATCCACACTAAATGCTTCAAGTTGCCCAGTCATCTAGTTGAAGGCTTAGGCTGGTTAAACATTCTGGACCAGCAATGACCACATAGCAAAACGTATAAACAGAGATCCTGTCACTTTGGAGAAAAGTATGTTAGGGTTAGACAAGGGAGAATCACCTGCATATGAAGATCAAGGAGATGAAGATTCGTGACAACAGCCCTAACTATACTTTCTCGGGCAGAAGAGAATTCTTGTCTATCCCATAGTGTAAGAATTGCAATAATTGACTGTGATGCCCATTCAGGCTTTCCTCCAGGCACATCAGCCAGATACAACATATTAATCCCTACTTCAAAGATCAATGCCGGTTCCAGTGAAGAAACTAGGAACGGTGCTAGATGAGAAACCGCATCTGAAACTCCCACTAATTTTTCAGCATTGGAATCAACCTCAACACTTCCATTCACGGTACCAGACGACTTTGAAAGCTTACGAATAACCTCATACCCACCCGAAGCCACTGCCTTCACTGCATATACGATAGGGAACACTGTTACTCTGAAACTCTCCACGGGCAATATTAGAGACCTAGCCATCAAAGCACTACGCTTCTTCCACACAAAGTCAACCATAGAGGAAACCCAATTGGATCGAATGGCGAGAGAATTCTCGCTATCAACCAGTTTGTCACCAGCCAACCTACTCATTCTCTTGGAATTGAACTCCTGAAACAACCTTCCAACGGACTCGAATGCAACTTTTGAAACATTATCAGATTTGTCAAGCATGTTTTGCCCAATACGTGTCCACCAGCTGGAAACCCGATCGACTAAATTGACGTTGTTCTCGCACAGTGTGACAAGGTCATCGCGAGCGAGAACACAGCCTAGGGTCTCTGTGATCGAAAACCTAAGATTGTCGCTGGGCGAGTCGAAACAGTCAGAGATCTCTTTGTTACAGTCCGTGATGAGTTTTCCCAGACGATAAGAAGGGATGGCAGCGAGAATGGAGACAGCAGCAGCCGTGACATCGGGGTCAGGGAAGTGGAAATCAGAGCGGACGCCGGTGCAGACTGTCTCCCATAGGTCAGGGGTGAGGCGGGTGGAGCGGATGAGATCGAAAGCTAGCTTTTTGCAGACAGCGGAAGCAGGGGCGGCGACGATTTCTTCAACGGCGGATTTGGCAATAACAGAGATGTCACGGCCGGCAGCTGATTGTTGGAGAGCTTGAAGAAGAGCCCCGGATTGCCGAAGTGCGTCATTGGAGCGAATGTCTGCTTGGATCTCAGCGAAGAGTATGTCCATTGAGAGAAGCTAAGTTGAAGATCAAATTGAAGGATTATAGTTCGTGTTGTAGAGAACTGAAATTGGGAATCATGGCCACGGATCTCGACACGGACAGTGGAGGCAATGGCGATTCACCGGGGGGACGCAATTCAGTTTTGCAGAACATGCTGGGGATGAAAAGGAAATTAGAAATTATTTTACATAACAAATGAATCTGTTTTTCTTAGAAGGGAGGTGTGAAGTTGTTAAATATGTGCAAAGATTTAAAAGTCCTAATTCACAATTTTTCAAATAAACTTTTTATAATTTCAATAAATAAAAATTATTCAATTTCATTAGTAAATCTCATTGGTTAATTGAAATTGAGAAAATTATTAATTTTAATTATTAAATATTAAAGTATTAATATTTCTAAAAAAATGTTGTTCCCACACCCAAATGGATACATGTATTGATTTCTTGTACATGTTTGAATTGTATTATCATTTATCTCCGATTGTTAATATTACATTTGCTTTGTAGTAACTATAAAGTGATCTTGTATTAAAGACCGTTGATAATATTGTACACTTTTATGATGGTAAATCTTACTAAAAAAATGTGAATGTATTCTAGTACATTTTTTTTGGGTGCAAGTTGAAATTTCTTTTATTTGGTAAAAGGTTTTCCCTTTTAAAGTTAAGAATGAGAATGGTTTCATCTCTTCTAATAAATGTATTTCTTAGGATTTGAACTTATATTGTCTTTCCTTTAAAGGTGATGTTGTTTACATCTCAGCGAACAAGCTTGTTGGGCGTGCAAGTTGAAACTTTGGAGAACATTTCAATTATAAAAGAGGTCACTAAGTTATTATTAGAAAGGAGGTTGGACCTCCTGAAAGAGTTGGATCATAGCACAAGTCACAATTTTAAAACTTCACTTCCTGTACTACATGACGTTGGTGGAACTTGTATGTTAAACACACGTATAAAGGAACCATTTGTGAAGGTATTTAGCAAATCTAATTTACCTCTGTAGGTATTACTAGAAAATACTGAAATGACGATGAAATTTGCAAGAGAATATAATCCGTCACAAATTGCACTGGAATTTGTGACGGATAAAATATATCAGTGGCATAAGTTTGCGATAGAATCACATATCTAGATGCTTCAATTTTTTTTTTTGGTTAAGCTCCAATTTTTTTTTGAAAGTTTTTGTATAAGAGCTATGTGTATCTAGAAGGTTTTTAGATTTAATATTAGGGAAAATTTCATATAGGTCCCAAGGAACGAAAAAAATTATAAAAAAGTCCTTTGAAATCATCAAATTACGCTAAGGTTCCAAGGGACTTCTGTGTAATTATTTGTATGGAGGTTTTTAAAGCCCTTCACGGGTGGCGGGTAGTGTGATTCTAACAACCCATCTGGATCTTCTTTATTTGGCATATGCGGAAGCGTTCATAAACACATACTCAAAATTAGACACCGGCCCTATATAATTCATACGGAAGCGTCAACATTCTTCGGGGCCGTTGTCATAGCTATCTATGAGAGTGTCTTTGCTCTCTCTCGATCATTCTTTTCTAAAGACAACTTCAAGCACTCCCTTCAGTGTGCCGTCTTCAAGTGACACTCCATTCTGCAGTCTGGTACAACACTTCTCTGTCGTGCTCACCTGCCTAATGTTTGGTTGTGGGGGGTGAGATTCGTTGTTGTTAATACATGCATTTCCTGTTGTAAATACATGCATTTTACGTTGTAAATAGCCGGTGACTTCGTGTAATTATTTGTATGGAAATAAAATACGGGTTTTAAAAGTTGTTGTAAATACATGCATTTTTCGTTGTAAATACATGCATTTTTCGTTGTAAATGACCATATTTTAAATTTTGTTGCAAATGTAACATTTCGTTGTAAATCTATGTTTTTTACGTTGTAAATGACCTCTCTATGTTCAAAATCCAGGGTGTTTAAATGTTGTTGTAAATATATGCATTTCTGTTGTAAATGGTCATGTATTTAAAAGTTGTTGTAAATATATGCATTTCGTTGTTAATACAAATAATTACGAAGTCCTTGGGACCTGAGCGTAATTTGATGATTTCAAGGGACTTTATTGTAATTAATTCTCTTCCTTGGGACCTGAGCATAATTTTCCCTTAATATTACTTTAAAAGTATCAAAACAAGAGCAATGTCGCCCTACTTAGCCAAATGGATGTCTTCTATGTTAGACATTATACCACATATGGTTTCATGTGGGTATTCTTTAGTCATGTTTTTTTTTTTTGCTCGAATTCTTTAGTCATGTTTGCTCGTATAGAAAATGGAAACAACTCATATTACAAGAAACTATCAAAATTATAAAAGATCAACCATATCTCTTTTAACATCGATTCATGATGAAAAAGAGCAAAAAGTATTGCATAGCGTCTATCATGGACGGTAAGGAATATGACTGGTTTCTCTCAATCTTGTCACCTATCCACCAAACCATGTTAGAAGGGAATATTACACCTCTAACATGGTTATTAACTCTCTCTCTCTCTCTCTTAAAAATTTAAGTGAGTTGGGTTGCGGGGCTCACTAGAGCCACAACTTATAGATTGTCCCCCAATAAAATCTTCATGTTGGTGGGATTTAAATCCATAATCTTATAGTTATAAGCCAACTCTCTTACTAAATAGACCAACCTTTGTTGGTAACATGGTTATGGTTATGACTTGGAAGAGAATCTGCAATCGCTGGAAGAAAAATCTCAAAAGCTTGAAGACATGAAGAAAGATGTGGAAACACTTGTTGAAGAATAAGAAACCAAAGCATTCAACAGGTACTGATATTGTATATGTTGTTTAATTTTTTTAAAATTAATTTCATGGTCTATTAATAACATGTCTCAGTAGTACTTATACTCTTTGATTAAGTAGTAACTTTCTTAAACTTTTATCATTTAATTCTTAAACTACTTCTAGAGTCGAATAGTTGCAGAATTGAAGGGAAAAAACTTTTATAATGAATTCAATATATTCAAATTCAAATAAATACTAAATTTAAAGTATATTATTTCTAGTCTCTAAATTCGTGTTAATGTTTAGTTTAGTTTTTTAAGTTTACAAAGTACTACCTAGGTTCTAATTATAAGAACACTTTTGTAGATTTGCATTACAAAAGTGTTCATATGATTAGGACCGGAGGGACTATGTTTTAAGTCTCTCAATGCTTATACCGTTAGCTTTATTAACAGAAAATGCCAACTCAATTTTTTTTTTGGGTAATGCCGATTCAAAAAATTTAAATGATAACTTTGAAATTAAATGCATGCATATTAATATGTAATTTAAAATTTATAAATTGAAAAACCTAAAAATAAAATATAATGAATATGATTTTCTCAATCTTCTGAATCACATATCAAACATATTGATGGTAACAAACCTTATTCCATTACATGGCACAGCATTGCATTGCATTATCATCTCCAAAAATATGCAAATTGAATCAAACAGGCCTGAAATTTATTGAGTCGGCATTTTTATTTAATAAGACTATCACTGTTAACATTATATTAAAGAATTGAAAATACACTCTATAAATTTAAGGAAATAAATTGAAACTTGATGTACGTAAAGCTAGAATATCAAACTTATACTTTAGCATTGTTAGATCTTATTGTAATTTTTTTTATTACTTATACTTCATTGAGATATAATGGGAATTTTAGTTAAATAAAATACATTATTCCAGTATATTTTAGTTATATTTTATTGTTATGAAAAATGATTTTTTTTTTCAAATATATAAATGATTCTAAAATATAAGTTGTCAATTGTAAGGATCTCATGTGTATAAATAGTGTTGCTCATTTTGACATTTGTATACGAATGTAAAAACTCCACACTAATTACCGTATATGGCATGGATATTATCTAAAATCATAAAAGCGGTTTTTAAAAAATTAATATAATAATAAATAATTTTAAAGATTCATGTAATTGTGATATATATAATTTTGAAGTTATTCACAATTGCATATTTTCTATACATCTCTAAGCTAATGCCATTGAGAAAAATTGTTGAAATTGTGATAAAAACATTAACGACTCAGAAAAGACACTGACACCCTACCCTTCTACCAATTAAGCTTCTTTAAAAATTTCAGTAATATTTATATATCAAGCTTTTGTACTACAATTTACAAGTTGTTAGGATATGTGGATAATTAATTTCCTTGTTAATTAGGACTTGTATGTAATTATTTAATTCAACCTATATTTCAATTTATTTTATCCATGGTCTTTCTTTGATATTAACTAATAAAGCATGCATACTATATTCTCTTCTACTAGGGTTAAGAGGAGGGTTATTTGCTGGTATTAAATTAGGGGTGCATCACAGCCAGGGTTGTTACAGTTGGTATCAGAGCCAAAGCTGTTATAGTTGGTTTCAGAGTCAGGGCACAAGTCCTTGCTCCAGCGAAGACATTGGGCTGTAAGTAACATGAGATATTGAGATTAAGGGGAACGCCATTTGTTGGTATTGAATCAGGGGTGCATCAGAGAGGTTGTTACAGTTGGTATCAGAGCCAGAGCTGTTGGTATTAGAGCCAGAGCTATTATAGTTGGTATCAGATGGTATCAAAGTCAAAAATCAATCTCAGGATTGGGATAAGATTTTGAAAAGTGATCTTTGGACATTACTAGAAAATGATAGCCACATTATCTCATCTTTAAGATTGAGCTACCATTATCTACCTTCAAATCTAAAAAGTTGTTTTACGTATTACGATATCTTTCCTAAAGATTATAATATAGACAAGAATGTCCTAATTCAATTGTGCATGGCAGATGGTTTGATATATCCTACTTAGAAAAGTATGATAATCGGAGAAGCGGGAAATAAAATTTTCATTTGTGGCTCGAGTCATTCCTCCAGCGAAGACGCAAGGCTGGAAGAAACATGAGATATTGGGATTAAGGGGAGCGTCATTTGCTGGTATTGAATCAGGGATGCATCAGAGTCAAGGTTGTTACAATTGGTATCAGAGCCAGAGTTGCAGTTGGTATGATTCAGGGTTGTTACAGTTGGTATCAAAGCTAGGGCTCGAGTCCTTGCTCGAGTGAAGACGCTGGATTGTAAGTAACATGAGATATTGGGATTAAGGGGAGCGCCATATGCTGGTATTGAATTAGGGGTGCATCAAAGCTAGGGTTGTTATAGTTGGTATCACATCCAGGGTTGGTATCAGATAGTATTATAGGGTATCAAACTAAGGGCTGTTAGAGTTGGTATCAGAGCCAGGGCTCTAATCCTTGCTCCTGCGAGACGCGGCGATAAGTAACATGAGATATTGGGATTAAGGGGAGCGCCATTTGCTAGTATTGAATTAGAAGTGCTTATTACACGGTTGTTAGATGAATGTGATGTGTAGAGACCCTGAACATACACTTGGGTGGATGCTTTTGAAAAATTCGATGTTCATCAAGTTACACTAAAAACTCTTTGGTCACTTAATTGTCGAACTGAACAATTACATGATCTTTATCCATACCAGCTTTAACTAAAAGAAACATTGATGGGTGTTATTTGCAAAACATGTATTCAAGAACCAACATCATCCTGCAGATGCAGATCTGGTAGAAATTGGTAGAAAATTGTTAAAAGGTGTGGAGGATTGCCTTTAGCAATAAAAACACTAGGAAGTTTGTTGCGCAGAAATCATTCTCATGATTGGGATAAGATTTTGAAAAGTGATCTTTGGGAATTACCAGAAAATGATAGCCACATTATCCCATCTTTAAGATTGAGCTACCATTATCTACCTTCAAATCAAAAAAGTTGTTTTTATGTATTGCGATATCTTTCCTAAAGATTATAATATAGACAAGAATGTCCTAATTCAATTGTGTATGGCAGATGGTTTGATATATCCTACTCAGAAAAGCATGATAATCGGAGAAGCGACAAATGAAAATTTCATTTGTGGCTCGAGTCCTTGCTCGAGCGAAGACGCTGGGCTGTAAGTAACATGAGATATTGGGATTAAGGGGAGCGCCATTTGCTGGTATGGAATCAGGGGTGCATCAAAGCTAGGGTTGTTAGGGTTGGTATCAGATGGTATCAGAGTCAGAATTATTAGAGTTGGTATCAAAGTCAGGGCTCGAGTCCTTGCTCGAGCGAAGACGCTGGGCTATAAGTAACATGAGATATTGGGATTAAGGGGAGCGCCATTTGCTGGTATGGAATCAGGGGTGCATCAAAGCTAGGGTTGTTATAGTTGGTATCACAGCCAGGGCTGGTATCAGAGTCATGGCTGTTAAAGTTGTTATCAAAGCCAGGGCTCGAGTCCTTGCTCGAGCGAAAACGCTGGGCTGTAAGTAACATGAGATATTGGGATTAAGGGGAGCGCCATTTACTGGTATGGAATCAGTGGTCCATCAAAGATAGGGTTGGTATAGTTGGTATCACAGCTAAGGCTGGTATCTGATGGTATCAGAGTCAGGGTTGTTAGAGTTGGTTTGATATATCCTACTCAAAAAAACATGATAATTGGAGAAGAGGGAAATGAAATTTTCAATTGTGGCTCGAGTCCTTGATCGAGCGAAGACTCTGGGCTGTAAGTAACAGGAGATATTGGGATGAAGGGGAACGCCATTTGCTAGTATGGAATTAGGGGTGTAACATCCCAATTTTTCTAATAATAATTAAGTGCTATGAGGATATAATTTATTAAGAAATCTGGGTTTAGAAAAGATCTAGAAGTATAACATTAAGAGTTGAAAATAATAATAAATAAATAAATTATCTTTTTGTGTGTGTTGATTAATTAACAATGATAAGTGATATTGATAAGAATAATAAGGAAAACAAAATATATAGGAGAAATATTTTCATGAAATAATTGATCTATATCTAAATAAAAAGAAAGAGATGAGAGAGAAAATAATTATATATTATTATATCTTTTAAAATAATATTATTTTAATAAGAGAGCCAAACCCTAATCCTATCTATAAAATCTCATTTTCTTCTCACACCTCCCATACTCTCATGGCGCCGCATAAGATTCTACGAGGTACTCTTCTTATTTCCTTGTTCCTCTAGTTCGTTTTCTTGTTCAACTATTTCTGTATCCTACTGATATAATTGTCTTGTCTTTTCTACTCTTCCTTTCCACATTTTCTCCCTCAATGATTTCAAATCCATACATGTTTATATTTTACCAAAGGCTATATATTATCCTCAAATCCGTTGCTCCTTCCCCTACACACACGTAAAGTTAAAGTCATTCTTGTCTGACTGCCTGCGTGTGTTCCTTTAGATTCCTTTAAATATGTTTTTGTGCTTTATGCACATATTTTATTTCCTCCTCAAAATCCCACCGTTCATTTTTCTTAAGGAAATACTTGACCTCATTGTCCCTGTGCAGGAACGTATACGTTATCATCCATTTATGCTAAAACAATTCTTTTCTTTTAACAAGTTACTCCAACAAGTATTAATGCAGTTTCAAAATCACATTTACTTTTGAAACCGAAAATCACTCTAGCGTTTTCTATTGAACCAATGATTATAATAACAATAATAATAACATATACTAATATATGTAGCATATGTCTATATAAATTAAAGATTTTATTTTTATGCTAGTTTTAAGGTTTTAGCGTAGCTCTGGAGTAACTTTAGAGGAATTTTAGAATAGTGTTTATCAATATATTAATAGATAATTATGTTGTGACCTTGTAGACTCTCATTAAGGGTTTGGGGGTAACTCTTGGTATGATTACCTGTACACTAGGGAGTAACAGGTAACTCTGAATATTCTTCCATATACTTGTAAATTGTGTGTGATTGTGAGTAACTATATTTTATTTAAAATTAAAGGACTGAATCATATGTATATGTGTATGTATTGTAAATTGATATTTTATATGAATTGAAGTATGATTTATTGTTCTTGAACATATTTGTCATGGCTATTTGTATTTGTGATGGGTTGGAGTAAGGAGTGATTTGTATGTTAAGATCTTTTACCATGTGGTATGTCATCACTCTGTGCACAATGGATGACACTTGTCAGGGCCCCTTCTTCCATGTTTTCCTTTGGCCGGGATTGCATTGGAGCTGTGGGACATGTGACACCTCCTTAGTTGTGTTGCTTTAAGGAGGGGAGCCATAGTCCATACTTAAGCTCTATACCTTTGGCCGAGTATATCTTAAGTTTTGGTGAGTTTGAGACAATCCAGTCAAATGGATGAGTTGCTATTGGACTATATGTTAGCCTATGGCTCTAGTCAGAGGTTGAGGATGGACGGTGATTATAAGGGAGGCTGCATATTGCATATTGTATAATTGTATGGTTCACATTGACATCATGATAATTAATGTTGTATGAAATTATGGTATATACAATTATATATGTAATCAGCTCCTGCTTTTTGTCATGTGTGACTTGCTTGTGTACGGTAGAAACTTTAAGTAGTTACTGAGATGTTAAATCTCACTCTATATTAACAATTTTCAGGTGATTGTTCTAGTAGGGAGCGAGGGAAAGAATCTATGGAGTGAGCCTTGAAGGCTCGGTTGTGCTCCTAAAATTTATGTTATGTTATTATATTTTCCATGACTATAAGATTTTCGCTTTGTATTTTATCATTAAATATTTTGGGAATTTATGTCGACTCAAAAATACATTTTGAATTGTATTAGTTATGTCTTTTAATTTCAAGTGTTTTGGCCAAGGTTTTGGGTGTTAGATTTTGGGGCGTTACAAGGGGTGCATCATAGCTAGGGTTGTTATAGTTGGTATCATAGCCAGGGCTGGTATCAGATGGTATCAGAGTCAGGGCTATTAGAGTTGGTATCAAAGCCAGGGCTCGAGTCCTTGCTCGAGCGAAGACGCTGGCCTGTTAGTAACATGAGATATTGGGATTAAGGGGAGCGCCATTTGCTGGTATGGAATAAGGGGCGTATCAAAGCTAGAGTTGTTATAGTTGGTATCACAGCCATGGCTGGTATCAGATGGTATCATAGGGTATCAAACTAAGGGCTGTTAGAGTTGGTATCAAAGCCAGGGCTCTAGTCCTTGCTCCTGCGGAGACGCTGGGCAGTAAGTAACATGAGATATTGGGATTAAGGGGAGCGCCATTTGCTAGTATTGAATTAGAAGTGCTTACTACACGGTTGTTAGATGAATGTGATGTGTAGAGACCCCGAACATACAACTTGGGTGGATGTTTTTGAAAAATTCGATGTTAATCAAGTTACACTAAAAACTCTTCGGTCACTTAATTGTCTAACTGAACAATTACATGATCTTTATGCATATCAGCTTTAACTAAAAGAGACATTGATGGGTGTTATTTGCAAAACATGTATTCAAGAAGCAACATAATCCTGCAGATGCAGATCTTGTAGAAATTGGTAGAAAATTGTTAAAAGATGTGGAGGATTGCCTTTAGCAATAAAAACACTAGGAAGTTTGTTGTGCAGAAATCATTCTCAGGATTAGGATAAGATTTTGAAAAGTGATCTTTGGGAATTACCAGAAAATGATAGCCACATTATCCCATTTTTAAGATTGAGCTACCATTATCTACCTTCAAATCAAAAAAGTTGTTTTATGTATTGCGATATCTTTCCTAAAGATTATAATATAGACAAGAATGTCCTAATTCAATTGTGCGTGGCAGATGATTTGATATATCCTACTAATAAAAGCATGATAATCGGAGAAACGGGAAATGGAATTTTCATTTGTGGCTCAAGTCCTTGCTGGAGCGAAGACGCTGGGCTGTAAGTAACATGAGATATTGGGATTAAGGGGAGTGCCATTTGCTGGTATGGAATCAGGGGTGCATCAAAGCTAGGGTTGTTATAGTTGGTATCATAGCTAGGGTTGGTATCAGATGGTATCAGAGTCAGAATTGTTAGAGTTGGTATCCAAGCTAGGGCTCGAGTCCATGCTCGAGCGAAGACGTTGGGCTGTAAGTAACATAAGATATTGGGATTAAGGGGAGCGCCATTTGCTGGTATGGAATCAGGGGTGCATCAAAGCTAGGGTTGTTATAGTTGGTATCACGGCTATTGGTATCGAGGAGGTATCGAGTCGGGTTTGTTAGAGTTGGTATCAAAGCCGGGGCTCGAGTCCATGCTCGAGCGAAGACGTTCATTTGTAAGTAACATAAGATATTGGGATTAAGGGGAGCGCCGTTTCTTTGGTATGGAATCGGGTGCATCAAAGCTAGGGTTGTTATAATTGGTATCACTAGTGGTATCGGAGGGTATCGAGTCGTGGTTTGTTAGAGTTGGTATCAAAGCCAGGGCTCGAGTCCATGCTCGAGCGAAGATGCTGGGTTGTAAGTAACATGAGATATTGGGATTAAGGGGAGCGCCATTTGCTAGTATTGAATTAGAAGTGCTTACTACACGGTTGTTAGATAAATCTGATGTGTAGACAACCCGAACATACAGCTTGGGTGGATGTTTTTGAAAAAGTAGATGTTCATCAAGTTACACTAAAAACTCTTTGGTCACTTAATTGTCCAATTGAACAATTACATGATCTTTATTCATATCAGCTTTAACTAAAAGAGACATTGATGGGTGTTATTTGCAAAACATGTATTCAAGAACCAACATCATCCTGCAGATCCAGATCTTGTAGAAATTGGTAGAAAATTGTTAAAAGGTGTGGAGGATTGCCTTTAGCAATAAAAACACTAGGAAGTTTGTTGCGCAGAAATCATTCTCAGGATTGGGATAAGATTTTGAAAAGTGATATTTGGGATTTACCAGAAAATGATTGCCACATCCTATCTTTAAGATTGAGCTACCATTATCTACCTTCAAATCAAAAAAGTTGTTTTATGTATTGCGATATCTTTCCTAAAGATTATAATATAGACAAGAATGTCCTAATTCTATTGTGCATGGCAGATGGTTTGATATATCCTTCTCAATAAAGCATGATAATCGAAGAAGCGGGAAATGAAATTTTCAATTGTGGCTCGAGTCATTCCTCGAGCGAAGACGCAAGGCTGGAAGAAACATGAGATATTGGGATTAAGGGGAGCGCCATTTGCTGGTATGAAATTAGGGGTGCATCAAAGCTAGGGTTGTTATTGTTGGTATCACAGCCAAGGCTCGAGTCCTTGCTCCAGCGGAGACGCTGGGCTGTAAGTAACATGAGATATTGGTATTAAGGGGAGCGCCATTTGCTAGTATTGAATCAAGGGTGCATCAAAACCAGGGCTGTTACAGTTGGTATCAGAGTCAGGGCTGTTACAGTTGGTATCAGAAGCGGGGCTTGAGTCCTTACTCCAACGAAGACGCTGGGCTGTAAGTAACATGAGATATTGGGAAAAGCTTGAGCCTCGCAGAAGTGGGAAATCAAATTTTCAATGATCTAGAGTCGAGGTCTTTCTTTGAGCCATCAAGAAATGGTGATGATTACTTCATCATGCATGATCTTGTGAACAACTTAGCAAAATCTTTCACACAAGAGTTTTTGATGAAATTAGAGGTGGATCAGGCACAAGATATGTTGACCAAGACTTGCTATCTTTCCTATATGAATAAAAATTGTGAAAATCTTAAAATTCCTGAGAAGTTTTCAAATGCCACCGATTACGTAGTTTCCTTATTTTGAATTCAACTGCTATCTCCTACAGAAGTTACACATATGTTAATATAATGTCCAAACTTTCTCTAACTCAAATACATACGGGAATTATCTTTGAGTAGGTATAAGAATGATTCAAAAAACTGGACAAATTGTATTAGCAATCTGAACCACTTGCATTATTTGGATCTTTCTGATACTGAAGTTGAGAAATTGCCAGATTCATTGTACTTGTTGAAAGTATAGAATGATGACATTGTGAAGCTAACTAATAGTATTATATTCATAGGAAATAAAAGACATTCAAGTTCGTGGAACTAAACAAATTCAAAAAAATGCAAGTACATGTTATCTGAAGAATTGCATGTCAAGCAACAAGTTAGGAAAGAAGGTTGACAAGATTCTAAGGAATGTATGTGAACTAGGAATTGAAGGGGAACAGTTTTGTAAGGACTTTAAAATTTCCCTGAGGCGTCTATATAAGTCAAATGAGATGTTTTCTAGTGAGACAGTGGGCTTAGATTTAACCTTTGATAAGATATGCAAAAGTATAGAAGAAGGAAATGTTGGTATCATTGGCTTATATGGGATAGGCGGGTGGGAAAGCCTCCTTGTTAAAGAAAAGTAATAATGAACTTGGGAAGAGATCAGAATAAGAAAAGTAATAATGAACTTGTGAAGAGATCAGATTTTTCGTTTTTGGATGGCGTATGTAACAGGCGTCCTCGCTGGCACTACGACTTGAGCTCTGAGTCTGATACCAACTATAACAGCCCAAGCGCTCGCTTGTTGATATTGTTCGCTTTGGCACACAAGCGGCCTCACGATTTTGTTTTCGGCTAAGCTTTGTTAGGCCCATCAAAATGTGTCCACAAGGGAAAGGTCTTCGCACCCTTATAATGTATACTTCATTTGCCTTTCCAATCGATTTGGAACTTCACAATCCACACCCTTGGGGCCCAGTGTCTCGCTGGCACAACGACTCGAGCCCACGATACTCGATACCAACGTAGAATGCCGGGCACAACGACTCGGTCGGTGAAGTAAGCATGCCTTACAAGGGTGTGGAAACCTTTCCCTTTTGGGCGTATTTTGATGGGCCTAACGAAGCCCAGCTGAAACAAAATCGTCAGGCCTTGTGTGCCAAAGCAGACAATATCCACAAGCGAGCGCTTGGGCTGTTACAATGCTGGGCACCTTTTCCAAATCTAATCTCTCCCATACATTGTAACAACTCAAACGCTCGTTTGTGGATATTGTCCGCTTTGGCACACAAGGCCTAAGATCCGGCGATGTTTTTTTTTTGGGTGGGGTTGAATCGTTTTGTTTTTTTCTTTTAAAAAAATAAGATTAAATTAAAGTGAGAAAGTAGGGTTCAAACTCATCCCACCTTCATGGGAGCCAAATGGCCCAACCACTGGGCCACTTGGTTCCTTTGATACATTAATGCATTAAGAAATATATATATATTCTTCTTGACATTTTTTCCATCAAGAAACACTCTTGTAAATCCTATTAGTGAACTTTAAATTTTATTACTGAACTTGTAAATCTCATTAATGAACTTGTTATTCTTATTACAAATTCTAATCATAGTGTTCAGATTTTGTTCAATTTTGTAAATCTCATTATATATGTGTGTGTGTGTTTGGGGATATATATAAAATTGACCTGCGTACGTGGATGCAAATGAGGCCACATATTTTTATATGTAATAATGCATAAGTATATATATATATGTGTGTGTGTGTGTATTATAATATATATGATATATTATATGGATATATATAAAATGAGATTAACAAAACTGAACAAAATCTGAGCACTTTGAACAAAAATTCTAATGAGAATAGCAAGTTAAGTAATGGTAATTACCAATTCGTTAATGGTATTTACAAGTTCCATAATGATAATTATCAGTGCTTTCGTCAGGTTTTTTACAAGTGTCTTATGAAATAACAAATAATGGTCAATTATAACAACTCTTGTAATGAGAATTACCAATTCGTTAATGGTATTTACAAGTCCAATAATGGTATTTACAAGTCCAATAATGGTAATTACTAGTGCTTTCGTCAGGTTTTTCACAAGTGTCTCTTTAAATTTTAATTGCAATGATCACGAGTCAAATTGTAGTCACAGATATTCAATCAATAAAGAACAATTATAGTCACAGGCATAATCCAATTATAGTTAATGATATTTTAATGCATATATATATATGTGTGTGTGTGTGTGTGTATGTATATATATATATATATATATAAGGAGGTTCACAAGATTGAACAAAATCTGAACACTATGATCAAAATTTTTAATGAGAATAACAAGTTCATTAATGAGATTTGTATGTTTAGTAATGAAATTTACAAGAGTGTTTCTTGATGAAAAAATATGAGTAAATACCCTTTTGGGTCCCCGACAAAAAACACGGACTCCATTTTCGTCCCTAGGGACTAAAATGAGACTTTTTTATGGACTAAAAATGGTTTTTTGGAAATTTTCGAGGGACCAAAATGTTCACAAATAGACCCTTATTCGTCATTTTCAGGGACTAAAAATGACATTTCTTTGTGTGAGGGACCAAAATGGGGTCCGTGTTTTTTTCCAGGGACCCAAAAGGGTATTTACTAAAAAAATATTAAGAAGAATATATATTTCTTAATGCATATATATATATATATATATCAAAGGAATCAAGTGGCCCAGTGGTTGGGCCATTTGGCCCCCATGAAGGTGGGGTGGGTTCGAACCCCACATTCTCACTTTCATTGAATCTTTTTTTTTTTTAAAAAAAAAGATTCAACCCCACCCCAAAAAATAAAACCCTCACTGGATCTTAGACCGCCGGCGGTTGCAGGCCGTCTGGCGGCCGGCCACGGTGGCCCTTCGACAATGGTCATTTTATTTAATTTATTTAAAAATTAAGGGCAAAAGGGTAAATTCACCCGAATTTGAAAATCCCAATTTGGTGCTTGATACCTTTAAATCTTTTAATAAATTTAATAGACATTTGAAGGTTTTGCAATCTCATTTGGTATTTAAATGGAATTTTCTCAAACTTTTAACGGATTTGTTTTGCTTCTTCCTTTTTAATTAATTTTCAAAAAGTTAATAAAAGGAGGGATAATAGAGGGAGGGGGATGGAATATGATTTTGGTGGATTCAGCTTTGATCTGCTACGGACCGTTGTCATGCACCCCGACCCCCTTTTCTATATATAAAAAAATTATGGCACTGCCAGCTAGTAAAAAGATTCAGGATATTGAATGGTACTGAAAATATTTTTTATGATCTTGAAAAATTATTTTAGGATATTGAAAAAATATTTCAAGGTACTGATTGGTACTAGAAGATTACTTCAGGATATTAAAAAAATTATTTATGATCTTAAAAAAATTATTTTTGGATCTTGAAAAAATAATTTAGATCGGCCGCTACTAAAAATATGCTTCAGGATATTTTTTAAGATACTAAAATAATTTTTTAAAATCATAAATTATTTTTTCGCACCAGTATTGAAGTATCCTCAAATATTTTTTTTCAGGGGTTAAGGTGCAAAAATGCACATGTGCTTTATCTCGAGGAGCGCCCAACACGAAGTGTTTTTTTAGGTGCAAAAGTGCACACGTGGTTACAAATTAGGTGCAAAAAATCGTTTGAAGAGACACGTCAAAGTCAAACTTAACGGTCAAACGGTATTTTTGCACCTAATTTGTAATCACGTGTACACTTTTGCACCTAAAAACACTTGGTGTTGGGCACTCCTCGAGGTAAAACACATGTGCATTTTTGCACTTTAACCCTTTTTTCAATACCTTGAAATATTTTTCAAAATCGTAAAATAATTTTTCAAGATCATGAAGATTTTTTTCAGTACCATTCAAGTATCCCGAATTATCTTTTTACTACTCGGTAGTGTCAGTTTTTTTAAATATAAAAGGGGTCAAGGTGCATGAAACTACGCCGTTTCATGCAACGGACGTAAGTCTGTAGCGGACCAAAGATGAATCTTTTTTTTTCCGTACTTGGATATTGTTATTATTTTCCTCAAGACCATCACCTTTATATGAATAATTAATAAATTAAATAAATAATAAATCATTTAATATTTACAAAATTAAATACTTTTTATTATTTCAATTTTAGTATCTCTCTTATTTTTTTCAGAAATAT
Organism: Acacia melanoxylon; assembly: GCA_019022615.1. Taxonomy (NCBI): domain Eukaryota; kingdom Viridiplantae; phylum Streptophyta; class Magnoliopsida; order Fabales; family Fabaceae; genus Acacia; species Acacia melanoxylon. The sequence goes on from JAFJYJ010000005.1 coordinate 17,072,218, forward strand.
TCCTCTTCAAGATATATAATTTTAATATTTTTCTTAAAATCAATGTACATATAATATAGATATTTCATTTAATAAGATACATATTATTTAATAAGATCCAAATCCTTTTGAATCATTTTTCATATAATTTTTTTTTAACATAATCATCCAAGCAAGTTTTTAAAAATGATACTGAAAAAAGTCACTTCTATTACCGTTAATCCAAACATAAATCATATTACACAATTTGACTTTTACCCAACTTAAGTTTGCAAAAGTAAGATTGCAAAAAAATCATTTTTCTAACCGTTGTCCCAAACATAAAATTTAAATTACTATTTCCTTTTCAATCTCGTTAAATATATATATTTTTATATTAATTATCCCTCACTCACGACTAATTCTCTTTCATTTAATTATTTATTACGTATTCTCTCCCATATTTTATACTTATTCTCTCTCATATTTTTACTCATTCTCTTTTCTATTCTATTTTCATAAATAAGGACATAATTAGAAGAAGGGAAAAGTATTTCTCTAGTGACCCCCAAAATTATGTCGTTTTGGATTAATGAAGGATGTTTACGTAATTTTAGGTGAATTAATGAAAGGTGCAAAATTACAGAAATACCCTTCATTAATTTAAAACGACGTAGTTTTGGGGGTCACTGGAGATAACTTATCTCCAGTGACTGGAGAAATTCTTTACCCTTAGAAGAAACATAACATTTTTGACACTTTATTATTTTTAACTAATCTTAATTGTAATACTATTTGCGCAATAGAAAAACATGACCCTTTTTACACTTAATAAATAAAATAATAATCAATTATTTAATATTCAATAATGTAAGTATGTAACCGCTAGTATGATTTAACTTATATGTGTTATTATCAATTAAATATATTCAATTAGTTATATTAATATTTTCAAAATTAAATTATTTTTTTAATTTTACTTTTTCGATACAATTATCACAAAATTCATTTATACAACCGCCAATTCAAACAATTTTTAGTTTCAAAAAGCCATTTTTAAAAAGATTTTTAAAAAATGATACACAATATGACTTTTACCCAATTTTAAATTTAAAAAATAATATTACAAAAAAGTCACTTTTGTCGCTGTCATTCCAAACATTCACACAAAATCTATCATCTAACCTAGTATTGATAAGCTTAGGTTAGATGATAGATTTTGTGTGTTTTTGGAATAACGACGACAAAAGTGGTTTTTTTTTTTTTTTTTTTTTTTTTTTTTTTTTTTTTTGCAATATTGAAATTCACTGTGAAACCATGAAATTCGATTGAAATTATATCCATTTTTATTATTCCTAATATAGATTTGGTACTTTTATTTGTCTGATTATTGGAAGTAAATTATGTCTTAACTACATATAAAATGATTCTATATTGTTGATTATGCTTTGAAATTATATATAATCTATTTACAGTATTTTCGTAATCTATATATACTTATAGCCAACATATTTATTTAATTAAGCGCATGATTTCTTTTTCATAAAAGATAGCCAATTTATTAGAATATTAAACGTAATAAAAATATACAATGATAAATCATTCACGTCAAGTTTTACTGCAGAAATTTATTTATTATTATTTAATATTCAATATTAAAATTTTTTTTTCATTATATATCTCAATCATTAAAAATTAATATAATGATAGAGAGTAGAGACATTAAATGAAATGATGTAAAAAAGGGAGGCTATGGCGACATCCCTCGCGGCATAATCCGATGGACATTTAGGACCCGTTTGTTACAAAGAATTGGTGGGGAAGGAAAGGAAAGATCCCCATCTTCCCATGGATTTTGGGTGTTTGGTAGAGAGAAAGTCCGGTCAAGATCTTCCAAAAAAGATCTTATCTTCCCTTATTTGAGGGAAGATGCTTTTCATCGAGAAAATGGAAGGAAAGCCGCAATCTTCCCAGGAAAGTGTGTGTTTTTTGACAGATTTACCCCCGAAATTCAAACTTGGCGAGAAGTTCGAACTTGCGGGAAAGTTCAAATTTGGCGGGAAAATTTGAATTTGGCGATTTTTTTTTTTCACGAGTTCGAACTTAACAAGAATATATATTTTTAAAATATATTTTAGCAAAAAAATATTTTTCCTTTTATTTTGAATTAATTTCTTTTGAGGGTAAAATAGACATTTCCTAATTCTTTACCAACTACCACATCTACATTTTCTTCCTACCAAACAACTTAAACCATCTTCCCTCATCTTTCAAATCTTCCTTTCCTTTCCTTTCCCAAATCTTCTTTGTAACAAACGGGGCCTAAAATCACTTTCCAGTGAAAACCAGGAATTTCAAAATTATCTATTGAAAGAAGAATTGAACTTGAGAAATTTATTTTAAATTAAGTACTTCTCTAATCTCCAATGTAAGACACAATTAACTAATTTAAATGAATTAAGGATGCTAGTCAATTTAGTTAATATGATATACTTTTTTAAAGCATAGTAATAATCCTCCTTAATTCTCTCTCTCTCTCCCTCTTCTACTTGATTATTGTTTAGAGAATATCAATAGAGTTAATTTAGGGGGGAAAAATAAACAAGTGAAATGGAATTTAGGACAAATTTCAACTTCTCAATAAGGTCATATATTAAGGAATAAAAGAGTAATAATTATTACCAACGAGGGTTGGCTTAAGTGGTAAGCGGCTTGTGTCGTTTAAGCAAGGTCTCGGGTTCGAGCCTTGTGAATGCAAAAAACCCCCGCTGGGAGACTCTCTCACCATAGCCAGGTGCGCGACGCAGTCGGATCTGGACTAGTCGGGGCGAAGCCCAGGTGAACCGGGTGGGCAAAAAAAAAGAGAGAGTAATAATTATCTAATTGATGCAACCAGTCAACTCTGAAATTAATTTAAAAATTAATTAATTAATGTAATGCATTCCAATTTGGCGATTTCTTTAAATATTCATGCCAAAGGGTACGGTCTAGCTCTCTAATATTGGTGGGGGATAATGCTTTAAGCTTTATCTCAACTAAGGAAATAATAAATAGAAAAAGAAAGAAAGAAAATAAAGAGATGGTGATGGATGCATTCTATTACCTCTTTCATGAATTTATGCATTCGACAACCAAATCAACCAAATCATGAAATAATATCTTTCATTGATGTTATTATATTATTTGAAATAATATTTAGGCTTAAGTGAATTTTCTCATCCCCATCTAGTAAAGTTGATGATCCTTTATTCATGCCTTACCACCTTTCCTATCCCATCGGTGTAACATTCTTCTTAGTATTGTCGCAACCTCTCTCTTGAAAATAAAAAGGGTAGCCCAATGCACAAGACTGTCACTAGGTGAGGTTTAGGGAAGGATAGATGTACAGAGCGTTACCCCCACAATCAGAGAGATAGTTTCCAGAATTTGAACTAATGAGCTCCAGGTCACATGAGAGTAATCTTACCAATATATGAAATGGCCGACAACCAAATCATGAAATAATATCTTTCATTGATGTTATTATCAAGGTTCTCAAACCCGAATCGGTGACTAAACCGGTCAGGATACTAGGTTAAGGGTCAGACTGGAGTCAAACCAATCAGTGTATTAATAGGACATATAAGATAAATAATGAAAAAGGAGGGAAATTCAATTTTCAAAGACGTTGGATGGACTGGTTGAAGTGTCAACTCACCCACATGGTGGGACCCACCTCTTTCACCATTTCCGGTTTTCATCTTTTCTCAACCACTTTTACTCTGCCAACGCTGCTCTGAACTCTGATAGACATTAATTGGTCCCTCCCTCCCTCTTTACTTGTTTAGTCACTCATTATCATTACCTCCCAACCAATTTTTTCTCTATCTTCTTCAGAACTCCTCCGAACTCCATCTGAGAAATACCTTCACTAAGAAATGAGTGAGAAGGGCTTTGGAAACCATGGCCTTCTTCGACAGATCCGACGGAACCATGACTAGATCTCCCCTCACGTCGTTACCCTCTCTAAGATTGCTGCCATTCTCTCCTTCCTTGCCTCCATCGTCTACTACCTTCTTGGTTTCTTCGGTGTTGGCTTTCTCCACCCTTTCTTCTCCTTCAGATCTCGCTGACTCTTTAGATCTCTCACTCATTCTCTCCTCCTTTCTCTTTTCTCGTCGTCTGACCGACGGTGAGTTTCAGTTTCAAGCAAGTTTTTTTGGGGGGGGGAAACCAAGACTCTGGCTCGGTCAACTCAGTCGGTTCAAGCCGAGTTGACCGAGTTGACTCCGGGTCAACTCGGGACCCCGATTCTACCCTTAACTAGATCGGTTTTTCGACCGGTTTGGCGGTTTCTGGTCCGAACCAGCCGGTCTGGTTCGGTTTCAGAACCTTGGTTATTATAGCCTTTTAACAAGAAAAGGATGTGATTCCAGCTGGAAATGGGGCCTCCCAATATAACAAAATACCAAATTGCCCCTAGATATTCAATTGCTACGGGGGCTCTTATTTAGAGCATTGTGCAAAGAAAGGAGATTTAAGTGCAGATCTGGAGAAAGAAAGAAGTGAGTTATCTCTGATCATCAGATCCCTAATATTATTATTATGGATCCATCTTCTGCCATATGGGATGCCACTAAGATCTTCTGTTGTTTCCTCAACGAAGAAGCTGCTTATGCTTACGACTTGGAAAACAATCTGAAGTTGCTTGAAACAAAATGGGAAAAGCTTCAAGAGAAGAAGAACGATGTGGAAGCATATATTGAAGAAGAAGAAAGATCTCATCAAAGTGAGTGGTTGGCTGAAAAGAACGGAGAGCGTTCAAGAGGTACCACTCATTATTATATTCATTATTCAATTTTTAAATTAATTTCATATTTCATACTCTTCTAATTACATGAATTACATAATTATTACTCACTCTATAGCCTTGCATACTTTCAATTAATTATGTCTGAGGTACTACACATCTTTTTACTTATCCTCTTGAGTCTTGAGTAAGGAACTTTCTTATACTTTTATTATTTAACTTTTAAATTAATTTCAGAGTCCATTAGCTGCAAGAAAAAACTTTCACAACATAGATCTTATCGTTATTTTTGTATCTAGTTTATTTTCTTCTTTGAGATATAATGGGAACTATTGTTAATAAATAAACTTCTTTAATTATTCTTGTAACATCCCAATTTAAAAGCGATTTTTTTTTTCAATCAGAGTAGAGCAGAGTAGAGCATAGGAGCGGAAGAGTAAGCGGAGTAATGCGAACCATTAACAAAACGTTAACCATAGTGTAAGAGTAATGATACTGGTCATCCAAGGTTCGTAAGTAAATACGAAAACTTGATAAATAAATCTTCATAGGAATCCTACGCCATTTGCTTGCCCGGATCGCCAACCCTCGGTCCTCCGACCTTGAAGCTACGGTGAGATCCATTTCCCATATGGATCTCGAGTAATTAACCTTATACTCAAATAAAACAGTATATGGACAACAGATATTCATAACAATACAGTAGCGTATCAACACATAAGCACAGAGCAAATGTATGAACAGCAAAACGACAGAACATAAGCACAAAGCAATATGTAAAGCCCAACAACATGTCTGCACATACCCAGTGCCACGATCACAACACGTGTCCTCAGCGCTAGGAAAACTCATACGGTATTATCAATACTATAACCCGTGTAAACTGTAAGTATGATTGACAACTCTAACAGATCCTCAGTCTATGAACGTATCTATCACATATATATATAAGCAGTACAGGATTAGGGTTACAGTACGCGTCCGTACCTTTGCTGACGGCACTACGGTACTTTTCCTGAAAAACGATATTTTGACGGCGACGAGGCGGGGTAACGTAAGCGGAATGACGGCGGTACAACGCGGACTAACGGCGGTCCGATCAACTCAGATATCCTATAAGGATAACATTTATCAATATTTAAGACTATAACGGGCATTCTAGGTAAAAATTACCATTTTGCCCCGACCCCCTAATTGGCGGAATTTCGCCGGAGCCATTGTTTTTTCACTGTTTTTTCTCGAATTTTTTGAGAACTTTTCCGCCAACAATATTTTCGAAAATAATACCTTATATACCCCTATATATGATATCTAGACTATCTTGAAAATTTAAAGATAAATCTAGCACTTCTACTATATCTACCGAAGAAACTACCGAAGCTTAAGACTAGGGACCGAAGAATTTACCCGACCTTTGCTCAGACTTTCCCAGAGCTCCTCTACTCTAGGATTTCGAAATAGGGAGAAGAATTTGGTGTGAAGAATGAAATGAGAGGAGGGTCTATTTATAGGAAAAAGTGGTGCGCACTATTCATGTCTTTTTCGGATCAATCTTGGTAGTTGGATCGCACTTTGACACGTGGCTTCATCTTGACCTTCCACATGTCCCGCTTATGTCATCCTTCTAGAAGAGGATGATGTCATCTTTGCTGACTTACCGATAAAGTTCCCCGATCGGTGTCCTAATCGCGTAATCTTGACGAAACTCAAAAATCTGAAAGCAACGTTTTGAAGTTCCATTCTTCCTCCTTAGAAATATCTGGGTTAATGAAATTTATGATCCCATTAAGGGCATTCCGTTGCCTGTTGAACATTTTAGGACAGACACCAACGGTTACGGAAATCACTTCCGGAAGTGTCAGCTTCTGGACAGAAATTCGCTGGTTCGTAATATGTTCTGTCCTAAGAAACCTTATCCCTGGTTTGTCACAACTATCTCGTTTTGTATAGGTTCTCATTTCTACTATCTGCCCTATTCTTTATTTATCCTGTATTTTAATGACTCATTTGGTTTCAGAAATGACTTCCGAGACCGCTCACTCCGGGATAAAATTTCACTGGTTTATAAAAAGTTCAGATGACTCAGGCTATATCCCTATGTTTTGGTGTAGGATTTTATTTCTATCCATTCTCAAATGTCTTGTTGGCTCTTTACCATATATAATATTATTTTAATCAAAATATCCAGATATTTATTTATTTTATTTTTTATTTTTTATTTATTTTTCTAAGCATAAAATATTTTTTTTATTTATTTATTTCGAATTTCAGCCCTTATTAAAATTATTTTTAATTAATTTTATCTTATAATTTAAACATCCAATAATATCCTATTAATTACTTAATTAGTCATTTACTAATTGCTGATAATTTTCTTAATTAGAATAAATCATTATCTCACAACTATTTTACTTACATTGGTATTTTATATCCCATGTAAAATATTAAAAATCATAAGGCCTAAAAGAGTTTTTACAACAATATTAAATCTTCTCTCTTATTTTTCCAAGGAAATAATTTATTAAATTGTTATAATTAAGGGCAATATTGTCCCTAATTTTTAATAGTTATTCCACAGCCTTCTAAGATTTATCATAATAATTTCAGGCTATTTTATGCCTCAAAAATGTATTTTTTTTTTTGGCCTTTTGGCACCTTTATTTCTACAAAAATTACTTTAGAAAATAAGATAATTCATGCTCATTATTTTGAGACCACAAATACACTTATTAAAAATACTCATTTATATAGATATCCAGATATTTAAATATCCGGGTATTACAATTTCAATATATTATAGTTATCTTTTATTGTTATTTAAAATTGGTATTACAAATTTCCAATCTAAAATATAAGAAGTGGTTATGAACACGTGGCGTAAATAGTGGGGTAAATACTAATTTGTATCGTTCATTTTGCCCTTTGTATACAAATGTAAAAAACCTGCTTTAACTATTACTCCCTCCGGTCCTAATTATAGGACATATTTAGCCGATTTTGGAGAGATTAAGGAGAGGAGTTAAATTAGTTAGTTTTACTCATTTTCCTAAAATGCCCTCATATAAATTTAAAATGACATAAGTAAAAGTAAATCAACAACCCCTGCCACATACTTCTCCAACCTAAATTTTTTCTTTCTACACGCTTTCTAATTGAAATAATAGTTTTGCTATATATATACATATATGCGTATACACATATATGTATATTATACACACACATATATATAGACACACACATATTTATATATATATGTATACACAAACATATATATTGACAAACACACAAAGATATACATATATACACACACATAGATACATAAATATACATATATGTATAAACACACACAACATATATATACACACACACACACGCGCACACATACACACATATTGACAAACACACACAAAAATATACATATATGTACACATAGATACACAAATATACATATATGTATAAACACACACACACATATTTATATATATCTATACACACACATTTTGACAAACACACACATAGATACACAAATATACATATATGTATAAACACACACATACATGTGTGTGTGTGTGTCTATATATATTTTGTATAGACAAACACATATTGGTGTGTGTGTGTATATATATATATATTGAAAAATTAATATCAGCAGATTGATAAATAAATTAAAATCTAACAATTTAAAAGTTTTACTTACTGTAAGAGTCTACGCATCAACATACATACACTCACCAAAAACCAAATACACTTGAGAGAATAAAATATGGGTATTTTAGGAAGAAATTGACAAAAATTAAAATGTTCTCTTATAATTAGGACCAAAACCAACTCTTAAATGTTGTCTTATAATTAGGACCGGAAGGAGTATTACTCATATTTACCCCACGTGTCGGTAACATAACATTAGATCTACTTTAATGAAGAAATTGAATTATAAAATACGTGTTTATGTTAAGCACCGGTATATGGCACGGATATTGACTAAAATTATAAAATCGGTTTTTCCCCACAAAAAATTAATAATTTTAAAAATTCATGTAATTATGATGATAGTTTGATGTGATGTATAATTGCATATTTTCTATATACCTCTAAGCTCATATTATTGAGAAAAATTATTGAAATTGTGATAAACAAAATTAACAAAAAATAGAAGACAATAACTCCCTACCAATTAATTAAGCTTCATCGAAAATTTAAGAGAAAATTATAAATAGATCCTAAAGAAGAAAATTAATTATATCCATAATCTTATTTACATATGTCAAATTTTTTTTTTTTATATCAAATTTTTGTAGTCACAAGTAGTTAGAATCCGTGGATAATTAATTTCCTTACTTAGGTTAATTTTTTCAATTTTGCAATGGCTTTATATATGAATTTTATAGAAATTTATTTATTAAATATAATAAATTATAAATGTAAGTATTTAATTCAACCTATTGTTTATATTATTTTAACCATGGTCTTCATTTGATATTAACAAATGAAATATGCTTATTCTTATCTACTAGAATGTAATTACATGATATTAACGCTTATTCTTATCTACTAGAATGTACATATACATACATGTTTGTGCTCATGATCTTACTTCTTATACATCCAATTTTGATTTAGAATGATGACATATTGTGAAGGTAATTAAGAGTGGAATATTCACAAGAAATAAAATATATTCAAGTTCGTGGGAATAAACAATTTTTTTAAAAATGCCTGAGTAAATATTGTCCAAAATATTGCATATCAAGTTACAAGTTAGGAAAGGATGTTACTGAGATCCTAGAGAAGGTAGATGAACGAGAAACTGAATGGGGGAATTTGAGAATGGCTTCCAAGCATCTACATAAGCCGAATGAGATGCCTTGTGGTGAGATGATGGGCTTAGATTTAGTGCCGGTTTGGTACGGGGAAAATTTGAGGAAAGAAAGAAATTTAGAGGAAGGAAAGGAAGGGAAAGAAAGATTTTGAAAAATGAGGGAAGATGGTTTGAGGGAAGATGGGATGTTTGGTAGAAAGAAAATGAAGGGGTAGTAGTTGGTAAAGAATCAAAAAATGTATATTTTACCTTCAAAAGTAATTAATTCAAAATAAAAAAGGAAAATAGTTTTTTTTTTTGCTAAAATATATTTTTAAAAAATATATGTCAAGTTTGAAATTGTGGAAAAAAAATTCCCGCCAAGTTTGAACTTAAATTCAAACGTTCTCGCCAAGTTTGAATTTGAGGGTTAAATTTGTCAAAAAGTGTGAATAGTGACATAAGAAGTTGAGATCCCACCAATTTTGGTGGGATTTGATCTTCCCACATATGAGGGAAGATTGGTGGGGCCGGAGTAGGCCCAGGAAGATTTGTCCAAAATGCGTACCAAACAGAGGAACTTTCTAATTTTCCTTCCCTTCCCACCGATTAGGTGTACCAAACGGGCAAAGTTTGGTAAGGTATGGAGAAGTATTTAAGAAACAAATATTGGTATCATTGGCTTATATGGGATGGGCGGGGTGGGAAAGACAACTTTGTCAAAGAAAATTAATAATGAACTTGGGAATATATCATATTTTTGCATTGTGTGGGTGGTGGTATCCAAAAGTCCCAACTTAGATAGTATTATGGAGTGCATTAGAAAATGTGTAAGGATTGAAGATCACATTTGGAATCATTGTAGTGACCAAGATGGAAAGGTTGCAAAGATTTATGAAGTCCTAAAGAAAAAGAAATGTGTTTTGTTATTGGACGACATATGGGATAGGTTGGACTTGAAAACAGTCGGAGTGCCACGTCCAGAGGAAACTAATTTTCAATACAAAGTGTTATTCACAACACTATTTAAGTATGTGTGTGCGAAAATGAAAGCTCAAGGAGAATTCAAAGTTGAAGTTCTAACGGAGGAAGACGCTTTACAGTTATTTTGCATGAAAGTGGGCAAGAGACTCTAAATTCTAGCCCTATGATTCCGAGGATAGAAGAGGAGATAGCTAAAGAATGTAAAGGACTGCCACTTGCATTAATTGTGCTAGGAAGCGCCATGGCTGGTGTGGAGACTGTGGAATCTTGGGAATTATAACACCCCTAATTCCATACTACTGATTATGTATATTAACACGTAGTATATAAGAATATCATCAGAGTAGAGCGATAGAGCGTATGTGTTGGGTTGAGTGGATGAGTAATATGTGGCTATAAATTTAAACTATTCGCGGTATATCCGGTCGAGTATAATGTCGGTACATTTATCCGACGTACAAATACTAAGTATCTAACAATATATATATAGTCCAAAAACCTCTGGCAGAGTCTTCACGTGTGCTGCTTACCCTTTATACCGACTCCTGATCCTAAAGCTAGGGTTAAGTATGAGATTCAATCGAATTGAATCTCAGGTAACAGTTAACCTTATGTTCAAATAATAACAGTATATACAAGTATTCATAACATGGAAAACAACATTCAGTTATCACAATACATAAGCACACAACAAATGTCTCGTTACCGGTAAATGCACTCAACAGTGCCACGTGTCCCAGACACGGATCCTCAGCGCTAGGAAAGAAAGCATGCAGCTTTATCATAAAAACAATAATCCACAGCTTAAATGAATGTAAACACACATGTGACCTAAGACCCAATCTTAGTCACGGTGTATGACCCAAGACCCAGTCTTGCACACGACTCCAATCAATCATGAATCAAACAATCATATACAGATATACAAGACACAAGAGTTATAGTTACAGTATGCGTCTGCACCTTGGTTTGCGTAGCTAGCGGTACAATTTTCTTTCGGTACCGATTCCCTACTTTTCCGGATATCCTATAATATCACTTCCGCATTATTTCCTTTATATGATATTATAATAAATACCATATTGTTTGGAATGATATCCTAAGATATATTTTTGCCACTTTTGACCTTTTGACCTTTGGTGGATCAATTATTCCATATTTACCCCTTTCTTTTCCTTAAAAAATGAAATCCCAGCATTTCAGCCCAGATTTTTCAGTATCTTTGAAAAATTATAACTAATTGTACAAAACTCAAAACGATGTACTTCCAAAGTCTAAATGACCCTTGGCAAGTCTATTTTCATGGAAAAATAATCCCAGAAGCTCAAAGTTTCTAGATCAAGTTTTAATCTTTTCAACTACTATTGGCCAGTTTCAAGTCCATAATCATGGATTATCTTGAAAAATTCATATCTTTTCGTACAAAGCTCTAAAAAATATATTTTTATATATATAAAGAAAGCCCCTTATGTCTATTATATCTCTGAAAAAATTTAGGATTTTTAGGCATCATTTGGTCAGACAAAATCGATGCCCAACAATCACTGTTCAGATTAACTTCCTGAAACGTGACCCAACTTAAAAAATTTGTAATTCTTTGTATAGAATTCTAATAATCACGCATTTTATATCAAAAGGAATTCCTAAATGTTTACTTTATTCATGTAAAATTTCATGATTTTTAGAGATCAATTTCTACATAAAATCTAGAAATTTTCATAACTTGCACTATTTTGATCCTTGGCTTTCAAAAATTATTGCCCACCATGTTTTCACTCTAATTTTCATTCTAAACCTATTCCACATTGATTTGACAAAAACCTTAGTCGCCTCAGGGTCACATCACAATTTATCACGAATTAAAATGCAATATAGTGCAAACAACTCGAGATTGTTCTTTTATCAAGGAGCCTAATTTATTTTGAATTCCTACGTTAAACTAAGTGCTAAAAACATGGTTAGAAAAAGGGTTTTGTAATTGGTTTTCTCTAAAATAAAATTTATGAAAATATAAAGAAACTATTTCAATTCTTTTTGGTATTTTTGGAAAATAATGAAGAATGTTTTGGATTAAAAAGGGATTTAATGATTGATGCTATTGGTAATGAAGAAAATAGCTATCCTCGCTCAAAAAGTATGGGCGTCAAAGCTTCATTAAGTCTTAATAAGAAAAACCTCAAGATACCACTTGAGTCCGATATTCCCAATTAATAATAACTCCTACTACCATAGTTAACTACTACCTCTTGAGATATTGTTAGAACCCACTTAATGTGCAATCGAAATTGGAATAATGCAATATGAGTCTTTTTAAATTTGAGTGCTAACCCGCCCCTCAAAGGTATAAATCAAATACATTAACTAGACAATACCACGTTAATCAACATAGCTTCATTGCAACCACAACGAAATTCAAACATATATAATCTTCAAACCACAATATCCAATTTCAACTACAATTATCAAACTAACAGAGATAATTACCATTAGTCTCAGTTCCAAAATCATATATAAAAATTGAGAAATTCAAATACATAATTTTAGACTAATAGAATGATAGATAAACTCCCCTATGTAAGCACATGTGAACTCAAGCCATCTCTAATTCATCACCAAGAGCACAAAATTGCCTAGCCACGAAATTAGCTTCAAGAAACATGCATGATAACTCTCTGATTTAAACATCCTGCCATAAATCACTGATTTAAATGACAAATTAGCACTAATTAAAAGTAGCTTGTAGCTGAAAGTAAACCCAAAGATCAGAGTAAGACACGGCTAACTATATATGCATTCAGAAGCAACTGTAGTTCGTGGCTAAGAAAAACAATCAGAAACAGATCAGAGGAACCACGAAGTCAGTGAAGGTAGACGATGGTGGTGAGTCGTTCCAGGCAGGAAGGAAGGGCTGGGTCGAAGGTGATTCGCATTTGGTCTCTTTGTGTGAATCCGCGGCACTAGAGTCGAAAGTCACGGCCTCTCAGTTCGTGTTTTTGGTTCCTCTCAGATGGCGTCTCTCCTTTCTTTCTTCACGTCGCCGGAATTAATGGAGTTTAGAGCTCAAATAATCTCCGGTGACGGAGGAAGGTGTTGGTGATGGTGATAAAGGTCGAGAGGGAAGGTCGGAATGAAGGATTCAGCGAATGAAGTCCCCCAGTCGTGAATAAGAGTGAAGGATTGAAGGCGTTGATGAATCCGATGGTGGAGGGAAGGACTGGTTTTCGCGACGCTCCTGTATTTCAACCCCCAACTCCCTCTTCCATTCGCGTCTCGGGTCTCCAAAAATGGTCAAAGATGACCTAATTTACTTAAGTCAAAACGCTGTGTTTCATTGTAGGGACCTAATTGCAACTTTTAAAAAGTTTCGCAGAGGGACTAAATTGAAAGTTTTACAACTTGAGTCCAAACTTCCATTTTCAAATTCGGTCCAACTTCTTAGGCACCTACAATTTAAACCAATCAAGCCAACATCAAATTTTCCTAAGAAATAATGAATAAGAGTAATTACAATAATGATGACAATTTTACCCTTTTTAACACATTTTTCATGTAATCACTCATTAATCCAAATTAATCATAAATAATACATTTTTGGCCCAATTAACATGATTAAATCCCAAATTAATCATGAAATAACACATCAAAATATGGTTCGATCAGTGACCTTAAAAGCATGAAAAGAAATTTACTTTATAATTTCCTAGATTAAACCAAAATTCTACCAAAATCAAAAAGTTAGAGATCAAGAACTTACCTTGAAGCTCTTACTCCTCCTCCTCCTTCCTATCTATTTCACCTAGGCTCTCTCTTTCTCTTAAGAATCAGATTTGATTTCTTGTTGTGGTGTGAAAAAATGAAGAGGAACACATCTCTATTTATAGGCACATTTCCATCCCTTGTGGGTCCACCAACCAAGTTATCCAAATCTTCTTCTTTCTTTTCCTCCATTGATCTATGTCATCACTTTTCAACATTTAATCCTCCCCTTCCCTCATTTGGCCGACATCCACCTTCTTTTTAGGACTCTAGATGAGTTTTTCATGTGTCAAAATCTTGTTGCTCCAAGTCTCCCATTGGTTCATTTAATTACATAAGGATTAAGCTTAATTTTATGACTAATTTAGAGCCATTGGATCATTATTACATGTGTCACAATCCCATGATATTTTCTTGGCATTAAATTAGCCCTCTATTCACCCTATTATTTTCAAAAATTATGGCCTCTAGAAAATGTCTTTTATTGCCTTTTTCAACTTAGATTTAAATGTTGGGATCCGTATACACAACGGAAGGATTCTCATCCATTAAAAATTACGGATCCCTTGAGAGGATCCATCAACAACGTTTAAATCAAGGTTCGTTAGAAACAATACCTATGCGAAGTTCGTGAGCGTCCTACGTTCGATTTGATCTGGTGGGCTATCTACTTGATCAACGGGGAGCGAGACTCTACGAATCTCCTCCTCTACCAGGTATCCACACGAACAACCTCAACACCGAACACCGACGGCGTGCTAGCGCCTTCAATATTCTTGCGTTTCTCTCTTTTTCTCTAGGGTTTCTCGCGGCTTTTCTAATACGTCTTACAAAATGTCCCGTAGGTTTTTCAAAACCCATTAGACGTATTATATTCAAAATTAATCCTCATTAATCTTGAAATTTGAATTTGGATTAAAATAACATATTAATTAAATCTATCCAATAGATCTATTCTAATCTATTTATTTTAATCCGAATTAAAAGCCTTCGATTTAATTTATCTTTATAAATTAGATTTGAGATATGATTTCTATCTATTTAATTAAATCGAGATACTATATCTTAATTCAAATTAAATTAGATATATGATATCTATATTCAAAAATTAAATCGAGATACAATATCTCAATTTTTTTTAGATATTTAATTTATCAAATAAATTAAATATAAAACAAATATTATATAATAATATTATAATTTCCATTAAATAATATTATATTATTTTTGAATTTAATAATATATATAATACATATATATATATATATATATATTCATCCTAGATTAAATACAGTATTCATTAAATCTTATATATATCTAAGATTCAATGAATCTGGACACTTTTGCTCGTGTTGGGCTATTTTTGTGTGCGACCCTGCAGGCCCACATGAGATTTAATGGGCAAACATCGTACTCAGTCCACAAGTCGCAAGCGGCTTCTAGCAAGACATTGCGACTACCCAATTCATATGGGGATCGATGATACGATACTACCTATCGTACAACCATGTCACGTCCCTTTTGTCACGCGATAATTTGGTCAAGGATGAGGCATGGATAATGTCAACTTCATGTTCTTGACCATTACTTTCTTGATTCTCGAGTAGTCTAATAATTGAAATGGAAACTCCTTTCCACCTTAGTATGACCATACGTTTCTCAGACTCACTCATCGAGGGGCCCAGTATTATCTCTCTACAAATGTGAGGGATAAATTCCATCTTGACCATTCACATTCCTCTGCATGAGAACCACTGATCCCGATCCAAGCCTTTATCATCACCTGGTCAAAGGTGACTTTTGACTAGGTCAAAGAGTAGCAACTCATCATGTAGGAATCCATGATGATCTCAGGTCAAAGGGTGTTGTAATGCGGTTATACATGAGAAAAGCTTATGACTTAATCCATGCAACTTTCTCATAGTGGGTCGGTCCAGCACCTTGTACTCTTACAAGTGCCCATGACTTTGATTCGTATCTCCATACCTCATCAAAGTCATACTGGTCTTATTTCATATTCGCTCCGGCGTAGATGACCGACCAGGGACATTTAGGATAATCTATAAGATATATCCAAGGATACAGTTATCACCATAAACATGCAAATGAAATGATAACTAAATGGAGAATACTTTAAATGACATTAACGTTTAAAGCACAATGACTTGCCCCTAGGGCATAATTTCCAACATTAAATGCACAAGTTAGATCACAATTGATTAGGCATTTATCCTTTATTATACATGTGCAATTTCAGTACAAAATGTCTAAATTGTTATGCATTTTATCCCCTTTAATCTCTACTTAATTTCATTGTCTTTTATCAAGTTGGACACACATGATACTAATCTCAATTAGTGCAAGCTTAATTGTCGATTAGTATTTTCTAATTATTTGCCAAATTACAATGTTTATGAGAATTAGAAAATGAAGGTATTACAGGAACACTCAAATAATACCTTCTTAAATTCAACATGGACAACTTCAGCTTATGAGACAGATGTATTTTCTATCCTCAAGTTTAGCTATGATCGATTACCAGATGAAACACACAAAAAATGTTTCCTATATTGTGCATTATGCCTAGAGAATAATGTGATTTGGGTGGACGATCTCATTGAAAAATGGATAGGGGAGGGGATTTTTGATATTGATGGGAGAAGTGTACATGATATGCATTACCATGGTGGGTCCATAATTGAAAAGTTGAAGCATTCATGCTATTGGAGAATGTTGAAGTTGAAATCACTTTTTCACCCTCAGTTAAGATGCATGATGTCATTCGAGACATGGCACTATGTGTAACAGCCCAAGCGCTCGCTTGTAGATATTGTCCTCTTTGGCACACAAGGCCTTACGATTTTGTTTTCGGCTAGACTTCATTAGGCCTATCATAACGTGTCCACAAGGGAAAGGTTTTTGCACCCTCATAAGGCATGCTTTGTTTGCCTTTCCAGTCGATGTGAGACTTCACAATCCACCCCTTGGGGCCAAACATCCTCGCTGGCACAATGACTCGAGCCTTGGCTCTGATGCCAACTGTAATTAGCTCAAGTGCTCACTTGTGGATATTGTTCGCTTTGGCACCCAAGGCCTCACGGTTTGGTTTTTGGCTGGGTTTCGTTAGGCCCACCAAAACGCATCCACAAAGGAAAGGTCTTCGCACCCTCATAAGGCATGTTGTGTTTGCCTTTCCAGTCGATGTGGGACTTCACAAGCGAACGGAAAGCATGCCTTATGAGGGTGCGAAAACCTTTCCCTTGTGGACGCGATTTGATGAGCCTAACGAAGCCCAGCCGAAAACAAAACCATGAGGCCTTATGTGCCAAAGCGGACAATATCCACAAGCGAGCATTTGGGTTGTTACACCACTCTCAGTTGTTATTCCAATCCACAGTTCCTTTAAGTTTGATTAGCACTCTAGCTCTTCCACAAATTCTTCCTCTTCTCTCCCATCTCAACTCCTTTGAGATAACAGGTAAACACTTTTAATGCAGGAAGATTTGATATTAGTCTCAAAGGAATAACATTATCATAACCTAAAACCAAACGAAAAACCTTCAAGTTTTTCAAATTCTTCAACTCTCTCCACAAGTCTGAATGATAAATATTGCAAAAGATTTAGGCCCCCTATTGCTTTGGCGGATACAATTTTCACACTCCTTAGATCCAAGCCTTTTAATTGGCTCGCGTATTGGATATTTTGTAATCCATTTATTGGATAATCATATTTGACATACAATAATAATGTTCTAAGACTTGTCCAAGATTTGCTTTGTATATATGATTCAACACCGTTCAAGATTGAAATCCTCTCAACCATTTCCCAATTTTCAACATTAGCTCGATATATTGCTGGTGCATCTTCTTGTACTATAATCTTCTTTTTGTTTCTATCTTGATCACATGCTATCCATAGTGTAATATCCCAACGCCTCGCTTTTGATATTGTCCGCTTTGGGGCTCATCACCCCGATGGATTTAAAATGCGTCAAGAGGGGGAGGTATCAAAACTCTTATAAGGCATATTTTATTTCCTCACCAGCTGATATGAGACATAACACTCAACCCACCTTTGGACTCGCGTCCTCGCTGGCACGTTAACCCATATCGACCCGAGCCTGGCTCTGATACCAATTATAACATCTCAACGCTTTGCTCTTGATATTGTCCACTTTGGGGCCCATCACCCCCTCACGGCTTTAAAAAGCGTTAAGAGGGAGGTATCCAGACCTCTCCTCGCTGGCACGTTAGCCCACATTGACCCGAGCCTAACTCTGATACCAATTGTAACATTCCATCGCTTGCTCTTGATATTGTCCTCTTTGGGGCCCCACATTCCTACTTTCATTCAATCTGTTTTTTTTTAAAAAAAGATTCAACCCCAACAATAAAAAAAAACCATCGTCGGATCTTACGCCACCGGGGGTTGCAGGGCGTTTTGCGGCCTTCTGTGGTGGCCATCGAGCGAGGGTTATTTTTTTAAAAAAATTATTTAAAAACTAAGAGCAAAATGGTAAATTCACCAATATTTTAAAATCCCAATATGGTCCTTGTCACCTTTAAGTCCTTTACAAAGTTTAAGAGATATTTAGGGGTTTTGGAATTTCATTTGGTGTTTAAATGAAATTTTCTCTATATATTTTTCATTTAATAAGATACGTATTATTTAATAAGATCCATGTCTTTTTTAGTCATTTTTCATACAAACTTACTTTTCAACATAATTATTCAAACAAGTTTTTAAAAGTCAAATTATATATAAAAAAAAGTCACTTCTGTCACCGTCAATCTAAACATAAATCACATTACACAATCTGACTTTTACCCAATCTTAAGTTTGCATAAATCAGATTGTAAAAAAGCCACTTTTTCCATCGCTAGCCCACTCACAAAGTTTAATTTTCTTTTTCCTTTTTTATCCCTATTAAATATATATCTTTAAATTAATTATGCCCACTCACCAATAATTATCTTTTATTTAATCATTTATTACCCACTTTCTCTCATATTTTTACTCATTCTCTTTTCTACTCTTTTCATAAATATGGGCATATTTGGAAGAAACACGACATCTTTGACACATTTATTATTTTTGATTAATCTTAGTCACTAGTACGATTTACGCAATAAAAAGACATGACCTTTTTTACACTTAATACGCTAGTACAAAAAGAGGCTTTTAGACCGCCACATTTAGACCGGATATAGAGGATCATGTCTAAAAAGTATGATCGGTGGCAGTTTCATAAAATATAAAAAACTTTTTAGACCAGTTCTTTTAATATGAGGTCTAAAAATATTATTTAGATTGCTTTCCCAAACAATCGGTCTAAAAAGTATGACCAATGGTAGTTTCGTAAATATAAAAAACTTTTAAGACCGGATGTTTGAAAAGTCCGGTTTAAAAAGTCTACTTTTAAGACCGAATGTTTAAAAAGTCTGATGTAAAAAGTAGACTTTTAAGCCCTCATATTTTTGAAATTCGGTCTAAAAGATTAATCTTTCCTTTTTTCGTGCCGAAAATTGAATTTCGCTATGTGAACCTTTCTTCCCGTAGCGAATAACTCTTATTCTACAGATTCACTCTCTTCTAATCGACGCCTCACCCACAACCACAATCTCTATCAATCTATCTCACCTCTCATTCATTCATGGAAGATTCCAGATCTACAATAAAAAATCCTCTCACCTCTCATCTCACCTCTACAATCAGGATTGGATCTGTTCTTGTTGGAGATTCATTCCTTTTGCCTTATATACCAATAAACTAGTTATAATTTATTACATAATAAAATATATGCTACTTCTCAGTAGTCTTTCTCCATAATTTTAATCCTAACTTGTTTTGATGTTTATTGCAGAAAACTTCATGATAGACCACCGAGTTGTATTTGACCGAGAAAAGCTCATACTGGGCTGGAAGAAATTTGATTGTAAGTGTTGTTTTTCTTCTCACAGTGATTCATTTCCTTATCAGATATTGTCCAAGAAAGATAAATGCATATGTAAGTATACATATAAACTGTTTCTCCATATGATTAGGTTGTAGAATGGGATTCATGTTCATATTTTGATGCTATTAACATGTTATGACGTTGAGGAAGAAGTTGTAGCAAAGCCACACTCAAAGAAAGTGCCTCTTGTTGTAGCTATAGCAGCATGTCGTGGCAAAATCAACCACAATGACCAGAGATTTCTATCGGACTCACCGCTCTTAGGCAGAGCGATATGCTCAAAATTGATTCACCGGCTACCCTGCCGCCTCTTGGGTCCCTCTTTTCCCCTAAATCTGGTTCGATGGTGGTTGTGGGAAAGGGAGATTTTTGTTTTTGTTTTTTGCAAACTTTTTTAAGACCAGATGTTTAAAAAGTCCGGTCTAAAATGTCTACTTTTAAGACCAGGATGTTCTACAAAGTCCGCCTAAAAAAGTCTACTTTTAAGGTCAGATGTTTATGTTTATCTAAAGTCTACTTTTAAGACAGGTTCTTTGGCGCTTAAAAGAATAAGACTCTTTAGGCATCGCTTATATCGCGACTTGGGTTCCAGATCCGGTCTAAGAATAATTTTTTATCGGTCTAAAAAGACTTTTTTGTAGTAGTGATAAATTAAATAATAATCAATTATTTAATATTCAATAATTTAACCGTTAGTATGATTTAACTTATATGTGTTTTTATTAATTAAATAATAATTTAAATATCTTTTCAAAATTAAAATTAAAATTTTATTGTTTTTTATAATTTGACCTTTCTCTTAAAATTATCAAATAAAAAGTAATATATACAACCGTCAATCTAAATCACATTACATATTCTATATTCTAATTTTGAATTTACAAAAATAAAACTTAAAAAATAAATAAAAAGCCACTTGAGCGCTATTCCAAACCACACAAAATCTATCATCTAACCTAAGCTGATCAACATTGAACTTTTAAATTTGTGTGGTGCGGTACGAAGAGGAAAAATCTGTCATTCCAGCTGGAAATGGGGCCTCCTCATATAAGAAAGGAGATTCAAGTGCAGATCTGGAGAAAAAAGACAACGACGATGAAGACGAAGGAGAAAGACGAAGTGAGTATCAATCTGTTCCGATCATCTGATCCATAGTAATAATAATAATATTATTATGGATCCATCTTCCGCCGTTTGGGATGCCACCAAGAGTTTCTGTTGTTTCCTCAACAGCGAAGCTGCTTATGCTTACGACGTGGAAGACAATCTGAGGTTGCTTGAAACAAAATGGGAAAAGCTTCAAGAGAAGAAGAAAGACGTGGAAGCATACCTTGAAGTTGAAGAAAATACTGGAGAAATGCAAAGATCTCATCAAGTGCGGGGTTGGCTGAAAAGAATGGAGAGCGTTCAAGAGGTACTAATCATTATTATATTCATTATTTAAATTTTCAATTAATTTCATACTCATTTAATTATATGAATTACATAATTATTACTCCCTCTATAGTCTTTTATACTTTCAATTAATTATGTCTGAGGTACTACACATCTTTTTGCTTATGCTCTTGAGTAAGCAATTTTCTTATACTTTTATTATTTAACTTTTAAATTAATTTCAGAGTCCATTAGCTGCAAGAAAAAGCTTTCACAACATAGATCTAATCGTTATTTTTTGTATATAGTTTATTTTCTTCATTGAGATATAATAATGGGAACTATAGTTAACAAATAAACTACTTTGTTCCAATATATTATAGTTATATTTTATTGTTATGTAAAATTGGTATTACAAATTTCCATATCTATAATATAAGAAGTGGTTATGAACACATGGTGTAAATAGTATCGTTCATTTTGACCTTTCTATACAAATGTAAAAAACCTGCTCTAACACTACTATTGACTCCCACGTGTTCTTGTGTCCTCTTAATATAATATCTACTTTAACGAAGAAATTCACCGGAGCCAGTATATGCCACGGATATTTCCACAAAAAACAAATATAATAATTAATAGTTTTAAAAACTCAAGTAATTATAATGATAGTTTGAAGTGATGTATAATTTCATATTTTCTATATACCTATAAGCTTATATTATTGGGAAAAATTATTGAAATTGTGATAACAAAAATAAGAAAAAATAGAAGACAATGACACCCTACCAAATAATTAAGCTTCTTAGAAAATTTAAGAGAAAATTATAAATAGATCCTAAATAAGAAAATTAGTTATATCATCAATCTTATTTACATTTCAAATTTCATTATATATATATATATATATATATATATATATCAAAATTTTGTATTTACAAGTGGTTAGAATCCGTGGATAATTAATTTCCTTATTTAGGGCCTGTATGTAAGTATTTAATTCAACCTATGGTTTATATTATCTTAACCATGGTCTTTATTTGATATTAACAAATGAAACATGCTTATTCTTATCTACTAGACTGTAATTCCATACGCACACGTATACATATACATACATGTTTGTGTTCATGATCTTACTACCTGTACATCCAAATTTGATTTTGAATGATGACATATTGTGAAGCTAATTAAGAGTATTATATTCACAGGAAATAAAAGATATTCAAGTTCGTGGGAGTAAACAAATTCAAAAAAAAAGTCTGAGCAAATATTGTCCAAAATATTGCATATCAAGTTACAAGTTAGGAAAGAATGTTGCAAAGATTCTAAGAAAGGTATATGAGCTAGAAACTGAAGGGGGACAGTTTTGTAGGGATTTTAAAATTGCTCTCAAGTGTCTATATAATCCAAATGAGATGCCTTGTGGTGATACGGTGGGCTTAGATTTAATGTTTGATAAGGTATGGAGAAGTATTGAAGAAACAAATATTGGTATTATTGGCTTATATGGGATGGGCGGGGTGGGAAAGACAACCTTGTTAAGGAAAATTAATAATGTACTTGGGAAGAGATCAGTTTCTTACATTGTGTGGGTGGTGGTATCCAAAAGTCCCAACTTAGATAGTATTATGGAGTGCATTAGAAAAGGGGTAGGGATTGGAGATGAAATTTGGAATCGTTGTAGTGACCAATATGGAAAGGCTCGGGAGATTTACAAAGTGCTGAAAAGCAAGAAATTTGTTTTGTTATTGGATGATATATGGGATAGATTGGACTTGGAAAAGGTCGGAGTGCCACATCCAAAGGAAACTAATTTTCAATCCAAAGTGTTATTCACAACGCAAGTTAAGGATGTATGTGCGAAAATGAAAGCTCAAAGAGAATTCAAAGTTGAAGTTCTAACGGAGAAACAAGCTTTAGAGTTATTTTACATGAAAGTTGGTGAGGAAACTCTAAAATATAACCATGACATTCACAATATAGCACAGGAGATGGCTAGAGGATGTAAAGGGCTGCCACTTGCATTAAGTGTTGTAGGAAGCGCCATGGACTGGTGTGAAGAGCGTAGAAGCATGGCAACACTCGATCAATAACTTAACAAATTCTTCATGGACTGCTTCAAGTTTGGAGATAGAGGTTTTTTTGGTCCTAAAGTTTAGCTATGATCGACTACCAGATGAAACACACAAAAAATGTTTCTTATATTGTGCATTATACCCTGAGGATTATGATATTTATGTGAACCATCTCATTGAAAAATGGATAGGGGAGGGGTTTCTTGATATTGATGGAATTAGAAGTGTACATGATATGCATTGCCATGGTGGGTCCATAATTGAAAAGTTGAAGCTTTCATGCTTGTTGGAGAATGTTGAAGATGATTCCTTTTCTAGGCCCTTAGTTAAGATGCATGATGTCATTCGTGACATGACACTATGGATAGCACGTGATTAAGATAGAAACAAAAAGAAGATTATAGTACAAGAAGATGCACGGACAATATCTCAAACTAATGTTGAAAATTGGGAAATGGTAGAAAGGATTTCAATCTTGAAAGGTGCTGAATCATGGATACAAAGCAAATCTTGGACAAGTCTCAAAACATTATTATTGAATTTCAAATCGTATTATACAATAAATGGATTACAAAATATCCAATACGCGAGCCAATTAAAAGTTTTACAACTAGGGAGAGTGAACATTGTATCCGCTGAAGGAATAGGTGGCCTAAATCTATTGGAATATCTATCATTGTGGGTAATCATGTTAACAAATGCATCAGAGTTTTGGAGGGAGATTAAGAATTTGAAAAACCTAAAGTTTTTCCGTTTGGATTTATTTGATGATAGTGTTATTCCTTTGGGACTAATATCAAATCTTCACCGGTTAAAAGTATTTACATCTCATTTCAAAGGAGTTCGAGATGAGAGAGAAGAGGAAGAATTTGTAGAGGAGTTGGAGTGCTCATCAAACTTAGAGGAATTGTGGGTGGAAATAACAACCGAGAGTGGCCTCAACAAATTACTTAAATTGGCCAAGTTGCAAAGTTGCATATATGGCCTTTATCTTCGTGAGGTTGGCGGCCAAGTTAATGGGTCATTACTATTGGCAACCATGTCCAAAATGAAGCACTTGCAATATCTTGACTTGCGTTATTTGAAAAATGTGATAGATCTTTCGACGACTTGATGTTGAACAGTGCTACTCAATTGAAGAAGTGATAAAAGGAGGAATAATGTTAGAAGAAGATGAGAAAGATACTATATTCCATTCTCTTGATGTCCTGACATTGGACAGACTGCCAAATTTGAGGAGCATACATGAGAGAGTCTTGTCTTTCCCTTACCTGAGATTCATCCATGTGAGTGGCTGTAAAAATCTGAAGAAGTTACCATTTGATTCCAATTCAGCCAAGGCTAAGTTGAGGCGTATATGGGGAGATCAAAAGTGGTGGGACAACTTGGAGTGGGATGATCCAACCACTAAAGCCACTTTCCACTCAAAATTTCAACAGTGATGATCTTCTTGAACATTACTTTCTCTCTCAGGTAAAGGTACTTTAGTTCTAGTATTGTTAATATTAGTCTTTTTACACCTATTTAATTATAACTTACATTTGAATTACCTGTATATCGCTGCAGATTTATTAATGGAAGATATATTATATGTGGGATGGGCTCAGTTTTCATGGTCCCTTAAAATGGCCGGGTTTCTGGTACTATATCCCTCACTTTTATTTATTTTTTCTTTTCGTCTCTTTTGGTTTGATGTCGTTCTTTGCCTATAATGTTTTCACACACACACACACAAATATATAGGGTTAAGGTGCAAAAATAGACATGTGATTTTCTCTGAGGAGCGCCCAGTAGCAAATGCTTTTTTTAGGTGCAAAAATAGCGTTTGACAGTTAAGTTTGACTTTTTTTGCTGACTGGACGATGACGTGGCATTTCAAAGGTGCAAAAATAATTTTATGATCTTAAAAAAATATTTCAGGTATTGACCGGTACTAAAAGGATCTTGAAAAAAGTATTTCGGCAGATCGATTTGGTAGTAAAAAGTATTTTCAGGATATTGATTGGTACAAAAAAAATATTTCATAATTTTGAAAAAATATTTCAGGTATTGACCGGTACTAAAAGGATATTGAAAACATATTTGAAATACCACGTCATCGTCCGGTTAGCAAAAAAGTCAAACTTAACGATTCAAACGCTACTTTTGTACCTAATTTTTGTAACCACATAGTCACTTTTGCACCAAAAAAAACATTTGCTACTTGCGCTTCTCGGAGATAAAAGACACGTCTACATTTTCGCACCTTAACCCTCTATATATATATATATATATATATATTAACAACATTTGGTACAATGGGGGCACATTATAATTGTTAATAATTTTAAATTCATATATTGTTATTTGAATTGAATTTCTTATCAATAATATAACCTAATTAAATTACATAATGTATTTTTGTGCCTGAAAACATGAGAAAGACGTGGAAGTCACAGAAAATACAATAAATTGAACGTATTGATAATGTAGAAGAGTGACCAAAAATATTAAAATAAAAACTTTATATATATATATATATATATATATATTGTGAGAGCATTTCAACCTGAACATCTATTTATAATTATTTTAGTTTTATGCTTCTACTTTTTTTTTTTTTTTTTTTTTTTTTGGGATTGGAGACCAAATGGTCCTAGACAGGATCGAACCCTGATAGAGAGGCTGACACAAGACCAGCATATATACCACTGCTTTCCCTAGGCGCTGGCCGCTTCTACTATTTTTTATTATTAAATGTTTGGGCAAATGAATAATTCCCTTGTTTATAGGCTTTTTATTATCTCTAGCATGAAAAATTGAAAACTTTAGTTGGGCTTTAAGCTTTCGTTTGAAACAAGCTACCAAACATGTACCAAAAACAAGTGACACACCCTCATCCTCGCCAACTTGGTAAATGGGTGGACTTCACTACCAAGGAAATTTAGTTTGGTTTGAGGGAGGGGAGGGAGGGAGAGGGGAGGGCCAATCTTTGGTCCCCTCTTTACACAATGTCTCCTTAAACTTTTCAATATTCCAAAAATATATTCTCAACAAAAAAGAATATTCCTTTCATTAATGGCATTTGATCATTTCCCTACTTTCCACTCCCTTCCCTCCCACTCCCTCCCCTCAAACCAAACATGCCCTAAAGGGAGGGGGTTCGATCCTAGAGTTGGTCAAGGCGCTGGGGAGGCATCCTAGGGGTCTACGAAGCAGTGGTGACGCTAGGCGGAGGTGGAGACATGTATACTCTCTAACCCAGTATTCTCTATGGATTGAGCTCCAAGCACCCTACTTTGGATGGGTGAACCCAACCTCTTTCATATAATTTTATTATATATATAAAAAAAAAGTGACACGTATATCTTTCGTGATTTTCTTGGAACTATATTTTTGGACATTTTAAGATTGAGTTTTCGTGTAGGTTAACTTGTGTATTGCTCTTTTTTTAAAAAAATAATAATAATAAGACTTTGAATTATAGAATTGAACTTAAGAACATGGAATCAGATCCAGTGTTTTTATTCAGGTTTTAATAATGAAATTCCATAGATTGTAGATCAGATGGCATCCCCACATTAATTGAGTGGCTGGTATCAAACTTGTAGGCATAGGTAAGTTTGTGTGTATGGGACTCTTCCCTAGGATAAAAGGCTAGATAGGGTAGTAAAAATAATAATAATTAATTATTCCTGTAATTAGAAAGCCTAAAAGGGGGTGTTACCGCAATATGCATGATACATATTTGACTTGTTCACCAATTTTCTTAAGTTGGATTTATGAAGATAAAACACTTAATTATCCAATCATTTATATTACTTTTTGTCAAATATACAACAAGTTATAATGCTTCCTTTTATGATTCTAATATTATAATTATTTTTATACATAATCGTTTGTATTAACTTTTGTCAAACATGTAACAGGCAATGACGGATGTGATATTTTAGAACCCCATTGGACACCGCTGGAGTTCAATCCGATATTAATACTGGATTTAGTTTTCATAATTTGGTTTGCTAAAGACTCAATATATGAACATTTTAATTTGTATGAATTGAATGGATTATGTGGTGATTCAATGTTTGGTGTGGATAAACATTTGTTGTTTTTTCTGGATTTGGGTCAGTTGTGAATTGTGATGTATGAATATTGCTACTCTTTGTGCCAATTATGTGATGAAAAAGTTTGTGGTGTAAAATGCATTTGCTAGTTTATAAAGCTCATTTTAGTCTTAAATGTAATAATCCTATCTGTTTTATCTCCCAATTTAAAACTTTTTTTTTTTTTGTATCTTCCTTATTGAATCCATATATTTTTAATGGGGTTTTCATAAATGTGGTAGTTTAATTTTCAATGCAAATGATTAAAGAAAGTATTTTGAAAAAACTAATACACTCTTTATTTTTACTAATTTAACTACTTTTTTCAATCCTTATAAATTAGTTACCAAACTTTTTATATCTAGGAGTGGAAGGTTCTTTTCCCTGCTTTGTTTTGATGAATGAATATTGTACAAGACTATTTCTTTTGTCTTTTAGGTATTAAACGGCAAGCAACAGAGTTTTAGAGATAAATTGCATATTAGCTCTATGAAGTTCAATATTTTGAAACTTTTTATTTTGCATAATTTTTTTATTCAAAGAAATTATGAAATTCTGTAATCGTATCAGGATAATGGCCAAGCTCACTAAAAAATGTGAACTTCAATATATTTAACAAAAGTTAATATAATTGATTATGTATAATATTAGAATTATAAATAAAAGTGTGAACCTTCATTGCCCTTTTTAGGAACTGATAAAAATATAGGTAATGTTTATTGTTATTGGGAGAAGTGTTTTCTAGAAAGAAAATGAGTGATTGTTTGGATTAGAGGTAGCAGTTACTTCTTTAATATGATTTATAGTATATGAGGTAAGTATTTGAGAGAAGTTTTGTCTTAACTTATATGAATGTGCTTTTATTTTGTTTGATTGATCCTGGGGACAAAGCTCTAATTTTCCCCATATGTTCTTTAACTTTTCTTTATTCTTTCAATATTTTTTAATTACAATTTTCTTTCCAGTATTTCGTAAAGATAATAAATATTTTTGTATGCCAAGAACTTGTGACTCAAATGACATCCCTATAAAAGGGAAAAGGGAGGATGTGGGTTTTATCCTCCATGTGGTATATGAACGGGACAAGTGTGTGTCTGTGACACATTCCCTATGGGGAAGCGTTAGATAAGACACTATATTTAACTTATTCACTGATTCATTGAACTTGGATTTACAAAGAAGATAAGACACTATATTTCCTAGACATTTGTATTAACTTGTGTCGTACAATACAGGTTCATATTGTCATTTTATGATGAGGTGGTTACAGTCTTACAGAGGCACGTTCAAGTGAGTGAAGCAGAGGTTGTTATTACTACACTATGTCAAGAAAAGATGTTAAATAATGGACAAAACTTTGTGGCTAATTCGTGTGGTCTCTCTCTAATTCCATGTTTGTGAATTTCTCTTTGTTCTCTTTCTCTATAATCCTTTGTTCCTGAAATTACCTACTACTGTATTTCTCGTTTTGACTGAGATGTAAATGGATTTAGGATCCCTTTTAATGGTTGATATGAAGTACACGTTATGTTTCAGAAATACTCAGTTGCATAATCTAATTGTGAGGTAGTTCATAACAACTTCTTAGACAATACCTGTTTAAAACTATGATAATTCAGCGCCACACAAAGGCTAAGGAATCAATTATTAAAAGGGGGAAAAAGAATACAAAGATGGATCAGGATTATTCTCTGGAGGAAGATGATTCGTTTCTTTCTTTTTCCTCCTAACACAATAATCAAAGGCCTAGGCGACTCATACTCGCCGGAGAGAAGTGCTTTACATGAAATTTCCAACCAGAGGAGATTTTGGTTCAGTTTTCAAAGGGTGGATTGATGATTAGTCCCTAACTGCTTGCATTATTGATGTGAAGGGACTTGAGCAAGATAGTATGTGTGCGTTCACTTGGGTATATTAATTTGGATTATACTAATTTACGGGCAAGACATAATTAATAAATATTCTAGAATAAAGTGGCCTCATAGTTAACTTTGTTCCTCTTGTAAACTACACTTCATTCCCCAAATGGTAAAGTTGATCGGATCCTTTATTCATGCCTTACCATCTTTCCTATCAGTTTAACATTCCCAATACTGTCGCAACCTCTCTCTTGAAAATAAAAAAGTATGACTTAGTACATAAGGCTTCCATCAGGTATGGTCTGAAGAAGAATAGATGTACAGAGTTTTACCCCCACGGAGACGTTGTTTCAAGAATTTGAACTGGTGACTTTTAAGTCACATGGTAGCAACTTTATCATCGCACAGTATCAAATTTCACCCTCTCTTTCTTGAAAATAAAGTAGAAGAAATCATGTATGCTGTGATAGGCCTGTGTTTTTATTTTATAGTCATTGGAATTTGGAATAAAGCGCATAATCTAAACCGCAAAACCAAATCTAACCAAACTGGAAGGTTTCATATACAGTGGGTCCAGGTGTGTTATAAATTGTATGGAGCATAGCACAAATGGGTTTGGTTGCCAAAAGCCATTAACATGTAATTGAATCAGGAGGAGGAATAAATTAAATTCATGTTAAAAGGAACCATTCATTCATGCTGATAATTTGAAAAGTTGCATATTGATGCATGAAATCTAAGAATGGTGTCAAGGATCATATTCTGCACTGCATTTTGCGTAGCAGCAATAGTAGTCATTCTATTGACTTTGCTTTCACCAAATACATCCAACAACAAGAGCCACTCATGGCCACTGTTTGATATGTCCTTGTACATCCAAAAATCTCACTTATCATCATCTGCCTCCTCCAACACACAACCACCACCTCCACTTGGAGACGACATTCGGTGCAAGCATTTATCATCTTTTGTCTTTTTCGCTTTGAAATGTCGAGGTAAGGCCACAAGGGTGCCATTGATATTCCAGCCATATAACGGAAATACCATATTGCCCCTAGATATTTTCCTTCTTCCATTCCATCTTCTTATTCGACGGCTCTGATCAGCGCGTATTGCTGCCTACTTTACTTTGAATAGCATTCAGCAAAGGAAGGACGAGGCAACTAGCTCGTTACCACTTACCACACGTTATATATTAACAAATTATTTTTTCCTGGTCATACATCGATCTATCCTTTTAGCGCCTTTTCTTCAACTTTTATAACTTAATTTTTATATTAATTTTAGGGTCGAGTGGTTGCAGGAAAAAAACTTAAACTTTCATGATGAAATAAATCATATTTGTTAGCTAGGTAATATTGTTTAGGAAAAATGATAAATATAAAAAAATAAAGTGCATTGAAACCTAATATTTAGGATTAAAACTAACTTCCTTACTTACTCCTATATTTAAGATCAAGGAAGTATATAACTTACTCCTATATATATAGAAGCATATTGTGAGCTTTCTTTGCAAGCATATCAGCTCAAAAGTATTTCCTCCCTAGTCCCTTGGAGCTGGAGAAGACAATAGTTTAAGGGTCTTAATTAATCAGTGCAAAATATTAATATCGATAAATCAATTACAACGAAGTAACTGATGTTTGACCCTAAATTTTGACCCTAAGCTGTTTGACACAGAAAATCAATCATCCAACCTAAGCTGTTTGACCCTAAATTTTAAATTTACGTGGCACAGTACGGAGAAGAAAAAGTCTGCGATTCCGGCTTGGAACGGGGCCTCCCCATATAACAAAAATACCATATTGCCCCTAGCTAGATATTTTATTGCTACGGGGGCTCTAATTTAGAATTGTGCAAACAAAGGAGATTCAAAAGCAGATCTGGAGAAAGAAGAGGTGAGTTATCTCTGATCATCAGATCCCTCATAATAATAATATTATGGAAGCATCTTCGGCCATATGGGATGCCACAAAGATCTGCTGTTGTTTCCTCAACAAAGAAGCAGCTTATGCTTGCGACTTGGAAAGGAATCTGAAGTTGCTTGAAACAAAATGGGAAAAGCTTCAAGAGAAGAAGAACGATGTGGAAGCAAATATTGAAGAAGAAGAAGAAAGATCTCATCAAGTGAGTGGTTGGCTGAAAAGAACGGAGAGCGTTCAAGAGGTACCACTCATTATTATATTCATTATTCATTTTTAAAATTAATTTCATATTTCATACTCATTCTTTTTGTCCATATATATTTATTTCATAATCGTTTAATTGCATGGATTACATAATTATTACTCCCTCTATAGTCGTGCATACTTTCAATTAATTCTGTCTGAGGTACTACGCATCTTTTTGCTTATGGTCTTGAGTAAGTTACTTTCTTAAACTTTTATTATTTAACTTTTAAATTAATTTCAGAGTCCATTAGCTGCAAGAAAAAACTTTCATAACATATATCTTATCGTTATTTTTTCTATCTAATTTATTTTCTTCGTTAAGATATAATGGGAACTATAGTTAATAAATAAACTACTTCATTCCAATATATTATACTTATGTTTTATTGTTATTTAAAATCGGTATTACAAATTTCCAAATCTAAAATATAAGAAGTGGTAATGAACACGTGGTGTAAATTAGTTATATCCTCAATCTTTTTTACATGTCAAATTTCCTTTTTTTATATATATGATCAAAATTTTGTATTTACAAGTGGTTAGAATCGGTGGATAATTAATTTCCTTATTTAGGGCCTGTCCGTAAGTATTTAATTCAACCTATAGTTTATATTATTTTAACCATGGTCTTTATTTGATATTTACTAGAATGTCGCATACGCACACGTATGCATATACATACGGAAGATATTTTCTCGATCCTCCCCTCCTCATCCTCGTATCCTTTGATCTGGTGTCCAAAGAGATTTTTAAAAATTTTGGGTCTTAAAATATCAACATCAATACTTATTCTATGCTCGAACTACTAGAGATATCTTTTCCGGATTCGGCGCAATCCAGGTCCATATACATACATGTTTGTGTTCATGATCTTACTATCTGTACATCCAAATTTGGTTTAGAATGATGGCATAATGTGAAGCTAATTAAGAGTATTATATTCACAGGAAATAAAAGATATTCAAGTTCGTGGGAATAAACAAATTCAAAAAAAATGGCTGAGTAAATATTGCATATCAAGTTACGAGTTAGGAAAGAAAGTTGCCAAGATCCTAAGGAAGGTAGATGAACTAGAAACTGAAGGGGAACATTTTTGTAGGGATTTTAAAATTGCTCTCAAGCGTCTGCATAAGCCGAATGAGATGCCTTGTGGTGAGACGGTGGGCCTAGATTTAATGTTTGATAAGGTCTGGAAAAGTATTGAAGAAACAAATATTGGTATCATTGGCTTATATGGGATGGGTGGGGTGGGAAAGACTACCTTGTTAAAGAAAATTAATAATGAACTTGGGAAGAGGTCAGGTTTTTACATTGTGTGGGTGGTGGTATCCAAAAGTCCCAACTTAGATAGTATTATGGAATGCATTAGAAAATGCGTAGGGATTGAAGATCACATTTGGAATCATTGTAGTAACCAAGATGGAAAGGTTGGAAAGATTTATGAAGTCCTAAAGAAAAAGAAATTTGTTTTGTTATTGGATGACATATGGGATAGGTTGGACTTGGAAAAGATCGGAGTGCCACATCCAAAGGAAACTAATTTTCAATCCAAAGTGTTATTCACAACACGATTTGAGGATGTGTGTGCGAAAATGAAAGCTCAAAGAGAATTCAAAGTTGAAGTTCTAACAGAGAAAGAAGATTTAGAGTTATTTTGCATGAAAGTGGGTGAGGAAACTCTAAAATCTAACCCTGCTATTCACAACTTAGCACAGAAGATGGTTAGAGAATGTAAAGGGTTGCCACTTGCAATAAGTGTGGTAGGGAGCGCCATGGCTGGTGTGAAGAGTGTAGAAGCATGGGAACACTCGATCAATAACTTAACAAGTTCTTCATGGATAGCTTCAGGTTTAGAGACAGAGGTGTTTTTTGTCCTAAAGTTTAGCTACGATCGACTACCAGATGAAACACACAAAAAATGTTTCTTATATTGTGCATTATACCCAGAGGATGATGAGATTGAAGTGGACGATGTCATTCAAAAATGGATAGGGGAGGGGTTTCTTGATATTGATGGGATGAGAAGTGTACATGATATGCATTGCCTTGGTGGGTCCATAATTGAAAAGTTGAAGCTTTCTTGCTTGTTGGAGAATGTTGAACATGATTCCATTGTTAGGGGCTTAGTTAAGATGCATGATGTCATTTGTGACATGGCACTGTGGATAGCACATGATCAAGATAGAAACAAAAAGAAGATTATAGTACAAGAAGATGCATGGGCAATATCTCAAGCTAATGTTGAAAATTGGGAAATGGTAGAAAGGATTTCAATCTTGAGTGGCGCTGGATCATGGATAAAAAGCAAATCTTGGACAAGTCTCGGAACATTATTATTGAATAACAAATTTGATTGTGCAATAAATGGATTACAAAATATCCAATATGCGAGCCAATTAAAAGTCTTGGAACTAAGGGATATGAAAATTGTATCTGCCGAAGGAATAGGTGGCTTGAAACTTTTGCAATATCTATCATTGCGGGTAACCACGTTAACGAATGCATCAGACTTGTGGAGAGAGTTGAAGAATTTGAAAAACTTAAAGTTTTTTCATTTGTTTTTACGTGATTATATTGTTATTCCTTTAGGAGTTATATCAAATCTTCATCAGTTAAAAGTGTTTAGATTTTATTTCGGTGGAGTTCGAGATGAGAGAGAAGAGGAAGAATTTGTAGAGGAGCTGGAATGCTCATCAAACTTAGAGGAATTGTGGGTGGAAATAAAAACCGAGAGTGGCCTCAACAAATTACTTAAATCGGCCAAGTTGCAAAGCTGCATATATCGCCTTCTTCTTCGTGATGTTGGCGGCCAAGTTAATGGGCCATTACTATTGGCAGCCATGTCAAAAATGAAGCACCTACAGGATCTTGACTTGCGTTTTTTGGAAAACATGATAGATCTTTCTGTTTGTGACACATGTCGTCTATCCACGCTTCAAAGTGTATTAGTTTACAAATGCGATACAATACATCATTTGACATGGTTGAAATATGCTCCACTCCTTCGACAACTTCGTGTTCTAAATTGCTACTCAATTGAAGAAGTGATAAAGGGAGAAACAGTATTAGAAGAAGATGAAAAAGATACTATATTCCCTTCTCTTGAAGTGCTGACATTGGACGGATTGCCAAATTTGAGGAGCATACATGAGAGAGTGTTGTCTTTCCCTTCCCTGAGATCCATCAAAGTGAGTGGTTGTGAAAATTTGAAGAAGTTACCATTTGATTCCAATTCAGCCAAGACTAAGTTGAGGTGTATCAGCGGAAATCAAGAGTGGTGGGACAACTTGGAGTGGGATGATCATGCCACGAAAGCCACTTTCCACTCAAAATTTCAACACATTGGATCTTCTTGAATATTACTTTCTCTCTCAGGTAAAAGTACTTTGGTTCATGGAAGATATATTATATGTGGGATGAGCTTGGTATTATTAATATTAGTCTTTTTACTCCTATTTTACATGCATGTGTATATCTTTGCAGATTATTCATGGAAGATATATTATATGTGGGATGAGCTTGGTTTTCATGATCACTTTGAATAGCCTGGTTTCTGGTACCATATCCCTCACTTTTTCGTCTCATTTCATTTGATTAATTATTTCGTTATTTGCTTTTAATGTTTTGATATATATAGTGATTCAGTCCAAGTTAAAAAAAAAAAAAAAAAAGGGGGTGATTCAGTCATTTTCTTAACTTTGGATATTTATTAACAAAATTTGATATAATGGGGGCATACTATAATTTGTAATAATCTTAAATTCATATATTGATATTTGAATTGAATTTCTTATCAATAATATAACTTAATTAAATTACATGATGTATTTTTATGCCTCAAAACATGAGAGAAACAAAGGTGGAAATCACAAAAAATACAATAAATTGAACAGATTGATGATGTAGAAGAGTGACAAAAAAAATGTACATAAAATTTATTTTTTGTGTGAGAGCTTTTCAACTTGAACCTCTGTTTATAATTCTCTCGCTTTTTTTATTTAAATTTTATGCTTCTACTATTTTTTATTGTTAAATGTTTGAGAAGGAATTATTTCCTTGTTTATGGGCTTTTTATTGTCTCTAGCATGAAAAATTGAAAACTTTAGTTGGATTTAAAGCTTTCGTTCGAAATAAACTACCAAACATGTAACAAAAACAAGTGACACATATATCTTATTGCCATTTTCCTGGAGCTATATTTTTGGACATTTTAAAATTGACTTTTCATGTAGGTTAACTTGTGTATTGCTCTACTTTTTTAAACAAGACTTTGAATTATAGAATTGAACTTAAGAACATGGAATCAGATACAGTGTGTTTATTCAGATTTTAATAATGAAATTCCAATGCTTACATTACTACAAAAATTGGATATTACTACCTTAAACGACGTCCCGATCTAAAAGTAGGAAGTAAAAAATGAAGGCGGTGGATTCTTGTAATTATTTGCAAGGAAATAGAGCATTGAGCGTCCCGAATTAGAGTTTAGATTTGTAAAATTGATTTTTTGTCGTCCTAACATTGTTTAAGGAAGCCTAAAATCGGGTATATTGTTTCGCGCCATGGGATATATGCGAATTTTTTGTTTGGCGCCGTTGCAATATTGTTTTTTTAAAAAAAAAAATTGGCGACCTAAAAGTAAATTCAGTCGCCAATTTAAAAAAAAAAAGAAATATGGTAAATACATTTTTTGGCCGTTATAATATATATATATATATTTAAATTGGCGACCGAAATTAAATTCAATCATTTAATTTGTTACTTTGGCGACCGAACAAAAATCAACAATTGGCGACCGAATTTAATTTCGTGTCGCCGATTTTTAAAAAAATGGTAAATACATTTTTTGGCGCCATTAAAATATATATATATATATATATATTTTAAATTGGCGACCGAAATTAAATTCGTGTCGCTAATTTGTGAATTTTGGCGACTGAATAATATTCAGGTCGCTAAAATTCAAAAAATTGCGACCGAATTTACTTTCAGATTGCCAAAATTGCCATAAACAAATAAATAGCTCGAGTCCACACCCATTCTCATAATTTCTCGGGTATTTCCCCTCCGCCTTCTCTCGTTGAACCCTATCGTCGCCCGTGCTTGCTCGTCCTAGATCTACAATTTCTACTCGCCGTCCCAGATCTATGATTTCTACTCGCAGTCTTAGATCTGCGATTTCTACAATGTAAGTCTTCGATCTACGATTCCTTTTATTTCTTTGTTTGATTTCTAGTTATTTATTTATTTGATTTGGTTTGAAGGAGTTGATGAAGCTATTTGAAAAGGTTTGGGTTTTAGATCTTCACTCGATTTTTGGCTTGTGATTTTTGCTATAAGTGTTTCTTGTTGTAATTTAGGGTTAATTTAGAGTTTACAACTATTTGTCGCCACTGAAGGTTATACTTTCAGTGGCGACATTTTTTGTCGCCACCGAAAAGGTGTTTCAGTGGCGACTTTTTGTCGCCACTAAAAATCCAATTTAAAATTTTAGCTTTTTTTTTTGAGTTATACGGAAAAAATACTTTCAATGGCGACAATTTATTGTCGCCACCGAAAGGGTGCTTCAATGGCGACTTTTTGTCACCACCAAAAGTCCAATATAAAATTTTAGTTTTTTAAATGAAATTATATGAAAAAAAAATACTTTCAGTGGCGACAATTTTTTATCGCCACCGAAAGGGTGCTTCAGTGGCGACTTTTTGTCGCCACCAAAAGTCCAATTTAAAATTTTAGCTTTTGTTTTTAAAAGTTATTTGAAAAAAATACTTTCAATGGCGGCAATTTTTTGTCGCCACCGAAAGGGTGTTTCAGCGCCCTTTTGTGTCCCGCGCCTCCTTCTTCAGCGCGATTTTTCGTTTCTCTCTCATCCCTTGCGAAAAAATCTGCAGCCTTCACCCTCTCTCCACTCGGCGTCTCCCTTTTAACCTTGCATCCTCGTTTGCTCAACCTCGTTTTCCTCTTCGGCTCTTTCAGGCGCCTCTCCTCCTCTCCTCACCGGTGACGTCTCAGTCCGTCGACGATCACCACGAGTTTCACTGTTGAGGTAAGTTTTCTTCCTTTTCCTATTTGGTTTTCCACCGCGAGTTTTGAATCTCTTACTCTGCGTATGAATCATTTTTATTGGCTTTCTCT
Organism: Acacia melanoxylon; assembly: GCA_019022615.1. Classification (NCBI taxonomy): domain Eukaryota; kingdom Viridiplantae; phylum Streptophyta; class Magnoliopsida; order Fabales; family Fabaceae; genus Acacia; species Acacia melanoxylon. The sequence goes on from JAFJYJ010000005.1 coordinate 17,110,162, forward strand.
TTTTCGATTCCGCAACAAAGGCGTTAGAAATAAGGATTTGTCTCTTTGGTAGTCAGTGCTCGAATCTCTTGCACCAAATTTGTTTATTTTGGAGTTTGAAAGGAATTACGAAGCTTGGTAGACATTCTGGGATTTTCGGGAAAAAAAAAAATCTTACTGTCCAGGGTTTGCTCTGCGTATGAATTTTGGATTCCTTGATGTGGGTGTTCTGCTTTGTGAAAACCAACAATATGAAAATAGAAGGATGATAGTAAAACAATTAGCACTTATTTTCAGGAATCCTCCCTATCAAACGAAGAATAGGTCTCCTTAAGCAAAATAAAACAAGTCTGTTATAGTCTTATTGAATAACTAGAGTCTTCCAAAATACTAAGCATAATAAATCTACAAAAATACTAATTAGGTTAGAAATTACTGAAGTATCATTCAAACCTAAAATTTAAGCATGCCCACATCTTTGTTTGAGCTACTGACGATCAGCATCTCCGCACCAGATTCTGCAACAACCTCAATGTTTTGCTTTAGACTACCCATGCACCTCATTTCTTCTCTTGAAAGACATAAATGCATAAGAATGATTTCATCTGCAACTTTTTGCGCATGTGCTTGTACACTCATAATTATCTGAAGTATCATTCATTTGTTTGCCTGATCTTATTTTAACAGGACTAGAGGTTCCAGCCAGAATTGTCTAGCACTTATAAACCTGTCAAATGCACAATGGATTGCAACTGCGACAGTGACAGAAATCAGTGCACATACGAGAGACAGTATGTTGAAATGAGTACTAGCAGTGGTGTACTTGGTAATGATGTCGTATCCTTTGGAAATCTAAGTGAGCTTGAACCTCAATATGCTGTTTTTGGTTGTGAAACTCTTGAGACTGGTGATATTTATAGTCAGCATGCTGATGGCATCATGGGTTTGGGCAGTGGAGATCTCAGCATTGTGGATCAACTACCTGAAGAAGCATTTCTTGCATTAAAAGATTCTGTAAGTGTTTTTTTTTTTTTTTTTTTTTCTTGATTATTTTGATTGCTAGTTGTTGCAACGTGCTTTCTTGAAACTTATCTTTCATTCCATAAATACTAGATTGTATTACCACCTAGTGTATTTTAAATTGTTGTTGAAATTTCATATATTACCCAAGTACTGTCATTTACTTCTGAAGGTATTCTTATGTTAATGATTATGGGCTTAAGTGACAAATGAGGTTAGAGATTCAAACACCTTAATGTTTTTCTATTGATTTATTTTATTGGAAATCTATATATTGTAATTATAATTACACAATTTCATATTTATAATTACAGCAGAGTGGCCCTTCATGCACCAGCTTATGCAATGAATGATGAGTTTTCAAGGGTTGTTCATCAGCAAATGGAATTTTTTTCAAGTAGTTCTAGTGCAAATACTCTCAGCCGCGTGAGGGGCGAAGTTGGTGAGGCAAGTGTTATTCTAGCCAAGCTTTTTGCGCCCCTTCTTTATCAGCAACCACCCCCCAAAAAAAAAAAAAAAAACTTGTCATTACTATACTAGGCACAATTTGCATCCTGTTTTTGCACTTATGATAATATTCCTTTGTCCCAAATTGGTGGTCATTAGAGCTTATAATCTGTCATTCAGATTCACACTATCATGGTGGAAAATATTGGAGACGTAAATCAAATTTTGCAATGAACGTGCTAAGGCTTACATCAAATTTTATCGTAAATCAATTTTTCTTTTGTTCTTTGACAGGGCATTGTTGACTTTCTTGATCGTTCTGTGTCTTGATTGTTCTTTGCAATGAACCCCTGCTTATATAGTACCTGAGAAAGCTTTGGAACCCTGCTTATATAGCACCCAAGTCAATTTGTATGCAAATAATCAGTGCTGGACAAAGTTTCTGGCAAGGTATTTATAGATCTTGCTCATACAACCTTGAAAAAAAATTATTGTTAGAAGTTCATATTTTATTTGGTTCTTTCTCTTGTAGAAAATTCCACTGAAATGTGTCCTAGAAGTCTTGGAGATGCTACTGTTGTTTATGCATCAATAGAGAAGGCTAAGAAATAACTCGATTGGAAGTAAGGACCTTGATGTCTTGCTACTATAACTGAATCTGAATTTTAAATTTCACACTTGTACTGGAATTCTCTTCTATTCCTTGAAATTTGGGTTTTAAAAATACTTGTATTTGTGATATCTTGTTTAAAATTCACTTGCAATTGTATGTCTGGGAGAGATATTATTTACTGGCTAAGAAAAGAATGCATGTACAGGGTGCAGAAATAACAAAGCAATCCCTTATTTAATACAGGATATAATATTCTGGGCCTTTTTTAAATTGATTGGAAGTTACTCATCACTTGTCTGTTCGTATAAAGTTTCAACTGTCATAATAGTCTTGAGAGTAATGGAAGTAGATTAAAAATATATGCAAAAACATGCTGAGCTTGACTGTGTGTGCTGTATTCATGTCCTTTCTTCTTTTCCCTTTAGTTTGTAGGTTTGGGCATGCATTTCTCAATATAAATATTGTCGTTTTCTCCTTAGAATATTGGTCATGGATTGGCTTGAAGGACTTGTGGTTATTCTCCTCCCTGTCTTCACGATTGAAACTCTGTTATAGTTGAAGTTGCTTTGAATTTCCAAGGAGAGATAGGTCTTTTCTTGTTTGTGGTTGTAGCTTCACGTATGTTCATGGAAGATGAATACTGTACGATATTGTTTTATTTTAAGAATTTTTTTGGTGTCACTAAAGCTTGTCAACTTGAAACATGCAGGTGACTTAAGGGTCTTATTGACTGATAGGGGCAAATTGCTTATGACCGTGGGAGGGGTTACAACATTAGCTGCAAGAGTATATAAAAAAATAGCCATTTAATTTATTTTTTTAAAAAAAATTGACTTGTCGTCATTGAAAGATTTTTTTAAAAAAATTGAGACTAAAGTCGCCACTGAAACATTTTTTTTCAAAAAAATTGTGACTTTCAGTGGCGACTTTTGTCGCCACTGATTGTCAACTTTCGGCGGCGACATTAAAATGTCGCCGCCAAAAGTATCCGCGACAAATCGTTTCAAGAGCCGACTTGGCGGCGACTTTTTTGTTGCCGCGGAAACACTTTTCATGGCGACTTTTTGACTTTCGGCGGCGACTTTTGTCGCACTGAAAGTCAATTTGTTTGTAGTGACTTGTATATCATAAAAATAAATTGTAACAATCATAAGAGTTTACATAAAGAAAAAATAAAATATTACAAATTATAATGTTTTCACCAAAATGAACTAAAAAAAGTCTAAACCGCAGCTAGCCTGGTCATGATCACCACCAGGAGGGAATCCCGCACCCTTATCCTTCAATAATCATCTCTCCTTGCTCCTTCACCTTCGCTTCTAACGCCTTTACCCTCTTATCTTTTGCAAAACAAACATTACGAAGTCATTTTATTTTTTGTACTTCATTTAAATAGGAAGGATGCTTCCAAAAAAATTCTCTAAAGAACCAAGAAGCGTAGAAAAGTGAAACATTTTTTATAAGTGAATTATTCACACCACTATAGCAACAATATTCACGACAATCAAAGTTGAATAAAGCAGTGAGCACGACCTTCACCAGACCTGAAGGTTCTCTCCAAAGTTTAAATTCTATCAAAACAACACGCTGTTTTTAGCACAACAAGACCTCAAATTAACAATGATATGTATTCCCTCAATAGATTCTTAATTAATTTGGTAGATAAGAATATTATGACTTTTGCTGGTTTCTCAGCCCCTTCTACTTTAATACTACATGAATCTACATCAATTCTTTAAATAGGATTTACATGTGTCTCCTTTTCAAAGGCTAGCTGTCCCCACCTCATCCCTTTCCTTTTTGTATCTATCCTTGACCATCTTCAAGAAAACCTTTTCTTCCCATTCGAAGGAAAAAAAGAAAATCAAACCCCAATCCTGCTTATTCTGGCAGAGTTTATGATGGAGTACCGGACAGAACCTAAACTCAAGACAAGAAACCTAAACTTAACCCTCAAGAAATCCCAGTTCAAAACAAGTAGACCTACTACAGTATAAGATATCACAAAGCCCCAGGCAAATGATTTTGAAATTTCAAAACACTAATAAGTAATAAATAAGCCATAAACTCACACAACAAATACACAAATTAACTTAATGAACATAATCACTATCCAATACTGCTGCATTAGTTTGATGCCCTTTGATCTACAATTTTCTCTTTGGTTGTACTCTCCACAGAGACCTGAACTGAGAAACAGAACTGAGTGCCTTTGCAATTTACTTGTGGGCATGTTTAGACATATTTTATCTCTTTCTGTGATTATATGTGGTTATTTGACAATGTACAGTTCAAATAGGTAAAGCTATGATATGAATGTTTATTTATACAAGACTATGAAACCAACTTTACCCCAATCTGACCTTATTAGTCATACCATCTCCTCAACAAAATGGGTAGGTTTAACCAATTAGACATGTATCAATGTCAAATATGCGATGCTACTCACTCTTTCATTACCCTTTTTTCTTTCTTTTTGGATTTCAAATAATTTCTTCTTCACTCTTACTCTTGTCTCTGCATTCACTCCGTACCCATCAAAAACCTTTTTCCTTTTTCATAATTTCAGATATCTTTTCCCTCCTTATTCAAACATGTATCAATGTCAAATATGCGATGCTACTCACTCTTTCATCGCCCTTTTTTCTTTCTTTTTGATTTCAAATAATTTCTTCTTCACTCTTACTCTTGTCTCTGCATTCACTCCGTACCCATCAAAAACCTTTTTCATTTTTCATAATTTCAGATATCTTTTCCCTCCTTATTCAGACATGTATCAATGTCAAATATGCGATGCTACTCACTCTTTCATCGCCCTTTTTTCTTTCTTTTTGGATTTCAAATAATTTCTTTTTCACTCTTACTCTTGCCTCTGCATTCACTCCGTACTCATCAAAAACCTTTTTCCTTTTTCATAATTTCAGATATCTTTTCCCTCCTTATGAAACTGCAATCTCTCCCTTCAGTCCGGGCAAGCAAAATTCACCAAATGAACAATACATGCTGACAACTAAGTCAAATCAGCTCTTAAATTTTTCATCCTGCATCAGAGTTGACAAGTAAAGAATATCGATAGAAGAGTATAGAAGTCGGAAGAAGGGGAGAATAGAGTATTAGGATCCATAACAAACTAACTCTTTTAAAAATAAGTCTGTTATTAAGATTAAGAATAATTAACAAACTTGCACAATTCCTCTACTAAAGTCTAATGCATAACAAATATCCCCCATTTGTCAATTAATGATATCTATGAAGAAGAACAAACCTTTTCTTTATGTTATCAGTAGACATATTATGGTTGACTCCAAGAATATCATATGGGCCGTCAGCCTCAGCTTCCATGATTCTTGTGACCTTAAATAAATGGTTGAGAAGCCAAAAGTAAGATGAATTGTTCAAAAACATAAAAAAGATTAGAGTGTATCTGATTGTTAAAAGTTCATTTAAATGGATGGTAGCATATAAAGTAGAACAAGATAAGACATGTCATAATAATCTGAAAGCTAGGATGAGCTGGTTCTTCATTTTTGGTCTAAATATTGGAAAGAGAAGTGAAAAAAATGGAGACCTTAGAAAGCATAGGCTTTTATCTTAATACTTACCACCAAGAGAAAGTTTAATCTACATGCATCATTCTTAAAATTAAATAAAAATGTAAAAAATATACCTAATAATTGCATAAAGAAAAACTTTTACTTAGATGTATCATTAAATCTTAATACCTCTTCAAAGCGTTCTGCCTCATTAGCTGATTCTGATTCAGTAACCATAGCAGGGGGTGGAGGTCCTATGAATAATTCGTCATCTTCTACCAATTCTGCTTCGCTAAGAATAAATTTGAAAGTTTCACAAAGCAAAGAGTGATGTGAATTGAGTCATGGAAATAAAATTATATAAATCATTTACAAAGGAAAATATCATAAGTATGCAGGAACTTATAATAATATTTCTACAACACTTCCTCTTAATCTTGAAGAAAAGGAATATCATGGGATAACATTAAAGCAATAGTTAAATTTAAGAATGTAAAATGACTTCCAACTAGACCTTCGAGTACAATGGAGGTTCGCAAGGAACCTATGTGCACAAAAAGACACGCCTTACAGGGTAATCACCAAAATGCTTGAGGAATCTAAATGCAAACCCGCTGAGCAATCGGGGCCCCACCATAAGCAGCAACAATCTTCACTCTAGTTTGATAAGTGAACTTCTTGGCCTCATCATGAATCTACCAAAATATAAATAAATGGAAACCAATGAACTTTAGCCGAGTAGCTCAAAGTCTAAATATTGACTACAAAATTGAAATGGAACTCGAACCCAATCAATATACCTGACATGATAACTCCCTAGTTGATGACATAATAAGCGCAGTGGGATAAGCAATCCAGCCTTCACGAGCAGTAGGCAAAAATCGAGAACGATCCTTCAAAACCCCAAATATAATCGGGAAACAGAACGCCACCGTCTTCCCTGACCCGATTTGATCACAAGCCATCAAGTCGCAACCAGCAACGGTGATGGGAATCGAATGACGCTGAATCAGAGTGGGTTTGACGTACTTGCATCGCTTGACACAGAAAGAGGCAAATACTTACCAGCACACCGAAACTGACGAGGACGACTCGACGAGCTGAGAGCCGGAGACATGCGACGGTGAGAGATCGAGACTCTGGAGGATGAAATTAGGGTTCGACTTGGGCTTATTGCCAGGACAGAGATACTTAAAAGAAAAAATACATATTTAATTTGGGAGGGAAATACTTTTCGACCCAATTTTGCGAGAGAACTAGTTTTTACCTCGTAAAATGGTTATATCTTGCGAGGAAAAGTATGTTTTCCTCGCAAAACGGAGAGAAATTGGCGAGAATTTTTTTCCCAATTTCCCCCAATTTTGGAGGGAACTTGTTTTCCCTCACAAAATGGTCATTTTTTGCAAGGGAATAATTTTTCCTCGCAAAAATCACCATTTTCATGGAGAAGACATTTTTCCCTCGCAAAAATCACCATTTTGTGAGGGAAAATTTTTTCCTCGCAAATTTACCCAAATTTGCGATTAATTTTTTTTCTCGCAAATTCCGTCGCAAATAGTAAATTTTTTAGTAGTAGATTCGATCTAACGGTGAAAAAGTGGTAATAACAAAAAATGGTAGTGACAATATCCTATCTCATCTAGAATATCAAATACTTTAGCGAAATTATCATTTTCTATAAGAACTAAACAACTAGTTCAGAGGTCATATGAGTACAAAAAACCAAATGTGTGAGAAAAAAAATGAACTCATCCAGAACTTAGTCAATTATAACAAATAAAATAGTAAAGAACAAATCTACAGGAAGGTGAAATCAAATCTTATTCTTTCAGTAGGAATCTCTTAGTTTAAATTGTGGCTGAAATTAGGAATATTCATTCTTAGTATATCACAATAGATTATAAACAATATATACTATATTTTCTGTCAAGCTAATTAAAACAACTCTTTGGACTGTAAATCAAAGGTTCATGACCAAAATTTAAAGATAAATTGAATTACTTGTATGGCATTATTAAATAAAATTCAATCATTTTAAAAGTCGCAAATACAATGCATGACAAAAAAAACAAGGCATGCTTATTAATATGCCATGTTGACTGCAAGACATAGACAAGATTCAAAACCACAAAGTAACATATCAACATTCAAGTAATCATAATCCTCAAATGGTTTTAAAAATTTAAAAGTACAAAATTATAAATCATAATTAGCAGTCTTAATCCTCTTGAAGATCAATATCATCATTCATTGTCTGTACACTTCCTTTTGTGAAAAATTACCAAATATGCCAAATGTTTCTCTTTTGCAATAAAATATTGTGAGGGAAAAAACCGAAATAATCCTTGACATTATTTAGTGCCTATATGACTAGGTGGACAATAGTTTGATCCTCGCTGCTTACATCCTCCTAACTAACTTATTTAAACACAATCTTTGATAGGCAACAGGCTTATATATATATATATATATATATATATATATATATATATATATATATATATATATATATATATATATATTCAGTCATGCATTTTATTAACTTGTGATGTTTATTAACAACATTTGGTAAGAGGAATTTTGAGCCCAGACATGATAAGCACGTAAAATGCTAATTTTCCTGTAATCTCGGCACTAATCCCGATATACATGTAGTGGAGCAGAGACATGTAGTGAAACAGGGATTCGTCAGATACTGGAGCAGGACGTTATGGGCTTGGAGGCACTCACATCCATCAGAACGAAACCCTAGGTAATCTCTATAAATAGGAGATTACCCCCAAGTGCACACATTCGATTCATATCCTCTTACTATACTGTTACACTGTGCACACACCCCACCCCCTTTGGCTAATCGTCATTCTCGTGTAGCACAGTGATCATCTGATATTCTTTGGTGTCTTCCTTATATACATCACTGAACATTCACTATCTCTTGGGTATTAACTCATATATATCCTAGAGAGCTTTACAGATCCTATATCAATCAGATACTAACTCATTATGGTTATACACTTGTGTTCTTAGAATAAAACAGGGGCACACTATAATTGGTAATAATTTTAAATTCATAAATTGATATTTGAATTGAATTTCTTATCAATAATATAACTGAATTAAATTACAGCATGTATTTTTATGCCTCAAAACATGAGAAACAGAAAATACAATAAATTGAAAGGATTGATAATGTAGAAGAGTAACCAAAAAAAAAAAAAAACTGTATATAAAATTTATTTTTTCTTTCTTTAGGTTTTTTTTTTTTTCAACCTGAACCTCTATCTATAATTCTCCCACTCTTTTTATTTTAGTTTTATGCTTCTACTATTTTTTTTAATAAAGTGCTTCTACTATTTTTTATTGTTAAATGTTTGGGTGAAGGAACTATTCCCTTATTTATGGGCTCTTTATTGTCTCTAGCATGAAAAATTGAAAACTTTAGTTGTGCTTAAAGCCTTCGTTCGAAATAAACTACCAAACATGTACTGAAAACAAGTTGGTTTATTCAGGTTTTAATAATGAAATTCCAATGCTTGTAGATCAGAAGGCATCCCCACATTAATGAAGTGGCTTCTATCGAACATGTGGGCATAGGTAAGTCTGTGTGGATGGGACCCCTTCCCTAGGATAAAAGGCTAGATAGGGTAGTAAAAGAAATAATGATTAATTATTCCCGTAATTAGAAAGCCTAAAACGGTGTGTTATCACAATATGCATGATACATATTTGACTTATTCACCATTTTTTTTACAATTAATAAGGACAAATTGAAAAAATTGCATTTATTATTTCTAAAGTAAACTTATAATTAGGATCTTTTTTTTTTTTTTATAAAAGACTTATAAATAAGACTAGAATTGTACGACGTACAAACAACTGGCCCAACATAGGCATGTGACTGATTGAGGCAAAAATTAGAGAAGTATTTAAAATTTGAGACATTTCTTATTGATAAGATAATGCCTTGTCCAAGAAGTGTATTTTATGTAGAAAAGTATGAAGTAATACATACTTCAATTCTTAATATAAGATATACTTTAATAAAAGTACTAACTACAAATTATTTCTAAGAAACAATTTTCCCCTAACAAACATTGCCTAGAGTCTTCCTAATGCACTGAACCCAGACAATGAAATAATTATACGGAGTAGTAACGTGTCAAGACAAGGGTGTGGCATTCATACAAGAACTAAGAGTGGGCTCAACAGATTATTTAAACCAACCAAGTTATATATCCTTGAGCTTTAAATTTTTTTTTTTTAAGGCAAGTTAAGATGCCAATATTATTGACAACCATGTCAAAAATGAATCACCTGCAATGCCTTGTCTTCCAGTTTGTGGATAATGTGATAGATCCTGATGTTTATTATGAAAATTTTAGAATGCAATACAATACAACATTGACATCGTTGAAGTATGCTCCTCACCTTAATGAACCTAATGTTCGACAATACTCCTCAATAGAAAAATATTGGAAGATGAGAAAGATTCTATATACCCTTCTCTTGTAGTGCCGACTTTGTTCGATTTGCCAAATATAAGGAGCATTCATGATAGAGTCTTGTCTTTCTCTTCGGTAAGATCCATCCCTAAAATTTTCTTTCCAGTATTTATATAGTTAGGATAATAAATATTTTTGTATGCCAAGAGCTTGTGATATGAAGGGGACAAGTGACATCTGCATGCTCCGTGAAAAAGGGAGGATGTGGGTTTTATCCTCCATGTGGTATGAAGGGGACAAGTGTGTGTCTGTCACACATTTTCTATGGGGAAGCGTTAAATAGGGTATGAAAACAAATTAAAATAAATGTTCTTGTCAGTAGAAAGCTTAGGAGAAAGTGTTGCCTCAAGGGAAAAAACATATTTAACTTATTCACTGATTCATTTAACTTGGATTTACTACGATAAGACACTATATTTCTTAAACATTTGTATTAACTTTTGTCAAATGTACAATACAGGTTCATATTGTCATTTTATGATGAGGTGGTTTCAGAGGAACGTTCAAGTGAGTGAAGCAGAGGTGGTTATTACTACACTGTGTCAAGAAAAGAGGCTAAATAATGGAAAAAAGTTTGTGGCTGATTTGTGTGCTCTTTTTCTCTAATTCCATGTTTGTGAATTTCTCTTTGTTCTCTTTCTCTGTAATCTTTTGTTCCTAAAATTTCCTACCACTGTATTTCTCATTGTGACTGAGATGTAAATGGATTTAAGATCCCTTTTGGATGGTTAATGTGAAGGACACGTTATGTTACAGAAATATTCAGTTGTATATTGTAATTGTGAGGTAGTTCATAACAACTTCTTAGACAATGCCTGTTTAAAACTATGATAATTCAGTGCCACCCAAAGTCAAAGAATCAACTATTAAGAAAAAAGAATACTAAGGTGAATTTTCTCATCCTCATATGGTAAAGTTGATCGGATCTTTTATTCATGCCTTATGACATTTTCTATCGATTTAACATTCCTAATACTGTCACAACCTCTCTCTTGAAAATAATGCCTTACAACTTTTCCTATCGGTTTTAACATTTTTAATACTATCACGACCTCTCTTAAAAATAAAAATGAGAGTCTGTACATAAGGCTCTTACTAGGTGGGGTCTAGAGAATGATAGATGTACGGAGCCTTACATCCGCAATCGGAGAGGCTGTTTTCAAAATTTGAACTGGTGACCTCCAGGTCATATAGCAACAACCTTACCATTGCGTTAAAGCTCACCCTCTCTCTCTCTTGAAAATAAAGTAGAAGAAATAATGTATGTTGTAATAGGCCTGTGTTGTATTTTATAGTGCTTGGAATTTGGAATAAAGCACATAATCTAAACCGCAAAACCGAATCTAACCAAACCGGAAGGTTCATATATAGTGGTTTAGGTGTGTTATAAATTGTATTGAGCATATATAGCACAAAAGGGTTAGGTTGCCAAAAGCCATTAGCATGTAATTGAATCAGGAGGAGCAATAAATTAAATTCATCTTAAAACGAACCATTCATTCGTGCTGATAATTTGGAAATTAAAGTTGCATATTGATGCATGAATATGGGCATATAAGTATATATATACTTTCGTTTGATTTCAGCTTCAGTTTCCAAATCAGTCTCCCACGACGCCAGTTTGATACACAATATAAGGCTATGCTTGTTTTAATTAGCTTTGGTTTGCCCACTCTTTCCAAGGTGTTCAAGCTCTTGTAGCATCTCACTGGCCATTCATATGTAAATGAATATGGGCATATATAAGTATATACTATCGTTTGAAGATTAGTTAGTTCTATGTAAATATAATAGCCCTACGTCACATGCCCATTACTAAGGCTTCATTTGGTTTGAAGGGAGGGGTGAGAGGGGGAGCTCCCCTCCCTAGTGTGAAAAGACATATATGACCTTGATTTTAAATATTTATGCGAAAAACGAGGTAAATCAGGGTTATATATGTCTTTTCATATTAAGGAGGGAAGCTCCCCTCCCTTCAAACCAAACGGAGCCTAAGAGAACCACTTGCATCTCTAACCAGTGCCTCCTCCATGTCATCCAAGGGTGCAGAAAAACAGGTGACTTCTTTTCTTTTCTTTTTTTAATGCGCTCACTTAATTCAAAAAAGGTGTTGTTGGCTACAAATCAAATTCAAAAGATTGCCATTTTGCTCTAATCACATATAAATTAAGCTCACAATTGAGAAGAAAATAAGGAGTAAAAAATAGGGGGGGAAATATGCTTTAATACACACACTCTCTAAAACTTATCCACACATACTAAACTGATAAATACTGGAACTAAACTGTCCTTGATTTTTTTTTTCTTTTGTAATCTACACAGGTTGAGTCTAGTGAAAAGGAATAATTTTTCATAACGTGGCAAATTAATATTCGAATCTTATTGGGAGAAAGGCCCATATTTAGTATCTGACAGTGATTTAAAAGGATACAGATCCCTAAACAAAACCTTTTTTTTGTGAACATACATATTGATTTGGTCTGCTCCAGGTTTTGCTAAAAGCTTAACCAAACCATACTTTGAGGGGGAATTTTCCCTTTAATTTAAGGTCTTAAGGAATTAAAAAAATGTCAAAAAAGTCTCACAGAAAATTTTGATATAAAAAAGGTTGTAAATAGTTGTTAAAACTCACATGAGATAGAGTTTATAATTATATATCGAAGGAGTTGTCAATAAGACTTTTTTTTTATCTGAATTTTTTGCAGGGCTTTTTAATTTTTTTTTTTTAGTTTCCTTGAGACTCAAAGAGATTTTCCCTACTTTGAGCATCTAACGTCAATGAAAGATATTATTTCATGATTTGGTTGTCGGCCATTTCATATTTTGGTTGAATTCTGATGTGTCGCTTTTTTGTCATGAGGAATAAATATAAAATGCATAAATTCATGGAAGAGGTAATAGAATGCATCCATCACCATCTCTTTATTTCCTTTTTTTTTTTCCTTTTTCCTTTTCTTTTTCTATTTAATATTTCCTTAGTTGAAATCAATGTTGTCAAAATCGAGTTTCTACATAGAAATAGAAGAAGGTGATAGAAACGTAAATTGTAGAAAACATGAAACGTAAAGTTTTTACTATTTAAGGTGAAGATACAAAATTTTATATATATACATGTACATATATACAATACATATAGATATACATGTATATGTGTGTTTGTGCGGGCGCGCGTGCGTATAAAACAACATAAATCACTACTCAAAATTTAATGAACAAACTTTATATTTAAAATATATAAATCACATAACTATATAAAACAAAAGTAAAAAAACACAAAGAGTTTAACAACCCCTACAACCAAATTCTAAAACATCAAAAGAATAAAACTTAATAATTCCTAAATTATATTAGTTAATTCAAATCAAACACACATCAACTTGCATGTCTTCAATGTGCTCTTCTTTTGCTCTTTTAACAAGTTAATTTGAAAAAATTGGAATGTTCAAATCATGATCATTCATAGGTTTTCTCACTTCAACTTCAATCAAGTTTTTCTCATCATGGGCATCAACATCTAATTTGTCTACACTTTCTCAATCTTCTTCATTTTCCACTATTCGATCATTATCGAATGGAAGATCATCAAAATTATAAGTATGAGAGTTTTGAGCTTTCATTTTCTAGCACAATTTTGAATTGACCATCACAAAAACAACATCATTTATAGTCTTTTGGTTTTGGGGAAATGAGAATAGGGTTTTTTGTTTTTTGTTTTGTTTTAAGGTTTTATCCTTTTAAGTTTTTAAACGTAGTTTTTATCCGTTTTTACTCATAATAGATTTTATTTGCATCTTAACACATCATTCTAGTTGAAACGTAAGTTTTTATGTTTTTGGATTAGTTTTTAACCAGAATGATTGAGATAAAGCTTAAAGCATTATCCCCCACCAATATTAGAGAGGTAGACCGTACTCTTTGGCATGAATATTTAAAGAAATCGCCAAATCGGAATGCATTGCATTCATCAATTAATTTTTAAATTAATTTGAGAGTTGACTGGTTGCATGAATTAGATAATTATTACTCTTTTATTCCTTAATATATGGCATTGAAATTAGTCCTAAATTCCATTTCACTTCTTTATATTTTTTTTTCTCAAATTAACCCTATTGATATTTTTTAAATAATAATGAGTAGAAGAGGAAGAAAGAGAATTAAAGAAAATTATTATCACATTTTAAAAAATATATCATATTAACTAAATTGACTAGTATCCTTAATTCTTTTAAATTAGTTAATTGTGTCTGACATTAGAGATCAGAGAAGTACTTAATTTAAAATAAATTTCTCAAGTTCAATTCTTCTTTCAATAGATAATTTTGAAATTCGTGGTTTTCAATGGAAAGTGATTTTAATGTCCATCGGATTATGCCGCGAGGGATGTCTCCACCAGCCTCCCCTTTTACGTCATTTCATTTAGGGTGTGCGTATGGTAACACTCAAGAACGCATTTTTTCTTAATTTCTCAGTGCCTGGAACAAAAATATATGGGAATTGTGTTTGGTAAATCCGTTTTTTTTTTTACTCCCGGATGAACCGGTTTATTTTTTATGCCGGGAGTAAAAAAAAAAGCTAAAATTTTCAACTTTTCTCTATTCCAGGGCACGTAATCGAATCGTTTTCTCAAAAAAAAAAAAGACTCATTCCTCTTCGAAGCAAAAATTTATCCTAATTCACCACCACCACCCCACCACCACCACAACCACCACCACCCCACCACCACCGCCGCCACCACCACCACCACCGCCGCCACCACCACCACCACCACCCCACCACCACCACCGCCGCCACCACCACCACCACCACCCCACCACCACCCCACCACCACCACCGCCGCCACCACCACCACCACCACCGCCACAACCACCACCACCGCCACCGCCACCACCGCCACAACCACCACCACCGCCACCGCCACCACCGCCACAACCACCACCACCGCCACAACCACCACCACCACAACCACCACCACCGCCACAACCGCCACCGCCACAACCACCACCACCACCACCGCCACCGCCACCACCCCACCACCGTCGCCGCCACATAAATAATTTTTTACATATAAAAATTACATAAATAATTTTTTAGGAAATTTAAATTTATTTGTAAAGTATAATAATTATATTAATTATTAAAGAAAATGACATTTTGGTTAAAATATGAATTATATTTTTTAGATATTTTTTGTTAAATATGAAATGTTGGCATTTTGGTTTTTTATTTTTTTATCGTTGATGAAATTTGTAAACAAAAAGAATAAAGAAATAGATTTGTATTGTATTAGGTAATTCTAATTCTCGAAAAAAAAATGTGTTAAACGTAATTCTAATTCTCGGAAAAAAAAAAAGTGTTACCAAACGTAATTCTGATTCTCGGAGTAAAAATAAAATGGGTTAACAAACGTAATTCTAATTCTCAGAACTCTTCCAAAGCACAGAATCAGAAAAAACTGTTTATCTCGCTTAAATCTTTGAAAAAGAATGGTTGCCATGCACAAAATTTTTAATGTCTTTACCATTATATTAATTTTTAATGATTGAGAAATATAATGAAAAAAATTATTTTAATATTGAATATTAAATAATAGAAAATAAATTTCTGCAGTAAAACTTGACGTGAATATATAATTTATCATTGTATATTTTTGTTATGTTTAATATTTTAATAAATTAGCTACATTTTATGAAAAAGAAATCATGCGCTTAATTGCAATGATTACAAGTCAAATTGTAGTCATAGATATTCAATCAATAAAGAACAATTATAGTCAGAGGCATAATCCAATTATAGTTAATGGTATTTTAACACACACACACACACACATATATATATATATATATATATATAATGGGATTTATTATATTAAACAAAATCTAAGCACTATGATCAAAATTTATATTGCGAATAACAAATTCATTAATGAGATTTACAAGTTCAAGTAATAAAATTTACAAAAGTATTTCTTAATTAAAAAAATATTAAGAATATATATATATATATATATATTTCTTAATGTGTGCATGAGCACACATACATTTTTATATATCAAAGGAACTATGTGGCCCAGTGGTTGAGTCACTTGACCTCATAAAGGTAGGGTGGATTCGAACCCCACCTTCTCATTTTCATTGAATCATTTTTTTTAAAAAAAAAAAAACATTCAACCCCACCCCAAAAAATAAAACCCTTGCCGGATCTCGCCGCCGTCGCGGCCGACCACAATGGCCCTTCGACAAGGTTTATTTTTTAATTTATTTAAAAACTAAGGGCAAAAAAGTAAATTCACACGAACTTAAAAATCCCAATTTAGTTCTTGGTAACATTAAGTCCTTTAACAAGTTTAACAGACATCTATGGGTTTCGCAATTTCATTTGGTACTTAAATAGAATTTTCCCAAACTTTTAACTGATTTTTTTTTCTTCTTCCGGTTAAAAGTTTGGGAAAATTCCATTTAAGTATCAAATGAAATTGCAAAACCCCCAAATGCTGTTAAACTGGTTAAAGGACTTAAAGTATCAAGAACCAAATTGGGATTTTTAAATTCAAACAAATTTATCTTTTTACCCTTAGTTTTTAAATAAATTAAAAAAAAGACCATTGCCGACTACTAGACGACTTGCAACCGCTGGGGCGCCCGAGATCCGACGAGGGTTTTATTTTTTTGTGGGGTTGAATCTTTTTTTTTTTTAAAGAGAAGATTCAATAAAAGTGAGAAGGTGGGGTTCGAACCCACGCCACATTCATGGGGCCAAGTGGCCCAACCATTAGGCCACTTGGCCTTTGATATATATACGTATACAAGCATTAAGATATATATATATATATATATATATATTTCTCTTAACATTTTTTTCATAAAAAAAAAACCCTTATAAATTTCATTACTAAACTTATAAATCTTATTACCGAACTTGTAAATCTCATTAATGGACTTGTTATTCTCGTTACAAATTTTGATCATAGTTCTCATATTTTGTTCAATCTTATAAATCCTATTTTTATATATATATATATATATATATATATATATATATATATATATGCATGCATTAAAATACCATTAACTATAATTGGATTATGCCTCTGACTATAATTGTTTTTTATTGATTGAATATATATTACTACAATTTGACTTGTAATCATTACCATTAAGTGAATGATTTCTTTTTCACAAAAGATAGCCAATTTATTATAATATTAAACATGATAAAAATATACAATGATAAATTATTCACGTCAAATTTTACTGTAGAAATTTATTTTCTATTTTCTATTATTTAATATTCAATATTAAAATAATTTTTTTCATTATATATCTCAATCATTAAAAATTAATATAATGGTAGGGATATTAAAAGAAATGTTGTAAAAGAGGGAGGCTGGTGGAGACATTCCCTCGCAGCATAATCCGATGGACATTAAAATCACTTTCCATTGAAAACCACGAATTTCAAAATTATCTATTGAAAGAAGAAATGAACTTGAGAAATTTATTTTAAATTAAGTACTTCTCTAATCTTTAATGTAAGACACAATTAACTAATTTAAATGAATTAAGGATGCTAATAAATTTAGTTAATATGATATATTTTTTAAAACATCATAATAATATTTTTTTAATTCTCTCTTTCCCTCTTCTACGTGATTATTATTTAGAGAATATCAATAAAGTTAATTTCAGAAAAAAATAATATAAACAAGTGAAATGAAATTTAGGACTAATTTCAACTTCTCAATAATCCATATATTTGTTATAAATATATGTATTATGTGGATGTCCATTGCATAGTAACCCTTGAAGGTCTATAAATAGAGTGCCTTGTGTAAACATTCGTAAGTTACTTGAAATGAGAATTCCTCCATCTCTCTAGAATTTCTCCGACTTCTCTCTACTTTTCTTTAGATTTTCTTCAGTTTTATAACACGTTATCAGCACGAGGCTCTAATCAACTGAGCCTCCCTAACACCGTTCATCATCACCGTCGTTCACCTTCCCTGGCAGAAGTAGAAGTTTTTCAAATCGCTCAAAAGGAGGCGTTTCAAGCTGAGAAATTGATTTCTGATCGGTGATTATGCGATCTCTTCATTCAGGTATGTTTTCTATGAAGTTTAAATTGTTGATTTAAGTAATATGATCTTTGTGAATGAAAGAGGAAGAAGAGTTGTAGAGAGAGAGAGAGAGACGAGACGCGGAAGCGAGCGAGACGAGGAAGAAGGGGAGAAAATTTTTTTATGTGGGTCCCACGTGTTTTTAATATTTAATTATTACTATTACTATTTAAATAGTAAATTCAAAAAAAAAAAAACGTCTGATGGTTTGAAAAATTTGGCAGCGGGACCCATATGTTTTTAATATTTTATTATTAAAATTACTATTTGAATAGTAATTTCCAAAAAAAAAAAAAAAAAAAAAAAAAAACGTCGGTAGTTTAAAAAAAAATTTTTTGATTGCGCAATGATTGCACAATGATGTTGCAATGTTTTTACTATTTAATATTACACATTGATTATACAATGATTGCGCAGTATATATATATTTATATATATTTGTTTAAATTTAATATTTTATTTTTATTTATTAATTTTTATTATTATTATTGATTCAGCATTTATTTATTGCTTTTTGCTAACATATTTATAATTCAGCAATTTACTTTATGTTAGTGCTGCTAATATATTTATGATTCATCATTTATTTTAATGCTATTTAAATTTAAGCATTTACTTTTATTTATTAATTTTTATTATTATTATTGATTCAGCATTTATTTATTGCTACTAACATATTTATAATTCAGCAATTTACTTTATGTTACTAACATAACATTTATTTTATGTTACTAACATATTTATGATTCAAAGTAATTTACATTTATGTTATTTATTTATTTATATTTTAATTACGACACCTACTTGGAGTTAACCCTCCTAAAGGAGTCTTGATTTAATATTCAGCATTTACATTTATGTTATTTATTTATTTATATTTTAATTACGACACCTACTTGGAGTTAACCCTCCTAACCTAGGAGTCTTGATTTAATATTCAAAGCATTTACATTTATGTTATTTATTTATTTATATTTTAATTACGACACCTACTTGGGGTTAAACCTCCTAACCGGAAGTCTTGATTTAATATTTAGCATTTAATTTTATGCTATTTAAATTTAAGCATTTACTTTTATGTTAACTAACATAACATTTACTTTTATGTTTGCTAACATAACATTTACTTTTATGTTTTATTTATTATTTGACATTTTATTATTGTTATTATTAATATTAATATATTTATTATATGATCGCGTCGTATATAATGGCTTTAAACCATATGTATAAGTTTATCCGAAGATAAACAATATAAAGCCATATTGTGATATGAGCTAAAAGTTGGCATAAAAAGTTTCAGATGAGGCATAATTTGGCCAAGCCAAATGAAGATATAAAGTGACAATTAGCCTAGAAGAGGCATAATTTAGCCAAGAAGGCATAAAGTGGCAAGAAGCCAAGAGATGACATAATTTAGCCAAGCTAAGAGGCATAATTTGGCCGAAGCCAAATGATAATTTGGCTGACGATCTTTGAGAGACATATTGGCCACGATGCAAAGAGATAAATTTGCCTGAAGTTATGAGACATGGCCTGATCCATAATTTTTGTATGGTATCATTTGTATGAAAGTCTCAGTTGTATATTTGGCATTAAAAGTATTCTTTTGTTCTTTAGAACAAATTAATGAGAATGTATGACCACCAGAAGATGGTTGTTCTTCTATAAGTTTATTATAAATGAGAATATTCAATTTGCTCCTGAAGTAGCAATATTGTGAAGGAATCAAGAAATATTTTGAATTAATTTCTTGTATTTATATGATCAAACAAAACGGTGAGTTTTTGTTTTAAGGATCATTAATTTCCTCCAACATAATGAACTACATTCCCGAAGTGAATGTAGTAATGAATAAATTTAATTGTGGTTGTGGATATGTGTGTAAATTTGTTTACATATGGACATGGTTGTAATTATGATGGTTCAAATTCTCACCGAAGTGAGGAAAGATTATTGATAAGAACCAGAATGAGATATCTTGGGTATAATAAACATGATAGAAATTCATGTTAATTGTTGTGGTGGCAAGAAGGTCATTAGTTTTGTATTTATTGTATGCCATAATATATTTGTTAAAGGTCAAATATTTGATATAAATTATCCGATAAGATAAGTATTATATGTAAATCGCCTCAAAATCAATTTCAAAAGTATGAGGCATTGATTTTCGAAAATGAGACCAATTTGGAATTTTAAATTATTAGGGTATTATTTTTTAATTTTACGTGGTAGTAAAATAACATTCATAAAATTTGGGGTCAAGTTATGTAATTTTCCCCAAGCAAATTTTTCAATGCTTCCACGTGAAGGCGGGGAGAAAATTTTGGCACGTGGTTATATTATTTTAATTTTATTATTTATGAATAGTATTTACTATTCACGAAAAAAAATCAAAAAAAAAAAAAAAAAAAAAAAAAAAAAAATCGATATTTTTGAATGGCAGGTAGCCATAATATTATGTTTTATGGCAAGAAGTAGTCATAATATTGTGATTTTATGACAAGAAAATTTATCATTTTTATTGCCATAAACTTATTATTTGATGTTTAAGAAATTTATCAATTTCTATAATTGTTCTTTTATAAAAGAACAATATTGGTTTAAAGAAATGGCATGGCAAGAAAATTTTATAAATTATTATATAAAGACCCTGAAAGTATATGTATCAAATATTGAATGATACAAAGAGTTTTAAGTTATTGTCTTAAAGACAAATATTTTGCATAGCAATTATGCCACATGAGTAATAATTTAAACGCTAATAGTCTTGGAGACTAATTAGCATAGTTTACCCACTTAATTTGAAAGGCCAATGTTCATGACTAAATTTGGTAGTATAAATTTGTTTTAAGGCTCCTGAAGAGCTAATGTATTGTTTCTTGAAGAAACAACATTATGCATTGAATATGCATTTTATTTCTACCAAATATGAAAGAAACTTGTTAAGTTTCAAAGATATCTACAAAAATGGATATCATATAGAAAAGTATTGAACCACATGCTCATTGTAAACCGGGAAGTTTACAATATGACCTAGTGAGGTCATATGTGATTAATAAAGATATGAAAAATTATTGAGAATTCATATCTTGATGTGTAAACAAATATTATAAATTTAAAGTGATTATTCATTTTTCTAGATCGATACAAGGAGGAGATATTTGAGATATTTTCCATTAGGTATGCCAAAGTGCCCGTAGCACTATTATAATGCACTAATATAGTCCTCAAAGGAGGATAAGAATATATGATGGGTGTTAATTTCATTTGATAATGAATAAAAGGATTTGAAAGTGAAAACCCACATTTGGATTGAAATCCATAAATGTTTGTGAAGTATTTTTAAAGGACTCACACTTGAGGGGGAGATTTCTAGAATACAAGTGTGAGTGAAATTTTGAAGAATTATATACTTCATACATTAAGCCTCTCTTATGAAGAACAAAGTCCATGAATTTTAAGGGGAATGTTCTGCCTCACACTTGAGGGGAGATTGTTAGTATGCAAGTGTGAGCTAATTTGTAGAAAGTCATACTCATACTTCCCACATAATGACAAATATGATCTCCCGAAAACGAATGATAAATTATGATTGTGGATCATAATGTTACAATAAACCAGAAGTTTACTGAGATGAGATATATGTTACAGTAAACCAGAAGTTTACTATTTGTTGGCATGACTTGTTTGATCATCCAAGTCATATATAATACAAATAAGAATTTGTATTGACATCCATTGAAGAATCAGAAAATTCTTCATGAATAGCTGCTTGTTCTCAAATATAAATGACTATGAAAATATCATAGGTCATAATTGGTAATGGAACTCTGGAAATATATCAAACAGATTTATATGGGCCCATTGAAATAACATGTAAACCATACAATGATATGAGAAATTTGATAGATGCATCTATAAGATGGTTACATGTGAGATTATTTGCTTGCAACATGGAGTTTGCAGAAATAATTGCAACATGAAGTTTGCAAATGAGATTGCAATATGAAGTTTGCAATAATGTTTGATGTTTGAATAAATTAAGCGCGCAATTTCCAGATGATATGATTTAAGAATCATAAATTAAAGCCTCCATAAATAAGCGGATAAATGCTTATGAGAACAAAATTTTATGTTGGTATACTTGATATTATATAGCAAAGCATTTATATAAGCCAACAAAATTCTCCTGGTAAAATTGGCTTTTGGTCGAAGCTAAACAAATTTCAATCTTAAAAGGGTTGAATGTGCAATGATTATAAATCCACCACAATGCACATAGATGGATATAGAAAGAAATTTGAGATAAATGTTGTATAAGTACCTTCTATTTCTTGTTTGTCTCTATATGAAATGGTAAGATGTTTCTAAAGGAAACAAATGGATGTAGGAGACTTATCTTTGCATAATTAGTCAATTGTCGTTTGACATTGTTTTCTTACCATGAGGGGGAGAAATTGGATATTTGGAAAAGTGAATACATGAAATGCATTATAGTAAAGTATATATCCTCGAATAAAGAAGTATGAACCGAAGTTCATCGATTATGCATTCATGAATTATTTGCCGGATAATATTATTGACCTAAATGAGATTTATGGAATCTCATACTCCCAGTGAAAATGCTCCAATCAGTATAAATATGAATGTGGCATGCCCGAAGCATGAGAAACTATTCGGTTCCAAATATAGATTTTATGGATAAATTGGAGCAATAATTATGATGATCATATAAAGGAGGTAGATACTCCGGAAGAGTATCGAGACATAACTAATTGTAAAAACCTCAAGAGAGGTTCGAATGTAACTGAATTATATTGATAAGTTATGTCGAATTGGAAAAATAGAACCGAAAAGATAAAGTTGTCGACAACAATTTTGAAAGATGATATCACGTGATCAAATGAGGATATTATATAAAGATATGTCACAAGAAGTTGACATATAGATGATTGGCCAAGAGGATAAGTGAAATTGAATATGACGCAAATATAATCATATTATGACAAGTTATGGACCGAAGTCCAAATTGAGATATATGAATGTTTATGTGAGAATAAAGATTTTCACAAAGTCTAATATGATTATGATGTGATATATAAATTTGTGGTGGATACAATAATTTTGTATATATTGTTAATCCTGCAAGTTTATGAAATAAAGATTATGCGTCAGTATAGATATTGTTATATAGCCTATGCATAAGGCTTACTAAATCATGAAGATTACGAAGAATCTTCAAAGAATCAAAAAGTGCTAGTAGTACATGTCCTTAAAGGACTTAATGTGGTAAGAAAGGACTTAAGGTGCGCCGAAGCACATGTCCCCTAGAATGACTTAAGGTGAGAAGCACATGTCCCTAAAAGACTTAATGTGCCGAAGCACTTATCCCGAATGACTTAAGGTGCCGAAGCATCAAATGATTTAATGTGCCATTAGGATTTAAGCACGAGTCCTCGAAGGATTTAGGATGCTAAAAGCATCTAATTCAAGTTATTGAAAACAATAAAGGGGAAAAGTCTATGTATGACTTAAATCAATTAGGGCACAGTGGTATAATCTTCTCAAGAAATATATGTTGAAAGAAGGGTATAAAGAAAGTAAATCAATATGCCCATGCATCTTTATGAAAAGATTTAGATGTGAATGTTTTAATTGCAAGTCATGTTGATGATATCAACATTATTGAAACGCTGAATAGCTTCAATAAAGCAATTAATTGTTTAAAGAAAGAATTAGAAATAATTCATGACTTGAGAAGAACGAAATTCTGTGTTGGATTACAGATTTAATACCTTAAGAATGAGATCTTTTGTTTATACAAAAGGAGGTCCTAGATTGATTTTATATGGATAAGTAATATCCATTATATATTTTAAAGTATTTGCAGGTGGATAAAGAACAATTTCAACCTCAAGCAAAGAAGTTGAAGAATGACACTTATGTATCATGCTTAGCATGAGATAATTCTTCATCAACACAAAGACAATAGAAGTAATGTAGTCATCAGGGGGAGTAAATCTAATGTATTTTAGTAGAGCAATTGATGTACGCGCACTCTTTTTCCCTTATCTAGGTTTTTGTCCCACCGGGTTTTCCTAGAAAGGTTTTTAATGAGCAAAGACATTAGAATATCGATGTAATTAAGAGGGGAGCGTTGATACACGTTGTACTCTTTTTCCTTATCTAGGTTTTGTCCCATTTGGGTTTTCCTAGAAAGGTTTTTAATGAGGCACATAAGAAAGTGTATCGATGGATGATGTATTTTTTTCTTTAGCTAGGTTTTATCCCACCGGGTTTTCCTAGTTAAAATTTTTAATGAGGCACATTCATAATGGACATCCAAGGGGAGTGTTATAAATATATGTATTATGTGGATGTCCATTGCATAGTAACCCTTGAAGGTCTATAAATAGAGGTCTTGTGTAAACATTCAGAAGTTACTTGAAATGAGAATTCCTCCATCTCTCTAGAATTTCTCTCTGACTTCTCTCTACTTTTCTTTAGATTTTCTTCAGTTTTATAACAATATTAAGGAATAAAAGAGTAATAATTATCTAATTCATGCAACCAGTCAACTCTGAAATTAATTTAAAAATTAATTAATGAATGGAATGCATTCGGATTTGGCGATTTCTTTAAATATTCGTGTCAAAGAGTACGGTCTACCTCTCTAATATTGGTGGGGGATAATGCTTTAAGCTTTATCTCAACCATTGTTGTTAAAAATTAACTTACATTTTTATTAGCGTCATACGTATTAAGATGCAAGTAAAATCTATTATAAATAAAAACTGATAAAAACTATGTTTAAAAACTTTAAAAAAGTAAAAACTTATGTTTTTACTGATTTTATCTATTTTACTTAAAACCAAACAAAACAAAAAACTCTATTCTCATTTCCCCAAAACTAAAAGACTATGAAAGATGTTGTTTTTGGAATGGTTAATTTAAGATTGTGCCAAAAAAAAAAAAAGCTCAAAACTCACATACATATAATTTTGATGATCCTCCATTCGATGATGATCGGATAGTGGAAAATAAAGAAGATTGAGAAGATGTAGACAACTTAGATATTGATACCCGTGATGAGAAAAACTTGATTGGAGTTGAAGTGAGGAAACCTATGAATGATTATGATTTGAACATTCCAAGTTTTGTGAATTAACTTTTTATAAGAGCAAAAGAAGAGCACATTGAAGACATGCAAATTGATGTGTGTTTGATTTGAATCAACTAATATAATTTAGAAATTATTAAATTTTATTCTTTTGATGTTTTGGAATTTGGTTGTAGGAGTTGTTAAACTCTTTGTGTTTTTATTTATATTTTATATAGTTATGTGACTTATATATTTTAAATATGAAGTTGTTCATTAAATTTTGAGTAGTGATTTTTGTTGTTTTACACGCGTGCGCACACACATATAGATATACATGTATATCTTATATGTATTGTATATATGTACATGTATATATATAAAAAAAAAATTGTATCTTGATTTTAAGTAATAAAAACTTTACGTTTCATGTCGTTTTTACGATTTACATTTCTATTATCCTATTCTGTTTCTACGTAGAAACAAACCTGATTTTGATAACATTGATCTCAACTAAGAAAATAATAAATAGAAAAAAAAGGAAAAGGAAATAAAGAGATGGTGATGGATTCGTTCTATTACCTCTTCCATGAATTTATGCATTTTATATTTATTCCTCACAACAAAAAAGCGAGACATCAGAATTCAACCAAAATATGAAATGGCCATGGCCGACAAGCAAATCGACCAAACCATGAAATAATGGGCCTGTTTGGAGTGACTTATTTTTCGGCGTTGGTGTGTAAAAATTTCGGTGGCTTTTAAGCCAACGACCCAAATGAGAAAAAAAGCCAAATTTTTTTTTCGTTTGGATTGCCCATTCGTTGGCCGAACTTTAAGTCGAAAAAAGCTCGAAAAAGTCGATTAAGGAAAAAGCTTCGTAATCCACTCCTTTTTCCATAATGCTTCTCAACTTTTCGACGTGAGCCCCGCCACTTCTACCACAATCAATCCAAACACAAATCATTATCTATAGCCTGACTTTTTTCCTACCAAGCTTTTTTTAAAGTTAGATAGCTTTTAAGCCACCGTTCCTACCGCCAACCCAAACAGGCCCAATATCTTTCATTGACGTTAGATGCTCAAAGTGACTATGGGAGCATTGTTGGTAGGGATGGAAAGTGAAAGCCAGGCGCAAGCTCGACCTTAACAGAAGCCGCGTTATGCAGGAAGTGGCTGAGCTGGCGCGTGGCGCGTTACATGCGCTTATATTTTGGCCCGAGCTGGCCAGTAACAAGCCGAGCTTGGCGCTCGTGGCCTATTAACAGGCCTGTATTTTTTATTTTTTTTACTGAGGCTAATAGGCCACAGGCCCCAAAGTAAACAGGCCCAAAACATGCCACCTGTTTTAAGGTGGAAAACAGGCCTCCTTGTAAATAGGCCGAAAACAGGCCTCCACAGGCCAAAAACAGGCCAACCTTAAACATGCCAAAAATAGGCATACTTTACAACAACATAACATAACAGATTCTACAACATAAAAAATAAATCAAATACAACATCCAAAGAAATATCATCCATCCTATTGTCAACACTAGAACCCTGTAACTTCAAATAAAAAGTATTAAAGGGCTAGACATAATCAACAGTAGATGAGTTTCAAACTCATACACAAGGCAGATCCACGCATCAAGTTTCAAACTTTCTTCTATTTTTTTGGTCGATTGCACAAGTTGGATTCAAATACTCACTAGAACATTAAACATAACTATTTGAAATTTTATTATATATACTTAGCTACTTACGTACCGGAGAAGACAAAACCGAGAAGACGGGGACCAAACTCGGGTGGTCGCCGGAGAAGAAGAACCGCGGAAGGTGCGAGAGGAGGCCGACGGTTGAAATCGTCGGCAACGAGACGCCGGATTGAGCGACGGCGGCAGACGCGAACGGGAGGCATGGTAAAGAGCGAGAGGAGCACGGATGCGGAAGAACCGACGACGTTGAGCGTGAGGTCAAACCTGGAACAGACCCGCCAAGGGGTTCAGAGCTACCGTCGACGGTGAAGGATTAATGGAGAGGAGGGACGAAGGCGACTGTGGCGGTGACTCTCAAAATAGAGGTGAAGAGCGGCGGAGGTAGCGATCTGTCGAGGGCCGACGGTGGTGGTGGAAATTTTGGGAGATGAGAGAACAAAGCAAGAGAGCCTAGGGTTTTTTTTTTTTGGCAAATGGAAGTGAGAATCAGGGTCAGGAGAAGCGCAAATGGAAGTGAATGTTCAAGGGAAAAAAATGGAAGTGAATGGGTTTTTTGAGGTTGACATAAAAAAAAATACAATTACATTTTTACCCTCCTTAACAAGTCCGCTCGACGACAGCTTTTCGAGCCTATTAAGGCAAACAGCCTTAATTTAGGCCTTGGCTGGCTGTTAGCTGACAGCCAGACACAATGAGAGCGCTTTTTAACGAAGCATTTACTGAGCCTGTTAAATTTTCACCCCCAATTGTTGGGAAAAAAGGAAAAAGGACAATAGGAGTATTATTTTCTGGTGAAAAAGTAGGAGTCTTTATTATTTACAGCCTGTGCTATCCTTTACTTCCATTGAGTTCAAAATTTCCACTACTTTTTTTTTTTTATATACTAAAAAGTTTAGGAGGGTTCGCGTGATCGTGATCATTTGCTAAGACACGGTCCACATGAAGACTTACTCGTGACTTACGAGATCGCTACCAAAGCGAGTCCCGATGACAGAGGGATCGAACCCACGCGGCAAAGCTGTAATCCCGGATCCCTTACCATCTACGCCAACTCACATTGGTAAATTTCCAATACTTGATGTGCTTCTTCCCGGCTTCAAGCTTTGTTTGTAGTTTTTGTCCCATTACTTTAGATTTTTTGAAAATGACAAAAACAACTTTAAAATTATAAAATAATAGATTAGATTTAGGTTTGTTACTAACAATTAATAAGAGAATAAAAATTTAATAACAAAATTCACAACGTATTTTTTTAAAAAAATGTGTTTTTTTTTGTCATTTTGCTCTTAGATTTTTTGTATTATTGTCCGCAGAATTCTGTAAATATAAATAAAATAAAATGAGTAACAATAATATTTTTACATAATCATTTATTATATGTCATGCTATTATATTTAATAACAAAATTGTGTACAAATAAATGTTATCAAAATATTTTTATGTAAAAGCATTTGAAAAAATATATTTATATTTCTATATGTTAAAAAATAAAAAAAATACTGAGGTGAGAAAGAAAGTGATGATAAAAGTCATTTCACGTCATAGAGATGATAAAGAAACGAAGAAAATGACAAGACTATTATCCTCCTAACAAAATAATTGCATAGTACGTGGTGGGGGCGATCAAAAGAAGACCACTTTATCAAAAGAAAAAAGAGCACTAATAATAAATACGAGCACTTTATTAAATGGAGTGGCGATTTTAATTTTTGAATTTTTGAATTTTCATGATGTACAACTCGAGAATTAAATTGTACATATTAAAAAAATTATTTAAATTAATTTCTTATTAATAAATTTTTTTTTTGCTCGAACTTATTAATAAAAATTGAAATTGATTTTTTTAAAACACCTTTTTAATTATTTGTACTAAAATTGTAAATTGATAAGGATTGGTGTCAACATTGTGACTGGGAGCAACAATGGGCGATGTAAAGCTGACGGTGAGAGAGGAGGGAGAGAAGGTGGGGCTGTCAGGGTAAGTGAGTCCAAATAAATGATGGGGGATCTTTTCAACACAAATTTACACGTGGCACCTCAACACAAATATCTAAATCATTCATTGAATTCAACTATACCCTATCCTTTTCCTTTTGGGATTCAGCTTTGATCCGCTGGGGACCACTGGCACAGTTTCATGCACCCTGACCCCTTTTATTTATACATATATATATATATATATATATATATATATATATATATGGGGCACTGTGGGGCAATAAAAAGATAGCCAATTTATTAAAATATTAAACATAATAAAAATATACAATGATAACTTATTCACGTCAAGTTTTACTGCAGAAATTTATTTTTTATTATTTAATATTCAATATTAAAATAATTTTTTTCTTTATATATCTCAATCATTAAAAATTAATATAATAGTAGAGACATTAAATAAAATGATGTAAAAAAAGGGAGGCTGGTGGAGGCATCCCCTTGCGGTAAAATACGATGGACATTAAAAATTTAAAATCACTTTCCATCGAAAACCAGGAATTTCAAAAATTATCTATTAAAAGAAGAATTGAACTTGAGAAATTTATTTTAAATTAAGTACTCTAATGTAAGACACAACTAACTAATTTAAATGAATTAGGGATGCTAGTCAATTTAGTTAATATGATAAATATTTTTTAAGACATCCTAATAATCTTCTTTAATTCTCCCTCTCCCTATCCTATTTGATTATTATTTAGGGAATATCAAAAGGGTTGATTTCAAAAAAAAAATGATAAACAAGTGAAATGACATTTAGGACTAATTTCAACTTCTCAATAAGATCATATATTAAGGAATAAAAGAGTAATAATTGTCTAATTCATGCAGCCAGTCAACTCTGAAATTAATTTAAAAATTAATTAATTAATGTAATGCATTCCGATTTGGCACTTGCTTTAAATATTCATGCCAATTGGTACGGTCTAGCTCTAATATTGGTGGGGGATAATGCTTTAAGCTTTATCTCAACTAAGGAAATAATAAATAGAAAAAGAAAAGGAAAAAGAAAGAAACACAGGAAATAAAGAGATGGTGATGGATGCATTCTATTACCTCTTTCATGAATTCATGCATTTTATATTTATTCCTCACGACAAAAAAGCGACCCATCAGAATTCGACCAAAATATGAAATGGCCGACAAGCAAATCAACCAATTCATGAAATATTCCATTTTCATTGATGTTATTATATTATTTGAAATAATATTTAGGCTTAGGTGAGTTTTCTCATCCCTATCTGGTAAAGTTGATCAGATTCTTTATGAAAGTGGAATATCACCTAGAGAGGAGTGAATAAGAGATTTTAAAATCTTTTCACAAGTTAACCGAAGAATGATAAAACAGAGACATCGAAAGAGATAATGGCACAAAGATATTATACTGGTTTGGTCCAACTCTTCGACCTACATCCAGTCCCCAGATACTCTGGGATTTCACTAACTCACAACACGGATACAATTACACATTTTGTACTCGAAGTAATCCTTTCACACTAGGATTCATTCTCCCTTACAAGTTGTAATCATACACCCACACTCAAGGTACCTTTACCTTGAGATTAAACAAATGAAATGATAATAAGTGTTTAAACTCCTCACTGAGTAGATGAATGATAATCACTGAAGTACAAGTATATCCGAAGATATTAAATGAAACGAATGAAACAGTAAATTGCAATAGCTTTGAATTGAATGTGCAGAGTTTCGGTAGGCGGCGAATTGAATGCATCGAGCTTTTATATCAACTTCCATTAATGTCGTTGAAGAGCTTTGAATGTAGCTGTTGTGACTCTTCAAACTTTCGTTAGGCACAGATAGTTTCCGTTAGGCACTGATCGAATGTTGGTTCATTAATTAGCTTGTTGTCGACGTACTTGTGCTCAGAAGTTGACTCAGAGCTTTTTCCGAAATTGGTATACCTCGAAGGAATGTTTTGGTCTGCACTGGTGATTCATTCCGTGCGTAGCCTCTGTTTCTGCAAACAATAAATGCTTTTGACACACGAGTTTGCTTTTCTGCTAATTACAGTTTCAATGCTCATTAATCATCTGAAACTCAAAAAGATAATTAGTAATATTATAAATATGTTTGAGTAAGATTTAAACAGAAAAGAATGATAACCCAAATTATTCAAATTTATGATTACTGTTAAAGCGAAGCATTCTTATATATGAAGAACCATACTCGAGTAACCATACCATAGTACTCGAGTAGCCATGAACAAATGCTTTACCATAAGCCTATTGACTATCAATACTCGAGTAAGCTAACTTGTATACTCGAGTATCATCGTAGTATTTCATATTAGAGTTCTCTGTGAAGCTTATACTTGAGTAACAAAGTGTCCATACTCGAGTAGTCTACTCGAGTAGCCTAAGCTTTGTGCTCGAGTATCAACTGCTCTTCGCTGAAACAAAACACTTAGACAGTCATTAGCAATTGATGCTCGAGTACCATTCTTCTCATACTCGAGTAGCAATAGAATAGTGCTCGAGTACAACTCAGACATAGAGCGAATACAAACTTAAAACAAGTATAATCGAGTAGTCAATCACCCTTACTCGTGTACCATACTCGAGTAACATTAAATTGTACTCGGGTATACTTCAAACAGAGGGCAAATGGAAGAGAAAAAACACAAGTACTCGAGTAGCTTACTCGAGTACTACTTACCCTATACTCGAGTAATAGTTTGACAGAGATGATGAAGGCTTTGACAGATGATCCTCATACTCGAGTAGACTTAAGGTCCTACTCGAGTAAGACAAAGGTTGTACTTGGGTATTGTTGAGAGCATCTCTAAACTTTGCTCTGGATCTAGACATACTCGGGTAGCATAAAAGGTGTACTCAATTAACTGTCTTCTGATATAAATGCAATGTGCTTTGTCTGATATGATACTCAAGTATCATTGAATCCATACTTGAGTAGTGTCCTGTGAACACTTAAACAAACTATCAAACTGAGCATGCTTGAGTAAACATAAGGGCATACTCGAGTACACTCTTAACTTAGGCAATATTCACTTATTCAAAAAACCTTGATCATATCTAAGTCTTATTATTATCAAAACTCTGAGAACTAACACTTTATTCATGCCTTACCACCTTTCTTATCCTATCGGTTTAACATTCCTAGTACTGTCACAACCTCTCTCTTGAAAATAAAAAGGGCAGCCTAATGCTCAAAACTGTCATCAGGTGAGGTCTAGGGAATGATAGATGTACAGAGCTTTACCCCTACAATCAGATAGACATTTCTAGAATTTGAACTAGTGACCTCCAGGTCACATGATAGTAACCTTACTGCTTGGCCAAGGCTCATCCTCTCTCTTGAAAATAAAGTAGAAGAAATCATGTATGTTGTAATAGGCCTGTGTTGTATTTTATAGTGCTGGGAATTTGGAATAAAGCACATGATCTAAACTACAAAACCGAATCAAACCAAACTGGAAGGTTTCAGATATAGTGGTTTAGGTGTGTTATAAAGTGTATTGAGCATAACACAAATGGGTTAGGTTGCGAAAAGCCATTAACATGTAATTGAATCAGGAGGAGCAATAAATTAAATTCATCTTAAAAGGAACCATTCATTCATGCTGAGAATTTGAAAAGTTGCATATTGATGCATGAAATCTAAGAATGGGGTCAAGGATCATATTCGCACTACATTTTGTACGGCGGCAATAGCGAGCATTAATGACTTGCCTTAAAGAAAATTTTGTGACTGATTTGTGTTGTCTTTCTCTGTAATTCCATGTTTGTGAATTTCTCTTTGTTCTCTTTCTCTGTAATCGTTTGTTCCTAAAATTACCTACTACTGTATTTCTCATTGTGACTGAGATTTAAATGGATTTAGGACCCTTTTGGATGGTTGATGTGAAGTACACGTTATGTTTCAGAAATTCTCAGTTGCATATTGTAATTGTGAGGTAGTTCATAACAACTACCTAGACAATACCTGTTTAAAACTATGATAATTCAGCGCCACCCAAAGGCTAAGGAATCAATTATTAAAAGGGGTGAAAAAGAATACAAAGATGGATTAGGATTATTTTGTGGAGGAAGATGATTCGTTTCTTTCTTTTTCCTCCTAACAAATAATCAAAGGCCTCTGCGACTCATACTCGTCGGAGAGAAGACCTTCATGTTAAATTTCCAACCAAAGGAGATTTTGGGTCAGTTTTCAAAGGGTGGATTGATTTGTCCCTAACTGCTGGCATTATTGTTGTGAAAGGACTTGAGCAAGATAGTTGTTCGGTTCTACGAACATAAATGTCTAACCTCTGGGTTAGTATCTAGTTAATATAGGATCTGACTGATCTCCAGTAAGTATATAAGTAATACCGAAGAGAAGATGAGTACTCAGTGATGTCTATGAGGAAGATACCAAAGAATATCGTCTGATCACTGTGCTACGCGGAAATGGCGATGAGCCAAAGGGGGTGGTGTGTGTGCACAGTGTAACAGTACAGTAAAGGATATGAACAGAATGTGTGCACCTGGTAGGTAATCTCATATTTATAGAGATTACCTAGAGCTTCGTTCTCTTGGTACTACGTCCATCGTTTCAGCAGCATGTACCTCCCACGTTCTCTAGATGCCTGCTCTACTACCTGAGAAATCTCTGCTCCACTATCTGTACGGTCAGATTAGTGCTGAGATTATAGGGGGATTAGCGTTTCTCCCGCTTGTAGAGGGCTTTAGTTGCGATATGCCTCTATTGGGACATATCTCATCTAGGCCCAAAATACGAATCCATAACAATAATATTTATGCGTTCACGTGGGTATGTTAATGTTGGATAATACTAATTTACAGGCAAGACGTAATTAATTAATATTCTAGAATCAAGTTCCCTTATGATTAACTTTGTTCCTCTTGTAAACTAGACTCAGATGAGTTGGTTTGACTTGTTTCTCCTTTCCTCTTTTAGGCTAATTAAGGTGGATTTTTTCATTCCCAAATGGTAAAGTTGATCGGATCCTTTATTCATGCCTTACCACCTTTCCTATCAATCTAACATTCCTAATACTATCGCAACCTCTCTCCTAAAAATAAAAAGGGCGGTCTAGTACATAAGGTTATCATCAAGTGGAGTTTGAGGAAGAATAGATATACGGAGCTTTACTCCACAATCAAAGAGGCTATTTCCAGAATTTGAACCGGTGATCTACAAGTCACATTGCAGCAACCTTATCGATATACCAAGGCTCACCCTCTCTCTTTTGGAAATAAAGTAGAGAAATCATGTATGTTGTAATAGGCGTGGGTTGTATTTTATACTGCTTGGAATTTGGAATAAAGCGCATAATCTAAACCACAAAACCGAATCTAACCAAACTGGAAGGTTTCATGTTAGTGGTTTAGGTGTGATATAAACTATATTGAGGATAGCACAAATGGGTTAGGTTGCCAAATGCCATTAACATGTAATTGAATCAGGAG
This sequence comes from Acacia melanoxylon, assembly GCA_019022615.1. Classification (NCBI taxonomy): domain Eukaryota; kingdom Viridiplantae; phylum Streptophyta; class Magnoliopsida; order Fabales; family Fabaceae; genus Acacia; species Acacia melanoxylon. Next base: position 17,144,616 of record JAFJYJ010000005.1, read on the forward strand.
GAGCAATAAATTAAATTCATCTTAAAAGGAACCATTCATTCATGCTGAGAATTTGAAAAGTTGCATATTGATGCATGAAATCTAAGAATGGGGTCAAGGTTCATATCCTGCACTGCAATTTGTGTGGCAGCAATAGTAGTCATTCTTTGACTTTGGTTTCACCTAATACATCCCACAACAAGAGCCATTCAAGGCCGTTGTTTGATATGTTCTTGTACATCCAAAAACCTCACTTATCATCATCTGCCTCCTCCAATACACAACCACCACCTTCGGAGCAAGCAATGATCATCTTTCGTCTTTTTAGCTCGGAAATGTCGACACAAGCATTAATATTCCGGCTGAAAGGGGACCCTCCCTCGTATAACGAAAATACCATATTGCCCTAGATATTTTCTTTTTTCCATTCCATCTTCTTATTCCACGGCTCTGATTAGTGCGAATTTCCTACCTTTTTTTTCAATTATAATGTCAGGCACTAATGCCCTGAAGTAAAAAGGGTGGAATCAAACCCACGACCTCTCCAACTATGGGACGTAGCAATAACACTAGCCTACTAACTTTGAATAGCATTAAGCAAAGGATGGATGAGGCACTAGCTAGTTACTACACATTATATACTTACAACGAAAATTTTTCAGGTCATGGATCTATATTTTTAGCGCCTTTTCTTCAACTTTTATAATTCAATGTTTATATTAATTTTCGGGTCGAGTAGTTGCAGGAGAAAACTTAAACTTTCATGATGAAATTCAATACACTAAAAAATAAATCATATTTTTTTTAGCTCTAATCGTTTTTTTTTTGGTTATGATTTAAGTTAGCCACGGTAAATTTGTTTAAGAAAAAAATTATAAAAATAAAAAATATAGTGTATTGAAGTCTAAATTTAGAATCAAAACTAACTTTCTAATTTACTCCTATATCTAAGACCGATGAAGTATGTAACTTACTCCTACATTTAAATACATACTAGTTCTATGAACTCTATAGAGAAGGTCAAGGTTATTAAAATCGGACCAGTCGAGGTATTGGGTCAACAATTATTGGGTTAGACTAGAGTTAAATCGAAGCTAACCAGGGGGCCAAATCGATGAGAAAGTGATGATTTCAAAGTTATTAATATGAAATTATAAAGAAAAAATTGATTTTAAAAAAATAAACTGGTTAATGTCTAAACTACCAACCTTGAGTTCGCCAGTTTTCGATCTGAATCTACCAGTCCGGTCCAGGTTTAATAACCCTAGAGAAGATAGAAGCATATTGTGAGCTTTCCTTGCAAGCATATCAGCTCAAAGTATTTCCTCCCTAATCCCTTGGAGCTGGACAAGACAATAGTTTAAGGATCTTAATTAATAGTGTAAAAAATAAATATTCTTGTGATTAGAAAGCCTAAAAGGGGGTGTTACCACAATATGATACATGTTTGATTTCGACAATTCATGTAAGTTGGATTTATGAAGATTATAAGACACTAAATTTTCCAATCGATTTATACTAGTTTTTGTCAAATATACAAGTTATAATGCTCCCTTTTTATGATTTTTGTAAAAAGTGTACTAATTAAATGTGTAGATCATTAATGCCTTCATGATTGAGTCAATCAAGCATTTACATATATACTCCCCTCTATAATATAAGATATATTTATCTAAAATGATTCGGTCATTTTTCTTATAATTTCATTATTCCCTTCTTTTTAAAGTCATTAAGGAAGAATCAATAGAAATAAATTAAGAAAAGATTTAAAAATATAAAAATTATGTTTTATAATAAAAATCAAGATTAATTCTCTAAATATGTCATATATTAAATATTGGAGGGAGTAATTTATATGTAAAAATATCATGTGTCCAGAACATGGAAGCATGCATATTACCGCGACAAAGCATTTCAAAAGTAAAATACCAATATGATCCCATAAAAACGTAAAAATCCAAAATATCAAATAGGAGTTTATAAAAATCTTCGTGTGTTAAAGGATGGACCTTATTACCTATCTAGGTTATTTATTTTTATTAACCAAATTAAACCAAAAGATGCTTATTGTTTTGACTTTTAAGGTATGTTTGTAAAGAGTATTTAAATTCCTTTTACTTTTTCTATTCCTATTAAATACATATCTATATATTAATTATCTCTCATTTACTACTAATTATCTTTTTATTTAATCATTTATTATTCACTCTCTCTCATATTTTTACTCATTTTCTTTTCTATGCTCTTTTCATAAATATAGGTATATTTAAAAGAAGGGAAAAACACTTCTCATGTTATAGGAGAAGTGTTTTCTCATGTTACACACACATGAAATGTTGGGACCCACATATATATATATATATGTGGGTCCCACCATTTCACGTGTGTGTGGGACCTTCTTCTTCTCATGCAATACGACGTGAAGTTTAAACCCCTTAAAAAAACACGACATCTTTGACACATATATTGTTTTTAAGTAATTTTAACCGCTAATATGATTTGCGTAATAAAAAAACATAATATTTTTCACACTTAATAAATTAAATAATAATCCATTTTAATATTCAATAATTTAGCCGCCCAGTATGATTTAACTTATATGTGTTTTTATTAATTAAATATATTTAATTAATTATTTTAATATTTTCAAATATTATTTAAAATTAAATTAATTTTTTTATAATTTAATTTGACTTTTTTTCTTAAAATTATCATAAAAGCACTTATTTTACGGCCAATCTAAATAAGTTTGAGTTTGAGAAAAAAAACCACTTATGGAACCACTAACCCAAAAAAGTTTCAATTTTAGAAAGCCAAGGGGCAATCTATACATAATATAACTATTATTTAATTTTAAGTTTACAAAAATAATTTTTTTTTTGGGTAAAAAAAAAGCCACTTTGAGAGCTATTATTATTATGATTTTGCTCAAAATTTGAGCGCTATTCCAAACCACACAAAATCTAACATTTAACTTTTAAATTTATGTGGTACCACATAAATATAAAAAACTATATGCCGTACGGCGAAGAAATGTCTGCGATAGATTTTATTGCTACGGGGGTTCTTATTTGGCATTGGGCAAAGAAAGGAGATTCAAGTGCAGATCTGGAGAATGGAGAAGTGAGTTATCTCTGATCATCAGATCCAACATGAGTTTATCATTGGATCCGTGTTCCTCCATATGGGATGCCACAAAGATCTGCTGTCGTTTCCTCAACAAAGAAGCTGCTTATGCTTACGACTTGGAAAAAAATCTGAAGTTGCTTGAAAATAAATGGGAAAAGCTTGAAGAGAAGAAGAACGATGTGGAAGCAAATATTGATGAAGAAGAAAGATCTCATCAAGTAAGTGGTTGGCTGAGAAGAACGGAGAGCGTTCAAGAGGTACCACTCATTATTATATTCATTATTCAATTTTTAAATTAATTTCATATTTCATACTCTTTTAATTACATGAATTGCATAATTATTACTCCCTCTATAGTCTTTCATACTTTCAGTTAATTATGAAACATTTGGGTTGGCGGTAGGAACGGTGGGCTTAAAAGCCTATCTAACTTTTTAAAAAGCTAGGAGGAAAAAACCAGGTGATTTGTGTTTGGATTCTTATTTAGGCTTTTTACGAAGTGGGCTTTTTTCCAAATGAAGAGTGTTTAGATTATTATTTGAAAAGTGAGTTGAGATGAAAAATAGTAAAAAGGATAAGTCTTATTAGATACTACATCTTTTAATATTAGTTGTATCTATTGTAATAAATAAAGATAAAAATTTATATTTATATTTATATTTAAAATTTTAAAAAGGAATAATAAATGTATTTATTATTTAAAAATATATTTATATTTAAATTTACATATTTTTTTAACACTACATATTTAGAATTCTCCAACTCCATCCCAAAAACAAGAGTGGGTCCCAGCGTCTTTGTCAAAAAGCCACCAACGCTGATGCAGAAGCTCCATCTTGTAGCTTTTATGTTAATGAACTTATTGTCAAAAAGTTCAGTGAATTAAAAGTGTATCCAAACAGCTATTATTAGGCTTTTTCTTTTTCGAGATTTGTTTACAAAGTGGCTTTTATTTTTTAGCCTACAACGCTGATCAAAACGTCAGTCCAAACAGAGCCTATGTCGAGGTACTACACATCTTTTTGTTTATGCTCTTGAGTAAGTAACTTTCTTAAACTCTTATTATTATTATCACGGGTGGAAAAAAGACTTTTAAGACCGGATAAAAGAGATCGTAAAGGCCGGGATCTAGTCACTAGACATTTAAAACATTGTGCCTTAAAAGTCGTCTTATATAGGCACGATATATTTTTTGTTCGGTCTTGAAACTCAACTTTTAAGACCGGACAAAAAAATAGGCTGCTCTTAAAAAATCGACAATTTAAGACCGGCAAAAAAAAATCCGATCTTAAAAAAAGACAAACTTTCAAGACGGGATGACTAATACATCCGGTCTTAAAAATTGAACTTTTAAGACTAAACTTATAAATACACCAATCTTAAAAGACCGGTTGTATCGACCTTTAAGACCGGACATATAAATACATCCGGTCTTAAAATTTGAACTTTTAAGACCAGGTATTTATTTTCGGTCTAAATTTTCCTGAATTTTTTTCCTGTTATGTTCTTCCTGATCATATATATACACAAATCCACCACCCAATCTAGCACATAAAAGTCGATACTTTAAGCTACAAGCTATGAACAATCCATTATGAATAAATTGAATTGGGAAAAGAATACAAATATTATTCACCATGAGTTATGTGGCCTCTTAATGATAATATATACTATGGTACAACACCTAAATGAATATATACAATAAGATAACTTACAAACACAATGAGTTACAAATACAGCACGTAAATCAACATACATGTCCAATATAATATTCACCATGCCTTCATCTGAATCTCATCCAACAACGTAACATGATATCCTCTTTTATAACATGCCCATTTCTATCGGATCCTGCCACAAAAATAAAACAAGAACAAAAGTTTCACAGTCAGTGACATTGTTTAAGAACATAGAAGGAATATAGTTAAAACCTTAAAGTTTTCAAAGAATTCTGCATATGAATATTACCTTATGAATTGTCTCTTTTATAAAAGCCATATCCTCCCATATTCCTTCATGATGATCATTTCTTATGCCGGGTTCAATATCCGCTTCATCTTCTTCGTTCATGTCCGGTAGACAAAGTATTTTCTATATAATATGCAATCATTCGGGCATGCATGGATCTTTTTGTACTTCATCCCCAGTGGACAAAGTATTTTCTTAGCATCATAGTATCGATGCAGCAACACATTATCATCCGGAAGCATATCCTTAAATTCTATAAATTCCCTCACCTCATTCGGATATTCAACACTCGTCCGTAAAACATTTATCCAACTGTGATCTATAGTAGAATTCCTATAGACGGAAAGATTTAACATACATAATCTGAAAAAATTGAAACTTGCATATAAAATAAGCCAACTCCAAATGCATATATATGCTCAATATAATGTCGGTTATGTCTTTTTTTTTTTAATGGAGAAACTTGCCTATTAAATGCATAACGAAGAATCACTTTTGGTCATAAATGTATCACAATGAATCAAAGAAGCAAAATAAATGCATGACGAGGAAATTAAATGCATCGCATGAAGGTCTTGTGGATTCACTTGTAGCATATAAATTCAAATGCGTTTGCTGAGTCTTTCTTCTCCGGCCACGAACGTTGATGTTGCAGACATCAAGAGTAACCTAAAAATACTTGTTGGTCAGTTGGGTAGGTCTAAAGTGCAAATATAATCTTCAAAATACAATATTCATTAACAACAAAGGAACCCACAAGAACATTTCATTGATTTCGTTCAACCCATGAAAAATCTAGAACGATAAGCATGAAAAATCATAAAGTTATAATTATTGAAACACCTCTTACAGCTTGGTCTATAGACGTTTAGCTAAGGAACCGGAAAGTGATTGTCGAGAGAGCAACGCGAAAGCGATGACGAAGCAACACACAAACACTAGAGACAGAACCTAAGTAATCACTTTCGGCGTGACAAAGAGAAGTTCAGAGAGGGAAATTTAATTTTCCGCACGACAAAGACAAGTTTTAGTATTTTGGATTTTATTAAGACCGGTTAATTATAAAGTATCCTGTCCTAAAAATAAGCATTTTATTAATTAATTTTTAAGACCGGAGTTTTAGAAGACTCGGTTCTAACTTTTTACAATTCATTTAATTTTAAGACCGAAGTTTTATAAAATATCCGGTCCTAAAAGTCAAATATTTTTTAGACCAATTACTTATAATGTACTCGGTCCTAAAGGTCCTCATTAATTAACCAAACCAAAAAAAAAAAGAGGATTGGCTTTGGCGAGCGCAACAGCAACTGAATGAATAAAGTAAAGGAAAACTAGAGAATAAATGTCTTTAATTATTGGAGAATATGAACAAAAAAAAAAGACACAAGCTTAGTTTTTAATGCTTCATACATTACTGGAGAATATGCACATACACAAGACAAAAAATAAAGAAAAACAAACTGAACATTATCAACGACAAGAATTTGACTAAACATCCTAAAGCTTATTATCCTCCAATGCCTTGGTGATATCGGCGTGAGCAGCATTAACTTCCCGCCGGAGATCAGCAAGTTCCTGTCTTATTCGCATCAGATACAATGCATCATTAGAGGAAAGGGGTCAGCGGTAGGCACGCTGGAGCCAGGAGGTTGGAGAGGGGGTGCGACAATCTCTCCATCATCCGAAATAAGAATGGGTCCAACGACCCGAGACTCTTCGGTCACAATAGAACACACTCTCGATTGAGGCGCCCCGTATGACGATCTAAAGAAGGCACAAGCTTCAAGAGTACCCCTACGAGCGGTTATCTTGTATCTAACCATGGTTTGAGAAGTTGGGGCAGAGAGCTAGGTAGTGAGGAGTTATGAGGTAGTGAGGAGTTAATAAGGGCAGAGAGGTAGTGTGAGGAGTTAATAAAGGAAGAGAGCAGGAGAAATACGCAATTGATGATGAGGATGAATTGGGATTCAATTGTTATAAATGAATTTAGTGTCTCTACTTTAAGAGCGTATTTTAAAAATATCCAGTCCTAAAAGTCTATTATTCATTTTTTCAATTCAATTACTTTTAAGACCGTCCTATTAACATATATCCGGTCCTAAAAGTCTATTATTTATTTTTTCAATCAATTGAATTACTTTTAAGACCGACCTTTTATCTTGTATCCGGTCTAAAATTCATTTATTTATTTTTTTCAATTCAATATTTTTAAAGTAAGAATTTTTTTCTTAAAAAATATTACTTTTAAGAACAGATCTTTAACAATATCCAATATTAAAAGTTCATTCTTTTCAAATTACTCAGATAGCAGAGTCGTATATCCTTACACTCTATTCAAATGAATGATTCAGAGTCTCTTCGGCTTCCAGATAAACTTCCCAACTATGCGTCTCCTCGTATTATGTGGAACTATGCATCTCCTCGTTAAAGTTTCCGGCGTTTCATATTGTTCAGGATGAGTTCTCTATTTAAACCTATTGTTACTATACTTTCTTCACATTCTTTTCCATCACTTCTACAACCTCTACGACCTCCTCCACTGCCTAGCCTCCATCGTTATGGCCGCTCCACCACGTCCTCCTTTTCCTCCTATTCCTCTTCAACCTCCGCGCCCCTCCTCCCTTACCTCCTAACCCTTCGTTCTACCAGATGATGTAGCACATGGTGGCCCAAGTCGATCACATCGACCGACGCCTAAGCCAATTGTTTCAGCTTGCTCATATCGTCAACGACAAGCTGAACATGGTACCACACGCCAATGACATCGAGTACCATCTTTCCGACGACGCCTCTGACCCCTCCTCCCCCTCCGACAACGATGGGGAGGATTAGATGTTTTCATGTTTTTTTTTGTATTAGTGCTACCCCTTGCCGGGCAGCATAAAAAAATGAAATAAATAAAATTTTCATTGTTCCCATCTTTGATCGCATTGTCCTTTTCATTATCTTCATTTTTTTCGACAAAAAGGAAACAAACAAAACATTGTCCTTGTGTGTGATCAACATTAAAAATTCACAGAATACGACATTAAGACCATACAAAACAAAACCAAAAACATCGTTTACCTTATTCGAACAAATACAAACACAGTGACAATTCTTCTCAAGGTTGGACCGTCGTTGTCATCAATTTTACCTCACCCTGATTTGAATAATTTCAGTGTCCTTTTCATTATCTTTCTTTTTTTTTTTCTGACAAAAAGAAAAAAGACAAAGAAAAGGGAGACCGATAATGCTGCTCAAAATCTGGAGAGGTAAAAACAACGACGAAACTAGATTGAGCAGAACCGTGGTTGTCTTGAACCCCAATGAATTGTTTGAAACACGGGTCACCATTATTTATATTTACATGAGGACTTTTAAGACCGGTCGTTTAACAAATAAACGGTCCTGAAAGCCTCACAATATTTTTTAAAAAAATTAAACCAAGACTTTTAGGACTGGACATTTAACAAATATACGGTCCTAAAAGTCTCGCTATATTTTTTAAAATAAACGAATACTTTTAAGATCGAACATTTAACAAATATGCGGTCCTAAAAGTCTCGCCATATTTTTTAGAATTAAGCGAAGAATTTTAGGATCGACGTTTATCAAATATACGGCCCTAAAAGTCTTTCCATATTTTTTAAAATAAACGAAGACTTTTAAGATCGTACATTTAAAAAATATGCAGTCTTGAAAGTCTCACCATAATTTTTAGAATTAAACGAAGACTTTTAGTACGGACGTTTAACAAATATACGGTCCTAAAAGTCTCGCCATATTTTTAAAAATAAACGAAGATTTTTAAGACCGGACATTTAACAGATATGTGGTCCTAAATGTCTCGCCCTAATTTTTAGAATTAAACGAAGACTTTTAAGACCGGACACTTAATAAATATGTGGTCCTAAAAGTCTTGCCATAATTTTTAGAACTAAACGAAGACTTTTAGGACCGGATCTTGAAAACATATGCGGTCCTAAAAGTCGTGAAGACTCGCCCAGATACTCTTACTACTCATTTACAACATCCTGTCCTCAAGGTACAAGCACTAGATAGCTTTATCCACCATCCAATACATTCAGAAACTCAAAATGGACACAAGAAAATTGTTCGAAAAAATAAACAAATTTATTATTTAATTACACATATTGTGCAATTGTTCATTTACAGAAAATTATTGTTGCTACAACATATATTTACAAATGAATTTAAGGTACACTAATTATTGTTCTGACTTTAAGAGGTCATACAGATATTCACAAAACACATTGCGTATGTGCTCCACTTCATCATCAGAAAAGTGATAAGCACAAGCAAACCTCTCGTAAGATCAAAGATGTAAACCGAATTAACTTGCGTGCATATTTCATATGTAACATTAAGCCGTAAACCGAATTCACCATAATATGTAACATCAAATACATTTACCTTTGCGTGAATTTAGTCCTTCTTTGGGTGATAATATCATATATATGTTTCAAGACGTACGGACATAAGTTAGACCCCTTTGGTTGCCGACGGGTCTAAAAAGAACAAGATATATATATATATATATATATATATATATATATATATATATATATATATATATAAGAGCATATATAGCTTAATGATCAAGTTCACAAGGTAGTGTGCCTATGTACAAATATATACTAACCTTTGGAAAGAGTCATTTAGGATCTTTGGCATCATACGTATGCTTTTTTTTACCTGGATTTGGAAGGTCCTTATGGCACTATCATCAAAATCACAAATTTATCAATAATGTTCACTGAAAATTCACAGTAGAGATTTCGAACAAAATCAAAATGACATGCTTACTCGTTCATGGTCTGCTCCATCATAAGCCCTGGACTGTTGTGAGTGGGGCATAAGAAGACCACTGTATCCTCCTCCATGCACATGAGGACCAACTGTCAGTGGTGGCTGAAAATTCACAGCAATAAAGTACTTAGTGATATATGTAGCAGAATTAAGTGAATTGCAGACAAGAATTGTGATATGTACTTATGGTAGTATGGAAATAAGTACACCTTTTTTCTCACTTCACACACCCTCGTTGATATGTATTGTTGTCTCTCATCTATGGGTGTTGTACTTGCATAGACTGGGCACAAGAATCCAAAATTGTTGCTTCTGCCCTGTTGTTCCCATTCATCATGCATGAACCTACAATAATGACATCAGGGAATTAGTATATATGTATGTGTGTCTAAACGATGCATTTAAATTATGTACTCATAGAAGAAGATACTTACTTTATAAACATTTGAACAATTACATCAGTAAGCTCCTTTCTAGGAAGCAGCAGGGAGTTTAAATCATCAGGGTCAACGAAAGCGGTTGAATATCAGGGAGGCCTACTACTTCCTTGACAGGCCACGATTTATCTTTAAAATATTCATTGGATACCACATCCAATATTTTTCCTTAGCAGTCAACTTAACAGTAAGGGGTGGAGCTTGAGGAGGGGATGAAGCTTCAGGAGAGGATAAAGCTTCAGGAGGAGTAAAGACATGTACAAGCTTCACTGGCTAAGAGATGAAGGTCCCCTTGACATCACTCACAACCTTCAGTTGATCAATTGGGAGAGGGAGAGGTGCATCAATGATCACCTTTTACACTGACACTCTGACTTCATCATCAGCCATTTGTTGGTGGTGTATAGTTGATCCCAAGTTGTGGACAGTCCCTTTTGCAACTAATCGTCTATGAGGTTCTACCACATACAGGTCACAAGGTTGCTCTGACTGTCCAACAATGCAGCTCCCTCTAGTGCTCTGCTGCATAGGTGCAGGTAAATGTGTGAAGGGAACACTGGTCTCTTGACGAGAGCTCAAAAGCAGCTTCATTTCATTCATTTCCTCCTTCATTTACCTCAGCTGAGATTGAAACATAGCAATCAATGCAGCTTCTTGAGCCGCTTCTTTGGCCGCTGCTTCCTCATTTATTTTAGCCACCGTTTGTTTCATTTCCTCCTGAGTAACCATGTTTTGTTTATGGCATTTGGATTTACCAAAGTATTGCTTTAGGCCTACCCGTCCCCTAATCCCCTTTACACGCCCTGAGTGATCTGGTTTTCTGGTCGCAACGGTCAGAACATCATTCCTCCCGTCCGACACAAAAGATCCATCTGCTTCTTTCTTTTTAAGATCTTCCTGTAAGATACAGATAACGAGAATCTTAGTAATGAAACATGTTTAGTAACTAAAAAATAATAAAAATGATACTTACAATTCTTTCAGCAACTAGACGAGTTTGTTCACTCGTGTAGGTGCCGCTTGGCTTTTGCCGAATATACAACCACAACTCCTCGCAACGTATTGGAGATGGCTTATCAACTATCCCAGAAAGATTGGATTCAGCTTCATCTTCCAATCTCTTCCGCTTGGCTGCCATCAATTCTTTTTGGCCTTTCCAAATTAGGACTGAAACTATTATATATTTTTTTATTAGGACTGAAAGGTTCCAAATTTTCATTAAATTTGAATCTCGAGCTTTGACCCGAAGTCGATTTAGGGATACATCCATCATTCGTATGCCTCTTCTACCACGGCGTGCAGGGCCATTACGAGGCTGACTCTGAGATGAACAAGGTTTGCTCTGGCTCACACCAGTCACACCAGTAACTGGCGTTCCAGGAACAAGACTTGAATCGTTTTCACCGTTCATTTTTGAGACAGGAAGAAAGGAATGCCGAGCAAATGAGAGAGTAAAAGAGGCTAATGCACTACTAGAAAAGAGTGAAATTGCAACAGATTTTGCAACGGAAAAAATTCCGTCGCAAATTTAAAAATTTTGCGACGGATTTTAAAATTCCGTCGCAAAAAAGGCCGGTTTGCAACGGAAACATATTCCGTCTCAAACACTTAAGCCCGGTTGGATACAAAGTAAGCCTTTTTACAAACCCCAACGTGCAGATTTCTAGATTTGGATGTTGCAAAAAATAAATTTTCTTCATTTAATCGCTCTAAATAATTTTTAGTATTAAAAAATAATTGATTACATGTTTATAGATTTTGACACGGTTGGGAGTTGGGACCTTTGTACATTTTAATATTATATAGTTTGCCACCTACAAAATGAAATTCCTACTGCGTTCTTAATTTGTGGGAAGTGATTAATTTGGATATTTCTTGATTTTTTTATAAAAAAATGTAACAGTTATTCTAATTCTTATAAACTCATTATCTTTAATCAATCTATGTAGGTTGATATGTTGATGTCGTAATAGGATTATATTGTTAAATATATACTATTAAATAATAATCTGAGTATTTTATTTTCATTGATCTGATTATGTTATTAAATAGATTAAAATGGGAAAAATAAATTGTTCTGTATTTAATTTTAATATTTATCGTGCAAATTTTTATTTTTTAATGTAATTTTTATATTTTTTTTAAAAAAATAATTTCTTATGTAATTTTTATATTTTTTTAAAAAAAATAAATCAAAATTTGCGACAATTAGAATCCGTCGCAAATCCCAAAGGATTTGCGATGGAATTGGAATCCGTTGCAAATCCTTTGGGATTTGCGACGGATTTGGATTCCATCGCAATTGCGACAAGAATTTTTGCGACAGACAAAATCCGTCGCAAACGAATTTTGTGACGGAAAACCTTTTTTTTTTTTTTGCGACGGATTTTTTCCATTGCAAAAACCGGCTTTTTTATAGTGATGGTACGTGGGCGAGAAAAGAGGTAATGCAATAGGAAGGGTTTCGTAACGTGAAGCGAGAGGTTCTTCGGTGAGAGTAACTAAAGGTTTCGCACGAAGAAAAATATATTTGGCGTTTTATTTTTAAGACCGGTCATATTAAACTCCGGTCTTAAAAGTAATTAATTATTTGTTTCATTTTCTCCAATATTGTTGTACCGGCAACATTTTAAGTCCGGTCTTAAAAATATTTAACTTTAAGACCGGACAAATTATAAGACGGTCTTAAAAGTTCACCTTTAAGACCGGTCCTTATAAAACTCCGGTCTTAAAATTATTTAATTTTTTGTTTAATTTTTTCTATATTTTGTATCGGCCTCATTTTATCTAGGTCTTAAAAAATAACTTTTAAGACCGGCTATTAAATATGTTCGGTCTTAAAACTTTTAGACCTTTATATTTAAATTTTTTCTTATTATTTTGGACCACAAAAAATATAAGTCCGTCTGTATGAGATTTCTCTATAAAGTAATTAATATTTCAATTTTTTTAATAACATTTTTAAGACCGATTGTTTTTTAAACCGGTCAGAATAATATATTTAAGACCTATGAAAAAATAATATGGTTCAAGAAGTTCTTTATATTTACATAACTGTCACCGGTCATACTTTTAAGACCAAGGCGTCGATACTCCGGTCTAAATGAGGTGGTCTTAAAACCCTTTTTTGCACTAGTGTATTTAACTTTTAAATTAATTTCAGAGTCCATTAGCTGCATGAAGAAACTTCCACAACATAGATCTTATCGTTATTTTTTGTATCTAATTTGTTTTCTTCATTGAGATATAATGGGAACTATACTGAATAAATAAACTACATTATTCCAATATATGATAGTTATATCTGATTGTTAGTTAAAATTGGTATTACAAATTTCCAAATCTAACATATAAGAAGTGGTTATCTTCACAGGAAATAACAGATATTCAAGTTCGTGGGAATAAACAAATTCAAAAAAAATGCCTGAGTAAAGGTTGTCCAAAATATTGCATATCAAGTTACAAGTTAGGAAAGAATGTTGCCAAGATCATAAGGAATGTAGATGAACTAGAAACTGTAAGGAATGTAGATGAACTAGAAACTGAAGGGGAACAGTTTTGTGGGGATTTTAAAAGTGCTCCCAAGTGTCTGCATAAGCCGAATGAGATGCCTTGTGGTGAGATGGTGGGCTTAGATTTAATGATCCGTAAAGTATTGGAAAGTATTGAAGAAGAAAATGTTGGGATAGTAGGCTTATATGGGATGGGCGGGGCGGGAAAGACAACCTTATTAAAGAAAATCCATAATGAACTTGGGAAGAGATCAAATTTTTACATTGTGTGGGTCGTGGTATCTAAAAGTCCCAACTTGGATAGTATTATGGACGGCATCAGAAAATTGGTAGGGGTTGGAGATGAGATCTGGAATCGTTGTAATAACCAAGATGGAAAGGCTGCGAAGATTTATGAAGTCCTAAAGAAAAAGAAATTTGTTTTGTTATTGGATGACATATGGGATAGATTGGACTTGGAAAAGGTTGGAGTTCCATATCCAAAAGAAACTAATTTTCAATCCAAAGTGTTATTCACAACACGATTTGAGGATGTGTGTGCGAAAATGAAAGCTCAAAGAGAATTCAAAGTTGAAGTTCTAATGGAGAAAGAAGCTCTAGAGTTATTTTGCATGAAAGTGGGTGAGGAAACTCTAAAATCTAACCCTATCATTCGTAATATAGCACATGAGATGGCTAGAAAATGTAAAGGGCTGCCTCTTGCATTAAGTGTGGTAGGAAGCGCCATGGCTGGTGTGAAGAGTGTAGAAGCATGGGAACACTCTATCAATAACTTAACAGGTTCTTCATGGATAGCTTCAAGTTTGGAGACAGAGGTGTTTTTGGTCCTCAAGATTAGCTATGATCGACTACCTGATGAAACACACAAAAAATGTTTCTTACATTGTGCATTATACCCAGAGTATAAAATGATTAATGTGGACGATCTCATTCGAATATGGATAGGGGAGGGGTTTCTTGAGATTGATGGGATGAGAAGTGTTCATGATATGTATTGCCATGGTGGGTCCATAATTGAAAAGTTGAAGCTTTCATGCTTGTTGGAGAATGTTGAAGATGATTTCACTTTTGAGCCCTTTGTTATGATGCATGATGTCATTCGTGACATAGCACTATGGATAATACGTGATCAAGATAGAAATAAAAAGAAGATTATAGTACAAGAAGATGCACGGGCAATATCTCAAGCTAATGTTGAAAATTGGGAAACGGTAGAAAGGATTTCAATCTGGGATGGTGTTGAATCATGGATACAAAGCAAATCTTGGACAAGTCTTAGAACATTATTATTGGATTTCAAATCTAATTGTACAATAAATGGATTACAAAATATCCAATGCGCGAGCCAATTAAAAGTCTTGCATCTAAGGGGAGTGAAAATTGTATCCGCCGAAGGAATAGGTGGCCTAAATCTTTTGGAATATCTATTATTGGATTTAACTATGGTAACAAAGGCATCAGACTTGTGGAGAGAGTTGAAGAATTTGAAAAACCTGAAGGGTTTTCATTTGCAAGTTCATGATGGTGTTATTATTCCTTTAGGACTAATATCAAATCTTCATCAGTTAAAATTGTGTGTATTTTATCTCATAGGAGTTCAAGATGAGAGAGAAGAGGAAAAATTTGTAGAGGAGCTGGAGTGCTCATCAAACTTAGAGGGATTGTGGGTGAGCATAACAACCGAGAGTAGCCTTAGCAAATTACTTAAATCGACCAAGTTGCAAAGCTGCATATATGGCCTTTGGCTTCATGATGTTGCCGGCCAAGTTAATGGACCATTACTATTTGCAACCATGTCAAAAATGAAGCACCTGCAGCGTCTTGACTTACGTCATTTGAGAAACGTGATAGATCTTTCTGTTTATGACATATGTCGTCTATCTATGCTTCAAACTGTACTAATTGAGAACTGCAATACAATACATCATTTGACATGGTCGAAATATGCTCCACTCCTTCAAAAACTTACTATTAAAAGTTGTTACTCAATTGAAGAAGTGATAAAGGGAGAAAGAATATTAGAAGAAGATGAGAAAGATACTATATTCCCTTCTCTTGAAGTGCTGAAATTGTGCAACTTGCCAAATCTGAGGAGCATACATGAGAGAGTCTTGTCTTTCCCTTGCTTGAGATCCATGTTTGTGTTTCGCTGTGAAAGTCTAAAGAAGTTACCATTTGATTCCAATTTAGCCAAGGCTAAGTTGAGGCATATCTGGGGAGATCAAGCGTGGTGGGACAACTTGGAGTGGGATGACCCTACCACTAAAGCCACTTTCCTGTCAAAATTTCAAATGCGAAGATGTCCTTGAACATTACTTTCTCTCTCATGTAAAGGTACTTTAGTTTTAGTATTATTAATATTAGTCTTTATACACCTATTTAATCATAACTTACATTTAACTTGCTTGTATATCACTGCAGATTTATTTATGGAAGATATATTATATGTGGGATGGGATCAGTTTTCATGATCACTTTAAGGCTGCTTTCTGGTACTATATTCCTCCCTTTTTTTTAGTTTTACTTTTCGTCTCTTTTGGTTTGATATAGGGTTAAGTAGTAAATCCATCCCGAAAGTATATACCCAAGAGCAATGTTGTCTTGGAAGTTTTTTGAGTCTCAATGTTGCTTTGAAAGTCTAAAAATGTAGTAATGTTGCTCTTTTTCTTTAAAAAGTTAATGGTCAACGTTCATTTTTTAATAGCCAACGTCGCTTTTTTTAACGAAAAAAGGCAACATTGCTACGTTTTTAAACTTATAAGGCAACATTGAACCTAAAAAATCTTCCAAAGCAACATTTCTCTTAGACATATACTTCCGAGACAAATTTGCTACTTAACCCTTTGATATATTATATCATTCTTTGCTTTTAATGTTTTCACACACACACACACACACACACACACAGAGAGAGAGAGAGAGAGAGAGAGAGAGAGAGAGAGAGAGAGAGAGAGAGAGAGAGAGAGAGAGAGAGAGAGAGAGAGAGAGAGAGAGAGAGAGAGAGAGAGAGAGAGAGAGAGAGAGAGAGAGAGAGAGAGAGAGAGAGAGAGAGAGAGAGAGAGAGAGAGAGAGAGAGAGAGAGAGAGAGAGAGAGAGAGAGAGAGAGAGAGAGAGAGAGAGAGAGAGAGAGAGAGAGAGAGAGAGATTCAGTCATGCATTTTCTTGAATTTTGATGTTTATTAACAACATTTGGTACAATGGGGGCACACTATAATTGGTAATAATTTTAAATTCATACATTGATATTTGAATTGAATTTCTTATCAATAATATAACTTAATGAAATTACAGAATGTATTTTTATGCCTCAAAACATGAGAAACAAATATGTAAAT
The DNA here is from genome assembly GCA_019022615.1 of Acacia melanoxylon. Taxonomy (NCBI): domain Eukaryota; kingdom Viridiplantae; phylum Streptophyta; class Magnoliopsida; order Fabales; family Fabaceae; genus Acacia; species Acacia melanoxylon. The sequence goes on from JAFJYJ010000005.1 coordinate 17,161,788, forward strand.
CACAGAAAATACAATAAATTGAAGGGATTGATAATGTATAAGAGTGGCCAAAAAAGTAAAAAACTGTATATGAAATTTATTTGTCTTTATTTAGTTTTTTATTTTATTTTTTGTGAGAGCTTTTCGACCTCAACCTCTATATATAATTCACACACTCTTATTATTTTAGTTTTATGCTCTACTATTTTCTATCGTTAAATGTTTGGGACTTTGGGTAAATGAATGATTCCCTTGTTTATGGGCTTTTTATTGTCTCTAGCATGAACTATAGACAACTTTAGTTGGGCTTAAAGCTTTCTTTCAAAATAAACTACCAAACATGTACCAAAAACAAGTGGTACCTATATCTTTTGCCATTTTCCTGGAACTATATTTTTGGACATTTTAAGATTGACTTTTCATGAAGGTTAACTTATGTATTGCTCTACTTTTTTAAATAAGACTTTGAATTATAGAATTGAACTTAAGAACACGGAATCAGATCCAGTAATTTTGTTAAGGTTTTAATAATGAAATTCCAATGTTTAGTTTGGATAAAAAAAAAACTATTCCAATAGCTTGGAGAGATCAGATGGCATCCCCACATGAATGGATTGGCTTCTATGTGGGCATAGGTAAGTTTGTATGTACGGGACCCCTTCCCTGGGATAAAAGGCTAGATAGGGTAGGAAAAGAAATAATAATTAATTATTCCTGTAGTTAGAAAGCCTAAAAGGGGGTATTACCACAATATGTATGATACATAGTTGACTTATTCACCAATTTACTTAAGTTGGATTTATGAAGATAAAACACTTAATTATCCAATCATTTATATTAGTTTTTGTCAAATATAAAGTCCCTTTTTTGATTCTATATAATTCTAATATTATATCATTATTTTTATACATAATCGTTTGTGTTAACTTTTGTCAAACATATAACAGGCGATGACGGATGTGGATATTTTAGAGCCCCATTGGACACTACTGGAATTCAATCCGATATTAATACTGGATTTAGTTTTCATAATTTGGTTTGCTAAAGACTCAATATATGAACATTTTAATTTGTATGAATTGAATGGATTATGTGGTGATTCAATGTTTGGTGTGGATAAACATTTGTTGTTTTTTCTGGATTTGGGTCAGTTGTGATGTATGAATAATTGAATATTGCTACTCTTTGTGCCAATTATGCGATGAAAAAGTTTGTGGTGTGAAATGCGGGAGCTATTTATAAAGTTTGTTGTTGTTAGGAGAAGTGTTTTCTAGAAAGAAAGTGATTGCTTGTTGGAATAAGCGTTAGGAGAGTAACAGATTGAAAGAAAAAATGCCAAATGAAAGAGATCTGGATAATGTGTGTCGAGCCAGAAATATGATGCAAGTGGTGCAGGAAAAGAGATTTGGTTTTCAAAACCTCTGGGCGCATGGAATGGCTATTGTCAATTTGTCTTGCCTTTTCTTATCTTCCCTTTATGCAAATGTCTTCTCATGTATTACAAAATTAATTATGATATGAAAATTATTTTGTTATCATATATGCAGCATAGCCTAACAAGCGACTTCAAGTAGCAGTCAATTGCATAGGTCCGACCATCACAGTCCCATTTAACACAAGGCCGACAAACTTCCACCACTTCCAAAGCAGGCTCTATCCAGTTTAATGCACCATAACCAGTTCCATATGCCAGAGCTCCTATAACCCGGCTTTCCATTCCTGAGTTCTTCTGCTCAGGCAAAGGCAAAGACAACTGAAAACAGCTTTTCACTAGTGATGCAACTAACTCCTCCCTAAATATGCTTTTACTTGTAATGCTATTAACTATTAAGATCATCTTTGACTCTAGCATCCTCAAATATCTAGCAACATCAGTTTCAGCAAGACGCTTCTGACCTCTTCGAACGCTTTCCTTGGTTTAAAGGTCAACACAGAGCTGTTCGACATATACATGCTACAGCATGCATACTATCAGATTCTGCTCTCAGATTTCTCACCATTAAAAGTAGCCTCTTGAACAATGATACCTACACAAGACCATTTGTAAATAATTAGTGGATGCCTTTTTTCAACCCTAAATAAGCATAGAAATATCAAGCATTACTCAGTATCTTATTGGAAACCATCTAAATCCATATCCGTATAATCCACTAGGACCAGTGGCGGACGCACACTAGTGCTTATGTGGGTAAGTGCAGATACAAAAATTTGAGAAAATATATATATTGTGAAGGAAGTTTGCAACAACTTGTCTGATTGGAGTAGTTGGTTGTAATTTTACACATCTATACCTAGAGGTCCCGGGCTCGAACGTCCTGTCTTCCATTTATCCTTGTTTTTTCCAATTTCATTTTTCTCACTCACTTCCAGCTCCTCCATCGTTGCTTCTCGAACTTCCTGCTGGTATGGAAGAATGAATTGCTGAATTTACGCCATCCCACTCGTCTCGTTGATTCGTTGAGCTCCGACTTCTAAAGCTCATTTTAAGTCGCAGCTCCCTCACACGTTTCCTCGATTTCTCCTTCCTTTGTTGGTTAATTTTGCTTCTTCATCTCCGGCGACGATCTCAGATTCCCCTCATATTTCCCGCCACCAGACACTTCTCCTCAATATTCCTTCCTTATTATCGTCATTCGTTTCCTTTTCAACATCTCACCAGTCACCACCATGAATCCCGAGTAGTATGTTCCAATTCCTTCACTCTTCCCGTTCTGTTAATTTTTGCCCTGTGTTTATCTGAATTACATCCAATCCTTGTTATTATTCAAACTTTTTCTTTTCTTTGGCTTTTATAGATCTATAATTATTTCTTAGGAAGAGAATATGAAATTTTACATTTTATCATTGGTTGTTCAATTTTTTTATCTCTCTCTTTTTCTCTGTAAGTTAAATACGCGGGTAATCAATCATGTTACGGACGTTTTGGTGGATCCTGTTCTGAATTACTTCCTTTCTGCTTTAGATCTGTTTGTTTGCATGATAGATCCGCTGCATACATGCTCAATTGTTTTTGGGCTTCTCTGGAAATATTTGTTTTCTCTGATCTGGTTGATTTGTAAATGCTACAGTCACATAGATTAACCGAGACTATCGTATCGCAGAAGGGTTGCTTGTCTTTCAAGATAGACCAAATGTAGAAATAGGCTACAATTATTTAGAAAAACAAAGTGAAGTTTTTCTATCAGCAAAAGTAGTAATAGGCTACTGCTATTTAGTATAAGGTGCCAAGTTTTCTATCAGCAAAACATGCGAGTTCTAAAATTTGAAAGTGTGATCTTTTTCCTTCCATTACAGTGTCATTTGTAATTGTAGTAGATTGGGTTTTGTGTTATGTTTTTTGTACCTGTGTATGTAGCTTAAATTTTCATCTATGGTGGTCTGATCTGGAAGTATTTGTTGAGGGACCTATCAATGGTCTATTCTTATTCCTATATCCTTGACTGAAGGAATATTTTGTTTTTTGTGCAGTGACTATTTGTTTAAGCTTTTGCTCATTGGAGATTCTGGTGTCGGTAAATCATGTCTCCTTCTGAGGTTTGCTGTAAGTTCTGAGCTTCTATCTCTTTCTTCTTTTTTCTCTTTGTGATGTGCTTCATGGCATTCTCTGTCTGAAGAAGTTTTAGTGTGTTTGCGATGGCATCATTTGCACCTAATTAAAAAGATACAATCTTAGGTTTCGATAGAGAAAGTATTGGGATGAACTAGTTTATAAGTAGCAACACGTTCCCTAAGTTGATTTTTTTTTTTTTTTTTTTTTATTGTTTATATTATTTTATTTTTTTAATGCATTTAAAACTTTTCTTAAAAAAAAATTCAAAATCTCACCACTAATTATACACACACAAACCTAAAATCTTGAGTCCAACACTGATTAGGACTAAGATAAATGGCGCACACAATTTGAACATAGCAGCAGTGGCGGAACGCCTTTACCCCGACTTACCCCGACTGATCTTATAAAATTTGTTAAAATATATATGTATTTATTATATGATATTTTATTTGGCCACAAATTTGGCCGCACTAATTTTTTATCTCTGTAAGGATAATGTTTGTTTCATTACTCATTAAATTTGTGAGAGGAAAGTAAAATTCTTGTTTGAGATACCAAAAAGATTAGTATCATCTTATATATTGTTTTAATTTATAATTATCTGTTATTATTTGTTTGTATTTTCCAGGGTTATTTGATACTATTTAGTAAATACTCTCTGGTCTTTATTTAAGGAACCAACTAACAATTCTCACAAGATCAATAAAAGCAGTTAAAGTAATTAAATTTGTTATAAAATTTAAGTAATTTTCAATATTATCCCTATTAATTACACTAAACCCTAATATCATATTAATTATTACTTCTTCTTTTTTCCTAAAAAAATAGTAATAATTAATTTTAATTTTTATTAATTATTACTCTCACTCACTACCTTTTTAATTATGGGTATACATGGAAAAAAATATTTAATGTTATTTGGAAACAAGCAAGTGTTTTATAAAAAGTTAACCAAATATCTTGTTAGTTGATGCCTTTATAATAAAATTAAAGAGAAGTTGATATGTTTATTTTTTGGTGGAAATTTAATTTTTTTTTTCTGGTTCCGCCACTGCATAGCAGGCATTAAAAATGAGTCAGCAGAAAAATACAAGAAAGTCATATTGTATACTTATAATTAAGATAAATACAAAAACCTAGCTACACGCAACTTCTCCCACAAGTTACTAATTAAGATTTAAAAAAAAACGCTAGCTACGTACAGTTTCTCCCATAAGTTTCTTTTTGTTTTTTAATAGACTTGGAATCAGTTCTCTGAAGAGACAATACAACAAACCCTCCCTGAGGGCTCTCAACCTCCCATAAGTTTCCAAGCTTCATAAATCATAAGAAAACCAGTAAATATTAGGGAAAATATCACTCAAGTCGGAACATAAAAAATATCAAAAAAGTTCCTAAAGACTTTTTTAATATTCGTTGTATTAACAACAAAATCTTATATTACAACAATGGAAGTCTTATATTACAACAAAATTTAAAAACATGGTCATTAACAATAGAAAAAGCTATATTAACAATAAAATTTATACACTTGGATTTTGTTTCAAACTCATTCTCAATAGAAAAAGGAAGTGTTATATTTACAACAAAATTAAAAAACCTGGCTATTCATAACAGAAAAAGTTATATTCACAACAAAATTTAAACACCTGAATTTTGTTTCAATACAACTAATATAAAAAAAGTCCTAGAAACTTTTTTAATATGTTTTGGTTTGAGACTTTTTAAATATTTTTTATGTTCCTTGGAGATTTCCCTAAATATTATGACGTTATTCAGGTGAAAGCAGTCCTTTACTTTCTTTTTGTGCGCAGGAAGAAAGGATTCAGCGTGAGATCTCATGTACGCTATAAAAAATTCTCGTAACTGATCCACACTAGATGCTTCAAGTTGCCCAGTCATTTAGTTGAAGGCTAAGGCTGGTTAAGCATTCTGGACCAGCAATGACCACAGAGCATAACATATAAATAGAGATACTGTCACTTCGGAGAAAAGTATGTTAAGTTTAGACAAGGGAGAATCACCTGCATATGAAGATCAAGGAGATCAAGATTCGTGACAACATCTAAAACTCCCACTAATTTTTCAGCATTGGAATCAACCTCAACACTTCCATTCACGATACCAGACGACTTTGAAAGCTTACGAATAACCTCATACCCACCCGAAGCCACTGCCTTCACTGCATATTTAGGGCCAGAAGGAGAAGAAAAGAACTTCAAGCAACCCTGACGGTCGACGAAAGAGGAACCCGTGTAAGGACAGTAGTCCTTAAAAGGTAGTGAGCTTACCTTACTTGCATGTATTTGATATTATTGCTTTATGTATATGTTTGATTGCTATACTTGCTTGCTATGTTTAACATATTTGAATTATTGAAGCTCTGTTTATGATTATGCTATAGCCATGAGTATGATGCATGAAGCATTGAGCATGCAGATATGTCATTATGTTAACATGGGCTTGTGCAAGGCAAGTATATCATACATTAGCATTTATCTTGCATACATTGTTTGGTATTGTCTACTACTGGGATTCCTCAGAATCTCACCCTCCACTACCAACTAATAGACAGGTGAGCACAGGAGACAAGTGTTGTATATGGTTCAAGGAGGGAGTGTTGCTTGAAAACGGCCCAGTAGAGGGACATCTTGAAGAACCAAGGGGCGACAGTGATTAGTGTGTTATGTGGTTTTAATTTTCACTGTCTGTAAATGAATGTAAAGGGATATAAACTCTGGGTGTACCCTTGTTATGTAATCAAATCTAAATTCCACTATATCATTATAACGAACTATTTCTGATTTTGCCACACTACTGCGAATATTAAGGTAAAGAATGTCAGCACCCTCGGGGGTGTTACATATACAATAATAACAAAGTAATATATACAATTTTGAACTTGAAGGGGTTAGTAATTTGACTGCACGAGAGAGAACGATGGGAGACATCCGACTTCTCTTTTCCTTTCCTCTTTTCTTTGAACTATGGTTAGGGGTATTATTGAAAAATAACCAACATTTAAATATTTTAGATTAGTCATTGACTCAATTTAAGATTTGTTGAGTTCTTAGCGCTTATATAAGATTTTCCTGTTTCAACCATTTTTATATGGGATTCTCCTCCCTAAAAAGTCAATGTTATAGGAAAATATTTTTAAATAAATATTAAAATTATTTTATTTAAAAATTAAAAAAATGAGAATCTCATAATATAAGCATGTTGTTAAATTAATTATTGTGGAGAAAATATTAGTAGGGGTGATATGGGAAAAATTGACAAAAATTGCTTAAAATTATTTTATAAAAAAATATAATTAAGATATATATGACATTAATGAGTTGCAAGTATTACTTACTTTATAGGATAGGTGCGCATTCACTAGTGCAAAAAAGGGCTTTAAGGCCAGGACGAAAGAGCGCATCGTAAGGCCTAGGACCCGACCGGTCTTGTTCAAATGGTATTAAAAGTCCACATTTAAGACCAGGACTACAACCGGTCTTAAAGAACATCTTCCGGACCAGGACATTTAAAACATTAGGTCTTAAAAGTAGTACTACATAAGGTTGAAATATGTTTTGTTCGGTCCTAAAACTCAACTTTTAAGACCAGGGAAAATATCGGCCGCTCTTAAAAGATCAAATTTATAAGACCAGGACAATTATAAAGCCGGTCGAAAAATATCGGCTTCTAGGACACGACGACTAATTATACGCGGTCTTAAAAGACCGACTTTCAAGACTGGACCATAAATTCTCCGGTCTTAAAAATTGAATTTTAAGACCAGGACTTATAAACACACCGGTCTTAAAAGACAAACTTTTAAGACCGGCTTAATATTAAATATGTACACATGACCTTTAAGACCGGATATATGGATACCTCGGTCTTAAAAGTTGAACATATAAGAGCGGCCTATTTATTACCGGTCTAAATTTTTCCGTATTTTATCCTCATACTCGTTCTTCCGATCATATATATATATTCATTCACAAATCCACCAACCAATCCAAGACATAAAAGTCGAATCTATAAGTACAAGCTTTGAACAAATTATGAATAAATTGAATTGGGAAAAAATTACAAATAATATTCATCATGAGCGTGACAAATACAACATACATGCCCACGATGGAATAAGTTAGTTACAATGCATAATATACAATAAGTTACAAATACATTCCCAATGGAATATTCATCATGCCTTCATCCGATTCCCACCCAACAACGTAACGTCCTCTTTTATAACATGCCCCTTAGGATCCGATCCCGCCACAAAAATAGAACAAGAACAAACTTCATATCGGTGACAATAATGTTTAAGAACATAGATCGAAGGAATATATAATATATATAGTTAAAACCTTAAAGTTTGCAAAGAAGTTTGCATATGAACATTACCTTATATATGAATTATATTGACTCTTTTATAAAGCGATATCCTCCCATATCCCTTCTTGATGATCATTTCTTATGCGGGTTCATTATCCGCTTCATCTTCTTCGTTCAATATTTAGGTAGACCCCTTGAAAAAGGAGTACTTTCAAGAAGACCATAATTTGAATGACTTTCCTCATCAATATCAATGACCCTTTTACCTTGGAGAGCTACATACCACATTTTATTTTCTTGATCGGTGATATAGAACACTTGTTTCGCCAGTCTCGCCATAATAAAAGGTTCATCACCAAAATTTCTACCGTTGACATCGACTAATGTAAATCCTAGCCGATCGATCTGAACACCATTATTGACATTAACTCACTTGCATTTGAAAATGAGAAATCTAATTTTAACATAGTCTACCTCCCAAATCTCTTCAATAACCCCATAATATGGCATTCCGCCAATAAAGGCCTCTTGTCTTTCGAACGGAGAAGTGCATAGATTGACCTCTAATATAACACCCGTGCAGACGGTGCTCCTATCATCTAGGGACTTCGTGTAAAATGTATAACCATTGATCACATGCGAATTCCAACTTATGACATCAACCTCAGAACCACGGGCTAACCATTTAATTGTATCAGAAACACATTCCTCTCCCTCGACCTTTTGTTTGAACCAGTTTGCAAAAGTTCTGTTATGCTCCCTAATCAACCTTTGTTCAGTCATTCGATGATTTTCCTTCCTTACATCAACCTCAGGACCACGGGCTGGATGTCGAAGCTTTCCATCAGAAATTCTCTCATCCGCATGCCACCTCAAATTCTCTGCATCATTTTCATTCGCAAACAACCGCTTGAACCTTGGTATGATTGGAAGATACCACAACACTTTTGCAAGCCCCTTGTTTGACTTGTACCTTGGTGTTTCACATATCGGACAGTGCTGCTTCTCTTCAAACTCTTTTCTATACAATACGCAATCATTCGGGCATGCATGGATATTTTTGTACTCCATCCCGGTGGACGAGTATTTTCTTAGCATCATAGTATCGATGCGGCAACACATTATCATCCGAAAGCATGTCCTTAAAAGCCTCAAGCATTTCAGAAAAAATCTTGTCGCTCCATCCATGACGTGCCTTCAAGCTTACCAATTTCAATACGGCGTTCAACAATTGATATTTTTTACAACCAGGGTATAGCGGGGTCTCGCATCACTTGCACATATTACCATATGCATGTGATTGATGAAAAGCCTCTTCTCCTACATCACGAATAATGTCCTCTATGTGATCATCCATATCCGTGTCATTATCATCAAAGGCCACTTCCTCATGTTGAGACCCACTTGGTACTTTTTCACCATGTCATACTCATACTGTACAAGTCTTACAAAATCCTTCACAAATTAAATGCGTGTAGATAACTTCAGGACTTAGTCGCCTCTCATTCAAACATTTTACACAAGGGCAATAAAACTTCCCACTATCATCATAGGCATTTTGTTTAGCAAATTCTATAAATTCCCTCACCCCATTCTGATATTCAACACTCGTCCGTAACGTATTTATCCAACCGTGATCCATACTAGAATTCCTATTTATGACACGAGATACAAAATAAGGAAACACCAAATTCATATTTATGCTAAACGAAGAAACTTGCCCATTAAATGCATAACGAAGAAACACTTTTGGTCATAAATAACACAGTGAATCCAAGAAGAAAAATTAAAGCATGACGAGTAAATTAAATGCATCGCGTGAAATTAAATGTGGACTCACTTTGTAGCATATAAATTCAAATGGTTTGCGAGTCTTTCTTCTCCGCCACGAACGTTGATGTTGCGAGACAAGAGTAACCTAAAAACATTTGTTGGTCGGTTGGGTAGGTCAAAAGCGCAAATATAATCTTCAAAATACAATATTCATTAACAACGAGAGAAACCCACTAGAACATTTCATCGATTTCGTTAAACCCGAGAAAACCATAAAGTTATTTAACCGAAACACCTCTTACGGCTTGGTCGATAGACGTTTAACTAAGGAAACGAAAGCGATTGTCGAGAGCAACGCGAAGCGGACGACGAAGCAACACAAACAAACCGGAGACGGAACACGAGAAATCACTATCGGCGCGACGAGAGAAGTTTTGAGAGGGAAATTTGTTATTCCGCGAAAGAGTTGTGTTTTAGTATATTTTGGATTTTATTAAGACCGGTTATTTATAAAGTAGACGGTCCTAAATATATAATTACATTTTTAAAACCGGCAAATTACTTTTAAGACCGGAGTTTTATTCATATCGGTCCTAAGAGTCCTCATTATTTTTTTAAACAAAAAGATGATTAGCTTGGGCGAGCGCAGCGAGCAGAACTCAATGAAAAAAAAATTAAAGGAAAAATTGAGAATATGAACAAAAAAAAAAGACACAAGCTTGGCGGTCACAACTTTTATTAAGACCGTTTATTTACAAATGGACGGTCCTAATATGTTATTATTCATTTAATTTTAAGACCGGAGTTTTATTAAACATCGGTCCTAAAAGTCCTCATTTGTTTTTTTTAAAAAAAGATGAAAATTAAAGGAAAATTCCAAGCTTAGTTCTTAATGCTTCATACATTCTTGGAGAATATATATACACGTACACACAAAAAAACAAGCGAGAAAATTATAAAAAACAAGAATCGATTGACTAAACATCCTTGTCGATATCGGCGTGAAAAGCATTAAATTCCGCCGGATATCGGCAAGTTTCGCCTTAATCGCATCGGCCGCAATAAATCGTAGAGAGGACGGAGGAGAGAGGTCGGCGGTAGGCGCGGCGGGGCCAACTTGTTGGAGAGGGGAGCGAGGAACCTCTTCATGGTGCGAAGGCCGGAGGGGGTGGGGCAACTTGTTGGAGAGGGGAGCGGGAACCTCTTCATCATCCGAAATAACAATGGGTCCAACGACCCGAGACTCCTCTGTCACAATAGAACGCACTCTTGATGGAGGAGGCGCACCGTATAACGATCTACGGAAGGCACGAGCATCACGAGTAAGAGTACCCCTACGAGCGGTTCTCTTGTATCTAACCATGGTTTGAGCGGTTAGGGGCGAGCCGCGTAGTGTGGAGTTACGAGATTGTGATGAGTTTAATAAGGACGAGAGATGTATGTGGAGTTAATAAATATGCGGGTCTAAAATTCATAATTTTTTTTTTTCAATTCCATTGAATTTAAGACCGACCTTTTTAAATATATCCGGTCCTAAAAGTCTATTATTTATTTTTCAATCAATTCAATTACTTTTAAGACCGACATTTTGTCTTATATCTGGTCCTAAAAATCAATTTAATTTTATTAAGAACATATCTTTTACAATATCCGGTCTTAAAGGTTCTGTTCAAATGAATTTAGAATCGCTTCGACTTCCGAGATAAACTTTCCAACTAGGCGTCTCCTCGTATTCTGCGGAACTATGCGTCTCCTCGTTATTGTTTAGGCGTTTCAAATTGTTCGGGCGGGGTTCTCTATTTAAACCGAGATGTTACTTTACTTCCATCACATTCTTCCCATCACTTCGAAACATCCACGTAATGTTTGTTCCACCACCACGAGGTCCTCTTCCTCCGTTGCCTCCGGAACCGACAATCTACCGGATGATCCAAAGCACATCCGGCCCGCCTCGATCATATAGGCGACGGTGCGGCCGGTTGTTTCAGTCTATCACGCCGTCAACGCAAAGCTGCGGGCGGTACTCGATGCCCGGGACATTGAGTACCATCCTTCGAGATGACGACATGTCCGACCCCTCGACGACTCCTCCTCCGACAACGATGGGGGAGTAGATATTTCATTTTTTTTTTTGTTTTTTGTTGTTGTTGTCGTGTCTCGTTTGCTGCATTTGCTCCTCACGGGGCAGCGATAAAAAAAATATAAATTAAAGATCTTTTTGTTTCCATATTCGATCGCCATGTCCTTTTTCATTATCTTCTTTCTTTTTCCGACAAAAAGGAAACAAACAAAACATTGTCGTCGCGTAAATCAACATTAAAAATTCTCACAATACGAGTTAAAAACATACAAAAAACAAAAAAACAAAAAAAAATCGTTTACCTTATTCGAATAAAAACAAACCAAATGACTATTCTTATCAAGGTTGGACCGTCAAAACCTCGGTTGAGCAGAACGCCAGAACCTCGGTTGTCTGAAAACCGAGTCAAAAACTATTAAGAGGAAACAAATATATATACATAGTCCTTTAAAAAAAATATTTTTATGACTTAACTTTTAGGAGCGGATATATAACAAAACTACGGTTTTAAAGTCTTTACATTTTTGAAATAATAAAACGTAGACTTTTAAGAACAAGGTCCTAAAAGTCTAGCGAATTTTTAGAAGACTTTTAAGACCGGACCAATAATTACGTCTGGTCCTAAAAGTATAGCCATAATTTTTTTATTAATATAAACGTAGACTTTTAGGACCGGCCGTATAATAAAGATGTGGTCCCAAAAGTCTAGCTCATTTTTAAGAAGGGCAAATAATTATGTCCGGTCCTAAAAGTATACCCATAATTTTTTTAAATTAACGAAGACTTAAAGCACCGCGAGTTTAATAACTATGCGGTCCTAAAGGTCTCGCCATATTTTTATAAATAAAGACTTTCTTATTTACAACATCCGTAACACAAATTTCAAGCATAAATATCTAGAATGAATAAACGAATTTATTCTTGAAATACACGGTTTGTATGTTTATTTACAAATGAATGACTTGTTCGAAAAAATAAACAAATTTACAGAAAATTATTTTTGCTACAACATATATTTACATCCACATTTAAGAATTAATAAGGCGATACGAGATATTCACAAAACACATTGCGTATGTGCTCCACTTCATTATCGGGACGGGGACGAGAACCTCTAAACATACGTAACATCAAAGATGACTAAACCTGAATTAACTTGTGTGCATATTTCATTAAGCCGTAAACTGAATTCGAGACATAATATATGTAATAACATCAATTACATTTACCTTTGCTAACAATTTTGTCTTTCCTCGCCTGATGATAACATCATACATGTGTTTCATGACGTACAGGCCACATAAGTTGGATTCCTTTGGTTGCCGATGGGTCTAAAACGAACAAGAAATAATATAGGATAAGTGACAAGAAATATATAGCATATATATATAGGTTCTCGACCAAGTTCTCAAGGCGGTGTTTCGGTGTCCAAATTAAAATATGTGCTAACCTCGGGGTGTACCACGAAGGTTTAATAGTGGCCTCTTTCCCACGCTTTTGTCTTACCACGACTTGGTAGGTCATCATGGCACTATTATCAAAATCACAAATTTATCAATAATTCGAAACCATTACAAAAAGTAGAGATTTCGAGACAAGAGAATTTCAATGACATGCATGCTTACTTGTTGACGGTCTCCGTCATTATAGTATCTGGGTTATTGTGAGTGGAGCATAAGAAGATAACTTTATGATCCTCCATGCACATGAGGACCAACTGCCAGTGGCGGCTGAAAATTCACGCGGTATTATATGTAGCGAGAATTATATTAAGTTAATTGCATACAAGAATTGTGATATGTATATACTGTGGAAGTATGGAAACACGTAAACCTTTCTTATCACTTCACACACCCTATTTGACATGTATTCTTGTCTCAAGTCCTTCTCTGTTGTACTTGCATAGACAGGGCACAAGAATCCAAAATCATTGATTGTGCCTTGTTCAACCAATTCTTGATGCAAGAACCTACAATAATGACATCGATCAGGGAATTAGTATATATATATGTGTGTCTAAACAATGCATTTAAATTATGTACTCATATATAGAATCGAGATACTTACTTCATAAACGGTTGAATGATTGCATTACTAATCTCCTGTCCGGGAATCAGCAGGGACATTACATCTATTTTGTCAAGGTAGACATCTTCAGGATGAGGGACGCCTACTACTTCTTGGACAGGCCACGATTTATCAGTAAAATAATTATTGTTTGCCAAGTCAGTTATTTTTTGCCTGGTAGTCAAATGAGCAGTAGAGGATGGAACTTGAGGAGGAGGGGATGCAGCTTGACGAGGGGGTGGAACTTGAGGAGGAGGTTGCTCTGACTGCTGTCCAACAATGCAGCTCCCCCTAGTGCTCTGCTGCATAACCGCAGGTGAATGTGTGACGGGAACACTGGTCTACGGACGAGAGCTCAAAAGCATCTTCAATTGATTCATTTCCTCCTCCGTCTTGCTCAGTAGGGATTGAAGCGTGCGTCAACTTTGCGTCAATGAAGCTTCTTGAGCCGGCATTTGCTTTGACCATTGCTTCCTCATTTATTTTGGCCAGCGTCTGTTCCATCTCCTCCCGGGTAATCATACTTTGTTTGTGGCGTTTGGATTTACCAAAGTATTCCTTCAGGCCTACCTGTCCTCCAACCCCCCTTACACGCCCCGCGTGATCCGGTTTCCGGTCGCAGCGGTCGAACATCATTCCTCCCGTCCGACACGAAAGATCCTCTGCTTCTTTATTTTTAAGATCTTCTGTAAGATACAGATAACGAGAAGCTTAGTAATGAAACATGTTTAGTAACTAAAAAATAACAATAACGATACTTACAATTCTTTCAGCAACTACACGAGTTTGTTCACTTGTGTAGGCGCCGCTTGGCTTTTACCGAATATGCAACCACAACTCCTCACGACGTATAGGAGATGGCGATCAACTACGGTGAAGGATTGGATTCAGCTTCATCATCCAATCTCCGCTTGGCCGCCATCAATTCTTTTTCGGCCATTTCATATCCGCCGCGAGAAGCCCTATGCGAGCAATCATTCTTTCTCCCTAGCTCCTGTGCTTTTGCCTTTCTTATCTGTGAATCAGAAATGAAAAAAAAAATATTACTTATGAATTCCCGCCATTGATGTCTAACGAAATTAGAACATACGCTTCATATGAAGGTCAAACATTAGTCAAATTCACTTCATCAAGTTTCAACATTTTATTTAAGAAAGATGTAGAATTGTAGAAGAAATTGGGATAAACAGAGGAAAGGGAGTTGCGAAATGCTGCCAACTCGATCAATTAATTCATTCATCATACTTAGGTTCACACATATTAGACTAACCTCTTACATATAGTTAGAGGCTTGACTCATAATTGCTTGCACCAAAACCATTACACGGTTAACATACTAACATCATAACACCAACGTCTAACAAGCGCCTACTATAACGAGAACTAAGACTATATAATTGAGACTTGACTCTTATGCCATCATTATTTCCTTAATTTACTTAATTTCTTTATCAGGGTCTACATATCATACTTGCATTGACAAAGGCAGGAAATGTATACTTCTATTCACAAACCAAACCATTTAACTAAAAGGATTAGATAAACACAATAACATTCAAATATCCGCACAGGTTAATAAGCACACAAAAAGGCAAACTAAACTAAATATAAACTCACGAGCTTCGGGAGTGGTCGCATTTGAACAAATTGTTGCCAAGTTTGTTCATCAATATATGGGTACTTATCCCAAGGCTGTTCTTGAGGCGAGAACCTCGGCAAAAATATAGGTGTTAGCTAGAAAGGTCTTAAACTTCCTCCATTTTGATCGGCACAATAAGACGATGTCTTCTCTTTCAACTTCGGACGATCGGGGACGGTGTAGGTAAGCCGGATAGTGTCTCAAATAGGATCCTTTACTTTAGAATCGTCCACACTTTTCCACTCATCTATCAAGATGCTAACATGACTGCGTGCTTGATAGCCAACAAAACTATTATATTTGGATTTCATGGGACCGAAAGGTTGCAACTTTTCATTAAAGCGAATCTCCGGCTTTGACCCGAAGTCCGACTTAGGGTTACATCCGCATTCGTGTTCCTCTTCTACCACGACGTGCACGGCGGTTTCGAGGCTCATTGACGAGATGAAGACGGTTCGTTCAGATTCACACCGGTCAAAGCGAAGGTGGCGTTCCGGAACGGGAGTAGAATCGTTTTCACCGTTCATTTTCGAGACGGGAAGAGAGGTAATGCAACAGGAAGGGTTTCGCAACGTAAACAGAGGCTCTTCAGTGATAGTAACAAAAGCTTACGCGCGAAGAAATGTATATTTTGCGGTTCATTTTTAAGACCGGACATAAAAAGAGACGGTCTTAATAATTAACATTCAAGACCGGTCATACTACGATCCGGTCTTAAAAGTAATTAATTTTTTATCCGAACTATTTTTCTATATTTTATACGCCGCATTTTATGTCCGGTCTTAAAAGAATAACTTTTAAGACCGGTGATTATTTACATTCGGTCTTAAAACTTTATTACCTTTATATTTAAATTTTTCCTTATTCTTTTGGCCCGCATAAAATATTAGTCGGTTGTGTGAGATTTCTCCATAAAGTAATTGATATTTGAATATTTTTTAATAACATTTTTAAGACCGGCCTTGTTTTGAACTGGTCTTAATAATATATTTAAGACCGATGAAAAAATGATCCGGTATAAGAAGTTCTTTATATTTACAAAACTGCCACCGGTCATACATAAGAAGTTCCTTTTATTTACAAAGCGCCCGGTCATACCTTTAAGACCGGTGCTTCCAATGTCCGCTCGAATGAGGAGGTCTTAAAGCCCTTTTTGCACTAGTGATTATTAAATTATTATTATTAAGAAATTATCAATAAGGGTATTTTAAGAAGAAATTGAAAAAAAAAATTAAACTTGGTCCTAGAATTGGGGCCAAGACCAACTCAAAATGTGTTCTTATAATTACGGCCAGGAGGGAGTTAAGTAGGAGAGGAAGGGGGAATTAAGAAAGATTATTACGAGGATGTTTTAAAAAAAAAAATCATATTAAATAAATTAACTATCATCTTTAATTTATTTGAATTGGTTAGTTATGTATTACATTAGAGATAAGAGAAGTACTTAATTTAACATAATTTCTCACGTTTATTTCTTCTTTCGTAGATAGTACTTTCTTCAACATCACTCAATAAGGAGATGTCTCCACCACCCTCCCTCTTTACATTATTTTCATTTAATGTTTTTATCATTAAACTAAGTTTTAATAGTTGAGATATATACTGAAAAAAGTACTATAATATTAAATAGAAAATAACAAAAATAGAAAATAAATTTCTGCAGTAAAACTTAACGTGAATAGTTTACCATTGTATATTTTTATTGTATTTAATATTCTAATAAATTATCTCTCTTTTATGAAAAAAGAAATCATGCCCTTAATTAATTAAATATGTTGGCTATAAGCATTCTTATCAAACTCGCGAGTTGATTTCTTGAGTTTTTGTTTTTACGTTCTAGCTTACAAAAACAAGTCGAGTCATTAGTAAACTTGTAATAATTGTAAACTTGGTTAAACTCATAAGTTAAAACACTGAGTTCACCGTTTTTACATCTCTAGATTACAAAATCGTGTTAACTTTTTTTATTTGATCAGCTTAGCGGCTTTATGTATAAATTTTATAGAAATTTCTTTTTTAAATGTAATAAATGATGAATATTGATGGACTTAATTTCAATTATTTCGATTTAAAATATATTTAAATCAAATTGTTGTCATTTTTATATTTTAATTATTTAATTATACACTAATAATATCTATTTAATAATAAAAGTAAACTCTTATGAGTTTACGATTCAAGCTCATGATACGAGTTTACGTTCTTTGTCGCGAATTTGCTTAAACTTGCAAATTTGACAACTTTGGCTATAAGTATATATAGATTACAAAAATATGTAAATAGATTATATATAATTTCAAAGCATAATTAACAATATAGAATCATTTTATATGTAATTAAGACATGAGCAATTTGCTTCCAATAATCAGACAAATTAAAGTACCAAGTCTATAGTAGGAAAAATAAAAATGGATATAATTTCAATCGAATTTCATGGTTTCACAGTGAATTTCAATATTTTATAATGGGAACTATAGTTAATAAATAAAATACATCATTATATATTTTAGGGTAAAGATACATTTAGAACCTTGAAGTATATTTTATAAGAGATGCTTTTTTTCTATGATATATTAAATACATATCTTTACATTAATTATCTCTCACTCACCACTAATTCTCTTTTTTATTTATTCATTTATTACCCACCTTCTCTCATATTTTATACTCATTCATCCTTACATTTTTACTCAGTCTATTTTTTATGCTCTTTTCATAAATAGGAGCACATTTGGAAGAAATACGACATCTTTGACATATTTATTATTTTTAACTAATCTTAATCACTAGTACAATCTGGGAAATAAAAAAAATGACCTTTTTTACACTTAATAAATAAAATAATAAATAATTATTAATATTCAATAATTTAACCGCGGGTATGATTGAACTTATATGCGTTTTTATTAATTTAATATATTTAACTAATTATTTTAATATTTTCAAAATTAAATTAACAATTTTTTTATAATTTGACTTTTCTCTTAAAAATTATCACAAAAACTACTTATAACTATCAAAGATGTTCAAAGTTTGGTCTAGTTCAGCTTTTAGCAAAACCTCAAGCAGACCAGACCAAATCAATATGTTTTTTACACACAAAAATATTTTTTTAGGTGCACATATCCTCTTATTAGACGAACCAATAAATATAGAAGTAAGTTAGGTAGTTAGGTAGTTAGTTTTGATTCTAAATATTAGAGTTCAATGCACTTTATTTATTTATTTTTTATATTTATGATTGTTTCTAAACAAATTTACCTAGCTAATATCATCATAAACAAACAAAAACGATAAGAGCTAACAAATACTCCCTCCGATCTTAATTATAAGAGCGAGTTAACTTTTTTTTTTGGAGAGATTAAGGAAGATAAATAAGTTACTTAATCATATCATATCCTTAAATTATATATTAATTTATTAGTTAAACTAGTTAGTTTGAAAAAAAGTACAAATACAAATACTCTAAAGTAATTTAATTAATTTTATTAATCTCTTTTAAAAAATCAACTTAGTCTTATAATTAAGATCGGAGGGAGTATGATTTATTTCAAGTCTATCGAATTTCATCATGAAAATTTAAGTTCTTTCCTGCAACTACTCGACCCTAAAATTAGTAAAAAAATTAAATTATAAAAGTTGAAGGAAAGGCGCTAAAAGGATAGATCGATTTATGACCAGGAAAAATAATAATAATTTGTAATGCATTTCGAATTGACGCCCTCTTTAAATATTCATGCCAAAGAGTACGGTCTTGCTCTCTAATATTGGTGGGGGCACATCAAAATTTCAACCAAAATATGAGATGGCCGACAAGCAAATCAACCAATTCATGAAATAATATCTTTCATTGACGTTAGATGCTCAGAGTCTGGTCTGGTTAAACTTTTAGCCAAACCTGAAATCAATATGTTCACACACACAAATATTTTTTTAGGGACACGTATTCTCTTATTGAAGTCAATCATTGCCAGATACTAAATGTGGACACTTCTCTTAACGGGATTTGAAACTCAATTCGCCACGTGAAAGATTACTCCCTCTCGCTAGACTGAACCCTTGTTGGTTACAAAAAGATTAAATCAAGGACAGTTTAGTTCCAGTATTTTTAAGGGAGAGGTTGCCACAGTATTAGGAATAACCAATAGGAAAGGTGGCAAGGCATCCGATCAACTTTAACATATGGGGATGAGAAAATTCACCTGAGCCTAACATATGGGGATGAGAAAATTCACCTGAGCCTAAAAGAGAGAAGGAAAAACAGAGCAAACCAACTCCTCTGAGTGTAGTTTACAAGAGGAACAAAGTTAATTATAATGTCACTTGGATCTAGAATATTTATTAATTATGCCTTGCCTGTAAATTAGTATAATCAACATTAACATACCCACGTCAACGCATACATACTATCTTGCTAAAGTCCTTTCACATCAATAATGCTGGGACTAATCATCAATCCACCCGTTGAAAACTGACCCAAAATCTCATCTGGTCGGAAATTTCATGTAAAGCTCTTCTCTCCGGCGAGTATGAAGCCCCAAGCCTTTGATTACTTGTTAGGAGGAAAAAGAAAGAAACGAATCATCTTCCTCCAAAGAATAATCCTAATCCACCTTTGTATTCTTTTTCCCCCTTTTGATAGTTGATTCCTTAGCCTTCGGGTGGCGCTGAATTATCGTAGTTTTAAACAGGTATTGTCTAAGTTGTTGTTATGAACTACCTCACAACTACAATATGGAACTGAGTATTTCTGAAACATAAGGTGTACTTCACATCAACCATCCAATAAGGGATCCTAAATCCATTTACATCTCAGTCAAAATGAGAAATACAGTAGTAGGTAATTTTAGGAACAAAAGATAACTGAGAAAGAGAACAAAGAGAAATCCACAAACATGGAATTAGAAAGAAAGAAAGACCACACAAATCAGCCACAAACTTCTTTGCATCAGTTAGCCTCTTTTCTTGACATAGTGTAGTAATAACCACCTCTGCTTCACTCACTCCAACGTGCCTCTGTAACCACCACAAACTTTATAACTAGCTCCTGCATTTTACAACACAAACTTTTTCATCACATAATTGGCACAAAGAGTAGCAATATTCATACATCACAACTGACCCAAATCCAGAAAAAACGACAAATGTTCATCCACACCAAACATTGAATCACCACATAATCCATTCAATTCATACAAATTAAAATGTTCATATGCTGAGTCTTTAGCAAACCAAATTATGAAAACTAAATCCAGTAATAATATCGGATTGAACTCCAGTAGAGTGTCCAATTGGGCTCTAAAATATCCACATCCTTCATCGCCTGTTATGTTTGAAAAAGTTAAACACAAATGATTATGTATAAAAATAATGATATAATATTAGAATCATAAAAGGGAGCATTATAACCCTTGTCGCATATTTGACAAAAACTAAAATAAATGATTGGATAATTAAGTGTTTTATCTTCATAAATCCAATTTATGTAAATTGGTGAATAAGTCAAATATGTATCATGCACATGTTCGATAGAAGCCACTCCATTAATGTGGGGATGCCATCTGATCTACAAGCTATTGGAATACAAGAATAGTTTTTTGCCCAAACTAAGCATTGGGTTCCATGTTCTTAAGTTCAATTCTATAATTCAAAGTCTTATTTAAAAAAGTAGAGCAATACACAAGTTAACCTACATGAAAACTCAATCTTAAAATGTCCAAAAATATAGTTCCAGTAAAATGGCAGAAGATATACGCGCCACTTGTTTTTGGTACATGTTTGGTAGTTTATTTCAAACGAAAGCTTTAAGCCCAACAAAAGTTTTCAATTTTTCTTGCTAGAGACAATAAAAAGCCCATAAACAAGGGAATAATTCCCTCACCCAAACATTTAAAAATAGAAACTAGTAGACGCATAGAACTAAAATAATAAGAGTGGGAGAATTATAAATAGAGGTTTAGGTTGAAAAGCTCACACACACACACACACAAAAAAGCTAAAGAAAAATTAAATTTTATATACAGTTTTTAAATTTTTTGGTCACTCTTCTACATTATCAATGCGTTCAATTTATTGTATTTTCTGTGATTTCCACCTCTGTTTCTCATGTTTGAGGCATAAAAATACATTATGTAATTTAATTAAGTTATATTATTGATAAGAAATTCAATTCAAATATCAATATATGAATTTAAGATTATTACCAATTATAGTATGCCCCCATTATATCAAATTTTGTTAGTGAATATCAAAAGTTAAGAAAATGATTGAATCACTTTTTTTTTTCCTTACCTGGACTGAATCCCTATCTATATATATGAAAACATTAAAAGCATAGAACGAAATAATTAATCAAACTAAATGAGATGAAAAGTGAGGGAAATGGTACCAGAAACCAGGCTATTCAAAGTGATCATGAAAACCAAGCTCCTCCCACATATAATATATCTTCCATGAATAAATCTGCAACGATATACACATATAAGTAATACATATATAATCAAATAGGAGTAAAAAGACTAATATTAATAATACTAGAACTACAGTACCTTTATCTGAGAGAGAAAGTAATGTTGAAGATGATCATCGCTGTTCAAATTTTGAGTGGAAAGTGGCTTTAGTGGCAGGGTCATCACACTCCAAGTTGTCCCACCACTCTTGATCTCCCCTGAAATGCCTCAACTTATCCTTGGCTGAATTGGAATCAAATGGTAACTTCTTCAGATTTTGACAGCCACTCACTTCGATGGATCTCAGCGAAGGGAAAGACAAGACTCTCTCATGTATGCTCCTCAGATTTGGCAATCTGTACAATATCAGCACTTCAAGAGAAGGGAATATAGTATCTTTCTCATCTTCTTCTAATATTATTTCTCCCTTTATCACTTCTTCTATTAACAAGCAGCTTGCAACAGAAAGTCGTCGAAGGAGTGGAGCATACTTCAACCATGTCAAATGATGTATTGTATCGCATTCAAAAACGCTCGCAGTCTGAAGCGTGGATGGAAGACATGTGTTACAAGCAGAAAGATCTATCACGTTTTTCAAATGACACAAGTCAAGATGCTGCAGGTGCTTCATTTTTGACATGGTTGCCAATAGTAATGGCCCATTAACTTGGCCGCCAACATCACGAAGATCAAGGCCATATATGCAGCTTTGCAACTTGGCCGATTCAAGTAATTTTTTGAGGCCACTCTCGGTTGTTATTTCCACCCACAATTCCTGTAAGTTTGATGAGCACTCCAGCTCCTCTACAAATTCTTCCTCTTCTCTCTCATCTCGAACTCCTCCGACATGAAATCTAAACACTTTTAACAGATGAAGATTTGATATTAGTCCCAAAGGAATAATAACCCCATCTTCAACTACCAAATGAAAAAATTTCAGGTTTTTCAAATTCTTCAACTCTCTCCACAAGTCTGATGCATTCGTTACCACAGTTACTTCCAAAAATAGATATTCCAAGAGATTTAGGCCACCTATTCCTTCAACGGATACAATTTTCACTCTCCTTAGTTGCAAGACTTTTAATTGGCTAGCGTATTGGATATTTTGTAATCCATTTATTGCACAATCAGATTTGAATTTCAATAATAATGTTCTGAGACTAGTCCAAGATTTGCTTTGTATCCATGATTCAACACCATCCCAGATTGAAAACCTTTCTAACATTTCCCAATTTTCAACATTAGCTTGAGATATTGCCTGTGCATCTTCTTGTACAATAATCTTCTTTTTGTTTCACTCTTGATCACGTGCTATCCATAGTGCCATGTCACGAATGACATCATGCATCTTAACATAGGGCCCAAGAAAGGAATCATGTTCAGCATTCTCCAACAAGCATGAAAGCTTCAACGTTTCAAGTATGGACCCACCATGGCATTGCATATCATGTAAACTTCTCATCCCATCAATGTCAAGAAACCCCTCCCCTATCCATATTCGAATGAGATCGACCACATGAATCACAAAATCCTCTGGGTATAATGCACAATATAAGAAACATTTTTTGTGTGTTTCATCTGGTAGTCGATCATAGCTAAACTTGAGGACAAAAAATACCTTTGTCTCCAAACTTGAAGCTGTCCACGAAGAACCTATTAATTTCTGGATTGAGTATTCCCATGCTCCTATACTCTTCACACCAGCCATGGCGCTTCCCACCACACTTAATGCAAGTGGCAGCCCTTTACATTCTCTAGTCATCTCCTTTGCTATCTTTGGAATCATAGGGTTAGATTTTAGAGTTTCCTCACCCACTTTCATGCAAAATAACTCTAAAGCTTCTATCTCTAATAGAACTTCAACTTCGAATACTCTTTGAGCTTCCATTTTTGCACACACATCCTCAACTCGGGTTGTGAATAACACTTTAGATTGAAAGTTAGTTTCCTTTGGATGTGGCACTCCGACCTTCTCAAAGTCCAACCTATCCCATATGTCATCCAATAACAAAACAAATTTCTCTTTCTTTAGGACCTCATAAATCTGTGCAGCCTTTCCATCTTGGTTACTACAACGATTCCAAATGTTATCTCCAATCCCTACCAATCGTCTGATGTTGTCCATAATCCTATCTAAGTTGGGAATTTTGGATACCGCCACCCACACAATGTGAAAACCTGATCTCTTCCAAAGTTCATTATGAATTTTCTTTAACAAGGTTGTCTTTCCGACCCCACCCATCCCATGTAAGCCAATGATACCAATATCTTTTTTTTCAATACTTCTCCATACCTTCTCAAACATTAAATCTAAGCCCACCGTCTCACCCCAAGGCATCTCATTCGGCTTCTGCAGACGCTTGAGAGCAATTTTAAAGTCCATACATAATGGTTCCCCTTCAGTTTCTAGTTCATCTACGTTCCCTAGGATCTTGGCAACATTTTTTCCTAACTTGTAACTTGATATGCCATATTTACTCAGGCATTTTTTTTGAATTTGTTTATTCCCACGAACTTGAATATCTTTTATTTCCTGTGAATATAATACTCTTAATTAGCTTCACAATATGTCATCATTCTAAATCAAATTTGGACGTACAGGTAGTAAGATCATGAACACGAACATGTATGTATATGTATACGTGTGCGTATGTAATTACATACGACTAGTAGTAAATAAGAATAAGCATGTTTCATTTGTTAATATCAAATAAAGACCATGGTTAATATAATATAAATTATAGGTTGAATTAAATAATTACATGTACAGGCCCTGAATATGGAAATTAATCATCCATGGACTCTAACCACTTGTAAATACAAAAATTTGATATATAAAAAATGAAATTTGACAAATGTAAATAAGATTGAGGAAATAATTAATTTTCTTATTTAGGATCTATTTATAATTTTCTCTTAAATTTTCGAAGAAGCTTAATTAATTGGTAGGGTGTCATTGTCTTCTATTTGTAATTGGTAGGGTGTCATTGTCTTCTATTTTTTCTTATTCTTGTTTATCACAATTTCAATAATTTTTCTCAATGAGCTTAGAGGTATATAGAAAATATGCAATTATACATCACTTCGAACTATCATCATAATTACTTCAAGAAAAAAGAGAGTATGAAATAGTAAATTAATTTAAAAATTGAATAATGAATATAATAATGAGCAGTACCTCTTGAACGCTCTCCATTGCTTTCAGCCAACCACTCAATTGATGAGATCTTTGGATTTCTCCAGTATTTTCTTCTATTTCAAGGTATGCTTCCACATCTTTCTTCTTCTCTTGAAGCTTTTCCCATTTTGTTTCAAGCAACCTCAGATTGTCTTCCAAGTCGTAAGCATAAGAAGCTTTGTTGTTGAGGAAACAACAGAAACTCTTGGTGGCATCCCGTGTGGCGGAAGATGGATCCATATGATCGGAACAGATTGATACTCACTTCGTCTTTCTCCTTCGTCTTCGTCGTCGTTCACTTTTTTCTCAAGATCTGCACTTGAATCTTGAATCTCCTTCCCCTGCCCTAAATAAGAGCCCCCGTAGCAATAAAATATCCGGGGCAATATCATATCGTGTGCGGATTATCTCAGTATATCAATTCCTCAGAATCTCTCAGTATCCCGTCCCACCCGTTGATGGAGAGAGGGATAGGAAGATCTCATTATTTATATATATATATATATATATATATATATATAGGGTAAAAAATTTCTCCGGTCATTTTGGAGATAGAGTTATATCCAAGGTTTTTAAAAAGCTAAATCGTTTTGAATTAATGAAGAGTGTGTTTGTAATTTTAGGTGAATTAATGGAGGATCTGAAAATTACTTTAAACACCCTTCATTAATTCACCTAAAATTACAAACACATCCTTCATTAATTCAAAACGACGTAGTTTAAGAACATTTGGAGATAACTCTATCTTCGATTCTTTGGAGAAATATTTTTCCCATATATATATATATATATATATATTAAATATATATATATATATCCTATCTTTATTGTGCGTGAGATATTATGTGATCTAATCAAAAAGAAAACATTAAATATATTATTTGATCTTGAAAAAATATTTTATTATCTTGAAAATTTATTTTAGGATCTTAAAAAAATATTCTAAGTGTCTTGATTGATATTAAAAAATACTTCAAAATATTAAGCGATCTAAAAAAGATCGAGTTATTGGTGAGATTTGAAAAAATAATTACAGTGTCTTGACTAGATACTAGAAAAAATACTTAATGATCTTGGGAAAAAATTTAAGATTTTTTAAAAAATATTTTAGGATCTTGAATAAATACTCCGATGGTGAATACTATTTTTTTTTTTTAAAAAAAAAAAAAAAGGAAAGAAGACTGAGCAATGTTTTTTTTTTTAATATGACTCTTAAAAACTTATTTAGATGGTTAAGTTGAAAAGTAAGTTTCTATGAAAAAGACTCAAAAGAACATGAATTTTATTAAATGATATGTATCTTATTAAATTAAAATTATATAACTTTAAGAGGAATATTTCTGGCAAAAAAAATCTTTAAGAGAGATACTAAAATTGAAATAATAAAAAATTATTTACTTGTGTAAACATTAAATAATTTATTGATTATTCATATATTAAATGAATAAAGGTGATAGTGCTGGGAAAATAATATATAGGGCAAAAAAAAAAAACAATGTCCCAAGTAAGTGAAAGAAAATAGCGAGAGGGGGAAAATGGAACTAATAGGAGAAGAGAGAGAAAATAAAGGGTGGGTGACATATTGGTTTTTTTTTTTTTTTTAACCGGCCAATTGTGTATTTCCTTTCCTCATATGCTCCAAATTTTGACTTATATATCATATAAGCCCAATAGATCCAAAAGTGTCTAATCTTGGTTTGAGCGCCTCAATAAGCGATCTCAAACACACAAAACTTAATTGAATATACTTCAATGGTTTAATTAGTTTCGGTAGTATATTATCGGTTTCCTTGCATTTAGTAATTGTATATAATAAAATGTTAAGTATCAATTTTTTGCGCATCTGTATTTCAAGCGATGTTGCGCTTAGAAGTTTTTTTTTTTTTTGTGGCGATATTAGGAAGTCTAAAGGCGTAGTTATATTACCCTAGTTAATAAGCTCTAATTCAAACGTTAGTTGATGGCGTTATGTTGACGTGGATTATCTATGTGACATCTTTGTTACTTTTTTAAGTAGCAATTTTATCCCAGAAATACACACTTAGGAGCTGTGAATTCTATTCGAAGTAGCAAAACTTGAGCTGATTGACTTGATCATTACATGATTCCTACAAGTAGCACAACACTACACCAATGATCTCACACTTCACTGAGCTCCAACCTCAATCTTTAAGATTAAGATGAGCTATGAAAATTAAGGACAAAGAAAACTAAAACACATACACTTGATTGAATTTGTATGCCTCCATCGTTTTTGCTTTGTTGGCTTGGCACATATATATAGACCAACTCCTGATGGAGGCAATGACAAAACTTGACTACTATTAATGTGCACCGGCAAAGTATGCAAGAGGTCCAACAAAGGCACCATTAATGTAAGTGGCAGGTTCAGAGTGACTATAATCATCACGTTCATCTGGAAATCCATCACTTTGGTTTGGTCCGCCAACAACGGCTCCAACCAATATGTTAGGGTTAGGGCTCATAGAGTGGAAGAACGGTTCAAAGCCGCCATCACAACCTATGCTTTGAGGGTGAGTTGTTAGGGAAGGCAAGGAAGATCCTCTGTGGTGAATCCTCTTTGGGAAGTAAGGGCCATACCCTACCATGTAGGACATCCTCAAAGGGTTATCTCCTAAAATGTAGTCCACCTAAAATCATTGTATCAAATTTTTGTTTAGAAATTGAGATAATGAAGAGATATATAATTGAACAAACATGAAGGTCAAATAATAAGTGGAATGATATGAAGAAGGACTTGCCTGTCTCTTTGCAAGGCTTCTTAAGGTAGTTGGAGTAACAAAGAGATTGCCACAATTGAAAGTGTGCTTTGTGAAAGACATGTACTTAGAGTAAGTTGTGAGCAAGAATGTTATAGATGTCACATACTGAAGATTGCTTTCTGGAAGCTTGTACATGAGCCCTCCTATAAACAACAACAACAAATATATATCTTCAATTATTAGTTACTTTTTCACTTTAATACAAAATGGTTAATGAACGATTATTTAAGCATTTTCTCATAATTTGTTTTAATTTTGTCTTGAACTAATGTTGGCTTTAATTTACCTTGTGTATATTGAGTGCTTGAAGAGGGAGAGTTGGGCAAAATCTTGCATATAAAATTCTCAGCTTCTTGTTGGTATTGAGCAAAGTTCTTATCATGATTCAACAATGCTCTCTGCATTAATTAAAATTATTAGAAGTAATAATTAATAAAAATCAAGCTTTAAACAAACAAGAATTGTTAATAAAACTACATTTCATAAGTAACTCAAGGATTATATATATTTATTATTTACCCTTGAGAGAAGAACGTGTGCACCAGCATACTTGTTGTCCCAACTAAAGAGATCAGGTTGGTCATCAGCTCCCAAATTCTTAATCAAATTATAGTAATAAACAACATTTGTTGCCCTAAAAAGCCATGCAGCTCCCCACAATAGCTCATCCTAAATAAGAAATTAAATAAAAGTATTTAAAATAATATTCTTTTTTTTTTAAGAACAAAAAATGTGGTAAAAATTGAAAATATAATAAAATAAGAAACATAATTAGGACTTGCAATTTACCTTGTAACCAGAGTATGAGCAATAAAATGGGCAAACGGCAGATCCAAGGGAACTACTATAAGAGCAAATTGGAACACTTTTTGAGCTGTCCTCAACAAAATCTTTGAGTATGTTGGATCAACTCTCCGGAAAACAATGGAGGCAGCGGCAAGGGCGGCGGCAGTTTCACCGGCTACATCTGAACCCGGTTTGTCAGGTGAGACCCAATACACGGTTCGAGCCGTGTCCATGTCTTCGGGCCTTTCCCAACACTTATGGTCCACATTTGGGTCACCAACTCCAACATAGAGCCGACCCGGTGTAGCAGTGGCACACTTGAGGAGGTAGTCAGTGGCCCAACGGATCGCGGCCCGGGCCTCTTTAATTTGTGGGCCCATTCTCCGGCCATATTCAAGTGTGCTCCATGATAACATGGTGGTGGTGAAGGCCATTGGAAAGTTGAATTTGACATTGTCACCAGCATCATAGTAACCTCCTGTTAGATCCACCTGCCAAATATTATAATATATTTTTTATTTTCTTGTTTGATATAGGGGAAACCCTTATATTTATTGTTTAAAAAAAATTATACAAATCAAATTATTCTACGTCTACTCTTGGTCTAAAATTATATTTTTTACGTTAAAAATAATTCCACGTTCAACCTCGAGGTTCACGGATAAAAAAATAGATTAATATAGTAATTATTATCAAGATATGTCATGGTCATTGACAAAAGCAAAAGGCCATAAAGCTATCTGATTTTTTTATTTGTTATCACTTCTTAGTTCTTATATTGCTCGCTCTGTCTTCGTTTTTTATACTTCAGGATTATTTCTATTTATTTTTCAAGGGAAATACTTTATGAATATTTTAATTCTAATACTCCAATCCGAACAAACTAGAATGTCTGTGCAGTCTTCAAGACAATGCATTCTTTGACTACGCGCATTTTAAGAAAATTAAGGCAGTGGCCCTTTTTATCTGTCCAACATGCTCTAATTACTGTTTACTTTTTAAAATAATTTATTCAAAATATTCATGATTTTTTTTTTTTTGCTCGAACAAAATATTCATGATTAAATATACACAAAGAAATTGGCCAATGTAATTTTCCCTTTTCTAAAAAGAAATGTTTGGTACATTTTGGAGGGAAAAAAAAAGAATAATAAAAGCTTAGCAATACTTTAAAAAGTTTGTATATTTTATTTTTATTTTAAAGAATACATATAATTACTAAAAGTAAAGATTTTCTGTAGTTAATATTAATAAAACAGAACAGAGTGATTACATAGTTTACTCGCCAAAAAAATTTGGACAGTGTTGTGTGTGAAAAAACAAAGTACTAGGACTTTCTTTAGTTAGAACAAAAAACTAAAAATTTAAATTGCAAAAAAAAAAACTAAATGAAAAAAAAAAAAAAACGTAACCTTGCATGACTTAAAAAAAGTAAAATATCTTCATATTCTTCTTTGAAACAGAGTAAAATTGTAAATACATTAAGTAAAGGTTAATGATGAATATAAATCTTTCGACGTTATTTAGAACGAGAATAACGTTTAATATACATACACGCTCCTATAAAAACTCTAACGAGCTATATAATCCATGAGTTACAACTTACAGTAATAACACTTGTTTTTTTTTTTGGAATGCCAGATATCGAACCCATACCCTGTCGTTTAAAAGCATCGCTTTAAACCACAAAGGCACGAGGGAGCTAGCAGTAATAACACTTGTTTTATTAGACTTAATGTAATCACATGACCTACACAATTCTGAGTCTTATTTGGAGTTCTGATTCAATAATGGCTCAACTCTCGTCCATCCTGACACAACTATAAAAATGATTTTTTTTCAAACCGAGCCTCTAATAAATCCAGTCTAATCACGTTCTCTAATCACTAAATGCAACACACAGGACCTACACTAACTCTAAAATGAGAGAGAGAGAGAGAGAGAGAGAGAGAATAACGTACATTGGCAAGGCGACCATCGGAGAGGCCGGAGTTAGAGCGCCAAGTTAGTAGCTGGTGAGGAGGGAGCCTCCCTGACCGCTGACCTTGAAAGAACAACAATGACTTTGCCAATGCCTCTCTGTAATTATGAGGGTTTCCCTCAACATTGTTAACTATGAAGAAGACGACAAAGAAGAAGGAAAAGAAGAACTTGAACATAATAACTACAATGCACAAAGAAGAAGCTAGCTCCCTCTCTGAAACTAATGAATGAGAATTGTTTCAGAGTGAGGCTTTTGGAGTTTTGGCGATGATTCAGCCTTAAACTGAACTTCCCCCTTTTATAAGACTCTCACTGATTATGGAGCGCCTCAAAGCCAATCACTTGGCGCAAATCATGGCTTTTTAATTAGACGACCAACAAATTTAAAATTTCATACTTATATGCACTCTTCTATCAACTTGTCTAACCATTCTACTTTTTATTTATTTTTAATATATATATATATATATATATATATATATATATGGGAACGTTGTTGCATTATTACATCATAGAAAGTTCTCATGGGTAATTAGAGATGATATACTTTTTTTATCAAAATATATATTTAAGAAGATATTACAAGTTACTCCCTACCTCTAAATGTTGGAGCTCATTAAGAGGTTTAATCTGATACTAAATGTTTGATATTAATTTACTTTATTTTCTAAATTTATCACTTTTCCCCAAACTATATTTGTTGATTGTAAATGTATTAAGGAGTGTTTTTTTTAATCAATTTGCGCTACATACTAAGTCCTACATTTAAGATAAGAGGTAATAATATTTTCCTCAAATTATCTCTTTTGATTACTTATATTAAAGAAAGATTTTCATGCCCCAAGTCGTGAGTCTTGGCGACCTCCGGAAGGTGACTGGGTGAAGGTCAATGTTGATGGCGCATTCTCCAATGTAGCTATCAAGTTTGCTTGCGGGGCTTCGGTCAGGGGTAGTGTCGGGAGTTTCATTAAAAGATTCATACATCCCCTCGAGAGTGGAGATGAATTAAATTCAGAAATTTGGGTGTGCCTTCTTGATTTAAAAATGGTTTGGACCATGGGTTTTAAGAAAGTTTAGCTCGAAACGAATGTCTCAAACTTGTACTCCATGGGTGTAAGGAAGCTCATAGGGACTCTGGTATTCTCCACGAAGTTCCTTTGATGCTACATATGAATTGGGAAACTAGGATCACATATGTGCCTTCGTTCATGCAATGCCGCAGTGGACCTCTTAGTGAAGATCAGTTTGGAGTTACGGATGGGTCATTATGAAGTTGACCAGCCATCTGAGGTTATTAGTAGTGATTGTGATGGGGATAGTATTCCCACAGATGGGTAGATGAGGTCTCTCTTTGTTATCTAAAAAAAAAAGATTTTCATGTATGAAGGTACATCTTTTGATTACTTATATTAAAGAAAGATTTTCATGTATGAAGTTACATAGTTTCCATTGTAAATATATAATTAATAAAGGGCTATCTTGGGGAAAAATTACATATTTTTGTAAATAACTAACCCAATTATTATTATTTTTCATATTCACATATTAGTTATCTAACCTCTACAATTAAAATCAGTGTAGCAAAAAATATATATATATCAGAAGTTGATTATATCGATAAACCTCGTGGTTGACAAAGGTCCGGGACAGTTATAAGTGGAGGCTAAGTGTCATAACGACCTAACGATAATTGTCCAACTGTTAGAACCGGTCTCTCACTATCAACTGTTTCTTCTTCATTTGTTATTCATTTATCTTCTTCATCTAACTTTATCCTGAAAGTTCAATGTATAATTAAAAATCTGAAGGTAAAACAACGTATAATTAAAAATCAATAAAAGTAATTTAAATTGAGAATCTTAACGATAATTATAATACCCCTTTCATTTTTAACAAGATCAAAATTAATAATATTATAATAATATACTAGGTATAATAACATTGCTGCTGTGTTGTTGTTAAAATTAGCTTTAATTGATAAATGAAATGGAAATCAATTATTTTAAGAGAAAATAGTATTTAAAAAACAGGGAGAAACTACATTTTAACTAACGTTCCTCAGAAACGGAATATATAAAAAGATACGTGTGTGTGTGTGTGAACACATTTTAATTAAATACGAAAACAAAATAGAAATATTGTTCTATTTAATTATCATCTTGACTTGTAAATGAGAATGCTTTGACTCGAACGATTATAAGAGTGTTAGGTAAACTAAGAATACAAATAAAAAGAAAAGAAATAGCACTCCAATGAACTGCCTAAAATTAGATCCCCAATTTGCCATTCTATGTTTGACTACGTGTTATGATCTTATCCTCATTTCTACTCTCTCTCTCTATATATATATGATTTATAAAAGAAAAATCTAACATGCTACATAATTCATGAACTCTAAATAATATAACTTTATTTCTAAAATTTGGCGAGCATGGAACCTAAATTAATTAATTTAATCAAAAGATGGTCTTTGATTTCCTCCCAATAAGTGGAGCTTTTCAAGGTCTCCTCCAAAGCATAGTTGATCCCACGTCAAATTATTTATTAGTGTTTTCTGTAATACTTTAATCCCTTTTTATTTTTCTAAGTCAAAAAGCAGGGAAATTGAAAACGCATTTGCTTTATAATAATTATAGTGGACGTTATTCGGTACAGATGAGCACAATCTCGCAACAACAAGATTAGTAAACAATCATGGTTCATGCTATCGTGATTTAACAACTAATGATATTTCTTTATCCAATGAGTTTTTTAGGGGATAAGCGGATTCGCTATTGGATATACTCATAAAAATTTACAACAAATAAAAAGGGAAAATTAAAATAAAGGACCTAGATAAAATAATATTTAATTAGAAGGATCATAAAAATTATAATTATTAAAGAGGACCAAATAAACTTAAAAGTATTAAATTACCCTTTTACTTATCAAACACAGAAAATAAAGAACAACCCGTATTCTTCCTTCCTCCTGTGAATATCAAGGTGAATTCATTTGGGAATCCAGTATTGGATGTTAAAAACGGCAATATTTAATAAGTGTATACATAAAAGCTTCTATGCAAACAAGGTATGCCTTCTGCTGGCCGTCGGGATTGGGTGGCGTTGAATATCAAGGGGAAAATTAGAAAAGGGGTAGGACCTAATTGGCCTTTGGTGTTGCCATATGGATGTCATGGGGCTGTGGAGAAATTCTTTTGCCTTTGAGAATAGTTTCGAAAAACCTATGAACCTTGCTTTTATTATCCTCCAAAGCTAGTGAAGATTTATGCTTTCTCAAGATACTGCTTCCAACTCGGTCCAGACCGCTAATAGTAGTGATTTGTGGCAGAGACCTCCTAAGAACGAGATTAAATTGAATGTTGATGGAGCCTGTAATCTAGAGGAATATCACCTCCTCTAGAGCTGGCCGTGGTGGGGTTTTGAGGGAGGGACTCTAATGGAAAATGGATTGCAGGCTTCACTAAAATGGTAGGAGTGTGGAACGCCTATACTGCTGAGGAATGGGCAATTTTTGAGGGGTTAAGGGTTGCTTTGGATTTGGGGTTTAGGAAAGTGATCTTGGAATCTGATGCTACTGATCCGGTCACTAGAATTATTGATACGTCTGATCTCGCAGGAAGCCTAATCTTCGTCCAGATTAGAGACTTGTGCTCTAGGAATTGGCTTTTGTCTTTGCGCTATGTCCCGCGAGGAGGTGAACAAAGTTGCAGATGATCTTGCAAAAATGGGTATTTTTAACTCCTTTATTTTAAGCGAGTGACCTATGTTTATGAGGGCTTGGGTAGACCTTGAGTGTCTGGATTTAATTCTCCCATGTTTTCAGTTTTTCTGCTGTTGTAATTCTGGCTTTTTAGCCATCCTTTATATTAAAAATGGAAAAAAGAAAAAAAGAAGCTTCCATGCAAACACTTGTACCAAATATTGTTGTTTTCAACTTTCAATAGTGGATTCTCAAAGGGTCTCACCTTGATATTTAAGGGAGGACAGATATTTAAGGGAGGACGGAGGAAGACGCTTTGTTTTTTTGTTTTCTGTGTTTGGGGAAGTA
Source organism: Acacia melanoxylon (assembly GCA_019022615.1). NCBI lineage: Eukaryota > Viridiplantae > Streptophyta > Magnoliopsida > Fabales > Fabaceae > Acacia > Acacia melanoxylon. The sequence goes on from JAFJYJ010000005.1 coordinate 17,196,440, forward strand.
AAAGGGTAATTTAGTACTTTTAAATTTATTTGGTTCTTCTTAATAATTACAATTTTTATGGTCCTTCTAATTAAATATTATTTTATCTAGGTCCTTTATTTTAATTTTCTCAAAAAATGTTATACGTTTTTTCATTTTAAATATGGTCTTCTCTCTTTTTTTTTTTTTTTTTTTTTTTGCCCAAATCTCTCTTTTATATGAGTGCACATATATTGTCATCTCTTTCATAATATAACAGTTAAATTGGTACATTATTAATAATATGAATGTTACTTGGCTTTTATTAATGAAAAAAATAAATAAATTGAATATTTCACCATTAGATAACTTAATTTTAACTTTTGAAGTTTTGTCCATTAGTTTGGTTGTCTGCGTACGTTACACTGTTGCACAAATTTGAGAATATTATAGGACAAAGTTTAGGTCAAATTCATTAGAACCATTACATTTCCCTATACTTTTATTACCTAAGCCAATTAGTTACAACTTACAAGTGACTTGCAAATTTTAAATTCTAAAAATATTTAAACCTGTTTAAACAGGAATTTAATTGAAACTAGCATAAGGGCTGCCAGAGAACCATAGTAATGTATTTGATTGATATCGATATATATAATTGATGTACTTGAATAATACTAATTAATCATAAGAAATACCATGATTTTTAATTTTAAAATGAACTCGTGCCCCAATCCTCTCATGATGTTGTTCACGTGCTTACCTTATCCACGACCATCGCATAACATGCTCGATTGATGGCCTAAATTCAAACTCATGCTCCTAAAATCATGGCCTTGTTTAGTCAAGGGATTGGGAAACATCAATCTAAACTATATTTATTCCCTATTTTGAAAGAAGCTGCCCACAAAGGCACAAACTTTTATTTTAGTTTACTCCCTCCAACACTATATTTTTCCTATGAGGCACTCTCTTCGATTCCTATTATAGGACCATTGTAAAGTGTGTTCTTGAACCTTTTTATAAAGTTTTTAATACCATTAAGGAATATTAAATATTTTATTTATATATATTCATATTTAATAAGGGTATGTTCACCTCGCAAGTGCACGAGTCACGCAAGTAATAAAATGAGAAATAAAGTATCGTTCCTACGAGGATTTGTTTAACAAATTGGTCAAGCAAGAGGCTTAGTGAATTTCATCAAGTTGAGCTAAAACAAATTTTTGATGTGGCATAAGAATTTTTAAAACTATTTCTAAAACTAAAAATTGATATAAAGGCAAATGATTCTTTGACTTCAAGGATAATAGAGCCTATAAGATTCTTCTTCCTTTTGCATTTCATAAAACTTGGTTGATTTCCTCTCTAGTAGCATTTCAATACGTATATGTGTTAGTCTAAGGTTCAAAAACATTTGACACACTCTCTCAAGTCAAAATCAAGTTTCTCTTCTCATTAAGATGCACAATCTCTTATTACACTTAATGAGAATCGATCTTTAAGCAACAACTCTAATGTGATAATGCAAAATTAGTAAATATATCTCTATTTTACCAACAAACCATTCATTTATCAAGTAAACTTCAAGACAAACATGATTTCAATCAAGTTTTACACCTAGATTAGCTCTCTTAAGTCAAACCTAAGTGAATAAATCATATAAATGGAGTCAATCACTTAGAAGCATTAAGTCAAAGTTGAGATCAACACATATATATATATTTATCTACCAAAAGAGAGGAAAATCCAAGTATTCATCCATACAAAAGGGTCAAAAGAACCCTAAATGAAAGATTTAGCTACTCATGTCCAAATACAAAAAGATTCTAAACAAAGCTACTGAATACATGAAGAAGTTAAGTGGAAAAGAGGAGAAAAGAGGAAAAAGAATTGAGGTGAAAACCTCAAAATCTCTCTTAGATTGAGCACCCAAGCCTCCAAAGTTGTCTAAATCTCTCTCCCAAGCTCCTTCCTTTCGTGCCCAATGTTTTCCTTGTGCATAGAATGTGTTTTTTGGCCCTTCCCTTTAGGTTAAATAGGGTTTTTCTGCTTTTGAAATCAAAACGCGCAGCTGTACTATCACGACTGGCTATGGCCAATTGGTCAACTTGCTGCGGCTAGTTTACACAAAGAGCTATTTTTCTTGATTTACTACGGCAAGTTTGTCAGCTTGCCGCGGCCAATTGTACAAGTTCCTTCTAACTTTGCATTGCTTCACCTCCTTTATTTCTTACCTTATTTCTTGGTTCTTATAGAGCTTCAAAACTTGTCTCCATCCTCTTACAAAATAGAAAGGAATTATCAATTATCAATTGAATTACAAACTTTATAGGATATAACAAGAATTTCTTTGATTTTTGCTTGATACTTTGATATGCACATTTTCTTCTATACACTTCATTTCCTATGTATATTTTAAACCCAAAAATAGGTAAAAAGAGACAGAAAATGTGCTGGAATGTTGTCAATTTTTAAGAGTTAACAAGGTAATGGGAGTATAAAGTATAAATTAATATGATATTAGATTTTAATTTATGAAAAAATTAAGAATTTTATAACTATTTTTATTGGCATATGTGTATTAGTTAAAAATGATTTACATTTGATACTGGTGGAAGTATTATATAAATTATTTATCACATTTTTTATATGATTATTATAAAAAATGGTTTATATTTTTCAAAGAATGGAATTAATAAAAGAAAATTTTAAAATTTTGTTAATAATCATATGAGCTAGTTAATGAGTTTTAAATCGCTCTTTAATTCTGATGAAAATACTGCGAGTGATTTATATAAAATACTGTGATAAGTAATTAATTAAACTATTTAGCATCTAATATTAGATTATGATAATTTTGAACATTGTCATATTTATATAAAATTAGTATTTACATCCATGCCATGCACGGGTAAGCTATCCACAATCTTATATGTTATAGCGGACTTTTTATCCCTTGAACTAATAATGATGCCTTGGATATCGAAACAAATTAAAGGTATACCATAGAAATTAATTTGAATATATATATATATATATATATATATATATATAACACATTCAAAATCACTAAAATAAAGAAAAATCATTGTGAGGGTCCCTCAAAAATAATATAATAACAAGTTTTACAACAACTGAGTAACATATAATAACAAATTTCAGTATAAAAAATGATAAACAGGCTATACTTTTCATTTGTTGTGAGATTTTTTTGGTAATTACATTCATTACATAAAATCTTATTATGATTTTTTTCTTAAAAAATGAAGAAAAATAAAACAAAAGAAACGAAGAAGTTTTGTGTTGGGAAGTGTAATAGATTTTCTTAAGCGAATGAGGGTGTTTCCCCAACAAGCACCATCACCCATTCACCATGAAAAAAGTCAATATGATAAGAAATTGTGTCATTCTCTTTCATTGAAAATGAAAACCTAAAATTTTAGGGGCAATGATAAAAAAAATACTATTTCTCTCATCGAAATAAGTCTAGACATAACCTGGGTCTCAGGAATATGCTTCCCTAAAATCGAGTCACAATAAAACATGTCCCATTGTATAATCCACTAGCTAAACTAATTATCTCTTATTATTGATTATGGTGATGAAGTAGGTAGAGGTGTTTTGTAACATGGACATGTATAGTATATATATATATGTTTAATAGCTATCATGTGATTTTTTTATTTTTTTTGTATGGAATGTTTTTGAAAGAAATAGGCTGTATATTATATCAAGAAAATAAATATCCATGTACTCTCTCCTTTGCAACCTCTTGTCTAGGGGAAAAAAACTTTTTTCCAAGGGAAAAAAGTGGAAAATAATTATATATGTTTAAACACAGTGACACCCAACTCACCTAAACTTTTGTGTCAACAGTATAATAGAATACGTGTTGTTTTGAAACGATGATTGTATTTTATTGTGAATTAAAATTGATCAATTATTAAAATATTTATGTACTTAATTGAAACATATTTTTTTTTCTTGAAATCAATTTGATCCTAATCCGTTAACCTGCTTCTCTCTTTCTTCGTAAAGTGAGATATTACGATTTTTTTTTTCCTTTTTTTGGTCGAAGCGATGTTACGAGTATTAAGATTTGGATTGGTGGGCAAAGATATGTATGCAAATAGGAGGGAATATGTGGTATAAGTACTAATACAGAATATATTAATAAATGATAAATAATATAACCCATTATTTAAATTTCCTGTAACACATGAACCCATCATGTGGACCTATGGTTTAGAAAATAAAGCACCTAAAGCTAAAAGAACACTGAGACATTTTTAGAAATTGGCAATGTTATGACTTTAATTTCTTGGTTTAAGGAATTATTTTACTATGAATTAGTCTAAAAAGAACTAAAGAAAGAAAGAGATCGAGGCGCGAAAGACGCCATTTGGAGGGAGTGATAGCCTTTAATTGCGCAAAGTAAACGGCGCCGAACTTAAACTAATTGATTAAAAAGTAAAAACCAACTCTGCTTCACATTTGGTTTCTAAATTATATTTGCTTCTCTTTTCACAAAAACACAATCATTCGTTTCTCACTCTCTTTCTAATTATTTATTTATGAAATACGATTATTTCTTTTTGAAAAAGTTCTAAATAAATACTGTTTAAATTTAGAAAATTTCTAAAAGCCTATTAACACATGAAAATAATAAATAAGTCTCAAATGACTATTCTAGAATTTTGAGATTTTATGCCTTTACCAAAATTGCCCCCTCATGGTTTTTTTTTTTTTTAAAAAAAAAGAACCATCTGTGCGCTAGCAATGGCCGAAGCTCCGATAACAACTTAAGTAATGAGATTGACTACTTTAATATATGAATTGATTACTTGAACTCCATAAACCCTATCTGATGTCGTTAACAAGTTGAATAATGACAATGACAAATTAAGTATAGCGATTGACAAATTTCGCTCTCGAAATTATTAATGGCTATACTTAAGTTGTTATTATTAATATTCAAGCTCTCATTGCATTTATTTAACTTGTTAATGATGCTTGATAGCGCTAGGGAGCTCAAGTAGTGAATCCAATTACTCAAGTTGCCACGGAGCTTCGGGCGCCAGCGCCGAATGTAACATCCCAATTTGAAACGCATAATTTTTTTTTTTTCAATCAGAGTCGAGCAATAGAGCGAAAGAGAGATCAGTTCGTAGCCAAAACATCAACCATTGTGTAATATTGTATAGATTACAATAGCCCTAAGGTTTTAGAAATGAAATAGCGGAATGACGAGAATAATAGAATAACGAGAAAACGATAAGATAGAAATAGTCTTCCGCGCACGTCTATTAGGGCACTTGCCTCGATCCCGAACCGTGGTCCTCGACCACGAAAGCTGCGGTGAGATTCAATTCACCATATTGAATCTCGGGTAACGGTTAACCTCATACCCAAACAATACAATATACGACAACGAGATATCTCAGAGCTAATACCACGAGTGTATCATAAGCATACAAACGATGCATGATCATTATGCCGACAAACATAAGCACAAAGCAATATGTAAAGCCCCATAAGGTAAACAATAATGACTGCACTATTCACGGTGCCACGATAATTACTCGTGTCCTCGCCGCTAGGAAAACAAAAGCGGTGTTACCAAAACTATAACCCGTATAACTGTACGTATAACGGTCTACGAACATATCATTGACATATAAGTATTTAAGATGTACAAGATTAGTGTTACGAAGACGCGTCCGTACCTTCGTTGGCAACGTTAGGTACTACCGCGGAAGACGTACTTTCACGGAAGAACGTGAACTTCAAAAACGGTTCGTCGGGCGGCAGAACGGCGGCAAATCGAGATTACGATATCCTATAAGAATAATATCACCTTTATTAGCGATTTGACACTATAAGCGGCTTTTTAGGTAAAAATTACCATTTTGCCCTTCTACCCCTAATCGGCGGAATTTCACTCAAAGACCTTCGTTACTCTAGCAAATTTTCTTCCGAAATTTTGCCGAACTTCGACGCAACTATGATTTTCGAAAATAATGACTAAAATAGCCCTCCCATATGATACCCAAATCATACTTGAAATTTAAAGGCTATTCTAACAAATTCTACCCTTACTTTTAAAAAGAAGCTGCTAAAGTTCCAACTTTTCGGCGACTCGACCCCTACTATGTTTTTACCTCTTTAGGCATATTTTTCAATGCAATGAGGCCTAAAAACAAGCATAGGAATCTTATCACCTACTTCCTAAATCTAACTAACAATTCTACTAACTACCGAACTAACGACTTAAAAGCTAAAGGCCAAAAGACTTACCGTTGAAGAATTCGCATGAGCTTTTCCCGAGCTTATCTCTCTACTTTCTCTCTCAAGAAATTCGGTCAAGACAAGAAAGAAATGGTGTGAGGATTTCTCAAGGAGCATGCCTCCTATTTATAGACTTTGGTTAAGGCTTTGTTTGGAATTCCAAATTGTAAATAACCCATTAATGCAACTTGAACACAAAGTCACAAACTCCACCTCACCCCCCCTTGGTCGACATCTTTGGGCTGTTTGGCAGCCAAGGATTGGCCAAGAAGTGATGACTCACCTCACTTTATGGCCGATCCAGTAGTATTTCTCGATCGGTACCCGATTCGCGTAATTTCGGAGAAATCTCAAAATTCTAGATTTAGAACTTTGAAGACCTTCTCTTTCTCATCAATAATATCTATTATAACTTGAATTTTGACTTTAGACGGGGTTCCAACTGTCATCTGTGAAGTTTCTCGAAAAACGTGTCCGTACGCGTCGGTGTCGAAATCGGTTCCGGAATCATCAAGCTCTAGATAATAATTCCCTGATTCCAAATGTATTTTTATAATTATAAACTCATCCCTAGATGTTGAGTTATAATTTATTTCCTTATTTTCCCAAAATGTATAGAAAGATTTTCCCTATTTCGTCTTATTAGGACAATGTCTTTACGGGTCTCGGAATTGACTTCGGAAGAGGTCACTTGAAGGTAAAAACTCACGATCAATATTTTACCTTGACTTTGGAATTCCTATTCCTGGTTCCCTAGATAGGATCTGTTTCCTAAATATAAGATTACTATTCATGCTTTTTAATTATATTATATAATAATCAAAAATTTGCAAAAAATCAAGATATCAAATTTTGCTTCTTATTCTCAAATTCTTTGGCCAATTTTCGGCAGCCTTCTTCTTTTTTTTTTTTTTTTTGTAAATGTTTTTCAAGAATTAATTAATTACTTAATTCAATTTTTATTAAAAATTCTACAAAATTCCCTAATTGGTCCATTCTTGTATTTAGGTTTAAAAATACCTAAACTCAACTATTTTTCTCAAAACTTTCCAATTTAATTAGTAAATACATTTTATTAATATTCAACTAATTTCCACTAATTTTAGAGCTTCACATAATTATTTGAAATTTCCTTTGCTTATGCTTAAGTAATTAGCTATTAATTACTTAATTACTCTTTTAACCATAGTTGGTATTTTCTTAATTAGAATGCTTCATTACCTTCATATTCTTGTATTAACATTAGCATTTCCATGCCTCTTGCATTGTTTCATAATTACAAGGGTATTTTGGTCATTTTTTTTTACTTTATGAGCATCCTTTCTCATTTTCCCAAGTTTGTAATTTATTTAATTACTGTAATTAGAGATAATATACTCTCTTAATTCAACTGGTCATTTCTTGACTTTTAGGATTTTTCATGAATTTTCTAAGTTAATTACCCTTTGCGGGGGCATTTTGGTCATTTTGGCACTTTGACCCTTAAACTCCCTAATTTCTTGCAGAAATTCTACCTAGAAAATAGTATAATTACCCAAGAATGGAGATTTGCAATTTCACTCGAAATATCCAACTTTTATTTATAATATTAGGATAAATATCCGGGTATTACAATGTAAAGGCCAACCGGTAGGGTGGTGCTAGCCGTTAGAGCTCGAGCGGTGGCAAGGTTTTTTTTTATATAAAAAAAAAACTTGAGAGGTATTTTAATAAAAACAAAATATTTTAAAATCCTAGATTAGTTCCTTGAGACCTATTTATTGTTTTCCATATATTAACAAATTTTTTAGGATTTTTTAAATTCAAATAATATTTATTTAGAATTTTCTCTTTTCATTGTTCCCTCCATGTTTATTCTCCCCAAATTGCATAGAATGAAGAGAAGTCAAATATTCTACTACCAAACTTGACCCCTTGTTTGCGTACCTCAAGGGCCGAGTAAAGTTCACGGGTCTGGGTTTAAAGCAATTTCTTCCGAAAATTGAATATGTCGTCGTTAAATCCGTTGAAATATATATAAAAATTAATTAGTCTAATTATAGTTGACCGGATCGACTACAATGGACTGATTTACTTGTTTATTGGCATAGCTGGCAGGGTGTTTTGATACCATGATTTATACCTTTTTATTTCTTTTATCTCAAAACCATGTCTCATGTTAAGCCATCAAGGAAAAAATATACAAAATCTAACCCTATATATTGACATACATATCCAAAACTGTTACTCAGACTAGTTAGAGGACTGATGAATTTCCGGGTCATTAGTCTAATCGACATACTTGAATTGAGTTTTGATATTATGATTAGTAGTAGTTGTAGGCTAATAAGAGTTGCATCTAATGAAAATGAATAATTTCTCATAATGTAGCAAACTAAAGTTTAAATCTCTATTAGAAAAGTGACTACATTCAATGTCTAACAAGGGATCAAATTGTCAAACACCATCGGCCCAATTAGAAAATACTTAGCTGTGTGTATCATTTTCTTGATTGAGAATTTGGTTAGTCTTAAAAAAACTAATACTTCATGATCTTGAAAAATTATTTTAGAATGTTGAAAATATTTTTAGTATCCTCGATCAGTATCTCCAAGTATCTTTTTAGACGACAATTATCCCGAAATATTTTTTCAACATCCTAAAATAATTTTTCATGATCATGAAAGATCTTATCAAGATTTTTCAAGATCTCGATCAATATCCCAAGTCTCTTTCTTATACAAAATATTAAAAAAATATTATTATTATTTTTTTAAAGAAGAAAAAAAAAAGTCAAGTATCATTTTGCGTCAAAACGACGCAGCATAAAGAAGAGAATGGCAATGGTTGGGAAGCTGAAGAGGACTTGAGCCAGATCCCAGGGTGGATTTTTCTTAGCCTATCAAATATTTTTTTTTTTTTTGATTTAGCAAGTTATTGCCGGCATGTACGGACTTGAACCCATGAGAAGGGCCACCACAAAACACCTCCACCACAAAGGTGTTGGCCTATCAAATAATAATAACGACAAGGGTGTGACCCCAAAATTTTCCTCCACAGCCTGCTCAATCTTACCCTTTGAATAATTGCATAAGAATTTTTATAGCCGTATGATTCGCACAATGATTTAGGAAATTAAATAATTTCAGTACTGAAAATATAAAATGAAATAAAATAATCAAGTTCGATCTCTCATAGAAAACGAATACTCTATTTTACTAAAAAAATGATTAAACCATGCAAGTTCGATCTCTCATAGATGCTTTGCGTAATTGCTTGATTTTAAATAACATTATTTTAGTCGATCAATTGAGCATTTTCAATTGTCACCCATAAGTTACAAGCTCTTTAATTTCCAAAGGAGTTGATGAATAAGAAAGGTTGAATATACTTCTTTAAGAAAAAGAAAAGAAAAAAGAAGAAGCTATTTTAAAAAAATATTTTAACATAAACTCATTACATTAACCTTAAGTTTTCTATTTTGAAATTTGAGTAGATTTTTTATGTTCAATTATTTCTCCCATTAATTTTGTCGATTTTCAATGGCATTATTAAGGTTTTGTTTTAAAAGAAGATCATTGTTTCCTTCCAAAATTCATTTTTATTAACTTTTTGTCACGGTTTTCCATATTTAAAAATTACAAAACTCCAAAGCAACTAGTCACCTACTGTGTCAACAAATGCTTCATTGACATCCCTAGTGACTACTCTTTAGAGCTTGACATTTATTGGCAGGAAATACTTGCTTTACTTTTCGATTTTTCCGATGTTAGTATTAGGCTTATTTCTCAGTTGTCATATCATATTTTCGTAGATAGAAGTTCATGTTCTACGTCAATTTGTAACCTATAGACTTTTTAAGTATTGAAATATCATTTTGTCCTTAAAAAAAAAAAAAAAACTCCAAAGCAACTAATACTTCATTAGGAAAAAGACAAAAAAATACTATCTAAATTGGTAAAAGACAAATAAGTGTGTTGAATTTTAATAAAGGATTGTATGTAGGAATATTTTGTTATCAATTATCTATTTTGATATTTTACTAGAATATTTAGGGCCCGTTTGGTATGCTGATTTGAGGTGAGGGAAAGGGAAAATGACTCAGTTCTCACTGTCAAAAACGGTTTGGCGCGCCTCTCTCCCAGAAATTTGATCTCCCGCCAAGCTTGATCTTCCCACAATGGTGGGAAAATTGAATCCCTAAAAAACTGGCAGGATAGTGCCATCTTCCTAGGAGAGTAAATTTTGTTGACAAAAAAGCCCTTTATCATCGTCGCGGATTCAAATCTATAAAAAAAACTAGAGTGTCGCAGATTCAGATCTGATCCTTCCTTCCTTCTCTATTCTGTCGCTGGCGGCTCTCACCTTCTTCATCATCGTCGCCGGCGACATTCCTTTCTTCCCTCACCCTTCACCACAGCCGCGACAGAACCAACGTCAAAAGCAGAACCAGAGCGCCAACGAGAACAAAGAGCTTCGACTCTCTTCCATCATCTTTGCCTTCTTCTTCCTCTCTACCAAGCACCGTCGCTGGAGAGGAAAGATTAGACCACCACTGTCGGCTTCCTCTGTTTCTGAATTCTTCTCAACCCTTTGTTCTTTCCATTTAACCATTCCTTCATCCATTCATCAGGTTATTCCTCTACATGCGTCTTTGTTTAGTTTCTATGTTCTGGTGGTGCGGTTTTTAAATGCATAGGGTTGTGAAATTGCTGATGTAAACCTTAAACCACTGTTAGATTTTACGTTCGAACATAGGCGATTTGGTGCCTATTACGTTCGAACGTAACCTTTTTATTCAAACGTTCGAAGGGCATTTTAGAAATTTCACCTCACCTTCCCACTTAACCAACACCCAATCCTTCATACCAAACAATTCATTTTCCCTCAACTTAAGTTCTCTTCCCATGTCTACCAAACAACTCAACTTTTTAAGTTTCCTCTCAATCTTCCCTTACATTCCTTTCCCTCCTTAAAATGTTCCTCGTACCAAATGGGCCTTTGGTGATTACTTATTATGGTGTCATTGGATGGTGGATTGATATATTGATATCATAATATCAATATATCAGACAAATTGTAAAGAATGTTAGATAAATATATGCTTATTTTGTTAGTGATTATTCAATATATTAAATTGATATTTAATATTTGGATTGTATGATAAGAATTTAAATTATTTTTTTATTTTTTTATTCCTCATTAGTCTAGCATCGGGTTGACTTCGAGCTGACCCACTACTAGCCAAGGTTTAACAACCTTATTTGAAGAGTGAGCCAACTCATCTAAGTGCCACAAGTCTTTGTTTTGAGCAACTCCAATTGGCGGTATTTTTTTTTGGGGGGGGGGGTAAGCATGGCTATCCTCCTACTGGAGGCAAAATCCTGTTCGGGCACTATTTAACATTAAATGTGGACACACCTTGAGAATATCACAAGACGCACTTATGGACCCGTTCCTAAAATTATGAAAAGCCCACTTGAAGAGAAGGTTCTTTTTTCCTTTTGTCTGTTTACATATAATAAAGAAAATTAACCTAGGTGGGACTAGGTCACGCACGCACCCAAAAGCTAACCAAATCAACTTGGGCAACTCGCTAGGTTGAGACTAGGTCACCCATGTTGTTTGGGATAAGATTTTGGCTAGGTTAAATGGAAGATCGAACTAGTCAGATGATGACTAGTTATTGATTTTTACTTTAGGACGAATTGGTCGGGTCGGTTTGAGTTTCTAAACCCCTCTGCATAGTCAAACATAAAACCAATTCATATGAATGCTTTAACTGTTTGATCTGTTTTTCCCTTTGTTTTGATTCAATCTACACAACACTCTTGTGATTTGTGAATTTAAGTCAAAGCATTCTTTTTTTAATAGTGGTTAAATGAAGAGCACATCTTTATCATCACACACAAACATACTCACACACTCTACATAGGTTTAAACCGCCTCTCCCCTGAAGGGAGATGTGTATGTCATGTAAGCTAAGGCTTTTTGGTAAGTAATAGCATATTCTCATTTATAAGTTGAGATAAATAAAAGTCGAAGATTTCTATTGTATTATTGTATTTCAGTTAAAAAGTGTTCATATCAATTTCTTAGGAAACTTTAGCTCATACTTTTTTATTCTTTTCTATGTTGGTCTCTCTTCAAATTAATTAATTTTATATTCCCTTCAATTAAAAAAGAAGCCGGCTAATGCAATAATGTCATTAACATTATTATATTATTATTGATTATCGACTTTGAGCTTGTGATTGACACATGGGTGTATAATTACTGTGATAATTCTCAATGGCAATTATTTTTATTGATTTTCGTAATTGTTCATTTAACCTTCAAAATAAGGTTAGATCAAGAAGGGACAAGGCATGAGATACCAAGAAGAAACGGCTGATAGACTGTTCTACGCTTCTCAATTATAGTTTTGTTGTTATGTATGTCATTTTATAATTTATTCAAGAGATAATTGAATAATAAATTTTAGTGAAAATTAATCTTTTAATCCTTTAATTTAATTCTATTATAACATGATCCCTTAATTATGACCCGGTGCAACTAACTTTTGATTCACTCAAAACTCAATCATTATCTTCTCTCTCTTTTTTAATATATATATATATCCTTAGCAGCCGAACTTATAAATGAGTCATCAAGTAAACTTATATTAACTCAAATTGTCTGGATAATAAATAATTTATTTCATTGCTTGGTAAACTATTGAATTTAATTAAACTCATTCAACATCGGACTCAGTTTCCCTACTCGGCCTTTGGCCGAGCAAGGGCGCTTGTCCCTTAGGAGGCAAGCGGCGATGGTCCAGATCTCCTCTAGAGATCTGGACCATCCATATTTATTTTTTTAAAAAAAAATTGAAGTTTTTTTTCAGTACTTGTCAGCATCATGAAGTATATTTTTAGTATTAGTCAATACTTTAAAATATTTTTTCAAGATCCTCAAATAATTTTTCAAGATCATGAAATATTTTTGAATAGCGATCGAAGACTGAAGTATCTCTTTAGTACCAATTGGTACCCCTTAAAGTATCTTTTTAGTACCTGTCGGTACCCTGAAATAGTTTTTTAGGAATATTTCAGGGTACTGACTGGTAGTAAAAAGATACTTCAGGGTACTGACTGCTACTCAAAAATATTTCATGATCTTGAAAAATTATTTGAGGATCTTGAAAAAATATTTTAAGGCAATGAATGGTACGCAGAAGATACTTTAAGGTACTGACTACTGCTCAAAAATATTTCAAATGATATTAAAAAATTATTTGAGGATCTTGAAAAAATATTTGAGAGTCTTGGTGAGTCTTTTAAAAATATACTACTATTATTGAAAAAAATAGCCTTCAATTTTTTTAAAAAAAAATCTTTAAAAAAATAAATATGGACAGTCTAGATCTCTTGAGGAGAGCTAACCAAGGAAAATGATTCCATTCACCATCTTAGGGCCGTTTTGGGATAGTGATGGTAGAAGTGGCTTCAGCATCTGATGGACTTTTTTTCTGCTGGATTTTAATTGATGTGATTTGTGTTTGGGATAACGGTGGTAAAAGTGGCTTTTCTCCTAATGGGTACTTGTTTGGTATAGATTTTGAAAAGATAGTTAAAAAAAAAACTTTATTTTATTTTATATATTCAAACCAAATTGAAAAAAAAAAAGGAAACATTACATCCAGGTCCCAAGGAACAAAAATAACTACAAAAAAATCCCTTGAGATCACCAAATTACACAGAAGTCCCAAGGGACCTTTTTAATATTATTTGTATGGAAAAAAAATCAGGGTTTTTAAATGTTGTTGTAAATATGACTTTTTTTGTTGTAAATGAATGAGATTTAAAATTTTGTTGTAAATATAACATTTTTCGTTGTAAATATAACATTTTTTTATTATAAATGACATTTCTACGCTCAAAATCTAGATGTTTAAATGTTATTGTAAATATGGCTTTTTTCATTTGTAAATAACCACATTTTAAATTTTATTGTAAATATAAGATTTTTGTTGTAAATATAGTATTTTTCATTTGTAAATAACCTTTCTACATTCAAAATCAGGGTGTTAAATGTTGTTGTAAATAATAATATGACTTTTTTCTGCTTTGTAAATGATAAGATTTTAAATTTTGTTATAAATATAAGATTTAAGTTTGTAAATCTACGCTTTTTACATTGTTAATACAAATAATATAAAAAAAGTCCTTGGGACTTACGTATAATTTGGTGATTTTAAGAGACTTTTTGTAATTATTTTTGTTCTTTAGGACCTACATGTAATTTTCCCAAAAAAAATGTTAAAAAAACCTGGCATTGCAAAATTTAATTAATTTCGTGCCCCTGCACTTTGAATTGCATAATATATTCAAACCAAATCCTCATCTTTGCTGGTCGCATATCGTCAAATTCTCATTTCGTGCCCCTGCACTTTCCCTTGCATTTACATAATTCCGATTTCTTCTGTGAACGTTTCTTCCTCCGATTGCTGGATTCAGTTTTCTCATTATCAACGGCAACGCCTTGTATTAATCGTCGCCCTTTCATCTAGGTAAACATCTCTCTCGCCGCTGCAAGGATCTCGTCGTGTAATTACTGAATTTCTCATGATCAATCTCATGTTTAGAACTCAAGAGAGCCATGGTGACTTCAGATTCACTGGTTATATCAGAGAACTAAAGAAATTGCTATCAAAATTCTAGAAATTTATTAGGTTATTCTATGAATTGCTTGAACAGGAAATAGTCTCTGATAGATTAGAGGAGGAGGACAAGAGGTAGCTCGCGGATTTAATTGCAGAGGAAGGAGAGTAACAGGCGAATTTTTTTTGAAGAGGAGAGGAGAGGAGAGTACCGAGCGAAAGAGGAGAGAAGCACGATGCAAAAATAATACTCGTTAGTTTCAGAGGGATTAGCTTCTTTGTGCTTCATAGTTATGTTCAGACTCTTCTTCATCATCATCTTTATCTTCTTCTTGGTTAACAATGTTGAGGGAAACCCTCATAATTACAGTGAAGCATTGGCAAATTCATTATTGTTCTTTCAAGGTCAAAGATCAGGGAAGCTACCTCTGAACCAGCAAATCACTTGGCGCTTTAACTCTGCTCTCTCTGATGGTTGCCTTGCCAATGTATGTTATTCTTTCCTATTTATGTTTTTCATAATGGGAGGAAGAAATATAAATACCACCGAAATATGATAATCTAGATATGGTCTCTTGAAATGGCTTAATTCTTGTAAAGTCCTTAGAGATTATTCTGGAATTAATTTTCTTTAAAATGAACTAATTGTTCTCAGTGAAATTAGTTGTCATTATCTTAATTATTATCATTTGAGAAGTTAAAGTTGTTACTTGTTAAATTGTTGTTGTCATTTATATTAAATCAGCAAGAATTTTTTAGTTGTGACTACCTTAGTTGTTGTCATGTGATAAACTAATGTTGTTATGTGTTAAATTGTTGTTATCATTCCATTTTTTTTAAGAAGTAAAGGTCATTTAAGTAATTTCACTACAAAATTTAATCTTATACCAGTCCCTAATATTTTTGCGGTGATTAGGCAATTTCAGGATCTGAATTAGGATTTGTTTTAGACTTGTAGGTATGTTCGTTGATGTCATTCTCCCTCTATACTATTTTGACGGCGTATTTATCATTTACTTTGATATGTTAGTTGCTTTGAAAATTTTAATTACGCTTTTATAGTAGATAATGAAGAGAGATAACTTTTGTAAGGGTTGAGGGGTATTTTTGCTTTGGAAGTTTTTATGGAGGGACAAAGTTTTCCTCGGAAGTTTTATGGAGGCAATTTTACTTCAGTAGTTTAAAAAATGAAGCA
The DNA here is from genome assembly GCA_019022615.1 of Acacia melanoxylon. NCBI lineage: Eukaryota > Viridiplantae > Streptophyta > Magnoliopsida > Fabales > Fabaceae > Acacia > Acacia melanoxylon. The sequence continues at coordinate 17,212,504 of JAFJYJ010000005.1, forward strand.
ATTTTGCTCTGACCATTATCTCAGTTAATTTTAACCGTTAATTGACAAAATACACTAAGCTAGCAGTTTACATGTCATTTATTTCATTTTTGTTAAGGTGCAAAATTACCCCGAAAGTTTTAAATCTAACTTTTGAAAAAGATGAGTAGATGATACCTGGACTTTGAACACAAATTTACATTTTAATAAAAATGATGTGGATGATATATAGACAGTCAGCTTAATATATTTGGTCAACTAACGGTTAAAACTAATTACAATAATGGTCAGGGAAAAATTGTACCCCAAAAAAATTTCCAAAGAAAAATTGCTGCTTAACCCTTTTTTTAAAAGACAAATACTTATACTTTCGATCACATAATCATGTGTTCTATTTTTTTAAAATTATATAACTTTTCTACAACATTTTTTAGATATTTTTGTTATTGGGGGATAAATTATGCATTCAGTTCAGACATGATATAGCAACTTTGTTATTTTTTTATGCCTTCAGTTATTTTGGCATGTGACTCTTTTAAATAAAATATCTAAAAAGTAAACAGTCAACAGAGCATCTTTTTTGGTCAAACAGAGCATCTTGGCGTGGGCTCATTAATTTATTTGTTAAAATATAATGCACGCAGTCAAATGTTTCCTGAAGACGGCACAAATTATATATAATTTTTGCATAAAAAAAAAAATACATTGACCTAACTCCTAAGGTAGACAAAGCATGGAGAAATCAATGTAATAACAATAATAATAAACACAATGTATTGTTATATTTTTCGTTTTATATCAATACATTGTTCCTTTTATTAAAAAAAGTACTAGTCCGGTCATATTTACCAATTTTTTCCCCTTTTGTCAAAGAACATTTCATGTCTTTTCCTACGTTGTCAAATTGGTCTACACTCACATGTCAATTAATTTCATTTCATCTTAATAAATATTAGTATTAATTTAAGTTTAAGCTTTTTTTTATTTGAAATACCCTTTATTAATTTGACTTATGTTCAAACAATTAAAATTAGAATAGAGGGTAGAATGATTTGATTCATGCAATGTTATGAAATTAAAACAAATCTAAGTAGTTTCCTCTGAATCAAGCAAGAAAAATAAACAATTTCTAATAATCACAATAATATTTTATATTTTGGCAGGTGGATCTAACAGGAGGCTACTATACTGCTGGAGATAATGTCAAATTCAACTTTCCAATGGCCTTCAGCACCACTATGTTATCCTGGAGCACACTTGAATATGGCCGAAGAATGGGCCCCCAAATCCATGAGGCCCGGGCCGCAATCCGTTGGGCCACCGACTACTTCCTGAAATGCGCCACTGCGACACCCGACCGACTCTACGTTGGAGTTGGTGACAAGAATGCGGACAGTAAGTGTTGGGAAAGGCCAGAAGACATGGACACGGTTCGAACCGTGTATTGGGTCTCAGATGATAAACCAGGTTCAGAGGTGGCAGGTGAAACCGCCGCCGCCCTAGCTGCCGCCTCCATTGTTTTTCATAAGGTTGATCCAATATACTCAAAGATTTTGTTGAAGACGGCCAAAAAAGTGTTCAGATTTGCTTTGCTGCATCAAGGTTCTTATAATACTTCACTAGGATCAGCTGTCTGCCCATTTTATTGCTCATATAATGGTTACAAGGTAATTAAGTAATACTATTCCAATTATGTTTTTTAGATTCAAATATTTTCAGTTTTTTTTTCTAGATATGAGTTTTTATCTTGTCAAGTTTTACATTTATCACTTTTAGAGTATTATTTACTATGTTAGACTTGATAGGCCTCATTTTACATTAATGATTTTTTTTAAAAAAAAAAATACTGTACAGTTAACAGTACATAATATGTCTTTTTCAATGTATAATCTAATTTGGTTTCTAATTAAAGTTAGTTTTCTTTTGTGTTTTATTCTCGATAAACAAGTTGTGTAAAGAGTCTGGTTTTTAATAAATTTTCCTCTTGATTTAGGATGAATTATTGTGGGGAGCTACATGGCTTTTTAGGGCAACAAAGGCTGTATATTACTATAATTTGATTATGAATTTGGCAGCTGATTATGACCAACCAGAACCAGACATCTTTAGTTGGGACAACAAGTATGCTGGTGCTCATGTGCTTCTTTCAAGGGTAAATATCTCTAGTTAGAGTCATGGAGTGTACTCCCAATTTTATATATATCACTGCATTAATTATTGGTTTGCTCATTATTCTCTCACCCACACTCTATAGATAATTGTTGTTTTGGAAAATAAGCTAGATTTTATATATATTTATTGTCTTTAACCAATTTTGACCAACTTTTTATTTCCATAATCTTGTTATTTGTATCTTATAAAAAGGGTGAGAAAGAATAATTTTTTAATAATAAATGTGTTTGTATTACATATAAGGGTTAAATCTTAATTTTCTTTTTTCGAAATCAAGACGCGCAGAAGCAATTTTCTTTCTTAAGTTTTCGAAGGAAAGCGATGTTGCGCAAGAGTATCAGCAGACGATGTTGCCCCTCCGTTAGAAACCCTAACGGTCAACTATCGCTCAATTAACGTTGACCGTTAGGGTTTCTAACGGAGGGGCAACATTGCTCCGTTTTGATACTTCAGGGGCAACATTGCTCCACCGAAACGTAGTAATGTTGCCCCTGAAGTATCAAAATGGAGCAATGTTGCCCCTCCGTTAGAAACCCTAACGGTCGACTAACGTTGACCGTTAGGGGTTTAACTGAAGAAAGGCAACATCGCTTTGTTTTGATACTTCAAAAAAGCAACAAACATTGCTTTCCTTCGAAAACTTAAGGGGCAAAATTGCTCCTGGGCGCGTATTTTAGGAGCAAAATTGGTAATTAACCCTACATATAATAAGAAGGCTGTTTTTAAGCATTGGATTCTATAAGTTACTATACTTTTAAATGCTAATGCAGAGAGCAATGTTAAACCATGATAAGAACTTTGATCAATACCAGCAAGCAGCTGAGAATTTTGTGTGCAAGATTTTGCCCAACTCTCCCTCTTCAACTACCCAATATACACAAGGTACGTAATTGAATATGTATTACAAAACTAATTAAAAATGACTTAAATATGGTCCTTCATTTATTTTTGTATTTTAGTGAAAAAGTAACTGATTAAATATATTTGTTGTTGTTGTTGTGTATAGGGGGGCTTATGTTCAAGCTTCCTGAGACCAATCTTCAGTATGTGGCATCTATAACATTCTTGCTCACAACCTATTCTAAGTACATGTCATCCATAAATCATACATTCAATTGTGGCGATCTCTTGGTCACTCCAACAACCTTAACAAGTCTTTCTAAGAGACAGGCAAGTTATATATATTCATCGCACCTTAATTATTAATTTGATTTCAAATTTCATATAGTTGAAGATATTTTTGTCTCATCCAATCTAATATTTCAAAATGAGTAAAGTATAGATTATGTGAAATAGACTTTATCGAGATTTTGGACTCCTTGAATTATCCTCCCTACATGTAGGAGTTAAATAACTAAGTTGCAAAAATTAAAAAAATTACGTTAAGTTGGTTATTTATAAAAAATACTTGTTGTTTTTTCTAAAATACCCTCCTTAATAATTTGCATAATTGAAACTACATCTTGGTAAAAATATACTAAATGTTTATAATTTAGTTAGGATATTTTTTGAAAAAAATTATAAATTTAGGAAACAAAGTAAATTTTGAGGTATTATATATATTTAGAACCAAAATAAATTCTTTAACTAGTTTATACATTTAGGATAAGATGGAGTATGAAATGTATATTTTTCACTTAATTTAGTCTTCATGTTATTATTATTTATCTCTTGACTTCAATTTTTGATTTGATTAAATACTTTTAGGTGGATTACATTCTAGGAGACAACCCTTTAAGGATGTCCTACATGGTAGGGTATGGTCCTTACTTCCCAAGGAGGATTCACCACAGAGGATCTTCCTTGCCCTCACTAGCAACTCACCCTCAAAACTTAGGATGTAAAGGTGGCTTCCAACCATTCTTCTACACCATGAATCCTAACCCTAATATATTGGTTGGAGCCATTGTCGGCGGTCCTGATCAGAGCGACAGATTCCCAGATGATCGCAAAAATTATAGTCACTCGGAACCTACTATTTACACTAATGGTGCCATTGTTGGAACTCTTGCATACTTTGCCACTGCAAATTTGTAGGATCAAGTTTAGCCATTTGCCTTCATTTGGAGTTGGTCTATATATATGCGCCAACCCAACAAATAAAAAAAAGATAGAGGCTTTGAATTTAGTTGAGTGTGTGAGTTTTCAATTTATAGGATGTTCATGAGCTAGAACTTGGACCTAAGTTTTAGACGAAGTTCTGAATCTCCTAAATCCTAAACTCTAAGACATGTAATAACTTATCTTGAATGAAAGATAGGGGTTGGTTCTTGATGAACCATAGACTCTTTCTTTATATTTGTAAGAATCATGTAATGATCAAGTCAATTACCTCAAGTTAGTTTCTCGATCCCAATAGAATCCACTTATAATATTTTTGGGGGAGAAATTTGGAAAACTAAAAATAACTCTGAAATATTGTGCTAGTACAAGCAAGTAAAAAAAAAAAGGATGACCTTTGTGAACTCAATGAAACTTGCTCTGCATTATTTTTGAAAACAACATAAGTCATATAATGGCTTGATCTTGAATTATTGATACCAATGATAGGAACGACATTAAGAACATTGATATTGATGATGATGATGATGATAATGGTGTGTATGTGCATTTTACTTTATGGGAACCGGTTTCCCTACCTATCCCTAGGTAGGGGATTTCATCTCATCTGAACCGTCAGATTTTTTTTTTTAGTTATTTTTAAATGATAAAATTATTTTTTAAAAAATTATCTTTATTTTAGATTCTTTACCCATTAAAATAATTTTTTTTTAAAAAATAAAAAGTTAAAAAAAAAATGGACCATCCAGATGTGATAAAGTTTTCCCGCCTATCCTTTGGATAGGCAAGGAAACCAATTCCTACTTTATGAGGAAGAAAGAAAAATAAAAACACTTATAACAATGAATATTTCTTGAATTAGATAACAAAACAACAATCTAAATGTTGAGATGAAGAACTAAGTGTTCTAAACTTGTTGAACAGATTTTTAACCTAATCCAATAATTAATAAAGTGGAAACGTAGATTTATCAAAATTCCCTGTGAATATGTGAAAATGATTTTCCTCCCCTTCTCTCTCCCCAATGGCTGTGCTCCCAACTTGATAATTGGAATGATAAGACTTCGCCCTCAAACCCTAATTTGACTTAGCTATATACTACCTTCGATTATAATTATAATTATAAGACCATGTTGACTTTTTTTTAGAGAGATTAAGGAAGTTAAATAAGTTACTTAATAATATCATATGTTATATATCCTTAGATTATATACTATTTTATTAATCAAACTAATTAGTTTGGAGAAATAAAAATAAAAATAAAAATCTAAAGTAATTTAATTAGGTTCCTTAATTTCTCTAACAAAATCAACTTAGTCTTATAATTAGGACCGGAGGGAGTATATTTTAATTTGTGATACACAAATGATATTTAAATATGAGGTCTTTTTCACATAAGAAGGGAGCATACACCTGACAATCTCTTTTGTTTCCCATCTTCAGTACCATTTTAACCTCAAGTTACCCCTATAGTTAATTCTCATATGATGTATAAGCAATATTATTGATATCCATGTAAATGAAATGGGGGTATTTAAGAAAAACTCGCACACGTTTTTAATAAAAAATAATTAAAAAAAATTGTATAAGATCGGAGGAATCATATATGAAATAAAAATAGTCTCCATTAATTTTTATAAAACAACTTTTAAAAAGTTTTATTGTAACTATTTATAAAATAATTCACAAAATCTAAGCAATAATCAATATGTTATATATATATATATATAAAATTTCTGTAAAAATGAGTTATTTTAATTAATTATGAGAGAGTATGAAATAAAAAGAGTATTCATGGGGGGGAAAAATGAAAGGCATTAATTAATCTTATATATTCATAAATTGGAAAAAAATTGGAAAAAGCACATGATGGGGTTGAAAGACTCGATACGGATAGAGCATAACTGGCCCAAGCCCGATATTTTTATTTTATTTTATTTTGTATAAAAAAGTTTAGGTGGGGGTAGACACCGGTATTCCACCAGGGCTAGGTCATGCCTCCAGACTTAAAAAGCGCTTACAGAAGTACTTACAGATCGTCCACCAATGAGACCCTCACATTGACTAGCGGGTGTCGAACCTCCTCCCTTTTAGGGTGAAGACCAACACCTTAGCTAACTGTGTCAATCCTCATTGGCGGCTCGATATTATTGTTACCTAAAATAAGTTACTGCGCAATCGGTTTGAGAACCGCACGCGCACACTGACGCACTTATAACTGGCCCAAGCCTAATATTGTTATCTAATTTAAAGAGATTAAGAAAATAAATTAAATTGCTTAATTATAAGGTATGTGATGTAGTATTTCTAAAATACTTTTATACAATGTTAGATTATATGTCATTTTATAAGTTATACAAATTTATCTACATAAAAGTAATAAATAGAAGAGATAAAATGGTAATAGGTCTTGCATTTATAATTAAAATTCACTCTAAACTAGGTTGTACATTTAATACAGAAGGAGTATATGGTTCCCAAAAAAGAAATATTATAATTATTAATGAATTAAATATATAAGAAATGTCGTACGCTGGCATATAAAATATAATTCACGTGGACAATATTTTAGAAATTTTGTAACAATCTCCTTGTTTTGTTTAATAAAGGACAAAATGAATCAAGTTTATAAATACATGATATCATAAATAAGAAAATGAAAGAGAACAAAACCAAGGGAAGTAAAGTTGGACTTGGGTTTTGACTGTTTATCTTTCCTTCTATAAAAAAAAAGGATTTGGCTCCATCCATTTTCATCATTTTTTCATCTCAATCATTTGTTGAATTCGAATTTAAACGGTTGATTTAATCTTTTATAAAAATATTAATAAAAAATTAAATTATTAAAAATAATAAAATATTTAAAAATACTATTTTATAAAAGATTAAATATAAACTGTTGAGATTTCAATACAATGGTTGAGATAAAGAAAATGATGGGAAGTGGATGAAAAAGGAAGTGGATGGAAGCCAAATCTAATAAGGTTTTAATGTCCTGAAATAAGTATTTAATGTCCTGAAATATGACTTTAATTCATTCTCCCTGAATATAGGGTAGGTGCAATTAATAGTTCCTGGGACATTGATAGTTAAAAAAGAAGTGTTTGAACTTTGAAGAGCTCCGAGCAAAAAAAACTTTGAAGAGCCCTGTCTCAACCTCTAAACAAAACAACTTCAAAATTGCTTTACAATAATTTAATAAGGACAATTTATGCGTTATCACAAAAAAACATAATTTAAGCTTGCGTGTCAAAGATGATCAAATGCAATAACAAAAAAGCTAGAAAATCTGTTCGAAATTGTTTTTTTTTTTTTATAATGGAACTTTTTTGACTCCGTAAAAATATTATTTTTTATATTTATTTGATTTGAGGTTAGTGGTTGTCATTCTCCGAACATATGTGTATTCTTTAAAACTTGAATTTAAGATTTAAAAGAATCTAGCCCCGTGATACCAAGTGTTAGTGAATGTGTAAAAATATTATATTTCTTAATTTTATGTATTCAAACCTGATTGCAAAAAAAAAAAAAAAATGTTAATAAACAGAGGAGTAACAATAAAAAGATTTATCCAGAAACTTAATTATTCCCCAAGTACTACTATAATGGAGTTAGTGAGTTACACATGGCTGACAACGAAGAAAGCTGGAGCTAGATTACAGCGTCCCCACCAAACGTTCTTCATTCGCTTTTTAAATTTCATCGTCTTCTTTCCTCATTCTCTGCAGTTTTCTCTGTGATTGAAAATGGACGCCGCAAAGGAAGATTTTCTGAAGGAGTTTGGTGAGGATTATGGGTATCCCAACGGTCCCAAGAGTATTGATGAACTTCGAGCCACTAAATTCAAGAGATTACAAGGTCAGTAGTTTATCTCAGTAGAGAATTTCAATCTAACAAAGATAGGAAAGTGGAATGAAATTCATTCCCTTTTTTTTTGGCTGCTTAGTTTCGTTCTGATCATGGTGTGGAGTTTGTAAAGTTCCGTTTTTTGAATTGGCTTGATGGTAGAAGCAGTGTTGACTGAGATTTGAAACATATTCTGTGAAACATTTCTAACAGTGGTGATACACTAGAATTCAACAAGCCTCTTTCCTTTTCATTGCAAGACTGCATTCAGTTTCAAGGAAGCTATTCTTCATGTCCAATATGTATGTAGAACTGTTATTGTTAACAGTTTGGATTAAGATGGCTTTAATTACCGATGAGATATGTGCTTACACTGTGGAAGGGCCAAAAAGTGTGATGTTTGTGTCAAGTAAAGGTTTTTTTTTTATCCAACATGAGGTGGTAAGCGGTAACACATGCTTGAATCCTGAAAAGCACACTTGTTGGAAGAGGCCGAAAGAGGAAACCCTTGATCAAATAAAAAAAACGGTTTTCTATAATCCTCACTATCAACTTTTTCTATGTTGTGTAATCAATAATTTCTGTTGCAATTCAAAATTTTAGATCTTGTATACTTGGATCATGCTGGAGCAACTTTATACTCCGATGAGCAGATGGAGTTGGTTTTCAAAGACCTTACCGGCAACGTATATGGAAATCCTCGTATCCTTATATGACAGTGATAACATTAAGATATATGCACTTTTAAACTGGCTTATTTTGGGCCTTGTGAAATAACTTCAAGTATTTCTTTTGAGCTTGTTATCCTTGACATATGTCTATTTGCACTTTTGCAGCATGTACGATTATCCTTTTCCTTACACACACATGTATATATGTATATATATCAAGTATATGGTGCTTATGTTGAAGAAATATTTGGTTCTGTCTGATCTTCAATTCACAATCACGGACTTAAGGTCTTGCGTGCCATTTCATTGCCAGTTGCAACCAATCTTTACTTTGGATGTTTCAGCACCTGAAGTTTGGTTTGTCTTCAAAAATATTTTCTTGCACAGGATTGCTAAATGACAGGTTTTAAAGAGAACTTGTGCTGTTTCATGTTCTGCTACTTTGAATAGTTTCAATAATCTGTGCCGTTTCATGTTCATGTTCTTCAGAATGCTACAAGCACTCTTCTGTCTGTGGCAACTATGTTAGCAATTAAGGAAATTTGATCTGGCTTGTGGAAAGTCTAGAGTAGGGGAGGAACTCCTGCCAATTTTCTGATGATCACTTGTATTAGGGTCTTGTGTATAATAAGCAAATTGATGTGATGAGTAGAAACTGGAGGGCAATGAAACAATTTCTAAGTACTACTTCCTAAATCCTCATTTCATGTGATGATATCTTATTTATGCTTTCATCAAGGAATATTGCCTTTGGGACTTAGAGGGTTTTTCTTGATATATATTCAGATCAAATTGGATTTTTTTTGGCATTATTATAGTATTTGGTGCTTTAAATTAATGTCTTTTGAGGATTCCTCCTCATTATTTTACTCTTCTTTTTGTCTTTGATTCAGTAGATCTTCTACCTGAAATGAAATCCACTTCGTATGAATCATATTCTTACCTGTGGGACTAACTTATTTTATTGGTAGTTTGCAATGTCAGTATTAAGTAAAATTCCTTAATTTGCACACACTAGATAGCCAAAGTGACTCCAGTTCTGCTACATTGGAGATCGTGAAAGAAGCTCGTCAGCAGGTACATTGAGTTGTCTTAACACTTGAGCTACCTGTTGTAAAAGTCAATAAGGTTAATTTGAAAGCAGCTTTGTTCCAAGAGATCTTTAGGATCAATAAATATTACATCTTAAATTCAGTCCTGTCTATCTAGGAGATGGGGAATGAAATACTAAGTTAAATTGCCTGATGAGCAACATGCTATTGTAGGTGGCCTTGTTCTTTTCCCTTGCTTAACAAACTTTGCAGGCTGGGCCATGTTGCCGCTAGTTGCTCATCAGGCTATTACTAATGATGTTTTTCATTTTTTTCCCCATTATTTGTAGAGAGAATTAAACATATCTTAAAAATTTTACATTAACCTTGGATTATTGTACTGTGAGCCATACAGGTCCTTGACTACTGCAAAGCATCTCCGAAAGACTATAAATGTATATTTACCTCTGGGGCTACAGCAGCGTTGAAGCTGGTTGGCGAGGCTTTTCCTTGGAGCTGTAAGAGCCATTTCATGTATACAATGGAGAATCATAATAGTGTTCTTGGAATAAGAGAGTATCCTTTCTTATAAGTAATTATTCAAGACCCTAGATGTGGCGAGATTATGAATACCAAACTATTAACACATTGGAACTTCATGGGGTATTGTTTCCATTTTAACTATAACTATTATCTAATTTTAATGAACCATTTTGTGATGCCAATTAGTCAGTTGTGATGAGCGATTAACTCAAATGATAGTTGATCCCGTTGGTATCTGCTCCTTTACCGGTCGTGTATCCAGAATGGATCTTGTGAGATCTGGGTCAACTATTTATTTGTTATTCTCATTTCTTTCCTGTTTCAAAGAGGAGATTTTTGCTCCTTAAATGATCATATACTTTAATTGTCTTTAACACAAGGACGCACAAGTGGTATCCTAGCAGGTAATGTTGAGTCACACTATGTTGCAAGGAAAAGAGATGGAATCATGAAAAAAATAGTATGTTTAAAATGTGAAACGTTTTAGATCTCACAATGTATAAGACTTGGTATGTGGTGGTTAGACGTCATCAAACCTTTTCTGTTTTCGCCTTAAATGTGATTGCAGGTTAATTTAAATTTATCAACATTTAAAAACCATATTTGTGTTGGAATTTGGTTCTTTTATTTTCATGATGATTATCAACATCCCGTGCACTTAACTTGTATTAGATATGCTCTGAATCAAGGAGCTGCAGCTGTTGCAGTAGATATTGAAGAAGACATGCATCCTGGTATATCTGGAGATACAATTTCCATAAGGATATCACCACACCAAGTACAAAGGAGAAAAGTAGCTGGATTGCAAGATGAAGATCCTACCGGTAACTTTTAAAGTCATGTTATTCTTGGTGTTTTGGACTTTCTATATGATATCTGGTTATTCATTTCCCCCCAATGCAGGTGATTTGTATAATTTGTTTGCCTTCCCCTCAGAGTGCAATTTCTCAGGGTTGAGATTCAGCCTTGACTTGGTTAAGATAATCAAGGAAGATTCAAGAATGATTCTGGGTGGTTCTTCAGCTTGCAAGTAATATGCTACATTGTTTAACTTGAAGGAACTGTAGCTGCTTTTGAATGTTTGGTTTGCCTGTGAAAAGATTCCTTATAGACAGGCACATTAGTTTTACATTCGATGTGATCATGCTATTTTGCCGCCCTCCTCTCTGTTTCTCAATTCCTACTGGTCTTACATCATTGGTGGCCACATTATTATGTGTGACATCTTCAAAGCATTGATAGTGGACATTTGCTACGTATTGTTTTTTGTAGAAATGGTGGCCAGTGGATAGTCTTGATTGATGCTGCAAAAGGTTGTTCTACTAGACCTCCTGATTTATCCAAGTATCCTGCCGATTTTGTTTCTATCTCCTTTTACAAGGTAGTTTGTGAAATTTGAACTTGTTTTGATTGACCATCAATAACTACAAAAATTGATGTTTTACCTTGTGGATTTCTATTAAGATGTTTGGCTATCCTACTGGGCTTGGAGCTCTCATTGTTCGTAATGGTAAGAAACCTGAATAAAAAATTGCATATTATTTTCTCACTATCTTTTATTATTCATTTTGTCTGAGTACTTAAAATATCGTATTTGCTAAAAATAGAAAATTAATGTATACTTTGTCTCGAGCCCTCTTCCTCCACTTTTATTTTGTTTGTTTATTTTTGGTTGAAATTAAACAAGATGCTAAATTAGTCCTGTTATTGATAGAAATTACTTGCTATATTAGTCTAATTTTATGAATGTTTGTCTTGTAATGATTGTCTTCATTATTCCTTTTTAATCACAGATGCGGCCAAGTTACTGAAGAAATCTTACTTTAGTGGAGGTTTGTGGCTTGATGGCCTGATGTCTATTTGCGGTTAATGCTCAAATCAGTCATTTATCCTGTCCCCATTATAGGTACTGTTGCTGCATCAATTGCTGACATTGATTTTATCAAGAGAAGGGAAGCTATTGAGGACCTGTTTGAGGATGGCACTGTTTCATTCTTGGGCATAGCATCTATTCGCCATGGCTTCAAGACCCTTAGCTCTCTAACAGTATCAGCAATATCACGGTATGCAGAAGAGAATATGTACATTTATATTAAAAAAGGCTTTATTCCTACTGAATTCTTAGCAGCACAAATATGAGAATGAGATTACTATAGTTAAATTCAAGGCCACTGGCATATGAAATATTGTGTCTAGAAATGGCCAACCTTAAAGTTTTTGGGTGAAAGCTCAATAGTGATTTATAAAAATCTGTCAGTATGAGTTTTTTTCTTGAACTCATGAACTTTTTCCTCTCCCATGTATGCCGTTAGAAAATTTCCTTGATCAGAATTCCGGATGTTCTTAGTATTTACTATTATTTTTTATTATTCATTTGTAATTTGAATTAAATTCAATTGGTATTTATTCAATTTAATATTTTAAGTATTTAATTCATTGATTTTCTCCATCGTATTCTTTCTTCGGACTAATACAAAGTCTTTTTGCTTTGTAGGCATACAAGATCCCTGGCCTTATATACAAGGAAAATGCTTTTGGCCCTCAGGCATGGGAATGGATCCAGAGTGTGCATAGTCTATGGATCTCATAAATCAAGGGTAGGAAAATAAACTCCCTTAACTTATGATAGCTGATTGGCTTTAGATTTAGATCACAATTTCCTGTAACTTTAAGTTGTAAAGCTTTTCAAACAGGAGGCAATGAGTAATTTCCTTAATATGGAAGAAGAAAATCAGCAGGCCATATGCAGAATTTTCCTATCTTTTTTCCTCTCTTATTTATCTTAATTTTCTTGAAATTGGTACTTTTAGAATTTGTGCTTTGAAAAACTGTATAAGATCTTATATTCCTTTTATTATTGTTGTTGGCGTTGTCATCATTGTTGTTTTTTCTCTTTAAGGGAACTGGTTTGATCCAATTATTTTTCCCAATCCAGGAATTCTGTCATGAAATGGGTCCAATTGTCTCATTCAACTTGAAGAGACCTGATGGTTCTTGGTATGGATACCGAGAAGTGGAAAAGCTAGCATCTCTATCAGGAATTCAGCTGCGGGTACAAATGAGGATTTTCTTCATGTTATTAATCTCTATTTTGTAAAGATCATCTTTTCCATCGGTTAAGATGAGACCAGTTTTTTTTCTATTCTCTTATCCTGTTCTAGCTTATTGCTACAATGCTGATTGTATGTCTGTATCTGCTATCTGTTTAGACAGGATGCTTCTGCAATCCAGGTGCTTGCGCAAAATACCTTGGGTTGTCTCAGTTGGATCTGCTTTCTAATACTGAGGTTACTGCCTGTTTATCGTTATTATTTTCCAGCAATTGATATTATTGGTTTGCTTAAGTTTCATTTGGTCATATCCTCAGAATGATAGTTAGACTTACAAATACAGGCAGGCTATGTTTGCTGGGACGATCATGATATAATTAATGGAAAGCCTACTGGAGCTGTAAGAGTATCTTTCGGTTACATGTCCACATATGATGAGACCAAGGTTTGAACTCTTTTAGTCATCCTATCTTTTATTCAATATATGAAGACTATCCCTTGACTCTGGATTGCGAGTTAATTCAGTCTTGTTAGGGTAGCTAACATTTACTAATTATGTCATGCTCATAACAAAATTAAAATGAAGTGAGAGCAATCTCCTTATGATGAATTTGTAGTTTGGCTTGGCTTCTTGCTTCATGTGTCAATGTTTGATGATTATTGAATGCATTTCCAACAATTTTAGGTCACCGTTCTTAGTAATCTAATTGTTGGGGACAGTCGTATGCACACCGAATTGATACTAAATTAACCCTAGTGAAGCTAGTGGTTATCCTAGGTCGATCTCTCATGGAGTCAAGCAAAGCTTTAGAAAATCTTTTTAGGGTGATTTAGAAAGAGGGTAGAAAAGAATGTTTGATTAAAAGTGAGAAATGAGAAAGATCAGTACACAAAAGAGAGAGAGAGTAAGAAAAGTCATACCAAGTGATGTAGCTTCCTAAGGATCGATGTGTGGCTATCCCGGTCCAAAAAGATAAACAGAGTGTAACAATAGGTACTAAGTTCAATATAAAACCCTAGACTACCACCATAGGTCATAATTATATAATCAATACGCATACCTAGAACCCTAGCATATAAATATCAATTAAATAACTTTTTAAAAACCACTTAGCATGTGAATCAATCAAACAATCAAATCTTATTCCTCATAGACATGGATAGGCGAACGCCATATCCTTAATTTCACAACTAATCATGCAAACTCTAATATGACCATATAAGAGATACAAGAATGAATCATAAAATAAAGAGGATCTCGAAATATATATATAAATAAATCGCAAAACATGATTGTTCTTCAAGAAACACAAAATTGATCTAACATATGGAATGAGTTTCAATACCTAGACCTAGGAAATCACAAAAACATTGCATAAAAGCAAAATCCTAACACAACTCCTCTAATAAAGAACATGGGACTTAAGCCAACAACATCCCTACTCAAGAATAAAAGAAAACTAGCCACTCATGTGGATAGAATACACCATATTGATAAAAGAAAGCAATAGGAGAAGATGAAGAAGAATGGTTGATGTGTGTTCTCTCTTCTAGGCATCCAAATCCTCCTCTATGAGCCTCCAATACATTGTGTTTATATAGGAACAAGTGGCCTTAGCGTTAATTGTTCTAGGCTTTAATGTGTGTGATGGCCCAATTTCGTATGAGAATGAAAGGTGAACGTGGAAACCAACTTTTAGACACTTTTCTAAGGTTTCCTAATGTGCTTTGGATGAAATCAGGTCATAATGGTGATGAAGGTGACTGGTCAAGACAAGGCACAACATAGGAAAATTTTAGCCTTTTCTTTAGGAGTTAGTGTAGTTTCCTAATTTGAGTGTGATCTCGGTTTTACTGACCTTTCTTAGGGTTTCCCAAGGTTTCCTAAAGTTAATTGGATGCCTAATTCGTTATATGGAAAGGGAAATGAGTGGTGGTCAAGCTTTCTCCAAAATAGGAAACTAGATGCCTTAGATTTAGGTGCAAGATAGGAAGGTTTCCTAATTTGGCAAGGAGAAGTTGGAGCTGCATTTTTCTATGCTTTAGGAAATGATTTAGGAGTCATAATTGACCTAGGATGAAGGTTTCCTAAATTTGTTTGATGAACTAAGTGGTGCCACTTGGCTCTTGGTTACTTAGGATGCAAGGTTGTGAAGGATTCCTACTCCTAGTAGGACTAGGATTGGAGATAGTTTCCTAAATTCATGAGTTTTTTGAACCCTTGTTCCTTGGTGCTCAATTCTTCTTTTGACTAGTTGGTTGACGCCATATAGGTGTTTATTGGAGAGAAAACCATGTACAATGACCATTGTACCCTTCATTAGTTGATGTGACACCTCTCTTGATATGGTTAGGAAAAAGGCTTTGTGAAATCACTCATTAGCCCTTCATTAATTGTTGTGACGTCCTTTGCTCTCTAGGGTCAAGGAAGACATGTCATTTGGGCTTCATTGATGGTAATAGGGCCCATTTAAAGAGTATAGCTGATAGGTTGACATACAGCCATGTTGTAAGTTGGCCCAAAACTAGTCTTAAGGCTCTATTCTTCATGGGTCCTCCAGCACCTGCGAATTTCCACTCCCTCTAGGCTCCAAAGCTTATTTCATCATCTTCTGGGCTTCTATTAATGTCTTCAGCCTTAGCCTACAAACTCCTCTGCATTATCCTGAAATCAATGAAAATATACCTTTTAATCCTGTGTGAGAATTTTTGGATTATTTCTTTCATGTTGATTATCTTTGTAACAAGTTGGGCATGATTAATATTTATGCTCTAACTTGAGGGGGAGTGTTAGAATAATTGTATTAGCTGTCCATTATCTAAAGTACCCTCCACTATGTTGTATTAGCTGCCCACTATCTAAAGTACCCTCCACTATGTCTTCCACTTCATACTTCTGATTCCTGTTTCTTTTCTTTAACCACTTACGCATGACCCATCACTACCACTATTTTTGACTCTTCCACTCATGCCCTACCATTACCAAACTTTCAACTCACCTCTCCAGATTTCAAACTACACCACGCTCCAGCCTCCAGGACACCATTTTCATCGCCACTTTGAGATCCTCAAAATCCTCAAATGTCACGAACCGAGACTGCTGGAGCACAACAGTAAACATGACCTTCATCTCACTCTTTCCGCTTTGGCCCTTCTTCTTCCTCGTCGGAGAGTGTCATGCACCTCCTCTTCAACTTCACACCCACAAACAGATCTCCCTCTGGCGAACCACGCTTCATTACCTTCATCATTACTTCACTAACTCACCAAGCTCCATTACCGGCAACGTCCAGAGTGTCAGATCAGAAAGAGAGGCAGACCAGAACCCTCAATCACAACGAAGAAGAGGCAGACCAGAGGATACTCTGATAATATGAGTAGTATCAATGTTGGTATTTTGAGGTTGCTAGCTACTGAATCAACTTAGGGAAAGATCTTGATTATAGAGTATTCCCTTAGAGTTATGAGTGAGAATTAGTTCCTTGATGAAATCGTATGATAGCTAGAGCCTGGAAGTCTTAAACAAGATGACATTCTAAGAATAGTTGTCTGGTTCCTGGTTATGTTTGAAAATTGAATTTTGAATTTTCCAATGCACCTACTAAGTTTGTGAAAATTTTCGAAATAGAGTTTTTCAATTTGAGACCAGTTTGAATGGTCAGTTTGTGAAATTTGTTGTCTCATAAAAGGGGTTTTGTTAAAACTCAAAAATTTGAAACTGAGTTTTCAACTTTGTTGTAGATGTACACGGTTTGTTGGGTTTTAAAGTATTTTTAAATCGTTGGCCAGTGGTAAAAGTTTTTGAAGGGATATGTTTTGAGACTCGCACCAGCAGTATATGTATCCAATCTGAGTAGTTTTGCCTTGTTTGGTTGGGACCCACACAGACGTTTGGAGCAAGGCTCCTGGACATTGTCCTTATTCCCAGGTGGGGATTCTGGTGGGGTGGCCCATTAATGTGCCAGTGTGGACACTGGGTTCCGAGCAGGGATGAAAACTCTCCCACATTGACCAACAAGTGCATTGCCACTGCGGTGGTTTGTGTATTAAAAGATTGAGGTATGTCGCTGTACCGAAAGGTTGAAGTGGTGGCGTGTGCTCTTTAAAATTTTGTGAAATAAGTTATCCCACTCAAAAATGTGTACCGGTAGTAAAAGTTTTCTGAAACAAATCCGGTAGAGAATGTGTTTTCATGAATTTGTAATGGCAACGATTAAGTTTGAAAATGTGATAGCACTATTACTTTTTGGTATAGTGTGAATTGCGAAAAATACTGCAACCACAGAAATTTTCAAAGTGTGAAAATTTGAAATTGAGACAACATAGATAAATGAAAAACAGTGCAGTTGGTTATTGTGATGACACCGGAACAGAAACTATTAAAATGGTTTAGATGTTTCCAAAGGTATAAATGTTCAAATTTCGAGGACGAAATTTATTGAACGGGGGGAGAAATGTAACATCCCGAATTTTGGGTCTAAAGACTTGAGAATTAGCCTATTTTTGGGAGACTACTAGACCCTATTTTTGAAGGTGACAAATTTGGAATCAGTATGATAATGGAAGAATAGAGTATGCATGTGCGTCTGGACCATTGAATACAATAAGGAATTGGTACATATTAAATATGTTATTATATTATATTTGTTGTATTTTAATTGATAGTAGAAGCAGATTGTAGTGGGGCTTATAGTGGAATGTTGGATAATATGTTTATATATATGTGTAAAGTATGTGCAATGGTGGGATTATATTAAATATTATATGTTATATGTATAATTGTATTTTATTTAAAAAGAAGAAGCATTTGACGCATAGTGGATTGTTGGTGTGTTAGCAAACATAAGATAGAAAGTGTGTATTGAATTGTGTGTATAGACATGGGCAGATTACATACATACATATACAGAGAAGAGGCTCCTAAAAGCCTCCTGAAATGAATAGTAAAGGCTGGCCCCTAAAGGACCCTATCCTAAAAGACTCTAAAGGGTTACAACCCTTAAAGGGTTAAGACCCTTACATTAACACTCCCCCTCAAGTTGGAGCATAGATATTAATCATGCCCAACTTGTTACAAAAATAATAAACACAAGTTCTTAGAAACTTTAGATAACAAATGACAACAAAATTCTCACACACTCCCCCTCAAGCTGTAAGCAGCTTGAATGTGAACAGCAACAAATCACCAATAGTTTGCTTCTTCATAAGATCTTGAGGCAAACAGCAATAGTACACGAGTACCAAACCAAAGTAGAAGCTGCAGCAAACGGTCTCACCAGGGACCAACACCTCACCGGAGGCAAAGCAGCAAACGGTCACACATGGACCACCAAACTGTCTTACTGAGACAAACACCTCACTGAATGGGCCATGAAAATACCCAACCACAAACACGGCATTCAAGACAAAAGAACACTTCACGAACGTGCTGGAAAACAAACAAAGAACCCAGCCACCAGAAACAAGTGAACGTGCACAGAACGAAATGCCGAAAACCCAGTCTCACACCGCAACCTTCGAAGCAAAGAACCGGCCTACACACACCGGAAATGAAGGCTCGACGTCGGAAACAGCAAAGCCGAAGCACAAACGTCCAAACGGAACCCAAATGACCAGTAGGTCACAACAAGCAAACGAGGTATCAATAACCTCAACAAAAACCTCTTTAGTTACCACAAAACAATCTCATCCGAGATTACAACACCAAACTGAGGCTTCACGATTCTCAATAGCAAACGTCACATTAGTGACCAAACAGAAGCAACCGTCATCCCAATGACCAAATAACATTTCCACAACCAAGAAGCAAATAACCACCAAACTAGAAGCAGATTGATGAAACGGCACTGGAAACCGAAGACAAACAAACAAATGAAAATCACCACACGTACGTATGAACAGTACCATACGTATGAATAGTGCCCCCAGACGTATAAATGAACAGTACCGTACGTATAAAAGAAAAGTATGCTTGCTAAACAGTGCCTTGTCGGAATTCAATTCAAATGACATCACCACACACTCCTCCGCATTTGATTGAATAGTGCTGAATCACATTCAAAATGTCCTTTTATTTTTCAAACTTTGTTTCTTTTCTCTAGGGACCCACCACTACCAACTTTTCTGACTTCTATTTTGAAATCTGAGTCTGCACATGCACCATATTACCGACTCCTTTTTTAATTAATTCATGGTGGTCCCTCGGCATCAACACCACTACCAACACTCCACCATTTTTATCGCCATTAAGTCCAAATGAAGACATCACGCCCAATAATCAGTAAACCAAAGCACAAGAGATGCAATGATTAACTCCACCCAGTGTCTGAACCAAAAACTTCACGCCAAGCACTAGAACGAGCAAACTCACGATCTAGAGAAGATGAACTCATCCAGATCAACCCGCAGCGCTCTCTGTCTTATCCACCATCTCCCTCATCATCCGTTCACCTCCGGCGACCTTCAGATGAGCAACCCAGAACTAGGAAAACAGTCGATGGAAAATTCAGAACACTCGCCGGAATCTGGAAAATGTCGCCGGAAAATTCAAGAACACGCTGGAATTTGAAAACTTCTCCGGAAATGCAGAGAATCTAGCCAGAAATCTCAGAACACTTGCTGAAATTTGCAAACTCCACCGAAAC